>OX376081.1:0-5000000 GCA_947361185.1 Charanyca ferruginea | reverse complement strand
AATTTGCACTTGAGTGACAATTTGCTACGTGCATTCAACATACAGTGAAGTCTACCTTGAGCGAAAGCGGCGCGCGAACGCGCCTGCTTTATGTGCTCCGCGAAGGTTAGGTGGCGGTCGAGAATGACTCCTAGGTATTTGGCTTGCTTCTCCCAAGGGATAGGCTCGCCGAACATGGATATCGGACTGGGAAGGGAGGGGTTGATGCGCGGTTTGGAAAACAGCACTGCCTGACTCTTAGCGGGGTTGACTGTGATTCTCCATCTCCGGAACCAAGCGCCTAGTGCGTTTGCGGAGTCTTGGAGGATGCGGGCTATGCGGACTGGGTTGGAACCAGTGCAATAAATGGCCGTGTCATCGGCGAATAAAGCCAAATGAGCCTGTCTGCTCTTTGGAATGTCACTGGTGAACAGCGTGAAAATGAGAGGGGAGACCACGGAGCCCTGGGGGACTCCAGCACGTATGGGACGTGGAGACGAGAGTGCCCCTTCGACGCGATAACGAAAAGTGCGATTCGACAGAAAGTCTCGTAAGATCAGTACGAGACGATCCGGCACACCCAGTAGGTATAGCTTGTATATTAAGCCATTGTGCCAGACTTTGTCGAATGCCTTCGCTATATCGAAGAAGAGCGCACCGGTCTTCAAGCCGCGTTGGAATCCAACGCTTACATGCTCGACGATGCGGTGGACCTGTTGGACGCAGCTGTGTTCGGTACGAAAGCCGAATTGCTCGTCGGGAATGAGACTCTTAGCTTCGACATAATCTTTGAGACGCTTATAAATAAGTCTCTCGTAGATTTTGCCGAGGGTGTTGAGCAAACTAATGGGGCGATAACTAGAGGGGTCAGACTTGGGTTTGCCTGGTTTCAGAATGCCGATAACAGTGGCTTCTTTCCATGCCTGAGGAAAAATGTTGTTGCTTAGAGCGCCATTGAAGATGGCGGTCATTAGCATTATCAGGGCGGCGGGTAGGAGTTTAAACACCTTATTGGTGATGCGATCAGAGCCAGGGGCTTTGCGGGGTTTCAGCCTCATGATAATATCCTGCACTTCGTCTGGGGTGACGGGAGGCAGAGGATAATCAGGGTCTTCCACGGGGGGAAGGGAGGCTCTACGTTCAACTTCAGCATCGACCTTGGAGAGGTGCGCTTGGTCTACTGGTAGGGAACTAGGAGAGCATTGTGACTCAAGGCTGTCGGCTAGGCACTCAGCCTTTTCATCGTTATCGAAAGCGACGGTTTTGTCGGGTCGAACTAGGGGGGGCATGGAGGCCTCATTAGAGGAACGAAGTGACCTCTGCAACTGCCAGAAGGCTAGGTGCGTGGGCTCTAGTTCGCTAAGCGTCTTGTCCCAACGGTTTGAGCGCCACTCCGCAATGCGTTCCTTTACAGCACGCTGTAGGGAACGCATGTGGGCTTTGTTCGCATCGCAGGGGAAGGCGCTATATGCACGGACAGCAGCGTTCTTCTCGGTCAACAATTCACGCACATCATCTGGTAGTTTCCAGCGATGATCACTCATCGCCGGAACCTCCCTTGAACAATCGTTCAAGACAGATTGCACGTGACTTGTGAACGAGTCGATCGCGGCCGTCGTGTCTGCGACTGTCACCAAGTGGTCGGGTATGGCGTCCAAGTCTGGCGACGTGGTGGATTGTAGGCTTTCGCTTACTTTCCTCCAGTCGGTTATAACTTGTGTCGGTGGGGGCTGACTGGGGTCAGCAGGGCCGGTACGAGAATTTAATTCCATGACCACAGGCCGGTGATCGGAGGTGAGCTCGTGTAGCGTCTCAATGGAATGCAAACGGAGGTTCACATTCTTGAGCAGCGCTATATCGAGGATGTCGGGACGATGGTTGGGGTCATGGGGGAAATGAGTGGGAGTCATCGGGGCGATGACATCGAAGTTAAGGGAGGAACACAGGTGGAACAGGGTCCTACCTCTAGTGTTGGTCGTGTTGCTATTCCACGCGGGATGTTTGGCATTGAGATCACCCGCCAGTAAGACGGAGTCACCTAGGCCAAGAAGGACGGTGAGATCATCCTTGAGGAGGATGGGGTCCTCCGATGGAAGTGGAGGGACATAGACGGAGACAATGAATAACGGCTGATGACCGGTCATGCCGAGCCGACAGACTGAGACCTCTAGGAGGGAGAGGGGAGGAGGGTCCATAGGGGAGCAATAGAGGGACTTTTTGTAATAAATAAGGGTGCCACCCCTATGACAGCGGGTCCTATCGTTGCGAACTAAACTATAGTTGGCAATTTTAGGGTCCCGGTGATACGGCTTGAGAAAGGACTCCTGGACAAGGAGTAAGTCGAGCTGATGGTCGCGGAGAAAGGTAGCGATCTCATCACGTTGATTGGTAATGCCATTGGCATTGAAGAAGCCTAACTTTAGGGAACGGGGTTTATATTATTATTATTTCTAAATACTATGAAGTTTAAATCCCTTGTCATCCTTTTCGTAAGGCACTCATAGAGTAAAACTTTTAATGCCATTTTCAAAATAAAAGAAAGCTTGTCATCTTGGTGTCAGAAAAAAGGACTTGACTTTTTCCCCTGACTTTGGATGGTGAAAAAGTATTTTTACATAGACTTATTTCATTTTAATATTATCAGTTATTTACATAATACACTACGAAGTTTTCAAAGTACCAATCTATATTGCCGTAAATTATGTCTACTAACAAACGAGCATCAGAAGCAGCTGACCATCAATATATAATTATGTACTATTGTCGTAAAAATTTGACGACACGGTTGGCGCAGTGGCTGAGCGATCGACTGCTGCGCAGCGTGTTGCGGGTTCGATTCCTGCCCAGGGTAAACATTTGTGTGATGAGCACTTGTGTTTGCCTAGTGTCTGGGTGTTGTTTATCTATATATATGTATGTATTTACAAAAAAAAATGTATTTGTGTATGTATATCAGCTGTCTTACACCCATAGTACAGGGTCTCCCTAGTTTGGGGTCAGATGGCCGTGTGTGAAAATGTCCCTACATATTATTATTATATTATATACTAGGCACTATACTTTTATGCAGCTGACCTGGAGCCTGGAAAAGGTATTTTACGATACACCATAACTGATCGCGCCTTTATTAAAAAGGGTTGGACTATGCTACCTACATAAATGTAGTGTAAAAGCTTACAATTACCAACCTTTCTGCCCCCTTGGAGCCCGCAAGGTCCGCCGCATTGAAGCCTGAGTCGGCATTCATTCCAGGAAACCAAAAATATTCTCGTATTTTGTGTATAACTTTATCGAAACCCACATGACAGTTTTCGTCATGAAACAGCTTTAATATGCTTAATCTATACCCTTTTGGTACAAACAATTTCGGATCTGCGTCGGGATCAGTTTTATAATGCAACAGATCATTTTTTATTAGGTATTGGTTAATATCTAAGTCTCCCCTCACTAACATCACTTCTCACAAAAAAGAAATACACAATATACAATTACAACACAAAAACAATTTGATATCTGAACCTAAACAAGTAGCGAACATTTTTAATAACTTCTTTGCGTCTATAGGGGAAAACTGCAACAATCCAACTGACAGGGAACTAAACGGAACCTCAGTTCTCAATCCCACAGAGAACACCATGTTTCTTAGCCCAGTAGATGCTTGGGAAGTCAACAAAATACTCAAAAACCTGAAAAATAAAAAAAGTCACGGTATAGACGAAATACCACCTATGTTATTGAGAGAATGCGCAAACGAACTTACCTTACCATTTTATTTATTATTAAATCAGTCATTTACAGAAGGCGCTTTCCCCGAATTATTAAAAATATCTCTTATTAAACCAATTCATAAAAAAAAACACTAAAACTGATCCCAACAACTACCGCCCCATAGCTCTCTTGCCCTCAGCCTCCAAAATCTTCGAAAAAGCTATGTGTGATCGCATTTATACATTTTGCGAAAAATTTTGCATATTTAACGACTGTCAAAATGGTTTCCGGAAAAATCGCTCTACCACATTAGCCGTGTATAAATACATTCAGGAAGCCCTTAATATCCTAAACAACAAAGAATACGCAGTGGGAATACTACTAGACATGACCAAAGCCTACGACAAAGTGCAATTTAATATACTACTTCAGAAATTATACGGAATAGGAATTCGCGGAAAGGCGCATGATTGGCTTTCGACGTACTTAAAAAACAGAGAACAAGTAGTAGAAATCGAATACTTAAACCACAATAGTAGAGAAATCGAAAAAATACGATCAAGTCGCAAAATTATAAACGCCTCCATCCCCCAAGGAAGTGTAATAAGTGGTTTATTATTCCTCATATACATTAACGACCTGCCGAAAACCATAGAGGGACCATGTGTTTTATTCGCGGATGATATTTCCTTATTAGTCTCATGCCAAAATAACACGAACCTAGAGGAGAAACTTAATTACACACTCGCTAAAACAAGTAACTGGCTGACCTCACATAACTTAGAAATAAATTACACTAAAACTAAATTAATAACTTTTCACCCTTACCAAAAAGCACCTTTACACCTAAACTTCAACTTCAACGGCACTAAATTAGAAACTGTTGATGAATTTACATTATTAGGACTAACAATAGATAAACATATTAACTGGAAACAACATATACAAAAAACACGTGCAAAAATTTCAAAATTCTCGTATGCTCTCCGTGAAATTAAAAAGACCACCGACCTACAAACTGCCCTCAGCACCTATTATACATACGCCAATGCATGGCTTAGTTACGGCATAACCCTTTGGGGCAACAGCACAGAAGCACCGACACTCTTTACCTTACAAAAGAAATTGGTAAGAATCCTGGTAAATATTGAACAAACTGACAGCTGCAAACCTTACTTTATAAAATACAAAATTCTAACACTCCCCAGTATATACATATTAGAAACATGCAAATTCGTTCGTAAACATCAAGACTTCTACACAAAACGCGAAGATATTCAATCACACTACACACTCAGGCACCGATCTAGGCTAAATATACCAACCTCCAGGCTAAAACTACACTCTACAAGTCCCTACGTAATGTCAATAAAGATTTTTAACAAACTACCTAAAATAATAAAGGAAGAAGAAAAGTTTAATTTATTTATAAAAAGAATTAAACAAATGCTGATAAACAAATGTTATTATTCCATCAATGAATATCTAAATGATAAATATATAAATAATGTAATTGAGAATAATTAATAAAATAAATAAAGCAATAGAAATATAATAATAATATAATATAATTGAGAATAATTCATAAAAATTAATAAAACAAATAAACCAATATAAATATAATAATAATAATATAATTGAGAATAAATAATAATAATAAATATAATAAATAAATTAATATAATAGTATTAATAGATATAATTGACAATAAATAATAATAATAAATAAATAAATATAAATAATAATAATAACAATAACAATAATGTGATTGATAATTTTTTAGTTAACTATACATCTTATGTTAATATAGATAAATATAATAAATAAATTAATATAATAGTATTAATAGATATAATTGACAATAAATAATAATAATAAATAAATAAATATAAATAATAACAATAACAATAATGTGATTGATAATTTTTTAGTTAACTATACATCTTATGTTAATATAGTATTTCTCTAAAACAGAGCTTCCTCTCTTCTACCCATTTGCTGTGCCCGATCAGGGTCCATAATGATCCTAACCAAACACCTACCACCTAAGCATATTTGTACTTATGGAAAAGCAATAAAGATATTGAGTATTGAGTATTGAGTAACATAGTAATAAGATCCTGAGTCTCCGAGTCATTCTGTTGAGCAATTTTTAACCAAGACATTGTACCATCGTTATCATCAGAAACTTCTATTAGATTAATTTCAGGTAGCGAACCTCTACGATTCTTGACCGAAGTCTCTACTGGGTTGCGGCTAAGAAAATCGACATGACTAATGAATTTTCCCTTTTTGTACTTAATCTCAAACCGAAAATCTTGCATAAATGTCCACCAACGGGCTACTCTTGGTGACAAATCTTTTTTGGTCATAGTTGATTTTACTGCGTTGCAATCGGTTATTATCGTAAACTGTATACCAAGAAGATAAACCCTGAAGTGCTTAAGGGCATTGTAGATGGCTAATGTTTCCAAATCATACGAGCAATATTTAGATTCTGTAGGGCTGGTACGTTTGTTGTAATAGGCTACAACTTTATTTACATCATTGATCTTTTGTAAAAGAATTGCGCCATAACCTATAGAACTGGCATCCGTGTGCAGTTCTGTTGGGTATTGATGGTCAAAAATAGTCAACAGGGGTCTAGAAACGAGATAATCTATAACATATTTCCGAGCCTCATCCTGTTCAGGGCCCCACATCCACTTTTGATTGTTTTTAGTTAATTGAGTAATACAGGCCGTTCGTGAAGCGAAGTCGGGAATAAACTTACGGAAATAACTTGATAGACCCATAAATTGCCGAACTTGTTTGATATTACTGGGCACAGAGGAATTAACTAGAGCGTTGACTTTAGATTCGCTTGGCCGCACACCATCACGACATATATGTCTACCTAGGTAATCAATGTGGTCTACAAAAAATTTACATTTCTTAAGGTTAATTGTAAAGCCATTAGAACAGAGTGCCGAAATTGTTTGTTCCAAGTAATCAAGTCCTTGTTTAATACTATTAAATGGAATTAAAATATCATCCATATATACTAGCAAAAAATTTAAATGTCGCACAGCCTTAGAAATAGCTCTTTGGAACACAGACGGACCATTACAAATACCAAATGGCATTTTGAGAAATTCGTAATGTCCATCTGGTGTTATAAAAGCTGTGTATTTAGTAGAATTTTCGGAAATGGGTATTTGATAAAAGCCATTTTTCATATCGATAGCTATGTAGAATTCGGATTGTCCTAACTTATCGATTTGGTCTTCAATGAGAGGGAGAGGGTACCTGTCTTTTTCTATTATTTTATTTAATGCCCTGTAATCTATACACATTCTATCACTTCCATCACTTTTTTTTACTAAAATCATAGGGCTAGCAAACGATGAATTACTTTCCTTAATTATCCGTTTATCTAATAAATCTCGAATTATTTCTTTGACCTTCTCTCTCTCTATTGGGGCCAATCTATATGGTCTATAGTACACAACCTCATCCTTATTTAATCGAATTACTAACTCACCAGTCTTTACATTACCAATTGTTTCTAAAACTGTAGGGTATTTCAGAAAAATTGCTATAATTTTGTGCTTTAACTCATCATCTAAATGTGCTAACGTTCCCGAAAGTTCTGAAAATGGGTCAACAGTACTGTAATTTGAATTTACTTCTAAGCTGTATTTAGATTGATACTTTCGCACTAAACAGGAACCTATAGAATCTGTCACAATTTGAATATCAGGATGTTGTATAACATTTCTACCTATTAATAGATCATAACGGCAATCAATATCCCTAACCACATAAATATCCAGTTCAACACACAATTCATCAAACCTAATAGGAACTGTAATTTTTGAGAGGGTATGTAAGCTACTTTTACCTATCCCACAAACATTAATACAACATGGAGTGAGGTGGCAACCAAGACGCATTGCTATAGATTTCTTTATTATACTGCAATTAGCCCCAGTGTCGATAAGTGAATTAATGCTAACATTATTAATAGATACAGGTGTTAGCTTTAATTTGGCACATCTAAAAAATTAACCTCTTTTTCAGAATTAGAAGTATTATCATTAACTTTGGGTTTGTATCTACAAATTGAATCTACATGGCCGAGTTTTTTGCAATATGTACAAAATTTTCTGACAAACTCACCAGGTCTCTGTTCTTTTGGCTCTGGTTTGTCTGTTTGTGTACTAATCAAGGAAATTTTTCTATTACATTGCGCCTTGGTATGTCCCAATTTGCCACAAGTATAACATTTTATTGCATTATCATTAGGTCGGGTTTCAATTTTAAGGCGCTTCGAATAGCTAGGACCAGAAGAATCCTTAGAATCCCTGCCGCTTTGCTCTAAAGGTCGTTTTTTAGTTTTTGCATATGAGGTGAACAGGGCAATAAGTTCGGAGGTAGTTTTGATACTGCTGTTAAATGATGCCATTCTCACATTTATGTCAGATATACTACCACATACTAATTCAACTAATTGTAACTCACTAAAAGAAATTTTTGTATTACGTAACAGCCTAATTTTTTCTCTTGCGTATTCACAATAGGAATCGGCCGATTCAGACGTATACAACACAGCCTTTTGGAGGTTTTTCTGCTAGATTCTTTTTCTCGGGATACAAAGCCGTTAATTCTGTACGTAGATTTTCCCATGACCGACCCTCTACGGGATCCCATGATTCGAACCATAATATTGCAGACCCCTTTAGGGCCTTACCTGCCTTAGCAACAGTTGCAACGCTGCTCCATCCGAATTCCTTAGCGAGGATCTCAATATTGTTGCACCACGATTCGGCACCCAGGTCACTTTTAGTTGGATCGAAAATTGGCAGAGCGACATCGTCATCCCTTCGCCGAGAACCGGAGACAGCATCTTTTATCGCCTTAAGAAGTTCTTGCAAAACAGGGAGATCCATCCTGAAATCATAATTTATTCGTGTTAGAACAGTGGACACCATCCCACTTCTGATGTTAGGTTAGTGATGTATATTTAAGCAAAAGAATATCATAAAATAAAACTATTTCAACAAATAGAACGTTAAGGAATTAAACTGTATTATATAGGTTAACTACCGACTTGACAGGAGCTATACTTTAGTGTTAGGTTAGCTAGAACTTTTATCAGTGGAAAAAGGTAATGAATAAAGACAAAGAACAACCGTCGCAAGTTATTCACATTTATTGGGTAGCAAAATAATCAAGAAACTTAAACACATTATTATTATTAACACTTTTAAATATAATTTCACATTGTTAAGATTACTCACAGTAGCAGAGAATAAAACAGCACAAATGGGTACTAAACTTATCTGGTATACAACGTCTGCTCAGTACAGCGGCTCACAACAGAAAAGGGGCGATATTTGACACAGAAGCGGCATTTATACCGTTGTGTTTGACAGTTAATCATAAAGAATAGTTTTCAAACTCAAATAATTTATTATATTGCTAGTTAAGAATAATTCTTACACTATTTAAACAATTCTGAATAATCACCAATATTAATAATTTAATAATTCTCATGATAAATAGTTATCACACGCAGCAAATTGTCACTCAAGTGCAAATTGCGCATTTACACGGCGTGCATTCGTCCCATCATGACGTACGCCTGTGCTGTATTCGCACACGCGAAACCATACCGTCTCCATAGGATGCAGACCCTCCAAAACCGTTTCTTGCGAAGAATCACAGGAGCCCCTTTTTACCTTCGCAACGAGAACCTCCATCTCGATCTAAAAATAGCTACCATCCAGCAGTTCATGAAACGCTCCGCCAAGCGCTTCTTCGACACTGCTGAGAAGCACTCTAATCCGTTAATCGTATCGGCCGCCCGGTACACTCCCTCCCGTATTAGTAAGACTCGACGACCGAGACATACTCTGACCGACCCTGACGATGCTATTACTCTCCTCCAGGAGAGCAATAAGGCCACCAGTACAGTTAAGAAACACAGACACAGACCGCCGTCATTCCGTCCTCGCCGCCGAGGCCCGCCGCGACGACCCCGTACGTCCCCTCCCCGACCCTTGCTCGTGCCAGCCCGCGCCGCTGAGCCTGTAGTTTTAAATTCGTCCCTAAATAATGGAAATCCGATCCAGCCTGTCCCTTTGCTGTCCTCTCCCAGCGACGCCCTAAGCCGAGGCTCGTACCCCACAGGGGGTGCCCTTAGCGTGTAGTCGCTTAGTTTGTAAGCTTTTTGCCCTGGCTGGAGGCCCTAAAAATAATAATTTTTAAGGCACCACAGGAAAGTCCGGTTAAGCAGCCGACAACCTCCTAGCTTGACCGGCGAGATGCCAATCAGAAAAAAAAAAAAAAAAAAAAAAAACAAATTACTGTGCGCCAGCTTTTCATTATGCACCTAGTATTAAAACAACACACCATGCTTACCTACAATGCTGACATTACTAACAAGAGAAGAAATTATATTGTATGCAATTCAAATTCGACCTCAAAACATGTCTTTGTAGAAAGGTTTTTTTCTTTCCTTGGACCATTTTTGTACAATAAATTAAATAGAGAACTTAGTATTTATAAGTTAAACTACTTTAGCTGTAAACAAATATATATTTCAATATTTAAAAACTACCTCTTATGAACAGACAGAAGACTTACTCTTATTAAGTAAATAAAATTGTTAACACGCGGTACTTAATTTTGTTTTGTCTCTGTCATATATGTCTTCATGGTAACTTTATTTTAAGTTTTATTGTAATTTAGCGTTAATTTATTATAACAAATAGTAAGCACTTTCTAGCCTGAAGCACAGGTTTAACCTAGTTCAGGCAAATATGCAATCGCGATCTATTGTATATTGATAAGTATTTGTAAATGTGACGTTGTATTAAATAAACGATTATTATTATTATTATATTATTATTATTATAGTTCAGCCCTAAAGTCTTAGACATCTCTTTATCGCTATGTTCTAAGAAATCTGAAGAGGCATCTTCCCTAAGGGCCTGTAATACTTCAGGTGAATTGGACTGCCACTTGCAAAGATTATATTTAGCTGATTGCAGAACATTGATGACTTGACGACACTGATCCACCAGACAAATAGTCATCGACATAAAAGTCATGTGCTATTGTAAATCGCGTTGCCAAATCATCACATTCCTCAGCCAGCCGAATCAAACACCTAGTAGCCAAGAAAGGCGCAGGTGCGGTTCCGTACGTCACCGTGTTCAGTGTGTATACTTTTAATTGATGAGTAGGTTCTGCCCTCCAAAGAATCATTTGCAAAGGTCGATGAATGTCATTAACAAGAGTCTGACGGTACATTTTCTCGATGTCCGCGCTCACTACAATTTTATGCTGA
Source organism: Charanyca ferruginea (assembly GCA_947361185.1). Taxonomy (NCBI): domain Eukaryota; kingdom Metazoa; phylum Arthropoda; class Insecta; order Lepidoptera; family Noctuidae; genus Charanyca; species Charanyca ferruginea. The sequence goes on along the minus strand of OX376081.1, from coordinate 4,988,977 downwards.
CGAAACCTAAGTAAAATTGAGAACAAATCCTCTTGTTGAAGGGAACCCACCATCTGGATTTGATTAAAAGATTTACCTGACTTGGTGGCGGCCGAAGCGTCGAAGACGACCCTCAACTTGGTCGTAGTGCTGGACTCTTTTAAAACTCCATGATGCGGCAAGTAATTCGTATATGTAAAGCTAGAAGTTTGACTAGTACATTCAGACATGTGCCCTAAGTCAATATACTCGTTTATAAAGTCGACATATAGTCATTTTAAATAAGGATCTTTAGCTAAACGACGTTCAAGAGAAAGGAAACGACGCTTAGCCATTACGTATGAATCACCTAATACGTCAGGTGACTCTTTAAGAGGAATGCTTACCATAAACCGTCCATCTGTGTCGCGATAAGTGGACTCCATGAAGTGGTCCTCACATGTTATGTTTTGAAAAGACTGAATCAAACTCCCAAAAACGATTTAAGTCTGGCTGTAATGTTTCTGCAAGCATACATTGATGAGTAGATGAATTTGATTGACGTATTACACCCGATATGATCCAACCTAATTTAGATTCGAATAAAGTGGGCATAGATTTACCTAATTCTATACGACTAGTACCTATGATGGCCCAAAAGACTTCAGCACCAATGAGAATGTCGATTGAAGATGGGTCATAAAAATGAGGGTCGGCAAGAACTAAGTTTGGTTGAACTAAATTTGGATGAAATGTTGGACAAGACGAAGCATTCAATATTCACCTCATAATCATTGTTGACTGATTTTAATGATATTGAACACCCTTGTGCAGAATAAGATGATTGATCATTTATACCTCTTACTTTAGATGCGATGGTATAAGAAGTTATGTTGATCTTACGAGCAAAGTCTTTTGATATGAAGTTCGCCGTACTCCCATTATCCAGCAAGACTCGTGCAGTGTGAAGGTTGCCTTTAGCGTCCAACACCTTTACAAGCGCTGTAGAGAGTAAGACGACTCGTGATGAGGTTATATGATTTGCAGATAGTGCAATGTTATGTTGATTAGGCGCAAGAGAGTCAGGATCGGAATGCAATAAAGTGTTGTGTTTTTCCTGACAATATTTGGAATGTCCTAATTTACATTAATGATTATTATGCCCTGGTCGTAAGCAATTGAGGCACACGTTAGAGTCATTTGCTTTCTTGACGCGCGCTGGCACGGCCAGGTCTCGAAATTTTTCACACTGGAAAATAAAATGTTCATTTTGACACATAGGACAAGACAGAGGTTTACTTAATTTTGATGGTTCTGTTGAACCTGAAACCTCTTTAGCTTTATGGTTGCTAACCTCAGTACCATCGCTCTTGGAGTTTAAAGACCTGGACTCCTCGAGTGTCTCTAGCAAGTCAGCCCTATTGCTAATATAATTAATGAAAACATCTAATCTAGGAGGTTCTGATAAAGAATTACGATGCTCTTCCCACTCACGGCTAGTCACCTGATCAAGCTTGCTGGTCATGATGTGAATTATGAGTGTGTCCCAATGTTCAACAGGTTGGCCTAAGGTGGACAAAGCTCTTAAATTTTTATTGGTCGTATCTATTACATGACGTAAAGATTTGCTCGACTCCATGCTGATGGGACTCACATTGAAGAGAGCTTGAACGTGATTATTCACAAGTAATCTTTTATTGTTGTACCTATCACATAACAACTTCCAGGCAGCGTCGTAGTTGTCTGATCTAAAGTCAAGATTGTCAATAACAAGAGACGCGCTACCTTTTAAGGCAGCACGAAGATAATGCAGTTTATTTATTTTATCAATGCCATCGTTCCTGTGTATTATTGAAAGAATTGTGTCTCTGAACTCTAGCCAATCATGATAGCTACCCGAGAACTTCGGTAAATCCATCTTAGGCAGCCGAATGGAATTAAGCTTGTGTGTGTGCTTACTACAAGAATCAAACTCAGATGTGGAGTCCTCCGTAAAAAGCTTGCGAGCGCTGCTGATTAGCTGGCGTGCAGAAGCCACCAAGCTAGCAAATTGTTTCTCAAAGTCTTCACGCTCCGCATATTGCTCGCTGGGGTCATCCACCAACTCCTCGAAGTCGTTCTGTAATGCATCATATTTATCGTATAAATTTTCGAAAACATTGAGGCGATATTTAACTTCAACCACTTGTACTTCACTTAACTTTTCACAAGATTGGAAAATGCTCAGATAAGATGAAAATTGTGTGACTTTAGATTTAATTGAAGCTCGCTTCTTAATAAGAGATTTTATTAATTACAAAGCCTATATACGCCAATCGGTTGACTGACAGTTGTCAATTTTTTGTTTACACAGCCGTATGGCGTAATAACATGGTGGCTACTATTACATGGTGTTTTAAAACAGATTAAAAATACTGAAAACTTTGAATTGAATTTAAAAATTGATTTCGTAATTTTATGAACTAAAACTAACATTTTCCGACTGCTTTTTGCATAAACTATCTTTATAATTTTTTTCTCATATAGTGTAAAATGCCCTATTGTGGCAGTCTAGAAAAATCTGTGCTATTGTTTATTATTATCACAAAAATGCTTTGTATTGCTTTCGACCCTAGTGTTAATTAGGAAGATGACACCATTAACCAATAATTAAAAAAAAAAACACTTGATTAAAGCCCTGAAAGCCTGATTATTTTTCAATTTACTGTGAAATTAGATTTTTAGATGCTTTAAACTCAATAGATAGTCGATTGAATTGGCAAACGACAACCTACAAGTGACGTCATAAGTATAAATTGCCGTACAAAATCTAAGGGGGAATCGCGTTTTGTCAGCTCATCAAAAGTACGTCAATTGATTTGTGGTGTCACCTACCTAATTATTCAAATCTCTTTTATTGTTACTCATGTGCATCCCCCAATCTTCATTGAACAATGTACCTACTTATGAGATTTGTAATCACAGGGGTGCCCGTTGTGAAGATACAGAAGCTTGAGTTACGAAGAACAGAAATAGAAGATACAATTACAGACAAGCAAAAGAAGAATGAACTATCAGACTCAAACATAATCGGGAATACTCAAGGTGGTACAGTCCAGCCGGTTACTAAATCTAAAAAACCTGGTAAATGTCATCAGCGAGTAAAAAAATTAAAACAACATAACCGCACAGACATTGTTGAAAAACCATACAAGTGTGATATGTGTCAGTGTAGTTTTATGGAAAAGAAATATTTAAAATATCATATTCGTACACACACTGGTGAAAAACCTTTCAAGTGTTTAATATGTCTAAAAAGTTTTAGAGAAAAGGGTCATTTAGTAAATCATATTTTTACACACACTGATGAAAAGCCTTTCAAGTGTGAAACATGTCAGCAAAGTTTTAGAGAAAAGGGTAATTTAGTCAGCCATATTCGTACACACACTGGTGAAAAGCCTTTCAAGTGTGAAACATGCCAGCAAAGTTTTAGTCTAAAGTGTAATTTAGTTAAACATATTCGTTTACACACTGGTAAAAAGCCTTTCAAGTGTGCAACATGTCAACAAAGTTTTAGGCAAAAGGTTACTTTAGCAAAACATATTCGTACACACACTGGTGAAAAACCTTTCAAATGTGAAACATGTCAGCAAAGTTTTAGAGAAAAGGGTACTTTAGTAAAACATATTCGTACACACACTGGTGAAAAGCCTTTCAAGTGTGAAACATGTCAGCAAAGTTTTAGAGAAAAGGGTAATTTAGTCAGCCATATTCGTACACACACTGGTGAAAAGCCTTTCAAGTGTGAAACATGCCAGCAAAGTTTTAGTCTAAAGTGTAATTTAGTCAGCCATATTCGTACACACACTGGTGAAAAGCCTTTCAAGTGTGAAACATGTGAACAAAGTTTTAGGCAAAAGGGTACTTTAGCAAAACATATTCGTACACACACTGGTAAAAAGCCTTTCTAGTGTGAAACAAGTCAGCAAAGTTTTAATGAAAAGGGTAATTTAGTCAGTCTTATTCGTAAACACACTGGTGAAAAGTTTTTCAAGTATGAAACATGTCAGCAAAGTTTTAGGCAAAAGGCTAGTTTAGTAAAACATACTCGTACACACACTGGTGAAAAGCCTCACAAATGTGAAATGTCATGTCAGCATTGTTTTAGTCTAAAGAGTACTTTAGTAAAACATATACATTACATACATTGTTTCATATTAGAAAGCCTTTTTACCAGTGTGTGTACGAACACACACTGGTAAAAACCTAGTGGGCCTTTCTAGTGTGAAAAAAGTCAGCAAAGTTTGAATTAAAAGCGTAATTTAGTCAGTCATATTCGTAAACACACTGGTGAAAAGGCTCTCAAGTGTGTAATATGTCAGTGTAGTTTTAGTTAAAAGAGTAATTTAGTAAGACAAACTCGTTCACACACTGCTGAAAAGCTTTTCAAGTGTGAAACATATCAGCAAAGCTTTAGGCAAAAAGGGTAGTTTAGTAAAACATATTCGTAAACACTGGTGAAAAGCCTCACAAATGTGAAATATTATGTCAGCATTGTTTTAGTAGAAAGGGTACTTTAGTACAACACATTCGTACACACACTGGTGAAACCCTTTCAAGTGTGAAACATGTCAGTGTAGTTTCGCAATAAATGTTATTTAACAAATCACTTTTTCCAAAAGCGTCTCAAATGTGATATCAGTTTAGACTTAAAAAAAAAACTTTTTTATTGTAAGTGTATAGAGCCCCGCCGAATTGGTCCCATATAAATATCGTAAAGATGTGATGTAGATCAGTACACGTTTGTGATTTAGTTATTGTACTGAAGATCAATAGGTGAGAGGGAGAGGAAGGCCAAAGAAAAGATGGATGGATTGTGTGAAGAATGATATGAATGAAAAGGGAGTCAGTGAAAGCATGACGTTGGACAGGACGGAATGGAAGAAGAAAACATGTTGCGCCGACCCCAAGTAACATGGGATAAGGGCAGGAAAAAGAAGGAGACTGAAGATAGGTGTGTCCATTACGAACAAGCCGAAACTTGGCTTATAAAGAACAAAACTGGAAGATAAAATTACAGATAACCAAAACAAGAATGAACTAGCGATCTCGAAACTTATTTGGAACACTTTAAATCACCTCTTGACCGCCACAGGCATGTGTAGATTACGTGACCATTTATTTTCTTCGTTACGGACGCCTTCTTTGGAGCTATGTAGGTATTGTGTGCGTTACGGCCTGGCCACAGCTAACAGCGACGCGAATTGCGGCGCATCTGGAGGCGCGGCGAGCGACGTGATTTGCGATGGTATGCCACAGCTCGACTAGTTGCGACCGCGGCGTCGATAGCGGTGGACCACAGAGTACTTTTATATATATGGAATAGAGGGTGTGCGTTACCCCAGCAAAATAATGTCGAAAATAGTAATTTAAATGTTACAGGCAATTAGTTGTCCAGCTTCTGTAATTGTTGCGCACATTTTTAAATTTGTTGCACATATAGATTTTGAGTTATTCCAGAAAATCATTTCCTGCTGGGGTAACGTTACCGCAGCCAGACATTTTCTTTTATAATGGGAATATTGATATATATATTAGCCATATAATTAGTAGTCTAGACGAGGTAAATGTTGCAACTTATTTTGTATTTGTTCTTCCTTCGACTGCGATGTTATCCAAGATTTTGCTGGAGTAACGTTTGTGGTTTTGCTGGATCTCTGAAACGGATAAGCAGATTCTTATCATCTTTTTTACATGACTTCTTAAGAATTAGTTTAAAAATCACATTGAATATTGAACAATGTACGCGTCTGTACCGAACTTGTAAGGTGTATTATACTAAACATTTTAGAAGGTAGCATAATGTACTGCGCGGTCGCTTTTTTGTAACCACCTTAATTATCACGGTGTTGCGCTTCCTAATGACTTTTATTTTATTATCTCGTTAATTATTGTATGTACTGCGCTGAACTTTTACAGGAATATAACTGAACTAAGTAACTAGTTATTGATATATCATTTAGTTTATATATTCACATACAGAGTTATCGGAGGCCAAATAACTAAGCGCGCATTATGACCGTCAAAGTGGAGAACTGAATTTCATCATAACTTGTTTATTACTAACAGGATACTAATGAAACTTCACATACATTTGAAGACAGATACAAGCTACAAAACAACGTTTAAAGTAAGTCTTTCGAGCTCTTATTCAAAGTGTTAGGACCTGTTGAAGTGTTTTTATATTTAATTAAATAACCTTTGAATGGTGCATTAATTTTGTTTTTTTATTACCCAACTAATTCAAACTAATTCTTAAGAAATCATGTAAAAAAGATGATAAGAATCTGCTTATCCGTTTCAGAGATCCAGCAAAACCACAAACGTTACTCCAGCAAAATCTTGAATAACATCGCAGTCGAAGGAAGAACAAATACAAAATAAGTTGCAAAATAAGTTGCATTTACGTCGTCTAGACTACTAATTATATGGCTAATATTTATTTCAATATTCCCATTATAAAAGAAAATGTCTGGCTGCGGTAACGTTACCCCAGCAGGAAATGTTTTTGTAGAATAACTCAAAATCTATATGTGCAACAAATTTAAAAATGTGCGCAACAATTACAGAAGCTGGACATCTAATTGCCTGTAACATTTAAATTACTATTTTCGACATTATTTTGCTGGGGTAACGCACACGAATAGAGGTATAACTCTGTGACCAAAGTGAGTAACGTCAAGTGTCGCCCTCTGAACACGTATTTTGGAACGAATACCAACATGATCTTACCTATACCTACATACATATACGTACGTCGCCTAGTACATTTAAAGCTTATAGATATTATAAATTAAGGTATTTCTAAAATAATGTGAATTACAGTTTCGCATGCCGTTATGTAGAAATACGAAAAAGTAATTCACATTATTAATCAATAAAACAATGTTATATCTTCGAGTTAATTCTTTATTTCTTTCTTTTGAAACACTTTTTACTAAGTTTTATAGCCTTCATTTTATACGAATCCGTATCATCATCACACTCCCTCTTATTTATTAATATCTTTACAATAATGATAAATAAAAAATCTGCAGGATATTTTTATCAAAAAATTTATTCGTTTTTCATTATGTATTCGGCATTTAATGAAAGAGAAATCTACACCTATAAAAATTACTGTGGTTGTTAATTCTCTTAAATGAATCTTTTCAAAATTTTCTTTTAATACTTTATAATTTATATCCTGCAAATTTGAGATACAATTTAAGAGGGAGTCGCTGGGACTGCAAAGCCATTTTTTATTTGCGTATTCCCGATATCTTAAATATTCGTGTTCACTGTTTGAAATTAAATTATTTCTACATTCAACACAGCCCTTGAATACTTTTTTCTTGGCGCTTTTGACAAAATACCCACTAACATACTGTAGGCCTCCAATTATGCGCGGGTCATTTTTTTCTTCAAGGGGTGTGAATGTTATATCGGGAATATTACCGAGTTCGCAATGTGTTTGCTCTTTGCTGCCCCCGCCCGTGATGAGTACTTCATGTAAAGTTTCACAATTGTCTATTTCACAGTTGGCTCCAGGGGCGTGGACACTAGAGAGGCTGTTTACTAGTAACGTCGTGAATGCTGCTTCAAATCGTTCTGGTGTAGGGGTTAACGTTTCGGCATCCGTGGCTTCTTATGGACCCCAAAAAGTTTTCTATTGGGTCTTGATTCAGATGCCGCAACCAAACTGATGTTACACCATATTTTGTTTGCATTTTTTTTAATAATAATTCTATTCCTTCTAGTGTCCATACCCAATTGTTCAATGTGGGAACATATTCATTATTTGATGTTTTTGGATTTATAAATTTCATGTCTTTTATAAAAACTTTACACTCCTTCCATGTTTTGTGATGGATAGAAGTAGGCGTCGCAGGTCCTAGAAGAGGTTTGCCATGTTTGTTTCTTTTGCCAAAGCTTCCATTTAGGGAATCAAAAAGTTTGTCGAAGAACAACAGAATGTCTGCAGTGTCTTTAGTTTCTTCAGGAAGTATTCCCTTATCTGTGAAAAAAGATAGTTTGGTAAATAATGTTTTGTCTGATCTGCGTAATGTAAAACTATGGTAAGTATTTAATAATAATAATAATATGTGGGGACATTTTCACACACGGCCATATGACCCCAAACTAGGGAGACCCTGTACTATGGGTGTCAGACAGCTGATATACATACACAAATACATTTTTTTTTGTAAATACATACATATATAGATAAACAACACCCAGACACTAGACAAACACAAGTGCTCATCACACAAATGTTTACCCTGGGCGGGAATCGAACCCGCAACACGCTGCGCAGCAGTCGATCGCTCAGCCACTGCGCCAACCGTGATGTCCGTGTATACTAGCTTTTGCCTGCGACCTCGTCCGCGTGTGGGTTATCGTAGATGCAGACGAAGTCGTGGACTAATAAGTAGCCTATGTTCTTTCCCAGGGTTTAAGCTAACTTCATACCAAATTTTATCAAAATCGGTTCAGCCGTCTCATTGTGAAAGCGTAACGTAACAGACAGATTTACTTTCGCATGTATTTTATTATCAGAAAAGAAGTAGTGATAAAAGAATGAAGACAACATTCAGTACTGATTATATTTACCTGCTAGATAGCCCATATTTGATGCCACAGTCTGACTGAATACTTGTGTAGCATTTTTCACCTTCATCCGTGGAATTTTGCTCGGGTCACAGTGGGCATCTGTCAATTTGGGCACCAAACGGATTCCTTTGTACCCTGGGTTCTCTCTGTGTAAGGCCATTATATGATCCCATTTTGCCATTTTTACTTCCCCGTTTTTTATATATTTCAAATGTTTTGAAATTAAATTATTCCGTATGCATTTTATTAGATGGGGTGGGTCATATAATGGTACGATTTCTTGGTCGTTTATAATCACAATGTTATCTAGGGGCTCTTCTCCTTTTCTCAATAGGTTACCCCTTGTCTCTTGCAAAAGATATTTGATAGAATGTACATTATTTGTTCCTTGATCGCACACAGTTGCTACCACAATAAGACCGGCATTTTGAAGTTCAGTAATTACAGATTTTAGCTGCTTTGCAAGTTCAGGTCCCTTTGTAGCTGCTTGTAAAAAAGTGTATGCAACAGGTTGTTTATAGTTTTTTATTATTCCTCTTACCATAAACACCTGAGCATGATCTGCATAATCAGGTTGTGTCTCGAGCAGGCCCCTCTTTCCCACTGGGCACACTGGGCACGTGCCCAGGGCCCCGCGATCGATAGGGGCCCCCAATTCCTGCCAGATCACAAAATGATAACCGATATCTAATTCAAACATATAATAAAAATACAATTTAATGGGACACTAACTACACTATTTTGAAGACTAAATAATCAGAGAACTAATTTTTCAAATAATTAAAGAAAAAACTAGTTTGTTTTCATGTAAATCCTTTCTAATGTAAATCTATGCTCTTTGAGTGGATTTAATGATTGGAAGCACATTATTTTAACACACCCAAAAAACGCCCTGTAAAACTATGGTGACTTGTCTGGCACGCGGTTGATTGATTACATATAGACTTGTCAACATCGAAAAGAAAAGTCCTGGAGAAATGTAAACGGATTGTAGCTGTTGTAAATTAGTAGTAAATTTTTGGCATCGAGAGGGGTTCAGTTTCGCGGTGACAATGAAATCCTCGGAACTTCCAACAATGAAAATTATTTGTGTGTGGGCGTGTGGAGTTACTGAGTGAATTTAATAAAATATTTGGGAATTCTGGAAAGGTAACATTCCTTATTTTCTTATTTAGCTGCAAACGTATGCCTATCAACAGTTTAAAAAAAAATCTGTATTGAGTACCACCTATATTGACGAAATGGAATAACAGGTACTAAAAAAATTATAAATTAAGTTAAATTAGCAGAAGTAAAATATTTTTCTATGAGCTTGACAGTACGTCCAATCTGTCTCATGTTGACCAGAACTTTTAAAATACGTAAAAGACCATGTTCTCGTTGAAAGGTTTTAGAAATGTATACGTAATAAGGAGCATAAATCAAAGTATTTAGCGGAAACCATTTTTATTTTTAGAAAATCATGATATTCTCATAAAATATTGCAGAAGTCAAAGCCTCAAATATGACGGAGAAGTATCAGTACCTATACTTCTTATTGGTTGTAGACCAGTGTCTACAACCTATATATACCTCAGAGACAAACGAGTTTCTTGAAATGGTTCAGTAAATACAAAACTATTTTTCGGTCTCTCCCCACCGATGGAATACATTAACAGAACATTTAGGTTGAAAAATAGTTTTCAAGTCTTTTTATTGACCAGATGGTCAGTCCGAGCTGATGCAGTAAGCGGCTTGCATGAAGGTCATAAACAAAGAAGACGAAACTAGAGACATTATAATATTTATAGGAAATTTGGAGCTCTAACCAATATTTGAAAGAATATACAAACAACTATTGTTTTTACATCACTTGATGATTTTATAATTAACCTCAGAGATAAATTGAATTACTCTGAATCGACGGCCAAGGAATAAAATCCCAGAATCTGATTAAAAGGACCTATCTCAAAGAACAAGACACGGTACTTTCAACTGAATGGAAAAATAGAAATCAAAGTAGAAACCTTTCCTCCCATAATTGATACGTTATAATACATACTATATATTATAATACTAGGCGTTCATCTAAAACAGCGATTAAGTTCCTTTAAGAACATTAGACAGCTAAGAACAGTTAGCTTGTCGTTAACTATAAAGACGTTAATGAGAAAGAGTTGGAAATGGAATGTACACTTCTGGACACATCTATTGGCCCACCTTGTATTTTCAGTTTCGTTTGGTCCTAGCTAAAATTTTATATTAGGTCGAGCAAAAAGTTTTTATGCAGTTTTGAACCTGGCACATTCACAATTTCATTCAATAGTCTTTTTTTGAATTTCGAACACAGAATTTAAAGAAACAAAAGACAATTTGGAGCCTGTTTGTTGATATCAAACAATCGAATACTAAGAAAACTTGGTTTTATTGGTTTACTTGGATTTAATTCTTGAAAAAGTGATTGATATCTTTGGTTTTGCAACAAACATTACTTATTCTTAACATTAAGGTGAGGTTCTATCAATAATCTATGGATACTTCACCTGAAGTCGCCGCCCAAGCTGTGGCACTTATTCAGGCCGGACACAGCCAAAGAAACGTGAGTGCTCAACTTAATTTAAGTCGATCTGCGGTCCGAAATGTTTATCGGAGGTACCTAGAGACTGGCGGCTTTGTTCGTCGCCAAGGAAGGCCACGATCTCGGGTCACAACTGAAAGGCAGGATCGATTCATCGTGACGACCAGCTTGAGAAATCGTCACCTTACCTCCATTGAGATACAAAACCAACTTCGCGACTTCCACGGAGTATCTGTGAGCGCTCGAACTGTTCGGAGAAGGTTAAAAGAACGCGATATGGTACCACACAAGCCAGCTAATGGGCCCAAACTAACGCGAGCCCACCGAACAGCGCGCCTTCATTTCGCACGCAGTCATTTAAATTGCACCTGATGAGTCTAAAATTGTGTTACATGGCAATGATGGAAGGAAGAAGGTCTACCGACGTAAGGGAGAGCGTTTCGCACAATGCTGCTTTGAAGAGAGGGTTGCTTATGGCGGTGGCTCATGGACTGTCTGGGGCGGTATATCCGCGATCGGCAAAACTCAACTTGAGGTTGTTACAGGACCACGGCTGCCAACATTAAATGCTGAAAGGTACATTCGTGAGTGCTTAGAACCTCACGTGATACCATACGCGGACTATGTGGGCCCAAATTTCCTTTTTATGCATGATAATGCAAGAGCCCATGCGGCCGGCATCGTCAGGGAATATCTTCGGGATGTAAACATCACAGTTATGGACTGGCCAGCCAGAAGCCCAGACATGAACCCCATTGAGCACATGTAGGACGAGCTAAAAAGACGTGTTAGGGCTCGTCAGCCAGTTGCCCAGACGATGCAGGAGTTGAAAACTGCCATAGAAGAGGAATGGGAGATGATCCCTCAAAATTTCATAGAGCGGTTGATAAACTCTATGCCTAATCGTATGAGAGCTGTGGTAGATGCCCATGGAGGCAACACGCGTTATTAAATTAAACCTTTATTTGATAAAACATGTTTTTTATTCAAAAATCAATTGCCTTTAACAAGGTGCATATCCGACTTGTTAGGCGTAGCTCCATGTCGTATGGTATTCTGAATTCAAATTTAAAACAATACGATCGAAAAAGATGGTAAAATGTATCAGGTTTAAAACTGCATCAACAGATTTTGTTCAATCTAGCAATCATATTTCGGTAGGGGCCATCGAAACCTAAACTGTAAGGTGGGCTAATAGATGTGTCCAGAAGTGTATATGTTACGGCTAAAACCCGAAGTGCGGCTACACCTAGTTTTAACCGGCTAGAACTAGGTGTTGCCGGTAGCAGTTAAACTTAGGTGCACCCTTTTTTTTAACTTGGGGAAATCCTCATGGACTGTCCCTCGTCCGGGGAAGACGGGGGGTGTGCCGGACTCTTACCGGCTAAAACCATCACGGTGTTCCTCGACTGACCTATGGGTGGGGGTATGGGATTCGCCCGCGCATGCACCGCGCCCCCGCCAGGCTATGACCCGCCAATGATGTAGGCGGGTCCCGTCGACCTCGGCGGTCTAAACGCCGCCGAATCCTCTAGCGTGGCGCGCGCGGAACACGGCGCGCCGCGTACATGGGCCTGCATCTGGTTGGGTGGTGGACTGCTTCTGAGTCGACCACCCACAGGCCGGCAACGCATGAAGGCTCGAGGTCATTAAGCACCCTGCGGCGCCCGGTGCGTCTTCTCCTGGAGGGAAGAAAGCAGTTGCTTCCCTCACCCTCTCTGCCGCCTCTTATGCGTGCATGACTTACTCGCTAAACGAGGCAACAGCCTCCCACGCACTCTCGCTCTGGAGCATCGAAAGAACGATGTTTGGGAACGAGAGGTAAACTAACCAATCCTCCATGACGGGTCTTACCGCCGAAATTACGGCATGTCCTAAACATAGGTGTAGCCTGCGAGCTCGGGACTTGGGGTACCCCGACTTGATTATTTTTTACCAAACCATTGAGCAGAAGAAGACGGTCGACGTCAAGTCGACGGAGCCTCGCTGCGCGGGGCTCCTCTTTTTGTCTTCTTCCGGTTCAATAGCACAAAAACAGACAATTTAACCACCGGAGTGTGTGTGTGCTACACCTAGTCTAGCCGCTATGATGAAGGCTAAACTTGGTTCTAACCGAGGATAAGTAGGATGTACATCTAACTTTAACCGCAAATGGCCGGCTGCACCTAGTTGTAGCCGGCCTAAACTAGGTGTAGCCGCACTTCGGCTATTAGCCGTAACATATACATTATACAGAATACTTGAAAATTGTTCATAGTGAAAATGATGGAAGAAAGAATTTTGTGAACATATCATATTAAAAAAAAAACAAAATTGAAGACACATTTCCAAATGAGAAATCGAAAAAAAAAAACAGAAATCGTATTGAAAATCTTAAGCATAAAGATTGTAACAGCAGTGGCGAGCGTTCCTTCTCCATATTAAAAAGGTTATGTTAATGCATCAAGAGATTTTAACCAGTTTATCGCTAATGTTCATGTAGGTGAAGAAGTGATTAAAGATTTTGCCCATCTCAAATCTAGTAGGTACCTCTTATTTATTTATTGTCACTGTAAATAAATAAACCTAGAAATTTGCTTATCTACTTTCTTTGTTTGAACTAACAACTTAGTGCTCTGTTTAGGTCATAGGGGCCCCATTATCCTATTGTGCTCAGGGCCCCCAACAGGTTAAAGACGGCCCTGGTCTCGAGGCCATTTGTCACGAACCCACAAACTTTGTCCTTTCTTTCATTGTATGTCACATTAGGTTTGAGTGACATTTCGTCAAACAGAACGATACATATTTTATGTTCTAATTTCATTTTTTCAGTAGCTTTCTTTATTTGCTGAATCATATTTTTGTTGATTCCTGGATTTATATCTGCCATATGAAGTAACTTCAGGAGAGTTTGGCGTGATGGCAAGATAAAAATATTCCTTAAAAATCGGTACCCTTTTGGGCTCTGTTTGAGGAAGGACAAAGCAGTAATTTTTTCCTTTAAAGTGAAACGACGGCCTTTGATACCTTTCTTATGCTCTCTGAATTGTAGCAATGTTAAAACTTTTGATGTGCTAGGTAATTCATCAAGTGTTTTCAAAAACTGTGGATTTGTTGTTAGATTTTGCAGTGCCTTTATCTTTTTTGCTTGATGTTTTACCTTATTGCGGCACTTGCTTAGTTTTACTCCAACTAGCACAAGTTTTCTATATAAAGCATGCTCAGATTTAGTTACAGCAACGCGATTTACCCGCCTTTTAGGAATTATTGATTGTTTCTGCTTTTCACGATGCTCTGTAATGAGATAAAACATATATTATATTCTGAAAATTGTTTGGAATAAACTAAGTGAATATGTTGTTTTCATGATAATAATAATATGTGGGGACATTTCACACATGGCCATCTGACTCCAAACTAGAGAGACCCTGTAGTATGGGTGTCAGATAGTTGTTATACATACACAAATACGTTTTAAATACATACATATATAGATAAACAAAACCCAGACACACGGCAAACACAAATGCTCATCACACAAATGCTCATCACACAAATATTTACCCTTTGCGGGAATCGAACCCGCAACACACTGCGCAGCAGTCAATCGCTCAGCCACTGCGCCAACCGTGCCGTGATGATGGATTGAAATTTTACATAACTATGTAACAGTCAAAACTCTTAACCAGTCAAAATCTTTATTAAGATAAAACGCGTTTGCGTTACAAAAACAAAAATATGGAACGCCCTAATTATAAGAAACACTACAAAACAAAAGTTTTAACAGGGTCACAAAAAAAACCTGCCAACCTAATAAGTTTCTAAGTATTAAGGATAAATTTAAACCGTGAAAAATACTATTAACTGATTTTGGTAGTCAAAAAGAGTTTTGACTGGTTAAGAGTTTTGACTGGTTAAGAGGTTTGACTGTGACATCTTTATTCTGTTATAAATAGCATTTATATCGAGTTATTTTATATAATGCAACATTTGAAGGTATTTCACTGTTGTAATCTATAAAGGTAAACATTACTTTAGCATTGCAAATATTTTTATAGCACCTCATAGTTAATGAATTGAATCATTCTAATTACAATCACGGTATTATTATTAGGTAAATTTTATAAAAGATGCATGCCAAGATTGTTTACTTATAATAAAAGCAAAAAAAATAATTACTGATGATACTACTAGTACATGATACTTACCAAGATTTTTCTCAATTTGTGTATCTTTCACAGCAATTGTAGCATGTAGATGCATAGGCACAGTATCTCTGGATACCGTGTCACACCTGCGTGAAGTAATAGGTTCTGGAATAACAATTAATTTATTACTTGGTTATAAATGTATACTTATGTGTAAATAGACGATAATTATCAACAACAACAGACTCAGCCAATATTAAATATATTTATATTTACCAACTAAATTACCTAATTTCAGTGAGCTTAAACAAAGTGATACGTCATCATCTAGCAATTCACTTGTTCTACTTGACACTGACGAAGAAGAAATTAATAAACTAATCATTAGTTTGAAAAGTAACTGTGCTGCAGGTGATGACGGAATCTCATCTGACTTACTTAAGCTTATAAACAATAATATATTAGCCCCGCTTACTTATATCTTTAATTTGTGCCTAAAGATGGGTATCTTTCCCGAAGCACTTAAACAGTCAATAGTAAGGCCCATTTTCAAGGGTGGTGATAGAACCCGTGTCACTAACTATCGCCCCATTTCTATTTTGACATCTCTCTCAAAAATATTTGAAAGGATAATTAATAAGAGACTCGTAAATTACCTAGAAAAATATAATCTGCTCTCAAAATATCAATATGGATTCCCTTCAGGTAAATCTACTGAAGATGCTTTAAATGATTTTACTAACCACATTGTCCAAAGTTTAGATAGTAAAAAGAAATGCCTTACGATTTTTCTCGATCTTGCGAAAGCCTTTGACACGGTTTTTATTCCCACCCTAGTAAACAAGCTATATAAGATGGGTATTCGTGGAGATCAACTCAAATTACTGCAAGATTATTTGTCTGGAAGAAAACAAAAAGTTAAAATTGGCAACTACACTAGTAATAGTCTACCAGTCACCTACGGAGTGCCACAGGGTAGTATCTTAGGTCCAACTTTATTTCTTATTTATATTAATGACCTCACACTACTTGACATTGAAAACTGCAAAATTATCTCATATGCAGACGATACCACCTTGACATTCTGTGGTGATACTTGGAATGAAACTTTCCAGAAGGCTCAACATGGTTTTAACACGGTTAAAAAGTGGCTTGCTCTAAATCACCTTTCACTTAATACGGAAAAAACTAAATACATCACGTTCTCAATTCGCAACCTGGGAAAATCTGCGCAAGCAATGCATCATATAACCTCTCACACCTGCCACGAGGAATCGGTAGATTGTTCCTGTCCAACTTTAACTAATGTTGATACAATTAGATACTTAGGTCTAATATTTGACAAAAATTTGAACTTTAAACATCATATAATTAACCTGTCAAACAGAATCAGAAAACTTATATACGTATTCAAACAAATTAGACACTCGGCCAATACTCATATAATGAAAATGATCTACTATTCCTTGTGTCAAGCGGTTATAACGTATTGTATTGCTTGTTGGGGCGGTGCCGCGAAATCATATAACTTAATAGCTGAAAGAGTTCAAAGAGCTCTATTAAAGGTTTGTTGTTTTAAGCCTATGTATTATCCAACCACTGAGCTGTACAAGGATTGTAAGGTGCTTACTGTACGTAAGCTTTTTGTGCTAACGTTAATCATGAGACAGCACTCCAGTGGCAGGCTAAATACTCTAACTGAAAAAGAAAACTCAAGAAGAAGGAATTTTGACATATTTAAATCTGTACCGTGTCGAACTTCATTTGCTCAAAAATTCAAATTGTATTTAGGACCAAAGTTATTTAATATTGCGAATAAACAACTAAAAATTTTCTCCATGACAAAAAAAGAATGCAAACAGAGTTTGAACACATGGCTCCTGTCCCTAACCTATGATGAAACGGAGAAGCTATTCACCATACCGTCATAACTTCTTTAGCTATTGTAGAACTTATAAATAAGTATTACTATATTGGGATAAGTATTCATTGTAAAACATGATATACTATATTTATAATGCTATTTATTACATTTTATTAACAAGAAAACCATACAGAAAACATAATTTTGTAGTAGAATTATCTAGTAATTCCTAATAAGCTAATACATTCACACCCACTCACCCCTTTACACACTCACTCAATCACTCACCCACTAACTCACCCACTTACTCACTCACTCAAACTTCACTCACCCTCACACACACACACACACGCACACACACACACACACGCACACACACACACACACACCCACACACACCACACACCACACGTTTGCACGCCGTTTTTTTCTTTTCTTTTTTATTTTTAGTCTACATTTTGCACCAAATAGTTTTATAAAATTGTTTTTAAATTGCCTTTTGTACATCAACCTTTCTTTTTGTAAACATATTCATTGTATTATGAAATAGATTTACATTCAAATAACAATGTGAATATACAATATTACCTTTTTAATAACATGATGATAATGTTCTTGCTCATTTTAAATGCATCTCGAATAATAATAATGAGGATGAGGATAAATGATAGGTACTCTGATCATTGCTATTGTTTATGAGGGTGGGCGCTGATACCTATATATACAAGATATTAATTTATCTTAGCTTAGGCGTCAGCTGTAACACTTAATTAAAACTTTTTACTACCTTTCGGCCAAATTTTATTGTAAACTGTATTTGTTTTTATGTTGTTAACTTGAAGGTGCAAATAAACAATATTTTATTATTTTATTATATTTAAACATTCTAATGTATGCATAATGCAATGTTAGCTTAGCTTCTGCTTACTTCAGGTAGTTGGTCTCACAATGAAAAGTAGCTAATGATTATGTCTTAATAGAATGGAGGACAGTTTAAAAATGCTGTTATGATTGTAATATATTGTCCTACCTTGATTTTCCTTTATTTGTACATCTTCCACAGCACTTTTACTATATGGCTGTATATCCACAGACTCCTCATGTGAAATAACAGGTTCTGGAATGACAATTAATCTATTATTTCAGCAAGTGGCGATAACTATGAAGGATTAGGCTCGATAGATTTTCCATTAGGTGTCATTAGTGCTGCTTGACAGTTAAATGTGAACTGTCATCATAATTGTCTAGCATTTGCAAAAGCAACCACTGGGTGTGAGGTATTAGGTTTGATTCCCAACTTGGGGCAATTCGTTATTAAGTATTTCAACAAACATACCAGTTAAGACACTCAGTGTCCAGGAAAGCGGGCATAACAGCTCATGATAGGGCATTTAATGTTTTGATAAAAGAATATTCATTTACCTTTTGATGTAGATGCTTCTGACATCTGAAGAGGTCTCATCACTCTACTTTGTGTGTTAAATTTTAAGAAGGATAATCCTGTAATTTCAATAAAGTTCCATTAGTAAAATTAGTAAGTTAACTTTAGTTCAGTCAGACCTTATACAAAACTAATTTAATTTTCTCAACAATTTAGTCATAAATAGTTTGATAAGTATAATTACAGATATAGGGCAACATAATGGGTTAATAACTAGGTGGTTTATTTGGTGCACTAAGTGAATAGTGTCTTATTAGCAAGACATTACAACACCTGTTTATAAGCACACAGCTGTTTATACACGGTTACTTTTTGATCGTTTTAATCCCTTGGACGGGTGGCTTGGCGGGTGGGCGGGTGGCTTGTATACCTACTAACATATCTGCCCCGCTCTGCTCTGTAACTTAAAGGCTGGCTAATTGACCAGGTATTATATGACCTAAAGGATTGGTTGTAGGTCATTTGACGTAACTAGTATTTATTTGTTTCAGTTATTTTGTGTATATTCAATTACCTATTTTCTTTTGCTTTTTGTTCAAAACATGACATGTAAGTTTTTATAATTATTAATAAATAAACATAAACACATGGGAAGAAGCCATGTCACTGTCAAGCCTATAAACTATCCTTAAGAATAAAGCCCGTCACATACGTAGCTATATATATATTAATATACCACACACGGTAGCTATAATATAATGATATATTTTTGCCCTTATTACATCTGCGGTGGTTGTTTGTTTCACATTTTTGAAATAGGTATATATTATATTGATATGTCTTGCTATATTTGTCCACATATTTTAGTAACGTAATAAAGATATATATTATAGCTGCATCTGTGGTCACTCAAAGATTACTTAAGAAAATATATCGTAATATGCCTTGCTATGAATTATATATATTGTTATGTTTGAATCTTGTTGATTGTTTTCATTAGTTGTCAAGTGTAACATTTTTGTAATGAGGGTAAAAAGAATTAAAAGAGTTTTGCTTTCTGATCTCAACTTGGTTGTATCGTTTATTGGCGACTGCGGATAGTAAGTTAAATTTCGGTGAAAATGACGGCAAATGTAACGAATATTGTGTTTCCCGGACAATTTAACCCAAAGACTGATAAGTGGTGTGATTATAAAGAACAATTACTGTGTGCGCTCGATGCGGCGGGTTACGACAAACTTAACCTCGACAAAGGACGATCGCTATTTCTTTCTCAGTGCGGCAAAGACACTTTCGCGTTAATTGCATCACTTTTAGTTCCAAAACGTCCTACGGAAGTACCTTTAGTGGACATTTTTAGTGTTTTGGATAAGTTTTATGAACCAGAGGTTAACGAAATTTTACAAGCGGGAAAATTTTACAAACGTCTACAAGTGCAAGGTGAAAGCGTGCAAGACTTTGTGGCGGCTATAAGTCTGCTTGGTGCAAAGTGCAAATTCATGGACTTGAAACGCCAGTTGAGAGACCGACTAGTGCTGGGGGAGCGGGACGATCGCTTGCGACGCGACTTGTTGAAAAAGAAAGATTTGACATACGAGGTCGCTTTACAGATGTGTCTGGACTATCAAGTGACGTTCCCTGATTTGTACCCTGCGTGTGTGGCTAGTGAGTCTAAGCAAACTCCGTCCAGTGT
Organism: Charanyca ferruginea; assembly: GCA_947361185.1. Taxonomy (NCBI): domain Eukaryota; kingdom Metazoa; phylum Arthropoda; class Insecta; order Lepidoptera; family Noctuidae; genus Charanyca; species Charanyca ferruginea. Next base: position 4,968,766 of record OX376081.1, on the reverse strand, counting down.
CACGGAGACTGAATCTATGGACATTGGTAATGTTAAATCGAACGAGTGTCAACGGTGTGCACGCGCACACAGGCCGGGCGAGCGCTGCCCGTTTGTTAAGGCGAAGTGCTTTTACTGCAAAAGGTTTGGGCACATTGCAGCGGCCTGTGCGAAGAAGCCAGGTCGTGTACACCAGGTCGACGACACGAGGGAGGCCAATACGAGTGTAGACACTTCAACTGAGAAGATGATGGGCGTATACGTCTGCGTCGATAATTACTCACCACCTATTACCACAGACGTGATGATAGATGGCGTTCATTTATCTATGGAAGTGGACTCGGGTGCATCGCGTACCATTATGTCGGAAGAGACATACAGGATGCTGTGGTCAACGCCCCCACCTCTACGAGCTACCAATCTAAGGCTCGTGACATGGACTCAAGACCCTTTAAAAGTATTAGGACTAGCAGACGTGCGTGTTGTGCTAGGTAATAAGGAAGCGCAATGTGAACTGGTCGTGGTATCGGGGAACGGACCAAATCTGCTGGGCAGGAACTGGTTCCATACACTAGGCCTTGAAGTATCAGGATTGTGCTGGACTGAAGAAGAGATAGAACAATATAAAAAAGATTTTCCTGAACTATTTAAAGAAGGACTCGGCGAGTACAAAGGTCCTGAGGTGTCACTACACGTGCGACCGGATGCTACGCCCCGCTTCTTAAAGGCGCGCGCGGTGCCCTACCCTCTTAAGGAAAAAGTCATTAGACAGTTAAACGAAATGGTGGAGGCGGGGGTACTGACACCTGTTTGTTATTCGGAGTGGGGTACACCGGTGACGCCGGTGATGAAAGAAGACGGAACAGTACGACTGTGTGGTGATTATCGGGTCACAGTGAACGCCGCTATAGATACAGATATCTATCCGCTGCCGACGTCTGTGGAAGCGTTTGTGAGACTTAGTGGCGGCAGAATATTTAGTAAGCTGGACTTGAAAAACGCGTACACACAACTAAAGGTAGACGACGCGACAGCTATGCTGCTCACGCTGAACACTCCTATCGGGCTAATGAAAGTAAACCGCCTGCCATTCGGTGTCAGCGCGGCGCCAGCGATTTTTCAGCGTCTTATGTCGACGGCGTTAGCGGGTATGGACGGAGTGGCATGTCTGTTAAATGATATCGCTGTCACTGGAGCCACGATTGAAGAACACAACCGGAGACTTAAAGAAGTACTGAGCAAACTGCAACAGATGCGACTCCGCCTCAACGTAAAGAAATGCGTGTTCGCTGCAAACAGCATCACATTCCTAGGGCACATGATTAATGCAGAGGGACTTCACCCAGCACCTGCGAAAGTTAAAGAGATTCAGGAAAAGTCGGCCCCAACCAACAGAGAGACCTTGCGTGCGTTCCTAGGGTTATATAATTTCTATGAAAAATTCTTGCCTGACAAGAGCACTGTGTTGGAACCACTGTATAGACTTTTAGAATCAAAAAGACCTTGGAGCTGGGGTGAGAAGGAACAGGAAGCGTTTGTGGAGGCGAAGCGATTATTGTCATCAGATCGAACGTTGGTGGGCTATGACTTGCAGAAAGAACTACTTCTCATTTGTGATTCATCAGAATACGGACTTGGAGCGATTATTGCACACGTCATGGAGGACGGGACAGAGCGGCCGGTAATGATGGCCTCACGGACACTACAGGCGCACGAGAGACGGTATGGGCAGATTGATAAGGAGGCCCTGGCTATTATATTTGGATTGACAAAGTTTCATGAATTCTTGGCGGGTCGTAAATTTTGTATTGTTACAGACCATAAGCCGTTGGTCGGTTTATTCAATCCCGCAAAACCAATTCCAGACCAGATATCACCGAGAATGTTGCGCTGGTCATTGAAACTGTCCAGTTATAACTACAGTATACGGTACCGGTCTGGAAAATTAATCGGCAACGCGGACGCGTTGAGCAGGTGGACTGCTCCGGACACGTCGAGTGTGCAGGAGGACGTGCTGCGTGACGTGTTGCTGCTGGAGGAACAGCCGAGCGGCTGGGAGCTGGACGCTGCCAAGATAGCCGCGGAAACCAAAAAAGATGCCGTATTGCAAAAAGTAATGTTTCATGTTTTGCACGGATGGCCACGAAGGAACATAGACCCGAGCCTACAAGCTTTTTGGACACGGAGAGAGGCTCTTTCACATAATAAAGGTTGTTTATTGTGGAGCAATAGAGTCATAATACCTTCGTCTTTACAGGACAAAGTGTTAAAGTTGTTACATGCCCCTCATGCGGGTATTGTCCAGACAAAAGCGTATGCAAGAGGCTACGTGTGGTGGGTAGCTATGGATCGGCAAATTGAGAGTGTGGTGGCCGCGTGCCAGCAATGTCAGCTAGTGAGAAATAACCCACCAAAGGACCCACAGACTTGGATCGTTCCAGAGAAACCATGGAGCCGTGTGCATGTGGATTTTGCGGGGCCCTTTCAGGGAAAAACGTTTCTAGTCCTAGTAGACAGCTACAGCAAATGGTTTGAGGCTGAAATCATTCCAGCGATGAACAGTGGTACGGTGATAGCCGTTATGAGAAAAATTTTCACTTCACAAGGGCTGCCCGACGTGTTGGTGTCCGATAATGGACGTGCGTTCACCTCGGAGGAATTTAATATTTTTCTTAAAAATAATGGAATTAAACATTTGTATTCACCGCCCTACCACCCAGAGACTAACGGGCAGATTGAACGCACGATTCAAACGTTTAAAAATAAAATAAAGAAACTAGAGAACCTGGACATGCAATGGCAGGAGAAACTTTGCAAAGTTCTATACTATTTACGAACTGTGCCCAATAGCTCCACTAATAAGACACCTGCTGAGTTACTGAATGGGCGAAGATACAGGACTGCAGTGTCGAGCTTACACCCCGACTCGACGCAGAGTCGCGCCGAGGAGCAGCTGGAGGCAGCGGCGCAGCGCTCACCCACGCGGACCTTTACGCTGCTGCAGCCTGTGCTCATACGCATGTACGGGCCCGGACACAGGTGGCGTCGGGCCACCGTGGAGACGGTGGAGGGGCCGGCCATTTATGTGGTGAGGACGGAAGACGGAGAGCTGCATCGGCGGCACGCAGACCAAATACTGGCTAGACCGCCGGATACATCTGCTAACGGGTCACCTGCCACTGACAGTCAGCCAGCCAATGATACAGACTCAGAATTATCACAGGATCCACCGATTGTGATTCCGCCACCTGAATTATGGCCGGATATTATAGGAATTCCTAATGAATAACTTTAGTGATTGCTATGTTAGAAGCAGACATTTTTGTTCTATCTAATGTGTAATTTTGATATTGTCTTTACCAATCATTATGAGAGAAAGGTATGTTATGTTTGAATCTTGTTGATTGTTTTCATTAGTTGTCAAGTGTAACATTTTTGTAATGAGGGTAAAAAGAATTAAAAGAGTTTTGCTTTCTGATCTCAACTTGGTTGTATCTTTTATATATTAATATATATTATAGCTACATCAGTGACGGGCTTAAAAAAAGTTGATCCATTGCTCTGTTGTTTCATGCAAGAAGGACAAACCAATAAATACATTTTTTCCAGTACATTTTAATATGTTGAATGCCATGTAGGTTACTGGTAACCGACGCTAGTGGAAGTTTTACTTTCAACATTTTTGGCCCGGCAGTCAATGACGTATAATATAATTGCCGGCAGTCAACATACTAGTCTTTATAGTAGTCAACATATTAGTCTTCATAGGCAGACTTCAATTACTTCATAAATCTGCATTCTTTTTGTGTTTATTAGATATTTTTTATTATAACTAACCTGGCATGTTTCTTGTTGGTACAGCTTCTTTGTTGAGTCGATTATTCCGGCACCAATATTTTTGTTCAAAGTGTACACGACATACACGGCGGGGTACTTGAAAATATGTTCATTTTCAAGTTGCAATATGTCGCCACCAATGGAATAGACCCATGTATTAAATAACTCATTATCCTTAGCTGGGTTAGGGAATTTATGCATTGTCCGAGAGGTGTGTCACCTACGTGGGACGTGATGGCGAACACCAGCGCCGCATGTCGTGCGGTGTTCCGCAGGGTTCCGTCTTAGGACCGCCCCTGTGGAACATCGGGTACGACTAGGTGCTGAGGGGCGAGCTCCAGCCGAGCGTGGACCTGACGTGTTACGCTGACGACACGCTGGTCACGGCCCGGGGGAGCTCGTACAGGGAGGCAGCGTTGCTGGCGACGGCTGCGGTCTCACAGGTGGTGAGCCGCATCCGGCACCTCGGCCTGGAGGTAGCCCTCAACAAGTCGGAGGCCGTGATCTTTCACGGTCCTCGGCGGGCGCCGCCGCCGGGATCACACATCGTGGTCGGGGGGGCCAGAATAGCTGTCGAGTTTACCATGAAGTACCTTGGATTGGTGCTCGACAGCCGATGGGATTTTGGCCCTCATTTCCATCGGCTGGCGCCCAAGTTGTTGGGCGCGGCTGGGGCGTTGTCAACGCTGCTTCCCAATCTGGGGGGCCCGAGCGCCGTCTGCAGGCGGCTCTACGTGGGGATCGTGCGATCGATGGCCCTTTATGGGGCCCCGATCTGGGCGGCAGACCTGACGGCCGGAAGCATCGCCGTGCTGCGAAAGCCGCAACGCGCGATGGCCGTCAGAGTCATCAGGGGATATCGCACGATCTCCTACGAGGCGGCTTGTGCACTGGCCGGATCCCCGCCCTGGGACCTGGAGGCGAAAGTACTCGCGTCACTGTACCGGTGGCGCGAGGAAGCGCGGGCGCGGGGCGAGCGACCGATGCAGCGACACATGGAGCTGCGTCGGTCTCAGCTTCGCGAGGTCCTGGTGGCGGAATGGCGGGACAGGCTTTCGCGCCCTACCGCCGGCCTCGCCATCATCGAGGCGGTCCGGCCAGTGCTCGAGCGCTGGCTCGGGAGGAGGCACGGCTCCCTGACGTTTCGGGTGACGCAGGTGCTCTCGGGGCATGGTTGCTTCGGGAAGTACCTGTGTCGCATAAACAGGGAGCCGGACGCCCGGTGTCACCACTGCGTCGACTGCCGGGAGGACACGGCGCGGCATACGCTGGCGGAATGTGCCGCTTGGGAGGGGCCGCGCCGTGCCCTCGTCTCAGAAGTAGGCAGTGACCTGTCGCTGTCGGCCGTGGTCGAGTCGATGGTCGACAGCGCAGAGTCCTGGGACGCGGTGGTTTCCTTCTGCGAAAGTGTCATGTCGCAGAAGGAGGCTGCGGAAAGGGAGAGGGAGATCTCAACCTCCCACCCTGCCCGCAGCAGGCGCACCGGGCGTCGGCGAAGGGCGGACAACGCCCTCTTCCGGCCCCCCTAAATGGGTCCAGGGGCGGCAGACTCGGGGACGTCTGTCGCCCCCCACATACACCAGGACCCGAGGTGGCGGCGCGTAGTGTTCCACGCGCGCCCCTCTAAGACGTCCGGGGAGTCTAACACCTCACTCCCCCCCTGACCCGAGAAGTGGCCCGCTGCAGCGGGCCGGCACCAGCCGGGGGTTGCGGAAGTATCTCCAGTTCCCGCGACCCCCGACGTAGGTGTGAGATGGAACACCGGGGTGGTTTTTAGTCAGTAAGAGTCTGACAGACCCCTCCGCCCGCCCCAGGGCGGAGGACATCCATGAGGATTTTCCACCCCGTATCAAAAAAAAAAAAAAAAGGGAATTTATGCAAATTCGCATTGGTATCTGAAATAATGGAGTTAATAATTAGTGAAGTTCAAAAATGAAACCTACAACTTCAAATGACAATGCTAGATTCTGCCCCACCCATGTACAGAAAAGTAAATTAATGAAAATAATTGTAATGACTAAAGAACCTTTTTAAAGTAAATTGTTTTTCTTTAGAATTTGCGGATTACGAAATACCTACTCACAAAATACAAACTCATTTTACCTAAAATATAATTTAACCTACCTATAATCAATGTCATTATTGTATTTAGATTTAAACGGAAACCGCAATTTCTACAGTCACTAAGACTAATGTTTAGTTATCAGCAATAAATAAACAGTAAGATGCTACATATTGCACATGACTTTTATCGAGTGGGGCAAAGTTTTATAGAGTTTCTGGCATCGTCCTTTACGGGTACAAAAACGAAACATTGGCCCTGTGGTCTTTTATGAAAACACTTACCTAAGCTATTTAAACATCCGGGAACGCAACACTTTTTGTTAGACATGATACTAGACAACTTCCAAGGTCAAAATCACAAAAGTTAGCACCAAAAGGTTCGTCAGAGTCCTGTCTCAATACTTAGAAATTAACAATCAACAGAAGCACAAAATCAACACAGCCGGAGGAGCAGAGGCTCTACTCAACGGACTTAGGTGGAAAAAGCACTTGTAAATGATCAAAATCTAGAAAAAGAGATAAAAACAAGCAAGACTTCGAAAATGCGCACACGCAAACCGGCAGCCAAGTTTGTTGTTTTGTCAAAAAAAATACTCTGTGGTTTTTGACATTTGTTATAGTGTTGCATACAATAATAAATTCAGTATATTATGTCTTAGAATTGATTTTATGAACTTTTCCTTTCATTTAATAACATTAATATTGAGTTTTAATCAAAAAAATATTGCCTTGCTTTGTTTTAAATTATTACATAGGTTTATCTAAGATAGTGAGGTTCATGGAATTGGGCGAGGGCTGGTCACACCAAAGTGTTAAATGCATGACTGTTTTCACGCCATCTTGCGTACCGTAGTACGAACTATGGAGTCACAAACTATGAATACTGCCATCTCTTAGACAGTTTCGTAAAAGTAGCACAATATAATGAAACCAAATCAAAAAGTTAGTATCATGTATGGGTCAGCAATATTTTTGACGGTCAACCTTATTTTGTATACTTCTAATAGAACAATTACCATAATATCACTACTAAGATTGTCAACCCTGGTCCCCCTTAAGAAGCCTTCGAGCGCCGCTGATCAGCTGGCGTGCAGAAGCCACTAAGCCGTAGTACAGCTTCTCAAAATCCTCGCGTTCCGCATATTGGTCGCTGGGGTCATCCACCAACGCCTCCAATAAAATTCATCCTGTAACACGTCATATTTCTCGTATAAGCTTTCAAATTTATTAAGCCGATATTCGATTTCAATGACTTGTACCTCACTCAAGTTTTCACAAGACTTAGACACATTTAAATAAGACGTAAATTGCGTAAGCTTTGCTTTGATTGAAGCTCGTTTCTTAACTAAGCTTTTCATGTCAGCCATGATAATGAAACTTTAGCAGTTGTAGTAAGAAAGAGAAGATGAAAAAAAAAAAAAAAGAAGATACTATTGCAAAGGTTACTGTTGAAAAACGATTAGCAATAAGTTGCCGAAATGGGCACAAGAGCTTTACACAGTAAGAAGAATTGCTATTAAAAAGCGCTAGGCGTTAAGCGTTTTCGATAGATTTTGCTAAGTAATGCTACGCGAATGATGCAATGTTTACAAGCACTCAAATATGCGTAATTCTATTAAATACAATGGAATTATTCGTTTAATAATTATTGAAAATTGAAATAAATATGTTTTAGAGCAAGACCAATTCAAATATTTATAATAATTGAAATAACTAATAAAATACCTACATATGAAAATTATGATTATGAACACGAACACAAGTTAATTGTAAATTACTTATTTGAAATTAGCTACTTTAAGAAACAAAGGAAACTGTTTAAACAAGTTGATAGGCCATGAATTGACGGTATTTAAAATGAATTGTTACTACTATAAGTTAAAATAATGGAAAATTAAATTGGATAGGCAAAATGACTAGGCAAAGTGTATGAACAAGGGAATTGGAACGTTCTCACGGTTTTATGCTGTCAACCTCTGACGATGAGCTGACGAAATGTGACTCCGATGAGTAGATCCTGGGTCATTCCTTGTGCCAGTTGACGAATGTTGAAGCAAATATGTTTTCAAAGTCTTCTTGTCCCGAAGTCCCGACGATATTTCCTTGCGCCGCCCGTTGCACAGACGGGTATTTTGACAATTTACGCGGCAAAATTATTTTATGATCTTATTCTTTTCTAAAGGTTATAACTTAGTAGAAAAAATACTTAATGTGATTTATAAAGAGGTTTTGTTATTAAATATCATTGGGTTCCCCAGGCATGAGAAGCGCGATAGTTTCTTGGAAAAACACTCCATTTTTCTTCTTTTTAAGCTTCTCAAACAACTTATAAGAGGTACACTACTCTCACTCCCGAGGTAGGTACCTCGTGAACCTAAAACAAATACCTTTTTTAGAATTATAAGAATTACAGTAATTTTTTTGTACATTGCTCAAAAAAAGTTCAAATTATCGAAACATAACTTATCCGCGGCAGTGTTTTTTATTTTTTACTACTTGAAGCTTCAAACTTTCATTTGTTTATGGAATTACGGCAGGATCAGCGTTGCCAACTCTACGTCTTTTTACGTAGATCTACGAACTTTAGGTCTTTCCTGAAAACCTACGAACTTTAGTCCCAGAATCTACGTATTTTCTATCCAATTGTACAAACTGGTAAAATAACATAACTCAATAGGCTGAATGGGCATAACTTCCTTTTCATTCGCGAAAAAAGTTAATTATCGTTCCGTTTCATACTAAATCAAATCAAAAATCGCTTCCGCTTTAAAGATGAGCTCAGATAAAGGTTGAAAGACTTATGGTTCACAAGCCCTGACACATTGCTGGACCCAAATCCAAAACGTTCTGGACCATCTATAGCTCAGTTGGGGCAAATGTTTCCAGGTAACTATTTATTTTCTCATTAACTTATTTTTTTTTTATTTATGGGTTGAGTCTGCTGTACTTTAACGTTTTGATTAAATTAACTTTATTTTCAGGATTATGTCCAACAAATCTGACGGAATCAGACAGGAAATGGAGCACTCTAAAAATACAAATCTTCCATTTGAAGAAGAACAGTTAGCAGACGAGTTTTGGCATCATAATTCAAAAATAAGGAAGAGTGATTCGTCTCAAATATTTCCTAATAATATCTGTCTCTTTCTTGTTTTATTGGACAGACATATAAATAGCTTAAAATAAGTTTTGTTTGTGTACAACAGAATTAAACGTAAACTATACGTATTAAACTTCCTCTTGAATCACTATCTAATGATGAAACACGCATTAAAATCCGTTGCTTAGTTTAAAATTTAAAGATTGCATCAAAAGAAGACGCTAGAGACTTTCAAAATAAAAGTGAGGAGGCAAAATAATATGTGGTCAGAGATTCAAGGTTCAAGCCTCTGAGTTTATCACAAACTGTGCTTAAAATTCTCACAGATAAACTAAAAAATATAAAGATAATACTTTTTAAACTACTTAATTACATTCTATCATGATTGGTGACATGACATACGCACACATGCATCCTCAAGATAAATCACTGGTCTCCACACTAGGATTCCCTGTGTCGTGGATGGTTCAAAATAAAGTAAAAATACAATGTTACATGAAAAATAAAAATTATAATACCTGGCGTCTTGCAGTAAACTGTGTACAAAAGCATAAGTAGTGTGGGGTAGTTGCATATATGTGTATATGTGTGTGTGTGTATGTGTATGTGTGTGTGTGTTTATGTACGAGCATGCATGTGTGCGTATGTCATGTTACCAGACCTAAATATGTCATAATCATGATAGAATGTAATTCTTATCGTCTCTTTATGTTGTTCTTCTTTCCTTTTTCTTGCACTTCTTTCCGCATGGCCTCCACCGCCACCATCACCGCCACGCCACGCCACGCCACCACCACCACCACCACCACGCAAAAACAAAAACGTGCACTGGCGCCTGTTGTCCTACTGACTGTCCTACCCATAATTTGTATTTGTTTTTGCATTGATGATGTTGATAGTGAAAGAAGTTCTACTAATATAAATTAGGATTAGTCAAGGAACATAATAAGAAAAGGAATAAAAAAACAATGTTGTTTTAAAAGTGTGTCATGTAGTCGTGACCGTGGCGTGGCATGATAAACCAAAAGGTCAACCAATGCCAATGTGTGTGTGTCCAAACCAACCCAGTCAAAAATAATTTTGAATACAAATCTACCACTACATCAGCCAATCCAGCCAGCCTACCCCAGCCAGCCAGCCAGCCAGGCAGCCTTTTGTTTTGTAGTTAGCCTACTTAGGGCGCTCCTCCTAAATGTAATTTAACTAAAGGAATTTTAACTAAAGTAGTTTTTACTAAACTAGTTTTAACTAAAGTGGTTTTAACTAAAGTGGTTTTAACTAAAGAAGATTTAACTGAAGTACTTTTAACTAAAGTAGTTTTAACTAAAGTAGTTTTAACTAAAGTAGTTTTAACTAAAGTAGTTTTAACTAAACCAGTTTTAACTAAAGTAGTTTTAACTGAAGTGGCTTCAATTAAAGTGGGTATAACTAAAGTGGTTTTAACTAAAGTGGTTATAACTAAAGTGGTTTTAACTAAAGTGGTTTTAACTAAAGCAGTTTTAACTAAAGCAGTTTTAACTAAAGTGGTTTCAAGTAAAGCGGCCTTAACTAAAGTAGATTTAAGTGAAGTACTTGTAACTGAAGTAGATTTAACTAAAGCAGTTTTAACTGAAGTAGCTTTAACTAAACCAGTTTTGACTAAAGTAGTTTTTAAAGCTGTTTTTACTAAAGAAGTTTTAACTAAAGCAGTTTTAACTAAAGTAGTTTTGACTGTGGCGGTCACCTCCGGACCACACCGGAATTTAGCATCGTTGCTTTGCGTCAAAGTAGATAATTATGGTGGTTGGCTGGTGGTTGGTGTGGTGGTGGTTTCTAAGAACTGTACCTGTGTGATTCTTCACTTTTTCACTTTTTCTTAGCCTCGCTCCAAAGGGTGGGGAGGGTGGGGTGGGACCAAAGGGTGGAAACGGCTTTTCTAAGTTTTTTCTAAAGTAGTTTTAACTAAAGTAGTATTACCTAAAGGAATTTTAACAAAATTAGTTTTAACTAAAGTGGTTTTAACTAAACTGGCTTTAACTAAAGTGGCGCGGCGTTGGCGGGTGCCAGCGCCGCACCCGCCAAAAGCCACGGAAAGGCACAAAGTCAAAGTCTCTGGATGATTATATGTGTGCGTCGTGACAGACCCGTATTTACGTGACTACAACGGTGTGCTTTTTCTATAAATACTTGGCACACATTGAGACTCATAACGCACACAAACGTCAAAAGTAGACATTGCCTTGACATTTTCGACAATTGGGTTGTTGACACCTTTAACCAATAATTCCATAATACAACATATCTTTTATTAGACTTTATTTTAGCCCGGAAAACCCGATTAATTTTCAATTCACTGTAAAATTCGATTATAAGTTGCTTTGAAATCAATGAATAGTTAGTCAATTGAATTGGTAAATAAGTGACGTCACAGGCCGCGTCATAAAAAAATCTATGGAGGAATCTCGTTCTGATTGGTGGTCAAATTGATTGGTGGTTTCAAATAGTCATTTGCGGGGTCTTAAAACCGAAGTTGGCTACACAAGCACACTTCGGACACTTCATACAAAACTTGCAAAATAATTACCTATTACTACTACAAAACCAAATGACGTCTGTACACGTGCAAATGTGTGCGTGAATTTTAGTAGGGTTGAATCAGTTGAATGTCGTGGCGTACAAAATTGCGCGAAAAGTGCAGCGCTTTGCGTCGGGTGAACCGAACGACGACGGAACTACCCGAACGTTTCGAGCATTATTATGAAGTGATCTTGTCCGAGCGTTCAATTATTTATTTCTTAAAGAAATAAACTAAATGATATTTGATTTTGAATACTCGGATTTGTAATGACATAAAAGTAATATTATAATATTAATAATGTAAAGAGGTTTATTTAATTCATCAATAATGGTAAATTAAGGTACCTACCTAATTACAAAATATGGAATTCACGATCGCCCCGTACCATTACGCGGCAACGCAATTTTTTTTTTAATTTTCATTTATTTCGGAACCAGTCCATGTCCATACATGTTAAGTTCAAAAGTATTAAAAATAAAAATTAAGAATTAATTAAAATATTACAATAATAATAATTACAATGGGGCGACGCGACAAGGTTAGTGCTTAGGGTACTACTTTTCAATTCCAAGAATGAATAGAACGTGAAAGAAAGGGACATAAGTACATAACTAAGACAATAAAGAGAGAGAGCAATATTAATAGCTGGTAATGTTGGTATGTTATTATTACGGAAGTTTTAATTGTATTATTATAAAACGACGAAAACTTGGAAAATAAATGAATCATCGAGATTAAAACTAATAAATAAAACTTAAAACAAAATAAATCGCGAAATTGTGTGTTTGTGTCAGCAGTACCTACAGCGCTGCAGTTCTTACGATTTTGAGCGCCCTGGCTAAAGAGTCGGCGGTTAGCCCCTCCGGTGCGGGGTCGAGGGTGCGGTATCTGATATAGCGCGGGGATTTCTTCCAATTTGCACAAAATTTATTAACATTGCCACATAACAGTGCCAATGTCTAGCGACTGTTTTCTGCGATCAATTTAAATGAAAATCAACACTCGTTTTATTTAGTTTTACCTACCCTACCCTCTTCATTTCATTTAGAAAAAAAGTACGTAGATCTACGAAGTTTCCGGACGCAAATTTTACTAATTCTACGTAATTTTCTAATATGGTCTACGCCTTTTTCAAAATCCTAGTTGGCAACACTGCAGGATCTAACTTGATAGTATAACAAATAGACGACGACATAAAATATGTACAATGATAAATCGCCCTAACATGTAGGTACTTTCAAATTATTATATCTTATCTTTGTAATGATGAAAATAACAAAAAACTTAATAAAAACCAGCATGATTACCTGCTACATCAGAATCCATCACAAACACTTCTTAAATTTACACAATATATTTAATATTTCATTTCAAAGTTGCCGAGAACAGATAGAAACAACAAGTTGAACGATCGAATTTCGACTAAATGTATGACGCGGCTAGTGCAGGTAGCGAAGCTAGGGAGGGCGGGTTATTGTTCCCGAGACTATCCCCTAGCTCTGATAGTCGTCAGAATCAACAATCAACATTATCTATAGTTTGTAAATACCACTTTTGGCCGCGTAGATTACCAAAATACCCCTATGTGCGTTGGTTTGAACTTGATAACGACGGCTGTTACCGTATCGACGTTCACGATGACCAAATGCAGACGATGACAATACGTAGAAAATGAAGACCGCTCATGGAACTTAAACCCGAAGATAAAGTTGTTTGTTCTCCAACCGACGAAGCGTTGATTTTTTGAAGTTTGAAGATTTCCGTTTTTTCTTTGTTTGGTTCAAACGTTAACGGTAGAAGGACCATATGTTCGCGACGATAGCTCGCGATGGAGATGAATATGAATAAGGAACTATATATAAATTAAATGCAGTGGACTGTATAATATGTATAATGATTTGATCTAAGAAAACAAGTAAATATGCTAAGAGAATAAGATGCGCGAGCGCAGCCGTGCGTAAGTGCGTGCAACAGCTGACTAGTGGTGTGGTGCGGGGCCCGCGCTCGGCTGTGCGCCGGCTGACTCCCCGCTGCCCCCGCACTCCTCGTTCACTGCCGCTGGCGCGCGGCGATGGTGAGAGACGCGGTCTCAACAGTGTGTGTGCGTGTCAGCTGTCGCAATTACATGCCGATCACTCACACCACACATAACCTACTATTGTAGGTAACGTAAATTTTTCATTGACAGCTAGAGACTGTCCTTCTATGCGTTATTATTCTAAGATAAAAAGACTAACCTAAGACGCACTCGTACGAAGGTACGCAATGGTAGGAAGGTAGGTATGTGCAGGCGGCTTCAGTAAGGACGACAACAGGTGAGGACAGGACCGACGGAAGGAGGCTGACACGCAGTCAGCTCCAAGTTCGGGAGCGGAGGTCCCAGGCGGATCTTTCAGTGGGATCCGCTCTGGGAAGTGCAGGCACGCGTCAGCTCGTCGGCTTAGTAGACTTTGTTTCCTAGACTTTGAAGTTTTATGTTGCTTCAGGTTAGAATTCAGATCTCGATTGACTCATCTCCACCGTCAACGCGCTTTATATAGTCAGCTTCATTCGAATTTTCATATTTCTAAATATAGTTTTTCTTCTTGCCGTCATATAATCATTCCATCTGACTGACAAGTTAATCAGCCAGGATTAAGTGTAGCCTGCCAGTTATATCAGACCTTCATAAAATCACGAGTGCGTACATACCTAAAGACTTTTATAAATGAAGTTTAGTTGTTTAGTAACAATCGTAATTACATATAAAAAAAAAATCCTTCGCTCTCGGGATTGCATTTTATGCGCTTAGAATATACATTAGGTACCTGATATTCTGGCAGCCCTGGGTGCTCTGTCATTCTGCTGTCAGGCCGTTTAGTGGCCTGTGGCTGTCTGTCAGTTCTGTTCTGTCACTGTCACTTAATAATAATTACAAGATTACAAGCAAAACGGCGCACTTTCTACGTTGTTGTTTGTTATTAATTTCTAGTAAACTTGAACTAACTAACGATAGGGGATTGTTTTAAGATTATGATGGAAAAACTGACTATGTGTAGGATATGTTTGGTGGAGAATGTTCGCATGTGTATAGTAGTCAATAAGTACCTGCACGAAGTATATGAGCAGCTGACTCACACTCCGGTATGTAGTTATAAAACTACTGTAAGATTGAAATTACTGATCATATAGGTGCTATATTGTATACAAACCTGTAATTTCACTTGTTATAATGAATATACGCTTGTGCTTAGTATCCCTTACGGATTCGGCTAGTCTCCATTGAAGTTTCGGTCAGCAGGAGGTCGTCATATGGGTTCTATTGGTTCTATCCCATTTCATGGTTTCGCAACGAGCAGCAAACACCACCGCTTGGAGTAATAGTGTTCTGTAGCTGCAACTTTCTGACTAACTGACCGACTCCTTGACATTTCAAAACTACCTGTAAATGGTTTAATGTTTTAATTATTGATTTAAATTACAATTTTAGTTATATACTAATCTTAAAAATCAAAATTAAATATTATGTACATTCCAAGAAAAAGGCAGGGTAGCTCAAAGGGCAAAAAGAACTAATAATAATAATAGACCAGCCTTCGGGTCAGTCGGACCCCATGGCCCTAGAGTTTCCACCCTAAACAGCTCAAATATATATCTTCCAAGAAGGCTATTATGTTTGCGCCGTTTGAGGTTTTTGGCACCTGCATCAGCCACCCCAGCACAACACGTTGTGCTTGGAAGATGAGATGGTGCAAGGGTGTAGACACATTTTGTGTCCTACAACTTAGGCCTACTTGGGTAAGCCTTAGGTGTGGGACACAGCATGTGTCCAGAGACCAGATGGGATGACCATAATGCCTTGAAAGTTGACCTCCAAGGGGAAGCCAACTTTCCCGTTGTCGCATGCCAAGCCTTTGGATTCTAAAATAGTAGGCACCCTGGCGGTGGCAAGAGCACGACAGAGGATGTAATTGATGCTGGCAATGGTTTAATTGTAATAAATTCATTGATTTTGACTTTGACTAATGCCTGTACAACAGTCTAAATCGAAGTCAAAGATAGTCAAAGCATTTATTTGGGCTCTTGACAGAAATTTGGTCAGTAGAGTAGTTTTTTATTAAATTAATTAGATTGGAAATATTTCAGATGGAAATAAAATATTGAAATAAAAAAAAAAAGAAAAGGAAATAATATAATATTTTTATTATAAACTGTTGCAGTTTGTAACCGAAGACAGTAGACCGATGCTCATTTGCTTCTTCTGTTTCACTAAAATGAAGCAATGTGCCAGATTTTGGAGAAAATGTCTGGAAGCTGAAGAACTGTTTGCCCAGATGTTGAAAGGGGATTATGAGGTGAGGGATTCATTAACAGACATAATTATATTTTCCTGACTTCTAATGTGGAAGTCATTCCATAATGTTATACTGAACACTATAATCAACTTTTTCAGCCAAATCCCTTAACAAACCTGGACCGCATAGAGTTTTACGGTGGGTTTATTAAGACTCCTATGATGCACATAAGTATTGATAATGAATGTCAAACAGAAAGTGATGCTATCAAAGAAGAAGCACCAGCTGTTAATGACACACAAGATGAAACTGAGCCAGAGGAGGAACATCCAAGTGATGGTATGTGAACAAGAATGAATATGATCATTTCGATCTCAACTTGTCATATTGACTTCACATTGTACTCATGCTCAGAGACAACATGTACCTTTTGACCGCTTCCTCAAAAAAACAAATACGTGCCCTTGGCGCCGAGCTACGAATTCATCCTTTAATACCTATCCTCATAATAGGGAACATTACGCGAAACTCGGCGCAGAGGGCACCACTAGCACATTCCTTAAACCATAACCCTCAGACCAATATAAAACTACAGACGGAGCGGTCGTAAACAATCGCGACCAAAGAAGTAAAACCTAAGGTCGGTTATGTGTGCGTGACTTGGTGTACGATATCGTAGATTTGTGCATGTGTGCTAGAGAATAATGTTGCAAGCGCTGCGCTGCGTCAGCCAAGTGCGAGTGATATACTTTGGTGAAAAGTTTTATTATTAAGTAGTATTGTTTAATTTGTCGTGGTTGTATGAAATGAAAGATAATTTAGTTTAATTAGAGTACCTAATTTATTTTCATATCATGAACATTATTAATTTACCAAAAAACAAAGCTTATTTATATTAATGCCCTCTAAGTTGCGTCAGTTTTTTGTATGTTTGACGTTTTGAGTCACAATTTTTTAATAATGTTTCTTGTTGGACAGACAGACAGACAGACGGACAACAAAGTGATCCTATAAGGGTTCCGTTTTTTCCTTTTGAGGTACGGAACTAAAAATATCATTTCAAAAATAATTATTATTAAAATATATTTTATAAATACTTACGTATTATTCATGTCATGTAATAATAACATACCTAATGTACTCGAAAACTGAATATGCAATAAGCTGATTGAAAACACTTAGTTGAACCGTGTTTGAACTAAATTCTCAACTGCCCTCCCTTACTTTTGGGAAAAGATAACGTTCTTAACTTGCAACACTGAGACAATAACGTCTAGAATTGGTATTCCAAGAAATTATTTCAAACATTTCGCGATTTTGTTTAAATTATGCAGAAAATTGGTTACTCGTGAAAAGTAGTCCCAGAAGACTTATTACGACAACATGAATTGTTTTTGCAGCAGTTTATACAACAGGACGGCATAATTTCGCATTTATTATTTTACCAAATGTAAGTCATGCGCTCTCACTCACTCGCGGCTGACTACCGAGCGGCCGTCTTCATATGACCGAATCGTCTTCATATTACGTGTCTCACTTTTGTGGGCGCAATGTTCCGTCTATAGTTTTTGGTCTGAGCCATAACCTCGTGTTCTTGTTATATTATGTTATTAATTATAATAACTAGGTATTTTGTGAAAATACATCAGTTTTAATTAATCTCACTTACCTAACTGTACTTTAACTATATTATGGCATCCTAGTTCCTACGGCCATATTCGGTTGTCTTAAATGATAAAAGTGAATGTTATTCTGTAAATACGACTATCTCACCTGAATACTTAACCTGAACATATTTTAGAGTGATTTTTAGCTGCTTCCCAAAGTTTTCGAACATTTTCTTCTTTTAGAAATTAATAATTCCTTTCATTTCTACATCGAAATACACAGCACTGATGCATTATTGTATAATATTATGTATTATTGTATTGAGTTCAAAATTTCACGCTTTGAACGATTCGTCGAAAAACTGCCAGAACATTACAGTAATATCCCCTATTGGTATTCGTTTTTGGAACGCGGGGAGGTATCGAGTTGAAATTAAAATCTTATAGGTACTCAAATAAACAGTCCCTTGAAGCTGTGAATAAATGAAACTTCTAAGTTAATGTGAAAAAAGATACAGCCGTTTATGCCGCGAAAAACGTATATTTCGACACTCTCAAGGATCCAAATTTATAGTAAACTTTCCGTTGACCTAGAACCAAGGGCGTCGCCAAGGGGGGGCGGTAGGGGCAGCTGCCCCCCCCTAGAGATTCCAAAAGGTTCATGTGCCTTTGACTGTATTTAAAATTCATACTTTTCCTATCCACCAAATATCAATTTGCCCCCCCCTAGGCCATCAGCTGGCGAGTCCTGGCGACGCCCTTGCCTAGAACTATGCAATTTGGCAAGTAATATCGTCTTATACTGTAAATACAGGGAAAAGTCTGAAAACTATAATAATTATGTTTGTAATTAAGTCATAAAAAATATAGTCTTTAAAGTACGAAATCAATCATCGAGGTATGCGCGGAGTCATAATTGTCGTATGAGTGACCAAATCACGTAATTTGAACGGAACCCTCGATGGGCGGGTCCGACTCGCACTTGTCCGGTTTTATCATCGGTCATCTTATGTTAGTAAAGATGAAATATAAAGAAAGAATTTTAACTCATATAAATTTAGATGAGTCGAGGAACATAATTAGCAAAGGCATTAAATAACAAATCTGTTTAGCCGCGTGGTGCCGGCAGCGAATAGCACCACCCCATTTCTACCCGTGGGTGTCATAGAAGGCGACAGGAGGGATATTGACCAGAGGGTAGGCAGCGGCGTCCTTCTGAGTACCATAACACCTACTGCGATCGCCAATATGCATCGGCCAAGCATGGCGATTACGACTAAACCTGTGGAGTAACCTAAATTTAAAATTTTGTGGTTTTTAAGAGTGTTCATGGAGTTTCTTGTTAATTCTTCTCCATAGAATGCGACGCTATTAAAGAAGAACTACTAGCTGTTTGTGAGAGTCTAGATCACATTATTGAGCCAGAGGAGGAACATCCAAGTAATGGTATGTTTCTAAAATCAATATTGAATTATGATTATATAATAAGTAATACAAATCAATAAACGAAACGTGAGTATTGTTACACATTATAGATTAAGAACAACGGATTAAGTCACTGTGTTGTCGGGTTCGTCCGACTAGTTTCGATGGCATACGGCCACCTTTCTCAAGGAGTTCCACAGGATGACACACCGCCCGTCGCGTTCCTGCGGACAACTGCGGCGGTGGCGGGGGTGGCGCGGGCGAGGGTAGAGGTGGTAGAGGTGGCGGAAGAGTATCTTGCTTGAAACACATACACACCGAGCTGACCACATCATCACTTTTTAGTTCTTCCTCTGTGTCGGGTCTCACCGTATTAAGCAGTGGCTTCCATGATGGAGATATGGACCAACCACCGTCCCTATTAAAGTTAGGGCGTCGACTTATTTCAATAGCCTCACGTATTTTCCGCGGATCAAAGAACTTCTCTCGCTAGTACGGAGGCTTTGTCGAACCGTATAAAGTGATTCGGCCCATACTCCATCACATGCTCGGTGACTGCTGAAACATTGCTATCTCCGCTCCTGACGCTTCTAATATGTTCCTTGATGCGTGTGGCTCTGCGTTTCACCCACGTAGCTTTTGCCGCATTCACAGGGTATTGCATATACCCCAGGTCCCTTCAATAACTCACTGTCCTTCGGAGAGCGTAGCCATTGCCTCACTTGTGTTAGGGGACGGTAGACTGCCTTGATATCATATCCCTTACGCAATATGTAACCGATCCTATCCGTCACTCTTTTAATGTAAGGTAGATAGATGGGCAATCTATCTACGGTCGGTGGTCGACTACTGGTAGAGGAGTCAACCATTCTTATACTCTGTCTCCATCCATAACCGTTAGCCTCAAGCACACTCTTGACGTGACTTAGCTCGGCTTCCAAGAATGCTGGGTCGCACAGGCGGAGTGCCCTATTAATAAGTGTGCGAGGAATGGATGAGAGATGCTGCGGATGAAGGTGTGAACCAGCTCTCAGATAGCGATCCGTGTGCGTCTGTTTTCGGTAGACCGTATGTTGCAGGCGACCGTCTTCTTGGCGAATGACCAGCACGTCTAAGAACGGAAGATTGCTGTTCTCCTCCATCTCTAGCGTGAACTTTATTTTCGTATGGACAGCGTTCAAATGAGTCATTAAAGAATAGACCTTGTCGCGTTCTACTATAGCGAAAACGTCGTCGACGTAGCGCCACCAGTATCTCGGGATGTGTGGGGCGTTCTGCAGAGCTTCTTGCTCAAACCACTCCATAAAAATATTTGCCACGACCGGTGCTATAGGTGACCCCATGGCCACTCCATCCATCTGTAGATAGAACTCGCCCCCCCGCGCCACCCCCGCCACCGCCGCAGTTGTTCCGCAGTGTCCGCACGCGACGGGCGGTGTGTCATCCTGTGGAACTCCTTGAAAAAGGTGGCCGTATGCCATCGAAACTAGTCGAACGAACCCGACAACTCAGTGAGTTAATCCCTTGTTCTTAATCTATGATAGAAATCAATATTTATAAAACTACTACATTACATGCAAAAGTCGTAAAGATCAATCCGTTATGGTTAAGCTACACTTGCCGCGGTCGGGCCGTGGATGGGTAAACATCCATTTCAGACCCCATCGTGGCTCGGAAAGCCGTTGCTCCCGACTGTCATTTGTAGATCTTTGACAGTCGTTATGGGTAATCAGAAGCCAGAAAGTCAGATTGTGGGGTTCAGATAGGCAGTCGCTTCATGTAAAATTCTGGTATTCAGCTGCGTCCGGTTTGAGTAGATGCCGACCCTAGGCAGGTTTATGTTACAGTAAAAGCCCGAAATACGGTAAGACCTAAGATTTACCAACTCCTAATGGTAAAAGTTGGAATATCATCACCCATTTCGAACTTTTACCACCGCTCGGTAAGTCTTCAATCAATCTCAAGACGCGGTAAATGTCGAAAAATAGATATTTCTAGCATAGCACCCCTTTCTTCAACTGACTAATTATTCCAAGAGGATCTGGTACATTTGCTCGAAAGACCAAAACGTCGATTGTGTGTGGGTCGATTTAACTAAGGATTTTCGGCATTTTCAACATAGAATATCTTTTTTCCCCTGCAAGCTACAAAGTTGCCCCCGTACACAAAATATATATATTTTCAAAGACCAATTTCAACTTGTTACAAGGTGGGTAGGGTACGTTTTGTTCCATGTTCTTTTATTTCGATATTTCTATTGAGACATGGCAAATTTTCGACATTTACCGCATTCTGAGGTAAAACTTAAGATTTAGATAGATAGATAGTATTTATTTTGTAAAACATGAGTACATTGTGAAAGGTCTTCTAACATAGAGGTGGCTACATGTTTTGCCATCTATGGCATACAAAATTCATTTTTCATTTTCATTTCGTTTCATTAGACTAACAACAAAAAAAAAAATAGAAATAGGACGAAAAAACCAAATTTCAATGTAAAGATTAGATGAAGAAATTATGAAATTGAAATTACAATGTCAAAATTTAAATTATAAAATTGAAATTACAATGTCAAAATTTAAATTATAAAATTGAAATTACAATGTCAGAATTTAAGTTTAATTCAAAATTCTTAAATTAGTTAGTCGGTTAGCACTCTATACAAGCAAAATGTCATTTAAAAATTCATCTACGCTGTAATAGCACTTCTCTAGTAATACCCCCTGAAGTGAATGGTTGTAAAAGTTGTAAATGGATGATAATCACACACACACATACAATTTCGGAGTTTTACCGTGAACAGTTGGTAAATCTTAGGTTTTTCCGTAGATCGTGCTATTACCGTAACATACATATATCTGTGTATATTTTTATTTATTGATCAAAAAATGTTTGAAACCACTACCATTCTATTGCCACCTCATATAGTGAAATACTAATAATAATGAAATAATATTGCTCCTGACGCTTTTTATTGATTTACAGAACTAGAACCAACACATCTACATAATAGTTATTCAGATGCAGAAGATACACCACCGCACCATTCTGCAACAGACTCAGAAGGTGATGTAGCTTTAATGGAGTTTAAATCTGAAGTAGAAGAAGTAGAAGTACCTAGTAAGTGGTATTAGACAGGAAAGCATATATGCATAACTGACAAACTGGCAAACTTCATCTGACATTGTACTTACCAGAATATTGAATTACAGGTGTGTCCATTACGAAGAAGCCGAAACTTGACTTACAAAGAACAAAACTGGAAGATGAAATTACAGACAAGCAAAACAAGACTGAACTAGGAAGCTCGAAACTTATTTGGAACACTCAAAATCGTAAGTCCATAACTCTTACCACAGTCATGTATAGATGACAAACCACAATGTGCAGCACGCCACGGTCACGACTACATGACACACTTCTATACGTAATTGGTAGCTCGGCGCCGAGGTCACATTTTTGCATTTTCGACGAGGCGGTCAAAAGGTTAAAGACTCATTCATATGTGATCGCCGTAGTTTAAATCAACTAAACAATTTGAAATAAAAAAATATGGCTCAGTCACTCCTTCATAGCTAACACCCCACCAAACTCGAAGAACACCAAACAAACGAAGTCGGATAATGCCCACGTTGCACTCTGTCGACTAATTGGGAAGCTTCCTTAGAGCTTTGAGCATAAATACGGTGATTTTGTTTGTTAAAATGTTGGTCAATTGTAAAGATTTTCTCATCCGTAAACAAAAATTTTCTGTGACCTCCCTTTGCGTACCGCTTCAGTAGTTGTTTCGATTTTACCACCCTATTCTTTTTTAAATTATCAGTAAAAAAATGACCAGTGCGTCTCTTATAAATCCGGTACACAAACATTTGACTAATACCAAGCGTCTGGAGAGTTTTAAAAATTGCATTTGGCTCCATACGAACTTTGTGTAATGCAATCACAGCGATTCGGTTCTCTTTCTCACCCCACTCCATCTTAATATCGCAAAATATTGTACAATGTATTGGCGCCAAAATTAAAAAACTCAATGAACAATCATATAAAAATGACAGATTCCAAATTCAAATGTAATATCTTTCTTATTTTTAATTGTAACAGTATTTATGGCCAGACACACACATACACACACACACACACACACACACACACACACACACACACACACACACACACACACACACACACACACACAGACATATTTTTTATAAGTGTTACTACTAACTAAGTCAGTCATTCATTTGTCATTATGTACGAGATTACCATTCTATATAATTTCTTTCAATGGAGTGTCAGTGGTTGACCATTGGAAAGTCATAATGACGCCATTATATTAGTAGATTACCAAACTCGTAAAAATCAACAATATTATGAAATTAATGATAGACCATTCTGACACTATAGTAATAGCAGACTTGAGGCCCAGGACGAATACAACCATTATAGTATGCCAAAATACTATGTTTTATGCGTTTCTCCAACAGAATATACAGTCTTAGACGTCTGCTACAATACAGATCCAAATTTACAAAAATATTACTATAGTGTATTAAAAACAATGTTGAAAAAGTACAATATCGGTTCACTTTGACAATTTTTTTTCACCAGTATTTGAATAAAACATAACTGATATATTTATTTTATGAAAATAAAGGTTATGTTTAATATGCAGAATATTTTTCAGTCCGTTATACGAACTCATTTATTTTAGACAATTATTTTAAAAAGCACTGTAAAACATCGCGCGCTGTCGTTTGTCGATCAATTTCAATGATTCGTGCTTATTTCGTGCGTATATTTTTTCGGATGCACGCAAATAGACCATTGTATTGTACTAGGTAGTGTGTGTCAATGCTGCTACGCCCCGTTCTAACAATCGTTACGCGCCCTTAAAACAAACGGTTACACATTACAATGTTATGGAAAAGAATTTAGAACTAAAATGGGAGCACAAATGTATAACGAACAACATTTTACACATAATATAAAAAAGTTAAACAAACGCGAACGGCGTTCGATTTTAACAATATTGAATACAGAGTATTATTAAATATAAAAATAAAACTAAACTGAAACTCATACGGGTAAAAATAATAAAAAGAGAAAGAAGATACATATTTTAATAGAATGTTAAAAAAAGAAGTTATGATTTTAAGATTGTTCAGTTAACTTATGACGATTCTTTTTTTTAATAAGTTATTTCTATATTAACACACTCACATTTTGCAACTGATTGTCTATACTTATTACTTACTATCAGTTATTATTAGGATTACTTAATTATATTAACATACGGAACTGCTCATCCGATTTCTAAAAATTCTTCTATCAATAGGAAGCTACATTATCATCTAGTGCTATAGGTTATATTTTATTACCAATAAAATAAGGAAATAAATAAGTATCCGCATAAAATTTCACACGGATGAAGTCGCGGGCAAAAGCTAGTAAAGCTACAAAAAGTTATAAGCAGTGATCGGAGTAGGTAGAGCTATTTTTTGTACTTGCTAAACGTCTTCTTAATATGGACACCCGGAATCCCTGGATTTGGAACATATATATTACTAAACTAGCTCTTACTCGCGGCTTCGCTCGCGCACGTTCTCTTTAGAGCTTTTTTAACCTTCCTTTATATTTTTTTTTTCGTCACATGCCCCTGCCACCAAGATAAACGATTCCATTTCAACTTATCTGTCACTGGCGCTACTTTCAAACTTCCTCTAATATACCCATTACTGACCTTGTCCATTTTGGTTTCTCCACACATCAGTCCTTTGTTTTAGTTATTGTTCCAAATTAAATATTTTAATAAGTTGTAAATCACAACCATTAACATCGATTGTTAATTTATTGTAATTGTTAATTTGTTGTATTAATTGTATTGATTGCCACCAATAGTGACAGTTTAGTTGTGGCAGTCTAGTATAATCTGTGCTAAAGTGTATTATTATCACAAAAATGCTTTGCATTCCTGTCGACCCTAGTGTGAATTAGGAAGATGACACCATTAACCAATAATTAAAAAAAAACGCTTGATTAAAGCCCTTAAAATCTGATTATTTATTTTACTGTGAAATTATATTTTTAGTTGCTTTAAAATCAATAGATAGTCACTTGAGTTGGCAAACGACAACCTACAAGTGACGACATTAGTATAAATGGCCATTCAAAATCTAAGGGGGAATCGCCGTCAGCTCATAAAAAGTACGTCAATTGATTGGTGGTGTCACCTACCCAATTATTCAAATCTCTTTTATTGTTACTTATGTGCATCCCCCAATCTACATTGAACAATGTACTTATAATCACAGGGGTGCCCGTTGTGAAGATACTGAAGCTTGACTTACGAAGAACAAAACTTGAAGACACAATTACAGATACGCAAAAGAAAAATGAACTATCAAACTTAAACATAATCGGGAATACTCAAGGTGGTACAGTCAAGCCGATTACTAAATCCAAAGAACCTGTCAAATGTCATCAGCAAGTAAAAAAATTAAAACAACATAACCGCACAGACATTGGTGAGGGTGAAAAACCTTATAAATGTGAAATATGTCAGCATAGTTTTCGTCTAAAAGGTAATTTAGTAAAACATAGTCGTACACACACTGGTGAAAAGCCTTTCAAGTGTGAAACATGTCAGCAAAGGTTTAGAGAAAAGAGTCATTTAGTAAGACATACTCGTACACACACTGGTGAAAAGCCTCACAAATGTGAAATATGTCAGCACAGTTTTAGTAATAAGTATACTTTAGTTATACATATTCGTACACACACTGGTGAAAAACCTTTCAAGTGTGTAATATGTCAGAAAAGTTTTAGTGATAAGTTTAATTTAGAAATACATAGTCGCACACACACTGGTGAAAAGCCTTTCAAGTGTGAAACATGTCAGCAAAGGTTTAGAGAAAAGAGTCATTTAGTAACACATACTCGTACACATACTGGTGAAAAGCCTCACAAATGTGAAATATGTCAGTCTAGATTTAGTGTAAAGAGTCATTTAGTAAGACATACTCGTACACACACTGGTGAAAAGCCTTTCAAGTGTGAAATATGTCAGTCTAGATTTAGTGTAAAGTGTCATTTAGTAAGACATACTCGTACACACACTGGTGAAAAACCTTTCGAGTGTGAAACATGTCAGCAAAGGTTTAGAGAAAAGAGTCATTTAGTAAGACATACTCGTACACACACTGGTGAAAAGCCTCACAAATGTGAAATATGTCAGCACAGTTTTAGTAATAAGTATACTTTAGTTAAACATTTTCGTACACACACTGGTGAAAAACCTTTCAAGTGTGTAATATGTCAGAAAAGTTTTAGTGATAAGTTTAATTTAGAAATACATAGTCGTACACACACTGGTGAAAAGCCTTTCAAGTGTGAAACATGTCAGCAAAGGTTTAGAGAAAAGAGTCATTTAGTAAGACATACTCGTACACACACTGGTGAAAAGCCTCACAAATGTGAAATATGTCAGCACAGTTTTAGTAATAAGTATACTTTAGTTAAACATTTTCGTACACACACTGGTGAAAAACCTTTCAAGTGTGTAATATGTCAGAAAAGTTTTAGTGATAAGTTTAATTTAGAAATACATAGTCGTACACACACTGGTTAAAAGCCTTTCAAGTGTGAAACATGTCAGCAAAGTTTTAATAATAAGAATTAAGGCTCGACCGAGATCTCGGTCTCGGTCTCGGTCTCGGCATTCTCGGCTACAAATCCAACCGAGAAATTTGTCTCGGTTCTCGACTAGTTATAGCAGAGGTTCTCGGTCATGGCCGAGATTGTAACTTTGTTCGGATCGGCATTCAAATTTTGCCGCGCGTGGCCACGCGCCGCAGCGCGAAGTCGATTGGTGTAAGTGCGTGAGAGAGCTGAATTGTGATTGGTTGAAGTCTCGGTTGCCGAACTGCGGCCGACCGCCTTCGCTCCATTCGTGCAGTATTCGAAATAATAATTTGTTGTTTATGTTTACAATAGTAACATGATGAAAGTTTGTTAATGCAGTAAATTAAAATAAGTTCTTTTTTAAGGGTTGTGTTGCTAGTTGCTGTGATTTCTTGTTGTTGATACTTGTAAATTAATTAATTACACTGGTTTGGTGAAAGCAAGATCATTACTTACCTACTTATAGTTTTGCGGTGGAATATAAAGTGGGTAAGTGGTTTTAGGATAAATATTGAAAATAATGACCAGGAAAATGATAATGAAAATGAAAATCACGCAGAGACGATGAAGGGCAAGCTACTGGATGCACTTAATCAGCGGTTTTAATTTGTTAAAAGTTGTTTGCCACTAGTTACTGCAACACTGATCGATCCACGGTTTAAAACCAAATATTTAACTGAAAGCGAAGTTAACTCAGCGAAGCTTCATATTATCGAGACTCTCACCCATATTCTAAGTCAAAAACTCATGATTTCCTCGACTCGACTCAACCTCACTTAGGTGGTTTGACATTTATAGTTGTCATTTTATTCCTCATCTCAAACAGTTTCCTCAGTCGAGGTGAGTTTGAGTTGAGGAACCAACTGTCAAATATAAGGTACGTCGCGATCTACCTTGAGGAAGGAATCATAGAACTTACGCGTATTTTTATTCCATTTTTTTTATTTATTTTGAGGAGTTTATTATTTGTATGATTACATAGCGCGATGCTACATACGAGATGCAGAAAATTGAATTTAGTGTAATGATAAAAATTAATTTAAAATTCGATTTCGTTTCACTTTTTTTAGGTACCATTGTTGTTTCAAAATACTGGTGGCAGTAGACGTGGATTGCTAATTCCACTCATAACTCGCCGTTAGTGATAGCCGCTTTATGATTTTATGCAAAAGGAAATGTCAACAAAAAATACCTGAACCCATCACAAATATTGATCCTGATCCAGTTTCTCACATGAGAGATAGTTAACGTTGTACCTTTATTAGGGCTGCATTTATTGCAAGGCATTATAATTAATAGCTACAATATCATAAAATAAGTGTAGATTTTAATTTTTCAACATTTACATAGGTCAGCACTTACATGTGTCAGTTTTAAATTATTATTTACACCCTTTTTTAAAAGTACCATATTCTTTTTATAATACATTAATTTTGCTTAGTAGGTAGTAACAAGCAAAATGATAAAGGTTTTCATTTTACTGTTTTCTAAGTTAAGTAAGGCTGTCTAATACTTATAATATTAAATAAAATACAGGTACAGTGAAGCATGTGTAAATGTTTTAGTTTTATTTTTGTTAGTAGTTACAATTAAATAGGTAACTGTAATTGAAATAGGTAAGTAGCTTTATTTTCAATGTACTAATTATACTTTTTTATTTAATAGTATAGATAAATATGTAGACAAGTAGGTGAATGGTTAGGCAAGACATGTAAATAAATTCAATTTTATTGTTCAAAATGTTTATTTCTTGCAATTCAGCCTCTTCTCTCTTAGCTCTACTCTCTTTCAAGAAGTTCTCTTCTGCTGCCTTCACCATCTGCTATTTCTCGGTTACTTTTAGTTTGTGTCTTTGACGGATAGAAAATTCCCTTTAAATCAAGTCCGAATTCTCAAGTACGTATGTTTTTCGATCCTGTAATGTAACAAATAAAAACTATATTGTGTATTTATCTACAGAACATCATAATTTTATAAAAACAATTTGAATAATAATATTTTTTTTTTTATTGTGTTCTTATTAATTAATGTCTGAGGTGCGATTTTATTTGATTTATAAGTATGTTTAGATTTTCATTCCAAATTCTGACAAAACAAAAATAACATAAAAGTCAGTAGGTACCAAAATTTTTGTTAAATGGTACCTAGTAAGTACTTAAGTTAAAAATTTACTTTAAATGATTGATGTAGGTACAATATGAAGGTGTGTTATTTTAAAATAACTCATTAATAACTCAACATCAGTTTGCTCAGCGAGAGCAAACCAGCACTTGATCTTGACTAGTAGAAATAAAGCTGATTCATTGTATGTACAAAATTAAGTTGAATGAAAGAAATAACTTTGATCTGCACTAGTACTTACTTTTGAATTTGTTTCGATGGTATTGTGTTCCTCCGTTAGGTTAGCTCATGCAGCTTTTTTTAGCTGCTGAGCTCCCCATAGTTGTGGCCAACGAGCTTAATTTATGTTTTGTTATTAACTATTGAAGACAAATCTTTTTGCATGAATTAAAAAACTGTCTTCCATATCCAGTCATTTTGAGCAAGTAAACACAATTGAACGACAACACAACACTGGTAATAGTGAAACACTACCAAAGATTTGAGATCCCACGCTATCCACTTATCAAGTATCGCCATGTTTTGCTCGGGACATGGTTTTCAGTTCAAGTGGATATATTTATTAGGTTTTGTTTATTTAAAATGTTCTACTTTTGTTTGACAAATGTGACACTTCAAGTTGATAATCACAATAGCGCGCCCACAGACTGCTCTCCAAATAAGTTTAGCCAATATAACAACGAAATATTCCTCCAAATAATGACGTATTGGTGACGTATCCCCTTGACTCACACTCATTCGAGGAATCTCATAGTTTCCTTAATCTGTCAACTATGAATACGAATTTTGAGGGGCTTTCGAAGCACGCCTTGAAGGCTCCTCGATTGAGTTGTGAGTCGAGGAGCTTTTGAGGTTAGAACTTAATATATGGGTGTAGACACCCATATTCTAAGTCAAAAACTCATGATTTCCTCGACTCGACTCAACCTCACTTAGGTGGTTTGACATTCATAGTTGTCATTTTATTCCTCATCTCAAACAGTTTCCTCAGTCGAGGTGAGTTTGAGTTGAGGAACCAACTGTCAAATATAAGGTACGTCGCGATCTACCTTGAGGAAGGAATCATAGAACTTACGCGTATTTTATTCCATTTTTTTTTATTTTTTTTTGAGGAGTTTATTATTTGTATGATTACATAGCGCGATGCTACATACGAGATGCAGAAAATTGAATTTAGTGTAATGATAAAAATTAATTTAAAATTAGATTTCGTTTCACTTTTTTTTAGGTACCCTTGTTGTTTCAAAATACTGGTGGCAGTAGACGTGGATTGCTAATTCCACTCATAACTCGCCGTTAGTGATAGCCGCTTTATGATTTTATGCAAAAGGAAATGTCAACAAAAAATACCTGAACCCATCACAAATATTGATCCTGATCCAGTCTCTCACATGAGAGATAGTTAACGTTGTACCTTTATTAGGGCTGCATTTATTGCAAGGCATTATAATTAATAGCTACAATATCATAAAATAAGTGTAGATTTTAATTTTTCAACATTTACATAGGTCAGCACTTACATGTGTCAGTTTTAAATTATTATTTACACCCTTTTAAGTACCATATTCTTTTTATAATACATTAATTTTGCTTAGTAGGTAGTAACAAGCAAAATGATAAAGGTTTTCATTTTACTGTTTTCTAAGTTAAGTAAGGCTGTCTAATACTTATAATATTAAATAAAATACAGGTACAGTGAAGCATGTGTAAATGTTTTAGTTTTATTTTTGTTAGTAGTTACAATTAAATAGGTACTTAACTGTAATTGAAATAGGTAAGTAGCTTTATTTTCAATGTACTAATTATAGCCTTTTTATTTAATAGTATAGATAAATATGTAGACAAGTAGGTGAATGGTTAGGCAAGACATGTAAATAAATTCAATTTTATTGTTCAAAATGTTTATTTCTTAATATTGTCAATTCAGCCTCTTCTCTCTTAGCTCTACTATCTTTCAAGAAGTTCTCTTCTGCTGCCTTCACCATCTGCTATTTCTCGGTTACTTTTAGTTTGTGTCTTTGATGGATAGAAAATTCCCTTTAAATCAAGTCCGAATTCTCAAGTACGTATATTTTTCGATCCTGTAATGTAACAAATAAAAACTATATTGTGTATTTATCTACAGAACATCATAATTTTATAAAAACAATTTGATTAATAATATTTAACATAATATTGTGTTCTTATTAATTAATGTCTGAGGTGCGATTTTATTTGATTTATAAGTATGTTTAGATTTTCATTCCAAATTCTGACAAAACAAAAATAACATAAAAGTCAGTAGGTACCTAAATTTTTGTTAAATGGTACCTAGTAAGTACTTAAGTTAAAAATTTACTTTATGATTGATGTAGGTACAATTATGAAGGTGTGTTATTTTAAAATAACTCATTAATAACTCAACATCAGTTTGCTCAGCGAGAGCAAACCAGCACTTGATCTTGACTAGTAGAAATAAAGCTGATTCATTGTACAAAATTAAGTTGAATGAAAGAAATAACTTTGATCTGCACTAGTAGGTACTTACTTTTGAATTTGTTTCGATGGTATTGTGTTCCTCCGTTAGGTTAGCTCATGCAGCTTTTTTTAGCTGCTGAGCTCCCCATAGTTGTGGCCAACGAGCTTAATTTATGTTTTGTTGTTAACTATTGAAGACAAATCTTTTTGCATTAATTAAAAAACTGTCTTCCATATCCAGTCATTTTGAGCAAGTAAACACAATTGAACGACAACACAACACTGGTAATAGTGAAACACTACCAAAGATTTGAGATCCCACGCTATCCACTTATTAAGTATCGCCATGTTTTGCTCGGGACATGGTTTTTAGTTCAAGTGGATATATTTATTAGGTTTTGTTTATTTAAAATGTTCTACTTTTGTTTGACAAATGTGACACTTCAAGTTGATAATCACAATAGCGCGCCCACAGACTGCTCTCCAAATAAGTTTAGCCAATATAACAACGAAATATTCCTCCAAATAATGACGTATTGGTGACGTATCCCCTTGACTCACACTCATTCGAGGAAGTTCTGTGATCCGGTTGTACGTTGTTTCATACCTAGCTAATAGTTTTATAGAATTTCGTTTCACATAAAATTTTCCTAATAATTTCGTTTCCTAGAATAATCAATACGCAGAATACTTACTTTCAAGATTTTTAAATCATTGATTTTTGTTTCACATAAAGTTTATTGTTAGAATGATTATATCATAGAATAACAAATCAAATATTTTTTATTTAATATAAAACTTATTCCCAAGAATGGGAGTCTCAGTTCTAACCAAACCTACTGCGCGTGCGTGCAAACCACCATGCAGCATGCAAGCAAGTATGCAGCGTGCAAGCAACCATGCAGCATGCTCTGCCACGGCTCCGGCGTTGCGGGGCTCCGGCGGTCCCACGCGAGCTTATCGTCGCAGATGGTATTCACGCTCACCACCTGCTCCTCAGCTCACGGGCCGCCTCGCCCCTCCACGCCTACACAGATTTAAATTACACTCTAGGGGTAGGGCAGACAAGACTACGTGAAGTCGGTTTCGCAGCGATTCGTTTCTGTCATTAACTTTTGTAGCACAACATATTGACTTTTTAAGACATCATTTTTGTTATTGTCTATTTATGTACCTATTCGTTAAAAAAAGATTTAATGTTTGATAAGTTTGTTAAACAAAAAAATGTGATTAAAAGTTCATTGAATTGTGTTTCTGTGAAATATTTTTCATTGAAGTAAATAGTCTTTGAAACAATAATAGTCGAAATAAAAATACGAGAACCAAATATTATATGAACCATTTTCTGGGAAACGAAATTCTATGAAATTTCTGTCTGCGAAACAAGGGGACACCCTGTGATCCAAATAGCGCTAGAAAGTTTTCTTGAAGAGCCAAGACTGTAAAGAAATGCTAATATTTTTGCGTTTTGGTTTTCGTCACCTTATGAAGTGCTTAGGCCTGCAGCAAATAAGTTTTTATCTGCGCCGCCTACTAGCGTAGCAAGTGAACAACTATTTAGCAAAGCTGGACAATTGTATGACGAGAGGCGCCACTCTTTGAAAGGCGAAAATGCCGAGAAATCGCTTTTTTTATGTTATAATATAATGTTATTTAACTTTGATTATTAATAAATTAAATAGTTAGTGCTGTATTAAAAAGTTACGTTTGTTTCACGTTTTGTCTATTCTCGGTCTCAGCCGAGATAGTATTATATTCTCGGTCTCGGCCGAGAACGAAAAACCCATCTCGGTCGAGCCTTAATAAGAATACTTTAGTTACACATATTCGTACACACACTGGTGAACAGCCTTTCAAGTGTGAAATATGTCAGCGTAGATTTAGTCATAAGAGTAATTTATTGGTACATACCAGTACACACACTGGTGAATAGCCTTTCAAGTGTGAAATATGTCAGCGTAGATTTAGTCATAAGAGTAATTTATTGGTACATACCCGTACACACACTGGTGAAAAGCCTCGCAAATGAGATGTCAGTTTAGTTATATTCACTCCTATGATTTAAATCGTCTTATTTGAATACAGGAATTAATAGAATATTTAATAGATTTTTGGAATTTATGGTAATAATTAAAATACTTCATTCTACCTCTGCTAATTATATTTTTAAGTTAATTATATTATATTGTTACACTAGCTTCCGCCCGCGGCTTCGCCCGCGTTCAAAATGACTTTCCCAAGATACAATTTTATCCAAATAATCGTCCAATGGTATAGAAATAAATCTTACTACATATATATCGATGTCCAATGGATTATGCTTGATTGTGGTATATCTATTATAATGCAAGAAAATAATAATAATTGTATGACATATTAGACAAAGCATAGCGCACTATTTAAATGTTTAACATCTTTTTTATATATGATCTATACATATAATAAAACAGTAACAAAACTGTGTCTGTACATAGAATATATTAAAAAAAAAAAATTGAGGGGGGTTTAGGAACAGTAATAGAGCACGAATCCAAAAAAAACATTCTGTCTGTTTGTTTGTACACGCTAATCTTCGGAACTACTGGGCGGATTTAAATGATTTTTCTTTTATTGTATAGGTATTAAGTCTGGGCAACGGTGTCCCCTTGTTTCGCAGACAGAAATTTCATAGAATTTCGTTTCCCAGAAAATGTTTGACATAATATTGGGTTCTCGTATTTTTATTTCGACTATTATTGTTTCAAAGACTATTTACTTCAATGAAAAATATTTCACAGAAACACAATTCAATGAATTTTTAATCACAGTTTTTTGTTTAACTAACTTATCAAAAAGTAGAATTCTTTTTTAACGAATATTGTTTGTTTGTTGGTTGTATTTTTCCATGGAATTTATTTCAACGAAAATGTATAGATATAAATAGACAAAAACAAAAATGTTGTCTTAAAAAGTCAATATGTTGTGCTACCAAAGTTAATGACAGAAACGAATCGCTGCGAAACCGACTCCACGTAGTCTTGTCTGCCCTACCCCTAGAGTGTAATTTAAATCTGCGTAGGCGTGGAGGGGCGAGGCGGCCCGCGAGCTGAGGAGGTGGTTTTAACGAGGTGGTTTTAACGTCCGCCGCCGCGGCTGAGGCTGGCCGGCACATGTTAAGGTATATATGGGAGACTTCAGAAAAAAGTGTTTGTAACTTCTAATATTTTATTTTACCACACAGCTCAACACATTAAGACACTCATGATAGGTTTCAGAAGCCATCCGCCATTTTTTTAGCAGCTTACTATCATAGAGTTAAACTAACCACAGACAAAAATAGTGATGCCACATTGTTTCTCTAACACCCTTCCTCAATGTGAACATCACTAACACTCAAGAAAGAAATTTAATTCTAACAAACTACAATACCTATAACAATATTTTACTGCAACACAAATTTATTTAACTTCACAACTGACTCTACATAAAACTCAAAGTTATTATTTACTTAAACATCTTTATCAGAAAATAACATTTCTCTTAACTTAACAAAACTAACTCTACCTAATCCCTTTGTACATATATCAGCAAGCTGATCTCCTGAAGAGACATACTTCAAACATACAATTTTATTTAAAACCTTTTGTCTCACAAAATGATATTTGATATCTATATGTTTAAGACGCTTAGGATGTTCTGGGTTCTTGGCAACATGAATTGCAGACTGATTATCAACATATATAATAAAACTTTTACAATCAACTTGTATTTGTCTTAATAAATTTCTTATCCAGCAACCCTCTGCAATTCCCCTCGCTAATGCTACATACTCTGATTCTGTACTTGATAATGATGTACACTGCTGTTTGTTACAAGACCACGACACCGTGTTACCAAAAACTTTCATGACATACCCCGATGTTGATTTCCTGTCTCCTTGATCCCCTGCCCAATCAGCATCTGTGTATCCTTCTAATTGCACATCCACTTCTTTCCTATAAACTAATTTTAATCCTATAGTCCCCTTAATGTACCTCAAAATTCTTTTTAAAGCTTTCCATAGGCTCTCATTAGCACAACTTTGAAAGCGACTTAAATAGCTAAGTGCATAGCACAAATCAGGACTTGTCCCTAACATAGCATACATGAGACTTCCTATTAACTGTCTACATCTTGTTATCAGTTCTTCATTTGTAGAAACATCTTTTTCCAAAACTAAACCTTGTTCTATGGGTGTTTCTATGGATTTACATCCTTCCATATTATACTTCTTTAATAAATCTTTTAAATACTGCTCTTGGTCCAACTCAATTACATCATTCTTCTTTGTCATATTTATTCCAAGATATCTTAGATTATTACCCCCTAAATCTTTCATCTCGAAATTTTTCTGTAATGCTTCTTTTAACTTTTGAATTTATTGCTTATCTTCACATAATATAATCAAATCGTCAACATATAATATAACATAGAACTTTTTAGCTTCCTTATAATATAAACAATAATCACACTGGCTTCTTACAAACCCTTCCTGAATCATAAATTGATTAAATTTCTCATTCCAATATCTTGGAGATTTCTTTAACCCCATACAAAGAACACTCCAATTTCAAAACCTTGCCATCTTTTTCCATTCCTTTTGGTTTTTCTACAAACACTTCCTCCTCTATGTTCCCATATAGAAACGCACTTTTAACGTCCATCTGCTGAATATCCATATTATATTTAACTGCTATTGCTAATAAAATCCGTAGTGTAGGTAGTTTGGCCACTGGAGAATAAATCTCAGAATGGTCAAATTTATCATCTTGTTTGAAACCTCTTGCAACCAATCTAGCTTTAAAAATATCTTTATTGTCTTCTTTCTTTATCTTAAATACCCATTTGGTGTCAATCAATTTCTTCCCTGCTGGTAAACTAACCTCTCTCCATGTTCTATTTTTATTTAATGCATCTAGCTCTGCTTGTATTGCCTTTAGCCAATCCTCTTTGTGTTTTCCATTTACAGCCTCTTCATAAGTTAATTGTTCTTCTCCTTGTGCCATCATTGCCATCTCATAATCTTTGGTCCATACAGGCTTCTTTACTTGCCTTTTACTTCTAGAACTTTTCTTATCTTCATAATCAGACATCTCTGCTGCTGCATCTAAAAATTCTTCTTCCAAGTACTCTTCCATCATGTCAACTTCACTGGACCTGGCATCTTCCACAATATCCCTTATTTCTTCTTGCTGTTCAACATCTGTACATTCTTCTATATCAACCTTTTCATTTTCTTCATTGACCTCTTCTTCTTCCATAGGGCCGCATAGATCCATGTGTATGAGCTCACCTGGCTCTACCGACCTACTGCTACTCTGATGAAAAGGTAATCTATGCTGTTTCCCCTGAATGCATGGTAAACACTGATCAGTCTGCCCTTCATACTTTATACCTTTTAAATCTAAAAACTCTTTTACATACTGATAATTTTGGTGTGCAAACTTACTATGCCAATCTGTTAAAGTTAACAAAGCCATGTCATTAAATTTAAAATTCATGACATACATTTTATCACATTTGTCAGCTACACCAGTTACAACACCATTTTTATAAAACTTACACCCATTGTGATCTGACACCATCTTATGACCTTTATTAACAGCTGAGCCTAAAGAAAACAAATTCACATTAAGTTTAGGTACATACAACACATCATGCAGAATGCAAGGAGTATACTCTGAACCATTATAAGCATACACTTCAACTTTTCCAGTACCTAAAACTTCTAATTTTTTACCATCACCAATTGTAACAAATCTTTTAGTTTGAATTTCACAAAACTCTGTATACATCTCTTTAATATAGCACATATGGTCACTTGCTCCGGAATCTAAAACAAAATTCTTTGAATTCAACAAATTACTCTGAAACTCTCTAGTTACAAATGAAGTTTTAGAACTGGAATTCTTATTTTTCTCATTAAATTTATTATTTACTAACTTACAGTCTTTTATTAAATGCCCTGTCTTCTGGCAATTATAACACTTCCTATTTTTACACTCATTTCTTTTATGGCCTACTTTACCACACTCAAAGCACTTCACACTATGTTGCGCACCAACCACCAAAGCCGAGTCTGGCTTATCACTGCTACTGGCACTGGTAGAGGGACCATTGCCACTCCGCTCCTCCTCAACCAACAGACGACCTGTCAGCACCTGCAGCTTTTGTTGTTCCGCCGGCACACTCTCCCATGCAGAGACAAAATGCTTATATTTATCCGGTAGTGACATTAGTATCTTTGTAATTATCATATTTTCTGACAGTGTCTCTCCCGCCGTTGCTAACTGGGTCACACATTCCTCTATTTTAGATATAAAGACAGTTATGGGATCCTCATACTTTAGATTAAAAAACCTCTGTTGCAACAAATGTATTCCGACCTTTGTTGATGGTTCATAAAGAGTGCATAGCTTTTGCCACATTTGAGCACTACTTGTGCACGAAATCAAATACGTCATGACCATCTCCTCAACTCTAGTTACTATAACCTCTTGGGCTTTATTCTCTCTCTCATCCCATAATTCCTGTGCTTTAACATCTATGTCAGGCCTCACTTCAGTGCCCGTGACAATCCCCAATAACTTTTTTGAACGGAGAACAATAGAAGTTTGAAAACGCCACGCCTGCCAATTACGGCCATTTAAAACGACCGTCTTCTTATTATTCTCTGAACTAGACATTTTATGTAGGTACAAACTACTACTCTCACCAATGGCAATTTGCTTGCTAGCTCGAACCGCGGGGCTACGCCAAACTCCAACTTGTTGCACGTGGCCTCACCGCGACTTACTCGAACAAAGCTTGCAGTTGCAACTAAATTCCCTCAAACTTTCATGTCTGGGCCCATAACCTGTTAAGGTATATATGGGAGACTTCAGAAAAAAGTGTTTGTAACTTCTAATATTTTATTTTACCACACAGCTCAACACATTAAGACACTCATGATAGGTTTCAGAAGCCATCCGCCATTTTTTTAGCAGCTTACTATCATAGAGTTAAACTAACCACAGACAAAAATAGTGATGCCACATTGTTTCTCTAACAGCACAGCCGGCCAGTAAGCCGAAGCTGCGGTGGTGAGCGTGAATACCATCTGCGACGATAAGCTCGCGTGGGACTGCCGGAGCCATGACAGAAACTATGCCTGCTGCATGTTGCATGCTCTCTTGCATGATGCATGCATGTGTTAGAATAGAAGGTAATAAAAGGCAACATTATAAAGCAATTAATAGCTCTATATTAAATACACATACTTATATACTCAAAGAATATTATTATTTTAGAACAGAATAGTGAAATGAAAATACTTTGTTTAGGAAACATATATTTTATTGTAATATTTCAGACTCAAAATCATTTATTTCAATTCAACCTTTGCAACCATTCAACAATTCAAAAGTACCTGTAGTACTTTTGAATTGTCAGAGTCGGTTAGAAAGTTGAATCTAGTTGCTCGTTCCAAACGGTAGATTTCTATGGAGAAGAACGAGCAAGAAACTCCATGAACACTCTTTTAAAATCAGTAATATTTTACAAATTTAGGTTACATCATTCATGTCATAACAACTAGGTACATATAATTTAATATTATAAATTATACATATACATAGCCTTTCATAGTTATCATCATAATTCTACTTATCTGTTATTTTCTTCGGGAGCTCCGTACCGATCGACGTTTCGATCAAAAGTGTGTCAATGAATTTTTTTTTTTTTTTTTTTTTTTCCGAATGGCATCTCGCAGTTCAACCTGAGGGTTGGTTACTGCTTAACCGGACAATCCTGTGGTGCCTTAAAAGTGACTTTTAGGGCCTCCAGCCAGGGCAAAAACTTATAAACTAAGTGACTACGCTAAGGGCACCCCCTGTGGGGTACGAGCCTCGGCTTAGGTCGCCACTGAGAGAGGGCAGCAAAGGGACAGGCTGGATCGGGGCTGGCGCTAGCAAGGGTCGGGGGGGGGGGGGGGGGGGCGTTACGGGGTCGTCGCGAGGGACCTCGGCGGCGAGGTCGGAATGACGGTAATTTGTGTCTGTGTTTGACTAATGTGCTAGTGGCCCTATTTCTTTCTTGAAGGAGGGTAATAGCGTCATCTGGATCGGACAGGGTATGACGTGGACGACGGGTCCTGCTAATACGGGAAGGGGTATATCGGGCGGCCGCTACGACGAGCGGGTTGCGGTGTTTCTCCGCTTGATCGAAGAAGCGCTTGCAAGCGCGCTTCATGAACTGACGGATGGTCGGGAGTTTGAGATCGAGATGAAGGTTCTCGTTGCGAACATAGAACGGGGCGCCCGTTATTTTTCGCAAGAAACGGTTTTGTAAGGTTTGCATTCTGTGGAGACGGTATGCCTTTACGTGTGCGAATACAGCACAGGCGTAGGTCATGATGGGACGAATGCACGCTGTGTAGGTACGCAATTTGCACTTGAGTGACAATTTGCTACGTGCATTCAACATACAGTGAAGTCTACCTTGAGCGAAAGCGGCGCGCGAACGCGCCTGCTTTATGTGCTCCGCGAAGGTTAGGTGGCGGTCGAGAATGACTCCTAGGTATTTGGCTTGCTTCTCCCAAGGGATAGGCTCGCCGAACATGGATATCGGACTGGGAAGGGAGGGGTTGATGCGCGGTTTGGAAAACAGCACTGCCTGACTCTTAGCGGGGTTGACTGTGATTCTCCATCTCCGGAACCAAGCGCCTAGTGCGTTTGCGGAGTCTTGGAGGATGCGGGCTATGCGGACTGGGTTGGAACCAGTGCAATAAATGGCCGTGTCATCGGCGAATAAAGCCAAATGAGCCTGTCTGTTCTTTGGAATGTCACTGGTGAACAGCGTGAAAATGAGAGGGGAGACCACGGAGCCCTGGGGGACTGCAGCACGTATGGGACGTGGAGACGAGAGTGCCCCTTCGACGCGATAACGAAAGGTGCGATTCGACAGAAAGTCTCGTAAGATCAGTACGAGACGATCCGGCACACCCAGTAGGTATAGCTTGTATATTAAGCCATTGTGCCAGACTTTGTCGAATGCCTTCGCTATATCGAAGAAGAGCGCACCGGTCTTCAAGCCGCGTTGGAATCCAACGCTTACATGCTCGACGATGCGGTGGACCTGTTGGACGCAGCTGTGTTCGGTACGAAAGCCGAATTGCTCGTCGGGAATGAGACTCTTAGCTTCGACATAATCTTTGAGACGCTTATAAATAAGTCTCTCGTAGATTTTGCCGAGGGTGTTGAGTAAACTAATGGGGCGATAACTAGAGGGGTCAGACTTGGGTTTGCCTGGTTTCGGAATGCCGATAACAGTGGCTTCTTTCCATGCCTGAGGAAAAATGTTGTTGCTTAGAGCGCCATTGAAGATGGCGGTCATTAGCATTATCAGGGCGGCGGGTAGGAGTTTAAACACCTTATTGGTGATGCGATCAGAGCCAGGGGCTTTGCGGGGTTTCAGCCTCATGATAATATCCTGCACTTCGTCTGGGGTGA
Source organism: Charanyca ferruginea (assembly GCA_947361185.1). Classification (NCBI taxonomy): domain Eukaryota; kingdom Metazoa; phylum Arthropoda; class Insecta; order Lepidoptera; family Noctuidae; genus Charanyca; species Charanyca ferruginea. The sequence continues at coordinate 4,928,159 of OX376081.1, read as the reverse complement.
CGGGAGGCAGAGGATAATCAGGGTCTTCGACGGGGGGAAGGGAGGCTCTACGTTCAACTTCAGCATCGACCTTGGAGAGGTGCGCTTGGTCTACTGGTAGGGAACTAGGAGAGCATTGTGACTCAAGGCTGTCGGCTAGGCACTCAGCCTTTTCATCGTTATCGAAAGCGACGGTTTTGTCGGGTCGAACTAGGGGGGGCATGGAGGCCTCATTAGAGGAACGAAGTGACCTCTGCAACTGCCAGAAGGCTAGGTGCGTGGGCTCTAGTTCGCTAAGCGTCTTATCCCAACGGTTTGAGCGCCACTCCGCAATGCGTTCCTTTACAGCACGCTGTAGGGAACGCATGTGGGCTTTGTTCGCATCGCAGGGGAAGGCGCTGTATGCACGGACAGCAGCGTTCTTCTCGGTCAACAATTCACGCACATCATCTGGTAGTTTCCAGCGATGATCACTCATCGCCGGAACCTCCCTTGAACAATCGTTCAAGACAGATTGCACGTGACTTGTGAACGAGTCGATCGCGGCCGTCGTGTCTGCGACTGTCACCAAGTGGTCGGGTATGGCGTCCAAGTCTGGCGACGTGGTGGATTGTAGGCTTTCGCTTACTTTCCTCCAGTCGGTTATAACTTGTGTCGGTGGGGGCTGACTGGGGTCAGCAGGGCCGGTACGAGAATTTAATTCCATGACCACAGGCCGGTGATCGGAGGTGTGTCAATGAAGTCGGAACACTCGCTTTTATAAGCTGCGACAAACAAGTGTGATTCATGGGAGAAGAACGATGACAAGCAAATGTGATTCATACTTATTTGCTATCCAAAGTTTAAACACACTTTATTCTATTTAAAATGATGTTATTTACTATACTTTTACTGCATTTAATCAGAAATTAATTATTACTTTGTATTACAACACGAATTACGTTGTTATATATTAATTACATCGGTATAAATCTAACACGGCCATACTGACAAGTACTTCGCTCTCGAAGTACAAACACAATATTCTTATTACATAAAGGTACATTTTGTTTACATAATATCAGTAATCGTTTTCATAATCATCATGGTATAATCAATAATCAGACCTTACTGGGTAGACCAAACACCCCACAGTCAGTGAAGCTTAATCACCCGCAGCCAGTGAATGTCATAATATACCACAGTTAAGGTTTTAATCCATCCATAATAATACAATCATGTCTTAAACTAATATTAATACAATATATACTAATATAATTACAATATCAGTAATCGTTTCATAATCATCATTGTATAATCAATAATCAGACCTTACTGGGTAGACCAAACACCCCGCAGTCAGTGAAGCTTAATCACCCGCAGCCAGTGAATGTCATAATATACCACAGCTAAGGTTTTAATCCATCCATAATAATACAATCATGTCTTAAACTAATATTAATACAATATATACTAATATAATTACAATATCAGTAATCGTTTCATAATCATCATTGTATAATCAATAATCAGACCTTACTGGGTAGACCAAACACCCCGCAGTCAGTGAAGCTTAATCACCCGCAGCCAGTGAATGTCATAATATACCACAGCTAAGGTTTTAATCCATCCATAATAATACAATCATGTCTTAAACTAATATTAATACAATATATACTAATATTATTACAATATCAGTAATCGTCTCATAATCATCATGGTATAATCAATAATCAGACCTTACTGGGTAGACCAAACACCCCGCAGTCAGTGAAGCTTAATCACCCGCAGCCAGTGAATGTCATAATATACCACAGTTAAGGTTTTAATCCATCCATAATACAATCATATCTTAAAATAATATTATAATAAATGTACTACAGCGTTTTGTTCAGTCCACTATCCAGGCCATAGGCGATTTTTTTTTCTTTTGCAACTATTATATTTCTCTGATTTCCAATACCCCATAATGAGAACCTGTCATTATCTAATATGTTCATAATTTCGTAGGGTCCGTTAAATTTTGTTGTTAGTTTGTTATGTCGCCTATGGTCTTGATTTACATAAACAGTATCACCTACGCTATAATTTATGTTATCTCTACGCGTTTGGTCAAAGCGGTCTTTGAATGTATCGGCAACAATTTTAAGACGTTGATGTGCTAACTGATGATCGGTCGTTGGGTCATTTTTACAAAAAGTGTACACTGTTTTGAATGTGTCGAAATTTAATATTTTGTTGTAATTCGTTTATTTTAATTAAATTTATACCGTAATTCTTTTCACTTTATGAAAATAATAATAAAACCTCTTATTCTTTATTATTTAATGAAATATAGGTAATTTATTGTCCTTGGGGAATGAAATTCCTTCCATTCCGCAACTATAAACTTTCGGTTATAGAAATAAAATAAAACACTTGGATTTAATCAACTAGAATTATGTTTTGTACTTCAATACAAAATAAATAAAAAATAAAATTAATAGTAAAAAACATGCATTTTTATCAATTTAATGTCCATTACGTTACTCGGGGACGGTCGGGCAAGAAGGTGACGGTAGGCAAAACGGGTACTTCTTCTATCTCTGCTCTAATGCAAGAGCGAGACAATATTGTTACACATAGCGCTAGCGCATTCGCCCCACTGGCAAATTAGTACGCCACGGGGAGCGGCATGAGCCAGCCGAGTGCCCCGGAGCCTGTACAAGTTTTCGCGCCAAAAAATAAAAAATACAAAAGGTGAGTACACTTTGTATCTTATGATTTATGTGTAATTTACTGTGCATTATTGCTGGTTACGATAAAGTTTAGTCATTAATGTATCTGATGTAAGTACATTTAGCTAACAAAATTATTAATGTTAAATGAAAATATCACTTTCTAATCATTTATAGTTAAACTTTATTTTATAAGAAAATACAATACAACTTTCTAGTGATGACCGCAGAGTAGAGAGAGGTAAAAAAACATAGTGTAAAAATTAACAAAGTTAAGCACATATTATATTATTATAAGGTGCAGATTTATCTGTTTACTATTTTTATTTTAACACTTCCCCTAAATCAATACCTTCTAATAATTAATTTTAAATTTGAGACAAAGCAAAAAAAAACAGAAACAACAAGCATTAAGTATTTTTGACTGTTTGACAAGAGTTCATACCTATTTTATTTCTAAGATAATTAAACTTTATTTTAGGCAGCGGTTTGGTAAAAATATCTGCATATTGCTCATTAGTACATACATAGTTCAAGTCAATAACTTTAGCATAGTATTTTTCTTTAATAAAATGATACTTAATGTCAATATGTTTGCACCGTTTATGAAAGTTTATGTTTTTAATTACACTTATAGCACTTTGATTATCTAAGTTTAAGCACACAGATTTTTGGTGAAATTCACCAATGTCACATAGTAATTGCATAACCCACATAGCCTCTTTAGTGGCCGCACAGGCTGCCATGAATTCTGCTTCAGTGGTCGAAAGGGCCACTGTCTGTTGTCTTTGACAAGCCCAAGTCACAGCTGCTCCATTTTTAGTAAAGACATATCCTGTGACTGATCGTCTTGAGCTAGGGTCGTTAGCGTAATCTGCATCACTGTAGCCAATAACTACATTGGGCCCTGATGTTGGTGTGTAGCATAGACCATAATCTTTAGTCTCTTTTAAATATTTAAGAATTTTCTTCACAGCATTCCAATGTGTTTCATTGTAACAGTTTAAAAATCGACTCACCAGGCTTACTGCAAATGAAATATCAGGTCTACTTACGGTAGCTAGGTGCATCAATGATCCAACTGCCTCTCGATATGGAATATTCTGTTGTGTTTCTCCTTCTCCTTTTTCCAACTTCATATGTGGGTCAACTGGAATGCTGTTAGGTTTACAATTATACATATTAAATTTATTTAACAGCTTCTCAACATAGTTTGACTGATGTATAAAAATGTACTTGTCATATTTCTGTATCTCAACACCAACAAAATTCCTAAGTGAACAGGTTTTTTACTTCAAATATGGATTGTAAGTCATTAATTAATCCCTTTAAAGTAGATACATCTTTAGCAAATAATAGTCCATCATCAACATACAAACACAGATAACATTTTGCTCCATTAATATTACCAACATACACACATTGATCAGCTTTACTATTGACTAGCCCAAACTTCTTTAAAACAGCATCAAATTTTGAGTTCCAGCATCTAGGAGCTTGTTTTAAACCATATAGTGATTTATTGAGTTTACATACCTTGTTAGTATCACAGGTTAAACCCTCGGGTAATGTCATGTATATGTCTTCTTCAAGCTCACCATATAAAAAAGCTGTTTTAATATCTAACTGAATTATCTGAAGATTGTGTTGGGCAGCTTCTGAGAGTAATAGACGTATGGAATCATACCTGACAGTTGGAGAAAATGTTTCTTGGTAATCAATACCTTTGGTTTGTGAGTATCCTTTTGCACATAACCTGGACTTATAACGTGGACCTGAAGGTTCTTCTTTGATTCGAAACACCCATTTACATCCAATCAATCGCATATTGGGAGTTTTATCAACTAATGTCCAAGTATTGTTTTGGTGATGAGAATCAAGCTCTTCTTTTATTGATTTTATCCATTTTGTAGCATCAATAGATGTTAATGCCTTTTCATAGCTATCAGGAACTTCATTTTCTGATAATTTATCTTCACAGCACAGGTAAGAACTTTCTTTTTGTTTCTGAGCATTTAAACATTGTCTTCTTGTTCTAATTGTTATATTCCTTTCAGGTGAAGATTCTATACTTTCATCAGGGATGTACTCGCTGTCTGACTGTGATTTTCCTTCAGTCACAGTGTCAAATGAGTCATCACTTGAAATTTCTTCTATGTTATCTTTAATTTTATTACTGTTTTCATTTGAAGTTAATTCAATTGGTACATAATCTCTTTTAACTGTTGACTCTAAAAATATTGCATCTCTACTTTTTATTGCAGTTCTTGAATTAGGTAATATGAATCGATATCCTTTAGAGTTCTCACAATAACCAATAAAGATAGATTTTTGAGATTTAGAATCCAACTTCTTTCTCTTTTCTCTTGGTAAATGAACCATTGCCTCACAACCAAATGTACGCATATGGCTGACTTTAGGTTTCTGACCAGTCCACATCTCTTCTGGGGTTTTATATGACAGAGATTTTGTTGGAGAGCGGTTGATAATGTATGCAGCTGTATTAATTGCTTCAGCCCAATAAATCTTTGGTAAGTTGGCATTTAATAACATACATCTTGCTCTTTCTATTAGAGTTCTGTTCATGCGTTCGGCTTTACCATTTTGTTCTGGAGTGTAAGGTGTAGTTGTTTGATGTATTATACCAGCATCTTTGAGAAAATTTGAAAACTTTTCATTAACATATTCAAGTCCATTGTCTGATCTGAGAATTTTAATACTGCGATTTAACTGATTCTCAACTTGCTTTTTGAATTCTTTAAACTTATCGAAGACTTCCGACTTGTTGTGCATGGTATACACAAATATTTTCTTCGAGTAGTCATCTAGGAATGTGACAAAATATCTGGCTTTACCTAAAGACTGAGTTTCCATCGGTCCGCAGACATCCGAGTGTATCAATTCAAGTAGATCTTTGCTCTGAGACCTTTGACTTTTAAAAGGCAGACGTGTTTGTTTTCCTTCCTGACACGTTATACACTTAACATTATCTTTAACTTGACTTAAGTTTAAATCTGCGGTATTCTCAGCCAGTTTCTTCATGGTCTGAAAGTTCAGATGCCCCATCCTCTGGTGCCACAGGTAAGTGTCTTGCTCAATAATATCTGATATGCTGTAATAAAAAAATTAAAAGGGTCTATGTTTATTTAACTAACTAACAAACTATGTGTGTGATTCTAAAGTTGAGAAGTTAGGGAGCTCAAAATTAAACAAAAATAACTAAAAGGAATAAGGTTCGGGCGCCAGAGCTCACTAGGTAATTTAAAACAAAGGGAATCCGGGATAGCTAAAAGGTAAAGGTCAGGACTTCTAATCTAGGTCGGAGATACTGAAATTAAGCTGCAAATTCTTTAACAATAGCTCATTTATTTCTATCGCAGGCAGTATGGCGAACACAATATTAGAAAGCCCCTTTCTTTTGAAGGGCAAGTTGTTTTATAACTATTAAATGCTATAACTAGAGTTTATGTTTAAGTTGTCAGTATTGCACGTTTTTAAGTGGAAACTACGAGAAAGAATTTAAGTTAACATACCACAGGCTTCGAGAAAAACTTATTTAAATTAAACCTGATTGGAGACACGAGGTGAAGCGCATCAGCTCATCCATGATGAAGTTAAATATTAAGATGAAAAAAATCCAAAATATAAGTAAGAACGCCTTTGGAGCTGAAAACAAAACGATTTCCTTAGTTAGATAAACCCACGCGTCGAGCAAAATGGCGACGAGATAAATCGGGAATTGTAAATTACTCACCGTTCTTAACGAAAACTAAAACAATGCCAATCACTCGTGCTATGGGCACACTCAATACGCGATGGCGATATAGGAGCTGAAACAATGGAAAATCGACGAGGGTTAGGACACATGACCTCAAGTTTATTGTCAGGTCATGGCGAGGAAAATTCAACCAACAAAATACTCACGATTTCCCAAAATATTACCGTTGCACGGCTGCTGACATCACTACCAAGTGGTTCCAAGCAGGGGTGGACCCTTAAAATATTCCAATCTAATGATTGGCACGGAATAGAATTTTATTCGTGCTTCATCTTCGTGACTTCGGTCGGAAAGTGAAACCTAGTTCTCCCAAACCGGAAACGTCAGAATAATCTGACAGCCGGGGAAATAAAATCCAACTGTCAAACTGATGGTCTATGGTTTTATCGATTACTCTACTAAATCCTTGCCAATCTATCAAATATCTAAAGTGTGTCCACTGCATTACTGAAAACTTCGAAAAAGTGGCGAGAGAGGTCGACACTATGTAGCGAGTAAAAATTACTCGTTACATTACATCCCTCCCCGAAAAAATAAAAGAAAGGAACTTTCTTTTATTAGAAAGAAACAACGAAAACGAAGTGAACAAAAAATTCAAAAACAAAGAAAACTGTCATAGTGCAGTTAGGCGTCATGGCCACTGACTAAAACTTCGGTACTTCAACCGATCAACAAAGCCAAACAACAAACAAATCCAAATTCAGTTAAGCCCGAGGGCTGCTGACTAAAACTCTAACAAGACTAAACACTAAACAAATCTAAATTCAGTTAGGCACGAGAGCCGCTGACTAAATCTTGAACAAAACTACCAAACATTAAACACTAACTTTGAGTACAGTTAAGCGCTATGGCTACTGACTAACTTTACACTAATTTACTAAACTATCCTACACCTCTTAAGTTCAGTTAAGCACTATCGCCACTGACTAACTTCAGCCAACCTACAAATCTAAACCACTCTACTTAAGTTCAGTTAAGCACTATCGCCGCTGACTAACTCTACACAACTCTACCAACTAATCTGGAGTGCAGGCAGGCACTATCGCCGCTGACTATCCTCAACTAACCTACCGTTCAGCTTTGAGTACAGTTAGGCACCATAGCCTCTGTCTATCTCAGCAACAACCAATTAAAATTAACAATACCTAAACATAAATTCTAGATAGAGTTGAAGGACTCTACCTAAAAGTATAGATTCCGATCAATAAAGTCAGACAGAGTTGAAGGGCTCTATCTAAAAATATTGATTCCCAACAAAAAGGTTAGATAGAGTTGAAGGGCTCTATCTAAAAAGGTTGGATAGAGTTGAAGGGCTCTATCCAAAAGTATTGATTTCCAACAAAGAGGTTAGATAGAGTTGAAGGGCTCTATCTAAAAAGGTTGGATAGAGTTGAAGGGCTCTATCCAAAAGTATTGTCACAGCAATAACCTGTAACAAACAAAAACCATATTGTGATCGGCGCTACACCACCGAACTTCCGAGCACAATAGTAAAAAGGTATGACGAAAGTCAAAATTCCCCATTGTGACTGGTACAACAATGACCAACACAATGATAAAAGGGCAAATGAAAGCTGTGATTGGCTCTACTCTACCAACCTTCCAAGCACAGACAAACAAACAAAATATATTGGATTACCGAAGGGGAAAATCACAATACCTAAAGGCGAAAGCCAAGATGAAATCGAGGTCAAAAATTACACCAAGACCCCAAAAACAAAGTACATTCTTTAACAAAAGTTTCAGAATGACCGCAAAAACAAGGTAGGACGTTCTATAACAAAAGTTACAGAATGACCTCAAAAGCAAAATCCGGTATGAACGCGTTACTAACAAAGTCAAATCCAAGTCTAGTATCGAAGAAATATCTAGACAAAAAACAACACTGTCAACAAACAGTAAAAAAAAATAGAATTAAAATCAATAACTATTTAAAACTATGAGAGAAATAGAATGATTCTAATCTACAAAAAAGAAAGATTACAAAAAACTTGAAATGAAATTTGAGTTTTTTAAATCTTTTTAGGTAATAAAAACCTAAAGTGTAAGGTTGTATAGGATCTCTCTTTTTCAAAAAAAAATGTAAACAAGTAAAGCATTACCTTTAAAAAAGAAAGAAAGAAAAGATATAAGATCCCATACAAGCTCAACAAACAAACAAAACAAACAAGATAAGATCCTTTGATGTGTAAAATGTATAGTGTAAAGAGTAGGTATTTCTAATTTAACCAAAATGACCTAAGTTTATTTTAATAAGAATTGACTTGGAATCTAATAAATTGTGTTGAAGTTACCTAACATAATAATAACCTTCAGATGGTCATAACCTTTCATTCATCATTCTAACAAAGACCAACCTTCACACAAAAATACTCAATACCAAAACCAAACCTATGAATTCCCCAAAATTTTAAAATTTAATTATATCCTTTACATGATAACGACCCACGGAACCCTTATTTAAATCTTTCAAAACATAAACGTTATCAGAAACTTTTTCAGTTATTTCACACTTTAAAAACTTAGGTGCAAGCTTAGCCGAAAAATAAGCAGGTGCATGAGATTGAACAAAACTTCTTCTCCACACAACATCACCCACATCAAAAGAAATGACTTTCCGACCCTTATTATAATAAGCGGCATTTCGCTTATACCCCTTTAACAAATAAGCTTGAACTTTAACAAAAATATCGCTAAGTGAATTAAGAGAAACTGCATAGGAGTTCCTATTTGAAACCTCTAGTTGAGACAAATCATCAACAGAGTTACTAAAATGATGTAAGGAAGCATCCAAAACAAGTTCCCTACCAAACATAAGAAAATTAGGTGTAAATTCTGTAGCAAGATTTACACTATTATTTAAAGCTAATTGAACATTGGGCAAAAAACTTGACCAAGTCCTATGATCATCTTTAACAAAACACGATATGCAAGTTTCGACTGTTTTATTATATCTCTCAACAGGATTATTTTGAGGTGTATACAATGTGTTATAAAATATTTTAGTTATATTAAAACCTTTCAAGAATTCTACAAAATGTTTTGAAGTAAATTGAGTTCCATTGTCACAAACTACTATTTTTGGACAACCAAATTTAAGAAATATTTCTTTTTCAAAATGTTTACAAATTACTCTAGTAGTTGCATTAATCATTGGAAAGAACCAGCAATATTTAGTAAAAACATCTACAACTGAAAGTATGTATTTATGACCAGAATAAGTTTTAGGTAAAATACCTATTATATCTACTGAAAGCATAAGCATGGGGCGATCAACCTTTTTAGGATTAATCATCGTACCAAAAGGAGGAGAAGTAGTATGTTTGTAAGCTTTACAAGTATCACAAGACAAAATGTATTGGTGAACATCATTAAACATACCTTTCCAAAAATAATGTTGTTTTAATTTCTTTAAAGTTTTATGAATACCTAAATGACCTGAATTTACATCATCATGATTTGACCTAATAGTATCTAAGATATTCTCTTTAGGAAGAACTATCTTCCAGTCCAAAAGACTATGAGGGTTAAATTTATTTTTACAATATTTATACAAAGTGTTATTTTCGACTCTAAAATTCTTATACTTTCTAGGAGATTTCTGACATTGAATAAATATTTTTCTATACCAAGGATCAATAATTTCCTCATCAGGGGAGACTAAATTATCCTGAGTGGTTATAGCAGTGACTTCTATACGAGATAAAGCATCTGGAACTAAATGTAATGAACCTTTTTTATGAATAATATCAAAAGTAAATTGAGAAATTCTAGCAGCCCAACGAGCTAAGCGTCCACTAGGATTATTGAGACCTAGGAGCCATTTCAAACAAGCGTGGTCAGTAATAACAGTAAACTTCATTCCCTCAATATAAGGTCTAAAATGTTCTATGGAATCTAAAATAGCTAATAATTCGCGTTCTGTGGTACTATAATTTCTTTCACATTTATTAAGTGATCTAGAATAAAAAGCAATGGGATGTTGATCTCCATTATCATCTTCTTGACTCAAAACACTACCTATGCCCACAGAGCTGGCATCACAATGCAAAAAGAAAGGTTTTTCAAAATTAGGACATTGCAAAACAGGGGAAGTTATTAAAGAATGTTTTAATTCTTGAAATGCATTTTCAGCTTCGTCATTCCAAGTAAGTGACTTTTTAGAATTTTTACTACCTGCTGTCAATTTAGTTAAAGGAGAAGCAATATCAGTAAATTTACAAATGAATCTACGATAATAAGAACATAAACCAAGGAAACTGCGAAGTTGTTTTACCGTTTCTGGGCGTGGGAAATTTTCTATTGTCTCTAATTTAGAAGGATCAGTATGTAAACCATTACTGTCAACAATGAAACCAAGATAGCGAAGTCTGTCCTTGCAAAAATTACACTTTTTTAAATTTACAGTTAAACCTGCCTCTTTTAATATACTATGAATTTTATGCAACTGTGCTATATGGCTATTAAAATCAGAATTAATACAAATTAAGTCATCTAAATAACAGAATACAGAATTATCATACTCTGGACCAAAAAGTTTATCTACTAGTCTCTGCAACTCAGCTGGTGCATTTGTGAGACCAAATGGCATGCGAACAAATTCGTACAGACCTTTTCCAGGTACTACAAAAGCAGTTTTTTCGCGGGAGGATTTTTCAAGTGCAATTTGCAAAAATGCTTTAGAAAGATCTATAGTACTAATATATCTAGCACCTCTAAGGTTATCTAATATTCTAGAAGTATAAGGAAGGGGATAAGAATCTTTAATAGTAACAGAATTTAAACGTCTTGAATCTAAACACAATCTAGTACCTCCATCTTTCTTCTCTACCGCCAATACGGGTGAACACCAAGGAGACTTAGAGGGTTGAATAATACCTTCTCCTAATAAAACTTCTACTTCATCAAAAAGTTCCTTTTGTTTAGCAGGACTCAGAGGCCAATATCTCTGTTTAAAAGGTTCACTAGTAACGTTAATTTTATGTTCAACTAAATGAGTAAGACCTAAACCTCTTTTCTCATAAGAAATATCTTCAAACAAAGCAATAATATTATCTAATTTTTGTTTCTCAGAAGGAGAAAGTTCAGAAATAGAGGTAATTGAACAAACTTGTTTATTATTTTCTGGAACAAGTATAATGTTCTTCCACAATTCTTCAGCTAAATGAAATTTAATCCAAAAGTCAAAACCTAAAATAATTAATGGATCAAAAGAAGGAATAATTAAAAACTCTACGGATTTAGTTATATTATCACAAGTTACTGGCAAATCCATGGCACCAATAATTCTCCGGGCGGAGCCATCCGCAGTGCAAGCAGCGCCACTAATAGGTCTAATTTTATAACCCAACTGTAAAAATCGTTCATGTGTATTTGAGCCTAAAATGCATTTATCGGAACCACTGTCCAACAAACCTGAAAAAATTTGATTACCAACAAAAAAAGTTAAAAATGGTCTAGCATCATTCTGTTTTGTAAATAGAATAGGAGCCGAACGATAAATATTAAAAAAGGTTTTTAAATAATCTAACCAGTTGGAAAATTCTTTGTCACGGGCAACATCATCAGGCTTGTGACTTCTAACAATTTTTTCACCCATCGAGACGCTCGAAGTTTTATCAAAAACGTGGGCTCGATGCTGCCTAATCAGTTTTTTGACTCTTGCGAGTTTTTAGTATCCAAATTACAAACGTCACAAGTCTTAGAAGTGACCCCAGCTTTATGACACTTAAAACAAACAACACCTGGAATAGACTTGCAATTTTTATATAAATGTCCAGGTTTTTTGCATTTTAAACAAACTAAATCATTAGAAACGGCATTAGATTTAACAGAAGGTTTAAGGGATTCTTTAAAAGGTTTTCTATTGACAACAACTTCTAAATCTTTTGCAAGTTCTAGAAATTGTTCGATTGAATCTATTTGTCTACGAAACAAAAAGGGTGTGTACATTGGTAACATATTTTGTTGTATCACGTTAATTAAAGTGTAGTCAAATAAAGGTACTGAAAGACGACTAGCCATGTCATAAATTTCCGTAATGAAATCAGAAAGCGACTCAGACTGTTTCTGTTTCCTGGTGCGGAGCTCATTTTCTAAAAAGTGGTCAAAATTAGGTTTATCAAAGCGCTTTAAAAGTGCAAGCTTAAGTTCATGCCAAGAAGGAATATGAATTCGTATAGATCTAAACCATTTGAGTGCAATACCATCAAGCAAAAGTGTAAAAGAACCAACCAGCAAATTTTCGTTGTGATTTCTATAAAGAAAATATTCTTCAACTTGTGTAATAAAATCACGAACACAAGTTCTACCATCATAAATTATTTTGCTCTTTTTCAAATCAGGCAGTTTAGTAAGAGGAGGAAAGTTTTTTCGAATGTTTTCGTTAACAAGCGCATTCAAGGAATTGAACGAAGGCAAAGCTCGAGCTGTAAAATCCGAAGAAGAATGTGCGATTCCAGATTCAAAAGGATTGCCAACATCGGTGGCATTAGCCATCTCGTGACCTTTCTCAACAACATTAGCATCAGCAGCAGTACAAGCTTCGACCTCAACCGAATCCTGAGGCGGTGGAAACTGAACTTCCTTGTCCTCCATGACTAACGAGTAACAAGGCAAATAGCAACGAAAAGCAAGGACTAAACTTCAAAGAATTTCAAAATAAATCAAAGTTTGAAAAATAAAATTAAAGTTTGAGGTTATGTATGAAAATCAATGTGGTATTTCCATGAAAAATCGCTAAGTTATTTAACGTTAAAAAGTGCAATAATAACTCACAAAACGGCTTAAAATTAAATAAACTAGGTGCACAATAATGTACTTAATGTTTAAATTTAATTATTAACATAAAAAGTCAACTTAGATATGAATTATATCACTGTATGAGATTTAACAATAACACGGTCTACACTTAACAATTGTTGGTTTTGCTAAGGAAAAAACATGGTAAAAACACAAGAAAATAAACAAATTATCCAATGTAAAACTAAAACATTGTTTGCAAAATACAATACCAAACTAAGTTACAACTTATGAGTCTAATTAAATTATTCAAAGTTTATAAACTAGATCAATTACAATGTAAAAACAATATGAAATACAATATGAAAACTAAATATTGTAAACAATAGACTCATTAGTTAAAATATAAATGAATTTAGTGTGCAATACTGACTGTACTCACCGTACAAACCATGCTTCAGTCCCTGTTCTAGTGCGACAATTGTAATAAAAAAATTAAAGTATCTATATTTATTTAACTAACTAACAAACTATGTGTGTGATTCTAAAGTTGAGAAGTTAGGGAGCTCAAAATTAAACTAAAATAACTAAAAGGAATAAGGTTCGGGCGCCAGAGCTCACTAGGTAATTTAAAACAAAGGGGATCCGGAATAGCTAAAAGGTAAAGGACAGGACTTCTAATCTAGGTCGGAGATACTGAAATTAAGCTGCAAATTCTTTAACAATAGCTCATTTATTTCTATCGCAGGCAGTATGGCGAACACAATATTAGAAAGCCCCTTTCTTTTGAAGGGCAAGTTGTTTTATAACGATTAAATACTATAACTAAAGTTTAGGTTTAAGTTGTCAGTATTGCACGTTTTTAAGTGGAAACTATGAGAAAGAATTTAAGTTAACATACCACAGGCTTCGAGAAAAACTTATTTAAATTAAACCTGATTGGAGACACGAGGTGAAGCGCATCAGCTCATCCATGATGAAGTTAAATTTTAAGATGAAAAAAATCCAAAATATAAGTAAGAACGCCTTTGGGGCTGAAAACAAAACGATTTCCTTAGTTAGATAAACCCACGCGTCGAGCAAAATGGCGACGAGATAAATCGGGAATTGTAAATTACTCACCGTTCTTAACGAAAACTAAAACAATGCCAATCACTCGTGCTATGGGCACACTCAATACGCGATGGCGATATAGGAGCTGAAACAATGGAAAATCGACGAGGGTTAGGACACATGACCTCAAGTTTATTGTCAGGTCATGGCGAGGAAAATTCAACCAACAAAATACTCACGATTTCCCAAAATATTACCGTTGCACGGCTGCTGACATCACTACCAAGTGGTTCCAAGCAGGGGTGGACCCTTAAAATATTCCAATCTAATGATTGGCACGGAATAGAATTTTATTCGTGCTTCATCTTCGTGACTTCGGTCGGAAAGTGAAACCTAGTTCTCCCAAACCGGAAACGTCAGAATAATCTGACAGCCGGGGAAATAAAATCCAACTGTCAAACTGATGGTCTATGGTTTTATCGATTACTCTACTAAATCCTTGCCAATCTATCAAATATCTAAAGTGTGTCCACTGCATTACTGAAAACTTCGAAAAAGTGGCGAGAGAGGTCGACACTATGTAGCGAGTAAAAATTACTCGTTACAATGCATGCATAGCCACCAGGCATGTTCAATCGGTACATATTATTTATTAAGCTAGCTGTTGCTACTGTGACATTCTTTCTATTAAGAATAACACAGCCACTTTTATTAAACTTTACTTGGCCACCATTATTAATAATTTGACTTACTGACAGCAGGTTTGTAGTCAGTTCAGGTACATATAACACATTTGTAAACAATATTTTATTTTGTTGGCCTCTTTCATCATAAACACTCAAGCTTATTTTTCCAGAGCTTTGAACAGGCAGTGTTTTATTATTTGCAACTTTAATGGTTTTAATGTGTGGAGTTGTTTCTTCAATGAACATATTATTGTGTTTGGTCATGTGTACAGAAGCACCAGAATCAACATACCAGGCATCAGAGTATTCGGAAGAAGCTATAAATACAGCAGCATAAGATGAACTGTTTTGATTATTTGTATTCTTCTGATCCTTTTTTGTTTTAGATGATTTGCACTCAGGACTTTTATGACCGTATTTGTTGCATGTATAGCAGCGGGGGCCTATAGAAAACCTTTTATTTTTGTTGTGAAACTTCTGACTTGTAGCCAGAGCCGATGAATCACTTTCAGTTTGTTTGACATCTTGTAATATTTTAGATTCACTGAGTAGAGCTGCGTCAATCATTCATTTTCAGTGATTCGATCATTCAAGTATTGGTTCGTGCCACGACCCGGGTCATTTCAATCGTTCGATCATTGGTTCAATACTGAATCAGTGAACCACACAAATCAAACGATTGATTGAACCAAATTACTTTAGTACAATCAACCGTTTGCTCTGCGTTTGTCTGTAACACATTCATTCGCGCTCACTCGTTATTGGTCGTTTTTCTACAAATCTGCAACCAGATAAGTTGAAAAGGTTCTGTTGATTGTGAGCGATTGGTTGAATCGTATCATAGAATGATTGGAAATGAATAATAACAATCTTAGGATCGACGATTGGTGAACCGGATCATTGAAAACGAACGATTGCAATCATCAATACTTCTACGCGACCCGGGTCAAATGATCGAATCGTTCATGATTGACACAGCTCTATCACTGAGTCAGAGGAAATCTTCGTACCTGAACTCTCAAGGGCCATTATCATTGGCTTGTAGCATTCTGGCAGGCCGGATAGCAAAAGTGTGCCTAACCACTCGTCATCTACATTAAAGCCAATGTTCCTCAACTTGTGGGCTGTTGTCATTATTTTACTGACATAATCCTCTACATTTAGACATCCAGCTAGTGTAGTATTGCATAAGTCCCGCAGCAGACCAACTCGGCGTGTTAGCCCGGAGTCATCGAAAGCACGAGATAAATTTTCCCAAACTTCCTTCGCAGTGCTTGATTCTTGAATATGAATATAATTTATAGGATCGACAAGAAGTATTATTTTCGATCTGGCTTTAGTGTCCCGCTTTTTGTCAATTGTACTCGAATTTTCACATTCCACGCAATCCCATAACTCTTCATGCTGTAAATACGTTCTAACAGCAAAACGCCATGTGGAATAATTATCACGGCCGGTTAATTTCTCAATTAATGCCAGTTGATTACTTGTGGACATGTTGATTTCGAATCAAAGTAAAAATTTTGTTCTTTAAACTGAGCACGTTGCCTTTATAGGTTAGGTATTTTACGAAAATGTTTTTCACACTTTATTTTATTACTTTTTGCACTGATTTTATTTATCGGACTTTCTGGGCCCATAACCTATTAATGTTAAATGAAAATATCACTTTCTAATCATTTATAGTTAAACTTTATTTTATAAGAAAATACAATACAACTTTCTAGTGATGACCACAGAGTAGAGAGAGGTATAAAAAAACATAGTGTAAAAATTAACAAAGTTAAGCACAGATTATATTATTATAAGGTGCAGATTTATCTGTTTACTATTTTTATTTTAACAAAAATACTTATGTTTGGGTGTAATTTTTACTGTCAGTTCAGAATGTAGGGTGGAGGGCAAAACGGGTGAGGGCAAGACGGGTAATACCCGTTTTGCCCGCTAGTTATTGTGTATGAATGTAAGGCTACAATTTAACATGTTTCTTGCAGATGATGTTTAATTACAAAAGAAAAAAAAAGCTTCTTGGTCGGAGCACACATTAAGAGCATGCACTATTCTATGAACTGACAAAATCTGATATTTTGCAATAAAGGGTGAATTTGCTAAACGCAAAAATAAGCAAACCACACTTAAAAATAATGTTGCAGACAAGCAGTTGTATAAAAACGTAAGGAACAGACATACAGAAATCGTATTGAGAACCCCAGAATCGACGTCTATTGCCCGGCTACAAGCATTTAACAGACCAGCTGTGAACATTACGTAATGTTCCCCCTCTGAGGACTGGATTCAATGCTCACAATGTCGAGAGTGGGCTCATGACTTATGTTCTTCCTCTAATGGGCATGAATCTTACTTCTGTTATCTTTGTTTTGATTACTATGTAAGCTAGTTATTGTACTCTTTTTGCCCGCCTACGATACCCGTTTTACCAACCCCCTAAGGGCAAAAAGGGTTTTTTGCCATTTCATATAAAGTTGATATTGTTCAAAAACTTTGATTATTTTTTTCATTAATTATTTTGATTATGGTAGCCAAAGAGGTTGTGTTTATGAGCGTTTATTTTGTTAAATGAATATCTTTTAATTTATACTGATTTTAATTGATCATCCTTAAGGGGCCCGCTTTGCCCGACCGTCCCCTATACGTCAATAATTATATTATTATCTAATAATACTTCATCTAATCGAGCTTGTATACACGGGATGTTCGAGTTTCTGCCTATAAGCAGCCTAATAGGTGAAAAGCCAGTTGATTACTGTACAGTAGTGTTTAAGGACAATTGGATTAACATATTGATTACGGTTAAGACGTATCTTTCGTATCTATGTAATGCTCTAAATAACGAACAAACTAAATTGGGGCTAAAGTTAGTGCCGCGGTCAGTGATTATTAATGACGGAGTGCAAAGTAAGGTCACCGTGTCTAAATTCTGTATAGGAGATTGAAGTTCATCAAAGCACCATATGGATTATCATTAGTCAGGTTTTTCAGTGCCAACAGGAGAAAGCACTTTCCATGCTATCCCTTTACAATCTACAGTAACTTGAATGTCAGGATGATTAACCACATTAATACCAATAAGAAGATCATATGAAAATCTTGGTCACGGGCCACATGTAAATATAACAAATATCTTCAAATTTAACTGTCACTGTGATAGTTGCAAAAATATGTATTTTACCGTTACCTATTCCACTAACGTACTTATATTGAGTATGGAAAAATATATAATTTAGTAATTTGGCAATAGATTCCCGTATAATGCTACAACTTACTCCTGTGTCGACAATAGAGTCAATAGACATGTTGCGAATGGTAACGTTAGTGAGTTTAAAGTTTGAAACATTGCATAAAGTATTGACTCGAACATCTAGTCATTGATCTTTGAGAGTTTAATTGCTAGTCGGTCGAATTTACACGTTCAAAAATACAAGTTGTTACATCATGTCCTACCATTTTATAAACTGTAACCACACGTACTTAGTATAATATTTTTCTTTTTTTTTTTCTGATATGTCTCATCCAATTTTGTGATTGGCATAAAACGTTTCTCAGGTGATTGATCTACTGGTCGCTTTTTAGTCTCTACGTAAGCAGAAAACAAAACTAAAATTCTGATGTTGACGAGTCTGAACAATAAATTACAGCTTTATACAATCAAACCGAGATTTTTAATTTTTTTTTTTTTTTTTTCTTGTGGGTACATTCAAGTTAATTCAGCACAGAAATTTTCCTATTATCGACCTTCCTGGGGTTGCCAGGACTCGTACCATATTAAAGCATAGCCCTTGGGGGCCTTACCTCCCTTTGCGACTTTAGTTAAGTCGCTCCAACCAAACTTTTCTCCAAGCTTGTCATTGTCTGCACACCACGCCACTACGCCGCTGTCAGTGGTGGCGGGATCGAATATCGGGAGAGCCACGTCATCCTGCCGATTCTTACTGGACAACGCTTCTTTGATAGTAGTAAGCTTTAGGTGAATCTCTGGTTGCATTTCGGTAGCAACAATAACCCTGAAAATATAGTAAGATTAGTTTAGCACATGGTACATCCCACTTCTGATGTTAGAATAGAAGGTAATAAAAGGCAACATTATAAAGCAATTAATAGCTCTATATTAAATACACATACTTATATACTCAAAGAATATTATTATTTTAGAACAGAATAGTGAAATGAAAATACTTTGTTTAGGAAACATATATTTTATTGTAATATTTCAGACTCAAAATCATTTATTTCAATTCAACCTTTTACAGGTACTTTTAAATTGTCAGAGTCGGTTAGAAAGTTGAATCTAGTTGCTCGTTCCAAACGGTAGATTTCTATGGAGAAGAACGAGCAAGAAACTCCATGAACACTCTTTTAAAATCAGTAATATTTTACAAATTTAGGTTACATCATTCATGTCATAACAACTAGGTACATATAATTTAATATTAAAATTATACATATACATAGCCTTTCATAGTTATCATCATAATTCTACTTATCTGTTATTTTCTTCGGGAGCTCCGTACCGATCGACGTTTCGATCAAAAGTGTGTCAATGAAGTCGGAACACTCGCTTTTATAAGCTGCGACAAACAAGTGTGATTCATGGGAGAAGAACGATGACAAGCAAATGTGATTCATACTTATTTGCTATCCAAAGTTTAAACACACTTTATTCTATTTAAAATGATGTTATTTACTATACTTTTACTGCATTTAATCAGAAATTAATTATTACTTTATATTACAACACGAATTACGTTGTTATATATTAATTACATCGGTATAAATCTAACACATGCTTGTTTACATGCTGTATGCTTGCTTGCACGCTGCATGCTTGCTTGCATGCTGCATACTTGCTTGTACGCTGCATGCTTGCTTGCATCCTGCATGCTTGCTACGCTACGTAAGTAAGTTAGTTTGGTTAGAACTGAGAGTCCCATTCCTGGGAATACGTTTTATATTAAATAAAAAATATAAGGATAAAGAATATTTGATTTGTTATTTTATGATATGATTATTCTAACAATAAACTTTATGTGAAACAAAAATCAATGATTTGAAAATCTTGAAAGTAAGTATTCTGCGTATTGATTATTCTATGAAACAAAATTATTAGAAAAATTTTATGTGAACCGAAATTCTATAAAACTATTAGCTATGAAACAACGTACAACCCTGGGCAACATATAGGCTATAATTTATCTTGGAAACTTGAACACCTGATGCAGAACCGCAACAGACCAGCTAAACTATAAGATATACAAAAATGGTACCAGAGCAAAAATTGTTCCACGTGATGAGCATTTTCTGCTAAGAGAATAATCTATTATACATATAATAAAACAGTAACAAAACAATGTCTGAATATTGAATATATTAAAAAAAAAAATTATTGAGGGGGGTTTAGGAACAGTAATAGAGAACGAATCCAAAAAAAAAATTCTGTATGTCTGTTTGTCTGTTGGTTTGTACACGCTAATCTTCGGAACTACTGGGCGGATTTGAATGATTTTTCTTTTATTGTATAGGTATTAAGTCTGGGCAACATATAGGCTATAATTTATCTTGGAAACTTGAACACCTGATGCAGAACCGCAACAGACCAGCTAAACTATAAGAGATACAAAAATGGTACCATAGCAAAAATTGTTCCACGTGATGAGCATTTTCTGCTAAGAGAATAAATTTGAAGATCTGGAACACCTGATGTGGAACTCCAAGAGCCCAGCTACACCATGACACATAATAGGAATGACGTCTTAGCAAAAGTTGTTTGGTCTGATGGGCATTTCCTGTTGACTTATAAAAATCGAAGATCAGAAACATCTGATGTGAAAATCAAAGCTATCACTAATTTCACTGTATCTTATAAAATAACATAAGCTGGGAGTACCTCCACGCGGTGAAGGCGGTAACAGTTGAGCACTGATTTTTGATGACGATGGTATATCATCGAAAATTTGACTCTACTGGCCAAAATTCCCATTTATTTTTTTATTTTATCGAATAAATATGCCTTCGGGCTTATGTTAATTGGGTGTTTAAGTTCCTTTTCCATTTATCTTCGTGACATGATAGCCTACCCGGTAACGCAGTCACTTAGATTATAATTGATCAGGTATCTTTACAATAAAACTAAAACTTGAGAGGTGTCAAGGGACACCCGGATGGAACGAAGTTCCTTTCGATTAATTAGTGAAGGAATTGTAATAAAATTTTATTTTTTTGAAGTTATAATAATATTTTTGAGCGAATAAACTTAGGTACTAAACATATCGCCGTAGGTACCTAGTTCAAAGAGTTCGCCGCGCCGCCTTTAAATACATAAACATATTCTACGAAAAGCGAATTCGGACTTTATTTTGTAAACGTAAACGGTTAAAAATTGAAATTTTACCAAACTAGGTATGATAAAATTATTCTGAGAAACGTATAGGCTGGTGCCCGACCGGACAATAGGAGCTATGTGCAACCGAATTTCACGGTTAATGTGTAAAAATAAGGTTTTAATTCGCTCCAATATTTTCATAGAAAAGCCGCCATTCAACTAATAATGAACTCTATTTGACAGTTCCAACGATTCAATTTTTCTGTTCGAATTGTCTGCGTTTGTGAAGTAATCAAAATAGCAAAAATAAGGTTTTAATTCGCTCCAATATTTTCATAGAAAAGCCGCCATTCAACTAATAATGAACTCTATTTGACAGTTCCAACGATTCAATTTAGCTTATTATAGCATGTCGTGACAACTTTTCGTAAGAATTTTTTCCGTCTAGCCCCCTTTCACAACGCGCGATAAGGAACTTCGTTCCAATAACCATGCCTAGAAAGAGGTCAAATCTTTCCCAATGTTCCAAAGGAGCTAAAAGATTGAGGATCATAAGATCCCAAGAACAAGATTCGAGAACATCAGGCTGCAACTCGCTCCGTGGAAACATCTTCAGATCGCGAAGCACGCCTGCGTCCTCAGCGTATTTACACATCTACATTCAGGTCGCTAGAGACCAGTGAAGAATATGATGCGCGACTGACCGCTGATCGTGAACGTCATACATTGTCTCGCGAGTCGGAGACGTTCACGGATAGAGAATTGCGCTTGAGTTCTCAGCGTATCTACGCATCTGCTTCTAGGTCTCTAGAGACAAGTGCGGAACGTGATACGCGACTGTCCGCTGATCGTGAGCGACATGCATTGTTTCGCGAATCGGAACCGATACAAAATCACGCTTGAGTTCTCAGCGTATTCGCACATCTACTGACAGGTCTTTTGAAACGAATGATGAATGTGATGCACGACTAACTGCTGATCGAGATTATCATACACTAGCGACCCGACCCAGCTTCGCATGGGCCTATAGCCTTCCTCGATAAATGGACTATCCAACACAAAAAAAATTTTTTAATTCGAACCAGTCGATCCTGAGATTAGCGCGTTCAACCAAACAAACAAACAAACTCTTCAGCTTTATAATATTAGTATAGATTGTCCCGAACACGCACACAACAACATATTCACAATCAGTTAGATAGTGAGAGAAAAAGAATTGCTGGAGTACGGCATGAAGAGACAGAAGAAGAGCGCAACGAACGTTTGAATTCTGATTGACTTCGACATTCTCTGAACAGAATGTCGATATCATCTGAAGAATCGGATGTGTCTCAAGATATAGCCGTAGGTCATGGCGACCTTCCTTGGGTTGATAAGGAACGGAGTTCATTTACGTATACTCCTATGATTGACTACGCCACATATTCCGCCATCGGAGGTATGATTCAAAATTGTACTTTTTGAACGTCTCGAATCATCTCGCGCATCCCGTTGTTTTCCCGTCCCCGGGCTCTTAGAATACGACATCAGACGTTTCAGATCTTCGATTTTGCTGACCCCGTTGTCGCTGGCATAAGCAACAGGATCCGCGTACGAAGTCGCGGGCAGAAGCTAGTATATAATAAATTATTTGTTTCTCTTTCACAAATAAAATTACAAAACACAACATAATATATAGACACCAAATTCCAACTTAATAGTAAAAGGAACTCAACTCACAAAAGACAACATTGAGAATTTGAGCAACGTGTCACAAAGGTGAGAATATTTTATTCGTGGGAGACTGGTGCCTAAACTAAGCCGAAGCCTGTATTTCAGGTCACCAGGTGCCCACATCAAGAAGCTAATAATTATTAATAATGAAGATACAAAAAGCAAAAAAATAAACTAGGTACGTGACAAAGTTACAATCGTTAGTTTCAGTATGGAAAGAAAGTGGAAGAGTGTAAGAGTGTGTGAACATTGAGACAATGTACCTATGTGTGTTGTGTAATGAGTATTAATAATAATAATATTAACGTTTATTGTGTTCAAAAGTTTACACAAACAATTTTGGGTTTGGAGTCTTCATTTAAGCAAATGAATGCCTGTATTAAAAGACTCCGCTCCTTCACAACAGTAGGTACTTACTTAAAACAATGAAAAACGGTACATAGGTGTAGTAAAAATATAATTATATGAACATGAGTGGGCATGTGTTGTTGAGTGTACATGAGGAGTGTAATGGATGTGTGTGTGTGTGTGTGTGTGTGTGTGTGTGTGTGTGTGTATGTGTGTGTGTGTGTGTGTGTCTTCGTGTAGGTACCTATGGGAGAGTCTCTGTGAGTGTGTGGGTGGATCGTGTACTTGGATTACGTTACGTTTGTAGAAGAGCTTCAGTATTTTCATATGTCAATGGTTTTATCCAATTAATCAACATTTCTTTACATATATGATAAGATTTTGCATGTACGAAGATTTCTTTATTTATTATGTTATATTATTTATTTATTTATTTACACTTCATGCATAAAGGTACAAAGGCGGACTTAATGCCTTAGGCATTCTCTACCAGTCAACCCAGGGTGGTGAAGAGATAACACGGCAGGTGCATATAAAAAATATAACAAAATAGGTAAAGTACATAAACAAAATTATACAATTATACAATTGATTGATTGAAATTGAGTTATACAATTGAGCTGATCGTTTACTAAATTGCATTGATCCGAATTTGGTCTTAGTTATAGGTATTTGAACTATATTATGGTGTTTTCTTCTCCTAGAGTGTATGTTATCCGCAGTATAAGGTAAGATTTTGTGCTTTTTTAAAATTACTTGAGTAATGTATAGTTTCCTAACTGACAATACATCACTAAGCTTGTAGAGGTTCTCTGTAGAATATCTCCTTTTTTTTAAATACATTATTTTGAGCAGGGCTCGTTGTGCTCGCTCCAGCTGGATGAATTTAGATTTTGTTGCCCCACCCCAAATAGGAATACAGTATATCAGTAATGATTGCGCAAGAGAAATATATATTTATGTGAGCACATTTCTAACAGGCTTACCGCTACTCTGTATAGATCTAGGCAGCACGTGACGCAGAGGCTTAAAAATCCAATTTAGCTTGCGGACTCTATTGGCAACTTGCTCAAGATGGGGGTACCAGCACAATCTCTGATCCAGCATTACCCCAAAATATTTTGTGCTAGAAACTTTGCCAATACTAGAACAGTTACAATTATCAACATTAATACCATCACAAGTGTGTATAAAGATTCGAAAATCGCCGGTTGGCTGAGTACGATTGCAGATGCTGAAACTTATAAAGTTTGTTTTGGAGGTATTTAATGAGAGAACATTAGCATTGAGCCAATTCGCAACCTGGGACATTCCTGTTTCAGCACTTAGCTGCACATTATGCCATGTCTTACCATAGAAGATGACAGCTGTGTCATCGGCGTACGACAAGACCTTGGCATTAGGAATTTTCATGTTACACAGGTCGTTTATGTATATTAAGAAGAGCGTGGGACCTAATACACTTCCCTGGGGGACGCCGTATGACACATCTGTGACATCACTTATATGTTGCCCCACTTTGACACTGCTTCCTATTTGAAAGATAATTCTTAAACAGATCAAGCGCGATATCCCTAATACCCATTTTTTCCAGCTTGTTTACAAGGATAGGCGTAGAGACGGTATCAAATGCCTTTTTAAGGTCTAAAAAGACAGTGAGGCACTTATCTCCATTATCAAGATGATCAGCTACTAACGAAGTTAGTGATATGACGGCATCCTCAGTGGAAATACCTTGACGAAAACCAAACTGTGAGTCAGAGATGATATTGAATTTGTTTAAGTAATTTATAAGCCTAACATTTATTAATTTTTCAATAATTTTGGATATACTAGTAAGAACAGAAATTGGTCTATAATTATAAATATCGTCTCTACCCCCACCCTTGTGCACAGGAGTGGCTATTTTTAACGGGGCAGGGAAGATGCCAGTTTTAAAGCAGAGGTTCGCAAGATGGGCTATGATAGGGACGACTTCATTGCCTATATAAACTTTAAAAATTTCGTAAAGATGTTGTCCCAGCCAGGGGCACTGTCAGTTTTAAGGTTAATTAATATTCTGTATACTTCGTCGGCGTCAGTTTCAAGAAGCACAAAAGAATTTACTATATTTGATGCGTTACTGCTCTGACCGAAGGCATATTTGTCAGGTGTAGGCAGGATTTGTTGAGCCAGGTCATGACAAATTTTAGAAAAATAATTGTTTATAAAATTTACTGAATCTGACGGGGTTGGCTGAAGTCTCAACAATTCTGCATCATGATTATTTGTTTTCTGTGAGTAGGTAATAGCTTTTATATTTTTCCACAGTAATTTATTGTTATTAACTGATTTAGATAGCAAATTCCTTTCATATTGTCTTTTTAGTTTTTTAATCAAATTGTTGCAGAAGTTTCTGTAACGTCTGTATGTTATTTTTAGAATTTCATTGGTTTGATCCTGACGAAGTTTATTTTGGAGTTTATTCCGATTTTGTATACAGCGCAAAATACCATTGGTAATCCACGGTTTTAAAATGCGTTTTTTGTTAGGGATCTTTAATATGATTGTATTTAATTTAATGGAGTCGGCTAGAGTTTGTATCAACAGAGTACACAGAGTATTAGGATCATCACAGAAAAGTAATTCACTCAAGTTCTTTTCTTTTAGATAATGTAGGGCCTGTTCAAAGTCGACAAACGTCTTAGTTTTACGAACATTTTGGAGACACTTTTGCTTAGATAATACCTACTAGAAAGGTTGTGTAATGGTCAGTTACTGTGGTATTAAGGATAGCAACAGTGGATGAAAACTTTTCTTATTTAGGTACTTTAAGCATAAAGGGGTCCAGGCATGATTTGTCAATTGAAAAAAAATTGAAAAAAAATGTTTATTTCAATTAGGTACGTAAAGTTTTAACATGCGTGATTTGGAGATCACCTTTTAAGCAAGAGGATGCTTGTGTTAGGTGACTCCGCTCTTCCGCTTATCAATAAACAGAGTATGCAATTGACAATAAAAATAAAAGAAGAAAAAAAAAAATACAAAAAGGAAATACAAAAAAGCTTTTTACAAAAAAGACAACCGCCTTCAAAAAGTGAAAAATAACTTTAGCACAGAACACACATTGACTTTAGTTTCGAAATTCAGTGGCTTTGTTCTGTTTGTTGTTTTGTATTGCCACCGACTTCCAAAACTAAAGTCAATGTGTGTTCTGTGCTAAAGTTATTTTTTTTACTTTTTGAAGGCGGTTGTCTTTTTTGTAAAAAGCTTTTTATTTTCCGCTTTTTAGTACCTCCTTCTCATTCAAATCTATTAAGAAGAGATTGAAAGTTAACTACTACAAAGATTGATGAAACTAAAACGTCGTCTATGTAAAATTTTTGGGTATTTGTTGATTTTTCAAAAAGTGCTGAATTAATTTCGATAAAAAAATTCAAAATCGGTTTACGTTTGCCTGAGAAATCGCGTAACAAGTCGCGCACATACTTAATGCAAATTTAAGACTTATTCGGTTTTCTCATGGATGTCATGGTCAGAACTGGAACAAATTAAAATGGGACCACACAGGAAGCACTAGCTTCCAAATAAAAGAAGAATCATCAAAATCGTTTCACCCAGTCCCGAGAAATCAGGTAACAACATAAAAAAAAAAAAAAAAAAAAATACAGCCGAATTGATAACCTCCTCCTTTTTTGAAGTCGGTTGAAAAAGGAGCGCACTGGTGTGATCTATGTGTGTGTGTTTTGAGTGTGTCTGCGAGTGAGTGTATGTATTAGTGTAAGGGGTGTGTTGAATGAGTGTGTATGATAATGTGAGTGTATATTGTGAATAGGTTAATTCGTTTAAGCCTGAGTATTAGGAGGTATAAGTTTGGGTTACAGTTAGGTATAGGTTTAGGCTTAGGTTAGCCCTGCGACAATGTCTTGGAATCGGGGGAAGCCAGGAACAGCTTCCACCACTAACGATTTAGTTACTGCTGTCCTGTTAATTACTAGACAAATTATAATAATAATAATAATTGTTGATATAGCGGTTCCGTATGACGCAAATTAAGTATCTTGACTTGGCTCGCGAGGTTGTCGACATGTGGGATGTGAATACAGCAGTCATTGTGCCGATAGTCGTTACGGCCAATGGACTTATTTCCAAGAGCCTCGACCAACACCTAAGGAGGCTTTCGTTAGGCAGCTGGATCAAGGGCTTGATACAGAAAGCGGTACTCCTGGACACGGCGCGTATAGTCAGGAGATTCCTCTCTCAGGAGCCCTGACCACCGGTAGCTTGGACCCTGTTCCCGATACCGGTGGGCTACTATTTTTTATATTTTTAAATGTTTTTGTTTTTATATGAATATTTAAAAATGTAATTTAATATGTATATAAAATAAATGAATGTGAATAATAATAATAATAATCCATTTATTTTCAGGCTGTATAGGCCCATAGATAAATACCTTAACCTAAACATACATATTTTATAAATTTGTAACTTGAAACTGATGCTAAGGTGGCCTCAATTTCTTCGTAATTTTCGTCTTAAGCCATTCAGTTACAACTAACCTACAGTCACGGAGTTTCAAGATGCTGAGTCCTACTAAATCTACATCTCATCATCATCATCATCGAAATATAGATATAATAGGTTTGGTGTCCCACAGGGAAGCATACTGGGTCCGATCTTATTCCTGATATATATATAAATGACATCATTAAAATAACACAGCATAAATGTATATTATTTGCTGATGACATCGCTATTATTGTGACATCTAATAAAAAATATAATACAATTAGTGAACACGAAACTGACATTAACAATACAATTGACATTTTAATTAACTGGCTTGACATTCACAATTTGAAAATAAATCTTGATAAATCCGTCTAAATACAATTCAATAAATCGAATAATCATAAATTCAACATCAAATTAAATATACCCAAAATAAAACCAGTAACACATACTAAGTTCCTAGGAGTAACTATTGATGAAGATCTAAATTGGAAAGTACATATAGACAATGTTTCAAGCAAGATAAATAAATTCGTGTATGCGCTTAAACAAGTAAAAAAAAGTACAAATCTAAAAACAGCTATATTAGCTTACCGTGCGTATGTAGAATCCACACTACGTTATGGACTTATAATGTGGGGCAACAGTACCGACCAAAATAGAACATTTGTTGCTCAAAAAAAGTGCATTAGGGCTCTATACGGACTCCATCCTGAGGAATCATGCCAGCCAATATTAAAGAAACTTGGCTTGTTGCCGCTACCTAGTTTGTATATTTATGAAATATGCATGTTTCTATGGAAACATAAAGAGTTATTTAAAACAGCAAACGATGTAAACCCTCAAAGCCGACGAGACCCTCACAGGCTCGTACTAAACAGTGCTCCCAGGCTAGCAAAGTATAACAAAAGCTGCTTAACTATGTGTGTACGAATTTATAACAAATTACCTGGTAACCTGAAAATGTTAAACATGAGATATGCTTTTAAGACAAAATTGTATGAATGGTTAAATAGAAACAACTACTATAGTATAAAACAATTCCTAGAACAAAAATAACATTTTTTTAAATTAATTTTGTTAAGATAATTGACAACTGTTATTACAAATATTTGCATGCTATGTTTAATCTTGGCAAAACATGTCTGCTCTATTTTATACTGTAAGATCTTCTTATACCATGTTTTACGCAAATAAACTTATATTATTAATATTATATTATCTCAATCAAAGATGCTGAGTCCTACTAATTCCACATCTCAGTCAAAGATGCTGAGTCCTACTAATTCCACATCTCAATCAAAGATGCTGAGTCCTACTAATTCCACATCTCAGTCAAAGATGCTGAGTCCTACTAATTCCACATCTCAATCAAAGATGCTGAGTCCTACTAATTCCACATCTCAGTCAAAGATGCTGAGTCCTACTAATTCCACATCTCAGTCAAAGATGCTGAGTCCTACTAATTCCACATCTCAGTCAAAGATGCTGAGTCCTACTAATTCCACATCTCAGTCAAAGATGCTGAGTCCTACTAAATCTACATCTCAGTCAATGATGCTGAGTCCTTCTAAATCTACATCTCAGTCAAAGATGCTGAGTCCTACTAATTCCACATCTCAGTCAAAGATGCTGAGTCCTACTAATTCCACATCTCAGTCAAAGATGCTGAGTCCTACTAAATCTACATCTCAGTCAATGATGCTGAGTCCTTCTAAATCTACATCTCAGTCAAAAATGCTGAGTCCTACTAAATCTACACCTCAGTCAAAGATGCTGAGTCCTTTTTTTTTTTTTTTTTTTTTACGTGGGGAAATCCTCATGGACTGTCCCCCGTCTGGGGAAGACGGGAGGGTGTGCCGGACTCCTACCGGCTAAAACCACCACGGTGTTCCTCGACTGACCTATGGGCGTGCTGAGTCCTGCTAATTCCACATCTCAGTCAAAGATGCTGAGTCCTACTAATTCCACATCTCAGTCAAAGATGCTGAGTCCTACTAATTCCACATCTCAGTCAAAGATGCTGAGTCCTACTAATTCCACATCTCAGTCAAAGATGCTGAGTCCTACTAATTCCACATCTCAGTCAAAGATGCTGAGTCCTACATCTCAGTCAAAGATGCTGAGTCCTACTAATTCCACATCTCAGTCAAAGATGCTGAGTCCTACTAATTCCACATCTCAGTCAAAGATTCTGAGTCCTACTAATTCCACATCTCAGTCAAAGATGCTGAGTCCTACTAATTCCACATCTCAGTCAAAGATGCTGAGTCCTACTAATTCCACATCTCAGTCAAAGATTCTGAGTCCTACTAATTCCACATCTCAGTCAAAGATGCTGAGTCCTACTAATTCCACATCTCAGTCAAAGATGCTGAGTCCTACTAATTCCACATCTCAGTCAAAGATTCTGAGTCCTACTAATTCCACATCTCAGTCAAAGATGCTGAGTCCTACTAATTCCACATCTCAGTCAAAGATGCTGAGTCCTACTAATTCCACATCTCAGTCAAAGATGCTGAGTCCTACTAATTCCACATCTCAGTCAAAGATTCTGAGTCCTACTAATTCCACATCTCAGTCAAAGATGCTGAGTCCTACTAATTCCACATCTCAGTCAAAGATATACGGTATTCCAACAGTTGTTGTGTCGCTCGTTGGAGCGGTGTAAGTTTATCTCTAAATATCAA
This sequence comes from Charanyca ferruginea, assembly GCA_947361185.1. Lineage (NCBI taxonomy): Eukaryota > Metazoa > Arthropoda > Insecta > Lepidoptera > Noctuidae > Charanyca > Charanyca ferruginea. Next base: position 4,897,644 of record OX376081.1, on the reverse strand, counting down.
TGTTGTGTCGCTTGTCATCGTTATGCCATTATGGTACTTAGGCTCATCATATTAAAGTGCAATCTTAATTACTTTGTTTCCTCAGTTATGACTAATCGGACACGTATTGTTTCTTTTGTTCCATTATTTGCTACTATTTCAAAGTTTGGTGTTTTTAGACACCGTGCATTGCTGTGCTTAAATTATTCCTACCATTATTTGTGTTCTACCTTCACCATACTTAATTATTGTTGGTGCATTCTGTTCTCCACTAAAATAAGTAGTCTATTAAATTTACTATTAAATAGTGATTCGTATCTCGGTGCCATTAGTGTTACTATTAAGCTTAAAAATGGTTAATATATATTATCAGAACGTACGAGGGCTGCGCTCGAAAACCAGCGCGTTATATCGTAATGTCTGCATGAATTCATACGATGTTATTATTTTTACGGAAACATGGTTAGTGGACAATATTAGTAATAGTGAGTTATTTGACGGACGATATCTTGTGTGGAGGCGAGACCGGGATTACTGTCGAACTGCACAAACACGGGGTGGTGGAGTGTTGATCGCGGTAAAAAATGACCTAACCGTTGTGGAAAGACGTGACTGGCGTACCTCCGCTGAGGATATATGGGTATCCATCGTTTTGAAGAGGTCTAAACCAGCGGTAAGTTACAACATTAATATTTGCGGCTTGTATTTATGCAAAGAAAATGTTGGTAATTCGTACGTAGATCAATTGCAAAACTTCACGAAAAACTTAACCACTTAGTAATCGCCCATCCTTTGGATACATTTATCGTTACTGGTGATTTTAACTTTGGTGGTGATGTGGAATGGCAATATTCTGACGACAACCCGGGATTATACCCTGAGATAGTATCTGTTCGATGTATGTTGGATTTCTTTGACACAATAAATGCGAGTAACCTGTCCCAGTTTAATGGTGAGCGTAATGTCAACGGTAGGTTATTAGATCTTGTTTTCTCAAATAGTGAAGTCAAAGTGAATGAGTGTGCTGACCCCTTGGCGATGCCTGTCGATGTACACCACAAACCACTAATTATAACGGCTGATTTTGTTGAAGTCCATAAATACATTGAAAAACCTAGTGTAAAACATATATTTTATCAAGGTGATTACCCTGCAATTACTTCTGCACTAGACCTTATAGATTGGAATGCATTGTTGTCTGCTGGATCCTTAGACCACGCTCTCGACCTTTTCTATCAAAAACTATACGAGCTAAGGGACTTGTACATTCCCGTAAAATCACTAAAGAAATCGACGCACCCCCCATGGTACACCAGTGCCTTAATCAAGATATTAAAAGAAAAACACAAATACCATAATAAATATAGAAATTACGGCAATTTATCGGATTACCACTCTTTTTCTATCTTGCGAAATCGAGTTAAGCAAGTGGAGGCGGTTTGTTTTGCTGCTTATATGAATAAAATAGAAACCTCGATATCCAAAACCCTAAGGCGTTCTGGTCTTACATTAAAAGTAAAAGGAGTGGTGACTCCTTACCTAATGTACTGCAATATATGGACCTGTCCGCAGACACCGGCGAGGGTATCACTGAGCTATTCTCATCTTACTTTCACTCAACTTTTCAAGAACCAGACTCTGACTCTGAAGATCTAGTTACTAATGTAGATACTCATTCTTCTAGCTCAGTGAACCTGAGCACCATTAGTGTGTGTCCTGACATGGTACTCAAGCTGCTCAAAGGCCTAGAACTTACTAAATCTGGTGGGCCAGATTTGATACCCCCTATTTTCATAATTAATTGTGCCAAGAGCCTTGTGGAGCCAGTCTGCTTGTTGTTTGAACGGTCGTTGAGAGAGGGTGTCGTCCCGAAGATATGGAAATCGGCATTCATCACACCTATTTTAAAAAAAGGAGATAAGTCGAATATAGAAAATTACCGCCCCATATCTAAACTATGCCTTTTCTCTAAAGTTCTCGAGCGTGTGGTGCACACGGGAGTTTATTCGGCCTTGCAGCGCTATTTTGGCGACGAGCAACACGGATTCCTCAGAAAACGGTCGACTGCTTCCAATTTGGTATTGTCCAATGAATTTATAACCACTGGAATGGATAAACGATGCCAGGTCGATGTTATCTACACGGACTACAGCAAGTGTTTCGACCGAATAGATCACCGTGTGCTTCTTCAGAAACTTTTATCTGCAGGAATACACGGTGATCTGTTTCGTTGGTTCTCATCATATATAGACAACCGAACGCAGGCTGTGGTCTTACGTGGATACGTGTCCGGCTGGAAAACTGTCCCATCTGGAGTGCCTCAAGGCTCGATCTTAGGACCGTTATTATTTACAATATTTATCTCGGACATAAAGGACTGCTTTACTAATTCACATATCTTACTATACGCAGATGATATGAAGGTCCTCAAGTCTATACGTACATTATCTGATACCGAGCTACTTCAGGCAGACCTTGACAGATTCTTTTTATACTGTAAAACAAATAAGTTACAACTTAACGTGTCGAAATGTTTTCACGTAGTATATACGCGCCAGAAAACTACTATCGGTCCAGGATACACGCTAGATGGCACGTACATAAGTAAGACAAGCTGTATCAGAGATCTTGGTGTAGTTCACGATAGCAAATTACTTTTTGACAATCACATAGAAACCATTGTCAAGAAAGCTTTCAAAGCCCTGGGCTTTATTATTAGATCGTGCTCTAACTTTCGGTCTCTTAAACCAGTAAAGGTTCTATACTGTTCCCTCGTGCGCAGCAACCTCGAGTATGCTTCCCAAGTCTGGAACCCTCAATATGAGATTTACAAATCTCGTATTGAATCGGTCCAAAAGAATTTTTTGCGTTACTTAGACTTCAAAGCAAAGCAATTCTCAGTGGACTATGAACACCGCTGCAAGCGATACCATTTCTTACCGTTGAGCATAAGACGTAATATTGGTGACATAAGTTTTTTGGCAGGCATAGCAAATGGCTCGATTGATTGTCCGGAACTTCTCAGCAAGATATTTCTACGTACAAATCAAAATAACCTACGCAGACGACCTCTGCTGCAGGCGCCAAGCGCATCGACTAATTACAGGCGCAACGCCTTCTGCATTCGTAGTGTTAAAGCCTTTAATAGTTTACCACCGCACCTGGAGATCGATTTATTTTGCACCAACGCACACAGCATTAGAAAGATCCTAAACAAGGAATACTTCGGAGATACTCGTGAATAACAAACTGCATATTACGCTTATAATATCACATGTATTGTTAGTAGTTGTACGAACATGATTTAACTGTTTTGATGATGCACGACTTGACCTACGCTCTGGTTTATTCAATTTAATTCAATGTATTTTTTTTTTTTTTGTTTTCTTTGTCTTCTCATTTTTTTTTTTTGTTGGTTAATTTACGTGACGTTTATCTTTTGTTACCAAACAAAAAGAAAAAAAAATATATATATATGTAAAATTATCCTTACTTACAAATCGCTGGTAATGTAAACGAAAAGTACTTGTGTTAGCTGTATACAATATGTGGAAGCTTGTAATTAGCAATTTTTCCTACCTATGAATGATTTCAATTGTGTTATTAGTCTGTAAGCTTTCTTTAAAATAAAAAAAAAAAAATAAAAAAAAAAAAAGATGCTGAGTCCTACTAATTCCACATCTCAGTCAAAGATTCTGAGTCCTACTAATTCCACATCTCAGTCAAAGATGCTGAGTTCTACTAATTCCACATCTCAATCAAAGATGCTGAGTCCTACTAATTCCACATCTCAGTCAAAGATGCTGAGTCCTACTAATTCCACATCTCAGTCAAAGATGCTGAGTCCTACTAATTCCACATCTCAGTCAAAGATTCTGAGTCCTACTAATTCCACATCTCAGTCAAAGATGCTGAGTCCTACTAATTCCACATCTCAGTCAAAGATGCTGAGTCCTACTAATTCCACATCTCAGTCAAAGATGCTGAGTCCTACTAATTCCACATCTCAGTCAAAGATGCTGAGTCCTACTAATTCCACATCTCAGTCAAAGATGCTGAGTTCTACTAATTCCACATCTCAATCAAAGATGCTGAGTCCTACTAATTCCACATCTCAGTCAAAGATGCTGAGTTCTACTAATTCCACATCTCAATCAAAGATGCTGAGTCCTACTAATTCCACATCTCAGTCAAAGATGCTGAGTCCTACTAATTCCACATCTCAGTCAAAGATGCTGAGTCCTACTAATTCCACATCTCAGTCAAAGATGCTGAGTCCTACTAATTCCACATCTCAGTCAAAGATGCTGAGTCCTACTAATTCCACATCTCAGTCAAAGATGCTGAGTCCTACTAATTCCACATCTCAGTCAAAGATGCTGAGTCCTACTAATTCCACATCTCAGTCAAAGATGCTGAGTCCTACTAATTCCACATCTCAATCAAAGATGCTGAGTCCTGCTATTTCTACTAATCTTACTAAATCTACACCTCAGTCAAGTCAGCTGAGTCCTGCTACTTTCATAAATCTTGCTAAATCTTATACTAGATCCACATCTCAAGCCAACGAGCTGAGTCCTACTATTCCTAGTGATAAAATAAAATGTCACTTATGTCATAAAACTTTACAAAGCTCTCATACGAATTCTAAACATAACTTACTTACATCTAACTTAAATATAAATTTTATATCTAAAACTATGTACGAAATTAACGATTTTTGTAAAAAGGTAGCCTTACCTCATACTTATCTCATATCTTATCTCATCATGCCCTTAGAACAGTTGTTTCCTTATCGATACAGGATCAACCATCAGTATTATTAAACGTTCCTGTTTACAAGAAATTCCAAAATTATCCATTGAAACTGTAAAGTTAAAGGGCATTAATAGCTCTGAAAACCCTGTTGAAACTTAAGGTACTTTTCAAATGATGTTTAAACTATCGGATAACACTTATAACTACATATTTCATGCCACTAAAGATGACATCAATCTTCATAATTACGACGGAATTATGGGTAGCGATTTTTGCGATTACTTTAAATCGAATATCGATTACTCTTCTAAATCAATGTCTGTATTGAATCATTCTATTCCTATTATTTATACTGAACCGGCGTATAACATTCCTGCTCGTTCCGAAGCGGTTATCGAGTGCACTGTATCTAATTACTCTCCTGAGCTTTATCATAACAATGAAGCTCTCGTACTAGATCATACCTTAAGTGAAGTGTCTATGTTACTAATTGCATTGTCTCAATCAAATCAAATAAGAAAACAAACATTACTATTTTAAATAAGTACTACGGAGAGTGACATTGAAGTGAAAGATTATCACGTAAACGTGACACCGTTTGAAAGTAATTGTTCAGATTCTTTATCTTGTTACAACATTAATTCTATTTCCTATAATAAATCTGAGCGTATAGATAAAGTCCTAAGTCTTATTCGCTGCTCTCATCTCAATGATGAAGAGAAAATGTCACTCTTGGAATGTTGCTCCCACACACAGATATCTTCCACATCGAAGGTGAGCCCTTAACCTTCACGAATGCTATAGAACATACTATTAACACAAGTGATGCACCACCGATTAATAAAAATAAAAAAAATAAAAAAAAAAAAAAATTCAGACCTTGATCCGTATGATGTTAGTAATACAGAACTTAAAAACTACTTTAGTAACAAAAGTTATAATTCAGTTCATGTATTTTCTGTTGCACTCATCTGACACACCGGGTACATGCATATGTACATGTATGCACCCAATGCGCCATAATGGCGCAACATGGTTTATCACTAATTACCTTCAGAATATCGTTGACGACTTCCACGCACTCTGCGCATCATGGATGCAATCCTCTTTCGTAGTATGGTATTGAAACCATCAGTATGTGCTTCGGCAAACATTCCTGATGCACTGCAGTAACGTGGAAGCCCCAACAACACTCTGAAGGCATTATTGTACTGAACTCTGAGGGCGTTGTATGCCTTTTGCGTATATCGAACCCACAGATTGACGTGTACAGGGATTGGCAAAAAGCCTTAAAAAGAGTTACCTTTACTTCTGGTGTACAACGTGCAAACCTGCGGGCCAACATATTGCATCGGACAGCCAACGCCCTCCGTTCTCTTTCCATATCAGCATCATCTTTTAAGTCCTCAGTAACTATGTGCCCTAAGTACTTAAAATCTGGCACCCTTTCAAGAGCCACACCATTAAACATAACCGGTGGGATATGTACTGGTTTTTTACGCTTTACCCTAAACACAAGTAGTTTGCTTTTCTTTTCGTAATACACAAGCCCATCGCTACTGCATACGTCTCACAGACCGCCAACATCTTCCTGAGTGCGCTAACTGACGGACTCAGCAGCACCATGTATCCGCATAATTAATACTATTAACACACAGACCGTCAATAGAACAGCCAACATGTGTGCTACTGAGCTCGACAATCAGCTGGTTTACATACAGGTTGAAAAGCGCTGGCGAGGTCAATCCACCCTGCCTCACCCCGCATTCCAACCTGTACTCCTCAGACAACCAGTTGGCCCATCTAACATGATTGGTTTGGTGGCCATACCAATACTGAAACATATTTGTTATGGCGTCGGGCACTCCCGCTTCGCGCAACTTACACCACAGTATGTCATACCTAACCAGGTCAAATGCCCTGGAAAGGTCTAGAAACGCTGCATATACCGGTGTATTTCTCTCCGTATAGTACCTGACAGTATGCTTGAGAGACAGAATAGCACATTCAGTCGATAGCTGTGGCCTAAAGCCGAACTGAGCATCGTGTATTTTAAGATGTTTATTTAATTGTCTCTCAAACACACCGTCAAGCACTTTAGCCGCAACAGTAGCTAAGGAGATCGGTCTGTAATTACTCTTGTCACTGACGTCACCAGTTTTATTTTTCAATATTGGTACAACCACCGTTCTCATCAACTCGGCGGGTACGTAGGTGTGCCGGATACAAAACGTAAACAATAACGCTAGCAGTCGTGGGAGATGCGGTCCGGCCGGTCGTGTACAAAATGTTCTATGCTAAGGCTGTCATGTCCCGGCGATTTGCCTCGTCTCATATTTTTAATTATTAAACTAATCTGCTTAGCTGTAATGCGAGCAGGCACCTCTAAAACAACAGCCCCAGCAATGACACCATTAACATCCGATTCTGAAGGTAGTTTTATTTTAAATTGTTCCTTAAACAGGTTTGCGATCTCCAAGGGCGTGCTTACACCGTCGACACTTACCGGAATGCTAGGCTTGGGGTTTAACTTTTTGGTATGTTTCCAAAACCCGCGAAAGTCTTTCTTTTCGTGTCTAGAAGCCAAAATATCCATTTTTATTTGTCTTATTTATTTTGACATAACTTAAGTTTTTGTTTGAAAATTTTTCGGGACTCTACCATATCATTATACTTAAATATATCCTGTGTGTGGTTTTCCATGCCATACCCAACTTGTAAACATTTGCCTAGATCTCCGGGGAGCGTCCCTTACATGCTTATTCCACCCCAAGCTAGGTCGACCTTTTCCGAACCGACCTTTCCCTTTACCCTTCCCCTTTTCCCCGACCTTTTCCTTTTAATGTCAAATCATATCGTTTCCCCGAATGCCACAAGGAGGAAGTCGACTCCCAAATTCGTAAAATGCTAGATCAGGATATTATCCGACCTTCTATTTCGCCTTGGAGTGCTCCAGGTTGGGTAGTACCGAAATAGATGGACGCTTCCGGCAAACAAAAATGGCAAATAGTCATTGACTACCGCCGTCTCAACGACGTCACTGTTTCCGAAACTTATCCGCTGCCTCTTATCACTGATATCCTGGACGAATTAGGTCATTCTAAATATTTTAGCACACTGGACCTTACCAGTGGTTTCCATCAATTAAAAACCAGTCCCAAAGACGCGCGTAAAACAGGTTTCACAATTAGCACAAATTCAAGCATGTCTGGACACTATGAGTTTACCAGGATGCCTTTTGGGCTGAAAAATGCCCCTGCCACATTTCAGCGTCTTATGAATACCGTGTTATCAGGCTTACAAGGCCTCCATTGCTATATCTACCTAGACGATTGTATCGTGTACAGTCAAAATCTACAAGATCACATGTATAAATTACAACTAGTATTTGACAAATTTCGTGAATCTTAAACTCCAACCGGACATGAAGTGACCTTACCTTGGCCATATTATCACCGATAAAGGTGTCTCTCCAAACCCTTAAACGCTGTATCGCAGTTTCCAATCCCTAAAAATCCTAAAGACATTAAGTAATTTCTAGGCCTAATAGGCTATTATCGCAGATTCATTGAAAACTTTTCTAAGTTAACTAAAACACTTACCTCTTTGTTATAGAAAGATGCTGTCTTCCCAGATCAGCAACATGCATTCGATTTTCTGAAAGAAAAACTAATTACTGCCCCTCTTCTACAATACCCAGATTTTTCACAACCTTTTAACGTTACTACCGACGCTAGTAATTACGCCGTTGGCGCAATATTATCTCAAGGTCCCATCGGCAAAGATAAGCCAATCGCATACGCATCGCGTACTCTAAATAAAAGGCAACTATTCAACTACGGAAAAAGAGCTTTTAGCTATCTTATTTGCCGTTAAAACTTTTCGTCCTTATATGGAAACAAATTTAAAATAATCACAGTACCTATGGTTATTTAATGTTAAGAATCCCGGCAGTAGACTTATTCGCTGGCGCCTCAAACTTGAGGAATATGATTACGAAATTATCTATAAACAAGGTCGTCTCAATTTTAACGCCGATGCACTATCTCGTTGCCCTATTAACTCTATTGATGTTAACAATTTAAATAATTTTACTTATGAACAATATTTTAAAAATCAATTTACTAATCAGCTTCCTATTTTAAATACTATTCGAAGAATCGAAGAATGTACTCAGGGTCTACACTTATCCAAGTTAAATACAAAAGTTTGCCCTGTCTCTTTAGACTTTGATTATTATATTATATTGCGAAGAAATACTATCACAGCTCGATAATTCGGCTGATTTACTAAATTCCGAAGGCGAACCTCTTACAATACATCGCGTTAACGATAAAAACAAATCTATTTTCTATTTACAAAAGTAAATAGAAAATAGACAGCACTAGTGAAGAAATAGCTCGAAATCTCGAAACCTCATACATTTTATGTCTCTTTTCGGTTTTCCTAAAACCATTTTAACCGATTTAGGTACTTGTTTTACATCAGAATTATTTAAACAATTAACAGATATTTTGAAGGTCAAAGCCCTTTTCACTACTCCGTATCACCCTCAAACTAATGGAGATCTTGAACGCTCACATGCCACATTAAAAGAATACCTGAAATCTTTCGTTAACGAAAATCAAAACGACTGGCATTGTTATTTATTCACTGCAATATTAGCGTACTAGCTTCTGCCCGCGACTCCGTACGCGGATCCTGTTGCTTATGCCAGCGGCAACGGGGTCGGCAAAATCGAAGATTTGGAACGTCTGATGTCAAATCGAAGATTTGGAACGTCTGATGTCGAATTCTAAGAACCCGGGGACGGGAAAACAACGGGATGCGCGAGACGATTCGAGACGTTCAAAAAGTACAATTTTTAATCATACCTCCGATGGCGGAATATGTGGCGTAGTCAATCTTAGGAGTATACGTAAATGCACTCCCGTTTCTTATCAACCCAAGGAAGGTCGCTATGCCCTACGGCTATATCTTGAGACACATTCGATTCTTCAGATGATATCGACATTCTGTTCAGAGAATGTCGAAGTCGATCGGAATTCAAACGTTCGTTGCGCTCTTCTTTTGTCTCTTCATGCCGTACTCCAGCAATTCTTTCTCTCTCACTTTCTAACTGATTATGAATATTTTATTGTGTGCGTGTTCGTGACAATGTATAATAATCTCGATCAGCAGTTGGTCGTGCATCACTCTCATCACTCGTTTCAAAAAAGACCTGTTAGTAGATGTGCGAATGCGCTGAGAACTCAAGCGTGATTCTGTATCGGTAAACGTTTCCGATTCGCGAGACAATGCATGTCGCTCAGAATCAGCGGACAGTTGCGCATCACGTTCCGCACTTGTCTCTAGAGACCTAGAAGCAGATGCGTAGATACGCTGAGAACTCAAGCGCAATTCTCTATTCGTGAACGTCTCCGACTCGCGAGACAATGCGTGACGTTCACGACCAGCGGTCAGTTGCGCATCACGTTCCTCACTTGTCTCTAGAGACCTAGAAGTCGATGCTTTTTTCGCGGGTAGGTGTTAAAAAAGTAGACACGATTTTGCAAAGCTATTTTAATTTAAAAAATATAATTAATACATTTTTGAAGTTTTTAATAATAATATTAGTTGCATTTACCTCCAAATAATAAGCACAAGTGTTGGTAATACAGTCCATGTAACACAAAGTTAAACTACACCTCCTGCCAGCTGTTCACTAGCACTCACTAAAAGTCACTTCAAGAAGTTCCTTACTTAAAATAATTATCAACATGTCTCAACTTGATGACATTCAGTCGGCCCAGCAAAGCTTGGAGAAATGCTTCCTCAAGAAGATGGGTGAGTTGGAGGCACAAATTCAATGTGCTGGACCGGCGAAGGACACTGTTGCCAAGATAGCTGAAGAGTTCAGGTCCTTCAGAGAACTCATGTTTAGTATGCTGGGACTCCTGCGGAAGCAAATCACGGAGTGCTCCAGAGTGGTTGATGGGTTGGAGACAAGAACTCGTCGAAAAGCTCTCATTTTCACCGGGTTTGCCGAAGCTGATAAGGAGGATTGCAAGGCTCTAGTGCGGGACATATTGCAAAACAGACTGGCTCTGCCCAATATTGATGCATCTTCCATTAAGGTGTGTCACAGACTGGTGTCCTCAAGCAAAGATGCTGCACGCAGCAGGCCTATATTGGTTAGGTTCACCAATGTGGATCATAAGTCTGAAAGAGTTCCTGACGAGGGCTAGACAAACTGTTTTCAGTAAGGCGCGTTTGCACTTCGGTATGCCGGCATGCTGGACTCAGGATGGGGTCATAATCATCAGAACCCCCGACGGAAAACGGCACAAGATTTCTTCTTTAGAGGAACTCGATCCCTTGCTGGCAGCGTTTCCTAAGAAGACCGAGGAATCTTCTGTAGCAGGTGGCAGGCCCGGCGGCGGAGTGCGTAAGATTTAGTTAATATCTCCAGCAATTTAGTTAACTTCTAATAACTATACGTTTTTGCACTGTCTACTGTGTTTGTACTTGGGGCGTCATACGTCTCGTAATTGTTATGTAAAGTTTATCGTGCACTTCTACCCGCTTACTATTTTCCTTTTCTATTAATTTATTGTTATAATTTCATTTATTTTGTCGATGTCAGTCATTATGATAATTTTGTACTTTCGTATTTTGTACAGTTCGCGTCAAATAACTTTGCCGCTCTGAAGTAGGCAACAAATCACTGCGCAGTAGTTAGTTTTAGGAATAAAACAGCATTGCGCATGCGTGGATAGGGAAGCAAGGGGTGGGCCACAGCGTTGTGTTTCCGTCCAGTCGTCCGTATACGTTCGATGCTTACATGTGTTCCGCTCGCACATTACGGTTAGACTGTCGATGCCAAAAGTGTTACGCGTTTTTAGTTTGTTGTTTATTGTTATTTGCTTTTGTTGGTTATTGTTATTAGTTTTTGTTGTTATTTGTTATTTTTGCGTTTGCCTTGTTATTGTTACTGTTGACGTTGTACTTTAAGTTTTGTGAAAGCAATGCCGAAACGGAACACAGTTTTACGCCGTCAGGCGAGAAAAATAATTCATAATGTGGTAAATTATATGCAGAAAGAGAAGGAAGAAGGCGTGCATAATGTTGCGAAGGTACAACGCCGAGCTGCCGAGGCAACCGGCACTTCGGAACGGACCGTCCGAAATATAATTTGTGAAGGAAAAAAAATGGATATGATTTCCGTTTTTCGTACTCCGGGGAAAAAAAGGCAAAAGTCAAAGCCAATCACTGGAATTGACAATTTTGACAAAGGCATTATCAAACGCTGCATCCATAATTTTCATGTAACAGAAAAGGAGATGCCAACTCTGAAACGGCTACTGACTAAATTGCAAAGCGACATAAATTTTAAAGGCTCTGCAAGGAGCTTAAGCAGAATAATTAAAGACTTAGGTTTTAAATGGAGGAGAACCCAAAATAATAGGAAAATATTAATAGAGAAACACGACTTGCGACTCAAAAGGATAGAATACCTGCGAAATATTAAAAAATATCGAGACGAAGGAAGAACAATTGTGTTTACAGATGAGTCATATGTGCATTCATCACATACGAAGAGCAAAGCCTGGTCAGATGAATCTGGAAAAGGGTTGAAGGCTCCTATTTCCAAAGGACAAAGAGTGGTCATCGTCCACGCGGGGTCCGAAGATGGATTTATACCGAATAGCCTGCTAATGTTTAAATCTGGGATAAAGTCGGGTGACTATCACGACGATATGAATTTTACAAACTATGAAAAATGGCTGAAAACTAAACTCATACCCAACTTAAGTCCTAATTCAGTCATCGTGATAGATAATGCTCCCTATCATAATAAATTGCGTGACCCCGCACCAACGTCCAATTCAAAAAAAGAGGACATGAAGTTGTGGCTATCAGAAAAAGGCATACCCTTTGAAAATCACATGCTCAAGCCACAACTATACCAACTGATATGCCAAAATAAAAGCGCCCACAAAAATTTTGTGATAGATGACATTTTCGCACAACACAACCATAGCGTTCTCCGTCTACCGCCTTATCACCCAGACTTGAACCCAATAGAGATGGCGTGGGCGGCTATTAAGGGTTACGTAGCCACCAAAAATGTGGACTTTAACGTCAACCGGATAATGGAGTTGGTTGAAGAAAAAGTCAACATAATGGGGCAAGAAGAATGGGCGGCCTTGTGCGCTAAAATAAAAAAAATTGAAGATCAATATAGAATAAGTGACCATATCGTAGACGACATGACGGAAAACTTTATAATATTTACAGGTGATAGCTCGGAATCCGAAATGGAATCAGAGAATGACGATACCGATATTATGACGGATTCGGATAACACGGACTCTGATGACAGAGAAATGCCTAGCACGAGCACCTTTAAAGGCAATAAAGGTAGTTTCATAGCAGGCGTCTCACCAATGTCCAGTGAAAGTGAATAATATCGAACAAAAAAATCTTCTCATAAACCAATTTCTTCTTGAACCTTGAATAAAAAAATATCGCAAATAAACGTATTTTTTTTCCTTCTTTTTTTTAGGTACATCAAAATGAATTAAGGAATAATTTTAATTTTGGATAATATATTTAAAGTTACGTATACACTTAAAATATTTTTACGTAAGTGAAAACTTTTTTACGCGGTAGTACCTGCGCGGTCGTTCGGAACGGCTAGCTTCAGAGCGGCAAAGTTATTTGATGCGAACTGTAATTGTAATGATGATAGTAAATGTCACAATTGTACTTTTAATAATGTCACTGTCACTTGTCTGTCAAACTCTTGCCAATATGACGTCTCGTGTCCCCCTGTTCCACGTTTGTAACTTTGTATAGTTTGTCTTTAATTTCCCATAATTGTTACTTGTTTGTAATATGTTTTCTCTTCATTGTTGATTTGTATTATTGTGCTGGTGCTGCTGGTGGGTGGTGCACAGATATTGGTGTTGCACCGAAGAGTTTAAGTTTTATTAAGTCGCATATTTGCGTGATATTTATATTATTTTATTTATTATTATTGTATTTATTTTTATTGTATGTCATCTGATAATGACTCTTTTCACTCTGCCAATACTTCTTTTAGTTCCGCCGATGCTAGTTATTGTTCATTGACCGAGACCCTTGGTGGCTTGGTGCGTCAGAGCTTCAGTCAGGAGAAAGGCCATTCGTTTAATGTCTGCCACATAAATGCTCAAAGTGTACCTAGTCATTACAGTGATCTGTTGGACACTTTTTCTGACGCCAACGTCCACGCCGTTCTGATTTCAGAGACTTGGCTCAAACCACATCTTCTCTCTACCACCTACCCTCTTCCCGGTTTCGTTCTTATTCGTAACGATAGAATTGGAAAGGGTGGAGGGGGTGTTGCTATATATCTTCGTAGTGATTTTCCCTTCAAAATCATTGCCTCTTCTCCTTCACTTTACAGTGCTTCCGCTGAGTACCTCTTTTTGGAGATCCATGTCAAAGGTGTCAAAGCCCTACTTGGTGTTGCTTATTGCCCGCCCGCCGTTGATTACTTTCCCAACCTTGAGCTAGCGCTGGATTCTTTAGGGTCAGAGTTTGCACATTGTGTCATCATGGGCGATTTCAATACTGACCTTGCGCACCCTACCCCTCGTTCCCGTAAACTCCTTTACATCATCGAATCTGTTAGTCTCCATGTTCTTCCTCTACAACCCACTCATTTCAATATCTCAGGGGATGACACGTGGCTCGACTTAATCCTAACGACCTCTCCCTCTCTTGTGTCCACGCATGGTCAGTGTCCTGCACCTGGCTTTTCCCACCATGACCTCATTTTCCTCTCGTATGTCCTAAAACCTCCTAAACCTGTTCCTAAAGTTCTGCACACGCGTTGTTTTGCGCGCATGGATGTGGAGAAGCTACGTCAGGATGCGTCAAAACTCGGTTGGGGACACCTTGCAGCAGCAGCAACCGTCGACGACAAGCTGCTTATCTTCAATCAATCGGTCATTGCTCTCTACGACAAACACGCTCCTGTAAAGAGGGTTAAGCTCAGGCGTCCACCTGCTCCTTGGATGACGACCGGGGTTCGTATGGCGATGAGGCGCAGGGATCGGGCATTTCGGAAATTGAAAAGGGATCGCTGTGAAGAAAATAAGAACCTCTTTAAAGCTGCAAGAAATCGGTGTAACCAGATGATACGTAACGACAAACGCCGCCATATTCTAGAAAACATTTCATCTTCTTCTCCTGCTGATATCTGGAAATTTTTCGGAACTCTGGGCATCGGTAGACCACGTCATGTGGATTTCCCGAAGACCATTGGCTTAGATGACATCAACCGTCATTTCACGACCACTTGTCATTTGGATGCCCATACGTTGTCTCAGACGGTGGATTTCATTTCTGGCCTACCTGGTCCCATTATTGAACCATTTCACTTTTCTCCAGTCGCCTTGGATGAAATTAGAAAGACCATCCTGTCTTTAAAATCCAAGGCGGTGGGCCATGACGACATTAGTCGTTACATGGTCAACTTGCTCCTCGATCTTCTTCTTCCACCTATTACCCACATTATCAACTTTTCCCTTGATTCTGGACAATTTCCTTCCCTGTGGCGTATGGCTTATGTCCGCCCACTTCCTAAAGTTTCCTCCTCCTAACCATTTTCGACCAATTTCCATTCTCCCTTTCCTGTCTAAAGTGCTCGAGGCCTGTGTGCACAAGCAGCTTTCAGGGTTTGTCCATCGGAACAGCCTTGTAAGCTCTTTCCAGTCTGGATTCAGGCCTGGGCACAGCACTACTTCCGCTCTCCTTAAAGTGACTGGTGACATTAGAGAAGCAATGGGTGACACTAAGGTTACTGTGTTGGTTTTAATTGATTTCACCAATGCCTTTAATGCCGTCAGTCATGATATTCTCATATCCATTCTCTCACATCTTATGGTTTCCTCCGAGGCACTGGAATGGTTCTCTTCTTATCTTCGGGGTCGTCAGCAGTCGGTTCGCGTTGACGACAATTCGTCGAATTGGCGTGTCCTGGATGCTGGTGTCCCACAAGGCGGTATTCTTTCTCCATTGCTATTCTCTATCTTCATTAATTTTATTACTCACTGTATTCGGTGTTCGTATCATCTTTATGCCGATGATCTTCAATTATATTCAGCTGCGCGGGTGGAAGATTTATCAGACGCTATAGAAGTTGTAAATCGAGACTTGAATGCTATCAAAGACTGGTCTGACAGATTTGGGGTGGCCGTAAACCCCTCAAAATGTTAGGCCATTATTATTGGAAGCTCGCGTATGATGGGTCGAGTGACGGTTAGCTCTCTTCCTCCGGTTATTTTTAATGGTACCGTCATCCCCATTAGCCCTAGCGTAAAAGATCTCGGTTTGCATCTTGACTCGACACTTGGTTGGCAGAGCCAGGTTTCTAGTGTCAGTCGAAGAGCAAACGGAACTTTGCGAACCTTGTATCGTCTGAGGAACTTTTTGCCTGCGAAGACGAAGACTATGCTTGTGCAGACTTTAATTTTCCCTATAATCGACTA
Organism: Charanyca ferruginea; assembly: GCA_947361185.1. Classification (NCBI taxonomy): domain Eukaryota; kingdom Metazoa; phylum Arthropoda; class Insecta; order Lepidoptera; family Noctuidae; genus Charanyca; species Charanyca ferruginea. The sequence continues at coordinate 4,881,385 of OX376081.1, read as the reverse complement.
TGGTGACGTGTGCTACTTTGACTTGAACGCGGTTTTGCTGGATAAGCTGGATAGGGTTCTCAATAACTGCATCAGGTTTATCTTAAACTTGAGGAAATACGACCATGTCTCAAGCTACAGGTCTAAGTTAAAATGGTTGCCCATTCGACAGAGAAGAAGTATGCGTGCATTGACAACATTGTTCTCCCTTCTCAACTCTCTCTCCCCTCCTTCTTATCTAGTCTCACACTTTCAATATCTATGTTCCTCACATGCTAAGAACCTGCGGTCTTCTAATAACCTTCTGTTACTTTGCCCTTCTCATACTTCTGATTTTGTTCATTCTTCTTTTCATATCCAGGTCAATCTTCTCTGGAATGCGCTTCCTCTCGATATCAGGACGGCCACCAGTCTGTATGCATTTAAGCGGAAATTGCGAATTTATTTTCAGCACAAATGAGCAGAGTCGTCTCATAAACCTCTTTTCTTTTATTAATATAATATATATATATATATATATATTATGAGTATGTATATATGTATTTCGGGGTATATTATATTCCATAATATTATTATGTATGTGTAGTTTTTATATATATAAGCTGTTAAAAAATTAACTTTAAACATTTTACGAGGATGATCAGTATTGAAAATGAAACATATTAAAAAAAAAAAAATGTTTTTTGAGTAATTTTAGTTTTTCACTAAAATAAAGAAATATTTATCACAATTCTTATGCACTCGGTACGCAGGGCTTCGCAAGCGGCGCTCGCGCCGCCGCCGTGACAGACCGCGACACGTCTCGCGTCTCTCACCCACCCGCGCTACTCTTCTCTCAGTTCTCTCCCGATCGTCAGTCGATTGATGTCCGCCGCGCGGGAAGCGTTTGTTCCTCTGTCGTCTTAAAAAGTTCGCGCGCTCGCGTTTTATTTTTTTTCAATAATGCCGTTTACTTATTCTAACCGCGAGTACTTGGACATGCTAGTGTGCTACATCAGAAGTGACGAAAATTTATCGGCAGCTCGTAACATGTACCGAGAGTTGTATGGTGAACAGCGACAGGTGCCAGCTCTGCAAACCATCCTCGGGGCTTATCAGCGTCTGCTAGATTATGGCCAGTTTCGTCCTCCTCAAGCAGATGCCGGCAGGCCGCGGCTCTCTGGTGACGTTGAAGAACGAGTTCTAGATTACTTCCGCGACAATCCACACCGGAGCACACGCGACGCGGGTCGGGACTTAGGAATAAGTCACGTTACCGCCTGGAAAACTTTACGTGAAGAAGGCCAGCACCCGTACCACTTTTTGCGAGTACAGGAGATAATTCCCACTGATTATGAACCACGGCGTCAATTCTGTGAGTGGTTGGTGGAAAACCCAGCTCGTAAGATTTTGTGGACAGACGAGTCCACTTTTACAAGAGTGGGCTTGTTTAATATTCACAATGCTCACTGGTGGGCATACGAAAACCCGAAAGCCGTGGTTCCTGACCACTTTCAGCACCGGTTCTCAGTCAACGTGTGGGCTGGAATCATGGGACACACGGTACTCGGTCCTGTCTTTTTGGAACGCCTTAACGGAGAAAGATATCTACAGTTGCTCAATTCTGTCGAAGAGATGCTGGAAGACGTTCCTCTTAGCGAAATAGCGGGACATTACTTTCAGCAAGACGGAGCGCCTGCACACTACCACAGAGAAGTCCGTGCCTACTTGAACGATGCCTATCCGAATCGCTGGATAGGCCGTGGTGGGCCGATTGCCTGGCCTCCCCGGTCCCCAGACCTTACACCCCTAGATTTTTATCTCTGGGGTCGTGTTAAGGATCTAGTTTATGGACATACCGGACATAATATTCGGAACGCGGACGAATTAAAAACTCGTATCATAAGTGCATTCGATATCATTAAACGTGACAGAGACACATTAGTGAGAGTTAAAACAATGTTATACGTCGTGCTAACTTATGCATTGAGCAAGGTGGAAGACATTTTCAACATCTTTTGTAAATAAGGTAAAGACTTTGTAAATACTTGTAATAATAATTACTGTAAATAGGTAAATTGTGAGCCGTACACGGTCCGCTGCGAGACCGGCCACGTAATATTATTTTTGGTATCGAATTGTAGGCATGATACATATCTAAGTACCTACCGAACGTGTAGCGCGCGCCGCCGCGCCGTCCGCTTGCGGCAAGCGGGACTTCGACGGCCTAGTACAGTGCACATATTCAATTATTTAGGCGTAATGAAAATAATTGCATATCTTTTAAACGTTCGCTTTTATTTTAAATATTTCTTCGTAATTTTTTTATGAATATAATTTTAAACAACTCCTTAAATTTCTTAAAGCTAATTTTTTAACACCTTATATATATAAATATATCTTTTTTCACTTTTTAAATATTACTTTTTGTAATGCACCTGCCTTGTTATCTCTTCACCACCCTTGGTTGACTGGTAGAGAATGCCTAAGGCATTAAGTCCGCCTTTGTACGTTTGTGCATGAAGTATAAATAAAAATAAATAAATAAAATAAGATGCGTAGATACGCTTGGAACTCAAGCGCAATTCTCTATCCGTGAACGTCTGCGACTCGCGGGACAATGTATAATAATAATAATAATAAAATGTTTATTCAAAACCAAACATGTTACATATTGACGTATTGAGTTCGTAAAGGACTTCTGATAATTTTTTAAATAGATGTGGATTACATTTCACAAATAAAGCCGTTTCCAATATATATAAACTAGGTAAAGTTAAAATTTTCAATGATTTAAAATATGGAACACAGCTATCAGTTGTCTTAAGACCACACATGGACCTGATGCATCGCTTTTGCAATCTAAATACGAGCTCCCTATCCGTAGACTGCCCCCAGAAAATAATGCCATACCTCAATACAGAGGCAACCAGTCCATGGTAAGCCGTTAAAAGAGCCTGACTGTTAACTTTCTTTGAGAGTTGAAATAGGGCATATGCGGATTTGCTAAGTTTTTTACATAATTCTTCAACATGAGGCTTCCATGTAAGTTGGTTGTCAATTATTATGCCTAAGAACTTAGCTTTACTAACTTCTTCAATATCACAGCCATTGTAAGAAATGTTAACGTGTGGGTTTTTGCATCGTTGATAGAAGTGCATGACTTTTGTTTTATTTAGGTTTATAACCGAATTATTATTATTTAACCAATTTATGATGTCATATAAACAAGTATTGATGTCATTATTATAATTAATTGGATCAGTACATTTCACTTTAGCTGTACTATCATCTGCAAATAGAACCATTTGGTTGGTTGTCGCTTTCGGGAGATCATTAATGTAAATCAGGAAAAATGGTGGACCCAATACGCCACCCTGTGGGACGCCATATTTTACGCGTCTGGGTTTTGATACGTATTTGGTTTCTAATTTGGTTTTTGGACATATCCTAGTAACTTCCGTGCACTGAAGCCTATTACTTAGGTATGATTCGATTAACTTTAAGATGTTCCCTCTTATACCGTAGCTATGTAATTTGTGCAACAAAATTTCATGGTCCACATAGTCAAAAGCCTTAGTCATGTCAGTGTAAATTGCACAGACTGGATTTCTCCCATCCACAGATGACATGACATTAGTTAACAAGTCTAATAGTGCCATATTAATCGTAGTGTTCTTACGGAAACCCTTTTGTTCTTTGCAAAATAGTTTGTACTTTTCGAAATAGGTATATAAAGAGTTATAGATAACTTTCTCAATCTTTTTTGAAATAATTGGAATTTTTGCAATAGGTCTGTAATTTTTTAAATCATTTTTGCCACCATTTTTGTAAAGGGGTTTTATAATAACTTTTTTGAGCTTTTCCGGAAATATGCCATCAGCTATGCACAAGTTAATTATATGGGCTAATGGCGGTGCTATCAGCTCTTTGGTAAATTTTAATACTTTTGTGGAAACTCCATCGTATCCAACAGTATATTGTGTTTCTAAGGTTGCAAATTATTTTTAATATGTCATCAGCTGTAACGGGTTGCATGAATAGTGAATTTAATGGTTTATTAATTAAATGTGTATTATTTGATGTAATGTCAGATTTAATATCACGCACACTATAGGCTCAAGCGGCAAACTATATTTGGATTTATTTATTATTTGCCAGGTAGTTTTTGATTTATTTTGGGCAGTATTTATGAAGTGATTGTTTTGTGCTTTTTGTGTTAAGTTTATAATTTTTCTATAAAGTTTGGTGTAGTTTTTAAGCACTAATTTATTTTTTGAGTCTGAGTTTAATCGATACTCCCAAAGTAACCGCCTTTGCTTTTTACTACATATTTTTATTCCGTTAGATATCCATTTCGATTTCTTACTAGTTGGAATGGTTATAATTTTTTCGGGGAAACATAATCGATATATGAGGGTGAAATCATCCATGAAAAAGTCGAAAGCTTCGTTCGCGTCCTTAGAATTATGAACCAGCATAAATAATAGAGAACTCAGAGGTTTTTTGAAAGTAGTTAAATTTTCCATGCATATGTCCTGTTTTTTTGTTTTCCAATATTTTAGTTGGCAAGTTTTGTTTATAGGTACTTTAAGTATTTGACATGTATGATCAGAAAGGACCAAATCTACAACTTCAGCTTTACATTCTTTCCGATAATTGTGAGCAAAGTTGTCTATACAGGATTGACTTTTTAACCTAGTGGGAGTATAGAGCGCTAGTTTAAGATTGTACTTCATAAGAAAATATTCAAGTTCTAATGTAGTTTTGTTTCTTTTCAAAACATTGATGTTAAAATCTCCACACAAGACGACCTTCTTTTTTGAAGAAAGACAAACTTTATTTAACACATAATCTAATTTATCATAAAATACTTCGTAATTATATTTTGGCATTCTATAAATACAAATAATAATAATCTTATAATCTATTATTTCTACAGCGCAACATTCCGCCTTTGTACGTTTGTGCATGAAGTATAAATAAATAAATAAATAAATAAAGATGCCCGAAACTGATTGCTTTGCTATATCCGATAATTCTCTAAACTGCAATCCTACTCTTACGAAAATACCTGTTCCTCCTCTATTTGTATTTCTAGAGAAGAAAGCAGCTGGACAAAAGTTTGGAATATGCAGGAGATCCTCACAGCCTATTTGTATGAAATGTTCAGTTACACAAAGAATATCTATACTCGTCCCATTATTGATTAATTCTACTAATTTTACAGTCAGCGAATCGGATTTATTAATCAAACCTGCTATGTTTTGATGCAAGATGTTAAGGTAGTTGACGAAAAAACTGAGAATTAGACTGCTGTGAACCATTAGACAATTCGTGTTGACTATGATTTTGAGGGCGGCAATCCACTTCTGAGTGCGTAGCATTCAGGTTGCATAGGCTAAGAATCATGTCTTGTAAGTCTGATATTTATAACTATATTTAAGCCACTGTTATTTAAGGTTCCATAGCGTTTCCTGTAAGTACTGTAGCACCCGGACTACACTTGTACCGTGTACGAACTATCGTGAGTCTAAGCTACGTTAAATAAAAGATATGATCGACTTGTAGAAGACTGTATTAATCAGATAAGCGAGAGGAAAACTTTAGGTAGCCCGCAGCATTGAGCTTAGCTGGGACTAAGGCGATTATCACACGGCACCGCGCGCCGCCGCGGAGGGCGGTGGCGGTAAAGCGGATTTCGTAGCGGTACCCCGCGCGGTAAGGCGGTTTACGCGCCTGTCCGCGCGGTTGGATTTAACGCGGATTTGACCAGTTTAAACAAATTATATGAATTAATGATTCTGACCTTTTTTATAATTTATAATTTAATTTATTTATTTTATTTTGTCAATTTAATTTATAGTTATTTCTATTTTTATTTTTAATGAGATGTAAATCAAAATCTCCCTGTCAATTTAGTTCAACTCGCTGACACGCTCGCAAGAGTGGGGAAGAATAGTATACTTGTAGGGACTATTATAATATTAATTATATTACATACAATTTAGACAGAAATTATTTTTAAATTGCAACACATCCCGCACACACGATGATTCGCGCGGTTATGCGGCGCCCCGTGTGTGATGCACCGCCCCTCAGCGCGGCCGGCCGCGCGGAGGGGCGGTGGCGGTGAGAGCACCGCTCGAACGCGCGGTCAGGCGGTGTACGTGTGTTAGGCATCGACGGATTTAATAGAGATCAATGCGACATGAGATCCGCTTCACCGCCAACCGCGGCGGTGCGCGGTGCCGTGTGTTAATCGCCTAACTCTGACATCACATGTCATAGTATAAAAACTATCCTTCTACATTATTCAAATATATTTCCAGAAGGTTCTAACCATAGACTAAATAGTTATGGCTTCATTACATAAAGCCTCACTGCTGGGCAAGTCTCACAGTACCATAGTTATAAGATAGATTAAGATTTGAGTCAAGTAAATACGCATAGTTACATGTGTCTATGTCCAAGTAAATAAGGTTATTGAATGTTTCTACTCGGCTGTTATACATTACGTTAGCATTTATCAAATATTTAAACGTTGGTAAACTAATTATAAAATTAGTATGACTCAACTCTATTAACTTTTCTCTTACAAACATGACCAATTCTAAATATGTCTGTGTTTTCCTAAAGTCTTCCTCGCCTATGTAAATAACACAAAAGTCAGAGTGCGTAAAGTTTTGCACTTTTCCCTCAATTTTGTGGAGAATTTGGTAGGTGTTCGATAGTGACAAATTTCATAGTTTCGTAAATTAGTTCTTTCGGCAATTGTATAAAATCTGTTCGATGTTTCGCTACTTATTAGGCATATTTTGTGTTTTGTGGAAGGTTGTTCAACAGTTGTTGTGGTTCGTATGTTTGAAGTTGAGTTACATGAGCTTAGGTTGCTGCTGTTGATGCTTGTAGTAACTGTATTTGTTGTGTTCGTAGGTGATATGAAGTCTTTTGGAATAGGTTGTGTTTGTTTGGTCTTCGTATTTTTTTTAGGCGTCATTAATAATGTCTTAGCTTTCATTTTTCCTGGACTGTTAACAATTTTTTTATAGATGTCATTTCTTTTATTATGTTGTTCATTTAATTTCCTTAAATTACTGTTTTCTAGTGATAATAATTCGATTTCTTTATGTGCACTAGTCAGCTGAGATGTTAGTCTGCCAGACTAACATCTCCTCTTTTAATGTGTTTAACAGCGGAACGTCTTCGTCTTCGGAAATGTCATCAGGTAAGCTACTGTCATACAGTTTAATGTTTGTGATGTAATGTCGTTTTCATTGTCATTTGGTTCAGATAGTGTGCGGGTCCGCCGGAATGTAATGTTCTCTAGGAAATTCATTTTTTACAAACCTTTAAATTCACAAAAAGTGCCACTGATAGCTGGATGCGAACTTACTCCTCACAGATTCCACCGATTTTCGACTAATAGCTTGGGCCGCTGAGCCACAGCTTCGTTAAATGAGAAGTTGAAATAATACACTTGTTGGTTTTTCGGTACATTCTGGTCAACGACTGTTTGTGATATTTTCGTTTTTATTTTGCACACACCCGCTTTTTGCAAAAATAAAACCAATTTTTTTATTACATTACATTGTTGTTTTAATTGGTTTTTTCTTTTAATTTTCTGCTGTGGTTAGATGCACTACACTATTTTTCGCACTTTAGTAACGAGATGTGGTGAATCTTGACTTATTTTGCAGGTTTGTTTTGTATTTTTAAAGTATTACTTTTGGTTCACTAACACGTCACTTTCAAAACACTTTTTGCTTTGTTATTACCGACAGTTACGTTGAGATAACATTTGTATTGGCTATTCACACCATTAGAAAGACGTTATTAACCAAATCAGAAATATATAATTAAGTTTTAATGTATAGTTAAAAGTGTTAAGTTAAAATGTACAGACACAGTTTTTTTACTGTTTTATTATATGTATATATATAGATAGATAATACTACTCCTCACTGCACAACTAATTTCACTCCGCATGAATTATTATATGGCTATAAACCATGCATTCCTAATTCTTTATACGAAAGCCTTGGAAACACAACATACAACGAATATATCTGAGCTTTACAATATAGAATGCGAAAAAGCTGTCCAAAACATTCTTAATAGCAAGGACAAATCCAAACAATATTATGATACAAACTCCCGTGAGATCACGTACAAATCAGGAGATATGGTGTACCTAAAACATCATCACAGACTTCGCAAAGCGTTATCGCCTGTATGGAAAGGCCCTTACAAAATTATAAAAGTACATAATAAACATAACGTGACCCTTCAAGTAGGTCGTAAAAATATAAAGTATCACACCAACGAAATAAAACCTTCCACATCTTAACCTATAGGTACTATGTTTCTTTTCAGAACGCTATGCTGTCATGGCATTTTAAGCCACAACCTCACCGAATCAAGCATTCAATTCATTCCAATCTACCATAGTCCCGGAATTTATTTTGAACCTACTAATAATATTCATTTCTACAGTGATCATTGGAAAGTTATCACTCACGTCGATTTAATCTCGTAACAAAATCGGGTTATCACCTCCTCCTTTTTTGAAGTCGGTTTTCTAAATCGGCGGTTGTCTTTTTTGTAAAAAGCTTTTATTTTCCGCTTTTTAGTACCTCCTTCTCATCCAAATCTAATTAAGAAGAGATTGAAAGTTAACTACTACAAAGATTGATGAAACTAAAACGTCGTCTATGTAAAATTTTTGGGTATTTGTTGATTTTTCAAAAAGTGCAGCATCAATTTCGATAAAATTTATATGGGACCACCCCTGAAGCATACCCTATCCATAAAAAAAGAAATTAATAAATCGGTTTACGTTTGCCGGAGAAATCGCGTATCAAATCGCGCACATACTTAATGCAAATTTAATACTTATACTGTTTGCTCATGGATGCCATTGTCAGAACTGGACCAAATTAAAATGGGACCACACGGGAAGCACTAGCTTTCAAATAAAAAAAGAATCATCAAAATCGGTTCACCCAGTCCAAAGAAATCAGGTAACAAACGTAAAAAAGTAAAAAAAAATACTGACGAATTGATAACCTCCTCCTTTTTTGAAGTCGGTTGAAAAAGAACTGAAGACCGCTCAGTTAGACCGGAACGTCCCCACGCGGGTGGCAAACCCAGTGGCGGCGTAAGGGGGGGCGGAGGGGGCGGCCCGCCCCGGGTGCCAAGCATCAAGGGGTGACAACGACCACTCACTCGTACAGCCAAAGAATGCTCACAAACAAAATCTTCCTCTATAAAGACATCAATCAATAACTATCTACTCTTGTACCTAGCTACTTACGTACTAATATCATATTTTGAAACGTATTCAATTTTTTTTTCGACTATAATTTTAATTCCTAAGAACGAATGCATGTTGCGCATATCTTAACACTGAGCGCGAAATGGCCGTGGTGGCTGGTGGCACTCGAGTGTTATGCCTCCTCCACACAATCGGCCATGAATTACGACGACGATTACGGGCCATGATGGGCGACTACAGGCGAGTACCCCGTCCACACGATCGTGCTCGCGTGTAATCGCCCATCATGGCCGATTGTGAAGAGGCGCCATTAAACTGCGAGGGCGGAAGGGGTAAAGAGCGCACCCCTCTACCCCCGCCGCGTCTTGCGTCAGGCAGTGTTTTATTTTATTTATAACAGTTATACCGCATGCAATGCATGTGTTGTTTAGTCAGTAAATGTAATACTACTCATATTAATATTTTATTTTAAAATAATACAATTTGTAGGTAATTTATGAACCTTTATTTTTATTTTCATTTTTCATTAAATTTTACATATAAAAGCAAGTTTTTAATCATCTTCATTGTCTACAAAATCGGTTTGTGTTGTTGGCCATGCCAATATTTCAGTATAAAAATCTTGATGAATATCAGGAATATAACTCATTAATATCTTGAATTTTTTTTGAGTTTATGGGGTTAACACCCTCATATGCCTTTTTGTGTGGCAAACGTACTCTTTGGGCATAACGTAACTTAAATGTATTTTTTATAGGGTTGTTTATGAACTCATGTGCTTGAACAAGACCTGGCCTTTTGATTGAATGTCTAAATTCTTTGAAGGCATTTTAAAGGCATTGTATCCAATCTTAGCAGAGAAATAAATCACACGACAGGGCAAGAGCGGCAAAAAACGATGAAGTTGACAAGTGTCAACTGTCAATGTCAGTGACTGATGTTTGTTTTCCATAGAGCATAAGTCCCGGACTAAAGATGTTTGGAAACTAAACGCATTTTACGTAGCCTTTAGAAATCTGATAGAATGTATGGGACTAGTGTAGTATTGTTTCAAAAAAAGTTGAACAGTACCGAAATAAGAGGGTTGCCGTTGAAAAAAATTTTTTGGAATTTTGGACAAGTGCTGTTTTGAAAACAAGCGATTCAACTGTGTCGCGGTATGCAAAAGTTCCTTTTAAGAAAATTAATGTTAAATGAAGAATAACGCATGGTAAGTATTTAATACAAAATCATTTGGTATTGATTGATCCAACCGTAAATCTTTTCGTTTGAAATTTCGATAACATTTGCAAATTTTAAATGTGAAAAGGACGCGATTTTGGGAAAGTTTATGATTACTAATAATTTGAGGCCCTCACATCCTGAATTTAGGTACCTATCATTAAGCTGAGATTGTTAGATTTCGTACTTAGATAAGTAGTTTGTTTCAAACGAGCTAAGCACATAGGTACTGTAGCACCTGAGCTACACTTGTACCTATGTACCTACGAATTACTGTGAGTCTAAGCTACGTAGAATGAAAAGATATTATCGACTTGTAGAAGACTATATTAATCAGATTTAGCGAGAGGAACTTTATCAGTTCGCAGCTCTGAGCTTAGCTGGGTCTCACTCTGACATCACATGTCATAGTATATCAAAACTATCCTTCTACATTATTCAAATATAATTCCAAGGTATCCAGAAGGTTCTAACCATAGACTAAATACTTATGGCTTCATTACATAAAGCCTCCCTGCCGAGCAAGTCTCTACATCAGCTACGCCCCCTTCATGAATAAAAGGAACTAGTAGCTTTTATTCATGTTCTGAACGTTCTGGACACCAATACTAGTTTACGAAGTAATTGACTAACTAACCTAACAACTACCTAAACCTATAGTAAAGTCCCTACCTATGTGTGGGTTACATTGGGTCTGCCTCTCTTGAGGTGGCTTAACTCATGACGTACGACGTTATAACATTTATATGGAAATAGAATAAAAACAATAGATGCGACCGTGCATCAGCTCAAATACAACGACATCATGTTTAAGCCTTGCATAAATAAAACCACACTAAAACTTTATGAACAGCCCACTAGACAAATGACATGGCCAAATCCATGTCCTCCTTTCTTGGTTCTTATGTTGTGTTTATTATAATAAATCTGTGACTTTTTATCCTGTAATTGTTTTTTATTTTTAAGAGACCTGTAATTAGGTATTTTAGGTTTAAGTGTCTGTTCTGAGACTGGAAGCTTAGTCCGAAGTGACCTAGACATTAGCAACTGGGCAGGTGAATACATGTTTTCTTTAGGTGTATTCCTATATTGTAATAGTGCTAAATGTGGATCTGAATGATCTGTGTGACATTTTTTTAATATATTTTTAACTGTACCTATGGTTCTTTCTACAAGACCATTAGACCGTGGAAGATAGGGACTTGATGTAATATGTTGTATTTGCCAATCTAACGCAAAATGATTAAACTCTTTTGAATTAAATGGAGGACCATTGTCTGAAATTAAAATATTTGGAATTCCATGCCTGGAGAAAATGGACTTTAAGTGACTAATGACAATTTTACTAGTTGAACCACCTACTAGCTTAATTAACTCTATATATTGAGAAAAATAATCAACGACTATGATGTATTTATCTGAATTGAGATCAAATAGATCAACACCGACTTTATTCCAAGGGATTGGTTTCACTTCATGAGGCTGTAGAGGCTCTTTAGAGTTGCTGCGTCTGTTAGTCAGACAGATGTGACAATTATTAACGAATTTTTCTATATCAGAGTACATATTTGGCCAGTATACTAGATTTCTTGACAATCTTTGACAACTGTGGATACCCTGGTGACCTTCATGAATTTGTTTTAATATGTCATTTCTCATAGCTACAGGTATAATAACACTGTTGTTTTTGAAGACAATGCCATTAATTATGTGTATATCAGTTTTTAAGGGAAAATATGGCCTTAAAATGTCTGGAAGTAATTTTTTATGTTCAGGCCAACCTGATATGCAATATTTACTTAAAAGTGACAATTCTTTATCATGAAAAGTTTGTTCTTGAATAAGTTTAAGTTTATTTGGACTAACTGACAATGATCTAATGACTAAATTGACATGCAGATCTAGATCAGAATCAAGATCATTTAATGACTGCTCTGGTAAAGCTGCTCTAGACAAAGTATCAGCAACATATAGATATTTACCAGGTTTGTAAGTTACATTCAGGTCATATGGTTGTAATCTTAGCATTATTCTTTGAAGACGGGGAGGAATGTTGTATATTGGCTTTTTATAAAGCGACACTATTGGTTTGTGGTCAGTTTCAACTACAGTGTGGCGACCATATACATATTGGTGGAATTTTGTACAACCGAATAAGATAGCTAACAGCTCTTTCTCAATCTGAGAATATGACTGTTGACATGAGCTTAAAGAAGCTGAAGCATAAGCAATGGGGTGTTTATCATGGCTAATTACTGCACCCATGGCATCTTTAGATGAATCGACGGACAGTGTAATTGGCTTATTTTGATCATAATATGTCAAGACAGGGGCTTTGGTTATACATTCCTTTAATACATTAAATTCTACATTATGTTTATCTTGCCAAGACCATTCATTATCTTTAGACAGAAGTGTTCTTAAATTAGAAGTTTTCTCTGACAAATTTTCTATGTATGAGCCTAAGTATGTGACCATACCTAAAAATCTTTGTAGCTCTGTGATATTTGTAGGAGGTGGCATACTGCAAATGGGTTTGACTTTGTTTTCATCAACTCTTACACCATTTTTAGAAAAGATGTGTCCTAAATACTTGACTTCATTTTTACCTATGTTAGACTTTTCTTCGTTAAATTTTATTCCTAATTCCCTAGCTCTTTCTAAGACTTGTTTTAACCTACAATCGTGTTCTTCTTTTGTTTGACCATAAATTAAAAAATCATCCATCATGATTTTCACTCCTGGGATATCTGCAAATTTTTGAGTTATAATAGAATAGAATAGTTCTGGAACAGAGCACAGATTTATTATAATAAACACAACATAACATGGTGTCAGAAGTCGTCAAAGAACAGCAGCAGCAGTTGACAATAGTGAGTAAAACAATTTTTCACTAAAACGCCGCCGCATGGTCTCTTCCTAAAATGGCTGAAAAAAGTAATACAAGTCGTCCTCTGCCGCCGAGCAACTTTAGTCTGGACATCAACGCTTCTAACATGCCGTATGGCGAAATTTTAAAACAAGCTTAAATATATATATGATTGCCAATACTTTGGAAAAGGAATCCGACCATAGAAAAGTAGCCATTTTGCTACAAACAATTGGCCCAGACGCTCTTCAAATATTCTACTCTTTTAACATTGAAATCGAGAACATTACATACAAGGAGTTACTCGCAAAGTTTGAAGAATATTTTACGCCGCGCGTCAATATCTCCGTTGAAAGGCATAAGTTGTTCAACCGAAAACAAGGCCCAGATGAAGAAATCGAGACATATGCGACTGATCTCAAGAACCTGAGTATCCAATGCAATTTCGAAGGTCTTGCCGATGACATAGTAAAGGACATATTTTCATGGAACCTAAATTCAACTTGCTCGTACATTAGAGAACGTATCCTAATAGAAAAACCATCATCATTTGATGCCGCCGTAAGTCTCGCTAAAACTCTAAGAAACACTAGGTTAGAAGCTAAAGCCTTAGGCTCAAGCCACGAAGTAAGTGTTGTTGCTAGTCGACCGTCAAAGGGGACTGGACCCCAAACAAATAGTCGTCAAAGAAGTCATAGTCGTCAAGAAAGTCATAGTCGTCAAGGAAGTCATAGCCGTCAGAGAAGTCATAGTCGTCAAAGAAGTCATAGCCGTCAAGAAAATCAAAGTCACCAGTCTCAAGGAAGTCAAAATCAATCCAGTAAAGCATCGTCTAGCCAGGATCTTCATTCTAAACAGTGCACCAGATGTGGTCAAGTCCACCGTACAAAATGTCCAGCCATGGGAGTCGTCTGCAACAACTGCCACAAGCTCAACCACTTTGCCAAATGTTGCCGCAACAGGCATGTGAGGATAATCGAAGAAGAAAGCATGGGTAATTCGTCAAATACTTATTTTTTAAATAGCCTTTTCACTAATGAGATTTCTGTCAAACAAGTAAACCCGTTTCATACAGCTTTGTCTATAAATAATAAAAATGTAGAGTTTTTACTTGATACAGGTGCAGACACAAATATTTTATCATTCAACACATATAAAAAACTTAATTTACCATTGAATAATTTAAAGAAAAGTTGTCATAAACTCTCAACATTTAGTGGTGAAGTGCTACCTACTGTAGGCCAATGCATTCTGTCTGTCACCCATAACAACATACACTCGGCGTCACAAAAATCGCACCTTTTCGAAAATAAGTTTAAAACATGTCCCGCCAGTAACGAATACATTAAACCCAATTAATATTGGTATCAATTAAAAGTATGTTTAACGACCTTTAAATTAACAACAGTTAGAATTCCTAAACACAACAGATCTCATTAGCACGTAACGTTAAAAAAAATGTTGTCAAAATACGCATTACAACGGCCACTAATTGCACCTCCCTACAAGGGTATAAAACGGGCGACCCGGGTTAAATGTGGGTCATTCGCTATTCAACCTTTGAAGTGAACACACGTGAACAGCTACAGCAAGAAAAATACCCCAGAAGATGGATACCACTGCAGATGAAGCCGCTCAAGTCATTGCACTACTGCAATCAGGGATGCGGCAATGTGATGTTGCTCGGCAACTGAACTTGAGTCGTTTTGCCGTTCGACGAGTGTTCCAACGTTTCCAAGAGACTGGTGGCTATATCCGAAGACGTGGATCTGGAAGACAACGGTGCACATCCGAAAGAGACGATCGCTTCATTGTTTCGACGTCTTTACGTAATCGGTTCTCCAATGCTGTTGAGCTGCAACAACAACTGCGATCAGCTCGCAGAACTTCTGTAAGCGTCTCCACGATTAGAAGAAGAATGCGGGAGAAGAAAATTGCAGCTCATAGGGCTGCTACAGGGCCCAAATTGACTGCACAGCATAGGAGAGACCGGTTGCAATTTGCCCGTGACCATGTGGATTGGACAATAGACCAATGGAGGGCTGTGCTCTTCTCGGATGAGACGAGGGTGTGTCTTTTCTGCAACGACAGGCGTCGAAGAGTGTATAGGAGGCAAGGGGAACGATTCGCACAAGCCTGTATTCAAGAGACAGTGGAATACGGGGGTGGCTCGTGCATGTTCTGGGGCGGCATGTCAATCGACGGTAAAACGAACCTTGTGTGTGTTTCTCGGACTGGAAGTGCTCGCGGGCAAGGGTCGCTGACTGCTGCTCGGTACATAACAGAGATCTTAGAGGAGCAGGTTGTCCCTTATGCGGGTTTTGTTGGCAGTGGGTTCACGTTAATGCACGATAACGCCCGTTGTCACACCGCTTTAATTGTATGAGACTACCTGCAAGAAGTTGGCATCCCTGTTATGCGCTGGCCGGCGCGAAGTCCAGACCTGAACCCTATTGAGCACCTTTGGGATGAACTGAAACGGCGAGTACGGGCACGAAATCCTGCCCCTACCACTCTCCAAGACCTTCAAGATGCCGTCGTTGCAGAATGGGACAACATTCCACAAGAGACTGTTGTCACATTAATAAGGTCCATGAGAGAACGCATGGAAGCAGTCATCAGGGCTAGGGGGGGTAACACTAGGTTTTAAGTTAGTTTTAAGGACTTTGTTGTAATTTTTGCTGATAAAATAAAATTTAACTTTTTAATCATTTGCATTAGCTTGCTTTTTTTTATTCCCTGGTAAACAAAAAACCAAATCCATTGATTTATTCTGAAATTTAAATAAATTGCCTTTCCAATTATACCTTATAGTCATATGTATACCATTGATTAATAGGGTTAAAATGACTTTGAAGGGAATTCTTAAAGAGGTGCGATTTTTGTGACGCCGAGTGTAGCATACAATGTCAATTTTCACATAAAAGATATACCTTGTAGAAATATTATTGGTCGCAACAGTTGTGAAACATTAAAATTAGTAAAAAGAGTCCATAATGTCCAATTTCATGAGTCTGTCAATGAATCACAACTTGTTCAATATAAAGATCTGTTTACAGGAATAGGTTGCCTTAAAGATTATGAATGTCATTTGTCAATGAAGCCTGATGCTATACCGTCTATTGATGCCTGCCATAGAATTCCATTTAGTCTATTAGAACAGTTAAAAGAAGAATTAGTCATGCTAGAAAAAGATAAAATTATAGTCAAAGTTGAAGAACCTACTGAATGGGTAAGTTCTATTGTCATTACGTCAAAGAAAAATGGTAAACTACGCCTGTGCATTGATCCACGAAAACTCAATAAAGCTATTATGCGCCCTCATTATCAATTCCCAACTATTGATGAAATTAAATCCAGCCTCTCTGGTTCACAATATTTTACAACCCTTGATGCAAACAAAGGTTTTTATATGCTCAAGTTAGATGAAGCTTCTTCAAAGCTATGTACATTCATCACACCTCAAGGTAGATATAGATTCCTTAGACTTCCCTTTGGGATAAATGCAGCTCCAGAACTATCCCACTTCTGACACCATGTTATGTTGTGTGGTGTGGGTTTTTATAAGCAGTTGTAAAATAAAATAAGACCAGACTCTTTAACAATGTATCCTGTTCCGCCCGTCACCTTGTCATGGAATACAATGTTAAAGAGTCTGGTCTTATTTTATTTTACAACTGCTTATAAAAACCCACACCACACAACATAACATTGGTGACCTATATTTCTTCCTATACGAGGTTTACAATTAAATGAGAAAAAACTAAACTCGAAACAAACTTTGTTCACTTAATAAACCATGCGTGTCGACTCGACGCCCTACGCGAAGATTATACTCCGTTAGCGTAGTTGGTTACGTCAGTGAACGAGGCCAGTTGGACTTCTACGCTACCTACATCAAATAATCTACTAAGTAAAAAAAAGGAATAAGATACACGTTTTTGTATAAATTCTTGAAATCCATTAGACTTCTAGAAATGTGGGCACCATTCACCCATCAGTCTTCAGCTCGTAGTAAATATGAAAATACAAAAAAAACACGCATTATTATCATGTCGAAATATTTCTTATCACATACATAACAATACACCTAGCATCAACTGTCCATCGTGACAGGCCTAAATAACCGAGGCAACTATGCTGTGTCTGTGTAACACCCAATAATTAATAAAATGACAAATAATACACAACCTCGAAATATTATTGACAAAAAGTTTCTATTTAATTATTTTTGTCGTAACCTATATATTTGCCTGTTGGTCTAGTGGTCACTGACCCTGACTGCTAAGCCGGAGGTCGTGGGTTCGATTCCCACCCAGGACAAACTTTGTGTGATGAGCATGATTGTTTGTTCTGTGTCTGGGTGTTTATCTATAATATGTATGTATTTATAAATTATATAAGTATGTATATCAGTTGTCTGGTTACCATAACACAAGCTCTGCTTAGCTTGGGACCAGATGACCGTGTGTGAGTTGTCCCAAGATATTTATTATTATTATTATTATTATTATTAATATATTTTATTTTTATTTTACTAATCTTCGAATTTAATAACGATTACAAACTCATACGTGTTATATATTTATTTATCACAGCAGGTTGCGGAACCATATTATACAATTTCGTATCACGCGCGACCTTACTATCCGCTTCAATAAAACTTTGGCTATCCGAACCAACATTAAACATTATTATCTCGCGAGGACTCGACGACACCATTCTCTTCTAACACATTTTGGTGAACCGGACCAACATCATAATCAATTCGCGACAACTCGACGACAACATTTTCGTCCACCTCAACGAATGCCTTAACACTCGTCTTGCATTCTACCATCACCAAGTTCTCTTCCTGAACGTCAGTGACAACACTATCTTGTACCTGCTGGTACGAAACATCAACTACTTCTTCTTCTTTCGGCACCTCGACATCAGGTTGCTCTGAAAGATTTCTACTTAATAAAATGATTGGACTGGACTGACCCGATTTATCTTTCTCTTCCTCGTGTTGAAAAAGATGAGGTTGCTGTGACTAGCAATCTAGGGAGCAGCCTAGATGAAAATGAGGCACAGAAGTCGGTCTCGTCACATGTCATAGTATATCAAAACTATCCTTCTACATTATTCAAATATAATTCCAAGGTATCCAGAAGGTTCTAACCATAGACTAAATACTTATGGCTTCATTACATAAAGCCTCCCTGCCGGGTAAGTCTCTACAGTACCTAGAAAAATTTCGTTGTTAATTTTCGTAGGTAAGTACGCACGGCTACACATCAAGCTATACATTTCCAGTTTAAGCTGAACTCTCATTGTAAGGAAATTCTATACAAGGCGAGATCAGCTTATACTGGAAATGTATAGCTTGATGTGTAGCCGTGTGTACCTTTTTAGGTAACAAATCCAACAATCTCAGCTTTAGGTTCTACTTAGGTTTTGCATACCTACTATTCAAGATTGAATGTGCCGCAAACCTGCACAGGTAACCTCTACGGGAAATGTTCGGTAGACCGTAGCGTGTATGGCCGGATTTAGAAGTTAAGAATACAATCATACATTTTGATGTTGGTATTTATGCAAGCAAAACACGACTCGTCTCTACGGGCGTTGGATACTCACTGGACAGTTGCGGTACAGCGTACCGCAACTGTCCTGTGTCAGCGTGGCGCAAAATCATGCAATGCGTTGTCTTCTCTACACGTAGTAGTAGTACCTCATTGTAATAAGTATTACCTCATTGTAATATTCTGGCAGCTCTCTGAGTGCCCTGTCACTGCTGTCAGCCCGTTTTGCGTCTGACTAGGGATGCAAAGTCTTTTGAAATATCGATATGAATATTGATATTTATATCGAGGGCAGGTAAATATCGTTATCCGATATATCGGCCATGCCAACGCGATAATTATCGATATTATCGATATTTTCACTAATTTTATAGTTCTGTAAAAATTAGGGAAATCAAAAGCAATTTACAATCAAACTGAAAAAAGTAACAGCAAGCACACAGATGATAATCACATAAATGTTTTTCATGGCAAACATGTTTCGACACTGTTTTCTAACACCTAACAAAAAACATCTATTAAAATATACGCCCATCTTTTGTTGAATAGCATCTTCGCTGTGTGCAAACTTTTTTAATTTATCTTTGTAACAAAATAAGTAACTTTGATTGTAAAATTGCTTTCGATTTCTCTTTTGATTTGCAGTTTTGATGCAATAGTTATTTATATTTGATTAGATTTAGACAGTAGTCGTAATAGTAGCAGGTAAAATAAACAGAAATAAAAAATGCTTAGATAAAAATTTCAATGGTTTTAACAAATATATATTTTGGGTTTTCCGATATCGATATTATCGATATCAATGATTTTAAGGGCCCTTTCAATTTATGCGTTTGGTGCCGGACGGCTGCGATGCCGAAGCAGTCCGAGTGTCGTACTGCAGACGGACAGATGCTTTTTTCCATACAGCTGACACGTGACGTTCGTCGTCCTGCCGTTGTGCGACTGTCCGTGTGCAGTCCGACATCCGCACTGCTCCGGCATTGCAGCAGTCCGGCACCAAACGCTTAAAATGAAAGAGTCCTAACATATCGATATAAATATCGATATTTTGGTGTCGATATTTACGATATTATCGGTAACGCGATATATCGTTGCAACCAAGAAGCTTATAGATAAAAGTGGAGGCAACACTCTAAATACCTAAGTGAAGCCAACTGTGGGCAGATGCTCTCTTTCTGAATGCATACATAAGATAAAGAAAACACATATCACTGTCTCGTTCTTATGTATGCATTCAGAAAGAGAGCATCAGCCCACAGTTTTTTTCAAGCTTTTGTTCGAAGTGTTGGCTCCATTTATACCTATATCTTCATGGTTGCAACCCTACGTCTGACTGTCTGTCAGTGTCACAGTCACTGTCACTGACACAATAATATAATAAATTTACTAATTAAATTATCAAGCAATCTTAAATTTGTTATTGTTGTTATACTTGTTATTAATTTCTAGTAAACTTGAACTAAATAACGATAGGTGATTGTTTTAAGATTAAGATGGAAAAGCTGTCTATGTGTAGGATATGTTTGGTTGAGAATGTTCGCATGTATAGAGTAGTCAACAAGTACCTGCACGAAGTTTATGAGCAGCTGACTTACACTCCGGTATGTAGTTATAAAACTACTTTAAGATTGAAATTACTGATCATATAGGTGCTATATTGTATACAAACATATAATTTCACTTATTATAATGAATATATGCTTGTGCTTAGTATCCCTTACGTATTCGGCTAGTCTCCATTGAAGTTTCGGTCAGCAGGTCGTCATATGGGTTCTATCCCATTGAGGTGTCATGGTTTTGGAACGAGCAGCTAGCTCCAACCACCACCGCTTGGAGTAATAGTGTTCTGTTGCTTCAACTTTCTGACTTCGGAATTTCATAAGTACATACCTGTAAATGGTTTAATTGAAATAATTTCATTGATTTTGACTTTGACTAACGCCTCTAAAACAGTCAAAATGGAAGTCATACTCAAAGCATTTATTTGGGCTCTTGACAGAAATTCGGTCAGTAGAGTAGATTTTTATGGAATTATTTTTCTTGGAAATAAAATGTTAAAGGAAGTAATATAATATATTTATTGTAAACTGTTGCAGTTTTAACCAAAGACAGTAGACCGATGCTCATTTGTTTCTTCTGTTGCACTAAAATGAAGCAATGCGCCCAATTTTGGAGAAAATGTCTGGAAGCTGAAGAACTGTTTGCCCAAATGTTGAAAGAGGATTATGAGGTGAGGGATTCATCAACAGATATAATTATATTCTCCTGACTTGTAATGTGGAAGTCATTCCATAATGTTATACTGAACACTATAATCAACTTTTTCAGCCAAATCCCTTAACAAACCTGGACCGCATAGAGTTTTACGGTGGGTTTATTAAGACTCCTATGGTGCACATAAGTATTGATGATGAATGTCAATCAGAAAGTGATTCTATCAAAGAAGAAGCGCCAGCTGTTAATGACACCCAAGATGATACTGAGCCAGAGGAGGAACATCCAAGTGATGGTATGTGAACAAGAATGAATATGATCATTACGATTTCAACTTGTCATATTGACTTCACATTGTACTCATACTCAGAGACAACATTTACCTTTTGACCTCTTCGTCAAAAAACAACTGAAAACACACACCCTTGGCGTCGAGCTATGAATTCATCCTTTAATACCTATTCTCATTTTGATATTCGTTTTAGGGTTCCTTGCCTCAAAGGAAAAAACGGAACTCTTGAAGAATCACTTTGTTGTCCATCTGTCTGTCTGTCTCTCCATCAGACTGTCTGTCTGTCTGTCAAGACCCTTTATCTCGGGAACGCGTGGAGGTATCGAGTTGAAATTAAAATCATAATAATATACTCAAATAAACAGTCCCTTGAAGCTGTGAATAAATCAAACTTCTAAGTTAACGTGAAAAAGATAAGGGCGTTTATGCCGCGAATAACGTATATTTCGACACTCTCAAGGTTCAATGATGTGGAGGAGTTTTTTGATGCCTTATTATATTAGTTTATTTTTGGTTTAATAGTTATAGGTTTTTCTTTTTTTTTGTTTTATTGTACGTGTAAATATTGTATATTTAGTATAAAGAAATAAATTCCCTTTATAGGGTACTTTCCGTTGACCTAGAACTATGAAATTAGGCAAGTAATATTGTCTTATACTATAAATAAAAGCCTGAAATCTATAAAAATATGTTTGGAATTAAGTCATAAAAAATATAGTCTTTAATTAAAGTACGAAATCAATCATCGAGGTATGTGCGGGGTCACAATTGTATGAGTGACCACATCACGTAATTTGAACGGAACCCTCGGTGGGCAGGTCCGACTTGCACTTGTCCGGTTTTTTTGTCATCTTATGTTAATATAGATGAAATATAAAGAAAGAATTTCAACTCATATAAATTAAGATGAGTCGAGGAACATAGGTATATTAATTCTTCTCCATATAATGCAACGCTATTAAAGAAGAACTACTAGCTGTTGGTGGGGTGTGTAATATATGGCATAATAACAGATAGTATAATATCACTTGAAATAACGTTCACATGATATAATGTAACGAGTAATTTTTACTCGCTACATAGTGTCGACCTCTCTCGTCACTTTTTCGAAGTTTTCGATAATGCCGACTACACACACTTTAGATATTTGATAGATTGGCTAGGATTTAGTAGAGTAATCGATAAAACCATAGACCATCAGTTTGACAGTTGGATTTTATTTCCCCGGCTGTCAGATTATTCTGACGTTTCCGGTTTGTGATAAGTAGCATTCACTTTCCGACCGAATTCACTAAGATGATGCACGAATAAAATTCTATTCCGTGCCAATCATTAGATTGGAATATTTCAAGGGTCCACCCCTGGTTGGAACCACTTGGTAGTGATGTCAGCAGCCGTGCAACGGTAATATTTTGGGAAATCGTGAGTATTTTGTTGGTTGAATTTTCCTCGCCATGACCTGACAATAAACTTGAGGTCATGTATCCTAACCCTCGTCGAATTTTCCATTGTTTCAGCACCTTTAACGCCATCGCTGTTTGATTGTGCCCATAGCACGAGTGATTGGCATGCTTCGTTTACAAAAAGAACGGTATGTGTCCTTAAATTTCCGATTTGATTCCTCGTCGCCATTTTGCTCGACGCGTGGGTTTAACTAACAAAAGAAATCGTTTTCGTTTTCAGCCCCAAAGACGTTCTTATTTATATTTTGGATTTTTCATCTTAAAATCTAACTTCATCATGGATGAGCTGATGCGCTTCACCTCGTGTCTCCAATCAGGTTTAATTTAAATAAGTTTTTCTCGAAGCCTGTGGTATGATTTCTTTGAGTTTTCTTTTCGTAGTTTCAACTAAAAAACGTGCAATACTGACAACTTTAGCATAAACTTTAGTTATAGAATTTAATAGTTATAAAACTACATTCCCTTCTAATGAAAGGAACTTTCTAGTGTTGTGTTCGCCATACTGCCTGCGATAGAAATAAATGAGCTATTGTTAAAGAATTTGTAGCTTAATTTCAGAAATCTCCGACCTAAGATTAGAAGCCATATCCTTTACCTTTTAGCTATCCCGGATTCCCTTTGTTTTAAATTACCTAGTGAGCTCTGGCGCCCGAACCTTATTCCTTTTAGTTATTTTTGTTTAATTTCGAGCTCCCTAACTTCTCAACTTTAGAATCACACACATAGTTTGTTAGTTAGTTAAATAAATATAGACCCTTTTAATTTTTTTATTACAATAATTTTCAGATGCTATAAAAACAAATAACCTAATTTCATGTGATCGAATGTTATATTTCATATAACTGCTGCTTTTGCTCTAATAACATTTAGAATAACGTTTATTTCATATAATTTTCAAATTGTATAATGCTCTTTTTATATAACGTTCAGTTAACCTTGTCTAGGTGTAGGGCAGACAAGACTACGTGGAATCGGTTTCGCAGCGTTTCTTTTCTGTCATTAACTTTTGTAGCACAACATATTGTTTATTAGACAATTATTTTTGTTATTGACTATTTATATACATTTTCGTTGAAATAAATTCCATGGAAAATTACACTGATCAAACAATATTCGTTAAAAAATAATTGAACTGTTTGATAAGTTTGTTAAACAAAAAAATGTGATTAAAAATCATTGGATTGTGTTTCTGTGAAATATGTTTCATTCAAGTACCTAAAAAGTATTTGAAACAATAATAGCCGTAATAAAAATAAAAGAACAAAATATTTATGAAACATTTTCTGGGAAACGAATTTATATGAAATTTCTGTCTGCGAAATAAGGGGACACTGTTATAACCTCATCTAACCCATACGATTCACCAACAATAGAGAAAATCTGGTTAATGGTCACTGTTCTAACCTAACCCAAATTATTCAATAACTAGATAAATTATGCTAAACGTTACTTATAGATTTCGAATATTATAGTAACTGATTATTATACTATATGAATATTAGTTCAAATGTGCATTATATAAAATGTTCATTAAACAATATAAAATTAGGTAAAACGAAATTATTTCAATACCTAATTCATTATATAATTTCATCGTTATATAAAAAAAAAGTAACAAATATACAATATTTACACGGTGTACAATAAAAAAAAAAGATAAACCTATAACTATTAAACTAAAAATAAACTAATATAATAAGGCATCAAAAAACTCCTCCACATCGCCGTCATCTGGGAATGTGCCCAAGAGACTGACTGCATTGCCACGTTGGATGGCAATGCTTAACCTCTGCCCAAAGTAAAAACCAGCTCTTGGATCACGAGAAGTGTCAACTAACCTTTTGGAAATTTCCTTAAAAAGGCGATGAGCACTCGGACCCCACGACCCGAGGGTTTCAACCCCAAACGGCTCGAAAATAAAGTTATCACCAAGGTGACTATACTTTCGCCGTTTGAGGTTTTCTGCAGCCGCAGCAGCAGTACCAGCACAGCACGCTGAGCTAGGTAGTTGGGATGGCGCAAGAGTATCGACCCACGTAGCGTCCCACACTAAAGGCCTACCCAACTTCCAAGGAAATAATCACATGCCGTCCGGTCTCTTGCCATCGTCGCGTGCCAAGCCGTTGGGCTCCAAAACTGCTGGAACGCCGACGGCGACGAGAGCACGACGAATGATGTCATTAATATTCGCTTGCCGCGCTATGCGACCCGCACTCCGGTTGCACGATAGGCCGTGGTGTCCAAGGCAGTTGACCTTCTTCCCCACAGCGACAGTGATGAGGACAAAGGAAGGAAGGAAGGGGAAGATGCTCCTAAACGTAAGGAAACAGCGAGGCGAAACGTAGTGTCGTCAAACATAGTACCTACGTTTGACGACGGAAGTGCCAGAAGCCAAAGACCCGACTCCCATTTGCCCACAGCCAGCAGACGCGCTCGCTCAGCAGAATTAGAAGAAGTGGAAAGTAAATTATTCTGTACTAACCTGCAGAGCGGCTCATCCCACCGCCTCTGAGCAGATGGATTGTCGGGTAAATCAGTGCTCGGGCAAGCAAGTTTCCAGACGTCCATGGCCTCGGCGAAGCACGGCACATCAAATACAACCAGTGTAGGAGCTAGAACATTCCTGATTAATTTTTCAGTGCCGTGGACCGAGGATATAAATGCAGGCAAACTGATATTTGAAATTAAATCATATGATCTTTAGAGCTTTTATAATTATTTTAAACGTTACACACCCCTGTTTGTGAGAGTCTAGATCACATTATTGAGCCAGAGGAGGAACATCCAAGTAATGGTACGTTTCTAAAAACAATATTGAATTATGATTATTTAATAAGTAATTTAAATCAATATTTATAAAAAAATTAAATTAAAAATTTAAAAAACCCCCAACGCAAAACTTAAAGGCTAAGGCTAAAACTAATTATTTAAAAAGTAAAAAATAATATCTTTTGTTGAGCCATCAATTGTTTGTTCGTTGAAATGGTGCTATAATGTCGCAGCGGGGTACCGCGTAAGTCAAATCTCATTGCAAATCCATGAGTTCGCTATTTTACCTATTTAGCTATTGCTGATTTAGTGGTACCCCGCCGCGACATTATAGCGCCATTTCAACGAACAAACATTTGATGGCTCAACAAAAGATATTATTTTTTACTTTTTAAATAATTGCCTTTATGTTTAGCGTTGGGGGTTTTTTAAATTTTTAATTTAATTTTTATTTGAAAGTTTAAATGTAATTTAGTCTGGTTTTGAGAAGTTGTAGATACGTCTAAAGTTGTATTTCGTCACATGGATCTTTTTTGATATTAAAGATATCACCCTGAGAATGCGTTTGGTATATATAATTCAATTTTGGAAAAAGTGTGGATTGGATTCTTTTTGCGTAACTACGTCCAAGAACACTCCCGACTAATTCACCTTTCAAAAAAAAAAACAAAAACAAAATCGGTTCATCCGTTCGGGAGCTACGATGCCACAGACACACACACACACACACACACAGGCACGTCAAACTTATAACACCCCGTCGTTTTTACGTCGGGGGTTAAAAACTACTATGTTACATGCAAAAGTCATAAAGATCAAACCATCATGGTTAAGCAACACTTGCCGCGGTCGGTCCGTGGATGGGTAAACATCCATGTCATACGACACGGTTGGCGCAGTGGCTGAGCGATCGACTGCTGCGCAGCGTGTTGCGGGTTCGATTCCCGCCCAGGGTAAACGTTTGTGTGATGAGCACTTGTGTTTGCCTTGTGTCTGGGTGTTGTTTATCTATACATGTATGTATTTACAAAAAAAAAAATGTATTTGTGTATGTATATCAGCTGTCTGACACCCATAGTACAGGGTCTCCCTAGTTTGGGGTCAGATGGCCGTGTGTGAAATGTCCCCACATATTATATTATTAAATTATACCGAGACCCCATCGTGGCTCGGAAAGCCGTTGCTCCCGACTGTCATTTGTAGATCTTTGACAGTCGTTATGGGTAATCAGAAGCCAGAAAGTCTGATTGTGGGGTTCAGATAGGCAGTCGCTTCATGTAAAATACTGGTATTCGGCTGCATCCGGTTTGACTGGATGCCGACACCAACATAGATGGGAAAAGGTTAGGCAGGTTTATGTTACTGTAAAAGCCCGAAATACGGTAAATTTTAAGATTTACCAACTCTTAATGGTAAAAGTTGGAATATAATCATCCATTTCGAACTTTTACCACCGCTCGGTAAGTCTTCAATCAATCTCAAGTCAAAAATAGATATTTCTTCATGGCACCCCTTTCTTCAGCTGACTAATTATTCTAAGAGGATCTGGTACATTAGCTTGAAAGAGATATCCGTAAAAAATAATTTGCGCGAATAAAAATTTCCGTGAATTAACTTTGGCATGACTACACATTTTCGCGAAAGACATTTGCGCGACCACACTCCGTGAAATGTATGGTACTTTTCCAAATATGATTATTTGATATTTTAAATTTTAATTCGATATTTCTATTGAGACATGGCAAATTTTCGACTTTTACCGCATTCTGAGGTAAAACTTAACATTTACTGAGTGAATGGTGGTAAAAGTTGTAAATGGATAATAATCACTTAATCACACACATACAAATTCGGAGTTTTACCGTGAACAGTTGGTAAATCTTAGGTTTTACCGTAGGTCGTGCAGTTACCGTTACATAGGTACATATATCTGTACCTATATATTTTTATTTATTGATCAAAAAATGTTTGAAATCACTACCATTCTATTGCCACCTTATATAGTGAAATACTCATAATAATTAAATAATATTGCTTCTGACGCTTTTTATTGATTTACAGCACCACCGCACCATTCTGAAACAGACTCAGAAGATGATGTAGCTTTAATGGAGTTTAAATCTGAAGTAGAAGAAGTAGAAGTACCTAGTAAGTGGTATTAGACAGGAAAGCATATATGCATAACTGACAAACTGACAAACTTCATCTGACATTGTACTTACCAGAATATTGAATTACAGGTGTGTCTATTACGAAGAAGACGAAACTTGACTTACAAAGAACAAAACTGGAAGATGAAATTACAGACAAGCAAAACAAGACTGAACTAGGAAGCTCGAAACTTATTCGGAACACTCAAAATCGTAAGTCCATAACTCTTACCACAGTCATGTATAGATGACAAACCACAATGTGCAGCACGCCACGGTCACGACTACATGACACACTTTTATACGTAATTGGTAGCTCGGCGCCGAGGTCACATTTTTGCATTTTCGACGAGGCGGTCAAAAGGTTAAAGACTCATTCATATGTGATCGCCGTAGTTTAAATCAAGTAAACAATTTGAAATAACATAACTGTCTACACACGTGTAACAATCTTTTCAACACACTTGCTCATAAAATGGCTCTTATTTCACCGCAATTAGGCACATAATGACACCTGTAATCAACCTGTGACTTTTTCATTGCTATTATTCACAAGTGAGTTATAAGGTTTTTTTTTAATTTTATTTGTTGAGTTGCTTTGTCCTTAAAAAAGTTTCAATACAAAAAAGATCGAATAGTACAAATAAATTAATGTACCTATTGCTTGCTCATTTCATGCAACTTCGTATTTAAATTGATAATTTCAACTTGTACGTTTTTAATAAATAAAACTTTCACTCAAATATAACTTTTGTTTTCTCTGTAATAAAGAAAACTTTGAATTCCCCATTTTGTACGTGGCTAGAACGCTATCCGCGAAAAGAAAAAAAAAAACGAAACCTCATTCTTTTAGTCTATGGCCGATCGCCATTATTTGATGCACGCGCATTCCTAATCTGATAATTTTTTCCCGCCATTGCGAAAAATTTTTCACAACTCGTTTGCACATTTGAAAATATTTTTTTAGTATTATTTTCTTCACAAGTGTGTTGAAAAACGTCGTATGATACACGTGTGTATTGATTATTACCGTCCTCGGCTCTCTTAAGACCCTCACCTAACGGCTCGGGTCTCAATAGCGCCTCAGCAGTAATCACCAACATTACACACTTGTACCATAATGTAGTATAAAAGCTGTGTAATATATGTATGTCAGCATAGTTTTACTGAAAAGAGTAATTTACCACTTTGCACGCCATTTTTCACAAATCTTTGTCTAAACCACAAAAGTTTAAGAAATTTTATTTAAATTTGTTGTCAAGTGTGTTGCAACAACATCGTATGAAACGCGTGAACATTTTATCATTAATAATAATAATAATAATGGTAGGGATCTTTACCGTACTTCCGGGATTGTCCTGATAGCCGTGGAATACCTCTCCACTCCTCTAGCACCTCAAGATATGTTGCCCCCTTGTCGCTACGTCACTTCGTGCTAGCGACTGTTTCAGGGGGCCCATTTAGTGAGTGTGCAAGTCACCCCCTGCTATTTTATCCATGTATACAAACATTGATTCGGCAGGGGCCATAGTCACTTCATAGTTCCAGGTAACCAAGTCACTTTAGCAACCCATACCCATAGTCCAGTACTGTTAGTTTCCATGTCCTGTAATAGTCCTGCACCAACCGGGGGTTGTCCTTGGGTGCACTTGCATAGTGTATACAGTGATAATCGTCGGTTGGTGTCTTATTTCATATAAAGCTACCTAAGGGGCCTCTGCGAGTTGGCTTCGGCTCCTCGTACGCCTTACAAAGGCCCGGGACCTCTGGGTCCCGAGATACATAAAGTATATAAAATATAATAATAATAATAATAAATTTTATTGTCAGGCAACGGAGGCCCATAGAAAAAATACACAAATAATCTTAATCAACCATAAACTAATACATATAAAGAAACCATATCAACTAAACGTTTACTAAATTTAACACTTTACGTTGTCGGCGTAGTGTTAGCCCTCGCCAACATCTCGGACTGCAATCCAGCCTCGGCCGTAATGACGAAATTACCTCACTAGTGTCATAATGTACAGTAGCGGTAATAAGTGGAGTAACAATCTCACGAAGCAATATTGTTCTTTTTTATTTTATTTGTTAAGCATAAGCATGAAGTTAAACATGAAGTTTTCGTCACGAATCGAATACACGCTTGTATTCGCACTTCGCTTTGTATTTGCGCTTGTAACGCGAAAACTTCATGTTTTTGCGTTTTGCCCAGAGCAATATCGTAATGATGTGAGTAGATTATTTAAAGACAATTACAGTTTTAGAAAGATTAAGTCTTGATTTAGGGAACTACAGAGTAAAACTATAATTTTTCATTATGGTTTTTTAAAGCGAAGACAATCCTTTCATAGCGTTTTACAAAAATAGACGTCAGAGTTAACTTCTGCTATTTTTGTCATTTTGCTAAAAGTTCGTAATCTGCTAAATTTATAATGGTCGATCATTGGTTGGTCAATGGTCTCGTAATAGAGTTGTGTTATAATGACATTGTCGTATTGCCATTATTCTGAAACCCGTTAGTAGAAATGATTTTCGAAAAACTACTACTAAATTTTAACATTTATTCATGCCAGATTTCATTTATATACCTAGTCTTTCCATAAATATTGTCACGAAGAAAAAAAATATTTTTTACTTTTACAGTGTGTGTTAGTTTAATACATAAATATAAAATAATTTAAAATATCAAAAGCTTATTCGAAGTGGTCTCCATTGGCTGCAATACAGTCCTTTAAAAGTTGAGGCCAGTTATCAATAGAAGCACGCACTTTTTCCATGGGAAATTCTTCACTGCCAATCGTATGGATTGTTTTAGAGACTCCAAATTATCATGGCGTTTAGAGCAAGCCGTACTCTCTAAAACTGACCATAAATCATAATCCAGCGGATTAAGATTAGCAATTAGTATCTGTAAGATCGGGACTAGACGACGGCCAGTCTTCAGCTCTGATGAAGTCCGAAACGTTCACTTCCAACCAAGACTGCGTGGACCGAGCTTTATGACCCGGCGCCGAGTCTTTTTGGAAGGACCATACTTGGTTATTGAACATGGTGTCGGTAAGGGGCTTAACTACCTTCTCAAGAATGGTGTCTTGATACACTTGTGCTGATGTTTTGATACCTTTTTCACAAAAATATGGCTCAGTCACTCCTTCATAGCTAACACCCCACCAAACTCGAAGAACACCAAACAAACGAAGTCGCATAATGCTCACGTTGCACTTTGTCGACTAATTGGGAAGCTTCCTTAGAGCTTTGAGCATAAATACGGTGATTTTGTTTGTTAAAATGTTGCTCAATTGTAAATATTTTCTCATCCGTAAACAAAATTTTTCTGTGACCTCCCTTTGCGTACCGCTTCAATAGTTGTTTCTATTTTACCACCCTATTCTTTTTTAAATTATCAGTAAAAAAATGACCAGTGCGTCTCTTATAGGCTGCAAGTCCTAAGTCATCTTTTAAAATACGCGACATGGTTCTGGTTGCTATCTTCATCTTCCGAGATAAAATCTTTTGCTTTCGGACAGAATTTCTTCGAATTCTTTCCCTTACTGCTTTGACCACCTTTTTCGTACGAACACTACGTGGACGGCCAGATCTTTTTCTGTCACAAACAGAGGAGGTCTCATTGTACCTATTAATAGCCCGGTACACAAACATTTGCCTAATACCAAGCGTCTGGAGAGTTTTAAAATTGCATTTGGCTCCATACCCACTTTGTGTAATGCAATCACAGCGATTCGGTTCTCTTTCTCACCCCACTCCATTTTAATATCGCAAAATATTGTACAATGTATTGGCGCCAAAATTAGAAAACTCAATGAACAATCGTATAAAAATGACAGATTCCAAATTCAAATGTAATATCTTTCTTATTTTTAATTGTAACAGTATTTATGGCCAGACACACACATACACACACACACACACACACACACACACAGACATATTTTTTATAAGTGTTATAAGCAATCTGAAGTAGTAAGAAGTTCGTAAACTAAGTCAGTCATTCATTTGTCATTATGTACGAGATTACCATTCTATATAATTTCTTTCAATGGAGTGTCAGTGGTTGACCATTGGAAAGTCATAATGACGCCATTATCTTAGTAGATTACCAAACTTGTAAAAATTTACAATATTATGAAATCAATGATAGACCATTCTGACACTATTGTAATAGCAGACTTGAGGCCCAGGACGAATACAACCATTATAGTATGCCAAAATACTATGTTTTATGCGTTTCTCCAACAGAATATACAGTCTTAACGTCTACTACAGTCAGATCCAAAATTACAAAAATATTACTATAATGAAAAACAATGTTGAAAAAGTACAATATCGGTTCACTTTGACAATTTTTTTTCACCAATATTTGAATAAAAACATGACTGACATATTTATTTTATGAAAATAAAGGTTATGTTTAATATGCAGAATATTTTTCAGTCCGTTATACGAACTCATTTATTTTAGACAATTATTTTAAAAAGCACTGTGAAACATCGCGCGCTGTCGTTTGCCGATCAATTTCAATGATTCGTGCTTATTTCGTGCGTATTTTTTTTCTGATGCACGCAAATAGACCATTGTATTGTACTAGTGTGTGTCAATGCTGCTACGCCGTTCTAACAATCGTTACGCGCCCTTAAAACAAACGGATACACATTACAATTAGGGCTTGCAAATATTCGACAATTTTGCAATTCGAATATTCGATATTTTTTTGGGGCATATTCGAATATTGTTCGAATATTAAATAAAAAAATTAAGTTTTATAGAAATCATGTTCTTTAATTTCTAAATAGTCTTTATTCTCTAAATCAAAATAATACTATTTAAAGCTAACGCAAGGTTACAAAAGCAATTAAAATATTTTTTTCTGTTATAAGAATACAAAGGATTAGAATAGCTAACATTAAACTGCAAATAATCAACTAGTTTCATCAAATAACATAGCTAACACAATAATCAACGTATTTTTTTGGAAGAATTTTAATGGTCAACTTAATTGTACTGATAATATTAAATATTAATACACCACAATGTTATTCTAATATAATATTCGCAAAAATTAGAAACAAATGCTTAAAATATTTTAAAATAAACCATAGTTATCAAAATAAACTAATCTTGTTTTGTTTTTCAACCTTGGACACCAACACAACTCAGTCTTATAAAATCGGTTATGAATATTGTAATAATATAATAAAATAAAATCAAACAAAACAATAACAAGTAAGTAACGCAATTAAACCTTCGATGCTAAATCGTTTTCTTAATGTTAAATAATCAATGTCACACTAACAACGTAGTAAGTAATCCTGTAGTAAGTTAACACTCGTAACGCCCGCGCGTCGAACGACGTTGATCGTTGACCTTGTTTTGACGGCGTGCATGAACGTTGAATTTTGTGTGCACATCAGATTGTTGAGTTTTGTTTTCTAGGAATCGGTCGAATTTTCGAATATCGTAAAATTTCTATTCGAATATTTGAAACAGTTGATTATTCGAATAATTCGAATATTCGAATGTTCGAATGCAAGCCCTAATTACAATGTTATGGAAAAGAATTTAGAACTAAAATGGGAGCACAAATGTATAACGAACAACATTTTACACATAATATAAAAAAGTTAAACAAACGCGAACGGCGTTCGATATTAACAATATTGAATACAGAGTATGATTAAATATAAAAATAAAAGTAAACTGAAACTCATACGGGTAAAAATAATAAAAAGAGAAAGAAGATATATATTTTAACTAGCTGACCCGACAGACGTTGTCCTGTCCCGATCTACCTACGGGGGATGAAAAAGGGGTGAAAAAAGGGGATGAAAAATAGATGTTGGCCTATTCTCAGACCTACCCAATATGCACAAAAAAATTCATCAGAATCGGTCAAGCCGTTTCGGAGGAGTACGGGAACGAAAACTGTGACACGAGAATTTTATATATTAGATAGACTGTTAAAAAAAGAAGTTATGATTTTAAGATTGTTCATATTCATAGGTTATATTTTATTACTAATAAAATAAGGAAATAAATAAGTATCCGCATAAAATTTCACACGGATGAAGTCGCGGGCAAAAGCTAGTAAAGCTACAATAAGTTATAAGCAGTGATCGAAGTAGGTAGAGCTATTTTTTGTACTTGCTAAACGTCTTTTTAATATGTACACCCGGAATCCCTGGATTTGGAACATATATATTACTAAACTAGCTCTTACTCGCGGCTTCGCTCGCGCACGTTCTTTTTAGAGCTTTTTTAACCTTCCTTTATATTTTTTTTTTCGTCACGTGCCCCTGCCACCAATATAAACGATTCCCTTTCAACTTATCTGTCACTGGCGCTACTTTCAAACTTCCTCTAATATACCCATTACTGACCTTGTCCATTTTGGTTTCTCCACACATCAGTCCTTTGTTTTAGTTATTGTTCCAAATTAAATATTTTAATAAGTTGTAAATCACAACCATTAACATCGATTGTTAATTTATTGTAATTGTTAATTTGTTGTATTAATTGTATTGATTGCCACCAATAGTGACAGTTTAGTTGTGGCAGTCTAGTATAATCTGTGCTAAAGTGTATTATTATCACAAAAATGCTTTGCATTCCTTTCGATCCGTGTGAATTAGGAAGATGACACCATTAACCAATAATTAAAAAAAAAACACTTGATTAAAGCCCTGAAAATCTGATTATTTTTCAATTTACTGTGAAATTATATTTTTAGTTGCTTTAAAATCAATAGATAGTCACTTGAGTTGGCAAACGACAACCTACAAGTGACGACATTAGTATAAATGGCCATACAAAATCTAAGGGGGAATCGCCGTCAGCTCATAAAAAGTACGTCAATTGATTGGTGGTGTCATCTACCCAATTATTCAAATCTCTTTTATTGTTACTTATGTGCATCCCCCAATCTACATTGAACAATGTACTTATAATCACAGGGGTGCCCGTTGTGAAGATACTGAAGCTTGACTTACGAAGAACAAAACTTGAAGACACAATTACAGATACGCAAAAGAAAAATGAACTATCAAACTTAAACATAATCGGAAATACTCAAGGTGGTACAGTCAAGCCGATTACTAAATCCAAAGAACTTGTCAAATGTCATCAACAAGTAAAGAAATTAAAACAACATAACCGCACAGACGTTGGTGAAAAACTTTACAAGTGTGATATATGTCAGCGTAGTTATAAGGCAAAGAAATATTTAAAATATCATATTCGTACGCACACGGGTGAAAAACCTTATAAATGTGAAATATGTCAGCATAGTTTTCGTCTAAAAGGTAATTTAGTAAAACATATTCGTACACACACTGGTGAAAAATCTTTCAAGTGTGAAACATGTCAGCAAAGGTTTAGAGAAAAGAGTCATTTAGTAAAACATATTCGTACACACACTGGTGAAAAGCCTTACAAATGTGAAATATGTCAGCAAAGTTTTAGTCAAAAGAGTCATTTAGTAAGACATACTCGTACACACACTGGTGAAAAGCCTCACAAATGTGAAATATGTCAGCACAGTTTTAGTAATAAGTATACTTTGGTTAAACATATTCGTACACACACTGGTGAAAAACCTTTCAAGTGTGTAATATGTCAGAAAAGTTTTAGTGGTAAGTTTAATTTAGAAATACATAGTCGTACACACACTGGAGAAAAGCCTTTCAAGTGTGAAACATGTCAGCAAAGTTTTAGTAATAAGAATACCTTAGTTAGACATATTCGTACACACACTGGTGAAAAACGTTATAAATGTGAAATATGTCACCAGAGTTTTAGTCATAATAGTAGTTTAGCCATTCATATTCGTACACACACTGGCGAAAAGCCTTTCAAGTGTGAAATATGTCAGTCTAGATTTAGTGT
The DNA here is from genome assembly GCA_947361185.1 of Charanyca ferruginea. Taxonomy (NCBI): domain Eukaryota; kingdom Metazoa; phylum Arthropoda; class Insecta; order Lepidoptera; family Noctuidae; genus Charanyca; species Charanyca ferruginea. Next base: position 4,845,697 of record OX376081.1, on the reverse strand, counting down.
AAAGAGTCGTTTAGTAAGACATACTCGTACACACACTGGTGAAAAGCCTCACAAATGTGAAATATGTCAGCACAGTTTTAGTAATGAGTATACTTAAGTTAAACATATTCGTACACACACTGGTGAAAAACCTTTCAAGTGTGAAACATGTCAGCAAAGGTTTAGAGAAAAGAGTCATTTAGTAAAACATATTCGTACACACACTGGTGAAAAACCTTTCAAGTGTGTAATATGTCAGAAAAGTTTTAGTGATAAGTTTAATTTAAAAATACATAGTCGTACACACACTGGTTAAAAGCCTTTCAAGTATGAAACATGTCAGCAAAGTTTTAATAATAAGAATACTTTAGTTACACATATTCGTACACACACTGGTGAACAGCCTTTCAAGTGTGAAATATGTCAGCGTAGATTTAGTCATAAGAGTAATTTATTGGTAATACCAGTACACACACTGGTGAACAGCCTTTCAAGTGTGAAATATGTCAGAAAAATTTTAGTCGTAAGGTTAGGTTAGTAATACATAGTGGTACACACACTGGTGAAAAGCCTCAGAAATGTGAAATATGTCAGCAAAGTTTTAGTCAAAAGGATCATTTAGTAAAACATACTCGTACACACACTGGTGAAAAGCCTCACAAATGTGTAATATGTCAGCAAAGTTTTAGTCAAAAGGATCATTTAGTAAAACATACTCGTACACACACAGGTGAACACCTTTCAAGTGTGAAATATGTCAGCGTAGATTTAGTCATAAGAGTAATTTATTGGTACATACCCGTACACACACTGGTGAAAAGCCTCGCAAATGAGATGTCAGTTTAGTTATATTCACTCCTATGATTTAAATCGTCTTATTTGAATACAGGAATTAATAGAATATTTAATAGATTTTTGGAATTTATGGTAATCATTAAAATACTTCATTCTACTGTATCTAATTATATTTTTAAGTTAATTATATTATATTGTTACACTAGTTTCTGCCCGCGGCTTCGCCCGCGTTCAAAATAACTTTCCCAAGATACAATTTTATCCAAATAATCGTCCAATGGCATAGAAATAAATCTTACTACATATATATCGATGTCCAATGGATTATGCTTGATTGTGGTATATCTATTATAATGCAAGAAAATAATAATAATTGTATGACATTTTAGGCAAAGCATAGCGCACTATTTAAATGTTTAACATCTTTTTTATATATGATATATAATAAATTATTTGTTTCTCTTTCACAAATAAAATTACAAAACACAACATAATATATAGACACCAAATTCCAACTAATAATAAAAGGAACTCAACTCACAAAGGACAAAATTGAGAATTTGAGCAAGGTGTTACAAAGGTGAGAATATTTTATTCGTGGGAGACTGGTGCCTAAACTGAGCCGAAGCCTGTATTTCAGGTCACCAGGTGCCCACACCAAGAAGCTAATAATTATTAATAATGAAGATACAAAAAACAAAAAAATAAATTAGGTACGTGACAAAGTTACAATCGTGAGTTTCAGTATGGAAAGAAAGTGGAAGAGTGTAAGAGTGTGTGAACATTGAGACAATGTACCTATGTGTGTTGTGTAATGAGTATTAATAATAATAATAACGTTTATTGTGTTCAAAAGTTTATACAAACAATTTTGGGTTTGGAGTCTTCATTTAAGCAAATTAATGCCTGTATTAAAAGACTCCGCTCCTTCACAACAGTAGGTACTTACTTAAAACTAGGGCTTGCAAATATTCGACAATTTTGCAATTCGAATATTCGATATTTTTTTGGGGCATATTCGAATATTGTTCGAATATTAAATAAAAAAATTAAGTTTTATAGAAATCATGTTCTTTAATTTCTAAATAGTCTTTATTCTCTAAATCAAAATAATACTATTTAAAGCTAACGCAAGGTTACAAAAGCAATTAAAATATTTTTTTCTGTTATAAGAATACAAAGGATTAGAATAGCTAACATTAAACTGCAAATAATCAACTAGTTTCATCAAATAACATAGCTAACACAATAATCAACGTATTTTTTTGGAAGAATTTTAATGGTCAACTTAATTGTACTGATAATATTAAATATTAATACACCACAATGTTATTCTAATATAATATTCGCAAAAATTAGAAACAAATGCTTAAAATGTTTTAAAATAAACCATAGTTATCAAAATAAACTAATCTTGTTTTGTTTTTCAACCTTGGACACCAACACAACTCAGTCTTATAAAATCGGTTATGAATATTGTAATAATATAATAAAATAAAATCAAACAAAACAATAACAAGTAAGTAACGCAATTAAACCTTCGATGCTAAATCGTTTTCTTAATGTTAAATAATCAATGTCACACTAACAACGTAGTAAGTAATCCTGTAGTAAGTTAACACTCGTAACGCCCGCGCGTCGAACGACGTTGATCGTTGACCTTGTTTTGACGGCGTGCATGTACGTTGAATTTTGTGTGCACATCAGATTGTTGAGTTTTGTTTTCTAGGAATCGGTCGAATTTTCGAATATCGTAAAATTTCTATTCGAATATTTGAAACAGTTGATTATTCGAATAATTCGAATATTCGAATGTTCGAATGCAAGCCCTACTTAAAACACAATGAAAAACGGTACATAGGCATTAGAGGTGTAAAAGTAACGAAAAGAAGCGTACCCGTATGTATTCGTTACTATAACAATCAGTACTCGTTACTATCATATCGTTACGTTACTCGTTACTGTTGATACCTAATACCACACATCATCGCATCGAGTCATTGCGTACGTATGACATTGACGTCGCGTCGTTCGTACTTTATAGAGAACATACTTATACGTCATTTAGCAACCAATTCAGTTGCTCGCACGCAGCGATCGCGAAAGGTCGTTAATTAGCCTAATCAGTTACGGTTGTCCGTGCGCGCGTAAGTAAAAATGGCCAAGTGTGCAAAGTGTTCCAAAGTAGTTACGAAAAAAAACCCTGGAGTGTAGTGTAGCAAATGTAACAAATGGCTTCATGGTGTTTGTGCTTCATTAACTACTGAACAGCTTAGTGCATTGTCGGCTACGGATTCGGTTGATTGGAAATGCCGCAACTGTATTGGTTCTAAACCAAAACGCATTTCGTGTATCCTACCGGACCCCGAAGAAGATGACTCTGACCAGGAAGAACATGGGATATTTACTGCTTCGGATAAGGATGCTATCCTGGCAATATTTCGCCAAGAAACTCGCGAAATTATCAAACAAGAACTGCAAAGTACCCTCGATTTTTATTCCAGAAAAATCGATGACTACGAACAGAAATTGAAAGACTACGAAACCCGTGTTAAAATAGTAGAAAACCAATGCAAAGATCTTCAAAACGTTATAAAAAATATAAACATGCAAAACGATGTCTTTGAGCAAAAAGTAAATAAAATTGAACAAACTTATTCCCAAAACAACATCGAGATATGTGAGGTAAATGAAAAAGAGGGTGAAAGCACTATGAATATTGCGTTATCAATTTGTCAAAAACTTAAGCAAAAATCTGAGGACATTATTAGAGTTTACAGGAAAAAAAGCCAACCGACCGCTCGACGGGCCAAAGTCCAAAGATCACCACTTCAGCGCCGATCATCGTGTCCCTGCGTGATAACGGTCGGGACTGCTGGCTTGAAGCGGCGAAAAACATGACCCTTACTGCGCGTGACGTAGGTGAAGAGGGTGACGAAAAAGTCTATCTACGTGAATCTCTCAGCCCTACAACAGCATTCCTACTGTGGAAAACAAAATCTATGCTGAAAGACAAGTTTCTTTGTAAATATGTGTGGTGCTAAAACGGGCTTATTCTGGTACCTACGTAAACAGGAGGGTGACAAAAAAGTCTACACAGTGCGCTCAAACAGTGACATTGCAAGAATTGTAAAAGAAGTACCTACAAAATAAATAAAATGAATATAAATTTAACTACAAAAGGAACCGTCTTCATGTCCTGGCAATGTAAGTATTTACCCGCACTTAACTTGTCAGCATCACCTGATTAATTAATAGGGTATTACACCCATTTTTGAAAAGTGTCTCAATGAAATTCTGTTGTGCTAATATGCTACCAAAAAAACCATAAAATTTTTATTCAATCGATAAGTGCCATAAAAATGCATCTGAATGAATTTTGAATTTCAAATTTGGCGCGTAGTTTGTCGAAAACGCCTCTTACTGGACGCCATATTGCTCAGCGTAAATGACGTCAGTTCGTTTTGTATGAGCTCATATTAAATATGATAATTGATAATTGTATATCATTTAAAAATAATTAAAAACATATTTTGTAATAGGTGTAATAATGAAAAAATTATGTTGATTACGAAAATAATAAAAGTACAAAGACTACTACTACTACGCCTACCGGTTGACTGACAGTTGACAATTTTTTGTTTACACAGCCGTACTGTGTAATAACATGGTCGCCACTATTTCATGGTGTTTTAGAACAGATTAAAAATACTGAAAGCTTTGAATTGAATTTAAAAATTGTTTTTTTTTATTTTATGAACTAAAACTTACATTTTCCGACTGCTTTATGCCTAAACTGTCTCAATAACATATTTATAGATTTTTTCTCGTATAGAGTAAAATAGCCTATTATGAACACTAGTTACACAGATTCATTCCTAATAGATAAAGTACATCCCACTTGGATTGATTTCACCCGCGACATACGACCGGAAAACAACGATTTATTAATACTACATGTCAACATAAGATCATTGACAAAAAATCACTCGCATTTAGAGTACATATAAGGTACAGGCGCCGATGAAGGCCCGCTTAATTTCAAAACCTCGTAAAATCTTGCAGATAAGTAAAGTAAAGAAAAAAGATAATGGAAGTTGTAATATATTTATTTGAGAAACAAGATATCTAAAAAAGTAGTACCGTTTTTGGCATTTTAACACAAATGTAAACACTTTTTAGAAACTTGTTATTGGGCTATCTTGGGAAGCTGGTCGCTGAAGATGGCCCGAAAAATATTAATGAAAGTATATGCATTATAAACTCTTAAACACTTTTAACATAAAACATCGAAATAAAAACATACTTCCCATAACATTATTCATAAAAGGTAAAAAAAAACAACCAAAAATTTAAATGTGGGCTATCTTAAATCTATCAAAATCAACTATAAAATAGAAACAAACCACTAAATAAAATAAAATTTAACTTCGAGATCAATATTGAAAGTAACTTATCAAAAATAAAAATAAATCAGATTTTTTTTCTAAAATTTATTTTTTTGATGTCATTCATTAAGGGAATTATACTATGGGCCATGATAGGAAATTACACCCGGGTTGAGTATAATCTCGTAAAAATACAAAAAAAGGAAATAAAATAGTAACACTCATCTGTAATTCGCTTATAAATAGATTAAATATGAATTTTCACATTTTAGAGCAAAGAGATTTGTTTTAAATTCGTTAATTTTCAAAAGGATTTAGATAATGCAGGTAATAAAAAGTGTATCGTCTTGACATGAACAAGCAAACTGCCATCAGTCTCCAAAATGGCGACGCGCCGGTAATGAAACACACTTGCACTATTGTCTATAGTACCAATAGCATACACCCACGAAATTTCAAATGTTTCGAATAATCATAACTGTATTTTTTTAAATGTGGGCTATCCTAGGACCCGGGCCATCTTCGGCGACACTACCTTATTATGTCTACCAGCCCCGTGATTGTTCACCTGATTATAATTACGGAAGCTAACATCACAGATACAATAAAACCGTTATTTGAACTACAAGATTACTCAATGATTACGGAGTTACGAAGCTATAGAAAAGGAGGCGGTATTGTCATCTACGCGCATAAAAGTATTTCATTCACACGACTGTCGGTTAATGTATTGAACTTTGAGTGTATTATTGGTGAAGTGGAGTCTTTCGATGGCTATAAAACTTTATTATGCGCCGTATACCGGCCCCCGAGCTTAAATAAGAGTATGTTTATAAGTGAACTATCGAGACTATTATCCGGGTTCCCAGTAAAAAATAACTGTTTATTAATTGGTGACATAAACATAAATATCGACTACTCTGACGATTCTATTGTTCAACTATATCTAAACTCGTTGTATGAGCTGGGGCTAGAATGCTGCATTTCTCAGCCTACTCGAATACAAAAAAGTGCAACTGGCGTATCCAAATCCTGCATAGATCATATATTTATTCGTGACGCGGCGGTCGGCTCGATAGCCATTCACTACGATCAGCTGTTGTACAAAACGCAATAGCTGATCATTTCATAACCGGTCTTGCAATTACTAGTTCCACCCGAACAAAACAACGTAAAACCATTGTTAAAATTAATAGGTAACGATAAAGTTAAAAAGGAGCTGAGTTCAGTTGACTGGTCCCCGGTTTATGGAATGAGTGATCCGGATGAAGTTGAATGTTTTATCAGAGGTAAATTCCAAACAATATATAACAAGTGTAAACAGAAAGTAACAGTAAGTTTAAGTAAACGATACCAATGTAAATGGATAACGGATAAATTAAAATATATGTCAAATAAAAAGAAAGAACTTTTAGAAATTTGGAAAAACGACTTGAGTAATAAAATAAATGGACAGATTTATAATAAATATAGAAATAAAACTAATAGATTATTGTCTAAAGCGAAAAATATGTATGTAAAAAAGGATATATGTAATAATTCCAATAATCATAAAAAAATGTGGGAAATAATTAACAGACTTACAGGTAGAATTGTAAAAGCTTTAGACGACATCATCCTGAGATCTTTTAGATTAAAACCTCAAGTATTATCAAACAAATTTGCTTGTGACTTTGACACAAATGTAAAAAAAGTGTTATCTGTATGTAATCAGCCACTTATTGACACAAAGTTGTACACAAAATTCTCTAATGTCTCTGTTCGACCTAGCAAGATAAATGACGATGTATAAAATAATAAGAAATCTCAACGATAAAAAAAAGTTTTTTCAAAAAAAAGAAAACCGCCTTCAAAAACTAAAAAGTGATAAATAACTTTAGCACAGAACACACATTACTTTAATTTCGGAAGTCGGTGGCGGCGGCTTTGTGTTTGTTGTTTTGTATTGCCACCGACTTCCGAAAGTAAAGTAATGTGTGTTCTGTGCTAAAGTTATTTATCACTTTTTAGTTTTTGAAGGCGGTTTTCTTTTTTTTGAAAAAACTTTTTATTTTTCGCTTTTTAGTGTTCCCCTAACATCCAAATCAATTAAGAAACGGCGACACACTTAAAGAGATTGTAAGTCCTCCAAAGATTGAAGAAACTAAAACGTCGTCCAAGTAATTTATTAGGGAATTTGTTGATTTTCTCAAAAAGGGCTGTATCAATTTTGATAAAATTTTCATGGGACCATTTGGGAAGTATAACCTTTCCAACAAAAAAAGAATTTTTCAAATCGGTTGGCAAACGACGGAGTTAAGCGCGAACAAACCTAAAAAAAAAAAAAATACAAACATCCGAATCGAGAACCTCCTCCTTTTTGAAGTCGGTTAAAAATGCCTGGGCTTTGATCAAATTAGAGCAAAAGACGTAAAGTTTATATCTAAAGAAATTACACCTGTTCTAATCTAACTCACTTAGTTAATAGTTGTATACTCAGTCAGTCTATCCTAATAACTTAAAAATTGGTATAATAAGACCCATACACAAAAAAGGCAGTTATATGGATACCAACAACTATAGACCAATAACTATCCTTTCTTGCATAGATAAAATTATTGAAAAATACTTTGGGAACGTTGTGAACAACTTTTTGTCAAGCAATGGCATAATCCATGAAAAACAGTTTGGATTTCAGAAAAATAAAAGTACCACGCAATTGCTATCGCAGTTTACAGATGAAATCAATAAAAAACATGTAATCACAATTATGATAGACTTCAGCAAAGCTTTTGATACGTTAAATTATGAGGTACTTTACACCGAAATGCAGCAGAATGGTATACGGGGCCCAATGTTGGAGTGGTTCAAGGATTATCACAAACAAAGATTCAATGTGGTTAGTATAGCGGGGGCGCTCAGTGACAGAGTTCCAACACATCATGGAACGGCTCAAGGATCGATTATCGGTCTGACTGAGTACCTGCTTTATGTTAACGATATGTGCAACTTATTCCGGCATGCCTCTGTCTACCAATTTGCTGACGACACATGTCTTATCACAGCACACAGAGATCTAAGTACTGCCGAGAAATTGATCGATTTTCACAGAATCACCTAAATCGGATCATGAATCTCGGAGTAATCGATGTACATACATAAAAATAAAAAACCAACCGAATTGAGAACCTCCTCCTCGGTTAAAAATTAAGTAGTTTTGATTAGCAATCAGTTTGATTTTGTCTAAATCTATCATGATATAAACAAACTTAGACGAGATATTTGTTTAGCCGAGGCCTTTCATGGTAAACAGAATGTAGATAGGTATTTATAAATAAATCACTAAATGGAAAGCTACTAGATACTGGGAAAAATAAAATAAAGGTTGCCCTACTTAGAAAGAGGGTTGGCTCACAGAAAGCGAGATAGTGATTAATAGGTATGGCTTCAAGTAGGTATTCGAAGTGTGGACTCCATTTTAATCTACAGTTTCATGGTGTTGGCTCCAACTTTACCTATATCTTCATGGGTAAAAGTCAGAGTTTGACAAGAAAGTCCGTTCGTGACAAGTTGAAAATTACATTGACTGACACTATTTGACACTTAATTTATGACAAGCAAGTTGATAGGGATGCAAAGTCTTGTGAAATGTCGATATAAATATCGATATTATATCGAAGGCACGCAATGCCAACGTGATAATTATCGATATTTTCACTATTTTTATAGCTCTGTAAAAAATTGGGAAATCAAAAGCTATTTTCAAAGTTATTTATTTGGTTACAAAGATGGATGAAAAAAGTAACAACAATCACACAGCGAAGATGATAATCACAAATATTTTTCATGTCAAATATGTTTTACTTAAGGCGGGTCTCCTGCGACACTGTTTTGTGTTTTTTAACATCAAACATCTAACCAAAATATATGCCCCATATTTTGTTGAATAGCATCTTCGCTGTGTGAAAACTTTTTTTATTTTTCCTGAATTAGCTCTGATTGTAAAATTGCTTTTAATTTCCCTTTTGATTTGCAACTTTGTTACAATAGTTATTTATATTTGATTCGATTTAGACAGTAGGTAATAGTAATAGCAGGTAAAATAAAAACTTGTGCGGTCGGGGGACCCCCGTAAGCTTAGAGTATTTAATTACAGTATTAGAGAGCGCGCGTACTGCACAAATCGCTTAGTAAGCATCGTAGGCAGATGAGCTAATACGTATAATATACGTATTAGCTCATCTGATGAGTGTATGACAGATAGAGATGGGGCATCAATTACTTGCCGAACGGCAACGAACTATCGATAAGGTAAATAAATATGTTTTCACATTGTACATTTTGTATTCAATATGTTATTTCCTATTCTATTAAAGGAGAAATGTATGCATATATATGGAATTATATATTGTTTTCCAAACTAATAAAGTGTGTCTATTTTATTTGAATATTTCTTGTATTACGAACTTGTTAAATATTAAGGTTAATAACATAAAAGATAGGGTTTAGTGTTATTTTTGTAAATAATTTATCATATAATAATGTTATGTTAATTAAATACCATTTTTATTAAAACATTATTATTTTATTAAAACACACTACAAAATTATTTATTTATTTATTTTACTATTTATGTACACACAGTAGACAACACAGGAAAAAAAAAACATTTTAATTACGTGTGCCTAACTTTAATACTTTAAATCTATGATATCTAATCTGTAATATATTATAATAAGTAGTATTTCTAGCAAACATTTTATCGACTACAGCGTTGGTATCGTCACATCTCTACAATCAAGCGGCGGAGTGCGGAGCGCGGGTGAGCCTGCGCGTGCCCGCCTTGAAGGAGACGTGGGTCTCCTCCACCCCCGCGATTCCGTATATGTTTTCATAAAAATAAGTATAACAATCGACCTACCGATGAAATGTGATACTGGAATTCAATTTTGTGTGTTTCCTGCTATCGTTTTTGCGAGACCGAACTGAACATTTTACCGTTTTTACACGTAAATATGTAAAAAATCCTTTAGAGAAACGCACTTTGCTAGCACTCAACGGACTCAACCACGACTACAAGCGCTCGCGGCGGGAACGTCGTTTTGTTCTCACCCATGCCTACTGTTCTAACTTCATTGTGCGCGCTCTATACTACTGTAATTACATACTCTAAGCCCGTAAGAGCGATGTTCCTTACGTACGTGTCTGTAAAAAAAATATATACTTATTTGTAATAATATATACATTATATAATAATAATATTATATATTTCATTCTCATTTGTTTGTAGTAGGCTCGATACACGCACACATATACACGCATTTCGTTACGTGACGATTTCTACTAATTCGCACTACCCGTAAGCCGCATTTAAGGAACTTTGTTCCAAAAATAGAAAATTTATTTATTTTACTATTTATGTACACACAGTAGACAACACAGGAAAAGAACATTATAAAATATGAATACATAGGTACTGCTTATTTCTTAAGAAATTTCTGCCAGCAAACCTGCAAAAAGGGTTAATCGGTTTTAACAAATATATTTTAGGTTTTCCGATATTGATATTATCGATATCAATGATTTTAACATATCGATATAAATATTGATATTTTGGTGTCGATTATCGGTAACGCCATTTATACTTACTATACTCTTTGGTAATTCGTCTCTTGTCGTCCTCTATACTTACTATACTCTTTGGTCAGTCGTCTCTTGTCGTCGTCCGTCACTGTCAGTCACAGTCAGTGTCAGACTGTCAGTGTCGGTAAGATAAGAATAATAAGTGTCTCTATAATTCGGTAAATAAACTTGTTCTTGTCTGACTTGTTAGATCTGGGATCTGGCTACTTGCTGCTTGCCCTTCTTGGTCTATCGTCGCAGTACTGGCAAATTGTTTGTGTTGTTTCTTACACAAAAGCTGTTGGAAAAATGGAGAGCTGAAGCTGGCTGGCTGATGCTACGCCAGAAGCGCCGTCCGCACCGCAGTGTTACAAAAACAAATGTGATCTTGATTTAAGTACATGATTGTTTTTAAAATGAAGGTGGATAAACTAGCCATGTGTAGGATATGTTTGGTGCAGGATGTTCGCATGTATGTGGTCGTCAACAAGAACCTACAGGACCTCTACGAGAAGCTGACTGATGTTCCGGTAAGTTGATATCCTGTGGGGTACGAGTCTTGGCTTAGGCCGTCACTGAGAGAGTACAGCAAAGGTACAGGCTGGACCGGGTCTGGTACTTTAAAAATGTTGTTTTCTTTTGCTAGCCTTTACTTGACTTTAAGATTAGAATGACTTAATCTTCAGGCACTAAATATACTATATATTATTTATACTGTAGTTCGACTTTTAACTCTATTCAGTAACTTGACAGTTGAAGGGATACCAGAAATCAACAAAAAATGGTTGTGAGGTGGTGTAAGAATGAACAAAATTAAATCGTTCCGTATAATGGTATAGGCAGATTAGCGATGCACACGAATGTGTCCGTCGTAGTTTATGTCGGGGGAAGTCCCTTGACACTTTTTGTCTGTTTTGGTTGCAGCAAAAAAGTACTGATTTAAAACATCAATTTTTAAAAAAAATCCCTTGTTTTTAATCGCGATTTAAATCACTGATTTTAATGAAATTATTTAAATCATATCATCCCTGCGTGCCACTAACTAAAATTAACATTAATAAAATCAAATATTGTGTTTCCATTTTTACTTAATTTGATAATTTAAAACTTTTAATTTTACATACATATAAACTACACATACCTACACAATTATATATCTGGTTTATCATATACCTATATTATTGATTCTATTCTCTAACCAAACTTCATTTAACCAAATTAAATATATACAAAGCTTAAAAATAAATATTTAATGTGTTTTACATGTTTTTAATTTGTTTAGTAATGTATGGACCATGTCTGAAATAAATAAAGGAGATGGATACTAAAATGTAAATAAAATAAGCTTGCTTGAGAAGAAGTCTGCAGCCACCCAACAAGTATGGCAAATGCGACTGGCTACTTCTATCTGCAACAAACAATACTTGTCTTATTCATTTAAATATTTAAAAAAAACTATTTGCCTAACAACAAAATCATATTTTATAATACGTAAATAAACAAATTTAACTTACAGCTCTGGGCTTAACTTTACAATAACATTATAAATTCTCATTTCATGAGGTAAGCTGGTGTGAAGCAAATGGCTGAGGCGGTGTGATGCAAGTGAACATCCACATCGGAGACAAACACTACGGTTTCCAAGATTTCTAGGCTCACCAATAGGTTGTCTTTGAGCCTAGTCCCAACAAACTTAGCAAACATGGTCACTGCTGTTTACCTAAAAGATGGAGAATAGATGGGTAGTTTTTAATATCAGATATATCATGGTTACTTTAAAAAACCTACCTCTGTACGATTGTTACTTTTTATTTTATAAATTACAAGTTCCTTACATTTAAACAAAGCAAACAATTAGACCTTCGGGGTCTATCCTATCATGCTATGGTTTGAGATTTGTCAATGCACTAATAACAGTTATAATCAAGTTGATGCAATGTTATTTTAGCTTACGCTTTACGTTTTTACTATCAATTGAATATCTAATGTCTACATGTATTTGGTTAATAATATGGGTATTGTTTGTTTACTTGGGTAATGTATCTTTATGTGCCTTTTAAATATTTACCTATATACTTAACTAGCTATCCGACCCGGCTTCGCATGGGCCTAAAGCCTTCCCCGATAAATGGACTATCCAACACAAAAATAATGTTTTAGTAGATCCTGAGATTAACGCGTTCAACCAAACAAACAAACAAACAAACTCTTCAGCTTTATAATATTAGTATAAATTATTATTCTGTATGTGTTATGGTGAAAGAAAACATCGTGAAGATTGCAAGCCAGCATGGTAGACGCTGGTGGTCTTGCAGGGTTCCCGGAGGTTCTCTTAGGGTTCTAGGAGATTCTCGTGGGATTCTCGGAGATTCTCATAGTGTTCTCGGGAGATTCTTGTAGGGTTCTCGGAGACTCTCGTAGGGCTCTCAGAGATTCTCGTAGGGTTCTCGGAGATTCTAGTAGGGTTCTCGGAGATTCTCGTAGAGTTCTCGGAGATTCTCGTAGGGTTCTCGGAGATTCTCATAGGGTTCTCGGAGATTCTCGTAGGGTTCTCGGAAATTCTCGTAGGGTTCTCGGAGATTCTCGTAGGGTTCTCGAAGATTCTCGGAGATTCTCGTAGGGTTCTCGGAGATTCTCGTCGTGATACCTGCAAGAATAGAAAAACTTTATTTGGGTAGTACATCTGTAAGTTTACAATTATCAATGCTTATAAGGTCAGTAGGTTCTCGGAGGTTCTCGTAGATAAGTCAAAGTCAAGTTAAAGTCACATCAAAGTCAGGTCAAAGTCAGTGTTAATTCTCGGAGGTTCTCATAGAGTTCTCGGAGGTTTATTAAAAGTTGAACTGTAGTTTAACATTTTGAATATCCACTTCTATTTCACTATAAAGTCATTCGCCAGAGAACTAAAGTCATCGACATTGAGCGTCGAATCAGCACGCTGAAGTGGTGGCATGCCGGCCATGTCTGCAGATGGACAGGCAGTAGATGGAGCAGACATGCTTTAGATAGAGTGGAGACCGCGTTTGAGCAAACGTAGTGTGTGACTCTGTGCGGCACAGTGATTGCAAGGTGGTTGGAAACAGATGGATGAGGTTACCCTACACCGGGTTGGTTAACAATCTCTGGGGAAGGCCTACGTGCAGCAGTGGACAGCAATAGACTGATATAATGTTGACTTACTTAGCTAGTGTCCATTGGGACTGAATGCCTTTACTGAAATTGGGTCAGGAGATTATTATTTTTTGTTTTTAATTAATTTTGTAAACAATGTTGTATAAGATTTGGTTTGTTCCAGTTCATAACTGAAGATGGTAGATCGATGCTTGCTTGTTTTTATTGCTGCGCTAGATTGAAGCAATGCGCCCATTTCAAGAGAAAATGTCTGGAAGCCAATAACGTTTTTGTCCAGATGTTGAATGAGGTGAGGTATTATATAAAGGACTTCTATTCTCCTAACTAATGTGGAAGCTATTGTGTCCATAAATATTTAAACTGTGCTGTTGACTGTGGAATTTGGATGCAAACTCTTCTGTCAAATGTAGGTGTTTACAATTAAATTTTAATATTTTAAAGGGTTGGATCTAGAACACGGAAACACGAGTTGGGGCATAAAAAGAGATGAAGTTGGTAGGAGTTGGGTCCCGATTATAACTACTACTTTCATTAAAGGAAACCGCGTAGTTTTCGAGAAAATAAGTTACTAACCTCAAATCACATCATACCACGTAAAAAGCGAAAACGAAACGTTAAAATGACCGATTGACAACCAAATCTGCCAAAATATATTTTTTGTGGTGTAAAATATCGTGCAAAATTGATAAAATGGAACGTAAAAAAAAGAAATGACATTTGTGCGTGTCAAACTTATTGGACAAAAGAAAAAAACTTAGGTATAGATCGACATCAGGGGCACCCCGAGGTTCGGTTAGTTAGGTTCCTTTAAACCCTGCAGACAGAAATAGGAGCCCCGCAGTGGGGCTCCGTCAACCTGATAGCGGCCGTCTTTGTTTGTACCAATTTTCGTACCCGTTGCAGACAGTCGACGCCTTTTAGGCAACTTTACCTAGTGTTTGAGGTTAGCTTACAAATTTTTTTTTCCTTTCATGGGAGTAGAGATGTGCCGAGTCTGGCTGACTCGAGTACTGACTCGAGTACCTAGTAAGTACTCACATACTCGAGTACTCAAAATATAGGATTTAAATCCACAGTACTCGGATACAGGACTCGAGTACTTACAGTATTCGAATACCAAGTCGCGTATTTTAATCGCAATCTTGTACCTCCACGCATAAAGTCGAACTTTGCATGCTTACGATTCGCGTAGCTTACTGAGTGAAGCTAGTCACGAGTGTCGCGCGTGACTCGACGTTCACAGCAATCAAGTATGAACCTGTTTAATGTTTACGTTTTTTAACAGCTGGCCGGTATCAGAAAGTTATTAGATTGTTTTCATATTTCTACTTAGTTTATTAGTTATTGATTTGTTATTAAATTGTGCTGCATCGTTTTCCTTCCGGGACTTGTGAATAATTGTGTGTGTAAGATGGCACCGAAAAAGAAATCGGAAGTGTGGAACTTTTTCACTAGGTATTCTAGAAGATAAAAAAGTGGAGTGTAAAGAATGCAAAAAATCGTTTGTGGACTTTGGGTACACTACAAATTTATTGAAACATTTGAAAAAGATACATCCATTGATATATACAGTGTCCATAGAAAAAACCGGTAAGCAAAATGAAAATGAATGCTTAGAAGATACTTCTGATTTGGAGTCATTAGCATCGGCGTCGTCGTCTGCTAGTCAATCACAAACAAATGATGGCTATGAAATGGAGTCCATTTCATAGCCATCATTTCTTTTACGATTTCTCGTAGGTTGGTCCATTTAATGGACCAACCTACGAGAAATCGTAAAAGACAGCAGACAAAAAGACTGATTATATTGATGACTGATTAGATTAAAAAGACTGTTTATACCATAATAATGTTATTATTTACTTACTGTCCTATCGTCATATAATACTTATGAACCGAAAGCAAGCTTTCGAGAACAAATAAAAATGTACTCGAGTCTACCAAAGTACTCGAATACTCATGCTGGTACTTGAGTACCTATCCGAGTTCCGTGACTCGAATCCTGATTCGATTCCTTTTTCAACGAGTACCAAAATACTCGAATACCAAAAATAGCCGACTCGGCACATCACTACATGGGAGTGATACCAGGGGGTCGGTAGGTCCCGCCCTACCTCCTCCCATCATCCCCCACTCCCAATTCATGTTTCCACATACTAGATTTTAACCATTTTAAATACATACTATTATTATTATATTACTGCAACAATTTCTGTTTGGCACTTGAGCAATTTGTGAACGGTCTTGCATGTTGACAAGAGCCCTGTAGCGATAGCCCATGCAGTGGTCAGTGAGGTTTCTTGCCGTTGCCAGGGTGCATAGGACCTATTTATGCATAGTCACTTGTAGAGGCTGGTTTGTTTGACTATAATAATTATAGTTAGAAGGGACTGATCCACAGCACATTACTCCTGACTCAATGATTAAGTTTGTAATAATATAAATAATTTGATTTCAACTTTTTACAGCCAAACTCTTTAAGAAACCAGGATTGCTTAGAGTTTTTCGGTGGGTTTACTAAAACTCCAGTGGAGCACATCAGTATAGTTGATGAATGTCCAATAGAAAGAGTTGCTATCAAAGAAGAAGTACCAGATGTTTGTGAGACACAAGATGATGTTATTGAGCCAGAGGAGGAACATCCAAATGATGGTATGTTTTTATAAAGCATATAATACATAATGTTAAATAGTTTTTATTTATATAATGTGTTATTTTATTGTTTTATTGAAACAATGAACTAAAGTAGTTGCTCTGAAATAAGATAAGTTTATTCTTTTAAAAAAACATCACAAATTACCTTTGCAAACTTATCTTGCTACTATACTTAAATAACTATCTTAATCAATCAAACAAATTACTAACCTGAAATAAGAGAGACAACATTGAAAGCTATTTCTTCTAATATGTTAACAATCTAAAATATCACTATCGTCCGGCGTCCATTTTTATAATCCTGTATTGAACATAGTGCACTGTGCAAAGTGCTGCCACCATAGATAAGGTACTTTCACTTACGTCAAAGTTATGCGCGGGAAATTTAAATTTAATGTAGAGCTAAGCTTCATTTACATTTATATTGAACCATAGAGTAATTGCACTGTACAGACAACTGTACAGGTTTATTTTTATTTTATATACATAATCATTGTCGCGGCGCGCGTCAGCACTTTTATACGGTATTTAATTATAATAATAATAATAAGTGTAGGCGTGAACAAACCCTACATTTTTTGGTCCTTCGAGCCGGATATTTATCGGTGTATCATTAACAGTGTATCATTATCAGATTTGTGTTCTGAAGATTTCTGGTACGATAGCGAATCGGTCTGCTGGCCTCCCACAAGCGGGTCTCACCAGTTAGATTGAGAAGGCGCAGATATCGTGCTGGAGATTACATAAACAAGCATCAAGCAAATCAAACAACAATTTATCATCATCAGCATCAGAGAATCTTCTCATATTAGCAAGAGCATTAGAATATTTTTTTTCACTTCTTTTGCTCAAAAAGGCCGTCATTGTAGCATACCAGAGCGGGGATAAAATAGCATTTCATCCTCTAGGGGAAAAAGTTTTTATTTTTTTTATTTTTGTGTGTCAAATATGACAATGAGCCTACAAAAACGAAAAAGTCTTTAGTCATAAGTAGATTAATCATGAATAAAGACTCGACTTATTACTGTTTCATAAAAAAAGAACCTCATTTTAATTTTGAAAATGGAACGAAAATCGGCGATCTCTGGTAGAATGCATGCAATGTGTTGCGGCTACAGAAGAAACAAAAAAAATATTTCATATTGTATTGGATTGTTTTATTTTCTCGCAATCGTAGTGAAAAGTATAGTGTAACACACGGCGCTAAAACCCATTAAAACTCGGTTTCTATTTACTCATATAAACTATCTATCTATCTATCTATAAATATATAAACTACCTCGTATATAATGGGTCATTTTAGCTCCTTGTATAACAATCTACTATTATCAACTTCAGGTATTTATCATATAATTTTTATCAATTATCATGGTGAGCATACAATCATTGTTCGAACGTCAGAGCTTTCTGACCAAGGAAATTGAGAGAATAAATACCAATTTCCGTAAGGACAGTTCAAGCAGGAAGACACCTGAATATCTTATCAGCCGTTTAGCCTCACTGGATAAATGTTGGAAGGAGTTTGAAGACAATCATAGCAAGCTGCTGGAGTTTGAAGATGATCAATATGAATACTTCTCCAAAGGGATTCATGGGTTCATGAAGGAATATGATATCAAAACCAAGGAAATGATATCATCATGTAAGGAGACTAAACTTCCGACCTTTTCCTTACCCACCTTTGAAGAATATTCCTATCAAGGGGATGACCTACTTAGGATGAACTCAACATTCTTCAACATCTCTGGAAAGTTATTGACACCATTCACCTCCGTCTCGATAATCAATTGAAAGGAAGCAACGATGCATATGAAGCCAAGTTCTTGCAGATTGAAGAGCGCTGCCTTACCATCAAAAGGGAGCTGAACAGAAAATTAAACTCTACTGCCCACCTTGAGCAAGCCACACCTAAACTAGAAGTACCTACATTTTTCGGGAAATATACTCAGTGGCCGACCTTCTTCGATTTATTTATGGAAACAATTCATAATAACAAATGTATCACTTTATTTATTTATTTGTTAACATAGGTAAAGATATACAGGTCTTATGTTAGATGAATAGAGCGTTATATTATGCCAGCAGGCGTACACATATGGTGTGCAAATCTAGCTGACAAATTTGAGGTTTTATGCCTAGAGTACCTACTCCGTTCCATAGCTCCATGGCAAACCGCGAGCGTAGACCTCTGCTAATTTGTCAAAGACCATGTTTGAGAACCATAATGTGTGTGTGTTTGTTATGAATTCTAATTATTCTCAATGAATTAGTACATTTGTAAAGTTATATCACGTACGCAAAATACGCGCTGAGACGTGAAGTTAACACCAGTCCGTCATACTACTACTACCTACTACTAAGGTTATATCAACATAAAAACTAATGATTATTCATAATTTCATGTATTCGAGGCGTATTTATTCTATTATATTTCATATCATTTATTCATATTTCGATGCTTTTTCATGTGTTATTTTTTTTTTTATGTGGGGACATTTTCACACACGGCCATCTGACCCCAAACTAGGGAGACCCTGTACTATGGGTGTCAGACAGCTGATATACATACACAAATACACTTTTTTTTGTTTAAATACATACATATATAGATAAACAAGTCCCAGACACAAGGTAAACACAAGTGCTCATCACACAAATGTTTACCCTGGGCGGGAATCGATCCCGCTACACGCTGCGCAGCAGTCGATCGCTCAGCCACTGCGCCAACCGTGCGCAATACGTAATTGTCAAATTCAAACATGGACGTATCGACAAAAGTTATCGATAGTATCGAAAGAAAGAAAAGAAAAGATGTATAAAGATGTATAAAGTAAAAAGATTTTTGGGAGGCCTTAGCCCACCAGTAGGACAGTACTGTTAGAGAAAAATAAAAAAATATTATTTTAGAAATGTCCTGCAATGTCGGGCGAGACGAGGTGCCCTTCAACTTTGAGGACACACTGACGGAGAACGACTATGAGGACAAGGCCGATAGACGGGAGTACCTCGAAGTGGACATGTCCGAGGATGAGTTTAACGAGCCGGAATTCCTCGATGACTTTGAGAAACCGGCTTGTGAGGTAAATCCGTTTTATTATCATAACTAAATTACTGAATCTCTTGTCATGCATGAGATCTGTCGGACAGACTTGACAATGTATGATTTGATACAAAATAAGTATTGTATCAGTTATTAAAATTTTGATTTGTTATCTACCAGCAATATACCAGTATTTTTATGTAATTACAAAATACCAATTTACGCATGTTTTGTGTTGTGGAGGGTGATTGTTTTATTGTGTACAGTCAGTAAAGAAGATAGGTGTGCAGGGTCGTCAGATATTATATAATCCCTTATTTTTAATTTGACAAGTTTTTTAATAGAGAATAAACATATCAATGATTAAATAAAGGCGATTGAACCGATCTGGCATAGCGACCTGCCGCCATTTAGTTTTTTTTTCCAAATCACGGCGCACTATTATCGTGATATGAATGGATAGAGGACTCATAGACGAACAAAAGATTACGTGTACCATGGTACCCCAAAGTGTCACGTTACCGAGATATTTGAAGGTAAAGATCGGCAATGAGTACAACGACAATCACGAGGCGTCAGATTGTATCCAAATAATCGGATACAATAATCGGATAATATTTTTGCTTAATTAGTGCTTAGATTACATATTTTTAAAATCGAGAAGGTTTTAACTTTCTTGCGCTAATAGAAGATCTCCGAAATAATGACTGGAATGAAGTAGTATCCAATAGAGATGTACAGTCAGCAAAAGAGATAGGTATGCAGGTCATCGGAAATGGTTGAAGTTTACTTAGAAACCGATGGATGTTTTCGAATGAAAATTAATTAATTTTCATTGAAATGTTTATTGTGTATTAGATTTATTTCAATTTATTCAAAAACATCCATTGGTTTCTAAGTTAACTTTAACTATACCTGACGACCCTGAATACCTATCTCCTTTGCTGACTGTACATACAGCGACTGAAGAATTTCACAGATTTAACCGATGCAATAAAATGTCACACTACTGTAAAGAGGATAAGCCGATCTAAATTATTTAGCCCTGAATCACACCCGGCCTAAATGCATGAACCACAGGGACAAACTTCACAAAGAGTCTTAACAAATACACTAATGACAAAACAAAAAACTTGTTTACACTCGCTACAGGAACTTTTTCACTAATCTGATGCATAAATTAAAACGTGAATAAGACAGCAGAAAGTTGGAAGAAAGCAAATCGAATACTAAAACCATGTGGAATACTATGAAGACAGTCACTGAGCAAACTAATAATAGAAGTAACAATTGCGACTGCTAAAATGATAAATCCACGGCACAAAACTAAGTTGAATACTGTAATTAATACTTTTGTTCTGTTGGCACCAATTTGGCAAGTCGAATTCTTGCTGATATAAATGAAACGCAGGAGTCAGTGGTTTCCAAACAAAAGTTGGGAGACCCGTCTGTTATTAATTTCTTCTTGCTTGCAACCCACAGATAATTATGAAGTTAACATATTAATCGTTAATCTGAATAATGATAGTGATGCTGGTTTAGATGGGCTTACACCATAACTTTTTTAAGAGATAAGAAATGAAATAATAGTCCCGTTAACATATATTATTAATCTCAGCCTGAGCTCAGGTGTGTTTCCTAATAAATGGAAAGAAGCCAAAGTCACCCCAATTTACAAGAACGGGCCGAAGCAAATTCCTGAAACCTATAGGCCCATCTCTCTGTTAAGAATCTTTTCCAAAATAATGGAAAAGATAGTAATTACGCGCATTGTTTCCTTTCTAGAGACAAACAAGCTGTGATCAAACAAACAGTATGGTTTCCACAGAGTGTGCAGTGAGCCATCTTACCAATGTATTAACATCTTATCTAGACAACAACGAAAAGTGCTTGAGAGTGTTTTTAGATAAGAAAGAAAAGAAAAGAAAAAGCATTTATTGGCCCGCACAGGACAAAATACACAAACACAACAGATCTCGCTAAAGCATTTGACACTGTTGCAATTCCCATCCTTCTAAAGAAACTGGAAGTCATAGGAATCAGGGGACTGCCATTGAATTGGTTTGAATCCTACCTAACGAATAGACGTCAGTGTGTAAAAGTGGGTGAACACAACAACTGTAAAAAATATTTAATTTTCGGAGTTCCGCAGGGAAGCGAACTCGGCCCGACCTTATTTATTGTATACATAAATAATATATGTAGTGCAATAACTCAAAAAACTGATATCATATGCTATGCTGACGACACGGCTGCCCTCTTTCATGGCAAACCCTGGGAATCGGTGCAGGAAATAGCTATAAAAACCATGACTAGTTTAAAGCGATG
This sequence comes from Charanyca ferruginea, assembly GCA_947361185.1. NCBI lineage: Eukaryota > Metazoa > Arthropoda > Insecta > Lepidoptera > Noctuidae > Charanyca > Charanyca ferruginea. The sequence goes on along the minus strand of OX376081.1, from coordinate 4,823,779 downwards.
GCTTGACTATAATCTACTTTCTCTAAATATAGGCAAAATTAACTACCTGTGCTTCCACAAAACCCAATCGTCAACGCCCAAACGTCCCCTTAGTATTAAAATACATGTACCTACAGCGACCCTCTCTGTTGCTCCTGTGAAACTATTAAAAAAGGCGGATGTGTTAAAATATCTGGGGTGTTCTAATTGACCAACGACTTTCTTTTCAAACCCCACATTGAATTAGTAGCCAAGCGCGCCAGAAAGTTGATTCACATAATGAAACTTTTACGTAACACCAACTACAAAGATATCTTAAATTTGGTATATGTGGCATTGTGTGAGTCGATTCTCTGCTGCTGCATAACAGTTTGGGGTGGAGTTGGAATCTCCAGCATGATACAAATCGAACGAGCTCAACGTTCGGTATTGAAAGTTATGTATATAAAGTCATTTCAATATCCGACCGATCTCAAAGGAAGCCGCTGTACTGAATGTTCGTCAATTGTACGTTCTAAAAATCCTACTGAAACTACACAAAATGATCCTCCAATCACCTGAATATCCGCAACTCCTCAAACGTCGAGTGTTTCAGTGTAAGTCTGTTAGCACTGGAACTGTCTTCGCACAACACATGCAATGTTTTATGCTTAGCCACATATATAATGGAGTAGCCAAAATATGTGATATTAAAACCTGCAGAACAAGCCAAGTTAAAAAGATTGTAAAAATTGATTTTAAAAATGTGTATCTTTATCTATATCTTTATCTTATCTGTATCTTTACCTTCAAATATCTCGGTAACGTGACACTTTGGAGTACCATGTAACTTGTCATTTTTTGTTCGTTTATAAGTCCTCTATCCATACATACCACTTTCAGAGTGCGCCGCGATTTCGAGAAAAAAAAAACAAAATGGCTGCTGGGCCGATATGCCAGCTTCTATACAAAAAGGTTCGAACCCCTTTCATTCGAAAACATCCATCAAAGTCAAAGCATTTATTTCTATTAAACCATTTACAGGCACTTTTGAATTGTCAAGGTGTCGGTCAGTTAGTCAAAAAGTTGAAGCTAGTTGCTCGTTCCAAAACGTAGGGTACCTACCCTACGTTTTTTCTTGCTCGTTCTTCTCCATAGAGACCTCTCTATGGAGAAGAACGAGCAAGAAACTCCACGGACACTCTTATAAAATCAAGTTTTTACAAAATACTGCTTACATTATTCTTGTTGCTTCTATATTATTATGTGAAAACAATGAAGGTAATCTAGCAATACAAAATATAAAAAATAATCAAGATAAAAACCATGGCAGTTAAGAGTTGACCAATCTCTACTGGCAGCGCCCGTTCACGAACATGACGCGTGAATCAACACCATTCAGCTCATCCATTTTGGAGGGAGCTGAATGATCCAACACACGCGCCACCATCAGCGAGACATTTGAGTGAGCATGACTACATCGGTTTCCGCCGATGACCTGCATACCTATCTCTTTTGCTGACTGCACATTGCTGTTATTGGTTGTGAGGTGTTAGGCTTTTGATGTAAAAATAAATAAATAAATTTTCAGTACGTTGACTCGGCACCGACTATCCTCGGACTGTACACGGCCGAGGGAAGGGAACTCCCGCTACGCCCCTCCTCAAATCCTCCGAGCGCGCCGCTGATCTACATGTAAGTTTCACTGAAATAAATATTGTATAGTCGTATTATTTGTAATAACAAAAACCTTTTATTCGTTAGGCCCAATCCGTCACCTCCTGCGGCCAGTCCATCGCCTCCTGCCACTGCTGCTCCCCTGGCAACATTAAGCCCGCCGCGTGCGATGCAATCGTAAGTAATAAAACACATTTTCATCGAAATGTTTGATAGGCTGAGCCCGTCACGAGCTCTGCGGTCGCCTACTTCTACCCTTGTTACGGATGGCACGGATTCTTTTGGTACGCTCGTACGCAAAATGCGCGATGTGTCCCTGCGTACTGCTCTATTGCAGCTAAAATTGCACAAAATGGCGGACTTGACAATCCCCTCCCCGCGCCCCCTCGCCGCTTCGTGTCAACTTCAGCGCTGAAACAAATACCCGATACTCTTTTTGGACACCGTGTATAATGACCTCCAAAAATAGTAAATGATCACCAACATTTAGCCCCATTTTATTTCTTCATTTATTTATTTAACATGCACACCCTATCTCACAGGTTGACCCCAAAACAATAGAGCGGTTTACAGAACAAACAACAATTAAAAACTAGGCTTATCTACTTAACAGCTAATACTAAAACCCTGAACACAAAATTAAAAATACTAAAGTCTATTAACTACCGAACTTTAATGTTTAACAAACCTCTAGATATAGTAAATGGCCTCCAAAATAAGTAAATGATCACCAACATTTAACCAAAGTATTGTAGAAATGTATGAGTTTGACTGTAAAAAGCGATTTGGTTCTGGTCACAGTTCTAACCTAACCTAACCATGTCGGATCCGCCCCAGGGGGGACTTAAGGGTCCTAAGATTTGGTGATCATTTACTATTTTTGGTGGTCATTTGGTGACTAAGATTTAGTGATCATTTACTACTTTTGGTGGCGTTTGTTAGCACCAAAAGAATCGAAGCCATTTATTTATTTATACTTCATGCGCAAAGGTACAAAGGCGGACTTAATGCCTTAGGCATTCTCAACCAGTCAACCAAGGGTGGTGAAGAAATAACATGGCAGGTGTATAGTTAAAAACAACATAAGTAAACTGAATATAAAAATAATATACAACTAATATTATACATATATATATAACTACACACAAAAAAGAAAAGACGTTTATGAGATGACTCTGCCTATTTAAGTAGAAAGTATATCCGCAATTTCCGTTTAAATGCATACCGACTGGTGACCGTCCTGATATCGAGAGGAAGCTCGTTCCAAAGTAGAATGGACTGGATATGAAAGGAAGAGTGGACAAAATCAGAGGTAGGAGAGAGGCACAGCAAAAGAAGATAATTAGAAGACCGCAAATTCTTAGCGTGTGAAGAATATAAATATTGAAAATGGGATATTAGATAAGGAGGTCAAAGTCAAAGTCAAATCATTTATTTCAATTAGACCATTAAAAAGGCACTTTTGAACGTCATAATAAAAAAATATAAAGTTGATTCTAGTTGCCCATTCCAAAAGGTAGCTTCGTATGGAGAAGAATGGGCAAGAAACTCCATAATCACTCTTTTAAAAAAAAATGTGTACAATATTTTGGATTTACAGTTTTCAGTTTCATAACTATACGTGAATACGATGGACCTTGCATAAAAACACTATATTGAAGTATGTACAAAGTATTACAAGATAAAGAATGACAGCTAAGTTGTATACATAGATACATAGTGTTCACATATTATTATTTACAATTATTGTAAAAGTAGACAACCACTCCATACATTTCAACAAACTATGAACCTATGAACCAGTGTGTGACCCAAAGCAAGAATTAAATATAATTTAATGTATATACTAAGTATAAATTAAGTAGTTTTAATTAGCAATCCGTTTGATTTTGTCTAGACTGTAGATTGTCCTATGGAGCCCGGACCAGCATGTTTCCAAGCATTCTTATCATGGATATAATCCTCTAAACTGTAATATGCTTGTTTACAGAGTGTACTTTTAATATATGTTTTAAATTTTCTTTCATTTAGTTGCAATATATCACTAGGAATTTTGTTATAACACTTAACACAGAACCCCATAAAAGATTTATGAACTTTAGACAATCTAAAATATGGTTGAGCTATTTTCTGTCTGTCATTATATTAATATTTTTAAATAGTTCCCTAAGAGAATCGCGGCGACGTAGATTATAAATGGCTCTAACAGCTCTTTTTTGTAAGATAAAAATGGATTCAATGTCGGCAGCCCGACCCCATAGTAAAATACCATACGACATAATGCTGTGAAAGTAGCTAAAGTAGACCATACGCGCAGTTTCTCGCGGAGGGGTCTCCGACCCGGTCAGTAGGCAGTAAAGCGTTGTCAACGCACGCAAACTTCTTCTCTGACGAATGGGCAACCAATTAAGCTCAGATCTGTAACTTGACACACGGTCATATTTCCTCAAGTAAAAAATAAATCGTATGCAGTTATTGAGGACCTTATCCAGCTTATCCAGCAAGACCGAGTTCAAGTCAAAGTAATACACGTCACCATAGTCGATTAAAAGGAAAATTAAAGTCTGCACAAGCATAGTCTTCGTCTTAGCAGGCAAGAAGTTTCTCAAACGATACAAGGATCGCAAAGTACCGTTGGCTCTCTGACTGACACTAGAAACCTGGCTTTGCCAACCAAGTGTCGAGTCGAGATGGAAACCGAGAACTTTTACGCTAGGGCTAATAGGAATGACGATTCCATTGAAGATAATCGGAGGAAGAGAGCTAACCGCCACTCTACCCATCATACGTGAGCTTCCGATTATTATGGCCTGACATTTTGAGGGGTTTACGGCCACCCCAAATCTATCAGACCAGTCTTTTATAGCATTTAAGTCTCGGTTTACATCTTCTATAGTGTCCGATAGACATTCCACCCACGTAGCTGTATAATTGAAGATCATCGGCTTAAAGATGAGACGAACACTGAAGACAGTGAGTAATAAAATTAATGAAAATGGAAAATAAGAAAGGAGAAAGAATACCGCCTTGTGGAACGCCAGCATCGAGATCACACCATCCCGAGGAGCTCTCGTCAACGCGGACTGACTGCTGACGTCCCCAAGAAGAGAACCATTGAGCCATTGATATGTATATGGCCTTTCCGTAACAGGCTGTAAATAAATAAATAAAAATAATTATATCAATTATCAAATATTATATAAAGTTTTTAATTAACAATGTTTCAATAAGTACTTTTTCTTTGTTAAAATAATTTTTAAAATAAATTATTTACAATTTCTTTTGCAGAACCGCTTACAATCACACCATGGCAGACCAACCTGACGAACCTATGGATCTCACGGATCTGCCACTACCTTCAAGGAGTAATGTACTCACGGAAGCTCAAGACGCTGCCGCATTCACGTCTGCAACGCCATTTGCTGCTCCAAAATCGAAGGCACAGAAACAACGTGAGTACAGACAGCGTTTAGCAGCATCCAGAACTTCTGCACAGGCGATAGCTGCGAGGAAATCTGATGCCGAAAGACAGCGCAACCGCAGACTACGCAGAGCTGCTAACTTGGTCAGTGGTTCATTAGAATCTACTACTGCATCCTCTTCTCGTTCAGGGGCAAGGTCAAACGACGTCCAAACTGGTACTCAACGACAGCTCACACACCAACAACGTCGAACTTCAGCAGCAGAACCAGCACCAAGCAATGTTCAACCAGGTACTTCTTCTGACCAAATTGAAGTACAACAAGCACAATCTACTTGGAATACTAAATGGGCATTCTCGATCGTGAGATTCAAATCAACTTTCCTGGACAACGATTTTGGCTACGCTTGTTCGGTTTGCGACAGACTGTGGTTCAAGAACGACCTCAAACCCATCACTGCGGCACAGCTTGAGGTGATCTCGGAATGGTTCATCAAAGAAAATCGACGACTGTGCAAAGAAGAATATGAAATGATCTGCAAAACTTGTAAACGTTCACTGAACAAAAAGTCGATGCCGCCCCTAGCAAAAGTTAATGGATTCTCTTATCCAGACCAACCACCAGGTCTACCGCCGTTGGATCTCATCAGTGAACGATTGATATCGCCACGTCTGCCATTTATGCAAGTGCGTCGTCTGCGCCATGATTTCTCTTATGGAATCGTAGGGCAAGTGATCAACGTACCAGTAGATGTACAACAGATGGTAAAATGTTTGCCCCGTCAATTAAATCAGGACGACGTCATTAATGTTAACATCAATCGAAACCTTGCCTACGAATCGGTTTACATCAGCGGATACATGTCCAAAAGTACAATCAGTGCGTGGCTAACTGTACTGCAGGAGTCTCCATTATATCGTTTGTACGAAATCAACGTGGATTTGTCGAGACTGCATCCTACTGTGCCGTTTCTCGATAACATACAGGATGATCCGTCCAACCATATAGAAAATATCTCCGCTGAAAACACACCTGAATCTGAGATTCTCGCTTCAAGACAACATACCATGATGTGGAATGAAGAAGATTGTCTCAATATCGCACCAGGACATCAGGCAACACGTCTCAACATCATTTATGACCGCCACGCAGAAGAGTTGTCGTTTCCATCGATATACTTCGGAGAGCCACGTCTATTCAACATGGGAGTTTCAGTAACACCTTACATGGTAGCGACCAGTGAAATACGACGTCGTGACAGACGCGGAGCCACACCTCAAAAAATCTTGTACGTTGCAATGAAAATATTGCGGCTGCGCATGGTGGATGGAATTCACAGCACGTTTCGCAATGTTTCGGTCACGGAGAATGTTACGCGACGTATGTTAGAGGACACAGAATTTCTGAAAGAATATGTCATACAAAACCTCGCATTCATGAAGACAGTGCCAAACTCCGTCCAATGCTGGGCCTCTCGCAAACGAGACCTCTTTGCAATGATTCGTCAACTTGGTAAACCGACCGTCTTCCTCTCTATAAGTGCCAACGAAATACGCTGGATGAAACTGCTCACTATACTTCTCAGACTGAGCAAAAAATATCCTGGAAAAACAGCAAAAGATCTGAACACTTCTGAGCGATGTACTTTAGTGAGCGACGATCCTGTCACGTGCTGCATATACTTCTACAAGCTCGTTGGTTCCTTGATGAAAATGCTGAAATCCAAACAGTCTCACAATCCGTTCGGCAAGTATTTCGTTAAAGATTACTTCCTTCGTATTGAGTTCCAGCATCGAGGAAGCCCACACGCACATATGTTATTGTGGTTGAACGACGACCCACGTGAGACCGTGTCGGAAAATATGCCAAGAACCATCGATCTCGTGGAAAAATTAAGTTCGGTTGCTCGAGATGATGTGCCAAACAATTCTATCTACGCCAACCAGATACACAAACATACTTTCACTTGCACAAAGCGAGGCGAGACAACTTGCAGATTCGGAATCCCGTACTGGCCTATGCCCACGACCCGTGTACTGGTTCCGATGCCTCAATCTGATGGACGCCGCCAAACGCTACAACAGAAGGCCAAAGAGCTACGTGCCTCTCTCGGTGAACGTCGATACGCATGCATGGATGAGTTTCTTAATGCTAATGGTTTGACTTACGTTTCATACCTCGAGATTGTGCGTTCAACGTTGCGCAGACCGACTCTGGTGTTTAGACGAAACTTCGACGAACTTATGACAAACACGTTCAATCCGTACCTTGCCGGCGAAGTCAACTCTAACATCGACATTCAGTTCATCTTGGATGAGTACAGCTGCGCAGAGTATGTCGTAGAGTATGTAAATAAATCAGTACGTGGAATGAGTAACCTACGTCGTGAGCTTACCACGATGATGCAAGAGCATCCCGATCAGGACTACACAGGCCAATTAAAATCGTTAAGTGTCAAACTGCTTAATGCAGTTGAGATGTCAGCGCAAGAAGCAGCATGGTATCTACTACGACAACCAATGAGTGAGGCAAGTCGTCAAATTGTGTACATCCCAACGGTGTGGCCGACAGAAAGACAACGCTGCCGCAAGCGTCGTCAACAAATGGACCGCGAAGGCATCGATGGAGATAGCACTGATGTTTGGACCAAAAACATAATACAGCGATATGAAGAACGGCCTGCATCTTTAGAACAAGTGTATTTGGCTGAGTTTGCTTCGTGGTATGCTGACGCTAGTGATTTCGTTAACGAGGAAGACGACGTGCTCGTGGATGACGATGAAGATTCTGAAGCCGTGCCTGAAGCGAGGACGTCGAGAGCACCAAAAGAATATCGCAGACGAGTGCACGGACGAGTCATACGATACAGACGCTACGATATTGATGAAACTGTCAATTATAAACGAGAGATGGTTCTACTTTACGTACAGTTTCGCAACGAAATGTCAGAGATTGTTGATCAAAATATTTTTTTGCAATTATTTGACGACAACAAAGACACGATTATGGAACGCCGTAGCCTATTCGAGACGAATTTAAACATTGAAAACGTCATGAAGAAACTTGAAGCAACGATTATTTTGCAAAACGATAATAACAGCAATTTGCAAGATGAAGAATCTAGAGAAGCGTTTGTCCAACGATTGTTAGGAGAAGATGGTGCCGAGAACGTCGATGATGTTCACCAAATCGTCCCCCGACAAGGATTCTCGATTATGGAAACGCAGCAATATGATGACAAAACAGCAGGATTTGGGGGTTCTATGAAGCACCAACCTAGAACAACGGGAGATCATTCTTGAAGTCATACATCGATTACATGGTTGTCGAGATGACACTTTTGAAGCGCTACAAATATTCTTCACGGGTCCCGCGGGCTGTGGAAAAACTTACACCTTAAAATGTCTCAGAGCCGTACAACCGCTACACTCAGGAGCACAACTCGATGAACAACGCGTACATTGCCTGTGCCAGCACAGGTAAAGCCACTGTACCTCTTGGTGGCACTACTGTGCATTCAGCGTTTCGTCTCACAAATTCTCGCGTGACAAAACTTATCCACGGAGAATTTGCAAGCCTACAGAAACATGTTCGTTGGCGTCAAAGCTGTTTTCGCGGACAAGATCAGCATGTTAAGTTCAGCTCCAAAAAATCAACCACCGACTGCAGCAGATTACCGGCATTTACGACAAACCATTCGGAGGCATCCACTTGATTCTATGCGGCGATTTCAGAAAGCTGCCACCGGCACGAGCAAGTCCATGTTACAGCATGCCGATCAACCAAATTGGAGGAGCAATTCTGTGGCTCATCATTGACTACTTGCCGCTGGTTCGCGTTGTGCGACAAACTGATGAGAGGTTTTCAACGATTCTGACCAAAATTGGAAAACTAAGTATCGATAAAATCACACTTATTCAGTCCAGACATAAATCTGAGTCTTGGTGCAAGGAAAACGTGCCTAATGCTGTCCGGCTGTATTATAGCAATACTGAAGTTGATTCGTACAATCGAAGCGCAATTATCAACCCTTACAACTGTCCCGCACATGATATTATACTCAATTAGCTGACCTGCCTATTTACCTACCCTACACCTACTCTACACCTACCCTACACCTACCCTACACCTACCCTACCCCTACCCTACCCCTACCCTACACATACCCTACACCTACCCTACACCTACTCTACACCTAGCCTACACCTACTCTACACCTGCCCTACACCTACTTTACACCTACCCTACACCTACCCTACCCTACACCTACTCTACACCTACCCTGCACCTACTCTACACCTACCCTACACCTACCCTACACCTACCCTACTGTACACCTACCCTACTGTACACCTACCCTACCCTACACCTACTCTACACCTACCCTACAAAAGTTTTCTTTTTTTTTCTCTCCCTAAGAACCATCCTCGTACTTCAAGGAATATTATAAGAAAAAAATAATTCTCGAAATTGGTCCAGCCGTTCACGCGTGATGCCGAGACCAAGGGAAATAGGGATTCATTTTTATATAAATACTAGCGGGCCTGGCAGGCGTTGTCCTACAACCCTGCTATAGCGCCAACTACCAGGTCCAATAATTAAAAATTATTAAAAAACGAAAAAAAATAGAATTTTAGAATTTATTTATTTCCAACGTAAGTTACACTGTACCTACACCATAACTTAAGATGAAGTGGCTTTATTTCAATAAAAACTTAGTAACCTAGGAATATACATACAAAACTTAAATCTAAGAAATAATATTATGTACAATTGTAAGAAAAAGGCAGGGAGCTCAAAGGGCATCAAAAAACTCGTCCACATCGTTGTCAACGGGAAACGTGCCCAACAGGCTGGCAGCATTGCCACGTTGTATGGCAATACTGATTCTTTGACCTAAGAATAGACCAGCCTTCGGGTCACGTGAAGAGTCGACCAGCCGCTTGTTGATGTCACGAAAAACTATATGGGCACTCGGACCCCATGGCCCTAGAGTTTCCACCCCCAAACGGCTCAAATATATAGCTTCCAAGAAGGTTATTATATTTGCGCCGTTTGAGGTTTTCTGCACCTGCAGCAGCCGCCCCAGCACAACACGTAGTGCTAGGAAGATGGGATGGCGCAAGGGTGTCGACACATGTTGCGTCCCACACCAAAGGCCTAACCAACTTCCAAGGCATTATGGTCATCCCATCTGGTCTCTTCCCATCGTCGCGTGCCAAGCCATTGGGTTCTAAAATAGCAGGCACCTCGGCGGTGGCAAGAGCACGACGGAGGATGTCATTGATGCTGGCGTGTCGTGCCATTCGGCCTGCGCTACTTAAGATTAAGTACCCAAGATTATCAAAGATTATTCAAGTGAATGAGAAAAGGCACAATGCCGAAGTCAACTTCACAAGATGACGGTAGCAGAGACTGATGGATTGCCCTACTTGCCGCCATTCAAGTCAAATCATTTATTTCAATTAGACCATTATAAGGCACTTTTGAACGTCAAATGAGAAAAAAATAATAAAAATTGATTCTAGGTGCCCATTCCAAAAGGTAGTTTTGTATGGAGAAGAATGGGCAAGAAACTCCATACTTACTCTTTTAAAAACGATGTTAACAATATTTGCATTTACAGGAATAATATAATTATACGTGAATACGATGTACCTTGCATAAAAACACTAGGTATTTGAAAGTGTGTACAAAGTATCACAGATTAAGGAATGACAGACTAAGTTATATGTACATAGATACACAGTGTTCACATATTAATACAAATGTTGAAACAGTAGACGACCACTCCTTATATTTTAACAAACAATGAATCAGTATGTGAGCCTGAGCAGTGTATAAAAAAGAGTCAAATATATATATGTACATATTTATACTAGGTATGAAATTAGGTATTTTAAATTAGCAATCGGTTCGATTTTGTCTAGACTGTCGATCGTCCTATGGAGCTAGACCAGCATGTTTCCAAGCATTCTTATCTTGAATATAGTCCTCTAAATTATAATAAGCTTTTTTACAGAGTGTACTTTTAATATATGATTTAAATTTTGTTTCACTTAGCTGTAATATATCACTAGGAATTTTGTTGTAGCACTTAACACAGTACCCCATAAAAGATGTATGGACTTTAGACAATCTAAAATATGGTTGAGCTATTTTGTCCTTGTTTCTAGTATTAAAGTCATGTCTATCACTTACTTTATTAAACATATGTAAGTTTTTTCTTACATACATAATATTTTCATAAATAAATTGGCAAGGCACTGTCATTATATTAAAACCCCCCACTAGCCCCCACATTAGCTGAGGGGTATCCCTACATGATAACTTGTAACATAGATGTCGCTGATGGGTTGATAAACGGAGCTATTGGTGTCTTACGACATTTCGAACGCCAGCAATCAAATGTAGAGACCATTCTGCAGAGGCAGGACCATCGACCAGTACAACCTTGTACGAGAAGAAATCATTACTCTATGGTTCGAGTTTCCGGAAGAAACAACAGATGTTAGTGTCAAAATAAAATCTCGGCCTCACGTGCAAAGCAAGCCAAATACTCGTGTCTCTCAATTAGGTGTATAACAAAGTGGTAAACATTACACTGACAAAAACTGTCAAATGCAAACGAAAACAGTTTCCTTGCGTCCGTGCTTGTGCTATAACCATTCACAAGGTGGGACGTTTGATACAATTGTTTATAAGTACCCCAAAATAACCACAACAGTTGGTATACGTGGCGATAGGGTTGCCAACTCTTTGTCGGTAAATGTAGTAGTATAACAAAAATATAAAAAAAAAATATAGTAGGGTCCAAAATAGGTACTTACTATAGTTTTTAAAAGAATATTTTTTGGAATTTTTATCGTTTTTTTTTTAAGGAATGCCCCGTAGATACTATAGCAATTTAAATTTAAATTACAAAATACCATTAGTTCTGCTTTCTGCTTCTCTGTCTACAAGAAATATTCAAATAAATATTATTGCTTAGAGTTTGATGCCTTTCAAATATAGTAGCTTTGCCTACTATATCATTTTTTCAAAAATATGGTAGTCGGGCCTCTAATATAGTAGGGTTGGCAACCCTACGGGGCGATGAGTCGAGTAACGAATATAGACGGCTTGCACATCATCACGGTCAAAGAAGCTCCCTTCATCTTCAAACACGGTCGAGATCGTAACGACTCCTAGACTACGCGAGATGTTCGTAACGAATACGTTCGACTCCGTGGACACGCACTTCAAACAATCACTAAGAAAGCAGTAAAATTCTGTGATGACGCTAACAACGCTGGACAAACTAAACCCAAACCCTAAACCGAACCCAAACCAAAACCTAAACCCCCTAAACCTAAACTAAACCCTAATTCCCACATTCAACAACAACAGCAACAATTCAATTCATTCATTCGTTTTTTTCTGTTTTTTCCTTTTTGCTAAACCTTAATTCTCAGAATTTGTCTGCTCATTCCATGGATATTGAAACGGATACAGTGATACCTAAGTCTGATTATTTGGTATTGACTGAAACGTGGATGCGTAACAATAGGGTATTCTACCAAAACAATCTAATTAGTCCGTTAGATAGATTTCCAAAAAATATTGGAAACGTGTTTTTTTTTCTTTTTTCACGTAAACAAAAAATGAAGACGATACAGTGCGTCGAAATCTCGTGTGACATCACTATGTCAGTACACTTTTACTGGCGAAGTGACGTCATAAACCTCCACTCATGATCTTTGATGCGTTTTATCTTCGTCAGTTTTTATTGATTTGATAAAACAAAAAATACGTATCCAATTTTTTTCGATAATTTAACTGACGGACTAATTAGTTTTTTTTGGTAAAATACCCTAATGTGGTCCAGTTCCAGTCAATAATTATTATGAGGGTGTATCCTGGCAGAACAATCGATCATATTACCTGTGTCGCAGACCAGAAAGGGGGATAAGAAGAGCTTTTGTGAACCTGCCGACAAGGGTTCGAAACAGCAAGGCCCAACGGGCCCGTGTGACAAGGATGGCTTCGTGATGGTGGAGAAGAAGAAGAAGAAGAAGCCTCCTAGTCGAAACCAGTGCGGAACCGCGCTGGCAGGACCCAATATGCTGCGTCCGGCAACACCTACGGCGCACCTCTATGTGTTCCGGCTGCATCACACCACGAAGGTTGAGGAGATCGTGGAGTATGTTCGAGCCAAGACCACCTGGACCTTAAGGGTCGAGAAGTTGGAGTCGCGCCACAATACGAATTTCAAGTCATTTGTGGTGCGAATCCCGACGCATTACCTTGAGACCTTCCTCAAGGAAGAGTTTTGGCCGAAGGGTGTCGTGTATCGGTGATTCCGCGGAAGGCTACGCGACACCGCGCAGCGCAACACGACGCCGTCTCTTCGTGTACAATAGTTTAGAAATATTTTTGTGGGTTTAATTATAAATATGTATGATAGTCTGTAAGGTATATATGTTATGGGTCCTTCGTTACCCGAAATAAATGATTTTATTTTATTTTATTTATTTATATTCTGATACAAACGCAGCTGGTGGAGTAACAATTTATCGGAAATTATTATCGACATCTACGGCCAAAGTTCTCCAAGTTGCATTGTCGGACACAACTCGTGTCATCAAAAACACAGGTGACGTGAGCTTGACCAAAATCGATAATGTAGTAGTGTGTTTCCCTACGGCATGTTAGAATTCAGTACAAATGTTACGACCACTTGAAATAGAGATATTTCTTATTTTTTCCATGGCAAGAAGGCATGTGTGCACAGAAATTGATAAAGCATCATGTTCTTGTTAGCTTTCAAGTATGACTCTAATCGGGAAACCTAAATTATCGAGTGGAAATAAGTTATATCCATAGAAGTATATCTACATGGAATAGCAATTCGGAAGAACGATCATGTTCCAATACCGATGTACCCGGGATGCGAGACGTCAGTTTCGTTTTCTAAGAGTATAAAACAGACACGTCAATACGCCATTCTCGCGTTATGCTGCCTACCATGTCTGTTTCCTTTCATGAAGTGAAAATTTAATAATACTCATTTTGGAACTTAACAATATAATATGTAGGTATTCAATTAAAAATGAACTAAGTACTTACATTTTATTTCTTAAGGGGCTATTAAACGACTTTTACAGATTTTAAACTGACAATCACGTCAAAATGTGCAGTGTAAATGATTTGAAAAAAATATATGTTAAACTAGAACATTCTCTTAATCACTTAGTAAGTGAATATTTTTAATTATATTCATATTATATAGTTTAATTAATACGTGAAGTTGTGTCTGACGCGGACAAAACATTAACAATCACACAAAATGTACCAGGTATAATTAAACGAAACTTACACCATCTTACAGACAATTTTATTATCTATCTTTTAGTATACGCCTTTTTTTTAATTTTGAAAGAATACTACTTTTCTTTAATTTTTTAGACTAAACTTTGAGAGTTTTCGACGCAAAACTGATGCAGAACGGACGCAGTCTGCGTCCAAAACTTTCAAAATTTCGTCGAAAAAATTTAATAATAATACCTGGTAGATTTTGTGTGATTGTCAATGTTTTGTCCGCGTCAGACACAACTTCACGAGTTAATTAGACTATTTAATATGAACTTAATCAAAAATATTCACTTTCTATATGATTTAGAGAATGTTCTAGTTTAACATATATTTTTTTTCAAATCATTTACACTGCACATTTTGACGTGATTGTCAGTTTAAAATCTGTAAAAGTCGTTTAATAGCCCCTTAAAACCGAAACTCAAAGCATAAATTTTATTTCGAATTATAGATTTACAAAAACTTTTGAATTCAAAGTCTAAGTCAAATCATTTATTTCAATTAGACCATTATAAGGCACTTTTGAACGTCAAATGAGAAAAAAAATTGATTCTAGGTGCCCATTCCAAAAGGTAGTTTTGTATGGAGAAGAATGGGCAAGAAACTCCATACTTACTCTTTTAAAAACGATGTTAACAATATTTGCATTTACAGGAATTATATAATTATACGTGAATACAATTAATTATACGTGAATACGATACATCGTATTCACGTATTTTATTTATTTATTTATTTATTTGAAACATGGCACGTCAACAATATAAACACAAATAATTATATTAACATTTGAGTGGACTTAAGGCTAGTGTTTATACCTATTACAGACATGCACAACATTGACTAAATGTCAGTTACAAAATTGCATGCAAAAATATATATATTGAAATTGTATAAATAGAAAAAATATATGTGAGGATTAAAATAGGAAATGCAAAAATAATAATAATTAATCAATAATGTCGAGTATAACCAGTTTTAAAAATATTGTAAACAGTTCGAAATACTTTCAAAAAGGTCATATAAAATATTTTAATACAAAACAATGAAATAAATAATAATTAAATCTTAAAAAATAAAAGGTTGGCAATTAATAAATAAATCAAAATAAAATTATACAATATTAATATCATAAGTAGTAAAAAGAAAATCAGAATTAAAATAATAATAATAATGAAAATCAGAATTTAAATTAAATAGGCAATTATACAAACAAAAGAAAAACAAAAACAAAATCAATCGGCAAAGTAAGTACAAGTTACAGGTCACAGCTATGCTTTTTGTTAGTTTCTAATAACTTTCGTCTAAACTGTGTGGGGTGGTCGTGAAAAATGTCTAGGTTCGTGTGTATAATTGTATTATGTTGCTTAACTACACTAGGTATTTGAAAGTGTGTACAAAGTATCACAGATTAAGGAATGACAGACTAAGTTATATGTACAGTCGACTACAAAGATATGTATACCCCCTAAAGTTTTTTTTTTTTTATTTGCTTTTTGCGGCTGTGATATCACTGCGACCAGAGTTGATCTATTGTGATCGCCGCTTGTGTTGATTAGAGATCGCCGCCAAACCCTGCCGCTGTTATGAACTGCAGGATCTGCTTTGGGGCGATCTCCATTAGTTCATCCGGGCTTAACAGGTATTTGCCCAGATGATTGTTGCGCTTGTGCATTAGTGCTCCGCATTCCCCCAGAAGGTGAAGTGGCGTTTCATCAGCCTCATTACAGCGTCTGCAGGTTTGCGTAGCACTTAACCCCAGTTGGAACATGTGCTTGTTTAAGCAGCAATGTCCTGTAGTGGCTCTAGCTACAATGCGCAAGTTGTTCCTACTGAGTGCTAGGACTTGGTTACTAAGCCTTCTGTCATAGGCTTTGATAAGTGCTTTCGAGTGTAACAAGCCCGGAGACTCCTTCCATAACTTTCTGGAAGCTTCGAGGCATGCTTTGGTCAGGGTGCTCTGAGCTAGGCTTTTCGGTATGCCACAGAAGGGCTCCGGACCCTGTTGCGTGATATGCGCCCCCGCCCTTGCAAGCTCATCGGCACGTTCATTGCCAATGATGCCTGCATGCCCAGGCACCCATCTTAATACTACTCTATTCTTATTGCCTAGAGAGTTGAGTTTAGCCATGCATTCCTCTACCAGTTTCGATGAGACTAAATTCGAGTCCAGCGCTAGTAGAGCAGCTTGGCTATCTGAATTAATGTGTATGGTTAGCTTGACGTATTGCCTTTGCAGATTTATTTCCGCACATTCTAGGATGGCGTACACCTCTGCTTGGAAAATGGAGGCGTACTGTCCCAGGTTTACACTTTTGCTGAACCTCGGTCGCACTCCATTTATCCCACAACCTACTTTGGATCCTATTTTGGAACCATCCGTGTACCAGATCATGCAGCCTGCCACCTGAGGAGGCTGGCTTTTGGTCCAGTAGTCCCTTGAAGGGATTTCCACGGAATATCGCTTCTCAAATACATGCCGCACTAGCATGACATCAGTTGTCATGCCGAGAGCTGGCATTTCCAATATTGAGTCCTGTAAGGTCCTCATTTTCTGCGAGAGCCAGCAACCACTGCCCCGGACCTTGGCCCTGTACATGCTTGCTTTCGCCTCTTTGTGTATATATAAATGTAGAGGCGGTAGTCCAAGCAGGGCGTTCAGTGCCATTCCCGGACTTGTTGACATAGCTCCTGCAGCCATTTTACTGACAGTTCTCTGAAGACTGTCTAGTTTCTTTATAGTGGTGGTCTGATGTGCTTTATCGTGCCACACTACTGATGCGTACGTTATGATCGGCCGCACAATAGCTGTGTACGTCCACAGAGTGTTTTTGGGGTTAATACCCCAGTTGCTACCCATCATTCGTCCACTAATACCAATTGCCATCTTGGCTTTTTTTAGCACATTGTCTATGTGAGGGTTCCACGTCAGCTTTTGGTCGATAGTTACGCCCAAATATTTAACCTCCGTGGAGAAAGCTATCTCCTTCCCATTCAGCTTTGGCATTGCCAGTTTGTCCAAACGCCGTTTTTTCGTGAAGGGTACAATAGATGTTTTGTCAGGATTAACAGAGAGGCCACTTCTGTTACACCAATCACTGACAATGCTAAGGCCTTTTTGCATTCTACTAGAGATAGTAGATTGGCAAAAGCCTCTCACAATGATTACCAAGTCATCCGCATAGCCTTGCGCATCAATGCGAGATTCTGCCAATTTGTGCAAAAGTTCGTCCACTGCAAGGGTCCACAGAAGTGGCGACAGGACACCGCCCTGTGGACAACCCTTTGCTGTGGGTACCTGGATTGAAGTCTGATGAAGGGACATTTTTACTCCTCTGCTGGTGAGCATGGATTCTACCCACCTTACCGTAGTCGGGTCGACACTCTTGCCTATCAGCCCATTGACTAGCAAAGGAGTCGGTGAGTTATCAAAAGCCCCTTCAATATCTAGGAATGCACAAAGCGCTATTTCCTTGTCTTCTGTAGCTTTTTCCACTTTGTCTATCAGGCTCGTGAGGGCAGTCTCCGTAGATTTGCCCTTATTTTTTTTGAGATTGGGGAGTCCGTTTCTACGCAGTGAAGTAGTACTCGGGGTGGATCTGCCCTAAATCCATCCACAATCGACACAACCTAGCTGGGGGGTTTGTGTTGTACACACTCGTCTCACATGACGCATTCGGATAATCAGGTCATCAAATATGCCTGTTATCACACTCGTTGGGCTTGTTCGACGCCAAGGATCAGTAAGAAACCGGTCGACAATGCCATCAAGCAACTCGCATTACCCCCTAAAGTTACAAATACATGTACCCATTTAAATAAGTGTACATTCTTTGTTACAAATTATTGTACACATGAAACATGACGCATATATGTATTCACTCAATGTGCCTAATTAATGTATACAGCAAGATGGACACTGTAATGTGTACGCTCTGAAACAAATTAATGTATTCACACTTAGTTACAAAAATATGTATACAAGATACGTTCTAATTTTAAATTTCTGAAATTCTGTCAAAACCATTGAAAACTCTTTGGATGGTATAAGTGTAATAGTTTCTTTCTGTTATGATGACACTTATAAATCAATATTCATATTATAACGAGGTAAAATTTGTTTGTATGTAGGGGGTAATCTCTGAAACTAATTCCTCTTTGGACAGAAAAAACTTAGGTTAATTTAGGTCGACGTCAAACCCTGCAGACAGAAATAGAAGCCCCGCGTAAGATTTATAATTTCTTGCCAAAATGTGAAGTAGATCTACTATTGTTATAAGTAAAAGAATATTATAGATTAGTTATATTATTAAAAGCAATTCAAGTTTCAATAAATTTGATTTATGATTCAATAGTTTAAATTTTATTTATGTCCAAATAATGTTACAGTTTATTTTCTGTATAGAAAAAAAACAGGTTGAATAGAAAACACCTTTTTTTATGAGTCGAGTGAGAGAAAAATAATGTAAATAAGTGGCGAAAATAATTTGTAATTTTGGAAGCCCGAATGCACGAAATGTAAGAGAAAACAAGTATTCCCGCACTATTCTAAAATTTAAAAATAGAATATTAGACCTGTATACATATTATTGTACCTAACCAAATATGAACACATTAATTCGTTTCAGCACCTACACATTACAGTGTAGTTTTAGCTGTGTACATAAAATTGGCACATTTGATAGGAACATAAATCTGGCATACATGATGTCTACTAGTATTTGTAACAAACAATGACGACATCATGAATGGATACATATTTTTATAACTTTCAAATGTATACATATCTTTGTACTCGACTGTACATAGATACATAGTGTTCACATATTATTACAAATGTTGAAACAGTAGACGACCACTCCTTATATTTTAACAAACAATGAATCAGTATGTCAGCCTGAGCCAAAGACTATAAATTCTCTTTGGCCTGAGCAGTGTATAAAAAAGAGTCAAATATATGTATGTACATATTTATACTAAGTATGAAATTAGGTATTTTAAATAGGGTATTACACCCATTTTTGAAAAGTGTCTCAATGAAACTCTGTAGTGCTAATATGCCTCCAAAAAAAACATAAAATTTTTATTCAATCGATAAGTGCCATAAAAATGCATCTAAATTTTAAATTTTCAAATTTCGCGCGTAGTTTGACGAAAACGCCTCTTACTGGACGCCATATTGCTCAGCGTAAATGACGTCAGTTCGTTTTGTATCAAATGAGCTCATATTAAATATGATAATTGTTTATCATTTAAAAATAATTGAAGGCATATTTTGTAATAGGTGTGTTTGATTTTAGCATTTGTCTCGAATTTTTCCTGTTTATTATGTCTTTTGTGTGTTCCAGTAGGTAAGTATAATAATGGTGACTTCAATGATACACTGGACTTGATGAAATCTATTATAATTATTTGTTACCAGTTTTATAAAAATAGGTATACAGCCTTGGTGGCAAATCCAACGAAATAAAATAGAATAACGACTGGTTGTGGGCGCGCTCCGTTGCAAAGTAAAGATGGAGGCGGGAAGCGTCGCGTAGTGATGCCCATGCGCTGCTCGGTGGTATAGTGATGTGTATGAGGTTCGGGCGTGGACATCCTCCCGCGCCTTGAAAACTTCTGTTTCAATATCTTCTTAGTCGTTTAATAGTGGGCAGATGCGGTTGACAGCTCTGCGCACGATTCCCTTACTCGTTCTAATGTCGGCCACTCGGCATGCGCCATCCGACCCAGGGAAAACAGCCTCAATCCGTCCCAGAGGCCAATTTAATGGAGGCGTAGTCTCCTGCTTAATAAGAACCAGCTGACCAGGTGACAAGTCCGGGTGGCGCTTCCGCCATTTTGTGCGCTGCTGTAGCTCGCAGACGTACTCGTGGCTCCATCGACGCCAGAAGTGCTGTCTGGCGTGTTCAATCCTAGCGTATCTGTGCAGGCAGCTGGCTTTGGCTTCCTGCAGATCCGGCGCTGGCAGCGATGTCATCGTCCTTCCAATAAGGAAGTGCCCTGGAGTAAGAGGGGACAGATCGTGAGGGTTGGAAGATAGAGGGGAAAGGGGCCGTGAGTTCAGTATAGCTTCTATTTGAGCGATCAGAGTTGTGAGCTCTTCAAAGGTGAAATGGGAATCACCCACGGCCCTTTTCAAGTGATACTTGGCAGACTTAACAGCTGCCTCATGCAGACCACCAAAGTTTGGAGAGTATGCAGGTAGAAATTTAAATTGTATGCCTTCCTCTACAAAAGGCTCTGACACGAAGTTGGAATTAGATTTAATAAATACTCCTAACTCGCGACTGGCACCGACAAAGTTTGTCCCATTGTCGCACCAGATTTCAAGGGGCTTACCCCGTCTACTTATAAAACGGCGTAAAGCCAGAATAAAAGCCTCAGTGCTGAGACCACTTACTACTTCTAAGTGTACAGCTTTGGTCTTAAAACATACAAAAACACAAAAATAACATTTAACTAGCTTAGAACCGCGGCCTTTTCTATCACTATATAAAAACGGCCCAGCAAAATCAGTGCCAGTGACTTCAAAGGGATAACCGGGCGTTAACCTAGGGGATGGTAAGTTACCCATGATTTGTTTGGCAACTACTCCTCTCATGCGAGTGCACAGAATGCATTTTCTAAAAACTTTCCGAGCTAGAGCTCTGCCCCTTAACGGCCAATACTTTTCGCGAATTAGTGAGAGGAGAAGTTGTGGCCCTGCATGCATATGTATTACGTGGTAGTAGTTTAACAACAAATATGCTAAGTGATGATTAGAATCGATGAGAGCAGGGTGCTTCTTATCATAGTTAAATTGCGAGTTTTCTAATCTGCCCCCGACCCTCACTAATCCATCATCATCTATGAATGGGCTTAAGCTTAAAAGAGGGGCTAGTTTACATTGCCTTTCGAAATTCGGGAAGCTTTCTTGTTGAGAAATAACTTCTTCTCTGCCCATGCTAATTCTTCTACAGTTAACAATTGCTTGTTTTGATTTTTAATGTTCTTAATATTATTATAAAAACGAAACACATATGCAACAATGCGTCTCAACTTGCTGAAACTGGAATAATTCTTAGTGTCAATCACAACAATAGGAGATTGTGACGTGTTGACCTTCGTAGTATTTACCCGTACCTCAGGCAAGGTTGCATAAGTAAAATTAGTATTTTGACTTGGCCAATGCTCCTCCCCGTCATGAATGAATGTAGGTCCCTGCCACCACAATGACAATGATGGAACTTCGTGTGGGAAAACACCACGAGAGGCTATATCAGCCGGGTTCTGTGAAGTAGGGACATACATCCACTTACTGTCATGACAGAGTTCATTAACAGCTACTACACGGTTTGCTACAAAAGTTTGCAGTTTATGTGAAGGTGTGCACAACCAACCCAATACGATTTTGGAATCGGACCAAAATGATTTCCTAGAAATTTCACAACGTAGTGATTTACATATTTTGTCACATAAGCGTGCAACTAGAAGTGCACCACAAAGTTCTAATCTGGGTATGGTTGCAGTTTTCAGTGGTGCCACCCTAGCTCTTGCTGACAAAAGACGAACTGTACAGTTGCCTATAGCATCAGTTGACCTCACATAAACACACCCAGAATATGCCTTCATACTGGCATCCGAAAATGAATGTAACTCTATTGTTACAGGATTAGCACAACAAACATTACGAGGTATATCGATAGTCTGTAAGTTATGTACATTATCAATAAATTTTCTCCACAGTTTATTGATATCAGTAGGTATCTCATCATCCCAGCCTAGTTTCAGAGACCATAGCATTTGTAGAATAATTTTGCAGACAATTGTACAACAGTTGAGCAAACCCAAAGGATCAAACAGGCTAGAAGTCAGGGATAGAATGGAACGTTTAGAAAATGGAGTGTCATTGTTACAGTCATACAGTTTAGAAGATACCATTAAAATTTGATCAGTGTTAGGATTCCATTCTATTCCAAGGGCATGGCTTGGGGATGATATAATTTTGAAGTTTTCTTGCTCAGAGTCACTTGCACTTGAAATAGAGGTTAGAAATTGACTGGAATTACTTTTAACTTTCCTTAGGTTAAAACAAGCTGAATCAAGTTTTGCGACAATCCGGTGATATATCTCTGAGAGTGTGGACTCGTCATTACATCCAGTAATAAGGTCATCGACATAGAAATCATGTGACATTATTTCCTTTATTTCCGGGTCATCACACTCCTGACTCAGCTGCATCAAACATCGCGTACTAAGAAAGGGAGCTGACGAGGTACCGTAGGTTACAGTGTTGAGTTGTAAATACCTCAACGACTCCTCTTCATTCTCGCGCCACAGAATCATTTGCAAGTACCTCTGAGATTCTTCAACCAGAATTTGACGGTACATTTTCTCAATATCGCCAGTAACTATGTAAGTGTGTTCACGAAACCTGATCAATATTGAGAAAATATCGTCTTGAACAGTGGGCCCTACCATAAGCAAGTCATTTAAAGAGAGACCTGACTCGGTTTTAGATGAAGCATTAAATACTACACGACATTTGGTTGTCTCACTCTGTTCCTTAAGAACAGGATGATGTGGCAATAGATTTACCATGTCAGGTCGCTCTACTACAGATAAATGACCTAGACTAGCATACTCATTAATGAAGTTTACATACTGTTCCTTTATGTCAGGTTGCCTTTTAAATCTTTTTTCTAGTGAATGAAAACAATGCTTTGCTCTAGCATAAGAGTTACCTAATAGTTCTGGATTATCCCTCAAAGGCAACGTGACACAAAATCTACCGTCTTTTAGGCGGCGTGTATGATGCACGTAGTGTTCCTCGCAGGCACGTTCCTCCAACGTGAGCTTTGGTGTGTCTGGCAGCTCTTCCAGCTCCCAGAACTGCTTCAGTTGGTGTTGTATAGCTTGACTGAAATTACAGCGAATTTCCTTATTCGATACATAGTTAGGACACATAATAGGCCCTACTACTAACCAACCAAACTGGGAATTTTGTAGTACAGGTTTGTTAGCATCTCCCAATTTAATCTGGTTAGTAGGACAAATGACATCCCAAAAAATATCAGCTCCCAACAACAGATCTATTTGCGACGGGTTATAGAAAGTAGGATCTGCGAGTGTGATATTTTTGGGTATGTTTAATGTTGATACATCAACCTTAGAAGCAGGTAAACTACCAGTTATCTGTGGAATTACAAATGCTTTAATTTCCTTACTATAGGAATTAGTACGAGATTTAATAGATAGACTACAGCATTCTAGAGCTGCACATGTCATGTTATTGATGCCAGTTACAGATACAGAATTAATAGATTGGCCCTCAATACCTAACTTAGATTTTAGAGATTCCGATATAAATGATGACTGGCTGCCGCAGTCCAATAGGCATCGGATCTCATGGCTTTGCTTATTGTTATATAATGTAACAATTGCCGTTGATAATAGCACCTGGTTTTCTAAACAGGTGGATAGTGCGATTGGATTACTTACGCTATTAGTAATGTTAGAACTAGCTTTGCTCTCTACATTATTGGATGTAGACGAGTTAGCTTTGTGTAGTAATGAGTTATGCTTTCTTTTGCAGAATCTACATGGAGAAGAAGGACATTGATACGAAAAATGTCCACTACGTAGACAATTAGCACAAATCTTATGTTTAGAAACTTCTAAATTTCTATCATCAATTGACATACTATTGAATTTCTCACAATAATAGATTAAATGTTCCCCACCACAAATCAAACACGAGCGAAGCTTAGTTTTGTTTTGGTCTTGGTTACATGCAGCAGCAACAAACGTTTTTTGTGACTTCTCATTTGACCGAGATGGTTTACCATTAGACTTCACTGGCTTTTCATTTTTCTCTGTCTGTTTTTCACCGTGGCCTGCACCAACCATTTCCAAAACATCTGCTCTGCTTCTTAGAAACTCATAAAACTTATCTAGGGTGGGTTTTTCTGGCAGACTATTTCTATATTCCTCCCATTTGGTTGAAGTTACAACATCCAATTTTTGGCTAAATAGGAAAATAATCAATGTATCCCAATTGTCAGTTTTCTCATTTAAACTAGTTAACGCTCGCATGTGCTTTGATATGTGATCAATGAGAGCTCTGAGTGAAGTTTCAGATTTTTTCATAGTAGGTACATTCAACAGTGACACTAAATGATTGTGTATTAATTGCCGTGTATTGTTGTAACGATCACATATCAATTTCCATGCAACCGCATAATTACTGGATGAAATCTCTAGAGATTCTATAACTGAGGCCGCTTGACCTGTTAAGGACACCTTTAAATATTGAAATTTATTGATTTCATTTAAGCCTGTATTTTTATGGATCAATGAATTGAATGTATCATGGAACTCAAGCCATTGGTTGTAATTTCCATCAAACACAGGCAGCTTTATTATAGGCAATCTAACACTACTGAAATTGTTATCACAACACTGAATTACTGGGTCCTTACCATTTTGGGAATTTAAACTTTCAAAAGTGTCTTGATAATTTTGCGCTTGTTTTTCTATTAATTCTTGCGCTAAACTAATTTGACTGTAGAAAATGCTTTCAGTTAAATCCCTATCAGAATTTGCTTCTTCAACGGAATCACAAATCTCTATTTTAGTTTGTATTGTGTCATAGTCATTGAATAACGATTCAATTTTCTTAAGTCTAAGTTTTAATTCTAAAAATTGTTGTTTTGACAAAACATCTTCATTTTGAAATTCGATTAGATAATTTTTAAAACTTGTTAATCTTCCCTTTATTGATCCCCTTTGACGCCTTAATTCTTTGAACTCCGTGTCAGACATGATGCAGAATGGAAGTATTTATTTAAAATGGCTTACGCTCACCAAGAACAGAAGTTATTAATATGGTTAATAAATACCTGATCTCGACTCAAACCTGATGACCAGACATGAGCCACCTGCAGACCGGCGTCAATTCACTTGATAGTATTGCCCAGTTAGTCCGGTATAATTTTATTGTCACCAACGAGCCACGCCGTGCCCCGGGGGAGAGGCAAGTGCGCGGGCGGGGGGACGAACGGTTCGTGCGGTACAGGCGTCGCTCGCCTCGTGCGCCGGTGGCCCGGTGCGCTCGCTAGGTATATACCTATACCTAGGTATTAGGTCGTTTGCGCTGGAATTGGTTACAAGATGCGGTTTTATTTTTGCAAAGCAAAGCTAGCGTGCGATGTAACACCGAAAACAATGCCCGTTTTATTATGATAATATGATGTATGATTTCTTGGCGGGAATTTAATATGCACGTGCAAAAGGCATCAAGGAATGCAAAGTTTGAATAGCTTTAAATATCAGTAGTAATACGAAGTAGGTACTTCTTACGGATAGGTAATTTATAACTAGAAACAAATAGAACTTAATTAGGTTATATGCAGTCGAAGCCGTTACCGTACCTTGTAGTCGATAGCGGTAGCCTTTCCGAGGCGACTTTAGCGACTCACATATATATTGACCCCACAACAGATCGGTAGCTAGACACCCGCGCAACACAGCCCGTAATAGCAATACACACAATGATCACACAAACAAAAGAAAATACCGGAAAGAGGAATTTACAAGAAGTAGGTATTAAAGTAGGAGATAATTTAAGGAAAGGAACGGGCACACCTTATTGAAGACGTCCGCGTGCTGCCAGGCCCTGGATTCCCTTCAGATTAGCTTCCACTTCGATTGGTTTCTGGAGATTTTCTTATTCTATGCTTCCCGCATAGAATTTACAGTCGTGTCACGGTCGCCATATTGTTTGATTTTAGCATTTGTCTCGAATTTTTCCTGTTTATTATGTCTTTTGTGTGTTCCAGTAGGTAAGTATAATAATGGTGACTTCAATGATACACTGGACTTGATGAAATCTATTATAATTATTTGTTACCAGTTTTATAAAAATAGGTATACAGCCTTGGTGGCAAATCCAACGAAATAAAATAGAATAACGACTGGTTGTGGGCGCGCTCCGTTGCAAAGTAAAGATGGAGGCGGGAAGCGTCGCGTAGTGATGCCCATGCGCTGCTCGGTGGTATAGTGATGTGTATGAGGTTCGGGCGTGGACAAGGTGTAATAATGAAAAAATTACGTTGGTTACGTAAATAATAAAAGTACAAAGCCTATATTATGCCAATCGGATGACTGACAGTTGACAATTTTTTGTTTACACAGCCGTATGGCGTAATAACATGACCGCTACTATTTCATGGTGTTTTATAACAGATTAAAAATACTGAAAACTTTGAATTGAATTTAAAAAATTGTTTTGTTAATTTATGAACTAAAACTTACATTTTCCGACTGCTTTATGCCTAAACTGTCTCAATAACATATTTATAGTTTTTTTCTCGTATAGAGTAAAATACCCTATTAGCAATCGGTTCGATTTTGTCTAGACTGTCGATCGTCCTATGGAGCTAGACCAGCATGTTTCCAAGCATTCTTATCTTGCATATAGTCCTCTAAATTATAATAAGCTTTTTTACAGAGTGTACTTTTAATATATGTTTTAAATTTTGTTTCACTTAGTTGTAATATATCACTAGGAATTTTGTTGTAGCACTTAACACAGTACCCTATAAAAGATGTATGGACTTTAGACAATCTAAAATATGGTATATATTAGTTTAGTAGTAATTAAACAGCACAAAAACCCAGGATTATTGTTTTCCTGCAAATATATAAAGTAAAACACAGTGTTTGGGGTCACACCAATACCTACCGGTAACCTATAAGAAACAGCTGTTATTCTCAACAACGGATCTATACGGGGAGTATTGTTTACTTTTATTTTATTAATAGCACGCAATCGTCTCTTATACACTTAGACACGTACTTTTTAGGATTTAACATAACTCCGTTTTGCCTTTTTAACTTTTTATAACACTAAGCAAAAAAAAAATTAGTTAGGTCGCTTATTTTAAAATATCTTTGTAAGTTGAATACACTCAGTATATTATAGTTAAATTCCAAGTATATACAACAACAACAAGGTTCATGATTATAATATTTCGTTTATAATATTTAAATACTAGTTAATCAGTAACTGTAACTTAGGCACCCTACCCACAAATAAATAGAAAAAATATTGTGGGCTATAAAAGTAGATATTATTGTAGTTTAATTTAATAAATGCCCTTGAAGTAATTTCAGTAGCCAACTTGCCTCATTTCTCCACATAACTACCTACACTAACTTCTCCCATTTTTCTTTTCATTTCCCATTTATTCTCTAAGTTTTTGTCTATTCTTTTGTTTCTCACACCGTTTCTTTAATTCTACTTCCAGTACCCATATCTGAAGCCATGCCTGTGATGACCCGTAAGGCTACTGCTCAGGATATGGAGCTTAAATTGAGAACGGCCCTCCAAGAGCTAAAAGCATCCAATGAACAATGTAAACAGCTGTTGCAGGAGAGAGATGAAAGTGAGGAGGAAGTCAAGAAGATAGTTGACAGGAACTCAAGCTTAAAACGGGAGCTAGTGGTCTTACATCAGCAATACCTGGAGGTTGTTGATGAACGGGATAAATTAAAAATGGTCACAGATGGTTTTAACAATTGTAGTAATTTGTATGAGGAGGCTCTGTGCAAAGTTAGGGACTTAGAGGATGAATTGATCCAGGCAAATGTTCAAATTTTAAAATTACAAATGGAAACGGAACATACACAGGTCAAAGAAACTGACCACTTATATAATGAATTAATAAATATAAACTGTAACCCACATTCGTTAGTAACCATAGATCTTACAGAAGATTCCTTAATAAATCAAAAGTCTAGCTATAATGTTAGTAAAAATAAATTAAAAAAGTATGCTAAACTGAATAAAATTATTAAAAACTGTCGTAAATTCAAAAAACAACAAAAACACAATTCCAAAAACATTCAACTTAGGAAAGAACGTGTTGCTCTTATTAATAAATTGAATAATTATCAAATAAAATTAGAAGATAGTAAGAACATTTATGAAATAGACACTCAGCGCTTACAATCAGAAATAAAGGTTCTGGATGACTCACTAAAGTCTCTTTATAGTAAATATGTAATATCTGAAAACCAAATAAAGGAACACATTCTGGCCGCTAATGAGTTGGTGGATTTGTGTAACTATAATGCAGACAGAATAGACTCGCTGACTCTCAGCAACACAGCCAGTGTACTTGTCAGAGGGAGGACCCATCTCAAGCTGTGAGTACACAGGGCTGTATCCCCAACCAAGAAAGCCCTAATAGTGTAAAAGAAGTGCCACACCCAGTATCTAGTACTTGTTCCCTTAATAGTAGTCAAGCTAGTATTTCAGTGATGTTTTCAGATAGCATAGGAAGAGGTATTTGGAAATTGATTAGTAATAACCTCACCTATTACACTTTAAACCACTGTACTCCTGGGTCATCGTACAAACATATAATGTCATCAATAAATAAATATGAATATAATCCTTCTACCAATATTTCTGTATTTATAGGTAACAGTTTAAGGGTCAAAAAGGAGGATATTACTGACAGTGTTACAGAGATTTTGAATATTGATTGTAATAAAATAATTTTATGTGCATTCCCATATTTTGAACATTTAAGTAACAGACAAAACAATTATATACACATGTTAAATAAGCATGTGCATTTTTTAGTAAGTCAACATAGTGACAAACTTTTGTTTTTTGACACCAACATTTTTGTTGAAAAATTAAAATCGACTAGGGATACTGTGTATCTACCCATTAGGTTTAGACATCAAATAGCGCGGCTATTAGCTTATAATATTAACTCAGACATAAGTAGTATGTCGAAGTCTTGTATTATTAACTCCACAACAATTAGTAATGATACTAATAATGAGGTGGTGACCCTAAATAATTGTAGCTCTCATGCTATAAATAATTATACAAACTGTACGAAGGAGGGTCCATGTGTCATTATGGACCAGCCATCTATTGATGTGACTTTCACTCCGGATAATCATTTAAACTAGTTTGTAAGACAATAGAAGGTAGTAATATAGCTGTAGCCACCATGCATCACAGCACATAACGTTTGAGTGACATTTCTGCATAAAGAAACATTGAAGCAACCAGCTCTGAGAAGAACTATAACGTTTGACATTTCTCGTAAAAGAAACAGAGAATAGTTCTGAAAAGAACTGTTGTTATGTTTTTTGACAAACTGCGAAGAAACGAGAAGAAAGCTTCGAGTCGCGGCGTCTTCCTATCGCCGCGCCCAAACAATCACACGCAGATATTCACGCAACGGCGGCTGCGTCGAAATGGAAGCGCGCGACGACCGCGCACTTATATTTATGCATTCGGCAGCGCGGCGCGTGAGCGCGGGAAACACACACGCGCCCCCTCGCGGAATTCACGTGACAACAGTGCAGTGTGATGTGATTGGTTGTAATTACTTTGTTTCTATTGGTTATACTTTTGTAAATTTGTTGTTAAAATTAATGTACAGTTTTTTATTGGTTAAGCAAACATAATGTAAATACTATATAAGACGCACTATTTTGAAAATAAATATATTACTTTATTATTACTTCTACACTATCAACGAGTATTTTCTTCAACCTTCTGATATCTCCAAGAGTCAATCAAGATCCTCCTAACTACCGCCTAGAACCGCCAAAGCGTTGAGATCTCCAAAGTGGTTACCCCGTGCAGAACACAGTGAAGAAATTGAAGATCGCCTCAACATCAAGATGTCGAATCCCTGCTCAACAGAACAATCAAGCTCAACATCGCACTCAAGCCCGAAGGCGGAAGCGGCCGGCATATCCCTTACCATGCGCATCCCACCTTTTTGGCGCGATCGACCACGACTCTGGTTCATCAGCTTCGAAGCAGCAACTCACGACCTCAAGAAAGGAGAAGGCCAGCTCGCTCAGATGGTCATTGCACAGCTCGAGCGACAAGACATCGAGCAGATCATGGACCTACTTTACAACCCACCAGAGACTGATCAATACAAGGCCATCAAGGAAAGACTCATATCAGCCTACGAAGAGTCCGACAGCCGTCAGTTTCAGAAACTGCTGTCCGAGATGGAACTCGGAGACCAGAGGCCGACACAACTACTCCGGCGCATGCGAAACCTTGCTACAGACAAGATACCGGAATCCACTCTGCGACTCATGTGGACCAACCATCTTCCATCACACGTCCGTTCAGTCCTCGCCGTCAGCGAAACATTCAGCACCAAGACAGCACTCGATGAACTCGCTCTACTCGCTGACAAGATAATGGAACAGACAGCAGCAACAGAAGTCGCAGTCGTGCAGACAACACCACCACCACCACCATCCGCACCACACGCTGATACGCAGTACCTTATTAGCGAAATAAGAAAATTATCACTAGAAATAGCTGAGTTTAAATCAAGTCGATATAACAACAACTATCGCCACAGACGTTACTCATCTCGTCACCGCAGCACGTCACGACCGAGAGCATCCAGCAGTCGAGAAGCATCGCCATCACCATTCTGTTATTATCACCGACGTTTCAAAGAAGAAGCTAGGCGCTGTACATCGCCTTGCTCATTCAAGAAACAGAACTCGGAAAACTAGACGGAACGTTGGCAATGGCGGACACCGGCGTTCAAGAAAAGTCCCACCGCCTATACGTCACTGACAGGAACTCGAAGTTATCATTCCTAGTCGACACTGGAGCAAACATATCCGTGCTACCGAGAACAAAGGGACAGATACCTAAACCGCTACCTTTCCAGCTATACGCAGCGAACAACACAACTATAGCTACGTATGGCGAGAAAACATTAACACTCGATTTAAATCTTCGTCGACCGTACTTGTGGAAATTCATCGTAGCTGACGTCACCAAACCCATACTGGGAGCCGATTTTCTCAATCATCACCAACTTATCGTCGATCTCAAAAACCGAAGATTAATCGACGGTGTGACTAGCCTAAAGGTCAACGCCCCGCTACGACTATCGGACGTACCTACTGTACGCAGCATAGACATGACGCAGTCATACCACGACATATTAGCACAATATCCCGGCATAACAAGACTAACATCGATGCAACTAAGCTCCGATATCAACGTGCAACATTATATCGAAACAACAGGACCACCGATATACAGCCGAGCTCGACCGATCCCACCACACCGTTTCGAAATAGTGAAGAAAGAATTCGAAAATATGATCGAACAAGGATTATGCAGACCTAGCAAGAGCCCATGGTCATCACCTCTACACATCGTTCCCAAGAAGAATGGCGATATTAGAGTTTGTGGTGACTATCGCCGACTCAATTCCATCACTATACCAGATCGCTATCCTGTTCCACGCATCAAAGATTTCACTCATCACCTATCAGGAAAAACTATCTTCTCAACAATTGATCTCAACCGCGCCTACCAACAACTGAGCGTAAGAGAAGAAGACATCCAGAAGACAGCCATTATAACTCCAATGGGATTATTTGAATTCCCACGTATGTGCCCAGGTTTGAAAAACGCGGGACAAACGTTTCAACGTTATATCCATGAAGTTCTACGAGGATTAGATTTCGTTTTCCCTTTCATCGACGATTTGTTATTGGCATCAGAAAACGAAGACCAACACAGAAAACATCTCCATATAGTACTGAAGCGATTAGAAGAAAACGGTATCACCATCAACCCCACCAAATGTAACCTAGGCAAACCAGAAGTCCAGTTCCTTGGTTACACCGTATCGGAAGAAGGAATAAAACCACCGCAACATAAAATCCAAGCAATCACCGATTTCCCTCAGCCGACTACAATCGAAGAACTACGAAGATTTCTCGGAATGATCAATTTCTACCGTGATCATATACCTAACGCCGCAGTACTACAAGCCCCACTTAATTCATACCTACACAATGTAAAGAAGCGAGACAAAACTCCGATCACCTGGACCGATGAGGCAACGCAAGCATTCCAGCATTGTAAAGCCAGCATCATAGAAGCAGCTTTACTCGCTCACCCATCACATCATGCAACACTTGCCTTATTCTGTGACGCATCCGACAACTCAGCTGGTGCCGTTCTACAACAATACCTAAACGACACATGGCAACCGCTCGGATATTATTCCAAGAAATTCACCGACGCGCAAAAGAAGTATTCTACATACGATCGAGAATTACTCGCTATCTACATGGCAGTGAAACACTTTCGTAAAACATTTGAAGGACGCCACCTTATTATATTTACGGATCACAAACCATTAACGTTCGTAATGTCAAAAGCGCAATCAAACTCTGAAATACCAAGACGAACGAGACAACTTTTGTTTATCAGCGAATTTACCACGGACATACGTCACGTCAGCGGTAAACAAAACATCGTCGCCGACACACTCAGCCGCATCGAAACAATATCTTGCCCATCTTCAATAAACTTCAAGGACATAGCTACCGCGCAAGAAAAGGATAGCAACATTGAAAAATTATTGCAAGAAAACAACATCGATCTCAAGAAAATAATAATACCTAACACTGACATCGAGTTATTCTGCGAAACATCTACACCTTATATACGCCCGTATATACCAGAAGAACATAGACAAGAAGTTTTCAACAGTGTGCACAATATCAGTCACCCTGGTACGCGCACGACTCGTAAACTCGTCACACAAAAATTCTTTTGGCCATCAATGAACGCAGACATCAGCCGTTGGACTCGAACCTGTATACAATGTCAGAAAAGCAAGATACAACGTCACACATTCTCAAACATCTCATCTTTCCCACCATGTGATCGTTTTCAAAATCTCCATGTCGATGTGGTGGGGCCATTATCTACAACAGCTCAAGGTTATCGCTACCTAGTAACAATGATCGACCGACTAACGAAGTGGCCCGAAGCAATACCTACAGATGAAATAACAGCTGATCGAATCGCCGATATCGTCTATCAACACTGGATATCAAGATTTGGTTGCCCGACTACACTAACAAGCGACCAAGGTCGTCAGTTTGAGAGTCAGCTGTTCCAAAACTTAATGAAACAAATGGGTATCAAGAAAAATCGCACCACACCTTATCATCCTCAGAGCAACGGAATGGTCGAACGATGGCATCGTTCGCTCAAAACATCTTTACGCGCGAAACTCTCCGACACAAGTTCATGGGTCAACGAACTCCCTACAGTGCTACTCGGATTACGAGCCGCTCTGCGCACCGACACCGGTGTGAGCGCCGCCGAACTTACGTACGGTTACAACCTACGTTTACCTGGTGATTTCTTTACGAGTACACACACACCTACAATGGACTATACTTACGTCGATAAACTGCGTAGCATCATTCAAGCAAACAAACCGCAATCAGTCACCGAGCATCATAGCAACAATAAACGCGTATTCGTGCATCAAGAGTTACTCAAGTGCAGTCACGTGTTTATCAGAACTGATGCAGTCAAGAAACCACTCCAAGCTCCGTATGAAGGCCCATATCGTGTTATTAACCGAACAGAAAAGGTATATACCATACAGTTACCTAATCGGCAAGCCAACATATCAATCGATCGACTGAAGCCTGCATACGTCATAGCTGAGCATACCGATACCTTACCTCCAACCAAGATTACCATCACCAAAACCTTACCTCAAAACCAGATTACCATCACCAATACCTTACCTCAAAACCATATTACCAATACCAAGCAAACCCAAGCCAGTAACACACCAGTCAAGCAACAAGTACCTACGGACAACGTGACGTCACAGCCCGCTGTCAAGAACACAACACGTTCAGGCCGCGTCGTCAAGCTTCCGGTACGCTTCGCTTGAAGGGGAGTACTGTAGCCACCATGCATCACAGCACATAACGTTTGAGTGACATTTCTGCATAAAGAAACATTGAAGCAACCAGCTCTGAGAAGAACTATAACGTTTGACATTTCTCGTAAAAGAAACAGAGAATAGTTCTGAAAAGAACTGTTGTTATGTTTTTTGACAAACTGCGAAGAAACGAGAAGAAAGCTTCGAGTCGCGGCGTCTTCCTATCGCCGCGCCCAAACAATCACACGCAGATATTCACGCAACGGCGGCTGCGTCGAAATGGAAGCGCGCGACGACCGCGCACTTATATTTATGCATTCGGCAGCGCGGCGCGTGAGCGCGGGAAACACACACGCGCCCCCTCGCGGAATTCACGTGACAACAGTGCAGTGTGATGTGATTGGTTGTAATTACTTTGTTTCTATTGGTTATACTTTTGTAAATTTGTTGTTAAAATTAATGTACAGTTTTTTATTGGTTAAGCAAACATAATGTAAATACTATATAAGACGCACTATTTTGAAAATAAATATATTACTTTATTATTACTTCTACACTATCAACGAGTATTTTCTTCAACCTTCTGATATCTCCAAGAGTCAATCAAGATCCTCCTAACTACCGCCTAGAA
The DNA here is from genome assembly GCA_947361185.1 of Charanyca ferruginea. NCBI lineage: Eukaryota > Metazoa > Arthropoda > Insecta > Lepidoptera > Noctuidae > Charanyca > Charanyca ferruginea. The sequence goes on along the minus strand of OX376081.1, from coordinate 4,788,962 downwards.
CCGCCAAAGCGTTGAGATCTCCAAATAGCTATACCTACAAACAACAAGGTCCCTTCTTGCTCTCAAAAAGTTAAGATGCAAAAACAGCAGAATACCTTGAAATTATTTCATCAAAATATTCAAGGTATTTCATCCAAATTATTAGAAATTGAATTGTTTTTAGAAAAAACCATGTTTGACATTGTTTGTTTTACTGAACATTGGTTGAAGGATTACCAAATGCTAATTAACTATGAAAACTATACTGTGGGCAGTTGTTTTAATCGTAAAGCTAAGTCACGTGGAGGCTCATTAATCTTAATAAAAAATTGTTTAAAATATAAACAAAGGAATGACATTGTTGGCCTATCGGTTGAACATTGCATTGAACTATCCTGTGTCGAGCTGGATAAGCATATTATAGTGTGCGTGTACAGACCCCCAAGTTACCAAAACTATTCCTTATTTGAGTCGGTAATGGAAGATGTCCTAGCGAAACTCGCACCGTGTAGCAAATCCATAATTATTTGTGGTGATTTTAATATTAATATTTTAGAAAATAATTTGAATAGTAGTCAATTATTAAGCCTTTTTAAGTCATTCAATTTGTCAAATGTATTTATGGAACCTACTAGAGTAACTTCAACTACTGCTACCTGCATCGATAATATTTTTTGCGATTGTGACTATTTGGATAATGCTATTGTTAATTATCTGCCATCGGATCATAGCGGACAAACGGTAACTTTTATGTTTAAAATGTCTATGACAAAAGTGCAAATACAATTTAGACCATTTACAACTGGTAAATTAAATAGATTCAATAGTTCCCTAAATGATAAGTTAAGTGCTCTGGACCATAATAATAACAATGCAAATAAATTATATGATGATTTCTTTTCTGTGGTGAAGACTGAATTTAATAATACTTTCGAAAAAAAGGTAAAACATATTAGCCCTAAGTTTATATTTAGTGACTGGGCAACTAGGGGGATTAGAAAAAGTAGGGAAAGATTGTTTGAGCTGTATGACCTTAAGGCTTATATTAATACAGATACTTTCAACAAGTATGTTACTACTTATTCTAAAACTTTTAGAAATACTTGCAAGGTAGCTAAAGCCCTATACATTAGCAATAAGATTAAATCGGCAGACGATAAAATAAAGACAGTTTGGAAAGTTATAAATAACGAGACTAACAAGAAAAAAGTTCGTAACACTGAATATACATTGGAGACATCACATGGTCCCATAAGCTCTAACCTAGAAGTAGCTCATGAATTTGTTAATTTCTTTACTAGCATACCAGCTAAAACCACGGAAGCTTTAAATTCCTCACCTGACGTCTCAATTGCGTTATTAAAAGCAAACGTTCCAGGCTGCCCGGTAGAATTTCAATTTAAACATATAAACCCCGTAACAGTCTTAAAAGCATTTCGGCAAATCAAAATAAAATTAACTGAAGATTTGTGGGGCATGTCTATTAAAGTTTGCACATCTATAATTGAAACAATAGCGCCTTATTTGGCTATAATATTTAATATGTGCGTAGACCAGGGAGTTTTCCCAGATCTAATGAAATTTAGTAAGGTCATACCACTTTTCAAATCCGGGGACAGTAAAGATACCAATAATTATAGACCCGTGTCCGTGTTGCCGGTTTTCAGCAAGGTATTTGAAAAGATAATGCTAAATCAGATCCTTGTTCATTTTAACACAAATGGCATTTTACACGAGCATCAGTATGGTTTCACCAAAGGACGTTGTACGACTGACGCCGGCGTCACTTTATTAAAACATATATTTACCGCGTGGGAAGAGGCGCAAGATGCCATAGGAATTTTTTGTGACCTCTCCAAGGCATTTGATTGCGTAAATCACGACACGTTACTTTTGAAACTTGAGCATTACGGACTGGGTAAACTTGCGCTTAGTTTAATAAAATCTTATCTGTATGACAGACAGCAGCAAGTTCAAATAAATGGGGTGAATTCATATGGTTTAAAAGTAGAAATGGGAGTCCCACAAGGGTCAATATTAGGTCCTTTCTTCTTTTTAGTTTATATTAATGATCTTCCCCGTTTATTCAAAAACCAACCACAAATGGTGTTATTTGCCGATGACACCTCTTTAATTTTTAAGATAAATAGACGGGCTAATAATCTCGACAATGTAAATAACGCCTTACTTCAGGTCGAAAATTGGTTCACAGCCAATAACTTAGTATTAAATGGAAAAAAAACGAAATGCATCAGATTTGCTTTACCTAATGTCAAAAGTAGTGATTGCGATATAGTATTGAATAAAGAGAAACTGGAATTCGTTGATGAAACTGTTTTCCTGGGAATCACGCTCGACTCAAGGCTACAATGGGGTCCTCATTTAACATCTCTCGCAGGACGACTAAGTTCGGCAGCATATGCTGTCAGAAAGATCCGGCAATTTACTGATGTGGATACCGCGAGACTGGTCTATTTTAGTTACTTTCATAGTATTATGTCTTACGGTATTTTACTTTGGGGGCGAGCTGCAGACATCGAGTCTATCTTTATTCTGCAGAAAAGAGCAATCAGAGCCATTTACAATCTACGTATGCGCGATTCTCTAAGGGAACTGTTTAAGGAAATTAACATAATGACGGTACCTTGTCAATACATTTATGAAAACATTATGTACGCTAGAAAAAATCTGCATCTTTTTGGTAAAAGAAGTGATAGACATAACTATAGTACTAGAAACAGGGACCAACTAGTTCAACCAGGTTTCAGGCTGGCTAAAGTAGATTCTTCTTTCATGGGGTTCTGTCTAAAGTGTTACAATAAAATACCTCCCCACATTGTTCAACTTAATGAGACAAAATTTAAGTCCTATATTAAACGCACACTATGCAGCCGAGCATATTATAAATTGGATGATTACATCACTGATAAAAATGCTTGGCTGGATGCTGGTCTAGCTCCACAGCCATAAGGGTTCATAGATTTATTGATTAGCATTGGTGACAATTTTTTTGGAGCTGCTGAAGATGTAGAACTACATTATCTTTGCATTGTATAAACTCAAACTATTAGTATTATATAATTTTGCATAGCACATACATGTGAGCACTATGTACTTTAAAGCCACCATTTACGAGATGTCTTTCGTTGACTTGAATATGCCCTGGCGGTTGAGTGTTTGTCATGCTCACTTGAATGTCTCGCTGATGGTGGCGCATGTGTTGGATCATTTGGTTCGCCCTTCAAAATGGTTGAACTAAATGGTGCCGATCCGTGCGTCATGTTCGTGAACGGGCGCCGTCTGTTGAGACTGGTCATCTCTTAGCTGCCTCGGTTATTTTAAATTTATTTTGAATTGTCTAATTTCATTGCCACTAGGACCTCTTTTAACGTGCACAACTTGTTACATTGTTCTCACATTGTACCTCTAAATTCAACATGAATGATGTAACCTAAATTTGTAATATTCTATTGATTTTAAAAGAGTGTTCATGGAGTTTCTTGCTCGTTCTTCTCCATAGAAACCTACTGTTTGGAACGAGCAACTAGCTGCAACTTTTTGACTGACTGACTCCTTGACAATTCAAAAGTGCCTGTAAATGGTTTATTTGAAATAAATGATTTGAGTTTGAGTTTGAGTTTATGGTTGAGCTATTTTGTCTTTGTTTCTAGTATTATAGTCATGTCTATCACTTACTTTATTAAACATATGTAAGTTTTTTCTTACATACATAATATTTTCATAAATAAATTGGCAAGGCACTGTCATTATATTAATATTTTTAAATAGTTCCCTAAGAGATTCGCGTTATTATTTATGATCACTTTTTTTCAGCATGCATCGTGAAAGAGTCGGCTTTTTTTAGTACATTAACGGTGTGCACGACAGAATTTCCTATTGGCATAAAAGACTAATCTCCATACCAAGTTTCGTGCTTCTAGACCAAGCTGTACTGCCTGTCAGTGAAATTTATAATTGCTATTGAGTACTCAAGTAGTAATTGTTTACGATTTCCACGCGAACGAAGTTGCGGGTATAAGCTAGTATACATATAAAATTACTTTTTTAAATATTCATATAAAAATAAAAACATTTAAAAATATTTTTTTAAATAAGATTTTATTTTCTGCTTTTTAGTATTACACAGTTAAATCAGAGATTGAAGGTTGAAGAATAAGAAACTAAAACGTCATCTATGTAATATTTTTTTGGGATTTTGTTGATTTTTTTCAAAAAGCGCTGAATCAATTTCGATAAAATTTATATGGGACCATTTCGCAATAAACCCCTTTCGAACAAAAAAGATTTTTGCAAATCCGTTTGTATTATGACGAAGTTATTCCCGAATATACAGAAAAAAAATGTTAATGTATATACAAGCTTACATTTTGATCGTTTTAATTCCTTGGACGGGTGGTTTAACTAATAAAATAGTATTCATCTAAAGGTTGCACTGCATTGTATCTCTTAAAATAAAAAAAAATAGGAAGTGATAACGTAATATTCGCAAAATGCATGAAACCGATAGAAGTTCCGCGAGTTAGTTTCCTACGCGTACGCCGCGTCGACGTCGGTGCCTACCTAACTACCTACACTCCGCCCGATCGACAGGTTATTGACACGCTCAGCTGATCATGTTCACGTAAACAAATTTAATGATTCCAAATTTTCCTTCATACTTTTACGAGCTTAGGACCGTCATGATTGCTTTGTGCCTAGGTTTCGAGACATACCTAATAAAATTAAAAAAATATGCTAAAAGCGGTAGGTACTTACATGTAAAATAAGTCTGTTACAGGCCTGCTAGTTATGGCGTATTTAACATTGTGGAATTATTTACAATGATTTTAAAAAGGAAAAAGTTAATTACACGATTTAAAAAAGTTCTGTTACATACCTAAATCACCTTTGATTTATGTATTTAACTTTCAAGGACACTTCGCAATACATAATAATTGTTCATAAAAATGTGAAGGTAATCAAAATTATTTGCAACGATTAAAAAAAGACTTCTGTTACAAACTAATAAAAAATAAATAAACTACTAACTATTAATAAATTCTGAATCATCATTAGTGTCATTATTTCTATTCAAATAATATTGATGTCGTAATGACCTCTTAGTATTGCAGCTTTTTTTAATTCCTTTTGTTATGTATCCATTTTCGTTTTTTCATATTATAATTTCTTTTAATTTTAATATGTGGAAAGCAAAGATTATAGAACAAAGTTAAAAGATCATGAAATTCATCAAATGCTGCATTAGCATCGGAAATATCGTAAATTTCACTAAAACTTAAACAACTTATGTATGCAATAAACTTAACAACATTACCTTTATTTAATCACATAAAAGAAATCTGATTTGTTGTTAATTTGTTGATCAATTGTAACGATTTGAACTGTATTATGATCAGACAAGAAACAATCATACGTTTCACGTACTTACTGCATTTGTTATATTACCAATTACATTGTCTATAGGTACACTTCTTAAGCCTCGTAGGCTCATGTATATAGTATTGCATTCCATAAATAAGTAATATTTCTTTAAATTGAGTACTGTTTTTATCAGTTATTAGTACCTAAATCTTTATTAAAATCACCATATATTATTATTTTGTATTTTTTATGTTGAAGTTTTAGTAATGTTTTAATCAAATTTTGAAAGAATATATTTACATCAGAATTTGATGTTCTATAAATACAAATCACAATTAATTTCATTTGTTCAATTTCTATATCGCAAATTTCGAAATGTTTCTCTACTGCAAGAGCCTTTACAAAACTTAGCTCAGTACTTACTCATAACCCTTTCGACACAATATACAAGTGCCTCTGCGTTTTTGTTCTTGACGTGAGTAAATGGCCTCAAGATTGAAATTATCTATATTTAAGTGATTTTCATCATCTTTTCAATGAAATGTTCACTGAGACATACTATTGCTATATTTTTCTTAGATTCGTGCAACTCATCTAATACTATCTCAATATCCTGAATTTTATTTAGGGCACCGGCAATGTTTTGGTGAACTATTGCAAAAGAATGGTTAGGAACGAAACAAAATCTTACGCGATGCCATGTCTTTAAGATCCCCTCGTGAAGATTTTTTGACAATTGGAAAATAAAAAGGTATTGTACCCTTCAATGCTTCAAGGTTATTATTCGGATAAGATGAATTTTGAACCTTTCTGGATTGCCATTTTAGTTGATTCTCAAAAAAATATGGAATTGTACCCTTTTTTTGTTCTACCTTTTTATTCGAAGTATAAACCTTTTGTCGATTCTGTGTACCTACTCATCGTAATGGGGGTATCCTTACTTTTATGATTGTTGTAGGAAAGGAATTTATTGTAATAGTGTTTAACATTGATCTGATAGATTATTTGTTGTAAAATATCCCCTGTACCTGCCTCTATAAATGTATTTTTTTTGTAATTTCGGGTAAGAAGCTTTCAACTGGTCATTCAATTTTCGTTCATTATGAGTACGATTATAAAGTACATTGGCTATAAATACATTGCAATATTTTAGGTAATGTAATGCTATCGATATTTCGGACATAAATTCGGTTGGATTAGAGGCATTACTACCTGTCATTATAATAATAGAATCGGTTTTCGATAAGGATTTGGCCAAGTTGCAACAATCAGCCAACACATAGGTACTTAGTTTTTACCCGACTACGGCAAAGCCAAAGGAGGGTTATGAGTTTGACAGGCTATGTATGTATGTATGTATGTATGTATGTATGTATGTTCATCTGTACGCTCATAGCTCCTAAACTACTTATCAGAACTGAACAAATGAGGTATCGTTAGAAGCGTCTTGACCGTCCGCTGGTTATAGGCTATATGACGTATCACCGAATCCAATGTGGCGCCCTCTGGCGGACAAAAAAACCAATATTAAAAAAAAAATATGAAGACAAGCATACCGTGTTTGGTATCATTGGAAAGGGGTTCACTAGTACATTTCAAATTTATATAATATTTAGTGGTAATTTGTCACAAATTATTGTAAAAAAAGGAAAGATTACCAAATAAAGTAAGATACGCATACCGTGTTTGGTATCATTGGAAAGGGGTTCACTAGTACCTATTAAATATATATATAATACTTAGCTGTGACTCCAAAATGGTTTAAATAAAAATATAAAGTTTAAAAACTAAAACCCGACCACAACAAAAAATGATCTAAAAAGTTTGTACTTTTTAGATCATTTTTTGTTTTGTACATAACAAGAAAATATTTCACACAGAAATCAAGACATAGGTACAAAATGGTCAAGGTAAGCCGTGGTTGCATGCCATTATTCATGTTCATCGCACTCATATGGGATACAGGCATGCAACCACGGCTTACCTTGACCATTTTGTACCTATGTCTTGATTTCTGTGTGAAATATTTTCTTGTTACAAAACAAAAAATGATTCAGATTTTAATTTTATTTTGCAAATCCAGAACTTCGTCACTCTTTAACATGACTAGATAAGTCCATCATACTCATAATACTTAAATCTAGATTTTACAATGAATTTCAGACGTCTGCGATGCATTTTCAGCGTGATATCGGCGATAACGTGTTATTTACCGTTTCAATGGCGCGGCCATGGGGTTTTTGTCTTGCAGCTCCTAAAATATAAACCTAGGATTTTTTTCTGTATTTTTAATTTTTTTTTACAAATTCCATCTGTTGTTTACCTGAATTTCAGGTCTCTGCTACGCTTAGTTTTAAAGATCTCCGTGGCCGCGCGGTTCTCCGCGTTTCAATGGCGCGGCCACGTTCAAACCCTTATAACTTTTTAAACATAACTTCGACAAATGTATGGTTTTGGGAATCAGTTTTTACAAAATATTACATAATCTTGGAATAGTTTTTTTTTTCGAAATATCGCCGTGGCCGCGCGGTCGAAACGCACACAGACCTCCTCCTATATTGCGGATATCCATCGTCTCCTGTCTGGGTGTCCTTGAGAAGTGGTCGAGGGTACCTCTTAGTGCAGCTAATATCTTTCATGCAGGGTGATTTGTAGTTTAAACTACCACAAGGTCTATGTATCATGTTTGCCTTCACAATACCGTAAAGGAGAGTGTCCTGTTCAGGCTCAGGAATTTCTGCATAATTAACTTTGTCGATTTGATCTGGGTTGATACACTGCTCTAGCCACAAGCAAGATGTGGATGTGAGGAAGACAGTTTCGTTTTCGTTTTTGTCATTCCACTGAGGATATAAAGGAAAGCGTCCCCTAAACAAAGGACCTTTGGTCAGAAGAGCCGTCACCTTTTGCACTTTTAGGTGGAATAAAATAATTTCAAGTTCACAACTTACTAGAATTAGGTATTACAAGTAGGTACCCTTTTCCCTTTCATGTGATGATGAGGTGATTATCTATCTTAAATTGAGTATCGAAACCTAAACAAAATGTAGGCATTTTATTCGGGTTCGGTCCTACAACAAAATCTCGTCACATCTAATCGTAAAGCACGAATCTTCTACTTTATTTTGATGTAATAAAACAAAACTGTACCAACCTCTTACGACATAATCGCATGGTTAGTTTGTATTTATTGCAAATCTAACGGCTACCCTTGATCAGTCTTTTTTCACCGAAGCCGAGAGAAAGTTTTGAAAAGGAATCATTTTTTAAGTATTGTCTGTACCTACACAACCACCACCAAACTTTCACAGTGAAGTTATTCCATTTTACACACTAGTAACAACGTTGAAATCATATAAAAATGCATTCACAAAACCATTAAACAAACCAAAAGAAAAAAAATGGCGACTCAGAATAATTCACGTATATTTTGTACTACACAATTGTCGTATTCCGTCGTGTAAACTCGTGTTAACTCTTGTAGTAAAATCTAAAATGTAAAAAGGCAATGTCTTCAGTTTGCGTTGTATGCGTGATTTGTGACATTGTGTCATGTACGAATAGAAAATGCACACCACTGTGTACACGCGTGACTACGAGGCTGTCACGAGGCACACATCCATACTAATATAAAAATCTAGGCACAAATATTTGTGTCTTTCCCGTAGGGTCCTAGGCGGCGCTAGTGCAGCGCGAAGCGATCGAAATGCGCGGACTAAGGCGCAAACGCATCGATGAGACTTCGTGTTACCACCGTTACGCGACAGATGGAGCTGATTTAAGATTTTTTTATTTATTGAGAGTAATTAATCGTTTATAAAATATTAAAGATATCAAAATAAATTAAAACAAGATAATACATATTTATCTGAGTTGTAGGGTAGGCAATGTCTATGTAACTGTATAAACCGCACGCCACTGCTTATGACGTCACTTGTAGGTTGTCATTTGCAAGCAACTAAAAATCTACTTTTACAGTAAATTGAAAAATAATCAGATTTTCTAAATCAGATCTTCCTAATTCACACTAGGGTCGAAAAGAAATGCAAAGCATTATTGTGGTATTGATAAACTTAAGCACCGATTATTCTAGACTGCCACGACTAAACTGTCACTATTGGTGGCAACAATCGATGTTAATGTTTGTGACTTACGAGTGACTCATTAAAATATTTAAATTACAACACTTACAAATTTTTCACACGTTTAGATTCTTTATTTACACTTTCAAACCAAAGGTGGTGAAGAGATAACATTGCAGGTGCATAGATAATAAGTAAATATGTATTTAAATTAAACAACACATACATAACAACAATACAATTATACAACACAGTTAAGTAGTTAAATTCGTTATTATTTGTTATTACAATTGTCATTCAAAATGTTTTACTTGATTAACTCGTTACTTGATTCTTGTTTTGCTTGTCTGTAATTGTATCTTTCATATTTGTTCTTCGTAACTTATGTTTCGACTTCTTCATAACACGCAAACCTGTAATTATTAATCAGGTAAGCCTATCTATCAAAACATCAAATACGGTTTTTGAGCTGGTTTTCGATGATGCAAACCTTCAGCGTGGAGTGCACGGCGAACGGTTCGTAATGATGTGTCAAATAATTCGGCGAAACGTCTTGTTGGTATGAAACCGTTAGTTTTACATTCGGTGACCATGTGTCGTCGTTGCGTCTCTTTTATAAGACGGGGCCTCCCACTTCTCTTTCTGCTGGCAAGGCTACCCTCTCCCTCATACCTCTTGACCCACCGACGCACAGTATTTCTCTAAAACAAAAAATCGGTATTTTTAGGTTAGGTACTAAGTAAGTAAAGTAATTACTATCTAAAAGAAGAAAAAATTAGAATGATGAGTATAACCTAAATAATACTTTAGGTGAAGAAAGAATTATGGCAGGATTTGTACAAAAAACTTAAGATGTTTAGAGAAGTTGAAATGCTAATTTTTATATTCTTGGGTACCTAAAGAGTATCTTCAGGCATTTACAATATTTTAAAACCCTGCAAAAAAAAAAAGTGAATGGTTGAACCGAAAAGCTCATTATTTCAGAACGAACGGCGACTGATAGTAACAGTGACACTGACAGGCGCCATTTCGCAGTTCTTGCACTGAAATTACATCGTTTTATGGGAAATAATATCAAAAAGAACGATTATTTTTGTCCACACACTTGTCTGCCAATTTTATAGATCCGTTAACGTCGCTTGTCACTTTCTTTTTTTCGTAAACCTAAAATAGGCATCGAGATGAAACGAAAAAGTGTTATTTTCATTTCGTAATATTTTAATCTACTCCTGGTAATGTATTCCATTGGACATATTTTAAACGCTCTAATTTTTTTTTTATAAAATTAATATGTGGATCTCGCCGTGATTCTTTACTTTTAACCCACTAACCGCCAAGATTTGCTAGGCACCTTTGACTTGCCTCCAGCGCCATGTCACTTTATAATATAAGTAGGAATAGTGTTAGGAATACCTAATATGACACATTATTTAACTTAATTACCGATGCATACATTATTTAACTTAATGAACGTTTTATTTACTTATTAATCTTACATTATCAATTTTCAGTCAATTAGCTAAGTAAACATATCCTTGTAGAGTGACAGTATCAATACTCAGGAGATGGACACGTTGTTTGTTCTTTTGATGCTGAGGGTTCTCCTCGAGCATGAAGCGGAAGCGGTATCGGAATCACGCGTTTTAGCGACTGCTCTGATGCTGCATCGCGTTTTGGCGACTCTCTGCGTTCGGACGCTGATTGGCTGTTGGTGATTGATAGTCGACTATCGATAGTTTGCCGATTTGCAATGGTATTGATTACAAAAATGATAAATTTCAAAATTAATTCAATCAATCAATCAAATCGATTCAAAACCAATTATTTAAATCAACAATAAAAAATAAAAATTGTAACAATCAATCAATTCAATCATCTTTATTCTTTTTTAACTGTAGCAGTACATAGGTCGGTAAAAATATAAAAACTATAGTGGTCTAATTGAATGGCCTTCCTTTAATTATATTGCCAGAACATTGACAGTGGCAGGTAGCCAACTGACATATTTTGTAAAGCAAGTACTCTGTGTAAACACCTATTTATTTAACCACAGAAAATAAAGAATGACTGAATTGTATATAATTTTCTTGACGAAAAGTAAGTTCGATTTGCTTGCATTGCATTTGCAGCAATTTTAGTAACTATTGTAATTTAAGACTCCATAATTGTGCGCTGTTTTAGTAGTTTCTGATAGTAGCGAGGAAAATAATTGTGGAGAAGAAGGATCACGGAGTCAACCTTACAAGACATTAGGAAACAGTAATATGACCAAAACTATTTGAAAACATGGAAAAAGAAAAGGACTATGCACAATGGGTTCAAGAAAGTTCCAAGGGTGATAACTACTGCATACGAGGCGATTCATTTCTAAGAACGAAGAGCCAAGTACAGAACATTAAAACGTTTCTATAGGAATATGTATAAGCATCACAAAAATAGTTAGTTAAATAGTTAGATGTGTATCAGTTCGTCTTGGATTAGCTTCCAGATATAACAAAAGCTCTTGTGTAGGTACTTCATTCCAAAATGTTCAAAAAAATCCGTTCATCTCTTCGTATTACATGAAATAATGAATGCTCTCCAAAAGTAAGTAGTGAACTGGTTAATGGATGTAACGAATACCGCCTTCGGCGCGATTGATATTTTCGCTTTATCAATAAAGCAAGCAGCAGTGCAGCTACATTAGAATCCATGGTAAAGGTACAGCTTCGTCAAAATCTAGTACAACACTAAGCGCCTGACTTCGCGTCGTGTTCCGCAGATGCAGTGTTACCAGATTCAAATTATCAACTACCGTGCTGACAGATTAAAAATACCGTGTTTTAGAACAAAGACCATGAATTAATAAAAAAAAAAAAACTGTGCCTTTACTGTGTAAAATGCAAGAAAATCGATTATTAATTTTTGACATTAAATTAGAATTTAACAATTTACAGATTCAGCCCGCGAAATTGTAATATTTTTACGTTTTTGCAATTTGCAGCTAAGTACCTATCGGGTTTGTATATTTATTTATTGAGACTTCACGCACAAAGGTACAAAGGTGGACTTAATGCCATAGGCATTCTCTACCAGTCAACTATGGGTAGTGAAGAGATAACATGGCACGTGCATAGTTAAAAAATAACAAAATAGGAAAACTATGTACTTATACAAAAATATATATCTATAAATAAGAAAAGACGTTTATGATTAGGCGTTCGGTGACACTGCTTACTTATGTAGAAAGTTATATCCGCAACGAAAGGTGGCCGTTCTGATATCGAGAGAAAACGAAAACAAAACCCAAATAATTACTTGTACACCGCCAACGGCTCGTCAATACCCTCTTATGGTGAAAAATCGATGGTACTAAACATTGGACTACGACGACCGTACAGATGGAGTTTTGTGGTTGCTGAAGTGAAACGACCCATAATTGGCGCTGATTTCCTACACAAACATCAGCTGACAGTGGACATTCACGGAAAATACACAGTGAACAGTCAGCCACCATATCACGACCTACTTGCAAAATATCCTGACATCACGCGACCGTCCTTGAAGCTCTGTAACAGTGAAGTGGAACACCAGATCGAAACAACGGGGCCGCCCGTCTATTCCAAGGCAAGACCACTACCACCTCACAAGTACAAGGAGGCGAAGGAAGAATTTGAAGCAATGATGGAACAGGGAATCTGCAGGCCATCAAACAGTCCATGGGCGAGTCCGCTTCACCTAGTTCTGAAGAAAGACGGCAAGTATCGAGCCTGCGGAGACTATCGTCGTCTTAACAGCGTGACAGTGCCAGACCGGTACCCTATACCTAGACTGCACGACTTCACCTACAATTTACTAGGAGAGAAAATCATCTCCATAATAGACCTTCGAAAAGCATATTACCAAGTGCAAAATCGCGAAGAGAATATTATGAAAACAGTAGTCATTACTCCATTTGGCCTCTTCGAATTCACAAGAATGTGTTTTGGTCTACGCAGCAGCGGTCAGACATTCCAACGTCACATCGACAATGTACTCCGAGGACTGCCTGTTTTCCCATTCATGGATGACATTTTAGTAGCTTCGGAAAATAAAGCAGAGCATAGAAGAGACCTAGAAGATGTGTTTAAACGCCTGAATGACAACAATGATTGACAGAGCAACAAAGTGGCCAGAAGCCCAAGCAATTGTAGAGATAACAGCGGAGAAGGTAGCCAACGCGTGGTACGAAACTTGGATCACCAGATACGGTTGCCCGGTAACAATAACAACAGACCGCGGCCGGCAATTCGAGTCCGACCTGTTCAACAAATTAATGCATCGCATGGGCATCGAACGCATACGAACTACAGCATACCATCCGCAGTCTAACGGTTTGATAGAACGCTGGCACCGCTCACTAAAAACGTCACTCGCCGCAAGACTTAATACTTACAGTCAACTGGGCGCACGAGTTGCCAACTGTATTATTGGGCCTAAGCGCGGCTTTCAAGCAAGATATAGGAGCGAGTGCTGCCGAGTTGTTGTACGGACAAACAATAAGATTGCTTGGAGAATTCTATGACGAAGCTGTGACAACGCATCACAATCCATCTTACTTCATGAGCCACCTAAGCGAAGCACTGAAGAAAGCACAAGCGCAGCGTGATAGTTCAAGCAGAAATCAAGTAATATTTGTTCACGGCGATCTGTATACATGTACACACGTATACGTACGCAACGATGCAGTCCGCAAGCCGTTAACACCTACTTATAACGGTCCGTATTGAGTCATCGCCCGCAACGACAAATATTTTGAAGTACAGCTGGAGAACAGAAGCTCGAACATATCTATCGACAGACTGAAGCCTGCCTATTATTTAAGTCCGGAACAAGAAGCAGCACATACTTACGCCCATAGAACAAGATCAGGCAGAACATCAAAACCTCCTGTACGCTTCACTGGCGGGGGAGTAATGTAGTGACCTCATACTTAGTCGCATCAACACGTCCGACCGCGACGGCGCGCGGCCGTACACTGAGGCCCGCGGAGACGCGGACGTGCGTACGCCACCTGCGACGGCGCGGCGGCCGCAGTGGCCGATCGGCCGATGAGAGACAACATATCAGCGCGGGATCAACCTAGACTTTTTTTCTTTTTTTTTTCCGGATTGGCATCTTGCAGGTCAACCTAGGAGGTTGTCGGCTGCCGGACTTTCTTGTGGTGCCTTAAAAAATATTATTTTTAGGGCCTCCAGCCAGGGCAAAATATCTTACATCTTACAAACTAAGCGACTACACGCTAAGGGCACCCCCTGTGGGGTACGAGCCTCGGCTTAGGGCGTCGCTGGGAGAGGACAGCAAAGGGACAGGCTGAATCGGATTTCCATTATTTAGGGACGAATTTAAAGCTACAGGCTCAGCGGCGCGGGCTGGCACGAGCAAAGGACGGGGAGGGGACGTACGGGGTCGTCGCGGCGGGCCTCGGCGGCGAGGACGGAATGACGGCGGTCTGTGTCTGTGTTTCTTTACTGTACTGGTGGCCTTATTTCTCTTCTGGAGGAGAGTAATAGCGTCGTCAGGGTCGGTCAGGTGAGCGCGCGCGCAGTCCGGTGAGAAACTTATATGACGGCGCGCCGCCGTACCGACTACACACCGACCGGCAAGGTATAGTATGGCAGTTGGAACAAATACTATGCATCGCGCGCGGCGAGCCCTGATTGGTTGATACCAAAAATTATTCATATCGTCATCTGAGTTTTATTCTTATACACCGATAAGCTATCCCCAACAATACTTACACCCTAAATCTTAAAATTGACAAATTTTGTATGGAGTCTGTATAACGTAATATTACGTGTATGGCGTTAGTCATTATTTTTAGAACCCGAACGATGTTGGCGGTTAAAGGTTGAAATTTTTGTATTTTTCTTCTTTTTTGACGGTATGGTAATTATATTTGGGTATATACATGGGCTGTTCCAAAAATTATTAGTAAAAAGTAAAAAAAGCTTTTCAAAATATTTCCCGGCAACCCTAATGCACATATGGTGAAAATATTAAAATAATGATTTCCACCAAAGAGATTTGTATTGGAATTAGTCGTCAATTAAAGAGTTTCAAGAAAAAAGAGATTGTATTATTTCTTCTGTAGCTAACCATTTTCGGAACAACAATCAGCAGTAACACATATTAGATACATATTTGACAAATAATTAAATCATACTACTCACACTCACGCCGATTTCCTCTGATATTTGTGATATATTAAGTCCACTTTTGCGCAGCGCAACAATATTCGCTCTCATGTCCATATTTATATTTGCATTCGTTCTAAAATCAACTACAAAAAACGCTAATAGATTAACCTTTTAACGAAACGTCAAGCTACGAATAGAAGTGTGTCATGTAGTCGTGACAGTAGCGTGCTGGGCACATATCTATAATGTTACCGGCAATCTGTATAATCCGGTATTCTATACAATACCCAGACAATGTATAGAACACCTAAAACGTGTAGGTAATGTATGAAATATTATTTATTTTAAACTTTGCCACGGCTGCTTGGGGAAGTACCTGTGTCGTATAAGTCGGTAGCAGACAGCAGTGTGTCACCACTGTGCTGCTTGCCCGGAGGATACGGCGAAGCACACGTTGGAAGAGTGCCCAGCCTGGGCAGGGCTGCGCCGTGACCGTATTGTTGCAGTAGGAGGGAGTGATCTCTCGCTCCCGGCAGTCGTTCAATCGATGGTCGAGAGTGGGAGCGCATGGGACGGGTTTGCCTCCTTTTGCGAGGATTTCATGTCTGCAAAGGAGGCAGCCGAGCGGGAGAGAGAAGCCGCATCCTCTCTTTCCTCCAGCAAGAGACGCACCAGGCGCCCGAGAAGGGCACAAAACGATCTGCGACCTCCATGAGAGGTGGCCTGCAGGCGGTGGATTAGAGGCGTCCGTCGTCCGGCCAGATAGGCCCGAGTTGGCGGCGCAGTGTTCCACGCGCGCCAGAAGAGTGGGTACGGCCAGCATGGGAATGGCCGCACAGGGAGGTGGGACCCGTTGAGGAGCAGCGCGTCAAGACCTGCCGGGGGAGCGGTGAATCCTTATGCGAATCCCGCAGCCCTGGACATAGGCAGAGGTGGAACACCGCGATGGTTGCAACCGGTAAGAGTCCGGCATGCCCCTTCATAACCCCGACGATGGAGGTCCATGAGGACTTCCACCGCGCAACAAAAAAAAAAAGTTTTTTATACAACACCGAATGCGCAGCCGGTAATGTAAAAGGTGAGAGCAGGGAAGGAGGCTGTCAAGTAGATTTGATTGACTTCTGTTACGGCTCCGGCGCTCCCAGTCCCAGTCCGACAGTCCCAGGCGAGCTTATTGTCGCAGATGTGTTTTACGCTGCCCACCGCAGCTTGTTGGCCAGCCTCAGCCACGGCGCCGCGCGTTAAAACCATCTGCTCCCCAGCTCGCGGGCCGCCTCGCTCCTCGGGCCTACGCGGGCTTAGATTACACTCTAGGGGTAGGGCAGATGTGGAGTCGGGTTTTGCAGCGATTCGTAAGAGCCTTGTAAGATTGTTACACGAGTGTAGACAATTATGTTATTTCAAATTGTTTACTTGATTTAAACTACGGCGATCACATATGAATGAGTCTTTAATTTGTAACTTGTCATTTTGTGTTGTCATCTATACATGACTGTGACAATAGGTTAAATATAGTAAGAGGTAAGGACTTACGTGTTAAAGTGTTCCGAATAAGTTTCGAGCTCGCTTGTTCACTCTTGTTTTGCTTGTTAGTAATTTTATCTTGCAATTTTGTTTTTTGTAAGTCAAGTTCCGGCTTCTTCTTAATGGACACACCTGTAACTCCACATAAAGGTAAGTACCATGTCAGATGAAGTTTGCCAGTTTGTCAGTTCATTCATATGCATATCTGCTTTTCTTTTTAATACCACTTACTAGGTATTTCTTGTTCTTCTCCTCCAGATTTAAACTCTATTAAAGGTACATCATCTTCTGAGTCTGTTTCAGAATGGTGCGGTGGTGTATCTTCTGCATCTGAATAACTAAGATGTGTTGGTTTTAGTTCTGTAAATCAATAAAAAGCGCCAGAAGCAATATTATTTCATTATTATTAGTATTTCACTATATAAGGTGGCAACAGATGGTAGTGGTTTAAAACATTTTATGATCAATGAATAAAAATATATACAGATATATGTAAGTAACGGTAATAGCACGACCTAGGGTAAAACCTAAGATTTACCAACTGTTTACGGTAAAACTTGTATGTGTGTGATTATCAAATTATCATCCATTTACAACTTTTACCACCATTCACTCGGTAAAGCTTAAGTTCTACCTCAGAACGCGGTAAGTGTCGAAAAGAGGATGGAACCGATCAGGCATATCGACCCGCCGCCATTTTGATTTTGTTTCTAAATCACGGCGCACGATTATCTTGATATGAATGGGTATAGGGCTCATAGACAAACAAAAAATGTCATATAACATGGTACCCCAAAGTGTCACGTTACTAGTGAATAGTCCCGGGAAATCCCGGAACCGAAAGTACCGGGAAATCCCGGAAATTTGCGTTGTTTTAGGAACCGGAATTTCCAAAACCAAATCCCGGTTCTTTCGGTACTTTCGGTAAAAGATTCGCGTTTAGAATTTTTCTAATTTTATTGCCTAAAATCCGACCGCTGCACTGTTACTATACTACCTAGCTACCACCGTTGCGTTGCTACCTGTAATACAAGAGCATGAACGAACGAAACGAACGTGCATAGTGAAGGCACTAATTGATGTGAAGTCAGATATATGTTTTACAGAAGAAGACTGGCAGAATATGACAGAACTTTACGAGGTACTTGACATTATCAGAACAATTTTGGAAGCGTTATGCCAGCGAGATGCGACACTATTAACTGCAGATATAGCTGTAAAATTCGCATTAAAGAAATTGTCCACCATAAATAACAGTATAGCCGCAAAAATGTTGACGATGCTGAAAAACAGATACAGGCAACGTCGATTGCCGGAAACATCAATATTAACATATTTGCAAAACCCTGAAATGCACATGATGAAGATTGGTCAGTGTTTACTCGGCCAAGTAGTGACGAAATATGCAGGAAGATAGTGGAACTGCTAAGGCGTACTTTAGGAGATTCTTTTTTTCAAACAGCTCAATTGCCGTCAGATACAGATGAAGAGATAGAAAGTGAACCTCAATCAAAAAAAGAGGAGCTTAATGCAGAGCTTAAAAAAGCTACTGCTTGTAAAAGAACAAGAATGACTCACAGTGACTCACAGTGACCTTAATACGAATGTGAGGATTTAAATGGCTCTTTTTGAGAAAGGAGGGGATCGTGGACGTTATTTGTCGCAGGCTTTCGACTTTTATTTTAACAATTCCACCGACAAGTGTAGAGCCGGAAAGAGTTTTTTCTTCCGCTGGGTACCTTTGCAACAAAATAAGATCACGTTTAAGTGATAATAGTTTGGACGCTCTTATATTTTAAAGATCAATATATAGGCAGGAGAGAAATACTCTAAAAAATAAATAAACAGGTACCTTACCTAGATTTTTGAGTGCCCCCATTTTAACTATAAGAATCAGACCAATGTAATATTGGTCTGAGCAAGTATTAGTTGGGTATTTTTATTTATAGTATTGTAAGGATGAATATCTATGTTTAAGTTTTGCAAAAATATTTAAGTTTAAAGTTATATTTTTATTTTATGTTTTCTTAAATGTATAATTAGAGTCAAGTTGATAAAGAATTTGTCGATTCAAGTTGTTCCAAACTATTGTTGAATTATTATATAAGATTAAAATTTAAAAAATGTTTGTTAAGATTATCTACCAATAAATATTGAGACTGATTAATGCTACGCTAAAACTCCATAGTTCCTTTTTTTGTAGATGTTACGTAAGTTTTAAATTATAATTTGGTTATGCAGAATTGCAATAAGAGTCATGTTAATTTGTTTGGTAAAGTGAAGATGTTTAATAAATGTTTCTGTTATATATTATGTAGGATTAGGTATAAAAATCGTTTAATGTTAAAAAATGTTGCTGGCATAATATGCGTTATTACCAGTAAAATTATACTAAATAAGACTGATTTAGTGTCTATAAAACAAGAAATAAAACGTTTTATTTGATTTGATTAAAATGTTTTTACTTTGCCCTGTCATTTCGTCTTTTTTTACTTTCTCCGTTTCAACACTTTCAACTCTCTTACAAAGACTTATTAAAGTATCAAAAGTATCGATAGTACCGGGAATCCCGGTTCTTAAGCCAGAAGGTCCCAAAAATCCCGGTTCTTCAAAACAGCACCGGTTCTGCATTCCCTACACGTTACCGAGATATTTGAAGGTAAAGATCGACAATGAGTACAACGACAATCATTATAAATAGACTTATTACGTGTCTATAGGCGTCAGATTGTATTCAAATAATCGTTCCCAGGTTGATTATTATTGTTACCGTTTATTGGAAGAGAGTAGGTACATTACATACTACTACTCTCTGTCTATTGGAAGAGAGTAGGTACCTTACATACTACTACTCTCTGTCTATTGGAAGAGAGTAGGTACATTACATACTACTACTCTCTGTCTATTGGAAGAGAGTAGGTACCTTACATACTACTACTCTCTGTCTATTGGAAGAGAGTAGGTACCTTACATACTACTACTCTCTGTCTATTGGAAGAGAGTAGGTACATTACATACTACTACTCTCTGTCTATTGGAAGAGAGTAGGTACATTACATACTACTACTCTCTGTCTATTGGAAGAGAGTAGGTACATTACATACTACTACTCTCTGTCTATTGGGTTACCTATTAGTGTTTTGACAACTAGTGATTGCAGCTACGTAACGTTTCGATTATTTACACTTTAATTTGTATATAGTATCGATTATTTGAAGCAAGCAAGAAACAATCGTGATAAATTTGGGCGAAGACTCGTCATCAGACGTAAGTTCAGACGACGAATAATTTATTTATTTATTTATAGTAACAATGTAACTTAACTAAAATTAACTTTAAAATATTAATTTGCTTGTTTAATTTTCGATGTTTCAAACCCGCAATATAAATCCATTCGATGTTTCAAACCCGCAATATAAATCCATTCGCAATATAAATTAAACAAGCAAATTAATATTTTAAAGTTAATTTTCAAAATAAATACCTAGGCTTTTATTACTACGACTACTAATACTACGGGATTACTTAAATATAAAATTATTGTTTTCGATTTATTAATTTGAAGCGAATACATTCGACCCCATCACTAAGTACGATAGACTGTAACCATATTTCATGCGCATAACAATCTTTATGTTTTTTGTAAAAACTGATACGTATACTGTATTGTAACGTCTGTAAGGAGTCATAAATAAGATAAACCATTAATGCAAAGCAGTTTATTATATTTATTTAATAACGTATTTTAAAGTTAACTTTTAGGTAATCGGGAATAGTTACGTTGTAAGGCAGTTGTAAAAAAAAAACAATACCCCAATGGACAGAATACAGGAGCAGGAGAAAACTGCTAGTATAATTAATTGTTTGCCTAATAAATCACATCGCATCGCAATGAAAAGCTATATTATGTCAAAGAATATCGCGCGCACGTGTTGGTTTGTCGTTCATCCCGCCAATGCGGCGGAAATAAACAATAAGTGTTAAGTAAGTACTTGTCTTTAAGTCTTATGTTACAGAGATAATATGTGGAAATAAAGATCGCTATACCTAATAATAATAGAAAGATGACAAAAGGTTGTCAACAGTTCTATTTCGCTCCCGCTGCATGTATGCGACGCGACGACGTGCGACGGACGTAGCAGCGACAAGCCGACTGCGTTTCATTACGATGCGATTTAGTGGATAAATAATAAATAATTCACGTACTCCTAGTGGTATGTAATGTACCTACTCTCTTTCAATAAACAGTAATAATAATAATCAACATGGGCACAACACGACTATTTGGATATAATCTGACTCCTATAGACACGTAATAGGTCTATTTTGAATGATTGTCGTTGTACACATTGTCGATGATTACCTTCAAATATCTCGGTAACGGGACACTTTGGGGTACCATGTTTAACATCTTTTGTTCCTCTACGAGTCCTCTACCCATATATACCACTTTCACTAATCAAAATAGCGCTGGGCCGATATGCCACCTTCCATACAAAAAGGTTCGAACCCCTTTGCCATCTCTCAATAAAATTATCAAATTAAAATTTAAAATACCAAATTACCTTTTTCAGACACCAGTACTTTTACCTCAGTGGAAATCTGTACAACAGGGTAAATAGACTGGTCAAAATACACAAACTTAACCTACATCATTGCAAAAATAAAGTAAAAGCTTGGTTGATGGATCAAAAGTATGACGAAATAGAAAAACTATTAATTACCCCAACTTACCAAGACAAGTAAGTACACCCTCAGCACGCACACACACACACACACACACACACACACACACACACACACACACACACACACACACACACACACACACACGCACGCATCACTTTGATTGTAACCATTACTTTTCTAAACATACTTTATGTGAATATGTATTAATGGAGGAACACTGACTCCCAAGTCACAGACATAAACCAAGTTTGGTAGCCAGGGAACCTGTTACTGTATAATGTATGTTATGAATAAAGTTATTATAATATTGTATTTCTCGGAGTGTGGTCGTGCAAATGTCTTCCGCGAAAATGTGAAGTCGTGCAAAAATTAATTTGCGGAATTTTTTTATTGCGCAAATTTTTTTTACGGATATCTCCTTCGAGCACATGTCCTCTTGGAATAATTAGTCAGTTGAAGAAAGGGGTGTCACGCTAGAAATGTCTATTTTGCGTCTTAAAATTGATTGAAGACTTACCCGAGTGGTGGTATAAGTTCGAAATGAATGATGATAGAAAAAAAAAAAAACCAAAAAAAAAAAAATGCAAATGCAAATGGTAAAAATTACCAATTTTTACCATTGTCTTCTTCTCTTCATCAGCCGGAAAAAAAAGGAAAGGAAAGGCGTCTTAGGGATCGCAGTGAAGTTGTTAAGTACACGGAAGCCGCTGCTGCCCGATTTCCGGATTTTCCCTTAGTCGCCTTCGACGACACCCTCGGGATGAAACGGGGGGGGGGGAGGGGTATTGTAGCCCGGACACCCCAAGGGCCGATTACCATTAAGAGTTGGTAAATCTTAGGTTTTACCGTATTTCGGGCTTTTACAGTAACATAAACCTTTTTTTTTTTTTTTGGTACGGGGTGGAAAATCCTCATGGATGTCCTCCGCCCTGGGGCGGGCGGAGGGGTCTGTCAGACTCTTACTGACTAAAAACCACCCCGGTGTTCCATCTCACACCTACGTCGGGGGTCGCGGGAACTGGAGATAATTCCGCAACCCCCGGCTGGTGCCGGCCCGCTGCAGCGGGCCACTTCTCGGGTCAGGGGGGGGAGTGAGGTGTTAGACTCCCCCCCGGACGTCTTAGAGGGGCGCGCGTGGAACACTACGCGCCGCCACCTCGGGTCCTGGTGTATGTGGGGGGCGACAGACGTCCCCGAGTCTGCCGCCCCTGGACCCATTTAGGGGGGCCGGAAGAGGGCGTTGTCCGCCCTTTGCCGACGCCCGGTGCGCCTGCTGCGGGCAGGGTGGGAGGTTGAGATCTCCCTCTCCCTTTCCGCAGCCTCCTTCTGCGACATGACACTTTCGCAGAAGGAAACCACCGCGTCCCAGGACTCTGCGCTGTCGACCATCGACTCGACCACGGCCGACAGCGACAGGTCACTGCCTACTTCTGAGACGAGGGCACGGCGCGGCCCCTCCCAAGCGGCACATTCCGCCAGCGTATGCCGCGCCGTGTCCTCCCGGCAGTCGACGCAGTGGTGACACCGGGCGTCCAGCTCCCTGTTTATGCGACACAGGTACTTCCCGAAGCAACCATGCCCCGAGAGCACCTGCGTCACCCGAAACGACAGGGAGCCGTGCCTTCTCCCGAGCCAGCGCTCGAGCACTGGCCGGACCGCCTCGATGATGGCGAGGCCGGCGGTAGGGCGCGAAAGCCTGTCCCGCCATTCCGCCACCAGGACCTCGCGAAGCTGGGACCGACGCAGCTCCATGTGTCGCTGCATCGGTCGCTCGCCCCGCGCCCGCGCTTCCTCGCGCCACCGGTACAGTGACGCGAGTACCTTCGCCTCCAGGTCCCAGGGCGGGGATCCGGCCAGTGCACAAGCCGCCTCGTAGGAGATCGTGCGATATCCCTTGAACAGTAACATAAACCTGCCCTAACCTTTTCCAACTATGTTGGTGTCGGCATCCAGTCAAACCGGATGCAGCCGAATACCAGTATTTTACATGAAGCGACTGCCTATCGGGACTGACTGGAATGACAGTCGGGACCAACAGCTTTCCGTTACCCATCCACGGACCGACCGCGGCAAGTGTAGCTCAACCATAACGGATTGAACTTTACGACTTTTGCATGTAATATAGTAGTTTTATAAATATTTATTTGTATTACTTATTAAATATGTAATCATAATTGAATATTGTTTTTAGAAACATACCATTACTTGGATGTTCCTCGTCTGGCTCAATAATGTGATCTAGACTCTCACAAACAGCTAGTAGTTCTTCTTTAATAGTGTCGCCTTCTATGGAGAAGAAATAACAAGAAACTCCATGAACACTCTTAAAAACCACAAATTTTAAATTTAGGTTGCATCCAAGAAGCTTATAGATAAAAGTGGAGGCAACACTCTAAATACCTAAGTGAAGCCAACTGTGGGCAGATGCTCTCTTTCTGAATGCATACATAAGATAAAGAAAACACATATCACTGTCTCGTTCTTATGTATGCATTCAGAAAGAGAGCATCAGCCCACAGTTGGTTTCAAGCTTTTGTTCTAAGTGTTGGCTCCATTTATACCTATATCTTCATGGTTGCATCATTAACCATTTTTGGCCGCAGTCATGTGTAGATAAAAACCAAAATGTGCCCAATACTCCACAGTCAAAACTTCATGACAGACTTTTATATGTAAATAAATCTCATTAAACTACCACAACCTTTAGACGTCCACTGCTGGGCATAGGTTCAGCCGTAATCGTTATGGTATTCAGAAGGACGCCGCTGCCCACCCTCTGGTCAATATACCTCCTGTCGCATTCTATGACACCCACGGGTAGAAATGGGGTGGTGCTATTCGCTGCCGGCACCACGCGGCTAAACCAGATTTGTTATTTAATGCCTTTGCTAATAGGGTATTTTACTCTATACCAGAAAAAATCTATAAATATGTTATTGAGACAGTTTAGGCATAAAGCAGTCGCAAAATGTAAGTTTTAGTTCATAAAATAACAAAACAATTTTTTTAATTCTTTTCAAAGTTTTCAGTATTTTTAATCTGATATAAAACACCGTGAAATAGAAGGGGCCATGTTATTACGCCGTACGGCTGTGTAAACAAAAAATTGTCAACTGTCAGTCTACCGATTGGCGTAATATAGGCTTTGTATTTTTTATTATTTTCGTAACCAACGTAATTTTTTCATTATTACACCTATTACAAAATATACTTTTAATTATTTTTAAATGATATACAATTATCATATTTAATATGAGCTCATTTGATACTAAACGAACTGACGTCATTTACGCTGTGCAATATGGCGTCTAGTAAGAGGCGTTTTCGTCAAACAACGCACGAAATTTGAAAATTTAAAATTTAGATGCATTTTTATGGCACTTATCGATTGAATAGAATTTTTGTTTTTTTTTGGTGGCATATTAGCACTACAGAATTTCATTGTGACACTTTTCAAAAACGGGTGTAATACCCTATTATGTTCCTCGACTCATCTTAACTTATATGAGTTGAAATTAATTCTTTATATTTCATATTTATTATTAAGATGACAAAAAAAACCGGACAAGTGCGAGTCGAACTCGCCCACCGAGAGTTCCGTTCAAATTACGTGATTTGGTCACTCATACATTTATGACCCCGCGCATACCTCGATGATTGATTTCGTACTTTAAATAAAGACTATATTTTTCTTACTTAATTATTAACATATTACTATAGTTTTCAGATTTATCCCTGTATTTATAGTATAAGATGATATTACTTGCCAAATTTCGTAGTTTTAGGTCAATGGAAACTACCCTATAAATTTTTAACCTTGAGTGTCGAAATATAAGTTTTTCGAGGCATAAACAACCGTATCTTTTTTCACATTAACTTAGAAGTTTGATTTATTCACAGCTTTCAAGGGACTGTTTATTTGAGTATATGATTTTACTTTTAACTCGATACCTCGACGCGTTCCCGAGATAAAGGGTCTTGACAGACAGACGGACAGACAGACAGACAGACGGACAAAGTGATCCTATAAGAGTTCCGTTTTTATACTTTGAGGTAAGGAACCCTAAAAACGAATACCAATTATGAGAATAGGTATTAAAGGATGAATTCATAGCTCGGCGCCAAGGGCACGATTTTGTTTTTTTGATGAAGCGGTCAAAAGGTAAATGTTGTCTCTGAGTATGAGTACAATATGAAGTCAATATGACAAGTTGAAATCGTAATGATCGTATTAATTCTTGTTCACATACCATCACTTGGATGTTCCTCCTCTGGCTCAGTATCATCTTGTGTGTCATTAACAGCTGGTGCTTCTTCTTTGATAGCATCACTTTCTGTTTGACATTCATCATCAATACTTATGTGCACCATAGGAGTATTAATAAACCCACCGTAAAACTCTATGCGGTCCAGGTTTGTTAAGGGATTTGGCTGAAAAAGTTGATTATAGTGTTCAGTATAACATTATGGAATGACTTCCACATTAGAAGTCAGGAGAATATTAAATTATGTCTGTTAATTAATCCCTCACCTCATAATCCCCTTTCAACATCTGGGCAAACAGTTCTTCAGCATCCAGACATTTTCTCCAAAATCGGGCGCATTGCTTCATTTTAGTGCAACAGAAGAAACAAATGAGCATCGGTCTACTGTCTTTGGTTACAAACTGCAACAGTTTACAATAAAAATATTATGGTACTTCCTTTAATATTTTATTTCCAACTAAAATATTTCCATAAAAATCTACTCTACTGACCGAATTTCTGTCAAGAGACCAAATAAATGCTTTGAGTATGACTTCCATTTTTACTATTTTAGAGGCGTTAGTCAAAGTCAAAATTAATGAATTTATTTCAATTAAACCATTTACAGGTACTTTTGAAATTCCGAAAGTCAGAAAGATGCAGCAACAGAACACTATTACTCCAAGCGGTGGTGGTTGGAGCTAGCTGCTCGTTCCAAAACCATGACACCTCAATGGGATAGAACCCATATGACGACCTACTGACCGAAACTTCAATGGAGACTAGCTGAATACGTAAGGGATACTAAGCACAAGCATATATTCATTATAATAAGTGAAATTACATGTTTGTATACAATATAGCACCTATATGATCAGTAATTTCAATCTTAAAGTAGTTTTATAACTAGGTACATACCGGAGTGTGAGTCAGCTGCTCATATACTTCGTGCAGGTACTTATTGACTACTTTATACATGCGAACATTCTCCACCAAACATATCCTACACATAGCCAGCTTTTCCATCTTAACCTTAAAACAATCACCTATCGTTATTTAGTTCAAGTTTACTAGAAATTAATAACAACAATCATAAATTTAAGATAAGCTAAGCACAGTGTTACCAACCCTTATGAAAATATTCCCCTAATTGTTTTTCTGAATCCCCCTAAAAACCCCTAAATATAGAATTTTATATACCTACTTATTTCCTAAACTTTACGTACACTAAGTTAGTAAATTATATTATTGACTAAATGTAGTTTATCATGCAAAGATGTTAATTATTTCCAAAACCGCATCTTTATCCCGTTCCTTATTTTCATTTGACGTCTCACTTTTGAAGTCATAAATACGTACGTTGAAGTTATTTAAAAAAAAAAATTACACACGATTCATAATCCCGTCTTCCCTATCCCCTTCCCTCTTATCCTGGAAAATCGTACCATCATGACACTGTACCATTTTAAGGGATAATCTGTTCCTCAGTTTATTTTTATTGTCCCTTATAAAGAAAAGGCACGCTCAGAGGATGCAACAGAGGCATTGAAAACAGGCAGTGTCAATAATGCCAAAGCAAATTTTTAGATATTTTCAAATCGTTTGCAGTTACAAGCATCGCAATCGATATGTACTGCATAGAATGCAGAAGATGGGCTCGAAACATGTGTCTATGTTTTTTTATTTTGCAGTTGATGCCATTCCGAAGTGATTTTTGTTGCCATAATGGGAACTCCATCCCATTTAATGTGGCCCTAAAAAAGCCCCAAAAAAATTCCAGCCCCTAAAAATGTCCCTCTTAACACTTCTAGCCCCTAAATTTGGGGGCAAAACCCCTAAGTTGGCAACCCTGGCTAAGCAATCTATTATTGGGTAATGGGTGACACTGACAGACAGTCAGACAGACGTAGGGATGCAACAATATATCGCGTTACCGATAATATCGTAAATATCGATACCAAAATATCGATATTTATATCGATATGTTAGGGCTCTTTCAATTTAAGCGTTTGGTGCCGGACTGCTGCAATGCCGGAGCAGTGTAGATGTCGTACTGCACACGGACAGCGCACAACGGCAGGACGACAAACGTCACGTGTCAGCTGTATGGAAAAAGGCATCTGTCCGTCTGCAGTACGACACTCGGACTGTTCCGGCACCACAGCAGTCCGGCACCAAACGCATAAATTGAAAGGGCCCTTAAAATCATTGATATCGATAATATCGATATCGGAAAACCCAAAATATATATTTTTTAAAACCATTGAAATTTTTATTTGAGCGTTTTTTATTTCTGTTTATTTTACCTGCTATTTCTATTACTATCTAAATCTAATCAAATATAAATAACTATTGCATCAAAACTGCAAATCAAAAGGGAAATCGAAAGCAATTTTACAATCAAAGTTACTTATTTTGTTACAAAGATAAATGAAAAAAGTTCGCACACAGCGAAGATGCTATTCGACAAAAGATGGGCGTATATTAATAGATGTTTTTTGTTAGGTGTTAGAAAACAGTGTCGAAACATGCTTGACATGAAAAACATTTATGTGATTATCATCTGTGTGCTTGCTGTTACTTTTTTCATCTATCTTTGTAACAAAATAAATAACTTTGATTGTAAATTGCTTTTGATTTCCCAAATTTTTACAGAGCTATAAAATTAGTGAAAATATCGATAATATCGATAATTATCGCGTTGGCATGGCCGATATATCGGATAACGATATTTACCTGCCTTCGATATAAATATCGATATTTCAAAGGACTTTGCATCCCTAGTCAGACGCAAAACGGGCTGACAGCAGTGACAGGACAGCAGACTCAGATTGACAGGGCACTCGGAGAGCTGCCAGAATATTACAATGAGGTAATACTTATTACAATGAGGTACTACTACTACGTATAGAGAAGACAACACATTGCATGATTTTGCGCCACGCTGACTCAGGACAGTTGCGGTCCGATTTCCGGTTTTCGAAGTCGGCGGTTGTCTGTTTTGTAAAAAGCTTTTTATTTTCCGTTTTTTAGTACCTCCTTCTCATCCAAATCTATTAAGAAGAGATTGAAAGTTTAAAACTACTACAAAGATTGATGAAACTAAAACGTCGTCTATGTAAAATTTTTGGGTATTTGTTGATTTTTCAAAAAGTGCTAAATCAATTTCGATAAAACTTATATGGGACCACCCCTGAAGCATACCCTATCCATAAAAAAAGAATTTTCAAAATCGGTTTATGTTTGCCGGAGAAATCGCGTAACAAATCGCGCACATACTTAATGCAAATTTGAGACTTATACGGTTTTCTCATAGATGCCATTGTCAGAACTGGACCAAAATAAAATGGGACCACACGGGAAGCACTAGCTTTCAAATAAAAAAAGAATCATCAATATCGGTTCACCCAGTCCCAAGAAATCAGGTAACAAACATAAAAAAATAAAATAAAAATAATACTGACGAATTGATAACCTCCTCCTTTTTTGAAGTCGGTTGAAAATAGATTTGTTTTTATCGTTAACGCGATGTATTGTAAGAGGTTCGCGTTCGGAATTTAGTAAATCAGCCGAATTATCGAGCTGTGATAGTAGGTATTTCTTCGCAATAGGGCATAGAATAATCAAAGTCTAAAGAGACAGGGCAAGCTATTGTATTTAACTTGGATAAGTGTAGACCCTGAGTACATTCTTCGATAATAGTATTTGAAGTAGGAAGCTGACTAGTAAATTGATTTTTAAAATATTGTTCCTATGTAAAATTATTTAAATTGTTAACATCAATAGAATTAATAGGGCAACGAGATAGTGGATCGGCGTTAGAATTGAGACGACCTTGTTTATAGATAATTTCGTAATCATATTCCTGAAGTTTGAGGCGCCAGCGAATAAGTCTACTGCCGGGATCCTGAACATTAAATAACCATACAAGGGGTCTATTATCTGTGATTATTTTAAAATTGTTTCCTTATAAATATGGACGAAAGGATAGAACGGCAAATAAGATAGCTAAAAGCTCTTTTTCCGTAGTTGAATAGTTGCCTTTTATTTAGAGTACGCGATTGGCTTATCTTTGCCGATGGGACCTTGATATAATATTGCGCCAACGGCGTAATAGCGTCGGTAGTCACGTTATAAGGTTGTGAAAAATCTGGGTATTGTAGAAGAGGGGCAGTAATTAGTTTTTCTTTCAGAAAATCGAATGCATGTTGCTGATCTGGGAAGACAGCATCTTTCTTTAACAAAGAGGTAAGTGGTTTTGTTAACTTAGAAAAGTTTTCAATGAATCTGCGATAATAGCCTATTAGGCCTAGAAATGACTTAATGTCTTTAGGATTTTTAGGGATTGGAAACTGCGATACAGCGTTAACCTTTTCAGGGTTTGGAGAGACACCTTTATCGGTGATAATATGGCCAAGGTAAGTCACTTCATGTCTAAGAAACTCACACTTGTCCGGTTGGAGTTTAAGATTCTATTCACAAAATTTGTCAAATACTAGTTGTAATTTATACATGTGATCTTGTAGATTTTGACTGTACACGATACAATCGTCTAGGTAGATATAGCAATCGAGGCCTTGTAAGCCTGATAACACGGTATTCATAAGACGCTGAAATGTGGCAGGGGCATTTTTCAGCCCAAAAGGCATCCTGATAAACTCATAGTGTCCAGACATGCTTGAATTTGTGCTAATTGTGAAACCTGTTTTAGGCGCGTCCTTGGGACTGGTCTTTAATTGATGGAAACCACTGGTAATGTCCAGTGTGCTGAAATATTTAGAATGACCTAATTGGTCCAGGATATCAGTGATAAGAGGCAGCGGATAAGTTTCGGAAACAGTGACGTCGTTGAGACGGCGGTAGTCAATGACTATTCGCCATTTTTGTTTGCCGGAAGCGTCCATCTTTTTCGGTACTACCCAAACTGGAGCACTCCAAGGCGAAATAGAAGGTCGGATAATATCCTGATCTAGCATTTTACGGGTTGTACCAATATTGAAAAATAAAACTGGTGACGTCAGTGACAAGAGTAATTACAGACCGATCTCCTTAGCTACTGTTGCGGCTAAAGTGCTTGACGGTGTGTTTGAGAGACAATTAAATAAATATCTTAAAATACACGATGCTCAGTTCGGCTTTAGGCCACAGCTATCGACTGAATGTGCTATTCTGTCTCTCAAGCATACTGCCAGGTACTATACGGAGAGAAATACACCGGTATATGCAGCGTTTCTAGACCTTTCCAGGGCATTTGACTTGTTTAGGTATGACATACTGTGGTGTAAGTTGCGCGAAGCGGGAATGCCCGACGCCATAACAAATATGTTTCAGTATTTGTATGGCCACCAAACCAATCATGTTAGATGGGCCAACTGGTTGTCTGAGGAGTACAGGTTGGAATGCGGGGTGAGGCAGGGTGGATTGACCTCGCCAGCGCTTTTCAACCTGTATGTAAACCAGCTGATTGTCGAGCTCAGAAGCACACATGTTGGCTGTTCTATTGACGGTCTGTGTGTTAATAGTATTAGTTATGCGGATACATGGTGCTGCTGAGTCCGTCAGTTAGCGCACTCAGGAAGATGTTGGCGGTCTGTGAGACGTATGCAGTAGCGCATGGGCTTGTGTATTACGAAAAGAAAAGCAAACTACTTGTGTTTAGGGTAAAGCGTAAAAAACCAGCACATATCCCACCGGTTATGTTAAATGGTGTGGCTCTTGAAAGGGTGCCAGATTTTAAGTACTTAGGGCACATAGTTACTGAGGACTTTTTAGAGGCGAGTGTCCTCTAGTATAAAGTTTTACGGGTAAATGACAACACCGAGCGAGTGTAGAAAATGGAATGATTTATTAAAATAAAATGAGCCCTATTATATTACAAACTTAAACCTATGCGTAGTGATATACCTAAATGCTAAAATATGTACAACCAATCAGAGCGCAGGATTCCGAAGTATTTAGATCGATCGCGGTCGCGATTCACTCCGCGGGTCAAACCATAAATATCCCGCGCTTCTAAGGGGCGCTTTAGTCTGCGTTCGCGCTCCGTGGCGGAAGGACGCATGTGTATGCTTTCAGGATGGCGGCGCGCAGAGGTCGCGCTACCGCTACATAGCTCCCCCTCAAGCGAAGCGTACGTTATTTTTCACTCTGCGGCCGGATCTTGTGACGTAGGTGTTGTTGCGCGTTGAGCTCGATGGATGAAGTGCAGCTGATGAGTTGGAATTAGCTTGAGTCGACGTCGGTGCGATCGGTGGCGGTGTTGCTGGCGCTGTCGGTGCCGGCGGCGGTGGCGACGGCGGCGACGAGCGTGGCGTTACTGTAGTCTGTGTGTTGTCACTGTTGTCTTCGTTGTATAGATGTGCTGGTTTTAATCTGTCGACTGACACAACGGTGGTACGTAACGGTAGTTGCAGTGTGAATAGTTTTCCATCTTCGCTGCGGTGTAGTACTTCAAACGGACCGTCGTAGGGTGGCGTGAGCGGTCTGCGCACGGTGTCGTTGCGCAGAAACACATGTGTACAGGTTGCGAGATCTTTGTACACGAATGTGTTCGCGTTCGTTGAGTGCGTTCTTCTCACAGGCGACAACGACGACATTGTTTCAGTCAGCTGGCGAACAAACTCGGCGTCTTCGATATTCGGCGTTGTAGGCACGAAGAAATCAGACGGGATGCGTATTGTTGTACCGTATGTCATCTGGGCCGGGCTGACGGAGGTGTTCTCATTAAGTGCGGTGCGAAGTCCTAGGAGAACTGTGGGTAATTCTTCACTCCAGCGTGTTGAGGCCGATCGCGCCATCAACGCGGACTTTAGTGTTCGGTGCCATCGCTCGACTTGACCATTCGCCTGCGGGTGAAATGCAGTGGTCCGAATGCGAGTGACACCAAACTTCTTCATCAGCGACGTAAACAGTGCAGACTCAAACTGTCGTCCTTGGTCCGTAGTAATACGTAGCGGGCAGCCGAATCGCGATATCCATCCGTCGTACACAGCTTTCGCTACTGTTTCAGAAGTGATGTCACGCGTAGGTATCGCCTCGGGCCATTTGGTGCAGCGGTCGATCATCGTGACTAGGTATCTATAGTCATTAGATAGCGGCAGTGGCCCGACGAGGTCCAGATGAGTATGCGCGAACCTAGTAGATTCTTGGAATTCACCGAGTGGGCTTTTCACGTGTCGATGAACTTTAGCGCGCTGACACCCGATGCAGGCCCTTGCCCATGTAGCTATGTCCCGGTTCATAGAAGGCCAGAAGTACTTCGTTGCTATGATTTTTCTTGATGTTCGAACTCCGGGATGACTTAATTCATGTTGCGCTTTGAAGGCGGCAAGACGATAAGTTGATGGTAAAAAAGGTCGAATGTTCGCTGTAGATGTTTCGCATAGTATAGGTCGTTGAACTCCGGGCATAGTCAGTCGGGTAAAGTTGAGTTTGGGGTTGTTCAGGCAAGCTTGTAACTCAGCATCGTTTTCATATTCTTGAACGAGTTTGTTGTAGTCGATAGTTGAGTTCAGTAGTTCGACTTCTGATATCCGTGATAACGCGTCAGCTGCTTCGTTTTTATCGCCATGAATGTACTTGATGTTTGTGCAGAATTGACTTATGTAGTGAAGTTGTCGCTCTCTTCTTGGTGTGTCGGTACTGCTCGGCGTTCTTGTAAGCGCGTACGTTAGAGGTTTGTGATCGGTGCAGATCGTGAGGTCATTGCCCTCTATCAGTCGACGTAAATTCTTAACAGCTGTGTACATCGCAAGTAGTTCGCGGTCGTACACACTGTATCTTCGCTGCGTCTCGCTCATTGTCTTGGAGTAGTAGGCGAGTGGTTTCCACACGTTGTCAACCTTCTGTTGAAGTACGGCGCCGAGACTGGTATCAGATGCGTCGGTAAGTAAACAAAGCGGAGCGTTTTGTATTGGATGCGTCAGAACGGTCGCCTCGAGTATGCTTTGGCGGCATTGTTCGAAGGCTTGTTCGGCTTCAGGCGTCCAGGCGATTGGTGATTTGTCGTTCTTTTTGCTATTGTGTAGGTACTTGTTTAGTAGGTTTTGATGTTCGGCTTGATGAGGTAGGCAGCTGCGGTAAAAGTTGATCATGCCTAAAAATCTTCTGAGTTCTTGTATTGTAGTTGGTTTCGGATAGGTGATTATTGCTTGAATGCGATCTTCAGTGGGTTTGATTCCGTCTTGCGTGACTTCGTATCCGAGAAATTGTATTTTGTTCGTGCCGAATTCACACTTATCGATGTTGAGTGTGACGCCATAGTTGTTCAATCGTTCAAGTACTTGATGTAGGTGGCGCTGGTGTTCTTCTTCATTCGTTGAGTAAACAAGTAAATCGTCGACGAAACAAAATACTATGTCATCGAGTCCACGTAATACTTCGTGCATGAAACGTTGAAACGTTTGACCTGAGTTGCGTAGGCCAAACGTCATGCAGTTAAACTCGAAGAGACCGAATGGTGTTATAATGGCGGTCTTTGCAGCGTCTTTTTCATCGATTGGTATAGAAAAATATGCCATCTTCATGTCCAGTTTTGAAAAGACTTTTTTCCCGTGTAGTTGGTACGTAAAGTCTTGAATTCTCGGAATTGGATAGCGGTCGGGTACAGTCACGGCGTTAAGTCTTCGGTAATCGCCGCATACACGTAGTGAACCATCTTTTTTCTTGACGACGTGTAGTGGACTGGCCCATGGACTCTTCGAAGGTTTGCAGATACCCATCTCCATCATCTTTTCGAATTCGAGTTTTGCGGCGTTGTATTTGTTCGGAGGAAGGGGGCGTGGCCTCGAGTAAATAGGTTGTCCTGTTGTTTCTATGCGGTGTGTTACGTCGTGTTTAGCCGGAGTCTTGAGTGACATGGGTCGCAGAATGTCTGGATACTTCTTCAGGATGTCATGATAGGCGTGGTTACGGTCGATTATGTAGACGGTTTCTTCAGTTGACTGTACTTGGACGGCGTTAACGCTGAGATCGGTAACGCGGTCGATTAGTCTTCGGTGATGTAAGTCGACTAGTAATTTGTGATTTACTAGAAAATCTGCGCCCAGTATCGATGTCTTCACGTCAGAGACGACGAATGTCCATCTGAATTTTCTACGTAAACCTAAGTTGAGCTCGAGTGTACGCTCTCCGTAGGTACATATTTCTGTGCCGTTCGCTGCGAATAATTTGTAGGTGTTTTCTGTCGGCTTCAAATATTGTTTGTTTCTTGCTGCTAACACAGATATGTCGGCTCCGGTGTCGACAAGAAACTTCTCTCTGTTGTTAATGTCGGTGATGCATAGGCGGTGGCTTCGTTGATTAACATCGACTCCCGCCACAGTCGATGTATGTTCTAGTTTTCCCGCTTCTTTGTTGCACACGGGGACTCACACCTGCGAGCTTCTTCTCCGAATCGGTGGTGATACCAACACAGCCAATCAGCGTCGCCCGGCTTGCTTGGCGCGCGGGAATTTTGGCGCGAACCGCTGCGTTGCCGCGACGCGGACTGGTGGCGGGAACGGGGGCGAGGGCGGCGGGGGTACGCCGCGCGCTGTTGTTGACTCGTGCGTAGGTCAGCGATCTCGAGTGATAATTTTTCGATTTGTTTTGATAACAAATCGACTTGTAAGTTCGTCATGGATGCAGCATTCGGTTGGCTTTCGCGTTGACTTGACGTGGTTGCGGTGGAGACTGCGGCGACTGATGCTGGCTCGAAGTGCTCCATCATTTTGTCGGCCATTGCAGCTAGTATCTCGAGCGTGGATTCGGTGTTTACAGAGAGCACGGCGCGGACTTGCGTGGGCAGCTGGTTGAGCCACATGACTTGGAGTGCTTCATCTGTTAGGAGTTTCCCGCTCAAATCACGCATCTTACGGAGTAGCTGGGTAGGTTTCTGGTCGCCGAGTTCGAGGCCGCCGAGTAATTTCTGTAGCTGGCGATGGTCTGATTCCTGGTATGTTGATATCAGCCTGTTCTTGAGTGCGGTGTACTTGCCAGAACTAGGTGGATTGAGGATGATATCGCCAATTTGATCTAGATCGTTGTAGCCCAGCTGTGTGACGACGAGATTGAATCTCTGTTCTTCTCCAATTTTGCTAGCGGCGATGGCGGCTTCAAATTGAGCGAACCAGAGACGGGGGTTTTGGCGCCAAAATAGTGGTATACGTGCTGGTAGTGATACCGTAGCCACGTCGCTCTTCGCTGTCACGGTACCTTGGGCGTCACAGAAATCTTCAGCTTGATCCATTGAAATGATGCTTCTTGTTCTTGCTTTTATCTTGACGGTTCTTCACTGTTAGAAGTATCTGAAGGTAGGCGTCTTGATTCAGGATTGTCGGGTCACCAATTTAGAGGCGAGTGTCCTCTAGTATAAAGTTTTACGGGTAAATGACAACACCGAGCGAGTGTAGAAAATGGAATGATTTATTAAAATAAAATGAGCCCTATTATATTACAAACTTAAACCTATGCGTAGTGATATACCTAAATGCTAAAATATGTACAACCAATCAGAGCGCAGGATTCCGAAGTATTTAGATCGATCGCGGTCGCGATTCACTCCGCGGGTCAAACCATAAATATCCCGCGCTTCTAAGGGGCGCTTTAGTCTGCGTTCGCGCTCCGTGGCGGAAGGACGCATGTGTATGCTTTCAGGATGGCGGCGCGCAGAGGTCGCGCTACCGCTACAACTTAAAAGATGATGCTGATATGGAAAGAGAACGGAGGGCGTTGGCTGTCCGATGCAATATGTTGGCCCGCAGGTTTGCACGTTGTACACCAGAAGTAAAGGTAACTCTTTTTATGGCTTTTTGCCAATCCTTGTACACGTCAATCTGTGGGTTCGATATACGCAAAAGGCATACAACGCCCTCAGAGTTCAGTACAATAATGCCTTCAGAGTGTTGTTGGGGCTTCCACGTTACTGCAGTGCATCAGGCATGTTTGCCGAAGCACATACTGATGGTTTCAATACCATACTACGAAAGAGGATTGCATCCATGATGCGCAGAGTGCGTGGAAGTCGTCAACGATATTCTGAAGGTGATAAACCATGTTGCGCCATTATGGCGCATTGGGTGCATACATGTACATATGCATGTACCCGGTGTGTCAGATGAGTGCAACAGAAAATACATGAATTGAATTATAACTTTTGTTACTAAAGTAGTTTTTAAGTTCTGTATTACTAACATCATATGGATCAAGGTCTGAATTTTTTTTTATTTTTTATTTTTTTTTATTTATTTATTAATCGGTGGTGCATCACCTGTATTAATAGTATGTTCTATAGCATTCGTGAAGGTTAAGGGCTCACCTTCGATGTGGAAGATATCTGTGTGTGGGAGCAACATTCCAAGAGTGACTTTTTCTCTTCATCATTGAGATGAGAGCAGCGAATAAGACTTTATCTATACGCTCAGATTTATTATAGGAAATAGAATTAATGTTGTAACAAGATAAAGAATCTGAACAATTACTTTCAAACGGTGTCACGTTTACGTGATAATCTTTCACTTCAATGTCACTCTCCGTAGTACTTATTTAAAATAGTAATGTTTGTTTTCTTATTTGATTTGATTGAGACAATGCAATTAATAACATAGACACTTCACTTAAGGTATGATCTAGTACGAGAGCTTCATTGTTATGATAAAGCTCAGGAGAGTAATTAGATACAGTGCACTCGATAACCGCTTCGGAACGAGCAGGAATGTTATACGCCGGTTCAGTATAAATAATAGGAATAGAATGATTCAATACAGACATTGATTTAGAAGAGTATTCGATATTCGATTTAAAGTAATCGCAAAAATCGCTACCAATAATTCCGTCTTAATTATGAAGATTGATGTCATCTCTAGTGACATGAAATATGTAGTTATAAGTGTTATCCGATAGTTTAAACATAATTTGAAAAGTACCTAAAGTTTCAACAGGGTTTTCAGAGCTATTAATGCCCTTTTAACTTTACAGTTTCAGTGGATAATTTTGGAATTTCGTGTAAACAGGAACCTTTAATAATACTGATGGTTCATCCTGTATCGATAAGGAAACTATAATATTATTCTAAGGCATGATTAGTAGATAAGTAAGTATAAGGTAAGGCTACCTTTTTACAAAAATCGTTAATTTCGTTTATAGTTTTAGATATAGAATTTATATTTAAGTTAGATAATAATAATAATAATATGTGGGGACATTTTCACACACGGCCATCTGACCCCAAACTAGGGAGACCCTGTACAGTGGAACAACGTAATTAGTTTACACATTGCACGCACACGCGGTATGAAGAGTTACATACACAAACGTTAAATAAAACGAACGAGTTCTGCTTTTTATTAGTGTGCGTATGTCGCGTCACTAAGCAGTAACTATAATATCAATGTATGTACCGTCATCAGTAATCTGTGTAATAGAATAAGTTATAATATTTCGCACCCAATCATTGTAACAGGTTTGGCGCAATGGCTAACGTATCTGGTTAGTTATTAAGAAGTCTTAAGGTCAAATCTCGGTTGCAATACATTTTTTTTGTTTTGTAAACATAATTTTCGTAAAACTTTCATTACCTAGTTGAATTGCTAACAATTCAATTCCGTTCACAGATGAGTAAAATAACGTTTGAGAAGTGCGCACGGAACTCTCAGCCAATTTATTTTGACCGTTTAGGATATAACTACCCACAATTTTTGTTTATTTTTTTATACTTCCACCTTAGTTTATAAAAAATGAGCATTCTTAGTTGTCAGTCTACGAATATAAATTGCAATCCTAAGTATATAGATGAACACTCATATTTCTGTGCGTTCTTTGTTTCTGATCCAATTGTGCTTCAACTTCTTTCAACCATGCAACAAGACGCAATTCATTGTTTTGCATGAGCAAAACGTTTTCATTAGTGAAATTGCAAGGTGATTATTAATATCGGTGAGTAACAAAGCTACTCGTGACAATGTTTTCATTACGTTAGTAATATTCCAACTCAAATTCTTAACTTATCTCACCTTTGACCTATGACTAAATTAATGTAAAATAATATTTAAATATATCAGAATTTGATTCTGATAAAATTTACTTATGCCAGTCTGTTTTTGTCTAACATAAAACATTTAGTCGAAATAAAGAAAAACTTTTAAATTATGCAATTAAAATAGTCATGAAACACGTTTATTATTTATCTAATAAATAAATAACGGTATTAAGTTTTATTACAATGATGTAATATAAGACAGTCAGTTAATTTATCTATGATTAATTATCCACCAATTCACCATTGTTTATCTGCATTATTTTAAATATTATTTTGTTTTTATTCATTAAGTCTCCTTAACCGTGCAGTTATGTGTCCATCGAAGTGCGTATTCTGAAGAAATAAACCATCATCGACGTGGGCCAAAACCGAAGGCGAATTCTTCGGCTCGTTACCACGACATCGTGACAAGGCTGTTTACGGGACTAATCCGTTTTTATCCACCCGCATAACTGCATCAACACATAATGACATGTGTGCTTATAAACAGTGCGATATCACCTGCTGACCGGCATGAAGCTGGTTTAAGTTGCAGTAAGCCACCACGGAAGATTTTTCTGTCCAACGCTACCGGCAAAAACAAATTCTATTCGCTAGGTCATATTATTATATTCATTTTAATTGGGAGAACAATGTGTTTATTTTAGTGATGAGAAATGTTTAAAGTCGTTTATGGATGGCGTTAAAATACTGTAAACGAAGCCGAATTACTATTAATATACTTAGGTTTAAAAGCTACTTCATGTTGCCGTGATTCTCTTATAAACACCTAAGTTATTATGTATAGTCCGTAGTTGACAGTTATTTGCAGTATATATTTTGAAGTGTAAGTGATGTTATTGTTATTCAGTTAGAAGTTAAATTAATTTCTTACTATCTAACATGTTGATTCACTTCACTTTCAATTCCACTTTGTTTAAATTTGTATACATTGAAAAAACAATTACGTCCATTCATATTCAATAAAAAGAATACTTTGTCTTGTCTTATAAACTCTTAATGAAGTTGCCAATAGTGTTCTAATCATAAAAAAGTTAGGTATCAATAGCGATATAATAATATTTTTACAATAGTTTGCGTTATATAAATAATTGTATTGGTTACACGTAGTTTTTTATTTGCTAATATTATAACCCATGCCAAATTGAACCCTAAGCCAACTCTTGTAAGAAACATAATAGTCGAAACGAGCTGGCTCATTCACTAATGACCCAATAGCGATAAGGAACAATAGGATTCCGCATTCCATCTTTTATTACTGATCGATGATTCCAACGCCTAGGTTATTTAATAAAATATTTTGATTTATTTTATTGGTTTTATTTAATTACCTTTTTATTTTTTTGTTTAAGTAATTTTATTTGACACAAAATATTAATGTTTTATAGGACAAAGGAAAAATAAAAACCCAAAACCATAACACCTGCCGGGGTTTGATCTTACGACACGAGGCTTATCTATGCAAAGTGCTTTCACCGACCGGCTACCTAGTCCTTATTTAAAAGGTTGAAATATTGGACTTCATTCAATTAAAATTGGTATACGTGGGTATATCATACGCACACAAACAGTTTAACTTCATAACCGACCAACCGACTAGTTCATTTACACACACAGTGACAATATCCCGTATGTGTGGCCTGTAAATCAATTACGTTGGCCGAGTGTACTATGGGTGTCAGACAGCTGATATACATACACAAATACATTTTTTTTTGTAAATACATAGATATATAGGTAAACAACACCCAGACACAAGGCTAACAGAAGTGCTCATCACACAAATGTTTACCCTGGGCGGGAATCGAACCCGCAACACGCTGCGCAGCAGTCGATCGCTCAGCCACTGCGCCAACCGTGTCGTCAGATGTAGGTAAGTTATGTTTAGAATTAGTATGAGAGCTTTGTAAAGCTTTATGACATAAGTGACATTTTATTTTATCACTAGGAATAGTAGGACTCAGCTCGTTGGCTTGAGAGGTGGATCTAGTATAAGATTTAGCAAGATTTATGAAAGTACCAGAACTCAGCTGACTTGACTGAGGTGTAGATTTAGTAAGATTAGTAGAAATAGCAGGACTCAGCATCTTTGACTGAGATGTAGATTTAGTAGGACTCAGCATCGTTGACTGAGATGTAGATTTAGTAGGACTCAGCATCGTTGACTGAGATGTAGATTTAGTAGGACTCAGCATCGTTGACTGAGATGTAGATTTAGTAGGACTCAGCATCTTTGACTGAGATGTAGATTTAGTAGGACTCAGCATCTTTGACTGAGATGTAGAATTAGAAGGACTCAACATCTTTGGCTGAGATGTAGAAATAGTATAGGTCGTGCCATTATAATTTTGTATGGATTTTAGCGGACACGGCACCAAAATCCGATTTAGTTTAAATTATCATGAGATTCAGTGTGGTTATTATGATCATTGGCCTCACATTCACATGTATGCGTAAACGCATTTGTAGAACTATTAGGCGAGTTATGATAGCGCTGCGCGGAGTCTGTATTTTCACGGAGTTGCATATTAAATTGCCTTTTACGACATTGCTCTATAGTGTGGCCGAAATTTTTACAATATTTTTTTGGGAATTGTAATTAGGCTTCTTGTTCCTAAAACATTCTGAGGAATTATGACCTACCTTACTACACGTTGAACATTGCTTGACTGATTTAGAATTAGGTTTTAATAAATTATATAACTTTTCCTCATCTATAGCGTTTTGAATCGCTTCGTTGAGAGTTGTTTTACAACGAACAATGTTAGATATAGAAGAATTTAGGCCTAGCATGAATGTGTTAAGGGCAAGGTCTACCATAGCTGTCAGCAGCTGTGATGAGTGTCCGACTGAATTCGGGTCAATATTGACTCATCCGTAAAGAATACTGCGTAATGTCTTCGTTTGGAAGCTGTGTTGCGTGTTTTTTCTCACCAAAGGTGGATTTTAAGAAGGTTTTAAGTTCTGACCATTTTTCGAAAGATTTTAGACTACACGCTACTTGTGTGTTCCCTTCCATTTGGGAAATTATGTACTTATAAAGCACACACAAATTTACGAACAATAAAATACGTGAAACACTGTAGATACAAGAAGTTAGAAAAATATAGCAATGACTTAGAAATACGATTCAGAGGCGCGATTCACTTTGAAATTACCTATAGACACAAGAAACACTCACAGTAACACGAAGCTTAACATTAGCGTTATGTTGCGATGTCGCGTTGCAGCTGGAATTTTCACACGGTTCGCTGTGTGAATTTCTTGGCCTTGGATGTGGTGAGTTAGACCCTGGAGCTGATGATGGTGTGGGTGATGACGTCTGGAGCGGGCTCACGCTATAGAGCGGAGGCTGACCGTCGTCCAATGTGTGGCTGGAGCGGGCTCAGGCTGAAGAGCTGAGGCTGACCGTCGTCCAATGTGTGGCTGGAGCGGCCTCACGCTATAGAGCGGAGGCTGACCGTCGTCTTATGTGTGGCTGGAGCGGGCTCACGCTATAGAGCGGAGGCTGACCGTCGTCCAATGTGTGGCTGGAGCGGGCTCAGGCTGAAGAGCTGAGGCTGACCGTCGTCCAATGTTTGTGGCTGGAGCGGGCTCACGCTGAAGAGCTGAGGCTGACCGTCGTCCAATGTGTGGCTGGAGCGGGCTCACGCTATAGAGCGGAGGCTGACCGTCGTCCAATGTGTGGCTGGAGCGGGCTCAGGCTGAAGAGCTGAGGCTGACCGTCGTCCAATGTCTGTGGCTGGAGCGGGCTCACGCTGAAGAGCTGAGGCTGACCGTCGTCCAATGTGTGGCTGGAGCGGGCTCAGGCTGAAGAGCGGAGGCTGTCCGTCGTCCAAGGTAGTGACGCAGGCTTCGCCTTAGGCCAAGTCTTACTGTCGGTCAATGAACGTGTTAGCGACGAACTATGAACTTTAAGTGAAATTGCTAAAGTGTTTCGATAACGAGAAAATAGTGTTAGTTATGAACAGTGAAAGTACTAAGTGGCTATGTTTTATTAAGGTAAAATAGTGTTAGCTTTAACCATGAAATTACTAAGTGAATATGTTTTGTAATGCATGTAAGTAGTGTAAATTAATAATCGTGCAATAACTAAGTGAAATACGTTTTGTTTGAATATTAAAGTAGGGCACTAGCAATTAGATGTAATTCTGTTAAGCTATATGTGCTGAAACAATAAAGTAAATAAGGTGTAGTTGCATTTTTGTAACTTTAAAGTGAATATGTATTAAAATAAGTTTTCAGAGGCTGATCTGTAAGAAATTAAGTGAATAAACTTGTTAGTAGTTATGGCAAATATCGAATAAAGTGCTAGTTTCGTTTTGTAATTTATTTACCTAGAACTTTAAGGGTTTAATAAAATAAAATAGAATGGTAGTTAGGAAAATCTAGGATTTACTAAGTTTTATTAAGTGATTTTATTTCCACACACTTGGCGGCGCCACATGTACCATGTTGGCACATAAGGTTAAGTACTGAGAAACCTTACCGTAACGAGGACCGCCAAGGGTTTTTTGCTGTTTTTAAGGGTTAAAATCTAGATATTGTAATAGAGTTTTTTGTAATTAGCTAGAGTAAGTTAATACCCATGCGCTGAAAATGTTTGTAACATTATAAGGTATATTTTACCACCAGAAATTGGCTAAAATAGTTTCCCCATACAAACGGCGACAATGGTGCCGTGTGCAAAATATTAGTGTCGAGCGCAAATTTGCAGGGCTGTGATTGGTCAGAACAGCCTATATAAGGAGGTCATTTTCGGTGGTTCGATATTCCGAATCCAGCAGTATTAGAATAACACTCCGAAGAAGCTTTCATTTCACCTGAACGGTTACCGGCCCTTCCCTGATTCATCCCGCCAGCAAGCAATTCATATTCAAGCGCAACATTTTGGTCCTTCAACGTCGGATCGGGTTTAAGAAAACTGGGAAAATGCCTTCTACAAGATCAGCGCGTTCGAAGACTACGGAGGAAAGTACTACGTCGGTAGATTGGAGCCCGGGTGCAATCAGTGAAACTGCGAGCGAGTCTACTGCGGGCGCGTCAGTCGCGAGCCGGTCGACACTAACAAGGAGGACGCCGCCGCCTAGCCTGCGGGCACACCAATCCAGTCGAGCTGCCGCAAAGGAATCATCACGGGGAGAAGCAGCCTGCGCCGCGCCCTCGACCCGCGCCACTGAAGAGCAAGCAGGGGTGCCGACCCGCATCGACGAAGAGCAAGCAGGGGCGCCGACCCGCACCGCGCCGTTGACCCGCACCAACGAAGAGCAAGCAGGGGCGCCGACCCGCACCGCGCCGTCGACCCGCACCAACAAAGAGCAAGCAAGGGCACCGACCCGCGCCGCGCCTCCGACCCGCACCAACGAAGTGCTCTTCGTTGGTGCGGGTCGGAGGCGCGGCGCTGCTAGACGAGGGGTCAACAGTCACACTCCTAGATGCATCAATAGCCAAAAAGATTGGGGCCAAAGGGGAGAGAGAGATTTTTGCAATCGAGACAGTCGGTGGGAAGGTATTGAGGAAGGACAACTCTCAGAAGATCAAGTTGAAAATTAGAGGGGTTCACAGTAAGAGGGCCATCGAGTCGAGAACCATTGACGACCTGAAGCTGTCAGAACAAAGCATAAGCAAGGAAGTTTTGAAGAACTGTCAGCATTTGAAGGCAATTGAAGACCAACTCTTCTATAACTCCGAAAGACCCAAGCTGCTGATAGGCCAGGATAATTGGGGTCTCATAGTAACCAGAAGGCTGAAGAAGGGCAAGCCGGCGGAGCCAGTAGCCTCCCTTACTAACTTGGGGAAGGTGCTGCATGGATGTGAA
This sequence comes from Charanyca ferruginea, assembly GCA_947361185.1. Classification (NCBI taxonomy): domain Eukaryota; kingdom Metazoa; phylum Arthropoda; class Insecta; order Lepidoptera; family Noctuidae; genus Charanyca; species Charanyca ferruginea. Next base: position 4,744,071 of record OX376081.1, on the reverse strand, counting down.
GCGGGTTCGAACGCCATAGAGAACTTCATCCACCATGGCAAAAGAACAGTCGCCGAAGAAGACATAGAGGTGGTTGTTCGAGAGCACTTCCAACTGGAGTCGCTCGGGATCCAGAATAAGCTGCCGTCAAATGACAGCGACAGAAGAGCATTAGAAACCCTTGAAAAGACTACGAAGAGACTGGCAAGCGGGCAATTCGAGACGGGGCTCCTATGGAAGAAGGAAGACGAGTCCCTGCCTAACAATTACAGGCAGGCACTATGACGCCTAGTCAATATTGAGAAGAAGCTGGATCGAGATGAAGAAGTCAAAGAGTCCTATGAGAAGCAAATCCAGAGCCTAATAGAGAAGGAGTACGCGGAATCTACTCCGAAAACGGCTGCTAAAGGAAGGGTGTTCTATTTGCCCCACTTTGCCGTTATACACCCAGTCAAGAAGAAGCCGAGAATAGTCTTCGACGCAGCGGCTAAATGTGAGGGGAAGAGCCTCAAAGATGCCCTGCTGCCAGGGCCAGACCTACTGCAATCACTATTTGGAGTGTTGCTCCGCTTCAGGGAAGGGCCGGTGGCCGTGATGGCCGACATCCAGGAGATGTTCCTTCGGGTCAAAGTAAGGGAAGAAGACCGAGATAGTCTGAGGTTCCTGTGGCGCGGGAAAGAAAGGAAGGCCAAGCCTGAAGAATTCAGGATGTCGTCGCTCATTTTTGGGGCAGCATCATCGCCAGCTACGGCGATTTACGTAATGAATAAGAATGCAGAAGATTTCGGGAAGACTCATCCCGAAGCAGTGAAGGCAATTAATAGAAATCATTACATGGACCTTCAGAGTTTCACGTCTGCAACCGAAGCTAAGAAGATATCAAAAGAAGTGAAGGAAATTCACGCAGAAGCAGGCTTCTACCTAAGGGGTTGGGCCAGTAACGACTCAGAAGTACTGGCGGAAGTGGAAGAAATTAGTAAAGAAGACTCGCTGCAACTAACACAAGAGAAAACTCTGGGGCTAAGGTGGCTGGTAAAAGAAGACGCGCTAGCTTTCAACGTTAGGCTACGCAAAACATCAAAGGACCTGCTAGACGGCAGGCGGACGCCTACAAAGAGGGAAGTGACCAGCGCCGTAATGTCTACGTTAGACCCTTTGGGTTTCGCAGCGCCGGTTCTGATTCAAGGGAAGAAGTTGATTCAAGACATCTGGCGGACAAAAACGAATTGGGACGAGGAAATCAATGACAAACAGATGGAAACCTGGTCAAGATATTTAGAAGAAGTATCGGCGTTAACTAAGTTGAAAATTCCAAGGTGCGTTTCTCCCCGCGGCAGAAAAGGACAGCTGCTCGCGTTCACCGATGCGAGCGAAGAGGCTTACGCGGCAGTGGCCTACTGGAGGGCGGTCGAGGCTGGAGGAAGAGTCCATATCTCCATGATCGCCGGCAAGGCAAGAGTTACGCCAACGAAACCAGTATCGATTCCGAGGCTAGAGTTGCAAGCAGCCTTGCTTGGCAGTAGGTTGGCCGCCACGATCGAGGAAGAAACAGAGCTTGAAGTATCTAAGAAGGTCTACTGGACAGACTCCAGCACGGTCCTGCAGTGGATCAGGGCAGAGCCACGGAAGTTCAAAACCTTTGTGGCCAACCGACTGGCGGAGATTGAAGAAAGAACTAAGCCCGAAGATTGGAGATGGGTACCTACAAAGCAGAACCCAGCGGATGACGCCACAAGGGGAACCCCAGCCGAGTTCGATCATGACGCCAGATGGTTCCAGGGGCCGGCGTTTCTCCGTCAGCCAGAAGAAGAGTGGCCAATCCACGATTTCAAGCCAGAGGGTGACATGCTGGAGGAGAAGAGCAAACAAAGGGTGACAGCGATAAGGGCGAAGGAAGAGGTTTTACTAGATCCAGAGGTTCTCAAACTGGGAGCGACTACTGCGCGCTACGGCCAGAGTGGTTGCTTTCGCATGCCTCTTATTGAAGAAGACCCGTAAAGCAACCAACGCCGCCGTTCGCCAGAAGGACGGGCCATGGAAACCTCAAAGAAGGACCCGGAAGGAAAAGGCCCGGATCACCACGCGGCCGGCCAGCAAAGAGGGGGAAAAACGTCGGTACCTGCCCTTAGAGGAAGAGCACATAAGGAAAGCAGAAGAGTTACTAATGAAGATGAGTCAAGAAAACAGCTTCGCGACGGACATCAAAAGTTTAAAGGCAGAAAAACCATTAGAAAGCACTAGTCGACTCAAGAAGATAGACGTCTACGTATGAAGTGATGGTTTGCTCAAGTTAAGAAGCAGAACGATGAAGTTTCGTGACGAAGAAAGAAGTAAAATGAATCCTACCGTCCTGGATGGGAAACAAAGAATCGCGCGCCTCATCATACAGCATTACCACAGAAAGTTCCTTCACGGGAGCACAACTACGGTTATGAACGAGATTCGCCAAAAGTACTGGATTCTGGGCCTAAGAGCGACCTTAAAGGGGGTCGCACACAGCTGTCAGTGGTGCAAGACAAAGAAGAGGCTGCCGGAAGTGCCTCCAATGGGCGACCTAACAAGCGAGAGGTTGCAACATCACCAGTTCCCGTTTTCTTGCACGGCCGTAGACTATTTCGGGCCGATGCAAGTCACCGTAGGGCGGAGAGTCGAGAAGCGCTGGGGGGCGTTATTCACTTGCCACACCACCAGGGCAATTCACCTCGAGCTGGCACCCTCACTCAGCGCCAGCTCCATGATAATGGCATTGAAGCGGATGGCGGCCAGAAGAGGGACCCCGAAAGTTATGTTCAGCGACAATGGAACTAACTTCGTTGGGGCAAGCAAGGAACTAGAAGAAGCCGCGCAAGAAAGGGGCATCAAGTGGAGGTTTATTCCCCCGGGAAGCCCAAACATGGGGGGCGCCTGGGAGAGACTCGTGCGAACAGTCAAGACCGCTCTGGCAGCGGTACTCAATGAAAGCCCTCCTGAAGACGTCCTCCATACATTGATGACCGAGGTCGAACACACAGTAAACTCCAGACCTCTCACTCCTCTCAGTATGGACCCCGAAGACGACGAGAGCCTGACGCCTAACCATTTCCTTCTGGGGAGATCATGCGGAGCGATGGCGCCGGGAGAATTCAACAACACAGAGTTAATCGGGAAGGCTAGCTGGCGGACTACCCAAAGGCTAGCAGACCACTTCTGGGGAAGATGGGTCAAAGAGTACCTGCCCCTCCTGATGCCAAGAGCCACCAAGGGGCGGGAAAGCAGTGACCCACGAGAGGGAGACATCGTACTGATCGTGGACGCCACACTACCACGAAACTCATGGCCCCGCGGAGAAGTCGTCAAGGTGTACCCCGGTCCAGACGGCAGAACCAGAGTACTGGACGTGCGGACGCCGGGAGGAGTGCTGCGCCGGCCCACGAGTCGTGTCATCGTGCTGGTTCCTGCGTCATCGTCGCTGCAAGGAGATGATGTGCTGCGCACCGCGGGGGAGAATGTTAGCGACGAACTATGAACTTTAAGTGAAATTGCTAAAGTGTTTCGATAACGAAAAAATAGTGTTAGTTATGAACAGTGAAAGTACTAAGTGGCTATGTTTTATAAGGTAAACTAGTGTTAGCTTTAACCATGAAATTACTAAGTGAATATGTTTCGTAATGCATGTAAGTAGTGTAAATTAATAATCGTGCAATAACTAAGTGAAATACGTTTTGTTTGAATATTAAAGTAGGGCGCTAGCAATTAGATGTAATTCTGTTAAGCTATATGTGCTGAAACAATAAAGTAAATAAGGTGTAGTTGCATTTTTATATATTAACTTTTATATATTAACTTTAAAGTGAATATGTATTAAAATAAGTTTTCAGAGGCTGATCTGTAAGAAATTAAGTGAATAAACTTGTTAGTAGTTAAGGCAAAAATCGAATAAAGTGCTAGTTTCGTTTTGTAATTTATTTACCTAGAACTTTAAGGGTTTAATTAAATAAAATAGAAGGGTAGTTAGGAAAATCTAGGATTTACTAAGTTTTAATATGTACCTAATAATAAAGTGAGAATTTCCTGTGATTTTATTTCCACACACTTGGCGGCGCCACATGTACCATGTTGGCACATATGTCTAAGTACTGAGAAACCTTACCGTAACGAGGACCGCCGAAGGTTTTTTGCTGTTTTTAAGGGTTAAAATCTAGATATTGTAATAGGGTTTTTTGTAATTAGCTAGAGTAAGTTATGACCCAGGCGCTGAAAATGTTTGTAACATTATAAGGTATATTTTACCACCAGAAATTGGCTAAAATAGTTTCCCCATACAAACGGCGATAATGGTGCCGCGTGCAAAATATTAGTGCCGAGCGCAAATTTGCAGGGCTGTGATTATAAGGAGGTCAATTTCGGTGGTTCGATATTCCGAATCCAGCAGTATTATAATAAAGATTAAGTAACGATCCGAAGAAGCTTTCAATTCGCCTGAACGGTTACCGGCCCTTCCCTGATTCATCCCGCCGGCAAGCAATTCATATTCAAGCGCCACAGAACGGGAGGCTCGGGATTCGGGATACCAGCGTCTGTCTGACTCAACGTCGTAAGACTTCGTCTCTGGTATCCCACTTCTGACACCAATTTGTTACAAGGCCGACCCCGTTAGTCTTTTAATAAAAAAACAATGATTCTACCGGAACCACTTTAATTCACAAAACCACAGTTACACATTAGATTTACGAATAACTAAGAAATAAGTACACAATGAAACGTTACACCAACTTAAATTTGACTGTCTATAATCTCATTTATCTCTCGAGATAATTTTAACGAATTTTGGTATACGCGACGGCGTGACGGCGTCCAGAATCTAACTAACTAAAATTATATCATAATTCCACTACTATGCGATAATTGCAATTCAGCGTTTACTTTACAATGAAAAAATAAGACAAACTGTAGAGTGCAGATGTAGGCTTTATTGCCTTGTAATAAGGGTTATAACAGTACGTAGCCCGTTGGAAGTCGGTATCTGCTCAATGAGTAATAATAACAATAATAAAATCTTTATTGACATATTTTGTAGGTACAACAAATTTGTGAACCCTGACTCCTGTGCTAGTATTAACTGTATTACAGGAGCCAGTGTCTTCACCTTATATAGGGTGACTGGTAATTAGTGTACGATACTTAAACACGTGATTGTGTTCATGATAACAAATAACTTCCCGAAGAAAAAATGTTTTTTGTACTGATTCACTTTAAATCACAGGCGTGCGCGCGCGTGAATTTCATACGGTTGTTGTGTTATTGTGATAAAAGTGAACCAGTACAAAAAACAATTTTTCTTCGGGAAAGTTGTTTGTTATCATGAACATAATCACGTGTTTAAGTATCGTACACTAATTACCAGTCACCCTATATAGAATGACACTGATATTTATGTCGTCGTGAGAGTAACGGTAACAATTTTAGCCAGTTTTTGACAAAAAATAAAAATAAACAGATTTAACAAAAATAGAAAAATTTAAACTAAAATTATACAAAATAAAAAGTAAAATGAAACATAATAAATTATTGAAAGACAAGGTGTCCAGCTATTATCTGTTTGTGTGCTGAATGAGGGTGGTTGTGTGAGTGTGCATGTAAAGGAAGTTGTGTAAGTGTATGTATGTTTATGGTGAGCGTTTATATGTGAGTATTTTATGTGTGAGGTGTAGTGTGGGGTGGTGTATCATAGTGTAGTGTTATTTTAGTAGATCCTCGGTGTGTCGGTAGTTGCAGGTGAGTAGCTAAGATTTAATTAGATTTTTGCATCGACTAGATGAAAGTAAGTAGATATGCTTTGTTTTGTTTTAACTTTATTGTAAAGCCGAGAGCCAGCAATATAAAACTGTCGTCTTGCTAACACAGTACGATGAGGGTAAACGTCGCAAAATCCAGCCCTCCGACCTTGAGACATTTGATTTGGTGACAGAGAGGACTGCTTTGTGAGTATGGCCCGGAGGATGAAGAGCTGTCTTACTGTCAGCAACTTACATTCTCTATACAATGTTGCAGTGGGATATCTCCTCGGCCTCCAGAACATCACTTTCAAAACCGCTCTCTGTGCACGTTCTAAGCGGAGCATGGATGTGGCGTCAGATCCTCCCCATGACGTTATACAATACTGTAATAATGACTGTGCGAGAGCTGTGTATACAGTAGTTAGTGTTTTGGAATCCGAACAACTTCTCAGTTTTTTAAAGATTGGTAATAGCTTTCTGATTCTTCCTACTAGGCTATTAATGTGATTATGCCACGTGAGGGTGCTATCAATTATGATGCCCAAATATTTGATGTCTTTGGTTCGACTTAGAGATAGACAGTTGCAGTTGTTCGTTTGGGTGTTGCAAACGTGTGCTACAATGTTAAATGTATCAGCGGGAGGCTGAGTATGGCTTTTGGGGGAAAAGGTAATAAATTTAGTTTTGTGATGTTTAGGGTTAGCAGATTACGTCTTAACCATGTCATTACCTTTGCAAGTGCGTTTTCTGCTGTTTGGCGAGCCTGGTCCCAGTTCTTACCATGTGCTATTAGTACAGTGTCATCTGCATAAGTTATTAAACTGCAATTTGGTATTTCTGATAGGCATAGTGTATTAATACGTAGGTACGTCGACCCCTAAACGTACCTACGCATCTGCCACGACCGGCAAATCTGTTGCGTCGCAGCCTAAGCGACAAAAAAGCAAAATAGGGGATAAACCGAAGAAGGGTGCTCAATCTGCCCTGACCGCGGTCCGTAGTTCCTTGTCAGGAGCGGGCCAAGTTGATGAAGAGGGTTTCACCAAAGTGGAGAAGAAGAAGAGGAGGCCCAATTCTCGTAACCAGTGCGGTACCGCACCGTGTGGACCAAACATGCTGCTGCGTCCTGCTGTGCCTACGACGCAGCTGTACATTTCGCGGCTTCATTACACCACGAAGATTGAGGAAGTCGTGGAGTATTTGGGGGTGAAGACCGACTGGACTCTGAGGGTTGAAGCGTTGGAATCGCGACACAACATCAACTTTAAGTCGTTCGTAATGCGAGTTCCAACCCAACATCTACAGACCTTTTTGAAGGAGGACTTTTGGCCGAAAGGTGTCGTATATCGACGTTTCCGAGGACGGTTACGCGACACCACGCAGCGAAACACGACGCCGATAACGTAAAGTGTATACCTACGTTTAGTTGATAAGGTTTTATTTTTATATGTATTAGTTTATGGTTGTTTAAGATTAAGTATTTGTGTATTTTTTCTATGGGCCTCAGTTGCCTGACAATAAAATGTATTATTATTATTATTATTATTATTAATATATATAAGGAAAAGGGTGGGACCAAGCACACTTCCCTGAGGCACACCGAAAGACGGGGTAGCTTTGTTACTTGAGACATTACCTATTTTCACCACTTGAGTACGGTTAGTCAGATAGCAACGAAACATATCCAGCACAATCCCCCTGATCCCTAAACGTTTCATCTTATCTACCAGTAAGGAAATAGACACAGTGTCGAATGCCTTAGCGAGGTCGAGGAAAATGCCTATTACTTTAGCCCCACTATCTAGTTGTTTTACTACCCTTTCAGTGAGTTCAAGCACCGCGTTTTCTGTCGACAGTGTTCTTCGGAAACCATATTGATTTTTGGCTATGATGTTATTCTTTTCAAGGTATTTAACGTCTTATATTTAGGATTTTTTCAAGTATTTTCGACAACGCTGTAAGAATTGAAATAGGGCGATAGTTATTGACACTGTGTCTATCCCCGGCCTTAAATATGGGCTTGATCAGAGCGGTTTTAAATATCTCTGGGAAAACACCTGTGGCCAGACACAGGTTACATAAAGAAGTTATAGGAGGTACTAAGATATGAAGTGCGGATTTTAATACCTCAGGTGGTATATTATCTGCTCCTGTAGCGCACTTACTCCTTAGATTATAAATAATGTTATCCACCTCAGCCTCATCAGTGTCTAACAGGCTCATAGATGATAGTGGCATATTTGTTGTAACTACACGTGGGGTACTATCTGTGTCGTCTTGATGTTTAACACAACGCAAGAGCCGCGGTGTCATCCACGGCTTTATATTAGGTCTTTACATATGAAATTGCCGCTCGGTATCAAAAAATTAAAAATAACATTTTTAAAAGAAATTATATATTTAGTCAATCGAAGTATGTACCATTGTTATCGATACACTTTCGCCATTTTATCGGGAGCTCATTGATCCCTTTGGTAAAAAAATCCTGGGAGCGAGAATCGATGAACTGCTTGAAGGCTGTTTAAACTGCCTCATCAGAATTGATTTTTTTTCCTTGTAAAAAGTTGTCCAAAGAACATTGGCCAGATGTGACCTGACTAAAATATGAAACGACCACCAATGATTGATACGTCAAAAAATAGTGACTTAAGTTTATATTAAATTACGGAGTCCAGCTTATTTTATTGAGGCCGGAAAAATAATTTCGCTTTGTAATAAAAACCTCATTTCCTTACTACTTTCTATAGGTTTTGAACGCATCTAAACCCGTCCCGTTTTTATCTGTGGTACACGTTTCATCATAACGCGAAAGCAACACTACCATTATGCATTTACTTTTTAAATACTTGATTGTATTGTAGATTTTTTACTTGTTTTGTAGTGTAATGATCAATAACATCATTTTTAGATAGGGATATGGCTTAAGTATTTCGAAACGAGTTGCAAATGATAGGTTGACTTTTGTACTAATACGTAGAACGGAACGTAGCACACACATGAGAGCTGTCAGCTCATCAGCTGTCAAAGCGACATTCCACGTCACGCAGTCCTTCGAGGTTTCGATCTTTGCTCTAGACATGGGCAAAATGTATCACTAAAAAGAAAAGATCGAAATGTATCTTTCGATCACTGGGATATGTATCACTCATTTGTATCTTTATATCCTTATGTATCAGTAGCTCAAGCTCGCGCGCACGGCTGACGGCATGCTGCGCATTGCATCTCTTCGCTCGATTCAATTTCAATCATTCAATGTTAATCCAATAAATCAGCGAGTGATAGATAAGTAACTATAGCTGTTAGCACTTTGCTTGGTCGTTAGATGAGGTATCTTTCTGATTTATTGGGCTGCTGTTTTTTTCTAGATATCTATTTGTTATTAGTTATTGATAAATATTAAACAGGTCGGTACTCGAAAAATGAAGTTTAAAATGTTTATATTATTTAAATAATTAGTTTAACAAGTGCTAACAGCGTCCGTGTGCCTAGTGCAGCGTTGCCAACTCTACGTCTTTTTACGTAGATCTACGAACTTTAGGCCTTTCCTGAAAACCTACGAACTTCAGTCCCAGAATCTACGTATTTTCTATCAAATTATACAAACTGGTAAAATAACAACTGAATAGGCTAAATCGCCATAACTTCCTTTTCATTCGCGAAAAAAAATTAACTATTCTTCCGTTTCGTCAAATCAAAAATCGCTTCCGCTTTAAAGATGAGCACAGACAAAGGCTGACAAACTTATGGTTTACAAGCCCTGACACATTGCTGGACCCAAATCCAAAACTTTCTGGACCATCTATAGCTCAGTTGGGGCAAATGTTTCCAGGTATTTATTTTCTCATTAACTTATTTTTTTTTAATTATGGGTTGAGTCTGCTGTACTTTTACGTTTTGATTAAATTAGCTTTATTTTCAGGATTATGTCCTACAAATTTGACGGAATTAGACAGGGAATGGAGGACTCTAAAAAATACAAATCTTCCATTTGAAGAAGAACAGTTAGCAGACAAGTTTTGGCATCATAATTCAAAAATAAGGAAGAAAATTTAAAAACATTACCACATAACAGTGCCAATGTCTAGCGACTGTTTTCTGCGATCAATTTAATGAAAACCAACACTCTTTTTATTCAGTTTTATCTACCCTACCCTCTTCATTTCACTCAGAAAAAAAGTACGTAGATCTACGAACTTTCCGGACGCAAATTTTACTAATTCTACGTAATTTTCTAATATGGTCTACGCCTTTTTCAAAATCCTAGTTGGCAACACTGGCCTAGTGCCTACATATAATTAGTCATCTGTGGCGTGCGCTATGCGGTATGGTATGCGGTTGCGACAGATAGAAAAAGACGCCGTGAGTGAATCAGTTGTAAAGATACAGTGATACACTGATACATTCGAATGGGAATGGATATAAAGAGTGATTGATTAAAACGGATTGATTCATATCTTTTGTATCTATCACTCCTGAGTTACCCATCTCTACTTTGCTCTTGCGTCGTTGTGTACTGGGCGATTTCTTGTGGTTTTAATGTGGTATTTATGACTTGGCTACTATTACTGAGTCCGACTGATCTCTCAACTCCTCGCGACCCTCTGATACTGATACCTGATTACCGATAACGCTTACACCTGGCGACCCTCTGCTATTGATCCTAGGACACCGATTGCGCTTATGAGTTGGTTCAGAGTGCCGAGTAACGTCTCGGAATACTACAATGAACCCGAATAATCGAGCAAATCGTCGACATTTACAGTGCATTAATTGCAATATATACACCAGTCATATCGTTAATCAGCAATTGGATCGCCCCAATACTCGTAAGTACGTACTTTTCTCATTATGATATAGTTTACTATGTTATGGCAGTAATACAATATTAATCAAATGTATTTATTTATTTAGTAGAGTTTTTTTATGCTCAATGATGTTTTAGTATAATGTGGATACCGAGTAGATTGATTGATCTGCGAGCTAAAGCTGCGTTTGTTGCAGACAGTGGATGGGTTACAGTTTCATTACTCATTGAGACTCCCCCTGCCTTGCAAGCATGTTAAGCTGTTGGTCCCGTTTTCCATACATTTACCATCTTTGATAATCATTATATCCCGTAAAAAGCTTATAAAATCTGTCCATGTAAGAGTATCAGTATATCCCATTGATTGGGCTGTGGAGGTCTGATGGTAGTTGCTCCATGTAAAATACTGATATTTAGCCGCACTAGGTTGTACTAGAAACCAACCCAAACATAGAAAAAGAAAGGCAGATATCCTTTTAAGTTTCATAATAGTAATATTTATGTCTTCTTTTACAGATAACTGAAGATGATTACACACACACAGAGCAAATAGAAGTAGATGACGTGTCACAATTTGTTGATGGGTGGTTAATGGATGAAGGGAAAATCAAGTCTAGGCATATATCAAGAAAGCAATACTATGTTTATATTTTAATAGAAAATGGTATATCAGGGAGAGAGGGTATAGCAGAGTATTGTTGCAACTCTTTGGTAGGGCGATGCACAGTTGGATGTTGTGCTCATGTCATGATGATTGTGCGGTACCTTGGATGGGCTTGATACCAGTCAAATATTTCTGCACTTACTGAATATTTAGATTCAGTAATTGTTGTAGGGGAAGACATACAATAAAGTAATACTTAAAACTATGTTGATGTTTTATTTAACATGCGCCTTTATTACCTTTATTTTACCGACCTTATCCGAGGTTATATTTTTAGTATAAGATAAGGCAAGGAATCATTTTATATATTTTTCTAATTTATAACAGTTACTAAAAACAGTCTAGCTTGGCTGTTGTATAATCATCATTATTAAGTCCATGATAATCATACCCTGATTCATGCACATAGCGCTGTCTTTGTCTTAGATACATAACAGTGAAAAGATTAGAAAGGTTATTGATTCATTTGTGGTTTTAGCCATTGACTTAAGTATATAGTTATAATAATTATATAGTATTTAGTACTGCATAGTTTTTATATATTAATGGTTTTAGCTGAGGTTGTAGTCATGGCTGCAGTCTTATTACATCATAACCTCAAAAGTGACGAAATACATAAGTGTATCGTTCTATGATCCTCGGCCTTTAAAAAATATATTTTCAATTTAGGATTGATGCTGGTGCCTAGAGGAACGGATTAATCCATACACTAGTCATGTTCGCGATATTTTATAGTCAGGTCACAGCATGTATGAGCCGTGGCCGATGTTCTTTCGGAATAAATGGTAATCGTTTGGGGCAAGATCTGGAGAGTATGGTGGGTGACGCAGAGTTTCCAGTCGCAGCTCCTCTAACTTGGCGACCGTCTGATGTGCAGTATGTGGTCGAGCGTTATCCTGAAGGAGCAATGGGCTAGAGCAATTGACCAATCTCGGTTGTTTAACGGTGAGCTTTTCCATCATTGTTTGCAACTGTTGACAATACATGTCTGCAGTAATCGTTTGGCCTGATCTCATGAAGCTGTAGTGGATGACACCAGCACAGGACCACCAAACACTAACTAGAATCTTCTTTTTGGTCAGTTTTCGCTTGGGGCAAGGTTTTGCCGGTTTTCCAGGGTTAAGCCATTGTGATGATCGCTTGCGATTATCGTACACGATCCACTTCTCATCACAAGTGACAATACGATTTAAAATTCCCTGATTATTGTGACGATTGAGCAAGGAAGCGCAGCAACCGACGCGTGTTTGTTGGTGTGTTTCAGTCAATTCGTACGGTACCCACTTTTCGAGCTTTTTTACTTTTCCAATTTGACGCAAATGGATAGTGATTGTTTTGTCACTTACTCCAAAGGCTGCTGCTAATTCAGAAGTGGTTTGAGATGGATCCGCTTCAACTATCGCCTTTAATTCTTCATTATTCACTTGAGTATCCGGTCGTCCACGAGGCTCATTTTGTAAATCAAAATTTCCAGAACGGAAACGTTGAAACCAAAAACGCACCGTTCGTTCGTTAGCGGTGCTTGGCCCGTACACGTCGTTAATCCTTCGAGCCGTTTCTGCTGCACTGGTGCCACGGTAGAACTCATATTCGTAAATATCGCGAATTTTTAATTTCTCCATTGTTGTTGCAATAGCAATTTTCAAGCCCAAACAAATGACGATAAAACAAATGAAACACGAATTTTAAAACAATATTCTTTAGTCTTTTATCTAATTTTGAATTTGGAATTCCTAATCAAACACAAAATATTTGATTTCAAAGTTGCCAGTATTAAGTATCGGCAATTTCATATGTAAGGACCTAATACATTTTTTCCTATTTGGAATTTTTATAACTTTAGAGTGAATTGCAATGGTAGGTATTTGTAATTATTGAAACGAGTTCAGTTGCAGCAGTGTTGGCATCAGTAGCTTTAAAAACAGTAGTGAAGTTAGTTTTAGATAGTTCGGATACAACAGAAGGGATATCAATTCTTGACACGAAGTCTGATCTTCTGCAATAGTAGGTAGTAGCTTCAGAGCACAAAAGTGTGGGGGCATGATCGGTTATTGGAGAATCCAAGATTATAGAGGTTGAGCTTTTATTTGATCTTAGCATCACGTGGTCTAGGCAGGCACTTTCGCGGGTGGGTAAAGTATGAGCTGCTAATAAACCATGAGACGCCAGGGTATTTAGGTAGGTGTCAGTGATTGAGTCATTTGTATTGGTACCAATATTAATATTCAGATCACCAATTAGGGTAACAGTTTTAAAGGATGACAGAGATTCTAAAATTTGGTCTAAACTATCAATCGATATTTTTTGAGGATGGCGAACGATATGCGCCAACGATTGCTAACTCAGTACTTGATTTCATTATGAGGCAGTTGGCATCTTGGAGAGTGGGTTCTATTATTATGTGTTCGATATACGATTTTACATACATTATGACACCGTCATTCTGATTTGTATGTTTAGACTTATATGGAATGTAACCCTCAAGTGCGGGGATACCTGTGATTTTACTGAGCCAACATTCCGATAAAATAATTACATCACATTGCGTATTTATTCGAGCTAGGAGAGTAATAAGGTGATTGAAGTTGCAGTTAACACTGCGAATATTAGTGTGAAGTACATTAAAAGTTTTCCCGGAAATATTTTGTTGGACGTTTTCTGGGGAGCAAACAAGTGACCTTGACACAAAATCATCATCAATTTCACTTATTAAGTTTGTAAGATTCTGAGCCATTGATGATTCTTATAAAGTAAAACAAGAGTACATGTTAGGTGAGTAGGAACACTAAAGCAGATTGTCAAATGTACAAATGCAAAAACAAAGTATATACTATAAATACCTTTAGCAATGGCATGAGTAACCACTGAGGGTAAAATTAAGGTTTTGTGGGGTGTGGGTAGAAGTGAATTTATTCCAGTTTTTGTTGAGTAGTGTGATATTTGAGTTGTATGGTTTGTGTTATAAGTGAACAGCGATTTATGTGAGAGTATAGAAAACAGGGTGAATGGGTGTGTGTATGTTGTGTGTAGAATCAAAAGATAGAGGCTAGGACATAGAAAAACTTTTAACAAAATAACAGGGCCATGCAGTCAGTTAGATTTAGCCAAGGTTTTCAGCTGGTCTTCATTTTTAACTAGGATATGAGGCATACCTTCCTTTTCACGCAAGAGCCACGCACGCCTTTCCATTCGATGTCCAGCAGTACTCAAACTTCGAGGTGGCTGCGAAATCTCGTGCCAAGAAAAAGAGTCGTCTGGCTCTTGCTGTAAGGCTTTCCGAGAGAAATATAGGGTTTGCGCCTCCCTCGATTCCGGGTTGAGCAGTTTTTAATTTCTTGGAGGAATTGTTTCTATTAAATTTTCTTGCCGAGTTTAATATATCTTGTTTGAGTAAAGTATTCGATAATTCAATGAACAAGGTCCCAAGGTTTTTATCTTTCTTATTTGGAATACGGTAAACATCACAGATATCTCCGGAAGCCAGACTGACATTAAGAGTGTCTGTTAGGTTTTTTGCCATTTGAAAAAAGTTTTGCTTACTGCCATTTTTAGAGTTAGGGATATTTCTTATTTCTACTGTTGTTTTCAACGAGTTGCGTACAATTTCTTCACACTTTTCTTTCATGGACGTTAAATCGTAGACTATAGTTTTGCGATCCTCTTCTAGCTTTGCGATTTTACTTTCAACTCCTTTAATTTGGTCGGATACAAATTGAATATTTTTATCAATTTCCGTATTTTTGTCCGATATCGAGTCAGAAGATGCTTTAAGGTCGTTGATGAGTTTTCTGATGGAACTCATTTCCTCTTTCTGTTCATTAGAGAATTTCTCAAATAATTCCTTTATTTCCAGCCTAAATGCCGTCAAATTGTCGTGGAAGTCATCCAATAGGCGTCGGCGTTTATCTCTTTGAGTTAAAAATAAGCAATCCTCATTGTTCGCTGCCATTAATGTAGGTAGGTCCGAGTCGGAGTTTGTTCGCCCTTGTCGTGGTGAACGCTGGACTCGTAACATGGTTTAGTTGGCCAGCAAGGAAGTAATAACAAATCGTGATAAAAATATTTGAATTGCAGCTCACGGTATCCAGTAATAGCTCCGCTTGTGAATTACGGCAAGCGTCACGCGTGTTGTGTGTGGCGCTAGTAGCGTCTGTCGCGTAGCTCGGTTGATAACTCCGTCTCAGCTGTTGCTATCTTCTTCCAACTTTGACTCGGCGTCGTTGACGCGTGCTGCGCGTGCTTCTTTGCGACATGAGCGCCTGGTACTTCACAGTATTTAAATTATCAAAAATAATGGTTTATTTTTATCAATAAAAAGAATTTATACAAAAATGTTATGAGTGTACACGACTAATCGCTACCGCGGTCCAAAGGGAAGATCCAGAGTAGTCCGTGGGTACGCGGAGTAAGCGGTAGCTCTAGATAGTATAGTCGGGTCTTGTCTAGAAGCAAAGACCGTAGAGTCAAGGGTTGACTCGGTATTCCCGTAGGAATAGTGTGTGTTGTTGACCATGAATGAGCTAACTGATGTTTTATTTACTTTGATTAATTGAATTTGGAATCGTTGTACTTGGTCTCGGTAATCTCAACTAGATAGTTCCAATTGGCTATTTGACTATTTTTGGCTAAGTATTTTAAAGTTCACAAATGTTTATTTTACACCTCTTACAATCATCTTTTTTTTTAATCTTAACGTTTTTTAATAGAAACAATCATTTTTTACTTCACTCATTAGAAATTTCGCGCGAAAACGGTCGGTCACGTGACATTTTGAACTATTACGTCTTATTGCAATAAACAACAAAACAAACTAAGACGGTCGAGAGGAAAGTTAAAAATTATCGTTTTTTCACTGGAATTATTGTAAAAATGACAACCTACAGGACGTGTGCCGTGCTGTAGGCAATGGCTTAATTGCCAAGAGCCTCGACCAACATCTAAGGAGGCTCTCGTTAGGCGGCTGGATCAAGGGCTTGATTCAGAAGGCAGTACTTCTGGACACGGCCCGATACTGTTCCCGATACCGGTGGGCTACTATTTTTTATATTTTTAAATGTTTTCATTTTTTTATAAATATTTAAAAATGTAACTTTTATGTATATATCAATGAATAAATGAGAATAATAATTAATTAATAATTTAATAATATTTAATAATAATAAATAAATAAATAAATCCTACTAATATTTTAAATGCGAAAGGTTGTGAAGATGTTTGGATGTTTGTTACTCAATCACGCGTAAACCGTTGAACAAATTTGGATGAAAATTGGCACATAGATAGATCATTTCCTGGATTAACACATAGGATACTTTTTACCCCGGTAATGTGTTCCCTTGGTACAATAGTTCAACTTTATTGTTATTTTAACAAATCTTTAGTTTTGAACTCTATCAATGGCACTGCCTTAACCACAGAACACACTATAATGCCGGTAATGGGTTCCCGTGGGATAATTCATAAGGGCGCTCCATGTTTTCACGTCTTCACGTGGTCAGCTATATGTTGGCTGTTCGAGAGTATCAAGTGCCCAAGTGGTGCGTCCTGCCTGCGCGCCCCGCGGTTTACTAATGTTTGCCACCATAATTTAAGAAGCCATAATTTTATATGCCATACTTTTATTTGCCATAATTTCATTAGAAATAATGCTTCAGTTGCTATAATCGTTTAATGACATAAAATCATTTTCACTAATTTCATTGGTCATAATCGATCAAGTGTCATAATAATGTTAATCCATAAATTTATTTGCTATAATTTTTATTTTCAATAATTTCGTTTTCCATAACATTTTTTCACCATAGTCCATACTAGTACAACAATGCTAGTTCAGTACAATCGCCTGCAATGTCGATGTTATGATTATAAGAGATACAGATTTTTTAATTACAAGGAAACCTAGAAATAAACCTTCTCTATCCATTTGCATAAAATTAGCATACATACATACATACATACATCATACATTTGTTTCTTCCTAGTTATATTTCGCAATAACATTATTTACGTATTACAGCTTACGTATAATTTTTCTAAACATAATAATGATTAGGCTTACCATTCTAAAGCATGAATTTATTCATGCTTTAATGCATAATGATATTAAAACATTTTTTTACTATGCATGCAGTAACCACGCAAACATGTAAACAAGCATACACCGTGCATGCAGCAAGCAAGCATGCAGAATGCAAGCAAGCATGCGGCAAGCATGCAGCATGCAAGCAAGCATGCAGCAGGCATGGTTTCTGTCACGGCTCCGGCGCTGCGGGGCTCCGGCGGTCCCACGCGAGCTTATCGTCGCAGATGTGTTTTACGCTCACCACCGAAGCTTCGGCTTGCTGGCCGGCTGCGCCGGCCAGCCTCAGCCACGGTGGCGAGCGATAAAACCACCTGCTCCTCAGCTCGCGGGCCGCCTCACCCCTCCGCGCCTACGCGGGCTTAGATTACACTCTAGGGGTAGGGCAGACAAGACTACGTGAAGTCGGTTTCGCAGCAATTCGTTTCTGTCACTAACTTATGTAGCACAACTTATTGTTTTTTTAAGACAATACTTTAGCGTGGCACAATAGATTTGCACATTATGCCTAGTAACATTATGCGAATTTACTTTATGCCAAAACAAATGTCTAAATATTATTTGCTACGCAACTGAGGACATCTGGCGCTAGGCGGCCGCTGCCGCGGCGCGCTCGCTACGCTCACTCGCCTTCGAGCGTTGCGTGGTCACCACCTTAATCTACCCGTTTCGATTTTTACTAACTTTTTATTGTCTAAAGATTGATTACTATAATAAATCATTTGGGTGGGTTAGTGGGTGGCCTTAATGATAATATTTTTTGTACAAAACAATAAACGTTTCTAAAATACATTAAATGTTGCTTATGTCAAATAACGATTATGTAATATGTTACTTATAGAAACTAATGATTATAACATATGTTATTATGGCAACTAATTTTATGGCAAATGAAAGTTATGACTAATAAGTTGATATGACAAACGTTATTAGTATAAATGATAATAGTGCAAGTAAATATTATGACGGGGGACGATTATGGAAAACAATAATAGTACAAATGATTTTATGGAAAACAAGACAATACCGCGCCCCGCAGCCCCGCGGCTCCTCCACGCAGCGCCGCCCGAGCCCCGTCTCGCTGCCAGTGTCTGCAGCCCCGGTGAAACCTCTGCAGGGGGGTTCCACTAACGTCACTGCGAGTGCCCCTGGCGCTGCTAGTATAAAGCCTGTTGTAACAATTCTGATAATTTGGGAAATAAAATTTAATAGCTCTCACAGAAAGATTAAAATGTGATGAGTATCAAAAACAGTAGTAAGTATAAAAATAAGGACTGACCTAAACGCACTACGTTCAGGCAGAGATTTCCAGGTTAGTATGATCCACAGCCTGGCCAGCAACAGGATCTGACCGAAGATAGACTGGCGCGGTCGGCTCCTAGCTCTGGGACAGAGGTCCCCAGGCGGTCCTATCAGTAGGACCCGCCCTGGGAGCAGCAGGCACGCGACAGCTCGACGGCTCGACTTAACCGACTCTCGGTTGTAGACTGGTAGTCTTGCAGTAAGTAGACTGGTAGACTTCAGTAACGTAAGCGTATGAGTAATCAGCGTGTTACTCAAGCGACAGCGAGATCTAGACTCACTCTTTGACAGGTTTTGTTTTCTGACCGCTCTTCCGAAATTCATAAAAAATCCAAGTATGAATCCTATTTCTAGAACGGTCGTATTGGTTTTCTAAAGCGGAGTATTATAGTACCGGCCAGACTCAATTATTGCAGACTGTCAGTTATTTTTATTTATTAGTGCGAATAGGATTTAAAGGAACACTCGATACATCAGCGGGTGTCCAGCCGTTAATTATAAAATACAGCCATACATGCTTACATAATCAACAGCATGGAGGATTTACGTTAGTTAGCCGTAAACCTATTATAAGTAATATTGACGACCGTCAAGTTTGACAACTTTCATTGACAAACATGTCAAAGCAAAACATTATTTATTTTTCAGATATATAAAACAATTTAAAATACAGGAATATAATGCAACGCAACACAGACAGGACCAGCATAACAACTGTAAGTACATAATATATTCCATTTAAAAGATTCCAAGAATCTACAAAAACAAATATTATAAAATGTAAACATCAAATGTGATGAATGATTGCATGCTGAAAGTAAATGTAGAATTGTGTTATCATTGTGTTAGCACAATACTATACTGTGCCGGAAAAGGCGCCGAATAAGGCTGATAATGGAGATGGTTTCGTGTGCGTTACCCCAGCAAAATAATGTCGAAAATAGTAATTTAAATGTTACAGGCAATTAGTTCTCCAGCTTCTGTAATTGTTGCGCACATTTTTAAATTTGTTGCACATATAGATTTTGAGTTATTCCACAAAAACATTTCCTGCTGGGGTAACGTTACCGCAGCCAGACATTTTCTTTTATAATGGGAATATTGAAATAAATATTAGCCATATAATTAGTAGTCTAGACGAGGTAAATGTTGCAACTTATTTTGTATTTGTTCTTCCTTCGACTGCGATGTTATCCAAGATTTTGCTGGAGTAACGTTTGTGGTTTGGCTGGATCTCTGAAACGGATAAGCAGATTCTTATCATCTTTTTTACATGACTTCTTAAGAATTAGTTTGAATTAGTTGGGTAATAAAAAAACAAAATTAATGCACCATTCAAAGGTTAATTAATTAAATATAGAAACACTTCAATAGGTTCTAACACTTTGAATAAGAGCTCGAAAGACTTACTTTAAACGTTGTTTTGTAGCTTGTATCTGTCTTCAAATGTATGTGAAGTTTCATTAGTATCCGGTTAGTAATAAACAAATTATGATGAAATTCAGTTCTTCACTTTGACGGTCATAATGCGCGCTTAGTTATTTGGCCTCCGATAACCCTGTATGTGAATATATAAACTAAATGATATATCAATAATGAGTTACTTAGTTCAGTTATATTCCTGTAAAATTTCAGCGTAGTACATACAATAATTAACGAGATAATAAAATAAAAGCCATTAGCAAGCGCAACACCGTGATAACCCGGCTATATTAAGGTGGTTACAAAAAAGCGACTGCGCAGTACATTATGCTACCTTCTAAAATGTTTAGTATAATACACCTTACAAGTTCGGTACAGACGCGTACACTGTTCAATATTCGATGTGATTTTGAAATAATTTAAGTCATTTTTAGAATACAACTATCCGTATTTAGCTAGGAAAAACTATTGTGATATTTGAAATTAGACTATAAGACAGTGGGGCTTACTGTAAGCACTTTACTACTTACATTGTGATGTTATATTATATTACCATCACTTTGTGATTTTTAAACGATATATGTAAGTATTAGTAGGCATAATGTGAACTTAAAACATTTATTCTATATCTGTTATTTTCTGCGATGGTTATAAATCTTAATTTATATTTTAAAAGTGAAGATTTGTATTACTAAAGACAAAGTGTAAAGTATAATTTAAAAAGTAATGGAAAATGCCTTATGAACAGTATTGCTACCTGTGATTGTTTCAAAGTTTTATCAATATTTTGAAAGTTTTACTGAAATGATTATTTTACCTGTAAATAAAATTTAATAACACAAATTCAAAACACTTGTGTACACATTCGTACTAAACTTGTAAACCTATCCTACATATTTAAGAAGGTAGCATAATGTACTGCGTGGTCGCTTTTTTGTAACCACCTTAGTATGGTCGTGTTGCGTGGAGCGTCAATGTATTTCAATTAATTGGAAAGTGCAGATTGTAATTCCGTTAATATTTTATTAAAATAATAATTGTACATCGTTACGTTAAACATCTTTCAACACGAAGTTTTAATTCTCCTCGCCCGCCTACCCACAATAGCTCGGCAGCCGAAATGAACCCAGAAGTAAGTGATGATGGCCATGAGTCGTTATCATCACGGTGTTGCGCTTCCTAATGGCTTTTATTTTATTATCTCGTTAATTATTGTACGTACTACGCTGAAATTTTACAGGAATATAACTGAACTAAGTAACTAATTATTGATATATCATTTAGTTTATATATTCACATACAGGGTTATCGGAGGCCAAATAACTAAGCGCGCATTATGACCGTCAAAGTGGAGAACTGAATTTCATCATAATTTGTTTATTACTAACAGGATACTAATGAAACTTCACATACATTTGAAGACAGATACAAGCTACAAAACAACATTTAAAGTAAGTCTTTCGAGCTCTTATTCAAAGTGATAGGACCTATTGAAGTGTTTTTATATTTGATTAAATAACCTTTGAATGGTGCATCAATTTTGTTTTTTTATTACCCAACTAATTCAAACTAATTCTTAAGAAATCATGTAAAAAAAGATGATAAGAATCTGCTTATCCGTTTCAGAGATCCAGCAAAACCACAAACGTTACTCCAGCAAAATCTTAAATAACATCGCAGTCGAAGGAAGAACAAATACAAAATAAGTTGCAACATTTACCTCGTCTAGACTACTAATTATATGGCTAATATTTATTTCAATATTCCCATTATAAAAGAAAATGTCTGGCTGCGGTAACGTTACCCCAGCAGGAAATGTTTTTGTGGAATAACTCAAAATCTATATGTGCAACAAATTTAAAAATGTGCGCAACAATTACAGAAGCTGGACAACTAATTGCCTGTAACATTTAAATTACTATTTTCGACATTATTTTGCTGGGGTAACGCACACGATGGTTTCGTGACGGTGCAGAGGAGGAAGAGCCGATCATGGAAGATCGCGAACCACTGCGGCAAAGCACCAACGGAGCCCGACGTAAGTCTGCGTGCCGCTAAGCCGAATACACCGGTGTATATTTCCCGCCTGCACTACAACACTAAGGCGGAGGACATCGTAGAGTACGTGCGCCGAAAGACAAAGTACACGCCGAGGGTGCAGTTACTGGAGTCGCGCCGCAACGTTAACTTCAAGGCCTTCGTGGTGAGAGTACCGAATTGTTTCCTGACCCTCGTCATGGAAGAAGACTTTTGGCCGCAGGACGTGGTGTTCCGTCGCTTCCGCGGACAAGTGCCACAGGACAGCACACAGACAACTTAGTGCAATTTAATGAAGTGCTACTAACATATGTAGTCTTAATGTTTTTAGAGCGCTGATGAAGCTGTCTCGTATGTGGCGGATCAGCCACATACGAGGCAGTTCCAACTGAATGGAAAATGGATCCAGATTACCCAATAATGTACTGGACCGGGCATATCGAGCACTCCGAATCCAAACCTAAATTTAGACTAAGATAATTTGCATGTTTTTACACAATCAAGCATAATCCATTGGACATCGATATAATATGTAGGTAGTAAGATATATTTCTATGCCATTGGACGATTATTTGGATAAAATTGTATCTTGGGAAAGTTATTTTGTACGCGGGCGAAGCCGCGGGCAGAAGCTAGTGTAACAATATATAAGAAACGAACGATTTTATCGAGCCTTTACCATTAGAATTTATTACATGCTAGGTTTTCGTTTTACCAGTGATGGTTGGTAAATGTTGGTTTTGGGAATAAACAATGACTTCTTAATCATTTATTTGAACCGAAGACGTCAAGGGCACCCTGAGGTTCGGTTTGGTTAGGTTCCCTTAAACCCTGCAGACAGAAAAAGGAGCCCCGCACAGCGGGGCTCCGTTAACCTAACGTCGACCGTCTTTGTGCCAATTTTTGTTACTATTGAAGGCAATCGTAAATTGTTATTTTGCCCTTAATGCAGCTTCTTACTACATATTTATTTTCGACTCTTTATCATTTTGTTATTATGACCATACGTCGAACATGTTCTGACATGTTTATTTCAACATTTACCGTGTCTTTGGGGCAAATCCTAAGATTTACCAAGTGAATAGTGGTAAAAGTTAGAAAAAAACTATGATCATAGAACAGTTCGGACTTTTACCATTAAGATCTTAGGTTTTACTGGAAAATCTTAGAATTTACCGTAGTTCGGGCTTTTACAGTAACATTTCGAACAAAATTAAATTGCTTTGAACAATTTTTTTGTAGTATATGTAATTTCTGACATCTAAAACCATTGACATACATTCACCACACACCACACACTCACCGCACACACATCACACATATACTCTTCCATATAATACTCATTACACAACACACATAGGTACATTGTCTCAATGTTCACACACTCTTACACTCTTCCACTTTCTGTCCATACTGAAACTAACGATTGTAACTTTGTCACGTACCTAGTTTTTTTTTTTTTTGTGTTTTGTATCTTCATTATTAATAATTATTAGCTTCTTGGTGTAGGCACCTGGTGACCTGAAATACAGGCTTCGGCTTAGTTTAGGCACCAGTCTCCCACGAATAAAATATTCTCACCTTTGTAACACCTTGCTCAAATTCTCAATGTTGTCCTTTGTGAGTTGAGTTCCTTTTATTATTAGTTGGAATTTGGTGTCTATATATTATGTTGTGCTTTGTAATTTTATTTGTGAAAGAGAAATAAATCATTTATTATATATCATATATAAAAAAGATGTTAAACATTTAAATAGTGCGCTATGCTTTGCCTAAAATGTCATACAATTATTATTATTTTCTTGCATTATAATAGATATACCACAATCAAGCATAATCCATTGGACATCGATATATATGTAGTAAGATTTATTTCTATGCCATTGGACGATTATTTGGATAAAAATGTATCTTGGGAAAGTTATTTTGTACGCGGGCGAAGCCGCGGGCAGAAGCTAGTGTAACAATATAATATAATTAACTTAAAAATATAATGTGTGCGTTACCCCAGCAAAATATTGTCGAAAATAGTAATTTCAATATTACAGGCAATTAGTTGTCCAGCTTCTGTAATTGTTGCGCACATTTTTAAATTTGTTGCACATATAGATTTTGAGTTATTCCACAAAAACATTTCCTGCTGGGGTAACGTTACCGCAGCCAGACATTTTCTTTTATAATGGGAATATTGAAATAAATATTAGCCATATAATTAGTAGTCTAGACGAGGTAAATGTTGCAACTTATTTTGTATTTGTTCTTCCTTCGACTGCGATGTTATTCAAGATTTTGCTGGAGTAACGTTTGTGGTTTTGCTGGATCTCTGAAACGGATAAGCAGATTCTTATCATCTTTTTTACATGATTTCTTAAGAATTAGTTTGAATTAGTTGGGTAATAAAAAAACAAAATTAATGCACCATTCAAAGGTTATTTAATTAAATATAAAAACACTTCAATAGGTCCTAACACTTTGAATAAGAGCTCGAAAAACTTACTTTA
This sequence comes from Charanyca ferruginea, assembly GCA_947361185.1. Lineage (NCBI taxonomy): Eukaryota > Metazoa > Arthropoda > Insecta > Lepidoptera > Noctuidae > Charanyca > Charanyca ferruginea. Next base: position 4,719,527 of record OX376081.1, on the reverse strand, counting down.
AACGTTGTTTTGTAGCTTGTATCTGTCTTCAAATGTATGTGAAGTTTCATTAGTATCCTGTTAGTAATAAACAAATTATGATGAAATTCAGTTCTCCACTTTGACGGTCATAATGCGCGCTTAGTTATTTGGCCTCCGATAACCCTGTATGTTAATATATAAACTAAAAGATATATCAATAATTAGTTACTTAGTTCAGTTATATTCCTGTAAAAGTTCAGCGCAGTACATACAATAATTAACGAGATAATAAAATAAAAGCCATTAGGAAGCGCAATACCGTGATAACCCGACCATATTAAGGTGGTCACAAAAAAGCGACCGCGCAGTACATTATGCTACGTTCTTAAATATGTAGGATAGGTTTACAAGTTTAGTACGGATGTGTACACAAGTGTTTTGAATGTGTGTTATTAAATTTAATTTACAGGTAAAATAATCATTTCAATAAAACTTTCAAAATATTGATAAAACTTTAAAACAATCACAGGTAGCAATACTGTTCTTATGGCATTTTCCATTACTTTTTAAATTTTACTTTACACTTTGTCTTTAGTAATACAAATCTTCACTTTGAAAATATAAATTAAGATTTAAAACCATCGCAGAAAATAACAGATATAGAATAAATGTTTTAAGTTCACATTATGCCTACTAATCCTTGCATATATCGTTTAAAAATCACAAAGTGATGGTAATATAATATAACATCACAATGTAAGTAGTAAAGTGCTTACAGTAAGCCCCACTGTTTTATAGTCTAATTTCAAATATCACAATAGTTTTTCCTAGCTAAATACGGATAGTTGTATTCTAAAAATGACTTAAATTATTTCAAAATCACATCGAATATTGAACAGTGTACGCGTCTGTACCGAACTTGTAAGGTGTATTATACTAAACATTTTAGAAGGTAGCATAATGTACTGCGCGGTCGCTTTTTTGTAACCACCTTAATATAGTCGGGTTATCACGGTGTTGCGCTTCCTAATGGCTTTTATTTTATTATCTCGTTAATTATTGTACGTACTACGCTGAAATTTTACAGGAATATAACTGAACTAAGTAACTAATTATTGATATATCATTTAGTTTATATATTCACATACAGGGTTATCGGAGGCCAAATAACTAAGCGCGCATTATGACCGTCAAAGTGGAGAACTGAATTTCATCATAATTTGTTTATTACTAACAGGATACTAATGAAACTTCACATACATTTGAAGACAGATACAAGCTACAAAACAACGTTTAAAGTAAGTCTTTCGAGCTCTTATTCAAAGTGTTAGGACCTATTGAAGTGTTTTTATATTTAATTAATTAACCTTTGAATGGTGCATTAATTTTGTTATTTTATTACCCAACTAATTCAAACTAATTCTTAAGAAGTCATGTAAAAAAGATGATAAGAATCTGCTTATCCGTTTCAGAGATCCAGCCAAACCACAAACGTTACTCCAGCAAAATCTTGGATAACATCGCAGTCGAAGGAAGAACAAATACAAAATAAGTTGCAACATTTACCTCGTCTAGACTACTAATTATATGGCTAATATTTATTTCAATATTACCATTATAAAAGAAAATGTCTGGCTGCGGTAACGTTACCCCAGCAGGAAATGTTTTTGTGGAATAACTCAAAATCTATATGTGCAACAAATTTCAAAATGTGCGCAACAATTACAGAAGCTGGAGAACTAATTGCCTGTAACATTTAAATTACTATTTTCGACATTATTTTGCTGGGGTAACGCACACGATGGTTTCGTGACGGTGCAGAGGAGGAAGAGCCGATCATGGAAGATCGCGAACCACTGCGGCAAAGCACCAACGGAGCCCGACGTAAGTCTGCGTGCCGCTAAGCCGAATACACCGGTGTATATTTCCCGCCTGCACTACACCACTAAGGCGGAGGACATCGTAGAGTACGTGCGCCGAAAGACAAAGTACACGCCGAGGGTGCAGTTACTGGAGTCGCGCCGCAACAATTTGTGTGCGTTACCACAAATATAATTAGCTGAGGTAGAATGAAGTATTTTAATTATTACCATAAATTGTATTCAAATAAGACGATTTAAATCATAGGAGTGAATATAACTAAACTGACATCTCATTTGCGAGGCTTCACCAGTGTGAGTAAGAGTATGATTTACTAAATGATCCTTTCGACTAAAACTTTGCTGACATGTTTCACACTTGAAAGGCTTTTCACCAGTGTGAGTACGAGTATGATTTACTAAATGATTCTTTTGACTAAAACTTTGCTGACATGTTTCACACTTGAAAGGCTTTTCACCAGTGTGAGTACGAGTATGATTTACTAAATGATTCTTTTGACTAAAACTTTGCTGACATGTTTCACACTTGAAAGGCTTTTCACCAGTGTGAGTACGAGTATGATTTACTAAATGATTCTTTTGACTAAAACTTTGCTGACATGTTTCACACTTGAAAGGCTTTTCACCAGTGTGAGTACGAGTATGATTTACTAAATGATTCTTTTGACTAAAACTTTGCTGACATGTTTCACACTTGAAAGGCTTTTCACCAGTGTGTGTACGAATATGAATGGCTAAACTATTATTATGACAAAAACTTTGCTGACATGTTTCACACTTGAAAAGCTTTTCACCAGTGTGAGTACGAGTATGATTTACTAAATGATCCTTTCGACTAAAACTTTGCTGACATGTTTCACACTTGAAAGGCTTTTCACCAGTGTGTGTACGAATATGATAGGCTAAACTACTATTATGACTAAAACTGGTGACATATTTCACATTTATAAGGCTTTTCACCAGTGTGTGTACGAATATGAATGGCTAAACTATTATTATGACTAAAACTCTGGTGACATATTTCACATTTCCAAAGCTTTTCACCAGTGTGTGTACGGGTATGTACCAATAAATTACTCTTATGACTAAATCTACGCTGACATATTTCACACTTGAAAGGCTGTTCACCAGTGTGTGTACGAATATGTGTAACTAAAGTATTCTTACTACTAAAACTTTGCTGACATGTTTCACACTTGAAAGGCTTTTCACCAGTGTGAGTACGAGTATGATTTACTAAATGATCCTTTCGACTAAAACTTTTCTGACATATTACACACTTGAAAGGTTCTTCACCAGTGTGTGTACGAATATGTTTAACTAAAGTATACTTATTACTAAAACTGTGCTGACATGTTTCACACTTGAAAGGCTTTTCACCAGTGTGAGTAAGAGTATGATTTACTAAATGATCCTTTCGACTAAAACTTTGCTGACATGTTTCACACTTGAAAGGCTTTTCACCAGTGTGAGTACGAGTATGATTTACTAAATGAGCTTTTCACCAGTGTGTGTACGGGTATGTACCAATAAATTACTCTTATGACTAAATCTACGCTGACATATTTCACACTTGAAAGGCTGTTCACCAGTGTGTGTACGAATATGTGTAACTAAAGTATTCTTACTACTAAAACTTTGCTGACATGTTTCACACTTGAAAGGCTTTTCACCAGTGTGAGTACGAGTATGATTTACTAAATGATTCTTTTGACTAAAACTTTGCTGACATGTTTCACACTTGAAAGGCTTTTCACCAGTGTGAGTACGAGTATGATTTACTAAATGATTCTTTTGACTAAAACTTTGCTGACATGTTTCACACTTGAAAGGCTTTTCACCAGTGTGAGTACGAGTATGATTTACTAAATGATTCTTTTGACTAAAACTTTGCTGACATGTTTCACACTTGAAAGGCTTTTCACCAGTGTGAGTACGAGTATGATTTACTAAATGATTCTTTTGACTAAAACTTTGCTGACATGTTTCACACTTGAAAGGCTTTTCACCAGTGTGTGTACGAATATGAATGGCTAAACTATTATTATGACAAAAACTTTGCTGACATGTTTCACACTTGAAAAGCTTTTCACCAGTGTGAGTACGAGTATGATTTACTAAATGATCCTTTCGACTAAAACTTTGCTGACATGTTTCACACTTGAAAGGCTTTTCACCAGTGTGTGTACGAATATGATAGGCTAAACTACTATTATGACTAAAACTCTGGTGACATATTTCACATTTATAAGGCTTTTCACCAGTGTGTGTACGAATATGAATGGCTAAACTATTATTATGACTAAAACTCTGGTGACATATTTCACATTTCCAAAGCTTTTCACCAGTGTGTGTACGGGTATGTACCAATAAATTACTCTTATGACTAAATCTACGCTGACATATTTCACACTTGAAAGGCTGTTCACCAGTGTGTGTACGAATATGTGTAACTAAAGTATTCTTACTACTAAAACTTTGCTGACATGTTTCACACTTGAAAGGCTTTTCACCAGTGTGAGTACGAGTATGATTTACTAAATGATCCTTTCGACTAAAACTTTTCTGACATATTACACACTTGAAAGGTTCTTCACCAGTGTGTGTACGAATATGTTTAACTAAAGTATACTTATTACTAAAACTGTGCTGACATGTTTCACACTTGAAAGGCTTTTCACCAGTGTGAGTAAGAGTATGATTTACTAAATGATCCTTTCGACTAAAACTTTGCTGACATGTTTCACACTTGAAAGGCTTTTCACCAGTGTGAGTACGAGTATGATTTACTAAATGATTCTTTTGACTAAAACTTTGCTGACATGTTTCACACTTGAAAGGCTTTTCACCAGTGTGTGTACGAATATGAATGGCTAAACTAGTATTATGACTAAAACTCTGGTGACATATTTCACATTTATAAGGCTTTTCACCAGTGTGTGTACGAACATGCATGGCTAAACCATTTTTTTGACTAAAACTCTGGTGACATATTTCACATTTATAAGGCTTTTCACCAGTGTGTGTACGAATATGAATGATTAAATTACACTTATATCCAAAACTACGTCGACATATTTCACATTCGTAAGGTTTTTCACCAATGTGTGTACGAGTATGTTTTACTAAATTAATTTTTTTACTAAAACTTTGCTGACATGTTTCACACATGAAAGGCTTTTCACCAGTATGTGTAAGAATATGTTTTACTAAATTACCTTTTAGACGAAAACTATGCTGACATATTTCACATTTATAAGATTTTTCACCCGTGTGCGTACGAATATGATATTTTAAATATTTCTTTGCCTTATAACTACGCTGACATATATCACACTTGTAAAGTTTTTCACCAACGTCTGTGCGGTTATGTTGTTTTAATTTTTTAACTTGCTGATGACATTTGACAGGTTCTTTGGATTTAGTAATCTGCTTGACTGTACCACCATGAGTATTCCCGATTATGTTTAAGTTTGATAGTTCATTTTTCTTTTGCGTATCTGTAATTGTGTCTTCAAATTTTGTTCTTCGTAAGTCAAGCTTCAGTATCTTCACAACGGGCACCCCTGTGATTATAAGTACATTGTTAAATGTAGATGGGGGATGCACATAAGTAACAATAAAAGAGATTTGAATAATTGGGTAGGTGACACCACCAATCAATTAACGTACTTTTTATGAGCTGACGGCGATTTCCCCTTAGATTTTGTATGGCCATTTATACTAATGTCGTCACTTGTAGGTTGTCCTTTGCCAACTCAAGTGACTATCTATTGATTTTAAAGCAACTAAAAATATAATTTCACAGTAAATTGAAAAATAATCAGATTTTCAGGGCTTTAATCAAGTGTTTTTTTTAATGATTGGTTAATGGTGTCATCTTCCTAATTCACACTAGGGTCGAAAGGAATGCAAAGCATTTATGTGATAATAATACCCTTTAGCACAGATTATACTAGACTGCCACAACTAAACTGTCACTATTGGTGGCAATCAATACAATTAATACAACAAATTAACAATTACAATAAATTAACAATCGATGTTAATGGTTGTGATTTACAACTTATTAAAATATTTAATTTGGAACAATAACTAAAACAAAGGACTGATGTGTGGAGAAACCAAAATGGACATGGTCAGTAATGGGTATATTAGAGGAAGTTTGAAAGTAGCGCCAGTGACAGATAAGTTGAAAGGGAATCGTTTACCTTGGTGGCAGGGGCATGTGACGAAAAAAAAAATATAAAGGAAGGTTAAAAAAGCTCTAAAGAGAACGTGCACGAGCCGCGAAGCCGCGAGTAAGAGCTAGTTTAGTAATATATATGTTCCAAATCCAGGGATTCCTGGTGTCCATATTAAGAAGACGTTTAGCAAGTACAAAAAATAGCTCTACCTACTCCGATCACTGCTTATAACTTTTTGTAGCTTTACTAGCTTTTGCCCGCGACTTCATCCGTGTGAAATTTTATGCGGATACTTATTTATTTCCTTATTTTATTGGTAATAAAATATAACCTATAGCACTAGATGATAACGTAGCTTCCTATTGATAGAAGAATTTTTAGAGATCGGATGAGCAGTTCCGTGTATTAATATAATTAAGAGCGCGTATTCGATTTAGCGCAACTCAAAATCTACACGATTGCTAGAACGGCGTAGCAGCATTGACGTACAGTAGTGCAATACAATGGTCTGTTTGTGTGCGTGAGCGCAGAACTATTATCACAAATCAATTTGATACTTTTAATATGTATGATTTTATTTAACGCGTTCGTTGAGTTATAAAATAATAAAACAAAAGCGAAGTCTTGGTATTTTATTTTAATATTGCACATCTCTGATTGACATTGACTGACTTTTCCTGTGATCAATCATCTCGGGCAAAAGACATTTTTGATAAAAGTTCAATAATTTATTTTCCATTTTATTGTCCAAAACACATCGTCTCTTGTTATTCTTGTGGTCTTCAATGGAAATTCTTTTCCTGTCCAGACCGCAAAGAGACAAACATTTTTTTGACTGAAAATAAATAATATTAAACTTGAAAAAAAAGATACACCGACAAACGCTATACTACTTAATAAGTACAGTTAACCACACAGGTTACACTTGAACTATGAAAACAAGATTACACAAGACTATGCAAGATTTATAGTAATGGACAGGGTGGACCGGAGATATAGTGATAGTGATACTCACCTGATATGGAGCTGGCCTTGAATTTGAAAGTACCAGTCGTGGTTGGTAATAGAACCATCAACTTTCCAAAATTTTATTATTTTTTGTGTGTGATGAGTGTGATGGCCTGTTCAGCCTCCATGTTACGCGCCGAATATGGACATTTAATTTTGACGATTCCATCTTCGAACAGACCATCTGGAGACGCTCCCAGGAAAAAATGATTTTGGTCAATGAAGAGCCCACATTTTTGCACGACCATCCTCTCTTATTGTTCCAGCTGCTCTAAAGCGGCTTTTTCATTGCTTTTTCCGTATTCAATGGCTGGCACGCTGTTTAAAGAATAGGAATAGACGAGAGACTTTACGAGTGGCGCAGAGCTGATATTACATCGCCTCTTGCAAACCTAAAAAAGTAATAAGAAAATCCTCGCTTATTTAGTTGAAAATTATTTCAACTAAATGATTTTCGTATGTCGCATTAAATACACACCTTGCTAAAAGATGAGGCTGTTAACAGGCATCTTCGTAGCTCCAGCCACAATGCGCTTTCAGCTTGCAATATTGTGTTTCGTTCAACCTCATGCAGTTTTTCTACGAGGCCTCTCAAGTTTTGCAAAAACATACTTTTCGCGGTTTCATACTGATTTGGCATTAAATCCGGTTTTTGGCATCTCTCGCCATAGTCGTTCCTATCATTCAAGAAGACAATTTTTTTTTTGGTGCTTGGTACTACGATTGCTATTAATCTTGCAACGCCTGAACTCCAGCAGCTTAAATGATTTTCTAGGGCTTTTCTCAAAGTTTGTTTTGTATAAACTGTACAAAGTGTATAAACTGTACACTGTACAAAGCACAGTTTGTCATTATTAAATGCTACAACCGCTGCGTGACACCTAGTTGTGTAAGAATCTTTCAATGAAAAATTTATACGTTTGCCACCAACGTGCTTTGCAACAATACTGTTAAATTGTTCGGCCCGATTGTTATTTACATTGTAAAGCAAGCTTTGTTAGGTATCAATTTGATAAATTCAGCAAGCATATCTACTAACTTAAATACTTACATGACCTGTATCATCATAATTTGTACTTGACTGTTCATAAATTTGACATTTCTTTTGTCTGAAAAAATATCTTACTGGTAAAAATAAGTACACAATACAAGTATACTGGTCTCAACATTAAATAAACAGTAAAATTTAATTGAGAGATTGTCGCACCATTTAAAATAAAATAAAATATTTATAAAGGCCATACCTTTTTACTTCCCTGGCCAAAGTCATCGATTTAGTTCTTTTAGAACCTCTGAATGTCTTCCCTTTATTACCCATTTCAGAAAAAAACATAATTATCATAAGTACACGAAATGTAAATGTATGATTACATCATGTAATATATGTATAAATAATTATTATCTGTAGTAAACGTATTTCAAAATTACTTACCAACAAAACAATATAAATCGCCAAAGTATCAATCTTGCTGTGTCGCGCAATGTATTGTCTACACTGTCGGTGTATATGCGCGAGCAAGCGCCGGGCGGTGGAAAAAAGCGATACGTCCTGTCTCTGGGAGGACCTGGCACGAACTGATCGGCAAACGATTGCGCGCGACGTATTATAGTGTTTTTTTAAAAATTGTGTAAAATAAATGAGTTCGTATAACGGACTGAAAAATATTCTGCATATTAAACATTACCTTTATTTTCATAAAATAAATATATGTTATGTTTTATTCAAATACTGGTGAAAAAAAATTGACAAAGTGAACCGATATTGTACTTTTTCAACATTGTTTTTAATACATTATAGTAATATTTTTGTAATTTTGGATCTGTAGTAGACTTTAAGACTATATTCTGTTGGAGAAACGCATAAAACATAGTATTTTGGCATACTATAATGGTTGTATTCGTCCTGGGCCTCAAGTCTGCTATTACAATAGTGTCAGAATGGTCTATCATTGATTTCATAATACAGTTAATTTTTCCAAGTTTGGTAATCTACTGATATAATGGCGTCATTATGACTTTCCAATGGTCAACCACTGACACTCCATTGAAAGAAATTACATAGAATGGTAATCTCGTACATAATGACAAATGAATGACTGACTTAGTTTACGAACTTCTTACTACTTCAGATTGCTTATAACACTTATAAAAAAGATGTCTGTGTGTGTGTGTGTGTGTGTGTGTGTGTGTGTGTGTGTGTGTGTGTGTGTGTGTGTGTCTGGCCATAAATACTGTTACAATTAAAAATAAGAAAGATATTACATTTGAATTTGGAATCTGTCATTTTTATACGATTGTTCATTGAGTTTTCTAATTTTGGCGCCAATACATTGTACAATATTTTGCGATATTAAAATGGAGTGGGGTGAGAAAGAGAACCGAATCGCTGTGATTGCATTACACAAAGTTCGAATGGAGCCAAATGCAATTTTTAAAACTCTCCAGACGCTTGGTATTAGTCAAATGTTTGTGTACCGGGCTATTAATAGGTACAATGAGACCTCCTCTGTTTGTGACAGAAAAGATCTCGCCGTCCACGTAGTGTTCGTACGAAAAAGGTGGTCAAAGCAGTAAGGGAAAGAATTCGAAAAAATCCTGTCCGAAAGCAAAAGATTTTATCTCGGGAGATGAAGATAGCACCCAGAACCATGTCGCGTATTTTAAAAGATGATTTAGGACTTGCAGCCTATAAGAGACGCACTGGTCATTTTTATACTGATAATTTAAAAAAGAATAGGGTGGTAAAATCGAAACAACTACTGAAGCGGTACGCAAAGGGAGGTCACAGAAAAATTTTGTTTACGGATGAGAAAAGCTTTACAATTGAGCAACATTTTAACAAACAAAATCACCGTATTTATGCTCAAAGCTCTAAGGAAGCTTCCCAATTAGTCGACAGAGTGCAACGTGAGCATTATCTGACTTCGTTTGTTTGGTTTTCTTCGAGTTTGGTGGGGTGTTAGCTATGAAGGAGTGACTGAGCCATATTTTTGTGAAAAAGGTATCAAAACATCGGCACAAGTGTATCAAGATACCATTCTTGAGAAGGTAGTTAAGCCCCTTACCGACACCATGTTCAATAACCAAGTATGGTCCTTCTAAAAAGACTCGGCGCCGGGTCATAAAGCTCGGTCCACGCAGTCTTGGTTGGAAGTGAACGTTTCGGACTTCATCACAGCTGAAGACTGGCCGTCGTCTAGTCCCGATCTTACAGATACTAATTGCTAATCTTAATCCGCTGGATTAGGATTTATGGTCAGTTTTAGAGAGTACGGCTTGCTCTAAACGCCATGATAATTTGGAGTCCCTAAAACAATCCATACGACTGGCAGTGAAGAATTTCCCATGGAAAAAGTGCGTGCTTCTATTGATAACTGGCCTCAACGTTTAAAGGACTGTATTGCAGCCAATGGAGACCACTTCGAATAAGCTTTTTATATTTTAAATTGTTTTATATTTATGTATTAAACTAACACACACTGTAAAAGTAAAAAATATTTTTTTTCTTCGCGACAATATTTATGGAAAGACTAGGTATATAAATGAAATCTGGCATGAATAAACGTTAAAATTTAGTAGTAGTTTTTCGAACAATGTCATTATAACACAACTCTATTACGAGACCATTGACCAACCAATGATCGACCATTATAAATTTAGCAGATTACGATTTTTTAGCAAAATGACAAAAATAGCAGAAGTTAACTCTGACGTCTATTTTCGTAAAACGCTATGAAAGGATTGTCTTCGCTAAAAAAAAACCATAATGAAAAATTATACTTTTACTCTGTAGTTCCATAAATCAAGACTTAATCTTTCTAAAACTGTAATTGTCTTTAAATAATCTACTCACATCATTACGATATTGCTCTGGGCACAACGCAAAAACATGAAATCATGTTTAACTTCATGCTTAACAAATAAAATAAAAAAGAGCAATATTGCTTCGTGAGACTGTTACTCCACTTATTACCGCTACTGTACATTATGACACTAGTGAGGTAATTTCGTCATTACGGCCGAGGCTGGATTGCAGTCCGAGATGTTGGCGACGGCTAATGATAAAATGTTCACGCGTTTCATACGATGTTGTTGCAACACACTTGAGAACAAATTTAAATAAAATTTCTTCTTTCGTGGTTTAGACAAAGATTTGTGAAAAATGGCGTGCAAAGTGGTAAATTACTCTTTTCAGTAAAGCTATGCTGACATACATATATTACACAGCTTTTAAGATTGTTACACGTGTGTAGACAGTTATGTTATTTCAAATTGTTTACTTGATTTAAACTATGTCGATCACATATGAATGAGTCTTTAACCTTTTGACCGCCTCGTCGAAAATACCAATACCGAGCTACCAATTACGTATAGAAGTGTGTCATGTAGTCGTGACCGTGGCGTGCTGCACATTGTGGTTTGTCATCTATACATGACTGTGGTAAGAGTTATGGACTTACGATTTTGAGTGTTCCGAATAAGTTTCGAGCTTCCTAGTTCAGTCTTGTTTTGCTTGTCTGTAATTTCATCTTCCAGTTTTGTTCTTTGTAAGTCAAGTTTCGTCTTCTTCGTAATAGACACACCTGTAATTCAATATTCTGGTAAGTACAATGTCAGATGAAGTTTGCCAGTTTGTCAGTTATGCATATATGCTTTCCTGTCTAATACCACTTACTAGGTACTTCTACTTCTTGTACTTCAGATTTAAACTCCATTAAAGCTACATCATCTTCTGAGTCTGTTTCAGAATGGTGCGGTGGTGTATCTTCTGCATCTGAATAACTATTATGTGGATGTGCTGGTTCTAGTTCTGTAAATCAATAAAAAGCGTCAGGAGCAATATTATTCAATTATTATTAGTATTTCACTATATGAGGTGGCAATAGAATGGTAGTGGTTTCAAACATTTTTTGATCAATACCTAAATAAAAATATACACAGATAAATGTTACGGTAATAGCACGATCTACGGTAAAACCTAAGCTTTACCAACTGTTCACGGAAAAACTCCGAAATTGTATGTGTGTGTGTGTGATTAACATCCATTTACAACTTTTACCACCATTCACTTCAGGGGTTATTACTAGAGAAGTGCTATTACAGCGTAGATGAATTTTTAAATGACATTTTGCTGGTATAGAGTGCTGACTAACTAACTAATTTAAGAATTTTGAATTAAACTTAAATTTTGACATTGTAATTTCAATTTTATAATTTAAATTTTGACATTGTAATTTCAATTTCATAATTTAAATCTTGACATTAAAATTTGGTATTTTCGTCCTATTTCTATTTATTTATTATTGTTAGTGTAATGAAACGAAATGAAAATGAAAAATTAATTTTGTATGCCCATAGATGGCAAAACATGTAAAACCTTTCACAATGTACTTAAGTTTTACCTCAGAACGCGGTAAATGTCGAAAATTTGCCATATCTTCTCAATACAAATATCGAATGAAAAGAACATGGAACAAAACGAGGGTACGTTTTGTTCCATGTTCTTTTAATTCGATATTTCCATTATACCCACCTTGTAGCAAGTTGAAATTGGTCTTTGAAAATATATAATAATAAATCTCAAAAAGTATTTATTAAAAAAAACAACAAAAGACGTTTAGTTCCACAGGATGACAGACCGCCCGTCGCGTTCCTGCGGACATTGCGGGACAACTGCGGCGGTGGCGGGGGTGGCGCGGGGGGGCGAGTTCTATCTACAGATGGATGGAGTGGCCATGGGGTCACCTATAGCACCGGTCGTGCCAAATATTTTTATGGAGTGGTTTGAGCAAGAAGCTCTGCAGAACGCCCCACACATCCCGAGATACTGGTGGCGCTACGTCGACGACGTTTTCGCTATAGTAGAACGCGACAAGGTCGATTCTTTAATGACTCATTTGAACGCTGTCCATCCGAAAATAAAGTTCACGCTAGAGATGGAGGAGAACAGCAAACTTCCGTTCTTAGACGTGCTGGTCATTCGCCAAGAAGATGGTCGCCTGCAACATACGGTCTACCGAAAACAGACGCACACGGATCGCTATCTGAGAGCAGATTCACACATCATCCGCAGCATCTCTCATCCATTCCTCGCACACTTATTAATAGGGCACTCTGCCTGTGCGACCCTGCATTCTTGGAAGCCGAGCTAAGTGTGAGCTGAGTGTGCTTGAGGCTAGCAATTATGGATGGAGACAAAGTAGAAGAATGGCTGACTCCTCTACCAGTAGTCGACCACCGACCGTAGATAGATTGCCCATCTATCTACCTTACATTAAAAGAGTGACGGATAGGATCGGTTACATATTGCGTAAGGGATATGATATCAAGTCTACCGTCCCCTAACACAAATGAAGGGACCTGGGGTATATGCAATACCCTGTGAATGCGGCAAAAGCTACGTGGGTGAAACGCAGAGACACGCATCAAAGAACATATTAGAAGCGTCAGGAGGCGAGATAGCAATGTTTCAGCAGTCACCGAGCATGTGATGGAGTGTGGGCCGAATCACTTTATACGGATCGACAAAGCCTCCGTACTAGCGAGAGAGAGGTTCTTTGTTCCGCGGAAAATACGTGAGGCTATTGAAATAAGTCGACGCCCTAACTTTAATAAGGACGGTGGTTGGTCCATATCTCCATCATGGAAGCCACTGCTTAATATGGTGAGACCCGATACAGAGGAGGAACTAAAAAGGGATGATGAGGTCAGCTCAGTGTGTATGTGTTTCAAGCAAGATACTCTTCCGCCACCTCTACCACCTCTACCCTCGCCCGCGCCACCCCCGCCACCGCCGCAGTTGTCCGCAGGAACGCGACGGGCGGTGTGTCATCCTGTGGAACTCCTTGAGAAAGGTAGCCGTATGCCATCGAAACAAGTCGGACGAACCCGACAACACAGTGAGATAATCCGTTGTTCTCAATCTATAATGTGTAACAATACTCACGTTTCGTTTATTGATTTGTATTACTTATTAAATAATCATAATTCAATTTTGTTTTTAGAAACATACCATTACTTGGATGTTCCTCCTCTGGCTCAATAATGTGATCTAGACTCTCACAAACAGCTAGTAGTTCTTCTTTAATAGCGTCGCATTCTATGGAGAAGAATTAACAAGAAACTCCATGAACACTCTTAAAAACCACAAAATTTTAAATTTAGGTTACTCCACAGTCACAACTTCATGACAGACTTTTATACGTTAAAATCTCATTAAACTACCACAACCTATAGACGTCCACTGCTGGGCATAGGTTCAGCCGTAATCGCCATGCTTGGTCGATGCATGTTGGCGATCGCAGTAGGTGTTATGGTACTCAGAAGGACGCCGCTGCCTACCCTCTGGTCAATATCCCTCCTGTCGCCTTCTATGACACCCACGGGTAGAAATGGGGTGGTGCTATTCGCTGCCGGCACCACGCGGCTGAAACAGATTTGTTATTTAATGCCTTTGCTAATTATGTTCCTCGACTCATCTAAATGTATATGAGTTGAAATTCTTTCTTTATATTTCATCTTTACTAACATAAGATGACCGATGATAAAACCGGACAAGTGCGAGTCGGACCCGCCCATCGAGAGTTCCGTTCAAATTACGTGATTTGGTCACTCATACAATTATGACTCCGCGCATACCTCGATGATTGATTTCGTACTTTAAATACTATATTTTTTATGACTTAATTACAAACATATTATTATAGTTTTCAGACTTTTCCCTGTATTTACAGTATAAGACGATATTACTTGCCAAATTGCATAGTTCTAGGTCAACGGAAAGTTTACTATAAATTTTGATCCTTGAGAGTGTCGAAATATACGTTTTTCGCGGCATAAACGGCTGTATCTTTTTTCACATTAACTTAGAAGTTTCATTTATTCACAGCTTCAAGGGACTGTTTATTTGAGTACCTATAAGATTTTAATTTCAACTCGATACCTCCACGCGTTCCAAAAACGAATACCAATAGGGGATATTACTGTTATGTTCTGGCAGTTTTTCGACGAGTCGTTCAAAGCGTGAAATTTTGAACTCAATACAATAATACATAATATTATACAATAATGCATCAGTGCTGTGTATTTCGATGAAGAAATGAAAGGAATTATTAATTTCCAAAAGAAGAAAATGTTCGAAAACTTTGGGAAGCAGCTAAAAATCACTCTAAAATATGTTCAGGTTAAGTATTCGGGTGAGATAGTCGTATTTACAGAATAACATTCACTTTTATCATTTAAGACAACCAAATATGGCCGTAGGAACTAGGATGCCATAATATAGTTAAAGTACAGTTAGGTAAGTGAGATTAATTAAAACTGATGTATTTTCACAAAATACCTAGTTATTATAATTAATAACATAATATAACAAGAATACGAGGTTATGGCTCAGACCAAAAACTATAGACGGAACATTGCGCCCACAAAAGTGTGACCGTAATATGAAGACGATTCGCAGTGGGTGGTCACTGTAGAACAAAGTAAATTTACAAAATTCTCCAAAAACATTTTTTTTTATTTGTGACCTTTTTGCTATGGCTTAGAGTCTATATAGACAGTACATCATAAATTTGTAAGAGACGCGGCACGTAGCCAACATAATACAATCAAATTTTATCGTTTTTATGTTGGTTATGCGTATCTTGCTCTAAGTTGTCTGTGGTCGTCGACGTACCTTTCGCCAAAATGGCGCCATTATTTATTGTGGACTTTTCACTACCCGCGAGATCAACATTGTGTTTGCATTGTGTTTTTCGAGCTGAAACCGTGAAACTATTCTGAAAATACGTCGAGTTGAGCTTTAGTTCCTCCGTATTTTCATCCTCTGTGTATTAGTTGGACGTTTTAACGCCGCTAAGTGCATTTTTTTGTGGAGATAGGACTCGTTTATTAAAGTAACTTATTTAGTGTTTAAGTTATTAATAGAGGCTTAATTTTCGATTTCCACAATGGATAAACTCTCAAGAGTGTCACGAAACTGTAAAAAATGTGTTATTTGTAACAAAAGACGTACGCCAGGGTCAAATGTGCACTTGGCCCGTATACCACTTGACCCCGTTAGGTACGTGTTATGTACTCATATATTTTTTAAGTATTAGAATTTTAAAATGAATTTTTGAATGCATGCCCACCAAATAACTTAACTTTTAAAAATCTTGACAATAAAATACGACCCTGTGATCTTTCCTTGTACCGAAGATAATTAGAGATATTTAAATAATGCATCCTAAACATTCCACCTGTTTGCTTCCCTACAGGATTATTGTACCTACTAAAACAATAGATCCAAAATTACTCAGTGACTTGTTCTTTTGAAAATCTTGAGATGCCAGAGCGAGTGAATCAAGCTCGGGGGATTAAGCCATTTCAATTTCGACAGGCTAACCCTTGGCAATTCCTTCATGTTAGAAATTCTTTCAACTATTAAAAAGTCAAACATTAAAATATAATGTATTATTTAATATATAATAAGCAGCACCTAAAATGGTTACCAATGTTTTTTTTATTTTTTAGATGTCGAAAATGGATAAAAGCTATTGGTCAAGAAGATCTTGTGTACTTACCGATAGAGAAGCTTCATGAGCTCAAATTCGTTTGCAATGAGCATTTTCGACAAGAAGATTTCAATAATTCAAGAAGCAGACTTTTAACACATGCTGTGCCAACTTTAAATTTACCTTTGAATCCTTTGGAAGATAATCTGTTTCATGATTTCCCACTGCATATTGGTCAACATCCGAAACATGGTTTGTATTCTTTCAGTCTTATTAATCCTTAATATGTTAGTATTTTATTCTGTTTTCATAAAATATATAAAAAGTACTTATGTTTTTCTTAAGTTTGAATTTTGATGTTTTTTTCTGATTTACTGAAAAATATTGGAGTACCTAGAGCTAAGCTACCAGCCACTTACTCTTAAATCAACCAAAAAGCATATTGCATGAGAGATCGGATGAATGATGCAATTGTGAACATATCTTTACTAATACAAAATTTCAGATATTTAGAGTATCATTTAAATCAAATTTATTTAGATATAAACAATACCCACTCAATAGTATTTAATTTCTTATTTCAGAAGGTTCCATGGGAAGTGTTCCAGAAGCATCTCAAATACACCATCCAAATGAAAATCTAAATATGAGTCCGCCTGTTGAAACTACTTCACAGCATGAAAGATCAGGTAAGGAAATAAATATTTACAGTACCAGATCTAGGTTGGCAATACTAAAGATTATTTATTTAGTTATTATTAATTTTTTGATGCCTTATTATATTAGTTTATTTTTGGTTTAATAGTTATAGGTTTTTCTTTTTTTTTATTGTACATGTAAATATTGTATATTTGTTAAAAATAATAAAGTTATTATTTATATTCTCCAGTCACAACTGCATCCTAATTGCGAAACACAGCTTGAATGTAACCTTTCTTCTTGACAATTCAACATAATGTAATACAATTACTTGTGCTATTTAGCAGCCAATTTTTCAAATATAGTATAAAGCCCGTCACATACGTAGCTATAATATATAATTATTATAGCTTGCCACCACACACGGTAGCTATAATAAAATAATATATTTTCGCCCTTATTACGTCTGCGGTTGTTGTTTGTTTCACATTTTTGAAATATATATTAATATACCGGACTGGGCCGGCCACATCGTCCGCATGTCGAACATATCATGGGCTAAAGCAACCACAATGTGGGTCCCAGAAAACGTCCAGCGACATCGAGGTAGACCTAGGCGAAGATGGCGGGATGAGCTTGACGCTTACAGGAGGGATTGGTCCACACTAGCTCTGGACAGAGAGGGTTGGAAAGAAGAAAGGGAGGCCTTTGCCCTGCAGTGGGACAATATAGGCTGAAAATAATAAATAATAATAATATGCCTTGCTTGTCCACATATTTTGGTGACGTAATAAAGATATATATTATAGCTGCCTCTGTGGTCACTCAAAAATTACTATAGAAAATATATCCTAATATGCCTTGCTATGAATTATATTAATATATATTATAGCTACGTCTGTGACGGGCTTTAAGCAATGGATGATATTGAATGGTAAAAATGAAAGGGATTCTCGTTAAGACTGTGTTATGCAATCAGGGTGCCGATATCCAAACAACTGTACAAGAGCAAACAATAGTTTCCCATGATCTTAGCACTGACGATCTTATTCTGCATGTCATCTTAGCTAGCAAAATAACCTCAGTCTAACCGTTCAGGAAAATTTTTCATTTTATATTATGATAACAAAGTGTAAACTAAAGTTATATAATATGAAATCCAGACAAGACAAAATTGATAAAAAAAACAATAACTAAGGAATAAAGTTTAGGTTTTCTAGTTTAGCAGCTAGTAACTTTTGAAAACTAACTTATAAATTTGTTTTTTTTTAGATGTTTTCCAAGATATAACCAGCATGGATTCAGAAAGACCTGAACCTGGTGCAGCTGCAAAAAGGAAATGTGACAGTCTCGGTATGTATTATTAAAATTATGTTATACTATCAGTAGACTTGACCTGGAAAATCCTCATGGATGTCCTCCGCCCTGGGAGGGGCGGAGAGGTCTGTCAGACTGTTACTGATTAAAAACCACCCCGGTGTTCCATCTCAAACCTACGTTGGGGGTCGCGGGAACTGTACGTGTGCTGGAGATACTTCTGCAACCCCCAAATACTATCAGTTGACCTACCCCAACTGTATATTTTGTACTGGGTATTGGTGTAATGTTAGTAATAATAAGTTTACAAAAAAAAAATCACTAAAAATATAAAATCAAAATATATAATAATTATGTGTGTGTGTTGGAATTCCATAAAATGTAACATATGTTCACCAGCGATCTGTGGCTAGGATGGTAGTTTGTTGTTACAATTTGCAGTTTTCAACCGACTTCAAAAAGAAGGAGGTTCTCAATTCATCTGTATGTTTTTTTTTGTATGTTTGTTACGCGATTTCTCCGGCAATTGTAAAGCGATTTTCAAAAATTCTTTTTTTGATGGATAGGGTAAAACCTCAAGGGTGGTTCCATATAAATTTTATCGAAATTGATTCAGCACTTTTTGAAAACATCGACAGAAAGCAAAAAAATATACATGGATGATGTTGTAATGTTCTCACCTTGTATTTTCAATCTCTGTTTTGACTGTTTTGCCATTTCTTAATGGATTTAGATGATAAGGAAGTACTAAAAAGCGAAAAATAAAAAAGCTTTTTTACAAAAAACGACAACCGCCTTCAAAATGGCAATACAAAACAACAAATAGAACAGCCAAGCCACCGACTTCCGAAACTAAAGTCATGTGTGTTCTGTTTTAAATTTATTTTTCACTTTTTGGTTTTTGAAGGTGGTTGTCTTTTTTATAAAAAACCTTTTTTTTAATAGGCAGAGCTTTGTTAGATTATTAGCCTTTGTCGCCGAGAGGTGGTACCTATGCGAGTCACTTTGATGACTACAAAGATCAAGTAAAGTAGATACAAAATAAGCAAAAACATAAAAATCACTTTTATTCACTTCTCAGATCCTTCGGAATTGCCAGGACCTTCAGGTGTTAAGATCAAAGTGCAAAGTCATACACGAAACAGAAGGAATACTGAAGCCAAAGGTGCGTATTAATGTTTGATGTAATTGTGTGCATAGAAATATAGGCTTCTGGGCACCTAGTTCTAGACATCTAGTCATCAGGGCTGCTACTGAGAAATTCCATATGAATAAACTCAAAAACACTAACCAGACAGGGATATATAACCCCGGGTTCAGAAGTCGCCCTTGCAAATACTATATCCAAACATTTAATTTGCAGTATTACTTTAATAAATGATTTATTTATCTTTCAGGTCTTACTTCTCGAGAAGAAAAATTGCTGCTGAGAATGAAGGCTCAAAAATTGACAATACGAAAGTTGGCTAAAACTTCCCTAGATTTGGATAAAATTGATAACACTATGTTAAAGAATTTAGTCTGTGATGTTGCAAAAAACCACAAAAAGAAACCTTCTGGAAAGCGTTGGACCATGAAAACAAAGTTGTGGGCTTTGGCAATTTTCAAGCGTTCACCTAAAGCCTATCGATATCTCGAGTGGGCTATGTCTGTACCAAGCATTAAAACACTTCAAAGGCTACTTCAAAGTGTGCCTTTAGAGCCAGGCATTAATAAAAATTTAATTTTGAAATGTTCTGAAATGTTATCTGGTTTATCAGACCAAGATAAGTTCTGTGCTTTATTATTTGATGAAATGGCTTTAAAAAAGAGATTAATATATAATGAAGCCAGCGATAAAATAGAGGGCTTTGAAGATCTCGGTGATGAACGCAGTTCTAAAATTGCCGACCATGCTCTTCTTTTCATGGTCCAAGGACTGAAAAAGAAATTTAAGTTGCCTGTAGCATATTTCTTTGTACAAGGTACTATATCTTCAGCGAAACTTAGCGTGTTGATCAAAAACGTCATCATTTGTCTACAAGAAGTAGGCTTTAAAATATTAACCACAGTATGTGACCAAGGGCCAACAAATATTGGTGCACTTACCTTATTAAAAAAATTTGGTGGTCAGTCTCAGGAAGACAATTATTTTATATTCCACGAAGTCAACAAAATTTATATAATGTTTGATATACCACATTTGTTCAAATCTATCAGAAATAATTTTTATAATGCTGGCGAAATTGTATGGGGGCAAAAAACGGGAAAGTGGAGCCATTTAATTGAAGCTGAGGAAAGGAATAGAAATCTATTAAATTTTCCAAAACTTACCAGAACTGTCGTCCAACCAACATTTAAAGCAAAAATGCGGGTAAAATATGCTGCACACGCATTAAGTAATACAATGTCTGCAATTTTACACATGCTTGCTTGGAAACACGATACTGCAGCAAAAGAAATTACGGATACAGCGGACATAATTAAAGATCTTGATAAATTATTTGATGTATGTAATGGCCCATCTTCTCCAAAAGATGTAAAAAAAGGTATAAGAGAAAACGTCAGCAGTAAATCAAAACATACTGAGATGTGGCAATATTTCTTGACAAAAATTGATGATATAAAGTTTCGCAAGTCTGACTCAAAATTACAGCTAACGCACGTACGTTGTATTAAGGGGTTTAAAACTTCTTTAAAGTCTTTAGGAGATATTTGGACAATATTACAAAAACAAGGATTCAAATACTTAAATTTGCGCCAACTAAACCAAGATTCTCTTGAGAATTTATTTGGCATGATACGGCAACACAGTGTTACCAACAAAAATCCGACCTGCATGCATTTTACTGCTGCATTAAAAACTTCTATACTGTCGGGATTAACAGATCCGGATAGTCGTGGTTCCAATTGTGAAGAAGACACAAATCAATTCTTTTTTAATTATGACAATGTTAAAACCATTTTAAATGACGTAATTGAAACCACGACTATTGCTGAAAGTCAAGAAAATGTACCTGTGTTGTCGTTGCCTGATGAGGTAGAAGACTTCCAACTTGAACATTTATGTACATTTGAAGATCAACCTGTGGTGTATGTCAGTGGTTATTTAGCATCTAAATTATTAAGAGAGAATGATTGCATTGATTGCAAAAAAAGTCTGACCAACGGAAATCCAAATAGTGAGATTTTTAATTATATAAGTTTGCGGGAATGGTGGAAAGATAAAACGTCCCTGACATACCCCAGTCTAGGTTTGTGTCAAGTAGTTAGCAAGGCCAAAAGTGTTTTTGAAAATTTTGAAAATAATATTTATAAAAACAATTTAAGTAAATTATGTAATTTAGAATTGACTGTCCATTGTGATTTTACATGGTTTACGTGTACAAAACATATAGAACTGAGGCACACATTACTAAAACTGTTAAGTCTGTTACTCATAAGAAAATATTGTAAAATAAATAATGAAAACTTCTCGACTACTGAAAACGAAACTGGTGATACATATAAAAAAGCACAAATACAGAGTAAGGCATAATAAATAAACTTTCATTGAAATGTGATTTTTTTTATTTATTTTTCTGCATTTAATTCCCAATTGCACAAAATTACTAGAAATACAATAATATTCTATAATTATACGTATTTTCTATCGATAAATATGTCGATAAAGGCGCAGCACTAGTGTTTATCGTAAATTTGAATCGATATACTCCCATCACTACGTTACTTTGACGTTTGTCACTGATGTGAATGTCAGAAGCAATATAGTATAGCCAACATAACCAACCTAACATTTATTGTCGTATGTTTGGTATTGAATTGCGTAGCTGTTCAAGTAGCTAAAACCAAAGTACCGGGCGCCGTCTCTTAAACGTAGTGATTATATACTCTTTGACGATTCGGTCATATGAAGACGGCCGCTCGGTAGTCAGCCGCGAGTGAGTGAGAGCGCATGACGTACATTTGGTAAAATAATAATTGCGAAATTATGCCGTCCTGTTGTATAAACTGCTGCAAAAACAATTCATGTTGTCGTAATAAGTCTTCTGGGACTACTTTTCACAAGTAAGTAACCAATTTTCTGCATAATTTAAACAAAATCGCGAAATGTTTGAAATAATTTCTTGGAATACCAATTCTAGACGTTATTGTCTCAGTGTTGCAAGTTAAGAATGTTATCTTTTCCCAAAAGTAAGGGAGGGCAGTTGAGAATTTAGTTCAGACACGGTTCAACTAAGTGTTTTCAATCAGCTTATTGTATATTCAGTTTTCGAGTACATTAGGTATGTTATTATTACATGACATGAATAATACGTAAGTATTTATAAAATATATTTTAATAATAATTATTTTTGAAATGATATTTTTAGTTCCGTACCTCAAAAGGAAAAAACGGAACCCTTATGGCTTATAGGATCACTTTGTTGTCCGTCTGTCTGTCTGTCTGTCCAACAAGAAACATTATTAAAAAATTGTGACTCAAAACGTCAAACATACAAAAAACTGACGCAACATAAAGGGCATTAATATAAATAAGCTTTGTTTTTTGGTAAATTAATAATGTTCATGATATGAAAATAAATTAGGTACTCTAATTAAACTAAATTATCTTTCATTTCATACAACCACGACAAATTAAACAATACTACTTAATAATAAAACTTTTCACCAAAGTATATCTCTCGCACTTGGCTGACGCAGCGCAGCGCTTGCAACATTATTCTCTAGCACACATGCACAAATCTACGATATCGTACACCGAGTCACGCACACATAACCGACCTTAGGTTTTACTTCTTTGGTCGCGATTGTTTACGACCGCTCCGTCTGTAGCAAAGAGTAGTGTAAGTGTCTGTAGTTTTATATTGGTCTGACGGTTATGGTTTAAGGAATGTGCTAGTGGTGCCCTCTGCGCCGAGTTTCGCGTAATGTTCCCTATTATGAGGATAGGTATTAAAGGATGAATTCGTAGCTCGGTGCCAAGGGCACGTGTTTGTGATGATTAATATTGAAAAAACAAAATTAATGAACTTTAAAATACGAAATCGACGTACGGGTCCTCTAAAAATCAAGTACGGTCACCAAAGGAGATAAGTATCCATGTCGCCGGAAACAGTTGAAGTTTACTTAGAAACCGATAGGTTTTTATGAATAAAATAAAATACAATTAATAGAGAATAAACAGTTCAATGATTTAATAAAATTTCATTTGAAAGCCCCCACTGGTTTCTAAGAAATCTTCAACTATTCCCGACGACATGGATACTTATCTCTTTTGCGTACTGTACCTAGATAAAGACATTGAAGAAACAGAAGTAACAAAATTTCTAGGGTTACATGTAGACGACAACATCAACTGGAAAGCGCAAATTGACTGTGTGTGTAAGAAGCTAAGCCAGTTTTCATACGCCCTTCACAGACTAAGAAAAACTGCAAATCTGTCAACGCTATTGATGGCGTACCACGGTTATGTCAACTCTACCCTTAGATATGGTCTGATATTCTGGGGCAATAGTACTGATAAGGAACGTGTGCTCATTGCCCAGAAACGTTGCGTAAGGGCCATTTTCAACATACAAAATACTGAATCCTGTGTACCATTTTTTAAAAAGATGAACACGTTAACGTTTCCTTGTCTTTATATTTTTGAGGTCGCAGTATTTGTTAAAAATAATATTGATCAATTCAAATATCGAACGCACGGCATAAAGACAAACTGGACATCGTTCCTAGTAAGACGCATTTTATGCATAAAAGTATTTTCTGCTCAGCCCCGCGTATATTTAACAATATTCCAAGATCGATTAGAACAATTACTGAACTCAAAACATTTAAAAAGAAACTGCATGCATTATTAGTGGGCAAATGCTATTATTCTGTAAAAGACTTCTTCGACGACAGGACACTGTTAGAATACACTCTGCCTGAGTCATGATGCGTTTAGTACACATATTTATAGACAATTAGTATATTTAAACTGTTAGAAATTATAAATTAAATTGAATTATAAATGTTGTGATGAATATTTGTTGACAAGCATGTAAATTTCTATATATTTTATGTTATTGTACGCCCAAAGGGCGGGACATAGCAGATCACAAAATAATTGATAACACCATCTGTATTATGTACACCTTCCTATGATCCACAATAAAGATGAATTGAATTGAATTGAATTGTTTTTTGAGGAAGCGGTCAAAAGGTACATGTTGTCTCTAAGCATGAGTACAATGTGAAGTCAATATGACAAGTTGAGATAGAAATGATCATATTCATTCTTGTTCACATACCATCACTTGGATGTTCCTCCTCTGGCTCAGTATCATCTTGTGTGTCATTAACAGCTGGTGCTTCTTCTTTGATAGCATCACTTTCTGTTTGACATTCATTATCAATACTTATGTGCATCATAGGAGTCTTAATAAACCCACCGTAAAACTCTATGTGGTCCAGGTTTGTTAAGGGATTTGGCTGAAAAAGTTGATTATAGTGTTCAGTATAACATTATGGAATGACTTCCACATTATAAGTCAGGAAAATATAATTATGTCTGTTAATGAATCCCTCACCTCATAATCCCCTTTCAACATCTGGGCAAACAGTTCTTCAGCTTCCAGACATTTTCTCCAAAATCTGGCACATTGCTTCATTTTAGTGAAACAGAAGAAGCAAATGAGCATCGGTCTACTGTCTTCGGTTACAAACTGCAACAGTTTATAATAAAAATATTATATTATTTCCTTTTCTTTTTTTTATTTCAATATTTTATTTCCAACTGAAATATTTCCAATCTAATTAATTTAATAAAAAACTACTCTACTGACCAAATTTCTGTCAAGAGCCCAAATAAATGCTTTGACTATCTTTGACTTCGATTTTGACTGTTTTACAGGCATTAGTCAAAGTCAAAATCAATGAATTTATTACAATTAAACCATTGCCAGCATCAATTACATCCTCTATCGTACTCTTGTCACCGCCAGGGTGCCTACTATTTTAGAATCTAATGGCTTGGCATGCAACAACGGGAAAGTTGGCTTTTCCTTGGAAGTCAACTTTCAAGGCATTATGGTCATCCCATCTGGTCTCTGGACACATGCTGTGTCCCACACCTAAGGCTTACCCAAGTAGGCCTAAGGTGTAGGACACAAAATGTGTATACACCTTTGCGCCATCTCATCTTCCAAGCACAACGTGTTGTGCTGGGGTGGCTAATGCAGGTGCCAAAAACCTCAAACGGCGCAAATATAATAGCCTTCTTGGAAGCTATACATATATTTGAGCTGTTTAGGGTGGAAACTCTAGGGCCATGGGGTCCGACTGACCCGAAGGCAGGTCTATTATTACTGGTCTATTATTATTATTATTAGTTTAGATTTAGATTAGATTAGTATATAACTAAAATTGTAATTTAAATCAATAATTAAAACATTAAACCATTTACAGGTACTTTTGAAATGTCAAGGAGTTGGTCAGTTAGTCAGAAAGTTGCAGCTACAGAACACTATTACTCCAAGCGGTGGTGTTTGGAGCAAGCTGCTCGTTGCAAAACCATGAAATGGGATAGAACCAATAGAACCCATATGACGACCTCCTGCTGACCGAAACTTCAATGGAGACTAGCCGAATCCGTAAGGGATACTAAGCACAAGCGTATATTCATTATAATAAGTGAAATTACAGGTTTGTATACAATATAGCACCTATATGATCAGTAATTTCAATCTTACAGTAGTTTTATAACTACATACCGGAGTGTGAGTCAGCTGCTCATATACTTCGTGCAGGTACTTATTGACTACTATACACATGCGAACATTCTCCACCAAACATATCCTACACATAGTCAGTTTTTCCATCATAATTTTAAAACAATCACCTATCGTTAGTTCAAGTTTACTAGAAATTAATAACAAACAACAATGTAGAAAATGCGCCGCTTTGCTAATAAGCTTAGTAATCTTGTACCTAATTATTATTAAGTATTAAGTGACAGTGACAGAACAGAACTGACAGACAGCCACAGGCCAGAGGCCACTAAACGGCCTGACAGCAGAATGACAGAGCACCCAGGGCTGCCAGAATATCAGGTTATCAGGTACCTAATGTACATTATAAGCGCATAAAATACAGTCCCGAGAGCGAAGGATTTTTTTTTGATATGTAATTACGATTGTTACTAAACAACTAAACTTCATTTATAAAAGTCTTTAGGTACGCACTCGTGATTTTATGAAGGTCTGATATAACTGGCAGGCTACACTTAATCCTGGCTGATTAACTTGTCAGCCAGATGGAATGATTATATGACGGCAAGAAGAAAAACTATATTTAGAAATATGAAAATTCGAATGAAGCTGACTATATAAAGCGCGTTGACGGTGGAGATAAGTCAATCGAGATCTGAATTCTAACCAGAAGCAACATAAAACTTCAAAGTCTAGGAAACAAAGTCTACTAAGCCGACGAGCTGTCGCGTGGCTGCACTTCCCAGAGCGGATCCCACTGAAAGATCCGCCTGGGACCTCCGCTCCCGAACTTGGAGCTGACTGCGCGTCAGCCTTCTTCCGTCGGTCCTGTCCTCACCTGTTGTCATCCTTACTGAAGCCGCCTGCACATACCTACCTTCCTACCATTGCGTACCTTCCTACGAGTGCGTTTTAGGTTAGTCTTTTTATCTTAGAATAATAACGCATAGAAGGACAATATCTAGCTGTCAATGAAAAATTTACGTTACAATAGTAGTAGGTTATGTGTGAGTGATCGGCATGTAATTACGACAGCTGACACGCAAACACACGTAAAAAAATGTTGCTAGGAAATATTTTTTCCCCGATCCTAGGAAAAATGATAATGCATTTGGGCCATAGCACGATTGCATTTAAAAAATGTTACGTACGTAGTTTAAGTTGTCAATGTGGTTTTTTTTTTATATTAATTAAAATACAGTCACATCTACTTATCGTTATACAACGTTATAAAAGTTTTAATTGTTGTTTTTAACGTAACTCGTACTTATACTTAGAATGTCATTTGCGAGTCCATGTCGTGTATCTATTTAAATTAGTTTAAATGTATACGCACCAAACATTTTAATATATAGATAATATTTTCGTTGTCATCCCATCAAAATATTATTTACAGTCGTATACATATATAAAATTTTTATTCGGAGATCGATTTACGTAAAAGTAATAGCTATATAATGTTACTATTTACATGTGAAATGTAATTTCATCACATTCTTTATGTTTACCGGTTGTGCTATGGCAGTACATATTATACGCAACAAACCGTCATTTTAAAATATTTCTTGCGAGCTGTGTTCAACGGAGCGTGACCTTGAGTTGAGCACTGACGGCTCGCTGCCGCCCGCTGCGACTACCTACTACACACACCTTTTATGGTCGAATAAGAATACTCGTACTTTTGAAGCTCGTACTAGGTTTCTATGCGTTATTATTCTAAGGGCCGATTGTTCAATCCTCTGATAAACAGTTAGATAGTACTTATTAGACAGATAACAAAATATTGCATTTTTCAATAGTCAGATAGGCTCTGTCAGGGCAATAACGGCCCTAACTGAGGAATAAATTTTTCTGCCCATGGGACGGCCAGATAAACGTCTATTCAATAGATACAACTAGATCCATTGACGTTTAGTTTGAAGTTATTTCTTCTATTTCCAAAGTAATATAAAAATTATGGAAAGTTTCGATGCTGTTGACAATGTGGCAATTTTTTTTTTTTTTTTTTTATATTGTTATAGGCTTGCGTTTGACCGCAACTCACCTGATCTTAAGTGATGATGCGGCCTAAGGTGGAGCACGCATTGAGGAAGAGGGTATGTATGAATATTTAAATACTGAAAAGAAACAAATAGTAATCAGACCAAGACCCGACCAGTTTGCTATGTGGGATTCAAAAGAAAATCACCAAACACGAGAAAATAACAGATGTTAGGGATGCACTATGAAAAAAAAAGGTCGAATAAAGGAACCAGCCAACGCATTTGCTATCCTCTTCTAACGCACATTACACCGTATGCATGTTTCACGCTCGCACAACATTACAGTGAAGTTGGCAACTAAAATCCACAGATACCTATTCGATTGCTATCTGGCCATTGAAAAATGCAACAATTTTATTTGTCGTTTTAACAGTCAGTTAAGTTTATTCTCTAGTTAGTTATTTGTTCAGTTATTCGATGATTGAACAATCGGCCCTAAGCTTTTTATTTTAATCTGTATTTTTATCCCATTCATTTCCTTGTACTTTTTAAAATTTTACATGTGCAAGAGCCTTTCATCCATAATGATCATAGGATGCAGTAAGTAATTTGTTACAGTGTGCGCTTCGGGTGCTGCCCTGGAAGACGCGTGCTATATGTGCACTTCGGATGATAGTTCGGTTTAGTTGATGATGGATGAATTTTAGAACCATTCATTTTGTGAAAAGTTTATTGAAATGTGTCGCAAGAATATTAGCTGATTGAGAGATGACTGGTTGAGTTGCCTATAGAGGGGATTTTATGGCGTGTGTAGTATTTAACTCCTAAATGGGATGCTATATCTTTCAGCCACATGCGCGGGCTTTGCACCGCTGTCTATGGTGTGTGCTGGCAGCTTTCTATTAGCTGGCTTGTTTTATTAAGTGATTTTTGATTAGTTATAAAATGGAGTGCGTTACGATTGCTCCGCCAAGATATACAAACAGAAAAAAAAATCGTCAAAAGAATTGTCGGAATTTGTCAAAATCGAAAGGAAACAAACCAAAAATTTGTCGGAGTAGAAATAAATAATAATAATAATAAATAATAAATTAATTTATTTCGGACAACAGTGTTCCATATTTTGTTAGTATTACACACAGCTTAAATCTAGTGTTAGGTAGTAAAATTCATATTGGTAGATTCATAAAATGGTATAAATAAACAAAGGATGACTAGGCAGAAAAATATGTTTCCTACCTAATCAACCTCCGCATTAAATTCCTAATATTTGAAGTTTAGCTCTCCGCCACAACTCGCAGAATATAGTTGCGACTACTCCGCACTCTGCACAGCAGCGAGGCAGTTTTTTTGCTTGAAAGCCGTCTGTGCGAGCCTCTGCAAACATTTCTGAGGCGCTACAGAAACGGGGCAGTCGCAACAACATCCTGAAAGCCTTTGAATATTTACATGTCTAGATAGAGAGTGAGCGTTTAAACGTCGAAAAAAGTATTGGCTAACTGTTGACCTGTTCGCTCGCCCCGCCCACTCAGTGGCGAAACTGTCATTAAATGGTAAACACGCATTCACTGAGTGCGTCTATAAAAATGACAAACTGCGCTATAATATTGTGTAGGAGTTACAAACAACAACAACTAACAACACACACAACAACAAAAAAAGTTACCTATTATCAGTAAATACATTTAAAATAACTAAATTATAAAGAAATAATTAAATTAAAAAAGTGTAATTCATCTCATTTACAGTGTGTCATTTACAGGGTTGCCTGATACTTGAATGTAAAATTTCACATGTGAACGTTACATAAAAAAAAACATGATCACGAAATCTACGTACCTATTATAAATACAATACTTAATTGTGTTTATAATACGTATGTATACATACCTTGATAAAATGAAAAGAACAGCAGATTTTTTTTTGCGAGCATAGTTTTGTTCCCATATTAAAAGTTGTTAATAATGCTGAGTACAATAACCTCCTACGAAATTTCCTGTATGAATAGATAGACCTAGAATAATGTTGTTGTTAAATAATAAGTAGACCTAATAATAATGCTGAAAAATAATTACGAACTACAATATTAAGAATAAATAACCTTCAATCTATCAATATCTTTTTCATTACTAATATATTTGACCTAGTCATTCACAATCACAGCATAAACTTTAGCACAATACCTTATGAAAAAAAAAAGTATTTTTTAAAACAGATTGTAGATAATTATCACAAAGTCAAAACATATTCACTCTTTTTATGGGAAAAATTTAAGGGCTGGTATCGCTCCCAATGATGCGCGCGCATGACCGCGTTTTATATTCAGCCATTTCCGTTGCCGCTTGCTCTGCCGTACATATTTCCCCAAATATTGCTGTGGCAACGTCAACGGAAATGGGTGTTTACATTGCCGCTTCATATATTGGACGACCATTGGAACATTTAGATGATTTTTTTTAATGAACATGAACCTTCCGAAGTATAAATATTTTATACATGCAGAAAAGCAAAATCGAATAAAAATATTTTCATACACTCTAAAATCACCTGTATCTTTATAATATAGCGTAAAGAACCATTTTTCTGGAAAAAAGTAATTCAATATAATATGCCTAAAATCTTACGTTTCAATACGGGCTCGATCGGGAGTATTCGGGAGGCGCCGTAACCATTCGGGTAACTTTGCGGCGGGCGGTCGAAGTACGTCCAACGAAAGAAGTTCCGCAGACGCGACGATAGGTATAACACAGTAAAGATATCTAACGGTATTCTATCTTCATATAAACTGTCGGAACGCGAGTCGTACCTACACTTTTCAAGTTAGTAGGGAAATTAGTATACCGACAGCACACCGACAGTCTCGAATGCGCCGCAGTGGCGAATATATTGTGTTGTTTTTGGTTGCTTGAATTCGTCAATAACGCACCCGGTCCAGAGATAACATTTTTAAAATTACCTGGAACCTCCGAAAGACTATGTTCCTGAAACTTAAAAAAAATGACTACCAGACTATAGGTACCTACTAGACTATTAAAAAAATGATATACCTACCATAGTACGTAATTTGTTTCTTTTTTTAAAAGGTAAGTATTTCGCTTTTTCTACCGAGCAAAGTAGGTACCAGCACGCGTAGCATGACCACGCTATGTCTACGGAAGAATAGACATACTGACAGCAAGAATAGACAAAATGTACTGACTTGTCTATTCTTACTGTCAGTATGTCTATTCTGTCGTAGACATACTGACAGGAAGAATAGACAAACTGTACTGACTTGTCTATTCTTGCTGTCAGTGTGTCTATTCTTCCGTAGACATAGCGTGGTCATTCTACACGTGCTGGATTAATAAACCAATAAGTGGATAGGGTGAAAAAACAACCTACTTACGCTCGCGTTAAATCGAACTGGTAAGTACCTACCTAGGTAGTTTCTTAGGCTAGGCTATCTATCTATCTACTTATGTAGGTACATTATTATTGAATTAAACAAAATATCATTATAAAATGATTAGGAGAGTAAATGATAGGTACATATGCCAGCACATCCCCAATTGAATATGAACCTTACACTTTTGTAATAAAATTGAAAATCTATCAATGGAATTTGACAGATTGTTGTAGCTTGTGCTGGACACTGTAACTGTATCTACCTATTTAGTAAGATTTACATTATTAATTTATTATTTACTTTTAAGTAAGATTTTGTAGTCGATAGTTAGAGATTTTGTCAGCTGTGTTTTGCATTTTGGTTAAGTAAAAAGTAGGTGTTGAAGTTTGTAAAGATTGCAGAGTAAAGGGAAATATTTTTTTAAACGCCTTGAATGGCTGCAACTGCAACTGAGGCGCAAATACTTATCTTTCAGTCTCAAATTTATAAGGGTGGTTTTTTATTAAATCTTCTAATCAAAAACATAACATGCATTTTTATTGATCACTTCCTATTTCATTTACGTATTTCATTTTTTTGTAATTAAATGAAAAATATTATATATATATTTACAATCACAAAACTAAAAGGAAAATAAAACACTACAAATTTATAACCACAAAACTAAAAAGAAAATAAAACATACACTATAGGAAGAAATTAAAACACTGTACGCGGGACAGCCCTATCGCATGTTAAGGTACTGCGCGCGTGTAGGAATTATTTCATGGACAGGGCCGAGTCACAATACTGTTAAACGCCTTATTCACCATCCTTCTTGCTGTACGTCCCGCCAAGGTCATACATCAAAAGTACCGTGAAAATAAAACAATTAATAATAATTATTGACGTACAGCAAGCTTATTCACGGTCGTTTCGCATCGTGCATCGTGCATGACCTTGGCGGGACGTACAGCAAGAAGGATGGTCAGCAAATGGTCAGTAAGTCGCTTTAGATATCTTTACTGTGGGTATAATGTCGAGCTACGCGCCGAACTAAATCGTATGACGGTACGCGGCACCACGTACTTATTATTATCTACACCACTCAGTATCGGGTATGACGTCATACCCAGTGCGGCGGGTGCGGCGGCCCAGTGGTTCATAGAGTCCGTCCAACAAAAAAAGTCCCGCGGAAATACCTACATGGAACTAACAAGATTAGGTAGTTAGAGATACATAGAGTCGCCTATAGAGTACGTACCGGGTCTCTGCTGTACATACCCGGTCTGCGTACTGGTAAACACATACTGGGTTTTTATACCTGTACCCAATGATATTCTAATAAAATATCATTGCCTGTACCAGTATATACGCACCATCCCTACTTCATACATATTTTCAATTATACTCTGGGCAATGGATAACGTGGAAATTGTCGCAGCGTCGGCGCTTTGCCTCATGAGTTTAATTAGGTATATATTTTAAAAAATAGAATTCAAAAGAGACGCGGTGTCAGAGGAGATGTTGAAGATGGCAATTGAACGTAATTTGATAAAAATAAGACTTCTAAACTTTGTGTTTCAGTTTGTGCTCTTTATGCGATGGGTTCCATATAATTCGTAATTTGAAAAAGTTACAAAAATTTCAGAATATTTTCGTTACTCCATTCCAATCCAATGGCATGATGAGAGCGGCTTGTAATTAAATGAATTGCAAGTGTAACACGTCAGTCACGTTCACGCGTTCGCTTCGCTTCCGACTGAACGCCTGAGCTACATGTAAACATACGTTGCCGCTCGCATTGCCACGCTTTGATGTCCGTAAGAAAACCGCCAAATGAGGGATAGGCAGGCAATGCGAACGGCAACGTCAAAGGCAATGGAAATGACCTGGGCCTCAAGTCTGCTATTACAATAGTCTCAGAATGGTCTATCATTGATTTTATAATTGTTGATTTTGATAAGTTTGGTAATCTACTAATTTAATGGCGTCATTATGACTTTCCAATGGTCAACCAATGACACTTCATTGAAAGAAATGATATAGAATGGTAATCTCGTACATAATGACAAATTAATGACTGACTTAGTTTACGAACTTCTTACTACTTCAGATTGCTTATAACACTTATAAATAGTATGTAGAAATATATATAAATAAAATCTGGCATGAATAAATGTTCAAATTTGTTGACAATGTCATTTTAACACAATTCTATTACGAGACCATTGACCGACCAATGATCAACCATTATGAATTTAGCAGATTACGAACTTTTAGCAAAATGACAATGAGATCGTGTTGGAATGACGAAATTATAAAAATAGCAGTCTTGGCCCCCTGTTTAAATTCTCGCGTTTCCCAGTTTATTCCCCATTGGCAATTGGCTAAATAAATATAAATGCGGTATAAAACAGTAGAAACTACGCTTACTTGTGTGCGTGTTACGCACACAAGCCCTAATAATCTGGACTGATGTTCTTGTTGCGATTGCAGTGCAACACTATAATTATCTATACCCTGTTCACAATAAGATTAGACATTTACACAAACCTTTTTTACAGTCCGTTCAACCGATTTTGACTTATATTGCGTTGGTCGCATGACAAATGGCAACTGCAGTAAACAGTTGTTATTGTAACCACTTTTTTGCCTCTAATGTCATCCTTAACACTACGGAATAGAAGTCAAAATCGGTTGAAGAATGGTTTGTGTTTATGTCTAATCTTATTGTGAATAGGGTATAGACATTTATATAATCAAAGCAGAAAGCATTGTTATATTGCACGCGTAGGGCATCCAGCGATCTGTTAGTGTAGTTAACCCATAGACTTATTTATGATTATTCGTAAACGTATTACCGGGTTCCCTCTATCTGGCAGAATCTTGATGCTCCGAAATTTATTTGGCATAACACACTTGGCATAATCTTCTATAAACGAATATTTTTAAGGTATAAAAATTGTTTAATATAATTATTGTTTGGCAGAATGTTTATATGTCCGAATTTACAATGGCATACTTTTAAGATGGCAGAATATTATTTCGCATATTTTCGTTTAGGATAACGGTTATTTGGCAGAATTTCATTTGGAATAATTTTATTCGGCATATTGCCATTTCTGTAAAGAAAAGCATTTTTACCTTAAATTAAAATTAAAATAGGTATTGTCTTAAAATACCTATGTTGTGCTACATAAGTTAGTAACAGAAACGAATCGCTGCAAAACCGACTTCACCTAGTCTTGTTTGCCCTACCCCTAGAGAGTAATTTAAGCTCGCGTAGGCGCGGAGGGGCGAGGCGGCCCGCGAGCTGAGGAGCAGGCGGTTGCAACGCTGCGGTGGTG
Organism: Charanyca ferruginea; assembly: GCA_947361185.1. NCBI lineage: Eukaryota > Metazoa > Arthropoda > Insecta > Lepidoptera > Noctuidae > Charanyca > Charanyca ferruginea. The sequence continues at coordinate 4,684,609 of OX376081.1, read as the reverse complement.
AGCGTTTAAACCCTCTGCGACGGCAAGGTCGCGTGGGACCGCCGGAGACCCGCAACGCCGAAGCCGTGACAGAAACCATGCCTGCTGCATGTTGCATGCCTGCTTGCATGTTGCATGGTCGCTTGCATGCTGCATATTTGCTTGCATGCATGGTGTATGCTTGTTTGCATGTTTGAATGCTTCTTACAGGGAAATAAAAAAAACATAAATGTTCACAATCAGCTATTTGATTCAGTGATATTACACGCAATAATGAATTTATACAAATCATTAATTAATTATTATGGTAAAACTACTAAATGATTCTAACTATTAATTTTCTGCAATGTGAAATACCTATGAGTTTTTCAATTATTATGGAAACTCGTATGAAATGTATGCCAAAAGATGATTCTAACTGTAAGATTTCTTAGGTATGATGGTTGTGCTTTTCGATTATTATGCCTATGAAATTTATGCTTAAAGATGATTCTGACTAACAAAATTATGAGTTTTGAATGTATGATAAATGAGTGTCTGCCAAACAATTTTCTGCGAAATGAAGTTTATGCTATCCGCTGTTATGCAAAATAATATTATGACATAAAAAGTTCTGCTGTAACAGGTAGACCCCGTATTACCATGTTTCGAACGCACCTCAACTTCTCTTTTTACGACGTTCCATTTTACACACTGCAACTTTAACTTTTTTCAACACTGTTTTTTAGTTTTATACATTATTTTAAGTTTTATTTAATCAGTAAGTATATTTTATTATGTTATTTTTAATGAATTTCTTTATTACATATTCATTACCTACAAATAACATAATAGAATAGAATAGAATATAATAGAATAGAACCGAATAGAATAGAATAGAATAGATTTATTGATTTGCACTGAATGTAGGTAAAAACAATGAGTTCTAAAGTACTAAATAAGCGCCTTGTGGCTGGCTGGTTTAATAATAAAATAAATTAATCATGCATTACGCTATATTGAGTTCGCACGACTGAAACGGATTTTTTTGACATTTGACATCACAGACTACTTAGAGATACTTTTACACTATGAAAACTCATCTCTTAGATTATATTTTCAAGTAAATGATGTGATTGTGTTGGATAGGGGTTTCCGAGATTCTTTATATACTACTCAAAACAAATTAAGGGCCACGAGGTATTTTTTCATGTTAGTGTAAATTATTTTTTTATGGTGCTCTTCACAGACGAATGCAAAGTTAAATTTTTTAACGACGATCGGCGTATTAGTGTATAGAGAAGACGCGGCGAGAGATTTTCAGAAGCCTGCATTCATGAAGTCGATCGTTTTGGTGGTCCAAATGTAATGATTTGGGGCGGGATAAGCTTACACGGCAAAACTGAGCTCGCTATTCTCTGCTGCTCAGCGGTATATTGAGGAAGTTATCAGACCACATGTGATCCCATTTGCACAGCGAGCGGGTCCTGGATTCATCTTGATGCAAGACAATGCTCGTGCACACACGGCTCAAGCGACTCGGTTTGTACTGGAAGACTCTCAAATTCAAGTCTTGCCGTAGCCGGCGAACAGTCCGGACTTAAATCCAATAGAGCACATGTGGGATCAGTTGAAACGAAGAGTTAGAGACGGTGATCAGGAAATCCACAACCAACAGCAACTCATCAACACTGTGAAAGGACCTGGGAAGAGATTCCAATGGAAAATGTCAGGCATTTGATTGAGAGCATGCACTCCAGGCTTCAGGAGTGCGTAGCTAAACGAGGGGGGCATACCCGTTACTAAAAGATGAGCATGGAGTATTTTCTTTTGTTTTCAGTAACTTTACGTTGTTTTTATTTTTAACCTAAAATGTGTTTTTTCTTTCAAAAGCAAATCAAATTTTTCATCATTATTATTTGAATAAATTTATTGGTCTACATGGTAAAAACAACATTAGTTTTCGTTATGGAGACAAAAAATATTTATTGGTTTTATTATTTTCATGGTACCGACAAAATACCTTGTGGCCCTAAAACAAAATATGTTTTGAGTAGTAGGTATATGAATGCTAGAACGTTATTCTTGTTGTTGAAACAGCATTTAATGCTCGACACCAGTGTTGCCAACTAGGATTTTGAAAAAGGCGTAGACCATATTAGAAAGTTACGTAGAATTAGTAAAATTTGCGTCCGGAAACTTCGTAGATCTACGTACTTTTTTTCTAAATGAAATGAAGAGGGTAGGGTAGGTAACACTAAATAAAACGAGTGTTGATTTTCATTTAAATTGATCGCAGAAAACAGTCGCTAGACATTGGCACTGTTATGTGGCAATGTTAATAAATTTTGTGCAAATTGGAAGAAATCCCCGCGCTATATCAGATACCGCACCCTCGACCCCGCACCGGAGGGGCTAACCGCCGACTCTTTAGCCAGGGCGCTCAAAATCGTAAGAACTGCAGCGCTGTAGGTACTGCTGACACAAACACACAATTTCGCGATTTATTTTGTTTTAAGTTTTATTTATTAGTTTTAATCTCGATGATTCATTTATTTTCCAAGTTTTCGTCGTTTTATAATAATACAATTAAAACTTCCGTAATAATAACATACCAACATTACCAGCTATTAATATTGCTCTCTCTCTTTATTGTCTTAGTTATGTACTTATGTCCCTTTCTTTCACGTTCTATTCATTCTTGGAATTGAAAAGTAGTACCCTAAGCACTAACCTTGTCGCGTCGCCCCATTGTAATTATTATTATTGTAATATTTTAATTAATTCTTAATATTTATTTTTAATACTTTTGAACTTAACATGTATGGACATGGACTGGTTCCGAAATAAAAGAAAATTAAAAAAAAAATTGCGTTGCCGCGTAATGGTACGGGGCGATCGTGAATTCCATATTTTGTAATTAGGTAGGTACCTTAATTTACCATTATTGATGAATTAAATAAACCTCTTTACATTATTAATATTATAATATTACTTTTATGACATTACAAATCCGAGTATTCAAAATCAAATATCATTTATTTTATTTCTTTAAGAAATAAATAATTGAACGCTCGGACAAGATCACTTCATAATAATGCTCGAAACGTTCGGGTAGTTCCGTCGTCGTTCGGTTCACCCGACGCAAAGCGCTGCACTTTTCGCGCAATTTTGTACGCCACGACATTCAACTGATTCAACCCTACTAAAATTCACGCACACATTTGCACGTGTACAGACGTCATTTGGTTTTGTAGTAGTAATAGGTAATTATTTTGCAAGTTTTGTATGAAGTGTCCGAAGTGTGCTTGTGTAGCCAACTTCGGTTTTAAGACCCCGCAAATGACTATTTGAAACCACCAATCAATTTGACCACCAATCAGAACGAGATTCCTCCATAGATTTTTTTATGACGCGGCCTGTGACGTCACTTATTTACCAATTCAATTGACTAACTATTCATTGATTTCAAAGCAACTTATAATCGAATTTTACAGTGAATTGAAAATTAATCGGGTTTTCCGGGCTAAAATAAAGTCTAATAAAAGATATGTTGTATTATGGAATTATTGGTTAAAGGTGTCAACAACCCAATTGTCGAAAATGTCAAGGCAATGTCTACTTTTGACGTTTGTGTGCGTTATGAGTCTCAATGTGTGCCAAGTATTTATAGAAAAAGCACACCGTTGTAGTCACGTAAATACGGGTCTGTCACGACGCACACATATAATCATCCAGAGACTTTGACTTTGTGCCTTTCCGTGGCTTTTGGCGGGTGCGGCGCTGGCACCCGCCAACGCCGCGCCACTTTAGTTAAAGTCACTTTAGTTAAAACCACTTTAGTTAAAACTAATTTTGTTAAAATTCCTTTAGGTAATACTACTTTAGTTAAAACTACTTTAGAAAAAACTTAGAAAAGCCGTTTCCACCCTTTGGTCCCACCCCACCCTCCCCACCCTTTGGATCGAGGCTAAAAAAAAGTGAAAAAGTGAAGAATCACACAGGTACAGTTCTTCTTAGAAACCCACCACCACACCAACCACCAGCCAACCACCATAATTATCCACTTTGACGCAAAGCAACGATGCTAAGTTCCGGTTCAACCTTGTGGCGGCTTGGTGGCGGTAACATATGTTACGGTCAAAACTACTTTAGTAAAAACAACTTTAGTAGAAACCACTTCAGTTAATACTACTTTAGTTAAAACTACTTTAGTTAAAAGTACTTCAGTTAAATCTACTTTAGTTAAAACCACTTTAGTTTTAACCACTTTAGTTATAGCCACTTTAGTTAAAACTACTTTTGTTAAAATTCCTTTAGGTAATACTACTTTAGTTAAAACTACTTTAGAAAAAACTTAGAAAAGCCGTTTCCACCCTTTGGTCCCACCCCACCCTCCCCACCCTTTGGAGCGAGGCTAAGAAAAAGTGAAAAAGTGAAGAATCACACAGGTACAGTTCTTCTTACAAACCCACCACCACACCAACCACCATAATTATCCACTTTGACGCAAAGCAACGATGCTAAGTTAAAACCACTTTAGTTAAAACCACTTCAGTTAAAACCACTTTAGTTAAAACTAGTTTAGTAAAAACTACTTTAGTTAAAATTCCTTTAGTTAAATTACATTTAGGAGGAGCGCCCTAAGTAGGCTAACTACAAAACAAAAGGCTGCCTGGCTGGCTGGCTGGCTGGGGTAGGCTGGCTGGATTAGGTTGGTTTGGCTGATGTAGTGGTAGTTTTGTAGTCAAAATTATTTTTGACTGGGTTGGTTTGGACACACACATATTGGCATTGGTTGACCTTTTGGTTTATCATGCCACGCCACGGTCACGACTACATGACACACTTTTAAAACAACATTGTTTTTTTATTCCTTTTCTTATTATGTTCCTTGACTAATCCTAATTTATATTAGTAGAACTTCTTTCACTATCAACATCATCAATGCAAAAACAAATACAAATTATGGGTAGGACAGTCAGTAGGACAACAGGCGCCAGTGCACGTTTTTGTTTTTGCGTGGTGGTGGTGGTGGTGGTGGTGGCGTGGCGTGGCGTGGCGGTGATGGTGGCGGTGGAGGCCATGCGGAAAGAAGTGCAAGAAAAAGGAAAGAAGAACAACATAAAGAGACGATAAGAATTACATTCTATCATGATTATGACATATTTAGGTCTGGTAACATGACATACGCACACATGCATGCTCGTACATAAACACACACACACATACACATACACACACACACATATACACATATATGCAACTACCCCACACTACTTATGCTTTTGTACACAGTTTACTGCAAGACGCCAGGTATTATAATTTTTATTTTTCATGTAACATTGTATTTTTACTTTATTTTGAACCATCCACGACACAGGGAATCCTAGTGTGGAGACCAGTGATTTATCTTGAGGATGCATGTGTGCGTATGTCATGTCACCAATCATGATAGAATGTAATTAAGTAGTTTAAAAAGTATTTAGTCGTTTCTCAGTGTCATCGTAATCCAGACATTTTAAGTAAGCTTAAATGACAGATTTACATTTAGATTTTATCAAAGGTAATAAATTAATTGGGTCGTTGAGTTTATTATAGGGGAACGGTTCCATAAATGGAAAGCACCTTTTACCAAAGTCAAGCATAGAAACAGCACGAGACTTAACGGCATCCTAAAATTGAGTAGCGTTTCACACACACACACACACAACACACACAACACACACACACATCACTCACACACACACATCACTCACACACACACATCACTCACACACACACACACACACACACACACATTAGATCACATGGTCATGGTCATGGTTGGTCACATTAGTTTTGTATAATAAAAAGTGTACTTACTCGAAAGGCTCAGGCATATTCAGTTCATCCTTAGGCAGTATAGGCAGCCTCTTGTAGAAGAACTCCCAATCGAAGGCACCTCGCGCCCCCTCATCTTGCGCGCGGTACTCGAACGTATCGTAGGCGACAACGTCTATGAACGGACACGTTACCGTGCGGTAGTTCAGCGCTATCGGTTCTGTGCCAAACAAATTTGTTTCCTTTCAGATAAAAAATTTAATGGGCTGACATTTTCTCTTTCCTCAAATGGCGTAATATTATTTGGAGTTTTTTATTTACGGTACTTTAGTATCGAAATTAATTGAAAAAAAAGAAAAAAAAATCAATAGTCAATAGTAGTAGTATTAGTAGTAGTAGTAGTAGTATTTCAATAATCTTTATATTTTTAAGTTTATCTGTGAGAATTTTAAGCACAGTTTGTGATAAACACAGAGGCTTGAACCTTGAATCTCTGACCACATATTATTTTGCCTCCTCACTTTTATTTTGAAAGTCTCTAGCGTCTTCTTTTGATGCAATCTTTAAATTTTAAACTAAGCAACGGATTTTAATGCGTGTTTCATCATTAGATAGTGATTCAAGAGGAAGTTTAATACGTATAGTTTGATATTAGTGCCAATTCTGTTGTACACAAACAAAACTTATTTTAAGCTATTTATATGTCTGTCCAATAAAACAAGAAAGAGACAGATATTATTAGGAAATATTTGAGACGAATCACTCTTCCTTATTTTTGAATTATGATGCCAAAACTCGTCTGCTAACTGTTCTTCTTCAAATGGAAGATTTGTATTTTTAGAGTGCTCCATTTCCTGTCTGATTCCGTCAGATTTGTTGGACATAATCCTGAAAATAAAGTTAATTTAATCAAAACGTTAAAGTACAGCAGACTCAACCCATAAATAAAAAAAAAATATTCTAATGAGAAAATAAATAGTTACCTGGAAACATTTGCCCCAACTGAGCTATAGATGGTCCAGAACGTTTTGGATTTGGGTCCAGCAATGTGTCAGGGCTTGTGAACCATAAGTCTTTCAACCTTTATCTGAGCTCATCTTTAAAGCGGAAGCGATTTTTGATTTGATTTAGTATGAAACGGAACGATAATTAACTTTTTTCGCGAATGAAAAGGAAGTTATGCCCATTCAGCCTATTGAGTTATGTTATTTTACCAGTTTGTACAATTGGATAGAAAATACGTAGATTCTGGGACGTACGTTCGTAGGTTTTCAGGAAAGACCTAAAGTTCGTAGATCTACGTAAAAAGACGTAGAGTTGGCAACGCTGCTCGACACTCTATAGTGACATAGGTACATTAAGAGCCTAAGCAGTGACTAGGGTTGCCAACTCTTTGTCGGTCAAAAATAATAGTTATAAAATTTTTACCCATAAAAATATAGTAGATAACGAAAAGACGAAAAAAAAAGTAGGTTCCAAAAATTAGGTAGCTGTACCTACTTTATTTTTTTGAAGAATATTTTGTGAATTTATTATTGAACGCATCGGTCAACTTGACATTCCAGAAACGGAAATTGAAATAGGTATTGACGTTTCGTTTTACGCTTACACATTTTGAATCGAATAATAATGCTTAGAATTTGATGCCTTTAAAATATACACTCGGCGTCACAAAAATCGCACCTTTTCGAAAATAAGTTTAAAACATGTCCCGCCAGTAACGAATACATTAAACCCAATTAATATTGGTATAAATTAAAAGTATGTTTAACGACCTTTAGATTAACAACAGTTAGAATTCCTAAACACAACAGATCTCATTAGCACGTAACGTTAAAAAAAATGTTGTCAAAATACGCATTACAACGGCCACTAATTGCACCTCCCTACAAGGGTATAAAACGGGCGACCCGGGTTAAATGTGGGTCATTCACTATTCAACCTTTGAAGTGAACACACGTGAACAGCTACAGCAAGAAAAATACCCCAGAAGATGGATACCACTGCAGATGAAGCCGCTCAAGTCATTGCACTACTGCAATCAGGGATGCGGCAATGTGATGTTGCTCGGCAACTGAACTTGAGTCGTTTTGCCGTTCGACGAGTGTTCCAACGTTTCCAAGAGACTGGTGGCTATATCCGAAGACGTGGATCTGGAAGACAACGGTGCACATCCGAAAGAGACGATCGCTTCATTGTTTCGACGTCTTTACGTAATCGGTTCTCCAATGCTGTTGAGCTGCAACAACAACTGCGATCAGCTCGCAGAACTTCTGTAAGCGTCTCCACGATTAGAAGAAGAATGCGGGAGAAGAAAATTGCAGCTCATAGGGCTGCTACAGGGCCCAAATTGACTGCACAGCATAGGGGAGACCGGTTGCAATTTGCCCGTGACCATGTGGATTGGACAATAGACAAATGGAGGGCTGTGCTCTTCTCGGATGAGACGAGGGTGTGTCTTTTCTGCAACGACAGGCGTCGAAGAGTGTATAGGAGGCAAGGGGAACGATTCGCACAAGCCTGTATTCAAGAGACAGTGGAATACGGGGGTGGCTCGTGCATGTTCTGGGGCGGCATGTCAATCGACGGTAAAACGAACGTTGTGTGTGTTTCTCGGACTGGAAGCGCTCGCGGGCAAGGGTCGCTGACTGCTGCTCGGTACATAACAGAGATCTTAGAGGAGCAGGTTGTCCCTTATGCGGGTTTTGTTGGCAGTGGGTTCACGTTAATGCACGATAACGCCCGTTGTCACACCGCTTTAATTGTAAGAGACTACCTGCAAGAAGTTGGCATCCCTGTTATGCGCTGGCCGGCGCGAAGTCCAGACCTGAACCCTATTGAGCACCTTTGGGATGAACTGAAACGGCGAGTACGGGCACGAAATCCTGCCCCTACCACTCTCCAAGACCTTCAAGATGCCGTCGTTGCAGAATGGGACAACATTCCACAAGAGACTGTTGTCACATTAATAAGGTCCATGAGAGAACGCATGGAAGCAGTCATCAGGGCTAGGGGGGGTAACACTAGGTTTTAAGTTAGTTTTAAGGACTTTGTTGTAATTTTTGCTGATAAAATAAAATTTAACTTTTTAATCATTTGCATTAGCTTGCTTTTTTTTATTCCCTGGTAAACAAAAAACCAAATCCATTGATTTATTCTGAAATTTAAATAAATTGCCTTTCCAATTATACCTTATAGTCATATATACCATTGATTAATAGGGTTAAAATGACTTTGAAGGGAATTCTTAAAGAGGTGCGATTTTTGTGACGCCGAGTGTAGTAATTTCGCCTACTATATCTTTTTTTCAAAAATATAGCAGTCGGGCCTCTAATATAGTAGGATACTATATTATATAGTAGGGTTGGCAACCCTAGCAGTGACCTACGGGCAGTTGATTTCAAGGAGTACACAAACTAAAAAAGTCGTTTTAGTCTATAGATAGGTAGGTAAGTATTCCTATTTTAGACCAAAAATAAAGTTCCAAGGTCAATAATTAGTTCTAGCACATCTATTTCTTTATTACTTATTTGGTAACGACAAATCCTAACCTAAAAAGTAATATTTGTATTTTTTTGGACTTCGTAGCGTCTAAATCGTAAAAATGACTATCTGGCATTATTTTCTAAACTTACAGGTAGTCTTTCTACTATACTTTATAACTATACACACACTTTTGTTATCAGATTTTTAAATGTATGGGAAATTGGCATTGTTCTTTAGACACTCTATTTAATTGCAGATCATTAAGCCTGATAATTTCAGGTACAGAGTCTGGACATCTACCTGCGGCCTTAAAGAGCATGTATTCACTCTTTGTGACATTGTAAATAAGTCCATGTGAGGCAGCATACTTACGTCTTTCAGGGTTTGAGCATTTCCCTGATTGCCCCAGCTGTCGGGCCCAGCAGCACCATGTCGTCCGCGTACCTAGCTGATGTTATTGACGCTCACTCCATTTATTCGACATCCAACAGTCATGCTGCTGAGCTCGGTGATGAGGCCATCAACATACAGATTGAAGAGCCTAGGAGATGTGAAACCCCCGTGTCTCACACCGCATTCCAATCTGTATGCTGGAGAGAGAGTGTTAGACCACTTTACCTGGTTTTTTTGATTGGCATACCAGTACTGGAATATTTTCAGTATCTCCGCAGGGGTACCCCTGTCCCTCAACTTCTCCCAAAGCACATCATATGAAACAAGATCGAAGGCCTTTGCGAGGTCAAGGAAACTGGCGTACACCGGCGTCTTACGATTGGTATAATATTGAACAGTATGCTTGAGACTCAAGATAGCAGTTTCAGTTGATAGTTCAGGCTGGAACCCAAACTGTGCTTCATGAAGGTTTAAAATAGTTTTCAAATATGAGTCAAGCGTACTGTCCAATACGTTAGCCATGATTGTAGCCAGGGAAATCGGACGATATTTTCCCTTACACGATATGTCCTCTACCCTGTTCTTAACAATGGGAACTACAAGGGTTTTCATAAAATTTTCTGGCAGGTATGAATGGCGAAAACAACGTATAGAACAACGACAAGACCCTCGGCAAGTGGATTCCTGCATATTTCAAGTGTTCAATGCTAGAGGAGACCAAGGGGAGATTGTACCTGAAAATGTTTCATAAACAGTTTTGCAATATCCCCGTGATCACTCTTCCCCTCCACGCTCACTGCAAGGCCAGGCCTAACTTCCAACTTACCTGTGGATTTCCAAAATTTGACAAAGTTATTAGTCCTAGCTCGTTGTTCTGCTATTATGTCCATTTTAATCTGTTCTTGATTATTCTGGCACCATTTCAAGCGACTTTTGAAAACTGCGAGCCTCTCGCATTTGTTCATAAACATAACCATAAGAACATAACCATAAAGAAGTTACGAGGGTTTTAAGTTTGCCGCGCGAACGTAACGTGGAGGATTGCGCGGCCATGGAGATCTCAGCAACTACTTAGGTTAGAGATTTAATTCTTTTTGTCAATTTGAAGACTGAATTTGTCAGAAATTGTCGAAACAAGAATATTTTACGAAATATTCATTTTGGAAGTTATGGTCGCGCAATCCTTCACTTATTGTTTCTTTATTGTTCTTTAAAACTAAGAGTTCATACAGTAAAACTGTTACAAGAAGAAAGGTCGTAATTTGTCAAAACTAACCAAGGTAATAAATACTACTAAGGTTTAGTTAAACAGACGTAATCAGTCCAAAACAAAAAGTACGTGGCCGCGCGGTCGAAACGTTACTTTGTATGCTCATATCTCACTATCCATAATTGCTAGGATTGCTATGTGAACATCCATTTATTCGACATATTAACCTCATTAAAAGGACATATCGTTTTACCCTCTGAACAGTTTACAACGCGTGTAATCACAGAAATAAATGTTATCTCATACAATGTTCGAGCAGGGTAACCATGATTTTGAATTGGTTTGGTAATAAGTACCTTTAACTGAAGACTCGTATTTTTGTATGAGTCTTAAGCTTTCCAAAAACAAAATGGTTCGGAACTTTTTTGATTGGCAAATGCGTCAAAATGTTGGTCTTTACCCATAAATCAATATATTGTGCTATGCGCTGCAAAACAGACTCCACGTAGTTTTGTCTGCCCTACCCCTAGAGTGTTCGAATAGGCGCGCAAGGGCGAGGCGGCCCGTGAGCTGAGGAGCAGATCGTAAACAGCGGTGGTGAGCAGAAACCACATCTGCTTTAACGATAAGCTCGCCTGGGTCCGCCGAAGCCCCGCAACGCCGGAGCCGTGACAAAGTCAAAGCATTTATTTCAATTAAACCATTTACAGACATTTTTGCATCGTCAAAGAGTCAGTTCGTTAGTCATAAAGTTGAAGCTAGTTGCTCGTTCCAAAACGTAGGGTAGGTTTCTATAGAGAAAAACGAGCAAGAAACTCCACAGACACTCTTTTAATTTTTATTCATGTTGCTTCTTTGTGTGTATGTGAAAACAATGCAAGTAAAGAGCAATACAAAACATTAGAAAAAAAAAGAATCAAGATAAAAGCCGTTAAGAGGTGAGTGAGGTGACCAATCTCTACTGACAGCGCCCGTTCACGAACATGACGCGTGGATCAACCCCATTCAGCTCAACCATTTTGAAGGGAGCCGAATGATTCAACGCACGCGCCACCATCAGCGAGATCAGTGAGCGTGGCAATGCTTAAGAGCATGGATTATCAGGGGGGAATTCTAGACTTCATTTTTTAGATTCCAATTTTCCCCCTCAGGGAGCATTTTCGGGTTATTCCACTTTTCCACCCTGAGAGAATCCCCCTCAGGGGGGAAATCTGGACCCTAATGTAAAAATCGTCCAGAAAGTCCCCTTTTCATTTTTTTATTCCACTATTCCCCCCTGAGAGAATCTCCCCAGGGGCGAAAATTCCCAGTAGTCAGCCCCGCACCAGTAGGTACTCAGCCTTTGCAGACATTATTTCAATATAAATAGTGTTGAAGTTTGTTTACACCTTTAAAATAACGTTTAAACGAATCAGTGTCTCCTTATTGACTAATACGCATATCTACGAACCAATAGCATGTCAGGGTGATGAGCTACACTCGTTTATTTGCACTGCTGCCAAAGAAAACACTAGACGCGTCGCCATTACTATTTTTTTCTTAATGAAATGTGTTCTAGTTTTCGGCAAGTTTCTATGTGTTTTTGCTGTAATTTGTAGTGGATTGATATACTGTGTTACAATAAAATGTTTATTTTGTGATAAAATTAACTATTACATGCATTTTATTCGTTTATTATGTAGAAATTGAGGTGGCCGACTCAATAGTCGGCAATAGTCGGTTTTGATTTTTTAAGGTAGATCCAGTACTCAGCCATAAGCGGCTGACTAGGTACTAGATTTTCGTGATTTTCTTAAATTTATTTGTAATTAACGGAGTGAATAGTCCTAATGTTGCTCATTAATCTGGATTTAACTCTTATAAGATGAAAAGTGTATTTTACCAGTAGTCAGCCGCGTAAAAATGTACTTGCATGTCAGGGGCCGACCAATGGGTCTACAAATCCAGTTGTCAGCCGCTAGTCGTTTTTGCACAAAATAGTACCTTAAATCGTTTTTAATAAGGGTTAAAGTTAACACGGTTATTTAAGCATGAAAAACATTTGTTTTGGAATTCCATCATGTCAAAAAGATCAATCCACTAACACAAATTAGAGTAATTAACACAAGCTATGGTGTTGAATAGAAATGAGATGGAGATTAGAGAAGGCAGCCGAGTTTTTGTAGAGTCCCGCAAGAAACTACAAGATCGACTACATTTAAGAATCTCAGAAATACCACGTAAACCACCACCACCAGCCACCAGTCTGTATGCATTTAAGCGGAAATTGCGAATTTATTTTCAGCACAAATGAGCAGAGTCGTCTCATAAACCTCTTTTCTTTTATTTATATAATATATATATATATTACACAAATACACAATACATACTCATAATATATATATATATATATATATATATTATGAGTATGTATTGTGTATTTCGGGGTATATATATTCCATAATTCTCGACATCAGAACCATAAGGTCGGATGTCCCATTTTTGCAAAAATCGTATTATAACTGAATCTTTATTAAAAAAAAATTCTCTTTCTTTTTGTTTAGGCAACATATTTGTATCTCCCTTTAATAACATTTTCGTTTACGTAAAAATAGTCGGATATCCACCATACATTAGAACCAATGAGTTTGATCTTCATTTGAAATTCTATGGTCGTGAGTAAAATTACCAGAATATTATTTTGGCAGTATCATGTAAAGATAAGTCAAAAAATAAATGTAATTTGTAGGTCTCGTATTAACAACATACCTTGTAGCTCGGATATTATTCAAGTTCATAAAGTCATTAACTAACAACAGTCTTTATGGCTCGGAGCATAAGTGACAAGATTCACTGAAAAAGAGATAGCACTATAATTATGACTGCGTGGGACAGAGATAAATCATAAACATGCGTCGTCACCTCTCATTCCGCGCGCTGTTCGTCTGCGTCGGGATAGTTTTCGCATTTGTAAAATGCTGCGGCGACTTGTAGGATCTCTCGTTTCGATAGGTTTTTAAATAATTATTTCTCGACATCAGAGCCATTTGGTCTGATATCCATTTTCGCAATTTTACAGGAGAGCAAAAATAAACATTTAAAATATTTTTTTGTTCTGTAATTTTGAAGATTTGGGAGTACAAGGCCGTCACTATTTATGCTTGGTTATTTGAGAATAGGAGTTGCCGGTTTTTATGCCGGTTTTCCTAATAAATCCGGAAGGAACCTTATTTTTATATCCGAGGGTAGGTACATCAGACCCATTTTTTAAGGACGATGTACAGTGAAAAAGTTCCATATAAACTAAATACCATAATTATGCCTCTAAGAATCTTATGTAAATGGATCTATTATGTTCAAATCAGACCGTATGGCTCGTAATATTCACTATTTAGGCTCATAAATATACTGGATGATGTTTACATCCGACCATTTGTTTAACAAAAAAAATGACGCGCATAAAAATAATACGTTATTTATGTTAACATCAGACTTTATGGTTCGGGGCAGTGATCTTTTTAATTACGAATTTTGTTACGTATGTCTAAATCGGACTTTACATCCTCTAAAAAAAAAAGATAAATAGGACTTATCTAATTATAATACTATTTGACTCGTATATACCTGAAAATACTTTAAATATCGTCGAATATAAAGCCTTAATTCGCCCCAGATCAGACTCTTTGGCTCTAAGTTTATTTGATTGGTATACAGTCTATTGTTAAATAGGTCCTATTAGCCTCTTAAATCTAATAATTCCACTGGAGTAGGTAGGGGATATAAATGAAATTATTATTTTACTATATCAGTTTGATTGATGATCGGAATCAATCAATCAATCTCAATCAGTTTTTCTAATAAAAGAGAGCTCTCAAGCAACAAAAAATCAAAGAGAAAAAAACTAAATTGTACAACTAGTTAGCTGTAAAAAAAGAATAACTACATAATAAGTACCTGCTATTCTAGTGTTGACACAACAGGTTTGAGATCACAACTACACCAAATAACAAAAACCAAAATATTTAAAAAATATTCTTAGAACGATTAAAAATAATAATAATATCGAAACAAATCTCACTCTTCATTATTCTCTGGAAAATCACATGCTTCTTCTTGGTGTGGCAGGTTTTTATAAATATAATAATAGTCATGGAACTGTTCAGGTATCCAAACAGTTAATGTTTGCAGATCATAGATAGCTGCTCGTCCGGACTGCTGGATATTAATGCCGGGATTCTTCAGGGGTCGGTGCTCTCGGCAACATTGTTCCTGCTGCATATTAATGATCTGCTAAAACCCAGTACCTTTGGGTATGCAGACGACAGCACTGTCGCTGAGAGATACGTGTCCGACGCACGAGCTGGTGGGTCGCAGATCTGGTCTCTCTGGGAGGCGATGGTTGAGCGCTTGAACTTGACCTTACAGGCTGTCTCTGAATGGGGCGATGCCAATCTGGTCAAGTTCAATGCTGCTAAGACCCAATCGTGTCTCTTTTCCGCTAAAAGGAGCCAATTCGACCCAGCTCCATCTTTCCGAGGTGTAACCGTGCCGATAACCGACCGACTTGAGCTTCTTGGTGTTACGTTAACATCTACCCTCAATTTTGGCCCTTTCATAGAGGCAAAGGCTCAAGTGGCTGCCAAAAAGTTGGGAATCCTAGCAAAAGTGAGACTTTACGCCGGAACAGCTGCTTAAACTTTATCAAGCGCAAGTTCGATCGTGTATGGAGTACTGCTCTCATCTTTGGGACGGATCTGCCAGATACCAGCTTGATGCCCTAGAGACAATTGAAAAACGAGCCAAGAGGATCATTGGCAATTAAACGCTCATCGAGTCAAAGCTCCAAAGTCTTGAGCATCGACGCCGAGTTACTGGCCTGCCGGTTTTCTATCGGTTGCATTTTGGGGAGTGTGCGACAGAATTGCATAATTTAATTCCGCCGAGCCCGATTCATCATCGGACCACAAGACGTACGGCGATGCGCCACCGGTACATGGTGGACATCCCACCCACACGCACAAAACGTTTTGGGAACACATTAATTGTGCGTACTGCTAAGGAGTGGAATTCCCTGCCTGAGTCTGTGTTTCCTGATAGCTACAACCTAGGAGTCTTTGAGTCACGAGTGAATAGGTTACATCTAGGCAAGCGTGCTCCATCTTAGACCGCATCATCGTTTCCCATCAGGTGAGATAGTGGTCAAACGTATGCCTATCAATTGATAAAAAAAAACAACATACAGTCGAATTGAGAACCTCTTTCTTTTTTGAAGTCTGTTTAAAAACGTTTCTCTTTAGCCTTTTTTTGCTCATATCCAATATCGGAATCCGAAGAAGATAGAATGGGAATATAATCATTATCTCCTACACTGTCTTCGCTATCAAAATCACCGAGTCTTGCTGGTGACAATGAGCCTAAAAAATGGATACGTACCTAATTTTTTGTTGAATTATTAAAAGTAAGAACAAAATTTGTAGTAATAGTTACATTTATAAAGTATATTAAACTAGTTTAATGTCACATAACGCGGTTGCTTACGAAGTCGAAGTCAGATAAAAAGTCTATGTCCTTTCATGGGGTTCAAGCTTCTTCCGTACCTACTTTTAATAGTAATGATAGTATTTTCTTACATTGGACAGCGTCATCTCTGTTTTTCAATTTATGTAATATTTTTCGGGTGCGATTATTCATTGTTCACACATAAAATAATTATTTAAAAACCTATCGAAACGAGAGATCCTACAAGTCGCCGCAGCATTTTACAAATGCGAAAACTATCCCGACGCAGACGAACAGCGCGCGGAATGAGAGGTGACGACGCATGTTTATGATTTATCTCTGTCCCACGCAGTCATAATTATAGTGCTATCTCTTTTTCAGTGAATCTTGTCACTTATGCTCCGAGCCATAAAGACTGTTGTTAGTTAATGACTTTATGAACTTGAATAATATCCGAGCTACAAGGTATGTTGTTAATACGAGACCTACAAATTACATTTATTTTTTGACTTATCTTTACATGATACTGCCAAAATAATATTCTGGTAATTTTACTCACGACCATAGAATTTCAAATGAAGATCAAACTCATTGGTTCTAATGTATGGTGGATATCCGACTATTTTTACGTAAACGAAAATGTTATTAAAGGGAGATACAAATATGTTGCCTAAACAAAAAGAAAGAGAATTTTTTTTTAATAAAGATTCAGTTAAAATACGATTTTTGCAAAAATGGGACATCCGACCTTATGGTTCTGATGTCGAGATATTATTATGTATGTGTAGTTTTTATATATATATAAATATATCTTTTTTCACTTTTTAAATATTACTTTTTGTAATGCACCTGCCTTGTTATCTCTTCACCACCCTTGGTTGGCTGGTAGAGAATGCCTAAGGCATTAAGTCCGCCTTTGTACGTTTGTGCATGAAGTATAAATAAATAAATAAATAAAAATAGGACCTGACTCAGACCTGACCAAAGAAGGAACTGCTTTGAAAGAATGTTGCATAGCGTTAGCGTTAAGCCGCTGTAACTGAAGAAGGCATACGGAAGTGGTTTGCCGAACTAATTAAGCATTAAAAACAACAATCCCATAAGACCTGCAGGGTATTTAACCAGTGCGTCCTACCCGTAATGACTTAGGGAGTCGAAAAGTGGACTACCATCGTGTGCCTAGTCCACAAATTCAAGGATGCCCAACGTGCTATGGAGAGAACGATGCTCAGGGTTCTCTGGTGGATAGAAAAACATTGCGCGTCGTATCAGCACGCTAAAATGGAAGTGGGCCAGCCATGTGTACAGACAGACGGACAGACAGTAGATGGGGCAGACACGCTTTAGAGTAGAGATCGCGTCTGGGCAAGCGTAGTATGGGACGCCCTGCGGCACGATGGGCCAAGATTTGAAGAAGGCTGGCAGCGGATGGATGTGGGCTGCCTAAAACCGAGTTGGTTAGCGATCTCTGGGGAAGGCCTATGTTCAGCAATTTATGGTAATAGGCTGATATAAAAGAACTTGTATGCCAAATATGCAAGAATAAGTGAGAGGCTGACTACAGGGTAAGACATGGCTGACTTGTGGAGAAATGAGGCTGACTACTGGTGAAAAGTGCCATAATTTGTTTAATGACGATTTTTTATATAATTCTATTATAAAGGACATGTTTCATACTGGGCCCAGTCTATGTACACCACTTCAATAAAAAGAGAAAAATCCGTAGAATCCGGGAAAAATACAGATAATTCATTTAAATGTATGCTGTTGTGGTAGTAAATAGGTAATTTAACAATATTTTTTATGGATTTTCAACATGGCGTCACTCAGATTTAGCTACTCTATAAACCATAGATCGACCATTGATCATAGAAAGAGAACTGTCAGCTGTCAGTGTCACAACAGTCTCACTTCAGTCACGTTCGTCGTTTTTGAATTTAACACCGTTTCTTTTTCATCTGTTTACCTGGCTATCCACAAATCGACGCAGAAAATCAGAATTATAAATGTCAAACGTCATTAATCAATCAAAATGACAGCTTACCGCCATGACTGCTTTTCGTTGTGTGTTGCAATTTCAAGTGCAATTTCTTGTGTTTTACCTGCTCACAAAGCTATTTTAAATTAATTGGACAGTTGAGAACTATTTAAAATGTGTTTTCCTATTATTAAGTATGGTGTACAAGGACTGGGCCCAGGCTCCATACATTTTGAAACAACTCCTTTAATGTTTTGTCAATATGGAGAGAACGATGCTCAGGGTTCTCATTTATTGTGCGAACTGCCAGACTGTGGAATTCACTGCCCGCCTCTCTATTCCCTGATACATATAACCTGGGTATCTTCAAGGCACGAGTGAACCGGTTTATTCTAGGCAAGCGTGCTCCACCTTAGGCCGCATCATCACTTAAGATCAGGTGAGTTGCGGTCAAACGCAATTAATAAACAACCTTTCTCAAAATAATTATTGTTTTTACTCATAGTGTTTAATATTTAAAATACAGTTGAATCAAATTTTAGTTCTCATTAAAAGGCTGACTACTGGGTTTTTACCCTTTTTTTTTTATTTTTTTTTATTTTTTTTATTTTTTTCTTTTTTGGTACGGGGTGGAAAATCCTCATGGATGTCCTCCACCCTGGGGCGGGCGGAGGGGTCTGTCAGACTCTTACTGACTAAAAACCACCCCGGTGTTCCATCTCACACCTACGTCGGGGGTCGCGGGAACTGGAGATACTTCCGCAACCCCCGGCTGGTGCCGGCCCGCTGCAGCGGGCCACTTCTCGGGTCAGGGGGGGGAGTGAGGTGTTAGACTCCTCCCCGGACATCTTAGAGGGGCGCGCGTGGAACACTACGCGCCGCCACCTCGGGTCCTGGTGTATGTGGGGGGCGACAGACGTCCCCGAGTCTGCCGCCCCTGGACCCACTGGGTTTTTACCCTAAGTCAACCGTAATTCGTTTCACCGTCCAACAATCGCGCTATTATTGTGACAGCGTACGAAGCTCCGTGAAAAAAATGAATTGTGCCGTCTTGCTCTATTATAACGTTTCGGAATTGAAGCCTAGGTGTGTAGTGTAGCCCGAGAAAGGATTTCTTTTCACTGGTTAGTCCAAAACCCGTATAATACGAGTGATATTTGTAATTATTACATAGTTTGTAGACAAAGACGATACAATTGCAGATGAAAAAATTATACATTGCTTGCAATACATAGGTACCGTCTTGTACGACGTGAGCTATCGCGCAATTTATTGCGTTCACTGCCAGTATATTCATCTATGTTCACTGCGAGCACAGTAAAGATATCTAACAGTATTGTGACTCGGCCCTGTCCTTGAAATAATTACCTACATGCGCGCAGTACCTTAACGTGCGATAGGGTTGTCCCGCGTACAGTATTGTAATTTCTTCCTAGTGCGTGTTCTAGTTTTGTGATTATAAATTTGATGTGTTTTATTTTCCTTTTAGTTTTGTGATTGTAAATATAGGTATATAATATTTTTAATGTTTTAAAAAAAAATTAAATAGACAAATGAAATGGGAAGTGTTCAATAAAAATGCATGTTATGTTTTTGATTAGAAGTTTAATAAAAAAACCACCCTTATTTTGAGACTGAAAGATATTTGCGCCTCAGTCGCAGCCATTAAAGGCGTCTCAAAAAAAAATATTTCCCTTTATTCTGCAATCCTTACAAACTTCAACACCTACTTTTTACTTAACCAAAATGCAAAACACAGCTGACAAAACCTCTAACTACCGACTACAAAATCTTACTTAAAAAGTAAATAATAATGTAAATCTTACTAAATAGGTAGATACAGAGTCCAGCACAAGCTGGAGCAACAATCTGTTAAATTTCTTTGATAGATTTTCAATTTTATTACAAAAGCGTAAGGTTCATATTCAATTGGGGAAATTTGACAATTTTAAATGGCCTGATGTGCTGGCGTCTGTACCTATCATTTACTGTCATAATCAGTTTATAATGATATTTTGTTTAATTCAATAATATATGTAAGTAGCTAGTACATAAGTAGATAGATAGATAGCCTAGCCTAAGAAACTACCTAGGTAGGTACTTACCAGTTCGTTTTAACGCGAGCGTAGGTAGGTCGCTTTTTCACCCTATCCACTTATTTGTTTATTAATCCAGGTACCTACTTTACTCGGTAGAAAAAGCGAAATACTTACCTTTTAAAAAAAGAAACAAATTACGTACTATAGTAGGTATATCATTTTTTTAATAGTCTAGTAAGTAGGTACCTACCTATAGTCTGGAAGTCATTTTTTTATAGTCTATTAAATTTCAGGAACAATAGTCTTTCGGAGTTCCCAGGTTATTTAAAAAATGTTATCTCTGGGTGCGTTATTGACGAATTCAAGCAACCAAAAGCAACACAATATATTCGCCACTGAGGCGCATTCGAGACTGTCGGTATACTAATTTCCCTACTAACTTAAAAAGTGTAGGTACGACTCGCGTTCCGACCGTTTGTATGAAGATAGAATACTGTATAGATATCTTTACCACAGTAAAGATATGTAACAGTATTGTCACAGTAAAGATATCTAGATTACTGTATCTAGATATCTTTACTGTGACAATACTGTTCTATCTTCATACAAACGGTCGGAACGCGAGTTATACCTAGACGCGCCGACTTAGTAGGGAAATTAGTATACCGACAGTCTCGGATGCGCCGCAGTGGCGAATGGACGGTGTGATGATTTTCTAAGCAGTAAGCGTGCGATTTGTGACTAATATTCTAACAAAATATGTGTAAGTACTTAAGTGCTTCTTTAATATGGCAAATAGAAATTGTAAAATATATTGTGCTGTTTTTGGTTGTTTCAATTCGTCAGCAACGCACCCAGAGATAGCATTTTTTAAATTACCTAGAAACTACGAAAGGTAAGCTACTAGTACGTAATTTGTTTTTTTTATGTAAGTATTTCGCTTTTTTTTCTGCCGAGTAAGGATTAATAAATAAATAAGTGGATAGGGTCAAAAAAGCGACCTACCTACATTCGCGTTAAAAAGAACTGATAAGTAGGTAGTTTCTTAGGCTAGGCTATCTACCTACTTATGTACCTAGCTACATAAATATGTTGTGGAATTAATCGAAATACCTATCATTAAATAATGATTATGAGAGTAAAAGATAGGTATAGACGCCAGCACATCAGAATTGTCAAATTTCCCCAATTGAATATGAACCTTATGCTTTTGTAATAAAATTAAAAATCTATCAAAGAAATTGGACAGATTGTTGTAGCTTGTGCTGGACTCTATACCTACCTACTTAGTAAGATTTAAATTATTGTTTATTTTTGAAGATTTTGTAGTAGGTAGTCAGAGGCTTTGATTGCTAAACTTAGGTACCGCACACGCGATGAGATTGTTGATATTAAGTAACGTCTGGCAGCAGTTCGACATCGGATGGGTGACCAAGAAATGGTAAAAAGTGGTAATGGAGACCTTAATAAGCTGAGATGACAAAAGAATATTACAATTATTTCAAGGTGTTGAAGTTTGTAAGGATTGCAGTTTGTTTTTTTTTTACCTAGAATAAAGGGAAATCATTTTTTTTTCAGACGCCTTGATTTTCGTACGTCTCAGGCGAGGCGTAAATATTTTTCAGTCTCAAATTTATAATGGTGGTTTTTTTTTATTCAATCTAATCAAAAACATAAAATGTATTTTATATTTCATTTACGGATTTTTTTTTATATTAAATAAAAAATATAATATTTATATTCACAAATCTAGAAAGAAAATAAACAAACTAGGAAGAAATGCAAAAACTGTACGCGTGTCAACCCTATCGCATGTTGAGGTACTGCGCGCGTGTAGGTAATTATTTCAAGGACAGGGCCGAGTTACAATACTGTATAGATATCTTTACTGTGGTATTGTGACTCGGCCCTGTCCTTGAATTAATTACCTACATGCGCGCAGTACCTTAACGTGCGATAGGGTTGTCCCGCGTACAGTGTTTTAATTTCTTCCTAGTGTGTGTTCTAATTTTGTGATTATAAATTTGTAGTGTTTTATTTTCCTTTTAGTTTTGTGATTGTAAATACGGGTATATAATATTTTTCATTTAATTTAAAAAAAAATGAAATAGATAAATGAAATGGGAAGTGTTCAATAAAAATGCATGTTATGTTTTTGATTAGAAGTTTAATAAAAAAACCACCCTTATTTTGAGACTGAAAGGATATTTGCGCCTCAGTCGCAGACATTCAAGACGTCTCAAAAAAAAATATCCCTTTATTCTGCAATCCTTACAAACTTCAACACCTACTTCTTACTTAACCAAAATGCAAAACACAACACAGCTGACAAAACCTCTAACTACCGACTACAAAATCTTACTTAAAAAGTAAATAATAATGTAAAATCTTACTAAATAGGTAGATACAGAGTCCAGCACAAGCAAAAGCAACAATCTGTCAAATTTCTTTGATAGATTTACAATTTTATTACAAAAGCGTAAGGTTCATATTCAATTGGGGAAATTTGACAATTTTTAATGGCCTGATGTGCTGGCGTCTGTACCTATTATTTACTCTCATAATCATTTCATAATGACATTTTCTTTAATTCAATAATATATGTAAGTAGCTAGTACATAAGTAGATAGATAGATAGCCTAGCCTAAGAAACTACCTAGGTAAGTACTTACCAGTTCGTTTTAACGCGAGCGTAGGTAGGTCGCTTTTTCACCCTATCCACTTATTTGTTTATTAATCCAGGTACCTACTTTACTCGGTGGAAAAAGCGAAATACTTCCTTTTTAAAAAAGAAACAAATTACGTACTATAGTAGGTATATCATTTTTTTAATAGTCTAGTAAGTAGGTACCTATAGTCTGGCTGGAAGTCATTTTTTTATAGTCTATTAAGTTTCAGGAACATATAGTCTTTCGGAGTTCCCAGGTAATTTAAAAAATGTTATCTCTGGGTGCGTTATTGACGAATTCAAACAACCAAAAGCAACACAATATATTCGCCACTGAGGCGCATTCGAGACTGTCGGTATACTAATTTCCCTACTAACTTAAAAAGTGTAGGTACGACTCGCCTTCCGACCGTTTGTATGAAGATAGAATACTGTATAGATATCTTTACTGTGTCTTTACTGTGCTGCGAGCGTCACATGCACCAGTCCTTGAATTCAGCGAAATCCATGCGTATCGATATAGTTGTACCAAGATGTGAGCAATGTCGATATTAAGTCGTGTGTTTGTATTCACATGATTGTTATCAGTAATATTATTATTAAAATAACTTTGTTTATAACAACCAATTATTGATTACTGTGGGTTATTAATTTAGTTTCTAAGTAGGCTTTTCGCTTAAAATTTGGTTTTATTACATTTTATTTTAATTACATTTTCAATTACAATAAAATTAGTACCTACATTTATAATATAAAAATGCAATTTAAATTCACTAGGTCATGCACATTTATTTATTAGGGCTGTAAAATTAAAATTTTCTTTAGTTTTTTGCAAACTGTAGCTTTGTTTTACGTTGTATGTTATTCAAAGATGCAATTTGCGGCCATAACAGTTACTGGGTTTACGATGCTCTAAAATAGGATTATTTCCGAAAACAACATGTTATCATCTTAGTGCTCTAAAGCATTATGATGATGTTTGATGATACACATGATTTTATTGATAATTTTTAGTTAATATATTAATTATCGAATGTACGTAAACAACATTTATAAAACAAACATAAATGTTGTTCGTAAAACAGAGTTACAATTAGCAAAAAACAAAAGAAAAAATGCATTTCGCGGCAATATCGGAAGTCCCACTACAAACTATTATTTAGATGTATTTAGGAAGTCCATAATATTCGTACTCCGTCAGCCCTCCCGAAACTAAAGCGAAAAATTGCAAGACAAAATTACAGTAATTTTATCGATATAAATAATCGAACTTTTGGTCGCCGTAACATAGATGAGCTTTTGCGAATGTGAAGTGTACGTAAAGCACAGTGTTTGCATTAGTGTAACAACCATTAGCAAACTCGCGATCTAAGTGCGTGGCATTTATTGCGTAATACGCGTACGTACGTATATATTTGTCACTTGCTAGTAGTGGAGACAAGCGGCGACACTCGTTCTAATACAAATCAGTAACTATTTCTTTTCTAACCTCTTTTGTCTGTTTTGTGGTTTCACCAGTGTGTGTACGAATATGTTGTACTAAAGTACCTTTTCTACTAAAACAATACTGACATAATTTCACATTTGTGAGGCTTTTTACCAGTGTGTGAACGAGTATGTTTTATACTTAACTATCCTTCTGCCTAAAACTATGATGACATGTTTCACACTTAAAAAGCTTTTCACCAATGTGTGTACGAATATGTCTTACTAAATTACTCTTTTGCCCAAAACTTTGCTGACATGTTTCACATTTGTGAGACTTTTCACCAGTGTGTGTACGAATATATTATGTTTTATTAAACTAGGCTTTTGCCTTAAACATTGCTGACATGTTTCACTCTTGAAACCAAAAGTGTGTGTAAAAATATGTCATTAAATTACTTTTTTCACTTAAACTAAACTGACATATTACAAATTTGTGAGGGGTTTTGACCAGTGTGTGTGTGTGTGTGACTAATCTATCCTTTGCACTAAAACTTTGCTAACATGTGTCACACATAAAAGGCTTTTCACCAGTGTGTGTACGAATATGGTTGATTAAATTGCCCTTTTGACTAAAACTTTGCTGACATGTTTCACACTTGAAAAGCTTTTCACCAGTGTGTGTACGAGTATGTCTTACTAAATTACTCTTTTTACTAAAACTACACTGACATATTACACACTCGTAAGGCTTTTAACCAGTGTGTGTACGAATATGTCTAACTAATTGATTCTTTAAACTAAAACTTTTCAGACATGTTTCACACATGAAAGGCTTTTCACCAGTATGTGTACGAATATGGTTGACTAAATTACTCTTTTGCCCAAAACTTTGCTGACATATTTCACATTTGTAAGGCTTTTCACCAGTGTGTGTACAAATATGGTTGACTAAAGTACGCTTTTGCCTAAACCTTTGCTGACAAGTTTCACACTTGAAACGTTTTTCACCAGTGTGTGTACGAATATGGTTGACTAAAGTACTCTTTTGCCCAAAACTTTGCTGACATATTTCACATTTGTAAGGCGTTTCACCAGTGTGTGTACGAATATGTTTGACTAAATAACCCTTATCCTTAAAACCACGCTGACATATTTCACACTTGAAAGGCTGTTCACCAGTGTGTGTACGAATATGTGTAACTAAAGTATTCTTACTACTAAAACTTTGCTGACATGTTTCACACTTGAAAGGCTTTTCACCAGTGTGTGTACGACTATGTATTTTTAAATGATACTTATCTCTAAAACTTTTCTGACATATTACACACTTGAAAGGTTCTTCACCAGTGTGTGTACGAGTATGTATTTTTAAATGATACTTATCTCTAAAACTTTTCTGACATATTACACACTTGAAAGGTTCTTCACCAGTGTGTGTACGAGTATGTTTAACTAAACTATACTTATTACTAAAACTGTGCTGACATGTTTCACACTTGAAAGGCTTTTCACCAGTGTGTGTACGAATATGAATGATTAAATTACACTTATATCCAAAACTACGTCGACATATTTCACATTCGTAAGACTTTTCACCAGTGTGTGTACGAATATGGTTGACTAAAGTACGCTTTTGCCTAAACCTTTGCTGACAAGTTTCACACTTGAAACGTTTTTCACCAGTGTGTGTACGAATATGGTTGACTAAAGTACTCTTTTGCCCAAAACTTTGCCGACATATTTCACATTTGTAAGGCGTTTCACCAGTGTGTGTACGAATATGTTTGACTAAATAACCCTTATCCTTAAAACCACGCTGACATATTTCACACTTGAAAGGCTGTTCACCAGTGTGTGTACGAATATGTGTAACTAAAGTATTCTTACTACTAAAACTTTGCTGACATGTTTCACACTTGAAAGGCTTTTCACCAGTGTGTGTACGACTATGTATTTTTAAATGATACTTATCTCTAAAACTTTTCTGACATATTACACACTTGAAAGGTTCTTCACCAGTGTGTGTACGAGTATGTATTTTTAAATGATACTTATCTCTAAAACTTTTCTGACATATTACACACTTGAAAGGTTCTTCACCAGTGTGTGTACGAGTATGTTTAACTAAACTATACTTATTACTAAAACTGTGCTGACATGTTTCACACTTGAAAGGCTTTTCACCAGTGTGTGTACGAATATGAATGATTAAATTACACTTATATCCAAAACTACGTCGACATATTTCACATTCGTAAGATTTTTCACCAGTGTGTGTACGAGTATGTTTTACTAAATTAATTTTTTTACTAAAACTTTGCTGACATGTTTCACACTTAAAAGGCTTTTCACCAGTATGTGTAAGAATATGCTTTACTAAATTACCTTTTAGACGAAAACTATGCTGACATATTTCACATTTATAAGATTTTTCAACCGTGTGCGTACGAATATGATATTTTAAATATTTCTTTGCCTTATAACTACGCTGACATATATCACACTTGTAAAGTTTTTCACCAACGTCTGTGCGGTTATGTTGTTTTAATTTTTTAACTTGCTGATGACATTTGACAGGTTCTTTGGATTTAGTAATCTGCTTGACTGTACCACCTTGAGTATTCCCGATTATGTTTAAGTTTGATAGTTCATTTTTCTTTTGCGTATCTGTAATTGTGTCTTCAAGTTTTGTTCTTCGTAAGTCAAGCTTCAGTATCTTCACAACGGGCACCCCTGTGATTATAAGTACATCGTTAAATGTAGATGGGGGATGCACATAAGTAACAATAAAAGAGATTTGAATAATTGGGTAGGTGACACCACCAATCAATTAACGTACTTTTTATGAGCTGACGGCGATTTCCCCTTAGATTTTGTATGGCCATTTATACTAATGTCGTCACTTGTAGGTTGTCCTTTGCCAACTCAAGTGACTATCTATTGATTTTAAAGCAACTAAAAATATAATTTCACAGTAAATTGAAAAATAATCAGATTTTCAGGGCTTTAATCAAGTGTTTTTTTTAATGATTGGTTAATGGTGTCATCTTCCTAATTCACACTAGGGTCGAAAGGAATGCAAAGCATTTATGTGATAATAATACCCTTTAGCACAGATTATACTAGACTGCCACAACTAAACTGTCACTATTGGTGGCAATCAATACAATTAATACAACAAATTAACAATTACAATAAATTAACAATCGATGTTAATGGTTGTGATTTACAACTTATTAAAATATTTAATTTGGAACAATAACTAAAACAAAGGACTGATGTGTGGAGAAACCAAAATGGACAAGGTCAGTAATGGGTATATTAGAGGAAGTTTGAAAGTAGCGCCAGTGACAGATAAGTTGAAAGGGAATCGTTTACCTTGGTGGCAGGGGCATGTGACCAAAAAAAAAAATATAAAGGAAGGTTAAAAAAGCTCTAAAGAGAACGTGCGCGAGCCGCGAAGCCGCGAGTAAGAGCTAGTTTAGTAATATATATGTTCCAAATCCAGGGATTCCTGGTGTCCATATTAAGAAGACGTTTAGCAAGTACAAAAAATAGCTCTACCTACTCCGATCACTGCTTATAACTTTTTGTAGCTTTACTAGCTTTTGACCGCGACTTCATCCGTGTGAAATTTTATGCGGATACTTATTTATTTCCTTATTTTAGTGGTAATAAAATATAACCTATAGCACTAGATGATAACGTAGCTTCCTATTGATAGAAGAATTTTTAGAGATCGGATGAGCAGTTCCGTGTATTAATATAATTAAGAGCGCGTATTCGATTTAGCGCAACTCAAAATCTACACGATTGCTAGAACGGCGTAGCAGCATTGACGTACAGTAGTGCAATACAATGGTCTGTTTGTGTGCGTGAGCGCAGAACTATTATCACAAATCAATTTGATACTTTTAATATGTATGATTTTATTTAACGCGTTCGTTGAGTTATAAAATAATAAAACAAAAGCGAAGTCTTGGTATTTTATTTTAATATTGCACATCTCTGATTGACATTGACTGACTTTTCCTGTGATCAATCATCTCGGGCAAAAGACATTTTTGATAAAAGTTCAATAATTTATTTTCCATTTTATTGTCCAAAACACATCGTCTCTTGTTATTCTTGTGGTCTTCAATGGAAATTCTTTTCCTGTCCAGACCGCAAAGAGACAAACATTTTTTTGACTGAAAATAAATAATATTAAACTTGAAAAAAAAGATACACCGACAAACGTTATACTACTTAATAAGTACAGTTAACCACACAGGTTACACTTGAACTATGAAAACAAGATTACACAAGACTATGCAAGATTTATAGTAATGGACAGGGTGGACCGGAGATATAGTGATAGTGATACTCACCTGATATGGAGCTGGCCTTGAATTTGAAAGTACCAGTCGTGGTTGGTAATAGAACCATCAACTTTCCAAAATTTTATTATTTTTTGTGTGTGATGAGTGTGATGGCCTGTTCAGCCTCCATGTTACGCGCCGAATATGGACATTTAATTTTGACGATTCCATCTTCAAACAGACCATCTGGAGACGCTCCCAGGAAAAAATTATTTTGGTCAATGAAGAGCCCACATTTTTGCACGACCATCCTCTCTTATTGTTCCAGCTGCTCTAAAGCGGCTTTTTCATTGCTTTTTCCGTATTCAATGGCTGGCAAGCTGTTCAAAGAATAGGAATAGACTAGAGACTTTACGAGTGGCGCAGAGCTGATATTACATCGCCTCTTGCAAACCTAAAAAAGTAATAAGAAAATCCTCGCTTATTTAGTTGAAAATTATTTCAACTAAATGATTTTCGTATGTCGCATTAAACACCTTGCTAAAAGATGAGGCTGTTAACAGGCATCTTCGTAGCTCCAGCCACAATGCGCTTTCAGCTTGCAATATTGTGTATCGTTTCACCCTAATGCTGTTTTTCTACGAGGCCTCTCAAGTTTTGCAAAAACATACTTTTCGCGGTTTCATACTGATTTGGCATTAAATCCGGTTTTTGGCATCTCTCGCCATAGTCGTTCCTATCATTCAAGAAGACAATTTTTTTTTGGTGCCTGGTACTACGATTGCTATTAATCTTGCAACGCCTGAACTCCAGCAGCTTAAATGATTTCCTAGGGCTTTTCTCAAAGTTTGTTTTGTATAAACTGTACTGTGCTTTGTCATTATTAAATGCTACAACCGCTGCGTGACACCTAGCTGTGTAAGAATCTTTCAATGAAAAATTTATACGTTTGCCACCAACGTGCTTTGCAACAATACTGTTAAATTGTTCGGCCCGATTGTTATTTACATTGCAAAGCAAGCTTTGTTAGGTATCAATTTGATAAATTCAGCAAGCATATCTACTAACTTAAATACTTACATGACCTGTATCATCATAATTTGTACTTGACTGTTCATAAATTTGACATTTCTTTTGTCTGAAAAAATATCTTACTGGTAAAAATAAGTACACAATACAAGTATACTGGTCTCAACATTAAATAAACAGTAAAATTTAATTGAGAGATTGTCGCACCATTTAAAATAAAAAAAATATTTATAAAGGCCATACCTTTTTACTTCCCTGGCCAAAGTCATCGATTTAGTTCTTTTAGAACTTCTGAATGTCTTCCCTTTATTACCCATTTCAGAAAAAAACATAATTATCATAAGTACACGAAATGTAAATGTATGATTACATCATGTAATATCCTAAGCAGCAAAATTATCCTATAGTGCAGATGTTATAGGCCTCCAACACTTATAATATACTCTTAACGGTTCTAGTATTTGCTGCTACGCTTATAATAGCAAGCATGGAGTGAGTTGGGTCTTATAGTATATCTAATCTTATACATTAGCTTATAACTACTTATAGGTCGAAATTAAGGGTGCAGTATAAGCTTAGGAGACCTATAAAAGTATCGCGAGGGTGCAAATGCACTCAAGAGTAAATAAACTGGTAAGCTATACTTATAACTGCTAACAAGAAGCATTATAGAACTACTTTAAGTAAAGTACGCCTATAAAAGTGATGAACAGAACTAAATATACTGGAAACTATTTGTATTTATTACTTGGTTTTATAAGGGTTTATAAATTCAGTTTTCAGAACAATTATAAGTAAAACGGAGCGGTTTTATAGTGGTATAAACCAATATTATTATAATCTTAACAAGATTATAAAGGTTTACTATAATTTACTTAGTATCCAAAACTATATCCGCGGTGTCCTGTACAAGAATACATTGGTCTTGCATAGTCTCGGTACGGACATTTTGAGTTTGTTGTGTCGTATTCGTTGCCGACGTGGTATTCTATTTACTTTTCTTTAAAAAATGGATCTATATAAATGGAAACGGCTAAAAAGAAGTGGTTATTACAAACGAAAAGTTCAGATAAATCGTCGGGTTCTATCTTTGTATCTGGCGGAGAAAGAATCGTAGAAATAGGAGAAGGTTCCGTACAAAATAGTTGCCTAATGTGAAAAGATAAACGGGCATTTTGTTCGGACCTGTGACCCACAAGCGACCACTAACGAAACGAGTTCCCACTTCCGATTGTTAAAGACCATGAATACTAACTACCCAATGAGATGAGTTGCATTTCTCAAACGATGAGATTTTTTATCAAACAAGAATTAATATAAATAGAATTTTCGTATTTCCATATCCTTTTAAATATATAAAACGCTTAAAAAAATGCACAATGATCTTCCTGAAAATGCTTACCTATCTACATTAATTTTAGATTGTTATGTAGGATAATCAGAAT
Source organism: Charanyca ferruginea (assembly GCA_947361185.1). Classification (NCBI taxonomy): domain Eukaryota; kingdom Metazoa; phylum Arthropoda; class Insecta; order Lepidoptera; family Noctuidae; genus Charanyca; species Charanyca ferruginea. The sequence continues at coordinate 4,653,373 of OX376081.1, read as the reverse complement.
TTTTTTTTTTTTTTTTAAATCTTTATTTATTTAAGGGGGCTTTGTCACATAGTGATAATGTCACCCCCATAACAAAACATTTTCAACTTAAAACTACACAAGTTTAGTATACATCTGTTCTTATATCTATGTTTATAATTATAATGGACATCAGATACTCTGCTATATAGTACTGTCACTAATCCCTTTGATAGATAGCGAACAGCAGTTGACACATCCTCCTAGCCTCCTCGGAAAACGGGGACGCTAAGATACTATTACATGCCCCCACCTCAAATCCCACACTAAATACATTTTCTCTCTCACATATGTTCCGGTCACATTCCATCAACACGTGATAGATATCGTCCGTCACTCCACAAACTTCACAGTTTGGTGAGGTACTCTTACCCATCAAATATTTAAAAGTATTGGATGGGATGTGACCAGAACGCATCCTCAATAGAGCTACTATATATTTCCTGTCTATTTCCTTCCTTTCAAACCATGGGTAACGAAGTGGTTCAGATTCAATAGTTTTATACCAAATTCCTTTTAACTTGGACCGTTCATCAAAATATTCGTGCCATCTTTGTCTGCATCGTTCTTTGACATGACCAAGCCAATCCGAGTATAATGGTGTGCACGTGTAAGTCATGCCCTCATAAGATGCTTGTTTGGCTGCTAAATCTGCTTCTTCGTTACCCCTGATTCCAATATGTGAAGGTATCCATTGAATGGTGATAGTCTTATTTATAGACTGAATCTTGCATATCAAGTCCAGGATACTTAAGGCTATCGGAGACCCTCGAAGATTCGAGGGTACCCGAGCCAAATGTTGGAGGCTGCTTTTTGAGTCCGTAAATATAACAAATTTATCTTCATTTAGACTCAATAAATACACCAGGGCTTCAGAAATAGCTATTAGTTCACAATACATTATGGAAATATTGGAATTAATTTTGAATTTAGCTTTAGTATTAAGCTGGGGATCAATAAAAGCAGCACCCAAATCTGTACCTTCCTTGGACCCGTCCGTAAATATTTTATAGTGACGACTAAACTTATCCCCTATCATTTGTACACACTTATTATTAAGATCTGTTACATTTATCAGTCTTTTCGCCGAACTTATACCTTCTATATTAACGCTAATGACATTAAATAAATCTATATTGGTTACCCACGTGTCCAAGGAATAAATATCTAGTATAGGGCTAGAGTGTAAAGGCAATTCTGAGTAATCTCTGTGCACATCCACAAGAAGTGGCAATTTTTTGTTTCTCCAGTATGCTCGTTGGCATTGGTCGGCAAGCTCCCTCAGAATATTAATGAGCACATTATTCTGGACCGATTTTGCTCTTAAATAGAATTTAGCTGCTAGGAATAGTCTTCGAACAAATAACGGCTGGAGACACAGCTCACTTTCCATAATATGGATAGGCGTGCTTCTAATAAACCCACCTATTATTCTCATTGCCTGGTTCTGCACTCTGTCAAACTTTAAGAGATGGCTGTTTGCACAGTTTCCGTACAAAAAGCATCCGTAATCAATTCTGCTACGAATTAAAGCTATATATAGCCGTCGAAGATGTAAAGGATGTACACCCCATTTCGCACCAGCCAAAATTTTAAAAATGTTTAAATACCGCGTAACTTTTTCCCGCGTCTCGTTTATATTACGCTTACCCCATCTTAAGGATCCGTCCAGCCACATCCCAAGGTATTTGGCACAATCGACCTGTTCAATAACACTGCTATTAACAGTTAAATGGATACTACTTTTCCTTCTCCCCCTACTAAACAGGCAAACCTTTGTTTTCTTATGAGAAATGTTTAGTCCTAGATCTGTCATCAAATTTTGGAACTTATCTAATGCGTTTTGTATATGGGCTACAGAATCTGACAGTTTCTTCTGTATGTCATACACCACAAAGTCATCAGCATATTGCGAAATGTAAACATTAGTCATATTTTTACAAACTTCTATTGTGGCCGCATTAAATAATAAAGGGGATAACGGGTCTCCTTGAGCTATACCTATACTAGTAGTTCGGCATATTAGACTGTCATCTCCTAGTTCAACAAATAGATGTCTCTGATGAAGATACTGCCAAAGATAGTTACAAAGAATAGAGCCCACACCCAGTGTATCCAATATATTTAAAAGAGCAGTCAGGTTTATATTGTTGTAGGCACTCTCGATATCGATAAAACAACTAACAGTTGGAAAGCTTTTAGTAAAACCTGTTTGGACCCGTGTGATTAACCTAGCAAGACCATCATAGCAAGACTTAGATCTTCGAAAGCCCGTGGTGTCGTGGGATAATAACTTATTTTTCTCCAGAAACCATTCCAACCTGCGTGTTATGATGGTATGAAGTATCTTACAGAAACAAGATATTAGAGCGATAGGTCTGACCCCCGAACTCGAGACAGAGTCCCCTCCCGATTTTGGTATAGGGATAATTTTAACTTTCTTCCATTGTTCTGGAACGAATCCAGACTGAATAATCGTATTGTATATGGAAGTCAGCTTAATTTTTGCACTATATGGTAAATGTTTAATCATTGAATATGAAACTTTATCGTGACCCGGAGCAGAATCTGTTTTTTTAATTGAATTAATTACCTCCTGTACCGAGATCGGTCTGGACAATTCCGTGTTACAAGAAGAAAATTTAGGAGCCGGTGGCGTTACATAATCTGGTGCTAAACTTCGTAGCAACTTCTCGGCCTTACCTTGATCAACAATCGATGCGTTTGATTTGTGTCCTTTGACCCATCTCATGCGCCTCCACATTTCTCTTGAAGAAGTTACACTACCTATGTCACAGCAAAATTCCTGAAAGGATTTACTCTTGGCTTGTCGTATTAATCTTTGTGATTCACTTATTTTTCTTTGCAAAATTTCGAGATTCTGTGGATTGGGATTACCCCTAAAATTAGCTAGTGCAAGACGCCTCTGTGCGACAATGTGCGATAAATTTTGATTCCAGTAGGGTTTTGGTATGAATTTGTTTGACTGTAGAGGATTTTCGTTCACTCTAATCATAGGTATGAATTGATCTGCTGCAGAGTTTACAATATCCGTAAATGTATTATACGCCGATTGATGATCTAAAGGTAGCTCCAAGTTTGTTAATTCCGTTTCAATTTTCTGCGTGTATCCTTGCCAATTTGCTTTCTTAAAGTTTCTTCGAGTTTTAATGCTGTTTGCTATATTAATTCCTATGCAAGTTTTAATTATCGAATGGTCACTTCCTAGATTTTCATTCATGACACGCCATTCCATTTGCAATGCCAGGTCTGTTGAAACGATGGTAATGTCTGGGGACGATTTTTGAACAGCTCCATTGACCAGTTTTACACGTGTATGTGTGTTGTCGTTGACTGTACATAGGTTCTTGTCTATGATAGAATCGAAAATCTGATTACCTCTTGTATCAGTTCTAGAAGACCAGTTTGAATGGTGGCCGTTCATATCTCCTGCAATAAGAGCTTTGTTTTGTACTATTGAAAAAATTTCATCCCAGTCATTTCTGCATGTACGTACTGACGATGGGCAATAGATAGAGATTATATTCTCTAGGTAACTACAATTAAGCAGCTTAATGTGTAAAAGTTGAATATGTGGATTCGAAATATTTACATCTCTTCGTATAGCCTTGATGGATTGATGTATACATACGGCTGTACCTCCATATCCGTCATCGCGATCTGCCCTGAATATACTATATCCACATATTCTAAATGTGCTGTCCGGTTCAAACCAAGTTTCACTGAGAATTGCTATGTGAATTTTCTCTTGATTTAGTAAGGCTTCAAATTCTGTAGCTTTAGGTCGTAGACTGTATTTGTTGGCGTTATCCATTTTTTTAAGTTAGAAAAGCAAGGCATCTCCATTATATAGTGTCTCACGAAAGATATAAGCCATTCAAAGATAACTTTTACACACTCTGCCACTTTATTTTCCAAACTAATCCCACTATCCCAAACCTTTTCCTTTAATTTACTCCACAGCCGTTTCCAAGTCTCTTTCTTAAAACTGTCTGTATTTTCAGTTTCGGCTTGTTGAACTTCCGAGTCGCTGTTTGAAGATGCCGCCCAGTTGTTCTCGGGATCCGTTGTTTGTGTTTTCTTCGGCTTAGCCATATTCTTCTTATAATAGTCCTTTTGTGTTGTTGTGGCCCTCTTCTTTGTATTAATATTTGAGCTTCTCGCCCCACTTAATATTTCAGCATACGATTTCGGAGTTTGTGATACAGGTCGCTTTTCTATGTTTAATTCTTGACTTTCTATTTGCTGGTAATCTGCTTCTGTTTCTTTTTCTCTTTCTATGACCTCCTCCTCATGACTTGATTCAGGTGGGACGTATATTGTCAGAGCTCTTCTGTATGTACAGTTACGCTCTGCCATCAGTTCCCTAAGTCTTTTTTTCTTTTAAGTACATAGGGCATGTACGAGATAACGCCATATGACTTCCTGAGCAATTATTGCATGTATAATCCGTAGTACCACAATTAGCATGCGACTCACTACATTTTGGGCATATCTCTTTGGCTGATGCACATACTTTAGCTGTATGTCCATATCTCCAACAGCGTGAGCATTGCGTGACGGGGTATTGGTAGGGGGACACGTTCGCTTTGGTATCAAAAATGTATACGTAAGCGGGTAAGGAAGAACCTTTAAAGGTTACTCTGACGGTTTCTCCAGGTTCCCACTGTCCGCTATGTGTATTGCGGCGTTTTAGTCGTTTTATACCTATAATCTCTGTTTCACAACTCAGGCCTTCAAGAATGTCTTCCTCAGAAGTTTCTAGATCTATGTCTTTAATAACGCCGTAGGTTTCTCTGATCTCCAGGGTTTTCTGACATCTTAGTCCCTTTTCTTTCAAGCATTTTGACTCAATTAATTTATCCGCACTCCCTTCGTTACTGAACTGGATTAGAACCTTAAATGAATTAACATATTTAACATTTATAATGTCCGGAATGTTTTCTTCTTTTAATAATTTTGCTAATCCAAACTGTTTTGGTAACTTTCCTGAGGATGTTATGCTAATTTCGATTTTATCCTCCGGAATTCTTATCTCATCATGCACCAGACTAGATCGCGCAAAGCGCTTACCCCGTCTCGTAATGGTTGTCCACATTTCATCTTGGTCTATCTGTCTGTATCTTTTACTAGATCTCACTGCTTCGTCTCTTCTACTGTTTTCTGTACACTCTGTTGTCACCTCCATATTCTCACTCTTACTGTTACTAATAATCTCACAATGATCTTCTATATAATTACCCACATTATCTGTCTCAATTACTAAATGACCGGGTTCGGGCTCGCTGCTATCCATTAGTGATTAGCATTTTTAAACGATGAATCATACGCACAGTCGAGCGCTGCGAATTAAAACCGGTTCGAAATCACACAGTAGCGCGTCTAACGATAACAAGCGCCCGCGCGCAACTGATAATCAGAAATAAAACACTTTATTTTCACATTTTATTCAATATAATCGTAACATCGTCTAAAAACCTTGCTGGTGCATCTATTTCTTCCTGATATCTTGCCCACGATAAAAAGTACACCACGCTCGCGACATGCGCGCAGTTTCCAACAATACGGCGGTCATGTATACAGGAACATGAATAGTTTTGAATACTTTGTCTTCCATTTAGAGTGGGATCAATCAAAATATATGTCGTCGTGTGGAGAAGTGTCGTGGCCATCTTGCAAGACTTTTTGAAACTTTATAGTTACAACCACGACATTTGTGAGACAACAAGAAATTTTCACGAAGAGTTTCGTTCCAAGGCCATCTTAAGGTTTTAAAAGCTCAAAAATCCCTTTTGGTCGTAAGGAGATCGACGGTCCAGAAATATTACATTTTCAATGCTGACCTAACCTAAACAAAAAATATTAAAATAAGACATAGGTACCTAATAGCAATATAAAATAACAGTCGAGTTACAGAAATATTCACGGAACTCTAATTACAGACAATATGGCCAAGCAATGGTTCTCTTATTTACCATTTTTAAACAAAGTACGCCTATAGCGGTTTGTTAATGTATTTGGGAAAACCAACTTTGTCAAGATGGCGACTTTTCGTTGTATGTCTTACTGAAACCAACATTATTTTAAAATTCAACTTAATGAAAACGCAAATTTCAAGGGGCGTGTAAAAATTTAGATTAAAAACTTATTATACTTCACAGAAAATATACGTGCGCCATGCAGATTCAAACATAATATCTTGACTTATTGTTAACATTCTCACTCATAATTAATAATCTAGATAATATTTATAATAAGAAATGGATGAATAACTTACCTTTATCACTATTCATTTTTACAAATGTGAGCAGCAACATTCACCAATTCACGACACTTGGTATTGAGCTTGTAAGAGATTTGTTATTGTCGTGTTTGGTTCCATTAAGCGCTGATAGTTAGCTTTGCGGGAGCAAATAGTTTTACGTAGTCCAACTATAAGGTCGTTATTGAGCAAAGCGGTGCTCACCAAGTCTACTAAAGATATTTAATCAGGCAAAATACGCCTATAAATTCCGTGGTTATAATTGCTTACTATTCCGTTATAATCCTAATAAAATGTTGGTTCCAGAACCATTACTAGACTACATTTTGCTGCTTGGGATATGTATAAATAATTATTATCTGTAGTCAACGTATTTCAAAATTACTTACCAACAAAACAATATAAATCGCCAAAGTATCAATCTTGCTGTGTCGCGCAATGTATTGTCTACACTGTCGGTGTATATGCGCGAGCAAGCGCCGGGCGGTGGAAAAAAGCGATACGTCCTGTCTCTGGGAGGACCTGGCACGAACTGATCGGCAATCGATTGCGCGCGACGTATTATAGTATTTTTTAAAAAATTGTGTAAAATAAATGGGTTCGTACAATGGACTGAAAAAAAATCAGTACATTGAGCATAACCTACCTAACGGACTGAAAAATATTCTGCATATTAAACATAACGTTTATTTTCATAAAATAAATATATGTTATGTTTTATTCAAATACTGGTGAAAAAAAATTGACAAAGTGAACCGATATTGTACTTTTTCAACATTGTTTTTAATACATTATAGTAATATTTTTGTAATTTTGGATCTGTAGTAGACTTTAAGACTGTATATTCTGTTGGAGAAACGCATAAAACATAGTATTTTGGCATACTATAATGGTTGTATTCGTCCTGGGCCTCAAGTCTGCTATTACAATAGTGTCAGAATGGTCTATCATTGATTTCATAATACAGTTAATTTTTACAAGTTTGGTAATCTACTAATATAATGGCGTCATTATGACTTTCCAATGGTCAACCACTGACACTCCATTGAAAGAAATTACATAGAATGGTAATCTCGTACATAATGACAAATGAATGACTGACTTAGTTTACGAACTTCTTACTACTTCAGATTGCTTATAACACTTATAAAAAAGATGTCTGTGTGTGTGTGTGTGTGTGTGTGTGTGTGTGTGTGTGTGTGTCTGGCCATAAATACTGTTACAATTAAAAATAAGAAAGATATTACATTTGAATTTGGAATCTGTCATTTTTATACGATTGTTCATTGAGTTTTCTAATTTTGGCGCCAATACATTGTACAATATTTTGCGATATTAAAATGGAGTGGGGTGAGAAAGAGAACCGAATCGCTGTGATTGCATTACACAAAGATCGAATGGAGCCAAATGCAATTTTTAAAACTCTCCAGACGCAAAGTCAAAGTCAAAGTCAAAGTCAAATCATTTATTTCAATTAGACCATTAAAAAGGCACTTTTGAACGTCATAATAAAAAAATATAAAGTTGATTCTAGTTGCCGCTTGGTATTAGTCAAATGTTTGTGTACCGGGCTATTAATAGGTACAATGAGACCTCCTCTGTTTGTGACAGAAAAGATCTGGCCGTCCACGTAGTGTTCGTACGAAAAAGGTGGTCAAAGCAGTAAGGGAAAGAATTCGAAGAAATCCTGTCCGAAAGCAAAAGATTTTATCTCGGGAGATGAAGATAGCACCCCGAACCATGTCGCGTATTTTAAAAGATGACTTAGGACTTGCAGCCTATAAGAGACGCACTGGTCATTTTTATACTGATAATTTAAAAAAGAATAGGGTGGTAAAATCGAAACAACTACTGAAGCGGTACGCAAAGGGAGGTCACAGAAAAATTTTGTTTACGGATGAGAAAAGCTTTACAATTGAGCAACATTTTAACAAACAAAATCACCGTATTTATGCTCAAAGCTCTAAGGAAGCTTCCCAATTAGTTGACAGAGTGCAACGTGAGCATTATCCGACTTCGTTTGTTTGGTTTTCTTCGAGTTTGGTGGGGTGTTAGCTATGAAGGAGTGACTGAGCCATATTTTTGTGAAAAAGGTATCAAAACATCGGCACAAGTGTATCAAGATACCATTCTTGAGAAGGTAGTTAAGCCCCTTACCGACACCATGTTCAATAACCAAGTATGGTCCTTCTAAAAAGACTCGGCGCCGGGTCATAAAGCTCGGTCCACGCAGTCTTGGTTGGAAGTGAACGTTTCGGACTTCATCACAGCTGAAGACTGGCCGTCGTCTAGTCCCGATCTTACAGATACTAATTGCTAATCTTAATCCGCTGGATTAGGATTTATGGTCAGTTTTAGAGAGTACGGCTTGCTCTAAACGCCATGATAATTTGGAGTCCCTAAAACAATCCATACGACTGGCAGTGAAGAATTTCCCATGGAAAAAGTGCGTGCTTCTATTGATAACTGGCCTCAACGTTTAAAGGACTGTATTGCAGCCAATGGAGACCACTTCGAATAAGCTTTTTATATTTTAAATTGTTTTATATTTATGTATTAAACTAACACACACTGTAAAAGTAAAAAATATTTTTTTTCTTCGCGACAATATTTATGGAAAGACTAGGTATATAAATGAAATCTGGCATGAATAAACGTTAAAATAAATTAACGGTAAAAAAAATATTTTAAAAACAAGCTTTTATTATGCACGAAAAATTAAAAAAATAAACTAAGACATTCATAAAATTCGTAGTTTCTTAAACTTTATAAGTAACAACGTACAAAAATGTTCAGTTTAACTGACAAGCATATATTATCTAAAACCAGTATATTAATATTCTTACGCGATCTGAAAGCTTGTCGCGGCCGAGGACTATGCGTTAACGAAATTGCGCGACAAGCTTTTAAATCGCGTAAGAATATTAATATACTGGTTTTAGATAATATATGCTTGTCAGTTAAACTGAACATTTTTGTACGTTGTTACTTATAAAGTTTAAGAAACTACGAATTTTATGAATGTCTTAGTTTATTTTTTTAATTTTTCGTGCATAATAAAAGCTTGTTTTTAAAATATTTTTTTTACCGTTAATTTATTTTTAACTTTTTAGTTGGACATATTCCTTAGTCTATCCATTTCCATTAACGCTTCATTGTTACAAGGTCTCTTTCTAGTTAATTTTGTGCAATCTAATTCTTCAATTTGTAGACCGTCTAAAGACTTAACTCTACTCAGAGCTACATACGCTTGTCCAACAGCGAAGAGTTTTGAACCCAAATATACCACGGCATGTTCAACAGTGCTCCCCTGCATTTTATGTACTGTTGAAGCCCAGCATAATACTATGGGTAACATTCTTCGTTCCGCGGTGCCGTGACTATATTTGGTCTGAAACTGCACTGATTTGGGTTGTATCACATGCATACCATCGTTTCCGAAGTTTATACGAACTGATGGAATATCAGTATCGTACATTTGTGCTCTACGGAAGCAGGGCCATATAATTTCTTCGATACATCCGATAGCACCATTCACCAGTCCTTTTGATACATCGGTGTCAATACATACATACATCGGTGTCGGCCGGTGCCATCGGCCATTACATTACCGTTCATCTGCTCTTGTTCGCTTCATACGTTGTTTCACGTTATCGAGCCTTTGACGTTTTGCATCAGTACTTTCATTGGCAAATTTCTGTTGCCGTTTCAATTTTTCCTTCGCCAATCTTCTTTTTTTTTGTGTTGCTGTTTCTTTTCCCATCTTAGTCCCACGAGTATCGAAGAATATAGCGTCCACCCTTTCAGAGCTTCGAATAAAAGGGCAAGGGCAAAATATACAACAGGGTGCGCCCTGGTTCCCTGAGGTGGTGTTCATGACATCATATTAGACCCTGATGCCACTCATTTCTCGGCACGGCCTCACCTTAAATTGGGTACTAGAATTATGCGCCACTTGTTTCGGGTTGTACCTTACTTGTGCCTCACGAATACTGTGATCCGGGTTTGATTTTGGAGTTTTCCTTCTCCTAGACTGGTTGCAAACCAATGCTATCGACGCCAATCTCGCCGAACTACACAACGTTACCAAAGTAACTTAGGTATACCTTAGTTCAGCACAAACTGTCCACGCGAAGTGGTGTTCTTATGACTATATTCCATCTCCATCATCAGAGCAGCTGCATCGTACCATAATATTATTGTATTGTTATCAAATTTCCGTAAGTATATCAACTTTCAGATTACTCGGTCCACGAGAAGTGGTGACCCTATAAATACCGTCCAACTCCATCACCAGACCAGCTCCATCGTACCATATTATCGTATTGTCAACAAAGTTACGTAAGTACACCAAATTTCAACTCAATCGACCTACTGGATCAGATGTTCCTGTGGCTACGCTGCAACTCCTCATGACACCAGCTCAATGATACCATGTTATTGTATTGTCACCAAACTTACGTAGTCATACCGAAATTCAACTCAATCGGTCCATGGGAACTAGTGTTCCTATGGGCACCTTCCAACTCCTCATGACACCAGGTCAATGATACCTTGTTATTGTATTGTCACCGAAATTACATAGACATACCAAATTTTGGCTTACTTGGTCCACAGGAATCGGAGTTCCTACGGGCTTCTTCCAACTCCTCATCAGATCAGCTCCATGATACCATATTTTGTATTGTTACCGAAATTACGACGACATACAAAATTTCAGCTCAATTGGACCACAGGAATCGGACTTCCTATAGGCATCCTCCAACTCCTCATCAGATCAGCTCCATGATACCATATTTTTGTATTGTTACCGAAGTTACGAAGACGTACCAAATTTCAGCTCAATCGGTCCACAAGAACCGAAGTTTCTATGGTCACCGTCCAACCTCATCATCAGACCAGCTCCATGGTACCATATTATTGTATTGTCATCCAAGTTACGTAGGTATACCAAGTTTCAGCTCAATCGGTCTATTGGAAGTGGTTCAAATCTTCCTTGCAAGATTTGCAAACATACATACAAAAGTGAAGTTAAATAAAAGCTTGTAATAAAAGCTTGTAATTAGTAGTAGTTTTTCGAACAATGTCATTATAACACAACTCTATTACGAGACCATTGACCAACCAATGATCGACCATTATAAATTTAGCAGATTACGAACTTTTAGCAAAATGACAAAAATAGCAGAAGTTAACTCTGACGTCTATTTTCGTAAATCGCTATGAAAGGATTGTCTTTGCTTTAAAAAACCATAATGAAAAATTATACTTTTACTCTGTAGTTCCCTAAATCAAGAATTAATCTTTTTAAAACTGTAATTGTCTTTAAATAATCTACTCACATCATTACGATATTGCTCTGGGTAAAACGCGAAAACATGAAATCATGTTTAACTTCATGCTTAACAAATAAAATAAAAAAGAGCAATATTGCTTCGTGAGACTGTTACTCCACTTATTACCGCTACTGTACATTATGACACTAGTGAGGTAATTTCGTCATTACGGCCGAGGCTGGATTGCAGTCCGAGATGTTGGCGAGGGCTAATGATAAAATGTTCACGCGTTTCATACGATGTTGTTGCAACACACTTGAGAACAAATTTAAATAAAATTTCTTAAACTTTCGTGGTTTAGACAAAGATTTGTGAAAAATGGCGTGCAAAGTGGTAAATTACTCTTTTCAGTAAAACTATGCTGACATACATATATTACACAGCTTGTAAGATTGTTACACGTGTGTAGACAGTTATGTTATTTCAAATTGTTTACTTGATTTAAACTACGGCGATCACATATGAATGAGTCTTTAACCTTTTGACCGCCTCGTCGAAAATGCAAAAATGTGACCTCAGCGCCGAGCTACCAATTACGTATAAAAGTGTGTCATGTAGTCGTGACCGTGGCGTGCTGCACATTGTGGTTTGTCATCTATACATGACTGTGGTAAGAGTTATGGACTTACGATTTTGAGTGTTCCGAATAAGTTTCGAGCTTCCTAGTTCAGTCTTGTTTTGCTTGTCTGTAATTTCATCTTCCAGTTTTGTTCTTTGTAAGTCAAGTTTCGTCTTCTTCGTAATAGACACACCTGTAATTCAATATTCTGGTAAGTACAATGTCAGATGAAGTTTGTCAGTTTGTCAGTTATGCATATATGCTTTCCTGTCTAATACCACTTACTAGGTACTTCTACTTCTTCTACTTCAGATTTAAACTCCATTAAAGCTACATCATCTTCTGAGTCTGTTTCAGAATGGTGCGGTGGTGTATCTTCTGCATCTGAATAACTATTATGTGGATGTGTTGGTTCTAGTTCTGTAAATCAATAAAAAGCGTCAGGAGCAATATTATTCAATTATTATTAGTATTTCACTATTTGAGGTGGCAATAGAATGGTAGTGGTTTCAAACATTTTTTGATCAATACCTAAATAAAAATATACACAGATAATAAATCTCAAAAAGTATTTATTAAAAAAAACAACAAAAGACGTTTAGTTCCACAGGATGACAGACCGCCCGTCGCGTTCCTGCGGACATTGCGGGACAATTGCGGCGGTGGCGGGGCTGGCGCGGGGGGGCGAGTTCTATCTACAGATGGATGGAGTGGCCATGGGGTCACCTATAGCACCGGTCGTGGCAAATATTTTTATGGAGTGGTTTGAGCAAGAAGCTCTGCAGAACGCCCCACACATCCCGAGATACTGGTGGCGCTACGTCGACGACGTTTTCGCTATAGTAGAACGCGACAAGGTCGATTCTTTAATGACTCATTTGAACGCTGTCCATCCGAAAATAAAGTTCACGCTAGAGATGGAGGAGAACAGCAAACTTCCGTTCTTAGACGTGCTGGTCATTCGCCAAGAAGATGGTCGCCTGCAACATACGGTCTACCGAAAACAGACGCACACGGATCGCTATCTGAGAGCAGATTCACACATCATCCGCAGCATCTCTCATCCATTCCTCGCACACTTATTAATAGGGCACTCTGCCTGTGCGACCCTGCATTCTTGGAAGCCGAGCTAAGTCACGTCAAGAGTGTGCTTGAGGCTAACGATTATGGATGGAGACAAAGTAGAAGAATGGCTGACTCCTCTATCAGTAGTCGACCACCGAGCGTAGATAGATTGCCCATCTATCTACCTTACATTAAAAGAGTGACGGATAGGATCGGTTACATATTGCGTAAGGGATATGATATCAAGTCTACCGTCCCCTAACACAAGTGAAGGGACCTGGGGTATATGCAATACCCTGTGAATGCGGCAAAAGCTACGTGGGTGAAACGCAGAGACACGCATCAAAGAACATATTAGAAGCGTCAGGAGGCGAGATAGCAATGTTTCAGCAGTCACCGAGCATGTGATGGAGTGTGGGCCGAATCACTTTATACGGACAAAGCCTCCGTACTAGCGAGAGAGAGGTTCTTTGTTCCGCGGAAAATACGTGAGGCTATTGAAATAAGTCGACGCCCTAACTTTAATAGGGACGGTGGTTGGTCCATATCTCCATCATGGAAGCCACTGCTTAATATGGTGAGACCCGATACAGAGGAGGAACTAAAAAGGGATGATGTGGTCAGCTCAGTGTGTATGTGTTTCAAGCAAGATACTCTTCCGCCACCTCTACCACCTCTACCCTCGCCCGCGCCACCCCCGCCACCGCCGCAGTTGTCCGCAGGAACGCGACGGGCGGTGTGTCATCCTGTGGAACTCCTTGAGAAAGGTAGCCGTATGCCATCGAAACAAGTCGGACGAACCCGACAACACAGTGAGATAATCCGTTGTTCTCAATCTATAATGTGTAACAATACTCACGTTTCGTTTATTGATTTGTATTACTTATTAAATAATCATAATTCAATTTTGTTTTTAGAAACATACCATTACTTGGATGTTCCTCCTCTAGCTCAATAATGTGATCTAGACTATCACAAACAGCTAGTAGTTCTTCTTTAATAGCGTCGCATTCTATGGAGAAGAATTAACAAGAAACTCCATGAACACTCTTAAAAACCACAAAATTTTAAATTTAGGTTACTCCACTGTCACAACTTCATGACAGACTTTTATACGTAAATAAATCTCATTAAACTACCACAACCTTTAGACGTCCACTGCTGGGCATAGGTTTAGTCGTAACCGCCATGCTTGGTCGATGCATGTTGGCGATCGCAGTAGGTGTTATGGTACTCAGAAGGACGCCGCTGCCTACCCTCTGGTCAATATCCCTCCTGTCGCCTTCTATGACACCCACGGGTAGAAATGGGGTGGTGCTATTCGCTGCCGGCACCACGCGGCTAAAACAGATTTGTTATTTAATGTCTTTGCTAATTATGTTCCTCGACTCATCTAAATTTATATGCGTTGAAATTCTTTCTTTATATTTCATCGTTACTAACGTATGATGACCGATGAAAAACCCGGACAAGTGCGAGTCGGACCCGCCCATCGAGGGTTCCGTTCAAATTGCGTGATTTGGTCACTCATACAATTATGACTCCGCGCATACCTCGATGATTGATTTCGTACTTTAAAGACTATATTTTTTATGACTTAATTACAAACATATTATTATAGTTTTCAGACTTTTCCCTGTATTTACAGTATAAGACGATATTACTTGCCAAATTGCATAGTGTAGGTCAACGGAAAGTTTACTATAAATTTTGATCCTTGAGAGTGTCGAAATATACGTTTTTCGCGGCATAAACGGCTGTATCTTTTTTCACATTAACTTAGAAGTTTGATTTATTCACAGCTTCAAGGGACTGTTTATTTGAGTACCTATAAGATTTTAATTTCAACTCGATACCTCCACGCGTTCCAAAAACGAATACCAATAGGGGATATTACTGTAATGTTCTGGCAGTTTTTCGACGAGTCGTTCAAAGCGTGAAATTTTGAACTCAATACAATAATGCATAATATTATACAATAATGCATCAGTGCTGTGTATTTCGATGTAGAAATGAAAGGAATTATTAATTTCCTAAAGAAGAAAATGTTCGAAAACTTTGGGAAGCAGCTAAAAATCACTCTAAAATATGTTCAGGTTAAGTATTCAGGTGAGATAGTCGTATTTACAGAATAACATTCACTTTTATCATTTAAGACAACCGAATATGGTCGTAGGAACTAGGATGCCATAATATAGTTAAAGTACAGTTAGGTAAGTGAGATTAATTAAAACTGATGTATTTTCACAAAATACCTAGTTATTATAATTAATAACATAATATAACAAGAATACGAGGTTATGGCTCAGACCAAAAACTATAGACGGAACATTGCGCCCACAAAAGTGTGACCGTAATATGAAGACGATTCGGTCATATGAAGACGGCCGCTCGGTAGTCAGCCGCGAGTGTGTGAGAGCGCATGACGTACAGTACGGTCAACGTAACTTGGCGCGTCTGAAGTTAGCCGATTAGCTGCGCAGTAGACAATTTCGTTCCTAAAAGTTCCATTGCGCAGCCAAACAGCTAACTTCAGACGCGCCAAGTTACGTTGACCGTATTGTACATTTGGTAAAATAATAATTGCGAAATTATGCCGTCCTGTTGTATAAACTGCTGCAAAAACAATTCATGTTGTCGTAATAAGTCTTCTGGGATTACTTTTCACAAGTAAGTAACCAATTTTCTGCATAATTTAAACAAAATCGCGAAATGTTTGAAATAATTTCTTGGAATACCAATTCTAGACGTTATTGTCTCAGTGGTCAAGAACGTTATCTTTTCCCAAAAGTAAGGGAGGGCAGTTGAGAATTTAGTTCAAACACGGTTCAACTAAGTGTTTTCAATCAGCTTATTGCATATTCAGTTTTCGAGTACATTAGGTATGTTATTATTACATGACATGAATAATACGTAAGTATTTATAAAATATATTTTAATAATAATTATTTTTGAAATGATATTTTTAGTTCCGGACCTCAAAAGGAAAAAACGGAACCCTTATAGGATCACTTTGTTGTCCGTCTGTCTGTCAGTCTGTCCAACAAGAAACATTATTAAAAAATTGTGAGTCAAAACTTACACATACAAAAAACTGACGCAACATATAGGGCATTAATATAAATAAGCTTTGTTTTTTGGTAAATTAATAATGTTCATGATATGAAAATAAATTAGGTACTCTAATTAAACTAAATTATCTTTCATTTCATACAACCACGACAAATTAAACAATACTACTTAATAATAAAACTTTTCACCAAAGTATATCTCTCGCACTTGGCTGACGCAGCGCAGCGCTTGCAACATTATTCTCTAGCACACATGCACAAATCTACGATATCGTACACCGAGTCACGCACACATAACCGACCTTAGGTTTTACTTCTTTGGTCGCGATTGTTTACGACCGCTCCGTCTGTAGTTTTATATTGGTCTGACGGTTATGGTTTAAGGAATGTGCTAGTGGTGCCCTCTGCGTCGAGTTTCGCGTAATGTTCCCTATTATTGAGGATAGGTATCAAAGAGTATAATAATAATATCGGTAATAGGTATTAAAGGATGAATTCGTAGCTCGGCGCCAAGGGCACGTGTTTGTGATGATTAATATTGAAAAAACAAAATTAATGAACTTTAAAATACGAAATCGACGTACGGGTCCTCTAAAAATCAAGTACCTAGATAAAGACATTGAAGAAACAGAAGTAACAACATTTCTAGGGTTACATGTAGACGACAACATCAACTGGATAGCGCAAATTGTCTGTGTGTGTAAGAAGCTAAGCCAGTTTTCATACGCCCTTCACAGACTAAGAAAAACTGCAAATCTGTCAACGCTATTGACGGCGTACCACGGTTATGTCAACTCTACCCTTAGATATGGTCTGATATTCTGGGGCAATAGTACTGATAAGGAACGTGTGCTCATTGCCCAGAAACGTTGCGTAAGGGCCATTTTTAACATACAAAATACTGAATCCTGTGTACCATTTTTTAAAAAGATGAACACGTTAACGTTTCCTTGTCTTTATATTTTTGAGGTCGCAGTATTTGTTAAAAATAATATTGATCAATTCAAATATCGAATGCACGGCATAAAGACAAACTGGACATTGTTCCTAGTAAGACGCATTTTATGCATAAAAGTATTTTCTGCTCAGCCCCGCGTATATTTAACAATATTCCAAGATCGATTAGAACAATTACTGAACTCAAAACATTTAAAAAGAAACTGCATGCATTATTAGTGGGCAAATGCTATTATTCTGTAAAAGACTTCTTCGACGACAGGACACTGTTAGAATACACTCTGCCTGAGTCATGATGCGTTTAGTACACATATTTATAGACAATTAGTATATTTAAACTGTTAGAAATTATAAATTAAATTGAATTATAAATGTTGTGATGAATATTTGTTGACAAGCATGTAAATTTCTATATATTTTATGTTATTGTACGCCCAAAGGGCGGGACATAACAGATCACAAAATAATTGATAACACCATCTGTATTATGTACACCTTCCTATGATCCACAATAAAGATGAATTGAATTGAATTGTTTTTTGAGGAAGCGGTCAAAAGGTACATGTTGTCTCTAAGCATGAGTACAATGTGAAGTCAATATGACAAGTTGAGATAGAAATGATCATATTCATTCTTGTTCACATACCATCACTTGGATGTTCCTCCTCTGGCTCAGTATCATCTTGTGTGTCATTAACAGCTGGTGCTTCTTCTTTGATAGCATCACTTTCTGTTTGACATTCATTATCAATACTTATGTGCATCATAGGAGTCTTAATAAACCCACCGTAAAACTCTATGTGGTCCAGGTTTGTTAAGGGATTTGGCTGAAAAAGTTGATTATAGTGTTCAGTATAACATTATGGAATGACTTCCACATTATAAGTCAGGAAAATATAATTATGTCTGTTAATGAATCCCTCACCTCATAATCCCCTTTCAACATCTGGGCAAACAGTTCTTCAGCTTCCAGACATTTTCTCCAAAATCTGGCACATTGCTTCATTTTAGTGAAACAGAAGAAGCAAATGAGCATCGGTCTACTGTCTTCGGTTACAAACTGCAACAGTTTATAATAAAAATATTATATTATTTCCTTTTCTTTTTTTTATTTCAATATTTTATTTCCAACTGAAATATTTTCAATCTAATTAATTTAATAAAAAACTACTCTACTGACCAAATTTCTGTCAAGAGCCCAAATAAATGCTTTGACTATCTTTGACTTCGATTTTGACTGTTTTACAGGCATTAGTCAAAGTCAATTCATTCATCAATGAATTTATTACAATTAAACCATTGCCAGCATCAATTACATCCTCTATCGTACTCTTGCCACCGCCAGGGTGCCTACTATTTTAGAATCTTATGGCTTGGCATGCGACAACGGGAAAGTTGGCTTCTCCTTGGAAGTCAACTTTCAAGGCATTATGGTCATCCCATCTGGTCTCTGGACACATGCTGTGTCCCACACCTAAGGCTTACCCAAGGAGGCCTAAGGTGTAGGACACAAAATGTGTCTACACCTTTGCGCCATCTCATCTTCCAAGCACAATGTGTTGTGCTGGGGTGGCTGATGCAGGTGCCAAAAACCTCAAACGGCGCAAATATAATAGCCTTCTTGGAAGCTATACATATATTTGAGCTGTTTAGGGTGGAAACTCTAGGGCCATGGGGTCCGAC
The DNA here is from genome assembly GCA_947361185.1 of Charanyca ferruginea. NCBI lineage: Eukaryota > Metazoa > Arthropoda > Insecta > Lepidoptera > Noctuidae > Charanyca > Charanyca ferruginea. Next base: position 4,634,401 of record OX376081.1, on the reverse strand, counting down.
TGACCCGAAGGCAGGTCTATTATTATTATTATTAGTTTAGATTTAGATTAGATTAGTATATAACTAAAATTGTAATTTAAATCAATAATTAAAACATTAAACCATTTACAGGTACTTTTGAAATGTCAAGGAGTCGGTCAGTTAGTCAGAAAATTGCAGCTACAGAACACTATTACTCCAAGCGGTGGTGTTTGGAGCAAGCTGCTCGTTGCAAAACCATGAAATGGGATAGAACCAATAGAACCCATATGACGACCTCCTGCTGACCGAAACTTCAATGGAGACTAGCCGAATCCGTAAGGGATACTAAGCACAAGCGTATATTCATTATAATAAGTGAAATTACAGGTTTGTGTACAATATAGCACCTATATGATCAGTAATTTCAATCTTACAGTAGTTTTATAACTACATACCGGAGTGTGAGTCAGCTGCTCATATACTTCGTGCAGGTACTTATTGACTACTATACACATGCGAACATTCTCCACCAAACATATCCTACACATAGTCAGTTTTTCCATCATAATTTTAAAACAATCACCTATCGTTAGTTCAAGTTTACTAGAAATTAATAACAAACAACAATGTAGAAAGTGCGCCGCTTTGCTTGTAATCTTGTAATTATTATTAAGTGACAGTGACGGACGTCAGTGACAGAACAGAACTGACAGACAGCCACAGGCCACTAAACGGCCTGACAGCAGAATGACAGAGCACCCAGGGCTGCCAGAATATCAGGTTGTCAGGAACCTAATACATTCTAAGCGCATAAAATACAGTCCCGAGAGCGAAGGATTTTTTTTTGATATGTAATTACGATTGTTACTAAACAACTAAACTTCATTTATAAAAGTCTTTAGGTACGCACTCGTGATTTTATGAAGGTCTGATATAACTGGCAGGCTACACTTAATCCTGGCTGATTAACTTGTCAGCCAGATGGAATGATTATATGACGGCAAGAAGAAAAACTATATTTAGAAATATGAAAATTCGAATGAAGCTGACTATATAAAGCGCGTTGACGGTGGAGATGAGTCAATCGAGATCTGAATTCTAACCAGAAGCAACATAAAACTTCAAAGTCTAGGAAACAAAGTCTACTAAGCCGACGAGCTGTCGCGTGCCTGCACTTCCCAGAGCGGATCCCACTGAAAGATCCGCCTGGGACCTCCGCTCCCGAACTTGGAGCTGACTGCGCGTCAGCCTTCTTCCGTCGGTCCTGTCCTCACCTGTTGTCGTCCTTACTGAAGCCGCCTGCACATACCTACCTTCCTACCATTGCGTACCTTCCTACGAGTGCGTTTTAGGTTAGTCTTTTTATCTTAGAATAATAACGCATAGAAGGACAATATCTAGCTGTCAATGAAAAATTTACGTTACAATAGTAGGTTATGTGTGAGTGATCGGCATGTAATTACGACAGCTGACACGCACACACACGTAAAAAAATTTTGCTAGGAAATATTTTTTCCCCGATCCTAGGAAAAATGATAATGCATTTGGGCCATAGCACGATTGCATTTAAAAAATGTTACGTACCTACGTAGTTTAAGTTGTCAATGTGGTTTTTTTTTATATTAATTAAAATACAGTCACATCTACTTATCGTTATACAACGTTATAAAAGTTTTAATTGTTGTTTTTAACGTAACTCGTACTTATACTTAGAAATTCATTTGCGAGTCCATGTCGTGTATCTATTTAAATTAGTTTAAATGTATACGCACCAAACATTTTAATATATAGATAATATTTTCGTTGTCATCCCATCAAAATATTATTTACAGTCGTATTCATATATAAAATTTTTATTCGGAGATCGATTTACGTAAAAGTAATAGCTATATAATGTTACTATTTACATGTGAAATGTAATTTCATCACATTCTTTATGTTTACCGGTTGTGCTATGGCAGTACATAATACGCAACAAACCGTAATTTTAAAATATTTCTTGCGAGCTGTGTTCAACGGAGCGTGACCTTGAGTTGAGCACTGACGGCTCGCTGCCGCCCGCTGCGACTACCTACTACACACACCTTTTATGGTCGAATAAGAATACTCGTACTTTTGAAGCTCGTACTAGGTTTCTATGCGTTATTATTCTAAGGGCCGATTGTTCAATCCTCTGATAAACAGTTAGATAGTACTTATTAGACAGATAACAAAATATTGCATTTTTCAATCGTCAGATAGGCTCTGTCAGGGCAATAACGGCCCTAACTGAGGAATAAATTTGTCTGCCCATGGGACGGCCAGATAAACGTCTATTCAATAGATACAACTAGATCCATTGACGTTTAGTTTGAAGTTATTTCTTCTATTTCCAAAGTAATATAAAAATTATGGAAATTTTCGATGCTGTTGACAATGTGGCAATTTTTTTTTTTTTTTATATTGTTATAGGCTTGCGTTTGACCGCAACTCACCTGATCTTAAGTGATGATGCGGCCTAAGGTGGAGCACGCATTGAGGAAGAGGGTATGTATGAATATTTAAATACTGAAAAGAAACAAATAGTAATCAGACCAAGACCCGACCAGTTTGCTATGTGGGATTCAAAAGAAAATCACCAAACACGAGAAAATAACAGATGTTAGGGATGCACTATGAAAAAAAAGGTCGAATAAAGGAACCAGCCAACGCATTTGCTATCCTCTTCTAACGCACATTACACCGTATGCATGTTTCACGCTCGCACAACATTACAGTGAAGTTGGCAACTAAAATCCACAGATACCTATTCGATTGCTATCTGGCCATTGAAAAATGCAACAATTTTATTTGTCGTTTTAACAGTCAGTTAAGTTTATTCTCTAGTTACAATGATATTACATTAAACAGATATGTTATGAACGCCCAATTTTGAAGATTCAAATACGTCCTAATTGGGACGTATTGTCTTTAGTCTGTGTCACGCATGGCGACGAGTGATACGCTTTGTTAAAGCAGCTAAAAAAAAAAAAATGCTATTTTGTGTATTTAGAAAGTATACCAATTATGATACCTAAATTAATAAAGCACAAGGGATCTCATACCACATGTAACTACGCAATATACATCGATTTATTTATATATTTCAATTATTTTCCTAATATTCTTATATTTGGAGGTTAGAAAAAAGAAAGAAATGGAAATACATTTTTTCACGTGAGTAAGACAAGGACGCGTTCACTCCGGACATAGAATAAAAGTACAGATGCGATATCGTAGGCAGTAAAGTCATTGTTTACCCACAGTTCTGTTTTTCTTTTTTCTAACCTTGTAATATTTAATCATTTTGATTTATTTAACATCGTTTATATACTTAATTAGAAATTAAACAATATGACAACAGATATTTATTATCCTTTCTTCGTTAAGGTTATCCAAAGATAACCTTAACGAAGAAAAGGCTTCAAGAATGGATCGCATTTGTTCGTAAACAAAGAAATGAATTTTATTAAAAAATACATATTTTCTACTCTATTTATTATTATATATATTCTATTATACCTTTAGTCCCGTTTATTAGTTGTTATAGGTACAAACCGCGTGTATAAATGTACTCGCGGTTTGTACCTTCTGTCTCGTTAAATTTGTTAGTCTATGATGCCAAGACGCGGTGATTGGTGGCCAGGACAATGTCTGTTTACATTCACGCGTAATTGACAACACTAACTGTCTCTTTTTTTCTTGTTGGTTTTATCAAGCCATCCCTTTTCAACATTTTGCCTTGTAGTGAATTGTAAAATGAATGAAAAGTGCGTATGTTTGCAGCCGCTGCTGCGCGGAACACTTTTTTCGTTCGTTTTGTGAGTGTATGACATATCTGTTTATTAGAGTATCATTGTCTAGTTAGTTATTTGTTCAGTTATTCGATGATTGAACAATCGGCCCTAAGCTTTTTATTTTAATCTGTATTGTTGACGCCGTATCAATTTCCAAACGAGTCAACCGCATCTGGCAACACAGCCTACGACTGCATCCTGCCGCCGCAACCAATAGCGGCCGTTCTCCATCACCTGATGTGGTGACGCTCGCCATCAACCAATCACATGACCGCTACATCACGCCATACTCGCTGCCCGCGGGACGGCGTCCACGCACCCCACTTGCTCGACGGTCAGCCACACAGCTAGCACATATTAAAAACCTAATTAAAGACGCCTTCTGCGGCCTCTCTGTACAAATCTAACTTGTAATCTTGTAACATTGTCTAAACTGTAATTAAACCTAAGTCAAGGGTTATTTTGCCTATTTATTTAACTTTGTTCCCTATAACGAACAGTATTTTTATCCCATTCATTTTCTTGTACTTTTTAAAATTTTACATGTGCAAGTGCCTTTCATCCATAATGATCATAGGATGCAGTAAGTAATTTGTTACAGTGTGCGCTTCGGGTGCTGCCCTGGAAGACGCGTGCTATGTGTGCACTTCGGATGATAGTTCGTGATGGTGGCACTTCACATGGCTATTGGTGTTTGCTATTGGGCGTTTGCTGTATTTGGCAAAATATATGACGAACACGCAAATATACAAATACAGGCAAATATGACCATCCACACATGGCAGCCAAATAACAAATACGCAAACATTTGGCAGAAGCAGGCAATGTATTCAGCAAAACTATGGACGTGTTTTAACTTGCAGCTGGATTTTATTATTTACATACCTATTACTTATACACAAATTATTTTGGTATAATTCGAGGAATTTTAACACTGTTTCATTGTTCCAATTCATTTTCAATAGCTGTTCCGGTTCGCGCTCGCAACACAGACACAAAATACTGCACGTCCATGCAGGTCGGCGACGCGTGCGCATCTGAATCTGAACATGGCCATTGTGTGGACGGCTTATTTGCGTATTCGCCTATTTGACCTCTTCGATGTGCGTCGAGAAACCGACAAGCTCACGGTAACGCGTACTTGGTATTGGCCATATTTGTCAAATAGGCGAATAAGGCCAATCGTTTGTCAAATATACTGTCCACACATGGTAATTGTTTGCCATATATACCAAATACACAAATACAAATAGCCATGTGAAGTGCCAGCATGAGATTAGTTTAGTTGATGATGGATGAATTTTAGAACCATTCATTTTGTGAAAAGTTTATTGAAATGTGTCGCAAGAATATTAGCTGATTGAGAGATGACTGGTTGAGTTGCCTTTATAGAGAGAATTTTATGGCGTGTGTAGTATATAACTCCTAAATGGGATGCTATATCTTTCAGCCACATGCGCGGGCTTTGCACCGCTGTCTATGGTGTGTGCTGGCAGCTTTTTATTAGCTGGCTTGTTTTATTTATTAAGTGATTTTTGATTAGTTATAAAATGGAGTGCGTTACGATTGCTCCGCCAAGATATACAAACAGAAAAAAAAATCGTCAAAAGAATTGTCGGAATTTGTCGAAATCGAAGGGAACAAACCAAAAATTTGTCGGAGTAGAAATAAATAATAATAAATAATAAATTAATTTATTTCGGACAACAGTGTTCCATATTTTGTTAGTATTACACACAGCTTAAATCTAGTGTTATGGTGGCACTTCACATGGCTATTTGTGTTTGCTATTGGGCGTTTGCTGTATTTGGCAAAATATATGACGAACACGCAAATATACAAATACAGGCAAATATGACCATCCACATATGGCAGCCAAATAACAAACACGCAAACATTTGGCAGAAGCAGGCAATGTGTTCAGCAAAACTATGGACGTGTTTTAACTTGCACCTGGATTTTTTTATTGACATATTACTAATACTCAAATTATTTTGGTATAACTCGAGTCATTTTAACACTGTTTCATTGTCCCAACTCATTTTGAATTGCTGTTCCAGTTCGCGCTCGCAACACAGACATCTGAAACATGGCCATTGTGTGGACGGCTTATTTGCGTATTCGCCTATTTGACCTCTTTGCTGTGCGTCGAGAAACCGACAAGCGCGCGGTAACGCGTATTTGGTATTGGCCATATTTGTCAAATAGGCGAATATGGCCAATAGTTTGTCAAATATACTGTCCACACATGGTAATTGTTTGCCCAATATGCCAAATACGCCAATACAAATAGCCATGTGAAGTGCCAGCATTAGGTAGTAAAATTCATATTGGTAGATTCATAAAATGGTATAAACAAAGGATGACTAGGCAGAAAAATATGTTTCCTACCTAATCAACCTCCGCATTAAATTCCTAATATTTGAAGTTTAGCTCTCCGCCACAACTCGCAGGATAAAGTTGCGACTACTCCGCACTCTGCACAGCAGCGAGGCAGTTTAAAAAAAAAAAAACTTTTTTTGCTTGAAAGCCGTCTGTGCGAGCCTCTGCAAACATTTCTGAGGCGCTACAGAAACGGGGCAGTCGCAACAACATCCTGAAAGCCTTTGAATATTTACATGTCTAGATAGAGAGTGAGCGTTTAAACGTCGAAAAAAGTATTGGCTAACTGTTGGCCTGTTCGCTCGCCCCGCCCACTCAGTGGCGAAACTGTCATTATATGGTAAACACGCATTCACTGAGTGCGCCTATAAAAACGACAAACTGCGCTATAATATTGTGTAGGAATTACAAACAACAACAACTAACAACACACACAACAACAAAAAAAGTTACCTATTATCAGTAAATACATTTAAAATAACTAAATTATAAAGAAATAATTAAATTAAAAAAGTATAATTCATGTCATTTACAGTGTGTCATTTACAGGGTTGCCTGTTAATTCAATGTAAAATTTCACACGTGAATGTTAGATAATTAAAAAAAAAAACATGATCACGAAATCTACGTATCATAAATACAATACTTAATTGTATTTATAATACGTATGTATACATACCTCGACAAAATGAAAAGAACAGCAGTTTTTTTTTTTGCGAGCTTAGTTTTGTTCCCATATTAAAAGTTGTTTATAATGCTGAGTACAATGACCTCCTACGAGATTTCCTGTATGAATAGATAGACCTAGAATAATGTTGTTGTTAAATAATGGGTAGACCTAATAATAATGCTTAAAAATAATTACGAACTACAATATTAAGAATAAATAACCTTCAATCTATCAATATCTTTTTCATTACAAATATATTTGAACTAGTCATTCACAATCACAGCATAAACTTTAGCACAATACCTTATGAAAAAAAAAGTATTTTTTAAAACAGATTGTAGATAATTATCACAAAGTCAAAACATATTCACTCTTTTTATGGGAAAAATTTAAGGGCTGGTATCCCTCCCAATGATGCGCGCGCATGACCGCGTTTTATATTTAGCCATTTCCGTTGCCGCTTGCTCTGCCGTACATATTTCCCCAAATATTGCTGTGGCAACGTCAACGGAAATGGGTGTTTACATTGCCGCTTCATATATTGGACGACCATTGGAACATTTAGATGATTTTTTTGAATGAACGTGAACCTTCCGAAGTTTATATATTTTATTTTATTTTATATAAATGCAGAAAAGCAAAACCGAATAAAAATATTTTCGCACACTCTAAAATCACCTGTATCTTTATAACATAGCGTAAAGAACCATTTTTCTGGAAAAAAGTAATTCAATATAATATGCCTAAAATCTTACGTTTCAATACGGGCTCGATCGGGAGTATACGGGAGCAGTGTTGAATTCTGTACTATAATTATAGTATTTGTACTATAATTTCGCCTCTTGTACTATCTACTATCCAAAGCCAAGGATAGTACACTTTTGTACTATAATTTTACAGTTCCGTCCGTGCCTAATAAGAACTCAGACAAACTCAACTTTTTCAGTCATTGTATGGACCGTTCGTATGTCAGTGTACATGTTAGTCATTGTGAGTATTTGTGAGTTGGTTAGTACTTGGCTTGGTAGCTTTACTGATCACAATTATTAACAATATTGGCAACACCTTCTCAAAATGAGTCTTTGTTTGGCATAGAAGAAAGAACTTTATAGTCTTTGTGTTGTTTGGATGAAATTAAGTCAGAAAAAAAGGTAGATCTATTTTAGTCTAAACTGAAGACAATGGTGTGATTTGAGTGAAAAGAAACCTTTTAAGGTATGACGTCTGTGGATTACTGTTAATTCAGCAAAAAAAACTATTCACTAATTTCAATGAATAAATTAATACCTAAGAAAAAGCGTATATTTTTTTATATTTAAATAATAATCAACCTTAACACAAGGTGTACTATCCTTTTTTGTTAAATACTATCTTTTTTTTATCTGTGTACTATCCGTCTCGGAGTGCTTCAGTCCAACCCTGTTCGGGAGGCGCCGTAACCATTCGGGTAACTTTGCGGCGGGCGGTCGAAGTACGTCCAACGAAAGAAGTTCCGCAGACGCGGCGTTAGTTACTATGCGACTGTATACGTATGCTATCCACTAACTACCTAATCTTGTTAGTTCCATGTATTTCCGCGGGACTTTTTTTGTTGGACGGACTCTATGAACTACTGGGCCGCCGCACTGGGTATGACGTCATACCCGATACTGAGTGGTGTAGCTAATAATAAGTACGTGGTGCCGCGTACCGTCATACGATTTAGTTCGGCGCGTAGCTCGACATTATGCCCACAGTAAAGATATCTAAAGCGACTTACTGACCATCCTTCTTGCTGTACGTCCCGCCAAGGTCATGCACGATGCACGATGCGAAACGACCGTGAATAAGCTTGCTGTACGTCAATAATTATTATTAATTATTTTTTTTCACAGTACTTTTGATGTATGACCTTGGCGGAACATACAGCAAGAAGGATGGTGAATAAGGCGTTTAACAGTATTGTGACTCGGCCCTGTCCTTGAAATAATTCCTACACCCGCGCAGTACATGCGATAGGGCTGTCCCGCGTAGTGTTTTAATTTCTTCCTATAGTGTATGTTTTATTTTCTTTTTAGTTTTGTGATTATAAATTTGTAGTGTTTTATTTTCCTTTTAGTTTTGTGATTGTAAATATAGGTATTATAATATTTTTCATTTAATTACAAAGAAACGAAATACGTAAATGAAATAGGAAGTGATCAATAAAAATGCATGTTATGTTTTTGATTAGAAGATTTAATAAAAAACTACCCTTATAAATTTGAGACTGAAAGATAAGTATTTGCGCCTCAGTTGCAGTTGCAGCCATTCAAGGCATTTAAAAAAATATTTCCCTTTACTCTGCAATCTTTACAAACTTCAACATCTCCTTTTTACTTAACCAAAATGCAAAACACAGCTGACAAAATCTCTAACTATCGACTACAAAATCTTACTTAAAAGTAAATAATAAATTAATAATGTAAATCTTACTAAATAGGTAGATACAGTTACAGTGTCCAGCACAAGCTACAACAATCTGTCAAATTTCTTTGATAGATTTACAATTTTATTACAAAAGCGTAAGGTCAGTACAGTTTGTCTATTCTTCCTGTCAGTATGTCTACGACAGAATAGACATACTGACAGTAAGAATAGACAAGTCAGTACATTTTGTCTATTCTTCCTGTCAGTATGTCTACGACAGAATAGACATACTGACAGTAAGAATAGACAAGTCAGTACATTTTGTCTATTCTTCCTGTCAGTATGTTTATTCTTCCGTAGACATAGCGTGGTCATGCTACGCGTGCTGTACCTACTTTGCTCGGTAGAAAAAGCGAAATACTTACCTTTTAAAAAAAGAAACAAATTACGTACTATAGTAGGTATATCATTTTTTTTAATAGTCTAGTAGGTACCTATAGTCTGGTAGTCATTTTTTTTATAGTCTCAGGAACATAGTCTTTCGGATTTTCCAGGTAATTTTAAAAATGTTATCTCTGGGTGCGTTATTGACGAATTCAAGCAACCAAAAACAACACAATATATTCGCCACTGCGGCGCATTCGAGACTGTCGGTGTGCTGTCGGTATACTAATTTCCCTACTAACTTGAAAAGTGTAGGTACGACTCGCGTTCCGACAGTTTATATGAAGATAGAATACCGTTAGATATCTTTACTGTGTTATACCTATCGAGTACGTACCGGGTCTCTGCTGTACATACCCGGTCTGCGTACTGGTAAACACATACTGGGTTTTTATACCTGTACCCAATGATATTCTAATAAAATATCATTGCCTGTACCAGTATATACGCACCATCCCTACTTCATACATATTTTCAATTATACTCTGGGCAATGGATAACGTGGAAATTGTCGCAGCGTCGGCGCTTTGCCTCATGAGTTTAATTATATATTTTAAAAAATAGAATTCAAAAGAGACGCCGTCGTCAGAGGAGATGTTGAAGATGGCAATTGAACGTAATTTGATAAAAATAAGACTTCTAAACTTTGTGTTTCAGTTTGTGCTCTTTATGCGATGGGTTCCATTCGTCATTTGAAAAAGTTACAAAAATTTCAGAATATTTTCGTTACTCCATTCCAATCCAATGGCATGATGAGAGCGGCTTGTAATTAAATGAATTGCAAGTGTAACACGTCAGTCACGTTCACGCGTTCGCTTCCGACTGAGAACGCCTGAGTGCCTGAGCTACATGTAAACACACGTTGCCGCTCGCATTGCCACGCTTTGATGTCCGCAAGAAAACCGCCAAATGAGGGATAGCCGGGCAATGCGAACGGCAACGTCAAAGGCAATGGAAATGACCTGGGCCTCAAGTCTGCTATTACAATAGTCTCAGAATGGTCTATCATTGATTTCATAATTGTTGATTTTGTTTTAATAAGTTTGGTAATCTACTAATATAATGGCGTCATTATGACTTTCCAATGGTCAACCAATGACACTCCATTGAAAGAAATGATATAGAATGGTAATCTCGTACATAATGACAAATTAATGACCGACGACACGGTTGGCGCAGTGGCTGAGCGAACGACTGCTGCGCAGCGTGTTGCGGGTTCGATTCCCGCCCAGGGTAAATATTTGTGTGATGAACACTTGTGTTTGCCTTGTGTCTGGGTGTTGTTTATCTTTATATGTATGTATGTATTTAAAATATATTTGTGTATGTATATCAGCTGTCTGACACCCATAGTACAAGGTCTCCCTAGTTTGGGGTCAGATGGCCGTGTGTGAAATGTCCCCACATATTATTATTATTATATTATATTATTACTTAGTTTACGAACTTCTTACTACTTCAGATTGCTTATAACACTTATAAATAGTATGTAGAAATATATATAAATAAAATCTGGCATGAATAAATGTTCAAATTTGTTGACAATGTCATTTTAACACAATTCTATTACGAGACCATTGACCGACCAATGATCAACCATTATGAATTTAGCAGATTACGAACTTTTAGCAAAATGACAATGAGATCGTGTTGGAATGACGAAATTATAAAAATAGCAGTCTTGGCCCCCTGTTTAAATTCTCGCGTTTCCCAGTTTATTCCCCATTGGCAATTGGCTAAATAAATATAAATGCGGTATAAAACAGTAGAAACTACGCTTACTTGTGTGCGTGTTACGCACACAAGCCCTAATAATCTGGACTGATGTTCTTGTTGCGATTGCAGTGCAACACTATAATTATCTATACCCTGTTCACAATAAGATTAGACATTTACACAAACCTTTTTTACAGTCCGTTCAACCGATTTTGACTTATATTGCGTTGGTCGCATGACAAATGGCAACTGCAGTAAACAGTTGTTATTGTAACCACTTTTTGCCTCTAATGTCATCCTTAACACTACGGAATAGAAGTCAAAATCGGTTGAAGAATGGTTTGTGTTTATGTCTAATCTTATTGTGAATAGGGTATAGACATTTATATAATCAAAGCAGAAAGCATTGTTATATTGCACGCGTAGGGCATCCAGCGATCTGTTAGTGTAGTTAACCCATAGACTTATTTATGATTATTCGTAAACGTATTACCGGGTTCCCTCTATCTGGCAGAATCTTGATGCTCCGAAATTTATTTGGCATAACACACTTGGCATAATCTTCTATAAACTAATATTTTTAAGGTATAAAAATTGTTTAATATAATTATTGTTTGGCAGAATGTTTATATGTCCGAATTTACAATGGCATACTTTTAAGATGGCAGAATATTATTTCGCATAATTTCGTTTAGGATAACGGTTATTTGGCAGAATTTCATTTGGAATAATTTTATTCGGCATATTGCCATTTCTGTAAAGAAAAGCATTTTTACCTTAAATTAAAATTAAAATAGGTATTGTCTTAAAAAGTCTATGTTGTGCTACATAAGTTAGTGACAGAAACGAATCGCTGCAAAACCGACTTCACCTAGTCTGTTTGCCCTACCCCTAGAGAGTAATTTAAGCTCGCGTAGGCGCGGAGGGGCGAGGCGGCCCGCGAGCTGAGGAGCAGGCGGTTGCAACGCTGCGGTGGTGAGCGTTTAAACCCTCTGCGACGGCAAGGTCGCGTGGGACCGCCGGAGACCCGCAACGCCGAAGCCGTGACAGAAACCATGCCTGCTGCATGTTGCATGCCTGCTTGCATGTTGCATGGTCGCTTGCATGCTGTATATTTGCTTGCATGCATGGTGTATGCTTGTTTGCATGTTTGAATGCTTCTTACAGGGAAATAAAAAAAACATAAATGTTCACAATCAGCTATTTGATTCAGTGTTATTACACGCAATAATGAATTTATACAAATCATTAATTAATTATAATGGTAAAACTACTAAATGATTCTAACTATTAATTTTCTGCAATGTGAAATACCTATGAGTTTTTCAATTATTATGGAAACTCGTATGAAATGTACCTATGCCAAAAGATGATTCTAACTGTAAGATTTCTTAGGTATGATGGTTGTGCTTTTCGATTATTATGCCTATGAAATTTATGCTTAAAGATGATTCTGACTAACAAAATTATGAGTTTTGAATGTATGATAAATGAGTGTCTGCCAAACAATTTTCTGCGAAATGAAGTTTATGCTATCCGCTGTTATGCAAAATAATATTATGACATAAAAAGTTCTGCTGTAACAGGTAGACCCCGTATTACCATGTTTCGAACGCACCTCAACTTCTCTTTTTACGACGTTCCATTTTACACACTGCAACTTTAACTTTTTTCAACACTGTTTTTTAGTTTTATACATTATTTTAAGTTTTATTTAATCAGTAAGTATATTTTATTATGTTATTTTTAATGAATTTCTTTATTACATATTCATTACCTACAAATAACATAATAGAATAGAATAGAATATAATAGAATAGAACCGAATAGAATAGAATAGAATAGATTTATTTATTTGCACTGAATGTAGGTAAAAACAATGAGTTCTAAAGTACTAAATAAGCGCCTTGTGGCTGGCTGGTTTAATAATAAAATAAATTAATCATGCATTACGCTATATTGAGTTCGCACGACTGAAACGGATTTTTTTGACATTTGACATCACAGACTACTTAGAGATACTTTTACACTATGAAAACTCATCTCTTAGATTATATTTTCAAGTAAATGATGTGATTGTGTTGGATAGGGGTTTCCGAGATTCTTTATATAGGTACTACTCAAAACAAAATAAGGGCCACGAGGTATTTTTTCATTTTGGTGTAATTTATTTTTTTATGGTGCTCTTCACAGACGAATGCAAAGTTAAATTTTTTAACGACGATCGGCGTATTAGTGTATGGAGAAGACGCGGCGAGAGATTTTCAGAAGCCTGCATTCATGAAGTCGATCGTTTTGGTGGTCCAAATGTAATGATTTGGGGCGGGATAAGCTTACACGGCAAAACTGAGCTCGCTATTCTCTGCTGCTCAGCGGTATATTGAGGAAGTTATCAGACCACATGTGATCCCATTTGCACAGCGAGCGGGTCCTGGATTCATCTTGATGCAAGACAATGCTCGTGCACACACGGCTCAAGCGACTCGGTTTGTACTGGAAGACTCTCAAATTCAAGTCTTGCCGTAGCCGGCGAACAGTCCGGACTTAAATCCAATAGAGCACATGTGGGATCAGTTGAAATGAAGAGTTAGAGACGGTGATCAGGAAATCCACAACCAACAGCAACTCATCAACACTGTGAAAGGACCTGGGAAGAGATTCCAATGGAAAATGTCAGGCATTTGATTGAGAGCTCCAGGCTTCAGGAGTGCGTAGCTAAACGAGGGGGGCATACCCGTTACTAAAAGATGAGCATGGAGTATTTTCTTTTGTTTTCAGTAACTTTACGTTGTTTTTATTTTTAACCTAAAATGTGTTCTTTCTTTCAAAAGCAAATAAACTTTTTCATCATTATTATTTGAATAAATTTATTGGTCTACATGGTAAAAACAACATTAGTTTTTTGTTATGGAGACAAAAAATATTTATTGGTTTTATTATTTTCATGGTACAGACAAAATACCTTGTGGCCCTTATTTTGTTTTGAGTAGTATATGAATGCTAGAACGATAGTCTTGTTGTTGAAACAGCATTTAATGCTCGACACTCTATAGTGACATACATTAAGAGCCTAAGCAGTGACTAGGGTTGCCAACTCTTTGTCGGTCAAAAATAGTAGTTATAAAATTTTTACCCATAAAAATATAGTAGATAACGAAAAGACGAAAAAAAAAGTAGGATCCAAAAATTAGGTAGCTGTACCTACTTTATTTTTTTGAAGAATATTTTGTGAATTTATTATTGAACGCATCGGTCAACTTGACATTCCAGAAACGGAAATTGAAATAGGTATTGACGTTTCGTTTTACGCTTACACATTTTGAATCGAATATTATTGCTTAGAATTTGATGACTTTAAAATATAGTAGTTTCGCCTACTATATCTTTTTTTCAAAAATATAGCAGTCGGGACTCTAATATAGTAGGATACTATATTATATGGGAACACCCAAATATTCCGAAATATTTTATTCCGAATTTCGATATTCCGATTTTCAAAAGTCCGAATTTCATAATACCTAAAAATTATAATCTCTATTATTTAAAATCACGAAAGTTATTTTACCGAATGTCGTAAATCCGATTTGTTTGTTTTCCGATTTTCATATGTTCGAAGAATCAAATGCTCGATGAGTTCTCGGTCCGAAAAACGAAATTCCGAATTTCAATATTTCGAATAAACTGTTAAAATTAGGATTCTGATTCAATTCAGCTACGCATATATATTCAAAATGGGGACACCATTTTGAATATATATGCGTAGCTTGTTTCGCAGACAGAAATTTCATAGAATTTCGTTTCCCAGAAAATGTTTCATATAATATTTGGTTCTTGTATTTTTATTTCGACTATTATTGTTTCAAAGATTATTTACTTGAATGAAACATATTTCACAGAAACACAATTCAAAGAATTTTTAATCACATTTTTTTGTTTAACAAACTTATCAAACAGTAGAATTACTGTTTAACAAATATTGTTTATTCGGTGTATTTTTCTATGGAATTTATTTCAACAAAAATATATAGGTATAAAAAGAAAGACAATAACAAAAATAATCTTAAAAAGTCAATATGTTGTGCTACAAAAGTTAATGACAAAAACGAATTGCTGTGAAACCGACTCCACGTAGTCTTGTCTGCCCTACGCCTAGAGTGTAATTTAAATTCGCGTAGGCGCGGAGGGGCGAGGCGGCCAGCGAGCTGAGGAGCAGGTGGTTTCAACGCCCGCCGCCGCGGCTGAGGTTGGCCGGCGAAGCCGGCCAGTAAGCCGAAGCTGCGGTGGTGAGCGTGAATACCATCTGCGACGATAAGCTCGCGTGGTACCGCCGGAGCCCCGCAACGCCGTAGCCGTGACAGAAACCATGCCTGCTGCATGTTGCATGTTCGCTTGCATGCTCGCTTGCATGATGCATGCTTGCTTGCTTGCATGCTGCATGCTTGCTTGCACGCTGCATGCTTGCTTGCACGATAAACGATTGCACGATAACGATAAAGATAATCGGAATTTTAATAATCGGAATTCGTATTTTTGATGTTCGGAATTTTCATTATGTCGGACTTTTTGTTATTCGATCTTTTGAAACTCGGTATTTTGAGAATAGTAATTATAAACGTTCGGAATTTTGAAATTTTAGTATTATAAAAATAGGATGAATGATAAATCGGAGTTGCCATATTAGGAATTTCGAACTATTCAGAATTATGAAAATCAGTATTTTGAAATTCGTATTTCTGACTTTCGGAATAAAGTTTTTCGTATTTATGTAGTGTACCCATATTATATAGTAGGGTTGGCAACCCTAGCAGTGACCTACGGGCAGTTGATTTCAAGGAGTACACAAACTAAAAAAGTCGTTTTAGACTATAGAAAGGTAGGTAAGTATTCCCATTTTAGACCAAAAATAAAGTTCCAAGGTCAATAATTAGTTCTAGCACATCTATTTCTTTATTACTTATTTGGTAACGGCAAATCCTAACCTAAAAAGTAATATTTGTATTTTTTTGGACTTCGTAGCGTTTAAATCGTAAAAATGACTATCTGGCATTATTTTCTAAACTTACAGGTAGTCTTTCTACTATACTTTATAACTATACACACACTTTTGTTATCAGATTTTTAAATGTATGGGAAATTGGCATTGTTCTTTAGACACTCTATTTAATTGCAGATCATTAAGCCTGATAATTTCAGGTACAGAGTCTGGACATCTACCTGCGGCCTTAAAGAGCATGTATTCACTCTTTGTGACATTGTAAATAAGTCCATGTGAGGCAGCATACTTACGTCTTTCAGGGTTTGAGCATTTCCCTGATTGCCCCAGCTGTCGAGCCCAGCAGCACCATGTCGTCCGCGTACCTAGCTGATGTTATTGACGCTCACTCCATTTATTCGACATCCGACAGTCATGCTGCTGAGCTCGGTGATGAGGCCATCAACATACAGATTGAAGAGCCTAGGAGATGTGAAACCCCCGTGTCTCACACCGCATTCCAATCTGTATGCTGGAGAGAGAGTGTTAGACCACTTTACCTGGTTTTTTTGATTGGCATACCAGTACTGGAATATTTTCCGTATCTCCGCAGGGGTACCCCTGTCCCTCAACTTCTCCCAAAGCACATCATATGAAACAAGATCGAAGGCCTTTGCGAGGTCAAGGAAACTGGCGTACACCGGCGTCTTACGATTGGTATAATATTTAACAGTATGCTTGAGACTCAAGATAGCAGTTTCAGTTGATAGTTCAGGCTGGAACCCAAACTGTGCTTCATGAAGGTTTAAAATAGTTTTCAAATATGAGTCAAGCATACTGTCCAATACCTTAGCCATGATTGTAGCCAGGGAAATCGGACGATAATTTCAATTACACGATATGTCCCCTACCCTGTTCTTAACAATGGGAACTACAAGGGTTTTCATAAAATTTTCTGGCAGGTATGAAAGGCGAAAACAACGTAAAGAACAACGACAAGACCCTCGGCAAGTGGATTCCTGCATATTTCAAGTGTTCAATGCTAAGTCCATCATGCCCCAGAGACTTGCCTCTGCTCATTTCTCGTATAACTCTCTCAACTTGCTTGGCAGTCTCCTTTCCCTGACAACAATACTCGGCATCTATAGAAGGAACAGAGGGACCAAGGGGAGATTGTACCTGAAAATGTTTCATAAACAGTTTTGCAATATCCCCGTGATCACTCTTCCCCTCCACGCTCACTGCAAGGCCAGGCCTAACTTCCAACTTACCTGTGGATTTCCAAAATTTGACAAAGTTATTAGTCCTAGCTCGTTGTTCTGCTATTATGTCCATTTTAATCTGTTCTTGATTATTCTGGCACCATTTCAAGCGACTTTTGAAAACTGCGAGCCTCTCGCATTTGTTCATAAACATAACCCTATAGAAGTTACGAGGGTTTTAAGTTTGCCGCGCGAACGTAACGTGGAGGATTGCGCGGCCATGGAGATCTCAGCAACTACTTAGGTTAGAGATTTAATTCTTTTTGTCAATTTGAAGACTGAATTTGTCAGAAATTGTCGAAACAAGAATATTTTACGAAATATTCATTTTGGAAGTTATGGTCGCGCAATCCTTCACATATTGTTTCTTTATTGTTCTTTAAAACTAAGAGTTCATACAGTAAAACTGTTACAAGAAGAAAGGTCTTAATTTGTCAAAACTAACCAAGGTAATAAATACTACTAAGGTTTAGTTAAACAGACGTAATCAGTCCAAAACAAAAAGTACGTGGCCGCGCGGTCGAAACGTTACTTTGTATGCTCATATCTCACTATCCATAATTGCTAGGATTGCTATGTGAACATCCATTTATTCGACATATTAACCTCATTAAAAGGACATATCGTTTTACCCTCTGAACAGTTTACAACGCGTGCAATCACAGAAATAAATGTTATCTCATACAATGTTCGAGCAGGGTAACCATGATTTTGAATTGGTTTGGTAATACCTTTAACTGAAGACTCGTATTTTTGTATGAGTCTTAAGCTTTCCAAAAACAAAATGGTTCGGAACTTTTTTGATTGGCAAATGCGTCAAAATGTTAGTCTTTACCCATAAATCAATATATTGTGCTATGCGCTGCAAAACAGACTCCACGTAGTTTTGTCTGCCCTACCCCTAGAGTGTTCGAATAGGCGCGCAAGGGCGAGGCGGCCCGTGAGCTGAGGAGCAGATCGTAAACAGCGGTGGTGAGCGGAAACCACATCTGCTTTAACGATAAGCTCGCCTGGGTCCGCCGAAGCCCCGCAACGCCGGAGCCGTGACAAAGTCAAAGCATTTATTTCAATTAAACCATTTACAGACATTTTTGCATCGTCAAAGAGTCAGTTCGTTAGTCATAAAGTTGAAGCTAGTTGCTCGTTCCAAAACGTAGGGTAGGTTTCTATAGAGAAAAACGAGCAAGAAACTCCACAGACACTCTTTTAATTTTTATTCATGTTGCTTCTTTGTGTGTATGTGAAAACAATGCAAGTAAAGAGCAATACAAAACATTAGAAAAAAAAAGAATCAAGATAAAAGCCGTTAAGAGGTGAGTGAGGTGACCAATCTCTACTGACAGCGCCCGTTCACGAACATGACGCGTGGATCAACCCCATTCAGCTCAACCATTTTGAAGGGAGCCGAATGATTCAACGCACGCGCCACCATCAGCGAGATCAGTGAGCGTGGCAATGCTTAAGAGCATGGATTATCAGGGGGGAATTATAGACTTCATTTTTTAGATTCCAATTTTCCCCCTCAGGGAGCATTTTCGGGTTATTCCACTTTTCCACCCTGAGAGAATCCCCCTCAGGGGGGAAATCTGGACCCTAATGTAAAAATCGTCCAGAAAGTCCCCTTTTCATTTTTTTATTCCACTATTCCCCCCTGAGAGAATCTCCCCAGGGGCGAAAATTCCCAGTAGTCAGCCCCGCACCAGTAGGTACTCAGCCTTTGCAGACATTATTTCAATATAAATAGTGTTGAAGTTTGTTTACACCTTTAAAATAACGTTTAAACGAATCAGTGTCTCCTTATTGACTAATACGCATATCTACGAACCAATAGCATGTCAGGGTGATGAGCTACACTCGTTTATTTGCACTGCTGCCAAAGAAATGACTAGACGCGTCGCCATTACTATTTTTTTCTTAATGAAACGTGTTCTAGTTTTCGGCAAGTTTCTATGTGTTTTTGCTGTAATTTGTAGTGGATTGATATACTGTGTTACAATAAAATGTTTATTTTGTGATAAAATTAACTATTACATGCATTTTATTCGTTTATTATGTAGAAATTGAGGTGGCCGACTCAATAGTCGGCAATAGTCGGTTTTGATTTTTTAAGGTAGATCCAGTACTCAGCCATAAGCGGCTGACTAGGTACTAGATTTTCGTGATTTTCTTAAATTTATTTGTAATTAACGGAGTGAATAGTCCTAATGTTGCTCATTAATCTGGATTTGAAAAGTGTGAAAAGTGTATTTTACCAGTAGTCAGCCGCGTAAAAATGTACTTGCATGTCAGGGGCCGACCAATGGGTCTACAAATCCAGTTGTCAGCCGCTAGTCGTTTTTGCACAAAATAGTACCTTAAATCGTTTTTAATAAGGGTTAAAGTTAACACGGTTATTTAAGCATGAAAAACATTTGTTTTGGAATTCCATCATGTCAAAAAGATCAATCCACTAACACAAATTAGAGTAATTAACACAAGGTGTTGAATAGAAATGAGATGAAGATTAGAGAAGGCAGCCGAGTTTTTGTAGAGTCCCGCAAGAAACTACAAGATCGACTACATTTAAGAATCTCAGAAATACCACGTAAACCACCACCACCAGCCACCAGTCTGTATGCATTTAAGCGGAAATTGCGAATTTATTTTCAGCACAAATGAGCAGAGTCGTCTCATAAACCTCTTTTCTTTTATTTATATAATATATATATATATATTATGAGTATGTATTGTGTATTTCGGGGTATATATATTCCATAATATTATTATGTATGTGTAGTTTTTATATATATATAAATATATCTTTTTTCACTTTTTAAATATTACTTTTTGTAATGCACCTGCCTTGTTATCTCTTCACCACCCTTGGTTGGCTGGTAGAGAATGCCTAAGGCATTAAGTCCGCCTTTGTACGTTTGTGCATGAAGTATAAATAAATAAATAAATAAAAATAGGACCTGACTCAGACCTGACCAAAGAAGGAACTGCTTTGAAAGAATGTTGCATAGCGTTAGCGTTAAGCCGCTGTAACTGAAGAAGGCATACGGAAGTGGTTTGCCGAACTAATTAAGCATTAAAAACAACAATCCCATAAGACCTGCAGGGTATTTAACCAGTGCGTCCTACCCGTAATGACTTAGGGAGTCGAAAAGTGGACTACCATCGTGTGCCTAGTCCACAAATTCAAGGATGCCCAACGTGCTATGGAGAGAACGATGCTCAGGGTTCTCTGGTGGATAGAAAAACATTGCGCGTCGTATCAGCACGCTAAAATGGAAGTGGGCCAGCCATGTGTACAGACAGACGGACAGACAGTAGATGGGGCAGACACGCTTTAGAGTAGAGATCGCGTCTGGGCAAGCGTAGTATGGGACGCCCTGCGGCACGATGGGCCAAGATTTGAAGAAGGCTGGCAGCGGATGGATGTGGGCTGCCTAAAACCGAGTTGGTTAGCGATCTCTGGGGAAGGCCTGTGTTCAGCAATTTATGGTAATAGGCTGATATAAAAGAACTTGTATGCCAAATATGCAAGAATAAGTGAGAGGCTGACTACAGGGTAAGACATGGCTGACTTGTGGAGAAATGAGGCTGACTACTGGTGAAAAGTGCCATAATTTGTTTAATGACGATTTTTTATATAATTCTATTATAAAGGACATGTTTCATACTGGGCCCAGTCTATGTACACCACTTCAATAAAAAGAGAAAAATCCGTAGAATCCGGGAAAAATACAGATAATTCATTTAAATGTATGCTGTTGTGGTAGTAAATAGGTAATTTAACAATATTTTTTATAGATTTTCAACATGGCGTCACTCAGATTTAGCTACTCTATAAACCATAGATCGACCATTGATCATAGAAAGAGAACTGTCAGCTGTCAGTGTCACAACAGTCTCACTTCAGTCACGTTCGTCGTTTTTGAATTTAACACCGTTTCTTTTTCATCTGTTTACCTGGCTATCCACAAATCGACGCAGAAAATCAGAATTATAAATGTCAAACGTCATTAATCAATCAAAATGACAGCTTACCGCCATGACTGCTTTTCGTTGTGTGTTGCAATTTCAAGTGCAATTTCTTGTGTTTTACCTGCTCACAAAGCTATTTTAAATTAATTGGACAGTTGAGAACTATATAAAATGTGTTTTCCTATTATTAAGTATGGTGTACAAGGACTGGGCCCAGGCTCCATACATTTTGAAACAACTCCTTTAATGTTTTGTCAATATGGAGAGAACGATGCTCAGGGTTCTCATTTATTGTGCGAACTGCCAGACTGTGGAATTCACTGCCCGCCTCTCTATTCCCTGATACATATAACCTGGGTATCTTCAAGGCACGAGTGAACCGGTTTATTCTAGGCAAGCGTGCTCCACCTTAGGCCGCATCATCACTTAAGATCAGGTGAGTTGCGGTCAAACGCAATTAATAAACAACCTTTCTCAAAATAATTATTGTTTTTACTCATAGTGTTTAATATTTAAAATACAGTTGAATCAAATTTTAGTTCTCATTAAAAGGCTGCTGGGTTTTTTTTTTTTTTTTTTTTTTTTTTTTTTTTTTTTTTTTTTTTTTTTTTGTACGGTGTGGAAAATCCTCATGGATGTCCTCCACCCTGGGGCGGGCGGAGGGGTCTGTCAGACTCTTACTGACTAAAAACCACCCCGGTGTTCCATCTCACACCTACGTCGGGGGTCGCGGGAACTGGAGATACTTCCGCAACCCCCGGCTGGTGCCGGCCCGCTGCAGCGGGCCACTTCTCGGGTCAGGGGGGGGAGTGAGGTGTTAGACTCCTCCCCGGACATCTTAGAGGAGCGCGCGTGGAACACTACGCGCCGCCACCTCGGGTCCTGGTTGTATGTGGGGGGCGACAGACGTCCCCGAGTCTGCCGCCCCTGGACCCACTGGGTTTTTACCCTAAGTCAACCGTAATTCGTTTCACCGTCCAACAATCTTTCTTTATCTTTCTTTATTTTCTTAAACAAACACAGTACATCATTATTCAAAAATATGCTATAAAAAAAACAGTTGGTTGTACACAAAAGTTTTAGCATTTGTAGCCGAACTAGGCGAAACCTGTATTTCGGCTTACAGCGCTATCTCCCTCGAGTCACATTTAATTAGGTTTCTTAAGTGCTAGCATTTTACTGTTGTATTAGCAAATGTTTATTAAATAATTAAAAGTATAATATTATTAGAAGTCTGTTCCTCTCTTTGTGTGATGCGCTAGGATGAATGAGTGCGTGTGAGAGGGTGTCTATGGTTGAATGTGAGTGTGAGATATGGCTTATATGAGTAGGCATGTTAATTCTGAGGCATGGTGTTATAAGAATGTATAAATTATGTAATGTAGGTATTATGTTTATCTGTGTCTATCCTGGCACAATAAGTAGTTGCTCAGTCTCATCATAAGTTAGGGTTTGTAGGTATTCAGATACTCTTCTCTTGCAACGATCTGCGGTAAGTGGATACATGTTTAGTATTTTATTAATTTTGTTATAAATATACGGGCCTAAGAAGTTAATGAATTTCGTGCTAAATTTTGTATTGAAAGATCTTTGTTGTGTGCAAACCATATAGTTCCTACGTTTGTTTAAAATCTGGGTGTTGAAATTTATGCGTGTATGCTGAATAGTGGCCAATTTTAAAATAAATAATTGTCTAACGGTTAGTACTCCACACATTTCATATAATAAGGTAGTAGAGAAGAGTATTGGTTTAAAGATGCTTACCTTTAGTACGGCGCGTTGGGCAATCTCAACGCACCTTAACGTAGATTTAGGAGCGCCGCCCCATGCGGATATGCAGTACGTAATGAGTGATTGGCATAGGGCAAAATATATCCGTTTTAAGATAGGTGGGTCAACAATATGACGGATGTTCTTAAAGATATATATAAGTTTTCGAACCCGTCCCGTTAATATTTTAATGTGCTCTTTAAAATTAAGATTTTTGTCTATAATGACGCCTAAATATTTAATTGTGTCGACCTGTTCTAATTTATTACAGGAGCACATACCATGATGTGTACACTCGTGAGGGACGATAGCATGAGTGTGGTTTATTCCCTTATCTGAGTTGATGTTAAAACAAATATATTTGGTTTTGTCGGTATTTAATGTTAAAATATTGTCTTTAAGCCATTTTCTGACAGTATTAAAACCAGATTGGGCAGCCTTAAAAACTTCATTCCAGTTATCGGCGGAGAAAAAGAGAGCGGTATCGTCTGCAAAGGAAATGATTTCACCCTGGGGAAGTTTTAGGTTGGTTAGGTCGTTGATATAAACGAGAAATAGGGTTGGCCCTAGAATACTGCCTTGTGGTACTCCGTGTGTAATTGGAAGGTCAGTGCTAGTATAGTTACTCACACGAACATATTGTCGTCGCTCGCTGAGGTAGCTATTAAAAAGTTTTAACTGAGTTCCTCTAATTCCCAGTCTCATAAGCTTATCCAGGAGTAGCGGAACAGAAATTGTGTCAAAGGCCTTTGCAAGGTCTAAAAATATGGTAAGGCACTTCTTCTTCCCATCCAAGTTATCACTGATGTGACTTACAAGTTTGTTTACTGCTTGTTCCGTTGATTTTTCATTACGAAAGCCATACTGGTTCGGGGAGAGCAAGGTTTTGCTTTCTAAGTACCTTGTAAGTCGAAGATTGATAATTCTCTCCAGAATCTTTGATATAGATGGAAGTATGGATATGGGCCTATAATTACTGACACAATCTCTGTTGCCACCCTTATGTATCGGACAAACCACAGACTTCTTTAAAGATTCAGGGAATATTCCGTTTTGGAGACAAGCGTTAAAGATAAAAGTAAGTGGAGGAACTAGTGTTGTTTTATACTTTTTTAAAAATTTGGAACTTATCCCATCAAAACCCGTTGAGCTGTCGGTTTTCAAATTTGTTATGAGGCGGTCTACTTCAAGTTCATCAGTGTCCTCTAGGACGAATGAATTGAGTTCAGAAGGCATGAGAGAGTTGATTTCTACGTTTGTATCGGTGAGAGTAGATTTATTGAGCTTGATCTTGTCAGCCAGTGATCTACCAATCTCCACAAAGTAGCTATTGACTTTATCCAGAGACTGTTGCGGAGTGTCAGTAAGGGATAGAAGTTCATTAGATGGTATAGTATTTTTGTTAGTGTTAGTGATGTCTTTTATTACTTTCCACAGCTTTTTGTTGTCATTTTGTGCCGATTGAACGAGGTTTTTTTCATATGCTCTTTTTACTTTCTTTATAATGTTGTTGCAGTAGTTTCTGTAACGTGTATATGTTAATTTTAGCGTAGTGTTATCAGGGGAGGATTTCATTTTTCTATGCAATCTGTCTCTATTTCTCATACAACGTAGCAGTCCTTGTGTGATCCAAGGTTTTATAATCTTTTTTCTTCGTGATAGTATAATGACTTTAGTGTTATTTTTAATTGTGGTCTGAAGCCAGTGGGTTAAATACTCTAGAGAGGTATTTGGATTATTTGACTCATAAACACCAGTAAAGTCAATTTTTGATAAGTCCTCTTGTATGCCGTCTTCGTCGATTTTACTGACAGTTGTTATAGCGAATTGTCGAGTTTTCTTAAAAGTCATACATAGCAAAACCGGATAATGGTCAGTCAAAGTTGCTTCAGGTACTAAGGTGCTACATGTGCTTTTTGTTTTCAGTAGTATATGGTCGATACATGTTTTACTTTCTGGTCGTGTAATTAATGTGTGTGAGGGTAACAGGCCATGACTAGCAACCAGATTGAGATAGCGTTCACCCTGGAGGTCAATTTTCTCATGATTAATTGCAATATTGATGTCCCCAATAACTATTATATTATTGAAAGTAGAGTATCTTATTAGAACATCATTTAATGAGTTAAGGAATGGATCTAAGTTTGAATAGGATGGAGACCGATATATTGCGATAATTGCAATTTGATTTTTAAGTGTTGCAATGAGACAGTTGCCCTCAGTAAAGTTAGGTTCTTCAATTGTAAACCGAAGGTGCTCCTTGTAAAATAAAACAACCCCGTCGCTTTTCTTTATATTGTTTTTCGTTGCGGATGAACAATATCCCACTAAGTTAGGCAAGGTACTTGAGCAAGACAGCCAGCTTTCTGTTAGAACCAGTACATCACATTGAAGCTTTAGTCTCGTTAATAGTATTTGTAGACCATTGAAATTGCAGTTTATACTTCGTATATTTTGAGTGAATACCACAAGACTTTCATCCGAAGGTAACATTAGTTTGTGACAGTCTTCGACTTCGGCATACAGAGATTCGGATACTGTTACCTTGTCGATATTTTCGGTAAGATTATTTGAGTTTCCGAATGTTATTCTGGTGTTCAATATTATTATCAAGTAGAGTTATAGATGTTGTAAGTTCTAGACTGTCATTATTAATTATACCTGAGTAAGGCCAAATGGCGCTATGACTAGTTCCTAATATAAGTAAAAGAGCAAAGTTGTAGCCATGAGAGAAAATAGATCCTGATGCAATTAAAAGAGCAAAGTTGTAACCGTGCGAGAAAATAATAATAGACAAAAGCTGTGTGATTAGTTTACATTTTTGGATACGTAGATAATAATAACCTGTAAGTGTAGTGTAACTGTATTTTAGCCAATGACTCGAGAGTGAGATTTAGTGTATTATGTGTGTATGTAGTAAAATGGTTGTGCCATGTCTGCCTAAAATTATAGATGATGTAGTAGTAAATAATATAATAATAATTAGTGTAGGGTAGCGTGTAAATTTGCATTGTGTGTTATCTGTGATCGTCTTGTTTGTTTTGTAATTAAGTTTTACATAGTGAAGTGTAATACAAAAGTGATTGTGTGATAGTTTAGTTAACTTATTTGTAAGCATAAATGGTTTTAGGATAATTTTACAATATATGTGAACAGAATTGTAAGTAAACACGTATATAGTTAAAACAAGGGCATGCATTTGGAATGTAAATAACATTAACATTTTGTGATTTAGCTTAACTACAGGTAGTCATTGCATAAGTCTAAATTTGTCTAGATCCAGTTCGGTGGATATGCGGATTTGGGGAGAGTCTGCATTTTTCTTTAGATATACGATCCCATTTGAAGTCCAGCAGAATGTATAACCATAATTATTTTGGAATGATCGGGCCAAGTAGAACAATCTGTGTGTTTTTTGTGTTAGGGTTTCCGATACATATAATGGCTTTGGTTGATGTTGCGCGTTAAGGTGCGTTGTATTGAGTTTCTCCCCTTTTGGTTTGGATTTATTAAAGCGCTTAACACTCTTAATAACTTTTTCTTTAGTTAATACTGTGGCAAAATCCACAATCACCGGATTGGACCCATCTTTAGTACTTAGGCGGTAAATATCCCTGATACTGGAATGATTAATTTCGACATCTATTATTTTTCCTAGGTTCGCCATTACATAACATAAGCTGTCCTTAGTCTCTCCACTCTCTTTTGGAATATTTCGTATCTCAATACCAGACACTCGTGATTTGCGTTCAGATTGTTCTAACTTATCCTCTAGCAGTCTAATGGTCTTTTTATCCTCCTGTTTCTCCGATTCCAGAATGGAAATACGTGTTATAAATTCATCATATTTATCTGACATTGTCTGAACGCTTTTTCGTAGTTCATCATTTTGTTCATTTAGCTTAGTTATTGTGGTTTGAAGGTCTTGAAATCGCTTGTCTTGGTCTTTGGAGAACTTAGAAAATAGTTCCATTATTATTTCTGAAATGTTGATGTCACTATTTGTAAGTTTTCTTTTTTTACGTTCTGTGATGTTTGCCGTAAGAGATTGAAGATCCGGTGCAGATTCACAGTTTTTTAATGGAGATTTATTTATTATAATATCAGACACTGTTGGGGTCGGTTCCTGACTGATCTCATTGGCTACTTGGAATGCTGCAGATGTACAAGGAGAGGCGGGTGGTGTTCGGTTTAGCGGCATTGTTTTTGCATGTACTTGTAAGTGATTTTGTTACTAACTTGTGATCGGTGCACAGCTGTTTATAATGCCGCTGTTGCGTTGATAGCCCGAGCGCTGTCCGTATGCGGCCGAGTGTAGCCAATCGGGCCGTTCGTGTTTCTTCGGGTCTCCGATGAATGACGTACGAAGGACGGTCGATAACCCCGGCACTTTACTTGACAAAGAATCAATCGCGCTATTATTGTGACAGCGTACGAAGCTCCGTGAAAAAAATGAATTGTGCCGTCTTGCTCTATTATAACGTTTCGGAATTGAAGCCTAGGTGTGTAGTGTAGCCCGAGAAAGGATTTCTTTTCACTGGTTCGTCCAAAACCCGTATAATACGAGTGATATTTGTAATTATTACATAGTTTGTAGACAAAGACGATACAATTGCAGATGAAAAAATTATACATTGCTTGCAATACATAGGTACCGTCTTGTACGACGTGAGCTATCGCGCAATTTATTGCGTTCACTGCCAGTATATTCATCTATGTTCACTGCGAGCACAGTAAAGATATCTAACAGTATTGTGACTCGGCCCTGTCCTTGAAATAATTACCTACATGCGCGCAGTACCTTAACGTGCGATAGGGTTGTCCCGCGTACAGTATTGTAATTTCTTCCTAGTGCGTGTTCTAGTTTTGTGATTATAAATTTGATGTGTTTTATTTTCCTTTTAGTTTTGTGATTGTAAATATAGGTATATAATATTTTTAATGTTTTAAAAAAAAATTAAATAGACAAATGAAATGGGAAGTGTTCAATAAAAATGCATGTTATGTTTTTGATTAGAAGTTTAATAAAAAAACCACCCTTATTTTGAGACTGAAAGATATTTGCGCCTCAGTCGCAGCCATTAAAGGCGTCTCAAAAAAAAATATTTCCCTTTATTCTGCAATCCTTACAAACTTCAACACCTACTTTTTACTTAACCAAAATGCAAAACACAGCTGACAAAACCTCTAACTACCGACTACAAAATCTTACTTAAAAAGTAAATAATAATGTAAATCTTACTAAATAGGTAGATACAGAGTCCAGCACAAGCTGGAGCAACAATCTGTTAAATTTCTTTGATAGATTTTCAATTTTATTACAAAAGCGTAAGGTTCATATTCAATTGGGGAAATTTGACAATTTTAAATGGCCTGATGTGCTGGCGTCTGTACCTATCATTTACTGTCATAATCAGTTTATAATGATATTTTGTTTAATTCAATAATATATGTAAGTAGCTAGTACATAAGTAGATAGATAGATAGCCTAGCCTAAGAAACTACCTAGGTAGGTACTTACCAGTTCGTTTTAACGCGAGCGTAGGTAGGTCGCTTGTTCACCCTATCCACTTATTTGTTTATTAATCCAGGTACCTACTTTACTCGGTAGAAAAAGCGAAATACTTACCTTTTAAAAAAAGAAACAAATTACGTACTATAGTAGGTATATCATTTTTTTAATAGTCTAGTAAGTAGGTACCTACCTATAGTCTGGAAGTCATTTTTTTATAGTCTATTAAATTTCAGGAACAATAGTCTTTCGGAGTTCCCAGGTTATTTAAAAAATGTTATCTCTGGGTGCGTTATTGACGAATTCAAGCAACCAAAAGCAACACAATATATTCGCCACTGAGGCGCATTCGAGACTGTCGGTATACTAATTTCCCTACTAACTTAAAAAGTGTAGGTACGACTCGCGTTCCGACCGTTTGTATGAAGATAGAATACTGTATAGATATCTTTACCACAGTAAAGATAAGTAACAGTATTGTCACAGTAAAGATATCTAGATACAGTATTCTATCTTCATACAAACGGTCGGAACGCGAGTTATACCTAGACGCGCCGACTTAGTAGGGAAATTAGTATACCGACAGTCTCGGATGCGCCGCAGTGGCGAATGGACGGTGTGATGATTTTCTAAGCAGTAAGCGTGCGATTTGTGACTAATATTCTTACAAAATATGTGTAAGTACTTAAGTGCTTCTTTAATATGGCAAATAGAAATTGTAAAATATATTGTGCTGTTTTTGGTTGCTTCAATTCGTCAGCAACGCACCCAGAGATAGCATTTTTTAAATTACCTAGAAACTACGAAAGGTAAGCTACTAGTACGTAATTTGTTTTTTTTTATGTAAGTATTTCGCTTTTTTTTCTGCCGAGTAAGGATTAATAAATAAATAAGTGGATAGGGTCAAAAAAGCGACCTACCTACATTCGCGTTAAAAAGAACTGATAAGTAGGTAGTTTCTTAGGCTAGGCTATCTACCTACTTATGTACCTAGCTACATAAATATGTTGTGGAATTAATCGAAATACCTATCATTAAATAATGATTATGAGAGTAAAAGATAGGTATAGACGCCAGCACATCAGAATTGTCAAATTTCCCCAATTGAATATGAACCTTATGCTTTTGTAATAAAATTAAAAATCTATCAAAGAAATTGGACAGATTGTTGTAGCTTGTGCTGGACTCTATACCTACCTACTTAGTAAGATTTAAATTATTGTTTATTTTTGAAGATTTTGTAGTAGGTAGTCAGAGGCTTTGATTGCTAAACTTAGGTACCGCACACGCGATGAGATTGTTGATATTAAGTAACGTCTGGCAGCAGTTCGACATCGGATGGGTGACCAAGAAATGGTAAAAAGTGGTAATGGAGACCTTAATAAGCTGAGATGACAAAAGAATATTACAATTATTTCAAGGTGTTGAAGTTTGTAAGGATTGCAGTTTGTTTTTTTTTTACCTAGAATAAAGGGAAATCATTTTTTTTTCAGACGCCTTGATTTTCGTACGTCTCAGGCGAGGCGTAAATATTTTTCAGTCTCAAATTTATAATGGTGGTTTTTTTTTATTCAATCTAATCAAAAACATAAAATGTATTTTTATTGAACGCTTCCTATTTCATTTACGGATTTTTTTTTTATATTAAATAAAAAATATAATATTTATATTCACAAAACTAGAAAGAAAATAAACAAACTAGGAAGAAATGCAAAAACTGTACGCGTGTCAACCCTATCGCATGTTGAGGTACTGCGCGCGTGTAGGTAATTATTTCAAGGACAGGGCCGAGTTACAATACTGTATAGATATCTTTACTGTGGTATTGTGACTCGGCCCTGTCCTTGAATTAATTACCTACATGCGCGCAGTACCTTAACGTGCGATAGGGTTGTCCCGCGTACAGTGTTTTAATTTCTTCCTAGTGTGTGTTCTAATTTTGTGATTATAAATTTGTAGTGTTTTATTTTCCTTTTAGTTTTGTGATTGTAAATACGGGTATATAATATTTTTCATTTAATTTAAAAAAAAATGAAATAGATAAATGAAATGGGAAGTGTTCAATAAAAATGCATGTTATGTTTTTGATTAGAAGTTTAATAAAAAAACCACCCTTATTTTGAGACAAAGGATATTTGCGCCTCAGTCGCAGACATTCAAGACGTCTCAAAAAAAAAATATCCCTTTATTCTGCAATCCTTACAAACTTCAACACCTACTTCTTACTTAACCAAAATGCAAAACACAACACAGCTGACAAAACCTCTAACTACCGACTACAAAATCTTACTTAAAAAGTAAATAATAATGTAAAATCTTACTAAATAGGTAGATACAGAGTCCAGCACAAGCAAAAGCAACAATCTGTCAAATTTCTTTGATAGATTTACAATTTTATTACAAAAGCGTAAGGTTCATATTCAATTGGGGAAATTTGACAATTTTTAATGGCCTGATGTGCTGGCGTCTGTACCTATTATTTACTCTCATAATCATTTTATAATGACATTTTGTTTAATTCAATAATATATGTAAGTAGCTAGTACATAAGTAGGTAGATAGATAGCCTAGCCTAAGAAACTACCTAGGTAAGTACTTACCAGTTCGTTTTAACGCGAGCGTAGGTAGGTCGCTTTTTCACCCTATCCACTTATTTGTTTATTAATCCAGGTACCTACTTTACTCGGTAGAAAAAGCGAAATACTTCCTTTTTAAAAAAGAAACAAATTACGTACTATAGTAGGTATATCATTTTTTAATAGTCTAGTAAGTAGGTACCTATAGTCTGGCTGGAAGTCATTTTTTTATAGTCTATTAAGTTTCAGGAACATATAGTCTTTCGGAGTTCCCAGGTAATTTAAAAAATGTTATCTCTGGGTGCGTTATTGACGAATTCAAACAACCAAAAGCAACACAATATATTCGCCACTGAGGCGCATTCGAGACTGTCGGTATACTAATTTCCCTACTAACTTAAAAAGTGTAGGTACGACTCGCCTTCCGACCGTTTGTATGAAGATAGAATACTGTATAGATATCTTTACTGTGTCTTTACTGTGCTGCGAGCGTCACATGCACCAGTCCTTGAATTCAGCGAAATCCATGCGTATCGATATAGTTGTACCAAGATGTGAGCAATGTCGATATTAAGTCGTGTGTTTGTATTCACATGATTGTTATCAGTAATATTATTATTAAAATAACTTTGTTTATAACAACCAATTATTGATTACTGTGGGTTATTAATTTAGTTTCTAAGTAGGCTTTTTGCTTAAAATTTGGTTTTATTACATTTTATTTTAATTACATTTTCAATTACAATAAAGTTAGTACCTACATTTATAATATAAAAATGCAATTTAAATTTACTAGGTCATGCACATTTATTTATTAGGGCTGTAAAATTAAAATTTTCTTTAGTTTTTTGCAAACTGTAGCTTTGTTTTACGTTGTATGTTATTCAAAGATGCAATTTGCGGCCATAATAGTTACTGGGTTTACGATGCTCTAAAATAGGATTATTTCCGAAAACAACATGTTATCATCCTAGTGCTCTAAAGCAATATGATGATGTTTGATGATACACATGATTTTATTGATAATTTTTAGTTAATATATTAATTATCGAATGTACGTAAACAACATTTATAAAACAAACATAAATGTTGTTCGTAAAACAGAGTTACAATTAGCAAAAAACAAAAGAAAAAATGCATTTCGCGGCAATATCGGAAGTCCCACTACAAACTATTATTTAGATGTATTTAGGAAGTCCATACTATTCGTACTCCGTCAGCCCTCCCGAAAATAAAGCGAAAAATTGCAAGACAAAATTACAGTAATTTTATCGATATAAATAATCGAACTTTTGGTCGCCGTAACATAGATGAGCTTTTGCGAATGTGCAGTGTACGTAAATCACAGTGTTTGCATTAGTGTGACAACCATTAGCAAACTCGCGATCTAAGTGCGTGGCATTTATTGCGTAATACGCGTACGTACGTATATATTTGTCACTTGCTAGTAGTGGAGACAAGCGGCGACACTCGTTCTAATACAAATCAGTAACTATTTCTTTTCTAAGCTCTTTTGTCTGTTTTGTGGTTTCACCAGTGTGTGTACGAATATGTTGTACTAAAGTACCTTTTCTACTAAAACAATACTGACATAATTTCACATTTGTGAGGCTTTTTACCAGTGTGTGAACGAGTATGTTTTATACTTAACTATCCTTCTGCCTAAAACTATGATGACATGTTTCACACTTAAAAAGCTTTTCACCAATGTGTGTACGAATATGTCTTACTAAATTACTCTTTTGCCCAAAACTTTGCTGACATGTTTCACATTTGTGAGACTTTTCACCAGTGTGTACGAATATATTATGTTTTATTAAACTAGGCTTTTGCCTTAAACATTGCTGACATGTTTCACTCTTGAAGCCAAAAGTGTGTGTAAAAATATGTCTTACTAAATTACTTTTTTCACTTAAACTAAACTGACATATTACAAATTTGTGAGGGGTTTTCACCAGTGTGTGTGTGTGACTAATCTATCCTTTGCACTAAAACTTTGCTAACATGTGTCACACATAAAAGGCTTTTCACCAGTGTGTGTGTACGAATATGGTTGATTAAATTGCCCTTTTGACTAAAACTTTGCTGACATGTTTCACACTTGAAAAGCTTTTCACCAGTGTGTGTACGACTATGTCTTACTAAATTACTCTTTTTACTAAAACTACACTGACATATTACACACTCGTAAGGCTTTTCACCAGTGTGTGTACGACTACGAATATGTCTAACTAATTGATTCTTTAAACTAAAACTTTTCAGACATGTTTCACACATGAAAGGCTTTTCACCAGTATGTGGACGAATATGGTTGACTAAATTACTCTTTTGCCCAAAACTTTGCTGACATATTTCACATTTGTCAGGCTTTTCACCAGTGTGTGTACGAATATGGTTGACTAAAGTACTCTTTTGCCCAAAACTTTTCTGACATATTTCACATTTGTAAGGCGTTTCACCAGTGTGTGTACGAATATGTGTTACTAAACTACGCTTTTGCCTAAACCTTTGCTGACAAGTTTCACACTTGAAACGTTTTTCACCAGTGTGTGTACGAATATGGTTGACTAAAGTACTCTTTTGCCCAAAACTTTGCCGACATATTTCACATTTGTAAGGCGTTTCACCAGTGTGTGTACGAATATGTTTGACTAAATTACCCTTTTCATTAAAACCACGCTGACATATTTCACACTTGAATGGTTTATCGCCCGTGTGCTTACGAATATGATATTTTAAACATTTCTTTTCCTTATAACTATGCTGACATGTGTCACACATAAAAGGCTTTTCACCAGTGTGTGTACGAATATGGCTGACTAAATGACCCTTTTGCCCAAAACTTTGCAGACATGTTTCACACTTGAAAGGCTTTTCACCAGTGTGTGTACGAGTATGTCTTACTAAATTAGTCTTTTTACTAAACCTACACTGACATATTACACACTCGTGAGGCTTTTCACCAGTGTGTGTACGAATATGTATTACTAATTGATTCTTTAAACTAAAACTTTTCTGACATGTTTCACACATGAAAGGCTTTTCACCAGTGTGTGTACGAATATGGCTGACTAAATTACCCTTTTGCCCAAAACTTTGCTGACATATTTCACATTTGTAAGGCTTTTCACCAGTGTGTGTACGAATATGGTTGACTAAATTACCCTTTCCATTAAAACCACGCTGACATATTTCACACTTGAATGGTTCATCGCCCGTGTGCTTACGAATATGATATTTTAAACATTTCTTTTCCTTATAACTATGCTAACATATATCACACTTGTATGGTTTTTCACCAGTGTCTGTGCGGTTTTGTTGTTTTAATTTTATTGCTCGCTGATTACATTTGACAGGTGCTTTAGATTTAGTAACCGGCTTGACTGTACCACCTTGAGTATTCCCGATTATGTTTGAGTCTGATAGTTCATTCTTATTTTGCTTGTCTGTAATTGTATCTTTTAGTTTTGTTCTTCGTAAGTCAAGCTTCTGTATTTTCACAACGGGCACCCCTGTGATTATAAATTTCGTAAGTACATTGCTCAATGTAGATTGGGGGATGCACATGAGGAACAATAAAAGAGATTTGAATAATTGGGTAGGTGACACCACCAATCAATTGACGAACGTTTTATGTGCTGTCAAAACGCGATTCCCCCTTTTATACTTATGACGTCACTTGTAGGTTGTCGTTTGCCAACTCAATTGACTATCTGTTAATTTTAAAGCAACTAAAATTATAATTTCACAGTAAATTGAAAAATAATAAGATTTTCAGGGCTTTAATCGGGTTTTTTTTGTTAATTATTGTATAATGGTGTCATCTTCCCAATTTACACTAGGGTCGAAAGGAATGCAAGGCATTTTTGTGATAATAATACACTTTAGCACAGATTATTCTAGACTGCCACAACTAAACTATCACTATTGGTGGCAATCAATACAACTAATACAACAAATTAACAATTACAATAAATGAACAATCGATGTTAATGGTTGTGATTTACAACTTTTTAAAATATTAAATTTGGAACAATAACTAAAACAAAGGACTGAAGTGTGGAGAAACCAAAATGGACAAGGTCAGTAATGAGTATATTAGAGGAAGTTTGAAAGTTGCGCCAGTGACAGATA
This sequence comes from Charanyca ferruginea, assembly GCA_947361185.1. Lineage (NCBI taxonomy): Eukaryota > Metazoa > Arthropoda > Insecta > Lepidoptera > Noctuidae > Charanyca > Charanyca ferruginea. The sequence continues at coordinate 4,598,830 of OX376081.1, read as the reverse complement.
AGTTGAAAGGGAATCGTTTATCTTGGTGGCAGGGATATGTGACTACTATTACTATGAATATAAATGTGGATGGATGGAGAGGAAGAGGAAGGCCGAGGAAAATATAGATGGATTGTGTGGAGATGTGAAGAATGATATGAAAGAAAAGTGATACCATGACGATTGACAGGACGGAGTGAAATAAGATGTGTGCGTTACCCCAGCAAAATAATGTCGAAAATAGTAATTTAAATGTTACAGACAATTAGTTGTCCAGCTTCTGTAATTGTTGCGCACATTTTTAAATTTGTTGCACATATAGATTTTGAATTATTCCACAAAAACATTTCCTGCTGGGGTAACGTTACCGCAGCCAGACATTTTCTTTTATAATGGGATTATTGAAATAAATATTAGCCATATAATTAGTAGTCTAGACGAGGTAAATGTTGCAACTTATTTTGTATTTGTTCTTCCTTCGATTGCGATGTTATTCAAGATTTAGCTGGAGTAACGTTTGTGGTTTTGCTGGATCTCTGAAACGGATAAGCAGATTCTTATCATCTTTTTTACATGATTTCTTAAGAATTAGTTTGAATTAGTTGGGTAATAAAAAAACAAAATTAATGCACTATTCAAAGGTTATTTAATTAAATATAAAAACACTTCAATAGGTCCTAACACTTTGAATAAGAGCTCGAAAGACTTACTTTAAACGTTGTTTTGTAGGTTGTATCTGTCTTCAAATGTATGTGAAGTTTCATTAGTATCCTGTTAGTAATAAACAAATTATGATGAAATTCAGTTCTCCACTTTGACGATCATAATGCGCGCTTAGTTATTTGGCCTCCGATATCCCTGTATGTGAATATATAAACTAAGTGATATATCAATAATTAGTTACTTAGTTCAGTTATATTCCTGTAGAAGTTCAGCGCAGTACATACAATAATTAACGAGATAATAAAATAAAAGCCATTAGGAAGCGCAATACCGTGATAACCCGACCATATTAAGGTGGTTACAAAAAAGCGACCGCGCAGTACATTATGCTACGTTCTTAAATATGTAGGATAGGTTTACAAGTTTAGTACGGATGTGTACACAAGTGTTTTGAATTTGTGTTAATAAATTTAATTTACAGGTAAAATAATCATTTCAATAAAACTTTCAAAATATTGATAAAACTTTAAAACAATCACAGGTAGCAATACTGTTCTTATGGCATTTTCCATTACTTTTTAAATTTTACTTTACACTTTGTCTTTAGTAATACAAATCTTCACTTTTAAAATATAAATTAAGATTTAAAACCATCGCAGAAAATAACAGATATAGAATAAATGTTTTAAGTTCACATTATGCCTACTAATACTTACATATATCGTTTAAAAATCACAAAGTGATGATAATATAACATCATCACAATGTAAGTAGTAAAGTGCTTACAGTAAGCCCCACTGTTATAGTCTAATTTCAAATATCACAATAGTTTTTCCTAGCTAAATACGGATAGTTGTATTCTAAAAATGACTTAAATTATTTCAAAATCACATCGAATATTGAACAGTGTACGCGTCTGTACCGAACTTGTAAGGTGTATTATACTAAACATTTCAGAAGGTAGCATAATGTACTGCGCGGTCGCTTTTTTGTAACCACCTTAATATAGTCGGGTTATCACGGTGTTGCGTTTGCAATGGCCTTTATTTTATTATCTCGTTAATTATTGTATGTACTACGCTGAAATTTCACAGGAATATAACTGAACTAAGTAACTAATTATTGATATATCATTTAGTTTATATATTCACATACAGGGTTATCGGAGGCCAAATAACTAAGCGCGCATTATGACCGTCAAAGTGGAGAACTGCATTTCATCACAATTTGTTTATTACTAACAGGATACTAATGAAACTTCACATACATTTGAAGTCAGATACAAGCTACAAAACAACGTTTAAAGTAAGTCTTTCGAGCTCTTATTCAAAGTGTTAGGACCTATTGAAGTGTTTTTATATTTAATTAAATAACCTTTGAATAGTGCATTAATTTTGTTTTTTTATTACCCAACTAATTCAAACTAATTCTTAAGAAATCATGTAAAAAAGATGATAAGAATCTGCTTATCCGTTTCAGAGATCCAGCAAAACCACAAACGTTACTCCAGCAAAATCTTGGATAACATCGCAGTCGAAGGAAGAACAAATACAAAATAAGTTGCAACATTTACCTCGTCTAGACTACTAATTATATGGCTAATATTTATTTCAATAATCCCATTATAAAAGAAAATGTCTGGCTGCGGTAACGTTACCCCAGCAGTAAATGTTTTTGTGGAATAACTTAAAATCTATATGTGCAACAAATTTAAAAATGTGCGCAACAATTACAGAAGCTGGAGAACTAATTGCCTGTAACATTTAAATTACTATTTTCGACATTATTTTGCTAGGGTAACGCACACAAATAAGATAACGTATCGCGCCGACCACAAGCAACATGGGACAAGGGCAGGAAGATGATGATGATGAACTAAAAACAAGAACTAGGCTTTCATTACTTATTTACAGCGTTATTCAAAGATAATCAATTGAATAATATAAGATTGATGCTCTTTTGATAATGAGTAAATAGGGTAATGTATTGGTATACCACATCATGTACTTTTCCTTTTTTATGTAAGTAATTGGATAGCAAGCAAGCAAGGACACTAAACAATGTTACGAGATCACCGCCGCCTGACATGACCGCATTACCACGTTACCGTTCCAACACATGAAACGAGGACGGAAATAGTTGAGTTACCCTTATTATAATTAAAATAATACTGATAACAATCACATTTGTAATGTTTATTTATCACTACTTTAAATACAAATATGCCTCATTAAAAGACAAGTATTACTAACTTACACTACGCGGCATATTTCACATTCGTGTGATTTTCCACTGTGTATGGCATTCGTGGACTACGAAAGCCTCCGCAGCGATGGCGTATAGACTGACGATATACCGAGGTGCTGCGATGTCTTTACACTGCTGCTACAATGACCGTCCAAGTACAGAACTAAAAAACGAAAGCCATTCAGCTGCGCAGAGGGGTGAGACAAGGTGATGTTGTATCCTTGAAACTATTCACCAACGCGCGCAGACGACATCGTCATTATGGAAGAATCGCTAGAGAAACAGCGAAATGTTGCAGTCCATAAATGAATCCTCAAGACCAGTGGGTCTCCGCATGAACTTGGACAAGACGAAGGTTATGTTCAGTCAACACGTCGTGCCGAGCCAACAGCAAAGTCTGAAGACGAAAATCTTTGACCAGTGTGTCCTGCTTGTTAAGACGTATGCTGCCGAAACGAACGCACTTACAGCGGGGCTAGTCCACAAGTTCAGAATTCCTCAGCGCACAATGGAGCGAGCTATACTCAGAGTTACTCTAAGGGATAAAATTCGCAACGATGAAATCTGAAGGAGAACTCAAGCTACAAGCAGTGGGCTGGTCACGTCCGGCGCAGCATCGATGGCCGATGGAGCAGACTTAGTGGGGACCGCGAATCGGCAGACGCAGCGTGGGACACTCCAGCCCGATGGACCGATGAATAGAAGAAGGTAGCCGGTGGACGCTGGATGCAGAAGCACAGAATACTTAATAGTACTACGTACAGAAGGGACACTCCCTTCCCCGCGCTATATCAGATACCGCACCCTCGACCCCGCACCGGAGGGGCTAACCGCCGACTCTTTAGCCAGGGCGCTCAAAATCGTAAGAACTGCAGCGCTGTAGGTACTGCTGACACAAACACACAATTTTGCGATTTATTTTGTTTTAAGTTTTATTTATTAGTTTTAATCTCGATGATTCATTTATTTTCCAAGTTTTCGTCGTTTTATAATAATACAATTAAAACTTCCGTAATAATAACATACCAACATTGCCAGCTATTAATATTGCTCTCTCTCTTTATTGTCTTAGTTATGTACTTATGTCCCTTTCTTTCACGTTCTATTCATTCTTGGAATTGAAAAGTAGTACCCTACGCACTAACCTTGTCGCGTCGCCCCATTGTAATTATTATTATTGTAATATTTTAATTAATTCTTAATTTTTATTTTTAATACTTTTGAACTTAACATGTATGGACATGGACTGGTTCCGAAATAAATGAAAAAAAAAAAAATTGCGTTGCCGCGTAATGGTACGGGGCGATCGTGAATTCCATATTTTGTAATTAGGTAGGTACCTTAATTTACAATTATTGATGAATAAATAAACCTCTTTACATAATAAATATTATAATATTACTTTTATGTCATTACAAATCCGAGTATTCAAAATCAAATATCATTTATTTTATTTCTTTAAGAAATAAATAATTGAACGCTCGGACAAGATCACTTCATAATAATGCTCGAAACGTTCGGGTAGTTCCGTCGTCGTTCGGTTCACCCGACGCAAAGCACTGCACTTTTCGCGCCATTTTGTACGCCACGACATCCAACTGATTCAACCCTACTAAAATTCACGCACACATTTGCACGTGTACAGACGTCATTTGGTTTTGTAGTAGTAATAGGTAATTATTTTGCAAGTTTTGTATGAAGTGTCCGAGGTGTGGCAGAAGGCAGAGGACCGAGAAAAATGACGCGCCACGGAGGAAGCTTGTGTCTAACAGTGTTGACCTCTAGCAAGCTGAAGATGATGATAACAAGTCCTGAAGAATTTTCACAGGTGTGTATTCGAATATGATTTGGTAAATGGCTCTTTTGCATAAAACTATGCTGACATTATTTCACATGTAAGTTTTTCACACGTGAGTAGAATTTATTTATTTATTTACACTTTCAAGGTACAGAGGCGGAATTCCAGTCAACAAAGGGTGGCGAAAAGATAACATGGCAGGTGCATAGTAGAAAATAAGAAATATGCATATATATATATATTTATATTAATTACTAAATTACGTATTTTATTAGCAATCAGTTCGATTTTGTTTAGACTGTCGACTGTCCTATGCAGCTAGACCAGCATGTTTCCAAGCATTCTTATCTTGGATACAGTCCTCTCAATTATAATAAGCTTGCTTACAGTTACAGACTGTGCTTTTAATATATGTTTTAAATTTTGTTTCACTTAGTTGTAGGTTGTAGTACACTTGGGAGCAAATAAATCGAGCCACTTCCTTTTTCACGCATTATGGTAATTATTTTTGGTATTAAGGAACGCATCGATTCGAAACATATATCGCCTAAAAGGGTATTTAATAACCTTTACAATGAGGGTAGTTAGTTGTCAAAATTTCATTTTTATTAAAGTTTAAAGGGTAGAATAAAATTATCGCATTTAATTTGCTTATGACATTTTTATTGTACTCTGTTAAGAAAAGATTAAATTTGAGGTTTTTGTTAATCATACCCATATTACTTGTTATTGTTGTCTTTATCTGTGTCTGTGTAATCAAAATAACCTGATAAAATGGATACTACACCGACGGAAGCTGCCCAAGTTGTAGCTTTACTTGAGGTTGGACACGGACAACGTGAAGTGGCACGCAGACTTCATTTGAGTCGTTCAAAGGTACAGCGGGTATACCGCAGGTATCTGGAGACTGGTGCTTTTGTTCGGCGACCTGGAACTGGCCGACCACGGGCAACAACAGAACGTGACGACCGCTTTATTGCAACCAATTCGTTGCGCGACCGTGGACTTAATGCTGTTCAGCTACAGCAAGCGTTACGTGACGTTCGAGGAGTCGCAATCAGTAGGTGGACAGTGAGACGAAGACTAAAAGAACGAAATTTAACATCACACAAACCAGCAACTGGCCCAAAATTGACTGTAGCTCATCGCCGATCTCGCTTGGAGTTTGCTCGAGAACACATTAATTGGACGTTAGAAGACTGGAGGTCAGTTTTGTTTTCTGACGAGTCAAGAATCTGTCTTTTTAGCAATGACGGGAGAAACCGAGTGTATAGACGTCCTGGTGAAAGATTTGCCCAATGTTGCATTCGAGAAACGGTGAGTTTTGGTGGTGGTTCTTGTATGGTGTGGGGAGGAATTTCTCTAGACGGAAAAACGGAACTTGTCTTCGTCGACCCCGCCAACGATGGCAGTGGTAGACGTGGATTAACAGCTGACCGATACATAACTGACATTCTTGAAAACCACGTAATGCCGTATGCTGGTTTTGTCGGAGAAAATTTCTTGTTTATGCATGACAATGCGAGACCTCATACCGCGCAGATCGTTACGGAATACTTGTCTGCGATCGGGATTCAACAAATGGTATGGCCAGCACGAAGTCCCGATTTGAACCCGATCGAACACCTATGGGACGAGCTAAAACGGAGAGTCCGAGCCAGGGTTCCCGCTGTTTCATCCATTCCCGAGCTTAAAGTCGCTGTGCTTGAAGAGTGGGAGAACATACCACAATATGTCATCGTAACGCTGATCAGATCGATGACTAATAGGCTACAAGAATGTATCAGGGCCCGGGGGGGTAATACCAGTTATTAAGAATATTTTTTTTGCAATAATTTTGTTTTTTATTGTTTTTATGGACTGTTTTAGCCCTACTAAATTTTCTATCAAAATTACCATTTTTCTTGCAGAGCCAATAATTTATCATTCAATAAGGTTATTATTCAATAATTTACCCTCATTGTAAAGGTTATTAACTAAACTTTTAGGCGATATATAGTTCGAATTGATACGTTCCATATTACCAAAAATATTTACCATTTTACGTGAAAAAAGGTAGTGGCTCGATTTATTTGCTCCCAAGTGTATATCACTAGGAATTTTGTTGTAACACTTAACACAGTGCCCCATAAAAGATGTATGGACATTAGACAATCTAGAATATAATAAAATACAATAATCTTTATTTCGGATTAGCAACATCCATATGGGTTATGTTGGCGACGCGCTTAGTAGTTTTAAAAATATAGTATAAATATCTTAATATAGTCTGTACTGTGGCACAAAGTACTTAAGGCTGCGGCGCGCCCGAGCAGAGAGACCACTCGGAACAAACCGCCACTTTTCGCACGCACATATTGACATTACGTTTATAGGCATCCTCAAGCAGTTTCAAGCAGCCTTCAGTCTCGACTGTCACGTGTTGTCAAAATGAATAAATAATGTAATTGACATTTCATAACAAACAAGAAAATTTTGTTATAATAAATTGCAAAGTGTTCCAACCAGTGTCAATCAAATTTCATGTTGTCACAAATAAAACCTACAGAGTCAATACAGTGGCAGCCCTAGTGAGTCTGGCAAGTTTAGGTAATTATTTCTGAAGATGGCGGGAGCGGCCTTCTGTACCTAATCTTGATATTTTGTGACTAGTAAGGTAAGTAAGAAAGAGGCGGGACTCGCTGACATGTCTGTCGCACTATGGGCCCCCGCCAGTCTGCCGCCAAACGTCTATCAATGCGCTTGATCTATTTTTCTATATAATGGCATGTGCGGCCATTTTGATTTTGATTAAAAACGTGTTTTCAAGAACTCAAGAACAAGAACGTGTTTTCGTTGCGGCATACCCGCTAGCCCTGAAGCACAACCCCTAACAAAGTGGTACTTCGAGCCCGATCTATTATGATCCACACTCCAGGCGTAAAAACACGGAGGGCAAATGTGGTTCAAGCTGAGGCTGAGTGCGTCAGGCAAGCTGACCTGCTCAAAAATTTGAGCCGCAACGTTTGTTTTCCGAAGTGCCGGGAAGCAGCATAAAGTCGGAGCCGCTGCCTCACGTCTCGAAAATGCCTACAAAATCGAAATCGTCGTCATCATCTTCGAAAGAAAGGAAGAAAAAAGAGTTGCAGCTGGGAGCCGCTAAACAAAAAGCTGCTATTCAGATCGCGCTCATTGACCAAAACCTAGATGCCTAATTGGCAGCACTCAGCGATGAGGAAGAACAGTTGGATTACAGTTCACTAGTTGATGGTAAGGAGCTTCCTCAAAGAGACCTGGAAGATTGGGTAATCCATCAGAGCAACCACAAAGAACCCCTAACGGAGTGGCAAGCCCCCGAGAAAGGTATTGAAACGGGCGAGCTGCACGCACGAGTACCGTCGCCATGCGCCGAGCACGTGGCGGGCCGGCCACGCGCCGCAGCGCCGCCGCCGCCTCCCGGCGACTCCGTGACTGTGCTTAACAACGCGGTTCATATGTTACCAAGTGCTCTAAGGGATATCTCCACTAACTGTGCAAACCACGTGCCTCAAGCCAGTTTGCAGCATGAGCACACCGAGAGATTTATCTGAATTCTCAGGTGACCAGTTGGATTGGCTTCAGTTCAAACAAGCCTACGTTATGTAATTTCACGCCAAAAGAAAACCTGTGGAGGCTTCGAAAATGGCTACGAGGACAAGCAAAAGATGCAGTCGCCGCATTGTTCATAAGCGCCACGTCGCCTGACAAAGTGATATCGACATTGCAGCTACGGTTGGGTAACCCCGACTGCATCATTTCCAGAATATTCCAAGATATAAAGAAGCTTCAGTGCACGGTGGTCCAAGCGCCCTACAAGCGCGGTCATAAATACCTTACTTTATTAAATTTGTTAAATGGGATTTTTTCTGGAGGGTAAATAATAAAAAATACTCCATTAATGTACATTAATGCTTTATTTACACATCATTTAATACATTATATACAATAAGCTGTACATTATGTACAGTTTAATATAAATTTAAAAAGTCAATATTTGAGATTTATTCTCCCTCATTCGGAAATACATCTGAATATGATATTAACGCTGTTCATGAAGGGGTTATCATTAAATATGTATTATTTTATATATTAAACATATCATATTATTAACGTAGGTTGTAGGATAAATGGAGTGCGGCCGAGGTTTAGCAAAAGTTTAATCCTGGGGCAGAACGCCTCCATTTTCCAAGCAGAGGCATACGCCATCTTGGAATGTGCAGACGTAAATCTGCAAAGGCAATACGTCAAACAAACCATATACATTAATTCATAGCCAAGCTGCTGTACTAGTAGTGCTGGACTCGAACATAGTCTCATCGAAATTGGTAGAGGAATGCATGGCCAAATAAAATTTCTAGGCAATAAGAATAGAGTAGTTTTAGGCACCATTGGCACTGGACGAGCCGATGAGCTTGAGTGAGCGGGGGCGCACAGCACAGAGCTGGGACCTTTGGGCTAATTCACGTAACTAAAGAAGTGCTATTGCAGTGCAGTTGCAGTTAAGTTTCGATTGAAACAACGCTTTTCGTATTCTCTACCGCTGTCAGACACGCTCGCGTCAAGTTCACGTCACGCAATCGCAATAACGGCATTCTACTGTTGCGCGTCTTTGGCGCGTGCTTCGGAACGTAACATGAACGGTATTCTACTATTCGTTTGACGTCCCAAAATTACAGTTAAAAAGCACTAAAATCTGTACTGGGGTATTATTTTAATATTATAATAACGTCATATTCATTGAAATGTAATTGATTCTATTCAATAATTTAGTGAGTATTTTTTTTTCTCTCATGTGGCTACACCATAAGTAAGTTTGGTTGAGTTTGGTTGTCGTACAGTTGACGTGTAGTTCACGCGCAGTTCAAAGATTACAAGAATACCGTTTATCACTCAAACTTGAACTTAACTGCAACTGCACTACAACTTCATCGGCGCGTCATAAAATTACGTGAATTAGCCTAATTCTGTGGCATGTGGCAAAAGCTTAGCTCAGTGCACCCTGATTAAATCATGCTTCGAAAATGTCATAAAGTTATGGAAGCAGCCGCCGGGCATGTTACACTCGAAAGCACTTAAGCCTATAATGGCAGAAGGCTTAGTAACCAAGTCCTAGCACTCGGTAGGAACAACTTGCGCATTGTAGCAAGAGCCACTACAGGACACCTACAGACGCTCTAAGGTGGCTGATGAAACGCCACTTCATCTTCTGGGGGAATGCGGAGCACAAATTCACAAGCGCAACAATCATCTGGGCAAATACCTGTTAACCCCGGATGAAATAATGGAGATTGCCCCAAAGCAGATCCTGCAGTTCAACACAGCTGCATGGTTTGGTGGCGATCTCTAATCAAAACAAGCGGTAATAAGAAAGAAAGAAAGAAAGAAAAGCCATTTATTCACGCGAAAAGCGACGCACTTAATATATAACAATATTCAGACCAATAGATCAGCCCTGGTCATCTATGCATGACTGTGGCGGGCAAAAGGTTAAATATAGTAAAAGGTAAGGACTTTGGAAAACTATACTAGACTATGCGAAAGGGAGCTAAGGGCCCATCCCTTAGCTCCCTTTAAGAAACTTACCCCTGCACGGTAGTCAACACGCACGCCTATAGCTCAGGTAAGTCGACAGAATCCGCTCTCCATATAGTGGTCAGCAGGATCGAGAAGGACATAATACCAAAAGGGTTCTTGTTGGGGTACCTTTATAGACATCGAAGGGGCCTTCGACAAAACTAGCTTCTCCAGCGTCAGCGTCGCCCTATCCAAACATGGAGTAGAACAGGTACTAATTGATTGGATTACTAATATGCTAAGTAAACGTGTAGTTCGGCTTGAAGATGAGCAGCAAGCGGCCATGAGTGCCAGAGGCTGCTCTCAAGGAGGGGTGTAATCCCCTCTTCTGTGGAACCTGGTGATCAACCATCTAATGAACAAACTGAATGCCGAACGCTACTACGCTATAGGCTACGCAGACCACCTCGCCATCCTTGTGTCAGGGAAGGTGACCGGGACCATCTGCAACCTCACACAGCGGGCGCTACACATCGTGGAGCGATGGTGCGGGGAATTCGATTTATCCGTTAATCCCAATAAAACCGAACTAGTCATGTTTACCCACAAACGTGCACTAGGACCCTACCACCTACCCAAACTATTCAATACCGAGCTCCAGCTGGCAAAATACCTCGGGGACATCTTAGACAGTAAGTTAAACTGGAGTAACCACCTAGACAACAAAATAAACAGGGCCTGCATCACCTTTTGGCAATGTAGGCAAATGATAGGTAAGAAGTGGGGCATATCCCCTAAAATAATGCTATGGCTGTATAGCGCGGTAATCCATCCCATGATTGCTTATGGGTCGGTGGTGTGGTGGCCGAGGACCAAGCTAATCACAGCCGCTAACAAACTTCAGCGTATGCAAAGACTAGCCTGCATGGCGACCACGGGCTGCATGAGGACCACTCCGACGGCAGCACTGGAGGCCATGTTAGGGCTCCCGCCGCTTCACCTATTCATCCAACAAGAAGCGACAACGGCAGCATTACGCTTAAATACACTAAATCTCTGGAGCAAGACTAGCACTAGACACACTGCGTTACTAGAGGAACTCGGTACGGAGTTTCCTATAAACTAACGGTCTTATTCATAAAAAAAGGTTATCGAAGGTTTAAGACACTCATTGGTAAAAATGTTCTTTAAGCATTTTAAAACCTTGGATAAAATTTTGTAATTGTTTCATAACCCTACTGTAACTAAAATGTTGTTATAAATCAAAATGTTGCCATTATTATGAAGTTATCCAACAAATTGACCAACACATCGAATTGTCAAACGAGAATATCTGTCTACGCACCGAATAATTGCGACCATAGACATTATTACGTAGTTTAAACTATTTTATTGTCTATAGATTCGACACTTTTGACGTGATAAAGTCATTTTGAAATTGTAAGTGTCAAACGCGCGAAATATGAATTACCTAACCTTACAACTCTTTATCGTGAGGGGAAACAGAGATTCCAAGCAGATGGTGGTCTGCCGATATTTTAGAAGTCAAATTGAAAGTATTATTTATAAGTAACAATAAATTAAACTGATATTGTTATACTTGAATTTTATTACTAAACTACTCGCTACAATGTCTCCATATAAAAGAAATACTTAAAGCGTAACGCTTCCGAAAGTCTTCTTCGATTTCTGTAAACCATTCTTCGAAGCGGACGGTTTTCAAAATGTGCAATTGTTTCAATAGTACCTATCCAAGCTTTGTAAATCTTGAATAAACTAAATTAGTTAAACAGAAATAAGAAAAATAATACATCAGCAGTTCAGTTAAAGTACGATTGTTTACGAAACTGACAATTGGCACACAGGTAGGTAACATACACACATACATAAAATTTGTACGCCAAATGATTATTTTTATTAATCAGCTGTCGAAGGCCAGCCATTTTTTTCCCTATAGCACTTTTATAGTAGGGCCCTGGCTTTCATAACTATATAGTAGGTGCTTTATGTCGATAAGTTTTTATGAATAATACCGTAAGGCTATTAACGACATGATACCGAAGCAATTTATATTTGACAAAAAATACAAAAACTAACTGCATGAGGATCGGCTGTGTGAGGGCCCTCGCCTCACAGAGCTGCGGATTTTCACGGATGGATCTAAAACAGGTACCGGCACGGGGGCCGGTGTTTTTTCTTAACATACATATAGCAACGCCGCAGGGTGCTTACAACACGGTGTTCCAGGCCGAGTGCATGGGCATCTGCTTGGCAGCCTCTGCTATACTAGGTAAACAGGCAGGTAGTAGGACAACCAATTCGCATATTGTCGGACAGCATGGCTGTACTACAAGCCCTAAATAGCCACACGGTCAACTCCGGGCTGATATACGAATGTCACCAAAAACTGAACGAGGTGGGTATTTTCTACGATACAACCATTCAATGGATCAAAGGACACAGCGGTTAGCGTGGTAACGATGCTGCAGACGAGCTCGCTAGAAGAAGGTCGAGTACAAGCGCGGTGGGTCCGGAACCCATAAGTAGTGCCACTCCCCTTCGGTCACCTACGCACCATGGTAAGAAAACGTACCAAGAATCTACACCAACTGACAGTGGACCGAACATAGCGAGTGCAGGCAGGCCAAGGAGACTCGTCCTGCAATCGAAGGCCGCTTCACGAGGCAAGCTCTCCGACTATCCAAACAACCGGAACCGATCACCTTTCCGAATTATTTTTGTCCGAATTTCATTTTACCTAAAACTATTGACCGACGTCTTTTTTAACCCCCGACGAAAAAGAGGGGTGTTATAAGTTTGACGTGTCTGTGTGTCTGTGTGTCTGTCTGTGGCACTGTAGCTCTTTAACGGGTGAACCGATTTGAATGCGGTTTTTTTTATTTGAAAGCAGATTCTCTAGCGATGGTTCTTAGACATGTTTCATCAAAATCGGTTCAGCAATTTTAAAGTTATCAGCTCTTTTGTTAGCTGCGCTAGGGATCTTAGACGCATACCGGATGTTTACTTTGCTTTCAAACATATTATTATAGGTGACCACACTGAACTAAATTACGTTTCAAAAATTTTAAATAAAAATTAAATTAAAAATTTAAAAAAACCCCCAACGCAAAACATTAAAGCGATTATGTAAAAAGTCAAAAATAATACCTTTTGTTGAGCCATCAAATGTTTGTTCGTTGAAATGGCGCTATAATGTCGCGGCGGGGTACCGCTAAGTTTAAAGCAATAACTAAATAGCTAAAATAGCGAACTGACGGTAACTAGATTTGCAACAAGATTAACAACTAGATTAGCTACAAAAATTTGATAATATCAAAGCAAATTGGTCGGAAATACTGGTAAATTAATAGACAGTGAAAAAAAATTAAGGGACTGACCTACTTAAGCGGTAGGTACCAGGCCGCGACATTATAGCGCCATTTCAACGAACAAACATTTGATGGCTCAACAAAAGGTATTATTTTTGACTTTTTACATAATCGCTTTAATGTTTTGCGTTGGGGGTTTTTTTTAATTTTTAATTTAATTTTTTGCTATATATGCCTTATTTGACATATTTTTAGATCATCGAAGTATCATGTGTCGTAGGTATTATTTTACCGAACTATGTTTCTCCGATTTACAAAATAACTTTTTCCTATTGGCCAAAGTCTCTTTTGAACTATTTCCATTTGCCAAATGATTTATTTGCCATATTTTTACCTCAAAACAACATTTTACGGAATATTATTTGATCACAAATATATAGCCGGTTACTTGGTATCATTTTCAACATTAAATTAAAATAGTGTCATAAAAAGTCATTATGTTACAAAATTTAGTGACAGAAACGAATCGCTGCAAAACCGACTTCACTCAGTCCTTTCTGCCTTACACTCTAGGGGAGTGTAATTTAAGAACGCGTAGGCGCGGAGGGGAGGTGCGGCCCGCGAGCTGAGGAGCCGCCCAGACCCCGCAGCGCCGGAGCCGTGACAGAATCAATGCTTGTGCATGTTGCATACCTGCTTGCATGTTTCATGCCTGTGCATGTTTCATGCTGGCATGTTTCATGCTTGTCTGCACGCTGCATGCTTGTCTGCACGCTGTATGCTTGTTTGCATGCTGCATGCCTTCTTGCATGCTGCATGCCTGCTTGAATGCTGCATGCCTGCTTGCATGCTGCATGCCTACTTGCATGATGCATGCTTGAAGCAAGAATCTATGTTTGCAAGCTTCTTACTGGGACCACCTGTTTTATTAAGTGCCATTACATTTAAATAATTAATGAAATAAAATAGTAGGAAACTAATCTGAAATTAGCTCTCTACAACGCCAGTGTAATAAATACATTAGTTTTGAAAGTTCTTTCAAATATTTAATTTCACTCAAATTGTATATAATTTTCAAAAGTTTTTGAATTTTCGTTTCTATAACAACGTATTTTTTTTCTGGTGGAGTACCGGTTATCATTGACTCAATATCAGACATATTTACTTCTAGGCGTTTGGTTAAATATGGTAATTAAAACAGTGGTTTATCGAATGTTCGAACAAATGTTATTTCGGCTAAGTGTAACTTCGGTAAAAAGTTATTCGACCAAATGAAACGTCGAAGCAACGAAAAAAATGCGAATTGATATTTTGATAATAGATCAACTGATACAGTGGCAGACGTGACTTGGATGAAGTAAAAAAATACGAAACGAGAAAAGTTGAAAAGTTTTAGGTGAAATGAAATTCGATCAAATATTTTTCGACCTTATGATAGGTAACCCCAAACAACAGCTGCGTGTGGTCACAGCCGTCATAACTGGCCATGGGTCTTTCAATAAACATCTTTTTATCATAGGAGTAACAGACAGCCCTCTGTGCAGAGCCTGCATGGGGGCGGACGAGACAGCGGCCCATGTGCTTCTGAACTGCCCTGAGGTCGCTTCATACAGGGCAAAGTACTTCGGTAACCCAGGTAACCTACCCGAGATCACCAGCAACGTCAAGGCGCTGTTGGCCTTTCTCGAGGAGCTGGGGTGGATTGAATGATTTACTTCCCATCTGTACGCAAAATACGCGCTAAGACGTGGAGTCGCGGACATCGGCCCGTCATACTATTACTACTAAGGTAAGGACTTACGTTTTAAAGTGTTTCGAATAAGTTTCAAGTCTTTTAGCTCATTCTTGTTTTGCTTGTCTTCTCGAATTTCATCTTCCAGTTTTGTTCTTTGTAAGTCAAGTTTCGGCTTCTTCGTAATGGACACACCTGTAATTCAATATTCTGGTAAGTACAATGTCAGATGAAGTTTGCCAGTTTGTTAGTTCATTCATATAACACATACTAGGTACTTCTAGTTCTTCTACTTCAGATTTAAACTGCATTAAAGCTACATCATCTTCTGAGTCTGCTTCAGAATGGTGCGGTGGTGTATCTTCTGCATCTGAATAACTATTAAGTAGATATGTTGGTTCTAGTTCTGTAAATCAATAAAAATCGTCAGGAGCATTACTATTTAATAATCATTCGTTTTATTTCACTAAATAAAGTGCAACAGGTTGGGAGTGGCTTAAAATATTTTTGGCTTAAATTATTACTAACTAGTTGACCCTACAGACGTTGTCCTGTCCCTATCTACCTACCTACCCTACCAACTTACCTATCTATACCTACCTACCTACCTATATTCCTTGACCATTACCTACCTACCTAGGTAGGTAGGTAATGCAAATATATCCAAGGGATATAAAAAGTTTCATACAAACTTTTATCCCCTATTTCATCCCTTTGGGGGTTGAATTTTGAAAAATCCTTCCTTAGTGGATGCCTTCGTCATATGAGGAATACGTGTACGAATTTTCAATTTTCTAGCCTGTGCCTGTTTGGCCTGTGCGTTGATACATCAGTCAATCACTTTTGCCTTTTATATATTATGTATATAGATTATGTTTGCTACAATTTTTAGGTACCAAGTGAATGGTGGTAAATCTCAGAATATTCGAACTTTAGCCATTAAGAGTTGGTAAATCTTAGATTTAACCTTATTTCGGGCACTCACAGTAACATTATAAACCTGCCTAACACATTCCCAACTATGTTTGTGCCCGCTTCGAGTCTAGCCAGTTGCAGTCGAATACTAGAGTTATGTTATGTTTACAAGAAGCGACTGCGTATCTGACCCCTAGAACCCAACAGCAGGGTAACATGATACCACTTGGTAATTAAGCCTGGTTGTTCAACTTCCTGGCAATTAATGGAAACAATAACCAATTAATGTGGTATACAAAAGTATAGAGCACATTAGAGCTGCGTCAATCGTTCATTTTCAGTGATTCGATCATTCAAGTATTGGTTCGTGGCACGTGCCACGACCCGGGTCATTTCAATCGTTCGATCATTGGTTCAATACTGAATCAGTGAACCACACAAATCAAACGATTGATTGAACCAAATTACTTTAGTACAATCAACCGTTTGCTCTGCGTTTGTCTGTTACCCATTCATTCGCGCTCACTCGTTATTGGTCGGTTTTCGGTTTTCTACAAATCTGCAACCAGATAAGTTGAAAAGGATCTGTCGATTGTGAGCGATTGGTTGAATCGTATCATTGAATGATTGGAAATGAATTATAACAATCTTAGGATCGACGATTGGTGAACCGGATCATTGAAAACGAACGATTGCAATCATCAATACTTCTACGCGACCCGGGTCAAATGATCGAATCGTTCATGATTGACACAGCTCTAGAGCACATGACAATACTGTTATATTTGACAGAGAGAGAAGACAGAGGGCCTAGCATAATATAGTATTCAATACCATTAGGAGCGTGTGCTGTTGCTACTAACAGTTAAACAGGTGTTTGAGTTATTGTGTTTCCAACTTTCCAACACTTCTGAATGCACACAATGACTAAGATTGACAGTCAGTACAAACAGTTTTGCATGCTTTCTGAGTGTAGGGTATTGGTATGATATAGACGGTCGCCCATCCACGGATCGACCACAGCAATCATAGCTTAACCATGACTATCAATTTGTATGTCTTTTGCACTTATATGATATCTGTTTAAATATTGATAAAAATAAAAAAAAGATTTCTATTATAAAATAATCAATTTAAATTTTGTTTAAGGTCAATGTGGGCAAATCCGTCTACGGGGCTATTCCATACACATGCGTTTACTATATATTCCAGAATAGTTACGCTATTACTGGTTCGGTCGATAAAACAGGATCAGTTTTTAGTTCGAACTATGATTCAAAGATGGAGCAAGGTTGTCTACAAGAGTCAAAAAATGCATTTGAAGTTTAGTTGTGCTACGAACTCGAAACTCGCACCCACTTTATTTTATTTATAGTGGGTTTTTTAGTCTTATTTTATTTATTTTTTAACTTTTCGTTGCACTAGTTTCCCTGACATCGTGAGCGCGTTTACGTGCCTTGAAGATTTTCACCTATGTCAGGTGTATTCTATTGTTTTTTAATGGGGCAATCCCGCCAGGCCGCCACTCTGTTCTCAAACCACTGCAACTGCGATATTAGGTGTATAACATAAGTGTTGCGTGCTGCCGTTTCATATGAGGTAAATATTCAATTTTACAAGTTACGACTTTCTGAGTATGCATACATGTAGTTTAATAAGTGTTTTAACGGATTTTTCTATTTGTTTTGAATAAAAACCAGTAGATACAGAAATAATTGTAATAAAAAATACGTAACCTCAAAATGGTCAAGTGGGAAAATCCGTCTAATTTCGAAGGGGCTAAATCGTCATATACCGGTATTACCCCATTGCAGATGTCGTCAACCTTTTTCATCCTTCCTATTTTTAGTTTTAGTGTTATACTTTGAAAGTTCACTGATAACTAACAATTGGGTCTTTGAATTATTATTTTATTTGTGTTTAATTGAAAGATTTTTTTTTTAACACTCATAATAAGTCCTTTATAAAATATTATGTCATCTTGAATAAAACCATTTATTTTCGGAAACTGATTTTTATTTAAGCACTTAAGGCGGCGGTTCGCGCAAAGACAGAGACTACCGCTCATACAGTAACAGTCGCGATTTCCTGTCGCGGTCTCCGGTCGCGGTCTCCTGTCTCTGTCGCGGCTCGAACCGCCAACTTTAAGGTGCAATCACCTTAATTAAATTTTTAATACAACAAGTGAAGTGCAGCATTGTTTAAAATTGTAATGCTCTTATACCTAACTGAATTCATTAAAATAACCCTGTTTATTTAAGTTAATACCATAAATACCATTGTCATAATAAGATACGAATGTTTCAATGTACCTGAGAAATTAAACTGATAAGTAAAAACATTTAGTTTATAAACTTTTTAGAAAGGTTTAAAGTCCCTGGTTATAAAAATAGGCAGGATTAGCCCCCAAAAAAGATTTTAGTGAGTAAAACGTAAATTAAACCTTATTTTTATGGTGCTACAAAACATTTTTGTTCATCATCTGCATTCACTTTTTTACAAATAGCAGACCTTGATGTAACGGCGTAACTCGAGTCAAATTTGCTACTAGACGAATTTGCCCCCAATCCTCGGGAAAATCCGTCTAACAACCGATTTTTAAAAAAACCTTGTTAGTTACAAATGGAGGCAGAGTTGGGCAAAATGTAATCAGATTAATAATTAAGGATTACGATTACATTTTGTAATCATCAATCAAGATTACAGATTACGGAAATTAATCAAGAAAGTAATCATCATATCGGTGATTAATGATTATTAGTTTGTAATCGTTATTTTGATTACTTTTTGGATTGATGCATAATAACTACATTTAGGAATTCGAAAAACAAAATCATTAACATTGTAAATCATCTTTATTTTTTGATCAGTCTATTTTTTAATAATTATTATACTTAAGAAAAATGTAATCGAGCACGCAGAAATTCTTTTTCGAATTTACTTAAGGATTTAAATAACGAAAGAGTACAAAACGTCCATGACATCCAAATTGGATCACAAGTTTTTAGAAAAACGCAGACATACAAGATACATACTGATTGAATATAGAACCGCATTTATTAAAAATATGCTTAAAAAATTAATCAAATCTACCCATGTAATTAAGATTACTGACTATTGTAATCAAAACTAATGATTACAAATGTAGTCATGATTGAAAGTAATCAAGATTAAAAGTAATCATGATTGATGTATTCATGATAACTTTCAATCAGATTATTAATCCGATTACAAAAGTAGTTGATTACTCCCAACTCTGTATGGAGGGCTGTTTTGTTGTTTAAAATGGATGTGTATTCAAGACAACAAAATTCTGTATCGCTTACAACCATCAAATGTATATTAAAGTAGTAAGTGTACCAGTTTTAGTTAACCAAATTTAACTTTCAAAAAAGTATGACGGGTTTGCCCACATTGACCTTACAAAAACATACCATTACTTTGATGTGCCTCCTCTAGCTTAATAAAGTGATCTTGTGTCTCACAAACTGCTGGTAGTTCTTCTTTAACAGCAACAAATTCTGTGGAGAAGAAAACAGAACAAACCTCATGAACATTTGTAAAATATTTCAAATTTAGGTTACATCCTTAATGTTGAATCTATGGGTACAAAGTGGAGACAATATAAAAGTTGAGAGTGAAATGATTATATTAATTCTCGTTCTCATACCATCACTTGGATATTCCTCCTCTGGCTCAGTAACATCATCTTGTGTCTCATAAACTGTTGGTGCTCCTTCTTTGAAAGCATCACTTTCTGTTCTACAATTATCATCAATACTTATGAGCATCATTGGAGTCTTAACAAACCCATAAAACTTTAAGCGATCCAGATTTATTAAGGATTTTGGCTGTAAAAGTTGATTATAGTGTTCAGTATAACAACTTCCACGTTAGAAGTCAGGAGAATATAATTATATCTGTTAACAAATCCCTCACCTCATAATCCCCTTTCAACATCTGGGCAAACAGTTCTTCAGCTTCCAGACATTTTCTCCAAAATCGGGCGCATTGCTTCATTTTAGTGCAACAGAAGAAACAAATAAGCATCGGTCTACTGTCTTTGGTTACAAACTGCAACAGTTTTCAATACAAATATAAATATTTTATATACAAACTGAAATACTTCCAATCCAATTAATTTATGCGGCAATTTAGCACCTATATAATCAGTAATATCAATCTTACAGTAGTTTTATAACTACATACCGGAATGTGAGTCAGCTGCTCATAAACTTCGTGCAGGTACTTATTGACTACTATATACATGCGAACATTCTCCACCAAACATATCCTACACATAACCAGCTTTTCCATCTTAATCTTAAAACAATCACCTATCGTTATTTAGTTCAAGTTTACTAGATATTAATAATAACAACGTAAAAATTGCGGCGCCGCCGCCGCTTTGCTTGTTTTTGTTTGTTATTATTGTCAGTGAGTCAAGTGAGTCTGACAGTGACACTGACACTTGACCAAGAAGCTTATAGATAAAAAAGCTTTTTACAAAAAAGACAACCGCCTTCAAAAACTAAAAAGTGAAAAATAACTTTAGCACAGAACACACATTGACTTACTTAGTTTTTGAAGGCGGTTGTCTTTTTTGTAAAAAGCTTTATATTTTCCGCTTTTTAGTATTTCCTTCTCATCCAAATCTATTAAGAAGAGATTGAAAGTTAACTACTACAAAGATTGATGAAACTAAAACGTCGTCTATGTAAAATTTTTGGGTATTTGTTGATTTTTCAAAAAGTGCTGAATCAATTTCGATAAATTTTATATAGGACCACCCCCGAAGCATACCCTACCCATAAATAAAAAAATTCAAAATCGGTTTACGCGAGAAATCGCTTAACTAATCGCGCACATACTTAATGCAAATATAAGACTTACACGGTTTTCTCATGAATGTCATTGTCAGAACTGGACCAAATAAGAATGGCATCACACGGGAAGCACTAGCTATTAAATAAAACAAGAATCATCAAAATCGGTTCAGCCAGTCCAAAGAAATCAGGTACCTAACAAACATTAAAAAAAAAAAAAACAGACGAATTGATAACCTCCTCCTTTTTTGAAGTCGTTTGAAAAGTGGAGGCAACACTCTAAATACCTAAGTAAATCCAACTGTGGGCAGATGCTCTCTTTCTGAATGCATACAAAAGAACGAGACAGTGATATTTGTTTTCTTTATCTCCATCCATATCCACAGATGGTTTCATAGGTGTTCAGAGTGTTGCCTCTACTTTTACCCAATGATATTCTAATAAACAGATAATTATGTTATACCCTCACAAAACAAACGAAAAAACACACTTTTCATTCATTTTACAATTCACTACAAGTCAAAATGTAGAAAAGGGATAGCTTGAAAAAACCAACAAGAAAAAAGACACAGTCGGTTAACGTTACATACGTACGGTTAAAAAGTTACTATAACGTGCGATGTTTAACGTACCTACGTTAAATGTAACGAGTTGTTTCAAGACATAAAAATCCGTCAGTTAAAGTTATTCAAAAAGAGATTCCATAATATTTAGATGTTTGAAGTAGCTGTTTGATAACACAAAATTACGATGACTGGTCGGTTATGGTCATAGTAACTTTTTGACGTATGATTTTGTGAAACAACCCATTTTTTTGATTTGACGATAGTTACCGCCATTTTTGACGTGACGTTGGTTAGTTATGGTTAGTTGGTTGGTAATGGTTGATTAGTTAACCATTACTGACCGGTAATAGTCAAAAATGACGCTAACTATCGTCAAATAAAACAAATGGGTTGTTTCACAAAATCATACGTCAAAAAGTTACTACAATTATTACCATAACCGACCAGTCATCGTAATTTTATGTTGTCAAACAGCTACTTCAAACATCTAAATATTATGGAATCTCTTTATGAAAACCTTTAACTGACGGATTTTTATGTCTTGAAACAACCCATTACGTTTAACGTACGTTAAACATCGCACGTCATAGTAACTTTTTAACCGTCCGTATGTAACGTTAACCGACTGTTTGAAACAACCCGCCCTTAGTGTTGTCAATTGCGCGTGAATGAATGTAAACAAACATTATCCGCCACCAATCACCGCGTCTTGTTGGCATCATAGACTAACAAATTTAACCTGACAGAAGGTACAAACCGCGAGTACATTTATACACGCGGTTTGTACCTATAACAACTAATAAACACGACTAAAGGTACAATAGAATATATATAATAATATACATAGAGAGTAGAAAATATTTATTTTGTAATAAAATTAATTTCTTGGTTTACGAACAAATGCGATCCATTCTTGAAGCCAGATCTCATTGGATAACCTTAACGAGGAAAGGATAATAAATATCTGTTGTCATATTGTTTAATTTCTAATTAGGTATAAAAATGATTAAATAAAACAAAATGATTAAATATTACAAGGTTAGAAAAAAGAAAAACAGAACTGTGGGTAAACAATGACTTTACTGCCTACGATATCGCATCTGAACGCGTCCTTGTCTTACTCACGTGAAAAAATGTATTTCTATTTCTTTCTTTTTACTAACCTCCAAATATAAGAATATTAGGAAAATAATTGAAATATATTAATAAATCGATGTATATTGCGTAGTTACAAGTGGTATGAGATCCCTTGTGTTTTATTAAATTTATGTATCATAATTGGTACACTTTCTAAACACAAAATAGCATTTTTAGCATGTAGTACTATTAAGTATTCTGTGCTGTGGGTAAACAATGACTTTACCACAGTAAAGCTATCTAACAGTATTCTATCTTCATACAAACGTTCGGAACGCGAGTCATACCTACACGCCTCGAATGGGGAACATTACGCGAAACTCGGCGCAGAGAGCGCCACGAGCACATTCCGTAAATCATAACCTCGTATTCTTGTTATATTATGTTATTAATTGTAATAACTTAACTAGGTATTTTGTGAAAATATATCAAAGTTTTAATTTATCTTACTTACCTAACTGTACTTTAACCATATTATGGCGTCCTACGACCGAGTCTAGGTCAGAATAAAATAATATTTGGTTGTCTTACATGATAAATGTGAACGTTATTCTGTAAATGCGACTATCTCACCTGAATACTTAACCTAAACATACTTTAGAGTGATTTTTAGCTGTTTTGCAAAGTTTTCGAACATATTCTTCTTTTGGAAATGAATAATTCCCTTAATTTCTTCATCGAAGTACTATCGTGGACACACCCGCCTGACCACCACTAAGTTCATTTTTGCTTGCACTCAAAAGATGGAAGCGCTCTCTACCCCGCCCCGTTGACTTCGCAGGCGCCAAGGGATTTTTATTTTAACTGAGCAGGCGGAAAAGGTCCGCGATAGTACACAGCACTGATACATTATTGTATAATATAACACACTTCCTAATTTTATACTCATTAAAGGCAGAATTTCACGCTTTGAACGACTCGTCGATAAACTGTTTACGGACTATGCTAGTGCTGCACTCTGGTGCGAGAACATTGCAGTAATATCCCCTATTAGTAGGGAAATTAGTATACCGACAGTCTCGAATGCTCGAATGCGCCGCGCTGTGTCGAATATATTGTGTTGTTTTTTGTTGCTTGAATTCGTGAATAACGCACCCAGAGATAACATTTTTTAATTTACCTGGAAACTCCGAAAGACTATGTTCCTGAAACTTAATAGACTATACAAATAATTAGTACCAGACTATAGGTACCTAACTCAGACCAATAAAATTAAAAAAAAATATGGGTCTGAGGTACCTACTTGACTATTAAAAAAATGATATAAGTACCTACTATATTACGTAAGTAATTTGTTTCTTTTTTTTAAAGGTAAGTATTTCGTTTTTTCTACCGAGTCAAGTACCTGGATTTAATAAACAAATAAGTGGATAGGGTGAAAAAGCGACCTACCTACGCTCGCATTACTTACTGCATACTTTGCATACTTCTTAGGCTAGGCTATCTACCTACTTATGTACTAGCTACTTACATATATTATTGAATTAAACGAAATATCATTATAAAATGATTATAAGAGTAAATGATAGGTACAAACGCCAGCACATCAGGCCATTAAAAATTTACAAATTTCCCCAATTGAATATGAACCTTACGCTTTTGTAATAAAATTGAAAATCTATCAAATAAATTTGACAGATTGTTGTAGCTTGTGCTGGACTTTGTATCTACCTATTTAGTAAGATTAACATTATTATTAACTTTTTAAGTAAGATTTTGTAGTCGGTAGTTAGAGGTTTTGTCCGCTGCGTTTTGCATTTTGGTTAAGTAAGAAGTAGGTGTTGAAGTTTGTAAGGATTGCAGAATAAAGGGAATTTTTTTTTTGAGGCGGTTTGATTGGCTGCGACTGAGGCGCAAATATATTTCAGTCTCAAATTTAGAAGGGTGGTTTTTTTAATTAAATCTTCTAATCAAAAACATAACATGCATGTTTATTGAACACTTCCTATTTCATTTACGTAGGTATTTCATTTCTTTTTAATTAAATGAAAAATATTATATACCTATATTTACAATCACAAAACTAAAAGGAAAATAAAACGCTACAAATTTATAATCACAAAACTAGAAAGAAAATAAAACACACACTAGGAAGAAATTATAACACTGTACGCGGGGCAACCCTATCGCATGTTAAGGTACTACGCACCTGTAGGTAACTATTTCAAGGACAGGGCCAAGTCACAATACTGTTAGATATCTTTACTGTGACTTTACTGCCTACGATATCGCATCTCAAAGAGTAATCGCATCTGTACTTTTATTCTATGTCCGGAGTGATCGCGTCCTTGTCTTACTCACGTGAAAAAATATATTTCCATTTTTGTCTTTTTTCGAACCTCCAACCAAATATAAGAATATTAGGAAAATAATAAAAATATATAAATAAATCGATGTATATTGCGTAGTTACATGTGGTATGAGATCCCTTGTGCTTTATTAAATTTGGTATCATAATTCACTTTCTAAATACACGAAATAGCATATTTTTATTTTTTTTAGCTACTTTAACAAAGCGTACCACTCGTCGCCATGCGTGACGCAGATTAAAGGCAATACGACATACGTCCCAATTAGGACGTTTTTGAATCTTCAAAATTGGGCGCTCATAACATAATAATATCTGTTTAATATAATGTCATTGCTTTTACCTGTTGAGGGTATTAATAAATATAAGATTGTCAACTCGTATGTTAATGTACCTTCGCATAGAATAAATCAGTTGTTAACCAGACTGCGGTGTTTCATTACATTACATTACCTTTAAGCTTCTTGCACTTGACAAACACTTTGAACAATGGCAGTCACCCATACATTTGTCGCGACGTGTAGCTCGCGAAGTAAACAGGTAACAGAGTCAAATTAATATTGTTAAGGCGAAACGTGTATATAATAGTCGTACATGACAACATGCGGTGATCTGCTGGCAATACTTGCTTCAGAACGAATTTTTTTCGAAATTAAGGTACACCCGCCATATTGACATCACCAAAAAAATGAACCTAAAAAATACCTCAAGTAAAAAAAACACACACTTGATCAGTTGGATAGTTAGTTCCTGAGAAATAAAACAACAGGAAACACGATAATTATCATGATATATTGATAAGGTTATTTATACATTTATGTTTTACGGATATTTAATTCGTAATTAATAAATATCCGCTCCGCACACGAATAATTATTATATTAATAAGTTACTAGCAACCGTCCGCAACTAGCTTCGTAAATGCACATTCATGATAAAGTATGTTGCGGGTAGTTGATAAATCATTTGCAATTTGCACTCTGTTTCCTGAT
This sequence comes from Charanyca ferruginea, assembly GCA_947361185.1. Lineage (NCBI taxonomy): Eukaryota > Metazoa > Arthropoda > Insecta > Lepidoptera > Noctuidae > Charanyca > Charanyca ferruginea. The sequence goes on along the minus strand of OX376081.1, from coordinate 4,572,806 downwards.
TCATCATACGAGCTTCATCGTTTACAATACGCAGATAACTTTATTTTCATTAATATAATTTTCATTGCAATCATATAGAATTAATCACTATGAAACGCGGAAAAAAAATGTTGTTGATTTAAACGAACAGAAAAATGTGTTTTGTAAATACAAACAACATTTCCCATCGATTCATGATTTACCTTCACCGTGTAGTGAAATATTTGCAAAAATGTCTAGTGAACTTGAACGACAAATATCGCCTAAAGCACTTTATTTATCGATTAAAAGAAATTTTGAATACTTTTTTCCCGTGGAGGATGAAAACAGTGAAGATAAATGTTATATAGGTTCAGAGAATAAAACGGAAGACGAAGATATATTAATTACGAAAGATGTTGATGCAGAAAAAGAGATTGAAGAAGAAAATAACGAAGAAAATTTTTACGTCGTGGATAAAACTACATGTACTGAAGAAGGTAAATTTTTAATTTTTCACTTGATTTATATCAATGGAGGAGAATTCGGCCAATCTCAAAATGCTCTGTTCGTATGAGAGCCAATAATCCAGTTAAACAAAAAAAGTGGATATTACCTAAATATGAGTGGGCAGACTTGTTAAGGGAAAAAAATTGGGAAAAAACGAAATCTCCTTGCAGTTGGTGCTTTAAAACCTATTATGTTAAATGCAATGAAAGAGTGACTTTTCTCGGTGCATGTAAAAAATGCAATGCTAAAATAAAAATAGTAATTACCTATCCTACAGAAAATATTGCTTCTTGCAACAGTTTAATTACAGATTTTGATAAAAATGTTAAAACATAATATAAGAAAAAAAAATCTAATTGTCACCCAAAAAGCGCAAAGAATTGATGGAATAAATGAAACATGAGTCTCCGATAACAGTTTCATAAACAATTAATTAGTTACGCAATGGAAGTTGGGGATCCATAGCCACCCCGTCTACCTTCACATGGAACTTTACGACAGATAAAACATGAAAGTATCTTAGTGAGTATTACCACAAAGATCCAATTTTGGCTTTATTGTACATGGCTCAAAACGTAAAACCCTATAACGATTTGAGCCATGTACAATAAAGCCAAAATATATTAAACACATAACAATTCATCCACATTTTTATATTTACTATTGGTCTACGTCACAAGAAATATACTACAATCAATATCATAAAAACCACAGAGTTATACTGAGCATCGACGCAACTGGTAGCATTTTTAAGGAAACTGATTTAATTGTGAAAAATTACTCTTTGTTGTACGTTGCTATAATGTAAAGCGAAGAAAATAAAAGAAGTGTTCCGGTTGCTCAAATGATTTCTAGTTCTCAGACAATGGATACTATTAGGTCCTTACATATGAAATTGCCGATACTTAATACTGGCAACTGTGAAATCAAATATTTTATGTTTGAAGAGGAATTCCAAATTCAAAATTATTTCAAAATAAAGACTAAAGAATATTGTTTTAAAAATCGTGTTTCATTTGTTTCCACGTCATTTGTTTAGGCTTGAAAATTGCTATAGCAACAACAATGGAGAAATTAAAAATTCGCGGTATTTACGAATATGAGTTCTACCGTGGCACCAGTGCAGCAGAAACGGCTCGAAGGATTAACGACGTATACGGGCCAAGCACTGCTAACGAACGAACGGTGCGAACGGTGCGTTTTTGGTTTCAACGTTTCCGTTCTGGAAATTTTGATTTACAAAATGAGCCTCGTGGACGACCGGATACTCAAGTGAATAATGAAGAATTAAAGGCGATAGTGGAAGCGGATCCATCTCAAAATACTTCTGAATTAGCAGCAGCCTTTGGAGTAAGTGACAAAACAATAATTATCCATTTGCGTCAAATTGGAAAAGTAAAAAAGCTCGAAAAGTGGGTACCGTACGAATTGACTGAAGCACACCAACAAACACGCGTCGGTTGCTGCGCTTCTTTGCTCAATCGTTACAATAATGAGGGAATTTTAAATCGTATTGTCACTTGTGATGAGAAGTGGATCGTGTACGATAATCGCAAGCGATCATCACAATGGCTTAACCCTGGAGAACTGGCAAAACCTTGCCCCAAGCGAAAACTGACCAAAAGGAAGATTCTAGTTAGCGTTTGGTGGACCTGTGCTGGTGTCATCCACTACAGCTTCTTGAGATCAGGCCAGACGATTACTGCAGACATGTATTGTCAACAGTTGCAAACAATGATGGAAAAGCTCACCATTAAACAACCGAGACTGGTCAATTGCTCTAGCCCATTGCTCCTTCAGGATAACGCTCGACCACATACTGTACATCAGACGGTCGCCAAGTTAGAGGAGCTGCGACTGGCAACTCTGCGTCACCCACCATACTCTCCAGATCTTGCCCCAACCGATAACCACTTATTCCGAAATTTGGACCACTTTTTACAAGGAAAAAATTTTAATTCTGATGAGGCAGTTAAAACAGCCTTCAAGCAGTTCATCGATTCTCGCTCCCAGGATTTTTTTACCAAAGGGATCAATGAGCTCCCGATAAAATGGCGGAAGTGTATCGATAACAATGGTGCATACTTCGATTGACTAAATATATAATTTCTTTTAAAAAAAGTTATTTTTAATTTTTTGATACCGAGCGGCAATTTCATATGTGAAGACCTAATATATTAAACTGGTTAAAAACTTGGAAAAATCAGAAATCAATTCCTAACGAAGTGATTTTGGACCAATCTTCAGCGCTAATAGGAGCCACGATCAAAGCTTTTACTGAACATAATATTGTACTAATGATTATCTTGTAGAATCGTTCAGGAAACTTGACGCTGATGAGACATCACCCGACGCCTTACATGTTCGCATCGACACAAGCCACTTTGTAAAAACGATATACTTACAACCTTAACTGTTTTCGGAATGTAGACCAAAGAACTGAAGCGTTTTATTGTAAGTGTATTTTGTAACTTAAAAATCTAAATGAATACGGAACTGCAAAACAAACAATTTTAGATATAATAACCGTAGCTCTCAATAAATACGATAGTATTGGATCTCCATGCGATGAAGCTAAAACAAGGTTAAAAATATTCGGTAAAACCATGAATCTTCCAGATTATAAAGACTTGGAACATTATAGTTTTCCAGAACAACTTATATTGCGGTTTGAATTCATTTATTTCTAAAGATTACAAATCACTTGTACAGAAATAAACACTAAAAATTACTTATTTATAACAATTTCGTTGTCCAGGAGTAACAACAGCTTATACTTAGTGTTAACATTGCGAATATGGTATGAGGGTAATTGTTTACAGTTTTATAAATTGACTACCGCCGTGCGGCGCGTTGACGCGATCGACGTACGGTGACTCGTATCTTTGTTTTAATGATTGAAGTCTAAGGATTCGTTCACACTAGAGGCAAATAAATTATGTTACATAAATTTGTTATTTTATTTTGTGACCTTTTAAAATATGGCATTTTAGTAGCTTTTTAAATAGTAAAATGGATTGTGCATTTTTTATATCTTTTGGTAGCGAATTATAAAGTTTTGCTCCCTCATGCATTATAGTTTTTTTTCCATAATTCGTTCTAGTACTAGGTATATGTAAGTCTTGTGCGCGCCTCAGAATACGTTTTTGTACTTGTATGTTTTTTGTGAATGTGATTTGTGTGTGTAAGTCTTTAGAAAGAATTTTACGAACTAAAATACATGTGTTATATATATATATATCAGAAATGTTAAATAGATTAGTTTCTTTGTAAATTTTGTGTGTAGGGGTCAGATAGTGGTAGTGAAATAGGACTTTTATAATTCTGTTTTGCGCTCTTTGTAGCTTTTCCAGGTTGGTTTTAGCTGCTGAACCCCACATTTCTATGAGATATTCAATGTGTGGTTTCACCAAAGAATTATAAATAGTGTGGCGGACCTTAAGCGGAAAGCATCTCACAATTCGACGTAACGCCCCCGTTAGGCTTAATATTTTAGAACAGGTTTTCTCGATGTGTGGTTTCCATGTGAGTTGATTATCCAGAATAAGTCCGAGATATTTCTCTTTATTAACTTTATTTAGTTTGACTCCATTAATACTAAGAGGTTTGTGATCAGAGATTTTTTGTTTTTAGCTGCAAATATTATATAATTGGTTTTGGATGTATTGATAGTTAACAGATTATTCAGAAACCATTTTTCTAAGATAATGAGATCCTCTTGTGCGTCCTGTATTATTGAGTCAATTGAGTGGCCAAAATAAAAGAGGCAAGTGTCGTCAGCATATAGGGAAATATGCCCCTTCAGGCCTATCTTGTCTATATCATTGATGTATATTAGGAATAAAAGGGGTCCACAAATTGAGCCCTGAGGCACGCCGTAATTAATTACCTTAGGTGCGCTAACATTATCGCCTATTTTAACGACCTGCAGGCGTCCCTGAAGATACGATTCAAAAATTTTTAAAGCTTTTCCAGTTACACCGATCGAGGCAAGTTTGTTAATTAACAAGTTATGGCTAACGGTATCAAACGCCTTTTTTAAGTCGATGAAGATCCCTAAAGCAATGTGTTTCCTGTCTATATTAGTTTTGATAGTTGTGATTAGATCTGTTGCTGCTGAAAGAGTATTAGATTTTGGTCTAAAGCCATACTGTCGTTGAGAAAGGTAGTTAAATGAGTTTAAGTATAGACTGAGCCGATTGTGCAATAGCTTTTCAAAAACTTTAGACAGCACAGGCAAGACTGAGATAGGTCTATAATTTCCTGGGCACAGTTTGGAGCCAGCTTTAAAAATAGGGGTAACTTTGGCGTATTTTAATGAGTCAGGGAAGTGACCTTCGCTCAAACATTTGTTGATGCATTGAGTTAGACTAGGTAATATAAGGTTTTTTATACACTTGAGTGATTTGGCACTGATGCCGTCTATACCTGTGCTGGTGTTTGCATTTAGGTTATCAATTATTTTCCCAATTTCATCTGCCGCTGCTGGTGCTATCTGAGAAAGTGCAACTGTATTTTCGGTTTTGTTTAGCGTGATAGTGTTAGTTTGGTTATTGTGATATTTGGCAGGTATCTGATTTGCCAGAAGTGAACCTATACCTGAGAAATAGTTATTAAAACACTCACATATTTCCGTTTCATCAGTAATCAGCCCTGTAGAAGATTGTAATTTAGAGGGAGCAACACTTTTCTTTAATTTATTATTAGACAAGCTATTTATCAATTGCCACATCTTAAGGGGTTTACCCTCGCATTCTTTAAAAGATTTATGGTAATATTTACTTTTTGTCGCTTGAATGTTCTCAAAAACTCTGTTTCTCTCTTTTTTAAATGCTTCTTCTGATTCTCGGTTATTCGGATTATTTTTGTGGTTTTTCCACAGTTCATTTCTTTTGTCTAGTTGATTAATTATGTCCTTATTTATCCAGTCTGTCCTCGGAGGGTTTAATATTTTAGTTTTAACTGTTTTATTTCTGGTGATTGCTGACTGGATTGCTTCCTCTAACCTGGTATATTCCTCGCCGATGCTATAATAGTCCAGGTCTTCTACAGTTTTATATAAGTTTGCGTATGATATAGCTTGGAATTTCGATTTTCTAATAAGCTCGGGCTTATACCTCTCGACTTCTAAGAAGATCTGTTTATGATCAGACATGGCAGATTCTATAATAACTAGATGTATTTTATGATCTTTGAGGCTGGTGCATACATGATCCAATATACTCTTGGTGGAGGAGGTTTCCCTAGTGCAGTATTTAGCATCAATTTTATTCAATATGGTGTATCCCTGTTCTACGAGTGTATCTGTATAATCAGAGGTAGATCGATTCGGCGCAAGTAGGTTGTAGTTAAAATCTCCGAATAAGATTGTTCGTTTCCGTTTCTGAAGTTCAGCCGAAAAGGTCTCAAGGAACTTTTTCGAATTGGTTCTTTCTGGTTTATATATGGCGCCAATGTCGAGAGAAAATTTTTCTAGGTGCACCCATATGAAATGGTTGTCATCTTCACATTTGTCACTTATAAACTCATGTTTTATGTTTTTGTGAATAAATATTGAGACTCCGCCTCCTCTTGAATGTGTTCTAAAGTTATAGTAATGCTTGTAGTTAGGTAGTCGTATGCTTTTAGCTTCGGTTTCGTTTTTAATCCATGTTTCTACTAGTACGACTATATGAGTATTTTTAATTGTTGCCAGTATACAGTTAAGTTCGTCTACTTTACCAGGTTTCACCAAGCTACGGATATTTGCATATAAAAATCTTAATGATGTTCGACTTGTGCCTAGGTTATTGTAGTTGCTAGCGATTTCATATGTTATTTTGTCTTGTCCAGCAGTTGGTTGTAGTTGTGTGGTTCCAATTAGTTTTTTGATGGCTTGTGTATTATTTTAGGTGTATTATTAACGTATTTTATTAAGAGATCTTTCTCACCATTTTGTGTGCGTTGTTGCAGTTCTTCTGTTAATTTTTTCATGAATTTTTGTTGGTATGGGGTTTGATCCGAGTATATTTTAATAGTTTCGTTCTTGTAGATTGTTTTATTACGGAGTATCACTTTCACACTTTCTTGGGATGGTAAATAGACCTTAATATGACGAGCCTTTTCTGGTTTGAAATAGCCAAGTCGATAAATTCTATCTGGCTCCGGGCACTCAGGAAAAATAGTTTTTATAATTTTGTTGACCTCTCCACTATCAGAAGCAGCTCGTTCCTCTTTGCTGCCGTTTCTCGCTTCAGGCATACCCACTATAATTATATTTCTGCTTCTGAGTTCTCTCTCACGCAACTCAGAAACGATATCTTCACAGTTGAGGTGCTCAAGTTCTGGCTTCGCTGGTGGAGCTGTCTTTAGGTTTCTCAAGTCAGTTTCAATGTTATTGACTTGTATTTTAGTTGCATCGCTGGTAAGTTTCAGGCCAACTATATCTGATTTTATTTGGTTTTGTTCTGACATAAGTTCTCTCGTGATAGACTGGAGGCTTTTGATTTCGTCCTTAATGGATGACACATCGTCTGAAATTTTATTGAATATTGCCTTTTGTGTCTCAACAAAACCATTAAGAGTGTTCATTATTTCTTGCCGGAAATGGGCGAAATCAGCCTTTAGATCTTCCTGTTCGGGTTGTTTCCTCTTCCGTAAAGTAATCTGTGGCATTCCAGATTCTTCAGTCGTAAGCCTGGAAAGATCCGGTTGCGATCCGCCACGGGTGTGTGGTTCGGTAGGTGATCGCATAGTACTCATCGTGGATCAGCAAAATTCTATGTGAAAGTAAGTATAAATTCAACCAGTGTGTAGGCGCCCTTATACTTCTACGTACTTGGGTGACGTAGTCGGCTAGTCAACTCTGCTATCTGTTATGCGGTGTCCACGCAGAGTTGGATGAATTATCGGAGTCCGTCTCTTTCACACCGCAGGTATAGGGGGCGGGTGAGCTCGCTTCTGGATTGCGCCGGCGTCTTGAGTCACTGCGCTCGTTGGCGTAGCACACAGACGTTGAGTTAAGGAAAAATGTAATTTCACTCGTTGACTTTGAACTTAAAATCAGTTGACAGTAATTTAATAAGTTTAAGAATAAGTAAGTAAAAATATTAACACGTCTGCTCGCAACCGCTCTCTGGACGGTTTAAAGAAGAAGTTAAAGACGTTAAAGAGGAACTTACATTTCCCAAATGGTATCAGGACAAATTAGATCGCGAAAATTTATTAGTTACATTAACAGATGATGACAGTGACTCCTTTTCACACGAAAACTTATTTTACATGCCTACTTTTATACCAACACTAACCCGGTTAGTACAGCAACTACCGTTGTGGTCAAATGTGATGATTCTAATATATACCTAATTCAGAAAACCAAACTGCGTCTTCATCCAACGTGGAAAGTTATTTTAAAACGCTCAATAGATACTTATGTCATATTGACGTGAAATCCAATAGATTGAGATTGGACCAATTTATCGTCAAACATGCAAATTTTATAGATGGGAAATTAAAAGAAGCTATAGGTAAAGTAGAAACTTGTAAAGTAGAAAGGGTGACTTGAAAAGAAGAAAAAATACGAAAGCAAAGGTACCTAAATAAAACAGAAGATGATTTCCCAACAGACTCATTTTTTTCTAAAACTCCATCGTTTTCTGAAAATTGGAAGGGCAAAGGTGACGCTCTAAAGGCCACGAAGAAAAAAAGAGTGAAAATGCATAAACCTGTGCCACTATTATTAAATGGAACAAGACTACGAACTGTCATAAAGGATTTACACGTATCGAATACTTGCGCATTCGACTCGGTTGCACAAGTAATTCCAGTAGGGTGTGTTGAAGGGTTTTATTTAAATACTCGTGTACTCAATCATCAAAATGAATTTTGTCAGTTCATAAAAAAAATTATTGATGTCAAAACTACCAGAACAGATTTATACAAGTACCGTGCACACCTTCTTCAGCCATATTTAAAAAAACTGATATTAATCATAAAGTTTTCATCGCGAATGCGAATGCAATATAGCTTATATTTTTGAGAATATTTTAATCGACGCAATTTACAGTGCCTCTGTACAAGAATCATGTACCAACCAGCAATTCAGTCCTATTATTTCAGCTCATAACTCTAAAAAGCTCTATAAACGATTTATTAAGGTTTTAGCGGTGCCAGAGTGTTGTATAAAAGCGTTCGACAGTACATTATTGCTCTAAATGCTTATAGAGCTAAAAATACCTATAAACAAAGGATGTAAACGTTTACTACGCCATTTTATACAATCGTTATAGTCAAGTACTATAGCAAGTTCTAATATAACTAGTACATAATAATATTGCTCTATAAAATTGTTAACAGGTGCCTTTATTTATCTGATTAGCGTAATAAGGGTTCTAAACGAACTGCAATAGTAGTCACGTTATAGCAGCAATGAACATTCAACTACAGGGCGATATTGTGATATTGTGGATATTCAGATCGCTGCTATAGTACGTGTGCGTTAGTAGTCACAAAGACTTTACAATAGAGTGTTTTTGTGCTGTAGTCTAATTTCAGATCACGCTAATAGGACGTAAGTGTACTATAATGGTTTTTAGATGCATATTATAATTTTATCGACAAGCATATCACACAGACACTATAATAGAGCAGAATTATTGTATAACAACTTTTTTGGTGCCTAGCAATGCGCTTGTTAGTATTATCTATCACTATAATGACGCAAAAGTGGCACATACATGTGGATAAATGTTTCTATTAAATGACAGTTAAGTCCTAAAAAGGATTATTGGCTCGCTTTTATAACAATACTCAGACATTTTGATACGAAATTAATGCGACGTGCATTCTGCCCCAAAAACAAAAAAAATGGATTTTAAGAATTGGAAAAGATATAAACGCAGTGGAACTTATAGAAGAGAAGTGAATAGACGTTTTGAAAAGCAGCTTCGTCATCATCAAACAATCAAAGCTGTAATAGTAGCCCAAAATCAAGTTGGAATCACAATTACGGGAAACGGTTCCGTACAAAATGTGTCTTACAAAGATCTTATTTCTGAAGGGAGAACCTTACTCCAGCGATTTTTCTGAATCTTCAAGCCCGAATGCACGAAATTGTTGGTATTTTTCGAATGTTGAATCAACATTCTAAAAATACCAACAATTTCGTGATGGCGTCAAAAACTGGGCCATTAATTATAATATTTCGCATGAAGCAACAAAAAGTTTAGAACGATTAATTAACAATAGAATACCTAATACATTACCTTACCAAACTTATTTTATGCCATTATTACATACTGTATATTAAAGACATTTTACTAATTCCTAAGGTTATTTACGCAGATGGTTTATAAATAAAAATCTTTATTAATAAATGGTTCTTTATTTTGAACTAAAAAAGAAAAACCTTTTATTAAAAAAATAGTAAAAATAAACACTGGGTATTATATATTCAGTCTGCTCACACAGAACCCCAATTTCAGGTTGAATCCACGATGACTGACAGTGAAAACATTATCACGGCAAGTACTATAATGGCTCTTAGAATATCGAAATCACTTTATATGATAAATATTTTAGTAAAAACTCAACAATTCGAGGGGGGCACTTCAAATTCATGGTAAACCTATCCCTAGTTTATCAGTAAAGCTGCAGTCGCACATCATTTCCACCGTAATAGACTAATATTATAATAACAAAATAAAATCTTGCTCAAGTTAGATTGCTTATGTCCTTTTGTAAAATTATTTTAATTATTTTTTGCACCCTACACTATCACGAATGTAAAATAATGAATGGTGAATGAAAAATGTGAGGTAAAGGAAACTAAACTCTTGTATAGTATGAAAAAGTACTATAATAGGTCCTAAGTAGCCAGTACATCATTATTTTGAGACCTGCATCACTGTTACATAGATTTTATTGGACTGTTTCGTCATTTGGAACACTGCAATACAATTATTTTGTCACTGAACAGAGATCTAAATGCGCCACTTTCGAATAAAAGAAACGTTCTTTGGGGCTTTATAGGACCAAGGATAGTTTTTCACAAAACGTTCTATGGTCTTTTATAGTACTAGTTTTTGCTGCTTGACTGAATGTGGCATTAACAAAGTACAAAGAAGAATTGCGTTTTGCCACTTAATTTTAACATGCCAAATTAGTAACATGCCAGTCTATGTTATGTGAAGAAAATAATATTGTACAATGTAGACGTAATTACTGCAACGGCATACGAACATTAAAATACGAACTAAGCAATACAATAGCTTTTGAGCTGAATCATACAGATGTAATTTGTCTTAAGGACATACCTATGGAAATAACATTAAATAATACAAAATACGAAGTTCTCGGATTAATTGAGTGTTTACCGTCCGGCGGCGATGTTACAGACATCCATAATATTGGCCACTATCGGGCTCATTGTCGTCGTAATGCTGAATGGAAATGTTTTGATGATCTTAATAATTTTATAACCAAAACTCCGAATTCACTTACCGCTAATTGCATTATGTATGGACGAAAATAAAGAGTACTTAATAACTTTCACGCGTTATTAAAATTCATGATTTATAATTTAATAATTATCCCTAAAATATATATAAATATGTACAGAGGCCAGCACATCAAATTTCTTTGATAGATTTTCAACTTTGTTACAAAAGTACCTATAGGGTTCATAAATTTAATCGGAAAAATTTGACAGTTACGTATGGCTTGATGTGCTGGCGTCTGTACCTAGATCTGTAATTCACAATAATAACTTAAGTAAACGAGACACGGTTGTTTTATTTCTCAGGAACTATCCCACTGATCAAGTGTGTGTTTCTATTTATTTGAGGTACTTTTTAGGTACAATTGTTTGGTGTAATCACATTTTATGAGTAATGCTTAATTATTAAAATATTGTAGAACCCCCGCCACATAGACATCAAGATGGCGGGTGTTCTACAATATTTTTATGTAGGTACCTGAATTTCGAAATAATTTCTTTCTGAAGGAGGTACAGATTTTTTAGAGCTAGGTACAAAATAGTAAGTTTTAGGTTTGTTTGGTATATATATTGGCCATTTTGACTCTCACGTATAGACGCATTGCACTCAAGTATTACTGGCCGGGCATGTATCGGAATGTAGCAAAATACGTTGGATCCTGTGATACTTGTCTTCAATACAAAATTCAAAACCATGCTACTCTTGGGGAAATGGGTCGCCCAAAGCCGTGAGCATTGCTTTTGCCCTTACCAAATGATATCCATCGACATAATGGGACCTCTACCTGTCACACGGAAACAAAATAGTTACGTACTAGTAATAACCTGTTGTTTTTCCAAATATTGTCATATTTTCCCAATTAAAAAAGCAACTTCTCAGATTATTGTCAAAATTTTAGAAGAACACATTTTTTTGGTTCACGGTGTTCCTCAAAGTATTTTTCTTGACAATGGCACTCAATTTATAAGTGGCCATACTCAGGACTTATTTAAAAAATATAAAGTACCTACTAAACATTTTTTATTCACCAAAGTATACCTACCCCTCAGGTTAACACTGTGGAGCGGTACAATAAAACTATTATTAATTGCATTTCTACTTTTGTAGATGGTGATCATCGATCATGGGACGTATACATTTCAAAAGTACAATTTGCAATGAATAATTCTGTTAATGAAGCCACCGGGTTTACCCCGTCTTTTCTAGTTTTTGCACGGGAAATAGTGGTTTGTGGTTCCCATTACGTTGATACAGACTTAGGAGATGAGGTCTTATTTCTTCCTCGCGACGTATATGCGGAGAACCTCGGTTGCCTAAGTTCCATTTTTGACCGAGTCCAAAAATCTTTGTATCACGCCCATGTAAAAAATACAAGCGTGCTTACGTTCTGAGCGTTAAGGATAAGCATTTTAGCAAAAAATTTGCTCCCAAATACATTAAGTGCCGAATCATCAATAAGCTCTCACCACTTGTGTATGTTTTAGAGGATATGTCTGGTAAAAACTTGGGGTCTTAGTAAAATAAAATAAAATCTATCAAATAAAATCCTTATGATGGGAGGGGGGGTAATGTAGATAGATAGATAGATAGATTTATAAATCATTTACTTAGTGCATCAAAAAGACATATCACAACATAAAAAAAAACAAATCAAATAAGGGTTAAACAAAGTGCGGTGTGCGTCTCAAGGTTGCACCAAATGGGAGCAACGGAACGTTACACGGATATCAGCGGTGCGAGGTGAAGTGTGTTAAAGTATTGTAATAATATCTTTATAATTTCTTAGATTAAAATAATGTACACCCTGCCTGATATGGCTGTATGTCACACACAACAAATAATAGGCACTGACAAGTAGGTATGTCAGTACCTATTATTTGTTGTGTGTACAATACGGTCAACGTAACTTGGCGCGTCTGAAGTTAGCTGTTTGGCTGCGCAATGGAACTTTTAGGAACGAAATTGTCTACTGCGCAGCTAATCGGCTAACTTCAGACGCGCCAAGTTACGTTGACCGTACTGTATGTGGCAACACAGATTAAAAAGGTCCTCTTGCGTCGCTGCCTTCGATGTACGAACTGTGTGTGTAAAATATTCTCTGTTAAATAAATATAAAGTATAGAAACTAGTGTGTGTTTCCATTTAAAATATCAACAAAGTGTTCGGGGGGAGAGGGTATAAAAGGTCATTGCGCCCGCGCAGCTCACGGTCAGTCGCTTTTAGGTCGACGAGAGACTGCACGTTGGATTTAGCGCCTCGTCAAGCGCACTAGCAAACACGAGCGTTGGCCATTATTATTTTATTTACGGTTGTCATAATTTATAATCACAAATTAAAAGCGCAAATAAGTGTCGTGTTAATCCCGAACTAGGGTAAGTTTAAACAGCACACAAATTACACACATCACTTTCATGCCATCTTTCTGCTTACTGTCATTCTGCCTATTTGTATTCATAAGGTATGTAATTTATTCAATTTACGGTTGCTCATATATTTCTTCTTTATATGAATTTAGAATACCATTTAGAATACCACCATTTAGAATACCTGAGTAATTGCAAGTAATGCTAATGTTCCTTCCTACCTTCAAGCACAATAACTTAATTTAGAAATTTTAAATGTTAACGTTTTTTTTACTTTTGCTCTTTTTCTTCTCAAGCTTGTTCTTAATGTAAACTCCGTTCTGGTAGGTGCCACCGCGACAGTACCTACTACTACGACTAGATGGGTACTTTCATGTTGTCGCCGGTGGTACCCCCCCAGCACGGAAGCTGCAGACCTTGTTCTAACAAGCTGGAACGGTGATTTCCAGGTGCTACGACGGGAATTCCAAGGTAGGAATTCTTCGAGCTTCGAGCATCAGCTAACTCCGGCTCCGACCAAAAGGGGTGGTCGGGTTTTTTCGCCTGGAATATACTTACGGGAAGTAGGTACCTGTCCCTGCAGAGGAGACAATAGACGACCATAACCCACGACCCTACAAATTTTTGTGTGCCTCCGACTTCTAGCAAATTAAATGTTTATTTTTAATGGTACACATCTGTTTTAATTCAATTGGTTTTTAATGTCTCGGAAAATGGGCTATCCCATTTTACCTTTTCTTTCCACAGATTTTGTATGAATAGTTTGCAAGACAACAGTGATGGTACCTACAGCAAATCCACACGGATCGTAGATTGACGCTATGACCCTTAAGACATCTCTTTTTGTAAATTTAGGTTTACTAATAACCTTATCCTTTAATTGAAGCGTATCTTCCTTCAGTTTCCAGGTTAGTGCAAGAACCTTGATCTTATCCTCCTTGCAAGATTCAGACGTACTTGTTTTATAAATTCTTCAGAGTTGGAACACCAATCTCTAAGGTTCATGGATAGTTGGTTAAATATCTCTTTAGAATTCTTATAAAGTTGAAGTGCTTCCTTCACTGTTTTTGCCCCAGTGACGACATTATCCACGTATATGTCTTAAGAGCGCCCTTCCCCATCGAACGAACTTCAACGCGAGCGTGATTGAATTCTTTTTTGTTACAACTAACGCAAAGCTCGAAAACAAACGAGTGAGTGAGAACGCAATAACATCACAGGAAAATTGGCGCGCGGAAATTTCACAAAACTTGTTCCAGGACATACCGTGTTTTTGAAAAAGCCTCACAGGTTGTTGGTGATAGTGTTTGTAATTTAGAATCATACATGTGCAAGGTTTGTATGAAGCTGTTTTATTACTTTTTCAATGTATGAGTGCATTATGAACGGCCAAAGTTCAGAAAAAATAGTGCAAAAAAGCTGATTTTCGAACGTGTTTACTGAATTAGTTTCTCAAAAGAGTGTATTTTTGGCTTCATGCAACCCTAGTTTTTAACCACAAGATACCTGGGTGTTACAAATATTTAGGAAATAATTTGTTATAGCTCCGTAATCGCGTACGAGCGTTCGTATGGGAAATATGAGGGGATGGGCGCTCTTAAGTTAACTTCTTAACCTGTTCATTATCTGAAGCTTGTAAGTGTAATCTGATTGTTGCATTAAGCAAAATTGGGCTTGATATAACGTCAAATGGAACTCTTGAACATCTTAAGTGACTGAAGTGTGAAAAAAGCTTAGAATAGGTACCAAGACCTCGCCATAGAGATAAAAACCCGGTGAAAAGCACAGACAGTCCACGTCGTCCCCATAGTACTCTCATCCACCGGTATTGTACCGAAATCACTAACACAAAGTCTTAACACTACACATTCCAACTCACACACCACTTCACATGCTTCAAAACGCCACTATAGGTACTCAAAACCTACCGGATAACACGAAAGTTCCTGACTTCCTCTAATCTCTTATCCACATATTCAATTTAAATTGTCCCTTACACACTTGGCTCCGGCCCGTGTGTAAGTTCGTTAACTCTCTTATTACAGAAGAAAAACAAAGAATCGAAAATAATAATATTGTTTATTCACATAAATGTGTACATTTTTTGGCTCAGTCTCAGAATATCATATTCTTAAAATATCATAATCGCAAATCATCATATTATCAGAACATCACATTCTCAAAACATCATATTCTCAAAACATCATAATCTCAAAACACCACATTCGCAGAACACAACATTCTTATGATACCACATTCAACATACAGTTCTCAACAGCGTTGAGCTGTGCAGAGTTGGGCAAAATTTATTAGAACAAGAATTATTTTCCTGCTTTGTGGGTTTAAAAACGCGTGTATTTAGGTCATTATGTGCTTTTAATAAGGAACCAAAAATAGTTGTTAAATTTTCACGGGTGCAATTATATCAAGAGGTAAAAAAACTTAAAAAAAATCGCACATAATTACCTAGATTTTACTCATTTTTATGGTTCCGTACCTCCAAAGGAAAAAACGGAACCCTTATAGGACCACTTTGTTGTCCGTTTGTCTATCTGTCAAGGTTGTGTTACCTATCTGTTATCTCGGGAACGCGTAGAGGTATCCAGTTGAAATTAAAACCATTTACTTAGGTCCACGGTTCCTTGAAGGTGTGAATTAATTAAACTTAGTTAGTTAGTTATTAGTTAACGTGAAAAAAAGATACGGCCGTTTATGCCGCAAAAAACCAACATTTCGACACTCAAAGGAATCTAAATTTATAGGGTACTTACTATTCGTTGACCTAGAACTATGAAGTAAGCCTTACTACATGCTATAAATACAAAGAAAAGTCTGCAAACTATACATTTGTAATTAAATCATAAAAAAAATATTCTTTATGTATAGTATAACGAGTTTTTTTGTACGCGATGTCGCGATTTGACCCGTGTGAATGTCGTTTATAAATAATTACGGTAAAGAATCTGACAAAAAGTACTAGGATAACATAAGCTTGCAGGAGAATACCTACCAAAAGTTGTAAATTACACATTAAAATTATTTTTTTAGCAACCGCCTACCAGCTTATGTTGTCCTAGTACTTACTTTAAAGTGGAAAATAAATAAAAGTGAATAAAATCTAGGTGATTATATTTTTCATTTAAGTTTTTTATCTCTTGATGAAATAGTAATGAAAATGAAAATTTTACAACTATTTGGCTCCTCATTGAACGCACACATGCGTTTTTTATGTCCAAGATGTTTGACTTTATTCACAGTTGAATAAATTTAACCAAAGTTTATTTTAATAATTTATCGATAACTGTAGCTGCACTTTTCTGTCCAAGCTGTTCAACTTTACCATTGAATTACCTTTTTATTTTTAGCGAAGTTCGCTAAGAACTTTGTTAGTAACAGTACACACAGGTTAAAAAATGTTATAAAATACGAATATGATGTCTTAAGAATGTTGTGTTCTGCGAATGTGGTGTTTTGAGAATTAAGTATGATATTTTGAGAATATGATGTGTTGATAACATGATGTTCTGATAATATGATGATTTGCGATTATGATATTTTAAGAATATGATATTCAGAGACTGAGCGCATTTTTTTAACAAATATAGATAGTGCTTAATCTAAAATTAACGTAGGTACACAAAAGTTTTAGCATTTGGGGCCGAACTAGGCATAACCTGTATTTCAGGCCTCAACGCCGATCCCCCTGAGTTACAAGTTAGGTATTTTTATCGTGACATAGCAAAGAGCCCTTGTATGAATGTACATCTTATTATCATATTCAACTTATAAAATAAAATTTAGAAAAAAATAAACAAGGTTAATCATCAAAATAAGGCTACAATAAGAACTTAAAAAGTTAGGTAACATTATAGTTGTGTAAACCAGTCCTCTCTTTGTAAAATTGGCGTTGAAAGTTTCACTCATGTGTAATAGTGGCCAGGATTCGTATTAGTGTTTATCAAAAAGGTTGTCAAGGGCTTTAGTATGAGACTGTTAAGAAATATGTAAGTAATGTAAACATCACAAACAAACATTAACAAAATATGTAAGAAGCTTTATTCCTACTTAAAAAATAGACACATTTTAATATTGTTTTACCGACAAATACAAAACGACCGCCTAGCTAGACAGTAGAAGCACAGTAGAGATATCTAACAGTATTCTATCTTCATACAAACGGTCGAAAAGCGAGTTATACCTACACGCCTCGAATTAGTAGGGAAACTAGTATACCGACCGTTTCGGATGCGCCACAGTGGCGAATATATTGTGTTGTTTTTGGTTGCTTGAATTCGTCAATAACGCACCCAGAGATAAAAAAAATTAAATTACCTGGAAACTCCGAAAGACTATGTTCCTGAAACTTAATAGACTATAAAAAAATGACTACCAGACTATAGGTACCTACTACACTATAAAAAAAATGATATATCTACTATAGTACATAATTTGTTTCTTTTTTTAAAAGGTAAGTACCTACCTATTTCGCTTCTTCTACCGAGTAAAGTACCTGGATTAATAAACAAATAATAAGTGGATAGGGTGAAAAGCGACCTACCTACGCTCGCGTTAAAACGAACTGAAGTACCTAGGTAGTTTCTTAGGCTAGGCTATCTACCTACTTATGTACTAGCTACTTACATACCTAATATTATTGAATTAAACGAAAATGAGAGTAAATTATAGGTACAGACGCCAGCACATCAGGCCATTAAAAATTGTCAAATTTCCCAAATTGAATATGAACCTTAAGCTTTTGGAATAAAATTGAAAATCTATTGTAGCGGACTATCATCCTCACAGACATACAGCACGTAGGGTACAGTACGGTCAACGTAACTTGGCGCGTCTGAAGTTAGCCGATTAGCTGCGCAGTAGACAATTTCGTTCCTAAAAGTTCCATTGCGCAGCCAAACAGCTAACTTCAGACGCGCCAAGTTACGTTGACCGTATTGTACATAACATTATTGTGTTTTACCTAAGTTTTTATATGTACCCACTATGTACTAATTTTTCGCAACAGACTTTGTATATAAGAAACGACTTTTTTCAAATATATTCATTCCATACTCAACCTGCGTTTACCTCTCATCTTCATACCCTGCGTATCCAACAGTGGTGACCCCGACTGAAGAACTCAAAGCAAAAATGGACTCTAGTGCTTCGAAACTGAACGATGGAAGAGAAACATCAGCACCGCAAAAAGATTTGCACGAACTGTAAGCCGTCTCGTACAATCAACGGATACCGCCTCTATGGAGAAACAGAATCAAGCTTTGGTTCCTGCAATTTGAAGCGATCGTGTCTGCTGGAAAACTAAGCGACAAGGAACTATCTGAGCTGTTCATCCGCCAACTTGACCTACAAGATCTAGACGAAATACAAGACATCATGTTCGATGCCAAAAATGCAAAAGAAAACAATAGATACGCCACCATGAAGATGAGGCTCATCCAAACCTACGACGAGAGCGACCACACTAAGCTTGAGCGGCTACTGTCTAACGTGGAACTAGGCGATTTAAAACCTTCGCAACTGCTACGCCGCATGCAAAACTTAGCCGGTAACAACATTGCCGAGAACACGCTGCGTGTTATATGGACGAAGCACCTACCGCCATCCGTACGCGCCATTCTAGCTGTGAGCGAAACTATAGCCAAGAAAACCGAACTAAATGAGTTAGCAATAATGGCCGACAAAATGCTAGAACAACTTCACCATCAAATATCAGCAGTACACAACACTCCGTCACCGACAACACCATCCACTCCACCTGTGGCTGCAAATCATGAAAACGCATTACTTCACGCAAGATCGACATGTTGGCAAAAGAAATATCGGAATTAAAAACGCACCACAGCCACTACGGACGGCAGCGCGGGCGCAACTGGCGAGCGCGTAATCGATCACGCAGTGCATACCGATCGCCGCATGCTAACCGCCGGTCGGAATCAAATCAGCAACACAAGACCGAGTACAACGACAATTCCGTTTGTTATTTTCATCGAAAGTTCGGCGGACAAGCGCGGAACTGTACTAGACCATGTACTTATGAAGACAAGCACGAAACTAAACCAGGTGTTAGCAGAGACAGAATCTGGCGCCTGGGAAAAATCACACCGTTTATTTCTGAAAGACAAGAAGACAAATCTAAGCTTTCTCATCGACACTGGTGCAAACATATCCGTCATCCCAAGAAAACGCTGCGAAATACTAAAGCCAACCACATTCAAACTATATGCAGCAAACAACACAGAAATAGCTACCTTCGGTGAAAAAACATTAGACCTGGACTTTAACCTGAGACAACCATTCAGATGGAGGTTTGTCGTAGCAGCAGACAGTAAGCCCATCATCGGCGCTGATTTTTTGAAGCACCATCACCTACTTAGTCGACCTCGCTGGAAAATGTTTATTCGACAATATAACTAACTTGTCAGTGAAAACGTCCATCTGCAAATCTACATCACCAACCATCAGAACCATAGACCTGGAACAAAAATATCATGACATATTGGCTGAATTCCCCGATATTACAAGACTATCCACTATGAAGAATACTCCGAAGCACAACGTCGAGCACCATATCGAAACAACAGGGCCGCCATTATATTGCAAAGCTCGTCCACTGCCACCTCACCGCTACGAAGCTGCGAAGAAAGAATTTCAAACCATGATGGATCAGGGATTATGCCGACCAAGCAAGAGCCCCTGGGCCAGTCCACTTCACGTGGTACCCAAACCAAACGGAGACTTACGCGTATGTGGAAACTACAGAAAACTAAATGCCATAACCAAGCCCGACCGATATCCAGTACCACGTTTGAAGGATTTCACATACCAGTTGCACGGGAAGCAGATATTCTCAACGCTTGACCTAAATAGGACATACCAACAATTGCCCGTACTGGAAGATCACATCGAAAAAACAGCCATTATCACACCATTCGGGCTATTTGAATTTCCCCGGATGTGCCCAGGACTGAAATATGCTGTACAGACCTTTCAGCGTTTCATTCACGAAGTGCTGCACGGACTCGACTTCGCCTACCCTTTTGTTGACGACATCATCATAAGTTCCGCTACAGAAGAAGAACACAGACAACATTTACGAACCACCCCACAACGACTGAACAAATACGGCATCACTATAAACCCATCAAAATGTGTACTAGGCAAGAAAGTGATTAAATTCCTTGGACACACTGTCTCACAAGATGGCATCAAACCTCCAGCAGAAAAAGACGAAGCAATCACAAACTTTCCACTACCCACAACCATTGAACAATTAAGAAGATTCCTTGGCACCGTCAACTTCTACAGAGATTGCATTTCGAAGGCAGCCGAAATACAAGCACCTCTAAATGCTTATTTGCACAATAGCAAGAAACGAGACAAAACAAAGATTGTATGGAACGATGAAGCCAAGAAGGCATTTGAGTTATGTAAGACTGGCTTACAAAACGCAGCATTACTAGCTCACCCGTCACATAACGCACCGATCGCATTAATGACCGACGCCTCTGACAAGTGCGCTGGTGCTGTACTGCAACAAATGGCAGCCATTGGGATACTTTTCCAAATCATTATCAAGCGCGCAAGTAAAATATAGTACATTCGACAGAGAACTGTTAGCTATATACATGGCCGTAAAGCATTTTAGAAAAATGTTCGAAGGAAGACATCTCGTAATATTCACCGACCACAAGCCACTTACCTACGCGATAAATAAAACAGCGTCAGACAGCGAGACACCGCGCCGAGCCAGACAACTCATGTACATAAGCGAGTTCACTAACGACATACGTCATATCAGCGGACAAGATAACATAGTCGCAGATTCATTATCACGGATCAACACAGAAACCATTACCTGTCCAACAACGATCGACTACAAGCAACTAGCTACAGCGCAAGAAAGAGACAGCACTATACGTGATTTAATGAAGCAAAGCAACTTACAATTGAAGCGCATACTCCTACCAAACACAAATTACAAAATACTATGTGACACATCAACACAACATATTCGCCCGTACCTACCAGAAACATTTCGCCGAGCAGCGTACAAAAGTGTACATAACCTGAGTCACCCCGGCACGCGCACAACTAGAAAAATACTCAGTGAAAAATACTTCTGGCCAGCAATGAACGCTGACGCGGGAAGATGGACGAAAGCCTGCGAAGCCTGTCAAAAGTCAAAAGTTGACATACAACGAGTCAAATCGCAACATTCCCGCCATCAGAACGATTCCAGCATCTTCATGCCGATATTATTGGGCCTGTACCACCATCACAATATGGACACAAGTACCTGCTTACTATTATCGACCGGTACACGCGATGGCCCGAAGCATTACCTATCCACGACATAACCGCAGAAACAATAATCAAAACAATATATGAAGGCTGGATAACAAGATTTGGTTGTCCCATCACGATAACAAGCGATCAGGGTCGTCAGTTCGAGAGCCAACTCTATTCTGGATTAATGAAGCTAATGGGAATAAACAGAACGAGAACAACTGCATATCACCCACAATCAAATGGAATCATCGAACGCTGGCACCGCACACTCAAGCCGCACTTACCGCGCGCTGCACCGCTAGCGCAAACGGAAAGTGGTTTGACGAGCCGGCAGAGGACCGGATTAAACGACTATCTCGATCGAGCTAGTCGATCAGAATGCCCCACTTTTTAAAAATCACCGACCATTTGCATTTCGTTCCGGACTTAACGAAATGTATCCATCAATCTGTTCGTTCATCATAGATAAACAAAGTGATGGCATTTTGAATCGACTAACTTACTAATACCGATTAAAATATAAATACAACCATCGAATAGGATATTGTAAATTGAATATGAATATTGATAAAAATAAACTTGATTTAACTGACAAATTTGTAGAATAATATTAAATAATCATAAATTCATTACACTACATAGCTCCAAAGAAGGCGCCCTGCTTTGACGAAGAAAATAAATGGTCACGTTATATATACATGCCTGTGACGGTCAGGAGGTGATTTAAAGTGTTCCGAATAAGTTTCGAGCTCGCTTGTTCATTCTTGTTTTGGTTGTGTGTAATTATATCTTCCAGTTTTGTTCTTTATAAGCCAAATTTCGACTTGTTCGTAATGGACACACCTATTATTCTTTGATCTACAGTACAATAACTAAATCACAAACGTATACTGATCGTTGATGCGGAGAATTTCATCTCCGAAGGTCTACATCACATCTTTACGATACTTGTATGGGATCAATTCGGCGGGGCTATACTTATACTTACAATAAAAAAGTTTTTTTTTAAGTTAAAACTGACATCACATTTGCAACGCTTTTGGCAAAAGTAATTTGTTAAATAACATTTATTGCGAAAACTACACTGACATGTTTCACACTTCAAAGGGTTTCACCAGTGTGTGTACGAATATGTTGTACTAAAGTACCCTTTCTACTAAAACAGTGCTGATATAATATTTCACATTTGTGAGGCTTTTCACCAGACGAATATGTTTCACTAAACTACCCTTTTGACTAAAACTTTGCTGACATGTTTCACACTTGAAAAGCTTTTCACCAGTGTGTGAACGAGTTTATCTTACTAAATTACTCTTTTCACTAAAACTACACTGACATATTACACACTTGTGAGGCTTTTCACCAGTGTCTTCACGAATATGACTGACTAAATTACCGTTCTCATTAAAACTTTGCTGACTTGTTTTACACTAGAAAGGCTTTTTTCAAGTGTGTGTACGAATATGTTTTACTAAAGTACTCTTTAGACTAAAACTATGCTGACATATTTCACATTTATAAGGCTTTTCACCAGTGTGTGTACGAATATGATTTACTAAAGTACCCATTTCACTAAAACTTTGCTGACATGTTTCACACTTGAAAGGCTTTTCACCAGTGTGTGTACGAATATGTTTAACTAAATTACATTTTATACTAAAACGTCGCTGACATGTTTCACACTTATAAGGCTTTTCATCAGTATGTTTACGAATATGTGTGACTAAATTAACCTTTTGACTAAAACTTTGCTGACATGTTTCACACTTGAAAGGCTTTTCACCAGTGTGTGTACGACTATGTTTTACTAAATTGCCCTTTACACTAAAACTTTGCTGACATGTTTCACACTTGAAAGGCTTTTCACCAGTGTGTGTACGACTATGTTTTACTAAAGTACTCTTTAGACTAAAACTATGCTGACATATTTCACATTTATAGGGCTTTTCACCAGTGTGTGTACGAATATGGCAGACTAAATTTATCTTTTGCCCAAAACTTTGCTGACAAGTTTCACACTTGAAAGGCTTTTCACCAGTGTGTGTACGACGAATATGTGTCACTAAAGTACCTTTATTGCTAAAACTTTGCTGACATGTTTCACACTTGAAAGGCTGTTCACTAGTGTGTGTACGACGAATATGTCTAACTAAATTGCCCTTTACACTAAAACTTTGCTGACATGTTTCACACTTGAAAGGCTTTTCACTAGTGTGTGTACGACTATGTTTTACTAAACTGAACTTTACACTAAAACTTTGCTGACATGTTTCACACTTGAAAGGCTTTTCACCAGTGTGTGTACGACTATGTTTTACTAAATTGCCCCTTACACTAAAACTTTGCTGACATGTTTCACACTTGAAAGGCTTTTCACCAGTGTGTGTACGACTATGTTTTACTAAAGTACTCTTTAGACTAAAACTATGCTGACATATTTCACATTTATAAGGCTTTTCACCAGTGTGTGTACGAATATGGCAGACTAAATTTATCTTTTGCCCAAAACTTTGCTGACATGTTTTACACTTGAAAGGCTTTTCACCAGTATGTGTACGACTATGTTTTAATAAATTGCCCTTTACACTAAAACTTTGCTGACATGTTTCACACTTGAAAGGCTTTTCACCAGTGTGTGTACGACGAATATGTGTCACTAAAGTACCTTTATTGCTAAAACTTTGCTGACATGTTTCACACTTGAAAGGCTGTTCACTAGTGTGTGTACGACGAATATGTCTAACTAAATTGCCCTTTACACTAAAACTTTGCTGACATGTTTCACACTTGAAAGGCTTTTCACCAGTGTGTGTACGACTATGTTTTACTAAATTGCCCTTTACACTAAAACTTTGCTGACATGTTTCACACTTGAAAGGCTTTTCACCAGTGTGTGTACGACTATGTTTTACTAAAGTACTCTTTCGACTAAAACTATGCTGACATATTTCACATTTATAAGGCTTTTCCCCAGTGTGTGTACGAATATGTTGTACTAAAGTACCCTTTCGACTAAAACAATGCTGACATATGTCACATTTGTGAAGCTTTTCACCAGTGTGTGTACGAATGTGACTAACTAAAGTACCCCTTTCACTAAAACTTTGCTGACATGTTTCACACTTGAAAGGCTTTTCACCAGTGTGTGTACGAATATGATTGACTAAATTACCTTTTCCATTTAAACCACACTGACATTTTTCACACTGGAATGGTTCATCACCGGTGCGCTTACGAATATGATATTTTAAACATTTCTTTTCCTTACAACTACGCTGACATATATCACACTTGTATTGTTTTTCACCACTGTCTATGCGGTTACATTGTTTTATTTTTTTTACTCGCTGAAGACATTTGACAGGTTCTTCAGATTTAGTAACCGGCTTGACTGTACCACCTTGAGTATTCCCGATTATGTTTGAGTCTGATAGTTCATTCTTCTTTTGCTTATCTGTAGTTGTATCTTCTAGTTTTGTTCTTCGTAAGTCAAGCTTCTGCATCTTCACAACGGGCACCCCTATGATTATAAATTTCGTAAGTACATTGCTCAATGTAGATTGAGGGATGCACATGAGCGAATATTCCCGATCAGTAACACTCCATCGTCAACACTGTTGACGAACGGGAAAAAAAAGTTTCGATCGTTCAGTGTGTATGAACGAGTTTCTTTTCGATTAATTCAATTATTCCCGTTCATTAACACCCCGTCATAATATTATTATTGTAATTTCTGTAAAACATATACAAAGGTAATTGATTTTTTGTGCTGCAAAATTTCTGGTACGCTGATTTAATAGTAAAAAACAAGTACCTATTTTGTGATTTTGATGTCAACAGTGTTAACGACAGGGATGTTACTGAACGGGAATAATTGGAATAATCGAAAAAAGGTCCCGTTCGTACACACTGTGAACGATCGATCCTTTTTTTACCAATTCCGAATATTCCCGATCAGTAACACCCCGTTTTTTAGTATTAAATCAGCGTACCAGGAATTTTGCAACACAAAAAATCAAATACCTATGTATATGTTTTACAGTAATTACAATAATAATATTTTGACGGGGTGTTAATGAACGGGAATAATTGAATTAATCGAAAATAAACTCGTTCATACACACTGTGAACGATCGAAACTTTTTTTTCCCGTTCGTCAACAGTGATACTGATCGGGAATATTCGGAAAATCTTAGAATTTACCGTTTACAGTAAATTATATATAAAAAAAGATCTTAAACATTTAAATAGTGCGCTATGCTTTGCCAATAATCATACAATTATTATTATTTTCTTGCATTATAATAGATATTCCGCCAAAGAAAACTTTTGTCGATATCAATACTACATAAGATTTATGACAATCTCTACGGGCCAACCTAACTAAATGAGTTTTGACCGCTCAAAAATTATTCTTCAAAAAGTAAACATGTGTATGTTTACTTTTTGAAGAATAATTTTTGATAAACTGGCTTCCTGACTTCCTCCATGTCCTTCTCCAGGCTTCAAACTATCTCCATAACTAAAAATATTAAGATTTTTATTCCGCATTTTGTTTTAGTGTTTTTCGCGGTTTTACCCCCTGTCCTGTTGGAACCTATCCTATGTCCTTTTCTGATAGGTAGGTTGCATTTCATGATCATCTAGTTAGGGCTATCCAAGGGCTATCGCCGTATGTTCCGTAACTTCCATGAGGTAGATTGAATTTTATTTGAAAATTCATATTGTTTGAAATCGTATCTTATATCTAGTACAATAATAATAATAATAATAATAATATTTATTGAATCAAAAATAACAATGTTAACATAAACAATGAACATTTGTGTTTACACTAGACTATATCTAGTTAACAAACAGGTAGGTGTTGCAACCAGAACCCTTGCTAAGTTATAAAATAACTTGTATTAAGGGCGCTGGTTCAAGCCCTCGACATACATTGGATTATAGAAATTTGGTAGACAGAGCTAGTGTGAGCGACTAACTTTAACATCATCAACATTATTTCAAAGATATGAATTTAAAAGATTATTTATTTTAATGAAAGGTTAGTGTGATTTGATTGTATACGTGTGCAATGAGTGGGGGAATTGTATGTGGGTATGTCTGTGCGTGTAAGTGTAATGTTGTATGAGGGTGTGTGGTATGTTAATATGTGTGTGCGTTCGAGTTATGGTTTTGGCAAATGGGTATTTTGTTATTATAAAATTATGGCGGGTTATTTTCGGAGAAGAGTAGGCATTCTGTATCATGGTAATTCACAGTTAGTAGAAAGTCAGCCAGATATTTCTTGAGGGAGGACCTAGGTAGAGAGTAAAATTTTAATTTCCTGTTGAGTTTATTATAAAGCTGTGGGCCTTGAAAGCAGAGAAATCGTTTGGTAAATGAGTATTTACATTTGTAGTGCTGACATATTAGATCTTTTCGTCTCTTTGTGATATTTAGGTATGGGGTACTTTGATCTTGCAAAAGGACTGCGCTGAGAATAAACAGTTGTCTAACGGTGAGGACTTTGCAACATTTGTATAATTTTATTCCTCAGTTGGGAAGAGTATGGGATGAAACGTGCTCACCTTCAACACGGCTCTTTGTGCTCTTTCCAATTTAAGCAAAGTGGTCTTTGGAGCTCCACCCCACACAGACACACAATACGACAACAATGATTGACAGAGAGCAAAGTAGACTGAAGAAGGTTTAACTTGCCTGTAACATCAAACTTCGCATAGGTAATTAACGTTACTAAGTTCAAACTTATTTTTTAAGTAAGTAGGTACCTAATAAGATCACGGACGAAACGTAAGTCTCAAATACTGCAGATTGAAAAGAGGTTCGTTTCGAGAGATCACTAATTGGCTAAGTAATCTTCATACGTTCGTGATGTAAGGGTAGGTAAGTATCGACATCGTTTTTCAATATTTCAATCAGATGTTATAGGTTGTCAGCATTAAATCGTATTAGAACAGAAGAGCTAGGAACGCACAAAGACAGTTGATCGCCTCGCCACGCGAAGCCGCCCGCCATTAAAGTAGATATAGCCCGTGCGCAAGTGCTAGTCACAAACTCACAAAACGTATTGATTATAATATACTCTTTGCTAGTCACCGCCTGAGGTATGTGAGCGGTGAGACGGGGGAGGGCGCGTTTGGCAAGATGCGGCGGTAGACGGCTAACTGAGTAAGTATTGTCTACCTACCCAGTGTCACCGCTCACATACCTCACGGTGACTAGACTATCATATGCGCGCAGACTTATAACAAAATCCGAAAAGGTAATAATAATAAGTAAGTATGCTTGCAAAAACAAAAAGTCTTGCATGTGATTATACCTATCTATTTAAGAATACCTAATCATCGAGAGCTTGAAATTTTGCTAAATAATATGTGTCGGACGCAAAAGAAAAATATTTACAGGGTGTTTGGTAGATCGATGCAAAGCCGTAAAGCGGAGCTAGTATAGACTATTTATAACCATTTGAACCGAACTTTTTTCAGACGAAGTATGTCAATTTTTGTTTCTAGCAAAATTTTAATGATTTTTGATGACAAGACTCAAAATATTTGGTTGTTTGCAGTTGGTTGCAAATGATGATGATGGCCAGTTTGAAAGATAAATCACTTTTTTTTATGCTCTCTTGGCTTCGTCATCTCAACATTTAGACGCCCACTGCTGGACATAGGTCACGTCAAGGGGGGGGGGAGGAGGTTCAGCCGTAATCGCCATGCTTGGCCGATGCAATGTCGGCGATCGCAGTAGGTGTTATGGTACTCAGAAGGACGCTGCTGCCCATCCTCTGGTCAATGTCCCTCTGTCGGTTTCTACGACACCCACGGGTAGTGCTATTCGCGGACGGCACCACACGGCGGACACAGATGCCTTAATCATGTTTAATTAAATTGCTTACACAATACTTTAAAAAAACTAAAATAAAAATAAATTATTTATTTTACAAACTGGCATTGGCATTGGCACAAAACCCAAAATATTGCAGTTAGTTACAAACAATAACTGCAATATTTTGGATTTTGTGTCATCAAAAACCATTAAATCTCCACGCTTTTTAAATTTTTGTGAAACAAATTCAGATTTGATCGCAAAAATTGAAAATAAATTTCCCTGATCGGGCTTAAAAAGATCTGAAATTATTTTAGGTGGTCTCTCTTCAACGTTAAAATAGATCGGCCGAGTAGAATTTGGCGCACGTATTTGAATTGCCGTGACCGCGCGAAAAAGCGGAACGTAATAGTGCTTTGTCGGGACGTCGGGACCTAGGCCCCAATGACGGTGACAGTCCTGATATATCGGGACGAATGGAAACCCTAGTAATGCCGTACCTACCTACCTGTTTAAATGTAATATGAGTAGGACTTATTCCTACTTAAGGGCCTATTTAACGACTTTTACAGATTTTAAACTGACAATCACGTCAAAATGTGCAGTGTAAATGATTTGAAAAAAATATATGTTAAACTAGAACATTCTCTTAATCATTTAGTGTGTGAATATTTTTTATTATATTCATATTAAATAGTTTAATTAAATCATGAAGTTGTGTCTGACGCGGACAAAACATGACAATCACACAAAATCTACCAGGTATAATTAAACGAAACTGACACCATCTTACAGACAATTTTATATGATGCTGTCTCCCTCTGTTCGGCAGACGGTTCGGTCGTCTGTTAGTGCTATAAAACATCGCGCACTGTCGTTTGCCGATCAATTTCAATGATTCGTGCTTATTTCGTGCATATCTGACGACACGGTTGGCGCAGTGGCTGAGCGATCGACTGCTGCGCAGCGTGTTGCGGGTTCGATTCCCGCCCAGGGTAAACATTTGTGTGATGAGCACTTGTGTTTGCCTTGCGTCTGGGTGTTGTTTATCTATATATGTATGTATTTACAAAAAAAAATATGTATTTGTGTATGTATATCAGCTGTCTGACACCCATAGTACAGGGTCTCCCTAGTTTGGGGTCAGATGGCCGTGTGTGAAAATGTCCCCACATATTATATTATTAAGCATTGTATTGTACTAGTGTGTGTCAAAGCTGCTACGCCGTTCTAGCAATCGTTTAGATTTTGAGTTGCGCTAAATCGAATACGAGCCCTTAACGACTGTCGTGCGAAAAATGTGAAGGTCAAATCTCCGCTGACTACTGAATTATGCACCTATGCGGTGTGCAAACGACATTCGAGTCATACCTGTTTGAGATAGTTACTACACCAATCGATCGATCGACATTGATTGATTGGTGTCGTGGTAGCTTTGGCTGATCGCCGGATTCGATCGATTGTCGGTCCGGACGCGGAGGCCAGTTAGACAGCGCGTAGGGCGCAGACGGGCAGCAGGTAATAATGGGGAGCGGACGGCGCGCGGTGCGACCAATCAAGCAGCTCGATCGACGTCGACTAATCCATTCTACCATCGATCGACGGTCGATCGATTGGTCTAGTAACACCCTAAATTATACCTATGAGCACTTATACTTTTAACAAACGACACGGTTGACAGTGGCTGAGCGATCGACTGCTGCGTAGCGTGTTGCGGGTTCGATTCCCGCACAGGGTAAATATTTGTGTTATGAGCACTTATTTATTTATACTTCATGCACAAAAGTACAAAGGCGGACTTAATGCCTTGCCATTCTCTACCAGTCAACCAAGGGTGGTGAAGAGATAAAATGGCAGGTGCATAGTTAAAAAAACAACTGAATATAAAAAAAATATATATAACTAATATAATATAACATACACATATAACTAATACAATATAATATACACATCAGTAGAGAACCCTAGTTTGGGGTCAGATGGCCATGTGTGAAATGTCCCCACATATTATTATTACATTGTATTATTTTAACTACATACCTACTTAGCTTAACAACTGTCGGGCGAAAAATGTAAATAACGAACCTCATGTAGATAGCAAACGACATTCGAGTATAAGTAATTGTAATAATAAGTAATTGAGCACTCAGGCAAAAATATGACACATAGTAAAAATTAAAGACTATTAAAAGATAATTCAAAATTAATAAATTATTATAAGCGTTCATACGTATTTTAGGCATTGCGCGGGCCTCTTATTTTTATTACCATGCCATTTTTGCGATTTCATTCAAGTATTCAACCTACTA
Source organism: Charanyca ferruginea (assembly GCA_947361185.1). Classification (NCBI taxonomy): domain Eukaryota; kingdom Metazoa; phylum Arthropoda; class Insecta; order Lepidoptera; family Noctuidae; genus Charanyca; species Charanyca ferruginea. Next base: position 4,542,053 of record OX376081.1, on the reverse strand, counting down.
CGCTATTTCTTTTCGATAGTACCTATCTTATTCTACATCACGACGCGCATACGCACACACCCTCACGTACGCTCTGCAGCACGAAACATTACAAGTAAAACTAACAAAAAGCAATTTATCTCATTCGCACGATTCTCGCTGTTGTTGCTCATATCGTGGTCAAGGTCAACGTGTTGGCGACTGTACGTGTATGTACCAATAAATTACTCTGAAGACTAAATCTACACTGACATCTTTCACACTTGAAAGGCTGTCCGCCAGTGTGTTTACGATTATGTTGTACTAAATAAACCTGCTGACACGTTTCACATTTGTAAGGCTTTTTACCAGTGTGTTTACGACTATGTTTTACTAAATTAACCTTTTGACTAAAACTTTGCTGACATGTTTCACACTTGAAAGGCTTTTCACCAGTGTGTGTACGAATATGTCTTATTAAAGTACTCTTTGTACTAAAACAATGCTGACATATTTCACATTTGTGAGGCTTTTCGCCAGTGTGTGTACGAGTATGTCTTACTAAATGACCCTTTCGATTAAAACTTTGCTGACATATTTCACATTTGTGTGGCTTTTCACCAGTGTGTATACGAATATGTGTTACTAAATGACCCTTTCGACTAAAACTTTTCTGACATATTTCACATTTGTGTGGCTTTTCACCAGTGTGTGTACGAATATGATTGAATAACTTTCCCTTTTCATTAAAACCACGCTGACATATTTCACACTTGAATGGTTCATCACCAGTTATTTCTTTTACTCGCTGATGACATTTAACAGGCTTAGATTTAGTTACCGACTTGACTGTACCACCTTGAGTATTCCCGATTATGTTTGAGTCTGATAGTTCATTCGTCTTTTGCTTGTCTGTAATTGTATCTTCTAGTTTTGATCTTCGTACTTCAAGCTCCTGTATCTTCACAACGGGCACCCCTGTGATTATAAATCTCGTAAGTACATTGTTTAATGAAGATTGGGAGATGCACATGAGTAACAATAAAAGAGATTTGAATAATTGGGTAGGCGACACCACAAATCGATTGACGTACTTTTTATGAGCTGAAAAACGCGATTCCCCGTTAGATTGTGTATAGCAATTAATACTTATGATGTCACTTGTAGGTTGCCATTTGCCAACTCAAATGACTATTATTCGATTTTAATGCAACTAAAAATCTACTTTTACAGTAAATTGAAAAATAATCAGATTTTCAGGGCTATAATAAAATGTTTTTAGAGAAGCTCTGTCATCTTCCAAGTTCACACTAGGGTCGAAAAAAAATGCAAAGCAATATTGTGGTAATAATACACTTTAGCACAGATTTTCTAGAATGCCATAACTAAACTGTCGCTATTGATGGTAACAATCGATGTTAATGGTTGTGACTTACTACATAGTAAAATATTTAATTTGGAACAATAGCTAAAAATAAGGACTTCTTATTTACTAACCAGATACGTTAGCCATTGCGCCAAACCCTGTGTGGAGTAACCAAACTGGACCAGTTCAGTAAAGAGGTTACTAGGTACATAGGTATATTAGAGCAAGATTGAAAGTTGCGCCAGTGAAGTACTTATAAGTTAACATAATAATATTATAATAAATCGTTTGTTTCTCCTTACAAAATTCACTTTCTTTAAAATTATACATGATGGCGCTAAGTGTCACTAAAATTAAAACTTTGTTTCGTTCTATATCATTTTGTGAAGAGCTGGTGTCTGTGGTAGGTTAAGCCCTGTATTACAGATCACCAGTTCCACACCCCAAAGAATGTCGAAGTTTTCACTTACAATAATTATCTTATATATAAAATTCTCGTGTCACAATGTTCGTTCCCGTACTCCTTCGAAACGGCTTGACCGATTCTGATGAAATTTTGTGTACATATTGGGTAGGTCTGAGAATCGGCCAACATCTATTTTTCATCCCCCTTTTTCCCCCCCTTTTCATCCCCCATCCAAATGTTAAGGGGTAGGGTAGGTGTAGGGTAGGTGTAGGGTAGGTGTAGGGTAGGTGTAGGGTAGGTGTAGGGTAGGTGTAGGGTAGGTGTAGGGTAGGTGTAGGGTAGGTGTAGGGTAGGTGTAGGGTAGGTGTAGGGTAGGTGTAGGGTAAGTGTAGGGTAGGTGTAGGGTAGGTGTAGGGTAGGTGTAGGGTAGGTGTAGGGTAGGTGTAGGGTAGGTGTAGGGTAGGTGTAGGGTAGGTGTAGGGTAGGTGTAGGGTAGGTGTAGGGTAGGTGTAGGGTAGGTGTAGGGTAGGTGTAGGGTAGGTGTAGGGTAGGTGTAGGGTAGGTGTAGGGTAGGTGTAGGGTAGGTGTAGGGTAGGTGTAGGGTAGGTGTAGGGTAGGTGTAGGGTAGGTGTAGGGTAGGTGTAGGGTAGGTGTAGGGTAGGTGTAGGGTAGGTGTAGGGTAGGTGTAGGGTAGGTGTAGGGTAGGTGTAGGGTAGGTGTAGGGTAGGTGTAGGGTAAGTGTAGGGTAGGTGTAGGGTAGGTGTAGGGTAGGTGTAGGGTAGGTGTAGGGTAGGTGTAGGGTAGGTGTAGGGTAGGTGTAGGGTAGGTGTAGGGTAGGTGTAGGGTAGGTGTAGGGTAGGTGTAGGGTAGGTGTAGGGTAGGTGTAGGGTAGGTGTAGGGTAGGTGTAGGGTAGGTGTAGGGTAGGTGTAGGGTAGGTGTAGGGTAGGTGTAGGGTAGGTGTAGGGTAATTGTAGGGTAGGTGTAGGGTAGGTGTAGGGTAGGTGTAGGGTAGGTGTAGGGTAGGTGTAGGGTAGGTGTAGGGTAGGTGTAGGGTAGGTGTGGGGTAGGTGTAGGGTAGGTGTAGGGTAGGTGTAGGGTAGGTGTAGGGTAGGTGTAGGGTAGGTGTAGGGTAGGTGTAGGGTAGGTGTAGGGTAGGTGTAGGGTAGGTGTAGGGTAGGTGTAGGGTAGGTGTAGGGTAGGTGTAGGATAGGTGTAGGGTAGGTGTAGGGTAGGTGTAGGGTAGGTGTAGGGTAGGTGTAGGGTAGGTGTAGGGTAGGTGTAGGGTAGGTGTAGGGTAGGTGTAGGGTAGGTGTAGGGTAGGTGTAGGGTAGGTGTAGGGTACGTGTAGGGTACGTGTAGGGTAGGTGTAGGGTAGGTGTAGGGTAGGTGTAGGGTAGGTGTAGGGTACGTGTAGGGTAGGTGTAGGGTAGGTGTAGGGTACGTGTAGGGTAGGTGTAGGGTAGGTGTAGGGTAGGTGTAGGGTAGGTGTAGGGTAGGTGTAGGGTAGGTGTAGGGTACGTGTAGGGTACGTGTAGGGTAGGTGTAGGGTAGGTGTAGGGTAGGTGTAGGGTAGGTGTAGGGTAGGTGTAGGGTAGGTGTAGGGTAGGTGTAGGGTAGGTGTAGGGTAGGTGTAGGGTAGGTGTAGGGTAGGTGTAGGGTGAGCCAGTCTGGGTAGTGCCGGACTCTTACCGGCTAAAACCACACTCCTGCCTTACAAAATATCCACAGGCAAGGAATGCCCGTGCTGTTGTTTAAAGTGTTATAATTGTTTACATTTTTTCTTATCGGTACTTACAGTTTATCGTGTTCCTACTGGACTAATGTTAGTAGCTTAAATAACTAATTAAATTTTTTTTTTTGTTATATTATATTACGTATATTATGCTATTGTCGCGTCGTGGTGTTGGTGTTATTTTAAATTGTTACATGCAATGTTTATTCCGTTTAACTACATGGCAGAGTGAGCCGACCCGCCCCCACCGACGGCATCCGTTCTCGGACGTGACGTACACATCCGCGCTGTTTAGCTCAACCATATTTTAGGGAACTTAACGGCCGGATATGCACCGCCGCCACCGGAGGGACGTTTACGTGAGTATGACAGACTCACTCTGCCATGCAGTTTTACATTTTCGCACAGATTTGGGTTTGTCATTTATGGTGTGAGGGAGTTTGGATGGGGATTGGGTTAGTATGGGTAGGTCAGGTGTGTTGAGGTTTGCTGACCAGGGACTTCGCTAGCCTGAGCAAAGCTTCCACAACAGCTGCGTCTCGGTGCTGCATGGCCGTCTTTAGGTTGTAGTCGACGACCGTTTTAGTCGGCGCATCCATCGCTCTCTTCGCAAATCGGCCTGTGGCGTCATCGGCGTCGTCGGTGTAGTAGACGCAACTGGCTGTATGCCTGGACACCGCCACTACCGCGTGAGAGATGCTGTCGTGGATCTGAAGCCTCCTGGACTTGGTGTTGATGATTATTACGCTGTCGTAGGTCAACCCCTGAGCCTCGTGTATGGTCAACGTGCGCGACCCTTCACCGGACCCATACCCCTGGTTCATAAGGGAGGATTTCTCCTCTTGCGTATGGACCAAGAATAGGGTGTTTTCGGCGGTGCTCGGTATTTGCGCTCCCGTGTAACCTTTCACCTTCAGGGAGTGGACCCGCGACAGCGACGACTTGGAGGAGTATATACCGGAGTATATCTCGCTCAGTGCAAACGCTACATCCATCGGGTTGCGGTGTGTGCAAAGCAACTCCTGGGTGATGCCTGCCACCAGGTTCGGACGGGTATACCTTAGTTCAAATAGGTTGTCTCTGTCCAAAAATGGTAACTGGTTCACGTCTCCGATGAGAACCACCTCGCTCGCTCCAGACAACTTGACTGCCATGACAATGGCCCCAAAGTGGTTCATGAGTGCTTCGTCTACCGTGAGGCGGTAGCATTTCTCTTTCTCTTTGAACCCGTTGGCTAAGATTGAGGCCATAGTGCGCACCTTGGTCTTCATTCGATCTCCTAAGCGGTGCGCTAGCTTCTCTCTGAGATCTTTGGCAGCTTCGGTTGTCGTGGTGGCAACGACGTCCTTCTCATCGTCGAAGTGTTTCACCACCCACGTTGTCTTACCGCATCCTGGAACTCCGTTTACCCACCTGATACTGGGTACCGTCCAATGTTCCTGCAATGCCGGGGTGTCTGAGGTCCCCGAAATAATAATAATAATAAAATATTTATTTGTTCATATAAAAGTGTAACGTTAGAACAGAAATAAATGAATTAAAACAATTATTAGTAATAAAAGGTGAGCAACTGTGCCTGAGCTAGGCTGAGCCTGTATTTCAGGTCACAGTGCACATACTTCCTAAAGCTTGAACAATAATAACAGTTGTTGGACATTAGTGTTACGTTTCTCAAATTAAACATTCTATAAAGTAAAATTACTTAGCACATTCTAATACAATTTGTTACTTGTGTATGTGTTGTGTATTGTAGGTGTACGTGTAAGTGTGAGTATAGGTGTACGTGTAAGTGTGAGTATAGGTGTAAGTGTATGTGTAGGCGTGTGTGTAGGTGTATGTGCGCGTGCGTTAACTATGCTTCTACTAGAGTAGTTACTTAACTTAAAGTTTTTAGAAGTTCCTCGGTAGTCTGATAATCGCATGTGAGCAGAAAACCTAGCAGTTTGTTTTTGCATTCTTGTTTGTTTAATGGATATATATTGAGAGTGTCATTAAGTTTATTGTAGAGGAAAGGGCCGTTAAAGCAGAAAAACCTGTGAGTAAAAGAGTGTTGAAATTGAAGCGGTCGCGGAACTACAGCATTCCGACGACGTTTGAGCAAAACACTTTTATCGAGAGAGGTAAGGGAGTGCTGTTTGAGGATCGTAACAGTGATGAAAAATTGGCGAACAGTAAGTAGCTTCCAGGACTGATATAGAAGATGCGTAGGGTAATGCATGGGTCGGAAAGAACTTACTTTAAGGATTGCCCGTTGTGCTATTTCGAGAGGAAGAAGAAAGGTTTTAGAAGCTCCACCCCAACATGAAATGCAATAAGTCAGAATGGATTGGCATAGTGCCATGTATACTTTTTTTAGGATTACAATATCCGCAACATGTCGCAAGTTTTTAAAAACATAAATCAATTTTCTCAGTCTAGATTGTAATAGAGATATGTGTGCCTTGAAGTTCAGTGATGAGTCAAGTATAACGCCTAAGTATTTTACCTCGGATCTTCGGGTCAGATTTGGACAATTACAGTTACTACCATTTGTTCGGTGGTCATGAGCAAGGTGTGATTTAAGCGTTAATTCCATGGAAGGTTTGTTAGGGTTTCTCAAGTAAAATGGCATGTACAAAGTTTTTTCTGAGTTAAGGGTAAGTATATTTTCTTGTAGCCAGAGTGATACCTTGTCAAAGCCCTTCTGTGCTAATGAGAAAGTGTTTTCCCATGAATCAGCAGAGAACAACAATGCCGTATCGTCAGCATACGAAATGATGATGCCTTGCTCCAATTCCAACTCGCAAAGGTCATTTAAATACACTAAGAAAAGTGTCGGGCCTAACACTGAGCCCTGAGGGACTCCAAAAGAGACAGGTAGATCGGTACTAATGTACGAATCTACCTTGAGACATTGTGTACGGCTACTGAGGTAATCCTGGATCAATTTGAGCTGCAAACCTCTTATTCCCAGGCGTTCCAACTTAGATAGAAGACGCGGGACAGACACCGTGTGAAAAGCCTTGGCGAGATCAAGGAAGACAGCAAGTACTTTGTTACCATGGTCAAGATTTTTGATTACATGGTCAGTAAGTTTAAGTACTGCATCCTCTGTTGACTTGCCAGACCGGAAACCAAATTGACCAGAAGAAATTAAATTATTACTTTCGAGATACTTAATGAGTCTATTGTTAATAATTTTTTCCAGTATCTTGGAGATAGCTGGTAGTATAGCAATTGGTCTATAGTTTTGGACACAGTGTCCGTCTCCGGCCTTAAAAATAGGGACGATGACGGCTTTTTTGAGAACGTCTGGGAAAACACCCTTACTGAGGCAGGCATTAAATAGGAGAGTTAAGGATGGAGCAATTTTTTCTTTTATGGCCTTTAGTAGGCTATTAGATATTTGATCATGCCCGACCGCGCTAGTACTTTTGAGACCATTAATGAGTGCCAGGACCTCGTCTTCATCTGTGTCTAATAGCACAAATGAGTTATTTTTGGTGTGGTTTGAAACCGGAAAGTCAATCGGGTTTTGTACGGATATTGGATGGTTTAGAAGTTTATTGGCCAGGGAAGTTTCAACATTGGCAAAGTAGTAATTAGCCTGATCCACAGATGTTTGAGGAGACTCACCAAGTAGGTCTGTAGCGCCTGATTTACTTTTACATGTGTTGGTAATGTTTTTGATAACTTCCCAAAGTTTTTTGTTTTCTTGCTATTTTTGCTTAACTCGTGTCTGTCATGATCTCTCTTGAGTCTTTTCAATATATCATTACAATAATTTCTATACCGGGTGTATGTCAGTTTTAATGTTTGATTATCGGGTGATGTTTGTGATTCTTTGTGGAGGCGATCCCTATTTATAATACATCTAAGTAATCCCGGTGTAACCCAGGGTTTGATAATGCGTTTTTTGCGGGGAATCTTAACAAACACGGTATTTTCATAAATCACATCCTGCAACATCTTAAGAAATCTATCCATGGCCTGATTAGGATCATCCAAATCGCCAATATAATTAAAGTCCATGTTCATGAGTTGTTTACAAATAGCATCAATATCAGGTTTAGATACGCAAGATAGAGGGTGCTTTACTGTGTTTGCTTGGTAAAGACAGAGTAGTACAGCGTTGTGGTCGGTTATGGCGGAATTTAAAACAAAGGTGTGCGATTTAAATTTAGTTTTAAGTAGGACATGATCTAAGCTTGTTTTACCTTGCCTAGTTGGTAAAGTATGGGATGGAAGGAATCCCTGAAAAGCTATCGCATTTAGGTATTCAGGCGCTTTAGTATCGCACGTGTTTATTGAAATATCTATATTAATGTCTCCAATTATAACGGTTGATTTTATGTTTTTTAGGGTAGACAGAGTTGAATCGAGAGATGCTAGAAAATTTGATAAATTATTGTACGATGGTGATCGGTACATCGCAATTATCGCGATGTCATTATTTATTATCAATAATAAACAGTTGCAATCCAAAAAATCTGGTTCAACTATCTTTACATTAAGTGATTCCTTAAAATAGATTGTGATTCCATCGTTCTGGTTTTTGTAATTCTGTGTTGTGTGATATTTGTACCCAGGCAGATTCGGAACAATTGGATTACACGATAACCAGCATTCAGTGAGTATTATAACGTCACATTCTAACTTCAATCTATGCAGGAGTACAACAAAATCGTCAAAGTTACGTGAAATACTACGTATATTTTGCGTGAGTATTTTTATGTTTGGCTTACTGTGTGAAATAAGGCTACAACAGTCATCTACATTACAGACAATGCTATCGGATATTTTTAAGTCGTCCAGTTCTACTACGGTGTTAGCCATTTGTAAGAATTAAGTTAACAAAAGAACATAAAAATATTGCACATACGTATAACAAACGCGATACCACCTACTTATACAGCACTAGCACGCATTCTCTTAACCACTTACTTGTTTATTGGTTACCTCGCAGATTGTCTTAGACTTTTATTATTATGTGTAAGAAAAAACTAGGAAATGAGTGGGGATTATGTTACTAATGAGCGTGTCGTGTTTGCATAGGAACCACCAGTCGCACTAGTAAAGTTTATTTATATTTGTATTGTTAATGTATTGTTTGTGCTTTTTTCGAATTAAAGTAGTTTTTAATGCGTGTATGACGATAATAAAAATAAGATTTACGTTGACAATTACGGATGACCCTAATATTCGTGCGATAAAATAGGATACAGTTTGCGCATAGTGTGAGGTTATGATTGTTATGAAAACTATGTACTTACAGTTCGAACATTTCTCTTTAGGTGATATAGTGTTTGTTTGATAATATGGGTAACTTCTTATCCGCAGAGGGATTGACAGAAGTACTATAGTGTAAGCATTGATAGTGGTGAATAGTGAATAGGTGATTGTAATGTGTAATAATTGATTGTGTTGTGATTGGTGTCTGACAACAGTGTTTACTTGCAGTGTTTTACAGGTATGTTTATTGAATAAAACTAAGCATGCATTATTAATATAAAAAAGTGAATACAAGATAAGGAATTCAAGGCAATATAAGTGGATAATAAAATAAATAAGGACTAGTCAATTTTCATTGGTTTGGTTCTTCTTGAGTTCAATTAAATGGGCTTCGTTTTTGACACGGATGTAAGGCTTTCCTTCAGCTTTTCGTAGATAAATTTGACCATTCGAGGGCCATACGTACTTATACTCAGCAGTTTTCGCAAAATCTCGAGTAAGGAAAAGAAGGCGTTTCATTTTAGCAGTGAGTAATTCAGAAATGTATATCGGTTGCCTTGGTGTTTGAAGACCCATGTTTATTGAATTGAGCTGATCAGATTGTTGTTTAGACATGTTGTATTTCTTCACCGCCTCTAGAAAGTATTGTTTGGTCAGAGTATTTGTGAATTCAATTGAGATAGACGAGCTGTTTGTGTCTTTTTTAGATGGCAACCTGGTGACATCCCTTATGTCGTTTACGGTTAGTGTCGTATAGTTGACGGTCTTGGAGATGTTCATTGCGTATCCAAATAAATCAGTTTTCCTTTCAATTTGGACTTTGGGGACATTTCTTACTTCCGTAAAGGTTTTCAGACTACTAATCTCGAGTGTGTCTAGTTTTTCTTCCAATGCCGATATGTGTGAATGGATTTGTTTACGTTCAAGTTCTAGTTGATCAATTTTGTGTTCGACTGCCTTAACATTGATAGAAAGGTGCGAGATTGCGTTGTCTATATCTGTGTTAGTTTTTTGTATGACTTTGTTTTGCTCTTGAATGGATATCATGTATTCCTCTAGTTTGTCTAAGCGGTTGCTTTGTGAAATACGAATTTGATTCATCATTGACATTATTTCATCTTTAAAGGATGAAAAGTTGTCACGTGTGCATTCGTCAAGCAATCGTGGTCTTTTATTACGTTGAGTTACGTTAATAGGTGAATCAGAATCTATTTTGTTTAGCAGATTTGGTTCGGAAGTGGATGCGTTTAATTGAGTTTGCTCGATAGATTTTGGTGGTGTTCGTTGTGTAGCCATCTTAACAGTGAGGTCGATTAAGGTCCCAATTTGATATTATTATTATTACAATTTCAGCCTAGCCCAGAACCCTTAGTGTTAGTTGGTGGTTCACTTTGCGTATTATCCAGTGGCTAGTAATGAGAAGTTGCGTTACCGTGCTACGTTGTTCAGATATGAAGCATATACCAGGCGTCAGCGGGGTGGTAGGTTGCTGCGGGGAGCAACAGTTTGACGTGGGATGACGATGGCAGTTTTGATAAACTTTTTAAAAGGTTTTTCACTATTGCATATATATTAGCGATCGCAGCGTAGTCCAGCTTACACAGTTCGATAGCACTATTAATCGGCTAACAAATACAGCCGGCAATACACACACACGTTGACTTTATATTACTTTTACGATTTAAAATCAGAGAGCACAGTGAGAAACGATAACACCACTGTCAGGAGCGTTCCAGCGACTAGAATAGACTGTGACATTTCGAGGATCTTGTCATCCAGCATGATCTTGGTACATTTGGCGGTAACCACTACCGGGTCGTCCTTTGGAGCGTGGAATGTAACTTTCCCCTTGCGCTCCGTTTCTTCCTCGTCCAGGATCACGAAACAGTTTTTAGTGCCGCTGTAGGCTGCCATGTACGACCCCGTCATTTCCCCAGCAATAACTTGGGACGTGGCGTTGTCGTATACGGCTGCCTCGGATTCCTCGAGTAGTACTCTAAGCAGACCCTCTGTGTTGCGTTGAAAGGTCTGCCAGATTTTGCTGCATGTCATGAGATTAACCTGTTTGGTCGCTCTCACAATTGCCACGTACTCGAGGAAGGCGCTCTTCACGTGGTCCGTGGTGCCCGAGTTTACTGCGAGGGTCGGCGGGCTGACTTGCCCTTTGTCGGCTCTTGTGGGTGTGGGTCTTTTTGGTGCCGGTTCTTTTGGTGATTTTTGAAAGAACCGTTCCACAGCTGTTTCCTGCCTTGCAGATGGTGATGCGCGACTGATGCTTGGGAGCAGTGCGGTGAGGAAAGTACCGATTGCTTTTAGGCGACTTCTCGACCGGGCTTTGTCCTCCGGGCTGGTGGTTTTGGCCTGCTCCTTCGCAGCTTTTTCGGCGGCTGCCTTTTGCTGGGCCCGTTCTGATCCGCTTTGGGTGGTCGGACTTGTCGTGGGGCTCGTCGTTGTGGCTGTTGGGTCCCGTGGGGCTTTGAGGAAACTCAGAGTTTCCCCTCTGTCCTCGTAGACGATCACCTCGTGATGTTCTGAGGCTTTTAAACAGCCGAAGCGGTCTGCGACGTCTCCTCTATCCCATCCGATCGCCATTGCGTCGACACTTATGGTGCGGGCTGTGACTGCCATGTGTCCTCCCACCTCCCTGATCTTTTGGAGTAGTGAGCTCGCTTGTGCGAATGGTGTTTCCTCTCTCCACTCGAATAGTGCGATTGTTTTCCCTTTAGATCGCATTAGACGGCATCGGTGCGAGGCTATTTCCACTTGAGGCATCGCTGCGTACTTGCTGCCTTTCATGCTCGATTCGGCGGTACTCCCGTTGATCAGGGCTGCGAGGCCTGGTGATATGGCTATACGGGCTCTGGCTCGGCTTGAGCCTATGCAGAAGCTTATGCTCAGCTTCTCTGTTTCCCTGTTCATAAACAGAGCGACACTTCGCAATCTGATGCCTGGTGTTCCGCCTCCTCCGCATGCCAGGAACTGCGTGATGGGCATGGTGTTGGGAGCCGACTGTGGGCTGGCTTCTGCTGCTGCTGCTACTGCCGCTGGTGGTGGCTGTATGTTGGTGTTGACGTGTGTGATCTGTATTGTTGTTATGGGTGACGTTCGTGTTGTGTTCTGTGAAGTTATTGTTTGTGTATCCGTTGTTGTTGTTGATGGTGTTGTCGTGGTTGTGTTCTGTGTCGTTGTTGTTGTTGATGGTGTTGTCGTGGTTGTGTTCTGTGTCGTTGTTGTTGTTGATGGTGTTGTCGTGGTTGTGTTCTGTGTCGTTGTTGTTTGTGTGTTTGTTGTTACAGTTGTTGGTGTTGTCATTGTTGTGGTTGTCGTTGGTAGTGTTGCTGTGGTTGTGTTCTGTGTCGTTGTTGTTTGTGTGTTCGTTGTTTCAGTTGTTGGTGTTGTCATTGTTGTGGTTGTCGTCGGTGGTGTAGTGGCGAGTTCTGCTTGTGTTTGTACAGATGGTGGTCGGTCTCGACTTTGTGGAGATGCGTCGGTTTTGTTGGCCCTTGCTGCAACTGTGGCGATTTTACTCGCGAATGCCAAGAATGGATTCCTGGTAGCCGGTGTCTCCATGATGGTATGGAGTGTGGACTGGCTAAGCTGGGTGTCAATCTTTTGTTCCAGCTCCATTCTGACGTTGCAAAACCTTGGACATTCGAAGAGTAGGTGCCAGACTGTTTCATCGCAGCTGGGATCACAGACGCACGATGGACTGTCCTTCAGGTGGAATCGGTGGAGATACGCTGAGAATCCTCCGTGTCCAGTTAAGATCTGAATGTGGACCGGTGTCAGGACTGCGTCTTTGAGTGTCCTTTTCGCCGCTAGGACGTTGGGGAAGAATACTTTTGTGACCGCTCCTGTGCTCGAGGACTCGTACCGCGCTTGGCACTTCTTTATGGTCCCCTCCCGTATCTTCTTTTTCACGAACGAAACGGGGACCTTGTTGTAGTCCGCTGTTTCTTTTGTTAAGGCTGCTTCCTTAGCCAGCTCGTCCGCTCTCTCGTTCCCGGCGGTTCCCACGTGGGCCCTGAGCCAAAAGAGCCTCACTTCTCTGCCCTCCTTTCTGGTCTGACGTACGAGTCTCTTTATTAGGAGTGCCAGGGGTGAGTGACGGATGGGCTCCTCAGCAGGTCAAGTGACGATCTTGAGTCACTTAAGATGCTTACGGAGGCCACCTTTGATTCTCTTGCCATCCTGACAGCTCTGAAGAGAGCGTACATTTCCGATTGGAAAACTGTGTTGTGAAGCTCTAGGCCAAAGGTGCTGTACCTGGACTCCTTTCCGTTTTCCCACCAAGTTAAGGCAGCTCCGACTTTTCCGTCTATCTTGCTGCCGTCGGTGTATATTTGGTGTATATTGGTATGGTGGTGTATATTTGGGGGCCGAATACTTGATGGGTCTCCAGGGTTTCGGGAGTCAGGTCCTCTAGGCGTGCATACTCCGTTGTTGTGAGTAGCGCTGGGTGGGGATTTTGGGAGTGGTGCACGTTGCACTCCAGCTCGCGGCCCGGCGGTATGAACTCTCGGGAATGTCCCTTTTTGATCTTGAAAAGGGTTGCGGCCTCGATTACCCGGAGGTCTAGGGGGAGTTGGCCTGACAGGATAAGTGCCGATGTTAGTGACACCGTGCGGTATGCTTTGCAGATCTTCTGCGCGAAACCCCTCTGCAGTGAGTCAAACTGTTTCCTCGTCATCAGTTTCTCAGCTGTGGGGGCCCATGCGCTTGCTGCATACATCACGATGGGCTCTATCACCGACACATATATTGTCCTTATTATCTCTCTGTTGAGACCCCAAGTTACCTTTGCCGCGAATGCCAACCGCTTATAGATGTCTGCAGCCTTTTTACAGGTCGCAGTCACGTGCGCGTTGAAGGTGAGTTTGGAGTCTATTGTGAGACCTAGCAGCTTGACCTCTTCGACTAGGTTGAGCCGTGTGCCCGACATGTGTAGTACCGGAACGTCGTATTTGAGCTTTTTCGTTAACACCATCGCATTGGTCTTGTGCGCGGCGAAACGTAGCTTATTTTGGACGCCCCATTCCGATACTATGTCTAGCGTGTCGTTGGCTGATTGCTGCAGGGGACCGGCTGTAAAGTCCGAGAAAACAAGAACAACGTCGTCTGCAAAGGCTTGGCAGTATACCCCCATACTAGCCATCTTGTGTAGGAGTGAGTCTAGGATAAGGTTCCAAAACGTCGGACCGGCAGTTGAGCCCTGGACGCATCCTTTCGTGGTTCCCTTTTCGCTAGTCGCTCTGGCATAGTTGACCCTGATGTTCCGGTCTTCCAGGTATGAGGTGACGAGAGCGTAGAGGTTTTTGGGACAGTTTTTGGCTACCATCTGTCTTTTGAGTGCTGGCCACCACGCGTTATCGAAGGCGCCCTCTATGTCCAATGATATCAAAAGCACGATCTTTTTGGCTTTGATTTCGGCTCGTAAGTGCCCTATTAGAGCGTAGAGGGCGTCCTCGGTACCTCGCTGTGGCATAAAACCGTATTGGTTTTGGTTAAGTGTTGGCAGGAAGTGCCACTGGAGTCTGCCTACTAGGAGCTTCTCGACGATTTTTCCTAGGACCGAGAGCAGACCTATTGGCCTGTACGACTTTGGGCTGGTGTAGTCGTCCTTTCCTGGCTTGCGAAGAATGCACACGTGGGCGACCTTCCACTGCTTCGGGAAGTGTGACAGCAATAGGCACCTGTTGGCTATCGCTAAGAACAATTCCCTATCGCAGTTTATTGCCGCAGTGCAGATGTCTGCTGTTAGTCCGTCGGGACCGGGTGCTTTTTTCGGATTTTGGTTTTGGAGAACCATTTCGAGCTCCGCGGTCGTGAAAGGTGGATCGTCGGCAGACAGTCCTCGGGGGTTTTTCTTCTCCGCTAGCCTCCTCAGATTGGTGTGGTAAGGCTGTTCGGCATCCGTTGAGTCGTCGGGGTAGAGGGTTTTTGCCAGAAGATCTGCAGATTGTTCTGGGCTGAGCGTCTCGCCTGCAGTATTTCTAAGGAGCACGTCGTCCCGTCTTCTGGCTGTCTTCCTTAATACCCTGTAGACGCCGTCCCACATGCTCTCTCGGTCCTGCTTCGAGCAGAACTCCTTCCAACTGGCTGTGGCTGCTTCCGACGCTGCTGTGGTGTATGTGTTTTTGGCCATCACGTATTCTTGGATGGTGAAGTGTCTCCGGGTTGCGGCTGCGTTCCGGATCCTTATCTTCTTCGTCATTGCTTCTTTTTTGAGACGTTCTAGAGAAGGGCTCCACCATGGGGGCTTGGCGTTGTGTTTAGGCGACCCTAGCTTTGGGATCGTTTTACGACATGCACTGTGGATGTTGTGTGTGTACGTGGTGATGAGTGTCTCCAGGTCCTCTGGGTTCGACACTTCCGCGACTCTTGCCTGTGTGATGTCGTTCTCCGCCAGGCTGGTCTTGAAGTGCGTGCTGAAGTCGGACCACTTTGCCTTCTTGGTGTTGTAGATGCGCGTTGAGATTGGCCTTAGGGGTTCTAAGACCTTTTCTAGGCGCATCGAGAAAGTTATTGCATTGTGGTCTGAAGTTATTAGACTCCTTTCTACCCGCCACTCCTCGACCTTCCCCAGCAGCGACAGACTGCATGCCGTCACGTCAACGGCGCTCGTGCACCATCTGTCTCCTCTGTAGGTCTCGAAAGTCGGTGTTTGGCCCGTGTTTAGGATCTGGAGATCTCTCTCGTTGAGGAATGAATTATACGCTGCCCCGCGATGGTTTTCGGAAACACTTCCCCACCACTGGCTCCAGGCGTTGATGTCACCTCCCACGAGGGTGTTGCTTGTGTGTAATTTGTGTATAGTGTCTTGTGTTGCGGTAAGGTAGGGTTCTATGTCTTGGTCACCCTCAAAATAGACAGATACCACCCCAAAGCTGAGCTGACCCGCCTTCAGCAGGACGGCAGCGATGTTCTCGGTCACAAGCTGGGGATCGTGGATGACCTCCAGGTTGTCTCCGAAAACAACGATCGCCGCCTTTACTGGTTTTTGGCGGTTCAGACTGCACTGGATGACTTGCGTGCCAGGGCTTTGTTTCATCACACCTGTTCTACCTACATAGGGTTCTTGAACAAGTGCTACTGAAATTCCCTTTGTCCGAGCCACCAGATGAAGTTCTTCTGTGGCCAGCTTGGAACGCTGAAGATTGATCTGGATGAAGTGCAATCTTGCTGTCGATCTTGATGCGTTTTGAGGAGTGACTGGTGTGGTTGTTATATCGTCTTGGTCGCCTTTAGCAATAGGAAACGCGCGATCTTGCTATGCCATCCCATTTTTGGCGTTCCTGGCAGTCTTCGCTGAACGCTGTGTGTGTCAGGTCGCTGCCCGTCCTGTGTGCTGCCTTGCAGTTTATGCACGTGGGCTGTTTGCCGTCGATTCGAATGAGGCAGTCCTTCACATTATGTGCTCCACTGCAAGTCCATATGCAAGGCCGCTAAAGAAGTCTGCAGCCACTTGCAGACTTCTTTAGCGGCCTTGCATATGGACTTGTTGTGTCCATATCCAAGGCACTTTGTGCACTGGACTAGTGGGGACTGGTCTTCGATCGAGCATCGCTTGATGCCCACGTGGACTTTTTGCACCTGCGTGTAGCATTTCCAGAGCTCTGGGGGGAGCTCCAGCACAGGATGGCACTCGTGGGGGTTCCTCGCGCGTTTCCTATAACGCACCTTTATGGTCTGTCCATCGACAGCGACGTTCTGCAGAAGGTGTTTATTCTGCGCTCTTAGGAGATCGACGATCTCCCCGTCGCTGTAGCTGGACAGCACTCCCTTGATGCAGACTAGAGGGTTTTGAGGTTTCGGCTCCTGAACCTTAAGCTCTGCGTTTGACTGAACTTGGCCCTTAATGAGATTTAGGTTCGACTTGGTCGCGCATCTCAGGATGACCTTCTGGTTCCGCGCTTTCCGAACCGTGTCGACTCGGGCTCCGCTAGTTTTCAGGTCCAGGGCGGTCCTGATCCTCTCGATGACGTTGTCTCCGGTATGTCGGGGGTTCGTTGACGAGACGATCAGGGTGTGGTTGGGTTGTGTAGGTGGCCTGGGGGGGTTTGGGTGTACTGGTGACCTGGGCAAAAGTTTTGGGACCCAACTGTTGTTGGATCGGTCTGTCCGCTTTACCCAGATCCGCTACCCCCTTCTTAATGCTTTGGAGGGTCTTCTTGACCTCCCCGACTGCGAGCTCTGCTTCCAGATTCAGGGCCGGGGGTGCCTGGATTGGTGGCTCCTTGTCGCGCAGCGCGCGGAGGTCTGCTGAGACAATTTCCAGTCTTTCTGTAATGGGTTTTAAAAGCTCTTTTAGGTGTGTGTGTGACTGTGGTGGTGGAGGTGGGAGTTCCACAGGCCTGTTGGCGATGGCCTGTATTTGATGGCGAAGTCTCTCCATCTCCTCCTCGAAGCTGGTGGTCGTGAGTAAGGGTGGCTCTGGGCTACTCGGGTCAGTTCCGGCGTCTTTGGTCTGTGAGAGGTCCTCTTTGAGCCTTACTAGCGCCTTCCGGAGCACGTCCAGCTGGTTGGAGATGCTGGTTATGCTAGTGTCCAGGCGAGAAAGACCGGCCCCCATTGAATCCCACTTGGGATCACCCGGGACTCTTGCACATTCCTGCCTCGTCCTTTCGTGCTCTTTCAAGTTCTTTAGGCTCGCGTTCACGATCTCATCTTTCGCCTCCTTGATGCCCTTGAAGGCTTCAAGGGTCTCATGACCGAGCCATTCTCGAATCCCTTTCGCCTCTTTTTTAGTGTCTGAGACGTCCGTCCGCATGAGCGAGAGTTCCACTTTCAACGTCATAAGCTCTCTAGTATGAGCTCTCTCGACCCGCACAAGCTCTTGTGCATGTCGAGAGCGCTCCTTCTCGAGGTTGAACTTATGACGTGCTCTCGAGTCTGCCAGTGACAGAGCCGTCTCATACAATCCCTGTAGGCACTCATGGGCTGTGGTCTCACATTCTCTCTTCATATTACCCGCAGCTTCGAGGGCGTCCTTGCCTTTCTGAAGGAGATTGTTGGCTTCCCTAGTGGCCAGGTCCATCTCCACCCCTGTGCCCCTTCTCGGCGTTCTGTAAAGGAGGCTCGGCCGTCCGCTAGCAGGGCAGTCGGTTTGGCTCACGGAGGAGGCCTCCGAGTTCTCCTCGTCCGAGATGATCTGGCGTGGGGGGGAGATGCCACACTGTTCCCAGTTGATGACTACTTCGGAGATTCTCCTACTATAGTCGGTGTGAGTGTCAGGCACCGATGGTGGTGGCATACTGCCCGTCACGTCCGGTTCCGACGCTGCCTTTGGCACCTGTGTTTTTTCTCCTTATTTTCTAATGTACAATGGACTCACTGCTGCTTCCGGTGATGTTCTGCTTCTGCTGTCCAGTGAGGAGCCCGATACTGCCCAGAGCTCGATGTTCTGAACTCTGTGTGCGCGATGGTAATGGTGTTCAGTGGATTTCCGAGGCGCCGCTGGATCGCTGTGTCAGTGTGGTGTCGAATTTAAGGATTCTGTTGGGGCCAATTTGAAGATCTTCTCTTGCCCTTTCAAATGAGCCCAAACTCGACGTCCTAGCTCCAACGGTTACGGAGTTAGACTGCGGGGGGGTGAAGTAGCCCTGAGAGGGGGGTCGGGAGGGGGGGGTCGGGAGGTTTCGTGTGGAGGTGAGGGGGGTGAGGGGGTGGGGTCGGGGGGGTCTCGTGGGGTGAATATTGGTGGGGGGGGGTCGGGGGGGGGAGTCCTTTTGAAATGACTATGGGTGAGGAGGGTTGAGGGGGTTGAGAGGTGAGGGGGGAAGGGTAGGAAGGTATGTCTTGTAAGATGAGTATGGGGGGGTTGGGTGGGGGGGGTCAGACCCGCGTTGGGAAAGGGGCGTGAAGGGTGTTGGGGGGTTTACTTACGGGGACGGCAGGGGGGGGGGGGATGGTGGGTCCCCTGGTGTGTGTGGCTTGGCCGCAGGATCCCGAGCAGGATGAGTCCAAACTCGAGGGGGGTAGAACGGGGGGTTATGGAGTTCCCTCAGGGCTTACCTGGAGGTGTGTCGTGGAGTCGTCACGGTGGTCTGGTCTGCAGGCAGATTCCTCGGCCGGCTTCGGAGTCTCCAGTGAGGGCTGGGAAGGCTGGATATACGTCACGCCTCGTGTCGTCGGTTGATCGGTCAACGAAGACACGCGGTCCTAAGTAAGGTTAAGTACTAAACTAACCGCGTGTTTTGGCGTATTCCGTACCTTAATAACTCCCTGAGTCCTGCTCCGATTTTTATAAACGAGGTGTCTTTAAATTGGCCTCTGCCGCTTTTTCCTGGATTATTATTTGCAGAACGACTCCACTGACCTTTGCTGGGTTATTAGTTCCAGAAGTCCCGGGGGTCCTGCTCCGCAACCTGATGAAATAGGGGCTTGCCCACACGAATCCTGGTGAATTGGCACTTTACAATTACACTGGTCACTGTTTTGCGCACGTAGCTCAACGCGTTGAAATTATATGAATTTTTATTGCGGAGCTGATGTTGTTCGTGGCGATTCGAATCGGTTACTGGTAGGTGTAGGGTAGGTGTAGGGTAGGTGTAGGGTAGGTGTAGGGTAGGTGTAGGGTAGGTGTAGGGTAGGTGTAGGGTAGGTGTTGGGTAGGTGTAGGGTAGGTGTAGGGTAGGTGTAGGGTAGGTGTAGGGTAGGTGTAGGGTAGGTGTAGGGTAGGTGTAGGGTAGGTGTAGACAGTGGCGGCGTAAGGGGGGGGGGCGGAGGGGGCGGTCCGCCCCGGGTGCCAAGCACCAAGGGGTGACAACGAAAACTTACTTGAACAGCCAAAGCATGCACACAAAATCTCGCTCTATTAAGCCATATCAATAAATAACTACCTACGCTTGTCAACTTCCTTACTAATATCATATTTTGAAACGCATCGAAACCATATTATTTTCATATCTTTTTTCGAATATAATTATTGAGAGCGAGTGTTCTCATTTGGGAGCGTTACTTCAAGGTTTAATGTTTTTTTAGAACTGTAGAAAAAGTTTACACGTTCTTTTCATCATCCACACATCGGTGGAAAATATAAATGTAGTGGTGTCCGTTATATGATTTATCAGAGACAAGATGGAGTGCTCATCACGACGCTTTTAAACCACTATTAACACCCCAAAGAAAACGTCGAAACAAGAGAAGCAGCATCAATTCTGTGACTTCAGTTTTCTATGCTATCTTTCCTTTTAGTGTGAAATACTAGAAGTAAATCAGACAGAAAAGTATATACAAACATCTGGGCTATCGTTGGAAAAGCGTGTGATAAAAATTAAAGCCCTTAAAAAATGTTCTTCGAAGTCAACGCAATCAAATAGTGGAAAGGGCTATTTGCTACGCAACAATATTAAAGAGGATTTATACCCGTATTTATAAAGAAGTAATTATTTGTTGCTAAGTAATTTCTTAATTAAGTAATTACTTAAGGTTAGAATTCTTAAATACAAAATCCTATTCTATAGTTGAGTAACACACGTTACTTACTTGAGCAATTGCCCAAGTAATACTCGACGCTTGGTGGTTGTTTCTGTGTGGCAACACTTCTTGACTGCGTTTTGTTTCTTATAAAGGCAAACATAAAGCCTAAATTACTTTTATAAAACCTTACAATAATACCTTTGATATTATTTTATTTTATATTTATAATAGCAATAGCGTTGTATAAATTAGTTTAAATTGTAGAAAGTACAATAATGTCATTTAATTTTGTTGTTACAAAAAACAGAAATGCGGAGAAACAAAACGTTTATATTGGTTTTATTTTAAAATTCATTTAATATGTGTAATAGCGTGAAATTATATTCGCTCGAAGTACCAAACCATCACTGGTACCTGTTGTGCTTGTCGTTGTTGTGTTAGTAGGCTGAACATTATTGTCCACGGTGTCATCAACTTCAAAAATGTCATTTGCTTCTATTGCAATATTGTGGAGCACTGCACAAGCCACTATGATATTGGCTGTTGACAAAAGTTTGGTTGCTAAACCAATTTGTAAGCATGGAAACCGTCTTTTCCATACTCCAAATAAACGTTCTACTGAGTTTCTTGATTTTATTTGCACCTTATTATATCTCTCCTCTGGTGCAGTTCTAGGATTTGAAACCGGAGTCAATAAATGTCTGAAATAAAGAATGATTTTTTGTTAACAAATTAGCAATATTGTAGTGAGGTTTTTATGATGCTTTGAAAACCACATGGCACATAGTATTAATATAATTATAGTTTTATCGTTTGTGAATAAAAGTACTATATTATTATTTACCTAGTGCAAGGATATCCTCCATCTGCAAGTAAGACTCCATCAATTTCATTATTGCATAACCTTATATTGAGACGTGAGTTTCTAAAAATTCGGCTATCATGTGTACTGCCAGCCCAACGTACTACTATATCGTATATCTTCAAATTAGGGCCACCAACTACTTGCACATTCAATGAAAAATAGCCTTTTCTGTTCCGGTACTGCTCTGTATGAAGAATACCTCTAGGCTTGGTGATTTTAATGTGGGTACAATCGATTGCTCCTATAATATTCTTCAGTCCAGGTGCTCTGCCAATGCAACCAAGAGATTCAAAATCGTCCTTTGTATTCCTCAAATTTGCAGGAAACTTAATAAACTCTGGTATTAGCAATGCCAATGCTCGACTAACTCTTTTCACTATATTACACACTGTCGATTGAGAAATATGCATGATATCTCCACATACAATCTGAAAGCTTCCAGTAGCATAGAAACGTAAAGCAGTAAGCAACTGACACAGTGGAGTTATAGGAAGCCCTCTTTGTGTCTCTGATTGTAAAGAGTCGGTAATTCTCGGTAAAATCACATGTATCACAACACTTTTGGAGAAACGAAATCTCTTTTTAAAACAATCTTCCGAATAGTCATGAAATGGATCCACATCACGAAAGTAAACTTTGGGATTTCTAGGTTCAGCAACTTCTATCTCCTCTAATATATTATTATCTATATTGTCTACAACAGCAAAAACCGCGTCGATGCTATTCAAAGTTTCAATTTTTTTACCAAAATAACCTCAAACTAGTGCTTATGTCGTAGACCAGAGTACTCTGTCTACGACTTAAGTAAAGGAAATGGTGACTATTACTTGGCTGAGAATTCTAACTTTTGACAGTTCTAACTTTGAGCAATTACTTAACTATAGAATACAAATCATTACCTAAGTAATTACTTTTACTCAAGTAATTACTTTTACTTCTTTATAAATACGGGTGTTAGACATTCGGATTGAAGGAAAAAGAGGAAAGAGGAGATTTCGAACGCATATGCCTGGAGAAATGGCCCGAGATGCTGAACTTGCATACATATATACATATATGTGGGGACATTTTCACACATGGCCATCTGACCCCAAACTAGGAGTACTAACTAACTACTAACTACTCCTTTGCATTACCAAAGGAGTTGCAGAAAGCAATGTTAGAATGTCACGACAGATTTTACGAAGAACTAGACCATCATTACAGGGCAATGGATTTTATTCTGGTAACTTTTAGTGTAACTTAGCATAAAATGTTGGTAACATCACCAGAAGAAGATTTTCGTGGAATCGTGGTATGGTTCTAATTCTGTTAAAAAAATACATCGTATTGGAGATTTTACATTTGAGGCGCCATTTGGAAACCGCCAACATTTCTGCCCAAGAAGCGGTTCATTGGAGTTTCTCAGATTCAATGCAAAATGACGGCTGAACAGTCACCTCTAAACCAGAGATCTCGGTGGAAGTTCAAAAGTTCTATGGACAGCTGTACAAATCTCAAGCCGTGAGACCTGTTTCCCATGGTACCGAAGATCCAAGGGCCCAATTGACGAGGATATCCCGGACGTTGACCAAAGCGATATTAGTGCGGCTCTGGAACAGCTTAAAAACAGCAAAGCTCCGGACATTACGACTGAGCTTTTAAAAGCAGGTGGGGCTACAATGACCGTTCAAGTAAAAGACGAAAGCAATCCAGCTGCGCAGAGAGATGAAACAAGATGATGTTATATCTCCGAAACTTTTCACCAACGCGCTGGAGGACGTCTTCAAAACATTGGACTGGACTGGGCGGGGCATTAACATAAACGGTGAGTAGATCACATATCTCCAGTTTGCCGACGACATCGTTATTATGGCAGATCCTCAAGACGAGGGGGCCTCAGCATGAACTTGGACAAAACGAAGGTTATGTTCAATCAACACGTCGAGCCAAGGCTGATCGCCGTTGATGGCAACTTGCTCGAAGTGGTCCAGGAATACCCTACCTTGGACAGACGATCCAACTTCGAGAAGTCGATAGGAGGGTGCATTTGGGGTGGGCAGCATTTGGTAAGCTTCGTCGAGTCTTCTCGTCGCCTATACCGCAGAGTCTGAAGACGAAATTCTTTGACCAGTGCGTCCTGCCTGTTATGACTTATGCTGCCGAGACGTGGACACTTATAGCGGGGCTAGTTCACAAGTTCAGAGTTGCTCAGCGGGCAATGAACCGAGCAATGCTTAGAGTTTCTCTAAGGCCTTAGCGATAGCTAGAATTCCCAACGAGGACATCCGGAGGAGAACTAAAGTCACCGACACCGACACCGCAGAATCAGTAAGCTGAAGTGGCGCGACGGCTGATGGAGCAGACTTGTCCTAGAGTAGAGTAGAGAGTACCGCGAATCGGTAGACGCAGCGTGGGACGCCCTCCAGCCCAATGGGCCGATGACCTGAAGAAGGTGGTGGTGGCTGGATGCGGAAGGCAGAGGACCGGGAAAACTGGCGCGCCTTGGAGGAGGCTTATGTCCAACAGTGGACCTAAACAACACGGAAGTGATGATGATGAATGTAAATTGGGGGCTATTTAGAGTCTGTTACAAGGTTTGCGCATGTCTTCAATTTTTATAACAATTTGGTTAGATACTTCATGTGAAACAAGCTTTTGAAAGTTTAAATTAATAAAATCATACTGACTTGGTCTACAATGAGCCAGCCAAGCGCGACTCTTTCGATTTTATCAATTAATAGAGACAGGAAATTCAATTTTGATAATATGTTAAAATATGGTCTCGTATGCATTTTTAGTATAATTTGGTGTTTTATTTTGAGTACCTAGGGGTGCTCTATGCACATCCGCCCGGGGTGCCAATCTACCCTACGCCGCCACTGGGTGTAGGGTAGGTGTAGGGTAGGTGTAGGGTAGGGTAGGTGTAGGGTAGGTGTAGGGTAGGTGTAGGGTAGGTGTAGGGTAGGTGTAGGGTAGGTGTAGGGTAGGTGTAGGGTAGGTGTAGGGTAGGTGTAGGGTAGGTGTAGGGTAGGTGTAGGGTAGGTGTAGGGTAGGTGTAGGGTAGGTGTAGGGTAGGTGTAGGGTAGGTGTAGGGTAGGTGTAGGGTAGGTGTAGGGTAGGTGTAGGGTAGGTGTAGGGTAGGTGTAGGGTAGGTGTAGGGTAGGTGTAGGGTAGGTGTAGGGTAGGTGTAGGGTAGGTGTAGGGTAGGTGTAGGGTAGGTGTAGGGTAGGTGTAGGGTAGGTGTAGGGTAGGTGTAGGGTAGGTGTAGGGTAGGTGTAGGGTAGGTGTAGGGTAGGTGTAGGGTAGGTGTAGGGTAGGTGTAGGGTAGGTGTAGGGTAGGTGTAGGGTAGGTGTAGGGTAGGTGTAGGGTAGGTGTAGGGTAGGTGTAGGGTAGGTGTAGGGTAGGTGTAGGGTAGGTGTAGGGTAGGTGTAGGGTAGGTGTAGGGTAGGTGTAGGGTAGGTGTAGGGTAGGTGTAGGGTAGGTGTAGGGTAGGTGTAGGGTAGGTGTAGGGTAGGTGTAGGGTAGGTGTAGGGTAGGTGTAGGGTAGGTGTAGGGTAGGTGTAGGGTAGGTGTAGGGTAGGTGTAGGGTAGGTGTAGGGTAGGTGTAGGGTAGGTGTAGGGTAGGTGTAGGGTAGGTGTAGGTAAATAGGCAGGTAAGTAGGTAGATCGGGACAGGACAACGTCTGTCGGGTCAGCTAGTATTTTATAAAATACACTGGTGTGTTAGGAGGAGATTGCAAGTGTGTGTTATAGTTTAGTTTGTGTGTTTTAGTGTGTGATTGTATACTCATTGCCTGCTACTTAATAAGCTTTCTGTAGCATTACAATCAAGCTTTTGCAACCATTACCAGTTGAAACGGAATCGTTCAACTTGGTGGCAAGGGCATGATTTGACTAAAATAATTATAAATATAAATTTGAATGGATGGAAAGGAAGAGAAAGGCCGAGGAAAATATAGATGGATTGTGTGGAGATGTGAAGAATGATATGAAGTGATATAACGTATGACAGGACGGGATGAAAGAAGAAAACGTGTTGCGCCGACCCCAGGTGTAACGGATGGGCTGCTAAAATAAAACTCTGAAGTAGTTGGAACCTAAAAGTACAGTCGAAGGGGCGCGCTCCGCGCACACGTGGAGCCCTGCCGAACTCACTCCGATCGACCACTGTTTTTTTGAGTACATATTAGAAAATCGAAAATTAAAATGAATACAGTTAAAATGCCAATGTTCAAAATACCGAAAATAATATCGATTGTATCGTAATATCGAAAATTGTTATACAAGGTGTCTCAAAAGAAAGTTCACATTTAAATCTTTTTTTAAAAGAAAAGTCTTGGCTTTATTGAAAAAATGTTTATTTTATATTGAAGTACACTGTTTGGGAATTTATTTTTTAAAAATAACATCGTCCAAATGTAAACCGTTGCGCTCTCGGCCTTGCCTTTGTAAATCAGATGATTGAGCGCTTTCCAACGTTCACCAACATCTTGTTTTCCGATGAAGCCCATTTTCACCTGAATGGGCATGTAAACAAGCAAAATTGTCGTTACTGGAGTGCAACCAACCCAAAACAAAAACATCAGAAACCGCTACATTCACCCAAAGTCACCGTATGGGCAGCGATGAAATGGCAGCCATCACGGAGACTACCTGCCGAGCTGTCATAGGCAATTTTAGTGCCCGACTAAATGAATGCCGAGAGCGCAACGGTTTACATTTGGACGATGTTATTTTTAAAAAATAAATTCCCAAACAGTGTACTTCAATATAAAATAAACATTTATTCAATAAAGCTAAGACTTTTCTTTTAAAAAAAGATTTAAATGTGAACTTTCTTTTGAGACACCCTGTACCTACGTCTGAAATGTTTAACATTGAAATGTCAAGTGATAAAATATCGAATGATTCAAAATGTCGATAGTCATTATAATTACCTAAGTTTAAAATGTCAACCTCAGATTATAAAACAATAGGCAGATAGACGGAACGGAACAAACATGGATTTTTGACAGCACTGTAAAAACACGTTGCCTCTGTGTGCGTTTACGGTTGCCAGGATAATGACAAAATTACCCATAATATTACATTAAGTATATTAAATAATTTAGTGTCGCAGAAAAGTGCAGACAAGATGTTACATACAGTGTCGAGTCAGATTATACTAATTGAATGCAGGTACCTTAGTTTAGGAATTTATTAATCTCAGACAACAAAACAGAAGATATTGATTTAAGAATGGTGAAACAATATCGGAAATGCTTAGGTGAAATTAAGGGATGACTTAATTTGTTTGGTTTTGGACCGATTTTAGTTTTTTTTGTAATTTTTTGTTTAAGAAAGCGGTTTTCTTTTTTATGTTTAAAATGTTGTTACCACAGATTATCAAACAAAAGGCAGATAGACCATGCGGTACACTGCGAGTGAAGCCACACTTTTGTGGCTTCACTCGCGCAATTCAATAACGCAAATACAAATTCAATAACGAATACCAATCTCGTGATTGTATTCGCTTTTGAGTTTTTATTTGTATTAGTATTTGTTTTTTTAACAATGCTTCGCTTCGTGCTGTACTCACTCGTGTTAGTACGGAGCGAAGCGAATTGTAGGTATTCGTTTTTGAATTTGTATTTGCTTTTGTGGCTTCACTCGCAGTGTTCCGCACGGTCTATCTGCCTTTTGTTTGATAATCTGAGGCTATAACGATACTAACAAACGGACCAAAATCTAAAACTATTTATTAATATTACGCTATTTATTACGCTATCATAAAACGCGCTAACGCTATTTATTTTATACAGTTTCATCTTATGAATCTCAGATAATACACTCGGCGTCACAAAAATCGCACCTCTTTAAGAATTCCCTTCAAAGTCATTTTAACCCTATTAATCAATGGTATACATATGACTATAAGGTATAATTGGAAAGGCAATTTATTTAAATTTCAGAATAAATCAATGGATTTGGTTTTTTGTTTACCAGGGAATAAAAAAAAGCAAGCTAATGCAAATGATTAAAAAGTTAAATTTTATTTTATCAGCAAAAATTACAACAAAGTCCTTAAAACTAACTTAAAACCTAGTGTTACCCCCCCTAGCCCTGATGACTGCTTCCATGCGTTCTCTCATGGACCTTATTAATGTGACAACAGTCTCTTGTGGAATGTTGTCCCATTCTGCAACGACGGCATCTTGAAGGTCTTGGAGAGTGGTAGGGGCAGGATTTCGTGCCCGTACTCGCCGTTTCAGTTCATCCCAAAGGTGCTCAATAGGGTTCAGGTCTGGACTTCGCGCCGGCCAGCGCATAACAGGGATGCCAACTTCTTGCAGGTAGTCTCTTACAATTAAAGCGGTGTGACAACGGGCGTTATCGTGCATTAACGTGAACCCACTCAAAGTCAAAGTCAAAGCATTTATTTCAATTAAACCATTTACAGGCACTTTTGAATTGTCAAGGAGTCGGTCAGTTAGTCAGAGAGTTGAAGCTAGTTGCTCGTTCCAAAACGTAGGTAGGTCTCTATGGAGAAGAACGAGCAAGAAACTCCACGGACACTCTTTTAAATCAAGTTTTTACAAAGTTTGGTTACATTCTTGTTGCTTCTATATGTGAAAACGATGAAGGTAATCTAACAATACAAAACACAAAAAAGAAGCAAGATAAAGTGGCATCTAATCCATGGCAGATAAGAGCTGACCAATCTCCACTGACAGCGCCCGTTCACGAACATGACGCGTGAATCAGCACCATTTAGCTCAACCATTTTGAAGGGAGCCTAATGATCCAACACACGCGCCACCATCAGCGAGACATTTGAGCGAGCATGACAATACTCCCAACCGCCATGTTAATTTTTGTCAAACATAAAGGTATTAATATACATGGCTCCATGGTATTCACATTTACAAAATTGAAATAATGCTGCTAAATTATACTGCCAACAAAACCCGCATAAGGGACAACCTGCTCCTCTAAGATCTCTGTTATGTACCGAGCAGCAGTCAGCGACCCTTGCCCGCGAGCACTTCCAGTCCGAGAAACACACACAAGGTTCGTTTTACCGTCGATTGACATGCCGCCCCAGAACATGCACGAGCCACCCCCGTATTCCACTGTCTCTTGAATACAGGCTTGTGCGAATCGTTCCCCTTGCCTCCTATACACTCTTCGACGCCTGTCGTTGCAGAAAAGACACACCCTCGTCTCATCCGAGAAGAGCACAGCCCTCCATTGGTCTATTGTCCAATCCACATGGTCACGGGCAAATTGCAACCGGTCTCTCCTATGCTGTGCAGTCAATTTGGGCCCTGTAGCAGCCCTATGAGCTGCAATTTTCTTCTCCCGCATTCTTCTTCTAATCGTGGAGACGCTTACAGAAGTTCTGCGAGCTGATCGCAGTTGTTGTTGCAGCTCAACAGCATTGGAGAACCGATTACGTAAAGACGTCGAAACAATGAAGCGATCGTCTATTTCGGATGTGCACCGTTGTCTTCCAGATCCACGTCTTCGGATATAGCCACCAGTCTCTTGGAAACGTTGGAACACTCGTCGAACGGCAAAACGACTCAAGTTCAGTTGCCGAGCAACATCACATTGCCGCATCCCTGATTGCAGTAGTGCAATGACTTGAGCGGCTTCATCTGCAGTGGTATCCATCTTCTGGGGTATTTTTCTTGCTGTAGCTGTTCACGTGTGTTCACTTCAAAGGTTGAATAGCGAATGACCCACATTTAACCCGGGTCGCCCGTTTTATACCCTTGTAGGGAGGTGCAATTAGTGGCCGTTGTAATGCGTATTTTGACAACATTTTTTTTAACGTTACGTGCTAATGAGATCTGTTGTGTTTAGGAATTCTAACTGTTGTTAATTTAAAGGTCGTTAAACATACTTTTAATTGATACCAATATTAATTGGGTTTAATGTATTCGTTACTGGCGGGACATGTTTTAAACTTATTTTCGAAAAGGTGCGATTTTTGTGACGCCGAGTGTATGTTCATGCTCAGCTCATATTCCCACATATTTTCAATTTTCCTTTGTTCTAAGGGTCTTTAATCTGTAACGGTTCTCTTGTAACGCTAGGTATAAGCGGAGATATACCGTTACTGAAAAATAACGTAACTTTAAATATTGTTCTATGAAAATAATATTCTATAACGTTATTTTTAGTTTACGGTTTTAGTACGTTACAAATATTGGAACGTTACGTGAAAACATTAAGTGTAACGGAACGAAATTCATTTCTTTTTCTAGTCCCTAATACCAAGCAAAATGCGCGATAAATAGAACATTAATCGTAATAAATGTTATTGTAAATCACTATTCCTGTATCCTATGCTTATTTCCTAATCTAGGGGGTAAATATTTCAATATAAATCAGCAACACCGAAGGATTTTTGTTAAGGTTTTGTGTTCTAAGATGTCACTGACAATAATTACGTAAAATAATTTCCAAATTAACAAATTATCAATATTTACCTATGGAAAGATACTCCACCTTCTTTTTTTTTTGTTTTTGTGAACAGTTCCTACGATGTTTAAAAACACAAGCCGGCATTATTCTCAAAAATATTGGAATGGCGTGTGATGTACTAACGATGCGGCGCTTCGTGCTGTACTAACTCAAGACTGTATTCTTTTTTTGAAATTGTATTTGCTTTGGTGACTTCACTCTCAGTGTTCCGCGCTGTATATCTGCCTATTGTTTTATAATCTGAGATGTCAACACTCAATACACCTTAGTTCATAATATTTACGTTAAAAATACCTACTAGTTATATTGTCGAACAAATTCTGAACTATGAAAAAATGTAGGTAGATTGTAAATAGGGTATTTTACTCTGTATGAGAAAAAATCTATAAATATGTTATTGAGACAGTTTAGGCATAAAGCAGTCGGAAAATGTAAGTTTTAGTTCATAAAATAACAAAGCAATTTTATAAATTCAATTTAAAGTTTTTAGTATTTTTAATCTGTTATAAAACACCGTGAAATAGTAGCAGCCATGTTACTACGCCGTACGGCTGTGTAAACAAAAAATTGACAACTGTCAGTCAACCGATAGGCGTAATATAGGCTTTGTACTTTTATTATTTTCGTAACCAACGTATTTTTTTCATTATTACACCTATTACAAAATATGCTTTTAATCGCTGAGCAATATGGCGTCCAGTGAGAGGCGTTTTCGTCAAACAACGCGCGAAAATTTAGATGCACTTTTATGGCACTTATCGATTGAATAAAAATGTTTTTTTTTTTTTGGTGACATATTAGCACTACAGAATTTCATTGAGACACTTTTCAAAAATGGGTGTAATACCCTATTATGTTCTTGATTTATCAGTAAATATATTTTTTCATTTGTGTGTTTTATTTAGAGTTTGTTGAGGTTTTTGAACAAAAACCTGAGTTTATCTGTTTTTGTGTTTGTTAACCAGAAGAAGACGGTTGACGTCAGGGGCACCCCGAGGTTCGGGATAAGTATTTATTTATTTGTTATGCTACAAAAGTTAGTGACAGAAACAAATCGCTGAAAAACCGACTCCACGTGGTCTTGTCTGCCCTACCCCTAGTGTAATTTAAGCCCGCGTAGGCGCAGAGGGGTGAGGCGGCCGGCGAGCTGAGGAGGAGGTGGCTTTAATGCCGGCCGCAGTAGCTGAGGCTGGCCGGTGGAGCCGGCCAATAAGCCGAGGCTGCGGTGGCGAGCGTGAAAACCATCGACGACGATAAGCTGGCGTGGGACCGCCGGAGCCCCGCAGCGCCGGAGCCGTGACAGAAACCATGCCTGCTGCATGTTGTATGCTCGCTTGTATGGTGCATGCTGGCTTGCACGCTGCATGCTTAAGTAATGCATGAATTTAAATGAAGTTAAATGAAGTTTTTTTCATTAAATTGACACATTTACGAGCTGATGATTTTAATTATTGTAATTCTGTAAATGCATATTTGTTACTTCCGCGAATATATTTTTTATTGTCATACAACTAGATACTGAACTGAAAATTGCAAAAAACGTAATAAATATTTAAATTTCGCGGGCTACCCTAGCGCTTTCACCTTAAAAGAAAATCGTAAGGTAAACCAGTGTCAATCACTATTGATTTGTAAGATTGCTACTCCACTTATGACCGCTATTGTAAATGACACTAGTGTGGTAAGTAGTTCATGGCAATCCAGACTAGGTTGCAACCCGAGATGATGGCGAGGGCGTAATAGAGGCTTACCTCTATTATCATTACACGTCTTAACGTGTAATGATAAAATGCTCACGCCTTTCATACGACGTTTTTCAACACACTTCAGAAGCTTCATTGTTTTGGACAAAGATTTGTAAAAAATGGCGTGCGAATTGGTAATTGACCCTTTTCACTAATCTATTCTGACATTGAAATTATACAATTTGTAAGATTTCCATGTCTGTAGACGAACACCACACCAATCACATATGAATGGGTATTTATTTAACCTTTTGACCGCCACAGTCACGTAATTTTTATTATTATTATTACTTATTTAATTCGAACACAAGATGATGACAAACCGAAATATGTCCAGCATGCCACAATCACGACTACATGACAGACTTCTTTAGATAATGCCATAGAGTAGTTATTCGCAGCTTGGCGCCGTGGTCAGGGTAAATACAGTAAGAGGTTAGGACTTACGTGTTAAAGTGTTCCAAATAAGTTTCGAGCTCGCTTGTTCACTCTTGTTTTGCTTGTTAGTAATTTCATCTTCCAGTTTTGTTCTTTGTAAGTCAAGTTTCGGCTTCTTCGTAATGGACACACCTGTAATTCAATATTCAGGTAAGTACAATGTCAGATGAAGTTTGCCAGTTTGTCAGTTCATTCATATATGCATATATGCTTTCCTTTCTAATAACACTTACTAGGTGCTTCTAGTTCTTCTACTTCAGATTTAAATTCCATTAAAGCTACATCATCTTCTGAGTCTGTTTCAGAATGGTGCGGTGGTGTATCTTCTGCATCTGAATAACTATTGTGTAGATGTGTTGTTTCTAGTTCTGTCAATCGACAAAAAGCGTCAGGAACGATCTATTTAATTAATATTAGTTTTATTTCATAACCAAACTAAAAAATAGAAAATAAATTTTAATAAATTATTTTATTATAAAAAAGCGTGGAATAGTTATAAATATTTTATTGACAGATATGAGTAGAGTGATTATCATTTTGATAATATCTTAAAAAGCACCCCACGCGTTTTTAAAATAAAATAATTTATTAAGATTTATTTTCTATTTTTTAGCTTGGGTTTCTATAAAAAGCGTGTTTTTAGTTTTTTTAAACTATTATTTATTTTTTACTTTTTAGTTTGGTTATATTTTTTTGGTTAGACTACTTAGGCCCAGTAGGTAGCCACATTTATCGTAGCATTAGTGGCGATTTTAATGTCCTCTAAGGTGCAGGTGTAAGGGCACTTTGGGCACTGTAGCAGCTAAGTATACGTGTTACTGTAATAGCACAAACTACGGTAAATCTTAAGATTTTCCAGTAAAACCTAAGATTTACCAACTCTTAACGGTAAAAGACCGAGGTAAAATCTAAGATTTAAAAATAAATTACAAATGGTAATTAATTCTGAAATTAAATTGTAAATATCTTTCTAGCTCTTACCCAACTATGCCGCCACTTGCCGTATTCATCGCCTGTGATTACACAGCAACTAAATAACGAAGATTGGTGAATGAAGCATCAAAAGGACTTAAATTTTATTGTTGTATCTGTTGCAAAAATAAAAAACGTCAAAACGTAAATAAATTAAAAGTTATATAATATTTAGTTTTTCAAACTATTGAATCTATCTTCTAGTATATTTCTTGTTTATTCACTGCAACAAATTAGCAAATAATTGTCCATACACATAAACCTCTATTAATTTGACATTTTAGGTGAGATACCTACCTACCCATAACCTGGAAACTAAATATTGCGTACCTAACTTTCTATAAATAAATAGAAAGTTAGGTACGCAATATTTAGTTTCCAGGTTATGGGTTTTGATGTTTTTTATTTTTGCAACAAATACAACAAAATAAGATCTTTCTTTTAATGTATCATGACACCTATCTGCATTATTTAGTTTCTGTGTAATCACAGGCGATGACTACGGCAAGTGGCGGTTCTAGCGGTCAATTATTTTTGGTCATAGCGTCTCAGTTTTTTTTGCAACAAATTCAGAAAAAAGAAAACCGCCTCCAAAAACTAAAAAGTGATAAATAACTTTAGCACAGAACACACATTACTTTAGTTTCGGAAGTCGGCGGCGGTGGCTTTGTGTTTGTTGTTTTGTTGTTCTAAGTAATGTTTCCATGTATTCTTAAGTAGTATCAAAAAAAATATATATATAAACATTCGAATTGATAACCTCCTCCTCTTTGAAGTCGGTTAAAAAGAGGTGCGTATAGTAACAAATTACCACTAATTCCTGTCAAAGTTTCATCAAAGGAGAATGGCGAGACTACATGTATTGTGGGACCCAGTGTTAGGAGTAGCATACATTATAGAAACTTATGAATTGTTAAAGAACGACATAAGACTAACCAAAAAGCAAATGGGAAGTAAGTTATAGAAGATGGGAGAAAAAAGATATGAACGGTAGAAGATTATAACCTAAAATATTCTTAAAGTACTTTGGGCATGTACTTATTGGCCTATTATTCAGTAGTAGAATGGCTTATTCATACATATTTACTTAAATTCACACCTATATCCCGTGAGGGTAGGTAGAAACTACAGAACGCCATCTGCTACGATTCGTAATAGGTAGGTATCTACTTCTTTTACTTCATCCACGAACATACGTCCGCGCGTTGCGCCTGACTTTTTTAAGGACATCACTAATATTTTCAGTGGATTTTTCTAGGGTGTCCTCCCATTACTTGTCCAGAAACTAGATTGTGGTCAGGTTAAACCTAGCTAACATGTAGTTTAGCATCATCCTATTGCTCTTTCCAATCCATCAGCACAGTATGTCCTCTTCCATATCTACATCTCTACAAGCCATCATCTTAGCATTCACCCCCTTACTACCTACCATACCTATCATCTTTCACACAATCTATGCTGCTCAGGAGTTTGGCTAGGTTTACAGACATCAACCCTCGTTACGAAAAGGTTCATAAAATAGTAATAACTTTTTAAAGTGGTAAAGGTACACAATATGACTAGATAAGGAGTCCAGTTGTTAGATCTCCTAGAATATAATATAAATAAGCATATTTGCTCTGCTTGAAACTAGAGGTTTGTTAAATAAATAAAAATATATTTTAAAGAAATCGCTTTTATTTACTTTATAATGACTTATAAAATATTGAAGACATACAATTGTTGTGAATCTTGGATATTTTTTTTTTAGTATGTAAGTATTGATTTATCTAATTAAAAGATTATCTAAGAAGGCAGCTGGTGCAGCAACATACCTCTGGTGTCTGGCATAGCCCATCTACCACAATATGCTCATAACATGAGAGCAACAGCCTACTGTCCATGTTCCCACGGGGCAATAACAATAGTATCCTAATATGGCATTTCGCCCCTCCAGCCTCCTATCTAGTGCGATATATGTATAATAGGACTTGCTACCTATATGCCTAGATTTAATTCGGGCACTTGGAATAAATGGGTGGTTGCCAAATAAATAGTTACCTAGGTGGAAATTGCAAATTCTAGCATTGCTAGGAATATAGAAATTAAAATCCTTTATAATTTGTTTTCTGAGCCCATCAGGTATATGTCGCTTTTCAGCATCATTGCACTCCAAAAACAAGCAGCGCCATGCTGTATCAGTCGCTCTTCTCAACGTGGGCAATATAATATATTCAGCAGAAGTTTCCTGTAATGGACGTCTTGAGGTGGATGGACTAGCCTCTTCACCCTCTGCTGTGTCAGATATTCTTCTTGTGGGCAATATTTGTTCAGTAGATGTTTCCACTAATGGATTTCCAAATGTTGATGGACCAACCTCTTCAACTTCCACCGTTTGCTCTGTCTGTTGAGAAGATGTTGGTTGACTGATTGCAGAAGGTGAAACCACAGCAGAACTTCTATAAGAACTGTCCACCACTCTCTGTGCCCGTAAATAGCATGGCACACATATGTCCTCATTTAAGATTAACTGAAACAATAAAAGTAAAATGTTGCCAAAAATAATAATATATTAGGATTTCATATCATTATTTGTAATATTAAATGTTTATAGGGTTACTGGTAAGGTTGGCATCCAAAAAGCCCACTTGTGATGAGACCTTGACAGTAACCTTACCTTAGGCTTACCAGTAACCCTGTATAAATTGTTTTCATTACCAACCTGGCGGGGCCTTATCCATTCCGATACAATGTCTCTTATTCGGGTTTCCCTTTCAGACATCTCTGGTCGGACAACTAGCCTGCTCCTGATTCTCAAAATCTATCTGCCACATCCAGCACATACATCACGAAGGCCAGGTTGTGGTTGGGTCTCATGTTCAGGACCATCATTTGGGTTACTATTTATCAACTCCCAACATGAGTGACAAATATAGTTGTCTCCAGTTACCTAAAAATATTATTACTATGGTTAAGGATACACAAAAAATGTTTACAAGCTAAGTTATAATCATGTTTTGCTTCTGGGTTAAGAAAGTGACTACCACATTCAATGCTGCCAAAGCATGTGTGGTACAGGTACCCATACTGAGTAGATTAAAGAACAGACTATCCAAAAACTCTATCCATCAGGTTATTACGCTATTATTAGTGTGGTTATACAAAAATAGTAATATTCTTCTAATCAAGTATCTTGACTTGGCCTGCGAAGTTGTACTTCATCAGTGGTACAGTCAACAGCAAAAGTAGATGATCAAAATCAGAAATTCAATATTAATGAACGGAGTTCGCGTCAGAACTGTGTGGCGTCGAAGTGATTCAAAAGTATGTGTGTGACAATCACATACTTTTAATTAATAAACTAGTGATAAATTATATAAATTAGTGTTAGTAAATTAGTATTGAATTTCTGATTTTGATCATCTACTTTTGCTGTTGACTGTACACCTAGTCATATAACATTGTTAGGAGATTCTGCTCTCTGGAGCCCTTACCATTGGTAGCTTGGGTCCTGATACCGGTGCAGTATTTTATTTTAAAATGTTATTAATATTGTGCACCACAAGCAGTACCTAAGACGACCCACTGACCGTAATCTGCAGTATTATAAAATACTTCAGGTTGTTATTATATTCAGAAGATTAAGAGATGCTCCTGTGTTGCCCAATACTGCAAGACGAGCAGGAAGAGCATAATTATGATAAGAGTATTATATACGAAACTACATATTTGTATACGAAATCTCTACTTTTGCTTGCTCCATTTATTTTATATTTGTATGATTTGTGTTCATGAAATTAAACAAATTAGTACATGAATATACTTACATCACGCGGGTACACCCATTTCTGTACTCTTTCAACTATTTGATCACGTTCATCAGACAAACGATGTCTCGGTAAGCGAGCAATTCTCAATTATTAACACAACGCATTTTAACCGTTGAGAAATTCCAAATCACTTGCAAGTCGGTCGTCAGTCTAAAGGTAAAGCCAAACTGTCAAGAATCCACAAAATCGCAAAAATAGTATTAGAATCCCACCCACGTTAGCTGTTAAACACAAACAATGGAATGAATTGACAATGACATCAAATGACATGACAATTCGACACTGACGTTCCATTTTTACGTTCCATGTTTTCATTACTGTTAAAATAATTTATATTATTTTTACGGACTGTTTATAACAGTATTCATGTTTCGTTTTATACGTTATTGGTTTATTTACCAAGATGTAAGTAAAATAAAAAGGAAATCTGCCAAGCGAAAACGTACTTAAGTATTTTAAGAGAGTAAATCAGTGGTGTAGATTGGAATGTATCAATGTAATTCGTAAAAAACATTGCGTTCGGAAACTGCACGATACTTATTTTTTAATAAACTAAAATCATTAATAACTTTTAATTCCCATTCTCTAGTAACTCAATATTTTTTATATAGAACTCTTATAAACTTGTTACTATAATTAGTATAAACTAGTCCGAGCACGGTGCTCCGTAAATTTTTAAATTACGTGGGTCCAGCCTCACCATCCTCCTTTTATGAGTTGGCCGCGCGGTTGAAATGTACATTGCATAACTAGGTACTGTCAAAGATCTACGAATGACAGTCGGGACCAACAGCACGCGTAGCATGACCACGCTATGTCTATGGAATAATAGACATACTGACAGCAAGAATAGACAAGCCAGTACAGTTTGTCTATCAGTGATGCCAATTTAGCATATTTTATGCTAAATTTAGCATATTTTCATGTGGTTTAGCAAATTTATTTGTTGTTTAGCATATAGCATATTTTTTTAGCATATAAAATAATTTTAAAATTAAAGTATAACCATGAAAATTACGTAAATGCGTGCGTAATTATTTCATTTAAATTAAATCTCTTTGCTATATTGTTGGCACCAGGAGAGCCAACAATAGCAAAGACATTTAATTTTTGATGAAATTAAATAATTTATTTTAATTAGTTAATTTATTTTTAATTTAAAATCTTGACGTCAAATGCTCTCTACCGTATTGTGGGGATTCCCCACCAGTCTCATTCAATATACCATAGACAAGCAGCATTTTTTCACTCCCTCCTTCTTGTATGAAGGAAGTGAGATAAAAATAGGATATACAGTAAAACTTCGTTAAGTGGGACCTGTATAAGTGTGAAACCTCCATAGCTGGAACTAGGGTTAACAACTCTTTAGGTTGGAGAAAGAAAATCAACAGTATTTTAATAAAATGAACAGTGCTTTATTTTGTTCGTACTGTACGTTCTGAAACGAGGGAGGCCTGCGCTGCATCGTGCAACTGTGTGGTGTGGTGCGCCTATAAATGTTAGTTGGGAACCCTAGCTGGCACCAATTGTGACACGACACTTTAGCCCTGAATTACCTCTGTTTGTGGAACAATACAAACCTCTATATCTGGGATTACTTCTTTCGATTTTATATCTTAAATTGCCTCTATAATTGAGACAGCGAGTATATTTTAGCTCTTTTACCGAGTTTATATTAAAAAAAATACTTTTAATAAATTATTTTCTTTGAATATAATAATAAAACAATATAAACATTTTAAATATTACGTTTTATTAGACATTAAAAAATGTTAGCATAATTTTTAGCATTTTTATGAAGCAATTGGCATATTTTTGGCATATTTTACACACCATTTTAGCATATTCTCCATTGGTCTTGTTGGCAACACTGTTGTCTATTCTTGCTGTCAGTATGTCTATTCTTCCGTAGACATAGCGTCGTCATGCTGCTTTACCGTCTTTTCCAGTCGCAAAAGGGTCTCGGTATGAAATGGACGGTCACCCATCCACGGACCGACCGCGGCAGGCGGACCTCAACTATGACCGATTGATCTGCACGACTTTTGCATGTAATATAATACCGGCACTTCACATGGCATATTTCTCCTAATATTCGCCTTATAATAAAAACCGGACAAGTGCGAGTTGGACTCGCCCACCGCGGGTTCCGTTCATTAAATTGTATCGGAAAAAAGTTTTCTGGGGTATAAGTACACTTGAGCGAGCGCGTGGCAACCCGACTGGATTTTGGACGTCCTCCGGACGAAAGCGAGCCGTAGGTACTTAAGCGCGTGACCTTAAACGAGTGACAAAGGCGTGCCTGTGGGCTAATTCTATTCGATTATTTAGTGAGTAATATATTTTCTCTCATGTGGCTAGTAAGTTTGGTTGTCGTACAGTTGACGTGCAGTTCACACGCAGGTTACGCGGAGTTCAAAGATTGCAAGAATACCGTTTATCACTCAAACTTGAACTTAATTGCAACTGCACTACAACTTCATCGGCGCGTCATAAAATAACGTGAATTAGCCTTCTGCTCGGCTAAAGATGCGCGCTGATTACGTGAAGAATCCAAGATTTTTAAATAAACGATAATAATAATATGAAACCTGTGGGAAGAGCGGCATCACGTACACAGTACGTGATCAAGTGTTAAAGTGCTAAGTATATGGTATTAATTTCAACTCGATACCTCCACGCGTTCCCGAGATAAAAGGTCTTGACAGACAGACGAACAGGCAGACAGACGGACAACATGATCCTATAAGGGTTCCGTTTTTCCCTTTTGAGGTACGGAACCCCAAAAATAAGGCGAATATTTGTACAAATACGTCATGTGAAGTGCCAGCATAATATAGTATGTACTTAAAGATTTGTATTATTCAATATTGTTATTTTATAATTTATTTTTAAACCTACCATCGCTTGGATGTTCCTCCTCTGGCTCAATAATGTGATCTAGACTCTCACAAACAGCTAGTAGTTCTTCTTTAATAGCGTCGCATTCTATGGAGAAGAATTAACAAGAAACTCCATGAACACTCTTCAAATCAAAAAATATTACAAATTTTGGTTACATCATTAATATTGAATCTATGGATACAATGTGAGGACAATCACGATGATTCCTTTGTTCACAAACTAAATTAAAATTAGACAATTGGCATCTCTTACCGCCAGGCAGCTGAGGAAAAGAACGGCGACTGATAAGAACTAAGTTAGAAATGTCTTTGTTTTTACTTGAATATTGCAGTGTTTTTAATCAAAACATTCTGAAATGACAAGTATGGTAACTATAATTGTATGAACATTTTAGATAGGGATGCAAAGTATTTTGAAATATTGATATTTATATCGAAGGCAGGTAAATATTGATATTTATATCGAAGGCAGGTAAATATCGATATCCGATATATTGGCCATGCCAACGCGATAATTATCGATATTATCGATATTCTCACAAATTTTATAGCTCAGTAAAAATTAAGGAAATCAAAAGCAATTTACAATCAAAGTTATTTATTATGTTACAAAGATAGATGAAAAAAGTAATAGCAAGCACACAACGAAGATGATAATCACGTAAATATTTTACATGACAAACATGTTTCGACACTGTTTTGTGTTTTCTAACATCTAACAAAATATACGCCCATCTTTTGTTGAATAGCATCTTCGCTGTGTGCAAACTTTTTTTATTATCTTTGTAACAAAATAAATAACTTTAATTGTAAAATTGCTTTTGATTTCCCTTTTGATTTGCAGTTTTGATGCAATAGTTATTTATATTTGATTAGATTTAGACAGTAATAGTGATAGCAGGTAAAATAAACAGAAATAAAAAATGCTTAAATAAAAATTTCAATGGTTTTAACAAAAACATATTTTGGGTTTTCCGATATCAATATTATTGATATCAATATTATTGATATCAATGATATTAACATATCGATATTTTGGTGTCGATATTCATTATTATCGGTAACTCGATATTATCGGTAACGCGATATATCCTTGCAACCCTAATTTTAGATCAACTTAAATAGACAGCTCTTAAACGCCCTACACACGACATGATTTGCTAGCCTGACCAAATCATCCGTAAAATCAGGTATCGCGTCCACACGAGCCGACACGAGGCCTGATTTGCAGTTTGCTCTAGTGCGTTCTACGAGGTAGGTGTGCAGCCATAATGCCTCCTTTTTTATCCGAACGACAAGCGCGACAAGTTGCGCTAGTTATTGCTTTATGTGTTGACGTCAAAGTAGAAAGAAAAAATAAAAAAATAAAGTACTTAATGAAAAAAAATTGTTTGAAATGAATAGGTACCTAAAAACTTGAATAACTGGCCTTTTTATGCTCTCTGCCAAATGCTGCACGCATATTTTCCAATTTCTTTTTCAAGCCCGCAATTGTGGCTTTATTATCTGCTTTTTTCCAAATTTCAAGTAAAATTTCTAAAGCTTGTTGTCTGGCATCTTTATTTTTATACATGTGATGGGACATATCCCATAAACAGGGTAAATCTTTGTAGCTCTCCAGCATTTCTATAATAACGCTGCGTTCCCTTATTATATTCGCTGATTCTGCCATTATTTTTGCAAAAATAAAGAAGACATACACACTCTACTCGCGCCGCTGTCGCGGAGCAACTGAGCATAGAAATCAGGTGAGAGCGCGCCACACGACATGATTTGATCAGATCTGACCAAATTAGTCGGCGTTGGCCACCTGATGAGCATTTATCAGGTGACAAACCTCCATACCACCTGATTCTGCTCCTGATCTGACCAAATCAGGCATCAGATCATGTCGTCTGTAGCGGCTATTATTAATATTTGTCCCTTTTGTTTAATTAGAGAGAAAGAGATTTACATAGCTAAAAATAAGTTTAGCTTGAGCACAACAGAATTGGCACCATTATAACAAGTTGAGATTGAAACTATGATATTATTTTAAGTTCACATACCAACACTTGGATGTTCCTCCTCAGACTCAGTAATATCATCTTGTGTCTCATAAACAGCTGGTGCTTCTTCTTTGATAGCATCACTTTCTGTTTGACATTCATCATCAATACTTATGTGCACCATAGGAGTCTTAATAAACCCACCGTAAAACTCTATGCGGTCCGGGTTTGTTAAGACATTTGGCTGTAAAAGTTGATTATAGTGTTCAGTATAACATTATGCTGACAATCACAAGAGCATAAACTCATTTGAATTTTGTCATGCCATCATTATCGTCATATCAGCCTATTGCCGTCCACTGCTGAACACAGGCCGCGGCAAGAAATCGCAAACCAACCCGGTCTTGGACAACTCGCATCTATCTGCTGCTAGCCACATTCTCTAAACCAAGTCCATCATTCCACACTACGCTTGCCCAAATGCGGTCTCCACTCTGAAGCGTGTCTGCTCCATCTACAATCTGTCTGTCGGCAGATGGCCATGGCGGTGTCTATTTCAACTTCAGTATCTGCTTCATGCAATGTCAGTGATTTTAGTTCTGTGGCAAATTACTTTATTGCAAATTCTATCCACCAAGGAAACCACCAGCATTGCTCTCTCCATAGCACGCAGAGCAACCTTGAATTTATGGGAGAGGCCCAACAAAGCAGTAAAATATGTGACAATACTTAAGTAGGTCCTACACACCTTGGACAGCCGGCCGTGTTACCAACCTCACTGATCATTGCATGGGATGTTGTTGCAGAGCTTGTGCAGACATTAGAGAGAATTGTTATCAAACTGTACAACATTATAGTGTAGTGTAAAATAAACACCATAGCTACGCGCTTACAACAAATCACTTCCACATTAGGAATAAGGAGAATATAATTATGTCTGTTAATGAATCCCTCACCTCATAATCCCCTTTCAACATCTGGGCAAACAGTTCTTCAGCTTCCAGACATTTTCTGCGGAATCGAGCACATTGCTTCATTTTAGTGCAACAGAAGAAACAAATGAGCATCGGTCTACTGTCTTTGGTTACAAACTGCAACAATTTACAATACTAATGATATAATATTATATTTATGACTGATATATTTCCAATCCAATGAATATAATAAAAACTACTTTCCTGATCAAATGTCTGTCAAGGTGGTTAATCTCAGTGGGGACTAGCCGAATACAACATCTAAATAAAAAGTTTATTAATAATAGGAAAAAAATAACTCATTAGTTTTATTGATATTGAAAATGGGCCTGCATTGACAACACCAACGATTTTTATTGTTGATTTGAAGTCACCCTGACGTTGAATGTATTTTGGACCAATATTCAAGGTTAAATTAGGTACTTGAACATATTTTTTTCCACTATGAACCATGTTTACACTGAACCGCTTACAAAATATGCCTTAACGGCTTAGATACCTAATAGAAGATGAACAAATTGACTGCTGCGACTCAATTTAACCAGTAAACCACACAGGTTTATAACTACATACCGGAATGTGAGTCAGCTGCTCATATACTTCGTGCAGGTTCTTACTGACT
This sequence comes from Charanyca ferruginea, assembly GCA_947361185.1. NCBI lineage: Eukaryota > Metazoa > Arthropoda > Insecta > Lepidoptera > Noctuidae > Charanyca > Charanyca ferruginea. The sequence continues at coordinate 4,499,187 of OX376081.1, read as the reverse complement.
ACTATAAGCATGCGAACATTCTCCGCCAAACATATCCTACACATAGCCAGTTTCTCCATCTTAAAACAATCACTTTTTGGTTAACTAATTCCAGTTTACATTAATTTTAAACATCAACACTACAACTGGCGCGGCTTTATTATTAAATTAATTATTGACAATTTACTATTTGACATTTAATGTAATGTGTGCATGCAAGTGCAATAATGATAGTGATTAATGACTTTAATTTAATTAATTTAATAAGTAAATGAGTAATGACAACTGACAGTAGTGACAGGGACACAGGCACACAGAGCATAGCAGAGTACAAGTACAGGAAGGAACACCAAGAAGCTTATAGATAAATAATAATGGAGGCAACATTCTAAACACCGAAGTGAAACCAACTGTGGGCACATGCTCTCTTTCTAAATGCATACATAAGAACGAGGCCGTGAAATAAGTTTTCTTTATCTTATGTATACCCTCCTTGGTATCTATGAACTTACAAACTTGTATAAAACTTACTAACTTGCATAAATTTCAACTTACTTGTAATTTATAAGTTCATGGATAAAAGTAATACTACACTGTACTATCAAAGTCCATGCTTTTATCAGGGCCAGCTATAGAGTATATTGAATAGACATAGGCATAGTATAGTAAAGTAATATGAATAGGGCAGTACAGTGCGGACACCGCATGTAGCCGATGCGCCGGATCCCCCCCCCCCCCTCCCTAGATCCGGGGCTGCGCAAGACAGGGACCGTTCCGTGCCCCGGGCGGCAAATTCAGAGAGCGGCGAATTCAAGCTTGGCAGACGAATACAATGCAATAAATATGAAGTCACAAATACACATCCGCTTTTCATAAATGGGGGAAACTGTAGTAGAAAAGACCCGTAAGATTTTATTATATAAATCAGACCCTACTACCACATATACATAATAATTGTATTCACGTGCTACTACTACGAAAACAGCGTTCACTTACCATGCACCCCACAACTTCCTTACAGAAAAACATCGAGCGCTAAGCTGTACAAAAACCATTTATTTTTAGGGTTTCGTACCTCAAAAGGAAAAAGCGGAACACTTATAGGATCACTTTGTTGTCCGTCTGTCTGCCTGTCAAGACGCTTTATCTCGGGAACGCGTGGAGGTATGGAGTTGAAATCTATACTAATATTATAAAGCTGAAGAGTTTGTTTGTTTGTTTGGTTGGTTGAACGCGCTAATCTCAGGATCTACTGGTTCGAATTGAAAAATTATTTTTGGGTTGGATAGTCCATTTATTGAGGAAGGCTAGGCATGCGAAGCCGGGTCGGGTCACTGGTTAAAACCATATACCTACTCAAGTCTACGGTCCCTTGATACTGTAAAAAAAGCGGCCAAGTGCGAGTCGTACTTGGCCGCCACCAATTTTCGGTGGAAGTTTACATGGCAATGTACAGTGGGTGATAGCTGTTACCTGACCCACCCTAAAAACAAACGAATTTAAACCCTCTGTGTGTAACAATAAGGGTTATTCAATTTGTATGAGTTCATCTGACTAGCGCTACTCGATAAACGAATGCAATAATAATACAGACACGCAAAATTGATCTTTAAAACGTTAGTATTAGGATATTTATAACTACTTGTTATGCAATTTTGATTTTTATGTCGTAAGACTTAAAGTTTATCACAGTATTGTAATATAATTAGTGTCATTGTAACTAATAGCTTATTTTAAATATTTTACTCATGTAGAATTGGTCTCGTGGTCCGTCTACAAGGCTGATACGAATAAGATGCGAGTTCAAATTCTGTGTCGAGTTTATTGTTTTGCTTTCAATTTAGAATTTATTCACTAAGTATTTCGTGCATTATTATAAAGAAATACAAACGCGGATACATTCTTTAAAAAAATTGAAAATTTTTAACCTAACTTGTAATAAGTGGGTAGTTGAAAGACAAATGCGTATTCGTTGTAAAACTCGTGTTCAAATGTTAATAAGGATATGGGTAGGATTATAAAAAAATACTGAGCTAAAGCCAGTCTACCACAGAACACTATTACTCCTAGTAGCAGTCTACGCACAATTGCAGTGACTACGCGCGAACATTTTCTACGTTGCCTTTCTAAATTGCGAATATCAACTACTTTTTCAAATTTTGAAACATAACTTTGTAGCTTTATTAACATGTCTCAATTCAGTGATTAATTAAAATACAAAATAATGCATTTGCACGAGGAGAATATTGGCATAAGAGAGATTGATAGAGCAGTAAGTGTATTTTTCTAATATTATACTTCGTTTTTATATCTAGCTATTCCTTGTGCCCGTGACGTAAACAAGCATATGTTTTATATACTTAAACGTAAAGTGACATCGTTTAATTTCTTTGTTTCAGAGAAATACAGTGAGATTGCGTTCTGAAGAAACAGGAAACGTTCAAAAGGATCGTTCAGGACCAAAACCTACAATGTTTGCTTTCGTTTCAGAACGGCACCGAGCGATTGTTAATAGACATTACAGATCCCCTTTACACCTACTCGGTCAACTGCAGTGCAGTATAATGTTTCTGTTCAAACAGTTAGAAAACATTTGCATGCTGTTGGACTGAAACAATACAAGCCGGCACGTAAAATTAATATTAGTTGCAAGATAATTGCGCCATACACAGAGTGAAGAAGAAGAAGTGATGCTTGCTGGAATATGGTGTGCAGTATGCGAAGCCGCTTGCAACAAATTATAGATAGCGATGGAGCTCCACTTTGCTTCATCGCCTGCAGTCAACAATACTTACGTCAGTGTGTGTGTTAAATAATCTGTTGTTATTATAATTCTTAAGGACGTGTTTCATACAATGATACAGGTTTTTATAACGATCATAACCATATTTAAAACTAAAAATACTTTTAAAAAATCTAAAGAGTAGGTAAAACATCAAAGTATTTAGTGCTGTTTTCACTAATATTTTATAAGTAGGTATGTATGGCAGTAAGTTAATGTGATGATGTTATTGTTATAAAATGGAAATATTATAGGTATATTATAATATATGTTTAGAAATATAGGTATATTTCTAAACATATAACATGTTGATTCACTACATTAAACACTTTGTAAAGCATGTAACAGATTATTTACCTACTTAAAAAATAAAAATGGGTGATTTATGAGCACTATTGACACGAAGAACTGTTTTGTATAGCATAAGTAGTTTAGTATTCTAACTTATTTTATAAGTTTTAGGTTTATTATTTACCTATGAAAAGTAATTACTTTTGTAAGTAATTATTTTTTATTTATTTTGAATAAAATCTTTATCAAAAAATAAAAATGTCAATAATGATATTATTGACATTTTTATTTTTTGTGGTTATTTGTTTTTATAATTATTATTAATTTAAATCTACTTTTTTCAATCCAATAGAAATTGTATTTACAATTCAAAAAACTTAAATGAATATTGAAAATATAAAACTACAAGAAGTCGAACGTTAGTTTTGAACTCACATTCATGTTATACTTATTTCCACTGAATCAACCACTAGACCAAATGGACTTACATTATTATTGTTGAAATTAACAACTCAATCATGTGACAAAACAGTAGTCATTACATTACCAACCTTATAGTTACCTACGTGTTAAAGATTAAATTGGCAAAACTGTATTCTTTAATATTTGCCTACCTTAAACAAGTCGTTCTAGTTCGTACATATCAAATAACACTTATCTACTGCTAATTGCATTAGGTTAAAATTCGTCGTAACTTTTGGTGGGTCAGGTAACAGCTATCACCTGTACATCATATTTTTTAGTTTTATCATTCTCTTATTTTAGAAGTTACAGGGGGGGGGGACACACACATTTTATCACTTTGGAAGTGTCTCTCGCACAAACTATTCAGTTTAGAAAAAAATGATGTTAGAAGCTTCAATATCATTTTGGAAGACCTACCCACAGATACCCCACAAGTATGGGTTTGATGAAAAAAAAAAAATTATTTCAGTTTAAGTATGGGAAACCCCCCAAAAATTTTTTTTTCTGTTTTTGTGTGAAAATCCTAATGCGGTTCACAGAATACATCTACTTACCAAGTTTCAACAGTATAGTTCTTATAGTTTCGAAAAAAAGTGGCTGTGACATACGGACGGACAGACAGACAGACATAACGAATCTATAAGGGTTCCGTTTTTTTCCATTTGGCTACGGAACCCTAAAAATCAAACCTGTATGTTAACGTGAAAAAAAAGATAGGCCGTTTATGTCGCAAAAAACGCATTTTTAATAAATAGATTAAAGTATGGATTAGTATATGTAATGTACATACAAATACGTACGGAACCCTCGGTGAGCGAGTCCGACTCGCACTTGTCCGGTTTTTTAGGGATTGACTAAATCGTAAAGTTGTCGATTAAAAAAAAATGTCCAGAAAATCTAAAATGTAAAAAATATTTGTTATCGAACTCCGAAACGGCTTGATTAGAATAGGTGGTAGGCTATATATTTTAGGGTTGCGTACAAAAAGGGTTAAGCGGGGCCCTATTACTAAGACTCCACTGTCCGTTTGTTTGTCTGTCTGTCACCAGGCTGTATCTCATGAACCGTGATAGCTACAAAGTTGAAATTTTCACAAATGATGTATTTCTGTTGCCGCAACAAAAACTAAAAACAGAATAAAGTAAATATTTAAAGGGGCTCCTATACACCTAACGTGATTTTTTGACAGATTTTTTTTCTCGATTTCTAATATTGTATAGATAACAGTACGGAACCTTTCGTGCGCGAGTCCGAGTCGCACTTGGCCAGTTTTTTTATTTATAATAATAATAATAATAATAATAATAACTTTATTATAAGGCAACTGTGGCCCATAGATAAAATACACAAAATAATCTTAAACAATAACAAACTAATACATACCATAACCTTATCTACTTATATATACAAAAAGCTTTGTCCTGAATGACTGACTGACGGATCAACGCACAGCCTAAACCACTGATCGTAGAGACCTGAAACTTGGAGGGTGTGTTCTTTGTATGACGTAGGCATCGGATAAGAAAGGATTTTCCGAAATTCTACCCTTAAGGGCATGTAAAACGGGGGTAAAGTTTGTATGGGACAACGTGATTCCTTGGTCCAATCTACTTTAAATATTGCATATACATTCTTTGACAGAACTGATGGAAGATGGGTTTCGTATTTTATTGAAACTCACCACTAACGGAGTTAAAATAAATTAGAAAGATAAAAAACCCAACTGCGTAAAAAGTGAACTTTATAAAAACTGAAAAGATAATATAAACAAGTCCTGTAGTCTAGAATCATGTTTAGTAATGTTGAATAACTATACCATGAATCTAGAGCGGCTCAAATGTTTCCTACAATGTGTCCCGACCATAGATATCCGTGGTCCCAACTCATCATGAATAACTATTCTACACGTTGTCCATTGGGTTAATGGTTTTTTGACAGCTGCCTTAGAACGTAACTAATCACGATTATGTAAAAGTTAACTTTAAAATGCGTTATAAAATAAATATATAAACTGCCTTATTTTATTGGATTTTCTTATTTATGACTCCTTACAGACATTATAATGCTGCAGATGTATCAGTTTCTACAACATAAATACAAATTGTTATGCGCATTAAATATAATTACATTCTATCGTACTAGTGATGCGATCGATTGTATTAGCTTCAAATGAATAAATCGGCATCTATGAAATTGCCGTTTTGTATACAGAAAGTTAAAGTAATTTTTACATAAATATTTTTGATTTCTATCAATTAAAATATGCACCCATAATATCGATGCATCTCTGCCAGCGCAGTGGCAATTTTTCGTTGCTCTTCTTGAAGAAGTTAGGTGTACAGGAGCCAACAATGCCTCTCGGGTGTTACCTTTTTCCATGCCAATTTCCACCGCAAGGTCTAGTAAGTACGGTGGATGGCGCAAAACTTCCAACCCTCTTGTAGCTTAAAGAACATCTCTTGTGCCGTATGTGGTCGAGCGTTGTCGTGTAGGAGCAGCTGAGACTGCGATTAACCCAGGCTGGCCGGAAATTTGCTATCATCTCTACCATTGTGTGCAGTTTCTCACAGTACACATCCGTAGTAAGTAATGTGGGGTGCGCAGTAAGTTTTTTCAAAGGCCCTTTGAAAAAAGATGATACCGACACTATACAACCTAACAGTGACCATGACTTTTTAGGGGTAAGTTTTCGTTTGGGGCAATGGTTCGTGGCTAGGCACTGAACCAGGGTCTAACCATAGAAATATATACTACATAGGTATGTATCGATGGGTCTAACCAACATAGTGACCGCTTACCAAAAAAAAAACATTTTTTCATCGCAAGTGACAATGCAATATAAAAAAAATGACGGCAGTGGCATCGTGTCAGTTTTGCCAGGACACAGATTTGTCACCATAAACAACATGTAATTTTTAAAAACGAAGGTTTTAATGTAAATGTAATAAAACATTAACATTTACATTTTAAATCTTTTATAAAGTGTTATGCATAAAAAGATGTACTAATAGTAATTTATATTGTTTAGTATTTAATATTAATAAAATGAAATACAGACATGATAGTAACTGCACCATTTTTTTTATCGACAGAAAAAATCGATAATCGATTCTACATACAAATTAAAGTGTAAATAATCAAAACGTTACGTAGCTGCAATCACTAGTTGTCAAAACTATCACCTGTCAAAAAACCAATAACCCAATGGACAGAGAATAAGTTACCTACCTACGTAAACGGTCTATCCTGTTGAAATTCTAGTGTATCTTTAGTATTACGTGTTTTTAGACTGAGTTTCGAAGTCAACATGGAACCCTTTATAGTTTCGCCACAGATGATAGACATAATACTAACGGTTTCGCCATGCTCGTCAGTCCGTCGGTCCGCAGTATAGCTCAAAGATTATTGGAAATAGAAAGCTGTAATTTAGCATGAATATAAATATTAGACACGTCGACAAAGTGTTGAAATATAACGTTTAAAAAAAAATTTTTAGGGTTCCTCCTCTACACGTACTATACTTAGTGAGGATGGTTATTTTTTTCTAGTTATCCCATAGTATGTGGTATCGTTAATAAAGTATTTTAAAAATATTAAGGGTTTGCAAAAACAATATTTCTATTAAGGGATCCTTTACCTAATAGTGCTATTTTTTGTTGGAGTCAAGTGTCCCCTCGGTTCGGACCAGCTAAATGGTTGTTTTTGAATATGTGAAAAAAATCACGGAAGTAGAAGACATAAAAAATTCAAAGGGAAACTATCACAGCTTAGTAGGCTTAACAAGTTTACGAATTATTAGTCGATCAACTTATAAATTTGACTAATCGAGCAGCAGCGAGCGAGCGAGCGCTCTCTCAAGCGCGAGTAGGCATACTTGCTACACGTAGTGATTATTTATACTCTTTGCTTGCTACTCTTAAAGGTATCAATAAGACGCACTCCTGAGTATCGAGTATCGATAAGATTAGCTTCGATGTAAAAAAGTATTACTTAATCAATTTTTTTTTATTCTTTCTCTTATTCGTGCACAGGTAGGGTAATAAAGCGCGAAATTAAAAAAAAACATTTAATAATCATTTTCTCTGTGCCTTTGTAACAACCATACTGCGATCGCCAATCCGGCTGCCAAGCGTGGCGATTATGGCAAAGCCCCCCTTTGGGGAGGCCTATGTCCAGCAGTGGACGTCTTTCGGCTGATGATGATGATTATTATTATTATATAAAACTAGCAACCCGCCCCGGCGTCGCACGGTTGCCGTGCTTAATTTCTCCTGACATGTTCATCAATTATAGTTATATTTCAACAAATTAACACAAAATTAAATTAAAAATTTAAAAAAACCCCCAACGCAAAACATAAATGCGATTATGTAAAAAGTAAAAAATAATACTTTTGTTGAGCCATCAAATGTTTGTTCGTTGAAATGGCGCTATAATGTCGCGGCGGGGTACCGCTTAAGTAAGTCAGTCCCTCAATTTCATTCACTGTCTATTAATTTACCAGCATTTCCGACCAATTTGCTTCGATATTATCAAATTTTTGTTGCTAATCTAGTTGTTAATCTTGTTGCAAATCTAGTTACCATCAGTTCGCTATTTTAGATATTTAGTTATTGCTTTAAATTTAGCGGTACCCCGCCGCGACATTATAGCGCCATTTCAACGAACAAACATTTGATGGCTCAACAAAAGTATTATTTTTTACTTTTTACATAATCGCTTTTATGTTTTGCGTTGGGGGTTTTTTTTAATTTTTAATTTAATTTTTATTTTAAATTTTTTTAGTTTGGTTTTGTGTGGTCAGTGTGGTCACCTATAATAATATGTTTGAAAGCAAAGTAAACATCCGGTATGCGTCTAAGATCCCTACCGCAGCAAACAAAAGAGCTGATAACTTTAAAACTGCTGAACCGATTTTGATGAAACATGTCTAAGAACCATCGCTAGAGAATCTACTTTCAAATAAAAAAAACCGCATTCAAATCGGTTCACCCGTTAAAGAGCTACAGTGTCACAGACAGACACACAGACACGTCAAACTTATAACACCCCTCTTTTTCGTCGGGGGTTAAAAACAATAACGAACTATACGCATAAACCTTCTTCTTGAATCGATCTATCTTTTAATAAAACCGTATTCATCGGCGTTAGTTTAAAAGATCAAAGCGACAGTGGGACTGACGGCGGGAAGCTACTTTGTTTTAAATAAGTAGAAATTGGGTACTTGACACCACCAATCAATTGACATACTTTTTATGAGCTGTCAAAACGAGATTCCTCCATAATATATAATAGTAATAATAGATTGTTATGACGATGAAGACGGCATGACAAAATTCAAATTATATACCTAGTCTTGCCATAAATATTGTCAAGAATTTTTTTTTTTTATAATTATTTAATGTTTTTTATTGATAGTTTTACTTATTAATGTGTTGTTTACAGAAGATCTCGTTAATACTTACTTTTTTCGATAGGTAATCAAAACTTATTTTTACGCAATACCGCACGACTGCTCCTAAAATATAAACCTAGGTATTTTTTGTATATTTTGTTCATGTTCGACAAATTCAAATCTAGGTAGGTATTACAAAAAACTTCAGACCTCTGCGATGCTTTTTCAGCGAGCTACCAGCGATAACGTGTTTTCCACGGTTTCAATGGTGAGGCCATGGGGTTTTAGTCTTACAGCTCCTAAAATATAGTCTTTTTTATTATTTTTTCCATTTTCGACAATTTCAAATCTAGATTTTACAATGAATTTCAGACATCTGCAATGCATTTTCAGCGTGATTTCGGCGCTAGAGTGTTATTCACCATTTCAATGGCGCGGCCATGGGGTTTTTGTCTTGCAGCTCCTAAAATATAAACCTAGGATTTTTTTCTGTATTTTTTTTACAAATTCAATCTGTTATTTACCTGAATTTCAGGTCTCTGCTATGCTTAGTTTTAAAGATCTCCGTGGCCGCGCGGTTCGCCGCGTTTCAATTGCGCGGCCACGTTCAAACCCTTGTAACTTTTTAACCATATCTTCGACAAATTTATGGTTTTGGGAATCAGCTTTTACAAAATATTACATAATCTTGCAATCTTTTTTTTTCGAAAAAAAAGATTGCAAGCCGCCGTGGCCGCGCGGTCGAAACACACACTGCAGACCTGCGCACAGAACTCGATGAGCGACGTGGACGACGGGTCCTGCCAATACGGGACGGGGTGTATCGGACGGCCGCTACGACGAGCGGGTTGCGGTGTTTCTCCGCTTGATCGAAGAAGCGCTTGCAAGCGCGCTTCATGAACTGACGGATGGTCGGGAGTTTGAGATCGAGATGAAGGTTCTCGTTGCGAACACAGAACGGGGCGCCCGTAATTTTTCGTAAGAAACGGTTTTGTAGGCTCTGCATAGTGCATACTATGGAGACGGTATGCCTTTGTGTGTGCGAATACAGCACAGGCGTAGGTCATGATGGGACGAATGTACGGGGTGTAGGTACGCAATTTGCACTTGAGTGACAATTTGCTGAGTGCATTCAACATAGAGTGAAGTCTACCTTGAGCGAAAGTGGCGCGCGAACGCGCCTGCTTTATGTGCTCACCGAAGGTTAGGTGACTGTCTAGGATCACTCCTAGGTATTTGGCTTGCTTCTCCCAAGGGAAAACAGCACTGCCTGACTTTTGGCGGGGTTGACTGTGATTCTCCATATCCGGAACCAAAAGCCTAGTGCGTTTGCGGGATCTTGGAGGATGCGGGCTATGCGGACTGGGTTGGAACCCGAGCAATAAATGGCTTTGGGATTGCACTGGTGAACAGTGTAAAAATGAGAGGGGAGACCACGGAGCCCTGGGGGACTCCAGCACGTTTGGGACGAGGAGACGAGAGTGCCCCCTCGACGCGATAGCGAAAAGTGCGATTCGACAGAAAGTCTCGCAAGATCAGTACGAGTCGATCCGGTACCCCCAGTAGGTAGAGCTTGTATAGCAAGCCATTGTGCCAGACTTTGTCAAATGCCTTCGCTATATCGAAGAAGAGCGCACCGGTCTTCAAGCCGCGTTGGAACCCAACGCTTACATGCTCGACGATGCGGTGGACCTGTTGGACGCAGCTGTGTTCGGTACGAAAGCCGAATTGCTCGTCAGGAATGAGACTCTTAGCTTCGACATAATCTTTGAGACGCTTATAAATAAGCCTCTCGTAGATCTTGCCGAGAGTGTTGAGTAAACTAATGGGGCGATAACTGGGGGCCTAGACAAACGGCAATCGCTCCAAAAAGATGAGATTTAGAAAATCCATGTCGCTTGTGCGATGTCGATCACCGTACTACATGTGTCAGCGTGCGGCACGCCTGCGCGTGACCCGCCCGCGCCCCGGCCCGCCGCCGGCGCGCCCTGGCAGCGCGTGCACATAGATTATATGACCGTAGGACAAAAGGTATATCTCGTGGTGGTAGATTTATTCAGCAAGTGGGTAGAATGCATAATCATGAATAATGGAATTACAACTAAGGCCCTTATAGCTAAATTAAAAGGACTATTTTCAACTTTTGGCATTCTCAACGTGTTAGTATCTGATAATGACGTCAAAATTAATTCGATTGAGTTCAAGACATTTTGTAGTTCTAATGGTATACATGACGTAACCCATTTATCACCCGCCCAGTAATGGTCAAGCAGAAAATTCTGTCAGAACATGTAAAAAAATGTTAAAATGTATATTAAAAGACAATTTGTGGTCGGTGATGTCGTTTGGACCCGATGGTACAGCGCACAGAGAGAAACTTGGCAATTAGGTAGGTATAATAATAAAAATAGGATAGGTAATAAAATGTACAACATTTTTATTAAAGACTTGGGTCACCATTGTATTAGACATGTTGATCAAATCATGAAATATACGGGTAATAATGACACCTTGATCACAAATACTGGTGAGATGGTGTCACATCAGTTTCAATCGCCCGATAAAGTGGTGCGTCTGTAGCGTTAGATGTGGAAGGCGCTACTGATGATGGTGATGGGGAGGAATGGGGGGATTGTGAGGCAACTGAGAGTGAGGGAATGGTCGCCGATAATACAGCAACGCCACCGCCGCCAGCATGGCAGGGCGAAATTGCTGTGCCCGAGGGAAATCAATCCTCAAGTACCGATGAGCACATTGTTGGCACAAACGACACGGTTGGCGCAGTGGCTGAGCGATCGACTGCTGCGCAGCGTGTTGCGGGTTCGATTCCCGCCCAGGGCAAACATTTGTGTGATGAGCACTTGTGTTTGCCTTGTGTCTGAGTGTTGTTTATCTATATATGTATGTATTTACAAAAAAAAATGTATTTGTGTATGTATATCAGTTGTCTGACACCCATAGTACAGGGTCTCCCTAGTTTGGGGTCAGATGGCCGTGTGTGAAAATGTCCCCACATATTATTATTAGGTATTGTTAATGTACCATCAGCACCTTCACCCCCATCCTCACGCTCGAGGCGTACTAGGACATTAGTCGATTATAAGAAATACTTTTAAATATAGTTTATTTGTACTTACATTCTTTGTATTTATATTATCACGAGGTTTATTTGTACTTACATAGTTTGTATTTATATTGTCAAGGTTCATATTCAATTTCCCAATTGAATATGAACCTTAATGTTTTGCAAGTACTTTGATGTGGCCTCTATACTTATTGTTGTATTGGTGGTTGGAATAAAGTCATACTTAATTATTTTGTAGGTATTAAAGAATGAATTCTTAGCTTGGCGCCGACGGCACGCTTTTGCTTTTTTTACGGTTCCGTGCCGAAAGGGTAAAACGGGGCCCTATTACTATTTAGGGTTCCATACCCAAAGGGTAAAAACGGAACCCTATTACTAAAACTCCACTGTCCGTCTGGCTATCTGTCACCAGGCTGTATCTCATGAACCGTGATAGCTGGACTGTTGAAATTTTCACAGATGATGTATTTCTGTTGCCGTTATAATATCAAAGTTACAACAACAAACAACAAAAACACAATAAAATAAGTATTTAAGGGGGTATCCCACACAACAAAATAAATGTTTTAATACTTATAGGTAGTGTCTAAAGTTTTTAGAGACGATACTCAGACCAATAAAAAATAGTACGGAACCCTTCGTGCGCGAGTCCGACTCGCACTTGGCCAGTTTGGAACGTGGCGTGGCGTGTGGAGGTGGCGTGGGCGGAAAGATTAAAAAAAAATCCTTGAAACCACTAAACGTAAATTAGTAGGTACCTACCGGACTACCGGTTGTAGATTGTAGAGGGACTACGGGACTAATTGAGTAAAACGCCATCTATCGCAAAGAGTTCTAAACAAAGGTACTATCAGATGGCTACTGTGTAGCTACTTTAGCATTCTGTATGTAAGAATTAAGGCAAAATGTTTCAGTGTGCGTTTCGACCGCGCGGCCACGGCGATATTTCGAAAAAAAACTATTCCAAGATTATGTAAAATTTTGTAAAAGTTGATTCCCAAAACCATTAATTTGTCGAAGTTATGGTTAAAAAGTTAGAAGGGTTTGAACGTGGCCGCGCCATTGAAACGCGGAGAACCGCGCGGCCACGGAGATCTTTAAAACTAAGCGTAGCAAAGACCTAAAACTCAGGTAAATAACAGATTGAATTTGTAAAAAAAATGTAAAAATACAGAAAAGAATCCGTTTGGGACATGATTACTATTACAACAGCTGGAAAGTTTTCTGTAAACAACAAGGCATGGTCACCCTATCGAAATATTCAAAACACATTGCAAGGCTTTGTATTATGAATAAAAAATATGTTTTGCATATTATCGGTAGTTCTACATATTATTAGGTGTTGTTTATAAAAAAAAAACTCACTAATACTTACTTTCTTCGATAGATAATCAAAACTTATTTTTACACGATACCGCACTACTGCTCCTGAAATATAAACCTAGGTATTTTTTGTATATTTTTTCCATTTTCGACAAATTCAAAACTAGGTATTACAAAAAACTTCAGACCTCTGCGATGTTTTTCAGCGAGATATCAGCGATAACGTGTTTTCCACCGTTTCAATGGCGCGGCCATGGGATTTTAGGCTTACAGCTCCTAAAATATAAACCTAGGTATTTTTTGTATATTTTTTACATTTTCGACAAATTCAAATCTAGATTTTACAATGGATTTCAGACGTCTGCGATGCATTTTCAGCGTGATATCGGCGCTAGAGTGTTATTCACCGTTTCAATGGCGCGGCCATGGGGTTTTTGTCTTGCAGCTCCTAAAATATAAACCTAGGATTTTTTTCTGTATTTTTACATTTTTTTTACAAATTCAATCTGTTATTTACCTGAGTTTTAGGTCTCTGCTACGCTTAGTTTTAAAGATCTCCGTGGCCGCGCGGTTTTCCGCGTTTCAATGGCGCGGCCACGTTCAAACCCTTCTAACTTTTTAACCATAACGTCGACAAATTAATGGTTTTAGGAATCAACTTTTACAAAATTTTTTTTCGAAATATCGCCGTGGCCGCGCGGTCGAAACACACACAATGTTTCATTTATCTTTTTTGTTGAAAATACGTGTTTTCTGAGTGTAAATAGACAAACCAATATTAAACAATGAAATTTTGATTTTTACTTATTCTTTCTTCAGCCACAATCTGCCATTAAACACACTTTATAGTGATTGTTAATATCAGACTGGTTACCCATGCTGCCATCTATGATTTTTTTCATGACTAATTATAATTTGTTCAAGTTGAGACCCCATGACGAAACCAAACATTTGATAGGCTTTATTAACAATTTTTTCTATATGAGTATCCAGATGGAGCTTCGAATCTAGCAAAACACCAAGATCGCGGAGAACTTGCTTTATTAATTAGCGTATTGGCAAGACGATAGTCGAACTCAGTAACATATTTCTTTTTGGTAAATGTTATAACATGACACTGGAAGACTAAGATAAAGCTTATTAGAAGAGCAGTAGTTAGAGAAACGGTCTAAATCCTGCTGGAAGTTAAAACAATCGAGTATATCAGAAATTATGTTTTAAATCATCCGCGTATAGAAGAAAGAATTTTGAAAACAGTCTTTTATGTCATTAATTTATATAATAATGGGCCTAAAATGGAACCTTGTGGTACACCGGAGGTGACCAAAAAAAAGAGAAAGATTCAAAGCCATTAACAACTACCATTTGTGTTCTGTCAGTTAGTTATATAAGATATAAACCACCGTAGAAGGTCTCCTCTGATTCCATTGTAAGCAATTTTATTAAGTAGTACTTAGTGTGTGATCAATTTAATCGAAAGCCTTCTGAAAATCTGTATAAACTGCGTCTATTTGTTGTCTATTATCGAGACTATCAAACAGTTGGGACGTGAAAATGAGAAGATTGCTGATGCATGATCTGTCTTTGAACAAAGCCATGCTGTTCTTTTATTAAAACACTGCTAATGGCACGATATAATTTAATATGTAAATGTCTCTCTAATAGTTTGGAAACTATAATATTAAATCAAAATTAAACGCCGAAGCGCCAGCGATAGCACTACTTACCTAAAATTTACTTCGCCATGTTACATTGTTAATTATAAGATATATTTATTTCAGGACAAAACTATATTTAATTCTAAATCCCCGAATAAAAATAAAAATCGTCGTAATCCATAATAATTTTGTCTAGTGTGTGTTTACATCGGGCCCGTGTAGGGCTTTTCAAACTAAGCGACTACACGCTAAAAGGGCACCCCCTGTAGGGTACGAGCCTCGGCTTAGGGCGTCGCTGGGGAAGGACAGCAAAGGGACAGGCTGGATTAGATTTCCATTATTCAGGGGCGAATTTAAAGCTACAGGCTCAGCGGCGCGGGCTGGCACGAGCAAGGGTCGGGGAGGGGAAGTACGGGGTCGTTGCGGCGGGCCTCGGCGGCGAAGACGGAATGACGGCAGTCTGTGTTTGTTCAATACTCAATACTCAATACTCAATATCTTTATTGCTTTTCCATAAGTACAAATATGCTTAGGTGGTAGGTGTTTGGTTAGGATCATTATGGACCCTGATCGGGCACAGCAAATGGGTAGAAGAGAGGAAGCTCTGTTTTAGAGAAATACTATATTAACATAAGATGTATAGTTAACTAAAAAATTATCAATCACATTATTGTTATTGTTATTATTATTATTTATATTTATTTATTTATTATTATTATTTATATTTATTTATTTATTATTATTATTTATTGTCAATTATATCTATTAATACTATTATATTAATTTATTTATTATATTTATCTATATTAACATAAGATGTATAGTTAACTAAAAAATTATCAATCACATTATTGTTATTGTTATTATTATTATTTATATTTATTTATTTATTATTATTATTTATTGTCAATTATATCTATTAATACTATTATATTAATTTATTTATTATATTTATTATTATTATTTATTCTCAATTATATTATTATTATTATATTTATATTGGTTTATTTGTTTTATTAATTTTTATGAATTATTCTCAATTATATTATATTATTATTATATTTCTATTGCTTTATTTATTTTATTAATTATTCTCAATTACATTATTTATATATTTATCATTTAGATATTCATTGATGGAATAATAACATTTGTTTATCAGCATTTGTTTAATCCTTTTTATAAATAAATTAAACTTTTCTTCTTCCTTTATTATTTTAGGTAGTTTGTTAAAAATCTTTATTGACATTACGTAGGGACTTGTAGAGTGTAGTTTTAGCCTGGAGGTTGGTATATTTAGCCTAGATCGGTGCCTGAGTGTGTAGTGTGATTGAATATCTTCGCGTTTTGTGTAGAAGTCTTGATGTTTACGAACGAATTTGCATGTTTCTAATATGTATATACTGGGGAGTGTTAGAATTTTGTATTTTATAAAGTAAGGTTTGCAGCTGTCAGTTTGTTCAATATTTACCAGGATTCTTACCAATTTCTTTTGTAAGGTAAAGAGTGTCGGTGCTTCTGTGCTGTTGCCCCAAAGGGTTATGCCGTAACTAAGCCATGCATTGGCGTATGCATAATAGGTGCTGAGGGCAGTTTGTAGGTCGGTGGTCTTTTTAATTTCACGGAGAGCATACGAGAATTTTGAAATTTTTGCACGTGTTTTTTGTATATGTTGTTTCCAGTTAATATGTTTATCTATTGTTAGTCCTAATAATGTAAATTCATCAACAGTTTCTAATTTAGTGCCGTTGAAGTTGAAGTTTAGGTGCAAAGGTGCTTTTTGGTAAGGGTGAAAAGTTATTAATTTAGTTTTAGTGTAATTTATTTCTAAGTTATGTGAGGTCAGCCAGTTACTTGTTTTAGCGAGTGTGTAATTAAGTTTCTCCTCTAGGTTCGTGTTATTTTGGCATGAGACTAATAAGGAAATATCATCCGCGAATAAAACACATGGTCCCTCTATGGTTTTCGGCAGGTCGTTAATGTATATGAGGAATAATAAACCACTTATTACACTTCCTTGGGGGATGGAGGCGTTTATAATTTTGCGACTTGATCGTATTTTTTCGATTTCTCTACTATTGTGGTTTAAGTATTCGATTTCTACTACTTGTTCTCTGTTTTTTAAGTACGTCGAAAGCCATTCATGCGCCATTCCGCGAATTCCTATTCCGTATAATTTCTGAAGTAGTATATTAAATTGCACTTTGTCGTAGGCTTTGGTCATGTCTAGTAGTATTCCCACTGCGTATTCTTTGTTGTTTAGGATATTAAGGGCTTCCTGAATGTATTTATACACGGCTAATGTGGTAGAGCGATTTTTCCGGAAACCATTTTGACAGTCGTTAAATATGCAAAATTTTTCGCAAAATGTATAAATGCGATCACACATAGCTTTTTCGAAGATTTTGGAGGCTGAGGGCAAGAGAGCTATGGGGCGGTAGTTGTTGGGATCAGTTTTAGTGTTTTTTTTATGAATTGGTTTAATAAGAGATATTTTTAATAATTCGGGGAAAGCGCCTTCTGTAAATGACTGATTTAATAATAAATAAAATGGTAAGGTAAGTTCGTTTGCGCATTCTCTCAATAACATAGGTGGTATTTCGTCTATACCGTGACTTTTTTTATTTTTCAGGTTTTTGAGTATTTTGTTGACTTCCCAAGCATCTACTGGGCTAAGAAACATGGTGTTCTCTGTGGGATTGAGAACTGAGGTTCCGTTTAGTTCCCTGTCAGTTGGATTGTTGCAGTTTTCCCCTATAGACGCAAAGAAGTTATTAAAAATGTTCGCTACTTGTTTAGGTTCAGATATCAAATTGTTTTTGTGTTGTAATTGTATATTGTGTATTTCTTTTTTTGGTTTTTTATTTGTTCGTTCATTTATAATGCTCCACATTGTTTTTACTTTGTTGTCCGAATTCTTTATTTTGTTTATGTATTGTTTCTTTTTTGACGTCGTTACTAATTTTTTTAATATTTTTTCGTATTTCTTATAGTATTGTGTAATTATTTGATTTTTGGTTTTAGTTGAAAGTATTTTTAGTAATCTTTTGTTTTTGCAGGAAATTCTGATGCCTGTAGTTAGCCAGTATTTTTTATAGTTAGTTTTAAGCTTAATTTTACGTAAAGGAATATATTGGTTTAAGATGTCAATTAGGAGGTTGCTGAATGTATTGTAATTTTCATTTATATTATTGTTTATTTTTATAATGTCGTTCCAGTTTTGTGTATTTAATTTTGATTTAAACAGATTTATGTTCGTACAGTTATATAATCTTTTTTTTGTGTAATAGGTCGTTTGTTTCAATGCTTGGGGTATGTTTAGGCTTATAATCGTACAGCTATGGTCCGAGAATCCGAATTCTTCTACGATAGTAATCATATTCTTATTGCTAAAATTGGTAAATATTAGATCAAGACATGTTGAAGTAGTTTCTGTAATACGTGTAGGTTCCTTTATATGTTGGGTGAATTTGTATTCTAACATAAGATCTAAGAATTGATTAGTTTTAGAATTATTGCCTAAAATGTCTATATTGAAATCTCCACCTATAACAATGTTTAATTTACTATACTTTGTATTTAAATAGTTTAATATTGATTTTAGTTTATTAATAAATATATCTTCCTCTTTTCTGTTCCAATACATTGTAACTAATAAAAGGTTTTGTTTAGGCAACTCAGTAGCGCACACTTCCAGTACATATTCGGTAGACATATCTGAGATATCATTTCTCTCTGTATATTCGATTTGATCTTGTAAGAGGATGCAAACGCCGCCTCCTCCTCGAGTTTTCCGGCAGTATGATGATGTCATTTTGTAGCCACTAAATTGAATAAGGGGAATCTTTTCTTCGGATAGCCAAGACTCAGATATACATAGAGCTTGATAGATAGGATTATCTGTTAAAAAGTCTTCTATAATATGTTGTTTGTTGGATATGCTTTGAATGTTTTGAAACAGTATTTTACAAGGTAGGTCTATGTTTTCGAAAGGACTGATTTTCAGTGTCTTCGTTAGTGCTCGGTAGGTCGCAGTTCCGGTCTATGTTGTGGTTGTATGTGGTTTCTGTCTCGTTCCTGTTCTGTGTCGTCCTGTATATTTCCCTTTTTAGGTTAATTTTCTGTCCTTCAATAAACAATTGATTGTTATTGATGATTGCAAATAATCCGTTTCTTCGAGCTTTCAGCATTTCTTCTCGCATTAATTGTCTCTCCTTTCGGGTGTTGGTATCTAGAAATTCTGAGATAAACAAACGGGTACCCTGAAGATATTGGCCATTACTTATTATGTATTTAGCCATTTTTTTGCTAATCAGTTCAATGACAAGAGGTCTATTGTTGTTATTGTAGTATCTGCCGACTCTGTATGTCTCTTCTATGTACCCCGTCAGGTCTACGTTCATGGTGGTGTGGAATAGTTCAGTTATTCTATTGTATAGGTTAGATTCTGGTTCTCGATAATACTCAGCAAATCCGTAGAGTACTATTTTCTTTGTGTTTGTTTCAGTGCAAGTCGTGGTTGGGGTGTTTTTTTTTATATTTATATCTAAAATAGAGTTTTTCAATTTTTCATTCTCCTTTGTGAGGTTTTCAATTTTCATGTTGATTTTTTCTATTTCTTCTTTTCTCAGTTCGTTTTGTTTGTTTAGGGTATCTGTTTTATATTCGATATCTTCCTTTAATTTAGTGATAGCCTTATTTATTTCGCTTTGGATTATATTTTTTAGCTCAATAACAATTGATTGGTTATTTTCCTTCAGACGCAACATTATTATTTCGCTTAAATTTTGTAGTGTTAGTTCAGTTTGAATGACAGGTTCTTTTTCCAATGTGTTTATGGTATCGCCTAGTATACTTAGGTTTTCGGAGTCAAGGGTGACATTGGTCATATTGGTGATTCTTTTCCTAATGGTGACATTACTTTCTTCCGCGACTGTTTGTTGGGATAACTCACGATCTTGTAGGCGTATAGGGGTATCTGAGTTTCCGACTTTGGGAGTTTTGCAGTAGCAAGTTTGACATTTCCATTTTTTTTTATGTTCGAGAGTCATCAGTTTATTGAAGTGGTGAATTGAAACATTAGCACATTCCAAATCGTATGTGCTATTGCAGCGTACACAGGTGAGATTTTCGACTTCTGGTACTTTCTGATAACATCCTGCACATATTGAAGACATTTTTGGTGTTTGATAATTTTAGTACTGGTAGCGCCCTCCAGTAGTGAATAGTGTCACTATTCCAGGTATTTAATTCGTTAATTATCTTGATTGGCAATAGATGGTGTTGTTTTCAATAGTTTAATATTATTGGCTATTTTCAATTGTTATTTGTTATTTAAAGGAGACAAATTATATATATTATTATGTTCTCCTACCTTTCTTGAGGTTTGCAATCCCAACAGCCGGTTATTATTCACTGTTGAAGCTTCACTTTTAGTCGTATTTTTGTTGTATATAAAACGGGTAGATTCGAACATCAATGATGGTAAAAGTTTTATAGCACTGTTTTTCATAAGAAGTTGAAATGTTCTTCGGTATTTTAACTTTGGTCACTGTATATCTCTTTTAACTTGAACTACAATCACTTTTTTATTCGCTTTTGCCACAAATACTATTTTATAGGAATTTTAAAGTGCGGAGCTAATGTTTGCTTACGCACAGTAGCGCCCTCTCACTTCACTGTGCTGGTGGTCTTATTGCTCTCCTGGAGGAGAGTAATAGCATCGTCAGGGTCGGTCAGAGTATGTCTTGGTCTTCGAGTCTTACTTATACGGGAGGGAGTGTACCGGGCGGCCGTTACGATCAACGGGTTAGAGTGCTTCTCAGCAGTGTCGAAGAAGCGCTTGGCGGAGCGTTTCATGAACTGCTGAATGCTGGGTATTTTTAAATCGTGATGGAGATTTTCGTTGCGAAGGTAAAAAGGGGCTCCTGTGATTCTTCGCAAGAAACAGTTTTGGAGGGTGTGCATCCTATGGAGACGGTATGGTTTTGCGTATGTGAATACATGATGTAACGAATGCACGCCGTGTAAATGCGCAATTTGCACTTGAGTGACAATTTGCTGCGTGCATTCAACATGAAGTAGAGCCTACCGAGAGCAAAAGCGGCGCGGGAAAGCACCGTCTTTATGTGTTCTCCGAAAGTAAGATCCAGAAAGTGGTCCAGAATCACAACTAGGTATTTGGCTTGTTTCTCCCAAGGGTTTGGCTTACCGAACATGGTTAGCGGACTGGGAACGGAAGGGGACGAACGCGGTTTGGAAAAGAGTGCTGCCTGACTCTTGATAGGGCTTACCTCGATTCTCCATTTCCGGAAATAAGCGCCTAAGGCTTTCGCCGCGGATTGGAGGGTACGAGCTATGCATGTTATGTCTGGGTTGCGACCCGAGTAATAGATGGCCGTGTCGTCAGCGAATAGAGCCAACTGGGCCTTTTTATCTTTGGGGATGTCGCTGGTGAACAGCGTGAAAATGAGGGGGGATACTACGGAGCCCTGAGGGACGCCAGCGCGTATCGGGTGGGGTGAAGAGAGCGCACCCTCGATGCGATAGCGAAAGGTGCATTTCGACAAAAAGTCACGCAAGATGAGCACGAGACGATCTGGCACTCCGAGTTGGTAAAGCTTGTATAGTAAGCCGTTGTGCCAGACTTGATCGAATGCCTTCGCTATGTCAAAGAAGAGCGCACCCGTCATCAACCCACGCTGAAAACCAGCGCTTATGTGC
This sequence comes from Charanyca ferruginea, assembly GCA_947361185.1. Taxonomy (NCBI): domain Eukaryota; kingdom Metazoa; phylum Arthropoda; class Insecta; order Lepidoptera; family Noctuidae; genus Charanyca; species Charanyca ferruginea. Next base: position 4,477,486 of record OX376081.1, on the reverse strand, counting down.
TCGACGATGCGGTGGACTTGTTGGACGCAGCTGTGTTCGGTTCGAAAGCCAAACTGCTCGTCGGGAATGAGACTCTTTGCTTCGGCAAAGTCTTTGAGCCGCTTATAAATAAGCCTCTCGTAGATTTTGCCTAGAACATTGAGTAGACTAATGGGACGGTAACTGGTGGGATCAGACTTGGGTTTGCCTGGTTTCGGAATGCCGATAACGGTGGCCTCTTTCCATGCCTGAGGAAAAATGTTGTTGCTTAGAGCGCCATTAAATATCGCGGTCATTAGCATTATGAGATGGGCAGCGAGTTTGAACACAGCCGGGGTCTTTCCGGGGTTTGAGCCTCTTGATAATATCGTGCATTTCGTCGGGAGGCAGAGGATAATCAGGGTGTTTAATGGGTGGGAGAGAGGCTTTACGTTCGACTTCGGCGTCAACCTCAGAAAGGTGAGCTTCGTCTACTGGTTGAGAGCTGGGGGTGCATTGAGACTCTAGGCTGTCGGCTAGACATTCGGCCTTTTCATCGTTGTCGAAGGGGACGCTATTGTCGGGACGAATGAGAGGGGACATGGAGGCCTCGTTAGAAGAACAGAGCTTCCTCTGGAGTTCCCAGAAGGCTAGTTGGGTGGGCTCGAGTTCACTAAGTGTCTTGTCTTAGCGGCTGGAGCGCAGCTCCTCGATGCGTTTCTTTACAGCGCGCTGTAAAGAGCGCATGTGAGCCTTGTTCGCCTCGCAGGGTAATGCACTGTACGCACGGACGGCCGCGTTCTTCTGCGTCAACAGATCACGCACATCGTTAGGCAGTTTCCAGCGATGGTCGCTCATCCCTCCCTTAAACAATCGTTCAAGAGGGATTGTACATGATTTGTAAACGAGTCGATCGTGCCCGTCGTGTGTGGTCGGGGATAGCGTCCAAGCGAGGCGACGTGGTGGATTCGCTTTCGCTTATTTTCCTCCAGTCAGTTATAATTTAGGTCGGAGGGGGCTGGCTAGGGTCAGAGGGACCTGAACGGGGAGCTAGTTCTAATATCACTGGACGATGGTCGGAATTAAGCTCGTGTAGCGTCTCTATAGATTGCAAACGGAGGTTCACATTCTTGAGCGGCGCTATATCGAGGATGTCGGGAAGATGGTTGGGATCGTGAGGAAAATGAGTGGGAGTCATCGGGGCGATGACGTCGAAGTTAAGTTGGGAACAGAGGTTAAACACGATCCTACCTCTGGTAGAGGTCCTGTTACTATTCCAGGAGGGATGTTTGGCATTGAGATCGCCCGTCAGTAAGACGGAGTCACCCAGGCCAAGAGGAGCAGAGAGGTCAACCTTGAGGTGGATAGGATCATCCTCCGATGGTGAGGCAGGGACGTATGCTGATATAATAGTTAACGACTGATGACCGGTCATGCCGAGCCGACAGAGACCTCGAGGCGAGAGAGGGGAGGAAGGTCCATAAGAATGCAGTACAGAGTCTTTCTATAGTATATTAAGGTACCGCCCCTGTGACAACGAGACCTGCCGTTGCGAACTATACGGTAGTTGGCAATATTCGGGTCACGATGATGGGGCTTAAGAAAGGTCTCCTGTATGAGGAGGATATCCAGTTGATGGTCGCGGAAGAAAGTGGCGATCTCATCAGGTTGGTGAGATCGCCACTTTATGGGGAGCGCGGGAACTGGCCAATCCATCAGCGCTGGCATGGGCAGAGATTGGGAGGGCCTCAATGCAGAGAACGCTCTCTGATGATTAAGCGAGTTCCATGGGGAGGGCCTCTGAGGGCTGAGACGCTCGGGTATCTCTGAGGAGGGAATCTTACTCACAGAGGGGCTTTCCCTTTGTTAACGAGCGTTCGCACGCTTGGTCAATTTGGGAGAAGAGGATTTTAGGGCTTTGGGGCAGCCGCGGTAGTTCGCGGGGTGACCGGATTGGCCGCATAACACCCAGCTGGAAGGTTCTGTGCATAAATTGCGGTCTTTAGGGCGGGAACAATTAGCAGTTGCGTGCTCACCCACTTGACGCATCTAGGAGTCGCATAGCAATTGCGTTGAGCGTGGCCATAAAGTTGGCAGCAGTGACACTGTCCAACCGTATCGGATTTATAAGGCCTCTCGATTGCGATGCCTGACAGGTGAAATACCGACTTTACTTGAAAAATCGGGTGGTGGTTGAAGAACCGAGTCGTATGCAATTGCACCCCTAGCTTTGTGCAAACGATGCACAGCGGATACGGGGACTTTTTGCGACTGAAGGTCGGCGAGAATCTCTTCCGTTGAGATTTCTTTGAGGACGCGTCGGATTACCACACGGGTGGGTTTGTCCTCTGGGACAAACCCCTCCGTGTGGTAATGGTTACGGGACGCGGAGAGCTGTTGCCATTTTTCAAAATTGGCTTTAAACACGGTGTCACTAAATAAAAACGAACGAACGCCGCTATTTCAGCGTCCGACATGGTCGGGGGGTAAATTAACTAAGGGAGGGAATGGCGAGAGATTTAACTCTCAGGGAAACCTAAATTAAGCCTAACGCGTAACTCTAACTCCCCGGGTGGAGTGGCTCGGGGATGTGTAATCCTCCCTGTCGGGTGTAGACAGGGAGGTGAGTACCTATTGGTGAGCCCTAAGCTTGTAAACCCGTCGCCAGTCTTATTGTGCGAACGGGGCCCTAGCCAGTCTAGTGCGAAGGGTGTAGACACAACCGACCGACACTAGGTGTGTCGCTGAGGGAGGAAACCAGAGACTAGGTTGGACTAGGAGACCCCCCAAGGCCGAAACACTAGCTCCCGACTCCAATTGACTGCCTCGCCCTGAAGGGGTTTGGGGGCAACACCCTCTCGGCTTCATTGGCACCGTAAGGTTTCCACCGAGGACCACGAAACTGTGGTTTTGCCCTGAAGGGGCCTAGTGAAGCTACACGACTGACTCTGTTTAAAGGAATAGGAATTTCAGCCGTCGCCTTGAAAAAGGCAACTTTTGAATCAATTTGTTGTAGTCGGCTGACTACAACAAATTGATCGGCAGGTGACGAGCGTAGCGGCAGAGCGTGGAACGTACAGGCGATACGTCCGTGCGCGGCGTGCGTCGAGCGAAAAAGAGTCAAGGGCTCAATCTGATCGAGCGCGCGCTTTTAATGCACTCAGGTACCCTCACTATCAAAAATAATAAGTTCAGCTAATAATATTTATTATCGCATGTCAAGGGCTCAATCTGATCAAGCGCGCGCTTTTAAAGCACTCAGGTACCCTCACTATCAAAAATAATAAGTTCAGCTAATAATATTTATTATCGCATGTGCGTAAACAACATTTAGAACTAACATAAATGTCGTAAAATAGAGTTACAATTAGCAAAAAAACAAAAGAAAAAATGAATTTCGCGGCTATAGCGGAAGTCTCACTACAAATTATTATTGTGTTGTATTTAAGAAGTCCATACTATTCGTACTCGGGAGGGCTGACTCCCGAAATTATAGCGAAGAAAAATTGCAAAACAAAGTTACAGTAATTTTATCGATATAAATAATCGACCTTTTAGTCGCCGTAACATAGATGAGGTTTTACGCATGTGGGAGTGTACGTAAAGCGTAGTGTTTGCGTTAGTGTGACAACCAATAGCAAACTTGCGATCTAAGTGCGTGGCATTTATTTGTGTGCATAATGCGCGCACGTATGTATTTGTCACTTGCTAGTAGTGGAGTTAAAGAGGGGAGACAAGCGGCTAAACTCGTTCTAATACAAATCAGTGACTATTTCCTTTCTAACCTCTTTTATCTGTTCTGTGGTTTTACCAGCGTGTGTACGAATATGTCGTACTAAAGTATAATTTCTACTAGAACTTTGCTGACATGACACTTGAAAGGCTTTTCACCAGTGTGTGTACGAATATGTTGTACTAAATTAAACTTTTGACTAAAACTTTGCTGACATGTTTCACACTTGAAAGGCTTTTCACCAGTGTGTGTACGAATATGTTTTACTAAAGTAACCTTTTCCCTAAAACTACGCTGACATGTTTCACACTTGAAAGGTTTTTCACCAGTGTGTGTACGAATATGTCGTACTAAAGTATAATTTCTACTAAAACTTTGCTGACATGACACTTGAAAGGCTTTTCACCAGTGTGTGTACGAATATGTTGTACTAAATGACCCTTTTCTCTAAAACTTTGCTGACATGTTTCACACTTGAAAGGCTTTTCACCAGTGTGTGTACGACTATGTATTACTAAATTAAACTTTTGACTAAAACTTTGCTGACATGTTTCACACTTGAAAGGCTTTTCACCAGTGTGTGTACGAATATGTTTTGCTAAAGTAACCTTTTCCCTAAAACTACGCTGACATGTTTCACACTTGAAAGGTTTTTCTTTGACTATGTATTACTAAATTAAACTTTTGACTAAAACCTTGCTGACATGTTTCACACTTGAAAGGCTTTTCACCAGTATGTGTACGAATATGTTGTACTAAATTACCCTTTTGTCTAAACCTTTGCTGACATGTTTCACACTTGAAAGGCTTTTCACCAGTGTGTGTACGAATATGTTTTACTAAAGTAACCTTTTCCCTAAAACTACGCTGACATGTTTCACACTTGAAAGGCTTTTCACCAGTGTGTGTAAGAGTATGTCTTACTAAATAACCCTTTTGACTATAACTTTGCTGACATATTTCACACTTGAAAGGCTTTTCACCAGTGTGTGTACGAAAATGTTCTACGAAATTAAACTTTTTACTAAAACTTTGCTGACATGTTTCACACTTGAAAGGCTTTTCACCAGTATGTGTAAGAATATGTTGTACTAAATGACCCTTTTCTCTAAACCTTTGCTGACATGTTTCACACTTGAAAGGCTTTTCACCAGTGTGTGTACGAGTATGTCTTACTAAATGACCCTTTCGACTAAAACTTTTACGACATATTTCACACTTGAAAGGCTTTTCTCCAGTGTGTGTACGAATATGTTTTACTAAAGTATCCTTTCTACTAAAACTTTGCTGACATGACACTTGAAAGGCTTTTCACCAGTGTGTGTACGAATATGTTTTACTAAAGTAACCTTATGACTAAAACTTCGCTGACATATTTCACACTTGAAAGGCTTTTCACCAGTGTGTGTACGAAAATGTTCTACGAAATTAAACTTTTTACTAAAACTTTGCTGACATGTTTCACACTTGAAAGGCTTTTCACCAGTATGTGTACGAATATGTTGTACTAAATTACCCTTTTGTCTAAACCTTTGCTGACATGTTTCACACTTGAAAGGCTTTTCACCAGTGTGTGTACGAACATGGTTTACTAAAGTAATCCTTTCCCTAAAACTACGCTGACATGTTTCACACTTGAAAGGCTTTTCACCAGTGTGTGTACGAGTATGTCTTACTAAATCACCCTTTTGACTAAAACTTTGCTGACATATTTCACACTTGAAAGGCTTTTCACCAGTGTGTGTACGACTATGTATTACTAAATTAAACTTTTGACTAAAACTTCGCTGACATGTTTCACACTTGAAAGGCTTTTCACCAGTGTGTGTACGAAAATGTTTTACTAAATTAAACTTTTCACTAAAACTTTGCTGACATGTTTCACACTTGAAAGGCTTTTCACCAGTATGTGTACGAATATGTTGTACTAAATGACCCTTTTCTCTAAACCTTTGCTGACATGTTTCACACTTTAAAGGCTTTTCACCAGTGTGTGTACGAGTATGTCTTACTAAATGACCCTTTCGACTAAAACTTTGCCGACATATTTCACACTTGAAAGGCTTTTCTCCAGTGTGTGTACGAATATGTTTTACTAAATGACCTTTTAGACTAAAACCATGCTGACATATTTCACATTTATAAGGCTTTTCACCCGTGTGCGTACGAATATGATATTTTAAATATTTCTTTGCCTTATAACTACGCTGACATATATCACACTTGTAAAGTTTTACAACGTCTGTGCGGTTATGTTGTTTTAGTTTTTTTACTTGCTGATGACATTTGACAGGTTCTTTGGATTTAGTAATCGGCTTGACTGTACCACCTTGAGTATTCCCGATTATCTTTAAGTTTGATAGTTCATTTTTCTTTTGCGTATCTGTAATTGTGTCTTCAAGTTTTGTTCTTCGTAAGTCAAGCTTCAGTATCTTCACAACAGGCACCCCTGTGATTATAAATCTCGTAAGTACATTGTTCAATGTAGATTGGGGGATGCACATGAGTAACAATAAAAGAGATTTGAATAATTGGGTAGGTGACACCACCAATCAATTGACGTACTTTTTAGGAGTTGACAAAACGCGATCCCCCTTAGATTTTGTATAGCAATTTATACTTATGACGTTACTTGTAGGTATTCGTTTGCCAACTCAATTGACTATATATTGATTTTTAAGAAACTAAAAATCGAATTTCACAGTAAATTGAAAAATAATCAGATTTTCAGGGCTTATAATCAAGTGTATTTTAATTATTGGTTAATGGTGTCATCTTCCTATTTTACACTTGGGTCGAAAGAAATGCAAAGCATTTTTGTGATAATAATACACTTTAGCACAAATTATTCTAGACTGCCACAACTACGGAATAATAAAAAGAAGTGTAAGTGCCACGCAGCCATCGAGCGTGTGGCACAATTATGTGGAAATGATCAACATTGGTTTAGTCGCGATCAACTACTAGCTGCGACATGACATATCGCACGTAAGGAAAAAAAATACAACTATGCCTTATTGTGCAATTTTTACATGCAAAAATGATAGCAGGTCAAAGAATGTTTCTTGCAGAAGTATATCGTATCACAATAAGGATAAAACTTTGATATAATTTAATATAAGAGATTTTTATTGAAATTACAATTTGAAACTTTGATGCGAGCTAAAAACTACCCTATGTCCATTCATCAAAGTCTAAATTAACTTGCTCGCTGTCTTAACTGTAATCGTATTTCAGTGGCATAAATTCTAGAAATGTAGACGCTACTCGTTTAGGGATGGGACACATTTATGCAAATAGTTCGTATCGATAAAACAATAAAATGTATATTTTTAAAGTACTTACCTAACTTTTTGTTAATAAATAGTAACAGCGCTCTCTAGCGTCGAATAGCTGAACTCGTTAGACATTGCTCGAATTGGATTGTTAGATGGACAAAATCTCTTTAGTGATTTTGACATGCAAAATAATAGCAACGTTCGTGAGTTGTAATAAGATTAAATGTCGAACAACATTAAATTAACAACAACAACAACAACAACAACAACAACAACAACAACAACATAACAACAACAACAACAACATTAAACTTTTCGCCAAAGTTGCGTTTATAATTAGTAGACAATTATATCATCGTTTTCTGTGTATTGCAAGTACATTTTAATTTGCAAATGTGTGAGTTTGGCGACCCTGGATCCAGTATAAAGTAAGACTAAGGGCACTTCTTCTTCTTTTTATTATTCTGTGGCCACAACTAAACTGTCACTATTGGCACAGTAAAGATATCTAACAGTATTCTATCTTCATACAAAAGGTCGGAACGCGAGTCGTACTTACACGCCTCGAATTAGTAGGGAAATTAGTATATCGACAGTCTCGAATGCGCCGCGCTGTGGCAAATTAATTGTGGTTTAAGCAATCTTCATGAAAAATTTCATCAAAATCGGTTTAGCCGTTTCATCGTGAAAGCGTAACAAACAGAGTTACTTTCGTATTTATAATATTAGTATGGATGGATAGTTTTAATTAGCAATCAGTTTCATTTTGTCTAGACTGTAGATTGTCCTATAGAGCCGGACCAGCATGTTCCCAAGCATTCTTATCTTGGATATAATCCTCGAACTTATAATATGCTTGTTTACAAAGTCTACCTTTAATGTATCTTTTGAAGTTTGTTTCATTTAGATATTTATTTAGGTATTTTATAATAACATTTAACAGAGTACCCCATAAAAGATGTGTGTACTTTAGATAATCTAAAAAATGGTTGAGCTATTTTATCTTTATTTCTAGTATTAAAATTATGTCGATCACTTAATTTATTAAAAATATGTATATTTTTTCTTACATACATAATATTTTCATAAATGAATTGACAGGGCACTGTCATAATATTAATCGTTTTAAACAGTTCTCTAAGAGATTTGCAGCGACGTAGATTATGAATGGCTCTGACAGCTGTCTTTTGTAAAATAAAAATGGATTCAATGTCAGCAGCCCGACCCCACAGTAAAATGGGTGTGTAACGTTTGAAATAATAACAAAATCTCTAAAGATCATATGATCTAATTTCATTTAATATACTTATTTTTAATATAACGATCAAATGATATAATGAATTATTGATACAATTTCATTTTACCCAATTTTATATGGTATAATGAAAATTCTCTATAATGCACATTTGAACTAATATTCATATAGTATAATAATCAGTTACAGTCAGTCAGTTAGGTCGTTATATTTGAAATCTATGAGTAACGTTTAGCATAATTTAGTTATTGAATAATTTGGGTTAGGTTAGAACAGTGACCATTAACCAGATTCCCTCTATTGTTGGTGAATCGTATGGGTTAGATGAGGTTATAACGGTGTCCCCTTGTTTCGCAGACAGAAATTTCATAGAATTTCGTTTCCCAGAAAATGTTTCATAATTATAATATTTGGTTCTTGTATTTTTATTATGGCTATTATTGTTTCAAAGACTATTTAGGTACTTGAATGAAACATATTTCACAGAAACACAATCCAATGAATTATTAATCACATTTTTTTTGTTTAACAAACTTATCAAACAGTAGAATTATTTTTTAACGAATATTGTTTGATCAGTGTATTTTTCCATGGAATTTATTTTAACGAAAATGTATATAAATAGATAATAACAAAAATATTGTCTAAAAGTCAATATGTTGTGCTACAAAAGTTAATGACAGAAACGAATCGCTGCAAAACCGACTTCACGTAGTCTTGTCTGCCCCACCCCTAGAGTGTAATTTAAATCCGCGTAGGCGCGGAGGGGCGAGGTGGCCCGCGAGCTGAGGAGCAGCCGCCGGTAAGCCGAAGCTGCGGTGGTGAGCGTGAATACCATCTGCGACGATAAGATCGCGTGGGACCGCCGGAGCCCCGCAACGCCGGAGCCGTAACAGAAACCATGCCTGCTGCATGTTGCATGCTCGCTTGCATGATGCATGCTTGCTTGCATGATGCATGCTTGCTTGCATGATGCATGCTTGCTTGCTTGCTTGTATGATGCATGCTTGCATGTTGCATGCTTGCTTTAACTATTAGCTATAAAACAACGTACATTTTTATATACGGTTATAACAGTATGTTTCCTGATATTTACTTATTTATTACAGAATTTAGACTGTAATTTAGTTCATATCAAAATTAGGTCAAAGGCAAATTAGGTCAACTTAACGTTATATAAGCAGCAAGTGATATTGACGAGTGACGACACGGTTGGCGCAGTGGCTGAGCGATCGACTGCTGCGCAGCGTGTTGCGGGTTTGATTCCCGCCCAGGGTAAATATTTGTGTGATGAGCACTTGTGTTTGCCTTGTGTCTGGGTGTTGTTTATCTATATAATGTATGTATTTAAAATATATGTGTGTATGTATATCAGCTGTCTGACACCCATAGTACAGGGTCTCCCTAGTTTGGGGTCAGATGGCCGTGTGTGAAATGTCCCGACATATTATTATTATTATTATATTATACTATCTGTTATTATGCCATATATTACACACCCCAGTAAAATGCCATACGACCTAATGCTGTGAAAGTTGCTAAAATGGACCCAACGAGCGGTTTCGACGTCTGTTAGCTGTCTTATCTTTCTAACAGCGTAAGCGGCTGAGCCTAACCGCCCCGCAAGAGATGTTATATGTGGTCCCCATTGTAACTTCTCGTCTAGCGTGATTCCCAGGAAAACCGTGCGATTAATAAATTCCAGTTTTTCTCCATTCAATATAAGATCACATTTACTACTTCTAATATTTGGTAAAGTAAATCTAATACATTTGGTTTTTTTTTTTTAAATAATACCAAATTATTATTTTTTTGTTTTACTATTAAATAGGCTTGCGTTTGACCGCAATTCAACTGATCGTAAGTGATAATGCGGCCTAAGTTGGAACACGCTTGCCTAAGATGAACCGGTTCACCCGTGCCTTAAAGATACCCAGATTATACTTATCAGGGAACAGAGAGGCGGGCAGGGAATTCCACAGTCCGGCAGTTCGCACAATATATGTGGAGTCAAAGCGCTTGGTTCGAGACCGTGGAACTTCAACCATTTACCATAAACCAATTTTGGACCTGAAGTATAGAGTTATTCACTTCGTCAAGATTCTGAGAACGCCTGTATATTTCAAAAATTAATGATGATATCTGCAAATAACACCATCTTCGGTTGATTTTGTAGTAATTGGGGTAAATCATTTATATGGTTGTACGTTGTTTCATAGCAAATAGTTTTATAGAATTTCGGTACACATAAAATTTTTCTAAAAATATCGTTTCATAGAATAATCAATACGCAGAATACTTACGTTCAAGATTTTCAAATCATTGATTTTTTATTCACATAACGTTTATTGTTAGAATAATCATATCATAGAATAACAAATCAAATATTCTTTATCCTTATATTTTTTTTTTAATATAAAACTTATTACCAGGAATGGGACTCTCAGTTCTAACCAAACTTACTGCGCGTGCGTGCAAGCAACCACGCAGGATGCAAGCAAGCATGCAGGATACAAGCAAGCATGCAGCGTACAAGCAAGTATGCAGCATGCAAGCAAGCATGCAGCGTGCAAGCAAACGTGCAAGCAACCATGCAGCGTGCAAGAAAGCATGCAGCGTGCAAGCAAGCATACAGCATGTAAGCAAGCATGCATCATGCAAGCAGGCATGCATCATGCAAGCGAGCATGCAACATGCAGCAGGCATAGTTTCTGTCACGGCTCCGGCGTTGCGGGGCTCCGGCGGTCCCACGCGAGCTTATCGTCGCAGATGGTATTCACGCTCACCGCCGCAGCTTCGGCTTACTGGCCGGCTGCGCCGGCCAGCCTCAGCCGCGGCGGCGGGCGTTAAAACCACCTGCTCCTCAACTCGCGGACGGCCTCGCCCCTCCACGCCTACGCAGATTTAAATTACACTCTAGGGGTAGGGCAGACAAGACTACGTGGAGTCGGTTTCGCAGCGATTCCTTTCTGTCATTAACTTTGGTAGCACAACATATTGACTTTTTAAGAAATAAATTCCATGGAAAAATACAACAAACAAACAATATTCGTTAAAAAAGAATATATATAATATATCTACTATTTGATAAGTTTGTTAAACAAAAAACTGTGATTAAAAATTCATTGAATTGTGTTTCTGTGAAATATTTTTCACTGAAGTAAATAGTCTTTGAAACAATAATAGTCAAAATAAAAAAACGAGAACCAAATATTATGTTAAACATTTTCTGGGAAACGAAATTCTATGAAATTTCTGTCTGCGAAACAAGGGGACACCCATTAATATAAACTAAAAATAGAAATGGACCTAATATCGAGAATTGAGGAACGCCCATAGTCATTTCAGACCCCAATGAGTTAACGCCGTTAACCTGAACTTTAACCTGTCTGTCCTTTAGATATGATCTAAGTAAATCAAGGGATGTTTTAGTAATACCGTATTGCTCCAGTTTCAACAAAAGTTTCTCGTGGTCAACGCAATCGAACGCCTTTAAGAGGTCGCAAAAAATGCCAATAGCATTTTGCGATTCCTCCCAAGCGTTAAAAATGTTTTTTATTAGGGTGACATCGGCGTCAGTTGTAAAACGTCCTTTGGTGAAACCGTACTGATGTTCGTGAAAGATGGAATTTTTGTTAAAGTGACGTAACATTTGACTGAGCATTAACCTTTCAAACACCTTACTGAGAACTGTCAGAATCGACACAGGCCTATAATTATTGTGTTCTTTACTATCACCGGATTTGTACAATGTCACGACTTTACTGTGTTTCATTAAATCCGGAAAGACTCCTTGGTCCACACTGGTGTTAAATATGAAAGCTAAATAGGGTGCTATAGTTTCAATAGTTGACCTACAAACTTTTCGCACCTCTAACATACAAACCTTCGCGCTAAGAGGCGAATTAGCGTTTAGATACTAAATTAATGGTTACCTATCATAAGGTCGAAAAATATTTGACCGAATTTCATTTCACCTAAAACTTTTCAACTATTATCGTTTCGTTTTTTTTTACTTCATCCAACTCACGTCTGCCACTGTATCAGTTGACCTATTATCAATTCAATTTTTTTCGTTATTCCGACGTTTCATTTGGTCGATAAATTTTTTACCGAAGTTAGACTTAGCCGAATAACATTTGTTCGAAGTATTATGATTCCAAACATTCATTATGCCACTGTTTTAATTACCATATTTTCATTTCATCAAACGCCTAGAAAGTTTGTGCACACTATTTCATATCTGCTTCATTCTGCTATCTGCTTACTTGCATGCAGCATGCAAGCAAGCATGCAGCGTGCAAACAAGCATGAAACATGCAAACAGGCATGCAACATACACAAGCATTGTTTCTGTCACGGCTCCGGCGCTGCGGGGTCTGAGCGGCCCCACGCAAGCTTATCGTCGCAGATGGGTTTTAATGCTCACCACCGCAGCTTCGGCTTGCTGGCTTCGGTTTCTGTCACTAAAATTTTGTAGCCTATTGATTTTTTATGACACTATTTTATTTTATATTGATAATGCTACCAGGTAATCTTATATATAAAAATCATCTATGCGTGTGTATGAAAGTGAACTCCTCCTAAACGGCTGGACCGATTTTGATGTAATGTTTTGTGTGTGTTCCAGTGGATTTGTGAATGGTTTAGATTCACAATTGGACCCGATAGGTGGCGTTGAAGTTCTAGGACTTGTTTTTATTTTCAGGCAGGACAACGTCTGCCGGGCCCGCTAGTATTCTGTAAAATGTTGTTTCGGTGTGGTGAAAATATGGCAAATAAATCATTTGACAAATGAAAAAAGTTCAAAAGAGGCTTCGGCCAATAGCAAAATGTTAATTTGTAAATCGACGAAAAATAGTTCGGTAAAATAATACTTATGACACATGATACTACGATGATATAAAAATATGTCAAATAATGCATATAGCAAAAAAGACATCGGTCAATAGTTTTCGGTAAAATGAAATTCGGAAAAAAACATTTCGGAAAAGTGATCGGTTCCCGAAATTAATATCTTGTCTCACTCAAATTTGTGTATACATGTCTCTATTTAAGTTCTTTGTTATGTTATACCTGATTCCGTGGGGTGGAGGACCTGGGGCCCAAGTCTGCTATTTTTATAATTTCGTCATTCCAACACGATCCCATTGTCAATTTGCTAAAAGTTCGTAATCTGCTAAATTCATAATGGTCGATCGAATTAAAAGCAATGACTGCACAATGACGATCTAATGTTAGGCCCTGGGCCTCAAGTCTGATATTACAATAGTGTCAGAATGGTCCATCATTGATTTCATAATTGTTAATTTTAACAAGTTTTGTAACCTACTAATATAATGGCGTCATTATGACTTTCCATTGGTCACCCACTGACACGCCATTGATAGAAATGATATAGAATGGTAATCTCGTACAAAATGACGAATGAATGAATGAATGACTTAGGCGGTAATCTGCTAAAATTTTGACAGTTCCTTTGATCAGTGAGTATTAGAACGTCATTGTGCAGTCATTTTGCTTTTAATTCGACCGACCAATGATCGACAATTATGAATTTAGCAGAACTTTTAGCAAAATGACAATTGGATCGTGTTGGAATGACGAAAAATTATAAAAATAGCAGACTTGGCCCCCTGGTGATCTGTAATTCAGGTTTATTCCTATAATAGACACCAGTTCCGCACATACACTTGACTGAAACTGATTTCACTATGTTAGTTAATTTACATCGTATTAAGTCTTGTTTTTGTGGGAGAAAATAAATATATTATTATTATCTATACATGACTGTGGTAAGAGTTATGGACTTACGATTATGAGTGTTCCGAATAAGTTTCGAGCTTCCTAGTTCAGTCTTGTTTTGCTTGTCTGTAATTTCATCTTCCATTTTTGTACTTTGTAAGTCAAGCTTTGGCTTCTTCGTAATGGACACACCTGTAATTCAATATTCAGGTAAGTACAATGTCAGATGAAGTTTGCCAGTTTGTCAGTTCATTCATATATGCATATATGCTTTCCTTTCTAATAACACTTACTAGGTGCTTCTAGTTCTTCTACTTCAGATTTAAACTCCATTAAAGCTACATCATCTTCTGAGTCTGTTTCAGAATGGTGCGGTGGTGTATCTTCTGCATCTGAATAACTATTATGTAGATGTGTTAGTTCTAGTTCTGTAAATCAATAAAAAGCGTCAGAAGCAATATTTTTTAATTATTATTAGTATGTCACTATATAAGGTGGCAATAGAATGGTAGTGGTTTAAACCATTTTTTGATCAATAATAAAAATATATACAGACCTCAGACCAATAAAAAACTATAGACGGAACATTGCGCCCATAAAAGTGTGGCACGTAATTTGAAGACGATTTGGTCATATGGTATACCTCAGAACGCGGTAAATGTCGAAAATTTGCCATGTCTCTATTGAATATCATTAAAATTCAAAATATCAAATAACCATATTTGGAAAAGTACCATACATTTCTCGGAGTGTGGTCGCGCAAATGTCTTCCTCGAAAATGTGTAGTCGTGCAAAAGTTAATTCGCGGAAATATTTATTCGCGCAAGTTTTTTTTACGGATATCTCTTTCGAGCAAGTGCAAATGCACCAGATCCTCTTGGAATAATTAGCCAGTTGAAGAAAGGGGTGCCATGCTAGAAATGTCTATTTTTTGACATTTACCGCGTCTTGAGATTGATTGAAGACTTACCGAGTGGTGGTAAAAGTTCGAAATGGATAATGATACCTATTCTAACTTTTACCATTAAGAGTTGGTAAATCTTAGGTTTTACCGTATTACGGGCTTTTACAGTAACACAAACCTGCCTAACCTTTTCCAACTATGTTGGTGTCGGCATCCAGTCAAACCGGAAGCAGCTGAATACCAGTATTGGTACCACACAAATTGAAAACCAGTTGTTCTTAAAAAAGTTACGCCGCTTTTGCGCTGATAAGCCTCATTTATGATACCCTAAAGGTACCGCGTTGTTCTGGGTGCTACTGGAAGATATTTTTATTGGTTTGTGGATTCCTACATCCGAAAACAGAAGGCATTTTTTTTTTAATCTTGTTTTCGTTTAAGAATTTCGGCTTTGTGTTTTTGCTTGGGACAGCGCTGCCTTTATGGTACCATCTAATTGTTAACTTTAATGTAACATGAGTTCTTTTTAATTATTTTAATTTCTTTTAGTAGTAAGTGTAGCATGAGAATCAACTGTAAGTGCCACACCCAAACTCCTGAAGTTTATGTGACACTATAATTATAACAAACTGTAATATAACCACTATGTTTGATAAATAAAGTAAAATTAAGTGACTGCCTATCTGAACCCCACAACCCGTTGGCAAGCCTGCTTGTCAGACCTTCTGATTACTCATAACAACTGTCAAAGATTACGAATGACGATCGGGACCAACGGCTTTCCAAGCTACGACGAGGTCTCGGTATGAAATGGATTTTCACCTATCCACGGCCCGAGCGCGGCAAGTGTAGCTTAACCATTACCGATTGATCTATGCGACTTTTGCATGTAATGTAGGAGTTTTTAAATATTGATTTGTAATACTTATTAAATTTTAATAATTTCAATTTTGATTTTAAAAATATACCATTACTTGGATATTGCTCCTTTGGCTCAGTAACATCATCTTGTGTGTCATTAACAGCTGGTGCTTCTTCTTTGATAGCATCACTTTCTGTTTGACATTCATCATCAATACTTATGTGCACCATCGGAGTCTTAATAAACCCACCGTAAAACTCTATGCGGTCCAGGTTTGTTAAGTGATTTGGCTGAAAAAGTTGATTATAGTGTTCAGTACAACATTATGCTGACAATCACGAAGAGCATAAACTACTTAGTCTGCGTAAATACTGTTACAATTAAAAATAAGAAAAATATTACATTTGAATTTGGAATTTGTCAGTTTTATTCATTGAGTTTTCTAATTTTGGCGCCAATACATTGTACAATATTTTGCGATATTAAAATGAAGTGGGATGAGAAAGAGAACCGAATCGCTGTGATTGCATTACACAAAGTTGGTATAGAACCAAATGCAATTTTTAAAACTCTCCATACGCTTGGTATTAGTCAAATGTTGTCTGTCCGAAAGCAAATAATTTTATCTCGGGAGATGAAGATAGCACCCAGAACCATGTCGCGTTTTTTAAAAGATGACTTAGGACTTGCAGCCTATAGACGCACTGGTCATTTTTTAACTGATCATTTTAAAAAGAATAGGGTGGTAAAGTCGAAACAACTACTGAAGCGGTACGCAAAGGGAGGTCACAGAAAAATTTTGTTTACGGATGAGAAAATCTTTACAATTGAACAACATTTTAACAAACAAACTGTCCGTATTTATGCTCAAAGCTCTAAGGAAGCTTCCCAATTAGTCGACAGAGTGCAACGTGGGCATTATCTGACTTCAGTGATGGTTTGGTGGGGTGTTAGCTATAAAGGAGTGGCTGAGCCATATTTTTGTGAAAAAAGTATCAAAACATCGGCACAAGTGTATCAAGATACCATTCTTGAGAAGGTAGTTAAGCCTCTTAACAACACCATGTTCAATAACCAAGTATGGTCCTTCCAACAAGACTCGGCGCCGGGTCATAAAGCTCGGTCCACGCAGTCTTGGTTGGAAGTGAATGTTTCGGACTTCATCAGAGCTAAAGACTGGCCGTCGTCTAGTCCCGATCTTAATCCGCTGGATTATGATTTATGGTCAGTTTTAGAGAGTACGGCTTGCTCTAAACGCCATGATAATTTGGAGTCCCTAAAACAATCCATACGATTGGCAGTGAAGAATTTTCCCATGGAAAGAGTGCGTGCTTCTATTGATAACTGGCCTCAACGTTTAAAGGACTGTATTGCAGCCAATGGAGACCACATCGAATAAGCTTTTTATATTTTAAATTGTTTTATATTTATGTATTAAACTAACACACTGTAAAAGTAATAAATATTATTTGCAATAAAATTTTTTTTTTCTTCGTGACAATATTTATGGCAAGACTAGGTATATAATTTGAATTTTGTCATGCCATCATCAACGTCATATCAATCTATTGTCATCCACTGCTTTACGTAGGCCTCCCCTAGAGATCGCAAACCAACCCAGTCTTGGACAGCCTGCATACATCTACTGCTAACAGTGCTAACCACCTTCTCCAATCCAAGTCCATTGGTTCACACTACACTTGCCCAAATGCGATCTCCACTCTAAAGCGTGTCTGCTTCATCTACCATCTGTCTGTCGGCAGACGGCCACGGCGGTGTCCAATATCAGTGACTTTAGTTCTGTGGCAAATTACTTAATTGCGTATTCTATCCACCAGAGATACCACCAGCACGCACTCTCTCCATAGCACGCAGAGCAACCTTGAATTTGTGGGAGAGGCCCAACAAAGCAGTAAAATATGTCACAATACTTAAGTAAGTCCTACACATCCTGGACAGCCGGCCGTGGTACCATCCTCACTGACCACTGCATTATTGCAGAGCTTGTGCAGACATGAGAGACAACTGTTATCAAACTGTAAACGTTCTGTACAGAAGTAGTAGCAGTAGACTATAAAATATGGAGTAATAAGAAGACATAGAGAATTTCATTGTTACATTAAATTTTAAACACTTACTTTTGACAAAAGGGTTCACTACAAAATTCAAGGCTCAACATTACAGTGTGGTGTGAAATAAACACAATAGCTATGAGCTTGTGAGGAATCACTTCCGCATTAGGAATAAGGAGAATATAATTATGTCTGTTAATAAATCCCTTACCTCATAATCCTCTTTTAACATCTGGGCAAACAGTTCTTCAGCTTCCAGACATTTTCTGCGGAATCGAGCACATTGCTTCATTTTAGTGCAACAGAAGAAACAAATGAGCATCGGTCTACTGTCTTTGGTTACAAACTGCAACAATTTACAATACTAATGTTATAATATTGTATGTATGACTGATATATTTCCAATCCAATGAATAAAATAAAAACTACTCTCTTGATCAAATGTCTGTCAATACTTTAAGGTCCGTATGGTGTCGGACGTAAAGAATAGCACCATCCCATATCTTTCCGTGGGTGTCGTAAGAGGCGACTAAGGGACGTACCAGAGAATGGGCTGCAGCGTTCTCTGTGCATTTGTAACAACCACACTGCGATCGCCAACCCGCCAGCCAAGCGTGGCGATTATGGCAACCCCCCCCCCCCCCCCCTTGGGGGAGGCCTATGTCCAGCAGTGGACGTTTTTCGGCTGAAATGATGATGATGACTTTAAGGCGCTACCTCGAAAATAAATCGTCGGCGACTGATCTACTAAGCGAGCGAAAGTGATACAATTACTTTTGAAACGCAAAATCAGAGATGGCGATAATGTGCGTGCGCTCGGAATAAAACGATGTATGTGCCAAAACGAATTTACTCCTTTTTTAACAAAATAAATAAATAAAATTTAAAACTACTTTGAGTAAACTTTGATATGATAATTCTCTATATTTTAAAGTAAATTCTATTGACTACCTCTTAAGCGTTACGCCGTGATACCGAAAAAAGTAAAAAAAATAGTTATAACTTTGCAATGTTTTTGTATCGAGAAAAATTAATTGAATCGTGTATTCCTTTTACACGATACTAGATCAAAGATTCAAAAAACATATACCAAAATGTTAAATCCCTATTCCACATACATAAAAGTGGCTGAGTGATCGACTGCTGCGCAGCGTGTTGCGGGTTCGATTCCCGCCCAGGGTAAATGATGAGCACATGTGTTTGCCTTGTGTCTGGGTGTTGTTTATCTATATATGCATAATAATAATAATAATAATTTATTTATTAAAATAACGTTTACAAATGTGTACATTTAGTGAACAAAAAGAATGATTCCCATACAAATATAATGCCTTAAAATAAAGTAAAACTAAAATATTTATATAACTGGTGCAAGTAATGATAGTTCGGAAACAACAATGTTAGGTACCGACCCACCCGATCTAGGCGTATATTGTATGTATTTACAAAAAAAAATGTATTTGTGTATGTATATCAGCTGTCTGACACCCATAGTACAGGGTCTCCCTAGTTTGGGGTTAGATGGTCGTGTGTGAAAATGTCCCCACATATTATTATTATTATTACAACAAATTACACTAAATAGAAAAACCACATTTTTTCCAATATATCGCCTTAACGTAAGGGGTGAGATTGATTTATTTTTAAATATAAATCTAATTAGTATAAAACTAAAAATAAAACATCTAAATAAAAAGTTTATTAATTTAGGAAAAAAATAGCCCATTAGTTTTAGGCACTGATTTAAAGAGGCAGATGTAAATAGCGGTTTTGGTAAGTTAAAAATTATAAATGGCAAGTTTAATAACTAGTTCAGCAGTTAAAACTATGCAGTAAAGTAAACAAAAATGAGTAATAAAAAATAATGAAATGGATCAGTGAATATACAGGTTGTTTGGTAGATTGATGCAAAGCCGTAAAGAGGAGCTAGTATAGACTATTTACAACCATTTGAACCGAAGTTGTCTTAGCAGAAGTGTGTCAATTTTTTTTTTTGCAAAATTTTAATGATTTTTGATGACTGTTCAAGTTCTAACATTATATTCAGGTAGGTACATTGAGACCAACGTAGTTCACATGTTTTGACATAGATGGCGTTGTGCAGTGACGTCATCTTTTTATAAGTCGCTGTTAAGATTCTCCGAGATTGCATGACCCCCTGTGGTATGTTCTAATTTAGTAAGTTCAAGGTTCAGAGTTCAGTTCAAGGTTCAGAGTTCAGTTCAAAGTTCAGAGTTCAGTTCAAGGTTCATAGTTCAATAAAAGAAGTTAAAGTAGTACTGTGTATTATTTAGTAAAGTAAATTCAGTGCCGCGTAATCAGATCATACATTGGTCCTTCGAGCCGGATAGTGACTGTTGTCACAAAGTTGGTAAGTTGTTGAGAGGAGCAGCGGGAGCAGTGCGCGCCCTCCGGAGTGAGAGTGCGCGCCCTCAGGAGTGAGAGTGCGCGCCCTCAGGAGTGCCGGTGCGCGCCCTCCGGAGTGAAAGTGCGCGCCCTCAGGAGTGCCAGTGCGCGCCCTCCGGAGTGAGAGTGCGCGCCCTCCGGAGTGAGAGTGCGCGCCCTCCGGAGTGAGAGTGCGCGCGCTCAGGAGTGCCGGTGCGCGCCCTCAGGAGTGCCAGTGCGCGCCCTCCGGAGTGAGAGTGCGCGCCCTCAGGAGTGCCAGTGCGCGCCCTCCGGAGTGAGAGTGCGCGCCGTCAGGAGTGCCGGTGCGCGCCCTCCGGAGTGAAAGTGCGCGCCCTCAGGAGTGCCAGTGCGCGCCCTCCGGAGTGAGAGTGCGCGCCCTCCGGAGTGAGAGTGCGCGCCCTCCGGAGTGAGAGTGCGCGCGCTCAGGAGTGCCGGTGCGCGCCCTCAGGAGTGCCAGTGCGCGCCCTCCGGAGTGAGAGTGCGCGCCCTCAGGAGTGCCAGTGCGCGCCCTCCGGAGTGAGAGTGTGCGCGCTCTGGAGTGAGAGTGCGCGCGCTCAGGAGTGCCAGTGCGCGCCCTCTCAGGAGTGCCAGTGCGCGCCCTCAGCAGTGAGAGTGCGCGCGCGACGGATCGAGAAATCGCGTCGCTAAAACAGAACAGAGTGCGTGAGTGCTGTGAAAATTGTAAGTACTTTTTAATTAGTTTAAAATTTGTAATAGAACTTTCAAGGCGACACTTAGCTATACTGTTTCGATATCATGGAGTCATTATTAAGGTTACAACTTGATGCTAAAAATTCAATAGAGAAAGGGAAAACTAACTTTAAAAAATCTCCCAAGGAGAGAATAACTCCGGGATATATTGAAACCCGATTAGAATCCTTAGAAGTACAATGGGCAAAGTTTTGTGATACTCATAGGAAAATAGTTGAAAAGGCCTCAGTAGATGACCTAAAAGGTACATATTTTACGTCCGATATATATGATAAAACCGAAGATACCTATATTACATACAAATCGGAATTAAAGGATATTCAATTACTATTAGTACAAGCTGTACCAAAAGAACCGCGAGAACAAATAATATCTAGCAATGATAGTAAATTTTGTAACGTTAGATTACCCAAGATCAATATTCCTTCGTTTTCTGGGAAGTACGAAGAGTGGACTAGTTTCCGTGACTTGTTTAGATCACTCGTTCATTTCAATAAGACCTTAGATGATGTACAGAGATTGCACTATCTAAAGGGATGTTTAACGGGTGAAGCGGAACAGCTACTCAGACAAATTCCCATAACTGCAGCTAACTACTCAATATGTTGGGAACAGTTAGAACATAGATATAATAATAAAAGACACTTAGCGAATTGTATATTGCAACGGTTGTTTGAGCAAAAAAGAGTGAGTACAGAGTCAGCTGTAACGTTAAAACATCTCTTGGATACAACCACTGACTGTATGAGTGCGTTAGGTAATATGGGCATTGATGTTACCACCTGGGACATAATTGTAATTCACATTGTCTCAGCTAAGCTGGACCAAGAAACCCGCAAGCAGTGGGAGTTGAAGGTTGCCTCCGAAGAGACAAATGAGTTGCCAACTTTAGGCCAGTTCAAAAGGTTTCTTGAAAGCAGGTTTAGGGCCCTTGAGTTTGTCGAGCCGCAGAAGGCAACGGGACAGTGGCGTAGTCGGTCATGGATAGAAAGATCAGATCAGAAGGTCATGTTTGTCACAGATAGTAAAAATTCCACACCCTCAGGACAGGAAAAAATAGGTTGTGAGAATTGTGGTCAAGGTCATAAGCTTTGTTTTTGCGAGCCTTTTATAAAGATGAATGTCTCTCAAAGAAGACAGTTTGTGCAAAGTAAAAAGATTTGTTTTAATTGTCTAGGCGGTAATCATTTAGTTTACCAATGCAGAAAATCAACGAATTGTAGAATCTGTAATAAGAAACATCATACGCTCCTGCACATGGATATTCATAGCTCTAATAAGCCAAGTTCGGGGTCAGCTGACACTGGTACCTCAGTTGACCCAACGCCAATAGTATCCTGTGTTTCTACCAAGGAAACAATTAGCACTAGACAAGTATTATTGGCTACAGCATTGGTTCAGGCACAAACAGCTTCGCGGAACTATCAGGTAGTTCGAGCATTGTTAGATCAGGGGTCTCAGGCTTCGTTTGTCACTGAAGCTACAGTACAGTTTTTACGGTCAAAAAGAGTTCCGGTTAGGGGTATAGTATCAGGGCTCGGTAGTAGCAAAACTACAATAGCCAATCATATGGTTACATTAAATTTGCGATCGGTGACAGATCCTCAGTTCGAGTTCGAGGTAAGGGCATATGTGTTAAAAAATATAACTACGTACCTTCCTGAGAAACAAATGCCGCCTCTTATGTGGTCTGAGTTAAAGTACATATCATTAGCAGATCCCCAGTACAGTGAGCCTAATAAGATCGACATCTTGTTGGGGGCAGATATTTATAGTAAGGTAATTAAACAAGGTTTAAAGAGAGCACCCACAGGATCGGTAGTGGCACAGTGTACAAAATTAGGCTGGATTCTATCTGGTACAACCCAAGACAATAACAAAGCAAATTTATTACCCGAAATTACTTCTTTGCACGCCCACGTAGAACAAAACGATCTCTTAAAGCAGTTCTGGGAGATTGAAGATCAACTGCCCCTCACTAAAAGGTTATTTACAGAACAAGAGCAGAGATGTGAAGAGATGTTTACATCTACAACGATGAGGTCTACTGACGGTCGTTACATAGTGCGACTGCCTTTCCAAGAGTCAAAACCGTCTTGTGTGGGTGGTAATATAAGAGAAATAGCAATGCGACGATTCACAGCGTTGGAAAGGAAGTTGGCGAGAGACCAACACCTAAAAAAAGAATATACAAAGGTCATGGAGGAATATCTACAATTAAATCACATGAGGAGAGTACAGAAACCAGACCGTAAGTTAAATGAAGCTGTTTACTTACCACATCACGCAGTCATTAGAGAAGACAAGTCCACCACCAAGGTCCGCGTAGTGTTCGATGCTTCCTGTAAAAACAGCAAGGGTGTATCACTTAATGATACGCTGATGGTGGGACCTACCTTACAGTCCGATTTGAGGCATATTGTACTTCGTTGGAGACTTCATCGCATAGCACTTATAGGGGATATAGTCAAGATGTACCGACAGGTGAGAGTTGCTGAAGAAGATGTTGCATATCAACGCATATTGTGGCGCAACAGTCTTGAAGAAGAGATACAGGATTATGAGCTACTTACCGTGACCTTTGGTACTGCTTCCGCTCCGTACCAGGCAGTAAAGGTGTTGCATCAGGTCGCTTTAGATCACCAAAAAGAGTTTCCAAAGGCATCTGAGATGGTTCCCACTAGTTATTATAAGGATGATTTATTGACAGGATGTTCTACGGTAGAAGAGGGAAAGCAATTGTACCTAGAAATGAAGGAATTATTAAGTAAAGCAGGATTTCAGTTACAAAAATGGAATAGTAACAACAAAGAATTACTTAAGGAAATAGAGTCATGGAAGAGTAAGGAAGAGAAAGAGCTAATAGTAGATCATACTAAAATATTGGGACTTACCTGGTGTCGGAGTACAGATGAGTTCAAGTATACAGTGCAGCTTCCATCAAGATCTGAAAGGGTAACTAAACGAAATATTATTTCTGATATTGCGCGTCTGTTTGACCCCTTAGGCTGGATAGCGCCCAGTATAATACTGGCTAAAATACTTATCCAGAAACTGTGGTTATCAGGAATAGGTTGGGACGATGAGGTATCTGATACAATAAGACATGAGTGGGATACTTACCGTAACGATTTAATACAGCTTCATAAAGTGCGGGTTCCTAGATGGTTAGGAATATCAAACAAGTCTTTAGTAGAATTGCACGGGTTTAGCGACGCGTCAAAGGCAGCCTATGCTGCAGTTGTCTATACTCGTTATGTAGATAGTTCAGGCAAAATATATGTAACGCTTTTAGTAGCCAAGACAAAGGTCGCACCAATAAAAACTGTAAGCATTCCGCGACTGGAACTTTGTGCAGCATTGCTTTTGACCCGTTTATTATCAGATGTGGCTAAAGCAATGAATATTGAAAGGGATAAGGTTCATGCTTGGACAGACTCGACAGTAGTACTAGCGTGGTTAAATAGTCACCCCAGTCGATGGAAGACCTTTGTAGGGAATCGAGTGTCAGAAATCTTAACAACACTTGAAGCAGATCAATGGTCGCACGTGACATCAAAGGACAATCCGGCAGATCATGCATCAAGAGGTGTACTACCCTCATTGCTATCCGAAAGGGAACAATGGCTTAGTGGGCCAAACTTTTTATATAATGCAAATATTCGATATAATAGACCAGTTAATTTAGATGTACACTTAGAAGAAAATGTTAAATGTCATTTAGCTCTAAGCGAAGAAGATTTACCATGGGTTAAGTTCAGTTCGTTAAGGAAATTATTAAGAGTTGTAGCATTATGTAGGATTTTCGTCCAAATTAAATGTAAGATTAGAAATGACAGGTCTAAGTATTTAAGTAGGTTAGAGTTAGATGAGGCGTTAAAATGTTGTATAAGACGGTGTCAAAGAATAGAATTCAAAAACGAATATGATCAGTTAAAACAAAGGAAACCATTAATAGATAAATCAAGCAAACTTATTTCACTATGTCCATTTCTAGATAAAGATGATATAATCCGCGTTGGTGGCAGATTACAACAAGCCTTTCTGTCCGATCAACAAAAGCATCCTATAATACTTCCAAATAATGCGCATCTTACCAAATTGTTAGTTGCTGATTCACATGAGCGTACATTGCATGGTGGTTGTCAAATGATGATCAACTTTATTAGATCAACTTATTGGGTTATTAGATTGAAGAGTGCAGTAAAGAGTCACGTACATAGGTGTGTAACGTGTGTCAAGGCCAAGGCTAAAACCTACAATCAGCTGATGGGATCACTTCCATCGGCACGTTGTACTCCAACTAGAGCATTTCTACATAGCGGGGTGGATTATGCAGGTCCAGTTCACATTCGTACAGCCAAGGGTCGAGGTCATCGGTCACACAAAGGGTATATTTGTGTGTTCGTGTGTATGGCTACTAGGGCCATACACTTAGAAGTCGTAAGCGATATGAGTACACCAGGTTTCATAGCAGCATTCCGTCGTTTCGTAGCTAGACGTGGCCATTGCGCACAATTATGGAGCGACAATGGAACAAACTTTGTCGGAGCTGCAAGAGAGCTCAGAGAGATACTCGCTGTCCAGCAAGATAGTGCAGAGTATGTAGAGGCACATGGAACAACGTGGCATTTTATACCTCCCCATGCCCCAAATTTCGGTGGACTATGGGAGGCAGCAGTCAAGTCCACGAAATTTCATTTGAAACGCGTGATAGGAAATACTACTCTGACATACGAGGAGATGAATACTCTATTAAGTCAGATAGAAGCTTGTCTAAATTCTAGACCCATGACCGTCATTAGTGGAGAAGATATTAATGAACCTATGCCATTGACTCCTGGTCACTTCTTAATTGGGGAATCATTAATTAACGTTCCTAGTCCTGATTATTCAAATTCCAATGTTGGTTCGTTGTCTCGGTGGCAGCACATACAAAAAATGTTACAAACCTTTTGGCAGCGTTGGTCCACGGAGTATTTGAGTGGTTTAGTTCACAGATACAAATGGTCTCTTCAAACTCCAGAGCCTAAAATCGGGGATATAGTACTAATTAAAGAGTCAGACTTACCTCCTGCTTGCTGGTTGCTTGGTAGAATAGTAGAAAAACATTCTGGTTCGGATGGTGTAACGAGGGTGGTAACATTGCGCACTAGTAAAGGTCTTTTGAAGCGTCCGACGTCAAAGCTATGTATTCTACCAGTAAACGACTAAAACATGGTTTTCTTTTATTATACCTTTATTTACAAGTCATGAGATTTTTGTTTGGTTTTTGCTAGCGTTAGGTTGTTTTAGTTTATATTCGCTGGTAAGGCTAAATATTATAATGATAGTATATGGTTCTAATGTTTATTAAAATTGAAGTTCACTGTATTGTTATAGTATAAATATAGTTAAGTTCTTGTTAAGATATTTTTCAGTTGAAGGTTTTTTTGTGAGTGTAAGTTAACGATTAGATCGTTGTTACAATTAGATTTTACGTTATTACTGTTTTTATATTCGTATTGTAATTTCTAACAGGCCACCACTTACCAAAGACACTATTTAAACCCAAGAAGTCAGTTAAGGATCAAATGCAGGAAATAGTATTTGTTATGTTTGAATCTTGTTGATTGTTTTCATTAGTTGTCAAGTGTAACATTTTTGTAATGAGGGTAAAAAGAAATAAAACAGTTTTGCTTTCTGATCTCAACTTGGTTGTATCTTTTATTGGCGACTGCGGATAATAAGTTAAATTTCGGTGAAAATGACGGCAAATGTAACGAATATTGTGTTTCCCGGACAATTTAACCCAAAGACTGATAAGTGGTGTGATTATAAAGAACAATTACTGTGTGCGCTCGATGCGGCGGGTTACGACAAACTTAACCTCGACAAAGGACGATCGCTATTTCTTTCTCAGTGCGGCAAAGACACTTTCGCGTTAATTGCATCACTTTTAGTTCCAAAACGTCCTACGGAAGTACCTTTAGTGGACATTTTTAGTGTTTTGGATAAGTTTTATGAACCAGAGGTTAACGAAATTTTACAAGCGGGAAAATTTTACAAACGTCAACAAGTGCAAGGTGAAAGCGTGCAAGACTTTGTGGCGGCTATAAGTCTGCTTGGTGCAAAGTGCAAATTCATGGACTTGAAACGCCAGTTGAGAGACCGACTAGTGCTGGGGGTGCGGGACGATCGCTTGCGACGCGACTTGTTGAAAAAGAAAGATTTGACATACGAGGTCGCTTTACAGATGTGTCTGGACTATCAAGTGACGTTCCCTGATTTGTACCCTGCGTGTGTGGCTAGTGAGTCTAAGCAAACTCAGTCCAGTGTCACGGAGACTGAACCTATGGACATTGGTAATGTTAAATCGAACGAGTGTCAACGGTGTGCACGCGCACACAGGCCGGGCGAGCGCTGCCCGTTTGTTAAGGCGAAGTGCTTTTACTGCAAAAGGTTTGGGCACATTGCAGCGGCCTGCGCGAAGAAGCCAGGTCGTGTACACCAGGTCGACGACACGAGGGAGGCCAATACGAGTGTAGACACTTCAACTGAGAAGATGATGGGCGTATACGTCTGCGTCGATAATTACTCACCACCTATTACCACAGACGTGATGATAGATGGCGTTCATTTATCTATGGAAGTGGACTCGGGTGCATCGCGTACCATTATGTCGGAAGAGACATACAGGAGGCTGTGGTCAACGCCCCCACCTCTACGAGCTACCAATCTAAGGCTCGTGACATGGACTCAAGACCCTTTAAAAGTATTAGGACTAGCAGACGTGCGTGTTGTGCTAGGTAATAAGGAAGCGCAATGTGAACTGGTCGTGGTGTCGGGGAACGGACCAAATCTGCTGGGCAGGAACTGGTTCCATACACTAGGCCTTGAAGTATCAGGATTGTGCTGGACTGAAGAAGAGATAGAACAATATAAAAAAGATTTTCCTGAACTATTTAAAGAAGGACTCGGCGAGTACAAAGGTCCTGAGGTGTCACTACACGTGCGACCGGATGCTACGCCCCGCTTCTTAAAGGCGCGCGCGGTGCCCTACCCTCTTAAGGAAAAAGTCATTAGATAGTTAAACGAAATGGTGGAGGCGGGGGTACTGACACCTGTTCGTTATTCGGAGTGGGGTACACCGGTGACGCCGGTGATGAAAGAAGACGGAACAGTACGACTGTGTGGTGATTATCGGGTCACGGTGAACGCCGCTATAGATACAGATATCTTTCCGCTGCCGACGTCTGTGGAAGCGTTTGTGAGACTTAGTGGCGGCAGAATATTTAGTAAGCTGGACTTGAAAAACGCGTACACACAACTAAAGGTAGACGACGCGACAGCTATGCTGCTCACGCTGAACACTCCTATCGGGCTAATGAAAGTAAACCGCCTGCCATTCGGTGTCAGCGCGGCGCCAGCGATTTTTCAGCGTCTTATGTCGACGGCGTTAGCGGGTATGGATGGAGTGGCATGTCTGTTAGATGATATCGCTGTCACTGGAGCCACGATTGAAGAACACAACCGGAGACTTAAAGAAGTACTGAGGAAACTGCAACAGATGGGACTCCGCCTCAACGTAAAGAAATGCGTGTTCGCTGCAAACAGCATCACATTCCTAGGGCACATGATTAATGCAGAGGGACTTCACCCAGCACCTGCGAAAGTCAAAGAGATTCAGGAAAAGTCGGCCCCAACCAACAGAGAGACCTTGCGTGCGTTCCTAGGGTTATATAATTTCTATGAAAAATTCTTGCCTGACAAGAGCACTGTGTTGGAACCACTGTATAGACTTTTAGAATCAAAAAGACCTTGGAGCTGGGGTGAGAAGGAACAGGAAGCGTTTGTGGAGGCGAAGCGATTATTGTCATCAGATCGAACGTTGGTGGGCTATGACTTGCAGAAAGAACTACTTCTCATTTGTGATTCATCAGAATACGGACTTGGAGCGATTATTGCACACGTCATGGAGGACGGGACAGCGCGGCCGGTAATGATGGCCTCACGGACACTACAGGCGCACGAGAGACGGTATGGGCAGATTGATAAGGAGGCCCTGGCTATTATATTTGGATTGACAAAGTTTCATGAATTCTTGGCGGGTCGTAAATTTTGTATTGTTACAGACCATAAGCCGTTGGTCGGTTTATTCAATCCCGCAAAACCAATTCCAGACCAGATATCACCGAGAATGTTGCGCTGGTCATTGAAACTGTCCAGTTATAACTACAGTATACAGTACCGGCCTGGAAAATTAATCGGCAACGCGGACGCGTTGAGCAGGTGGACTGCTCCGGACACGTCGAGTGTGCAAGAGGACGTGCTGCGTGACGTGTTGCTGCTGGAGGAGCAGCCGAGCGGCTGGGAGCTGGACGCTGCCAAGATAGCCGCGGAAACCAAAAAAGATGCCGTATTGCAAAAAGTAATGTTTCATGTTTTGCACGGATGGCCACGAAGGAACATAGACCCGAGCCTACAAGCTTATTGGACACGGAGAGAGGCTCTTTCACATAATAAAGGTTGTTTATTGTGGAGCAATAGAGTCATAATACCTTCGTCTTTACAGGACAAAGTGTTAAAGTTGTTACATGCCCCTCATGCGGGTATTGTCCAGACAAAAGCGTATGCAAGAGGCTACGTGTGGTGGGTAGCTATGGATCGGCAAATTGAGAGTGTGGTGGCCGCGTGCCAGCAATGTCAGCTAGTGAGAAATAACCCACCAAAGGACCCACAGACTTGGATCGTTCCAGAGAAACCATGGAGCCGTGTGCATGTGGATTTTGCGTGGCCCTTTCTGGGAAAAACGTTTCTAGTCCTAGTAGACAGCTACAGCAAATGGTTTGAGGCTGAAATCATTCCAGCGATGAACAGTGGTACGGTGATAGCCGTTATGAGAAAAATTTTCACTTCACAAGGGCTGCCCGACGTGTTGGTGTCCGATAATGGACGTGCGTTCACCTCGGAGGAATTTAATATTTTTCTTAAAAATAATGGAATTAAACATTTGTATTCACCGCCCTACCACCCAGAGACTAACGGGCAGATTGAACGCACGATTCAAACGTTTAAAAATAAAATAAAGAAACTAGAGAACCTGGACATGCAATGGCAGGAGAAACTTTGCAAAGTTCTATACTATTTACGAACTGTGCCCAATAGCTCCACTAATAAGACACCTGCTGAGTTACTGAATGGGCGAAGATACAGGACTGCAGTGTCGAGCTTACACCCCGACTCGACGCCGAGTCGCGCCGAGGAGCAGCTGGAGGCAGCGGCGCAGCGCTCACCCGCGAGGACCTTTACTCTGCTGCAGCCTGTGCTCATACGCATGTACGGGCCCGGACCCAGGTGGCGTCGGGCCACCGTGGAGACGGTGGAGGGGCCGGCCACTTATGTGGTGAGGACGGAAGATGGAGAGCTGCATCGGCGGCACGCAGACCAAATACTGGCTAGACCGCCGGATACATCTGCTAACGGGTCACCTGCCACTGACAGTCAGCCAGCCAATGATACAGACTCAGAATTATCACAGGATCTACCGATTGTGATTCCGCCACCTGAATTATGGCCGGATATTATAGGAATTCCTAATGAATAACTTTAGTGATTGCTATGTTAGAAGCAGACATTTTTGTTAAATTGATTTTGTTATCTAATGTGTAATTTTGATATTGTCTTTACCAATCATTATGAGAGAAAGGTATGTTATGTTTGAATCTTGTTGATTGTTTTCATTAGTTGTCAAGTGTAACATTTTTGTAATGAGGGTAAAAAGAAATAAAACAGTTTTGCTTTCTGATCTCAACTTGGTTGTATCTTTTAGTATTCAAGTTTACATTTTAATTGATAAGGACATTCTGCAATAATGTCCTTGGTGGGCGGTATGTTCAAGTTCTAACATTATATTCAGGTAGGTACATTGAGACCAACGTAGTTCACATGTTTTGACATAGATGGCGTTGTGCAGTGACGTCATCTTTTTATAAGTCGCTGTTAAGATTCTCCGAGATTGCATGACCCCCTGTGGTATGTTCTAATTTAGTAAGTTCAAGGTTCAGAGTTGAGTTCAAGGTTCAGAGTTCAGTTCAAAGTTCAGAGTTCAGTTCAAGGTTCATAGTTCAATAAAAGAAGTTAAAGTAGTACTGAACTGTGTATTATTTAGTAAAGTAAATTCAGTGCCGCGTAATCAGATCATTGAAACCCAAAATATTGCAGTTACTTGCAGATAATGGCCAATTTGAAAGATATGTCATTTATTTTTTATTTTATTTGGTTAACATAATGCGTAAACAATCTAATGAAACATAATTAGGGGATCTGTGTGATAAGACAATTTTTTTACAGACGTTGAAAGTCAAAGACATTTTTAAAGATTTCTGAAATCTGTTTGTGGATGGCATGAAAAAAAATCAGGCATGGTGCTTTTTTTGTGGAAACATTTTTAGAAACATGTCTAGTTATTGTTCTTTCTTTCGAGGTATCAACTACGCGGATCATTCACCAATTATTGAAATTAGGACCTACAATCCAAATTGAGGGCGAAAATTAAATTTCTTAGGCGAATTATTTAAAAGAAAATTATAATTAAAATCATTTATTATTCGTGTTCAAAATGTTCGCCGCAGTCTCTAACACCAACACGGACCCGTCTTCACACTTCTGTTGTTGTTATTTTTAACTTCATCTCCAGTTTCATCGTTTCAAACGCTGAATTTATTCTCTCAATCAATTCTTCTTTCCTGTTTATTGCCCCATTCTTATAAACTAGTTCCTTGGCCCGACTCCACACGTAAGCGGGTCAACTGTTAAGGAAGCAATTATTTAAGTGTTCCTTTAACATCCAATGCGCTGAACAACCATCTTGTTGAAAGATGACTTCTCTAGCGAATATCGTGGCCTCGGATTCAGACGAATAGTGAATTTTTTTTTTTTTTTTTTTTTCCGTTTGAATCTTGCGATCAGTCTTTCTGACTATGAGCAGATGGGATGGTGCCGATGACATGTAAGGTGCTACTCCCACTGGAGAGCCCCATTATTTACGAAGTCGTGCTTCTCACTGACTGTTCTCGTCAAAAATATCCCGCCGCTTTTTTAATCGGCGAATGCTTTCTGGTATAGTAAGCTGCCCAGCGAGTATGTTCGGATGCTTTAGCAGTCTGAGTTTATATTTGTCGCCATGGCTATTTATCTCCTCATTGACCATTGGAATATTGAGAATTTCATGCAACTCCGTTGTCTTAATGAACCAAGGTGCATTGGAAATTTGTTTTAATATATAATTTTGTGCCCTCTGCACTTTCATTATGTTGGAGGCACTGGCTGATCCCCAGAGTTGGATGCCATATGTCCAGATTGGCTTTAGTATGGTCTTGTATATTAAGAGCTTGTTATCTATCGCCAGTTTTGAATTTTTTCCAAGCAGCCAGAAAAGACCTCTGTATTTCAGGTTCATTTCTTCTCTTTTTGTTTCAATGTGCTTTCTCCATGTGAGCCTGCGGTCAAGATGCATACCCAGGTACTTCACTGACTCGTGGTGTGGGAGTTGACTGCCGTTCAGGGTGACCGGGTCGCAGTCGTGTTTGCGTAATGAAAATGTGATATGAGCTGATTTGGACACACTGGCGGCGATTCTCCATTTTGCTAGCCATTCTTCAGTCTCGTTCAAACTGGATTGCAAGATGTGAGATGCAAGTATCGGGCATTTGTGCGAAGCAAGTAAGGCCGTGTCATCCGCGAAAGTCGCAATTGTGATCTCGGAACTTTGGGGCAGGTCAGAGGTAAACAGGGTGTACAGTACTGGTCCGAGAACCGATCCCTGCGGTACTCCTGCAGATATTTCTTGGAACCTTGAGGTGGATTGGTTTTCTCTTACTTGAAATATTCTGTTTGTAAGGTACGATTTTAGTACTTCAAAGAATGTATGTGGTAGTAATGATTTTATCTTGAATAGCAGACCTTTGTGCCAGACTCTGTCGAAGGCTTGTTGTATATCAAGAAAGGCAGCTGAGCAGTACTCTTTTTTCTCGAAAGTTTTTCTAATCGTCCTGCACACTCTATGCACTTGTTCTATGGTGGCATGTTCTTTTCGAAAACCGAATTGGTGATTTGGGACAATGTTCCTCTCATTGAGAACAGGTAGCATTCTCTGTAGTAGGGACTTTTCGTAAAGCTTGGACATAATCGGTAAGAGACTGATTGGTCTGTATGAAGTGATATCATGTATAGGTTTACCGGGTTTGTGGATCATTATCACTTGTGACACTTTCCATATATCTGGGAAGTAACCTATTCGCTGGATAGCATTGAAAAGTATTGTTAGGTATACAATTCCTTTCCGTGGTAATTCTTGAAGGACTCTTTTGTCAATGAGATCATAGCCAGGGGCCTTATTATTGTCCATTAACCTTATATTTCTAATTATCTCCTTAGGCGTTACTAACTTCAGGGGTAAATCCAGTTGTATATCTTGGTTGATGACAATGTCCATATCAGATTCATCCTCATTTGGTCTTGGGTTATTGGGCTTGAACACATTGCTAAGATGGTTTGCAAATGCATCGGCTTTGTCTTGGTCAGTTCTAATCCATGTTCCATTTGGGTACCGAAGCGGTGGGTTATGGTGCAAGGGTCGATTTAGGTTTTTACAGGCTCTCCATAGGGAATAGTCCGTTGTTTTAGTAGCTGTAAGTCCCTCTAAGTACGTGTCTAAGGCGACATCGTCTGCTTCAGTTATAAGGGTTTTTAGTTCTTTAATGGCTTTATTTAATGCTGTTTTGTCATCAGGATGCCTGCTTGTATGCCATATACGCCTTAGTCTCCTTTTTTCCATAATTTTTGTCCGTATAGTTTCCGAGTATACTCTTTTTTGATATGGACGTTCCATGACTTCTGGTGTTGACTTCCAACAAAATAAAATAAATAACAAATCTTTCAATTTGGCCATTATTTGCAAGTAAATGCAATATTTTGGGTTTTGTCATCAAAAATCATTAAAATTTTGCTAAAAAAAATTAGTCACACTTTGGCTAAGACAAGTTCGGTTCAAATGGTTGTAAATAGTCTATACTAGCTCCGCTTTACGGCTTTGCATCGATCTACCAAACATCCTGTATAATTGAGCAGTAAAATAACTAAATGGGCAGTTGCGAGTGGGCAGTTGACAAATTGGAATTAGTCAGTAAGAAATCTCATTCTAAGCAGTTCTATAAACAAAGAGGGGGAGGGAATGGGGTGTTAGGGGAGAGTGGGGGAACTGAAAAGCGATTTGATTCTGGCACAGTTCTAACTGGCGTAGAGGGTCACAGATCTAACCTTTTTTTTTTTTTTTTTTTAACCTAACCATCTCGGATCAATCCTAAGTATTACCATACATAGTATAATGAATTGTAAACTAATCATCTGATTATATATCGGACGACTAGACATTTCGATTTACCTAACTGCCCATTCCATCATTTTTAATGGCCAGTTATTTATTTAGTACTGACATAGTAAGACGAAATAAACAACTAACTGTTTCTATATTACTGTCTATGTTTTACTGTCGCACAAATTTATCAACCGCCATTAAATTTAATAACTGCTCAATATGTTTTCCAACTGATCATAATAACATCTCGAATATTTAAATAACAGCTCAAAAAATTAGTTCCCTTAGTTTTATTAATATTGAAAATAAGCCTGCATTCACAACACCAACGATTTTTATTGATTTAAAATCACCCCGACGTTGAACATATTTTGGACAAAATATTCAGGGTTAAATTTTATTTGAACATATTTTTTTCCACTCTGAACCATGTTGACGCTCAACCATTTACAAAATATGACTTAACGGCTTGGATACCTAATAGAAGAAGAACAAATCGACTGCTGCGACTCAATTTAACCAGTAAAACATAATAAAATATCAGAATTTCAAGTAATTATCAAAGTCACCTGTTGTTTTGAAAGTCATCCCTCTCGACGTAGGAGATACGACGAACGTTAAGTGAAATTACAGGTTTGTATATTATATAGCACATAATTATATATTCAGTAATTTAAATACTACAGTTACAGTAGGTTTATAACTACATACCGGAATGTGAGTCAGCTGCTCATATACTTCGTGCAGATTCTTATTGACTACTATATGCATGCGAACATTCTCCGCCAAACATATCCTACACTTAGCCAGTTTCTTCATATTAAAACAATCACTTTATATTTAACCAATTCCAGTTTACATTAATTTTAAACATCAACACAACACAAAACAACTGACGCAGCTTTATTATTAAATATTATTAAATAAATTATTGACAATTTGAATTTGACATTATGAGTAATAACACTAATGACAAGTGACAACTGAACTGACTGACACAGGCACACAGAGCGCTAGTTCGCTGCCGCCAAATGCCGACACGATTGACAGTGACACATTTGATGATTTGACACTTTCACTTTGACAGTTCATCTTTCACTTTACCCGTAATAGTGTTGCCAACAGTTAATCCAAATTACCCCGAACACAAGTGATTTGTCAAGAAAAAAAAGATTTTTTCATCCCACCATCTCGGAAAGAGTATTTTTAATCTTCAATATCTGAGTGGAAAAGCCGTTTTTATTCTCTAGAGGATAAAGTAAATTTATCTTCAATATCTGAGTGGAAAAGCCGTTTTTATTCTCTAGAGGATAAAGTAAATTGAATTTAGAACATCGTATGCACTAAGTTTGTGAATTAAAAAAAAACACTAAACCTATTTACTGCTACCTCTATGGTGCCGAATATATCATACAACTTTTTTTTAATTTGTTAAAAACTCAGACTTTGTAAACGTTTTTTTTTGCATTTAGTCATTTCCTCGCTGAGGTGGAATGAAAAGTTACGTGTTGCACTCGAGTGCAAAGATTTTTCACCTCGTGCTCTTTTGATTCCCTCGCTAACGCTCAGGATTCTAATTTTGAATCACTCGCTGCGCTCGTGATTCAATTTTAGAATCCTTCGCTTGCTCGGTCATCAAAATTGAACACGCGGTTAAAAAGCAACTTTGCACTCTTGTATAACAAATAACTATTAATCCATAAAACGTATTATTTTAATTATGTTAATTAAAAATATTAATGTTAATAACGAGAAAAAAAGTGTTAGTTGAAATTATTTTTTAAATGAAGTGTCACCCTTTTAAAGTTCTGTCAAGACCGATTATGGGGAGGTCCTTGAAATTGACAACACAGCTTTGATTAGAATACGCCATTTGAAAAGTATTGCAATAAAATCAACTAAAAACCTAATTAAAGACAAAATATTAACGCCATATACGATTTCAATCAAGTAAACTAAGACAAGTTAAAAAAATATTTTATAATTTATGAACACATTTTCATGGCTATTTTCTATTAATAAAGCGATACTAATTTTGGGCAATCTCCTTTGTCAAAGTTATGGTTAAAAAGTTATAAGGGTTTGAACGTGGCCTCGCCATTGAAACGCGGAGAACCGCGCGGCTACGGAGTTCTTTAAAACTAAGCGTAGGTACCTGAAATTCGGGTAAATAACAGATTGATTTTGTAAAAAAAAATGTAAAAATACAGAAAAAAATCCTAGGTTTATATTTTAGGAGCTGCAAGACAAAAGCCGCGCCATTGAAACGGTGAATAACACGTTATCGCCGATATTACGCTGAAAATGCATCGCAGACGTTTATTGTAAAATCTAGATTTGAATTTGTCGAAATTTGAAAAAATACATCAAAATATCCTACGTTTATATTTTAGGAGCTGTAAGACTAAAGCCCCACGGCCGCGTCATTGAAACGATGGAAAATACGTTATCGCTGATATCTCGCTAAAAATGCATCGCAGAGGTCTGAAGTTTTTTGTAAAACCTAGATATGAATTTGTCGAAAATGGAAAAAATATACAAAAATGCCTAGATTTAAATTTCAGGAGCAGTTGGTAGTGAGATATCGCGTAGAAATAAGTTTTGATTATCTATCGATAAAAGTAAGTATTAGCGAGATGTTTCATACAACACAATAATATGAAGAACTAATAATAATAATAAATAATAATATATGGGGACATTTTCACACACGGCCATCTGTCCCCAAACTAGGGAGACCCTGTACTATGGGTGTCAGACAGCTGATATACATACACAAATACATTTTTTTTTTGTAAATACATACATAATATATAGATAAACAACACCCAGACACAAGGCAAACACAAGTGCTCATCACACAAATGTTTACCCTGGGCGGGAATCGAACCCGCAACACGCTGCGCAGCAGTCGATCGCTCAGCCACTGCGCCAACCGTGTCGTCAAACTATCGAAAATAAGCAAAAGAAAACTTTTCTTTTTTTTAATATGTTTTTGCCTATTTAAATTTGTTATGTAGCCTTAATATGTAAGGTACAGGCGCCAATGAAGGCCCGCTTAATTTCAAAACCTCGTAAAATCTTGCAGATAAGTAAAGTAAAGAAAAAAGATAATGGAAGTTGTAATATATTTATTTGAGAAACAAGATATCTAAAAATGTAGTACAGCTTTTGGCATTTTAACACAAATGTAAACACTTTTTAGAAACTTGATATTGGGCTATCTTGGGAAGCTGGTCGCTGAAGATGGCCCGAAAAATAATAATGAAAGTATATGCATTATAAACTCTTTAACACTTTTAACATAAAACATCGAAATAAAAACACATACTTCCCATAACATTATTCATAAAAGGTAAAAAATCAACCAAAAATTTAAATGTGGGCTATCTTAAATCTATCAAAATGAAAATCAACTATAAAATAAAAAGAAACCACTAAATAAAATAAAAGTTAACTTCGAGATCAATATTGAAAGTAACCTATCAAAAATAAAAATAAATCATTTTTTTTTTCTAAAATTTATTTTTTTGATGTCATTCATTAGGGGAATTATAGTATGGGCCATGATAGGAAATTACACCCGGGTTGAGTATAATCTCGTAAAAATACAAAAAAAGGAAATAAAATAATAACACTCACCTGTAATTCGCTTATAAATAGATTAAATATGAATTTTCACATTTTAAAGCAAAAAGATTTGTTTTAAATTCGTTAATTTTCAAAAGGATTTAGATAATGCAGGTAATAAAACGTGTATCGTCTTGACATGAACAAGCAAACTGCCATCTGTCTTCAAAATGGCGACGCGCCGGTAATGAAACACACTACACTTGCACTATTGTCTATAGTACCAATAGCATAAACCCGCGAAATTTCAAATGTTTCGAATAATCATAACCGATGCTAAATATACATCATAATTATATCATAGCAGTTTATTAATAAATGATGTACATACATTTTACTTCTTTATACTTTCTTTCTTTCTTTGATTAACGCCAATAAAAGCTGTGAAAGCTTATACATCGACCAAACGAAACTTTCGTTCGCTGAAAAAGTACCTACTAAAAGTTTTAAAACATTTCAGCTAAAATACAAACTTTGAATTAAACGTACCTAAGGCTATTTGAAAAGTACTAAAATAAAATGCTTATAAGAAATATGAATATCTGGACTGAAAGCCTCAAAACAAAAAAATAGGGTTCAGCGGGCTTGATAAAAGTTTAATTTTAAATTATGAGGAATGCACTCCTCATTAAATAATTTAAAATGAAACTAAGGTATTTTTAGACCTCGTTTCACCAACCGATGTTTGTTAGTTTAAACGGCCGTTAAAATATTAACTGGACGTTAAAAGTAGCGAGTGTTTCACCAAGCGCAAATCCATGTTTAGATGTCTATTCTGTTATACAATCTCCATCGGTGAACACCTAGGTGAAGTGAGCTGTCATCCGTCCGTCTGCTTTGTAAATCCCTAGCATCGGGACAGATGACAGCTCACTTCACCTAGGTTTTCACCGAGGGAGATTGTAATTTGTAGGTAATAGAATAGCATTGCTGACGTTATATTTAATTTCTGCTAAGGTCGTCCGTTAACTTACTAACCGGCGTTTATTCAGTTGTCAAAATGAAACTTTATTTTCGAAATAAAAATGTTTAGGAAATTTAGAACAATTTACAGAAGTTGTAGCTATGCCCTAGGTACAGTCAACAGCAAAAGTAGATGATCAAAATCAGAAATTCAATACTAATTTACTAACACTAATTTATTTAATTTATTACTAATTTATTCATTAAAAGTATGTGATTGTCACACACATACTTTTGAATCACTTCGACGCCACACAGTTCTGACGCGAACTCCGTTCATTACTATTGAATTTCTGATTTTGATCATCTATTTTTGCTGTTGACTGTACTCATCAGAAAATCATCGCCACATTATGACATTATTATTCATACACAAAACGATAACAAACAAAATTAGAAAATTACTAAAGGTGTGTCCAAACACATCGTTGCAATCATGCGCGGTAATTAATCGTGTCACACTTTCTGGCGGTGACATGACTTTATACGAACTTCAGTGTAATATCAAAAATATGTACGAGAAATGTACGTAAATGTACGCCAAATATAAAAAAGTGTACTATAAAGACTTAGCAGAAAACAATTATCATCGTGTCACCGCCAGGAAGTATTCTTTCTAGCGGGCGCTATGTATTTCAGTAAGTAGTATTCCATTTTTAGACTTTGTTATGGGCCTAGAAAAATGTACGGAAAGTGTGTGTTCAATTTCTATAACTGTTGGGTTATATCTATTCTCGTAGGTATTTTAATCTATATTAATATATATAAAAGAAAGTCGGTTAGTTACACTACTTATAACTCAAGAACGGCAACCGTTTGGG
Source organism: Charanyca ferruginea (assembly GCA_947361185.1). NCBI lineage: Eukaryota > Metazoa > Arthropoda > Insecta > Lepidoptera > Noctuidae > Charanyca > Charanyca ferruginea. Next base: position 4,437,794 of record OX376081.1, on the reverse strand, counting down.
TGAAAATTGGTGGGGAGGTAGTTTAGAACCAGGAGACTGGAGAAACAGGAGACTTTCTATATACCCACGAAACAAACAGGGCAAGTTTAATAAAATCGTTTAAAAACTTGTTTAGCGTAACACGTATAACTAGCTATATTTATAAAATATTTACTTTAATTCTAATAGATGTGCGAAAGAGACCATAAACCTACATAAAAAAATTAGATATACTAGGCATTCTGACCTATCAAACCTCCAAGAAATAGGTAAGTATAGCATCAAATTAAAATTCACAATAAAATAAAACAATATTTTTAACAAAAAACACATTCCAAATTTAAATTTTAAAGATGTACCTACCTAATTTATTTACGTTATGATATTTAGGTCATTGGTCCAGTCCGATGAATCCAGAACTATTAAAAAAACATTGAAAAAATCATAAATAATATTCCAATTAATGATTAAGTATTGTAATTTATGCTCAAAAAATTATAATTAAATTTTCAACTATCGATTTCTGATATTCCATATTTTATTTACTCGAGTCAGTCGAAATTACAAAAAGAATCGATTAGCATAATGACTTTCGCACATCATTGCAGTAAAAAAACAAAATGGCCGGCAATTTCGAACACAAATGAGTAGTGGTAATGAATATTACGTATTATTGGACCCCTGTTTGTAAATAACGTTAAGAATTAGGCGTTTCATTATTGTTTATTATATTTTGAATAACATTTGTTTTGTTTTTGACCTTAACTAAATGTGTTTGAGTGAAATCAATGGAAAATAAAAAAGTAAACAAACACGATTGGCGCCAAACTTCCGATTGTGAATCTCAAAAACTTTGTTACCACTACTAATTTATGTTAAACTATGGATAAAATCGACAAATAATTAAATGCTTATTTATTCACTTCTCCTGTACATGGAGTTTGGGTGCCCGCAATCCACATTTTTTATGTTTTTTAGCCTCGACTATCAGGGTCATCAAAATGGCGATGGTTGCATTTTCACAGTTAAACTTTCAAAAGGTAAATTCAAATACTTGTGTGCTAAATCTAAATGATTGAATGGCGCTGACTTATGAGCTTTTTACCAAACCCCTTTAATTAATGCTCACTCACAAGATTTAATGCGTATCATATTCAATATTTACAGTTTTTAATCAGGATGACGTATGTGTTATTTGTGTTAATTCTGTGGACCAATCGGACCCACTACCGAGCCGGCGGAGGTTTGACAGTTTGGGTCCAATTGGATCCACTTCCGAACTAAACGGTTAAAATAAACTTTTTTTTTTTTTTACTATTAAATAGGCTTGCGTTTGCCCGCAATTCACCTGATCGTAAGTGATAATGCGGCCTAAGTTGGAACAGGCTTGCCTAAGATGAACCGGTTCACTCGTGCCTTAAAGATACTCAGATTATACTTATCAGGGAACAGAGAGGCGGGCAGGGAATTCCACAGTCTGGCAGTTCGCACAATTAATGTGGAGTCAAAGCGCTTGGTTGGAGACCGTGGAACTTCAACCATATAGCGGTGACGCTTCGCCGTATCTCTGCTCGTCCGATGATGGAACGGGGATGGGGGAATTAAATTGTGCAATTCCAAAGCACACTCTCCGAAATGTACCCGATAAAAGACCGAAAGGCTAGCAACGGTGCGGCGATGTTCAAGGCTCTGGAGCTTAGCCCTAACCAGGGAGTCGTTGTTTATGAGCCTCTTGGCACGTCTATCGATGACTTCCAATGCCTCCAGTTGGTATTTTGCCGATCCATCCCAAAGGTGCGAACAGTACTCCATGCACGATCGAACTTGTGCTTGGTATAAGTTGAGCAGCTGTTCCGACGTGAAGTACTTTCGCACCTTTGCGAGGACTCCCAGCTTTTTGGCAGCTAGTTTGGCCTTGGATTCAATAAATGACCCAAAGTTAAGACTTGACGTCAAAGTAACGCCAAGAAGCTCAAGCTGGTCAGTGATTGGAACGGATACATGTCGGAAAGTAGGGGCCAGATGGAAAGGCCTCTTCTTGGCAGAGAAAAGACACGCCTGGGTCTTAGCTGCATTGAACCTGACCAGATTGGCATCGCCCCAATCGGAGACTGCCTTGAGGGACAAGTTCAAGCGCTCGACCATGGACTCTCTAGAAGACTGGATTTCAACCGCACTGGCACGTGCGCTGGATGTATAACTCTCTACAACCGTGCTGTCATCTGCGTACCCAAAGGTACCGGGTTTCAGCAGATCGTTGATATGCAGCAAAAAAGGGTTGCAGAGAGTACTGAGCCCTGAGGAACCCCGGCATTTATTGCCATTTGATCTGACGAGCAGCCATCAATGACTACGCGAATTGATCGATCACTCAGGAAATCCGATATCCATGCACAGAAACCAGCGGGCAAGCCATATGCTGGAAGCTTGCTAATAAGGCCATCATGCCATACCCTATCAAAGGCCTTCGAGATGTCCAGGGAGACGGCAAGTGCTTCCCCATATTTCTCGATGGCCTCACTTAAGATATGAGAGGCGTACGCGAGAAGATCCCCAGTGGACCGATTTCGGCGAAAGCCATATTGACGATCACTGAGGAGGTCGTTAGCTTCAAGGTACGCCAGGAGCCTGTTATTGAGGACGCGTTCCATTGTGTTGCAGATAATGGACGTGACCGAGATGGGCCTATAGTTGGTAGGATCGGCATGACTACCTTTTTTGGGCACGGGCTGCACGTTGGCAAGCTTCCATGACTTCGGCACTAATCGAGTCTCGAGAGAGAGCCGAAAGAGGCGTGTCAGTACAGGAGACAATTCAGGTGCACAGGTCCTCAGAACTATAGCCGGAATACCGTCTGGTCCATTGGCCTTGTTCACATCAAGATTGCGTAACGCTTGACGAACCTCCTTTTGGCGAATGCGAGTATCAGACATTAAAGTCGTGTTGCCAGGTATAGTCGGGGGAGTCACGTCTCCTGCATCAAGATGTGAAGATTCTGCAAATAGAGAAGCAAATAGGTTTGCTTTCTCTTCTGCAGAGTGAGCCAGAGAACCATCAGGTTTCAGCAATGGAGGCAGTGAGGGGCGACAGAAGTTTGACTTGACCGATTTAGCTAGGGACCAAAAAGCTTTACTACCCGCAGGGTACGAAGCAAGTTTGTTCCCTATTCGACTAATGTGGTCATGACGAGCCCTCTGTAGAACCTTCTTGCAGGACTTGGCAGCTCTATTAAAGGCTGTCTTCTTCTGGCGTAAATCCCTTGCTTTACGGTGACGAGCGTCAACCCAAGCTAGGTAAGCCTCATGCTTCTGCGCTTCTGCGCGTCTGCATTGAGAACTAAACCAGGGGCGAGCTTTGCCGGACAGAGGTACGTCGTTATATGGGATAAAAAACTCCATAGCTTGACGCAACACTTCCGTCACGGCATCCGCGCAGGTAGAGGGATCACCAGAAGAAAAACAGACCGGCAGCCAAGGGTACGACGCGAAAAAACAGCGCATCTCATCCCAGTCTGCTGACTTGTACCGCCACATCCGCCGGTAGCCACTTGGGCTAGGAATGAACGGAGAGTAGACGGAAACAGATTTCATCAGACAGTGGTCGGAGTTGCCCAGAGGTGCAGAAACCGACACTGAGTAAAGGTCTGGATCAGTAGTGAGCAGAAGGTCCAAGCAATAGGCTGTGTGCGACTCAACATCAGGAACCCTAGTAGCCCCTTGGACCAGTTGGGTGAGATTTAACGCTAAAGCAAGCTTTTGCGTCTCTCTCCCAGCATGGTCAGTGTCCCGGTTTGGGAATAACCACTCCTTGTGGTGGGCATTGAAATCCCCTAGTAACACTAATTGGGCAGTAGGGTACTTCTGCTGAGCCGCATCAGCCGCCTCACTGAGGTATTCCGTGAGTCTGGTTGTCCCTGGTCTCCGCTGTGCGAACGGTAGACACAGGCATAAAGGATTTTCTCCATACCAGTGTCCACCAGAACCCAAAGAACTGAAAACCTATGATCTTCCAGGTTACGGAGGCGACGAAAACAGATGTCGTCACGGGCGTACAGGCATACTCCGGCTCGGGCCTTAAAATTGTGCTCCAGAGAGTACCCTGGGTACGAAAGGTACGCCGTATCTAACGGACATCTGATTTGCGTCTCCGTCAGAAACAAGAGTGCTAGCTTTTCGGTCTCAAGATGAAAGTGGACCGGCACGATATTTGAGTGCAAACCTCGAATATTGGTGAGGTGCACTTTCAATGATAGGGAGTGCAGCCGCTGTACAACCTTATATCTCTTATTTCTTGGCATAATTTGGAGTGAATTTCGGTGAGAAAGGTGGAAGTAGAGTGAGGCTTCTCGCTGCTGCCCAGCAGACACACATAGCGCAACGACCTCAGTGGGTAACTAGCCTGGACACTGCGTGGACGCCCGAGCCCCCCCGGGGATGTCCATCGGGCCCTATCGTCCGGTCGCCAACCGGCACGATGGTACATCCCGGGATTTTTCGCGAGTTGGCGGGGCAGCCTCCCGAGAATGGCTAGCTCCGATCGGGCCCCCTACTAACTGCGGTCGGCCAGCGGTACACCGTGCCTCGGATCCCGCTACCCTCCACGACTAGGCACCCAAAGTAGCTACAGAGATGTGCGTTAAATACGGTTCAACAGCGAGTGAAGCAACTACTCTGACCCACCCCACTCAGACGGCGTCACTGGACATCACACCGAAACACGACTACGCCGCTTGGCGGGGCGGCTTTGTCCAGTGGGTGGTCACTAGCCACGGCAAAAGCCTACCACCAGTATGTTGTCGCCTGATTTGCACCACCCAGGGACCACGTGTGGGGATTCAGAGTTAGGGTGTACTCCCACGGACGAGGGCGACTCAGTCCCCAAAAACTCAGATACTATAATAAATTAACCCCTTTATTACAGACATGTAGGTTAAAACCATTCTAACAGTCAGGCTAGCTTCACTAATCAACTATCCATCCAACTTTCAAATAGAAATGTGAACCATATCAATTATCGTTCCATTCGGGTCAGCAGGCTGTATCCAAAAATTGTGTGGCGCGGTCGCCGTCGAACAATGCGGTTGCATGTGATTTGCAGTCAGCTAGTGATTAACATAGACATAGGTTCACTTAAACATAGACATTGGCACTTCACTTCAACAACGAATCGTAAGTACAGTTTCGGGATATATTAGCTCCGTTGCGATCAGACACTGGACTCTGAATGTCTTCCTCGCTGTCGGCTGAAAACATCACGACTCTGTAGAAGCGCGCCAAAATGGTGGTGGTTGATCACGTGTTCTCAATAATGGCGCGCTTGCGATCCGTTGTTTCACCGTAGACTATTTATGGTCTTTGCGTTTCACGTTCATACTATTGACCGGATACGACATATACATAGAACAATCAGCTGTTGGTTTCTACCAGAATTATACAGTAGACTCCAACAGTGTTAGTGTTTAGAAGTGGATAAAGAACACTAAAGGCCTACGCAGACCGGGACGGCATGGCAAGGGATTTCATTCAAACGTATCGGTATAGAAATACGACAATTGCTATGCTATAAAATGATGCCGTCGCATCGAAAGGGATTTCATTGCACGGCGTTGAAAGACGCGCCACGGGCTCCCGCAGCGGGTAGCCGTGGCGTACTGCGGTAGGCAGGCAACGGCATGCCAAGGTCTGCGGCGATCGTCGTGACATACCGCGGGGTGAGGCGGGGGTAGAGTAGCGGGGAATGCATACCATTTGCTCACTAAAAGTATCGAGCAGCAGGAGCTATCGAGGCGTGCTTTGTCGTGCCGCGCCCGCCATCTAAGCGGCAATGAAGATCAATGGTTTATACTTAAGTAGATGTGGCTGCGCCACACATTGAGATCAGTGGTCTACAGTTAAGTAGAGTGGCCAAGAAGCTTAAAGGTAAAGATGGAGCCAACACTTCGAACAAAAATTTGAGTCAAACACCTACGTATCTCCATTTCACTCTCTGTGGGCCGACCTCTCTTTTTAGTGCGGCCTGCCAGTCGTCACACTAACCAAATCAGAAGTTAAACTCTGTCAAATAATGTTATTATGGATCAGTAGTTGTACTATGACTAGTTAAGTTATAAAACATAAAATTTTAGGTCACACTCACGTGTCACGTATGCTAAACTGGGTTGACGATCAGTGAATTACAATGACATTTAATAAGGGATCGGTAATGTGGCAACATTGACACTATGTGTCAACATAAAAATGGTAAATACGGCGGTTGTTTACTTTGCAGTTTACTCACAGCTTCGTCTGGTATTTTTCGAGGTAATCATCGTTCTAATTAAAGAAATGTTGCAAAAATGACTAGTGCGTGGTTGTGGTAATACATGACACAGCAGCTAACACCTAAAACAAAATCAACCAATCAGTTTGATCATGATCATATAATATTATATGAAATAAAATATTTTTTGTTGACATTGCATTTTTGAAAATGTTTGTCATTTGTTTTGTTTGAATTGGGTACAGTATTTCGTTTCTACAGGGCCTTGAGTGGCAAGAATGCACTTATTGTTATCCTCTTATACTTATAACGTAGGTACTTTGAGATTATGGGGCACTCCAGTATTTCGCCGTCGTTGTGTCATATACGGACGAAGCTCCTCAGCTAAGCAGTTAAACGTATCTTTGGACAAGCGAGAGTGTGCCTCAAATTCTTTGTCCGGCAAATTCATGTAGTCGGTCAAAGCACGCCTTGCCCGACGTTGTCTGCGCAAGACATTCATTTGCCTTTGCTCTTCAGCAAGTCCCAATAGATATGCACGTGCCATACCTAAAATTAGCAAATTAATATATTTAGATTAATGTGATATAAATACATTTATAGTAATGACTTATTCTTGTTTTATCGCTTGTTTAATGATATTACTTATACGTATTTATTTGATACGGATTCCCAATGACATCGTAACAAATTCCGTGTGCGTTTCGACCGCGCGACCACGGCGATATTTCGAAAAAAAAACTTTTCCAAGATTATGTAAAATTTTGTAAAAGTTGATTCCCAAAACCATAAATTTGTCGAAGATATGGTAAAAAAGTTATAAGGGATTGAACGTGACCGCGCCATTGAAACGCGGAGAACCGCGCGGCCACGGAGATCTTTAAAACTAAGCGTAGCAGAGACCTAAAATCCAGGTAAATAACAGATTGAATTTGTAAAAAAAATGTGAAAATACAGAAAAAAATCCTAGGTTTGTATTTTAGGAGCTGCAAGACAATGGCCGCGCCATTGAAACGGTGAATAACACTCTAGCGCCGATATCACGCTGAAAATGCATCGCAGACGTCTGAAATTCATTGTAAAATCTAGATTTGAATTTGTCGAAAATGTAAAAAATATGCAAAAAATACCTAGGTTTAAATTTTAGGACCTGTAAGACTAAAACCCCATGGCCGCGCCATTGAAACGGTGGAAAACACGTTATCGCTGATATCTCGCTGAAAAAGCATCGCAGAGGTCTGAAGTTTTTTGTAATACCTAGATTTGAATTTGTCGAAAATGTAAAAAATATACAAAAAATACCTAGGTTTATATTACAGGGGCAGTAGTGCGGTATCGTGTAAAAATAAGTTTTGATTATCTATCGAAGAAAGTAAGTATTAGTGAGTTTTTTTTTTATAAACAACACCTATTAATATGTAGAACTACCGATAATATGCAAAACATATTTTTTTATTCATAATACAAAGCCTTGCAATGTGTTTTGAATATTTCGGTAGGGTGACCATGCCTTGTTGTTTACAGAAAACTTTCCACCTGTTGTAATAGAAATCATGTCCCAAGGATTCTAAATTGAATTATAATGAAACGAAGGGATACTATATCTTTATTTCTTTAAAAATCACATAAATCACAGATTGTTTACTTACACTAAGATATAATAATAATAATAATAATTGTTTATTTAATAAAAAATGCACATTATACAAAATACCTTAGAATTTAAAATAGAACATATATGCTCATTTGCCTGAACTAGGTGGAACCTGTGTTTCAGGCTGGGAAGTGCTTCTATATATTTGTAATAAATTAACACTAAATTTCATTAAAAAACAAACTTAAATTAACGTAAAGCTATATATTACCTACGTAGACACAAAAAATATCTGTTAGTAATATTATTTGCATAATACAAGCAAGTTTTCTGCCTGCTCGTAAGAAATAGTTTTTAAATATTAAAAAAAATATTTTTTTTACAGTGAAAGTAATTCAACTTATAAATACTTAGTTCTCTATAAACTTCTATTAAAATCACAAATCACAGATTGTTTACTTACACTAAGATAAATATTTTTTATAAATTAAGGGGACAATAGTCGAAATCATGCAAAAAAAAATTACATTTCACACAAACCAAAACTATAAAATGAGGTAACCACCTCGTATAAAACGTCAATATTTTGGAGATTTCCACCAAGAAATCGAGGGTCAAGAAAAAAAGTGGTTGCATATTCCCACTTAGCGAGCTTATTCCCAATGTAAAGTATAATATTACCCTGATTTTTAATATCTTAATCATCATCTATTTTACACTAAAACAGGTATTGCGGTGGCAGAATCTGAAAATCACGAAAAGTTTAAAGCAGCGGAAACTAAGATTGCCTTATTTATATCAAATGTGCACAAGGAGGTATCGGAACAAGACATTGCCGACTATGTTTACAAAAAGACAGGGGAAACAGTATCTTTAGTAAAAATAAAAATGAAAAGAGAAAAGGACTATAATGCATACAAAGTCTTTGTTGTCAAATATAAAATTGACTTATTCTTAGATGATAAGTTGTGGCCTTCTGGGATCTCGTTCAGACGGTTCATAAATTTTCGAGAAAGGCAAAACAAGCAATTAAATGAGGATTGTTTGGCAAACACTGATAATAAGAATAATGGATAATAATGTTAGTAAATTAATAAGCTACAACTGCAAGTCTATCAAAAGATCGATAGAAGGTGTAAGGGCACTGTGTCAGCAAGCTGATGTTGTAGCCCTGCAGGAGACATGGCTGCTGCCGCACGAGCTGCCACTGCTGAACAATATCGACGACGACTTTGGCGCCACGGGTACGTCCGCCGTCGACACATCGGCTGGCTTACTGATTGGCAGACCGTACGGGGGGGTCGCGTTGTTGTGGAGAAAAAGTGCGTTTCTATCTGTGTCTGTGATACCTTGTGATAACGTTCGGATTACTGCAATAAAACTAACTGTAAGTAGTAGATCTATGGTAATATTTAGTGTATATATGCCCACAAACAGTACTGAGAACATTCTTGAATTTACTGAGTGCCTTAGCACGATACAATCTATTATAGAAATAGAAGAAAACTGTGGCATTGAGGCTTTCTATATTTTGGGGGACTTTAATGCCCACCCCCACGAAACATTTTATAAAGAACTGGTAGATTTTTGTAGTGATTACTCTTGGTGTTGTGCAGATGTACAAACTCTAGGATTAGATTCTAATACATATACTTTTCGTAGTGACGCTCATGGTTGTGAGAGGTGGTTGGATCACTGCGTAGTGACTCAGTCCGCACTGGCGGCGATTAAGAAAGTATGGGTACAGTATGACGTGTATTGGTCTGACCACTATCCATTGATCATTGAGTGTCACCATAACAAACTTAACGAAAAATTTGAGTCTATAAGAATAGAAGATTCTTCGTTGAAAGGTATAATTTGGGGTGATAGGCAAACGGATCAGATTGATAGTTATCACACCATATGCCACTCGAAATTACGCAATATTGATTTTCCTTCAGAGTTAGGACAATGTTGTGATTCTTTGTGTTGTAATCAGTGTTGCCAACTAGGATTTTGAAAAAGGCGTAGACCATATTAGAAAATTACGTAGAATTAGTAAAATTTGCGTCCGGAAAGTTCGTAGATCTACGTACTTTTTTACCTAAATGAAATGAAGAGGGCAGGGTAGGTAAAACTAAATAAAACGAGTGTTGGTTTTCATTAAATTGATCGCAGAAAACAGTCGCTAGACTTTGGCACTGATAAGTGGAAATGTTTATACATTTTGTTCAAATTAGACCAAAATTTAGTAAATATTTGAGACGAATCATATCATCTTATTTTTGAATTATGATGCCAAAACTCGTCTGCTATTCAAATGGAAGATTTATATTTTTTAGAGTCCTCCATTTCCTGTCTAATTCCGTCAGATTTGTTGTACATAATCCTGAAAATAAAGCTAATTTATTCAAAACGTTAAAGTGCAGCATACTCAGCCCATAAATAAATAAAAAAATAAGTTAATGAGAAAATAAATACCTGGAAACATTTGCCCCAACTGAGCTATAGAAGGTCCAGAAGGTTTTGGATTTGGGTCCAGCAATGTGTCAGGGCTTGTAAACCATAAGTTTATCAGCCTTTATATCTGTGCTCGTCTTTAAAGCGGAAGCGATTTTTGATTTGATTTAGTATGAAACGGAACGATAATTAACTTTTTTTCGCGAATGAAAAGGAAGTTATGCCCATTCAGCCTATTGAGTTATGTTATTTTACCACTTTGTACAATTTGATAGAAAATACGTAGATTCTAGGACTGAAGTTCGTAGGTTTTCAGGAAAGACCTAAAGTTCGTAGATCTAAGAAGATAGACGTAAAAAGACGTAGAGTTGGCAACGCTGGTTGTAATAGTGATCATTTTATAATTCTTGATAAAATCTATAATGATGTCATAAATATTTTAACTAACGCTGCTAAGCAGTCTTATAACTACAGAAAATGCCCAAGAAAAAAAGGTTATGTAACAGGCTGGAACAAGCACGTCGCTAGCGCACATGGGGAGGCCAGGCTTAAATTTAAGATGTGGATTTTGGCGGGAAAACCTAGGGTCGGTATTGTCTTCAACGAAATGTTAGCATCACGTAAAACTTTCAAGGCTAAATTAAAGTGGTGTCAAGACAGACAAGAACAATTAAAAATGGACTTACTTGTGTCCAATCACTCAACCAAGAATTTTAAATCGTTTTGGAAAAATACCAACAAATTAAATGTGAGGCCTGGGGCCTAGACAAAGTCACATTTTCAATAACGATAACGTAGTTAGATAAATCCGAAATGTATGGAATTGACATACGCTTTCGAAGTGTCACATGATTAATCGTTTTCGATATCTTAAGTGCTAGACGATGTCAAATCGCGTAACAAAACGATGACGAAATCGAATTACTCCATCGATATTCCCATACCAATGCCTAGACAAGTGGCGCTCTTGACAATCTAAATCGCTGAGATAACGAATATTTCTATCGCCATCTTAGCGAACACTTGAACCCTGTAGATAAGCAAAACAAAATGTTGATTGTATCGATATGTACTACGCACTCTTACTGATTGTTAGTTGTTAGTCAGCTTTTGGTGTTGTTTGCACTAGGTATCGCGTTACTTGTTTTATTTTATTTCATAAAAATGCATACATTGCGTTTGCTACGGGCGGCACATAATGAAAGTGTGTGGTTACGGCGTCAAAGAAGGTACAATTACCGGCAAAAAATGGAAAGAGTGGAAGATATGCCGGGAGTTACTATTTATGGAGCATTTCCGTTTAAACAAAAGTGTTTTTCGGCAGCTTTGTGATGATTTGCGTGTTCATACGTCGCTAAGAGGATCTATGGAAATCCCTTTGGAAATTAAGGTAACCTTACTCTACCTAGTTGATGAACGTACTTGCGATGGATTTACTTACTGTACTACGTTTGATTTCAACATAATATTTTATTAACCTACTTTGTCTTTTTTAGGTGCTCACAGCTCTCAGTTTTTTAGCAACCGGTTCTTATCAGAGGATTGTGGGTGTGAGTCAGCAACTTACCCAACGAACAACAAGTCGGTGTGTCCGGCAAGTTGTTGATGCCCTCAACCATCAGGCAATCATGAGCAAGTGGATTGAATTTCCACAAACACAACAAGAAAGAACTTTACTCAAAGAACAGTAAGTGATCATGCATAATTATGGGTTTTAAGTAGCAGTGATTAAAAAAAAACCTATAAGTTTAGGTATAGTTAGGATACACAATCATTAGGTTGGAGTGTAGTAGCCTTAGGGGCACTGGAGCGAAGACATAATATTTTCAGTTTTTTAATTTTATTTTTTTCGAAAATGTACCAATTTAATTGCAGTATCGGGTTGACCTTGACCATAGAAACCATTAACGATCTGAGAAGCATGGCCCTAAGACGCGCCGTTTCAGAGTTATGGAGCCTTCGATTTTTATTTTATTTAACACTATATTTCCAAAAATCTTTTTTTTTTTAAATAAAACAACCGCCTTCAAAAACTAAAACTTCTGAACCTTCAGAACAGAACACGCCTTACTTTAGTTTCGGAAGTCGGTGGCAATACAAAACAGCAAACAGAACAAGATTTTTGAAGGCGGTTGTTTTTTTTTTGAAAACTGTTTTTATTTTCCTCTTTTTAGTATCGCCTTAACATCCAAATTCATTAAGAAACGGCGACATAGTTAAATCAGAGATTGAAAGTCCTCCAAAATTTGAAGAAACTATAAAACATCAACTACCTATGTAATTTTGTTGGGATATTGTTGATTTTTTCAAAAAGTATTGAATCAATTTCTATGAAATTTATATGGGACCATTTCGGAATAATCTTCTTTCGAACAAAAAAAGAATTTTGCAAATCCATCTATATATGACGGAGTTATTCCAGAACATACATAAAAAAAAAGAAATACAAACATCTGAATTGAAAACCTCCTCCTTTTTGAAGTCGGTTAAAAATGGTAGCTCGGGTGAAAATCTTTTATAGAAACAAATTGTTGCTCTGGTCGAAAACCATGAGATGGTGTACAAAAACCCCGCGAAATATTGAAAAAAAATTAATATTTTCTGTCGGATCTTTCAGCTTGCGTACTAGAAGTTACTACTAGAAGTTGATCGTATTAGAAGATTTTCTAAAAAAAATTAAAAATTAGATTAGATTAGTTTATTGTGTTACAAATATCTTCATTTACAGATTTCAAAGGAAGTATAATTTGCCTGGAGTAATAGGATGCATTGATTGCACCCACATTGCAATTGTGAAACCTGCTGAAGAAGAGCATGCTTTTTATAATAGGAAAGGATATCATTCTTTAAATGTGCAAATGGTTTGTATTGCAATCATATCATATTTTCAAATGTTTAAAATTCATATTAATATTGCCACCAACATAACAATTTTGTTTGTTAAAACGGCAATACAAACATATCTAATACCTTTAAACAAGCAATAGGAGCGTTTATTATTATAGCTTATAATTATTAGTTAAATGTAATCTGAATCTAGGAAACGGCTCCAATGATTTTCATGAAATTTAATATTTAGGGGGTTTTGGGGGCGATTAATCGATCTAGCAAGGTTTCATTTTTTAAAAACACAAAAAAAAAAAAGAGACGTGTATAGCTCGGTCGCCCAGGTGCTATTTATTATGTTACATTACACTTACATGTCAGCTGTGAAGTCACTTGAATAAATAAATAAATAATTAATAAATAATTTTGTTTCAGGTATGTGATCATAATATGAAAATAATTAATATGAACTGAAGTTTAGTGGAGCAACACACGATTCCCACATATGGTCATCAAGTCTTCTGGAACCCTACATGCGTCACCTCCATGAAAATGATGAACATGTTTGGTTACTTGGTATGTAAAATATTGAAAAAAATATCATACATAGTACAGTTTTAGTAAGTAGTTTTTTCTCATTCAAAACTTCTTGCTTTCAGGGGATTCTGGGTATCCACAACGGCCTTGGCTGATGACTCCAATACTGAATGCTCCACAGGGGTCTAGACAGGAAATCTATACCACACGTCATGTGCAAGCCAGAACATGCATTGAGCGTTGTTTCGGTTTACTTAAAGCACGTTGGAGGTGTTTACTTCGTGACAGGGTCCTCCATTATCATCCTACAATTGCCAGCAAAATAACACTTGCGTGTTGTGTGCTGCACAACATCTCACTACATGCACAGTTACCAGCTCCAAGTAGTGATATCCCTGTATCGATGGATGATAATGATGACTTCAGTTCACAAACTAGAACCTCCACAGACAATCAAAGTGAATTAATCCGAGGCAGGGCAATGCTTAATTATTTAATAAGTAGGCTGTAGATGTAGTTAAGTATCCATAGTTATTATATGTATTGTATTGTTTGAATATTTAAGTCTGTGTAATTGTTTAACTCTGGTATATTTATACTAAGTTCCTTAATATGCATTGTTATAGATATATAATGTGTAAGATATTACTTCATATTTTGTTTGTTGACTGGTGGGTGAGAAAACTACTTACTTATCTATAAAAATATTAGTAAAAAGTAATGTAATGTGTATAAAATAATATTTTTAATTCGTAATTTAGTTTGACATCTTTTAAGGTTTATTTTTAGATAGGTAAGTATCTAGTTTAAGTGGTTAAAAGGTATTGAGGTTTATTGTTGTGACTCAAAAGTGCCCGTAAATGGTTTAATTGGAATAAATGTTTGGACTTTGTTTTAAACAGCTTCAACTATATTTATTTCCTAGAAGTGTAATTAGAGCATCAATGTTTCTGTTTCACTAATAACCTATTAATAATAAATTACTCATGCTCTAAATAATTGTAGAAACGACATTTTAAATTATTTTTCACTAGCTTTTGCCCGCGACATCGTCCGCGTGAATGTCGGTTATCGCGGATGCAAACAAAATCGCGGATTAAAAAGTAACCTATGTCCTTCCCCAGGATTCAAACTATCTTCATGCCAATTTCATTAAAATTGGTTCAACTGTTTTATCGTCAAAGCGTAACATTTATAATATTTATGATATACAATTATAATATTAGTATGGATAGTACGGGCTGACTCCATTATTCTTCTGTATATCACAACTTATTTGGAATCAGCAGAGTAGTAATGTGTTGCTTTCCAACCATATCTACGCTTTCAGTCATCATAATCTGCATTTACATTCATCATGGCTTCATCATGGCTCACGCCATCCATTCTGAATGTTTTATTAAAATAAAATAAAAGTAAAAGGACTTTAAAGCTTATAATTTTATTTTCTTATTTAATGAACTGTCTTATTTTATTAATCTAATGACCTACCTACTTTAAAAAAATAACTTAATAATAACTAAGTATGGTCACAAAAAACAAAGCTGCCTACTTACCTATTTATTACGTAACTAAAACTGGGCTCGATATATTTATTAATCTTTAATTTTAATAAACAATCAGTACTAAAAACAAATATAACAACTAATCTAAATTTAAAATTCTTAAAAATTTGACAGAAATATTTCTAATACTATTTTTAAATATTATCTAACCGCTCCGTGTTATCCTTACTGCGGTAGTGGTCAAACCATGTTTGCGCAATATCTACAAATGAGCGTAATATTTGATTATGCTCGTGGTCGACCTCTATCCTTCGAGTCTCCCGCTCATGCAGCTGTCTGTCCCGTTTCTCCTCTAACCGAAGACGTTGTTGTTCCACGGCAACGAACTCGCTCGTTGCTCTGTCGAATGGCGTGAGTGTACGTCTTCGGCGCGCCCTTAGTACCATGCGTGTAGGAGAAGCCACCATTACCCCAGACCGTGGACTGGATGGTAACCGTTGCCTGCTGGTCGACGGAGGGGTAGAAGGTGCAGGTATAGCAGGCTGCTCCCTTGAAAGTCTCGCGGGTAAATCCCGATGCGGTGTCGATGCCTCAGTGCTGATGTTCGTGTGCAGTGGCTGCCAGCTGGTAGATGGCGGAGGAGTTGTAGGTGCGGGTGGTGATATTGCCACAGATTCTGAAAACAAAATTAACCTGGGCTGAGTGATTCAAATGTTTAATAAGATTGACCACCGATCAAAAAACCAAGAGATTGAAAGTTAACTACTACAAAGATTGATGAAACTAAAACGTCGTCTATGTAAATTTTTTGGGTATTTGTTGATTTTTCAAAAAGTGCTGAATCAATTTCGATAAAATTTATGTGGGACCACCCCTGAAGCATACCCTATCCAAAAAAAAATCAAAATCGGTTTACGTTTGCCGGAGAAATCGCGTAACAAATCGCGCACATATTTAATGCAAATTTAAGAATTATACGGTTTTCTCATGGATGCGATAGTCAGAACTGGACCAAATTAAAATTGGACCACACGGGAAGCACTAGCTTTCAAATAAAAAAAGAATCATCAAAATCGGTTCACCCAGTCCCAAGAAATCAGGTAACAAATATACAAAAAAAAAAAAAATTACAGACGAATTGATAACCTCCTCCTTTTTTGAAGTCGGTTGAAAAAGTACCGTTAAACGAGGTGAATAGAGATGCAGGGGTAAATCGGGACAAAACTTTAAAGATAATTTTAACGTTGAAATAATAAAGTTTTTGGACAAAAATTACTCTAATGAATGACTCAATATAAAGTACAATAATAATAAATATTAATAATCATCTAGACTAATATTATAAACAGGAAAGATTTGTTTGTTTGCTACGTTTCACCTCAAAAACTACTGGTCCGATTTTAAAAATTCTTACTAAAATCGAAAGCTACGTTATCCCTGAGTAACAAAAAATTAGGTATTCTTGAGAAAAATTACGCGGGCAAAGTTCTTGTAATATATATATTTTTCTAGTGTCCTTGTTAGCAACAAGCTATATTATTTCAACGTTAAAATCCTCTTGATAGTTTCACCACTGCATCCCTATTCACCCCGTCATACGGTTGCCTATGTCCTTTCACAGGGTTTAAGCTATCTTCATACCAAATATCATCAAAATCGGTTCAGCCGTTTCATCATGAAAGAGTAACAGACAGTTACTTTCTCATTTATAATATTACTAGCTTTTGTCCGCGACTTCGTTCGCGTGAATGTCGGTTATAGCGAATGCAGTCGAAGTCCCAAATAAAAAGTAGCCTATGTCCTTCCCCGGGGTTCAAGCTATCTTCATGCCAAATTTTATCAAAATCGGTTCAGCCGTTTCATCGTGAAAGCGTAACAGACAGAGTAACTTTCGCATTTATAATATTAGATTAAAGTAGTAGGTACTTAAGTATGGATGTAGGTAGGTATACCTACCATTAGCTGTTGCGATTTCAAAGTCAATCGTGTCTTGTTGATGCGTGGCTGGTGGTGGAGTAAAAGCCTGTGTTGTAGAGGAAAGAAATTGTGAAGGACCCTGAAAAGAGTTTGGTTTTAAATCTTCATGTTAAGTAGGTACTTAATGCATTTACCTAAGCATATCATTTTCAAAATACCACAATCATGACTTTTTAATTTGATGTTTTTAGTTTTTATTGTTTTAATTATTTCTATGTACGTGCATAATTTCATTAAACAATAATTAAAATCAATTAACTTCAATACCTAACCATTGAAATGAATAATTAAGAAATTTAATAAAAATCAATAACTTAAATCATGAGCTAAGATATTTAAGAGATCAATCAACCCTGCAGCTTAAATTAATGAGCACCATACTTACAGCAAACCCTTGTTCTTGAATACTTAGTTGACCCTCCACAGCCAAATTGCCCATGATGGCCAACACCCTCTCTTCAAAAGTTGTAAGGGTTTGACGACTACTGGGCCCACCACCAGTACCACTTGCATGACGCCTTATTAATGAGGCCTTTTTTTTGGTTTTTGACTTCCAGTCTGCCCAAACCTTTGAAATTAATAAAGTAAGCATAAGTATGTAGAAAAATAAGGTAAAAAGTAACTGTGATACAATACATATTATACATAGTTGTTCAATTGTTACCTTTTTCCATTTATCTGTCGGTTTATTTACTCCTCCACCAATACAATTTAACATTGTCGCCAACTCGCACCACAGACGCTCAGATTTCAGTCGGCCTTGAGGCCCACCTCGGGGATTGGAAAGATCGCCGTGACTGTAATTGAACAAAGAATAGGGCAATAAGCAACGCGTTGTTATGATAACGTCATTGTTTACATAAAGCATTCTCAAGTGATATAAGTTTAATAAAGTTCATGGTTTACGTGAATATTTCCTTACCTTTCCATGAACTCCAAAAGGGTAGAAAACTGTTCACCACTGGCACGCACTCTTGATTCCATTATTTTTATACTTAAAAATGAAAAAAGAAACACAATCAGTTCACGTTTATTGTTAAATACAAGTAGTATCGACATACTGAATTATTTAATAAAACGTAATTTTGGAACTTACAATATTATTTAACGAAGTTCAGGAACTTACCTATGGACCTTTTAGTTAATTATTTAATTTTAACACCAATGTTAATCGATTACGCTTTCACTGAGTAAACTTTATTAGAAACAACTGAACAAACCAAGTGTAGTTTGTTTATATTTGGCGCGGCCCGGTTGTCAGAATTGACGTCTTGAATTTGACGTTTCTTTCGATACCATAGCTAAGAAGTTGATTTTTATCGAATGAACGGTTCGCCTTAGCGATCGGTTTGCTAATGTAACTTTGTCTACCACTTGGTGATCGACATCGCACAAGCGAAATAGATTTTCGAAATCGCATCGTTTCGGAGCGATTGCTGCTTGTCTAGGCCCCTGGTGGCGCTACGTCGACGACGTTTTCGCTATAGTAGAACGCGACAAGGTCGATTCTTTAATGACTCATTTAAACGCTGTCCATCCGAAAATAAAGTTCATGCTAGAGATGGAGGAGAACAACAAACTTCCGTTCTTAGACGTGCTGGTCATTCGCCAAGAAGATGATCGCCTGCAACATACGGTCTACCGAAAACAGACGCACACGGATCGCTATCTGAGAGCAGATTCACACATCATCCGCAGCATCTCTCATCCATTCCTCGCACACTTATTAATAGGGCACTCTGCCTGTGCGACCCTGCATTCTTGGAAGCCGAGCTAAGTCACGTCAAGAGTGTGCTTGAGGCTAACAATTATGGATGGAGACAAAGTAGAAGAATGGCTGACTCCAAATCAAATCAAATCAAATTCATTTATTTGCGTAAATAAGGTACAGAATGTTCTTATAAAATAGTATGTTGATCTCTTATTCTGCCTTTAATTTCAGCGTGCAAATTTTACATAATTATTATTATCTATAGACAAATTAATTGGCTTGAATTGGGCATGCATTAAATAAATAAAGTATCAAATTGTATTAAATTCATTTTAAATTGATAACAATTCATTATTAATAATGTGACAATCATTATACTACAGTTCACGACTTACAACTTATAATCTAAGAACTCAAGTACACTATAAAAGCATTTATCAATTAACATTTTTGACAGAATACGCTTGAATTTAAAAAATGGGAGTGACGTTATGTTACTTGGAATTTTATTATACAATTTTATACACATAATATAACTGTTATTCGATGTAAATACGAGATTTGTTTTGGGTTTATATAGTTTGTTGGCATTATGAGATCGAGGGGCATAATAGCTTGTCGATTGCTGAAAAAGACTTTTATGCTTGTAAACAAAAATACAGGATTCCAAGATATAAATGCACGATAGAGTCAGTATCCTATATTTCCTAAAGTATGGACGACAAGAATCTATTTGTTTCAACCCAAAAATAGCCCTTAAACACTTTTTTTGCATTACAAATGCTCGATCAATTTCGACACAGCGGCCCCAAAGAATGATACCATACCGCAAAATGGAGGATATATAGCCGTGATATGCGATAACTCCTCTACCAGTAGTCGACCACCGACCGTAGATAGATTGCCCATCTATCTACCTTACATTAAAAGAGTGACGGATAGGATCGGTTACATATTGCGTAAGGGATATGATATCAAGTCTACCGTCCCCTAACACAAGTGAAGGGACCTGGGGTATATGCAATACCCTGTGAATGCGGCAAAAGCTACGTGGGTGAAACGCAGAGACACGCATCAAAGAACATATTAGAAGCGTCAGGAGGCGAGATAGCAATGTTTCAGCAGTCACCGAGCATGTGATGGAGTGTGGGCCGAATCACTTTATACGGATCGACAAAGCCTCCGTACTAGCGAGAGAGAGGTTCTTTGTTCCGCGGAAAATACGTGAGGCTATTGAAATAGGTCGACGCCCTAACTTTAATAGGGACGGTGGTTGGTCCATATCTCCATCATGGAAGCCACTGCTTAATATGGTGAGACCCGATACAGAGGAGGAACTAAAAAGGGATGATGAGGTCAGCTCAGTGTGTATGTGTTTCAAGCAATCACTCTTTTACGCCACCTCTACCACCTCTACCCTCGCCCGCGCCACCCCCGCCACCGCCGCAATTGTCCGCAGGAACGCGACGGGCGGTGTGTCATCCTGTGGAACTCCTTGAGAAAGGTGGCCGTATGCCATCGAAACAAGTCGGACGAACCCGACAACACAGTGAGATAATCCGTTGTTCTCAATCTATAATGTGTAACAATACTCACGTTTCGTTTATTGATTTGTATTACTTATTAAATAATCATAATTCAATTTTGTTTTTAGAAACATACCATTACTTGGATGTTCCTCCTCTGGCTCAATAATGTGATCTAGACTCTCACAAACAGCTAGTAGTTCTTCTTTAATAGCGTCGCATTCTATGGAGAAAAATTAACAAGAAACTCCATGAACACTCTTAAAAACCACAAAATTTTAAATTTAGGTTACGTAACCACAGTCACAACTTCATGACAGACTTTTATACGTAAAAATCTCATTAAACTACCACAACCTATAGACGTCCACTGCTGGGCATAGGTTCAGCCGTAAACGCCATGCTTGGTCGATGCATGTTGGCGATCGCAGTAGGTGTTATGGTACTCAGAAGGACGCCGCTGCCTACCGACGATATTTCGAAAAAAATACTTTTTCAAGATTAAGTAAAATTTTGTAAAAGTTGATTCCCAAAACCATAAATTTGTCGAAGATATGGTTAAAAAGTTATAAGGGTTTGAACGTGGCCGCGCCATTGAAATGCGGAGAACCGCGCGGCCACGGAGATCTTTAAAACTAAGCGTAGCAGAGACCTGAAATTCAGGTAAATAACAGACTGAATTTGTAAAAAAAAATAAAAATACAGAAAAAAATCTTAGGTTTATATTTTAGGAGCTGCAAGACAAAAACCCCATGGCCGCGCCATTGAAACGGTGAATAACACTCTAGCGCCGATATCAAGCTGAAAATGCATCGCAGACGTCTGAAATTCATTGTAAAATCTAGATTTGAATTTGTCGAAAATGTAAAAAATATACAAAAAATACCTAGGTTTAGATTTTAGGAGCTGTAAGACTAAAACCCCATGGCCGCGCCATTGAAACGGTGGAAATCACGTTATCGCTGATATCTCGCTGAAAAAGCATCGCAGAGGTCTGAAGTTTTTTGTAATACCTAGATTTGAATTTGTCGAAAATGTAAAAAATATACAAAAAATACCTAGGTTTATATTTCAGGAGCAGTAGTGCGGTATCGTGTAAAAATAAGTTTTGATTATCTATCGAAAAAAGTAAGTATTAGTGAGTTTTTTTTTTATAAACAACACCTATTAATATGTAGAACTACCGATAATATGCAAAACATATTTTTTATTCATAATGCAAGGCTTTGTATTAATTCAAATCTAGGTATTACAAAAAACTTCAGACCTCTGCGATGCTTTTTCAGCGAGATATCAGCGATAACGTGTTTTCCACCGTTTCAATGGCGCGGCCATGGGGTTTTAGTCTTACAGCTCCTAAAATCTAAACCTAGGTATTTTTTGTATATTTTTTACATTTTCGACAAATTCAAATCTAGATTTTACAATGAATTTCAGACGTCTGCGATGCATTTTCAGCGTGATATCGGCGCTAGAGTGTTATTCACCGTTTCAATGGCGCGGCCATGGGGTTTTTGTCTTGCAGCTCCTAAAATATAAACAACATAAGATGACCGATGATAAAACCGGACAAGTGCGAGTCGGACCCGCCCATCGAGGGTTCCGTTCAAATTACGTGATTTGGTCACTCATACAATTATGACTCCGCGCATACCTCGATGATTGATTTCGTACTTTAAAGACTATATTTTTTATGACTTAATTACAAACATATTATTATAGTTTTCAGACTTTTCCCTGTATTTACAGTATAAGACGATATTACTTGCCAAATTGCATAGTTCTAGGTCAACGGAAAGTTTACTATAAATTTTGATCCTTGAGACTGTCGAAATATACGTTTTTCGCGGCATAAACGGCTGTATCTTTTTTCACATTAACTTAGAAGTTTGATTTATTCACAGCTTCAAGGGACTGTTTATTTGAGTACCTACCTATAAGATTTTAATTTCAACTCGATACCTCCACGCGTTCCAAAAACGAATACCAATAGGGGATATTACTGTAATGTTCTGGCAGTTTTTCGACGACTCGTTCAAAGCGTGAAATTTTGAACTCAATACAATAATGAAAGGAAATGATGGAGGATGGGATGAAATGAAAGGAATTATTAATTTCCAAAAGAAGAAAATGTTCGAAAACTTTGGGAAGCAGCTAAAAATCACTCTAAAATATGTTCAGGTTAAGTATTCAGGTGAGATAGTCGTATTTACAGAATAACATGCACTTTTATCATTTAAGACCACCGAATATGGCCGTAGGAACTAGGATGCCATAATATAGTTAAAGTACAGTTAGGTAAGTGAGATTAATTAAAACTGATATATTTTCACAAAATATATAGTTATTATAATTAATAACATAATACAACAAGAATACGAGGTTATGGCTCAGATCAATAAAAAACTATAGACGGAACATTGCGCCCACAAAAGTGTGACACGTAATATGAAGACGATTCGGTCATATGAAGACTGCCGCTCGGTAGTCAGCCGCGAGTGACTGAGAGCGCATGACGTACATTTGATATAATAATAATTGCGAAATTATGCCGTCCTGTTGTATAAACTGCTGCAAAAACAATTAATGTTGTCATAATAAGTCGTATTTATAAAATATATTTTAATAATAATTATTTTTGAAATGATATTTTTAGTTCCGTACCTCAAAAGGAAAAAACGGAACCCTTATAGGATCACTTTGTTGTCCGTCTGTCTGTCTGTCTGTCCAACAAGAAACATTATTAAAAAATTGTAACTCAAAACGTCAAACATACAAAACACTGACGCAACATAAAGGGCATTAATATGTTTGGGGTCAGATGGCCGTGTGTGAAAATGTCCCCACATATTATTATTATTATTATTATTATAAGATGATCAGATTTAAATCTCTCCCATTTCTGGGGAACTACGTCCAAATTGCGGGCTTTTGGCCAAACAACTAAGACGGGCGGCGTTAGGCAGTTTAGTCTATAGACAGAAACTTTCTGACGATTCTGCATGTGTTCAGTATGACTGCTTTCTGTAGGAGTATGTATGTGAGTGGATGAATGTCTAGTGTTTTAAGGCTTGTATGAAGTGTTTTGGGGATGACGCCGGTGCTGGATATTATGATAGGTATGGTCTTGACCGTGTGAGCTCTCCATTGAGTTTTCAATTCTATAGTCAAGTCTGCGTACTTTGAGAGTTTGTTTGTGTGTGTGGATGTTAAATTGTGTGTGTTAGGTATAGCTACATCTATCAGGTATACAATTTTATTTTGCTTATCGTGCAGGGTGATGTCAGGTCGGTTGTGATGTATAGTCTTGTCAGTCAGTATAGTTCTGTCCCAGTACAATTTGTATTCAGGTGAATCTACACTTCTGGACACATCTATTGGCCCACCTTGTATTTTCAGTTTCGTTTGGTCCTAGCTAAAATTTTATATTAGGTCGAGCAAAAAGTATTTATGCAGTTTTGAACCTGGCACATTCACAATTTCATTCAATAGTCTTTTTTTGAATTTCGAACACAGAATTTAAAGAAACAAAAGACAATTTGGAGCCTGTTTGTTGATATCAAACGATCGAATACTAAGAAAATGGATTACTTGTTTTATTGGATTACTTGGATTTAATTCTTGAAAAAGTGATTGATATCTTTGGTTTTGCAACAAAAATTACTTATTCTTAACATTAAGGTGAGGTTCTATCAATAATCTATGGATACTTCACCTGAAGTCGCCGCCCAAGCTGTGGCACTTATTCAGGCCGGACACAGCCAAAGAAACGTGAGTGCTCAACTTAATTTAAGTCGATCTGCGGTCCGAAATGTTTATCGGAGGTACCTAGAGACTGGCGGCTTTGTTCGTCGCCAAGGAAGGCCACGATCTCGGGTCACAACTGAAAGGCAGGATCGATTCATCGTGACGACCAGCTTGAGAAATCGTCACCTTACCTCCATTGAGATACAAAACCAACTTCGCGACTTCCACGGAGTATCTGTGAGCGCTCGAACTGTTCGGAGAAGGTTAAAAGAACGCGATATGGTACCACACAAGCCAGCTAATGGGCCCAAACTAACGCGAGCCCACCGAACAGCGCGCCTTCGTTTAGCACACAGCCATTTAAACTGGACACAGCAAGATTGGAGCCGTGTACTCTTTTCTGATGAGTCTAAAATTGTGTTACATGGCAATGATGGAAGGAAGAAGGTCTACCGACGTAAGGGAGAGCGTTTTGCACAATGCTGCTTTGAAGAGAGGGTTGCTTATGGCGGTGGCTCATGGACTGTCTGGGGCGGTATATCCGCGAGCGGCAAAACTCAACTTGAGGTTGTTACAGGACCGCGGCTGCCAACATTAAATGCTGAAAGGTACATTCGTGAGTGCTTAGAACCTCACGTGATACCATACGCGGACTATGTGGGCCCAAATTTCCATTTTATGCATGATAATGCAAGAGCCCATGCGGCCGGCATCGTCAGGGAATATCTTCGGGATGTGAACATCACAGTTATGGACTCGCCAGCCAGAAGCCCAGACATGAACCCCATTGAGCACATGTGGGACGAGCTAAAAAGACGTGTTAGGGCTCGTCAGCCAGTTGCCCAGACGATGCAGGAGTTGAAAACTGCCATAGAAGAGGAATGGGAGATGATCCCTCAAAGTTTCATAGAGTGGTTGATAAACTCTATGCCTAATCGTATGAGAGCTGTGGTAGATGCCCATGGAGGCAACACGCGTTATTAAATTAAACCTTTATTTGATAAAACATGTTTTTTATTCAAAAATCAATTGCCTTTAACAAGGCGTAGCTTAGGCGTTGGCTGGTTGGCTGTTAGGCGTAGCTCCATGTCCTATGGTATTCTGAATTCAAATTTAAAACAATACGATCGAAAAAGATGGTAAAATGTATCAGGTTTAAAACTGCATCAACAGTTTTTGTTCAATCTAGCAACCAATTTCGGTAGGGGCCATCGAAACCTAAACTCTAAGGTGGGCCAATAGATGTGACCAGAAGTGTAGTATAATTTGGGGTTGGTATTTATAGTATGATATTTTTTCTGTAATGAGATTGTGTTTATGTGCGGGTGTCTGGTATATGATTGCTGCTACTTGGTCGTGCCTGTGTTTGTAATCTGTTTGCGTTATAGATGAGCATGCGCCTGTGATGTGTTGTATTGTTTCAGGTTGTTTATGACAGTGACGGCAAAGGTCACTACTTAGATTACTGTCGCAGATGATGTATTTTTATTATTATTATTATTAATATAAATAAGCTTTGTTTTTTGGTAAATAAATAATGTTCATGATATGAAAATAAATTACTATGTAAGTAGCTAGTACATAAGTAGATAGATAGATAGCCTAGCCTAAGAAACTACCTAGGTAGGTACTTACCAGTTCGTTTTAACGCGAGCGTAGGTAGGTCGCTTT
This sequence comes from Charanyca ferruginea, assembly GCA_947361185.1. Classification (NCBI taxonomy): domain Eukaryota; kingdom Metazoa; phylum Arthropoda; class Insecta; order Lepidoptera; family Noctuidae; genus Charanyca; species Charanyca ferruginea. The sequence continues at coordinate 4,412,021 of OX376081.1, read as the reverse complement.
TTCACCCTATCCACTTATTTGTTTATTAATCCAGGTACCTAGTTTACTCGGTAGAAAAAGCGAAATACTTACCTTTTAAAAAAAGAAACAAATTACGTACTATAGTAGGTATATCATTTTTTTAATAGTCTAGTAAGTAGGTACTGTAACACTTATGCTACACTTGCACCTTTACGAACTATTGTAGGACTACGCTACGTTAAATGAAAGGTACGAATAACTTGTAGAAGATTATATTAATAAGATTAACGAGAGGTAAGATTTACACGACCTTCGCTCTTAGTCGAGCAGTCGGTCTCCCTGACATAACATGTCATCGTATAAAAGCTATATTCTACATAATTCAAATATGTTCCCGTGGTATCGAGAAGGTTCTAACCATAGAGTAAATAGTTATGGCTTCATTACATAAAGCCTCGTTGGCGGGCAAGTCTCTACATCAGCTACGCCCCCTTCATGAATAAAAGGGACTAGTAGCTTTTATTCATGTTCTGAACGTTCTGGAAACCAATACTAGTTTACGAAGTAATTGACTAACTAACCTAACAACTACCTATACCTATAGTAAGTCCCTACTCTAAAGAGGGAAATTGCAATGAGGACGTCTCTGTAGAGATGGTTCAATCCATGACGCATGGGGTAATCAACTAAAAGAATTAACGAACAACAAATACGCTCATGCCATCATGTCCAAACCCCACTCTACCAAAACCCTCTCGAAAAGGTTAGAGTGCATCCCGCTAAACAAAATGATATGGTCAAATCCATATCTTCCATTCTTGGTGACCTATATTTCTTCCTATACGAGGTTTACAATTAAATGAGAAAAGACTAAACTCGAAACAAACTTTGATCACTTAATAAACCATGCGTGTCATCGACAGCTTACGCAGAGATTATACTCTGTTAGCGTAATTGGCTACGTCAGTGAACGAGGCCTGTAGGAGTCCTACGCTAACTACATCAAACAATCTACTAAGTAACAAAAAAGAATTAGATACACGTTTTTGTACTTCAAGAAATGTGGGCACCATTCACCCATCAGTCTTCAGCTCGTAGTAAATATGAAAATACAAAAAAAACACGCATTATTATCATGTCGAAATATTTCTAATCACATACATAACAATACACCTAGCATCAACTGTCCATCATGACAGACCTAAATAACCATGGCAACTATGCTGTATGACATCCAATAATTAATAAAATGACAAATAATACACAACCTAAAATTATTATAAACAAGAAGTTTCAATTCAATCATATCCGTAAAAACTATTATGATACAAAACTGTTTAGAGCTAGGCATAAAAATTAAAATAAAATCATCTTTCAAAAATTGACAATAATAAAATTTACCTAAAGGAGAGTTCATACTATTGAATATTTTCTTCAACAAAGCTAGTCGTAATAAATTATTTTTAACCGACTTCGACGGAAAGAGGTTCTCAGTTCGACCTATAAATTTATTAATATATTTTATTTTTATTTCACTATTCTTTGAACCTAATAAGGATTTCAATTTACTCCGTTTTATATATTTATTTATTACAGCGGGTTGCGGAACCATATTATATAACTTCACATTACGCGTGACCTTACTATTCGCTTTATCAAAACTTTGGCTGTCCGAACCACCATTATACACAATATCTCGCGAGGACTCGACAACAATATTCTCTGGTAACACAATTTGGTTAACCGGAGCACCAACATAATCCATTCGCGACAACTCGACGAAAACATTTTCCTCCACCTCAACGAATGCCTCAACATTCGTCTTGCATTCTACTATCACCAAGTTCTCTTCTAGAACGTCAGTGACAACACTATCTTGTACCTGCTGGTACAAAACATTAACTACTTCTTCTTCTTTCGGCACCTCGACATCAGGTTGCTCTGAAAGATTTCTACTTAATAAAATAATCGGACCGGACTGACCCGATTCATCCTTCTCTTCCTCGTGTTCTAGAGGGGACGAGACCGACTCCTGTGCCTCATTTTCATCTAGGCTGCTCTCTGGACAGCTAGACACAGCAACCACATCTTTTCCAACACTGCCTGCTTGGCAGCCATCTTTTTCATTTCTCTGGGAAAATGAACCATTAATATCCTCAGACTTGACCTCTTTCGCCGATTCCACTATTGGAATTACGGCTTGCTGCTGTAAGAGTTGCCGCTTCCTTCTAGCGGGCCAATCATTAGCGAATTCTTCCCTTAACTTATCGCAAGTCTCCTCGAAAGACATGCCATCCTTGAAAAAAAGTCGGTAGTAGGCGTTTGCAGTACTCTTCACAAAACAACCCAGAAGTACTGGATAACCGGCTTCCTCCCATTCCTTGCGCTGTGCAACCACTTTAAACTGTTCGAGGAAATCATCGAACTCCAAACCCTGAATACCATAATAATAGGGCATATCTTCCCCAGGGAAATAATCACGATCATGACGATACATCGTGGTTTATAATAACATTAGATAAACGACACAAATACTTCTCTTTATTTCCTTTTATGCGATGCCGAAAAATCGCTCGTCTGCACTGCACTTTATAATATAGAACGATTACACGTACAATTCTTCGCTGCTATACCAGCGTAATCATCAATCTGGCCCTATTAATAGGCCTTCCAGCTACTCCTGCTGGAATATTAAATGCTCTGGGGGCGAGCACTCGCTTTTCGCATCTGAAAAAAAATCCTTCTACCCGGCGCCTGTCGCCAAATTGTAACACTTATGCTACACTTGCACCTTTACGAACTATTGTAGGACTACGCTACGTTAAATGAAAGGTACGAATAACTTGTAGAAGATTATATTAATAAGATTAACGAGAGGTAAGATTTACACGACCTTCGCTCTTAGTCGAGCAGTCGGTCTCCCTGACATAACATGTCATCGTATAAAAGCTATATTCTACATAATTCAAATATGTTCCCGTGGTATCGAGAAGGTTCTAACCATAGAGTAAATAGTTATGGCTTCATTACATAAAGCCTCGTTGGCGGGCAAGTCTCTACAGTACCTACCTATAGTCTGGAAGTCATTTTTTTATAGTCTATTAAAGGAGGATGGCGAGGCTGGACCCACGTAATTTAAAAATTAACGGAGCACCGTGCTCGGACTAGTTTATACTAATTATAGTAACAAGTTTATAAGAGTTCTCTAAAAAAAATATTGAGTTACTAGAGAATGGGAATTAAAAGTTATTAATGATTTTAGTTTATTAAAAAATAAGTATCGTGCAGTTTCCGAACGAAATGTTTTTTACGAATTACATTGATACATTCCAATCTACACTACTGATTTACCCTCTTAAAATACTTAAGTACGTTTTCGCTTGGCCGATTTCCTTTTTATTTTACTTACATCTTGTTAAATAAACCAATAACGTATAAAACGAAACATAAATACTGTTATAAACAGTCCGTAAAAATAATATAAATTATTTTAACAGTAATGAAAACATGGAACGTAAAAATGGAACGTCAGTGTCGAATTGTCATGTCATTTGATGTCATTGTCAATTCATTCCATATCCATTGTTTGTGTTTAACAGCTAACGTGGGTGGGATTCTAATACTATTTTTGCGATTTTGTGGATTCTTGACAATTTGGCTTTACCTTTAGACTGACGACCGACTTGCAAGTGATTTGGAATTTCTCAACGGTTAAAATGCGTTGTGTTAATAATTGAGAATTGCTCGCTTACCGAGACATCGTTAGTCTGATGAACGTGATCAAATAGTTGAAAGAGTACAGAAATGGGTGTACCCGCGTGATGTAAGTATATTCATGTACTAATTTGTTTAATTTCATGAACACAAATCATACAAATATAAAATAAATGGAGCAAGCAAAAGTAGAGATTTCGTATACAAATATGTAGTTTCGTATATAATACTCTTATCATAATTATGCTCTTCCTGCTCGTCTTGCAGTATTGGGCAACACAGGAGCATCTCTTAATCTTCTGAATATAATACCAACCTGAAGTATTTTATAATACTGCAGATTACGGTCAGTGGGTCGTCTTAGGTACTGCTTGTGGTGCACAATATTAATAACATTTTAAAATAAAATACTGCACCCGTATCAGGACCCAAGCTACCAATGGTAAGGGCTCCAGAGAGCAGAATCTCCTAACAATGTTGTATGACTAGGTGTACCACTGATGAAGTACAACTTCGCAGGCCAAGTCAAGATACTTGATTAGAAGAATATTACTATTTTTGTATAACCACACTGCTAGCGTAATAACCTGATGGATAGAGTTTTTGGATAGTCTGTTCTTTAAGTATGTGTACCTGTACCACACATGCTTTGGCAGCATTGAATGTGGTAGTCACATTCTTAACCCAGAAGCAAAACATGATTATAACTTAGCTTGTAAACATTTTTTGTGTATCCTTAACCATAGTAATAATATTTTTAGATAACTGGAGACAACTATATTTGTCACTCATGTTGGGAGTTGATAAATAGTAACCCAAATGATGGTCCTGAACATGAGACCCAACCACAACCTGGCCTTCGTGATGTATGTGCTGGATGTGGCAGATAGATTTTGAGAATCAGGAGCAGGCTAGTTGTCCGACCAGAGATGTCTGAAAGGGAAACCCGAATAAGAGACATTGTATCGGAATGGATAAGGCCCCGCCAGGTTGGTAATGAAAACAATTTATATAGGGTTACTGGTAAGCCTAAGGTAAGGTTACTGTCAAGGTCTCATCACAAGTGGGCTTTTTGGATGCCAACCTTACCAGTAACCCTATAAACATTTAATATTACAAATAATGATATGAAATCCTAATATATTATTATTTTTGGCAACATTTTACTTTTATTGTTTCAGTTAACCTTAAATGAGGACATATGTGTGCCATGCTATTTATGGGCACAGAGAGTGGTGGACAGTTCTTATAGAAGTTCTGCTGTGGTTTCACCTTCTGCAATCAGTCAACCAACATCTTCTCAACAGACAGAGCAAACGGTGGAAGTTGAAGAGGTTGGTCCATCAACATTTGGAAATCCATTAGTGGAAACATCTACTGAACAAATATTGCCCACAAGAAGAATATCTGACACAGCAGAGGGTGAAGAGGCTAGTCCATCCACCTCAAGACGTCCATTACAGGAAACTTCTGCTGAACATATTATATTGCCCACGTTGAGAAGAGCGGCTGATACAGCACGGCGCTGCTTGTTTTTGGAGTGCAATGATGCTGAAAAGCGACATATACCTGATGGGCTCAGAAAACGAATTATAAAGGATTTTAATTTCTATATTCCTAGCAATGCTAGAATTTGCAATTTCCACCTAGGTAACTATTTATTTGGCAACCACCCATTTATTCTAAGTGCCTGAATTAAATCTAGGCATATAGGTAGTTAGTCCTACTATACATACATCGCACTAGATAGGATGCTGGAGGGGCGAAATGCCATATTAGGATACTATTGTTATTGCCCCGTGGGAACATGGACAGTAGGCTGTTGCTCTCATGTTATGAGCATATTGTGGTAGATGGGCTATGCCAGACACCAGAGGTATGTCGCTGCACCAGCTGCCTTCTTAGATAATATTTTAATTAGATAAATCAATACTTACATACTAAAAAAAAAGTATCCAAGATTCACAACAATTGTATGTCTTCAATATTTTATAAGTCATTATAAAGTAAATAAAAGCGATTTCTTTAAAATATATTTTTATTTATTTAACAAACCTCTAGTTTCAAGCAGAGCAAATATGCTTATTTATATTATATTCTAGGAGATCTAACAACTGGACTCCTTATCTAGTCATATTGTGTACCATTACCACTTTAAAAAGTTATTACTATTTTATGAACCTTTTCGTAACGAGGGTTGATGTCTGTAAACCTAGCCAAACCCCTGAGCAGCATAGATTGTGTGAAAGATGATAGGTATGGTAGGTAGTAAGGGGGTGAATGCTAAGATGATGGCTTGTAGAGATGTAGATATGGAAGAGGATATACTGTGCCGATGGATTGGAAAGAGCAATAGGATGATGCTAAACTACATGTTAGCTAGGTTTAACCTGACCACAATCTAGTTTCTGGACAAGTAATGGGAGGACACCCTAGAAAAATCCACTGAAAATATTAGTGATGTCCTTAAAAAAGTCAGGCGCAACGCGCGGACGTATGTTCGTGGATGAAGTAAAAGAAGTAGATCGACGAATCGTAGCAGATGGCGTTCTGTAGTTTCTACCTACCCTCACGGGATATAGGTGTGAATTTAAGTAAATATGTATGAATAAGCCATTCTACTACTGAATAATAGGCCAATAAGTACATGCCCAAAGTACTTTAAGAATATTTTAGGTTATAATCTTCTACCGTTCATATCTTTTTTCTCCCATCTTCTATAACTTACTTCCCATTTGCTTTTTGGTTAGTCTTATGTCGTTCTTTAACAATTCATAAGTTTCTATAATGTATGCTACTCCTAACACTGGGTCCCACAATTCATGTAGTCTCGCCATTCTCCTTTCAGGAACAATAGTCTTTCGGAGTTCCCAGGTAATTTAAAAAATGTTATCTCTGGGTGCGTTATTGACGAATTCAAGCAACCAAAAGCAACACAATATATTCGCCACTGAGGCGCATTCGAGACTGTCGCTATACTAATTTCCCTACTAACTTAAAAAGTGTAGGTACGACTCGCGTTCCGACCGTTTGTATCACGGAATAATAAAAACAAGAGGAAGTGCCCTTAGTCTTACTTAATACTGGATCCAGTGTCGCCAAACTCACACATTTGCAAATTAAAATGTACTTGCAATACACAGAAAACGATGATATAATTGGCTACAAATTATAAACGCAACTTTGGCGAAAAGCTTATTTATTGTTGTTTGAAATTAAACCGTATCACAACTGACGAACGTTGCTATTATTTTACATGTCAAAATCACTAAAGATATTTTTTCCATCTAACAATCCAATTCGCGCAATGTCCAACGAATTCAGCTATTCGACGCTAGAGAGCGCTGTTACCAAATTACTTAACATGACATCTATTGTCACTATAAATAGATGTCATTTTCGCATGCAACTGTTATTTATTTTTCAATTCAATGAGAGATGTGGTCAAGTTGTCGATAATTTGTACAATGTAAGAAATGTAATTACCTACAGTGTTTAAATTGATCTTTTTAATGTACGTAATGGATCAAAAATGACGATTAATGAATTATGTATGCGTATATTGACATATTTTTCTGTGATAATATGAGTCCGTAATATGATTGTATGTAGAAAATTGATTGACGTCCCAATGAAATGACTAGACTAGAATATTTATAGGCCTACGTCTAACCGCGAATAAATAATTATTTGCCAGAATTTAGGTATAAGGTTTTTAAAACTCATTCTTTCAAACTCGTACTTTTATTTATTAAAAAAAAGTTTGGTACCAAACATACCTACATGTTATTGTTTTATCGACACGAACTATTTGCATTAATGTGTCGCATCCCTAAACGAGTAGCGTCGAAGTTTCTAGAATTTATGCCACGTAAAACGATTACAGTCAAGACAGCGAGCAAGCTAATTTAGACTTTAATGAATGGACATAAGATAGTTTTTTGTTCGCGTCAAAGTAAAAATATGGTATTGTCAATAAAAATCGAATATATTGAAATATATGAAAGTTTTATACTTTTTGGTGATACGATATACCTCTGCAAGAAACATTCTTTGCCCTGCTATCATTTTTGCATGTAAAAAATGCACAATAAGGCAGGGTTGTATTTTTTTCCTTACGTGCGACATTGTGCGATATGTCACGTCGCTGCAAGTAGTTGATCTCGACTGGACCAATGTTGATCATTTCCACATAATTGTGCCACACGTTCGATGGCTGCGTGGCACTTCCCCTTGTTTTTATTATTCCGTGGTTTGTATGAAGATAGAATACTGTATAGATATCTTTACCACAGTAAAGATATCTATACAGTATTCTATCTTCATACAAACGGTCGGAACGCGAGTTATACCTAGACGCGCCGACTTAGTAGGGAAATTAAATTAGTATACCGACAGTCTCGGATGCGCCGCAGTGGCGAATGGACGGTGTGATGATTTTGTAAGCAGTAAGCGTGCGATTTGTGACTAATATTCTAACAAAATAAGTATAAGTACTTAAGTGCTTCTTTAATATGGCAAATAGAAATTGTAAAATATATTGTGCTGTTTTTGGTTGCTTCAATTCGTCAGCAACGCACCCAGAGATAGCATTTTTTAAATTACCTAGAAACTACGAAAGGTAAGCTACTAGTACGTAATTTGTTTTTTTTTAATGTAAGTATTTCGCTTTTTTTTCTGCCGAGTAAGGATTAATAAATAAATAAGTGGATAGGGTGAAAAAAGCGACCTACCTACATTCGCGTTAAAAAGAACTGATAAGTAGGTAGTTTCTTAGGCTAGGCTATCTACCTACTTATGTACCTAGCTACATAAATATGTTGTGGAATTAATCGAAATACCTATCATTAAATAATGATTATGAGAGTAAAAGATAGGTATAGACGCCAGCACATCAGAATTGTCAAATTTCCCCAATTGAATATGAACCTTATGCTTCTGTAATAAAATTAAAAATCTATCAAAGAAATTGGACAGATTGTTGTAGCTTGTGCTGGACTCTATACCTACCTACTTAGTAAGATTTAAATTATTGTTTATTTTTGAAGATTTTGTAGTAGGTAGGTAGTTAGAGGCTTTGATTGCTAAACTTAGGTACCGCACACGCGATGAGATTGTTGATATTAAGTAACGTCTGGCAGCAGTTCGACATCGGATGGGTGACCAAAAAATGGTAAAAAGTGGTAATGGAGACCTTAACCCTGGAGTAGTCGCGTGGGCTACATATGTAGCCCACTCATACAAAATCGAGAATTTCTCAGAATCGGTATGCGTTAAGTTTTTGAGCCCCCAGGTACTTTCGAACGAATGTACGAGAGACACGCTAAGTGTAGCACAAGCGGCAGTCACGCGCGGTTGTGTCACAGGACTTACAACACTACAATACAACAACAACAACAACAACACAACACAACAACAACGGACGGCGCGGACGGCGCGGACTACAATTGTAGCCCGCGCGACCAATTACGTAAGTATTTTTATCATGTCAAACTTTTGTGTTTTTATTAATTTTATGATAATTAACTCAAATTCGTTATTTAATATTAGTTTCGGATTGATTTAACATAAGTGACTTTTCATTTTTTAGCATAAAAATGGATAATCGTCGAGCTACACAGATTGAGGCATGGCTGAAGATAATGAACCGATTAGCAACGCGCGCGCATTGACACATACCGGAGTTGACAATACATTGTGGTCAAAAACGATTCCTCTGGATAGAGGATTCCTCTATGATTCTCAGAAACCCAACCAACTCCCTCGGCAGCGACATCGAGTAATGTTGTGCGCTGTTGCTGACTTTGGAAGAGCGCGCAGTAAACGCACCAGAAAGATGTGCACTGCGTGTAATAAGTTCGTATGTGGGGATCGTTCGAAGATTATGTGTCTGTCCTGTGCAGACAACAGAAGTTAGAAATTAGTTCCTAGTAGTTTTTTTTATTCTGATCTCAATTAGAGCGAATCCTGTGATTTGTGTGCCAATTTAGAGAGGTTTTTTATTTTTGCAGATATTTTGTAACACAGAGGTTGTGATTAGGTTATGTTAATCTTATTTAGTTAAGAAAACTGTACTGATTATATTTACATATGTCTAGTAAACCGTTAATGCTTATGAGTTTATTTATTTCAATTTGAAAATGGACTACGTATGTAGCCCGTGCGACCACTCCCGTTTATTTTTAGGTGCGCGACTACTGCAGGGTTAATAAGCTGAGATGACAAAAGAATATTACTATTATTTCAAGGTGTTGAAGTTTGTAAGGATTGCAGTTTGTTTTTTTTTTACCTAGAATAAAGGGAAATCATTTTTTTTTCAGACGCCTTGATTTTCGTACGTCTCAGGCGAGGCGCAAATATTTTTCAGTCTCAAATTTATAATGGTGGTTTTTTTTTATTCAGTCTAATCAAAAACATAAAATGTATTTTTATTGAACGTGTTAGAATAAAAAGGAATAAGAGCAACAAACATAAGCAATTAATAGCTCTTCATTAAATACACATACTTATATACTCAAAGAATATTATTATTTTAGAACAGAATAGTGAAATGAAAATACTTTGTTTAGGAAACATATATTTTATTGTAATATTTCAGACTCAAAATCATTTATTTCATTTACAGGTACTTTTGAATTGTCAGAGTCAGTCAGAAAGTTGAATCTAGTTGCTCGTTCCAAACGGTAGATTTCTATGGAGAAGAACGAGCAAGAAACTCCATGAACACTCTTTTAAAATCAGTAATACACTTCTGAACACATCTATTGGCCCACCTTGTATTTTCGTTTCGTTTGGTCCTAGCTAAAATTTTATATTAGGTCGAGCAAAAAGTTTTTATGCAGTTTTGAACCTGGCACATTCACAATTTCATTCAATAGTCTTTTTTTGAATTTCGAACACAGAATTTAAAGAAACAAAAGACAATTTGGAGCCTGTTTGTTGATATCAAACAATCGAATACTAAGAAAACTTGGTTTTATTGGTTTGATTTAATTCTTGAAAAAGTGATTGATATCTTTGGTTTTGCAACAAACATTACTTATTCTTAACATTAAGGTGAGGTTCTATCAATAATCTATGGATACTTCACCTGAAGTCGCCGCCCAAGCTGTGGCACTTATTCAGGCCGGACACAGCCAAAGAAACGTGAGTGCTCAACTTAATTTAAGTCGATCTGCGGTCCGAAATGTTTATCGGAGGTACCTAGAGACTGGCGGCTTTGTTCGTCGCCAAGGAAGGCCACGATCTCGGGTTACAACTGAAAGGCAGGATCGATTCATCGTGACGACCAGCTTGAGAAATCGTCACCTTACCTCCATTGAGATACAAAAACAACTTCGCGACTTCCACGGAGTATCTGTGAGCGCTCGAACTGTTCGGAGAAGGTTAAAAGAACGCGATATGGTACCACACAAGCCAGCTAATGGGCCCAAACTAACGCGAGCCCACCGAACAGCGCGCCTTCATTTCGCACGCAGTCATTTAAATTGGACACAGCAAGATTGGAGCCGTGTACTCTTTTCTGATGAGTCTAAAATTGTGTTACATGGCAATGATGGAAGGAAGAAGGTCTACCGACGTAAGGGAGAGCGTTTCGCACAATGCTGCTTTGAAGAGAGGGTTGCTTATGGCGGTGGCTCATGGACTGTCTGGGGCGGTATATCCGCGAGCGGCAAAACTCAACTTGAGGTTGTTACAGGACCACGGCTGCCAACATTAAATGCTGAAAAGTACATTCGTGAGTGCTTAGAACCTCACGTGATACCATACGCGGACTATGTGGGCCCAAATTTCCTTTTTATGCATGATAATGCAAGAGCCCATGCGGCCGGCATCGTCACGGAATATCTTCGGGATGTGAACATCACAGTTATGAACTGGCCAGCCAGAAGCCCAGACATGAACCCCATTGAGCACATGTGGGACGAGCTAAAAAGACGTGTTAGGGCTCGTCAGCCAGTTGCCCAGACGATGCAGGAGTTGAAAACTGCCATAGAAGAGGAATGGGAGATGATCCCTCAAAATTTCATAGAGCGGTTGATAAACTCTATGCCTAATCGTATGAGAGCTGTGGTAGATGCCCATGGAGGCAACACGCGTTATTAAATTAAACCTTTATTAGATAAAACATGTTTTTTATTCAAAAATCAATTGCCTTTAACAAGGCGCATATTCGACTTGTTAGGCGTAGCTCCATGTCGTATGGTATTCTGAATTCAAATTTAAAACAATACGATCGAAAAAGATGGTAACATGTATCAGGTTTAAAACTGCATCAACAGTTTTTGTTCAATCTAGCAATCATATTTCGGTAGGCGCCATCGAAACCTAAACTCTAAGGTGGGCCAATAGATGTGTCCAGAAGTGTATTTTACAAATTTAGGTTAGGTACATCATTCATGTCATAACAACTAGGTACATATAATTTAATATTAAAATTATACATATACATAGACTTTCATAGTTATCATCATAATTATACTTATCTATTATTTTCTTCGCGAGCTCCGTACCGATCAACGTTTCAATCAAAAAGTCATCCAATGAAGTCGGAACACTCGCTTTTATAAGCGGCGACAAACAATTATGATTCACATAAACGATGACAAGCAAATGTGATTCACACTTATTTGCTATCCAAAGTTTAAACACACTTTATTCTATTTAAAATGATGTTATTTACTATACTTCTACTGCATTTAATCAGAAATTAATTATTACTTTATATTACAACACGAATTACGTTGTTATATATTAATTACATCGGTATAAATCGAACAAACGCTTCCTATTTCATTTACGGATTTTTTTTTATATTAAATAAAAAATATAATATTTACATTCACAAAACTAGAAAGAAAATATAACACTTTTCACATTTATAATCACTAAACTAGAAAGAAAATAAACAAACTAGGAAGAAATGCAAAAACTGTACGCGTGTCAACCCTATCGCATGTTGAGGTACTGCGCGCGTGTAGGTAATTATTTCAAGGACAGGGCCGAGTTACAATACTGTATAGATATCTTTACTGTGGTATTGTGACTCGGCCCTGTCCTTGAATTAATTACCTACATGCGCGCAGTACCTTAACGTGCGATAGGGTTGTCCCGCGTACAGTGTTTTAATTTCTTCCTAGTGTGTGTTCTAATTTTGTGATTATAAATTTGTAGTGTTTTATTTTCCTTTTAGTTTTGTGATTGTAAATACGGGTATATAATATTTTCATTTAATAAAAAAAAAATGAAATAGATAAATGAAATGGGAAGTGTTCAATAAAAATGCATGTTATGTTTTTGATTAGAAGTTTAATAAAAAAACCACCCTTATTTTGAGACTGAAAGGATATTTGCGCCTCAGTCGCAGACATTCAAGACGTCTCAAAAAAAAAATATCCCTTTATTCTGCAATCCTTACAAACTTCAACACCTACTTCTTACTTAACCAAAATGCAAAACACAACACAGCTGACAAAACCTCTAACTACCGACTACAAAATCTTACTTAAAAAGTAAATAATAATGTAAAATCTTACTAAATAGGTAGATACAGAGTCCAGCACAAGCTAAAGCAACAATCTGTCAAATTTCTGATTTTCAATTTTATTACAAAAGCGTAAGGTTCATATTCAATTGGGGAAATTTGACAATTTTTAATGGCCTGATGTGCTGGCGTCTGTACCTATTATTTACTCTCATAATCATTTTATAATGACATTTTGTTTAATTCAATAATATATGTAAGTAGCTAGTACACAAGTAGGTAGATAGATAGCCTAGCCTAAGAAACTACCTAGGTAGGTACTTACCAGTTCGTTTTAACGCGAGCGTAGGTAGGTCGCTTTTTCACCCTATCCACTTATTTGTTTATTAATCCAGGTACCTAGTTTACTCGGTAGAAAAAGCGAAATACTTCCTTTTTAAAAAAGAAACAAATTACGTACTATAGTAGGTATATAATTTTTTTAATAGTCTAGTAAGTAGGTACCTACCTATAGTCTGGAAGTAATTTTTTTATAGTCTATTAAGTTTCAGGAACATATTATTACAGTCTTTCGGAGTTCCCAGGTAATTTAAAAAATGTTATCTCTGGGTGCGTTATTGACGAATTCAAGCAACCAAAAGCAACACAATGTATTCGCCACTGAGGCGCATTCGAGACTGTCGGTATACTAATTTCCCTACTAACTTAAAAAGTGTAGGTACGACTCGCCTTCCGACCGTTTGTATGAAGATAGAATACTGTATAGATATCTTTACTGTGTCTTTACTGTGCTGCGAGCGTCACATGCACCAGTCCTTGAATTCAGCGAAATCCATGCGTATCGATAGAGTTGTACCAAGATGTGAGCAATGTCGATATTAAGTCGTGTGTTTGTATTCACATGATTATTATCAGTAATATTATTATTAAAATAGCTTTGTTTATAACAAGCAATTATTGATTACTGTGGGTTATTCATTTAGTTTCTAAGTAGGCTTTTCGCTTAAAATTTGGTTTTATTACATTTTATTTTAATTACATTTTCAATTACAATAAAATTAGTACTACATTTATAATATAAAAATGCAATTTAAATTCACTAGGTCATGCACATTTATTTATTAGGGCTGTAAAATTAAAATTTTCTTTAGTTTTTTGCAAACTGTAGCTTTGTTTTACGTTGTATGTTATTCAAAGATGCAATTTGCGCCCTTAATAGTTACTGGGTTTACGATGCTCTAAAATAGGATTATTTCCGAAAACAACATGTTATCATCCTAGTGCTCTAAAGCATTATGATGATGTTTGATGATACACATGATTTTATTGATAATTTTTAGTTAATATATTAATTATCGAATGTACGTAAACAACATTTATAAAACAAACATAAATGTTGTTCGTAAAACAGAGTTACAATTAGCAAAAAACAAAAGAAAAAATGCATTTCGCGGCAATATCGGAAGTCCCACTACAAACTATTATTTAGATGTATTTAGGAAGTCCATACTATTCGTACTCCGTCAGCCCTCCCGAAATTAAAGCGAAAAATTGCAAGACAAAATTACAGTAATTTTATCGATATAAATAATCGAACTTTTGGTCGCCGTAACATAGATGAGCTTATGCGAATGTGAAGTGTACGTAAAGCACAGTGTTTGCATTAGTGTAACAGCCATTAGCAAACTCGCGATCTAAGTGCGTGGCATTTATTGCGTAATACGCGTACGTACGTATATATTTGTCTAATATGTTGTACTAAAGTACCTTTTCTACCAAAACAATACTGACATAATTTCACATTTGTGAGGCTTTTTACCAGTGTGTGAACGAGTATGTTTTATACTTAACTATCCTTCTGCCTAAAACTATGATGACATGTTTCACACTTAAAAAGCTTTTCACCAATGTGTGTACGAATATGTCTTACTAAATTACTCTTTTGCCCAAAACTTTGCTGACATGTTTCACATTTGTGAGACTTTTCACCAGTGTGAGTACGAATATATTATGTTTTATTAAACTAGGCTTTTGCCTTAAACATTGCTGACATGTTTCACTCTTGATGCCAAAAGTGTGTGTAAAAATATGTCTTACTAAATTACTTTTTTCACTTAAACTGACATATTACAAATTTGTGAAGGGTTTTCACCAGTGTGTGTGTGTGTGTTACTAATCTATCCTTTGCACTAAAACTTTGCTAACATGTGTCACACATAAAAGGCTTTTCACCAGTGTGTGTACGAATATGGTTGATTAAATTGCCCTTTTGACTAAAACTTTGCTGACATGTTTCACACTTGAAAAGCTTTTCACCAGTGTGTGTACGAGTATGTCTTACTAAATTAGTCTTTTTACTAAACCTACACTGACATATTACACACTCGTGAGGCTTTTCACCAGTGTGTGTACGAATATGTATTACTAATTGATTCTTTAAACTAAAACTTTTCTGACATGTTTCACACATGAAAGGCTTTTCACCAGTGTGTGTACGAATATGGCTGACTAAATTACCCTTTTGCCCAAAACTTTGCTGACATATTTCACATTTGTAAGGCTTTTCACCAGTGTGTGTACGAATATGGTTGACTAAAGTACTCTTTTGCCCAAAACTTTTCTGACATATTTCACATTTGTAAGGCGTTTCACCAGTGTGTGTACGAATATGTGTTACTAAACTACGCTTTTGCCTAAACCTTTGCTGACAAGTTTCACACTTGAAACGTTTTTCACCAGTGTGTGTACGAATATGGTTGACTAAAGTACTCTTTTGCCCAAAACTTTGCCGACATATTTCACATTTGTAAGGCGTTTCACCAGTGTGTGTACGAATATGTTTGACTAAATTACCCTTTCCATTAAAACCACGCTGACATATTTCACACTTGAATGGTTCATCGCCCGTGTGCTTACGAATATGATATTTTAAATATTTCTTTTCCTTATAACTATGCTGACATATATCACACTTGTATGGTTTTTCACCAGTGTCTGTGCGGTTTTGTTGTTTTAATTTTTTTGCTCGCTGATTACATTTGACAGGTGCTTTAGATTTAGTAACCGGCTTGACTGTACCACCTTGAGTATTCCCGATTATGTTTGAGTCTGATAGTTCATTCTTATTTTGCTTGTCTGTAATTGTATCTTTTAGTTTTGTTCTTCGTAAGTCAAGCTTCTGTATTTTCACAACGGGCACCCCTGTGATTATAAATTTCGTAAGTACATTGCTCAATGTAGATTGGGGGATGCACATGAGGAACAATAAAAGAGATTTGAATAATTGGGTAGGTGACACCACCAATCAATTGACGTACGTTTTATGTGCTGTCAAAACGCGTGTACGGGACAACTATAAATGATAGATTGTGATAGAGTTTGTAATGCTAACTTTATTGATATAATGATATAGCTAATTGATACAGTGATCACTTATGATAGAATGATAATTTTAGTATATCGAACTGCTACGATATTATGATAATGAGTACACGCGACGAGGACCGAACGCGAACTAAGGTAAATTGCGCACGCGGTACAAAACTGCATATTCAGCATAAAATATATGTATTGTACGGGTGGACCGTACATGCTCCCAGGCACGAGAGACTAAGATAAAAATAAACATTAAAAATATAAAAATCAAAATTAAGCATTAATTAACAAAATATAATACTTAAAGAAGCAATGATAATCGAAAGCACAATTTGAGTAGATACGCGAAAAACTTAATAGGTAAGTCTCTAAAAAGTCTTATTCATTTTTACCGAAAATAGATTCGCGGAACACAGGCGACGTAGCCTTGTTTTGTTTACGCGCACTGATTACACCCGAAATTGTGTTGAGCTCAATTTCACTAGGTCCCGATTGCTCATTTAAACTGATACGAGGAACACTGATTACACTAGCACTCTGAAGCTGCTGATGAGTGGAGGGCGCGTGCAGAGGCACGCTGCGCACACGCCGAAGGCGCCGCCACACGTGCACGGCTCCTGCCGCGCACAGGGCGAACACCACTAAGTATATCACCGTGTAGTGATGCACGTCGTGATATGAGAACTCGTCGTCCAAATCTTCATCGATGCTCGGTTCATCTTTCATCTGACTCAATTTATCATGGACTTCCTTTACCAGACCTTGAGTCTCGATGTGAGTATGATCAGACTGTTCGTCGATTGCACCGATAGGTATCGATAAGTTGATTATGTGGTTGATAGGTGGTATATCAATCCTCAGAACACCTGCCGTAGTCTTCAGAACGTTGGACAGCTTTTTATGTGAATAAACTGTGTAAGTATCTCCTTTGATGACGCACCCATCGCCGAGCATGATAACACCAGCCTTGTTTAATTGTACGGCCGTAACTTGATACTCGCATATGATTCGTATGGAGCACGGTCCGCAACAAAAGTATAAATAAGTGTTTATTTTATTAAGCTCTGTCCAACGGTTTGTGCAGATTGTAGATGCTGTGCTGCAACGATTGGACTGCTGATCTCTGATGCAGAGGTTTTCATCCGATCTCATTTGATAAATCGGACCCTTCAAAGGGCAGATGTATGTTTCTGTGTTATAAAACATACAGGTTTGGATATCGTTCTCCGTCATTGGAATATAAGCGTCCTTTTGTATATTAATTGCGAGAAGATCTGCGATGGCAATTATACTGATCATATTACTTCCAACCTGCTGCGGAATTGTTATGATTTTGTAGATGTCGTAGCTATCTCTACTCACTAATGGGATTTTAACTTCGAAGATAATAAACTGCTGCATGACTCTGGCTTTGGTCTTTAATAAATGATACAGTTTAGATAAATCCGATTGAATATTATCTATTGGAAGAGTTAATTCTTTTGCTAACTGTCCTATTATGATATTAAGTTCATCCGTCAGCTGTTTAGGTGTTAGAAGGTGGAAATTGAACCCTGTGTGTTGTAGGTTCATAATAGTATCCACGATGGTGTCTTGGATGGTTTTCAAGTTCATCAGGACACTGTTGGCAATGATAGATGATACACTAAAGCTGTTAGACATTAGTGATTCTTGAACTCCGTCTTGAATTGAGTTAAATCCCTTTTCTAATATGATCAGGTGCTGATTAAACACCTTGTGATGTCTATCCATCGCATTTTCTACTCTTTTGACGATGTTGTTCTCTGCTTCAACAATAGATGTGTTGTTTTTCCATAAGGAAGCCAAACGCTTTTGATTGCGTCTAATTTGTTGGATATCCTTGGCATAATTTTTAGCAAACTCGTCATCTAAGACACCAAACAAACTTCGTGCTATGCTTCCTATAGGATTGATAAGACCGCGCTTATGTCGCACGTTCCCCGAGAACTGCTGACCAAGCAACATGCTATTGTAATGGTCAAGTTCATTGCTACCGTGACGTAATTGCATGAGGATTGCGTCACACTGTGATATCTTTGTTGTATTAGAACATATGTTGCCCAGATGATCCACGTATTTTTTAAGCAGATCTAATCCTTGCCAATAGGGCTCCATGTCATAATATATAATCAACTTCCACTCGTCTCGTTCGAGACGCATATTAGAGATCTTGTCGAAATAAATGCTCTGATTGCTATTCATAGGTGCTGTTTTGTAATCACAAGTAGATGGTGTTATGATTAACATTAAAAACATGAGAGCGATGTAAATAAAATTGCTGATTTTTCCCCTCCGACTTCGTCTTGATCTATTTTTCGATGTTTCGTTTTCATTTGACACCGAAGGTTGATTGTTGTTTTCTGTTGTGATATTATTTTGCTCTGTATTGTTTTCAGGTTGTTGATCTTCGTGGACTGGCAACAAGGAAAGTTTCGTGATTGGCCTCTTCATAACCCCATTTTTTGTTTTTACTGATACCACACGAACATAGCTGTCCTTGCCGGGGTGCAGTTCTATGATTCTGCCGAGGGCCCACTTTCCAGGTGGTAAGTTAGCGTCTTGAATGATAACTATGTCGTTGATCTTTAAGTTGGATCGCTGCTGCCGCCACTTGCTACGTGCTGATAACTGACACAGGTACTCGGATTTCCACCGTTTCCAGATGTCGTCAAAAATCTTCTGGGTAAGCTGCCATCGTGTTCTTGCATCTCTTTCTGTCTCAATAATGGTAAGTGTGGGACCACTCGATAAAAAGTGCGACGGAGTTAAGTAATCCATGTCTTCCGGGTCTTCGCTGATGGCGCAAAGAGGTCTCGTATTAAGGCAGGCTTCCAACTGTGCTAGTAATGTGGAATACTCTTCATACGTCAGTTTCTGCTCACCCACAACTCTCTTGATATGGTGTTTGAGACTTTTGACAGCCGCTTCCCAGAGCCCCCCAGCACTCGGCCAGGATGGCGCGTTAAAGTGCCAGTGTATTTGCATATCTGTGATTGCTCTGTAGAACTCTTGGTTAAGGGTTGTTCGTAAGTTGATATACTCGTCATGCAAAGCCTTGTTGGCTCCGACAAAATTTGTCCCATTATCACTATAGATATGGGTTGGAGCTCCTCTGCGGGCTGCCATCCTCCTTAATGCTGCAAGGAAGGCAGCTGAACTCAGGTCGGAAACGAGTTCTAGGTGCACGGCCTTGGTCGCCATGCACACGAACACCGCTATGTAGCCTTTGGTCGTCTTGATGCCACGACCCTTATTTGCTTTGACGTCCACATAGCCGGTGAAGTCGACACCAGTATGATTGAATGGCCGCGACGGATTACTTCGCGACTCAGGTAAGTCTCCCATTATTTGTGTATTTTTTACAGGATTATGCCTTCTGCATATGACGCAGTTATGTATACGTTTTTTGATAGCACGGTTACCGCCAATTATCCAGAACTCCTGTCTTAACCACGCCAGTGTTAGGCGAGCTCCACCGTGGAAGGTCATCTGATGACCTTGATCAATCAGTCGATCGGTAAGTAATCCGCTGTGAGAAATGATAATAGGATGTTGCATGTTTTTGCTTATCCTTGCGTTGCTTATCCTGCCACCAACCCTCAGCAATCCGTTTTCATCTAGATACGGATTTAGGTTAAGTAGCTTGCTTTTAGAGTTTACATAGTTATGCCTTTGAAGGCTTTTAATCTCCTCCGTAAACTCTTGTTGCTGTACATGCTTGATTAAAATGTGCTTAGCTCTTCTTAACTCAGTGATTGTAAGAAAAGACGGCTTTGGTAGTGATTTTGATGATAAACGCAATATCCTCGCAAGTATACGAGTCGATTTCGTAAAACTGCTATACTTGCTCAGCATTGTGTCGATGACGTCATATGATTGTTTTTGCGAGAAGGAAACTTGTTGTATGATTGCTATCTCTTTCATTTCTTCGCATGTGTTGTAGTCGGGGTTTTCCTTTGTCTGATTTTCATCGAATGTAGGTAACCATGACGGTCCATGCCACCAGAGTGTATGCTGCTTAAGTTGTTCTACAGACATGCCTCTACTAGCGCAATCAGCTGGATTGTCTGCGGACTTAACATAGTGCCAGCTGTTTGAAGGTATGATATCGGTCACTTGCTTGACTCTATTGGCAACGAAACGCTTCCAGCGACTGGGGTCACCTTGTAGCCATCCCAGTACAGCTGTTGAGTCCGACCATGCGAAGATTTTGATATCGTGTCCAACCAGACATTGTGTAACTGTGTACATTAACTTTGATAGTAGTACGGCCGCGCTCAATTCCAATCTTGGTAATGTGATACTTTTATTTGTAGGAACAAGCCGCGCCTTTCCAGTTATTAATGATACTGTTGAGTTTTGGTTGGCATCTTCATTTTCGTATATGCAATAAATCACACAAGCGAATGCTTTCGTTGATGCGTCACAGAATCCGTGCAGCTTAATAGTTCCGTTCCTGTGACACTGCAGCCATCTCGGTAGTTTAAACTCATTGATATGTTGTAAATCTTGTGTCATTAGTGACCATTGCTTAACGATCTCTTCAGGAACTTGATCATCCCATTGGAGTTGTAGCTGCCAAACTGTTTGGAATAGTAGCTTAAGCTTGGTGGTAATAGGAGACAGCCACCCCAAAGGATCAAAGATTTTTGATATGTCTGATAGGAGAGATCTTTTCGTCACAGTTTTTGATGATGACACGTTGATTTTGCTTTGGAAGGTGAATTGAACCTCAGTAGGGTGCCAGCGCAACCCGAGAGTCTTGGTGGACTCTTGATGACGAAAATCAAATACCTCATTTGTTTTGCTGACGTCATCGAGTAACTCTGCCTTATTCGATGACCATTTGCGGAGGTTGAAACCTCCTGATTTCAAAAGATCTATTAAATCTTTCTGCAGTTGCTTTGCTTCCTGCAGGGTATGATGACCACTCAAAAGATCATCCATATAGAAGTCTTCTTCTAAGACCTTCGCTGCTGCTGGATACTTGTGGCGTTCATCATTTGCTAACTGCTTAAGCGTCATTATTGCTAAAAATGGCGCTGCTTTTGTACCGTATGTGACGGTCATGAGTTCGTATTCACGAATAACTTGTTGTGGAGAGTCACGCCATACAATTTTTTGATATTTCAAATCATCCTTGTGGCAAAAAATCTGCCGAAACATTTTCTCCAGGTCGGCAGTGTATGCGAATTTGTATTGCCTCCATTTTAAAATCAATGAAAACAAATCTTTTTGTAAATTAGGTCCGCTGTACATTAAATCGTTCAAACTCAGCCCCGACGATGTTTTCGCCGATGCGTTGAAAACGACCCGCAACGCTGTCGTCGTGGAATCCGATTTCATTACACAATGATGTGGTAAATAGCAGTTGACTTGATATTTGTTGTATGTACTTTCTTGCATGTGGCGTAACTCGATGTACTCATGGATAAATGATCTATAGGATGTTTCAATATTAACGTTATTAAAAAACTTCTTTTCAAGCTGATAAAATTGTCCAATGGCCTTGTGTTTGGACTCCCCTAATTTTTCCTCAATGTTTGCCTTCAGAGGTAATCTGACGACGTAACGACCATCTTCTCTTCTTGACGTATCTGCCTTGTAACGCTCTACACACTGATGATCTTCTTCTGACAACTTGTTTTGACTGTCGTCAGCAACATCTTCAATTGCCCAGAACCTCTGAATATCATCTATGTTGTTTAGGACAACACTACATTGATATGATATTATGTTTCCACTTATAATCCAGCCAAGGCGTGTTTGCTGCGCCACTACCTGGGAGTCGCCTTCCTTGATGAGGCCATTCATAATGATCGATGAGTAAACATCTGCTCCAAGCAGTATGTCGACTGGACGACTGTGGTTGTATTCAGGATCCGCTAGGTTTACATGCTCTAGACAAGCCCATGATGGCTTTTGAAATGAGCGATTGGGCAAATTATAAAGCAGGGTTTTCATGATAAGTACCTCGGTAGAAAAAGTGAAGTCTGCATACACTGCTGATGCTTCAATTTGTATAACACCCTTGCAGTTATTTTCCTTGGCACCCACTCCCATTACAACTCCCTTACATGCTTTTCGAGGAAGTCCTAATCGCTGAGCTGCGTTCTCAGTGATCAGTGATACTTGGGATCCCTGATCTATTAAGGCTCGCATAGGGTAGTATACCCCATTAACCCCCATAACCTTGATTTGTGCTGTTGCTAACAGGGTCTCTGATATTTCTGGATTCGACACGTGTGTGACGTTTTTGCGTTCCTTTGATGTGGAATCGCTAGCGTAAGACTTCGAGTTACTGGAACCCGAGAAGGTATCATGTAACAAGGTGTTATGATCGCCTTGACATTCACGGCATCTTTTGTCGGAAATACATGCTTTACCTTTATGATCATAAAGACAGTTTTTGCATAAATTTAGTTTAATCACTGTCTTGCGTTTAGAATCCGGTGTTGATTCTAAGAAAGTTTTGCAATTGAATAATTGATGATGTTCATTGCAAACCGGACATTTCCATTGTTTTTTAGTCGCAGAATTGTTTGAAAATGATCTATTCGACTTATGGAAATGCTTTTTGTGGTTGGGCTCTTGCTGAGACTTGTTATCTGATTTCTGACCATCTTGCTTGCGGCGTGAAGCTTCTAATGATGTAAACTTGTTCTCTAAAAATCTCATGAATTCACTCAATATTGGCAAATCTCGTGGGTTTTTCAGAGAGTCCGTGTAGTCAGAGTGGGTTTGTTGATCCAGTTTCAATGCTAGTACATGAACTATAAATGGATCCCACGATTTTACGTCAACCCCAAGGTTTTTAACCGCATTCAGACACTCGTTAGTGGTGTCATACATTTTCTTGATTTGTGAGGCTGACTGCTGTTGCATAGTTGGTAATAATAAAAGGATATTAAGATGAGAACTGAATATTAACTTAGTGTTATTGTATCTGTGGTTCAATATGTCCCAACAGACCTTATAGTTTTCGGTGCTAATATGCAAGTGCTGGATTAGTCTCTCTGGTTCCCCCCTAAGCTTAGCTTTCAAAAACTGCATTTTCTGTGCGCAGGAGATAGAACGGTTGTTATGTATTGATTCCGTGAATAAGTCCTTAAATGCTACCCATTGATGATAGTTTCCGTTAAATGTTGGGATGTCCATCGTTGGGGTACTTTTTTCACGGTGAGAGACTGACCACATCTTACTGTTGATAGACTTCTTGATGTCAAGATAAAGTTTTTCATATTTGCTGAACGACTCTTCGTATTCTTCATTTTCTTCAAACAACTCGCTATCAATCTCCCAATGTAACGAGTCTATTGTTGACCATCTTGATTGAACAGTCTGCAAAATATCTTCGAACTCCCATTTCTCAGATATTTTATCTAAATCTATGATAGCAATGGTACGCGAGAATGCCTTAAAATTGCTTTTCTGTTTACGTAGCATCTCTTCCAGTTTACTGCTGTTACCTTGCGAAGTGTAAAAAGTCGGCGACTTGGCTCTAATCTTACTGGTTGATTGCTGTTCATTGTCTCTTGCATCTTGATCTGTAGATCCTGCTCCGGGCCCCTGACTCTTCTCCGTTTCTGCTGCTTGCAATGGTGGTTGCGGAGTAGTCGGTGCTTCGACAATCTTGGGTTCGGTCATGGTGACCTTGTACTGCTGAATGTACGCACGTGCCTCGTTGTAAAACTGTCTGGTTTTCTGATAATAATTTTCTGAGAAATAGCTGTAGCCGCGCTCTTCTGATTCTGCCAACCGTATGTGATTGGACTGGAACTCTTCCCAATATTTATCAAGAAGCTCTATACGCTTCTTGATGTAAATAGACGTTTTTCTTTCAGCTCCATCCTTTTTAAAATTGCGCAATAGCTGCTCAATGCCCTGCATAATCTGATTCTGATTTTCGAGTAGGTCCTCCATCTCGGAGATGCTGATGTAGCTTAAGTGATAATAAGCTTGATAAAATGATAGCGAAATCTATGATATTTCTATGAATCCTACTCAAATGTGTATTCCTTGCTTCGTCGACTAAGCTTGGAAAACGATAAAGGTACCTTATGTTGATAAAATGATAAATGATTTTATGCAAGACTTTCTCGAGAATAGACGCCCTTTTCAAAAAAAATGCTTGATGATAGCTGATAGTAGTCTATTCTGAATGCTGATGATGCTGTCTGCTGGTGTGGTTGTATGTATGCTGATGCAACAACCACGTGACACGTGCTGCTAACCTTGCGGGCGAGTCCACTCGTACAAATTAGACCAGGCGCTTCGCTGCTGCGATGATAATTAAAGCTCACTCACCGGTATCTGCCGCTTTGTTACCTGGTGGTTGCTACTGACAGTGATAGGTATATCCACTTTTTGATTCGGCGGAATGTTCACACGCACTTCCTGATACACGTGGTAGGTCCCGCCAATACGGTAGCTCGAAGGACCATAAAGTTGTACGGGACAACTATAAATGATAGATTGTGATAGAGTTTGTAATGCTAACTTTATTGATATAATGATATAGCTAATTGATACAGTGATCACTTATGATAGAATGATAATTTTAGTATATCGAACTGCTACGATATTATGATAGTGAGTACACGCGACGAGGACCGAACGCGAACTAAGGTAAATTGCGCACGCGGTACAAAACTGCATATTCAACATAAAATATATGTATTGTACGGGTGGACCGTACAACGCGATTCCTATACTTATGACGTCACTTGTAGGTTGTCGTTTGCCAACTCAATTGACTATCTGTTAATTTTAAAGCAACTAAAATTATAATTTCACAGTAAATTGAAAAATAATAAGATTTTCAGGGTTTTATTCAAGTGTTTTTTTTTTTTAATTATTGTATAATGGTGTCATCTTCCTAATTTACACTAGGGTCGAAAGGAATGCAAGGCATTTTTGTGATAATAATACACTTTAGCACAGATTATTCTAGACTGCCACAACTAAACTGTCACTATTGGTGGCAATCAATACAACTAATACAACAAATAAACAATTACAATAAATGAACAATCCATGTTAATGGTTGTGATTTACAACTTTTTAAAATATTTAATTTGGAACAATAACTAAAACAAAGGACTGAAGTGTGGAGAAACCAAAATGGACAAGGTCAGTAATGGGTATATTAGAGGAAGTTTGAAAGTTGCGCCAGTGACAGATAAGTTGAAAGGGAATCGTTTATCTTGGTGGCAGGAGCATGTGACTACTATAACTATGAATATAAATGTGGATGGATGGAGAGGAAGAGGAAGGCCGAGGAAAATATAGATGGATTGTGTGGAGATGTGAAGAATGATATGAAAGAAAAGTGATATCATGACGATTGACAGGACGGAATGAAATAAGATAACGTGTTGCGCCGACCACAAGTAACACGGGACAAGGGCAGGAAGATGATGATGATGAACTAAAAACAAGAACTAGGCTTTCATTACTTATTTACAGCGTTATTCAAAGATAATCAATTAAATAATATAAGATTGATGCTCTTTTGATAATGAGTAAATAGGGTAATGTATTGGTATACCACATCATGTACTTTTCCTTTTTTATGTAAGTAATTGGATAGCAAGCAAGCAAGGACACTAAACAATGTTACGAGATCACCGGCGCCTGACATGACCGCATTACCACGTTACCGTTCCAACACATGAAACGAGGACGGAAATAGTTGAGTTACCCTTATAATTAAAATAATACTGATAACAATCACATTTGTAATGTTTATTTATCACTACTTTAAATACAAATATGCCTCATTAAAAGACAAGTATTACTAACTTACACTACGCGGCATATTTCACATTCGTATGATTTTCCACTGTGTATGGCATTCGTGGACTACGAAAGCCTCCGCAGCGATGGCGTATAGACTGACGATATACCGAGGTGCTGCGATGTCTTTACACTGCTGCTACAATGACCGTCCAAGTACAGAACTAAAAAACGAAAGCCATTCAGCTGCGCAGAGGGGTGAGACAAGGTGATGTTGTATCCTTGAAACTATTCACCAACGCGCGCAGACGACATCGTCATTATGGAAGAATCGCTAGAGAAACAGCGAAATGTTGCAGTCCATAAATGAATCCTCAAGACCAGTGGGTCTCCGCATGAACTTGGACAAGACGAAGGTTATGTTCAGTCAACACGTCGTGCCGAGCCAACAGCAAAGTCTGAAGACGAAAATCTTTGACCAGTGTGTCCTGCTTGTTAAGACGTATGCTGCCGAAACGAACGCACTTACAGCGGGGCTAGTCCACAAGTTCAGAATTCCTCAGCGCACAATGGAGCGAGCTATACTTTCTAAGGGATAAAATTCGCAACGATGAAATCTGAAGGAGAACTCAAGCTACAAGCAGTGGGCTGGTCACGTCCGGCGCAGCATCGATGGCCGATGGAGCAGACTTAGTGGGGACCGCGAATCGGCAGACGCAGCGTGGGACACTCCAGCCCGATGGACCGATGAATAGAAGAAGGTAGCCGGTGGACGCTGGATGCAGAAGCACAGAATACTTAATAGTACTACGTACAGAAGGGACACTCCCTTCCCCGCGCTATATCAGATACCGCACCCTCGACCCCGCACCGGAGGGGCTAACCGCCGACTCTTTAGCCAGGGCGCTCAAAATCGTAAGAACTGCAGCGCTGTAGGTACTGCTGACACAAACACACAATTTTGCGATTTATTTTGTTTTAAGTTTTATTTATTAGTTTTAATCTCGATGATTCATTTATTTTCCAAGTTTTCGTCGTTTTATAATAATACAATTAAAACTTCCGTAATAATAACATACCAACATTACCAGCTATTAATATTGCTCTCTCTCTTTATTGTCTTAGTTATGTACTTATGTCCCTTTCTTTAATACCTACCTTACCGTACCTTAATTTACCATTATTGATGAATAAATAAACCTCTTTACATAATAAATATTATAATATTACTTTTATGTCATTACTAATCCGAGTATTCAAAATCAAATATCATTTATTTTATTTCTTTAAGAAATAAATAATTGAACGCTCGGACAAGATCACTTCATAATAATGCTCGAAACGTTCGGGTAGTTCCGTCGTCGTTCGGTTCACCCGACGCAAAGCGCTGCACTTTTCGCGCCATTTTGTACGCCACGACATCCAACTGATTCAACCCTACTAAAATTCACGCACACATTTGCACGTGTACAGACGTCATTTGGTTTTGTAGTAGTAATAGGTAATTATTTTGCAAGTTTTGTATGAAGTGTCCGAGGTGTGGCAGAAGGCAGAGGACCGAGAAAAATTACGCGCCACGGAGGAAGCTTGTGTCTAACAGTGTAGACCTCTAGCAAGCTGAAGATGATGATAACAAGTCCTGAAGAATTTTCACAGGTGTGTATTCGAATATGATTTGGTAAATGGCTCTTTTGCATAAAACTATGCTGACATTATTTCACATGTAAGTTTTTCACACGTGAGTAGAATTTATTTATTTATTTACACTTTCAAGGTACAGAGGCGGAATTCCAGTCAACAAAGGGTGGCGAAAAGATAACATGGCAGGTGCATAGTAGAAAATAAGAAATATGCATATATATATATATTTATATTAATTATTAAATTACGTATTTTATTAGCAATCAGTTCGATTTTGTTTAGACTGTCGACTGTCCTATGCAGCTAGACCAGCATGTTTCCAAGCATTCTTATCTTGGATACAGTCCTCTCATTATAATAAGCTTGCTTACAGTTACAGACTGTGCTTTTAATATATGTTTTAAATTTTGTTTCACTTAGTTGTAGGTTGTAGTATATCACTAGGAATTTTGTTGTAACACTTAACACAGTGCCCCATAAAAGATGTATGGACATTAGACAATCTAGAATATAATAAAATACAATAATCTTTATTTCGGATTAGCAACATCCATATGGGTTATGTTGGCGACGCGCTTAGTAGTTTTAAAAATATAGTATAAATATCTTAATATAGTCTGTACTGTGGCACAAAGTACTTAAGGCTGCGGCGCGCCCGAGCAGAGAGACCACTCAGAACAAACCGCCACTTTTCGCACGCACATATTGACATTACGTTTGTAGGCATCCTCAAGCAGTTTCAAGCAGCCTTCAGTCTCGACTGTCACGTGTTGTCAAAATGAATAAATAATGTAATTGACATTTCATAACAAACAAGAAAATGTTGTTATAAAAAATTGCAAAGTGTTCCAACCAGTGTCAATCAAATTTCATGTTGTCACAAATAAAACCTACAGAGTCAATACAGTGGTAGCCCTAGTGAGTCTGGCAAGTTTAGGTAATTATTTCTGAAGATGGCGGGAGCGGCCTTCTGTACCTAATCTTGATATTTTGTGACTAGTAAGGTAAGTAAGAAAGAGGCGGGACTCGCTGACATGTCTGTCGCACTATGGGCCCCCGCCAGTCTGCCGCCAAACGTCTATCAATGCGCTTGATCTATTTTTCTATATAATGGCATGTGCGGCCATTATGATTTTGATTAAAAACGTGTTTTCAAGAACTCAAGAACAAGAACGTGTTTTCGTTGCGGCATACCCGCTAGCCCTGAAGCACAACCCCTAACAAAGTGGTACTTCGAGCCCGATCTATTATGATCCACACTCCAGGCGTAAAAACACGGAGGGCAAAGGTGGTTCAAGCTGAGGCTGAGTGCGTCAGGCAAGCTGACCTGCTCAAGAATTTGAGCCGCAACGTTTGTTTTCCGAAGTGCCGGGAAGCGGCATCGTCGTCATCATCTTCGAAAGAAAGGAAGAAAAAAGAGTTGCAGCTGGGAGCCGCTAAACAAAAAGCTGCTATTCAGATCGCGCTCACTGACCAAAACCTAGATGCCTAATTGGCAGCCCTCAGCGATGAGGAAGAACAGTTGGATTACAGTTCACTAGTTGATGGTAAGGAGCTTCCTCAAAGAGACCTGGAAGATTGGGTAATCCATCAGAGCAACCACAAAGAACCCCTAACGGAGTGGCAAGCCCCCGAGAAAGGTATTGAAACGGGCGAGCTGCACGCACGTGTACCGTCGCCATGCGCCGAGCACGTGGCGGGCCGGCCACGCGCCGCAGCGCCGCCGCCGCCTCCCGGCGACTCCGTGACTGTGCTTAACAACGCGGTTCATATGTTACCAAGTGCTCTAAGGGATATCTCCACTAACTGTGCAAACAACGTGCCTCAAGCCAGTTTGCAGCATGAGCACACCGAGAGATTTATCTGAATTCTCAGGTGACCAGTTGGATTGGCTTCAGTTCAAACAAGCCTACGTTATGTAATTTCACGCCAAAAGAAAACCTGTGGAGGCTTCGAAAATGGCTACGAGGACAAGCAAAAGATGCAGTCGCCGCATTGTTCATAAGCGCCACGTCGCCTGACAAAGTGATATCGACATTGCAGCTACGGTCGGGTAACCCCGACTGCATCATTTCCAGAATATTCCAAGATATAAAGAAGCTTCAGTGCACGGTGGTCCAAGCGCCCTACAAGCGCGGTCATAAATACCTTACTTTATTAAATTTGTTAAATGGGATTTTTTCTGGAGGGTAAATAATAAAAAATACTCCATTAATGTACATTAATGCTTTATTTACACATCATTTAATACATTATATACAATAAGCTGTACATTATGTACAGTTTAATATAAATTTAAATAGTCAATATTTGAGATTTATTCTCCCTCATTCGGAAATACATCTGAATATGATATTAACGCTGTTCATGAAGGGGTTATCATTAAATATGTATTATTTTATATATTAAACATATCATATTATTAACGTAGGTTGTAGGATAAATGGAGTGCGGCCGAGGTTTAGCAAAAGTTTAATCCTGGGGCAGAACGCCTCCATTTTCCAAGCAGAGGCATACGCCATCTTGGAATGTGCAGACGTAAATCTGCAAAGGCAATACGTCAAACAAACCATATACATTAATTCATAGCCAAGCTGCTGTACTAGTAGTGCTGGACTCGAACATAGTCTCATCGAAATTGGTAGAGGAATGCATGGCCAAATAAAACTTTCTAGGCAATAAGAATAGAGTAGTTTTAGGCAGCATTGGCACTGGACGAGCCGATGAGCTTGAGTGAGCGGGAGCGCACAGCACAGAGCTGGGACCTTTGGGCTAATTCACGTAACTAAAGAAGTGCTATTGCAGTGCAGTTGCAGTTAGTTTCGATCGAAACAACGCTTTTCGTATTCTCTACCGCTGTCAGACACGCTCGCGTCAAGTTCACGTCACGCAATCGCAATAACGGCATACTACTGTTGCGCGTCTTTGGCGCGTGCTTCGGAACGTAACATGATCGGTATTCTACTATTCGTTTGACGTCCCAAAATTACAGTTAAAAAGCACTAAAATCTGTACTGGGGTATTATTTTAATATTATAATAACGTCATATTCATTGAAATGTAATTGATTCTATTCAATAATTTAGTGAGTAATTTTTTTTCTCTCATGTGGCTACACCATAAGTAAGTTTGGTTGAGTTTGGTTGTCGTACAGTTGACGTGTAGTTCACGCGCAGTTCAAAAATTACAAGAATACCGTTTATCACTCAAACTTGAACTTAACTGCAACTGCACTACAACTTCATCGGCGCGTCATAAAATTACGTGAATTAGCCTAATTCTGTGGCATATCAAAAAGCTTAGCTCAGTGCACCCTGATTAAATCATGCTTCGAAAATGCCATAAAGTTATGGAAGGAGCCGCCGGGCATGTTACACTCGAAAGCACTTAAGCCTATAATGGCAGAAGGCTTAGTAACCAAGTCCTAGCACTCGGTAGGAACAACTTGCGCATTGTAGCAAGAGCCACTACAGGACACCTACAGACGCTCTAAGGTGGCTGATGAAACGCCACTTCATCTTCTGGGGGAATGCGGAGCACAAATTCACAAGCGCAACAATCATCTGGGCAAATACCTGTTAACCCCGGATGAAATAATGGAGATTGCCCCAAAGCAGATCCTGCAGTTCAACACAGCTGCATGGTTTGGTGGCGATCTCTAATCAAAACAAGCGGTAATAAGAAAGAAAGAAAGAAAAGCCATTTATTCACGCGAAAAGCGACGCACTTAATATATAACAATATTCAGACCAATAGATCAGCCCTGGTCATCTATACATGACTGTGGCGGGCAAAAGGTTAAATATAGTAAAAGGTAAGGACTTTGGAAAACTATACTAGACTATGCGAAAGGGAGCTAAGGGCCCATCCCTTAGCTCCTTTTAAGAAACTTACCCCTGCACGGTAGTCAACACGCACGCCTATAGCTCAGGTAAGTCGACAGAATCCGCTCTCCATATGGTGGTCAGCAGGATCGAGAAGGACATAATACCAAAAGGGTTCTTGTTGGGGTACCTTTATAGACATCGAAGGGGCTTTCGACAAAACTAGCTTCTCCAGCATCAGCGTCGCCCTATCCAAACATGGAGTAGAACAGGTACTAATTGATTGGATTACTAATATGCTAAGTAAACGTGTAGTTCGGCTTGAAGATGAGCAGCAAGCGGCCATGAGTGCCAGAGGCTGCCCCCAAAGAGGGGTGTAATGTCTGTGTCTTCTGTGGAACCTGGTGATCAACCATCTAATGAACAAACTGAATGCCGAACGCTACTACGCTATAGGCTACGCAGACGACCTCGCCATCCTTGTGTCAGGGAAGGTGACCGGGACCATCTGCAACCTCACACAGCGGGCGCTACACATCGTGGAGCGATGGTGCGGGGAATTCGATTTATCCGTTAATCCCAATAAAACCGAACTAGTCATGTTTACCCACAAAGGTGCACTAGGACCCTACCACCTACCCAAACTATTCAATACCGAGCTCCAGCTGGCAAAATACCTCGGGGACATCTTAGACAGTAAGTTAAACTGGAGTAACCACCTAGACAACAAAATAAACAGGGCCTGCATCACCTTTTGGCAATGTAGGCAAATGATAGGTAAGAAGTGGGGCATATCCCCTAAAATAATGCTATGGCTGTATAGCGCGGTAATCCGCCCCATGATTGCTTATGGGTCGGTGGTGTGGTGGCCGAGGACCAAGCTAATCACAGCCGCCAACAAACTTCAGCGTATGCAAAGACTAGCCTGCATGGCGACCACGGGCTGCATGAGGACCACTCCGACGGCAGCACTGGAGGTCATGTTAGGGCTCCCGCCGCTTCACCTATTCATCCAACAAGAAGCGACAACGGCAGCATTACGCTTAAATACACTAAATCTCTGGAGCAAGACTAGCACTAGACACACTGCGTTACTA
The DNA here is from genome assembly GCA_947361185.1 of Charanyca ferruginea. NCBI lineage: Eukaryota > Metazoa > Arthropoda > Insecta > Lepidoptera > Noctuidae > Charanyca > Charanyca ferruginea. The sequence continues at coordinate 4,379,166 of OX376081.1, read as the reverse complement.
GAGGAACTCGGTACGGAGTTTCCTATAAACTAACGGTCTTATTCATAAAAAATGCTTATCGAAGGTTTAAGACACTCATTGGTAAAAATGTTCTTTAAGCATTTTAAAACCTTGATAAAATTTTGTAATTGTTTCATAAACCTACTGTAACTAAAATGTTGTTATAAATCAAAATGTTGCCATTATTATGAAGTTATCCAACAAATTGACCAACACATCGAATTGTCAAACGAGAATATCTGTCTACGCACCGAATAATTGCGACCATAGACATTATTACGTAGTTTAAACTATTTTATTGTCTATAGATTCGACACTTTTGACGTGATAAAGTCATTTTGAAATTGTAAGTGTCAACCGCGCGAAATATGAATTACCTAACCTTACAACTCTTTATCGTGAGGGGAAACAGAGATTCCAAGCAGATGGTGGTCTGCCGATATTTTAGAAGTCAAATTGAAAGTATTATTTATAAGTAACAATAAATTAAACTGATATTGTTATACTTGAATTTTATTACTAAACTACTCGCTACAATGTCTCCATATAAAAGAAATACGTATAACGCTTCCGAAAGTCTTCTTCGATTTCTGTAAACCATTCTTCGAAGCGGACGGTTTTCAAAATGTGCAATTGTTTCAATAGTACCTATCCAAGCTTTGTAAATCTTGAATAAACTAAATTAGTTAAACAGAAATATAAAAAATAAATACATCAGCAGTTCAGTTTCAGTTAAAGTACGATTGTTTACGAAACTGACAATTGGCACACATAGGTAAGTAACATACACACATACATAAAATTTGTACGCCAAATTATTATTTTTATTAATCAGCTGTCGAAGGCCAGCCATTTTTTTCCCTATAGCACTTTTATAGTAGGGTCCTGGCTTTCATAACTATATAGTAGGCGCTTTAAGTCGATAAGTTTTTATGAATAATACCGTAAGGCTATTAACGACAGGATACCGAAGCAATTTTTATTTGACAAAAAATACAAAATCTAACTGCATGAGGATCGGCTGTGTGAGGGCCCTCGCCTCACAGAGCTGCGGATCTTCACGGATGGATCTAAAACAGGTACCGGCACGGGGGCCGGTGTTTTCTCAGAAGACCTTAACAATGTTAAGTTAACATACATATACATATAGCAACGCCGCAGGGTGCTTACAATGTAACGTTGTATCGTTACTTTACCTGAAAACAATTAAAATCACAACCAAATATCAACAATTAACCTCACCATAACAAATAAATGTCAAATCTCAACCACAGGTTATTATTATTTAGAGTCGTCCTAAGTTACTATTAGCTATAGTACTAGTGAAGTCCGCCTAATTGTGGTATCCGAACGTGTGAAATGAGGAATGTTATCTATGCCAACTACCGTATTTAAGCCACGACGAAGAACATGACAGTCCTTTTTTCGAATTCCGGCATCAGCAAAGATAGACAGAGTTACACACACAGAGTACATTGTATATACTGAGAGTTACACCTGTTACCCATTAAATGTTCTTCGCCAAGTTACTCGCCAGCCAGTTTAAATTGACTAATAATTAATAGTAAACTCAGTGAATTCATAACCCCATATTGGGGTCCAAAGTTCCGGCCAAACACCTGGATTTTTATTAATCCGCGGACATCAAGTGCATCCCAACGTTGGGTGCCGCACCACCGCTCGTCCACACCGCCGGACAACAGCTCCGCGCCCCCGGGTCCCTATTTATCCCGCGTGGCCGCGTCGAGCTCACTTCGGGTCTGGCAACACCTCCTGCCGACCGTCACCACACCTGGCGTCTCCAGCGTGGCACACCGCTGTGATCGTCGTGCCCAAGGCTGAGCCAGGAGAGTACTGTGCAACCCCCAGGGGAGGTTGAGAGGGAATTAGTGACCGTAGACTTACCCACACCTTTCTCTAATATATATTTTTTATGTTGACTGGTTACGTTGGTTTCTTTTATATCCCCCGCGTAACCCCTACGTCACATTGGCGCCCAAAAACGTGGTTTTATGGTCACTATTTTCTTTTAATTTTCCCTTGGTGGGTATTTTTTTTTTTTTTTCTCTTAATGTTGGTGTTTTCTGTGTGATGTTTATTTTAGATTTGTAAAACGTTTCCTTTAATGGTTGGCAGCAACTAAGGTGTACGTACGACACATAGTCTTTTGAGACCCAATATAAAAAAAAAATTGTTACTTAATTTTTTTATTTTTTGACAAGTACCAAAATTTATGGTACCTGCTCGTAGTAGTAGAGCTTTTTGTTAACGGCTCGCCCCGGGGAAGTACTACCACCAGTCCTATTTCCACTGGTAAGCAGCTTTGCTGTGTGCCGGTTTGAAGGGATTGGGTGCCGGGTTTATTTTACTGGTACAAAAGACATTCCATCTTTGTCTCAAGGTGACTACAGTGACTATACCCATAAGGGTTCACTTGTAATTGTCTACCTGATTATTTTTTTAACATAAACTTTATAACATAACGTTACCAGTAAATTCATTTATATTTTTATTAACATTAACTCAATATAAAGTTACAATTTTTTTTTTTTACTCATTTTTAATTATTTTCATAAATATAGATTGTCATATTGTCGGCACGGTTACTTTACCAGTACATAATTGTAGGACATTGTTAACAAAATGTTTCTTTAAACAATATTCTTTTTATAACTGCTTATTCATTTTGAGATAATATTCATCTTCAAAAAGTGGTTTTAAAATTGTTTATCCATAAACAGCTGTTACACTCCTTATTGTCTGGGTACAGCCAGACACAATTTTTGAGTGGTCTTCTTTAATTAAGAAAAAATATTTTTTCTTATGTCATTGAAAAAATATAATTATTTTTTAAAACTTTGCATATAATTGTAATTCATACATAACCAGGTACGTACACATTAGTTGCACCTGTTTGTTTCAACATTTTTGTTTTGTTTTTTTTTCCAAATAATTCTCTTTTTAAACTTTGTCTGTCGTTTACTTTTGGCAACAACAATATTAATTTTTAATACTTTCGGATAATTCTCTTTAGGACAACAACCATAACGTTGCTCTTCAAGCTACCTTTGTAACAGTCGGAGTATTTAACTTCACCACTTAGTTGCGTTCAACACTTACCCTCTATTCACTTTCAACATTTCAATTTTTTTTTAATCATTTTATAAAAAAAAAAAAATATTTTTTGTTTTTAATAAAATAAAACGTAATGGCTTTTCCAATCAAATTTATGTCATTGCAAAAAGCAGAGCTTGAATATGAGGTAGCTATCCGAGGAGAAACACCCGCAACTACTGTTCAGGAATTGCGAAAACAAATCGCGAAATGCGGACCAATGTTTCCCTCCGAGGATATTCTTACTAGCCCATTCGAAGTATCGGATGATTTGGCCGGTGTGTTGGAGGTTTTAACCAAGGCAGACACTAGTTTGGAAACAGCAACATCAGATAAGAACACTTTGCTAAAAACACAAAATTTACTTAATCACATATATCACAGATTAAATAGAATTTCATGCGACGGCAAGGAAAAGGCAGATTACGATGAGTGCGTGAACCTCTATAAGTCAATGGTTTTAAAAATAAATTCACTCTTCGCAACTGCATCGGATCCTTTGGCTACCTTTAGCAACCAACATACCTCTACATCAGTTAATGTCGCATCGCCGATTAACGTGTCAGTCACATGTGAGGGTGGCTTAAATAGGTTTGCAAAAATAAAATTTGATGGCAAATCTTGCGTACGTTCCTTCTTACAACGCGTAGATGAGCTCTGTCTCGCAAAGGGAATTTCGTCTGATCGCGTCCTCTCTCACGCGACCGAGATATTTACAGACGGCGCGCTTCACTGGTACAGAAGCGTCGGAGATACGGTGTCTAGTTGGGACGAACTTGCAGTGTTACTTAAACGTGACTTTGATCAGTCAGACTATGACTATAGACTGCTATCTGAAATCAGGGCACGAACACAAGGAGAGACCGAAAACATCGTTATCTACTTGTCAATAATGACAGGTTTATTTTCCAGATTAACTAAAAAAGTATCAGAGGAAGACAAATTAGAGTTACTCCTTCATAACATTCGTCCTTGCTATGCTAATACTTTATCGTCTGTCGCCGAGATTAAAACTATCGAAGAACTTAAAACTCTTTGTCGTAACTACGAAAACATACAATCGCGTCTTGCTCAATTCAAAGAACCTCCAAGGCCGTCATCAATTACTTTAGCACCGGAATTTGCTTATCTAGGGAAAAATCCTGAAAATGTCAATAATGGCAATAACTTCAAAAAGAAATATAATCAATTTAACAGACATAGTTATAAAAACAATGATAATAAAAAAGAGATGGATAGGGAAACAAAAAACGGTAGCGGTTCCTCAAATTCTCCAAATTATGTTCATGCTATTGAGAATAAACCAGGTCAGAAGTCACCTTCCTGTCCACGTTGTCGCACTAACGAACATGAATATCGGCAGTGCCCAGCAAAAGCGGATGGAATCTTCTGTTTTGGATGCGGAGAAAAAGACGTCAAACGTCCCGTTTGCAAAAAATGTAATAAACGGAGCCCAACTAAAACAAAAAACTAGTCAACGAGAATTGTGTCGTTAACTATTTTGATAGACAGGACTGGGAAAATTGGCTGCACACAATTAAGCAATTTTATAAGTCAATCAAAGTTCACACAATTCTCGATAAAAAACCAAACCAAGATAACAGACCATACGTATCAGTGCAGATAGAAGGAGTACCAGCAACTGGACTCCTGGATTCAGGTTCGGCTGTCACAATTTTAGGTAACGGTGCTCATACGGCACTAGTAAACCGCGGCTTTTCATTAATTACAGAAGACCGTATCGCAGTAACAGCAGCAGGTGGACATAATTTACAAAGTCTTGGCTACATTCAATTACCGGTCAACTTTGAAAATAAATTTCACGTATTGAAAGCATTCGTAGTACCGGATATTAAATCAAATCTTATTTTAGGTGTAGATTTCTGGCGTAAATTTGAAATATGTCCCAAATATGTTAAAAGTGACATGGTTCCGACCTGTACTTTGGAAAATTGTACACTAGAAAGTTGTAGTCAAACCTTCATTATGGGTTACAATAACTTGAATGATTCCCAGAAGCATTTGGCTGATAATGTAATTAAACAGTTCGAAAACATTTCATCACAGCACAAAGGTCTCGGGGTAACCAACTTAATAACTCACCACATTGATACCGGGGACAGCCCACCAATTCGTCAGCGTTATTACCGTCTATCACCTGAAAAACAACGTATACTAGTCGAGCAAGTAGATGAGATGCTTTCTCTCGACGTGGTCGAGCCCTGCGAAAGCGCGTGGTCATCTCCTGTTCTTCTTGTCACTAAAAAAAACGGTCAGCCCAGGTTTTGTCTAGATAGCCGAAAATTAAATTCTGTCACCAAACGCGATGCATACAATTTACCATACATCTCAGAGATCCTGGATAACCTTAGGGACGCGCGTTACCTTTCCAGTATTGATTTATCAAAAGCATTCTGGCAGATACCAATAGCTGAAGAAGATCGTGATAAAACGGCATTTTATGTTCCAGGCAGGGGCACTTTTCGTTTTAAAAGGACCGCTTTTGGCCTTACGAACGCTCCGGCCACTCAACAGCGTCTAGTTGACCTGTTATTCACTGAATTTGTTCTTAAGGTCTTCGCTTATTTAGATGACATCATCATAATTTCTAGCGATTTCAATAGTCACGTGACCCTACTATTGCGTGTATTAGAAAAGCTGAAAAAAGCGAACTTAACAATTAACCTTGAGAAATGTAAATTTTTCAGTTCGGAACTAAAATACTTAGGCTACGTGGTCGATGGCACCGGGTTGCGTACAGATCCATGCAAAGTCGAGGCCATTTTGAATTACCCAACTCCAACCAGTAGGAAGGACTTAAAACGTTTCTTAGGCACTGCAACTTGGTACAGACGATTTGTCCCCAATTTCAGCACTATAGCTGGACCCTTAAACAAATTAACATCGACTAAAAAAGGCTCTCCCCCGTTCAAATGGACCCCCGAGGCAAACGACGCTTTCCAAAAATTGAAAGATAGTTTAGTGTCAGCTCCGGTGTTATCTTGTCCAGATTACAGTAAGCCGTTCGAAGTGCATACAGACGCAAGCGATTATGGGCTCGGCGCAATGCTCACCCAAACGGTAAACGGGAAAGAACATCCTATTGCCTATATGAGTAAGTCATTAACAGGTCCAGAGAAAAATTACAGTATTACAGAACGCGAGACGTTAGCCGTCGTAACTGCCCTAGAATATTGGCGTTGCTACATCGAGAACGGACAACAATTCACAGTTTACACTGATCACAGTGCGCTCAAGTGGTTCTTATCTATAAGCAACCCAACTGGTCGATTAGCTCGTTGGAGAGTACGTTTGTCAGCGTTTAACTTTGTCCTCAAACACCGTCGCGGTGTCGATAACGTCATTCCCGACGCCTTGTCTAGGATCGTCCCAGTTAGTACCATTAGTACTTCCAACTCTTATTTGGACACTAAAGACTCTTGGTACCAAAAGATTTATGACGGTTGTCTAATTGACCCAACTAAGTTTAAAAATTACATAGTCAAAAATAATACTTTATATAGAATAACAAAAATTAAACATAACTTAACCTCAGAATTCGCGTGGAAGGAAGTCGTCCCCTCAGAGTTACACGAGAAGGTTATCAGGGAAAACCATTCAGAGCCAACGGCTGCCCATATGGGCATATTTAAAACATACCGTCGTCTAGCTTTACGTTACTACTGGCCAGGCATGTATCAGGCTGTTGTAGAATACATTAGTACTTGCGACAAGTGTTTAGCCTATAAGTCCCAAAATCACCAGATACTAGGAGAAATGGGTCGCCCAAAACACTGTGCCCGACCATTTCAAGTGATCTCAATTGACCTCATGGGGCCACTTCCAACTTCGCGGAAACAAAATAATTACATATTAGTAATAACATGTTGTTTTTCAAAGTTTTGCCTAATTTTTCCTATAAAAAAGCGACAGCAGACATTATTACCAAAATCTTAGAGGAATCCGTGTTTCTTATCCACGGTATACCACAAACGATATTGATGGACAACGGTACCCAGTTTACTGGTAAAGTCGCTGACGCCTTGTTCAAGAAATATGCTGTACCTAACGTTTTCTTTACTCCCAAATACACACCACAAGTTAATTTGGTAGAACGTTATAATAGAACGATAATCACATGTATTTCAACGTATGTCGATGATGATCACAGATCATGGGACTCTTATATCCCTAAGGTCCAATTCGCTATTAATAATTCCGTTAACGAAGCTACTGGTTTCACTCCAGCATTCCTAGTCTTCGGTCGAGAACTCGTTATCTGCGGAACTCATTATACGGACAACGACCTCGGCGACGAAATAGTGTTCCTTCCACGAGATGCTTACGCGGAAAATCTAGGTAGCTTATCCAAGGTTTTCAACACGGTACAATCCCGACTTTGGCAGGCTCACGAAAAGAACACATCGCACTATAATTTGCGTCGCAAGTTTGCCGAGTTTAACGTTGGTGACATAGTCATGAAACGCGCTTTCTTCTTAAGTGACAAGGGGAACAGGTTCTCGAAAAAGTTACCACCTAAATTTATAAAAGCAAGAATTATAGCCAAGAAGTCGCCGTTGGTATACGTTCTGAAAGATATGACGGGCAAAAACATAGGTTCCTGGCATATTAAGGACTTAAAATTGGTTGGACTCAATAAATAATTTTTGAAAAAAAAAAGTGAATATAAAATTAAAGCTACAACTTATTTTACTCATTTGATACCAGCTTATAGCTATTTCATTTATTTATCTAGTTAGTTTAATTACTGAACATAACACTTTCGCTCAATAAGCAGCGATATTTTAAACATAGAGGTTCGACAATTTGGTTAAGACATTGAGGGTTCGATTACTGAATTGGTTTATTTTCAAGTACCTACATTTTAGCTTAACACTTCTACTTTGAACCAAGTGTTTTTTTCCTTATATAGCTATTGGTCTTTTTATCAATAGATATTATTTATTTTACTATCTGAGCCGTTTGCAACTCATTAAATAAGCCATTGCAGGGGCGGTATAGTTACTCCATTAACCAAAGCCAAAACTAGAAAAAACTTTACTTCTTGATTTTATTTATTTATATTTGAGCGGATCGCAACTCATTCAATAAGCCTATGCAGGAGCGGTTGGATACTCCAAAAATAAGCCTACATCCAATATTTATATACACTCTGTAGTAACTTCAATATTTATATACATGGTTCACAGTAGTAAGTAGCCACTAGCTCAGTCTGACTTGCGCGAGTATTTAGTCAACTTCGGACAATCTACTCTCACATACTTGCTAGGATGCGGACCCACCTCCTTATTAGGTGGTCTGCTGGGATATTAGGTGAACGAATGCAAGAAATGGATGGAGGATGGATGAATGAAGATGTAAGGAAGGGTCGTATTTCAGGTGGTGGCTAGTGCAACACCACAAGGATTTTTACCTAGGTAAAAACCCTACCTAAGCGGGGGGGTATTGTAACGTTGTATCGTTACTTTACCTGAAAACAATTAAAATCACAACCAAATATCAACAATTAACCTCACCATAACAAATAAATGTCAAATCTCAACCACAGGTTATTATTATTTAGAGTCGTCCTAAGTTACTATTAGCTATAGTACTAGTGAAGTCCGCCTAATTGTGGTATCCGAACGTGTGAAATGAGGAATGTTATCTATGCCAACTACCGTATTTAAGCCACGACGAAGAACATGACAGTCCTTTTTTCGAATTCCGGCATCGGCAAAGATAGACAGAGTTACACCCACAGAGTACATTGTATATACTGAGAGTTACACCTGTTACCCATTAAATGTTCTTCGCCAAGTTACTCGCCAGCCAGTTTAAATTGACTAATAATTAATAGTAAACTCAGTGAATTCATAACCCCATATTGGGGTCCAAAGTTCCGGCCAAACACCTGGATTTTTATTAATCCGCGGACATCAAGTGCATCCCAACGTTGGGTGCCGCACCACCGCTCGTCCACACCGCCGGACAACAGCTCCGCGCCCCCGGGTCCCTATTTATCCCGCGTGGCCGCGTCGAGCTCACTTCGGGTCTGGCAACACCTCCTGCCGACCGTCACCACACCTGGCGTCTCCAGCGTGGCACACCGCTGTGATCGTCGTGCCCAAGGCTGAGCCAGGAGAGTACTGTGCAACCCCCAGGGGAGGTTGAGAGGGAATTAGTGACCGTAGACTTACCCATACCTTTCTCTAATATATATTTTTTATGTTGACTGGTTACGTTGGTTTCTTTTATATCCCCCGCGTAACCCCTACGTCACAACAACACGGTGTTCCAGGCCGAGTGCATGGGCATCTGCTTGGCAGCCAGATATTGTCGGACAGCATGGCTATACTACAAGCCCTAAATAGCTACACGGTCAACTCCGGGCTGATATACAAATGTCATCAAAAACTGAACGAGGTGGGTATTTTCAACGATACAACCATTCAATGGATCAAAGGACACAGCGGTTGGCGTGGTAACGATGCTGCAGACGAGCTCGCTAGAAGAAGGTCGAGTACAAGCGCGGTGGGTCCGGAACCCATAAGTAGTGCCACTCCCCTTCGGTCACCTACGCACCATGGTAAGAAAACGTACCAAGAATCTACACCAACTGACAGTGGACCGAACATAGCGAGTGCAGGCAGGCCAAGGAGGCTCGTCCTGCGATCGAAGGCCGCTTCACGAGGCAAGCTCTCCGACTATCCAAACAACGGGAACCGATCACCTTTCCGAATTATTTTTGTCCGAATTTCATTTTACCTAAAACTATTGACCGACGTCTTTTTTGCTATATATGCATTATTTGACATATTTTTAGATCATCGAAGTATCATGTGTCATAGGTATTATTTTACCGAACTATGTTTCTCCGATTTACAAAATAAATTTTTCCTATTGGCCAAAGTCTCTTTTGAACTATTTCCATTTGCCAAATGATTTATTTGCCATATTTTTACCTCAAAACAACATTTTACGGAATATTATTTGATCACAAATATATAGCCGGTTACTAGGTATCATTTTCAACATTAAATTAAAATAGTGTCCTACAAAGTCATTATGTTACAAAATTTAGTGACAGAAACGAATCGCTGCAAAACCGACTTCACTCAGTCCTTTCTGCCTTACACTCTAGGCACAGAATACTTAATAGTACTACGTACAGAAGGGACACTCCCTTCCCCGCGCTATATCAGATACCGCACCCTCACTACGCACTTGCAGGGGCTAACCGCCGACTCTTTAGCCAGGACGCTCAAAATCGTAAGAACTGCTGCGCTGTAGGTACTGCTGACACAAACACACAATTTTGCGATTATTTTGTTTTAAGTTTTATTTATTAGTTTTAATCTCGATGATTCATTTATTTTCCAAATTTTCGTCGTTTTATAATAATACAATTAAAACTTCCGTAATAATAACATACCAACATTACCAGCTATTAATATTGCTCTCTCTCTTTATTGTCTTAGTTATGTACTTATGTCCCTTTCTTTCACGTTCTATTCATTCTTGGAATTGAAAAGTAGTACCCTACGCACTAACCTTGTCGCGTCGCCCCATTGTAATTTAATAATTACAATGGGGCGACGAAAAATAAAAACTAAGAATTAATTAAAATATTACAATAATAATTTATTGTAATATTTTAATTAATTCTTAGTTTTTATTTTTAATACTTTTTAACTTAACATGTATGGACATGGACTGGTTCCGAAATAAATGAAAAAAAAAAAAAAAATTGCGTTGCCGCGTAATGGTACGGGGCGATCGTGAATTCCATATTTTGTAATTAGGTAGGTACCTTAATTTACCATTATTGATGAATAAATAAACCTCTTTACATAATAAATATTATATTATTACTTTTATGTCATTACAAATCCGAGTATTCAAAATCAAATATCATTTATTTTATTTCTTTAAGAAATAAACAATTGAACGCTCGGACAAGATCACTTCATAATAATGCTCGAAACGTTCGGGTAGTTCCGTCGTCGTTCGGTTCACCCGACGCAAATCGCTGCACTTTTCGCGCCATTTTGTACGCAACGACATCCAACTGATTCAACCCTACTAAAATTCACGCACACATTTGCACGTGTACAGACGTCATTTGGTTTTGTAGTAGTAATAGGTAATTATTTTGCAAGTTTTGTATGAAGTGTCCGAGGTGTGCTCTAGGGGAGTGTAATTTAAGAACGCGTAGGCGCGGAGGGGAGGGGCGGCCCGCGAGCTGAGGAGCCGCCCAGACCCCGCAGCGACGGAGCCGTGACAGAATCAATGCTTGTGCATGTTGCATGCCTGCTTGCATGATTCATGCTGGCATGTTTCATGCTTGTGCATGTTTCATGCTTGTCTGCACGCTGCATGCTTGCTTGCATGCTGCATGCTTGTTTGAATGCTGCATGCTTGTTTGCATGCTGCATGCCTGCTTGCATGCTGCATGCCTACTTGCATGCTGCATGCTTGAAGCAAGAATCTATGTTTGCAAGCTTCTTACTGGGACCACCTGTTTTATTAAGTGCCATTACATTTAAATAATTAATGTAATAAAATAGTAGGAAACTAATCTGAAATTAGCTGTCTACAACGCCAGTGTAATAAATACATTAGTTTTGAAAGTTCTTTCAAATATTTAATTTCACTCAAATTGTCTATAATTTTCAAAAGTTTTTGAATTTTCGTTAACAACGTATTTTTTTTCTGGTGGAGTACCGGTTATCATTGACTCAATATCAGACATATTAACTTCTAGGCGTTTGGTTAAATATGGTAATTAAAACAGTGGTTTATAGAATGTTCGAACAAATGTTATTTCGGCTAAGTGTAACTTCGGTCAAAGTCAAAGTCAAGTCAAAGTCAAAGAATTTATTTCAATTAAACCATTTGCAGGCACTTTTGAATAGTCAAAAAAATTGAAGCTAGTTGCTCGTTCCAAAACGTAGGGTAGGTCTCTATGGAGAAGAACGAGCAAGAAACTCCACGGACACTCTTTTCAATCAAGCTTTTACAAAATCCAGGCTACATTATTCTTGTTGCTTCTATATGTGAAAACAATGTAAGTGAAGAGAAATCCAAAACATTCTAATTAAAAATAAATTAATATAAAGGCCATGGCAGTTAAGAGACGACCAATCTCAACTAACAGCGCCCGTTCACGAACATGACGCGCGGATCAGCACCACTTAGCTCAACCATTTTGAAGGGAACCGAATGATCTAACCCGCACGCCACCATCAGTGAGACATTTGAGCGAGCATGACAATGCTCTCAACTGCCATGCTCATTTATGCCAAACACATTGAATAAATAAATGGCTCCATAGTTCTCACATTTACATAATAATTGAAATAGTGCTATTAATTTATACAAAGCTAAAATTTCCAATGTATGTAAGTATGTAAGTATCTGTCGAATGAGACAGATAAAATATAATAAGTAAATAATAATAACGGTACACGTTATTCATGTCAATAATAAGGGGTGAGCAACATAATTTTCTTGCAATTAAGAAATTCCCTAAAGAGGCTGTGGAGCAGGACCAGCAGGTAAAAATTTATTCGACCAAATGGAACGTCGAAGCAACGAAAAAATGCGAATTGATAATAGGTCAACTGATACGGTGGCAGACGTGACATCGATGAAGTAAAAAAATACGAAACGAGAAAAGTTGAAAAGTTTTAGGTGAAATGAAATTCGGTCAAATATTTTTCGACCTTATGATAGGTAACCCCAAACAACAGCTGCGTGTGGTCACAGCCGCCATAACTGGCTATGGGTCTTTCAATAAACATCTTTTTATCATAGGAGTAACAGACAGCCCTCTGTGCAGAGCCTGCATGGGGGCGGACGAGACAGCGGCCCATGTGCTTCCGAACTGCCCTGAGGTCGCTTCATACAGGGCAAAGTACTTCGGTAACCCAGGTAACCTACCCAAAATCACCAGCAACGTCAAGGCGCTGTTGGCCTTTCTCGAGGAGCTGGGGTGGATTGAATGATTTACTTCCCACCTGTACGCAAAATACGCGCTAAGACGTGGAGTCGCGGACATCGGCCCGTCATACTATTACTACTAAGGTAAGGACTTACGTTTTAAAGTGTTTCGAATAAGTTTCAAGTCTTTTAGCTCATTCTTGTTTTGCTTGTCTTCTCGAATTTCATCTTCCAGTTTTGTTCTTTGTAAGTCAAGTTTCGGCTTCTTCGTAATGGACACACCTGTAATTCAATATTCTGGTAAGTACAATGTCAGATGAAGTTTGCCAGTTTGTTAGTTCATTCATATAACACATACTAGGTACTTCTTGTTCTTCTACTTCAGATTTAAACTGCATTAAAGCTACATCATCTTCTGAGTCTGCTTCAGAATGGTGCGGTGGTGTATCTTCTGCATCTGAATAACTATTAAGTAGATATGTTGGTTCTAGTTCTGTAAATCAATAAAAATCGTCAGGAGCATTACTATTTAATAATCATTCGTTTTATTTCACTAAATAAAGTGCAACAGGTTGGGAGTGGCTTAAAATATTTTTGGCTTAAATTATTACTAACTAGTTGACCCTACAGACGTTGTCCTGTCCCTATCTACCTACCTACCCTACCAACTTACCTATCTATACCTACCTACCTACCTATATTCATTGACCATTACCTACCTACCTAGGTAGGTAGGTAATGCAAATATATCCAAGGGATATAAAAAGTTTCATACAAACTTTTATCCCCTATTTCATCCCTTTGGGGGTTGAATTTTGAAAAATCCTTCCTTAGTGGATGCCTTCGTCATATGAGGAATACGTGTACGAATTTTCAATTTTCTAGCCTTAAGGGTTTGGCCTGTGCGTTGATACATCAGTCAATCACTTTTGCCTTTTATATATTATGTATATAGATTATGTTTGCTACAATTTTTAGGTACCAAGTGAATGGTGGTAAATCTCAGAATATTCGAACTTTAGCCATTAAGAGTTGGTCATCATTTTCATCATTTCAGCCAAAAGACGTCCACTGCTGGACATAGGCCTCCCCCAAGTGGCGCCACATTGACCGGTCCCGTGCGACTCGCATCCAGCGGATCCCCGCAACCTTTACCAGGTCATCGGTCCACCTAGTGGGAGGCCTTCCAACGCAACGTCTTCCGGTTCGCGGTCGCCACTCTAGAACTTTTCGACCCCATCGGCCATCTGTTCTGCGAGCAATGTGCCCTGCCCACTGCCACTTAAGTTTGGCAATTCTTCGGGTTACGTCGGTAACCTTGGTTCTCTTGCGGATATCCTCATTTCTGATTTTATCACGCAAGGAAACTCCGAGCATAGCCCTCTCCATTGCCCTTTGGGTGACTTTAAGCCTTCTGATGAGGCCCATTGTGAGCGACCACGTTTCGGTCCCGTATGTAATCACTGGCAACACACACTGGTCATAGACTTTCGTCTTGAGACACTGCGGTAAGTTGGACGAGAAGATACCACGCAACTTCCCGAACGCTGCCCAGCCGAGTCGGATTCGACGATTGACCTCTTTCTCGAAGTTAGACCTACCTAACTGGACCGTTTGTCCCAGATAGACATAATCGTCTACAACTTCGAGTGTAGAGTCTCCGATCTTGATAGGAGTGGGTGTTACATGGGCATTCAACATGACCTTGGTTTTGTCCATGTTCATTTTAAGACCCACTCTTTCGGAAGCTCTACTGAGGTCACTGAGCATTGTACTGAGGTCCTCCATGGTCTCAGCCATGACCACTATATCGTCGGCAAACCGAAGGTGAGAGATGTACTCGCCATTGACGTTGATGCCTAGCCCGCTCCAGTCCAGAAACTTGAAGACATCCTCCAATGCAGCGGTGAACAGTTTCGGAGATATAACGTCTCCCTGTCTCACACCTCGCTGCAGAAGGATAGGTTTCGAGGTCTGGTCCTGAAGCCGGACTGACATGGTGGCGTTTCTGTATAGACACTTCAACACCTCGATATACCGATAGTCGATTTGGCACCGTTGGAGAGACTGCAGTACAGCCCAAGTCTCGATCGAATCAAATGCTTTCTCGTAGTCCACAAACGCTAAACAGAGAGACAGGTTATACTCTTCGGTCTTCTGTATAACCTGCCGCAGCGTATGTATGTGGTCTACGGTGCTAAAGCCTTTTCGGAAACCGGCTTGTTCGGGAGGCTGGAAGTCGTCAAACCTGCGCGCGAGACGATTCGTGATGACTCTTGAAAACAACTTGTAGACATGGCTCAGAAGTGAGATGGGCCTATAGTTCTTCAACCGAGCATTGTCGCCCTTTTTGACGAAGAGTACCACCACACCTCTGCACCATGCCTGTGGCGTTTTTCCCTCGAGTATGACGGAATCAAACAGCTTCTGAAGGGCCTTAAGTACCGGTTTTCCACCCGCCTTCAGGAGTTCGGCCGTAATTCCATCATCACCCGGTGCCTTGTTGTTTTTAAGCTGTTTCAGAGCCATCCTAATCTCGTACAGGCTGACGTCCGGGATGTCTTCGGTATAGTGTCGGGTTAGTCTAGCTCTTGGGTCGTTCGCTAGATCTACAATGGGTTTACTGGTTGACGTGTACAACTGCCCATAGAATCTCTCGATCTCCCTCAGAAGGTCCGGTTTGGCGGACACAATCTTGCCATCGTCGGTCTTCAGTTTCGTGAGCTGGCTCTGTCCAATAGCCAGATCCCTTGCAAATACCTTGGAGCCTTTATTCTTCTCAATTGCGTCTTTAATACGTTCGGTATTAAAGCGGCGGAGGTCGCTCTTCAAGG
This sequence comes from Charanyca ferruginea, assembly GCA_947361185.1. NCBI lineage: Eukaryota > Metazoa > Arthropoda > Insecta > Lepidoptera > Noctuidae > Charanyca > Charanyca ferruginea. The sequence continues at coordinate 4,363,273 of OX376081.1, read as the reverse complement.
ATTTAGAGATCCGTCTATTTAACTGCCGGTATTTCCACGCCTCATCTGAAGACTGCAAGATCATCTCACGCCGCTCCTTCATGAGCTTGAGAGTACGATCAGAGAGTTTTTTGTTCTTATCTGCACGACGTGTCTTGAAGAACTTAGACCCAGTCGTATGGACAGTTTCCACGAACTCGTCGTTGTATTCGTCCACTGAGCTTCCTAGGCACTCGAAACGATTCTGGAGTTCGAGCTGAAAGCTCTCGGGGTTTTGAATCTGGACCTGTGCTGGACGGAGCGTAGACTTCATCAGTTCAAGCTTTATATTGATGTTCAATGTGCCTCTTACCATGCGATGATCGCTCCCGGTTTTCACCGAATTGATCACAGAGACATCATTGAACATTTGCTTCTTGGTTGACATGATGAAGTCAATCTCATTTTTAGTTGCACCATCAGGGCTCTGCCAGGTCCACTTTCTGTGCTCACGCTTTCTGAAGAAGGAGTTCATCATATAGAGGCCCTCCTTCTCCATAAAACTAGCCAGTTGGTGACCCCGGCGATTCCGACGTCCAAACCCAAATTGCCCCACATGCAGCTCATCACCGTGTCGTTTGCCCAGTTTCGCGTTAAAGTCCCCCATGACAACGGTGAAGCGAGTTTTGAAACCATGCATGGCTTTAGAGATATCCTCATACATGGTCTCCACTTCGTCGTCGGGGTGTGCCGAGGTCGGGGCGTAGACCTGTATGACCTTCAGCGAATATCTTGAGGATATTCTGAGTATAAGGTACGCCACCCTGGTCGACACACTCTCGATCTTCACCACGTTGTTCACGAAGGACCTGTGAACGATAAACCCAACACCACCCTGGGACTGCCGGTCACCCTCTCGGAAATAGAGCAGGTTGCCGGATTTCAGGGTTATCGTGTCCTCCCCCTCTCTTCGGACTTCAGATAATCCCACAATACTCCATCGCAGCCTGCTCAATTCCTCTTCGAGTTCCGTTATCTTCTCGTCGGTCCGGAGTGTACGCGTGTTGTATGTTGCCAGGTCAAGTCGTCGGTGTAGGCAGCCTGATCCCTTCCGGAGATTCTTCGCACCCCTTGCCACGCCGTAACCTCGACCGCTACCATAGTCGAAGCTAGACGAGCTGCCGGGTACTAGGGGCCGTTTTTGTGTTGCGCTATTCATTTTGGGGGGTTTTGCCATAATCGCCACGCTTGGCAGGCGGGTTGGCGATCGCAGTACGGTTGTTACAAAGGCACAGAGAACGCTGCTGCCCATTCTCTGGTAAGTCCCTTAGTCGCCTTTTACGACACCCACGGGAAGATATGGGATGGTGCTATTCTTTACGTCCGACACCATACGGACGAAGAGTTGGTAAATCTTAGATTTAACCATATTTCGGGCACTCACAGTAACATTATAAACCTGCCTAACACATTCCCAACTATGTTTGTGCCCGCTTCGAGTCTAGCCAGTTGCAGTCGAATACTAGAGTTATGTTATGTTTACAAGAAGCGACTGCGTATCTGACCCCTAGAACCCAACAGCAGGGTAACATGATACCACTTGGTAATTAAGCCTGGTTGTTCAACTTCCTGGCAATTAATGGAAACAATAACCAATTAATGTGGTATACAAAAGTATAGAGCACATTAGAGCTGCGTCAATCGTTCATTTTCAGTGATTCGATCATTCAAGTATTGGTTCGTGCCAAGGGCGTCGCCAGCGGGGGGCAGGTAGGGGCAGCTGCCCCCCCCTAGAGATCCGAGTTCTTTTTTTTAACAGAATTCAAAAAAGAGAATGTGGTTTTTGGTTAAGGGCTGAGACTGTACAATTAATAAAATACTCGCACTACCAGTGTAAAGCTTCATATGCTTATAACTGTATTTAAAATCATACTCTTCCCATGTATATAAATAAAAGGAGAAACTGACTGACTGTCTGACTGATGTATCGGCGCACAGTCGAACCTACTGGAACTGGGAATGTGAAATTTTGCACACGCGTTCTTTTTGGAATCCCTTCTTTTCGCATAATGTTTTTTTTCCTAATATATTTTGGCATAACTAGTTTGGCATAATTTATTTTGCCATAATAATACGTTACCATATATTTCTTTGGCATACAGTTTATGTTGGCATAATTATCTTGAAGGCTACTTTGTTTTGGCATAATTTAATTCGCGTAATGCTACTAGGCATGATGTGCTAATATATTGCGCTACGCTAAAGTATTGTCTTAAAAATTCAATATGTTGTGCTACAAAAGTTAGTGCCAGAAACGAATCGCTGCAAAACCGACTCCATGCATTCTTCTCTACCCTACACCTAAAGTGTACTCTAAGCCCGCGTAGGCGCGGAGGGGCCGGGCGGTCCGCGAGATGAGGAGCATGCATTATGCTTTAGAATGTTAAGCTTAATCATTATTAGGATTAGAGAAATTATGCTTAAAAAAATTGAAACAAAAAATTGAATGAATTGATTGAATTGTTTAAATTATGTTATGCGAAAATATAATTAGGAGAAACAAAAATATGCTAAGTTATATTATGTCTTAAAATTGTATGCAAATGGATAGGGAACCGTTCTTTTTATCATGTAGGCGAGCACTAAGAAGGGATTTGAGGATTCAACCCCTAAGGGTTTATAATTGGAAATGAAATTTGTATGTTTTTTTGTAGTTCGATACATATATAGAACTACAAAAATGAAACATACAGGTTTTTGATTGAAAATAAAAAAGCGTATTTCAGCTTTTTTTTTAAATTCCAGTAACTAAAATAGGGATGAATGTTTGTGTGGAAAATCCGTTATTTTTAACTAGCACTTTGTCTGCGCAGATTTTGTACCAACTTCGGTAAAAATTTTGTATCTGGAAGCAGGGGTTGCCTAAAAGGCATCGACTGTCTGCAACGGTCACAAAAAAAATAAAGTTTAAAAACTAAAACCCGACTACAACAAAAAGTGATCTAAAAACTACTACGGCCCCTTCTTTCAGATAGTAGATCCAACCCCCTACTTCTAAAAACACAAAACCCCGATTGGCCCCTTTTGATGGGTAGGTAAAATAATAGTAACGACAAATTTTATTTATTATCTATGTTGGCATTTGCACCAAATTCAACAGCAAAGGGGAGTTGTACGAAAAAAAATATTTTTTTAAACTTATCAACTTGAAACTAGGCAAAAATACCAAAACAGGTAAAAAAATTAATTGATGTTAGTATTTTTTTTTTACTTACCCCTCAAAGGGGGTTGACTAGCGGGGTGTTGCGTTTGTGGGAAGTACGAAATCTACGCAGGCGAAGTCGCGGGAAAAGTGCTAGTCCTCCATATTTCAACTTGCCCCCCCCTGGGCCACCGGCTGGCGACGCCCTTGGTTCGTGCCACGACCCGGGTCATTTCAATCGTTCGATCATTGGTTCAATACTGAATCAGTGAACCACACAAATCAAACGATTGATTGAACCAAATTACTTTAGTAAAATCAACCGTTTGCTCTGCGTTTGTCTGGAACCCATTCATTCGCGCTCACTCGTTATTGGTCGGTTTTCGGTTTTCTACAAATCTGCAACCAGATAAGTTGAAAAGGATCTGTCGATTGTGAGCGATTGGTTGAATCGTATCATTGAATGATTGGAAATGAATTATAACAATCTTAGGATCGACGATTGGTGAACCGGATCATTGAAAACGAACGATTGCAATCATCAATACTTCTACGCGACCCGGGTCAAATGATCGAATCGTTCATGATTGACACAGCTCTAGAGCACATGACAATACTGTTATATTTGACAGAGAGAGAAGACAGAGGGCCTAGCATAATATAGTATTCAATACCATTAGGAGCGTGTGCTGTTGCTACTAACAGTTAAACAGGTGTTTGAGTTATTGTGTTTCCAACTTTCCAACACTTCTGAATGCACACAATGACTAAGATTGACAGTCAGTACAAACAGTTTTGCATGCTTTCTGAGTGTAGGGTATTGGTATGATATAGACGGTCGCCCATCCACGGATCGACCACAGCAATCATAGCTTAACCATGACTATCAATTTGTATGTCTTTTGCACTTATATGATATCTGTTTAAATATTGATAAAAATAAAAAAAAGATTTCTATTATAAAATAATCAATTTAAATTTTGTTTAAGGTCAATGTGGGCAAATCCGTCTACGGGGCTATTCCATACACATGCGTTTACTATATATTCCAGAATAGTTACGCTATTACTGGTTCGGTCGATAAAACAGGATCAGTTTTTAGTTCGAACTATGATTCAAAGATGGAGCAAGGTTGTCTACAAGAGTCAAAAAATGCATTTGAAGTTTAGTTGTGCTACGAACTCGAAACTCGCACCCACTTTATTTTATTTATAGTGGGTTTTTTAGTCTTATTTTATTTATTTTTTAACTTTTCGTTGCACTAGTTTCCCTGACATCGTGAGCGCGTTTACGTGCCTTGAAGATTTTCACCTATGTCAGGTGTATTCTATTGTTTTTTAATGGGGCAATCCCGCCAGGCCGCCACTCTGTTCTCAAACCACTGCAACTGCGATATTAGGTGTATAACATAAGTGTTGCGTGCTGCCGTTTCATATGAGGTAAATATTCAATTTTACAAGTTACGACTTTCTGAGTATGCATACATGTAGTTTAATAAGTGTTTTAACGGATTTTTCTATTTGTTTTGAATAAAAACCAGTAGATACAGAAATAATTGTAATAAAAAATACGTAACCTCAAAATGGTCAAGTGGGAAAATCCGTCTAATTTCGAAGGGGCTAAATCGTCATATACCGGAATTACCCCATTGCAGATGTCGTCAACCTTTTTCATCCTTCCTATTTTTAGTTTTAGTGTTATACTTTGAAAGTTCACTGATAACTAACAATTGGGTCTTTGAATTATTATTTTATTTGTGTTTAATTGAAAGATTTTTTTTTTAACACTCATAATAAGTCCTTTATAAAATATTATGTCATCATGAATAAAACCATTTATTTTCGGAAACTGATTTTTATTTAAGCACTTAAGGCGGCGGTTCGCGCAAAGACAGAGACTACCGCTCATACAGTAACAGTCGCGATTTCCTGTCGCGGTCTCCGGTCGCGGTCTCCTGTCTCTGTCGCGGCTCGAACCGCCAACTTTAAGGTGCAATCACCTTAATTAAATTTTTAATACAACAAGTGAAGTGCAGCATTGTTTAAAATTGTAATGCTCTTATACCTAACTGAATTCATTAAAATAACCCTGTTTATTTAAGTTAATACCATAAATACCATTGTCATAATAAGATACGAATGTTTCAATGTACCTGAGAAATTAAACTGATAAGTAAAAACATTTAGTTTATAAACTTTTTAGAAAGGTTTAAAGTCCCTGGTTATAAAAATAGGCAGGATTAGCCCCCAAAAAAGATTTTAGTGAGTAAAACGTAAATTAAACCTTATTTTTATGGTGCTACAAAACATTTTTGTTCATCATCTGCATTCACTTTTTTACAAATAGCAGACCTTGATGTAACGGCGTAACTCGAGTCAAATTTGCTACTAGACGAATTTGCCCCCAATCCTCGGGAAAATCCGTCTAACAACCGATTTTTAAAAAAACCTTGTTAGTTACAAATGGAGGCAGAGTTGGGCAAAATGTAATCAGATTAATAATTAAGGATTACGATTACATTTTGTAATCATCAATCAAGATTACAGATTACGGAAATTAATCAAGAAAGTAATCATCATATCGGTGATTAATGATTATTAGTTTGTAATCGTTATTTTGATTACTTTTTGGATTGATGCATAATAACTACATTTAGGAATTCGAAAAACAAAATCATTAACATTGTAAATCATCTTTATGTTTTGATCAGTCTATTTTTTAATAATTATTATACTTAAGAAAAATGTAATCGAGCACGCAGAAATTCTTTTTCGAATTTACTTAAGGATTTAAATAACGAAAGAGTACAAAACGTCCATGACATCCAAATTGGATCACAAGTTTTTAGAAAAACGCAGACATACAAGATACATACTGATTGAATATAGAACCGCATTTATTAAAAATATGCTTAAAAAATTAATCAAATCTACCCATGTAATTAAGATTACTGACTATTGTAATCAAAACTAATGATTACAAATGTAGTCATGATTGAAAGTAATCAAGATTAAAAGTAATCATGATTGATGTATTCATGATAACTTTCAATCAGATTATTAATCCGATTACAAAAGTAGTTGATTACTCCCAACTCTGTATGGAGGGCTGTTTTGTTGTTTAAAATGGATGTGTATTCAAGACAACAAAATTCTGTATCGCTTACAACCATCAAATGTATATTAAAGTAGTAAGTGTACCAGTTTTAGTTAACCAAATTTAACTTTCAAAAAAGTATGACGGGTTTGCCCACATTGACCTTACAAAAACATACCATTACTTTGATGTGCCTCCTCTAGCTTAATAAAGTGATCTTGTGTCTCACAAACTGCTGGTAGTTCTTCTTTAACAGCAACAAATTCTGTGGAGAAGAAAACAGAACAAACCTCATGAACATTTGTAAAATATTTCAAATTTAGGTTACATCCTTAATGTTGAATCTATGGGTACAAAGTGGAGACAATATAAAAGTTGAGAGTGAAATGATTATATTAATTCTCGTTCTCATACCATCACTTGGATATTCCTCCTCTGGCTCAGTAACATCATCTTGTGTCTCATAAACTGTTGGTGCTCCTTCTTTGAAAGCATCACTTTCTGTTCTACAATTATCATCAATACTTATGTGCATCATTGGAGTCTTAACAAACCCATAAAACTTTAAGCGATCCAGATTTATTAAGGATTTTGGCTGTAAAAGTTGATTATAGTGTTCAGTATAACAACTTCCACGTTAGAAGTCAGGAGAATATAATTATATCTGTTAACAAATCCCTCACCTCATAATCCCCTTTCAACATCTGGGCAAACAGTTCTTCAGCTTCCAGACATTTTCTCCAAAATCGGGCGCATTGCTTCATTTTAGTGCAACAGAAGAAACAAATAAGCATCGGTCTACTGTCTTTGGTTACAAACTGCAACAGTTTTCAATACAAATATAAATATTTTATATACAAACTGAAATACTTCCAATCCAATTAATTTATGCGGCAATTTAGCACCTATATAATCAGTAATATCAATCTTACAGTAGTTTTATAACTACATACCGGAATGTGAGTCAGCTGCTCATAAACTTCGTGCAGGTACTTATTGACTACTATATACATGCGAACATTCTCCACCAAACATATCCTACACATAACCAGCTTTTCCATCTTAATCTTAAAACAATCACCTATCGTTATTTAGTTCAAGTTTACTAGATATTAATAATAACAACGTAAAAATTGCGGCGCCGCCGCCGCTTTGCTTGTTTTTGTTTGTTATTCTTATTATTGTCAGTGAGTCAAGTGAGTCTGACAGTGACACTGACACTTGACCAAGAAGCTTATAGATAAAAAAGCTTTTTACAAAAAAGACAACCGCCTTCAAAAACTAAAAAGTGAAAAATAACTTTAGCACAGAACACACATTGACTTACTTAGTTTTTGAAGGCGGTTGTCTTTTTTGTAAAAAGCTTTATATTTTCCGCTTTTTAGTATTTCCTTCTCATCCAAATCTATTAAGAAGAGATTGAAAGTTAACTACTACAAAGATTGATGAAACTAAAACGTCGTCTATGTAAAATTTTTGGGTATTTGTTGATTTTTCAAAAAGTGCTGAATCAATTTCGATAAATTTTATATAGGACCACCCCCGAAGCATACCCTACCCATAAACAAAAAAATTTCAAAATCGGTTTACGCGAGAAATCGCTTAACTAATCGCGCACATACTTAATGCAAATATAAGACTTACACGGTTTTCTCATGAATGTCATTGTCAGAACTGGACCAAATAAGAATGGCATCACACGGGAAGCACTAGCTATTAAATAAAACAAGAATCATCAAAATCGGTTCAGCCAGTCCAAAGAAATCAGGTACCTAACAAACATTAAAAAAAAAAAAACAGACGAATTGATAACCTCCTCCTTTTTTGAAGTCGTTTGAAAAGTGGAGGCAACACTCTAAATACCTAAGTAAATCCAACTGTGGGCAGATGCTCTCTTTCTGAATGCATACAAAAGAACGAGACAGTGATATTTGTTTTCTTTATCTCCATCCATATCCACAGATGGTTTCATAGGTGTTCAGAGTGTTGCCTCTACTTTTACCCAATGATATTCTAATAAACAGATAATTATGTTATACCCTCACAAAACAAACGAAAAAACACACTTTTCATTCATTTTACAATTCACTACAAGTCAAAATGTAGAAAAGGGATAGCTTGAAAAAACCAACAAGAAAAAAGACACAGTCGGTTAACGTTACATACGTACGGTTAAAAAGTTACTATAACGTGCGATGTTTAACGTACCTACGTTAAATGTAACGAGTTGTTTCAAGACATAAAAATCCGTCAGTTAAAGTTATTCAAAAAGAGATTCCATAATATTTAGATGTTTGAAGTAGCTGTTTGATAACACAAAATTACGATGACTGGTCGGTTATGGTCATAGTAACTTTTTGACGTATGATTTTGTGAAACAACCCATTTTTTTGATTTGACGATAGTTACCGCCATTTTTGACGTGACGTTGGTTAGTTATGGTTAGTTGGTTGGTAATGGTTGATTAGTTAACCATTACTGACCGGTAATAGTCAAAAATGACGCTAACTATCGTCAAATAAAACAAATGGGTTGTTTCACAAAATCATACGTCAAAAAGTTACTACAATTATTACCATAACCGACCAGTCATCGTAATTTTATGTTGTCAAACAGCTACTTCAAACATCTAAATATTATGGAATCTCTTTATGAAAACCTTTAACTGACGGATTTTTATGTCTTGAAACAACCCATTACGTTTAACGTACGTTAAACATCGCACGTCATAGTAACTTTTTAACCGTCCGTATGTAACGTTAACCGACTGTTTGAAACAACCCGCCCTTAGTGTTGTCAATTGCGCGTGAATGAATGTAAACAAACATTATCCGCCACCAATTATTATTATATATATATATAATAATTATATAATTATATAAATTATTATATTATATAATTACAAGGTTAGAAAAAAGAAAAACAGAACTGTGGGTAAACAATGACTTTACTGCCTACGATATCGCATCTGAACGCGTCCTTGTCTTACTCACGTGAAAAAATGTATTTCTATTTCTTTCTTTTTACTAACCTCCAAATATAAGAATATTAGGAAAATAATTGAAATATATTAATAAATCGATGTATATTGCGTAGTTACAAGTGGTATGAGATCCCTTGTGTTTTATTAAATTTATGTATCATAATTGGTACACTTTCTAAACACAAAATAGCATTTTTAGCATGTAGTACTATTAAGTATTCTGTGCTGTGGGTAAACAATGACTTTACCACAGTAAAGCTATCTAACAGTATTCTATCTTCATACAAACGTTCGGAACGCGAGTCATACCTACACGCCTCGAATGGGGAACATTACGCGAAACTCGGCGCAGAGAGCGCCACGAGCACATTCCGTAAATCGTAACCTCGTATTCTTGTTATATTATGTTATTAATTGTAATAACTAGGTATTTTGTGAAAATATATCAAAGTTTTAATTAATCTTACTTACCTAACTGTACTTTAACCATATTATGGCGTCCTACGACCGAGTCTAGGTCAGAATAAAATAATATTTGGTTGTCTTACATGATAAATGTGAACGTTATTCTGTAAATGCGACTATCTCACCTGAATACTTAACCTAAACATACTTTAGAGTGATTTTTAGCTGTTTTGCAAAGTTTTCGAACATATTCTTCTTTTGGAAATGAATAATTCCCTTAATTTCTTCATCGAAGTACACAGCACTGATACATTATTGTATAATATAACACACTTCCTAATTTTATACTCATTAAAGGCAGAATTTCACGCTTTGAACGACTCGTCGATAAACTGTTTACGGACTATGCTAGTGCTGCACTCTGGTGCGAGAACATTGCAGTAATATCCCCTATTAGTAGGGAAATTAGTATACCGACAGTCTCGAATGCTCGAATGCGCCGCGCTGTGTCGAATATATTCAATATATTGTGTTGTTTTTTGTTGCTTGAATTCGTGAATAACGCACCCAGAGATAACATTTTTTAATTTACCTGGAAACTCCGAAAGACTATGTTCCTGAAACTTAATAGACTATACAAATAATTAGTACCAGACTATAGGTACCTAACTCAGACCAATAAAATTAAAAAAAAATATGGGTCTGAGGTACCTACTTGACTATTAAAAAAATGATATAAGTACCTACTATATTACGTAAGTAATTTGTTTCTTTTTTTTAAAGGTAAGTATTTCGTTTTTTCTACCGAGTCAAGTACCTGGATTTAATAAACAAATAAGTGGATAGGGTGAAAAAGCGACCTACCTACGCTCGCATTACTTACTGCATACTTTGCATACTTCTTAGGCTAGGCTATCTACCTACTTATGTACTAGCTACTTACATATATTATTGAATTAAACGAAATATCATTATAAAATGATTATAAGAGTAAATGATAGGTACAAACGCCAGCACATCAGGCCATTAAAAATTTACAAATTTCCCCAATTGAATATGAACCTTACGCTTTTGTAATAAAATTGAAAATCTATCAAATAAATTTGACAGATTGTTGTAGCTTGTGCTGGACTTTGTATCTACCTATTTAGTAAGATTAACATTATTATTAACTTTTTAAGTAAGATTTTGTAGTCGGTAGTTAGAGGTTTTGTCCGCTGCGTTTTGCATTTTGGTTAAGTAAGAAGTAGGTGTTGAAGTTTGTAAGGATTGCAGAATAAAGGGAATTTTTTTTTGAGACGGTTTGATTGGCTGCGACTGAGGCGCAAATATATTTCAGTCTCAAATTTAGAAGGGTGGTTTTTTTAATTAAATCTTCTAATCAAAAACATAACATGCATGTTTATTGAACACTTCCTATTTCATTTACGTATTTCATTTCTTTTTAATTAAATGAAAAATATTATATACCTATATTTACAATCACAAAACTAAAAGGAAAATAAAACGCTACAAATTTATAATCACAAAACTAGAAAGAAAATAAAACACACACTAGGAAGAAATTATAACACTGTACGCGGGGCAACCCTATCGCATGTTAAGGTACTACGCACCTGTAGGTAACTATTTCAAGGACAGGGCCGAGTCACAATACTGTTAGATATCTTTACTGTGACTTTACTGCCTACGATATCGCATCTCAAAGAGTAATCGCATCTGTACTTTTATTCTATGTCCGGAGTGATCGCGTCCTTGTCTTACTCACGTGAAAAAATATATTTCCATTTCTTTCTTTTTTCGAACCTCCAACCAAATATAAGAATATTAGGAAAATAATAAAAATATATAAATAAATCGATGTATATTGCGTAGTTACATGTGGTATGAGATCCCTTGTGCTTTATTAAATTTGGTATCATAATTCACTTTCTAAATACACGAAATAGCATATTTTTATTTTTTTTAGCTACTTTAACAAAGCGTACCACTCGTCGCCATGCGTGACGCAGATTAAAGGCAATACGACATACGTCCCAATTAGGACGTTTTTGAATCTTCAAAATTGGGCGCTCATAACATAATAATATCTGTTTAATATAATGTCATTGCTTTTACCTGTTGAGGGTATTAATAAATATAAGATTGTCAACTCGTATGTTAATGTACCTTCGCATAGAATAAATCAGTTGTTAACCAGACTGCGGTGTTTCATTACATTACATTACCTTTAAGCTTCTTGCACTTGACAAACACTTTGAACAATGGCAGTCACCCATACATTTGTCGCGACGTGTAGCTCGCGAAGTAAACAGGTAACAGAGTCAAATTAATATTGTTAAGGCGAAACGTGTATATAATAGTCGTACATGACAACATGCGGTGATCTGCTGGCAATACTTGCTTCAGAACGAATTTTTTTCGAAATTAAGGTACACCCGCCATATTGACATCACCAAAAAAATGAACCTAAAAAATACCTCAAGTAAAAAAAACACACACTTGATCAGTTGGATAGTTAGTTCCTGAGAAATAAAACAACAGGAAACACGATAATTATCATGATATATTGATAAGGTTATTTATACATTTATGTTTTACGGATATTTAATTCGTAATTAATAAATATCCGCACACGAATAATTATTATATTAATAAGTTACTAGCAACCGTCCGCAACTAGCTTCGTAAATGCACATTCATGATAAAGTATGTTGCGGGTAGTTGATAAATCATTTGCAATTTGCACTCTGTTTCCTGATTCATCATACGAGCTTCATCGTTTACAATACGCAGATAACTTTATTTTCATTAATATAATTTTCATTGCAATCATATAGAATTAATCACTATGAAACGCGGAAAAAAAATGTTGTTGATTTAAACGAACAGAAAAATGTGTTTTGTAAATACAAACAACATTTCCCATCGATTCATGATTTACCTTCACCGTGTAGTGAAATATTTGCAAAAATGTCTAGTGAACTTGAACGACAAATATCGCCTACAGCACTTTATTTATCGATTAAAAGAAATTTTGAATACTTTTTTCCCGTGGTGGATGAAAACAGTGAAGATAAATGTTATATAGGTTCAGAGAATAAAACGGAAGACGAAGATATATTAATTACGAAAGATGTTGATGCAGAACAAGAGATTGAAGAAGAAAATAACGAAGAAAATTTTTACGTCGTGGATAAAACTACATGTACTGAAGAAGGTAAATTTTTAATTTTTCACTTGATTTATATCAATGGAGGAGAATTCGGCCAATCTCAAAATGCTCTGTTCGTATGAGAGCCAATAATCCAGTTAAACAAAAAAAGTGGATATTACCTAAATATGAGTGGGCAGACTTGTTAAGGGAAAAAAATTGGGAAAAAACGAAATCTCCTTGCAGTTGGTGCTTTAAAACCTATTATGTTAAATGCAATGAAAGAGTGACTTTTCTCGGTGCATGTAAAAAATGCAATGCTAAAATAAAAATAGTAATTACCTATCCTACAGAAAATATTGCTTCTTGCAACAGTTTAATTACAGATTTTGATAAAAATGTTAAAACATAATATAAGAAAAAAAAATCTAATTGTCACCCAAAAAGCGCAAAGAATTGATGGAATAAATGAAACATGAGTCTCCGATAACAGTTTCATAAACAATTAATTAGTTACGCAATGGAAGTTGGGGATCCATAGCCACCCCGTCTACCTTCACATGGAACTTTACGACAGATAAAACATGAAAGTATCTTAGTGAGTATTACCACAAAGATCCAATTTTGGCTTTATTGTACATGGCTCAAAACGTAAAACCCTATAACGATTTGAGCCATGTACAATAAAGCCAAAATATATTAAACACATAACAATTCATCCACATTTTTATATTTACTATTGGTCTACGTCACAAGAAATATACTACAATCAATATCATAAAAACCACAGAGTTATACTGAGCATCGACGCAACTGGTAGCATTTTTAAGGAAACTGATTTAATTGTGAAAAATTACTCTTTGTTGTACGTTGCTATAATGTAAAGCGAAGAAAATAAAAGAAGTGTTCCGGTTGCTCAAATGATTTCTAGTTCTCAGACAATGGATACTATTAGGTCCTTACATATGAAATTGCCGATACTTAATACTGGCAACTGTGAAATCAAATATTTTATGTTTGAAGAGGAATTCCAAATTCAAAATTATTTCAAAATAAAGACTAAAGAATATTGTTTTAAAAATCGTGTTTCATTTGTTTCCACGTCATTTGTTTAGGCTTGAAAATTGCTATAGCAACAACAATGGAGAAATTAAAAATTCGCGGTATTTACGAATATGAGTTCTACCGTGGCACCAGTGCAGCAGAAACGGCTCGAAGGATTAACGACGTATACGGGCCAAGCACTGCTAACGAACGAACGGTGCGAACGGTGCGTTTTTGGTTTCAACGTTTCCGTTCTGGAAATTTTGATTTACAAAATGAGCCTCGTGGACGACCGGATACTCAAGTGAATAATGAAGAATTAAAGGCGATAGTGGAAGCGGATCCATCTCAAAATACTTCTGAATTAGCAGCAGCCTTTGGAGTAAGTGACAAAACAATAATTATCCATTTGCGTCAAATTGGAAAAGTAAAAAAGCTCGAAAAGTGGGTACCGTACGAATTGACTGAAGCATACCAACAAACACGCGTCGGTTGCTGCGCTTCTTTGCTCAATCGTTACAATAATGAGGGAATTTTAAATCGTATTGTCACTTGTGATGAGAAGTGGATCGTGTACGATAATCGCAAGCGATCATCACAATGGCTTAACCCTGGAGAACTGGCAAAACCTTGCCCCAAGCGAAAACTGACCAAAAGGAAGATTCTAGTTAGCGTTTGGTGGACCTGTGCTGGTGTCATCCACTACAGCTTCTTGAGATCAGGCCAGACGATTACTGCAGACATGTATTGTCAACAGTTGCAAACAATGATGGAAAAGCTCACCATTAAACAACCGAGACTGGTCAATTGCTCTAGCCCATTGCTCCTTCAGGATAACGCTCGACCACATACTGTACATCAGACGGTCGCCAAGTTAGAGGAGCTGCGACTGGCAACTCTGCGTCACCCACCATACTCTCCAGATCTTGCCCCAACCGATTACCACTTATTCCGAAATTTGGACCACTTTTTACAAGGAAAAAATTTTAATTCTGATGAGGCAGTTAAAACAGCCTTCAAGCAGTTCATCGATTCTCGCTCCCAGGATTTTTTTACCAAAGGGATCAATGAGCTCCCGATAAAATGGCGGAAGTGTATCGATAACAATGGTGCATACTTCGATTGACTAAATATATAATTTCTTTTAAAAAAAGTTATTTTTAATTTTTTGATACCGAGCGGCAATTTCATATGTAAAGACCTAATATATTAAACTGGTTAAAAACTTGGAAAAATCAGAAATCAATTCCTAACGAAGTGATTTTGGACCAATCTTCAGCGCTAATAGGAGTCACGATCAAAGCTTTTACTGAACATAATATTGTACTAATGATTATCTTGTAGAATCGTTCAGGAAACTTGACGCTGATGAGACATCACCCGACGCCTTATATGTTCGCATCGACACAAGCCACTTTGTAAAAACGATATACAACCTTAACTGTTTTCGGAATGTAGACCAAAGAACTGAAGCGTTTTATTGTGAGTGTATTTTGTAACTTAAAAATCTAAATGAATACGGAACTGCAAAACAAACAATTTTAGATATAATAACCGTAGCTCTCAATAAATACGATAGTATTGGATCTCCATGCGATGAAGCTAAAACAAGGTTAAAAATATTCGGTAAAACCATGAATCTTCCAGATTATAAAGACTTGGAACATTATAGTTTTCCAGAACAACTTATATTGAAAGAAGTTAAAGACGTTAAAGAGGAACTTACATTTCCCAAATGGTATCAGGACAAATTAGATCGCGAAAATTTATTAGTTACATTAACAGATGATGACAGTGACTCCTTTTCACACGAAAACTTATTTTACATGCCTACTTTTATACCAACACTAACCCGGTTAGTACAGCAACTACCGTTGTGGTCAAATGTGATGATTCTAATATATACCTAATTCAGAAAACCAAACTGCGTCTTCATCCAACGTGGAAAGTTATTTTAAAACGCTCAATAGATACTTATGTCATATTGACGTGAAATCCAATAGATTGAGATTGGACCAATTTATCGTCAAACATGCAAATTTTATAGATGGGAAATTAAAAGAAGCTATAGGTAAAGTAGAAACTTGTAAAGTAGAAAGGGTGACTTGAAAAGAAGAAAAAATACGAAAGCAAAGGTACCTAAATAAAACAGAAGATGATTTCCCAACAGACTCATTTTTTTCTAAAACTCCATCGTTTTCTGAAAATTGGAAGGGCAAAGGTGACGCTCTAAAGGCCACGAAGAAAAAAAGAGTGAAAATGCATAAACCTGTGCCACTATTATTAAATGGAACAAGACTACGAACTGTCATAAAGGATTTACACGTATCGAATACTTGCGCATTCGACTCGGTTGCACAAGTAATTCCAGTAGGGTGTGTTGAAGGGTTTTATTTAAATACTCGTGTACTCAATCATCAAAATGAATTTTGTCAGTTCATAAAAAAAATTATTGATGTCAAAACTACCAGAACAGATTTATACAAGTACCGTGCACACCTTCTTCAGCCATATTTAAAAAAAATGATATTAATCATAAAGTTTTCATCGCGAATGCGAATGCAATATAGCTTATATTTTTGAGAATATTTTAATCGACGCAATTTACAGTGCCTCTGTACAAGAATCATGTACCAACCAGCAATTCAGTCCTATTATTTCAGCTCATAACTCTAAAAAGCTCTATAAACGATTTATTAAGGTTTTAGCGGTGCCAGAGTGTTGTATAAAAGCGTTCGACAGTACATTATTGCTCTAAATGCTTATAGAGCTAAAAATACCTATAAACAAAGGATGTAAACGTTTACTACGCCATTTTATACAATCGTTATAGTCAAGTACTATAGCAAGTTCTAATATAACTAGTACATAATAATATTGCTCTATAAAATTGTTAACAGGTGCCTTTATTTATCTGATTAGCGTAATAAGGGTTCTAAACGAACTGCAATAGTAGTCACGTTATAGCAGCAATGAACATTCAACTACAGGGCGATATTGTGATATTGTGGATATTCAGATCGCTGCTATAGTACGTGTGCGTTAGTAGTCACAAAGACTTTACAATAGAGTGTTTTTGTGCTGTAGTCTAATTTCAGATCACGCTAATAGGACGTAAGTGTACTATAATGGTTTTTAGATGCATATTATAATTTTATCGACAAGCATATCACACAGACACTATAATAGAGCAGAATTATTGTATAACAACTTTTTTGGTGCCTAGCAATGCGCTTGTTAGTATTATCTATCACTATAATGACGCAAAAGTGGCACATACATGTAGATAAATGTTTCTATTAAATGACAGTTAAGTCCTAAAAAGGATTATTGGCTCGCTTTTATAACAATACTCAGACATTTTGATACGAAATTAATGCGACGTGCATTCTGCCCCAAAAACAAAAAAAATGGATTTTAAGAATTGGAAAAGATATAAACGCAGTGGAACTTATAGAAGAGAAGTGAATAGACGTTTTGAAAAGCAGCTTCGTCATCATCAAACAATCAAAGCAGTAATAGTAGCCCAAAATCAAGTTGGAATCACAATTACGGGAAACGGTTCCGTACAAAATGTGTCTTACAAAGATCTTATTTCTGAAGGGAGAACCTTACTCCAGCGATTTTTCTGAATCTTCAAGCCCGAATGCACGAAATTGTTGGTATTTTTCGAATGTTGAATCAACATTCTAAAAATACCAACAATTTCGTGATGGCGTCAAAAACTGGGCCATTAATTATAATATTTCGCATGAAGCAACAAAAAGTTTAGAACGATTAATTAACAATAGAATACCTAATACATTACCTTACCAAACTTATTTTATGCCATTATTACATACTGTATATTAAAGACATTTTACTAATTCCTAAGGTTATTTACGCAGATGGTTTATAAATAAAAATCTTTATTAATTAAATGGTTCTTTATTTTGAACTAAAAAAGAAAAACCTTTTATTAAAAAAATAGTAAAAATAAACACTGGGTATTATATATTCAGTCTGCTCACACAGAACCCCAATTTCAGGTTGAATCCACGATGACTGACAGTGAAAACATTATCACGGCAAGTACTATAATGGCTCTTAGAATATCGAAATCACTTTATATGATAAATATTTTAGTAAAAACTCAACAATTCGAGGGGGGCACTTCAAATTCATGGTAAACCTATCCCTAGTTTATCAGTAAAGCTGCAGTCGCACATCATTTCCACCGTAATAGACTAATATTATAATAACAAAATAAAATCTTGCTCAAGTTAGATTGCTTATGTCCTTTTGTAAAATTATTTTAATTATTTTTTGCACCCTACACTATCACGAATGTAAAATAATGAATGGTGAATGAAAAATGTGAGGTAAAGGAAACTAAACTCTTGTATAGTATGAAAAAGTACTATAATAGGTCCTAAGTAGCCAGTACATCATTATTTTGAGACCTGCATCACTGTTACATAGATTTTATTGGACTGTTTCGTCATTTGGAACACTGCAATACAATTATTTTGTCACTGAACAGAGATCTAAATGCGCCACTTTCGAATAAAAGAAACGTTCTTTGGGGCTTTATAGGACCAAGGATAGTTTTTTACAAAACGTTCTATGGTCTTTTATAGTACTAGTTTTTGCTGCTTGACTGAATGTGGCATTAACAAAGTACAAAGAAGAATTGCTCCCAACCAGCAATTCAGTCCTATTATTTCAGCTCATAACTCTAAAAAGCTCTATAAATGATTTATTAAGGTTTTAGCGGTGCCAGAGTGTTGTATAAAAGCGTTCGACAGTACATTATTGCTCTAAATGCTTATAGAGCTAAAAATAATTATAAACAAAGGATGTAAACGTTTACTACGCCATTTTATACAATCGTTATAGTCAAGTACTATAGCAAGTTCTAATACAACTAGTACATAATAATATTGCTCTATAAAATTGTTAACAGGTGCCTTTATTTATCTGATTAGCGTAATAAGGGTTCTAAACGAACTGCAATAGTAGTCACGTTATAGCAGCGATGAACACTCAACTACAGGGCGATATTGTGATATTGTGGATATTCAGATCGCTGCTATAGTACGTGTGCGTTAGTAGTCACAAAGACTTTACAATAGAGTGTTTTTGTGCTGTAGTCTAATTTCAGATCACGCTAATAGGACGTAAGTGTACTATAATGGTTTTTAGATGCATATTATAATTTTATCGACAGACACTATAATAGAGCAGAATTATTGTATAACAACTTTTTTGGTGCCTAGCAATGCGCTTGTTAGTATTATCTATCACTATAATGACGCAAAAGTGGCACATACATGTAGATAAATGTTTCTATTAAATGACAGTTAAGTCCTAAAAAGGATTATTGGCTCGCTTTTACAACAATACTCAGACATTTTGATACGAAATTAATGCGACGTGCATTCTGCCCCAAAAACAAAAAAAAAATGGATTTTAAGAATTGGAAAAGATATAAACGCAGTGGAACTTATAGAAGAGAAGTGAATAGACGTTTTGAAAAGCAGCTTCGTCATCATCAAACAATCAAAGCAGTAATAGTAGCCAAAATCAAGTTGGAATCACAATTACGGGAAACGGTTCCGTACAAAATGTGTCTTACAAAGATCTTATTTCTGAAGGGAGAACCTTACTCCAGCGATTTTTCTGAATCTTCAAGCCCGAATGCACGAAATTGTTGGTATTTTTCGAATGTTGAATCATTATTCAACATTCTAAAAATACCAACAATTTCGTGATGGCGTCAAAAACTGGGCCATTAATTATAATATTTCGCATGAAGCAACAAAAAGTTTAGAACGATTAATTAACAATAGAATACCTAATATGTACTTTACCTTACCAAACTTATTTTATGCCATTATTACATACTGTATATTAAAGACATTTTACTAATTCCTAAGGTTATTTACGCAGATGGTTTATAAATAAAAATCTTTATTAATTAAATGGTTCTTTATTTTGAACTAAAAAAGAAAAACCTATTATTTAAAAAATAGTAAAAATAAACACTGGGTATTATATATTCAGTCATGCTCACACAGAACCCCAATTTCAGGTTGAATCCACGATGACTGACAGTGAAAACATTATCACGGCAAGTACTATAATGGCTCTTAGAATATCGAAATCACTTTATATGATAAATATTTTAGTAAAAACTCAACAATTCGAGGGGGGCACTTCAAATTCATGGTAAACCTATCCCTAGTTTATCAGTAAAGCTGCAGTCGCACATCATTTCCACCGTAATAGACTAATATTATAATAACAAAATAAAATCTTGCTCAAGTTAGATTGCTTATGTCCTTTTGTAAAATTATTTTAATTATTTTTTGCACCCTACACTATCACGAATGTAAAATAATGAATGGTGAATGAAAAATGTGAGGTAAAGGAAACTAAACTCTTGTATAGTATGAAAAAGTACTATAATAGGTCCTAAGTAGCCAGTACATAATTATTTTGAGACCTGCATCACTGTTACATAGATTTTATTGGACTGTTTCGTCATTTGGAACACTGCAATACAATTATTTTGTCACTGAACAGAGATCTAAATGCGCCACTTTCGAATAAAAGAAACGTTCTTTGGGGCTTTATAGGACCAAGGATAGTTTTTTACAAAACGTTCTATGGTCTTTTATAAGTAGTACTAGTTTTTGCTGCTTGACTGAATGTGGCATTAACAAAGTACAAAGAAGAATTGCTGTTTTGCCACTTAATTTTAACATGCCAAATTAGTAACATGCCAGTCTATGTTATGTGAAGAAAATAATATTGTACAATGTAGACGTAATTACTGCAACGGCATACGAACATTAAAATACGAACTAAGCAATACAATAGCTTTTGAGCTGAATCATACAGATGTAATTTGTCTTAAAGACATACCTATGGAAATAACATTAGGTAAATAATACAAAATACGAAGTTCTCGGATTAATTGAGTGTTTACCGTCCGGCGGCGATGTTACAGACATCCATAATATTGGCCACTATCGGGCTCATTGTCGTCGTAATGCTGAATGGAAATGTTTTGATGATCTTAATAATTTTATAACCAAAACTCCGAATTCACTTACCGCTAATTGCATTATGTATGGACGAAAATAAAGAGTACCTACTTAATAACTTTCACGCGTTATTAAAATTCATGATTTATAATTTAATAATTATCCCTAAAATATATATAAATATGTACAGAGGCCAGCACATCAAATTTCTTTGATAGATTTTCAACTTTGTTACTAAAGTACCTATAGGGTTCATAAAGAACAATGGCAAGGCTCCATACTACATTTTACCTGACATCGATTTGAAGCATCTGTGATGGAAAAAAATATAAAACTTTAGGTATTTTATTGTCTAAACATAATCACTGAGATTTTTCATTATAGGGACATTAAAAAAAAAGATATTAACATTTTTGTATTTTGAGGTTATGAAAATCTGTCATTAAGTAGTAGTCTACATAACATTGATGCATTATGTCAAAGAAAATCCCTTAAAATACGAATTAATAGCTATCTAAGCATAGCATTATTATAAAATAGGTCTATGTTTAACAGATATAACAGATGCCGATAACAGACAAGGATTAAAAGTCCCATCCTTAATCCTTATCATATCTATCGGCATAACCTTATTTGTAAGCATCTGCATTAAAATCGCCCTTGCCATTGTGGAAAGATTAGCCAGTCAGCATAGGAAGTACCTATAGAGGCACTGAAGGTAATAACCCTCAGTGCACTCGTGGAGGCTCTTTCCTAATCCTCCATAATATTTATGAATTCTGGGTAAATGACAACTGCAAGGCTAACAGGGATCTACTATCCAGAATTTAGGGGTATAATAAAACAGAAAATAAAATATAACAGAATATGTATCATGATTTTTAATTATATTTTATTCATCTTCTCTTATAATATTGAACTCTGCCCCTCCGGAACTCTGCTATCTGAAGGAGTCAGCTGCAATGGAAATACAAAGAAATTAGGAAATGTGTGTAAATAAGCACAAGCCTATTAAAGGAAAAAAATCAAATAAGGGAATTAGTTTTGTGTTTGTAAATAATATAAGTAAGTATATTATGGATAAATGGACTTTAATATTTTGTACAAACAATCATTGCAAATACCAATAAGTACCTAAAGGATATTTGTAGTTATAGGATTTTGGATTTTCATTTTACATTTATGATCTTTTGCTTCCTGATTATATATTTTTATACAAATATGTCATGATATGAAGCAAAAAAATGTTATCCCTTTAACTGTTGATTGCAATACTCCACCAACAAACAATTAATTGTTTTTGCATTGTCTGCGAAGTGGCAAAAAATAAAAAGATGAATTACATACCTGTTGTGGTTGTTTTTCATTTGAATAATATTTATCATATTATTCTGCTGTAGGTCTGTAGGTTGTCTCTAAGTATTTTGTAGCTTTGCCACACAGAAAACAAACATTGCTATGGCTTTGTTGACTTCATCACTGGCAGAAATATCTTGATGCAAATTCCGATTTCCAGGAGCCATTGCCACTTCCCAATTTGCTTTTGCAAACATAATTATATCAGTAATCTGAAAGTTAAGGGATTATTATATGTATGGAAAAACCTACCACGTTAAACACACATAGTTAAGTTGGTGCATACATATGCTTTACAACCCAAATATTAACGATGTTTTCATATCAATCATTATGCAGTAACATGATGATTATTACAGAATTGTGTAATCTTTATATTATTATATCAGCAACAATCATTATTATTTACAGATCAACTTACTGTCTGTGGATAGTATTGAGCACTCTAGTGTACAATATTTAGTGATGATAATAGATAGGTTTGCAAAATATGCATTGAATCTGTATCAACGATAATAATTCTATCACAGCTTTGCTGTTTAAAAACATAAATGTAAGAATACAATAAAATTATTTAGAATGAAAAGAAGTGGTAGGTAATATGCACAGATAAAAACTATGCTAGATCCACAGAATTGGTATGTAAATAAATAGGTAGATAAACTTACGATTCGTGGATAAATCCAGATGCAGAGCAAGGTACAAACGAGTATTTTGATCCAAGGTCCGATCTCGTCAAAGATTATTGACGCAATTATTATAATTCACGCACAAGATGCGTGTAGGTCTGCTACGACTTTCCATCTTCAACCAGGCAACAATATCAAAATCTTGAGGCACAATCGTAGTGCGTATAGAGAATACAATTTGTTGTTACAGTTAAGTACAGATCGTCCGTAAGAAAGCACCAGTCGTCTTATGGGGCAGTGAATCAAGTCCGGGGGCAATGCGTGGGTCAATAATAAGAATAGTTAAATAAACTGCGAAACCAACAACAACCAGTAACATACACAATTTAAAACAAAAATACGCAATGTTGTCAAAATGTCAATGTCATTCTTACAAAATGTTGCCAGAGTATTTTCTTTCATTTACAACTAGTGGTGTTTATTAATTAATGGATAATTATTTTATCTTTATAAAATATTTATTCTTGCTAGTCCAACACGTAATTAATAACTACGTTAGATGGTTTGATATGTTTATTGTCCAACAAGCCAAAGCAAGCACTTTACAATATATCTTAGATATGATTTTTTACCGAGTATCGTCTGTTTGTTTTATAAAGTGGTAACTCTGGTGATTCAAAATAGTTTCTTCCACAGATAAAACAGACACCCGACACCGGATAAGTATTTAATCAAATAAAAGTTCATTAAATTCATAATTTAAACTAAAGTTGAACATGTAAAAGTAATTTTGGATAAAAAACATACAAAAAATTTAACAAAGTTTTGCATAAGTCATATATCTAGACGCTTCCTAAAACATTCAGGTAAAGAACTGCCATTATTCTTTAATCGGAAAAATTAGACAGTTACGTATGGCTTGATGTGCTGGCGTCTGTACCTAGATCTGTAATTCACAATAATAACTTAAGTAAACGAGACACGGTTGTTTTATTTCTCAGGAACTATCCCACTGATCAAGTGTGTGTTTCTATTTATTTGAGGTACTTTTTAGGTACAATTGTTTGGTGTAATCACATTTTATGAGTAATGCTTAATTATTAAAATATTGTAGAACCCCCGCCACATAGACATCAAGATGGCGGGTGTTCTACAATATTTTTATGTAGGTACCTGAATTTCGAAATAATTTCTTTCTGAAGGAGGTACAGATTTTTTAGAGCTAGGTACAAAATAGTATGTTTTAGGTTTGTTTGGTAGTATTTGGTATAATTTAATTCGCTATGTTACACCCGCCATTTTGACTCTCACGTATAGACGCATTGCACTCAAGTATTACTGGCCGGGCATGTATCGGAATGTAGCAAAATACGTTGGATCCTGTGATACTTGTCTTCAATACAAAATTCAAAACCATGCTACTCTTGGGGAAATGGGTCGCCCAAAGCCGTGAGCATTGCTTTTGCCCTTACCAAATGATATCCATCGACAAAATAGTTACGTACTAGTAATAACCTGTTGTTTTTCCAATTATTGTCATATTTTCCCAATTAAAAAAGCAACTTCTCAGATTATTGTCAAAATTTTAGAAGAACACATTTTTTTGGTTCACGGTGTTCCTCAAAGTATTTTTCTTGACAATGGCACTCAATTTAGAAGTGGCCATACTCAGGACTTATTTAAAAAATATAAAGTACCTACTAAACATTTTTTATTCACCAAAGTATACCTACCCCTCAGGTTAACACTGTGGAGCGGTACAATAAAACTATTATTAATTGCATTTCTACTTTTGTAGATGGTGATCATCGATCATGGGACGTATACTTACATTTCAAAAGTACAATTTGCAATGAATAATTCTGTTAATGAAGCCACCGGGTTTACCCCGTCTTTTCTAGTTTTTGCACGGGAAATAGTGGTTTGTGGTTCCCATTACGTTGATACAGACTTAGGAGATGAGGTCTTATTTCTTCCTCGCGACGTATATGCGGAGAACCTCGGTTGCCTAAGTTCCATTTTTGACCGAGTCCAAAAATCTTTGTATCACGCCCATGTAAAAAATACAAGCGTGCTTACGTTCTGAGCGTTAAGGATAAGCATTTTAGCAAAAAATTTGCTCCCAAATACATTAAGTGCCGAATCATCAATAAGCTCTCACCACTTGTGTATGTTTTAGAGGATATGTCTGGTAAAAACTTGGGGTCTTAGTAAAATAAAATAAAATCTATCAAATAAAATCCTTATGATGGGAGGGGGGGTAATGTAGATAGATAGATAGATAGATTTATAAATCATTTACTTAGTGCATCAAAAAGACATATCACAACATAAAAAAAAACAAATCAAATAAGGGTTAAACAAAGTGCGGTGTGCGTCTCAAGGTTGCACCAAATGGGAGCAACGGAACGTTACACGGATATCAGCGGTGCGAGGTGAAGTGTGTTAAAGTATTGTAATAATATCTTTATAATTTCTTAGATTAAAATAATGTACACCCTGCCTGATATGGCTGTATGTCACACACAACAAATAATAGGCACTGACAAGTAGGTATGTCAGTACCTATTATTTGTTGTGTGTACAATACGGTCAACGTAACTTGGCGCGTCTGAAGTTAGCTGTTTGGCTGCGCAATGGAACTTTTAGGAACGAAATTGTCTACTGCGCAGCTAATCGGCTAACTTCAGACGCGCCAAGTTACGTTGACCGTACTGTATGTGGCAACACAGATTAAAAAGGTCCTCTTGCGTCGCTGCCTTCGATGTACGAACTGTGTGTGTAAAA
Organism: Charanyca ferruginea; assembly: GCA_947361185.1. NCBI lineage: Eukaryota > Metazoa > Arthropoda > Insecta > Lepidoptera > Noctuidae > Charanyca > Charanyca ferruginea. The sequence goes on along the minus strand of OX376081.1, from coordinate 4,337,628 downwards.
TATTCTCTGTTAAATAAATATAAAGTATAGAAACTAGTGTGTGTTTCCATTTAAAATATCAACAAAGTGTTCGGGGGGAGAGGGTATAAAAGGTCATTGCGCCCGCGCAGCTCACGGTCAGTCGCTTTTAGGTCGACGAGAGACTGCACGTTGGATTTAGCGCCTCGTCAAGCGCACTAGCAAACACGAGCGTTGGCCATTATTATTTTATTTACGGTTGTCATAATTTATAATCACAAATTAAAAGCGCAAATAAGTGTCGTGTTAATCCCGAACTAGGGTAAGTTTAAACAGCACACAAATTACACACATCACTTTCATGCCATCTTTCTGCTTACTGTCATTCTGCCTATTTGTATTCTTATGGTATGTAATTTATTCAATTTACGGTTGCTCATATATTTCTTCTTTATATGAATTTAGAATACCATTTAGAATACCACCATTTAGAATACCTGAGTAATTGCAAGTAATGCTAATGTTCCTTCCTACCTTCAAGCACAATAACTTAATTTAGAAATTTTAAATGTTAACGTTTTTTTTACTTTTGCTCTTTTTCTTCTCAAGCTTGTTCTTAATGTAAACTCCGTTCTGGTAGGTGCCACCGCGACAGTACCTACTACTACGACTAGATGGGTACTTTCATGTTGTCGCCGGTGGTACCCCCCCAGCACGGAAGCTGCAGACCTTGTTCTAACAAGCTGGAACGGTGATTTCCAGGTGCTACGACGGGAATTCCAAGGTAGGAATTCTTCGAGCTTCGAGCATCAGCTAACTCCGGCTCCGACCAAAAGGGGTGGTCGGGTTTTTTCGCCTGGAATATACTTACGGGAAGTAGGTACCTGTCCCTGCAGGGGAGACAATAGACGACCATAACCCACGACCCTACAAATTTTTGTGTGCCTCCGACTTCTAGCAAATTAAATGTTTATTTTTAATGGTACACATCTGTTTTAATTCAATTGGTTTTTAATGTCTCGGAAAATGGGGTATCCCATTTTACCTTTTCTTTCCACAGATTTTGTATGAATAGTTTGCAAGACAACAGTGATGGTACCTACAGCAAATCCACACGGATCGTAGATTGACGCTATGACCCTTAAGACATCTCTTTTTGTAAATTTAGGTTTACTAATAACCTTATCCTTTAATTGAAGCGTATCTTCCTTCAGTTTCCAGGTTAGTGCAAGAACCTTGATCTTATCCTCCTTGCAAGATTCAGACGTACTTGTTTTATAAATTCTTCAGAGTTGGAACACCAATCTCTAAGGTTCATGGATAGTTGGTTAAATATCTCTTTAGAATTCTTATAAAGTTGAAGTGCTTCCTTCACTGTTTTTGCCCCAGTGACGACATTATCCACGTATATGTCTTAAGAGCGCCCTTCCCCATCGAACGAACTTCAACGCGAGCGTGATTGAATTCTTTTTTGTTTCAACTAACGCAAAGCTCGAAAACAAACGAGTGAGTGAGAACGCAATAACATCACAGGAAAATTGGCGCGCGGAAATTTCACAAAACTTGTTCCAGGACATACCGTGTTTTTGAAAAAGCCTCACAGGTTGTTGGTGATAGTGTTTGTAATTTAGAATCACCATTACATGTGCAAGGTTTGTATGAAGCTGTTTTATTACTTTTTCAATGTATGAGTGCATTATGAACGGCCAAAGTTCAGAAAAAATAGTGCAAAAAAGCTGATTTTCGAACGTGTTTACTGAATTAGTTTCTCAAAAGAGTGTATTTTTGGCTTCATGCAACCCTAGTTTTTAACCACAAGATACCTGGGTGTTACAAATATTTAGGAAATAATTTGTTATAGCTCCGTAATCGCGTACGAGCGTTCGTATGGGAAATATGAGGGGATGGGCGCTCTTAAGTTAACTTCTTAACCTGTTCATTATCTGAAGCTTGTAAGTGTAATCTGATTGTTGCATTAAGCAAAAATGGGCTTGATATAACGTCAAATGGAACTCTTGAACATCTTAAGTGACTGAAGTGTGAAAAAAGCTTAGAATAGGTACCAAGACCTCGCCATAGAGATAAAAACCCGGTGAAAAGCACAGACAGTCCACGTCGTCCCCATAGTACTCTCATCCACCGGTATTGTACCGAAATCACTAACACAAAGTCTTAACACTACACATTCCAACTCACACACCACTTCACATGCTTCAAAACGCCACTATAGGTACTCAAAACCTACCGGATAACACGAAAGTTCCTGATTTCCTCTAATCTCTTATCCACATATTCAATTTAAATTGTCCCTTACACACTTGGCTCCGGCCCGTGTGTAAGTTCGTTAACTCTCTTATTACAGAAGAAAAACAAAGAATCGAAAATACTTAATAATATTGTTTATTCACATAAATGTGTACATTTTTTGGCTCAGTCTCAGAATATCATATTCTTAAAATATCATAATCGCAAATCATCATATTATCAGAACATCACATTCTCAAAACATCATATTCTCAAAACATCATAATCTCAAAACACCACATTCGCAGAACACAACATTCTTATGATACCACATTTAACATACAGTTCTCAACAGCGTTGAGCTGTGCAGAGTTGGGCAAAATTTATTAGAACAAGAATTATTTTCCTGCTTTGTAGGTTTAAAAACGCGTGTATTTAGGTCATTATGTGCTTTTAATAAGGAACCAAAAATAGTTGTTAAATTTTCACGGGTGCAATTATATCAAGAGGTAAAAAAACTTAAAAAAAATCGCACATAATTACCTAGATTTTACTCATTTTTATGGTTCCGTACCTCCAAAGGAAAAAACGGAACCCTTATAGGACCACTTTGTTGTCCGTTTGTCTATCTGTCAAGGTTGTGTTACCTATCTGTTATCTCGGGAACGCGTAGAGGTATCCAGTTGAAATTAAAACCATTTACTTAGGTCCACGGTTCCTTGAAGGTGTGAATTAATTAAACTTAGTTAGTTAGTTATTAGTTAACGTGAAAAAAAGATACGGCCGTTTATGCCGCAAAAAACCAACATTTCGACACTCAAAGGAATCTAAATTTATAGGGTACTTACTATTCGTTGACCTAGAACTATGAAGTAAGCCTTACTACATGCTATAAATACAAAGAAAAGTCTGCAAACTATACATTTGTAATTAAATCATAAAAAAAATATTCTTTATGTATAGTATAACGAGTTTTTTTGTACGCGATGTCGCGATTTGACCCGTGTGAATGTCGTTTATAAATAATTACGGTAAAGAATCTGACAAAAAGTACTAGGATAACATAAGCTTGCAGGAGAATACCAAAAGTTGTAAATTACACATTAAAATTATTTTTTTAGCAACCGCCTACCAGCTTATGTTGTCCTAGTACTTACTTTAAAGTGGAAAATAAATAAAAGTGAATAAAATCTAGGTGATTATATTTTTCATTTAAGTTTTTTATCTCTTGATGAAATAGTAATGAAAATGAAAATTTTACAACTATTTGGCTCCTCATTGAACGCACACATGCGTTTTTTATGTCCAAGATGTTTGACTTTATTCACAGTTGAATAAATTTAACCAAAGTTTATTTTAATAATTTATCGATAACTGTAGCTGCACTTTTCTGTCCAAGCTGTTCAACTTTACCATTGAATTACCTTTTTATTTTTAGCGAAGTTCGCTAAGAACTTTGTTAGTAACAGTACACACAGGTTAAAAAATGTTATAAAATACGAATATGATGTCTTAAGAATGTTGTGTTCTGCGAATGTGGTGTTTTGAGAATTAAGTATGATATTTTGAGAATATGATGTGTTGATAACATGATGTTCTGATAATATGATGATTTGCGATTATGATATTTTAAGAATATGATATTCAGAGACTGAGCGCATTTTTTTAACAAATATAGATAGTGCTTAATCTAAAATTAACGTAGGTACACAAAAGTTTTAGCATTTGGGGCCGAACTAGGCATAACCTGTATTTCAGGCCTCAACGCCGATCCCCCTGAGTTACAAGTTAGGTATTTTTATCGTGACATAGCAAAGAGCCCTTGTATGAATGTACATCTTATTATCATATTCAACTTATAAAATAAAATTTAGAAAAAAATAAACAAGGTTAATCATCAAAATAAGGCTACAATAAGAACTTAAAAAGTTAGGTAACATTATAGTTGTGTAAACCAGTCCTCTCTTTGTGAAATTGACGTTGAAAGTTTCACTCTATGTGTAATAGTGGCCAGGATTCGTATGAGTGTTTATCAAAAAGGTTGTCAAGGGATTTAGTATGAGACTTAGTGTTAAGAAATATGTAAGTAATGTAAACATCACAAACAAACATTAACAAAATATGTAAGAAGCTTTATTCCTACTTAAAAAATAGACACATTTTAATATTGTTTTACCGACAAAAACAAAACGACCGCCTAGCTAGACAGTAGAAGCACAGTAGAGATATCTAACAGTATTCTATCTTCATACAAACGGTCGAAAAGCGAGTTATACCTACACGCCTCGAATTAGTAGGGAAACTAGTATACCGACCGTTTCGGATGCGCAACAGTGGCGAATATATTGTGTTGTTTTTGGTTGCTTGAATTCGTCAATAACGCACCCAGAGATAAAAAAAATTTAATTACCTGGAAACTCCGAAAGACTATGTTCCTGAAACTTAATAGACTATAAAAAAATGACTACCAGACTATAGGTACCTACTACACTATAAAAAAAATGATATATCTACTATAGTACATAATTTGTTTCTTTTTTTAAAAGGTAAGTACCTACCTATTTCGCTTCTTCTACCGAGTAAAGTACCTGGATTAATAAACAAATAATAAGTGGATAGGGTGAAAAGCGACCTACCTACGCTCGCGTTAAAACGAACTGAAGTACCTAGGTAGTTTCTTAGGCTAGGCTATCTACCTACTTATGTACTAGCTACTTACATACCTAATATTATTGAATTAAACGAAAATGAGAGTAAATTATAGGTACAGACGCCAGCACATCAGGCCATTAAAAATTGTCAAATTTCCCAAATTGAATATGAACCTTAAGCTTTTGGAATAAAATTGAAAATCTATTGTAGCGGACTATCATCCTCACAGACATACAGCACGTAGGGTACAGTACGGTCAACGTAACTTGGCGCGTCTGAAGTTAGCCGATTAGCTGCGCAGTAGACAATTTCGTTCCTAAAAGTTCCATTGCGCAGCCAAACAGCTAACTTCAGACGCGCCAAGTTACGTTGACCGTATTGTACATAACATTATTGTGTTTTAACTAAGTTTTTATATGTACCCACTATGTACTAATTTTTCGCAACAGACTTTGTATATAAGAAACGACTTTTTTCAAATATATTCATTCCATACTCAACCTGCGTTTACCTCTCATCTTCATACCCTGCGTATCCAACAGTGGTGACCCCGACTGAAGAACTCAAAGCAAAAATGGACTCTAGTGCTTCGAAACTGAACGATGGAAGAGAAACATCAGCACCGCAAAAAGATTTGCACGAACTGTAAGCCGTCTCGTACAATCAACGGATACCGCCTCTATGGAGAAACAGAATCAAGCTTTGGTTCCTGCAATTTGAAGCGATCGTGTCTGCTGGAAAACTAAGCGACAAGGAACTATCTGAGCTGTTCATCCGCCAACTTGACCTACAAGATCTAGACGAAATACAAGACATCATGTTCGATACCAAAAATGCAAAAGAAAACAATAGATACGCCACCATGAAGATGAGGCTCATCCAAACCTACGACGAGAGCGACCACACTAAGCTTGAGCGGCTACTGTCTAACGTGGAACTAGGCGATTTAAAACCTTCGCAACTGCTACGCCGCATGCAAAACTTAGCCGGTAACAACATTGCCGAGAACACGCTGCGTGTTATATGGACGAAGCACCTACCGCCATCCGTACGCGCCATTCTAGCTGTGAGCGAAACTATAGCCAAGAAAACCGAACTAAATGAGTTAGCAATAATGGCCGACAAAATGCTAGAACAACTTCACCATCAAATATCAGCAGTACACAACACTCCGTCACCGACAACACCATCCACTCCACCTGTGGCTGCAAATCATGAAAACGCATTACTTCACGCAAGATCGACATGTTGGCAAAAGAAATATCGGAATTAAAAACGCACCACAGCCACTACGGACGGCAGCGCGGGCGCAACTGGCGAGCGCGTAATCGATCACGCAGTGCATACCGATCGCCGCATGCTAACCGCCGGTCGGAATCAAATCAGCAACACAAGACCGAGTACAACGACAATTCCGTTTGTTATTTTCATCGAAAGTTCGGCGGACAAGCGCGGAACTGTACTAGACCATGTACTTATGAAGACAAGCACGAAACTAAACCAGGTGTTAGCAGAGACAGAATCTGGCGCCTGGGAAAAATCACACCGTTTATTTCTGAAAGACAAGAAGACAAATCTAAGCTTTCTCATCGACACTGGTGCAAACATATCCGTCATCCCAAGAAAACGCTGCGAAATACTAAAGCCAACCACATTCAAACTACACTCAGCGTCACAAAAATCGCACCTTTTCGAAAATAAGTTTAAAACATGTCCCGCCAGTAACGAATACATTAAACCCAATTAATATTGGTATCAATTAAAAGTATGTTTAACGACCTTTAAATTAACAACAGTTAGAATTCCTAAACACAACAGATCTCATTAGCACGTAACGTTAAAAAAAATGTTGTCAAAATACGCATTACAACGGCCACTAATTGCACCTCCCTACAAGGGTATAAAACGGGCGACCCGGGTTAAATGTGGGTCATTCGCTATTCAACCTTTGAAGTGAACACACGTGAACAGCTACAGCAAGAAAAATACCCCAGAAGATGGATACCACTGCAGATGAAGCCGCTCAAGTCATTGCACTACTGCAATCAGGGATGCGGCAATGTGATGTTGCTCGGCAACTGAACTTGAGTCGTTTTGCCGTTCGACGAGTGTTCCAACGTTTCCAAGAGACTGGTGGCTATATCCGAAGACGTGGATCTGGAAGACAACGGTGCACATCCGAAAGAGACGATCGCTTCATTGTTTCGACGTCTTTACGTAATCGGTTCTCCAATGCTGTTGAGCTGCAACAACAACTGCGATCAGCTCGCAGAACTTCTGTAAGCGTCTCCACGATTAGAAGAAGAATGCGGGAGAAGAAAATTGCAGCTCATAGGGCTGCTACAGGGCCCAAATTGACTGCACAGCATAGGAGAGACCGGTTGCAATTTGCCCGTGACCATGTGGATTGGACAATAGACCAATGGAGGGCTGTGCTCTTCTCGGATGAGACGAGGGTGTGTCTTTTCTGCAACGACATGCGTCGAAGAGTGTATAGGAGGCAAGGGGAACGATTCGCACAAGCCTGTATTCAAGAGACAGTGGAATACGGGGGTGGCTCGTGCATTTTCTGGGGCGGCATGTCAATCGACGGTAAAACGAACCTTGTGTGTGTTTCTCGGACTGGAAGTGCTCGCGGGCAAGGGTCGCTGACTGCTGCTCGGTACATAACAGAGATCTTAGAGGAGCAGGTTGTCCCTTATGCGGGTTTTGTTGGCAGTGGGTTCACGTTAATGCACGATAACGCCCGTTGTCACACCGCTTTAATTGTAAGAGACTACCTGCAAGAAGTTGGCATCCCTGTTATGCGCTGGCCGGCGCGAAGTCCAGACCTGAACCCTATTGAGCACCTTTGGGATGAACTGAAACGGCGAGTACGGGCACGAAATCCTGCCCCTACCACTCTCCAAGACCTTCAAGATGCCGTCGTTGCAGAATGGGACAACATTCCACAAGAGACTGTTGTCACATTAATAAGGTCCATGAGAGAACGCATGGAAGCAGTCATCAGGGCTAGGGGGGGTAACACTAGGTTTTAAGTTAGTTTTAAGGACTTTGTTGTAATTTTTGCTGATAAAATAAAATTTAACTTTTTAATCATTTGCATTAGCTTGCTTTTTTTTATTCCCTGGTAAACAAAAAACCAAATCCATTGATTTATTCTGAAATTTAAATAAATTGCCTTTCCAATTATACCTTATAGTCATATGTATACCATTGATTAATAGGGTTAAAATGACTTTGAAGGGAATTCTTAAAGAGGTGCGATTTTTGTGACGCCGAGTGTATATGCAGCAAACAACACAGAAATAGCTACCTTCGGTGAAAAAACATTAGACCTGGACTTTAACCTGAGACAACCATTCAGATGGAGGTTTGTCGTAGCAGCAGACAGTAAGCCCATCATCGGCGCTGATTTTTTGAAGCACCATCACCTACTTAGTCGACCTCGCTGGAAAATGTTTATTCGACAATATAACTAACTTGTCAGTGAAAACGTCCATCTGCAAATCTACATCACCAACCATCAGAACCATAGACCTGGAACAAAAATATCATGACATATTGGCTGAATTCCCCGATATTACAAGACTATTCACTATGAAGAATACTCCGAAGCACAACGTCGAGCACCATATCGAAACAACAGGGCCGCCATTATATTGCAAAGCTCGTCCACTGCCACCTCACCGCTACGAAGCTGCGAAGAAAGAATTTCAAACCATGATGGATCAGGGATTATGCCGACCAAGCAAGAGCCCCTGGGCCAGTCCACTTCACGTGGTACCCAAACCAAACGGAGACTTACGCGTATGTGGAAACTACAGAAAACTAAATGCCATAACCAAGCCCGACCGATATCCAGTACCACGTTTGAAGGATTTCACATACCAGTTGCACGGGAAGCAGATATTCTCAACGCTTGACCTAAATAGGACATACCAACAATTGCCCGTACTGGAAGATCACATCGAAAAAACAGCCATTATCACACCATTCGGGCTATTTGAATTTCCCCGGATGTGCCCAGGACTGAAATATGCTGTACAGACCTTTCAGCGTTTCATTCACGAAGTGCTGCACGGACTCGACTTCGCCTACCCTTTTGTTGACGACATCATCATAAGTTCCGCTACAGAAGAAGAACACAGACAACATTTACGAACCACCCCACAACGACTGAACAAATACGGCATCACTATAAACCCATCAAAATGTGTACTAGGCAAGAAAGTGATTAAATTCCTTGGACACACTGTCTCACAAGATGGCATCAAACCTCCAGCAGAAAAAGACGAAGCAATCACAAACTTTCCACTACCCACAACCATTGAACAATTAAGAAGATTCCTTGGCACCGTCAACTTCTACAGAGATTGCATTTCGAAGGCAGCCGAAATACAAGCACCTCTAAATGCTTATTTGCACAATAGCAAGAAACGAGACAAAACAAAGATTGTATGGAACGATGAAGCCAAGAAGGCATTTGAGTTATGTAAGACTGGCTTACAAAACGCAGCATTACTAGCTCACCCGTCACATAACGCACCGATCGCATTAATGACCGACGCCTCTGACAAGTGCGCTGGTGCTGTACTGCAACAAATGGCAGCCATTGGGATACTTTTCCAAATCATTATCAAGCGCGCAAGTAAAATATAGTACATTCGACAGAGAACTGTTAGCTATATACATGGCCGTAAAGCATTTTAGAAAAATGTTCGAAGGAAGACATCTCGTAATATTCACCGACCACAAGCCACTTACCTACGCGATAAATAAAACATCGTCAGACAGCGAGACACCGCGCCGAGCCAGACAACTCATGTACATAAGCGAGTTCACTAACGACATACGTTTCAAATAAACATTTTTTCTTTCTTTCTTTCTTTCTTTCTTTCTTACGTCATATCAGCGGACAAGATAACATAGTCGCAGATTCATTATCACGGATCAACACAGAAACCATTACCTGTCCAACAACGATCGACTACAAGCAACTAGCTACAGCGCAAGAAAGAGACAGCACTATACGTGATTTAATGAAGCAAAGCAACTTACAATTGAAGCGCATACTCCTACCAAACACAAATTACAAAATACTATGTGACACATCAACACAACATATTCGCCCGTACCTACCAGAAACATTTCGCCGAGCAGCGTACAAAAGTGTACATACCCGAGTCACCCCGGCACGCGCACAACTAGAAAAATACTCAGTGAAAAATACTTCTGGCCAGCAATGAACGCTGACGCGGGAAGATGGACGAAAGCCTGCGAAGCCTGTCAAAAGTCAAAAGTTGACATACAACGAGTCAAATCGCAACATTCCCGCCATCAGAACGATTCCAGCATCTTCATGCCGATATTATTGGGCCTGTACCACCATCACAATATGGACACAAGTACCTGCTTACTATTATCGACCGGTACACGCGATGGCCCGAAGCATTACCTATCCACGACATAACCGCAGAAACAATAATCAAAACAATATATGAAGGCTGGATAACAAGATTTGGTTGTCCCATCACGATAACAAGCGATCAGGGTCGTCAGTTCGAGAGCCAACTCTATTCTGGATTAATGAAGCTAATGGGAATAAACAGAACGAGAACAACTGCATATCACCCACAATCAAATGGAATCATCGAACGCTGGCACCGCACACTCAAGCCGCACATACCGCGCGCTGCACCGCTAGCGCAAACGGAAAGTGGTTTGACGAGCCGGCAGAGGACCGGATTAAACGACTATCTCGATCGAGCTAGTCGATCAGAATGCCCCACTTTTTAAAAATCACCGACCATTTGCATTTCGTTCCGGACTTAACGAAATGTATCCATCAATCTGTTCGTTCATCATAGATAAACAAAGTGATGGCATTTTGAATCGACTAACTTACTAATACCGATTAAAATATAAATACAACCATCGAATAGGATATTGTAAATTGAATATGAATATTGATAAAAATAAACTTGATTTAACTGACAAATTTGTAGAATAATATTAAATAATCATAAATTCATTACACTACATAGCTCCAAAGAAGGCGCCCTGCTTTGACGAAGAAAATAAATGGTCACGTTATATATACATGCCTGTGACGGTCAGGAGGTGATTTAAAGTGTTCCGAATAAGTTTCGAGCTCGCTTGTTCATTCTTGTTTTGGTTGTGTGTAATTATATCTTCCAGTTTTGTTCTTTATAAGCCAAATTTCGACTTGTTCGTAATGGACACACCTATTATTCTTTGATCTACAGTACAATAACTAAATCACAAACGTATACTGATCGTTGATGCGGAGAATTTCATCTCCGAAGGTCTACATCACATCTTTACGATACTTGTATGGGATCAATTCGGCGGGGCTATACTTATACTTACAATAAAAAAGTTTTTTTTTAAGTTAAAACTGACATCACATTTGCAACGCTTTTGGCAAAAGTAATTTGTTAAATAACATTTATTGCGAAAACTACACTGACATGTTTCACACTTCAAAGGGTTTCACCAGTGTGTGTACGAATATGTTGTACTAAAGTACCCTTTCTACTAAAACAGTGCTGATATAATATTTCACATTTGTGAGGCTTTTCACCAGACGAATATGTTTCACTAAACTACCCTTTTGACTAAAACTTTGCTGACATGTTTCACACTTGAAAAGCTTTTCACCAGTGTGTGAACGAGTTTATCTTACTAAATTACTCTTTTCACTAAAACTACACTGACATATTACACACTTGTGAGGCTTTTCACCAGTGTCTTCACGAATATGACTGACTAAATTACCGTTCTCATTAAAACTTTGCTGACTTGTTTTACACTAGAAAGGCTTTTTTCAAGTGTGTGTACGAATATGTTTTACTAAAGTACTCTTTAGACTAAAACTATGCTGACATATTTCACATTTATAAGGCTTTTCACCAGTGTGTGTACGAATATGATTTACTAAAGTACCCATTTCACTAAAACTTTGCTGACATGTTTCACACTTGAAAGGCTTTTCACCAGTGTGTGTACGAATATGTTTAACTAAATTACATTTTATACTAAAACGTCGCTGACATGTTTCACACTTATAAGGCTTTTCATCAGTATGTTTACGAATATGTGTGACTAAATTAACCTTTTGACTAAAACTTTGCTGACATGTTTCACACTTGAAAGGCTTTTCACCAGTGTGTGTACGACTATGTTTTACTAAATTGCCCTTTACACTAAAACTTTGCTGACATGTTTCACACTTGAAAGGCTTTTCACCAGTGTGTGTACGACTATGTTTTACTAAAGTACTCTTTAGACTAAAACTATGCTGACATATTTCACATTTATAGGGCTTTTCACCAGTGTGTGTACGAATATGGCAGACTAAATTTATCTTTTGCCCAAAACTTTGCTGACAAGTTTCACACTTGAAAGGCTTTTCACCAGTGTGTGTACGACGAATATGTGTCACTAAAGTACCTTTATTGCTAAAACTTTGCTGACATGTTTCACACTTGAAAGGCTGTTCACTAGTGTGTGTACGACGAATATGTCTAACTAAATTGCCCTTTACACTAAAACTTTGCTGACATGTTTCACACTTGAAAGGCTTTTCACTAGTGTGTGTACGACTATGTTTTACTAAACTGAACTTTACACTAAAACTTTGCTGACATGTTTCACACTTGAAAGGCTTTTCACCAGTGTGTGTACGACTATGTTTTACTAAATTGCCCCTTACACTAAAACTTTGCTGACATGTTTCACACTTGAAAGGCTTTTCACCAGTGTGTGTACGACTATGTTTTACTAAAGTACTCTTTAGACTAAAACTATGCTGACATATTTCACATTTATAAGGCTTTTCACCAGTGTGTGTACGAATATGGCAGACTAAATTTATCTTTTGCCCAAAACTTTGCTGACATGTTTTACACTTGAAAGGCTTTTCACCAGTGTGTGTACGACTATGTTTTAATAAATTGCCCTTTACACTAAAACTTTGCTGACATGTTTCACACTTGAAACGCTTTTCACCAGTGTGTGTACGACGAATATGTGTCACTAAAGTACCTTTATTGCTAAAACTTTGCTGACATGTTTCACACTTGAAAGGCTGTTCACTAGTGTGTGTACGACGAATATGTCTAACTAAATTGCCCTTTACACTAAAACTTTGCTGACATGTTTCACACTTGAAAGGCTTTTCACCAGTGTGTGTACGACTATGTTTTACTAAATTGCCCTTTACACTAAAACTTTGCTGACATGTTTCACACTTGAAAGGCTTTTCACCAGTGTGTGTACGACTATGTTTTACTAAAGTACTCTTTCGACTAAAACTATGCTGACATATTTCACATTTATAAGGCTTTTCACCAGTGTGTGTACGAATATGTTGTACTAAAGTACCCTTTCGACTAAAACAATGCTGACATATGTCACATTTGTGAAGCTTTTCACCAGTGTGTGTACGAATGTGACTAACTAAAGTACCCCTTTCACTAAAACTTTGCTGACATGTTTCACACTTGAAAGGCTTTTCACCAGTGTGTGTACGAATATGATTGACTAAATTACCTTTTCCATTTAAACCACACTGACATTTTTCACACTGGAATGGTTCATCACCGGTGCGCTTACGAATATGATATTTTAAACATTTCTTTTCCTTACAACTACGCTGACATATATCACACTTGTATTGTTTTTCACCACTGTCTATGCGGTTACATTGTTTTATTTTTTTTACTCGCTGAAGACATTTGACAGGTTCTTTAGATTTAGTAACCGGCTTGACTGTACCACCTTGAGTATTCCCGATTATGTTTGAGTCTGATAGTTCATTCTTCTTTTGCTTATCTGTAGTTGTATCTTCTAGTTTTGTTCTTCGTAAGTCAAGCTTCTGCATCTTCACAACGGGCACCCCTATGATTATAAATTTCGTAAGTACATTGCTCAATGTAGATTGAGGGATGCACATGAGCGAATATTCCCGATCAGTAACACTCCATCTTCAACACTGTTGACGAACGGGAAAAAAAAGTTTCGATCGTTCAGTGTGTATGAACGAGTTTCTTTTCGATTAATTCAATTATTCCCGTTCATTAACACCCCGTCATAATATTATTATTGTAATTTCTGTAAAACATATACAAAGGTAATTGATTTTTTGTGCTGCAAAATTTCTGGTACGCTGATTTAATAGTAAAAAACAAGTACCTATTTTGTGATTTTGATGTCAACAGTGTTAACGACAGGGATGTTACTGAACGGGAATAATTGGAATAATCGAAAAAAGGTCCCGTTCGTACACACTGTGAACGATCGATCCTTTTTTTACCAATTCCGAATATTCCCGATCAGTAACACCCCGTTTTTTAGTATTAAATCAGCGTACCAGGAATTTTGCAACACAAAAAATCAAATACCTATGTATATGTTTTACAGTAATTACAATAATAATATTTTGACGGGGTGTTAATGAACGGGAATAATTGAATTAATCGAAAATAAACTCGTTCATACACACTGTGAACGATCGAAACTTTTTTTTCCCGTTCGTCAACAGTGGATACTGATCGGGAATATTCGGAAAATCTTAGAATTTACCGTTTACAGTAAATTATATATAAAAAAAGATCTTAAACATTTAAATAGTGCGCTATGCTTTGCCAATAATCATACAATTATTATTATTTTCTTGCATTATAATAGATATTCCGCCAAAGAAAACTTTTGTCGATATCAATACTACATAAGATTTATGACAATCTCTACGGGCCAACCTAACTAAATGAGTTTTGACCGCTCAAAAATTATTCTTCAAAAAGTAAACATGTGTATGTTTACTTTTTGAAGAATAATTTTTGATAAACTGGCTTCCTGACTTCCTCCATGTCCTTCTCCAGGCTTCAAACTATCTCCATAACTAAAAATATTAAGATTTTTATTCCGCATTTTGTTTTAGTGTTTTTCGCGGTTTTACCCCCTGTCCTGTTGGAACCTATCCTATGTCCTTTTCTGATAGGTAGGTTGCATTTCATGATCATCTAGTTAGGGCTATCCAAGGGCTATCGCCGTATGTTCCGTAACTTCCATGAGGTAGATTGAATTTTATTTGAAAATTCATATTGTTTGAAATCGTATCTTATATCTAGTACAATAATAATAATAATAATAATAATATTTATTGAATCAAAAATAACAATGTTAACATAAACAATGAACATTTGTGTTTACACTAGACTTTAGCTAGTTAACAAACAGGTAGGTGTTGCAACCAGAACCCTTGCTAAGTTATAAAATAACTTGTATTAAGGGCGCTGGTTCAAGCCCTCGACATACATTGGATTATAGAAATTTGGTAGACAGAGCTAGTGTGAGCGACTAACTTTAACATCATCAACATTATTTCAAAGATATGAATTTAAAAGATTATTTATTTTAATGAAAGGTTAGTGTGATTTGATTGTATACGTGTGCAATGAGTGGGGGAATTGTATGTGGGTATGTCTGTGCGTGTAAGTGTAATGTTGTATGAGGGTGTGTGGTATGTTAATATGTGTGTGCGTTCGAGTTATGGTTTTGGCAAATGGGTATTTTGTTATTATAAAATTATGGCGGGTTATTTTCGGAGAAGAGTAGGCATTCTGTATCATGGTAATTCACAGTTAGTAGAAAGTCAGCCAGATATTTCTTGAGGGAGGACCTAGGTAGAGAGTAAAATTTTAATTTCCTGTTGAGTTTATTATAAAGCTGTGGGCCTTGAAAGCAGAGAAATCGTTTGGTAAATGAGTATTTACATTTGTAGTGCTGACATATTAGATCTTTTCGTCTCTTTGTGATATTTAGGTATGGGGTACTTTGATCTTGCAAAAGGACTGCGCTGAGAATAAACAGTTGTCTAACGGTGAGGACTTTGCAACATTTGTATAATTTTATTCCTCAGTTGGGAAGAGTATGGGATGAAACGTGCTCACCTTCAACACGGCTCTTTGTGCTCTTTCCAATTTAAGCAAAGTGGTCTTTGGAGCTCCACCCCACACAGACACACAATACGACAACAATGATTGACAGAGAGCAAAGTAGACTGAAGAAGGTTTAACTTGCCTGTAACATCAAACTTCGCATAAGTAATTAACGTTACTAAGTTCAAACTTATTTTTTAAGTAAGTAGGTACCTAATAAGATCACGGACGAAACGTAAGTCTCAAATACTGCAGATTGAAAAGAGGTTCGTTTCGAGAGATCACTAATTGGCTAAGTAATCTTCATACGTTCGTGATGTAAGGGTAGGTAAGTATCGACATCGTTTTTCAATATTTCAATCAGATGTTATAGGTTGTCAGCATTAAATCGTATTAGAACAGAAGAGCTAGGAACGCACAAAGACAGTTGATCGCCTCGCCACGCGCCGCCGCCCGCGCGCCCGCCATTAAAGTAGATATAGCCCGTGCGCAAGTGCTAGTCACAAACTCACAAAACGTATTGATTATAATATACTCTTTGCTAGTCACCGCCTGAGGTATGTGAGCGGTGAGACGGGGGAGGGCGCGTTTGGCAAGATGCGGCGGTAGACGGCTAACTGAGTAAGTATTGTCTACCTACCCAGTGTCACCGCTCACATACCTCACGGTGACTAGACTATCATATGCGCGCAGACTTATAACAAAATCCGAAAAGGTAATAATAATAAGTAAGTATGCTTGCAAAAACAAAAAGTCTTGCATGTGATTATACCTATCTATTTAAGAATACCTAATCATCGAGAGCTTGAAATTTTGCTAAATAATATGTGTCGGACGCAAAAGAAAAATATTTACAGGGTGTTTGGTAGATCGATGCAAAGCCGTAAAGCGGAGCTAGTATAGACTATTTATAACCATTTGAACCGAACTTTTTTCAGACGAAGTATGTCAATTTTTGTTTCTAGCAAAATTTTAATGATTTTTGATGACAAGACTCAAAATATTTGGTTGTTTGCAGTTGGTTGCAAATGATGATGATGGCCAGTTTGAAAGATAAATCACTTTTTTTTATGCTCTCTTGGCTTCGTCATCTCAACATTTAGACGCCCACTGCTGGACATAGGTCACGTCAAGGGGGGGGGGGGGGAGGAGGTTCAGCCGTAATCGCCATGCTTGGCCGATGCAATGTCGGCGATCGCAGTAGGTGTTATGGTACTCAGAAGGACGCTGCTGCCCATCCTCTGGTCAATGTCCCTCTGTCGGTTTCTACGACACCCACGGGTAGTGCTATTCGCGGACGGCACCACACGGCGGACACAGATGCCTTAATCATGTTTAATTAAATTGCTTACACAATACTTTAAAAAAACTAAAATAAAAATAAATTATTTATTTTACAAACTGGCATTGGCATTGGCACAAAACCCAAAATATTGCAGTTAGTTACAAACAATAACTGCAATATTTTGGATTTTGTGTCATCAAAAACCATTAAATCTCCACGCTTTTTAAATTTTTGTGAAACAAATTCAGATTTGATCGCAAAAATTGAAAATAAATTTCCCTGATCGGGCTTAAAAAGATCTGAAATTATTTTAGGTGGTCTCTCTTCAACGTTAAAATAGATCGGCCGAGTAGAATTTGGCGCACGTATTTGAATTGCCGTGACCGCGCGAAAAAGCGGAACGTAATAGTGCTTTGTCGGGACGTCGGGACCTAGGCCCCAATGACGGTGACAGTCCTGATATATCGGGACGAATGGAAACCCTAGTAATGCCGTACCTACCTACCTGTTTAAATGTAATATGAGTAGGACTTATTCCTACTTAAGGGCCTATTTAACGACTTTTACAGATTTTAAACTGACAATCACGTCAAAATGTGCAGTGTAAATGATTTGAAAAAAATATATGTTAAACTAGAACATTCTCTTAATCATTTAGTGTGTGAATGTTTTTTATTATATTCATATTAAATAGTTTAATTAAATCATGAAGTTGTGTCTGACGCGGACAAAACATGACAATCACACAAAATCTACCAGGTATAATTAAACGAAACTGACACCATCTTACAGACAATTTTATATGATGCTGTCTCCCTCTGTTCGGCAGACGGTTCGGTCGTCTGTTAGTGCTATAAAACATCGCGCACTGTCGTTTGCCGATCAATTTCAATGATTCGTGCTTATTTCGTGCATATCTGACGACACGGTTGGCGCAGTGGCTGAGCGATCGACTGCTGCGCAGCGTGTTGCGGGTTCGATTCCCGCCCAGGGTAAACATTTGTGTGATGAGCACTTGTGTTTGCCTTGCGTCTGGGTGTTGTTTATCTATATATGTATGTATTTACAAAAAAAAATATGTATTTGTGTATGTATATCAGCTGTCTGACACCCATAGTACAGGGTCTCCCTAGTTTGGGGTCAGATGGCCGTGTGTGAAAATGTCCCCACATATTATATTATTAAGCATTGTATTGTACTAGTGTGTGTCAATGCTGCTACGCCGTTCTAGCAATCGTTTAGATTTTGAGTTGCGCTAAATCGAATACGAGCCCTTAACGACTGTCGTGCGAAAAATGTGAAGGTCAAATCTCCGCTGACTACTGAATTATGCACCTATGCGGTGTGCAAACGACATTCGAGTCATACCTGTTTGAGATAGTTACTACACCAATCGATCGATCGACATTGATTGATTGGTGTCGTGGTAGCTTTGGCTGATCGCCGGATTCGATCGATTGTCGGTCCGGACGCGGAGGCCAGTTAGACAGCGCGTAGGGCGCAGACGGGCAGCAGGTAATAATGGGGAGCGGACGGCGCGCGGTGCGACCAATCAAGCAGCTCGATCGACGTCGACTAATCCATTCTACCATCGATCGACGGTCGATCGATTGGTCTAGTAACACCCTAAATTATACCTATGAGCACTTATACTTTTAACAAACGACACGGTTGACAGTGGCTGAGCGATCGACTGCTGCGTAGCGTGTTGCGGGTTCGATTCCCGCACAGGGTAAATATTTGTGTTATGAGCACTTATTTATTTATACTTCATGCACAAAAGTACAAAGGCGGACTTAATGCCTTGCCATTCTCTACCAGTCAACCAAGGGTGGTGAAGAGATAAAATGGCAGGTGCATAGTTAAAATAACAACTGAATATAAAAAAAATATATATAACTAATATAATATAACATACACATATAACTAATACAATATAATATACACATCAGTAGAGAACCCTAGTTTGGGGTCAGATGGCCATGTGTGAAATGTCCCCACATATTATTATTACATTGTATTATTTTAACTACATACCTACTTAGCTTAACAACTGTCGGGCGAAAAATGTAAATAACGAACCTCATGTAGATAGCAAACGACATTCGAGTATAAGTAATTGTAATAATAAGTAATTGAGCACTCAGGCAAAAATATGACACATAGTAAAAATTAAAGACTATTAAAAGATAATTCAAAATTAATAAATTATTATAAGCGTTCATACGTATTTTAGGCATTGCGCGGGCCTCTTATTTTTATTACCATGCCATTATCGCGATTTCATTCAAGTATTCAACCTACTACGCTATTTCTTTTCGATAGTACCTATCTTATTCTACATCACGACGCGCATACGCACACACCCTCACGTACGCTCTACAGCACGAAACATTACAAGTAAAACTAACAAAAAGCAATTTATCTCATTCGCACGATTCTCGCTGTTGTTGCTCATATCGTGGTCAAGGTCAACGTGTTGGCGACTGTACGTGTATGTACCAATAAATTACTCTGAAGACTAAATCTACACTGACATCTTTCACACTTGAAAGGCTGTCCGCCAGTGTGTTTACGATTATGTTGTACTAAATAAACCTGCTGACACGTTTCACATTTGTAAGGCTTTTTACCAGTGTGTTTACGACTATGTTTTACTAAATTAACCTTTTGACTAAAACTTTGCTGACATGTTTCACACTTGAAAGGCTTTTCACCAGTGTGTGTACGAATATGTCTTATTAAAGTACTCTTTGTACTAAAACAATGCTGACATATTTCACATTTGTGAGGCTTTTCGCCAGTGTGTGTACGAGTATGTCTTACTAAATGACCCTTTCGATTAAAACTTTGCTGACATATTTCACATTTGTGTGGCTTTTCACCAGTGTGTATACGAATATGTGTTACTAAATGACCCTTTCGACTAAAACTTTTCTGACATATTTCACATTTGTGTGGCTTTTCACCAGTGTGTGTACGAATATGATTGAATAACTTTCCCTTTTCATTAAAACCACGCTGACATATTTCACACTTGAATGGTTCATCACCAGTTATTTCTTTTACTCGCTGATGACATTTAACAGGCTTAGATTTAGTTACCGACTTGACTGTACCACCTTGAGTATTCCCGATTATGTTTGAGTCTGATAGTTCATTCTTCTTTTGCTTGTCTGTAATTGTATCTTCTAGTTTTGTTCTTCGTACTTCAAGCTCCTGTATCTTCACAACGGGCACCCCTGTGATTATAAATCTCAAGTAAGTACATTGATTAATGAAGATTGGGAGATGCACATGAGTAACAATAAAAGAGATTTGAATAATTGGGTAGGCGACACCACAAATCGATTGACGTACTTTTTATGAGCTGAAAAACGCGATTCCCCGTTAGATTGTGTATAGCAATTAATACTTATGATGTCACTTGTAGGTTGCCATTTGCCAACTCAAATGACTATTATTCGATTTTAATGCAACTAAAAATTTACTTTTACAGTAAAATTAAAAAATAATCAGATTTTCAGGGCTATAATAAAATGTTTTTAGAGAAGCTCTGTCATCTTCCAAGTTCACACTAGGGTCGAAAAGAAATGCAAAGCAATATTGTGGTAATAATACACTTTAGCACAGATTATTCTAGAATGCCACAACTAAACTGTCGCTATTGATGGTAACAATCGATGATAATGGTTGTGACTTACTACATAGTAAAATATTTAATTTGGAACAATAGCTTAAAAATAAGGACTTCTTATTTACTAACCAGATACGTTAGCCATTGCGCCAAACCCTGTGTGGAGTAACCAAACTGGACCAGTTCAGTAAAGAGTAGGTTACTAGGTACATAGGTATATTAGAGCAAGATTGAAAGTTGCGCCAGTGAAGTACTTATAAGTTAACATAATAATAATATAATAAATCGTTTGTTTCTCCTTACAAAATTCAGTTTCTTTAAAATTATACATGATGACGCTAAGTGTCACTAAAAACAAAACTTTGTTCCGTTCAATATCATTTTGTGAAGAGCTGGTGTCTGTGGTAGGTTAAGCCCTGTATTACATATCACCAGTTCCACACCCCAAAGAATGTCGAAGTTTTCACTTACAATAATTATCTTATATATAAAATTCTCGTGTCACAATGTTCGTTCCCGTACTCCTCCGAAACGGCTTGACCGATTCTGATGTGTTCTGATGTGTTCTGATGAGTGTGTGATTGTATGCTCATTGCCTGCTACTTAATAAGCTTTCTGTAGCATTACAATCAAGCTTTTGCAACCATTACCAGTTGAAACGGAATCGTTCAACTTGGTGGCAAGGGCATGATTTGACTAAAATAATTATAAATATAAATTTGAATGGATGGAAAGGAAGAGAAAGGCCAAGGAAAATATAGATGGATTGTGTGGAGATGTGAAGAATGATATGAAGTGATATAACGTATGACAGGACGGGATGAAAGAAGAAAACGTGTTGCGCCGACCCCAGGTGTAACGAATGGGCTGCTAAAATAAAACTCTGAAGTAGTTGGAACCTAAAAGTACAGTCGAAGGGGCGCGCTCCGCGCACACGTGGAGCCCTGTCGAACTCACTCCGATCGACCACTGTTTTTTTGAGTACATATAAGAATATCGAAAATTAAAATGAATACAGTTAAAATGCCAATGTTCAAAATACCGAAAATAATATCGATTGTATCGTAATATCGAAAATTGTTATACCTACGTCTGAAATGTTTAACATTGAAATGTCAAGTGATTTAATATCGAATGATTCGTCAAAATGTCGATAGTCATTATAATTACCTTAGTTTAAAATGTCAACCTCAGATTATAAAACAATAGGCAGATAGACGGAACGGAACAAACATGGATTTTTGACAGCACTGTAAAAACACGTTGCCTCTGTGTGCGTTTACGGTTGCCAGGATAATGACAAAATTACCCATAATATTTCATTAAGTATATTAAATAATTTAGTGTCGCAGAAAAGTGCAGACAAGATGTTACATACAGTGTCGAGTCAGATTATACTAATTGAATGCAGGTACCTTAGTTTAGGAATTTATTAATCTCAGACAACAAAACAGAAGATATTGATTTAAGAATGGTGAAACAATATCGGAAATGTTTAGGTGAAATTAAGGGATGACTTAATTTGTTTGGTTTTGGACCGATTTCAGTTTTTTTTTAAATTTTTTGTTTAAGAAAGCGGTTTTCTTTTTTATGTTTAAAATGTTGTTACCACAGATTATCAAACAAAAGGCAGATAGACCATGCGGTACACTGCGAGTGAAGCCACACTTTTGTGGCTTCACTCGCGCAATTCAATAACGCAAATACAAATTCAATAACGAATACCAATCTCGTGATTGTATTCGCTTTTGAGTTTTTATTTGTATTAGTATTTGTTTTTTTAACAATGCTTCGCTTCGTGCTGTACTCATTCGTGTTAGTACAGCGCGAAGCGAATTGTAGGTATTCGTTTTTGAATTTGTATTTGCTTTTGTGGCTTCACTCGCAGTGTTCCGCACGGTCTATCTGCCTTTTGTTTGATAATCTGAGGCTACAACGATACTAACAAACGGACCAAAATCTAGAACTATTTATTAATATTACGCTATTTATTAGTTATTACGCTATCATAAAACGCGCTAACGCTATTTATTTTATACCAATAACGTTACCAGTTTCATCTTATGAATCTCAGATAATATGTTCATGCTCAGCTCATATTCCCACATATTTTCAATTTTCCTTTGTTCTAAGGGTCTTTAATCTGTAACGGTTCTCTTGTAACGCTAGGTATAAGCGGAGATATACCGTTACTGAAAAATAACGTAACTTTAAATATTGTTCTATGAAAATAATATTCTTTAACGTTATTTTTAGTTTACGGTTTTAGTACGTTACAAATATTGGAACGTTACGTGAAAACATTAAGTGTAACGGAACGAAATTCATTTCTTTTTCTAGTCCCTAATACCAAGCAAAATGCGCGATAAATAGAACATTAATCGTAATAAATGTTATTGTAAATCACTATTCCTGTATCCTATGCTTATTTCCTAATCTAGGGGGTAAATATTTCAATATAAATCAGCAACACCGAAGGATTTTTGTTAAGGTTTTGTGTTCTAAGATGTCACTGACAATAATTACGTAAAATAATTTCCAAATTAACAAATTATCAATATTTACCTTCAAAGATACTCCACCTTCTTTTTTTTTTGTTTTTGGGAACAGTTCCTACGATGTTTAAAAACACAAGCCGGCATTATTCTCAAAAATATTGGAATGGCGTGTGATCAGGGTCTTTTCACTTAGTACATTCGTAACTTGTATGGACGAAAAGACTCGGGCAATACTTTCGCCTTTCCTCAACAGATGGCGTATGTGTAGCCAACTTACTCCTATTGAATTTTACAAAAACTCTTAAAACAATGTTTTTATTAATTATGTGTATGCATTGAAGCTTATCTTTTAAATTATAAAAAAAGAATATAAAATAAAATATGGAAAAACAGTATTAATAATACTTTATGGCAACACTGTAAGAAATTAGTCGCGAATCCGTTTCATTTCATGCACTTTTGAAACAATTCCAATCTGTTCACTTCTTGGTTTATTGGCATTGTTTCTGTTTGATTATTTTATTTTATTTGTATCAACCTAAATTTCACTAATATCAGTATACCTACTCTGTTGTTTTGTAAATTTAAATATAAATAAAATATTAACACTAATCTATGAACCTAACAAAATGGAACGGTGGAACGTTACTGGCGGCTTATACGGCAACCAACTGAACCAACTTTTTACCGCCATTGGCAATTTGTCAATATTGTTGTTACTAGTGTTTTTTCCAACTTTTGATATGCGTTTCGGATTTTCTACTTTACGACCTGGCTTTGTTTTATGGACTTTCGTGACTGTGTTTTATTCTGTTTACCTGTGCTCTATCCTGGACTTCGACGATCGTACCTTGTTTCTTTGGACCCCGGCATTAGTTTATGGATTTCGATTTTCTACAATGACATCAGAAAAGAAATGTTGCGTACCGAACTGCGGTAAGAAATGTTGTCAGTTTTGTAATATACTAGTCTTTTTTAGGTCCAGAGTGAAGTATCATCCTCTACTAAAATACAACACAGTTCTATTTGCTGATGATAGTACAGTACTGTTCACAGGGGCTAATAAATCACATATGGAATCCGAGATAAATATGACTCTAGATAGCATTATAAACTGGTTAACATCAAATAATCTAGGTACACATTAATCTCGACAAAACCAATTGTATGACATTCAGAAGTAGAGTAAGTAAAATAGCAAATATGAACATTAATTACCGAAATAATAAGATCCAAGAAGTTGATGTTACGAAATTTCTGGGTGTAAAGATAGATTACAATTTAAATTTTAAAGAACATATCCATACATTATGCACTAAATTGAATACCTTTTCTTATGCATTATTCAAACTTAAACAAACGGGCAGCACTTCTACAGTCCTTACAGCCTACAAAGGCTATGTTGCACCTATACTAAAGTATTGTGTTATTTTTTGGGGTACCTACTTCTACAAATAAAGAAGCGGTATTTAAAGCCCAGAAGAAATGTATACGAGCCATAACTAGTATAAAAGTAACTGACAGCTGCAGACCATCATTTTTAGAATTAAATATTCTTACATTACCATGTATATATATATTAGAGATTATAATGTTCGTTAGAAAAAATACAAACTACTTTAACAAGTTAAGAAGCAAAAGACACAAATTCAATATAAATGTTTATCAAACTATAAAACAGTGTTATTAAATAAAAGTATATTATGTATGGCTCCACGCATATATAACCATTTACCAAATTCACTTCTGGAGATAAGTGATGTATATATATTTAAAAACAATATAAAAACATTGTTATTAAAAAAAGCATATTACTCAGTCACTGAATATTTACAGGATAAACTTATTTAATGTTACTCCATTATAATTTTTAAATAATGTATTTTATTGTTAAATTCTAGTTTCGTAGATACCTACCTGTGTATTTGTAAATTTGCATGCCTTATGGTAGAATATGGCTAATGGACTCCGTTGTTTGTTTAAGACCTTTCTTTTGTACCCATATTTGCAAATGAATAAATGATTATGATCAGAGTTGGGCAAAATGTAATCAGATTAATGATTAAGGATTACGATTACATTTTGTAATCATTAATCAAGATTACAGATTACGGAAATTAATCAAGAAAGTAATCATCATATCGGTGATTAATGATTATTAGTTTGTAATCGTTATTTTGATTACTTTTTGGATTGATGCATACTAACTAAATTTAGGAATTCGAAAAGTAAAATCATTAACATTGTAAATCATCTTTATTTTTTGATCAGTCTCATGAATTACAATTTTTAATAATTATTATACTTAAGAAAAATGCAATTGAGCACGCAGAAATTCTTTTTCGAATTTACTTAAGGATTTAAATAACGAAAGAGTACAAAACGTCCATGACATCCAAATTGGATCACAAGTTTTTAGAAAAACGCAGACATACAAGATACATACTGATTGAATATAGAACCGCATTTATTAAAAATATGCTTAAAAAATTAATCAAATCTACCCATGTAATTAAGATTACTGACTATTGTAATCAAAACTAATGATTACAAATGTAGTCATGATTGAAAGTAATCAAGATTAAAAGTAATCATGATAACTTTCAATCAGATTATTAATCCGATTACAAAAGTAGTTGATTACGCCCAACTCTGATTATGATTATGATTATTATACTCATTTCTGTGTAAAAGTTTAAATTTCATAACCTCTGCTCCGTTCACAAATTATAAATCTACGGTTCACAATACCAGGAGACACTTAGGACTGCTACATGTGAACGAAATTCTACATGATCGGAAGCTAGTCCGTGCTTTAAGGTTATCTGTCCATCGCGGTTTCACCCGCATCTTAGGTTTTTTTTTTATCCTATACCCCTCATAAATCTGGCTTTACAGAATTTAAAAAAAAATCTAGGAATAACACAATAAAATTAACACCTACTGAATATTTTCTTTCAGGTTCGGAAAAGGAAATCCTGCACAAATTCCCTAACCCTAATGAAGACCCTAACCGCTTTCGAACTTGGATTTACAACATTGGAGGTGATATTCTAAGCTTGGAGAATGACATAATTTTTAAACGGCGCCGAGTATGTCATTTGCATTTTGAATCACATTACCATACTAGGAGCAAGTTTCTTAGTGCTGATGCTGTACCTCGACTTGGTTTACCTGGTAAAAAGTTTTTCAATCGTAAAATATTTGTACAGAGGCCAGCACATCAAGCTACTACAATCTGTCAAATTTCTTTGATAGATTTTCAACTTTATTACAAAAGCATAAGGTTCATATTTAATTGGGAAAATTTTACAGTTAGGTATGGCTTGATGTGCTGGCGTCTGTACATAAAAATAAATATCTTTTAGTTCAACTTTTTTAACTAAGATTATAAAATTACAGGACCCTTTATTAGAAGACCACCTCTCATGGACTTAACAAACCAAGGGCACAACATTATTCCTGCTGAAATCCTTTCACCTCTGGCATCTACCTCTAGAAGTAGCAATCTTAATATTCTTCCACCTCAAGAATCTGAACAAACTATCTCTATTAGGAAAAGCAGTAAGTGTAATTTGTTATTAACTTTGTTATTGATATTAGGGCCAAAACTGCGATAAGTGTGCGCCCGCTTTTCATATAATGGTGTGCATGTAGTCATGTTGATGGAGAACTTTAATGTATGTATTACGTAGCAAAATGCTCCCGGGCCTTTTTACTTTTTTTTATTTTCATCATTAGTTTTATATATTCAATTCAATTCTTTTAATGTTTTCTTTTAGTGGGATTTTGATTATAATACCAGTAAAGTCTCGTGGGTATGCAGTTGAGGTTATTGTGTTTGTTTATAAATCGATTCAAATCTATTGATTATTATTATTATTTGTGTTTGTTTTTTTTTTGTTCTCAGCTCTTTGGCTGGTTTTAACTGCATTTACGGGCCGGAGCCAAGTAAATGTAGCGTGTGGTGTGTATTATGTTGAGGGTGTATTCTGTTAGGGGTCTGCTTCGTGTTCATCAATCTGCATGAACTTTCTCACGATTCGGCACGTATTTAATATGGCAGCTTTCTGTAGAGTGATATAAAGAGTTTCTTGTAGATCAAGTAGTTTTAAGCTATGGAGAAGATGGTTCGGGATAACGCCTGTTGTGGATATGACTATAGGGATTACGTACACTTTTTCTTGTCGCCATATTCGAGTTACTTCATCTCTGAGTTCTGTGTATTTACTAATTTTTTCAACTATTGTTTTTTGTAAGTTATGTGTGTTGGGGACTGCAATGTCTATTAGGTAAGTGATTCTTTTTGTTTTATCCTGTAGGATTATGTCTGGTCTGTTATAGTGGATGGTCCTATCTGTGAGTATAGCGCGGTCGTAATATAGTTTGTACGTGTCATTTTCTAGGATAGTTTGTGGTGTGTACTTGTAGTAAGGAGTGTTCGTATTTTGTATGAGAGTGTGCTTGAGTGCTAGTTTTTGATGAATGATGTTTGCTACTTGGTTGTGTCTGTGAGTGTAGTCTGTCTGTGTGAGAGTTGTGCATGCTCCAGTTATGTGTTGTATGGTTTCTGCCTGAATGTGGCACCGGCGGCATTTATCGTTTGTAATAGAAGGGTCTTTAATTATATATTTCCTGTAGTTTTTCGTGTTTATAATTTGATCTTGTATGGCTATGATGAAGCCTTCGGTTTCTGGGAACAGGTTTCCTATTTTAAGCCACTTATTAGAGGCTACTGTATTGATGTGGGATTGTTCTAAATCATGAGGGTGTCTACCGTGAAGGGTTTTCTTTTTCCAGCTTTCAATTTTCCGGCTTTGTGGGTCAGTGTTGCTTGTTTCTTGTGTATTTTGTTCATTCAAATTGAGCGGGGTGTAATTAATTATTATTATTATTATTATTATTATTATTATTAATGATATACTTGTAATATGGTTTTGATGCTGGCAATATTATGCCTGTCAGTATCAAAAAACTTCCTGTTTTTCCAATAGAATTACTTTTTTTAACGAATTGTTGTAAATTGTAGTGGCGCGCATTTGGAAAAAAGTAAATACATATTTTTTTATGACAAAATTAATGCATGAATTATTTTTTCTCTAGTCTAATGTTTACTGGAGGGCCTGAAATGGGCAATGTCTTTTTATTGATAGTCTGTCAAATTGATTGTTTTATTTTATTAAAGAGGTTGTTTAATTTTATTAAAGAGTGCCCCTTTTTAATAAAATAAAACAATCAATTTGATAGAGCCAATGAATGATAACATAGCATACAAACTCACTTGCCCTAACGGATGCGGAATGGTTTATATCTGTTCACTATTAAATACTAGTTAGGCACTATAATAATTTATTTGCTGGATTGTTAGTTCATTAGTTCTGACATATTTAGTTAGCTGACTCAAACTTTTCTTGCTTTTGTTTTCAGATATTACCAAACAACTGGTTGGCAGCAGCAATGAACAAAACCTCGCAAAACAAATAAAAAAATTAAAAACAAAAAATATCTCTTATAAAATGAGATTGCAAAAAGCATTAAAACTGTCTACGAACGTTACGTTTCAAACTGCCTTAAAGAAGTTTAAGACATTAGCTGCAATATTTACAGTTATGCAATTCAGGGAAATCTCAAAACCAAAAATGGCACGAAGATTCACGAAAGAGGAGAAAATTATGGCTCTCAGTGTATATAAAATGGGACCAAAAGCCTACAGATGGTTAAGTAAGATATTTGTTTTGCCATCTCCGATAACATTAAGCCGAATGGTATCTAGGGCTTCACTCAAACCAGGCATTAATGACAATATATTCAACCAATTAAAAAAAAAAATTGACAAAATGAATCATGATGATAGATTGTGCACATTGATTTTCGATGAGATGGCACTCTCACCGCACATGGAATTCAATCCCAAGAAAGACAGAATATCGGGTTTTGTAAACCACGATGGTGAATCATCACGCAAAATTGCAGATCATGTGTTAGTTTTTATGATTAGAGGCATATTGAAAAATTATAAACAGCCCATTTACTATTCATTCTGCTCAGGCAGTACACCCAAAGAAATTTTGGCTGCACAAATAAAGAAAATTATAAAGCAGCTACATCTGATTGGATTTACCGTTTTAGCCACGGTGTGTGACCAAGGCACATCTAACACGAGTGCCATAAATTATTTAATTGAAGAGACAAGAGGCACTTATTTAAGAAAAAACGAAGAGTTTAAAAATTCAGTTTTTGAAATTGATGGCAAAGAAATAATCCCCCTTTATGACATACCGCATCTATTAAAAGGTATGAGAAATAATTTAATGACCAAAAACCTTAAATTTACTTTGGATGGTGAAGTAAAAGTCGCAAAGTGGGAGCACATTATGCTATTATATGAAAATAACCCTACATATAAAGGTCTAAAAATGATAAAAAACCTCACAGAAAATCATTGCAACAAGGAAAAGATTCCGAAAATGAAGGTGAAATATGCTTCTCAACTATTCAGCCAGACTGTGGGAAAAACTATGGGGTACTTGGCTGGTAAGTTTCTATTAAAATCTATGATGTTCTTATAATAATAATAATAATATTCCACAACTTTCACACAACTCCATCTAGTCCCAAACTAAGTAGAGCTTGTGGTATGAGTACTAGACAACTGATAAACATACGACGACACGGTTGGCGCAGTGGCTGAGCGATCGACTGCTGCGCAGCGTGTTGCGGGTTCGATTCCCGCCCAGGGTAAACATTTGTGTGATGAGCACTTGTGTTTGCCTTGTGTCTGGGTGTTGTTTATCTATATATGTATGTATTTACAAAAAAAAATGTATTTGTGTATGTATATCAGCTGTCTGACACCCATAGTACAGGGTCTCCCTAGTTTGGGGTCAGATGGCCGTGTGTGAAAATGTCCCTACATATTATATATTATATTAATTACAGATATATTTTTAAATACATACATATTATAGATAACTACACCCAGACGCAGAACAAAAGATCGTGCTCATCACACGAACATTTGTCCTGAGTGGGAATCGAACCCTCCGGCAATGACCTCCGGCATAGCAGTCAGGGCCACTAACCACTAGACCATCAGGCCAGGTCAAGCGTGTGTAGGCCAACCACCACAGTGTGGGTGATTTTTATTAAATTCTATTAAAAATCCATCTACAATTGCATCACTGCTTACCACAGTTGTTTACCATCAGGTGGTCTCGCAGTAAAACATGTGAATTTTATTAAATTCTATTAAAAATGCATCTACAATTGCATCACTGCTTACCACAGTTGTTTACCATCAGGTGGTCTCGCAGTAAAACACTAGTTTATATTGTTATTAAAAACAAAAACAAAATGTATTCTTATTAGATTCTTAGCACTTTTATTGTTGTAATGTTTTTTATCCTAACAACATTATTTGTTGTATAAAAAAAGACAAATTGGTCTAATCATTTGTACTAACAAACATTTTTTTTTACTACATCTATGCTCTACTTTGTGCTTAACTAATATTTTTTGTCTGGTTTGCTTTTCAGAGAATGGCATACTGCCGCAAGAAACTAAGGATACTGCAGATTTTATTATCTTTATGGATAATCTGTTTGATTCATTAAATGGGAGCATGAAAAACTCAAATGATAGGTCTGGAAAAGATTTGTTACGAAATGTAACACCGAAATCACAACACCACACTATTTGGATGCAAGCAAAAATTGTTCTAAATTCTATGACATTTGTCACATCCAAAGGTAGTGCTAATACTGTTCCAAGTATAAGAAATTGGGTAAAAACTGTCGATAATATGAGAATATTGAGAGAAAAACTATTTAATGACTATAAAATTAAATCATTTTGGTGCAGACATTTAAACCAGGATCCAATAGAAAACTTTTTTGGTAGCGTTAGAAGTCACGGGGTCAGAAATACATCACCCACCTGTGCTGGGTTTGAAGCTGCTTTTGCTTCCCTTTTAATTAATAACATGAGCAGCAATTATTCACCGGGGTCAAATTGTGAGGAAGATTTTTGTTCTGTATTGGCTTCATTTGATGAATTGATTTTTTCCGCTAATAAAGAAGCGAAACAAATTAGCCAAATTGAATTCGAAGATATAAATGATAGCATAATAATAAATTTCGAAATAAAAAAGCAGGATCCTAGGAAAATTGCTCAACTTGAGTATGTAAGTGGTTATATTTTGCGAAAAACAAAAAAAAAATTCAAAAATTGTAAAAATTGTAATTTAAATTTATATACAAATGGTCCTGATAAAAATAAGTACTTGCAGTGTCGGGAATATACAAAAGGAAAAAAGTATTTGTGCTACCCTAGTGAAAATTTAACTAAATGTTTTTCTGAAATCCAGGATGTTCTGCACCACATAATGCAAAAGAGAAGTCATATTGAAAATTTAAAAAATTATATGAAAACAATATTATATGTTAATGTCAATACCCAATTTCTGGTATGCAGTTGTCACTCAAACGATATAATAGAATATATGTTTGATTTTTCCAGTAGATTTTTTGCTTATAACTGGTGTAAATGGACCAATAAATTATTAAACGGAATTAGCACTACCAAGGAT
Organism: Charanyca ferruginea; assembly: GCA_947361185.1. Classification (NCBI taxonomy): domain Eukaryota; kingdom Metazoa; phylum Arthropoda; class Insecta; order Lepidoptera; family Noctuidae; genus Charanyca; species Charanyca ferruginea. The sequence continues at coordinate 4,305,800 of OX376081.1, read as the reverse complement.
GTAGATCCAAATGATGATATCCAAAATCAGGCGTCAATATATTATTTGAAAAGACGAAGGTCGGTACGGCCTAAATAAAATAGTAAGGTGTGTAAATTTGTGTTTTATTTAACGAAACCCATCTAAAACAACATAGAAATAAAAATGTGAAATGAAACCCTACAGGCATGCATGCACTACTACATAAACAAAACAGATGACACGAACACACACATAGAATAGTTGTAACTTTGTCGTTAGTCACCAGATAGCGCTGCATGGCAAGCTAGGCTGATGACTCTATACCCTATATATAATGTACTCTGTGCGTGTGATGTACTAACGATGCGGCGCTTCGTGCTGTACTAACTCAAGACTGTATTCTTTTTTTGAAATTGTATTTGCTTGCCTATTGTTTTATAATCTGAGATGTCAACACTCAATACACCTTAGTTCATAATATTTACGTTAAAAATACCTACTAGTTATATTGTCGAACAAATTCTGAACTATGAAAAAATGTAGGTAGATTGTAAATAGGGTATTTTACTCTATACGAGAAAAAATCTATAAATATGTTATTGAGACAGTTTAGGCATAAAGCAGTCGGAAAATGTAAGTTTTAGTTCATAAAATAACAAAGCAATTTTATAAATTCAATTTAAAGTTTTTAGTATTTTTAATCTGTTATAAAACACCGTGAAATAGTAGCAGCCATGTTACTACGCCGTACGGCTGTGTAAACAAAAAATTGTGTCAATGGCTTGGTGAGTTAAAGCACGCGTTTCTTAACCTCCGAGTTTGTTTGCTATCAAAATCTTTTTTTTTTGGTGCTGTATCTATTGTTTTGTGTTGTCTGGTGCAGGAATCTAGTTATAAGGTTAGTATTTTAAGCTTTTTTGGCACTCATTTCCTTGGAAATGAGTGCCGAAGAACCCCCTGACGGGGGTGGAGGGACACCTCTAGATATCGAGATTTTGGAGTGCTCGCAAGATTCTGATGTTGGTTCCGTCAGAGCTGAAACCAGAAAACGTTCCAGAGAACCTGAGATTTATGTTGATGCGAAAAGGAACAAGCCACCATCAGACTCAATCCAGTCTGTTTACACCAAACCCGGATTTGAGAGCGATTCCGAAGTTCTCTATAGTGAGTCCGACAGAGCACCCTTCTCTGTATTTATTTCTAGGCTGGAATCAGACCCTAAGCAAGGCCTAACCTTGAATTCTTTGAGGTTTGCCCAGTTTCTTCACAGTAAAGGATTTAGAGGTGTCGTACAAGGCAGTGTTAAGTCAATGGGCCGTAACAGGATGTCTGTAGATTTTGTGTCATTTAATGATGCCAACCAATTTGTAAACAACCCTGTATTAGTGGAAAACAAATATGTTGCGACCATCCCACGCTTCCATGTTACACGCATGGGAGTTGTTAAAGATATTCCCACAGACTGGACTCTTGAGGAGCTAGTTTTAGGTTTAGAGACCCCTCGTAACTGTGGGGAAGTTATTAGGGCTAGGAGGCTCAATTTTAAAAATAGAAAAGAGGGTTCTGTTTCATGGTCTCCATCAACTACCGTAGTGCTGACTTTCTCTGGTCAAGTACTCCCAGAAAAAGTTTTCTGCTATAACGTGTCTCTCCCTGTATCTATTTATCACCTTCCTACTATCCAATGCCGTAATTGTCTTCGTTTTGGCCATATTAGCTCCCAGTGTAGATCTAAGCCCCGCTGCTACCGATGTGCTCAACCACACCCTGGTGATAGCTGCAATGTCCCAGATTCACAAGCTACATGTCTGTTGTGTGATGGCAGTTACCATAAGGCTACTGACGACAGGTGCCCTGAACATACGAGACAGAAATCTATTAAAATGGTTATGTCTCAAGAAAATTTAAGTTATCGGGAGGCTTCTGCTAGGTTTCCCCGCCCCAAAATGTTATACTCCAATGTGACTGCGGGTCCCTCCACTTTTAAACCATCTCAACATTCTCCTTCTGAACCCCATCTCTTCTCAGACCCTATTAATAGCCCTTCCTCCTCTCCATATGCAACCCCTGTTAAATCTTCGTACACCAAGACCGTATATCGTGCCCCAAGACCCCGTCCAGACTTGGGAAAAACTTATGATATCCAAGCTCATAGGTCAATGGATTACACTCCTAGCTCTTCTCAACCTAATGGCTGTGCTTTAAACTCCCCTTATGTTGAAACCACTCCCCTTCCCACCCCTAATGACAACTTAATAGAGCTCCTGGCCTGTTCACTCATTAATATGTTGTCTAAATTTAGTGACGCAATACCGGACAATGTCATAATACTAGTTCAACAGCTCCTACAATCCTGGACTCGCCAAAATGGAAAAGATCCTTCAGTGGAACTGTAGATCGATACGCAGAAAGAAACACGAACTAACCTACCTCATTAATCGTTTCACTCCCCTCGTCTGTGCCGTGTCGGAGACGTGGCTTGGACCTGGAACCTCCTTTAGGGTCCCTGGTTTTTCATGTCTTCGGGACGATAGAGAGGACGGTTGGGCCGGCTGCGCCCTATTGGTTAGCAGATCTATCATCTTTTCAGAGATTCCTCTTCCCAGACATGATCCTGGTCTACATGTTGTAGCAGTTAGAGCCTTAGGCATATCCTATGTGTCTGCCTACATCCCTCACCCAAATGCCAGTCTTTTATCTGAATTTAACTCTATCCTTTCTTCTATTCCAAGCCCAATGATTGTACTTGGTGATTTCAATTGCCGTCACACCCTCTGGGGTTCTCACTGTAATGACCCCTGTTCCAGCTTTCTGTTAGACCTTTTAGATGACCGCAACCTTTGCATTCTTAATGATGGATCTGCTACCCGTAGGGTTTCGCCTACCCAAAACATTAGTGTTCCTGACCTTACTTTCTCTTCTCCTTCCTTAGTGTCGTCACTTTCCTGGTCGGTTCTCCCTAATTCCTATGGGAGTGATCATTTCCCCATACTGATTTCGTTTCCAAGCTCTCATCCTCGTCCTCCTCCTATTCATCCCTTACAAAAATATCTCCTTTCGCAAGCTGACTGGTCCCATTTCTCTTCCCAATTAGATTCGGAACTTAGAAACCTCTCCCCTATAAACTCCTCCAATTCCCTCATCATCTACAACGATTTTGTTGAATGTTTGTTAAGAGCGGCCGATTCCTCAATCCCCTTAAAAAACTCTGCCCGCCGCCTACTACCTTCCCCTCCTTGGTGGGATGCTGAGTGCTCTGATGGCGTTCGAAAACGTAAAGAAGCAGAAAATACTTTTGCCTCTAGCTTGGACATGCCTGATTATGTGAATTTCAAAAAGACTTCTGCAAGAGTTTGCAGGTTATTGGCAAAAAAGAAAAGGTCTGGCTGGCTCAAGTTCTGTGAATCCCTTTCTCCTCGTTCTCCAGTTTCCCTTGTTTGGAAAAAAATTAAGTCCTACCGCAGAGCTTGTGCCAGTCAGTCTTATGAAGACACAACCAATGACCCTGGTCCTTGGTTAGAGGACTTTATTACAAAATTAGCCCCCCCTTTCGTTCCTAGTTTTGATTGCCTTCCAACTGTAGACCCCCCTTCTCCATCTTCCTCAGATTGATTTGATGACCTTTTTTCGTACTCAGAATTGACATGTGCCTTGGAACATCTCCGTGATTCTGCTCCAGGCGGCGATGGAATAACCTATTCCTTTATTTCTAAATCCTCTCCAAAATGTAAATTAATCTTCGTCGACCTAATCAATTCATTTTTCGTTTCTGGTCAAGTCCCAGAGTCCTGGAAATCCCAAATTATTATCCCCATTTTGAAACCTGGTAAAGACCCAAAAGATTCTGCTTCCTATCGTCCTATCGCTTTATCCTCTGTCTTGGCTAAAATCATGGAAAACCTCATCAAGAACCGACTTGAATGGTTATTAGAAACTAAAGGCATCCTAGCCAGGTCTCAATTCGGTTTTCGAAGAGGCATGGGCACTTTAGATAGCCTCAGTATCTTCTTATCTGATGTCCGCATTGCTTTTTCTAATAATGAAAGCGTTCTTGGCGTTTTCCTAGACATAGCCTCAGCCTATGATAATGTCCAACTTCCAATACTCAGGCAAAAACTGCTACAGCTGAGTATCCCTGTGAGGATGGTCAACATCATCTGTAATCTTCTTATGTCCCGCTCTATTTCTGTCCGCCATCAAAACACCCTCTCACCATCCCGTCTTGTGTGGAAAGGTTTACCTCAGGGGTCGGTCTTAAGCCCTATCTTATATAATCTTTACACTTATGATTTGGAGTCTTCAGTCAGCTGTTTCTGTAAAATCTTACAATACGCCGATGACATTGCACTTTACTTCAGTTCAGCTTCTTTTTCAGATGCCTCAATTCGCCTAAACTCCGCCCTTCAATATTTAAATCAGTGGCTTGTCGATCATGGCCTTAACCTATCTGTCCCCAAGTGTAACGCAGTTGTCTTTTCCCGTAAACGTAGTATTCCCCCTATAAACCTATCCGTTGAAAATGAACCCATTTTGATCAGTGATAAGGTTAAATTTCTTGGCCTCATTCTTGACTCCAAGTTATCTGGTCTTTATCATTTGGATTACATTTCGAAGAAATGTGAAAAGGGTGTTAATGTACTTCGTGCTCTCTCTGGAGTTCGTTGGGGAGCCCATCCCACTTCCCAAAAAATTCTTTACAATGCCATAGTTCGTAGCCACTTTGACTATGGGAGCTTTCTTCTAGAACCATGCAATAAAATAGCTCTTGCTAAACTGGTGACAATTCAGTCCAAATGCTTGCGCATCATCACGGGTGCTATGAAATGCTCCCCTATTAATGCCCTTCAGGTAGAGTGTTTGGAGCCCCCCCTTCATTTACGGAGACAATATCTCTGTGAGAGATTTTTTTATAAAGTCATTCAAAATAAATCACACCCCCTTCTTCCTCTCCTTCGTACTCTTTTTGAGTTAATCCCATCATCCCGATATTGGTCTCATAAAAATCCTCCTCTCCTTGTTAACAGCTTCACCAAATTTAATAATTTGCACGTTTCTTTAGCCCAAACAAGTTTGCACCCCTTATTTGAAGTAAATTTTAATTCTCTACTCTTTCAACCTAAAATTATATTTAACTTTGGTATATCTAAACATGACCCTGCTGCTAATGTTAAATTCAACAAGATTTTAGCAAAGGATTGGCATGACTGGCTTACTATATTCACCGACGCCTCGAAGCTGACAGACGATAGCAATGTCGGATCTGCTGTGTGGATACCAAAGTTTAAAATAATACTCAATTTTCGTAGTCCTTCATTTGGCTCCATCTATACCGGGGAAGCAATAGCTCTTTTGGAAGCGGTCTCCTATGTTGAGTCTCATGGTCTCAACAAATCTATTATTTTCTCTGATTCTCTCAGCTGCCTTCAAGACCTGGTTAAATCACCTTTCCGTTCTCGTCACAATTGCCCTCTTACCTTACAGATCAAACAAATTCTTTATAGATGCTACTGTTTGGGCATAGACATCGCTTTGGCCTGGATCCCTAGCCACTCTGGAATTATAGGTAACGAGTATGCCGATTCGATTGCCAAATCGGCTACTCGGAATGGGATGGAATCTCACACGTCCTGTTATGCTCGAGATTTGCGCTGTCTTGCCAAACCAGAGATGATGGAATGTTGGAACACACTGTGGCAAAAAACTCGGTTACAGAAGGGCAAATTTTATGGCTCCATCCAACCACTTATTCCTTCTAAAAGTTGGTTTAGCAAACTAAAATTTTCAAATAAACTGGCTACCTCTGTTATAATCCGCCTCCGACTTGGGTTTGTTTGCACTCCAGTTTTTTTGGCAAAGATTCGTGTAAGTGACAGTTCTTTATGTGAATGCGGTCTAGAGGAGGGTACTCTGGAGCACTTGTTTTTTTCCTGTCCTCGTTTATCTACTCCCCTTTATGACTTACTCCCTTCTGATTGTCCTCGCCCAATTAACATTCCTTTCCTTTTATCCTTAGCCCATACTCCCGCTGTTAAAATCCTTTATAAATTTATTAATATAAATAAAATCTACTTATAATTTATACATAGGTACTTATATACTTATTACTTATTATTACTATTTATTTATTTATTTTTTCATTGTACCTAAGTAGTTGTATGATTGATGTTTTAATAATCTTATTATGTGTTTTATATGTTTTAACAAATGTTTTGTCCTTTTTAGCATGGCAAATAATGGATGACATCACCACAAAAACCGATCAATAGTTATTACAGTTAGGTACCTGCTATTGAGTACCGGCCATTATTTCTATCTCATACCTTGACATTGGCAAAATCATCGAATGTTCGTCGATGGAGCCACAACCTCAAAAAATTGAATTGAATTGAACAAAAAATTGACAACTGTCAGTCAACCGATAGGCGTAATATAGGCTTTGTACTTTTATTATTTTCGTAACCAACGTATTTTTTTCATTATTACACCTATTACAAAATATGCTTTTAATCGCTGAGCAATATGGCGTCCAGTGAGAGGCGTTTTCGTCAAACAACGCGCGAAAATTTAGATGCACTTTTATGGCACTTATCGATTGAATAAAAATGTTTTTTTTTTTTTTGGTGACATATTAGCACTACAGAATTTCATTGAGACACTTTTCAAAAATGGGTGTAATACCCTATTATGTTCTTGATTTATCAGTAAATATATTTTTCCATTTGTGTGTTTTATTTTGAGTTTGTTGAGGTTTTTGAACAAAAACCTGAGTTTATCTGTTTTTGTGTTTGTTAACCAGAAGAAGACGGTTGACGTCAGGGGCACCCCGAGGTTCGGGATAAGTATTTATTCATTTGTTATGCTACAAAAGTTAGTGACAGAAACAAATCGCTGAAAAACCGACTCCACGTGGTCTTGTCTGCCCTACCCCTAGTGTAATTTAAGCCCGCGTAGGCGCAGAGGGGTGAGGCGGCCGGCGAGCTGAGGAGGAGGTGGCTTTAATGCCGGCCGCAGTAGCTGAGGCTGGCCGGTGGAGCCGGCCAATAAGCCGAGGCTGCGGTGGTGAGCGTGAATACCATCTGCGACGATAAGCTGGCGTGGGACCGCCGGAGCCCCGCAGCGCCGGAGCCGTGACAGAAACCATGCCTGCTGCATGTTGTATGCTCGCTTGTATGATGCATGCTGGCTTGCACGCTGCATGCTTAAGTAATGCATGAATTTAAATGAAGTTAAATGAAGTTTTTTTTCATTAAATTGACACATTTACAGCTGATGATTTTAATTATTGTAATTCTGTAAATGCATATTTGTTACTTCCGCGAATATATTTTTTATTGTCATACAACTAGATACTGAACTGAAAATTGCAAAAAACGTAATAAATATTTGAATTTCGCGGGCTACCCTAGAGCTTTCGCCTTAAAAGAAAATCGTAAGGTAAACCAGTGTCAATCACTATTGATTTGTAAGATTGCTACTCCACTTATGACCGCTATTGTAAATGACACTAGTGTGGTAAGTAGTTCATGGCAATCCAAACTAGGTTGCAACCCGAGATGATGGCGAGGGCGTAATAGAGGCTTACCTCTATTATCATTACACGTCTTAACGTGTAATGATAAAATGCTCACGCCTTTCATACGACGTTTTTCAACACACTTCAGAAGCTTCATTGTTTTGGACAAAGATTTGTAAAAAATGGCGTGCGAATTGGTAATTGACCCTTTTCACTAATCTATTCTGACATTGAAATTATACAATTTGTAAGATTTCCATGTCTGTAGACGAACACCACACCAATCACATATGAATGGGTATTTATTTAACCTTTTGACCACCACAGTCACGTAATTTTTATTATTATTATTACTTATTTAATTCGAACACAAGATGATGACAAACCGAAATATGTCCAGCATGCCACAATCACGACTACATGACAGACTTCTTTAGATAATGCCATAGAGTAGTTATTCGCAGCTTGGCGCCGTGGTCAGGGTAAATACAGTAAGAGGTTAGGACTTACGTGTTAAAGTGTTCCAAATAAGTTTCGAGCTCGCTTGTTCACTCTTGTTTTGCTTGTTAGTAATTTCATCTTCCAGTTTTGTTCTTTGTAAGTCAAGTTTCGGCTTCTTCGTAATGGACACACCTGTAATTTAATATTCAGGTAAGTACAATGTCAGATGAAGTTTGCCAGTTTGTTAGTTCATTCATATATGCATATATGCTTTCCTTTCTAATAACACTTACTAGGTGCTTCTAGTTCTTCTACTTCAGATTTAAATTCCATTAAAGCTACATCATCTTCTGAGTCTGTTTCAGAATGGTGCGGTGGTGTATCTTCTGCATCTGAATAACTATTGTGTAGATGTGTTGTTTCTAGTTCTGTCAATCGACAAAAAGCGTCAGGAACGATCTATTTAATTAATATTAGTTTTATTTCATAACCAAACTAAAAAATAGAAAATAAATTTTAATAAATTATTTTATTATAAAAAAGCGTGGAATAGTTATAAATATTTTATTGACAGATATGAGTAGAGTGATTATCATTTTGATAATATCTTAAAAAGCACCCCACGCGTTTTTAAAATAAAATAATTTATTAAGATTTATTTTCTATTTTTTAGCTTGGGTTTCTATAAAAAGCGTGTTTTTAGTTTTTTTAAACTATTATTTATTTTTTACTTTTTAGTTTGGTTATATTTTTTTGGTTAGACTACTTAGGCCCAGTAGGTAGCCACATTTATCGTAGCATTAGTGGCGATTTTAATGTCCTCTAAGGTGCAGGTGTAAGGGCACTTTGGGCACTGTAGCAGCTAAGTATACGTGTTACTGTAATAGCACAAACTACGGTAAATCTTAAGATTTTCCAGTAAAACCTAAGATTTACCAACTCTTAACGGTAAAAGACCGAGGTAAAATCTAAGATTTAAAAATAAATTACAAATGGTAATTAATTCTGAAATTAAATTGTAAATATCTTTCTAGCTCTTACCCAACTATGCCGCCACTTGCCGTATTCATCGCCTGTGATTACACAGCAACTAAATAACGAAGATTGGTGAATGAAGCATCAAAAGGACTTAAATTTTATTGTTGTATCTGTTGCAAAAATAAAAAACGTCAAAACGTAAATAAATTAAAAGTTATATAATATTTAGTTTTTCAAACTATTGAATCTATCTTCTAGTATATTTCTTGTTTATTCACTGCAACAAATTAGCAAATAATTGTCCATACACATAAACCTCTATTAATTTGACATTTTAGGTGAGATACCTACCTACCCATAACCTGGAAACTAAATATTGCGTACCTAACTTTCTATAAATAAATAGAAAGTTAGGTACGCAATATTTAGTTTCCAGGTTATGGGTTTTGATGTTTTTTATTTTTGCAACAAATACAACAAAATAAGATCTTTCTTTTAATGTATCATGACACCTATCTGCATTATTTAGTTTCTGTGTAATCACAGGCGATGACTACGGCAAGTGGCGGTTCTAGCGGCCAATTATTTTTGGTCATAGCGTCTCAGTTTTTTTTGCAACAAATTCAGAAAAAAGAAAACCGCCTTCAAAAACTAAAAAGTGATAAATAACTTTAGCACCGAACACACATTACTTTAGTTTCGGAAGTCGGCGGCGGTGGCTTTGTGTTTGTTGTTTTGTTGTTCTAAGTAATGTTTCCATGTATTCTTAAGTAGTATCAAAAAAAATATATATATAAACATTCGAATTGATAACCTCCTCCTCTTTGAAGTCGGTTAAAAAGAGGTGCGTATAGTAACAAATTACCACTAATTCCTGTCAAAGTTTCATCAAAGGAGAATGGCGAGACTACATGTATTGTGGGACCCAGTGTTAGGAGTAGCATACATTATAGAAACTTATGAATTGTTAAAGAACGACATAAGACTAACCAAAAAGCAAATGGGAAGTAAGTTATAGAAGATGGGAGAAAAAAGATATGAACGGTAGAAGATTATAACCTAAAATATTCTTAAAGTACTTTGGGCATGTACTTATTGGCCTATTATTCAGTAGTAGAATGGCTTATTCATACATATTTACTTAAATTCACACCTATATCCCGTGAGGGTAGGTAGAAACTACAGAACGCCATCTGCTACGATTCGTAATAGGTAGGTATCTACTTCTTTTACTTCATCCACGAACATACGTCCGCGCGTTGCGCCTGACTTTTTTAAGGACATCACTAATATTTTCAGTGGATTTTTCTAGGGTGTCCTCCCATTACTTGTCCAGAAACTAGATTGTGGTCAGGTTAAACCTAGCTAACATGTAGTTTAGCATCATCCTATTGCTCTTTCCAATCCATCGGCACAGTATGTCCTCTTCCATATCTACATCTCTACAAGCCATCATCTTAGCATTCACCCCCTTACTACCTACCATACCTATCATCTTTCACACAATCTATGCTGCTCAGGAGTTTGGCTAGGTTTACAGACATCAACCCTCGTTACGAAAAGGTTCATAAAATAGTAATAACTTTTTAAAGTGGTAAAGGTACACAATATGACTAGATAAGGAGTCCAGTTGTTAGATCTCCTAGAATATAATATAAATAAGCATATTTGCTCTGCTTGAAACTAGAGGTTTGTTAAATAAATAAAAATATATTTTAAAGAAATCGCTTTTATTTACTTTATAATGACTTATAAAATATTGAAGACATACAATTGTTGTGAATCTTGGATATTTTTTTTTTAGTATGTAAGTATTGATTTATCTAATTAAAAGATTATCTAATGTAACGAGTAATTTTTACTCGCCACATAGTGTCGACCTCTCTCGCCACTTTTTCGAAGTTTTCGGTAATGCAGTGGACACACTTTAGATATTTGATAGATTGGCAAGGATTTAGTAGAGTAATCGATAAAACCATAGACCATCAGTTTGACAGTTGGATTTTATTTCCCCGGCTGTCAGATTATTCTGACGTTTCCGTTTTGGGAGGAGTAGCATTCACTTTCCGACCGAAGTCACTAAGATGAAGCACGAATAAAATTCTATTCCGTGCCAATCATTAGATTGTAATATTTTCGGGGTCCGCCTCTGGTAGGATCCGCTTTGTTGTGATGTCAGCAGCCGTGCAGCGGTGATATTTTTTGAAACCGTGAGTATTATGATGGTCGAACTTTCATAGCCATATGCTAACAATAAACTTGGGGTCGTGTGTCCTAATCCTCGTCGATTTTCCATTGTTTCAGCACCTATATCGCCATCGCATTTTGGATGTGCTCATAGCACGAGCGATTGGCATGCTTTGTTTTCGTTAAAGTACGGTAAGTGTTTGGAATTCCCGACTTACTGCCTCGTCGACATTTTGCTCGACACGTGGGTTTATCTAACAAAGGAAATCGTTTTCGTTTTCAGCCCCAAAGGCGTTCTTACTTATATTTTGGATTTTCATCCTTGAAACTTAAATTCATCATGGATGAGCTGACGCGTTTCCCCTCGAGTCTCCAATCAACCCTTCAGGTTTATTATAAATAGTTTTCACAAAGCCTGTGGTATGATTTCTTTGAGTTTTCTTTTCGTAGTTTTCAACTTAAAAACGTGCAATACTGACAACTTAATCATAAACTTTGGTTATAGAATTTAATAGTTATAAAACAACTTGCCCTTCATTAGAAAGGGGCTTTCTAATATTGTGTTCGCCATACTGCCTGCGATAGAAATAAATGAGCTATTGTTAAAGAATTTGCAGCTTAATTTCAGAAATCTCCGACCTAGATTAGAAGTCCTGTCCTTTACCTTTTAGCTATCCCGGATTCCCTTTGTTTTAAATTACCTAGTGAGCTCTGGCGCCCGAATCTTATTCCTTTTAGATATTTTTGTTTAATTTTGAGCTCTCTAACTTCTCATCTTTAGAATCACACACATAGTTTGTTAGTTAGTTAAATAAATATAGACCCTTTTAATTTTTTATTACACTAAGAAGGCAGCTGGTGCAGCGACATACCTCTGGTGTCTGGCATAGCCCATCTACCACAATATGCTCATAACATGAGAGCAACAGCCTACTGTCCATGTTCCCACGGGGCAATAACAATAGTATCCTAATATGGCATTTCGCCCCTCCAGCCTCCTATCTAGTGCGATATATGTATAATAGGACTTGCTACCTATATGCCTAGATTTAATTCGGGCACTTAGAATAAATGGGTGGTTGCCAAATAAATAGTTACCTAGGTGGAAATTGCAAATTCTAGCATTGCTAGGAATATAGAAATTAAAATCCTTTCTCCTGTTTTCTGAGCCCATCAGGTATATGTCGCTTTTCAGCATCATTGCACTCCAAAAACAAGCAGCGCCATGCTGTATCAGTCGCTCTTCTCAACGTGGGCAATATAATATATTCAGCAGAAGTTTCCTGTAATGGACGTCTTGAGGTGGATGGACTAGCCTCTTCACCCTCTGCTGTGTCAGATATTCTTCTTGTGGGCAATATTTGTTCAGTAGATGTTTCCACTAATGGATTTCCAAATGTTGATGGACCAACCTCTTCAACTTCCACCGTTTGCTCTGTCTGTTGAGAAGATGTTGGTTGACTGATTGCAGAAGGTGAAACCACAGCAGAACTTCTATAAGAACTGTCCACCACTCTCTGTGCCCATAAATAGCATGGCACACATATGTCCTCATTTAAGATTAACTGAAACAATAAAAGTAAAATGTTGCCAAAAATAATAATATATTAGGATTTCATATCATTATTTGTAATATTAAATGTTTATAGGGTTACTGGTAAGGTTGGCATCCAAAAAGCCCACTTGTGATGAGACCTTGACAGTAACCTTACCTTAGGCTTACCAGTAACCCTATATAAATTGTTTTCATTACCAACCTGGCGGGGCCTTATCCATTCCGATACAATGTCTCTTATTCGGGTTTCCCTTTCAGACATCTCTGGTCGGACAACTAGCCTGCTCCTGATTCTCAAAATCTATCTGCCACATCCAGCACATACATCACGAAGGCCAGGTTGTGGTTGGGTCTCATGTTCAGGACCATCATTTGGGTTACTATTTATCAACTCCCAACATGAGTGACAAATATAGTTGTCTCCAGTTACCTAAAAATATTATTACTATGGTTAAGGATACACAAAAAATGTTTACAAGCTAAGTTATAATCATGTTTTGCTTCTGGGTTAAGAAAGTGACTACCACATTCAATGCTGCCAAAGCATGTGTGGTACAGGTACCCATACTGAGTAGATTAAAGAACAGACTATCCAAAAACTCTATCCATCAGGTTATTACGCTAGCAGTGTGGTTATACAAAAATAGTAATATTCTTCTAATCAAGTATCTTGACTTGGCCTGCGAAGTTGTACTTCATCAGTGGTACAGTCAACAGCAAAAGTAGATGATCAAAATCAGAAATTCAATATTAATGAACGAAGTTCGCGTCAGAACTGTGTGGCGTCGAAGTGATTCAAAAGTATGTGTGTGACAATCACATACTTTTAATTAATAAACTAGTCATATAACATTGTTAGGAGATTCTGCTCTCTGGAGCCCTTACCATTGGTAGCTTGGGTCCTGATACCGGTGCAGTATTTTATTTTAAAATGTTATTAATATTGTGCACCACAAGCAGTACCTAAGACGACCCACTGACCGTAATCTGCAGTATTATAAAATACTTCAGGTTGTTATTATATTCAGAAGATTAAGAGATGCTCCTGTGTTGCCCAATACTGCAAGACGAGCAGGAAGAGCATAATTATGATAAGAGTATTATATACGAAACTACATATTTGTATACGAAATCTCTACTTTTGCTTGCTCCATTTATTTTATATTTGTATGATTTGTGTTCATGAAATTAAACAAATTAGTACATGAATATACTTACATCACGCGGGTACACCCATTTCTGTACTCTTTCAACTATTTGATCACGTTCATCAGACAAACGATGTCTCGGTAAGCGAGCAATTCTCAATTATTAACACAACGCATTTTAACCGTTGAGAAATTCCAAATCACTTGCAAGTCGGTCGTCAGTCTAAAGGTAAAGCCAAACTGTCAAGAATCCACAAAATCGCAAAAATAGTATTAGAATCCCACCCACGTTAGCTGTTAAACACAAACAATGGAATGAATTGACAATGACATCAAATGACATGACAATTCGACACTGACGTTCCATTTTTACGTTCCATGTTTTCATTACTGTTAAAATAATTTATATTATTTTTACGGACTGTTTATAACAGTATTCATGTTTCGTTTTATACGTTATTGGTTTATTTACCAAGATGTAAGTAAAATAAAAAGGAAATCTGCCAAGCGAAAACGTACTTAAGTATTTTAAGAGAGTAAATCAGTAGTGTAGATTGGAATGTATCAATGTAATTCGTAAAAAACATTACGTTCGGAAACTGCACGATACTTATTTTTTAATAAACTAAAATCATTAATAACTTTTAATTCCCATTCTCTAGTAACTCAATATTTTTTATATAGAACTCTTATAAACTTGTTACTATAATTAGTATAAACTAGTCCGAGCACGGTGCTCCGTAAATTTTTAAATTACGTGGGTCCAGCCTCACCATCCTCCTTTTATGAGTTGGCCGCGCGGTTGAAATGTACATTGCATAACTAGGTACTGTCAAAGATCTACGAATGACAGTCGGGACCAACAGCACGCGTAGCATGACCACGCTATGTCTATGGAATAATAGACATACTGACAGCAAGAATAGACAAGTCAGTACAGTTTGTCTATTCTTGCTGTCAGTATGTCTATTCTTCCGTAGACATAGCGTCGTCATGCTGCTTTACCGTCTTTTCCAGTCGCAAAAGGGTCTCGGTATGAAATGGACGGTCACCCATCCACGGACCGACCGCGGCAGGCGGACCTCAACTATGACCGATTGATCTGCACGACTTTTGCATGTAATATAATACCGGCACTTCACATGGCATATTTCTCCTAATATTCGCCTTATAATAAAAACCGGACAAGTGCGAGTTGGACTCGCCCACCGCGGGTTCCGTTCATTAAATTGTATCGGAAAAAAGTTTTCTGGGGTATAAGTACACTTGAGCGAGCGCGTGGCAACCCGACTGGATTTTGGACGTCCTCCGGACGAAAGCGAGCCGTAGGTACTTAAGCGCGTGACCTTAAACGAGTGACAAAGGCGTGCCTGTGGGCTAATTCTATTCGATTATTTAGTGAGTAATATATTTTCTCTCATGTGGCTAGTAAGTTTGGTTGTCGTACAGTTGACGTGCAGTTCACACGCAGGTTACGCGGAGTTCAAAGATTGCAAGAATACCGTTTATCACCCAAACTTGAACTTAATTGCAACTGCACTACAACTTCATCGGCGCGTCATAAAATAACGTGAATTAGCCTTCTGCTCGGCTAAAGATGCGCGCTGATTACGTGAAGAATCCAAGATTTTTAAATAAACGATAATAATAATATGAAACCTGTGGGAAGAGCGGCATCACGTACACAGTACGTGATCAAGTGTTAAAGTGCTAAGTATATGGTATTAATTTCAACTCGATACCTCCACGCGTTCCCGAGATAAAAGGTCTTGACAGACAGACGAACAGGCAGACAGACGGACAACATGATCCTATAAGGGTTCCGTTTTTCCCTTTTGAGGTACGGAACCCCAAAAATAAGGCGAATATTTCTACAAATACGTCATGTGAAGTGCCAGCATAATATAGTATGTACTTAAAGATTTGTATTATTCAATATTGTTATTTTATAATTTATTTTTAAACCTACCATCGCTTGGATGTTCCTCCTCTGGCTCAATAATGTGATCTAGACTCTCACAAACAGCTAGTAGTTCTTCTTTAATAGCGTCGCATTCTATGGAGAAGAATTAACAAGAAACTCCATGAACACTCTTCAAATCAAAAAATATTACAAATTTTGGTTACATCATTAATATTGAATCTATGGATACAATGTGAAAACAATCACGATGATTCCTTTGTTCACAAACTAAATTAAAATTAGACAATTGGCATCTCTTACCGCCAGGCAGCTGAGGAAAAGAACGGCGACTGATAAGAACTAACTTAGAAATGTCTTTGTTTTTACTTGAATATTGCAGTGTTTTTAATCAAAACATTCTGAAATGACAAGTATGGTAACTATAATTGTATGAACATTTTAGATAGGGATGCAAAGTATTTTGAAATATTGATATTTATATCGAAGGCAGGTAAATATTGATATTTATATCGAAGGCAGGTAAATATCGATATCCGATATATTGGCCATGCCAACGCGATAATTATCGATATTATCGATATTCTCACAAATTTTATAGCTCAGTAAAAATTAAGGAAATCAAAAGCAATTTACAACCAAAGTTATTTATTATGTTACAAAGATAGATGAAAAAAGTAATAGCAAGCACACAACGAAGATGATAATCACATAAATATTTTACATGACAAACATGTTTCGACACTGTTTTGTGTTTTCTAACATCTAACAAAATATACGCCCATCTTTTGTTAAATAGCATCTTCGCTGTGTGCAAACTTTTTTTATTATCTTTGTAACAAAATAAATAACTTGAATTGTAAAATTGCTTTTGATTTCCCTTTTGATTTGCAGTTTTGATGCAATAGTTATTTATATTTGATTAGATGTAGACAGTAATAGTGATAGCAGGTAAAATAAACAGAAATAAAAAATGCTTAAATAAAAATTTCAATGGTTTTAACAAAAACATATTTTGGGTTTTCCGATATCAATATTATTGATATCAATATTATTGATATCAATATTATTGATATCAATGATATTAACATATCGATATTTTGGTGTCGATATTCATTATTATCGGTAACTCGATATTATCGGTAACGCGATATATCCTTGCAACCCTAATTTTAGATCAACTTAAATAGACAGCTCTTAAACGCCCTACACACGACATGATTTGCTAGCCTGACCAAATCATCCGTAAAATCAGGTATCGCGTCCACACGAGCCGACACGAGGCCTGATTTGCAGTTTGCTCTAGTGCGTTCTACGAGGTAGGTGTGCAGCCATAATGCCTCCTTTTTTATCCGAACGACAAGCGCGACAAGTTGCGCTAGTTATTGCTTTATGTATTGACGTCAAAGTAGAAAGAAAAAATAAAAAAATAAAGTACTTAATGAAAAAAAATTGTTTGAAATGAATAGGTACCTAAAAACTTGAATAACTGGCCTTTTTATGCTCTCTGCCAAATGCTGCACGCATATTTTCCAATTTCTTTTTGAAGCCCGCAATTGTGGCTTTATTATCTGCTTTTTTCCAAATTTCAAGTAAAATTTCTAAAGCTTGTTGTCTGGCATCTTTATTTTTATACATGTGATGGGACATATCCCATAAACAGGGTAAATCTTTGTAGCTCTCCAGCATTTCTATAATAACGCTGCGTTCCCTTATTATATTCGCTGATTCTGCCATTATTTTTGCAAAAATAAAGAAGACATACACACTCTACTCGCGCCGCTGTCGCGGAGCAACTGAGCATAGAAATCAGGTGAGAGCGCGCCACACGACATGATTTGATCAGATCTGACCAAATCAGTCGGCGTTGGCCTCCTGATGAGCATTTATCAGGTGACAAACCTCCATACCACCTGATTCTGCTCCTGATCTGACCAAATCAGGCATCAGATCATGTCGTCTGTAGCGGCTATTATTAATATTTGTCCCTTTTGTTTAATTAGAGAGAAAGAGATTTACATAGCTAAAAATAAGTTTAGCTTGAGCACAACAGAATTGGCACCATTATAACAAGTTGAGATTGAAACTATGATATTATTTTAAGTTCACATACCAACACTTGGATGTTCCTCCTCAGACTCAGTAACATCATCTTGTGTCTCATAAACAGCTGGTGCTTCTTCTTTGATAGCATCACTTTCTGTTTGACATTCATCATCAATACTTATGTGCACCATAGGAGTCTTAATAAACCCACCGTAAAACTCTATGCGGTCCGGGTTTGTTAAGACATTTGGCTGTAAAAGTTGATTATAGTGTTCAGTATAACATTATGCTGACAATCACAAGAGCATAAACTCATTTGAATTTTGTCATGCCATCATTATCGTCATATCAGCCTATTGCCGTCCACTGCTGAACACAGGCCGCGGCAAGAAATCGCAAACCAACCCGGTCTTGGACAACTCGCATCTATCTGCTGCTAGCCACATTCTCTAAACCAAGTCCATCATTCCACACTACGCTTGCCCAAATGCGGTCTCCACTCTGAAGCGTGTCTGCTCCATCTACAATCTGTCTGTCGGCAGATGGCCATGGCGGTGTCTATTTCAACTTCAGTATCTGCTTCATGCAATGTCAGTGATTTCAGTTCTGTGGCAAATTACTTTATTGCAAATTCTATCCACCAAGGAAACCACCAGCATTGCTCTCTCCATAGCACGCAGAGCAACCTTGAATTTATGGGAGAGGCCCAACAAAGCAGTAAAATATGTGACAATACTTAAGTAGGTCCTACACACCTTGGACAGCCGGCCGTGTTACCAACCTCACTGATCATTGCATGGGATGTTGTTGCAGAGCTTGTGCAGACATTAGAGAGAATTGTTATCAAACTGTACAACATTATAGTGTAGTGTGAAATAAACACCATAGCTACGCGCTTACAACAAAACACTTCCACATTAGGAATAAGGAGAATATAATTATGTCTGTTAATGAATCCCTCACCTCATAATCCCCTTTCAACATCTGGGCAAACAGTTCTTCAGCTTCCAGACATTTTCTGCGGAATCGAGCACATTGCTTCATTTTAGTGCAACAGAAGAAACAAATGAGCATCGGTCTACTGTCTTTGGTTACAAACTGCAACAATTTACAATACTAATGATATAATATTATATTTATGACTGATATATTTCCAATCCAATGAATATAATAAAAACTACTTTCCTGATCAAATGTCTGTCAAGGTGGTTAATCTCAGTGGGGACTAGCCGAATACAACATCTAAATAAAAAGTTTATTAATAATAGGAAAAAAATAACCCATTAGTTTTATTGATATTGAAAATGGGCCTGCATTGACAACACCAACGATTTTTATTGTTGATTTGAAGTCACCCTGACGTTGAATGTATTTTGGACCAATATTCAGGGTTAAATTAGGTACTTGAACATATTTTTTTCCACTATGAACCTTGTTTACACTGAACCGCTTACAAAATATGCCTTAACGGCTTAGATACCTAATAGAAGATGAACAAATTGACTGCTGCGACTCAATTTAACCAGTAAACCATAATAAAATATTAGAATTTCAAGTAATTAAAGTCACCAGTTGTTTTGAAAGTCATCCCTCTCGACGTAGGAGATACGACGAACGTTAAGTGAAATTACAGGTTTGTATATTAAATAGCACATAATTATGTGTTCAGTAATTTCAATACTACAGTTACATACAGTAGGTTTATAACTACATACCGGAATGTGAGTCAGCTGCTCATATACTTCGTGCAGGTTCTTACTGACTACTATAAGCATGCGAACATTCTCCGCCAAACATATCCTACACATAGCCAGTTTCTCCATCTTAAAACAATCACTTTTTGGTTAACTAATTCCAGTTTACATTAATTTTAAACATCAACACTACAACTGGCGCGGCTTTATTATTAAATTAATTATTGACAATTTACTATTTGACATTTAATGTAATGTGTGCATGCAAGTGCAATATTGATAGTGATTAATGACTTTAATTTAATTAATTTAATAAGTAAATGAGTAATGACAACTGACAGTAGTGACAGTGACACAGGCACACAGAGCATAGCAGAGTACAAGTACAGGAAGGAACACCAAGAAGCTTATAGATAAATAATAATGGAGGCAACATTCTAAACACCGAAGTGAAACCAACTGTGGGCAGATGCTCTCTTTCTAAATGCATACATAAGAACGAGGCCGTGAAATAAGTTTTCTTTATCTTATGTATACACTCCTTGGTATCTATGAACTTACAAACTTGTATAAAACTTACTAACTTGCATAAATTTCAACTTACTTGTAATTTATAAGTTCATGGATAAAAGTAATACTACACTGTACTATCAAAGTCCATGCTTTTATCAGGGCCAGCTATAGAGTATATTGAATAGACATAGGCATAGTATAGTAAAGTAATATGAATAGGGCAGTACAGTGCGGACACCGCATGTAGCCGATGCGCCGGATCCCCCCCCCCCCCCCCTCCCTAGATCCGGGGCTGCGCAAGACAGGGACCGTTCCGTGCCCCGGGCGGCAAATTCAGGTGTGCGTTACCTCAGCAAAATAATGTCGAAAATAGTAATTTAAATGTTACAGGCAATTAGTTGTCCAGCTTCTGTAATTGTTGCGCACATGTTTAAATTTGTTGCACATAAAGATTTTGAGTTATTCCACAAAAACATTTCCTACTGGGGTAACGTTACCGCAGCCAGACATTTTCTTTTATAATGGGAATATTGAAATAAATATTAGCCATATAATTAGTAGTCTAGACGAGGTAAATGTTGCAACTTATTTTGTATTTGTTCTTCCTTCGACTGCGATGTTATTCAAGATTTTGCTGGAGTAACGTTTGTGGTTTTGCTGGATCTCTGAAACGGATAAGCAGATTTTTATCATCTTTTTTACATGACTTCTTAAGAATTAGTTTGAATTAGTTGGGTAATAAAAAAACAAAATTAATGCACCATTCAAAGGTTATTTAATTAAATATAAAAACACTTCAATAGGTCCTAACACTTTGAATAAGAGCTCGAAAGACTTACTTTAAACGTGGTTTTGTACCTTGTATCTGTCTTCAAATGTATGTGAAGTTTCATTAGTATCCTGTTAGTAATAAACCAATTATGATGAAATTCAGTTCTCCACTTTGACGGTCATAATGCGCGCTTAGTTATTTGGCCTCCGATAACCCTGTATGTGAATATATAAACTAAATGATATATCAATAATTAGTTACTTAGTTCAGTTTTAATCCTGTAAAAGTTTAGCGCAGTACATACAATAATTAACGAGATAATAAAATAAAAGCCATTAGGAAGCGCAACACCGTGATAACCCGACCATATTAAGGTGGTTACAAAAAAGTGACCGCGCAGTACATTATGCTACCTTCTTAAATATGTAGGATAGGTTTACAAGTTTAGTACGGATGTGTACACAAGTGTTTTGAATTTGTGTTATTAAATTTTATTTACAGGTAAAATAATCATTTCAATAAAACTTTCAAAATATTTATAAAACTTTAAAACAATCACAGGTAGCAATACTGTTCTTATGGCATTTTCCGTTACTTTTTAAATTTTACTTTACACTTTGTCTTTAGTAATACAAATCTTCATTTTTAAAATATAAATTAAGATTTAAAACCATCGCAGAAAATAACAGTTATAGAATAAATGTTTTAAGTTCACATTATGCCTACTAATACTTACATATATCGTTTAAAAATCACAAAGTGATGGTAATATAATATAACATCACAATGTAAGTAGTAAAGTGCTTACAGTAAGCCCCACTGTTTTATAGTCTAATTTCAAATATCACAATAGTTTTTCCTAGCTAAATACGGATAGTTGTATTCTAAAAATGACTTAAATTATTTTAAAATCACATCGAATATTGAACAGTGTACGCGTCTGTACCGAACTTGTAAGGTGTATTATACTAAACATTTTAGAAGGTAGCATAATGTACTGCGCGGTCGCTTTTTTGTGACCACCTTAATATAGTCGGGTTATCACGGTGTTGCGCTTCCTAATGGCTTTTATTTTATTATCTCGTTAATTATTGTACGTACTGCGCTGAAATTTTACAGGAATATAACTGAACTAAGTAACTAATTATTGATATATCATTTAGTTTATATATTCACATACAGGGTTATCGGAGGCCAAATAACTAAGCGCGCATTATGACCGTCAAAGTGGAGAACTGAATTTCATCATAATTGGTTTATTACTAACAGGATACTAATGAAACTTCACACATTTGAAGACAGATACAAGCTACAAACCACGTTTAAAGTAAGTCTTTCGAGCTCTTATTCAAAGTGTTAGGACCTATTGAAGTGTTTTTATATTTAATTAAATAACCTTTGAATGGTGCATTAATTTTGTTTTTTTATTACCCAACTAATTCAAACTAATTCTTAAGAAGTCATGTAAAAAAGATGATAAGAATCTGCTTATCCGTTTCAGAGATCCAGCAAAACCACAAACGTTACTCCAGCAAAATCTTGAATAACATCGCAGTCGAAGGAAGAACAAATACATAATAAGTTGCAACATTTACCTCGTCTAGACTACTAATTATATGGCTAATATTTATTTCAATATTCCCATTATAAAAGAAAATGTCTGGCTGCGGTAACGTTACCCCAGCAGGAAATGTTTTTGTGGAATAACTCAAAATCTATATGTGCAACAAATTTAAAAATGTGCGCAACAATTACAGAAGCTGGAGAACTAATTGCCTGTAACATTTAAATTACTATTTTCGACATTATTTTGCTGGGGTAACGCACACCAAATTCAGAGGGCGGCGAATTCAAGCTTGGCAGACGAATACAATGCAATAAATATGAAGTCACAAATACACATCCGCTTTTCATAAATGGGGGAAATTGTAGTAGAAAAGACCCGTAAGATTTTATTATATAAATCAGACCCTACTACCACATATACATAATAATTGTATTCACGTGCTACTACTACGAAAACAGCGTTCACTTACCATGCACCCCACAACTTCCTTACAGAAAAACATCGAGCGCTAAGCTGTACAAAAACCATTTATTTTTAGGGTTTCGTACCTCAAAAGGAAAAAGCGGAACACTTATAGGATCACTTTGTTGTCCGTCTGTCTGCCTGTCAAGACGCTTTATCTCGGGAACGCGTGGAGGTATGGAGTCGTACTTGGCCGCCACCAATTTTCGGTGGAAGTTTACATGGCAATGTACAGTGGGTGATAGCTGTTACCTGACCCACCCTAAAAACAAACGAATTTAAACCCTCTGTGTGTAACAATAAGGGTTATTCAATTTGTATGAGTTCATCTGACTAGCGCTACTCGATAAACGAATGCAATAATAATACAGACACGCAAATTTGATCTTTAAAACGTTAGTATTAGGATATTTATAACTACTTGTTATGCAATTTTGATTTTTATGCCGTAAGACTTAAAGTTTATCACAGTATTGTAATATAATTAGTGTCATTGTAACTAATAGCTTATTTTAAATATTTTACTCACTTAAAATTGGTCTCGTGGTCCGTGTATAAGGCTGATACGAATAAGATGCGAGTTCAAATCCTGTGTCGAGTTTATTGTTTTGCTTTCAATTTAGAATTTATTCATTAAGTATTTCGTGCATTATTATAAAGAAATACAAACGCGGATACATTCTTTAAAAAAATTGAAAATTTTTAACCTAACTTGTAATAAGTGGGTAGTTGAAAGACAAATGCGTATTCGTTGTAAAACTCGTGTTCAAATGTTAATAAGGATATGGGTAGGATTATAAAAAAATACTGAGCTAAAGCCAGTCTACCACAGAACACTATTACTCCTAGTAGCAGTCTACGCACAATTGCAGTGACTACGCGCGAACATTTTCTACGTTGCCTTTCTAAATTGCGAATATCAACTACTTTTTCAAATTTTGAAACATAACTTTGTAGCTTTATTAACATGTCTCAATTCAGTGATTATTTAAAATACAAAATAATGCATTTGCACGAGGAGAATATTGGCATAAGAGAGATTGCTATAGCAGTAAGTGTATTTTTCTAATATTATACTTCGTTTTTATATCTAGCTATTCCTTGTGCCCGTGACGTAAACAAACATATGTTTTATATACTTAAACGTAAAGTGACATCGTTTAATTTCTTTGTTTCAGAGAAATACAGTGAGATTGCGTTCTGAAGAAACAGGAAACGTTCAAAAGGATCGTTCAGGACCAAAACCTACAATGTTTGCTTTCGTTTCAGAACGGCACCGAGCGATTGTTAATAGACATTACAGATCCCCTTTACACCTACTCGGTCAACTGCAGTGCAGTATAATGTTTCTGAGCGATTGTTAATAGACATTACAGATCCCCTTTACACCTACTCGGTCAACTGCAGTGCAGTATAATGTTTCTGTTCAAACAGTTAGAAAACATTTGCATGCTGTTGGACTGAAACAATACAAGCCGGCACGTAAAATTAATATTAGTTGCAAGATAATTGCGCCATACACAGAGTGAAGAAGAAGAAGTGATGCTTGCTGGAATATGGTGTGCAGTATGCGAAGCCGCTTGCAACAAATTATAGATAGCGATGGAGCTCCACTTTGCTTCATCGCCTGCAGTCAACAATACTTACGTCAGTGTGTGTGTTAAATAATCTGTTGTTATTATAATTCTTAAGGACGTGTTTCATACAATGATGCAGGTTTTTATAACGATCATAACCATATTTAAAACTAAAAATACTTTTAAAAAATCTAAAGAGTAGGTAAAACATCAAAGTATTTAGTGCTGTTTTCACTAATATTTTATAAGTAGGTATGTATGGCAGTAAGTTAATGTGATGATGTTATTGTTATAAAATGGAAATATTATAGGTATATTATAATATATGTTTAGAAATATAGGTATATTTCTAAACATATAACATGTTGATTCACTACATTAAACACTTTGTAAAGCATGTAACAGATTATTTACCTACTTAAAAAATAAAAATGGGTGATTTATGAGCACTATTGACACGAAGAACTGTTTTGTATAGCATAAGTAGTTTAGTATTCTAACTTATTTTATAAGTTTTAGGTTTATTATTTACCTATGAAAAGTAATTACTTTTGTAAGTAATTATTTTTTATTTATTTTGAATAAAATCTTTATCAAAAAATAAAAATGTCAATAATGATATTATTGACATTTTTATTCTTTGTGGTTATTTGTTTTTATAATTATTATTAATTTAAATCTACTTTTTTCAATCCAATAGAAATTGTATTTACAATTCAAAAAACTTAAATGAATATTGAAAATATAAAACTACAAGAAGTCGAACGTTAGTTTTGAACTCACATTCATGTTTTATTTCCACTGAATCAACCACTAGACCAAATGGACTTACATTATTATTGTTGAAATTAAACTCAATCATGTGACAAAACAGTAGTCATTATATTACCAACCTTATAGTTACCTACGTGTTAAAGATTAAATTGGCAAAACTGTATTCTTTAATATTTGCCTACCTTAAACAAGTCGTTCTAGTTCGTACATATCAAATAACACTTATCTACTGCTAATTGCATTAGGTTAAAATTCGTCGTAACTTTTGGTGGGTCAGGTAACAGCTATCACCGACTGTACATCATATTTTTTAGTTTTATCATTCTCTTATTTTAGAAGTTACAGGGGGGGGGGGGGGGGGACACACATTTTATCACTTTGGAAGTGTCTCTCGCACAAACTATTCAGTTTAGAAAAAAATGATGTTAGAAGCTTCAATATCATTTTGGAAGACCTACCCACAGATACCCCACAAGTATGGGTTTGATGAAAAAAAAAAATTATTTCAGTTTAAGTATGGGAAACCCCCCAAAAAATTTTTTTTCTGTTTTTGTGTGAAAATCCTAATGCGGTTCACAGAATACATCTACTTACCAAGTTTCAACAGTATAGTTCTTATAGTTTCGAAAAAAAGTGGCTGTGACATACGGACGGACAGACAGACAGACATAACGAATCTATAAGGGTTCCGTTTTTTTCCATTTGGCTACGGAACCCTAAAAATCAAACCTGTGAAAAAAAAGATAGGCCGTTTATAAAAACGCATTTTTAATAAATAGATTAAAGTATGGATTAGTATATGTAATGTACATACAAATACGTACGGAACCCTCGGTGAGCGAGTCCGACTCGCACTTGTCCGGTTTTTTAGGGATTGACTAAATCGTAAAGTTGTCGATTAAAAAAAAATGTCCAGAAAATCTAAAATGTAAAAAATATTTGTTATCGAACTCCGAAACGGCTTGATTAGAATAGGTGGTAGGCTATATATTTTAGGGTTGCGTACAAAAAGGGTTAAGCGGGGCCCTATTACTAAGACTCCACTGTCCGTTTGTTTGTCTGTCTGTCACCAGGCTGTATCTCATGAACCGTGATAGCTACAAAGTTGAAATTTTCACAGATGATGTATTTCTGTTGCCGCAACAAAAACTAAAAACAGAATAAAGTAAATATTTAAAGGGGCTCCTATACACCTAACGTGATTTTTTGCCGGTTTTTTTGCTCGATATCTAATATTGTATAGATAACAGTACGGAACCTTTCGTGCGCGAGTCCGAGTCGCACTTGGCCAGTTTTTTTATTTATAATAATAATATATATATAATAACATGAAACAATCGTTGAGGGAGCGCTTCTTTGGCCGCCTGAATAAAGTTTTGAATAGTCTTTTATCAGGCGGAAACAAGGTGCGCGCCTTCAACGGATGGGTCATGCCGGTTTTGATGTACTCTTTCGGCATACTCAAGTGGACTCAGACGGAACTTGACGCCCTGGATAGGAGGGTCCGTACATTGCTGACCGCAAATCGGATGCATCACCCACGGTCATCGGTAATGAGACTGTATATCCCACGGAAGTGCGGAGGACGAGGCTTTCTTAATGCTAAGTCCCTGCACAACCGTGAGGTATGCAGTCTCAGGGAGTACTTCCTTAAAGCCGACGTGGGTATGCACCGAGATGTGGTCTCAGTGGACAAGGGTCTCACCCCGCTCTCCTTAGCGAACGAGAACTGGCGCAAACCTGTAGTACTAGATACTAATGACCGCAAGAAGGTATGGCAGAGCAAGGAGCTTCACGGGCGCTTCTACCGGGCCCTACATGTACCTGATGTAGACTTCTTGGCGTCCGTATCCTGGCTGCGATTTGGTGACCTCTTTGGGGAAACCGAAGGTTTTGTCTGTGCGATTATGGACGAAGTTATGATGACGAACAACTACCGGAGGTATATTGTGAAGGACGGCACGGTTGACATTTGTCGGGCATGCCACCGACCAGGAGAATCAATCCGACACATTATCTCTGGGTGCTCTCGTCTGGCTAACGGAGACTACTTGCATAGACACAACCTTGTAGCTAGGATTATCCACCAGCAACTTGCTCTAAAATACAGGCTTGTGGAATCGGAAGTACCGTACTACAGGTATGTGCCCGACCCAGTTCTCGAAAATGGCAACATCACATTGTATTGGGATCGATCTATCATCACTGACAGGACTATTGTTGCCAATAAGCCTGACATAGTGGTGATAGATCGATTAGAGCGTCGCGCAATGATTGTTGATATAGCGGTTCCGCATGACGAGAACCTCGTGAAAACCGAGAAAGATAAACAAATTAAGTATCTTGACTTGGCTCGCGAGGTTGTCGACATGTGGGATGTGAATACAGCAGTCATTGTGCCGATAGTCGTTACGGCCAATGGACTCATTTCCAAGAGCCTCGACCAACACCTAAGGAGGCTCTCGTTGGGCAGCTGGATCAAGGGCTTGATGCAGAAAGCGGTACTCCTGGACACGGCGCGTATTGTTAGGAGATTCCTCTCTCAGGAGCCCTGACCACCGGTAGCTTGGACCCTGTTCCCGATACCGGTGGGCTACTATTTTTTATATTTTTAAATGTTTTTATTAATTTTTTTACTAATATTTAAAAATGTAATTTAATATGTTAAGAAATTGAATAAATGAAAATAATAATAACTTTATTATAAGGCAACTGTGGCCCATAGATAAAATACACAAAATAATCTTAAACAATAACAAACTAATACATACCATAACCTTATCTACTTATATACCTATACAAAAAGCTTTGTCCTGAATGACTGACTGACGGATCAACGCACAGCCTAAACCACTGATCGTAGAGACCTGAAACTTGGAGGGTGTGTTCTTTGTATGACGTAGGCATCGGATAAGAAAGGATTTTCCGAAATTCTACCCTTAAGGGCATGTAAAACGGGGGTAAAGTTTGTATGGGACAACGAGATTCCTTGGTCCAATCTACTTTAAATATTGCATATACATTCTTTGACAGAACTGATGGAAGATGGGTTTCGTATTTTATTGAAACTCACCACTAACGGAGTTAAAATAAATTAGAAAGATAAAAAACCCAACTGCGTAAAAAGTGAACTTTATAAAAACTGAAAAGATAATATAAACAAGTCCTGTAGTCTAGAATCATGGTTAGTAATGTTGAATAACTATACCATGAATCTAGAGCGGCTCAAATGTTTCCTACAATGGGTCCCGACCATAGATATCCGTGGTCCCAACTCATCATGAATAACTATTCTACACGTTGTCCATTGGGTTAATGGTTTTTTGACAGCTGCCTTAGAACGTAACTAATCACGATTATGTAAAAGTTAACTTTAAAATGCGTTATAAAATAAATATATAAACTGCCTTATTTTATTGGATTTTCTTATTTATGACTCCTTACAGACATTATTATGCTGCAGATGTATCAGTTTCTACAACATAAATACAAATTGTTATGCGCATTAAATATAATTACATTCTATCGTACTAGTGATGAGATCGATTGTATTCGCTTCAAATGAATAAATCGGCATCTATGAAATTGCCGTTTTGTATACAGAAAGTTAAAGTAATTTTTACATAAATATTTTTGATTTCTATCAATTAAAATATGCACCCATAATATCGATGCATCTCTGCCAGCGCAGTGGCAATTTTTCGTTGCTCTTCTTGAAGAAGTTAGGTGTACAGGAGCCAACAATGCCTCTCGGGTGTTACCTTTTTCCATGCCAATTTCCACCGCAAGGTCTAGTAAGTACGGTGGATGGCGCAAAACTTCCAACCCTCTTGTAGCTTAAAGAACATCTCTTGTGCCGTATGTGGTCGAGCGTTGTCGTGTAGGAGCAGCTGAGACTGCGATTAACCCAGGCTGGCCGGAAATTTGCTATCATCTCTACCATTGTGTGCAGTTTCTCACAGTACACATCCGTAGTAAGTAATGTGGGGTGCGCAGTAAGTTTTTTCAAAGGCCCTTTGAAAAAAGATGATACCGACACTATACAACCTAACAGTGACCATGACTTTTTAGGGGTAAGTTTTCGTTTGGGGCAATGGTTCGTGGCTAGGCACTGAACCAGGGTCTAACCATAGAAATATATACTACATAGGTATGTATCGATGGGTCTAACCAACATAGTGACCGCTTACCAAAAAAAAAACATTTTTTCATCGCAAGTGACAATGCAATATAAAAAAAAATGACGGCAGTGGCATCGTGTCAGTTTTGCCAGGACACAGATTTGTCACCATAAACAACATGTAATTTTTAAAAACGAAGGTTTTAATGTAAATGTAATAAAACATTAACATTTACATTTTAAATCTTTTATAAAGTGTTATGCATAAAAAGATGTACTAATAGTAATTTATATTGTTTAGTATTTAATATTAATAAAATGAAATACAGACATGATAGTAACTGCACCATTTTTTTTATCGACAGAAAAAATCGATAATCGATTCTACATACAAATTAAAGTGTAAATAATCAAAACGTTACGTAGCTGCAATCACTAGTTGTCAAAACTATCACCTGTCAAAAAACCAATAACCCAATGGACAGAGAATAAGTTACCTACCTACGTAAACGGTCTATCCTGTTGAAATTCTAGTGTATCTTTAGTATTACGTGTTTTTAGACTGAGTTTCGAAGTCAACATGGAACCCTTTATAGTTTCGCCACAGATGATATACATAATACTAACGGTTTCGCCATGCTCGTCAGTCCGTCGGTCCGCAGTATAGCTCAAAGATTATTGGAAATAGAAAGCTGTAATTTAGCATGAATATAAATATTAGACACGTCGACAAAGTGTTGAAATAAAACGTTTAAAAAAAAATTTTTAGGGTTCCTCCTCTACACGTACTATACTTAGTGAGGATGGTTATTTTTTTCTAGTTATCCCATAGTATGTGGTATAGTTAATAAAGTATTTTAAAAATATTAAGGGTTTGCAAAAACAATATTTCTATTAAGGGATCCTTTACCTAATAGTGCTATTTTTTGTTGGAGTCAAGTGTCCCCTCGGTTCGGACCAGCTAAATGGTTGTTTTAGAATATGTGAAAAAAATCACGGAAGTAGAAGACATAAAGAAATTCAAAGGGAAACTATCACAGCTTAGTAGGCTTAACAAGTTTACGAATTATTAGTCGATCAACTTATAAATTTGACTAATCGAGCAGCAGCGAGCGAGCGAGCGCTCTCTCAAGCGCGAGTAGGCATACTTGCTACACGTAGTGATTATTTATACTCTTTGCTCTTGCTACTCTTAAAGGTATCAATAAGACGCACTCCTGAGTATCGAGTATCGATAAGATTAGCTTCGATGTAAAAAAGTATTACTTAATCAATTTTTTTTATTCTTTCTCTTATTCGTGCACAGGTAGGGTAATAAAGCGCGAAATTAAAAAAAAAAACATTTAATAATCATTTTCTCTGTGCCTTTGTAACAACCATACTGCGATCGCCAATCCGGCTGCCAAGCGTGGCGATTATGGCAAAGCCCCCCTTTGGGGAGGCCTATGTCAGCAGTGGACGTCTTTCGGCTGATGATGATGATTATTATTATTATATTTCAACGAACAAACATTTGATGGCTCAACAAAAGTATTATTTTTTACTTTTTACATAATCGCTTTTATGTTTTGCGTTGGGGGTTTTTTTTAATTTTTAATTTAATTTTTATTTAAATTTTTTTAAATGTAATTTAGTTTGGTTTTGTGTGGTCAGTGTGGTCACCTATAATAATATGTTTGAAAGCAAAGTAAACATCCGGTATGCGTCTAAGATCCCTACCGCAGCAAACAAAAGAGCTGATAACTTTAAAACTGCTGAACCGATTTTGATGAAACATGTCTAAGAACCATCGCTAGAGAATCTACTTTCAAATAAAAAAAACCGCATTCAAATCGGTTCACCCGTTAAAGAGCTACAGTGCCACAGACAGACACACAGACACACAGACACGTCAAACTTATAACACCCCTCTTTTTCGTCGGGGGTTAAAAACAATAACGAACTATACGCATAAACCTTCTTCTTGAATCGATCTATCTTTTAATAAAACCGTATTCATCGGCGTTAGTTTAAAAGATCAAAGCGACAGTGGGACTGACGGCGGGAAGCTACTTTGTTTTAAATAAGTAGAAATTGGGTACTTGACACCACCAATCAATTGACATACTTTTTATGAGCTGTCAAAACGAGATTCCTCCTTAATATATAATAGTAATAATAGATTGTTATGACGATGAAGACGGCATGACAAAATTCAAATTATATACCTAGTCTTGCCATAAATATTGTCAAGAAAAATTTTTTTTTTTATAATTATTTAATGTTTTTTATTGATAGTTTTACTTATTAATGTGTTGTTTACAGAAGATCTCGTTAATACTTACTTTTTTCGATAGGTAATCAAAACTTATTTTTACGCAATACCGCACGACTGCTCCTAAAATATAAACCTAGGTATTTTTTGTATATTTTGTTCATGTTCGACAAATTCAAATCTAGGTAGGTATTACAAAAAACTTCAGACCTCTGCGATGCTTTTTCAGCGAGCTACCAGCGATAACGTGTTTTCCACGGTTTCAATGGTGAGGCCATGGGGTTTTAGTCTTACAGCTCCTAAAATATAGTATTTTTTATTATTTTTTCCATTTTCGACAATTTCAAATCTAGATTTTACAATGAATTTCAGACATCTGCAATGCATTTTCAGCGTGATTTCGGCGCTAGAGTGTTATTCACCATTTCAATGGCGCGGCCATGGGGTTTTTGTCTTGCAGCTCCTAAAATATAAACCTAGGATTTTTTTCTGTATTTTTTTTACAAATTCAATCTGTTATTTACCTGAATTTCAGGTCTCTGCTATGCTTAGTTTTAAAGATCTCCGTGGCCGCGCGGTTCGCCGCGTTTCAATTGCGCGGCCACGTTCAAACCCTTGTAACTTTTTAACCATATCTTCGACAAATTTATGGTTTTGGGAATCAGCTTTTACAAAATATTACATAATCTTGCAATCTTTTTTTTTCGAAAAAAAAGATTGCAAGCCGCCGTGGCCGCGCGGTCGAAACACACACTGCAGACCTGCGCATAGAACTCGATGAGCGACGTGGACGACGGGTCCTGCCAATACGGGACGGGGTGTATCGGACGGCCGCTACGACGAGCGGGTTGCGGTGTTTCTCCGCTTGATCGAAGAAGCGCTTGCAAGCGCGCTTCATGAACTGACGGATGGTCGGGAGTTTGAGATCGAGATGAAGGTTCTCGTTGCGAACACAGAACGGGGCGCCCGTAATTTTTCGTAAGAAACGGTTTTGTAGGCTCTGCATAGTGCATACTATGGAGACGGTATGCCTTTGTGTGTGCGAATACAGCACAGGCGTAGGTCATGATGGGACGAATGCACGCGGTGTAGGTACGCAATTTGCACTTGAGTGACAATTTGCTGAGTGCATTCAACATAGAGTGAAGTCTACCTTGAGCGAAAGTGGCGCGCGAACGCGCCTGCTTTATGTGCTCACCGAAGGTTAGGTGACTGTCTAGGATCACTCTTAGGTATTTGGCTTGCTTCTCCCAAGGGAAAACAGCACTGCCTGACTTTTGGCGGGGTTGACTGTGATTCTCCATCTCCGGAACCAAAAGCCTAGTGCGTTTGCGGGATCTTGGAGGATGCGGGCTATGCGGACTGGGTTGGAACCCGAGCAATAAATGGCTTTGGGATTGCACTGGTGAACAGTGTAAAAATGAGAGGGGAGACCACGGAGCCCTGGGGGACTCCAGCACGTTTGGGACGAGGAGACGAGAGTGCCCCCTCGACGCGATAGCGAAAAGTGCGATTCGACAGAAAGTCTCGCAAGATCAGTACGAGTCGATCCGGTACCCCCCAGTAGGTAGAGCTTGTATAGCAAGCTATTGTGCCAGACTTTGTCAAATGCCTTCGCTATATCGAAGAAGAGCGCACCGGTCTTCAAGCCGCGTTGGAACCCAACGCTTACATGCTCGACGATGCGGTGGACCTGTTGGACGCAGCTGTGTTCGGTACGAAAGCCGAATTGCTCGTCAGGAATGAGACTCTTAGCTTCGATATAATCTTTGAGACGCTTATAAATAAGCCTCTCGTAGATCTTGCCGAGAGTGTTGAGTAAACTAATGCGGCGATAACTGTGACTGTAAATCCATGTCGCTTGTGCGATGTCGATCACCGTACTACATGTGTCAGCGTGCGGCACGCCTGCGCGTGACCCGCCCGCGCCCCGGCCCGCCGCCGGCGCGCCCTGGCAGCGCGTGCACATAGATTATATGACCGTAGGACAAAAGGTATATCTCGTGGTGGTAGATTTATTCAGCAAGTGGGTAGAATGCATAATCATGAATAATGGAATTACAACTAAGGCCCTTATAGCTAAATTAAAAGGACTATTTTCAACTTTTGGCATTCTCAACGTGTTAGTATCTGATAATGACGTCAAAATTAATTCGATTGAGTTCAAGACATTTTGTAGTTCTAATGGTATACATGACGTAACCCATTTATCACCCGCCCAGTAATGGTCAAGCAGAAAATTCTGTCAGAACATGTAAAAAAATGTTAAAATGTATATTAAAAGACAATTTGTGGTCGGTGATGTCGTTTGGACCCGATGGTACAGCGCACAGAGAGAAACTTGGCAATTAGGTAGGTATAATAATAAAAATAGGATAGGTAATAAAATGTACAACATTTTTATTAAAGACTTGGGTCACCATTGTATTAGACATGTTGATCAAATCATGAAATATACGGGTAATAATGACACCTTGATCACAAATACTGGTGAGATGGTGTCACATCAGTTTCAATCGCCCGATAAAGTGGTGCGTCTGTAGCGTTAGATGTGGAAGGCGCTACTGATGATGGTGATGGGGAGGAATGGGGGGATTGTGAGGCAACTGAGAGTGAGGGAATGGTCGCCGATAATACAGCAACGCCACCGCCGCCAGCATGGCAGGGCGAAATTGCTGTGCCCGAGGGAAATCAATCCTCAAGTACCGATGAGCACATTGTTGGCACAAACGACACGGTTGGCGCAGTGGCTGAGCGATCGACTGCTGCGCAGCGTGTTGCGGGTTCGATTCCCGCCCAGGGCAAACATTTGTGTGATGAGCACTTGTGTTTGCCTTGTGTCTGAGTGTTGTTTATCTATATATGTATGTATTTACAAAAAAAAAATGTATTTGTGTATGTATATCAGTTGTCTGACACCCATAGTACAGGGTCTCCCTAGTTTGGGGTCAGATGGCCGTGTGTGAAAATGTCCCCACATATTATTATTAGGTATTGTTAATGTACCATCAGCACCTTCACCCCCATCCTCACGCTCGAGGCGTACTAGGACATTAGTCGATTATAAGAAATACTTTTAAATATAGTTTATTTGTACTTACATTCTTGTATTTATATTATCACGAGGTTTATTTGTACTTACATAGTTTGTATTTATATTGTCAAGGTTCATATTCAATTTCCCAATTGAATATGAACCTTAATGTTTTGCAAGTACTTTGATGTGGCCTCTATACTTATTGTTGTATTGGTGGTTGGAATAAAGTCAAATTATTTTGTAGGTATTAAAGAATGAATTCTTAGCTTGGCGCCGACGGCACGCTTTTGCTTTTTTTACGGTTCCGTGCCGAAAGGGTAAAACGGGGCCCTATTACTATTTAGGGTTCCATACCCAAAGGGTAAAAACGGAACCCTATTACTAAAACTCCACTGTCCGTCTGGCTATCTGTCACCAGGCTGTATCTCATGAACCGTGATAGCTGGACAGTTGAAATTTTCACAGATGATGTATTTCTGTTGCCGTTATAATATCAAAGTTACAACAACAAACAACAAAAACACAATAAAATAAGTATTTAAGGGGGTATCCCATACAACAAAATAAATGTTTTAATACTTATAGGTAGTGTCTAAAGTTTTTAGAGACGATACTCAGACCAATAAAAAATAGTACGGAACCCTTCGTGCGCGAGTCCGACTCGCACTTGGCCAGTTTGGAACGTGGCGTGGCGTGTGGAGGTGGCGTGGGTGGAAAGATTAAAAAAAAATCCTTGAAACCACTAAACGTAAATTAGTACCTACCGGACTACCGGTTGTAGATTGTAGAGGGACTACGGGACTAATTGAGTAAAACGCCATCTATCGCAAAGAGTTCTAAACAAAGTTACTATCAGATGGCTACTGTGTAGCTACTTTAGCATTCTGTATGTAAGAATTAAGGCAAAATGTTTCAGTGTGCGTTTCGACCGCGCGGCCACGGCGATATTTCGAAAAAAAACTATTCCATGATTATGTAAAATTTTGTAAAAGTTGATTCCCAAAACCATTAATTTGTCGAAGTTATGGTTAAAAAGTTAGAAGGGTTTGAACGTGGCCGCGCGGTCGAAACACACACAATGTTTCATTTATCTTTTTTGTTGAAAATACGTGTTTTCTGAGTGTAAATAGACAAACCAATATTAAACAATGAAATTTTGATTTTTACTTATTCTTTCTTCAGCCACAATCTGCCATTAAACACACTTTATAGTGACTGTTAATATCAGACTGGTTACCCATGCTGCCATCTATGATTTTTTTCATGACTAATTATAATTTGTTCAAGTTGAGACCCCATGACGAAACCAAACATTTGATAGGCTTTATTAACATTTTTTTCTATATGAGTATCCAGATGGAGCTTCGAATCTAGCAAAACACCAAGATCGCGGAGAACTTGCTTTATTAATTAGCGTATTGGCAAGACGATACTCGAACTCAGTAACATATTTCTTTTTGGTAAATGTTATAACATGACACTGGAAGACTAAGATAAAGCTTATTAGAAGAGCAGTAGTTAGAGAAACGGTCTAAATCCTGCTGGAAGTTAAAACAATCGAGTATATCAGAAATTATGTTTTAAATCATCCGCGTATAGAAAAAAGAATTTTGAAAACAGTCTTTTATGTCATTAATTTATATAATAATGGGCCTAAAATGGAACCTTGTGGTACACCGGAGGTGACCAAAAAAAAGAGAAAGATTCAAAGCCATTAACAACTACCATTTGTGTTCTGTCAGTTAGTTATATAAGATATAAACCACCGTAGAAGGTCTCCTCTGATTCCATTGTAAGCAATTTTATTAAGTAGTACTTAGTGTGTGATCAATTTAATCGAAAGCCTTCTGAAAATCTGTATAAACTGCGTCTATTTGTTGTCTATTATCGAGACTATCAAACAGTTGGGACGTGAAAATGAGAAGATTGCTGATGCATGATCTGTCTTTGAACAAAGCCATGCTGTTCTTTTATTAAAACACTGCTAATGGCACGATATAATTTATTATGTAAATGTCTCTCTAATAGTTTGGAAACTATAATATTAAATCAAAATTAAACGCCGAAGCGCCAGCGATAGCACTACTTACCTAAAATTTACTTCGCCATGTTACATTGTTAATTATAAGATATATTTATTTCAGGACAAAACTATATTTAATTCTAAATCCCCGAATAAAAATAAAAATCGTCGTAATCCATAATAATTTTGTCTAGTATGTGTTTACATCGGGCCCGTGTAGGGCTTTTCAAACTAAGCAACTACACGCTAAAAGGGCACCCCCTGTAGGGTACGAGCCTCGGCTTAGGGCGTCGCTGGGGAAGGACAGCAAAGGGACAGGCTGGATTAGATTTCCATTATTCAGGGGCGAATTTAAAGCTACAGGCTCAGCGGCGCGGGCTGGCACGAGCAAGGGTCGGGGAGGGGAAGTACGGGGTCGTTGCGGCGGGCCTCGGCGGCGAGGACGGAATGACGGCAGTCTGTGTTTGTTCACTGTGCTGGTGGTCTTATTGCTCTCCTGGAGGAGAGTAATAGCATCGTCAGGGTCGGTCAGAGTATGTCTTGGTCTTCGAGTCTTACTTATACGGGAGGGAGTGTACCGGGCGGCCGTTACGATCAACGGGTTAGAGTGCTTCTCAGCAGTGTCGAAGAAGCGCTTGGCGGAGCGTTCCATGAACTGCTGAATGCTGGGTATTTTTAAATCGTGATGGAGATTTTCGTTGCGAAGGTAAAAAGGGGCTCCTGTGATTCTTCGCAAGAAACAGTTTTGGAGGGTGTGCATCCTATGGAGACGGTATGGTTTTGCGTGTGTGAATACAGCACAGACGTAAGTCATGATGTAACGAATGCACGCCGTGTAAATGCGCAATTTGCACTTGAGTGACAATTTGCTGCGTGCATTCAACATGAAGTAGAGCCTACCGAGAGCAAAAGCGGCGCGGGAAAGCACCGTCTTTATGTGTTCTCCGAAAGTAAGATCCAGAAAGTGGTCCAGAATCACAACTTGGCTTGTTTCTCCCAAGGGTTTGGCTTACCGAACATGGTTAGCGGACTGGGAACGGAAGGGGACGAACGCGGTTTGGAAAAGAGTGCTGCCTGACTCTTGATAGGGCTTACCTCGATTCTCCATTTCCGGAAATAAGCGCCTAAGGCTTTCGCCGCGGATTGGAGGGTACGAGCTATGCATGTTATGTCTGGGTTGCGACCGAATAGAGCCAACTGGGCCTTTTTATCTTTGGGGATGTCGCTGGTGAACAGCGTGAAAATGAGGGGGGATACTACGGAGCCCTGAGGGACGCCAGCGCGTATCGGGTGGGGTGAAGAGAGCGCACCCTCGATGCGATAGCGAAAGGTGCATTTCGACAAAAAGTCACGCAAGATGAGCACGAGACGATCTGGCACTCCGAGTTGGTAAAGCTTGTATAGTAAGCCGTTGTGCCAGACTTGATCGAATGCCTTCGCTATGTCAAAGAAGAGCGCACCCGTCATCAACCCACGCTGAAAACCAGCGCTTATGTGCTCGACGATGCGGTGGACTTGTTGGACGCAGCTGTGTTCGGTTCGAAAGCCAAACTGCTCGTCGGGAATGAGACTCTTTGCTTCGGCAAAGTCTTTGAGCCGCTTATAAATAAGCCTCTCGTAGATTTTGCCTAGAACATTGAGTAGACTAATGGGACGGTAACTGGTGGGATCAGACTTGGGTTTGCCTGGTTTCGGAATGCCGATAACGGTGGCCTCTTTCCATGCCTGAGGAAAAATGTTATTGCTTAGAGCGCCATTAAATATCGCGGTCATTAGCATTATGAGATGGGCAGCGAGTTTGAACACAGCCGGGGGCTTTCCGGGGTTTGAGCCTCTTGATAATATCGTGCATTTCGTCGGGAGGCAGAGGATAATCAGGGTGTTTAATGGGTGGGAGAGAGGCTTTACGTTCGACTTCGGCGTCAACCTCAGAAAGGTGAGCTTCGTCTACTGGTTGAGAGCTGGGGGTGCATTGAGACTCTAGGCTGTCGGCTAGACATTCGGCCTTTTCATCGTTGTCGAAGGGGACGCTATTGTCGGGACGAATGAGAGGGGACATGGAGGCCTCGTTAGAAGAACAGAGCTTCCTCTGGAGTTCCCAGAAGGCTAGTTGGGTGGGCTCGAGTTCACTAAGTGTCTTGTCTTAGCGGCTGGAGCGCAGCTCCTCGATGCGTTTCTTTACAGCGCGCTGTAAAGAGCGCATGTGAGCCTTGTTCGCCTCGCAGGGAAATGCACTGTACGCACGGACGGCCGCGTTCTTCTCCGTCAACAGATCACGCACATCGTCAGGCAGTTTCCAGCGATGGTCGCTCATCCCTCCCTTAAACAATCGTTCAAGAGGGATTGTACATGATTTGTAAACGAGTCGATCGTGCCCGTCGTGTGTGGTCGGGGATAGCGTCCAAGCGAGGCGACGTGGTGGATTCGCTTTCGCTTATTTTCCTCCAGTCAGTTATAATTTAGGTCGGAGGGGGCTGGCTAGGGTCAGAGGGACCTGAACGGGGAGCTAGTTCTAATATCACTGGACGATGGTCGGAATTAAGCTCGTGTAGCGTCTCTATAGATTGCAAACGGAGGTTCACATTCTTGAGCGGCGCTATATCGAGGATGTCGGGAAGATGGTTGGGATCGTGAGGAAAATGAGTGGGAGTCATCGGGGCGATGACGTCGAAGTTAAGTTGGGAACAGAGGTTAAACACGATCCTACCTCTGGTAGAGGTCCTGTTACTATTCCAGGAGGGATGTTTGGCATTGAGATCGCCCGTCAGTAAGACGGAGTCACCCAGGCCAAGAGGAGCAGAGAGGTCAACCTTGAGGTGGATAGGATCATCCTCCGATGGTGAGGCAGGGACGTATGCTGATATAATAGTTAACGACTGATGACCGGTCATGCCGAGCCGACAGAGACCTCGAGGCGAGAGAGGGGAGGAAGGTCCATAAGAATGCAGTACAGAGTCTTTCTATAGTATATTAAGGTACCGCCCCTGTGACAACGAGACCTGCCGTTGCGAACTATACGGTAGTTGGCAATATTCGGGTCACGATGATGGGGCTTAAGAAAGGTCTCCTGTATGAGGAGGATATCCAGTTGATGGTCGCGGAAGAAAGTGGCGATCTCATCAGGTTGGTGAGATCGCCACTTTCTGGGGAGCGCGGGAACTGGCGAATCCATCAGCGCTGGCATGGGCAGAGATTGGGAGGGCCTCAATGCAGAGAACGCTCTCTGATGATTAAGCGAGTTCCATGGGGAGGGCCTCTGAGGGCTGAGACGCTCGGGTATCTCTGAGGAGGGAATCTTACTCACAGAGGGGCTTTCCCTTTATTAACGAGCGTTCGCACGCTTGGTCAATTTGGGAGAAGAGGATTTTAGGGCTTTGGGGCAGCCGCGGTAGTTCGCGGGGTGACCGGATTGGCCGCATAACACCCAGCTGGAAGGTTCTGTGCATAAATTGCGGTCTTTAGGGCGGGAACAATTAGCAGTTGCGTGCTCACCCACTTGACGCATCTAGGAGTCGCATAGCAATTGCGTTGAGCGTGGCCATAAAGTTGGCAGCAGTGACACTGTCCAACCGTATCGGATTTATAAGGCCTCTCGATTGCGATGCCTGACAGGTGAAATACCGACTTTACTTGAAAAATCGGGTGGTGGTTGAAGAACCGAGTCGTATGCAATTGCACCCCTAGCTTTGTGCAAACGATGCACAGCGGATACGGGGACTTTTTGCGACTGAAGGTCGGCGAGAATCTCTTCCGTTGAGATTTCTTTGAGGACGCGTCGGATTACCACACGGGTGGGTTTGTCCTCTGGGACAAACCCCTCCGTGTGGTAATGGTTACGGGACGCGGAGAGCTGTTGCCATTTTTCAAAATTGGCTTTAAACACGGTGTCACTAAATAAAAACGAACGAACGCCGCTATTTCAGCGTCCGACATGGTTGGGGGGTAAATTAACTAAGGGAGGGAATGGCGAGAGATTTAACTTTCAGGGAAACCTAAATTAAGCCTAACGCGTAACTCTAACTCCCCGGGTGGAGTGGCTCGGGGATGTGTAATCCTCCCTGTCGGGTGTAGACAGGGAGGTGAGTACCTATTGGTGAGCCCTAAGCTTGTAAACCCGTCTCCAGTCTTATTGTGCGAACGGGGCCCTAGCCAGTCTAGTGCGAAGGGTGTAGACACAACCGACCGACACTAGGTGTGTCGCTGAGGGAGGAAACCAGAGACTAGGTTGGACTAGGAGACCCCCCAAGGCCGAAACACTAGCTCCCGACTCCAATTGACTGCCTCGCCCTGAAGGGGTTTGGGGGCAACACCCTCTCGGCTTCATTGGCACCGTAAGGTTTCCACCGAGGACCACGAAACTGTGGTTTTGCTCTGAAGGGGCCTAGTGAAGCTACACGACTGACTCTGTTTAAAGGAATAGGAATTTCAGCCGTCGCCTTGAAAAAGGCAACTTTTGAATCAATTTGTTGTAGTCGGCTGACTACAACAAATTGATCGGCAGGTGACGAGCGTAGCGGCAGAGCGTGGAACGTACAGGCGATACGTCCGTGCGCGGCGTGCGTCGAGCGAAAAAGAGTCAAGGGCTCAATCTGATCGAGCGCGCGCTTTTAATGCACTCAGGTACCCTCACTATCAAAAATAATAAGTTCAGCTAATAATATTTATTATCGCATGTCAAGGGCTCAATCTGATCAAGCGCGCGCTTTTAAAGCACTCAGGTACCCTCACTATCAAAAATAATAAGTTCAGCTAATAATATTTATTATCGCATGTGCGTAAACAACATTTAGAACTAACATAAATGTCGTAAAATAGAGTTACAATTAGCAAAAAAACAAAAGAAAAAATGAATTTCGCGGCTATAGCGGAAGTCTCACTACAAATTATTATTGTGTTGTATTTAAGAAGTCCATACTATTCGTACTCGGGAGGGCTGACTCCCGAAATTATAGCGAAGAAAAATTGCAAAACAAAGTTACAGTAATTTTATCGATATAAATAATCGACCTTTTAGTCGCCGTAACATAGATGAGGTTTTACGCATGTGGGAGTGTACGTAAAGCGTAGTGTTTGCGTTAGTGTGACAACCAATAGCAAACTTGCGATCTAAGTGCGTGGCATTTATTTGTGTGCATAATGCGCGCACGTATGTATTTGTCACTTGCTAGTAGTGGAGTTAAAGAGGGGAGACAAGCGGCTAAACTCGTTCTAATACAAATCAGTACCTCTTTTATCTGTTCTGTGGTTTCACCAGCGTGTGTACGAATATGTCGTACTAAAGTATAATTTCTACTAGAACTTTGCTGACATGACACTTGAAAGGCTTTTCACCAGTGTGTGTACGAATATGTTGTACTAAATTAAACTTTTGACTAAAACTTTGCTGACATGTTTCACACTTGAAAGGCTTTTCACCAGTGTGTGTACGAATATGTTTTACTAAAGTAACCTTTTCCCTAAAACTACGCTGACATGTTTCACACTTGAAAGGTTTTTCACCAGTGTGTGTACGAATATGTCGTACTAAAGTATAATTTCTACTAAAACTTTGCTGACATGACACTTGAAAGGCTTTTCACCAGTGTGTGTACGAATATGTTGTACTAAATGACCCTTTTCTCTAAAACTTTGCTGACATGTTTCACACTTGAAAGGCTTTTCACCAGTGTGTGTACGACTATGTATTACTAAATTAAACTTTTGACTAAAACTTTGCTGACATGTTTCACACTTGAAAGGCTTTTCACCAGTGTGTGTACGAATATGTTTTGCTAAAGTAACCTTTTCCCTAAAACTACGCTGACATGTTTCACACTTGAAAGGTTTTTCTTTGACTATGTATTACTAAATTAAACTTTTGACTAAAACCTTGCTGACATGTTTCACACTTAAAAGGCTTTTCACCAGTATGTGTACGAATATGTTGTACTAAATTACCCTTTTGTCTAAACCTTTGCTGACATGTTTCACACTTGAAAGGCTTTTCACCAGTGTGTGTACGAATATGTTTTACTAAAGTAACCTTTTCCCTAAAACTACGCTGACATGTTTCACACTTGAAAGGCTTTTCACCAGTGTGTGTAAGAGTATGTCTTACTAAATAACCCTTTTGACTATAACTTTGCTGACATATTTCACACTTGAAAGGCTTTTCACCAGTGTGTGTACGACTATGTATTACTAAATTAAACTTTTGACAAAAACTTCGCTGACATGTTTCACACTTGAAAGGCTTTTCACCAGTGTGTGTACGAAAATGTTCTACGAAATTAAACTTTTTACTAAAACTTTGCTGACATGTTTCACACTTGAAAGGCTTTTCACCAGTATGTGTAAGAATATGTTGTACTAAATGACCCTTTTCTCTAAACCTTTGCTGACATGTTTCACACTTGAAAGGCTTTTCACCAGTGTGTGTACGAGTATGACTTACTAAATGACCCTTTCGACTAAAACTTTGCCGACATATTTCACACTTGAAAGGCTTTTCTCCAGTGTGTGTACGAATATGTTTTACTGAAGTATCCTTTCTACTAAAACTTTGCTGACATGACACTTGAAAGGCTTTTCACCAGTGTGTGTACGAATATGTTTTACTAAATTAACCTTATGACTAAAACTTCGCTGACATATTTCACACTTGAAAGGCTTTTCACCAGTGTGTGTACGAAAATGTTCTACGAAATTAAACTTTTTACTAAAACTTTGCTGACATGTTTCACACTTGAAAGGCTTTTCACCAGTATGTGTACGAATATGTTGTACTAAATTACCCTTTTGTCTAAACCTTTGCTGACATGTTTCACACTTGAAAGGCTTTTCACCAGTATGTGTACGAATATGTTGTACTAAATTACCCTTTTGTCTAAACCTTTGCTGACATGTTTCACACTTGAAAGGCTTTTCACCAGTGTGTGTACGAACATGGTTTACTAAAGTAATCCTTTCCCTAAAACTACGCTGACATGTTTCACACTTGAAAGGCTTTTCACCAGTGTGTGTACGAGTATGTCTTACTAAATCACCCTTTTGACTAAAACTTTGCTGACATATTTCACACTTGAAAGGCTTTTCACCAGTGTGTGTACGACTATGTATTACTAAATTAAACTTTTGACTAAAACTTCGCTGACATGTTTCACACTTGAAAGGCTTTTCACCAGTGTGTGTACGAAAATGTTTTACTAAATTAAACTTTTCACTAAAACTTTGCTGACATGTTTCACACTTGAAAGGCTTTTCACCAGTATGTGTACGAATATGTTGTACTAAATGACCCTTTTCTCTAAACCTTTGCTGACATGTTTCACACTTTAAAGGCTTTTCACCAGTGTGTGTACGAGTATGTCTTACTAAATGACCCTTTCGACTAAAACTTTGCCGACATATTTCACACTTGAAAGGCTTTTCTCCAGTGTGTGTACGAATATGTTTTACTAAATGACCTTTTAGACTAAAACCATGCTGACATATTTCACATTTATAAGGCTTTTCACCCGTGTGCGTACGAATATGATATTTTAAATATTTCTTTGCCTTATAACTACGCTGACATATATCACACTTGTAAAGTTTTACAACGTCTGTGCGGTTATGTTGTTTTAGTTTTTTTACTTGCTGATGACATTTGACAGGTTCTTTGGATTTAGTAATCGGCTTGACTGTACCACCTTGAGTATTCCCGATTATCTTTAAGTTTGATAGTTCATTTTTCTTTTGCGTATCTGTAATTGTGTCTTCAAGTTTTGTTCTTCGTAAGTCAAGCTTCAGTATCTTCACAACGGGCACCCCTGTGATTATAAATTTCGTAAGTACATTGCTCA
Source organism: Charanyca ferruginea (assembly GCA_947361185.1). NCBI lineage: Eukaryota > Metazoa > Arthropoda > Insecta > Lepidoptera > Noctuidae > Charanyca > Charanyca ferruginea. The sequence goes on along the minus strand of OX376081.1, from coordinate 4,261,434 downwards.
ATGTAGATTGGGGGATGCACATGAGTAACAATAAAAGAGATTTGAATAATTGGGTAGGTGACACCACCAATCAATTGACGTACTTTTTAGGAGTTGACAAAACGCGATCCCCCTTAGATTTTGTATAGCAATTTATACTTATGACGTTACTTTTAGGTATTCGTTTGCCAACTCAATTGACTATCTATTGATTTTTAAGAAACTAAAAATCGAATTTCACAGTAAATTGAAAAATAATCAGATTTTCAGGGCTTATAATCAAGTGTTATTTTAATTATTGGTTAATGGTGTCATCTTCCTATTTTACACTTGGGTCGAAAGAAATGCAAAGCATTTTTGTGATAATAATACACTTTAGCACAAATTATTCTAGACTGCCACAACTACGGAATAATAAAAAGAAGTGTAAGTGTAAGCCATCGAGCGTGTGGCACAATTATGTGGAAATGATCAACATTGGTTTAGTCGCGATCAACTACTAGCTGCGACATGACATATCGCACGTAAGGAAAAAAAATACAACTATGCCTTATTGTGCAATTTTTACATGCAAAAATGATAGCAGGTCAAAGAATGTTTCTTGCAGAAGTATATCGTATCACAATAAGGATAAAACTTTGATATAATTTAATATAAGAGATTTTTATTGAAATTACAATTTGAAACTTTAATGCGAGCTAAAAACTACCCTATGTCCATTCATCAAAGTCTAAATTAACTTGCTCGCTGTCTTAACTGTAATCGTATTTCAGTGGCATAAATTCTAGAAATGTAGACGCTACTCGTTTAGGGATGGGACACATTTATGCAAATAGTTCGTATCGATAAAACAATAAAATGTATATTTTTAAAGTACTTACCTAACTTTTTGTTAATAAATAGTAACAGCGCTCTCTAGCGCCGAATAGCTGAACTCGTTAGACATTGCTCGAATTGGATTGTTAGATGGACAAAATGTCTTTAGTGATTTTGACATGCAAAATAATAGCAACGTTCGTGAGTTGTAATAAGATTAAATGTCGAACAACATTAAATTAACAACAACAACAACAACAACAACATAACAACAACAACAACAACATTAAACTTTTCGCCAAAGTTGCGTTTATAATTAGTAGACAATTATATCATCGTTTTCTGTGTATTGCAAGTACATTTTAATTTGCAAATGTGTGAGTTTGGCGACCCTGGATCCAGTATAAAGTAAGACTAAGGGCACTTCTTCTTCTTTTTATTATTCTGTGGCCACAACTAAACTGTCACTATTGGCACAGTAAAGATATCTAACAGTATTCTATCTTCATACAAAAGGTCGGAACGCGAGTCGTACTTACACGCCTCGAATTAGTAGGGAAATTAGTATATCGACAGTCTCGAATGCGCCGCGCTGTGGCAAATTAATTGTGGTTTAAGCAATCTTCATGAAAAATTTCATCAAAATCGGTTTAGCCGTTTCATCGTGAAAGCGTAACAAACAGAGTTACTTTCGCATTTATAATATTAGTATGGATGGATAGTTTTAATTAGCAATCAGTTTCATTTTGTCTAGACTGTAGATTGTCCTATAGAGCCGGACCAGCATGTTCCCAAGCATTCTTATATTGGATATAATCCTCGAACTTATAATATGCTTGTTTACAAAGTCTACCTTTAATGTATCTTTTGAAGTTTGTTTCATTTAGATATTTATTTAGGTATTTTATAATAACATTTAACAGAGTACCCCATAAAAGATGTGTGTACTTTAGATAATCTAAAAAATGGTTGAGCTATTTTATCTTTATTTCTAGTATTAAAATTATGTCGATCACTTAATTTATTAAAAATATGTATATTTTTTCTTACATACATAATATTTTCATAAATGAATTGACAGGGCACTGTCATAATATTAATCGTTTAAAACAGTTCTCTAAGAGATTTGCAGCGACGTAGATTATGAATGGCTCTGACAGCTGTCTTTTGTAAAATAAAAATGGATTCAATGTCAGCAGCCCGACCCCACAGTAAAATGGGTGTGTAACGTTTGAAATAATAACAAAATCTCTAAAGATCATATGATCTAATTTCATTTAATATACTTATTTTTAATATAACGATCAAATGATATAATGAATTATTGATACAATTTCATTTTACCCAATTTTATATGGTATAATGAAAATTCTCTATAATGCACATTTGAACTAATATTCATATAGTATAATAATCAGTTACAGTCAGTCAGTTAGGTCGTTATATTTGAAATCTATGAGTAACGTTTAGCATAATTTAGTTATTGAATAATTTGGGTTAGGTTAGAACAGTGACCATTAACCAGATTCCCTCTATTCAAACTCAAACTCAAACTCAAATCATTTATTTCAAATAAACCATTTACAGGCACTTTTGAATTGTCAAGGAGTCAGTCAGTCAAAAAGTTGCAGCTAGTTGCTCGTTCCAAACAGTAGGTTTCTATGGAGAAGAACGAGCAAGAAACTCCATGAACACTCTTTTAAAATCAATAGAATATTACAAATTTAGGTTACATCATTCATGTTGAATCTAGAGGTACAATGTGAGAACGATGTAACAAATTGTGCACGTTAAAAGAGGTCCTAGTGGCAATGAAATTATACAATTCAAAATAAATTTAAAATAACCGAGGCAGCTAAGAGATGACCAGTCTTAACTGACGGCGCCCGTTCACGAACATGACGCACGGATCGGCACCATTTAGTTCAACCATCTTGAAGGGAACCAAATGATCCAACACATGCGCCACCATCAGCGAGACATTCAAGTGAGCATGACAAACACTCAACCGCCAGGGCATATTCAAGTCAACGAAAGACATCTCGTAAATGGTGGCTTTAAAGTACATAGTGCTCACATGTATGTGCTATGCAAAATTATATAATACTAATAGTTTGAGTTTATACAATGCAAAGATAATGTAGTTCTACATCTTCAGCAGCTCCAAAAAAATTGTCACCAATGCTAATCAATAAATCTATGAACCCTTATGGCTGTGGAGCTAGACCAGCATCCAGCCAAGCATTTTTATCAGTGATGTAATCATCCAATTTATAATATGCTCGGCTGCATAGTGTGCGTTTAATATAAGACTTAAATTTTGTCTCATTAAGTTGAACAATGTGGGGAGGTATTTTATTGTAACACTTTAGACAGAACCCCATGAAAGAAGAATCTACTTTAGCCAGCCTGAAACCTGGTTGAACTAGTTGGTCCCTGTTTCTAGTACTATAGTTATGTCTGTCACTTCTTTTACCAAAAAGATGCAGATTTTTTCTAGCGTACATAATGTTTTCATAAATGTATTGACAAGGTACCGTCATTATGTTAATTTCCTTAAACAGTTCCCTTAGAGAATCGCGCATACGTAGATTGTAAATGGCTCTGATTGCTCTTTTCTGCAGAATAAAGATAGACTCGATGTCTGCAGCTCGCCCCCAAAGTAAAATACCGTAAGACATAATACTATGAAAGTAACTAAAATAGACCAGTCTCGCGGTATCCACATCAGTAAATTGCCGGATCTTTCTGACAGCATATGCTGCCGAACTTAGTCGTCCTGCGAGAGATGTTAAATGAGGACCCCATTGTAGCCTTGAGTCGAGCGTGATTCCCAGGAAAACAGTTTCATCAACGAATTCCAGTTTCTCTTTATTCAATACTATATCGCAATCACTACTTTTGACATTAGGTAAAGCAAATCTGATGCATTTCGTTTTTTTTCCATTTAATACTAAGTTATTGGCTGTGAACCAATTTTCGACCTGAAGTAAGGCGTTATTTACATTGTCCAGATTATTAGCCCGTCTATTTATCTTAAAAATTAAAGAGGTGTCATCGGCAAATAACACCATTTGTGGTTGGTTTTTGAATAAACGGGGAAGATCATTAATATAAACTAAAAAGAGGAAAGGACCTAATATTGACCCTTGTGGGACTCCCATTTCTACTTTTAAACCATATGAATTCACCCCATTTATTTGAACTTGCTGCTGTCTGTCATACAGATAAGATTTTATTAAACTAAGCGCAAGTTTACCCAGTCCGTAATGCTCAAGTTTCAAAAGTAACGTGTCGTGATTTACGCAATCAAATGCCTTGGAGAGGTCACAAAAAAAAAGGTTATTGTTGGTGAATCGTATGGGTTAGATGAGGTTATAACGGTGTCCCCTTGTTTCGCAGACAGAAATTTCATAGAATTTCGTTTCCCAGAAAATGTTTCATAATTATAATATTTGGTTCTTGTATTTTTATTATGGCTATTATTGTTTCAAAGACTATTTAGGTACTTGAATGAAATATATTGCACAGAAACACAATCCAATGAATTACTAATCACATTTTTTTTGTTTAACAAACTTATCAAACAGTAGAATTATTTTTTAACGAATATTGTTTGATCAGTGTATTTTTCCATGGAATTTATTTTAACGAAAATGTATATAAATAGATAATAACAAAAATATTGTCTAAAAGTCAATATGTTGTGCTACAAAAGTTAATGACAGAAACGAATCGCTGCAAAACCGACTTCACGTAGTCTTGTCTGCCCCACCCCTAGAGTGTAATTTAAATCCGCGTAGGCGCGGAGGGGCGAGGTGGCCCGCGAGCTGAGGAGCAGCCGCCGGTAAGCCGAAGCTGCGGTGGTGAGCGTGAATACCATCTGCGACGATAAGATCGCGTGGGACCGCCGGAGCCCCGCAACGCCGGAGCCGTAACAGAAACCATGCCTGCTGCATGTTGCATGCTCGCTTGCATGATGCATGCTTGCTTGCATGATGCATGCTTGCTTGCATGATGCATGCTTGCTTGCTTGCTTGTATGATGCATGCTTGCATGTTGCATGCTTGCTTTAACTATTAGCTATAAAACAACGTACATTTTTATATACGGTTATAACAGTATGTTTCCTGATATTTACTTATTTATTACAGAATTTAGACTGAAATTTAGTTCATATCAAAATTAGGTCAAAGGCAAATTAGGTCAACTTAACGTTATATAAGCAGCAAGTGATATTGACGAGTGACGACACGGTTGGCGCAGTGGCTGAGCGATCGACTGCTGCGCAGCGTGTTGCGGGTTTGATTCCTGCCCAGGGTAAATATTTGTGTGATGAGCACTTGTGTTTGCCTTGTGTCTGGGTGTTGTTTATCTATATATAATGTATGTATTTAAAATATATGTGTGTATGTATATCAGCTGTCTGACACCCATAGTACAGGGTCTCCCTAGTTTGGGGTCAGATGGCCGTGTGTGAAATGTCCCGACATATTATTATTATTATTATTATTATATTATACTATCTGTTATTATGCCATATATTACACACCCCAGTAAAATGCCATACGACCTAATGCTGTAAAAGTTGCTAAAATGGACCCAACGAGCGGTTTCGACGTCTGTTAGCTGTCTTATCTTTCTAACAGCGTAAGCGGCTGAGCCTAACCGCCCCGCAAGAGATGTTATATGTGGTCCCCATTGTAACTTCTCGTCTAGCGTGATTCCCAGGAAAACCGTGCGATTAATAAATTCCAGTTTTTCTCCATTCAATATAAGATCACATTTACTACTTCTAATATTTGGTAAAGTAAATCTAATACATTTGGTTTTTTTTTTTTAAATAATACCAAATTATTTTTTTTTTGTTTTACTATTAAATAGGCTTGCGTTTGACCGCAATTCAACTGATCGTAAGTGATAATGCGGCCTAAGTTGGAACACGCTTGCCTAAGATGAACCGGTTCACCCGTTCCTTAAAGATACCCAGATTATACTTATCAGGGAACAGAGAGGCGGGCAGGGAATTCCACAGTCCGGCAGTTCGCACAATATATGTGGAGTCAAAGCGCTTGGTTCGAGACCGTGGAACTTCAACCATTTACCATAAACCAATTTTGGACCTGAAGTATAGAGTTATTCACTTCGTCAAGATTCTGAGAACGCCTGTATATTTCAAAAATTAATGATGATATCTCCAAATAACACCATCTTCGGTTGATTTTGTAGTAATTGGGGTAAATCATTTATATGGTTGTACGTTGTTTCATAGCAAATAGTTTTATAGAATTTCGGTACACATAAAAATTTTCTAAAAATATCGTTTCATAGAATAATCAATACGCAGAATACTTACGTTCAAGATTTTCAAATCATTGATTTTTGATTCACATAACGTTTATTGTTAGAATAATCATACCATAGAATAACAAATCAAATATTCTTTATCCTTATATTTTTTATTTAATATAAAACTTATTACCAGGAATGGGACTCTCAGTTCTAACCAAACTTACTGCGCGTGCGTGCAAGCAACCACGCAGGATGCAAGCAAGCATGCAGGATACAAGCAAGCATGCAGCGTACAAGCAAGTATGCAGCATGCAAGCAAGCATGCAGCGTGCAAGCAAACGTGCAAGCAACCATGCAGCGTGCAAGAAAGCATGCAGCGTGCAAGCAAGCATACAGCATGTAAGCAAGCATGCATCATGCAAGCAAGCATGCATCATGCAAGCAAGCATGCATCATGCAAGCGAGCATGCATCATGCAAGCGAGCATGCAACATGCAGCAGGCATAGTTTCTGTCACGGCTCCGGCGTTGCGGGGCTCCGGCGGTCCCACGCGAGCTTATCGTCGCAGATGGTATTCACGCTCACCGCCGCAGCTTCGGCTTACTGGCCGGCTGCGCCGGCCAGCCTCAGCCGCGGTGGCGGGCGTTAAAACCACCTGCTCCTCAACTCGCGGACCGCCTCGCCCCTCCACGCCTACGCAGATTTAAATTACACTCTAGGGGTAGGGCAGACAAGACTACGTGGAGTCGGTTTCGCAGCGATTCCTTTCTGTCATTAACTTTGGTAGCACAACATATTGACTTTTTAAGAAATAAATTCCATGGAAAAATACAACAAACAAACAATATTCGTTAAAAAAGAATATATATAATATATCTACTATTTGATAAGTGTTTAGGTGAATAAGGTCTATATCTGTTCGTTTGGTGAATGAAAAAAACTTTAATACGTCTTAACTCAAAGGACATTTATTTTGCACTAAAAAAAGCTTGTTACAATTACGATAGTTAAATGAGTGGACTGTATGAACGTTTGTTTGAATGTGTGTGTGCAGTATGTCTGTGTGTGTGTAAGGTGACTAGCTACTAATTACTATGTGTCTTAATCTATTTAAACATACCGCCCACCAAAGGACGCAGTACTTTAATAAACCATATAAGTAAACAGTTGTGCATAAAATACAATATTGAGAACAAAAAATAACTGCTTACAGTAGTTGAAGGTGTACATTGTTAATACCTTGTATACAGTGTACCTAAATGGGTAATGCTTGTACTTAAATGCTACACTTACACTTACTAATGATAAACATTAATTTGTCTTATCACCTATAATAGAAGTAAGAAATTAAACTAGTAAAGATCAGATTCTTTACCGGTATGCAAAGACATAACCGCCCACCGTGGCAATAGATAAGAAAACAAATATCTATGACATAAGAAAGTTTTATATAAGTACTAAACTATACTAAGTAAATACTTGGTATTCCTTATATATGAACTTGATAAACTAATAGGTGGGGGGTGATAATATTCTAAAACAAAACAAAAAAAGCTAAAATCAGCACAATTTTTTGGTGTAAATAAAACGTGGATATAAATAAAACGTGACATGGTAAAGATAATATTTGTGACACAAGAACTTAGTATGATGTTAACTTAATATCTAATCATTCTATTTTATCAGGTTATAAACTGTTAAATAATTAGTGGGTATGTAAGTACACGATAACATTCTAACATCATTGGTAAACAAATATTACGTAAACAATAAATTTACTTAGGTAAAATACATAACTTACTAATAGGGCGCTTTAATTCGCCATTCTTACATTTAACGGTTACAACCCGTGCAATATTATCTGGCCCTAAGTATTTATTAGTTATTTTTCCTAAAATCCATTTAGCTGGTGGGATATTATCATCTCTTAAAATAACTACATCGCCGATTTCAGGCTCAGATTTGTTAGTATTCCATTTATGTCGTTGATTAAGATTAACCAAATACTCTCTATACCATCGCTTCCAAAAGTTATTAACCATTTTTTGTGTCAATCTCCATCTATCCAGACCTACAACATTATGATTCGAATTATCTTCATCAGGAATACTTATCAATGGCTCACCTATAAGGAAATGACCTGGTGTTAAAGCTTGAGGTTCGTTAGGATCTTCACTCATTAGTGTAATTGGTCGGGAATTAAGACAGGCCTCAATCTGTGCTAAAACAGTAGACAACTCCTCATAGGTAAGTGTGCTATTTCCGATTACTTTATATAAATGTGTTTTAACACTACGTACTCCGGCCTCCCACAGACCTCCGAAATTGGGTGCGTGTGGAGGGATGAAATGCCATGTTGTTCGCTCTAAACTCAATAACTGTTCAATTTCACGTGGCACAGTTGACTTGGCTCGATCAAACATCTCACGTAGCTGTTTGTTTGCTCCAACAAAGTTTGTGCCATTGTCACTAAATAAGTCTTGACAGTGACCTCGTCGTGCTGTGAAGCGCTTGAACGCTGCGATGAACGCCTTTGAGGTTAGATCAGTTACCACTTCCAAATGGATGGCTCGAGTAACCATACAAACAAACAAACAAATGTATCCCTTGTAGGATTTTGCTCCTCTACCAGGAGAGAATCTCACATTAATAGGCCCCAAGTAATCACAACCAGATGATTTAAAAGGTCGTGTTGGTTTTAATCTGTGTTCTGGAATTTGACCCATCAGTTGGTTGGTTTTAGACTTAGAATGCCTCAAGCACTTAACACACGCTCTGTAGTGACTTTTAACAATCTCCTTTGCTCGCAATATCCAATATTTCGTTTTTAAATAGCACAACATAGCTTGTGGTCCACCATGAAAAGTTTTGATATGAGCATCACTAATTATAAGCTTGGTAAGATGGCTCTTAGCAGGCATAACTATAGGATGTTTTGTATCATATTCGACCTCAGACTCATCAATACGACCGCCAACTCTTAGCATCCCATTTTCATCAAAAATGGGATAAAGGGTGCGGAGCCTACTTTTTCTGGGGACGAACTTCTTCATCTTTAACTGTTTTATTTCCTCACAAAAATGCTCCTCTTGTACCTGTTTGATGCATATTATAAAACTCATATTTAATTCTGCCGGTGTAATTACGTGTGAATATAATTTTTGTTTCTCCTTTGGTAATCTTAAATTCTGCAAAACTCTTCTCCAATATGAAACGGCCTTTAAGGTTTTAGACAACGATGAAAACATAGACCAAAAGAATTCATTCTTTATTGCAGGTAAAACAGTTAAAGATGTATGTCTTTCTTCTTCATGAGTGTCTTCGATAATCTTATTAGAGTTTTGTAACTCGTTACTTGATTGTGAAAGCCAAGACGGTCCTGACCACCATAAGGAATGTTCAGGTAGATCTAGTGTAGCTATGCCTCTTGAAACACAATCAGCTGGATTCGAATCAGTTGTAACATGCCTCCATTGTTCGTAGTCTAAAATATTGAGAATTTCAGACACACGATTGCTAACAAAAGTAGTCCAGCGGCTGGACCCTCCTCGTAGCCAAGCCAGGACTATTGTAGAATCGGACCACGCATACAAGTATTCCTTTGCAATGTTCATTATTTGTGACACTTCAAATAACAACCTTGCTGCTAGAACCGCGCCGCACAGTTCCAGCCTTGGGATAGATATCTCCTTCTCAATAGGTGCAACTTTGCTTTTTGCTGATACCAAACTCACACAGATTTCGTTGTTATTATCGATAACACGAATGTAAACAGCAGCACCATATGCTAATTTAGAAGCATCAGCAAATGCATGCAACTCGACTTTTGACCCTGGACTAAAATGATACCATCGTGGTATATTTATTTTTTGTAAATGTACTAAACTTGTTCTAAATTGTAACCATTCACTTGTTAAATCTGTAGTGAGTACATCATCCCAATCAAGCTTCGACTTCCATAATTTTTGTATGAATATTTTTGCCGTAATTACCACAGGGGCAATCCATCCCAACGGATCATACAACCGAGCCACATCTGATAATACTTGACGTTTAGTAATAGGTTGTTTTGAGTCTGGTAAATCAAGTGTGTACTGAAAACAATCTATGTTTCTATGCCATTTTAAGCCAAGTACCTTCATGACAGTAGTAGTTTTTAATTTTAATGAATCATTGCTACTATTGTTGTCACCTCCTATGTGTGTCAATAAGTCTTGATTATTGCTACTCCATTTTTGTAGTTTGAACCCACCGCAGTTCATCAACTTGTTCATCTCACTATAGATATGTATGGCCTCTGGTAATGTGTCACAACCGGTTAAAAGGTCATCCATATAATAGTCCCTCTTAGATATGGTCGACGCTGTCGGAAATTTTGTATATTCTTCATCAGCTAACCTTTGAAGGGTTTTTACTGCCAAATATGGAGCGCACGCAGTACCAAACGTCACTCGCAGTAATTTATAATGGTTTAATGGCTCGTCTATTTGTGGTCTCCATACAATTCTTTGGAAGTCTGTATCCTCAGAACTAACTTTTACCATTCTGAACATCTTGATAATGTCTGCTACTATGCAGATCCTGTGACTTCTCCACCGCATAAGGATGTGTCTCAAATCTTGTTGCAATTTGGGACCCACCATGAGATTGTCATTAAGTGAAAAGTTGTTTAGACCTTTACATGAACCATCGAAAACTACTCGAACTTTGCTCGTTTTTTGCTCTCTAACCACAGCATGGTGCGGAAGATAAATCGCCTTGGGATTGTCTATGTCTTCCTTTTGTATTGGTGTCATATGATTCATAGTAAGATATTCTTGCAAAACCTTGTTATATTCTTCTTTTAAAGAAGAATTTCCCTGTAATCTCTTCTCTAAAAACTCATATCGTTTTGTAGCTATAACTACCGATTTCCCATATTGACACTCTGGATCTTTTTTATTAAAAGGTAGTTTAACAATAAATCTCCCTTCTTCATCTCGTGTAGTTGTCTTGTCATAAAATTCTTCACACCGTAGTTCTGTATCTGTCATCTTTTTCTGTATCAAGTTGGGCTCATTTTCCATTTCCCAGAATTTCTTAAGTAGCTCTTCTCCACTTAAGTGTAAATGCATGGTGATTATTCTATTAACAGCAGAAGTTGAATTTTGTGACACCCTCCCTGATAATACCCAACCTAAGGTAGTGTTTTGTGCCAATATTTTATTGTGACGTACAATACCATCCAACAAAATCTCACTGTAAACTTCTGCTCCAAGAAGAATATCAATTTTATTTGGTCAAGTCAAAGTCAAATCATTTATTTCAATTAGACCATTAAAAAGGCACTTTTGAACGTCATAATAAAAAAATATAAAGTTGATTCTAGTTGCCCATTCCAAAAGGTAGCTTCGTATGGAGAAGAATGGGCAAGAAACTCCATACTCACTCTTTTAAAAAAAAATGTGTACAATATTTTGCATTTACAGTTTTCAGTTATATAACTATACGTGAATACGATGGACCTTGCATAAAAACACTATATTGAAGTATGTACAAAGTATTACAAGATAAAGAATGACAGGTAAGTTGTATACCTACATAGATACATAGTGTTCACATATTATTATTTACAATTATTGTAAAAGTAGACAACCACTCCATACATTTCAACAAACTATGAACCTATGAACCAGTGTGTGACCCAAAGCAAGAATTAAATATAATGTATATACTAAGTATAAATTAAGTAGTTTAATTAGCAATCCGTTTGATTTTGTCTAGACTGTAGATTGTCCTATGGAGCCCGGACCAGCATGTTTCCAAGCATTCTTATCATGGATATAATCCTCTAAACTGTAATATGCTTGTTTACAGAGTGTACTTTTAATATATGTTTTAAATTTTCTTTCATTTCGTTGCAATATATCACTAGGAATTTTGTTATAACACTTAACACAGAACCCCATAAAAGATTTATGAACTTTAGACAATCTAAAATATGGTTGAGCTATTTTGTCTTTGTTTCTAGTATTAATATTATGTCTATCACTAACCTTATTAAATAAATGTAGGTTTTTTCTTACGTACATAATATTTTCATAGATAAATTGGCAAGGCACTGTCATTATATTAATATTTTTAAATAGTTCCCTAAGAGAATCGCGGCGACGTAGATTATAAATGGCTCTAACAGCTCTTTTTTGTAAGATAAAAATGGATTCAATGTCGGCAGCCCGACCCCACAGTAAAATACCATACGACATAATGCTGTGAAAGTAGCTAAAGTAGACCATACGCGCAGTTTCTAGATCTGTCAACTGTCTTATCTTTCTAACAGCATAAGCCGCGGAGCTTAGTCGCCCCGCAATAGATGTTATGTGAGGTCCCCATTGCAACTTCTCGTCTAGCGTGATTCCTAGGAAAACCGTTTGACTATTAAATTCCAGTTTCTCTCCATTCAGAATGATGTCACAATTGCTATTCCTAACATTTGGTAAAATGAATCGAATACATTTGGTTTTTTTTTCATTAAGTACCAAATTGTTTACCGTAAACCAATTCTGAACCTGAAGAATAGCGTCATTTACGTCGTCAAGATGTTGTGACCGTCTGTCTACTTTAAAAATCAATGAAGTGTCATCGGCAAATAACACCATCTTCGGTTGGTTTTGAAGTAATTGGGGTAAATCATTTATATAGACTAAGAATAGAAATGGACCTAATATTGAGCCTTGAGGAACGCCCATAGTCATTTTAGACCCCAATGAGTTCACACCGTTAACCTGAACTTTTGCCTGTCTATCCCTCAGGTATGACCTTAGTAAATCAAGAGATACTCCACTAATCCCGTAGTGCTCCAGTTTCAGCAATAGTGTCTCGTGGTCAACGCAATCGAACGCCTTTGAGAGGTCGCAAAAGATTCCAATGGCATCTTGCGATTCCTCCCAAGCGCTAAAAATGTTCTTTATTAAGGTGACACCGGCGTCAGTTGTACAACGCCCTTTGGTGAAACCGTATTGTTGTTCATGAAAGATGGAATTTTTATTAAAGTGATGTAACATTTGATTGAGCATTAACTTTTCAAACACCTTACTGAGAACTGGTAGAATCGACACAGGCCTATAATTGTTGGGATCTTTACTATCACCGGATTTGAACAATGGTACTACTTTACTGTGTTTCATCAGATCCGGAAAGACTCCTTGGTTTACACTGGTGTTAAATATGAGAGCTAAATAGGGCGCAATTGTTTCGATAATAGATTTACAGACTTTTACAGACATTCCCCAAAGATCTTCTGTTGACTTAATTTTAAGATCTTTAAAGGCTTTTATAACAGCCTGGGGGTTTGTATGTTGAAACCTAAACTCCAAAGGGCATTTCTTAACATTTTTCCTAAGTAAGGCAGCAGAGAGAGCGGGAGAGGAATTTAAGGCTTCAGTGGTTCTAATGGGAATGTTGCCAAAAAAGGTTTCAAATTCTTGAGCTACTTCTATATCTGAATTTATGGGACCATGTGCAGTCTCTAAATTAAATTCAGTACTACGCAGCTTTTTCCTACCTGTTTCATTATTTATGATTTGCCAAGTAGTTTTTATTTTGTCATCAGCTAATTTAATTTTATTTTTAATATAGAGAGATTTGGCTATTTTGCAGACACTTTTAAAAAGTTTCGAATATTTCGCAACATACTGATGAAAGCTTGTATTAATTATATGTTGCTTTAGGCCATAAAGCTCAAATAGTTTTTCCCTGCTTTTACGAATACCTGGAGTCGCCCAGTCGCTAAATAAGAACTTCGTGCAAATACTTTTATTCCTTAGTGGAAAAGCTTCATTAAATTGCATGTTTAATAGTGAAAAAAACTCGGCGTAGAACTCATTTTGGTGTGGCGTAATCCTGATCGGCTAGCGGTATTTTATCTAAATCTAACCAATCAGGTGTATATAACTTGGTTGAAGGAAGTAATGACGTAACAGATCGCAAAACATAAGCATTTACTTGTATCGAAACCTCAGGATCATGACGTGATACTACTCGGAGTGAAACCATGTGTTTTACACTAGTATGGCCACCGCCGCCAATACCGGAAACCGTACCGCTAACATGTTTACGAGAAAGTCCAAGTAATTGAACAACTGCCTCACTAATAAAAGACGCCTGTGAACCTTGATCCAATAATCCTCTCAACTGTTGTTTGTAACCGTGATCATTGTGTGCCCAAACAGACACACACATAATGAGTGATGCCTCCGGCCACATCTCTTACAACTCGCTGAATTACGACATTTCATAACTGGATGAGATGGAGAAAAACAATTAAAACTATTATTATTAGTGTCTATCATCTCCAACGACCTAAATTTTGATTCCAAAAACTCAGATAATTGATTCCATGATGGTAATTCGTCACTAAGTATGCCTAATTGATATTCCCACTGCTTTATGGATTCTGGATCTAATTTAGAAACCACTAAATAAATAACAAACACATCATTAATTCGCTCAGTACTAATACCCATATTACGTAAAGATTGTAAACAAGTTGTAGTTGTATCTAATAATTGTCTAATAGCACTCGCAGATTCACTCGTAACTGGTTTTTGCGTAAATAATAATCTCATAAGTGCATTACAATTATAACGCTTATTATCGTAACGTTTCAGCAGCTGTTTCCAAGCTTCGTCGTAATTGTCATTAGTGGTAGTAAAATTACGTAACAAACATTCCGGCTCACCTGACAAGTTACTTTTAAGATAATGCAGTTTTTGCACCGGAGTTAAATTATTGTTTGAATGAACAAGTGAATTAAACATATCATAGAACGTTTGCCACTCAACATATTTGCCACTAAACGTAGGTAACTGCAGACGCGGTAACTTAACCTCGCACTCACTAACCACGTGTTCAGCACTTGATTTCGGTTTTACGGACGAAGTTCCACTCGATGACGCAAGATAGGGCTGCAGGGCTTCCTTCAATAAAGTCTTATATGATACATATGCTTCCTCGAACTCCTCATACATATCCTCAGTAAAATATGTATCCTGCTTTTCCTTTTGGGTCGCCTTGCCTATGATAGCTTTGTGACCATCTTTGAAAGCAGTCCATAGCTGCTCCAAGTTGTCCAATCTGGTTTCTAGATAGGGTTTTTTGATCCGATCTTTGGGTGTCTTTTTGTAGTTTTTCTCTGCTTTCCTCAAGTTCTCCAGTATTTCTTTTTGATAGGCCAGAAGCACCTCCATTGTGCACAGTAGTATATAAGACGTTGAAACTCCAAATCCAAACGAAATAAATATAGATATTGAATGATTATTTTGCTAATGACTTCTAATAACACTTGATAGTAGCAAAGATAATCGGCTCAGGAATGCTTTTGTTCTCGCGGTCACGACGGTCACCCGATGTGCCTCGTTAAATCCGTCTCGATATGGACCATATGTTTAGGTGAATAAGGTCTATATCTGTTCGTTTGGTGAATGAAAAAAACTTTAATACGTCTTAACTCAAAGGACATTTATTTTGCACTAAAAAAAGCTTGTTACAATTACGATAGTTAAATGAGTGGACTGTATGAACGTTTGTTTGAATGTGTGTGTGCAGTATGTCTGTGTGTGTGTAAGGTGACTAGCTACTAATTACTATGTGTCTTAATCTATTTAAACAATAAGTTTGTTAAACAAAAAACTGTGATTAAAAATTCATTGAATTGTGTTTCTGTGAAATATTTTTCACTGAAGTAAATAGTCTTTGAAACAATAATAGTCAAAATAAAAAAACGAGAACCAAATATTATGTTAAACATTTTCTGGGAAACGAAATTCTATGAAATTTCTGTCTGCGAAACAAGGGGACACCCATTAATATAAACTAATAAATTAAAAATTTAAAAAAACCCCCAACGCAAAACATAAAAGCGATTATGTAAAAAGTAAAAAATAATACTTTTGTTGAGCCATCAAATGTTTGTTCGTTGAAATGGCGCTATAATGTCGCGGCAGGGTACCGCTTAAGTAAGTCAGTCCCTCAATTTAATTCACTGTCTATTAATTTACCAGCATTTCCGACCAATTTGCTTAGATATTATCAAATTTTTGTTGCTAATCTAGTTGTTAATCTTGTTGCAAATCTAGTTACCATCAGTTCGCTATTTTAGATATTTAGTAATTGCTTTAAATTTAGCGATTCCTCCCAAGCGTTAAAAATGTTTTTTATTAGGGTGACATCGGCGTCAGTTGTAAAACGTCCTTTGGTGAAACCGTACTGATGTTCGTGAAAGATGGAATTTTTGTTAAAGTGACGTAACATTTGACTGAGCATTAACCTTTCAAACACCTTACTGAGAACTGTCAGAATCGACACAGGCCTATAATTATTGTGTTCTTTACTATCACCGGATTTGTACAATGTCACGACTTTACTGTGTTTCATTAAATCCGGAAAGACTCCTTGGTCCACACTGGTGTTAAATATGAAAGCTAAATAGGGTGCTATAGTTTCAATAGTTGACCTACAAACTTTTCGCACCTCTAACATACAAACCTTCGCGCTAAGAGGCGAATTAGCGTTTAGATACTAAATTAATGGTTACCTATCATAAGGTCGAAAAATATTTGACCGAATTTCATTTCACCTAAAACTTTTCAACTATTATCGTTTCGTTTTTTTTTACTTCATCCAACTCACGTCTGCCACTGTATCAGTTGACCTATTATCAATTCAATTTTTTTCGTTATTCCGACGTTTCATTTGGTCGATAAATTTTTTACCGAAGTTAGACTTAGCCGAATAACATTTGTTCGAAGTATTATGATTCCAAACATTCATTATGCCACTGTTTTAATTACCATATTTTCATTTCATCAAACGCCTAGAAAGTTTGTGCACACTATTTCATATCTGCTTCATTCTGCTATCTGCTTACTTGCATGCAGCATGCAAGCAAGCATGCAGCGTGCAAACAAGCATGAAACATGCAAGCAGGCATGCAACATACACAAGCATTGTTTCTGTCACGGCTCCGGCGCTGCGGGGTCTGAGCGGCCCCACGCAAGCTTATCGTCGCAGATGGGTTTTAATGCTCACCACCGCAGCTTCGGCTTGCTGGCTTCGGTTTCTGTCACTAAAATTTTGTAGCCTATTGATTTTTTATGACACTATTTTATTTTATATTGATAATGCTACCAGGTAATCTTATATATAAAAATCTTCTATGCGTGTGTATGAAAGTGAACTCCTCCTAAACGGCTGGACCGATTTTGATGTAATGTTTTGTGTGTGTTCCAGTGGATTTGTGAATGGTTTAGATTCACAATTGGACCCGATAGGTGGCGTTGAAGTTCTAGGACTTGTTTTTATTTTCAGGCAGGACAACGTCTGCCGGGCCTGCTAGTATTCTGTAAAATGTTGTTTCGGTGTGGTGAAAATATGGCAAATAAATCATTTGACAAATGAAAAAAGTTCAAAAGAGGCTTCGGCCAATAGCAAAATGTTAATTTGTAAATCGACGAAAAATAGTTCGGTAAAATAATACTTATGACACATGATACTACGATGATATAAAAATATGTCAAATAATGCATATAGCAAAAAAGACATCGGTCAATAGTTTTCGGTAAAATGAAATTCGGAAAAAAACATTTCGGAAAAGTGATCGGTTCCCGAAATTAATATCTTGTCTCACTCAAATTTGTGTATACATGTCTCTATTTAAGTTCTTTGTTATGTTATACCTGATTCCGTGGGGTGGAGAACCTGGGGCCCAAGTCTGCTATTTTTATAATTTCGTCATTCCAACACGATCCCATTGTCAATTTGCTAAAAGTTCGTAATCTGCTAAATTCATAATGGTCGATCGAATTAAAAGCAATGACTGCACAATGACGATCTAATGTTAGGCCCTGGGCCTCAAGTCTGATATTACAATAGTGTCAGAATGGTCCATCATTGATTTCATAATTGTTGATTTTGACAAGTTTTGTAACCTACTAATATAATGGCGTCATTATGACTTTCCATTGGTCACCCACTGACACGCCATTGATAGAAATGATATAGAATGGTAATCTCGTACAAAATGACGAATGAATGAATGAATGACTTAGGCGGTAATCTGCTAAAATTTTGACAGTTCCTTTGATCAGTGAGTATTAGAACGTCATTGTGCAGTCATTTTGCTTTTAATTCGACCGACCAATGATCGACAATTATGAATTTAGCAGAACTTTTAGCAAAATGACAATTGGATCGTGTTGGAATGACGAAAAATTATAAAAATAGCAGACTTGGCCCCCCGGTGATCTGTAATTCAGGTTTATTCCTATAATAGACACCAGTTCCGCACATACACTTGACTGAAACTGATTTCACTACGTTAGTTAATTTACATCGTATTATGTCTTGTTTTTGTGGGAGAAAATAAATATATTATTATTATCTATACATGACTGTGGTAAGAGTTATGGACTTACGATTATGAGTGTTCCGAATAAGTTTCGAGCTTCCTAGTTCAGTCTTGTTTTGCTTGTCTGTAATTTCATCTTCCATTTTTGTACTTTGTAAGTCAAGCTTTGGCTTCTTCGTAATGGACACACCTGTAATTCAATATTCAGGTAAGTACAATGTCAGATGAAGTTTGCCAGTTTGTCAGTTCATTCATATATGCATATATGCTTTCCTTTCTAATAACACTTACTAGGTGCTTCTAGTTCTTCTACTTCAGATTTAAACTCCATTAAAGCTACATCATCTTCTGAGTCTGTTTCAGAATGGTGCGGTGGTGTATCTTCTGCATCTGAATAACTATTATGTAGATGTGTTGGTTCTAGTTCTGTAAATCAATAAAAAGCGTCAGAAGCAATATTTTTTAATTATTATTAGTATGTCACTATATAAGGTGGCAATAGAATGGTAGTGGTTTAAACCATTTTTTGATCAATAATAAAAATATATACAGACCTCAGACCAATAAAAAACTATAGACGGAACATTGCGCCCATAAAAGTGTGGCACGTAATTTGAAGACGATTTGGTCATATGGTATACCTCAGAACGCGGTAAATGTCGAAAATTTGCCATGTCTCTATTGAATATCATTAAAATTCAAAATATCAAATAATCATATTTGGAAAAGTACCATACATTTCTCGGAGTGTGGTCGCAAAAGTTAATTCGCGGAAATATTTATTCGCGCACGTTTTTTTTACGGATATCTCTTTCGAGCAAGTGCAAATGCACCAGATCCTCTTGGAATAATTAGCCAGTTGAAGAAAGGGGAGCCATGCTAGAAATGTCTATTTTTCGACATTTACCGCGTCTTGAGATTGATTGAAGACTTACCGAGTGGTGGTAAAAGTTCGAAATGGATAATGATACCTATTCTAACTTTTACCATTAAGAGTTGGTAAATCTTAGGTTTTACCGTATTTCGGGCTTTTACAGTAACATAAACCTGCACTAACCTTTTCCAACTATGTTGGTGTCGGCATCCAGTCAAACCGGATGCAGCTGAATACCAGTATTGGTACCACACAAATTGAAAACCAGTTGTTCTTAAAAAAGTTACGCCGCTTTTGCGCTGATAAGCCTCATTTATGATACCCTAAAGGTACCGCGTTGTTCTGGGTGACGCACCTACTGGTAGATATTTTTATTGGTTTGTGGATTCCTACATCCGAAAACAGAAGGCATTTTTTTTTTAAATCTTGTTTTCGTTTAAGAATTTCGGCTTTGTGTTTTTGCTTGGGACAGCGCTGCCTTTATGGTACCATCTAATTGTTAACTTTAATGTAACATGAGTTCTTTTTAATTATTTTAATTTCTTTTAGTAGTAAGTGTAGCATGAGAATCAACTGTAAGTGCCACACCCAAACTCCTGAAGTTTATGTGACACTATAATTATAACAAACTGTAATATAACCACTATGTTTGATAAATAAAGTAAAATTAAGTGACTGCCTATCTGAACCCCACAACCCGTTGGCAAGCCTGCTTGTCAGACCTTCTGATTACTCATAACAACTGTCAAAGATTACGAATGACGATCGGGACCAACGGCTTTCCAAGCTACGACGAGGTCTCGGTATGAAATGGATTTTCACCTATCCACGGCCCGAGCGCGGCAAGTGTAGCTTAACCATTACCGATTGATCTATGCGACTTTTGCATGTAATGTAGGAGTTTTTAAATATTGATTTGTAATACTTATTCAATTTTAATAATTTCAATTTTGATTTTATAAATATACCATCACTTGGATGTTCCTCCTCTGGCTCAGTATCATCTTGTGTGTCATTAACAGCTGGTGCTTCTTCTTTGATAGCATCACTTTCTGTTTGACATTCATCATCAATACTTATGTGCACCATCGGAGTCTTAATAAACCCACCGTAAAACTCTATGCAGTCCAGGTTTGTTAAGTGATTTGGCTGAAAAAGTTGATTATAGTGTTCAGTACAACATTATGCTGACAATCACGAAGAGCATAAACTACTTAGTCTGCGTAAATACTGTTACAATTAAAAATAAGAAAAATATTACATTTGAATTTGGAATTTGTCAGTTTTATTCATTGAGTTTTCTAATTTTGGCGCCAATACATTGTACAATATTTTGCGATATTAAAATGAAGTGGGATGAGAAAGAGAACCGAATCGCTGTGATTGCATTACACAAAGTTGGTATAGAGCCAAATGCAATTTTTAAAACTCTCCATACGCTTGGTATTAGTCAAATGTTTGTGTACCGGGCTATCAATAGATACAATGAGACCTCCTCTGTTTGTGACAGAAAAAGACCTGGCCGTCCACGTAGTGTTCGTACGAAAAATGTGGTCAAAGCAGTAAGGGAAAGAATTCGAAGAAATCCTGTCCGAAAGCAAATAATTTTATCTCGGGAAATGAAGATAGCACCCAGAACCATGTCGCGTTTTTTAAAAGATGACTTAGGACTTGCAGCCTATAGACGCACTGGTCATTTTTTAACTGATCATTTTAAAAAGAATTGGGTGGTAAAGTCGAAACAACTACTGAAGCGGTACGCAAAGGGAGGTCACAGAAAAATTTTGTTTACGGATGAGAAAATCTTTACAATTGAACAACATTTTAACAAACAAACTGTCCGTATTTATGCTCAAAGCTCTAAGGAAGCTTCCCAATTAGTCGACAGAGAGCAACGTGGGCATTATCCGACTTCAGTGATGGTTTGGTGGGGTGTTAGCTATGAAGGAGTGGCTGAGCCATATTTTTGTGAAAAAAGTATCAAAACATCGGCACAAGTGTATCAAGATACCATTCTTGAGAAGGTAGTTAAGCCTCTTAACAACACCATGTTCAATAACCAAGTATGGTCCTTCCAATAAGACTCGGCGCCGGGTCATAAAGCTCGGTCCACGCAGTCTTGGTTGGAAGTGAATGTTTCGGACTTTATCAGAGCTAAAGACTGGCCGTCGTCTAGTCCCGATCTTAATCCGCTGGATTATGATTTATGGTCAGTTTTAGAGAGTACGGCTTGCTCTAAACGCCATGATAATTTAGAGTCCCTAAAACCATCCATACGATTGGCAGTGAAGAATTTTCCCATGGAAAGAGTGCGTGCTTCTATTGATAACTGGCCTCAACGTTTAAAGGACTGTATTGCAGCCAATGGAGACCACATCGAATAAGCTTTTTATATTTTAAATTGTTTTATATTTATGTATTAAACTAACACACTGTAAAAGTAATAAATATTATTTGCAATAAAAATTTTTTTTTCTTCGTGACAATATTTATGGCAAGACTAGGTATATAATTTGAATTTTGTCATGCCATCATCAACGTCATATCAATCTATTGTCATCCACTGCTTTACGTAGGCCTCCCCTAGAGATCGCAAACCAACCCAGTCTTGGACAGCCTGCATACATCTACTGCTAACAGTGCTAACCACCTTCTCCAATCCAAGTCCATTGGTTCACACTACACTTGCCCAAATGCGATCTCCACTCTAAAGCGTGTCTGCTTCATCTACCATCTGTCTGTCGGCAGACGGCCACGGCGGTGTCCAATATCAGTGACTTTAGTTCTGTGGCAAATTACTTAATTGCGTATTCTATCCACCAGAGATACCACCAGCACGCACTCTCTCCATAGCACGCAGAGCAACCTTGAATTTGTGGGAGAGGCCCAACAAAGCAGTAAAATATGTCACAATACTTAAGTAAGTCCTACACACCCTGGACAGCCGGCCGTGCTACCATCCTCACTGATCACTGCATTATTGCAGAGCTTGTGCAGACATGAGAGACAACTGTTATCAAACTGTAAACGTTCTGTACAGAAGTAGTAGCAGTAGACTATAACATATGGAGTAATAAGAAGACATAGAAAATTTCATTGTTACATTAAATTTTAAACACTTACTTTTGACAAAAGGGTTCACTTCAAAATTCAAGGCTCAACATTACAGTGTGGTGTGAAATAAACACAATAGCTATGAGCTTGTGAGGAATCACTTCCACATTAGGAATAGGGAGAATATAATTATGTCTGTTAATAAATCCCTTACCTCATAATCCTCTTTTAACATCTGGGCAAACAGTTCTTCAGCTTCCAGACATTTTCTGCGGAATCGAGCACATTGCTTCATTTTAGTGCAACAGAAGAAACACATGAGCATCGGTCTACTGTCTTTGGTTACAAACTGCAACAATTTACAATACTAATGTTATAATATTATATTTATGACTGATATATTTCCAATCCAATGAATAAAATAAAAACTACTGTCCTGATCAAATGTCTGTCAATACTTTAAGGTCCGTATGGTGTCGGACGTAAAGAATAGCACCATCCCATATCTTTCCGTGGGTGTCGTAAGAGGCGACTAAGGGACGTAGGTACCAGAGAATGGGCTGCAGCGTTCTCTGTGCATTTGTAACAACCACACTGCGAACGCCAACCCGCCAGCCAAGCGTGGCGATTATGGCAAAAAAACCCCCTTGGGGGAGGCCTATGTCCAGCAGTGGGCGTCTTTCGGCTGAAATGATGATGATGACTTTAAGGCGCTACCTCGAAAATAAATCGTCGGCGACTGATCTACTAAGCGAGCGAAAGTGATACAATTACTTTTGAAACGCAAAAGCAGAGATGGCTATAATGTGCGTGCGCTCGGGATAAAACGATGTATGTGCCAAAACGAATTTACTCCTTTTTTAACAAAATAAATAAATAAAACTTAAAACTACTTTAAGTAAACTTTGATATGATAATTGTCTATATTTTAAAGTAAATTCCATTGACTACCTCTTAAGCGTTACGCCGTGAACGTTTACGTTTAAAAAAAAAAAAAAAAAAAAAAAAACCGATTTAGGGGAAATTAAATTAAAATTTAATAAGAATGGCAACGCAGCTAAAAATGGACGAGGAGGTTCCATTAAGCGAACAAATGCACTTGCTGTGGAAAAAAATGCAGAAAGAACTTCAAATTCAAACCAACACTATAGCCGAAACTGTTCATAAAACAATAACAACAACACTAGATGAAAAATTGAAACCAATAATGGAGGAGAACGAGGCACTGAAAAGCGAGGTCCAAGAGCTGCGAACCAAGATTAAAAACCTAGAACTAGACTCTAGAAAAAACAATATCATCATTTATGGAGTGGAAGAGAACGAAAACAACAACATAGACTTGTTAAACAAAGTTGTGGAGACTTTAAATGAAGCAAATAAGAAGATAAATTCTAATGAATGGGACAGATGGGAAATTAGTAAAGCGCGCAGAATCGGGAAAATAACTGAAAAGAAAATAAGACCGATCAAAGTTACGTTTACACTCCTATGGAGGAAAGAGGAACTTATCAGAAACAAGAGAGCTTTTCCTGAGAACATAAGTATAACTGAAGATCTTCCAAAAGACGTTCTTGAAGCTAACAAGTCTCTGTTCCCGAAACTCAAAGAGGCAAGAGAAGCCGGCAAATACGCAATAATCAGGAATGGAACTCTTATAATAAAAGAAAAGACAGAATCAGGGAAGAACGAAAAAAGGAAGAGAGCACCCACTACACCGCCTTCTACACCACCAAATAAATTTGGCAATGTGCAAGTGGAAATTGCAAAGCCGCTGAGCCCCAGCTCTCCAAAACAGCCTAACAAAATATCTAAAGTTAACCCCTTCGAAGCCATGAAGAACCAGAAAAAAACACAAATAGAAACACAGCCAAAAAACTAAGAAAACCCAACAAACCAACCTCTATTACAGTAATACTAACTGGAAGTCCCTGGACATCCAACAACAACAACAACAACAACAACAACTATATGGCAAGGAAAACCCGGAAACAACAAAAACCAAAACAGATTGCAACACAAATAGATACAACAAATAAAAAACATTCTCCAAGACGGCTGGTCACCGAGGAGAATTATGACCAATACCCTCCAACAGGAAAAGAAAACATTCAAAAAAACCAAACCACTACAAATAAAAACAACGACATTTCAATCGCAACATTCAATGTACTAACCTTGAGGACTGATGAAAGCCTAGACGAACTTTTACTTGCCCTAGAAAATATTAAATGGAATATAATCGGCCTGGCCGAAGAACGTCGTCTCGGAGAAAAAATAGAAGATTATGGACAGTTTGTTTTATACTACAAAGGAGAAACAGCTGGACACTATGGCGTTGGCTTCTTGGTATCAAAGGACCTTAAAAACAACATCGACGAGTTTATAGGTATCTCTGACCGCATAGCTGTATTGAACTTATTGTTCCCGCCAACCAACGAAAAATGGTCAATCATACAGATATACTCACCGACTGAAAACTCCAGCAAAAGTGAAATTGACTCCTTTTACAATAAATTAAATTCAACGTTAATAAACCTAACATATAAAAACATCACCGTAATGGGAGATTTCAATGCACAGATAGGCAGCAGGAGAAATGGAGAAGAATTAGTCTTAGGCCAGTACAG
The DNA here is from genome assembly GCA_947361185.1 of Charanyca ferruginea. NCBI lineage: Eukaryota > Metazoa > Arthropoda > Insecta > Lepidoptera > Noctuidae > Charanyca > Charanyca ferruginea. The sequence continues at coordinate 4,236,407 of OX376081.1, read as the reverse complement.
TTACGGGGAAAGAACGAGAAATGGAGAGAAACTTATCGAGCTCGCCCATGAACATCACCTAACCATCCTTAACACCAAGTTCAAAAAACGCAGAAGTAAAAGGTGGACTTGGACATCACCAGGGGATAGATATAAGAACGAGATAGATTACATCCTCACTAACAGAAGCGAACTATTTTCGAACTGCGGTGTAATTCGAAACCTAAACTTCAACAGCAACCATAGGATGCTCAGAGCGACACTCCAGACAAAGAAATCCAGACATACTAGACCATTCAAAGTTAAACCGAAACAAATTAACCTGGTATCGTCAAAAGAAGAACTGAAAGAAAAACTACAACTTCAGAGAAATCACAGAAGAGTTAGGCACACAACAAACAAAAATTTCAATAAACTAGAAAAGCTGCTCCAGGCAAAGAAACAGGATAAATCAACCAAATCACAAACTAGCGGAAAGTTGTCTGAAAAAACAATTAAACTACTACAAGACAGGAGAGACTTAATAAGTTGTCACGTTACAACTAAAACTAAGAGGAAACAAATTGCTAAGCTCAGTAAGGAAATTAAAACAAATATGAGAAAAGATTGCCGAACATTAAGAATGAAAACTTTTGAAAAACACATCGCTAGAACAGGCGGAGTTAAAAAAGCGATCAAAGAACTTACAGACAAAAAGGACTGGATACCGACTTTAAAAAACAAAGCAGGAAATATCAAAACAAAAAGACCAGACATTATCTCTGTAGCTACAATGTTCTACAAGGAGCTGTATTCGAAACACTATACAGAACAACCTACTGTAATGATCAATATAGAAGCAGTACCTAAAATACTACAAGGAGAAGTAGAGAGAGCTCTATTGTCACAAAAGAAAAATAGGGCCCCAGGGTCAGATAATATCACTAACGAATTTCTTATACATGCCAAAGATAGTATGATACCAATCCTTGCTTACCTGTTCAATGATGTAATGGAAACCGAATACCTACATACCGGAAAAATGGACCAGCTCGACAATCATTCTATTACATAAAAAGGGAGATAAAAACGATATTGGGAACTACAGACCGATAAGTCTCATGTCCAACATCTACAAAGTCTTTGCAAAAATAATATTAAACCGCATAACTCGAGTCCTGGACGAGAACCAGCCAAGGGAACAAGCAGGGTTTAGAAGTGGATTCTCAACAATTGACCACATCCATGTTGTTAGACAGGTTTTTGAGAAGTACAAAGAGTACCAGCTAACATTCTACTGCTGCTTCGTAGACTACTGTAAGGCATTTGACTCCCTGGACCACGAAAATATATGGCAGGCTCTAAAAAACCAAGGAGTAGAAGGTAAATACATAAGATTGATCCAAAACATTTACAAGAACAGCACTGCCCGGGTGAAACTAGAGAAGGAAGGAGAAGGGATTCAGATTCAAAGAGGGGTTCGGCATGGCGACCCGCTTTCACCAAAACTCTTCTCGACAGTCCTAGAGGACATCTTCAGAGAAATGCCGTGGGAAAAATTAGGCTTGAATATCAACGGCGAAAACTTAACCCATCTTCGATTCGCAGATGACCTAATTATATTCGCGACAAACCCAGTAGACCTACAAACAATGCTCAACGATCTAGATAAGGCAAGCCGGCGCCAAGTTCACACAGCCAGCCGTAAGGTAGGACTCTCAATGAATACATTAAAAACAAAAATCATGTCTAACGCAGAAGAAGTACCCATTGTAGTCAACAGCAACCCTATTGAGTATACGAATGAGTATATCTATCTTGGCCAACTGATATCCACCGATGAACTAATGACAAAAGAAATTGCAACTAGAATAGGGAAAGCTTGGAAGCGATACTGGTCCCTCAAAGACATAATGAAAAACATAGAAATGGCTATGCCCATAAAACCCAAATTATTTAATACTTGCATACTGCCCATTCTTACATATGGATGCCAAACATGGGCGCTAACAAAGTCCAACTTAAAAAAACTAGAAGTCTGCCAAGTCGCCATGGAAAGGAGCATGCTGAACATACGGAAAATTGACAAGATAAGAAACAGAACTATCAGAAAGAAAACCAAAATTGAAGATTTAACAGTCAAAGTGAAAAAACTAAAATGGAGATGGGCAGGTCATACCATAAGGGGAAAGGACAAGTGGAGTAGAGCTGTGACAGAGTGGTATCCAAGGGATGGGACCCGCAAAAGAGGGAAACCGTTTAGAAGATGGGCAGACGAGATTAAGAAGGCAGTCAAAAAAAGAGCTGTCAGAGCCATTTATAATCTACGTCGCCGCGAATCTCTTAGGGAACTATTTAAAAATATTAATATAATGACAGTGCCTTGCCAATTTATTTATGAAAATATTATGTATGTAAGAAAAAACTTATAATAATAATAATAATAATAATAATATAGCCTTTATTTCGGAAATATTTGAACATTTAGTATCAAGTCTTTCTATATCAAGTCCCTTATTTCCGTGTGCCTTTTGGCATAGGCCTCCTCCAACTGTCGCCACTGGTTTCTGTCCTCTGCCACTCTTGTCCAGAGTGGTCCCAAGGTCAACCTTAAATCGTCTTCCCACCTTCTAATAGGACGACCCCTCTTCCGTTTGCCATCCCTGGGATACCAAAGGGTCACTACCTTGCTCCACTTCTCCAACTTGCTTCTTAATAGGTGACCAGTCCATCTCCACTTTGCTTGGTCAATTCGCGTGAGTATGTCAATTACTTTAGTTTTAGATCTTATATTATCATTTCGTATTTTATCTTTCAGCTTTGTGCCCAACATACTCCGCTCCATTCCACGTTGGCAAGTGGCAAGTTTATGCCTTAAGTGTAGTGTCAGTGACCATGTTTCGCAACCGTAAGTTAGACATGGTATGATGCATGTGTCGAAGGTCATCTTTTTGATATGCATACCTAAGTCCTTACTTTTCATAATTTCCTTCAAAGACCAGTATTTCTGCCACCCATAAGCAATCCTTCTGTCCACTTCTTTCGTCATACAATCACTGGTGGATATCACTTGTCCCAGGTACACATAGTCACTAACATAGTCAAAAACGTTTCCGTTCGCTATTATATCCACTATTTTTGAGTTAGTCATTACTTTTGTTTTTTCTTTATTTATTCTAAGCCCTACTTCTAAGCTTTTTGTAGTTAAATTTTCTATCATTACTTCTAACTTCTTTGGATTTTCTTCAAATAAAACAACATCATCTGCAAATCGTAGGTGATTTAAAAGATAAAACTTACATATGTTTAATAAAGTAAGTGATAGACATGACTTTAATACTAGAAACAAGGACAAAATAGCTCAACCATATTTTAGATTGTCTAAAGTCCATACATCTTTTATGGGGTACTGTGTTAAGTGCTACAACAAAATTCCTAGTGATATATTACAACTAAGTGAAACAAAATTTAATATTGAAAGTACACTCTGTAAAAAAGCTTATTATAATCTAGAGGACTATATTCAAGATAAGAATGCTTGGAAACATGCTGGCCTAGCTCCATAGGACGATCGACAGTCTAGACAAAATCGAGCCGATTGCTAAGTTAAAATACCTAATTTCATACTTAGTATAAATATGTACATATATATATTTGACTCTTTTTATACACTGCTCAGTCTCACATACTGATTCATTGTTTGTTAAAATATAAGGAGTGGTCGTCTACTGTTTCAACATTTGTAATAATATGTGAACACTGTGTATCTATGTACATATAACTTAGTCTGTCATTCCTTAATCTGTGATACTTTGTACACACTTTCAAATGCCTAGTGTTTTTATGCAAGGTACATCGTATTCACGTATAATTATATAATTCCTGTAAATGCAAATATTGTTAACATCCTTTTTAAAAGAGTAAGTATGGAGTTTCTTGCCCATTCTTCTCCATACAAAACTACCTTTTGGAATGGGCACCTAGAATCGATTTTTTTTTCTCATTTGACGTTCAAAAGTGCCTTAAAATGGTCTAATTGAAATAAATGATTTGACTTTGACTTTGAGTAGGCAATACAAATATATGAACAAGAACAGCAAAGGACCGAACAAGGTGGAGAGAGCTGGAGGAGGCCTTTGCCAAAAGGCAAACAGACAGTGAAACTGAAATAAATTAATATAAACTAATACTTTGTAACCGAATAAAAGGCTATTTTATTTATTTTTTTTATTATTTATAATATTCGTGTTCAAAATGTTCGCCGCGGTCTCTAACACCAACACGGGCCCGTCTTCACACTTCTGTTGTTGTTATTTTTAACTTCATCTCCAGTTTCATTGTTTCAAACGCTGAATTAATTCTCTCAATCAATTCTTCTTTCCTGTTTATTGCCACATTCTTATAAACTAGATCCTTGGCCCAACCCCACACGTAAAAGTCTAGCGGAGTCAGGTCAGATGACCGGGCGGGTCAAGGAATCGGCCAGTCTCTGTCGATCCAACTGTTAAGGAAGCAATTATTTAAGTGCTCCTTTAATGTCCAATGCGCTGAACAACCATCTTGTTGAAAGATGACTTTTCTAGTGAATATTGTGGCCTTGGATTTAGACGGATAGTGTATTTTTTATTTTATTTGGTTAAATAAAATAAAAAATAATTAACATATCTTTCAAATTGGCCATTTTTTCAAGTAACTGCAATATTTTGGGTTTTGTCATCAAAAATCATTAAAATTTTGCTAAAAAAAAATTTGTCACACTTTGGCTAAGACAAGTTCGGTTCAAATGGTTGTAAATAGTCTATACTAGCTCCGCTTTACGGCTTTGCATCGATCTACCAAACATCCTGTATAATTGAGCAGTAAAATAACTAAATGGGCAGTTGCGAGTGGGCAGTTGACAAATTGGAATTAGTCGGTAAGAAATCTCATTCTAAGCAGTTCTATAAACAATGAGGGGGAGGGAGTGGGGTGTTAGGGGAGAGTGGGGGGACTGAAAAGCGATTTGATTCTGGCACAGTTCTAACTGGCGTAGAGGGTCACAGTTCTAACCTAACCTAACCATGTTGGATCCATCCTAAGTATTACCATACGTAGTATAATGAATTGTAAACTAATCATCTGATTATATATCGGACGACTAGACATTTCGATTTACCTGTAATAAAAGAATTAAAAGGGTCTATATTTATTTAACTAACTAACAAACTATGGGTGTGATTCTAAAGTTGAGAAGTTAGGGAGCTCAAAATTAAACAAAAATAACTAAAAGGAATAAGATTCGGGCGCCAGAGCTCACTAGGTAATTTAAAACAAAGGTAATCCGGGATAGCTAATAGGTAAAGGACAGGACTTCTAATCTAGGTCGGAGATTTCTGAAATTAAGCTGCAAATTCTTTAATAATAGCTCATTTATTTCCATCGCAGGCAGTGGTGAGCACAACACAATATTAGAAAGCCCCTTTCTTTTGAAGGGCAAGTTGTTTTATAACCATTAAATTCTATAACCAAAGATTATAATTAAGTTGTCAGTATTGCACGTTTTTAAGTGGAAACTACGAGAAAGAATTTAAGTTAACGTACCACAGGCTTCGAGAAAAACTTATTTAAATTAAACCTGATTGGAGACACGAGGTGAAGCGCATCAGCTCATCCATGATGAAGTTAAATTTTAAGATGAAAATCCAAACTATAAGTAAGAACGCCTTTGGGGCGATCTTAACGAAAACAATGCACGCCAATCGCTCGTGCCATGAGCACAACCAAAACGCGATGGCGATATAGGTGGATTTCCCAAAATATTACTGTTGCACGGCTGCTGACATCACTACCAAGTGATTCCAGCCAGGGGTGGACCCTTGAAATATTCCAATCTAATGATTGGCACGGAATAGAATATTATTCGTGCATCATCTTGGTGACTTCGGTCGGAAAGTGAAAATTACATATCCCAAACCGGAAACGTCAAAATAATCTGACAGACGGGGAAATAAGGTCCAACTGTCAAACTGATGGTCTATGGTTTTATCGATCACTCTACTAAATCCTAGCCAATCTATCAAATATCTAAAGTGTGTGTACTGCATTACCGTGAAAACTTCCAAAAAATGACGAGAGAGGTCGACACTATGTAGCGAGTAGAAAATACTCGTTACATTACATCCCTCCCCGAAAAAATAAAAGAAAGGAACTTTCTTTTATTAGAAAGAAACAACGAAAAACGAAGTGAACAAAAAATTCAATAACAAAAAAAAACTATCGTAGTACAGTTAGGCGTCATGGCCACTGACTAAAACTTCGGTACTACAACCGATCAACAAAGCCAAACAACAAACAAATCCAGATTCAGTTAAACCCGAGGGCCGCTGACTAAAACTCTAACAAGACTAAACACTAAACAAATCTAAATTCAGTTAAGCACGGGAGCCGCTGATTAAATCTTGAACAAAACTACTAAACATTAAACACTAACTTTGAGTACAGTTAAGCGCTATGGCTACTGACTAACTTTACACTAATTTACTAAACTATCCTACACCTCTTAAGTTCAGTTAAGCACTATCGCCACTGACTAACTTCAGCCAACCTACTAAACTAAACCACACCACTTAAGTTCAGTTAAGCACTATCGCCACTGACTAACTCTACACATCTCTACCAACTAATCTGGAGTGCAGGTAGGCACTATCGCCGCTGACTATCCTCAACTAACCTACAGTTCAGCTTTGAGTACAGTTAAGCACCATAGCCTCTGTCTATCTCAGCAACAACCAATTAAAAATAACAATACCTAAACATAAATTCTAGATAGAGTTGAAAGACTCTACCTAAAAGTATAGATTCCGAACCACTAAAGTCAGACAGAGTTGAAGGGCTCTATCTAAAAATATTGATTCCCAACAAAAAGGTTAGATAGAGTTGAAGGGCTCTATCTAAAAAGGTTGGATAGAGTTGAAGGGCTCTATCCAAAAGTATTGATTTCCAACAAAGAGGTTAGATAGAGTTGAAGGGCTCTATCTAAAAAGGTTGGATAGAGTTGAAGGGCTCTATCCAAAAATATTGTCACAGCAATAACCTGTAACAAACAAAAACCATATTGTGATCGGCGCTACACCACCGAACTTCCGAGCACAATAGTAAAAAGGTATGACGAAAGTCAAAATTCCACCTTGTGACTGGCACAACAATGACCAACACAAGGGCAAAAGGGCAAATGTAAGCTGTGATTGGCTCTACTCTACCAACCTTCCAAGCACAGACAAACAAACAAAATATATTGGATTACCGAAGGGGAAAATCACAATACCTAAAGGCGAAAGCCAAGATGAAATCGAGGTCAAAAATTACACCAAGATCCAAAAACAAAGTACATTCTTTAACAAAAGTTTCAGAATGACCGCAAAAACAAGGTAGGACGCTCTATAACAAAAGTTACAGAATGACCTCAAAAGCAAAATCCGGTATGAACGCGTTACTAACAAAGTCAAATCCAAGTCTAGTATCGAAGAAATATCTAGACAAAAAACAACACTGTCAACAAACAGTAAAAAAAATAGAATTAAAATCAATAACTATTTAAAACTATGAGAGAAATAGAATGATATTAATCTACCCAAAAAAGAAGATTACAAAAAACTTGAGATGAAATGTAAGTTTTTTAAATCTTTTTAGGTAATAAAAAACCCAAAGTGTAAGGTTATATAGGATCTTTCTTTTTCAAAAAAAAAGGTAAACAAGTAAAGGATTACCTTTAAAAAAGAAAGAAAGAAAAGATATAAGATCCCATACAATCTCAACAAACAAACAAAACAAACAAGATAAGATCCCTTGATGTGTAAAATGTATAGTGTAAAGAGTAGGTATTTCTAATTTAACCAAAATGACCTAAGTTTATTTTAGTAAGAATTGAATTGGAATCTAATAATTTGTAATGAGGTTGCCTAACATAATAATAACCTTCATACTACCATAACCTTTCATTCATCATTCTAACAAAGGTAGTACCTCACACAAAAATACTCAATACCAAAACCAAGTCTAAAAATTCCCCGAAATTAAAATTTAATAATATCTTTTACATGATAACGACCCACGGAACCCTTATTTAAATCTTTCAAAACATAAACGTTATCAGAAACTTTTTCAGTTATTTCACACTTTAAGAACTTAGGTGCAAGCTTAGCCGAAAAATAAGCAGGTGCATGAGATTGAACAAAACTTCTTCTCCACACAACATCACCCACATCAAAAGAAATGACTTTCCGACCCTTATTATAATAAGCGGCATTTCGCTTATACCCCTTTAACAAATAAGTTTGAACTTTAACAAAAATATCACTAAGTGAATTAAGAGAAACTGCATAAGAGTTTCTATTTGAAACCTCTAGTTGAGATAAATTATCAACAGAGTTACTAAAATGATGTAAGGAAGCATCTAAAACAAGTTCCCTACCAAACATAAGAAAATTAGGTGTAAATTCTGTAGCAAGATTTACACTATTATTTAAAGCTAATTGAACATTGGGCAAAAAACTTGACCAAGTCCTATGATCGTCTTTAACAAAACACGATATGCAAGTTTCGACTGTTTTATTATATCTCTCAACAGGATTATTTTGAGGTGTATACAATGTGTTATAAAATATTTTAGTTATATTAAAACCTTTCAAGAATTCTACAAAATGTTTTGAAGTAAATTGAGTTCCATTGTCACAAACTACTATTTTTGGACAACCAAACTTAAGAAATATTTCTTTTTCAAAATGTTTACAAATTACTCTAGTAGTTGCATTAATCATTGGAAAGAACCAGCAATATTTAGTAAAAACATCTACAACTGAAAGTATGTATTTATGACCAGAATAAGTTTTAGGTAAAATACCTATTATATCTACCGAAAGCATAAGCATGGGGCGATCAACCTTTTTAGGATTAATCATCGTACCAAAAGGAGGAGAAGTAGTATGTTTGTAAGCTTTACAAGTATCACAAGACAAAATGTATTGGTGAACATCATTAAACATACCTTTCCAAAAATAATGTTGTTTTAATTTCTTTAAAGTTTTATGAATACCTAAATGACCTGAATTTACATCATCATGATTTGACCTAATAGTATCTAAGATATTCTCTTTAGGAATAACTATCTTCCAGTCTAAAAGACTATGAGGGTTAAATTTATTTTTACAATATTTATACAAAGTGTTGTTTTCGACTCTAAAATTCTTATACTTTCTAGGAGATTTCTGGCATTGAATAAATATTTTTCTATACCAAGGATCAATAATATCATCATCAGGGGAGACTAAATTATCCTGAGTGGTTATAGCTGTGACTTCTATACGAGATAAAGCATCTGGAACTAAATGTAATGAACCTTTTTTATGAATAATATCAAAAGTAAATTGAGAAATTCTAGCAGCCCAACGAGCTAAGCGTCCACTAGGATTATTGAGACCTAGGAGCCATTTCAAACAAGCGTGGTCAGTAATAACAGTAAACTTCATTCCCTCAATATAAGGTCTAAAATGTTCTATGGAATCTAAAATAGCTAATAATTCACGTTCTGTGGTACTATAATTTCTTTCACATTTATTAAGCAATCTAGAATAAAAAGCAATGGGATGTTGATCTCCATTATCATCTTCTTGACTCAAAACACAACCTATGCCCACAGAGCTGGCATCACAATGCAAAAAGAAAGGTTTTTCAAAATTAGGACATTGCAAAACAGGAGAAGTTATTAAAGAATGTTTTAATTCTTGAAATGCATTTTCAGCTTCGTCATTCCAAGTAAGTGACTTTTTAGAATTTTTACTACCTGCTGTCAATTTAGTTAAAGGAGAAGCAATATCAGCAAATTTACAAATGAATCTACGATAATAAGAGCATAAACCAAGGAAACTGCGAAGTTGTTTTACCGTTTCTGGGCGTGGAAAATTTTCTATTGTCTCTAATTTAGAAGGATCAGTATGTAAACCATTACTGTCAACAATGAAACCAAGATAGCGAAGTCTGTCCTTGCAAAAATTACACTTTTTTAAATTTACAGTTAAACCTGCCTCTTTTAATATACTATGAATTTTATGCAACTGTGCTATATGGCTATTAAAATCAGAATTAATACAAATTAAGTCATCTAAATAACAGAATACAGAATTATCATACTCTGGACCAAAAAGTTTATCTACTAGTCTCTGCAACTCAGCTGGTGCATTTGTGAGACCAAATGGCATGCGAACAAATTCGTACAGACCTTTTCCAGGTACTACAAAAGCAGTTTTTTCGCGGGAGGATTTTTCAAGTGCAATTTGCAAAAATGCTTTAGAAAGATCTATAGTACTAATATATCTAGCACCTCTAAGGTTATCTAATATTCTAGAAGTATAAGGAAGGGGATAAGAATCTTTAATAGTAACAGAATTTAAACGTCTTGAATCTAAACACAATCTAGTACCTCCATCTTTCTTTTCTACCGCCAATACGGGTGAACACCAAGGAGACTTAGAGGGTTGAATAATACCTTCTCCTAATAAAACTTCTACTTCATCAAAAAGTTCCTTTTGTTTAGCAGGACTCAGAGGCCAATATCTCTGTTTAAAAGGTTCACTAGTAACGTTAATTTTATGTTCAACTAAATGAGTAAGACCTAAACCTCTTTTCTCATAAGAAATATCTTCAAACAAAGCAATAATATTATCTAATTTTTGTTTCTCAGAAGGAGAGAGTTCAGAAATAGAGGTAATTGAACAAACTTGTTTATTATTTTCTGGAACAAGTATAATGTTCTTCCACAATTCTTCAGCTAAATGAAATTTAATCCAAAAGTCAAAACCTAAAATAATTAATGGATCAAAAGAAGGAATAATTAAAAACTCTACGGATTTAGTTATATTATCACAAGTTACTGGCAAATCCATGGCACCAATAATTCTCCGGGCGGAGCCATCCGCAGTGCAAGCAGCGCCACTAATAGGTCTAATTTTATAACCCAACTGTAAAAATCGTTCATGTGTATTTGAGCCTAAAATGCATTTATCGGAACCACTGTCCAACAAACCTGAAAAAATTTGATTACCAACAAAAAAAGTTAAAAATGGTCTAGCATCATTCTGTTTTGTAAATAGAATAGGAGCCGAACGATAAATATTAAAAAAGGTTTTTAAATAATCTAACCAGTTGGAAAATTCTTTGTCACGGGCAACATCATCAGGCTTGTGACCTCTAACAATTTTTTCACACATCGAGACGCTCGAAGTTTTATCAAAAACGTGGGCTCGATGCTGCCTAATCAGTTTTTTGACTCTTGCGAGTTTTTAGTATCCAAATTACAAACGTCACAAGTCTTAGAAGTGACCCCAGCTTTATGACACTTAAAACAAACAACACCTGGGATAGACTTGCAATTTCTATATAAATGTCCAGGTTTTTTGCATTTTAAACAAACTAAATCATTAGAAACGGCATTAGATTTAACAGAAGGTTTAAGGGATTCTTTAAAAGGTTTTCTATTGACAACAACTTCTAAATCTTTTGCAAGTTCTAGAAATTGTTCGATTGAATCTATTTGTCTTCGAAACAAAAAGGGTGTGTAAATCGGTAACATATTTTGTTGTATCACGTTAACTAAAGTGTAGTCAAATAAAGGTACTGAAAGACGACTAGCCATGTCATAAATTTCCGTAATGAAATCAGGAAGCGACTCAGACTGTTTCTGTTTCCTTGTGCGGAGCTCATTTTCTAAAAAGTGATCAAAATTAGGTGTATCAAAGCGTTTCAAAAGCGCAAGCTTAAGCTCATGCCAGGAAGAAATACGAATTCGAACAGATCTAAACCATTTGAGTGCAGTACCATCAAGCAAATCTGTAAAAGAACCAACCAGCAAATTTTCGTTGTAATTTCTATAAAGAAAATATTCTTCAACTTGTGTAATAAAATCGCGAACACAAGTTCTACCATCATAAATTATTTTGCTCTTTTTCAAATCAGGCAGTTTAGTAAGAGGAGGAAAGTTTTTTCGAATGTTTTCGTTAACAAGCGCATTCAAGGAATTGAACGAAGGCAAAGCTCGAGCTGTAAAATCCGAAGACGAATGTGCGATTCCAGATTCAAAAGGATTGCCAACATCGGTGGCATTAACCATCTCGTGACCTTTCTCAACAACATTAGCATCAGCAGCAGTACAAGCTTCGACCTCAACCGAATCCTGAGGCGGTGGAAACTGAACTCCCTTGTCCTCCATGACTAACGAGTAACAAGGCAAATAGCAATGAAAAGCAAGGACTAAACCTTAAAGGATTTCAAAATAAATCAAAGTTTGAAAAATAAAATTAAAGTTTGAGGTTATGTAATTTCCATGAAAAATTGCTAAGTTATTTAACGTTAAAAAGTGCAATAATAACTCACAAAACGGCTTAAAATTAAATAAACTAGGTGCACAATAATGTACTTAATGTTTAAATTTAATTATTAACATAAAAAGTTAACTTAGATATGAATTATATCACTGTATGAGATTTAACAATAACACGGTCTACACTTAACAATTGTTGGTTTTGCTAAGGAAAAAACATGTTAAAAACACAAGAAAATAAACAAATTATCCAATGTAAAACTAAAACATTGTTTACAAAATACAATACCAAACTAAGTTACAACTTATGAGTCTAATTATTCAAAGTTTATAAACTAGATCAATTACAATGTAAAAACAATATGAAATACAATATGAATACTAAATATTGTAAACAATAGACTCATTAGTTAAAATATAAATTAATTTAGTGTGCAATACTGACTGTACTCACCGTACAAACCATGCTTCAGTCCCTGTTCTAGTGCGACAATTGTAATAAAAGAATTAAAAGGGTCTATATTTATTTAACTAACTAACAAACTATGGGTGTGATTCTAAAGTTGAGAAGTTAGGGAGCTCAAAATTAAACAAAAATAACTAAAAGGAATAAGATTCGGGCGCCAGAGCTCACTAGGTAATTTAAAACAAAGGTAATCCGGGATAGCTAATAGGTAAAGGACAGGACTTCTAATCTAGGTCGGAGATTTCTGAAATTAAGCTGCAAATTCTTTAATAATAGCTCATTTATTTCCATCGCAGGCAGTGGTGAGCACAACACAATATTAGAAAGCCCCTTTCTTTTGAAGGGCAAGTTGTTTTATAACCATTAAATTCTATAACCAAAGATTATAATTAAGTTGTCAGTATTGCACGTTTTTAAGTGGAAACTACGAGAAAGAATTTAAGTTAACGTACCACAGGCTTCGAGAAAAACTTATTTAAATTAAACCTGATTGGAGACACGAGGTGAAGCGCATCAGCTCATCCATGATGAAGTTAAATTTTAAGATGAAAATCCAAACTATAAGTAAGAACGCCTTTGGGGCGATCTTAACGAAAACAATGCACGCCAATCGCTCGTGCCATGAGCACAACCAAAACGCGATGGCGATATAGGTGGATTTCCCAAAATATTACTGTTGCACGGCTGCTGACATCACTACCAAGTGATTCCAGCCAGGGGTGGACCCTTGAAATATTCCAATCTAATGATTGGCACGGAATAGAATATTATTCGTGCATCATCTTGGTGACTTCGGTCGGAAAGTGAAAATTACATATCCCAAACCGGAAACGTCAAAATAATCTGACAGACGGGGAAATAAGGTCCAACTGTCAAACTGATGGTCTATGGTTTTATCGATCACTCTACTAAATCCTAGCCAATCTATCAAATATCTAAAGTGTGTGTACTGCATTACCGTGAAAACTTCCAAAAAATGACGAGAGAGGTCGACACTATGTAGCGAGTAGAAAATACTCGTTACATACCTAACTGCCCATTCCATCATTTTTACTGGCCAGTTATTTATTTAGTACTGACATAGTAAGACGAAATAAACAACCAATTGTTTCTTTATTACTGTCTATGTTTTACTATCGCACAAATTAATCAACCGCCATTAAATTAAATAACTGCTCAATATGTTTTCCAACTGATCATAATAACATCTCGAATATTTAAATAACAGCTCAAAAAATTAGTTCCCTTAGTTTTATTGATATTGAAAATAAGCCAGCATTCACAACACCAACGATTTTTATTGATTTAAAATCACCCCGACGTTGAACGTATTTTGGACAAATATTCAGGGTTATATGTTTCCACTCTGAACCATGTTTAGACCCAACCGTTTACAGAATATGCCTCAACGGCTTGGATACCTAATAGAAGAAGAACAAATCGACTGCTGCGACTCAATTTAACCAGTAAAACATAATAAAATATTAGAATTTCAAGTAATTATCAAAGTCACCTGTTGTTTTGAAAGTCATCCCTCTCGACGTAGGAGATAAAGTGAAATTACAGGTTTGTATATTATATAGCACATGATGTATTCAGTAATTTAAATACTACAGTTACAGTAGGTTTATAACTACATACCGGAATGTGAGTCAGCTGCTCATATACTTCGTGCAGATTCTTATTGACTACTATATGCATGCGAACATTCTCCGCCAAACATATCCTACACTTAGCTAGTTTCTTCATATTAAAACAATCAGTTTACATTAATTTTAAACATCAACACAACACAACAACTGACGCAGCTTTATTATTAAAATAAATTATTAACAATTTGAATTGAATTTGACATTATGAGTATTGACTAGGGACACGAAAAAAGTATCGATACTTTGTAGTATCGAGTACATCACCTTTCGATACCGATATTTTTGTACTCGATACTTTACATTCGATACTTTTACTCATTCGAGTACTTTTTTACAGGTATCGTATCGAAACAGTTTTAGGACATTTCCAACGGTTTCGATACGATACCTGTAAAGCAGGCCATTGCCAGCCAGCATTGCCCATTGCGGCCAATAGACAATTACCTACATACACTTAAAACTTGACTTTACGGCTCATGCTCATATTAGTCGCCCTTCAAATGGCGTATTTTGTGCAAATATTCGCCTTATTTGAATAATACAAAATATACTCTATTGTTATTGCAATTAAGTCGACTTTGTATTATTCAAATAAGGCGAACCTTTGCACAACCACGCCATGTGATGTTTTCCACTGTAATATTGCCTGGGGTTTATTGTTAATATTGTACTTGACTATAATTGTTATTCAAGAGAAATCTAAAATGCCGCCAAGTAAAAGTGAACTTTGGCAGTATTTTATCAAGATGAGTGCCAAGGAAGTTAAATGAAAGATTTGGTTTTAAAATCATAAAAACCTCAGGAAATACCGAATACGTAAATCTAACCTAAATTAGGTACTTAAATATTACTAAAGTCTTTACTTTATTAGAGGGTAGGATGGATAAGTTCTGCTGCGATAGATAGAATATCAAACTGTACCTAACTAGGACTGAGTGATAATTTTGTGGTGGTCATTTAATTTGATGTTAAATAATCGATTGCTCAAATTAGTGTAATCGATCTTGATACCTTTATTTGATTATTATTAAAAGTTATGAGTAGGTAAATGATTTTTTACGCCACGTTTTTGATTGATGGATATGAATGTGGCGTGATTCGGATGACAGCTATCGCAAAACTCATCCTGTAATAAAAAAAAACTATAATATGATATCGGAATGTTTATAAGTACCATTTTCTCACGTATTGGTTCTATTGAAACTAAACTGACGTGTAGTTTTGCACGGAAAAGTAGTTTAGGCTCTAAAAAAGTATTGATACTTTGAAGTATCGATACTTTTGTTTCGATACTTTTACGAGTACGATACTTTTTTTTCAATACTACTCATGAGTACAGTATCGATACTTTCTGTTCGATACCGTGTCCCTAGTATTGACAACTGAACTGACCACAGAACATATATACTCCTAACGGGAACTGACTGACACAGGCACACAGTCCACAGAACACAGAGCGCTAGTTCGCTGCCGCCAAATGCCGACACGATTGACAGTGACACATTTGATGATTTGACACTTTCACTTTGACAGTTCATCTTTCACTTTACCCGTAATAGTGTTGCCAACAGTTAATCCAAATTACCCTGATCACTAGTGATTTGTCAAGTAAAAAAAGATTTTTAATCCATAAAACGTATTATTTTAATTATGTTAATTAAAAATATTAATGATAATAACGAGAAAAAAAGTGTTAGTTGAAATTATTTTTTAAATGAAGTGTCACCCTTTTTAATGTTTGTCAAGACCGATTATGGGGAGGTCCTTGAAATTGACAACACAGCTTTGATTAGAATACGCCATTTGAAAAGTATTGCAATAAAATCAACTAAAAACCTAATTAAAGACAAAATATTAACACCATATACGATTTCGATCAAGTAAACTAAGACAAGTTGATTCTTTGACCCAAGAATAGACCAGCCTTCGGGTCACGTGAGGAGTCGACCAGCCGCTTGGCGATGTCACGAAAAACAATATGGGCACTCGGACCCCATGGCCCTAGAGTTTCCACCCCAAACGGCTCAAATATATAGCTTCCAAGAAGGTTATATTTGCGCCGTTTGAGGTTTTCGGCACCTGCAGCAGCCGCCCCAGCACAACCCGTTGTGCTAGGAAGATGAGATGGCGCAAGGGTGTCGACACATGTTGCGTCCCACACCCAAGGCCTACCCAACTTCCAAGGCATTATGGTCATCCCATCTGGTCTCTTACCATCGTCACGTGCCAACCCATTGGGTTCTAAAATAGCAGGCACCCCGGCGGTGGCAAGAGCACGACGGAGGATGTCATTGATGCTGGCGTGCCGTGCCATTCGGCCTGCGCTCCTACTGCAGGAGACTCCTTTCGACTCCTCACGTGACCCGAAGGCTGGTCTATTCTTGGGTCAAAGAATCAGCATTGCCATACAACGTGGCAATGCTGCCAGCCTGTTGGGCACGTGTCCCGTTGACAGCGATGTGGACGAGTTTTTTGATGCCCTTTGAGCTCCCTGCCTTTTTCTTAGAATTGTAAATAATTTTATTATTTTGATTTTTATGATTTAAATATTTTAAGAGGTAGTCTAGGTTTCTTTTTGCATATCTGTTATTGTACAGTTGTAATCTTATAATAAAAGACAAGTTAAAAAAATATTTTATAATTTATGAACACATTTTCATGGCTATATTCTATTAATATATAGCGATACAAATTTTGGGCAATCTCCTTTAGAACAATTTACAGAAGTTGTAGATTATGCCGTAGGTACAGTCAACAGCAAAAGTAGATGATCAAAATCAGAAATTCAATACTAATTTACTAACACAAATTTATTTAATTTATTACTAATTTATTCATTAAAAGTATGTGATTGTCACACACATACTTTTGAATCACTTCGACGCCACACAGTTCTGACGCGAACTCCGTTCATTACTATTGAATTTCTGATTTTGATCATCTATTTTTGCTGTTGACTGTACTCATCAGAAAATCATCCCCACATTTATGACATTATTATTCATACACAAAACGATAACAAACAAAATTAGAAAATTACTAAAGGTGTCGTTGCAATCATGCGCGGTAATTAATCGTGTCACACTTTCTGGCGGTGACATGACTTTATACGAACTTCAGTGTATTATCAAAAATATGTACGAGAAATGTACGTAAATGTACGCCAAATATAAAAAAGTGTACTATAAAGACTTAGCAGAAAACAATTATCATCGTGTCACCGCCAGGAAGTATTCTTTCTAGCGGGCGCTATGTATTTCAGTAAGTAGTATTCCATTTTTAGACTTTGTTATGGGCCTAGAAAAATGTACGGAAAGTGTATGTTTAATTTCTATAACTGTTTGGTCATATCTATTCTCGTAGGTATTTTAATCTATATTAATATATATTATATAAAAGAAAGTCGGTTAGTTACACTACTTATAACTCAAGAACGGCAACCGTTTGGGTGAAAATTGGTGGGGAGGTAGTTTAGAACCAGGAGACTGGAGAACATAGGCGTATATAGAGGGGGGGCCGGGTGGGCCGTGCCCACCCCAGTATGGTCTTGTGCCCACCCCAGTATGGTCTTGTGCCCACCCCAGTATGGTCTTGTGCCCACCCCAGAATATTGGGTTAGCGAAATTCTAGGATGGACAGCTAAGAAACTTCACACAAAAATTATTTACGGCCGAGAATTCTACATACTTACATATTATTACATACTATTCGACAATAATTGTTATCTGTTTACATTGATTATGCTATTACTTTATTTACCTGGTAAGAAATGTATTGTTAGGTATAAATTTAACCCCTTATTCCTATACAAACTTGCCTCGTACCCTGCGGGTAGTAAAGCTTTTTGGTCCCTAGCTAAATCGGTCGAGTCAAACTTCTGTCGTCCCTCACAGCCTCCATTGCTGAAACCTGATGGTTCTTGGCTCACACTGCAGGAGAGAAAGCAAACCTATTTGCTTTTCTATTTGCAGAATCTTGATGCGGGAGACGCACCTTCCCAGACTTTAGCTGGCAGCACGACCTCAATATCTGATACTCGCTCTCGCCAAAAAGAGGTTCGAAAAGCGTATCGCAAATCTTGATGTGTACAAGGCCAGTGCACCTGAGTGGTCCTACCAACTATAGGCTCATCTCGGTCACGTCCATTATCTGCAAGACAATGGAACGTATCCTCAATAACAGACTCCCGGCGTACCTTGAAGCTAATGATCTCCTCAGTTATCGTCAATACGGCTTTCGCCGAAATTGGTCCGCTGGGGTTGTTATTTATTTACCTATTTATTTATTTACACTTCATGCACAAAGGTACAAAGGCAAACTTGAAGTGACGCCATCGAGAAATATGGGGAAGCACTTGCCGTCTCCCGGAGCATATTTGGCATGATGGCCTAATTAGCAAGCTTCCATCAAATGGCTTGCCGTCTGGTTTTCTATACATGGATATCAGATTTCCTGAGAGATCGTTCAATTCGAGTAGTCATCGATGGCTGCTCGTCTGATCGAATGGCTATAAATGCTGGTGTCCCTCAGGCCTCGGTACTCTCTGCAACCCTTTTTTTGCTGCATATCAATGATATGCTGAAACCCGGTACCTTTGGGTACGCAGATGACAGCACGGTTGTAGAGAGTTGCACATCCAGCGCACGTGCCAATGCGGCTGAAATCCAGTCTTTCCATGTAGACCAGTGCCGATACCTTTGAAAATGGTAAAAAGTGAAAAAAATAATAGTAGAATGAAACCCATTGGAAAAGGAAGAGAATAATATAACAAAAATGAAAGCAAAAATAAATTACGGGCGATCCGAGGTCGGGAAGTGGAATTGTACTACTATAATTACCCCACTTCTCTATGAAATACCTTTTGATGGGCAAAAATTTTTCATAGAGAAAAGTTGGGTAATTATAGTAGTATAATTCGATTTGCAATTTTTTTGTTTATCAATGTAACATCGAATCTTATGTTTTTTGAGTAATTAAAGTGTACATTGTAACAAATAGCTCAAAATTTCACATATTAGGTAATTAAAAAAATAATTTCGGTTTTGAGATTTTTTCGTTTTATTGCATTTTCTGAGAAAATTTACCATAGTAATGTATATTTTTTTTACACCATCAGAAAGTAGAGATTTCAACGAACAAAAAGCCCACCGACTTTTTTAGTAAAGCAGAGATATTTTGACGTGAGATTTTTCGATTGAAAATAAGGGTGCTTTTTCGATATTAAGTCAAAATAAGGTGAAAAAAATTAATATTTCAAATCAAAAAAGTGTCTGTGTATTTGGGACATAGAAAGGTAAGTTTTCACAAAATTTGATGAAAAATAAAAAATGCTTGTAAAAGATAAAAATAAAAAACCAAAAACTTGGTTATTTGAATTTTTCACATACATTTTGAGGTTATGTGAAAAAAGTGTAAATACAAAAGTTGAAGATATTTCTAGTACCTACAACTTTGCCATTCAACTTTTTTCCATAGGACTTGTAGTTTTGCCGGAAATCGAGATAAACCGTTTTTTACCTTTAAAAACGCACTCCCATCCACTTCGGATCGCTTGTAATTTATTTTTCCTTTCATTTTGACGTGACAACGTCTTATAATTCGATAGAGCCGGCTTCACGCACGAAAAAACATGACTCATGCGGCGTTACCATAACGCCGCTCTGAGGCGTTCCATGTAAGGCTTGAAGTGCAAGCGAGAGCGCGGAATGAGCGACAAAGAAGCACAATCGGCCTTTGCGTTCGGCAGCGTTCGACATTCGTCTCTCTCCTACTTGAGTGAGCGATGCGTCTGCGTGGACAGCTGCTATACTATAAGATTTACATGTTTTGATCGAGTTTCAAGTGCAGTGAAAAGTGAATGTGGTGTCAATTGTTTATAGCAACGATAATTACAGCGATAAAGGTAATGATTCTTTCGCGTTGTCACGTTCAACTATCGTCAGTAAACCGACTTTACAGACAACCAATTTTTTTTGTTATATTCTCTTCCTTTTCCAATGGGTTTCATTCTACTATAATTTTTTTTGCTTTCAAAAATTATCGGCACTGGTCTAATTGTCGAACGCTTGAACTTGCCCCTCAAGGCAGTCTCCGATTGGGGCGATGCTAATCTGGTCAAGTTTAATGACGCTAAGACTCAGGCGTGTCTCCCTTGCCAAGAAGAGGCCTTTCCATCTGGCCCCTTCTTTCCAACATGTATCTGTCCTGATCACTGACCATCTTGAGCTTCTAGTTGTTACTCTGACGCCAAATCTTAACTTTGGGTCATTCATTGAATCCAAGCTCCAATTAGCTGCCAAATAGCAGGGAGTCCTCGCAAAGGTGTGAAAGTACTTTACATCGGAACAGCTGCTCAACTTATACCAAGCACACACGTTCCATCGTGCATGGAGTACTGTTCGCACCTTTGTGATGGATCAGCTAAATACCAACTAGAAGTGTTGGAAGTTATTGATAGACGTGCCAGAGCAGAGAAAAGCTCATTGACAACGACTCTCGGGTTAGGGCAAGTGGTAGGAAAGTGAGCTTTGGAATTGCACAATTTAATTCCGCCATCCCTATTCCATCATCGGACGAGCAGAGATACGGCGAAGCGTAACCGCTATATGGTTGAAGTTCGCCGGTCTCGAACCAAGCGCTTTGATACCACATTTATTGTGCGAACTGCCAGACTATGGAATTCACTGTCCGCCCCTCTGTTTTCTGATAATTATAATCTGGGTATCTTCAAGGCACGAGTGAACCGGTTTATCCTAGGCAAGCATGTTCCACCTTAGACCACAATATAACTTAAGATTAGGTGAGTTGAGGTCAAACGCAAACTTTTTAGAATATAAAAAAACACTAAGTTGAAAACGTCAGTTTACAGTTTATTGTTTAAACATGTGGAACGAACATAACGTTACGTAACATAGGTAATTCAAAATAACTTAATACTTATCAAGAACTTTGTCACTAAGAAAAAAATTTATAATAAATTTAAAAATTTTATGATACTAATCGAATCGCACCTACTCGCTGACAGAACATTGGGTGTCGACTCTGCTTCATCGCATCGGCCATGGCATCTCAGGGGCCAGGCCCCCCCTGAAAAATAACTCTAGATACGCCAATGCTGGAGAAACAGGAGACTTTCTATATACCCACGAAACAAACAGGGCAAGTTTAATAAAATCGTTTAAAAACTTGTTTAGCGTAACACGTATAACTAACTATATTTATAAAATATTTACTTTAATTCTAATAGATGTGCGAAAGAGACCATAAACCTACATAAAAAATTTAGATATACTAGGCATTCTGACCTATCAAACCTCCAAGAAATAGGTATAGCATCAAATTAAAATTCACAATAAAATAAAACAATATTTTTAACAAAAAACACATTCCAAATTTAAATTTTAAAGATGTACCTACCTAATTTATTTACGTTATGATATTTAGGTCATTGGTCCAGTCCGATGAATCCAGAACTATTAAAAAAACATTGAAAAAATCATAAATAATATTCCAATTAATGATTAAGTATTGTAATTTATGCTCAAAAAATTATAATTAAATTTTCAACTATCGATTTCTGATATTCCATATTTTATTTACTCGAGTCAGTCGAAATTACAAAAAGAATCGATTAGCATAATGACTTTCGCACATCATTGCAGTAAAAAAACAAAATGGCCAGCAATTTCGAACACAAATGAGTAGTGGTAATGAATATTACGTATTATTGGACCCCTGTTTGTAAATAACGTTAAGAATTAGGCGTTTCATTATTGTTTATTATATTTTGAATAACATTTGTTTTGTTTTTGACCTTAACTAAATGTGTTTGAGTGAAATCAATGGAAAATAAAAAAGTAAACAAACACGATTGGCGCCAAACTTCCGATTGTGAATCTCAAAAACTTTGTTACCACTACTAATTTATGTTAAACTATGGATAAAATCGACAAATAATTAAATGCTTATTTATTCACTTCTCCTGTACATGGAGTTTGGGTGCCCGCAATCCACATTTTTTATGTTTTTTAGCCTCGACTATCAGGGTCATCAAAATGGCGATGGTTGCATTTTCACAGTTAAACTTTCAAAAGGTAAATTCAAATACTTGTGTGCTAAATCTAAATGATTGAATGGCGCTGACTTATGAGCTTTTTACCAAACCCCTTTAATTAATGCTCACTCACAAGATTTAATGCGTATCATATTCAATATTTACAGTTTTTAATCAGGATGACGTATGTGTTATTTGTGTTAATTCTGTGGACCAATCGGACCCACTACCGAGCCGGCGGAGGTTTGACAGTTTGGGTCCAATTGGATCCACTTCCGAACTAAACGGTTAAAATAAACTTTTTTTTTTTTTTACTATTAAATAGGCTTGCGTTTGCCCGCAATTCACCTGATCGTAAGTGATAATGCGGCCTAAGTTGGAACAGGCTTGCCTAAGATGAACCGGTTCACTCGTGCCTTAAAGATACTCAGATTATACTTATCAGGGAACAGAGAGGCGGGCAGGGAATTCCACAGTCTGGCAGTTCGCACAATTAATGTGGAGTCAAAGCGCTTGGTTGGAGACCGTGGAACTTCAACCATATAGCGGTGACGCTTCGCCGTATCTCTGCTCGTCCGATGATGGAACGGGGATGGGGGAATTAAATTGTGCAATTCCAAAGCACACTCTCCGAAATGTACCCGATAAAAGACCGAAAGGCTAGCAACGGTGCGGCGATGTTCAAGGCTCTGGAGCTTAGCCCTAACCAGGGAGTCGTTGTTTATGAGCCTCTTGGCACGTCTATCGATGACTTCCAATGCCTCCAGTTGGTATTTTGCCGATCCATCCCAAAGGTGCGAACAGTACTCCATGCACGATCGAACTTGTGCTTGGTATAAGTTGAGCAGCTGTTCCGACGTGAAGTACTTTCGCACCTTTGCGAGGACTCCCAGCTTTTTGGCAGCTAGTTTGGCCTTGGATTCAATAAATGACCCAAAGTTAAGACTTGACGTCAAAGTAACGCCAAGAAGCTCAAGCTGGTCAGTGATTGGAACGGATACATGTCGGAAAGTAGGGGCCAGATGGAAAGGCCTCTTCTTGGCAGAGAAAAGACACGCCTGGGTCTTAGCTGCATTGAACCTGACCAGATTGGCATCGCCCCAATCGGAGACTGCCTTGAGGGACAAGTTCAAGCGCTCGACCATGGACTCTCTAGAAGACTGGATTTCAACCGCACTGGCACGTGCGCTGGATGTATAACTCTCTACAACCGTGCTGTCATCTGCGTACCCAAAGGTACCGGGTTTCAGCAGATCGTTGATATGCAGCAAAAAAGGGTTGCAGAGAGTACTGAGCCCTGAGGAACCCCGGCATTTATTGCCATTTGATCTGACGAGCAGCCATCAATGACTACGCGAATTGATCGATCACTCAGGAAATCCGATATCCATGCACAGAAACCAGCGGGCAAGCCATATGCTGGAAGCTTGCTAATAAGGCCATCATGCCATACCCTATCAAAGGCCTTCGAGATGTCCAGGGAGACGGCAAGTGCTTCCCCATATTTCTCGATGGCCTCACTTAAGATATGAGAGGCGTACGCGAAAAGATCCCCAGTGGACCGATTTCGGCGAAAGCCATATTGACGATCACTGAGGAGGTCGTTAGCTTCAAGGTACGCCAGGAGCCTGTTATTGAGGACGCGTTCCATTGTGTTGCAGATAATGGACGTGACCGAGATGGGCCTATAGTTGGTAGGATCGGCATGACTACCTTTTTTGGGCACGGGCTGCACGTTGGCAAGCTTCCATGACTTCGGCACTAATCGAGTCTCGAGAGAGAGCCGAAAGAGGCGTGTCAGTACAGGAGACAATTCAGGTGCACAGGTCCTCAGAACTATAGCCGGAATACCGTCTGGTCCATTGGCCTTGTTCACATCAAGATTGCGTAACGCTTGACGAACCTCCTTTTGGCGAATGCGAGTATCAGACATTAAAGTCGTGTTGCCAGGTATAGTCGGGGGAGTCACGTCTCCTGCATCAAGATGTGAAGATTCTGCAAATAGAGAAGCAAATAGGTTTGCTTTCTCTTCTGCAGAGTGAGCCAGAGAACCATCAGGTTTCAGCAATGGAGGCAGTGAGGGGCGACAGAAGTTTGACTTGACCGATTTAGCTAGGGACCAAAAAGCTTTACTACCCGCAGGGTACGAAGCAAGTTTGTTCCCTATTCGACTAATGTGGTCATGACGACCCCTCTGTAGAACCTTCTTGCAGGACTTGGCAGCTCTATTAAAGGCTGTCTTCTTCTGGCGTAAATCCCTTGCTTTACGGTGACTAGCGTCAACCCAAGCTAGGTAAGCCTCATGCTTCTGCGCTTCTGCGCGTCTGCATTCAGAACTAAACCAGGGGCGAGCTTTGCCGGACAGAGGTACGTCGTTATATGGGATAAAAAACTCCATAGCTTGACGCAACACTTCCGTCACGGCATCCGCGCAGGTAGAGGGATCACCAGAAGAAAAACAGACCGGCAGCCAAGGGTACGACGCGAAAAAACAGCGCATCTCATCCCAGTCTGCTGACTTGTACCGCCACATCCGCCGGTAGCCACTTGGGCTAGGAATGAACGGAGAGTAGACGGAAACAGATTTCATCAGACAGTGGTCGGAGTTGCCCAGAGGTGCAGAAACCGACACTGAGTAAAGGTCTGGATCAGTAGTGAGCAGAAGGTCCAAGCAATAGGCTGTGTGCGACTCAACATCAGGAACCCTAGTAGCCCCTTGGACCAGTTGGGTGAGATTTAACGCTAAAGCAAGCTTTTGCGTCTCTCTCCCAGCATGGTCAGTGTCCCGGTTTGGGAATAACCACTCCTTGTGGTGGGCATTGAAATCCCCCAGTAACACTAATTGGGCAGTAGGGTACTTCTGCTGAGCCGCATCAGCCGCCTCACTGAGGTATTCCGTGAGTCTGGTTGTCCCTGGTCTCCGCTGTGCGAACGGTAGACACAGGCATAAAGGATTTTCTCCATACCAGTGTCCACCAGAACCCAAAGAACTGAAAACCTATGATCTTCCAGGTTACGGAGGCGACGAAAACAGATGTCGTCACGGGCGTACAGGCATACTCCGGCTCGGGCCTTAAAATTGTGCTCCAGAGAGTACCCTGGGTACGAAAGGTACGCCGTATCTAACGGACATCTGATTTGCGTCTCCGTCAGAAACAAGAGTGCTAGCTTTTCGGTCTCAAGATGAAAGTGGACCGGCACGATATTTGAGTGCAAACCTCGAATATTGGTGAGGTGCACTTTCAATGATAGGGAGTGCAGCCGCTGTACAACCTTATACCTCTTATTTCTTGGCATAATTTGGAGTGAATTTCGGTGAGAAAGGTGGAAGTAGAGTGAGGCTTCTCGCTGCTGCCCAGCAGACACACATAGCGCAACGACCTCAGTGGGTAACTAGCCTGGACACTGCGGGGACGCCCGAGCCCCCCCGGGGATGTCCATCGGGCCCTATCGTCCGGTCGCCAACCGGCACGATGGTACATCCCGGGATTTTTCGCGAGTTGGCGGGGCAGCCTCCCGAGAATGGCTAGCTCCGATCGGGCCCCCTACTAACTGCGGTCGGCCAGCGGTACACCGTGCCTCGGATCCCGCTACCCTCCACGACTAGGCACCCAAAGTAGCTACAGAGATGTGCGTTAAATACGGTTCAACAGCGAGTGAAGCAACTACTCTGACCCACCCCACTCAGACGGCGTCACTGGACATCACACCGAAACACGACTACGCCGCTTGGCGGGGCGGCTTTGTCCAGTGGGTGGTCACTAGCCACGGCAAAAGCCTACCACCAGTATGTTGTCGCCTGATTTGCACCACCCAGGGACCACGTGTGGGGATTCAGAGTTAGGGTGTACTCTCACGGACGAGGGCGACTCAGTCCCCAAAAACTCAGATACTATAATAAATTAACCCCTTTATTACAGACATGTAGGTTAAAACCATTCTAACAGTCAGGCTAGCTTCACTAATCAACTATCCATCCAACTTTCAAATAGAAATGTGAACCATATCAATTATCGTTCCATTCGGGTCAGCAGGCTGTATCCAAAAATTGTGTGGCGCGGTCGCCGTCGAACAATGCGGTTGCATGTGATTTGCAGTCAGCTAGTGATTAACATAGACATAGGTTCACTTAAACATAGACATTGGTACTTCACTTCAACAACGAATCGTAAGTACAGTTTCGGGATATATTAGCTCCGTTGCGATCAGACACTGGACTCTGAATGTCTTCCTCGCTGTCGGCTGAAAACATCACGACTCTGTAGAAGCGCGCCAAAATGGTGGTGGTTGATCACGTGTTCTCAATAATGGCGCGCTTGCGATCCGTTGTTTCACCGTAGACTATTTATGGTCTTTGCGTTTCACGTTCATACTATTGACCGGATACGACATATACATAGAACAATCAGCTGTTGGTTTCTACCAGAATTATACAGTAGACTCCAACAGTGTTAGTGTTTAGAAGTGGATAAAGAACACTAAAGGCCTACGCAGACCGGGACGGCATGGCAAGGGATTTCATTCAAACGTATCGGTATAGAAATACGACAATTGCTATGCTTTAAAATGATGCCGTCGCATCGAAAGGGATTTCATTGCACGGCGTTGAAAGACGCGCCACGGGCTCCCGCAGCGGGTAGCCGTGGCGTACTGCGGTAGGCAGGCAACGGCATGCCAAGGACTGCGGCGATCGTCGTGACATACCGCGGGGTGAGGCGGGGGTAGAGTAGCGGGGAATGCATACCATTTGCTCACTAAAAGTATCGGGCAGCAGGAGCTATCGAGGCGTGCTTTGTCGTGCCGCGCCCGCCATCTAAGCGGCAATGAAGATCAATGGTTTATACTTAAGTAGATGTGGCTGCGCCCCATATGAAGATCAATGGTCTATAGTTAAGTAGATGTGGCTGCGCCACACATTGAGATCAGTGGTCTGCAGTTAAGTAGAGTGGCCAAGAAGCTTAAAGGTAAAGATGGAGCCAACACTTCGAACAAAAATTTGAGTCAAACACCTACGTATCTCCATTTCACTCTCTGTGGGCCGACCTCTCTTTTTAGTGCGGCCTGCCAGTCGTCACACTAACCAAATCAGAAGTTAAACTCTGTCAAATAATGTTATTATGGATCAGTAGTTGTACTATGACTAGTTAAGTTATAAAACATAAAATTTTAGGTCACACTCACGTGTCACGTATGCTAAACTGGGTTGACGATCAGTGAATTACAATGACATTTAATAAGGGATCGGTAATGTGGCAACATTGACACTATGTGTCAACATAAAAATGGTAAATACGGCGGTTGTTTACTTTGCAGTTCACTCACAGCTTCGTCTGGTATTTTTCGAGGTAATCATCGTTCTAATTAAAGAAATGTTGCAAAAATGACTAGTGCGTGGTTGTGGTAATACATGACACAACAGCTAACACCTAAAACAAAATCAACCAATCAGTTTGATCATCTATAATATAAAAATGAATCGCAAAATGTGTTGGTAAGCGCATAACTCAACAACGCCTGGACCAATTTGGCCAATTCTTTTTTTTAAATGTTCGTTGAAGTTCAAAGATGGTTTTTACGGCGAGAAAAATTCGAATAATTGCCGGAAAAGCCCTAAAAACAGCCCTTTTCTTTTTCCCATACAAACGTTTTCTAACTAAAACGAGCTTTATTGCTATTGTATAAAGTTCATGTTGAATTACAAGCAGTCACTTTTGTTTAAACAATGTAGGTATGTTCCTAACGTCAAAGAATCAATTTTGCACTTAGGTAGTAGTAGGTGTAGGGTAGGTGTAGGGTAGGTGTAGGGTAGGTGTAGGGTAGGTGTAGGGTAGGTGTAGGGTAGGTGTAGGGTAGGTGTAGGGTAGGTGTAGGGTAGGTGTAGGGTAGGTGTAGGGTAGGTGTAGGGTAGGTGTAGGGTAGGTGTAGGGTAGGTGTAGGGTAGGTGTAGGGTAGGTGTAGGGTAGGTGTAGGGTAGGTGTAGGGTAGGTGTAGGGTAGGTGTAGGGTAGGTGTAGGGTAGGTGTAGGGTAGGTGTAGGGTAGGTGTAGGGTAGGTGTAGGGTAGGTGTAGGGTAGGTGTAGGGTAGGTGTAGGGTAGGTGTAGGGTAGGTGTAGGGTAGGTGTAGGGTAGGTGTAGGGTAGGTGTAGGGTAGGTGTAGGGTAGGTGTAGGGTAGGTGTAGGGTAGGTGTAGGGTAGGTGTAGGGTAGGTGTAGGGTAGGTGTAGGGTAGGTGTAGGGTAGGTGTAGGGTAGGTGTAGGGTAGGTGTAGGGTAGGTGTAGGGTAGGTGTAGGGTAGGTGTAGGGTAGGTGTAGGGTAGGTGTAGGGTAGGTGTAGGGTAGGTGTAGGGTAGGTGTAGGGTAGGTGTAGGGTAGGTGTAGGGTAGGTGTAGGGTAGGTGTAGGGTAGGTGTAGGGTAGGTGTAGGGTAGGTGTAGGGTAGGTGTAGGGTAGGTGTAGGGTAGGTGTAGGGTAGGTGTAGGGTAGGTGTAGGGTAGGTGTAGGGTAGGTGTAGGGTAGGTGTAGGGTAGGTGTAGGGTAGGTGTAGGGTAGGTGTAGGGTAGGTGTAGGGTAGGTGTAGGGTAGGTGTAGGGTAGGTGTAGGGTAGGTGTAGGGTAGGTGTAGGGTAGGTGTAGGGTAGGTGTAGGGTAGGTGTAGGGTAGGTGTAGGGTAGGTGTAGGGTAGGTGTAGGGTAGGTGTAGGGTAGGTGTAGGGTAGGTGTAGGGTAGGTGTAGGGTAGGTGTAGGGTAGGTGTAGGGTAGGTGTAGGGTAGGTGTAGGGTAGGTGTAGGGTAGGTGTAGGGTAGGTGTAGGGTAGGTGTAGGGTAGGTGTAGGGTAGGTGTAGGGTAGGTGTAGGGTAGGTGTAGGGTAGGTGTAGGGTAGGTGTAGGGTAGGTGTAGGGTAGGTGTAGGGTAGGTGTAGGGTAGGTGTAGGGTAGGTGTAGGGTAGGTGTAGGGTAGGTGTAGGGTAGGTGTAGGGTAGGTGTAGGGTAGGTGTAGGGTAGGTGTAGGGTAGGTGTAGGGTAGGTGTAGGGTAGGTGTAGGGTAGGTGTAGGGTAGGTGTAGGGTAGGTGTAGGGTAGGTGTAGGGTAGGTGTAGGGTAGGTGTAGGGTAGGTGTAGGGTAGGTGTAGGGTAGGTGTAGGGTAGGTGTAGGGTAGGTGTAGGGTAGGTGTAGGGTAGGTGTAGGGTAGGTGTAGGGTAGGTGTAGGGTAGGTGTAGGGTAGGTGTAGGGTAGGTGTAGGGTAGGTGTAGGGTAGGTGTAGGGTAGGTGTAGGGTAGGTGTAGGGTAGGTGTAGGGTAGGTGTAGGGTAGGTGTAGGTAAATAGGCAGGTAAGTAGGTAGATCGGGACAAGACAACGTCTGTCGGGTCAGCTAGTAATATTATAAATGCGAAAGTAACTCTATCTGTTACGCTTTCACGATGAAACGGCTCAACAGATTTTGATGAAATTTGGCATGAAGATTGCTTAAACCCTGGGGAAGGACTTAGGCTACTTTTTAATGACTTCGTCTGCATTCACTATAACCGACATTCACGCGGACGAAGTCGCGGGCAAAAGCTAGTGATCATATAATATTATATGAAATAAAATATTTTTTGTTGACATTGCATTTTTGAAAATGTTTGTCATTTGTTTTGTTTGAATTGGGTACAGTATTTCGTTTCTACAGGGCCTTGAGTGGCAAGAATGCACTTATTGTTATCCTCTTATACTTATAACGTAGGTACTTTGAGATTATGGGGCACTCCAGTATTTCGCCGTCGTTGTGTCATATACGGACGAAGCTCCTCAGCTAAGCCGTTAAACGTATCTTTGGACAAGCGAGAGTGTGCCTCAAATTCTTTGTCCGGCAAATTCATGTAGTCGGTCAAAGCACGCCTTGCCCGACGTTGTCTGCGCAAGACATTCATTTGCCTTTGCTCTTCAGCAAGTCCCAATAGATATGCACGTGCCATACCTAAAATTAGCAAATTAATATATTTAGATTAATGTGATATAAATACATATATAGTAATGACTTATTCTTGTTTTATCGCTTGTTTAATGATATTACTTATACGTATTTATTTGATACGGATTCCCAATGACATCTTAACAAATTCCGTGTGCGTTTCGACCGCGCGACCACGGCGATATTTCGAAAAAAAAACTTTTCCAAGATTATGTAGTGCACAGACTAGCAAATAAGATCATGGAATCACTGGAGGCAAAGTCTTACTGTACCAGTGTATTTTTGGACATATCTCAAGCGTTTGACCGCGTTTGGCATCCAGGTCTGCTGTTTAAATTAAAAAACGCCCTACCAGATCACCTGTATGGAATACTGAAATCATTTCTACAACAGCGCCACTTCATAGTACAAAGTGGGGAAGCACTGTCTGATCTTTGTCCCATACAGGCAGGAGTGCCACAGGGTAGCGTACTGGGTCCCATACTCTACTTACTGTTCACTGCAGACTTGCCGACATCTGAAACACTAACTACTGGGACCTTTGCTGACGATACCGCCATACTAGCTGCACATAGCGACCCAATAATCGCCTCACAAATACTCCAAGAAGGACTAAATGGCATATCAGACTGGCTTAAAAAGTGGCGGATAAAAGCCAACGAAACCAAATCAGTCAATGTTACGTTTACTTTAAGAAGAGGATCCTGTCCTCCAGTCACACTAAACAACATTGAAGTCCCACAAGCAGATCATGTGAGATATCTTGGATTGCATTTAGACAAAAGACTTACCTGGCAGAAACATATTTTCACTAAGAGGAAGCAACTTGGTATCCAAACAAGAAAACTTTACTGGCTCATAGGGCGAAAGTCTCAGCTATCTCTCGAAAACAAATTACTCTTGTACAAGGCAATACTGAAGCCAATCTGGACGTACGGGATCCAATTATGGGGCACCGCATCGCACTCAAACATAGAAATCATACAGAGGTTTCAAAATAAAGCTCTGCGTATGATAACCAACGCGCCCTGGTTTGTACCCAACGAACTGCTACACCGTGACCTACGAATGCCCACTGTGAAGCAGGAAATCGTACGCCATACCAAGTCCTATAAAGAACGAATCCAACAACACCCAAATACCCTGGCTCGGTCACTAATGGAGAATCACAACAAAGCGCGACGATTAAAGCGCAAAATACCGCAAGACCTAATCCAATCACAGTAAATATAACTACTGTTTAAACAATGAGGATGTGACACAGGTCACATACTGAGTGAGCCAGCGATAGCACCAACCAACATACTTCTGAATGTCCCACGAAGGAGACAGATTGCAGAAAATATAGAACACAAAAAAAAAAAAAAAAAAAAAGATTATGTAAAATTTTGTAAAAGTTGATTCCCAAAACCATAAACTTGTCGAAGATATGGTAAAAAAGTTATAAGGGTTTGAACGTGACCGCGCCATTGAAACGCGGAGAACCGCGCGGCCACGGAGATCTTTAAAACTAAGCGTAGCAGAGACCTAAAATCCAGGTAAATAACAGATTGAATTTGTAAAAAAAATGTGAAAATACAGAAAAAAATCCTAGGTTTGTATTTTAGGAGCTGCAAGACAATGGCCGCGCCATTGAAACGGTGAATAACACTCTAGCGCCGATATCACGCTGAAAATGCATCGCAGACGTCTGAAATTCATTGTAAAATCTAGATTTGAATTTGTCGAAAATGTAAAAAATATGCAAAAAATACCTAGGTTTAAATTTTAGGACCTGTAACACTAAAACCCCATGGCCGCGCCATTGAAACGGTGGAAAACACGTTATCGCTGATATCTCGCTGAAAAAGCATCGCAGAGGTCTGAAGTTTTTTGTAATACCTAGATTTGAATTTGTCGAAAATGTAAAAAATATACAAAAAATACCTAGGTTTATATTACAGGGGCAGTAGTGCGGTATCGTGTAAAAATAAGTTTTGATTATCTATCGAAGAAAGTAAGTATTAGTGAGTTTTTTTTTATAAACAACACCTATTAATATGTAGAACTACCGATAATATGCAAAACATATTTTTTTATTCATAATACAAAGCCTTGCAATGTGTTTTGAATATTTCGGTAGGGTGACCATGCCTTGTTGTTTACAGAAAACTTTCCACCTGTTGTAATAGAAATCATGTCCCAAGGATTCTAAATTGAATTATAATGAAACGAAGGGATACTATATCTTTATTTCTTTAAAAATCACATAAATCACAGATTGTTTACTTACACTAAGATATAATAATAATAATAATAATAATTGTTTATTTAATAAAAAATGCACATATACAAAATACCTTAGAATTTAAAATAGAACATATATGCTCATTTGCCTGAACTAGGTGGAACCTGTGTTTCAGGCTGGGAAGTGCTTCTATATATTTGTAATAAATTAACACTAAATTACATTAAAAAACAAACTTAAATTAACGTAAAGCTATATATTACCTACGTAGACACAAAAAATATCTGTTAGTAATATTATTTGCATAATACAAGCAAGTTTTCTGCCTGCTCGTAAGAAATAGTTTTTAAATATTAAAAAAAATATTTTTTTACAGTGATTGTAATTCAACTTATAAATACTTAGTTCTCTATAAACTTCTATTAAAATCACAAATCACAGATTGTTTACTTACACTAAGATAAATATTTTTTATTAATTAAGGGGACAATAGTCGAAATCATGCAAAAAAAAATTACATTTCACAGAAACCAAAACTATAAAATGAGGTAACCACCTCGTATAAAACGTCAATATTTTGGAGATTTCCACCAAGAAATCGAGGGTCAAGAAAAAAAGTGGTTGCATATTCCCACTTAGCGAGCTTATTCCCAATGTAAAGTATAATATTACCCTGATTTTTAATATCTTAATCATCATCTATTAGAAATCTCAAAAATATTGACGTTTTATACGAGATGGTTACCTCATTTTATAGTTTTGGTTTGTGTGAAATGTAATTTTTTTTTGCATGATTTCGAAAATTGTCACCTTAATTAATAAAAAATATAACCGTTTTCTACCCCGAAGGGAGGAAAACGAGTATTTCAGGACTTGCCTAGGCTTGACCTTCCGGAGATTACCCTTTTGTTTCCTTACATGTGCGCGTGTACATACCTACGAAGTGAGAGCGAGATAGGCTATACTGGAGTTTCCCTCCCGTGCGGGGTGCCGGCGAGGCGCAGCGCGGACAACGCGCGCGCTCCTCTTCAGTACCTAACCGGACTAGATGAAGTTCCCTGATGACGGCAAGGGACTTACTCCAGGTCAAGCCTAGGCAAGACCTGAAATACTCGTTTTCCTCCCTTCGGGGTAGAAAACGGTTATATTTCAGTTCTGTGCCGTCGGCTTGACCTTCCGGAGACTTGTTTTGGTATCTGCCGGCACTAGAATAGCGTACTGTGACTACAAAATATAAACTGAAGAAAATAAGGTATATAGGAGATAAAGTATAAAAACATCAGTAGAATTCCCTTCAAAATTATTTTAATCTAGAATGTTTCTAGATACTCAGAAACATGCTTTATTAACAGAAATATAAAAAACAAAAACTTTTCTTACTGTAACAATTAAATAGTAAAAAAAAAAAAAACTTAGCATAATAATCAGTCTTTATATTCCCAACATAATTTCTTAGACGGAGCAATCAACAACACTTACTTATTAAATATTAAATGATTAATAGGAACTTACAAATCAGTCTTAAATAATTGGCAAGAAAACATTCCAAACAGGCAAATTAAACAGGTGCAAAAGAATCTAACAATATATTATTAGAGTGTAATGAAGGCGCTGATACAGATTTATAATAATGTTTGAAAAAATTATTAGCGCCTCGCCAGTTACCTCGTTTTAACAAGTCATCTAGAGGTAAATTGTTTTCATAATTATAGGAAGCTACCGCCGATCTGATTGATCCTGGAGCCACTTCTAATCCTAAACTAACAAATATTGGTTTAAGCCATCCAGCAATCACAGATCTGGAAGCCGGTTTTACTTTTCCTCTAGTTGATATGAAAAGGTTTACCAGCCCCGGGCATGCTCTGCGCCTATTGGAAGACAGCTCCAGCAATTTGTTTATCCATTTTACAATATCAAATTCGCTATCTTGGTGCTTAAGTATCAGCCAACCTGATTGTCTATGTTTGTCTCGGTCTGTCTTGGAACCAAAGGCTGGCCAGAAAGTTACTGAGTCATCCTTAATGGAGCAGTGCTTATCATCTACTTGTAACAAGGTAAGGTCGTTTATTCTTCTCCCGGAAGCGAGAAGCAGCAATAAAGCACAATATCTTGAGACTTGATAAATACTCCCACTGTCTGGGGAATTCCATCTTAGCCAATTAATCAAATCTTGAATATTCCACACCTGGGGACGCGGTGATAATTTTTCAGCAGACTTTAGACTGATTGCTCTAAGGATATTCTTTACCACAGGGTGGGAGGTGATGCTGAGCCCATTTTCTGGATTGGCAAATGTAGAAATCACAGACTTTCTGACTAAAATTGTACTATATGCTGCTTTTTTTATTCGGAACAAATAGCTAAAATAGCTTGCTACTTGATGAGGCGAGGGGTTATTTGGAACAATGCGCTTGGCCTTGCACCACTTTATCCAATCCTTCCATGCAGAGGCATAAGTCAACCAAGTCGAGGGCCTCCAGGCAGACTTTAACAAGATAACATCTTCTGAAGGAAGGTCTTTTATCAACAAATTCCAGCCTGTACCCTCCAAACCTCCAAAGTCATTGATGTCACTTCCGGTGGTGGGCAATTCGTCGCCAGATCTATTAAGTGAGCCGAAAGATTCTTCAATACCATCGGCGCGGCGGTCGCCTTGGATTTCAGAGCTGTTCGCCAAAAGGCTCGCGTCCATTTGGGAACTACAACTAGGTATGTTCCCTGAGCATGATTCAGGTGCTGAATCACTTTGGGAATTAGCGGTGGTGGAGGGAACACCCAAGCCAGGTCGTATTTCCAACTCCTGCTGAATGCATTTACAAAGTAGGCCTGGAAATCCGTTGCATCTATCGATACATACAGGGGCACCACTCTGGACTGCGACGTCGCAAACAGATCTATCTGTGGCGTTCCCCACCGGCTGAAAACCTTCTGAGTCAGGCTGTCTCTTAGGTGCCAGTCGGTCGCTATGGAATCTCGTGACAGACGATCCGCTATTGTGTTGAATCTTCCGGGAATATAGTAAGGAACAAGCTCGGTGTTGAATTTCTTTGCCAGTAGCAAGATCTTCTTGGTTAACAGATTCAACTTCTGCGATTTTGTCCCGCCTTGATGGCGCAGGTATGCGACAACTGTACGATTGTCTGCTTGAACCATTACAGTTTTGTTCTCGACCCATGGCTTGAACTTTTTCACAGCTAAGTAGACTACAAAGAGTTCCTTTAGATTGATATGCCATTTTGCTTGTAATGGACTCCAGATTCCCGACCAATGGATTTGTTCTATTTGTATGCCCCAACCCATGTCTGACGCATCCGTCGTCAAGAACACATTGGGTTCTTTTTGAAATATTGGGCTCGACTCTGCTAGGTGATTTTGCCACCAGAGGCACTCCTTTGCTGCCAGCTGAGGTAAGAATACCAATTTGTTTGGCCTGTGTTCTTCTAGGTTTCGACTGGCTCTCTGGAGTTGCCTGCAGAAAAGACGACCCAGAGGAACTACTTCTGTTGCGAATTGTAACTTTCCTAGTAAAGACGTTCCTTGAAACCAATTCCACCGACGGGACTGAAGCACTTTCTTTATAAGAAATCTGATGTCTGCAATTTTGTCTTCGGGGAGGCTCTTTAGATTTGCACGTGTATTGAAAATTATTCCAAGGTAATCGATTTCCTTTGTCGGCTTTAGGACGGATTTGTTCCAATTTATCTTCCACCCTAGATTCGTGAGAAGGTTTACTGCTTCTGTGACCTGTTCCTGAAGAATATTTTGATCTTGGTGGGCAAAAAGAAAATCGTCCAGGTATACCAAAACTCTCATTCCTCTTGATCTCAGAACGTTTGCAATCCAGTTTGTAATTCTCGAGAAGGCTAGAGGTGCACTGGATAGTCCCATTGGCAGGCAAGTCATTTGGTATAGAACACCGCGATAACTGAGCGATAGGAACCTCCGATGACTTCTTTTATTGGAACGTGAAGATAGGCCTGAGAAAGATCTATTTTGCACATGAAGTCGTCCTTCTGCAGGAACTTTGGTACTTTGGACTGGTTTATTAAACGGAATTTCTTTGGCTTGAGATAAAGATTTAGTCGGCGAAGGTTGAAAATTTGGCGCTTGCTTCCGTTTGATTTCTCTATTAAAAACATCCTCGAAAAGAATCCAGTTTCCTGTGACACCCTCTCGATAATACCTTCCCTCTTCATTTTTCTTATTTCTGAAGACATCTCTTTTGATTCTGGTGTTGCAAATTTCTTTAAGTTTTGGTTTGATAATCGAGAGAGGGGAGGTATCTTGACAAACGGTATTCCGTAGCCCTTTATCATCTTTAATATTGATTCTGGAGCACCGAGACTTTTCCAATGAGGAATAAACGAAGCAAGTTGGCCGCCTTTGAAAAGATAGTCAGTAGGAGGATGAGCGTCCCTTTTTTTGAGGATGACGTTTATTTGACGCCTTAGGATTTTCTTTGGAGTCTTTATAGTTCTTGGCCCGAAACTCAGGCTTAGAGTTGGAGGAAGATTGAGGCTTTTTCCATTCCGGTCGCCTAGCTTTCTTTCTGAAAACTGTATTGGATTTGGCTTGTTTGTTTTGATCTTGGTTGGCCTGCAGGGGTCGTTTTGACGAAGAACGGAAAACCCGAAATGAACCACCTTGTTTACCTATGAAATCCTCCAACCGGTCTTCATCGAATAGGTGTGTTTCTGACGGTGGAATTTGAGACAGCTTCGCAGCCAGGAAGTCATTGTTAGGTTTAAAAGCCTTTCTCCTGAGATCAATTATTTCTGCCCTGCGGGCACAAGTGTATTGTAGAAGATCGTCGGAAACATTTTTAAAAGCAGAATTGGCATTAGCGAAAAGATTTTGGATATCCTCAAATGCTTCCGGATATTTGGATGCCAGTTCTCTGGCCTGTTCGGCCAACGCTACTCTTTGTTTTAACAAACCATGGCAAATAGTCCCCAAGGTCGTATCAGCTGTAGCTAAAAGGTTACTACTAAAACTTTTCGATGCCATATTTCCCAAACGGTCATTAATCTTGAGCGCATCAAACACAGGAGCCACACGCAATTTCTTTTGCACTTCCTTATACCTGATCCTATTCCAAGAAGAAGACCCAAGTTTCTGGCAAGCGACGCCTTGTCTTTTTATGTCTTCTGACGGAGCAGGAATTAAAGGGTCCTCTTCTTTGACGTCTGGTGCAAAACTAATGTCTCTGGGTGGATCTGTGTTAGGTAGAACTTTTCCCAGGTGGAACTCCAAGGCTACAAACACACTGGAAGCCTCGTTATCTGAAGCATCCTCTGAATATCTATCAGTATGATCCAAGCTTTCTAGATCTGATTCGTCCAAGTCGACAGACTCACAACTGTCTCGGCCCGATCGGGCTACACTTTCTGGATTGCTAACTGACTGTTGACTTGATATATTCAGGTTTTTTAACGACTCGATCTTTTTACATAATTGACCAAAAAGATTATCTACTTTTCCTCCAGTCTTTCGAAGCGACCTCTTTTAGATGGAATTTCTTCTTCCTGTTTTCTTTGATCCTCTTCTACTTCCGAATCCGAACGTAACTGACGGCAAACTTCTCTTCTCGTGAGAATCAACGGTCGTATCGGTAGAATGGCGCTAAGAAAAATTTCAGCTTGAGCGGCAGATCCTTTTACTTTATTGACAATAGATGGTGGACTTATGATCA
The DNA here is from genome assembly GCA_947361185.1 of Charanyca ferruginea. Taxonomy (NCBI): domain Eukaryota; kingdom Metazoa; phylum Arthropoda; class Insecta; order Lepidoptera; family Noctuidae; genus Charanyca; species Charanyca ferruginea. The sequence continues at coordinate 4,198,063 of OX376081.1, read as the reverse complement.
GCGCCCTGCATAAAGCCCATTTCAGCATGGAGACTTTCATTTCTCTAAAAGGCTTTTCTGCCACAAATTCTGCGTCAGGCAAAAAAATCTTAACATAACCCAAAGTCGGCAGGGCGAACCGTACCTTATTTAAGACTTGGGGATCTACGTTATCACCAAAAAGTTCTTCCTTAGTTGGATTTAAGGTTTTCCAATTAATCCAGCCTTCTGGGAGAGACTGACGAGTTAGGTCCTTAATTTTGTCTAAAACGACGACATCTTCTTCCGTTTCCGCCGATTCGTCCAACAGCTCCCCCATTGTTAAGAACGATGCCGGTTCCGCCATCTGCGCCAACGGAAAGTCTTTATTACTAAGAGGTCTAGTAATACAACTTTATATTTATTATAAGCCACTATCCACCAGATAAAGTCAGAAGCTTAGTATAGCTGTCTTAACACAATGGCCGACGGCTGCACCCGGCGAGCCGTAGGAGGCTGCGGCTAACGAGCCGTAGACGGCTGCACCTGGCGAGCCGTAGGAGGCTGCGGCTCACGAGCCGTAGACGGCTGCGGCCGATGAGCCGAAGACGGCTGCGGCTTGTGAGCCTTTACGGCTGCGGCTAGCCAGCCTTAGCGGCTGCGACTAGTGAGCCTTCACGGCTGCGACTAGTGAGCCCTCATGGCTGCAACTAGGTAGCTTTAATATTGCCCTAGTGAGCCATTCTGGTTATTCAGCGAGTCACAGCGACCGCTATACCAGACATCAGTTGCGGTCGAGAGACCGGCGAACTGGAATATCAACAACCGAACCTGAGTAGGTCGCGGCTAATACCTAATTTATAAAGCTAAACAAAATTCACACGTAATTTGACAAAACACAAACAAAAATAACAAGAAAAAAAAATTATAAATATTGAGATAACTAGGTATTTAGTTATTTACTGACAAAACTTCCTAGTAGGTAGGTATAAATCAAAACCTTAAGTCACACAAAATACGAACTTAGTTTTATCTCTACATAATCCAACGATAACATCGTTTACTGGATCAAAAGAAAACTTTAAACTAACGTTCTAAGGCTTAAAACTCACTCTCACATAATAATAAAATGGAAAATAACTTACCATTTCCGTGAACGAACTAAAAACACGATTGTACGTAACACATGCACACAGTTCGGAAGCAATAGCGTACTGAAGAGGAGCGCGCGCGTTGTCCGCGCTGCGCCTCGCCGGCACCCCGCACGGGAGGGAAACTCCAGTATAGCCTATCTCGCTCTCACTTCGTAGGTATGTACACGCGCACATGTAAGGAAACAAAAGGGTAATCTCCGGAAGGTCAAGCCGACGGCACAGACCTGAAATATTTATTTTAGTGTAAGTAAACAATCTGTGATTTTAATAGAAGTTTATATCTTAGTGTAAGTAAACAAACTGTGAATTATGTGATTTTTAAAGAAATAAAGATATAGTATCTCTTCGTTTCATTTTAATTCAATTTAGAATCCTTGGGACATGATTTCTATTACAACAGGTGGAAAGTTTTCTGTAAACAACAAGGCATGGTCACCCTATCGAAATATTCAAAACACATTGCAAGGCTTTGTATTATGAATAAAAATATATGTTTTGCATATTATCGGTAGTTCTACATATTAAGGCGACGATATACGACTTTTACAGATTTTAAACTCGACAATCACGTCAAAATGTGCAGTGTAAATGATTTGAAAAAAATATATGTTAAACTAGAACATTCTCTTAATCATATAGAAAGTGAATATTTTTGATTAAGTTCATATTAAATAGTTTAATTAACTCGTGAAGTTGTGTCTAACGCGGACAAAACATTGACAATCACACAAAATCTACCAGGTATAATTATCCGAAACTTACACTATCTTACAGACAATTTTATTATCTATCTTTTAGTATACGCCTTTTTTTAATTTTGAAAGAATACTACTTTTATTTAATTTTTTCGACTAAATTTTGAAAGTTTTGGACGCAGACTGCGTCCGTTCTGCATCAGTTTTGCGTCCAAAACTCTCAAAGTTTAGTCGAAAAAATTAAATTAAAGTAGTATTCTTTCAAAATTAAAATAAAGGCGTATACTAAAAGATATATAATAAAATTGTCTGTAAGATGGTGTAAGTTTCGTTTAATTATACCTGGTACATTTTGTGTGATTGTCAATGTTTTGTCCGCGTCAGGCACAACTTCACGTATTAATTAAACTAAATAATATGAATATAATTAAAAATATTCACTTACTAAGTGATTAAGAGAATGTTCTAGTTTAACATATATTTTTTTCAAATCATTTACACTGCACATTTTGACGTGATTGTTAGTTTAAAATCTGCAAAAGTCGTATACTTATCGTCGCCTTAATAGGTGTTGTTTATAAAAAAAAACTCACTAATACTTACTTTCTTCGATAGATAATCAAAACTTATTTTTACACGATACCGCACTACTGCTCCTGTAATATAAACCTAGGCATTTTTTGTATATTTTTTACATTTTCGACAAATTCAAATCTAGGTATTACAAAAAACTTCAGACCTCTGCGATGCTTTTTCAGCGAGATATCAGCGATAACGTGTTTTCCACCGTTTCAATGGCGCGGCCATGAGGTTTTAGTCTTACAGCTCCTAAAATCTAAACCTGGGTATTTTTTGTATAATTTTACATTTTCGACAAATTCAAATCTAGGTTTTACAATGAATTTCAGACGTCTGCGATGTATTGTCAGCGTGATATCGGCGCTAGAGTGTTATTCACCGTTTCAATGGCGCGGTCATGGGGTTTTTGTCTTGCAGCTCCTAAAATATAATCCTAGGATTTTTTTCTGTATTTTTACATTTTTTTTACAAATTCAATCTGTTTTTTTACCTGAATTTTAGGTCTCTGCTACGATTAGTTTTAAAGATCTCCGTGGCCGCGCGGTTCTCCGCGTTTCAATGGCGCGGCCACGTTCAAACCCTTATAACTTTTTAACCATATCTTCGACAAATTTATGGTTTTGGGAATCAACTTTAACAAAATTTTACATAATCTTGGAAAAGTTTTCTTTTCGAAATATCGCCGTGGCCGCGCGGTCGAAACGCACACACAAATTCCAATACGATTAATTCCCTAACTACCCTTTTTCTATAATAAACAAGGGTAAGTTATTTCACTTCACTTTTATTCAACAATCGTATTAAAAATATACTTACTAAATTAGCGAGGTAGCTCCAAGTTATGTTATTTATCACTAACACAATTAGTTATAATGGATAAAGTTAGAGTGATAATCACTGATAAATAACTGCTATCGTACAGTGATTTCAACTTCAGTTTTGACAACTTGAGTGAACCACAGTTTAAACGTCAAAAGGATAAAAGCCCTAATCTCGAACTACGTTTTGACAAATTAGTAATCAAAGCAACCAAAATAAAGAAACGCAAAGTCACAGGCCTATGTTCATTGACAATGTATCACTTTATCTAGCCGTATCGTATCGTACAGACTCGTGTTAAAAAATACAACTAAATACACATGTCAGTTGTGTAGTCAAGTATGAGTGTGTTCTTGCAACATTTCATTTTGTCGGTATATAATTATGTCAAAATTAAGATGTGTCCAAACACAGCGTGCAAAAAACGCTGCTACGTGCGGTTTTTTCCCAACACACAAATCTACTGTGCGTCTAGTTAGGACAAACCCAGAAATGTTTGTGCGGCAATAATACGCTGCATATCCGAGACACGCCGCGCTCAAATCACAATGAATGCGGCCGCGTGTGTAGCTCTAATATTATTCTATAATTGCGTTGAAAAAAGAAGAAAGCCTATTAAAAAAAAACAATATTGGGTGCGACCACTTTATCAACAGAGGATGCAGAATTTGAAAGCGATTAATTACCGCGCATGATTGAAACGCTGTGTTTGGACACACCTTTAGTAATTTTCTAATTTTGCACGCTAGGAGTTATAGTGTTCTGTGGATACATTGTCAATGAACATAGGCCTGTGACTTTGCGTTTCTTTATTTTGGTTGCTTTGATTACTGACCGTTAAAGGAGTGAAAGACACATGACTTGACTCATTCATTTAACGCCAGATTTCCTGATGTTATGTTAGTTTTTGTTGGTGGAACATAAATACAATTAACATCGATGTTAGTTGTAACGTCTGATTTGCCCTAAAAATTGACCCTAAAAATACCTTTGTTTAATTTTAAAATAATTCATATTTAATGAGGAATGCACCTGCAAAACTTTTATCAAGCCCGCAGGACCCTATTTTGTTTTGAGGCTTTCAGTCCAGACATTTATATTTCTTAAAAGCATTTTATTAGTACCTTTCAAATAGCCTATAGTATTATATCATCTGTGGCCTTACGTTTAATTCAAAAAGTTTGTACCTATTGTAGCTGAAATGTTTCAAAACTTTTAGTACTTTTTCAGCGAACGAACGTTTCGTTTGGTCGATGTATAAGCTTTCACAGCTTTTAGTAGGTATGGTGGCGTTAATCAAAGAAAGAAAGAAAGTCTATAGAAATAAAATGTATTATCATTTATTAATATACTGATAAGATATACTTAGGATCTGTGTATTTAACATCGGTAAAAAAATTTGAAATAATAACAAATCAAACCATAATAATTTATTTCAATACTTAATAAGGCTAACAAATTTAAATAGGCAAAAACATATCATAAAAAAAGAAAAATTTTCTTTTGCTTATTTTCGACAGTTCTACATATTAATGTGTTGTTTACAGAAAAAGATCTCGCTAATACTTACTTTTTTCGATAGACAATCAAAACTTATTTCTACGCGACATCGCACTACTGCTCCCGAAATTTAAACTTTTCGACAATATCAAATCAAGGTTTTACAAAAAATTTCAGACCTCTGCGATGTATTTTTAGCGTGATATCGGCGATAACGTGTTATTCACAGTTTCAAAGGCGCGGCTTTTGTGTTGCAGCTCCTAAAATATAAACCTAGGACTTTTTCTGTACTTTTAATTTTTTTTTTTTACAAAATCAATCTGTTATTTACCTGAATTTCAGGTCTCTGCTACGCTTAGTTTTAAAGATCTCCGTGGCCGCGCGGTTCTCCGCGTTTCAATGGCGCGGCCACGTTCTAACCCTTATAACTTTTAAACCATAACTTGGACAAATTTATGGTTTTGGGAAGCTTTTAAAATTTTTACATAATCTAGGATTTTTTTTTTTTGAAATATCGCCGTGGCCGCGCTGTCGGAACGCACACGTTAATTGTTAGTGCTGTGTTTATTTTGAAGAGTTCTTAAAACTACCAGATACACACTAAGACTACCTAAAGATATCTTATGGTTACCTAATATTTACTAGACGAATGTACAGCTAAAGAGATAAGTATCCAGCTCACAGAAATAGTTTACATATTACCAAAATAATCATTGAACAGTTTACTCTCTATTAATTTTATTTTAATCAAACACTTTCATCTGTTCAAACTTCAACTATTTCTGACGACCGTTTACTTTTTTTATTTTGGTAAGTGTAGGTACCTGTTCCTACAACGGACCTTATAAATAATCTAAAATCTGAAAATATGATACGACGAGTAACTAACGAGAAAAAAAAATTGACAGCTTTAATTTTATCATAACAACAAAATGAGTATAGTTTTATTTGCTTGCATTAAGTATTTAACGTGATTATGAGAGGATTATTTACATTTACATGGGACCAACTTGGGGCTGTACACTTACAAGCAAAAAGACAACATAGATTTTCTTAAATTGGTAAGCTGATGAAAATATCGATGAACATAGGTGCACCAAGAAGCAAACACAAACATAGAACCAGCTCCTTATAAATCGGTTAATTAAGGGTGCCATCAATTGACATCGATCGACGTTGATGGATTGGTGGGGTAGCTTTGGCTGATCGACGGATACCGTTCCACTAACTAATCGATCGATTCCCGGTAGATGGCATCGGTCGACGTTGATCGATTAACCCCAGCTATAATCCATCAGTAATAATAATCAAAAAGCTCGATCGACGTCGACTAACAAATTCTACCATCGATCTATCGTCGGTCGACAATCAATCGGTTAGTCTGGTAGAAACTATCGATCGACGTCGACTAATCCAGTCTACCATCGATCAGTGCTGTCGATCGACGATCGGTCGATTGGTCTGGTAACACCCTAATAGTTCAATAAAACTATGCTGACATAAAAATGTCAGCAGCTTTAGTGAACTATTAATTAACCCTTATAAGTGTCAAAATACACTTAGAGGGTTTTTCACCGCACTGTATTCAAATATGCCATTTTATATCATAGGAGTGAATATAACTAAACTGACCTCACATTTTGAGAGACTTTTGACAAATGTGATTTGTGAAATTACATTTATTATGAAAACTACGCTGACTTGTAAGGCTTTTCACCAGTGTGTCTACGAGCATGTCTTACTAAAGTACCCTTTTCACGAAAACTACACTGACATATTTCACATTTGTAAGGCTTTTCACCAGTGTGTTTACGCATATGTTTTGCTAAATTACCTTTTTCACTAAAACTTTGCAGACATGTTTCACACTTAAAAGGCTTTTCACCAGTATGTGTACGAATATGTCTTACTAAAGTATCCTTTAAACTAAAACTACGCTGACATATTTCACATTTGTGAGGTTTTTCACCAGTGTGTGTTTGAGTATGTCTTACAAAAGTTATCTTTTCACTAAAACTACACTGACATATTTCACATTTATAAGGCTTTTCACCAGTATGTTTACGCATATGTCTTACTAAAGTACCCTGACAACTAAAACTATGCTGACATATTTCACATTTATAAGGCTTTTCACCAGTGTGTTTACGCATATGTGTAACTAAATTACCCTTTTGACTAAAACCTTGCTGACAAATTTCACACTTGAAAGGTTTTTCACCAGTGTGTTTACGAATGTGTGTTACTAAAAAAATCTTTTCACTAAAACTACACTGACATATATCACATTTATAAGACTTTTCACCAGTGTGTTTACGAATATGCTTAACTAAATTACCCTTTTGAGTAAAACCATGCTGACATATTTCACACTTGAAAGGCTTCTCACCAGTGTGTTTACGAATATGTCTTACTAAAGTAATATTTTCACTAAAACTACACTGACATATTGCACTGCACTGGCATTTACAAGGCTTTTCACCAGTGTGTTTACGCATATGTCTTACAAGATTACTCTTTTCACTAAAACTTTGCTGACATGTTTCACACTTAAAAGGCTTTTCACCAGTGTGTGTACGAAAATGTTTTACTAAACCACTCCTTTCACGATAACTTTGCTGACATATTTCACATGTGTGAGGCTTTTCACCAGTGTGTGTACGAATATGTCTTAGTAAAGTACTCTTATAACTAAAACTTTGCTGACATATTTCACATCTATAAGGCATTTGAATAGGCTCTTTGAATATAGTAGCAGGCTTGGCCGTAGGACTTCGAGTATTACCGACAATGTTCGAGTTTGATAGTTCATTATTCTTTTGCTTGTGTGTAAATGTGTCTTCCAGCTTTATTCTTTGTAAGTCAAGTTCGGGTTGCTTGACACCGGACACACCTGTAATTATAATTCAGTCCAATACTTGATGAAGTTTGGGGGAATTTTATGCATATAAATCAACTGGAACCAAAAAGTACCCCACCCTGCCCCCTATTCTGTGATTGTGATGACACTTACTAGGTGCTTCTTGTTCTTCTTCCACTTCAATTTTAATCTCAATTAAAGGGACATCATCATCTGAGTCTACATCAGAATGGTGTGGTGGTATATCTTTTGCATCTGACCAGCTATTGTATAGATGTTTTACTTCTACTTCTGTAAATAAATAAGAACACTTTATATTAAAAAGAGAACCGCCTTCAAAAACTTAAAGTGATAAATAGTTTTAGCATAGCACAGAACAGACATACATGAATTTAGTATGGAAAGTCGGTGGCTTTGTTCTTTTTGTTGTTTTTTATTGCCACCGACTTCCGAAAATAAAGTCATGTGTGTTTTGTGCTAAAGATATTTATCACTTTTTAGTTTATGAAGGCGGTTCTCTTTTTAATAAAAAGTTTTTATTTTCCACATTTTAATGCCTCCTTATCATCTAAATCTATTAAGAAACGGCAACACAGTTAAAACAGAGATTGAAAGACCTCCAAAGATGGAAGAAACGAAAGCGTCTTCTATGTATAGTTTGTTGGTTTTTAAAGATTTTTTTCAAAAAACACTGGTTAAGATCTAGTTTCTATGTATACACTAAAACCTTCTCCACAATGTAACAAACACTTTTCTGAAAACCGCATCAAAATTGGTTCAACCAAATGGGAGATAATCGCAGACAAACATATATACAAACATACGGGTCGAATTGAGAACCTCCTTTTTTTAAGTCGGTTAAAAAGCGCCTAGAGCAGTAATCATATACAGTTAATGTTTGTTTTATTTCACTACATTACATGGACAAAAGTTTATTTATTTATTAATACTTCTTTCGCAAAGGTACTAAGCCGGAGAAGTCTCCAGATAAATTCGGATTAGCTATTGATTCAATAAAATTATACACAAGTGTAGCTGCACGTGTAGCATGACGACGCTATGTCTACGGAAGAATAGACATACTGACAGGAAGAATAGACAAACTGTATCTACTGACTTGTCTATTCTTGCTGTCAGTACGAGGCATGCCTTTTAAGTGTTGTCGTTTCAATATATACCGGCAATTTTGGATGAGGAACTGTTTTATATTCGAATTTATTTAAATTTGGAATGTTAAAACAATTGAAAGTACTAAGATTAATGCTATGGTTTAGGTTCAGTGACGATTTGATTCTGTTAGGTCACGTAAATCTTGCTAAGGAAAATGTTCGTGCAATAATTGCGTGGCCAGCCCAAAAAACTTTAATGGGCTGGCCACACTGGTCGCCGGTCGACAAAAAAACGACCTCTTAGTTTTAATAATTCATAAAATGTGTAAAGCCCTTTAATTTACGTAAAATTAGTGTAATATAACTAAAACTAAGTGATAAGTTGTATGTACAGTGTTTACGCAGTGTTTTGTCGAGAGAACTTTGCACAATAAGCAGAACAAAAACTGGCTGTCAAGTCACCGCTAACGGTGAAGGATTTGAAATATCATCGAACCCGGGGAGTATTTTGTTTTATTTAAGTTGTATTTACATACTACTACACATCACGAAATACTGCTCAGGGCTCTGAGCTACGTCCATAATCACACACTGGCTCGGTTTATGTCTCCTTTTGCTTGACAAGTTGTGGAACCAAAATCGACGACGAAACATTCGCCCAGACAGTAAACACCTCATAATGTACTGCACAAAATAAGTTAATTATTGTTCTCTCTGTGTAATTATAAATATTTATTAAACATACCTACCAACTTGCAAACTTGCTATGTGCCCTAAACTTGTAGGTACTTATTTCAAGTATAAAGTAGTGTTCCTATTGTAGTGTAATTCCCTAACTATTCATGTGTACTTATGTTTAACATCCCTTTCTAATTCTAAACAACCTCAACTGATTGTAATACTTATCTATCTGTTAGCTATTTACTTACTTATCATTTAATTTTAATTTTTTCCCCTACTACCTACCTTCTTTTATTATAAATACAGGAACAATTTTCTCTTGCACTTTTATTTAGCTGCACAATTTAACATATTCCAGGTACAGATATTTTGGACAAAATGTTGACCCGCAGTGCTACAATCAAGGAGATGGAAGCTAAACTTAGAGCCACATTGAAGGAGCTTGGGGCTTCTAAAACCTTATGTAAACAGCTGCACCAGGAAAGAGATGACAGCGAGGTGGAAGTGAAGAACATAGTGGACAAGAACACCTTCCTCAAAAATAAACTAGCTGAGCTACATATTCAACATATGGACTTAGCTGAACAACACACTCAACTCCAATATAAGGTGTCATCATTTCAAGAGTGCAGTGACACCCACGAACTGGCTTTGAATAGAATTTCAGAACTTGAACAGCAATTGTGTGATGCCCATAAGGCCCTATCTCACTCAGAGACAACAACCTGTTTAAGGAGTTGGTAGGTAGTAGGTCGAAATCAGTGTGTGAACCAGCGGTAACGATAGATTTGACTGGTGACGATACCATGCCATTGTGTCCTGTTGTAATGAGTCACAATAAACTAAAAAAATATATTAAAATCAAGAAATTAATTAAACGGTCACAAAGATCAATCAAAAAACAAAATCTTTTAAAATTAAATCTTTCCCTAAGAAAACAACGTGTCACCCTTTCAAAAAACTTAAATAATTATATTGTGGAATTAGATAAACATAGAGAAAAATATGACACAGATATTCAACTACTCCATAATGATTTGCTATACATAGAGTACTTGCTGAAGGATATTTTTGAAAAATATGAGTTGTCACAGCAGCAACTAAGTGAACGCTTGTTTGAGGCGGGGGAACTGCTGGACCTGGTGAAGTACAATGCTGAGAGGTATGAGGCTTTGACTAATAATCTTTCATGCGGCAGTGCCAACCAACCACTATCTCAGCCTCAATTAGACTTGCCTTTACCGGTGTTGGCTCTTCCAGCAAACACCAGCGTTAATACACAGAAAAGTAATAAAATTATTTTATTTTCTGATGAGTTAGGTTCAGGCTTTGGGAAAATACTACACAATTACCTTAGCCATAGTTTTACTAATCATAGTTACCATAAAATAAGTTTTCAACAAATCATTAAAAGAATTATAGACACAAACCTAGACCATTACTCTACAATGGTACTACTTTTTGGTAATAGTATTGGTATTAAGAAAAAGGTCATAGTGGTTGGTGTGGACGCCTTATTAAGGCGACGTTATACGACTTCTACAGATTTTAAACTGACAATCACGTCAAAATGTGCAGTGTAAATGATTTGAAAAAATATATGTTAAACTAGAACATTCTCTTAATCATATAGAAAGTGAATATTTTTGATTAAGTTCATATTAAATAGTTTAATTAACTCGTGAAGTTGTGTCTGAAGCGGACAAAACATTGACCATCACACAAAATCTACCAGGTATAATTATCCGAAACTTACACTATCTTACAGACAATTTTATTATCTATCTTTTAGTATACGCCTTTTTTTAATTTTGAAAGAATACTACTTTTATTTCATTTTTTCGACTAAATTTTGAAAGTTTTGGACGCAGACTGCGTCCGTTCTGCATCAGTTTTGCGTCCAAAACTCTCAAAGTTTAGTCGAAAAAATTAAATAAAAGTAGAGAATATTTAAAAGTTTGTTGTTAAAATTAAGGAATGTAGGATTAGTTTTATCTCAATAAAGGTGAAAAAGTGTCATCATAGAATAATAATAGGTTTAAAAACGGAGCTACGTCTGCCAACAAACTGCTTTGCAGTTTGGCAGAGGTAAATATAGCGTGTAACAAATTATTTATGTGAATAAACACTTTTTTCATTTTTTTTTTTTTTTTTTTTTTTTTTTTTTCAAAATTAAAAAAAGGCGTATACTAAAAGATGGATAATAAAATTGTCTGTAAGATGGTGTAAGTTTCGTTTAATTATACCTGGTAGATTTTGTGTTATTGTCAATGTTTTGTCCGCGTCAGACACAACTTCACGAGTTAATTAAACTATTTAATATGAACTTAATCAAAAATATTCACTTTCTATATGATTAAGAGAATGTTCTAGTTTAACATATATTTTTTTCAAATCATTTACACTGCACATTTTGACGTGATTGTCAGTTTAAAATCTGTAAAAGTCGTATATCGTCGCCTTAAAGTTAAACATAGGAAGGCTAATGCTGTGTGCCTTTCCTTATTCTGATACTTTATCAGATGAAGAGAACAATCATATTTACATGTTGTCATAGTGACAAATTATTTTATTTTGACTCTAATAACTTTGTTAGTGGTTTTAAGTTAACTCAGGGAACTTTATCGTGTGCGTTACCCCAGCAAAATAATGTCGAAAATAGTAATTTAAATGTTACAGGCAATTAGTTGTCCAGCTTCTGTAATTGTTGCGCACATTTTTAAATTTGTTGCACATATAGATTTTGAGTTATTCCACAAAAACATTTCCTGCTGGGGTAACGTTACCGCAGCCAGACATTTTCTTTTATAATGGGAATATTGAAATAAATATTAGCCATATAATTAGTGGTCTAGACGAGGTAAATGTTGCAACTTATTTTGTATTTGTCCTTCCTTCGATTGCGATGTTATTCAAGATTTTGCTGGAGTAACGTTTGTGGTTTTGCTGGATCTCTGAAACGGATAAGCAGATTCTTATCATCTTTTTTACATGATTTCTTAAGAATTAGTTTGAATTAGTTGGGTAATAAAAAAACAAAAATAATGCACCATTCAAAGGATATTTAATTAAATATAAAAACACTTCAATAGGTCCTAACACTTTGAATAAGAGCTCGAAAGACTTACTTTAAACGTTGTTTCGTAGCTTGTATCTGTCTTCAAATGTATGTGAAGTTTCATTAGTATCCTGTTAGTAATAAACAAATTATGATGAAATTCAGTTCTCCACTTTGACGGTCATAATGCGCGCTTAGTTATTTGGCCTCCAATAACCCTGTATGTGATTATATAAACTAAATGATATATCAATAATTAGTTACTTAGTTCAGTTATATTCCTGTAAAAGTTCAGCGCAGTACATACAATAATTAACGAGATAATAAAATAAAAGCCATTAGGAAGCGCAATACCGTGATAACCCGACTATATTAAGGTGGTTACAAAAAAGCGACCGCGCAGTACATTATGCTACCTTCTTAAATATGTAGGATAGGTTTACAAGTTTAGTACGGATGTGTACACAAGTGTTTTGAATTCCGTTATTAAATTTTATTTACAGGTAAAATAATCATTTCAATAAAACTTTCAAAATATTGATAAAACTTTAAAACAATCACAGGTAGCAATACTGTTCTTATGGCATTTTCCATTACTTTTTAAATTTTACTTTACACTTTGTCTTTAGTAATACAAATCTTCACTTTTAAAATATAAATTAAGATTTAAAACCATCGCAGAAAATAACAGATATAGAATAAATGTTTTAAGTTCACATTATGCCTACTAATACTTACATATATCGTTTAAAAATCACAAAGTGATGATAATATAACATCATCACAATGTAAGTAGTAAAGTGCTTACATTACTGTAAGCACTTTACTACTTACATTGTGATGATGTTATATAAATGTTTTAAGTTCACATTATGCCTACTAATACTTACATATATCGTTTAAAAATCACAAAGTGATGATAATATAACATCATCACAATGTAAGTAGTAAAGTGCTTACAGTAAGCCCCACTGTTTTATAGTCTAATTTCAAATATCACAATAGTTTTTCCTAGCTAAATACGGATAGTTGTATTCTAAAAATGACTTAACTTATTTCAAAATCACATCGAATATTGAACAGTGTACGCGTCTGTACCGAACTTGTAAGGTGTGTTATACTAAACATTTCAGAAGGTAGCATAATGTACTGCGCGGTCGCTTTTTTGTAACCACCTTAATATAGTCGGGTTATCACGGTGTTGCGCTTCCTAATGGCTTTTATTTTATTATCTCGTTAATTATTGTATGTACTACGCTGAAATTTTACAGGAATATAACTGAACTAAGTAACTAATTATTGATATATCATTTAGTTTATATATTCACATACAGGGTTATCGGAGGCCAAATAACTAAGCGCGCATTATGACCGTCAAAGTGGAGAACTGAATTTCATCATAATTTGTTTATTCCTAACAGGATACTAATGAAACTTCACATACATTTGAAGACAGATACAAGCTACAAAACAACGTTTAAAGTAAGTCTTTCGAGCTCTTATTCAAAGTGTTAGGACCTATTGAAGTGTTTTTATATTTAATTAATTAACCTTTGAATGGTGCATTAATTTTGTTTTTTTATTACCCAACTAATTCAAACTAATTCTTAAGAAGTCATGTAAAAAAGATGATAAGAATCTGCTTATCCGTTTCAGAGATCCAGCAAAACCACAAACGTTACTCCAGCAAAATCTTGGATAACATCGCAGTCAAAGGAAGAACAAATACAAAATAAGTTGCAACATTTACCTCGCCTAGACTACTAATTATATGGCTAATATTTATTTCAATATTCCCATTATAAAAGAAAATGTCTGGCTGCGGTAACGTTACCCCAGCAGGAAATGTTTTTGTGGAATAACTCAAAATCTATATGTGCAACAAATTTAAAAATGTGCGCAACAATTACAGAAGCTGGAGAACTAATTGCCTGTAACATTTAAATTACTATTTTCGACATTATTTTGCTGGGGTAACGCACACAACTTTATCTCTGTCTGGAGAATGTAGACATTTAATTGCTATGTTGATAGCATATAATATTAACAAAATTATAGCTAATATAACGAACTGTAGTATAAGTGATGAATCTATGTTGCCTAGTCACACTAACAACATAGTGATTGATTTTTGTGAATCCTCATATTGTACGAAGGAGGGTCCACCTACGACACCATCATCCTTGGAGGCCGCTACCAGTCAGAGTATTCTCTTCCTGTTGGGATACATACAGACAGTTTGAACTCTTCACTTGTGGTTGTGGAGGGCACTCCGGATAACTGTTTAAACTAGTTTGTAAGACAACAGAAGTTACCCCTTTAAATAATCATTTATTATTACTGAATAATAAAAAGGTATCTTCTGGCAACCTAACAAATAAAGGAAAGCAACATACTTTAAAGTTATTTAATCAAAATATTCAAGGTTGCTCTTCCAAATTACTTGAAATAGAAATGTTTTTAGAAATAACCAAATATGATATTATATGTTTAACAGAACATTGGTTAAAAGATAATCAAGTGATGTCTATTAATTATGAAAATTATTGTGTAATTAGCCATTTCAGCCGGAAACATCATCATCAAACAATCTTAATTAAAAATTCTATTAAATGTAAAGCACGAAAAGACATTGTTAGATTATCAGTTGAACACATTATTTAATTGTCCTGTGTTGAGCTGGATAAGCATGTTATAGTATGCGTATACAGACCTCCAAATTACCAGAATTTATCAATATTTGATTCGGTAATGGAAGATGTGTTAAAAAAAATTAGTACTAGTAGTAAATCAATCATCATATATGTGGTGATTTTAATATTAATTTGTTAGAAAACAACTCCAATAGTACCAGATTATTGAGTCTTTTTAGGTCATTTAATTTGTTAAATGTTTTTATAGAACCGACCCGAGTGACAGCTTCTTCTGCCACCTGTATTGATAATATATTTTGTAATTGTGATTACTTTCATAAAGAAATTATAAATGAGCTGCCATCTGATCATAGTGGACAAACAATAACGTTTAGCGCCTACATACCTTTGCAAAAAATTCAAATAAGGTTTAGGCCAATCACATGTAAAAACTTAGAGCAATTTAATAATTCATTGGAAAGTAAATTGAGTGTTCAGTGCTTTGATAATATAGGTGACCCCAATGAGTTCAACGCCGAGTTTTTTTCACTATTAAACATGCAATTTAATGAAGGTTTTCCACTAAAGACTAAAAGTATTTGCACAAAGTTCTTATTTAGCGATTGGGCGACTCCAGGTATTTGTAAAAGCAGGGAAAAACTATTTGAACTTTATGGCCTAAAGCAACATACAAGATGATTTTTTATGCACGCTCCAAATTTCTCAGGGTGATAGTACCCATGAAATTGAATAACTTTCTCCAAAAAACATGGGTCGAAATATTAAAAAAAAAATCGGACTTCCCATACAAAATCGATCAGCTGACTATTGATTTTGTATGGGAAGTCCGATTTTTTTTTTAATATTTCGACCCATGTTTTTTGTAGAAAGTTATTCAATTTCATGGGTACTATCACCCTGAGAAATTTGAAGCGTGCATAAAAAATCATCTTGTATAATTAATAGAAGCTTTCATCAGTATGTTGCAAAATATTCGAAACTTTTTTAAAGTGTCTGCAAAATAGCCAAATCTCTTTATATTAGAAATAAAATAAAATTAGCTGATGACAAAATAAAAACTACATGGCGAATAATAAATAATAAAACAGGTGGGAAAAAACAACGTAGTACTGAATTTAATTTAGAGACTGCACATGGCCCCATAAATTCAGATATAGAAGTAGTTCAAGAATTTGAAACCTTTTTTGGCAATATTCCCACTAAAACCACTGAAGCTTTAAATTCCTCTCCCGCTCTCTCTGCTGCCTTACTTAGGAAGAATGTTAAGAAATGCCCTTTGGAGTTTAGATTTCAACTAAGGCTCGACCGAGATCTCGGTCTCGGTCTCGGTCTCGGCATTCTCGGCTACAAATCCAACCGAGAAATTAGTCTCGGTTCTCGGCTAGTTATAGCCGAGATTCTCGGTCATGGCCGAGATTGTAACTTTGTTCGGATCGGCATTCAAATTTTGCCGCGCGCGGCCACACGCTGCAGCGCGAAGTCGATTGGTGTATGTGTGTGAGAGAGCTGAATTGTGATTGGTTGAAGTCTCGGTTGCCGAACTGCGGCCGACCGCCTTCGCTCCGTTCGTGCAGTATTCGAAATAATAATTTGTTGTTTATGTTTACAATTCAAACATTATGAAAGTTTGTTAATGCAGTAAATTAAAATAAGTTCTTTTTTAAGGGTTGTGTTGCTAGTTGCTGTGATTTCTTGTTGTTGTTACTTGTAAATTGATTTATTACACTGGTTTGGTGAAAGCAAGATCATTACTTACCTACTTATAGTTTTCGGTGGAATATAAAGTGGGTAAGTGGTTTTAGGATAAATATACGTAAATTAAATAAATATATATTACAGATTGATAGGGTTTTGTGACTTTATGCGTATGTATTTTGCTGATAATACGTAAGGTACAATTAAGATAACTAAACAAAAACAAACAATTAAACTCTTAATGAAAACGTAGGATCAGGTTCTCGTAAGACGACTTGGGCATCTTCAACTAAATCGTCAAACATGACTGCAACAAATCAATTCAACTTATGGGCAGCTCATGATTCCATAGAGTTGGAAGACGAGCCAATGACCAATGCGAATACAGTTCAAGTTCTGTGATCCAAATAGCGCTAGAAAGTTTTCTTAACCCGTTGACTGCGGGCGAACATTCGCTACGCCGATCGCCAGTGCGGCTGGCCACACAACTGGTGTGTTGGCCGCACAGCCGAAACGCTTTTTCGTAAACGAGACGAGAGTGCGGCCGCACACGCTTGGCGTGTGCGGCCGTACTTTACGCCAGTGCGGGTTTACGCGCTTGGCGTGTTTTACTACGCGTGTGCGGATAAACACATACGGTTGTGTTTCATAATTTTGCGTCGACTGTGCGGGCGCTCACATACGGTTGTGTTTTTCGATTTTGCGTCGACTGTGTGGATATTTTTTAGAAATATTCACACGATTTATATTAAATATAAATAAATAAATAATTACTTATACATTATATCAGTTATTTTTCTCTCAAGACTTAAAAATGTAAATAGTATTGCCCCCCGATTATGTAGGCAAGTATGAAAACTAAGGGATCTAAACCAAAATTATAAATTTATCTAGGTTTGTTACCTAGTATTTATACATATTTCAAACACGTCAACATTGGGACTTAATAATACTGAACTCCTTAATGCTTGACTTGAAACTATCAACTAGCCTATTGCAAAAGAGGTACTTTTGCAATAGGCTAGTTGATAGTTTGAGAATTCGATTATTATTTTTCTTGTGACTGGTTCTTCTTTTATTCAAAATATAAATCTTATTCCCCACTAGAATCACATACGGTTGTGTGTGCGCCGCACTCACGTATTTTTGTTGAAACACAAACGTATGTGTTTTGCCGCACTAGCGTAGCTTCGGCCGCCACACAACCGTATGTGTTTTGCCGCACTGGCGTTTAGCAAAATACTAAAACACATACGGTTGTGTGTGCGCCGCACTCACGTATTTTTGTTGAAACACAAACGTATGTGTTTTGCCGCAGTCAACGTGTTAAAGAGCCAACACTGCAAAGAAATGCTAATATTTTTGGGTATTGGTTTTCGTCACCTTATAAGGTGCTTAGACTTGCAGCAAATAAGTTTTTATCTGCGCCACCTACTAGCGTAGCAAGTGAACAACTATTTAGCAAAGCTGGACAATTGTATGACGAGAGGCGCCACTCTTTGAAAGGCGAAAATGCCGAGAAATTGCTATTTTATGTTATAATATAATGTTATTTAACTTTGATTATTAATAAATTAAATAGTTAGTGCTGTATTAAAAACATAATTTTTTTTTTCACGCTTTGTCTATTCTCGGTCTCGGTTCTCGGTCTCGGCCGAGATAGTATTATATTCTCGGTCTCGGTCTCGGTCTCGGCCGAGAACGAAAAACCCATCTCGGTCGAGCCTTAATTTCAACATACAAACCCCCAGGCTGTTATAAAAGCCTTTAAAGATCTTAAAATTAAATCAATAGAAGATCTTTGGGGAATGTCTGTAAAAGTTTGTAGATCTATTATCGATACTATTGCGTCCTATTTAGCTCTCATATTTAACACTAGTGTAAACCAAGGAGTCTTTCCGGATCTGATGAAATGCAGTAGAGTAGTCACCATTATTCAAATCCGGTGATAGTAAAGACCCTAACAATTGTAGGCCAGTGTCGATTCTGCCAGTTCTCAGTAAGGTGTTTGAAAAGTTAATGCTCAATCAAATGTTACGTCACTTTAATAAAAATTCCATCTTTCATGAACTACAATACGGTTTCACCAAAGGGCGTTGTACAACTGACGCTGGTGTCACCCTAATAAAGAACATTTTTAGCGCCTGGGAGGAATCATTGCCATTGGAATCATTTGCGACCTCTCAAAGGCGTTCGATTGCGTTGACCATGAGACACTATTGCTGAAACTGGAGCACTACGGGATTAGTGGAGTATCTCTTGATTTACTAAGGTCATACCTGAGGGATAGACAGGTAAAAGTTCAGGTTAACGGTGTGAACTCATTGGGGTCTGATATCACTATGGGCGTTCCTCAAGGCTCAATATTAGGTCCATTTCTATTCTTAGTCTATATAAATGATTTACCCCAATTACTTCAAAATCAACCGAAGATGGTGTTATTTGCTGATGACACCTCATTGATTTTTAAGGTAGACAGACGGTCACAACATCTTGACGACGTAAATGATGCTATTCTTCAGATTCAAAATTGGTTTACGGTACAGTAGTACCCAACTGATAAGGCGCGTCGTGAATCTTCGTTCGCACAGAAAAGAAAGTATGGCCCCGAAGATTGACGAAAGAATGCTTAAAACTTACAATAAACCTTAGACCACTACTATAAGGTTCATAATACACTGCAGCTGTTAGTTCCGTCTCACTCGCAAGTCACGCCCCTCCGCACAATTACACTTCGTGCCAATTTTATCGGGCCACCAGTTTTCATCAAATATATAAATAATTAAAAATACAGGTTATTAAAAATGTACGATTTATTTAATAAACAAATAAGTATTTATTTAATAAACAATAGAAATGTATGGCTTGGTATGAAAAATCGCCCAATTCCTTACGATAAGTTTTTTTCAATTTACCCTTTTTCGGCGTTCTAAAAAAAGGCCCCGCAGTGTTTTCACTCGTATGCTGATCCTTCTGTTTAAAAATTCTCGTTATTGTTTGTTTTGAAATTTGTGTACCTTCGGCCGTACGGTCAGTAATTTTCAAAAATCGATCTTTTATAATTGTTGTGTTCTTAATTAAGACTCATGAGCTTCCTTTTTCATGAACTCGTGCACATTGAAAATTATTTCCCGAGCTTGACTTTTAAGTGGTTGCCCCCTTTTTAAAGAACTCATTTAAAACCATAAAAAAGAAAACACTTTTGTTGCCACTAAGTGTAATTTTGCCTGCTGCGTGTGCACTCGATCAAAAGTATGGCGGCTGACCAATAGCAGTACAGGAAAAAGAAGCGCGGTGCGTGGAGCGTGCCGATTGGTCAATAGCATTTCCCGCGCTTTGAAAATCCATCTTCTGCGCAGGTACATCGGTAAGCCATATCAGTTGGGTACTACTGTAAACAATTTGGTACTTAATGAAAAAAAAAACGAAATGTATTCGATTCACGTTACCAAATGTTAGGAATAGCAAATGTGACATCATTCTAAATGGAGAGAAACTGGAATTTACTAATCAAACGGTTTTCCTAGGAATCACGCTAGACGAGAAATTACAATGGGGACCTCACATAACATCTATTGCGGGGCGACTAAGCTCCGCGGCTTATGCTGTTAGAAAGATAAGACAGTTGACAGATGTAGAAACTGCGCGTATGGTCTACTTTAGCTACTTTCACAGCATTATGTCGTATGGTATTTTACTGTGGGGTCGGGCTGCCGACATTGAATCCATTTTTATCTTACAAAAAAGAGCAGTTAGAGCCATTTATAATCTACGTCGCTGCGAATCTCTGAGGGAACTATTTAAAAATATAAATATAATGACAGTGCCTTGCCAATTTATCTATGAAAATATTATGTATGTAAGAAAAAACCAACATATTTTTAATAAAGTAAGTGATAGACATAATATTAATACCAGAAACAAAGACAAAATAGCTCAACCATATTTTAGATTATCTAAAGTTCATAAATCTTTTATGGGGTACTGTGTTAAGTGTTATAACAAAATTCCTAGTGATATATTGCAACTAAGTGAAAGAAAATTTAAAACATATATTAAAAGTACACTCTGTAAACAAGCATATTACAGTTTAGAGGATTATATCCATGATAATAATGCTTGGAAACATGCTGGGCCGGGCTCCATAGGACAATTGACAGTCTAGACAAAATCAAACTGATTGCTAATCAAAACTACTTAATGTATACTTATTAAATATATACATTATATTTAATTCTTGCTCTGGTTCACACACTAGTTCATAGTTTGTTGAAATGTAAAGAGTTGTTGTCTACTTCTTCAATAATTGTAAATAATAATATGTGAACACTATGTATCTATATATACTATGTATACAACTTGGCTGTCGTTCTTAATCTTGTAATACTTTGTACATACTTCAATGTAGTGTTTTTTATGCAGGGTCCATCGTGTTCACGTATAGTTATATAACTATAAACTGTAAATGCAAAATATTGTACACATTTTTTTTAAAAGAGTAAGTATGGAGTTTCTTGCCCATTCTTCTCCATACGAAACTACCTTTTGGAAGGGGCAACTAAAATCAACTTTTTTTTTTATGACGTTCAAAAGTGCCTTTAATGGTCTAATTGAAATAAATGATTTGACTTTTTGACTTTGAATTTTCTACAACTTTCGAAGAGGTCTAACACAGTTTAAGTGTTTCAAAGAGCTAACATCTGTGTTCCATGATGACATCCGGTGTCTGCAGACTGTCAAACGCTGGTATTTATAATTCTAGCGTGGATATACTAAGTGACAAATCTCGTGAAGAACGTCCAAAGTCCGCCTTCATTGAAGATAAAATCGTTGCTTAAGACAACTATTTCACTAATATCGTCATGTGTCATATCGAAGGATAGAGGCATTATTAGGCATCTCAGGGACAATCATTCAAAAGATCTTGCATGGGGCGCTTGGTGTGAGAAAGCTAGTTGACCGTTGGATCCCGCATTTGCTTTCCGACGATCATAAATCGGCCCGCGTCAGACGGTGTAAGAAAACTCTTCAAAGGTTTAACCGAGGAGAGTCAAATCACGTCTAAGACATCATCAGTAGTGACTAATCGTGTGATGAATCTATGTCTACAATCCTGATTCCAACTAACAATCTACAAACTGGGTCTTCCAAGGTGGGTCAAAACAAACTAAAGTCGTTCGTTCTCGAAGCACCACAAAAGAGATAGTGGGTAAGTTCGTTGCGAGAATCGGTTATGTTGCGAGGATTGCACTTGAAGATCGTAGAACGGTTAATACAGAGTGGTATACCACAGTTTCTTTACCACAACTCATCACCGAACTACGAAAATGTTACCCAAAGCGACGCATCATCTAAAAGCATGATAATGTAGCGACCAAAACCGCAACGACATCCGCTTCCGCTTATGAGCGGTGAGAACTCTGCATAAAATCACGCCACCTCTACGTCATATCTTATGATGTCGAGTGATACCTGCGCAAGCGCCGCCTCCTGCTAACGAGCCGGCCGCACCCTATTGTTTACATCGCTGCGTAGCAACATGGCCGACTGTCGTCCTTTGTATTATGGTCACCGGCCATATTGTGGGCGTCACAAAGTAATTAGTAAAAAGTGTCAAGTGTGAACCTTAATATGTGTATGTCTCACTAGTATAAATACCGCGTACTAGCATTGTTTTAGTTTACTCCGCTTTCGCTTTGCTTGCTTGCGCTTAACGCTCTGTATTATTTCTCTCTGCTAATGTCTGTAATTAATTATTATCGTTGTTTTTATGTATTAATAAATTTGTAAATAAATAAGTTTCGTTAGCGCGTTCTGCTTTAATTTAAATAAATCGACACCTGAGAGGTAGCCTTCATAAGAAGCGGCCCAGGTCGACCCCTCACACAACTGGGCTCACTCAATAACGTAAGCTCACGCAGTTCATATGAACGTTATATGATATAATTTTCAGATGCTATAAAAACAAATAACCTAATTTCATGTGATCGAATGTTATATTTCATATAACCTTCTTTTGCTCTAATAACATTTAGTATAACGTTCATTTCCTATAATTCACAATTTGTATAATGCTCTTTTATATAACGTTCAGTTAACCTAATTTTCATTTGACCTAATTTTGATATCAACTAAATTTAAGTCAAAATTCTGTAATGAATAAGTAAATATCAGGAAACATACTGTTATAACCGTATATAAAAATGTACGTTGTTTTATAGGTGTCGCCTTGTTTCGCAGACAGAAATTTCATAGAATTTCGTTTCCCAGAAAATGTTTCAAATAATATTTGGTTTTCGTATTTTTATTTCGACTATTATTGTTTCACAGACTATTTACTTCAATGAAAAATATTTCACAGAAACACAATTCAATGAATTTTTAATCCCATTTTTTTGTTTAACAAACTTATCAAAAAGTAGAATTCTTTTTTAACGAATATTATTTGTTTGTTGTATTTTTCCATGGAATTTATTTCAACAAAAATGTATACTTAGATAAAAATAAACAAAAACGAAAATGTTGTCTTAAAAAGTCAATATGTTGTGCTACCAAAGTTAATGACAGAAACGAATCGCAGCGAAACCGACTCCACGTAGTCTTGTCTGCCCTTCCCTAGAGTGTAATTTAAATCGACGGTCGGCGGATCGGCGTGGAGGGGCGAGGCGGCCTGAGCTGAGGAGCAGGTGGTTTTAACGCCCGCCGCAGCGGCTGAGGCTGGCCGGCGTAGCCGGCCAGTAAGCCGAAGCTGCGGTGGTGAGCGTGAATACCATATGCGACGATAAGCTCGCGTGGGACCGCCAGAGCCCCGCAACGCCCGAGCCGTAACAGAAACTATGCCTGCTGCATGTTGCCTGCTCGCTTGCATGATGCATGCTTGCTTGCACGCTGCATGCTTGCTTGCACGCTGCATGCTTGCTTGCACGCTGCATGCTCGCTTGCACGCACGCGCAGTATGTTTGGTTAGATCTGAGACTCCCATTATTGGGAAGAAGTTTTATATTAAATCTATACTTCTATACTATATAATATTATAAAGCTGAAGAGTTTGTTTGTTTGGTTGAACGCGCTAATCTCAGGATGTACTGGTTCGAATTGAAAATTTTTTTTTGTGTTGGATAGTCCATTTGCCATGCGAAGCTGGGTCGGATCGCTAGTAAAAAATATATGGATAAAGAATATTTGATCTGTTATTCTATGATATGATTATTCTAACAATATACTTTATGTGAAACAAAAATCAATAATTTAAAAATCTTCAAAGTAAGTATTCTGCGTATTGATTATTCTATAAAACGAAATTATAAGAAGAAAAAATGTGAAACGAAATTCTATAAAACTATTAGCTATAAAACAGGTTGTACGTTGTTTCATAGCTAATAGTTTTATAGAATTTCGTTTCACATAAAAGTTTAATGTCGGAATAATCATGTCATAGAATAACAAATCAAATATTCTTCATCCTTATATTGTTTCTTTAAAAAATGTATTACCAAGATGAAGGTCTCAGTTCTAACCAAACCTAATGCGCGTGCGTGCAAGCAACCATGCAGCATGCAAGCAAGCATGCAGCGTGCAAGCAAGCATGCATCATGCAAGCGAGCATGCACCATGCAGCAGGCATGTTTTCTGTCACGACTCCGGCGTTGCGGGGCTCCGGCGGTCCCACGCGATCTTATCGTCGCAGATGGTATTCACGCTCACCACCTGCTCCTCATCTCGCGGGCCGCCTCGCCCCTCCGCGCCTTCGCGGATTTAAATTACACTCTAGGTGTAGGGCAGACAAGGCTACGTGGAGTCGGTTTCGCAGCGATTCGTTTCTGTAGGGCAGACAAGGCTACGTGGAGTCGGTTTCGCAGCGATTCGTTTCTGTCATTAACTTTTGTAGCACAACATATTGACTTTTAGACAATTATTTTTGTTATTCTATTTATGTACATTTTCGTTGAAACAAATTCTATCGAAAAATACACTAAACAAACAATATTCGTTAATAAATAATTCTACTGTTTGATAAGATTGTTAAACAAAAAAAATGTGATTGAAAATTCATTGAATTGTGTTTCTGTGCAATATGTTTCATTCGAGTAAATAGTATTTGAAACAATAATAGCCGAAATAAAAATACAAGAACCAAATATTATAATCATTAAACATTTTCTGGGAAACGAATTTATATGAAATTTCTGTCTGCGAAACAAGGGGACACTGTTGTAACCTCATCTAACCCATACGATTCACCAACAATAGAGAAAATCTGGTCAATGGTCACTGTTCTAACCTAACCTAACCCAAATTATTCAATAACTAAATTATGCTAAACGTTACTTATAGATTTCGAATATTATAGTAACTGATTATTATACTATATGAATGTTAGTTCAAATGTGCATTATATAAAATGTTCATTATACCACATAAAATTAGGTAAAATGAAATTATATCAATAATTCATTATATCATTTCATCGTTACATTAAAAAAAAGTAAGTTAAATAAAATTTGTTAGTTAATCTCTAGGGGAGGCCTACGTTCAGCAGTGGACGGCAATAAAGTCAAAGTCAAAGTCAAATAATTTATTTCAATTAGACCATTATAAGGCACTTTTGAACGTCAAATGAGAAAAAAAAATTGATTCTAGTTGCCCATTCCAAAAGGTAGTTTTGTATGGAGAAGAATGGGCAAGAAACTCCATACTTACTCTTTTAAAAACGATGTTAACAATATTTGCATTTACAGGAATTATATAATTATACGTGAATACGATGTATAATACCTTGCATAAAAACACTAGGTATTTGAAAGTGTGTACAAATAAAATAATAGGCTGATATATATATACATATATAAATAAAATTAGATCATATAATCTTTAGAGCTTTTGGTATTATTTCAAACGTTACACACCCATATTAAACACCCACACTTTGGAGTGGCAAACATGTTTTAATAACATGTTCGAGCGAATGGAAAAGTGTCTTAAACTACGTGGGGAATACTCTAAAAACCAATAAAAAATACTGTAAGGTTCTAGTTGGTTTTCTTTCTTCAAACGACAAAACTTAAAAGGCATGCCTCGTATGTCTATTCTTCCGTAGACATAGCGTCGTCATGCTACGCGTGCTGTCATTTCTTAACTTCAAATACTTTATACATAGTACATACTCAAGTGGGCAAAGGGGCCACTAGATTCAATTTCCCTTTTATGGCGTTCAAAAAAGCCTTTAAATGGTCTAATTTAAATAAATGATTTGATTTGACACAACATAAACGTCCTATAACTGTTACAGCGTTTCTGAATACGAAACAAAACTTTCAATAACTATTTAACGGATTACTAGTTCCGTATTTGCCGATAGACGGGTTTGATAAGGAATCGCGTTTAAAATAAATTTTATTATTTTTATTCGTCGTTTTCCGAGGGTAAAAGCGATCAAGTTTAAATTCTACATCCTTTTTTTCTACGTCTTAAGTTTCTGGTTAGGAGATATATTAAAAATAAACACCAGTATTTCCAAATCATAATCTGATGAGATGCTCCTATTCATTACGTGTTTCCTCCTTTCAATAATTTTAGGATTAAGCTTTCACTGGAATTTAATTCAAAAAACACAAAATAAGCTAAACAACCTTGACAAGTGCGAGTCGGACTCGCCCACCGAGGGTTCCGTACATATTTGTAGGTGCATATCAATACTTCTATACTAATCCATACTTTAATCTACTTAATATTATAAATGGTTTTTTTGCGATATCAACGGCCGACTCTTTTTTTCACGTTAACGAAAAACGGAAAAAACGGAAAATCAACCCTCTAGGTTGATTTTTCCGTTTTTTCCTTTTGAGGTACGGAACCCTTATAGGATTACTTTGTTGTCCGTCTGTCTGTCAAACATTTTTAACTCAGAAACGCGTGGAGGTATCGAGTTGAAATTAAAACCATATGCTCAAGTCTACGGTCCCTTGATGCTGTAAAAAAAATCAACCCTCTATGTTAACGTGAAAAAAAGATACGGCCGTTTATGTTGCAAAAAACGCATTTATAATATTAAGTAGATTAAAGTATGGATAGTAGGTATGGATTAGTATAGAAGTATGGATATGTACCTACTAATATGCACGGAACCCTCGGTGTGCGAGTCCGACTAGCACTTGACCGGTTTTTTTCCTTTTGAGGTACGGAATCCTAATTACCTATAAGAATTTTATCAGGCGATGTTTTTACTGTTTCAGTTGTAATTCAACATACGAGGAGCTTAACTCCGTTTAAGTTAAAATTGAAGGCATTTGAAATTCTCGGCCGCTCACACCGTTTTGGTCAAATCCAGAAGACGAGTTCCCTTTCACTCCAGGTCATTTCTTAATTGGACGACCTCTCTTCGTGTAAAAGATATACGGGACTACTCCACTCATCATTTGACGCACCATCAACGTATTGAGCAGCTACTGCTGCAGCAATTCTAGACGAGATGGAGTAAGGAGTACCTATGTCTCCGAGCTTCTGCAGCGAGTAAAGTAGTATACAGGCAACGGTAGACTGAACCTGGCTGGTTACCCTCCTTTATGACAACGAGGGAGTCCAGTTCCTCGTTGTCATAAAGGAGGATAACCAGCCACCAATGAAGTGGAAGTTGGGTCGCGTTGTTTCTCTTTATTCTGGCACAGACGGCAAAAGCAGAGTCAACTGGGATTATCACAAAGGCATTAATCAAGATTAGCCTGTTATTTCCAATAACAGGCAAATCTTGATATGCCTTGCTATGAATTATATTAATATATATTGTAGCTACGTATGTGACGGGCTTTATGTGTATAAAACTGCAGAAAATTTACTTAAACGTTGATGTAGTTTGCTGACATGAAAAGTCATTAAGCGGCCCAAGCAAAAAGCTCAGCCCATCTTTGACGGAAAACATTATTTGCCTAAGTTATATACGTTGGCCATTATGTTTCTGTATGACGTTATCACGTAAAACTATCGTCCGTAAACCAACTTTACAGACAATCAATTTGTTTTTGTATTCATTGTGCACAAAATTTTTTGTTTTTTCATTTGTTCCTTTTTGTTATATAAGCCTAATACCAAAGGGAATGCACTGGCCTCTGTAATTCAGTTTGTAACTAGCTCAGGGGTCAGGGATTTCAAGTAATCTGGATCTTATTCAAATAGCAATAAAGACATTTTTATTTTTTTTTTTTTTTAATTATAGCTATGGAACTAATAAACGGCAAATATTGGTCAGTCAAGTTAACTTGAGGTTAAACGGAGATTTTCTTATATAACGGTGTTTGGAAACGCACTTTCACAAATTATCGAACCAATAGCGCTACTGAATAGATAATCTACCGGTAAAAGTACTTCAGAAACTGGGCAATAGTAACTTTCATCCAGTCCTCCGTACTTGAATTAATTTTTAATTTAAAAAACATACCGTGACTTGAATGTTCCTTCTCTGGCTCAGTCATATCTTGTGTCTCATAGATATCTGGTGCTTCTTCTTTGATAGCAACGCTTGTTGTTAGACATCCATCTATACTTATTGGCTCTATCGCAGTTTTAATAAACCCCGCGAGAAACTGACGCTGGTTGATCAAAGGATTTAGCTGTAAAAGTTGATTATAGTGGTCAGTGTTATGTTGATGGACAGACACATGAGTATAAACTTGTTCCTTATAATATTGTCCAAGTTCATGAGATAACGAGGAGGCTGCAAAATTATCGATGATTTAATAAATATTGCACCACACTTCAGAACCTCTAATTACTGTTAAGGTGCTCTCTCACTTGGATCATTCGCTTGTAATGTAACGTTACAAAGTCGAGCATTACACCAGTGAGAGAGGAGAACCGAGCATTACAGTGCGCAACTTGATGATACAATGATATATTGTGATACTACTTGTAAAATCAATGCGCACCACTTGTAATTGAGCCTGTCAGAATAAACTAAATGCTCAAAATGGAATCTAAAGTTACTTTACAGGCGAATACTCGTCAGTCAGCGAGGCAGCTGCTGTAATGTAATGCTCAAAATCGAAACTCAAACGTTGCATTACAGGCGAATGCTCCAGGTAAGGGGGGGAAACCTTTAAGAAGAATCATACATATTATACAAGGTGTAATGTCAATATGTCAATATGTGTATTATATAATTTTTCGTAGCACATACATGTGAGCACTATGTTCTTTAAAGCTACCATTTACGAGGTATACCTCTCATTGACTTGAATATGCCCTGGCGGTTGGGAGAGTTATGCTCACTTGAATGTCTCGCTGCCGGTGGCGCATGTGTTGGATCATTCGGTTCCCTTCAAAATGGTTGAGCTAAATGGTGCCGATCCATGCGTCATGTTCGTGAACGGACGCCGTCGGTTGGGACTGGTCATCTCTTAGCTGCCTCGGTTATTTTAAATTTTGGTTTGAATTGTTATTATAACTATATTTGTCTCTAGACCTCTTTTAACATGCAAGACGTGTTACATTGTTCTCACATTGTACCCTTAGATTCAACATGAATGATGTAACCTAAACTTGTAAAATTTATCAGATTTTAATAGAGTGTTCATGGAGTTTCTTGCTCGTTCTTCTCCATAGAAACCTACTGTTTGGAACGAGCAACTAGCTTCAACTTTCTGACTGACTGACTCTGACAATTCAAAAGTACCTGTAAATGGTTTAATTGAAATAAATGATTTTGAGTTTGAATCAAATACGCAAAACCTAAAAATAGTTTGATTAGAATAACGAGCAGAATCAATTGAACCATTTTTTAATATAGGTCACATTTTTCAAAAAATCTTCATTATACATGTTGCCCTGTCTATTTATTAATAACTCAAGCCATCACGTGCGCAAACCTGCCAAAATAGGTAAACAAACACAAATGGTTGTCGTCCAGTTTAAATCTTCTCATACGCGTGATAATAATAGTTCTTATTTCAATGCAAATACGAGTCTTGGTAAAACTAAAACAGCACATAAAACCTTTAAATATTTTTTTACTTTTTTTTTTCTCTCAAAATTAGGTTAATTGAATTAAAAATCATTTGGGGTGTCTGAGGTTTTGCGTGTTTAACGTTACACCTTGTATATTATGATGTGGAAGGTTCTTTTTTTATACAAGACCATTCAATGTCAGCCTCCTCGCAAACCATTACCTTACCTATGATTAATTACTCAATAAAAAAAATAGTTTTATTAAAAAAGGGTATTTCTATTTAAAGAAAACATACGACAAAGATTTTTTCATGATAAAGAATACCCAAACATTTTTTAATATGACGTCATACCTCTAGGTCTGATATCTGAGTCGCTACATAAGGTTAAAATATTCCGTTTCAGTCAAAACTAAGAAGCTATTATGGGGAACACATTTTGGCAAAATGGCAGTTTTATAATTGAACTAGGTGGTCAAATACCTTCTACCCATTTGGCTGACCACATGATTTATGGATGATTCGAGGACGGATCCAGTCAAGACACGTCCGAGCGAAAACATATTACATGTAGGTACTTAGTGATGACGAAACTGAAGATCGAGGACGGTAGTATCATCTCATCGAAACCTGAGATCCTATAATGCTGGGGCCACACTAGCGTTTAACGTGAATGCCCATTATCGCGATAGTTATTGCAATAATTTTTACCGCATTAAAGTGGGTGGCTACACTTCAACGGTCAACATGAATGCTCATTATTGGCGATAAAAACGGCGTTGAATTTACTTCAATTCAAGCAAGATGGACGTCGACAGAGCTCTATATTTCATGAGTGTAAATTTATATTATTTGACTATATTGAATCATTACCGAATAAAGAGAAAACGGAAACAAAGAAAAAGAAGATGGTGGATGATACAAATGCACAGGAATCGTACAGGAAATCCGTCGGAGGCAAATCCGTCGAACAAAAAACAAACACGTCCGCTCATGTTGCGCTCTCGATGCACACTGACAATACGTAGTGTGGCCACTTTATCGCATCAATTCTCGCGTTAATCTCTTTGATGTACCGCCACTTGAGCTATCGCCTAACGCCGACCGGCATTGTTAATGCCATTGTCAAATTATCCCGTTAAGTTGTGGCTACACCTATGGTTAACGTCCATTATCGCGATAATTAATGGCATTTCCCGTTAGTGTGGCCCCAGCATAAGATCTAGAGAGGTTTTAAGGACAGTTGTACACCTCGACACGACAGCCCGTTGTTAGTTCAGCTCAGGACACCAGAGCGAGACTGACCCGACATTACACTGAGGATATCCCAAACATCAGCCTGTTTGAGATTAGAATGGCCCTCCTGAGCTTAAGAACAACAAGGCGCCGGGCGATGAAAGAATTACGACGTAACATCTGCGAGCGGGTGCAAAAACAGTACTTTTAGTCCTTCAAAAGTTGTTTATTTCCGTCATTCTCGAAGGTATTACGCACAGGAGTGTGTTGGTGCTCTTCTTCAAAAAAGGTGATAATACCTTATTGAAGAATTATAGACCCATCTCATTCCTGAGCCATGTGTACAAATTGTTCTCAAGGGTTATTACAAATCGTCTCGAACGCAGGTTTGATAACTTCCAGCCTCCCGAACAAGCCGGTTTCCGAAAAGACTTCAGCACCATAGACCACATCCATACGCTCCGGCAGATTATACAAAAGACTGAAGAGCATAATCAGCCATTATGTCTAGCGTTTGTGGACTATGAAAAAGCCTTCGATTCAACCGAAACCTGGGCGGTGTTGTTTTCAGCGATGCCGTATTGACTATAGATATATCGCAATATCGGAGTGTTTGTATAGAAACGCCACTATGTTGATCCGATTACAGAACGAGAGCACGAAATCAATCCAATTGCAAAGAGGCGTGAGACAGGGAGACGTTATTTCTCAGTGTTCAACTGTTCACAAACGCACTCGAGGACATTTTCAAGCTTTCAGCAAGACTGGGATGGATCTGGCATCATCATAAATGGAGAATACATCACTCATCTTCTTTTCGCCGATGATATAGTCATCATGGCTGAGTCGATGGAAGATATTAACACTATGCTCAGCGACCTCAGTAACATTTCTTAACAGGTAAGTTTTAAAATGAATGTGGACAAAACGAAGATTATTTCGAATGTCCATGTTCCAGCTGTACCGGCAATTGTTGGGAACGATACTCTCGAAATTGCCGAACACTATGTTTACCTTGGACAAACTATCCAACTAGGTAGGTCCAATTTCGAGAAAGAGGTCGCCCGAAGAATCCAACTCGGATGGGCAGCGTTCGGGAAACTACGAGATATCTTTTCGTCCAAAACTCCACAGTGCCTAAAGACGAGGGTTTATAATCAGTGTCTGTTGCTAGTGATGACATATGGCACAGAAACGTGGTCCTTAACAGCTGGTCTCTTAAAGAAGCTCAGAGTCAAGCAGCAAACCATGGAGAGAGTTATACTCGGAGTTTCTTCGCGCGATAAAATCCGGAACGAGCAAAGTCGCCGAAAAGCTAAGGTCACCGACGTAGCTCTGAGAATATGCAAGTTGAAGTGGCAATGGGCAGGCCACATCGCTTGTAGAACCGATAACCGATGGGGAAGAAAGGTTCTCGAGTGGCGACCACGAACCGGAAGACGCAGCGTTGTTAGGCCTCCCACCAGATGGACCGACTACATCGTCAAGGTCGCGGGTAACAAGGTCGCGGCGGTGGATGCAGGAGGCCTATGTTTAGCAGTGGACGTCTTTCGACTGATGATGATGACTTAGTGATCGGTAGGGCAGCAAATGGACGTCAAGCAATGCTCACTACTATTGGCCCTGTAATATATAGGAAAACTAACTGTTGGTTGCTGCTTGCATATCATGTGCATAATATGATATAAGGGCTATGCTCAGCTCACAAATATCCACCCCTGCAATGGGCTTAGAAAACGTTCCTATAAGAACCTCAGAGGTGTAAGAGTAAATAATGATTTTAATCATAATTATTTTATCTGCGTAATGAATATTTTAATAAAAGATAAGTACAATATCTTAACAATATCTTCCTAAGAGTGAACATTTCAACTTCATGTAGTGACTCAGATATCAGACCTAGAGGAATGCCGTAATTATAAAAAATGTTTAGGTAGTCATGTACAGTCACCAAAAGACATGAGTATACATGTCGCCGGGAATAGTTGAAGTTTACTTAGAAACCAATGGAGGCTTTCAAATGAAATTTAATTAAATCATTGAACTGTTTAGTCTATATTAATTGTACTTTATTTTATTCATAAACACCCATCAGTTTCTAAGTAAAATTCAACTATTTCCGGCGACATGGATACTTATCTCTTTTGGTGACCGTACTATCATCATAATATGTATATACTGTTCTTTGGCCAGCTACTTAGGATTTTGGTCCAAAAATGTATGAAGCTTGTTAGATCTCCTTTGGGTCGCATAACCAAGGTTTCTTTACCATTTTTTTCAATATCAACTTAAGTCACAACAAACAACAGTCATTATAATGCACAGAACACTAATAACCTAGCGGAGGATATGATGTGACAAAGGACCACATGTCATTTCTAATCTGACATAAAGGAATAACTTATTCAAAGAACTGTGGAGCGAGAGAGAGCAGTATACTTAATTGATTCAGAATTTGATCAGCCATATTTTGCCGGTTGTAAAAAGAATGAATGAACATGACATGACTTGGGTTAGTTGACTCTGGGTTAATTTTTACTAGTGCAATATAAACTTACTGTGAGTTCAAAATTTTAAGTTTAACACTGAGTTTTGGTGAAAGTGGGCCTAAGTATGACAAAATTACATGATTATCACTGCGTGCAACTCATATTTTTATGTTATAATTAGGTAGTTATTTTCTTGTACAATCCCTCACCTTATAATCCCCTTTCAACATCTGGGCAAACAGTTCTTCAGCTTCCAAACATTTTCTGTGGAACTTGGCACATTGCTTTAGTTTAGCGCAGCAGTAAAAACAGGCGAGCATCGGTCTACTGTCTTCAGTTACAAACTGCAAAATAACATATGTTACATTATTTTGTTAAAAAAAACATTCAATCCAATGAATTTCATCAAAATCTAAATGGAGGCTGGCCAAATATGCAAGAAATATTAAAGTGCACAAGTTTAAGAATAATAGTTGCACTCCCTCTTAAATAACTCTCAAAGTCCGATAGTACGGCAATCCAACACAACCGCGGCCTGGCAGAAAGCGGGCGCCCTGCCACTAAGACGACCCACTTACCCTAACGGCGACATCAGCGACATGTACGCACGAGGCACGAGAGCATTATAATCAAGGGCGTCGCCAGGACTCGCCAGCTGATGGCCTAGGGGGGGGCAAATTGATATTTGGTAGATAGGAAAAGTATGAATTTTAAATACAGTCAAAGGCACATGAATCTTTTGGAATCTCTAGGGGGGGGGGGGGGCAGCTGCCCCTACCGCCCCCCCTTGGCGACGCCCTTGATTATAATCGTAATAATATCTACAGTATAGCTTAATAAACAGCATAATATCAATGTTACAGTAGGTTTATTTAAACTTACCGGAACATCAGTCAGCTTCTCGTAAAGGTCCTGTAAGTTCTTATTGACAACCACATACATGCGAACATCCTGCACCAAACATATCCTACACATGGCTAGTTTATCCATCTTTATTTAATAACAAAACAATGGCTCATTAAGTCATTTATTTCATTACATTTTTATTTGACGTATTTAGAAGTCTCAAATACTCAAATTCTCTAAATATTACACAAAAAGATAGCTTCTTGTAATTATTGTAATAATTTACTATTAATGAATGACCACAGATTATGTAACAGTCTTTATTATGACAGCTAGCTAGCTAGGGATCTGGGTTTTAGTATAGTATGTACTTGTGCAGGAGGCGCTGCCGGCCGGCGCCGGCCGAGGTGGCAGTAACTACCTACTATAAGTATTTTTCAACTCTTTGAGTTCAATAGTTTTTTATTTTCGGTTTCGCCGGGGGAATTCTGCTGTCCGCAATGCCGCGCTTGAGCTACAGAGGAGCACTTGATAACTTACTTTGATCGCAGGGATTCTAAAAGTCTTGGGATAGCTCCAATGCATTCTACTGTAGTAGGTACTTCTAAGACTCTTACGGCCTGGTCACGACTTCGCCTATCACACGCACAAGCTTCACCACAGTCTTGCCTGCGCAGGCCGGCTTGTACATACACGGAACACGGAGTGTGTGGTTGGTAAAACTGTAACACGCGCCAACCCCACAGAGCGGCTTGCGCACTTTTCGACTTTCTTGAAATTTTGCCTGCGCATGCCCGGCCTGCGCGTACTTGCCTGTGCGTGTGGTTGGGCATACAGTGTTCAAGCCACAGTCGAGGTCGAGGCTCGCGCTCGTTGAAAATAATCTATACTATATTTATTAATTTATTAATATAGTATGTTATAGTCTCTCTCTGTCGTCTGTTATGCTTTCACGATGAAACAGCTAAACAGATTTTGATGAAATTTGGTATGAAAATAGCTTGAACCTTGGGGAAGGACAAAGGGTACTTTTTAATTCGCGACTTCACCTGCATCCACGATAACCGACATTCACGCGGACGAAGTTGCGGGTAGAAACTAGAATAATATAATCATGAAAATCATTTTGAACATCTCTTAAATCCTTACGTAGATAGAAGCCATATTTTTTCACTTTAATTGCTTTCGTTATAACTTTTGCATTGTCTTTTACCTTGAAAAATAATGTCATAAGAAATGTTTCTTCATTGGGAAACATTGTTTCCACACCAAGAATTTCGACTAGAATGTGGCTTGCGCGTACTTAACTGTGCCGTGTGGCCCCGGCGCAGCAGGCGGGATGAGGTGGTGCGGCGCGTCGGCAAGCGGTGCGTTTTGCACGGCATAAATAATAATAACCGTACCTACCCTGGTAGCGGTTAGCGGACGAGGTGAACGTATTCAGAGGGCCTAGTGTCAGTTTTTATTACTCAATCGCGATAACGTAAACTCCAATTTGTATTGAAATTGGAACAGCGCAGTCTAACGACAAGCATGTTGACTGTCATGGATTGGTTTACTTACCAGAGCAACATCTCTAATATACCTATCAAGCACCTTCTCCATCGTCTTGAGGAGGAATTATTCCATACAAATTGACATTAGCGATAGTTTACGTTTATTCTCTTTGCGTTAACGCGATCGAGTTCAATTAAAGCTCACTATTGTAGGCCCTATAAGATTTTTAGATTATATTAGGATTAGGTTAGATTATAAAACAATAGGCAGATAGACCACGCGGAACAACGAGAGTGAAGCAAAGAGAAAAGATAACTAAAAAGAGTAAACCCAACAAAGCAAATACAAATTCCAAAGCGAATACAATCTCGAGTCAGCTGGTACGTAACGACCGGCGACCGGCGGATACGCGGCACCGTTAGTACCTCACAGATAATTTCAATATTTCTGAGAATAATGCAGTCTTCTGTTTTTTAACCGACTTAAAAAGGGGGAAGTTATCAATTTGATTGGTTTTTTTTTATGTATGTTCGGGCATAACTCTGTCATATATAGACGGATTTGCAAAATTCTTTTTTTTGTTCGAAAGGGGTTTATTCCGAAATGGTCCCAAATAAATTTTACCAAAATTGATCTAGCCCTTTTTGAGTTTTTTTTTTTTTTATATTGATATAGGCTTGCGTTTGACCGCAACTCACCTGATCTTAAGTGATGATGCGGCCTAAGGTGGAGCACGCTTGCCTAGAATAAATCAACAAATTCCCAAAAAAATTACTTAGACGACGATTTAATTTTTCAATCTTTGGAGGATTTACAATCTCTTTTAAGTGTGTCACCGTTTCTTAATGGATTTGGATGTTAAGGCAACACTAAAAAGCGAAAAAGATTTTTCAAAGAAAAGAAAACCGCTTTCAAAAACTAAAAAGTCATAAATAACTTTAGCACAGAACACACATTACTTTACTTTCGGAAGTCGGTGGCAATACAAAACAACTAACACAAAGCTACCGCCACCGACTTCCGAAAGTAAAGTAATGTGTGTTCTCTGCTAAAGTTATTTATCACTTTTTAGTTTTTGAAGGTGGTTTTCTTTTTTTTGAAAAAACATTTTATAAACATTGCAAAAACTGTTCCCAATTTTAAAAGAAAGAATATGAAGTAAGTACCTATCTTTTCTTATGCAAATATTGATTATTTGTCTATTTAGATTTTATTTTACGCAGTACCGGATTAAGCCAACGCGGTGCCTATAGCAAATTCTATAAAGTTTATGGTAATAAATAAAACAAAATGGTTACAAACAATAATTCTATTAATATCGACTTCTCTGAACAATTCGTATTCAATATTCATCAAAGTGAGGTGATAAATGCGCAAGGTAATTTGTACGTTTGGGAAAAACATTTTACAGAATATTTAACAAAATCTAGTAAAATGGCAGTTCCAGAGCCGCATGCTACTTGCCGTCAAAATACTAGCCACATAAGATTTGAGCAATGCAGAGAATTGCACTAAGCAAGCTTCAAGCTTTTGTTGTAAGTGTTGGCTCCATTTATACCTACCTATATTTTCATGACCGACCACGACGACGGACTTGACAGCCCTTTTTTCGAATTCCCGCATTGGCAAAGATAGACAGAGGCAGACAGAGGTACACCTGCTACCCATTGTCGTATTCGCCATTGTATTTTCCTGCCAGCCAGTTTTAATTGACTACTATTAGTCAAAAGAATTAAACTCAGTGAATTCGTAACCCCATATTTGGTAAGTGTTGAACAGCTAGGTAACTATATTTTACATTTCGTGTTCCTACCTTATAGGTTATGTTAGGGCGTGCACCTATGTAATCGTTTAGTTTCTTCTTATTGCAGCTTAATACGCCTTATGCGTTATTTCTAATGCAGATGCAACCTATTTGCTCCTAGCTCAGTGCATTTTGTTACACGTAGGTACCAATTTACCACGCGGTTCAAATATGCAAATCATGCCTTGTTTCTTTGTTAAAGTCAAGTCATCCATTGTTCATTGTAAACTCCGTACTGATTGTGACAACCACACACACCTTCATTAGCGCACTAGTACCTACATCTCGCTTTACTTACGCTTTGGTGTCACAATTAGCGGAGAGGACCTTCGGCCATCTTTTTTTTTTTCTTTTTGGGACAAGCCCGCCACTCTATTCCCTAACCACTGTAACTCCTGTAAGCCAGAATCAACAGTGGCGACCACCAGAAAAGCGCCAGAGCAATGAAGCTCGACGAGTCCCAGAGAAACGATTCAACTGTCTTGGATCCCGCAACGAAATTAATCAGAAAAGAACAGCGGAGGAGTAAGAAAAACATATTTTCCACTTCCCTCCAAATCAAGCAGGAGACAGAACAGAACTAGGCCAATAGGCACAAAGGGACGTTTACAACTGGGAGAAACCCAGTTGCTAAGCACCACGGATTATAATTGACATAATTAATGGGCCCTAAAAAGTGAGCTGTTACATTAAATTTGATTCCAATAATAGGTATGGCAAAATCGCTTGAACGCACGGAAATTAGTTCTAGTTTCCACAAGGTCCGCATAATAAACTGCTCCGGATGTAGCCTGAACACTATCCAACATAATATTGCGTTCTTTCTGCCAAAGAATACACTCCCATAAGATATGATGTGCAGATTGTTCGTATTCACAGTCAGATGTAGAACATTGACACAAAGGCGAAGCAACAAGCTTGAAAGAAAATAATTTACTTTTAAAGTTGCCATGACCTGTTAGAAATTGGGCAACACAGTGGTCCACCTCCAGCCATGTCCTGGCCAGCCGCTCACGAACGGATGGAAAGAACAGATGAAGGTGACGGCCCTTGCTAGAATCATCCCACCTACACTGCCACTCGGATATTAAGCAAAGGCATGTGTCAGCCAAATTCTCAAGCTCAGCCCGGGTACAATACGGTCAACGTAACTTGGCGCGTCTGAAGTTAGCTGTTTGGCTGCGCAATGGAACTTTTAGGAACGAAATTGTCTACTGCGCAGCTAATCGGCTAACTTCAGACGCGCCAAGTTACGTTGACCGTACTGTGCTTGCCTGAATAAGCAGAAGGCCATCGTCCGCGTAACCGGTTAATGAACAACCGCAAGGAAGTGGAATCGCAAGCAAATCATCAAAACCTACATTCCATAAATATGGACTGAACCTTGAGGACATCCCATGGTTAGAGCCTTCGACATAGAATGATGTCCAAGTTTGAGCTTCGCGGAGCCGTTTAAAAAGTACGAGTAAACCAGAGTATAGTATAGTATAGCGTTATCAAAAGCCCCTGAGATATCGAGAAAGATCCCAATGACGTATTTATGTTCGGACGAATTAACAATTTTCCTAACAGATAGTGCCGCATCGACGGTAGATTTCCCTTTGGTGAAACCGAATTGACTATTATGAAATTTTGGTCCATCCGGTAGCAAACGTGGAACGATAAGGCGCTCCAGGAGTTTTCCCAAAGATGGTAGTAGTGTTATGGGACGGTACGACTTCGGGTCATCCGGGAGCTTGTCGCCACTCTTTGGGATAATTCGTATAAAGCCACGTCGCCATATACGAGGAAAAATACCTTCCGCAATGCACCGGTTATAAACAGTTAAGATCGCGTCACCCGCTGTTTTACACGCTTCTATAATCATTCTATTAGATATTTTATCTTCACCTGATGATTTGTTGACTGGTAGTCTCTTGACAACGTTTATGAACTCGTCAGTGGATGGTAGATCTGACGCTGGTGATTCAGGTGGCACCGAAGCCCACGCTCTGATCTGTTGGTGGTATTCGTTGTCGTTCATACGTGAATCATCGGGTATCAGAGTATTAAGTAGAACTTCCGTTGTTTCTTCGATACCGGTGGTATGTTTATTATTTAATTTAATGTTTTGGACATACGCAAGGTCGACTGATCTATTAGCCTTAAACTCGTGATATAAAGGAGACCACGGACCTTCTTTATCTAGTTTTACAACAATTTTACGCAGTAAATTACCCTTAGATTTTTCCACCGACGCTTTGTAGCGTGACTTGACAACTCTAAACGTATTTAATGCAAAAGTCAGCAGGTCCCCGGTAACCTTACGTTTTTTAAGCTGTCTACGCGCTCTGCGAAAAATTTTTCGTTGTTCAACTAAATAGTATATTTCCGAACGTTGG
Source organism: Charanyca ferruginea (assembly GCA_947361185.1). Classification (NCBI taxonomy): domain Eukaryota; kingdom Metazoa; phylum Arthropoda; class Insecta; order Lepidoptera; family Noctuidae; genus Charanyca; species Charanyca ferruginea. The sequence goes on along the minus strand of OX376081.1, from coordinate 4,158,113 downwards.
TCATAGATCCGCGACCAATGGCGATGTCAGCACAGTAAGTATAAGTAAAGGTGTCTGACATTTAGACACCTTTACTTATGTATGTGTATAAAATTTATCGCAGAGCGCGTAGACAGCTTAAAAAACGTAAGGTTACCGGGGACCTGCTGACTTTTGCATTAAATACGTTTAGAGTTGGCAAGTCACGCTACAAAGCGTCGGTGGAAAAATCTGACATAATTTCAGCACTCTCTTCAGCTGACAATCCGGTGTGAGTGAAGTCTTTGACGTGGCGCGCAAAAAGCGAGCCTAAACATTCCCAATTCGCGCCTTTACATTTATATCTAAAATTACCACTAATATGTGACGGACCTTGAGTAAACATCGTAACAAATTCGTACACGATCAGGCGATGGTCGCTACAAGACGCGTCCGGCAGGACACTCCACCTATCCAAGCGTACGTCTGCACTAGAAAGTGTGACGTCAATAGGTACAAGATTCGCCCATTGGGCTGCAAAAAGTAGGTGGTGCGTCAGGGGTGTTATGGATCGATAGGTTCATTTCAGCAATGAAATCTTCGACAGCGCAGCGTCGTTCGGAATCCGTGGACCGAACCTTGCCATACCACAGGGACGATGACGCGTTAACATCCGCGCCAACGATGATTTTGTGGCCCGCAAGCGACCGCAAGACGTGACGGAGATTATGTATATGAGGACCAACAGGATCAGAATATTGAAAGTAACAGCTCACAACGTAGACTTTAAAGGAAGCTGAAGAAATCTCTGCAACGGCACAGTGATGAGTCATAAGGTTACGTAAAGATGTTACTGTAAAGTTAGAAGATCGTGAAACGTAAATTCCGGCTCGTGCTTTGCAATCCAGCTGTACCACTTTGTGACGTAAGCGCGCGTTTTGATATTGCTCTTGAACAAGTACTACGTCTAACTTGTAATCGATAATTAATCTATCCAACTCGGATGTCGCCACTCTATCATTGTGAAGATTTAATTGACCTATGCTTAAACTATCCATCTGATATCTGATTAGTAGTTAGTGTTTAGGATAAGCTGTTCGAGTTTGAGTTCGGTCGCACAAGGTCGCACAATCTTCAGACCCGCACCGGTGGTCAAACGGTTTTTTGAAACGTTTACACGCCACGCAAGCCGGTTTAAAATTTAAATTGTCTTTATGAGGGCAATCCTGTGTTTCATGTGCTTCCGAGCAATCAGCACACGCAGGTGATGGTGATTTATTATTGCAGTATTTCTTAACGTGACCGAACTGTTGACAATATAAACAACGAACTACCTCAATATCATCTACAAAACGGCAAGTGGCCCAGTCAATAAATAACTTATCCTTCGTAGATAATAATATGTAATAATAATAATAATAATATGTGGGGACATTTTCACACACGGCCATCTGACCCCAAACTAGGGAGACCCTGTACTATGGGTGTCAGACAGCTGATATACATACACAAATATATTTTAAATACATACATATATAGATAAACAACACCCAGACACAAGGCAAACACAAGTGCTCATCACAGAAATATTTACCCTGGGCGGGAATCGAACCCGCAACACGCTGCGCAGCAGTCGATCGCTCAGCCACTGCGCCAACCGTGTCGTCGTAGATACTAGGTGTTTACGTACGGCAGATTCGAGTTCTATGCCAATCCATTTACGACCATTATAAGCAGAATGCCTACGAATTATTTTTGTAGATTTTATAAATTCATCCTCTTTGATAGGCAGCTCGTCTTTAATGTTTTGACGGTATAAAGCGAGCATAAAAGCGCTGTCTTCCATTGAAGATGGAATATCTTTAACTAATATGCGTGGCATACGGCCTTTTGGTTTTTCTAAACGTAAGCCAGCGGACCTGATGGCATCGACCGATTCTAACTTTTTTAATTGAGTTTCGTTAGCGACACGCAGTACAACGCTTGACTCGGCGGTTTTTTTAACTCCTACGATTTGAAAACCGTCATCACTTGGTTTAATCGCTTTCATAAGGGTTTGTTTAGTCGCGGATGATGACGCATAATCAGCTGAGCGTTCCGCCGTGGGGTAAGCAACGACACACGGCAGCGGCGCCCGCGACTCTAAGACTGGAGCCACTTTAGGCAAGCGAAGTTTTAATGAGTCCGCGTAGGACACCTTTTTGTTTTCGGTATTGACATAATTATTATTCACAGTATTGATAGCGGGATTCAATTTAATTTTGTCCAATTCACGTTCCGTATTTGCTAACTTCGTTTCGTTGCACGATGATTTTAATGCTAACCTAGAAACGATGGCCGTTACTCGCTGAGTCATATCCATGATATCAGATTTATTTGCAACATTAATGCGGGACCCTTGATCGTTGACAAGGTCGTTTATTTTTGACAAATACGCAGACGCTTCGGAAACTAAATAACAATAGTCGTTATTGTTCGCATTGCTGGCGTTGCTCGCATTACTTACATTTAATATTGGCGAGGACTTTTCGAAAGATTGGTACGTTTGAAGCCGTTTGGACCTATCATCGGGCGAAACGTAGGATGGAGACATTTCGCTAAACAAACGTTTACTATTAGCGGAGGTTGTCGCGGGCGCAGCGGCCCTTGGTGTTATTGCATTTCTACCGAATATTTCCCCGCCACGATCAGGCGGGTCATCATTATTGGATAACATCAACAATTTAGAGCAAACAAACCAGTAGAAAGTGAAAATTAACGTACAAATAAATTATTTCGCGATACCCTCACACTAAAGAAAATAAATGTAGGTACTCACCGATAGCTGACAAAATTAACTAATTACCAGTAATTACGGAAGCAAACACGTATAAAAACTTACGATACCAGCACTTAGCACAATAGCACACAACTAGAAACAACTCACGAGCCAAAAATCGATCACGGAACACGATAACCGTAATTATACGTTGGGTGCCGCACCACCGCTCGTCCACACCGCCGGACAACAAGAGCTCCGCGCGCCCGGGTCCCTATTTATCCCGCGTGGCCGCGTCGAGCTCACTTCGGGTCTGGCATCACCACCTGCCGACCGTCACCACACCTGGCGTCTCCAGCGTGGCACACCGCTGTGATCGTCGTGCCCGTCGTGCCAAGGCTGAGCCAGGAGAGTACTGTGCAACTCCCAGGGGAGGTTGAAGGAGAATTAGTGACCGTGAACCTACCCACACCTTTCTTTAATATTTTTTTTTTATGTTGACCGTGTACGTTTGGTTTTATTCATCTCCACGTAACCCCTACGTCACAAGATCAATAAAAATAGGTACTTATTCAATTAAGTGGTTAAGTTGAGCTGGCCCACGTGGCGCCCTATAGTACCTGGCGCCCCGGGCGACTGCCCTGGTCGCCCCACCCCCCCTAAAGCCCTAAACACACTTCTTCATGATTTTTTCATTATTCAAATCTCTACAATTTGAATATTGAAAAAAATCTTGAAGTGTGTAAAACTGTCAAAGAAACGTAAACATGAAGCGCTCACAAAATAGATCATGAAGACTAAAACCATGTGGAACATTTTTGACAATAACTTTAAACCAGATTACAAGTGTCAGCTTGTAACGCTGGCTACGGTCAATTCCGGAAGTCCTGGACGGCTTCTAGTGCTCTTGAGTGTTGGGAATGGGGCTACTAACTCAAATTAAAACACGTAAAAAATCTTTAAGACTGTTCTACTGCAGCAAACGATGGGACTCTTTATAAACGATGGGATACTTTAGAATTAAGACATTACTGTGCCGATGACTAGAAATTCTGATTTTTGCATGCTTGCTTACGTACTCGAGAACTTTACCGTAACGAGAACCATCATTTACTATCCGTATTCAGTTGTTTCATTACAAGAAGGTTGATTATACAATTATGACTTATTTCTATTTCCTTTCCCTTTATCACCCTGGAACGGCTGGAACACGACGTTTGGCACAGTGTCGCGTTCCCCGTTAAACTATCTTTATGAAGTACAATTTTACTTGTTCTTGCGAACACCGGCTGTACGGTCAGCAACTAATGTCGATAAACACTGTTACATTTACGTAACAACTAAATGACATAATACGATGCAATACGTTTCAGTGTTTCAGGTCATAGTCAAAAAAATGTTTTATATTGATTTACCATCATTTCCGTATTACATTTAATATTCTGCTCAATAATTATGATTTAAAAACCCGAAATAATAATAATAATAATATAATATGTGGGGACATTTTTCACACACGGCCATCTGACCCCAAACTAGGGAGACCCTGTACTATGGGTGTCAGACAACTGATATACATACACAAATGTTAATCTACTTTAGTTGCTGACTGCACCACCTATAGGCCCGATAAGACAGGTCATTCAATCTATCTATTCAGCCTTTAGTGGTGTCTAGGGTTAGGTCATGGTCTACCATAACTTATAGGTAACGGCTACTGTCGCCTCAAGGCAAAATGAAACGCCCGCGAAATGTGCTTATATATTTACTCAATTTCGACGCTTTTACGGTCGGAAAGTTATTAGCAACGACCAAAACAGTATAGGTAATTAGGTCCTAAAAAGATAACAATAAAAACAGTCTCATAATTAAATCATGTTTAGGAGATCAGTTAAATATCTACTTAAAATATTGTAAAGTATATTTCTGTGTAGTAAATGGAGCTATGTGTCATTTATGATGACCTGAGTAAGATTATATACAAAACACTATATGACGAGATCTTTATGGCCCTCGCCAACTATAAACTATGATTTTACGTTAAATAGCAAACTACGAGTATTTTGTGACGCTCCATTGCTGACAAATCTACGCTATATGTAGGTATATACATGTATGTGCGTGTGTGAATCTTACTATGTGTTCGAAATTACGAAATCTACTATAAATGATAACTGCGAATACTATTTCGAACTGTTATGAAACTATGTGGTAAGCCTGGGCCTCAAATCTGCTATAACAATAGTGTCACAATAGTCTATCATACATTTCTTGTTGATTTTGACAAGTTTGGTAATCTACTAATATAATGGCGCCATTATGACTTTCCAATGGTCAATGGTCAACTGACACGCCATTGAAAGAAATGATATAGAATGGTAATCTCGTACAAAATGACATCGGAATGACTGACTCAGGCGGTAATCTGCTAAAATTTGGACAGTTCCTTTGATCAGTGACCTACCGTTAGAACGTCATTGTGCAGTCATTGCTTTTAATTCGACCGACCAATGATCGACCATTATGATTTGAGCAGATTACGAACTTTTAGCAAAATGACAATGGGATCGTGCTGGAATGACGAAATTATAAAATTAGCACTAGCAGACTTGGCCCCCAGTATGGCTGCCACCACCAACGAAACAAGGCATCCAACTGTAATATATCTATTCGCAATCTGACTGTGACTGTTGAAATACTGTCGGTCCGCGCCCGCCGAATGCTTTTATATACGAGCGAGAAATACAAACTTTTTTGTTCTACCGGCGTTATGATTTGTAAATTTTATTGTAATGTGTGTGTAGATAGTCGCTAATAATTTGTTTAAACATATAATAGGTGAAGTTCGGCAATAAAGGAAATTGTATCTCAACCGTCTTTCACTAAACACTATTATATAGACTCCAACAAAACTGTACGAATATGTGTTAACATGCTATATGAATGTATGTGTATACAAACTACGAAACTAACTGTTATGTCGCTCCGTTACGACCAAATCTAGGTTATTTACTAGAATATTATGCTATAGATTGTTTATATAAACCTATACAGGATGAAATTGAATTCATTAGCAAAATTTTAGGGAGTGACTCAGACTATAATGTATAGTGAGTGTGCAGAGTATAGTGACGTCCCTACGACTACCACTACCTACAACCAACACGAAACTATACTAAGTATTAAGTTATGATGGTAACCATCGCAAACAGTTACCTAATATTTGCAGACGAATGTACAGCCAAAGAGTTAAGTATCCAGGTCGTCAAAAATAGTTTACATAGAAACTGATGGATGTTTTCCGATGAAATTCAATTTTATCATTGAACAATTTTATTTTATTCAAACACATCCATCTGTTTCTAAGTAAACTTCAACTATATCTGACGACCCTGGTTACTTCCTTTTATTGTTTATCTCTTTTGGTGACTGTACCTTAGAACGAACCTCATAAAAATATAATCTGAAAATATAATGCAACGTATTTCTTTTATTTTTCTTTTTATTTACGAGTTAATCAAGAACTTTTCATAACAAAATGATTATAGTTTATTTGCTTGCATTGGGAATTTAAAGTGATTATGAGAGGATTATTTACATTTATCAACCAACCAACCAACTCGGGTAATTCTGTTTTTTTTCTGTTTGATTGTAAGTGTACAACACGGTTACAATCAAGAAAAAGAAAAAAACAGTTTTTTTTTAAATTGGTAAACTGACGAAATTGTCTATAAACATAGGTTTTTTTTTTTACTATTAAATAGGCTAGCGTTTGACCGCAATTCACCTGATCGTAAGTGATAGTGCGGCCTAAGGTGCACAAAACAATCACTATTTTAGTCAGCGTTCAAACTAAGCTGACATTTTTTACACTTGTAAGGGTTTTCACCGCCCTGTATTCAAATATGTCATTTTAAATCATAGGAGTGAAAAAAACTAAACCGACATCACATCTTGCGTGGCTTTTGACAAATATGATTTGTTAAATTACATTTACTACGAAAATTACACTTACATACTGCACACTTGTAAGGCTCTTCACCTGTGTGTAAACGAAGATGTTTTACAAAATTAGTCCTATGACTAAAACTGCGCTGACATATTTCACATTTATAAGGCTTTTCACCAGTGTGTTTACGAATATGTCTTACTAAAGTCCCCTTTTCACTAAAACTATGCTGACATATTTCGCATTTGTAAGGCTTTTCACCAGTGTGTTTACGAATATGTTTAACTAAATTACCCTTTTGGCTAAAACCATGCTGACATATTTCACACTTGAAAGGCTTCTCACCAGTGTGTTTACGAATATGTCTTACTAAAGTAATCTTTTCACTAAAACTACACTGACATATTTCACATTTATAAGGCTTCTCACCAGTGTGTTTACGCATATGTCTTACTAAACTACCATTTTCACTAAAACATTGCTGACATGTTTCACACTTAAAAGGCTTTTCACCAGTGTGTGTACGAATATGTTTTTTTAAAATACACTTTTCACTAAAACTACACTGACATATTTTACATTTGTGAGGCTTTTCACCAGTGTGTTTACGAATATGTCTTACTAACATATTTCTACAACTAAAACCACACTGACATATTTCACATTTGTACGGCTTTTCACCAGTGTGTATACGAATATGCCTTTTTAAATTAGTGTAGCGACTAAAACTACACTGACATATTTCACAATAGAAAGATTTCCCGTCGGTGTGTATATGATTAAGTTGTTTTAAATGTTTGTCTTGATTAAAACTTAGCTGATCACATTTGAAAGGCTCTTTGAATATAGTAGCAGGCTTGGCCGTACGACTTCGAGTGTTACCGATAATGTTCAAGTTTGATAGTTCATTATTCTTTTGCTTGTGTGTAAATGTGTCTTCCAGCTTTATCCTTTGTAAGTCAAGTTCCGGTTGCTTGACACCGGACACACCTGTAATTAAAATTCAGTCCAATATTTGATTAAGTTTAGGGGAAATTTTATGCATATAGATCAACTGAAACCAAAAAGAACCCCACCCTGCCCCCTATTCTGTGATTCAGATGACACTTACTAGGTGCTCCTTGTTCTTCTTCCACTTCAATTTTAATCTCAATTAAAGGTACATCATCATCTGAGTCTACATCAGAATGGTGTGGTGGTATATATTTTGTATCTGAACAGCTATTGTACAAATGTTTTGCTTCTACTTCTGTAAATAAATAAAAAGCACCTAGAGCAATATTCATTTACAGTTAATATTTATTTTATTTCACTACATTACATGGCAAAAAGTTGATTTATTTATTAATACTTCATTCGCAAAGTCGGATTTAATGCCTGATGCCTGGTTTCTGAAGTCTTCAGTTTAATTCGGATTCGCTATTGATTCAATTAAGTTATACACAAGATAATCTCTATTAATATTATAAAGCTGAAGAGTTTGTTTATTTGTTTGGTTGGTTGAACGCGCTAATTTCAGGATCTACTGGTTCGAATTGAAAAATTCTTTTTGTGTTGGATAGTCCATTTATCGAGGAAGGCTATAGGCCCATGCGAAGCCGGGTCGGGTTGCTAGTTGTCCTATAATATTCACAGCGTTTCTAAATTCGAAACAAATCTTTCAATAACACAGTTCAGCATTTCTGGATTAGATGGAATAAGGAGTACCAATGTCTCCGAGCTTCAGCAGCGAGTAAAGTAGCTTACAGGCAACGGTAGACTGAACCTGGCTGGTTTCCCTTCTTTATGACAACGAGGGAGTACAGCTCCTCGTTGTCATAAAGGAGGATAACCAGCCACCAATGAAGTGGAAGTTGGGTCGCGTTGTTGCTCTTTATTCTGGCACAGACGGCAAAAGCAGCTATTTGGATTACTACAAGGGCATTCTACAAGATTTGCCTGTTATTGGAAGACAACTGTTGAAAGGCGAGCTTCCAACGACCGGTTTCATTTTAGAGCATCAGTCCCATCGTTCTCTTAAATCAACGCGGCGCAATTATTAGATAGTAAGACTTTTAACTATAAGTATTTTATCAGGCATTGTTTTTGGGATAAATTTCAATGTCATGACTTGCTAATCAAAAATTGTCCACTGCATGCTACATCCTGAGTTTATTATTCTCTTAGCAAATTATTATTATTCCTTTATTATTGTTTTATTAAATTTTCTGCGATTTTATACACATTATAACCTGAAAGTTGATGCAGTATGAAATGTCATTATAGCTATCGAACTGATAAACGGCAAATATTGATCAGTCAAGCTAACTTGAGGTTAAATGGAGATTTTCTTACATTACGGTGTTCAGAAACGCACTTTCACAAGTTATCGCTACTAAATAGATAAACTACCTCAGAAACCGGCCATTGGTGATTCTATTCCAGTCAACCGTTCTTTAGTTTTTAGTTTAAAAAACATACCATCACTAGGATGTTCCTCCTCTCGCTCAATACCATCATCTTGTGTCCCATAAACAGCTGGTAGTTCTTCTTTGATAGCAACGCTTGTTGTTCGACATCCATCATCTATACTTATTTGCTCTATTGCAGTTTTAATAAACCCCCCGAGAAACTGGCGCTGGTTGATCAAAGGATTTGGCTGTAAAAGTTGATTATAGTGGTCAGTGTTATGCTGATTATTATTATTATTTATTTATTATAAGTTCAAAGTTACATAGCTTATAAACTAAGCCCCACAAAACCGTTGAAATGGTTTGACTGTGAGGTCTGGCGAGTCTTACAGGTAGTCATATTATTATATTCTTGTTACATGTATAGGTAGCACTTTAAAAATTTTCCAAATAATATGCTTTTAATTTATTTTTAAAACTGTTTTTATTGGTTTCACTCCTTATGTCTGTCGGCAGACTGTTCAATAGGTACGGTATTCGTTTTTTTAGGGTCCTGTCACCAAAATAATTGGTGACTCTGGGTACATTGTAGCTGCCGGCAGCCATAGATCGTGTACTATGGTTGTTCAATACTTGCGTTAAGTTATATTCCTGGGTGCCATGGTGGTTAACGGCCAGAAGATATTTATGTTTGTAACTAATCGGTAGAATTTTACATATTTTAAATAGTTTCATATAATCTCCTTTACAACTGTTTCTAGTTTTTTGAGTAACAAGTAGTTTTAGGAAACGAATTTGAACAGCTTCTAATTTATTCAAGTTCGTTTTGAATGTTAACCCATAGCTGTCAAGACCATAACTCATAATGAATGATGATGAATCTACTAATGACATGTATATACATCTTAATATGCTAATAGGAACTTTAAAGCTTAGGTGGTACATTTTACTTAATAATATAGATTCTTATTAATTTACTACAAATGTAGTCTATGTGTAGTGACCAAGAAAAGTTCTCGTCAATTTTCATGCCAAGGTAGGTTACACAGTTAACTCTTTCAATTGGTTTACATTTACAGACATGTGAGTATAAACTTATTCTTTATAATATTGTCCAAGTTTACGAGGTACCTAACGACAAATTATCGAAACTGGCAGGTATAAACGGAGATTTAATGAATATTGCACCACACTTCAGATACTCTAATTACTGATATGGTGCTTCCCTCACTTGGATCATTCGCATCTGATGTAATGTTACAGATTCGAGAATTACATCAGTGAGGGAGGAAAACCGAGTATTTTAGTGCGCAACTAGATGATACAATGATATATTTTGTTACAAATTGTAACATCAATGCGCTTTACTTCTAATTGAGCGTATCGGAATAAACTAAATGCTCAAAATGGAATCTAAAGTTACATTACAGGCAAATACTCGTCAGTCAGGGAGGCAGCTGTTGTAAAATGTAATGCTCAAAAATCAAAACTCAAAATGTTGCATTCTAGGCGAATGTTCCAGGTGAGGCAGGAGACCTTTAAAAGTATAAATAAATATACATGATGTGGAAGGTTTTTTTTTTATACCACAGACCATTCAATGTCAGCCTCCTCACATACCATGGTTTTATAATATTAAAATGAGTGAATATCCTGTTGTCTGCACATAAACTGCCATCCATCAAGAAAACTTAAGATATTAATTTATTTATAGTTAACTAGCTTCTGCCCGCGACTTCGTCCGCGTGTATGTCCGCGATAACCACGGATGCAGGCGAAGTCGCAGTTTGAAAAGTAGCCCATGTCCTTCCTCAAGGTGCAAGCTATTTTCATACCAAATTGAATTAAAACCGGTCCTGACGTTTCATCGTGAAAGCGTAACAAACAGAGTTACTTTCTCAATTATGATATTAATATAATAATATAAAGTATGGATTAACACGGTACAATACCAATTACCTACATCAATTAACATAGAAACACTCAAAAAAATATCAATATTACAAAACTATACAAAGCAGACAATATTGTGTCTTAAACAATTATTCGCCACTTACTAACAGTAACATGGAACAGTGGCCACCCTCGCATACTGTCTCTCACAAAATATTAGACATACGTGCTTGATTTTACTCCATTCGTCCGCAAACACATCACATTCAGGGTTGGCCGTCAGGACTTCAGGAGGGCATTTAGCATCCTTAAGGTACGACACACAGGTGAGTCAGTTCTGGCGACCGTTCTGCACGGCAGTTGCACAAACAGATTGTGTCGGCGACTTTGGCGGTGACTGATGTATTTGTCGTGTACAAATAGTCGACAAAAAATGTCGTGGAGCTCAGAGCAGTCAATACGACCATTAAGGGTCTTACAGGCTACCGTGCGCTGATCAAGGCCTCTTCTTACCTCATATATTTTTGACAATGTACAGACGGCAGCACATCAAGCCATACCGAACTAAAAATTTTCCCAAACGAATATGAACCTTATCCTTTTGTAATAAAGTTGAAAATCCGTCAAAGAAATTTGACTGATTGTTGTAGCTTGATGTGCTGTCCTCTGTATCAAAATTGATAGTCTTTGGTTAACCTTTCGTAGCGTATCTATAGGTATAGCGATATTATAATAAACATTCTAAAATACGCCCAAAATACAGTTTTCTTTTTTTTTGTCACTCGGTTTTTATCGATAAAATATTTATACCAACCCCTCTTCCCTATTTTTGACTAGTGTTGCGTGTGTGCATTCAGTGCCTTTACCTATACTTTCTAGTGCCCGCCCCTTTCGACCATATGTGCCATAAGATAGCACAGATGTGTTGCGCATATTTTAATGTAAGCGTGCGAAACTAGTATCATGTATGCCGTATAAGTTTCTTATGTTTTTGTGTGGGTAAAAACAAAACAAGACTTAGGTGACAATAGGTTTCGAACAAATATAGAATTATGGCATAAATCTCTCGGATATCTATGGTCGTAATCCTCGACCGAATGTCATGACGTAGCACTTATTTGTGTTAAAGAACAGCTTATTTAGAATGCTCCACTCTTAGATTGCGTCAATATCCCTTTGCAGGAGTTTGCCATCCTACTCCGTTCTGACGTGAGCAGCGTGAGTTTTAGGTCGTCCGTACATAGCACGCACTTTGTAAACTTAACCGTATTGACAAGGTCATTGATAAGGAGCAATTAGAACAAAAACGGCCCCAACACGGATCCTTGACTCACGCCAGAGCGAGTGTTATATATAGGGCTTGGACTCGAAGTAGCCATGTCTGACGAATTGTTTACGATCCCGTAGGTAGTCAGAAAATATGATAAATAAACGAGAATCGCCATGTCCTCTAACTTTGACAGGAGTATATCGTTATCGACTTTGTCGAACGCTTTCTGAAAGTCAAAATAGAGGGCAGTGACTTGCTTACTGACGTCCAAACCGCTAGATACATACTCAGTGTGGATCAGTAGGTTAGTGTTCAAGAAGCGACCTGGGCGAAAACCGTGTTGGGTATTCGAAGGTAGCGTCGACTTCTAGGAAATATTCCCTGAGATTGCATATCTCACAGTTGTATAGGGTCCTAGCATTTAAGAAGCCACTACCTCTACACTTCCGCGGGACATACAGTCTCATCACCGATGACCGTGGGTGATGCATTCGATATACTATAACAATGTACGGACTCTCCTAGCCAGAGCATCGAATTCCGTTTGAGTCCATTTGAGTATGCCGAAAGAGTACATCAGGACCGGCATTACACCGGTACCTTATTTCCGCCCGACAAAAGACTATTGAAGACTTTTCTTAGGCGGCCAAAGAAGCGCTTCTTCAACGATTGTTTAATGTCAACAGCATTGATGCCCAACGCTTACGGTTTCAATTGAAGACACGCTTGACAAGCATGACCGCACATTTGTCATAATTTGTCCACACCAAATTCCATTCTGATGGTGCCTGTCCAGTTCATATATTAATGCATGCAGTGAGATGAAAAAATAGTAGCGAATAAATCAGCATTGAGTAAAGACGTTTGTTATTTTTCTAAAACACCGTTCCATTATTGCAAAGAAAGTGAACCTTAACTACGTAAACATATGGTCGAAATCGAGCCGGATTAATTAGTGGATGGAACGGCTTGTGGACTCGGTGCGCGAATACAATAGAGGACCGCATTCCTTAGATAAGGATTGAAGTTGTTTACAAGTAATTAGTGAAGACTACTTATAAAAACTTATAAAAAAAAAACATTGTAACGTATTGAGTGTTAGTGCGAATAATACTACGTGGACTATTTTATTATAATTCTTTAAAATGACGACACCAACTCAAGAACAGTCTCAATATTTATCTACGTTAGAAGATGTGGCTAGAATGATACAAAAAGCGCAAGTTAACATAAAAAAGTGTCCGAAACAGCGATTAACTGCAGGCTATGTTAAAGCGAGAATAAAAACTATTGAGGAATATTGGGATTCGTTTAAACAAACGCATAGCTGCCTTATGAAGTGTACACCACGAGAACAGCGGGGCGTGTTGCCTTACTTTCTTAATGAAGAATATTATACGTACGAAGAAATGTATCTCTGTTTACAAGCGGATTTAACCGATCTCCTAACAAACATGGAGTCACAGCAGAGATTATCAGAAGCGTCTAACATGTCTACTTCATCACACGATGGCCAGCTACCGTTTGCTAAGTTACCAAGAATACAGCTGCCTACCTTTTCGGGCAGATATGAAGAATGGCCTACATATAAAGATATATTCACAGCACTCGTACATAACACTTCTATTAGCGATGTGCGTAAGTTGCATTATTTGAAGACTAGTGTTGCCGGCGAGGCAGAGATGTTATTGCGACATATTCAAATTACAGAAAGTAATTATGCGACAGCATGGGAACTACTTCAACGACGTTTCGGTAGCAAAAAGATGATCGTGGCGTCAGTTTTAAAGAAATTTTGCTGTCAGAAAAAGATAAGCAACCCGTCAGCTGCACAAATTAAAGCTTTGCTCGATAATTCGGTAGAATGCATCAACAGTCTGAATAATATGGAAATAAATACAGCCACTTGGGATCCTATCCTAGTATTTCTAGTGGCGCAGAAGTTGGATTCAGAGACGTTAAGATGTTGGGAAGAGGAAGCTTACAAGGAGAATAGCGATGAGTTGTCTACGTGGGATGCGTTGAAAAAGTTCCTCGAGTCTAAGTTTCGTACGCTCGAGCTAATTACTCCCATCATCACTACAGTTGCAAAAGAGAAGACACAGGGTCACAAAGCGTATCATGTCGTAGCAACGGCTACGGAGAACGACAAGGGTGACTCTACGCACACCAATAGTAGTTCATCACCATTTTGTGTATATTGCAAGGGTGACCATTACATCTTTAGTTGTAAAGAATTCGCAAAACAAACTGTGCAACAACGACGAGAATTTGTGAAAAACAAAAACCTTTGCTTCAACTGCCTTATACCGAATCACATAGTCTACAAATGTAAACAAAAGAGGAAATGCCGAGTCTGCGGAAGAAAACATCATTCTCTCTTACATGAAGAAAAAGAAACAACACAAGAGAGTGACACACAAGAAAGTAACAAACAAGAAGAACAAACCGAGAAGGTCACAAGCGCACATTTCTCTAAAGAACAACCTGGTCGTCAAGTATTATTGGCTACAGCACAAGTACATGTTACATCAAGTGACGGCGAAACACATGTACTTCGGGCATTGATTGACCAAGGCTCAGAGGCTTCATTTGTGTCTTCAAGAGTAGTCGAACTCTTGAGACTGAAGAGGACAAGCATCAACGGTGTAGTCTCAGGGGTGGGAGAAGGAAACTTGGTTCCAATAAAGCATGTAGTCGACCTGTCAGTTACATCACAATATAATAGAAAGGAAGTTATTCAAGTGAAGGCTTATGTTTTAAAATCACTATCTGCTAGATTACCTTCAAAACACATCGCGATGAAGTGGCCAGAACTCCAAACCCTACTATTGGCTGACCCTACATACAACACACCGGGCAAAATTGATATATTGCTCGGTGCAGACATCTTTTGCAAAATTATAGAAGTTGGTTTAGTAAGATGTTCTGATGGCATAGTGGCTCAGAAAACACGTTTGGGGTGGATACTTTCAGGTCAAAAGAAAGACAAATTAATTAGCGACGAACACAAAATAACAACACTGCATGTGACAAGTATGGTATCAGAAGACAATGATTTATTAAGAAAATTCTGGGAAATCGAAACAGGTTTATACAAAAAAAGACAACTACTAACAAAAGAAGAAGAGATGTGTGAAGAAATTTACAAAAATACAACTAAAAGAGTGAACGGAAAATACACAGTGCACTTACCTTTGCGACAAGGAATAGAAGAAACTCTGAAATTATGTGGAGAAACGAAACAACAAGCTGTTTCTAGGTTCAAACAATTAGAAAAGAAATTACAAAATTCTCAGAGTTTAAAATCAGATTATTCTAAGGTAATTCATGAGTATATGAACATGGGTCATTTGAAAAAATCTGACCCAAAAGATGACAACCAATCGATCTATCTTCCTCACCACGCTGTAATACGCGAAGACAAGGACACAACGAAGGTTCGAGTAGTTTACGACGCGTCTGCGAAGGGTTCTAATGGTCATTCTTTGAACGACACCATGATGATTGGCCCTGTATTGCAACCTGATTTACGAAGCTTAATTATTACATGGCGAACACATAGAATATGTGTAGTAGGAGACATAATTAAGATGTATAGAATGATTGATATGACACCAGAACACACAAATTTACAACGCATAGTCTGGCGAGATAACCCTGAAGAAAAATTAGAAAGCTTCAACTTGATGACTGTAACCTTTGGGACAGCTGCGGCACCCTATTTAGCTGTACGAACGTTACAACAACTCGCCGATGATGGAGCACTTGAGTATCCTAATACAGCACCTGTAATTAAAAATTCATTTTATATGGACGATTTGATGTCAGGAAGCGAAACTGAAGAGGAAACAAAGAAAATGTGTGAGGAAATCAAGGTCATATTAAGTAAAGGAAATTTTAAAATGCAAAAATGGTCTAGTAATTCGGAAGAAGTATTAAAGTATTTACAAGAGAGCGACAGCACAAACAGTACGAAGGATGGAATAGAGATAAAGCTAGATAAGGTTATTAAAATTCTGGGATTGACCTGGGATAGGAAGGATGATACATTTAAATTCACCATTAACTTACCTGAAGTTCGATGTCCCGTAACGAAGAGATCTGTTCTATCGGATGTGGCAAGGCTGTTTGACCCATTTGGATGGCTGTCACCAGTGATCATCAACGCTAAGGTTTTTATTCAAAAGCTGTGGCTATGCAACTTGGGATGGGATGACGAGCTGCCGTCAGAGTTGATAGATGAGTGGATGAAATATAGAGAAGAATTAATACACCTTCAAAACATTGCAATACCACGTTGGTTTAAAACTACACCGAGTAATTACACAAACATTCAATTGCATGGTTTTGCAGATGCATCTACGCACGCATATGCAGCTGTTACTTACCTTAAAATTATTGAAGAGAACACAGTACATATCACAATCATCGCATCTCGAACCAAGGTGGCGCCGCTGAAGCAAATTTCAATTCCTAAATTGGAATTATGCGCCGCAGCATTACTAGCAGAATTAATCAATGATTTGGTAGACCTGTTGAAAATACCTAAAAACAAAATCTTTGCGTGGACTGATTCAATGGTCGTGATGTCGTGGTTGCAATCTCAACCAAGTCGTTGGCGTACATTTGTTGCGAACCGAGTGGCAGACATAACTCGGATACTAGACAATAACCGATGGAGACATGTTCAGTCTACCGATAACCCAGCCGATATCGCCACAAGAGGCGTAAAAGCAAGCGACCTGGCTTCTTTTGACTTATGGTGGACTGGGCCTGTATGGTTAAAATATAAAAATCTCGATCTACAAACATATGAAATCCCGCAAACTGAATTAGAATTGAAGGGTTCATCATTTCACACAAAGGAAGTCAAACCAATCTGGGAACATTTTTCTTCAATTTCGAGGATGAAAAGAATATTAGCTTACTGTAGAAGATTTACGAAAAGGGAAAAGAAAACAAGAGAAACATATTTAACAGTTAATGAGCTAGACAAAGTATTAGAATTATGTATAAGGTATTATCAGGAATTAGTTTATCAGAAGGATATTGAAGATTTACAAAAGGATGGAAGCGTGAAGAAAAGAAGTTCTCTTATCACACTCGCCCCTTTTTTAGATAAAAACGGGATATTAAGAGTGGGAGGGAGGTTAGAAAATGCCTCCATCGCTGAAATTACAAAACACCCGATTGTAATACCATGTAACCAGCATATAACTAAGTTATTAGTTCAAGAAGCTCATCTTAGAACATTCCATGGTGGGATACAAGCGATGATGGCTTTTGTGAGAACGAGATACTGGGTGATAGGTTTGAAGTCTGCAGTAAGAAAGTGTATTCACAACTGTAAGACCTGTATCTTGGATAAAGCGAAGGTAAAAACCCAGTTCATGGGTCAATTGCCTGCCGTTCGAGTCAATCAACATCGGCCATTTATGAATAGTGGGGTTGATTACGCTGGACCGGTATTCATAAGGACATCGAGAGGCCGCGGACACCATGCAACAAAGGGCTATATTTGTTTGTTTATATGTATGGCCACTCGCGCGATCCATCTAGAAGCGGTCACAGACCTAACCACACAAGCTTTTATAGCCGCATTTCGGAGGTTTGTGGCGCGCCGAGGCCACTGTTCAAACTTATGGAGCGACAATGGCACCAATTTCGTTGGCGCTGCCAAGGAATTGAAGGACATGTTCCGGAAGGGAAGGAATAATATCGCGAAAGAAGCGGCTGAACTTCTAGCTAACGATAACACAGTATGGCACTTCATACCACCAAGGATGCCCACATGTGGAGGCCTATGGGAGGCTGGAGTTCAGTCTGCTAAAAGACACCTTTACAGGATAAATAAGGACACAAAATTGACTTACGAGGAGATGTCTACGCTCTTAGCACAAATCGAGGCGTGTCTCAACTCTCGCCCTCTTTATCCAATGGACAATACCATGACGCCACTTACTCCGGGGCATTTTTTAGTTGGTGAGCCCTTGATTTCGGTTCCTGATACATGTTACGAGTACCAACCTGTCAGTCATTTAACGAGATGGCAAATTATTCAAAAAATGACTCAAGACTTCTGGCATAAATGGCGTACAGAGTATCTTAACACGCTCCAACAAAGATACAAGTGGCAAGTGAAGGTTCCAGAGCCTGCTATTGGAGATGTCGTGATTATTAAGGAAGATAATCTGCCTCCCGCGAAATGGTTGTTGGGACGGGTGAAACAAATACATCCTGGAAGAGACAACCTCGTAAGAGTGGTAACAGTCCAGACTATGGGAAACAAGGAGTTAAAAAGGCCTCTATATAAATTGATACCGCTTCCTAAAGAACCAATAAATCAGTGAGCTATGGTGGGCGGTAATTGAATGATTAAGGTTGTGAAGTGTTATTGAAGTGTAAAGATAAAATCAAATGTAAAACATAAATTAAGTTAAAATATTTACAGTCCATTTATTGTTCGATTTGTATGACATGTATTAGTATAGCAATATGTATAGATTAAAAACTAACGTTTTGGTGGGCGGTATGTCCAGTTCATATATTAATGCATGCAGTGAGATGAAAAAATAGTAGCGAATAAATCAGCATTGAGTAAAGACGTTTGTTATTTTTCTAAAACACCGTTCCATTATTGCAAAGAAAGTGAACCTTAACTACGTAAACAGTGCCACTGAAAGTTTTGTTAGTTTCAGTAGCTCCATCAGCTGTGAACTCTTGGGGGCAAAGAGTTTTAAGTCATCCATGTAAAGAAGTTGAGATATTACCTGACCTCCTCTCTAGAGGATTCAAGCCTTTTTTTTTTTTTTAACGTGGGGAAATCCTCATGGACTTTCTCCCGTCTGGGGAAGACGGGAGGGTGTGCCGGACTCCTACCGACTAAAACCACCACGGTGTTCCTCGACTGACCTATGGGCGGGGGTACGGGATTCGCTCGCGCATGCACCGCGCCCCCGCCAGGCTATGATCCGCCTACATGGTGGATCCCGTCGACCTCGGCGGTCTGACCGCCGCCGAATCCTCTAGTGTGGCGCGCGCGGAACACGGCGCGCCGCCTACACGGGCCTGCATCTGGTCGGGTGGTGGACTGCCCCTAAGTCGACCACCCACAGGCCGGCAACTCATGGAGGCCGGAGGTCATTAAGCGCCCTCCGGCGCCCGGTGCGTCTTCTCCTGGAGGGAAGCGAGGCAGTTGCTTCCCTCACCCTCTCTGCCGCCTCTTTTGCGTGCATGACTTGCTCGCAAAAAGAGGCGACAGCCTCCCACGCACTCTCGCTCCGGACCATCGAAAGAACGATGTTCGGGAGCGAGAGGTCACCTACTGCTGCGGAGAGTTCACGGCGCTTGTCTGCCCAAGCTGGGCACTCTGCCATCGTGTGCTGCGCCGTGTCCTCCAGGCAATCTCCGCAGTGGTGACAACCGGGCGATTGTTCGCGGCCTATGCGACACAGATACTTCCCGAAACAACCATGTCCGGTCAGTATCTGCGTCAGCCGGAACGTGAGGGCACCGTGTCGGCGCCCTAACCAATAGAGGATTCAAGCCTAAGCAGAACCAAAGTGGACTTAAACTGTCGCCACTTAAACTGCCTACCCCGCTCAATCCTTATCGGTTCACTATTCCTCTGGATATGTCTACTATTATTAGGTTTTAAAAAGTCGCGTCCGCACCACGTCTGGGTCCAGTTCGCGACACGTACTCGTTACGTCTTTTCTGCCCAGCGTCTGACATACTCACATCACATAAGTACAATAAAATTAAAAGAATATTTCTAAAATGAGATTTTGTGTATGAGAGTTTGTCTCTTTTTTTGGGCCGTCGCTCGGTCGTGTGAAAACGCGGCTTTCTTCAAGATCAAAGGAGTGAACATTTAATATTTTTTTTTATTTTGTTGGTGGCAGTCATGATGACGGACATGCTTGAATGCAATTTATAAACCTACAGAAGTTTGACAAAATTACATGATTATCACTGTGTGCAACTCACACAAAACCAATTCAATAGGTACTTGCATAATGAACTTATCCTAATACTTATAACGATTGGAATCGATCTCAAGAGTAGTTCAGTAGAGCAGTTTCCATAAGAAAGAAACGTACCTTTGTACGGGTAGCCGAGATAGCTATACTTTGTGAACAGCACCGCTTGATTTTGATGAAACCGCGAGTGTTAAAACGGTAGGATTACTAATTTATTTCTTATTAGCTGATGCCCGCGACTTTGTCCGCCGTCGTTGAATATCAGCAGGGTTCTTTTTTGCGCGGTACCCTATTTTTTTTTTCTAAAATAAAAGTAGTATAAGGTTCGGGACTTTCACTGGCCAGTGAAAGTTAAAATTGGTCCAGCCGTTACAGAGATTAGCCGGAACAAACAGATAGACAGACAAAAAATGAGAATTTGTTATTTTGATAAGTACCAAAACTTTCTTTGGCATATAACAAAAAGCTGTTATTTTGTCATTACAAACAGACACTTTAATTTTATTTATGTAAATGTATGTATTATAGAGTAAGTATTTAAAGTTGAAACTTGTTCTTCAAAAAAATTTTTTTTATAATATTTATTTTGATAATTGAATTTATTTCTTTACAATGGCAGTTTGTAGCGGTCTTGCATTAAGTATAGTTATAGATTTCAACACAATCACTCGTAACAGTACAGTATGGTGTGAAATTAATTATAAAAAATAGGGTATTTTACTCTATACGAGAAAAATCTATAAATATGTTATTGATACAGTTTAGGCATAAAGCAGTCGGAAAATGTAAGTTTTAGTTCATAAAATAACAAAGCCAATTTTTTAATTCAATTAAAAGTTTACAGTATTTTTAATCTGTTATAAAACACCGTGAAATAGTAGCGGCCATGATATTACGCCATACGGCTGTGTAAACAAAAAATTGACAACTGTCAGTCAACCGATCGGCGTAATATAGGCTTTGTACTTTTATTATTTTCGTAACCAACGTATTTTTTTAATTATTACACCTATGACAAAATATGCTTTTAATTATTTTTAAATGATAAGTATACAATTATCATATTTAATATGAGCTCATTTGATACAAAACGAACTGACGTCATTTACGCTGAGCAATATGGCGTCCAGTAAGAGGCGTTTTTGTCAAACTAAGCGCGAAATTTGAAAATTTTAAATTTGGATGCATTTTTATGGCACTTATCGATTGAATAATTTTTTTTTTTGTTTTATTGGTGGCATATTAGCACTACAGATTTTCATTGAGAAACTTTTCAAAAATGGGTGTAATACCCTATTATAGACACAATAGGTATGAGCTTGAGGAATCACTGCCACATTATAAGATATGAGTATATGATATGCATGTTAAAGAATCCCTCACCTCATAATCCCCTTTCAACATCTGAGCAAACAGTTCTTCAGCTTCCAAACATTTTCTGTGAAACTTGGCACATTGTTTTATTTCAGCGCAGCAGTAAAAACAGGCGAGCATCGGTCTACTGTCTTCAGTTACAAACTGCAACAAAACCAATCTTACATTATTTTGTTAAGAAATAAAATACTTTCTTCATCATTCAATCCAAAGATTTTAATAAAATCCAAAGAATTTCTAAATGGAGGCTGGCCATATATGTATGCAACAGTGCACAAGTCAATGCATAATAATAATAATAATAATAAACCATTTATTTCGGGTATCAAAGACCCATAACATAAATACCTTACAGACTATCATACATACTTATAAAAAACCACAAAAAAATATAATTAAACTATTGAACACGAGCACACACGAGCTATTGAATACCTGTACTACCTCTTTCCTAACTCTCAAAGTCCGATGGTACAGCAATTCGACATGACTAGGGACTCTGGGACAAACCGGGCGCAAGACAAACGGCGACAAGTACGCACGAGACACGGGTATATTATAATTGTAATACTAAGTACCCATATCTATAGCATAGCTTAACACTTTTAATGCCCAGCAGACGGCTCCCAGGTTGAACGATAATTTGTTTGTGTGACCCGGCTCCCGAGTCCTACATATAAATAGCTATTGTTGACATGAGCTTATGTGGGCATAAGCTCATGTCAACCCACTAACCGGATACAATCAAAACATGCTACTAGGGCTGCCAAAACTATACTAACTATATGTGTACTATATAACTATACTATATGTGTGAATGAATGATTTAAAGTATAGTACTTTTTTTTGAGTATCTTATAACTATGATTTATTTACTTAAAATAAATTGCAGATGTACTCTTTTAAAATTAATATATAGGTATTCGTAAAGGTATGGCCAATATTACCATTGTCATACCGAAAAATCTTCCAAGGAACATGCTAAATAACATCTATGAACTAGGTGGTCACTTAGCTGGCCTTGACTTAAAACAAAATTACATTTGGCGTCGTTGCGACTTTAAGACCTCCTATGTGTCACTTTTGGCAAAATTACTTTTTTACGCCAGCCGATTTCACGTTTTGAAGCTCTCATCATTTCAGCCGAAAGACGTCCACTGCTGGACATAGGCCTCCCCAAGGGGGGTTATGCCATGATCGCCACGCTTGGCAGGCGGGTTAGCGATCGCAGTATGGTTGTTACAAAGGCACAGAGAATGCAGCTGCCCATTCTCTGGTGACTCCCTTAGTCTCCTCTTACGACACCCATGGGAAGATATAGGATGGTGCTATTCTTTACGTCCGACACCACGCGGACCTCTAGAAGCTCTATCGAACGCACAAACTTTCATGTGTACCTATACGACGTTTCAGTCGTAATTTATTTACCAATTTCAAGAACTCATAGGTGCTTGCTAATTAAAAGTTGGTGCTTAAGATATCTTATGTGCACCAGGACGAGAAAGGTGGGTATTTATTGTATTTTTTATTGTGATTTTAGCTAGTGTGAGACTGTAAGTTATCTTTAAGAACACACTTTGCATTGAAGAAGGCAGTTTTTGTCGTTAGGTTAGAGGCTAAGTTGATACTTTCAAGGAAATTATCGACCCACTGACCCAAATATTATTGTATGGTACTACTTTTCATTTCAACTAGCAATAGCAAAGTAAAAAGCAGGAAATTGTGTGGTTGATACCTCAGACCATTAGTTTTATATTGGTCTGAGGTTGATACCTATATTTATATGTTGTAGTTGGTTTCATTATATTTTTTTCACTAGACGGTTTTTATCGATTTTCTCATAAAATTGATGGTACGACTTTCCATTGACGTCCGTCGAATTAAGGGTGGGGAGGGGGTGGGGGGGGGTACGACCCCCCTTAAAGGGAAAAGTTGCGGAGCCCCCCCTTTTCGAGTTTTTTTTAATTTTTAAGTCTGAGGAAATTTTTCCCATTTTATGAATTAAAATTAATAGTAAGTGTAAAAAACCATGGGGGACCCCTTAGGGGGGAAGGGGGTTCTCCCCCTACAGAAGGGGGAATCCCCCTTCATAAAAAAAATGGCACTGATTTAAAGAGGCAGTTGTAAATAGCGGTTTTAGTAAGTTAAAAATTATAAATGGCATGTTTCATAACTACCTACCAGCCAAGCCAAACCCTAAAATATTTTATGCATGGTCGAGGGTAGGCTTGGTCGACGGAGCCCCGCTTTGAGGGCTCCTACTTCTGGGTGGTTTATAAAAAAAAACCACCCAGAAGTAGGAGCCCTCAAAAGTCCAGATTGCAATCAGTTTCTCCTATAAAGTAATAATTACGTTTCGTTCCACAAGCCGACAAAAAACGGTAAACACTTAACATTTTAATTTTTTTTATTTCGTACTGAAAATAATGCTGTAATTTATATATAAACTGTTAAATATATGTGTGCATGAAAACTATTTAAACTAGTACAAAATATTATTATTTACGTAAATTTATATAAAATAAAATGTTACCAAACGTAAGACAACTTAACCGTTGGTGAAACGAAACGTTCAATAGCGAGAATTCTATATAATCTGTGGTAGGAATTGATATAAATACTGCAAAAATATTTATTTTCAACATTTTTTTTCTCAAAAAGTACGCGTCTCCGCATGTTGAGACTTTGCGTGTGTTCTTATAATAATTTAACCTTTCTGTAAAAAAAATATCAACCCCCAACTCGACGGCCCGCAATGGAAAGCTTAGCCAAATTGATTTTTACACAAGAGATCTTAAAGTCGCAACAACATTTTATTTTCTTTTTTTTTTATAAAAGTCTTTGATGCCACGCAAAATTTCAAATGACAACTCACCCTAAGACTACCCACTGACCCACTATTTATTATTATTGTAGGTTCTAACTAGGTATAGGTAAACCACAAAATCATGCAGTTATTATCATTAATATAGATTAATAGTATCTTTATCCTACAAAATTGGTAGGTGACTGAGTGAAAACAAATACTTTTTTTTATCTACTTATAGCAGTTTTGATTTTACAAAAATTACATTACACCAATTTAATTTCAAAATAATTATGTAAGTATATCATGTATATAAGATAAATAGGAAAACAAATAAAAAATATAGGAAAAGAAAGAACATTTGGTTCTATAAATTTTGTAGGTGACTGACAACGCTGTAAGCGACGCTCGAGCGTGGTCTAATGAACTTTACTCGGCTACCGGGTGCTTGGGCATTGGGGTCCCGTTACGTAACCATCGCGCCTCGCTTACATGGACTCGCTCGACTGACGGGTTGTAAATTAATTATACATTTGGGAGACACATTTTGAGGCATGCAAATTAGCATGCAGTCTATGGACTTGGACAGTCTATAAACAGCGTAATTTCAATTCTAAAGTAGGTTTATATCAACTTACCGGAACACCAGTCAGCTTCTGGTAAAGGTCCTGTAGGTTCTTATTGACAACCACATACATGCGAACATCCTGCACCAAACATATCCTACACATGGCTAGTTTATCCATCTTTATCTTATAATAACACATATATTTCTTTACATTTATATTTTGACACTATTATTTTATTGTTGAATTGTATCGTAATTATTGTACTTTACTTTGTTTTGACATTTACTTCACCATAGATTCTTATAAAGTTTTTTAATTTTTTGTAGTGTGGTAAGTGCTAAAGTGCGGCAGTCTTAAAAAGTTCTTGATCATTCACGTTCACCATAGACTATGTATTATAGGGGTTTGCACTGGAACAATGACCACCGGAGAATCACCGGTTATTCTCCGGTGAATGTTTTTGGTGAAAACGCCGGTTAAGAACCGATTGATAACCGGTTGTATTAAAGGAATATTTTTAAATAATGTTGTTAAATAAAAGGAAGGGTTTAAATTCATTAAGTGGTGCCAATTCTGTTGTGCACAAGCTAAACTTCTTTTAAGCTATTTGTATCTCTTTCTCTCCAATTAAACAAGAAAGAGACAGATGTTAATAAGTGCTGACAAATTTCAACTGGTCTAAAATGTTCTTTTATTTATAGTAATGTCAGAAAATTTAAAAAACATGAAGTTAAAAAAAAAACTTGTGCTGTCGGGGGACCCCCGTAAGGAATGAAGTTCCATACGTACGTGTGCTGATTTGTTTGTAATAAGCTCGATACACGCACACATACACACACGCATTTCGTTACGTGACGATCTCTACTAATTCGCACTACCCGTAACCCGCGTTAAAGAACTTCGTTCCAAAAATTAATTTGAAATATATATCTAAGTTTTTTTAGGTCGCCGTCCTTCCGCCCGGACGGTTGAACGAAGTATGTTGCGCAATGACGCTGTAGAAATTATATGTTTTTTAAATCAAAATCCTAATCCATACTTAATTACTTAACTTTATCTAAGTACTAATGTTATAAATACGAAAGTAAAGCTGTTTGTTACGTTTTCACGATGTAACGGCTGAACTGATTTTGATGAAATTTGTTATGAAGATACCCTATAAACCCTAGGGAAGAACCTAAGTCTAGATAATACAGATAACACTTCATGTAGGTTCAATTCAGGGTTAAGGGCGAGATGGAGCGCATCCGAGCAAATCAGCGACATATGCAGAAATGGACGCGTGCTCACTATCCCGTGGTTAAGACGAGACTCTCGAATCCAGCAGATGTCACTAGCTTCGACGCGTTGACAGCGGCAACTCCCAATAGGATATCACCAGACCAACGATATATGACACTTAGTTAATAAATTAGAACTAATAAACCAATGCCTTTCAATCGCCATAAGGTGAGGTAAGAAAATATATTAACTATAAATTATGAAGCGCAACCACCTTCTTTCAATTTAAAAAAGCTGCTACTTTGCTACTTTTTTAAAAAAGTAGCAGTTCAAGCGTCATTACATAAAATTGATGTGCAAACAAATATACATTTGCTTTTGTTAATTTACTAGTATTCGCCCCACAACTTTGCCCGCTGCAGGTACAATGTACAAGGTCAACACACATTTTGTAAACCTCTCCTTTGTAGGGATGCAATGATAATCGTGAGACCATTGTTTGACTGACACTTAGCCGATTTTCAAGCAAAAGGTGCCCTCGAAAAAGTCTGTGGTGACCACAATCTTTTTTGAGGGCTAGATCCGCGCCTGAACGGCTGATGACCGGTCATGCCGAGCCGACAGACAGAGACCTCGAGGCGAGAAAGGGGAGGAGGGTCTAATAAATCAACAAATAACTACCAACTTATGGCGGACTTACCTCAACAGAGAGCTACCCCATCCCGACCTTTTACACATACTGGTGTAGACTTCACTGGACACGTGCAAGTCAAACTAAACAAAGGAAGAGGAGTAAAGACTACGAAAGGGTACATCGCAATTTTCGTGTGCATGGCTACTAAAGCTGTGCACATTGAACTGGTGTCTGATTTGAGCATCGAAACGTTCATTGCCGCTTTCCAGCGCATGTGCGCTAGACGCGGTACACCTAAACATGTTTACTCAGATTGC
Source organism: Charanyca ferruginea (assembly GCA_947361185.1). Classification (NCBI taxonomy): domain Eukaryota; kingdom Metazoa; phylum Arthropoda; class Insecta; order Lepidoptera; family Noctuidae; genus Charanyca; species Charanyca ferruginea. Next base: position 4,130,989 of record OX376081.1, on the reverse strand, counting down.
GGCACTAATTTCATCGGAGCTTCGAAGATATTACGCAATGAATTTGAACTATTTCAACAAGAGCTTTCGCCGGACTTTTTCATCGAGATTGGAAAAATGGAAGTCGAATGGCACTTCAACGCTCCCGCGTGGCCAAGTGCTGGTGGTTTGTGGGAAGCGGCCGTAAAATCGATGAAACATCATCTTCACCGTGTACTGGGAGCTCAGAAACTAACTTTTGAGGAGTTTACTACGCTACTGGCAAAAATAGAAGCCTGTATGAACTCGAGACCCCTCTGCCCGCTCACTGAAGATCCCGACGAATTTCAAAATTACCTAACACCTGGTCATTTTCTCACTGGAAGCCCGACGATGTCACTACCAATATCAACGTACTGTGACGTAAATAACGTCAACTTACGTCAACGATGGCAACTGACAGAGCACATGATGCACCAATTTTGGAAGAGTTGGTCAAGTGAGTACTTAACACAACTCCAGATCAGGGGAAAATGGAACACACCAAAAAAGAACATCCAGGAAGGCGACATAGTCTTAATCAAGGATAACAACTTGCCACCAGGAAAGTGGGCCATGGGACAAAATGGGTGCAAATTACTAACTTCGAACCTGAGCGGCCGATTTATTACGACACAATAGGAAATGTACAAGTGATTCATGACGAATGGACACTACTTATGTACTATAACTTGACAACTTACTGGGACGGAGTACGTCGTATCGAAGCTTACCTTAAGGGATTGAACGAACTGTGCCAAAAAACAGACCCAAGATACTGCAAGTCAACTCTAGAACAACTTAACCACGAAATGGAAATACTGAGCTACTACAACACTATACTTCTAGCTCCTTATAAGCACTTGAGTAATCGTAAGAAACGAGGGCTGATTGATGGAGTGGGATATGTTGCTAACAGCCTCTTCGGTATTCTAGATCAACGGTTTGCAGACAAATACCACAACGACATACAAGCTGTCCAAAACAATGAAAACTACCTACTAGATTTGGTAAAAAATCAAACTTCAATTGTCGAACTTCAAAACAACATGCTGAAGAAGAATGAACAAAATATCTGGCGGCAGTTTGGTTGGTTTGGTTCAATTGACGACTTCATGGCACAGACTAACACCAACGTAGCCAAAGTGGAGTCTGAAATAGAAATAGTGATGGCTACTAACTACTTCAACTCGGCCTCAATAACAGCATATCTGCTGATAACTAATTTAGAGAGGGTTCAAGAGATGTTGTTTGAAAGCTTAACTGATGTCTACAAAGGGCATATAGACATCCATCTACTTACACCTGTCAACTTGATCGAGCAACTAACTGAAATCGCGGGCAAACTCCCGAGGACCTCGTTCGTCGTTGCCTGTCCGAAACATCAGAAACGATATCAAAGACCTCTACAAACTGCTATACGTAAGAGCGCGAGTCACCACTAACTACTTCTTGTTCGAGATACATGTCCCGTTGATCTCAGATGAAGACTTCACTCTATACCAAGCCACTCCGTTGCCCATGAAAACAAGCACAGGAACAGTCATCGTCCAACTAGCTTCGCAGTACATAGCGGTAAACTTCGGGAAGAGCACTTATGTCTCTTTATCTGAAGATGACATGAAGCGGTGTAGTCACATTCAACCAGGCAATTTGATATGCAACAAGAATCTACCTATTTACAACTTACATAATAGCAATGCCCCCTGCGAAGCAAAATTACTAGGTCACCGAACGTCCTCGCCTTCTGACGTAAAAAGGTGCCATGTAAGCAGGAGTGGATCGTTTTACACACTGCGAACACCTAGCTGGCGATTTGTTGCGGAAATTGCACAATACGAATTGTGGTTCTTTCTCTCCATAACTAACTAACATCAACAAAGTGCTAATGTACAGTGCCTACAACCATTGGCTCCTACACACAGTCTAACTCATTTTCGCAAAAATCGGGGTTGGTAGCTTTCTGCTGAACTACGCTCAATTGTCTTTTAATTTTATTAATGTGTCTGTCACTTTTCACATTAAAAGCGTCCACTATCGCACTTCATAAGTCATCTCGAGTACAGTTACCGTCACGTAAGTTGGCAACATATTTTGTAGTGGGGGAAGTTCGCGCATGTAAAAATGTAATGTAATGTAAAGCCCGTCACATACGTAGCTATAATATATATTATAGCTAACCACCACACCACACACGGTAGCTACAATATAATAATATATTTTCGCTCTTATTACGTCTGCGATCATTGTTTGTTTCACATTTTTTAAATTTATATTAATATGCCTTGCTATATCTGTCCACATATTTTGGTGACGTAGTAAAAATGTATATATAGCTGATCGTAATATGCCTTGATTATAGCTACGTCTGATGTATATAAACATATATTATAGCTACGTCTGTGACGGGCTTAATGTATATGTATGAAATTGTGCGTGCGCGATCTACCCCCACTACAAAATCTCTTGCCAACTTACGAATACAAATCCAGCGGTGTCAAGTCAGGGCTCCTTGCGGGCCAAGGCACAGGGCCACCACGACCTATCCACCGCTCACCAAATTCACTATTTGAATGCGCACGCACTGAACTAGCATAATGAGCGGGACATCCATCATGCTGATAGAACATGCCGCGTAAGTAAGCCAGAGGCACATCCTCTACCAACTCCGGTATGGCATTTTCAGCATCTCCAGATAAGAATTCCAGTATGTCTTCCTCCAATTCCGTCGAGTATGGCTGCCTACCGCGGCCCTGCGCGTGTGTAGGAGCCAGGATGGTGGAGGTGAAGGGAGCTTGAGGGCTCAGACCAATTTTTGAAAACTCATTTTTGTTACGTAAGTAATTAGGTTGCGCGTGCGTGACCTAATACAGCGAAACTCGGGGCAATACTAGAAGAAAAGTAGAAAGAAAGAGCGGGCGGCAGGGTTACCATTTGTTTTCGCTGTTCGTGCCATTTTTTTGGGTAAATCCTGCTAAACCTGCTAAACCTCCTTATCGTCACCCTTATGATGCGATAACTAAGTGGAAAACAAAAGATTTTGTTCCCATTCGCTCCGGTAAATAATGCTAAACATCCTGCTGTAGGGTACTGATCACTTTTCCGAATTATTTTTGTCCGAATTTCATTTTACCGAAAACTATTGACAGACGTCTTTTTTGCTATAAGTATTATTTGACATATTTTTCGATCATCGAAGTATCATGTGTCATAGGTATTATTTTACCGAACTATGTTTCTTCGATTTACAAAATAACTTTTTCCAATTGGCCGAAGTCTCTTTTGAACTATTTTCATTTGCCAAATGATTTATTTGCCATATTTTCAACAACATTTTACGGAATATTATTTGATCACAAATATATAGCCGGTTACTTGGTAGCATTTTGACGACACGGTTGGCGCAGTAGCTGAGCGATCGACTGCTGCGCGGTGTGTTGCGGGTTCGATTCCCGCCCAAGGTAAACATTTGTGTGATGAGCACTTGTGTTTGCCTTGTGTCTGGGTGTTGTTTATCTATATATGTATGTATTTACAAAAAAAAAAAATGAATTTGTGTATGTATATCAGCAGTCTGACACCCATAGTACAGGGTCTCCTTAGTTTGGGGTCAGGATGGCCGTGTGTGAAAATGTCCCCACATATTATTATTATTATTATTATTTTCAACATTAAATTAAAATAGTGTCATAAAAAGTCAACATGTTACAAAATTTAGTGACAGAAACGAATCGCTGCAAAACCGTCTTCACGCAGTCTTGTCTGCCATACACCTATAGTGTAATTTAAAAACGCGTATGCGCGGAGGGGTGGGGCGGCTCGCGAGCTCAGGAGCGACGATAAGCTCGCGTGGGGCCGCCCAGACCCCGCAGCGCCGGAGCCGTGACAAAAACAATGCTTGTGCATGTTGCATGCCTGCTTGCATGTTGCATGCCTGCTTGCATGTTTTATGCTTGTTTGCACGCTGCATGCCTGCTTGCATTCTGCATGCCTGCTTGCATGCTGTATGCCTGCTTGCATGCTATATGCCTGCTTGCATGCTGTATGCCTGCTTGCATGTTGCATGCCTGCTTGCATGCTGGATGCTTGAAGCAAGAATCTTTGTTTGCCAGCTTTTTACTGGGACTACCTGTTTTATTAAGTGCCATTACGTTTAAATAATTATTTAGTCGCTTGACAGTGACACTGACAGTCGTCGTTTCGCAGTTCTTACACTAAAACTGCAACGTTTTATAGGAAATAATGTCAGGAGCGGAGTTAAATTAACAACGATTCACATCACTTGTCTGCCAATATGATAATATCACTTGACATTCTTTTTTTTTAATTACAAATCACAAAATGGGCAGCGTGGTGACACGTAAAACTATTCTTTTCATTTCGTAATATTTTAATTATGCGGAGGTTTAAAAATATGGTAGAAGTATATCAATCTACTCAATTTTCTTCACATTGAATTATACATTGGACAATATTTTCAACCCTCTAACTATAGAGGGTTGAAAATATTGTGATTGTAAAAAAAAAACCATTTAGAGTACTAACTCTAAATGGTTTTTTTTTTCATACAAATGAGTGTATGGATCTCGCCATGATTCTTTGATGTGGCAGATTGCTTTTTGCAGAACGAAACTGCACAACTAACTATTCTTTGGGACCAGTGAACGGAAATAAAACTTTTACGACATTTTATTTCCGTTCACTGTTTGGGACCACTTACTCGCGACACAATACGATACGCAATGGCGGCAGTCAGCTAATGAACTAGTTTTATAAAACGTGAATGGCTTTGGCAAAGGGGTATACCTAGTCCCTCTAATTTTAACAATTCCACGGACCCCTGTCAAAGAATATGTTAGGAAAAGAAAACAAGCCTTATTTATATTAAATAACTTTTATTGGCGACGACGACGATACCTACGTCGAGTTAACTGTCCTACTGCGGAACCATGATACACATGATAAGGGGCCAGTGGACCCCACTTTAAGAAACCCTGCTCTAGAGGTTATAAATGCTATAAGGACTTATGGCGTAGACAGAGTATCACTACCTATATCATTATATTTATTACACAGCTGTTCTATTACCCTAAACAATATCATATACTCATTCTCACAACTATTTGGCGGAATGTAAATAACACACAATAAAAATAAAAGTCTACTTTGTAAATAAACGGTAGCACAAACCAGTTCGAACACCTTATCATCAATGCTGACGTCACTGGGGCCGGACACTCACCGCAGTTCTAAACGCGGTGTGGCCACGAGACACGCGCCGCCCTGCTTTCGACCATCCGCGCGATCGCAACGCAATATTGTAAATCCAGGTGGCACTAATTCTGCGTCATATATAGATTTGATGCAACCTGTTTCAGTAATGGCGAACAAATCCGCTTCTGAAGATGACACACCTGCATAGAACTCTTCCAATTTTGTACGCAAACCTCTTACGTTTTGGTAGTAAATCTTAATAGATGTGCTAGTTCGCTGCTATATCTATGATTTATGTACATTACTTTATATCCAACTATAACGCAGTTGACAGTTCCCTTGCTATCTTAGGAAATATAGTTAGGTACATAATCTATGGTCATTATAAAAAGAAAAGAAAAATCATATAATGGCCCGCACAGGCAGGACAAAACACACAAAAATAACAAGGTTGAATTATTATTGTCCTCTTCACAATGGACCATGATGGCCCATCAAATGAGCGTCCGTCCATCATCGCCGCCATGATTCGACGATTGTGTGGCAACTCTCCACACAATCGTCAACATTTATTTACCGACTGTCTACTTTTGTCACAGAGTACTTTTACATGTACTGTCTACTGAGTTATCGGCGATTGTGAGGACGCGCAGGCAATCATGGGCCATTATTCCTTTGATGTACCGACACAACGGCGATTGCGCACGATCATACCCGATGATGGTCGATCACGGGCATTATGCACTCTACGCAAACGTGCGTGCCATTACTCGCCCATCATGGCCCATTGTGAAGAGGGGCCTGAATAAGCTGTAGTGGTTGGTATTGGTGGTGTATTATATTATTAGGAGGCATATTACACCAATACCAACCACTATAGCTTATAATACTATTATGTCAAACTCACAGACACTGACCAAGAAGCTTATAGATAAAAGTAGAGGCAACACTCTAAATACCTAAGTGAAGCCAACTGTGGGCAGACGCTCTCATCAGCCCACAGTTGGTTTCAAGTTTTTGTTCTAAGTGTTGGCTCCATTTATACCTATATCTATCTTCATGACACTGACAGACAGTTGCGTACTGTCTGTAGTGTCTGTATGACTGTGTCAAAGTCAAACTCTAAATAACAAAATGTCAAGTTAAACATTGTTTATAAATCAAAACTTACTTACAAACTACATGAGCTGTTGTTTTTTATTACGATAAAGATGGAAAAACTAGCCTTATGTAGGATATGTTTGGTGCAGGATGTTCGCATGTATGTAGTTGTCAACAAGAACCTACAGGACCTTTACGAGAAGCTGACTGATGTTCCGGTAAGTTTAAAAGATAGTACCTGGGCAACTGAACTTTGCTCGGTATCTTTTTTCTTTCGTGTTTTTAAAAATTAACTAGTTAGATTTATCGCTCCCCGAAGCCCCCTGCATACTAAATTTCATGAAAATCGTTTTAGCCGTTTCCGAATTTCAGATTAATATGTAAACAAGAATTGCTTGGTAAAAGGTATTAGATAGATAGATTGAAATTACGGTTGATACAGCTATACTATAATATACGGCTACTTCATACACTTGTGCACTGTAATTTTAATACCAGCCAGGCCAGCATCCATTTAGGTTTTTATGAAATTCATGGGATTGGATATATTTAATTTCTTTAGAAAATGTATTGTAACATAAGTTTTGTTGCAGTTTGTAACTGAAGACAGTAGACCGATGCTCGCCTGTGTTTACTGCTGCACTAAACTAAAGCAATTTGCCAAGTTCCACAGAAAATGTTTGGAAGCTGAAGAACTGTTTGCCCAGATGCTGAAAGGGGATTTAGAGGTGAGGGATTCTTTAACTGTTAACACATATATATTCTGTTCAGTGGGTCGTCTTTGGGGCGGTTCTCATATCTCATAACGTAACAGTGATTCCTCAAGCTCATGCCCATTGTGTCTATATTTCACACCAAACTGTACTGTTAAGTGTTCAGTTTTCAGGTGAACTCATATTGTGAAATATGTTCACAATTTTATTATGACATTTTAATACTGCATGTCTCCAAATACTCTACTGCTACAACTTCTGTACAACCAACTTGTGCTGTCTGCATGTTTCGCGTTAACGGTTCCGCTGTTGGTGTCCGCATGAGCTATGCAATAATAGATTGTGCATTGTTCAGTGAGGTCCCGTAACACGGCATGGAGCGACTGCCTATCAGACCTCCACAACACAGTTACTGCGTAACACGAACCCCGTGTTAAGACTGGTTGTCAGACTTTTTAGCTTCTGACTACCTCTTACAACCAACTTGCGCAGTTCACACATTTCGTGTTAACGGTTCCTGTCTGTGTCCACTAGCTATGCAATAATAGATTGTGCAGTGGTCAGTGACGTCCGTAACACGGCATGGAGCGACTGCCTATCTATCTGACCTCCACAACCCAGTTACTGCATAACACGAACCCCGTGTAAAGACTGGTTGTCAGACTTTTTAGCTTCTGACTACCTCTTACAGCTTAACTTGCTTTCAAGGCACGGAGAGTTTTAGGGGCCGTCTCCATTTTTTTTAGCTAGAATTTGTTAAATGATTTTTTGATTTTGGTACTTTTGACCTTTACTGTTGCAATTTATGGAAAAAAAATATGTTAATTAGTTGTTTGTTGATAATGACTGATCTGAGCTGAGCTGATCCACGCGTCATGTGCGTGAACGGGCGCTGTCAGTAGAGACTGGTCAACTCTTAACTGCCATGGCTTTTATCTTGATTATTTTTTATATTTTGTAGTACTAGATTACCTTCATTGTTTTCACATATAGAAGCAACAAGAATAATTTAAGCAGTATTTTGTAAAAACTTGATTTTAAAAGAGTATCCATGTAGTTTCTTGGTTGTTCTTCTCAAGAGAGACCTACCCTATGTTTTGGAACGAGAAACTATTATGAGAGAATTGTTATAGACGTATCGCAAAACATCTGTTAAAGTGGATCATGATCAATTCAAAAAATATTCTTCAAGGCTGAAGCGAATAATTAACTTGACTCAAAAATTGCAAAATGACTACAATATAATTCAATGGAATAATAAAACTAAAACAACTTGGAAGATAATCAAGTCCACAAAACATAATAATCCTAAAGAAGAAATTGTAAGAATAAGATCTAAATGGAAAATCTATACCTAACGGATCCGCAACAAACTGCTGAAGTTTTTAATACTTACTTTGTTAATCTTGTTAAACCGATAAACCCTCCAACATTGAATGATTTGACATCACATAATAATAAAACGCTGACATTGATTGATAATAATAATAATTCCTTATTTATAAGTACTACAATTCCAAATGACATATTTAAAATCATAAAATCTTAAAAAATTACACACAGTACTGGATACGATACTATATCTACGTCAATTATAAAGTACGTCGCACTGTCCATCAGTCCTGTTCTAAGCTACTTGATTAATCTATGCATCCAAAACGGAAAATTTCCTAGTAAGTTTAAAGTGTCAATCATCAAGCCTTTGTTCAAAAAGGGTAATAAGGAGGATATCTCTGGCCAATAGCTTTAATCCCAATTTTTTCCAAGATCATAGAAAAAGTAATCTACAATAGCATTTATAACTATTTTGAAAAACATAATCTTTTTGTCAGTGAGCAAAATGGATTTCGCAAAAGCAAGACTATCAATATGGCCATCTACGATCTTCTTATTAGGATTTACAAAAATATGAATAATAGGACACCAGTAACGGCTATGTACATGGACATGACCAAAGCTTTTGACCATGTGGATCATAAATGACTGGTCGAAAAACTGTATAGATATGGCATACGAGGTAATGCTCTAGACTTGATAAAATCGTATTTAAGCCAGAGATTACTAATAACTGAAATAAATAAGCTTTCTTTTGCGACGAAAACTGAAATGCAGTATTTATCAAACCCGAGTGATGTTACATATGGCGAGCCGCAGGGTAGCGTTTTGGGTCCTTTGCTTTTCCTTATTTATATAAACGATTTACCAAGAGCCGTGAAAATTCCGTTAGTCCTTTTTGCTGATGATAGCACTGCTGTGTTTTCTCCGACTGCCATTAACACATTTGAAAATTACATAAACGATACTTTAAAGGACATTATAAATTGGTTAACACGTAATAATCTCTTAATAAATTTAGATAAAACATAAATAGTCAGTTATTCCCAAAGAAAAACCCCTTTGACATTAAATATAAATTATGACATGAAAAAAATAGAGGAAACAGATACCATCAAATTCCTAGGACTATGGATTGACAAAAATATGTCATGGAAAACGCAAATTGATACGGTGTGTAAAAAACTAAATAAATTTTCCTACGCTTTATACAGACTATCTAAGATTGTAAATTAAGCAGCAGTACTAACCGCCTATCATGCCTATGTAACTTCTACGCTTAGATATGGACTAATTTATTGGGGGAATGCTACAGACAGGGAACTCGCTTTTAGGGCACAAAAGAAGTGTCTTAGAGCTGTTTGCGGCATACGTGCCCCAGAGAGCTGTATGCCATATTTTAAAAAGCTTAAGATTTTAACCTTTCCTGCCCTCTACATCTATGAGGTCGCTATATTTGTAAAGACCAATAAGGAAAAGTTTGGTAACCTGCACTCCCGTCGACATGCCGACAAAATAACAAATATGCCCTCAAAAACAGCCCTACTGTCTAAAAGTTTCTTCGGAATGTCTTCACGAATTTATAATAAGCTTCCTAAGCAAATAAGAGAAATAGAAAATATTTATATGTTTAAAAAAAAAATTTACTTCTTGGTAAATAGACCATATTATACAGTAGGTACATGAATTTTTGACCGAAAGATGCATGATGAGTTAATGCCAAACCGCTTTATGTTTTGATGCAAATTGAATTATTAAAGTATATCACATAAACATAGGTCTAAGATAATAATAATAATAAAAATAATCTAATTATTGTATGCCTAACATGGTGGAGCAGTGCAAACGCACACTAAAACTCAATAACAACTCTATAATAACCACTGTCTCACAATAAAGATCTTTGACTTTGACTTTAACTAACTTCAGTTTTTTGACTGACCGACACCTTGACAGTTCAAAAGTTTCTGTAAATGGTTTAATTGAAATAAATGCTTTGACTTTGACAAATTTTGCGATCGATGAACCGGTATCATTAACCAGTTAACTAAAGACTAATTAATGAGAAGACCACCCAGCACTAGAGCAACAAAATACTAGGATATAAGTCTTCTCACACATTGCCTCACTATTGTGGAGGATATATCGGCCGCCACCCGCCACAGTCTTGATTGTACTAAGGTAGCGTTTTTTACCTAAAAAATTACTTCGTTACACTTATAACTCACATTACTTATTCAAAACTAAGAAAAAACTGAATCAGCCTATGTAATATAATAAGGTACTTCCATATACTTATAAAAAACGAAAGAATATTCAGTCTTTATCCCTTCTATCAACATTTTCTAGGGCTCTGGTTAGGAAGTAAATTGCACGTTGGAAAATTGTATGATCCATACATAATGTGTGACTTACAGGTATCACAGATAAATTGTGTTTTGGGATCTTTCTTGACTATGCATACGTGGCATCTACGTTTCATATCAGGAGTCGATTTCTGTATGTTTGAAGAGTGCAATGTCAAGAAAAAACAACAATCGTCTATCGATTGCCTCGCCTTGCGATTGCGATGCCTGCAATTTTTTGTTGACGCAATGAAGCTAGCGTAGACAAGGGCACGCCCATTTCAGAATCTGAACAACTTCCCTCCAAATCATTGTTTTCTGCCTCTGAATCAGACGCCTCGCTTCCCTGACTCAAGATCGAACTCGTCTCCACTTGAGTTGATAATTACGCCATCTTCTTCAGCTGCGTCTTTCAGTAAATTACTAATATCATCATCGCACAAATGACTCCCCATTTGGAAACTAAAATAATGTAATAAATATTGTATTCATGTACAAAAATAACATCAATTTCCATAAAACACTTACATAAAAAAGTCACGCCGTATACGCAGCAAACTATAAAACTATACGCAGGTCCTACTACCACAGGGGCATGCTCCGGACGGAGGTAGAGGGCTAAGGGCGTCTAGCAATTCATAACGGCCAGCTACTGAGTGCGCTTAGGCGTAAAATTCAAATTTGAATGAAAAACAACGGTTTGTGTGCAGAGGTGGGTCTGACAGACCCTACCAGGCATGCCGAGGGTTATTTGAGTTCAAAATTGGGAAGTGTATTATATTATACAATAATTAATCAGTGCTGTGTATTTGTATGTAGGAATGAAGGGAATCATTCATTTCCAAAAGAAGAAAATGTTCGAAATCTATGGGAACCAGCAACACGTAGTAGAGACTTTCGAGCTAAAAACACGCTTAAATATGTTCAGCACATTTAAAATCCGAAAATGTCATTGAAATTGGAAAATATTCAGGTGAGATAGTCGCATTTACAGAATAATGTTCACTTTTATCATGTAGGACAACGAAATATGATTTTATTCTGAGCATAACCTAGACTCCACTTTCAAATGCCATAATATAGATAAACTACGGTTAGGTAAGTAAGAATCATTACAACTTTGATAAATAAAGATATTTTATTATTATATGTTCACAAAATACTTAGTCATTACAATAAATAACATAACACAATAATATGGCGGGTTGTTTACTGTATGTGCTAGTGGCGCCCTCTGCGCCGAGTTTTGCGTATTTATTAGTTTCAAAATTTAGAAAAAAAACTATTTAGTACCTTTTTATTTTTAAGAAAAAAAAACCTACAGCACCAAAAAAGAGATGCTTTTATCTCTTTTTTGGTGGAGTAGGTTTGTTTTTTTTTGTAAAGAAATAAATTCAAATATTAAAAATAAAAAACTTTGATGAACAAGTTTCATCTATATAAGGTGCTATAAAAATATCTGCCACGGCTGCAATGGGAGACAGTATTGTGTTTATAGATTACAATAGTAAAGATAAATTATTGATCATTTGTCATATTTTTTTTCATACAAAAAATTGTACGTATAAATTTGAATTGATTTATGCGCATAAAACCATCACGTAGACTTGCTGTTGCCACACCGCACCGAATAGGTACAATTCAATCGTTTCGCAAAACGCCGGCGCCGTTCATACGCTGTTGCCATTCTTATCATTACGCCCCACCCTGACCCGCACTACCCCGTTCGTCGCACGCGCCAGCCGACCGCCCGCTCGCCAGTCGCCCGGTCGCTCCCCGCCCGCTCGGAAGTTAGTTTTAATTAGCGGTTAGCGACGGGATAATCGCTCGCGCTTCCTTTAAAAATGCCTCCCAGACGACGGTATTCCAATCAAGCATATCTTGAAATGGTGTTGTGCTACCGCGAGTGTAACTCCATAACTGCGCATGCAGTAAACTTATACCAGCAGAGGTTTGGTGTGCGAGTGAGTCATCATACATTATTAGAAGTGTGGAAGAACTAAAAAGGCGCATCAAACGCGCATTTAGGCAAGTAAAAAGTGAAACGGACACATTAAATAAAGTGAAGAGACATGTACGTAAGCGTGCCTACATTTGTGTGCAACGCGAAGGCGAAGGCAACGCCAAGTTACTGTAATTTATCGTTATTTGATACCTAAGTATTAATCTAAGCACCTACTGTTTAAAAATAATAAGAAAAAAATTGCGATTCTTACACTAACTTGTCAGTCCAAAGCCTGTTTTAAGTGTGATGGGAAGTTTATCATCTTATTTACCTACGTCAGTTTTTTGGAAGAATGCGGTAGCTGGTAAGTAATTGCACTTTTAAAACACTTTTTTCCCTGCGTAATATTCTGTACCTAGTAGGTTAGATAGTGACGAACTAATCAGCTGATTTCAGTTTTCATTCACAGAACAGATAGAAAGAGATAGCAGTTGTTTTCATTGACGAAGCGACACATCGCACGTAATTTGTGAAACGCGTTATGCAGAGTAGAGTCAATGTTTATTAAACTACTTTATTTTCTCAAATTAAATTAACTATTCTGGGGTACGAAAGTTCTTCACTATTGTAATCTTTAAACACAATACTACCTCCCATTAAAGCCGTGGCAGATATTTTTATAGCACCTTATATAAATAAGAAGAAGTGTCCTGATTGACTGACTGACTGACTCATCGACGCCCACCCCAAACCCTTGGACCTAGAAAGCTGAAATTTTACACAGAGTTTCCCTCTATAATGTATACAAGGAATTAGGAAGGATTTTTCGAAATTCAACCCCTAAGGGAGTTAAATAGGGGATGAAAGTTTGAATGGAAAATCGTCATTTTTGTAGTTTAAACGATGAAACTTGGTGTTTAATATTGTGGTTAAAAATAAAATACCACGTGTTTCAGTGTTTTTGTGAAATCAGTCCCTGAGGGCGTAAATTAGGGCTGAATGTATAAATAGGAAACCCGTTAATTTTGTAGTTCACACCATGAAAATTTGTATTTAGTCTTTTGGTTGGTAACTAATAATTTCATGTATCAGCGTTTGAAAAATCATCCCAGAAGAGGGTAAAATAGGGAATGAAAAATTTGTATAAACGCTAAAATAGCGACGGAAAGGTTGACCTATATCCGGAACATTACATGTATCACCATTTTTGAAAAATCATCCCAGAAGAGGGTAAAATAGGGGATGAAAATTTTTTATAGACGCTTATGAAGAGACGGGTAGGTTGACCTGTATCAGAAACATTACATGTATCATCGTTTTTGTAAAATCATCCCTGAAGAGGGTAAAATAGGGGATGAAAAATTTGCATAGACGCTAAAACAGGGAAGGAGAGGTTGATCTATATCAGGAACATTACATGTATTAGTGTTTTTGAAAAATCATCCCACAAGAGGGTAAAATAGGGGATGAAAAATTTGTATTGACGCTAAAACAGGGACAGAGATGTTGATCTATATCAGGAACATTACTTGTATCAGCGTGTTTGAAAAATCATCCCAGAAGAGGGTAAAATAGGGGATGAAAAATGTGTATACACGCTAAAACAGAGACGGAAAGGTTGACCTATATCAGGAACATAACATGTATCAGCGTTTTTGAAAAATTATCCCAGAAGAGGGTAAAATAGGGAATGAATTTTTTTTATAGACGCTAAAACAGAGACGGGCAGGTTGACCTATATCAGAAACATTACATGTATCACCGTTTTTGAAAAATCATCCCACAAGAGGGTAAAATAGGAGATGTTTTTTTTTTTATAGACGGTAAAACAGAGACGGGAAGGTTGACCTATGTCAGAAACATAACATGTATCACCGTTTTTGAAAAATCATCCCACAAGAGGGTAAAATAGGGGATGATTTTTTTTATAAACGCTAAAACAGAGACGGGAATGTTGACCTATATCAGAAACATTACAATAATCCCTCATTATTAAATCATCCTAGAACAGGGTAAAATAGGAGATGAAAAATGTTTATACACACTAAAACAGAGACGGAAAGGTTGACCTATATCAGGAACATTACATGTATCACCGTTTTTGAAAAATCATCCCACAAGTGAGTAAAATAGGGGATGTTTTTTTTTTATAAACGCTAAAACAGAGACGGGAATGTTGACCTATATCAGAAACATTACAATAATCCCTCATTATTAAATCATCCCAGAACAGGGTAAAATAGGAGATGAAAAATGTTTATACACACTAAAACAGAGACGGAAAGGTTAACCTATATCAGGAACATTACATGTATCAGCGTTTTTGACGTGAAAAAGATGATGGCTCTTCTGACCAAAGGTACTCTGTTTAGGGGATGCTTTCCTTTATATACTTAGTGGAATGACAAAAACGAGGTCTTCTTCACATCCAGCAGCGTATCAACCCAGATAAAATCGACAAAGTTATTTTTCCAGAAATACCTGAGCCTGTACAGATCCCTCTCCTTTACGGTATTGTGAAGGCAAACATGATACATGATCCTTGTGGTAGTTTAAACTACAAATCACCCTTCATGAAAGATAGTAGCTGTACTAAAAGGGTCCCCGGGGTACTTTTAATCCCGGTAGTACGTTATCGTAGGATATTTGCCGATATCCACGCGGGCGAAGCCGCGGGCAAAAGCTAGTATGGAATACATTTGTAACCCTACCATTTTAGCGCTTACTATCTCGGCTACCCGTAAATACGTATGTACCTACGTTTCTTTCGGAGGGATGGCCGGCTTCTCTTGAAATCAATCCCGATTTCGGTCGTATTCCTGATACGTATGTATTATCTTCTTCTAAGTCGTGCACTCTTGACAGAGTGGTCGTGGTCATGGGGCGTCCGCGTCGCCCACAACTGCGGTCGCAGCCTTCGGGATCCTTTTCCACCGGTCTCTATTGACTGCTTGGCGAGCACAGTCATACAGACTGCTCCACTTCCGTACAGATAATCTGCAGCGCTGAATTGAGGTCTCTTCGACAAGCCGATTAAATCCTGGCCCCATAGCTGTTGAGTTCGCCACTGTTAGCCTTTAATATTCTGCGTTCTTTATTTAGTGCCCAGGTCTCACTTGACATCCAGTGCTGTTTTTTCACTTTACACGTTAGTGGTTATGACTACAGAATATTTGCTATAAGTGTTCTAGCTTTTTGCCACAAAACTTCAGGTGAATTATCAGGGTCATCAGCTTCAGGGTCCGGAGCCCATTGAGATTACTTGTTCTGTAGTGCTCTAGTAAACGACCCTTTGTTCAGAATGTGCAAGCGCTTGAAATTATTATTTTTTATGGAATTGCACAACTTTAGCTTAAGACTACAGACTAGGAGTTGGTGGGCCGATAGACAGTCGGCTCCAGGTAGGGTGTGAGATCAAAATATATCATTGCATCATCAAGCACTGCGCACTGTAATGCTCGGTTCTCCTCCCTCACTGGTGTAATGCTCAACGCTGTAACGTTACATTACAAGCGAATGATCCAAGTGAGAGAGCGCCCTAACAGTAATTAGAGTTTCTGAAGTGTGGTGCAATATTTATTAAATCTTCGATAATTTTGCAGCCTCCTCGTTATCTCATGAACTTGGACAATATTATAAGAAACAAGTTTATACTCATGTGTCTGTCCATCAACATAACACTGACCACTATAGGTAATCAACTTTTACAGCCAAATCCTTTGATCAACCAGCGCCAGTTTCTCGCGGAGTTTATTAAAACTGCAATAGAGCAAATAAGTATAAATGATGGATGTCGAACAACAAGCATTGCTATCAAAGAAGAACTACCAGCTGTTTATGAGACACAAGATGATGTTATTGAGCCAGAGGAGGAACATCCAAGTGATGGTATGTTTTTTTAAACTAAAAATGAATCCAAGAACTGTTGACTGGAAGAGAATGACTAAGGCATTAAGTCCGGCTTTGTACCTTTGTGAATTAAGTATAAATAAATAAATATGTAATGTGGTGAAATAAAACAAATATTAACTATAGCTCCAGGCGCTTGTAGAGGACTGCTGACGCTTGTACATTGTAGTTCATTTGTTAACCAGCGCGCAGCTAGCCTCAGTTGTCTCGTGACCACCTAATCGGATAGTTGTACTGTACTATACACTACAGACGCGTGAATGACATATATTCTAAGTGTATTCATTGTAACTGGTTTTGGAGTAATTAAAAGACTTTAGTGTTCTCCAACGTTTTAATTATCTCTCGACACACTTTCCTTTTAACATCGCACACACACTAAACGCTTTGTATTTATTCACAGAATTAAAAACAAAACATGTGTACAATACCTGTTCAGATGCAGAAGATATACCACCACATTCTGATGTTGACTCAGATGATGATGTACCTTTAGTGGAGTTTAAAACTGAAGTGGAAGAAGAACAAAAAGTACCTAGTAAGTGTAGTATTCCTACATCAATGGCTGAAGCTGCGCTAATGTGCTTATTACAATATGCAATTTGTAGGAAACCAATTTAGGAACCTAAGTTATAGCTAGTGATGACACTACACTAAATTGAATTTAAAACTGGACCAATTTAGAATTCAATTTAGTAAACCACCAATTTACACTAAATCAGATCCAATCTGTTCTAACTGCAATTACACCTGCCGATTTCCTAGAAATTGTATAATGTAATAAGCCTTTAAACGGGCGCCCTCTACGTGCACCCGCCGCGTGTCTACACACGTGGACATGCGCGGGGGCTTCATGTATACGTAGTATGTCTATTCTGTTACTATCTCCCGCGGTGAACACCTAGGTGAAGTGAGTTGTCATCCGTCCGCCTGCTTTGACAATCCCTAGCATCGGAACGGATGGCAGCTCACTTCACCTAGGTGTTCACCGAGGGAGATTGTAACAGAATAAACATACTGAATGAATAATTCAAAATGAACGTTTGTTTCGACATAAACACTGAATCTGTGTCAGTTAGACAAACGTCAAACATTTTTAATTTTTATGATATACACACGGCTACACATCAAGCTATATATTGACAGTATACGCTGATCTCCGAACTTACCATATTATAACAAGTAAACAACAACATGAATGCAATAAAGAGATTTGATTTGATTTGAGGTCAGCTTTGACTGGAAATGAAAAAATGTTACTTTATTCTATTCAGGGGTTAGTTTCCCAGCTTCTCTAAATGGTACATGTTATGGGCGGAGTCCCGTACAAAATGAAACATCTCCTTTGGGATTGAAAAATATTTGCGCCTCGCCTAAGACGTACGACATCAATTGCTTACTCCCTATCTGACCAAATTTTAATGCGTGGGGGGTAACCAGTTGATGATGCTGTCTGTACGATAAGCTTTATTGTTAAATTTAATGTAAAAAATAATGATGTTATGTTAATATGTATTATATTGTAAAGATACTAGCTTATACCCGCGTTTTCGTTCGCGTGGAAGTCGTGAACAACTACTTGAGTACTAAATAGCAATTATAAATTTCACTGACAGGCAGTGTACAGCTTGGTCTAGAAGCACGAAACTTTGTATGGAGATTTGTCTTTTATGCCAATAGGAAATTCTGTCGTGCACACGGTTAATGTACTAAAAATAGCTGACTCTTTCGCGATGCATGCTGAAAAAAAAGTGATCATAAATAATTGTTTCTTTCTTACATTTTAAGATAAATACATAGTACGTATATTGCACGATTTAAAAACGATATGTTCTTTGTCGTTTAAAAAAAAAAAACTTTTACCTATATATTCGTACGTACACAGCAAATGTTGAAATTCCTAACCTAAAAATGTTCAAAACGAAGAACAAAAATTAAGGAAGCTTAGCTATATATTTATAAAAAAAACCTCTCAAAATTCTACAAGGTAATGTGTGGCGTCACCTTGCCCGACTACTGTGTTCTTTGACTTGTCTCCCTTCAATTTGAGAGAAACAGAATGCTTTTATCGATCGCTGCAGCTTGATAATTTTTGGGCGTTAAAATAGTCTGTTCACACACCCAAATTCTCTTGGTGCAGTATTTGACTGATGTCGCCGTACAACAGATGAATCAGTTCTTCTATTGTAGATACTACAATACCATGAGTCTCTGTTAGATCCACCTGCCCTCTCTCCACGGGCAGTGAGTCTTCCCCAACTTTTAAATGAACATCGGAGAATTCTTGAACACGTGAATTGCCGCCAAGCTGAGCGCGCATATTGATGGTCAAGCGCGATTTATAAACTTGTGACCTTTGAATTGATCGTTTTAACGATGCATTTACCTCGTCAGCCCTAGTTCCTCGCGCCACCACAGGGAGTGACTGCCACACTATTTTAACAAAATAATTTTATATTCTTATATTTTATATTTAATAATTCCAATCTTATAATTTTATATTTAATATTTGAGGGTAAATCACCAACTTCGATGTAAATCACCCTCAAAATAACTTTCTACCCATTTTTAACTCCGTTAAGTGGTGAGTTCCAATAAAATTCGAAACCCATCTTCTATCAATTCTGTTAAAGAATGTTTATGCAAAATTTGAAGTAGATTGGACTAACGAATCACGTAGTCCCATACAAACTTTGCCCCCGTTTGTCACCCCCTTAGGGGTAAAATTTCGGAAAATCGTTTCTTATCGGATGCCTACGTCATACAAAGAACACACCTTCTAAGTTTCGGGTCCCTACGATCAGCGGTTTAGGCTGTGCGTTGATCCGTCGGTCAGTCATTCAGGACAAAGCATTTATATATATAGATTATATTTATTAGAATTTCATTGGGTAAAAAATCTGCTAAAAATTCGGATCATAATTTTAATAAAAAATACTTTTGGGAAAGTTTGTAATTGCTCTTCGCTATATTAAGTACTTGTACATTTTAATGAATATTGGTCACAAATCGCACGCTTACTGCTTCCAAACCATCACCTCGTCCGTTCGTCACTGCGGCGCATTGGCGACTGTTTGCGTACCAAGTCACCAAGTGTGTACCAAACACAAGGCGCGTACCACGTAGGTATGACTCGTCGTGTTCCGACCCTTTGTATGAAGATAGAATACTGTAGATAACATGACCGTGCCGTGGGTTACCGCTGGTGGCCCCGACCGACACCACACGGCGCCCACCTCCCGAGACAACGACCGCGCGGGTCTCCGCTTCGTTGCACTTTTGTATGGAACAGCGCGGGTGTCCGTTTAACTAATTTACTAATTGAAAATCAAAACTTGTTCAATTAATTGTGGGTTATTTATGTGTGGGTAAGTTAAGCAGCGAGAAATATAAACGAATAAGAACGATAGAAATTACATATATTATTTTCACAAGATAGACAGCTCAAAACTAGAATAACAACTGACGGGATCTTTGACAAGTCGTTGGTTAGCAAAGGAGCAAAGAGGTTGTGTGTTTATGAACGCCACATAATTATCATTATTTATACATCTATTATTTTTTCCAAAGTTACAACAAAAATATTATTAACATATCAAAAATATAAATAATAATTATTGGGCACCCCGAGGTTAGGTTAGGTTCCTTTAGCCCTGCAGATAGAAATAAGAGCCCCGCGTGACGGGGATCTGTCGTCCTATGACGTTAAGTTTTATTTAATTAGCGATGCGTCATGAACTCCAATTGTTACTATAATAATAATATTTTGTGGTAACTATTTTTTATGTGCAATCAGTATTTTTGATTAGAATGGGTATTTGTTATGTATAAAATAGGAAGATTTTTTGATTTACAGTTAAGTACTACCCATCTGAATCACAGAACTGGGTGCTCGGCAATACTTTTTAGTTCCAGTTGATTTATATGCATTCCTCAAACTTCAACAAATATTATACTAAATTATAATTACAGGTGTATCCGGTGTGAAGATACCGAAACTTGTCTTACAAAGAATAAACCTGGAAGATACATTTACACACAAACAAAAGAATAATGAACTATCAAACTCGAACATTATCGGTAACACTCGAAGTCGTACGGCCAAGCCTGCTACTATATTCAAAGAGCCTTTCAAATGTGATCAGCTTAGTTTTAATCAAGACAAACATTTGAAACAACTTAATCTTGTACACACTGATGGAAAAACTTTCTATTGTGAAATATGTCGGCGTAGTTTTAGTAATAAGCGTAATTTAGTTACACATATTCGTCAGCACACTGGTGAAAAGCCTCACAAATGTAAAGTATGCCAGTGTAGTTTTAGTAGAAAGAGTGATTTAGTAATTCATATTCGAACACACACTGGTGAAAAGCCTCACAAATGTGAAATATGTCAGTGTAGTTTTAGTCAAAAGGGTAATTTAGTAAAACATATTCGAACACACACTGGTGAAAAGCCTTATAAATGTGAAATATGTCAGTGTAGTTTTAGTGAAAAGGGTAGTTTAGTAATACATACTCGTAGACACACTGATGTAAAGCCTTATAAATGTGAAATATGTCAGTGTAGTTTTAGTCGTAAGGGTATTTTAGTAAGTCATATTCGAACACACACTGGTGAAAAGCCTCACAAATGTGAAATATGTCAGTGTAGTTTTAGTGAAAAGGGTAATTTAGTAACACATATTCGTAAACACACAGGTGAAAAGCCTTATAAATGTGAAATATGTCAGTGTAGATTTAGAGTTAAGGGTATTTTAGTAAATCATATTCGAACACACACTGGTGAAAAGCCTCACAAATGTGAAATATGTCAATGTAGTTTTAGTGGAAAAGGTAATTTAGTTAATCATATGCGTAAACACACTGGTGAAAAGCCTTATAAATGTGAAATATGTCAGCGTAGTTTTAGTGAAAAGGGTAGTTTAATAAGACATACTCGTAAACACACTGGTGAAAAACCTTTCAAGTGTGAAATATGTCAGCATAGTTTTAGTGTAAAGGGGAATTTAATAAAACACATTCGTAAACACACTGGTGAAAAGCTTTTTAAGTGTGAAATATGTCTGCAAAGTTTTAGTGAAAAGGGGTATTTAGTAAGACATATTCGTAAACACACTGGTGAGAGACCTTATAAATGTGATATATGTCAGCATGGTTTTAGTGATAGGGGTACTATAGTAAAACATCTTCGCTCACACACTGGTGAAAGGCCTTATAAGTGTGAAATATGTCAGCAAAGTTTTACTCGAAAGGGTCATTTAGTACAACATACTCTTATACACACTGGTGAAAAGCCTCACAAATGTGAAATATGTCAACAAAGTTTTAGACAAAAGGGTAATTTAGTAAAACATATTCGTATACACACTGGTGATAAGCCACGTTTCAAGTGTAATATATGTCATCGTAGTTTTAGTAATAAGAGTAATTTAACAATTCACATTTGCTAAAAGCCTCACAAAATGTGATGTCAGTTTAGTTTTATTCAGTACTATGATTTAAAATGACATATTTGCATACAGGACGGCGAATACCCTCACCAATAAACCACCAATAAACACCTATAAAAGTGTCAGCGTAGTTTTAGTGATACTATCAACTAACCGATTTCAAAGGAGGCGTTCTATGTTTGTTTGCTTTTTTTTGTGCACCTATGTTTATATATTATTTTTATAAATATAATTTCGTCAGTTTAGCTATACAAAACAAAACTATTTTCAAGCTACTTCAAAAAGAAGGAGGTTCTCAATTCGACTGTCTATTTATTTTTTTGTTTTTTGTATATTTCTTATTTGATTTATCCGGTAAATGTAAACTGATTTTAAAAATTCTTATTTCATGGATAGGGTATGTCTCAAGGGTGGTCCCATATAAATTTTATCGAAATTGATTCTGTACTTTAAAAAAAAAAAACAACAAAATCCCAAAAAAAAAAACCCTAAGTAGACGTTTGAATTTCTTCTTCTTTGGAGTTTCTACCTTCTATTAATCTCTGTTTTAACTGTGTTGCCGTTTCCTAATGGATTGGGATGAGAAGGAGGTACTAAAAAGCGGAAAATAAAAACCTTTTTTACAAAAAAGACAACCGCCTTCACAACCAAAAAGTAAAAAATAACTTTAAAACAGAACACACATGACTTTAGTTTCGGAAGTCGGTGGCAATACAAAACAACAAATAGAACAGCCAAGCCACCGACTTCCGAAACCTTTTGTTTTTATTTTTGATTGTAAGTGTTATAGCATTATGTTTATACATGCTATATTTACTTTTTATAAGCATGCAATCATTTTTCATAATTGCTGTTTACATTTTATAATACTTGTTTTCATAGATTCATGGAATCTTTTATAACTTAAATGGGCCTTTAAAGGTACTTACATTATTGTCCATCGAGCATAAAGACTGTGTGTCTGCTAATTAAATATATTATAGTTTCTTTTTATAAATCTGGAAAATAAATAATGTTTTTGTTGTGACATGTTTGTCAATGACAGTTGTCAACCTTGACAATTGTCAGTAATTCTTTTAATTAGTTTTCGGCTTATATAACATAAAACCTTCAAACTGATATTTTGTAGTCGAATATATGTGTGTATTGCTGTATTTTATACTAAACAGCTGGACACCCGCTAATGTATGTGGTGTTCTTAACAATCCTTTACGCACTAATCGAATAAAAATAACTGGCAGACTACAATAATTGAGTCTGGCCGGTACTATAATACCCCGCTATATGACCATACGGGCGTTCCAGAAATAAAATTCATACTTGGAAAATAATATAAATTTCGGAAGACCCGACAGGAAAGAAACCTGTCAAATGGGTCAGTCTAGATCTCGCTGTCCACTAAGTAACACGCTGAATTACTTAGAAGTCTACCGGTCCACAACCAAAAGTCGGTAACAGTCCTGAGTCGTGCCGTCGTGCTGTCGCGTTCCTGCTGCTCCTAGGGCGGGTCTTACTGTTAAGATCCCCCGGGGACTTCCGTCCCAAATCTAGGAGCCGACTGCGGCAGTCTTATCTTCGGCCGATCCTGTTTCCCGGCCAGGCTGTGGAGCCTGGAAATATCTGCCACAACTTAGTGCGTCTAGGTTAGTGTTTTTTATATCTCTGTTTTTATGCTCATCGCATTCTTGTGAGAGCTATTAAATTTTAACGTACCAGTCCACTTAGCCTTTTATTTCATAAAAGCAATAGAACTGTTACAGTGTACAGCCCCGAATTGGTCTCCTACAAATGTAAATAATCCTCTCATAATCCGGGTCGTCAGATATGGTTAAAGTTAGCTTAGAAACTGATGGATGTTTTTGTATAAAATAAAATTGTTCAATGATTAAATTAAATTTCATCGGAAAACATGCATCGCTTTCTATGTAAACTATTTCTGACGACCTCGATACTTATCTCTTTTTAGCTGTACATTGGTCTGGTAAATATTAGATAACCATAAGATATCTGTAGAGTCTAGTGTGTATCTCGGGAACCGATCACCTTTCCGAATTATTTTTGTCCGAATTTCATTTTACCGAAAACTATTGACCGACGTCTTTTTTGCTATATGCATTATTTGACATATTTTTAGATCATCGAAGTATCATGTGTCATACGTATTATTTTACCGAACTATGTTTCTCCGATTTACAAAATAACTTTTTCCTATTGGCCGAAGTATCTTTTGAACTATTTTCATTTGCCAAATGATTTATTTGCCATATTTTCACCCCGTCAAAACGCAGTCTTGTCTGCCCTACCCCTAGAGTGTAATTTAAGAATGCGTAGGCGCGGAGGGGTGGGCGGCCCGCGAGCTGAGGAGCAGGCGGTTTGAAGGCTCGCCGCCGCGGCTGAGGCTGGCGAAGCTGCGGTGGTGAGCGTTGAAACCATCTGCGACGATAAGCTCGCGTGGGGCCGCCCAGACCCCGCAGCGCCGGAGCCGTGACAGAAACAATGCTTGTGCATGTTGCATGCCTGCTTGCATGCTGTATGCCAGCTTGCATGCTGCATACCTGCTTGCATGCTGCATGCCTGCCTGCATGCCTGCTTGCATGCTGCATGCCTGCCTGCATGCCTGCTTGCATGCTGCATGCTCGAAGCAAGAATCTTTGTTTGCAAGCTTCTTACTGGGATGACTGGGGTTTTATTAAGTGCCATTTCGTTAAATAATAATAATAATAATATTTAATTAAAGAAAATAGTAGGAAACTAATCTGAAATAAGCTCTCTATAACGCCACTGTAATAAATACATTAGTTTTGAAAGCTCTTTCAAATATTTAATTTCACTCAAATTGTTTTTAATTTTGAAAAGCTTTTCATTTTTCGTTTCTTTAACAACGTTTTATTTTTGTCTGGTGGAGTACCGGTTATCATTGACTCAATATCATACATATTTACTTCTAGGCGTTTGGTGAAATATGGTAATTAAAACAGTGGTATAACGAATGTTCGAACAAATGTTATTTCGGCTAAGTGTAACTTCGGTAAAAACTTTTTCGACCAAATGAAACGTCGGAGCAACGAAAAAAAGCGAACTGATAATAGGTCAACTGATACAGTGGCAGACGTGACTTCGATGAAGTAAAAAAATACGAAACGAGAAGTTTTAGGTGAACTGAAATTCGGTCAAATATTTTTCGACCTTATGATAGGTTACCGTGTATCTGAAATGTAATCCAGGTCTCGGGGGTCGTCAGATATATGTAGTTAAAGTTAGCTTAGAAACCGATGTATGTTTTTGAATCAAATAAAATTAAATAGAGAGTAAACAGCTCAATTATTTAATTAAATTTCATCCGAAAACATGCATCGGTTTCTATGTAAACTACACTCGGCGTCACAAAAATCGCACCTTTTCGAAAATAAGTTTAAAACATGTCCCGCCAGTAACGAATACATTAAACCCAATTAATATTGGTATCAATTAAAAGTATGTTTAACGACCTTTAAATTAACAACAGTTAGAATTCCTAAACACAACAGATCTCATTAGCACGTAACGTTAAAAAAAATGTTGTCAAAATACGCATTACAACGGCTACTAATTGCACCTCCCTACAAGGGTATAAAACGGGCGAAACGGGCGGGTTAAATGTGGGTCATTCGCTATTCAACCTTTGAAGTGAACACACGTGAACAGCTACAGCAAGAAAAATACCCCAGAAGATGGATACCACTGCAGATGAAGCCGCTCAAGTCATTGCACTACTGCAATCAGGGATGCGGCAATGTGATGTTGCTCGGCAACTGAACTTGAGTCGTTTTGCCGTTCGACGAGTGTTCCAACGTTTCCAAGAGACTGGTGGCTATATCCCAAGACGTGGATCTGGAAGACAACGGTGCACATCCGAAAGAGACGATCGCTTCATTGTTTCGACGTCTTTACGTAATCGGTTCTCCAATGCTGTTGAGCTGCAACAACAACTGCGATCAGCTCGCAGAACTTCTGTAAGCGTCTCCACGATTAGAAGAAGAATGCGGGAGAAGAAAATTGCAGCTCATAGGGCTGCTACAGGGCCCAAATTGACTGCACAGCATAGGAGAGACCGGTTGCAATTTGCCCGTGACCATGTGGATTGGACAATAGACCAATGGAGGGCTGTGCTCTTCTCGGATGAGACGAGGGTGTGTCTTTTCTGCAACGACAGGCGTCGAAGAGTGTATAGGAGGCAAGGGGAACGATTCGCACAAGCCTGTATTCAAGAGACAGTGGAATACGGGGGTGGCTCGTGCATGTTCTGGGGCGGCATGTCAATCGACGGTAAAACGAACCTTGTGTGTGTCTCTCGGACTGGAAGTGCTCGCGGGCAAGGGTCGCTGACTGCTGCTCGGTACATAACAGAGATCTTAGAGGAGCAGGTTGTCCCTTATGCGGGTTTTGTTGGCAGTGGGTTCACGTTAATGCACAATAACGCCCGTTGTCACACCGCTTTAATTGTAAGAGACTACCTGCAAGAAGTTGGCATCCCTGTTATGCGCTGGCCGGCGCGAAGTCCAGACCTGAACCCTATTGAGCACCTTTGGGATGAACTGAAACGGCGAGTACGGGCACGAAATCCTGCCCCTACCACTCTCCAAGACCTTCAAGATGCCGTCGTTGCAGAATGGGACAACATTCCACAAGAGACTGTTGTCACATTAATAAGGTCCATGAGAGAACGCATGGAAGCAGTCATCAGGGCTAGGGGGGGTAACACTAGGTTTTAAGTTAGTTTTAAGGACTTTGTTGTAATTTTTGCTGATAAAATAAAATTTAACTTTTTAATCATTTGCATTAGCTTGCTTTTTTTTATTCCCTGGTAAACAAAAAACCAAATCCATTGATTTATTCTGAAATTTAAATAAATTGCCTTTCCAATTATACCTTTTAGTCATATGTATACCATTGATTAATAGGGTTAAAATGACTTTGAAGGGAATTCTTAAAGAGGTGCGATTTTTGTGACGCCGAGTGTATTTCTGACGACCTGGATACTTATCTTTTCGGCTGTAGGTATTTTCGTCTGGTAAATATTAGGTAACCATAAGATATCTGTAGAGTCTATACTCCATTTATAATAGCACTAGAAAAAAGAGGCTCATAGAAGCAGGAATGAAAAACACTTTATTTCAGAGATAAGTTAAAACAATTTTAATTAAATTTCTAATTACCTATTATTGATAAATAGATCTAAGATAGTCAATGACGTATTATAAATAGACGCGTCATACACGAACATTAGTGCACTTTAAAACGGCGCAAAATTTTACATCTATATACCAGTAGGCACATACAATTACAGTGCAAAGAAAAGGACATAAGGATACAGCGTACACCTGTTAGAAAAAGATAAACATACAAATTTTGTTACGTCAGTTATGTGTGAATTACGAGCGATACTGACGTATAGCCGCGACACGGTGGTATGTGACTAAGTGAAACCCCGGCAATTGCCTTGCTTTAATATTGCCATTATTGAGCGCGGGTAACACATCTAAGTGTATTATATCATTGAAGATAGTACTAAATATGGACACATAATAATATAAACAGAATAAAAATCTTTAAAGATTAGGTAAAATTTTAAATTTGGTAGAATTACAGTGAAACGAATAACAAAAATTAAAAAATTAAATTAATAAACTAAATTAAAATTTCTTTGTAACTGTAGCCGAAGCTTTATAATGTAATATAATGGAAATTCACTCGCATGCCTAGTTAGTTCTTATATAAAATATTAAATAGTTAACTTTAGATACTAGAGTTGAGAATTGTTAATTAAGAGACTTTTTCAACACACTTGCTCATAAAATGGCTCTAATTTCACCGCAATTAGGCACATAATGACACCTGTAATCAGGGTCTCCAGGTCATGAATGTGAAATTTCCCCAGAGCTGATTTTATTTTTCCCCAAAAAGATACTATTTGGTACAATTTTCCCCCAAATTAATTTTGCACCTAGAAACAACAAAATCACGATAAAATGAATTGTCCTTATACTTTATTATTAATTTGGCAAGCTACATTCATTATATCCCATAATACTTGAACTTCTTCGCTGTCTACATTATTTGTTATCTAGTAGGTATACTTCTTCCGATTTAATTTTCTTTTGCACATTTTTTGTAGGCAGTAAAACGCATCCACCATTTTAAAGGTTGTGCCGGAGCCGAATAATGTGATCAGCTGTTGTAGTTAACATTTTAATTCGGAGTTTTTTTTTACTAAATTAATTACTGAGAAAGTGGGAAAGCTCTCTCAACACTCGCATTAGAATACGGTAGACACAAAATGCTTACGAACTTATATTTATATTATATTTTTAATCTATGGAACATCTGAATTAGAAGTCTGTTTCAGCTTTTCCCTACACTTACGCCAAGAAATAATGTGTTCCCCAGAATTTTCCCCACAGATTTAATTTCCCCAAACATTCCCCAAAATTTTTATTTTTCCCCAAAATGGGGAAAAAAACCCCCAATCTGGAGACCCTGCCTGTAATCAAACTGTGACTATTTCATTGCTATTATTCACAAGTGAGTTATAGGGTTTTTTTTATTTTATTGGTTGAGTGTTGCTTTGTTCTTAAAAAAGTTTCGATACAAAAAAGATCGTGTTCAATAGTACAAATAAATAAATGTACCTTTTGCTTGCTCATTTCATGCAACTTCGTATTTAAATAGATAATGTCACTTATACGTTTTTAATAAATGAAACTTTCACTTTTGTTTTCTCTGTAATAAAGAAAACTTTGAATTCCCCATTTTATACGTGGCTAGAACGCTATCCGCGAAAATACACAAAAAAAGAAACCTCATTCTTTTAGTCTATGGCCGATCGCCATTGTTTGATGCGCGCGCATAGGAAAACTGATGAATTTTTCCCGCCATTGCGAAAAAAAAATCACAACTCGTTTTCACTTTCACTGTTGAAAATGAATTTTTAGTATTATTTTCTTCACAAGTGTGTTGAAAAACGTCGTATGATACATGTGTGTATTGATGATTACCGTCCTCGGCTCTCTTAAGACCCTCACCTAACGGCTCGGGTCTCAATGGCGCCTCAGCGGTAATCACCAACATTGCACACTTGTACCATAATGTACTAAGTATTGTGTAACTGTTTGTTCTCCCAAAGAAATAAATAAACGTTCCGGGTATTGTTCATCCCTGCTTCTGTTAGGTTTTTAGCAAAGACACTGTAATTTTAAATTGGAATTAAATATACAATTAAATGAAAATCACCTATCACGCACGACGGCTACTGTAAAATTGATAATAATAAATTCGGTGTCTATAGTAACTTTAAGGCACTGTGCATAGTCAAAATAGGCTTCACAAAACAGTTTTTTAGCAAACTGTGTACATTTTAGAGCAGCAAAAAAAATATATGTTAATCTTGATCATATTTATAAGTGGACCATTGTTTTCAAAACACGTTTTCGGTAAATTTTCTCGATACAAAAAATCATGAAATAACCATGAAAATTGAAATTGTAGCAATTGTAACTGTATTACGTGTTTTAATGTATAATAATAAGGGGAACTGTTGTTTTTATTTGTCGATTGAAAGAAGATAATAATAATAGTTTATTTGTACACAAAAAATAAACAACAACACAGTAGGTACATAGTTTATGAAATCAGGGTTGTACAACCAAGTCTAAAACTAATGTCAGCTCTCCGGGCTCCTACACTAGGTACGCAGACCTGTATTTTAGGAGTTACAGATTTTTCGACTTCTATTTAAATATAATACAACCGTGACATTTCTAGTAGTTGTTAATACAGCAAATGATTCTGATTGTGTATCTAGGAATGAATATATATGAGTGTAGTGTGTGTAGTGGTGTGTGTATGTGTAGTGTGAGTGTGTGATAAGCTTTCTTTTTATGGTTATGTTACAATAGTCAAGATATGTTCTGTTTCATTATAAGTTAAAGTTATAAGCCATTTTCTTAATTTATTTTTAATTTCATATACAGTATGTCTGTACAGCGGAATAATTTTATTTATTTTATTATATATACGGGAACTTTGAGCCAAGAATTGTCTACTTGCGAATGCAAATCGACAGGGGTTTGTCTTGCATACAGGGAAACCTTGGCGTCTCAGAAGCAGGTTTTTGTCTAGAGGAAGGCTGGAGTGTCTTCGCAAGATTGAACGAAGGATATATAGTTGCCTGACTGTGAGAACTTCGGCCTCAGAATATAACAGCTCAGTGGGGTAGTCTCTTGGTTTAAACAACATCACTTTGGGATCGCTCGTTGTGCACGTTCAGCAAGGACCATTGAGGTTTGTAAGTTCCGCCCCACACCGGGATGCAATACATTAAAATAGATTGACAAAGGCTGAGGTATACAAGAGCCAGAGTTTCAGAATTGGAGGAGTGCCTAAGTTCCTTAAATATATATATTAATCTTCTGACTCTAGTACAAAGTGCCTCTATATGAGCGTGCCAGTTCAGTTTTTCGTTTCGTCGATAAACTGACTCCTAGGTATTTAATATTGGGGACTATGCAGAGAGTAAGACAGTTACAAGGTACTGACTGATGAGGGGCACAAGTATCAGCTGTAATTTGGTTGGACAAAGAGGATCGAGTGATTGAATGAGGGCGGCAGAAGCGGATTAGTTTCGTCTTATCTAAATTCAGTGTTAGCAAGTTTGAAGCCAGCCATTCCATTATTAACCTAGTATTGTGCTCTTTCTATGGCTTGATCCCAATTTTTGCCATACACTAAAAGTGCTGTATCGTCGGCATAAGAGAAAATTTCGCAATGAGAGATGGAGAGCTTACATAAATCGTTGATGTATATTTGAAAAAGGGTCGGTCCTAATATACTACCTTGTGGTATGCTAAAGGTGAGCTTTTCATATAAACTGGTGACTGAATCAATAACTACACACTGGGTTCTATCACAGAGATAGTCTTTAAATAATTTTAGAGCTACTCCACGCACGCCTAAGCTTTCTATTTTTGATATAAGTCGAGGGACAGAGACCGTGTCGAAAGCTTTAGTTAAGTCCAAAAAGATACCGTAGCAGTTCAGTTTATTATCCAGCTTTACCAGACTGTTGGTCAAGGCAGCAACGGCATCTTCTGTAGAAATTCCGGACCTAAAACCGTACCAAGTAGTCCGATGTTACCCCGCTATGGTCCGGTCTTTACCTGGCATTTTGATAAGCATACCTTATCTTCACATAGGTGTAACTTGGCAACCGCTTAAGTAAAAGAAACTTCTAAAATACTGATTAAAAGTATTTTTTTTCCTCGTCAATGAAAGATCAATTTCATTTGAAAATCTTCTATAGGAAATGAGGGACAGAACATTTGCTGGAACCTCTTCAACTAACCGAAAAACAGTCCGACCTTACCCCGGACTCGGAGTGCACAGAAGTAGTTAAGAAACGCAAAGAGGCTGAATACAATTATAACCTTGATATGTCTGACATTAACTTTGAAATCCTTTCTGTTAGGTACGCGGGAGCGGGGACAGGGACACGCACAAGTGACACACTCGCTAGCTAGCAACGCACTGATTTATTGGCGGTTAAGACGCGCTGACACGGGAGCGGGCGCGGGGGTGCGCGCCTTGCACACATACATACATAACAATTCCTCCCTCTTAGTCCAATACACTGAATACAATTAACATTCCTAAACATAGTATTATTCTAGTCTACTTGACATCTAACGCTAGAAGTACTTTTTAAAACAAGTAACTGGGCGATTACGTTACGATCTCTTTGGAGTAACAACTATTGGCTCATCGTGTTTTGCGGTCTGGGTATCGGGTTCCGTCCCTGCCTTGTGACCAACATCTTCGGAGACCGAATGTCTATTGGTCGTTTCAACATCTCCGTCGTTCGAACCAGATTCGTCAATTTCTGGCTCGACTTCTTTCGATGACGAAGAAGTACTTCGTACGTACGATTCTGCTCTCCTCCCTCTGGCCGAAGTACCCGGCCCAGGTGAGTACACTTCCGAGTTTTGTACATTATTATTAATACTGTTACTTGTTCCTTTATATAACATCAGTTGATCAATGTGCCTTTTGTAACTTTCTGAACTATTACTGTCTTTTACTAAATACAAAACTTTTCCTATTCTTTTAAGTATGACGCCCTTACACCATGTATAACTTGCTTTGTTAACAAATTTTTTGTACAATACAACATCGTTTTTCTTAAAATATCTTGTTTTATTTTTCCCTTGTTGCTTAGTTTGCATACACTGTTGATTTTTTACAACGTTAGGATCAGACGGTGACAAGGGTGCCGATGACTTTGGATCCATCAGATCTAGTCGCGACCTTAATTTGTGCCCAAACACCAATTGCGCAGGGGACAACCCAGTAGCAGAGTGAACTGAATTACGGTAATCCATAAGATACCTTAGTAATTTAACTGATGTTTCTTTCGCGCTGTGAGTCGACAAAATACAAGACTTTATTCCCTTTTTAATTACCTTAACAAAACTTTCGGCCTGGCCGTTACTAGGTGGATGATAGACTGGTGACGTTAAATGCGAAATTCCGTTTGTTGCGCAAAATAGTTCAAACTCCCGTGAACAAAAAGCTGTGCCATTATCACTTACTAATGTTTTCGGAACTCCGAACCGTGACATAAAGTCATAAAGCTTTTCAATCACCGCGGCCGAAGAAGTAGCCGTGTTCATGTTGTAAACTTCTACCCATTTAGTATGTGCATCTACCACTACCAAATAAACGCATCCTTTGATCGGACCTAGGAAGTCTATGTGTATTCTGTGGAAGGGACAAGGTGGATATTCCCAGAGAGCAGGCGCCGCTCGCGGCGGCGCGGGGCGCAGCTGTATACACACATCGCATGAACCTATCATTGTTTCTATAGCCTGGTCAATTCCCGGGAACCAAAATCTTGATCGCGCTTCAGCCTTGGTTTTTACTACACCTAAATGGGAAGAATGTAACTCTTTAAGAATAATTTTGTATAAACTCGAAGGAATAACCACCTTGTGACCTCGCATGACGCAACCATTCTCATACGATAATTGTGATCTACATAAAAAGTATGGTTTTACACTTACATCGTTTATCTTCGGTGGCCAACCATTTAAAATAAAGTCTTTTACTCGCCTTAAAACTACGTCATTACTAGTTTCCTCACGCAATTTATCTAACGTAACGGGCATGCTTCCGTCTACAACAAAACAAACATAAGTCGCTCGGTCGTATGATACTTTGCAATCACAACACTTACACTGTTCGGTGCACGCGCACTCGTGAACCGTGCGCGGCAAGCTCGCGCGGGAGAAATAATCTGCGCTGTTGTTAGCGCTGCGAACATATTCTATTTTATAGTTATAACTACTTAAGAACAAGGCGTATCTTTGTAACCTATTTGCGGACATTTCCGGTATACCCTTATGGGGCCCAAAAATTGCCAATAGGGGCTTGTGATCCGTTCGAAGAATAAACGGTTCCGATCTGCCATACAAATATTGATGAAACCGCCGCACGCCGTAAATAATGGCGGTTGCTTCCTTCTGGATCTGTGCGTATCGCTTTTCCGCAGAGTTTAAGGTACGCGAAACAAATGAAATAGGTTTTTCCACACCATCTGAACCTACTTGTGAGAGGACTGCTCCCAACCCACTTGGGGACGCGTCTACCGTTAATATTATAGTCGCGTTCGGGTCAAAATGTGCAAGAACCTGTTCCGATGTCATGAATTCTTTTATTAACCTAAAAGCAGAGTCGTGAGTATCAGTCCATGTCCACTCGCAACCCTTTTTTAGCAGATCGTACAACGGGCTGAGGATAGTGGATGCGTTAGGTACGAAATTCCTATAATAGTTAATTAGGCCCAAAAACGATTGAAGCTGATTAACATTTGTGGGCACCGGTGCTTCCAACATTGCCTTAATTTTTTCCGGCGATTTTTTAAGCCCATCCTTAGAGATAATATAACCTAGATAACTGATTTCGTCTTGAAAAAAACTACATTTTTCTTTTTGTAAAGTTAACCCTGCTTCTTCTAAGCGCTTCAAAACTAAATTTAGTTTTTCTAAATGTTCCTGCCTATCCTTGCCCGTTATCAAAATATCATCTAGCAGGCACAACACTCCGTCTATACCAGATAACAACCCTTCGATAGCGCGTTGGAAGATAGACGGCGCGCTGGCCAACCCAAACACTAAACGTGTAAATCTATATAGTCCGCGATTAGTATTTATGCAAGTTAGGTTTTTTGACTCCTCATCCAAAACTAATTGGTTATAGGCCATAGATAAATCGAGTTTACTAAACTGTTGACCCCCATGGATCTTTGAAAATAATTCTGTAGTCGTGGGGAGCGGATACTGTTGAATAAGTAACTGTTTATTTATACTAACTGAATAGTCGGCACATAATCTGACAGTCCCGTTTCGCTTTAGCACTGGAACTATCGGTGAAGCGTATTCCGAATATTCAACGGATTCGAGTATACCTAATTCAACCAATCTGTCGATTTCTTTGTCGACCATTGCCCGCAACGCAAACGCAACGGGGCGCGCTTTATAAAAAACCGGCTTTGCTCCTTCCTTCAACAATAGTTTTATTTCATATTTATTAAATTTCCCTAATTCATTCGAAAATAACTTTGGGTATAACTGCTGTAATCCCGTAGTCTCACAATAGTTGACCGGTATTAACTGTAAGCGAAATAATGACAAGAAATCCCGACCAAGAATGGGCGGGCCGCCGTCGCGCACGACATACAAGTACATAATATTCGTTCGATCCGCGTAGCGTATCGGCAGACGTAACGTACCTAGGCACACAATTTTCCCGCCGTTATACGTTATGAGCTGTTTACATGTACTTGATAATGGCACATTTTTGAAATAACTTTTATAAAACGTCTCCGGAACCACGGTTACCGCGGACCCGCTATCAATTTCGAATTTGAATGCCACGTTCTCAATCCAGACAGTTTCTACCATGGGTTCTCCCCTGAATGAACGGATATAATACAGCTTACCGTCATCACCATCCTCACCCTTGTCACCGCCATCCACCTGTACGTAATTCACTTTAGGACACATTTTACGCAGGTGGCCTTTTACATGACACTTTTTACAAACTAAGTTTGCGAATCTACAGTCAACCGATTTATGATTCGTATACCCACATACACTACATTTCACTTTCACTACACTGGTACCACTTTTGCCTTTATCCGCTATTTTGAAGAGCTGCTGGTCTGCCGCCGACGCCGACGCCGACGCCTGCGCCTGCGCTCCCGCACTGGCCGCGGCGGCAGCGCGCGAACATCGGTGGTTTTCTGCCATCTCCACGACCTTGGCCAGCGTAAGGTCGGCCAGGTCTTTCGTGTACAGCTTCTCCTTCTCTTGTCCTGGTTGCATCCCCATAATAAACTTGTCGC
The DNA here is from genome assembly GCA_947361185.1 of Charanyca ferruginea. Taxonomy (NCBI): domain Eukaryota; kingdom Metazoa; phylum Arthropoda; class Insecta; order Lepidoptera; family Noctuidae; genus Charanyca; species Charanyca ferruginea. Next base: position 4,095,542 of record OX376081.1, on the reverse strand, counting down.
GGAGTGCCTCCTCCACGTTAAGAAAGGCACATTTTTCTGTCAGCCCTCGCAGTCTCGCTGCCCATTGAGAATGGGACTCTCCTGCTTGTTGTGACGCCGCGTAGAAGTTGTGACGCTCACCAAACCCGACACATTTAGGGGTGAAATGGTTATCCAGTAGTGATAAAAGATCTTCGTAGGGCACATCCTCAACGGCTTTAGGTAAAACTAAATCCGTTGTTAGCTTGTAGGTACCTTCAGTGAGTGCGCTGAGCAAGATGGCCTTTCGTTTTTCACCCGCGGAATCCGTCTTCTCGTTGATGTTATTTGCCACGAAATATTGCGAAATACGTCCTTTGTACGTTTTCCATGTCTGTGTGTTATGATCAAACGTATGTAAAATTCCAAATTGCACAGAACTAGACATTTCGAACACGTGTTGAGGTTAACTTCTCGTCGCCAATGTTAGGTACGCGGGAGCGGGGACAGGGACACGCACAAGTGAAACACTCGCTAGCTAGCAACGCACTGATTTATTGGCGGTTAAGACGCGCTGACACGGGAGCGGGCGCGGGGGTGCGCGCCTTGCACACATACATACATAACACTTTCTAACATAGGTAATTATAGAAACTCGCAAACTATTTAAGAAGAAAAAATTTGAAGGTTGGCGTAACTTTTGTTCATCCATTTCACCAAATACTCACCCCACAATTGTTTGGCGCAATATTCGTAGATTTAGGTCGATATACAACAACCCCTCAACTATTCCTGACTCTTTGGCCTGTGACTTTTTAAATAAATTAGCTCCTCCATGGGTCCCTGAGGCCATTAACCTGAACTTGTTACCTGTATTAAATGACCAAAACACTCACACGCCGTTAGAATTACCATTCTCTCTTACTGAATTAAAGGGTATTATTTATAAAACTAAAGATTCTGCCCCAGGCATTGACGGCATTCCGTATTCCTTCTTTGCTCATGTAAATGATGACGTACTGAGATATTATTTAGAACTTATTAATTCTATTATGTACACAGGAAACATCCCTGTATTCCCTGTCGAATGGAAACGTCAATTAGTATTGCCATTCCTAAAACCAAATAAAACACCATCTGATGCTTCTTCATACCGTCCCATAGTTTTGTCGTCAATTCTGATGAAATTAGCAGAACACTTAATAAAACGTCGTCTAGAATGGTATGTTGAAAGTAAGGGTTTATTAGCAGAATCACAATATGGTTTTAGAAAAGGTAGAAGTACCGCTGACTGTTTAAGCATTTTATTAACTGATATTCGGTTAGCCTTTTCTAATAACCAATCCACCATTGCAGTTTTCTTAGATGTCAATGCAGCTTATGATAACGTTGTATTATCAGTTTTACAAAATAAATTAAATGCCTTGCAAGTTCCATTGAATCTGTCGAATTTTATTATTAAAATCTTATCTGAACGTTCTGTTATCATGTTAATTGGAGATCAGGAGGTCTCTCATCTTGTGTGGAGAGGTCTCCCACAGGGTTCTGTGCTCAGTCCCCTTTTATACAATATTTACACTTTTGATTTAGACTCGTCTTTAACTAACCAAGTTCAGGTTCTTCAATATGCTGATATTTATTATTATATTCTTCAAATCAATCTGTTGAACAAGCTAGCTATGCTATCAATTCTGCTCTGTCTACTTTAGAATCGTGGTTACATCTAAACGGTTTAGATTTATCCACATCTAAAAGCACAGCCGTTTTATTCACCCGGAAGAGAAATATCCCCTTAATAAATCTTGTATACAAGGAAACACCTATTCCCGTTAAGGATAAATTCAAATATTTGAGTGTATTCTTAGACTCCAAACTAAGTAGCGCTCCTCACTGTGATTATATTGTTAATAAATGTGAAGAACACTTAAACATGTTAAGATGCCTTTCTGGTGTGTGGTGGGGTGCTCACCCTTTTTCGTTAAAATTAATTTATAATGCTATTATCAGAAGCACTCTTGACTACGGAATGTTTGTTCTAGAGCCTGGTAGTATTATATCTTTTAAAAAATTGGATCGCATCCAGTCTAAAGCATTACGCATTATTTCTGGTGCCATGAAATCTAGCCCCATTAATGCACTCCAAGTTGAATGCGGGGAAGCCCCGTTATATCTTAGGAGACAATTATTATCTGACAATTATTTATTCCGGATTTTTCAGTTCTCAAGTCATCCCCTCATTCCCAAACTGATCTCTTTATTGGCGCAAATTGAATCCTCAGATTACTGGTCCCATAAACGTGCTCCTTGTTTAGTTGTTAGCTATAAAAAAATCCTTTCTCTTTCTTCTCCGACTCACCGTTCCAATAAACTTCCCATATTTAGCAGTAGTTATGAGAGTTTACAATTCAGTCCAGAAATAAAGTATGACTGTGTAAGTAAGTCCGATCCCAATTGCCATTTAGTTTTTAATGATTTCCTGGATGAACACTTAGAGTACCACCATATATTTACAGATGCTGCCAAGCGTTCTCCGATGGGTTGTGTTGGGATAAGTACTTACCATTCCCAATACAATATCGTACAAAAAGTAAAATTACCACCGGAGACTTCCGTTTTTACGGGGGAATGTTTCGGCATTTTAAAAGCCATTGAATATCTCCGAATTTTTAAACTTAAAAAATCAATCATATTTTCTGATTCTCAAAGTGCTCTTCTAGCCATCAGTAAATCCCCTTTGGAATGTAAGTCACAGTGTCAGGTCGTTTATTTGATAAGAGAATTGGCGTTCAGAACTATCTCCGAGGGTAATATTTTGCAATTTGCTTGGATTCCTGCACATGCTGGAATCCACGGCTGTGAGGTGGCCGATACACTTGCCGGTGATGCGGTGCAGTGTGGGGATTTAGTACCGTATTTAAATTTTTATAATGATCTCATGTCCCTACCGAAAACTTTTCTCCGGGACATCTGGAAGGTAGCATGGGATGCTGGCAGCAAATTTAAAGGACTTAATTATTCTCTAATTCAACCCGATGTTTCAGAAAAAGCGTGGTTCGGTAAGGCGAAGTTTGGTAAGATGGAGACTTCTATTTTAATACGGATGAGATTAGGTCACGTTTGCTCTCCAGCCCATCTTGCCAAACTTCACATCATCGACGACCCCATTTGCGAATGTGGCACTGACTTATGTGATTTAAATCATATTTTGTTCTCCTGTCCCTTATATGACCATTATTCCTTCCTTAGTAACCTTGTGTTCTTCCGTATTCCTTTTCCTACTTCAATACTTTAATTACTTTGTACTAATAGCTTTCCTGTATATAAATGTTTAGAGGCGTGTGTCCTCTAGTATAAAGTTTATGGGTAAATGACAACACCGAGCGAGTGTAGAAAATGGAATGATTTATTAAAATAAAATGAGCCCTATTATATTACAAACTTAAACCTATGCGTAGTGATATACCTAAATGCTAAAATATGTACAACCAATCAGAGCGCAGGATTCCGAAGTATTTAGATCGATCGCGGTCGCGATTCACTCCGCGGGTCAAACCATAAATATCCCGCGCTTCTAAGGGGCGCTTTAGTCTGCGTTCGCGCTCCGTGGCGGAAGGGCGCATGTGTATGCTTTCAGGATGGCGGCGCGCAGAGGCCGCGCTACCGCTACATAGCTCCCCCTCAAGCGAAGCGTACGTTATTTTTCACTCTGCGGCCGGATCTTGTGACGTAGGTGTTGTTGCGCGTTGAACTCGATGGATGAAGTGCAGCTGATGAGTTGGAGTTGGAGTTAGCTTGAGTCGACATCGGTGCGATCGGTGGCGGTGTTGCTGGCGCTGTCGGTGCCGGCGGCGGTGGCGACGGCGGCGACGAGCGTGGCGTTACTGTAGTCTGTGTGTTGTCACTGTTGTCTTCGTTGTATAGATGTGCTGGTTTTAATCTGTCGACTGACACAACGGCGGTACGTAACGGTAGTTGCAGTGTGAATAGTTTTCCATCTTCGCTGCGGTGTAGTACTTCAAACGGACCGTCGTAGGGTGGCGTGAGCGGTCTGCGCACGGTGTCGTTGCGCAGAAACACATGTGTACAGGTTGCGAGATCTTTGTACACGAATGTGTTCGCGTTCGTTGAGTGTGTTCTTCTCACAGGCGACAACGACGACATTGTTTCAGTCAGCTGGCGAACAAACTCGGCGTCTTCGATATTCGGCGTTGTAGGCACGAAGAAATCAGACGGGATGCGTATTGTTGTACCGTATGTCATCTGGGCCGGGCTGACGGAGGTGTTCTCATTAAGTGCGGTGCGAAGTCCTAGGAGAACTGTGGGTAATTCTTCACTCCAGCGTGTTGAGGCCGATCGCGCCATCAACGCGGACTTTAGTGTTCGGTGCCATCGCTCGACTTGACCATTCGCCTGCGGGTGAAATGCAGTGGTCCGAATGCGAGTGACACCAAACTTCTTCATCAGCGACGTAAACAGTGCAGACTCAAACTGTCGTCCTTGGTCCGTAGTAATACGTAGCGGGCAGCCGAATCGCGATATCCATCCGTCGTACACAGCTTTCGCTACTGTTTCAGACGTGATGTCACGCGTAGGTATCGCCTCGGGCCATTTGGTGCAGCGGTCGATCATCGTGACTAGGTATCTATAGTCATTAGATAGCGGCAGTGGCCCGACGAGGTCCAGATGAGTATGCGCGAACCTAGTAGATTCTTGGAATTCACCGAGTGGGCTTTTCACGTGTCGATGAACTTTAGCGCGCTGACACCCGATGCAGGCCCTTGCCCATGTAGCTATGTCCCGGTTCATAGAAGGCCAGAAGTACTTCGTTGCTATGATTTTTCTTGATGTTCGAACTCCGGGATGACTTAATTCATGTTGCGCTTTGAAGGCGGCAAGACGATAAGTTGATGGTAAATAAGGTCGAATGTTCGCTGTAGATGTTTCGCATAGTATAGGTCGTTGAACTCCGGGCATAGTCAGTCGGGTAAAGTTGAGTTTGGGGTTGTTCAGGCAAGCTTGTAACTCAGCATCGTTTTCATATTCTTGAACGAGTTTGTTGTAGTCGATAGTTGAGTTCAGTAGTTCGACTTCTGATATCCGTGATAACGCGTCAGCTGCTTCGTTTTTATCGCCATGAATGTACTTGATGTTTGTGCAGAATTGACTTATGTAGTGAAGTTGTCGCTCTCTTCTTGGTGTGTCGGTACTGCTCGGCGTTCTTGTAAGCGCGTACGTTAGAGGTTTGTGATCGGTGCAGATCGTGAGGTCATTGCCCTCTATCAGTCGACGTAAATTCTTAACAGCTGTGTACATCGCAAGTAGTTCGCGGTCGTACACACTGTATCTTCGCTGCGTCTCGCTCATTGTCTTGGAGTAGTAGGCGAGTGGTTTCCACACGTTGTCAACCTTCTGTTGAAGTACGGCGCCGAGACTGGTATCAGATGCGTCGGTAAGTAAACAAAGCGGAGCGTTTTGTATTGGATGCGTCAGAACGGTCGCCTCGAGTATGCTTTGGCGGCATTGTTCGAAGGCTTGTTCGGCTTCAGGCGTCCAGGCGATTGGTGATTTGTCGTTCTTTTTGCTATTGTGTAGGTACTTGTTTAGTAGGTTTTGATGTTCGGCTTGATGAGGTAGGCAGCTGCGGTAAAAGTTGATCATGCCTAAAAATCTTCTGAGTTCTTGTATTGTAGTTGGTTTCGGATAGGTGATTATTGCTTGAATGCGATCTTCAGTGGGTTTGATTCCGTCTTGCGTGACTTCGTATCCGAGAAATTGTATTTTGTTCGTGCCGAATTCACACTTATCGATGTTGAGTGTGACACCGTAGTTGTTCAATCGTTCAAGTACTTGATGTAGGTGGCGCTGGTGTTCTTCTTCATTCGTTGAGTAAACAAGTAAATCGTCGACGAAACAAAATACTATGTCATCGAGTCCACGTAATACTTCGTGCATGAAACGTTGAAACGTTTGACCTGAGTTGCGTAGGCCAAACGTCATGCAGTTAAACTCGAAGAGACCGAATGGTGTTATAATGGCGGTCTTTGCAGCGTCTTTTTCATCGATTGGTATAGAAAAATATGCCATCTTCATGTCCAGTTTTGAAAAGACTTTTTTCCCGTGTAGTTGGTACGTAAAGTCTTGAATTCTCGGAATTGGATAGCGGTCGGGTACAGTCACGGCGTTAAGTCTTCGGTAATCGCCGCATACACGTAGTGAACCATCTTTTTTCTTGACGACGTGTAGTGGACTGGCCCATGGACTCTTCGAAGGTTTGCAGATACCCATCTCCATCATCTTTTCGAATTCGAGTTTTGCGGCGTTGTATTTGTTCGGAGGAAGGGGGCGTGGCCTCGAGTAAATAGGTTGTCCTGTTGTTTCTATGCGGTGTGTTACGTCGTGTTTAGCCGGAGTCTTGAGTGACATGGGTCGCAGAATGTCTGGATACTTCTTCAGGATGTCATGATAGGCGTGGTTACGGTCGATTATGTAGACGGTTTCTTCAGTTGACTGTACTTGGACGGCGTTAACGCTGAGATCGGTAACGCGGTCGATTAGTCTTCGGTGATGTAAGTCGACTAGTAATTTGTGATTTACTAGAAAATCTGCGCCCAGTATCGATGTCTTCACGTCAGCGACGACGAATGTCCATCTGAATTTTCTACGTAAACCTAAGTTGAGCTCGAGTGTACGCTCTCCGTAGGTACATATTTCTGTGCCGTTCGCTGCGAATAATTTGTAGGTGTTTTCTGTCGGCTTCAAATATTGTTTGTTTCTTGCTGCTAACACAGATATGTCGGCTCCGGTGTCGACAAGAAACTTCTCTCTGTTGTTAATGTCGGTGATGCATAGGCGGTGGCTTCGTTGATTAACATCGACTCCCGCCACAGTCGATGTATGTTCTAGTTTTCCCGCTTCTTTGTTGAACACGGGGACTCACACCTGCGAGCTTCTTCTCCGAATCGGTGGTGATACCAACACAGCCAATCAGCGTCGCCCGGCTTGCTTGGCGCGCGGGAATTTTGGCGCGAACCGCTGCGTTGCCGCGACGCGGACTGGTGGCGGGAACGGGGGCGAGGGCGGCGGGGGTACGCCGCGCGCTGTTGTTGACTCGTGCGTAGGTCAGCGATCTCGAGTGATATTTTTTCGATTTGTTTTGATAACAAATCGACTTGTAAGTTCGTCATGGATGCAGCATTCGGTTGGCTTTCGCGTTGACTTGACGTGGTTGCGGTGGAGACTGCGGCGACTGATGCTGGCTCGAAGTGCTCCATCATTTTGTCGGCCATTGCAGCTAGTATCTCGAGCGTGGATTCGGTGTTTACAGAGAGCACGGCGCGGACTTGCGTGGGCAGCTGGTTGAGCCACATGACTTGGAGTGCTTCATCTGTTAGGAGTTTCCCGCTCAAATCACGCATCTTACGGAGTAGCTGGGTAGGTTTCTGGTCGCCGAGTTCGAGGCCGCCGAGTAATTTCTGTAGCTGGCGATGGTCTGATTCCTGGTATGTTGATATCAGCCTGTTCTTGAGTGCGGTGTACTTGCCAGAACTAGGTGGATTGAGGATGATATCGCCAATCTGTTCTAAATCGTTGTAGCCCAGCTGTGTGACGACGAGGTTGAATCTCTGTTCTTCTCCGATTTTACTGGCAGCGATGGCGGCTTCAAATTGTGCGAACCAGAGACGGGGGTTTTGGCGCCAAAAAGGTGGTATTCGTGCTGGTAATGATACCGTAGCCACGTCGCTCTTCGCTGTCACGGTTCCTTGGGCGTCACAGAAATCTTCGGCATTATCCCTTGACATGATGCTGTTTCACTTGATCTCGACGGTTCTTCACTATTAGAAGTATCTGAAGGTAGGCGTCTTGATTCAGGATTGTCGGGTCACCAATTTAGAGGCGTGTGTCCTCTAGTATAAAGTTTATGGGTAAATGACAACACCGAGCGAGTGTAGAAAATGGAATGATTTATTAAAATAAAATGAGCCCTATTATATTACAAACTTAAACCTATGCGTAGTGATATACCTAAATGCTAAAATATGTACAACCAATCAGAGCGCAGGATTCCGAAGTATTTAGATCGATCGCGGTCGCGATTCACTCCGCGGGTCAAACCATAAATATCCCGCGCTTCTAAGGGGCGCTTTAGTCTGCGTTCGCGCTCCGTGGCGGAAGGGCGCATGTGTATGCTTTCAGGATGGCGGCGCGCAGAGGCCGCGCTACCGCTACAAATGTATAGTCTCATTCATTACTGTAAATAATATAAAGTTGTAAGTAATATAGTTCTCATTGCCTTTTTCCTTCATTACTTTTTTTTCCCTATTTCATAAATATTAATACCTACTGATCTTATTTTTATCGTACACACTCCCAAATTCCGTAATTATTAATTTTATTTCCGTTTCCCTACCTTTGTTCCCCACCATGTAAATAACTACTTGAAATTGGCTAAATGCACAAACCGTGCGAAGCCAGAAGAAAAAAAAAAAAAAAACTATAATCTATCAAAATGTCAAGTTACATTACATTGTTCACTTTTCAGTTATACTTAAACTTATGGACTAGGGTAGGGTATAAATCATTACTTACAGTTACATTAGCTATTGTTTTTTTATTATAATAAAGATGGAAAAACTAGCCTTATGTAGGATATGTTTGGTGCAGGATGTTCGCATGTATGTGGTTGTCAACAAGAACCTACAGGACCTTTACGAGAAGCTGACTGGTGTTCCGGTAAGTTGATACCTACTTGATAGTACCTGGGCCACCGAACTTTTTTCTTTCGTGTTTTTAAAAAATGAAACCTAGCTAGATCGATGTATCGCCTCCCAAAACTCCCTGCATACTAAATTTCATGAAAATCGTTGGAGCCGTTTCCGAATTTAAACAAGAATTGCTTGTTTCAAGGTAATATATAGATTGAAATTACGGTTGATACAGCTATACTATAGATACGGGTACTATATACACTTGTGCACTGTAATATCTCTTGCATATTTGGCCAGCATCCATTTAGGTTTTTATGAAATTCATTGAATTGGAAATATTTAATTTCTTGAGAAAATGTATTGCAACATAAGTTTTGTTGCAGTTTGTAACTGAAGACAGTAGACCGATGCTCGTCTGTGTTTACTGCTGCGCTAAACTAAAGCAATTTGCCAAGTTCCACAGAAAATGTTTGGAAGCTGAAGAACTGTTTGCCCAGATGTTGAAAGGGGATTTAGAGGTGAGGGATTCTTTAACACACATATATTCTCATACGTAATAATGTGGCAGTGATTCCTCAAGCTCATTCCCTTTGTGTCTATATTTCACACCAAACTGTACTGTTAAGTGTTCAGTTTTCAGATGAACTCATATTGTCAAATATAATTGTTCACAATTATGACATTTAAATACTGCATATCTCCAAACACTCTACTGCTACAACTTCTGTACAACTGACTTGCGCAGTTCACACATTTCGTGTTAACGGTTCCTGTCTGGCTATGCAGTAATAGATTGTGCAGTGGTCAGTGACATCCGTAACACGGCATGGAGCGACTGCCTATCTGACCTCCACAACCCAGTTGTTGCGTAACACAATACCCCTAGTTAAGACTGGTTGTCAGACTTTTTAGCTTCTGACTACCTCTTATGGCTTTACTTGGACAATATTATAAAGAACAAGTTTATACTCACGTGTCTGTCCATCAACATAACACTGACCACTATAATCAACTTTTACAGCCAAATCCTTTGATCAACCAGCTCCAGTTTCTCACGGGGTTTATTAAAACTGCAATAGAGCAAATAAGTATAGATGATGGATGTCGAACAACAAGCGTTGCTATCAAAGAAGAACTACCAGCTGTTTGTGAGACACAAGATGATGTTATTAAGCCAGAGGAGGAACATCCAAGTGATGGTGTGTTTTTTTATACTAAAAATGAATCCAAGAACTGTTGACTGGAAGAGAATGACTAAGGCATTAAGTCCGGCTTTGTACCTTTGTGAATTAAGTATAAATAAATAAATTATGGAATGTGGTGAAATAAAACAAATATTAGCTATAAATGAATATAGCTCCAGGCGCTTGTAGAGGACTGCTGACGCTTGTACTTTGTAGTTCATTTGTTAACCAGTGCACAGCTAGCCTCAGTTGTCTCGTGACCACCTAATCGGATAGTTGTACTGTACTATACACTACAGACGCGTGAATGACATATATTCTAAGTGTATTCATTGTAACTGGTTTTGGAGTAATTAAAAGACTAGTGTTCTCCAACGTTTTAATTATCTCTCGACACACTTTCTTTTTAACATTGCACACACACTAAACGCTTTGTATTTATTCACAGAACTAAAAACAAAACATGTGTACAATAGCTGTTCAGATGCAGAAGATATACCACCACATTCTGATGTAGACTCTGATGATGATGTACCTTTAGTGGAGTTTAAAACTGAAGTGGAAGAAGAACAAGTAATACCTAGTAAGTGTCATCAGAATCGGGGAATTATTAACCGCACACTAGAAAAATATTCTTACATCAATGGCTGAAGCTGCGCTAATGTGCTTAATACACTATGCAATTTGTAGGAAACCAATTTAGGAACCTAAGTTGTTAGCTAGTGATCACACTACACTAAATTGAATTCTAAACTGGACCAATTTAGAATTCAATTTAGTAAACCACCAATTTATACTAAATCAGATCCAATCTGTTTTAACTGCAATTACACCTGCCGATTTCCTAAATTGATTTCCTTAAACTTATATAGTGTAATAAGCCTTTAAACGGGCGCCCGCGACTAGCACCCGCCGCGTGTCTACACACGTGCACGGGGGCTTCATGTATAAAATTAATACGAAAATTCTTTTGGGAAAGTTTATAATTGCTCATCGCTATGTCAAGTAAGTACAGGCGCCAGCACATCAAGCCACACCTAACTGTCAAATTGTCCCAATTAAATATGAACCTTATGGTTTTGTAATAAAGTCTATCAAAGAAATTTGACAGATTGTAGTAGCTTGATGTGCTGGCCTCTGTACTTGTACATTTCAATGAATATTTGTCACTAATCGCACGCTTACTGCTTCCAAACCATCACACCGTCCGTTCGTCACTGCGGCGCATTGTTTATTTATAATTTATTTATTTTGCAAATTGTGGTACAGTCTGCTACAGTTACAACAAATAGTTTTAACTAATAACAAATTCAAGAATGGCTCTGGCGTCCTAGCTAGGTAACACAGTAACCTGTATTAAGGTACGCCACCCAGATTCCCATGACAGGATTACAAAAACAAAAGAGACTGTCAAGGACAGTGATAGTAGGTATGATGCAATTAAATTCGCCATGTAATATTAGGGGTGTGAAGTGTAAATGTGTGTGTATGTGTGTGTGTTCTGATTATATGCGTGTCCGTGAACTAGTGTGAGTTTTGTATTTGTGCGTGGTTTGTAAGTGTGTATTTTGTATGGTTAGTGATTCAGTGTGGTGAGTATGTAAACCACGGATATCGGTGTAAACGGAGGTGGTAAAATAGTAGTGTTGAGTTTAGATACGGAGTGTCGGATGAAAAACGCTACGATAGTGAAGAAAGCAAATATTCAGTTTCGTCGTAATTTTTGTTGGATAAGAAGAATGTAATCTGCTTTTTACACATTTCGTAAGAAGATTGATGTATGGGGTTTGTTTTGTCCAATCTGTTATATAAAAAAGGTCCTAGGAAGTAAAAGAAACGTCTAGTAAAGGCTAAGCGTGTGAACGGTACTTTGCAAATTTCATTTTTCCGTCTATACGAAGATTGTGTTTGTGTAAAAGGAGTTACGGTGTGTTGTTGTAATACAGTGTTCAGAATGAATATTTGTCGGACCGTAAAAAAATGGGCCGGAAGGTAGCAACTTTAAGGATGGCTCTTTGTGCCACTTCCAAAGGTTTGAGTGTAGTTTTCGCGGTTCCACCCCAACTAGTGATACAGTAAGAGATGACTGACTGCTTGTAGTTTAGTCCATGATTCGTCATAAAAGGTGATTGCTGTGTCGTCGGCAAAAGAGTGTAATAAAAAAATTAAAGGGGTCTAGATTTATTTAACTAACTAACAAACTATGGGTGTGATTCTAAAGTTGAGAAGTTAGGGAGCTCAAAATTAAACAAAAATAACTAAAAGGAATAAGATTCGGGCGCCAGAGCTCACTAGGTAATTTAAAACAAAGGGAATCCGGGATAGCTAAAAGGTAAAGGACAGGACTTCTAATCTAGGTCGGAGATTTCTGAAATTAAGCTGCAAATTCTTTAACAATAGCTCATTTATTTCTATCGCAGGCAGTATGGCGAACACAATAATAGAAAATTCCTTTCTTTTGAAGGGCAAGTTGTTTTATAACTATTAAATGCTATAACTAGAGTTTATGTTTAAGTTGTCAGTATTGCACGTTTTTAAGTGGAAACTACGAGAAAGAATTTAAGTTAACATACCACAGGCTTCGAGAAAAACTTATTTAAATTAAACCTGATTGGAGACACGAGGTGAAGCGCATCAGCTCATCCATGATGAAGTTAAACTTTAAGATGAAAAAAATCCAAAATATAAGTAAGAACGCCTTTGGGGCGTTCTTAACGAAAACTAAAACAATGCCAATCACTCGTGCTATGGGCACACTCAATACGCGATGGCGATATAGGAGGATTTCCCAAAATATTACCGTTGCACGGCTGCTGACATCACTACCAAGGGGTTCCAAGCAGGGGTGGACCCTTAAAAAATTCCAATCTAATGATTGGCACGGAATAGAATTTTATTCGTGCTTCATCTTGGTGACTTCGGTCGGAAAGTGAAGGCTACATATCCCAAACCGGAAACGTCAAAATAATCTGACAGCCGGGGAAATAAGGTCCAACTGTCAAACTGATGGTCTATGGTTTTATCGATTACTCTACTAAATCCTAGCCAATCTATCAAATATCTAAAGTGTGTCCACTGCATTACCGTGAAAACTTCCAAAAAATGACGAGAGAGGTCGACACTATGTAGCGAGTAGAAAATACTCGTTACATTACATCCCTCCCCGAAAAATAAAAGAAAGGAACTTTCTTTTATTAGAAAGAAACAACGAAAAACGAAGTGAACAAAAAATTCAATAACAAAAAACTATCATAGTGCAGTTAGGCGTCATGGCCACTGACTAAAACGTCGGTACTACACCGATCAACAAAGCCAAACAACAAACAAATCCAAATTCAGTTAAACCCGAGGGCCGCTGACTAAAACTCTAACAAGACTAAACACTAAACAAATCTAAATTCAGTTAAGCACGAGAGCCGCTGATTAAATCTTGAACCAAACTACTAAACATTAAACACTAACTTTGAGTACAGTTAAGCGCTATGGCTACTGACTAACTTTACACTAATTTACTAAACTATCCTACACCTCTTAAGTTCAGTTAAGCACTATCGCCACTGACTAACTTCAGCCAACCTACTAATCTAAACCACTCCCCTTAAGTTCAGTTAAGCACTATCGCCACTGACTAACTCTACGCATCTCTACCAACTAATCTGGAGTGCAGGTAGGCACTATCGCCGCTGACTATCCTCAACTAACCTACAGTTCAGCTTTGAGTACAGTTAGGCACCATAGCCTCTGTCTATCTCAGCAACAACCAATTAAAAATAACAATACCTAAACTTAAATTCTAGATAGAGTTGAAGGACTCTACCTAAAAGTATAGATTCCGATCAATAAAGTCAGACAGAGTTGAAGGGCTCTATCCAAAAATATTGATTCCCAACAAAAAAGTTAGATAGAGTTGAAGGGCTCTATCTAAAAAGGTTGGATAGAGTTGAAGGGCTCTATCCATAAGTATGGATTTCCAACAAAAAGGTTAGATAGAGTTGAAGGGCTCTATCTAAAAAGGTTGGATAGAGTTGAAGGGCTCTATCCAAAAATATTGATTTCCAACAAAAAGGTTAGATAGAGTTGAAGGGCTCTATCTAAAAATATTGTCACAGCAATAACCTGTAACAAACAAAAACCATATTGTGATCGGCGCTACACCACCGAACTTCCGAGCACAATAGTAAAAAGGTATGACGAAAGTCAAAATTCCACCTTGTGACTGGCACAACAATGACCAACACAAGGGCAAAAGGGCAAATGTAAGCTGTGATTGGCTCTACTCTACCAACCTTCCAAGCACAGACATACAAACAAAATATATTGGATTACCGAAGGAGAAAATCACAATACCTAAAGGCGAAAGCCAAGATGAAATCGAGGTCAAAAATTACACCAAGATCCAAAAACAAAGTACATTCTTTAACAAAAGTTTCAGAATGACCGCAAAAACAAGGTAGGACGCTCTATAACAAAAGTTACAGAATGACCTCAAAAGCAAAATCCGGTATGAACGCGTTACTAACTAAGTCAAATCCAAGTCTAGTATCGAGGAAATATCTAGACAAAAAACAACACTGTCATCAATCAGAAAAAAAATAGAATTAAAATCAATAACTATTTAAAACTATGAGAGAAATAGAATGATTCTAACCTACAAAAAAGAAAGATTACAAAAAACTTGAAATGAAATTTAAGTTTTTTAAATCTTTTTAGGTAATAAAAACCCAAAGTGTAAGGTTGTATAGGCTCTTTCTTTTTCAAAAAAAAAATGTAAACAAGTAAAGGATTACCTTTAAAAAAGAAAGAAAGAAAAGATATAAGATCCCATACAATCTCAACAAACAAACAAAACAAACAAGATAAGATCCTTTGATGTGTAAAATGTATAGTGTAAAGAGTAGGTATTTCTAAATTAACCAAAATGACCTAAGTTTATTTTAGTAAGAATTGAATTGGAATCTAATAAATTGTAGTGAAGTTACCTAACATAATAATAACCTTCAGATCGTCATAACCTTTCATTCATCGTTCTATCAGAGACGAGTCTTCACACAAAAATACTCAATACCAAAACCAAACCTATGAATTCCCCAAAATTTTAAAATTTAATTATATCCTTTACATGATAACGACCCACGGAACCCTTATTTAAATCTTTCAAAACATAAACGTTATCAGAAACTTTTTCAGTTATTTCACACTTTAAGAACTTAGGTGCAAGCTTAGCCGAAAAATAAGCAGGTGCATGAGATTGAACAAAACTTCTTCTCCACACAACATCACCCACATCAAAAGAAATGACTTTCCGACCCTTATTATAATAAGCGGCATTTCGCTTATACCCTTTTAACAAATAAGCTTGAACTTTAACAAAAATATCACTAAGTGAATTAAGAGAAACTGCATAAGAGTTCCTATTTGAAACCTCTAGTTGAGATAAATTATCAACAGAGTTACTAAAATGATGTAAGGAAGCATCTAAAACAAGTTCCCTACCAAACATAAGAAAATTAGGTGTAAATTCTGTAGCAAGATTTACACTATTATTTAAAGCTAATTGAACATTGGGCAAAAAACTTGACCAAGTCCTATGATCATCTTTAACAAAACACGATATGCAAGTTTCGACTGTTTTATTATATCTCTCAACAGGATTATTTTGGGGTGTATACAATGTGTTATAAAATATTTTAGTTATATTAAAACCTTTCAAGAATTCTACAAAATGTTTTGAAGTAAATTGAGTTCCATTGTCACAAACTACTATTTTTGGACAACCAAACTTAAGAAATATTTCTTTTTCAAAATGTTTACAAATTACTCTAGTAGTTGCATTAATCATTGGAAAGAACCAGCAATATTTAGTAAAAACATCTACAACTGAAAGTATGTATTTATGACCAGAATAAGTTTTAGGTAAAATACCTATTATATCTACCGAAAGCATAAGCATGGGGCGATCAACCTTTTTAGGATTAATCATCGTACCAAAAGGAGGAGAAGTAGTATGTTTGTAAGCTTTACAAGTATCACAAGACAAAATGTATTGGTGAACATCATTAAACATACCTTTCCAAAAATAATGTTGTTTTAATTTCAGTTTTATGAATACCTAAATGACCTGAATTTACATCATCATGATTTGACCTAATAGTATCTAAGATATTCTCTTTAGGAATAACTATCTTCCAGTCTAAAAGACTATGAGGGTTAAATTTATTTTTACAATATTTATACAAAGTGTTATTTTCGACTCTAAAATTCTTATACTTTCTAGGAGATTTCTGACATTGAATAAATATTTTTCTATACCAAGGATCAATAATTTCATCATCAGGGGAGACTAAATTATCCTGAGTGGTTATAGCGGTGACTTCTATACGAGATAAAGCATCTGGAACTAAATGTAATGAACCTTTTTTATGAATAATATCAAAAGTAAATTGAGAAATTCTAGCAGCCCAACGAGCTAAGCGTCCACTAGGATTATTGAGACCTAGGAGCCATTTCAAACAAGCGTGGTCAGTAATAACAGTAAACTTCATTCCTTCAATATAAGGTCTAAAATGTTCTATGGAATCTAAAATAGCTAATAATTCACGTTCTGTGGTACTATAATTTCTTTCACATTTATTAAGCGATCTAGAATAAAAAGCAATGGGATGTTGATCACCATTATCATCTTCTTGACTCAAAACACTACCTATGCCCACAGAGCTGGCATCACAATGCAAAAAGAAAGGTTTTTCAAAATTAGGACATTGCAAAACAGGGGAAGTTATTAAAGAATGTTTTAATTCTTGAAATGCATTTTCAGCTTCGTCATTCCAAGTAAGTGACTTCTTAGAATTTTTACTACCTGCTGTCAATTTAGTTAAAGGAGAAGCAATATCAGCAAATTTACAAATGAATCTACGATAATAAGAACATAAACCAAGGAAACTGCGAAGTTGTTTTACCGTTTCTGGGCGTGGGAAATTTTCTATTGTCTCTAATTTAGAAGGATCAGTATGTAAACCATTACTGTCAACAATGAAACCAAGATAGCGAAGTCTGTCCTTGCAAAAATTACACTTTTTTAAATTTACAGTTAAACCTGCCTCTTTTAATATACTATGAATTTTATGCAACTGTGCTATATGGCTATTAAAATCAGAATTAATACAAATTAAGTCATCTAAATAACAGAATACAGAATTATCATACTCTGGACCAAAAAGTTTATCTACTAGTCTCTGCAACTCAGCTGGTGCATTTGTGAGACCAAATGGCATGCGAACAAATTCGTACAGACCTTTTCCAGGTACTACAAAAGCAGTTTTTTCGCGGGAGGATTTTTCAAGTGCAATTTGCAAAAATGCTTTAGAGAGATCTATAGTACTAATATATCTAGCACCTCTAAGGTTGTCTAATATTCTAGAAGTATAAGGAAGGGGATAAGAATCTTTAATAGTAACAGAATTTAAACGTCTTGAATCTAAACACAATCTAGTACCTCCATCTTTCTTTTCTACCGCCAATACGGGTGAACACCAAGGAGACTTAGAGGGTTGAATAATACCTTCTCCTAATAAAACTTCTACTTCATCAAAAAGTTCCTTTTGCTTAGCAGGACTCAGAGGCCAATATCTCTGTTTAAAAGGTTCACTAGTAACGTTAATTTTATGTTCAACCAAATGAGTAAGACCTAAACCTCTTTTCTCATAAGAAATATCTTCAAACAAAGCAATAATATTATCTAATTTTTGTTTCTCAGAAGGAGAAAGTTCAGAAATAGAGGTAATTGAACAAACTTGTTTATTATTTTCTGGAACAAGTATAATGTTCTTCCACAATTCTTCAGCTAAATGAAATTTAATCCAAAAGTCAAAACCTAAAATAATTAATGGATCAAAAGAAGGAATAATTAAAAACTCTACGGATTTAGTTATATTATCACAAGTTACTGGCAAATCCATGGCACCAATAATTCTCCGGGCGGAGCCATCCGCAGTGCAAGCAGCGCCACTAATAGGTCTAATTTTATAACCCAACTGTAAAAATCGTTCATGTGTATTTGAGCCTAAAATGCATTTATCGGAACCACTGTCCAACAAACCTGAAAAAATTTGATTACCAACAAAAAAAGTTAAAAATGGTCTAGCATCATTCTGTTTTGTAAACAGAATAGGAGCCGAACGATAAATATTAAAAAAGGTTTTTAAGTAATCTAACCAGTTGGAAAATTCTTTGTCACGGGCAACATCATCAGGCTTGTGACTTCTAACAATTTTTTCACCCATCGAGACGCTCGAAGTTTTATCAAAAACGTGGGCTCGATGCTGCCTAATCAGTTTTTTGACTCTTGCGAGTTTTTAGTATCCCAATTACAAACGTCACAAGTCTTAGAAGTGACCCCAGCTTTATGACACTTAAAACAAACAACACCTGGAATAGACTTGCAATTTTTATATAAATGTCCAGGTTTTTTGCATTTTAAACAAACTAAATCATTAGAAACGGCATTAGATTTAACAGAAGGTTTAAGGGATTCTTTAAAAGGTTTTCTATTGACAACAACTTCTAAATCTTTTGCAAGTTCTAGAAATTGTTCGATTGAATCTATTTGTCTTCGAAACAAAAAGGGTGTGTAAATTGGTAGCATATTTTGTTGTATCACGTTAACTAAAGTGTAGTCAAATAAAGGTACTGAAAGACGACTAGCCATATCATAAATTTCCGTAATGAAATCAGGAAGCGACTCAGACTGTTTCTGTTTCCTGGTGCGGAGCTCATTTTCTAAAAAGTGATCAAAATTAGGTTTATCAAAGCGCTTTAAAAGTGCAAGCTTAAGTTCATGCCAAGAAGGAATATGAATTCTTATAGATCTAAACCATTTGAGTGCAATACCATCAAGCAAAAGTGTAAAGGAACCAACCAGCAAATTTTCGTTGTAATTTCTATAAAGAAAATATTCTTCAACTTGTGTAATAAAATCGCGAACACAAGTTCTACCATCATAAATTATTTTGCTATGTTTCAAATCAGGCAGTTTAGTAAGAGGAGGAAAGTTTTTACGAATGTTTTCGTTAACAAGCGCATTCAAGGAGTTAAAAGAAGGCAAAGCTCGAGCTGTAAAATCCGAAGACGAATGTGCGATTCCAGATTCAAAAGGATTGCCAACATCGGTGGCATTAGCCATCTCGTGACCTTTCTCAACAACATTAGCATCAGCAGCAGTAGAAGCTTCGACCTCAACCGAATCCTGAGGCGGTGGAAACTGAACTTCCTTGTCCTCCATGACTAACGAGTAACAAGGCAAATAGCAACGAAAAGCAAGGACTAAACTTCAAAGAATTTCAAGATAAATCAAAGTTTGAAAAATAAAATTAAAGTTTGAGGTTATGTATGAAAATCAATGTGGTATTTCCATGAAAAATTGCTAAGTTATTTAACGTTAAAAAGTGCAATAATAACTCACAAAACGGCTTAAAATTAAATAAACTAGGTGCACAATAATGTACTTAATGTTTAAATTTAATTATTAACATAAAAAGTTAACTTAGATATGAATTATATCACTGTATGAGATTTAACAATAACACGGTCTACACTTAACAATTGTTGGTTTTGCTAAGGAAAAAACATGTTAAAAACACAAGAAAATAAACAAATTATCCAATGTAAAACTAAAACATTGTTTACAAAATACAATACCAAACTAAGTTACAACTTATGAGTCTAATTATTCAAAGTTTATAAACTAGATCAATTACAATGTAAAAACAATATGAAATACAATATGAATACTAAATATTGTAAACAATAGACTCATTAGTTAAAATATAAATGAATTTAGTGTGCAATACTGACTGTACTCACCGTACCAACCATGCTTCAGTCCCTGTTCTAGTGCGACAATTGTAATAAAAAAATTAAAGGGGTCTAGATTTATTTAACTAACTAACAAACTATGGGTGTGATTCTAAAGTTGAGAAGTTAGGGAGCTCAAAATTAAACAAAAATAACTAAAAGGAATAAGATTCGGGCGCCAGAGCTCACTAGGTAATTTAAAACAAAGGGAATCCGGGATAGCTAAAAGGTAAAGGACAGGACTTCTAATCTAGGTCGGAGATTTCTGAAATTAAGCTGCAAATTCTTTAACAATAGCTCATTTATTTCTATCGCAGGCAGTATGGCGAACACAATAATAGAAAATTCCTTTCTTTTGAAGGGCAAGTTGTTTTATAACTATTAAATGCTATAACTAGAGTTTATGTTTAAGTTGTCAGTATTGCACGTTTTTAAGTGGAAACTACGAGAAAGAATTTAAGTTAACATACCACAGGCTTCGAGAAAAACTTATTTAAATTAAACCTGATTGGAGACACGAGGTGAAGCGCATCAGCTCATCCATGATGAAGTTAAACTTTAAGATGAAAAAAATCCAAAATATAAGTAAGAACGCCTTTGGGGCGTTCTTAACGAAAACTAAAACAATGCCAATCACTCGTGCTATGGGCACACTCAATACGCGATGGCGATATAGGAGGATTTCCCAAAATATTACCGTTGCACGGCTGCTGACATCACTACCAAGGGGTTCCAAGCAGGGGTGGACCCTTAAAAAATTCCAATCTAATGATTGGCACGGAATAGAATTTTATTCGTGCTTCATCTTGGTGACTTCGGTCGGAAAGTGAAGGCTACATATCCCAAACCGGAAACGTCAAAATAATCTGACAGCCGGGGAAATAAGGTCCAACTGTCAAACTGATGGTCTATGGTTTTATCGATTACTCTACTAAATCCTAGCCAATCTATCAAATATCTAAAGTGTGTCCACTGCATTACCGTGAAAACTTCCAAAAAATGACGAGAGAGGTCGACACTATGTAGCGAGTAGAAAATACTCGTTACAAGAGGTAATGTTACCAGAGTTCAAGTGCAAGTTGCAGAGGTCATTAATGAACACCAGGAACAAGGTAGGACCCAAAACACTGCCCTCCATAAGAATAGATAGCTCGTCGCTCAGGTAACTATCAATCTTTACTATTTGTCTACGGTCGGAGAGGTATGATTTAAAGAGCTGGAGTTGTATATCCCGTACACCCAGACTTTCTAGTTTAGATAAAAGGCAGGGAATAGGGACTGTGTCAAATGCCTTAGCGAGGTCAATGAACACTGTGAGGCGTTTTTTGCGTTGATTTAGTTTATCAACGATTCCGTTCAGTAGTTGCAAGGCTGCATCAGATGTAGACTTTTTCTTCCTAAATCCAAATTGATTGGTTGACAATAAATTACTGCATTCAAGGTAATTAACAAGCCTCGTATTAATGAGACGTTCTAAGATTTTGGAAAGGGCTGGCAGAACCGCAATAGGGCGATAGTTAGTAAAAGAAGAGCTGTCTCCCCCTTTAAAATGGTATGAGCCTTTTTAAGAGACATTGGAAAGGTTCCATGGACAAAGCAGGGGTTGAAAATATGGCAAAGAACAGGAGTAAGAATTGAAGAATATCTTTTTATTATTGTAGTTGAAATTCCATCAAAGCCCACTGCATCATTGGGCTTTAAGGAAATAATTGTAGATGCTATCTCCTCAGGATTTGTTTCTAAAAGTACAAAAGAATTTAAACAGTTGGTTTTATTAAAAGGGGAAGGAGAAGGGCAGTTATTTTGAATGTGTCTAGTACGTTCAGCAAGATCTTTGCCTATATTTACAAAGAAAGCGTTCACGTCGTTAACAGATTGGGATGGGGTTTCAGAATAGGAGAGTAACTCCGTAGGAGGATCAGTAGTTTTAGTGGTGTGTGTGACACGTTTGACTGCATTCCATAATAGTTTTGTGTTACTACCTGCTTTGGTGATTTCATTTGAATCAAACTGTCTTTTTACTTTTTTAAGGATCGTAATGCAAAAATTTCTGTATCGTGTGTAAGTTGCTTTTAGGACTTCATTATCAGGAGATTGTTTATGTTTTTTGTGCAAAGTGTCTCTGTTCCCCATACATCGCAGAAGCCCTGGAGTGATCCAAGGTTTTAGGATTCTTTTGCAATTAGTTGCACGCTTCACTGTCGTATGCTTACTTATCTCCTGTGACAGAGTTTTGATGAGACATTCTGTCGCAACGTTTGGATCAGTTAAGGATAAGATGTGAGTGAAGTTAAGGCTTTGCATAGATTTATCGAGTGAGATGAAGTCAGTCTTTGAAATTAAGGTGTGAGTATGGTTACGAGTTGGCTTCATATTAAGACATAAGAGGGTAGGGAAGTGATCAGTAATGGTAGAATCGAAAATGTATGTGGAGGAGGGTAATTCCGTTTTAAGAATTGTGTGGTCAAGGCAATTATTACCTCTAGTGGGTAGGTGGTGGGATAGTAAAAACCCGTGATAAGAGAGACAATTAAGATATTCATGCGACCGTTGGTCTAAGCTCGAAGTGTTGCTATCTAGGTTAATGTTTATATTTATGTCCCCTGTTATTATTACATTTTGGAAGGTAGTCAAGGAAGAGAGAATTGTATTTAAAGATTTTAGAAAAGTTTCAATATTGTCTTGAGAGGGAGATCTATAAATACAAAGGATAGCAACATTAGATTCAAGTTCAATAATTAAACCAGAGGCAGAGTTGTGAAATTCAGGTTCGTGTACCTTAAATGGTAGGTTTGAGTTGATGAAAACAACTACTCCGTTACTCTGATTACGGTGCTTATTAGTGTGGACTGAAGAGTAACATTGAAGCTGAGTGAGGTAGGGTAGCATTGCTAAGGCAAGGAAGCCAACATTCTGTAAGGACAGTTATATCACACTCAAGAGAAAGGCGGGAGAGAAGTGTTTCAAAATCATGAAAGTTTCGATTGATTGATCTGATATTTTGGGAGAGAACTTTCAGTCAGCTATCCGGGGACTTAATGCTAGCCGAACAGTCCTCTGGAGTGCATTGATAAACTATTCATACAGAAAATTCGTCTAAGTTGTTATTCAATAAGTTAACGTTATCGAATGTTATATATTATAGTTAAACAAGGATTAGGGGACAGATTGATAAATGATTTTTGGATTTCAAGTAGTATTAATAGTTTACAGTAAGTGAGTGATAGGGTAGTATATGAATTGAGTGTATAACTTAGTGTGTGTGTGCTGAGGTGTTTAGTAATGCTCGTGTTTATATGAGTGTAGAAGTTACAATGTAAAATATGGCGTGTGCGTTTCGACCGCGCGGCCACGGCGATATATCGAAAAAAAAACTTTTCCAAGATTATGTAAAATTTTGTAAAAGTTGATTCCCAAAACCATAAATTTGTCGAAGATATGGTTAAAAAGTTATAAGGGTTTGAACGTGGCCGCGCCATTGAAACGCGGAGAACCGCGCGGCCACGGAGATCTTTAAAACTAAGCGTAGCAGAGACCTAAAATTCAGGTAAATAACAGATTGAATTTGTAAAAAAAATGTAAAAATACAGAAAAAAATCCTAGGTTTATATTTTAGGAGCTGCAAGACAAAAACCCCATGGCCGCGCCATTGAAACGGTGAATAACACTCTAGCGCCGATATCACGCTGAAAATGCATCGCAGACGTCTGAAATTCATTGTAAAATCTAGATTTGAATTTGTAGAAAATGTAAAAAATATACAAAAAATACCCAGGTTTAGATTTTAGGAGCTGTAAGACTAAAACCCCATGGCCGCGCCATTGAAACGGTGGAAAACACGTTATCGCTGATATCTCGCTGAAAAAGCATCGCAGAGGTCTGAAGTTTTTAGTAATATCTAGATTTGAATTTGTCGAAAATGTAAAAAATATACAAAAAATACCTAGGTTTATATTTCAGGAGCAGTAGTGCGGTATCGTATAAAAATAAGTTTTGATTATCTATCGAAGAAAGTAAGTATTAGTGAGTTTTTTTTTTATAAACAACACCTATTAATATGTAGAACTACCGATAATATGCAAAACATATTTTTTATTCATAATACAAAGCCTTGCAATGTGTTTTGAATATTTCGATAGGGTGACCATGCCTTGTTGTATACAGAAAACTTTCCACCTGTTGTAATAGAAATCATGTCCCAAGGATTCTAAATTGAATTAAAATGAAACGAAGAGATACAAAAACTTAATAATATATCCTTATTTCTTTAAAAATCACATAAATCACAGATTGTTTACTTACACTAAGATATAAACTTCTATTAAAATCACAAATCACAGATTGTTTACTTACACTATGATAAATATTTTTTTTTAATTAAGGGGATAATATTGTCAAAATCATGCAAAAAAAAAAATTACATTTCACACAAACCAAAACTAAATGAGGTAACCACCTCGTATAAAACGTCAATATTTTTGAGATTTCTAATAGATGATGATTAACATATTAAAAATCAGGGTAATATTATACTTTACTTTACATTGGGAATAAGCTCGCTAAGTGGGAATATGCAACCACTTTTTTTCTTGACCTTCGATTTCTTGGTGGAAATCTCAAAAATATTGACGTTTTATACGAGGTGGTTACCTCATTTTATAGTTTTGGTTTGTGTGAAATGTAATTTTTTTTGCATGATTTCGACAATTGTCCCCTTAATTAATAAAAAATATTTATCTTTGTGTAAGTAAACAATCTGTGATTTGTGATTTTAATAGAAGTTTATATCTTAGTGTAAGTAAACAATATGTGATTTATGTGATTTTTAAAGAAATAAAGATATATTATTATGTTTTTGTATCTCTTCGTTTCATTTTAATTCAATTTAGAATCCTTGGGACATGATTTCTATTGCAACAGGTGGAAAGTTTTCTGTATACAACAAGGCATGGTCACCCTATCGAAATATTCAAAACACATTGCAAGGCTTTGTATTATGAATAAAAAATATGTTTTGCATATTATCGGTAGTTCTACATATTAATAGGTGTTGTTTATAAAAAAAAAACTCACTAATACTTACTTTCTTCGATAGATAATCAAAACTTATTTTTATACGATACCGCACTACTGCTCCTGAAATATAAACCTAGGTATTTTTTGTATATTTTTTACATTTTCGACAAATTCAAATCTAGGTATTACAAAAAACTTCAGACCTCTGCGATGCTTTTTCAGCGAGATATCAGCGATAACGTGTTTTCCACCGTTTCAATGGCGCGGCCATGGGGTTTTAGTCTTACAGCTCCTAAAATCTAAACCTAGGTATTTTTTGCATATTTTTTACATTTTCTACAAATTCAAATCTAGATTTTACAATGAATTTCAGACGTCTGCGATGCATTTTCAGCGTGATATCGGCGCTAGAGTGTTATTCACCGTTTCAATGGCGCGGCCATGGGGTTTTTGTCTTGCAGCTCCTAAAATATAAACCTAGGATTTTTTTCTGTATTTTTACATTTTTTTTACAAATTTGATCTGTTATTTACCTGAATTTTAGGTCTCTGCTACGCTTAGTTTTAAAGATCTCCGTGGCCGCGCGGTTCTCCGCGTTTCAATGGCGCGGCCACATTCAAACCCTTATAACTTTTTAGCCATATCTTCGACAAATTTATGGTTTTGGGAATCAACTTTTACAAAATTTTACATAATCTTGGAAAAGTTTTTTTTTTCGAAATATCGCCGTGGCCGCGCGGTCGAAACGCACTCAAATATGGCATATTACACAGATTATTAATTTACTAAAACTAACAAAAATATTGCAGTATACAAAAGCGAACGGTAGGACTAATGTGAATAGTCATGCTTCAGGTAATTTAGACAAATGTTGTAGTTGAGCTTCATTTTTAATAACAATGTAAGCAGATTCTCTAACTTTTTTCATCAGAATTCGGCCATTAGAAATCCAACAATAATCATATTTATGCGTTTTAGCAAAATTTCTGGCTAAGTAAAATATTAGGTCCTTACATATGAAATTGCCGATACTTAATACTGGCAACTTTGAAATCAAATATTTTGTGTTTGAATAGGAATTCCAAATTCAAAATTATTTCAAAATAAAGACCAAAGAATATTGTTCTAAAATTCGTGTTTCATTTGTTTTCACGTCATTTGTTTGGGCTTGAAAATTGCTATAGCAACAACAATGGAGAAATTAAAAATTCGCGGTATCTACGAATATGAGTTCCACCGTGGCACCAGTGCAGCAGAAACGGCTCGAAGGATTAACGACGTGTACGGGCCAAGCACCGCTAACGAACGAACGGTGCGTTTTTAGTTTCAACGTTTCTGTTCTGGAAATTTTGATTTACAAAATGAGCCTCGTGGACGACCGGATACTCAAGTAAATAATGAAGAATTAAAGGCGATAGTGGAAGCGGGTCCATCTCAAAACACTTCTGAATTAGCAGCAGCCTTTGGAGTAAGTGACAAAACAATCATTATCCATTTGCGTCAAATTGGAAAAGTAAAAAAGCTCGAAAAGTGGGTACCGTACGAATTGACTGAAGTACACCAACAAACACGCATCGGTTGCTGCGCTTCTTTGCTCCATCGTCACAATAATGAGGGAATTTTAAATCGTATTGTCACTTGTGATGAGAAGTGGATCGTGTACGATAATCGCAAGCGATCATCACAATGGCTTAACCCTGGAGAACCGGCAAAACCTTGCCCCAAGCGAAAACTGACCAAAAAGAAGATTCTAGTTAGTGTTTGGTGGTCCTGTGCTGGTGTCATCCACTACAACTTCTTGAGATCAGGTCAGACGATTACTGCAGACATGTATTGTCAACAGTTGCAAACAATGATGGAAAAGCTCACCATTAAACAACCGAGACTGGTCAATTGCTCTAGCCCATTGCTCCTTCAGGATAACGCTCGACCACATACTGCACATCAGACCGTCGCCAAGTTAGAGGAGCTGCGACTGGAAACTGCGTCACCCACCATACTCTCCAGATCTTGCCCCAACCGATTACCACTTATTCCGAAATTTGGACAACTTTTTACAAGGATAAAAATTCAATTCTGATGAGGCAGTTAAAACAGCCTTCAAGCAGTTTATCGATTCTCGCTCCTAGGATTTTTTTACCAAAGGGATCAATGAGCTCCCGATAAAATAGCGGAAGTGTATCGATAACAATGGTGCATACTTCGATTGACTAAATATATAATTTGTTTTAAAAAAAGTTATTTTTAATTTTTTGATACCGAGCGGCAATTTCATATGTAAAGACCTAATAGTTTTCTAGATTGCGCTGTCAGTTGCTCTGCTATATAGATAGGTAGCGCTTTAGCTGTAAATCCTAAGTTAGCTGAGTTGAGTTTTTGATTAGGATTTCGCTTGTTGTAGCTTTTAACAGAGTCCAAAAACTTGGATTTGGTGAGTGTGTTCGAAAATTCCATTATTAACGCGGAGGTGTTTTTTTGCTTGTCAATTCGATACCTCGAGATGTCTCTAATGTCTGATTTAATATCAATGCCGAGGACATTGGAGAGAACAGCGACAGTAAATGTCTTATTTTGTCTCATTTTGACGTAGTGGGACATTCCTGATTTCTACGCATGTTTTAATCATGTTTCGTTCCAGTGTGTCGATCTTTTCATCAAGAGTCGATAGATGAGAACACATTTCCGCGCGCTCACGTTCGAGTCCTGTGATCTTAGCCTCCAAGGAAAACATTTGGTCTGATAAACCGTTTAGAGAGCTAACCAATCAGAGCAAAAAGAGCAATGTTGTTTGAGGTCCATTAAGTGAGTTTCAAGTTTTTTCAGCCGGGCATTCTGTGAAGCCATAAATTGACTAATCATTTCTCTCAGTTCAATTCTGAAATCCGATTGCTCGACTGGTTGTTCAGTACTCGAAGATCTGAAACGCTTTGCTCTCTGCGTAATATATGAGGAACTAAGATCAGGAACTAACTCATCTTCACAGAGTTTGATTAAATCGCTATCAGAACGCTACTGATTGATGTTAGTTTTTGCTGCGGGTGGCGAGCGCATCATTTTGGTTCATATAAAATATGTGGATTACTAGATGCGGAGTTTAGCCGGAGCTTTAAGTAAAGTATGTCCGGAGCGAGCAGAAGTCGCGACAAAAAAATCGTATAAAAGTTGGGGTGGCGCCACTAGTCGCATGGACTCGTGATGCTACTTTGTAACACTATTTCCGTCGCTGGAACGTTGACGCAAACTTTGTCGTCGTCGGGAGGTAGGTACCACTGACAGTAAAGACGAAAGCACAGTTGCGCGCGCGCAGGACTTTCGCCTATAAACAGTTCGCACAACGTTGATGATTCCGTGCACTCGCGTATTATACACAATGATGTGACAGTTTTATAAAATATTTTGTTTGTTCAATATCTTTGTGTACACTGTGTGGAGGACTGAAAACAATTATATGACAAATACACAACACCAAACTTATGCTTTGATTAAAATAAATCGTCTTTAAAACGGATAGTGAATTTTAGAAAAGAAATTAATGAAGACACGACTTAAGAGGGTTCGGAGCGCGTTCCGGGAGTCCCTCGCATTGGCGACTGTTTCGTACCAAGTCAGCAAGTGTGTACCAAACTCAAGGCGCGTACCACGTAGGTATGACTCGTCGTGTTCCGACCCTTTGTATGAAGATAGAATACTGTAGATAACATGACCGTGCCGTGGGTTACCGCTAGCGGCCCCGTCCGAGACCCCGCGGCGCCCACCTCCCGAGACAACGACCGCGCGGGTCTCCGCTTCATTGCACTTTTGTATGGAATCGCGCGGGTGTCCGTTTAACTGATTTACTAATTAGTTAAACGGACTCATTCGTCGTGTGCGCTGAGGCGAACCGGTTGTCTCGCTCGCTACTTACCAGTAACACATATTACGCTAATTACCCAGTCGTGTGTATGTGTGACGTGCCCGTGTTATCGCGCTAGCCGCCCGGCCCGCTAGGTACCTGCTAACCACACGCTGTCAACAGAGTAGCCTACAGTGCAGAGAATTCATAACACTTCAAAATGAACCAAGCAAACAGCACTTTTGCTCGAGCTGACGAAGACAATGATGCATCGAAAACTGGTGGAATGAGCGTAGATGGTTCACTCATTGATCAGGAGTCGCCGCCACCATATGTGACTTTCCGCAAAGGAGTATCTCAGGGTCAGGATCAATACTTTCAGCAACAGTTCAATATGCTCAATACCAACATGGAGACACTGTTTAAGTCATGGTCTTCTAAGCAAGACGAGAAGCTTTCCCTCCTACTAGCTGAGTTTGGAAGTGTAAAAGACTCAATTGGTCACCTGAGTGCGAAACATGATGACCTCTTAACAAAAAATCAAGAACTATATAACCGTGTAAATGCCATTGAACTGAGTGATCAATCAAAGGATGCTCGTTTAGCCTATGTTGAGTCTAAATTGCAAGCTATGGAACAGAGGGCCCGGAGCTCTAATGTTGAAATTAGCAATCTGCCAGAAAAACGGGGAGAGAATTTAGTATCCGTTATTGAGGAAATCGCTAAGATATTAAAGCAACCCATAAAGACAAGTGACATTATCTCCATCTATCGTGTCCCACAGCTTAACCCTAGAAACTCACGTCCAAAAAACATAGTCGCTAAATTCTCCAGTCAAATCATACGGAACAATTTCGTTGCTGGTGTACAGTACGCAAAAGAGATAAGTATCCATGTCGTCGGGAATAGTTGAAGATTTCTTAGAAACCAATGGGGGCTTTCAAATGAAATTTTATTAAATCATTGAACTGTTTATTCTCTATAAATTGTATTTTATTTTATTCATAAAAACCTATCGGTTTCTAAGTAAACTTCAACTGTTTCCGGCGACATGGATACTTATCTCCTTTGGTGACCGTACGTCTAAACAAGGGAATTCTTTCTGACCAACTTAATATACAAGGTCCTTCCCAGAAAATCTATGTGAACGAACATCTTACACTGGGAAACAAGAAGTTATTTCGCCAAGCCCGGGATATTGCTAAGGAGCAGGGCTACAAATTCGTCTGGATTAAACATGGTGTTATTCTGGCACGAGCTGAAGTACAAATGGCTGCTATTGCTATTCGATCTAAACTTAAAAGTGAAGTGGTGGTGGTGGAATTCTTAGGGTTTTACGTTGCAACTATACGTGTAATTTGGTCTTTAAGTTAGCTAGTAACATCTGCCCGTATCTTTTATCTCGGTTAGTGCTGTTGTTTCTGTGGTATCTGTTCCTTACTACCATTCAAAGGTTATTTAATTAAGTATAAAAACACTTCAATAGGTCCTAACACTTTGAATAAGAGCTCGAAAGACTTACTTTAAACGTTGTTTTGTAGCTTGTATCTGTCTTCAAATGTATGTGAAGTTTCATTAGTATCCTGTTAGTAATAAACAAATTATGATGAAATTCAGTTCTCCACTTTGACGGTCATAATGCGCGCTTAGTTATTTGGCCTCCGATAACCCTGTATGTGAATATATAAACTAAATGATATATCAATAATTAGTTACTTAGTTCAGTTATATTCTTGTAAAATTTTAGCGTAGTACATACAATAATTAACGAGATAATAAAATAAAAGCCATTAGGAAGCGCAACACCGTGATAACCCGACTATATTAAGATGGTTACAAAAAAGCGACCGCGCAGTACATTATGCTACCTTCTAAAATGTTTAGTATAATACACCTTACAAGTTCGGTACAGACGCGTACACTGTTCAATATTCGATGTGATTTTGAAATAATTTAAGTCATTTTTAGAATACAACTATCCGTATTTAGCTAGGAAAAACGATTGTGATATTTGAATTTAGACTATAAAACAGTGGGGCTTACTGTAAGCACTTTACTACTTACATTGTGATGTTATATTATATTACCATCACTTTGTGATTTTTAAACGATATATGTAAGTATTAGTAGGCATAATGTGAACTTAAAACGTTTATTCTATATCTGTTATTTTCTGCGATGGTTTTAAATCTTAATTTATATTTTAAAAGTGAAGATTTGTATTACTAAAGACAAAGTGTAAAGTAAAATTTAAAAAGTAATGGAAAATGCCATAAGAACAGTATTGCTACCTGTGATTGTTTTAAAGTTTTATCAATATTTTGAAAGTTTTATTGAAATGATTATTTTACCTGTAAATAAAATTTAATAACACAAATTCAAAACACTTGTGTACACATCCGTACTAAACTTGTAAACCTATCCTACATATTTAAGAAGGTAGCATAATGTACTGCGCGGTCGCTTTTTTGTAACCACCTTAATATGGTCGGGTTATCACGGTGTTGCGCTTCCTAATGGCTTTTATTTTATTATCTCGTTAATTATTGTATGTACTGAGCTGAACTTTTACAGGAATATAACTGAACTAAGTAACTAATTATTGATATATCATTTAGTTTATATATTCACATACAGGGTTATCGGAGGCCAAATAACTAAGCGCGCATTATGACCGTCAAAGTGGAGAACTGAATTTCATCATAATTTGTTTATTACTAACAGGATACTAATGAAACTTCACATACATTTGAAGACAGATACAAGCTACAAAACAACGTTTAAAGTAAGTCTTTCGAGCTCTTATTCAAAGTGTTAGGACCTATTGAAGTGATTTTATATTTAATTAAATAACCTTTGAATAGTGCATTAATTTTGTTTTTTTATTACCCAACTAATTCAAACTAATTCTTAAGAAATCATGTAAAGAAGATGATAAGAATCTACTTATCCGTTTCAGAGATCCAGCAAAACCACAAACGTTACTCCAGCAAAATCTTGAATAACATCGCAGTCGAAGGAAGAACAAATACAAAATAAGTTGCAACATTTACTTCGTCTAGACTACTAATTATATGGCTAATATTTATTTCAATATTCCCATTATAAAAGAAACTGTCTGGCTGCGGTAACGTTACCCCAGCAGGAAATGTTTTTGTGGAATAACTCAAAATCTTTATGTGCAACAAATTTAAAAATGTGCGCAACAATTACAGAAGATGGACAACTAATTGCCTGTAACATTTAAATTACTATTTTCGACATTATTTTGCTGGGGTAACGCACACGTTATTGGCTATGGTTTTTGTGGAGTAATCGATGAAACCATAGACCATCAGTTTGACAGGTGGATTTTATTTCCCCGGCTGTCAGGTTCTTTTTTTGACGTTTCCGTTTTGGCATAATTGAGATTCACTTTTCGGCATTTATTCCTTTTCAATCACGAGATTGAAATGATTTAATGGTCCACCCCTGGTTGGAACCACTTTGTAATAATGTTAGCAGCAGTGCTACCTTAATATTTTGGAAACCGTGAGTATGTTGTTGGTTGATTCTTCATAGCCATGTCCTGGCAAGAAACATGCATGTGTCGTAATCGTCGTCGAATATCAATTGTTACAGCCAATAATGCCATCGCAGATCGGATGTGTCAATAGCACGAGCGGTGACCTAGTTAGTTTTCAATAAGAACGGTAAGTTTCCTCAAATTTCCGATTTGTTACATCGTCGCCATTTTGTTCGACGTGTATGGAATGAGTTAACTAACCAAGGAAATCGTTTTGTTTCAGCCCAAAAAGGCGTTCTTATTTATATTTTGGTTTTGCAACTATGAATTTAAATTCACCCTACGCTTAGAGAAGAGCTGGAGGCCTTCGGCGCGTGTCCCAATCCAGGGCGGTAACGCAGCTAAGGTTTTATTTATATAATAGCTTTCTCCAAGCCTGTGGTATGTCAGTTTAGAATTTCAGAATTACACTAAAAGCGTGCAATATTGACCAACCTTTAGTATACATTTAATATTTTTAATTACCTTTCAATTTTATAGAGAGGGACTTTCTTGTTTTTTTGTACACCATGCAACCTGCGGGTTTTATAAATAAATGAGCCATTGTTTAAGAGCTTCTAAGTTATTTACAAACCTCCGCCCTAAAGATTAAAAGTACCAGCTTTACCGTTTCCGCTTCCCGGATTTCTTTGTTTTACATAGGGTGCTCTGGCGCCCGAACTTTATTTCAATTAGTTACCTTTGTTTATTTTTGAGCACCCTAAATTCTATTTATTACTTTTACTTTTTACGGACCGATAACTTGTTTGTGTGTTCTTTGACTGTTAATTCAAGTTGGTTAATAAATAAATAAATAAATAAATCCTAATTATTAAAAAAATAAAAACTATTACAATAGTTTAGTTTTTTTTATTTTTTTAATACAATATACAGTTAAATACTATCCATCTGAATCATAGAACTGGGTGCTCTGCACTGGATTTATATGCATTCCTCAATTTTCAACAAATATTGTACAAAATTATAATTACAGATGTATCCGGTGTGAAGATACCGAAACTTGTCTTAGAAAGAATAAACCTAGAAGATACATTTACACACAAGCAAAAGAATAATGAACTATCAAACTCGAACATTATCGGTAACACTCGAAGTCGTACGGCCAAGCCTGCTACTAAATTCAAAGAGCCTTTCAAATGTGATCAGCTTAGTTTTAATCAAGACAAACATTTGAAACAACTTAATTGTGTACCCACTAATGGAAAACCTTTCTATTGTGAAATATGTCAGCGCAGTTTTAGTAAAAAGTTTATTTTAGCAAGACATACTCGTCAGCACACTGGTGAAAAGTCTCACAAATGTGAAACATGTCAGCGTAGTTTTAGTCAAAAGGGTAATTTTGTAAAACATATTCGAACACACACTGGTGAAAAGCCTCACAAATGTGAAACATGTCAGCGTAGTTTTAGTCAAAAGGGTAATTTAGTAAAACATATTCGAACACACACTGGTGAAAAGCCTCACAAATGTGAAATATGTCAGTGTAGTTTTAGTGAAAAGGGTAGATTATTAATACATATTCGTAAACATACTGGTGAGAAACCTTATAAATGTGATATATGTCAGCATAGTTTTAGTGATAGGGGTACTATAGTAAAACATCTTCGCTCACACACTGGTGAAAGGCTTTATAAGTGTGAAATATGTCAGCAAAGTTTTAGTCGAAAAGGTTATTTAGTACAACATACTCTTATACACACTGGTGAAAAGCCTCA
Source organism: Charanyca ferruginea (assembly GCA_947361185.1). Taxonomy (NCBI): domain Eukaryota; kingdom Metazoa; phylum Arthropoda; class Insecta; order Lepidoptera; family Noctuidae; genus Charanyca; species Charanyca ferruginea. The sequence goes on along the minus strand of OX376081.1, from coordinate 4,061,718 downwards.
TAAATGTGAAATATGTCAGCAAAGTTTTAGTCGAAAGGGTCATTTAGTACATCATACTCTTATACACACTGGTGAAAAGCCTCACAAATGTGAAATATGTCAACTAAGTTTTAGACAAAAGAGTAATTTAGTAAAACATATTAGTATACACACTGGCAAGGGCGTCGCCAGGGGGGAGCAGGTAGGGGCATCTTCCCCTCCTAGACGCTCAAAAAAAAAAGAAAAAGAAAATTTAAATTGATCAAAAAAGAAGAATATCGATTGAATTCTTCATTATTAAAATCTTGCACCTAATTGAATATTTAATTGCATCCAAATTCTTCTTATTATTCCATGATCGTATTATCCTATATTTTTTAGAAAATTCTTTTTATGGTAATAAATGTAATAATCTTCTTAACAATTTTTATTCATTGTACACACGGCTACACATTAAGCTTTACAATTCCAGTATAAGCTGACCTCTCATTCTATGGAATTTATATACAATGCGAGAACACCTGATACTGGAAATGTATAGCTTGATATGTAGCCGTGTGTACACAGTCGCTTAGCTACCGGAAGGCTAGGCGGTGCGATGCATCGGGGCCCCTAAGCTCAGGGGGCCCTCCTCCCCTGGCCTGCAAACCCCGAACTGATCTAGCAACAAATTCTTCCACCTTTAGAATATAAATACAAATTATTTCTGTTGTGTTGTGTAAGTTATTGTGTTGTTGTTGTTCCACTTCCAACCAATCAGCTGTTGCAATCGATTTATGATTTTGCGTGATATTTCAATTTCTTTAATTTATATTATCATTTTCTGATAATGACTCCTTTACTCTGCCAATGCTTCCTTTAATTAAGAGCGTTCTCGGTTAAAGGGCCGCCCGTGATGTAGGCATAGACTAGCTCCCAAGGTATATGTGTGCAGGCGCGTGTTAGAATAAAAGGCATAAAAGTATCATTAAAAAGCAATTAAATGCTCTGCATTAAATACACATACTTATATACTCAAAGAATATTATTATTTTAGAACAGAATAGTGAAATGAAAATACTTTGTTTAGGAAACATATATTTTATTGTAATATTTCAGACTCAAAATCATTTATTTCAATTCAACCTTTTACAGGTACTTTTGAATTGTCAGAGTCAGTCAGAAAGTTGAATCTAGTTGCTCGTTCCAAACGGTAGATTTCTATGGAGAAGAACGAGCAAGAAACTCCATGAATACTCTTTTAAAATCAGTAATATTTTACAAATTTAGGTTACATCATTCATGTCATAACAACTAGGTACATATAATTTAATATTAAAATTATGCATATACATAGCCTTTCTTAGTTATCATCATAATTCTACTTATCTGTTATTTTCTTCGGGAGCTCCGTACCGATCAACGTTTCGATCAAAAGTCATTCAATGAATTTTTTTTTTTTTTTTTTTTTTTTTTTTTTTTTTTTTTTTCGGATTGGCATCTGTGTGCGTTACCCCAGCAAAATAATGTCGAAAATAGTAATTTAAATGTTACAGGCAATTAGTTCTCCAGCTTCTGTGAATGTTGCGCACATTTTTAAATTTGTTGCACATATAGATTTTGAGTTATTCCACAAAAACATTTCCTGCTGGGGTAACGTTACCGCAGCCAGACATTTTCTTTTATAATGGGAATATTGAAATAAATATTAGCCATATAATTAGTAGTCTAGACGAGGTAAATGTTGCAACTTATTTTGTATTTGTTCTTCCTTCGACTGCGATGTAATTCAAGATTTTGCTGGAGTAACGTTTGTGGTTTTGCTGGATCTCTGAAACGGATAAGCAGATTCTTATCATCTTTTTTACATGACTTCTTAAGAATTAGTTTGAATTAGTTGGGTAATAAAAAAACAAAATTAATGCACCATTCAAAGGTTAATTAATTAAAAATATAAAAACACTTTAATAGGTCCTAACACTTTGAATAAGAGCTCGAAAGACTTACTTTAAACGTTATTTTGTAGCTTGTATCTGTCTTCAAATGTATGTGAAGTTTCATTAGTATCCTGTGAGTAATAAACAAATTATGATGAAATTCAGTTCTCTACTTTGACGGTCATAATGCGCGCTTAGTTATTTGGCCTCCGATAACCCTGTATGTGAATATATAAACTAAATGATATATAAATAATTAGTTACTTAGTTTAGTTATTTTCCTGTAAAATGTCAGCGTAGTACATACAATAATTAACGAGATAATAAAATAAAAGCCATTAGGAAGCGCAACACCGTGATAACCCGACTATATTAAGGTGGTTACAAAAAAGCGACCGCGCAGTACATTATGCTACCTTCTAAAATGTTTAGTATAATACACCTTACAAGTTCGGTACAGACGCGTACACTGTTCAATATTCGATGTGATTTTGAAATAATTTAAGTCATTTTTAGAATACAACTATCCGTATTTAGCTAGGAAAAACTATTGTGATATTTGAAATTAGACTATAAAACAGTGGGGCTTACTGTAAGCACTTTACTACTTACATTGTGATGTTATATTATATTACCATCACTTTGTGATTTTTAAACGATATTTGTAAGTATTAGTAGGCATAATGTGAACTTAAAACATTTATTCTATATCTGTTATTTTCTGCGATGGTTTTAAATCTTAATTTATATTTTAAAAGTGAAGATTTGTATTACTAAAGACAAAGTGTAAAGTAAAATTTAAAAAGTAATGGAAAATGCCTTAAGAATAGTATTGCTACCTGTGATTGTTTTAAAGTTTTATCAATATTTTGAAAGTTTTATTGAAATGATTATTTTACCTGTAAATAAAATTTAATAACACAAATTCAAAACACTTGTGTACACATCCGTACTAAACTTGTAAACCTATCCTACATATTTAAGAAGGTAGCATAATGTACTGCGCGGTCGCTTTTTTGTAACCACCTTAATATGGTCGGGTTATCACGGTGTTGCGCTTCCTAATGGCTTTTATTTTATTATCTCGTTAATTATTGTATGTACTGAGCTGAACTTTTACAGGAATATAACTGAACTAAGTAACTAATTATTGATATATCATTTAGTTTATATATTCACATACAGGGTTATCGGAGGCCAAATAACTAAGCGCACATTATGACCGTCAAAGTGGAGAACTGAATTTCATCATAATTTGTTTATTACTAACAGGATACTAATGAAACTTCACATACATTTGAAGACAGATACAAGCTACAAAACAACGTTTAAAGTAAGTCTTTCGAGCTCTTATTCAAAGTGTTAGGACCTATTGAAGTGTTTTTATATTTAATTAAATAACCTTTGAATGGTGCATTAATTTTGTTTTTTTATTACCCAACTAATTCAAACTAATTCTTAAGAAGTCATGTAAAAAAGATGATAAGAATCTGCTTATTCGTTTCATAGATCCAGCAAAACCACAAACGTTACTCCAACAAAATCTTGAATAACATCGCAGTCGAAGGAAGAACAAATACAAAATAAGTTGCAGCATTTACCTCGTCTAGACTACTAATTATATGGCTAATATTTATTTCAATATTCCCATTATAAAAGAAAATGTCTGGCTGCGGTAACGTTACCCCAGCAGGAAATGTTTTTGTGGAATAACTCAAAATCTATATGTGCAACAAATTTAAAAATGTGCGCAACAATTACAGAAGCTGGACAACTAATTGCCAGTAACATTTAAATTACTATTTTCGACATTATTTTGCTGGGGTAACGCACACTTGGCATCTCGCAGGTCAACCTAGGAGGTTGTCGGCTGCTTAACCGGACTTTCCTGTGGTGCCTTAAAAATTATTATTTTTAGGGCCTCCAGCCAGGGCAAAAAGCTTACAAACTAAGCGACTACACGCTAAGGGCACCCCCTGTGGGGTACGAGCCTCGGCTTAGGGCGTCGCTGGGAGAGGACAGCAAAGGGACAGGCTGGATCGGATTTCCATTATTTAGGGACGAATTTAAAACTACAGGCTCAGCGGCGCGGGCTGGCACGAGCAAGGGTCGGGGTCATTCAATGAAGTCGGAACACTCGCTTTTATAAGCGGCGACAAACAAGTATGATTCATGAACGATGACAAGCAAATGTGATTCATACTTATTTGCTATCCAAAGTTTAAACACACTTTATTCTATTTAAAATGATGTTATTTACTATACTTCTACTGCATTTAATCAGAAATTAATTATTACTTTATATTACAACACTAATTACGTTGTTAAATATTAATTACATCGGTATAAATCTAACACGGCCATACTGACAAGTACTTCGCTCTCGAAGTACAAACACAATATTCTTATTACATAAAGGTACATTTTTTTGTTTACATAATATCAGTAATCGTTTTCATAATCATGGTATAATCAATAATCAGACCTTACTGGGTAGACCAAACACCCGCAGCCAGTGAATGTCATAATATACCACAGCTAAGGTTTTAATCCATCCATAATAATACAATCATATCTTAAACTAACATTATAATAAATCTACTACAGCGTTTTGTTCAGTCCAGGCCATAGGCGGTTTTTTTTTTTCTTTTGCAGCTATTATACTTTTCTGATTTCCAATACCCCTTAATGAGAACCTGGCATTATCTAATATGTTCAATTTTTCGTAAGGTCTGACCGGGTTTGTGATGCCGGTCGTATTTGTAATGATGCAGGTTCTTAATTTTGTAATTTTTTAAGCGAAAGGAATAAAACGCAGGTTTTCAGTTTCACCAAAAAGCATAGAGTACAGTTTTTATTTTTTTTAACGTTTTACAATAATGTTGGAGCATGGTCCATAGACAAAATTGGATTCCTTAAAAGGTAACACAGACATTCAATTTGCAACACCCTCCACAGCCCGAAAAAGATAAATATGCATTTAATAAAAGGTTACAAACAAATACAAAGGAACCACAGCCTTATACAATAAAAAATTCAATGGGACCACACCCATAAACTATGAAAATACAATCATCACAATATATTCTAATAAGATGTGCAAGTATGTATTAATCAACTTAAACATTTCTATCTTTCATACTTGACTTGACACAGATTGACCAATATTAAAGAATTTTATTTATCATAAACTGGAATTACAGTTTGAAATATTTATTTGCTTCAGAATAACAAATGACAAACAAAATTGATATTATTAATCAAAAGCTCAATTTCCTACAAGTAGTAAGTATACAGTACAACAATTCTACTTGAATGTTGCCTAATTATAACCCAACTGACCTAGGTACCTATTTACTAACTAGTTACACCATGGTTTCAGAAATATGGGTTCAGTTTACACACAACCAAAAGGAAAGACAAATATTATAATTATAAGCAAATTTAAAATAGAATTGCTTGACATCAGAGAAACCTGTGAACAGAGAAATGGGATTATTACTTACAAAATATACTTACTAGGCATTTTCACAGCTCTGCCACAACGAGTTGTCTTTTCTGAAGTCTGACCTGTCTCTGTCTTGGAAATGTTCTCTATTTCTCCAGCACTATCAGCATCTGTTGTTGGTAGATTATCAGAAACCTCACCTGATGACTGCTGACTATTCTGCAGTTGATCACTTTCTTCTTTAGTAGACATTTCTAATGGATACAACCTCTGGAACGGTCGAATTTTAAAACCTGATGATGTTTTTACTTTTGCAGTTCTATAATTACCATCCTTGCCTTTATATACCTCTTTAATTATACCCAAGGGCCACTTTATTCTTTTTTCTTCAGTTTCAATTAACACAATGTCTCCAATATTTAAATTAATTGTATTGTACTTCCCTCTTTGAACTAAAGCTGTCAGATACTCATTTTTAAATCTTTGCTTGAAGTCTTTCCTTAGTTTCAGCAGGTACTTCAGTCTAGAGTTCATAGAATTAGCATCAGCTGTGTCGAGGTCAGTAACATCTGTGTGAGGAATACATTGTAAAAAACAAGCTGGAGTCAATGGTTCCAGGCAAGTATTCTTGTCATCTTGTACATATGTGAGTGGACGTTGATTCATTACTGCTTCACATTCGCATAAGATTGTCTCAAGTTCTTCATAGTTAACACGTGATTGTCTTAGTATTCTTTTTAGTAAATCTTTCATTATGCGGATAAGACGCTCAAAGAAACCGCCCCACCAAGCTGCTGTTGGTGTGTTCATCTTCCACTGAATATGGTCAATTGTTGACTGCTTCTGTACTTCTTCCCAGTCTATTTCTGCTAGTCTGTTTTTAGTACCATGGAAGTTGGTTCCATTATCACAAATGAACTGCCGAACTCGTCCTCGCCGAGCAATGAATCGTCGTAAGGTGAGCATAAATACTTCTGTCGATAGTGACTTCGTTAATTCTAAATGTACACAACGATAAACAGCACATGTAAAAAGTACCACCCAACATTTCTCCTCCTCTCGTAGGAATAGGGGTCCCGCGAGGTCTACGCCACTAACTTGGAATGGAGCTGTACATTGAACCCTCTCACTTGGCAATGGAGCAGTAGGTACTTGTGCATATTTTGATCTGAATCTAGCACATACTGTGCATGTAGCTATAACTGATTTTGCCAGACGTCTAATACCAATAATCCAAAATCTTGTTCGTATGTCTGCGGTCAGCTGGTTTGCACCTGCATGCTGTAATTCTCTGTGCCGTTGTTCTACCAATCTTCTTACTATAATATTCTTTGCCGGAAGTAATGCTGGAAACTTGGTAGATTCTGGAAAATCTGATAATAAAAGTTTAGTTTTTACCCTTAATAATCCATCTTCATCAAGGTAAGTATTCAAACTTCTTTTCTGCTCTATAATGTATTCTTCTTCACTTCCTTGTATAAGCTTTACAATTTTCTTTTCTGCTTCTTCATATTCTACTACTGATATTTCTCCATTCTTCTTGGCTTTCGTAGATTGCATGTTATTTATAAATCTCAACATCCATGCCATCATCCTTACTATTTTACTATATTTAGAGAAATAATATAACCTTGCCAGTCCTTCCTTTACGCATATGTCTGCATTGCACGCTGTCTTAGTCTTTTGTAGTTCTTTGCATGCTTCCTTGCCATCAATGTTAAGTGAAGACTTTGGCCATTCTTCTCTAGGTAGCTTCAACCACGCCGGCCCTTCCCACCAGCGAAGAGAAACCAGCTGCTCAGCATTGCAGCCTCTTGATGCCACATCTGCCCAGTTCAGTGTTCCTGGACAGTGATACCAACATGAAATTTTCGTATTTTCTCTTATTTCTTTTACCCTATTATGTACATACACATTCCAAGGTAAGTTTTTAGTTATCCAATAATATGCCACACATGAATCAGTCCAACAGTATTCCCCTATCTCTTTTATGCCAAGACTCTTTTTAACTTCTGCTAGTAATCTCGAACCTATAAGTGTTGCTGTCAACTCGAGTCTAGGAATAGAAGCTTTTCCAGGTGGTGCAACTCTAGATTTTGCTGACAACATTCGAACACTAACATTACCTTCTTTTTCAGATCGTAGAAGTACACAAGCCCCATATGCCAGTTTACTAGCATCACAGAATAGGTGAAGGCTTAATGTACTTTCTGCCATTCTATAATTAGTCAGACGTCGTGGGATTTTGCATTCACCTAGAAATGACACATGTTCATACCACTTACGAAATTCAGTCTCTAGGTCATCTGGTAGCTTCTCGTCCCATGTGAGACCACGTCGCCATGTCTCCTGCATTATTAACCTAGGTAGGAGTGTAACGGGGCAAGTGAAACCTATTGGATCGAATATTCTTTGTATTAGTGACATAAGATCTTTTTTCGTTATCTTACCAAGTTCTGAATAACCGGGTAAGTTACCTAGATTGCAACTAAGTTCATCAGTTTCTGTATTCCACATTAACCCAAGGATAGACACTACTTTACTACTTGTCTCATTTATTCCATTAGGTGAAGTAGCCCACTGTCTTAAGTCGAACTTAGCCTGCCTCATAATGTATTTTGCCTCAACTATGAATTTATTTACTTCTTCTTTTGAATCCATGCTTGTAATGCAATTGTCAACATAAAAAGATTTAGCTAGTATCTCTGCTGTTTCTTTTTCTTTACCTGTGACCTGCGTCAAATGATGCGCTATAGTAGCAGACAGTAAAAAGGGGCTAGAGGTAAGACCAAATACTACTCGACAGTGTCTATACTCTACTATGTCTGCCCGAGACTCATCTTGCCACCATAAAAACCTTAAATAATCTCTGTCTGACGGTTTAACAGATACCTGTAGAAAGGCTTTGGCAATATCAGCTGAAATACCTATCACACCTTTTCGAAACCCTGTTAATAAGTGTGGTATTTTATCTAAAAAGTTTACCCCTTTATTGAGATAGGAATTGAGTGACCTATTGTTTTTGTCACACGCAGACGCATCATATACTGGTCTTAGCTTCGTCGTCATGCTCGAGTCCTTTGATACACCACGATGAGGTAAGTAATGCGTGCCTTGTTTCACGCTCTGCGCCTCTGGTACTCTCTCTACTATGCCCTCAGTCTCCCAGCTACATATAATGTTATGATATTCATAAAACTTACCGGTAGACATAAGGCGCTTGGTTGTTGCTCTCAGGCGCTTCTCGGCTACATCTCTGTTGCTTAGTAGTTCCTCATGTCCTACCTTCAGGGGTAGCGACACCTCATATCTGCCGTCTACATTGGTGTTGACGGTTTCCTCGAATGCCATCACTGCTTCAGCTTCAGCCTGGATCTTAGATTTGTTCTCCACAGGATCCCTAATGCCGAGCAACTCCAGTGACCAAAACCCTGATATATCTGATGAGCAAAATAAAGTATTCGTAGAATTATTATTAGAATTTTCGACTTTACCCTGTAACACCCAACCTAATTTGGTTTTGATAGCAATCAACCCATCTTTCAAAACAATCATGGTGTCTGTCATTATGTAGCCTGAATAATCCACACCAATCAACAATGAAATTTCAGTACAATCATTATCTGCCAATACAATACTATTTTTACCTAACAACCTTGTCAAATTTGTATCACTACCATTATACTTAGGTAAATTATTACAAATTACTGGTTGATCTAAGGCAGCTAACTCCATGCTAAATGATTTATCAGAACTCTGAACAGATATGTTATAAATATTGTGGACCTTTGACCTTACTTGAACTCCACTGAACAGGCAGTGAGTGAGAGTTTCTCTACCTGCCTCCTTGAGACCTAGTTTCTGTGCAACATCCTTCCTCAAATAGGACCTCTGTGACCCATTGTCCACCAGGGCACGCACCATCATCTGCTTGTCTCCATTTACTATCCTCACCATGGTGGTCTGCAGCAGTGTCACAGTACTCCCCTGAGCGGCGAAGTTGCTGGCTGAACTCTCAGTAGTCTCAGAGTCCCTTTTCTTATTTTCTGAAGTTCCTGGGCATAAAGTGACTGAGTGCCTTTTCTTGCAAATAAAACATTGTACAAAACTCTTGCACACTTTTGCATTGTGCCCAATTTTTAAACAATTTAAGCAAGCTTTCTTTTTCTTGATATGATCTCTCCGCTGTTCTAGACTCATTTTTGCTAGTTTATAGCACTCAATACTCAAATGATTCTTATCACACCAAAGACATGTCACTTGTTTCTTAGTCTCGCTTGCGCCTGTTGTTGTTGTAGCGGCTACCAATGCTGCTGCTGTGGACTCCTTCACTGGTGTGTCTTTTTGTTCCTGTGAGAATGCTGTTGTAACTAATTGAATTCTCTGCTCGCTTTCAACTTCCTTCTTCAGAAACTCAAGCAATGACTGGAGTTCATTCTTCATTGCAGCTGGTCTCGCTCGCTCCCAAGCCTTCAGTGTTTCTAAAGGAATAGCGGATTCAACCATTGGCAGAATAAATGATGAGTATCCCTCTTGTGTTACACCGAGTATTTCCAATGCTCTGAGCTGGGTACTGATTTGGTCATACAGGCAAGTCAAACTGTTGCTGTTGCTGTCTTTGTGCAATATCATGGTGAGTAGCTCTCGAACATATACTTGTATGAGAAGATCATTGCGTGCATATCTTTCTTTGAGATCTGCTATTGCCTGCTGGTAGCTTTTGCTGGTGGCTGGGTAGCTGTCGATGAATCTACTGACTTCTGTGCCAGGTGTCATGGACTGTCTTAAATACTGCAATTTGTCACTTTCGTTCATCATATGATCCAAGTGAGTCTTCTCAAATTGAGCCCAAAATGGCAGCCAGTTTTTTAAATTACCATCAAACTTTATTTGTTCCAGCCTTGGCAACTTATAATTTCTTTCCTCTTGTTTAACTCCCATCTGTGGCTTTTTCCTAGCGCTCTGTATTGTAAGCCACCGTAATTTATATGTAGCTACATCATCCAACTCTTTTTCCAATTCGGCGTCGTCGCCATCTTTGTCGAGAAGGAATCTTTCTATTTCGCTGTCTAATACAGCCAACTTTGTAGCGAGTTCTTCAAGGAGAATAAATTGTGCCTCACCTTCGGGGGTGAACGCGTCGCTTGCCTCCAGCAAATTGGCGATTCTAGTAAACTGCGCCCTCGTAGCTCGCCGGCTCTTCTTTGACGAATCCATTTTTTGGAATATAGTCAAAAAAAAACCTTCCGCCCTCTCGATTTCTACTTCCACGGTCGCCAGATGACCGGGTTTGTGATGCCGGTCGTATTTGTAATGATGCAGGTTCTTAATTTTGTAATTTTTTAAGCGAAAGGAATAAAACGCAGGTTTTCAGTTTCACCAAAAAGCATAGAGTACAGTTTTTATTTTTTTTAACGTTTTACAATAATGTTGGAGCCATGAAGATATAAGTATAAATGGAGCCAACACTTAGAACAAAAGCTTGAAACCAACTGTGGGCTGATGCTCTCTTTCTGAATGCATACATAAGAACGAGACAGTGATATGTGTTTTCTTTATCTAATGTATGCATTCAGAAAGAGAGCGTCTGCCCACAGTTGGCTTCACTTAGGTATTTAGAGTGTTGCCTCCACTTTTATCTATAAGCTTCTTGGTTGGAGCATGGTCCATAGACAAAATTGGATTCCTTAAAAGGTAACACAGACATTCAATTTGCAACAAGGTCCCTTAAATTTTGCTGTTAGTTTGTTATGTCGCCTATGGTCTTGATTTACATGAACAGTATCACCTACGCTATAATTTATGTTATCTCTACGCGTTTGGTCAAAGCGGTCTTTGAATGTATCGGCAACAATTTTAAGACGTTGATGTGCTAACTGATGATCGGTCGTTGCGTCAATAATTATATTATTATCTAGTATTACTTCATCTAATCGAGCTTGTATACACGGGATGTTCGAGTTTCTGCCTATAAGCAGCCTAATAGGTGAAAAGCCAGTTAATTGCTGTACAGTAGTGTTTAAGGACAATTGGATTTTCCACAAAACGCTCGGCCAGTCTGACACATTACCACACCTAGTAGCTAACATATTGATTACGGTTAAGACGTATCTTTCGTATCTATGTAATGCTCTAAATAACGAACAAACTAAATTGGGGCTAAAGTTAGTGCCGCGGTCAGTGATTATTAATGACGGAGTGCAAAGTAAGGTAACCGTGTCTAAATTCTGTATAGGAGATTGAAGTTCATCAAAGCACCATATGGATTATCATTAGTCAGGTTTTTCAGTGCCAACAGGAGAAAACACTTTCCATGCTAACCCTTTACAATCTACAGTAACTTGAATGTCAGGATGATTAACCACATTCCTACCAATAAGAAGATCATATGAAAATCTTGGTCACGGGCCACATGTAAATATAGTTATAAACAAATATCTTCAAATTTAACTGTCACTGTGATAGTTGCAAAAATATGTATTTTACCGTTACCTATTCCACTAGGTAACGTACTTATATTGAGTATGGAAAAATATATAATTTAGTAATTTGGCAATAGATTCCCGTATAATGCTACAACTTACTCCTGTGTCGACAATAGAGTCAATAGACATTTTGCAAATGGTAACGTCAGTAGGCTTAAAGTTTAAAACATTGCATATAAAGTATTGACTCGAACATCTAGTCATTGATCTTTGAAAGTATAATTGCTTTTTGGTCGAATTTACACGTTCAAAAATACAAGTTGTTACATCATGTATCTTTTTATAAACTGTAATTTTTTTTTTCTTTTTTTTTTTTCATCACATGGAAGTATAACATTTCTTTTTCTGAGTTTTCTCATCCAATTTTGGGATTGGCATAAAACGTTTCTCAGGTAATTGATCTAATGGTCGCTTTTTAGTCTCTACGTAAGCAGAAAACTAAACTAAAATTCTGATGTTGAGGAGTCTGAACAATAAATTACAGCTTTATACAATCAAACCGAGATTTTTTTTTTTTTTTTTCGTGTGGGTACATTTAAGTTAATTCAGCACAGAAATTTTCCTATTATCAACCTTCCTGGGGTTGCCAGGACTCGTACCTTATTAAAGCAGAGCCCTTGGGGGGGCCTTACCTCCCTTTGCGACTTTAGTTAAGTTGCTCCAACCAAACTCTTCTCCAAGCTTGTCATTGTCTGCACACCACGCCACTACGCCGCTGTCAGTGGTGGCGGGATCGAATATCGGGAGAGCCACGTCATCCTGCCGATTCTTACTGGACAACGCTTCTTTGATAGTAGTAAGCAGCTTTAGTTGAATCTCTGGTTCCATTTCGGTAGCAACAATAACCCTGAAAATATAGTAAGATTAGTGTTTAGCACATGGCATCCCACTTCTGATGTTAGAATAAAAGGCATAAAAGTATCATTAAAAAGCAATTAAACGCTCTGCATTAAATACACATACTTATATACTCAAAGAATATTATTATTTTAGAACAGAATAGTGAAATGAAAATACTTTGTTTAGGAAACATATATTTTATTGTAATATTTCAGACTCAAAATCATTTATTTCAATTCAACCTTTTACAGGTACTTTTGAATTGTCAGAGTCAGTCAGAAAGTTGAATCTAGTTGCTCGTTCCAAACGGTAGATTTCTATGGAGAAGAACGAGCAAGAAACTCCATGAATACTCTTTTAAAATCAGTAATATTTTACAAATTTAGGTTACATCATTCATGTCATATAATTTAATATTAAAATTATACATATACATAGCCTTTCATAGTTATCATCATAATTCTACTTATCTTATTTTCTTCGGGAGCTCCGTACCGATCAAAAGTCATTCAATGAAATTATTACTTTTTTTTTTTCGGATTGGCATCTCGCAAGAAGCTTATAGATAAAAGTGGAGGCAACACTCTAAATACCTAAGTGAAGCCAACTGTGGGCGGACGCTCTCTTTCTGAATGCATACATAAGATAAAGAAAACACATATCATTGTCTCGTTCTTATGTATGCATTCAGAAAGAGAGCATCAGCCCACAGTTGGTTTCAAGCTTTTGTTCTAAGTGTTGGCTCCATCTAAACCTATATCTTCATGGCATCTCGCAGGTCAACCTAGGAGGTTGTCGGCTGCTTAACCGGACTTTCCTGTGGTGCCTTAAAAATTATTAATATAGACTTTTGGCGCGTAAAGATCATATGAAAACATTTTGAAACATTCAATTCAAGTATAGTATTGGACGTATTAAACCTAAGCTGTTGTCCGTACAGCCGCGATCAAACGTTTTATGGCTATTGTATGACTTAATTATGGGGCTAATTAAAAATATACATGTCGGATCGTCAGGTGCGATCAAGGAGGAGTGCCGAGCGGTATAGTACATCGTCAGGACTATAGGCGTTCCCATTATCCCGTTAGGGATAAACAACATACCTGTGAAAACAATTACACACTATTAGTAAAGAAAACAATACAAATGGTAATCAGTAACAAGAATAAAGTAAGTTCAAGGTACAGCAACAATACAGTTAATCGAACAGACCATTAAGGTCCCACAGTTCGTACAGTGGCGAAGCCACCCAATGATAAACGAACAAACCCTTAAGGTTTATAGTTCGTACAGCAGCCTAAGCCACCCAATGATAAACGAACAAACCCTTAAGGTTCATAGTTCGTACAGTAGCATAAGCCACCCAAATACAAAGTGTATCGCTCGCTAGCAGCAAGCCTATCCAGCTATGTGAATATACAGCAGCGCTGTACCAGGTAAACCGACAGTATTGTCGGGAGCAGGAACTCTCTTTACTGAGTCGAATCCGAGGATCGACTGCCATCACTGCCATACTTACGGAGTGCACGCTCTTTTATAAGGCGATGCCCCCACCTTTGTAACCTCTCCATACAAGTCTGCCCATGCGCACGGAAGTGCGTCACGCGTTTACTTGATACAAAACACTAAAATGTGCTGAATCTAATAAGATCTGTAATCAAATAACACAATAATAATTGTCATGAATAAACAATAGTGATTTCATAAAGTAATTCGTTTTACATTCAAAGTAACGTGTCAACAATTGTTTTGAATAAAACCATCGATAACAATTATCGAAATAAAGTAACCACAAATCAGTGTGCACACACAATTAATCATGTTTCGAATTAATAGACAATAATTGATAGTAAAATCACATAAATTAACAATAAGAAACACAAATCATAACAAATTTAGTTAACACCCACAATGTGATTAATAAACTGTCTCCGACACGGCCAGACTGACATTCTACACGTCCTCGTGTAGTTATAAAGTTCTTGGTAAATATCGATCGGCCTTTCTGACAAAAAGCTTTAATTAGCAAAAGGTATGTTGTAAAGAAAAATCCTGAATTAGTCCTGAATTATTACCAATAGTAGTTGTATCACAACCAGTCAAAATAATCATACTGTTACAGACAATACATAGCTCAACAAATCAGCCGAAATCACACCATGGGATTCGACAAGTAACTTGAAGTTGTATAGACAACCCGCATAGGCGTCAACATAGACAACCCGCATAAGCGTCAAGATCAACATTCAAATACAAACAATAGTCAACATAGACATCTCATTTCAGCTATAGTATGTCAGCAACAGATGAATCATAATCATCATCATTGTCAACATTGACATCATTGACAGTTACTGATGGACATTCAGGTATTTTTCGTACATTGTTACTCAAAGATTTTATCAAATATCATTTTCTACAACCAAAGTTTTCAACAATAAAGTAGCCAACAAAATAAAGTAGCCAACAAAATAAAGTAGCCAACAAAATAAAGTAGCCAACAAAATAAAGTAGCTAACAAAATAAAGTAGCCAACAAAATAAAGTAGCCAACAAAATAAAGTAGCCAACAAAATAAAGTAGCCAACAAAATAAAGTAGCCAACAAAATAAAGTAGCCAACAAAATAAAGTAGCCAACAAAATAAAGTATCGAATGTCAAACTTTCGGCACCTTTACCGATAACCAGTGCTGCTTCAGAACAGAATTTACTTTTATCTCCTCACTGTCAACAGCGTTACAGCCGTCCTGCATCTTCACACGTTCTTTGGTGAATAGTTTATCTCATCATCTGTAAACAATCAGAAAAGAGCTTAAGTAAACAGCTTAACGTTCGGTCATTCTGATCAATTTAAATCAAACACTACAGACCTGATATCACAAAACAAGTTTAGTATCTTACCACACATGTAATTACCCTATTACCACACATGTAATTACCTCATTACCACACATGTAATTACCTCATTACCACACATGTAATTACCTCATTACAGCACATGTAATTACCTCATTACCACACATGTAATCACCTTATTACCACACATGTAATTACCCTATTACCACACATGTAATTACCCTATTACCACACATGTAATTACCTTACCTCACAACACATGTCATTACCTTACCACACAACACATGTAATTAGCTTACCACACAACACATTTCAACAATCAGGGGGTACACAGTTACTTTTCAGATAAACTATTCCTCAAACCTCAGAATCACGCTATTTGTTTAGCCTAAAGCCAACTATTTGACATAATCGTATTATCACTGATTTATATTCAGATGAAATATCAGTACCAATTTTATTCGGAGTTTCATGAATAGAGCATAGCCGTTACAATCTCAACTTTTGTAATGGTAACAATACTTTCGGTTATAATAACCCCAAAATCTAAATTTAATCTCTCATGGCATAATATGATACTATGATTTGAATAAGCATTTAGTATTACATGAAACTTCACTTTATATTGACCATACAAGTAAGTTTGCCACACATGTATCAGTAATGAAAGTAGGTACATTCAAACCCAGAGTCATAACAAAATGGAAGCGTCTCACCAGATAGTTGTAGAACATCACATCAGTGGTGGGTACATCACACTTATCTTATCACGGACTTCAACTTATCACGGATGATTAGTTGCTCGAAAACTGACTCACAGTATCTTCACTCGAACCTCCCGGCTGTTCTCCGGTAGTCACTAAAGTGACATACTATTGTACCTGGTTTGAACCTAAGAGGGTTGAGAAGAATTGTGTAGGTCAGAGGAAAATGAGACTTTCTCTTAAGGTGGTACAAGACACTCAGTTCTTGTTGAAGTTTAAACCTCATGTACTTCGGTAGTAAATGCTAGTAGATGAGCACGGGAAATGAAATTTGGAAACATGGGCCAGTACAGTACAAACAGCAATTTGTTTGACACTGAGGTAGGTTAATAAGGGTAAAGCGGTAACTGTTGAAGTATGTAAAATCAAACAATGAAATAAATGTGGGTAGGTGATTTATGAATGCTATTAAAACAGCCCTAGCTCAGCGCTAGGTAATCCCAAGAGAGGAAGCGGTCATAACAAGAGTGGAAAAGACATACGATAACTAGGGAAGCCATGCGGAAGCATTAAGAGGCAATCCCACTTCTGATGTCGGATCGTCAGGTGCGATCGAGGAGGAGTGCCGAGCGGTATAGTACATCGTCAGGACTATAGGCGTTCCCATTATCCCATTAGGGATAAACAACATACCTGTGAAAACAATTACACACTATTAGTAAAGAAAACAATACAAATGGTAATCAGTAACAAGAATAAAGTAAGTTCAAGGTACAGCAACAATACAGTTAATCGAACAGACCATTAAGGTCCCACAGTTCGTACAGTGGCGAAGCCACCCAATGATAAACGAACAAACCCTTAAGGTTTATAGTTCGTACAGCAGCCTAAGCCACCCAATGATAAACGAACAAACCCTTAAGGTTCATAGTTCGTACAGTAGCATAAGCCACCCAAATACAAAGTGTATCGCTCGCTAGCAGCAAGCCTATCCAGCTATGTGAATATACAGCAGCGCTGTACCAGGTAAACCGACAGTATTGTCGGGAGCAGGAACTCTCTTTACTGAGTCGAATCCGAGGATCGACTGCCATACTTACGGAGTGCACGCTCTTTTAAAAGGCGATGCCCCCACCTTTGTAACCTCTCCATACAAGTCTGCCCATGCGCACGGAAGTGCGTCACGCGTTTACTTGATACAAAACACTAAAATGTGCTGAATCTAATAAGATCTGTAATCAAATAACACAATAATAATTGTCATGAATAAACAATAGTGATTTCATAAAGTAATTCGTTTTACATTCAAAGTAACGTGTCAACAATTGTTTTGAATAAAACCATCGATAACAATTATCGAAATAAAGTAACCACAAATCAGTGTGCACACACAATTAATCATGTTTCGAATTAATAGACAATAATTGATAGTAAAATCACATAAATTAACAATAAGAAACACAAATCATAACAAATTTAGTTAACACCCACAATGTGATTAATAAACTGTCTCCGACATACATATTAAATTTTTTGATGTGGAAATCTTTATATTAAAAATTTTAATACATTTTATGAAAAATTTAAGTGACTACCTATTTCATTTTTTCATTTCATTTCATTTGGATTATATCAACATATATATATTTTTTAATACTTTTCTACTTCAGTGTACTCAGGCACAACACGTTTCAACTATAGTGAGTAAAGTTAAGAAGGTCATTGAAATGTATGAAACCGTCGCTTTTTAGTAGTCATTCGAATTTGGTCGGATAACCAGCTGTTATTTACATTTTTAGTTTTTTGTTTATAACTACTTAATGCGGAACATTCCAAGCTAAAGATTTTCAATACAGTCCTTTAAACGTTGAGGCCAGTTATCAATAGAAGCACGCACTCTTTCCATGGGAAAATTCTTCACTGCCAATCGTAGGGATTGTTTTTTGGGACTCCAAATTATCATGGCGTTTAGAGCAAGCCGTACTCTCTAAAACTGACTTTAAAATCGGGACTAGACGACGGCCAGCTCTGATGAAGTGTGCGTTACCCCAGCAAAATAATGTCGAAAATAGTAATTTAAATGTTACAGGCAATTAGTTGTCCAGCTTCTGTAATTGTTGCGCACATTTTTAAATTTGTCGCACATATAGATTTTGAGTTATTCCACAAAAACATTTCCTGCTGGGGTAACGTTACCGCAGCCAGACAGTTTCTTTTATAATGGGAATATTGAAATAAATATTAGCCATATAATTAGTAATCGAGACGAGGTAAATGTTGCAACTTATTTTGTATTTGTTCTTCCTTCGACTGCGATGTTATTCAAGATTTTGCTGGAGTAACGTTTGTGGTTTTGCTGGATCTCTGAAACGGATAAGCAGATTCTTATCAACTTTTTTACATGACTTTTTAAGAATTAGTTTGAATTAGCTGGATAATAAAAAAACAAAAATAATGCACCATTCAAAGGTTATTTAATTAAATATAAAAATAATTCAATAGGTTCTAACACTTTGAATAAGAGCTCGAAAGACTTACTTTAAACGTTATTTTGTAGCTTGTATCTGTCTTCAAATGTATGTGAAGTTTCATCACTCCCCCCGCGGGCCTAAACGCGTCAACACGTAAACTTTATGTGCTCGCTATCAATAACTCTTTGCTAGTAAAATAGTTATTATCTGAGTGCAAATTATACATTGTTGTGAAGCTCAGTGCGTGCTCCGCCTTGTTCGCGAATCTGTTTTTGATAACACAAAGTGACCACCAAGTAAACACAGTCTGTTTCTTAATATTGCAAAAAAATTAACTGTCATTGCGGGGCGGTGAATCATCGTGCAAACGAACATAACGAGCGACTCATTGTGACCGTCCTTCGCGCACATGACTCATTGCTGCTCGTCGCTGCAAGGACATACGCACTCAGCGCCCATCGCATAGCCATCGTTCGGCAGTCGATCGGGTCCCGAATACTTACGAAGGCCGAGTCTACGCAGGACAGTGTAATACCGGTTTGAAGCAAAACAAGATAAGAGATAGCTGAGTGAGTAAAGCACCTCATTAACGTTTATTTAATAAACAGAGCGCAGTGCTGGTTCTGTTTTGACAATTGTTATAGTGTCTTAACTGATTTATTGTAATTAAGGTTCTAATTAACAAATAAATTGCCTAAACCATAGTATAAATAATGATACGTTCGCCTGCAAAAACTCCGCGCTCGCCATTACATAGCTCCGAACCGGACTTAGCAACGAGTTCTAATAATGAAGCTATTGAAACCGAAAATATAACTCAGAGAAAAAGAAAACGAGGTGATGATGCGGAGTTGCAACGCCTCGAAAATATGATGTTAGATATGAAGACCATGTTATCAAATTTCTTATCACAACAAACCCAACAAAATAATAAAATTGATTCGCTACACTCAGCCCTTGAGGACATTAGGGCTCAAAACAGGACAATAAGCAGTCAAAACGCCGAAATACGCACCCAGAATGATAAAATCGGAGACACTATACAATTCCTATCTAATAAATACGATGATGCCATCTCGGAGATTAACCACTTACAGGCGGAGTGTAATAACAACCAAAAATTAATAAAAACACTTGAGCTCAAGGTGGACTATCTAGAAAGAAACATGAAAGCAGCTACAATTGAAATTAGGAACGCCCCAACTAAAGATCCTGAGACGAGAGAATCCCTTACTGGGTTAGTACAAAAACTTGGTACTGTCGTCAATCAACCGGTTTCACTACCAGACGTCAAAAATATTTTCCGTGTGAAAAGGAAAAAAGAGACAGTAGGCACTGTCATTGTAGAATTTTCGTCACCAGGTATAAAAGATAAATTCATCCAGTCTACTAAAAACTTTAATAAACAAAATAAAGATAGCCGTCTTAGCACCACCCACCTGCAAGCTGAAGGACCCAAGAAACCTATATATATATCGGAAGCGCTAACTACTGCAGCGAAACGGCTCCATTACCTTACTAGGGAGTTCATAAAAAGTAGCGAGTACGAACAATGCTGGGCTGCTAACGGCAAAATATATGTACGTGAAAAAGATGGAATGCCAAGTCGGTTGATTAAATCCGAAGATGACCTGGTTAAACTACGCAAACAGAAGTGACTAGGACCCCTAACACCACAGCTTAGCACCTTTTCCAAAAATGTTATCTTCCACCTCTTAGCAAATAATGCAACATTACTGAAAACTTATCCTTACCAACTCATTAACAAATATGTACAGATTTACTCTAAACTACTATCAACTACACAAACAAATATTTACTTTATTACATTCGAACAACAACATCTGTTAACACTACTTTACACACTATCATTATTACTAATTATCTACACACATGCACATATTTTAGAAACCGATACGTTTAATTACTCATACAAATATACAACATACATTACGGGAGTTTAGATGCAATGCCCCAAAACTAATACTATTTCGTCGTGTCTTAACTTTTTACTACAGCACATATATAAACAGCAAAATCCAGCAGAATAATTATACTCTCTTTAAACCCAGTAGTTCAGAAAAAATGCACACATTGATAAATAGTAATCATAATTCGATAATACACAAAATAACATAAACAATATTGATTCTGTCTCTGTGTCGGACTCATCTACATGTGACCTAGAAAACTGCATTCCGCCGAACCTTAATCCAAATCATTCACTGAAAATATTAAATCAAAACATTAGAAGCATAGCTAAAAATTTTACTGGGTTTCACACCATTCTCGCCCGAACAAAGATCGAGTGGGACATTATAACGTTGACTGAATGTTGGCTTCCTAATACGCACTACACGCCAGACCTCCAAGGTTATAATTACTTCAAAACCGCTAACAACTACACACAAAACGAGGGTGTAGTCGCGTATGTTCATAAAAACATGACTGTTTCTGTGGAGGAGCCATCGATTTTGGAAGCAAACAGTCTTCTAATAAAAATTGACTCCAACACCGTCCTTTTAGCAATATATCGTCCTCCGGGGTATAAAGACATTAATGTATTTCTTAACTCACTCAATTTGATCCTAACAAATATCACACATTATAAAAATATAATTATTACCGGTGATTTAAATATAAACATTAATGAACAAAGTCTTAACCCAGCCTCACATAGCTACCTAAACTTATTAGCTTCGCATGGACTACTGCCTGCACATTCACTGCCTACGCGTCAACAAGCTTGCCTTGACCATCTCATTTTAAAATCCAGTCTGCCAGCTTTCACTTTTGTGGCTCACCCAGCACTAACAGATCATGAGACTGTTCTCTTCTTTCTGGTGAAGAAAAACCCAAAAACTTTTATAAATAAAAAAGTTACC
The DNA here is from genome assembly GCA_947361185.1 of Charanyca ferruginea. Taxonomy (NCBI): domain Eukaryota; kingdom Metazoa; phylum Arthropoda; class Insecta; order Lepidoptera; family Noctuidae; genus Charanyca; species Charanyca ferruginea. Next base: position 4,040,135 of record OX376081.1, on the reverse strand, counting down.
CGCATCAACTACGATCAGCTCGACGCAGAACTAAAACAACTTAATTTCCAACAAGTATATTGCACACAAAGTCCCCATAAAGCAGCGGCGCTTATGGTCAATCTAATTACGCAGGCGATCGAGACAAATTCAAAAACTATTAAAGTACCTAATCGAAAGAAAATTATGAAACCATGGCTCACTCCGGGCCTCCTACGATGTGTTCGACACAGAGATAACCTACACATAAAACTGAAAAAGTCACCTAACAACGAAATATTAAAAACATCCTATACTAGATACAGAAACTACTGTAACAAACTACTGAAAAAGATTAAAATCGACTACGAGAAGAAAGACATAAGTGATGCTGGTAATAGTACTAAAAAACTTTGGAAAGCTGTAAACACAATTTCAAACAGAATTAAAAAGAAAGACAACTCCTCAGACTTACTTACTATGTCAGCTACTCCGCAGCAATCAGTTAACCTAGCCAATAAATACTTCGCAGAAATCGGGAAAAATCTTGCTGATAACATAGCTAAAAGGGCAACTAATAACTCATCTTTTACCGTCAACTATGACGTCACGCAATCAATGGTTCTTCTACCCACAGATGAAAAAGAAGTCACCCAACTAATAATGTCTCTACGTAACGACAGTGCTGTGGGATGGGACAGAATATCGAGCAGCCTCTTAAAGAAGCATATAGACATTTTTGTACCACCTCTAACGTATATCTGCAATCTTGCGCTTTCATCGGGTCAATTTCCAAAGTCGTTTAAAAGGTCTGTAATACACCCTATCTTCAAGAGTGGGGACAGAGCCCGTGTCAACAACTATAGGCCTATAGCTGTGCTTCCTGCTCTATCCAAAATCCTAGAGCGAATCATGAACAATAGGCTCGTGGATTACTTGGAGAAGTATAACATTCTTTCACCCTCACAATATGGCTTTAGGGCGGGCAAATCAACATCTGATGCAGTTCATGAACTGACTAACTATGTCATTACAAACTTGGATGGTGGACGAAAAGTATTGGGCATTTTCCTAGACCTCGCCAAAGCTTTTGACACGGTGTCTGTCCCTATTCTGATTCGAAAGATGGAAAACATTGGAATCAGGGATGTTCAACTCAAACTTTTTGAGGACTACCTGAGTGAGCGTACCCAGTGCGTTAAGATAGATGATGTTGTCAGTGATAAACGCACTGTTACCTACGGCGTGCCACAAGGCAGCGTTATCGGCCCGACTCTCTTTCTCATATACATTAACGAGCTGGGTATGCTCACTCTACCCAAAGCTAAAATAATATCCTTCGCAGACGACACTGTCCTTCTCTTCAGTGAAAGTACATGGCATGAAGTATACGCACAGGCTCAGTCAGGTTTCGAAGTCGTGACGGAGTGGTTGTTTAATAATTTTCTTACATTGAACGCAGAAAAAACCGTTTACGTGCCCTTTTTCTTGAAAAATAATGCTCAAACCACAATAATGAACTCATCACATTCAATAGTAGCCCACACATGTTCTGAAAAAAAGGCGAATCCATGCACTTGCACCGCCCGCATAAAAAAAACAAACAGTACTAAGTACTTGGGTGTAATAATAGATAGTACCCTAAGATTCCAAAAACACATCAACACCCTTAGCTGTAGGTTACGCAAACTTATATATGTCTTCAAGACCCTGAGACATGTGGCAGACAAGAAGCTAATGAAATCGGTTTACTTTGCGCTCGTTCAGTCACTACTAACCTACTGCATAAAGTCCTGGGGTGGTGCTCCAAAATATGCAATCTTGGAGCTTGAACGAGCGCAGAGAGCCGTTCTGAAAGTGTCTTCCTTCCTACCATTTCGATACCCCACGACGCTGTTATATAAAGAGACGAAGGTCCTAACTGTTCGTCAGCTGTTCATATTACAAACGGTTCTAAAACAGCATGGACTTACTACCTTCAACCCCTCACTTTCCCACGGTAGTAGACGATTTAACCCCATAGTTTGCCATCACATTCGACTCTCGACTGCTTCCTCTAATCGATTCTTTTGCTACCTTGGTCGGTATCTCTATAATAAAATAAACAGGACACTCTCAATTTATAACCTCACCAAGACCAAATTTAAAATTAAGGTAACCCATTGGCTCCAGAACTTAAACTATGATGATACAGAAAAATTACTTGCTGCCCCGGTATAGCCTCTTTATCACATCCCAACGCTCCCATTTTATTATATCTCCGCATACGCATACATACCCACACACGCACATACAACACCCACACAAAACACCTACAAACACACCTTCATACATATACCTACTAACCTCACCAACACTCCCGCAATCAATCAACTTTTTGATCAACTTTTTGTAATAACTTCAAATAGCTCACGGCATTTGTTGTTGTACGAGTACATAATTCTAATTAAATGTAAACTTTCCAAAGGGTGGAGACCTGGTGTCCTGAAATACAGACTTCACGTCTAGTTTAGGCACCAGTCTCACACAGTATACTTATATAAATTATGTATTGATGTATGATTGTAAATGTATCTAAATATTGTGGTGAGAAAATAAATCATTATTATTATTATTATTATCAGTATCCTGTTAGTAATAAACAAATTATGATGAAATTCAGTTCTCCACTTTGATGGTCATTATGCGCGCGGAGTTATTTGGCCCCCGATAACCCTGTTTGTGGATATATAAACTGAATGATATAAATATCAATAGTTAGTTGCTTAGTTCAGTTATATCCCTGTAAAATTTCAGCGTAGTACATACAATAATTAACGAAATAATAAAATAAAAGTCGAAGGAAGCGTAAAACTGTGGTAACCCGACCATATTTAGATGGTTACAAAAAAACGACCGCATAGTACAATATGCTACCTTCTTAAATATGTAGGATAGGTTTACAAGTTAAGTACGGATGTGTACACAAGTGTTTTGAATTTGTGTTATTAAATTTTATTTACAGGTAAAATAATCATTTCAATAAAACTTTCAAAATATTGATAAAACTTTAAAACAATCACAGGTAGCAATACTGTTCTTATGGCATTTTCCATTACTATTTAAATTTTAGTTTACACTTTGTCTTTAGTGATACAAATCTTCACTTTAAATAATAATAAATTAAGATTTAAAACCATCGCAGAAAATAACAGATAATAGAATAAATGTTTTAAGTTCACATTATACCTACCTATGCCTACTAATACTTACATATATCGTTTAAAAATCACAGAGTGATGGTAATATAAAATAACATCACAATGTAAGTAGTAAAGTGCTAACAGTAAGCCCCATTGTTTTATAGTCTAATTTCAAATATCACAATATTTTTCCTAGCTAAATACGGAGAGTTGTATTCTAAAAATGACTTAAATTATTTTAAAATCACATCGAATATTGAACAGTGTACGCGTCTGTACCGAACTTGTAAGGTGTATTATACTAAACATTTTAGAAGGTAGCATAATAGTGCGTTGGCTTTTTTGTTACCACCTTAATATGGTCGGGTTATCACGGTGTTGCGCTTCCTAATGGCTTTTATTTTATTATCTCGTTAATTATTGTACGTACTACGCTGAAATTTTACAGGAATATAACTGAACTAAGTAACTAATTATTGATATATCATTTAGTTTATATATTCACATACAGGGTTATCGGAGGCCAAATATCTAAGCGCGCATTATGACCGTCAAAGTGGAGAACTGAATTTCATCATAATTTGTTTATTACTAACAGGATACTAATGAAACTTCACATACATTTGAAGACAGATACAAGCCACAAAATAACGTTTAAAGTAAGTCTTTCGGGCTCTTATTCAAAGTGATAGGACCTATTGAAGTGTTTTTATATTTAATTAAATAACCTTTGAATGGTGCATTCATTTTGTTTTTTTATTACCCAACTAATTCAAACTAATTCTTCAGAAGTCATTTAAAAAAGATGATAAGAATCTGCTTATTCGTTTCATAGATCCAGCAAAACCACAAACGTTACTCCAGCAAAATCTTGAATAACATCGCTGTCGAAGGAAGAACAAATACAAAATAAGTTGCAACATTTATCTCGTCTAGAGTACTAATTATATGGCTAATATTTATTTCAATATTCCCATTATAAAAGAAAATGTCTGGCTGCTGTAACGTTACCCCAGCAGGAAATCCTTTTGTGGAATAACTCAAAATCTATATGTGCAACAAATTTAAAAATGTGCGCAACAATTACAGAAGCTGGGCAACTAATTGCATGTAACATTTAAATTACGATTTTCGACATCATTTTGCTGGGGTAACGCACACGAAGTCCGACATAGATGAATATACTCTAATATAGATAGGTAACTTCGGCTTCGCTCGAGGTCGCGAAAGTGCTGCCGTCTAGTGGTTGCTTCACGAACTAAATCTACTGCCCTACATATCTATAAATATAGATAGGATATAGAGCAGCCGTATAGCGTACCCAGCTTCTATAGCTATTATTATTTATTGCATTATTTTCGGGGGTATGTTCCCCTGAAAATAATGCAATCTTGTAAACAATGCGTGACATTTTCTTAGAGAGAAAAAAAAACAATGTTTTAAGTTATTAGTTTTTATTTCGGGTTTTATGAGTTACATCGTAATTAATAGCTACCACTTTTTTAACATGACTTTCATCCCAAAACGTGTTTTTTCAGATATCAACTGTTCAAAAAGAACAAAATCATATTTTATTAATAAATTTCTATGCTGGTTACATTTAATAAAATTAAAGTTGATAATTGATATTTATTGTTAATTCTAGTTCTAAATATGCATATATATTATATTTATATTTAGTCTTTTGAATTTCTATCACAATCTTTTGTGAATAAAAAAAAATGAAAATGCTTCACGACTTGGGTAAGAAAGTAAAGTTTTTGTGCATACTCTTTAATTTTAATATATTTATGATAGTCTTGCATTTCTTCAGATTCGAAATCATGTCTGCAGGTTTGACAATCCTTCCCAATATTTTGCTATGCCACTGCTGCACATTTATCTTTGTTTTCGGGATTTGATAATAAATCTACATCTGCGTACTTAACGCACAAGTGGTCCTCAGCTATTTCAAATTGAAATTGCTTGTTTCTGGTTGGGGCTTTTCAGTTATTTTTTTGTTATGAATGCAATAATTTAAATTGTCTTCTTTACATTTAACCCCAACCAATTTGTATGATGTTATATTACATATCCTCTTATCTGTAATAATAATCAGTAAGCATTTGTAAGCGCTAATAAAAGTATGAGCACTTGGCATATTATTGCGGAGACCATGCGCTCTTATTGCCCCAAAGAAATTTTCTAAGGGGTCTTGATTAATATGGCGCAGCAGTATCGATTTCAAACCTGCAGAATGTAAATACTTTGGCAAGGCGAAAAAAGCTTCTATACTTTTTACCCAACTCCTTACAGACGGCACAGTTGCTCTGTTACCAGTTTTTGTGATGGAAGTCATGGATTTCAATATTGCTACATTTTTATACCACATCTATGATGTGGAGATTGCCAAGTTACAGCACATCTACAATTTTTGCCTAAGTCAGGTTTATGGAAATGACAGAGTCAAATAATTTGTAAGTAGGTATAAGATGAGATTGGCTGTGTCCACACTTTCATTCAGGAGTCTCCCTTCATCTGAAAAGAAAAAGTTTTTAATTAACTTTCATCGTGATTTTATGCATCAATGACTGGCCAGTCTAAGATTTAACGTCGTTAGATAACGCGTTAATGAATATGAATCATTAACGCAGTGCTAAATGCTAAAATGATCAATGAAAAAACAAACCTGCTATGTATCCCATAGTCAGGCCAACGGTGTTGCTAGGGTAAAACATCTCCCTGCAGGTTTCTTTGCAAATTGCTTTTTTCAACTTACTAATTTTTTCTACCATCAGTATTTGCATTCTTAGCTTTTTGTTTGTATTGTAAGCTTTGCGCAATTTTGCTTTTACTACGGATATTATATTTTTCAGCTTCTTTTCTGTTGCAGTCAAAGGCATAGAAATCTTATAACCTGAAAAAATAAAAACAAAATTACACATTGGTCAATAATTAGAATACCTATACTAATATTATAAAGCTGAAGAGGTTGTTTGTTTGGTTGAACGCGCTAATCTCAGGAACTACTGGTACGAATTGAAAAATTCGTTTTCTGTTGGGTAGTTCATTTATCGAGGAAGGCTGTAGGCCCATGCGAAGCCGGGTCGGGTCGCTAGTATAATATAGAATATTTATTTCGAACATCACTATAAATAATTGTTTACAAGTCTTAAATTAATATTAATTACATAAAGTAGGTATATTTAATAATTGTGTTGATTTTGTTTACCTCGATAGGAAGATAGTGTGTCTATTTGAACTGGTCTGGACAGACAAACAGACAAAGACAGCTGTCTCAATTTGAAGTGAAGAAGATGGCAGTTCAACATTCATTACTGTAATCACATAAGAAAAACAAAATTAAACATTGTATTGTGTGTCGATTACCAACTGCAAAGAATCAATCAGCAAAATTGGTCAACACTATCTCTGACCGACTGTAAAATATTTACCTGGCCTGGAAGATATATCTGTGTCCATTTCAACTGATCAGGTAGAGGAGGCTGTCTTTATTTTGAACTGAAGTAGATTGCAGTTCAATATTCATGACTGTAAGAACATAATAAACACAAATTTAAACATTGGGTTATTTATAAACACTGCCGACAGAAGAGAAAACTTAAAACTCTGAAATAACTGTTTTTTTTTTACGTTCAAATTAATTACCTATCTTTACTTTTACTACCGGCCAAGCGCAACACGTTATATGTATAGAGGCCAGCACATCAAGCTACTACAATCTGTCAAATTTCTTTGATAGATTTTCAACTTTATTACAAAACTCTAAGGGTCATATTTAATTGGGAAAATTTGACAGTTAGGTATGGCTTGATGTGCTGGTGTCTGTACTTAGAGATACTGTTAACATTAGCATGTCAGTGATGGTGACGGAATCCAAAGGTAAGTTTTAAACCTCTACTAAGAATCTCTCAAGACGCCTAAACCTTCACTTAAAAACACTTTACATTTTACAAATAATAACAAGTCTATTAATGTTATATTAACCCTCACAATCATTTGCCTTAAATGGCCTTGATGCTTTATAATGTTATATATTTCCATTAGGTATTAAAGTACCTGTAATGTATCATTTACCTGGCCTTGAAGATAAATCTGTGTCCATGAGAATGGGTGTGGTAGAGGAGGCTGTCGCCATTTGAATTGGCATAGATGGCAGTTCAATATGCCTATTCAATATCACCAACATGCACACCTGAAATTTATAGGGTAAATTTTAATGAGGATGAACACCTTAAACATTTGGAATAAAAGGATTCATTCTTAGGAAGCCATTATCATCATCAATTAAGTTAAAAGAACTTTTGACTACTTTAATGAAAATATATATTTTTTCACACCACCTGCTCGACAATGTCAAATTATATGTCATGCAAACCTAACCTAAAGTAAGTCATTTAAGACCTGAGGTCTAGCAGGGCAATAATATTGTACTGAATTTCATTATGACCCACTGGTCAATAATGTGATTTGAATTTGGAACAGTAGAAATAGCATACGAACATTTACCATTAAGATCTGCCTCAGATTATGAAACAAAAGGCAGATAGACCGCTTGGAAAACTGAGAGTCAATCCAAAAAAGCAAATACAAATTCAAAAGCGAATACCTACAACGCGCTTCGTGCTGTACGGACACGCGTCATTAAAGCACGAAACGCCGCATCGTTAAAAAAACAAATGAAAATACAAACACAAATTTAAAAGCGAATACAATCACGAGATTGTAGGTATTCGCTTTTGAATTTGTTTTTGCTTTTTCGGCTTCACTTTCAGTGTTCCGCGCGGTCTATCTGCATCTTGTATCATAATCTGAGGGATCTGCACTAAAAAATAAATTGTTCGAAAATCGAACTGGCCACCACTAAGAGAATATAAATAAAAGAAAAATAGAACACAAATTAAAAAGAGACTCAAATCGAATACTGAAAATTGCTTTGCTTTGATAACCAACAAATTACATAAAAGCAAATTTTTACAAAAATGTCGAGTGACGATAGTGATTTGACTCCGGAATACATTAAATCTAAAGCCATTGGTATGACCAACAATCTACTCTTAAGTCTAGTACTATTGTTTTTATTGTCTCATAGATGGTGTGAAAAGTAGAGTATGCTCCTCGGGGATAAAGGTGCCTTTGTCTTGGGCGACCTTGAATCCCACGCTGCACTTAGGGTTTTTGTCTTAACTCCGCTCAGGAGTGAACGCTAGAATCCTTCGTTTTGCTCGGGATTCAATACGGCGCCCACTACATAAGACGCTACTTTATCCCCTTGATGCATAATCTACTATAAGACATTATTTCTAATTCAACATTAATCTGCTTAAAAACTTCTTCATTAAGTCAGTTTCTATTTTTATACATTGCCTTATTTTGTATTTTATAAAACAGACACAGGCTAGATTAATTACGTTTTTCCATGAATGATAAAAAAAATAACAAATTTTACCTGGAATTGCCAATGCAGTTAGACTTATATTTGGGAATAAGTAAACATCTTCAAAATGTTTATGATACACTTTTCTGTGTCTGAATGAATGAATTCATTATCTTCTCCAATAATATCACCTCCAAATTTTCATAACCCACATGCGAAAATGTTCTATTTGAGCAAGTTTGTTTGGATTTGGAAACCGGTGCAACGGCAATCCTAAAACATGATAATTAAAAAGTTGTTACAAGATGTTCACCAAACATAAAAAAGGAAAGAATCTGAGTACACAACTTGTATCTTGGTTTGGTAAAAAATAATTAAATCCTCAAATTTAAAATTATTGACTTTTCTAGTTAACAAAATATTTAATCTTGTTAAAAAGTCAATAATTTTAAATTGTCTAGAGATTTGTTACTCAATCGCACTTCAACAGCTGAATGGGTTTGAAATAAAAATATACTCAGGACTGAGACAACTTACCGCTTCCAAGTTTCGTGGAACAGCGTGGAACTGGAACAGCCAGGAACACAACAAGACCTTTGAGAACCATCTTAAACTTATTGAGTAACAAGTGAAGTTCACGATTAGTGTTTTATGGCAATCTTCAAGTAAAGCCGGAGTAACAAAATTCACTCAACGCACCGAATGAAAATAAAACCGAGAAAACACAAGAAAATTAACAGATTACGCCAACAAGATATTTTTTGTGAAAAATTCAAAATGTTGACGTTTAAATGTCAAATGTCAACGTCACTTTATTGTCATCGTTATTTCACAGAGATTTGTTACAACTGCCATCTAGTGAAATTCTTTGATAAAAATTACAAACAGCCTTTTTTTTCTTGAAGCAGCTAATAGATGGCAGTGCTTACAGCGTACCGTGCCGTTTGTTCTAAGTTACCACAGCATGAAGTCCGAAACGTTCACTTCCAACGAAGACTGCGTGGACCGAGCTTTATGACCCGGCGCCGAGTCTTGTTGGAAGGACCATACTTGGTTATTGAACATGGTGTTGTTAAGGGGCTTAACTACCTTCTCAAGAATCGTATCTTGATACACTTGTGCCGATGTTTTGATACCTTTTTCACAAAAATATGACTCAGTCACTCCTTCATAGTTAACACGGACGGACACTGGCAACACTGCCCGAGTAGGGACACGGTATCGAACAGAAAGTATCGAGACTGTACTCATGAGTAGTATTGAAAAAAAAGTATCGTACTCGTAAAAGTATCGAAACAAAAGTATCGATACTTCAAAGTATCAATCCTTTTTTTGAGCCTAAACTACTTTTCCGTGCAAAACTACACGTCAGTTTAGTTTCAATAGAACCAATACATGAGAAAATGGTATAAACATTCCGATATCATATTGGTTATAGTTTTTTTTTATTACAGGATGAGTTTTGCGATAGCTGTCATCCGAATCACGCCACATTCATATCCATCAATCGTAAATCTAGCTTAAAAATCGTGGCGTAAAGAATCATTTACTCATAACTTTTAATAATAATCAAATAAAGGTATCAAGATCGATTACACTAATTTGAGCAATCGATTATTTAACATCAAATTAAATGACCACCACAAAATTATCACACAGTCCTAGTTAGGTACAGTTAGACATTCTATCTATCGCAGCAGAACTTATCCATCCTACCCTCTAATAAAGTAAAGACTATAGTAATACCTAATTTAGATTAGATTTACGTATTCGGTATTCCCTGAGGTTTTTATGATTTTAAAACAAATCTTTCATTTAACTTCCTTGGCACTCATCTTGATAAAATACTGCCAAAGTTCACTTTTACTTGGCGGCATTTTAGATTTCTCTTGAATAACAATTATAGTCAAGTACAATATTAACAATAAACCCCACGCAATATTACAGTGGAAAAACATGACATGGCGTGGTTGTGCAAATGTTCGCCTTATTTGGATAATACAAAGTCGACTTAATTGCAATAATAATAGAGTATATTTTGTATTATTCAAATAAGGCGAATATTTGCACAAAATACGCCATGTGAAGGGCGAATAATATGAGCATGAGCCGTAAAGTCAAGTTTTAAGTGTATCAAGTGTATGCACGTAATTGTCTATTGGCCACAATGGGCAATGCTAGCTGGCAATGGCCTGCTTTACAGGTATCGTATCAAAACAGTTTAAGGAAATGTCCTAAAACTGTTTCGATACGATACCTGTAAAAAAGTACTCGAATGAGTAAAAGTATCGAATGTAAAGTATCGAGTACAAAAATATCGGTATCGAAAGGTGATGTACTCGATACTACAAAGTATCGATACTTTTTTCGTGTCCCTATGCCCGAGTGACATGTCAAAATTTTAATCCGTATTTAAAAATTAGTTTTAATTATTATTTAAGTATTTATTAAGGTGTATCAGTATATGTTTAAGCAAATAAGTGCATAAAAATTCAGGATTATTGTTTTTCCTGCAAAGTAACAAAGTAAACACAGTGTTTTGGTTATTCACCGTTACCGGTAACCTATACCGGTCAGCTGATGTCAACGTACGGATATAAACGGGGAGTATTGTTTTACTTTTATTCCATCGTAGCCAGATGTTAGCACAAAAACAAGCGTCACTTATTGTATAACACGCTCTTGTTGAGTCCCAGCATCATTTATTCTGGGAGATTTGGTGGTACTTTGCAATAGGGCCTTGTCACTTTGTTCTCATACAAAAGACATAACTTATTTCGAAATAGAGTTAATCTTATAGTTTAGTAGAATACATTACAACAAACAATAACGTGTATTTTTCATAATTTGCATTGTAGTCTTGATATAAAACTACAACTTCAATCTTAGGATCCTACCCACATAGAGGGATAAATAAAATCAGGCGTGCGTGTTGGATCATTCGGTTCCCTTCAAAATGGTTGAGCTAAGTGGTGCTGATCCGCGCGTCATGTTCGTGAACGGGCGCTGTCAGTTGAGATTGGTCATCTCTTAACTGCCATGGCTTTTATATTAATTTATTTTTAATTAGAATGTTTTGGATTTCTCTTCACTTACATTGTTTTCACATATAGAAGCAACAAGAATAATGTAGCCTGGATTTTGTAAAAGCTTGATTGAAAAGAGTGTCCGTGGAGTTTCTTGCTCGTTCTTCTCCATAGAGACCTACCCTACGTTTTGGAACGAGCAACTAGCTTCAATTTTATTTTGACTATTCAAAAGTGCCTGCAAATGGTTTAATTGAAATAAATGCTTTGACTTTGACTTTGAACACCCCACCAAACCATCACTGAAGTCGGATAATGCCCACGTTGCACTCTGTCGACTAATTGGGAAGCTTCCTTAGAGTTTTGAGCATAAATACGGCCATTTTGTTTGTTAAAATGTTGCTCAATTGTAAAGATTTTCTCATCCGTAAACCAAATTTTTCTGTGACCTCCCTTTGCGTACCGCTTTAGTAGTTGTTTCGATTTTACCAACTTATTCTTTTTCAAATTATTAGTTAAAAAATGACTATTGCGCCTCTTATAGGCTGCAAGTCCTAAGTCATCATTTAAAATACGCGACATGGTTCTGGGTGCTATCTACATCTCCTGGGATAAAATCTTTTGCTTTCGGACATGATTTCTTCGAATTCTTTCCCTTACTGCTTTGACCACCTTTTTCGTACTAACACTACGGGGACGGCCAGATCTTTTTCTGTCACAAACAGAGGAGGTCTCATTGTACCTATTAATAGCCCGGTACACAAACATTTGACTAATACCAAGCGTATGGAGAGTTTTAAAAATTGCATTTGGCTCCATACCAACTTTGTGTAATGCAATCACAGCGATTCGGTTCTCTTTCTCACCCCACTCCATTTTAATATCGCAAAATATTGTACAATGTATTGGCGCCAAAATTAGAAAACTCAAATCGTATAAAAATTACAGATTCCAAATTCAAATGTAATATCTTTCTTATTTTTAATTGTAACCGTATTTATGACCAGACTAAGTATATAAACCTTTTTTACAAAAAAAGACAACCACCTTCTAAAACCAAAAAGCAAAAAATATCTTTAAAACAGAACACACATGACTTTAGTTTCGGAAGTTGGTGGCAATACAAAAAACAACAAATAGAGCAGCCAAGCCACCGACTTCCGAAACTAAAGTCATGTGTGTTCTGTTTTTGGTTTTTTAAAGGCGGTTGTCTTTTTTCGTAAAAAAGGTTTTTTAAGTTAATTTTTACTTTTTGATGGCGGTTGTCTTTTTTTTCTTTTTGATTGTAAGTGTACAACCCTGAGTTGGTACCATATAAATGTAAATAATCCTCTCATAATCCGGGTCTCCGGGGTCGTCAGATATAGTTAAAGTTAGCTTAGAAACCGATGAATGTTTTTGAATAAAATTAAATAGGGAGTAAACAGTTCAATGATTTAATTTTTCATCCGAAAACATGCATCGGTTTTTATGTAAACTATTTCTGACGACTTGGATACTTATCTCTTCAGCTGTTTCGTCTGGTAAATATTAGGTAACCATAAGATATCTGTAGAGTCTAGTGTGTATCTGGTAGTTTTAAGTGTACATCAAAAACAACAAATGCGCATCTAATAAACTTATTATTGCACTACTAATTTACTAACTGAATATCAAAACTTGTACAAATAACAATTATTGGGCACCCTGAGGTTAGGTTCCTTTAAGCCCTGCATATAGAAATAGGAGCCCCGCGCGGGGCTCCGTCGTCCTATGACGTTAAGTTTTATTTAATTAGCGATGCGTCACGAACACCTATTGTTACTAAAATAATAATATTTTGTGACAACTATTTTTTATGTGCAATCAGTATTTTTGATTAAAATTGCGATTTTTTATGTATAAAGTAGGAAGATTTTTTGATTTACAGTTAAATACTACCCATTTGAATCACAGAACTGGGTGCTCGGCAATATTTTTTGGTATCAATTGATTTATATGCATTCCCCAAACTTAAACAAATATTGTACTAAATTATAATTACAGGTGTGTCCGGTGTGAAGATACCGAAACTTATCTTACAAAGAATAAACCTGGAAGATACATTTACACACAAGCAAAAGAATAATGAACTATCAAACTCGAACATTATCGGTAAAACTCAAAATCGAACGGCCAAGCCTGCTACTATATTCAAAGAGCCTTTCAAATCTGATCAGTTTAGTTTTAATGAAGACAAACATTTGAAACAACTTAATCTTGTACACACTGATGGAAAACCTTTCTATTGTGAAATATGTCAGCGTAGTTTTAGGCAAAAGGGTAGTTTAGTTAAACATATTCGTAATCTTTCTGGTGAAAAGCCTTATAAATGTAAAATATGTCACTGTAGTTTTAGTTCTAAGGGTATTTTAGTAAGTCATATTCGAACACACACTGGTGAAAAGCCTCACGAATGTGAAATATGTCAGTGTAGTTTTAGTCGCTACACTAATTTAAAAAGGCATATTCGTATACACACTGGTGAAAAGCCGTACAAATGTGAAATATGTCAGTGTGGTTTTAGTTGTAGAAATATGTTAGTAAGACATATTCGTAAACACACTGGTGAAAAGCCTCACAAATATAAAATATGTCAGTGTAGTTTTAGTGAAAAGTGTATTTTAAAAAAACATATTCGTACACACACTGGTGAAAAGCCTTTTAAGTGTGAAACATGTCAGCAATGTTTTAGTGAAAATGGTAGTTTAGTAAAACATATGCGTAAACACACTGGTGAAAAGCCTTATAAATGTGAAATATGTCAGTGTAGTTTTAGTTGTAAGAGTAATTTAGTAAGTCATAATCGAACACACTGGTGAAAAGCCTCACAAATGTGAAATATGTCAGTGTAGTTTTAGTCAAAAGGGTAATTTAGTAAAACATATTCGTAAACACACTGGTGAAAAGCCTTATAAATGTGAAATATGTCAGTAAAGTTTTAGTCCAAAGGGTCATTTAGTACATCATACTCTTATACACACTGGTGAAAAGCCTCACAAATGTGGAATATGTCAGCAAACTTTTAGTCGAAAGGGTCATTTAGTACATCATACTCTTATACACACTGGTGAAAAGCCTTACAAATGTGAAATATGTCAACAAAGTTTTAGACAAAAGAGTAATTTAGTAAAACATATTCGTATACACACTGGTGATAAACCACGTTTCAAGTGTAAAATATGTCAGCGTAGTTTTAGTAATAAGAGTAATTTAACAATTCACATTTGCTAAAAGCCTCACAAAATGTGATGTCAGTTTAGTTTTATTCAGTCCTATGATTTAAAATGACATATTTGCATACAGGGCGGCAAAAACCCTTCCAAGTATTAAAAAGTGTCAGCGTAGTTTTAGTGATACTATCAACTAACCGATTTCAAAGGAGGCGTTCTATGTTTGTGTTTGCTTTTTTTGCGCACCTATGTTTATATATGTCGGAGATAGATTTTTAATCTCAATTATTATTGTGGGTTGTCAACTAATTTTGTTATGATTTGTTTCTCTTATTATCAATTTAAGTGATTTTATTATCAATTATTGTCTATTAATTCGAAACATGATTAATTGAGTATCAGTGTACGCAGACATTGATTTATGGCAACTTATTTCAATTATTGTAACCTATGGTTTTATTCAAAACAATTGTTGACACATTACTTTGAATGTAAAACGAATTACTTTATGAAATCACTATTGTTTATTCATGACGATTATCATTGTGTTATTTGATTACAGATCTTATTAGATTCAGCACATTTTAGTGTTTTGTATCAAGTAAACGCGTGACGCACTTCCGTGCGCATGGACAGACTTGTATGGAGAGGTTGCAAGGTGGGGGGCATCGCCTTATAAAAGAGCGTGCACTCCGTAAGTATGCGGATTAGCCCGTGGCTTATCCTATATTATTTCTAACTACGTCTCGTAAGAAATAATAACCGCACGGACCGTTAAGTTTGGTCTCTTCTGTGTTCGTACTGGTACAACAAGTGGATACTGGTGCGGGCACAGAGGGCGCCACCGCCGCGCTGCCCGGTGTGTGTAGTTTCACCGAAGCGGTCGCGGAGGCCACGCCCCCACGATGCCGAAGCCTGGCGCCCGCAGCTCTTTCGGCTGCGGTGACGCCGGCTCCCAGGAGCTCCAACCGGTGTTGGACCGGGCTACGTCGCTGCCAAACATCGGCCGCATGTCATCCGGTGCGCCGCCTGCCGGAGCTCCACCACGACCATCGGCTACCGGCCCACCGACGCCATCGGTGACTGCGCGCGTTTCGCCGACGCCGTCGACGAGCCGACAGCCGGCAGTGTCCATCCGCCCCCCGGCATTTCGTCCTGTGCCTATACAGGCCCCGGGACCTGTCGCGCCTACGAATCGCACCGCCGCGCCCACAGTGCGCTCCGCTGCGCAGGCGACGCGCACCCCCGCCCGCTCCGTAGCGGCACATACGCGCCCCGCCGCGCGCCCCTCCGCGCCCCCTGCGCGTCTCGCCGCGCCTCCCACGCGCCCCTCCGCGCCCCCTGCGCGTCTCGCCGCGCCTACCGCGCGCCACGCTGCTCTGCCTGCGTGCCCTCCCGCCCGACCCCCCGTGCAGCCAATGCGCCCCGCCGCGTGCGCACCCGTGCACTCTGCGCCACCGCGCTCCGCACAACCGGCGACCTCCACCGCGAACCGAGCCGCGACAACAACGGGCGTGCCGCAGTCGCCGCCCCCACCCAGAAGCTCCGCCCAGGACTCCCCCGCGATGCTCTCAGCATGCTCATCACGAGAAGGGTCTGACCTCTCGGTGGCATCTGGGGGCTCCGATACCGGTTGCCGAGACGTATCAGAAGATACGCCCGTGCGAACCGGCTCTGTCGCCCCAAGTGACGCCCCGAGCCTCGAGTTAGAGGCACAACTCGATACCATCGCCAGAGCCCAGCGCCGACCCAGAAGCCCGGACGACGAGGCCGCTGAAGAGGCGAAACGCTACTGCACCGACCCGCCACTTCCGCAGCGCGAACCGCGCTGTCGAACCGGGGCCGGATCACCGTCTTTCGCCGAAGCTGCGCGCCGCTCACCACAACCTAGAGGCTCCACCCCGGACCCGACATCCTCTGCTGCACCCCCCGCACAAGGCACAAACGCAGCCAAACAAAAGAAGCCACGCTACCCTCCGTTGGTAGTGGAGAAGCTGCCAGACTGGGCGACTCATTTTAGGGCCGTGAGTGCTAAACTGGGCCACCCACCGAATGCCCGCCCCTACCAAGGCGGCATTCGCTTCTTACCCGAGAGTGCGGACGAGTACAGAGTCGTCCAGAGGTACCTCACCGACCTGGAGAAGTCGAGCGGCCTGTCTTGGTTCGCCTACTCTTTACCAGCCGAGCGCAACCTGAAAGTGGCCATCAGGGGTCTGCCGGCAGACACTGACCCCGCTGACATCGAAGAGGAACTCCGACTGCTGGGATATCAGCCGGAATACGTGCGCCACATAAAGGCGCGCGAGGGGAGGCCCGGCTGCATATTCCATGCAGTCCTTAAGAAGACGCCTGACATCAGGAGGATCTACGACACCACGGTTTTTCTATACATGCGTGGTGTCAAGATCGAGGCATGGAGGGGCAAGCGAGGGCCCGCTCAGTGCCACCGCTGCCAAAAGTTCCGGCACAGTTCGCACCACTGCCATCGCCCGCTCGCTTGCGTGAGATGCGGGGAAGAACACGCCGCCTGTGACTGCCCGCGCCCAAGGACGGAACCGGCCACCTGCGCCAACTGCGCGGGGGATCACCCGGCGTGCAACATAAGATGCCCCGTATTTCAGCAAGAGATACAAAACAAGCGTGCGGGCACTGTCGCCATCTCGCGGCAACAACGCCGCCCGGCCGGCACTACCCAGAAGCCCGACACAGAGGGCCATGAGGCCCCCAGTGCGTCGCTGATGGCTGCAGCAAACGGGCCCACAAACAGGGAAGCCCCTCCCTCGTCCTCGGGGCGGAGGAAGAAAAAGCGCGGGGGCAAGAAAAAGAAGAAGCCTCAGCCCCCCGCCAATCAGCTTCCACGACCGGACCATGCTCCTACTATAGCGCAGGCGACGACACACACCTCTGGCGCTTCTGATGGGAAAGAGGACCAACCGGCACCAAAGCCTCAGGCTGCCCCAGAGGCGGCACAAAACAAAGTTGTAGGCTCCAACGCCGCCCGCGACCAGCAGCGGCGCTGCGCACCACCACAGACTGGCGCTTTAAGACAGGAGCGTCACAAGGAATTTACCGCCTGCGCTATCCAGCTACTGATGGACCTAATTAAGGCCATCAGAGAGGGGCAAGACGCGGAATTGGTCATCCTCGACGGCCTGGCCGCTTTACTCACGCTCTGCCATGGCTAGGCCGTTGAGGATTCTACATTGGAACGCCCGTGGCCTTCGGAGCAAGGTCGCACCCCTCCGCCTCCTCCTCAAGGAACAGAAGATCGACGTGGCGCTAATCAGCGAAACTCTCCTGGGACCAGCGGACCAAATCAGGTTCCCAGGCTACCTGCTCTACAGGAAGGATGAGAAGTCGGCACTCGGCCACATCTACCGCGGTCTGGCGGTATTGGTGAAGCGAAGAGTCGTACATCAAGCTCTCCCTCTGACGTCGTTGGCAACTTTCTATGCGCTGGGAGTCCAGCTGCACTTGGCTGGCGAGGACGTCGATATCTACGCGTGCTACTGCCCGCCCGCAGCACCGCTTGACTTAGTGGAGCTGCAGGCGCTTCTGCATCGGTCGCCACACCCGACGGTCCTCGCCGGCGACATGAACTGCAAGCACCCGGCGTGGAACAGCCACACCACGAATCCCGGGGGGAGACGGCTCTTCGCAGACGCGGAAGCCTGTGGGTACACGGTGTCTGGCCCTGAGACACCCACCCACTACCCAGACACACGGGCCCATTCACCGGACGTGCTGGACATCGTGATCCACAGAGGCCTGAGCTGCCAGATCACCCAACAGGTGATAGACGACGAGATGCAGTCCGACCACCAACCAGTTCTCGTCGTCATATCAGAAATGCCGACCCGACTCTCTCCTCCAGCGCCACGTCGAAAAACGGACTGGAATAGGTTTAAGGAAGTGATGGAGACTACCACACCAACTTGGCCCATCGTCACCGCCGCAGACGTTGATGGACTGGCAGAAGAGACCACCGTTTGCATCCAGCGCGCCTACGAACTGGCGACAACAATAGTGACGCAGCCGCAGGGGTCTCTATATAAACCCCTGCCCAACCACCTAAAAGAGTTGATCGCCAAGAAGAGGCGCCTACGCAAACGGTGGCAAACTACTGGATGCCCGACTATGAAGTCCGAACTCAACCGTCTCGCGGAGAGAGTAAGGGCCAAGTTGCAGGACTTCAACGCCGAGAGCTGGGAGTCACATATCGACGCTGTTGAAGGAGACTGGCCTTCTATACACAGACTGTGCAGGCAGCTCTCGAACTCACCAGCTCCGGTGCGCCCGCTACTGCACAGCGACGGGGCCCCAAGATATATCGCAGCAGACCGTGCGGAGATCTTTGCTGAACACCTGGAGCGTCAATTCCAGCCGAACCCGACCGACGACAACGAGCATGTCGCAGCAGTCGAGAGGCACCTTGAGGAATACTTCGCCTCGCCGATAGCCCCAGAGGAAGACCCCATTTTCTTCTCGCCTTGCGCAGTCAGACGCGCCATACTGAAGACCAAGCCAAGAAAGGCCCCTGGAGCGGACGGTATCACCAACACAGTGCTGCGCCACCTGCCATACCGTACGGTAGCGGCACTGGCGCGCCTGTACACGGGGATACTGCGCACGGGGGTCTTCCCGACCAGCTGGAAGGAAGGGCGCGTCATAATGCTGCCCAAGGCGAACAAAGATGTGCTGAAGCCTGGGAGCTATCGGCCAATCACTCTGCTGTCAACATTATCCAAGGTGTTTGAACAACTCCTGCTGCGACATCTAACACCTCACTTGATGCCTCGCCCGGAACAGTTCGGGTTCCGCTCGGAACATAGTACGACTCTCCAGTTGTCGAGGGTACTGCACTTACTTACGGCGTCACTGAACAAGAAAGAACACGCAGTTGCAGTATTCCTCGACATGGAAAAAGCTTTTGATCGCGTTTGGCACGCCGGTCTGCTTTTCAAAATGTCGAAGTCAGACGCGCCCCGTCGCGTCGTAATGGTAGTCTCCTCCTTCCTCTCCCACAGGACCTTCAGGGTGGTGGTCGACGGTGCGCTGTCAGGCGTGCGCCAGATAGCGGCAGGGGTACCGCAGGGCAGTTGTGTCTCGCCGCTGTGCTACTCATGGTATACCGACGACATCCCCACGACGCAGGACACCACGCTCGCGCTGTATGCTGACGACGCCGCGTACATCGCAACTTCTATTAAAGCGAGACACGCGGCCGTCAAAATGCAGCGCGTCCTCAACTTGCTTCCCCACTGGCTGTCGAAGTGGCGTTTGTCGGTAAATGTGAGTAAGACACAGGCGCTGCTCGCTGGAGGCGCCCACCTCCCACCACCCTTACAGCTACAAGGAGCCGACATCGCGTGGTCACCACAGGCCAAGTACCTAGGAGTCACCATCGATCGTCGGCTCACCATGAGAAGTCACGTCCGAAAGGTCGCCGCAAAGGGCAGAGCAGCCCGCGCTCTGCTCCACCCGGTCCTCTCGTCCCGCCTCCCGCTGCGTGCCAAGTTGGGTGTATACAAGACGTATATTCGCCCGATACTCACGTACGCTGCCCCAGCTTGGCTCGCCCTCACTAGCGAGTCTAACAAAAAGCTCCTCCGCGCGCAGCAGAACCAAACGCTGCGGAAAATCACCGCTGCCCCTCGCTACGTGAGGAATAGCGTAATCCAGCGGGATCTTAGGATCGAGAGCCTGGACGACCACTGCAGGCGCCTCGCGTCAACCATGTTTGCGCGTGCCGACGCATCTGCTTGGCCCCATGTCAAGCATTTGGCGCCCTGGCATGCGCGCCCACCTGACAGGAGGCGCCTACCTCGCGACCTATTGTCGGACGCTGACGACTCCAACCCACCGGACTGACGCCTGAGTAAGCCGCCTTCACTTACACGCGGCTTACTCCCACAATAACACTCCACACACATACCATGCACCCAGTGTGCGTCGTGTTCTAAGTTAACATAGGCATGACGTGCACTGAACTCCATACATACGCAACTCCACAAGCGCATAAACTCACGCGTTGAATGTGCGGCGCGGGCTCGCAGTTCTATCGCTAACATGAACGGTGTAACACAACACATTGCCGCTCACACACACACAACGGCCCCTTAGTCAGCTCGCGTGACCGGCTCGACCTGGAAGCGTGTGCAGACGGGGGCCCACATCCTCAGCGGGGAGCGCCGTGAGTCGTCGCCTCTGTCGCTGGTCGTCTTCCGCTGGGCCTCCTCCGGGGAACCGGAGGTCCCACCTGGCGGAGACAGACCGCCGAGGTGACGTGAAGAACGCGGTACTGTAGTAAAGTACCGTGGCGCTCCTGCTGATTACCAATGCATCTACACACATTGGCATGTTGCGCCACCAACGCACCTGCCCCAGGCCAGGCCTAAACGGCCACCCAATGGACGTGCCCGTATTGACGGGCACCGAATGATACCGCGGGATAAGGGCGATGCCCGTAACCCGCCTGCCGCGCCCCCTGGCGGGGACGTAGCGACTACCAACGGCGTAAGTATGGCAGTCGATCCTCGGATTCGACTCAGTAAAGAGTTCCTGCTCCCGACAATACTGTCGGTTTACCTGGTACAGCGCTGCTGTATATTCACATAGCTGTATAGGCTTGCTGCTAGCGAGCGATACACTTTGTATTTGGGTGGCTTATGCTACTGTACGAACTATGAACCTTAAGGGTTTGTTCGTTTATCACTGGGTGGCTTAGGCTGCTGTACGAACTATAAAACTTACGGGTTTGTTCGTTTATCATTGGGTGGCTTAGGCTGCTGTACGAACTGTAAACCTTAAGGGTTTGTTCGTTTACCATTGGGTGGCTTCGCCACTGTACGAACTGTGGGACCTTAATGGTCTGTTCGATTAACTGTATTGTTGCTGTACCTTGAACTTACTTTATTCTTGTGACTGATTACCATTTGTATTGTGTTTTCTTTACTAATAGTGTGTAATTGTTTTCACAGGTATGTTGTTTATCCCTAATGGGATAATGGGAACGCCTATAGTCCTGACGATGTTCTATACCGCTCGGCACTCGTCCTCGATCGCCCACTGACGATCCGACATCAGAAGTGGGATAGCCTCTTAATGCTTCCGCATGGCTACCCTAATTATCGTATGTCTCTTCCACTCTTGTTATGACAGCTTCCTCTCTTGGGATTACCTAGCGCTGAGCTAAGACTGTTTTAATGGCATTCATAAATCACCTACCCACATTGATTTCATTGTTTGATTTTACATACTTCAATAGTTACCGCTACCCTTATTAACCTACCTAAGTGTCAAGCAAATTGCTGTTTGTACTGTTCTGGCCCATGTTTCCAAATTTTATTTCCCGTGCTCATCTACTAGCATTTACTACCGAATTACATGAGGTTTAAAATTCAACAAGAACTGAGTGTCTTGTTTCATCTTTAGAGAAAGTCTCATTTTCCTCTGACCTACACGATTCTTCTCAACCCTCTTAAGTTCAAACCAGGTACAATAGTATGTCACTTTAGTGACTACCGGAGAACAGCCGGGAGGTTCGAGTGAAGATACTGTGAGTCAGTTTTCGAGCAACTAATCATCCGTGATAAGTTGAAGTCCGTGATAAGATGAGTGTGATGTACCCACCACTGATGTGATGTTCTTTCTACAACTATCTGGTGAGACGCTTCCATTTTGTTATGACTCTGGGTTTGAAAGTACTTTCATTACTGATACATGTGTGGCAAATTTACTTGTATGGTCAATATAAAGTGAAGTTTCATTTAATACCGAATGCTTATTCAAATCATAGTATCATATTATGCCGTGAGATATTAAATTTAGATTTGGGGTTATTATAACCGAAAGTATTGTTACCATTACGAAAGTTGAGATTGTAACAGCTATGCTCTATTTCTGAAACTCCGAATAGAATTGATACTGATATTCCATCTGAAAACAATCCAGTGATAATACAACTATGTCACATAGTTGGCTTTTAGCTAAACAAATAGCGTGATTCTGTGGTTTAAGGAATAGATTATCTGAAAAGTAACTGTGTACCTTCTGACTGTTGACAATGAGGAGATGAAAGTAAATTCTGTTCTGAAAAAGAGAACAAGCAGCACTGGTTATAGACAAAGGTGCTGAAAGTTTGAAGTTCGATACTTTATTATTGGGTACTTTATTATTGGATACTTTATTATTGGGTACTTTATTTTGTTGAATACTTTATATTGTTGAGTACTTTATTTTGTTGAGCACTTTATATGGGTACTTTATATTGTCGAGTACTTCATTGTTGAAGACTTTAGATGTAGATCCAAAATGATATTTGTTAAAATCTTTGAGTGACAATGTGTGAAAAATGCCTGAATGTCCATTCAATTTTAATGATGTCAATGTTGACACTGATAATGATTCATCTGCTGCTGACATACTATAGCTGAATTGACAAGATGTCTGTGTTGACTCTTGTTTGGATGTTTAAGTTGACTCCTGGATTTAAATGTTGAACTTGACGCTTATGCGGGTTGTCTATGTTGACGCCTATGCGGGTTGTCTATGTTGACTCCTGGATTTGAATGTTGAACTTGACGCTTATGCGGGTTGTCTATGTTGACGCCTATGCGGGTTGTCTATTCGACTTCAAGTTACTTGTCAAATCCCATGGTGTGATTTTGGCTGTGAGACTATGTCTCTTCTTTGGTTGAGCTATGTTTTGTCTGTAACAGTATGGTTATTTTGACTGGTTATGATGCAAATTTTGCTATTGATAATACTTCAGGACTAATTCAGCATTTTTCTTAACGAGTACAGCATACCTTTTGTTAAAGCTTTTTGTCAGAAAGGCCGATCGATATTTACATGAGATTCATTTTGTTACAGAACCACACGAGGTCGTGTAGAATGTCAGTTCTGGCCGTGTCGGAGATAGATTTTTAATCTCAATTATTATTGTGGGTAGTCAACTAATTTTGTTATGATTTGTTTCTCTTATTATCAATTTAAGTGATTTTATTATCAATTATTGTCTATTAATTCGAAACATGATTAATTGAGTATTAGTGTACGCAGACATTGATTTATGGCAACTTATTTCAATTATTGTAACCTATGGTTTTATTCAAAACAATTGTTGACACATTACTTTGAATGTAAAACGAATTACTTTATGAAATCACTATTGTTTATTCATGACAATTATCATTGTGTTATTTGATTACAGATCTTATTAGATTCAGCACATTTTAGTGTTTTGTATCAAGTAAACGCGTGACGCACTTCCGTGCGCATGGACAGACTTGTATGGAGAGGTTGCAAGGTGGGGGGCATCGCCTTATAAAAGAGCGTGCACTCCGTAAGTATGGCAGTCGATCCTCGGATTCGACTCAGTAAAGAGTTCCTGCTCCCGACAATACTGTCGGTTTACCTGGTACAGCGCTGCTGTATATTCACATAGCTGTATAGGCTTGCTGCTAGCGAGCGATACACTTTGTATTTGGGTGGCTTATGCTACTGTACGAACTATGAACCTTAAGGGTTTGTTCGTTTATCATTGGGTGGCTTAGGCTGCTGTACGAACTATAAAACTTACGGGTTTGTTCGTTTATCATTGGGTGGCTTAGGCTGCTGTACGAACTGTAAACCTTAAGGGTTTGTTCGTTTACCATTAGGTGGCTTCGCCACTGTACGAACTGTGGGACCTTAATGGTCTGTTCGATTAACTGTATTGTTGCTGTACCTTGAACTTACTTTATTCTTGTGACTGATTACCATTTGTATTGTGTTTTCTTTACTAATAGTGTGTAATTGTTTTCACAGGTATGTTGTTTATCCCTAATGGGATAATGGGAACGCCTATAGTCCTGACGATGTTCTATACCGCTCGGCACTCGTCCTCGATCGCTCAGTGACGATCCGACATATATATATTTTTTTTAATAATTTCGTCAGTTTACCAACTTAAATAAAAACTATTTAAGCGACTTCAAAATGAAGAAGGTTTTTTCCACTGTCATTGTTTTTTTTTTTTTTGTACCTATATTTCTTATTGATTTATTGATTACTCCGGTAAATGTTAACCGATTTTGAAAATTCTTTTATTTCTCAGGGGTGGTCCCATATAAATTTTATCGAAATTGATTCAGCACCTTTTAAAAAAAACAACAAAATCCCAGAAAAATTACATAGGTAGACGACGTTTTAATTTCTTCTTCTTTGGAGTACCTACCTACTTTCAATCTCTGTTTTAACTGTGTTGCCGTTTCTTAATGGATTTGGATGAGAAGGAGGTACTAAAAAGCGGAACATAAAAACCGTTTTTTAACCGACTTCAAAAAAAAGGAGGTTATCAGTTCGACCCGTATGTTTGTATGTATGTATGTTTGGCCGCGATTATCTCCCGTTTGGCTGAACCGATTTTGATGCGGTTTTCACAAAAGTGTTTATTCTGGAAAAGGTTTTAGTATACAACAACTAGAAATTTTGAAAGCGCTTTTTGGATAAAACAACAAAAACCGAGAAGACGTTTTCGTTTCTTCCATCTTTCCATCTTTGGAGGACTTTCAATCTCTGTTTTAACAGTGTTGCCGTTTCTTAATGGATTTAGGTGATAAGGAGACACTAAAAAGAGAAAAATTAAAACTTTTTTGGAAAAAGGAAACCGCCTTCAAAATAAAACTAAAAAGTGATAAATAACTTTCGCAAAGAACACACATGACTTTAGTTTCGGAAGTCGGTGGCAATACAACACAACAAAGCCAAAGTGTGACTTCTGTGCTCAAGTTATTTATCACTTTTTAGTATTTTATTGAAGGCGGTTCTCTTTTTCAAAAACGTTTTTTTACAAAAAAGATAACCGCCTTCAAAAACCAAAAAGTAAAAAATTACTTTTAATTATTTTTAGTTTCGGAACTCGGTGGCAATTCAAAACAACAAATAGAACAGCCAAGCCACCGACTTCCGAAACCTTTTGTTTTTAATAGGCTTTTATTAGGTAGACCTGTATGTATGTAACTATGTAATGGAATCTAAGGTTACTAATTTAACCATCTTCCAAGAATCGTAGCGTCATGAAAATTGGCAGCTGTATGTAGTTTTGATGACAATACAATAATATGGTACTGTCGAACTGATCTGATGATGGAGCCGGAAGATATGAACTGGAACTTCATGATGGAAAATCGTATCATAGCTGTGTTTGGACTTGTTAGAGAAGTCTTGTAATGAACTTTGACCACGATTAGGTTTCAAGGTCTGATGATGAAGCCGGAAGATAGGCACTGGCATTCCATGAAGGAATATCGTATCATAGCCGTGTTTGGACTTTTTAGAAAGGTCTTGTAATGAACTTTGACCACGATTAGGTTTCAAGGTCTGATGAAGAAGCCGGAAGACAGGAACTGGCATTCCATGATGGAATATCGTATCATAGTCGTGTTTGGACTAGTTAGAAAGGTCTTGTAATGAACTTTGACCACGATTATGTTTCAAGGTCTGATGATGAAGCCGGAAGATAGGCACTGGCATTCCATGAAGGAATATCGTATCATAGCCGTGTTTGGACTTGTTAGAAAGGTCGTGTAATGAACTTTGACCATGATTAAGTTTCAAGGTCTGATGATGAAGCCGGAAGACAGGAACTGGCATTTCATGATGGAATATCGTATCATAGTCGTGTTTGAACTTGTTAGAAAGGTTTTGCAATGAACTTTGATCACGATAAAGTTTCAAGGTCTGATGATGAAGCCTGAAGACAGGAACTGGCATTTCATAATGGAATACCGTATTATAGTCGTGCTTGCACTTGTGAGAAAGGTCACGTAATGGACTTTGAACACGATCAGGTTTCAAGGTTATAACTAACCTATTATAAATTGACTTGTAAATATTGAGTGTAAATCTTCTAATATATAAAATTCTCGTGTCGCGGTGTTTGTAGTTAAACTCCTCCGAAACGGCTTGACCGATTCTGATGTAATTTTGTGTACATATTGGGTAGGTCTGAGAATCGGACAACATCTATTTTTCATCCCCCTAAATGTTAAGGGTTAGGGTAGGTGTAGCCGGTGTAGGGTAGATGTAAGGTAGGTAAATAGGTAGATAGGGACAGGACAACGTCTGTCGGGTCAGCTAGTATGTATATATAATAGTGTTATATGTGTGTGTTTGCATAGGTGCCTGTATAAAATGTAAATTCCAATATAGACGTGGAGAAGGGGAGTACCGGATTCATCTCGGACATCGTCTGGCCGCAAATATTTCGTTATCAAAGACTAAACAGTATAAAATAAATTAATAGTTTAAAAAACACTAGAAAAACACGCTTTTATAAATGCACGTAAAAACCAAAAATAAATTATGGATCGTTCAAGTTGTCTCTATTTCTGGGCTGAAGTGTAAACTATGTGCTTTTAATTATAATATTTGATTGTAAAAGCGTGGGGCGCTGGAACAGGAAAGACTTTTTGTATAACTTGCTGAGAAATCAAGTTAAGCGGGTGTTACGGGAAGCAGGTTACAGATATCGGCGCTCTAACTGGAGTTGCAGCACGACTAGTAGGTGGCTCTTCATTAAACAGTCTGTTCAAAATACCAGTTAGTCCAACTCAGACAAAATATGCGCCAGCAGCGAGGAGACCCGATATTCACTGACATTTTGAACGCCTCTTCTTTCCGGCAATTAAGTACATAAGGGTAATGCGTCAACAGTGGCAACATGTAGAGTTCTTGTTCGTGGACGAGATATCTTTGGTTCCCATTGGTAACCCTTTGGCGGCATAAACGTTATGCTCTTGTGCGACCTCATGCAGCTTATCCGCCAGGAAGTTAGTATTAGTATTTGTTTACAAGAGAGTCTTTCCTGTTCCAGCGCCCCACGCTTTAGGTAACTTAATCTGTGGTCATACCCTCTGCGACTGACGTGGTAGTCCAACAGACACCACGAAATATAAAATTCGGTTTATTACCGTAGATTTTCAAATTTGAGCTCCGCCGCTTTTAGTACCTTACCGTAGTGAGCTGTGTGTATCAGAATGGCTGGTTGCCTGTGGCTTTGGTCTATGAGAGTTGATTAGAAAATTGCTACATAATTGCTTATATTTGCTACATTTAATAAATAATTGCTACATACTATATATATTTAGAAATAACATATTTTTTTTGTACAGCCATCCTGACGTTTGATTGGCTGGTCGCCTCCTAGTTTAAAGTCAAGCATGCAGAGTTTCCCGAAATGTATTGCGTCAATAATTGCTACATATTTGCTTCATTTATCTAATTTAGTTGTATCTTCAAACATATTAGGTCCTTACATATGAAATTGCCGATACTTAATACTGGCAACTTTGAAATCAAATATTTTGTGTTTGATTAGGAATTCCAAATTCAAAATTATTTCAAAATAAAGACTAAAGAATATTGTTTTAAAATTCGTGTTTCATTTGTTTTATCGTCATTTGTTTGGGCTTGAAAATTGCTTATGCAACAACAATGGAGAAATTAAAAATGCGCGATATTTACGAATATGAGTTCTACCGTGGCACCAGTGCAGCAGAAACGGCTCGAAGGAAGGAACGACGTGTACGGGCCAAGCACCGCTAACGAACGAACGGTGCGTTTTTGGTTTCAACGTTTCCGTTCTGGAAATTTTGATTTACAAAATGAGCCTCGTGGACGACCGGATACCCAAGTGAATAATGAAGAATTAAAGGTGATAGTGGAAGCGGATCCATCTCAAACCACTTCTGAATTAGCAGCAGCCTTTGAAGTAAGTGACAAAACAATCACTATCCATTTGCGTCAAATTGGAAAAGTAAAAAAGCTCGAAAAGTGGGTACCGTACGAATTGACTGAAACACACCAACAAACACGCGTCGGTTGCTGCGCTTCCTTGCTCAATCGTCACAATAATCAGGGAATTTTAAATCGTATTGTCACTTGTGATGAGGAGTGGATCGTGTACGATAATCGCAAGCGATCATCACAATGGCTTAACCCTGGAAAACCGGCAAAACCTTGCCCCAAGCGAAAACTGACCAAAAAGAAGATTCTAGTTAGTATTTGGTGGTCCTGTGCTGGTGTCATCCACTACAGCTTCATGAGATCAGGCCAAACGATTACTGCAGACATGTATTGTCAACAGTTGCAAACAATGATGGAAAAGCTCACCATTAAACAACCGAGATTGGTCAATTGCTCTAGCCCATTGCTCCTTCAGGATAACGCTCGACCACATACTGCACATCAGACGGTCGCCAAGTTAGAGGAGCTGCGACTGGAAACTCTGTGTCACCCACCATACTCTCCAGATCTTGCCCCAACCGATTACCACTTATTCCGAAATTTGGACCACTTTTTACAAGGAAAAAATCAATTCTGATGAGGCAGTTTAAACAGCCTTCAAGCAGTTCATCGATTCTCGCTCCCAGGATTTTTTTACCAAAGGGATCAATGAGCTCCCGATAAAATGGCGAAAGTGTATCGATAACAATGGTACATACTTCGATTGACTAAATATATAATTTCTTTTAAAAATGTTATTTTTATTTTTTTGATACCGAGCGGCAATTTCATATGTAAAGACCTAATATGTTAAATAAAGGATGTAGCAATTATTTTAATTATCCCAAGGAAAAGTGCCTGATAAAACAATAAAGGCAAATAGTTGCAGTGTGTCTTCAGTCAACGGTATTGCTACTTTAGGAGGCTATTATTATTATTATTATAGTGCTTCCACTTGCCACCACTTCCACTTACTCATAACATAAAGTAGCAATAATAGCCTCCTAAAGTAGCAATACCGTTGACTGAAGACACACTGCAGCTATTTGCTTTTATTGTTTTATCAGGCACTTTTCCTTGGGATAATTAAAATAATTGCTACATCCTTTATTTAACATATGTTTGAAGATACAACTAAATTAGATAAATGAAGCAAATATGTAGCAATTATTGACGCAATACATTTCGGGAAACTCTGCATGCTTGGCTTTAAACTAGGAGGCGACCAGCCAACCAAACGTCAGGATGACTGCACAAAAAAAATATGTTATTTCTAAATATATAAAGTATGTAGCAATTATTTATTAAATGTAGCAAATATAAGCAATTATGTAGCAATTTTCTAATCAACTCTCATAGACCAAAGCCACAGGCAACCAGCCATTCTGATACACATAGTGAGCTCGCGCGTCGGTTGTGGTGCGGAGGGCGGCCGTAGCGAGCACACGTGTGCGTAGCGGGAGGAAGGTGCCACGTGACTACCACATCAGTGTTAAGGTAAGTGTCTACTAGACTACCACCTCAGTAAAATGGTTATATTTTCATAGTGTCTCCTAGACTACCACATCAGTAAATAAGTTTAGTTACAAAAAGGTATTTTATTTTTGTATTATTTCGCGTTATTTTAGAATTTTATTTATATAATTCATATTTATCTTTACTTCTACACTAATATTATAATTGTATTTTTGTTTTTTTTTTGTTTGTAATGAATAAACTCAAAAAGTACAGGGCCAATAGGGTATTTTACTCTATACTAGAAAAAATCTATAAATATGTTATTGAGACAGTTTAGGCGTAAAGCAGTAGGAAAATGTAAGTTTTAGTTCATAAAATAACAAAAAAAATTTTTAAATTCAATTCAAAGTTTTCACTATTTTTAATCTGTTATAAAACACCGTGAAATAGTAGCGGCCATATTATTACGCCGTACGGCTGTGTAAACAAAAAATTGTTAACTGTCAGTCAACCGATTGGCGTATTATAGGCTTTGTACTTTTATTATTTTCGTAACCAACGTAATTTCTTCATTATTACAACTATTACAAAATATACTTTTAATTATTTTTAAATGATATACAATTATCATATTTATTATAAGCTCATTTGATACAAAACGAACTGACGTAAGTTACGCTGAGCAATATGGCGTCCAGTAAGAGGCGTTTTCGTCAAACTACGCGCGAAATTTGAAAATTTAAAATTTAGATGCATTTTTATGGCACATAATGATTGAATAAAAATGTTGTGTTTTTTTTGGTGGCATATTAGCATTACAGAATTTCATTGAGACACTTTTCAAAAATGGGTGTAATACCCTATTTCAAAAATTCTTTCACTAATATAATGCTATACTATCACTGCGTAACATAGGCTATATGGCGAAATACTATCTATAGTCCACGTAAGGTGAAGTCGCGCCGGAAACCTAATTGTACACAATTTACAAGAAAATCTTGTTTTTTACATGGCTGACTCAAGTAACAACCCTAGGCCAGGTAGGTACTTCTTCTACTCGTAAGAAAACGTTGGCTGGAACTTGTGTGAGTCACCAAGATCAAATAATAGAGTGGCTGGAGGAAGAAAGTGAACATGAGTCAATTTGCCTTCAGTGCTCCAAGGCACTTAGTGATAATTATTATCAAACAAAGCTGTGATTTTGAATCTGTCTAATTTTGAAATCAACCAATGAATGTATCTCATGTATCCAAGACTGATTATTGTTATTGTTAATTTTAAAATGTCATAAGTCAAATTTCAAAAATCTTGATTTTGTAATTTTTTCTAGGTTTAAGTAGAAATTCATAGAGTGATTTGTGTGAAGTCAATAAATACTGTTTAATTTTGAAAATACAGATTGTTTTTTTTATTTAAAGTATATTTTACATAAAAAATAGGTTAATAATCAAATAAATATAAATAAAATAGCTGCATAATTTAATTTCATAAAAATATTCGATGTTGAAATGGTGTCTCGTGTACTACCACGTCAGTATAATTGTAAAAATTTAGCCACGGCAGTCGCAGAGGGTTAAAAAAAGAAAAGAAAAAGCATTTATTGTCCCGCACAGGCAGGACAAAACACACAAAAATAACAACAAATGAGCGTCCGTCCATCATCGCCGCCATGATCGGGCAACCACACAATAATAATAATAATATGTGGGGACATTTTCACACACGGCCATCTGACCCCAAACTAGGGAGACCCTGTACTATGCAAGAAGCTTATAGATAAAGATAAAGATAAAGATAAAGATAATTTATTTGTCATAACATGCGTTTACATACAAATTAAAGCATGCAAGATCTTAGAAAAAAGGTATAAGAAGTCCGTACATGTTTTACCTGGCGAGGCGTACAAATTTTTTACATAACATGACAAAAAAAATATTATAGTCTAAGTAAACCAAAGTTTTGTTTACATACGTTGTATATCCATCACTAAATTGTCAGTTAAATTTAATTGTATACTATTTATTATAATGATATTTTTTAAATCACTATATTACATTTTATGGAAATTACAAATATAAATATAAATTAGAACATTTCAAAGAGTATCCGTCAAAAACTCGTTAACATTATAGTAACATTTGTCTATTAATAAATTTCTAACCTTATTTTTAAATTGATTTATGGGTAAAGCTTTATACCCCTGTGGTATCTTATTATATACTCTAGGAGCCATACAAAAAAAGCTTTTCCCCATAGCAGCAGTTTTTGCCGAGTGGAAGCAGAGTTGGCTATTGTCACGTCTGTTACGCGGGAAGGTATCCGATAATCGTGGAAACAATTGGGGGTTCAATTTTACGAATAACGCAGCTTCAAGAATATACAGAGATGGTAGCGTTAATATTTTGTATTTTTTGAATAATGACCTGCAGCTTTCTGTCGAATCTAAATTAAACATCGCCCGAATACATCTCTTTTGGGCCTTAAAAGCAATTTCTTTGTCGGTAGAGTTACCCCAAAATATGATGCCATAGCGTAACAACGATGCCACCAATCCATGATATGCCGTTACCAAGGCATCTGTGTTAAGTTCAGGTGACAGTTTGAACAAGACATACGCGGCTGAGCTCAGCTTTCTACTAATGAATGCAATATGTGTTTTCCAATTCAGTTTTGCATCTATCATCAGACCCAGAAATTTTGTGTCGTCGACTTTATTTAAGACTGTG
This sequence comes from Charanyca ferruginea, assembly GCA_947361185.1. NCBI lineage: Eukaryota > Metazoa > Arthropoda > Insecta > Lepidoptera > Noctuidae > Charanyca > Charanyca ferruginea. Next base: position 4,007,447 of record OX376081.1, on the reverse strand, counting down.
CCATTGTACAGAGCTTGAATGACACTATCAACCTGTAGCCGTAGGCTAAAATGCATTATAGTAGTCTTATCTAAGTTAATTTTGAGATTATTCTTATTTAGCCATGATATGAGTGATGTCAAAGATTTATTAATGTCATGTTCATAAATGTCCTTATTATTACATGTTATCGTCATTGTGCTGTCATCTGCAAAGAGGGTCATGGGGTGGTCGATAGCCATAGGCATGTCATTAATATATATAATAAATAATAGTGATCCAAGGACGCCGCCTTGTGGGACACCGTAAATGGGCGTTCGTATGCCAGATACGTAAGTTTCCTCTTTTTTTGTCGTACTATTTATTTTTGCTATTTCTGTGTACTGTTTTCTGTTAGTTAGGTACGACTGTATAAGATTTAGTATGTTACCTCTTATGCCGTATGCCTCTAGTTTCTGGAGTAGAATGTTATGGTTCACATAGTCAAAAGCTTGCGTCATATCACAATAGATGGCGCAAACCGGAATTCTCCTGTCCATATTTAACATTACTTTATGTAGGAAGTCATAAATTGCCATATTAGTTGTCATGTTTTTTCTGAATCCCTTTTGCTCATCGATCAAAATATGCTTCTTTTCAAGGTATGAGTACAATTGTATATAAATGTATTTTTCAAAAAATTTGGATATGATCGGAATGAGGGCAATGGGTCTATAGTTAGCCATGTGTTCCTTACTGTTTTTTTTAAATAGCGGTTTGACTATAGACACTTTTAAGGCATCCGGGTATACACCAGAACAGATACACAGATTTATAAGATGACTTAATTCGGTGCAAATAAAATCAGCTACATACTTAATTACCTTTGTAGAAATTCCGTCATATCCCGTACTCTTTGTGGATTTTAATGATTTTATAATGTTTTTTATGTCTACCGGTATACTAGGGGCAACATAAATTGAGTCTTGACGTGGTACAATATTTGACTTTACATTATTTCCTGACCCTGGAATGGATTGAATTTTATCTACGAAATAGTTATTAAACGAGTTTGCTATCTCTCCTAAAAATTCCATAAACCAGATCATCGTAGAGGATAAAATAATAAATGACCCTTATTATTTTATCCTCTACGATGATCTGGTTTATGGAATTTTTAGGAAAAAAAGGTTTTGATTTGTTTATTATATTCCATGTCGTTTTTGATTTGTTGGTCGAGGTTTTAATAGAGTAATTGTTCTGAGCACGTCTAGTTAATTTCACAATTTTATTAAACCTTTTTTTGTAATTTAAAAACGTTGTTTTGTTAGTCACACTTGGTTTCATTCTGTAACGCCATAGCAATTGCCGCTTTTTTTTGCTGCATAATTTTATTCCGTGTGATATCCATTTTGGTTTTCTTATAACCCTTATTTTTATCACCTTGGGTGGAAAACACAGATCATAAAAAAGTTTGAACGTGTCAATAAATGCGCCAAACGCGTTATTAGGATCATCTGTTTCATAGATTTCTGCAAATGTCAATTGTTTTATGCAATCTTTAAATTTAGTCATATTCTCCGCACTAAAATCACGTCGTTTTATACGCCAATATTTTAAAATATCGGTTTTCTTAACCGGGCACTTAATTAATTGCGCTGTATGGTCTGAGAGCGCTAGTTCCATCACTTCAGTTTTACATTTAGCTTTAAAATTGTGTGCGATATTGTCTATGCACGTTTGGCTGTGTATCCTGGTTGGTTGTTTTAAAGCTAATGTTAGGTTGAAATTTAGTAACAGACATTCAAAATCTAATACAATCTTATTTTTCTGCATTACATCTATATTGAAGTCTCCCGCCATTACAATATGCACATATTTCTTTTTACATATGATTTGTAATATTTTTTCTAATACTCCATAGAATATATGTATATTGTTCATTTTTGGTACTCTGTATACACACAAGATAATAATATTATACTGTATGAGCTCTACACCGCAACATTCAACTACACCAGTTATTGACAAATTAGCTATTTGCGGCACCTCTTTCCATTGATGCCCGTCTCTTACTAAAATGCACGCACCACCACGTTTACTCTCTTTCCTACAGAAACATGATGCTAAACAAAAATTAGGAATCTGTAGGTGGCTTTCGTAGCCTGACATCATAAAATGCTCAGTAATACACAGTGCGTCAATATTAATTTTCTTTTCGTCTAATTCCTCTAGGCAAACATTTAGAGCATCTGTCTTATTTAAAAGGCCCGCTATGTTCTGATGCATGACGTATATGCATTTATTAACGAAAAAACTGCTTTTCAGTTTCAATTACATTTGTAGGTTCGTGAGTCGTTAATGTGATCAAGTGGTTATTTGGGGTCTGAGTGTTGAGACATTGTATGTCCCCAATTAACGTGAGAAGACTCACAAATATGCTTCGAAGGCCAAAATTATTTATTTGACCGGATTTTCTAAAAAATGTGTTAAAATCGTAGTCGATATTTGCATTTGCATCTAATAGATATGCATACTTATGTTTCCTGATATCATGATACAACAAATGATTAAAGTTCATGACTCGCCAGTTGTACATACTTGAATGAGCATTATATTTATACGTTGGTAAACAGACAATAATGTTAGTATGCGTTATGCCACTGAGGGTATTTCTTATGTCTAATATTAGTTTAGAGTAGTTTTTAAAGTCTTGTTCACCAATGAGGATCACACAGTAGTCCCTCTTTGTGTAGTGTTGAAGTTTTGTGTTTATGCCCTCTAGGAAATTACATATAGCTCCGCCTGATGTCAGGTAGTGACAAAAGTCATATTGGTTATCAATTGTTTCTTCTGCTATAGACAGCACCTTGTTCTCTTTATTAGAACTCAAAATACATATTTTGTTTTTTTTTAATTGCTCATCTGGCTTATTGTTAGTGTCTCGTAGTTGTAAACACATATTATCTCGCGAGTCGTGGTCACTTGGTTCTATGTCCGCGCTAGACTTTTGAACGGTGGTCTTCGGCGGCGACTTTGCTTGCTGTGTTCCCTCAAGACTACAGATTGATCCGGCTGTATCGAAGGAAAAGTCTCCCACATCGCTTGGGGTTTGTGTTACTATGGCAGTGTCATGCTGCTGCGTCATAATACTTAACTTGGTCGGGGTGGAAAAACAGCTCGCTCTTAAGATGTTTCTTTTTCGTGCAGACTTCGGGGAAAAATTCTTCGTTTCTACTAAATTTACCTTTTTATATGTTTCAATAACTTTCTGGTATTGCCCTATGTCCATTTTCAGACGAAAGTTTTCACTGTTTAGGTTCTCAATCTCAAGATGAGCGGTTTCTAATTCACTCGTTAGTCTCTTAATAGTGTCTTTATAAGCCACAATAGCGTCACTGTCATTTATTGAAGTATTAGGCAAACTCATCATTGTCGTATCCAGTAATGTAGAATTATTACTTAAGTTATTGTTTAAAATAGAATCCAATGAGTTGGCCTTTGATGGTTTCCGGACAGTAATATTCTCCATTTCATAGTTGTCCATTTTAGTGCGCAAATTTTAATAAATAAAAAGTATAAAAACAAGCAAAAAACAATACTTAAGTTATTATCACAATGTTTACAAAGAAAAATGATATGTCGTCTTCTTGCGAGATTCGAACGTACGACGATTCCAGTTTTGCGGCCGATGCTTAACCCCTACGCCACGATGCTACGTTGTCAGAGCTCACAAAAAGGGGTCTGCTTTCTTGGGTGGTATTTGTTTGATTAGTCATCGACTTGAGGTCGTCGCCTATGACCATTTATGGTAATGGAGATGCGTAGCGCGCACTGTCACTATGATGAATCACACTGAGTCACACTAGGAACAAGTCTTTGTTAGGTAGTTTTAATTTGATTTTTTGGTTTTTGTTTTTTGCTGTTTATTTGTACACCACTTAATTTATATCAATTCTGGTTTTTTATTGTTCACACTCACACTGTACACTATCGTTTTGTTTATGTTGCAAAGGTAAACACTCGTTTTTGTAATTTATAGATTTATTTTGTACGGAGCTATCACTGTTTGTGTGCTGCGAGCGGGGCGCGCGCGCGCGATTGCGGAGTACATAAAAGTGGAGGCAACACTCTAAATACCTAAGTGAAGCCAACTGTGGGCAGACGCTCTCTTTCTGAATGCATACATAAGATAAAGAAAACACATATCATTGTCTCGTTCTTATGTATGCCTTCAGAAAGAGAGCATCAGCCCACAGTTGGTTTCAAGCTTTTGTTCTAAGTGTTGGCTCCATTTTTACCTAAATCTTCATGGTACTATGGGTATCAGACAGCTGATATACATACACAAATACATTTTTTTACTGACCGTCTACTTTTATCACACAGAGTACTCTTATATGTACTGACTACTGAGTTATCGGCGATTGTGAGGACGCGCAGGCAATCGTGGGCCATTATTCCTTTGATGTACCGACACAACGGCGATTGCGCACGATCATACCCGATGATGGTCAATCACGGGCATTTATGCACTCTGCCCAAACGTGCGTGCCTTTAGTCGCCCATCATGGTTCATTGTGAAGAGGAGGGGCCTGAAGAATTGTGGTTGGTATTGGTGAAACTCACAGCCACTGACAGACAGTTGCGTACTGTATGTCTGTGTCAAAGTCAAACTCTAAATAACAAAATGTCAAAATTAAACATTGTTATGGTTGAGGTTATGATGGTATAAATCAATATTTACTGTTACATGAGCTGTTGTTTTTTATTATGATAAAGATGGAAAAACTAGCCTTATGTAGGATATGTTTGGTGCAGGATGTTCGGATGTATGTAGTTGTCAACAAGAACCTACAGGACCTTTACGAGAAGCTGACTGGTGTTCCGGTAAGTTGATAGTACCTGGGCGACCGAACTTTGCTCGGTATCTTTTTTTCTTTCGTGTTTTTAAAAAATAGCTAGATAGATTTATCGCTCCCGAAGCCCCCTGCATACTAAATTTCATGTAAATCATTGGAGCCGTTTCCGAAATTCAGATTATATATGTAAACAAGAATTGCTTGGTAAAAGGTATAAGATAGATAAATTGAAATTACGGTTGATACAGCTATACTATAGATACGGCTACTTCATATACTTTGCACTGTAATTTTAATATCTCTTGCATATTTGGCCAGCATGTATTTAGGTTTTTATGAAATTCATTGAATTGGAAATATTTAATTTCTTGAGAAAATGTATTGTAACATAAGTTTTGTTGCAGTTTGTAACTGAAGACAGTAGACCGATGCTCGCCTGTGTTTACTGCTGCGCTAAACTAAAGCAATTTGCCAAGTTCCACAGAAAATGTTTGGAAGCTGAAGAACTGTTTGCCCAGATGTTGAAAGGGGATTTAGAGGTTAGGGGATTTCTTAACACACATATATTCTCATAGGTAGGTACCTTATAAAGTGGCAGTGATTCCTCATCAAGCTCATACCCATTGTGTCTATATTTCACACCAAACTGTACTGTTAAGTGTTCAGTCTTCAGATGAACTCATATTGTGAAATATAAGTGTTCACAATTATGACATTTAAATACTGCATATCTCCAAACACTCTACTGCTACAACTTCTGTACAACCAACTTGCGCAGTTCACACATTTCGTGTTAACGGTTCCTGTCTGTGTCCACTAGCTATGCAATAATAGATTGTGCAGTGGTCAGTGACGTCGGTAACACGACATGGAGCGACTGCCTATCTGACTTCCACAACCCAGTTGTTGCGTAACACAATACCCCTAGTTAAGACTGGCTGTCAGACTTTTTAGCTTCTGACTACCTCTTACGGCTTTACTTTAACAATATTATAAAGAACAAGTTTATACTCACGTGTCTGTCCATCAACATAACACTGACCACTATAATCAACTTTTACAGCCAAATCCTTTGATCAACCAGCGCCAATTTTTCGGTGGGTTTATTAAAACTGCAATAGAGCAAATAAGTATAGATGATGGATGTGGAACAATAAGCGTTGCTATCAAAGAAGAACTACCAGCTGTTTGTGAGACACAAGATGACGTTATTGAGCCAGAGGAGGAACATCCAAGTGATGGTATGTTTTTTTATACTAAAAATGAATCCAAGAACTGTTGACTGGAAGAGAATGACTAAGGCATTAAGTCCGGCTTTGTACCTTTGTGAATTAAGTATAAATAAATAAATATGTAATGTGGTGAAATAAAACAAATATTAACTATAGCTCCAGGCGCTTGTAGAGGACTGCTGACGCTTGTACATTGTAGTTCATTTGTTAACCAGCGTGCCGCTAGCCTCAGTTTTCTCGTAACCACCTAATCGGATAGTTGTACTGTACTATACACTACAGACGCGTGAATGACATATATTCTAAGTGTATTCATTGTAACTGGTTTTGGAGTAATTAAAAGACTTTAGTGTTCTCCATCGTTTTAATTATCTCTCGACACACTTTCCTTTTAACATCGCACACACACTAAACGCTTTTTATTTATTCACAGAACTAAAAACAAAACATGTGTACAATAACTGTTCAGATGCAGAAGATATACCACCACATTCTGATGTAGACTCGGATGATGATGTACATTTAATGGAGTTTAAAACTGAAGTGGAAGAAGAACAAGTAATACCTAGTAAGTGTCATCAGAATCGGGGAAATATAGAAATATATTCTTATATCAATGGCTGAAACTGCGCTAATGTGCTTATTACAATATGCAATTTGTAGAAAACCAATTTAGGAACCTAAGTTATAGCTAGTGATCACACTACACTAAATTGAATTTTAAACTGGACCAATTTTTTTTTTCCTTTCTGTGTTTATTTGCAATCGGCCCTAAGACTATGAGCAAATCTGTTCTGTGAAACTGTCCTGCGGAGTGGCTTCCCATTTGAAGCATCTACTCATCTGCTGCCTAGAGCTACTGTCGGTCTTCTAGCTCTAGAATATGATGACGTTTTAGCCGTCTAACATACTGGTCCATGGTGAGTTGGCGAGCAAGTTCGTTAGGGTGATAGATTAACCACTCTTTATATTTAGCTGCCAAACTCCGAATTTCCTCTTTGGTTGTTCTCATTTCAAGGTGCTCGTGAATTTCATTGTTGGTTATGTACCATGGTATGTTTGCAATTGTTTTTAGGATCTTGTTCTGTTGGCGCTGGAGTATATTTATGTTGAAATCGCTTGCCCCATAGTTGCAGACCATATGTCCAAATGGGCTTTAGGATGACTTTATAGATAAGGAGTTTGTTGTCCAAAGAGAGTCTCGAGTTTCTTCCTAACATCCAGTATAGGCTGTTGTACTTTAGCTGAAGCTCCTGCTTTTTGCATTTGATTTGGTGCCTCCAGGTTAGTCTACGATCAATGTGTAAGCCAAGATATCTTTCATGGTCACTGTGGGGTACAGTAGATTGGCCCAACTTGGGTGGTGGTCTCTTTTTTTAAGGGTGAATGTCACCGGGTGTGTAATATATGGCATAATAACAGATAGTATAATATCACTTGAAATAACGTTCACATAATATAATTTTCAGATGCTATAAAAACAAATAACCTAATTTCATGTCATCGAATGTTATATTTCATATTGTAATCTTCTTTTGCTATAATAACATTTAGTATAACGTTCATTTTATATAATTTTCATTTTGTATAATGCTCTTTTTATATAACGTTAAGTTGACCGAATTTGCCCCTGACCTAATTTTGATATTAACTAAATTTCAGTCTAAATTCTGTAATGAATAAGTAAATATCAGGAAACATACTGTTATAACCGTATATAAAAATGTACGTTGTTTTATAGCTAATAGTTAAAGCAAGCATGCAGCATGCAAGCAAGCAAGCAAGCATGCATCATGCAAGCCAGCAAGCATGCATCATGCAAGCTAGCAAGCATGCATCATGCAAGCTAGCAAGCATGCATCATGCAAGCTAGCAAGCATGCATCATGCAAGCAAGCATGCATCATGCAAGCGAGCATGCAACATGCAGCAGGCATGGTTTCTGTCACGGCTCCGGCGTTGCGGGGCTCCGGCGGTCCCACGCGATCTTATCGTCGCAGATGGTATTCACGCTCACCACCGCAGCTTCGGCTTACTGGCCGGCCTGCCAGCCTTAACCGCGACGGCGGGCGTTAAAACCACCTGCTCCTCAGTTCGCGGGCCGCCTCGCCCCTCCGCGCCTACGCGGATTTAAATTGCACTCTAGGTTGTAATAAAAAAAATAAAAATAATATACTAACTAACTAACTATAATATGATACGTGTGTGATTCTAAGGGTTCTAAAGATAAGAATTTAGGGACCTCGAATTAAACAAAGGTAACTAAGGGAAATAAAGTTCGGGCGTCTGGCGCCCGAACTTTATTTCCCTTAGCTCACTAATTAAAAACAAAGGAATCCTGGATAGCGGAGCAGGTAAAGTTTGTACCTTTAATCTTAGGTAAGGAGTTATGAAATAAATAATTTAAAGCTCTTAAACAATGGCTCATTTATTTATTGAACCGCAGGTAATATGGCGAACATAATACATACAAGCATGCATCATGCAAGCAAGCATGCATCATGCAAGCGAGCATGCAACATGCAGCAGGCATGGTTTCTGTCACGGCTCCGGCGTTGCGGGGCTCCGGCGGTCCCACGCGATCTTATCGTCGCAGATGGTATTCACGCTCACCACCGCAGCTTCGGCTTACTGGCCGGCCTGCCAGCCTTAACCGCGACGGCGGGCGTTAAAACCACCTGCTCCTCAGTTCGCGGGCCGCCTCGCCCCTCCGCGCCTACGCGGATTTAAATTGCACTCTAGGTTGTAATAAAAAAAATAAAAATAATATACTAACTAACTAACTATAATATGATACGTGTGTGATTCTAAGGGTTCTAAAGATAAGAATTTAGGGACCTCGAATTAAACAAAGGTAACTAAGGGAAATAAAGTTCGGGCGTCTGGCGCCCGAACTTTATTTCCCTTAGCTCACTAATTAAAAACAAAGGAATCCTGGATAGCGGAGCAGGTAAAGTTTGTACCTTTAATCTTAGGTAAGGAGTTATGAAATAAATAATTTAAAGCTCTTAAACAATGGCTCATTTATTTATTGAACCGCAGGTAATATGGCGAACATAATACAAGGAAGTCCCTTTCTTTAGAATTGAAAGGTGATTTAAAACTATTAAATTTTATAACTAAAGTTTATACTAGAGTTGTCAATATTGCACATTTTTTAATTATAATTTTGAAATACTAAACTGACATACCACAGGCTTGGGGAAAGCTATTTAAATAAAACCCTAGCTGCGGAATTGATACTCGCGGCGAAGGGCACCAGCTCATCTCCAAGTAGGATGAATTTAAATTTATAGATGTAAGTCCAAAATATAAATAAGAACGCCTTGGGGCTGAAAACAAAACGATACCTTTTGTTAGTTAAATCCACACGTCGAACAAAATGGCGACGAGGTAACGAATCGGAAATTTGAGGAATCTTACCGTTCTTATTGTAAACGAAACATGTCACCGCTCGTGCTATTGGCACAACCGAACTGCGATGGCAATAGGCTGTAACAATAGATAATCGCCGAGGGTTACGACACATGACCTCAAGTTTATTGCTAGGACAGGCTATGAAGAATCAACCAACAAAATACTCACGGTTTCCAAAATATCAATGTGGCACTGCTGCTAGCATCGTAACAAAGTGGTTCCAACCAGAGGTGGACCCTTGAAACATTTCAATCTCGTGATTGAAACGGAAAATTTTAATCGTGCATGTTCTTTGAGAAATCGGAAGGAAAGTAAGTCATAGAGCTGTGTCAATCATGAACGATTCGATCATTTGACCCGGGTCGCGTAGAAGTATTGATGATTGCAATCGTTCGTTTTCAATGATCCGGTTCACCAATCGTCGATCCTAAGATTGTTATAATTCATTTCCAATCAATCAATGATACGATTCAACCAATCGCTCACAATCGACAGATCCTTTTCAACTTATCTGGTTGCAGATTTGTAGAAAATCGACCAATAACGAGTGAGCGCGAATGAATGGGTTACAGACAAACGCAGAGCAAACGGTTGATTGTACTTAAGTAATTTGGTTCAATCAATCGTTTGATTTGTGTGGTTCACTGATTCAGTATTGAACCAATGATCGAACGATTGAAATGACCCGGGTCGTGGCACGAACCAATACTTGAATGATCGAATCACTGAAAATGAACGATTGACGCAGCTCTAGTAAGTCAAGTCCTAATTATGCCAAAACGGATACGTCAGAATAATCTGACACTAGTGACACTTGAATGAAATAAAATCCACCTGTCAAACTAATGGTCTATGGTTTCATCGATTACTCCACAAAATCATAGCCAATAAATCTATAAAATGCCTACAGTATGGTTGTGGCAGCCGTGAAAGCTTCGAAAAAGTGACGAGAGAGGTCGACACCATGTAGCGAGTAGAAAATACTCGTTACAAGGTGTAGGGCAGACAAGACTACGTGGATTCGGTTTCGCAGCGATTCGTTTCTGTCATTAACTTTTGTAGCACAACATATTGACTTTTAGACAATATTTTTGTTATTGTCTATTTATATACATTTTCGTTAAAATAACGTCCATGTGGAAATACACTGATCAAACAATATACGTTAAAAAAAATATGTATGGTTTGATAAGTTTCTTAAACAAAAAAAATGTGATTAAAAATTTATTGGATTGTGTTTCTGTGAAATATAATTCATTCAAGTACCTAAATAGTCTTTGAAACAATAATAGCCAAAATAAAAATACAAGAACTAAATAGTATTGTAATTATGAAACATTTTCTGGGAAACGAAATTCTATGAAACTGTCTGCGCAGCAAGGGGACACCGTTATAACCTCATCTAACCCATACGATTCACCAACAATAGAGGGAATCTGGTTAATGGTCACTGTTCTAACCTAACCTAACCCAAATTATTCAATAACTAAATTATGCTAAACGTTATTTTAAATATTATAGTAACTGATTATTATAATATATGAATATTAGTTCAAATGTGCATTATAGTGAATGTTCATTGTACCATATAAAATTAGGTAAAATGAAATTAAATCAATAATTCATACCAGGTGGAATGACCATAATGCCGTGGAAGTTGGGTAGACCTTTGGTGTGGGATGCAACTTGTGTCGACACCCTTGCGCCACCCCATCTTCCTAGCACGTCGTGTTGTGCAGCCGCCGCTGCTGCGGGTGCCGAAAACCTCAAACGGCGTAAATATAACAACCTTCTTGGAAGTTATATGTTTGAGCCGTTTGGGGTTGAAACACTAGGGCCATGGGGTCCGAGTGCTCACCTTGTTTTTAAAGACATTTCTAAGCGGCTGGTCGACTCTTCACGTGACCAGAGGGCTGGCCTTTTCTTGGGCCAAAGAATTAGCATTGCCATTCAACGTGGTAATGCTGCTAGCCTTCTGGGCACTTGTCCCATTGTGAGCGATGCGGACGAGTTTTTTGATGCCCTGTGAGCCGTCCATTGTACATAATATATATATATTTTTTAATTTATTTTAAGCTTTGTACATATTTAATTCTTTTAAATGTTGTAAATAATCGTTAAAAAAGAATTCTACTTTTTGATAATTTTGTTAAACAAAAAAATGTGTTTTTATAATTCATTATATCATTTGATCGTGATATTAAAAAAAGTATGTTAAATGAAATTAGATCATTTGATCTTTAGAGATTTTGTTATTATTTCAAACGTTACACACCCAAATGTCACCTGTACTGACTTTGTAGTACTAGCCTTTATTTTCCATTTTTGGAGCCATTCGTATACTGTGGTTGTCCCTGGGGTTAGCGGTAGGTCAGCAGTGTACAACGTGTAGAGCATGGGGCCGAGAACAGATCCTTGTGGCACCCCGGCGTTTATCTCTTGGAATTCAGAAGTCGCGTCACCTTCTTTCACATAAAATATGCGATCCTCGAGATATGATTTAAAGATTGGAAAGTATGAGTGGGAAATATTCTGCTTGATCTTACATACTAGAGGCTTTTGTGCCAGACCTTGTCAAATGCCTGCTGAATATCCAAAAACGCTGACGAGCAGTATTCCCTTTGTTCTAAGGACTTTCTTATGGCATCACATACTCTGTGGGCTTGTTCAACTGTGCCATGGCGTTCTCTAAAGCCGAATTGGTGATCTGGTATCACTTTGCGCTCCAAGAGGTTTGGCATAATTCTGCGAAGTATTGTCTTCTCCAGTACCTTGGATAGGGTAGGTAACAGACTGATTGGCCGATATGATGTTTTTTCGGTCATTATTTTGCCAGCCTTGTAAATCATGATAATTTCCGAGACTTTCCACGCACTCGGGAAGTACCCTATTCGTAACATAGCGTTGAAGATGATGGTGATGAAAATAATAGCCTTTCTCGGTAGTTCCAGCAATACTTCTTTAGTTATCAGATCGTAACCCGGTGCCTTTTTACTGTCCAGCCGTTTAATCATTTTGTTACTTCCGCGGGCGACACAGGTGTAGGGGTAAAGTCCATTTGATGATCTTGTTTTAGAATGAGATCAAAATATTCTTCTGATGAGTTGTCTAGTATTACATTCGGCTTGAATACGCTTGTTAAATGATCCGCAAACAAGTCCGCTTTGTCCTGGCTTGTTCTGGCCCAGTCGTTTTCCTTTTTTATTGGGATTTTCGGTAAGTTGGGTCTGTCACAAGATCGGGTGATTTTCCAAAGCGAGTAGTTGCTGGCTTTAGTAGGACCAATTTAGAAATCAATTTAGTAAACCACCAATTTACACTAAATCAGATCCAATCTGTTCTAACTGCGATTACACCTGCCGATTTCCTAAATTGATTTCCTAGAAATTGTATAGTGTAATAAGCCTTTAAACGGGCGCCCGCGACGTGCACCCGCCGCGTGTCTACACACGTGGACATGCGCGGGGGCTTCATGTATACGTACTATGTCTATTCTGTTACTATCTCCCGCGGTGAACACCTAGGTGAAGTGAGTTGTCATCCGTCCGCCTGCTTTGACAATCCCTAGCATCGGAACGGATGGCAGCTCACTTCACCTAAGTGTTCACCGAGGGAGATTGTAACAGAATAAACATACTGAATGAATTATTCAAAATGAACGTTTGTTTCGACATAAACACTGAATCTGTGTCAGTTAGACAAACGTCAAACATTTTTAATTTTTATGATATACACACGGCTACACATCAAGCTATATATTGACAGTATACGCTGATCTCCGAACTTACCATATTATAAGAAGTAAACAACAACATGAATGCAATAAAGAGATTTGATTTGAATAGGGTATTACACCCATTTTTGAAAAGTGTCTCAATGAAATACTGTAGTGCTAATATGTCACCAAAAAAAACACAAAATTTTTATTCAATCGATAAGTGCCATAAAAATGCATCTAAATTTTAAATTTTCAAATTTCGCGCGTAGTTTGGCGAAAACGCCTCTTACTGGACGCCATATTGCTCAGCGTAAATGACGTCAGTTCGTTTTGTATCAAATGAGCTCATATTAAATATGATAATTGTATATCACTTAAAAATAATTAAAAGCATATTTTGTAATAGGTGTAATAATGAAAAAAATACGTTGGTTACAAAAATAAAAGTACAAAGCCTTTAATACGCCAATCGGTTGACTGACAGTTGACAATTTTTTATTTACACAGCCGTATGGCGTAATAACATGGCCGCTACTATTTCACGGTGTTTTATAACAGATTACAAATACTGAAAACTTTGAATTGAATTTAAAAATTGGTTTTGTTATTGTATGAACTAAAACTTACATTTTCCGACGGCTTTATGCCTAAACTGTCTCAATAATATATTTATAGATTTTTTCTCGTGTAGAGTAAAATACCCTATTGAGGTCATCTTTTACTGGAAATTTATTTTGATGTTTAGTTTGATGTGTAGCCGTGTATAAGTACATAAAATCATTTAATGCTATGAAAAAATGTTACTTAATTCTATTCAGGGGTTAGTTTCCCAGCTTCTCTAAAAGGTAATCTCCTTTGGGATTGAAAAATATTTGCGCCTCGACTAAGACGTACGACAGCGTCATCAATTGCTTACCCCCTATGTGAAGAAATTTTAATGCGTGGGGGGTAAGCAGGCAGGCAGGTATGATGCTGTCTGTACGATAAGCTTTATTGTTAAATGTAAAAAATAATGATGTTATATTAATATGTATTAGGTCTTTACATATGAAATGCCGCTCGGTATCAAAAAATTAAAAATAACATTTTTAAAAGAAATTATATATTTAGTCAATCGAAGTATGTACCATTGTTATCGATACACTTTCGCCATTTTATCGGGAGCTCATTGATCCCTTTGGTAAAAAAATCCTGGGAGCGAGAATCGATGAACTGCTTGAAGGCTGTTTAAACTGCCTCATCAGAATTGATTTTTTTTCCTTGTAAAAAGTTGTCCAAATTTCGGAATAAATGGTAATCGTTTGGGGCAAGATCTGGAGAGTATGGTGGGTGACGCAGAGTTTCCAGTCGCAGCTCCTCTAACTTGGCGACCGTCTGATGTGCAGTATGTGGTCGAGCGTTATCCTGAAGGAGCAATGGGCTAGAGCAATTGACCAATCTCGGTTGTTTAATGGTGAGCTTTTCCATCATTGTTTGCAACTGTTGACAATACATGTCTGCAGTAATCGTTTGGCCTGATCTCATGAAGCTGTAGTGGATGACACCAGCACAGGACCACCAAACACTAACTAGAATCTTCTTTTTGGTCAGTTTTCGCTTGGGGCAAGGTTTTGCCGGTTTTCCAGGGTTAAGCCATTGTGATGATCGCTTGCGATTATCGTACACGATCCACTTCTCATCACAAGTGACAATACGATTTAAAATTCCCTGATTATTGTGACGATTGAGCAAGGAAGCGCAGCAACCGACGCGTGTTTGTTGGTGTGTTTCAGTCAATTCGTACGGTACCCACTTTTCGAGCTTTTTTACTTTTCCAATTTGACGCAAATGGATAGTGATTGTTTTGTCACTTACTCCAAAGGCTGCTGCTAATTCAGAAGTGGTTTGAGATGGATCCGCTTCAACTATGGCCTTTAATTCTTCATTATTCACTTGAGTATCCGGTCGTCCACGAGGCTCATTTTGTAAATCAAAATTTCCAGAACGGAAACGTTGAAACCAAAAACGCACCGTTCGTTCGTTAGCGGTGCTTGGCCCGTACACGTCGTTAATCCTTCGAGCCGTTTCTGCTGCACTGGTGCCACGGTAGAACTCATATTCGTAAATATCGCGAATTTTTAATTTCTCCATTGTTGTTGCAATAGCAATTTTCAAGCCCAAACAAATGACGATAAAACAAATGAAACACGAATTTTAAAACAATATTCTTTAGTCTTTATTTTGAAATAATTTTGAATTTGGAATTCCTAATCAAACACAAAATATTTGATTTCAAAGTTGCCAGTATTAAGTATCGGCAATTTCATATGTAAGGACCTAATATTATATTATATAGATATTATATTTATTAGATTATCATTTCTAAAAAAATCTGCATTCGGATGAAAAGTTTAATTCGCTATATTAAGTAAGTACTTGTACATTTCAATGAATATTGGTCACAAATCGCACGCTTACTGCTTCCAAACCATCACCTCGTCCGTTCGTCACTGCGGCGCATTGGCGACTGTTTGCGTACCAAGTCACCAAGTGTGTACCAAACTCAAGGCGCGTACCACGTAGGTATGACTCGTCGTGTTCCGACCCTTTGTATGAAGATAGAATACATGTATTATTATTTCTCAATTTTCAACAAATATTGTACTAAATTATAATTACAGGTGTATCCGGTGTGAAGATACCGAAACTTGCCTTAGAAAGAATAAACCTGGAAGATACATTTACACACAAGCAAAAGAATAATGAACTATCAAACTCGAACATTATCGGTAACACTGGAAGTCGTACGGCCAAGCCTGCTACTATATTCAAAGAGCCTTTCAAATGTGATCAGCTAAGTTTTAATCAAGACAAACATTTGAAACAACTTAATCATGTACCCACTAATGGAAAACCTTTCTATTGTGAAATATGTCAGCGTAGTTTTAGAACAAAGTTTATTTTAGCAAGACATACTCGTCAGCACACTGGTGAAAAGTCTCACAAATGTGAAACATGTCAGCGTAGTTTTAGACAAAAGGGTAGTTTAGTTAAACATATTCGTAAACACACTGGTGAGAAACCTTATAAATGTGAAATATGTCAGTGTAGTTTTAGTGAAAGGGGTACTATAGTAAAACATCTTCGCTCACACACCGGTGAAAGGCCTTATAGATGTGAAATATGTCAGCGTAGTTTTAGTTGTAAGAGTAATTTAGTAACACATATTCGAACACACACTGGTGAAAAGCCACACAAATGTGAAATATGTCAGTGTAGTTTTAGTCAAAAGGGTAATTTAGTAAAACATATTCGAACACACACTGGTGAAAAGCCTCACAAATGTGAAATATGTCAGTGTAGTTTTAGTGACAAGGGTCATTTAGTAACACATATTCGTAAACACACTGGTGAGAAACCTTATAAATGTGATATATGTCAGTGTAGTTTTAGTAAAAGGGGTAATTTAATTAGACACATTCGTAAACACACTGGTGATAAACCTTATAAATGTGATATATGTAAGCATAGTTTTAGTGAAAGGGGTACTATAGTAAAACATCTTCGCTCACACACTGGTAAAACGCCTTATAAGTGTGAAATATGTCAGCAAAGTTTTAGTCGAAAGGGTCATTTAGTAAAACATATTCGTATACACACTAGTGATATGCCACGTTTCAAGTGTAAAATATGTCAGCGTAGTTTTAGTAATAAGAGTAATTTAACAATTCACATTTGCTAAAAGCTTCACAAAATGTGATGTCAGTTTAGTTTTATTCAGTCCTATGATTTAAAATGACATATTTGCATACGGGAACCGATCACTTTTCCGAATTATTTTTGTCCGAATTTCATTTTACCGAAAACTATTGACCGACGTCTTTTTTGCTTTAAGCATTATTTGACATATGTTTAAATCATCGAAGTATCGTGTGTCATAGGTATTATTTTACCGAACTATGTTTCTCCGATTTACAAAATAACTTTTTCCTATTGGCCGAAGCCTCTTTTGAACTATTTTCATTTGCCAAATGATTTATTTGCCATATTTTCACCCCGTCAAAACAACATTTTACGGAATATTATTTAATCACAAATATATAGCCGGTTACTTGGTAGTATTTTCAACATTAAATTAAAATAGTGTCATAAAAAGTCACCGACTTCACGCAGTCTTGTCTGCCCTACACCTAGAGTGTAATTTAAAAACGTGTAGGCGCGGAGGGGAGGGGCGGCCCGCGAGCTGAGGAGCAGGCGCTGAGGTAGTGGCGTTAAAACCATCTGCGACAATAAGCTCGCGTGGGGCCGCCCAGACCCCGTAGCGCCGGAGCCGTGACAGAAATAATGCCTGCTTGCATGCTGCATGCCTGCTTGCATACTTGAAGCAAGAATCTTTGTTTGCAAGCTTCTTACTAGGACCACCTGTTTTATTAAGTGCCATTACATTTAAATAATTAATGAAACAAAATAGTAGGAAACTAATCTGAAATTAGCTCTCTATAACACCAGTGTAATAAATACATTAGTTTTGAAAGCTCTTATTTAATTTCACTCAAATTGTCTTTAATTTTCAAAAGTTTTTGATTTTTCGTTTCTTTAACGACGTATTTTTTTTTTCTTGTAGAGTACCGGTTATCATTGACTCAATATCAGACATATTTACTTCTAGACGTTTGGTGTAAATTGGTAATTAAAACAGTGGTATAACGAATGTTCGAACAATTGTTATTTCGGCTAAGTGTAACTTCGGTAAAAAGTTTTTCGACCAAATGAAACGTCGAAGCAACGAAAAAAATGCGAATTGATAATAGGTCAACTGATACAGTGGCAGACGTGACTTGGATGAAGTAAAAAATTCGAAACGAGAAAAGTTGAAAAGTTTTAGGTCAAATGTTATTCGGTCAAATATTTTTCGACCCTACGATCGGTAACCTTGCATACAGGGCGGCAAAAACCCTTACCAAGTATAAAAAAGTGTCAGCGTAGTTTTAGTGCCTACTATCAACTAACCGATTTCAAAGGAGGCGTTCTATGTTTGTGTTTGCTTTTTTTGTGCACCTATGTTTATATATTATTTTTATAAAAATAATTTCGTCAGTTTATTAATTTAAATAAAAACTATTTTCAAGCGACTTCAAAATGAAGGAGGTTCTCAATTCCGCTTATTATATTGGCTGAACCGATTTTGATGCGGTTTTCACAAAAGTGTTTGTTACATTCTGGAGAAGGTTTTAGTATACAACAACTAGAAATTTTGAAAGCGCTTTTTCGATAAAACAACAAAAACCGAGAAGACGTTTTCTATTCTTCCATCTTTCCATCTTTGGAGGACTTTCAATCTCTGTGTTAACAGTGTTGCTGTTTCTTAATGGATTTAGGTGATAACGAGACACTAATAAATAAAAAACAGAAACTTTTTTTAAAAAATGTATAGTTTATAAAACACTAGAAAAACACGCTTTTATAAATGCACGTAAAAACCAAAAATAAATTATGGATCGTTCAAGTTGTCTCTATTTCTGGGCTGAAGTGTAAACTATGTGCTTTTAATTATAATATTTGATTGTAAAAGCGTGGGGCGCTGGAACAGGAAAGACTTTTTGTATAACTTGCTGAGAAATCAAGTTAAGCTATGTTACGGGAAGCAGGTTACAGATATCGGCGCTCTAACTGGAGTTGCAGCACGACTAGTAGGTGGCTCTACATTAAACAGTCTGTTCAAAGTACCAGTTAGTCCAACTCAGACAAAACATGCGCCAGCAGCGAGGAGACACGATATTCACTGACATTTTGAACGCCTCTTCTTTCCGGCAATTAAGTACATAAGGGTAATGCGTCAACAGTGGCAACATGTAGAGTTCTTGTTCGTGGACGAGACATCTTTGGTTCCCTTTGGTAAACCTTTGGCGGCATAAACGTTATGCGACCCATATTCTTGTGCGACCTCATGCAGCTTATTCGCCAGGAAGTGTGTGCGCTTCGACCGCGCGGCCACGGCGATATTTCGAAAAAAAAACTTTTCCAAGATTATGTAAAATTTTGTAAAAGTTGATTCCCAAAACCATAAATTTGTCGAAGATATGGTTAAAAAGTTAGAAGGGTTTGAACGTGGCCGCGCCATTGAAACGCGGAGAACCGCGCGGCCACGGAGATCTTTAAAACTAAGCGTAGCAGAGACCTAAAATTCAGGTAAACAACAGATCGAATTTGTAAAAAAAAATGTAAAAATACAGAAAAAATCCTAGGTTTATATTTTAGGAGCTGCAAGACAAAAACCCCATGGCCGCGCCATTGAAACGGTGAATAACACTCTAGCGCCGATATCACGCTAAAAATGCATCGCAGACGTCTGAAAATCATTGTAAAATCTAGATTTGAATTTGTCGAAAATGTAAAAAATACACAAAAAATACCCAGGTTTAGATTTTAGGAGCTGTAAGACTAAAACCCCATGGCCGCGCCATTGAAACGGTGGAAAACACGTTATCGCTGATATCTCGCTGAAAACGCATCGCAGAGGTCTGAAGTTTTTTGTAATACCTAGATTTGAATTTGTCGAAAATGTAAAAAATATACTAAAAATACCTAGGTATTTCAGGAGCAGTAGTGCGGTATCGTGTAAAAATAAGTTTTGATTATCTATCGAAGAAAGTAAGTATTAGTGAGTTTTTTTTATAAACAACAGAAATAAAGATAAATTATTATGTTTTTGTATCTCTTCGTTTCATTTTAATTCAATTTAGAATCCTTGGGACATGATTTCTATTACAACAGGTGGAAAGTTTTCTGTAAACAACAAAGCATGGTCACCCTATCGAAATATTCAAAACACATTGCAAGGCTTTGTATTATGAATAAAAAATATGTTTTGCATATTATCGGTAGTTCTACATATTAATAGGTGTTGTTTATAAAAAAAAACTAACTAATACTTACTTTCTTCGATAGATAATCAATCAAAACTTATTTTTACACGATACCGCACTACTGCCCCTGAAATATAAACCTAGGTATTTTTTGTATATTTTTTACATTTTCGACAAATTCAAATCTAGGTATTACAAAAAACTTCAGACCTCTGCGATACTTCTTCAGCGAGATATTAGCGATGACGTGTTTTCCACCGTTTCAATGGCGCGGCCATGGGGTTTTAGTCTTACAGCTCCTAAAATCTAAACCTAGGTATTTTTTGCATATTTTTTACATTTTCGACAAATTCAAATCTAGATTTTACAATGAATTTCAGACATCTGCGATGCATTTTCAGCGTGATATCGGCGCTAGAGTGTTATTCACCGTTTCAATGGCGCGGCCATGGGGTTTTTGTCTTGCAGCTCCTAAAATATAAACCTAGGATTTTTTTCTGTATTTTTACATTTTTTTTACAAATTCAATCTGTTATTTACCTGAATTTTAGGTCTCTGCTACGCTTAGTTTTAAAGATCTCCGTGGCCGCGCGGTTCTCCGCGTTTCAATGGCGCGGCCACGTTCAAACCCTTATAACTTTTTAACCATAACTTCGACAAATTAAATTTGTAACCATAAATTTTATGGTTTTGGGAATCAACTTTTACAAAATTTTACATAATCTTGGAAAAGTTTTTTTTTTCGAAATATGGCCGTGGCCGCGCGGTCGAAACGCACACCCAGTTCCAACGCCCCACGCTCTTACAATCAAATATTATAATTAAAAGCACATAGTTTACACTTCAGCCCAGAAATATAGACAACTTGAACGATCCATAATTTATTTTTGGTTTTTACGTGCATTTATAAAAGCGTGTTTTTTAAACTATTAATTATTATTTTATGATTGTAAGTTTACAGCCCCGAATTGGTCTCATATACCTAAATGTAAATAATCCTCTCATAATCCGGGTCGTCAGATATAGTTAAAGTTAGCTTAGAAACCGATGGATGTTTTTGAATAAAATAAAATTGTTCAATGATTAAATTAAATGCATCGGAAAACATGCATCGCTTTCTATGTAAACTATTTCTGACGACCCTGGATACTTATCTCTTCGGCTGTACTTTCGTCTGGTAAATATTAGGTGACCATAAGATATCTGTAGAGTTTAGTGTGTATCTCAAAGAGAACATAAGGGTATTATTAATTCATATAGAATTATAGCCTTAATTAATTAAACCGCACGTAACGGGTGGGTGCGAAAAAGATGTCTATATTTTTACAAGCTTTTATTTAGCTTGCACTGTTCGTATGTAAGTATGTATGTAAATAAGTTGTCCTTTCAAAATTTGCAAACCATTTTTCGACCATTTGTTGTTATCCGATTGAGCTGAAATTTTGCATGCACCTTTAGTTCTGGTGACAATATAATGTCCTGTAGGTACTCAATATTGTTATAATTCTAATATGGCCGCCGCTCCAAGATGGCGGATTACATAATTATTATCAATCCCCTCGTTATGGGTATCAAATGAAAGGGCTTAGAGAGTAGAACATGATAAAGTTAATAATATCACACTAAATTCAATATGGCCGCCGCTCCAAGATGGCGGATTACATAATTTTTATCAGTCCCCTTGATATGGGTACCAAATCAAAGGGCTTGAAGAGTAAAAAACGATAAAATTAATATTAACACACTAAATTCAATATGGCCGCCGCTCCAAGATGGCGGATTACATAATTTTTATCAATCCCCTTGATATGGGTATCAAATCAAAGGGGTTGAAGAGAAAACAATAAAGTTACTACCATTACACTAAATACCACATGGCTGCAGCTCCAAGTTGGTGGGTTACATATTTTTTATCAATCCCCTCGATATGGGTATCAAATGAAAGGGCTTAAAGAGTAGAACATTATAAAGTTAATAATATCACACTAAATTCAATACGGCCGCCGCTCCAAGATGGCGGATTACATAATTTTTTTCAACCCCCCTAGTACCTATGGGTTTCAAAATAATGTCTGGTAGATATTAACCTTTGTTCGGTGACTTAATGCAACTTCCACCAGTCAAGTATTTTGTCAACCCAATAATATGGAACCGGCAGTTCATCTCTGGCGTTTGTTCACTCATCGAACTAAAAGACAACATGAGGCAGCAAGGTGATACAATATTCATTGACATACTAAATGCTTTGAGAGTTGGAGAAATGAGAGCTGAGCACATGAAAGTTTTAATGAGTAAAGTAGGTAAGTACTAATTTTACTGGGGCTTAGAAAAAGCCTTGCGAATATTTCCCACTAGGCAGCAAGTAGATCATCACAATGAATTAGTTCTTGACCAATCAAGAACACAATTGAAGGGTTAAGTGGACAAAGGTGTTAACTAGCAAATCGTTCGAAACGAGTAATGAGCGTTTAAAAATAATCAATAATCAAATGAACTTAGCAAATAAAGCTTATAGTTTTAAAATACAACATTAGTACCAATACTTAGATAATATTAATTATTTTATATATTATAATAAAAGGTAGGTTATTCTATGCAAATTTATTAAAACTATTCGAACTATTTGCTAGTTAACACCTTTGTCCACTTAACCCTTCAATTTTTTTTACAATTAAGGCACGAGATCAAATAGTGGATGCATCGCGAAAGGAGGATGGCGAGGCTGGACCCACGTAATTTAAAAATTAACGGAGCACCGTGCTCGGACTAGTTTATACTAATTATAGTAACAAGTTTATAAGAGTTCTATATAAAAAATATTGAGTTACTAGAGAATGGGAATTAAAAGTTATTAATGATTTTAGTTTATTAAAAAATAAGTATCGTGCAGTTTCTGAACGCAATGTTTTTTACGAATTACATTGATACATTCCAATCTACACTACTGATTTACCCTCTTAAAATACTTAAGTACGTTTTCGCTTGGCAGATTTCCTTTTTATTTTACTTACATCTTGTTAAATAAACCAATAACGTATAAAACGAAACATCAATACTGTTATAAACAGTCCGTAAAAATAATATAAATTATTTTAACAGCAATGAAAACATGGAACGTAAAAATGGAACGTCAGTGTCGAATTGTCATGTCATTTGATGTCATTGTCAATTCATTCCATTGTTTGTGTTTAACAGCTAACGTGGGTGGGATTCTAATACTATTTTTGCGATTTTGTGGATTCTTGACAATTTGGCTTTACTTTTAGACTGACGACCAACTTGCAAGTGATTTTGAAATTCCTCAACGGTTAAAATGCGTTGTGTTAATAATTGAGAATTGCTCGCTTACCGAGACATCGTTTGTCTGATGAACGTGATCAAAAAGTTGAAAGAGTACAGAAATGGGTGTACCCGCGTGATGTAAGTATATTCATGTACTAATTTGTTTAATTTCATGAACACAAATCATACAAATATAAAATAAATGGAGCAAGCAAAAGTAGAGATATAAGTAGAGAATATTTTAGGTTATAATCTTCTACCGTTCATATCTTTTTTCTCCCATCTTCTATAACTTACTTCCCATTTGCTTTTTGGTTAGTCTTATGTCGTTCTTTAACAATTCATAAGTTTCTATAATGTATGCTACTCCTAACACTGGGTCCCACAATACATGTAGTCTCGCCATTCTCCTTTAGGCGACACTCCATTGGACAATATAATACCAACTGATGTTAATAAAACCGGTGGATTGCCAAATACATTTATTTGAGGGTGCCAAAGTTATGTTGAGATCCAACATCGACGTAAGCAAGGGCCTGGTGATCAGAGCAATTGGATTTGTTACTGAAATTATTTGGCCTCTGTTCCGCCGTGACCAAATGTATGCTTCAGATAGGTATGCTATCTGTGCGTATCAACTTTCCTAAAGACGGGGAACACATTATAAAACCAATCGCTGTACAATTCCCTGCTAAATACAATTATGGCACTATTGAAAGACTCATGTTACCCTTGATTTTATCATGGGCATTAACCGATCACAAGATGATGGATGCAAGGTAACACCGTAGATTATGCCGTAATATATTTAGGATCGATACTCTTCGCGGCCGTCAGGGTACGTAACACTGAGCAGAGTGCGCTCATTAGACTTAGATTGCAATAAAATATCAGGGCAAACACCATGTAACACCCGCGCACTAGCTGAAATGAATAGAATGAGAAATATTACTGAACACGTGAACAATCAAAACGAATAATTTGATTTTAATATAAAATAAAACGAACAGGTAGTAGGTAATATAAATAGGAACTAAAAATATCAGTGGTATAAAATTATGACAATAATGTAAGTAGTGTAAATAATGTTCTTAGTGTAAATAATGTTAATAGGGTAATTAATGTCAATGTTGTAAATAAACAGATAAAAAACGGTAAAAAAAATCGTTAGGTAACAATAAAATAAATCTTTAAGACTAAAAAGTAAAAAATAAAATAATTATAAAAATTTTTTTTTAAAAACAAACTTATTTAAAAATAAAAACGTAACCAAAAAAAAAGAAAAACACGCGAACTTAAAATAAAAAAATAAATTTAAGTGACTCATACAAATATAGATTGTATATAATTGATGTATATAAATATTAATCTTTTCAAAATGTTAAAAATATATAAATTTTAAAAGCTTGAAGCACTGATGTACGCTGTCCGTTATACAGGTGTACTGCACAATATCAGTGCCTCAAGCGTTTAAAATTTATATATTTTTAACATTTTGAAAAGATTAATATTTATTAGGTACATCAATATACAATCTATATTTGGGGTCTGGTTCATAATATCGACAGTCACTACATCGACGGTCACCGTATCGAAGACGTTCCATCGACGGGTTAATGAATCGACAGTACCTCATATCGATGGTACGCTACATCGACAGTACACCAAATAGAGAGTACGCTATATCAACAGTACACTTAATCGACGGTACGCTACATCGACAGTACATCAAATCGATATTACGCTATACCGACAGTACACCGCCCCCGCTAAGGCGAAGGGAGCCGCCGCACCAAAGGCTAAGAAGACATATCGATGGTACGCTGCATCGACTGCCCGACCCGAGCCAAATTTAAATAAAAAACATAAGATTTTTTAAAGTGTTTAATCACAATTTGTTAAATTTGTTTATTGCTTGTTTTTGTTGATGTAACCCACACAAAATGGTTGAAAAATCATAAATTCGTATTCAGTAAGTACCGTTAGTTATTATTACAATAACTTTCTAAATATCTATGACTTATCATTGATAGTATTTTTTTTTTAATACTATCAATGTCTCTGTGTGTCTTGGTTATTTTTTTTTTAAACCTCCAAAAAGAAAACATGTTTTTAACTATCTACTATGGTAATTATATGTACCTAGTTCATAAATGTGAACTCATTAATTTAATATTAGTATTTGGAGGTTTTTTTTTTTTAAATTAATACTATCAATGTTATAGTAATTTTGAAAGTTATTGTAATAATTACCTACTAAGGGTACCTACTGAATACGAATTTATGATTTTTCAACCATTTTAGGTGGTTTACATCAAAAACAAACAATAAACAAAAACTTTAAAAAATCTTATGTTTTTTATTTAAATTTGGCTCGGGTCGGGCAGTCGATGTAGCGTACCATCGATATGGTGTACTGTCGGTCAAAGTCAAAGTCAAATTATTTATTTCAATTAGACCATTAAAAAGGCACTTTTGAACGTCATAATAAAAAAATATAAAGTTGATTCTAGTTGCCCATTCCAAAAGGTAGTTTCGTATGGAGAAGAATGGGCAAGAAACTCCATACTCACTCTTTAAAAAAAAATGTGTACAATATTTTGCATTTACAGTTTTCAGTTATATAACTATACGTGAATACGATGGACCTTGCATAAAAACACTATATTGAAGTATGTACAAAGTATTACAAGATAAAGAATGACAGCTAAGTTGTATACATAGATACATTCACTCTAACCACAAAAAATAAATAAAACAACGGTTAAACACCTGTTTAGTTAAACAGTGTCTAAGAGATAAACACTTCTTAAACAAGTGTTTAAAATTTCTTACCACAAATACATGTTTAACATCCGTTTAGCAAAACAGTGCCTAAATTGACGTACCCTTGTTTTAATTTGACAACCCTAAGACAAGTTTCGTTTTAAGCTGATTTCATTTGTTGAGCCTTTCTCTTTCCTATCGATTTTTTTTTGTTTCAATGGTTTTTGCAGAATAACTTAGTTGTAAAATGTAAAATAAGTACTATTAAATGAAATTAATAAGTCCGCCATTGATAACCATACAGAAATAAATGATCAAAGTTTTTTGTAACATTAACAACGGAACGGAACGTACTTTTTTTATTTTCATTTTATTTAGGGGCTTTTAGTCTCAAATGAGACCATGCCAGCCCCATCGTAATCTAAACATGTACGTACTTGTTCTAAACTATTAACTATTTTATAAACTAAAATGGCTCCTTCCGACAGAGGCGCTGACAGAACGTACTTTTCAATGACAGTTCTTGCTTGTGACAGTGGTTGAGAATTGTTTGAGTGAAAAACCGTTTTGAAACGTTTTAACCGAGACGCCAACAAGTTTATAAATTATGAATCCCACTGACCAAAAAATGGATAAGAAACATCGTGAACGCGGGGACAATTGGACTATCGAATCAAAGATATCCATTGCAATTTACGTACTAACTTATTGAGAGAAAGCAATAAGGCGAAGGTTAAACGCGAGCTAAACAAGGGATTATCGTTGTTTAAATTTAAACACATGTCTAACCCTAAACAATAGCTAAACATGGTCTTGTGGTATCACTTTTGCTAAACAATTGCTAAACACGTGTCCAAAGCGTGTCTAACTTTTTTGTGGTAAGACTGATAGTGTTCACATATTATTATTTACAATTATTGTAAAAGTAGACAACCACTCCATATCGGTATAGCGTACTATCGATTTGATGTACTGTCGATGTAGCGTACCATCGATTTGAGGTACTGTCGATTCATTAACCCGTCGATGGAACGTCTTCGATACGGCGACCGTCGATGTAGTGACTGTCGATATTATGAATCAGACCCCTATATTTGTATGAGTCACTTAAATTTTTTATTTTTAGTCCGCGTTTTTTTCTTTTTTTTTGGTTACGTGTTACTTTTAAATAAAAGCTTGTAACTAAAAAGTTTTTTTTTATTATTATTCAATTCTACGTTTGACACGCGCGCCTCGTTTGATATATTTATGTTTTTACACTTGGCGTTTTGCAAACGAACAACGGCGCTGCAACATTAGAAAAAAAAAAGTGAGAAATAGACGGTTGTCAAGGTCACCCGTAACGTAATTAGCTATGTGTCGTTACGTGTTTTTTAGGTAACATAACACAACGCGTTTTGCGTTTTGACAACGTTTTCCAAACCATCTATTTCACAACGATCTATTTCATAACACAACACAACCACACATAGACTCATAACGATGTGTCGATTTTAAACAACTGTCTAATTTATAAAACGGCTGGTTTAATGTAATTGTTTCGTTATGGTGCACATTCAGTACCTAACAAAACAAGAGTGCATTTAAGGTCATCGAAAAAAAAAACAATGAAATTATGTAGGTAATAAAAGTAATCAGCGAAAAACGACTTTATCTTAACAGAATAACTATCACATAATCTCAAAATAATGATTTTATTAAAATATTTTTAATTATTATTATTTGGAATTATACTCGTAATTAATAAAATCGTCTATATTTTTAAATTAATATTTTATATTTTATTCTACGTTTTACGCTCGCATCTCGTGTGTTATATTGTTACACTTGACGTTTGCAAACGAACCACAACGCTGCAACATTAGGAAAAAAGATGTTGTGAGAAATATACGGTTTTCAAGGTCACCCGTAACGTTGTCGTTGTCGCTCAGAGTCAACGTTTGGACAACGATCTGTGGGGTACACACACAACGCCCACTCCACTCGGAGCTGATCACTTTTGCAGTGTCGCGCGGTGCACACGCACAAATCCATTGGCTCTTATTTAAAATTAAAACAGTTATTGTAACTTCATTTAATCAGTGTTCATCATTGTAATCCCTACTCTTTATTGAAAAGTTTTGTTAGAATGCTTTCAAGTAAACTACTTGAGTTATTATGCGAGTATTATTTTCTGAACACCTGCAACGTTACACGCCTACGATGGAAAACCAAGAGATGGATCAGCAGCGAGCAACACGGGGCGTCGTAGCAGCTCCACACCCCGATATAACTAGCTGTTGCCCGCGACTTCGTCCGCGTGGTTAGAAAGATATGAAGTTTAATGATGTTTAACCAATGTTTAACGCATACTATTTTTTCACTTCTCTTGCTCAAAAAGGCCGTCATTGTAGCATAGAGCGGGGATATTAAAATAGCATTTCATTCATCCTCTAGGGGTTTTTTTTTTTTTTTTAAATTTTTGTGTGTCAAATATAAGACAATGTGCCTACAAAAACGAAAAAGTCTTTAAGTAGAATAATCATGAATAAAGACTCGACTTATTACTGTTTCATAAAAAAGAACCTCATTTTAATTTTGAAAATGGAACTAAAATCGGCGATCTCTGGTAGAATGCATACAATGTGTTGCGGAAACAAAAAAAAGACATTGGCGCGAAATCTTTATAATTTTTCTCTAATTGCAAATTGAATTGGTAGTGACCGTAATTAATTATTTCATATTGTATTGAATTGTTTTATTTTCTCGCAATCGTAGAGAAATGTATAGTGTAACACACGGCGCTAAAACCCATTAAAACTCGGTTTCTATTTACTCCCTCGCTAAAGCTCGGGAGTAAAACTACCTTGTCCGCTCACACGTTCGCGCGCGCAGCCAAGCAGCGCGTCTAACGTCCAGCCGCGCGGAGTCCGCGCGACCGCGTGAGCGCCGCGAATGCGCCTCAACTTAAACCTTATTGTTTAGCAAACTACTGCAGTTACATCAAAGTAAAAAATACGTGTGTATAGCAGAAACTGTATAGAATCGACATAAGAGAAAATTTAATTACAGCAACCAGTTAAAGTACTCAAAAAAAAAGTCAAACTTGAGAATATGTGTTGATTATCAGTAAAATATTTGTTCTTACTAAGTTTTTACCTATAATTTTGTACTTTGTGTCTATAAAACCTAAATAAAATTAAACTAGACTACATAAGCTTTTTTTTGATACACCCAAGTCATTTTTTGGAATGTTCTGAGTACCACAACAAACCAAAACTAACAACTCATACCCACCTCAATTTGATGGCTAGTGAAATTACGGCAAGATGGCCGCCCGTAGGGCTCTCACACATGAGATGATGGCACATGATTTATTTTGTTATGAATAATTTATTTTGTGTTTTTAGTTGAAATGACAGAATAATTTATTTTGTGTATTTTTTTTTTATTTACTTATAAATTTTTAAGTAAATAAAAAAAAAATTGTGGCATTTCAATTAAAAACACAAAATAAATTATTCTTAAATATACATTATATAATATAATATATAATATTATATATATACATTATATAATATAATATATAATATTATATATATACATTTCTAAATAATAAAAATAAAACATTTAAAAATATCTTTATTATAATATTTATTTGATATATTACATTTTTTAGTAGACCAAATTGTGAATCTAAACTTTACTAGTTTCGAATCCACTGGAACACACACAAAAATTTCATCAAAATCGGTCCAGCCGTTTAGGAGGAGTTCAGTGACATACACACATACAGAAGAATTATATCCCCCAGGGCTCCATACTATCCCCTCTTATTTTAATGCTGTTTACCAGTGACATCTCCAACAGTAAGAAGGCCCAGTTGGCTCTTCATCAGTTAAAGACTAGCAGGCCCGGCTGACATTGTTCTGCACTGAAAATAAAAAAAAAACCAACTGTAACAAACAAGTTCATAAAGTTCAGTATCATGCTGTATTTGCAAATGAAACTTATTCGTGGGAGTACGTAATGTAGGCTAACATAGTGAATTTGACACAGCAAAACCATCAACGAATCATCCAACCATAGAATGGTATAGCCATTCTCAAATCCACTGAAACACACACAAAAGCTAATAATTAAAATCATGAACAAAACTCTCCAAGTTAGCAAAGTTCCAGCAAATACGTTTCTTATTACCATACAATACAACTAGATTGGGATTCAAATTCCGCCCGGGGTAAAGCTTTGTGCGATGAGCACTTGTGTTTCCATCGTGTCTGGTCTGACACCCATAGTACAGGATCTTCGTAGCATGTGAAATGTCTCCACATATTATTATTATACGTACTTACTGATTTCGATCACACACAGCAGCTCCTCATCCTCTGGAGAAGCAGTAGACGTAGCCATGCCCTCTAGTTCATCAACTGTAACAAACAAGTTTTGTAAAGCTCAGTATCGGGTTGTATTTGCATATAAAACTTAAAGAATATTAATTATACATTCATACATAATTATGATTCATAAACTTGGTAGACGAACTGACAGACTTGACTTACAGTTTGGACTTCAGAGAATAGCAAAGTGAAATAACATCAAGTAGATAGCAGTGATTAGACAATACAGAAAAAAACTTAAACCAAAATTTACCTTGTTGGCCGTTTCCTCGGAGGAGCATCCACTCCCGGAGGATGAACTCTTGCCGGACGCTAGCTGGCAGCGCATTCACTCTGCGCTGCGTCAGCTGCCTCTCTGCTCTTGCTTGAGACGGAGGGTCTTCCAGAATGGCACTGGCAAAACATATAAAACATTGTAGATATATCTTTAAAAATATACTGCATACAATACCTTGTTATTAAAAGATACGTACGCCTGTGCACCTGCACCTCGGCCTCGTCCTTTCCTACACCCTCCTTATCTCCCACGTCTGTCCCTGACATGCCCTGGCATCTGCCCTTAATTTTCTTGACTTGTGGTTCTACAAAAATAGATACATTCACTTTTATTGCAGGTTCCAAATCTAAAATATGAATATCAATTACACTCATGTTTTTTGTTTGTACGAGCCCTTCTTGCAGGTCCTTACACAGACGTTCGGGCCACCACGAAAGCTGCTACTGACAACCTTTGGAACGTAATTAATATCACATCGAATCTAACCTTATTTCGTTATATTTTTACTGTCTAGGTGTGTGTAAATACTAATAATGAACTAATTTCCATATTACGGGCATTCAATTAGAAATTTATTTAGTAAATCATACAAAAATAATTCGAAATTGCCCACACTCAACACAGCGTCATGACCATGTTTTGCATTTCGAGATTTTCGTTTGCAACAGACTTTGAACCAATTACATTTTTAGATATTCGTAATGCTTGAATCTTGAGGATTTTTTTGATATGATACACAAATACCATGAGTTATTAATAAAATTGTACTTACATTGTAAACAGAACACGCCACCGTTTTGAAAAATTTCACTTTGACATTTTAGCAACACGTTCAAAATTTATTTTGTCGATGGTTTTTAACTTCGGAAACATTAAGCGACTTATTCACAGACGCGGAATGAAATACAGCGCTACCACAGATATTATGGAAGCGTTCGTGGAGTTGCCGCTGTATAAAACCGATTTAGGGCCAAAAAGTCGACTTAGGTTTTTAAGTTGCGGGAACGTACGGCCCGGAGAAATTATTGGGTGTATTCCGTGTGTTCCGTCTTAGGACCGCCCCTGTGGAACATCGGGTACGACTGGGTGCTGAGGGGCGAGCTCCAGCCGGGCGTGGACCTGACGTGTTACGCTGACGACACGCTGGTCACGGCCCGGGGTAATCACGATAATAATGAAATTGGTTTTTGTAGCGACATCTGTCGAGATGATTTAGTTACAAACAAAACCTAAAGTTTTGGGAACAACATGTAGATGGAGCCATCATCTTTTGGTCCAAGCCAAATATATGTGACTGTGCCCCCCCTGCGCGACTGGCCGACAGGGACAGGACAGCCCGACAGCGCTCGGCGCTGCGTAATTCGAAAATAACATAATAGGGTATTTTACTCTATACGAGAAAAAAACTATAAATATGTTACTGAGACAGTTTAGACATAAAGCAGTCGGAAAATGTAAGTTTTAGTTTATGAAATAACAAAACAATTTTTTAAATTCAATTTAAAATTTTCAGTATTTTTAATCTGTTGCAAAACACCGTGAAATAGTAGCGGCCATGTTATTACGCCGTATGGCTGTGTAAACAAAAAATTGTCAACTGTCAGTCAACCGATTGGCGTAATAAAGGCTTTGTACTTTTATTATTTTCGTAACCAACGTAATTTTTTCATTATTACACATATTACAAAATATGCTTTTAATTATTTTTAAATGATATAAAATTATCATATTTAATATGAGCTCATTTGATACAAAACGAACTGACGTCATTTACGCTGAGCAATATGGCGTCCAGTAAGAGGCGTTTTCGTCAAATTACGCGCGAAATTTGAAAATTTAAAATTAAGATGCAATTTTATGGCACTTATCGATTGAATAAAAATTTTGTGTTTTTTTTGGTGGCATATTTGCACTACAGAATTTCATTGAAACCCTTTTCAAAAATTGGTATAATACCCTATTATCGATAAAGTAATTTTTTTTTTTTTTATTGATTTTTGTTTGCCTAAGCTCAGCTAACAAACAGTATGTTTTGATTATACTTTGTAATGAAATGTTATGAGATTTAGCACATTTTAGTGTTTTGTATCAAGCAAACGCGTGACGCACTTCCGTGCGCCAATGGACAAACTTGTATGGAGAGGTTGCAAGGTGGGGGCATCATCTTATAAAAGAGCGTGCACTCCGTAAGTATGGCAGACACTTACAGCAGCGGGGAGGAACGTACCTCCCGCGCTTATGTGTGATACAGACCCCCCCCCCCTTTACCCAGGGAGGAGGGAAACCTCACGCCGGGTTTCTACTTTTAGGGACCGCGACCCCCCAACCTCGGGCAAGGGGCCCAACCGGCCCCGTCACAGACTCCTCGCGCCCCCATATAGGAGGCGCAAAGAAGACTTCACACGTAAGTATGGCAGTCGATACTCGGATTCGACTCAGTAAAGAGTTCCTGCTCACGACAATACTGTCGGTTTACGTGGTACAGCGCTGCTGTATATTCACATGGCTGTATAAGCTTGCTGCTAGCGAGCGATACACTTTGTATTTGGGTGGCTTATGCTACTGTACGAACTGTAAACCTTAGGGTTTGTTCGTTTATCATTGGGTGGATTGGCCACTGTACGAACTGTGGGACCTTAATGGTCTGTTCGATTTACTGGGCCTCAAGTCTGCTATTACAATAGTGTCAGAATGGTCTATCATTGATTTCATAATTGTTGATTTTGACAAGTTTGGTAATCTACTAAAATAATGGCGTCATTATGAAAATCAATGATAGACCATTCTGACACTATTGTAATAGCAGACTTGAGTCCCTGTATTGTTGCTGTAACTTTAACTTACTTTATCTTGTTACTAATTAGGTACCATTTGTATTGTGTTTTCAAGTAGTGTGTAATTGTTTTTACAGGTCAAGTTTATCCCTAATGGGATAATGGGAACGCCTATAGTCCTGACGATGTACTATACCGCTCGACACTCCTCCTCGCTCGATCGCTCCTGATCCTACATATTTTTTTTTTTTTATGTATGTTCGGGCATAACTCTGTCTCAAATAGACGGCTATGCAAAATTCTTTTTTTGATCGAAAGAGGTTTATTCCGAAATGGTCCCATATAAATTATATCAAAATTGATACAGCCCTTTTAAAGAAAATCAACAAATTCCCAAATAAATTACTTAGACGACGTTTTAGTTTCTTCAATCTTTGGAGAACTTTAATCTCTTTTAAGTGTGTCGCCGTTTCTTAATGGATTTGGATGTTAGGGCACCACTAAAAAGCGAAAAAGAAAAAAAAGAAAACTGCCTTCAAAAACTTTAGCACAGAACACACATAACTTTACTTTCAGAAGTCGGTAGCGGTGGCTTTGTGTTTGTTGTTTTGTATTGCCACCGACTTCCGAAAGTAAAGTAATGTGTGTTCTGTGCTAAAGTTATTTATCACTTTTTAGTTTTTGAAGGCGGTTTTCTAATTTTTGAAAAAACTTTTTTATTTTGACAATAATATTTTTCAATTAACAAATACAATACAAAGATATGCTTAATAAGGAATTAAAATAGTTTTTCATAAATTCTAGCCATTTTAGAGTAATTTAACCTTAAAAAACCCAAATATACGTTTATTCACAATTTTAACCGATAACACTTAAGAAACGGCAACACAGTTAAAACAGAGATTGAAAGTACTCCAAAGAAGAAGAAATTATAACGACTTCTATGTATGTTTTTTGGGATCAAAATGTGCTGAATCAGTTTCGATAAAATTTATATGGGACCACCCCTGATACATACCCTATTTATGAAAAAAAGAATATTCAAAATCGGGTTACATTTGCCGGAGAAATCACGTAAGAAATATACAAAAAAAAGTCGAATTGAGAACCTAATTTTTTTTTAAGTAGCCTGAAAATAGTTTTTTTTTGGAATTGGTAAACTGACGAAATTATATAATATTAAAAATAATACTAGCTGACCCGACAGACGTTGTCCTGTCCCTATCTATCTACCCTACCTACCCTACACCTTGTAGCGAATCAACTTAAACCTATTAAATAAAAGGCTAAGTAGGCTTGCACAATTAGTTAAAGAAAAATGAGTTGGGTAAAAATACAGAATAATATAAAAGCCTAAACTAAACGCACTGTAGTAGGTAAGGTACGCAATGATAGGAAGATAGGTAGTCTGGCGGCTCCAACCCAAAGAGTACTATAAGTATACGGGTAAAGAGTGCCCTCTTACGATATATTTATGCCAACAAGCGCAGTGGCGCTGTCTACAATTTGTTCCCGAACTAATCCAGCGTCTATATCTAGCTATAGATGTATAGGTGGGTACTGGATGTATAGAAATAGAGCATTATTATTTGGTGCAACCGCTTATCAACGGTAACGAAACCATTTTAAGCGGAACTGGCTTATTATCACTTGTCGTAGATACTTTCTGGAAGATTTCACAACAGAAATACAAACTAAAAATGGAAAAGATGATACAAGCATGCGACAACATACACGCAGTACACGCAGTGATATAGCCACCATTTTGAAATTTGTAACAGATAGTACCAGTCAAAAAAAGATCAGTACGAAGATATCATCTTATTTATTTTAATGTTTAAAAATATTAAAATAAGCTCAACTTTAATTGGAAACTTAAAAGATATTTTGGTTTTATATTTTATGTCATAAAATATTATAATGAAATTGGTTTTTGTAGCGACATCTGTTGAGATGATTTACTTACAAACAAAACCTAAAGTTTTGGGAACAACATGTAGATGGAGCCATCATCTTTTGGTCCAAGCCAAATATATGTGACTGTCCCCCCCCTGCTCCAGCCAGAACGGCAATCAGGACAAGACCGAAGTAAGAAGACTGGCGCGCAGTCAGCTCCAAGCTCGGGAACGGAGGTCCCAGGCGGACCTTTCAGCAGAATCCGCCTTGGGAGGTGCAGGCACGCGCCAGCTCGACGGCTCTGATGAAGACTGTTCCCGATTCCGTTATAGACTGGTGGACTTCAGTAGACTTTGAAGTTCTATGATGATACTAGTTAGAATCCAAATCTCGACTGACTGCTCTCTGTCAGTGCGACTTATATAGTCGGCTTCTTCCGAATTTTCATATTTCTAAATATGATTTTTCTTCTTGCCGTCATATAATCATTCCATCTGACTGACAAGTATAATCAGCCAGGATTAAGTGTAGCCGGCCAGCTATATCAGACCTTCATGAAATCACGTGTGTAAAGAATTTTATAAATATAATTTAGTGATTTAGTAACAATCGTAATCTAATATATATCTAATATATATAAATCTCCTGTCACGATGTTTGTCCGCGATGGACTCCTAAACTACTGAACCGATTTTAATGAAATTTGTACACCGTGTGCAGTTTGATTCAACTCGAAAGATAGGTGTAGGGTAGGTGTAGGTGTAGGGTAGGTGTAGGGTAGGTGTAGGGTAGGTGTAGGGTAGCTGTAGGGTAGGTGTAGGTAAATAGGCAGGTAAGTAGGTAGATAGGGACAGGACAACGTCTGTCGGGTCAGCTAGTTACATATAAAATACAATCAAATATTAATGAAAATAATTTAAGTTACATATGCCAAAAGACTAGGAGCCGAGTCACAAAAAAATAACTAACAGTTGACAATGTGGACAACTGACATAAAAGTCATAATAAACAATAAATCTAAATAAAAGTATGTACAATTCCAAGAAAAGGCAGGGGAGCTCAAAGGGCATCAAAAATCTCGTCCACATCGCTGTCAACGGGACACGTGCCCAACCGACTGGCAGTATTGCCACGTTGTATGGCAATGCTGATTCTTTGACCCAAGAATAGACCAGCCTTCTGGTCAAGTGAAGAGTCGACCAGCCGCTTGGCGATGTCACGAAAAACAATAATAATAATAATAATAATAATGGCAACATCACATTGTATTGGGATCGATCTATCATCACTGACAGGACTATTGTTGCCAATAAGCCTGACATAGTGGTGATAGATCGATTAGAGCGTCGCGCAATGATTGTTGATATAGCGGTTCCGCATGACGAGAACATCGTGAAAACCGAGAACGATAAACAAATTAAGTATCTTGACTTGGCTCGCGAGGTTGTCGACATGTGGGATGTGAATACAGCAGTCATTGTGCCGATAGTCGTTACGGCCAATGGACTCATTTCCAAGAGCCTCGACCAACACCTAAGGAGGCTCTCGTTGGGCAGCTGGATCAAGGGCTTGATACAGAAAGCGGTACTCCTGGACACGGCGCGTATAGTCAGGAGATTCCTCTCTCAGGAGCCCTGACCACCGGTAGCTTGGACCCTATTCCCGATACCGGTGGGCTACTATTTTTTATATTTTTAAATGTTTTTATGTTTTTTTTTTACTAATATTTAAAAATATAAAACAATATGTAAATAAAATAAATAAATGAGAATAATAATTAAATAAAAAGTGTTTATTTCTCACCACAAGCCAAAAATTACAGACAAAATTTTTCAAAAACAATAAGTAGCTATTCGTAACAATTTCTGGTTGTGGATCGCTGGTGCCTGTGGTAGGTAGTAACACCTGTAATACAGGTCACCAGGTCCCCACCTACTCCTAGTTACGGGTACACTACATAAATACGAAAAACTTTATTCCGAAAGTCAGAAATACGAATTTCAAAATACCGATTTTCATAATTCCGAATAGTTCAAAATTCCTAATATGGCAACTCCGATTTATCATTCATCCTATTTTTATAATACTAAAATTTCAAAATTCCGAACGTTTATAATTACTATTCTCAAAATACCGAGTTTCAAAAGATCGAATAACAAAAAGTCCGACATAATGAAAATTCCGAACATCAAAAATACGAATTCCGATTATTAAAGTTCCGATTATCTTTATCGTTATCGTACAATCGTTTATCGTGCAAGCAAGCATGCATCATGCAAGCGAGCATGCAAGCGAACATGCAACATGCAGCAGGCATGGTTTTTATCACGGCTACGGCGTTGCGGGGCTCCGGCGGTACCACGCGAGCTTATCGTCGCAGATGGTATTCACGCTCACCACCGCAGCTTCGGCTGCCGGCCAGTAAGCCGAAGCTGCGGTGGTGAGCGTTAAAACCACCTGCTCCTCAGCTCGCTAGCCACCTCGCCCCTCCGCGCCTACGCGAATTTAAATTACACTCTAGGGGTAGGGCAGACAAGACTACGTGGAGTCGGTTTCACAGCAATTCGTTTCTGTCATTAACTTTTGTAGCACAACATATTGACTTTTTAAGATTATATTTGTTATTGTCTATATATTTTTGTTGAAATAAATTCCATAGAAAAATACACCGAATAAACAATATTTGTTAAAAAGAAGTTTGTTAAACAAAAAAATGTGATTAAAAATTCTTTGAATTGTGTTTCTGTGAAATATGTTTCATTCAAGTAAATAGTCTTTGAAACAATAATAGTCGAAATAAAAATACAAGAACCAAATATTATATGAAACATTTTCTGGGAAACGAAATTCTATGAAATTTCTGTCTGCGAAACAAGCTACGCATATATTCAAAATGGTGTCCCCATTTTGAATATATATGCGTAGCTGAATTGAATCAGAATCCTAATTTTAACAGTTTATTCGAAATATTGAAATTCGTGATTTCGTTTTTCGGACCGAGAACTCGTCGAGAATTTGATTCTTCGAACATATGAAAATCGGAAAACAAACAAATCGGATTTACGACATTCGGTAAAATAACTTTCGTGATTTTAAATAATAGAGATTATGATTTTTAGGTATTATGAAATTCGGACTTTTGAAAATCGGAATATTTCGATATTCCGATTTTCAAAAGTCCGAATTTCATTTCATTTAGGAATAAAATATTCATTTAGGAATAAAATATTTCGGAATATTTGGGTGTTCCCCCTAGTTACATTATTTGATAGCTTACATTTATTGGACAGCGAGTAACAAATGCTAAATGACACAAATTAGTGAGTTTAACCATTAGAGTAAATAGTTAGGTTCTGTATGAGGGTGTAGGTATTTGGGTGTAGGTGTGTGTGTGTGTGTGTGTGTGTGTTTGTGTGTAAATGTGTGTTTTGTTTACGGGGTTCCGGATGTATGTGATTAGACTGGTACCTCAAAGAGAGCTTCTGTGGCGGTGTATGTTTGACTTTGGAGCCAGGCTTGTAGAGTGGTTTTAAAATTATGTATATTCAGTGATTATGGCAAAACCCCCCCTTGGGGAGGCCTATGTCCAGCAGTGGACGTCTTTGGGCTGGAAAGATGATGATGAATGAGTGCAGAGAAAGAATTCGGTTCAATTTGTTGTACAGATAGGGTCCAAGAAAAATGAAGAATCTTTGACTAAAAGAGGTTAGGAGGAGGAGGAGGAGGAGGTTAGGAGGAGGTTTAAGAGGAGTAGATGAGGCAACTAATTGATTTCGGCGATTGGTTTCCTGAGAGTAGTTGGAAATAGCGTGTTGCTTCATGGCCACCGCCAGTATATACAATTGCCTAACCGTAAGGACTTGACAATATTCATAGAGCTTGACGGTGGGATAAAGTCTGGGCTTGAAGCAGCACACTTTAAGAACGGCTCTTTGCGCACGTTCGATCCGAATATTGTTAGATTTAACCGCACCACCCCAGGAAGAGATACTATAAACCAAAATAGATTGACACAGCGCCTGATAAGTCATTTTCATGATGACAGCATCTGCTGATTGGCGTATCATAAATATCATTTAATAAAATATAAACGCATGTTCTATAGTCATAATAATAAATATTGAATTTCAGCTAATACCATGAAAACGAATAGTATTATATAGGGCGACTGGTAATAAGTGCACGATACTTAAACACGTGATTGTGTTCATCATAACAAACAACTTTCCCGGCGAAAAAATGTTTTTTGCACTGGTTCACTTATAACACAACAGCCGTATGAAATTCACGCGCGCGCACAATTGTGACCTAAAGTGAACCAGTACAAAAAACATTTTTTCTTCGGGAAAGTTGTTTGTTATCATGAACACAATCACGTATCGTCGCTAATTACCAGTCGCCCTATACAAAACAAGTATTTAATAAGATACAAGGAAAACAATAATAACAAGATGATCATGGATGACATGTAAGTAGTATATTAAATACTATAACCTTCTCAACACCTACCCTAACCCTCAACATTTAGGGGGATGAAAAATAGATGTTGTCCAATTGTCAGACCTACCCAATATGCACACAAAATTTCATGAGAATCGGTCAAGCCGTTTCGGAGGAGTTTAACTACAAACATCGCGACACGAGAATTTTATATATTAGACTAGCTGACCCGACAGACGTTGTCCTGTCCCTATCTACATATTTACCTACCTTACATTTATCCTACACCTACCCTACACCTACCCTAACCCTTAACATTTAGGGGGATGAAAAATAGATGTTGTCCGATTCTCAGATCTACCTAATATGCACACAAAATTTCATTAGAATCAGTCAAGCCGTTTCGGAGGAATTTGACTACAAACACCGCGAGACGAGAATTTTATATATTAGATAAAAACATAGGTGCACAAAAAAAGCAAACACAAATATAGAACCGCCTCCTTTGAAATCGGTTAGTTAATAGTATCACTAAAACTACTTGGTAAGGGTATTCGCCGCCCTGTATGCAAATATGTCATTTTAAATCATAGGATTGAATAAAACTAAACTGACATCACATTTTGTGAGGCTTTTAGCAAATGTGACTTGTTAAATTACTCTTATTACTAAAACTACGCTGACATATTTTACACTTGAAACGTGGCTTATCACGAGTGTGTATACGAATATGTTTTACTAAATTACACTTTCGATTAAAACTTTGTTGACATATTTCACATTTGTGAGGCTTTTCACCAGTGTGTATAAGAGTATGTTGTACTAAATGACTATTTCGACTAAAACTTTGCTGACATATTTTACACTTATAAGGCCTTTCACCAGTGTGTGAGCGAAGATGTTTTACTATACAACTCCTGTCACTAAAACTATGCTGACATATATCACATTTATAAGGTTTCTCACCAGTGTGTATACGAATATGTGTTACTAAATTACCTTTTAGACGAAAACTATGCTGACATATTTCACATTTATAAGGTTTTTCACCAGTGTGTTTACGAATATGTGTTACTAAATTACCCTTTCCACTAAAACTATGCTGACATATTTCACACTTGAAAGGTTTTTCACCAGTGTGTTTACGAGTATGTCTTACTAAACTACCCTTTTCACTAAAACTACACTGACATATTTCACATTTATAAGGCTTTTCACCAGTGTGTTTACGAATATGTTTTACTAAATTACCCTTTCCACTAAAACTACATTGACATATTTCACATTTGTGAGGCTTTTCACCAGTGTGTGTTCGAATATGATTTACTAAAACACCCTTAACTCTAAAACTACACTGACATATTTCACATTTATAAGGCTTTTCACCTGTGTGTTTACGAATATGTGTTACTAAATTACCCTTTTCACTAAAACTACACTGACATATTTCACATTTGTGAGGCTTTTCACCAGTGTGTGTTCGAATATGACTTACTAAAATACCCTTACGACTAAAACTACACTGACATATTTCACATTTATAAGGCTTTACATCAGTGTGTCTACGAGTATGTATTACTAAACTACCCTTTTCACTAAAACTACACTGACATATTTCACATTTATAAGGCTTTTCACCAGTGTGTTTACGAATATGTTTTACTAAATTACCCTTTTGACTAAAACTACACTGACATATTTCACATTTATGAGGCTTTTCACCAGTGTGTGTTCGAATATGAATTACTAAATCACTCTTTCTACTAAAACTACACTGGCATACTTCACATTTGTGAGGCTTTTCACCAGTGTGTTGACGAATATGTGTAACTAAATTACGCTTATTACTAAAACTACGCTGACATATTTCACAATAGAAAGGTTTTCCATCAGTGTGTACAATATTAAGTCGTTTCAAATGTTTGTCTTGATTAAAACTAAGCTGATCAGATTTCAAAGGCTCTTTGAATATAGTAGCAGGCTTGGCCGAACGACTTCGAGTGTTACCGATAATGTTCGAGTTTGATAGTTCATTATTCTTTTGCTTGTGTGCAAATGTATCTTCCAGGTTTATTCTTTGTAAAACAAGTTTCGGTATCTTCACACCGAACACACCTGTAATTATAATTTAGTACAATATTTATTGAAGTTTGGGGAATGCATATAAGTCAACTGCAACCAAAAAGTATTGCAGAGCGAGCACCCAGTTCTGTGATTCAGATGAGTAGTATTTTACTGTAAATCATTAAAATCTTCCTTCTCAATATAAAAAATCCCAATACTAATCAAAAATACTGACAGCACATAAAAAATAGTTACCTCAAAATATTATTATTATAGTAACAATTTCAGCTCGTGACGCATCGCTAAATAAATAAAACTTAAAGTCATAGGTCGACGGGCTCCTATTTCTATCTGCAGGGCTTAAAGGAACCCAACCTAACTAACCTCGAGGTGCCCAATAATTATTATTTGTACAAGTTTTGATATTCAGTTAGTTAATTAATAGTGCAACAATAAGTTTACTAGATGCGCATTTGTTGATTTTGATGTTTTTGATTTTTCACAATAAATTTAACAATAAAGCTTTTCGTACAGACAGCATCTTCACATAGGGGGTAAGCAATTGATGACGCTGTCGTACGTCTTAGTCGAGGCGCAAATATTTTTCAATCCCAAAGGAG
Organism: Charanyca ferruginea; assembly: GCA_947361185.1. Lineage (NCBI taxonomy): Eukaryota > Metazoa > Arthropoda > Insecta > Lepidoptera > Noctuidae > Charanyca > Charanyca ferruginea. Next base: position 3,964,918 of record OX376081.1, on the reverse strand, counting down.
ATGTTTCATTTTGTATGGGACTCCGCCCATAACATGTGCCTTACCCCTGAATAGAATAAAGTAACATTTTTCATAACATCAAATAATTTTATGTACACACGGCTACGGGTTCAGAGATCAGCTTATACTGCAAATATATAGCTTTATTTGTAGCCGTGTGTACATCATACAAATTAAAAATGTTTGACGATTGTTTAACTGACACAGATTCAGTGTTTATGTCGAAACAAACGTTCATTTTGAATAATTCGTTCAGTATGTTTATTCTGTTACAATCTCCCTCGGTGAACACCTAGGTGAAGTGAGTTGTCATCCGTTCCGATGCTAGGGATTGACAAAGACAAAGCAGACGGACGGATGACAACTCACTTCACCTAGGTGTTCACCGCGGGAGATAGTAACAGAATAGACATACTGGGCCCTGTTTACTAAAGCTGACAATCCGACAAGTCCGACATATGTCAAAAAGTGTCAATTCGACAATTTTTCTATTTAATAAAACTTACAGGTGACAAAATTGTCATGGTGGAAAATTCACAAATATGTCGGATTGTCGCGACAATCCAACATATTTCTGTTCAATAAAACTTTTATAGCGACAGGTCACAATTTGTCATGAAAAACTTGTCAAATCTGCTTATTAAACAGTAAATTGTCATGACATATTGACATATTTGTAGTCCGACAATCCTAAAAAGAGCGTTACCGTCTGTCGCAAAATCATATTTTGAATTTTGAAGATGTAAGACAGTGTCTATTACAAAAATAACCAATTAATGACGGATAAACTAGTAAACTAAACCTTACCATGGTCCTTTAGCGGCAATTTTGCCATATAGTGTCACGAAGGTATTTCCAATCTATACATATAATAAAACAGTAACAAAACTGTGTCTGTACATTGAATATATTAAAAAAAAATATGAGGGGTGTATAGAAAGAGTAATAGAGCACGAATCCGAAAAAAAAATTCTGTCTGATTGTCTGTTTGTTTGTACACGCTAATCTTTGGAACTACTTGGCGGATTTGAATGATTTTTCTTTTGTTGTATAGGTCTTTCTTAGTCTGGGCAACATATAGGCTATAATTTATCTTAGAAACTTGAACACCTGATGCAAAACCGCAACAGACCAGCTTCTTCTTCTTTTCGAATCGATGGTTTTTCTTTATGCTAGACTACTTGGGCCCAGTAGGTAGCCACATTTATCGCAGCATCAGTAGCGTTTTTAATGCCCTCTAAGGTGCAGGTGTAGGGGCACTTTGGGCACTGTAATAAGTGGGCCATTGTCTGGACAGGATCACCGCACTCACACCAGCTAAACTATTAGAGATACAAAAATGGTACTCTAGCAAAAATTGTTCCACGTGATGAGCATTTTCTGCTGAGAGAATAAATTTGAAGATCTGGAACACCTGATGTGGAACTCCAAGAGCCCAGCTACACCATGACACATTGACACATATAGGAATGACGTCTTAGCAAAAATTGTTCGGTCTGATGGGCATTTCCTGTTGACTTATAAAAATCGAAGATCAGAAACATCTGATGTGAAAATCAAAGCTATCGCTAATTTCACTGTATCTTATAAAATTACATAAGCTGGGAGTACCTCCACGCGGTGAAGGCGGTAACAGTTTAGGACTGATTTTTGATGACGATGGTATATCATTGAAAATTTGACTGTACTGGCCAAAATTCTCATTTATTTATTTATTTTATCGAATAAATATGCCTTCGGACTTATGTTATTTGGGTGTTTAATTTCCTTTTCCATTTATCTTCGTGACACGGTAGCCTACCCGGTAACGCAGGGGAGCAGTCACTTAGATTTTAATTGATCAGGTATCTTTACAATAAAACTATAACCATGCCTAGAAAGAGGTCAAATCTTTCCCAATGTTCCAAAAGAGCTAAAAGATTGAGGATCATAAGATCCCAAGAATCTACCGAAGAGCGTCAGGAGAGACTTGATGCTGTTCGAGAACATCAGGCTGCAACTCGCTCCGTGGAAACCTCTTCAGATCGCGAAGCACGCCTGCGTTCTCAGCGTATTTACGCATCTACATCCAGGTCTCTAGAGACCAGTGAAGAATATGATGAGCGACTGACCGCTGATCGTGAACGTCACAACTACATTGTCTCGCGAGTCGGAGACGTTCACGGATAGAGAATTGCGCTTGAGGTCTCAGCGTATTCGCACATCTACTAACAGGTCTTTTGAACCGAAGGATGAACGTGATGCACGACTAACTGCTGATCGAGATTATCATACACTAGCGATCCGACCCAGCTTCGCATTGGCCTATAGCCTTCCTCGGTAAATGGACTATCCAACACAAAAAGTTTTTTTTTTAATTCGAACCAGTAGATCCTCAGATTAGCGCGTTCAACCAAACAAACAAACAAACTTCAGCTTTATAATATTATAGCATAGATTGTCCCGAACACGCACACAACAAAATATTCATAATCAGTTAGAAAGTGAGAGAAAAAGAATTGCTGGAGTACGGCATGAAGAGACAGAAGAAGAGCGCAACGAACGTTTGAATTCTGATTGACTTCGACATTCTCTGAACAGAATGCCGATATCATCTGAAGATGATATTACTTAGTTATTTTTTTTTCTATTTTATCCTTATTTTAGCTAGTAAATTATCTGCAAATATGTCAAAAGTCGACTTTTGACATATGTCGAGTTTTATTAGACGCGTTTTTAAATGACAAATTTATCAAAATTTCACCTGTCGATTTTTGACATATTTGTCACTTTTATTAAGTAGCCTAAGTCCGACAATTCTACAATTTTGTCACTTTTTGACATATATGTCGAATTGACAGCTTTATTAAACAGGGCCCAGGGGCCTATTTAATAAACGCGACAATGACAGATGACAGGCGACAGGTGACAATAGGGTATTACACCCATTTTTGAAAAGTGTCTCAATGAAATTCTGTAGTGCTAATATGCCACCAAAAAAAATACATAATTTTTATTCAATCGATAAGTGCCATAAAAAGGCATCTAAATTTTAAATTTTCAAATTTCACGCGTAATTTGACGAAAACGCCTCTTACTGGACGCCATATTGCTCAGCGTAAATGACGTCAGTTCGTTTTGTATCAAATGAGCTCATATTAAATATGATAATTGTATATCTTTGAAAAATAATTAAAAACATATTTTGTAATAGGTGTAATAATGAAAAAATTACGTTGGTTACGAAAATAATAAAAGTACAAAGCCTATATTACGCCAATTGGTTGACTGACAGTTGACATTTTTTTGTTTACACAGCCGTACGGCGTAATAACATGGCCGCTACTATTTCACGGTGTTTTATAACAGATTAAAAATACTGAAAACTTTGAATTGAATTTAAAAATTTGTTTTGTTATTTTATGAACTAAAACTTAATTTTCCGACTGCTTTATGCCTAAACTGTCTCAATAACATATTTATAGATTTTTCTCGTATAGAGTAAAATACCCTATCCGACAATTTGTCAATTTAATGTTTAATAAAGATTAGCACTGACAAAGTCACGGTGGAAAATCTACAATTTTGTCGACTTGTCGTGACAATTTGACATATTTCTGTTTAATAAACAATTTCTCTTAACAGGCGACAGGTGACAATTTATCAGGAAAAACTTGTCAAAATTGTTTTACACTTTATTGTCATGATAGGTGGACATATTTGTCGAATTGTTAGAAATTTTCGACAGGCCAATCATCTAACGTCAAGGCAATTTAGTAGTTCCATTACTTGTTACGACTTTAAAAAAAAATGGTGTTAACGTCGTCGACGGATAGCAGTAGTAGTGAAGATGAATATTTGGTGGAAACTGTACGAATTTAATAAGTTTCACTAATTTTACAGTGAAACTTATTAAATTCGTACAGTTTCCACCAAATATTTATCTAAATGTCTTTATTTTTTTTACTAATATTTTAAAATGTAACATAATATGTGTGTAAGAAATGAATAAATGTGAATAATAATATGTGGGAACAATTTTTATTTTTTTTACTAATATTTAAAAATGTAATATAATATGTGTGTAAGAAATGAATAAATGTGAATAATAATATGTGGGAACAATTTTTCACACACGGCCATCTGACCCCAAACTAGGGAGACCCTGTACTATGGGTGTCAGACAGCTGATATACATACACAAATACATTTTTATTTTTTTAAATACATACATATATAGATAAACAACACCCAGACATAAGGCAAATACATGTGCTCATCACACAAATATTTACCCTGGGCGGGAATCGAACTCGCAACACGCTGCGCAGCAGTCGATCGCTCAGCCACTTCGCCAACCGTGTCGTCAAAACTGTCATCTTTATTAGATTAGTCGACATAATTGTCATCTTTATTAAACGGCATTTGTGCAGCAATTCGACTTGTTTGTCAAAAACTGTCAAAATTGTCGGATTGTCACGTTTATTAAATAGGCCGCTGGGGCCTATTTAATAAACGCGACAATAACAGGTGACAGGCGACAGGTGAAAAACCGACAATTCGTCAATTTAATATTTAATAAAGATTATCACAGACAAATTTGTCACGGTGGAAAATCTACAATTTTGTCGACTTGTCGTGACAATTTGACATATTTCTGTTAAATAAACAATTTCTCTTGACAGGCGACAATTTGTCAGGAAAAACTTGTCAAATTTGTTTTATTAAACACTAAATTGTCATAATAGGTGGACATATTTGTCGAATTGTAAGAAATTTTCGACAGGCCAATCATCTAATGTCAAGGCAATTTAGTAGTTACATTACTTATTAGGACTAATTTTAAAAATGGTGTTAACGTCGTCGATGGATAGCAGTAGTAGTGAAGATATTTAGAATATTCATATATTTGGTGGAAACTACGAATGTAATAAGTTTCACTAATTTTGCCGAATAAAACGTCTCTTTTTATAGATAAGGCCTAAAATCGTTAATTTGGCGTCTATTTCCAATATCAAACAAAAATTAAGTTAAATTCAAAACAAACGTACAATAGGGTATTGTACTCTATACGAGAAAAATCTATAATTATGTCATTGAGACTATTTAGGCACAAAGCAGTCGGAAAATGTAAGTTTTAGATCATAAAATAACAAAATAAATTCTTAATTTCAATTTAATGTGTTCAGTTTTTTTATTGTTATACAACACCATGAAATAGTAGCGGCCATGTTATTACGCCGTACGGCTGTGTAAACAACAAATTGACAACTGTCAGTCAACCAATTGGCGTATATAGGCTTTGTACTTTGATTATTTTTGTAACCAACGTAATTTTTTAATTATTTCAATTATTACACCTATTACAAATTAATATGCTTTTAATTATTTTTAAATTATATACAATTTTCATATTTAATATGAGCGCATTTGATACAAAACGGACTGACGTCATTTCCGCTGTACAGTATGGCGTCCAGTAAGAGGCGTTATCGTCACACTACGCGCGAAATTTGAAAATTTAAAATTTAGATGCTTGGACATTATTGTCATCTTTATTAAATGGTACTTATCGCGACAATTCGACTTATTTGTCAAAAACTGTCAAAATTGTCGGATTGTCACATTTATTAAATAGGCCCCTGGTGTCCGCGATGCGACGCATGTCCACGTGTGTAGACACGCGGCGGGTGCACGTCGCGGGCGCCCGTTTATAGGCTTATTACATTACACTATACAATTCTTAGGAAATCAATTTAGGAAATCAGCAGGTGTAATCGCAGTTAGAACAGATTGGATCTGATTTAGTGTAAATTGGTGGATTACTAAATTGAATTCTAAATTGGTCCAGTTTAGAATTCAATTTAGTGTAGTGTAATCACTAGCTAACAACTTAGGTTCCTAAATTGGTTTCCTACAAATTGCATATTGTAATAAGCACATTAGCGCAGCTTCAGCCATTGATGTAGGAATACTACACTTACTAGGTACTTTTTGTTCTTCTTCCACTTCAGTTTTAAACTCCACTAAAGGTACATCATCATCTGAGTCAACATCAGAATGTGGTGGTATATCTTCTGCATCTGAACAGGTATTGTACACATGTTTTGTTTTTAATTCTGTGAATAAATACAAAGCGTTTAGTGTGTGTGCGATGTTAAAAGGAAAGTGTGTCGAGAGATAATTAAAACGATGGAGAACACTAAAGTCTTTTAATTACTCCAAAACCAGTTACAATGAATACACTTAGAATATATGTCATTCACGCGTCTGTAGTGTATAGTACAGTACAACTATCCGATTAGGTGGTCACGAGACAACTGAGGCTAGCTGCGCGCTGGATAACAAATGAACTACAATGTGCAAGCGTCAGCAGTCCTCTACAAGCGCCTGGAGCTATAGTTAATATTTGTTTTATTTCACCACATTACATATTTATTTATTTATACTTAATTCACAAAGGTACAAAGCCGGACTTAATGCCTTAGTCATTCTCTTCCAGTCAACAGTTCTTGGATTAATTTTTAGTTTAAAAAAACATACCATCACTTGGAGGTTCCTCCTCTGGCTCAATAACGTCATCTTGTGTCTCACAAACAGCTGGTAGTTCTTCTTTGATAGCAACGCTTGTTGTTCGACATCCATCATTTATACTTATTTGCTCTATTGCAGTTTTAATAAACCCCGCGAGAAACTGGCGCTGGTTGATCAAAGGATTTGGCTGTAAAAGTTGATTACCTATAGTGTGTAACAATTCTGATAATTTACGAGAAATAAAAGGCTATGCAGAATTGTACGCATTGAATTTAATAGCTCTCACACGAAAGTTAAAATGTGATGAGTATCAAAAACAATTGTAAGTATAAAAGTTAGCACTGACCTAAACGCACTAAGGTTAGGCAGTATCCAGGAGGATTATGATCCCCAGCCTGGCCGGCGTACAGGATCAGCCGAAGAGAAGTCTGACGCGATCAGCTCGGGGACGGAGGCCCCCCCAGGCGGTCAGTAGGACCAGCCCTGGGCAGCAAGAGGCACGCGACAGCTCTACTTAGCCTCTAAACCGACTCTCGGTTGCAGACTGGTAGACTTCAGTAAGTAGACTGGTAGACTTCAGTAAGGTACGCGTATGGGTAATCAGCGTGTTACCCAAGCGACTCCGAGATCTAGACTCCAGCAACGTAAGCGTATGGGGAATCAGCGTGTTCACCCAACGGCTCCGAGATCTAGACTCCAGCAACGTAAGCGTATGAACAATCAGCGTCTTTACCAAACGGCTCCGAAATCCAGACTGCCTCTTTGACAGGTTTTGTTTTCTGACCGTTGTTCCGAAATTCGTAAAAAATCCAATTATGAATCATCTTTCTAGAACGGTCAAATTGCTTTTCTATAGCAAGGTATTATAATACCGGCCAGACTTAATAATTGTCGCTTGCCCATAATTATAATACTTTTTTTAATATAATATTAGTGCGTCTCAGATCTAAAGGAACACACGATAATACAGCGGGTGTTCAGCCGTTTACTATCTAACACAGACAAACAAGCTTACAAGATATACAACATAGAGGTTTTACGTTAGTAGCCGAAAACTTATTTTAGAAGAAATGTTTGCGGTCGTCAATTTGACGACTGTCACTGACAGACATGTCAAAGCAAAACATTATTTATTTTTCAGGTTTGTAAATGTTAAACAATGAATGATAATTATGAAATGAAGATGATACAGGAATACAATTATAACACAGACAACTGTGGGTACATTATATATTACTTATAAGATTCCAAGAATCCATACAACAAATATTATAAAATGTAGACATATCGTGCGATGAATGATTTCATGCCTATGAAAAGTAAATATAGTTTTTCGAGTTGAACCGAAACACTATAAGTGGTCAGTGTTATGTTGATGGACGGACACATGAGTATAAACTTGTTCCTTATAATATTGTCCAAGTTCATGAGATAACGAGGAGGCTGCAAAATTATCGAAGATTTAATAAATATTGCACCACACTTCAGAAACTCTAATTACTGTTAGGGCGCTCTCTCACTTGGATCATTCGCTTGTAATGTAACGTTACAGCGTCGAGCATTATACCAGTGAGGGAGGAGAACCTAGCATTACAGTGCGCAACTTGATGATGCAATGATATATTTTGATCTCACACCCTACCTGGAGCCGACTGTCTATCGGCCCACCAACTCCTAGTCTGTAGTCTTAAGCTAAAGTTGTGCAATTCCATAAAAAATAATAATTTCAAGCGCTTGCACATTCTGAACAAAGGGTCGTTTACTAGAGCACTACAGAACAAGTAATCTCAATGGGCTCCGGACCCTGATGATTCACCTGAAGTTTTGTGGCAAAAAGCTAGAACACTTATAGCAAATATTCTGTAGTCACAACCACTAACGTGTAAAGTGAAAAAACAGCACTGGATGTCAAGTGAGACCTGGGCACTAATTAAAGAACGCAGAATATTAAAGGCTAACAGTGGCGAACACAACAGCTATGGGGCCAGGATTTAATCGGCTTGTCTAAGAGACCTCAATTCAGCGCTGCAGATTATCTGTACTGTACGGAAGTGGAGCAGTCTGTATGACTGTGCTCGCCAAGCAGTCAATAGAGACCGGTGGAAAAGGATCCCGAAGGCTGCGACCGCAGTTGTGGGCGACGCGGAAGCCCCATGACCACGACCACTCTGTCAAGAGTGCACGACTTAGAAGAAGATAATACATACGTATCAGGAATACGACCGAAATCGGGATTGATTTCAAGAGAAGCCGGCCATCCCTCCGAAAGAAACGTAGGTACATACGTATTTACGGGTAGCCGAGATAGTAAGCGCTAAAATGGTAGGGTTACAAATGTATTCCATACTAGCTTTTGCCCGCGGCTTCGCCCGCGTGGATATCGGCAAATATCCTACGATAACGTACTACCGGGATTAAAAGTACCCCGGGGACCCTTTTAGTGCAGCTACTATCTTTCTGGAAGGGTGATTTGTAGTTTAAACTACCACAAGGATCATGTATCATGTTTGCCTTCACAATACCGTAAAGGAGAGGGATCTGTTAAGGCTCAGGTATTTCTGGAAAAATAACTTTGTCGATTTTATCTGGGTTGATACGCTGCTGGATGTGAAGAAGACCTCGTTTTTGTCATTCCACTAAGTATATAAAGGAAAGCATCCCCTAAACAGAGTACCTTTGGTCAGAAGAGCCATCATCTTTTTCACGTTTAGGTGGAATACCCTGGCAATAATGACGTGGCAATCGTATGAATGTTGACCAGGTAAAAGTATATCTGTGATCTCTTTCCATGGGGGATTACATGAATATGACAAAGAGTCGAACGGCCTACAAATTTTTATCATCTATATTACCTTCTTCGGGGATGATTTTTCAAAAACGCTGATACATGTAATGTTCCTGATATAGGTCAACCTTTCCGTCTCTGTTTTAGTGTGTATAAACATTTTTCATCTCCTATTTTACCCTGTTCTGGGATGATTTAATAATGAGGGATTATTGTAATGTTTCTGATATAGGTCAACCTTCCCGTCTCTGTTTTAGCGTTTATAAAAAAAAAACATCCCCTATTTTACCCACTTGTGGGATGATTTTTCAAAAACGGTGATACATATAATGTTTCTGATATAGGTCAACCTGCCCGTCTGTGTTTTAGCGTCTATAAAAAAAAAACATTCCCTATTTTACCCTCTTCTGGGATGATTTTTCAAACGCTGATACATGAAATTATTAGTTACCAACCAAAAGACTAAATACAAATTTTCATGGTGTGAACTACAAAATTAACGGGTTTCCTATTTATACATTCAGCCCTAATTTACGCCCTCAGGGACTGATTTCACAAAAACACTGAAACACGTGGTTTTTTTATTTTTAACCACAATATTAAACACCAATTTTCATCGTTTAAACTACAAAAATGACGATTTTCCATTCAAACTTTCATCCCCTATTTAACTCCCTTAGGGGTTGAATTTCGAAAAATCCTTCCTAATTCCTTGTATACATTATAGAGGGAAACTCTGTGCAAAATTTCAGCTTTCTAGGTCCAAGGGTTTGGGGTGGGCGTCGATGAGTCAGTCAGTCAGTCAATCAGGACACTTCTTCTTATTTATATAGATGAAACATGTTCATCAAAGTTTTTTATTTTAAATATTTGAATTTATTTCTTTACAAAAAAAAAACAAACCTACTCCACCAAAAAAGAGATAAAAGCATCTCTTTTTGGTGCTGTAGTTTTTTTTTCTTAAAAATAAAAAGGTACTAAATAGTTTTTTTTCTAAATTTTGAAACTAATAGTTACGCAAAATTCGGCGCAGAGGGCGCCACTAGCACATACAGTAAACAAACCGCCATATTCTTGTGTTATGTTATATATTGTAATGACTGAGTATTTTGTGAACATATAATAATAATAATAATAAAATATCTTTATTTATCAAAGTTTTAATGATTCTTACTTACCTAACTGTACTTTATCTATATTATGGCATTTGAAAGTGGAGTCTAGGTTATGCTCAGAATAAAATCATATTTCGTTGTCTTATATGATAAAAGTGAACATTATTCTGTAAATGCGACTATCTCACCTGAATATTTTCCAATTTCAATGACATTTTCGGATTTAAAATGTGCTGAACATATTTAAGCGTGTTTTTAGCTCGAAAGTCTCTACTACGTGTTGCTGGTTCCCATAGATTTCGAACATTTTCTTCTTTTGGAAATGAATGATTCCCTTCATTCCTACATACAAATACACAGCACTGATTCATTATTGTATAATATAATACACTTCCCAATTTTGAACTCAAATAACCCTCCGCATGCCTGGTAGGGTCTGTCAGACCCACCTCTGCACACAAACCGTTGTTTTTCATTCAAATTAGAATTTTACGCCTAAGCGCACTCAGTAGCTGGCCGTTATGAATTGCTAGACGCCCTTAGCCCTCTACCTCCGTCCGGAGCATGCCCCTGTGGTAGTAGGACCTGCGTATAGTTTTATAGTTTGCTGCGTATACGGCGTGACTTTTTTATGTAAGTATTTTATGGAAATTGATGTTATTTTTGTACATGAATACAATATTTATTACATTATTTTAGTTTCCAAATGGGGAGTCATTTGTGCGATGATGATATTAGTAATTTATTGAAAGACGCAGCTGAAGAAGATGGCGTAATTTTCAACTCAAGTGGAGACGAGTTCGATCTTGAGTCAGGGAAGCGAGGCGTCTGATTCAGAGGCAGAAAACAATGATTTGGAGGGAAGTTGTTCAGATTCTGAAATAGGCGTGCCCTTGTCTACGCTAGCTTCATTGCGTCAACAAAAAATTGCAGGCATCGCAATCGATAGACGATTGTTGCTTTTTCTTGACATTGCACCCTTCAAACACACAGAAATCGACTCCTGATATGAAACGTAGATGCCACGTATGCATAGTCAAGAAAGATCCCAAAACACAATTTATCTGTGATACCTGTAAGTCACACATTATGTATGGATCATGCAATTTTCCAACGTGCAATTTACTTCCTAACCAGAGCCCTAGAAAATGTTGATAGAAGGGATAAAGACTGAATATTCTTTCGTTTTTTATAAGTATATGGAAGTACCTTATTATATTACATAGTCTGATTCAGTTTTTTTTTTTGTTTTTAATAAGTAACGTGAGTACGTACGTGCTCCTACGCTGATCTGGGAGCAAAAGAAAAACATAGAACGCATCAGCTGCTTATCATCCCGCGCAGGTCGTAAAAGTCAACTAAGGGAAACGTTTACTTTACATCTAAGTAACAACAACCAACTAAAGGCATGCGAACTGCCACAGTTTGCAGATGGCTTAAGTTGGATAATTGGCGTAAGGACAGGACGTCAATTTCGGGTGGTAATGGATAACATTAATCTTAATGTTAACTGCAGCACCCATGAACCAAGTAAGCAGGTTCACTGTCCACCCATCAACCCGCATTAGACAAGCGTGATGGGTTAAATGTCTAATCCCCTCCAAGAAACATGAAGAAGAAGCAAAATAACAGGCCCCAAGTGCCCGGCGGCTCCAGCGGTGCAGCTGCTGATGACGGTGGGCGGTTTCACCCTGGAGCCAGGGGTGCTAAGAATCTCCGGGTGGGATCGATTCCCCGTTCGACGACCACGCCAAACCATACACTGGATACCGAGAAATTGCTTAATGTCATAACCTACAACATTCGTACTCTGAAATCTGAAGATCGCTTGCTTGAGCTCGAAAATGCACTAACTGAGGTCAACTGGGATATCGTTGGCTTATCAGAAGTGAGAAGAAGCGGAGAAGACACCATCGAGAGAGAAAATGCCATATTCTATTATAACGGACAGAGTGGAGGTCTTTACGGGGTAGGATTTTTAGTAGCTTTTAGCTACCACTATATATTATTATTATATATTATTTTTCCACTTTTTAAGTGGAAAAATAATATATCAGAATTCATATGTTACTCAGAGAGGATAGCAGTATTAAAATTTCAAATTTCGAGCACTCAAACACTATCCATCGTTCAAGTGTATGCTCCCACATCAACTCACCCAGACGATGAAGTAGAAGAATTCTATGACCTACTCGACAAAGCTTGTGATGAACATCGAAGCACCTGGAACATTGTTTTAGGTGACTTCAACGCCAAAATTGGACCAAGGCAAGATTTAGATAACCATAGTATCTTGGGCCCATACGGTCTCGGAGTCCGAAATGATCGTGGATCCCGCCTTCTCCAATTTGCTTTTGGCCAAAATTTGTGTGTGGGTAACAGTTTCTTCTTTAAAAAACCTCACAGACGATGGACGTGGAAATATCCTAACAGCCAAATTAAAAATGAAATAGACTTTATTCTTATTTCTAACAAGCTCATAATTAAAAACATTCAAGTAATAAACCAATTTAACTTTAGTTCTGATCATAGACCTGTTCGCATAACAATAAAACTCGACGCAAAAATAAACAGGCAAAAATTTATGAAAAATAAAATCAGAAAATTAAATAAACAATCACTTATGCTAGGTCATAAAGAATTCAAGCTAGAGCTAAGGAATAGTTTTAGTGAACTAGACGCAGAAAGTGAACAAAAAGATGTCCAGCAACTATACAACGAAATATTAAATAGTATAACTAAAGCCAGCAAAACAGTTAGACAGATCAAAATTGGAAGTAAAAAGCTATCAAACAATACCATAACATTAATAAAACAGAGGCTAGATTTAAGTAAAGAAAATAGAGATTCACAGTACAGCCTTAAAGATAAGGAGGTTAAACGTAGTATTAGAAAAGATATAAGGAATTACAACAATAGACTGGTTCAAAATGCATTAGAAAATAACTGTTCTTTAAAAATAGCAAAACAAGGTATTTCAAATAATAAGTCATGGATCACATATCTAAAAGATAACAATGGTGAGAAGCAAACAAATAGAGCAAAGGTTTTAAATATATGTACAACATTTTATAAGTCACTCTACTCTGAAAACACTTTACAAACAATACCCGATTATTACTGCCCTGACAGTATACCACCCATAATAGGATACGAAGTTCATGTGGCCCTCAAAAAATGAAGAACAATAGATCATGTGGTGAAGACGGCATAAGCACAGAAGCATTGAAAATAGGCGAACCTGTCCTCCTCCCATACATCACCAGACTCTTCAACAGCATTCTGCACTCAGGCAGCTTTCCTAAAGATTTTTGCCATTCTAATATTATACTGCTTCACAAAAAGGGCGACAGATCCGATATAAACAATTACAGACCGATTAGCTTAATATCACATATTTATAAAATATTCATTAAAATTATAGAAAGTCGTATATCCAGTGAATTAGACAAGCACCAACCTCCTGAGCAAGCAGGCTTTCGCCCTGGTCTATCTACGACAGATCATCTTCATGCAATTAACCAATTAATAGAAAAACATCAGGAACATAAAATGCCACTACACCTTGCCTTTGTCGATTACTCCAAAGCCTTTGACAGCATTTCACATACGGCTATTTTCGACGCTTTAAGTAAACAACACATAGATCCCACCTACATTAATCTGTTACGAATTATTTATAAAAATAGTACAGCCGCAGTAAAATTAGAAGCCACAGGTCCAAAATTTAAAATAGAGAAAGGAGTCAAACAGGGCGACCCGCTATCTCCTAAGTTGTTCACCAGTACCCTCGAAGAAATCTTCAGAAATGTCGCAAACGATTGGAAGGAAAGAGGCATTGTACTCGGCGAGACGAGACTGACAAATCTCCGTTTCGCCGACGACATTGTTCTGTTTTCTTCTTCAGCCACCGAGCTCGAACGCATGCTTCAAGATCTAAGCGATGCAAGCATTGAGGTTGGATTGAAGATGAATATGTCGAAGACCAAAGTTATGTCCAACGTAACACCGAAAAGCATAAAAGTTGACGGAGAGACAATACAACATGTCCAGGAATACCTCTACTTGGGCCAAGTAGTCTCTTTCCAGGCGAGGCAAGACAAAGAAGTCGCAAGACGAACAGAAAACGCCTGGAAGAGTTACTGGTCCATGAAGGAATTATTTAAGGGTGAACTACCCATGGCACTGAAGCGGAAGCTCATGGACATGTGTATTCTCCACGTCTTGACCTATGGCGCACAGACTTGGTCTTTGACTAATTCCCAGAAGTCCAAACTCAAGGTTTGCCAACGAGCAATGGAGCGCAGTATACTAGATGTTAAATTAACGGATCGAGTTCGAAACACTATACTGCGCTCCAAAACAGGGATAGCAGACGTGGCTCAAAAAGCTGCCCAACTTAAGTGGGACTGGGCCGGACATGTCTGCCGGACAAACTGTGGGCTCAGGTGACACAGAACTGGAGCCCTGAGACAGTAAGACGGCGTCGCGGCCGACCACGAAGGAGATGGCGGGATGAACTGGACGGATTCCTCCAAAACTGGTGGGAGGAAGCAAAGAATCGGGAAAGATGGAAGGCATGGAGGGAGGCCTTTGCCCAGGAGTGGGAAAGAACAGGATAACAAAAAAAGAAAAAAAAAAAAAAACGTGAGTTATAAGTGTAACGAAGTAATTTTTAGGTAAAAAACGCTACCTTAGTATAATCAAGACTGTGGCGGGTGGCGGCCGATATATCCTCCACAATAGTGAGGCAATGTGTGAGAAGACTTATACCCTAGTATTTTGTTGCTCTAGTGCTGGGTGGTCTTCTCATTAATTTAGTCTTTAGTTAACTGGTTCGCTGCCAGTTCCGCATATTTGCGGAGTAAATGTACGGAAATACTGGTTTGATCCAGTTTTTGGCAGCGAATGGGTTAAGGTACTAACAATAGTTTTTAAGTGCAAACCTGTTACTAACAACTTATGGATCTCGTAGTTGTCCGAAATAAAATGATTATTATTATAATTACAAAAAAGTACTAATACAAGTTGGTGATTTCCAATGTTTTTTTATTTCAATATCCAATATACATCTTTAGTAAAAACATAAGTACATTATAATAACATATTTATCAAAAATGATTTGAGAAATAATCAGTTAAAAAGTCGGGTCTGACAGACCCACCAGGCATACCGTGTAACATTTTGCCACCAGGCATGCCGAAGGTTCAAGGCAGAATTTCACAATTTTCATCACGCTTTGAAGACGCGTCCAAAAACTGTTTACTGTTTACGCTAGTGCCGCACTCTGGCGCCAGAACATTGCAGTATTATCCCCTATTAGAATAGTTTTCACACTCTAGGACAGTAGAAGAGTGGAGTCTCCTACCACAGGCTTTTATTGCTTTAAAGGAGGCTCCAATCATTAGTTTAAGCAAGCACTTGTTGTTATATTAAAAAACTTTATGATTTGATTTGATTGTGAATGGCGGTTTGTAACAGTCTTGCAGTAAGTATAGTTATCTATCTATAATCAAATAATCTAATAATCAAACGCATATTCAATCAACATTATAAGGTATTACCATTTATAATCTCAACGAAATAATTATGATAATTTAAAAAAAGTTATCATAATGATATCGGTTCATCGATCGCAAAATTTGTCAAAGTCAAAGCATTTATTTCAATTAAACCATTTACAGAAACTTTTGAACTGTCAAGGTGTCGGTCAGTCAAAAAATTTAAGTTAGTTAAAGTCAAAGTCAAAGATCTTTATTGTGAGACAGTGGTTATAGAGTTGTTATAGAGTTTTAGTGTGCGTTTGCACTGCTCCACCATGTTAGGCATACAATAATTAGATTATTTTTACTATTATTATTATTATCTTAGACCTATGTTTATGTGATATACTTTAATAACTCAATTTGCATCAAAACATAAAGCGGTTTGGCATTAACTCATCATGCATCTTTCGGTCAAAAATTCATGTACCTACTGTATAATATGGTCTATTTACCAAGAAGTCAATTTTTTTTTTAAACATATAAATATTTTCTATTTCTCTTATTTGCTTAGGAAGCTTATTATAAATTCGTGAAGACATTCCGAAGAAACTTTTAGACAGTAGGGCTGTATTTGTTATTTTGTCGGCATGTCGACGGGAGGACGGTCTAAGACACTTCTTTTGTGCCCTAAAAGCGAGTTTCCTGTCTGTAGCATTCCCCCAATAAATTAGTCCATATCTAAGCGTAGAAGTTACATAGGCATGATAGGCGGTTAGTACTGCTGCTTGATTTACAATCTTAGATAGTCTGTATAAAGCGTAGGAAAATTTATTTAGTTTTTTACACACCATATCAATTTGCGTTTTCCATGACATATTTTTGTCAGTCCATAGTCCTGGGAATTTGATGGTATCTGTTTCCTCTATTTTTTTCATGTCATAATTTATATTTAATGTCAAAGGGGCTTTTCTTTGGGAATAACTGACTATTTATGTTTTATCTAAATTTATTATGAGATTATTACGTGTTAACCAATTTATAATGTCCTTTAAAGTATCGTTTATGTAATTTTCAAATGTGTTAATGTCAGTCGGAGAAAATACAGCAGTGCTATCATCAGCAAAAAGGACTAACGGAATTTTCACGGCTCTTGGTAAATGGTTTATATACCTAAATAAGGAAAAGCAAAGGACCCAAAACGCTACCCTGCGGCACGCCATATGTAACATCACTCGGGTTTGATAAATACTGCATTTCAGTTTTCGTCGCAAAAGAAAGCTTATTTATTTCAGTTATTTGTAATCTCTGGCTTAAATACGATTTTATCAAGTCTAGAGCATTACCCCGTATGCCATATCTATACAGTTTTTCGACCAGTCATTTATGATCCACATGGTCAAAAGCTTTGGTCATGTCCATGTACATAGCCGTTACTGGTGTTCTATTATTCATATTTTTGTAAATCCTAATAAGAAGATCGTAGATGGCCATATTGATAGGCTTGCTTTTGCGAAATCCATTTTGCTCACTGACAAAAAGATTATGTTTTTCAAAATAGTTATAAATGCTATTGTAGATTACTTTTTCTATGATTTTGGAAAAAATAGGGATTAAAGCTATTGGCCTGTAGCAAGAGATATCCTCCTTATTACCCTTTTTGAACAAAGGCTTGATGATTGACACTTTAAACTTACTAGGAAATTTTCCGTTTTGGATGCATAGATTAATCAAGTAGCTTAGAACCGGACTGATGGACAGTGCGACGTACTTTATAATTGACGTAGATATATTATCGTATCCAGTACTGTGTCTAATTTTTAAAGATTTTATGATTTTAAATATGTCATTTGGAATTGCAGGACTTATAAATAAGGAATTATTATTATTATCAATCAATGTCAGCGTTTTATTATTATGTGATGTCAAATCATTCAATGTTGGAGGGTTTATCGGTTTAACAAGATTAACAAAGTAAGTATTAAAAACTTCAGCAGTTTGTTGCGGATCCGTTAGGTATAGATTTTCCATTTAGATTTATTCTTACAATTTCTTCTTTCGGAATATTATGTTTTGTGGACTTGATTATCTTCCAAGTTGTTTTAGTTTTATTATTCAATTGATTTATATTGTAGTCATTTTGCGATTTTTGAGTCAAGTTAATTATTCGCTTCAGCCTTGAAGAATATTTTTTGAATTGATCATGATCCACTTTATTAAACGTTTTGCGATACGTCTATAACAATTCTCTCATAATAGTTTCTCGTTCCAAAACATAGGGTAGGTCTATATGGAGAAGAACAACCAAGAAACTACACGGATACTCTTTTAAAATCAAGTTTTTACAAAATACTGCTTACATTATTCTTGTTGCTTCTATATGTGAAAACAATGAAGGTAATCTAGTCCTACAAAATATAAAAAATAATCAAGATAAAAGCCATTGCAGTTAAGAGTTGACCAGTCTCTACTGACAGCGACCGTTCACGCACATGACGCGTGGATCAGCTCAGATCAGATCAGTCATTATCAACAAACAACTAATTAACATATTTTTTTTCCATAAATTGCAACAGTAAAAGTCAAAATTACCAAAATCTAAAAATCATTTAACAAATTCTAGCTAAAAAAAATGGAGATGGCCCCTAAAACTCTCTGTGCCTTGAAAGCAAGTTAAGCTGTAAGAGGTAGTCAGAAGCTAAAAAGTCTGACAACCAGTCTTTACACGGGGTTTGTGTCACGCAGTAACTGGGTTGTGGAGGTCAGATAGGCAGTCGCTCCATGCCGTGTTACGGACGTCACTGACCACTGCACAATCTATTATTGCATAGCTAGTGGACACAGACAGGAACCGTTAACACGAAATGTGTGAACTGCGCAAGTTTTAAAAGTCAAAATTACCAAAATCTAAAAATCATTTAACAAATTCTAGCTAAAAAAAATGGAGATGGCCCCTAAAACTCTCTGTGCCTTGAAAGCAAGTTAAGCTGTAAGAGGTAGTCAGAAGCTAAAAAGTCTGGCAACCAGTCTAAACACAGGGTTCGTGTTACGCAGTAACTGGGTTGTGGAGGTCAGATAGGCATTCGCTCTATGTCGCTCCATGCCGTGTTACGGGACCTCACTGAACAATGCACAATCTATTATTGCATAGCTCATGCGGACACCAACAGCGGAACCGTTAACGCGAAACATGCAAACAGCACAAGTTGGTTGTACAGAAGTTGTAGCAGTAGAGTATTTGGAGATATGCAGTATTAAAATGTCATAATAAAATTGTGAACATATTTCACAATATAAGTTCACCTGAAAACTGAACACTTAACAGTACAGTTTGGTGTGAAATATAGACACAATGGGTATGAGCTTGAGGAATCACTGTTACGTTATGAGCAGCGATAGGAATAGGTAGTGCTTATTAGCCTAAAGTTTGAAGAACAGAGACAAGAAACGGAGACTTCCTTACTACTATATTTTTTCCCGGACATCTGCCCGGACAACACTTAAATACATTAAAAAATTATGTTATTTGGAATAAGTTCGTGTTGTTTACCTAAAGTTTGCGACTAGACATAACATAACACAGTCGTTACAACTATCAAATTTTCCGAAAGTTTTCTTTTTGGAGAACATTTTGTAAATGACTTGTTGATCTTAAAACTATGAAACGCAGTCTTTGTTTAAAGAGCCGTACACGTTTCGAAGTAAATATCTGCTTTCTAGCTCGCTCTTGGCCACGTTTGTTGAGATTTCTAAAGTTCAAGTGTGTAATTGAAAAAAAATACTGATAATTGTTTTTAAAATAATAAAACGGTAATTTTTATCATTTTAGCATTCTCTATACGTATTTTGGATGGAGATAGAGTATTTATCATTTCAAAAACAAAAGGTATTTGTCTTTTACCTTACTAAAATATATTTCAAAATGTGCATAATGTTGGGTCACATTGTTTAGTAACACACTTAAACTTTAAAATCTTTAAAAACACCATTTAATCTTTATTGCACCGAAAGTACAATGGGCGGACTATTACGGCAGCGCATTTCGTTATCTATTGTTAAACTCGGCGTGGTCGCATACCCGTGCGGCGTGGGAACGCTCTACATACCTTCCCCCACCGCCGCGTGACGGCGCGCCGCTCAGATTATTCTCACTCCTGTACTTCGGTCTGTTGAGTGCGCATCTCCTGTATCACGTATATTGTTTCTGTGAATAATGTTTTTTGGTTTATTTATTGGATCTTCCTAATACGACTACCTTGGCTTGAATTTATGGATTGCGATTTTCTGCAATAAGATTGTTCCTGTCTGTCTACATCAAATAATACGGTAAGTCAACCTTTAATTAGTTTTGAATGTTTTGACTAAAGTTATTTATTTTATTTCTTGTAACAACAAATTCAATAACAATCACGTGGCTACGCGTGTTCATATTTTTAACCGTATTTAACATCCATACAAACTTTCATATGATAAAAAGGACCGTTTTATTATTTTAATAAAAACAATTGTCAGTTTTTTTTTCAATTATACACTTGAACTTTAGAAATCTCAAGAAACATGGCCAAGAGCGAGCTAGAAAACAGATATTTACTTCGAAACGTGTACGGCTCTTTAAACAAAGACTGCGTTTCATAGTTTTAAGATCAACAAGTCATTTACAAAATGTTCTCCAAAAAGAAAACTTTCAGAATATTTGATAGTTGTAACGACTGTGTTATGTTATGTCTAGTCGCAAACTTTAGGTAAACAAGACGAACTTATTCCAAATAACATAATTTTTTAATGTATTTAAGTGTTGTCCGGGCAGATGTCCGAGAAAAAATATAGTACTAAGGAAGTCTCCGTTTATTGTCTCTGTTCTTCAAACTTTAGGCTAATAAGCACTACCTATTCCTATCACTGGTTATGAGATATGAGAACCACCCCAAAGACGACCCACTGACCAGAATATATATGTGTTAACAGTTAAAGAATCCCTCACCTCTAAATCCCCTTTCAGCATCTGGGCAAACAGTTCTTCAGCTTCCAAACATTTTCTGTGGAACTTGGCAAATTGCTTTAGTTTAGTGCAGCAGTAAACACAGGCGAGCATCGGTCTACTGTCTTCAGTTACAAACTGCAACAAAACTTATGTTACAATACATTTTCTAAAGAAATTAAATATATCCAATCCCATGAATTTCATAAAAACCTAAATGGATGCTGGCCAAATATGCAAGAGATATTAAAATTACAGTGCACAAGTGTATGAAGTAGCCGTATCTATAGTATAGCTGTATCAACCGTAATTTCAATCTATCTATCTAATACCTTTTACCAAGCAATTCTTGTTTACATTAATCTGAAATTCGGAAACGGCTAAAACGATTTTCATGAAATTTAGTATGCAGGGAGCTTCGGGGGCGATAAATCTAACTAGTTAATTTTTAAAAACACGAAAGAAAAAAAGATACCGAACAAAGATCAGTCGCCCAGGTACTATCTTTTAAACTTACCGGAACATCAGTCAGCTTCTCGTAAAGGTCCTGTAGGTTCTTGTTGACAACCACATACATGCGAACATCCTGCACCAAACATATCCTACATAAGGCTAGTTTTTCCATCTTTATCATAATAAAAAACAACAGCTCATGTAGTTGTAAGTAAGTTTTGATTTATAAACAATGTTTAACTTGACATTTTGTTATTTAGAGTTTGACTTTGACACAGTCATACAGACAGTACGCAACTGTCTCTGTCTGTCAGTGTCATGAAGATACATATAGGTATAAATGGAGCCAACACTTAGAACAAAAACTTGAAACCAACTGTGGGCTGATGAGAGCGTCTGCCCACAGTTGGCTTCACTTAGGTATTTAGAGTGTTGCCTCCACTTTTATCTATAAGCTTCTTGGTCAGTGTCTGTGAGTTTGACATAATAGTATTATAAGCTATAGTGGTTGGTATTGGTGTAATATGCCTCCTAATAATATAATACACCACCAATACCAACCACTATAGCTTCTTCAGGCCCCTCTTCATAATGGGCCATGATGGGCGATTAATGGCACGCACGTTTGGGTAGAGTGCATAATGCCCGTGATCGACCATCATCGGGTATGATCGTGCGCAATCGCCGTTGTGTCGGTACATCAAAGGAATAATGGCCTATGATTGCCTGCGCGTCCTCACAATCGCCGATAACTCAGTAGTCAGTACATATAAAAGTACTTTGTGACAAAAGTAGACAGTCAGTAAATAAATGTTGACGATTGTGTGGACAGTTGCCCGATCATGGCGGCGATGATGGACGAACGCTCATTTAATGGGCCCTCATGGTCCATTGTGAAGAGGACAATAATAATTCAACCTTGTTATTTTTGTGTGTTTTGTCTTGCCTGTTCGGGACAATAAATGCTTTTTATTTTCTTTTTATAATGACCATAGATTATGTACCTAACTATATTTCCTAAGATAGCAAGGGAACTGTCAACTGCGTTATAGTTGGATATAAAGTAATGTCCATAAATCATAGACATAGAATAGAACTACTCTGTCTACGCCATAAGTCCTTATAGCATTTATAACCTCTAGAGCAGGGTTTCTTAAAGTGGGGTCCACTGGCCCCTTAGCATGTGTATCATAGTTCCGCAGTAGGACAGTTAACTCGACGTAGGTATCGTCCGTCGCCAATAAAAGTGATTTAATATAAATAAGGCTTGTTTTCTTTTCCTAACATATTCTTTGACAGGGGTCCGTGGAATTGTTAAAATTAGAGGGACTATACCCCTTTGCCAAAGCCATTCACGTTTTATAAAACTAGTTCATTAGCTGACTGCCGCCATTGCGTATCGTATTGTGTCGCGAGTAAGTGGTACTCCCAAACAGTGAACGGAAATAAACGTCGTAAAAGTTTTATTTCCGTTCACTGGTCCCAAAGAATAGTCAGTTGTGCAGTTTCGTTCTGCAAAAAGCAATCTGCCACATCAAAGAATCATGGCGAGATCCATACATTCATTTGTATGAAAAAAAAAAACCATTTAGAGTATTATAGAGGGTTGAAAATATTGTCCAATGTACAATTCAATGTGAAGAAATTTGAGTAGATTGATATACTTCTACCATATTTTTAAACCTCCGCATAATTAAAATATTACGAAATGAAAATAACAGTTTTACGTTTCACCACGTTGCCCATTTTGTGATTTGTAATTAAAAAAAAAGAATGTCAAGTGATATCTATCATATTGGCAGACAAGTGATGTGAATCGTTGTTAACTTAACTCCGCTCCTGACATTATTTCCTATAAAACGTTGCAGTTTCAGTGTAAGAACTGCGAAACGACGACTGTCAGTGTCACTGTCAAGCGCCGTTTCGATCTGAAATGATCAGCTTTTCGTTAAACTATTAACTTTTAACATTAATTTTTATTGCAGGGTTTAAAAATATTGTAAACTAGCAACGCGACCCAGCTTCGGATGGGCCTATAGCCTTCCTCGGTAAATGGGCTATCCAACACAAAAATAATTTTTCAATTCTAACAGGTAGATTCTGAGATTAGCGCGTTTAACCGAACAAACTCTTCAGCTCTATAATATTAAAGTATATAGTATAGATGCCTGACGATACTCTTTACGATATTATTAAGCTGTAATAAGAGGAAACAAAACGATTGCATAGGTGCACGCCATGAAGCTGTTGGTTAAAATGGAGTCAACACTTCGAATACCTACTTGAAGCCATACCTATCTATCACTATCTCGCTCTCTGTGGGCAAACCCTCTCTTTCTAAGTAGGGTAACCTTTATTTAATTTTTCCCAGGACATCGCTATAGTATTCATTTATAAATATCTACATTCTGTTTACCATTAAGGCCTAAGATAAACGAATATCTCGTCTAAGTTTGTTTACATCATGATACGGAATGTATGCGTATACATTGCATTAAGAAATAAAGTAATATGAATTCTAAACTCGATGAAGTAAGAATAAAAATAACTTTATCAAATTTAATATAAAATCCTTTGCCGTGCCGCGACGTCAGACAGCGCCGGCCCTAATATGAACGCTTATATGTAAGAACCTCAAAAAGGAAATAAAAACACCACCCCAAATTAAAATCTTTTATTGTAACTTTTCTAGCATACATGACTAAACATCATTACTCTATGTAGTTTTTGTCTCTTACCACGTAAATCACCGAGATATTTTCTGTATGTCTCTTAAACAGAGCGCATGACTCACTAGTTAAAATATATAGTATGTAATTGAAACTTTACTTAACATTATTATGTAATACATAATAAATAGATATAAAAGGTATGTATTTAATATTTATTAACGGAAAGGGACACCAGGTAACTTGTTAAGATTGCTTATATTTTCAAGAATATTTCGACACTGTTTTTAACTACATTGCAGCCAGCATGTTTCACTCCCATATCCGTAAGTGGAGAATTAGTATAAACGCCAGAACTAGTACTTGGCAGAGCAGCTATTTGCACCATAGATTCTTCATGTAGTGAACTTGATGTCTGAAAATTATAATAAATATTATAAAATGTTGCTTTTTGTTATATATTTGAACTATTATATTTCTAAATACATGATAATAATGTATTACAGTTCTAAAAACAGTCATCTTTTTACCTTTCCTACTGTTTTATTATAGGTGGAACTGCTGTTTGTTTTAAGCACCTTGTTCTTAAATCATATCTGATTCTTGAAATGCAATTTGCAAATCCTTGCACTTTTATAGAACTTCATTTTCAATGGATAACCACAATTTTCTTTGAGTACTATTTTTAGGAAACCTAAAAAAATTATGTTATTAAAATACCCGAATAGTGAGCAACTAAAATTAAATAAAAATTGACTGCCGTAAGTGTATGTGTATATCAGTCATTAAATATAATACATGTTTCCTAGTATTAGTATATTTAGATAAGTTCTCCCGCAAAGTCCTAAATATATCCTCAATATGGTCACACTACTTTAATACGACTTCTTTTAAATAAAATCTAATAAATTGAACAAAATCAATGAAATTCAATATAAAAATATTTGATCTTGATATAGTTATCATTTACTAATATGTTAAAAACACTGGTAAAACATTTTAAGTGAAAAAACAACGAAATATGTTTACAATGATTCAATGTCAGAAATCACGATTTTAACACTTACGGGTGAAATTTTATATCACCTCCTGCACACCACGTATTACCACAACCACGCACTACTAATTTTTGCAACATTTCTTTAATTAGAACGATGATAACCTCGAAAAATACCAGACGAAGCTGTGAACTGCAAAGTAAACAACCGCCATATTGACCATTTTTATGTTGACACATATTGTCAATGTTGCCACATTACCGATTCCTTAGGAAATGGCATTGTAATTCACTGATCGTCAACCCTGTTTAGCATGCGTGTCGCGTGAGCGTGACCTAAAATTTTATGTTTTATAACTTAACTAATCATAGTACAACTACTGATCCATAAAAACATTATTTGACAGAGTTTAACTTCTGATTTGGTTAGTGTGACGACTATTTCGAAGAATTTAGTAGGAAATTTAAATAAGAAGGTAGCAATACTACAGGCCACACTAAAAAGAGAGGGATGGCCCACAGAGAGTGAGATGGAGATACGTAGGTATTTGACTCAACTTTTTGTTCGAAGTGTTGGCTCCATCTTTACCTACAAGCTTCTTGGTGCACGCCCAAACATAACCAATACGGTAGGAACACGAAATGTAAAATACTCGGTTTCTTTTACATCGTTCTGGAACCGAAAGCCATAAGCTCTATCATAGTAACAGAAACTATGGGCACTATCATTTTTAATAAATAACAAAAAAAAAACAAGAAACTTTAAAATTATCGACTTTTTTGTGAAAGTGAGAACTCGAAGTAGGTAACGTTTCAATGCAAATGTTATGTGTGTGTAAGCCTTATCGACGCTCGGCTACACATGCGAACGGTAGCCATTGAAAAATCCATTCAACGATCAGACCACAAAATATAGTTTGCGTTCCCATTGAGGGACCACATTTGATTTTGAGGTTTTGAATGCGGTAGCCTTTAATAAAAGTTCTCAAACAATTGTAAATTCAGCCTTTAGTTTGTAAAAGTAGCCACTCAAATGTTACAATCGGTTAATGGTGGTCCCTCAGTCGTGACTGACGGGCATCCATATCTCAATTAAATACTGCAGCTGCAGCCCTACGTACTTTGTGACCAGACAGTATGATCCATAAGCCACGCCCACTACACTGTCACCCTCCGCAAGTCGCCCCGCCCGCCAGGGTTGTCATTTTAAGCAGGATCCTGCTTTTTTTTAGCATTTTTAAGATTTTGAGGTTTGAATGCGTCAGCCTTAAGTAAAAGTTCTCAAACAATTGTAAATTCAGCCTTTAGTTTGTAAAAGTAGCCACTCAAATGTTACAATCGGTTAAAGGTGGTCCCTCAGTCGTGACTGACGGGCATCCATATCTCAATACTGCAGCTGCAGCCCTACAAACTTTGTGATCAGACAGTATGATCCATAAGCCACGCCCACTACACTGTCACCCTGCGCTAGCCGCCCCGCCCGCTGGGTTGCCATTTTAAGCAGGATCCTGCTTTTTTTTAGCATTTTTAAGAGTAAAATTTAAGCTACAGCAGGATGTTTAGCAATATTTACCGGAGCGAATGGGAACCAAATCTTTTGTTTTCCACTTGGTTATCGCGTCATAAGGGTGACGATAAGGAGGTTTAGCAGGTTTAGCAGGATTTACCCAAAAAAATGGCAGGAACTGCGAAAAAAAATGGTAACCCTGACGCCCGCCCTTTCTTTCTACTTTTCTTCTAGTATTGTCCCACGTTTCGCTGTATTAGGTCACGCATGCGCAACCTAATTACTTACGTAACAAAAATGAGTCGGCAATACGTGTAGGTACTCGAACGTGGAGTGTGTAGCAATGGTGCATTTTTATGGGTTGGCGAGATTTAACCTGGAAGAGGCTAGACGTTTCTACGCTCATCCGGAGGAACACCTGAACTCACTGCGCGCACGTGGAATCACTACCTCACCGTCAAGCTCAGACCATATTGGTCTGAGCCCTCAAGCTCCCTTCATCTCCACCATCCTGGCTCCTACTCAGCGCCTCCCCTAGATCATGGCACGCGTAGGGCCGCGGTAGGCAGCAATACTCGACGGAATTGGAGGAAGACATACTGGAATTCTTATCTGGAGATGCTGCAAATTACCATACCGGAGTTGGTAGAGGATGTGCCTCTGGCATACTTACTCGGCATGTTCTATCAGCATGATGGATGTCCCGCTCATTATGCTAGTTCAGTACGTGCGCATTTAAATAGTGAATTTGGTGAGCGGTGGATAGGTCGTGGTGGCCCTGTGCCTTGGCCCGCAAGGAGCCCTGATTTAATATTACATTATGTAAAATGCTCAATTAAAATTAAATAAATTATACATATTACTAGTATTATTTATTTAATTTACTTATGCTCATTTTTCATGATGTTATAATCCATTTTATCGATATCGACTATTTACCCTTATTCAAGTGGAGTAACCCTAAGGCCTCTGCCTCGAATCTTGCGGGCAGCGGGGCGGTGGCGGCGGCGGGGCGGTGGCGGCGGCGGCGCGGTAGCGGGGCGGGCAGCGCAGACCCGTTCTCGAAACGAGCGGCAATAAAGCGGTGTAGTGTTGTGTTCATGGTTATGTCGAGAGTAGTCTTATTGTTTTTATTCGCGAACGAAATGTTTGAACAACGGCGACATCTTTTTGATTCAAATTTATTTCCTAACGCTAAAAAAAATTGGTTGTCTGTAAAGTCGGTTTACTGACGATAGTTGAACGTGACAACGCGAAAGAATCATTACCTTTATCGCTGTAATTATCGTTGCTATAAACAATTGACACCACATTCACTTTTCACTTGGAACGCCTCAAAGCGAGGTAACGCCGCAGAGCGAGGTAACGCCGCATGACGTCATGTAACGCTGTAACGCCGCATGACGTCATGTTTTTTTCGTGCGTGCAGCCGGCTCTATCGAATTATAAGACGTTGTCACGTCAATAAATTGCACAACACAGCAATGCAGACGCGCGGGCGGTCACCGCTTGACTGTAGTGCACCGCTCGTAGCCCGCCCTCGCGCCCCTGTTTTCGAGAGCCGGTCCATTTGATTTTACGCATTAGATCCTGACGCCGCCGCCGCCGCCCCGC
The DNA here is from genome assembly GCA_947361185.1 of Charanyca ferruginea. NCBI lineage: Eukaryota > Metazoa > Arthropoda > Insecta > Lepidoptera > Noctuidae > Charanyca > Charanyca ferruginea. The sequence goes on along the minus strand of OX376081.1, from coordinate 3,936,804 downwards.
TGCCTGCATGATTCGAGGCAGATGCCTAACGATGTCATACCTACGCATGTTGACCTTGTCTTGCCCGTCCTCCGGCCCGCTGTGGTGAGTTGGGTACAAGAAGCTTATAGATAAAAGTGGAGGCAACACTCTAAATACCTAAGTGAAACTAACTGTGGGCAGATGCTCTCTTTCTAAATGCATACGTAAGAACGAGACAGTGATATGTGTTTTCTTTGTCTTATGTATGTATTCAGAAAGAGAGCGTCTGCCCACAGTTGGTTTCAATTAGGTATTTAGAGAGTTGCCTCTACTTTTATCTATAAGCTTCTTGGTTGTGTACTTAGAAGAAATCGGCCCACAGTGTTGCCAGATCCAATTTTTAATAAAAATACGTAGGGCTACGGTCAAAAATCCGTAGATTGCCTTTACAAAAATCCGTAGATCTACGGACATTTTTTATAGCTATATCTGACTATGTATTTAGTCCATCCGACCTGATTCCGTGCCGGTAAAGAAATTGATATAAAATAAAATCTGCGGGAAAATCTCCAAGACAAAGCAAATGACCATTTATTTTTTTATTTGTATTGATCTATCGTTACCTATTACTGTCGGTGTCACTCTTACGTTCTCTGTAACATTCTCAGCAACCTAAATAAGTTTACAATCGTCAATACCGCCAACTAAACCAAACTAACGAATCATGAAATATCACCCATCATGAGATATCAGCGATAACGTGTTTTCCACCGTTTGAATGGCGCGGCCATGGGGTTTTTGTCTTGCAGCTCCTAAAATATAAACCTAGGATTTTTTTCTGTATTTTTAATTTTTTTTTACAAATTCAATCTGTTATTTACCAGAATTTTAGCTCTCTGCTATGCTTAGTTTAAAAGATCTCCGTGGCCGCGCGGTTCCACGCGGTTCAATGGCGTGGCCACGTTAAAACCCTTATAACTTTTTAACCATAACTTCGACAAAGGACAATGCCAGAAACTATATAGAACTTTGCCCCACTCAATAAAAGTCATGTACAAGCATGCAATCATTATGTAACATCTTACTGTTTATTTATTGTTGATAACTAAATTAGTAGTAGTAGTTTTTTTTTTTCAAAAAGTACAGAATCAATTTCGATAAAATTTATATGGAACCACCCGAGAAATGCCCTATCCATGAAAAAAGAATTTTCAAAATCGGTTAACATTTACCGGAGTAATCAATAAGAAATATACAAAAGAAAACAATGACAGTGGAATTGAAAACCTCCTTCATTTTGAAGTCGCTTGAAAATAGTTTTTATTTAAATTAGTAAACTGACGAAATTATTTTTATAAAAATAATATATAAACATAGGTGCACAAAAAAAGCAAACACAAACATAGAACGCTTGCTTTGAAATCGGTTAGTTGATAGTATCACTAAAACTACGCTGACACTTTTTTATACTTGGTAAGGGTTTTTGCCGCCCTGTATGCAAATAATGTCATTTTAAATGAGTTGAGTGAGGCTTTTAGCAAATGTGAATTGTTAAATTACTCTTATTACTAAAACTACGCTGACATATTTTACACTTGAAACGTGGCTTATCACTAGTGTGTATACGAATATGTCGTACTAAATGACCCTTTCGACGAAAACTTTGCTGACATATTTCACATTTATGAGGCTTTTCACCAGTGTGTATAAGAGTATGATTTACTAAATTACCCTTTTGTGTAAAACTTTGTTGACATATTTCACATTTGTGAGGCTTTTCATTAGTGTGTATAAGAGTATGTTGTACTAAATGACTATTTCGACTAAAACTTTGCTGACATATTTTACACTTATAAGGCCTTTCACCTGTGTGTGAGCGGAGATGTTTTACTATACAACTCCTGTCACTAAAACTATGCTGACATATATCACATTTATAAGGTTTCTCACCAGTGTGTATACGAATATGTTTTACTAAATTACCCTTTCCACTAAAACTACACTGACATATTTCACATTTATAAGGCTTTTCACCAGTGTGTTTACGAATATGTGTTACTAAATTACCCTTTCCACTAAAACTACGCTGACATATTTCACATTTGAAAGGTTTTTCACCAGTGTGTTTACGAGTATGTATTACTAAACTGCCCTTTTCACTAAAACTACACTGACATATTTCACATTTATAAGGCTTTTCACCAGTGTGTATACGAATATGTTTTACTAAATTACCCTTTTCACTAAAACTACACTGACATATTTCACATTTGTGAGGCTTTTCACCAGTGTGTGTTCGAATATGACTTACTAAAATACCCTTACGACTAAAACTACACTGACATATTTCACATTTATAAGGCTTTTCACCAGTGTGTCTACGAATATGTTTAACTAAAGAACCCTTAACACTAAAACTACACTGACATATTTCACATTTATAAGGCTTTTCACACGTGTGTGTACGAATATGTTTTACTAAATTACCCTTTTGACTAAAACTACACTGACATATTTCACATTTGTGAGGCTTTTCACCAGTGTGTGTTCGAATATGAATTACTAAATCACTCTTTCTACTAAAACTACACTGGCATACTTCACATTTGTGAGGCTTTTCACCAGTCTGTTGACGAATATGTGTAACTAAATTACGCTTATTACTAAAACTACGCTGACATATTTCACAATAGAAAGGTTTTCCAACAGTGTGTACAATATTAAGTCGTTTGAAATGTTTGTCTTGATTAAAACTAAGCTGATCACATTTCAAAGGCTGTTTGAATATAGTAGCAGGCTTGGCCGTACGACTTCGAGTGTTACTGATAATGTTCGAGTTTGATGGTTCATTATTCTTTTGCTTGTGTGTAAATGTATCTTCCAGGTTTATTCTTTGTAAAACAAGTTTCGGTATCTTCACACCGGTCACACCTGTAATTATAATTTAGTACAATATTTATTGAAGTTTGGGGAACGCATATAAGTCAACTGGAGCCAAAAAGTATTGCAGAGCGAGCACCCAGTTCTGTTATTCAGATGAGTAGTATTTTACTGTAAATCATTAAAATCTTCCTTCTAATATAAAAAATCCCAATACTAATCAAAAATACTGATAGCACATAAAAATAGTTACCTCAAAATATTATTATTATAGTAACAATTTGAGCTCGTGACGCATCGCTAAATAAATAAAACTTTACGTCATAGGTCGACGGGCTCCTATTTCTATCTGCAGGGCTTAAAGGAACCCAACCTAACTAACCTCGAGGTGCCCAATAATTATTTTTTGTACAAGTTTTGATATTCAGTTAGTTATATAATAGTACAACAATAAGTTTATTAGATGCGCATTTGTTGTTTTTGATTTTTCACAATAAATTTAACAATAAAGCTTATCGTACAGACAGCATCATCACCTGCTTACCCCCCACGCATTAACATTTCGTCAGATAGGGAGTAAGCAATTGATGACGCTGTAGTACGTCTTAGTCGAGGCGCAAATGTTTTTCAATCCCAAAGGAGATGTTTCATTTTGTACGGGACTCCGCCCATAACATGTACTATCGCGGACTTTCCCGCCTGCTCAGTTAAAAAAAATTTCCCTTGGCGCCTGCGAAGTCAACGGGGCGGGGTAGAGAGCGCTTCCATCTTTTGAGTACAAGCAAAAATGAACTTAGTGGTGGTCAGGCGGGTGTGACCACGATAATACCTTTTAGAGAAGCTGGGAAACTAACCCCTGAATAGAATAAAGTAACATTTTTCATAACATCAAATAATTTTATGTACACACGGCTACGTGTTCAGAGATCAGCGTATATTGCAAATATATAGCTTGATTTGTAGCTGTGTGTACATCATAAAAATTAAAAATGTTTGGCGATTGTCTAACTGACACAGATTCAGTGTTTATGTCGAAACAAACGTTCATTTTGAATAATTCGTTCAGTATGTTTATTCTGTTACAATCTCCCTCGGTGAACACAGGTGAAGTGAGCTGTCATCCGTTCCGATGCTAGGGATTGACAAAGACAAAGCAGATGGACGGATGAAATCTCACTTCACCTAGGTGTTCACCGCGGGAGATAGTAACAGAATAGACATACTGGGCCCTGTTTAATAAAGCTGACAATCCTTCAAGTCCGACATATGTCAAAAACTGTCAATTCGAATATTTTTCTGTTTAATAAAACTTACAGGTGACAAAATTGTCATGGTGGAAAATTTACAAATATGTCGGATTGTCGCGACAATCCAACATATTTCTGTTCAATAAAACTTTTATAGCGACAGGTGACAATTTGTCATGAAAAACTTGTCAAATCTGCTTTATTAAACAGTAAATTGTCATGACATATTGACATATTTGTAGTCCGACAATCCTGACAAGAGTGTTACCGTCTGTCGCAAAATCATATTTTGAATTTAAGGTGTAAGACAGTTTAGACAGTGTCTATTACAAAAATAACCAATTAATGACGGATAAACTAGTAAACTAAACCTTACCATGGTCCTTTTGCGGCAATTTTGTCATGTAGTGTTACGAAGGTATTTCCAATCTTTATTAAAAATACCTAATGCTGTTAACTGTTCAGCTATTTCCTTCCATTTTTTTTAATATCGTGGGCAATTGGTCACTAAAACCTCCCAAAGAATATGTTTCTATTTTAATAAATATGGTCAGTTTATTGTGCATTTCCAATTTACACGTGATCAAAACAAACAATCGAAATTGCACTAATGATTGAGTCATTCTTTTACTCAGTTATTTTTTTTTTCTATTTTATCCTCATTTTAGCTTGTAAATTATCTGCAAATATGTCAAAAGTCGACTTTTGACATATGTCGAGTTTTATTAGACGCGTTTTGAAATGACAAATATATCAAAATTTTACCTGTCGATTTTTAACATATTTGTCACTTTTATTAAGTAGCATAAGTCCGACAATTCTACAATTTTGTCACTTATGTCGAATTGTCAGCTTTATTAAACAGAGCCCAGGGACCTATTTTATAAACGCGACAATGACAGATTACAGGCGACAGGTGTCACCTGTCGCCTGTCGAAAGGCCGTGTACTACCAAACCCCGATCCCTTAAGTTAGGATTCTTTAACGCCAATGGCATTATTAACCAACGTGATGAGATCGCCAATTTCCTCCGCGACCATCAACTTGATATCCTCCTCATACAGGAGACCTTTCTTAAGCCCCATCATCGTGACCCGAATATTGCCAACTACCGCAATGATAGGTCTCGTTGTCACAAGGGCGGTACCCTAATTTACTATAGAAAGGCTCTGTACTGCATTCCTATGGACCCTCCTCCCTTCGCTCGCCTCGAGGTCTCTGTCTGTCGGCTCGGCATGACCGGTCATCAGCCGTTAACTATTATATCAGCATACGTCCCTCCATCACCATCGGAGGATGATCCTATCCTCCTCAAGGATGACCTTTCTGCTCTTCTTGGCCTGGGTGACTCCGTCTTACTGGCGGGCGATCTCAATGCCAAACATCCCTCCTGGAATAGTAACAGGACCTCTTCCAGAGGTAGGATCGTGTTTAACCTCTGTTCCCAACTGAACTTCGACGTCATCGCCCCGATGACTCCCACTCATTTCCCCCACGATCCCAACGATCTTCCCGACATCCTCGATATAGCGCTGCTCAAGAATGTGAACCTCCGTTTGCAATCTATAGAGATGCTACACGAGCTTAATTCCGACCATCGTCCAGTGATATTAGAACTAGCTCCCCGTTCAGGTCCCTCTGACCCTAGCCGGCCCCTTCCGACCCAAATTATTACCGACTGGAGGACAGTAAGCGAAAGCCTACAATCCACCACGTCGCCTCACTAGGACGCTATCCCCGACCACTTGGTGACAGTCGCAGACACGACGGGCGCGATCGACTCGTTCACAAATCATGTACAATCCGTCTTGAACGATTGTTCAAGGGAGGTTCCGGCGATGAGCGATCATCGCTGGAAACTGCCTGACGATGTGCGTGATCTGTTGACCGAGAAGAACGCGGCCGTCCGTGCGTACAGTGCCTTCCCCTGCGAACAAGGCTCACATGCGCTCTTTACAGCGTGCTGTAAAGAAACGCATCGACCTAGCCTTCTGGGAACTCCAGAGGAAGCTCCGTTCTTCTAACGAGGCCTCCATGCCCCCTCTCATTCGTTCCGACAGTAGCGTCGCCTTCGACAACGATGAAAAGGCTGAATGTCTAGCTGACAGCCTAGAGTCTCAATGCACCCCCAGCTCTCAACCAGTAGACGAAGCTCACCTTTCTGAGGTCGACGCCGAAGTCGAACGTAGAGCCTCTCTCCCACCCGTTGAAGACCCTGATTATCCTCTGCCTCCTGTCACTCCCGACGAAGTGCACGATATTATCAAGAGGCTCAAACCCCGGAAAGCCCCCGGCTCTGACGGTATCGGCATTTCGAAACCAGGCAAACCCAAATCTGATCCCACCAGTTACCGTCCCATTAGTCTACTCAATGTTCTAGGCAAAATCTACGAGAGGCTTATTTATAAGCAGCTCAAAGACTTTGCCGAAGCAAAGAGTCTCATTCCCGACGAGCAGTTTGGCTTTCGAACCGAACACAGCTGCGTCCAACAAGTCCACCGCATCGTCGAGCACATAAGCGCTGGTTTTCAGCGCGGCTTGATGACGGGTGCGCTCTTCTTTGACATAGCGAAAGCATTCGACAAAGTCTGGCACAACGGCTTACTATACAAGCTTTACCAACTCGGAGTGCCAGATCGTCTCGTGCTCATCTTGCGTGACTTTTTGTCGAATCGCACCTTTCGCTATCGCATCGAGGGTGCGCTCTCTTCACCCCACCCGATACGCGCTGGCGTCCCTCAGGGCTCCGTAGTATCCCCCCTCATTTTCACGCTGTTCACCAGCGACATCCCCAAAGATAAAAAGGCCCAGTTGGCTCTATTCGCTGACGACACGGCCATCTATTACTCGGGTCGCAACCCAGACTGCATAGCTCGTACCCTCCAATCCGCGGCAAAAGCCTTAGGCGCTTATTTCCGGAAATGGAGAATCGAGGTAAACCCCATCAAGAGTCTCTTTTCCAAACCGCGTTCGTCCCCCTCTCTGCCCAGTCCGATAACCATATTCGGTAAGCCTATCCCTCGGGAGAAGCAAGCCAAATACCTAGGTGTGATTCTGGACCACCATATCTTACTTTCGGAGAGCACATAAAGACGGTGCGTTCGCGCGCCGCTTTCGCTCTCGGTAGGCTCTACTTCATGTTGAATGCACGCAGCAAATTGTCACTCAAGTGCAAATTGCGCATTTACACGGCGTGCATTCGTCCCATCATGACGTACGCCTGTGCTGTATTCGCACACGCGAAACCATACCGTCTCCATAGGATGCAGACCCTCCAAAACCGTTTCTTGCGAAGAATCACAGGAGCCCCTTTTTACCTTCGCAACGAGAACCTCCATCTCGATCTAAAAATACCTACCATCCAGCAGTTCATGAAACGCTCCGCCAAGCGCTTCTTCGACACTGCTGAGAAGCACTCTAACCCGTTAATCGTATCGGCCGCCCGGTACACTCCATCCCGTATTAGTAAGACTCGACGACCGAGACAGACTCTGACCGACCCTGACGATGCTATTACTCTCCTCCAGGAGAGCAATAAGGCCACCAGTACAGTTAAGAAACACAGACACAGACCGCCGTCATTCCGTCCTCGCCGCCGAGGCCCGCCGCGACGACCCCGTACGTCCCCTCCCCGACCCTTGCTCGTGCCAGCCCGCGCCGCTGAGCCTGTAGTTTTAAATTCGTCCCTAAATAATGGAAATCCGATCCAGCCTGTCCCTTTGCTGTCCTCTCCCAGCGACGCCCTAAGCCGAGGTTCGTACCCCACAGGGGGTGCCCTTAGCGTGTAGTCGCTAAGTTTGTAAGCTATTTTGCCCTGGCTGGAGGCCCTAAAAATAATAATTTTTAAGGCACCACAGGAAAGTCCGGTTAAGCAGCCGACCACCTCCTAGGTTGACCTGCGAGATGCCAATCCAAAAAAAAAAAAAAAAAATAAAAAAAAAATGTCCACGTGCGTAGACAAGCGGCGGGTGCACGTCGCGGGCGCCCGTTTAGCGCACTTTCCGCCATTGATGTAAGAATATTTCTCTAGTATGCGGTTGATAATTCCCCGATTCTGATGACACTTACTAGGTACTTCTTGTTCTTCTGCCACTTCAGTTTTAAGCTCCATTAAAGGTACATCATCATCCGAGTCTACATCAGAATGTGGTGGTATATCTTCTGCATCTGAACAGCTATTGTACACATGTTTTGTTTTTAGTTCTGTGAATAAATAAAAAGCGTTTAGTGTGTGTGCGATGTTAAAAGGAAAGTGTGTCGAGAGATAATTAAAACGATGGAGAACACTAAAGTCTTTTAATTACTCCAAAACCAGTTACAATGAATACACTTAGAATATATGTCATTCACGCGTCTGTAGTGTATAGTACAGTACAACTATCCGATTAGGTGGTTACGAGACAACTGAGGCTAGCGGCGCACTGGTTAACAAATGAACTACAATGTACAAGCGTCAGCAGTCCTCTACAAGCGCCTGGAGCATTATTCATTTATCTATACATATCATAAAACAGTAAAAAAACTGTGTCTGTACATTGAATATATTAAAAAAATAATAATTGAGGGGGGTTTAGACACAGTAATAGAGCACGAATCAAAAAAAAAAATCTGTCTGTTTGTCTGTTTGTTTGTACACGCTAATCTTCGGAACTGCTGGACGGATTTGAATGATTATTTTTTTGTTGTATAGGTATTAAGTCTGGGCAACATATAGGCTATAATTTATCTTGGAAACTTGAACACTTAATGCAGAACCGCAACAGACCAGCTAAACTATAAGAGATACAAAAATGGTACCATAGCAAAAATTGTTCCACGTGATGAGCATTTTCTGCTGAGAGAATAAATTTGAAGATCTGGAACACCTGATGTGGAACTCCAAGAGCCCAGCTACACCATAACACATATAGGAATGACGTCTTAGCAAAAATTGTTCAGTCTGATGGGCATTTCCTGTTTACTTATAAAAATCGCAGATCAGAAACATCTGATGTGGAAATCAAAGCTATCACTAATTTCACTGTAAAGCTATCACTAATTTCATTGTATTTAAGTAACATAAGCTGGGAGTACCTCCACGCGGTGGAGGCGGTAACAGTCGCAACATATAGGCTATAATTTATCTTGGAATCTTGAACACCTGATGCAGAACCGCAACAGACCAGCTAAACTATAAGAGATACAAAAATGGTACTATAGCAAAAATTGTTCCACGTGATGACCATTTTCTACTGAGAGAATAAATTTGAAGATCTGGAACACCTGATGTGGAACTCCAAGAACCCAGCTACACCATAACACATATAAGAATGACGTCTTAGCAAAAATTGTTCAGTCTGATGGGCATTTAATGTTTACCTATAAAAATCGCAGATCAGAAACATCTGATGTGGAAATCAAAGCTATCACTAATTTCACTGTAAAGCTATCACTAATTTCACTGTACTTAAAATAACATAAACTGGGAGTACCTACACGTGGTGAAGGCGGTAACAGGTATATCATTGAAAATTTGACTCTACTGGTCAAAATTCCCATTTATTTATTTTATTTTATCGAATAAATATGCCTTCGGGCTTATGTTATTAGAGTGTTTAATTTCTTTTTCCATTTATCTTCGTGACACGGTAGCCTACCCGGTAACGCAGGGGAGCAGTCACTCATATTTTAATTGATCTTTACAATAAAACTATAACCATGCCTAGAAAGAGGTCAAATCTTTCCCAATGTTCCAAAGGAGCTAAAAGATTGAGGATCATAAGATCCCAAGAATCTACCGAAGAGCGTCAGGAGAGACTTGATGCTGTTCAAGAATATTAGGCTGCAACTCGCTCCGTGGAAACCTCTTCAGATCGCAAAGCACGCCTGCGTTCTCAGCGTATTTACGCATTTACATCCAGGTCTCTTAGAGACCAGTGAAGAATATGATGCGCAACTGACCGCTGATCGTGAACGTCATGCATTGTCTCGCGAGTCGGAGTCGTTCACGGATAGAGAATTGCGCTTGAGTTCTCAGCGTATCTGCTTCTAGGTCTCTGGAGACTAGTGCGGAACGTGATGAGCGACTGTCCGATGATCGTGAGCGACATGCATTGTCTCGCGAATCGGAAACGTTTACCGATACAGAATCACGCTTGAGCTCTGAGCGTATTCACACATCTACTAACAGGACTTTTGGAACGAGTGATGAACGTGATGCACATTGTCCCAAACACGAACACAACAAAATATTCATAATCAGTTAGAAAGTGAGAGAAAAAGAATTGTTGGAGTACGGCATGAAGAGACAGAAGAAGCGCGCAACGAACGTTTGAATTCTGCTCGACTTCGACATTCTCTGAACAGAATGTCAATATCATCTGAAGAATCGGATGTGTCTCAAGATATAGCCGTAGGGCATGGCGACCTTCCTTGGGTTGATAAGGAACGCAGTGCATTTACGTATACTCCTATGGTTGACTACGCCACATATTCCGCCATCGGAGGTATGATTCAAAATTGTACTTTTTGAACGTCTCGAATCGTCTCGCGCATCCCGTTGTTTTCCCGTCCCCGAGCTCTTAGAATTCGACATCAGACGTTTCAGATCTTTGATTTTGCCGACCCCATTATCGCTGGCATAAACAACAGGTTCCGCGTACGAAGTCGCGGGCAGAAGCTAGTAGTTAATATTTGTTTTATTTCACCACATTACATATTTATTTATTTATACTTAATTCACAAAGGTACAAAGCCGGACTTAATGCCTTAGTCATTCTCTTCCAGTCAACAGTTCTTGGATTCATTTTTAGTTTAAAAAAACATACCATCACTTGGATGTTCCTCCTCTGGTTTAATAACATCATCTTGTGTCTCACAAACAGCTGGTAGTTCTTCTTTGATAGCAACGCTTGTTGTTCGACATCCATCATTTATACTTATTTGCTCTATTGCAGTTTTAATAAACCCCGCGAGAAACTGGCGCTGGTTGATCAAAGGATTTGGCTGTAAAAGTTGATTATAGTGGTCAGTGTTATGTTGATGGACAGACACATGAGTATAAACTTGTTCCTTATAATATTGTCCAAGTTCATCAGATAACGAGGAGGCTGCAAAATTATCGAAGAATTAATAAATATTGCACCACACTTCAGAAACTCTAATTACTGTTAGGGCGCTCTCTCATTTGGATCATTCGCTTGTAATGTAACGTTACAGAGTCGAGCATTATACCAATGAGGGAGGAGAACCGAGAATTACAGTGCGCAACTTGATGATGCAATGATATATTTTGATCTCACACCCTACCTGGAGCCGACTGTCTATCGGGATCGGCCCACCAACTCCTAGTCTGTAGTCTTAAGCTAAAGTTGTGCAATTCCATAAAAAAGAATAATTTCAATCGCTTGAACATTTTGAACAAAGGGTCGTTTACTAGAGCACTACAGAACAAGTAATCGCAATGGGCTCCGGACCCTGATGATTCACCTGAAGTTTTGTGGCAAAAAGCAAGAACACTTATAACAAATATTCTGTAGTCACAACCACTAACGTGTAAAGTGAAAAAACAGCACTGGATGTCAAGTGAGACCTGGGCACTAATTAAAGAACGCAGAATATTAAAGGCTAACAGTGGCGAACTCAACAGCTATGGGGCCAGGATTTAATCGGCTTGTCGAAGAGACTTCAATTCAGCGCTGCAGATTATCTGTACGAAAGTGGAGCAGTCTGTATGACTGTGCTCGCCAAGCATTCAATAGAGACCGGTGGAAAAGGATCCCGAAGGCTGCGACCGCAGTTGTGGGCGACGCGGAAGCCCCATGACCACGACCACTCTGTCAAGAGTGCACGACTTAGAAGAAGATAATACATACGTATCAGGAATACGACCGAAATCGGGATTGATTTCAAGAGAAGCCAGCCATCCCTCCGAAAGAAACGTAGGTACTGTAACACTTACGCTACACTTGTACCTTGTACCGTGTACGAATTACTGTAGAACTAAGCTACGTTAAATGAAAGGTACGAATCGACTTGTAGAAGATTATATTAATAAGATTAACGAGAGGAAAACTTTAGGTAGCCCGCAGCTTAGAGCTTAGCCGGGTCTGACTCTGACATCACATGTCATAGTATAAAAACTATCCTTCTACATAATTCAAATATATTTCCAGCAGGTTCTAACCATAAACTAAATAGTTATGGCTTCATTACATAAAGCCTTTCTGCTGGGCAAGTCTCTACATCAGCTACGCCCCCTTCATGAATAAAAGGGACTAGTAGCTTTTATTCATGTTCTGAACGTTCTGGAAACCAATACTAGTTTACGAAGTAATTGACTAACTAACCTAACAACTACCTAATCCTATCGGAAGGTCCCTACTCTAAAGAGGGAAATTACAATGAGGACGTCTCTGTAGAGATGGTTTAATCCATGACGCATGGGGTAATCAACTAAAAGAATTAACGAACAACAAATACGCTCATGCCATCATGTCCAAACCCCACTCTACCAAAACCCTCTCGAAAAGGTTAGAGTGCATCCCGCTAAACAAAATGATATGGTCAAATCCATATCTTCCATTCTTGGTGACCTACATTTCTTCCTATACGAGGTTTACAATTAAATGAGAAAAGACTAAACTCGAAACAAACTTTGTTCACTTAATAAACCATGCGTGTCATCGACAGCTTACGCAGAGATTGTTTTGGTAGAGTGGGGTTTGGACATGATGGCATGAGCGTATTTGTTGTTCGTTAATTCTTTTAGTTGATTACCCCATGCGTCATGGATTAAACCATCTCTACAGAGACGTCCTCATTGTAATTTCCCTCTTTAGAGTAGGGACCTTCCGATAGGATTAGGTAGTTGTTAGGTTAGTTAGTCAATTACTTCGTAAACTAGTATTGGTTTCCAGAACGTTCAGAACATGAATAAAAGCTACTAGTCCCTTTTATTCATGAAGGGGGCGTAGCTGATGTAGAGACTTGCCCAGCAGAAAGGCTTTATGTAATGAAGCCATAACTATTTAGTTTATGGTTAGAACCTGCTGGAAATATATTTGAATTATGTAGAAGGATAGTTTTTATACTATGACATGTGATGTCAGAGTCAGACCCGGCTAAGCTCTAAGCTGCGGGCTACCTAAAGTTTTCCTCTCGTTAATCTTATTAATATAATCTTCTACAAGTCGATTCGTACCTTTCATTTAACGTAGCTTAGTTCTACAGTAATTCGTACACGGTACAAGGTACAAGTGTAGCGTAAGTGTTACAAATTGGCGACAGGCGCCGGGTAGAAGTATTTTTTTCAGATGCGCAGAGCGAGTACTCGCCCCCAGAGCGTTTAATATTCCAGCAGAAGTAGCTGGAAGGCCTAATTAGTGAGGCCAGATTGATGATTACGCTGGTATAGCAGCGAAGAATTGTACGTATAATCGTTCTATATTATAAAGTGCAGTGCAGACGAGCGATTTTTCGGCATCGCATAAAAGGAAATAAAGAGAAGTATTTGTGTCGTTTATCTAATGTTATTATAAACCACGATGTATCGTCATGATCGTGATTATTTCCCTGGGGAAGATATGCCCTATTATTATGGTATTCAGGGTTTGGAGTTCGATGATTTCCTCGAACAGTTCAAAGTGGTTGCACAGCGCAAGGAATGGGAGGAAGCCGGTTATCCAGTACTTCTGGGTTGTTTTGTGAAGAGTACTGCAAACGCCTACTACCGACTTTTCTTCAAGTATGGCATGTCTTTCGAGGAGACTTGCGATAAGTTAAGGGAAGAATTCGCTAATGATTGGCCCGCTAGAAGGAAGCGGCAACTCTTACAGCAGCAAGCCGTAATTCCAGTAGTGGAATCGGCGAAAGAAGTTAAGTCTGTGGATATTAATGGTTCATTTTCCCAGAGAAATGAAAAAGATGGCTGCCAAGCAGGCAGTGTTGAAAAAGATGTGGTTGCTGTGTCTAGCTGTCCAGAGAGCAGCCTAGATGAAAATGAGGCACAGGAGTCGGTCTCGTCCCCTCTAGAACACGAGGAAGAGAAGGATGAATCGGGTCAGTCCGGTCCGATTATTTTATTAAGTAGAAATCTTTCAGAGCAACCTGATGTCGAGGTGCCGAAAGAAGAAGAAGTAGTTAATGTTTTGTACCAGCAGGTACAAGATAGTGTTGTCACTGACGTTCTAGAAGAGAACTTGGTGATAGTAGAATGCAAGACGAATGTTGAGGCATTCGTTGAGGTGGAGGAAAATGTTTTCGTCGAGTTGTCGCGAATGGATTATGATGGTGCTCCGGTTAACCAAATTGTGTTACCAGAGAATATTGTTGTCGAGTCCTCGCGAGATATTGTGTATAATGGTGGTTCGGACAGCCAAAGTTTTGATAAAGCGAATAGTAAGGTCACGCGTGATGTGAAGATTATATTAATAAATTTATAGGTCGAACTGAGAACCTCTTTCCGTCGAAGTCGGTTAAAAATATTTTATTACGACTAGCTTTGTTGAAGAAAATATTCGATAGTATGAACTCTCCTTTAGGTAAATTTTATTATTGTCAATTTTTGAAAGATGATTTTATTTTAATTTTTATGCCTAGCTCTAAACAGTTTTGTATCATAATAGTTTTTACGGATTCGATTGAATTGAAACTTCTTGTTTATTTCTTGTTTAAATATAAACTTTTTGTCAATAATATTTCTAGGTAGTGTATTATTTGTCATTTTATTAATTATTGGTTGTTATACAGCATAGTTGCCATGGTTATTTAGGTCTGTCATGATGGACAGTTGATGCTAGGTGTATTGTTATGTATGTGATTAGAAATATTTCGACATGATAATAATGCGTGTTTTTTTGTATTTTCATATTTACTACGAGCTGAAGACTGATGGGTGAATGGTGCCCACATTTCTTGAAGTACAAAAACGTGTATCTTATTCTTTTTTTTTTACTTAGTAGATTGTTTGATGTAGTTAGCGTAGGACTCCTACAGGCCTCGTTCACTGACGTAGCCAATTACGCTAACAGAGTATAATCTCTGCGTAAGCTGTCGATGACACGCATGGTTTATTAAGTGAACAAAGTTTGTTTCGAGTTTAGTCTTTTCTCATTTAATTGTAAACCTCGTATAGGAAGAAATGTAGGTCACCAAGAATGGAAGATATGGATTTGACCATATCATTTTGTTTAGCGGGATGCACTCTAACCTTTTCGAGAGGGTTTTGGTAGAGTGGGGTTTGGACATGATGGCATGAGCGTATTTGTTGTTCGTTAATTCTTTTAGTTGATTACCCCATGCGTCATGGATTAAACCATCTCTACAGAGACGTCCTCATTGTAATTTCCCTCTTTAGAGTAGGGACCTTCCGATAGGATTAGGTAGTTGTTAGGTTAGTTAGTCAATTACTTCGTAAACTAGTATTGGTTTCCAGAACGTTCAGAACATGAATAAAAGCTACTAGTCCCTTTTATTCATGAAGGGGGCGTAGCTGATGTAGAGACTTGCCCAGCAGAAAGGCTTTATGTAATGAAGCCATAACTATTTAGTTTATGGTTAGAACCTGCTGGAAATATATTTGAATTATGTAGAAGGATAGTTTTTATACTATGACATGTGATGTCAGAGTCAGACCCGGCTAAGCTCTAAGCTGCGGGCTACCTAAAGTTTTCCTCTCGTTAATCTTATTAATATAATCTTCTACAAGTCGATTCGTACCTTTCATTTAACGTAGCTTAGTTCTACAGTAATTCGTACACGGTACAAGGTACAAGTGTAGCGTAAGTGTTACAGTACATACGTATTTACGGGTAGCCGAGATAGTAAGCGCTAAAATGGTAGGGTTACAAATGTATTCCATACTAGCTTTTGCCCGCGGCTTCGCCCGCGTGGATATCGGCAAATATCCTACGATAACGTACTACCGGGATTAAAAGTACCCCGGGGACCCTTTTAGTGCAGCTACTATCTTTCATGAAGGGTGATTTGTAGTTTAAACTACCACAAGGATCATGTATCATGTTTGCCTTCACAATACCGTAAAGGAGAGGGTTCTGTACAGGCTCAGGTATTTCTGGAAAAATAACTTTGTCGATTTTATCTGGGTTGATACGCTGCTGGATGTGAAGAAGATCTCGTTTTTGTCATTCCACTAAGTATATAAAGGAAAGCATCCCCTAAACTGAGTACCTTTGGTCAGAAGAGCCATCATCTTTTTCACGTTTAGGTGGAATACCCTGGCAATAATGAGGTGGCAATCGTATGAATGTTGACCAGGTAAAAGTATATCTGTGATCTCTTTCCATCGGGGATTACATGAATGTGATAAAGAGTCGAACGGCCTACAAATTTTTATCATCTACATGACCTTCTACTGGGATGATTTTTCAAAAACGGTGATACATATAATGTTTCTGATATAGGTCAACCTGCCCGTCTCTGTTTTAGCGTCTATAAAAAAAAATCATCCCCTATTTGACCCTCTTCTGGGATGATTTTTCAAAAACGCTGATACAAGTAATGTTCCTGATATAGATCAACATCTCTGTCCCTGTTTTAGCGTCTATACAAATTTTTCATCCCCTATTTTACCCTCTTGTGGGATGATTTTTCAAAAACACTAATACATGTAATGTTCCTGATATAGATCAACCTCTCCTTCCCTGTTTTAGCGTCTATGCAAATTTTTCATCCCCTATTTTACCATCTTCAGGGATGTTTTTCAAAAACGCTAATACATGTAATGTTCCTGAAATAGATCAACCTCTCCTTCCCTGTTTTAGCGTCTATGCAAATTTTTCATACCCTATTTTACCCTCTTCTGGGATAATTTTTCAAAAACGCTGATACATGTAATGTTCCTGATATAGATCAACATCTCTGTCCCTGTTTTAGCGTCTATATAAATTTTTCATCCCCTATTTTACCCTCTTGTGGGATGATTTTTAAAAAACACTAATACTTGTAATGTTCCTGATATAGGTCAACCTTTCCGTCTCTGTTTTAGCGTGTATACACATTTTTCATCCCCTATTTTACCCTCTTCTGGGATGATTTTTCAAACACGCTGATACAAGTAATGTTCCTGAAATAGATCAACATCTCTGTCCCTGTTTTAGCGTCAATACAAATTTTTCATCCCCTATTTTACCCTCTTGTGGGATGATTTTTCAAATACACTAATACATGTAATGTTCCTGATATAGATCGACCTCTCCTTCCCTGTTTCAGCGTCTATGCAAATTTTTCATCCCCTATTTTACCCTCTTCAGGGATGATTTTTCAAAAACGATGATACATGTAATGTTTCTGATATAGGTCAACCAACACGTCTCTTCTTAAGCGTCTATAAAAAAAATTCATCCCTTATTTTACCCTCTTCTGGGATGATTTTTAAAAAATGGTGATACATGTCATGTTCCGGATATAGGTCAACCTTTCCGTCGCTATTTTAACGTTTATACAAATTTTTCATTCCCTATTTTACCCTCTTCTGGGATGATTTTTCAAACGCTGATACATTAAATTATTAGTTACCAACCAAAAGACTAAATACAAATTTTCATGGTGTGAACTACAAAATTAACGGGTTTCCTATTTATACATCCCTAATTTACGCCCTCAGGGACTGATTTCACAAAAACACTGGAACACGTGATTTTTTTATTTTAACCACAATATTAAACACCAATTTTCATCGTTTAAACTACAAAAATGATGATTTTCCATTCAAACTTTCATCCCCTATTTAACTCCCTTAGGGGTTGAATTTCGAAAAATCCTTCCTAATTCCTTGTATACATTATAAAGGGAAACTCTGTGCAAAATTTCAGCTTTCTTGGTCCAAGGGTTTGGGGTGGGCGTCGATGAGTCAGTCAGTCATCAATCAGGACACTTCTTATTTATATAGATGAAACTTGTTCATCAAAATTTTTTATTTTTAATATTTGAATTTATTTCTTTACAAAAAAAAAAACAAACCTACTCCACCAAAAAAGAGATAAAAGCATCTCTTTTTTGGTTCTGTAGGTTTTTTTTCGTAAAAATAAAAGGTACTAAATAGTATTTTTTCTAAATTTTGAAACTAATAGTTACGCAAAACTCGGCGCAGAGGGCGCCACTAGCACATACAGTAAACAAACCGCCATATTCTTGATTTATGTTATTTATTGTAATGACTAAGTATTTTGTGAACATATAATAATAATAATAATAAAATATCTTTATTTATCAAAGTTTTAATGATTCTTACTTACCTAACTGTACTTTATCTGTATTATGGCATTTGAAAGTGGAGTCTAGGTTATGCTCAGAATAAAATCATAATTCGTTGTCTTATATGATAAAAGTGAACATTATTCTGTAAATGCGACTATCTCACCTGAATATTTTCCAATTTCAATGACATTTTCGGATTTAAAATGTGCTGAACATATTTAAGCGTGTTTTTAGCTCGAAAGTCTCTACTACGTGTTGCTGGTTCCCATAGATTTCGAACATTTTCTTCTTTTGGAAATGAATGATTCCCTTCATTCCTACATACAAATACACAGCACTGATTCATTATTGTATAATATAATACACTTCCCAATTTTGAACTCAATTAAAGGCAGAATTTCACAATTTTCATCACGCTTTGAAGACGCATCCAAAAACTGTTTACTGTTTACGCTAGTGCCGCACTCTGGCGCCAGAACATTGCAGTATTATCCCCTATTAGAATAGTTTTCACACTCTAGGACAGTAGAAGAGTGGAGTCTCCTACCACAGGCTTTTAATGCTTTAAAGGAGGCTCCAATCATTAGTAAGCAAGCACTTGTTGTTATATTAAAAAACTTTATGATTTGATTTGATTGTGAATGGCGGTTTGTAACAGTCTTGCAGTAAGTATAGTTATCTATCTATAATCAAATAATCTAATAATCAAACGCATATTCAATCAACATTATAAGGTATTACCATTTATAATCTCAACGAAATAATTATGATAATTTAAAAAAAGTTATCATAATGATATCGGTTCATCGATCGCAAAATTTGTCAAAGTCAAAGCATTTATTTCAATTAAACCATTTACAGAAACTTTTGAACTGTCAAGGTGTTGGTCAGTCAAAAAGTTGAAGTTAGTTAAAGTCAAAGTCAAAGATCTTTATAGTGAGACAGTGGTTATAGAGTTGTTATTGAGTTTTAGTGTGCGTCTGCACTGCTCCACCATGTTAGGCATACAATAATTATATTCTTTTTATTATTATTATTATCTTAGACCTATGTTTATGTGATATACTATATTAATTCAATTTGCATCAAAACATAAAGCGGTTTGGCATTAACTCATCATGCATCTTTCGGACAAAAATTCATGTACTTACTGTATAATATGGTCTATTTACCAAGAAGTCAAATTTTTTTTTAAACATATAAAAGTTTTCAATTTCTCTTATTTGCTTAGGAAGCTTATTATAAATTCGTGAAGACATTCCGAAGAAACTTTTAGACAGTAGGGCTGTTTTTGAGGGCATATTTGTTATTTTGTCGGCATGTCGACGGGAGTGCAGGTTACCAAACTTTTCCTTATTGGTCTTTACAAATATAGCGACCTCATAGATGTAGAGGGCAGGAAAGGTTAAAATCTTAAGCTTTTTAAAATATGGCATACAGCTCTCTGGGGCACGTATGCCGCAAACAGCTCTAAGACACTTCTTTTGTGCCCTAAAAGCGAGTTCCCTGTCTGTAGCATTCCCCCAATAAATTAGTCCATATCTAAGCGTAGAAGTTACATAGGCATGATAGGCGGTTAGTACTGCTGCTTGATTTACAATCTTAGATAGTCTGTATAAAGCGTAGGAAAATTTATTTAGTTTTTTACACACCATATCAATTTGCGTTTTCCATGATATATTTTTGTCAATCCATAGTCCTAGGAATTTGATGGTATCTGTTTCCTGTATTTTTTTCATGTCATAATTTATATTTAATGTCAAAGGGGTTTTTCTTTGGGAATAACTGACTATTTATGTTTTATCTAAATTTATTATGAGATTATTACGTGTTAACCAATTTATAATGTCCTTTAAAGTATCGTTTATGTAATTTTCAAATGTGTTAATGTCAGTCGGAGAAAATACAGCAGTGCTATCATCAGCAAAAAAGACTAACGGAATTTTCACGGCTCTTGGTAAATCGTTTATATAAATCAGGAAAAGCAAAGGACCCAAAACGCTACCCTGCGGCACGCCATATGTAACATCACTCATTTCAGTTATTTGTAATCTCTGGCTTAAATACGATTTTATCAAGTGTAGAGCATTACCCCGTATGCCATATCTATACAGTTTTTCGACCAGTAATTTATGATCCACATGGTCAAAAGCTTTGGTCATGTCCATGTACATAGCCGTTACTGGTGTCATATTATTCATATTTTTGTAAATCCTAATAAGAAGATCGTAGATGGCCATATTGATAGTCTTGAAATCCATTTTGCTCACTGACAAAAAGATTATGTTTTTCAAAATAGTTATAAATGCTATTGTAGATTACTTTTTCTATAATTTTGGAAAAAATAGGGATTAAAGCTATTGGCCTGTAGCAAGAGATATCCTCCTTATTACCCTTTTTGAACAAAGGCTTGATGATTGACACTTTAAACTTACTAGGAAATTTTCCGTTTTGGATACATAGATTAATCAAGTAGCTTAGAACCGGACTGATGGACAGTGCGACGTACTTTATAATTGACGTAGATATATTATCGTATCCAGCACTGTGTGTAATTTTTAAAGATTTTATGATTTTAAATATGTCATTTAGAATTGCAGGACTTATAAATAAGGAATTATTATTATTATCAATCAATGTCAGCGTTTTATTATTATGTGATGTCAAATCATTCAATGTTGGAGGGTTTATCGGTTTAACAAGATTAACAAAGTAAGTATTAAAAACTTCAGCAGTTTGTTGCGGATCCGTTAGGTATAGATTTTCCATTTAGATTTATTCTTACAATTTCTTCTTTAGGAATAATATGTTTTGTGGACTTGATTATCTTCCAAGTTGTTTTAGTTTTATTATTCGATTGATTTATATTGTAGTCATTTTGCGATTTTTGAGTCAAGTTAATTATTTGCTTCAGCCTTGAAGAATATTTTTTGAATTGATCATGATCCACTTTATTAAATGTTTTGCGATACGTCTATAACAATTCTCTCATAACAGTTTTTCGTTCCAAAACATAGGGTAGGTCTCTATGGAGAAGAACAACCAAGAAACTACACAGATACTCTTTTAAAATCAAGTTTTTACAAAATACTGCTTACATTATTCTTGTTGCTTCTATATGTGAAAACAATGAAGGTAATCTAGTACTACAAAATATAAAAAATAATCAAGATAAAAGCCATTGCAGTTAAGTGTTGACCAGTCAGGTCAGACCTGACAGCGATCGTTCATGCACATGACGCGTGGATCAGCTCAGCTCAGATCAGTCATTATCAACAAACAACTAATTAACATATTTTTTTTTCCATAAATTGCAACAGTAAAAGTCAAAATAACCAAAATCAAAAAATCATTTAACAAATTCTAGCTAAAAAAAATGGAGATGGCCCCTAAAACTCTCCGTGCCTTGAAAGCAAGTTAAGCTGTAAGAGGTAGTCAGAAGCTAAAAAGTCTGACAACCTGTCTTTACACGGGGTTCGTGTCACGCAGTAACTGGGTTGTGGAGGTCAGATAGGCAGTCGCTCCATGCCGTGTTACGGACGTCACTGACCACTGCACAATCTATTATTGCATAGCTAGTGGACACAGACAGGAACCGTTACCACGAAATGAACTGCGCAAGTTGGTTGTAAGAGGTAGTCAGAAGCTAAAAAGTCTGACAACCAGTCTTAACACGGGGTTCGTGTTACGCAGTAACTGGGTAACACGGGGTTCGTGTTACGCAGTAACTGGGTTGTGGAGGTCAGATAGGCAGTCGCTCTATGTCGCTCCATGCCGTGTTACGGGACCTCACTGAACAATGCACAATCTATTATTGCATAGCTCATGCGGACACCAACAGCGGAACCGTTAACGCGAAACATGTAAACAGCACAAGTTGGTTGTACAGAAGTTGTAGCAGTAGAGTATTTGGAGATATGCAGTATTAAAATGTCATAATAAAATTGTGAACATATTTCACAATATGAGTTCTCCTGAAAACTGAACACTTAACAGTACAGTTTGGTGTGAAATATAGACACAATGGGTATGAGCTCGAGGAATCACTGTTACGTTATGAGATATGAGAACCACCCCAAAGACGACCCACTGACCAGAATATATATGTGTTAACAGTTAAAGAATCCCTCACCTCTAAATCCCCTTTCAGCATCTGGGCAAACAGTTCTTCAGCTTCCAAACATTTTCTGTGGAACTTGGCAAATTGCTTTAGTTTAGTGCAGCAGTAAACACAGGCGAGCATCGGTCTACTGTCTTCAGTTACAAACTGCAACAAAACTTATGTTACAATACATTTTCTAAAGAAATTAAATATATCCAATCCCATGAATTTCATAAAAACCTAAATGGATGCTGGCCAAATATGCAAGAGATATTAAAATTACAGTGCATAAGTGTATGAAGTAGCCGTATCTATAGTATAGCTGTATCAACCGTAATTTCAATCTATCTATATAATACCTTTTACCAAGCAATTCTTGTTTACATATATAATCTGAAATTCGGAAACGGCTGAAACGATTTTTATTAAATTTAGTATGCAGGGGGCTTCGTGGGGCGATAAATCTAACTAGTTAATTTTCAAAAACACGAAAGAAAAAAGATACCGAGCAAAGTTCAGTCGCCCAGGTACTATCTTTTAAACTTACCGGAACATCAGTCAGCTTCTCGTAAAGGTCCTGTAGGTTCTTGTTGACAACCACATACATGCGAACATCCTGCACCAAACATATCCTACATAAGGCTAGTTTTTCCATCTTTATCGTAATAAAAAACAACAGCTCATGTAGTTGTAAGTAAGTTTTGATTTAAAAACAATGTTTAACTTGACTGACATTGACATTTTGTTATTTAGAGTTTGACTTTGACACAGTCCTAAACAGTCCTAAAGACAGTACCATTATACTCTTTGGACAGTACGCAACTGACTGCCATACGTTTACTTTTATTACTCTTTGCGCAACTGTCTGTCAGTGTTATGAAGATAGATATAGGTATAAATGGAGCCAACACTTAGATCAAAAACTTGAAACCAACTGTGGGCAGAGGCAGATTAAACGTTCAGAGCGCCGTAGGCAAGCATCTCATCGGCGCCCCTATATTAAAAAGCGGCCAAGTGCGAGGCGGACTCGCCCATGAAGGGTTCCGTAGCAGCAAGTAACGTAATATATATATTTTTTATTTTTATATTTGAGTTGATTGAATGAAAGGTAAATTGCGGTTTACGACTTATGACGTATTAAAAAAAACTACTTACTAGATCTCGTTTTAACCAATTTTGCGGTGGAAGTTTACATGGTAATATACATCACATATTTTTTTTAGTTTTATCATTCTCTTATTTTAGAAGTTACAGGGGGGGGGGGACACATTTTACCATTTTGGAAGTGTCTCTCGCGCAAACTATTCAGTTTAGAAAAAAATAATATTAGAAACCTCAATATCATTTTTGAACACCTATCCATAGAATCACACCACTTATGGGTTTGATGAAAAAAAAAATGTTGAGTTTCAGTTCTAAGTATGGGAAACCCCAAAAATTATTGTTTTTTTTTCTATTGTTGTGTGAGAATCTTATTGCAGTTCACAGAATACATCTACTTACCAAGTTTCAACAGTATAGTTCTTATAGTTTCGGAAAAAAGTGGCTGTAACATACGGACGGACAGACAGACAGACAAGACGAATCTATAAGGGTTCCGTTTTATGCCATTTGGCTACGGAACCCTAAAAATAACTCGTACTATAGTTTGACCGAAACCGCTGTAAACGTGTGCGTTTCGACACCGCGGCCACGGCGATATTTAAAAAAAAAAAATCTATTCCAAGATTATATTTTCTAAAAGTTGATTCCCAAAACTATAAATTTGTTGAAGTTATGGTTAAAAAGTTATAAGGGTTTGAACGTGGCCGAGCCATTGAAACGCGGAGAACCGCGCGGCCACGGAGATCTTTAAAACTAAGCGTAGCAGAGACCTGAAATTCAGGTAAATAACAGATTGAATTTGTAAAAGCCAAAATTTAAAATACAGAAAAAAATCCTAGGTTTATAATTTAGGAGCTGCAAGACAAAAACCGCATGGCCGCGCCATTGAAACGGTGAATAACACGTTATCGCCGATATCACGCTGAAAATGCATCGCAGACGTTTGAAATTCCTTGTAAAATCTAGATTTGAATATGTCGAAATTTTAAAAAGTACATCAATATATCCTAGGTTTATATTTTAGGAGCTGTAAGACTAAAACCCCATGGCCGCGCCATTGAAACGGTGGAAAACACGTTATCGCCAATATCTCGCTGAAAAAGCAACGCAGAGGTCTGAAGTTTTTTGTAAAACCTAGAATTGAATTTGTCGAAAATGGAAAAGATATACAAAAAAACCTAGGTTTAAATTTCAGGAGCAGTAGTGCGGTATCGCGTAGAAATAAGTTTTTATTGTCTATCGAAAAAAGTAAGTATTAGCGATATCTTTTTCTGTAAACAACACATTAATAATTATGTAGAACTATCCTAACTTTAAGTAGGCAAAAAAGTATAAAACCTTCAGTACGTTTAAATGGCAAAAACATATGAAAATGTTTTCATATGTTAACGGCTCTTACTATACGTTTTTTAACCAGGACTTAATAAAACTTGTTTTGTTTTACTAAACTGACAACATTAATTATTGGATTTGTGACTGCAATGAATAGCATAGTTATTTAGAATTTATAGTCGGGGTAGGTCAGGTTAATGAAATAAGGAACCTTGTACGAAGTAATTTGTATAATTCGACACACACAAACATTATAATGAACACAAGGCCAACATAAAATATCTTAACTTTATAACGTCCGCCATACTTCCAAGTCTCTGTTTACCTTCTAATCCTTAACTTAAATTCTATTGGTCCGTGCGGCGGATGATCGCACAGCGCAACCTCATTGGACGCTGCCAGGCGCATACGCGGGAGTGTTTGGATACACACACTCTAGCGAGTTGGCGAGTACAGCGTAGGCGCTCTGCCACGACCAAAAAGCTTATAGATAAAAGTGGAGGCAACACTCTAAATACCTAAGTGAAGCCAACTGTGGGCAGACGCTCTCTTTCTGTATGCATACAACAGATAAAGAAAACACATATCACTGTCTCGTTCTTATGTATGCATTCAGAAAGAGAGCATCAGCCCACAGTTGGTTTCAAACTTTTGTTCTAAGTGTTGGCTCCATTTATACCTATATCTTCATGGCCACGACTAATGCGTTCCGGGAGCTGGCGTTCGGATACGGTTACATCCGCTACATACTCCCCCTCGGGTTCGTGAAGGCGTCCTCGACCAGGAACACGTTCAGTAGAGGTAGAAACAGGCTGATGTTGCCGAGATCGGCCTCTGTTACGCCTTGGCATGACCGGAAAAGTCGGTGCATCATCCCTAACTACGAACGGCGTGAGTTGAGACGCGTGAAACTTACCCAAACTTTCGTCGTGAGAATCAAGATTTGCTACCAGATAAGTAGTTGGACTATTTTTTTTAATTATCCTATAGGGCCCATCCCTTTTAGGTACCAATTTAGCCGAAATCCCTTTGGTCGCATTACTTAACACGTGCGACTTAATTAAAACTTGATCACCGACGGAGAAGTTAAAAGTTTTACGACCCTTATCCGCATAGTCTTTGCGTCTATCTTGCTCATTTTCCACTTTATCCCTAATTGAGACTAAAAAGTTCAAAAATCTCTTTAAGTAAGGTGTAATTTGAGAAACTAAATTATCTTTATTAAGAACGGCCCTTATATTATCATGTATTTAGAAATATACTGTTTCAAATATATAACAAAAAGCAACATTTTATAATATTTATTATAATTTTCAGACAACAAGTTCACCACATGACGAATCTATGGTGCAAATAGCTGCTCTGCCAAGTACTAGTTCTGGCGTTTATAGTAATTCTCCACTTACGGAAATGGGAGTAAAAACATGCTGGCTGCAATGTAGTTAAAAACAGTGTCGAAATATTCTTGAAAATATAAGCAATCTTAACAAGTTACCTGGTGTCCCTTTCCGTTAATAAATATTAAATATAAACCTTTTATGTCTATTTATTATGTACTAGCTTCTGCCCGCGACTTCGTACGCGGATCCTGTTGCTTATGCCAGCGACAACGGGGTCGGCAAAATCGAAGATCTGAAACGTCTGATGTCGAATTCTAAGAGCCCGGGGACGGGAAAACAACGGGATGCGCGAGATGATTCGAGACGTTCAAAAAGTACAATTTTGAATCATACCTCCGATGGCGGAATATGTGGCGTAGTCAATCATAGGAGTATACGTAAATGAACTCCGTTCCTTATCAACCCAAGGACGGTCGCCATGACCTACGGCTATATCTTGAGACACATCCCATTCTTCTAATGATATCGACATTCTGTTCAGAGAATGTCGAAGTCGATCAGAATTCAAACGTTCGTTGCGCTCTTCTTCTGTCTCTTCATGCCGTACTCCAGCAATTCTTTTTCTCTCACTTTCTAACTGATTATGAATATTTTGTTGTGTGCGTGGTCGGGACAATCTATACTATAATATTATAAAGCTGAAGTTTGTTTGTTTGTTTGGTTGAACGCGCTTATCTCAGGACCTACTGGTTTGAATTAAAAAAATCTTTTTGTGTTGGATAGTCCATTTACCGAGGAAGGCTATAGGCCAATGCGAAGCTGGGTCGGGTCGCTAGTGTATGATAATCTCGATCAGCAGTTAGTCGTGCATTACGTTCATCATTCGGTTCAAAAGACCAGGATGTGCGAATACGCTGAGAACTCAAGCGTGATTCTGTATCGGTAAACGTTTCCGATTCGCGAGACAATGCATGTCGCTCACGATCAGCGGACAGTCTCGCATCACGTTCCGCAGCAGATGCGTAGATACGCTGAGAACTCAACTTTACTACACACACCATACATTTTAATTCACGCACCTTACACCCTCACCACACCACACCTCACACCACACTAACCACACCACACTCACCCTCACCATCAGCTCACTTATTTACACTATTATGCACCTTATGCACACTTTTTTCTACGTCATTTATTTTTTTCTATATATTATTATTCTTTTTTTTTTCTTATCTTTTTTTTTGTTGTGCTTTTACTTTTTGTTAATTTATTTATTCTGTACAACCATACTTCTTAGATTGGTATTAACACTTTTAAGAAAGTAAATTATATGTTTAAACTTTACAAGGAAGAGACTGTCGCCACGACACATGGAATCCTAGTGTGGGGACCAGGAAACTTGTTATTTAGCGCTTATTGCATAATAACATTAAGTATTTTATATAGTGCGTGCCACGAAAGATGAGACTTGACACAGACTTGATTTGACTTGCGCAGTACTCGATTTAAAGGTCTCTTACAGTACGGTCAACGTAACTTGGCGCGTCTGAAGTTAGCCGATTAGCTGCGCAGTAGACAATTTCGTTCCTAAAAGTTCCATTGCGCAGCCAAACAGCTAACTTCAGACGCGCCAAGTTACGTTGACCGTATTGTACCTTTAAGTCGAGTACTGCCAAGAAGCTTATAGATAAAAGTGGAGGCAACACTCTAAATACCTAAGTGAAGCCAACTGTGGGCAGACGCTCTCTTTCTGAACGCATACATAAGATAAAGAAAACACATATCACTGTCTCGTTCTTATGTATGCATTCAGAAAGAGAGCATCAGCCCACAGTTGGTTTCAAACTTTTGTTCTAAGTGTTGGCTCCATTTATACCTATATCTTCATGAGTACTGCACAAGTCAAATCAAGTCCGTCACGGACTGTCACGTCCGTCACGGACTGTACAAATAAACATTTTTACTTTTTTTTTACTAAAACTTTATTTTGTAAAATACCTTATGCCAAAATTACCTCTTACATTCACAGACTACATCCACACTATTAAAGGTAGGCCTAAGGCTGCGTTTCCACAAAGATGTGCGAGGTAGATAAGCGGTGCCAGAATGCGTAGCGAGGCTGTGAGTGAACGATGTGAGTGTTTCCACCAGAGATGTGCTAGGCAGCTGAGTGGTGCAAAGATACGTAGCGACGCTGTGAAACGGTGCGCGGATGAGCGATGTGAGGATGTGTAGAGGGCTTTTTCCATATGCGAGCGAGTCCACTGATCCACATATTCCGCACAATACACATCTACCTCTAACAAACTCCGTCTAGTGACTGCTAGTAGTTTCTCGCTCGCGTCCATCCTTTGCACACGTCCCTCACGCACATATCTCGCACACATCCCTCGCTAGTATTGTTGTACGTATAAAAACCTCGCTCTGTTAAGCCGTTTCCACCAGAGTTGCGCTGAGCGAGGTCAGGTAAATGAAGTGATTCTATTAGTTCTTAACAAACATATCCCTCGCCACGCATCCTCGCTCATCTCTGGTGGAAACGCAGAATTAAGGTAGGTAGAATTAGATTGACAATATTGAATTAGATTAAAAATAAGTTAAAAAGTAAGATTAAAAGTAACTGTTTTTTCGTAGTACCCGCACTTTTTAACCACTTTTCCACTAAACCGTATGCACCAATTAAAAACAAGGAATTAATAATGTAGAAATTTGTCTAAGGTAGAAATGGATGCGTTCAGATTCAGAAATAAAAAATCGTGTTCAAATGGCAGTTGAGCAGGCATTTGAGTGGTGCTGCTATTCAGAATAGGGTATTACACCCATTTTTGAAAAGTGTCTCAATGAAATTCTGTAGTGCTAATATGCCACCAAAAAAAAACACAAAATTTTTATTCAATCGATAAGTGCCATAAAAATGCATTTAAATTTTAAATTTTCAAATTTCGCGCGTAGTTTGACGAAAACGCCTCTTACTGGACGCCATATTGCTCAGCATAAATGACGTCAGTTCGTTTTGTATCAAATGAGCTCATATTAAATATGATAATTGTATATCATTTAAAAATAATTAAAAGCATATTTTGTAATAGGTGTAATAATGAAAAAAATACGTTGGTTACGAAAATAATAAAAGTACAAAGCCTATATTACGCCAATCGGTTGACTGACAGTTGACAATTTTTTGTTTACACAGCCGTATGGCGTAATAATATGGCCGCTACTATTTCACGGTGTTTTATAACAGATTAAAAATACTGAAAACTTTAAATTGAATTTAAAAATTTGTTTTGTTATTTTATGAACTAAAACTTACATTTTCCGACTTCTTTATGCTTAAACTGTCTCAATAACATATTTATAGATTTTTTCTCGTATAGAGTAAAATACCCTATTATGTTAATAGTGACGTGCTGTATCTGCCAAGTGCAAACTAAGTTTTAGTTGTAAGTATTACCTTACATAAAATAGTTTTAGCCCACCGAAAATTTGGTTTGGATTCCCCGAAATTCCCAAATTTTTACGCGATATCGCGTAAAAATAAGTTTTGATTATCTGTCGAAAAAAGTAAGTATTAACGAGATCTTTTTCTGTAAACAACACATTAATAAGTAAAACTATCGATCATAGGCTAACAAATTTAAATAGGCACAAAAATATTAAATAGGCAAAAAAATATGAAATCTTTAGTAGGTACGTTTTGAAGGCAAAAACATAATATTATAAAAAAGAAAAGTTTTCTATTGCTTATTGTCGATAGTTCTACATATTAATGTGTTGTTTACAGAAAAAGATCTAGTTAATAATTACTTTTTTCGACAGATAATCAAAACTTATTTTTACGCGATACCGCACGACTGCTCCTGAAATATAAACCGAGGTATTTTTTGTATATTTTTTTCATTTTCGACAAATTCAAATCTAAGTATTACAAAAAACTTCAGACCTCTGCGATGCTTTTTCAGCGAGATATCAGCGATAACGCGTTTTCCACCGTTTTAATGGCGCGGCCATAGGGTTTTAGTCTTACAGCTCCTAAAATATAAACCTAGGTATTTATTGTATATTTTTTCCATTTTTGACAAATTCAAATCTAGATTTTACAATGAATTTCAGACGTCTGCGATGCATTTTCAGCGTGATATCGGCGATAACGTATTATTTACCGTTTCAATAGCGCGGCCATGGGGTTTTTGTTTTGCAGCTCCTAAAATATAAACCTAGGATTTTATTCTATATTTTTACAGTTTTCTCCGCGTTTCAATGGCGCGGCCACGTTCAAACCCTTATAACTTTTTAACCAATAACTTCGACAAATTTATGGTTTTGGGAATCAGCTTTTACAAAATATTACATAATCTTGGAATAGTTTTTTTTTCGAAATATCGCCGTGGCCGCGTGGTCGAAACGCACACACTATCGGCACAATGACTGCTGTCCTGCTGTATTCACATCCCCATGTCGACAACCTCGCGAGCCAAATCAAGATACTTGATTTGTTTGTCTTTCTCAGTTTTCACGAGGTTCTCGTCATGTGGAACCGCTATGTCAACAATCATTGCGCGACGCTAGTGGTGATAGATCGATTAGAGCGTCGCGCAATGATTGTTGACATAGCGGTTCCACATGACGAGAACCTCGTGAAAACTGAGAAAGACAAACAAATCAAGTATCTTGATTTGGCTCGCGAGGTTGTCGACATGGGGATGTGAATACAGCAGGACAGCAGTCATTGTGCCGATAGTGTGTGCGTTTCGACCACGCGGCCACGGCGATATTTCGAAAAAAAAACTATTCCAAGATTATGTAATATTTTGTAAAAGCTGATTCCCAAAACCATAAATTTGTCGAAGTTATTGGTTAAAAAGTTATAAGGGTTTGAACGTGGCCGCGCCATTGAAACGCGGAGAAAACTGTAAAAATATAGAATAAAATCCTAGGTTTATATTTTAGGAGCTGCAAAACAAAAACCCCATGGCCGCGCTATTGAAACGGTAAATAATACGTTATCGCCGATATCACGCTGAAAATGCATCGCAGACGTCTGAAATTCATTGTAAAATCTAGATTTGAATTTGTCAAAAATGGAAAAAATATACAATAAATACCTAGGTTTATATTTTAGGAGCTGTAAGACTAAAACCCTATGGCCGCGCCATTAAAACGGTGGAAAACGCGTTATCGCTGATATCTCGCTGAAAAAGCATCGCAGAGGTCTGAAGTTTTTTGTAATACTTAGATTTGAATTTGTCGAAAATGAAAAAAATATACAAAAAATACCTCGGTTTATATTTCAGGAGCAGTCGTGCGGTATCGCGTAAAAATAAGTTTTGATTATCTGTCGAAAAAAGTAATTATTAACTAGATCTTTTTCTGTAAACAACACATTAATATGTAGAACTATCGACAATAAGCAATAGAAAACTTTTCTTTTTTATAATATTATGTTTTTGCCTTCAAAACGTACCT
This sequence comes from Charanyca ferruginea, assembly GCA_947361185.1. NCBI lineage: Eukaryota > Metazoa > Arthropoda > Insecta > Lepidoptera > Noctuidae > Charanyca > Charanyca ferruginea. Next base: position 3,905,173 of record OX376081.1, on the reverse strand, counting down.
ACTAAAGATTTCATATTTTTTTGCCTATTTAATATTTTTGTGCCTATTTAAATTTGTTAGCCTATGATCGATAGTTTTACTTATTAATGTGTTGTTTACAGAAAAAGATCTCGTTAATACTTACTTTTTTCGACAGATAATCAAAACTTATTTTTACGCGATATCGCGTAAAAATTTGGGAATTTCGGGGAATCCAAACCAAATTTTCGGTGGGCTAAAACTATTTTATGTAAGGTAATACTTACAACTAAAACTTAGTTTGCACTTGGCAGATACAGCACGTCACTATTAACATAATAGGGTATTTTACTCTATACGAGAAAAAATCTATAAATATGTTATTGAGACAGTTTAAGCATAAAGAAGTCGGAAAATGTAAGTTTTAGTTCATAAAATAACAAAACAAATTTTTAAATTCAATTTAAAGTTTTCAGTATTTTTAATCTGTTATAAAACACCGTGAAATAGTAGCGGCCATATTATTACGCCATACGGCTGTGTAAACAAAAAATTGTCAACTGTCAGTCAACCGATTGGCGTAATATAGGCTTTGTACTTTTATTATTTTCGTAACCAACGTATTTTTTTCATTATTACACCTATTACAAAATATGCTTTTAATTATTTTTAAATGATATACAATTATCATATTTAATATGAGCTCATTTGATACAAAACGAACTGACGTCATTTATGCTGAGCAATATGGCGTCCAGTAAGAGGCGTTTTCGTCAAACTACGCGCGAAATTTGAAAATTTAAAATTTAAATGCATTTTTATGGCACTTATCGATTGAATAAAAATTTTGTGTTTTTTTTTGGTGGCATATTAGCACTACAGAATTTCATTGAGACACTTTTCAAAAATGGGTGTAATACCCTATTCTGAATAGCAGCACCACTCAAATGCCTGCTCAACTGCCATTTGAACACGATTTTTTATTTCTGAATCTGAACGCATCCATTTCTACCTTAGACAAATTTCTACATTATTAATTCCTTGTTTTTAATTGGTGCATACGGTTTAGTGGAAAAGTGGTTAAAAAGTGCGGGTACTACGAAAAAACAGTTACTTTTAATCTTACTTTTTAACTTATTTTTAATCTAATTCAATATTGTCAATCTAATTCTACCTACCTTAATTCTGCGTTTCCACCAGAGATGAGCGAGGATGCGTGGCGAGGGATATGTTTGTTAAGAACTAATAGAATCACTTCATTTACCTGACCTCGCTCAGCGCAACTCTGGTGGAAACGGCTTAACAGAGCGAGGTTTTTATACGTACAACAATACTAGCGAGGGATGTGTGCGAGATATGTGCGTGAGGGACGTGTGCAAAGGATGGACGCGAGCGAGAAACTACTAGCAGTCACTAGACGGAGTTTGTTAGAGGTAGATGTGTATTGTGCGGAATATGTGGATCAGTGGACTCGCTCGCATATGGAAAAAGCCCTCTACACATCCTCACATCGCTCATCCGCGCACCGTTTCACAGCGTCGCTACGTATCTTTGCACCACTCAGCTGCCTAGCACATCTCTGGTGGAATCACTCACATCGTTCACTCACAGCCTCGCTACGCATTCTGGCACCGCTTATCTACCTCGCACATCTTTGTGGAAACGCAGCCTTAGGCCTACCTTTAATAGTGTGGATGTAGTCTGTGAATGTAAGAGGTAATTTTGGCATAAGGTATTTTACAAAATAAAGTTTTAGTAAAAAAAAAGTAAAAATGTTTATTTGTACAGTCCGTGACGGACGTGACAGTCCGTGACGGACTTGATTTGACTTGTGCAGTACTCATGAAGATATAGGTATAAATGGAGCCAACACTTAGAACAAAAGTTTGAAACCAACTGTGGGCTGATGCTCTCTTTCTGAATGCATACATAAGAACGAGACAGTGATATGTGTTTTCTTTATCTTATGTATGCGTTCAGAAAGAGAGCGTCTGCCCACAGTTGGCTTCACTTAGGTATTTAGAGTGTTGCCTCCACTTTTATCTATAAGCTTCTTGGCAGTACTCGACTTAAAGGTACAATACGGTCAACGTAACTTGGCGCGTCTGAAGTTAGCTGTTTGGCTGCGCAATGGAACTTTTAGGAACGAAATTGTCTACTGCGCAGCTAATCGGCTAACTTCAGACGCGCCAAGTTACGTTGACCGTACTGTAAGAGACCTTTAAATCGAGTACTGCGCAAGTCAAATCAAGTCTGTGTCAAGTCTCATCTTTCGTGGCACGCACTATATAAAATACTTAATGTTATTATGCAATAAGCGCTAAATAACAAGTTTCCTGGTCCCCACACTAGGATTCCATGTGTCGTGGCGACAGTCTCTTCCTTGTAAAGTTTAAACATATAATTTACTTTCTTAAAAGTGTTAATACCAATCTAAGAAGTATGGTTGTACAGAATAAATAAATTAACAAAAAGTAAAAGCACAACAAAAAAAAAGATAAGAAAAAAAAAGAATAATAATATATAGAAAAAAATAAATGACGTAGAAAAAAGTGTGCATAAGGTGCATAATAGTGTAAATAAGTGAGCTGATGGTGAGGGTGAGTGTGGTGTGGTTAGTGTGGTGTGAGGTGTGGTGTGGTGAGGGTGTAAGGTGCGTGAATTAAAATGTATGGTGTGTGTAGTAAACAAATTTTGTATAAAACAGCTTTTATTCCAAAAATATCATTTGGGGGTATTTGTTGGGAATGAACATAAAAGAAGCGGGGAATTTCGGGGAATTGACAACACTGACGCGGGGAATCGAGATTTTTTTATTGGCAGCACTGCTTGTCAATTGTCTGTCATGTTTGTGATATTTGTATCCTTAAATGAATATTGATTGATACTATCATAACAAGTTGTGATAGATGAATACTCTCTAATCGCGCCGGTTGTTTTTATTTTTGTATTTTAAATGTAACTTGAACTAAATAACATTAAGTGATAGCCGTGTTAGTTCTAAGATGAAGACGGAAAAACTGGCCATGTGTAGGACATGTTCGGCGGAAGATGTACGCATGTACAAAGTTGTCAACAAGAACCTGCAGGAACTATATCAAAAGCTAACAGATATTCCGGTAAATTGAAAAATTGCACGTACGCACGTGTTATTATAATTTTTCAGTATTCATTTTAAATCGCGCCCATCCGCCTTGAACTAGATTGGTGATCGATACTCTTGCCTTTTCTGTATGAGAAGAGGCCTTTGCCCTGCAGTGGGACTATTATTATAGGGTGGTATTATTATTATTTTATTTTAAATTACCACATTAAACAAAGAGATTTTTAACCAACTTCATAAAGGAGGAGGGTATCAATTCAAATGCTAATATATATATATATTTTTTATGTATGTTCGGGCATAACTCTTTCATAGACGGATTTGAAAAAATCTTTTTTTGTTTGTAAGGGGTATATTCCGAAGTAGTCCCATATAAATTTTACCAAAATTGATACAGCCCTTTTTGAGAAAATTCCCAAATAAATTACATACTTAGATGACGTTTTAGTTTTTTCAATCTTTGGAGGACTTACAATCTCTTTTAAGTGTGTCACCGTTTCTTAATGGAATTGGATGTTAAAGCAACACTATAAAGCGAACAATAAAAAGTTTTTCCAAGAAAAAGACAACCACCTTCAAAAACTAAAAAGTGATAAATAACTTTAGCACAGAACACACATTAATTTACTTTCGGAAGTTGGTGGCGGTGGCTTTGTGTTTGTTGTTATGTATTGCCACCGACTTCCGAAAGTAAAGTAATGTGTGTTCTGTGCTAAAGTTATTTATCACTTTTTCGTTTTTGAAGGCGGTTTTCTTTTTTTTTATGACTTTCGTTCAAGGAGGTCAGTGGTAAATCTCCTAAGACTATCTCCTATTCATAATTATAAATAATTATGAATTACAAAATCAGTCAATGCGTTTCATTCTGGCTTGTCACTTATGTGCTAAGTACATATTTTGTATTGCAATGTGGCCCGCTCGGACCCATTGTCGCTTGACACAATTTGGATTGCTTGTACCTTTAGTTTAGACTATACTGCATTCTTATTTATGATAGTATCATAATATTAGTGACTAAAATATCACTCTATTTTTTGCAGTTTGAAACAGAAGATGGTCGACCGACATTAATTTGTTTCTTCTGTTGCGCTAAAATGAAACAATGCGCCCAATTTCAGAGAAAATGTCTTGAAGCTGAAGAACTGTTCGCCCAGATGATAAATGAGGATTACGAGGTGAGGGATTCTTTCGCATATACAATGTGGAACAGAGCAATTGACGATCCTTTAGACCACCTGGACACGAAAAAACAAAAAATATTTTATCATTATGATGTAGATCTTAGTCCGTAATATTATTGTAAGGGCAAGAATCTGTGCAACAATGTTGCTACTGAATTTTTTTTTACTGCCGTGTTTGATGAGGATAATTGCCGTGTTTTCAAGGAAAAGCTATTTTCGGCTGCCGTAGCAAATAAATTAAATAAAAAACGTTTATATTACTTATTGAATCATTTTTATTACAAAAATATAAAAAATATAAATCTTATTTACCCAAATAAGTTGCAGATACTTTCCAAGTAATCATTTTTAACCCCCGACGAAAAAGAGGGGTGTTATAAGTTTGACGTGTCTGTGTGTCTGTGTGTCTGTGTGTCTGTGTGTCTGTCTGTGGCACTGTAGCTCTTTAACGGGTGAACCGATTTGAATGCGGTTTTTTTTATTTGAAAGTAGATTCTCTAGCGATGGTTCTTAGACATGTTTCATCAAAATCGGTTCAGCAGTTTTAAAGTTATCAGCTCTTTTGTTTGCTGCGGTAGGGATCTTAGACGCATACCGGATGTTTACTTTGCTTTCAAACATATTATTATAGGTGACCACACTGACCACACAAAACCAAACTAAATTACATTTAAAAAATTTAAAATAAAAATTAAATTAAAAATTTAAAAAAACCCCCAACGCAAAACATAAAAGCGATTATGTAAAAAGTAAAAAATAATACTTTTGTTGAGCCATCAAATGTTTGTTCGTTGAAATGGCGCTATAATGTCGCGGCGGGGTACCGCTAAGTTTAAAGCAATAACTAAATATCTAAAATAGCGAACTGATGGTAACTAGATTTGCAACAAGATTAACAACTAGATTAGCAACAAAAATTTGATAATATCGAAGCAAATTGGTAGGAAATGCTGGTAAATTGAGGGACTGACTTACTTAAGCGGTACCCCGCCGCGACATTATAGCGCCATTTCAACGAACAAACATTTGATGGCTCAACAAAAGTATTATTTTTTACTTTTTACATAATCGCTTTTATGTTTTGCGTTGGGGGTTTTTTTAAATTTTTAATTTAATTTTTCTTTATTTATTATTGAGTTCGTATTTTTTTTTATCTTGTATTCGTGTGAACATCTCTTCAGTTGTTACTTACAAACTTTTTGCAGTCCCTTTTTGGCTTTGGTGCCTAGTCATGAAACAACAATGGGGGATTTCCGTGTCAAAGATAGGTACCTACGCATTGTATTTTTTTACATTTGGAACTTAACCAAAATACGACCTTTCAAAATTGCCGTAGATTTTGCTACGGTAATAGGTTTGCTGCCGTAGGCCGTAGATTTCCTTTTAATTATGTCAAATTACCGTAGAACACTGCAATACGGTATTTTACTCTATACGAGAAAAAATCTATAAATATATGTTATTGAGACAGTTTAGGCATAAAGCAGTCTGAAAATGTAAGTTTTAGTTCATAAAATAACAAAACCAATTTTTTTATTCAATTTAAAGTTTTCAGTATTTTTAATCTGTTATAAAACACCATGAAATAGTAGCGGCCATGTTATTACGCCGTACGGCTGTGTAAACAAAAAATTGACAACTGTCAGTCAACCGATTGGCTTAGTATAGGCTTTGTAGAGTACAAAATATTTTCGTAACTAACGTAATTTTTTCATTATTACACCTATTACAAAATATGGTTTTAATTATTTTTAAATGATATACAATTATCATATCAAAAATAATTAAAAGCATAGGTATTTTGTAATAATGAATAATGTATTCATTATTACAAAATATGCTTTTAATTATTTTTAAATTATATACAATTATCATATTTAATATGAGCTCATTTGATACAAAACCAACTGACGTCATTTACGCTGAGCAATATGGCGTCCAGTAAGAGGGGTTTTCGTCAAAATACGCGCAAAATTTGAAAATTTAAAATTTGGATGCATTTTTATGGCACTTATCGATTGAATAAAATTTTTGTGTTTTTTTTGGTGGCATATTAGCACTACAGAATTTCATTGAGACACTTTTCAAAAATGGGTGTAATACCCTATTGCCGTAAAATCGGTTGAAAACACTGTAAAAAAGGTTTGTTTCAAAGTCTAATCTTATTGTGTAATCATAGTGAATGGAGTATAGTTTGATTCAAACTTACTCGCTCTGTGGAGGCTCAGGCTTATCCGTCTCAACTTTTTCAGCTCCTTGTTCTTGATCCGCAGTTTTTTTCACTGAAGCAAAATTTCTTTGTCTGTGAGTGAAGCCATTATAAGCAGGCAGTCGTCTACAAGTTCACTTATTATACCATAATTGATATGATGATGTATGCCTTAATGTTCCGAGCCATCCTTCTGATGCTTTAAAAGAAGTTAAACCAAGTTCTTCAGCAAAATTCTCCACCTTAGCTTTGATGATCGGCATCGATATAGGCATACCTATTATTCTGGCGCTCTCGGTGAAACCATGATAGTATAGCTTGATCCAAATATTCGTATTTATTTCATTTTTAGGGTTCCGAAAAAAAAACGGAGGTTCACTCGTTGTCTGTCCGTCTGTCTGTCACAGCCAATTTGCTCCGAATCTCCTGGACCAAATCAGGTGAAATTTGGTAGGATGGTGTAATCCTATGACCTAAACACAGATGTGCAAAGTAAATAAATATACACTTCTGGACACATCTATTGGCCCACCTTGTATTTTCAGTTTCGTTTGGTCCTAGCTAAAATTTTATATTAGGTCGCGCAAAAAGTTTTTATGCAGTTTTGAACCTGGCACATTCACAATTTCATTCAATAGTCTTTTTTTGAATTTCGAACAAAGAATTTAAAGAAACAAAAGACAATTTGGAGCCTGTTTGTTGATATCAAACAATCGAATACTAAGAAAACTTGGTTTTATTGGTTTACTTGGATTTAATTCTTGAAAAAGTGATTGATATCTTTGGTTTTGCAACAAACATTACTTATTCTTAACATTAAGGTGAGGTTCTATCAATAATCTATGGATACTTCACCTGAAGTCGCCGCCCAAGCTGTGGCACTTATTCAGGCCGGACACAGCCAAAGAAACGTGAGTGCTCAACTTAATTTAAGTCGATCTGCGGTCCGAAATGTTTATCGGAGGTACCTAGAGACTGGCGGCTTTGTTCGTCGCCAAGGAAGGCCACGACAGCGCGCCTTCATTTCGCACGCAGTCATTTAAATTGGACACAGCAAGATTGGAGCCGTGTACTCTTTTCTGATGAGTCTAAAATTGTGTTACATGGCAATGATGGAAGGAAGAAGGTCTACCGACGTAAGGGAGAGCGTTTCGCACAATGCTGCTTTGAAGAGAGGGTTGCTTATGGCGGTGGCTCATGGACTGTCTGGGGCGGTATATCCGCGAGCGGCAAAACTCAACTTGAGGTTGTTACAGGACCACAGCTGCCAACATTAAATGCTGAAAGGTACATTCGTGAGTGCTTAGAACCTCACGTGATATCATACGCGAACTATGTGGGCCCAAATTTCCTTTTTATGCATGATAATGCAAGAGCCCATGCGGCCGGCATCGTCAGGGAATATCTTCGGGATGTGAACATCACTGTTATGGACTGGCCAGCCAGAAGCCCAGACATGAACCCCATTGAGCACATGTGGGACGAGCTAAAAAGACGTGTTAGGGCTCGTCAGCCAGTTGCCCAGACCATGCAGGAGTTGAAAACTGCCATAGAAGAGGAATGGGAGATGATCCCTCAAAATTTCATAGAGCGGTTGATAAACTCTATGCCTAATCGTATGAGAGCTGTGGTAGATGCCCATGGAGGCAACACGCGTTATTAAATTAAACCTTTATTTGATAAAACATGTTTTTTATTCAAAAATCAATTGCCTTTAACAAGGCGCATATCCGACTTGTTAGGCGTAGCTCCATGTCGTATGGTATTCTGAATTCAAATTTAAAACAATACGATCGAAAAAGATGGTAAAATGTATCGGGTTTAAAACTGCATCAACAGTTTTTGTTCAATCTAGCAATCATATTTCGGTAGGGGCCATCGAAACCTAAACTCTAAGGTGGGCCAATAGATGTGTCCAGAAGTGTATATTTTTAAAATAACGGTCATTTTCGGGGGACAAATTAGGAAATTAAAAAAACAAGTTTTTCTAACCTTACTGTTTTATGACGAATGAATGGGCTCATTATGAGGATCACAAATATATTTTTGTTATTATTGTAAAATAGTTTTAATTTTATATTGTTTAGCATTAATGACGTCAGTTCGTTTTGTATCAAATGCGCTCATATTATATATGATATTTGTATATCATTTAAAAATAATTAAAACAATATTTTGTAATAGGTGTAATAATGAAAAAATTACGTTGGTTATGAAAATAATAAAAGTACAAAGCCTATATTACGCCAATCGGTTGACTGACAGTTGACTATTTTTCGTATAAACAGCCGTACGGCGTAATAACATGGCCGCTCTTATTTCACGGTGTTTTATAACAGATTAAAAATAATGAAAACTTTAAATTGAATTTAATTTTTTTTTTGTTATTTTATGAACTTGAACATGAAACTTACATTTTCCGACTGCTTTATGCCTAAACTGTTTCAATAATATATTTATAGATTTTTTCTCGTATAGAGTAAAATACCCTATTTTTGCTTTATTTTTTCATATCGTGGACACCGTAGAGCGTAAATCCCAAGCGTCTGCCATCTTCACTAATCTTCTCTTCCGATTCCATTGCGCGTATCAGTAAAACTTTTTCGTCAATACACAGTGATGTTCTTTTACTAGTCATGTTTACAAGTTTGAAAGTTTGTGAGCGACTATACTCCATTTACAATAAGATTAGACTTTAAAACAAACCGTTTTTACAGTCCCTTCAACCGATTTTGACTTCTATTCCGTAGGCTTAAGGATGACATTAGAGCCAAAAAAGTGGTTACAATTACAACTGTTTACTGCAGCCATTTGTCATGCCACCAACGCAATATAAGTCAACATCGGTTGAACAGACTGTAAAAAAGGTTTGTGTATATGTCTAATCTTATAGGGAACATTACGCGAAACTCGGCGCAGAGGGCGCCACTAGCACATTCCGTAAATCATAACCTCGTATTCTTGTTATAATATGTTATTCATTGTAATAACTAGGTATTTTGTGAAAATATATTTAAGTTTTAATTAATCTTACTTACCTAACTGTACTTGAACCATATTATAGCGTCCTACAACCATTTGAAAGTGGATTCTAGGTTATGCTCAGAATAAAATAATATTTGGTGTCTTACATGATAAATGTGAACGTTATTCTGTAAATGCGACTATCTCACCTGAATACTTAACCTGAACATATTTTAGAGTGATTTTTAGCTGCTTCCCAAAGTTATCGAACATTTTCTTCTTTTGGAAATGAATAGTCCCTTCATTTCTTCATCTAAATACATAACACTGATACATTATTGTATAATATAACACACTTCCCAATTTTGAACACAATTAAAGGCAGATTTTCACGCTTTGAACGACTCGTCGATAAACTGTTTACGGACTATGCTAGTGCTGCACTCTGGTGCCAGAACATTGCAGTAATATCCCCTATTGTAAATGGAGTATGATGATGATGATGTATGATGGTCTGTTTTGATCTTGTTTTAAAATGTAATTTCATAATAATAATAATGTTTCGTATATAATGTAAATATTTGCAGGCCGAATGGCAAAATATGGCTGAGCTGTAATGTGATAAAACAACTATTGTGTATTACCCATATTTGCAAAATAAAACTCTATTCTATTCTATAAGAATATGATAGGTAACGTAACCAATAATAAAGCTTTTATTGGTCTGAGCGTATAGATAGATAATCCATGACTTCTACGTCTTCTACTTCTAGTCGGTCAACAACAGTCTACACGTGCAAGCAATCCCAATAGGGAACATTACGCGAAACTCAGCGCAGAGGGCGCCACTAGCACATACCCACGAGCATAACCTCGTATTCTTGTTTAATTACGTTATTAATTATAATAGCTAGGTATTTTGTGAAAATATATCGGAGTTTTAATTAATCTTACTTACCTAACTGTACTTTTAACTACATTATGGCATCCTACGGCCATTTGAAAGTGGATTCTAGGTTATGCTCAGAATAAAATCATATTTGGTTGTCTTACATGACAAAAGTGAACGTTATTCTGTAAATACGTCTATCTCACCTGAATACTTAACCTGAACATATTTTTGAGTGAGTGATTTTTAGCTGCTTCCCAAAGTTTTCGAACCTTTACTTCTTTTGAAAATGAATAATTCCCTTCATTTCTACATCGAAATACACAGCACTGATGCATTATTGTTTAATATAATACACTTCCCAATTTTGAACTCAATTAAAGGCAGAATTTCACGCTTTGAACGACTCGTCGAAAAACTGTTTACGGATAATGCTAGTGCTGCACTCGGGTGCCATAACATTGCAGTAATATCCCCTATTAGTAAACGAAATCGAAAAACGAATGTCTTAGAAAGTTCGGTATGCATGATACCGACAGTCGACTTTATTACGGGCTAGAATAATAGAGCGACAAAAGAACGCACACAGCTGCGCTGTTTTTACTAATTTTGGCAACTTAAAAGGTAGTTTTTATTACTTAGTTGTTGTCGTTATTAAGAGTGGGTGTAATGCTATATAAAGTGTATCATTGTATGGAAGACAAGTTAAACCAACCAAAGCCAAGTGATTTCGACGTTACATGGAGTTTACACTGTATTTTAAATGGGAGTGATATGAAGATTTGAATGACATTATTTCGACGCACGCTATTTCGAAAAAAATTACGAGTGGTACCTACGCCAGTTCGAAAACTCATTGATTCGAAAACCGTTATAACGAATGACGTGGTCCCGAACACGCTGATTCGAAAAACTGTTTGATGGTACGCTTGTCTATAAGCATTATTAAAATATAATTGATTTTTAAATTCACTTTTGTTGAACAACCCCTAGTTCAACAAAGTATAAGAAAAAACCCCTAACGCAAAACATAAAAGTGATTACTTAAAAAGTCAAATATAATACCTTTTGTTGAGCCATCAAATGTTTGTTCGTTGAAATGGCGCTATAATGTCGCGGCAGGGCGGTACCGCCATTCCGACCAACTTGCTTCGATACGATAAATTTTTGGTTGCAAATCTTGTTGCAAATTTAGTTACCATGAGTTCGCTATTTTATTTAACTATTTAGTTATTGCTTTTAACTTAGCGGTACCCCGCCGCGACATTATAGCACCACTTCAACGAACAAACATTTGATGGCTCAACAAAAGGTATTATTTTTGACTTTTTATGTAATCACTTTTATGTTTTGCGTTGGGGGTTTTTTCTTATACTTTGTTGAACTAGGGGTAGTTCAACAAAAGTGAATTTAAAAATCATTTATATTTTAATAATGCTTATAGACAAGCGTACCATCTTCATCATTTTTTTTTTTAGTTTTCATTTCGTTAGTTAATATTCCTCATTCCCTGTCAATATAGGATACATTATTCTACTAGTCAAGCCCTTTCATTTGATACCCATATGAGGGTATTGTGAAAAAATATGTGATTAGTCATTTTGTGGCGGCGGCCATTCTGGACCGATTTTCACCAAACATAGCTAAGAACACTCCCGATTAAATCACCTTTCAAACAAAAAAAACAAAATCAAAATCAGTTCATCCGTTCGGGAGCTACGATGCCACAGACAGACACACAAACACACGGACACACAGACACGTCAAACTTATAACACCCCTCTTTTTCGTCGGGGGTTAATTAAAAGTTAATACAAACAGAGTTTTGTGAAATCTCCGCGCGCCATCACGTTCTCACTCACTCGTTTGTCTTCGAAAAATACGTTGAATGAAACAAAAAATGTTTCTGTCACGCTCGCGTTGAAGTTCGACCGATGGGGAAGGGCTTTCTTAAGTCCACTACCCTATGATCGCATTTTTCACTAAGTTTTCCACTATCTTGTAACAAGTTTATGCTCAAAATACTCATCATGTTATACTGAACACTCTAATCAACTTTTACAGCCAAATCCTTTGATAAACCTGGAAATCTTAGAGTTTTTCGGTGGGTTTATTAAAACTCCAGTAGAGCACATCAGTGTAGGTGACGAATGTCGTATAGAAAGAGTTGCTATCGATGAAGAAGTACCAGCTGTTTGTGATAGACCAGCTGCTGATGTCGCTGTCTGTGCTGATATTGTTGAGCCAGAGGAGGAATGTCAAAGTGATGGTATGTTTTTTTTTATTATTAAATAGGCTTGCGTTTGACCGCAATTCGCAATTCACCTGATCTTAAGTGATGATGCGGTCTAAATTAGAACACGCTTGCCTAGGATGAACCGGTTCACTCGTGCCTTGAAGATACACAGATTATGTTTTTGAGAACAACAAATTATATGATCCATTGATCTTTAAACTTTTTATTATTTACAGCCATAGAAGTATATCTTTACAGCTTAATTAAAATTACTATACAGTATGGATTTTTAAGACGTCACAGTAAGGCCAGATTTCTTAAAAGTTTAAAGTAATACAGGATAACGTTCCTAGGAGACCATCCAGAACTTTTTGAGATAACATGAACTGAATTCACTAATTCTGAAAAAAAAATTACAGTCAGCGATAAAGATGCAAAAATACCAATTTTTTTTTACGCCAATCTATCCTAATTCTTGTAGGGATCCAAAGAAGAAGATTTGATACGTAACGCCAAACGCCGCCATATTCTCGAAAACATTTCATCTTCTTCTCCTGCTGATATCTGGAAATTCCTCGGAACTCTGGGTATTGGTAGGCCACGTCATGTGGATTTCCCGAAAACAATTGGCCTGGATGATATCAACCGTCACTTTACAACCACTTGTCATTTGGATGCCAATATGATGTCTCAGACGGTTGATTTCATTTCTGGACTACCTGGTCCCATTATAGAGCGATTTCGCTTTTCTCCAGTTTCCTTGGATGAAGTTAAAAAGACCATTCTATCTATTAAATCTAAGGCGGTGGGCCATGACGGGATCAGTCGTCATATGGTCAGCTTGATCCTTGACTTTCTTCTTCCACCAATTACCCACATCATCAACTTTTCTCTTGATTCCGGACAATTCCCTTCCCAGTGGCGTATGGCTTATGTCCGTCCACTTCCTAAAGTTTCTAGTCCCTCACTTCCTAGCCATTTTCGACCTATTTCCATTCTCCCTTTCCTGTCTAAAGTGCTCGAGGCCCGCGTGCACAAACAGCTTTCAGAGTTTGTCCATCGGAACAGCCTCGTAAGCTCATTCCAGTCGGGGTTCAGGCCTGGACACAGCACAACCTCCGCTCTCCTTAAAGTGACTGGTGACATTAGAGAAGCAATGGGTGATACCAAGGTTACTGTGTTGGTTTTAATTGATTTCTCCAATGCCTTTAATGCCGTCAGTCATGATATTCTCTTATCCATCCTCTCACATCTGATGGTTTCCTGTGAGGCGCTGGAATGGTTCTCTTCTTATCTTCGGGGACGTCAGCAGTCGGTCCGCGTTGACGAGAGTTCATCGAGTTGGCATGGTCTGGATGCTGGGGTTCCACAAGGCGGTATTCTTTCTCCATTACTATTCTCTATCTTCATTAATTTTATTACTCACTGTCTTCGGTGTTCGTATCATCTTTATGCCGATGATCTTCAATTGTATTCAGCTACGCGGGTGGAAGGTTTATCGGACGCTATAGAGGATGTGAACCGAGACTTGGACGCTATCAAAGACTGGTCTGATAGATTTGGGGTGTCCGTAAACCCCTCAAAATGTCAGGCCATTATAATTGGAAGCTCGCGTATGATGGCTAGAGTGGCGGTTTGCTCTCTTCCTCCGATTATGTTCAATGGTACTGTCATTCCCATTAGCCCTAGCGTGAAAGATCTCCGTTTGCATCTTGACTCGACACTTGGTTGGCAAAGTCAGGTTTCTAGTGTCAGTCAAAGAGCCAACGGAACTTTGCGATCCTTGTATCGTCTGAGGAACTTTTTGCCTGCTAAGACGAAGACTATGCTTGTGCAGACTTTAATTTTTCCTATTATTGACTATGGTGACGTGTGCTACTTTGACTTAAACGCAGTCTTGCTTGATAAGCTTGATAGGTTCCTTAATAACTGTATCAGGTTTATCTATAACTTGAGGAAATATGACCATGTATCAAACTACAGGTCTAAGTTGAAATTGTTGCCCATTCGCCAGAGAAGTTTGCGTGCACTGACAACGCTTTTCTCCCTACTCAACTCTCTCTCCCCCCCTTCTTATCTAATGTCCCACTTTCAATATCTATGTTCTTCACACGCTAGAAATCTGCGATCTTCTAACAACCTTCTCTTACTTTGCCCTTCTAATACTTCTGATTTGGTTCATTCTTCCTTTCATATCCAGGTCATTCTTCTCTGGAATGCGCTTCCTCTCGATATCAGAACGGCCACCAGCCAGTATGCATTTAAGCGGAAATTGCGAACTTATTTTCAGCACAAATAAGCAGAGTCATCTCATAATACTTTGTTCCTTTATTTATATTTATTTATATAATATATATATATTATATGTTTATATATATTTTATATAGGTATGTTATATACCAAACATTAAATTATGTATGTATAGTTTATATATTCGTAAGTATGTATCTTTTTAACTTTTTTAATTTTTTTTTTTTCATATGCACCTGCCATGTTATCTCTTCACCACCCTTGGTTGACTGGTAGAGAATGCCTAAGGCATTAAGTCCGCCATTGTACCTTTGTGCATGAAGTATAAATAAATAAATAAAAAAAGACTATGGGTTTAAGGTAGAAATTACAGAAATCGCGAACATCTTTTCCCATACATTATGTACGGAAAAACGATTAAGTATTCACATCAAAATATTCTTTGTGATCAAAAGACTCTTTGAAGTCAAAGCGGGCCTTATGCAGCGAGCATAAGATAAATTTTACAGTTTTTGTTAAGCCCGCCTCGTGGCATACTGTACCATCTAGGTACAGTATGTAGTGGCTTAGGCAAAGGTGTCTAAGTAAAAAATCATAGTTGCATCGTTAGTCTTTTACAAAATTAAAACTAAAACAAATAATATAAATTCCTGTAACTATAACGGTTAAGGTACCTGTCCTTGCTGTGCTGTCACGTCTCAAAACCCCAGCCTGTATACAAACTACTACTTGTGTTCTCTCATGTATGTAATAATACTTATGTTGGGACATTTGACACACGGCCATCTCGAATATTCCCGATCTGTAACACCCCGTCGTCAACACTGTTGAAAATCGGGAAAAAAAAATCCGTTCGTTCACAGTGTTGACAATCGGAACTTTTTTTCCCAGTCGTACACATGCAAGTACTAGTTGTTCAAGAGTCAATGTTTAGAGAGGTGGAGTTCAATTAAAGATGAAACGGATTTACTTTAAATTAAGTACGACGTCCAAAGCAAAACATTAACATCAAAATCACAAAATAAGTACTTATTTTGTGACTGATACGCTCATTTTAAAGTAAACAACAAATACTTGTTGTTTACTTTAAAATGAGCGTATCAGGAATTTTGCAACACAAAAAATCAAATAGGTACATAGTACGTACCGCATAGTACATCGTATATGTTGTACAGTAATTACAATAACAATATTTCAACGATCGTCAACAGTGTTAACGACAGGGGTGTTACTGACCGGGAATAATTGAAAAAAGGTCATCACTGTGAACGACAGGGGTGTTACTGACCGGGAATAATTGAAAAAAGGTCAACACTGAACGAACGGAACGTTTTTTTCCCGATCGTCAACAGTGTAGACGGGGTGTTACCGATCGGGAATATTCGGACCATCTGACCCCAAACTTGCAAGACCCTGTACTATGGGTGTCAGTCAACTCTAATTCCGCCCAGGGTAAACATTTGTGTGATGAGCACTTGTGTTTACCTTGTGTCTGGTTATTGTTTATTTATATATGTATGTATTTAAAATATATTTGTGTCTGTATATCAGCTGTCTGACACCGTACAGGGTCTCCCTAGTTTGGGGTCAGATGGCCGTGTGTGAAACGTCCCCACTTATTATTATTATTATATTTAAAAAAAAGAATGAATGACGAGTTTCTAATGCAGGCACTTCACATGGCATATTATTTGTCCAAATATTCGCCTTATTTGGATAATACAAAATGGACTTTATTTCAATTATGGTAGGGTAACTTTTGCATTATCTAAATAAGGCGAATATTTGTACAAATACGCCATGTGAAGTGCTAGCGTAATAGAAGCGGTACGCATATATGACTGAGGAGTACAGATGGAAGGTGGCGGCCTGTCCACGGTGCGGTCACATCTCTGACATGTGTGAACAAAAAGTTCCTGACGGGACCCGGATGCACGGTCTTAGCACGGTCACGGCCCTGTCACGTTCCGGGCATAAATAATAAATAATAATATGTGGGGACATTTTCACACACGGCCATCTGACCCCAAATTAGTGAGACCCTATGGGTGTCAGACAGCTGATATACATACACAAATACATTTTTCACTTCTCTTGCTCAAAAAGGACGTCATTGTAGCATACCAGAGCGGGGATAAAATAGCATTTCATATTCTAGGGGAAAAAGTTTTATTTTTATTTTTTTTGTGTCAAATATGACACTGAGCCTACAAAAACGAAAAAGTCTTTAGTCATAAGTAGAATAATCATGAATAAAGACTCGACTTATTACTGTTTCATAAAAAAAGAACCTCATTTTAATTTTGAAAATGGAACTAAAATCGGCGATCTCTGGTAGAATGCAAACACAAAAACACAAACAAACAACAAAACAAACACATGCAACAAAAAACAAACATGCAGCATGCATGCATGCAGCTACAAATGCATGCAATGTGTTGCGGCTACAGAAGAAACAAAAAAAAGACAGTGGCGCGAAATCTTTATAATTTTTGTCTAATTGCAAATTGAATTGGTAGTGACCGTAATTAATTTCATATTGTATTGGATTGTTTTATTTTCTCGCAATCGTAGTGAAAAGTAGAGTGTAACACACGGCGCTAAAACCCATTAAAACTCGGTTTCTATTTACTCCCTCGCTAAAGCTCGGGAGTAAAACTACCTCGTATATAATGGGTCATTTTAGCTCCTTGTATACAACAATACTATTAGCATGGCCCTGATATGTGTAGATAGAGCTTTAGTTAGCCAGATACTGAGTAAACACCCAGCTCTTGCGGATGGTCTCATCTTCGCAGATCCCGCAATCCAGATTTACCTTTTTATAATGTTTCAGCTTTCCTGTTGGTAACAACTGAGAGTTCCTTCAGAAGTGGTTCCGCTGGCGGTCTTGATGGAGTTGATGGCTTGACTCCACAACACTACTTGAGTTCGGGCGTCGGGGAAGCTGGTGAGTTGCTTTTGAATGAGCTTACGGCTCTGTAGTTCGATTCTGTAAAATTCAAACAACAACTCGCATCTCACATCGTTATTCACTCTCACTTCGCATAGGGTTCAAAATGACCTTGATATATTAGACACTTTGAATCGGGTTCAAATGCGAGTGAGCGTCGAAGTGACGGGAAATTACCTTACAGAATGCCACTTTTTACGTCATCTCATACTTTATCTGTCAAAATCTCCCTGTCAATTTAGTTTAACTCGCTGACACGCTCGCAAGGGTGGCGCTAGTGTAAATTCGAGTTATCAACCGAGTTTTTAGAATGCCAATCAAGAAACATACAGCGGATTCAGATTCGAAGTTTAGAATGACGTCTTACAGAATCACACCCCTGGTGAAACTTATGCTCTGTGGTCATGTGATCTTGTATGTTGCGAATCTATGTGCCGTGCTTTAGAAAGGTGGCATTTGTCTCAGCGTCGGGTGTACAGTCACGAGCAAAAACATGTAAACAGTTTTTTTTAGGCTTCCGTACCTCAAAAGGAAAAAACGGAACCCTTACAGGATCACTTTGTTGTCCATCTGTCTGTCTGTCAAGAATTTTTATCTCGAAAACACGTGGAGGTATCGAGTTGAAATTAAAACCATATACTCAAGTCTACGGTCCCTTGATGCTGTAAAAAAGTCAACCCTTCATGTTAACGTGAAAAAAAGTAACGGCCGTTTATGTCGCAAAAAACGCATTTATAATATTAAGTAGATTAAAGTATGGATAGTAGGTATGGATTAGTATAGAAGTATGAATATGTACCTACTAATATGTACGGAACCCTCGGTGGGCGAGTCCGACTCGCACTTGTCCGGTTTTTCTTAAAAACATTGCCCCACACTTGGAATTACTTCTGTGTCGTGGGTGCGTTTACAAACATATAAACTCACATACACAAACAGCCAGACCCGGAACAATTATCTGTAGGCGATACAAATATTTGTTCCGTGCGGGAATCGAACCCGCGACACGCAGCGCAGCAGTCGATCGCTCAACCACTGCGCCAACCGTGTCAGTTGGTCTTATTCTGAATTGATTTTCTCCTAAACTATTGATTGAAATGTTACAAGGTTACGAATAGGGTATTTTTGATCCCAAACTAATATAAAATAGGTTTTATCTATAAAAACTATATTTCACTAGAAAATTGCTTTTGAATTTTGCAATCTGTATACATATGCTCGTGAATGTATAGTCACCAAAAGAGATTATCCATGTCGCCGGGAATAGTTTAAGTTTACTATCTATTCTATTCTAACCAATGGAGGCTTTCAAATGTAATTTAATTAAATCATTGAACTGTTTATTCTCTATTAATTGTACTTTATTCATGTGAAACATCTATAGCCGCACGTAAAACCGATTTCTGGTACGCTGGTCACGCTATTTGATGGTATATATATACAGTCTATATGCAGTAGTGTGTACGGTGTGGCGACGCGTCGCCATGCGCAATCGACTGTGTGATTAACCTCAGCCGCGGCGGCAGGCGTTAAAACCACCTGCTCCTCAGCTCGCGGGCCGCCTCGGCCCTCCACGCCTACGCAGATTTAAATTACACTCTAGTTGTAGGGCAGACAAGACTACATGGAGTCGGTTTCGCAGCGATTCTTTTCTGTCATTAACTTTGGTAGCACAACATATTGACTTTTTAAGACAACATTTTTGTTTTTGTCTATTTAAATCTATACATATAAATTCCATGGAAAAATACAACAAACAAAAAATATTCGTTAAAAAAGAATTCTACCTTTTGATAAGTTTGTTAAACAAAAAAATGAAGTAAATAGTCTTTGAAACAATAATAGTAGAAATAAAAATACGAGAACCAAATATTATGTTAAACATTTTCTGGGAAACGAAATTCTATGAAATTTCGGTCTGCGAAACAAGGGGACACCAGATTTTTATATTTGTATTGCTCCTAACTGTTCTTGTTTATTTTCAGAGCTAGAACAGACAAATCTACATAATAGCTATTCAGATGTAGAAGATACACCACCGCACCATTCTGAAACAGACTCAGAAGATGATGTACCTTTAATGGAGTTTAAAAAACCAGAAGTGGAAAAAGAACAAGAAGTACCTATGAAGAAACAAATAACCATGGAGACAAAAAGTTAGTAATTTCAACTTTCAACAAATTATTTCAAAAGCTATATATTATCCTTTTGACCTTTTTTAACCGACTTCCAAAAAAAAGGAGGTTCTCAGTTCGACCCGTATGTTTGTATGTGTCGGATCAGTCAGGATTTAGTCCGTTAGATTTAGTCATCATGTGGGCAGAATATGGGTTTCGACTTTCGTGCAATGAAAACACACTGGGTATAGGATACAGTACACGGCGTTTATTAAAACCACAATTTACCACAATTAATTTAAAATAAACTCAGACACTATAATTAATATAGACATCGAAAGTACAGTTCCAGGACGTATTAGCTCCGATGCGATCGGACACTGGATTCTGAATGTCTTCCTCGCTGTGGGCTGTAAATATCACGTCTCTGTAGAAGCGCGCCAAAATGGTGGTGGTTGATCACGTGTTCTCGATAATGGCGGCTTGCGATTCGTTTCACGTTCATACTATTGACCGGATACGACACGGCCATCCTGCGTGACACACGTCCCCGTGTGTTGTTCTTCTTCTTCCTGCTCTTATCCCATGTTACTTGGGGTCGGCGCAACATGTTTTCTTCTTCCATTCCGTCCTGTCCAACGTCAACCACAATGCTTGCTGCAATGCTTTCACTGACTGGCTCGTGTGTTGTTAATCTGGAAAATACAAAATCTCGCCACAATATCTGCTCGTCCAATCCTGACTCATATGACTGATGAGATATTTAAAAGGACTTGACCTTTTAAAACCCGTCTCAATTAACAAGCAGTTTAATAATAACACTCAAAATAGAAATAAAAAAAACTAGACTCTTCTACGAACTACTTTGAAATTTCCGAGATCAAGTACAACGATTCCAAATTCAATTAATCAAAGTAAACAAAACCTAACCCCCCCCCCTAACCCCCCCCCCCTAACCTGTTCCCCACGGGAATACCGAGTTAATCCTTGACTCCTACTCTACTTTGCTGCTAGGCAAGACCCGACTATACCACCCAGACCTATCGCTTACCCTGCGTACACACAAAACGACGCTTCGGTACTCTGGTATAGTCTCCGACCCACTGAACCGAGAACCTGGTTACACCATTTAACTCATCATCTATTTCGTCTACAATCTCAATTTGTACTTGGCCTTCGGGCAACTTCCGAACACGTTCATCCTATGGGACACGCGTCCCTGTGAAACAATATTCATTCACACAGTATCACATAGCTCGGCTACTCCTGAACCGAATAAGTTAGGTAAGATCAAAACCAAAATGAAAATCCAGAATTCAATTGGAATCTCAACTCTTTATATAAAAAAGATTCTATTACAAAGTATAATTTTAAACATCTTATTTACATTTACAAACTACAAGTTAGTTTCAGAGATCTAGATCATTACCTACTATACTATTTACAGCAGTATCTAACAAAGACCGGTTAGGCAGCCGACAACCTCCTAGGTTGACCTATGAGTCGCGCTTTGGCGCTCTCTGAGGTAGGACCTATGTCGCTAACGCTGCCATCTATCGACAATACATATATGTAGTTACCCGCTGATTTATAGTTCGCCTGACTTGTTTTTGATCTTTAAGTATTGTTTCTTACATTATAATAATTTTGTTTTATTTTGTACATTCAAATTAAGACATGCGGCTGGTCGTCTCTTCACGTGACCAGAGGGCTGGCCTTTTCTTGGGCCAAAGAATTAGCATTGCTATTCAACGTGGTAATGCTGCTAGCCTTCTGGGCACTTGTCCCATTGTGAGCGATGCGGACGAGTTTTTTGATGCCCTGTGAGCCCTCCATTGTACATAATATAAATATATTTTTTAATTTATTTTTAAGCTTTGTACATATTTAATTCTTTTGAATGTAGTAAATCTATACATATAATAAACAGTAAAAAAACTGTGTCTGTACATTGAATATATTAAAAAAATAATTATTGAGGGGGGTTTAAAAACAGTAATAGAGTACGAATCCAAAAAAAAAATTCTGTCTGTTTGTCTGTTTGTTTGTACACGCTAATCTTCGGAACTGCTGGACGGATTTGAATGATTTTTCTTTTGTTGTATAGGTATTAAGTCTGGCCAACATATATGCTATAATTTATCTTGGAAACTTGAATACCTGATGCAGAACTGCAACAGACCAGCTAAACTATAAGAGATACAAAAATGATACCATAGCAAAAATTGCTCCACGTGATCAGCATTTTCTGCTGAGAGAATAAATTTGAAGATCTGGAACACCTGATGTGGAACTCCAAGAGCCCAGCTACACCATAACACATATAAGAATGACGTCTTAGTAAAAGTTGTTCGGTCTGATGAGCATTTCCTGTTGACTTATAAAAATCGAAGATCAGAAACATCTGATGTGGAAATCAAAGCTATCACTAATTTCACTGTATATTATAAAATAACATATGCTGGGAGTACTTCCACGCGGTGAAGGCAGTAACAGTTTAGGCCTGTTTTTTGATGACGCTGGTGTATCATTAAAAATTTGATTCTACTGGTCAAAACTCCCATTAAGTTTTTTTATTTTGTCGAATAAATATGACTTCCTGCTTATGTTATTTCAGTGTTTAATTTCCTTTACACGGTAGCCTACCCGGTAACGCAAGGGAGCAGTCACTTAGATTTTAATTGATCAGGTATCTCTTCACAATAAAACTATAACCATGCCTAGAAAGAGGTCAAATCTTTCCCAATGTTCCAAAGGAGCTAAAAGATTGAGGATCATAAGATCCCAAGAATCTACCGAAGAGCGTCAGGAGAGACTTGATGCTGTTCGAGAACATCAGGCTGCAAATCGCTCCGTGGAAACCTCTTCAGATCGCGAAGCACGTCTGCGTTCTCAGCGTATTTACGCATCGACTTCTAGGTCTCTAGAGACAAGTGGGGAACGTGATGCGCGACTGACCGCTGATCGTGAACGTCACGCATTGTCTCGCGAGTCGGAGACGTTGACGGATAGAGAATTGCGCTAGAGTTCTCAGCGTATTTACGCATCTGTTTCTAGGTTTCTAGAGACAAGTGCGGAACGTGATGCGCGACTGTCCGCTGATCGTGAGCGACATGCATTGTCTCGCGAATCGGAAACGTTTTCCGATACAGAATCACACTCAGCGTATTCGCACATCTACTAATAGGTATTTTGAAACGAGTGATGAACGTGATGCATGACTAACTGCTGATCGAGATTATCATACATTGTCCCGAACACGTACACAACAAAATATTCATAATCAGTTAGAAAGTGAGAGAGAAAGAATTGCTGGAGTACGGCATGAAAAGACAGAAGAAGAGCGCAACGAACGTTTGAATTCTGATCGACTTCGACATTCTCTGAACAGAATGTCGATATCATCTGAAGAATCGGATGTGTCTCAGATATAGCCGTAGGGCATGGCGACCTTCCTTGGGTTGATAAGGAACGGAGTGCATTTACGTATACTCCTAAGATTGACTACGCCACATATTCCGCCATCGGAGGTATGATTCAAAATTGTACTTTTTGAACGTCTCGAATCGTCTCGCGCATCCCGTTGGTTTCCCGTCCCTGGGCTCTTAGAATTAGACATCAGACGTTTCAGATCTTCGATTTTGCCGACCCCGTTGTCGCTGGCATAAGCAACAGGATCCGCGTACGAAGTCGCGGGCAGAAGCTAGTAAATAATATAATTACAATTAAGACATTAACTAAATAGTGTAGTAACAACTAGGTGTGTTTGGTATACTGATTTTTGTTTGCCTAAAACTCAGCTAACAAACAGTATGTTTTTTTTTAAATTATATCAGCCTTAATATCAAATAAAAATGATGTTTTATGTTGTCAAATTTAGGATAAGAAAACGTTTTTTTTTTTGAGGTACTTAAATAATTGTCTGTCTTTCCAAAAGTGATAAATAACAACACATCACTTTAGATTTGAAAGTCGGTGGCTTTGTTCTGTTTGTTGTCTTTAATTGCCACCGACTTCCAAATCTAAAGTCACGTGTGTACTGTGCTAAAGTTATTTATCACTTTTTAGATTTTGAAGGCGATTGCCTTTTTTTGTAAAAAAGCTTTTTTTTATCACTTTTTAGTACCTTCTTATCATCTAAATTCATTAAGAACCGGCAACACAGTTAACTTAAAACAGAGGTACAGTCAACAGCAAAAGTAGATGATCAAAATCAGAAATTCAATATTATTGAATGGAGTTCGCGTCAGAACTGTGTGGCGTCGAAGTGATTCAAAAGTATGTGTGTGACAATCACATACTTTTAATAAATAAACTAGTAATAAATTATATAAATTAGTGTCAGTACATTAGTATTGAATTTCTGATTTTGATCATCTACTTTTGCTGTTGACTGTACTTCAAAGATTGAAGAAACCAATAAAACGTCGTGTATGTAGATTTTTTTGGGATTTGATTGATTTTTCAAAAAGTGCTGAATCAATTTCGATAAAATATATATGGGACCACCCCTGACGCATACCCTACCCATAAGAAGAAGAATTTTTAAAATCGATGCATATTTGCCGGAAAAATCGCGTAACAAATATACAAAAAAGAAAAACAACGTACAGTCGAATTGAGAACCTCCTTCGTTTTTTGAAGTCGGTTGAAAATACTTTGCATTCCTTTTTAACACTAGTGTGAATTATTCAAACCTCTTTTATTTTTACTCAAGTGCATCCCCCAATCTTCATTGAACAATGTACTTACGAGATTTATAATCACAGGGGTGCCCGTTGTGAAGATACAGAAGCTTGACTTACGAAGAACAAAACTTGAAGACACAATTACAGACAAGCAAAAGAAGAATAAACTATCAGACTCGAACATTATCGGGAATACTCAAGGTGGTACAGTCAAGCCGGTTCCAAAGAACCTGTCAAATGTGATCAGCGTAGTTTAAATCAAGTAAAACAATACAATCGTACAGATACTGGTGAAAAACCTTACAAGTGTGATGTATGTCAGCTTAGTTTTAGTTGCAACAGTTATTTAAACAGGCATATTCGTAAACACACTGGTGAAAAGCCTTACAAATGTGAAATATCACATTTGTGAGGCTTTTCACCAGTGGGTACATTTATTAGTTATAGGTACTTATGATAATGTCAGTGGTATGTCCTTACGGCAATGTCAGCTTTTCATTTTTCAGAACAAAATTTCACATCAAATGTTAAAATTCATGGTCTTCCTTTTATTTCTGAGACTATGTTATTTAGCAAAAATAATCCTTATGATGAAGCCTTTCGATCGGTATGATATTATTTCTTGATTATTTTTTTCGTATAACGAGATTCGATTCCCGGTTCAACCATGTAATTATTTAAGTATCTATGAATGCAGTTTAAATTGTTTTTTAAATTCAAATAAAGTCTTCTTTCAGTAAATTGTTCCATCTACAATAATCAAAGTACTTTCCTTCTATGTGGCATATTTGTGGGACGCCCTGTATAAATATAATAACATTTTATCGTTTTTCATGTGAATTCAGAATTCTTCCATCTTTGGAGGACTTTCAATCTCTGGTTTAACTGTGTTGCCGTTTCTTAATGGATTTGGGTGATATAGTAATATGGAGGCACTAAAAAGCGCAAAATAAAAGCTTTTTACAAAAAAAACTTTTTTATTTTCCACTTTTTAGTGCCTCCTTATCACTTATTATAAAATAGGTTTTAAATCTGGCTGGCTTTTGAATTTTGCAATCTGTATACATATTTATGCTCGTGACTGTACATACAGGCGTATAGCAGCCAACATTTGTTGTATAGTTTGTAGCGAAAAGTTTACTAGCAAGTTTCAGCCCCTGCAACTTGGCTTTAATTCAAGAAGGGGCTGTGAGGCCGTACATGACCTTACACACTCACAATCAAAAGCATTTATTTCAATTAAATCACGTCACAGACGTAGCTTTAATATATATCTTTATTACGTCACCAAAATATGTGAACAGATATAGCAAGACATACTTTTTATTATATATTTAAAAAACGTGCAAAAATTATGACCGCAGAAAATTATGCGCCCTTCTTAGCCATTAGATGTCTCAAACAAGTAGGCATTGAGTGTGATGACGCAAAAATTGCTGAGATCATTACTCATGATTTTTACGTCGATGATTTGCTCACGGGGGGGGGATTCCATCGCTGAAGTCCAGGACATAAAACATAAGGTTACCGCCGCACTGGCGTCTGCTTGCATGCCATTGAGGGAGTTCAAGTCAAACGCGCCGCAGTTAATGTCAGACTCACAATCTCCAATTGACTTAAACATCGGTTCCAAAGAGCCAAGTAAGACGTTGGGGCTGGGATGGCATTCGGAGTCTGATGAACTTGGTTTCTCAATTCATACTCCAAGTCCCGCCAACATAACAAAGCGTGGCATACTCTCGATGGTTGCCCAGGTATTCGATCCTTTGGGAATGTTAACACCTTGTGTCATATCAATGAAAATAATATTACAAAAGTTATGGCTTTATAAACTGTCTTGGGATGAAAACGTGCCATCGGAGACTTATCATCAGTGGCTAAAAATAATAAAAGGTTTGTCAGTTTTAAATGACGTGCGCGTTCCTCGAACAGTCATCTGCGACTCCCCAATGCATATAGATTTGCATATTTTTTCAGATGCCTCACTAAGTGCCTATGGAGCCTGTGTATACGTGAGAAGTATCAATCACAACGGTGACGTGCTAGTGCGTTTGCTTATAGCTAAAAGCAGAGTAGCCCCTATCAAACCTGTTACGATACCCAGGTTCGAGCTTTGTGGCGCGTTGGTAGGAGTATGTTTGTATGAGAAGGTAGTAAGCTCACTTCGGGTTAGAGTTAGGCACACTAGGTTTTGGACTGACTCAATGGTAGTTCTAGGATGGTTGAATATCCTACCAAGTAAACTGCAACCTTTCGTTAGGAATCGTGTAGCTGCTATTCATGAAAAAACTAAACTTTGTACGTGGAGGTACGTCCCTACAAACGAGAATCCAGCTGACTTAATCTCACGCGGTGTCGAACCTAGTCAGATTCAGTCTTCAGAGTTGTGGTGGCATGGCCCAGGGTATTTAGCGCGACAACCATCTCATTGGCCATCGATTCCTGGAACCCTGAAGGGGCTGCCTGAGGTTAAGCCTGAAGTAACGTTATGTGTTGTCACCGAACCTAACAACAAGAATCTGATTGATTTTAATCGCTTCTCTAATTTTTTACGACTGAAGCGTTCGGTGGCTTATGAATTAAGATTTATCGCTATGTGTAAAAAACAATCAATTCCATCTAAACATTTAAGTGCTGGTGAACTACAGGATGCATTAAATGTACTAATTAGACTTTCTCAAAATGATTCTTTTCCTGAGTACAAACTCCTATTACAAGGCAAAACGTTACCAACAAAAAGCCCTCTGCTTAAATTCAATATCTTTCTTGACGACCATAAACTAATGCGTGTGGGAGGTCGACTGGAAAACTCAGATTACCCTTATGACAAGAAACATCCCTTAATTATTCAGTCCACTCATCCATTTACTAAGTTACTATTTAGATTCGAACATCAAAAGTTAATGCATGCTGGACCTCAATTACTATTAGCTACAATAAGGGAAAATTATTGGCCAATCGGTGGTCGTAATTTAGCAAAGTCATGCTACCGTCAGTGTGTCCTGTGCAACCGCATGAAGGGAAAGACGGTCGCCCCCATGATGGGGAACTTACCGCAACAGCGTCTCTCACCCAGTTACCCATTTGAAAGTGTAGGGATCGATTACGCAGGTCCCATTTTAGCTGCCAGTAGACAGGGAAGAGGCTGTAGGCTAGTCAAAGTTTATATAGCTATCTTCATATGTTTCACTACTAAGGCTATTCATATCGAGCTGGTGGGTGACTTAACGAGTAATACTTTTTTATCAGCTTTGCGAAGATTCATGTCTCGCAGAGGAAAGCCGAAACACATCTATTCAGATAACGGTACCTCATTTGTTGGTGCGTACAATGAGATCGGTAAGTTTTTGAAAAATAATTGTAGTTTGCTGTCTGAAAGTGCGGCTAATGAAGGGATTAAGTTCCATTTTTCTCCTCCATATTCTCCTCACTTCGGTGGTCTCTGGGAGGCGGGTGTAAAGTCAATCAAATTTCACTTACACAGAGTACTGGGCAATTGTCATTTTACGTACGAGGAGCTTAACACTGTCCTGGTGCAAATCGAGGCACTTCTTAATTCACGCCCGCTATCGCCCATCTCTTCGGACCCCGACGATATGTCACCATTGACGCCTGCGCACTTCCTCATAGGACGGTCACTCACTGCATTACCCACTTCCAACTATGACGACCAATCTACCTCTCGTTTGTCTCGATATCAAAGAATCGAGCAAATACGTCAGCATTTCTGGAACCGTTGGAGCAAAGAGTACATCGCTGAACTGCAACAACGTGTCAAATGGCGATCAGGTGCTGGTCAACTGGAGAAAGATGCTCTCGTCGTGCTAAAGGACGATCACCTCCCCCCACTCAAATGGAGGCTGGGTCGCATAGTAGCAGTGTATCCTGGCAAAGACGGTGTCAACCGCGTCGCCGACGTAAAAACGGCGAATGGAACAGTCCGAAGGGCTTTCAATAAAATTTGTCCGCTTCTTCAAGAGGATGAAATTTAGAGTTGGTTGAAAGACAAGCTTTCAACGTGCCGGGCCATGTTCAGAACCGACAACGCCTGACCAAAATGTCATAGCAACCCAAAGGACCTTAATTAGTTGCCACCCTGTCTGTCAAAGGAACAACATATTACCTATGTACTATTATTTTTTACAACCACCGACATCATATGCTAATTATGTACATCGTCACAAAAAGTTTTGTCCAATCATTCTACATTACATCGCTTAACGGAACACAGTCATTTTATTTAAATACTCCTGATATTCCCGACGCATTAGTTTATGGTTCGATTAAGCGCAACTCAAAATGTAAACGATTGCTAGAACGGCGTAGCAGCATTGACACACACTAGTACAATACAATGGTCTGTTTGTGAGCATCAGAAAAAAAATGCACGAAATAAACACGAATCATTGAAATCGATCGGCAAACGACAGCGCGCGATGTTTTACAGTGCTTTTTTAAAATAATTGTCTAAAATAAATGAGCTCGTATAACGGACTGAAAAATATTCATAACATTTACTTTCATAAATGAATTTTTATTGAATATCACTAAAAACGTAGATAGTCGGACGCCTGTTTGTGGCATATTTTGCGATATGACGCAGGCCTTCGATTATGTACACTTTCCTACTCTTTTGAACAAACTCGAAGCTTACGGGATTAGAGGAAATATATTAAAGCTAATTGAATCTTATTTAACTAAAAGAAAACAGATTACCGAAATTAGAAAAATTAATTTGACAAATAAACGAGAAGAAATTTATCGATCACAAGAGCGTGAAGTCACATTTGGTGTGCCGCAGGGCAGCGTATTGGGGCCTCTTTTATTTATTTTGTATATAAACGATCTACCTAAATCCATTCAACATTCACTGTCACTATTTGCTGACGATAGCACTGTGACTATACCCTGTAAAAACTTAGAAACATATGAAAACGATATTAATAAAACTTTAGCTTCAGTCGTAAAATGGTTAGATGATAACAATCTTAATATCAATTTTAACAAAACTAAAATAATTTATTTTAATCAACGAAACCCTTTGAAAAGTCAATTTAATATACACCATAATAACAACATTATACAAGAAGTTGAAAACACAAAATTTTTAGGACTCCAAATAGACAAAAAGTTAAACTGGAAAACGCATCTAGATATTTTAAATAAAAAAATTAATAAATCAGCATATGCTTTACGTTCCCTATCACCGATAATATCTACAGACGCACTCCTTACTGCATATTATGGTATAGTAGAATCCCATTTACGTTATGGTCTAATATTTTGGGGCAATTCAACTGAGAAAGAAACTATTTTTAAATCCCAAAAAAGATGTATAAGGTCTATGTTTAAACTAAAATCTACCGATAGTTGTGTACCGTATTTTAAACAGTTTAAAATGTTAACTCTACCTAGCCTTTATATTCTTGAAGTGGCGGTATTTGTGAAAACGAATCCAAATCGTTTTACTCGTCTCGCAGATGTAGTTCCTCGAAGCAGGCGTGATAATAGTAAATTATGTTCACAGGCCGCAAATACAGCACTCATGCGCAAAAGTGTTTTCTGCATGGGCCCACTAATTTATAATAAGTTACCTCAATCTTGGAAGGTGTTAAGTTTAGAGTTATTTAAAAAAAAACTAAGTTCCTTTTTAGTGCCTAAAGTATATTACAATATTTCAGAGTTTCTTGCAGAAAAAGCAAATGCATTTGTTTGATTTTTCATTATTTTGAAACGTAAATATGCTTGAATGAAATGTGTCTGTAATTATTGTTTTTTGCTGGTCTTGTACCTTTCGCATGCCTAATGGTAAAATGTGGCTGAACTGTATAATTGTATCTAACATCATGTACCTGTACCCATATTTGCGAAATAAAATATCTTATCTTATCTTATCTTATAAAATAAATATATCAGTTATGTTTTTATTCAAATACTGGTGAAAAAAAATTGACAAAGTGAACCGATTTTCTACTTTGTCAACATTGTTTTTTAATACTTATTAGTAATATTTTCTTAATTTTGCTCTGTTACTGTCTTTACGACTGTATGTACTGTTGGAAAAACGCATAAAACGTAATATTTTGGCATATTGTAATGGTTGTATTTGTCCTGAAAGTTAACTCTGACGTCTATTTTCGTAAAACGATATGAAAGAATTGTCTTCGCTTTAAAAAACCATAATTAAAAATTATACTTTTACTCTGTAGCTGTCTAAATCAAGACTTAATCTTTCTAAAACTGTAAATTGTCTTTAAATAATCTGCTCACATAATTACGATATTGCTCTGGGCAAAACGAAAAAACATGAAGTTTTCGTCACGAATCGAATACGCGCTCTTAATAAGGGCAAAAATATATTACTATATTATAGCTACCGTGTGTGGTGGCTTGCTATAATATAGCTACGTATATTAATACATATTATAGGTACGTATGTGACGGGCTTAAACCATTAACAGGCACTTTTGAATTGGCAAGGATTCGGTTGCTAAAACTAGGTGCTCGTTCCAAAACGAGAGACATATCTAGGTATATGTGGATGAACGAGCACGAAACTCATTAGACGCTTTTCAATCATGCTTTTACAATATTTTTTTTAGACGCGCGGTAGCGTCTCAAGCCAAGAATAGGACTGCCACGACGACGCCGCACAGTGATATAAAAATTGTGTTTCATATACATAGGATTATGTGATATTCAATTTCGTTTTTACTTAACTTTTTTAACCATTCGATCATTAATTGCCATCTATCACAGTCATGTGCCATTTATGAAAACGGCACTTTCTTTGGTAGTAGCTGGCTGTAAATCGTTTATTTCTATCAAAGCCATTTCTTCTTTTAGTAAGTTCTCCTTTGGTGGAGTAGTAATATCATGTTAGTTGTAGCTTGATAAGTAACCTTCCCTACATTGAATATGTAATTTTTGTTTTCTCAGTATTAGTTGCGCGAAACCAAAAGAAATTTCAATTTTTATTAATATAATGAACAGCGGAGTAATACACGTTAAAAAAGTTCAAGTAAAAACGAAGTTGAATATCACAAAATTCTATACATATGAACACAATGTTCAGACCACTGTGCGTCGTCGCAGCAGCCTTGTGTTATATTACAAAAAAGCTTTTTACAAAAAAGACAAACGCCTTCAAAAACTAAAAAGTGAAAAATAACTTTAGCACAGAACACATTGACTTTAGTTTCGAAATTCGGTGGCTTTGTTCTGTTTGTTTTTTATTTTTTTTTATTTTTTTTTATTTAGGTAACCAACAGCGATACATAATATTTTACAAAGTAAGCGTACAACAGTTGATATGGCCAATTATAGGTTTCCCTGTATAACTACATAATACAACACTTGCGAACGGACTAATGCCAGATATTTCACTTACATAAACAACATTGCAATAAAATACAAAACGAAATTAAAATTACAGGTTACGATCAAAATTTTGAAGAATTCAATATTAAAGTCTATTAATGCTAAATAACAAACGATAGTAAAAAGAAGAAGAACAAGAAGATTGGTTTCTTGTCATATATTTCCGTTTATAGTATTAGTTATGCGTTTTTTGAATATCGGTTTAGTGCAATTAAATAAATCAACTTCAGAGAATTCTGAGTTATAAATTCGAGCAATGCGAGTCAGCACACAGTTCTTGGCGTAGTTAGTGGAGTGCCTGGGAACACGCAACATTGGCGTGTGACGAGTGCGCCGTAGGGGAGTGTTAAAAGTTATCTGTGCGACCAAGTCCGGGCAATCAAGGCGTCCATTATAATAATAATAATAATAATAATAATTTATTTATTAAAATAACGTTTACAAATGTGTACATTTAGTCAACAAAAAGAATACCTCCCATACAAGTATAATGCCTTAAAATAAAGTAAAACTAAGATATTTATATAACTGGTGCAAGTAATGATGGTTCGGAAAACAATATTAGGTAGCGACCCGCCCGATCTAGGTTCATTCAAACCTGTGTTTCAGGCCATCACTTTGTACATGATTTAATTGGGCAGTGAAGTTTAAAGTATAACTAATATATAATAATCCATTAACAATTATGAGAAAAAGCATAGTACATTATTATCTAAAAGTAAACCTATATAAATCTTATGTAAATATACAAGAATAAGTACTTTATCATTATGCCAAAACTTCTAAAAGTATTTCTGTGTCTGTGTAATTGAGAATCGCTAAATATTCAGATAATATTTTACTACATTCTTTATAACATAAACCATAGTAGCCTAGTGACATGTTAAGCCTATTATAAAGGAAAGGTCCTAAAAAGACATAAAATCGTTTAGCAAATGCATGTCTAGTTTGAGGCTTTGTGCAGACCAGGTCCTTCCTTCTCTTGTCGGAAGGTACTGGGTTAAAAGGAAGTGCAGTGTGCTGGTGTAGTACTATGCTTAAGATAAATAATTGCCGTACTGTAAGTACTTTACATGCTATGTAAAGCTGGTGCGTAGGAAATCTAAAAGGGCGAAAGGTGGCAACCTTTAGAATTGCTCTTTGAGCACGCTCTAATGGAAGTAAAATGGTTTTTGCTGCACCACCCCACGAAGTTATGCAATAGGTAAGAATGGATTGACACAAAGCTAAATATACCTGTTTAATTAATTTATAATCGGCTATGTTCCGTAAATTCTTAAAAACATATAATAATTTGCGCACTCTAGTACATAGCAAATCTATATGTTTACGGAAATTTAAATTATGGTCAATAGTGACACCTAGATATTTCAGATAGTCAGCGTTCGTTAAAGTGATACAAGAGCATGCATTGTCAGCGTACGTGCTACAATTATGTGCGTAAATGTTCAGATTAGTAAGCGGTATATTAGTATGCCTCATTGTAAATAAAATGTATTTAGTTTTATCTGCATTTAATGTTAGAAGATTTTTATGAAGCCAATTAGACACAATGTTAAAACCAGTCTGAGCATGTTTATAGACCTCAACTCTTGATTTAGCTGAGAACAATAGGACAGTGTCATCCGCGTAAGATATTATGACACCATTTTGGAGTAACAGACTACACAGTTCATTTATGTAGATTAAAAATAACGTAGGGCCTAAAATACTGCCTTGTGGAATGCCAAAAGAACTATTTTTCAATTCAGAACTTGTATACTGATCGATTTTGACACATTGATGACGATCGCTGAGATAATCCGAAAATAATAGAAGTTGTGTTCCTCTTATCCCAAGTGTTTCAAGCTTGTGCATAAGTGAAGTACAACAAATTGTGTCGAAGGCCCTGGCAAGGTCTAGAAAGATCGCAATTGTGTGCATACCATTATCTAAATTTGTAGAAATATAATTAGTCAATTTGTGTACTGCTTGGCTAGTTGATCTTTTGGGCCTAAAACCAAATTGATTATCTGAGAGTAGTCTGTTATGTTCCAGATATTTTATCAATCTACTATTAATGATTTTTTCTAAAATTTTTGAGAGTCCTGTTAACACTGAAATGGGTCTGTAGTTATTCACACAGTTTTTGTCTCCAGTCTTGAATACAGGTGTGACCACAGCTTTTTTAAGCAATTTAGGGAATATTCCGTTAGATAAACATAGCTGAAAAATGTGTGTTAGCGGAGGCGCTAATAGGTATTTAAATCTTTTAAGTATATTATTAGGTATATCATCCCACCCTGTAGCACAAACATCCTTTAACCCGTTTATTATACTTAATACTTCGTAAACGTCAGTATCTAATAAAACAAAATAATTTAGTGTAGAGAATGTCGTTGCCGAATGTGGACGGGAAAAATTACTAGAATTTAAAGATTTTTCAGCTAAATTTTTACCGACGTTGGCAAAATAATTGTTTATTTTGTTCATTGCTTCGGACGGGTTTGTTTCTGTCATTAGTAAATCAAACGGTGGTTCGGTATTTTTCGATCTAAATGTATGAGTTTTTATGAATTTCCACACAAGTTTACTATTTTTCCCCGCCTTTTGTAATTCATTTTTATCATACTGATTTTTTAATTTTTTCAAAAGATTATTGCAGAAGTTTCGATACCTTTTATAGGTAATTGTAAGTAGTTCGTTATCAGGTGCGAGTTTCGATTTTAGATGAAGTTTGTCTCTATGTCTTATACAGCGCACGAGACCGGGTGTGATCCATGGTTTAATACAACTATACTTTCTAGGCATAATCTTAGTGAATGTGTTTTTCTTAATAGCATGTTGTAGTGAAATTATAAAATACTCTAAAGAAATATTTGCATCGTTTGAATTATAAACAGGGTCAAAATTAATACCGCGTACGTCATTTTCAAGGTTAGTCATATTAACTTTAGTGCAGCTACGCATGCAGTTTTTTCTAGGTGAACTTATTTCTAATGTTAGTAAAACAGCGTGATGATCGGTAAGCGAAGAATTAGTAACCAATGTTTTGGATGGTTTATTTGCTTTTAAGATGATGTGGTCTAAGCACGAACCGCTCTGATGCGTGGGGTAATGATGAGCTGGTAATAATCCATGAAATGAGCAAATATTCAGATAATTATGTACATAGGTATCTGGTTTCCCGGAAGCAATGTTGATGTTAATATCACCCAAAAGTATTATGTTTTTAAAAGACGATAGGTTTTTTAAGTTTGTGTCAAGTGATTCTAAAAATCTGTCCATATTTTGAGAAGGAGGCCTATATATAGCCATGACTACCGTATCGGGAATAATTTTGATTAATAAGCAATTACTATCTTGGAATTCAGGTTCTTCTTTGATCGTACGTAAATTACTTTTAACATATACTACTAATCCATCGTTTTGGTTTATGTTTCTATCGGATTTATAAGAATAATAGCCGTCAAGGGATGGTAAATTGACTGTCTGTTTTGACAGCCAACATTCTGTTAGGACAATAATATCACAGCTTATGTCTAGATTCTGTAGTAATACTTCAAAACCGTTCATGTTTCGATTTATGCTGCGAATATTCTGTGTAAGCAGGGTCAATGTTTTGTTACCAGAAGGAAGAAGTTGCTTACAGTCCTCAACATTACAGACTAAAGATTCAGACACAGAAAAACTATCTAGATCACAAATTAGCTGATTTGTCATGCTAGTTACAAACTAAGAATAAATATAAAATAAACTACCTTTTATGTGCTAACTAAACAAAGTATTCGGTGGCGCTCTTAGGCGCCTTCATAGTCTATTGAGTTTATATAGTTTAACTCGGCATATTTGCGCGCCGGGCAACTTTCATCACCAGTAGTATGGTCACATTTTCTCTTGAAACGTTTACACGTCGCACATTGAGAGGGAGAAGATTTGCTAGTACATTCCTTGAAGGAGTGTCCAGTCTCACCACAGTGGTTGCAGGTAGGACTAGTTTCCCGGCAAAACTTGGCAGCATGTCCGAACTGTTGGCAATTGAAGCACCTGGTGACTATCGTGAAGTCCCTCACAGGGCATGATGTCCAATTTATAAAAATTCGGCCTTGGTTTACAATTATTTTCCTTATGCTAGCGGGTAGTTCCAAGATATAATTGCAAGTAGGAAGGTCTTTCTTACCCGATTTATGGCTCAGTTTGATGTTCTCAAGGAAAGACTCACGAGTAATATTCGGCAACTTGTCCGAGAGGTTCTGCTCGTACTACGAGCAGGAGCGGAGCAGGAGAAGGAGGTATTTGACTGTATCTACGAGCCTCGTAGATACAGTCAAATACCTCCTTCTCGGTAAGGGCAACAGGAACACCAATGACAGCAACCCTAGGGCGACGTTTGGAAGGTTCTTCTATTTTAAGGCCTGATGAAACTAATTTTTCCGATTTTTTGAGTTTTTCAATGTCGCCTTTATTTTCAGTGATAATAAGAACGCCTCCATTTTTCACTTTTCTCAGGCCACGGGTTTGTAGCTTTAATTGTTCGGGGGAGATTAGCTTTTGAACAAGTGACTTTGTGTCGTCACTTGTTTGGGTTTTATCACTGGGATAGATGGCCACTGAACTCAGATTTGCAGGACGAACAAAATTATCGGCACCTTTCTTCACCATACTAGCGTAAGAACTATGGTCTGATGAATTTAGCTTTGTTTCGACTACTTCTTTGAACTGCTGGAGAGAGTTCACTACGTTCTGGTGATCCTGTAGGTGCTGGATTGTGGAGTGGGCTTGGATCGTTTTCTGCTTTAATGACTGGTATAAGACGGCCATCTGAGCAGTTCCAGTTGAGACCTTCCGGCAAAGATTAGTTACACGTAGCTTCTGGTCCGAGTTCATCTTCCCTTCACCGACAATGAGGCATACTTCATTCAGAATGGCGTCTATAGATCCTAGCCATTTCTGGATCTCCGGCGTACTGATGACTTCAGACGGCAATTCATTGTCTTCGGGTGCTGGTGGAATTGGGTTGCTCGGGGGTAGAGGTTCAGTAGGCGTCGGTGGGGGACTTCGCCGTAGTAACTGGCTACGACTAAACGGGCTCGATCCTGGGTTCGACATATTACCCGAAACACTTGATTTATTGTTCTAAGAAATATTTAGTTCATTTTGCAACTTACTTAAGAATAAACTTGAATAAATTACAAGTCGCACACGACACACTTTACTTATACTGACACACTTTACTTATACTGACGGCGCAAATAATTATATTTATTTAACGTAATTGTTCATTTCATTATACGGAATAACTACAAAAAACACGTCCGCTTAGTCTCGCGTCTCGACAAGCGACTCCCTATTTGAGTATGTCATAGAGTAAACACATGTCCATCACTTTACGCCTTTCTTCAAGTGTTTGCAGACCATAGGTTTGACAGCTATCTTCGTAAAACATCGGAGGTTTACGGAGGCGATAATTAAGATGGTTAATAAACTTCTTTTGAATCCTTTCTATTTGGTTCTTATAAATTATGTATTGGGGGGACCAGATTTGACACGCATATTCTAAAACGCTGCGCACATAAGCAAAATATACAGATTTAAGAGCTGCAATATTTTTAATCATCTTACATGACCTAAGAACAAATCCTAGGTTCTTATAAGCTTTAGTGCTAATAAGGTCTATGTGATCTGAGAACATTAATTTACTGTCAAACACAACCCCTAAATCCCTAACCGTCGGGACTTTAATGACAATTCCATTAAAATTATATGAGAAAACAATGGGGTTCCTCTTACGTGTGTAACTGATACATTGACACTTTGCAACATTTACAGTGATCTTGTTTTTTTGCGTAATAATTATTTAAGTTATTAAGATCTTCTTGAAGGGCCTTACAATCTTCTGGTGATGTTATTTAATAGAATACTTTTTTGTCATCAGCGTACATTAAGTGATCAGAGTGTACAAAAGAATCCGTGATGTCAAATAGATATGCGTTATAAAAAAGGGGTCCCAAATGAGATCCTTGGGGAACACCACTAGGGATTTCTATAAAGTTGGAACGGTAACCTCCTATAACGACAGCTTGTGAGCGTTTAAATAAATATGACTGTACCCATCGCAAAAGATCCCCGCGTATACCCAGTCTGTACAGCTTTCTGAGCAAGATGACGTGATCTACACGATCAAAAGCTTTTTCGAAATCTGTGTAGATCACGTCAACCTGCCCCCCGTCATCTGTATTCTCAAGTTTCTCTGTTGTTCTCTGTTGTTTTGTATTGCCACCGACTTCCGAAAATAAAGTCAATGTGTGTTCTGTGCTAAAGTTATTTTTCACTTTTTAGTTTTTGAAGGCGGTTGTCTTTTTTGTAAAAAGCTTTTTATTTTCCGCTTTCTAGTACCTCCTTCTCATCCAAATCTATTAAGAAGAGATTGAAAGTTAACTACTACAAAGATTGATGAAACTAAAACGTCGTCTATGTAAAATTTTTGGGTATTTGTCGATTTTTCAAAAAGTGCTGAATAAATTTTGATAAAATTTATATGGGACCACCCCTGAAGCATACCCTATCCATAAAAAAAATAATTTTCAAAATCGGTTTACGTTTGCCGGAGAAATCGCGTAACAAATCGCGCACATACTTAATGCAAATTTAAGACTTATACGGTTTTATCATGGATGCCATTGTCAGAACTGGACCAAATTAAAATGGGACCACACGGGAAGCACTAGGTTTCAAATAAAAAAGAATCATCAAAATCGGTTCACCCAGTCCCAAGAAATCAAAAAAAAAAAAAAAAATACAGACGAATTGATAACCTCCTCCTTTTTTGAAGTCGGTTGAAAACCAATTGGAACCACTTTTGACCCCTTCATAACTCAAAATCTATTGAACTTCTTTTTTCTTGAAATTTAAATTTGGTTTCAAAGTAGAGTCTTTACAGGCATTTTAGAATTGTCAAGATTAACGGTTAGTTAGTCAGAAAACTGAAACTAGTTTCTCGTTCTAAAACGTTGGGTAAGTCTCTATGGAGAAGAACGAGCAAGAAACTCGAAACACAAGAAACACGGACACTCTTTTAAATCAAGTTTTTTTTTTACAAAATCCTTTATACTTACATATTCTTGCTTTTTCCATATTATTATGTGAAAACAATGTACGTGATAATTACGTACGTTAATTTGTAATTCTAATTGTGTTTTTTTTATGGATCTTGTATGGTCTGAAATAAAGATTTTTATTATTTTATTATTATTATTTTATAAGCAATACAAAACAATTTAAATAATAATAAAAATATGAGCCATGGCAATTAAGAGATGACCAGTCTCAACTGACAGCGCCCGTTCACAAACAAGACGCTTGGATCATCAAATGATTCAACAGAGATAATTCAGAATAATTCAAGGGGAACATTTGAAACAGCACACTGGTTGAACAGTTTTGTATAATTTTTTACAAGGCATATTCGTAAACACACAAAACTCAATGGTTCTTTTTAGGACCCATTAATTATGTCAATTATAATCCGTGGTGCTTGGCAACTGGGCTTCTCCCAGTTGTAAACGTCCCTTTGTTGGCCTAGTTCTGTTCTGTCTCCTGTTTGATTTGGAGGGAAGTGGAAAATATGTTTTTCTTACTCCTCCGCTGTTCTTTTCTGATTAATTTCGTTGCGGGATCCAAGACAATTGAATTGTTTCTCTGAGACTCGTCGAGCTTCATTGCTCTGGCGCTTTTCTGGTGGTCGCCACTGTTGATTATGGCTTACAGGAGTTGCAGTGGTTCGGGCTTAGTGTGGCGCGCTTGTCCCATTAAACTCACTTAACCTTTCAAGTGTGATTCATGTCAGTGTTGTTTTAATAAAAAGACGCATGAAACTAGACATATTCTTATACACCGTGGTCATAATATTGAACAATGTACTTACCATATTTATTATCGCAGGGGTGCCCGCTGTGAAGAAACCGAAATTTGACTTACGAAGAACGAAACTCAGAGATGCAATTACGGACAAACGAAAAACGAATAAAGTATCAGATTCGAAAATAATTCGGAATACTCTAAATCGTACGTCTAAACCTGTTACTAAAATCAAAGAGCTTTTCGAATGTGATCAGCGTAATTTAAATCATCTTAAAAATTTGGAACGACATAATGATAGCAGAAGCATTGGTAAAAATCATTACAAATGTGATATATGTCAGCGTAGTTTTAGAAATAAGTGGCTTTTAACAAAGCACATACAAAAACACACTGGTGAAAAGACAAATTTAACAAATCGTAAACGTGTACACGCTGGTGAAAAATCTTACATTTGTGATTTATGTCATCGTTGTTTTCATCATAGGAGTAATTTTAGAATGCATATTCGTTTACACACTGGTGTAAAAAAACCTCACAAATGTGAAACATGTCAGCGTAGTTTTAGCTTAATGTCGCAATTAAAAAAACATATGGTTTCACACGTTGATGCAAAACCTTACAAATGTAATATATGTCCGTCTAGTTTTAAGCGAAAGAATGCTATGTTATGGCATATTCAAATTCACACTGGTGAAAAAAATTACAAATGTGAAATTTGTGAGCGTAGATTTAGGCGTAAGGATTATTTAACAAGGCATGTTATTGAAATACACACTGGTGAAAATAATTACAAATGTGATACATGTCAGCGTAGTTTTAGTCGTAAGAATTATTTAACAAAGCATATTGAAATACACACTGGTGAAAATAATTACAAATGTGATAAATGTCAACGTAGTTTTGGTAATAAGTTTAGTTTAACAAAGCATAATCTAACTCACACTAAGCCTTACAAATGTGATATATGTCAGAGTAGTTTTAGCGGTAAGTATGTTTTAAAAATGCATATTCAAAAACACACTGGTGAAAAGCCTAATTGAACAAATCACGTATGAGTACACATTGGTGACAACCCTATCAAATGTAACTGCTTATTATATAATAATAATAATATGTGGGGACATTAAACACACGGCCATCTGACCCCAAACTAGGGAGACCCCGGGTGTCAGACAGCTATATCGAAGTATCTAGTCGTCCGATAATCGGTTGATTAGGTTACAATTCATTATTCTACGTATATTAGGTAATCCTTCTAGGGTGGATCCGACATGGTTAGGTTAGAACTGTGACCATCTACGCCAGAACCAAACCGCTTTAAAAAAATCTCCCCCCAGTCCCCAGTCCCCATCCCCCACCCCTCCACCATTCAACCGTTTTTGCGGACGACTAGCGACAGCCTATGTACCTATATTACATTTGACAGGGTTGTCACCAGTGTAATGTCAGTGTAGTTTTAGTAATGGGTATCTTTTAAGGCCATATTTGTATGCACTTGTTACGACGAAAATACTATAAATAAAAAAGCAAAACTTAATTGAAAACATACATTTTTCAAAATTCAAACGATTATTGTACTTTTGTAATACGGTTATTATTTAATTCAATTCAATTTAATTATTTCAGATAAATTACAAGTATTAGTAGTTATTATAATCATCCATAAATTGTTTTTTTTTTATTGATCAAGACCGCCCTACTCGTGCCTACATATAGTTTTGTCCAATGCTCTATAAAGCTGTTGGAGCTGCGCCTTATGCAACGCATCAGAGACGCTATTCTTTTGCGATGTATCGCTTGAAAGCCATTAACTTGAGCGTCTGCAAACATCTCTGATGCGCTACAAAAGCGTCGAAACGCCATCAACATCCTGAACGCGTTAATGTATTGGACACGCAGGGCACTGTAAGTAATAATAATAATAAATGGACGAAGTTATTTTGACGAATAACTACCGGAGATTTATTATGAAGGATGGCACGGTTGACATTTGTTGGGCATGTCACCGACCTGGAGAATCAATCCGTCACATTATCTCTGGATGTTCTCGTCTTGCTAACGAAGAGTACTTGCATAGGCACAACCTTGTGGCCAGGATTATCCATCAGCAACTTGCTCTGAAATACAACCTCGTGGAATCAGAAGTACCATACTACAGGTATGTGCCCGATCCAGTTCTTGAAAACGGCAATGTCACATTGTACTGGGATCGATCCATCATCACTGACAGGACTATTGTAGCCAATAAGCCTGATTTAGTGGTGGTGGATCGATTGGAGAGGCGCGCAATGATTATTGACATAGCAGTCCCACATGATGTGAACCTCGTGAAGGCCGAAAAAGACAAGCAAATAAAGTATCTTGACTTGGCCCGCGAGGTTGTCGACATGTGGGGTGTGGACACGGCGATCACTGTGCCGATAGTTGTTACAGCCAATGGCTTAATTGCCAAGAGCCTCGACCAACATCTAAGGAGGCTCTCGTTAGGCGGCTGGATCAAGGGCTTGATTCAGAAGGCAGTACTTCTGGACACGGCCCGCATCGTCAGGAGATTTCTCTCTTTGGAGCCCTGACCGCCGGTAGCTTGGACCCTGTTCCCGATACCGGTGGCTACTATTTTTTATATTTTTAAATGTTTTCATTTTTTTTTATTAATATTTAAAAATATAAATTATATGTATAGATGAAAAATAAATGGAAATAATAATAATAAACCCGCAGGGCAGCTTGTGGCGAGCTGTTGGGCAGTAGCGACCCCACGGACCTGATCTCCCGAGAGAAGTCTTGTTCCTCATCTCTGGCTTGCCTTTCAATAAGGGCAAGCCAGAGATGAGGAACGGAGCTCCCACCTTTATCTTGCCTTAATTGGCCGGTTAGAGTGGAAACTCGCGAGAGCATTCGTGCTCGGGGTAAGGAAGTATTCCAGTAAGACGCTGGTAGGGATCTTGACCGTACTTCCGGGATTGTCCTGATAGCCGTGGAATACCTCTCCACGCCTCTAGCACCTCAAGATATGTTGCCCCCCTTGTTGCTACGTCACTTCGTGCTAGCGGCTGTTTCAGGGGGCCCATTTAGTGAGTGTGCAAGTCACCCCCTGCTATTTTATCCATGTATACAAACATTGATTCGGCAGGAGCCATAGTCACTTCATAGTTTCAGGTAACCAAGTCACTTTAGCAACCTATACCCATAGTCCAGTACTGTTAGTTTCCATGTCTGTCTTTGTTATTGTCTCAATTAATTTGACTGTTTTTCTCATTTTTCTTATTTCTTTAATACACGTAACTTAAGCCACAATGTATACTCTGCATACCATTATAAATATAAGTAAATGTAATAACTTTTATTCTGTAAACCATCTTATACACCTAATTTTGTTTTTTTATAACCTTGCAAGTTGTAACACACACACCTATAAGTGACAAGGTCACGTTGTTTAGTACGTAAGTAATTATGAACCTATAAATGTATTTGTGACTTTGTTGTTGGAGTGCCATAAAAATAAATAAATAAATAAAAATGTCCTGTAATAGTCCTGCACCAACCGGGGGTTGTCCTTGGGTGCACTTGCATAGTGCATACAGGGATAATCGTCGGTTGGTGTCTTATTTCATATAAAGCTACCTAAGGGGCCTCTGCGAGTTGGCTTCGGCTCCTCGTACGCCTTACAAAGGCCCGGGACCTCTGGGTCCCGAGATACATAAAGTATATAAAATATTTTTTTTTTTTGTACTGTATTAATAAGAACTAAATTCTTAATAATTAATTACGATCTAGCCTAAAAAAAGACTAATAAGCAATTTATCTCTGACTTAATATGTTACGTGACAAACTAAAACTAAAAATAGTGTCCATATGGAATTATTTACAAGTCCGTAGCACTTTCTTAGAGTCTGATATAATATATAGAAACACTATGTTCATGTGTTATATGTATAGCACAACATTGTTACTATTATTAATTCACTTTGTACACTACACTAATTCAAAAGGTTTAGTTCTTTTTAGCCTACGCACTAAGTCTGTGTTGTCTATA
The DNA here is from genome assembly GCA_947361185.1 of Charanyca ferruginea. Lineage (NCBI taxonomy): Eukaryota > Metazoa > Arthropoda > Insecta > Lepidoptera > Noctuidae > Charanyca > Charanyca ferruginea. The sequence continues at coordinate 3,861,370 of OX376081.1, read as the reverse complement.
GGGCTTGCAAATATTCGACAATTTTGCAATTCGAATATTCGATATTTTTTTGGGGCATATTCGAATATTGTTCGAATATTAAATAAAAAAATTAAGTTTTATAGAAATCATGTTCTTTAATTTCTAAATAGTCTTTATTCTCTAAATCAAAATAATACTATTTAAAGCTAACGCAAGGTTACAAAAGCAATTAAAATATTTTTTTCTGTTATAAGAATACAAAGGATTAGAATAGCTAACATTAAACTGCAAATAATCAACTAGTTTCATCAAATAACATAGCTAACACAATAATCAACGTATTTTTTTGGAAGAATTTTAATGGTCAACTTAATTGTACTGATAATATTAAATATTAATACACCACAATGTTATTCTAATATAATATTCGCAAAAATTAGAAACAAATGCTTAAAATATTTTAAAATAAACCATAGTTATCAAAATAAACTAATCTTGTTTTGTTTTTCAACCTTGGACACCAACACAACTCAGTCTTATAAAATCGGTTATGAATATTGTAATAATATAATAAAATAAAATCAAACAAAACAATAACAAGTAAGTAACGCAATTAAACCTTCGATGCTAAATCGTTTTCTTAATGTTAAATAATCAATGTCACACTAACAACGTAGTAAGTAATCCTGTAGTAAGTTAACACTCGTAACGCCCGCGCGTCGAACGACGTTGATCGTTGACCTTGTTTTGACGGCGTGCATGAACGTTGAATTTTGTGTGCACATCAGATTGTTGAGTTTTGTTTTCTAGGAATCGGTCGAATTTTCGAATATCGTAAAATTTCTATTCGAATATTTGAAACAGTTGATTATTCGAATAATTCGAATATTCGAATGTTCGAATGCAAGCCCTAGTTGTCTAGCAGCTGAATTGCCTCAACATTCACGTGTCGGTGAAGTCTGTGTTCATGGGCTTCAGCAAATTTTTGGATAATGTTGGTGACGGATTCCATTTTAAGGTCACGGTGAATGTCGTCATTTCTAATGTACCAGGGTGCATTAACAGCATCCCTGAGTACTTTATTCTGAAATTGTTGGATTATTTTGACATTGCTTTGTTTAGTACAGCCCCAAAGTTGGATACCATACGTCCAAATTGGCATTAGAATATGCTTGTATATAGTTATTTTATTTTGTATTGATAGACAGGATTTCCTTCCGAGTAACCAATACATACTTTTATAACGTATGTCGAGTTCCTGTCTTTTCTTTTTGACATGAGCTTTCCAACGCAATTTGGCGTCGAGAGTTATGCCAAGGTATTTGGCTGTATTAGCATAAGGCACTTGCATGCCATTTATGTAGATTGGGTGATAGTCCAAGAGTTTGTTCGTGAAGTCAATGTGAATTGATTTTGACTCATTCAGTTTGATCTTCCATTTTTGTGTCCAGTCATAAACTTTGTTCACAGCTAGTTGAACTTTTTCTACTGCTTCTCTGTGGCTTGATCCGGTGGCCATAATTGCAGTATCATCTGCAAAAGTCGCAATGGTGTTGTTCTCCAGTTCTGGGATGTCACAGGTGTACAACAAGTACAAAATTGGGCCTAGCACACTTCCTTGAGGTACACCCGCTTTTATAGTTTTTAGCTCGGAATATGCGTCCTCCTGCCGTATCCTAAACATTATATTAGTTATATACGACTCTAGGATGTCTGCAAATTCTGGTAGCATGCGTCTGAGCTTGAATATTAGACCCTTATGCCATATTTTGTCAAAAGCTTGCGCGACATCTAAAAACACGGTGGCACAAACTTCCTTATTTTCAAGCGTTTTTTCAATGATATTAGTTATTCTATGTACCTGGTCTATTGTTGAGTGTTTTTCCCTAAAGCCAAATTGATGATTTGGAATGAGGCCTTTATCTTCTATAATTGGTTTTAACCGTTTCAATAACAGTTTTTCGAATAGTTTTGATAACACGGGCAACAGAGAAATAGGTCTATATGATGATGCTTCATGGGGTGGTTTCCCAGGCTTTGCAATCATAATGACTTCAGCAACCTTCCATGACTCAGGCAGATGTTTTAGCATAAATGCAGCATTAATAAGCTTGGTAAGCTTTACTACGGCTTTGCGCGAGAGGTGTTTTAGAATTTCACCTGTAATGAGGTCGTAACCTGGAGACTTTTTCGAGCTAATATTATTTTGAATTTCTCTCATTACTTCTTTAGGAGTCACAAGCTTAATTCTTTGGTTTTGTGATAAATTTGTACTCTCAAGTATTTCAATCGAACTTTCATTAGGTTGAAAAGTTTCTTCTAAGTGTTGAGCAAACCTTACCGCCTTTTGGTCATTGCTTATGGCCCATTTTCCGTCACAATCTCTGATGGGCGGTATTTGTATAATCGGCCTTTTTAGATTTCTTGTCGCTTTCCAAAGTGAGTAATCCGTTGATTTGTCATTGGTTAGCTGCAGGAGGTTGGTATTCAGAGACTCGTCCTCAAATTGAAGAATTTTTCTCTTTAATCGTTTCGTTAGGTTGTTAAGTGATGTTTTATGTCGCGGGCACCTTGTTTGTTGCCATTGATTCCTTTGTTTCCTTTTCTCAGATAGTAAATCCACAATTTCCTTAGGATAGACAAATCCCTTATGTTTACATTTTAATTGCGGTGTGTTGTTCCACGCACATTGTTGGATGTTAACAATATATTGTTTACTTCTGAGTCAAGCTGATCTTGCTTTTTTATCGGAGTTTTAAGGTCGATAATATTATCTAGATCAAGGGCAAAACTTTCCCAATCTGTGAACTTATTAACCAGGGTTGAATGGCTTTCTTTGAGTAAGACTTTTTGGCTAAGCATTAGTATTATCGAAGAATGGTCCGAGTTCATATGAAAACCTTCCTCCAAACTGATGTAATTGGCGGATATATTTTTGCATATAAAGAAATCTATAAGATCCGGTATTTTCTGGTGGTCAGTGGGCCAGTACGTTGGTTTACCTGTGCTCCTAACTTCGGAATGTGTATGCTTAACTGCACTCAAGAGCTGCCTTCCCTTAGATGTAGTAAGTCTTGATCCCCAATATAAAATATAATAATAAAGTTTATTCACAAATACTGTTTCACAAAAAGTTTACATCGTTAAATGGGCTAGATATTTTAAGACAGATTAGTAGAGGACAGAATCTATTGCCGAACTAGGTTGAAAACCTGTATTTCAGCATTAGACGCCATTTCCCCGCAGAAAAATTAGGTCAGACTAGCCTTCCTAATACAAATAAGGCAAGTGACTACAAAATAACAAAATGAGCACAAGAACTAAAAATAAAAAACATACAATACTAATGAGTGATGAACCTCTCTTTGTGTTTGGTGCTGGGGTGCGTGTGTGTGTGAGAGAGGATGTGTGAATAACTTCCATTACAATCTTATGAATAATAATTTGGTATTAAGATGCAGTATCTATACTAAATAAAAACAATGATCAATAGAGATTCTGAGAAAATACTTAGTCTTACAATCTTTTTGACTTATCACTGGCAATCACCGCAACACCGCTAGAAGTTCTTCGGTTTCGTCATATCCTAGGGTTTGTATCCAGGGTACAACTGCCTTTTTACATTGATTCTTATTGAGGCCGTAAATTGGAATTAGTTTATTCACTTTATTATAAATAAATGGACCAAGAAAACAGAAGAACCTTCGGATTAATGACGAGTGAAACCTTTTTGCTGTGTCACAAACCCTACCCCTTCGTTGATTTATATTTTTATGAGGGTCAAATATAATATTACTGTGCTGTTGGAGAATTATTCCTAAGATAAATATTTGCCTGACTGTGAGCACTTCACATTCCTGGTACAGTATGTTGTGTAAGTCGTCTGTGTATGCTTCACCCGTATTAAAAGACTCTGTACGTTGAAACAAAGTAATTTTTACCACCTGTGCCGTAACACCGTGCAAACCTATGGACCAGCATCTTAGCTCTGACTGACAATGCCCTGCGTTCCCTCTCAATATTCACATGTGACTCATTGGCGCCAGGTACTCGACCTATCGCATAATGTCCCATATTTCCAATTCCTCGGTATCAGTAGAATTTTAAGGATACAGATTTATGGGACATTCAGAGAAAGGGATATCTTGCTACTTATAGACATTTTGCGAAGTAGGCATTAGCCTAACAAATTTAAATAGGCACAAAAATATTAAATAGGCAAAAAAATATGAAACCTTTAGTAGGTACGTTTTGAAGGCAAAAACATATTATAAAAAAGAAAAGTTTTCTTTTGCTTATTGTCGATAGTTCTACATATTAATGTGTTGTTTACAGAAAAAGATCTCGCTAATACTTACTTTTTTCGACAGATAATCAAAACTTATTTTTACGCGATACCGCACGACTGCTCCTGAAATATAAACCTAGGTATTTTTTGTATATTTTTTTCATGTTTGACAAATTCAAATCTAGATATTAGGTACAAAAAACTTCAGACCTCTGCGATGCTTTTTCAGCGAAATATCAGCGATAACGTGTTTTCCACCGTTTCAATGGCGCGGCCATGGGGTTTTTGTCTTACAGCTCCTAAAATATAAACCTAGGTATTTTTTGTATATTTTTTCCATTTGCGACAAATTCAAATCTAGATTTTACAATGAATTTCAGACGTCTGCGATGCATTTTCAGCGTGATATCGGCGAAAACGTGTTATTTACCGTTTCAATGGCGCGGCCGTGGGGTTTTGGTTTTGCAGCTCCTAAAATATAAACCTAGGATTTCTTTCAGGTCTCTGCTATGCTTAGTTTTAAAGATCACCGTGGCCGCGCGGTTCTCCGCGTTTCAATGGCACGGCCACGTTCAAACCCTTATAACTTTGTTTTGGGAATCAGCTTTTACAAAATATTACATAATATTGGAATAGTTTTTTTTTCGAAATATCGCCGTGGCCGCGCGGTCGAAACACATACCTACATGAAAAACGTACCCACTTCCAGATGACTTGAAGATTTGACTTTCACTAGCTTTCTCATACAAGTTAAATTTGGCTAATTAACTTATCTTTGTGTTTTACGCAAGTTACCTACTATTTTGTACTATTTATGCTCATAATAATAATATAAATATATTTTTTATATTTTTTAATGTTTTTATTTTTATATGAATATTTAAAAATGTATTTCAATGTGTATTTAAATAAATGAATGTGAATATAAATATTATAAAGCTGAAGAGTTTGTTTGGTTGAACGCGCTAATCTCAGGATCTACTGGGTTCGAACTGAAAAAATCTTTTTGTGTTGGATAGTCCATCTACCGAGGAAGGATATAGGCCCATGCGAAGCTGGGCCGGGTCACTCACTAGTATTATATACGCTATTGCTCATACTCTTCAAAAATAAATAGTGTAAGGTAGGTATTTTCTCTCAGGAGCGTTTGTGGGAGTCTCTTAATGATTCGTCGCACGATATACCTACAGTAAAAGTTATATATTTGAACGTTACGACTAGGGCTTGCAATATCCGTTCATTTTTACTATCCGGATAATACGGATTTTAATATTTAACTATCCGGATAATACGGATATTTTTAGTTTTTATTATCAATAAAACCTAATAAACTTTAGTAACACGTATAAATCAGTCTCTCAAGCAAAATGACAAAGAAATAATAAACTATGCCAATATTTCAAGTAATAATTTTCTTATTGTTAGTAATAACAATAATCGCAAATAAGAGGAAAGGCTGTCACACAAAGATACTGTGTGATAGCCAGTCTTTCCTCTGGTGAGACAGCCAATCGCATATTTGTATCTTCACGAGTGATTCCAGGTCATAAAATTCTACACAATTCATCAAAACTTTCGACCTACTCATTCTAAAGTAGTAGTTTTTTTTTGGAAACGCTCAATTTTCTGAATTGAAATTTTCATAATGTTAGTCTGTCGCTCTATAATGAATGCACCCAATTTTGCCTTCTTCATTGACGTCTTTGATTTCATCTTAAAACAAGCGCACAGACCACAGCCATCTCCTCGAAATCCATGTTGATGAATGCGGCAAAATTTTACGAAAAAGTCGCGTTGCTATCGCTCCCGTGTGCGCATCGTCCAAATCTCGGCGAGGAGACAGACAAAAACAATAAAGTTGCCGAACAACTAAGTTGCTCGTGGGCGCCCTCCCTTAGTTTCTACAAAGTACAACCACTTATGCCGCATTTACACATTCGTGCAAATCGCGAAGCGAATGACGAGGCAAATAACCAAAGAAATAACGAACACGCATAATGTAAACAGTGCGCTCGCTGTTAAGTTCTTGTTTTTTATGGACTGTATTTTTCTGGTCGGTTGATTGAAACGACTTGCTTTTTTATTTGTCACTTTTAATTGAATCGTTACAGGTTTACACACAACACACGCTAATTCTATCTCGAACGGAAGGAAGTAGTACTGTGTTGCCATTTATTTTTACACAGATTAAAAAATACTTTGTGTTGTCATAAACACTCGCTATTCGCCTCGTGCCTCGCCTCGCGATTCGCGCGCTCGCGTTGGGAGTTGTTTTTCGAACGCGAATCAAAGAGCACGAACGGCGAACACGAACTCACTGTTTACTCATTCGTCTGCATTCAGTTGACAGCATGGACGTAATATTATTATAACGTTCATGGTTGACAGCTAGCGCCCGACCCCACAGGACGTGTAGAAAAAATGGAGTGGAGCGAAGTGCGAATTTTAGGATTCCTAGAATTTTATCAAAGTAAGAACTCATATGGAACCCAAAATTTTGCAATCATAAAAATAGGCTTTTTTACGCAGAAAACGTGAATTGTATAAACTCAATAAATGTAGCGCGCATACCGCCCTTATTTTCACGTCTTCCATGTTCGTGTGCGAATGTCAAAATAATTCACCCCGCGAATATGTGAACAGTAGTTCGCGATGGCACTCGAATACGAATGTTTCGTCAAATGTTTGTCGAGTGTCGAGGCGAATCGCGAACACGATTGTGTAAATTCGGTATTAGATTAGGGATGCCTGATCTAAATCGATCTTCCAGAAGATTGATTCATAGCCATACGATCTAAAGATTTTTCGAATCAATTCGAATGCTTTTAAGATTGTAATAAAAAAATCGTATCAATTGAAACCTAATCGTCAACGGAAACGTACCGTACGACTATTACAACAAAGTAAAATTACTTACTTACATACATTCATATTGATTGAGATTAGTTTCCAGTTACATCAATCAAATATTAAAAGCAGTAATGTATAAAATATGAAGGTAGGTGATATCGTGATATTTTTTTATTTTATTGTTGGGTATCGTACGGTTGTTGCAATATCGGTCCCCTAAACGCCTGTTTTCTCTAGCTGGAAATACCTTGAGTTGTAAGTGGAATCTGTAATGTAAAATATGTTTTATACTTTTCAATTTATAATAGTAATTTAGAGATACTCACTGAATAACATAGATGAAAGTATTTGTTTTAGTTTCTGAGATTTGTCGCTACGTCCGTGGTACACTGCATTAGATATAGGATGTTATGGTAAAATAAACAATTTTACATGAATACTGTGCAATCCATTATTTTTATAAAATTAACATACGATCTTTCGATATCGAAAGAGATCGATTCAATGCAATACGATTAAAATCGTGAATTGATTCATGAGGTAACGATTCATTACGATCCAAAAGATCGATTCAAAGAAAAAAAAATCGGGCATTCCTAACTTAGATGAAACAAACAAAACACCACTGCCCTCTCTAGCTATGCTAGCTGTTGACATGACAGACAGGTAGTGACACGCGATGAGGCGACTGACTCGAATTGAATTGACTGACTCTTCTGACAGTGTTGAGTGTGCTGGTTGCCCTGGTTGGTGCTGTATGATGACAGTGACAGCACTGACAGCCACAGAACACTATTACTTCTAGTGACAGCTGTGTTTAGAAATGAATAATCCAGAATTACATATTAAAATTAATTATTTTTCACGCCAAAGCGAATAAGTAAAGCCAAGGGGTTGTCTAACAACAAACACATTTAACGATGGAGAAACTAGCCGTGTGTAGGATATGTTTGGTGCAGAATGTTCGCATGTATGTGGTTGTCAACAAGAACCTACAGGACCTCTACGAGAAGCTGACTGATGTTCCGGTAAGTTGATGTAATGATGTAAATCTACTAGACGACATACTCTTTGTAGTTACTGTGTTGCCCAATTTCTAACAGGCAACTTTAACAGTAAATTATTTTCTTTCAAGCTTGTTGCTTCGCCTTTGTGTCAATGTTCTACATCTAACTGTGAATACGAACAATCTGCACATCATATCCCATTCTTTGGCAGAAAGAACGCAATATTATGTTGTATAGTGTTCAGGCTACATCCGGAGCAGTTTATTATGCGGACCTTGTGGAAACTAGAACTAATTTCCGTGCGTTCAAGCAATTTTACCATACCTATTATTGGAATCAAATTTAATGTAACAGCTCACTTTTTAGGGCCCATTAATTATGTCACTTATAATCCTTGGTGCTTAGCAACTGGGTTTCTCCCAGTTGTAAACGTCCCTTTGTGCCTATTGGCCTAGTTCTGTTCTGTCTCCTGCTTGATTTGGAGGAAAGTGGAAAATATGTTTTTCTTACTCCTCCGCTGTTCTTTTCTGATTAATTTCGTTGTGGGATCCAAGACAGTTGAATCGTTTCGGTGGGACTGGTCGAGCTTCATTGCTCTGGCGCTTTTCTGGTGGTCGCCACTGTTGATTCTGGCTTACAGGAGTTACAGTGGTTAGGGAATAGTGTGACAGGCTAGTCCCATTTAAAAAAAAAAAAAAATACTCTTTGTAGACGACCCACAGATCGAAATTACTCAATTTATACCTAAGTACTATCTATACTGGATTATATATTAACTAAACTATCTAGAAGTAAGTACCTACTTGCCTAATTACGATTATAATCACAAAATAAGTAGTAGTAGTAGTATCACGGGCTGGTGTCCGCAACTCCACGTCTCAGCACGTATTTTGCGTACAGGTGGGAAGTAAATCATTCGATCCATCCGAGCTCCCCAAGAAAGGCCAGCAGCGCCTTGACGTCGCTGGCGATCTCCCGTAGGTCGGACCTGTTACCGAAGTATTTTGCCCTGTATGAAGCGACCTCAGGGCAGTTCAGAAGCCCATGGGCTGCTGTCTTGCCTGCTCCCATGCAGGCTCTGTTGAAAGACCCATGGCCAGTTATGGCGGCTGTGACCACACACAGCTGTTTTTAGCCAGTCGGATGGTTTGCCTCGTGAAGTGGCTCTCGATCGCAGGAATTGCCTCCTTGCCCTGCTTTCATTCCCCAATTTCGGTCCACAGTCTTTGGTGTATCTACACCTTGTTACGTTTTCTTACCGTGGCACTATGGGTTCTAGACCCACCGCGCTTGTACTCAACCCCCTTCTAGCGAGCTCGTCTGCAGCATTGTTACCACGTGAACCTCTGTGTTCTTTTATCCATTGAATGGTTGTATCATTGAGAATACCCACCTTGTTCAGTTTTTGGTGACATTTGTATATGAGTCTGGAGTTGACCGTGTAGCTGTTTAGAGCTTGTAGTACAGCCATGCTGTCCGACAATATGCAAATATGTTGTCCTACTACCTGCCTGTTTAGTATAGCTGAGGCTGCCAGGAAGATACCCATGAACTTGGCCTGGTACACAGTGTTGTAAGCACCCAGTGGTGTTGCTGTATGGATGTTGAGGTCTTCCGAGAAAACCCCAGGCCCGTGCGGGTACCTGTTTTAGATCCATTTGTGAAGATCTGCAGATCTGTGGGGCGAAGGCGTTTACACCGCCGATCCTCATACAGTTATATTTTTTGTCAGAGACAAATTGTTTGGGTATCTTGTCTACTCCTTACCAAGTTCTTCTAGTAACGCGGTGTGTTGGGTGCTACTCTTGGTCCAGAGAGTTAGTGTTTTTAAGCTTATTGCTGCCATTGTTGCTTCCTGTTGGATGAATAGGTGTGAGAGTGCGGAGTGGTCCTCATGCAGCCCGTGGTCGCCATGCAGGCTAGTTGTTGCATACGCTGAAGTTGGCGGCTATGATTAGCTTGGTCCTCGGCCATCACACCACCGACCCATAAGCAATCGTGTCCTCTCAAACCATGACCCTCACAGACTCGTACTAAACAGTGCTCCCAGGCTAGCAAAGTAGGTATAATAAAAACTAAATTAAATATAACTATATGTGTACGAATTTATAACGAATTACCTGGTAACCTGAAAATGTGAAACATGAGATATGCTTTTAAGACAAAATTGTATGCATGGTTAAATAGAAACAATTTCCATAGTATAAAACAATTTTAAACAATTCTTAGAACAGAAATAACATGATTAGCTATGTTTAATCTTGGCAAAACATGTCTTCTCTATTTTGTACTGTAAGACCTTCTAAAACGCCTTATTCACCATCCTTCTTGCTGTACGTCCCGCCAAGGTCATACATCAAAAGTACCGTGAAAAAAACAATTAATAATAATAATTATTGACGTACAGCAAGCTTATTCACGGTCATTTTGCATCGTGCATCGTGCGTGACCTTGGCGGGACGTACAGCAAGAAGGATGGTCAGTAAGACGCTTTATACCAAGTTTTACGCAAATAATCTTATATTATTATTTTCATTTAATCATTGTATATACACATTATATTATATTTTTAAATATTGGTGAAAAAAAAACATTTAAAAATATAAAAAATAGTAGCCCACCGGTATCGGGGATAGGATCCAAAAATACCGGTGGTCAGGGCTCCTGAGAGAGGAATCTCCTGACTATACGCGCCGTGTCCAGGAGTACCGCTTTCTGTATCAAGCCCCTGTGGATCAGGGGCTGGCTAACGAGAGCCTTCTCAGATGTTGGTCGAGGCTCTTGGAATTTATTCCATTGACCGACTATCGGCACAATGACTGCTGTATTCCCATCCCACATGTCGACAACCTCGCGAGACAAGTCAAGATACTTAATTTGTTTATCTTTCTAAGTTTTCACGAGGTTCTCGTCATACGGAACCGCTATGTCATTGCGCGACGCTCTAATCAGTGGCGTGCCTTCCATACAAGCCCTCAAGCCAGGCTTGCATTCCATAATGCGAGACGATAAATATATAGAAAGCACAAAAATAAAATATCTCTAAGTAGGTATTGAATCTCATAAGAATTGACAACAATAAACATTTTAAATTCCGCGCGTAATCCAGCGCGCGTGATGGTCGATGCTACTCGATCCGTCGATCGTTATTGGCCGCAATCATTCATTCAATTCGCAACGCGCAACGTCACAATCTTGCCGTGTGACTGAGTGTATATTGCTATCTCAGTCGCACTCATAGGCTTCTGTGGCTTTTGGGATCTGATAGTTTTGCATACAAATTGTGTATGTACTCTTCGCATAACGACCGCCGAAATCAAGCCGAAATGTATGAAAATAAAAGCCGGGCATAATATGTCATGTGTGAGATGCAATAGATATCAATGTTTGTTTACGAGTGAAAGTTTGTGTGGCGCGAAGTTGCGTACCTACCTATTTCGATAAAGTGATACATTTTCAAATTAGTTAAAATTTTGTTTTGAGCTGTTCTCGTTTGTTGTTATATGTATATTGTTTTTGATATATTTTTTAATTATCCGCTAAGTACTTAAATATTTTGTATTTACCTTTACTAGGTAGTTGTTTTAACGTACCTATGTGATTACATTCCTTTGTAAATAATATTTCATATAAGTAATATGAATTCGGGAATGCATGGAATTGGCTGTGTGCAATCGTTACTTGCAAAGATATTTCTTTTCAATTGTATACTTATACGTAGACAAATATCATTTCGTTACCTTACCTAAGCCTACTCCTAATTTGAATATTTCCCATAAATCAAAATACAGCGACACAGCGTAGGTACAAGCAGCTGACACAACTCCTTGGATTGTAGGAAGGCTTCTTTCATACCTATAAACAAATGATAATCGAACGCTTCTAATACAGTCACGTTTAGAGATGGGTTTATGCCCTGACATATTGGGCGCATTGAATAAACGCCGGATAAATGCCCGTAAACGCCGAATAAATGCCTTTTGCCTGGGCAAAAACTTTAACAGAACTTTTATTAAAATTTTCATTTAAATAGCTTTATTTGAGTGTGCAGAAAAGGTTAATTCACAAAAACATTTTGGACTATAGCTAATATATTGCAGTAAACCTTAACAAATTGATATACTTAATAGGATAAGAGTATGCTTAACTACATGTAACTAGCTATAATAGTAAGGTCCTCCGGTCGAGTCGACGCGGCTGCGGGACTGAGCAACGAAAGCTGGAGTTTACGAGGGTCGGGGGAGGGGAATAACCTCCACCATGTAAGACTAGATGGGGGAGTCATGTGGCGGCTTTAAAAAGTCTGAAAGTTAATAAAGCTGCATTTCAAAATCTCGCTGTTCATGAACATAACCAACATACATCAGACGTCAAAAGTACGATTCTCGACAATGGTTTTTGGACTATGATTGAACAATGTGTGAATATATTGGAACCAATCACACAAGCAATCTTTGAACTCGAGGGTGATAATTATAACATGTGTAAAGTTTAAATGACCTTCAAAAATATCAAAATTGCTATTTGCTTTCACTTCGGTAACTATTCTGGAAACTTCTGATGTAGAATGTGTAAATAAAAATAAAAACAGTTTATTTGCACCTTCAAGCAAGTAAATGTAGTGTTACAATTAAAATTAGACCTTAAGGTTATTCAAGTTATAAATTAGAGTTGCAGCCAATACCTAAGCTAAGATAACTTAATATCTTGTAATTATAGGCATCAGCGCCCACCCTCTATTATCATTATAGCCCATAATAAAAGATATTAATTACAGGAATAGTTATGAACTAAGCAGATGTGTATGTTATTCCTAATTTGTAACAGTAAGTTGAAATTTTACAATTTTGTTATACTAAGCACAAAATTGGAAACAATTTATGTGCAAAGAAAGACAATTAAAATTAACAAAGAAAAAAAATGATAACAAGAAGGGTATCTACTAAGTGTGTGTGTGTGTGTGGTGTAAGTGGTGAGTGTGTGTGTGTGTGTGTGTGTGTGTGTGTGTGTGTGTGTGTGTGTGTGTGTGTGTGTGTGTGTGTGTGAGTGAGTGCATGTGCAAGGGGAAAACTTAGGATAATTATTTATTTATTTTTTGTTGTTGTATTTTTTTTTACTAATCTGTTATGCAAGTACGCTGAAAAGCTTTTCAGTTTCTTCATAGGTCAAGGATAAAAGCCACTAGATCACCTTCCGTTTACACTCTTGTTTAGTCACGGAAAAGATTTGCAACTGTTTATTTGCAATGTTAAATAGTCTTGGGCCCAGGAACATGTAGAATTTTTGAGCAAAAGATGTTCTACAGGGTTACCGATTTAAATAGATCGAGACGTCGTCTCCTAGAAGTTGCTATTTCAGTCAGGGTGTTTAGCTTGACCTGAGAATGCTGTCTCATAATTAAGGCTAGTACAAGGAGTTTACGTACTGTTAGTACCTCACATTCCCTATACAGCTCAACGGTAGAAAAATACATTGGTTTAAAGTAGCTGACCTTTAATAAGGCTCTTTGAGCTCTTTCAGCAACTAAATTATGCGTTTTAGCTGCACCCCCCCAGCAAGTTATACCATACGTTATAACCGCCTGGCATAAGGAATAATAAATCATTTTCATAATATTACGATTGGCCGAGTGTCTTATTTGTTTAAATACATATATGAGTTTTCTTATTCTATTAGAGAGATTAATTAAATGATTTTTAAAATTGAGATTTTTATCAAACGTGAGTCCTAAATATTTAATATAATCAACGGCAGATAGAGAGGGACACGAACAATTAATAGATTTACTATGGCAGATGTGAGAGGTTATACGATGTGTTGATTGTAGCGGTTTACTAGGGTTTCGAATAGAAAATGAGATATATTTAGTTTTATCGGTATTAAGAACACTGCAGTAGAATATAGAACTACACAAGTTCTCAAACCCATACACTACGCTGCACATATGCTGAACCCTAAAGCTGAAGGACATGAACTCACTCAGTATCAAGAGATGGAAGCGATGGAGTTTATTAAAACGTGGCGATTTTTTTGAATTTAGATTGTCTGGTTGATCTTTCTCAATATAGAGCAAGAGATGGTATATGGGGAAACGAATTCACTTGGAAAGCTACAGAGAAAGTAGATGCTGTATTGTGGTGGAAATTAATTTGTGGTTCCTCGCCGTTAAGTAAAGTGGCACTTCGTATCCTGCGGCTACTGAACGCTCTTTTAGCATCCATGGTTTCATATACAGTGCTAAGCGAAATCGCCTTACTACAGAAAAAGCAGCTCAAATAGGGTATTACACCTGTCGGCGACGAGATCCACGAACAACAATAATGTATGTAATATAGGGCGCTAATTGGTTTTCAATGTTTGTTATTTTTCTTATAGGGTTCTAATTAGTATATAAGGGTGTATTTACGTAATATTTTAGCGATTCATTCTAATAAGACTGGTTATTTGATAGTTGTAAAGTAAAAGTTTGATCTCAAGTAACTTTGTCCAAATAATTACGTAACTTGAAAAAGTGATTTTTTGTTTGTGTACATAGCGATTTGATTTTAGTCTTAAAAGTTAGATATTGATTTAAAAATGTATATACAAAAGGTTTCATAAGGATAGAACTTACCAATTTAAAGTAGCAAAAAATGTAAAGTGAAAATTGCACATTTTTACGAGTTTTTGTTCTAGGATTTTTTTATTAAGTTATTAAATAGTTAAGATTTGTGTTTTATTTTATTAATTAGGTTCATAATTAGTTAATAAGATAAACATTGTAAGGATTTATTGAAATAAATCAATAAAATAAGGGGTCCAAAGTTTTCGGCTAAGGGAAAATTGACGAGCAAAACAGGCCCAAATTACGCGGACCTCTGTCCGGTAAGGCAGGCCGGTATATAAGGCGAGCCATTTTTCGGTTCGAATCAGTCACAGCTCAGCCGTTAAAGAGGCAACATCAAGAAAAGAGAAGCAAGCCGAAAACTGCGGACAAGAAAGGTTCAAGAAGAATATCTGCGTTTTATTTGCCTGCGCCGCCTCTTCAACTCCCCGTCTCTCCCGTGGTCCTTGTGGGTGGTGCCCACGAACACATACGCATTCAGGGGTGCGTGGTGACGTACGTCACCAGCAAACAGTTCGTCAAAAAACGTACGTCAAACAAACGTTTGGGAGATTGTCCCAGGGTGCCTGCGGGTACTGACCATACCCCAGCCGCCCGAAACAGTTGGTCCTTCGAGATCCGGATCCCTGCGAGAAGAGTTCAGAAGAATCAGAAGACTGCGTTCAAGATCCAGTAACCAGGTCGCAGAAGGATGCCCCCTCACGCCCCGGGTCCCGTCCCTCTGAAAAGGACGCGACAGAAGGAACGTCGGGGTCAGAAGGGGTCACGTCAGCGTCGGCGTCATCGGGAACTGCAACTACAACCGACACGAACACTTCTTCAGGCACCGCGACGACGGAAGGTACTACAGAAACAGAGACCACGACTGCGACTGAAACCACAGCGGCTTCTGATAATAAGAAGGAAGATGCCGCAAGAAAGAAGATGGCCAAGAAGACCCCAGAAGATGTTCCGGAAAAGGGTGATTTTGGCTCCGCCACGACCCTGAAGCCGAAGGGGGTCGGTCGTCGTGCCAGGTCCACGAAGACCACGAGTTCCTCGGCCAGAAGACGCGAGCTGGCAGCCAGAGAAGAGGTTGCACGCTTGGAGCTGAAGCAAGCACAAGCTGAGGCGAAGCTGGCCCGTGTCAGATTAGAGCTGGCGCAATGTGAAGATGAGGACTCCGTGGATGAAGACCAGGAAGATAGAACAGCACAGTTGCAGAACTGGATCGAGACATCCGTGCTGGATGATGGGAACAAAGAACAGCCAGAGCTACGAGATCAGCGCCCACCAGAAGAGCCACAGAAGGTGAAGCCAGAAGAGAACTCTTCAGCGGGAAGGGCTACGATCGAGATTCAAGCGTTGGCGACGGCGTTGAAAGAAGCCTTCACCACGAAAGGAGGACCAGCAGCGCAACCGAAGTACATCCACGAGTTACCCTACTTCGACGGCAACAGCAGCGAATGGCTGGCCTTCAAGGTGGTCTACGAAGATACCGCACCGATGTTCAACGAAGTTCAAAACATGGCTCGACTAAGAAGAGCACTGAAGGGCAACGCAAGAGAAGCTATCAAGAGCCTGCTGTACTCTGAAGCATCTCCGTTGGAAGTCATGCAAGTTCTCAGAAGAAGATATGGAAGACCTGATGCGCTGGTGCTGGCAGAATTGGATAAGGTAAAGGCGTTATCGAAGATCTCTGAAAATCCCAGGGATATATGCGTCTTCGCGAGCCAGATCAACAACAGCGTAGCAGCAATAAAAGGATTGAAGAAACCGCAGTACCTGCATTCGCCTGAGATGGTGAAGCAAATCATAGAGAAGATGCCTACGATTCTCAAGTTCCGATGGTACGACTTCACTGCAGCATCAGAAGAAGGCGAGTTCTCCGACCTGACGATGGTATCCAGGTTCCTGAACATAGAAGCAGACAAGTGTGGAGCCTTCGCGACTTCAGAAGAGAAGAGTGGATTCAAAAGGACTCAACGACAGGCGACGCATTCAACGAAAGAAAGGGAAAAGGACTCAAGACAATCAGAAAAGACTTGCCCCGTGTGTGAGGGCGAACACTTCATCATCGAATGTCAGAAGTTCCAGAAGGCGTCAGTGCAAGATCGTTGGGCAATGGTAAAGAAGAGTCGCGTTTGCTTCAAATGTCTTCAAGGGAAACACAGGAAGGAGAGCTGCAGAAAACCACCGTGCAAGGAATGCAAAAGGTGGCATCATCATCTGCTGCACGTCGAGTCAAAAGAAAGGACCTCGGGAGAAAAGAAGACAGAGACACAAGAGGTGGCAAACGTCATGGCATCGGTAAACGCTGTGAATAACGCAAGGGCATACCTGAAGATCGTTCCAGTAGAAGTCTTCGGGTCAAAAGGATCAAAGAAGATATTGGCCTTAATGGATGAAGGGTCAACAGTGTCACTTCTGGATCAGAAGGTGGCAGAAGAAGTCGGCGCTCAAGGAAATAAGGAAGAACTAGTCATCGAAACAGTGGGGGGCAGGCTCATAAGGAAGACGGACTCTCAGATGCTGGACCTGACGGTGAAGGGGGTTCATCGGGGAAGCAAGAAGACCCTGAAGAGAGTACGAACCATCGACGAGTTGAAGCTTGCGCCACAGTTCCTAGAAAAGAAAAGGATCGAAGAATGTCGACACTTGAAGAAGATCGCCGACTCGATATACTATGAGGGGAGTCACCACAGCTGCTCATCGGGCAAGATAATTGGGAGCTGATCGTGACTCGAGAAGTAAGAAGAGGGAAACCAGGAGAACCAGTTGCTTCAAGAACAGGACTTGGATGGGTACTCCACGGGTCAGACACCGGAGGCGCAAGAGTGGTACACTTCCTCAACACGTGTCTACATGTCAGCACACCAGAAGAAGAAATGCATCAAGCCATCAAGGATCACTTTGCGATCGAGGCGCTGGGTGTGCAACCACGAAGACCTACTACGGACTCTGAAGGAAGAGCACTCGCCATCCTAGAGAAGACTTGCAGAAGACTTGAAGATGGTCGATTCGAAGCTGGACTTCTGTGGAAGAACGAAGAAGAACAGATGCCAGAAAGCTACACGTCTGCCAGGAACCGGTTGATCAACATCGAGAAGAAGATCGACAAAGACCCTCAGCAAGCAGATTCAGCATCTAATCGACAGCAAGTACGCAGAAGAAGCACCTGAAGGACAAGAAGACTCCAAGAAGAAATGCTTCCTCCCTCACTTCTCCGTGGTACATCCATTGAAAAAGAAGATAAGGATTGTCTTCGACGCTGCAGCGAAATCAAAAGGAAGAAGCCTCAATGACGCATTACTACCAGGACCAGATCTACTACAGTCACTCTTCGGGGTATTATTAAGATTTCGACAGGGACCGTTAGCAGTGGCAGCCGACATAAAAGAAATGTTCCTGCAAGTCCGCATTTGACATGAAGATAGAGATAGCTTGAGGTTCCTGTGGCGCGGGGATCGACGCGACGTGTCGCCGAAGGAGTACAGGATGACATCGGTCATCTTCGGCGCGACATCAACTCCGAGCACAGCGATCTACGTCAAGAACCGGAACGCAGCGG
The DNA here is from genome assembly GCA_947361185.1 of Charanyca ferruginea. Taxonomy (NCBI): domain Eukaryota; kingdom Metazoa; phylum Arthropoda; class Insecta; order Lepidoptera; family Noctuidae; genus Charanyca; species Charanyca ferruginea. The sequence continues at coordinate 3,843,110 of OX376081.1, read as the reverse complement.
ACTACAGGGACCAGTATCCAGAGGCAGTAAGGGCGATCGAGCTGAACCACTATATGGACGACTACCTGCACAGCTTCCATTCAGAAGAGAACTTCAGAAGAGTGACAGCTCAAGTAGACTACATACACAAGAAGGCGGGCTTCGAACTTAGAGGATGGGCATCAAATCAACCCGAGTTGCTGCAAGACGTGAAGACTGAAACGACCGAGAAGACAGAAGTAAACTTGGGCGAGAAGGAAGAGAAGACACTGGGACTACGCTGGTTTACAGAAAGGGACTCCATCGTTTCAGGGCAAACCTCAGAAACACGCCAGAAGAAATAGCTCAGGGGTTCAAACCGGAACACTTCAGCTGCAATCACCGATGGTACACCAAACCGGAGTTTCTAAGAAGAAAAGAAGTTCATTGGCCAGCGGCAAGAACCTTCAAAAAAAAAACCACCGGAGAAGAAAAAGCAGCGGACGTCGTGGCAACAGCGAGCACTACTCACCCATCACCAGATCCTGAGAGGTTTTCGTCATGGAAGAGACTTTGGCGAGCCACAGCGAGAGTACTGCAGTTTATACAACTCTGCAGAAGAAAAGAGAAGGTCAACGTCAGTAAAGAAGATCCCACCTGGAAGATAACGAAAGGAAAGAAGGCGAAGATTATCGAGAAGCGACTTCGACCGTCAAACATACCAGCAAGGAACTACATCCCGTTGGGCGCAGAACTACTAGAGCGAGCTGAAACCCTATTGCTACAAAGAAGTCAAGATAGAAGCTTCAAGGAAGACATCAGGTGTCTGCAGCAAGGGAAGCAATTAGAGGGCAGCAGCAAGTTGAAGAAGCTCGACGTAGTACTGGAAGAAGGACTCCTACGACTGAAAGGAAGAATCGACGCGATACAGGGTGTCACCAGAGACTACAAACGACCCATCGTGCTCGACAGCAAGGACAAGACAACACGACTCATCATAGAAGAATTCCACTGCCGCTTCAATCACGGGAATCATGCAACAGTAATGAACGAAGTAAGGCAACGCTTCTGGATACTGGGACTGAGGTCAGCAATAAAGGCGGTTCAACATCAATGTCAATGGTGCAAGATAAGAAAAGGAAGACCGCAAGAACTACCGACGGGCAACTTACCTGCTGAGCGTTTGATGCACGGAAACCCTCCATTTACGTGCACCGGCGTAGACTACTTCGGCCCGATGACAATCACCGTAGCAAGACGTCACGAGAAAAGATGGGGTGCGCTGTTCACATGCTTAACAACTAGAGCTGTGCACATTGAGATAACTCCATCACTCTCCACCGACAGTATGATTATGGCGCTACGACGATTCGCCGCAAGAAGAGGAATGCCGAAGACCATCTACACCGACAACGGGACCAACTTCGTCGGCGCCAACAAAGAACTGAAAGAGGCGCTAGAAACAATGAAACAAGAAGACCTCACCTCAGAAGCAGAGAAGATCGGCGTGCAGTGGAAATTCATCCCTCCTGGTGCACCAAACATGGGCGGTGCATGGGAGCGTCTGGTGCGATCAATAAAAACCGCACTAGGCGCCACACTCAACGAGAAGCATCCACGTGAGGAGGTACTTCACACCCTCCTACTAGAGGCCGAACACATAGTCAACTCCCGGCCTCTCACCCACATCTCCGAGAACCCTGAAGAAGAAGCACTCACGCCTAACCACTTCCTCATTGGGCGATCATGCGGCGCAGCGAGAATCGGCAGCTTCGAGGACAACGAGCTCGTGGGCAAACACACCTGGAAGGCCACGCAGCGACTTGCCGATCACTTCTGGCAACGTTGGCTGCGCGAATACCTGCCCACTCTACTGCCAAGGAAGACGAAGGGAAGACCCAACGCCGCAGACCTGCAAGTCGGAGACATCGTGTTGATCGTCGACCACAGCCTACCGAGATGCACCTGGCCACGCGGCAGAATTCAGCGGGTGTATCCTGGATCGGACGGGCGGACAAGGATCGTCGACGTCGAGACGCGAGGAGGTGTGCTGCGAAGACCCAGTTCGAGAGTGGTGCTGTTGGTGCCGGGAGTATCGCCGAGCCAGAGGGATGGTGCGACGCACGAGGGGGAGACTGTCGGCGACGAGATCCACGAACAACAATAATGTATGTAATATAGGGCGCTAATTGGTTTTCAATGTTTGTTATTTTTCTTATAGGGTTCTAATTAGTATATAAGGGTGTATTTACGTAATATTTTAGCGATTCATTCTAATAAGACTGGTTATTTGATAGTTGTAAAGTAAAAGTTTGATCTCAAGTAACTTTGTCCAAATAATTACGTAACTTGAAAAAGTGATTTTTTGTTTGTGTACATAGCGATTTGATTTTAGTCTTAAAAGTTAGATATTGATTTAAAAATGTATATACAAAAGGTTTCATAAGGATAGAACTTACCAATTTAAAGTTATAGCAAAAAATGTAAAGTGAAAATTGCACATTTTTACGAGTTTTTGTTCTAGGATTTTTTTATTAAGTTATTAAATAGTTAAGATTTGTGTTTTATTTTATTAATTAGGTTCATAATTAGTTAATAAGATAAAAATTGTAAGGATTTATTGAAATAAATAAATAAAATAAGGGGTCCAAAGTTTTCGGCTAAGGGAAAATTGACGAGCAAAACAGGCCCAAATTACGCGGACCTCTGTCCGGTAAGGCAGGCCGGTATATAAGGCGAGCCATTTTTCGGTTCGAATCAACAGCCCGACTCTTGCTCGACGAACCAGCCCGCGCCGCTGAGCCTGTAGCTTTAAATTCCCCTAAATAATTTCGACCCAGCCTGACCATTGCTGTCCCCTTAATGACGCACTAAGCCTAGGTTCGAACCCCGCAGGGGGTGCCCTTAGTGTCTGTTCATTTAATAAATATCCTTAGTTTGTAAGCCCTGGCTGGGGGCCTTAAAGTAATTTTCGGCCACCACAGGATTGTCCGGTTAAGCAGCATCAACCTCAGAGAGTTGTTGCGCTGCGAGTGGTCATATCAAAAAAAAAAAAAAAAAAAAAAAAAAAAAAAAAAAAAAAAAAAAAAAAAAACGGTTCGAATCAGTCGCAGCTCAGCCGTTGAAGAGGCAACATCAAGAAAAGGGAAGCAAGCCGAAAACTGCGGACAAGAAAGGTTCAAGAAGAATATCTGCGTTTTATTTGCCTGCGCCGCCTCTTCAACTCCCCGTCTCTCCCGTGGTCCTTGTGGGTGGTGCCCACGAACACATACGCATTCAGGGGTGCGTGGTGACGTACGTCACCAGCAAACAGTTCGTCAAAAAACGTACGTCAAACAAACGTTTGGGAGATTGTCCCAGGGTGCCTGCGGGTACTGACCATACCCCAGCCGCCCGAAACAACACCAATTTTTGAAAAGTGTCTCAATTAAATTCTGTAGTGCTAATATGCCACCAAAAAAAACACAAAATTTTTATTCAATCGATAAGTGCCATAAAAATGCATCTAAATTTTAAAATTTCTAATTTCACGCGTAGTTTGACGAAAACGCCTCTTACTTGGACGCCATATTGCTCAGCGTAAATGACGTCAGTTCGTTTTGTATCAAATGAGCTTATATTAAATATGATAATTGTATATCAATTAAAAATAATTAAAAGCATATTTTGTAATAGGTGTAATAATGAAAAAATTACGTTAGTTACGAAAATAATAAAAGTACAAGGCCTATATTACGCCAATCGGTTGACTGACAGTTGACATTTTTTTGTTTACACAGCCGTACGGCGTAATAACATTTCCGCTACTATTTCACGGTGTTTTATAACAGATTAAAAATACTGAAAACTTTAAATTGAATTTAAAAAATTGTTTTGTTATTTTATGAACTTAAACTTACATTTTCCGACTGCTTTATGCCTAAACTGTCTCAATAACATATTTAAAGATTTTTTCTCGTATAGAGTAAAATACCCTATTACATCTTTAGCATAAAATTGGAAAATATCCAATTGTCTGAGTTTAACGATTTTGATACGGAAATCGACGACTTTTTAAGCGATGATTATGATAGTCAAGATGAATAATCTAACTCGATTCAATTCCATACGCCTGATGATTTTGATTCCCGCCCATCAACATCCACTTCAACAAACCGAAACCTAGAATTTGTTGATGTTGCATCTAATATCAACTTTAGTGATGATGATGATGACTGAAGCTATATACATTGTATTGAGCGATTTCATTACGTAATAGACATCAAAATCAAGCCAAAATTATAATTTGGACGACGATGATTGGAAAAATTGAGTTATACTATTTATTGTATTTTCTATAATTACCTATTCAAATTTTTAACTATGATTTTAGGCTATTTTATGACTGGTTACTTGATTAAAATTTTAATTTACAAAATACTAACATTAAGTTACATTTTAAGTTAAGTTCCTGCTTTATTTTTTACAAAACAAAGTTATTAGTTTTTGTGCCCAGTGATCGGGCATTTATTTGGGCGTAAACTCATTTATGCCCAATTTGCCAAGTTTATGCCCATTTTGCCCATATTTGTTTTTGCCTTCGACCCATCTCTAGTCACGTTACGATGTTGTAAATACTTAACTTCTTTACTGCCCAGAAATCGATAATCGACGATAAAAAATCGAAGATTTCTAGAGCGTGATGTGATGTTCGTTTAAAGCAAATTCTTACTCATAACGAATTGACAACAAACGGCTTTTATCAAAACGACAGAAGGTACGTAGTTATCACTGATACCTACTTAATACCTATTTGTAAATCAATCTAGTTTGTGCCTTCAGTGGGCTTTGTTGTTTTTCATTAGTAGTCAAAAATCAAGGAATGAAGTGTTATTGTGGCTGCTCACATTGTAAGTGAGTAATTGTAAAAATTAACATTTTCTAACATGTTAGTACAATGCGTAGTTATTTAGATCGAAAGATCAATAAATTATTTCTGCGCCATCTATTGACCGTTCGTAAGTCGATCTCGAAGAGCACAGTTGCTACAATAACGTTAAAAGATGGCTCTTAAATCAAATATGTGTTTCTGTTAGCATACCATGAGAACAATAATTATAAAATATTTTGTTTTTATAATAAGTTTGCGATTTTGCGGAACGACGAATTTTTAAGAAAATAATCGGGTTTTTATTCTGAAGTCTGTTGGGCTTGCCCTAACTTTGACCCCTAGACACGCCACTGGCTCTAATTGATCTATCACCACCATGTCAGGCTTATTGGCAAAAATAGTCCTGTCAGTGATAATAGATCGATCCCAATACAATGTGATATTGTCATTGTTAAGACATCACTAGCTCCCGCCGACATCACTACACGCCGGGCGGCCGCGGGCGGAGCAGCGGGTGCAGGGGGGGCGCTCGAGCTGCGAGCGCGCACCGGCCGGATCAGCTGACACTGCGTGATTCACCGCCGTACTAAGCGCGCGCTTCACCCTTTCGCGTTAATCCATTATTCTAACTGTCAACCGTTTGTTTCTTCGATGTTTTAAATATAGTCCTGTAATACAAATTAGCACCGCGTTTTCGTCCTATCACCACCATTAGGGCTTACCCCTTCCGATCTAGTCATTTATAACCGACTTAAAAAAAAAAGGAGGTTCTCAGTTCGACCCGTATGTTTGTATGTATGTTTGTCCGCGATTATCTCCCGTTTGGCTGAACCGATATTGATGCGGTTTTCAGAAAAGTGCTTGTTACATTATGGAGAAGGTTTACAACAAACAAATTTATTCAGCGCTTTTTGAAAAAAACAACAAAAACCGGGAAGACGTTTTCGCTTCTTCCATCTTTCCATCTTTGGAGGACTTTTAATCTCTGTTTTAACTGTGTTGCCGTTTCTTAATGGATTTGGGTAATAAGGAGGCACAAAAAAGTGAAAAATAACAACTTTTTTGAAAAAAGAGAACCGCCAACGAAAAAAAAAAAACATTTTTGAAAAAAGAGAACTGCCTTCAAAAAAAAAAACTAAAAAGTGATAAATAACTTTAGCACAGAACACACATGACTTTAGTTTCGGAAGTCGGTGGCAATACTTACAAAACAACAAACAGAAAAAAAGTCATGTGTGTTCTGTGCAAAAGTTATATCTTAGGGGATAGGCCCCACTTCTTACCTATAATTTTGCTACATTGCCAAAAGGTGATGCAGGCCCTGTTTATTTTGTTGTCTAGGTGGTTGCTCCAGTTTAACTTACTGTCTAAGATGACCCCGAGGTATTTTATTTTGTTGGCCAGCTGGAGCTCGGTATTTAGAGTTTGGGTAGGCGGTAGGGTCCTAGTGCGTTTGTGGGTAAACATGACTGGTTCGGTTTTGCTGGTATCAATTGATAAATCGAATTCCCCGCACCATCGCTCCACGATGCGTAGCGCCCGCTGTGTGAGGTTGCAGATGGTCCCGGTCACCTTCCCTGACTCAAGGATGGCCAAGTCGTCTGTTGATCACCAGGTTCCACAGGAGAGGGGATAACACCCCTTCTTGAGGGCAGCCTCTGGCAATCATAGCCACTTGCTGCTCATCTTCAAGCCGAACTACACGTTTACTTAGCATATTAGTAATCCAATCAATTAGTACCTGTTCTACTCCATGTTTGGATAGGGCGACGCTGATGCTGGAGAAGCTAGTTTTGTCGAAGGCACCTTCGATGTCTATAAAGGTCCCCAGGCAGGGACCCTTTTGTTGTATGTCCTCCTTAATCCTACTGATCACCATGTGGAGAGCGGATTCTGTCGACTATCACAGAACAAAAATACTTAGTTTGTCCTGCACCCGGTATCTCCCCGGTCGTGTCGGATTGCCGTACCATCAGACAGAATGCACCTAGGTTTATGCATATTCTGGTGCACTACAATATCTCTTGCATACTTACATTTAGATTTTTATAAAATTCATTGTATTGGGAATATTTAATTTCTAAACATAATAATAAAGGTTTTGTTGCAGTTTGTAACTGAAGACAGTAGACCGATGCTCGCCTGTTTTTACTGCTGCGCTGAAATAAAACAATGTGCCAAGTTCCACAGAAAATGTCTGGAAGCTGAAGAACTGTTTGCTCAAATGTTGAAAGGAAATTATGAGGTGAGGGATTCTTTAACACAAATACTTAGGGATATTTAAAAATTGATCAGATAACGAGAATGATGATTTATTTTTGAAAAAATATAGTTGCGCTTCATTGGATCTGTAGTTGAAAACTTTTTAGTGGATCATTCTCAACCTAAAGCAATCATCGTTCTGTACCATTTAAAAAAATATGTTTGGAACACAAATTCCATTTTCGTTGCAATTTCACAAAGTAATACATTTACGAAAGTCATCTATGTGAACAGAAAGAGTAAAAAAACAGTACTTGTCACTACTTGCCAGCCTTGAAACTTGCCATCATTACAAGTCTTGAATGTTTCAACAATCTTCAAATATCCCTACACAAGGCTGATGGCAGTCTATGTGCTGACAACGGAACATCTACTCATTTTAATAAAATTAACAACCATCGTATCGTATCCAAGGAGGCTGACATTGAATGGTCTAGTACCTAATAACTTTTTATAGGAATGATCTATCAAAAATTTTCCTTCCGAATCATATATTCTCACATTTATCGCATTGGGTAAAAAAAAATCCTGTAATTATAGATGTAAGATGGACAAAAATAATTAAATAAATAAATTCTTCTTAATCGATTCGTGACGAAAACTTCATGTTTTCGCGTTTTGCCCAGAGCAATATCGTAATGATGTGAGCAGATTATTTAAAGACAATTACAGTTTTCGAAAAGATTAAGTCTTGATTTTGGGAACTACAGAGTAAAAGTATAATTCTAATGGTTGTATTCGTCCTGAAAGTTAACTCTGACGTCTATTTTCGTAAAACGATATGAAAGGATTGTCTTCGCTTTAAAAAACCAGCGAAGACAATCCTTTCATATCGTTTTACGAAAATAGACGAGAGTAAAAGTATAATTCTAATGGTTGTATTCGTCCTGAAAGTTAACTCTGACATCTATTTTCGTAAAACGATATGAAAGGATTGTCTTCGCTTTAAAAAACCAGCGAAGACAATCCTTTCATATCGTTTTACGAAAATAGACGTCAGAGTTAACTTTCAGGACGAATACAACCATTACAATATGCCAAAATATTACGTTTTACGCGTTTTTCCAACAGAATATACAGTCTTAAAGTGTACTACAGAGCCAAAATTACGAAAATATTACTATTATGTATTAAAAAACTATGTTGAAAAAGTAGAAAATCGGTTCAGTTTGTAAATTTTTTTTCACCAGTTTTTGAATAAAAACGTAAGTGTTAAATTTATTTTATGAAAGGAAATGTTGTGCTTAATATATAGAATATTTTCCAGTCCGTTATACGAACTCATTTATTTTAGACAATTATTTTAAAAAGCACTGTAAAACATCGCGCGCTGTCGTTTGCCGATCAATTTCAATGATTCGTGCTTATTTCGTGCGTATTTTTTTTTCTGATACACACAAACAGACCATTGTATTGTACTAGTGTGAGTCAATGCTGCTACGCCGTTCTAGCAATTAGATTTTGAGTTGCGCTAAATCGAATACGCGCCCTTAACCACACTTAGAGTTTCTGAAAAGAGTGGTGCAATATTTTATTGTTTATACCTGCCAGTTTCGCAAAGGATGTCAACAATATCTGCCCCATACAACCGAATAAAACGGAATCGTGCTTTCATAGTTGCCACATGTTTTAATTGTATTACAAACAGGTTATTGGGTTATATTTTAATAATTAGCTAAAAACGATTTATGATTAAAAATACAATTATTTTCGAATTCCTCTATTTTTTCTCCACCCTTTGGTCCATATGTACCTCGAGGCACATATTTGGGCAAAGTTGTAAGGGATTTTGTTGACCTGACCTCCTTTGGCAGCCTCCTCGTTACCTCGTTAACCTGGACAGAAGTTTATGCTCACGTGTCTGTTAATCACCATAATACTGACCACTATTAATAAAATCATCTTTTACAGCCAAATCCTTTAATAAACCAGCGCCGGTTTTTCGGGGGGTTTATTAAAACTCCGGTAGAGCACATTAGTATAGATGATAAATGTCGAATAGAAAGAGTTGCTATCAAAGAAGAAGTACCAGCTGTGTATGAGACACAAGATGCTGTTATTAAGCCAAAGGAGGAATATCCAAGTGATGGTATGTATTTTAAACAATTTTTTTTTATGATCATTTAGTAATACAAAATCTTCACAATATTGTTGTTACTATTGAAAAAGATTCATTAGTATATATTATTTAATGATGATGAAATGTGCTACTTTGACTTGAACTCGGTCTTGCTTGATAAGCTGGATAGGGTCCTCAATAACAGCATTAGGTATAACTTGAGGAAATATAACTATTAGTCAAGCTACAGGTCTAAATTAAAATTGTTACCCATTCACTAAAAAAGAAGTTTGCGTGCGTTGACAACGCTTTTCTTCCTGCTCAACTCTCTCTCCCCCCTTATCTAATGTTCCACTTTCAGTATCTATGTTCTTCACACGCTAGGAATCTGCGGTTTTCTAACAACCTTCTCTTACTTTGCCTCTCAGATACTTCTGATTTTGTTAATTCTTCCTTCTTAATAATAATAATAATATGTGGGGACACTTTCACACACGGCCATCTGACCCCTAACTAGGGAGACCCTGTACTATGGGTGTCAGACAGCTGATACACAAATAATTTTATTTTTCTTTTAAATACATACATATTATAGATAAATAATATGTATGTATTTAAATAGATATTTTCCTGCCGATTTGTAACAGTTATTCTGCTATTCGGAGCGGAGCCAGCCGTTCCCTAGTTATAAATGGTGTAACACAACTTCGTTTTATATAAGTATATTTATTTAGATATATGATAAACCAGTTATATAATTATGTATGTATAGTTTATGTATATCTTTTTAACTTTTATGAATCATTGTGTTTTGGTTATGCGCCTGCCATGTTATCTCTTCACCACCCTTGGTTGACACCGTCGACGGGTAAAGAATGACTAAGGCATTAAAGTCTACCTTTGTACCTTTGTGCATGAAGTATAAATTAATAAACATTTTGTCACCTTTGGTGCAACAAAACAATTATTAATTGTAAATGAATATTGCTCCAGCCGCTTTAAGGCGGCGGCGGCGGCGGCGGCTTTTAGTAGGGCGTTTAGCAGCCCGATGCAATATGCTTGCTCACAGGTTTGCTCGGTGCACTAAACAGGTTAAGCTGACACTTTTCAGAGCATATTGCCAGACATTTTACTCGTGCAGCCTGTGGGTGAGGTATACGCAGAAGGCTTACAACGCTCTGCGTGTTAAATATAATAATGCGCTGAGGATGTTGTTGGGACTGTCTCGGTTTTGCAGCGCAACGGGAATGTTTGCTGAAGCGCGAATAGACGACTTTTATGCAGTCATACGCAAGCCATGTGCATCTATGCTGCGGCGATTCAGGGGTAGTCCTAACAATATTCAAGCTACACTGGCGGACATTTACGGGCCATTTATAAAGCACTGGGTGGGGAGACATGTGCGCACAGATGGACATGTCCCCAATTAAGTTTAGTTGTGCTGTTAAATTATTATTTACTAACATTAGGTTATGATGTAACTAACACTATGGATCAATGATCTGAATTAAAGTTTTTTTATTTTTTAATTATACACAGAACTAGAAGCAAAACATCTAAACAATCGCTGTTCTGATGCGGAAGATATACCACCACACCGTCCTGATGTAGACTCATATGATGAAGTACCTTTAATTGAGATTAAAATTGAAGTGGAAGAAGTACCTAGTAAGTGTCATCAGAATCACAAAAAAGGGGGCAGGGTGGGGTACTTTTTGGTTCCATTTGATTTCTATGCTTTCCCCAAACTTCTTAAAATGTTGTACTAATGTATATTTACAGGTGTATCCGGTGTGAAGCAACCAAAACTTGACTTACAAAGAATAAAGCTGGAAGATACACATACACACAAGCAAAAAAATAATGAACGATCAAACTTGAACATTATCGGTAACACTCGAAGTCGTACGGCCAAGCCTGCTACTATATTCAAAGAGCCTTTCAAATGTGATCAGCTAAGTCTTAATCAAGACAAACATTTGGAACAACATAATCATATACCCACTGATGGGAAACTTTTCAATTGTGAAGTATGTCAGCGTAGTTTTAGTCGCTACACTAGTTTAAAAAGGCATATTCGTAAACACACTGGTGAAAAACCCTACAAATGTGAAATATGTCTGTGTAGTTTTAGTTATAAGGGTACTTTAGAAAGACATATTCGTAAACACACTGGTGAAAAGCCTTTCAAGTGTGAAATATGTCCGTGCAGTTTTAGTGAAAAGGGTACTTTAGTAAGACATATTCGTACACACACTGGTGAAAAGCCTTTCAAGTGTGAAACATGTCAGCAAAGTTTTAGTGAAAAAGGTAGTTTAGTAAAACATATTCGTAAACACACTGGTGAAAAGCCTCACAAATGTGAAATATGTCAGAGTAGTTTTAGTTACAAGGATACTTTAGTAAAACATATTCGTAAACACACAGGTGAAAAGCCTCATAAATGTGAAATATGTCAACAAAGTTTTCGTCAAAAGGGTACTTTAGTAAAACATAATCGTACACACAATGGTAAAAAGCCTTATAAGTGTGACATTTGCCAACAGAGTTTTAGTCAAAAGGAATATTTAGTCAAACATATTCGTAAACACACTGGTGAAAAACCTTACAAGTGTGATATATGTCAGTGTAGTTTTAGTGAAAAGGGTACTTTAGTAAGACATACTCGTACACATACTGGTGAAAAGCCTTTCAAGTGTGAAATATGTCAGCGTAGTTTTCGTAATAAATGTAATTTAACAAATCACATTTGTCAAAAACCTGGCAAAATGTAATATCAGTGTAGTTGTAACTCTTATCATTTAAAATAGCATATTTGAATACAGGGCGCCAAAAATCCTCACAAGTATAAAAAATGTCAGCGTAGTTTTAGGCGCTGGACACACAGAAAAGACGTAAGATGAGGACGGGGCGCGGACAGGGCAAAGACGGGGCGCCGTCGCGACGTTTTGAAACATATAGAAAAGACAAAGGTACGAACGTTACGCTGGGAGCCACGTGAGATGACTCAGGTAGTTGTGTGTGACACTGCGACATTCCCGGCACCCGTGCCCGCTCCCCTGTTCTCGCCCGCCTCTCGTCCGCTCGCGCCCGTGCCCCCGTCATTTCTATATGTTTGTCGGATCGTCAGGATTTAGTCCGTTAGATTCTGTAATCATGTGGGCAGAAGTTGGGTTTCGTGCAATGTAAACACACTGGGTATTGGGTACAATACACTGCGTTTATTAAAACCACAATTTAGCACACACTCAATTTAAATAAACACTTACTCAAATATCATAGATCTCAATAGACAATCAAGAATCTCAATAGACGTAGCAACACTTAAACACAACGAATCAAGTACAGTTCCGGGACGTCTTAACTCCGATGCGATCAGAGACTGAATTCTGAATGTCTTCCTCTCTGTGGGCTGAAAACATCACGACTCTGTAGAAGCGCGCCAAAACAACACGTGATCTACCGCCACCCGGTGGTAGATCACGTGTTGTCGTTAATGGCGCACTTGCGATTCGTTTCATGCCTGTACTGACCGGATGCGACATGTTTATACAATAGGGCGCAGACGAGTAAGCGTCGCGTCGTGTCCGCGCCCTGTCTTTTCTAATAGGGTATTACACCCATTTTTGAAAAGTGTCTCAATGAAATTCTGTAGTGCTAATATGCCACCAAAAAAAAACACCACATTTTTATTCAATCGTTATGTGCCATAAAAATGCATCTAAATTTTATTTTTTTAAATTTCGCGCGTACTTTACGAAAACGCCTCTTACTGGACGCCATATTGCGCAGCGTAAATGACGTCAGTTCGTTTTGTATCAAATGAGCTCATATTAAATATGATAATTGTATATCGTTTAAAAATAATTAAAAGCATATTTTGTAATAGATGTAATAGTGAAAAAATTACGTTGGTTAACAAAATAATAACAGTACGAAGCCTATATTACGCCAATCGATTGACTGACAGTTGACAATTTTTTGTTTACACAGCCGTATGGCGTAATAACATTGCCACTACTATTTCACGGTGTTTTATAACAGATTAAAAATACTGAAAACTTTGAATTGAATTTAAAAAATTGTTTTGTTATTTTATGAACTAAAACTTAAATTTTCCGACTGCTTTATACCTAAACTGTATCAATAACATATTTATAGATTTTTTCTCGTATAGAGTCAAATACCCTATTGTGTAGCGTCGCGACGCTTCTACAAGGTGTAACGTCAAATACGCAAAACCTGAAAATAGTTTGATTAGATTAACGAGCAGAATCAATTAAACCACTTTTTAATATAGGTCACATTTTTCAAAAAATCTTCATTATACATTTTGCCCTGTCTATTTTAATAAATAGACAGGGCAAAATGTAGGTTTGCGCACGTGATGGCTTGACTTATTAATATAAGTCAAGCCATCACGTGCGCAAACCTGCCAAAATAGGTAAACAAACACAAATGGTGGTCGTCCAATTTAAATTTTCTCATACGCGTGATAATAATAGTTCTTATTTCAATGCAAATACGAGTCCTGGTAAAACTAAAACAGCACATAAAATCTTATTTTTTTTTTTATGATTTTTTTTCTTTCAGTATTAGGTTAATTGAATTAAACATAATTTGGGGTGTCTGAGGTTTTGCATGTTTAACGTTACACCTTGTATATATTTTGTATGAAAGGGACGCGGAAGAGACACATGTCCGCGTCCCGTCCTCGTCTTACTTCTTTTCTGCGCGTCCAGCGGCTTATTGATACTATTTATTAACCGACATGAAAGGAGGAGGTTCATGTTTCTGTTAGTTTTTTTTGTGCAACTATATTCACCAATGTTTTCGTCGGTTTACCAATTTAATTTTTTTTGTACATTTGTTACGCTATTTCTCCGGCAAATGTGAATCGATTTTGATTTTTTTTTTCTTATGGGTACTATAGCGTATGCCTCAGGGGTGGTCCCGTAAAAATCTATAAAATTGATTCAGCATTTTTAGAAAAAACAACAATATCCCAAAAAAAACTACATAGAGGATGTTTTAATTTCATCAATCTTTGGAGTAAGTACCTCTGCTTTAATTGTGTTGCCGGTTCTTAATGGATTTGGATGATAAGAAGGTACTAAAAAGTGATAAATAAAAAGCTTTTTTACAAAAAAGACAACCGCCTTCAAAATCTAAAAAATCTAAGTTGTTTTTTTTTGTAAAAAAGCTTTTTTTTCTTTTTGATTGTAAGTGTATTGCCCCGAGTTGGTCCCATATTATCGACATTATAATACAGTATGCGTATCAGTTTTTACAAAAGACATAAAGATTGTTACGCGCATGAAATACACTTATAGTTAGTGATGATATGATAAGATCGAATGTATTCGCTTCAAATTAGTAAATCGTAAATAATAGCTTTATATTTATGTAATCTTAAAAACCTGTATATATTTTGAAAAGAATCCAATGGATTTATCCAATGGATTTATATTGCGTAATAAAATAATCGAAAATTAAACAACTAAATGTATAATTTGAAGTTAATTTTACATTGTTATTATAAATAAATCAATAAATTATTCGTCGTCTTCCGACATGGAACTTACGTCTGATGACGAGTCTTTGCCTAAATAAGCCAACCAGCGCAAATATAATAGCCTTCTTGAAAGCTATATATTTGAGCATTTGGGGTGGAAATTCTAGGTCCGAGTGCCCACTGCCCATAATGTATTTCGTGGATGTCACTCCGCCCCTAAGACGACCCAAGCGACTGTTCGACTCTTCTTCACGTGACCCGAAGGCTGGTCTATTCTTGGGTCAAAGAATCAGCATTGCTATACAACGTGGCAATGCTGCCAGCCTGTTCGGCACGTGTCCTGTTGACAGCGATGTGGACGAGTTTTTTGATGCCCGTTGAGCTCCCTGCCTTTTTCTTAGAATTGTAAATAGCATTATTATTTTGATTTTTACGATTTGTAAATGGTGAATAAATAAATATGTCATAGAAGTACATCTTACTTATATATCGATGGTCATGACAATTGACAATGACAGTAACATTTAATAAATGCCATTTGAGCATTTCTCAAAAAAAATGCACCTTTCTAACAGCTAAGTACTAAAATAAAAATGTTGAATTAAACTTATTTTCAACCGACTTCAAAAAAGGAGGAGGTTATCAATTCGTCTGTATTTTTTATTTTATTTTTTTTTTATTTTTTTTTTTTATGTTTGTTACCTGATTTCTTGGGACTGGGTGGACCGATTTTGATGATTCTTTTTTTATTTGAAAGCTAGTGCTTCCCGTGTGGTCCCATTTTATTTTAGTTCTGTTCTGACAATGGCATCCATGAGAAAACCGTATAAGTCTTAAAGGACATGTTAGGTTTTTGTATGGAGGCTGGGCTTTAATTCGGAGCTGCTGTGAACAGGGAAGAGATTTTTTTTTATGAAAGTACATAAATGAAGACTACTTTTTGTATATTTTTTAATTTTTTTAAGAGCACCCTTCCTAAATTATTATATTTTTAATTAATTGTAATTTAAAAGTAAATTGCAACCCTCGGTATTTATTGATTTTGGCAACACTTTTCGGTTGGATGTCATTATTGTCATTTTGAAAAGTGTAAACGTCAATCAAGTGTCAAATTCAATTATAATTGCGTACCTATGCGCGCCCTATTATTAATATACTCTGCGAATGCGTCTGTGGTTTGCGTTACAACAACGGAACGGACGCAAGTAATTTGTATTTTTTTTGTTTTTGTTGTGTTATTGATGTTCAAGTTTCTTGTAATCTTTAAGTTATCTTTATTTGACCTGGCTTTTAATTTGGATTCTTTCCTGCACAGTTTCTTGATAATATAATTATAAGGGATGATGTTGAAAATTAAGAGGTAGAATAAAATACAGTCAAATATAAATAAATGCATTACTTTTATTTCTCTACCTAATACACAAAAATGTTCACCTATTCTGACCTGCTGGAGCGACTATTTACAAAAGGTGAACAGGTCCAATCCATTTAAGTCTGTCTGTATCTGGACTTTTTGGTTTACTGGCCTGCCTTGGAGGAGACGTAAAACCATCAGTAATCATTTTGCAATTTACTGAATTCATGATGATAAAGTCATAAAGTCCCAAATTGTAGGAGAAAATAAGGATGTATGAAACAAATAAATTCATACACTGTTTTAAGCTTTCACGGTTTAAAACTAAACTTATATTGTCACACAGGATATCTTCCGTGATACGCGATCATGGCGCTTGCCAGCGTTGAAATATCGGGAGCTCAAAACAATGAACAATCACGGAAGATATTCCCTATGTGACAATATAAGTTTATATAAATTCATTACCTATCCTTATCATAAACCATTTACTGTTTTTGAAAATAATAGCATTTCTGCGTTAATACAACTTCGCTATTAAAAAATAAATTCAATCCATTACTGGCCCCTTGCTGGGCACGGGCCTCTTAGAGTGAGAAGGGTTAGGCCTTAGTCCACCTCGCTGGCCTGGTGCGGGGATTACACACCTCAGATGATGATTTTACTAATATCAAGTAGAAATTACAAATATTAAACCTAAATATTCATAAGCAAACGTAAAAATAGCGATTCTAACAATGAGACAAGGGCTTGACAAGCGATCGACATGACAACTGACATGTGTGGTGTGACACTGACAACCTTACTGACACAACACAGTTAATGTTTTCATAGATTCCCGAATCAATGCCATGCATACAAATCATGGAGATAATTCGTCGGTTATAAAGCCATCTAATAATGTTTAAAAATATTTTAAATAACAATAAGGTGTTTAATGTACTTTAAAAATGATATTTAACCCTTTTTTCTTTGTTTCAATGTACAAAAATAATATTACGATACAAAAAAATATCTGGATTTAAAATATTTATTTATTAAATAATGGTGCTTTTAATTTTTTTTTTGTTTTTGTTAGGCCAGCTTGAATAATTTTCTCTATCAGAAAAACCACACATGATAGCTGTTCGAAAAAAAATATATTTTAAGCCCATTTCATAACATGTCCTTTGCATTAAGTATGTGCGCGATTTGTTACGGGATTTCTCCGGCAAACGTAAACCGATTTTGAAAATTCTTTTTATTATGAATAGGGTATGCTTCAGGGGTGGTCCCATATAAATTTCATCGAAATTGATGCAGCACTTTTTGACAAATCAACAAATACCCAAAAATTTGACATAGACGATGTTTTAGTTTCATCAATTTTTGTAGTAGTTAAGTTTCAATCTCTTCTTAATAGATTTGAATGAGAAGGAGGTACTAAAAAGCGGAAAATAAAAAGCTTTTTACAAAAAAGACAACCGCCTTCAAAAAGTAAAAAATAACTTTAGCACAGAACACACATTTATTTTAGTTTCGGAAGTCGGTGGCAATACAAAACAACAAACAGAACAAAGCCACTGAATTTCGAAACTAAAGTAAATGTGTGTTCTGTGCTAAAGTTATTTTTTACTTTTTGAAGGCGGTTGTCTTTTTTGTAAAAAGCTTTTTTTTTAATTTTAATTTATAGATAGATGTCTAAAGATTCTGAATATGAGGTTTATTTTAAGGTTTAATTTGCAAAAAAGCAGAGAAATATAAATAAATAACCCAAAGGCGGATAAATATTCCTATTTTGTTACCTTCAATCTATTACGACACGGTTGGCGCAGTGGCTGAGCGATCGACTGCTGCGCAGCGTGTTGCGGGTTCGATTCCCGCCCAGGGTAAACATTTGTGTGATGAGCACTTGTGTTTGGCTTGTGTCTGGGTGTTGTTTATCTATATATGTATGTATTTACAAAAAAAAAAATGTATTTGTGTATGTATATCAGCTGTCTGACACCCATAGTACAGGGTCTCCCTAGTTTGGGGTCAGATGGCCGTGTGTGAAAATGTCCCCACATATTATTATTATTATTATTATTATTATTATTACGTTAATTAAAGCACCAAGTTATTTTCGAGTAGTTTTATTGATTAACATAGAGTGAAATAACCATAATTTTACGTGTCTTTTAAAAAAACTGTTAACATGTATAGTAAAATGTTAAATAAAAGCTGTAATAGCTCCTTCACGTTACTATTTGGCCACAGCTTTGTTTTAAAATCACAGCAAAGAAGCTATATGTTGTTTTATTTTTATTTTATATGTCTACATAAGAAATAATAATGCACACCTTTGTGCTTTTATCGTAAAAATTACAACTTATGATTAAAAAATATACATTTTTAAAACAAATTCGTGTCCGCTTTTATGGGACAGTAACAAAAATGGAATACTGGTAACAAACTAGGATTTTATAAGCCTAGGGTTCACTGCAGTTCAAATTAAAATAATATTGACCTGTCTATAAAATTAATTATATTATAAATAAATCATGAACTGTGGTCAAAGTTAAATTAAACATTTTTCGTTTCTATAACAACTTTATTTAATTAGAAACTAAATATTCAAATTTACTTAAGTATATTTAATTACTCATAATAATCATCTAACAATTTCCTAGATTAGGAATACAGCCCGATCGCTATACAGCTAATCTCTGTTCCTTATTTTTAGTTCTCCTATCTTTTTCACTCCCTGAAAGAAAAGAGGCAATCTGTTAATTTCAGAACTGTTCTATGATTTACTTACTTTGCCGAGAACAACAGTTATTTTGAAGCTCAGCCCACCACAGCAAACGGAATATCATGCAGCAGTTCTCTCTTAACTATGACCACACTTTTAGATAAAATCCAGTAGAAGAAGAAGAAGTATTCAAAGCTGCAATATAATATATTTTTTTTAGTAAAGATCAATGAAACCAACAGAAAAAAGACAAACAAAAAGCTCACAGTGAATAAATATAATAGAATATCAAATCGGTGTAATATATTAAAAAAAAACCAAGCAGTAATGAAGCCCTCAATAATATTCAATATATTTATTATTTATAAACAGACAGTCAATACTTAGCCTAATGATTTCCTATTTCGTTACCCTCTTTTCCATTTATACGTTACCACACAAAAGTAACAAAAAAAGAAGTAACAAATCAAGTACAACATTTTATTTAAATTGTAAACAAATGCAACTCAAAGTATTACTCGTATACCGATTTGCTTAACGAAATCAAGATTGATAGCTGTAATGGTAGTAAAAGTGAAATAACAATAAAATCTGTACTTACCTGTGTTTTCTGGGTAACAAAGCTGGGATTTTTTTCTGACCGCTAATTAGACCAACGACTTTCTTGGTTCGCGGGCACAGAAAAAATCTGTTAAAATTTAAACAAGTTGGATACCAAGCTTGCTAGTGTTGCCATTATTCTAACTTATGTTTGCACCAATCGATTTTGTCTGATATTTTTCCAAAATTATGGTAACAAAAACTGGAATTTCTAAAAGGAACTTTTCACGGGACAAGTTTAAATCATTAATTAAAAATATATTTATCAAGTAATGCCAAAAATGGTGTTTTAAAGTGAATTGTGACTTATTGTTATAAATAAATAATATTTGTTATTTTTGCAATGAACATGCCTTCTCAAAGAAAGATCGATGGTTTGGTAAGATATTGAGATTGGGACACGTCACTTTTCATACAACTAGGTGAAACGGATTTTTGATAAATATTTTTAAATAAAAAATCTTAATGTGACTTATCGACTTAACGTCTTTTTTGTGGTTTTTTACTATAAATAATAGTTTTACTGCTTAGACCAGTTAGAAAAAAGGAGTAATGATTTATGATTTAGACAGAAAAAAATATTTAAAAAATGGGACAGAGGCTATAGTCGATTGCACAATTATTTTGAGAAATGCTCATTTATCAATCATGGGAGTCCATGGGACCCCTAAACATAGGAAAAATATTATTTCAAAGGCAAAGGCCTCTCAGGAAATACCTATGAAAACAAGGTGCGACCAAGAAGCTTATAGATAAAAGTGGAGGCAACACTCTAAATACCTAAGTGAAGCCAACTGTGGGCAGACGCTCTCTTTCTGAATGCATACATAAGATAAAGAAAACACATATCGCTGTCTCGTTCTTATGTATGCATTCAGAAAGAGAGCATCAGCCCACAGTTGGTTTCAAGCTTTTGTTCTAAGTGTTGGCTCCATTTATACCTATATCTTCATGGGTGCGACCACGGAACAGATAATTATGTGGTGCGACCACAGACATATAATACCTACCAGTAGCAGACCAAACAATACATAGTAGATGATATATATTTAAATATTATTCATCAATGTATCTTGATGTAAATAATAAACTAGGAATTACATTTTTTTTTAAATAAAATGTTTGTATAAAATAAGATTATTGCCACTGACAACAGTCAGGCCCCTCTTTCCCACTGGGCACACTGGGCACGTGCCCAGGGCCCCGCGGTCCATAGGGGCCCCCAATTGCCAGATCACTAAACGATAACCGAAATCTAATAATTTAAAAAATACCTATTTATTTTAACAAAATCTAACGGCAAAAATTAAAACGCAATTTAATGTTTCACTAACTACACCGCTTTGAAGAAAAATAATCAGTGAACTAGTTTTTATTTAAATTTAAAAAGAAACTCTGTAATTTGTTTTCATTGAAATCGATGATCTTTGAGTGGATTTAATGATTGGAAGCTCGTTAATCACATAATGTAACACATCAAAATAGCCCAGTAAAACTATAATGACTTTTCTGGCACAAAGTAAAGCGGTTGGTAGATTAGATAAAAACTTCTCAACATCAAAAAGAAGTGGATTCCTGGAGAAATGTACTTAGACGGATTGTACTTAGCAGTTGTAAATTAATAGTAATTATTTGGCATCGAGAGAGCTTCCGTTTCACGGTGACAATGAAATCCTCGGAACTTCCAACAAAGGAAATTATTTGGGATGTGTGGAGTTATTGAGTGAATTTAATTAAATATGTGCAGATCACTTGAAAAAGATTTGGAAATCCAAGGTAACATTTCTTATTTAACAGCAAATATCTGTAATGAGTATATTGACGAAATGGAATAACAGGTCCTAATAAAATTAATAAATGAAGTAAAGCCTGCTAAATGTGAATTATACCTTGCGGACATTACTGACAGACAATCTACCTTGGAGAAATTTAACGCAATAGCCCCAGACATCAAAATTTCAGACAAAAGTTCTTTAAACCTACTATAATAGGTCCCGCCGCACCTCTTAGACAAAATTGATCAAATTATTAAAAATACTTTAAAATAATTTGCTGTAGGCGGAGGACAGGAACACTAAAAAGTTAACCCATTTTTTTTATCCCCATCACTGGTTGACTTTGAAGTGGCGTGCTTGACTGATGCGGTGAACGCCTGGAAATCCCCACATATTATATTATATTATAATCTAATCAATACGTCCACCAATTCTGGTGAGCTGTGGGTGAGTGGAAGTCGGGCCTCTGGCTTCAGGCACTTTCGTCACCCAACATCTGCACCATGCTGAGTGATACTACCTTCCGTCTCGCTACATGCCTGTGTCTGGGCGCTCCATGCGGGGCTCCGCATCGGTGTCAGTGTAGTGACGCTGTCGACTGCCTCGGACATCATGACCTATCCTGCAGTAGGAGCGCAGGCCGAATTGCACGGCACGCCAGCATTAATGACATCCTCCGTGGTGTTTTTGCCACCACCGGGGTGTCAGCTATTTTAGAACCCAATGGTTTAGCACGCGACGATGGGTCCAGAGACCAGATGGGATGACCATAATGCCTTGGAAGTTGTGTAGGCCTTTGGTGGAGGACGCTACGTGCGTCGATACTCTTGCGCCATCCCATCTTCCTAGTTCAGCATCCCGTGCTGGTGCTGCTGCTGCGGCTGCAGAAGACCTCAAACGGCGAAAGTATAGTAACCTTGGTTCGAACGTTATTTTCGAGCCGTTTGGGGTTGAAACCCTCGGGTCATGGGGTCCGAGTGCACATCTTCTTTTTAAGGAAATATCCAAAAGGTTGGTTGACACTTCCCGTGACTCAAGAGCTGGTTTTTACCTTGGTCAGAGATTAAGCATTGCCATCCAACGTGGCAATGCTGCCAGTCTCTTGGGTACATTTCCAGTTGACGGGGATGTGGACGAATTTTATGATGCTTTATTGTGTTAGGTTTTTGTTTTTAGTTTAATACTTTAGGTTTTCTGTTTTATTGTTCTTGTAAATATTGTACATACTTAAAAACAATAAATAAAATTCATTAAAACAAATAATAATAAATATGAAATTATATTGTAATTTTTATCAGATTATATGACATAAACAAGCACGTACCTGTTTTAAATTAAATACCATGAAATACAAGTTCTAAAAAATAAATAAAAAATCTAAAAGTATGTGGGAATGAACTGTAGAAACTGTGTAAATCATTCCCTCATCAACCGTCATTCCCTCCTAAATGCAATGAAAAAATGACCTTGAGGGAATGACGAATTTTAACTAAAGCTACAAACTTCTTGGTATGTACCAGGGGCGTAGCTACCGCCGTATCTGCCGTATCAATTATACGGGGCCCCCGGGCCACGGGGGCCCCCAAAGTGTGTGAGGAAAAAAAAAAAAAACTTTCTAATTTATTTCATCGATATCGCGATGTACGTGTACGTTGTTGTACTTTACATTGGATGTTAAACCAGTGCAGTGTTTATTTACGCGCTTTATGTAGATAAATGTGCATTACATTGTAATTCAGTACCTACAAACAATACTGTTCGTCTGGTTTAGCAGTATTAGTAGCGATTTGTAAAAGAAATGAGTGAAAGGAAAAGAGATTATCCCAGCGGCGCTGAGGAAAGGAAAAAAATAATCAGAAAAGGGAAGATGTTGATATCTTTTTTTTTTTTTTTTTTTTTTTTTTTTTTTTTTTTTTTTTTTTTTTTTTTTAGGTTCTTTACCCCCATATAATGGCCTCCAACCAAGAATCGAGTACCTAAATGAGAGAAAGAGACACTTGTGTTGAGGCCGGTATCGCGCGCTCGTGACAGTAGCAGCCCTAGCGATATTAACGCACACACACGCACGTACTGTACAGTCTGCTATTTTTGTAGTAGTGTAGGCAATTATATGTTTCGTTTGTATGAAGTGTCGCGGGTGTGCACAACACTAGACGTTGTACTAATTTGTTTAGTTCACTTGACGATATTATTATTAACTAGCTTTTGCCCGCGACTTCGTCCGCGTAAAAGTCGAAAATGGTTCTAATAGGAATTTTAATTGGTTTTTTACATTTTTAATTTTGTTATAACATTATAAATTTATTATGTTATAATGTTTCAATACTTATTGTGATAAAATAAAATGTAATTGAAATCAAAACTCACTCAACAATCGAAGTTGATAATCATCACTCCTTGTGTTGATATCAACTTCGATGCAAATCACCTCCAATATTACTTTCTACCCCTTTTTAACCCCGTTAGGCGATGGGTTTCAATAAAATATGAAACACGTCTTCCATCAATTCTGTTAAAAAATAGATTGGACCAAGGAATCACGATGTCCCATACAAATTTTGTCCCCGTTCTTCACCCCCTTAGGGGTAGAGTTTCGGAAAATCCTTTCTTATCGGACGCCTACGTCATACAAAGAACACACCCTCCAAGTTTCAGGTCCCTTCGATCAGCGGATTAGGCTGTGCGTTGATCCGACAGTCAGTCATTCAGGACAAAGCATTTTATATATATTTTATACAAATTTTATATATATATATATAAAATATAGGTATATAAAATGCATATATATATGTGTATTGTATTATTATATATATATATAGAAGATAAATGTCAGGGATTTACTTAAACCGGGATTTTATTATTAATCATGGCGGCATTTACTTAAGAGCGCCCATCCCGTCATATTGCCCATACAAACGCTCGTACGCGATTACGGCGTCATAACAAATTATTTTCCAAATATTTTTAATAAACAGGTTTCTTGTGGTTTAAATCTAGGTTTGTATGAAGCCAAAAATAAACTATTTTTAGAAACAAATTCAGTAAACACGTCCGAAAATCAGTTTTTTTGGCACAATTTTATCTGAACTTTGGCCGTTTATAATGCACTCATACATTGAAAAAGTAAAAAAACAGCGTCATAGAAACCTTGCACATGTAATGGCGATTCTAAATTACAAACAGTTTTACCAAAAACATGTAAGGTTTTTTAAAAACACGTATGTCCTGGAATAAGTTTTGTGAAATTTCCGCGCGCCAATTTTCCTGCGATGTTATCGCGTTCTTACTCACTCGTTTGTTTTCGAGCTTTGCGTTGTTTGAAACAAAAAAATTTTCAATCACGCTCGCGTTGTAGTTCGTTCGCTGAGGAAGGGCGCTCTTAATCCCAGAACTTTACTCCACTACTTTCTTTGTCTATACTAACAAAATAGTGCTCTGTTTAAAGTTTAGGGTTTAACTGTCTGGACAGTTGTAGATAGCACCATTATTTAAAAATTAAATTCAGGTTATATATACCTGCAGGTTCTCTATTTCTGAATGCATACTTAATAACGACACAGTTATATGAGTTTTCACTGTGGGCAGACGCTCTCTTTCTGAATGCATACAAAAGAACGAGACAGTGATATGCGTTTTCTTTATCTTGGTTATTATATATGCATTCAGAAATTGAGCGTCTGCCCACAGTTGGTTTCACTCAGGTGTTCTTAGTGTTGCCTCCACTTTTACCTTTAAGCTTCTTGGTTTTAAACTGTCAATTAGGTACGTTCCTACTCTCTAGCGTAGCGTAATGTTCGAGTTAGTCCCAGACTTATAATTTATGTAAACTATAACTAAAGCTCTATCCACACATATCAGGGCCTTGCTCGGGACGGGGACGGTCCGTGGCCGTGCTAAGACCGTGCATCCGGGTCCCGTCACGGCTGCGTCAGGGACGTGACCGCACCGTGGACAGACCGCGACCTTTCATCAGTACAGTCACCATTTTATTTAACATTTGTAACATATATGCGTACCGCTTCTATTGAAAAGTCGTCATTATTATTTTTTTAAATATGCGCAACGTGCTTGGAAAATATCGCCAGGGCTGAAACTCCGTCGGTCGCCGGCACACGCGGAACACTTATTTGCGACACAATACGATATACAATGGCGGCGATCAGCCAACTAACTGTTTTTTTTTTAAACGAGAATGGTCGAATGGGCAATGTACTTTGGCAGATGGGTTTGCCCAGCTGTAGTCACTCTAGGTAACAAAAATTCTCAAAGAGCACGCTGGATATGAACACGATAGTCAGTATGCTACGTCCAGCGCCGCGGCCAGTATAGCGGGGATGGATCGTGAATAAGGCGCTTAACCTTCCGTATTACTCTTTGTGTCTAACACTGTCAGTGTCAGCTGTCAGTCACGGACGTCCATGGAGGTAAGAGTACGTAGACAGAGAAGGCACTATAGACTACTGATCATGTTCTATCTCGTTTACGCAAGAAAAATAAAAATATAATATACAAGATGCTTGTAAAGAAAAGAGACGGAGCTTAATATTTTTTGTCCCTCATCGCATGCCGCGTTTTTGGCTCATGTGCCTAAACAAAGTCGTTACCTAATCCTGCAAAATGGTCAAAATACACTGCACCGTAGTGTTCTTAGTTGTGCTTTCCTGTCCCTTTCAGCGACACGCTGAGCAGTAGTCTAGTGTTCTATGTCTATGTAAGAGTTATTGTTCTGTGGTCTAGAGATAACGATTCATTCCGTAAAAGATCGATTTTAAAATCGATTCGAATCGTAACTTCATGAATCGATGCATAAAAAAATCAAGGACTACAAGATCGATTTCTAAAAAATCTGTTCTTTTCTACGACTTCACCACAATCAGTTGAGCAAAGTCAAAGCATTTATTTCAATTAAACCATTTACAGGCACTTTTGAATTGTCAAGGAGTCTGTCAGTTAGTCAGAGAGTTGAAGCTAGTTGCTCGTTCCAAAATGTAGGTAGGTCTCTCTGGAGAAGAACGAGCAAGAAACTCCACGGACACTCTTTTAAATCAAGTTTTTTTACAAAGTCTGGTTACATGATTCTTGTTGCTTGTTGCGAGCCAGACCAGAGTCTGTAAAGAAAAGTAAGTCAGTCAATCAAGGCCAAGAAGCTTATAGATAACAGTGGAGGTAACACTCTAAATACCTAAGTGAAACCAACTGTGGGCAGATGCTCTCTTTCTGATTGCATACATAAGAACGAGACAGTGATATGTGTTTTCTTTATCTTATGTATGCATTCCGAAAGAGAGCATCTGCCCACAGTTGGTTTCACTTATTTGTTCAGAGTGTTGGCTCCACTTTTACCTATAAGCTTCTTGATCAAGGCCATGACCAAGGCATAAACCACAGATTAGTAATATGTAGCTATGAATGACGCAATATTAATAAACAGTTACCACAGATACAAAAAGTCAGACAAATACAAAAGTCAAAGACTGCAAACGTAACTTTTTTTTTATTTATTAAAGAGAGGCGCAGTCTCGTGAATTGAAAAAATATATCGATTCTCTAGGGTGACATATCGATTCACTTAATCGATTCAGTGTTATATATCGATAAAAAAAACGATTTATTTGGTCCGTAAATCGATTCTTTGATTAATCGATCTCAGATCGCCACCATCCCTACTGTGCTGTGGTCACGTCACTCACCTGTCTTTCTTTTAATAATAAACAAAACACTCTGGATTATAATAATATCTAGTAAACTTGAATTGTTTTAAGAATAAAGATGGAAAAACTGACTATGTGTAGGATATGTTTGACGGAGAATGTTCGCATGTATAAAGTAGTCAATAAGTACCTGCACGAAGTATATGAGCAGCTGACTTACATTCCGGTATGTAGTTACAAAACTACTTTAAGATTGAAAGTACTGAATGTTTAGGTGCTATATTATATACAAACCTGTAATTTCACTTAATATAATGATATACGCTTGTGCTTAGTATCCCTTACGCATTAGGCTAGTCTCCATTGAGGTTTCAGTCAGCAGGTCGTCATATGGGTTCTACTCCATAGAGGTTTCATGCTCGTTCTTCTTCATAGGACCTGTCTAGGTTTTGGATCGAGCAGCTAGCCTTAACCACCTCCGCTTGGAGTAATAGTGTTCTGTGGCTTCAACTTTCTAACTGACCGACTCCTTGACAATTCATAAGTGCCTGTAAACGGTTTAATTGAAATAAATGCTTTGATTTAAACTTTTACTAACGCCTTTACAAAAGTTAAAATCAAAGCAAAAGTCAAAGCATTTATTTGGGTATGGCTCTTGACAGAAATTCGGTCAGTAGAGTGGTTTTTTTTATTATACTTATTAATTTTATTGGCTTGGAAAAAATTCAGTTTGTTTAATATTTGTATTGTAAATTGTTGCAGTTTGTAACCAAAGACAGTAGACCGATGCTTATTTGTTTCTTTTGTTGCACTAAAATGAAGCAATGTGCCCGATTTTGGAGAAAATGTCTGGAAGCTGAAGAACTGTTTGCCCAGATGTTGAAAGGGGATTATGAGGTGAGGGATTCGTTAATAGATATTATTATATTCTCCTGACTTCGAATGTGTAAGTCGTTCCTTAATGTTATACTGAACACTATAATCAATTTTTACAGCCAAAATCCTCAACAAACCTGGACCGCATAGACTTTTATGGTGGGTTTATTAAGACTCCTATGGTGCACATAAGTATTGATGATGACTGTCAAACAGAAAGTGATGCTATCAAAGAAAAAGCACCAGCTATTTATGAGACACAAGATGATGTTACTGAGTCAGAGGAGGAACATCCAAGTGATGGTATGTGAACGAGACTTAATTTAATCATTTCAATCTCAACTATAATATTGTTTTCACATTGTACCCATAGATACAACTTTAATGATCATTGAACATTCTATTTTATTCATTTTACGAGTGTTCATGGACTTTCTTTTTCATTCTTCTCCTTAGAATTTGATGCTATTAAAGAAGAACTATCAGCTGTTTGTGAGACACAAGATTACTGTATTAAGCTGGAGGAGGCACATCAAAGTAAAGGTATATTTTTAAATACAAAATCTAAATTGATTATTTAATAATAGAAATTTTTATATTGTTTATCTCTAATATATAAAATTCTCGTGTCACAGTTTTCGTTCCCGTACTCCTCCGAAACGGCTTGACCGATTCTGATGAAATTTTTTGTGCATATTGGGTAGGTCTGAGAATAGGCCAACATCTATTTTTCATCCCCTTTTTTCACCCCTTTTTCATCCCCCATCCAAATGTTAAGGGTTAGGGTAGGGTAGGTGTAGGGTAGGTGTAGGGTAGGGGTAGGGTAGGTGTAGGGTAGGTGTAGGGTAGGTGTAGGTAAATAGGCAGGTAAGTAGGTGGTAGATCGGGACAGGACAACGTCTGTCGGGTCAGCTAGTCAATATTTATAAAGATGTCATATTACATGCAAAAGCCGAGCATAGCTTGATTATTAAGCTATGCTTGCCGCGGTCAGTCTGCGAATGCGGGACTATTCATTTAATTTTTTTTTCACTCAACATACAAATATCCTTACAGGCTAGACCCAATGCGATATTGTAGCACACTTTAACTCTAACGCTTAACCACAAACAAAAATTAAATAGTTTAACCGTTACTATATCAAATCTTATAGGTAGCTATTTTTTCAAATTCACCTCATGAGCAACAGAATTCCGAGACCCCATTGCTCGGAAAGCATGTAAAGTTGGTGGTCGTGCGTGCCTGTCATTCTTAGATCTTTGACCGTCATTATGTGTATTCAGAAGTCAGAAAGTCGGACAACCAGGTTTTATTTCCAAGGGGTATTGTGTTACCCACTTATGGGGTTGTACGCACAGAACAGATAAAGAGGTTAGAAGGGCCTTGTGGGCGGGGCAGAAGCGCCGCACTTGTGAGCAAACGCTCATAAGTCAACCGAAATTCGTTTCACCATCTAACAATCGTGCTCATACTGTGACAGGGTACAAAGCTCCATGAAAAAAATGAATTGTGCCGTCTTGTGCTATCTTAACGTTTTGAAAAAGAAGCCAGGTGTGTAGTGTAGCCCGGGAAGGGATTTCCTTTCACTGGTTAGTCCAAAAACCTTAAAATACAAGTGATATTTGTAATTATTACAATACCTAGTATTATGTAGTGTGTAGACAAAAACGATACAATCGCAAAACAGATGCATAATTATACTTTTCTCGCAATACTTGGGTAGGTACCATCTTGTACGACGTGAGCGATCGCGTAATGTGTTGCGTTCACTACGAGCGTCACATGGGCCGAGCCATAGCATCAAGCATGAATAGGGGATATTACAGCAATGTTCTGGCACCAGAGTGCAGCACTAGCATTGTCCGTAAACAGTTTATCGACGAGTCGTTCAAAGCGTGAAATTCTGCCTTTAATTGAGTTCAAAATTGGGAAGTGTGTTATATTATACAATAATGTATTAGTGCTGTGTATTTCGATGTAGAAATGAAGGGAATTATTCATTTCCAAAAGAAGAAAATGTTCGAAAACTTTGGGAAGCAGCTAAAAATCACGCTTTAATATGGTCAGGTTAAGTATTCAGGTGAGATAGTCGCATTTACAGAATAACGTTCACATTTATCATGTAAGACAACCAAATATTATTTTATTATGAGCATAACCTAGATTCCACGTTCAAATGTTCGTAGGACGCCATGATATGGTTCAAGTACAGTTAGGTAAGTAAGAATAATTAAAACTTTGATATATTTTCACAAAATACCAAGTTATTACAATTAATAACATAATAACACCAATACGAGGTTATGATTTACGGAATGTGCTAGTGGCGCCCTCTGCGCCGAGTTTCGCGTAATTCAGCGAATTTATCCATGCGTATCGATAGAGTTGTACCAAGATGTAAACAATGTCGATATTAAGTTCGTGTGTTTGTATTCACATGATAGTATCAGTAATATTATAATTAAAATAACTTTGTTTATAACCACCAATTATTGTTTAATTTGAGTTATTAATTTAGTTTCTGAGTAGGCTTTCCGTCAAAAATTTGGTTTTATTACATTTTACTTTAATTACATTTTAAATTATAATAAGTACATTTATAAAATAAAATTGCAATTTAAATTCACTGGGTAATGCAAATTACATTTAATATGGCTGTGAAATTCAAATTTTCTTTAGTTTTCTGCAAATTGTAGCTTTGTTTTATGTTGTATGTTATTCAAAGTGGCGATTTGCGCCCGTAACGGTTATTAATAATAATAATAATTTATTAACTCTCACAGTATAAAAAGATAACAGTTGGTTTTACAGTAATAGGGTTTTACAGTAATAGGGTTTTACACCCATTTTTGAAAAGTGTCTCAATCAAATTCTGTAGTGCTAATATGCCACCATAAAAAAAAACGCAAAATTTTTATTCAATCGATAATTGCCATAAAAATGCATCAAAATTTTTAATTTTCAAATTTCGCGCGTAATTTGACGAAAACGCCTCTTACTGGACGCCATATTGCTCAGCGTAAATGACGTCAGTTCGTTTTGTATCAAATGAGCTCATATTAAATATGATAATTGTATATCATTTCAAAATAATTAAAAGCATATTTTGTAATAGGTGTATTAATGAAAAAATTACGTTGGTTACGAAAATAATAAAAGTACAAAGCCTATCGGTTGACAGACAGTTGTCAATTTTTTGTTTACACAGCCGTACGGCGTATTATCATGGCCGCTACTATTTCACGGTGTTTTATAACAGATTAAAAATATTGAAAACTTTGAATTGAATTTAAAAATTTGTTTTGTTATTTTATGAACTAAAACTTACATTTTCCGACTGCTTTATGCCTAAACTGTCTCAATAACATATTTATAGATTCTTTCTCGTATAGAGTAAAATACCTTATTGTGATTTTATAGTCACAGTACGGATCGCAACTGGTATCTGAGCTAGATTACAGTGTAGGTAACCTGTGTTAAAGGTGCCAGTCCCATTCCCCTTTACAAATGTAAACATTTTCACAGGACTTTGAAACTGTTTATGCAATCTAAAATTTATTGACCATGCGAGGGAAAGGAAAAAACAAAAATATTAAAATATACAAAACTAAAACAAAACTTTCTACAAATGCATGAGCAAGTGAGCGAGCGTGTTAATGAAGGTGTGTGTAAGTGAGTGTGTGATTAAGTTAGAGTATGTGGGTGCGTGAACGAGTGTGTGTGCGTGTGAGTGTGTGCGTGCGTGCATGTGTGTGTGTGTAAGTGTACTACACCATTGTACTTAGGAGGTTTTCCGTCTTTGGTATGTCATTCTTTGAAGATATTTATTAATTATACTTTTACAATCGCGGCTAGAGAGTTGGTAAATAGGAAGCAGTTTATTCAATTTGTTGTATAGTGTTGGTGCAAGAAAATAATTGAACCTACTCGAATGGGTAAAGTTACTTTTCTTAGTTTCGCAAACTATGTCTTTCCGCCTTTTTAAGATTTTTTTTAATGAGGTCGCACCATGTTGAATTATGACAGTTTTTAATAATCATCAAACACGTAAGTAGAGTTTTCTAAGTTTACGATGCTCTATAACATGCCCATGAGACACATGATTTTATTGATTATTTTTAGTTAATATAATTATTATCGCATGTGCGCAACAACATTTCGAACAAACATAAATGTCGTTAAACAAAGTTACAATTAGCAAAAAACGAATTTGGCGACTATATCGAATGTTCCCATTACAAATTATTATTCAGATGTATATTTAGGAAGTCCGTAATATTCGTACTCCGTCATCACTCCCGAAATTATTGCGAAAGAAAAACTTAAAGTATCAAAATTACAGTAAATAATTTTATTGATAGGTATGAATAATCGACCTTTTGATCGCCGTAACATAGATGAGCTTTTGCGGATGTGTGAGTGTACGTAAAGCGCAGTGTTTGCGTGTGACTACCAATAGCAAACTCGCGATCTAAGTGCGGGGCGATTATTTGTGTGCGTAATGAGCGTACGTATTTGTCACTTGCAAGTTGCTAGAGTGGGAGACAAACGGCGACACTCGTTCTAATCAATGATATATTATACACTTAGAGGTATTACCCGCGCTCAATAATGGCAATATTAAAGCAAGGCAATTGCCGGGGTTTCACTTAGTCACGTACCAAGTCTCTTAGTAGCCAATGCGAACGTCGGGCAAAAGAAGCGAGTTAGAGACCACGTTATACACGAGAAAGAGATATCGCTATTAGTGTTTTGCTTGACCAATATAAAATATTCCTACCATATTGGTAGAATTTTGAGAATTTACGCAATTGTGGAAGAATGGTGTATATAGCGTTTCTTATTTTATTTAAATATAGTTTTGGTATTAAATTCATGTGCCATCTACGTCTGTGAATAAATTTGTGTAATTACTGAAAAAGTTTGCTCTTTAGAAGCAATTAATAATTTTACTCTGGCATCAATCAACATGACAACATCCGATGTCACTGTCATTTCATGTTACAATGTCATGGTCGGACGCGGTAACACTTTATTCAACTTTGTTCTAAAGTTCGTCTAAAGTTTTTTTTGTGAAAATTTTGCTTTTTTATGATGTGCCTGGACACTTTCACGAGATAGAGACTCATTTCTTTAATTGTTTTAACTTTGTGCTTGCTGTTTTTTGTGCCTGTACACTTTTACGAGATAGAGACTCATTTCGTTAATTATTTTGACTTTGTGTTTGCTGTTTTTTATGCCTGTACACTTTTACGAGATAGAGACTCATCATTCCCTTGTGTTCGTTTTCTGTGCCTGGAAACTTACTTTCGAGATATAAACTCATTTTTGTATTATTTTGTGTACGTGTGTCTGGTCGGTGCAATTGTGCAGTAATCGTAAAAATGTCACGCCACACGCGCTATGAACTTCGAAGAAAGTGTGCCAAGTGTAACATCACGGCAGCAGAAGATGGGACCTTGAGTTTCCACAGATTTCCTCTACCCGGTTCAAAGCCGAGTCAAGTATTGAAGTTAGTAGAAAACATTAAAAACAAAATACTTATTTTGTTTCCTTAACTGTTGGTTATGGTTTAACTTGCATCTACTTCAGGTAAGTAGTTGCTAGTTAAACCATGAGCAATAGTAAGAATTAGACCTAATTTATTTAATCATTTCAGGGCACGTGTCTGGGCTGAATATTGTTACCCTACTGGAGAATGGACAACTATAAAATCCCTGAGAGACTTGCACTCGCAACATAAGATGCTGTGCAGTAAGCACTTTGATGACTCCTCATTCACAAGCAGTGCCAGGATAAGGCTAAACAATTATGCCATCCCAATTGGAGCACAGGGCTTATTGTTAAAGCTTCGCCAGGAACAATGTCCAACTACAAGTGAAACTAACCAAGACACAAATACCTCAGTTGAGAGACCCCAAGTAAGTTAACCATTACTTAATGTATTACATCTTTAGATGTAGAAACTGTTCTAAAGCTGCACCCGCACCTGCATTTTACCCGCACCAACATTATCTCACCTAAGATGTTAAGAAATCAGAGATTATGAATTTAAATACAGGTCCCGATCTTACTTTACCAATCTATTTGTGTGGAACTGCCCTAAACATTCTAAGTAAATTCAAATATAATAATAGATCTGGAAGGCGTAGTATCGCATATCAAAACCACATCTTAGCTAGACGCTTTCTCATTGCTCCAACCAAGTTAACTGGTGTTTTAGAGAATGATTTAAAATCATTCTCTAAAACACCAGTTAACTTTGGTACAATATAATAACGCCTTTAGAGCTATATTTAAGCTGCCCTGGTGTAGTGCGACTGGCATGTTTGTTGAGAACACAGTTACTGATTTAAAAAAACAAAAATCAGCAACTCTGTCAAGGCATCATTCCTGACATAATTGTGTGTGCATGTAATAATCAATCAGTGTCTAATATTTCGCTATGTGTACCTGTTCAGACGCTAATATGCTGAAGTGATTTAATTTTTAATTCAAATCAATGTAACAATAATAATAAAAAAAAAAAATATTTCTTATCTTAATGATTTAATGTATTGAGATATTTTAATTTAACTATGTATTGTAATATTTTTATGGGTTATTACCTGGAATAAACGATAATAATAATATTACAGGTTGCGCACTGTAATGCTTGAATCTGTAATATTACAGGTTGCGCAATGTAATGCTTGGTTCTCTTCCCTAACTGATGTAATGCTTGACTCTATAACATTACATTACAGGCAAATGCTCCAAGTGGGGGGAGCACCTTAAAAAAAATCCGTTGTTCACCTCACCTACATTTAAACAATTTAAAATTCTTGTAATTGTAATTTTCAGGTGCTAGTGACAATGGAATCTTCATCTTCATCTTCATTACCTGTTCAGGTGCCAACCATATGTGAACCAACTACTGATAATCTGAAGGTTCGTAGTATTCTCATTTTCACTAACATATTTTGTGTAAATATCACAGTCAAAACTCTTAACCAGTCAAAACTTAAACACTTTTACTTTTGACTACAAAAATCAGTCAAAACTACTTTCGACTACCAAAATCAGTCGAAACTACTTTTTAATGGTTTATAAATTTATCCTTAATACTTAGAAACCCTTAAGGTTGGTAGGTTTTTTTTTGTGACCCTTTTAAAACTTTTGTAGTGATTCTTATGACTAGGGTCTTCCGTATTTTTGTTTTTGAAACTCAAACGCGTTTTATCCTATTAAGGGTTTTGACTGAAGCTAGTCAAAAGTAGTTTTGACTGGTTAAGAGTTTTGACTGGAACATATACAACAGTAGTACTGGATGTAAAGATTATCACACCAGAACCAAAAAGATAAGCAGCGGCATTCCTCAAGTATAATATTACACCATTTTATCATCAAGTTGCACACTGTATTGCTTGAATCTGTAATATTACAGGTTGCGCAATGTAATGATCGGTACTTCTCCCTGGCTGATGTAATCCTCGACTCTGTAACGTTACATTACAAGCACATACTCCCAAGTAAAACTCCTTTTAAAAAAATCCTTTGTTCACCCACGTTCCAACAATATAAAATTCTTGTAATTGTAATTTTCAGGTGCTAGAGACAATGGAATCTTCATTACCTGTTCAGGTGCCAACCATATGTGAACCAACTACTGATAGTCTGAAGGTTCGTAGTATACTCATTATCACTAACATTTATGTAAACAATAGCACCGCAGAACCAAAGGGATAAGCAGCAGCATTCCCTGAGTATAATAGTATAATAGTATAATAGGGGTTCCTAGTGCCGATTATGGCATATGGCGATGCCTCTGGTATTAAAGATGCCCATAGTTGGCGTAAACCACTTAACAGCAGGTGGACCATCAGCTGGTTGCAATTCAATTCATTCAATAATAAACTAAGATTACTTTTAATAGGGAAATGTACACACAAACACATGACAAATACATGACGGATAAAACATTATACATGTAGGTAGGTACATAATTCATAACTTTTTCTTTTCTCTTCTTTGTTGGATCCGGTCTGATCAAAGACTTATATATTGTTTATTTCAGCGACAATCAATCGAATGTAGTTTATTTTATCCTTTTATTTTTTATTCAATTTTGTATTGTATAATGACATACCACAATTCAATTTAATCAATAACTTATACTTTACTAGCGGGCCTGGCAGACGTTGTCCTGCTCTTAAAATAAAAAAGTCCTACAACTCAACTGCAGCGCCACCTACCGGGTCCAATTGTGAATCTAAACTATTCTCGAATCCACTGAAACACGCACAAAAGATTTTTATTTATAAGAAGATAACTTCTTTGAAACTTGACATGACATGATTGTAATTATTACTTTTTACTCTTACAATTTGACTAAATATGACTTAATGTGTATTATTGTATAATGTTTATTACTGTAAATTGGACATCATAACGACTTTTAGACATGTATTATTATTATTTAAATTCTGTTATTCTGAAATATTTTGTGATATGTTAGACAGACGTTATAAAATTATGATGCAGCATGTACGCTCATAAACTCAACAGCAAACTAACTTTGTTATTTGCAGTGCCCTAACCGACAATTTAATAATTATATTGAAAATGTGTGATGTGCATGAGAGCAAATAAATAACATTAGAAAAAATATATTCCCCCTTCCTGGAGGAGGTCTATGTTCAGCAGTGGACGTCATTCACCTGATGATGATGATGATGATGGGCTTTCGAATCCACAGCCTAGTGCTTTATACAAAATATTTTAACTATTCATCCATTTTATATTTCCAGGTGCCAAAGTCAAAAGGGATTTTGAGAGAGCTGGATTTAAACAAGACAGTAGAATTGACTCCTAGAAAACTTAAACTTTACAAAAAATGTAGGAGAAATTTAAGTGAAATAATAAGACTGAGATCCGTTAGATCTACAGTTAGGAACAAGGCTTTAGTAAACGTAGAATCCTTAGGCAGAAATATAGATATGGTGGAGAGTTTAAGGTTTTTAGGGGTACATATTGATTCTTTACTTAATTGGAAGCCAGAATTAGTTTCAATTACGAATACAATAAGTAGTGCGTGTTATGCTATCAGATCTCTGAGGGATATGTTGTCTATTGCCCAACTTCGTACCGTCTATTTTGCTCTAGTTGAATCTAAACTTAGATATAGCATTAAATTTTGGGGAAACAGCTATAAATATAATATTAAGGCAGCCTTTACTATACAAAAGCGGGCATTAAGAACCATGCTGCGTCTAAACCAGACAGAATCATGTAAGGAGTTTTTTGTTAAACTTAGAATTTTGACGGTACCATGTCTATATATTTTAGTCCTCCTTACTCATTTAAACAAAAACTTAAACGAGTTTGAAACGGACGATGAAAGAAAAAATAGAGTAGATACTCGCAGAAAAGATCTTCCTACTATTCTGCAGGCAAAACTTAATGTTGTCAAACACTCGTCACGTGTGCAGTCTGTCAATCTATTTAACAAATTACCAACAGAATTTAAGAATATTCAGAATGTGAACATATTTAAAAATAAACTCAGGGCTTTGTTAATCAATAAAACCTATTACAGCATTGAGGAATTTTATAATGATGAAAATCTTAAAAATTAAAATGAAATAAAATAAGTGTGCTCTTTGACTTGATATAAATGTTGCTTTTTATGCTTAATATTTCGACATTAAATGTATGTTCTGTATCAATGATAATTTTAATTTTTGTAAATTAGTATTTTTGGTTTGGTTTTTGGGTTGGACATACTTATGTTATAATTGTTTTTGCGTTGTATCTTTTTGTGTAACTGTTACTGTGCAGATATTTCGACACAAATGTATTTTTGTTATGAAATAAATAACTTGAACTTGAACTTGAGACAAAAAATTAAGAAACAACCACGTACCCTTTTCAAAACGTTAACTACAGACAAACATGTCAAAAGCCTTATGAACAAAAATATATCAGGATCATTTGCATTATTGTTGCAAAGTCAACTTAAAAATACTCCCAGAAAACTGACTGGACGGAGATGGAGCATTGATGACAAAGTTATGGCTTTAAGCATATACAAAAGGTCTACTGCCTGCTACAGATTGTTAAGGCGACTTTTTTGTCTACCTAGTGAAGGAACACTAAAAGCACTCCTCAATAAAATACCAATGACATGCGGTATAAATAGCCAAATATTTGATACTATTAAAGGAATAGCAAATAATCGAGAACCTGAAGAAAATCTGTGTATTTTGGCATTTGACGAAATGTCTATAAGAAAAAATCTGTCCTACAATGTCAAACAAGATATTATAGATGGGTATCAGGATCATGGAAACCAAGGCAGAACTATGGAGCCAGCCACGCATGTTCTGCTATTTATGGCTATTGGAATCCGAAAAAAATGGAAGCAGCCTTTGGGATTCTACTTTTCAGGTGATTGTGTGACAGCAGATAGATTATCTGTTCTTATAAAAGAGGTACGTAATAATTAATGTAGTAATGTAGTTTCACTTTTGAAATATTACTTTTAATACACCTGCACCTGCCATGTTATCTCTTCACCACCCTTGGTTGACTGGTAGAGAATGCCTAAGGCATTAAGTAAATAAACAAATAAATAATCTAAACAAATAAATAAAATTGAAGTGTCTGTTTGTAATGTCAAAATAACAGCTTTTACTAATTGCATATGAAAGTAAGTACCTAAGTAGTTAAATAAAAAAGGATCCCGTGCAAAAATAATTAAACCCCCGCTGATAACCGACAATAAATAAATAAATCACGCAGACGAAGTCGCAGGCATGAGCTAGTTGTAGAATAAAATAAAATAATGAAACCATTACATTATTTCTTTAATGTATTTATTGCAGGTGCTAGATGCAAGCTTCCATGCTGGACTGATCATCACTGCTACTGTTTGTGACAACTTTGGTGTGAACATTAAAGCACTAAACTCCCTCGGGTCCTCAGTGGCTCATCCATATTTTGATTTTAAAGGCCACGAAATTGTCACTATTATGGACCCACCTCACCTAATTAAATGCTTCCGGAATAATTTGCTGAAACACAATATCAAATGCCCTCAAGTGTTGCAAAGTGAAGGAAAATCTATAGCAGGTAATTTAAATTTTGTAAAACCACATAAATTAGACTGTGACATTACTTAGGTCACATGACGGCCGGTTGATTAATAATCCAACCAACCAACCTAGTTGTTAGTCAACCGGTGGTGTCAATTCAGACTTCATAAAATGTATTGTGCCTTGAGCAACCCAACATTGGGGGTGGTGATATTTAGATTAATAAAAACACTCTAACGATAACTAACACTGACTCAACTAGCGTTCTTGTATATAAACTGGAAGTGGCATTATAAAAATAAACTTATGTTAAATTGAATATGTATATCTAACATTATTTCTAATAACTTGTTAATTATTACAGGTATAGCCAAGTGGAGCCACATAAAAGAATTCTTTGATAAAGACAATGCAAATCCAAATTTTGTTTTTGCACCTGCGTTAACCAAGCAGCATATAGAACCAAATTTTAAACAAAAAATGAAGGTCAGCTTAGCTTGCCAAGTATTTAGCCATTCTGTCGCCGCAGGAATGCTGGCGAAGATTGCAAACAGTAAGTTTAAAATGTTAAGACCGTATTAAGATAACTTTTAATATAGGTACTTTTAGAATCATCGATAGTATGTCATACTAGCTTTTGCCCGCGAATCCGTTCGTGTTAAATGTATAATATTCAGTTCTTAAGTTTAAGCATATAGTTTCAACAAAATTGGTCTAGGTAGTAGATTTAGTGTGATGCTCTAACAAACAA
Source organism: Charanyca ferruginea (assembly GCA_947361185.1). Classification (NCBI taxonomy): domain Eukaryota; kingdom Metazoa; phylum Arthropoda; class Insecta; order Lepidoptera; family Noctuidae; genus Charanyca; species Charanyca ferruginea. The sequence continues at coordinate 3,803,651 of OX376081.1, read as the reverse complement.
AGGAGATGATTACAGTTTTGTAATAGTTAGAAAAAGCCAGTAATAGTCTAATTTAATCAACCCATTTTTATTTATTTACAAATTTTATTACGTATCAGATGTCTATAATTTAAACATAATGAATTTTGACTGAAATTGCGACTTGTTCTTTATCTTCAGTTTGATTTAAGTTTTCACAACCATTCACGATCTAAAAATAAATGGTTACCTTTCAGATGAACTCCCACAAGAAGCAATGGCGACAGCAATGCTTATAGAAAAAATGGACCAGTTGTTCGACGCCTTAAATGGCGATACACCAGACCTAAAAAGGGGTAAAAAATTTCTGACAAATTTAACCCGAAGAAGTCCCCATTTAAACTATTTCAATGAAATGAAGAATTTGTTTAAAGATTTAGAATTTATTGGGGCCAGATGCAAGCCGCCTTCGCAGGAAGGTTTTATTAGGACGTTAAATGCAGTTGAGCGTATGTTTCAAAATGTAGAAAGAAAATATCACATAAAAAGTTTGTCAACACGCAGGCTCAGTCAAGACCCATTAGAAAATTGTTTTGGTTGCATCCGCAATAATTGTGGAAGCAACCCAAACCCAAACACCATACAATTTGTTGCAGCACTCAAAACTTCCATCATAAACAATTTATTGCATAGTAGTAAAAATAAGAACTGCAAAGAGGACAATAATGTAATATTAAATGATTTAAAAGGTTTTTTAACCATAAGTAATCCAAATCAAGAATCAAATGTAGCTGTAAAAACACTTGATATTACAGAAAGTGTAGAGGCTTGTAATACTGTAATACCTCAGTGTTCTGGGGAACTGCAAGCATGCGCATATGTATGTGGGTTTATGATAAAAAAATTAGGACCCCTTTGCCGTCAATGTAAACTCACAATGCTTGCAGACCAGAACACTGAGGTAAGTCATTTGTTTACTAGTTTCAAAGAATACGATTGTATGCGCAACAGTCTACATTATGTTAATAAACATTTTACTGAGACAGTGGAGATTGCTGCAACAATTGTTAATGATTTTTTGAATGAACATGGGTGTAAAAAAAAATTAAAATATGAATTAATAGAAATTTTAAAAGTAAAATTAAATTTTGAATGGTTGCTTGGCTGTTCTGAGCATTATGATAAAAACAAAATGCATATAATTGTTTCAACAATATGTATCACTATAAAACGACACTGTATTTTAAAAAATAGGGCATTTGCCGACGATGCTTCGAAAAAAGCTATGAAACGAAAAATAAATATTCTAAAAAACGCTTAGAACTTGTTTTTTTCTTTTACATACCTTTCCGTGAATATGTCGTTCTAATTAGGAACTCGGTAAGGAAGGATTTTTGGAAAAATTAGTTATTTGTAGATCTAAAATTCCGTTCTTGCTGAGTTTCTAACTAGCATGACAGTATCTACCTATCATGAAACCAAAGCGAAATTCAGTTATTATTCAATTTAAATAACTGAATTTCGCTTTGTTTTCATGATAAATCAAATTAAATAATTTGTATCACTGTAAGCATCAGTTTGAAATCTCGCGCGAAAATTAGTTCCATGGATCTAATAGTGGAGCGTTAGTGTGCAAGATGTTTGCATTTTTTGTCTATGAAGTCTTCATTCTTCCCGTAAGGGTATATGTGTTCTGTGTCACGTACCACCCAGTATCGCGGCTATACGTCAGTATCGCTCGTAATTCACACATATGACGTAAGAAAATAAGTATGTTTATCTTTTTCTAACAAGTATACACTGTATGCTTCTATCCTTTTCTTCGCACTGTATAATTGTATGTGCCTGCTAGTGTCTATTTATAATACGTCATCGGTTCTAATACAAATCAGTAACTATTTCCTTTCTAGCCTCTTTAATCTGTTCTGTGGTTGTAGGGATCTGATACGCAGTCGCTTTTTGTAAAACACTAGTATTCAGCTGTATCTGGTTAGACTGGAAGATGGCACCAACATACTTGGAAAGGGTTAGGAAGGTTTATCTTTGCGCGTGGAATACGGTAAAATCTAAGATTTTACCTCAAGACGCGGTAAAGGCGCGCGCGCCGTTACTAGCTGACCCGACAGACGTTGTCCTGTCCCTTACTTACGTACAATAGGGTATTTTACCAAAAAAATCGAATTAGTCCGAAGATAAAACGGTTTTTTTTTAATTAGTTAATAGGCTTGCGTTTGACCGCAATTCACCTGATCTTAAGTGATGATGCGGCCTAAGTTGGAACACGCTTGCCTAAGATGAACCGGTTTACTCGTGCCTTGAAGATACCCAGATTATACTTATCAAGGAACAGAGAGGCGGGCAGTATCAAAGATTGAGTGGGGGTTTGTGACGTCACTTCGCCAGTAAAAGTGTACTGACATAGTGATGTCACACGAGTTTTCGACGCACTGTATCATCTTCATTTTTTGTTTACGTGAAAAAAGAAAAAACACGTGTCCAATATTTTATGGAAATCTATCTGACGGATTAATTAGATTGGTAAAATACCCTATTTAAAGCTTCCCTGGACTTACACAAATATTTCAAGACCAAATCTGCCAAATCGGTCCAGCCATTCTTGAGTTTTAGCGAGACTAACGAAAAGCAATTCATTTTTACTATATAGAAGATTTATTGATCAAAAAATGTTTTAAATCACTCCCATTCTATTGCCACCTTATGTAGTGAAATAAAACTAATAATTATTAAATTGCAATGCTACTGACGCTTTTTATTGATTCACAGAACTAGAACCAGCACATTTAGATAATAGTTATTCAGATGCAGAAGATACACCACCGCACCATTCTGAGACAGACTCAGAAGATGATGTACTTTTAATGGAGTTTAAATCTGAAGTAGAAGAACAAGAAGTACCTAGTAAGTGTTATTAGAAAAGAAAGCATATTATGCATATATGAATGAACTGACAAACTGGCAAACTTCATCTGACATTGTACTTACCTGAATATTGAATTACAGGTGTGTCCATTACGAAGAAGCCGAAACTTGACTTACAAAGAACAAAACTGGAAGATGAAATTACAGACAAGCAAAACAAGAATGAACTAGGAAGCTTGAAACTTATTCTGAACACTCAAAATCGTAAGTCCTTACCTTTTACTACTGTATATAGACTGTACTACTGTACTACTACTGTTTTACTACTGTAGACTCATCCATATGTGATCTCCATAGCTAAAATCAACAAAATATTTGAAATAACATAATAGGGTATTTTACCACAAAAATCTAATTAGTCTGTCAGTTATATTTTTAAATGTTTTTATTTTTGTAATCTTATATATAAAAATGAATCGCTAAATGTGTTGGTAAGCGCATAACTTGCGAACCGCTTGACCAAATTGGATAATTCTTTTTTTATAATATTCCTTGAAGTACGAAGATGGTTCTTACGGAGAGAAAAAAAAAAAAAAACTGTAGGGTAGGTGTAGGGTAGGTGTAGGGTAGGTGTAGGGTAGGTGTAGGGTAGGTGTAGGGTAGGTGTAGGGTAGGTGTAGGGTAGGTGTAGGGTAGGTGTAGGGTAGGTGTAGGGTAGGTGTAGGGTAGGTGTAGGGTAGGTGTAGGGTAGGTGTAGGGTAGGTGTAGGGTAGGTGTAGGGTAGGTGTAGGGTAGGTGTAGGGTAGGTGTAGGGTAGGTGTAGGGTAGGTGTAGGGTAGGTGTAGGGTAGGTGTAGGGTAGGTGTAGGGTAGGTGTAGGGTAGGTGTAGGGTAGGTGTAGGGTAGGTGTAGGGTAGGTGTAGGGTAGGTGTAGGGTAGGTGTAGGGTAGGTGTAGGGTAGGTGTAGGGTAGGTGTAGGGTAGGTGTAGGGTAGGTGTAGGGTAGGTGTAGGGTAGGTGTAGGGTAGGTGTAGGGTAGGTATAGGGTAGGTAAATAGGCAGGTAAGTAGGTAGATAAGGACAGGACAACGTCTGTCGGGTCAGCTAGTAATATTTAAAAATGTAACTTATATCTAATATATAAAATTCTCGTGTCACAGTTTTCGACTTCGTACTCCTCCGAAACGGCTTGATCGATTCTGATGAAATTTTTTGTGCATATTGGGTAGGTCTGAGAATAGGCCAACATCTATTCTTCATCCCCTTTTTTCACCCCTTTTTCATCCCCCGTAGATCGGGACAGGACAACGTCTGTCGGGTCAGCTAGTATGTATATACAATAAATAAATGAGATAATAATAATAATATGTGGGGACATTATTATTATTATTATCTCATTTATTTATTGTATATACATATAAGTTACATTTTTAAATATTATTACAAAAATAAAAACATTTAAAAATATAAAAAATAGTAGCCCACCGGTATCGGGAACAGGGTCCAAGCTACCGGTGGTCAGGGCTCCTGAGAGAGGAATCTCCTGACTATACGCGCCGTGTCCAGGAGTACCGCTTTCTGTATCAAGCCCTTGATCTTGCTGCCTAACGAGAGCCTCCTCAGGTGTTGGTCGAGGCTCTTGGAAATGAGTCCATTGGCCGTAACGACTATCGGCACAATGACTGCTGTATTCACATCCCACATGTCGACAACCTCGCGAGCCAAGTCAAGATACTTAATTTGTTTATCTTTCTCGGTTTTCACGAGGTTCTCGTCATGTGGAACCGCTATATCAACAATCATTGCGCGACGCTCTAATCGATCTATCACCAGTATATCAGGCTTATTGGCAACAATTGTCCTGTCAGTGATGATAGATCGATCCCAATACAACGTGATATTGTCATTTTCGAGAACTGGGTCGGCACATACCTGTAGTACGGTACTTCCGACTCCACAAGCCTGTACTTTAGGGCAAGTTGCTGGTGGATAATCCTAGCTACAAGGTTGTGTCTATGCAAGTAGTCTCCGTTAGCTGGACGAGAGCACCTAGAGATAATGTGTCGGATTGATTCTCCCGGTTGGTGGCATGCCCGACAAATGTCAACCGTGCCGTCCTTCACAATATACCTCCGGTTGTTCGTCATCATAACTTCATCCATAATCGCACAGACAAAACCTTCGGTTTCCCCAAACAGGTCACCAAAACGCAGCCAGGATACGGACGCCAAGAAATCTACATCGGGCCCACGTAGGGCTCGGTAGAAGCGCCCGTGAAGCTCCTAGCTCTGCCATAGGTACCTCCCTGCAGTCATTAGTATCGACTACTACAGGTTTGCGCCAGTTCTCGTTCGCTAAGGAGAGCGGGGTGAGGCCCTTGTCCACTGAGACCACATCTCGGTGCATCCCCACGTAGGCTTTAAAGAAGTACTCCCTGAGACTGCATACCTCACGGTTGTGCAGGGACTTGGCATTAAGAAAGCCTCGGCCTCCGCACTTCCGTGGGATATACAGTCTCATTACCGATGACCATGGGTGATGCATCCGATTTGCGGTCAGCAATGCACGAACCCTCCTATCCACGGCGTCAAGTGAGTACATCAAAACCGGCATGACCCATTCGTTGAAGGCGCGCACCTTGTTTCCGCCTGATAAAAGACTATTTAACACTTTATTCAGGCGGCCATAGAAGCGCTCCTTCAACAATTGTTTCATGTCGGCAGCATTGATGCCTAACGCTTCCGACATACCTAAGTACTTGTAGGTTTCGGTTGAGGAGAGGGATCTAAGGCGTATGGAATCCGAGAGTTGTGTTCCCACGGATTCCATAATCTCCCCTCGCTTCACATGCATGACTGCACATTTGTCCACACCAAATTCCATCCTAATGGCACTACTGAAAGCTTCTGTTACTTTCAGTAGCTCCATCAGTCGCAAATTGTTGGGGGCAAAGAGTTTCAGATCATCCATGTAAAGGAGGTGAGATATGACCTGACCTCCTCTTCTCAACCGATATCTCTTCTATTTGCGTATTTGAGTTTTCGTGTTGTGCATGTAGTTGATATTTTAGCTTTATTGCTTCTACAGCTGTTATTAATTTTTGACTTCTGCTACCCTTAATAAAATGTGTCAGCCTACCAATGTTTGCTCTTAGATTTTCAATTTTCTTTTCTAATCTGATTTGCCACTTTGGCTTTCTTTGTTTATAGGGGCGTTGTTCATTTTGTGTAAAGTGTAACATTTTAGCTCCGTTGCATTTAGCTGCTGACCATGCTGCACAATAAATTATCGTCTGCAATGTAGTAAAATCGGTGTCCACATTTACGCACTTAGGGAGAATGACAGTGTTTATATGTAACTATAGCAGAGAACTTTCTAGAGGTCTTCTGCTTAGGGATGTATGGTCTATCAGTGGGGTGTGCATTAGAAAAAAACTGTTGGGCTTGTTGAAACGTGGTTTCTATATCTGGATTAATTTCTGGGGCAGTTTCAGAGTTATGTTGCGTAGGTTGAGATAGATCAATATCTATGTTGTTCAAGAAATTGTCTTCATCTGTATTTATGAGTGTGTGAGATGCGATGTCAGTATCTATGCTATTATTTACGACTATATTTGTTGTGAAGTTTGTCGATGTGTTAGAGATGTGAATATTTGTGTGTTGAGTATTTAGTGTTTCAAAATATTCATCTGATTCCTCTAAGTCATTCTGCGATTGTGTGTTCAAATTATCGTTGTCTACATATTCAATATTTTGTGTGTTGCTGTTTCTGTTAGATAATTCTGTTGCAACCTGGTTTTTTATTTCTTCTAATCTGTTAGTGTTTATGTATTTGTTATTTACAATAGCTCTCACTTGATCCGACAATCTTTGCTCTGTTATATATGTTAATTCTGGATAAATATTTAGAAATTCCTCATGTAAATATTTTCTATAGCCTGTTTTATTTGTTTCTAGTTGTGTAGTAGTATAATATATTGTAATTAGTGTTTCATTGTATTCATTTGTCCATTTCATGCGCTGGACAGATTGTGTGTTTGTTGGGGTTTTAGATTGTGTAGAGTGTTGCTGTATTTGAGAATGTAGTATTTGAAGTTCGGCTCTGACTTCCTCATAAATGTGGTCTATTGTATCCTGTGGTAATAATTTCTTTTGAACTATGGCTCTACGCTGGTCACCTATCCTTTGTCGGCTTGCTTGCATTGCCGGGTATTTTTCTAAAAACTTGGTGTGAAGTGATGGAAGGTATGCATTTTTGTCTGTTTCCATATTTGTAAGATGGAGATATGTGCGTAGGATGAATTTATTCATTTCTTCGCTCCATATCCTACGAGTTGTGGCAGTTCTAGCGGTGGGCACAGTATCGTCGACAAAATTTGTCTCCTGTACTACATCCGCTGACTGTATACTGATTGATGATGATGGCGTCGGAGTGCCCTGCGTTCACTGCGGCAAGGGTAAATAAAACTGGAGGTCCCCTATTATCCAGAGTTGGCACACTAGCGACTAGGCCGCTCCCCTAGCCATGCAGCCCTCGGCATGTGCGACCTTGGCTTGGATTGTATCTCTCTTAGTCTGGCTCCTCACCCTAGACCTATGTCGGCAAAGGAAATTTTACCGGCACACATCTAAGGGTCCTTGAATCACGCAAGCCCCACCACGACGACAACGTAGAGATACGGCGGTGGGGTTATTATTATTATTATAGTAATGCTCCTGACGCTTTTTATTGATTCGCAGAACTAGAACCAGCACATTTAGATAATAGTTATTCAGATGCAGAAGATACACCACCGCACCATTCTGAAACAGACTCAGAAGATGATGTAGCTTTAATGGAGTTTAAATCTGAAGGAGAAGAACTAGAAGTACCTAGTAAGTGTTATTAGAAAAGAAAGCATATTATGCATATATGAATGAACTGACAAACTGGCAAACTTCATCTGACATTGTACTTACCTGAATATTGAATTACAGGTGCGTCCATTACGAAGAAGCCGAAACTTGACGTACAAAGAACAAAACTGGAAGATGAAATTACAGACAAGCAAAACAAGAATGAACTAGGAAGCTTGAAACTTATTCTGAACACTCAAAATCGTAAGTCCTTACCTTTTACTACTGTATATAGACTGTACTACTGTACTACTACTGTTTTACTACTGTAGACTCATCCATATGTGATCTCCATAGCTAAAATCAACAAAATATTTGAAATAACATAATAGGGTATTTTACCAAAAAAATCTAATTAGTCTGTCAGTTAGATTATCGAAAATTATTGGATACGTATTTTTTGTTTTATCAAATCAATAAAAACTGACGAAGATAAAACGCATCAAAGACCATGAGTGGAGCTTTGTGACGTCACTTCGCCGGTAAAAGTGTACTGACATAGTGACGTCACACGAGTTTACGACGCACTATATCGTCTTCATTTTTTGTTTACGTGGTAAAAGAACGTGTTTTACGTGTCCAATAACAGGGCGTCAAGTTCCGTCTGAGTCCACTTGAGTATGCTGAAAGAGTACATCAAAACCGGCATGACCCATCCGTTGAAGGCGCGCGCCTTGTTTCCGCCTGATAAAAGACTATTTAACACTTTATTCAGGCGGCCAAAGAAGCGCTCCTTCAACGATTGTTTCATGTCGGCAGCATTGATGCCTAACGCTTCCGACATACTTCAGTACTTGTAGGTTTCGGTTGAGGAGAGGGATCTAAGGCGTATGGAATCCGAGAGTTGGGTTCCCACGGATTCCATAATCTCCCCTCGCTTCACATGCATGACTGCACATTTGTCCACACCAAATTCCATCCTAATGGCACTACTGAAAGCTTCTGTTACTTTCAGTAGCTCCATCAGTCGCAAATTGTTGGGGGCAAAGAGTTTCAGATCATCCATGTATAGGAGGTGAGATATGACCTGACCTCCTCTTCTCAACCGATACCCCAAACCCGAACCCTCTAGCAACGTGCTTAGACGGTTCAAGGCTAAACAAAACCACAGTGGACTCAGACTATCGCCCTGAAATATACCTCGCTCGATCCTTATCGGTTCGCTATTCTCCCGGATCTGCCGATATCCTGGATAGCGAAGGACCGTCCTCCATTATTATTATTATTATTATTTGTTGGTATATATTTTTATATCTCGGCCCTTATGCCGGTTTACAGGGCAACACGGGCCGAAGCCAAGTGCTACCCTAAAGATTCTAACCTATGTGGTAGATGATAATATGTGGTGTGGTGATGTGATGAGATTTTGCGTTGCATGTCTGTCACCGTGTATATGGGCGAATGACGATGGGTCTGTGTGTGTTCGTGTGGTGAATGATATTTGTGCGTCATTGTCGTTTTGCAAGAATTTTCGAACAATTCTGCAAGTGTTTAGGATAGCAGCTTTCTGTAGGGTTTGGAAGGTGGAAGGAGCTAGGTCTAGGATGTTTAAAGATTGGTGCAGTTGCTTGGGAATGACACCCGTGGTTGAAAGCAAGGATGTTTAAAGATTGGTGCAGTTGCTTGGGAATGACACCCGTGGTTGAAAGCAAGGATGTTTAAAGATTGGTGCAGTTGCTTGGGAATGACACCCGTGGTTGAAAGCAAGGATGTTTAAAGATTGGTGCAGTTGCTTGGGAATGACACCCGTGGTTGAAAGCAAGGATGTTTAAAGATTGGTGCAGTTGCTTGGGAATGACACGCGTGGTTGAAAGCAAGGATGTTTAAAGATTGGTGCAGTTGCTTGGGAATGACACCCGTGGTTGAAAGCAAGGATGTTTAAAGATTGGTGCAGTTGCTTGGGAATGACACCCGTGGTTGAAAGCACTACAGGAATAATGGCAACGCTACTTAATCGCCACATTCGACTAATTTCTATTTTTAAGTCTGTATATTTTGACAGCTTTTCTGCTATAGTGCTTTGTAGGTTATGTGTATTTGGTACTGCAATGTCAATGATTTGTGCGGTTTTGTTATTTTTATCTAGTAAAGTTATGTCTGGTCTATTGTAGTGTATTGTTCTGTCTGTGAGAATAGCTCTATCAAAGTAAAGCTTGTGTGTTGCGTTTTCAAGAACTGTTTCAGGATTATATTTGTAGTAAGGTACTGGGGGTGTAGTAATCAATTTATATTTAATAGCAAGTTTTTGGTGTATTACATTGGCTATCTGGTCGTGTCTATGTTTATAGTCAGTTTGAACTATTGCTTTACATGCTCCAGTAATATGTTGAATAGTTTCGGATGAGCTATGACATCGTCTACAAATATCTGAAGAAAGGGGAATTCGCATGATGTGCTTTTGGTAATTACGGGTTACTATTACTTGATCTTGAATTGCTGTCATGAACCCTTCAGTCTCAGGGAATAAATCTCCTCTCCTGAGCCATTCGTTCGATGCTAACTTATCGACGTTAGGTTGGCACAGGTCTTAGCGATGTCTTCCATGAAGTGACTTCTGGGTCCATTCCAGTATCTTTGTCTGTCTGTCAGTCTGTTTCTCATTCCCTTGAGTGTTTTTGTCAGACATATTTAGCGGAGTTAGATTTCGGTCATTATAAACTATAGCTTTGTGCAAGGTAGAGGTATTGCTTTTTGTGTTAAAATATGTTCTAAGGGTACTAACTTGTTTATTGTGTAGGTTTGTAATATCTATTATGCCTCGTCCTCCTTCCTTCCTTGGTAGTGTTAGTCGCTGTACGCAAGCTCTAGGGTGGTGTTTTCTATGTTTGGTTAGAGTAGTGTTAATGACGCGTTGTAAGTTTTTAAGTTCCGTTTTAGTCCAGGTTATTATACCGAAAGAATATGTAAGAACAGGGATCGCGTAGCTATTTATTGCTTTGGCAGTATGTTTGGAGTGTAGTTGGGTATTTAAAATGGAATTCAGTCTATGTTTAAATTGTTGTGTAAGTTTATTTTTTATGGTTTTATGTTTAATTTGCTTAGCCTGAATATATCCTAAGTATTTGTACGTTCCGTTTTCATCCCAGGAATCGATGTTTTCACCTGTCTGTGTGGTATATGAATGTTCGTATGTTTGGCCTGCCCTGACTGAATTGATTTTACACTTATCAATTCCAAATTCCATTCCTATGTCACTCGAAAATTTATCTGTGGCATTTGCAAGTACATTTAAGTCCTCTGGTGATGAGGCATATAATTTGATATCGTCCATATAAAGAAGGTGGTTAATTTTAAAATGTTGTCTGTCAGTCTGTATGTCATCGGTAGTGTCATTATAACGTAGGTTATATCCTGGCATTAATGAATTTAGTTGGTTTGATAAGGGGTTCAACGCAAGACTAAACCATAGTGGGCTAAGAGAGTCGCCTTGGAATATGCCTCGTTGGATCCTAATGGGTTCTGTCTCCACAATGCCTGTAGGCGTAGTAATATGGAAACGTGTTTTCCATTGTGTCATAGTGTTACATAAAAAGGCAATTATTTGAGGGTTTATTTTATAATTTTTTAAAATTTCTAGTAACCATGTGTGTGGTACAGAATCATACGCTTTTTTATAATCTATGTACATAGTATGTAGATCTTTTTTCTGCCTCTGGACTTGTTTGAGTATTACTGAGTCTATTGTTAGTTGTTCTTTGCATCCCTGACTAAATTTTCGACAGCCTTTTTGTTCTTCGGATAATATTGAATTTGATTCAAGATGTTTGTAAATGGTTTGAGTAATGCATGATGTTAATATTTTGTATATTGTTTGTAGACATGTTATTGGCCTGTAATTTGCGGGGTTGGCGCTGTCGTTGCTGTTTTTTGGTATCATATACGTAATTCCTTCCGCTATATATGTAGGCATCGTTGTTGGATTATTAATGAAGGTGTTTATGTAATTATGTAGGTGTGGATGAGTGTGTGTAAATTTTTTATACCAAAAGTTGTGAATGTAGTCAGAACCTGGTGCTTTCCAGTTGTGTAATTTCTGAAGGACGTCATGAAAAGTATCTATTGGTATATATTCGAATGCCATTTGCTCAGTGTGCAAATGGTTTTCTGCCTCTATTTTAATCCAATCGGATTCTGCGTTATGACATATTGGCCTCTCCCAAATTTTTGACCAAAACTGTTTAAGTTCATCTATCGATGGTAAACTATTGTTTGTGATAATTTCGTCATTATTAAATACTGTTTGGTTTGTGCTAGATTTTTTCAGTGTTCGGTAAAACTGCTTTTCGTTGTTCCTAAACTTATTATTTTGAATTTTGCGAAGTGTGCAATTAGTGTATCTGTTTAATCTACTAATAATAAGAGTCAGTTTTTATTTAAGAGTATCTAAGAAGTGTGTGATCTGTGTGTTTGGTTCTTCATGGGTTGAATGTATTCTGTAATTTTCTATGATTGTGTTTACCTCTCTAACAAGCCTCCAACCTCTGTTTCCTTGCATGTATGCTGTAAGTCTTCCAATTTTAGTTCTTAAATCTGTAACTCTTAATTCTAATCTTTTCTGCCACTTAGGTTTACGGTTTTTCTGATTGAGGTAAGCTATGTTCTCAGAGGTTTCAAATGACAGTTTACACCCATTTGTTTTAGCAGCTGTCCAAGCAGCACTATATATTATTGTTTGTAGGGTTTGAAATTATTATAGTAATACTCCTGACGCTTTTTATTGATTCACAGATCTAGAACCAGCACATTTAGATGATAGTTATTCAGATGCAGAAGATACACCACCGCACCATTCTGAAGCAGACTCAGAAGATGATGTATCTTTAATGGAGTTTAAATCTGAAGTAGAAGAACTAGAAGTACCTAGTAAGTGTTATTAGAAAAGAAAGCATATATGCATATATGAATGAACTGACAAACTGGCAAACTTCATCTGACATAGTACTTACCTGAATATTGAATTACAGGTGTGTCCATTACGAAGAAGCCGAAACTTGACTTACAAAGAACAAAACTGGAAGATGAAATTACAGACAAGCAAAACAAAAATGAACTAGGAAGCTTGAAACTTATTCTGAACACTCAAAATCGTAAGTCCTTACCTTTTACTACTGTATATAGACTGTACTACTGTACTACTACTGTTTTACTACTGTAGACTCATCCATATGTGATCTCCATAGCTAAAATCAACAAAATATTTGAAATAACATAATAGGGTATTTTACCAAAAAAATCTAATTAGTCTGTCAGTTAGATTATCGAAAATTATTGGATACGTATTTTTTGTTTTATCAAATCAATAAAAACTGAAGAAGATAAAACGCATCAAAGATCATGAGTGAGGCTTTGTGACGTCACTTCGCCGGTAAAAGTGTACTGACATAGTGACGTCACACGAGTTTACGACGCACTGTATCGTCTTCATTTCTTGTTTACGTGAAAAAAGAAAAAACACGTGTCCATTATTTTCTGGAAATCTAACTGACGGACTAAATAGTTTTTTTTTTGGTAAAATACCCTATTGTCTCCACACGTGTAACAATATTACAAGTTGCGTATTATATATAAAATATATATATATATATGTAAGATCGTCAGGAGCGATCGAGGAGGAGTGCCGAGCGGTATAGTACATCGTCAAGACTATGGGCGTTTCCATTATCCCATTAGGGATAAACAAGACCTGTAAAAACAATTACACACTATTAGTAACAAGATAAAGTAAGTTAAAGGTACAGCAACAAAACAATTAATCGAACAGACCATTAAGGTCCCACAGTTCGTACAGTGGCTAAGCCACCCAATCAGTGGCGTGCCTTCCATAGACGCCTATAAGCCGGGCTTGTAACCCATAATGCGAGACGATAAATATATAGAAAGTACAAAAAGAAAATATCTCTAACTACTTAGGTATTGAATCTCATAAGAATTGACAACAATAAACATTCTCGGTCGCACTCATCGGCTTCTTATGTGGCTTTTGAGATCTGACAGTTTTGCCTACAAATTCTGTTAATTTTCTTCGCACACCGGCCGCCGATTGTGACGAAAATGTGTGAACAGAAAAGCCGGGATTATGTATCTATGTGTGCGTGAGATGCAATAGATGATCAATGTTTGTTTACGAGTGAAATTTGTTTGTGTGACGCGAAGTTGCGTATTTCGATAAAATTATAGGTACATTTTCAAATTAGTTCAAATTTTGTTTTGAGCTGTAAGTTGTCGTTTGTTGTTACTTTAAATATATTGTTGACACTGTTGTTGTTGCATTTTTGATATATTTTTTAATTACCCGTTATTTAAATATTTTGTATTTACCTTTAGGTACTAGTTGTTTTAACGTATGTGATTACATTCCTTTGTGAATAATATTTCTTGTTGTAATTGGGTATGTGCAACGACTCGCAAAGATATTTTTTTTTAATTTCGATTTTTTTTTTAATTTTGTCAAAGCCAGAGAAGGTACGTGGTTATCACTGATACTTAAGTATGATACAATTATGCGTAGTTATTTAGATAGAAAGATCAATAAATTATTTCTGCGTCATCTATTGGCCGTTCGTAAGTCGAACTTGAATGGCACAGTGTTGCGCCAATAACGTTAATGGCTCTTAAATCAAATACGTATGTGTTTTTGTTAGCATTAAAATGAGCACAATAATTAACCCCTTGTGGAACGTAGATCTACGCGAGACACAATAGCTTTTTAATTGTGTCTGTAACTACAGCATACGAGGGGTTAAATGTTTTTTTAATAAATAAATAAATAAAATATATATATATATATATATATTTTTTTTTTTTAATATTGTTATAGGCTTGCGTTTGACCGCAACTCACCTGATCTTAAGTGATGATGGCAAGTCAACATTGTTTACATACACCCATAGATTTCAGTTCATACAATTATTTATTTATATATTGAATTATTATTGATATTTGAATTATTTTTATATAAAACTCATTAATTAAATTAGATTAAATTGTTAAATATTGTTTAAACTATAAACCCTTAAGGTTTATAGTTCGTACAGTAGCATAAGCCACCCAAATACAAAGTGTATCGTTCGCTGTGTACTGAGTACTCAATAAGTCATGTTTCGAATTAATAGACAATAATTTGATAGTAAAATCACATAAATTTACAATAAGAAACACAAATCATAACAAATTTAGTTAACACCCACAATTGTGATTAATAAACCATCTCCGACATATAAATGTCGGATCGTCAGGATTTAGTCCGTTAGATTCAGTCATCATGTGGGCAGAATAAGGGTTTCGTGCAATGCAAACACACTGGGTATAGGGTACAATACACTGCGTTTATTAAAACCACTATTTCTCAACTCAATTTAAATAAACACTGACTCCAATTTATAATTGACATAGTAACCTTAAACACAACGAATCGAGTACAGTTCCGGGACGTCTTAGCTCCGATGCGATCAGATACTGAATTGTCAATGTCCTGCTCGCTGTGGGCTGTAAACATCACGACTCTGTAGAAGCGCGCCAAAATGGTGGTGGTAAATCACGGGTTGTCGCTAATGGCACACTTGCGATTCGTTTCAAGACTGTACTATTGACCGGATGCGACATATATATATATATGTATGTCAGCATAGTTTTACTGAAAAGATTCATTTACCACTTCACACGCCATTTTTCACAAATCTTTGTCCAAAACACTGTAGCTTATGAAATGTTGTTTAATTTTCTACACAAGTGTGTTCAATAAACGTCGTATGAAACGCGTGAGCATTTTATTATTACGCCCTCGCTGATCTCAGGCTGTAATAAAATTTCGGCCGTAATGACGAACTTACCACACTAGTGTCATAATGTACAGTAGCGGTCATAAGTGGAGTAGAGCTATTAATAACTAATTTAACTACTTAATTGTGTTGTGTAATTGTATTGTTGTTGTTGTTGTATATTTATGTACGGTCGCCAAAGGAGGAAGTAACCAGTCACGCACACAACAAAACTCAACGCATCGAACGCATACATCGTACGTTCACATGCACCTTGGCTTTTAACACCAGTGGTATCTCTTATTCTAGACTATATAATTAAATTATTAATTAAACACAAATAGCTCAAAATAACTACAAAATGCAGCAATCCAAAAAAACTTTTTTGAAAAAGAGAACCGCCTTCAATAACTAAAAAGTGATAAATAACTTTAGCACATAACACTTGTTTGTTCTGTTTGATGTTTTGTATTGCCACCGACTTCCGAAACTAAAGTCATGTGTGTTCTGTGTTAAAGTTATTCATCACTTTTTAGATTTTGAAGGCGGTTCTCTTTTTTCAAAAAAGTTTTTATTTTCCACTTTTTAGTGCTTCTTTATCACCCAAATTCATTAACAAATGGCAACACAGTTAAAACAGATACTAAAACCTTCTCCAGAATGTAACAAACACTTTTCTGAAAACCGCATCAAAATCGGTTCAGCCAAACGGGAGATAATCGTGGACAAACATACATACATACATACAAACATACGGGTCGAACTGAGAACCTCCAATTTTTTAAAGTCGGTTAAAAATAAATCAAAGACTACATGGCAAATAATTAATCAGACAAAGTACAACATTCCTAAACAATAAATTGAGAAGAGACTTAAAGTTGGTAAACCTTTGAATGTCGCTACTGCTTTTAATGACTGTTTCGTTGACAAAATACGTCCGAAAATAGACTCTAAATTTAAGCCAAAGTTATGCATGTCATCCATGAAACATTCAAATTCAATGTTTATGGCCCCTAGCACACCACACGATTTATTTAAAATAATAATGTGCCTAAAAAACTATTTATTTATTTATTCAAATCTTATCTACATCTATCATTACAGATCAATCCAATGCGATAGAGTGGCCTTACATGCTAAATCCTTAATCTACATTCAATAAAATGACGTACTATATTCTAATTCTTAACCTACATTTAAATAGCATACTACATATAATGTTGCTTTTGCGAGTTCACTCAAGTTGCACCACGACCACAACACATCAACCCTCTCGTGAACCTCGTTCACCATATGCATGGCTCTAGTGAGAGGAGTCCTCGCCAATAGGTTGGTTCTGGCTGCAGGCACAGCAAGCAGGGCCGGCGTCGCACAGTGGTCCGGATTTTCAAAAAGGTGGACATAGGATCGAAAATGCATATTCAACTTAACAAAAAATTGTTTCGTAAAGGAACTTAATATGAATTGAACGCTGATTACTACAACTTTTCAAAAAAACTGCTCCCTCACGTCAAAAAAAAATATTGAAAATAAAAATGTTTTCTTTTGAATAATCATCTGTTGATTATTCTTTCATCTGTTGATATTTCATATTGATAAATCATGGTTGATATTGTTGGTTATACTACTGGCGTGACTCATCTTAAAAGAAACAATTAGAAATAGATGTAGCCCTGGAAAGGGCTTTTTCTGAAGTACTGAAAACGACTATTTTAGGTAGTCCTGAAAGGACTTTTTATTTTCCGCTTTTTAGTACCTCCTTCTCATCCAAATCTATTAAGAAGAGATTGAAAGTTAACTACTCCAAAGATTGAAGAAACTAAAACGTCGTCTATGTAAAATTTTTGGGTATTTGTTGATTTTTCAAAAAGTGCTGAATCAATTTCGATAAAATTTATATGGGACCACTCCTGAAGCATTCCCTATCCATAAAAAAAAAGAATTTTTAAAATCGGGTTACGTTTGCCGGAGAAATCGCGTAACAAATCGCGCACATACTTAATGCAAATTTAAGACTTATACGGTTTTGCTCATGGATGCCATTGTCAAAACTGGACCAAATTAAAATGGGACCACACGGGAAGCACCACCTTTCAAATAAAAAAATCATCAAAATCGGTTCACCCAGTCCAAAGTTCTCACAGACGAATTGATAACCTCCTCCTTTTTTGAAATTGAAAATAGATTTGCTCCTATACATTTTTATTTTCAATGTTTTTTTTTGACGTGAAGGAGCAGTTTTTTTGATAAGTTGTAGTAATAAGTATTAATCAGCGTAAAATTTCCTATACGAAACAATTTTTTGTTAAGTTAAATATGCATTTTCGATCCTATGTCCACCTTTTTGAAAATCCCGACCACTGTGCGTCGCCGCCTCCACACGTAGCTGTCTGGCACGCAAAGTTCCAGGTGCCGCAGCACTCCCGGGCTATGCGCCTCACCACGCAGTACCTTTACTACACACGCTGCGAGTGCAAAGTCCCGTCGCACCTTTAACGTGTTGTACCCTACCATACCCAGTGCAAATAGTGTAGGGTACATGGTACACTAATGGGTAAACTAGCAGTGTAGGTTTCGATAGAATCGCTACAAAGGTACTCAAGTCAGTGTCAGCAGAGATATGTGGTCATCTAAGTCACATACTCAACCTCATGATATGTGCAGGAATATATCCAGATGCTTTAAAAACATCAATAATTAAATCTTTATATAAGATGGAAGATGGAAGATGGAAGATGGAATATTATAATATTCCATCAACTCTTTATCTTCCTTCTTACATAAAGAACACTAATATAGACCAATTTCACTCGTACCGGTTATTTCAAAGATATTTATTCAAGATGGCGGGATGACTTGGATATCTTCCTTAAGAATTGGCAAGAAATAGCTAAAAGTCGAGACCGATGGAAGGAATGGAGGGTGGCCTTTGCCTTGCAGTGAGACAGTACAGGCTAAATATAATAATAATAATATAATAATTTGAGAAATACATCTACAGAGAATTATATAATTATATGGAGAAAAATAATATACTTTGTAAAGAAAAAAAAAAGAATTCAGACAACACAGAACCATTAATAATTAAACTACAACGCTGACAGGGTAGACTCGCTGACTCTCAGCAACTCTCAGTGTACCTGTAGAAGGTGTTCAACCTTGTGGCCCTGAGGCAACAGAGGACCCATCCGAAGCTGTAAGTGCTGAGGGCGGTATCCCCAACCATATACCATTGATATTGTACAAGAAGTGCCACATACAGTCTCTAGTACTTGTTCCTCTGGTAGCAGTCAAGCAAGTCTTTAAGTAATGTTTTCAGATAGTAGGAAGAGATTTAGGGAAATTAATTAATAATAACTTAAGATACAACACCCTAAACCATTGTACACCTGGGTTATCCTACAAACACATAATGTCAGAAATAACAAAGTTTGAATATATTCCTTCCACCAATATTTCTGTATTTATAGGTAAGAGTTTAAAGGTCAAAATGGAGGATATTACTGACAGTGTTACAGAGATTCTAAACATTAATTGTAATAAAATAATTTTGTGTACTTTCCCATATTTTAAACATTTAACATATAGACAAAACAATTATAATCATACACATGTTAAATAATCATGTGCACTTTTAGTAAGTCACTATAGTGATAAGCTTTTGTTTTTTAACACCAACAGTTTTGTTGAGAAATTAAAATCGACTAGGGATACCGTGTATCTGCCCATTAGGTTTAGACATCAAATATCGCGGCTATTAGCTCATAGTTTTAACTCAGACATAAGTAGTATGTCGAAGTCAGGTGTTATTAACTCTTCAACTATTAGTATTGGTTCTAATAAAAAGGTGGATAATTGTAGCTCTGCTATAAATATTTTTACAAAGTGTACAGTACACAAAAGAGATAAGTAGTTTTCTTAGAAACCAATGGGGGCTTTCAAATGAAATTTTATTAAATCATTGAACTGTTTATTCTCTATAAATTGTATTTTATTTTATTCATAAAAAACTATCGGTTTCTAAGTAAACTTCAACTGTTTCCGGCGACATGGATACTTATCTCCTTTGGTGACCGTACGAAGGAGGATCCATGTGTCGCTATGGACCAGCCATCTATTGATGTGAGTTTCACAAGTGGTAGGAATACACTACCTGATATTGAAGTCCGTGGTCAAACTCCGGATACTCATTTAAACTAGTTTGTAAGACAATATAAGGTACCAGTAACAACATAGCTATACCTACAAACAATAAAGTACCTTCTTGCTCTCAATAAGTTAAGTTGCAAAAACAGCAGAATACCTTGAAATTATTTCATCAAAGTATTAAAGGTATTTCTTCCAAATGATTAGAAATTGAACTGTTTTTAGAAAAAAACTATGTTTGACATTATTTGTTTTTACTGAACATTGGTTAAAAGATTACCAGGTGCTAATTAATTATGAAAACTATAATAATAATAATAATAACGGTTAACATTTGTCGGGCATGCCACCGACCGAGAGAATCAATCCGACACATTATCTCTGGGTGCTCTCGTCCAGCTAACGGAGACTACTTGCATAGACACAACCTCGTAGCTAGGATTATCCACCAGCAACTTGCTCTAAAATAAGGGCTTGTGGAATCGGAAGTACCGTACTACAGGTATGTGCCCGACCCAGTTCTCGAAAATGGCAACATCACATTGTATTGGGATCGATCTATCATCACTGACAGGACTATTGTTGCCAATAAACCTGACATAGTGGTGATAGATCGATTAGAGCGTCGCGCAATGATTGTTGATATAGCGGTTCCGCATGACGAGAACCTCGTGAAAACCGAGAAAGATAAACAAATCAAGTATCTTTACTTGACTCGCGAGGTTGTCGACATGTGGGATGTGAATACAGCAGTCATTGTGCCGATAGTCGTTACGGCCAATGGACTCATTTCCAAGAGCCTCGACCAACACCTAAGGAGGCTCTCGTTAGGCACCTGGATCAAAGGCTTGATACAGAAAGCGGTACTCGTGGACACGGCGCGTATAGTCAGGAGATTCCTCTCTCAGGAGCCCTGACCACCGGTAGCTTGGACCCTATTCCCGATACCGGTGGGCTACTATTTTTTATATTTTTAAATGTTTTTATTTATTTTTTTTACTAATATTTAAAAATATAATTAAATATGTAAATAAATGAATAAATGAGAATAATAATAATAAAACTTTAATTCGGACAACAAAGGTAACATAGAAAAACTTGTACAAGTCTACTTAGCTTTTTATTTCATAAAACTAGTAGACCTGTTACAGTGCATCAGATTTATTTTACCAAATGTCAAAAGTAGTGACTGTGACATAGTATTGAATAATGAGAAGAAAGAGGGACCAACTAGTTCAACCAAGTTTCAGGCTGGCTAAAGTAGATACTTCTTTCCTGGGGTACTGTTTAAAATGTTACAATAAAATACCTCCCCACATTGTTTAACTAAATGAGACAACATTTAAATCTTGTCTAAAACGCACACTATGCAGCCGAGCATATTATACTTTGGGTGAGTACAGTGGAACAACGTAATTAGTTTACACATTGCACGCACACGCGGTATGAAGAGTTACATACACAAACGTTAAATAAAACGAACGAGTTCTGCTTTTTATTAGTGTGCGTATGTCGCGTCACTAAGCAGTAACTATAATATCAATGTATGTATCGTCATCAGTAATCTGTGTAATTGAATAAGTTATAATATTTCGCACCCAATCATTGTAACAGGTTTGGCGCAATGGCTAACGTATCTGGTTAGTTATTAAGAAGTCTTAAGATCAAATCTCGGTTGCAATACATTCTTTTTGTTTTGTAAACATAATTTTCGTAAAACTTTCATTACCTAGTTGAATTGCTAACAATTCAATTCCGTTCACAGATGAGTAAAATAACGTTTGAGAAGTGCGCACGGAACTCTCAGCCAATTTATTTTGGACCGTTTAGAATATAACTACCCACAATTTTTGTTTATTTTTTTATACTTCCACCTTAGTTTATAAAAAATGAGCATTCTTAGTTGTCAGTCTACGAATATAAATTGCAATCCTAAGTATATAGATGAACACTCATATTTCTGTGCGTTCTTTGTTTCTGATCCAATTGTGCTTCAACTTCTTCCAACCATGCAACAAGACGCAATTCATTGTTTTGCATGAGCAAAACGTTTTCATTAGTGAAATTGCAAGGTGATTATTAATATCGGTGAGTAACAAAGCTACTCGTGACAATGTTTTCATTACGTTAGTAATATTCCAACTCAAATTCTTAACTTATCTCACCTTTGACCTATGACTAAATTAATGTAAAATAATATTTAAATATATCAGAATTTGATTCTGATAAAATTTACTTATGCCAGTCTGTTTTTGTCTAACATAAAACATTTAGTCGAAATAAAGAAAAACTTTTAAATTATGCAATTAAAATAGTCATGAAACACGTTTATTATTTATCTAATAAATAAATAACGGTATTAAGTTTTATTACAATGATGTAATATACGACAGTCAGTTAATTTATCTATGATTAATTATCCACCAATTCACCATTGTTTATCTGCGTTATTTTAAATATTATTTTGTTATTATTCATTAAGGAGAACCGTGCAGTTATGTGTCCATCGGAGTGCGTATTCTGAAGAAATAGACCATCATCGACGTGGGCCAAAACCGAAGGCGAATTCTTCGGCTCGTTACCACGACATCGTGGCAAGGCTGTTTACGGGACTAATCCGTTTTTATCACCCGCATAACTGCATCAACACATAATGACATGTGTGCTTATAAACAGTGCGATATCACCTGCTGACCGGCATGAAGCTGGTTTTTAAGTTGCAGTAAGCCACCACGGAAGATTTTTCTGTCCAACGCTTACCGGCAAAAACAAATTCTATTCGCTAGGTCATATTATTATATTCATTTTAATTGGGAGAACAATGTGTTTATTTTAGTGATGAGAAATGTTTAAAGTCGTTTATGGATGGCGTTAAAATACTGTAAACGAAGCCGAATTTCTATTAATATACTTAGGTTTAAAAGCTACTTCATGTTGCCGTGATTCTCTTATAAACACCTAAGTTATTATGTATAGTCCGTAGTTGACAGTTATTTGCAGTATATATTTTGAAGTGTAAGTGATGTTATTGTTATTCAGTTAGAAGTTAAATTAATTTCTTACTATCTAACATGTTGATTCACTTCACTTTCAATTCCACTTTGTTTAAATTTGTATACATTGAAAAAACAATTACGTCCATTCATATTCAATAAAAAGAAAACTTTGTCTTGTCTTATAAACTCTTAATGAAGTTGCCAATAGTGTTCTAATCATAAAAAAGTTAGGTATCAATAGCGATATTATAATATTTTTGCAATAGTTTGCGTTATATAAATAATTGTATTGGTTACACGTAGTTTTTTATTTGCTAATATTATAACCCATGCCAAATTGAACCCTAAGCCAACTCTTGTAAGAAACATAATAGTCGAAACGAGCTGGCTCATTCACTAATGACTAGTAATGACCCAATAGCGATAAGGAACAATAGGATTCCGCATTCCATCTTTTATTAGTGATCGATGATTCCAACGCCTAGGTTATTTAATAAAATATTTTGATTTATTTTATTGGTGTATTTAATTACCTTTTTATTTTTTTGTTTAAGTAATTTTATTTGACACAAAATATTAATGTTTTATAGGACAAAGGAAAAATAAAAACCCAAAACCATAACACCTGCCGGTGTTTGATCTTACGACACGAGGCTTATCTATGCCAAGTGCTTTCACCGACCGGCTACCTGGTCCTTATTTAAAACGTTGAAATATTGGACTTCATTCAATTAAAATTGGTATACGTGGGTATATCATACGCACACAAACAGTTTAACTTCATAACCGACCAACCGACTAGTTCATTTACACACACAGTGACAATATCCCGTATGTGTGACCTGTAAACCAATTACGTTGGCCGAGTGTACATCACTGATAAAAATGCTTAGCAGGATGCTAGTCTAGCTCCACAGCCGTAAGGGTTCATAGATTAATTCATCGTGCATGACCTGGGTGGGACGTACAGTAAGATGGATCGTGAGTAAGGCGCTTTAGCGTCCACGCGCGCACTGCGCAGTCTTTCGTTTGCCATCTTGTGAAGTTGACTGTGCGCTCGTTTATGTTTGATATTTTTTTCTCGACTCAGCTTTTCTTTAGGACTATTTCTGTTTACTAACACGCTGACCTTGGTTTTCTATTTTGGACATTAATTTAAAGATAGTGATTTGGACTCTATTTTGGTGTTTGTTGTTATATCGTACGAACTGTTTCAACATGTCGAGAAGAGACGTACAATCAACAGCCAGTCACGCGAATTGCTTGTGAAGATAACCGAATACTTCAAACGCGAATCAGTTAATGGTGGACCTTTATTGCCCGTAACGCAAGTGCAAGATCACGTCACAGAAGCACTTGGAATCGGCAAAAAAACTGTTCGAACCATTTTGAAGGAAAAGTATGGGCCTTCCGGTATTGAAGAAAATGTATTACGTACGCCTAAAAAGAGGAAGAAAAGCAAGCCTGTAACTGGTATTGGCACATTATTACACAAGAAATGAATACCCAACTGTGAGTAAATTGCTGATATCACTACGAGAGGGTGGCTTGTTTAGTGGCAGTTTCACGTCTTTAATAACAATTATGAAGCAAATTGTATTTTAATCCAATGCACTTTACAAAACATATTCAAATCGATCAAATACTCATACAAACTTGAATCGATTTATGGTGTGTATCGAGTACCGAGTCGTATGGTTACTTCACTAGTTACTCTTTCGAGACTCCGTACAGGTACGCAGGCTGGTATACAACTTGCAGAGTTGTCACCAACTACTACTAAAGAAGTTTCAAAAATTATTGACAAATTGAAAACCAACACGAGTACTGGCATCGACGGCATCAGTACTAAAATAATTAAATGTATTAAAGAATAGATTTACTTTTGGATGACTGACAAAATGCATTGCTGCAAATAAGTTTAAAACATGTCCCGCCAGTAACGAATACATTAAACCCAATTAATATTGGTATCAATTAAAAGTATGTTTAACGACCTTTAAATTAACAACAGTTAGAATTGCAACACAACAGATCTCATTAGCACGTAACGTTAAAAAAAATGTTGTCAAAATACGCATTACAACGGCCACTAATTGCACCTCCCTACAAGGGTATAAAACGGGCGACCCGGGTTAAATGTGGGTCATTCGCTATTCAACCTTTGAAGTGAACACACGTGAACAGCTACAGCAAGAAAAATACCCCAGAAGATAGATACCACTGCAGATGAAGCCGCTCAAGTCATTGCACTACTGCAATCAGGGATGCGGCAATGTGATGTTGCTCGGCAACTGAACTTGAGTCGTTTTGCCGTTCGACGAGTGTTCCAACGTTTCCAAGAGACTGGTGGCTATATCCGAAGACGTGGATCTGGAAGACAACGGTGCACATCCGAAAGAGACGATCGCTTCATTGTTTCGACGTCTTTACGTAATCGGTTCTCCAATGCTGTTGAGCTGCAACAACAACTGCGATCAGCTCGCAGAACTTCTGTAAGCGTCTCCACGATTAGAAGAAGAATGCGGGAGAAGAAAATTGCAGCTCATAGGGCTGCTACAGGGCCCAAATTGACTGCACAGCATAGGAGAGACCGGTTGCAATTTGCCCGTGACCATGTGGATTGGACAATAGACCAATGGAGGGCTGTGCTCTTCTCGGATGAGACGAGGGTGTGTCTTTTCTGCAACGACAGGCGTCGAAGAGTGTATAGGAGGCAAGGGGAACGATTCGCACAAGCCTGTATTCAAGAGACAGTGGAATACGGGGGTGGCTCGTGCATGTTCTGGGGCGGCATGTCAATCGACGGTAAAACGAACCTTGTGTGTGTTTCTCGGACTGGAAGTGCTCGCGGGCAAGGGTCGCTGACTGCTGCTCGGTACATAACAGAGATCTTAGAGGAGCAGGTTGTCCCTTATGCGGGTTTTGTTGGCAGTGGGTTCACGTTAATGCACGATAACGCCCGTTGTCACACCGCTTTAATTGTAAGAGACTACCTGCAAGAAGTTGGCATCCCTGTTATGCGCTGGCCGGCGCGAAGTCCAGACCTGAACCCTATTGAGCACCTTTGGGATGAACTGAAACGGCGAGTAAGGGCACGAAATCCTGCCCCTACCACTCTCCAAGACCTTCAAGATGCCGTCGTTGCAGAATGGGACAACATTCCACAAGAGACTGTTGTCACATTAATAAGGTCCATGAGAGAACGCATGGAAGCAGTCATCAGGGCTAGGGGGGGTAACACTAGGTTTTAAGTTAGTTTTAAGGACTTTGTTGTAATTTTTGCTGATAAAATAAAATTTAACTTTTTAATCATTTGCATTAGCTTGCTTTTTTTTATTCCCTGGTAAACAAAAAACCAAATCCATTGATTTATTCTGAAATTTAAATAAATTGCCTTTCCAATTATACCTTATAGTCATATGTATACCATTGATTAATAGGGTTAAAATGACTTTGAAGGGAATTCTTAAAGAGGTGCGATTTTTGTGACGCCGAGTGTATTAAGTTTAGAAAAAAATGATATTAGATACCTCAATATAAATTTTGAAGACCTATCCATAGATACCCCACACGTATGGGTTTGATGAATAAAAAATTTTAAGTTTCAGTTCTAAGTATGGGAACCCCCAAAATTTATTGTTTTTTTTTTCTATTTTTGTGTGAAAATCTTAATGCGGTTCACAGAATACATCTACTTACCAAGTTTCAACAGTATAGTTCTTATAGTTTCGAAAAGAAGTGGCTGTGACATACGGACGGACAGACAGACATGACGAATCCATAATGGTTCCGTTTTTTGCCATTTGGCTAAAAAGATATCATCACTGACACTGACTGGTGCTCTTAAAGGAATTGTCCGATGTCTCCCACTACGCGTCAGGTATATTATTTATAACTCGATGGTTAAACTACATCTTGATTATTTAATCGAAATATGGGGAAGTGCTGCCAAAACGCACCTTAAAAAAATACAAACATCTCAAAATAAAATTATTAAAGTCTTATTCAATTATGATTATTTAGCATCCACTCAAAAGTAAATGTTATATCATTTACAAAAAGAATGCAAATTCAAAAGCGCATGGCGAGGCAGGCAAACTATATAATTTCAAGAGCACCGAGGACAAACTACGGTAGAAAGAGTAAATGAGGGGGCTGAACTCTATAACTCTTTACGAAAAGTTATTAAGAGGCCTATTACATAATAACGAGTTGAGGCCTGATTTCCTCGTTGAAATTGAATACTATCTGTTGGTTGGCATATATAACAATTATTTGATAAAAATAGCTTGTTTTCTCTTCTTCAATAATAATAGAGCGTTTTTTTTGTTATTCATTAAGTTATTTAGTAATAACCTTTCTCCTGAGGCATGTTTAGGCAAATTTTATTTGAGACCTGATTTGATGGCTCTAATTTGCAGATTCTGTTGAATATAATCCATCAAAACCATTTTTCCTATATTTCAAATATCCTGTACTTCAATAATAATAGAATATATTTTTGTTATATGCCTTTTATATAAAGATAAAACGACTGGACGTAACTCAATTTTCTACTAAAAAGGTTTGGATTCAAGTCTGAATATCTCCGAAGTTCTGCATCATTTTGACATAGTATTTATACCAAAATAAACTCCAAGATTTGCTTAAAAATACCAATAATTAAAAATTGCATTAATTTTTTAATTGCTACTTTTATTTTTTAGTGAATAAAGTAAAAGTACTATATAATTCACCGAGCCGGTGATGTGCGCTTAGTACCGCATGAACGCTCTTCGAGGACGGACCTATGTTAGTTGATTTGGCGCTTGCATTTCGTTTCATATAGTATTATTTTAATTAGTGTAGTAAATAGTGTAAATGGATATTTCTCATCAAATTTCGAAAGTTCAGATGTTGTTAAAGTTTCTTTTTTATTGTCAAATTAGATATATTTTTTTGCAGAAATCAAAAATGTAGCTTTATGAGATCTATTTAGGAGTTTTGGTCTTATACATATATTTTTTTAATAATGAAATGAGGGAATAATTAACAGAGTGAGGAATGATTTTTCAATATTTTACAATAAAAAGCAAATAATAATAATAAAGATGAAATTATGTAAGTAATCTATCTATCTATATAATAAAAATGAATCGTTGTTCGTTAGTCTCGCTAAAACTCCAGAACGGCTGGACCGAATTCGCTAATTTTGGTCTCGAAACATTTGTGGAAATCCAGGGAAGATTTATTCGGTGAGAAAATAGTGGTAGGTAGGGTAAGAAGGTAGGTAGGTGTAGGGTACGTGTAGGGTAGGTGTACGGTAGGTGTAGGATAGGTGTACGGTAGGTGTAGGATAGGTGTACGGTAGGTGTAGTAGGTAGATAGGGACAGGACAACATCTGTCGGGTCAGCTAATATAAATATAAAAATGAATCGCCGAAACGTATGTTATCACATTACTTCCGAACGGCTGGACCAAATTGGATATTTTTTTTTTGTGTTCGTTGTTGGCAGGAGAAGGTTTGTATATAAAGGCAATTTTAGGTAGGTAGGGTAGGGTAAGTACGTTGGTTGGGAAGGTTTGGCAGGTAGGTAGATAGAATACGGTAGGGTAGGTAAGTAGTGTAGGGTAGACTGGTAGGTAGGTAGTTAGGTAGTGTGGGGTAGGTAGGTCGGTAGGTAGGTAGGGTAGGGTAGGTGGGGTAGGTAGATAGAGACAGGACAACGTCTGTCGGGTCAGCTAGTTTCTATTATATTAAACTAGGACGTATACCAACACATACACGTACCTGTTACAACATACAAGAAGCAAGAAATAAATAAAATATCTAAAAGTATTGTAAAATACTGTATAAGTCATTCCCTCATCAACGGTCATTCCGTCCTAAATGCAGTGAGGGAATGACGAATTTTAAAGTCAAAGTCAAAGTCAAAGCATTTAT
This sequence comes from Charanyca ferruginea, assembly GCA_947361185.1. Classification (NCBI taxonomy): domain Eukaryota; kingdom Metazoa; phylum Arthropoda; class Insecta; order Lepidoptera; family Noctuidae; genus Charanyca; species Charanyca ferruginea. The sequence continues at coordinate 3,775,094 of OX376081.1, read as the reverse complement.
TTCAATTAAACCATTTGCAGGCACTTTTGAATAGTCAAAATAAAATTGAAGCTAGTTGCTCGTTCCAAAACGTAGGGTAGGTCTCTATGGAGAAGAACGAGCAAGAAACTCCACGGACACTCTTTTCAATCAAGCTTTTACAAAATCCAGGCTACATTATTTTTGTTGCTTCTATATGTGAAAACAATGTAAGTGAAGAGAAATCCAAAACATTTTAATTAAAAATAAATTAATATAAAAGCCATGGCAGTTAAGAGATGACCAATCTCAACTGACAGCGCCCGTTCACGAACATGACGCGCGGATCAGCACCACTTAGCTCAACCATTTTGAAGGGAACCGAATGATCCAACCCGCACGCTACCATCAGTGAGACATTTGAGCGAGCATGACAATGCTCTCAACTGCCATGCTCATTTATGCCAAACACATTGAATAAATAAATGGATCCATAGTTCTCACATTTACATATTAATTGAAATAATGCTATTAATTTATACAAAGCTAAAATTTCCAATTTAAGTAAGTATGTCATTCGACAGATAAAATATAATAAGTAAATATAATAATAACGGTACACGTTATTCATGTCAATAATAAGGGGTGAGCAACATAATTTTCTTGCAATTAAGAAATTCCCTAAAGAGGCTGTGGAGCAGGACCAGCATTATGCCAAGCATTTTTATCATTGATATAATCTTCCAACTTATAATATGCTTGCCTACATAGTGTGCGTTTAATGCATGTTTTAAATTGCCTTTCATTTAATTGCAAAATATCGAGCGGCAAGGGCGTCGCCAGGGGGGGGGCAGGTAGGGGCAGCTGCCCCCCCCTAGACACTTAAAAAAGAAAAATTTTTTTTTTAAATTTTATTGATCAAGGAGAAGGATCTCGCTTGAATTCTTCAATATTAAAATCTTGCACGTAATTGAATATTTTATTGCTTCCAAATTATTTTTATCCCATTGTTCTATTGTTTATCCTATATTTTGTCGAAAATTCTTTCTATGGTAATGAATATAATAATTTTCATTACAATTTTTATTCATTATACACAGTGGCGTAGCTATCCGAAGGCTAGGCGGTGCGATGTATCGGGGCCCCTAAGCTCAGGGGGCACCCCGCCCCTGGCCAGCAAACAGTCAGAATATAAATACAAATTATTTCTGTTCTTGTGCCTAGCCACTTTAACCAATCAGCTGTTATGCAATTGATTTGCGTGATATTTCAATTTCTTTAATTTATATTATCTGAAAATGACTCTTTAACTCTGGCAAAGTGCCAATGCTTCCTTTAATTCTTCTGCTGATGCAAGTTTTATTTAATTGAAGTTGACACCCTTGGTGACTTTGTGCGTCGGAGCTTTAGTCAACAGAAAGGCTTTTTTTATGTTTAATGTCTGCCACATCCATACACAAAGTGTGTCAAGTCACTTGACCTGTTAGAGACCTTTCCTGATGTCTACGTTCACGCACATCGTTCTGATTTCTGAGAGTTGGCTCAAACCTCATCTTCTCTCACCCTACCTTTTTTCCGGTTTCGTTCTTATCCGTAATAATACAATTGGAAAGGCAGGAAATGATGTTGCTATTTGTCTTCGTAGCAATCCTCCGCGAGTAGGTACCTCTTTCTGGAGATCCATATCAAATTAATTAAAACCTTACTTGGTGTTGTCCATTGTCAGAGCATACACATTGCGTCAATATGCCTCTTGTTCCCGTAAACTCCTACTCATCATCGAGTCTGTTAGTCTCGATGTTCTTCCTCTGCAACCGACTTACTTATTTTAATATCTCAGGGGATGACACGTGGCTCGAATTAGTACTAACGACCTGTCTCTCTCTTGTGTCCACTTATGGTGAGTATTCTGCATCTGACTTTTCCAACCATGACCTTATTTTCCTCTCGTATGTTCTAAAACAAAACCTAAACCGGTTCATAAAGGTCTGTATACGTGTTGTTTTGCGCGTATGGATGTGGAGAAGCTACGTCAGGATGCGTCGGAACTCGATGGGTGTCACCTTGCAGCTACAACAACCGTAGACCACCAGCTGTGTATCTTCAATCGATCGGTCCTTGCTCTCTACGACAGACACGTTCCTGTAAAGAGGGTTCACCTAGGCGTCCACCTACTCCTTGGATGACGACAGGAGTTCGTATGGCGATGAGGCACAGGGATCGGGTGAAGAAACCTCTTCAAAGCAAGAAATGTGTAATCAGATTATACGTAACGCCAAACGCCGCCATATCCTCGAAAACATTTCGCCTTCTTCTCTTGCTGATATCTGGAAATTCTTGGGAACTCTTAGTATCGGCAGCCCACGTCATGTGGACTTCCCGAAGACAATTTACCTAGATGATATCAACCGTCATTTCACAGCAACTGGTCATTGGGGTTTGGGCCCATATGTTGTCTCAGACAGATAAGCTGGATAGGGTCCTCAATAGTTGCGTCAGGTTTATCTTTAATTTGAGGAAATATGACCATGTGTCAAGCTTCAGGTACGAGCTAAAATTATTGCCCATTCGCCAAAAAAGTTTCCGTGCGTTGACAACGCTTTCCTCTCTGCTCCACTGTATCTCCCTTCCTTCTTATCTAATGTCCCACTTTCAATATCTATGTTCTTCACACTCTAGGAATCTACGGATTTCTAACAATCTTATCTTGCCTCCTTTTATGTCCAGTTCATTCCTTGCTGGTATGCGCTTCCTCTCGATATCAGAACGGCCTCCACTGACTGTGGGCCGTCCTATGCATTTAAGCGGAAGATATGAATTTATTTTAGCACAAATAAGTATACTTATATGTATTTGTTTTTACTTGATAAAATGAAATGCAACCAGTTTAGATAGGACCCCATCTTTTTCTTTGCACCGGGGCCTCTGGTCACGTAGCTACGCCATTGAATAGGGTATTTTACTCTATACGAGAAAAAATCTATAAATATGTTATTGAGACGGTTTAGGCATAAAGCAGTCGGAAAATGCAAGTTTTAGTTCATAAAATAACAAAACAAATTTTTAAATTCATTTCAAAGTTTTCAGTATTTTTAATCTGTTATAAAACACCGTGAAATAGTAGCTGCCATGTTATTACGCCATACGGCTGTGTAAACAAAAAATTGTCAACTGTCAGTCAACCGATTGGCGTAATAAAGGTTTTGTACTTTTATTATTTTCGTAACCAACGTAATTTTTTCATTATTACACCTATTACAAAATATACTTTTAATTATTTTTAAATGATATCCAATTATCATATTTAATATGAGCTCATTTGATACAAAACGAACTGACGTCATTTACGCTGAGCAATATGGCGTCCAGTAAGAGGCGTTTTCATCAAACTACGCGCGACATTTGAAAATTAAAAATTTAGATGCCGTTCTAAGGCACTTATCGATTGAATAAAAATTTTGTGTTTTTTTTGGTGGCATATTAGCACTACAGAATTTCATTGAGAAACTTTTCAAAAATTGGTGTAATACCCTTGCCCTAGAAGGGCCCTGTATCAAAATTTGTCAGGGGCCCTTCTGCCCGATACGGCGAAGCCCATAAGCGGGATATCTTTTTGAATATAAAATAAATTGATTCATATTTTGATTAGAATAGAATAAAGTTAAGTTTATTGTTTCCAGCATTACAGCTTGTAGTAGTTCATACACAGAACTATAATACCGGAGGGCAAAAGGTTCAAGCGTCAGCATTAGGTATGCTTAGGTCCCCCCCTAAAGGGTTGCTAAACGCTGGTTTTCAGCATAAACCCTTGGCTCCTGTTTACACAAAAAGGCATAGAAATAATTACTTATAATGACTGCTCAAAGCGAACGACCTAAGTTTGAGTGAGATTGTGGGTAACATTTTATGAAATTTTGGTTACACACGTTGGGGCCCCTGCAGTCCGGGGGCCCCGTATCGTTGATACGGCTGATACGGCGGTAGCTACGCCCCTGAGTCAAGAGTTTGTGGAGCTTTACACATTGGACTTTGTACCGTTCTTAGAGTCCCTTCACACTAGCGATTGCCCTGCCTACGTTGTCGAGCCTACGCTGGAACACCGCTACGCATACGTTCATCGATGAACGTATGCGCAGCGCAGCATAGAAACGCCGGCACTACGGGACGCAGCGAGACCTCACACAATTTTGCTGTCGTTTCGGCATACTATATAATACCGCCGACGTCTGCGCTGCGATAGCGCAGCGTTCAATTATCTGCAGAGGAAACATACGATCATCGAACGCCTACGCTTTAGAAACGCTAGAGTGAAGGGGCCCTAGTAGTACAAGCGTCGCCCGTAGGGGTAAGACACGCACTTCCAGTAAGGCTTCATGTGCTTTTGACTGTATTTAAAATTCATGCTATTCCCATCCTCCATATATCAAGTTGCCCCCCCCCCTAGGCTATCGGCTGGCGACGCCCTTGTCGAGCGGTATTTTATTATAACATTTTACACAATACCCCATAAAAGAAGTATGTACTTTTGACAATCTGAAACTTGGTTGATATAATTTGTTCCTATTTCTAGTATTAAAGTTATGTCTGTCACTTATTTTACTAAACAGATGAAGATTTTTACGAACATGCATGATGTTTTCGTATATATATTGACAAGGTACCGTCATGATATTAATTTGTTTAAACAATTCTCTTAGAGACTCGCGTCTGCTGAGATTATAGATGGCTCTGACAGCCCTCTTTTGCAGAATAAAGATAGAATATATATGTGCCCAAAGCAAAATACCGTAAGACATGATACTATGAAAGTAACTAAAATAGACTAGTCTAGCGGTATCCACGTCTGTCAATTGCCTGATTTTTCTGACAGCGTAAGCGGCCGAACTTAGCCGCCCTGCAAGAGATGTTAAGTGAGGACCCCACTGCAGTTTTGAGTCAAGCGTCTTTTCGACGAATTCAAGTACGTCCTTATTTAATAAAACGTTACATTCACTACTTTTAACATTCGGTAAAGCGAATCTTATGCACTTGGTTTTCTTCTCATTTAACACTAAGTTATTTGCAGTAAACCAATTATGAACTTTAATCATGGCGTCATTTACGTCGTCATAGTGCTGTGCCCGTCTATTTACTTTAAAAATCAATGAAGTATCATCAGCAAATAACACCATTTGAGGTTGATTTCTCAGTAAATGCGGTAAATCATTAATATAAACTAGAAATAGGAACGGACCCAATATTGAGCCCTGTGGTACACCCATTTTTACTTTCAAGTCCGATGAATTTACACCGTTTATTTGAACTTGCTGCAGCCTATCATCTAAATACGATTTTACTAATCTGAGCGCTAGTTTGCCGAGTCCGTAATGCTCAAGCTTCAAAAGCAGTGTTTCGTGATTTACGCAATCAAATGCTTTGGAGAGGTCACAGAAAATGCCAATGGCATCCTGTGACTCCTCCCATGCGTTAAAGATATGCTTAATCAAAGTAATACCGGCATCAGTAGTGCAACGCCCTCTGGTGAACCCATACTGTTGATCATGTAGGATGTTATTGCAATTAAAATGACTGAGCATTTGATTAAGCATTACTTTTTCAAACACTTTGCTGAATACTGGCAAAACCGAAACGGGTCTATAATTATTCGTGTCCTTGCATTCGCCGGATTTGAAAAGTGGTATAACTTTACTGTACTTCATTAAATCTGGGAAAACTCCTTGGTCTATACACAAATTAAATATGTAAGCTAAATAGGGTGCTACTGTCTCAATAATCGATTTACAAACATTAGTAGACATTCCCCACAAATCCTCAGTAACTTTGATCTTTAGTTGTTTAAAAGTTTTTATAACAACCTCAGGGTTTATATGTTTAAATTTGAATTCCGAAGGGCAGGCTAAAACATTCGTTTTTAATAAATCAAAAGCAAGTGAGGGCGAGGAAGCTAATTGAAGCTACAACAACACCGGCACTATTAATTTGCTTTTAACATTTCCTATTATATTTGTACCTATTACAAAAGGTCTTATAATATTGAGATGCAGTAAAATAAAAAATAAAAAAATAAGGTCCCATACACCCTTTAAATAAATGATCCTGCAAAAAAAGCTCCTGTACAAACAACTTAGGTTGTAATGGTAATGTGTACTAGATCAACTAACAATTTGTGATGTAAATCACAATCATATAAGTGCTGTATGTGATGGAAGTAGTATTTCTTACTAATGATTTTTAACCGACTTCAATAAAAGGAGGACGTTCTCAATGTATCTAGTTTTTTATGTTCGCATATTAATTTTATGAAAATATTCCGGCTGCAACATTAAGGATGGCTTAATTTTTTGGTGTTAAAGGTGTTTGAGGTTTATGCTGTGGAACATGGCCTGAGGTACATACAACGAAAGTAAAAGTGAGATCATGTTATTTAAATAAAGGTTTTAGAGAGAACAATGAGCGCTAATTGATTGACCGTAAACATCGATGGTTTACCTGTAGGTAGTAGAATTTTGAACAAATAAAAATATAAAATATCATATGTGGGGACATTTTCACACACGGGCATCTGAGCCCAAACTAGGGAGACCCTGTACTATGGGTGTCAGACAGCTGATATACATACACAAATACTTTTTTTTTTTTGTAAATACATACATATATAGATAAACAACACCCAGACACAAGGCAAACACAAGTGCTCATCACACAAATGTTTACCCTGGGTGGGAATCGAACCCGCAACACGCTGCGCAGCAGTCGATCGCTCAGCCAACCAGCAACCTAAGTTGTCAAAGTTCTAAAAACGTGGTAGAAATAATTTAACGTATCATTTTTTGCTAAAAAGAAATTAAAGCAAAATAGAAGTTAAACCATCTATAAAAACCGCGTATAGAATTATTTGTTAGCTTTTAGGAACTGCAAAGGTAACAGGTATCTACAGCGGGTAGCAAATAAAGGCATCAATTAATGCGATTTCAGTGACCTTTATTACACTCTTACAAAATATCAGGCGTTGCAATATTTTTGACCACTTACAACTTCAAATAATTCAGCAATGTACTTTAATATTAGCAGTAATTAGTAACTGTTCATATTATTAGTAGTCAATTTCAATGAGTATGGAACATGATTTTCAAACCTCTAATTAAAATTACCGTGAAAGAATTAGAATATTTATGTATCCTTTCAATTATTTTATAAATTAATTATCTACACTTTACCTTTTTTATGACACGAAAAATATTTATTATACATAATGTCACATAATGTCTAAAGTTAATACGAAAATTTATACTGCGGTGGATCAAGAGCGTTTATAGTCGGCACACTCGCAACAACATCATGGTGCGAGCGAGTGAGAAGATGTGCTCGCCGCGCACTCGGTGCGTAAAAAATACCTAAATAAGCGCAGCGACGAAATGTAACAGGGCTCGGAATCCAAATCACTTCCAACTTTTATAAGGCTATTATTAAAGCACCACCTGTGGAATGCATAAATTGTAAGTTTTTACCGATTTTTATACCTTAATTATAGTTTATTACCTACCGAAACATAGAAGTGAATTATTGTATTCTTTCTGAGTGAAATAAATTTTCTTAAACCGTATGTCTATTCTGCTACAATCTCCCTCGGTGAACACCTAGGTGAAGTGAGCTGTCATCCGTCCGTCTGCTTTGTCAATCCCTAGCATCGGGACTCATGGCGTGTTTTCCACGCTGCGCCTACCGATTCGTGGTCTCCACTCCAGGACAAATCTGCTCCATCGGTCATCGATCCTGCGACAGACGAGACCAGCTCCCTGCCACTTCAGCTTGCTGATTCTGCGAGCTATGTCGGTGGCTTTAGTTCTCCTTCAGATTTTCTCGATGCGAATTCTATCCCCTCACTGCACTCAGGAATTCTGAACTGTACTCAGGAATTGTAGACTAACCCCTCTGTAAGTGTCAACGTCTCGGAAGCATACGTCATAACAGGCTGGTCGCACTGGTCAAAGACTTTTGTCTTTAGACTCTGCGGTATAGGCGAGGTGAAAACACGTAAAAGCTTGTCAAATGCTGCTCGCCTCATCTGGTGTCTCCTCTCTATCGGCTTCCTTCTCAAAGTTGTTCCGGCCAAGTTGCATCGTCTGCCAAAGGTAGACATATTCCTGGACCACTTCGAGCGGTATTAATGGTAATCGGCCTCGGCACGATGTGTTGGCTGAATATAACCTTCGTCTTGACCAAGTTCATGCCGAGACCCGATCGTATTAAGGATTAATTTAGGGAGTGCAACATTTCGGTCAGTTCTTCCAGAGACTATGCCATAATGACGATGTCGTCGGCAAACCGGAGATGTGTGATGTACTCACAGAATTACAAAAACTAGCGAAAGTTCCCACGCAGTTAATCCGCGCGTGTCATAATTAGCAGCAGAAGAATTTGTAAAATAATAACTACCTTTGTTAGTTGTAATAAGTCTTAAACTTACATGAACAATAAAATTATACTTTGATGATAAGCTCATTTGCATTTTCACTTGTTTTTTTTTTCTATTCCGTGGATGTACTCGCCGTATAAGTTAATGCCCCGCCCAGTCCGATCCAATGTTTTGAAGATGTCCTCTAGCGCGTTGATGAATAGTTTCGGGGATATAACATCGCCTTGTTTCACCTCTCTGCGCAGCTTGATGACTTTCGTCTTTTAGTTCTATACTTAGACGGTCATTAAGTAGCGGCGTTGAAAAGACATCGTAGCACCTCGATATATCGCCAGTCTATACGGCATCACTGCTGAGGCTTTTTCGTAGTCCACCAACGCCACTTACGGACAAATCATTTTTTAGTTATTGTTCCAAAATAAATATTTTAAGTAGTACCTAAGTCAAATCCATTAACATCGATAGTTGTCAGCAATAGTGACAGTCTAATCGTGGCAGTTATAGTGTATTATTATCACAAAAATGCTTTGCATTCCTTTTTGACCCGTGTGAATTATTCAAACCTCTTTTATTTTTACTCATGTGCATCCCCCAATCTTCATTGAACAGTGTACTTACGAGATTTATAACCACAGGGGTACCTGTTCTGAAGATACAGAAGCTTGACTTACGAATAACAAAACTTGAAGTCACAATTACAGACAAGCAAAAGAAGAATGAACTATCAGACTCGAAGCTTATCGGGAATACTCAAAGTGTTACAGTCAAGCCGGTTACTAAATCCAAAGAACCTGTCAAATGTGATCAGCGTAGTTTAAATCAAGTAAAAAAATTAAAACAACATAATCGTACAGACATTGGTGAAATATCTTACAAATGTGATGAATGTCAGCGTAGTTTTCGTCGCAACGCTCATTTAAAAAGGCATATTCGTAAACACACTGGTGTAAAGCCTTATAAATGTGAAATTTGTCAGCATAGTTTTAGTCAAAAAGTTGTTTTAGTAAAACATATTCGTACACACACTGGTGAAAAACGTTACAAATGTGAAATATGTCAGCATAGTTTTAGTCGAAACCATACTTTAGTAAAACATATTCGTACACACACTGGTGAAAAACCAAACCGTTACAAATGTGAAATATGTCAGCATAGTTTTAGTCGAAACTATACTTTAGTAAAACATATTCGTACACACACTGGTGAAAAGCCTTACACATGTGATATATGTCAGTGTAGTTTTAGTTGTAAGAATACTTTAGTAAGACATATTCGTAAACACACTGGTGAAAAGCCTTATAAATGTGAAATATGTCAGTGTAGTTTTAGTTGTAAGGATACTTTAGTAAGACATATTCGTAAACACACTGGTGAAAAGCCTCACAAATGTGAAATATGTCAGCAAAGTTTTAGTCAAAAGGGTCATTTGGTAATCCATACTCGTAGACACACTGGTGAAAAGCCTTACAAATGTGAAATATGTCAGTATAGTTTTACTGCAAAGGGTTCTTTAGTAAAACATAATATTCGTAAACACACTGGTGAAAAGCCTCATAAACGTGAACTATGTTTTAGTCAAAAGGATCCTTTAGTATAACATATTTGTAAGCACACTGCACTGGATTTAGATAAAAGAGTAATTTTGTAGTACACACACCGGTGAAATATTTTACACTGTAAATTCGTCAAAGTGTAAATTATGTCAACGTAGTTTTCGGGGGATATCGTATAAAGTTATTTGGTATATTTTCAGTTCAATAACGTTAACAAGATATAATAAACGTTAGATATCCCAACTGTTGGTATAATTTCTTTACATATAACATTTTATATACTGTAAAACTTATTTCGTGTAACGTTATTGGATATAACGTTTATTTAATCGAAAATCATTAGGTCTATCGTTTCAAATATATATTGATAGCATAATTATGATTTACATCCCGATTCAGAGCAATCCGACTCGGATAGAGTAGGTTAGAACGGGATCCCTTTTTGCGCAAAATGTTCTTTTTCCTAATATACTTTGGCATAACCAGTTTGGCATAGTTTGTTTTGCCATTATAATACCTTGCCATATATATTTTTGGCATAATTATGTTGACAGCTAATTTATTTTGGCATATATTTAATTTGCATAATGTTACTAGGCATGATCTGCAAATCTACTGCGCCACGCTTAAAGTATTGTCTTAAAAATTCAATATGTTGTGCTTCAAAAGTTTGTGACAGAAACGAATCGCTGCAAAACCGACTCCACGCAGTCTTGTCTGCCCTACATCTAGAGTGTAATCTAAGACCGCGTAGGCTTGGAGGTGCGAGGCGGCCCGCGTGCTGAGGAGCAGGTGGTTTTAACGCTCGCCGCCGTGGCTGAGACTAACCGGCGCAGCCGGCCAGCAAGCCGAGGCTGCGGTGGTGAGGTAAAACACATCTGCGACGATAAGCTCGCGTGGGACCGCCGGAGCTCCGTAGCGCCGGAGCCGTGACAGGAACCATGCCTGCTGCATATTGCATGCTTGCTTGCATATTGCATGCTTGCTTGCATGCTGCATTCTTGTTTGCATGCTGCATGCATGCTTGCTTGCATGCTGCATGCGTGGTGTATGCTTGTTTACATACTTGCATGCTTGCTGCATGCATGGTAAAAATATGTTTTCAATATCTGCCGCGGCAGCGGCCGCCGTGCGCCAGATCCCCTCTACCGTTGGTGAATCATTTGGTTTAGGTTTGAACTGTGACCAGCTTAAGAAAATATTTATAAAAAATTTCATATTTAAGTAGTGTACCCAGCTACAAATTATCAATAATTAGACTAAGTTATAATGTGTATTTATGCAATTTTGCTTTGTGTTTTTAACTAGGCGCCTTTATCATATTAGACTAAATAAGTGTTGTCTCTTGTGTGGTATATCAAAAGATATTATATTCAATGTATACTATGCTTATAGAAATTAGTTATTTTAAAATTATATCAGTCGTTTATTATATTAACTGATCATTATGTGAAACAAAATTATAGAATCAGTTGTTATTATATCTTGTAAATATTAGAGATTTTGTAATTATATCATAATATACTAGCTGACCCGACAGACGTTGTCCTGTCCCTATTTACCTGCTTACCTACCCTACATCTACCCTATATTGATATTAGGATAATAAACAAGATTAACTGAATAATATTTTATTTGTAGAAACAAAACGACTTACTCTGTCACAGCTGTCACACTCAGAAACAGAAAATATGAAAAACTAAACGGGCAAACACTCATTCAGCATACAGCCGAGTATTAAAACAAAATTTAATCCAATAAGTACTCCCACTAAATTTTATACAAAAGAAAACTTAATAATTCCCGCCTTTAAAAACTTAAAACAATAAACAACTCATAGAACTGACAAAATTTTATCTCTTATATTCTTAAATTTAACAGTAGGCAAAGCCTTAGTCAATATATCAGCCAGTTGATCTGAACTTTGCACATATCTTATAATTATCAACTTTTCTTTGAACTTTTCTCTAATGAAATTTAATTTAACATCAATATGTTTTGTCTTTTTATGATAAACAGGATTATTTATTAATCTCTCTCTGATTATCAATATCTACTAAACTCCAAGTGTTATTGATATGACGAGCTTCTAATTCTTCATTTATGGCTTCTAGCCATAACTTACATTTTTCACTATTAATTGCTTCATCATAAGCCACAGGTACACCCAACTCCATTAAATTTGCCTCAAAAGCATTATTTATTCGCGGTCGCAAAATCATATTTGAACAACCTATATCAGTAAGATCCACATCTTGTGAAGGTTCATAGTTCTCATCACTTTCATCGATGGCAGTATGTGTGTTTCATCACTTCCTAAATTCTGATCACTTGTTTCAACCTCTGTGCTGTCTATCACCACTTCAGCATTTTCTTTATCATCATCACATACGAATAACTGAGCTTTGTTGTGTTTTAATTCTGGACTATTCTGTTCATTGAAAATAACATTTCTTGATATTGTAATTCTTTTTGTGGTTATATTTTATAGTTTGTATTGTCATATCCAACTAACATCATCTTACGATTTTTAGAATCATGCTTCTTTCTCAGCTGATCTGGCACATGAACATAACCTTCGCATCAAAAACTCTGATATGGTCTTAACTAGCTTTGGCACGACTCCACAACTTCATAGGTGTAATATTTGGCGACTGACTTAAGGATGTGCGATTTAATAAATAAACAGCACAATTAACCGCTTCTGCCCATAGATTGAGTGGTATGTTACGGGCATAAAGCATGGATCGAGCACTTTCAACAATTGTCCTAATTTCTCTTTCTGCCCGGCCGTTCTGTTCAGGTGTGTGTTCTGTTAAGGGGTAGTAAGCTCATGAGAAATACCATCACTATCAAGATATTCTTTGAAGTCTTTGCTTGTGTATTCTCCACCATTATCAGTGTGTAATAAGCGTACACTATGTGAAAACTTGGTTTTAATCATCAAATTATATTTTTTAAACACTTTAATACATCATATTTATTCTTTATAAAGTACACATACCTAAAACTTGTGGCGGCGTCTTTAAAAATAACGAAATATTTTATACCTTGTACTGAAGGCACAAAGTGGTCCACAAACGTCACTGTAAACAATGTCACCTGGTTGCTGTGGTCCTCTGTTAGACTTTTTAAATGGTTGACGAGCATGCTTACCATAAGCACAACCCTCACATACAAAATTATCACAGTCTGATAAGTCCACACCAGTAATTACATTATTTTTGCACATTTTTTGAATTTCTTGTATATTCAAATGTCCTAAACGTTCATTCCATGTTTTAAGATCCAATTTTTGCACAAAATTACATACAGGGTTCTCAATTGTTAATATCTTTCTTAATATATATAAATCTCCTGTCACGATGTTTGTCCACGATGGACTCCTAAACTACTGAAGCGATTTCAATGAAATTTGTACACCGTGTGCAGTTTGATCCAACTTGAAAGATAGGGTAGGTGTAGGGTAGGTGTAGGGTAGGTGTATTTAACTTATATAAATTGTAGCTTTGTAAAGATGCACACAGCACTATTTTATTGTCTGTATATATCAAAGCATCAGTATATTTCTTTAGAATATGATAACCTTGTCTTGTCACTACTCCTTCAGAAACTAGGTTTCTTTTCAATTTTGGTACATATAGAACATTTTTTAAGATACTCGTCTCCCACTGTCCACTGACACACATGTCAAACAAAATATTTCCTTGGCCAATCACTTCCACAGACTCTTCGTTTCCTAGTTTCAGAGGAGATCCCGTATACTCATACAATTCAACAAAATTTTCACGTTTATAAGACATGTGAGCTGAGGCACCGCTGTCCAATATCCACATCATTATTTTTTTCCTCTATATTTGCTATAAACGCTAACATATTTCTTTCTCCTTGTTCATGTTGTTGTTGTTGTTTAAGGGCACGGCAATTTCTTGCATAATGACCACGTTTCCCACAGTTGTAACATATAAAGCGATGTGCCTTTTCATTTAATTCTTCATTCGCTTTTATTAATGGAACAGTTTTCTTCTTTATACTTTGTTTTGCCACTAATAAAGCTGTTTCATTTTTTTCTTTTACATTTAAACTAGCCTCCTCATCCAACAAGCGAGCTGTCAAGTTTACTATAGTTTGATTCTTAGAATCAAGTGATATCCACGCCTGACGTAAAGATCTGTACTTGGGAGGTAGTGTACTCAATATTTTAGTGATGATCGCAGTATCACTAATAACTTCTCCGCTTTCTTTAAGTTACTTTGCCAAACTTTCGCGCTCACGTATCATCATTTTAGTCATCTCGGATTTTTGTTCATAAATAGACACAAGTTTGATCATCACCTCAAGCGCTGATTCTCAATTTTCGATAAGTGCTATTTGATTCAAATCCATAGCCGATGTCAATATGAACATTGCCATTCCATCATCTTTATTCCACTGCATCGCATTTCCTTTTGGTTTTGGTGTGTTGATATCTAACCCTTTGGCGCGGAGAGCACATTTTATTTGAAATTTCCATTGCTTAAAATTCGTTCCATCAAATTTTTCTAGATTCATAGTCTTTCCAAACTCCATTTTACAGCACGCGATTCTACAATGCAGCACGTGGTAAACAATACTATGTACTTACTTGACTGTTTTTCTGCTCTTTGTTTATTATATTCATTTACGTGGTTCTGGGCCCATAACCTATTGATATTAGGATAATAAACAAAATTTCTTAAACAGAATAATTATTTGTAGTAAAAATAAAATTATTTGTAGAAACAAAACGACTTACTCTGTCACAGCTGACACACACAGAAGAAGACAATATGAAAACTAAACAGGCAAACACTCATTCAGCCTCCCTACCCCCCCCCCCCCCTCCCTTCGCCTACCTTACGCCTACCCTACGTCTACCCTACGCCAACCTTACGCCTACCGTACACCTAACCTACCCTACTGTAGTGTAGAAGTTATTATGTACTAGAGATTCGAATACATAATTCATGTAACCTTTAATTATAGTTCAGTTTGTACCCGACATTGAAGCGTTTTATTAGTCTCTCGACCTGTCCTCCTTACATGGCGACCCTGCCATCGGGCACTGATGTTCGCGCTTGTTGTTGACATCCCAATCGTTATATAAGGAAGTGTAGTCACAATGATGCCAGTACGAAAATCATATTGTATTTACTCCTAATCGCAAGAAAATGGGTTCCTAGTCGACCAAGGAGGAAACAATTGTGGCGCAAAATGCTGTTGGAGGTTCCAATAGTGCAGAAACCTCACAATTGGTGTGGCACATGAGTACTACAAATATTATATTGCTCCTGATCCTGTTACTGGCCGGGCTGGCGTTTCTGTATATGTTGCTGAAGTTTTATAAAAAGATTCACCGAAGATGGGCAATAGGGGATATTACTGCAATGTTCTGGCACCAGAGTGCAGCACTAGCATAATGCGTAAACAGTTTTCCGATGAGTCGTTCAAAGCGTGAAATTCTGCCTTTAATTGAGTTCAAAATTGGGAAGTGTACACGGAATAATAAAAACAAGAGGAAGTGCCCTTAGTCTTACTTAATACTGAATCCAGTGTCGCCAAACTCACACATTTACAAATTAAAATGTACTTGCAATACACAGAAAACGATGATATATTTGGCTACAAATTAGAAACGCAACTTTGGCGAAAAGCTTATTTATTGTTGTTTGAAATTAAACCGTGTCACAACTGACGAACGTTGCTATTATTTACATGTCAAAATCACTAAAGAGATTTTTTCCATCTAACAATCCAATTCGAGCAATGTCCAACGAGTTACGCTATTCGACGCTAGAGAGCGCTGTTACCAAATTACTTAACATGACCATGGCCATGGTCATGGTCATGTCATGTGATGTTGTCTATTTATAGTAATAAATAGATGTCATTTTCGCATGCAACTGTTATTTATTTTTCTATTCAATGAGAGATGTGGTCACGTTGTCGATAATTTGTACAATGTAAGAAATATAATTACCTACAGTTTTTAAATTAGAATAGAATGAATAGAATATAATAAACGTTTATTGTCTCCAGTATTACAGCTAGTAGTAGAACATACACAGAACTATAATACCGAAAGCAAAAGGTTCAAGCGTCAGCATTATGCTTAGGTTCCCCCCTGAAGGGTTGCTAAGCGCAGGTTTCCAGCTTAAACCCTTGACTCCTGTTTACACAGAAAAAAGCATTTTAGCAACAAACAAAATGATTATTAAGAATGTAAACAATAAAAAAAATTAAAAAAAAATGAATTGAAGTGATCATACATTACCAGTTTTGGAATTAATTTTATTTTGTACGTAGAAATACAAATATAAATACTGTGGTTACGACTGGCAATTCAGTTAAGAATTAAACTATAAACATCGAACATCGTCGTGGGCAACTTTTATAATAATTTGACGCAATCTTTTTGGTAGTCGAAAACTAATAATTTGCATTTTTGTTTGAAATTTGTTAGGTTTTTGATGTTTCGGAAGGGTCCCGTAAATTATTCCAAATCTTTGATGCTGCATATTTGAAGCTGCCCCTATAGCCTTTATGTCTCGGTATCAATAACGTTCCATTTAGTTTTGATCTGGTAAACAAATTGTGCGCGTCTTTACACCACGATAATAAATTGTACAAGTATGAAGGTCTTTTACTTGCAATAATTCTGTGTGTGAAACACAACAAATGCAGGTTGCGCCGTGATTCCATATTAAGTTGGCCCTTCTCAGTTATAATAGGTGAGATGTGCACCCTTCTTGCGACTGGATAGCTAAAGCGAATGCATGCGTTCTGAACCCTCTGTATACACTGTTTGGTCTTTTGAAGAAGTCTGGGGCCATATACAATATCACAGTAGTTAAATGGAGAAAGCACGAGCAGATCCGAAAGGAGTGTCCCAACAACCACGGAGAGGTACTCACGAATTCCGTAGAGAACCTTCAACCTATAAAAGGAATTACGTATCAGACCATTGATGTGTTCTGTAAATATAAGTTCCTCGTCCATCAGTAGCCCCAAATTCCTAGCAACTTTCACTCTTTCAAGTGCTTCTCCGTTCACTAGCATTGGCTTGTATAAGGTATCCGCCGCTTTAATTTGTGACTTGGTGCCCAGTATCATGCATTTTGATTTAGCTGTTATATGCTTTACAATGTGTTTAATGTAGTGAATCCACATGTTATATGTTTAGAAATATACCTATAATATTTCTATTTTATAAGAATAACATCACCACATTAACTTACTGCCATACATACTTACTTATAAAATATTAGTGAAAACAGCACTAAATACTTTGATGTTTTACCTACTTTTTAGATTTTTAAAAAGTATTTTTAGTTTTAAATATGGTTATGATCGTTATAAGAACCTGCATCATTGTATGAAACACTTCCTTAAGAATTATGATAACAACAGATTATTTAACACACACACTGACGTAAGTATTGTTGACTGCAGGCGATGAAGCGAAGTGGAGCACCATCGCTGTCTATAATTTGTTGCAAGCGGCTTCGCATACTGCACACCATATTCCAGCAAGCATCACTTCTTCTTCTTCACTCTGTGTATGGCGCAATTATCTTGCAACTAATATTAATTTTACGTGCCGGCTTGTATTGTTTCAGTCCAACAGCATGCAAATGTTTTCTAACTGTTTGAACAGAAACATTATACTGCACTGCAGTTGACCGACTAGGTGTAAAGGGGATCTGTAATGTCTATTAACAATCGCTCGGTGCCGTTCTGATACGGGAGCAAACATTGTAGGTTTTGGTCCTGAACGATCCTTTTGAACGTTTCCTGTTTCTTCAAAACGCAATCTCACTGTATTTCTCTGAAACAAAGAAATGAAACGGTGTCACTTTACGTTTAAGTATATAAAACATATGTTTGTTTACGCCACGGCACAAGGAATAGCTAGATATAAAAACCAAGTATAATATATTAGAAAAATACACTTACTGCTATAGCAATCTCTCTTATGCCAATATTTTCCTCGTGCAAATGGATTATTTTGTATTTTAAATAATCACTGAATTGAGACATGTTAATAAAGCTACAAAGTTATATTTCAAAATTTGAAAAACTAGTTGACATTCGCAATTTAGAAAGGCAACGTAGAAAATGTTCGCGCGTAGTCACTGCAATTGTGCGTAGACTGGCTTTAGTTCGGTATTTTTTTATATTCCTACCCATATCCTTGTTAACATTTGAACACGAGTTTTACAGTGAATACGCATTTGTCTTTCAACTACCCACTTATTACAAGTTAGGTTAAAATATTACATTTTTTTTAAAGAATGTGTCCGCGTTTGTATTTCTTTACAATAATGCACGAAATACTTATTGAATAAATTCTAAATTGAAAGCAAAACAATAACCTCGACACAGAATTTGAACTCGCATCTAATTCGTATCAGCCTTATACACGGACCACGAGACGAATTCTACATGCGTAAAATATTTAAAATAAGCTATTAGTTACAAACTCAAACTCAAAATCATTTATTTCAAATAAACCATTTACAGGTACTTTTGAATTGTCAGAGTCAGTCAGTCAGAAAGTTGAAGCTAGTTGCTCGTTCCAAACAGTAGGTTTCTATGGAGAAGAACGAGCAAGAAACTCCATGAACAACACTCTTTTAAAATCAATAATATGTTACAAATTTCGGTTACATCATTCATATTGAATCTAGGGTACAATGTGAGAACAATGTAACAAGTCGTGTACGTTAAAAGAGGTTTAGATAAAAATATAATCATAATAAACAATTCAAAATAAAATTAGAATAACCGAGGCAGCTAAGAGATGACCAGTCCCAACTAACGGCGCCCGTTCACGAACATGACGCACGGATCGGCATCATTTGACTCAACCATTTTAAAGGGAACCGAATGATCCAACACGCGCGCCACCGTCAGCGAGACAATGACACTAATTATATTACAATACTGTGATAAACTTTAAGTCTTACGGAATAAAAATCAAAATTGCATAACAAGTAGTTATAAATATCCTAATACTAACGTTTTAAAGATCAATTTTGCGTGTCTGTATTATTATTGCATTCGTTTATCGAGTAGCGCTAGTCAGATGAACTCATACAAATTGAATAACCCTTATTGTTACACGCAGAGGGTTTAAATTCGTTTGTTTTTAGGGTGGGTCAGGTAACAACTATCACCCACTGTACGTAATGGATCAAAAATGACGATTAATTAATTATGTATGTGTATATTGACATATTTTTCTGTGATAATATGAGTCCGTAATATGATTGTATGTAGAAAATTGATTGACGTCCCAATGAAATGACGCATTATTTTAGACATGACAATATCTTTTTTAAATACGTGACAGTCTTTTAAAAACATAATTGACATCTGAATTTTTGTGAAAATAAACTATATCTTTACTCACGAAAAAACTGACTTCCATTTTCAGTAGGCTGTGCTGACGTACTTGGCTGTGGTTCTTCCTCGTTCTCTATCACTCGAACTTCTGCTGGACGCGCTCTACTAGCCTTATAATATTTATTATCAAAATTCTCACCTTGCTGACATCTTTCATTCGGTGCTGTTGGGTTCTGGTCAGAGGTTCTCTGACTGGCTCTTCCTCGTTGCTGGAACCAACGACTTCGGCCACGACCTCGCCTATTACCATACCTACCTCGATTTCCGCTTTGGTTCTCATAATACGTAATCCGTCTGAAATTGGACTGATCGTTATTATTACGACTCATGGCCATAACCTCTGCCGACGAGGACGATAATGATATAATAGGGGTTCCGGTTCCGGCGATCAGATCGTAAACACGTACGTCAACGTCCTCCGCAAAGTATAATTAGTATCAGTGTAAATAGTGCAATTCAAAGGAGTGTCAACGCAAAAACCAAGTGAACAAGACAATAAAAACAAACCAAGAAAGTGAAAACAGTGAACATCACATCGTTTTGTGGCAAAAACTGCATTAACTTCCACTCAACGACATAACCTAAAAGTGCGATTCATCTTAGCAGTGATACCAACCTAACCAACCGACTTGTCTTGTCAAGAGACTGCATATGTCACTTTGACACTGTCAGGACAGAGAAAGTGTTACCAGCAACAATAAATTAATTACCAACAAACTAGTGTTGCCACAACAAAAGAATTACCCCAAAAGATGGAAAAAAGTATGGTAGTGCTGCTGTCTAAACTGGATGTGAAATTAAACCAACAAACTAAACTCATTACGGAGTCAGTAACAAAAAATGTTATGGAAGCTTTAGATGAAAGAATCAAAATAATATCGGAAAAAAATACTAAACTTAAAGCCAAAATAACTACACTCGAGCAAAAACTCAACATGATGGAAAAAGAAAAGAGAAAATACAATCTGGTCTTTTTTGGGTTAGAGGAAATTGGAAAATCAGAGGCAGAGCTGGTAGACTACATCAAGGAAACAGTTATAGAAACAGGAACACATCTTGATAGCAATGAAATCAGCAACTTATACAGAATTGGCAAGTATAACAACAAAAAACCGGCCCGTCGTAGTCTCCATCACATCTATATGGAAAAAACATACGATTTTGAAAAATAAGGCCAATCTCCCACCAGGAATTTAAGTTAAAGAGGACTTCTCTAAAGAAGTACTCGAAAAGCGGAAGCAGCTACAACCACAAGTGGAAGAAGAAAAGAAGAAGGGAAACATAGCCTTTTTTAAATATGATAAGTTAATAGTAAAGAAACCATCAGACAAAACCAGAGACAAAAGGAGAAGGGAAGAATCGGGCTCACCCAACTCATCAACACAAAAGAAAGTAAACAAAGAAAACTCACCATGTTCACTTGCCAAAGCTACAACAAAAGAAATTGTACAACCTAATATACTAAACTATGTTGAGCGGAAGAGATCAGCTTCAATATCGGAGACTCCAAAAAACTAATCACGGAATACCCCCGAAACCTTAACAAAAAAAGCACAACCCTAGAAAAAACAACTATATTAAAATGCACCCCAAGCCGGCCGGTCACTGTGGGGGAAGAAGACCATTACCCTCCAACATGTTTACCCAAGAAGCATACTCATACATCAACTCGCCAACACAAGAATACCATACATATCGCTACCTTTAACACTCTTACCCTCAGAACTAATGAAAGCTTGGCAGAGCTGATGACAGCACTGACAAAGATAAACTGGGCAATAATAGGATTAAGTGAAGTTCGACGCCTAGGCGAGAGTATAGAGGATCACGGCGATTTTATATTCTACTTTAAAGGAGATACCCCTGGTCAGTATGGGGCAGGATTCTTGGTCAAAAAAGAACTCAGTACCTATATCGATGAATTTATCGGTATATCAGAACGTATTGTAATACTCAACCTGAAACCACAAAATACAGAAATGTGGTCAATTATACAAATTTACTCTCCAACCGAGCAATCAAGTAATGCAGAAATTGATACTTTCTATACTACATTAACAAATGCAATAAAAGAACATACTCACAATAACTTAATAGTGATGGGCGATTTTAACGCAAGAACTGGAAGAATACAAGACGGAGAGGAGATGATACTAGGTCCATACAGCTTTGGGAAAAGAACAAGGAATGGCGAGAAACTTATACAACTGGCTTACGAAAACAACTTAAAAATACTAAATAGTCTTTATAAAAAACGCGAAAATAACAGATGGACATGGATATCTCCGGATGGCTGCCACAAAAATGAGATTGATTATATCCTTACCAATAAAAGCAAAGAATTCCAGGACTGTAGAGTCATTAACAACCTTAACTTCAACAGCAACCATAGAATGCTCAGAGCTAAACTACTACAGACAAATATGGCGCAGAAATGCAGGCCATTCAAGATAAAACCACCTCAAACCGCTTCACCAGAGATTACAGAAAGATTGGAAAGAGAACTAATAGATTTTATGGAAGGTACAAAATATCTAGATGTCCAATACAAATATAACAAGTTTGAAGAGCTCTTAAAGATAGAGAAAATAACTAAACCAGTTAATGAAAAAAACGCAGTAAAATGGCTAACAAACGAAACGATGGAACTTTTGAAAATCAGAGCGGAACTAATATCTACAACTGGAAAGACAAAAAGAACTAGAATTAAAATAAGCGAGATAAGTAAAAATATAAAATTAAACATGAGAAAGGACCGTCAAAGACATAGACTAGAAATACTGGAAAAATGTATTCAGAAAACCGGAGGCATCAAGAAAGCAACGAAACAACTGAAAGAAAAAACGGACTGGATACCTAACCTCTCTGACAAAAACATGAAACGCAAAACAAGACGTCCAGAAATTATGTCAATAGCCACAAACTTTTTCAGAGACGTGTACTCAAAGGAAAACAACAGCGAACCGACCAACTTGGCAGGCGGAGAAGAAGTACCGAAAATAATACCCGCAGAAGTCGAAAAAGCCATAAGAACCCAAAAGAAGGATAAAGCTCCTGGATCAGACGGCATCAGTAACGAATATCTTACAGAGAACATGGAACACCTCGTCCCGATTCTTACATACCTTTTCAATGAAGTGCTGGGTAACGAAACCATACCTGAGCAATGGTCAACATCAACTATAATATTGCTACACAAAAAAGGAGACAAAAACAACATAAACAACTACAGACCTATTAGTCTAATGTCAAATATTTATAAAGTATTCGCTAAGATACTCCTCAACAGAATAACGAAGACATTAGATGACAACCAACCGAGAGAACAGGCCGGTTTTAGAAGTGGATATTCAACCTTGGACCACATTCATGTTGTGAAACAACTATTTGAAAAGGGCAGAGAATATAACATAACCTTCTATTGCTGCTTTGTGGACTATAGCAAAGCCTTCGACTCATTAGAACAGGAGATGATTTGGCAAGCTCTTAAAAATCAAGGCGTAGAATATAAATATATTAGGATTCTTAAACAAATCTATGGTAACAGCAAAGCCAAAATCAAACTAGAAAAGGAGGGTAAGGAAATAAGAATCGAAAGAGGGGTACGTCAAGGTGACCCAGTGTCACCTAAACTGTTCTCAGCTGTTCTGGAGGAAGTGTTCCGGCAACTTGATTGGGAGAATTGTGGGTTACAAATTAACGGCGAAAATCTGTCGCACCTAAGATTTGCAGACGACTTAGTGATCATCGCACAGACGGGAGAAGGTCTACAAAATATGCTGAATGATTTGGACAGTGAAAGTCGTAAGGTGGGATTAATCATGAATGCGGAAAAAACTAAGGCCATGACGAACGGGCACCAGACACCTATCTGCGTGAACAATAACACAATCGATTATGTAGACGAATATATATATCTAGGTCAAATAATCTCGCCTATAGACCTTACATCCAAAGAAATTAATAGACGTATAGGAAATGCATGGAAACAATACTGGAATTTAAAAGAGGTCATGAAAAACAACGAAATGAGCATGGCTATTAAACGTAAACTTTTCGACACTTGTATACTGCCTGTTCTCACATACGGCTGTCAAACCTGGGCACTCAATAAAACCCATGTCAGGAAACTGGAAACTTGTCAAAACGCTATGGAGAGGAGCATGATGGGAAAGAGGCTTTCTGATAGATTAAGAACTAGCAATATTAAGAAATGTACTAGAACAAAGGATGTCACAGTAACTATCAGAAAACTCAAATGGAAATGGTCAGGACATATCATCAGAGGTAAAGAGAAGTGGTCGAAAGCCTCAATGCACTGGTTCACAAGTCATTGGAAACGGAAACGAGGTAGGCCACCAAGAAGATGGGTGGACGAGATAAAAGCTATAGCAGGTGGTGGATGGACAACAATAGCCAATGACAGAGAGAAATGGAGACAGTTGGGGGAGGCCTTTGCCAACAAGAGGCACACAGAAAGACAAAAAACAACAAACGCAATGTAAAACAAATAATTTATTTGATTTATAAATAGAAATAAGTAAAAATTAAATAAAGCATGAATAATAGTAGGTATATATGAAATTAAATTAAACTGTATTCTATTAACTAATATGTATGTAATTATGATGTCTGAATAAAGGCTATTATTATTATTATTATTCTCATTTATTCATTTATTTACATATTTAATTATATTTTTAAATATTAGTAAAAAAATAAATAAAAACATTTAAAAATATAAAAAATAGTAGCCCACCGGTATCGGGAATAGGGTCCAAGCTACCGGTGGTCAGGGCTCCTGAGAGAGGAATCTCCTGACTATACGCGCCGTGTCCAGGAGTACCGCTTTCTGTATCAAGCCCTTGATCCAGCTGCCCAACGAGAGCCTCCTTAGGTGTTGGTCGAGGCTCTTGGAAATGAGTCCATTGGCCGTAACGACTATCGGCACAATGACTGCTGTATTCACATCCCACATGTCGACAACCTCGCGAGCCAAGTCAAGATACTTAATTTGTTTATCTTTCTCGGTTTTCACGAGGTTCTCGTCATGCGGAACCGCTATATCAACAATCATTGCGCGACGCTCTAATCGATCTATCACCACTATATCAGGCTTATTAGCAATTTATTATTATTATTATTATTATATTTTATATACTTTATGTATCTCGAGACCCAGAGGTCCCGGGCCTTTGTAAGGCGTACGAGGAGCCGAAGCCAACTCGCAGAGGCCCCTTAGGTAGCTTTATATGAAATAAGACATCAACCGACGATTATCCCTGTATGCACTATGCAAGTGCACCCAAGGACAACCCCCGGTTGGGGCAGGACTATTACAGGACATGGAAACTAACAGTACTGGACTATGGGTATGGGTTGCTAAAGTGACTTGGTTACCTGGAACTATGAAGTGACTATGGCCCCTGCCGAATCAATGTTTGTATACATGGATAAAATAGCAGGGGGTGACTTGCACACTCACTAAATGGGCCCCCTGAAACAGTCGCTAGCACGAAGTGACGTAGCGACAAGGGGGCAACATATCTTGAGGTGCTAGAGGAGTGGAGAGGTATTCCACGGCTATCAGGACAATCCCGGAAGTACGGTCAAGATCCCTACCAGCGTCTTACTGGAATACTTCCTTACCCTGAGCACGAATGCTCTCGCGAGTTTCCACTCTAACCGGCCAATTAAGGCAAGATAGAGGTGGGAGCTCCGTTCCTCATCTCTGGCTTGCCCTTATTGAAAGGCAAGCCAGAGATGAGGAACAAGACTTCTCCCGGGAGATCAGGTCCGTGGGGTCGCTACTGCCCAACAGCTCGCCACAAGCTGCCCTGCGGGTTTATTATTATTATTTTTGATTCTTTGTTTTTCTTCTCATAAAAGAGAGTCGAAGACCTTACACACGGGCCGGAGCCAAGTGTGTAAGGGGTTATTATTATTATTATTTATTGCTACTTGAATCGACCTATACGTACCTATCGGTATTTCCCTCGGATTGGGTAATTGTTAACTCGACAAACAGCTCGGACACTTGTTTCCCGAAATCTTTAATGGAAGAGTCATTCTGCCTAGTATTTAATAATATATTCAACCGACTTCAAAAAAGGAGGAGGTTATCAATACGTCTGTATTTTTTTTTTATGTTTGTTACCTGATTTCTTTGGACTGGGTGAACCGATTTTGATGATTCTTTTTTTATTTGAAAGCTAGTGCTTTCCGTGTGGTCCCATTTTAATTTGGTCCAGTTCTGACAATGGCATCCATGAGAAAACCGTATAAGTCTTAAATTTGCATTAAGTATGTGCGCAATTTGTTACCTACGCGATTTCTCCGGCAAATGAAAACCGATTTTGAAAATTCTTTTTTTTGTGGATGGTGACAACCTGCTCTTTAACACAAAATTAATTAATTTACTTTTAGAATCCGAATCCAGCATCGATTCGTAACAGTCTATACTATCGATTAGCTGTTTTGTGTTAGAAATTTCATCGTTAATTAGTGGTAATAAATTTAAAGCAATTTTTAAGTCAAATTTAGCCATGGTGCTAATTTTACACAACTCTAATACCTCTTGATATATCTTTTCGAAGTCGATACAATACTTATTGAATAGTAAATACTCTTCCTCCTTTAAATCTTCTAAACTAGTATAGTGCGTGCCACGAAAGATGAGACTTGACACAGACTTGATTTGACTTGCTCAGTACTCAATTTAAAGAAATTTACCTTTAAATCGAGTACTGCGCAAGTCAAATCAAGTCTGTGTCAAGTATCATCTTTCGTGGGACGCACTATACTTATTTAACTCAATTTTTCATTATAATTCGTAAAAATTTCCTTAGCCTCCTGTAATTTCACACAATTTTCCCTTGTCCACGTTTAGGACCTATTTTAATAAGGTATTTCTTAATATCCAAAAGATCATAGTTCAAACATTTGATGAATCTAGCCATTTATACTACATTTTATAGTTATTATAACATACCATTATACTACTCAGCCGCAATCCAGTGAACACACACTATATATTTCACGACACTCACTCACGCACAGATATTCGGTTTCGCAATTTGGTACTGCATGGAGACCACTCAGGACGGCAGGACAAACACCAACATCAGCCTTCAAGGTCATTTGGTTTTCCCACGTCACCACGGCGAGCACGGCGAAATCCATAACCTCGTATTCTTGTTATATTATGTTATTCATTGTAATACGCATACATCATTAATTCATCGTCATTTTTGATCCATTACGTACAGTGGGTGATAGCTGTTACCTGACCCACCCTAATATTTTGAGTAGCGATGGTAGCTTTATGATTCAATTAAACAAAAAATATACACCTATTTAGTTGGTTAATTGATAGCGGGGCGTCTATATCAGCGGTTAAACATAAACATATTTTAGATCATAGGATTCCTATACATAACGATAGCATAACTATAACAAGTATCGGAAGCAAAGTTCGTGCTATTGGATACGTTTATTTACACTTATCAACGCATGGACAGAGATTTAGTCATAAGTTTTATGTAATTGATGCCCTGCTATGTAAGGCGCATGGAATTCTCGGACAAGACTTTTTACGCAAGCATAACGCAATTTTAGATTATAGGATGAAATCATTATCGTTGGATAGTGATGAAAATAAAAAAAAAATACTTTCAAGTTAATTACTAATTATGACAACATCATTATAGCACCAGCTAGGTCAGAATCCATTCATTACGTTAATACTAGACTATCAGAGGAAAGTGTAGTATGTGCTTAAGAAATACACAAGGGGGTGCATGTGGCAAGTTCGCTAGTAATGCCGGTCAATGGAAAAATACCGATATGTAAACTAAATACAACAGATGATGATTTAACATTTTCTGGAGTAGATTTAACTATAGAAAGTGCTCGACAATATGATATTTGCGGATTCAATACAAGCGAGCGGAATGCGTCCCGACTTCCCGAGTGAAAAATTTGTTTTCTAAATTACGGTTGCAACATTTGAATAAGGAAGATCAAATTAATATCGAGAGTTTATATGCTAAATATTCTGATATTTTTTATTTGCAATGGGATAAGTTGTCAACAACTAATCAATTTAAAACCAAACGTACAGCCTATGTGTACAAAACCGTACAGATTACCACACTCACTAAAAAGTAAAGTCCAAATAATATGTTACAAGAGGACATTATTGAACCATGTCAAAGCGAATGGTCGAGCCCTATTCTATTAGTGCCAAAGAAGTCGAATATGGCTTGCATGGAACAGAAACAATTGCGTTTGGTAATTGACTATAGGAAGTTAAATACATCAATACAAAATTACACATTTCCACTTCCAAATATAATAGAAATATTAGACTCGTTGTCCGGTTGCATGTATTTTTCTGTGTGTACTACAATGTTAATTTAAGTCCAGACAGTCGGAAGTACACAGCATTTTGCTCCGGGCAGTTTCAAATGACAAGGATGCCGATGAGGTTAAAAACTAGTTTCAGTAAAAATTTAAATACACACATAAAGAACCTTCAGGATATATTTGAAAGGTAAAGGGAAGTCTAATCTTAAATTAAACCCAGTGAAATGAGTTTTTCTACGAAAAGAATTATTATATTCTTTGGCTGGTGTAATACCGGATCCGGGAAAAATCGAGGTTGTAAAAAAGTATCCAATTCCTACAACACAACAGATGAAGTAAAACGATTCGTAGCCTTCGTAAATTATTACAGAAAGTTTATTTCCAATTTTGCTTTAAAAGCTTACCCTCTAAATAACTTGAGTAAGAAACATTTAACATGTGTGTGAGATGAGAATTGTCAAAAAACATTCGAACAATTAAAACAAAGCATAATTTCCCATCCCGTATTACAGTACCCCGATTTTTCCGAAAATAATAAATTCTTATTGCAACCCGATGCGTCAGGTTACGCTATTGGCGCTGTCGTATGTAACGTCGACGGAAGATCCGTAGCCTACGCGAGTCGAAGTCTTAACAAGGCTGAAAAAAGATATCCTACAATTGAAAAAGTAGACCATATCTATACGGGCGTAGATTCAAAATTCAAACAGACCATAAACCATTGGTATTTTTATTTGGCATGCGGGATCCGTCAAATCGGTTGATGAAATTTAGAATAATATTAGAGGATTATGATTTTGTAGTTGAATATGTTAAGGGCTCAAAGAATGGGGCAGCGGGTGCGCTTTCTCGGATATGTATGTCATCAGCTGATTTAAAAGACTTGAATCAATGTTTGATTAACATTATGACTCGAGGACAAAAGGCACAAGCAGCACAAGATTCTAAAAAGTTTAGAGATAATGATCTTGACCAACCGGAAATGGTGGAAATATGTAGGAAACCAAAAATATGTACTGAATTAAGATTTATGAGCACTAATGAGTTACAAAAGTTGCGAGACCATAATGAAATAACGTACGAAAGCACCTACTTGTGCTATGTGCCGTCAAATAATTCTATACACATTAAAACAGCAACTCAATCACAACCGACGACGCCAGGCGCTTTTGTGAGAGAGCTGAGTGATATGTGTAGATTAATAAAATTGCAAGAAATTGATTATGATACAAACGGCCAATAATAATGATTTCGTACATAAGCTAACTAATGAAATAGTGAATGTGGGGGACTGGTCTGGCCCCCGGTTGTGCATTTTAAAAGATGTCCAAAGGATAGATAACAAGGATGACCAGCGGGTCATTTTAAATGACTTTCATCTTTTGCCCACTAGTGGGCATGCGGGCATATGACGTATGTTATGTAACATAAGAAAATATTACTTTTGGACTGGTCTTGAAAAAGATGTGAAAGAGTTTGTACAAAGATGTGACAAGTGTCAAAAACAAAAACACTCTTCACATCATACAAAAGAACCCATGACCACACCTCGGACACTTCATACAAAACTTGCAAAATAATTACCTATTACTACTACAAAACCAAATGACGTCTGTACACGTGCAAATGTGTGCGTGAATTTTAGTAGGGTTGAATCAGTTGGATGTCGTGCTAGCGTACAAAATGGCGCATAAAGTGCAGCGCTTTGCGTCGGGCGAACCGAACGACGACGGCACTACCCGATCGTTTCGAGTATTATTATGAAGTGATCTTGTCCGAGCGTTCAATTATTTATTTCTTAAAGAAATAAAATAAATGAAATTTGATTTTGAATACTCGGATTTGTAATGTCATAATTATCAAGTAATATTATAATATTTATTACGTAAAGAGGTTTATTTATTCATCAATAATGGTAAATTAAGGTACCTAATTACAAAATATGGAATTCACGATCGCCCCGCACCATTACGCGGCAACGCAATGGGGCGACGCGACAAAGTTAGTGCGTAGGGTACTACTTTTCAATTCCAAGAATGAATAGAACGTGAAAGAAAGAGACATAAGTACATAACTAAGACAATAAAGAGAGAGAGCAATATTAATAGCTGGTAATGTTGGTATGTTATTATTACGGAAGTTTTAATTGTATTATTAAAAAACGACGAAAACTTGGAAAATAAATGAATCATCGAGATTAAAACTAATAAATAATAATAATAATAATATGTGGGGACATTTTCACACACGGCCATCTGACCCCAAACTAGGGAGACCCTGTACTATGGGTGTCAGACAGCTGATATACATACACAAATACATTTTTTTTTTGTAAATACATACGTAATATATATAGATAAACAACACCCAGACACAAAGCAAACACAAGTGCTCATCACACCAATGTTTACCCTGGGCGGGAATCGAACCCGCAACACGCTGCGCAGCAGTCGATCGCTCAGCCACTGCGCCAACCGTGTCGTCAAATAAAACTTAAAACAAAATAAATCGCAAAATTGTGTGTTTGTGTCAGCAGTACCTACAGTTCTTACGATTTTGAGCGCCCTGGCTAAAGAGTCGGCGATTAGCACCTCTAAGTGCGGGGTGAGGTGCGGTATCTGATATAGCGCGGGGAAGGGAGTGTCCCTTCTGTACGTTGTACTATTACCGAGTACAACCGGTACCCGGTGTTGTACCGAGTGAGCCGTAGTTGTGATACAACTACGGCTCACTCGGCGTTCGAGAAAATATATTTAGATCTAGTAGGGCCGTTAGAAAAAGATTATAATAACAACTCATGTAACATACTTACAATTCAATGCGAACGAAGTAAATACGTAGAGGCATATCCATTAGTATCTAAAAATTCAGCTAAGGTAGCTAGGAGTTTCGTTAATAATTTTATTTTAAGATACGGAATCCCACAAGCCATAGGAACAGATAGGGGAACAGAATTTTTGTCATCAACAATAAACGACGTAAGTAAAATGCTAGAGATTAAACAACTGCAATCCACAGCTTACCATTACCAGACATACTGACAGCAAGAATAGATAAGTCAGTACATTTTGTCTATTCTTCCTGTCAGTATGTCTATTCTTCCATAGACATAGTTCCGTGGTCATGCTACGCGTGCAGAGCATCGGGGCGTTTGGAGAATTCACACAAGCATTTGGGTAACTACTTAAGTATTCACACTGATAACCATCCGGAGGCCTGGAGCACGTGGCTACCGCTCTGGTGTTTCTCTTAAAATACGTCCGTCCATAGGGAAACGCAGTTTACTCCATTCGAATTAGTTTTCGGGAAAAAGTGCAATTTGCCGTCAAATCTAACAAAAAACGTTGTAGACCCTTTATAAAACTTTGTAAAGTTATCCCTTGGAGTTAAGGTATAGAATTCAAACTTCACAAAAGGAAGCGCGTGACAACCTGATAGCAAGTAAAGATAGCAGAAAAATAAAATACGATCGTAATGCAAACCCAATATCATATAAAACTAATGATTTAATTCTTGTGAAAGATGAAGGTGGTAATAAATTTCAAAGCATGTATTCTGGCCCTTATAAGGTTGTGAAAGATGTTTCGCCAAACGTGGAAATTATAAAAAATGGGAAAAAGGATTTGGTTCATAAAAATAGCTTCGTATAGTATGTTTGTATGCATTTAGATTCTTGCCAGTTCGGTAATTCTGCCATGTTGAAGGCAAGTCTCTCTCTGAACTTCTGTGTTTCTTCTTCGTTCTTTAAGGACGCCATTGCAATGTTTGTGTAATTGACTCTGCTTTTCCTTATTTTATTTAGAAATAAGCTTGCTCTGACTGATGTATGGTCCGAGGAATGGATAATATTTAAAACTTCCATAATTTGAAATAAATTTGGACGGTTGGATATAATAAAATCTATCTCGTTCCTGTGTTTGTTGTTTGGTGAGCGCCATGTCCATCTGCGTTTTGGTTTTTTCTTAAAGAAGGTGTTCAGTATGGAAAGTTTATTTTCAATAGCGAAATCGATTAATTTCTGGCCTCTGTCATTTCTCTTTCCATATACATTAGATCTCATTACAAGGTATTCGCTTTGTTGCGGTTGGCCTATTTGACATTAAAATCGCCCATTATGATGTAGTCCTTGTGGGCTGCTTCTATAGCTTGTGCTATAATTTTATAGAAGAGCGTAATTTCTTCTTCTTTTGCTGCCTCTGTGGGTGCATATACTTGTATTAACGATAATTTGTATTCATCAAAGGTGAGGTTTAACAGGGCTACACGTTCTGTAAAACCGGTGAAGCTTTCTATATTTTGTTTGAAGGTTTTGTTTATAATAAAGCCCACTCCGTGCCTACCAGGTGTTTGGCCCATGTAGCATAGGATGTATTCACTGTATTCTTCGATTTTAGTTCTAACATTAGTTCTAACTTTAGTTCTAACAAGCTCTATCTACTTCTAACATAGAAGTAGCTCGTGAATTTGTAAATTTCTTTACTAGCATACCAATCAAAACCACGGAAGCTTTGAATTCCTCACCTGACGACTCAATTGCGTTATTAAAAGCGAACGTTCCAGGCTGCCCGGTAGAATTTCAATTTAAACATATTGACCCCATGACCGTTTTAAAAGCTTTTCGGCAAATCAAAATAAAATTTACTGAAGATCTGTGGGGTATGTCTATTAAAGTTTGTACATCTATAATAGAAACAATAGCACCTTATTTGGCTTTAATATTTAATATGTGCGTAGACCAAGGTGTTTTCCCAGATTTAATGAAATTTAGTAAGGTCATACCTCTTTTCAAATCCGGGGATAGTAAAGATACTAACAATTATAGACCCGTGTCCGTGTTGCCGGCTTTCAGCAAGGTTTTTGAAAAGATTATGCTTAATCAGATGCTTGCTCATTTTAACACAAATGGTATATTACACGATCAACAGTATGGTTTCACCAAAGGGCGTTGTACGACTGACGCCGGTGTCACTTT
The DNA here is from genome assembly GCA_947361185.1 of Charanyca ferruginea. NCBI lineage: Eukaryota > Metazoa > Arthropoda > Insecta > Lepidoptera > Noctuidae > Charanyca > Charanyca ferruginea. Next base: position 3,742,402 of record OX376081.1, on the reverse strand, counting down.
ATTAAAACACATATTTACTGCGTGGGAAGAGGCACAAGATGCCATAGGAATCTTTTGTGACCTCTCCAAGGCATTTGATTGCGTAAATCACGAGACATTAATTCTGAAACTTGAGCATTACGGACTAGGTAAACTTGCGCTTGGTTTAGTGAAATCTTATTTAAATGATAGACAGCAGCAAGTTCAAATAAACGGGGTGAATTCACATGGTTTAAAAGTACAAATGGGAGTTCCACAAGGCTAAATTTTAGGTCCTTTCCTCTTTTTAGTTTATATTAATGATCTTCCCCGGTTATTCAAAAACCAACCACAAATGGTGTTATCTGCCGATGGCACGTCATTAATTTTTAAAATAAATAGACGGGCTCAAAATCTTGACATCGTAAATAACGCCTTACTGGAGGTACAAAAGTGGTTCACGGCTAATAATTTAGTATTAAATGGAAAAAAAACTAAGTGCATCAGATTTGCTTTGCCAAATGTCAAAAATAGTGAGTGTGACATAGTATTGAATAAAGAGAAACTGGAATTCGTCGATAAAACCGTTTTTCTGGGATTGACGCTCGACTCAAGGCTACAATGGGCTCCTCATTTAACATCTCTCGCAGGACGGCTAAGTTCGGCAGCATATGCTGTCAGAAAGATCCGGCAATTTACTGATGTGGATACAGCGAGACTGGTCTATTTTAGTTACTTTCATAGTATTATGTCTTACGGTATTTTATTGTGGGGAAGAGCTGCAGACATCGATTCTATTTTTATTCTGCAGAAAAGAGCCATCAGAGCCATTTACAATCTGCGTATGCGCGATTCTCTAAGGGAACTGTTTAAGGAAATTAACATAATACGGTGCCTTGTCAATACATCTATGAAAACATCATGTACGCTAGAAAAAATCTGCATCTTTTTGATAAAAGAGGTGACAGACATAATTATAATACTAGAAATAGGGACCAACTAGTTCAACCAGGTTTCAGACTGGCTAAAGTAGATTCGTCTTTCATGGGGTACTGTTTAAAGTGTTACAATAAAATACCTCCCCACATTGTTCAACTAAATGAGACAAAATTTAAGTCTTGTATTAAACGCACACTATGCAACCGAGCATATTATAAGTTGAGTGATTACATCACTGATAAAAATGCTTGGCTGGATGCTGGTCTAGCTCCACAGCCATAAGGGTTCATAGATTAATTGATTAGCATTTGTAACAGTTTTTGGAGTTGCTGAAGATGTAGATCTATATTATCTTTGCATTGTATAAACTCAATGTGTTAGTATTATATAATTTTTCGTAGCACATGCATGTGAGCACTATGTTCTTTAAAGCTACCATTTACGAGGTATACCTCTCATTGACTTGAATATGCCCTGGCGGTTGGGAGAGTCATGCTCACTTGAATGTCTCGCTGCCGGTGGCGCATGTGTTGGATCATTCGGTTCCCTTCAAAATGGTTGAGCTAAATGGTGCCGATCCATGCGTCATGTTCGTGAACGGACGCCGTCGGTTGGGTCTGGTCATCTCTTAGCTGCGTCGGTTATTTTAAATTTTGGTTTGAATTGTTATTATAACTATATGTATTTTTCTCTAGACCTCTTTTAACATGCAAGACGTGTTACATTGTTCTCACATTGTACCCTTAGATTCAACATGAATGATGTAACCTAAATTTGTAAAATTTAACTGATTTTAAAAGAGTGTTTTGTGAAAGAATTTCGGCAAGTTTAGCACTAATACTGCGATTTAAAGTTTGCACTTCACTTTTTTTGTGGTGAATTAGAGTTTGCTGTCACTTTATAAAGTCTTTTTACGTAGTAAGATGCTGTACTTCACTTTCAAAACCGAATTATTACACATAGTCGATGTTGACAGTAGCACCTCAGCGCCCTCTCTGTCGCTCTTATTAATATCTGTCTCTTTCTTGTTTTATTGGAGAGAAAGAGATATGAATAGCTTAAAATTAATTTAGTTCGTGCACAACAGAATTGGCACCAATTTCAAACTATTCTGAGTTGAAATCTTGTACATATTAAATTGTGTTCATTTTAAACTAGACTTTTTGCTTAAATTAACACTAAATTGTCATGATAGGTGGATATATGTGTCGAATTGTCAGAAATTCTCGACAGGCCAATCATCTAATGTCAAGGCAATTTAGTAGTGACATTTATTATTTTTAACAAATATACAATATTTACCAAAAATAAACTAATATAATAAGGCATCAAAAAATTCTTCCACATCGCCGTCATCTGGGAATGTGCCCACGAGACTGACTGCATTGCCCCGTTGGATGGCATTGCTTAACCTCTGCCCAAAGTAAAAACCAGCTCTTGGATCACGAGAAGTGTCAACTAACCTTTTGGAAATTTCCTTAAAAAGGAGATGAGCACTCGGACCCCACGACCCGAGGGTTTCAACCCCAAACGGCTCGAAAATAAAGTTATCACCAAGGTGACTATACTTTCGCCGTTTGAGGTTTTCTGCAGCCGCAGCAGCAGCACCAGCACAGCACGCTGAGCTCGGAAGATGGGCTGGCGCAAGAGTATCGACGCACGTAGCGTCCCACACTAAAGGCCTACCCAACTTCCAAGGAAATAATGACATGCCGTCCGGTCTCTTGCCATCGTCGCGTGCCAAGCCGTTGGGCTCCAAAACTGCTGGAACGCCGACGGCGACGAGAGCACGACGAATGATGTCATTTATATTCGCGTGCCGCGCTATGCGACCTGCACTCCGGTTGCACGATAGGCCGTGGTGTCCGAGGCAGTTGACAGCTTCCCCACAGCGACAGCGATGAGGAGAACAACAAGATGCTCCTAAACGTAAGGAAGCAGCGAGGCGAAAAGTAGTTACATTACTAAAAATTACTAATGAATATTTGGTGGAATCTGTACTAATTTAATAAGTTTCACTAATTTTGCCGAATAAAACGACTCTATTTTTATAGATAAGGTCTAAAATCGTTAATTTGGCGTCTATTTCAAAGAACAAACAAAAACGAAGTTCATGTCAAAACAGACTATTGTAATATTTTTTTTATATTACCCTCATGTTCTGTCATAGGCATGCCTCGATATTGTAATTTGACAAATATGTCAGAAAAAGACAAATTTGTCATTTACTGTGAGTGTGAGTGAGTCAAAGAATATTTTCTTAGAGACTCAGGTAAAATCTGACAATTGTCGCTTTTATTAAACGGGTTTTTAGTTTGTCAGTTTTGACAAAATTCACCTGTCGCATTTGGACACGGCACTTGTTGCGACAATTCGACTTATTTGTCAAAAACTGTCAAAATAGTTGAATTGTCTCGTTTATTAAATAGGCCCCTGGCCGTTGAGTGCGCTTGTGGTCTAACGGCGCTGCCCTCGCTCTTGGGACCGGCGTGCCGCCGCTATGCATATTTTTAATATTATGGTTCATATTTAAGCAGCGTTCAAACTAATGTGAGCATAGACTTTATACTAATATTTTTTATCATTTAATTGTCGTCTGCCATGCCTACTTCGTCCTGTGTGAGCTACACAGGACGAAGTAGGCATGGCACATCAGAAACATGACGGAATTGGTACGTCACAGTAGGGGGGCCTAAAAGTAAATATACTTTCTAGGGCCTGCCCCTTTCCAGCATGTGTGCCATAAGATAGCACAGCTGTGTTACGCATATTTAATTGTGTGCGTGCGAAAAAGTATCATGTGTGCCATATCTATTTCTTTTGTTTTAGTGTGAGTTAAAACAATTGACAAAAACAGGCGACAGATTTTTATTAACTAATATAGAATGAAGGCATATCTCTCGGTTATCTTTATACTTACCTGTCCACATCTGCTTGCCAGGTACCGTGTACCGAAATAAGTAGGCAAGCCTACCTAGGCATATTCTGTGTGGTAAAAACTATTGGTTGAGATAAAATTAATTCGGTTATGAAAACAGTGAAGGTGATGAACGAAAATTGATTAAAATTAATTCAATTAAAAATAGCTATGTAAACTTTGCGATAGGCAAGTTATCATAGGCATGGTTGGTAATAAATTAAATTTGATAAAATTAAGTCTCATCAAGTTATTTGATGGGTGAAGGTCTCCATCACAGACACTCGACGGCCAAAATTCTTCTTTCAAGAAGGTCTCCAGATGATGAGTCGGAACCCGCACCACAAAAGATTTAAAGTTAATTTTGTGCCGCGACTCCAACCACTCGACTCTTGGTGAATTTGGTCTTCATCCTTATGTACCTACTCCACAACGTCGTCTACCTTCGTAGTGTGGTGCAGACGTGACACGTACAGCTGCGTTGACGGAATAGCGGGATGCAGCAACATGTTCGGTTCGGTCAACGCGGTACCGCACTTATCACGACGAGTAGGCTTCTTCTTCTCCACACGAACGCATCGATACGATATAACATCGCCTCCAGCGCAGCTGAATGGCTTTCGTCTTTTAGTTCTATACTTAGACGGTCATTAAGTAGCGGCGTTGAAAAGACATCGTAGCACCTCGATATATCGCCAGTCTATACGACATCACTGCTGAGGCTTTTTCGTAGTCTACCAACGCCAGTTACAGCGGACAAATATTTTTTTAGTCATTGTTCCAAAATAAATATTTTAAGTAGTAAGTCAAATCCATTAACATCGATAGTTACCACCAATAGTGACAGTTTTGTCGTGGCAGTCTAGAATAATCTGTGTTAAGTGTATTATTATCATAAAAATGGTTTTGCATTCCTTTTTGACCCGTGTGCATCATTCAAACATCTTTTATTTTTACTCATGTGCATCCCCCAATCTTCATTTAACAATGTACTTACTAGATTTATAACCACAGGGGTGCCCGTTGTGAAGATACAGAAACTTTACTTACGAAGAACAAAACTTGAAAACACAATTACAGACAAGCAAAAGAAGAATAAACTACCAGACTCGAACATTATCGGAAATACTCAAGGTGGTGCAATCAAACCGGTTACTAAATCAAAAGAACGTGTCAATTGTGATCAGGGTAGTTTAAATCAAGTAAAAAAATTAACACAACATAATCGTTCAGACACTGGTGAAAAGCCTTATAAATGTGAAATATGTCAGCATAGTTTTAGTCTAAAGGTTGGTTTAGTAAAACATATTCGTACACACACTGGTGAAAAGCTTTACAAATGTGAAATATGTCAGTGTAGTTTTAGTTGTAAAGAGAATTTAGTAACACATTTTCGTACACACACTGGTGAAAAGCCTTACAAATGTGAAATATGTCATCATAGTTTTAGTCGAAAGGGTGGTTTAGTAAAACATACTCGTATACACTCTGGTGAAAAGCCTTACAAATGTAAAATATGTCAGTGTAGTTTTAGTTGTAAACAGAATTTAGTAAGACATATTCGTATACACACTGGTGAAAAGCCTTACAAATGTGAAATATGTCAGCATAGTTTTAGTGAAAAGGGGACTTTAGTAAGACATATTCGTAAACACACTGGTGAAAAGCCTTACAAATGTGAAATATGTCAGCATAGTTTTAGTCTAAGGGTTGGTTTAGTAAATCATATTCGTAAACACACTGGTGAAAAGCCTTACAAATGTGAAATATGTCAGTGTAGTTTTACTGCAAAGGGTTCTTTAGTAAGACATACTCGTATACACACTGGTGAAAAGCCTTACACACATATAGTTTTACTGAAAAGGGTACTTTAGTAAAACATAATATTAGTAAACATACTGGTGAAACGCCTCATAAATGTTAACTATATTTTAATCAAAAGGATACTTTAGTATGACATATTTGTAAGCACACTGCACTGGTGAAAAGCTTGCACTGACATATTTCATGTTTGTAAAATGTGAAATTTTGTGATGTGTACATTACTAAACTTACTTGGAATAATGTACTTTAATGTAAAATACTAATTTGATCGTTTGCGTTCCCATTGAGGGACCACATTTGATTTTGAGGTTTTGAATGCGTCAGCCTTTAGTAAAAGTTCTCAAACAATTGTAAATTCAGCCTTTAGTTTGTAAAAGTAGCCACTCAAAAGTTACAATCGGTTAAAGGTGGTCCCTCAGTCGTGACTGCCAGGCATCCATATCTCAAAACCTAGTTAAAATTTACGACTGCTATGAATGACTACTCTTAGTAAAAGATTTCTAAAACTAATTTATTGAATATTAACTCTTCCTGTTCACTGAATAAAAAGAACTACCATACGGAAGGTGGTCCCTCAACTGATCACCATAAGTTCACCTTGAGTGGAGACGGCAATGGAATTTGAAATTTACATATGGGTCTAGCGTTAGTAAAAGTACTTGAACGATTGTAAATTCAGCCTCTGGTTTGTAAAAGTAGTCATTCAAAAGTTACAATCGATTTAAGGTGGTCCCCCAATTGAAACGTTTGTCCTAGGAAAAATCAATTTACGTAGCATTCAGAAGTTAAATAGATCCCTTAGTAATTATTTTTACTTACGTTTACTTTACTAAACAGTATCAAAAAAGTCACCGTTTTGTATCAAATAATAATAGAATTCCTGGGAACAAATACTAAGTGAGAGGTAACCACACAGCAGATTTTTTTTGGATAAGTAGAACCTAGTGACCGATGGTATTAATTTTTAACCGACTTCAAAATAGGAGGAGATTCTCAATTCGACTGTATGTTTCTTTTTGTATGTTTGTTACGCGATTTCTCCGACAATAGGAATTGTAGACCGATTTTGAAAACTCTTTTTCAAAATGCCTCGTTTAAAAAGAAAAATCAACATAAAGCTAAAAATTATACATAGATTGTGGTTCCCTTAAGCAAAAGTTTTGATAAGGACTTTCATTCTCTGTTTTAACTGTGTTGTCGTTTTGGGATGGTTTTGGATGATAAAAAGGTACTAAAAAACGGAAAATAAAAACCTGTTTTAAGAAACAGACAACCGCCATCGAAAGCTAAAGAGTGGTAAATAACTTTAGCACAGAACACATATGACTTTTAACCGACTTCAAAAATGGAGGAGTTCTCAATTCGACTGTATGTTACTTTTTATATGTTTGTTACGCGATTTCTCCGACAATAATTGTAGATTGATTTTGTATGTTCGTTTTCTAAGCCTTATTTTTGAAAAAAACTTCATATAACGTTTTGTTGTTTGTTTGTTTGTGGTTCCCTTCAGCAAAAGTTTTGGTAAGGACTTTTATTCTCTCTTTTAACTGTGATGTTGGTGTTTAATGGATTTGGATGATAAAAAGGTACTAAAAATAATAACGTTAAAAAAAAAGACAACTGCCTTCATAAATAAAAATGACATATGACTTTAGATTCGGAAGTCGGTGGTAATACCAATAACAAACAGAACAAAAGCCGCCGACTTCCTAAACTAAAGTCTTCTAAAGTGTTCTGTGCTAAAGTTATTTATCACTCTTTAGCTTTCGAAGGCGGTTGTCTGTTTCTTAAAACAGGTTTTTATTTTCCGTTTTTTAGTACCTTTTTATCATCCAAAACCCTTACAAAACGACAACACAGTTAAAACAGAGAATGAAAGTCTTTATCAAAACTTTCGCATATGGGAACCAAAATCTAAATCGTTATCTATGTATATTTTTTAGCTATATGTTGATTTTTCTTTTCAAACAAGGTATTTTGAAAAAGAATTTTCAAAATCGATCTACAATAGGGTATTACATCCATTTTTGAAAAGTGTCTCAATAAAATTCTGTAGTGCTAATATGCCACCAAAAAAATGGTAATAAACTAAAATTAAGGTATAAAAATTGATGAAAACTTACAATTTATGCATTACACAGGTGGTGCTTTAATAGCCTTTTAAAAGTTGAAAGTGATTTGGATTCCTTAATAACTTTAGGTAAAGAGTTATAGAGTTCAGCCCCCTCATATACGATAGTCTTTCTACCGTAGTTTGTCCTTGGTGCTCTTAAAATTATATTGTTTGCCTGCCTCGTCATGCGTTTTTGAATTTGCATTCTTTTTGTAAACGTTATTTGTGTATGTATGCCTCTATTAATTATTTTACGTACAAGTATGCAGGTATTATATTTATAAATTTGATCAATGTTCATTAGCTTAGTTTCTTTTAAAACCTTTTGAGTGGATGCTAAATAATCATAATTGAATAAGACTTTAATCATTTTATTTTGAGATGTTTATATCTTTTTAAGGTGAGTTTTGGCTGCACTTCCCCATATTTCGATTAAATAATCGAGATGTGGTTTAACCATCGAATTGTAAATAAATATACCTGACGCGTAGTGGAAGATATCGGACAATTCCTTTAAGTGCACCAGTCAGTGATGATATCTTTTTTCTTACTTTCTCAATGTAAGGTTTCATTGAAAGTTTATCATCCAGAGTAAGACCTAAATATTTCTCATCATTTGTTTTTAATAAGGGTTGACCATTTATATATATTATGTCGGATCAGTCAGGATTTAGTCCGTTAGATTCAGTCATCATGTGGGCAGAATAAAGGTTTCGTGCAATGAAAACACACTGGGTATAGTATACAGTACACGGCGTTTATTAAAACCACAGTTTAACATATTCTCAATTTAAATAAACTCACATTCAAAATTCACATAGTTCACTTCACTTCAACAACGAATCGAAAGTACAGTTTCGGGACGTATTAGCTCCGTTGCGATCAGATACTGGATTCTGAATGTATTCCTCGCTGTCGGCTGAAAACATCACGACTCTGTAGAAGCGCTCCAAAATGGTGGTGGTTGATCGCGTGTTCTTGATAATGGCGCGCTTGCGATCCATTTCACCATGGACTATTTATTGTCTTTGCGTTTCACGTTCATACTATTGACCGGATACGACACGGCCAGCCTGCGTGACACACGTCCTCGTGTGTTGTTCTTCTTCTTCCTGCCCTTATCCCATGTTACTTGGGGTCGGCGCAACATGTTTTCGTCTTCCATTCCGTCCTGTTCAATGTCATGCTTTTTTCTTCCGTTTCGTCCTGTCCAACGTCAACCACAATGCTTGCTGCTATTGTTAATCTGGAAAATACAAAATCTCGCCACAGTATCTGCTCGTCCAATCCTGACTCATATGACTGATGAGATATTTAAAAGGACCTCACACCATTTAAAACCAGTCTCAATTAACAAGCAGTTTAAAATAACACTCAATTAGAAACTAAAAACTAGACTCTTCTACGAACTTGAACTATCTAGTTTTGAGATTACCGAGACCAAGTACAACGATTCCAAATTCAAATAATCAAAGTAAACAAAACCTCAGGTATTTCATTCATGGTCAACAACACACACACTATTCCCCACGGGAATGCCGAGTCAATCCTTGACTCGGCAATCTTTGCTACTAGGCAAGACCCGACTATACCACCCAGACCTACCGCTTACCCTGCGTACACAGAAAACGACGCTTCGATACTCTGGTATAGTCTCCGACCCACTGAACCGAGAACCTGTTTACTCTATTTAACTCATCATCTATTTCGTCTACAATCTCAATTTGTACTTGGCCTTCAGGCATCTTCCGAACACGGTCATCCTACGGGACACGTGTCCCTGTGTCAACAATATTCATTTGCACAGTATCACATAGCTCGGCTACTCCTGAACCGAATAACTTAGTTAAGATCAAAACCAAAATGAAAACCAGAAATCAATTGGAATCTGAAGTCTTTATATAAAAAAATAAAACAAGATTCAATTACAAACACAACAACAACATCTTTCAACATTGAATTAACATTTACAAACTACAAGTTAGTTTCAGAGATCAGATCATTACCGACTATACTATTTACAGCAGTTTCTAAATCTCAACAAAGTGTACAAACAAAGAGCCGCATGTGATTGATAAACAGTAACCTCCAGTTACACAACCATTCATTTGCATCCCTACAGGATCGCCAAGTCGCTCCATGACTTCATGGTTTCCAACAATCACCATACATTCTCAATCTGTACTCCATTTATGGTCAACAAAGCCATCAAATTCATCATCAACATTGTCTGTAATACTCTGATCACCTGGCACCATCTTTAGTCTATCATGAGCGTACTTGTAAGTACGTACGGTTACAGCTGTTCTAACAAGACTGACAATTCAAAAGTGCCTGCAAATGGTCCAATTGAAATAAATGCTTTGATTTTCACTTTGACCTTGACCTCAACTCTGACCTTGAGCACACTCATCATCCCTTCCATTTTTCGACTTTTTTTTCGATTTATTAGGATTAAGAATCACAGGTACATGTTTTTTCTACACATTCCTTTCTCGCCTGCCTTTTGTTCGCTTATCGCTCGGTGTCGACCGGTCTGCACATCACCGCTATCATGATTTTGATATCTTTGTTTTCAAAGTTCAATTAAGCTTTTTAATGAGATATTCTTTAACTTCTCCTAATTATGTTTTTTATTTATTTGCTTCCGTTTGCATATTATTTTTTGCACCTAAGTTCAATTTATACAAGGTTTTTATTTGCTTGTTGCTCTTGCTACCATTACTCCAAAAGTTTAAATTTTTTTTAAAATCATTACTTGTTTCCAAGATTTGAATGTACCTTACATTTTATATTATTTACTTATTCGATTGTTTACGTATTTGCATAGTTTTAATGGCGCCTATTAGTATTTATTATCAGAATGTACGGGGACTGCGAACCAAAACGAACATCTTCTACAGAAACGTGTGTCTTAATGTTTTTGATGTGGTTTGTTTAACCGAAACATGGCTCATAGACGGAATTTCTGATTCTGAATTGTTTGATAACAGATATCTTGTTTGGAGACGGGACCGGGATTATGCTAATACTGCTTAAGTGATGGGTGGAGGTGTGATTATTGCTGTTAATCGCGAACTAGTCGCTGACGCTCGCAGCGAATGGTGCTCGTCCGCTGAAGACTTGTGGGTCACATTGACATTACGTCATAAGAAACCTAGAATCTTATATATAAAAATGAATCGCTAAATGTGTTGGTAAGCGCATAACTTGCGAACCGCTTGACCAAATTGCATAATTCTTTTTGTATAATATTCCTTGAAGTACGAAGAAGGTTTTTACGGAGAGAGAAAAAAAAAAAAAAAAAAGAAATAACTTTTGTAGGGTAGGTGTAGGGTAGGTGTAGGGTAGGTGTAGGGTAGGTGTAGGGTAGGTGTAGGGTAGGTGTAGGGTAGGTGTAGGGTAGGTGTAGGGTAGTGTAGGGTAGGTGTAGGGTAGGTGTAGGGTAGGTGTAGGGTAGGTGTAGGGTAGGTGTAGGGTAGGTGTAGGGTAGGTGTAGGGTAGGTGTAGGGTAGGTGTAGGGTAGGTTTAGGGTAGGTGTAGGGTAGGTGTAGGGTAGGTGTAGGGTAGGTGTAGGGTAGGTGTAGGGTAGGTGTAGGGTAGGTGTAGGGTAGGTGTAGGTTAGGTGTAGGGTAGGTGTAGGGTAGGTGTAGGGAAGGTAAATAAGCAGGTAAGTAGGTAGATAAGGACAGGACAACGTCTGTCGGGTCAGCTAGTAACCTATAAAATGCACATTTGTGTCGCTTATATTTGTTGTCAGAATTTGGGTAATTCATTAATGACACAGTTAGGTAACTTCTCTGACAATATGGTAGATATAGTTTTAAATAATATTACTGATAAGTATGTTATTCTGGGTGACTTTAATCAGCCCAACATAATGTGGCTTCCTGCCAGCGATGGTTATTCTTTATATCCCACTAATTTACAAGGAATTGGTCAGTCTAGCCTAATTGATAACTTTAATACATGTAACTTATTACAGTATAATCGCCACTCCAACCTTACTGTTAACTGCTGCAGCGATCCTTTGGTACCCGAAGACCCCCATCACAGAGCTCTGAGTATCACCGCGGACTTTGTTCAATTACATAATCTACCTATTCGTCCCTATGTGAAGTTCTTATATCGGTTGGCTGACTACGATGCGATTAGAGGTGAATTGGATCGTGTAGATTGGCAGCATGAGCTTGATAGCAGACCGTTTGAAGATGCTGTAGCTTATTTTTATGAGGTTATCAACAAAGTACGGGACTCCTTTATACCAACAAAAATAGTTCGGCACCAGGCTAAGTATCCTCCATGGTATAAAAACCCTCTGATCAAGGTCTTAAAAGAAAAAGCTAATTATCACGCCAAGTTTAAAAAATATAGCAATAGGTATCTCAGATTATCAATCATTTGTCACATTGCGTCAAAGAGCTAAAGACTTAGAGAAATCTATGTTTGACAATTACATCAATAAAATAGAATTGGATATACATAAAAATCCTCGGGCCTTTTGGAACTATGTCAAATCAAAGAAACAATCCAACTCTTATCCTTCAGTGCTGCAGTATGGGCAGGTTTCGTCGAGTTGTGGGGATGAAATATGCAATATGTTCGGTGATTACTTTCATTCTAACTTTCTCATTAATAATAACACAGCCAACCTATCGTCTCAAAATATGCAAAGTCTTGGGGCGCCTGCCCTCAACTGCTCAACTGATATTAATTCTGTCGAAATATGTGTCAATGAGATATGTAGGTTACTTAAGCAGGTGGATCACAATAAATCAGCAGGACCTGACAGAGTCTCACCGGTATTTGTATCAAATTGTGCCAAGGGCCTCTCCATCCCCCTTTCGCTCCTATTTAGGCGTTCGCTGAATACTGGTGTTGTACCTACACTCTGGAAGTCGGCATATATAACTCCAATACACACAAAAGGCAGTTGTGCGTGTTTGCTAAAATTCTGGAAAAAATTGTTTATAAACACGTTTACTCAGCTCTTAAGCACAGTTTTAGTGAGCAGCAGCATGGCTTTTTGAGGGGTCGGTCAACAACTTCTAATTTGATAGTTTGTAGCGACTTTCTGTCGGAGTGCATGTCACAAAGGTCCCAGGTCGATGTTATATATACTGACTACAGTAAATGTTTTGACCGAATAGATCACGACATCCTAGTCCGAAAACTTGTCTTGATGGGTATAAGTGGTAGTCTCCTTCGCTGGTTTACGTCTTACGTGGAGAACAGATGCCAGACTGTGGTACTCAACGGTTACTCGTCTAGGGCAATGCGTATTCCATCCGGAGTGCCGCAGGGTTCGTTATTGGGGCCTCTTTTATTTAATATTTTCATTAATGACGTGACTTCTTGTTTCCAACACTCGAAAATATTACTTTATGCTGATGATATGAAGATAATGAAACAGGTTTACACTTCAGAAGATGCCCTTTTACTTCAAGAAGACTTTAATAATTTCCAAAATTACTGCATACTCAATAAATTAGAATTTTTTTTTTTTTTTTTTGATTTTTAACTTTCATTTTGAGACGTCAAATTTCAAACATAACAATAATATTTACAAGAATAATAAAAAAGAAAACCTATAATATTTAACTAAAAAAAAACTAACACAATAAGGCATCATAGAATTCGTCCACATCGCCGTCATCTGGAAATGTACCCAAGAGACTGGCGGCATTGCCACGTTGGATGGCAATGCTTAATCTCTGACCAAGGTAAAAACCAGCTCTTGGATCACGGGAAGTGTCAACCAACCTTTTGGAAATTTCCTTAAAAAGAAGATGAGCACTCGGACCCCACGACCCGAGGGTTTCAACCCCAAACGGCTCGAAAATAATGTTCACACCAAGGTTACTATACTTTCGCCGTTTGAGGTCTTCTGCAGCCGCTGCCGCAGCACCAGCACAGTACGCTGACCTAGGAAGATGGGATGGCGCAAGAGTATCGACGCACGTAGCGTCCCACACTAAAGGCCTACCCAACTTCCAGGGGAATAGAGACATTCCGTCCGGTCTCTTGCCATCGTCGCGTGCCAAGCCGTTGGGTTCTAAGACAGCCGGAACGCCGACGGCGACAAGAGCACGACGAATAATGTCATTAATATTCGCGTGCCGCGCTATGCGACCCGCACTCCGGCTGCACGACAGGCCATGATGTCCGAGGCTGTTGACAGCTTCCCCACAGCGACAGCGATGAGGAGAACAGCACGAAGCTCCTAAGCGAAGGGAAGCAGCGAGGCGAAATGAAGTATCGTCAAACATAGTACCGAGGTTTGACGACGGAAGTGCAAGAAGCCAAAGACCCGACTCCCATTTACCCACAGCCAGTAGACGCGCTCGCTCAGCAGTAGTTACAGCAGTGGTAAGTAAATTATTCTGTACTAACCTGCAGAGCGGCTCATCCCACCGTCTCTGAGCACACGGGTTGTCGGGTGAATCAGTATTCGGGCAAGCAAGTTTCCAGGCGTCTATGGCCTCGGCGAAGCACGGCACTTCAAAATCAACCAGTGTAGGAGCTAGAATATTCCTGGTTAATTTCTCAGTGCCGTGAACCGAGGATATAAAGGCAGGCAAACTGATACTTGAAATTTTGCGAACGCCGAGGCCCCCCATTCGAACAGGTAGAGTAGCTTGGGCCCAAACACGGTCGTCCATTGCTAAATTTAAAATGGAGGTTAAAGTATGACGGATAATTTGGTCCATTTTATCTAAAAGGTGAATGTGTTTCCACAAATGGGTAGCACGAAGAAAGTAATTTAATTTAGGGCCAAAACAACAGTAACGAATTATGGTGATGGCCGAATGCATGTTAATTTCTAGCAGTCTTTCCGAAATGTCATTGAAATTTTGTATTTTTTCTTCAATAAAGATAGGAAAGGAATTCTCAAAGATTGGAGACCCAAGGAGACGAAGAGTGCTTTTTTCTATAATTTTGATATTGGGGGCTATTGCGTTAAATTTTGAAAGTGTTGTTTGTCTGTCAGTATTGTCCGATATATATAATTCAGATTTCGAAAGATTGAGTTCTAAGCCAATTAAATGCAGTTCATTTTTTAAGAAAACCAAATCTTTTAAAACGTTATCTACATCACCCCCTAAGGTCCCATCATCGAGATACCATACGTTAAATTTGGAATTTAGTTGTCGAATAATTGGAAGTATGGCTAGACTGAAAATCACTGGCCCAAGAGGGTCACCTTGTTGACAGCCAACAGCAGATTCTAGAAGGTTGTCACGATACAGTAATTTCGAAGGATGTCTGTAACATTGCCAAAGGAAACTATAAATTTGGGGTATTTCTTTTTTAGTTTCTGCCAGCAAGGTGTCCCTATTAACTGAGTTAAAGGCATTCTTTATGTCAACCTTCAAGATGACCTCTCCTTTGCCAGAATTTAGGTAGGTCGACAAAGCGTGTACGGCAGCCTCACAGCCCCCTTTGGACCCGAATCCTAGCTGAAGGGGCTGAAATTTTTCCGAAACAACCTCACCATAAAATTTACAACAAATTTTGGCTGCCATACGACGGTATGTAGTTCCCACGGCAATGGGGCGAATGCCGCCATCCCTCTTGCGCAAGGCACATAAGTTGGCCCCGTACAAGACGTCGATGACGGAATCGTTCACCTTGCCGGAGAGCATGAGATTTACCAGAGCCGTAAGCTCCTTCAAGAGCAACTCACCAGCTACCCCGGCGCCTGAACAAAGAAGATCCTTGAGGTGCTGAGGAGTCAAGCCATCGAGGCCGCCAGCGGAGCCGCTCCGAAAGGAGCAAACGGCTGCGATCAACTCTTGACCTGTGATGGTGAGGGAGTGGTTAACCGAATCGGGAGGGTCTGGAAAAGAAAGGCCATCTGCTGGGGCAGGGTGTTTACTCTCCAGAGCTGAGAGTGTTTCCGGAGAACACGGTGCCACCACATCACTACTAAAAAGAATCCTAGCTGCCCCACTTATGTCACCTTCCCCTAACTTACTTTCTACCAGATGGGATATACCCCTAGAAGAGGTATATCTCTTGGACGAAAAATTTGGATCTAAAAGTTGAACCGAAACATTACAGTTTTCTTTAATTTGTGCAGTTAAAGTTTTTTTGATTGCCAAATTCTTTTGCACATGGAGAATTCTGTAAGGGAAGGTGAGAAGTTGCTCCCAAGCACGTTGCGAGTTCTCCCGGGCGGCAAGGCGTATGCAACCTGCTAAATTCTGTGCAACTAATACTCTAGCGCCACGGGGAACTCGTTTCAAAACTGGAATAGAACTTTTGTATTTTGAAAGGGTTTTCCAAAACGGATCTAAAGTGGATGTTGGTGATGTAGAAGTAATATAAGTTGTAACAGGGTCCGAAGAGAGTGCACTAGGGGGTTTGTGGACCTTAACAATGTGCACATTCAGACCCCGCTTACCTTTAAAATATAGAACCTGGGTGCAAAGGGGGCATCTTTCCAGGGTACTTAGAGATGCAGAAGGTTGGCATGCACTTGAAACACCATCGCTGCTGCCACTTATCATTAAAATTAACACTTAAAGAAGTAGGTAAATAAAATAAACTTAAAAATATATATTAGGTATAAAACATTAAACGTCAATTTTTTTCATTTGTGACACAACACTTCTATTTAATAAATGACGTTGCAGCGCAGTCGCGCTGGATGCCTAGGGCGCAGCGCCGCTGTAGATGTCGTCCACGTAAGTAGATTATAAAAAGGACAAAAATTGAAATTCAATACCACTTTGTAATAATCATGTCTTATTATGGCGTCCTGTCATAATAGCGAGAATGTAAAACAAAACCAGACGAAGAATATATTTCAAAGAACACACTCAGTTCTCAGGTGTTTTTCTGGCTCCAATACCTTTAGAGGGCTCTCTTCTATATTATTATTTCACAAGTTTAGAGGACCACGCATTACACATTAAACCGGAGACGAATCGTTATTCAATGTTAGTAGGGTTTCACTGACAGACAGTGCACAGCTTGGTGTTTTATCGATATTTCGTGTATTTTATTTATGTTCGCATAATTTAACAAAATGTATTATTTTGGCATGTATTTAAGTGCGTGATTTTGAATAACTTTTGATAATTCCTATATATTATATATATTTTCAATAATCGTGAAAAAATTGCTCTATTGACATATCTGTCATATTGCGCTTACATACTATATGTGAAAACTTGTAATTGGCCTTAATTTTATTTTTTGTGTCTAAATATTCTTTGTTTTCCGAATGAAAAAAATAAAAAAAAATTTCGCCCTTCACACGAGATGAACCAGAAGTCGTGAAAGTGATTCGGAAAATAACGGCAATGGGAAACGATCCCGAACTGTATTATTCAACTCCCCATAGTCTATGCACTTACTATGTAACCAGTCTTGTTTATTGTCATTTTTTGTCTTATGAAATGACAATGCAATTTAAAATCATTTTTATGTAACATTATAATATAACATTTTTTTACTTAACAACTTCACTGCGATCCCCAAGACTCCGGCTGATGACGATTTTTTTGCAGTTTTGTTATTAACCGACTTAAAAAAAGAGAAGGTTTTCAATTCGTCACATAATTTTGTTTTGAGTGGTCTCGCATAGTCTTTACTGTGTAGTCGGATTTTGATACTTGGTCCTATAAGAATTCTATAGAAATATTCCACCCCTAGCGTGGACAATTTAGGGATGACTTATTTTGTTTAGTGTTACCTTTTCTTAATTAGAGAGAGAGAATTGATGAGAAGTAGGCACTAAAAAGCGACTAAAAGAAGATTTTCATCTTCATCATTAACACTACGCCCACTGCTGGGCATAGGTCTCCCCCAAGAGGGGGGGGGGGTGCAGACGTAATCGCCATGCTTGGCCGGTGCATGTTGGCGACTATAAAACCGCGACCCCTCGGAAAACAATGTAAAGCCGTTAATCCCGACTGTTCATCGCCGATCTTTATTGACAGTTATGGGTCAGAAGCCCGAATTTCTGACAACCAGTCTTACCAAGGGGTATCGTGTTACCTAGTAACTGGGTTGTGGATGCAGTAACTACCTATATGACCTCCACTGCGGCTTCCAGTCTAACCATGTGTTTAACATAGAGCTACTGTAGCTCTATATAAAACACATTTTACATAGAGCATTTCCCATTACTCGCATTGCAAACATTTACAATGTTGTCCGTTGACTTAATAAACTCAGTTGCGGTCATACTCGAAAACCGTTAGGTACCCACTATCTATTGACCTAATAAAATATCACTAAGTACGTTACGTACGTATTCAGCAAACAAGACATGAAATAATATTTCGTCGCAAAATCATTAATTACTACCTGACAAAGCAATTGCAAAGTACTAATTACATTATTATTGCATACCCACTAAAAATACCACATCATTTGCTCTTAATTTTTAAGAAATACTCTCCATCATTAAAGAACATTCAACACCAGAATCAAAATCAAATTTGAAACACTCACTTTCATATTCGTTGCCGCTTGCTCTCATATCTTGTTAATGCCTAGTTACGCACCATATCAAAACTTAAATGGGCTTGCCCTTACTACACGAAATAGACACGTTAATTGTAAAACTAAGTTTTAAAATAAGTCGACCAATCATCACATTATATTTCAAACAATAACCGGGTAACACATGAAATAAAAATCGTAAAAGATTACCACCGATTAATGCGTCACAAAGAATTTGTTCAGTACAGTCTACATTAGCAAACCCTATTACCCTGTATACGAACAGTCAGATTGCTTAACAAGAGAGCATTCGGTACCAGAAACAAAACAATAATACGACTCACCAGATTCGGCAGATAATCTATATATATAAAAAGGTGCAGGGTAGGTGTAGGGTAGGTGTAGGTAAATAGGCAGGTAAGTAGGTAGATCGGGACAGGACAACGTCTGTCGGGTCAGCTAGTAATAATAATAAATTAGTAGCTGGTTTGATGGTACAGCTATCCACTAGCTTTTTAACTTAGCTAAAACGTTTGTACGACAACGCAATAGTCATACTAACGTTAAAGTCCATTAAACGTTTTGAACTGACCAAATTAGGTCTTTGAAAAACCTTTATATGACATTTATATAATGTTGCAGTTGTATAGACGTTTTGACAGTGACGTTTATATAACGATCACTATCCTGTTTTA
Source organism: Charanyca ferruginea (assembly GCA_947361185.1). Lineage (NCBI taxonomy): Eukaryota > Metazoa > Arthropoda > Insecta > Lepidoptera > Noctuidae > Charanyca > Charanyca ferruginea. The sequence continues at coordinate 3,723,498 of OX376081.1, read as the reverse complement.
ATCCGGTCAATTGGAGACTCTTAAATGACTTGGTTGTTTATTTAATAGAAGCGTTTTACCTAAAATAAAACGCATATTAAATTACTTACCTAAATTCGAAGCTTAATTTATTGAGATGGCAACACCGTGTTCCCGCTGATTTCCCTACTCTTTCTATCATATACACCTCTCTCTTTCGCACAACCTCCCCCCTTCACCTCTCCTTCACCACCTGGCAGGCTCAGAGTATATTCATCTATGGCAGGCTCGTCGCTAGCAGCGTTCGAGTCTCTTGCTCATTGTGTTGAAAATCAACAGGCAGAACCTTAACTTAAGCTTCGAATTTAGGTAAGTAATTTAATATGCGTTTTATTTTAGGTAAAACGCTTCTATTAAATAACTTGACCGTAAATTCGAAGCTTAATTTATTGAGACGTGTTTGTTGTCGCCTGGTGGTGAAGAACGCCAATGTGAACGTTATTGTTCATTCATCAGTCTGTACCATGAAGATGTAGGTAAACTTCATGGTCCATGTAGATAACTCATGGTATACCTAGTGTATGTATACGAATATTTAAGTTCAGGTAGGTTGAAGGGAGAACCAGTACCAATATGTAAATTAAAAATAATGATTCATAAGCCCAAATAAATATTTATTTTTAACTACAAAAGAATCATATTATTATCATAACCAGAAAATAGGTAATTTTCAGACTACTTATATCATTTAAGATATGATACAATTTATCTATAAATTACTCCTTAGTGCCAATACATTGAGTCACAATACTCATACACAATAAGTAAATCAGTTTACAGTATCGAACAAATTAACAATAGTACCTACTTAACACTTTCACTGTCTAATTATCAGACACAATAGTTAAACCTGAACCGTATGTGGTTCATGGGACTGGGAAAGGGTTAAATGAATTAGAGACAAGAAGCTTATAGGTAAACAGACAGCAGGCATAACCTGGCGTTTGTAAACAATTGTAAAGTATTTTCAGCTATCCAGTTACCTCTAGCTAAAATGTTGTCAATTGGAAGATTGTCGGACCAGTTTTTAGAAGCAAATACAGACCGAAAGCTATCAGGTCGGGTCGCTATTATATTAGCTTCTAATAAAAGAGATTTAATCCAACCTGCTATTACTGCTCGCGAGGCAGGTCTTGCTTGGCCCCTAATATTTATAAATAGATTACTGGATGATGCCATATTATTTCGTTTATCTTTGACGATATTAATAGTTTGTTGTATCCAGTATACAGGGTCAAGATTTCTGTTACTCGATATTTTTATTAATTTCCAGCCTGATTGCCTATAAGTTGCAGAATCAGTTTTGGATCGAAAAACCGGCCAGAAAATGATATTATCTTTAGACATAATCAAATGTTCTGAATCAACACAAAGCAGAGTCAAGTCGTGTAGATATTCGCCTGCCCGAACAAAGTAATAATAATGCGGCGGTATGTCTGGATGTAGCAAAAATATTATTTGAACCGATGGAACTATTTTCTAAATAAGAAACCAGATCGTCCATGTTCCAGATCATGGTTCTGCTTGCTACCGATTGTTTGAGAGCAATCAACTTGAGAACATGCTTAACTAAAGTATGAGAACTTAAAAGGCCAGCGGAGTCCGCATTACGTAGTGTAGAAATTACAGATTTATGTAGAAGAATAGAATTGTAAGAAAGTTTAATCGATTAAAAATAAATCTGCCAAGAACCGTACCACCACTGAACCTCCTGAAGGAATAGGGTCAAGTTTAAGTTCCTTTGCCCATTTAATCCACCGTAACCAATCTAGGTACTCTGTAGGTCTTACGAGTTGAGTTCCGCCATGATGATTGTAATAAGTAAATCAATTTGATCAAAATTCCAGTCTAAAAGATTTTGATCCCACCAACACATTTTCATACTTCTAGAGTTATATCCTAGACTTTTGGAGGTGGAAGGTCAGTTGATGTGTCTACTAGGCTTTCCGTATGGTGAACGGACTGTGACTTGCTTTCAGGTCCAGAAAACTCGATCCCACCGAGGAACAACTAGGAGGTAAGTTCCGGAGGCTTGATTGAGTTGCATTAGAACTCTTGGTACAATACAAGGTGGTGGGAATATCCAGGCAAATTGAAAGTCCCAATTCATCGAAAATGCATCGTGATGAATTGCCTGTTTGTCGTTCAAATCTAATGACACATAGTTGGCAACGACATGAGCTGTTTTTGATGCAAATAGGTCTATAACGGGGATCCCAAATTTTCTGAATCTTTTCTGTGCAATGGGGTATTAAGTGCCATTCCACAGCGCTTCGACGCCGATAGGCGATCGGCAAAAATATTGAATCTGCCTGGTAAATGAAAACCTTTTAGAGCGGTATAGTGCTGATGCTGATCCAGAACTTTGAATACCTCTTTTGTAATATTCATCAAAGGTTTTGATATTATCCCCCCCTCGTTGCGCAGGTAAGCAACTACTGTTTTGTTGTCGGACTGGACTAGGACTGTAGAGGATCGCAGATGTAGATAATGGTCTTGTAGGACTTTTAAAATGGCCAACATTTATTTTTAATTGCAATGTAACAGAGCTTCCTTCTTGTTCCAAGGGCCTGACAGAGACCAATTGTTCAATTGTGAGCCCTAAGCTAGATCGGAGGCATCTGTTGTTAAGAAATGACTTGGTGGTGAACTGTGAATTGGAGACAAGGTCTGATAATTCTGTAGACACCATTTCAAATTTGTCTGTGCCTCTACTGGTAAAGCACGTGGCTCCTTTGATCATTTCGCCATTGAGTTTAGAAACTCCAGCAAACTCCGATAACTTAGTCGGACTTTTGGTACTGCAAAATTTAGAACACCGACCCGGGTTTGGAGATCCTTGACCGTCACTCTCATGTCCTCCAATTTTCGTGACACCTTGGTCGGAAGGTTGTGATATTTTTCCTTTGGGAGGCGTTTTTGATTGAGCCAGCGGTCCCAATGAATATCTAGGTAGACTAGGTTCGTTTGAGGAACTAGCTTGAACTTTGAAAAATTTATCTGCCAACCTAAGTTCTGGATTCTGTCTACGACTAACTGAACCAGCGATCTCAGAATGTTGATATTCTGATGAGCAATCAAACAAATCGTTTAAATAAATAACGACGCGAATGCCTTTTCGTTCTCGCAAGATCTGTGCGATCCAATTGATTAAAGAAGCGAAAACCTTTGGAGCTGTGCTGAGTCCAAAAGGCAGGCATGTCATTTGGAGTAATTCCCCGTTGTAAATTAGTCGGAGGAAACGTTTTTGGGACTTTGTTATTGCCAAATGAAAGTAGACCTGGGAAAGGTCTATTATGCAAATCCAATCTCGGGGTTGGAGAAAATCCGGCATTCGAAACATGTTTATAAGCTTGAACCGATATGTGAGAACAAACTCGTTTAGGGCTTTCAAGTTGAAAATTGACCGAAAGGAACAGTCGCCTTTCGGAACCAAGGACAATGTTGATAGAAAACTTGGGGACAAATCTGCAATTTCGAGAACACCCTGCCTTTTCATTTGATTTATGACTATCGACATTTCCGTCGAAATGGGAATAGCCAGGGCACTCTTTTTTAAATTTGGTACAATTAGTGGTGGCCTTTGAAGAAATGGTATTCGATAACCTATTATTTATTTGATAAGGAATTTCGGAGCTTCCAAGTTTTCCCAACAATAGACAAACCGGGATAACTGGCCGGCTCTGAATCTGACGCTCGTAGGCCCCGAGTCAATACTTACGATTTTTAGAGGCACCAGTGGTTGTATTTTGGTTTGTGTTTTTGAATAATTGTCCATTGATAGATCGATTTTGGTGTCTAGGTCGTAATCGAAAGGAACCCCTGGTATTGGATGATCCCCGTCGATTAGAGCTATTATTGCCTAGATATCCCTGAGGATATTGAGAATAGCTACCTCTCGGAGGAGCATTGTGCTTCGAATGTTCAGCTTGCGCATGACAACATTCGGGTGTCACAGTCTGTGAAGGCCCAAGGTAACAGCCCGCCCTCTTCGGAGGGCGGTTGTCAGATATAGTTCTGCTAGGTCCTGTTTAAGGGGTAAAGCTAGTGTAGCTTTAGGAGGAAAGAATGCTTTCTTGATCCCACCAATTTTCTCTAGAGCAGTCGTAAATGAGTCGGCATTAAAAAGATGTTGGCACAAAGGTAGTATTTTACGTAAGGCCGATTTTATAAAAGGATCGTATAATTTTGTTATCCCATCTCGTCGCATCTGAATTATTTCGGCCCTATGACCGCATAATAATTGCAACAAATCGGATGAAATTTTATGTATATATCGCCGTTTAAAAATAACTCGATCATCTTTTCTTGTAAATTTTTAAAATTCAAATCTTGTTGATCTTTTGCCCACGATAACAAACTTTTGATTGCTTCTTGTAGAACCTCTCTAAATTTTAATAAACAGAAGGTCTGGGCAGCCTAGGCTCTATCAACTTGACCCAATTGTCGCGATGACTCATACACTTTAATTTCATCATTAATTTCTAACTGTACGAAACCCGGAGAATGACTGTATTTTTTGTGTTTCGGCAAAACGAACTTCACACCAATGGCTATTATCAAAGTGCTGGATACTGTTTAAAGTAGTTAAAAAGTCTTTAGGAGCTACAGGAACCGATGGTTCTTTCAGTTTAGTCTGAATAGTAAACTCAATCCAAGGGTGATCTTGTATGGCTTCACTGGAACTACTCGCACCCTCTTTATTATCAGAAAATAATTCGCGGCTTTCGATCAAATCTATACATGATACATTATAAAAATCAGCCGAATTTACAGAAGTACAGGTACTCTTATTAGCAAGTAATTTACGCAGCTCACTTCTTCCCTAAATAATTATCGTACCTATTACCTGAACGTCGCGTCGTGAACGTTTAAATTTTCTATGACGGTGGCGCCTAGCACGTCTCCGTTTGCGACCCATTGATGTACATGAGCTACTAGAACTCGATGAAGTACTACTAGAACTGCTAAAATAAGTACTGAACGATCTGCGACGCGACGGTCTCGGAGCTACCGACGCATCACCGGAAATGATTTCGGAAGGTATAACTTTATTCATCCTAGCAACAGATAAATCGTAACCGCTATGAGTATTCATCAGCCGTTTATAAAATACGAAAATTACTAGCAGGTACACTTTTTCATTGTGATTCTTTTTTTATTTTTATTATTATAATATGAAGGTAGAACTAAAAAACAATTATTAAATCCTAATGTGACCTCATTTCACATCACAAACGGAAATCGGTTGGTTGATGATCCTTTGTTAGATCCGAGGGTAAAACAATTAAATTATAATATAATAAAACCATACAAAAGATGAATCAGTAATTATTGGTAAGACCCTTTTGTTAGATTATATTATAAAGTTGATAGAAACGAACAGTAAAACTGTTTGAAAAAATATATAATTTGAATAAACACTCACGTGAATGATGTTCACAGCTTTCTCAGTAATAATGATATTTAAGGGATATACGGTTAGTCGTTATGTAGTTCGTAACCGTACTTTTAGCAGCGGGAAACAGAACGCCAATGAGCAAGAGACTCGAACGCTGCTAGCGACGAGCCTGCCAGGTGGTGAAGGAGAGGTGAAGGGGGGAGGTTGTGCGAAAGAGAGAGATGTATATGATAGAAAGAGTAGGGAAATCAGCGGGAACACGGTGTTGCCATCTCAATAAATTAAGCTTCGAATTTACGGTCAAGTTATTTAATACTCAAATATAACCTATATATTACATGATGACCGTTTAAGTCATGCCCTGACTTTAATCAAACTTGTAGTCGCATTTAAGTCAGGTTTGGACTTTAAAACGTCTAGGCCGCCATATTTACGGAACGTTTGATTAAATTTACTACGAAAAATGGAAGCAAAAAATTCGTGGAGAAGAATTAAACGTACCAGAACTTTCAAAGGGAAAGTAAATCGAGATTTCCTTTTATTAAAAAGTACAAGGCCAACAACCGTGGCATTAATAACAATTGTTGAAGAAGATCAATATTTATTTTATTTCTATAAAAATATTGTGTGTGAATTTTTCCGATATTTAATTAGTTATTTTTCAGTAAATTTTGTGTTGATTGATTCGTTTTTAATCAGTAAATTTTAAAATGATTAATCTATACAGGTTGTAAAAAAATTCCCAGCAAAACTTATTAAAAAAGAAGTTTTTTCAATAAAAAAAAAGAAAACCGCCTTCAAAAACTAAAAAGTAATGTGTGTTCTGTGCTAGTTATTTATCACTTTTTAGTTTTTGAAGGCGGTTTTCTTTTTCTTTTTTTTTACTTATTCGCTTTTTCGTGTTGCCTTAACATCCAAATCCATTAAGAAACGGCAACACACTTAAAAGAGATTGTAAGTCCTCCAGTGATTGAAGAAACTAAAACGTCGTCTAAGTAAGTTTTTTTGGGAATTCGTTGATTTTCTCAAAAAGTGCTGTACCAATTTTGATAAAATTTATATGGGACCTTTTCGGGATAAACCCCTTTCGAACAAAAAAAGAAGTTTGCAAATCCGTCTATATATGACAGAGTTATGCCCGAACATACATAAAAATATATATATATAAACATTCGAATTGATAACCTCCTCCTTTTTGAAGTCGGTAAAAAATGATTTTTTTTTTCATAAATCGACCCATGTTTCTTGGGGAAAGTTGTTCAGTTTCTTGGGGAAAGTGGTTCAGTTTCTTGGGTAGGTACTGTATTTCAATTCCTTCAGGAACTGAGTAGAAACTGACTAAAATTGTTAACGCGTACACTTGTTGAGTTTGTATTTCAAAAAGTAACTGACACTAATTGTTATTGTCATTGTCCCCACGTGTGAATTCATTAGCACGATTTCATCCCAGTTCTGATGTCGGATCAGTCAGGATTTAGTCCGTTAGATTCAGTCATCATGTGGGCAGAATATGGGTTTCGTGCAATGCAAACACTGGGTATAGGATACAGTACACGGCGTTTATTAAAACCACAATTTAGCACTGGGTATAGGGTACAATACACGGCATTTATTAAAACCACAAACTCACATTCAAAATTCTTCAACAACGAATCGAAAGTACAGTTTCGGGACGTATTAGCTCCGTTGCGATCAGACACTGGATTCTGAACCTCGCTGTCGGCTGAAAACATCACGACTCTATAGATGCGCACCAAAATGGTGTTGGTTGATCGCGTGTTCTTGATAGTGGCGCGCTTGCGATCCGTTTCACCATAGACTATTTATTGTCTTTGCGTTTTACGTTCATGACCGGATACGACATATAATTCATCATGTGTATGAAGTTTTTTATTTTTAGCACAAAATATCATGTATTTGGTTTTACTAGCATTTATTGTGAGCAGATTGCATTGCAAAATTTTTATTCAATCGATAAATGCCATAAAAATGCATATAAATTTTTACTTTTCAAATTTCGCGCGTAGTTTGACGAAAAAGCCTCTTACTGGACGCCATATTGCTCAGCGGAAATGACGTCAGTTCGTTTTGTATCAAATGCGCTCATATTAAATATCAAAATTGTATATAATTTAAAAATAATAAAAAGCATATTTTGTAATAGGTGTAATAATTAAAAACTTACGTTGGTTACGAAAATAATAAAAGTACAAAGCCTATATACGCCAATCGGTTGACTGACAGTTGACAATTTTTTGTTTACACAGCCGTACGGCGTAAAAACATGGCCGCTACTATTTCATGGTGTTTTAAAACAGATTAAAAAAACTGAATAGTTTGAATTGAATTTAAACATTTATTTTGTTGCTTTATGAACTAAAACTTACATTTTTCGACTGCTCTATGCCTTAACTGTCTCAATAACATATTTATAGATTTATTCTCGTATAGAGTAAAATACCCTATTCCTATTGTCGGAGAAATCGCATAACAAACATTATAGTATTTCGGTTCAACTCGAAAACTATACTTACTTTTCATAAGCACGAAATCATTTGTAACGACTAATTGTTTGCATTTTATAATATTTGTTTTATGGATTCTTGGAATCTTATAAGTAATATATAATGTGCTCACAGTTTTATGTGCTGGTTTTGTCTGTGTTATAATTGTATTCCTGTATCATCTTCATTTCATATCATTTATGATTTAATATAAATAATTAATAACGTAATTATGAAATAATTTTATAACATAATTATTTATACCTACTAAAATTGGCTTGATATTTATGCAACAACCATTTGCGGATAACTCTACCTATTTCATTGCTCCATCTTTACTTAAAAAGCTGAGATAAAAACCTGGGTGCGTAAAATAATATATGGTGGATTAATTCTACCTACAGATCCATCTATAGTTTCCTGGTACTCGTATCGACTGTTTTTACACTGCTGCTAAACTGTATTGTACTCATCAGTCGCATCACGAACAACAATCTTTTGGCAGCGGCATAATAAAGAACTTCTAAGTGCGCGTAATCTCCTGGTACTCATTATGCAGGAATTGGGAAATAAATCGCTTTCTGAATCGAATATTTCCGAACAAACTGACCAACGTACTCCTCCACCCCACAGCTTTGTATTTCAACGTGCTAAGAGGCCGAGAGGGCTTGAATTCGAAAATGATGAATTAAATGCCTTCAAGGAGGAAATGAAGAACATGATATCAACCATGATGGCAACTCAACATGAGGAAATCAAAAAAATCTACCCCACTTTGATGGAAATTAAAAACACAAATGTTAATATTGAATCTGCAATGGCCGCTCTTACCGCGCAAAATAACGATCTAAAAAAGAAGATTGAACTGCTGGAAACTCAGTCTAAAAAAGATAATGAATACATAGTGATCCTGGAGAATAAAATCGAGGACCTCCAACGAGGAAGCCGCAAGGCCAATCTGGAGATAAAAAATGTCCCTAAAGTTGCAAAAGAAGGGAAAGACGACTTAATAAAAATGGTCACTTGTTTATCGAACTCCATTGATTGTAATATTATGACAAGGGATATTACAGACATATATCGAGTACAAAATAAACGGTCGAACACTAAAAACAGTACTATTGTACTGGAAATGGGCTCAACACTTCTCAAAACCGAATTCCTTAAGAAAACAAAAGAATTTAACAGGAAAAACGCGGGAAAAATCTGTGCGAAACATTTAGGTTTTAAATCAGAAGAAAATACCCCAATTTTTGTGGCAGAACAGCTGACCGCAATAGGTTCAAGATTGTTTTTTCTAGCCAGAGATCTGGCAAAAACCAGAGAGTACAAGTTTTGCTGGACTGCTTACGGCAAAGTTTACGTCAAGAAAGACGAAAACTCGCCCACTATATTAATAAAAAGCGAACCGCAGGTTCACCACCTAATGCAGCAAAAATGACTAGATAATGTTTTCTTACCGCGGTGGTTACAGTTGACAGTTTGTATGATCTACTTGTTATTAAAAACCCTAATTTGCTGTAAAAAAACTTATAAATTGCTTTGTATAATTATGTTTAATTATGTAAAACAGCGCTCATTCACACACTTAACTCACACACACAAAAATTCATTCTTTAAGTCTAAAATACGTATCTTAAGTATCATTACCCCTCACTACACTCTCGCTATATGCACAATAACCTTTCACATCACTTACACACCCAGTCGCAATACAGTTATGTACATATACCTTTCAAACAATTTTAATTATGGATAACACCCTTCAAGCCTTGAATAAAATTGATAATACAGAGATTGCCCAAGCCTATGAATGCTCACCTCAAGAAGTTGCCAAATTATTAAGAGTGAGACCAACAGATATCACAATAGTGTCTCAAAATAAAAGAAGTATTTACTCTAACTTTAATGACCTTCAAATTAACCTAGCAAACCTAGAAATTAAAATTAATAATAATAATAATAAATTTTATTGTCAGGCGACGGAGGCCCATAGAAAAAATACACAAATAATCTTAAACAACCATAAACTAATACATATAAAGAAACCTTATCAACTAAACGTTTACTAAACTTAACACTTTACGGCGTTGTCGGCGTCGTGTTTCGCTGCGTGGTGTCGCGTAACCGTCCTCGGAAACGTCGATATACGACACCTTTCGGCCAAAAGTCCTCCTTCAAAAAGGTCTGTAGATGTTGGGTTGGAACTCGTACCACGAACGACTTAAAGTTGACGTTGTGTCGCGATTCCAACGCTTCAACCCTCAGAGTCCAGTCGGTCTTCACTCCCAAGTACTCCACTACTTCCTCAATCTTCGTGGTGTAATGCAGCCGCGAAATGTACAGCTGCGTCGTAGGCACAGCAGGACGCAGCAGCATGTTGGGTCCACACGGTGCGGTACCGCACTGGTTACGAGAATTGGGCCTCCTCTTCTTCTTCTCCACTTTGATGAAACCCTCTTCATCAACTTGGCCCGCTCCTGGCAAGGAACTACGGACCGCAGTCAGGGCAGGTTGAGCAGCACCCTTCTTCGGTTTTTCCCCTATTTTGCTTTGTCGCTTAGGTTGCGACGCAACAGATTTGCCGTTCGTGACAGAAGCAGCGTAGGTATGTTTAGGGGTCGACGTACCTACGTGTGACGTTTCCGCAGCCGGTGTTGGATTGCGGGCGACGGCGGCGGCGGGCGGCGCTTGGTCAGCACTATCGGCAGCTGGTGACGCACTTGTGTTCGGCGATTCAAAACTGCCGACTGATGCTTTTTCCGCCTCTCGACGTGTGTTCACCTGACATAATAATACTAAGTGAGTGCAGACTAAACCCTGACAAATTAATACCAGAAATAAACAACTACTCATCCTACCAAACAACAAACCATTTAAATAGAGCAGACGGAGTGGTCGCGTACGTTAAAAATACGCACAGCGCTACAGTAAATGAAGTGATACTTTCACATGCATCCTGTTTACAAATTAGGGTCAACCCTGACTTAATCATTTTGGCAATCTACCGATCACCCTCTACGTCAAATCCCGATGAGTTTATTTTCTCCCTTAATCAACACATTACTACAATTAAACCTGATAAAAACATAATAATCACTGGTGATATAAATATTAATTTAATATGTAATCAAGACGAGCAAGCTGTTGATCGCTCAAAAAGGTTAAGTTATTTAAACATGCTGTCAATGCACGGATTGCTGCCAGGTCATACACTGCCTACTAGAGGGAAAAACTGCCTTGACCACTTTATCCTAAAGTTAAAATCGTCACGCAAAACTGGAACAATAGCCATTATCAATACTACTGTAACCGACCACTTTATGACCTTTTTAAAATTATCTGACCAAGAATATAAACATAAGAGCACTGTCACAAAAACTACAGTAAATATAGAGCACGCACTAGAATTTTTAAAACAAAGTAACCTTCAAAATTTGTTAGACTTAGATGACCCCAATATACTTACTGATCGCATTATAAATATATTACAAACAAGCCTTATCTCCAGTACTTTAACTAAAACAATTCCTTCGAAACATAGACTGCTGAAACCATGGATGACCATTGGCTTACTTCGATGTATTCGAAATAGGAATGCCATGCAAAAAAGGCTTAAGGCAGACCAGTATAACGAAATATTAAGAGTGACATACAGAAGATACCGTAATTATTGTAACAATATAATCAAAAAACAAAAGCAGACCTATGATAGAAAGCTCTTAGCCAAAGCACAGAAAAATCCAAAAAAACTATGGGACACAATTAACACTATAACTCAACGTAAACCTAATAAAACACCTAACACGGAGCTTTTAAATCTAAAACCATCTGTACAGGAGTCTGCAAATGCAGTAAATGAATATTTTTGCAGCATAGGCAACGTTCTCGCCAACGATATCATTTCGAACGCCTCCAGAACACACGCTTCTCATCCTAACGCAAATGAGAACCCCCCTTCATCTTCGTTCGTAGTTCTTCCAACTGATCATAAAGAGGTTTACAGTACTCTAATGACTCTAAAGTCTGATAGCGCCCCTGGATGGGATGGTATCCCAGTTAGCTTCCTTAAGGCTGCCAGTGGACTGATTGTTCCAGTTATTTCTCATTTGGCAAATTTGTGCTTTGACCATGCGACATTTCCAACGGCTCTGAAGCTTGCTTTAATAACACCAGTGCATAAGAGTGGAGACAAGACAGACCCATCGAACTATAGACCCATATCAGTATTACCGTCCATCTCCAAAATTTTAGAAAGGTTAATAAACTCACGTCTAATTAATTATCTCAATAAAAACAAACTATTGTCACCTAAACAGTTTGGCTTCCGGCGAGGAATGTCAACGGAAGATGCAGCCTTGGCTCTTGTCTCCACTGTAACCAGTAAAGTAGACAGTGGAGACAAGTGCCTTGCCGTCTTCCTTGACCTTAAAAAAGCGTTCGACACTGTCTCTGTTTCCACTCTTCTGGACGTGTTGGAAAGCAATGGTATAAGAGGTCAGCCACTGGCTTTATTCAAGGACTATCTGTGCGGGCGGAAACAAAAGGTCAAAATTGGTGACACTGTTAGTTTAGATGAAACTACTACTTACGGCGTTGGTCAAGGAAGCGTGCTTGGCCCCACCTTGTTCTTAGTTTATATAAACAGCCTCTGTAATATGAACATAGAAGGAGGACACATCTACTCATACGCGGATGATACTGCTATAGTGTTTAGCGACACAACTTGGAACAAGGTTAAGAAATCTGCCGAGTCCGGCCTGTCTAGGATAGCATCATGGCTCGACCGCAATCTTTTGACCCTAAATAAATCTAAAACCACCTTCATTTGCTTTTCTAAATATAATCTTTCACAACCTTCAAATGACTTCAAAATAAAAATTCATAATTGCCAGACGCCCTCAAACTTTGACTCTGCTTGCCCTTGCATAGAAATTGAAAAAGTCCAATATACCAAATATCTAGGAATAATGATCGACCAACGTTTATCTTGGCATTGGCATACCGAACTGATTATGAAAAGAATTCGTAAACTTATCTGGACATTTAAAACACTGCGTTATGTGACTACTAAAAACCTTCTGTTACAAATTTACACATCACTGGCACAGTCGGTACTAGCGTACTGTTTACCAGTTTGGGGAGGAGCAATAAAAACTAAATTCCTAGAACTAGAAAGAGCTCAGAGATCGCTACTAAAAGTTATGCTGTTTAAGCCATTTAGGTTCCCAACTGAAACTCTTTACCTAACGTCTGATGTTCTGACGGTTCGGAAACTTTATGTGCTCCAAATTATTTTAAAAAAACATAAATCTCTCACCTTTAACCCCATGACTCGACAAGGAAGAAGGAAATACATGATCCGCAATGTTACAGTTAAATCAACTTTTGCTAAGAGGTAGCACGCTAGGCAATCTTGTCACTTATATAACTTTATAAACAAAGAATTAAATATTTATCCACTTTCGTATCGAGACTGCAAAAATGCTCTGACTGAGTGGCTTAAGACAAAAACTTACGACGAGATTGAGAGTATAGTCCAAACTACATGTTCTTAGATGCTTTTAAAAATAATCGGCTTTTATTATAGGAGACCACTTTTTCCTCACTATCACATATTTACCTACTTATCATAATAATACTATACTATTATTAAACACACATACACTCACACTCACATGAACACACAAACACACCATTACACACCTTCACACCACAGCGCATCTTTGGTTAATCATTTTTTGTTTTCTTTTTTGTTTAAGTTTTACTTTATTTATTTTTTTGATTTTTCTAATACCTACTGTAATGGAATGTGTATTCAATAGCTTACATAAGTTGTAACTACTGGAAGAGCGGAACTTCCTATCACAAGTATAGTTCTTACTTAAATGGAAATTCCCTGAAGACCACATGTTAATATATCCTTAAGTTATTGAAATAAACATTTATTATTATTATTAATATTTACAAACCTGAAAAATAAATAATGTTTTGCTTTGACATGTCTGTCAGTGACAGTCGTCAAATTGACGACCGCCAACATTTCTTCTAATAAGTTTTCGGCTACTAACGTAAAACCTCTATGTTGTATATCTTGTAAGCTTGTTTGTCTGTGTCATATATGAAACGGCTGAACACCTGCTGTATTATCGTGTGTTTCTTTAGATCTTATTCGCACTAATATTATATTTTAAAAAAAATTATAATTATGGGCAATCGACAATTATTAAGTCTGGCCGGTATTATAATACCTTGCTATAGAAAAGCAATTTGACCGTTCTAGAAAGATGATTCATAATTGGATTTTTTACGAATTTCGGAAGAACGGTCGGAAAACAAAACCTGTCAAAGAGGCAGTCTAGATCTCGGAGCCGTTTGGTGAACACGCTGATTACCCATACGCTTACGTTGCTGGAGTCTAGATCTCGGAGTCGCTTGGGTAACACGCTGATTACCCATACGCTTACGTTGCTGGAGTCTAGATCTCGGAGTCGCTTGGGTAACACGCTGATTACCCATACGCGTACCTTACTGAAGTCTACCAGTTTACTACTACAAGTCTACCAGCCTGCAACCGAGAGTCGGTTTAGCGGGTTAAGTCGAGCTGTCGCGTGCCTGTGCTTCCAGGGCGGGTCCTCCCACTGAGACCGCCTGGGTGATCTCCGTCACCGAGCTGATCGCGTCAGTCTTCTCATCGGCCGATCCTGTTGCCGGCCAGGCTGGGGATCATAATCCTTCTGGAAACTCTGCCTAATCCTAGTGCGTTTAGGTCAGTTCTTATTTTTATACTAACAATTGTTTTTGATACTCATCACATTTTATCTTTCGTGTGAGAGCTATTAAATTCAATTTGTACAATTCTGCATAGCCTTTTATTTCTCTTAAATTATCAGAATTGCTACAACATACAAAAAGAAACATACAGTCGAATTGAATCTCCTCCTTTTTTGAAGTCGGTTAAAAATTAATATCATCGGTCACTAGGTTTTACTTATCCAAAAAAATCCTGCTGTGTGGTCACCTCTGACTTAGTATTTGTTCCCAGGAATTCTATTATTATTTGATACAAAACGGTGACTTTTTTGATACTGTTTAGTAAAGTAAACGTAAGTAAAAAAAATACTAAAGGATAGACTGTAGCATTCGTCTATTCTGAATGCTACGTAAATTGATTTTTCCTAGGACAAACGTTTCAATTGAGGGACCACTAAGGTCCCAAAGGAAAGGAAAGGAAGGAGGGACCAAAAGTTACAATCGATTTAAGAATCGATTGTAACTTTTGAATGACTACTTTTACAAACTAGAGGTTGAATTAATAGTTATAGTAACTATATGTAGACTAAAATTTTTAGTTTTTAATATGTTTCTGAGGCTGGTTTGCTACTGGAACGCATGTTGATCAAGGTGCCTATATTTGACCATATGGTTTACTTCTTGTTATTTCTTTAATTTATGTTTTTTGTCGTGATTATTTTTTAACAATTCCCTATGATGATATTGATGCACATTACAAAATTGACTATTTTAATTACCATTTTTCAGTAGTTGACTAGTGGTTTAGGATAGGTACATTCATAGTGTTTGTGAAGTTGACCAAACATTGTAAGTTTTAGACATCCTACTAAAATTACTTGACTTGTTTTGCAATATACAGGATGTAAAGATTTCATGTATACCTACCTTTTCTAACGAATATTTTATTTAGTATACCTACCTACCTACCTACCTACTTCACTTTATTTTAGCCACTAAATGCCACCCATGAAAACATTTTACAAGAATGAGCAAGAAGATGTTTATAAAGACACTGAAGAAATTAAACTGACTGGAAAAATTAAAGACAACAACAATAAATTAATTAAAAATGAGGCACCCAGTACTAAGAAATATTAACGCCTCAAGAAGAAAAAAATATATGCAAAAAACGTTGATTTTTAATATAATATGTGTCCTTTTGTTTTCCATCCTGTTTAAGTTATTACGTTGGTCAATTACTGGCTCATTATTGGTCAATTTCCGGGTACTATTGGTCAAACTAAGAAACAGTTCAACTTTTAGGATAAATCTGATAATTACAGAAATTCCTAATTACTTATGCTGCAATGATGTAAAGTCCTCATTTTACCTTACCTAAACCAAACTTATAAAATAACTTGGAACTAGGTTTTCCATCAAAATCTGTAAAAATTACAGTTACCTAATTAAAGTTAAAATATTTTCATAACTGGTTTGGGACTGGTACGTCCACTTTAGCAAAATTTCTCGTTGATTAGGTATTGTTAAGTAGACCGGTAAGTATAATCTGATGCAGCAAGATTTTTTATTTTTGCAAGCATATTTACTTATCTTATTTATATTATAGGTACATATATTACCTTTTCGGCTTTTGTTATAATTCTGCGCGCATGTGCTAGTCTAGTCACCGTCTGAGCTAGGTATGTGAGCGGTGAGACGGGTAGGTAGACAATGCCGTCGACCGCCGCATCTTGTCAAACGCGCCGTCTCCCGTCTCACCGCTCACATACCTCAGGGTGGTGGTGACCAGCACTTGCGCATAGGGGTCCAAGTCTGCTATTTTTATAATTTCGTCATTCCAACACGATCCCATTGTCATTTTGCTAAAAAAATCCTAATCTGCTAAATTCATAATGGTCGATCATTGGTCGGTCAAATTAAAAGCAATGACTGCACAATGACGTTCTAATGGTAGGTCACTGATCAAAGAAACTGTCAAAACTTTAGAAGATTACCGCCTGTCAGTCATTCAGTTGTCATTTTGTACGAGATTACCATTCTATCATTTCTTTCAATGGCGTGTCAGTGGTTGACCATTGGAAAGTCATAATAACGCCATTATATTAGAAGACCAAACTTGTCAAAATCAACAATTATGAAATCAATGATAGACCATTCTGACACTATTGTAATAGCAGACTTGAGGCCCAGGCTATACCTACTTCCACTGGCTGGCTGGAGGCGGCGGCGGCGCGTGGCGATCAGCTGTCTTCGTGCGTTCCTGGCTCTTCTGTTCTAATACGAAATTGACTGCTGAGAACTTTGATTATATATAATGTCTAGAAGGAGCGTCAAGTGCACGCAAACGTGTCAAAAAGTGTCAGCCAACTATTGGCTGACAAGTGCTTATATAATCAAAGCCCAAATGCGTAATAATAATAATAAATGATTAATATATGTATAATAATATTAATTTATGTTTAATTATATACATAATTGCTTATATTATAATCATTATTTACGCACACAGAGACGTAGATGCACAGTGTGAAACGACGCCTGCACGCACACATACCTACTTGAAATTGTTGCCTCGTTTTCTTTGTTATGATTGTAGGGCGACGCTCCATCTAGACATTATATAATCAAAGGCTGAGAACCCATAACATGTGATTGAAATTTTGAAAAACATGTTGATACTTACCTTCTCTTACATCACGAACGTGTGTGAAGTTACTTAGCCAATTAATTATAGGTACCCACAAAAAGCCTCTTCTCTGTGATCTTCATCATCATCATCATTTCAGCCAAAAGACGTCCACTGCTGGACATAGGCCTCCCCAAGCGTGGTTGCCATAATCGCCACGGCAGGCGGGTTGGCGATCGCAGTATGGTTGTTACAAATGCACATAGAACGCTGCTGCCCATTCTCTGGTGAGTCCCTTAGTCGCCTCTTACGACACCCACGGGAAGATATGGGATGGTGCTATTCTTTACGTCCGACACCACACGGACTCTGTAATCTTATTACTTATTTTAAAAATAAGGTTGTGAACTTAGTAACGCTAATTAATTAATTAGCGTTACTAAGTTCAACCTGCGAAGTTTGATGTTACAGTTACATGCAAGTTCAACCTTATTGCACTTGAAATAAGATACGATTTCAAACAATATGAATTTTCAAATAAAATTCAATCTACATCATGGAACACCGCAGTAGCCCTAACTAGATGATCATGAAATTTTGCAAACCTACCTATCAGAAAGGAAGGAAATATGATTACGATAAAAATAATGATTTACCTACCTACTATTTATTTGTCTGAGTATTTAAATACTTTTATTTTCTGGAACGAAACGAATAGCCTATACTTAGCTATATAGTTTATTTATGTGCATGTGGATTGAGTGATCCTCTCTTCAAACTCAACAAAAATCGAGGAAGGTTTAGTTAAAAATAGTTAAAACATTATGCCGAAGTTAAAAATCTGTTAAACCTGAGATAAAAATGATATGGTCAATAAAGTGGATCACTCAAACCGCACGCTTTGAGAAAACGGCATAATGTATATCTCCGAATATATACCTCCTTGCTCTTCTATAACGGTCAAGCTAACCTTTATTAGGTAATCAATTACAATTTTAGTTATATACAAATCTTAAAAATCTAACAATATTATGTACAATTTCAAGAAAAAGGCAGGGGAGCTCAAAGGGCATCATAAAACTCGTCCACATCGCTGTCAACGGGACACGTGCCCAACAGGCTGGCAGCATTGTCACTTTGTATGGCAATGCTGATTCTTTGGCCCAAAAATAGACCAGCCTTCGGGTCACGTGAAGAGTCGACCAGCCGCTTGGCGATGTCACGCAAAACAATATGGGCAGTCGGACCCCATGGCCCTAGAGTTTCCACCCCAAACGGCTCAAATATATAGCTTCCAAGAAGGCTATTATATTTGCGCCGTTTGAGGTTTTCGGCACCTGCAGCAGCCGCCCCAGCACAAGATGTTGTGCTAGGAAGATGAGATGGCGCAAGGGTGTCGATACATGTTGCGTCCCACACCAAAGGCCTACCCAACTTCCAAGGCATTATGGTCATCCCATCTGGTCTCTTCCCATCGTCGCGTGCCAAGCCATTGGGTTCTAAAATAGCAGGCACCCCAGCGGTGGCAAGAGCACGACGGAGGATGTCATTGATGCTGGCGTGCCGTGCCATTCGGCCTGCACTCCTACTGCAGGATAGGCCATGATGTTCGAGGCAGTCGACAGCTTCACCACACTGACAACGATGTGGAGCCCCGCATGGAGCGCCCAGACGCAGGCATGTAGCGAGTCGGAAGGTATTATCACACAGCATAGTACCGATGTCGTGTGACGGAAGTGCCTGAAGCCAGAGGCCCGACTCCCACTCACCCACAGCCAGTAGGCGGGCACGCTCAGCAGAATTGGTGGACGTATTAATTTGATTATTCCGTACCAACCTGCCGAGCGGCTCATCCCACTGTCTCTGGGAAGATGGGTTCGCGGGCCGATCTGTATCTGGGCAAGCCACTTTCCAGGCGTTCACCGCATCAGTCAAGCACGGCACTTCAAAGTCAACCAGTGATGGGGATACAATTTTTTTGGTTAACTTTTCGGTGCTGTGGACGGAGGACAGGAAAGCCGGTAAACTCACACTGGAAAATTTGCGGACGCCGAGACCACCAAAACGAATGGGTAGTGTGGCTTGTAGCCACGCTCGGTCGTCCAGGGCCACATTCAAAATTGATGTTAAAGTGTTTTTAATAATTTGATCAATTTTGTCCAAGAGGTGTGGCTGCTTCCACAAAGGTGAAGAGCGGAGGTAGTACATACAATGTAGGCCAAAACAACAATACCTAATGAGAGTAAAGGCCGAATGTAGATTAATTTTTGAAAGTCTATCCGAAATATCGTTAAAATGTTTAATTTTTTCTTTTATAAAAACTGAAAAACTATCTTGCAAAATAGACTTTTGTCTAAAATTTTGATGTCTGGGGCTATTGCATTAAATTTCTCTAAGGTCGATTGTCGGTCAGTAATGTCAGTAAGGTATATTTCACATTTAGAAGGGTTTAAGTCCAGGCCAATAGATTTAAATTTCTGTTGAGTTGTAGATCTTTCAAAACGGTGTCAATATCACCTCCCAGAGTCCCATCGTCTAAATACCAAACGTTAAATTTTGAATTTAATTGTTGTATAATTGGATGAATAGCCAAACTGAAAATAACTGGCCCGAGAGGGTCACCTTGTTGGCATCCGACTGCAGATTCTAAAATATTGTCCTTATATAGTAATTTTGAAGAGCTGTAGCACTGCCACATAAAACCATAAATTTCTGGGTTGTTCTTTTTTGACTTCGGCCAACAAAGTGTCTCTATTATCAACGTTCTTTACGTCAACCTTGAGAATGACCTCACCTTTTTTCGAATTTATAAAAGTAGAAAGGGCATGTACGGCAGCCTCGCAGCCCCCTCTTGAACCAAAGCCAAGTTGCAGGGGCTGAAATTTGCTGGTAAGCATCTCACCATAAGCTTTACAGCTAATTTTGGCTGCCATACGCCTGTAGGTACACCCCACGGCAATGGGACTAAAGCCGCCGTCTTTCTTGCGAAGGGCACATAAATTGGCCCCGTACAAGATATCAACGACGGCATCATTCAGGAAATTTAGGATCTAAAATAATGGTCGAATTGTTGCAATTATCTTTAATTTGTTTTGTTAAGGTTGTTTTAGCGGCCAAATTTTTTTGAACATGTAGAATCCTGTAACGGAAGGTGAGTAGTTGCTCCCAGGCGCTTTGCGAGTTCTCCTGGGTCACAAGACGGATACAACGCGCCAGACTTAAAGCAACAGACCGTCTTGCGCCCCGGGGAACTCTCTTTAACACGGGAGTGGTATTTTTAAATTTTGATATTGTTTTCCAGAGCGTTTGTCCTAAAGGTGTTAAAGTTGGGGAAGTGACTGGGGGACACAAAGGTACACTATGCGGTTTATGAACCTTGCCATAGTGCATCTTTAGCCCCCGTTCCACTTTAAAAAAGCGTGGCTGAGAGCAGTGGGGGCATCTCACTAGATTATCTAGCGATGTGGCAGGTTACAATTTCAAACAATTAGCAATTTTGGATACAATCTCAGTCTGCCTACGAAGTATATTTAAGTAGTCATATTGAAGGAAAAAATAAATGTTAATTTCTTCCTACAGCATAAGCTGTAGGAAGAAATGAACATTTATTTTTTAGTTAGTTTTTATTTTTTAATTAGTTAAAGAATGACGTAGATAAGCCAATCACTACCTACCCACTTTACATAAAAATCGCGCGCTTGGAACAGCTAAAATTGTGAAAAAACAAAAACACTAAGAAGATACCTACCTACCTACCTATACCTTTTGTTGAATAACTTCTTGAATGTCGTTTGCGTCGTAGCGTATATTATGACCTTGACAGCCGTTGAGTGACTGTCTGTGAGTGACGCGAACCAGCAATTCAGTCCTATTATTTCAGCTCATAACTCTAAAAAGCTCTATAAACGATTTGTTAAGGTTTTAGCGGTGCCAGAGTGTTGTATAAAAGCGTTCGACAGTACATTATTGCTCTAAATGCTTATAGAGCTAAACATACATATAAACAAAGGATGTAAACGTTTACTACGCCATTTTATACAATCGTTATAGTCAAGTACTATAGCAAGTTCTAATATAACTAGTACATAATAATATTGCTCTATAAAATTGTTAACAGGTGCCTTTATTTATCTGATTAGCGTAATAAGGGATCCAAATGAACTGCAATAGTAGTTTCGTGATAGCAGCGATAAACACTCAACTACAGGGCGATATTGTGATATTGTGGATATTCAGATCGCTGCTATAGCACGTGTGCGTTAGTAGTCACAAAGACTTTACAATAGAGCGTTTTTGTGCTGTAGTCTAATTTCAGATCACGCTAATAGAACGTAAGTGTACTATAATAGTTTTTAGATGCATATTATAATATTATCGATAAGCATATCACACAGACACCATAATAGAGCAGAATTATTGTATAACAACTTTTTTGGTGCCTAGCAATGCGCTTGTTAATATTATCTATCACTATAATGACGCAAAAGTAGCACATACATGTAGATAAATGTTTCTGTTAAATGACAGTTAAGTCCCAAAAAGGATTATTCTTCAGCTTCGTCATTATCAAACAATCAAAGCAGTAATAGTAGCCAAACGACGATCGGCGTATGAGAGTATGGAGAAGACGCGGCGAGAGATTTTAAGAAGCCTGCATCCATGAAGTCGATCGTTTTGGTGGTCCAAATGTAATGATTTGGGGCGGGATAAACTTAGACGGCAAAACTGAGCTCGCTATTTTAAATGAGGGTATTGTTACTGCTCAGCGGTATATTGAGGAAGTTGTCAGACCACATGTGATCCCATTTGCACAGCGAGCGGGTCCTGGATTCATCTTGATGCAAGACAATGCTCGTGCACACACGGCTCAAGCGACTCTGTTTGTACTGGAAGACTCTCAAATTCAAGTCTTGCCGTGGCCGGCGAACAGTCCGGACTTAAATCCAATAGAGCACATGTGGGATCAGTTGAAACGAAGAGTTAGAGACGGTGATCAGGAAATCCACAACCAACAGCAACTCATCAACGCTGTGAAAAGGACTTGGGAAGAGATTCCAATGGAAAATGTCAGGCATTTGATTGAGAGCATGCACTCCAGGCTTCAGGAGTGCGTAGCTAAACGAGGGGGGCATACCCGTTACTAAAAGATGAGCATGGAGTATTTTCTTTTGTTTTCAGTAACTTTACGTTGTTTTTATTTTTAACCTAAAATGTGTTTTTTCTTTCAAAAGCAAATAAACTTTTTAATCATTATTATTTGAATAAATTTATTGGTCATGGTAAAAACAACATTAGTTTTCGTTATGGAGACAAAAAATATATATTGGTTTTATTATTTTCATGGTACAGACAAAATACCTTGTGGCCCTTATTTTGTTTTGAGTAGTATATATATTGGTATATATTATAGTAGTTATATATTTTTGTTTATTCAGTTTACCTATGTCGTTTTTTAACTATGCACCTCCCATGTTATCTCTTCACCACCCTTGGTTGACTGGTAGAGAATGCCTAAGGCATTAAGTCCGCCTTTGTACCTTTGTGCATGAAGTATAAATAAATAAATATTAGACGCAATACTTTCATAAGTATTCATAATATACAGTGAACGCCACATCAAAATTCAACGTAATTTATCTGTTATCTAACTAGATATTTTTTACTTTCATTCTCGGAATTACGCAGCGTCTATCCGCACAATCGCGCATACTCACTTTTTTCGGCCACGTATGTCGTCGGGGAGATGTATCCATCGAACGCCTCGTGGTTCAGGGGAAAGTCGAGTACCAGGCCACGAGGTAGATCGCCTATGAGATGGGACTGATCAGGTCAAGGCTGCAGTTGATGGCACCTTGCACGAATGCACGAGGAATGCAGCTGTAAGGTAGGAATGGCGACTTGTCGTAAACCGAGCCACCAACACCTGAAGTGAAGACCACGACCACTTTGCTTGACAAAGTGACACTGACAAAGAAGAAGGAGGAAATAAATAAAACAAACAAAATAATCAACAATCATTATATTTGTTTCTAAACATAGATTCTACCACTGAAATATAACGACAATAAAGCATATTATTAAAGTTTCATTAATTTTATTTTACTATAGCACCGACAAAACTCAATTTTTTCACATTATCACTCTGACGAATACTTCGCTACATTAATTGTTAAACATACCTAACCTAATGGCACGGACTGGAAAAAAAATACACTGTGGCACTCGGGGACTGCCGTGGTAAAGCTATTGCATATCATTTTTGAATTTGACATTTGACTTTGACAAATGTCAAAACTTAAAGATTATATACATATATATTATGATTAAATATACCATATACATACACGTTAAGCGAACGCTCGGCCGAGTTACATGGTAGGCGGAGTGGGGGGGGTCAGGTTTTATTTTCGTTACGGAATTTCTTGATTCGGTCGCCGCGCTCAAAGCCCGCGATAAAAGCTATGCAATAGCTTAAAAAGATTAAGAAGTTATTCTTTGACACTTCTGGGATGTACAATTATTTTTACACCATTTCACAACACAAGATGACATTATTGTATTTTATTAGGTACTTGACGTAAACAGAGTTACTGTGAAGACGGTGTCGTGCCGCGTAATGGCGGCCGGCATACTATGATGTAAATGTGTGCGTGAGGCTTGTTTGTACAAACAGTCCAGTGGCATACTAAATTGTGCTTCACTTTCGATGTGTCTGGAGCGGAGTCCTTCCTTTTCTAGTCCGTGCTTAGTGGTAATATTACATCGGAATGATAATGCAAATCTTATATTTCGGCTGCAAGTTAGAGTGTACATACAATAAAATTTGCAAAGACATAATAAGCTACATTAAGTACCTAATATCTATTAGAAATTACGTTTTTGTTCTTCTGGTGATGTTATAGGCTAAATTAGATACATCTGTTACATTGGTATTTTTTTAGGGTAGGTACCGTACGCTGTATTACTGAGACTCCGATGTCTGCCCGTCCGTCTTCAAAACTCGGCGGTCAAAACTACTTTTCACTGGCTTCCTTTAAAACCCTTAAGAGAAAATAGTTTTCACAACTTACAAAAAAAATTTTTTTCAAGTCTCCCTTGTCATGAAAATCACTACAAATCAAAATATTTCAAAAGGGCCACAAAAAAAAAAACACCTTGAAACCTAATAGGTTTCTAAATAGTGAGGATAAATTTAAACTGGCCATAAAGACTTGACTGATGTTTGTAGTCAAAAGTAGTTTTGACTGGCTAAGAGTTTTGACTATAGTTAACATAGACACTACTACAGGGGGCCAAGTCTGCTATTTTTATAATTTCGTCATTCCAACACGATCCCATTGTCATTTTGCTAAAAGTTCGTAATCTGCTAAATCCATAATGGTCGATCATTGGTCGGTCAATGGTCTCGTAATAGAATTGTGTTATAATGACATTGTCAACTAATTTGAAGATTTATTATTTTAGATTAGCTAGACTAGCTAGATTTTATTTATATATATTTCTACATATTATTTATAAGTGTTATAAGCAATCTGAAGTAGTAAGAAGTTCGTAAACTAAGTCAGTCATTAATTTGTCATTATGTACGAGATTACCATTCTATATCATTTCTTTCAATGGAGTGTCATTGGTTGACCATTGGAAAGTCATAATGATGCCATTATATTAGTAGATTACCAAACTTATCAAAATCAACAATTATGAAATCAATGATAGACCATTCTGAGACTATTGTAGGTAATAGCAGACTTGAGGCCCAGAGCGTGTATTACTATGCCCGCTATTACCTATAACTCGAAATAAAACAGAGTTAAAAATTAAAGATGTTTCCCAACCACATAGAATTTCTCTTTTCTTTTATTAATATAATATATATACATTTAAATAATATGGGTATGTATATATTTATTTCGGTGTATATATTCCAGAATATAATTATGTATGTGTAGTTTTTATATTTTTTTTACTTTTTAAATATTACTTTCTGTAATGCACCTGCCATGTTATCTCTTCACCACCCTTGGTTGACTGGTAGAGAATGTCTAAGGCATTAAGACCGCCTTTGTACCTTTGTGCATGAAGTATAAATAAATAGAATGATCGTGATTTTTTTTAAATCTACTTACACCAATCAACACGCACCTACTTTTTAAGTCTGTTGCTGTTAAAACTGGATACCCCATAGATTTTGTATGACAAAGACAATAGATGACTGTCCACATTTATTTGACAACTTAATTGACTAACATTTATTGATTTTAAAGAAATTACTTATCCAATTTTACAGTTTATTCAATATTAATCTTTTGACCACCGCAGTCATGTATAAATGCTTTTGACGTGATAACGTCTTATAAATCGATGAACACCGGCTGCACGCACGAAAAAGTGTCACGTTCCGCCTGAGCCTGAGCGTGAATAAGCGATAAAGAGGCACGATCGGCTCAAGCAATAAGCTCCGTTCACCTCGACGGAAGCCATTATTTGCTTATGTTATATGTTAGCCATTATGTTTCTTTATGACGTTATCACGTAAACCTATCAGCCGTAAACAGACAACCGATTTTTTAAGATAGATGACAAACCAAAATGAGCACAACACGGTGACGACTTAATGACAGACGAAACGTAATTTGTAGCTTGACACCATTTGTTGTGTTTTTAGAGGAGTTGTAAAATTATAACGGTATTTGCATGCACCCGCATTACGTAAATTGTTTATTCATTTGAAGCACCACATCCATACAAGTATTTATAACTAGAATTAAATGCTTATGTTTAAGCCAAATCAAAGATTGTGGTCGAGTATGTAGACCAAGTAATATCTAACCATGTCAAAACGAGCTACTTATTTTAAAAATATCAATTTATAAATCGCAACAGAAAATTGTTATCTAAAGGTGTGCCCAGAGGAATGAGGAGTGGAGTTTTGTTTAAAGGTACACACGGCTACACATCAAGCTATACATTTCCTGTAAGCCATCATCAACAGTGGCGCCCACCTGAAAAGCGCCAGAGCAATAAAGCTCGACGAGTCCCAGAGAAACGATTCAACTGTCTTGGATCCCTCAACGAAATTAATCAGAAAAGAACAGCGGAGTAAGAAAAACATATTTTCCACTTCCCTCCAAATCAAGCAGGAGACAGAACAGAACTAGGCCAATAGGCACAAAGGGACGTTTACAAAGCAAACAAATGCAGTTGCAGACTGTGCCAAGCTGGGCAGAGTTCAAGGGACGGTTAATTTATTCATTTTCTGCTCCCCGATTTCGTATGATTTTCGAAAGTAGTCCACAACATTCTGTCCAAAGTGGAACGAAGATTTTATGCAATTCCATTGATTAATATTGGCACATGTCTGCCGGATGCCAGTTAAGATCCGGGCTCGTATAGTGCAAGAATAGAGCCAAGCACACGTAGCATGACCACGCTATGTCTACGGAAGAATTGACATACTGACAGGAAGAATAGACAAGTCATAGACATACTGACAGGAAGAATAGACAAGTCAGTACAGTTTGTCTATCTTCCTGTCAGTATGTCTATTCTTCCGTAGACATTGCGTGGTCATGCTACGCGTGCTGATCACTGATATAGATAGATCTAGATAACGCAAGTATCACGATCTGTATGAAAACCAAGCGTGCCATTTTTTGGACGTCACAATGTAACAAGAATGTTTTGTTTTTCCTAAATTTGGTATTCCCAGGTATTACTGAGGGTATTAGATTAAAAATAATTGTTTTTAAGGTTCCGTACCTCAAAAGGAAAAAACGGAACCCTTATAGGATCACTTTGTTGTCCGTCTGTCTGTCTGTCTGTCTGTCAAGAATTTTTATTTCGGGAACGCGTCGAGGTATCGAGTTGAAATTTAAACCATATACCCAAGCCTACGGTCCCTTTGATGCTGTAAAAAAATCAACCCTCTATGTTAACGTGAAAAAAAGATACGGCCGTTTATGTCGCAAAAAACGCATTTATAATATTCAGTAGATTAAAGTATGGGTAGTAGGTATCGATTAGGATAGAAGTATGGATACGAACCTACAAATATGTACGGAATTCTCGGTGCGAGTCCGACTCGCACTTGTCTGGTTTTTAAATTAATTACGCATAATATTAATCACAAAATGACTTACCGATGGAAGGAAACGTTTACTTTATTTTTTTACTTACGATTTTTTATCGTAAGTTAGGCACGAAAATAGGCACGCGAAGTAGTTGCTCTTGCGTTATCTAGGTCTATCTATATCTGTGGCCCTGATACAGTCTGCCAGGGTCGCGGCAGACCGAAGAGAAGATGTAAGTACGCCTCGGATGGCTTCCTCACGAATAGGCGAGATGAGGCACAATTGGGTGAGAAATGGAGGGAATGAGAGACCCCGTTGCCCAGGAGTGGGGCACCAACGGCTAGACAGCTCCACTCCGTTCCACTGAACAGTCAGCTGTTAAAGTCACGTCAGTGTATATCTGAATAGTGTTAAATAAAATGCATTTATTCTAAATTTTGATCGTTAAGGCCTCAATTATCACAATTGACAACATTTAATAACACTAAGGCCGAATTTAAACGACATAAGAATCATTTTTTACATGTTTAGTCACATTAAAGGGTAGATGTAACAACCATTAATATTACTAGTAAAATGGTGTAATAGAATATAATAGGGTTGCTTAGTTGAAATATCGGAGCGATATTACAGTAATTATCATAGTAACTATTTTATAATTATAGGTTCTATACTAGGGACAAAATGTCGTAGCAAGTAAGGTCCTACATAAACATTTTAACGCCAAAGATAACAGAGAGGTAAGAAGTTTGACTTGTGTATCTGTCTCGTAGTGCCCAAACGGCTAAACCGATTTTAATTTTGTTGTATATAAATGTGATTAGACCGAGTGTTTTTAGCTAAAATTCAAATAAATCTGCTTAGCCGTTTGATGATTAACAGCTCTTTTGTAATTGATGAACGGATTTGAGCATCTTTCTCAAATCTGATCGATGTATTCCCGTTGTCCCCATAGGCCATGCCCCCGTTAAAGGGGACAAAGATAATTTAATAAAATAATTAAAATTACTTATCGTTGTCCCCGTACGCTGTCCACGTCAATTTATTGTACCGAATATTGTGTGAGCATAGAATTTGGGGCACACCGACTCGGAGAGGTGAGGTTAGAAACCACTAAGAAATAGAAGCGAGTCTGATCCGTTGACCAGGCCCTATTGCAATCAGCAGAAATGGGTGTCCCCTTGTTTCGCAGACAGAAATTTCATAAAATTTCGTTTCCCAGAAAATGTTTCACATAATATTTGGTTCTCGTATTTTTATTTCGACTATTATTATTTCAAAGACTATTTACTTCAATGAAAAATATTTCACAGAAACACAATTCAATTAATTTTTAATCACTTTTCTTTTTTTAACAAACTTATTAAAAAGTAGAATTCTTTTTTAGCGAATATTGTTTGTTTGTTATATTTTTCCATGGAATTTATTTCAACGAAAATGTATATAAATAGATAAAAACAAAAATGTTGTCTTAAAAAAGTCAATATGTTGTGCTACCAAAGTTAATGACAGAATCGAATCGCTGCGAAACCGACTCCCACATAGTCTTGTCTGCCCTACAGCTAGAGTGTAATTTAAATCTGCGTAGGCGTGGAGGGGCGAGGCGGCCTGCGAGGTGAGGAGCAGGTGGTTTTAACGCCCGCCGCCGCGGCTGAAGCTGGCCGGCATAGCCGGCCAGTAAACCGAAGCTGCAGTGGTGAGCGTGAATATCATTGTGCGATGATAAGCTCGCGTGGGATCGCCGGAGCCCCGCAACGCCGGAGCCGTGACAGAAACTATGCCTACTGCATGTTCGCTTGTACGATGCATGATGAATGCTTGCTTGCATGTTGCATGCTTGCTTACATGCTGTATGCTTGCTTGCAAGCATGCGCAGTAAGTTTGGTTAGAACTGAGACTCCCATTCTTAGGAATAAGTTTTATATTAAATAAAAAATATAAGGATAAAGAATATTTGATTTGTTATTCTATGATATGATTATTCTAACAATAAACTTTATGTGAAACAAAAATCAATAATTTAAAAATCTTGTAAGTAAGTATTCTGCGTATTGATTATTCTATGAAACGAAATTATTAGAAAAAAAAATGTGAAACGAAATTCTATAAAACTATTAGCTATGAAACAACGTACAACCGCATTAATGACTGAAAGTCGTGAAATAAAATATTGCTAAAATCTATTTAGAGATAAAATAAAATTTGGTCTGAAATTAACTTTATTTTCTTGACAGTCCGTTGTCCGTATGTAAATACATAAGGGGGACAACAGTAAGGAAATTTGATGACGTGGGGACGGGAACGGGAATACATCGTCTGATCGAGTCGAAATTTGGTTTCAGCTACTTAACGATATTAGAAGAAGTTTTGGTTTGTGATAGGGGCTTTCAAATACTTTTTTTTTGCATATGTGAAGGTATAAACCCAACGCACCAGTCGTGCTTGCGACCACAAGACACCGAGAGTTTACATGTATAGGTATCCTAGGGATCTAGATTATGGCAAGCCCAATAGATTTTTTACGATTAAGAAAAAATCTGCAAGTCGCTCAGTTACTGAGTGCAAGCCCGGCTTTTCGGCTTGCATGAAGATCCCGCCATATTACTATTCGTACATTTTAATACATAATTAATTTATAATTATATAAGCACAATGTATATTAAAATAAACTTAAAATACATATATTTTAAAGTAAGAAAATGGCACCGTGCTTTTAAGACACCTTTGATTAATTTAAATGCAATATAATCTGAATTTGTTTATATGATTGCTATAAAATATAATCATTATCATATATTTTCTGTAGACATAATAAAATAACTGAAAATGTATTAATATCAATATCTCCAAATAAAAATTGACCACAAAAAAACATCTATTTCGATAGAAGACAGGGCGCATTCAAGTATTATATAAGCACCAAAGGAAGTTCGCAGGGGGGATATTTTTGATGACAAGAGGATCTGAGGGCCAGCAATAAAATTTTCTGATTTTTCAGCAAAAAGTAACTACATTCTAATTTGAACATACACACGCTAAAATTTTAGTGGTTATTTCCCCGAAGCGAAATGATTTTGTCATGGTAGTACAATCGATTAATAAAAAAAATAAATAAATATAAAACGGCAGATTAAGAATTGTGAAAAACTAGCGACCCCGAAGCCCGAACCAATAATAATACAGCGCGAACGGCTGACTGCGCGAGGTTCTGTGTTAACGAAACACAATACTTACCTAAAAGTTATTCCAATATTCCCTTCACACTTTTACGGGTTTAGGATCGTTATAAGAGGAGTTGATGCATATCAATTATTTGAAAAATAAAAAACATTTTTGTTTTTTAAGTTTAGTTTTATGAATCGATAGTACTACTGAGGTTAAATCGTTCTGTCGCGGGAAAACAACCATTTAAAGGACATGTTTCATAATGGGTTCAGTCGTTGTACACCACTTCAAAAACAAAAAAAGAAAAAGTCCGTAGAAACCGAGAAAAATACTGATAATTCATTTAAATGTATACTGTTGTGGTAGTAAATTGATAATTTACAATTATTTTTATGGATTTTCAACATGGCGTCACTCAGATTTAGCTACTCTATAAACCATAGATCGACCATTGATCATAGAACGAGAACTGTCAGCTGTCAACAGTGTCACTTCAGTCACTTTCGTCCGTATGTTCTGTGGTTTCGTCTCGTATTTTTTTTAGTTTCTGGAGTCCGTTTTAACAACCTTACTTTAGTTTTGTGAATTTAACACCGTTTTTTTTTCCTATCTGTTTATCTTGTCTATTCTTGCTGTCAGTATGTCTATTGTTCCGTAGACATAGCGTGGTCATGCTACGCGTGCAGAGAGGAGGGGTTGAAGGTGTTAAAATGATTAAAGCGCTGCTTACGTAATACAAGATTGACCCCACACTTAATTAATAATATTTTAATAGACTAAAACTACTGGTATTGATTTAAAACGTTACATTTTAAATTTAAAAGCTTATACACTGTAATTAATAAAAAGATATGCATCCCTAGTTTAAACAAGTTGGCGAAACTATATAGACGTGGTGTCGGTATGCGAAAATTGAAAAAAAAAACCGCGTATTCCCAAAGAGGTTACAGCTAGGTCGCACACTTGACCATTGATAAGTTAACTAAGTTCTTTTTTCAAATTATCTGAATGCTCATCATTGTCAATTTCTTATAACAAAAAGCGATTTTTGTTTTTTGGTAGTAATATTAATATAGGTATATTATTATTTTTTTTCTAATAAAAAAATCTAGTTTATTCGAAATAAATAAGCAAAAAAGTTTAATGTTTTTTAACCGACTTCAAAATACGAGGAGGCTCTCAATTCGACTGCGTATTTTTCTTTTCTTTTCTAATTTTATTAAAAAAAAAACAGTAGTTTAGGCCGTGAAAGCGTTAGGTACAAAGAAATCAACTCACTTTTGCATTTATATTTTTAAATAACCCCATCACGTCTGCGGTTTCACCAACAAATCTAAAATAGGGCAGTATACTTAAAATAATATGATTAAATTCACAATATTACAATAATTATTTCCTATGGCACATAATGAACTGAAATCGTAAGGTAGTACCAATCATAATATTTCATAAACAATTGACTCGGTCTATAGCTATACTTATTAAAGTAAAATTTTCAATTTTTTATTTCGTCATCTGTAAAGTAACAAAAAAAATGCGTTAATCAAAATATTTGAGTAACTTATACCCTGTTCACAATAAGATTAGACATAAACACAAACCTTTTTTACAGTCCCTTCAACCGATTTTGACTTCTATTCCGTAGGCTTAAGGATGACATTAGAGGCAAAAAAGTGGTTACAATAACAACTGTTTACTGCAGTTGCCATTTGTCATGCTACCAACGCAATAGAAGTCAAAATCGGTTGAACGGACTGTAAAAAAGGTTTGAGTAAATATCTAATCTTATTGTGAACAGGGTATAGTTGACTGCCTAATGGCCGAATACTCTAAAGCTACTCAATTTAAAGATACCATAAGCACACCTACGACACTCCATACAAATTAAACAATTTAATTACCTACACTACTACCACAATATCAGACTGTACAAATACTTGCGTATGTGTGCGAGTCTACGCGCCGCGAGAACTGAAAGCAGTTTCGAGAGCACGTTCGACGCGGGAAGAGGTGAGGAACAGTGTTTTGGAGGGAGGCGGGGTGTGTCGCTACTGTACGGTAGTACTAATATTTATACTGTGCTACTGTCCAGTATGGAACCGTTTGGCAAGAGGCAGGAAAAAATGGAAATCTTTAGAAGAGGAATTTGTGGACAGACTAGCTGTTACAGACAAACATACAGTTGCCGATAATGTAAATAATGTGATTTAGAATTATAATAATAGTAATTGAATACTTACTAAGAATTGAACCACAAAATATAGAGATTACAGAAGGACCGCTCCCGCCATCTTCAAAAATAATTACCTAAACTTGCCAGACTCACTAGGGCTGCTACTGTATTGACTCTGTAGGTTTTATTTGTGACAATATGAAATTTTATTGACACTGGTTGGAACTCTTTGCATTTTTTTATAACAAAATTTTCCTGTTCGTCATGAAATGTCAATGTCTCTGATTTATTCATTTAGACAACACCTGACAGTCGAGATTGAAGTCTGCTTGAAACTGCTTGAGAATGCCTATAAAAGTAATGTCAATGTGTGCGTGACAAAAATGGCGGTTTGTTCCGAGTGGTCTCTCTGCTCGGGTGCGCCGCAGCCTTAAGTACTTTGTGATTAAACTAAAATTGAAACCAATAATTGTCAATCCATCCACGTATTTTTGTACACCTTTTGGCATAACATAGTGCACTATTAATTCTGCTTAACAACTAATTTCATTGTACCTACCTATGTTAACAAATGAATAAATGACTTATCACTTATGTAGGCATGTATCCATTGTTACAGCAATAAAGGCTATTTTATTTTATTTTTACTGTCACAGTCATTTTCGACATAAAATCATAGGCCAGCACGAGACTTCACATCTTAAAATTAAGTAGAGTTTGAGTATTCGACCATAAGCCTTTTCCAGTCTAATCGGGTGCAGCTGAATAACAGTGTTTTACATGGAGCGACTGCTTGTCAGAACTCCACAACCCAGTTACTGGGTAACACGATACCCCTTGGTAAATACTGGTTATCAGTTTTTCATGGTTGTGACTACACATAGCGACTGACAAAGATCTACGAAAGATAGCCGGGAGTAACAGTTGTACGTGCTTTCCGAGGCACGGAGGCGGATAAAGATGTAAAAAAAAAGGTAAGATGGAGAGAAATAAATAAATAAAAAAGTTTAGAGAAGTTTTAATTCTCATTATTATACTCTTGGGTACCTAAAGAGTATCTTCAGACACTTAAAATATTTTTAAACCCCCGCAATAAAAATGGATGTTGAAAGTGAATAGTTTAACGAAAAGCTCATTATTTCAGAACGAAACGGCGACTGACAGTAACAATGTCACTGACAGCCGCCGTTTCGCAGTTCTTACACTGAAATTGCATCGTTTTATAGGAAATAATGTCACAAATAATGATTATTTTTTTCCACAAACTTCTTGTCACATCACTTGTTTGTTAATTTGATAGATCCGTTATGTCACTTGTCACTATGAAACGAAAAAGTGTTATATTCGTTTCGAAATATTTTCATTATGCGGGGGTTTAAAAATATGGTAAGTATATCAATCTACTCCTGGTAACGTATTTTAAACCCTCTAAATGTTTTTTTTTTTTCATACAAATGAATGTATGGATCTCGCCATGATTCTTTAAGGTATTATTATCTAAACGATAATCACCAATTTTAAGTGGTGATAGACGCACAACTCACCTTACTTCATGCTCATGTTACTATAGATGTCAAACTCGTCCATTCCATCAGGTTCGAAGGCTCGAATCTGCTCAAACAGTTCACTATCCATGAAACTGTCAGTTTGTGCAGGCGTTGCCGCTCCGAAGTAGCTGTGGCGATTATTGTCGACCGGCGATTTTTGAGTGGTGATTATTTTTCAGTGGTGATTATTTTTCAATGGTGATTTGAGTTAAGTGGTGTTATTATTTGTCATGATTGTAAATGATGTGTATTTGGTTGTGTTTGTTGTTCAGCATCCACCAATCAGGTAATCGGGAAAGAAAGAGAAAATGCAACACGTTATTAAGAGAAAGACGGTCGTTAAAAAAAAAGAGAAACCTACAACCGTCGCCAAAAAGGCAGCACAGACAAGATAGACGCAGTTGTAGTCTATGGTACGCGGTAAAACTAAATGTTTTAATTACAAAAAAAAAATATTATAAAAAAAAACGACCGTCTGTGTTGCATTTTCGCGATGGGTTGGCTATTAAGAAAAAATGACTTCTTTTTTTTAACTAAATTTTGAAAGACATTTTTTCTCAATATAAATAAAAATCTTGTATATTTATTTTTGTCACATATAATATTACAAATACATTGATTCAAAACATACATACTGCGTCCAACATCGTAACATTGTCAGATAAAAATTACTCTCCAAAGACATTACAAGTAAAATGGTGTAGAAAACTATGCGTGAGTGGCACATTCAAACTATGCTAATTCGCTCACTTGAAGTCATTGCCGCGGTGGTATCAACGGAAGTATGTTGTGTAGAGCTAAGGAACACTATCTAGGTATCTACGACTATTTGACATTTACGCGACGCGTCGCATTATCGCGTTTGTCGTTCACGTAGGACACCCGTTGTCCGTTGTAAGAGCCAAGCAACTCACTAAACGTGCGTACAGATTAAGTAACGTGTTGTATAACTTGTTTTATAACATGTCTACATTATGTAAGATTGTTTTTCAACATTGCAACATATAACAATACCGTACACATTAGAAATATTGTTATATGCCTTTGGCGTTGGTCGTTCTGCAGTGCTGTTCACTATTGCATAACTTATATACTTGTTTTCTTTATAACATGTCATGCCTTTTCTTGGGCCAAAGAATTAGCATTGCCATTTAACGTGGTAATGCTGCTAGCCTTTTGGGCACTTGTCCCATTGAGAGCGATGCGGACGAGTTTTTTGATGCCCTGTGAGCCCTCCATTGTACATAATATATATATTTTTTAATTTATTTAAAGCTTTATACATATTTAATTCTTTTAAGTGGTTAACTAATGAATAAATGGTGTTATGTTATATAATATGTACGCATCTTAGTGACTGATCCTAGCGAACAGATGTATTGCATACTATCACACCTAGCCACAGTACGACCGACGCGCCTAGCCAGTAGCGTAGCGTGGCCTAATATAGACGTGGGCGAAGTCTTATCAGCGAGGCCCCTTTTCTTTCGTTCCCAAGATCTATCCTACTAAAATTTTTTTGACAAGTCACGACATACCTTTACTCATGATAGTGAAAAAATATAAATTTGGAGAATATTGAATAGCAAGACGATTTTGATCGCTAGTAGTTTTTGACGTGACAACGTCTTATAATTCGATAGCCGGCTGCACGAACGAAAAAACATGACGTCATGCGGCGTTACCTCGCTCTGCGGCGTTACATCGCTCTGAGGCGTTCCAAGTGAAAAGTGAATGTGGTGTCAATTGTTTATAGCAACGATAATTACAGCGATAATGATAAAGGTAATGATTCTTTCGCGTTGTCACGTTCAACTATCGTCAGTAAACCGACTTTACAGACAACCAATTTTTAACTTAAGTTTTACCATGAGTTTTTATTTACTCATTCTTAAGTACAAATGTACTTACAAGGAGGACTTAGTTCTATTAGCATGGGCATTCCTTTGCGCTTTTCCTTATAGTAAAACTTTAACAGAAAAATTAAGAAATTACGTATGTGCAGCGAGGCTAAAAACAAACATGCTTTTCTTGTGACGTTCTTTTTTGAGCGTTAAAGTGATCAAATTAATTAGTCATCTGTGGTAAAGTCTGGGGGTATCGTATTTGATGAGGCCTCGCGAGGCCACTTTAAGAGCGAGGCCGTAGGCGAGTGCCCACTTCGCCCACGCCTAGCTACGCCACTGCGCCGAGCTAGTTGCTTCGTTAATCACCAAGCGAGTCGCGACGCAAACGAACGAGTTGGTTGTTTTGTCAGTCGCCTAATGGCGTTGTAATTTTACAATAGAAATGGTTAAAATTGCCGCGGTTTTCAAAAGGGAACCGACGCGAAAGTGAGCTGTTTGTCATCAACCTAGGCGCCTTGTATGTGACCATTAAGTATTCTACACACAACCGTAGCTCCTAGTGTATCTCTAAGCTTGCCACGTATAGTGTGGCATCTGTACTTCTATACTAATATTATAAACAGGAATGATTTGTATTTTTGTATGTAACGAATAAATTCAAAAAGTACTGGTCCGATTTCAAAAATTCTTTCACCAATCGAAAGCTACATTATCGCTGAGTAACGTAGGCTATAGGGCATAACATAACATAGGCTACACCTACCCTTAGGTGTAGGGTAGGGTAGGTAAAGAGGCAGGTAAGTAGGTAGAGGGACAGGACAACGTCTGTCGGGTCAGCTAGTCTAATATAGTATGACATTATAATGTTACGTTGTTTATTTTGTGCGTTAGAGTGCCATTTTTGAAGATCGAATCTTATGTAGGTAATATATCAACACCTTTCACTTGTAATATCCTTACTTAGATCCATCAAAACTTCGCAATCTTCTATTTGCAAGAATCCTTAAAAAACCTATTATTCTTAAACACGTATACAAAATAACAGCGTACCAAAAATACTGATTCGTTTTGAAAATAACAGTTTGTAAAATAGCGTTATTTTTGTTCGTGATTTGAAGTTTTGACCGATCAAAGCTGGGTTGCCTAGCCCCACACATATTGATAAGTAAAGCCTGGGTATAACAGTCACCATCGGATTTTATATAAAAAAAAATAGACAACATTTTATGATCGTGTACTTTTTTAAGGTAATGTGGGATTAATCCGTTTTCAGTAATAGTATACTCCATTTACAATAAGATTAGACATATACACAAACCTATTTTACCGTCAGTTCAACCAATTTTGTCTTATATTGCGTTGGTGGCATGACAAATGGCAGCTGCAGTAAACAGTTGTTATTGTAACCACTTTTTAGCCTCTAATGTCATTCTTAAGCCTACGGAATAAGTCAAAGTCAAAGCATTTATTTCAATTAAACCATTTACAGGCACTTTTGAATTGTCAAGGAGTCGGTCAGTTAGTCAGAGAGTTGAAGCTAGTTGCTCGTTCCAAAACGTAGGTAGGTCTCTATGGAGAAGAACGAGCAAGAAACTCCACGGACACTCTTTTAAATAAAGTTTTTACAAAGTCTGGTTACATGATTCTTGTTGCTTCTATATGTGAAAACTATGAAGGTAATCTAACAATACAAAACACATAAAAGAAGCAAGATAAAATGGCATCTAATCCATGGCAGATAAGAGCTGACCAATCTCTACTGACAGCGCCCGTTCACGAACATGACGCGTGAATCAGCACCATTCAACTCAACCATTTTGAAGGGGATTTTGAATAGAAGTCAAAATCGGATGGAGGGACTGTAAAAAAGGTTTGTTTTAAAGTTTAATCTTATTGTCTATGGAGTATAGGCGACCCCTAACCACTTATATAACAATCATATTTAGTTATTATATTTAGATGTTGCTTAATGTTAGTGAAAAAACAGGTATTAGAAATATACGCCCACTTTAACATGATAGTAAGTAAATTACATTTGAAAGAATCTTCAAATCGTTGTCAACGTTGCAAATAATGTTTCCATCATCTGCCTGTATCTTTAACCAGAAGCAGATGAATACCACTTTTTTACATAGAGCGTCGGCTTATCTGACTTCCACAGCCCAGTGACTGGGTAACACGGTACCCCTTAGTAAGGCCGGTTGTCAGACTTCGGACAAAAACATTTTAGTATATCAATAGTAAGACGGATTCACTAGTTATCATTTGAGCGATCATTTATCAACACAACTATTAATATTAGATAACAAAATGTAAATTTCTGGATGTTGTCGTTGTCTAGAGGTCTTGTATTTAGATTTTTTAATAAATGTCTATGGTCACTCCGTTGCAAATATAAACGTGTTTCATTCCACAGCCCAGTGACTGGGTAACACGGTACCCCTTAAGGCTGGTTGTCAGACTTCGAACAAAAACATTTTAGCATATCAATAGTATGACGGATTGACTATAGTCATTATTGGCTTATGTTTAACGAATCTCCAGATATAGTAAATGACCTCCAAAAATAGTAAATGATCACCAACATTTAACCAAAGTATTGTAAAAATGTATGAGTTTGACTGTAAAAAGCGATTTGGTTCTGGCACTCGGCGGCCGCTGCCGCGGCACGCTCGCCTCGTGCGTAGGGGGTAACAGTTCTAACCTAACGTAACCATGTCGGATCCGCCCCAGGGGGGACTTAAGGGTCCTAAGATTTGATGACTAAGATTTGGTGATCATTGACTATTTTTGATAGTCATTATATTTATTCCCGTTATTATTTGAGCAATCATTTATTAACACAATATTATTATAAGTCTCCGTAGCACCGAGTTTATTTTCGTTCGTGATAATCTCAGAAACTGCTGGCTCGATGCTGAAAATTCTTTCGCTTATACGAAGTTACGTTATCCATAAGTACAAGAGGCTATTCATTGTCCAAAAATAAGTGATTCGTTGGAAGATTAACGCGAAAACTCAAAGCTTTTACATTACAATATGCGTGAAGCCGACATTTTTTTTTATTGATTTTTTCTATCAAACCACCTAACTATAGATAATAGTCACATCCATTTAAGATATTTCTCACATAAATTCGTTAATTTCATTAACTATAACCAACCAATCAGAAAATCAACAAGCCGACGCGATTGCCCGAAGGACTTTCCGAATAACAAAAAAAGAAAAAATAACTAAACATAATTTCTCTTGTAATTTTGGTCAAAACATACTACTTTTACATTTTTGTTTGTCAAAAATTCCTTCAGCGCGACGGCGGACATTTTCAATTTGCATCAATAATTGACCGATTTAATACTTAAGATTACAACATTCAATATATCTAGCCTATTCGTTTATTTGGTTGCTTGACATTTAAATGACAGCTGTCAGTTCGAAAAGCGCGGCATCTTTTGTTTTTCGCTTAAAAAATCGCCATTGTATCTTCATGGGAAGTTACTGCCTAATTTTATTTTTAAATTTGAGTAGCGACAAGGAAACCGCTATGATTTTATTTAGTCTATGGTAATAGACGATGCTGACGTTTAGCCAAGAAACTTATAGGTAAAAGTGGAGGCAACACACCGAACACTTAAGTGAAACAACAACAACTGTGGCCAGACGTTCTCTTTCTGAATGCATACATAAGATAAAGAAAACACATATCACTGTCTCGTTCTTATGTATGCATTCAGAAAGAGAGCGTCTGCCCACAGTTGGTTTCACTTAGGTATAATTACAGTGTTGCCTCCAGTTTTATCTATAAGCTTCTTGCGTTTTGCTGACTTGTATGACAACAAGTAGAGCGTACATAGCCTTAGGTTGCGACACTTCATTACTTATAAAAAAAAATGCCATTTAAAATGTATAATTACGCGTATCTTGTGCTCTAGCAATAAAAAAGCAAGTATTTAATTTAAAACTTAAATATGTAAAATGTCATGTTTTATAAAACTGTACTTAAAATAAGATTAAAATATAAAATAAAAGAATTAATTTAAGAAAATTAGCACCGAATTTATACAAAGAAAAATACTAATA
Organism: Charanyca ferruginea; assembly: GCA_947361185.1. NCBI lineage: Eukaryota > Metazoa > Arthropoda > Insecta > Lepidoptera > Noctuidae > Charanyca > Charanyca ferruginea. The sequence continues at coordinate 3,683,311 of OX376081.1, read as the reverse complement.
AAAATAATCACAAAGGTTTTTTTTTGTTTTATTTCTTTCTTTTACTGTATCATGAGCATTATTTTGAATCAATCAAAATAAGAATGATTAAGTAAAATTAATTATCCGAGACTTAGAATTAACTTACTGTTTTGGTCAAATGTGGTAAAATAGAATACTTTTACCACCTCCCACAAAAATACCAACTTGATTTAAAAAAATACTTAGCTTAATCCTAACTAAATTTCAAAATAAAAAGAGGGAAAATAAAAATGCAGTTGCATGGACCCATATTAGTTTAGAAGATTTTTCTTAATAAATATATTTTAATATAATAAAATCAATCTTGAAGAGTGATCAACAGATTTATTTTTGTGGTATGAAAAAATATTATATTACTTATATTATTTCAAACACATTTCTATAGGTCAATAAAAAACGTTGATGAATCTTCGAGATTATAAATATGTAGAAGAAAGTATTTTTTTAGGAATTATCAGTCGGTTTTTCAGGGCCTCAAGTCTGGTATTACAATAGTGTCAGAATGGTCTATCATTGATTTTATAATTGTAGATTTTGACAAGTTTGGTAATCTAGTAATGTAATGGCGTCATTATGAGTTTCCAATGGTCAACCACTGACACGCCATTGAAAGAAATTATATAAAATGGTAATCTCGTACAAAATGACAACTGAATGACTGACTCCGGCGGTAATCTGCTAAAATTTTGACAGTTCAGTGACCTACCATTAGAACGTCATTGTGCAGTCATTGCTTATAATTCGACCGACCAATGATCGACCATTATGAATTTAGCAGATTACGAACTTTTAGCAAAATGACAATGGGATCTAATATAGTATAAAAATAGCTGACTTGGCCCCCAGAATACGTGTTTAACCGTTTCACCGCCACAGTCACGTATAGACGACTACATGACAGATTTCTAGACTTTCTTCACGTGGCGGTCAAAAGGTAAAGTATAGAACACGGACTAGAAAAAAAGGGTTCTGCGCCACGCACATCAAAAGTGAAGCACCTAAAGTACGCCGGACCGAGACGCACACAGAGATCGGTACGGTCGGTAGTCGGTACTTTCGGCACGGTATCCATTTTTTTCTCTGGTCCGTGATTAAGATGTAAATGTGTGCGTGAGGCATGTTTGTACAAACGGTCCGGCTTACTTAGAGTGCTTCACTTTCGATATGCGTGGCGCGGAGTCATTCTTTTTTTTCCTAGTCCGTGGTATAGAAATATAATTTTCAAAATAATACATAGTGAAGGACGGTATTACGTTAACAATGACGATTTATTTTTGTAAATAGGTATATGAATAATTTGGGACTAAGTACCTAATATTTTTATGATACGATCTTTATATGGAGTGATGTTTTTTTAGAAACTGTAAAAACTTAAGTAGCCATTTTGATTTTGAAATTGTACTTTTTTCCTTTGAGAATCAATGTTTATTTTATTTTTTGTTATCTCATAACGATATAATAGACATTGTTTACTGCACGCATGTAGGCCAATATTAATGAATATTACATTTAAATATAATATAATAATTGCCAATATAATAATTACAATAAGTACATTTAATTTAGTTACTAAATATAAATGGGATATTTATTCATATATTTAACGATAAAAGTTACTTTCAAGATTATAACATAATAAATATTTGAAAAATCAATATGAAATTTAGGTTATTTCATATTTAAATGGTCTCACATACAGCGTGTGTTTTTTCATATTCATAAATTTAGAAAGAAAAAGGGAAAAACATTCTACGAAATTGTATTGTAAATTCGTTGAACCCTGCGTTTCTTTTTTTTTTTTTTAATTTGGTCTATAACATGTGATATGTTTTATATTATGATTAGCGAACGCCAATTTAAAATATTTAGTATTTAGAGAAAAACTTCTTAATTTGCAGCATTTCATGTTACCACTGTTATTTTGGTATTTTTCTAATTAAATAGCAAAATAATTAAAGAAACTTATGTTTTTTTTTTTAATTTCCAAATAGAAGCTTTAGCAGCATTATGCCATTTACAGTTAAACCGTTAAATAATACTAAACACCGTAAATTACTCCTATTTTTCAGAAGCAAATACAAATATTATTGAACAAAATCTTTAATTGGAAAGAAAAATCTAACTTATGTTTCTACGTTTTTCAGAAAAATAATATTGTTATGCTTCCATTTTTACCCGACTGCGCCAGAAGGAGGGTTATGTTTTTTGAATAATAGCTTTGTTTTAGAAGAAAAATCTTAAGCAATAGTCTGAGAGAAGTTTCTCAGAATGCCAGTCAAGCTTATCTATAAATAAAAAGAATACTGTTATAAACGAAGCGCTTACATTATTTAATTAATTAAACATAAATGCCAATACATTAGAAACTATGTCGAATTCATAATACTGGTCTGTTTGTGCCAATTTGCACATCAAAGTTTTTATTTCGGTTCACAATCTGAGTCAAATTTGTCATAGGTCACACACAGTTTAGAAATGGGTACTTATTAGAATTCCGAAAATTAAAATGTCTACAGTTAAAATGACAATGTTCAAAATACCGAAAATTAAAATGTCGAACGACCATAATACCGAAAATTAATATAACGAATGGTTATAATTGCTTACACTAATACTAAAATAACAGACTGTACAAATACGTGCGTGTGTGTGCGTGTCTACGCGCCGCTCGGAGAAAAACCCAGTTCCCAGAGCAGTCGTTCGACGCGGGGAGAGGTGAGGGACGGTTTCAGAGGGAGGCGGAGCGTGTCGCTACTGTACGGTAGTACTAATACTTATACTATGTGATGGGCAGTCTAAATTGACACTAGCAAAGGACGCAGAAGATATTATAGTGCACAAGTGTGTGCGCAAACACAGATGCACTCCCTCTTCCCTCACTCTCATAGTGCGATGGTATGGCAATCCAACACGACCGGAGAGAAATCCGGATGAAAATAATACCACAGCTTCAACCTCAGATTGTGACCCAAAAGAAAAAAAATGACACGTTTTTATATTTTTTTTTTTTACGTTTTTTACGATATTGCACCTAACCTAAGAATTCAAAACTTCCGAGTATTACGAACTAGCATAAAATGGATCCGATTACAGTTGAAGAATTGTAGTGCCGCAGCTAAAAAAGAAAAACATCTTTTAGCTTGAGGCCTCGAAAGTACAAAGGAAAATTCGTAACGAAAGCTGTCACCAAGAGTACAGTCAGTGACAAAAGTCGATTAACACTGTTATTTTTACACATATTACCTAATTAGACACAAAATAAAACGATACACTACTTTTTAAAATAGCTAAGAGTTTGTCGAAGGTACCATGCCACGAGGTAGATCGCTTATGAGATGGAGCGATCAGGTCAAGGCTGCAGTTGGCACCTTGCATGAATGCACGAGGAAGGCAGCTGTAAAGGAGGAATGGCGACGTGTCGTAAAGCGTGCCACCAACACCTGAAGTGACGACCACGACCACTTTGTCAAGACTGACACTGACGAAGAAGAAGAGTTTGTTTTGAGGAAATTCGCCGAAGAACTAAGGTTACCGACATAGCTCTCAGAATATGCAAGTTGAAGTGGCAATGGGCAGGCCACATCGCTCGAAAGACCGATAACCGATGGGGAAGAAAGGTTCTAGAGTAGCGACCACTGCCCGGAAGACGCAGCGTTGGTAGGCCTCCCACCAGATGGACCGTGGCGTTCTATGGGGGAGGCCTATGTTCAACAGTGGACGTCTTTCAGATGATGATGAAGAGTTTATTTCATCTTTACTTTACATGCATTTCGTATGTCATTTAATATTCGTCATCTGTCATCTGTCATCAACCGGATGCAGCTGAATACCAGTGTTTTACATGGAGCGACTGCCTATCTGACCTCCAGAACCCAGTTACTGAGTAACACGATATACCTTGGTAAGACTGGTTGACAGATTTTCTGGTTTCTGACTATTCATAACGACTGTCAAAGATCTACGAATGACAGCCAGGACCAACGGCTTTACGTGGCAAGGTGGTGTCTCGGTATGAAATGGATGGTCAGTTGGTCACCCATCCACGGGCCGACCGCGCTAAGCATGACCGATCGATCCATCTTTACTTAGCAATGTCTTTTAATATTGTGATCAAAAGTTTGGATTTCAAAATGTTAAGTGTTAAACGACTTTTGTCCGTGACCGTACATAATTTTTAAACAGTCCGAAAATTTTATGTCGGTTTAAAATGAAACTGCCATTTTAAAAATAAAGACGACTTTTTTACGCACCAAACTATGAATTGCTTCTGCATCGTGGGTGTGTTGACGAACATCTAAACTCACATACGCCAAGCGCGGGTTGTTTCAAACAGTATGTCTATTCTGCCACAATCTCTCTCGGTAAACACCTAGGTGAAGTGAGCTGTCATCCATCCGTCTGCTCTGTCAATCCCTAGCATCGGGACGGATGACAGCTCACTTCACCTAGGTGTTCACCGCGGGAGATTGTAACAGAATAGACATACAGTCGGTTAACGTTACATACGGACGGTTAAAAATTACTATGACGTGAGATGTTTAACGTACGTTAAATGTAACGGGTTGTTTCATGACATAAAAATCCGTCAGTTAAAGTTATTCAAAAAGAGATTCCATAATATTTTGATGTTTGAAGTAGCTGTTTGACAACAAAAATTACGATGACTGGTCGGTTATGGTAATAGTAACTTTTTGACGTACGATTTTGTGAAACCACCCGTTTTTTTGATAGTTTGCGCCATTTTTGACGATCACCCGTCAGTAAAGCATACTTGAAGCAACCCGCCCTAAGACCGAAAATATAGAAGCGCGGAATCATCACGATTCTCTCGCTCGTGGAGACGGCCTCTAAGTCACTGCGTTACCCGAGTCATCGACCAATTTAAAACCTAATTAAACAACAGCTGATTTCGATTTTAAACCGACGATATTTCGGCTCTAGAAGGTACCTATAGAGTTCATTTTAGTAACCGGGGCTAAGCTCGGCGAAAGAACGTTTAAAGTATGAATGTTTAGCCTCATTTTTTAGAAGGCAAATAATGGCTGAAAGAAGTTCTGGCCTTTAAGTGGCGAATTTTAAGGGTGTTACCAGACCAATCGATCGACCGCCGATCGACGGTATAATGGATGAGTCGACGACGTCCATCGATAGTTTCTACCAGACCAATCGATCGCTCGTCGATCGGCGGCATCGATCGATGGTCGAATAGATTAATCGACGTCGATCGAGCTGCTTGATTATTATTAGTAATGGATTATAGCCGGAGTTAATCGATCAACGTCGACCGATGCCATCGACTGGCAATCGATCGATTAGTTAGTCGACCGGTATCCGTCGAACAGCCAAAGCTACCACAACAATCGATTAACGTCGATCGATGACGACCGATGGCATCGTTCGATGATCGAGCGATTGGTTTAGTAACATCCTAATACACATATTCTCTTTAAAGACATGTAGCAAAAAAAATATATAAATCTCATAATTTGAAGTAACTTCGCGTTTCATAAGGGCGTGTTAATTTCGAAATAGCTTGTACTTTCGTAAATTTTAGATTGCGCGTGTCTTTAAAAGGATTTATTACTTTTCAAACCCAGGTCAGGTTTTCTAAAAGCCAGAAAATGTATAAAAGATTTAGAGTGCACTTAACACTAAAATTACTTCTAGACTACATTACAAATAATTGCTAAATTTATTAAAATGTATAGTCAACCTTAATATTTTAACTAAAAAAAGAATTGCAGTAAAAACTTAAATATAAAAACTTAAAAATAATAAAAAAAAATATATAAAAAAAATCAGGATGTGACTATTAAAACTAAAAACGAATAAACTAAAATTATTAATACTAATTATATTTCACTTCAGTTCGGCATCCAAAAAAATTATATTTAAAATTACTTTCAAAAATCAATCATGTACCTACGGGAAGAAAAAAAAATAAAATTGTAAAAATAAATTATCAAGAAAATAATAACACAAGAAAAAAATATGTAAAAATCAAATACGGCCCATATCGTGTTTAGTATTTCGGTTACTGTGACATTTTAAGGGGATTCACAGCGCGGTTTGCGGGTGAGTGTAGAGTAGCCTTTAAGGCGCGTCCCTGTGCAAAACGCAGCGCTAGCCGTTTTTTGTTCAATTTTTCGGAGCTAAATACTCTATATCCAAAAGAAATATCAACAAATAAAAAATAGATTAAATTTCTACATAATCTTGACTCCAAAATGGTAGATCTGATTTTTGTTTACGAAGTATATTATTTAACTAATCTCCTCACAACGAAACCACAGAAATGAGAAATACTTATTGAAAACATGCATCTCCTCGGCAAGTAACCATTAATTCGATTTTTTACTAACACTAATGGGTAGGCAATTTATTAATGAACATTTTGGTAGAATTTCTTTTTTCAAAATCCCAAGATGTGATTTTATAAAGATTTAATTCTAAAATCTGAGCGTATTTGCTACTGTATCTCTTGCGCGGCGAAGAGGGAACGAATGAATGCTCAAGGTTATTTGCGCAGGGTACCGCCTTAAGACCGCCCATCCAGTCATATTTCCCATACGAAACATTGAATTTTTTTATAACAAATTTTCCTCCAAATATGTTTAACACCCATCTAGGTTCCTATGTAACGAAAACAACTTTTTTGAGAAACTTTAGTAAACACGTTCGAAAATCAGTTTTTTTGCACAATTGTATCTGAACTTTGGCCGCTCATATTGCACACATTGCAAAAGTAAAAAAAACAGCTTCATAGAAACCTTGCACATGTAATGGAGATTACAACTAAATTACTAACATTTTTACCAAAAACTTGTAATGCTTTTTCAAAAACACGTATTTCCTGGAACAAGTTTTGTGAAATCTCCGCGCGCCAATTGTTCTGCGATGTTATCGCGTTCTCACTCATTCGTTTTTTTTCGAGCTTTACTTTGGTTGAACCAAAAAATTTAAGGTTTAACTGAGGGCCCGCATATCGCAAAACTGGAGCCCTGACACAGCCAGGCGAGGTCGCGGCAGACCGAGGAGATGGAAGGACGCCTTGGATTGCTTCCTCAGGAGTAAGCGAGATAAGACACAACATCGGGAGGAATGAAGGGAATGGGGAAGGCCTTTGCCCTGCCCTCTAATATTATTATTATTTAGTTTTGTATATATTTAATTATGGATTTAGATGTAAAAACACGAAACGTAACATCGCAAACCCACTCTAAATCTAAACCCCCAAAAAATATCACAGTAACACTCCCTTTCACTTTCCACAAAAAAAAGAAAACAAATAACCAGTCAGTCTAAAATTAAGAGTACAACAACGATGTAAATAACCACCCACTCTAAATGACAATGCCAGATCCTGCCCTACCCATGTACAGAAAAAGTAAATTAATGAAAATAATTGTAATGACTATAGAACCTTTCTATACTAAATTGTTTTTGTTTAGAACTTGCGGATTACGAAATACCTACCCACAAAATACAGACTCATTTTACCTAAAATACAATTTAACCTATAATCAATGTCATTATTGTTTTTAGATTTAAACGGAAACCGCAAGTTCTACAGTCACTAAGACTAATGTTTAGTTATCAACAATAAATAAACAGTAAGATGCTACATAATGCACATGACTTTTATTGAGTGGGGCAAAGTTCTATAGAGGTTCTGTCCTTTCAGAGCGTGTGGTTACTGGCTCTACATATTCAAATAACCACACACTCTAAAATGTAGAGTACTACAATGCTGTAAATAACCACACACTCTAAATTTTAGAGTGGTTGGTTATTGAGTGTATAGCGTGACTAACCTGCTCTGTACGCTGGGCGTGTTGCGGTGCGAGTCGGGCGAGTGCGCGTAGGCGGGAGACGAGGACATGTAGGGCGGGAGGGTGGTCACCAGCACTGGCTTCACGTAGCCGTTCTTTAGCATCTCGTTCTCTGTTGACATAGGTGAGTAGGTGAGTTTTTAGAACCCATTAATTATGTCAATTATAATCCGAGGTGCTTAGCAACTGAGTTTCTCCCAGTTGTAAACGTCCCTTTGTGCTTATTGCCCTAGTTCTGTTCTGTCTCCTGCTTGATTTGGAGGGAAGTGGAAAATATGTTTTTCTTACTCCTCCGCTGTCTTTTCTGATTAATTTCGTTGCGGAATCCAAGACAGTTGAATCGTTTCTCTAGGACTCGTCGAGCTTCATTGCTCTGGCGCTTTTCTGGTGGTCGCCACTGTTGATTCTGGCTTACAGGAGTTACAGTGGTTAGGGAATAGTGTAGAGGGCTTGTCCCATAAAAAAAAAAAAGGTGAGTATGGTAACCCCGTTAAAGTCAAAGTCAAATCATTTTATTTCATTTAAACCAATCACAATTATGCGGAAAATACACAGTCCCCGTGGGGTGTCCGGGAATAGCACCCCCCGATTTCATCCCGAGGGTGTCGTCGAAGGCGACTAAGGGAAAATCCGAAAGTCGGGCAGCAGCGGCTTCCGTGTGCTAAACCACTTCACTGCGATCCCCAAGACGACTGCCAAGCGTGAGGATTATGGCAACGCCCCCCATTTATGCGGGAGGCTTTTGTACTGTTGAACAAAGGCCTTCCCCATAAGGAGGGGGGGCCCTTATGGGGAAGGCCTTTGTTCAACGGTGGACATCTTCAAGCTGATGATGATGAAGCAGTCGCATAGTAGTTGGACCAACGCTCTTTCTGATCTATATTAATGCGCTCTGCGAACTCTCTATTCCCAATTGGGTACTTGACACCACCAATCAATTGACATACTTTTAATGAGCTGTCAAAACGAGATTCCTCCATAGATTTTGTATGACAATAGCGGCCTGTGACGTCACTAATTTACTAACTTAATTGACTAACTATTAATTGATTTCAAAGCAACTTAAAATCGTATTTTACAGTTCATTGAAAATTAATCGGGTTTTCGGGGCTAAAATAAAGTGTATTTTAAGATAAGTTGTATTTTGGAATTATTGGTTAAGGGTGTCAACAACCCAATTGGTCAGTCTTCACATACGCCGATGACACTGCATTGCTCGTTCATGGGGACAGCTGGACTCATACATTTAATAATAATAATAATAATAAGTTTATTTGTCATCACATAGCGCAGAACATGGTCTTAGGTCCGTCATGAACTGGCTAACTGGCAACCTTTTGACTCTGAATCCTGACAAGACCTTGTACATGACAAAGTCAAAGCATTTATTTCAATTAAACCATTTACAGGCATTTTTGAATTGTCAAGGAGTCGGTCAGTAAGTCAGAGAGTTGAAGCTAGTTGCTCGTTCCAAAACGTAGGTAGGTCTCTATGGAGAAGAACGAGCAAGAAACTCCACGGACACTATTTTAAATCAAGTTTTTACAAAGTCTGGTTACATGATTCGTGTTGCTTCTATATGTGAGAACTATGAAGGTAATCTAACAATACAAAACACAAAAAAGAAGCAAGATAAAGTGGCATCTAATCCATGGCAGATAAGAGCTGACCAATCTCCACTGACAGCGCCCGTTCACGAACATGACGCGTGAATCAGCACCATTTAGCTCAACCATTTTGAAGGGAGCCTAATGATCCAACACACGCGCCACCATCAGCGAGACATTTGAGCGAGCATGACAATACTCCCAACCGCCATGTTAATTTTTGTCAAACATAAAGGTATTAATATACATGGCTCCATGGTATTCACATTTACAAAATTGAAATAATGCTGCTAAATTATACAAAACTAAGGTTTCCAATTTATATTATTTTATCATATGAAGTGTGATAAGTTAATAATTTAAAAATATCTATATATAATAATAACGATACTCGTTACTCATGTTAATAGAAAAAGGGGTAGGAAACATCCTTTTCTTCCAATTTGGAAATTCCCTAAACTGGCTGTGGAGCAGGACCAGCATTCAGCCAAGCATCTTTATCATTGATGTAATCTTCTAACTTATAATATGCTTGTCTACATAGTGTGCGTTTAATACATGTTTTAAATTGTTTTTCATTCAATTGTAGAACATCAAGTGGTATTTTATTATAGCATTTTACACAGTACCCCATAAAAGAAGTATGTACTTTTGACAATCTGAAGCTTGGCTGATCTAATTTGTTCCTATTTCTAGTATAAACATTATGTCTGTCACCTATTTTATTAAAAAGATGAAGATTTTTTCGAACATGCATAATGTTTTCATATATATATTGACAAGGTACCGTCATGATGTTAATCTGTTTAAACAATTCTCTTAGAGATTCGCGTTTGCGGAGATTATAGATTGCTCTGACAGCCCGCTTTTGCAGTATAAAAATAGAATCCATATCTGCAGCCCGTCCCCATAGCAAAATACCGTAAGACATGATACTATGAAAATAGCTAAAATATACTAGCCTAGCGGTATCCACGTCTGTCAAATGCCGGATCTTTCTGACAGCGTAAGCGGCTGAACTTAACCGCCCTGCAAGAGATGTTAAGTGAGGACCCCACTGTAGCTTGGAATCAAGCGTAATCCCTAGGAAAACAGTCCTTTCGACGAATTCAAGTATGTCCTTATTCAATACAACGTTACATTCATTACTCTTAACATTCGGCAAAGCGAATCTTATGCATTTAGTTTTCTTCTCATTGAATACTAAATTATTTACAGTAAACCAATTATGAATCTTAAGCATGGCGTCATTTACGTCGTCAAGGTGCTGTGCCCGTCTATTTACTCTAAAAATCAATGAAGTATCATCAGCAAATAACACCATTTGTGGTTGATTTTTCAGTAAATGAGGTAAATCGTTTATATAAACTAAAAAGAGGAACGGACCCAATATGGAGCCCTGCGGTACCCCCATTTTTACTTTTAAGCCTGATGAATTAACACCATTTATTTGAACTTGCTGCAGTCTATCACTTAAATATGATTTTACTAAGCTAAGCGCTTGTTTACCCAGTCCGTAATGCTCAATTATGAAAAGACTCAGACATTCTGCTGCCATTGAGACACTAAAAAACGTTTACTGTGCTCTTGGACAATCAATCTTGACGTACTGCATAACGGCCTGGGGTGGGGCGGCCAAAACCTATCTCTTGCAGCTAGAACGAGCACAAAGAGCCGTCCTAAAGGTCATGACCCTCAAGCCCTATAAATATCCTACGGCTCAAATGTACGCGGATTGTCAGACTCTTACAGTACGCCAACTCTTTATCCTACAAATAGTATTACGGAAACACTCTACACTTTCATTTATAGCAAGTTACACCCAAAATCGTAGAAAATATCAAATCTGCTCCACCCAATACTCCAGAACTTCTCTTGCTCAACGTCATTACAATATTATTAGCACTCATCTGTACAACTTAATAAATAAAAATGCAATATTTATCCAATGACCAGGTTCGAATGCAAGAAAACGGTTCAAGAATGGCTGCAAAAACTTAACTACCATGATACTGAACATTTACTCAAGATCACCACCTAATCACTCATTCTAACACACACACGATCTCCCAAAGTATTGTAGAAATGTATGAGTTTGACTGTAAAAAGCGATTTGGTTCTGGCACTCGGCGGCCGCTACCGCGGCACGCTCTCTCCGCTCACTCGCCTCGTGCGTAGGGGTCACTGTTCTAACCTAACCTAACCATGTCGGATACGCCCCATGGGGGACTTAAGGGTCCTAAGATTTGGTGATAATTTACTATTTTTGGTGGTCATAATATTTATTCCCATTAATATGGCCACCATGACCTAAATTCGGTCGAGAGATTTTTCTTTTGATCATGACTCACCAGGTTTTGTGTAGTACTTGGAGAACACGTCATCTTTAGCGATGTTAGGGTACAGGAACTGCAGCTGAGTCAGGTCCAGGACTCGGTCAGCCAGAGAGCGCAGCATCAGGTCGCGGGATGTAAACGGTTGGAGGCTGAACACCTCGTTACCATCTGAAAGTCAAATCATTTATTTCAATTAGACCATTATAAGGCACTTTTGAAAGTCAAATGAAAAAAAAAAAACTTTTTTGAAGAAAGAGAACCGACTTCAAAAAAAAACTAAAATGTGATAAATAACTTTAGCACAGAACACACATGACTTTAGTTTCGGAAGTCGGTGGCTTTGTCCTGTTTGTTGTTTTGTATTGCCACCGACTTTTTAGTGCCTCCTTATCACCCAAATCCATTAAGGAACGGCAATAAAGTTAAAATAGAGATTGAAAGTCCTCCAAAGATGGAAAGATGGAAGAAATGGAAACGTCTTCTCGGTTTTTGTTGATTTTTTCAAATAGCGCTGAATAAATTTCTGTTTGTTGTATACTAAAACCTTCTCCAGAATGTAACAAACACTTTTCTGAAAACCGCATCAAAATCGGTTCAGCCAAACGGAAGAAAATCGCGGACAAACATACATACATACAAACATACGGGTCGAACTGAGAACCTCCTTTTTTTTTGAAGTCGTCTAAAAATTATTCTAGGTGCCCATTCCAAAAGGTAGTTTTGTATGGAGAAGAATGGGCAAGAAACTCCATACTTACTCTTTTAAAAACGATGTTAACAATATTTGCATTTACAGGAATTGTATAATTATACGTGAATACGATGTACCTTGCATAAAAACACTATTTTAAAGTATGTACAAAATATCACAGATTAAGGAATGACAGCTAAGTTATGTACATAGATCCATTTTTATGGATTTCTTTCCCATTCTTCTTCATACTAAACTATCTTTTGGAACTTGGAAGTTTACTAGATACAATTTTATTTGGAAATCTTACATCTAGGTACAAAAATAAGATTAAATAGGGTACTTTACCAAAAAAATCTAATTAGTCCGTCAGTTAGATTATCGAAAAATATTGGATACGTATTTTTTCTTGTATCAAATCAATAAAAACTGACGAAGATAAAACGCATCAAAGATCATGAGTGGGGCTTTGTGACGTCACTTCGCCAGTAAAAGTGTACTGACATAGTGATGCCACACGAGTTTTCGACGCACTTCATTTTTTATTAAGGCCAAGTAAAAGATTTCACAGATAGAAAATACATATTCTTAGTTACAAGAAGGTAGAAGACAGCTACTTTTTAACCGACTTCAAAAAGGAGGAGGTTATCAATTTGGATGTTTGTATTTTTTTTATGTATGTTCGGGCATAACTCTGTCGTATATAGACGGATTTTCAAACTTCTTTTTTTGTTCGAAAGAGGTTTATTCCGAAATGGTCCCTGGTCAATGGTCAATGTACGTATGGGTATGACACGCGAAGTACTAGTTCTGCCTATAGTTGGTTCTAATTAAAGGTGTGTGCAATAGACGAAAGTTGCGCGGAAAAGTGGAAGGAACTCGTAGCCCAATTTTTAACTGACTTCAAAAAGGAGGAGGTTATCAATTCGAATGTTTGTAATTTTTTTTTTTATGTATGTTCGGGCATAACTCTGTCATATATAGACGGATTTGCAAAATTTTTTTTTTGTTCAAACGGGGTTTATGCCGAAATGGTCCCATATAAATTTTACCAAAATTGATTTAGCCCTTTTTGAGAAAATTAACAAATTCCCAAAAAAATTTTATATAAGAACTCCATGTACCTACCATGTTTGATGCAATAAATGAATGAATGAATGAATGAATGAATTACTTAGACGACGTATTAGTCAATTCAATCTTCAATCTTTGGAGAATTTACAATATCTTTTAAGTGTGTCACCGTTTCTTAATGGATTTAGATGTTATGGCAACACTAAAAAAGTTTTTCCAAAAAAAAAACACCGCCTTCAAAAACTTAAAAGTGATAAATAACTTTAGCACAGAACACACATTACTTTACTTTCGGAAGTCGGTGGCAATACAAAACGACAAACTCAAAGCCACCGCCATCGACTTCCAAAAGTAAAGTAATGTGTGTTCTGTGCTAAAGTTATTTATCACTTTTTAGATTTTGAAAGCGATTTTCTTTTTTTTGAAAAAACTTTTTTGTTCACTCATATTTAAGGGACCCTATTACTAAAACTTCACTGTCCGTCACCTGTCACCAGGCTGTATCTCATGAACTGTGATAGCTAGACAGTTGAATGAAACATGGCATTATTTGTACAAAAAAAATATATATGATGTGTTTAGAGAAGTTGAAATTCAAATTCTTATATTCTTGGGTACCTAAAGAGTATCTTTAGGCAGTTACAATATTTTTAAAACCCCGCAAAAAAAAGTGAATAGTTCAACGAAAAGCATTATTTCAGAACGAAACGGCGACTGACAGTAACAGTGATACTGACAGCCGCAGTTTCGCAGTTGTTACACTGAAATTGCATCGTTTTATGGGAAATAATATCACAAATAATGATTATTTTTTTCCACACACTTGTCACATCACTTGTCTGCCAATTTTATAGATCCGTTAACGTCGCTTGTCACTTTCTTTTTTTTATAAACACAAAATGGGCATCGAGATGAAACGAAAAAGTGTTATTTTCATTTCGTTATATTTTAATTATGCGGGGGTTTAAAAATATGCTAAGTATATCTTCTGGTAATGTATTCTTAACATTGGAAAATATTTTAAACCCTCTAAATTTTTTTTTTATACAAATGAATGTATGGATCTCGCCATGATTCTTTTCACAGATGATATATTTCTGTTCTGTACTAAAAACAGAATAATATAAATATTTAAAGGGGGCTCTCGTACAACAAACTAAATGTTATAATATAGTGTCTAATGTTGTATAGATAACTAGCTTTTGCCCGCGACTTCGTCCGCGTGAATGTCGGTTATAATAGTAGATGCAGACAAAGTCACAGATTAAAAAGTAGCCTATGTCCTTCCCTGGGATTCAAGCTATCTTCATACCAAATTTCGTCAAAATCGGTTCAGCCGTTTCATCGTGAAAGCGTTACAGACAGAGTTACTTTCGCATTTATAATATTAGTATGGAAGTATGGATGGCACGGAACACTTCGTGCGCGTGTCCGACGGACTCGCGCTTGACCAGTTTTCAACCGACTTCAAAAAGGAAAGAGGTTCTCTATTCGACTGTATTTCTTTTTGTATATTTGTAACGCGATTTCTCACAAATGTGAATCGATTTTGAAAATTCTTTTTATTATAGACTAGCGACCCGACCCGGCTTCGCATGGGCCTATAGCCTTCCTCGGTAAATGGACTATCCAACACAAAAATATTTTTTTAATCTGTACCAGTAGATCCTGAGATTAGCGCGTTCAACCAACCAAACAAACAAACTCTTCAGCTTTATAATATTAGTATAGATAGGGTATACCTCCCATATAAATTTTATCGAAATTAAATCAATACGTCTTTTTGAAAAATCAACAAAATCTCAAAAAATCTACATACACGACGTTTTAGTTTCTTCAATCTTTGAAATACCTCTGTTTTAACCGTGTTGCCGGTTCTAAATGGATTTGGATGATAAGTACTAAAAAGTGATAAATAAAAAGCTCTTTCACAAAAAAGACAACCACTTTCAAAATCTAAAAACTGATAAATAACTTTAGCACAACACACATGACATTAAATTTGGAAGTCGGTGGCTTTGCTCTGTTTGTTGTCTTTAATTGCCACCGACTTTATTCATGTTAATGACGTTCACAAATTAATTTAATAATTTGAGTTTGACTTACCGCCAACCCAAGCAATGGTTATGCCGCCGAGTTCAGAATCAGAGAACCGCAGCAAGAACGTCCCCGATGGACACTTGGACAACATTTCTTCAGCTTGCTTCTTTTGAATGAAACCCATGATTAGACTGGAAAAATACAAGATTTTTTTTTTATTAAGAACTATACTCCATTTACATAGACATAAGTTAAAAAAGGTTCTTTTTAATGCACACTTTGTAACAAAAGTACAACAAACATGTTAAAGTTACGATAGACACCGAATTTATTATTATCTATTTTTACAGTAGCTGTCGCACGTATTTGTAACTATTTTAATAATTTATCTTCTAAAATTATGTGGCTTTCATTAAGTTGTATATTTAAATCTAATATAAAATTACAGTGTCTTTGCTTAAAACCTAACAGAAGCAGGGATGAACAATACCCGGAACGTTATTCGTTTCACTGTAATTCTACCAAATGACAATGCCAGATCCTGCCCCACCCATGTACAGAAAAGTAAATTAATGAAAATAATTGTAATGAATATAGAACCTTTCCATAGCAAATTGTTTTTCTTTAGAACTTGCGGATTACGAAATACCTACCTACAAAATACAAACTCATTTTACCTAAAATACTATTTAACCTATAATCAATGTCATTATTGTTTTTAGATTTAAACGGAAACGGAAGTTCTACAGTCACTAAGACTAATGTTTAGTTTTCAGCAATAAATAAACAGTAAGATGCTACATATTGCACATGACTTTTATTGAGTGGGGCAAAGTTCTATAGTTTCTGGCATTGTCATTTAAAATGTTACCTAATCTTTAAAAGACTTTTATTCTGTTTATATTATTATACGTCCATATTTAGTACTATCTTAGATCTATTTATCAAAATTATGTTCAAATAAGTTTCATTAAAATTGTTTTAACTTATCTTTGAAATAAAATGTTTTACATTCCTGCTTCTATGAGCCTCTTTTTTCTAGTGCTATTTATATGGAGTATAGCTTTTGTCCGCGACTTCGTCCGCGTGAATGTCGGTTATCGCGGATGCAGATGGATGATTGTAACTGGTATTCAGCTGCATCCGGTTAGACTGGAAGCCGATACTGGAGCAATATAGTTGGGAAAAGGCTAGGTAGATGATGAATTTGTTATAACGCCGTAATCACGTACGAGCATTTGTATGAGATATATGACGGGATGGGCGCTCTTAAGGGGCTATTAAACAACTTTTACAGATTTTAAACTGACAATCACGTCAAAATATGCAGTGTAAATGATTTGAAAAAAATATATGTTATACTAGAACATTCTCTTAATCATATAGAAAGTGAATATTTTTGATTAAGTTCATATTAAATAGTTTAATTAACTCGTGAAGTTGTGTCTGACGCGGACAAAACATTGACAATCACACAAAATCTACCAGGTATAATTACCCGAAACTTACACTATCTTACAGACAATTTTAATATCTATCTTTTAGTATACGCCTTTTTTTAATTTTGAAAGAATACTACTTTTATTTAATTTTTTCGACTAAATTTTGAAAGTTTTGGACGCAGACTGCGTCCGTTCTGTATCAGTTTTGCGTCCAAAACTTTCAAAATTTAGTCGAAAAAATTAAATAAAAGTAGTATTCTTTCAAAATTAAAAAAAGGCGTATACTAAAAGATAGATATTAAAATTGTCTGTAAGATAGTGTAAGTTTCGGGTAATTATACCTGGTAGATTTTGTGTGATTGTCAATGTTTTGTCCGCGTCAGACACAACTTCACGTATTAATTAAACTATATAATATGAATATAATTAAAAATATTCACTTACTAAGTGATTAAGAGAATGTTCTAGTTTAACATATATTTTTTTCAAATCATTTACACTGCACATTTTGACGTGATTGTCAGTTTAAAATCTGTAAAAGTCGTTTATGCGCCCGCCTCATGCACAAGGTATGTGGCTGTAAATATGTTGGTAACAAATTATTTTAAAACAATATTCTTTCCCATTCTTCTCTATACAAAAGTATATTTTGGAACAACTTGATTCTATTTTTCTTCTACTTAGTCTAAATTAAATAATTGACATGACTTGAACTTTGAAGACGAAATAGATATATCCTTTTTTTTTTAACTAACCCGACATTAAAGCTCCTTGGTTTTAAAAATAAATTTAAAATATAATCTTTAGTATAATCGAAGAGGGTCTCTTCAATTCGCTCTATATTAGTTACTCTACAAGTTAAAATAAAGCCTAAAGAAGAGTGGCGTGCCTAGGGGTCAAATTAGGGCAAGCCCGACAGATTTAAGAATAAAAACCTGATAAATTTCCAATACGTATTTAGAGGTATTTTCTTATAGTGGTTCTTGTTTTCTTTTAACGTCTCTTGTAATTGGTAGCAAGCCAGGCTTTGCGGTTTTAATGGAAGGCACGCCACTGACAAAAAAAAAATACAACTAAAAAAAACTTACTGATCGCACCACAAAGTCCTCAAATAATCCCTGGTCACCTTGACAACCATGTAAAACCATTCCCAGAAAGTGAAGTTCCTCTCCGGCAGGGCATCCTTACAGAACTGCGTCCAGGAGACGGGCATAGCATTCAGCTCCATCGTGTTCAGAGGCAGGCAGGTCCTGGGGACAGCGCATATACTTCATATTACATATAGCATACGTCCAACAGCCGATAGGGGGTTTTGTGTGAGTTGGTGAGATAAAGTGTGGTGGGGAGCTTTTTGTGTGTGAGCTGAAGTGAAATGGTGAGCTTCTTGTCTTTAGTCAATTTTAATGTGAAAAAATTAATCGATTCTTACTTTTTAATAATGGCAACACTGTCACTAACCATTAATATAAAAACCAAAAACTACCCTCAGTTGGTCTCTTATTCTTTCGACTGTGCTATACCCTGTTCACAATAAGATTAGACATTTACAAAAACCTTTTTTACAGTCCGTTCAACCGATTTTGACTTCTAATGCGTTGGTGGCATGACAAATGGCAGCTGCAGTAAACAGTTGTTATTGTAACCACTTTTTTGCTTCTAATGTCATCCTTAAGCCTACGGAATAGAAGTCAAAATCGGTTGAAGGGACTGTAAAAAAGGTTTGTGTTTATGACTAATCTTATTGTGAACAGGGTATAGGAGACAGACATAAAACCTTTCCTGTGAAACGACTTCCAAAACTAAAGTAATGTGTGTTCTGTGCGAATTAAGTTATTTATCACTTTTTAGTTTTTGTAGGCGATTATCTTTTCTTTTTTTAAAGCTTTTTTACATTACTGCACCGTTATCTTTAACATAAGTAGTTATAATTATTCGCGTATTTGGTGCTTCTTTATTTTCTGTCAGTCCGTTTGCCAGTTAGCAAAGGCCTCCTCCAACCTACTCTATTCTGTGGGCTAATTCACGTAGCTAATGTAATACACGTATCAAAACAACGCTTTTCGTATGCTCTACCGCTGTCAGACACGCTCGCGACAAGTTCGCGTCACGCGAGCGCAATAACGGCATTCTACTCTTGCGCGTCTTTGGTGCGTGCTTCGGAACACAACTTGATCGGTATTCTACTATTCGTTTGACGTTAGAAAAAGCACTAAAATCTTTACTGGTATATTATTTTAATATTATAATAACGTCATCATTGAAAATTTAAACGATTCTATTCGATTATTTAGTGAGTAATATTGTTTCTCAATTCTCTGTGGCTTCACCATAGGTAAGTTTCGTAGAGTTTGGTTGTCGTACAGTTGACGTGCAGTTCAAAGATTACAAGAATACCGTTTATCACTCAAACTTGAACTTAACTGAAACTGCACTACAACTTCATCGGCGCGTCATAAAATTACGTGAATTAGCCTTCTGGGGTCCAAGTCTGCTATTTTTTATAATTTCGTCATTCCAACACGATCCCATTGTCATTTTGCTAAAAGTTAGTAATCTGCTAAATTCATAATGGTCGATCATTGGTCGGTCGAATTAAAAGCAATGACTGCACAATGACGTTCTAATGGTAGGTCACTGATCAAAGGAACTGTCCAAATTTTAGCAGATTACCGCCTGAGTCAGTCATTCAGTTGTCATTTTGTACGAGATTACCATTCTATATAATTTCTTCCAATGGCGTGTCCATTGGAAAGTCATAATGACGCCATTATATTAGTAGACTAGCCACCCGACCCGGCTTCGTGGGTCGTTTCATGGGTCTATAGCCTTCCTCGGTAAATGGACTATCCAACATAAAAATAACTTTTCAATTCGAACCAGTAGATCCTGAGATTACCGCGTTCAACCAAACAAACAAACTCTTCAGCTTTATAATATTAAAGTATAGATTATCAAACTTGTCAAAATCAACAATTATGAAATCAATGATAGACCATTCTGACACTATTGTAATAGCAGACTTGAGGCCCTGATCTCTCTCTGGCCACTCTACTCTATGTTATGCCTGCAACCTGCCCGTTTTAACGCATATGTATTCTGTACAGTTTTTATCGTTTTTAAGCGGTAATACGTTGAGGGCTCTAACATAGATTTTAGATTTTCTGTGAATATTTTCGCAATTTCTTCTTTTGTTGTTGTGAGTGTGAGAGTAAACAAATAAATTGGGTGTGGATGTTTAGGTTTTATGTATAAGAGATGGCGCCACTGTCTTGCGTAGAAAGTTGTTTCTTGAGTGACCGTGGACCACCTTAAAAATAAGGAACCAGAGGTTTTACCTGAATATCTTCTCAGCCAAGAACCTGAGGTTATCTTCAGAGAGATCTCCGCCGGTGGCCGAACAGAACTTGATGCGAAGGGTTTCAGCCAACTGGCCCCAAGTCACCTTAGGACAATCAAGAAGCATTTATTTAAATTAAACCATTTACAGGCACTTTTGAATTGTCAAGGTGTCGGTCAGTTAGTCAGAAAGTTGAAGCTAGTTGCTCGTTCCAAAACGTAGGTAGGTCTCTATGGAGAAGAACGAGCAAGAACCTCCACGGACACTGTTTTTACTAAATCCTGGTTACATTATTCTTGTTGCTTCTATATGTGGAAACAATGATCAGCCAGAGTTAGATAACCAGACTCCAAGTCATCATCTTTATCAGCCAAAAGACGTCAAAGTATTTATTTGAATTAAACCATTTACAAGTTCTAGTTCTTCCTAATGCTGGGACCACACTAACGGGAAATGCCATTAATTATCGCGATAATGGACGTTAACCATAGGTGTAGCCACAACTTAACGGGATAATTTGACAATGGCATTAACAATGGCGGTACATCAAAGAAATTAACGCGAGAATTGATGCGATGAAGTGGCCACACTACGTATTGTCAGTGACTCAGTGTGCGTCGAGAGCGCAACGGGAGCGGACGTGTTTGTTTTTTGTACGACGGATTTGCCTCCGACGGATTTCCTGTACGATTCCTGTGCATTTGTATCATCTACCATCTTCTTTTTCTTTGTTTCCGTTTTCTCTTTATTCGGTAATGATTCATTAAAGTCTAATAATATAAATTTACACTCATGAAATATAGAGCTCTGTCGACGTCCATCTTGCTTGAATTGAAGTAAATTCAACGCCGTTTTTATCGCCAATAATGAGCATTCATGTTGACCGTTGAAGTGTAGCCACCCACTTTAATGCGGTAAAAATTATTGCAATAACTATCGCGATAATGTGCATTGACGTTAAACGCTAGAGTGGCCCCAGCATTAGTCGCCTTCTACAGTGACGTAGAAGGCGACTAAGGAAGGACTAAGGACCCACTAGGTCGCGCTGCTGTCTTTATGTCACCAAAATTATATTTTTGTATGCGTTCGAGTGACTCCCTGGATGGTTTGGATCCGGAACTGGACCCGGTAGGTGGCGCTGCAGAAGGGAACTAGTTTTTTTTTTTTTAATCTCACTTTTTAGCCAATTTAAGGTTGGATTGAGTTACAATGGAACCTTAATTTGGCTAAACTGTGAGCAGAGTTGGGCGTAATCAACTACTTTTGTAATCGGATTAATAATCTGATTGAAAGTAATCATGAATACATCAATCATGATTACTTTTAATCTTGATTACTTTCAATCATGACTACATTTGTAATCATTAGTTTTGATTACAATAGTCAGTAATCTTAATTACATGGGTAGATTTGATTAATTTTTTAAGCATATTTTTAATAAATGCGGTTCTATATTGAATCAGTATGTATCTTTTATGTCTGCGTTTTTCTAAAAACTTGTGATCCAATTTGGATGTCATGGACGTTTTGTACTCTTTCGTTATTTAAATCCTTAAGTAAATTCGAAAAAGAATTTCTGCGTGCTCAATTGCATTTTTCTTAAGTATAATAATTATTAAAAAATTGTAATTCATGAGACTGATCAAAAAATAAAGATTTACAATGTTAATGATTTTATTTTTCGAATTCCTAAATGTAGTTAGTATGCATCAATCCAAAAAGTAATCAAAATAACGATTACAAACTAATAATCATTAATCACCGATAATTATGATGATTACTTTCTTGATTAATTTCCGTAATCTGGAATCATGATTGATGATTACAAAATGTAATCGTAATCCTTAATCATTAATCTGATTACATTTTGCCCAACTCTGACTGTGAGTAGTAAGTAGAACGCATACAAAAATATATTTATTTAACTAATTTTTTAACTAGCTGATCTGAAAGAGGTTGCCCTGTGTTAAGGATAGGGCAACCTCTTTCAGATCAGCTAGTGATATAAAATTGTATCTTACCTTGTCCGGTACAGCAAATGGCACTCTCCCCGGGGGACTGAACGCGTTGTCCCACGTCACGGTAGCCCAGCCGTGGGGTTCCTGGTTGCCGTGAACTATCACCACCACTGGCAGAGACAGCGTCCAAACCTGGTGATTAAACGTTAAATCTTGTTACATCACCGTGTTATATTGTAGTATTTATTTATCTAGTTTTTACATAAAACTAGATGATTGACTGCCTCGTTAGTTTCGTGGTCGCAAAGCGCGACTGCTGAGCGTGGGGTCCTGAGTTCGGTTACCAGGTCGGGCAGTGTTATTAGGTTTTTCTATTAAGAGTTTTTCAGTAATAGCCCGGAGTTTGGAAGTTGGCGGTGTAACACCCCTGCGCCTGATCTCGAAGCTGAAGCGCGTTGTAGGTATTCGCTTTTGAATTTGTATTTGCTTTTTTGGCTTCATTCTCAGTGTTCCGGGCGGTCTATCTGATTTTTTTTTCATAATCTGTGTTTAGTAATAATAATAATAATGGCAACTCTGAATGTCACCATACGTCGTCTCCCTAATTTTATTGATTTATTTTAACAATTTTTACAGTTATTGGACATTTCGTATAAATTTTGCTACACAATATAAAATTCCATCCAGTTAATCGAATTATTAAACCATATTGCAACGTCTTCCAAAACAATTTATATTTTTATGCAGTGAAATACAATTGACATATATGTCATTGCAAAACCGAAAATAACGTCGATTAAGTACATAATACATGATAAAATGAAGAATAATTATAATAATAATATAATATATGAATAAAATGAAGAAAAATGAAGAATGATTATAAACACGATTTACAAAAAACGGACAAAAAAACGATGACAAGATGATATTGAGATCAGCACGCGGAGCACGCCCAACTTCTCCGGACCTGTCGCTCAGCTCCGCCTCGCCGCCGCCGGAACCCAGCCCCAACGTAAGTGCTGTGACACCGGCCTCGGCAGTTGCGTCGAGCTCGAGCGACGAGTACTTCTCTCCGCCGACGACGCCACCACCTGTGCGTCGGCGGGGACGACGCCGGCCGCCGGACAGCTTGGGGCCTCGAGACCCACCGGTCTCTGATAGGGTCCCCGCTCTCGGTGGAAGTGTGCAGCGCATGAGATGGACGCAGTCTATTAATGAAAGTGTCATGCGCTCATACTTTGGGGCTACAGAGGGGGGAAGTAACTTGACTGCGTACCGTGGTCGGATGCTCTCTCTGTTTCAGGTGCTTGAGCCAGCTGTCAACGTGTCGGCGCAGCGATTGTCGGATCAGGTGCGGGCCATCCAGCGTAATCATATGCTGGACGACGCAGTACTTGATCGACTACGCCTTGAATCACGGAGTAGCCACGTCACGTCTGCTTTGCCACTGGTTGCGGTCGCGGTACAATCCCAAGATTTACCCAGTGCTTCACCGCGACCTGACGACGGTGGTGAAGAGGATAATGGTGAGGCTATATCCGTGAGTTCCCAGTGCAATATTCAATTGAGGAGTGCTTTGGAGGATGCGTTCCGAGAGTATCGCTCTACACCGCCTGAATTAAGACCACGATTACCCCGTTTGCCCATGCACAAGAAAAACCAGGCGCTGGTGTGTGCTTTAGATTCGCAGCTGTCAAACTGTTTTGACAACAGCGAAGACCTCGCCGATACCCACTCGATCTTGTACTGCGCGGCTGTAGCGGCATGTCGTGTAGCTCATGTCAAATTTCCCAACTGTGACAGAGCTGCACGACCAAAGCCAGCTGTACCAGCATGGCAGTGCAGGATTGAGCGTCGTATTGGTGAGGCTAGAGCACTCATCGGCAAACTAATCTGCTTCAGGGAGGGCAATACTCGCCCTAGAGTGATGCGCTTTGTGAGGCGGGCATTCTCGGGGACTGATATTAGTCCTCGAGATTATTTATCCTGCATCACAGAGCGTATCGACTTCCTGAAGCAGAAGATCTGTGCATGGGCAAACCGTATCAGACGGTACAAGCGGCGGGTGGAGCGGTACACTCAGAATCGCATATTCCAGAGTGATGAGAGGTGGGTGTACAGGACTTGGGAACGACCGGACCAAGGTGTGGCTGATGCGCGCCTGCCGGATGATGATGCCATGTGTTCATTTTGGCGCAGCATCTGGTCAGTGCCTGTCAGTCACACTGAGGGCGATTGGACTCGCGAGGTTGAGCGAGCGTGTGATCCAATACAAGAAATGGGGGCAATTACCATCAGCCCCCACGATGTAGCTCGTGCAGTCCGTCCGTTACCTAACTGGAAATCTCCAGGGCCGGACGGGCTGCACAACTTTTGGATAAAATGGTTTAAAAGATCGCACACTCGCTTGGCGTCTCAGTTCCAGTCAGCCTTAGAGTCAGGATCGTTGCCCCAATTCTTAACAACTGGAATAACCCACCTGCTCCATAAATCCGGTGGTACTACGGAACCCAAAAATTATAGACCGATTACTTGTCTACCAACGGTCTATAAAGTTCTTACATCCATTTTGAGAGTGAAAATTAACGAACATATTGACAAAAATTCTATCATGTCTGCCTCTCAAAATGGATGTAGGAACGGGTCTCGTGGTACTAAGGAGCTCCTCCTCATTGATATGGCCATTAACC
Organism: Charanyca ferruginea; assembly: GCA_947361185.1. Taxonomy (NCBI): domain Eukaryota; kingdom Metazoa; phylum Arthropoda; class Insecta; order Lepidoptera; family Noctuidae; genus Charanyca; species Charanyca ferruginea. The sequence continues at coordinate 3,658,280 of OX376081.1, read as the reverse complement.
AGCAGGTTCGTCGTTCCCGAAGGGATCTGTCGACATGCTGGATAGACTATAAGAAGGCCTATGATTCTGTGCCACATACATGGCTCATGAGGGTGTTAGAGTTGTATAAAATTGATACAACTCTGCGCACCTTCTTGATGTCATGTATGGGGCAATGGAAGACGGTCCTTCGCTATCCAGGATGTCGGCAGATCCGGGAGAATAGCGAACCGATAAGGATCGAGCGAGGTATATTTCAGGGCGATAGTCTGAGTCCACTGTGGTTTTGTTTAGCCTTGAACCCTCTAAGCGCGTTGCTGGAGGGTTCAGGTCTGGGCTATCGGCTGAGAAGAGGAGGTCAGGTTATATCTCACCTCCTTTACATGGATGATCTGAAACTCTTTGCCCCCAACAATTTGCGACTGATGGAGCTACTGAAAGTAACAGAAACGTTCAGTAGCGCCATCAGGATGGAATTTGGTGTGGACAAATGTGCAGTCATGCATGTGAAACGAGGGGAGATTGTGGAATCCGTGGGCGCACAACTCTCGGATTCCATGCACCTTAGATCCCTCTCTTCAGCCGAAACCTACAAATACTTGGGTATGTCGGAAGCGTTAGGCATCAATGCTACCGACATGAAACAATCGCTGAAGGAGCGCTTCTTTGGCCGCCTGAATAAAGTGTTGAATAGTCTTTTATCAGGCGGAAACAAGGTGCGCGCCTTCAACGGATGGGTCATGCCGGTTTTGATGTACTCTTTCGGCATACTCAAGTGGACTCAGACGGAACTTGACGCCCTGGATAGGAGGGTTCGTACATTGCTGACCGCAAATCGGATGCATCACCCACGGTCATCGGTAATGAGACTGTATATCCCACGGAAGTGCGGAGGTCGAGGCTTTCTTAATGCTAAGTCCCTGCACAACCGTGAGGTATGCAGTCTCAGGGAGTACTTTTTTAAAGCCGACGTGGGGATGCATCGAGATGTGGTCTCAGTGGACAAGGGCCTCACCCCGCTCTCCTTAGCGAACGAGAACTGGCGCAAACCTGTAGTACTAGATACTAATGACCGTAAGAAGGTATGGCAGAGCAAGGAGCTTCACGGGCGCTTCTACCGGGCTCTATATGGGCCTGATGTAGACTTCTTGGCGTCCGTATCCTGGCTGCGATTCGGTGACCTCTTTGGGGAAACCGAAGGTTTTGTCTGTGCGATTATGGACGAAGTTATGATGACGAACAACTACCGGAAGTATATTGTGAAGGACGGCACGGTTGACATTTGTCGGGCATCCCACCGACCGGGAGAATCAATCCGACACATTATCTCTGGGTGCTCTCGTCTGGCTAACGGAGACTACTTGCATAGACACAACCTTGTAGCTAGGATTATCCACCAGCAACTTGCTCTAAAATACAGGCTTGTGGAATCGGAAGTACCGTACTACAGGTATGTGCCCGACCCAGTTCTCGAAAATGGCAACATCACATTGTATTGGGATCGATCTATCATCACTGACAGGACTATTGTTGCCAATAAGCCTGACATAGTGGTGATAGATCGATTAGAGCGTCGCGCAATGATTGTTGATATAGCGGTTCCGCATGACGAGAACCTCGTGAAAACCGAGAAAGATAAACAAATTAAGTATCTTGACTTGGCTCGCGAGGTTGTCGACATGTGGGATGTGAATACAGCAGTCATTGTGCCGATAGTCGTTACGGCCAATGGACTCATTTCCAAGAGCCTCGACCAACACCTAAGGAGGCTCTCGTTGGGCAGCTGGATCAAGGGCTTGATACAGAAAGCGGTACTCCTGGACACGGCGCGTATTGTTAGGAGATTCCTCTCTCAGGAGCCCTGACCGCCGGTAGCTTGGACCCTATTCCCGATACCGGTGGGCTACTATTTTTTATATTTTTAAATGTTTTTATGTTTTTTTTTACTAATATTTAAAAATATAATACAATATGTAAATAAAATAAATAAATGAGAATAATAATAATATGTGGGGACATTTCACACACGGCCATCTGACCCTAAACTAGGGAGACCCTGTGCTATGGGTGTCAGACAGCTGATATACATACACAAATACATTTTTAAATACATACATATATAGCTAAACACCCAGACACAAGGCAAACACAAGTGCTCATCGCACAATTATTTACCCTGGGCGGGAATCGAACCCGCAACACGCTGCGCAGCAGTCGATCGCTCAGCCACTGCGCCAATCGTGCTTGAAGCATAAATATTCTAGGTTTATGTGTAAGCAATAGCTAGGTAACTTGTAAATGGGTACTTGACACCACTTATCAATGGATATACTCTTGTGAGGTGTCAAATTACTCTATAGATTTTGTATGATAATTTATACTTATGACGTCACTTGTAGGTTGCCATTTGTCAACTCAATAGGGTATTTTACTCTATACGAGAAAAAATCTATAAATATGTTATTGAGACAGTTTAGGCATAAAGCAGTCGGAAAATGTAAGTTTTAGTTCATCAAATAACAAAACCGATTTTTAAAATCAATTCAAAGTTTTCAGTATTTTTAATCTGTTATAAAACCATGAAATAGTAGCGGCCATGTTATTACGCCGTACGGCTGTGTAAACAAAAAATTGTCAACTGTCAGTCAACCGATTGGCGTAATATATAAGCTTTGTACTTTTATTATTTTCGTAACTAACGTAATGTTTTCATTATTACACCTATTACAAAATATGATTTTAATTATTTTTGAATTATATACAATTATCATATTTAAGCTGAGCTGAGCTCATTTGATACTAAACGAACTGACGTCATTTACGCTGAGCAATATGGCGTCCAGTAAGAGGCGTTTTCGTCAAACTACGCGCGAAATTTGAAAATTTAGATGCATTTTTATGGTACTTTTCGATTGAATAAAAATTGTGTTTTTTTTGGTGGCATATTAGCACTATAGAATTTCATTGAGACACTTTTAAAAAAATGGGTGTAATACCTTATTGACTAACTATTTATTGACTTTAATGCAATTCAAAATCTACTTTTACAGGGCTAACTAGCCTACTTTTTTGAAGTCGGCAACAGCTGTCGCAGCACGGTGTCGCAGATGTGTAAAAGCCTTAAGAGCGCCGGTCCCCATCGAACGAACTTCAACGCGAGCGTGATTGAACATTTTTTTGTTTCAACCAACGCAAAGCTCGAAAACAAACGAGTGAGTGAGAACGCGATAACATCACAGGAAAATTGGCGCGCGGAAATTTCACAAAACTTGTTCCAGGACATACGTGTTTTCGAAAAAGCCTTTCTAGTTTTTGGTAAAAATGTTTGTAATTTAGGATCTCCATTACATGTGCAAGGTTTCTATGAAGCTGTTTTTTTTACTTTTTCATTGTATGAGTGCATTATGACCGGCCAAAGTTCAGATAAAATTGTGCAAAAAAGCTGATTTTCGGACGTGTTTAGTGAATTTGTTTCTCAAAAAAGTTTATTTTTGGCTTCATACAAACCTGTATTTAAACCACCTGTGTGTTAAAAATATTTGGAAAATAATTTGTTATAACGCCGTAATCGCGTACGAGCGTTTGTATGGGAAATATGACGGGTTGGGCGCTCTTAAATGATTTAATTGAAATAAATGCTCACTCACCTGGAACACAAGCTCGCCTCCTCCGACGTTGAACTGCGACTGGAACAGTAGCGTGAGCTTCTCGTCCATGACGCTCTCTGTACCTTTCTTCTCGGCGCGTTTAATCTTGCGCAGCTGCATGTTACTGGTGAAAAAGAAACAGTAAGTTAAATAACGTTGCCTTAAAATCGTTAGTCTACACTACACCACACAAATCGAGAACCTGTGCAAAAAAATTAGTAGTTCTGCATTTCTGTGCTGCACTCGTAAATACAGATACATTGATTGCTCCCTACCACGGTTTAGCTGCGTCTCACTTAAGATACGGCATCATATTTTGCGGAAATTCTACCGACGCTAATATGGCATTTAAAGCCCAAAAGAGATGCATAATAATAATAATAATAATTAGTGAGTGTGCAAGTCACCCCCTGCTATTTTATCCATGTATACAAACATTGATTCGGCAGGGGCCATAGTCACTTCATAGTTTCAGGTAACCAAGTCACTTTAGCAACCCATACCCATAGTCCAGTACTGTTAGCTTCCATGTCCTGTAATAGTCCTGCACCAACCGGGGGTTGTCCTTGGGTGCACTTGCATAGTGCATACAGGGATAATCGTCGGTTGGTGTCTTATTTCATATAAAGCTACCTAAGGGGCCTTTGCGAGTTGGCTTCGGCTCCTCGTACGCCTTACAAAGGCCCGGGACCTATGGGTTCCGAGATACATAAAGTATATAAAATATAATAATAATTTATTGTCTTCCAAAAGTTTACAGTTTTAGGTCTCTAGACCCCACACTAGGATTCCCTGTGTCGTGAGATCTTGTTTTCAATTTTGTTCCGTTACATTACGAGTACAGTAGCGCTATTCTGTTTCACACTCCCTCTGCGAACACCTAGGTGAAGTGAGCTGAGTGCTTTGTAAATCCCTAGCCTGCATCAGATCGATGTTTGGGTTAAAAACAGCGGACACATGTAAACCATATTTTGAAAAATACAAGATATTAACCTTGCCTTGTATGTATATATTTGAAACTCTCTAGTGTTTAGAACAAATCCGTAACTGTTCCCGAGACTACAACAGTTTGTTCCGCGTAACAGACGTGATATGAGTATACTTTTATGGGTAAACATTTGTGTGATGAGCACTTGTGTTTGCCTTGTGTCTGGGTGTTGTTTATCTATATATGTATGTATTTAAAAAAAAAATGTATTAGTGTATGTATATCAGCTGTCTGACACCCATAGTACAGGGTCTCCCTAGTTTGGGGTCAGATGGCCGTGTGTGAAAATGTCCCCACATATTATTATTATTATTCTCATTTATTCATTTATTTACATATTTCATTATATTTTTAAATATTAGTAAAAAATAAATAAATAAAAACATTTAAAAATATAAAAAATATTATCCCACCGGTATCGGGAACAGGGTCCAAGCTACCGGTGGTCAGGGCTCCTGAGAGAGGAATCTCCTGACTATACGCGCCGTGTCCAGGAGTACCGCTTTCTGTATCAAGCCCTTGATCCAGCTGCCCAACGAGAGCCTCCTTAGGTGTTGGTTGAGGCTCTTGGAAATGAGTCCATTGGCCGTAACGACTATCGGCACAATGACTGCTGTATTCACATCCCACATGTCGACAACCTCGCGAGCCAAGTCAAGATACTTAATTTGTTTATCTTTCTCGGTTTTCACGAGGTTCTCGTCATGCGGAACCGCTATATCAACAATCATTGCGCGACGCTCTAATCGATCTATCACTACTATATCAGGCTTATTGGCAACAATAGTCCTGTCAGTGATGATAGATCGATCCCAATACAACGTGATATGACCATTTTCGAGAACTGGGTCGGGCACATACCTGTAGTACGGTACTTCCGACTCCACAAGCCTGTACTTTAGAGCAAGTTGCTGGTGGATAATCCTAGCTACAAGGTTGTGTCTATGCAAGTAGTCTCCGTTAGCTGGACGAGAGCACCCAGAGATAATGTGTCGGATTGATTCACCCGGCCGGTGGCATGCCCGACAAATGTCAACCGTGCCGTCCTTCACAATATACCTCCGGTAGTTGTTCGTCATCATAACTTCATCCATAATTGCACAGACAAAACCTTCGGTTTCCCCAAACAGGTCACCAAAACGCAGCCAGGATACGGACGCCAAGAAATCTACATCAGGCCCATGTAGGGCCCGGTAGAAGCGCCCGTGAAGCTCCTTGCTCTGCCATACCTCCTTGCGGTCATTAGTATGACCGCAAGGAGTTCTCGTTCGCTAAGGAGAGCGGGGTGAGGCCCTTGTCCACTGAGACCACATCTCGGTGCATACCCACGTCGGTTTTAAGGAAGTACTCCCTGAGACTGCATACCTCACGGTTGTGCAGGGACTTAGCATTAAGAAAGCCTCGGCCTCCGCACTTCCGTGGGATATACAGTCTCATTACCGATGACCGTGGGTGATGCATCCGATTTGCGGTCAGCAATGAACGGACCCTCCTATCCAGGGCGTCAAGTTCCGTCTGAGTCCACTTGAGTATGCCGAAAGAGTACATCAAAACCGGCATGACCCATCCGTTGAAGGCGCGCACCTTGTTTCCGCCTGATAAAAGACTATTTACCACTTTATTCAGGCGGCCAAAGAAGCGCTCCCTCAACGATTGTTTCATGTCGGCAGCATTGATACCTAACGCTTCCGACATACCCAAGTACTTGTAGGTTTCGGTTGAGGAGAGCTAAGGCGTATGGAATCCGAGAGTTGGGTTCCCACGGATTCCATAATCTCCCCTCGCTTCACATGCATGACTGCACATTTGTCCACACCAAATTTCATCCTGATGGCACTACTGAAAGTTTCTGTTACTTTCAGTAGCTCCATCAGTCGCAAATTGTTGGGGGCAAAGCGTTTCAGATCATCCATGTAAAGGAGGTGAGATATAACCTGACCTTCTCTTCTCAACCGATAGCCCAGACCTGAACCCTCCAGCAACGTGCTTAGAGGGTTCAAGGCCAAACAAAACCACAGTGGACTCAGACTATCGCCCTGAAATATACCTCGCTCGATCCTTATCGGTTCGCTATTCTCCCGGATTTGCCGACATCCTGGATAGCGAAGGACCGTCCTCCATCGCCCCATACATGACATCAGGAAGGTGCGTAGAGTTGTGTCAACTTTGTACAACTCTAACACCCTCATGAGCCATGTATGTGGCACAGAATCATAGGCCTCCTTATAGTCTATCCAACATGTCGACAGATCCCTTCGGGAACGACGAACCTGCTGGTTAATGGCCATATCAATGAGGAGTAGCTCCTTAGTACCACGAGACCCGTTCCTACATCCATTTTGAGAGGCAGACATAATAGAATTTTTGTCAATGTGATCATTAATTTTAGCTCTCAAAATGGATGTAAGAACTTTATAGACCGTTGGTAGGCAAGTGATCGGTCTATAATTTTTGGGTTCCGCAGTACTACCTGATTTATGGAGCAGGTGGGTTATTCCAGTTGTTAGGAATTGAGGCAACGATCCTGACTCTAGGGCTGACTGGAACTGGGACGCCAAGCGAACGTGCGATCTCTGGAACCATTTTACCCAGAAGTTGTGCAGCCCGTCCGGCCCTGGAGATTTCCAGTTAGGTAACGGACGGACTGCACGAGCTATATCTTGGGGGCTGATGGTAATTGCCCCCATTTCTGGTATTGTATCACACGCTCGCTCAACCTCGCGAGTCCAATCGCCCTCAGTGTGACTGACAGGCACCGACCAGATGCTGCGCCATAACGAACACATGGCATCATCATCCGGCAGGCGCGTATCAGTCACGCCTTGGTCCGGTCGCTCCCAAGACCTATACACCCACCTCTCATCACTTTGGAATATGCGGTTCTGAGTGTACCGCTCCACTCGCCGCCTGTACCGCCTTATACGGTTTGCCCATGCACAGATCTTCTGCTTCAGGAAGTCGATACGCTCTGTGACACTGGACAAATAATCTCGAGGACTGATATCAGTCCCCGAGAATGCCCGTATTTATTATTATTATTATTACTTCGCATATACCCCGCTAAAACGGCACTTATGCGCAAAAGTATTGTCTGCATGGCTCCTACTCTATTCAATAAATTGCCTAAACGCTGGAAGGAGCTAAATGATAATGCATTCAAGCGTCTAATAAAAATGTTTCTATTGAAAAAAAAGCCTATTAAACGGTTTATGAATATCTAGCTGAAAAAGTTTTTGATGAATGTACCTATCTAACTTTAATTTGTACAGAACTATCTAAATGAGAATTATGTTTGACATAGACGTTTTGTTTAATGGACATTATAATTTTTGACATATTTGAAATATTGACATTTTAATATATTCTATAAATAGTTGTAATTTGTATTGTTTGACATTATAATTTCTTGACATTTTTAATCCTTGACATCACTACATCACTACATATTATAAAACAAAATCCCCCGCCGCGTCTGTCCCTATGTACGGCTGTGTAAACAAAAAATTGACAACTGTCAGTCAACCAATTGGCGTAATATAGGCTTTGTACTTTTATTATTTTCGTAACCAACGTAATTTTTTCATTATTACACCTATTACAAAATATGCTCAAATTATTTTTAAACTATATACAATTATCGTATTTATTATGTGCGCATTTGATACAAAACGAACTGACGTCATTTCCGCTGAGCAATATGGCGTCCAGTAGAGGCGTTTTCGTCAAACTACTCGCGAAATTTGAAAATTTTGATGACTTTTTAGGGTACTTACCGATTGAATAAATATTTTGCGCTTTTTTTGGTGGCATATTAGCACTACAGAATTTTATTGAGACACTTTTAAAAAATGGGTGTAATACCTTATTACGGGACTCACAACTCAAAAACTTACGCTCGTCTGGCTTCACCTTACTGAGCACATCCGTCGTCAGTTGGTCAGTAGTTCAGTACTCACCGGAAGCTGACGCTGAGCTGTCGGCTGGTGGGCTGGTACTCCATGGTGCCTGTGTTGTTGAGGATGTCTGTGTATGTCGTCAGTTGGTCAGTAGTTCAGTACTCACCGGAAGCTGACGCTGAGCTGTCGGCTGGTGGGCTGGTACTCCATGGTGCGTGTTGTTGAGGATGTCTGTGTATGTCGTCAGTTGGTCAGTAGTTCAGTACTCACCGGAAGCTGACGCTGAGCTGTCGGCTGGTGGGCTGGTACTCCATGGTGCCTGTGTTGTTGAGGATGTCTGTGTATGTCGTCAGTTGGTCAGTAGTTCAGTACTCACCGGAAGCTGACGCTGAGCTGTCGGCTGGTGGGCTGGTACTCCATGGTGCCTGTGTTGTTGAGGATGTCTGTGTATGTCGTCAGTTGGTCAGTAGTTCAGTACTCACCGGAAGCTGACGCTGAGCTGTCGGCTGGTGGGCTGGTACTCCATGGTGCCTGTGTTGTTGAGGATGTCTGTGTATGTCGTCAGTTGGTCAGTAGTTCAGTACTCACCGGAAGCTGACGCTGAGCTGTCGGCTGGTGGGCTGGTACTCCATGGTGCCTGTGTTGTTGAGGATGTCTGTGTATGTCGTCAGTTGGTCAGTAGTTCAGTACTCACCGGAAGCTGACGCTGAGCTGTCGGCTGGTGGGCTGGTACTCCATGGTGCCTGTGTTGTTGAGGATGTCTGTGTATGTCGTCAGTTGGTCAGTAGTTCAGTACTCACCGGAAGCTGACGCTGAGCTGTCGGCTGGTGGGCTGGTACTCCATGGTGCCTGTGTTGTTGAGGATGTCTGTGTATGTCGTCAGTTGGTCAGTAGTTCAGTACTCACCGGAAGCTGACGCTGAGCTGTCGGCTGGTGGGCTGGTACTCCATGGTGCCTGTGTTGTTGAGGATGTCTCCGCACTCGGCCGGCTGCTTCCCCTTCCCGGCTTGCGTCTCGCTCTTGAGCAATAGCTGGGCTTGTTGCTCAGATATTATCACCACCTGCAACGTTGATATGCAAGGTGTAAAAACTTACATAAGTACGCAAGCTACGAACGTATTGCGACCGAAAACGCATCTGTTATCGAGTAGCAGAACGACAGGTATTATCTAAATGAACTCTTTTTTTTGTACAAATGTATGAATCTCGCCATGATTTTATAGGTTACATCATTCATATTGAATCTAAGAGTACAATGTAAGGACAGTGTAACAAGTCGTGCATCACGTTAAAAGAGATGTAGAAAATATTTAAATTATGTTAACCCTTTAACCGCTTACATCGGAACCCTATTACTAAGACTCCACTGTCCGTCTGGCCATCTGTCACCAGGCTGTATCTCATGAACTGTGACAGCAGCTAGACAGTTGAAATTTTCACAGATGATGTATGATGTTGTTTATGGTTGCCGCTATAACAACAAATACCGTTTTATTGCTCGATATTAAAAAAAGACTATATTATAGTATCTAATGTTGTATAGATAATGGTACGGAACCCTTCGTGCGCGAGTCCGACTCGCACTTGGCCAGATTTTACTTTTAAGACGTGGCTAGTACAAAAACAAAAAAAAAAACTTGAGAGGTGTCAAGGGACACCCGGATGGAACGAAGTTCCTTTCGATTAATTAGTGAAGGAATTGTAATAAAATTTTATTTTTTTACGTTAATACTATAGACGACTAAAGACTAAAAAAAAAACCCCCCTATAAACTAACCAACCCTATAATAACAACTGGCTTAAATAAACACGCGCACGCCGCACGGCTTACAACTATAGCAAAAAAGTGTCGTTACAACTTTTGGTGTTAATTTTTCCCGTCTAGCCCCCGTTCGCAACGCGCGATAAGGAGCTTCGTTCCAAAAATCGAGGCAGTTAGTACTTACGCTGACTCTGGGCGGTGTCATATACACGTTTAGTTGACCACCAACCAGCAAACGAACTGTGGCCGTGAAACTAGAATAAGGAGAAAAAACTTGTTTTTAAACACTTTTCTTTTAATAGTCGACTAAATACTTTCTGCCATCAATCCAACTAACTACACTAAAATGTCACCATTTGTACGTCTTCCATCTATTTATAATAATACATTTTCTCACTTGGATCCGTTCAACTGTTCGAAGAATGCCTGGAGAAAAGAAATCTTATAGAGTTTTAAATCCTAACTATAAAAATTAAAAATCCTTATATAGACCACCTTGTACGCACCACGGACGTAGGTAACACACACAACACTAGTTCATAACTCGCACACATTCACACTATACACGCACGCTAGGTAAACCCTCACAGATTTGTTGTTATCAGTTTGTAATCACGCTCTTAAGGGGCTATTAAACGACTTTTACAGATTTTAAACTGACAATCACGTCAAAATGTGCAGTATAAATGATTTGAAAAAAATATATGTTAAACTAGAACATTCTTTTAATCATTTAATAAGTGAATATTTTTGATTAAGTTCATATTAAATAGTTTAATTAACTCGTGAAGTGGTGTCTGACGCGGACAAAACATTGACAATCACACAAAACATATAGATAAACAAATTGTCTTACAGACAATTTGTTTATCTATCTTTTAGTATACGCCTTTTTTTTAATTTTGAAAGAATACTACTTTTATTTTAATTTTTTCGACTAAACTTTGAGAGTTTTGGACGCAGAACTGATGCAGAACGGACGCAGTCTGCGTCCAAAACTCTCAAAGTTTAGTCGAAAAAATTAAATAAAAGTAGTATTCTTTCAAAATTAAAAAAAAGGCGTATACTAAAAGATAGATAATAAAATTGTCTGTAAGATGGTGTAAGTTTCGTTTAATTATACCTGGTAGATTTTGTGTGATTGTCAATGTTTTGTCCGCGTCAGACACCACTTCACGAGTTAATTAAACTATTTAATATGAACTTAATCAAAAATATTCACTTATTAAATGATTAAAAGAATGTTCTAGTTTAACATATATTTTTTTCAAATCATTTATACTGCACATTTTGACGTGATTGTCAGTTTAAAATCTGTAAAAGTCGTTTAATAGCCCCTTAACAGATACCTAAATTAATTATTTGTGTACTTCGTAATTGGCGTAATTTTCTGTAACGTACATATTGCTATTTTAATTGTAAGCTGTGAAGTTACCCGAAATAAATAAATAAATAAATCAATCGATGCCGTCGATCGACGATCGATCGATTGGTCTAAGCCGATTCAACATTCACAAAGACTACATTATATGTACTGTGCTATACATAATAAGGATTTTATTTTTAATTATAATGTTAGTTTTTAATTTAATTACTTAAGTACCACGCTATCGCATTGGGGTTGTAACCTGTAAAGGTAGTTGTGCGTGTGATAAAATAAATAAAAATAAACATAGTTGGAGAAAGCCTGGGCAGATAATGATGATTGTAGTTCAACATACCGAGTGTTGGTCTTCATGACCTGCGGTGGTTGCTTCTCTATCACGAAGGTCGATGTCACCAGAGTAGACAGCAATCCGGTTACCTGTTCAAAAGAAATATAGTCTTCACAACACGCCTGACAGATGTGAAACAGCGAAACTATTTTGTGTAGAAAATATACATGAAAAGATGGTCTAATAAAGAATCCGGAAATTTTTCATTGTTCTTTATAAAAAATTAAAACGTTTTTACAAAAAAAGACAATCACCTCCAAAAAGTAAAAAAATAACTTTAAATTCGCAAGTCGGCGGCTTTGGTTTTGTTTGTTATATTGCCACCGACTTGCGAATTTAAAGTTATTTTATACGTTTTGAATTTCGAAGGCACTCTTTTTTGTAAAAAACGTTTGGTATTTCGCTTTTTAGTGCATACTTCATAACATACAAATTAATTACGAAACGGTCATCAAAAAAATCAAGTCATCTCTTAATTTTCCACCAATTTTCCAATTGGGCACAAAATTTTGCCAAATTGGCCAACTACACCAACATTGACCAACTTCACCAACATTGGCCAACTTCACCAACATTTGCCAACACCACCAACATTGACCAACTCCACCAACATTGGCCAAATTCACTAACATTGGCCAACTCCACCAACATTGGTCAACTCCACCAACATTGGCCAACTCCACCAACATTGGCCAACTCCACCAACATTGGCCAACTCCACCAACATTGCCCAACTCCACCAACATCCCCCACCAACCTGTTTGCTCATCTCATCCAACATCTCAGCTAGATGAGGCTGACGCAGTTCTACGATGGTCTTGGTGTTGATTCGCGACACGTTGTTGACTTGCTGACGCGTCAACCAGATCAAGTCGGCAAGCAGTTCGCACCACTCTTGTATCGTGTTGAGGTTGGACTGCATCGGTACTCCGTTACCGCTCAGTTGTTGTTCGCGTTTCCATCTGCAATTTAATAAAGAAGGGTTTTATTTGTAACACTGATTAATCTCTTACCAAGGGGTATCGTGTTACCCAGTAACTGGGTTGTGGAGGTCAGTAGGTCGATTCTGTAAAATTCAAACAACAACTGGCATCTCACTTCGCATAAGGTTCAAAATGACCTTGATATGTTTGACACTTTGAATCGGGTTCGAATGCGAAGTGAGCGTCGAAGTGACGGGGAAATTACCTTACAGAATGCCACTTCTTACGTCATCTCATATTTTTTCTGTCAAAATCTCCCTGTCAATTTAGTTCAACTCGCTGACACGCTCGCAAGGGTGGCGCTAGTGTAAATTCGAATTATCAACCGAGTTTTTAGAATGCCAATTAAGAAACTCACAGCGGATTCAGATTCGAAGTTTGGAATGAGTACTTACAGAATCCCACCCCAGATAGGCAGTCGCTCCATGTAAAACACTGGTATTCAGCTGCATCCGGTTAGACTGGAAGCCGACCCCAATGTAGTTGGGAAAAGGCGACGCAGATGATGAGTGACGAGTTTTTGAAGGCAAAAGAAAGCGAAAGCTAAAGAAGGCGAACCTAGATTGTATTCAATCACGAGATTGTAGGTTTTCTCTTTAGAATTTATATTTGCTTTTTTGGCTTCACTCTCAGTGTTCCGCGCGGTCTATCTGCCTTTTTTTCATAATCTGAGGTTCTCCTTAAGCACGTCACAGACGTAGCTATAATATATAAGGTGACTGGTAATTAGTGTACGATACTTAAACACGTGATTGTGTTCATGATTACAAACAACTTTCCCGAAGAAAAAATGATTTTTGTACTGGTTCAATAACATCCGTATGAAATTCACGCGCGCGCACGCCTGTGACCTAAAGTGAACCAGTACAAAAAAAACATTTTTTCTTCGGGAAAGTTGTTTGTTATCATGAACACAATCACGTGTTTAAATATCGTACATTAATTACCAGTCACCCTATATACTAATAGAATTCATAGCAAGGCATATTACGATATATTTTCTATAGTAATCTTTGAGTGACCACAGACGCAGCCATAATATATATCTTTATTAAGTCACCGACATATGCGGACAGATATAGACAAGGCATAATACATGTTTCAAAAATGTGAAACAAACAACGACCGCAGACGTAATAAGGGCGAAAATATATTATTTATATTATAGCTACCGTGAGTAAGGTTTTTGTAAAAGAGGTACCTTTATTGTCGATTCGTATTTGATAGAATTTAAACATTACTTATTTCCAGAACACATCCTTCAAGTAACGAGACCGGGACGAGATTAAGTTGATGTAGAATTTATCTGTTTTAATTGTAATTAGGTTTGATTTTTTATTATTCTATTTAAAGGAATGATATAGCTACGTATATTAATACATATTATAGCTACATCATGTGACTGGCTTTACTCTACCCTTCATAATTTAAATAGTGACGAGTACTCACTTGATTAGCTCTTCGTCTAAGACCTGGCTCTGCAGCTGTCGTAGGTTGGCGATGTTTTCCTTCATGTGGTCTACCAGCTCCATCTGAGACTGGCTGATTTGTGCCACCTGGGACAAGCGGAGACATGGCGTCACTTGGACGTATTTGACAAAATATACGCTGTGACGGCTATTTACGGCTATAAGCGCCAAGCTCTTTTCAGTAAAGATCACTTACACAATATGTAATTAGGTACTATAAAAATCGAATGAAGCTGGTGTAATTCAGTAATTAATTGGTTACAACACTAGTATATAGCGACAGAGACGACACGGTTGGCGCAGTGGCTGAGCGATCGACTGCAGCGCAGCGTGTTGCGGGTTCGATTCCCGCCCAGGGTAAATATTTGTGTGATGAGCACTTGTGTTTGCCTTGTGTCTGCGTGTTGTTTATCTATGTAAGTATGTATTTAAAATATATTTGTGTATGTATATCAGCTGTCTGACACCCATAGTACAGGGTCTCCCTAGTTTGGGGTCAGGTGGCCGTGTGTGATAATGTCTCCACATATTATATTATATATATATATGTAAGATGTAAGATGATACGGGAGTAAATAACGCACAATTTGATTTATCTAAAAATAGATAAGTTTAATGTTATTATGAGATAAAAATACTCAAAATAATTGTGATCAAATATTTAGGTACACATCGTGAATACTAACCTAAAAATAGAAAAATCGACAATTAAAGGTTTTTTACTTCCAATATTTTAGTAGGTCGACACTGTATTACTTTACTGAGTTAAACTAGCTATTTTATGAACTTTACTTCTTTTCCCTATTACTTATAAACAATGAGAAATAAATGACTTCACGAGCAGGCTTCAATTCTCTATCTCGAGTCTCCTGTCATTGTCATTCTTCGTGTGCTTCATGCTCATTAAGCGGCGTACACATACTCGTACATTTAGGCTACGTACACAACATACAGTGTACAAAGCTTACATATACAGAATGGGGACCACATATATGCAATAAATTATACGACATACTTGTTATCGCCTTTTCTGACGATATAAAAAAAAAATAACGAAATCGGTCCAGTAATTAGGTCAAAAAGTAGAGTTTTAATTTTGAACAAATTTAAACACTCTGTAGAATTGGATCACTAAGTCAATGACTCAATGAACTTGAATCCTCTTAAAACTAAAAAACGACGTTGCCACGGAGTGCAAAACTAAAACTATCACGACTCTGTTATGTACCTATTCTAGTTACTTACCTAAATGTAAAATTCGCTCCGGGGTCAAGGTACGTTGTCTTTAAACAGAGTGTTTACTTTAGCTGAATTTATTTTGATATTTATTTTGTTTGAAAATTTAACTTTTTTAATTTTCGGTTTTTAATTGAATATTTAATTCTACTATACTTCTGTGGACTATTACTACTTGGGGTTTCATTTATTGCATATAAGTGAGTTCCATATTGTATATATAAAAAAAAAGACTGACAACGTAACTATTTTTGAGTCGTTTCGTAGTAAATAGAAATTGCATGCTAGTATAAAGTAAGCGCGACAAGAATACTCGCAATATATTCCATCAGATTATTTAACGCGCCAAAAAAATGTACGTATATTTAACACTTTATGTAATAGGGTATTACACCCATTTTTGAAAAGTGTCTCAATGAAATTCTGTAGTGCTAATATGCCACCAAAAAAACCACAAAATTTTTATTCAATCGATAAGTGCCATAAAAATGCATCTAAATTTTAAATTTTCAAATTTCGCGCGTAGCTTGACGAAAACGCCTCTTACTGAACGCCATATTGCTCAGCGTAAATGACGTCAGTTCGTTTTGTATCAAATGAGCTCATATTAAATATGATAATTGTATATCATTTAAAAATAATTAAAAGCATATTTTGTAATAGGTGTAATAATGAAAAAATTACGTTGGTTACGAAAATAATAAAAGTACAAAGCCTATATTACGCCAATCGGTTGACTGACAGTTGACAATTTTTTGTTTACACAGCCGTATGGCGTAATAACATGGCCGCTACTATTTCACGGTGTTTTATAACAGATTAAAAATACTAAAAACTTTGAATTGAATTTAAAAATTTGTTTTATTATTTTATGAACTAAAACTTACATTTTCCGACTGCTTTATGCCTACACTGTCCCACTATCATAGTTATAGATTTTTTCTCGTATAGAGTAAAATACCCTATTAATGATTATTTTATTGTTTCTTTCATTTTCGTTCTATGTTACATTCTAAGGTCTTTCTCAAATGTCAAAACCTTTTATGGCCTTTTATTAGGCCTTTTCTTGGCCCGTTTATTGGCTATGGGTCTTTTATTTTTTGACAACTTTAGGTTAACATATTTAACTTCGAATAGAATAAGTCTCGTAAAAATAAATGACTTACCAGAGCGTTCAGTTTCCTCTCAGTCTCTTCTATTTGTCCGCGCAGACACACGACCAAGTCGCGGCGTTCATTCGTCATGGACTGTTGCAGGTAATTCATGTGGCCTAGTCGACAAAACAAACGGTAAGATCACTACATATTAAAGCTGGGTTTGGTTCAAAGTCAAAGCCAAAACATTTATTTCAGTTCGACCATTATAATGCACTTTTGAGCGTCAAATGAGAAAAAAAATTGATTCTAGTTGCCCATTCTAAAATGTAGTTTTGTATGGAGAAGAATGGGCAAGAAACTCCATACTTACTCTTTTAAAAACGATGTTAAGAGCGCGTATTCGATTCGTGACGAAAACTTCACGTTTTTGCGTTTTGTCCAGAGCAATATCGTAATTATATGAGCAGATTATTTAAAGACAATTTACAGTTTTAGAAAGATAAGTCTTGACTAAGACAGCTACAGAGTAAAAGTATAATTTTTAATTATGGTTTTTTAAAACGAAGACAATTCTTTCATATCGTTTTACGAAAATAGACGTCAGAGTTAACTTTCAGGACGAATACAACCATTACAATATGCCAAAATAATTTGTTTTATGCATTTTTCCAACAGTATATACAGTCATAAAGACAGCTACAGAGCCAAAATTAGGAAAATATTACTATTATGTAATAAAAATCAATGTTGAAAAAGTAAAAAATCGGTTCACTTTAACAATTTTTTTTCACTAGTATTTGAATAAAAACATAACTGGAATATTTATTTTATGAAAGTAAATGTTATGCCTAATATACAGAATATCTTTCAGTCCGTTATACGAGCTCATTTATTTTAGACAATTATTTTAAAAAGCACTGTTTAACATCGCGCGCTTTGGTTTGCCGATCAATTTCAATGATTCGTGCATATTTCGTGCATATTTTTTTTTCTGATGCACACAAACAGACCATTGTATTGTACTAGTATGTGTCAATGCTGCTACGCCGTTCTAGCAATCGTTTAGATTTTGAGTTGCGCTAAATCGAATACGCACCCTTAACAATATTTGCATTTACAGGAATTATATAATTACTAGCTGACCCGACAGACGTTGTCCTGTCCCGATCTACCTACTTACCTGCCTATTTACCTACACCTACCCTACCCCTACCCTAGACCTACCCTAACCCTTAACATTTGGATGGGGGATGAAAAAGGGGTGAAAAAAGGGGATGAAAAATAGATGTTGGCCTATTCTCAGACCTACCCAATATGCACAAAAAATTTCATCAGAATCGGTCAAGCCGTTTCGGAGGAGTACGGAAACGAAAACTGTGACACGAGAATTTTATATATTAGACTAGCTGACCCGACAGACGTTGTCCTGTCCCGATCTATGGGGGATGAAAAGGGGTGGAAAAAGGGGGATGAAAAATAGATGTTGGCCGATTCTCAGACCTACCCAATATGCACAAAAAATTTCATCAGAATCGGTCAAGCCGTTTCGGAGGAGTACGGGAACGAAAACTGTGACACAAGAATTTTATATATTAGATAGAAGATATGTGAATACGATGTACCTTGCATAAAAATACTATTTTAAAGTGTGTACAAAGTATCACAGATTAAGGAATGACAGCTAAGTTACATATTACAAATGTTGAAACAGTAGACGACCACTCCTTATATTTTAACAAACAATGAATCAGTATGTGAACCTGAGCAGTGTATATGTACTAAAAAGAGTCAAATATACAAGGTGTAACGTTAAACACGCAAAACCTCAGACACCCCAAATTATTTTTAATTCAATTAGGTAACCTAATTCTGAGAGAGAAAAAAAACATAAAAAGATATTTAAAGGTTTTATGTGCTGTTTTAGTTTTACCAAGACTCGTGTTTGCATTGAAATAAGAACTGTTATTATCACGCGTATGAGAAAATTTAAATTGGACGACAACCATTTGTGTTTGTTTACCTATTTTGGCAGGTTTGCGCACGTGATGGCTTGACTTATTAATAAATAGACAGGGCAACATGTATAATGAAGATTTTTTGGAAAATGTGACCTATATTAAAAAGTGGTTCAATTGATTATGCTCGTTATTCTAATAAAACTGTTTTCAGGTTTTGCGTATTTGACGTTACACCTTGTATATATATACATATTTATATTAAGTATGAAATTAGGTATTTTAAATTAGCAATCGGTTCGATTATGTCTAGACTGTCGATTGTCCTATGGAGCTAGACCAGCATGTTTCCAAGCATTCGTATCTTGAATATAGTCCTCTAAATTATAATAAGCTTGTTTACAGAGTGTACTTTTAATATATGTTTTAAATTTTGTTTCACTTAGTTGTAATATATCACTAGGAATTTTGTTGTAGCACTTAACACAGTACCCCATAAAAGATGTATGGACTTTAGACAATCTAAAATATGGTTGAGCTATTTTATCTTTGTTTCTAGTATTAAAGTCATGTCTATCACTTACTTTATTAAACATATGTAAGTTTTTTCTTACATACATAAAATTTTCATAAATAAATTGGCAAGGCACTGTCATTATATTAATATTTTTAAATAGTTCCCTTAAAGATTTGCGGTGACGTAGATTATAAATGGCTCTGACAGCTCTTTTTTGTAAAATAAAAACGGATTCAATGTCAGCAGCCCGACCCTACAGAAAAATACCATACGACATAATACTGTAATGTTTGTCCGAGCTAATCTCCGGAACAACTGTGTAAAACACATTTAAAAAAAAAACTAAAAAAAAAAAGAGAACCACCTTAAAAAAAACTAAAAAGTGATAAATAACTTTAGCACAGAACACACATGACTTTAGTTTCGAAAGTCGGTGGCAATACAAAACAACAAACAGAACAAAGCCACCGACTTTCGAAACTAAAGTCATGTGTGTTCTGTGATAAAGTTATTTATCACTTTTCAGTTTTTTTTTGAAGGCAGTTCTCTTTTAAATTTTGAAGTTTTTTTTTTTAAATATGTATATATTTTATTTTACACTTTTAAGTGCCTCCTTATCACCCAAATCCATTAAGGAACGGCAACACACTTAAAACAGATATTGAAAGTCCTCCAAAGATGGAAGAAATGAAAACTCTCGGTTTTTGTTCTTTTTCTCAAAAAGCGCTGAATAAATTTATGTTTGTTGTATACTAAAACCTTCTCCAGAATGTAACAAACACTTTTCTGAAAACCGCATCAAAATCGGTTCAGCCAAACGGGAGATAATCGCGGACATACATACATACAAACATACGGGTCGAACTGAGAACCTCCTTTTTTTTGAAGTCGGTTAATAACCGAATATGGCGTTACCTTTGTTTTTCAAGCACTCGTGGTACTGCAGCGAGAACGACTCGATGTTGGCCTGGAGAGAGCGGATCTCTTCTCCGACGACGTTCACCTTCTGACGAACCGTCTGCAGACCAGTTATCAGCTGGAACAAGAATAACTTCCTCTATTACGAGTTTGGTGCTATGGAGACAGGAGAGCGGGGAAAAGTTTAAATAATAGTTTAAAAAAACTAAAAACACGCTTTTTATAGAAAACCAAACTAAAAAATAGAAAATAAATTTTAATAAATTTAAATTAAGAAAAGTGTTAAAAATTTCAATAAATATAAATTAATAATAGTGTGAATAAAAAAAAATATTTTATTTTAAAAAAAGCGTGGGGTGCTTTTTAAGATATTATCAAAATGATAATCACTCTACTCATATCTGTCAATAAAATATTTATAACTATTGACACCATGCACCCCACGTTTTTTTTTTAAATAAAATATTTTTTTTTTTTATTCACACTATTATTAATTTATATTTATTGAAATTTTGTACACTTTTCTTAATTTAAATTTATTAAAATTTATTTTCTATTTTTTAGTTTGGTTTTCTATAAAAAGCGTGTTTTTAGTTTTTTTTAACTATTATTTATTTTTTACTTTTTAGTTTGAAAAATGGAATAATTTTATCAAATTAGTGGATTGTCATCGGTCCTCGATAAATCTACAAAGTTTGAACGAAATCTGGCCGTTTAAAGTGGGTCAAAATCGCGCCCAAAGAAGTCGGTTACAAACAAACATACAAACATACAGGTGAAGCTAATAAAAAGCGTGTAAAAAAAGTGTACAGCTTTATACAGCAAGTAGGTAAAGCCCAACACAGACGTAGCTATAATATTATTAGCTGAACTTATTATTTTTGATAGTGAGGGTACCTGAGTGCTATAAAAGCGCGCGCTCGATCTGATTAAAAAAAATAAAGAAAATAGTTTATTTCTCACCTTGAAAAATTACACTCGAGGTACATGAGTATAATAATATTTCTAATTTTCTGTGGTGGTTTATAAAAATGCAAAAGTTCAAGTTCAAGTTATTTATTTCATAACAAAAATACATTTGTGTCGAAATATCTGCACAGTAACAGTTACACAAAAAGAGACAGAGTATTGACTAAACCCCCTGAACTAGGCGTGAGCCTGTATCTCAGGGGATATGGATTCAGCTATTACATGATATACAGAGTGGACCAAAAGTCCGGTAACATTTCAAATGGTTATAAAAAAAAAAGAGTCATGAGAGAAAATATGTTTATTTATTATAAAAGTACAAAAATCAGGGTTTTATTTTTTTTAAATAACGTCGTCCAAATGTGTCCCTTGTTTAGTTTGGCAGATTTGTCACCAATGGACTTTTTCCTTTGGGGATACCTCAAAGGTAAAGTTTTTAATAACCCTCAGTCCATTGAAGAATTAAAAGAAAATACACGCGAGGAAATTCAGAACATTTCTCCAAACACTTGTCGGGCGGTGATGGAAAATTTCCGCTCTAGGTTACAAGAGTGCCAAACTAAACAAGGGACACATTTGGACTTTAAAAAAAATAAAACCCTGATTTTTGTACTTTTATAATAAATAAACATATTTTCTCTCATAACTCAAAAAAAATCCACTATATAAGTTTTGGGACAGTCACTGATATATATATATATAGGTATCAATAAATTGTATCTGTGTTGCTTTGCTAGCTAGTGTCTTAATTACTTTTAATTGTAATCTGTGGAGAACGTAGTGGGTAGCACGATTGTTAAATTGTAATATTTATATATTAAGACTATTTCTTATTGTGCTACTGTTTGTTTTTCCTTAAATAAATAAAATAAAATAATCTCTTTTTTTTTTTAACCATTTCAAATGTTACCGGACTTTTGGTCCACCCTGTATTTGTACATTTTAGGACATTTGTGTGTCACTGCTATATAAGTAGGGTACCATTACAAGTGCGTGAGTTTATTGGTGAGCTTACTGGTAAGGTGTGGAATTGTGGATGTGTGTTAATATGTCTGTAATTGAGTGAGTAATGTCAGCGTGAGTATGTGGAGGTGTTAGGGTGTGTTTGTGAGTGTGTGTGGTGTAGTGAGTGCGGAGAGTGTTATGTGTTACTGTGAAAGACAGGATTGAGCCTCTTGTTGCTGAGTCGTCGGACAGTAAAGGTGCTGGTACCTAGACCTACACTACGTTGCAGTGAGTTCGTTCCAAATGTGTACTTCTTGTGTGGTTGCCTCCTGTTATTTATTGTGTTTCTTGTTGCAAATGCTAACGGATGTTTGTGTTCGCTCGTGTTTTGATTATTGATTGAAATATTGTTAAGAGTTATAATAATAATATGTGGGGACATTTTCACACACGGCCATCTGACCCCAAACTAGGGAGACCCTGTACTATGGGTGTCACACAGCTGATATACATACACAAATACATTTTTTTTTGTAAATACATACATATATAGATAAACAACACCCAGACACAAGGCAAACACAAGTGCTCATCACACAAATGTTTACCCTGGGCGGGAATCGAACCCGCAACACTCTGCGCAGCAGTCGATCGCTCAGCCACTGCGCCAACCGTGTCGTCAGTTGAAATAAATGAGCTTTGGATTGTTTATAAATTGTCCCTTTTAATTGTTTCCCCTTCTGGTCGCTAATAATATATATATTACCTAATATAATTCATAGCAAGGCATATTACGATATATTTTCTATAGTAATCTTTGAGTGACCACAGACGCAACTATAATATTTATATCTTTATTACGTCACCAAAATAATGTCGACAGTTAGCAAAGCATAATACATGTTTCAAAAATCGACGTCGAGCTCAGCGACTGTTCTTGCTTAGCGAATATCGTTTTTCATAAGTCAAGTGACAAATTATTCAACCTTGAGTAGTTCCACCTAAAGCCGTTAATATATGTGGCGCTAGCACTGCGTAAGCAAAGGTTAATGAATACGAAAATGTAACTCGCCGCTGCCGCAGCGTCGAGCTTTAGGTTGTATTACTTACAGAATAGCACCACTGTTATTTAAAAGTTGTTCACAACTTTTCGTGAATTCAAATCAACAACAATCAATCAACAATACAACAAGAACAAACAAAAACAACACTACAATACAACAACAATACAACTAGTAGATATTTACCTCACTATACTTCCTCTCTGTCTGCGGCTGGGCCACGTAGGGAGTCCCCATGGCATTCTGAATGACATCCATCTCTAGAGCCAGAGAGCGACGCATGTAGGCGTACAGTTCATGAGGAGCGTGGCTGGGACAGACAAACATAAAATAAATTACATTACAAAAACCGGACAAGTGCGAGTCTTAATCGCTCACCGAGGGTTCCGTACATATTAGTAGGTACTTATCCATACTTCTATACTAATCCATACCTTCTATCCGTACTTTAATCTACTTAATATTATAAATGCGTTTTTTGCGACATAAACGGCCGTATCTTTTTTTCACGTTAACATAGAGGGTTGATTTTTTCAGCATCAAGAGACCGTAGACTTAAGTATATGGTTTTAATTTCAACTCGATACCTCCACGCGTTCCCGAGATAAAGGGTCTTGACTGACAGACAGACAGACAGACGGACAACAAAGTGATCCAATAAGGGTTCCGTTTTTTCCTTTTGAGGTACGGAACCCTAAAAATTAAATAAATAAAGACAACCGCCTTCAAAAACTTAAAATTGATTAATAGATTGATTATATTGATTGATTGATTATCTATACTAAAGAGATAAAATTTGTTTGTAACTTTGTATGTATGGGGGTAATCTCGGAAACTACTCATCCAATGGATTTCGAAGTTGAATAAAAACAAATTCTGTAAAATATTAAAACATAAAATAACAAAATAGCTAACATTAAGACAAAAAAAAACCGGACAAGTGCGAGTCGGACTCGCTCACCGAGTGTTCCGTACAAAGTAAGTACATATCCATACTTACTTAATATTATAAATGAGAAAGTAACTCTGTCTGTTACGCTTCCACGATGAAACGGCTGAACCGATTTTGATGAAATTTGGTATGAAAATAGCTTGAACCCTAGGAAAGCACATAGGGTACTTTTTAATCCGGGACTTCGTCTGCATCCGCGATAACCGACATTCACACGGACCAAATCGCGAACAAAAGCTCGTTATAAATAAAGAATATTTATTTCATGATTTAATTACAAATGTATAGTTTTCAGACTTCCCTGTATTTACAGTATAAGACGGTATTACTTACCAAAATTTCATTGTTCTAGGTCAACGGAAAGTACCCTATAAATTTTGATTCCCTTGAGAGTCGAAATGTCCGCATTTTGCGACATAAAGGCCATATCTTTTTTTCACGTTAATTTAGAAGTTTAATTTTTTCACAGCTTCAAGGGACCGTGGACCTAAGTATATGGTTTAATTTCAACTCGATACCTCTACGCGTTCCTGAGATAATGGGTCTTGACAGACAGGCGGATGGACAGACAGACAGACGGACAACAAAGTGATCCTAAAAGGGTTCCGTTTTTTCCTTTTGAGGAACCCTAAAAACGGAACCCTTATAGGAAAACAATTAGGTATCCTCGACGCGGACGAAGTCGCGAGCTAAGTGCTGGTTAGTCATATTCGGAGAGGATTTCTGTGACCACATTACGATGATTAGAAGCCATGAATGGGCCGGCCAGCTCCAATACTATGACGTCATTACAATTAAGATTTATCCTTATTCGCTTGTAAACACACAATTAACGAAATTGATTTAAAAAGGTCAACGGCATTATTACTCGTTTGAATATTATTTACAGCAAGTTGCCCGTGACCTCGCATTTGTGATTTTACTTACTCCCTGTCCATTGGGTTACCTAATAGCTTTTTGACAGCATGAATATTTTTACAAATTTAAATTTTTTGTTGCCACTATACATATACATTACAGTTTTTGTCTATATTATTGTAAAAAGATAACAATTGTTTGTTTGTAAGTTTGTATGTGGGGTGTATTCTCCGGAAACACTCATCTAATTTCAAAAATCCAATAGTGAGATATCCTATCCGTAAGTGTTATCAGGAATAGCATCCAGTATTCTCTACCACTTAGTTTTTTTACTTAGTACTTACTATCTTCCAGTACTAGAATTCAACGATAGCATCCAGTACTGGTTGCTAGTACTGGTATTCAGCTATATCATCTAATACTCAGATCCACTGCTGAATTCCAGTACTAGCATTCAACGATAGCATCCAGTACTGGTTGCTAGTACTGGTATTCAGCTATATCATACAATACTCAGATCCACTGCTGACTTCCAGTACTAGCATTCAACGATAGCATCCAGTACTGGTTGCTAGTACTGGTATTCAGCTATATCATACAATACTCAGATCCACTGCTGACTTCCAGTACTAGCATTCAACGATAGCATCCAGTACTGGTTGCTAGTACTGGTATTCAGCTATATCATACAATACTCAGATCCACTGCTGACTTCCAGTACTAGCATTCAACGATAGCATCCAGTACTGGTTGCTTGTACTGGTATTCAGCTATATCATACAATACTCAGATCCACTGCTGACTTCCAGTACTAGCATCCAGTACTGGTTGCTAGTACTGGTATTCAGCTATATCACACAATACTCAGATCCACTGCTGACTTCCAGTACTAGCATTCAACGATAGCATCCAGTACTGGTTGCTAGTACTGGTATTCAGCTATATCATCTAATACTCAGATCCACTGCTGACTTCCAGTACTAGCATTCAACGATAGCATCCAGTACTGGTTGCTAGTACTGGTATTCAGCTATATCATACAATACTCAGATCCACTGCTGACTTCCAGTACTAGCATTCAACGATAGCATCCAGTACTGGTTGCTAGTACTGGTATTCAGCTATATCATACAATACTCAGATCCACTGCTGACTTCCAGTACTAGCATTCAACGATAGCATCCAGTACTGGTTGCTAGTACTGGTATTCAGCTATATCATACAATACTCAGATCCACTGCTGACTTCCAGTACTAGCATTCAACGATAGCATCCAGTACTGGTTGCTAGTACTGGTATTCAGCTATATCATACAATACTCAGATCCACTGCTGACTTCCAGTACTAGCATTCAACGATAGCATCCAGTACTGGTTGCTAGTACTGGTATTCAGCTATATCATACAATACTCAGATCCACTGCTGACTTCCAGTACTAGCATCCAGTACTGGTTTCCAGCACTATCTTAGAGTACTAATAATAATAATAATATGTGGGGACATTTTCACACACGGCCATCTGACCCCAAACTAGGGAGACCCTGTACTATGGGTGTCAGACAGCTGATATACATACACAAATACATTTTAAATACATACATATATAGATAAACAACACCCAGACACAAGGCAAACACAAGTGCTCATCACACAAATATTTACCCTGGGCGGGAATCGAACCCGCAACACGCTGCGCAGCAGTCGATCGCTCAGCCACTGCGCCAACCGTGTCGTCAGCATTCAGTACTGGCTTCCAGTACACAATTATTAACTACATTCCATTACTAGCATTCAGCGATGGCATTCAATACTAGGATCCAGGTACTGTCTTCCAGCACTAGACAGGAACTCAATAACAACAAGATATTCCTCACCTGTACTGCATGTGGAAGTTCTTGGCGGCGTCCAGTAGCTTCATCTTGGTGACGAACATGTCAGGAGACAGCATCAGATCGGCGTGCGCTTGTATCTCCTGGACCAGCTCGTCCACGAAGAACCGCTGCTGCTCATCAGGTTCCGCAGTCCTGGGGGTCGAAGTCAAAGTAAAAGCATTTCAATTATGTGAACGATTACGTCTAATCTGTAGAATATATAAAAATGAATCGCTATTTCCCTTGGTCACAGCATCACGCGTGAACGGCTGCACCAATTTTGCTAAATCTTTTTTTGTTGTGTTTGTTATTGTGAGGAAAAGGAGAATATGGAAGAAAAAACTAAGAAAGTTGCGCGGAACATTCAAAAAATCAACAAAAAAATATACATAGACGACGTATTTATTTTCTCAATTTTTAGAAGATTGGCGCAATTAGTGTACGTAGGGTTGGTAGGGTATGTAAGGTAGGTAGGGTAGGTATAGAAGGTCGTTAGGTAGGTAAGTATGTAGATAGGGACAGGACGTCTATCGGGTCAGCTAGATGTATATAAAATTGTTAAGTCACAGTGTTTGTAACAAAACTCCTCCAAAACGGCTTGACCGATTCATATGAAATTTTGTGTGTATATTCAGTAGGTCTGAGAATAGGACGTTAACTATTTTTTTTAGGTATGGTACAGGTCGCGTCATGTAAAAAGAACGCTGGCGGTAAAGGTGCGCATAGGCGATATATCCGTCTATTTGGTGGTATGAGGTGCGGTGAGGGGCGGGCGGGTCACGCGCCACATGCTTGCTGAAGCGCTATTGGTTCGTCAGTCGACATTTGCTTTCCATGCAGTGTCCACGTTACGTTCGTTCGAAAATATCATCGCGCAGAAAAGTTTTTAATTACGAACTGGTTTTACATAAAAAAGTAACAAAAATGATTTATGACGTATATATTGTTTTATGAAAATAGAGACTGATAATAATGCAGTTGATAATTTAAAACAATGCATGACACTGGCCGCAGAGGCAACAATTAATATTTTTGTACCAGATTGAACATTCTACATTGAATCAAACATGTTTTAATTCTATTTAATGATATCCTATCAAATATATTTTTTAATGTAGTGCCTACCAATAAACAATATACGGAGCCGCCAGCAAATTCTAGTTAAAAAATCCTAGAAAGTACTGGGTCTATGGTTTTAGGCCCAGTACTTTCGTGCGCGATTGTACCCATGCGCAAACACACCCCCTCCACTATCTTCCAACGTTCTTTTTACATGACGCGTACTGTAGATAGGGTAGGCAGGGTAGGTAGGGTAGGTAAGTAGGTAGACAGGGACAGGACGTATGTCGGTCGGTGAATGGTTTTATTATTATTATTTAATTATATATTGTTAATATACACTTGGGAGCAAATAAATCGAGCCATTTCTTTTTTCACTGGTTATATTATAAATGTGGTTTTTTTTTTCTATGGGCGCATGTCGCCTGTAATAGAAATAAAATAAAATAAATAAATATTTTTCTAGAATTATTCAATGACAAATTATTGGTTCTGAAAGAGAAATTGTATTTCATTTAATATAAAATTAGGTAGGGTTAAAACAGTTTAAAAAGAAACAATTATAAACAAAATGAATACATAATTATGGGAATAATTAGTATAAACCACAATTTAACCTATCAAGTGCAATCAAAATATCATAAGTAAATTATTTAATTTGCTTATGATAATTTTATTCTACCCTTCTACAATTCTGGCCGCTATAAAAACTACACACAAAATTAAATTAAAAGCGGACCCCATACAAGAATCGTCTTATCCGATTCGCATTGGACCGGGTTCATTTTCTAATTAAACTTGACTTCTGAGTCCTGAGAAGTGATTAGTGCTTTACATATTAACCCTGTATTACAGAAACCCAACAACAACAAACTACTTTTCAGAGTTCTGTACCCAACGGGTAAAAACGGGACCCTATTTCTAAGACTCCACTGTCCGTCTGTCTGTCTGTCACCAGGCTGTATCTCATGAACCGTGATAGCAAGACAGTTGAAATTTTCACAGATGATGTATTTCTGTTGGCGCTATAACAACAAATACTAAAAAATTGGTTGTCTGTAAAGTCGGTTTACTGACGATAGTTGAACGTGACAACGTCTTAAGAAAATACTGATGGAATGATCGTTACGGCGTTACGGCGTTACCTCAGAGCGAGGTAACGTCGTAACGCCGTAACGCCGCATGAGTCATGTTTTTTCGTGCGTGCAGCCGGCTCTATCGAATTATAAGACGTTGTCACGTCAAAACAAAAGAAAATCAACATTTCCCATACAACAAACGTGATTTTTTGCCGATTCTTTGCTCGAAGTCTAATGTTGTTGTGTGTATAGATATAATATAATGGTACGGAACCCTTTGTGCGCGAGTCCGACTCGCACTTGTTCAGTTTATCTTTCTTTCTTTCTCCTTTCTAGACCAACACGGCAATCAAGTCAAGTTTAATTAGAAAAAAAACTTTTTACAAAAAAGACAACCGCCTTCAAAAACTAAAAAGTGAAAAATAACTTTAGCACAGAACACACATTGACTTTAGTTTCGAAATTCGGTGACTTTTTTTCTGTTTGTTGTTTTGTATTGCCACCGACTTCCGAAACTAAAGTCAATGTGTGTTCAGTGCTAAAGTTATTTTTTACTTTTTAGTTTTTGAAGGCGGTTGTCGTTTTTGTAAAAAGCTTTTTATTTTCCGCTTTTTAGTACCTCCTTCTCATCCAAATTTATTAAGAAGAGATTGAAAGTTAACTACTCCAAAGATTAAAGAAACTAAAACGTCGTCTTTGTAAAATTTTTGGGTATTTTTGGGTTAAAATGGGACCACACGGGATGCACCAGATTTCAAATAAAAAACGATTCATCAAAATCGGTTCACCCAGTCCAGAGTTCTCAGGTAACAAACATAAAAAAAAAAAATACAGACGAATTGATAACCTCCTCCTTTTTTGAAGTCGAGTCCGCTTTTAATTTAATTTTATCTGTAGTTTTTATAGCGGCCATCATCAAAATCATCATCAACCGAAAGACGTCCACTGTTGAACATAGGCCTCCCCCATAGAACGCCACAAGTCTTGCATCCACCGGTTACCCGCGACCTTGACGATGTCGTCGGTCCATCTGGTTGGAGGTCTACCAACGCGGCGTCTTCCGGTGCGTGGTCGCCATGAGAGAACCTTTCTTCCCCGTTCGGCACCCTTACGGTACCCAAGAACAACCAATCATTTCGACATTTTACTCCACCGCATGAAGTTCTTAGAAAAATAAATTGAATCATTAAATGATATTACATATTCTCTTCAGGTAATCACTTACCATATCCGACTCTCGATCCATGGCGCGAGACAATGGCGCACTTCAATAGGGAAGTGATCTCCATAGATAGTCCGTACCTGTTGAAAACAATGGAGTACCATTAAAATGAAATAAACAACTTTATAGGGAACTTGTATTCATGATGCTAAAAACTTTTTAGAAAAAAGAGAACCGCCTTCATAAAAAACACATGACTTTAGTTTCGGAAGTCGGTGGCTTTGTTCTGTTGGTTGGTTTGTATCGCCACCGACTTCCGAAACTAAAATCATGTGTGTTCTGTGCTAAAGTTATTTATCACTTTTTAATTCTTTTTTTGAAGGCGGTTCTCTTTTTTCAAAAAAGTTTTTATTTTCCACTTTTCAGTGCCTCATTATCACCCAAATCCATTAAGGAACGGCAACACAGTTAAAACAGAGATTGAAAGTCCTCCAAAGATGGAAAGATGGAAGAAACTAAAACGTCTTCTCGGTTTTTGTTGTTTTTACAAAAAGCGCTGAATAAATTTCGGTTTGTTGTATACTAAAACCTTCTCCCGAATGTAACAAACACTTTTCTGAAAACCGCATCAAATTCGGTTCAACCAAACGGGAGATAATCGCGGACAAACATACATACAAATATACGGGTCGAACTGATAACCTCCTTTTTTTTTGAAGTCGGTTAAAAACATGTGTAATCATCTGCCAAGCCTTTTCCCAACTGTGTTGGGTTCGGCTTCCAGTCTAACTGGACGCAGCTGAATACCAGTGTTTTACATGGGAAAAAATATAATGACCACGAAAAAATACTTTAGGATCTTAAGCTCCCTTACCAAAAAAATATACTAAATACCAAATGTAGTAAATGGTTACAGTCGGTGGCAATACAAAACAACAAACAGAACAAAGCCACCGACTTCCGAAACTAAAGTCATGTGTGTTCCCCTCTGCAGAGGGGTTTCGCTAGCGTCTGCGAGCGCCCCTGGCGCTGCTAGTATGAAGCATGTGCCCGTAAAGGCACCGAATAAGGCGGATAATGGGGATGGTTTCGTGACGGTGCAAAAGAGGAAACGCCGATCACGGAAGAACGCGAACCGCTGCGGCAAAGCACCAACGGAGCCCGATGTAAGTCTGCGTGCCGCTAAGCCGAACACTCCGGTGTATATCTCCCGCCTGCACTACACCACTAAGGCGGAGGACATCGTGGAGTACGTGCGCCGAAAGACGAAGTACACGCCGAGGGTGCAGTTACTGGAGTCGCGCCACAACGTTAACTTCAAGGCGTTTGTGGTGCGAGTACCGAATTGTTTCCTGCCCCTCGTCATTGAAGAAGACTTTTGGCCGCAGGACGTGGTGTTCCGTCGCTTCCGCGGACAAGTGCCACAGGACAGCACAAAGACAATTTAGTGCAAAGTGAAGTGCTACTAACAATAGTCTTAAGTCTTTACTACTAACAAAAGTTACAAATTATAAAATATGTATGTTTAGGTTAAGGTATCTATGGGCATATGCAGCCTGAAAATAAATGGATTATTATTATTATTATTTAGTTTTTTTTTTGAAGGCGGTTCTCTTTTTTCAAAAAAGTTTTTTATACGTATTTAAAGCCCATAAAACAGCATTGGTTTTTATTTCCTTTGCTAATTAAATTCCTTGACTCATCTTAATCACTTGAACTTCTTTCTTTATATTTCATCTATATTAACATAAGATGACAAAAGCTTAGCGCCGATGGAACTACATATACATATAGCTGACGTTTGAAGTTTAAACCTATTTACAGAATAAATATAATTAAGCTTACCTTCTGAAGACTCTCCGGAGGTAGCTGCTGAGCTCGAGCCCAGAGAGACATCTTGAACCTGCAACAAGAATAAAATCATTAATCTCCATTATTACTAGCCTCAAGCCTGTCGTGTCCTACTATTTACAGCCACGTATGTCGTCGGGGAGATGTATCTGTTGCTGCTAAAACTCGAAGCAGCAGCAGTAGGTCAAAGTCAAAGCATTTATTTCAATTAAACAATCTACAGACACTTTCGAATTGTCAAGGAGTCGGTCAGTTAGTCAGAGAGTTGAAGCTAGTTGCTCGTTCCAAAACGTAGGTAGGTCTCTATGGAGAAGAACGAGCAAGAAACTCCACGGACACTCTTTTAAATCAAGTTTTTACAAAATATTGGTTACATTATCCTTGTTGCTTCTACAAGGTGTAACGTTAAACACGCAAAACCTCAGACACCCCAAATGATTTTTAATTCAATTAACGTAATTCTGAAAGAAAAAAAAACATAAAAAAAAAATTTAGGTTTTATGTGCTGTTTTAGTTTTACCAAGACACGTATTTGCATTGAAATAAGAACTATTATTATCACGCGTATGGTCCAATTTAAATTGAACGACAACCACTGGTGTTTGTTTACGTATTTTGGCAGGTTTGCGCACGTGATGGCTTGACTTATTAATAAATAGACAGGGCAACATGTATAATGAAGATTTTTTGAAAAATGTGACCTATATTAAAAAGTGGTTCAATTGATTCTGCTCGTTATTCTAATCAAACTATTTTCAGGTTTTGCGTATTTGACGTTACACCTTGTATATGTGAAAACATTGCAGGTAAAGAACAATACAAAACATAAAAAAAGGAATGAAGATAAAAGCCATAGCAGTTAAAAGTAGACCAATCTCTACTGACAGCGCTCGTTCACCTAGTTGCCCTGCGAGCTCGGGACTTGGGGCACTAAACCATTGAGCAGAAGATCGACAGTCGACGTCAGGACGACGGAGCCCCGCCCTATTTCTGTCTGCAGAGTTTAAAGGTACCTACCCAAACCGAACCTCGGGGTGTCCCTGACGTCGATGTGCTGCTGCACCTAGTACTACCCGCTATGATGAAGGCTAAACCAAGTTCTAACCGAAGATAAGTAGGATACGTCTAAGTTTAACTTCTCTCTCTCTATTCTTCTCTTACTTTGCCCTTCTCATACTTCTGATTTTGTTCATTCTTCCTTTCATATCCAAGTTCTCTGGAATGCGCTTCCTCTCGATATCAGAACGGCCACCAGTCAGTATGCATTTAAGCGGAAATTGCGAACTTATTTTCAGCACAAATAAGCAGTCATCACATAATGCTCTTTTCCTTTATTTATATATGTTTATATATATTTTATAAGTACAGGTATGTTGTATACCTGATATTAAATTATGTATGTGTAGTTTATATATTCGTAAGTATATCTGTTTTTAACTTTTTTAACATATTTTTTTTTTCATATGCACTGCCATGTTATCTCTTCACCACCCTTGGTTGACTGGTAGAGAATGCCGGCATTAAGTCCGCCTTTGTACCTTTGTGCATGAAGTATAAATAAATAACCGCATGTGGCCGGCTGCAACTAGTTGTAACCGCCTAAAACTAGGTGCAGCCGCCGCACTTCGGGTTTTAGCCGTAACATATTCATCGAACGTCTTGTAGTTTAAGGGAAAGTCGAAGGTACCAGGCCACGAGGTAGATCGCCTATGAAATGGACTGATCAAAGGGCTAATTCACGTAATTTTATGACGCGCCTTTCAAGTTGTAGTGCAGTTGCAGTTAAGTTCAAGTTTGAGTGATAAACGGTATTCTTGTAATCTTTCAACTGCGCGTAAGCTGCGCGTGAGCTGCACGTCAACTGTACGAAAACCAAACTCTACCAAACTTACTTATGGTGTAGCCACATGAGAGAAAAAATATCGATCGATTACATTTCAATGAAACGTTATTATAATATTAAAATAATACCCCAGTACAGATTTTAGTTCTTTTTAACTGTAATTTTGAGACGTCAAACGAATAGTAGAATACCGATCATGTTGCGTTCCGAAGCACGCACCAAAGACGCGCAACAGTAGAATGCTCGCGTGACGCGAACTTGACGCGAGCGTGTCTGACAGCGGTAGAGAATACGAAAAGCGTTGTTTTGACTAAAACATAACTGCAACTGCACTGCAACAGCACTTCTTTAGTTTCGTGAATTAGCCCACAGGTGAAGGCTGCAGTTGATGGCAATAGGCAAAGGCAGCTGTAAGGGAGGAATGGCGACGAGTCGTAAAGCGTGCCACCAACACCTGAAGTGACGACCACGACCACTCTGTCAAGAGTGACACCGACGAAGAAGAGTCATACTGCCGGACAAACGCCTTTCCCGAGACTTTCCTTGTATTCTTTTCTTGCACGGCCTCTAACCAGCCAAGCAGTGCGCGTCTAGGTCACGTCGCCACCTCTTCCTGGGCCTTTGTGACACGGACTATGTTAAGGCACCCATTGCGTAAAGACTTTTGCCCAGCGGTCACTAAGAACCACAGCAGACAAGCTACTTTTAGCATCGGTGATCTAGCTGCTGATTAGAAGCTAAATGGAGCGACCAAACATTCCACACGCCAAAAGCGGCGATTGAGTCGCTTTTCGGAAGCTAGACACAGCGGCTGAAAGCTACACTCCTCTCACATTTGGATACCGATCGCTTCGATTTGGTAAGCATCTGCGGAATACGACTAGAAGTCAGGCGCTTACTCAGTGTTACACTAAATTTTGACGAAGCCGCACTCTACCATGGATTCTAATGAAGCTGCACTGCTGCTTGTTTTATCAATAGTGGACTATCGATCTGCAATACTACAGCCGACCCGATCCAGTATTGGAGCAGTCGCAGTCGATTCGGATACTGAGTCCGAACGCAGGACGTCGCGAAATCGCGATGCAGCTAAAACGCGCGATTTGAATACTGCGATGGAACGCAGAGTTGCCAAAATGCGACGCAGCATCGATACAGTCGCGAAATCTCAGATCGCCGATGCTAAAAATAGCAAAGTCAAAGTCAAATCATTTATTTCAATTAGACCATTAAAGGCACTTTTGACTGTCATATTGTAAAATTTGATTCTAGTTGCCCATTCCAAATGGTAGTTTCGTATGGAGAAGAATAGGCAAGAAATTTGATACATACTGTTTTAAAAAAATAATGTTTACAATTTGCATTTACAAGAATTATAATAATGTTACGTGAATACGATGTACCTTGTGTAAAAATCATATATTATGATATGTACAAAGTATAACAAGTTAAGAAATGACAGCTAAATTATGTATGGACACATAGTGTTCACATATTTACAATTAATAATACAGTAGACCACCACTTCTTCTATTCCAACAAACAATGAATAGTGTGTCAGCCAGAGTAATCTATTAAGTACACTAAGAATTCAGTTTGATTTTGTCTATACTGTAGAATTAGATTGTCCTATGGAGCCGGACCAGCATGTTCCCAAGCATTCTTATCTTGGATATAATCCTCTAACTTATAGTATGCCTGTTAACAAAGTCTACCTTTAATGTATCTTTTAAATTTTGTTTAATTTAGTTTTAATATACTATCACAAGGTATTTTGTTATAACATTTAACAGAGTACCCCATAAAAGATGTGTGTACTTTAGATAATCTAAAAAATGGTTGAGCAATTATATTTTTAGTATCGAAATTATGAGCGTGTGTGCTTTGGCCATAATACTAGTTGTTCCCGTCTTCGTCCACGTGAACTGTCTTAAAGATCCATAAACCTTTCGATAATAAAATACAGCCAATAACACTCAGCGATAAGGTAGCTTCCTATCAGCGAAAGAATTTTCAGAATTGGACCAGTAGGTAGTTCTGGAGATTAGCACGTTAGCTCAAATAAACAAACTCTTTAGCAAATATTAGTTCAGTGGATTATAAACATGATGTGACGCATATGTTTCCTTATTTTTGTTGTTGTACTGCATCATATTATAAGCGCTAGTAAACGTTTCTCTCTTGTTATGTGAGCACTTTTGGCGAATTTGTGCAAATAATAATAATAATAATTAATAATAATTTATTTCTTTCAAAAATAAGTTACAGACTAAAGTGTGTAGTTGTTACGGTTAACAAAAATATGTTACAAGTAATTGGCATAGAAGTAACCACAGGTGTTACATAAAATTATGGTGTAAGCACAGGGTCTGTACATAAATTGACAGAACCCTGCCTCTTAAACTAGGGTGACCTGTATCTTAAAAGGCAGTAAAATATTGGCTCTATTTGGATAATACAAAATATTCACTATGATTTTTTAAATTAAGTAGCTTTTGTACAAATACGCCATGTGAAGTGCATTATTTTATTTTATTTATTGGGACAATAAACAGCTACAATATAAGTTAAGTTCGACTGTGTTTGCTGAGGCGAGCACCGATGATTTTTTCGAAATCATATGGAAGCGGAGCGCTTCACTATTAAGACTGCACCGAGCAAAATAATTCAAAAGAGTCGTCACTTGTTTTGAATCATACGCAACGTATGTATGTATGATTAAAAACAGGGCGTCAATGAAAACAAACATTAATAATAAAATAACAAACAAAGCTACATTTCGAAAATGCAAAAACTACAAATTGTAGTATGAATAATAGATTAATATGAATTCAAGTTTGTGAAAAAAAAAATACAGTTTACTATCAAAACTCAACTAAATACAAGATGTTTTTAAAGATTTTTGTAAAATTTTACGTATTTTTGTTTATTAAATTAAACAGTATTTTAATTTTTTGCCAACTGTAATCGGTTAACACTCATTGTGGTATTCATTACATATTTTTATGGTAATTTTGGTAAAAGTATTAATTATATCACTTTAACAGTGACGACTGTTTGGAATTATTTTGCTCGGTGCAGTCTTAAGCCTTCGAAGCAGCTCGAACGGTCTCCTGAGGGTGTTGTCCGAGCGGTGAGACCAGTCCCTGATACAGAGGTGGATGCAGCTTCATGTTATCGCTTCTCCTCGCATTATTTGACATGTGTGTATATTGTGTATTAATTGAATTTTGTTAGTAACTGTTTCTATGTGTATTATTTTATATTTCATTATTATTTTAATTTATATTGAATTTAATTTAATTGTATAGGTAATGATAATGATTGAATTGTACCTATTACTTGAACTGATGTAATTTTGTGTATGTGTAATTTATTTGTTGTTAATGATTTTAATCTTTTATATGTTTTGATATATAATGTATGGACTATGTCTGAAATAAATGAATTAATAATAATAAGTATATTATAATGATATAAGTCTTTAACTAATGTAATTGGCCAACGGCCGTTTTAAGTAAAAATAAATATAATTACCAAAAGTGATAAACGTTAGATCACATCAGAACATCTAACGTTTACAATATTGTAGCAATACTTAATATGGTGGCACTTCACTTGTAACGCACACTAATAATAGATTTAAAAAAGCTTTTAAAAAAAAATGAAAACCGCCTTCAAAAACTAAAAAGTGATAAATAACTTTAGCACAGAACACACATTACTTTACGTTCGGAAGTCGGTGGCGGTGGCTTTGTGTTTGTTGTTTTGTATCGCTTCACCTATGTAGTCACTTCGTGGTGCTAGCATAGTTTTTATCGAGTTACAGACTACCTAAAACAGTTTTTACCGCGGAATCAGAAGTGAGAACTGGAGTGAGTTCTTACAGAATAACATATCAGGTAGTTAATTAGCGCGCGGGGCGCAGGCGGGCAGATAATGGGGAGCGGACGGCGCACGGTGCGGCTATTCAAGCAGCTCGATCGACATCGACTATTCCATTCTGCCATCGATCGATGCCGTCGATCGACGATCGATCGATTGGTCTGATAGAAACTATCGATCGACGTCGACTAATCCATTCTGCCATCGATCGATGCCGTCGATCGACGATCGATCGATTGGTCTGATAGAAACTATCGATCGACGTCGACTAATCCATTCTGCCATCGATCGATGGCGTCGATCGACGATCGATCGATTGGTCTGATAGAAACTATCGATCGACGTCGACTAATCCATTCTGCCATCGATCGATGCCGTCGATCGACGATCGATCGATTGGTCTGATAGAAACTATCGATCGACGTCGACTAATCCATTCTGCCATCGATCGATGCCGTCGATCGACGATCGATCGGTTGGTCTGGTCACACCCTAAAGGATTCCCTTCGAGCAGTCTACTGTGAAAACGATAATAAAATAAAAAACTCACCTAAGTTATTTTTCCAAGTGTTGATAAGATGCTCGTCTCTCTTCTTTATCTGTAATAAAACACAATATATTAACCGAAGGTTAAATAAGTTCATGGCTGCTTCAGGAAATGTATAAAAATGAATATTTGTATCGTACTTTGGTGGGTTGTTCCGCATTCGTTCGAGAAGGTTCCTGGCCCAAAAAATATGCAGTCAAATAGCGAAAACCACACTCATATCGTATCAGTTAGTTTTTGAGAAAATCACGAAGATACAATCACAAAAAGATGAAAGAAGAAATGTTTGTAATTTAGAATCTCCATTACATGTGCAAGGTTTCTACAACGTTAACGTTTCTGTAATATCTATGCTAATAATTCCTGGAAAAAGTTTATTTTTAGGGTTCCGTACCCAAAGGGTAATAAAAACGGGACCCAATTAGAGTCTATTACTAAGACTCCACTGTCCGTCTGTCTGTCACCAAAAGAAAGAAAGAAAGAAAAAGCATTTATTAGCCCGCACAGGACGAAACACACAAATAACAACAAGGTTTAATATTATTACAAAATAAAAAATAAGAAACGAATCGGTCCTGTGCGATGCCAATATCTCTCTGTTTCTCATGAACCGTGAAAGCTAGACAGTTAAAATCTTCACAGATGATTTAAATCTGTTGCCTCCACGAAGTTTATTATACTTACTTCATAGTTGCTTTTATAACAAATACTAAAAACAGAATAAAATAAATATTAAAGGGGGCTCCCATACAACAAACGTTATTCTCTGCAGTTTTTTGCTCGATGTATAATGTTGTATAGACAATGGTACGGAAACCTTCGTGCGCCAGTCCGACTCTGACTTGGCCAGTTTTTTATTACATATAAACCTGTAATAAACCACAAGATACCTGTGTGTTCCAAATATCTGGAAGAACAGTTGTTGTAACGCCGTAATCATGTACTTAAGAGCGTTTGTATGGAAGTTATGACGTGCTGCAAATCCTATTAATTTATACAGACTTGACATTTAAATGTACACATTATGAATGCATTTAACCGCTCAGTGATGATAAATTATAAAAACTACGTCTATACAGGTTGTTGGTAATTCAAGGCATTTCTTAAAAAGGGATAAACTAGAGCTAATTTTCAACAAAGACCTTTAAGACTTTTGGGGGGTCGAAATTAGGTTGATTTAAGTTATTGCACTTTTTAAGTTTATTAAAAACTGTTACTTAATTTGTAAGTAACACCTAACCTGTAATCACACACATGTAACATCACACACATAAGATACACCTAGCGTGATATCTTTAAATCGTCGATCCCACAATCCCTTAAGGGGCTATTTAACGACTTTTACAGATTTTAAACTGACAATCACGTCAAAACGTGCAGTGTAAATGATTTGAAAAAAAAATATATGTTAAACTAGAACATTCTCTTAATCATTTAGTAAGTGAATATTTTTAATTGTATAGTTTAATTAACACTCACGTGTTAATTTTTTCGACTAAACTTTGAGAGTTTTGGACGCAGAACTGATGCAGAACGGACGCAGTCTGCGTCCAAAACTCTCAAAATTTAGTCGAAAAAATTAAATAAAAGTAGTATTCTTTCAAAATTAAAAAAAGGCGTATAAGATATATAATAAAACATTTTGACGTGATTGTCAGCTTAAAATCTGTAAAAGTCGTTTAATAGCCCTTTAAGACCAGTGCGTCCTACCCGTAATGACTTACGGAGCTGAAACGTGGACACTCACCGTGGGCCTGGGCCTCAAGTCTGCTATTACAATAGTGCCAGAATAGTCTATCATTGATTTCATAATTGTTGATTTTGTCGCGGGCAAAGTGTTAGTCTACTAATATAATGGCGTCATTATGACTTACCAATGGTCAACCACTGACACGCCATTGAAAGAAATGTTAAAGAATGGTAATCTCGTACAAAATGACAACTGAATGACTGACTTAGGCGGTAATCTGCTAAAATTTTGCCAGTTCCTTTGATCAGTGACCTACCATTAGAACGTCATTGTGCAGTCATTGCTTTTAATTCGACCGACCAATGATCGACAATTATGAATTTAGCAGATTACGAAGTTTTAGAAAAATGACAATGGGATCGTGTTAGAATGACGAAATTATAAAAATAGCAGACTTGGCCCCCTGGTTCACAAATTCGAGGTTGCTTAACGTGTTATGGAGAGAGCTCGGGGTTTCTCTAGTGAATAGAATTCGTTATGAAATGATTGGCCAGAGAACTAAAGTCACCGACATTGCGTGTCGCCGACAGCACACTGAAGTGGAAGTGGGCCGGCCACGTCTGCAGACGGACAGACGGTAGATGAAGCAGACACGCGTTTGAGTAAGCGCAGCCTGCGACACGATGGACCGACGATTTCAAAAAGGTGGCTGGCACAACCCAGTTACTGGGTAATACGATAACCCTCAGTAAAACTGGTTGTCAGACTTTCTGGCTTCGGACTCCACAACGACTGCGAAAGATCCACGAATGACAGTCGGGACCAACGGCTTTACGTGCTTTCCAAAGCACGGAGGGGTCTTTGTATGGGGTCGAATTAACTAGTTCGTTCATTCAACGCCCATCGCTAGTTATTAGTGTATTGAGTATTGTGACACCAAACATTTTGACATTACTAAATTGTTTTGTATGAAATAATGCGAGAGATTTACATTTTCAACCGAATTCAAAAAAGGAGGAGGTTATCAATTCTGTATTTTTTTTTTAATGTTTGTTAAGTACCTGATTTCATTTGACTGGGTGAACCGATTTTGATGATTCTTTTTTATTTGAAAGCTGGTGCTTCCCGTGTGGTCCCATTTTAATTTGGTCCAATTCTTACAATGGCATCCATGAGAAAACCGTCTAAGTCTTAAATTTGCATTAAGTATGTGCGCGATTTGTTACGCGATTTCTCCGGCAAACGTAAACCGATTTTGAAAATTCTTTTTTTTTTATGGATAGGGTATGCTTCAGGGGTGGTCCCATATAAATTTTATCGATTTAATTGATTCAGCAGTTTTTGAAAAATCAACAAATACCCAAACATTTTAACGTTTTAGTTTCATCAATCTTTGTAGTAGTTAACTTTCAATCTCTTCTTA
This sequence comes from Charanyca ferruginea, assembly GCA_947361185.1. Taxonomy (NCBI): domain Eukaryota; kingdom Metazoa; phylum Arthropoda; class Insecta; order Lepidoptera; family Noctuidae; genus Charanyca; species Charanyca ferruginea. The sequence continues at coordinate 3,616,923 of OX376081.1, read as the reverse complement.
ATAGATTTGGATGAGAAGGAGGTACTAAAAAGCGGAAAATAAAAAGCTTTTTACAAAAAAGACAACCGCCTTCAAAAACCAAAAAGTGAAAAATAACTTTAGCACAGAACACACATTGACTTTAGTTTCGGAAGTCGGTGGCAATACAAAACAACAAACAGAACAAAGCCACTGAATTTCGAAACTAAAGTCAATGTGTGTTCTGTGCTAAAGTTATTTTTCACTTTTTAGTTTTTGAAGGCGGTTGTCTTTTTTTATTGATTAATTTTCGAGTAACGATCTGTACCTATTAAATAATGAGTAGAATTCTGAATAATAATTGTAGTGGTTGTAATAATATAAGAAATTATTGATATAAATAAATTCAAATTTAATATTTTGCATGCTGTAAGGTAAAATGTATCGGGACAACTTATAAATATTGCAACTAATATGTATACCTACATTATCAGCAAATAAATGATTTCTTTCTTTCTTTGTATGAAATGGATGGTCACCCATCAACAGACAGACCGCGGTAATCACAGCTTAACCTTGACCGATCGATAAGTACGGTTTTTAGTTAGTCACAAGCATCTCCAACATTCCAACATAATACCAATCAGCCTGTATAAATGTAATTATCTAATTCAAAGAGTTTTATGCAGGTATTGTCTTCACTAGTTAACGACATTATTTATTTATTCATAGATTTTAGATGCAGCTACACGAGTAGGTATATAACCAGTATCAAATCAACTCCACACAATCTATACTATAATCTCAGATTATCAAATAAAAGGCAGATAGACCACGCGGAACATTGCGAGTGAAGCCACCAAAGCAAATACAAATTCAATAACGAATACCTACAATCTCGTGATTGTATTCGCTTTTGAATTTTTATTTGTATTAGTATTTGTTTTTTTTTAACAATGCTTCGCTTCGTGCTGTGCTGACTCGTGTCAGTGCAGCGCGAAGCGAATTGCAGGTATTCTTTTTGAATTTGTATTTGCTTTTGTGACTTCACCTTCATCTGCCTTTTATTTCATAATCTGAGACTATAATATTATAAAGAGGTAGAGGTTTGTTAGTTTATAAGTACCTACCTAAATCTCCCTGTAAAAAAACGACTAAAATAATTTAAAACATGTAGGTATCTATCTTTTGCTAAAGTTGACGTGCTATTAATTTGAGGATTACACTAATAGATAAGTAACTTAAAAATCTATATAATTCACGTTTTATTTTATTTCAAAAGATCGTTTCTCTTTTTTTATAACAAACAAACCCAAAAACTCCGCGAATTTCAATTCTGAGGCAAAGAGGAAATGTCAAGGTTATTTGGTCAGGGAAGCGCCTTAAGAGCGCCCATCCCCATCGAACGAACTTAAACGCTAGCGTGATTGAAAAAAATTTTGTTTCAACCAACGCAAAGCTCGAAAACAAACGAGTGAGTGAGAACGCGATAACATCACAGGAAAATTGGCGCGCGGAAATTTCACAAAACTTGTACCAGGACAAACGTGTTTTTGAAAAAGTTTTACAAGTTTTTGGTAAAAATGTTTGTAATTTAGAATCTCCATTACATTTGCAAGGTTTCTATGAAGCTATTTTTTTACTTTTTCAATGTATTAGTGCATTATGAACAGCCAAAGTTCAGATAAAATTGTGCAAAAAAGCTGATATTCGGACGTGTTTACTGAATTTGTTTCACAAAAAAGTTCTTTTGTGGCTTCATAAAAACCTAGATTTAAAGCACAAGATACGTGTGTGTTAAAAATATTTGGACAATAATTTGTTATAACGCCGTAATCGCGTACGAACGTTTGTATGGGAAATCTGACAGGGTGGGCGCTCTTAATTACTCATCCGATCCGTTATCCCTGAGTGTTGTATTGCATTATCAAAAAATTTGGGATCCTTGAGAAAATGACGGGGACGAAGTCGCGGGACTCGCGGGCAAAGTGCTATGTTAGAAAACTGGGCAAATGGGAGTTGAACTAGCGCATGAAGGTTCCGTACCATGTATACAACATTAGACATCGAGCAAAAAACGGCAAAAACCACGTTTGTTGTATGGGGGGCCCCCTTTATTATTTATTTTATTTTGTTTTTAGTATTTTTTGTTATAGCTGCAACAGAAATACATCATCTGTGAAATTTTTATTTTAACTGTCTAGCTATCACGGTTCATGAGATACAGCCTGGTGACAGACAGCCAGACAGACGGACAGTGGAGTATTAGTAATAGGGTCCCGTTTTTACCCATACCCTTTTTAGGGTTCCGTACCTCAAAAAGAAAAAACGGAACCCTTATAGGATCACTTTGTTGTCTGTCTGTCTGTCAAGAATTTTATCTCGGGAACGCGTGGAGGTATCGAGTTGAAATTAAAACCATATACTCAAGTCTACGGTCCCTTGATGCAAAAATCAACCCTCTATGTTAACGTGAAAAAAAGATACGGCCGTTTATGTCGCAAAAAACGCGTTTATATATTAAGTAGGTAAAACTATGGATAGTAGGTATGGATTAGTATAGAAGTATGGATATGTACGCAAAAGAGATAAGTATCCATGTCGTCGGGAATAGTTGCAGATTTCTTAGAAACCAATGGGGGCTTTCAAATGAAATTTTATTAAATCATTGAACTGTTTATTCTCTATAAATTGTATTTTATTTTATTCATAAAAACCTATCGGTTTCTAACTTCAACTGTTTCCGGCGACATGGATACTTATCTCCTTTGGTGACCGTACCTACAAATATGTACGGAACCCTCGGTGGGCGAGTCCGACTCGCACTTGTCCGGTTTTCTTGTACGCAAGGCTGCGGCGCGCCCGAGAACCTTTATATTTTGTGCTAATGTTGTATAGATGATGGTACGGAACCCTTCGTGCGTGAGTCCGACTCGCAGTTGTCCGGTTTTTTTATTTAAATAGAACAAGTAAACTTATTTTATTGTCTTTTTTACTTAAATTCCGTCCGAAATATAATATGAAATTAGCTTGTCAAGGTCATCGCCGTTACCAGTCTTATTGAGTTAAAAAAAACCTGTTATTTATTTCTTTTACTAGTTTTTATACAAACAAAGCCTTTGAAAGACAAGGTAGATATTACTTCACCATCGCTACATATTATTTTAACTAACTTTTGCCCGTGACTTAGTTCGCGTGAATGTCGGTTATCGCGGATGCAGACGAAGTCGCGGATTAAAAAGTAGCCTATGTCCTTCCCCGGGGCACAGAATACTTAATAGCCGGGGTTCAAGCAATTATCATACCTTTCATTAAAATCGGTTCTGACGTTTCATCGTGAAAGCGTAAGGCTGTTACAGATACCGGCACGGATCTTGAGCGCTCGGCGGTAAAGTGGGGATCGCTTTGCGCATCGCATCGCGCGACGGGCCAATCACTGTACGACAATATGTATGCCCCGCTACCGCCCCTCACTTCATACCACCAAAGGGACCCAAAAACTCACTTCTGCGCAGGTGAAGGTCAGCGCTCAAGAGCCGTGCCGATAATTGTACCAGACCAATCGTTCGATCGTCGATCGACGGCATCGATCGATGGTAGAAAGGATTTAGTAGACGTCGATCGACAGTTTCTACCAGACCAATCGATCGATGGTAGAAAGAATTTAGTCGACGTCCATCGACAGTCTCTATCGACGACCGATGCCATCGACCGGCAATCGATCGATTGGTTAGTCGAACGGTATCTGTCGATCACCCAAAGCTACCACACCAATTGATCAACGTCGATCGATGGTATCAATCAACAATCAATCGATTAGTGTAGTAACACTCTAACAGTCAGTTACTTTCGCATTTATAATATTAGTATGGAAGTAAGGACGGATAACTACACTATAGCATTAGCTTGTAATGATTTAAGTAAGATGGAACTAAATAAATAAATTATTCATTAAAGTTGAGCTCGTGTTTGTTTGGGCTAATCTCTGGAATTGAAATCAAATTAATTTAGAGTAAATCTAATAAATAATAGCCTATAACCTTCCTAGATTCCTCCTTCTTTCCATTGGGGAGAACCAAATCCAAACAGTAGCTTTTGAGAAGCTGCCGAGCAGTGGCGGACCTAGGGATCAAAGGTAGGGCCAGCCCAACAGATGAGACAATGATTCAATACCTACTTAGAGATACTTTACTTCTGCGTTATATATATCTCGCATTATTGATTGCAAGCCTGGCTTTTGGGCTGTAATAGAAGGCACGCCACAGCTACCGATATATCGGCCTACTGCGCGGATATACTGTTGCCTCTCAAAGTTTATGTTTGTTTGGGCAAGAATAAACATAAAATTTGAGCGGCCGCAGTAGTGATGCTGATCGATAGGCTACTATCAATACTGCGGCAATAGTGAGAATACCGAGTATTACGCCTTGATAGTCACTTAAGTTTTCTTTCATGACGAGTTAAGTATCGATAGTATAGTTGTCAGGGATGAAAATAGTAACAATACTATTGATAGCATAGAAACAATCAAGGTTTAATACTATTGACACTTTTGCAAATCATTAACACACCACCAATACCACATTTTGTTCTATTGATCGATACTATCAATAATTTTGGTACTATCAATAATTTTGATAGTATCAATAATTTTATACTATCAATCAAGGGCGTCGCCAAGGGGGTTAGGTAGGGGTAGTTGCCCCCCCTAGAGATTCCAAAAGCAACATGTGCCTTTGTTTGTATTTAAAATTCATACTTTTCCTATTCCACCATATATCAACTTGCGCCCCCCCCCACCCTAGGCCATTAGCTGGCGAGTCCTGGCGACACTCTTGCTATCAATAATATCAATATCCTAACAGATTTCCGAAGTTAACTATTGATACTTCAGCATCACTAGGAGGACAGACTATTTTATAATACGTAGTGACATTCATTTATAATCATTTGGGATGGGCTTTGTCAAAGTTCAGAAACCATTGCAATAGATATTGTACTAATTCTTTTTTTCGAATAAAGCATTCTGTAATATTTTAGTAAATAGTGGTTATTGACCAACCACTATTGTCAAGGTTACCTTGAATATACATTTGCATGCTTTGCAAATGTAAATAATAATAATGTGGGGACATTTCACACACATCTGACCCCAAACTAGGCAGACCCTGTACTATGGGTGTCAGACAGCTGATATACATACACAAATATGTATACTTAAATAAACAACAACCAGACACAATGGTGTTTTGTGGCAGAAAAGAGTATGATGCAAGTACTTGCCCGGGTGAGTTCCTACACAAATAATTCTGCTAATAACAAAAACACCAATATACTTTTGGCAAGTCCATTCAGAGAGAAACCTTAGGGACTAAATAGATGAGAGAGTATTGATGGTCAGTTGGAATAACCTACAATGCAATAATATTATGACATCAAGCAGTGTCACATTTGGCTTTCATAATTAAATCAATGAAAGTTACATTATGTCATCCAAGAGATTAGATAAAACTGGTTTAATTCTACATGTTGTTCAAAATTATGTTATAAAAAAAATGCACTGTCAACATTTTTTTCATACGACCTGAATATTTAGAAAACTCGACAAAATGTAAAAAAAATACACTCACTCAGAAATGACTGTTTAGAAGCACATTTTACCACCAAATGAGAGTTCAAAACTTTTTCCCACAATAACTGCGCAAATTGACAAGTTGCACTTTTAGATCGGCTTAGCAAAAACTAGGCAAAGGACACCTTTTCAAAATGCCACTAGCACTAACAAGTTTTTCATAGCTATGCAATTCCAGGGGTGAGTTGAGTTGACCCGACAATTTACCTGTATTGAACGCCCTGAGCTGATTCCAAGAAATTTTGACGCACACACTCAACACGAATATGAATACACAACCTAGCGCACACTTCCATAAATAGTTTTAATTTTAGTTACACGTATTTACTTACGTTTCTCGTATTAAAATATCTTGTGATAAATCACTTTTGTGCAGCTTTTGTCGTCACATCAATCATTAGTGGTTATTAAACATTATTCTTATGTAAAATTGCACACCGGCAACAGAACGAGAGAGACAAAAAACTGATGACAAAAAAAATGAACTTCAAGGAAACTCATGCAAAAACACCGCCCCGCTACCCGCGCTCGGTTAGTTTGACAGTTCTAGTGATACCATGATCAACATTTAAAACTCCCAAATTCTTTTAAGTACTCACACAATGAGATCATTATATTTTATCCGTTCTAATGTAATCTGGGGGCATTTATCGTTTTCAACAAATACAGTTGGTGCGGTGGCTGAGTGATTGAATGCTGCACTGAGTGCCTCGGGTTCGATTCCCGCACGAAACAAATAGGTACTACAATGGCCTATTTGGTAGGCGTACTGAGTTAAGCTGTTTGAGTATTTAAGTTTATATATTTATACAGGGGAAATTCCTAATGTGTTTGTTTTCAATAAAAAGAGAAAAAGAAAACCTATCCGATTTTAACACAGCAGACTGGTGTAATAATAATAAGAGCAATGGTCTATTGCTTAGAAAGATTATGGAGACAGGACGACTCCTCTCCTTGCATAAAAATAATGAAACTCTTACACATCATTCATCATCATCATCACTTCAGCTTACTTTCGGTCCACTGTTGGACATAAGCCTCCTCCATGGTGCGCCATTTTTCCCGGTAAGTCATCATTAGGTACCATAGTACCTAATGATGACTTACCGGGGAATTATACCATAGTATAATTACCGGCATGTAATTTGGCAGGAGATTTTGTAATGGGTGAAGATCGCGCACGCACAATTTCATACATTTAAATATGCGCAAACTTCCCCCACTACGAAATCTCTTGCCAACTTACGTGCCGGTAACTATACCAATATTTCTTCTAAAAGAATGCGGAATTTAGGATAACTTCATAATTTCTTTAACTCGTGGCTTCACAAAAATGTTGGTAAGTTTTGTAGTTTGGCAACCCTTGGAGGCATTTCCAGGAAAACTGTCTAGCTGTCTTTATTTATTCAACGTTCAGAAATACTGAAACATGTGGTCGCGCTTGTCGTTTATTTTTATTCATAACTGTAAATAAAACATGTTACTTACCGAAAACAATAACTAAGTATTATAATAGAACAAGTTCTTGGGATTTTTTTTTTTCAAATAAGTGATTTCAAAACGCTACGAAAAATAACATTGCGCGGTAAATTTAAAAACTATGTGATTTCCGCGATTTTCTGTTTCTTTGTTTGACCACAGAGTGACTTTGACGACTTCTTCATAGTCTTGACTTGACAGTCGCATCACAAAATAAATTCTTGTAAGCAATTAACTTTGGTATATGAAATTCCGAGATGAATAACAAATAATACACGGATTAAAAAATGGAAAAAGGAAATACTAAATATAAGAAAAGGAAATCCCTGTAAGTAATTGTAACAACCTCTCTCCAATCATCATTTTTTCTAAATGTCATTGTAAGGAGGTAAATCACATATATCTCGTATATCATTTGGAACAAAATAAAGGATAAAAGAATAATGGAATAAAAAGAAATTTAGAAGCAATCAAATGGTGTAATTACAAAATGAACAAACAATGCATTCTGACAACAATGTAATGCCGGCACTTCACATGGCGTATTTGTACAAATATTCACCTTACTTGGATAATACAAAGTATACCCTATAATTTTTGAAATAAAGTCTATTTTGTATTATCCAAGTAAGGCGAATATTTGCACAAATACGCCATGTGAAGTGGTAGCATAACTAGTCGTGTACCTACGGTAATGGAGGTCTAGAGAAAAATATCATCATCATCATCTCAACCTTTAGACGTCCACTGTTGGGCATAGGTCTCCCCCGAAGACCTCCACCTGTGTCGGTCCCGCGCCGTGTTCATTCAGCGGCTTTCCGAACTTGGACCAGGTCGTCAGGCCACCTTGTGGGGTGCTTGCCGACACAGGGGCCTCAAGTCTGCTATTACAATAGTGTCAGAATCAGAATAGTCTATCATTGATTTCATAATTTATTGTTGATTTTGACTAGTTTGGTAATCTACTAATATAATGGCGTCATTATGACTTTCCAATGGTCAACCACTGACACTCCATTGAAAGAAATGTTACAGAATGGTAATCTCGTACATAATGACAAATGAATGACTGAGTAAAGTTTACGAACTTCTTGCTACTTCAGTTATATATATTGTACAGAGACCAGCATCAAGCTACTGCAATCTGTCAAATTTCTTTAATAGATTTTCAACTTTATTACAAAACTATAAGGTTCATATTCAATTAGGAAAATTTGACAGTTAGGTATGACATGATGTGCTGGTGTCTGTACTCTTTGCTTCAGATTGCTTAAGACACTTATAAATAATATGTAAAAATATGTACTTATAAATGAAATCTGGCATGAATGAATGTTCAAATCATTATTTCTACTAACGGGTTTCATAATAATGGTAATACGACAATGTCATTATAACACAATTCTACGAGACCATTGACCGACCAATGATCGACCATATGAATTTAGCAGATTACGAACTTTTAGCAAAATGACAATGGGATCATGTTGGAATGAGGAAATTATAAAAATAGCAGACTTGGCCGCCAGGACCTTTGTGCCCCATCGGTCAGCGGCTCTACGGGCAATGCACCCAGCCCTGTACCACCAGAGCTTGGCCATTCTTTTTGCTATGTCGGTGGCTCTGGTTCTCCTGCGAATCTCCTCATTCCTGATTCAGAGAAACTCCGAGCAAGCTCTCTCCATTGCCCTCTGAGCGATCTCTTGGCGTATTACGAGGCCTGAAGTGAGTGACCAAGTTTCTGAGCCATAAGTCATCATTGGTCTCTCGTCTGGACGTTCGTCTTGAGATACTGATAAATTGGACGAGAAGATGTTTCGCAGCTCCCCGAACGCTGCCCGTCCGAGTTGGATTCGACACTGACCTCTTTTTCAAAGTTACCACCCCCACCTAACTGGACCTTTTGTCCTAGGTAAACATAACTATCAACAACTTCGTCTGTAGAATCTTCAACCTTAACAGGAGTGGGTATTAAACATAATTTTGGTTTTCACCATATTCATCCTGAGAGTGGGCCTCAGGGTGAATATGGAGAAAACAAAAATCGTCGAGAGACCTTAATTTAGTAGTAATTATGGCTGATAGCCTTCCAGGGTATCAGCCATAATTACTACATTGTCGGCAAAACGAAAGTGAGTGATATAATCATCGTTGTTATTGATGCCACGTCCTTTCCAATTCAGGAGTTTGAAGACATCTTCCAATGCAGCAGTGAACAGTTTTATAGATAACGTCTCCTTGTTCACTCCATGTTGCAATTGTATAGGTTTCGAACTCTGATTCTGTAGTCGGACTGACATGGTGGCGTTTTAATACAAATACTTGAACACCTGGATGTACCGATTTTTGATTTGGCACCGTTGGAGAGACTGTAACACGGCCCAAGTTTGGATCGAATCAAAAATGTCGTTGTGGCCGCAGTGGTTAAGGCGCTATTAAGCGACTTTTGCAGATTTTAAACTGACAATCACGTCAAAATATGTAGTGTAAATGATTTGAAAAAAATATATGTAAAACTAGAACATTCCCTTAATCATTTAGTATGTGAATATTTTTGATTAAGTTCATATTAAATAGATTAATTAAATCGTGAACTTGCGTCTGACGCGAACAAAACATTGATAATCACACAAAATCTACCAGGAATATTTAAACGAAACTAATTTGACTATCAATCTTTTAGTGTACGCCTTTTTTTAAGTTAAAGAATCTTTTATTTTATTTTTTTCGACTAAACTTTGAGAGTTTTGGACGCAGCACATACGATTCTCTGGTCGCTCAAGGTCTCCGGCGTATATCGTCAACCGGACAATAGCAAGTGCCAATGTGAATTTTTCAATAACATTAATATGGACTTTCTAAGTTTATCTTGCACATCACTACATCGGTGAAGGAAAACCTCGTGAGGAAACCTGGACTTAAAATTAATATATAAATTTGAAATCGCCAATCCGCCTTGAGCAAGCATGGTGAAATGGTTGCATGGTTCTGAAAAATTATGGCCTGCATATTTTTTTCTAAAAAAATATGATGTACTAGCTTCTGCCCGCGGCTTCGCCCGCGTAAAAAGAACGATTATCCCAAGGGAACATATTACCGGGATAAAAAGTATCCTATGTGTTAATCCAGGAAATGGTCTACCTGTATGCCAATTTTCATGCAAATCTGTTCAACGGTTTACGCGTGATTGAGTAACAAACATCCAAACATCTTCACAAACTTTCACATTTATAATATTAGTAGGATAGTAGGATGATTGAAAACTCGAAGTTTTTGAATGCTGACTAACAAATAACCTTTATTATGCATTCTTGCAGAAAAAAACCGCGTTATTTATTAGGGTAGTTAGTCTGTTTAACACGTATTAGACATTGTTTTTTTACGGTATTCGTGTGAAGTAAGAAAAAAAAATGAGAAAGATTTATTCGAATAAAGCGGATTTCGGATAAATGCGATTCGGATAAACAGGAGTTTACTGTAGGTACTAAAAAAACAAACAACTTAAAATACTCCTTTATTCAACGCAAACAAAAAGACAGACACTGAAAACACCAAAGTATCTAAATAAGGGCCGACGCAGACTCGGCTACTGGGCGTCGTAGCTATGTAAGTAAAATTTAAAATTGATATTAGTTTGGACATACATGAGCGACCAACCTCAGAATTTGGCTGTACACTCTGTCTGACACCACGCTCAGAAGCGTGTTCCTGCTACCCTTTACCCGAAACCACAGGGAGGCCGTTCTTTTCCGATGCACCGCTTGGAAGCCGTTCCGTCGGCGACAATGCCGGAGGCACCCCCAACAAACCCCTGAACGCGTTGTTATGCTGGACGGTGTTTTAGTGCAATTGCTCCACAGGTTGCATGCGTAACGTTTGGCAATAGCTTTTGAATAGTGTGACTTTAACGTCACATGAGCAGGGCGCAAAACTGCGAGAAAGCATATTACCCCTTATCGAAAAAGCCTTGCACTCCCATTCCAGCCATAATAGGCTGGTATCATTACTATTTTTAAACCGAGGCAGCTATGTCATGACCAGTCCCAACCGGTAACGCCCGTTTTCGAACATGACGAATGGATCGGCACCATTTAGCTCAACCATACAATTTAGATAGCGGGATCTGAGTAGTAGGTGAAATGATTGTTCAAGCTGGTTACCGTCTGTATAATAATAATAATTTAATTTATTCAGTTTGTTCCTGGGTGGATAATCCTCATGGATGTTCCGCCCTGGGGCGGGCGAAGGGGTCTATCAGACTCTTACTGACTAAAAACCACCCCAGTGTTCCATCTCACACCTACGTCGGAGGTCGGAGATACTTCCGCAACCCCCGATTCCGGCCCCCTTTTGCGGGCCATCTTGGGTCGACACCGGACGTCTAAGAAGACTGTGCGTGGAACACTACGCGCCGCCACCTCGGGTCCTGATGTATGCGGGGGGCGACAGACACGTCGCCCCCCACATACACCAGGAACCATTTAGGGGGGCTGGAAGAGGGCCTTATCCGCCCTCGGCCGACGCCCGGTGCTCCTGCTGCGGGCTAGGTGGAAGGTAGTGATAATCTCCCTCTCCCTTTCCGCACTTCTCTTCTTTCTGTGACATGACAGTTTCGCAGAAGGAAACCACCGCGTCCCAGGACCTTGCGCTGTCGACCATCGACTCGACCACGGCCGACAGCGACAGCTCACTGCTTACTTCTGAGACGAGGGCACGGTGCGGCTCCTCCCAAGCGGGCACACTCTGCCAGCGTAGTCGGCCATCGATAGCACGATCCCTACGTAGAGCCACCTACAGGCGGCGCTCGGGCCCCCCAAATTGGGAAACAGCGTTGACAGCGCCCCAGCCGTGTCCAATAACTTAAAAAGTAACAATAGACCTAGCCTAGCCTATGTTAGTACTTAACTAATATGCTAATAATAACACAGACAGTGTACAGGTGACAAGTGACCTCACCAACGGATAAATGTAAATTGCTGCTGGGGCTGCCGGCCTGCCGCGTAGTCTGTTTAGCAGCGAGGCCGCTTTCTTACGTCGTCTCAGCGAACATAGATGACGCGCTACAGAACCGAGGCAGCCGCAAAAGCATTCTAAATGCACTGTTATATTGGATCTGTATAGTACAGGGTTTCTTAAACTTTTCCACGGACCACTTTCATAATTTAAACAATTTCTCGGCCCCCTGTAAAATAATATTTTAGGAAAATAAAACAAGCCTTGATGAAACATAAATCGCCGATTTTGTGGCATGGCCGAGAAATGCTGAAAGTTTACTACACAATCAATATCCATAAATATGTTAAGACTTAACTGACCTACTGCGGACCCCTGATACACATGCAATCCAATGGACCCCACTTTAAGAAACCCTGGTGTAGCACATAGTTGATGAAAACCCACAGTGATTTAATCATCTAATTACAGACACATAAATTATCCTGCTCCCTACTCACAATCCTGGAACCCGGATATCTCGCCAGTCTTGATGAAGAGGAAGGTTGGAAGAACTACTAGGTGAGTGGGTGGTAATGAGGTCCACTCCGGTCTTGTCAGATTGCCGTAGTTTTACAATATCCTGTAAGTCTGTTACAATCTCCCTCGGCGAACACCTAGGTCCTAGATGAAGTGAGCTGTCATCTGTCCCGATGCTAGGGATTTACAAAGCACTACAATCAGATGACAACTCACTTCACCAGGTGTTCACCGAGGGAGATTGTAACAGAATAGTACTGCTGCCCTGTCGTAATCCATTTTTTATTTTCGATCACGTGACTTATCGTTGAGATGACGTCATTCCCATACATTTGATTAGTTTTCTATTGGCGTTATCGATCGTAGATTGTCAATTTGGGTAATATAGCTAGGGGGGCTGGTTACACTATCCTTGTTGTTTCTCTGTGTGAAAAGAATGCCGTTAAAGGATGGAAGAAGAAAGGGAGGCCTTTGCTCTGCACTAGGACAATACTGGCTACAAATAAATAAAATAATTTATAGGTACTATCGCGGACTGCCCAGTTAAACATTTTTTCCTTTGGCGCCTGCGAAGTCAACGTGGCGGGGTAGAGAGCGCTTCCATCTTTTGAGTGCAAGCAAAAATGAACTTAGTGGTGGTCAGGCGGGTGTGTCCACGATAGTACCAATACCCAATTCTGCTGTGCAAGAAAGAGACAGATACTAATAAGAGCTGTCAATTTAAGTTTATTTAAAATGTTCAAACAATTATAATAATAGTTGTCATGTCAGAACGTATTGATAAAAAACATGGCGAAGTTCAAGAAAAAACTAATTTGACATCTCTAAGGTTAAGAACTCACGATGCGGTTTTCACCCGCGTCCGCCTGCGGCTGCGGGCCCGCAGCTTCTGGAGAATGCAGATATTTAAGTTAAAAACAAAAACACATTTCACGCGGTTTACGCCCGCGGTGTACGCGGTTGTTTGTGGCTCCCGCTGCGGACGCGGGCGCGGGCGAAAACCGCATCGTGAGTTCTTAGCCTTACTTAGTTCTTATCCGTCCTTTTCCTCGCTGCCTGGCAATCATCATCCGCATAGTTTTTTCCCAAATATGGAGCGACTGCCTAGCGGACGTTTACAACCCAGTTACTGGGTAACACGATACTCCTTGGTAAGACTGGATGTCAGACTTTCTGGCTTCTAACTACCCATAACGACTGCCAAAGATCTACGAATGACAGCCTGGACCTACGGCTTTTCGTGGTTTCCGAGGCACGGAGGTTGCCTGGCAGTAGGAGAAGCCAATTGTCTAATTTTAGTTTACTTTGTGAACGAGGGAATCGGGGCCACTATAGATTCGATAACAAGTCGAAGACCATACTGATGAGACCTCCTTCAGTCTTTTACAGGGCATGAAAAGACCAAGATGTTCCCGAACTTGGGGTCAAGCGTACTCCATGGCTGGAAGACCAGACCCCACGGCCCCTCACCTGAAATACGGTGTTTTTCGCAACAAACGAGTGCCTCCTGACTCCAAGTTGGTAGCTTCAGATCACTATCTATACTATACTAATATTATAAAGCTGAAGAGTTTGTTTGTTTGTTTGTTTGGTTGAACGCGTTAATCTCAGGATCTACTGGTTCGAATTGAAAAAATATTTTTGTGTTGGATAGTCCATTTATCGAGGAAGGCTATAGGCCCATGCGAAGCCGGGTCGGGTCGCTAGTTTATAGACTTCCTTTCCCTTTTTCGAAGGGCAAAGTTTCTTTTTATTTTAAAGAAAAGGCGGAGCATTTTCGATTTCAGCCTTATATTAATTACTAGCACTTGGCCCGCGATTTTGCCAGGGTGAATTTCCTTAAGGATCCCAAATTTTTTGATAATGCAATACAGCCACATACACAGGGATAACGTAGCTTCCTATTGGTGAAAGAATTTTTGAAATCGGAGGAGGAGTTTCAGAGATTACCCCTAAATACAAACAAAGAATCAAAGGACAATGCCAGAAACTCTATAGAACTTTGCCCCACTCAATTAAAGTCATGTACAAGCTTGCAATATGTAGCATCTTACTGCTTATTCATTACTGATAACTATAAACATTAGTCCTAATGACTACAGAACTTGTCGTTTCTGTTTAAATAAAAAATCTGTATTTGAATTCCTTTTAGCATTGATTTGTAATTCGCAAGTAATAATAATAATAATTTTGTTTCCTTGCCAATAAAAAAAAACTAATTCAAATTTCCATATAGTCTGCATTATCACAAAAAAATACAAATATAAGACACAGGAAGCATTTTGCTAATGAACTCCATACAACTCCACACTCGAGCCTGTCTCGTGGAAACAAGCCAAGAACGCAAGTTAGTAAGTTTGCAAGTTCTAAAGAAAAACAATTTATTAAAATGAGGTTCTTTGATCATTACAATTATTTTATTAATTTACATTTTCTGTACATGGGTGGGGCAGGATCTGGCATTGTCATTTCACCTCTTAATTATATTAGTTCCTACGTTCAGCTGTGGACAGCAATAGGCTGATATGATGGTTATCCGATCACCGGTTACCCGCGACCTTGACGATGTCGTCGGTCCATTTGGTGGGAGGCCTACTAACGCTGGGTCTTCCGGTTCGTGGTCGCCAGGAGAGAACCTTTCTTCCCCATCGAGGTTTTTCAAGCGATGTAACCAGCCCATTGCCATTACAACTTGCATATTCTGAGAACTATGTCGGTGACCCTAGTTCTTCGGCGGATTTCCTCGTTCCAGATTTTATCGCGTAAAGAAGCTCCGAGCATAAAGCAGCTCTCTCCATGGCTCGCATACATGCATACGGGTTATACAGAGAACCACCTTTTTTAAAGTCGATTATAAAACCTTTCTCAAGGTTTAGGTCATCATATCAAGTTTTAGTCGCTCGCTGCTGGGCATAGGTCTCCTTTAACGGGGGTTCAGCCGTAATCGCCATGCTTGTCCGATGCATGTTGGCGATCGCAGTAGGTGTTATAGTACTCAGAAGGATGCTGCTGTCCATCCTCTGGTCAATATCCCTCTGTCGCCTTCTACGACACCCACGGGTAGAAATGGGGTGGTGGTATTCGTGGCCGGCACCACACTGTTAAAGAGAGGTTTAGGTACCTACATATTGTTTTGTTTACAGTGTGGGACCACCCAAGGCTAAACGTCAAATAAGTCGCCCAGTTGTCAAGATCCCAGTAGACAAGAACATCAAGCAGGCTTCGACTCCTGCTAAAAAGAAAATAGTAAGAAAATGTAAGTACACAAAGCTCTTTATTACATAAAAGATGGATGGAGAGGGAGAGGAAGGCCAAAGAAGAGATGAATGGATTGTGTTTTTGATATGAAAGAGGAGGGAGTCAGTGATAGTATGGAGGTTAATGGAACCAAGAAGCTTATATAGATAAAAGTGGAGGCAACACTAAATACCTAAGTGAAACCAACTGTGGGCAGACGCTCTCTTTCTGAATGCATACTAAAGAACGAGATAGTGATATGTGTTTTCTTTATCTTTAGTACCTATGCATTCAGAAAGAGAGCGTCTGCCCACAGCTAGTTTCACTTAGGTGTTCATAGTGTTGCCTCTACTTTTATCTATAAGCTTCTTGAATAGGACGGAATGGGAAAAAAACATGGAATAAGGGCAAGAAGCTTATAGATACAAGTGGAGGCAACACTAAATACCTAAGTTAAACCAACTGTGGGCAGATGCTCTCTTTCTGAATGCATACATAAGATAAAGAAAACACATATCATTGTCTCGTTCTTATGTAGGTCGACAGTTTTTATTAATTTGATAAAACAAAAAATACGTATCCAATATTTTTCGATAATCTAACTGACGGACTAAGTAATTAGTTTTCTTGGTTTTGCTCAGTCTTCATTAGTCTTCTTAATTTAAACTTTGATTATCTTCTATAAACCATAAAGTACTTATTTTTCTTTTTTTTTTCCAGCAGCATTCCCGCCGGTGTTCGTCTTCCGTGAGATAGATAAAACTTACTCAAAAAGTTTATCCTTATCAAAGGTTATGCATCTCGACATCAAACCACAAAGGATTGCCTCCCTCTCACCTAGTTACTGTCCATCGCCCAACTTTAGGAGTATACCGAAAAAAATAGCAGTATCACCTACAAAGTTCTTATACGTTAAGAACGAGAAATAATAAAAACCAACTTAGCTACGTCGTGTTAAACGTTTATTTCCTTTACACCGATACGCTGTTATAAATCAACACCATAATATAATTCCCATCAATGGGAAAATATACCAAGCTAGTAAAGAAATTCCCAGTGAATAAATGTTTTCTTCTGATGTGTTAAAATTATGTATTGATGTAATTTAATGTCATAAGTAACCAATGTCTTAGCTCGTTGTGATAAAGGTTTATTTCCTTTACACCGCTCTGCTGTTATAAATCAACCCCAAGAAAAGAATTCCCATCAATGGGAAAGTATATAATAATGCCCAGTACTGGGAATAAATATTTTCTACTGGTGATTGTGTTAAAATTATGAATTGATGTAATTATAATGTCATAAGTAAGCAATGTCTTTCATTTCTCACTAGCATAATAGGGTATTACACCCATTTTTGAAAAGTGTCTCAATGAAATTCTGTAGTGATAATATGCCACCAAAAAAAACACAAAATTTTTATTCAATCGATAAGTGCCATAAAAATGCATATAAATTTTAAATTTTCAAATTTCGCGCGTAGTTTGACGAAAACGCCTCTTACTGGACGCCATATTGCTCAGCGTAAATGACGTCAGTTCGTTTAGTATCAAATGAGCTCATATTAAATATGACAATTGTATATCATTTAAAAATAATTAAAAGCATATTATATAACAGGTGTAATAATGAAAAAATTACGTTGGTTACGAAAATAATAAAAGTACAAAGCCTATATTACTCCAATTGGTTGACTGACAGTTGTCAATTTTTTGTTTACACAGCTGTACGGCGTGATAACATGGCCGCTACTATTTCACGGTGTTTTATAACAGATTAAAAATACTGAAAACTTTGAATTGAATTAAAAAAATTGTTTTGTTATTTTATGAACTAAAACTTACATTTTCCGACTGCTTTATGCCTAAACTGTCTCAATAACATATTTATAGATTTTTTCTCGTATAAGTAGAGTAAAATACCCTATTATAAAGCCCGCGACGTCGTTAGCGTGATTTTACCTAAAGACGTCTTATTAAATAAAAATGCAATATAGTCTATATTGCATGTTACTCAGGGATAATGCAGCTTTCGATCGGTGAAAGAATTTTTGAAATCGGACCAGTAGTTTTTGAGTGAAATCATAAGAAACAAACAAATCTTCCCTCCTCTTCGTTTTAGTATAGACTAGCTTTTGTAAGTCCGCGTGAATATCGGTTGTCGTGGATTAAATATTAATCGCCGAATCCTAGGTAGGTAGCTTTTTTAACATTTATTTACGATCGGTTGATAATGTGGTCACAGACCGATAGAGAGACCCAGTCAAGTGGCTGTAAAGTATTCTTGGTTTGTAAGTTAATATCTGGTATGTATCTGAAACATTTTGCAAAGAAATATATTAATTAAACCCGACGTTTAATTACAGACTAGAGCCGTCTCAGAGCCCCCCCCCCCTACCCCCTCCCTCCTCTACTTTCGTTACTTTCGAATTCAAACTAGCTTTTACCCGCGTGAATTCTCTTTCGAATCCCTATTTAGAAAATTTTTATGATACGAGTACTAGCTGACCCGACAGATTCGTCCCCTACTACCCTATAAAACTACCTACCTACCGGTAGGTAGGTAGTATACTCTACGCTACCCTGCCCTACCTACCTTACCTACCTACCCTACCCTACCTACCTACCCTACCCTACCTACATACCTACTTACCCTAAGCTACCTTAGCTACCTACATACCTACCTAAAATTTTCTTTTATACAAACCATCTCCTGGCAATGAGGAACACAATAAAAAAGAATCATCCAATTTGGCCCAGCCATTCGGAAGTAATGCGCTTACATACATTTCGGAGATTTTTATATAGGTCTATAGATAGATTGCCTTTAGCACTCAGGGATGAAGTATCAACGTCCCCTCCCCGACCCTTGCGAGTGCTGCTGAGCCGGTAACTATAAATTTGACCCTAAATAATGGAAATCCGATAAAGTCCGGTTAAGCAGCCGACAACCTCCTAGGTTGACCTGCGAGATGACAATCCGAAAAAAAAAAAAAAAAAAAATGGAAATCCGATCCTGCCCCAGCGACGCCCTAAGTCGGGGCTCGTACCCCACAGGCGGCGCCCTTAGCGTGTGACTACACGAAAATATTATTTTAGGGCCTCCAACTAGGGCAAAAAATTAGAAACTAAGAGTTAGGGCACCACAGGAAAGTCCGGTTAAGCAGCCGATAACCTCCTAGGTTGACCTGCGAGATGCCCGTGACGAAAAAAAGAAAATACGAGTGTGCTTTAGACCACAAGACTGAAGTAAAACTTCTTTAGCTCCATCTATAAGTATTTATGTATTCGTTTGCAAGTGTCTATGAGAGAAAGAAAATGTGTGCTCGCACCTCTCTCTCTTGCCCCTACAGTAATATATGAAACGTAACTCTCTCTCTTTCTATCTTCACTAACTTATATCAACTTCCGTTTGCCTCGCCCGATCACACTTTTCCTAACGCTTTCGTCACGCATTCACCAGCTTACTCCCCACCCAAGTCAAGCGTGCGTAAAGAAGTTTTACTTCAAAAACTAGCTCCGATTGAAAAAAATGTTTTTTAGTTAGGTCAGTCTACTTGTGCATAACGCAGCATAATAATGATCTTTTACTTTTATTGAAACTCTGCAACAGTTTTGGGTTATTAGATGATATATAAATGAAACATTAATTACCCTTATAAACTATCAGTTTATTTCATTTTTCATTCGAATGTAGTATTTAATTTTATCACTTTTAAAAACATTACATAACTTCAGCGAAATGCAAAACGTTTACATGTTTTTAATACAGATGTCGCTACTAATAATACAAATCTCAAGTCTTTATTGCAAAACATAATGTGCACATACAGGTGGAAAATAATAAGATAAACTTAGTTAAAAACAATTATGAACGCTGTTGGTCACAGCAATTACGAAAAACTGCAAAAATATAGAGATAAGTGCGCAAAATAATGAAAACCGTATTTTGTAATTCACTCATAGAATAAAATAGATAGGTATACAATTATACACAGAACAAAGATTCGATTAGAAAAAAAAATGATTATTTAATTATTGACCTGACTTGTTGTCAAAAAAAAATAGCGCCAATTCATAGTAATGTTTTTAAAAGTGACCATAGACAATAACACAATTTTCTTACAAGCTACACACTGCAGTCGTTATGTTAGTTCCGTGAGACGCCGCTAAGTCACTATGGCAGCACTGTGCAAGGATAATTATTTTCCCTTCTCTTGTTAAAATTAGATACGATTTTGGTGAATAAATTAAATGCTATTTTAGAATATAAAATCACTGCCATAGTCACAAAGTTTTGATTGCTTTTTTACAGTAGGTAACAATTTACACAAAGCTGTTTTTTTGAAGCATTATTTTTACATGCCATGACATTTAAGTGTTTTAATCCGTGATTAAATGGTTAACTTGGATTGTTTCTCGTTATTAAAATCAATTTGTTTGTCAGTATTGAGAAAATATTTGTAGGTTCAAAAGAAATAGATGCATACTTAATTACAAAGGACAATAATTGATTTGATACAACATACTTACCTACCTACATCGCGAATATTTTTGTGCATTTTAGACATCATAACTAACCGAGCTACTGCTACAGGGGCGTACCAACCGAAAGTGGCGCCTAGGGCACGCATCATTGGTTGCGCCCCTATGTATGTATTTATCTAAATCTTAAAACAGATACACTTAATAAAACAATCATTAATCATACATACAAAACAAAGATTTATTATCTTTTGTATAATCATCATCATTTCAGCCGAAAGACGTCCACTGCTGGACATAGGCCTTCCCAAGGGGGGGTTTTGCTATAATCGCCACGCTTGGCAGGCGGGTTGGCGATCGCAGTATGGTTGTTACAAAGACACAGAGAACGCTACTGCCCATTCTCTGGTGAGTCCCTTAGTCGCCTCTTACGACACCCATGGGAAGATATGGGATGGTGCTATTCTTTACGTCCGACACCGTCACCGTCTTTTTTATAATGTGAATCCGTAAATAGGACAACTACATTTACAACTGCACCTTCCTACCCTTCTACGACGCAAACATATCGATGATGTTTTCGAAATTAGTTTTATCTGTCTCTTCTCGCTCTACACTGAGCAAAGCTAGATCGCCTAATTTTTCTTGACCCATTATAGCCCTCAAATACGAAAGTATAAATTTCAGCTTACTAAAAGCACAGTATAAGTATTAGTACTACCGTACTAAAAGATCGCCCACAACTTGCGATGAAAACGTACAGCAATAGGCTATTACACCCATTTTTGAAAAAGTATCTCAATTGAGTTCGGTAGTGCCACCAAAAAACACAAAAAATTTATTCAATCGATAAGTGCCATAAAAATGCATCTAATTTTTAAATTTCGCGCGTAGTTTAACGAAAACGCCCATATTGCTCTGCGGAAATGACGTCAGTTTGCTGGTTAACAAATGCGCTGATATTATATAAGATAATTATTTTTAATTTAAAAATAATTAAAATAATATTTTGTAAAACGAGTAATAATTATTAAAAAAATTACGTTGGTTACCAAAACAATAAAAGTACAAAGCCTATATAGGTACGCCAATCGGTTGACTGACAGTTAACAATTTTTTGCTTACACAGCCGTACTGCGTATTAACATGGCGGCTATTATTTTAAGGTGTTATAAAACAGATTAATAAGACTGAAAACTTTGAATAGAATTTAAAAAAATATTTTGTTATTTTATGAACGAAAACTAACATTTTCCGATTGCTTTTTGCCTAAACTATCTCAATAATATATTTATAGTTTTTTTCTCAAATACAGTAAAATACCCTATTGTAAACAAGCAAAATTTGAATAGAAATGCGCAGTTTCATCCACGTACTGCACAATAAATTCAAGTAGTTCTTCAGATTTCTTCAGGTTGACGTTTTTCTTGTAAATATTAGCCTTTGAACATACAATATTTTTACGTGTAACTGTCCTCCGTTAACATAGAAATCTCCGAATTCTTTACATTTATTTTTTAAACCGTCGCAGTCGTCAGTGCCGTAACACAGAGTTGTAACATCTAAAACCAGAATACTCAGAAGTTCTAATTAAATACAAAAAAATAATTGCATCTTAGTGGAAGGAGTAGGTATTTTGACATTGTTTCTCGTGTTATTGGAATATGGTACAGGAAATACAGTGTTAGCCTCCTCATATACCATGGAGTGCCAATGTGAAGCTAAATCGTAAGCAAATTGTAATTGCTCTTAGGTTGCGGTCCGGACACATGTCCGTTAATAATTTCGATTTTTTATGAATGTGGTTGAAGATTTGTGTTTCTTGTTGTATCATTTTTTTTTTAATGGACTGTGTCCGGGGGACACCTATGAAAGATCATTTTATTTGAAACTAGCGACCCGACCCGGCTTCGGCCTATAGACTTCCTCGATAAATGGACTATCCAACACAAAAAGAATTTATCAATTCGAACCAGTAGATCCTGAGATTAGCGCGTTCGTCCAAACAAACAAACAAACTCTTCAGCTTTATAATATTAGTATAGATGTTAGAATTACCGGCTTGATGTGGGTCTGATCCAGAGCATCTTAGCTGCGCAAACGTCGGGCGAGCTAGAATGCTCTATCGGGCCAGAGACAGGTTGGTCAATAGGAGTTAATGGAGCAGCGAAAGTACTATGGGACTGGCATAGTCCAGCAACGAATATTTTTGTTCAAGTCACTGTTACTGACAATTACCTACATAATTATGTAGTTTGAATAAAGTTCGCTCACTTGGGGGTATTTATCAGAATCACAAATCACAATGTGTAAACAAATAGGATTCGAACGAAGAAAGTGTACTGCCGCGCCGCCGCGCCAGCTGGGAACGCACCACTCATAGGGAATGCGTGGTGCGTTCCCAGCTCGCTCCGCGCTCATTCGTAAAGCGCGGAAATCGTTAACGTGATTGTTAGATATGAAATCAGTAATAAAAATAACAGTAAAATAATAGTTTAGTGTACGTATTTAGATTTTTTAATTAAATAATTGGCAATTCTGCGCCCCCCTTCGAAAGGCGCCCGGGGCACGTGCCCTACTTGCCCCACCCAAGATACGCCTCTGTACTGCTATACGTAATAATAATTAAATTAGGTACAGAGGTCAGCCCATCGAGCTTCAGCAATCTGTCCAATTTCTTTGACAGATTTTCAACTTTATTCCAAAAAAACTAGGTTCATATTAAATTACATCAACATTTGACAGTTTGGTAGGTATGGCTTGATGTGATGCCATCTGTACATCTGAAATTCTGTAAGTAGGAAAAAAAACAAAGGACATGTTTTATTTTTGGCCATTAGATGTACATTTATCGAAAAAGAGACAAAAATACCAAGAATTGAGGAAAAATATTCTTTCGTGAATTTAAGCCTGATTTGTTATGTACAAAAAGCAATAGTTTTTCAATAATTGCCGTATTTATTCAACATGGCGTCTCATAGTTTGCATAGCCTGCCTTCGTTCTGAAATCATGTCACATCAAAAAATTATATCACGTAGACGTTACGTTCGAAAGGTATGTGTTCTTGTACTATTAACAATTATTATTATTCTTTTGAACATTTATTCGGATAAATATAAGCAAGTGTGTCGATTTTATCGTTAAATAAATATGTATTCTACTTTTCTGAAGAGTACTTCTGAACGAAAAATTCAAAATGACATTTTATTTTGACATAAACATAACTGAGTGTCACGTCAGTGTCAGTCAAATATCAATTTGAAAGTTAGACAAACGTCATAACTGCAACCGCATTGCTGTCAAAACTCTCACGGCAAACGTCAACCGCTTTTAATTTTTTATTATGTACATTAAAAACATTTGATATTATGAAAAAAATGTTACTTTATTCTATTCAGATGTTAGTTTCCTACTTTTCCTAAAAGGTACATGTTATGGCCGGAGTCTCATACAAAAATGAAACATCTCCTTTAATCACGGATTAAAACAATCTTCGCAAACACCCCAATCAATTCTCTTAGTAAAACATTTACAATCTATTTGTTTGAGCATGAGCAGAGAAGTAAAAAACAATATTTATTATCTTAAATACATTTTATCGGCGAACAATTGACACATCCGAGCTTTAGTACTTATCTGTGAAATCAGCGGTGACACTGTTCGTCGACAAAGTTTAATAAAAACACGACCTTATATCTTTTAAATAGTATTAGTTCCAGAAACTGCCATTTCATAGATCGGTTGGTACAATACGGTCAACGTAACTTGGCGCGTCTGAAGTTAGCTGTTTGGCTGCGCAATGGAACTTTTAGGAACGAAATTGTCTACTGCGCAGCTAATCGGCTAACTTCAGACGCGCCAAGATACGTTGACCGTACTGTACCTATATTTGTTATAAAAAAAAATGCTTTCTTTTTCTAAAGTTTGATGTGCCATTTATTATTGCCACGAACCATAGTAACCTTTAAATGTAGGATTATTTCTTACATATTTTCTCTTACTACAACTAGCAATGTGTTAATTGCAACACTCGTTTTAACTTTCGTCTCTAACAAACTAGAGGCTGCAAAACGGAGCTGACAAAACCGTAATTATTCCTTCTGCCTTGTTCTAACTTCGTCCGCGTGATAATCAGCTTTTATATATAAATATCGTTTTACATTTATTCTTTTTGAGTATGTTATTGTTTGGGTTTAAATATTGTAAGCCTGAAGACTTTTTATCTGAATAAATTCAGGTAAAAAGACATACCTACATATATTTTAGCTGGATCCTTATTCTTGTTTACCGTGGAATACAATAGCGGTGATTTTATTTTTAAAGCTATTTTTATGATTAAACACTCCTTACTTTGAACTTTAGAACTAAAATACGTGCCTTTTACTTATTAATACAAACTCAACAAGATTGGCTGGCGTCATCATCAATGACAAGACAAATGGTACCATAAAGCATGGATGTAAGTACATCAAGAAAAAAGATTAGTTTAAAGACTAAACCTCTTTTCACTTTGGCAAAGGCAATGTTCTTAGTAAACAGTATTTACAAAAAACATAGATTTAAGTAAATAGCTGCCACCATTCTAATCTTATCTACTTTCTCACAAAAATAATATTTCCCTTCACTTCTCTGCCCCCACATGAAGAGGAATTACCTGTAAGTGTCTGAACACATCAATTAGAATAGGTTACATTTATTTATTTTTATTTAAATAGATCAAAAACTCATTGAATATGTATATTTGGATCGTATAAGATCTATGATACGTGTGGACATCAAGGCGCCATCTTGTGGAACAAACAAGTGGTAATAGATGGCGCTGGTGATTTTGAAAGTAACTTGTGTATTTTTTATAGCAGAATAATGTTCGTAGCTGTTTTTAACACAACATTTCGTTGAAAATATAAATAAAAAACGTTAGGAACGAAGTTCATTCTATGAGAAGGCATATACTTACATATACCATACACACTAGAAAGTGAAAATAAAGAGAGCATGCGGTGTGCGTTTATGCCTGCTCATTAAAAGATACACTGAGAGAAAGAGAAAGACATATGGGAACAATATTACGTCACGTAAGATTTTTGCGTTATATCCCTATAACGCAAAAATCTTACGTGACGTGACATTTTCTTCCAAATCATACCAACCGCAAGGCGCGTTAAAGAACATCGTTCCATTAAATTATTTCTTTACGTATCTACTTGCAGTCGTACAATTCGCTCAAAATCAATACGTGCCTCTACACAACACGAAAAAAATCGACTGTCGACACCGCCACTTACATCTAGAATGATGATATTATTGTTTATATCACATTATATCTACAGTTTTTTTTTTCATAGTTTTATATTCCAAACATATCATATCAGAAAGGAAAAATAAATATTCAAAAGTTAGCAGTTGACATATTTTTCTTTGCTGTTAGAACGCGATAGATTTTGTATGGCAAAAGTAAAATGTGACGTCACTTTTATGCCAACTAAGTATTCATTGATTTCAAAGCAACTATAAATCGAAGTTTTCAGGGTTAAAATAAAGTGTTGATAATTTGGGGTTAAATGTAAAAACACTCTCTGAAATAATATGTTACGAAATATAATGAAAAGTATATGATACAATGTTGCAGGATAATTTATTGAGTGCTTTGACACATTTCGTCTAGGGTTGCAAGGAAGATTAGTACAGCATTTACTTGCGCAAGTAACATTACTATATCATGCAAGCACCATATTTACAATACTTCAAATGGTACTTGCACACAACTACAGTATTAAAAATAAAAAGTTAAATTATTTTAATAATTACGCTTTTTTTAGACGTCTAAGTTTTCAGTTATTAAATAAATTTAATGAATTTGTAGTGACATCTACTTAGCTAAGTATAATAAAAAAAATTGGAAGCTAAGAACGAACGCATCAAACAGTAATAGGTAATTTGGCAACGTACTTCAGTAGGCAATTACTATAATAATTTTAATCGAATGAACTATTAAACAAAAGAAAAATATCAGTACAGTCAACTGCATCATTTTATACCCAAAAGGTCAAATATAGTACACACATGTGGCAATTCACAAAAGTATTAAAGTTGCTGGGTTGAATACACAATATTGAACTACTTTATTTTTAACTAGCTTGTGACTTCCAGCGACCAGCCCCGGATTCGCAAGGGTGAAATGGAGATCAAATTATACGTATAAACCTTCCTCTTAAATCATTATATTTATTGCTGAAAACTGGGGTGTGATTCTGTAAGACCTCATTCTAAACTTCGAATCTGAATCCGCTGTGAGTTTCTTGATTGACTTCCTAAAAACTCGGTTGATAATTCGAATTTACACTAGCGCCACCCTTGCGAGCGTGTCAGCGAGTTGAACTAAATTGACAGGGAGGTTTTGACAGATAAAGTATGAGATGACGTAAGAAGTGGCATTCTGTAAGGTAATTTCCCCGTCACTTCGACGCTCACTTCGCATTCGAACCCGATTCAGTGTCAAATATATTAAGGTCATTTTGAACCTTATACGAAGTGAGATTGAATGAAAAAAACCATGTAAAGATAAAGATAACATATCCTTTGACATTAGGCAATAGTAGCTTACAATCAGTGCAACATATTTTTGTAATCGAACCAGGTCCTGTAGACAAAATCCCTTTCAGTTAGCGTTAACGCCAACGGCACAAAGTACGTAAGGCTGCGTCGCGCCCGAGCAGAGAGACCGCTCAGAACAAACCGCCATTTTTACCACGCACCCATTGACATTACATTTATAGGCATTCTCAAGCAGTTTCAAGCAGACGTCAGACTCGACTGTCACGTGTTGTCTAAATAAATAAATTAGAGACATTGGCATTTCACGACGAACAAGAAAATTCTGTTATAAAAAATTGCAAAGAGTTCCAACCAGTGTCAATAAAACATATTGTCACAAATAAAACCTAGAGAGTCAATACAGTAGCAGCCCTAGTGAGTCTGGCAAGTTTAGGTAATTATTTTTGAAGATGGCGGGAGCGGTCCTTCTGTACCCTGTATATTTTGTGCCAACGGTCAAATTGTATGGTGTTGACGTTTTTGCTTACAATTATGTCAAATGCATACAATTTGAATTTCCGTTGGGGTTAACGCTAACAGAAAAGGGATTTTGTTTAAAGGTCCAGTACTTCCAGAGATTGTCGCTTGCAAACGAAAAAAAAAAAAAGAACAAACATTTTATAATATTATTATAGAAGTGCTAATTTATCTTTATGGAGTTTCTTGCCCATTCTTCTCCATACGAAACTACCTTTTGGAAGGGGCAATTAGAATCAACTTTTTTTTACTTATATGACGTTCAAAAGTGTCTTTCAATGGTCTAATTGAAATAAATGATTTGACTTTGACTTTATCTTTTGACAGCCACGTCAAAAAACCAAAAACATGCGGTCGTACCAAACTAAGTTCATCATCATCTGCCTAGCCTTTTCCCAAGTATATTGGAGTAGGCTTCCAGTCTAACCGGATGCAGCTGAATACCAGTGCATTACATGGAGCGACTGCCTATCGGACCTCCACGACCCAGTTACTGGGTAACACGATACTCCTTGGTAAGACTGGTAGTCAGACTTTCTAGCTTCTGACTGTACCCATAACGACTGCCAAAGATGTACAAATGCCAACCGGGACTAACGGCTTTACGTGCTTTCCGAGGCACGGAGGGTACTCGGTATGTAAGGGATGGTCACCCATCCACAGACCGACCGCGGTTAGCGTAGCTTAACCTTTGACCAAACGATCTGGGGTGTGATTCTGTAAGACCTCATTCTAAACTTCGAATCTGAATCCGCTGTGAGGTTCTTGATTGGCATTCTAAAAACTCGGTTGATAATTCGAATTTACACTAGCGCCACCCTTGCGAGCGTGTCAGCGAGTTGAACTAAATTGACAGGGAGATTTTGACAGATAAAGTATGAGATGACGTAAGAAGTGGCATTCTGTAAGGTAATTTCCCCGTCACTCGAACCCGATTTAAAGTGTCAAATATATCAAGGTCATTTTGAACCTTATGCGATGTGAGATGCGAGTTGTTGTTTGAATTTTACAGAATCGACCTACTGTACGGCTTTAACTTAGCCACGAGCTAAGTTACATGACATACTTTAAAGAATTACGAAGAGAAGTCAGTCATGTAGTTGTGACCGTGGTAGGCACATTTTAATTTCACATCTATAAAAGACTATGGCAGTCGAAAGGTAAAAAAATTAAATCCACCCAAATTATAACTACTGTTTTTCATTAACAAAAATATAAGTAGATAATTTTTCTTTTTAATTCTATCCTTAATTAAAATCTACGACGTGGAAAGTAAACTAATGGCAAATTTTGAATTCAAAAGAAGTTTTTAAAGAATTAATAAGGGGTCATCCATAAAGTACGTCCCAATCATTTCCTGATTTTTTGACCCCTCCCCCGTCCTTGTCACAGTTGGTCACATTTGTGGGACCGTCCCCTCCCTAGTGTGACGTCACATATGTTGTAATTTTACATCTAGAAATTATTATTAACCAATTTCTAGATGTAAAATTGCAACAGCAGTTCCGAAATGTGAATGATATTTAGCAGACAATACTGACAGACAAATCGTTATTGTCAGGAACATTCGATGTGTCAACATCGTTTTCATCCAACCATATACCATCATCGTCATCATCCAAACAAAGAATATCTCTGGCACGTCTAGCAGCAATTTTTTAAGGACGAATCTTTGCGAAATGTGACGTCACGTATCTTAGGTCCCCTCCCACCCCTTGTCACACAGTGTCACACTTCGTCGACCCCCTCCCCTCCTCTCAACGTGTGACATACTTTATGGATGGTCCCTAATACCAGCCTATAATTGGATGGGCGAATTTAGACTTTTATAATTACTAGCTGACCCGACAGACCTTGTCCTGTCAATTGATTATTAAATTTTCTCACCATATAAACCTTCCCTGGACTTCCACAAATATTTAAATACTAAAATTAGCCAAATCGGTCCAGCAGTTTTCGAGTTTCAGCGAGACTTACGAACAACGATTCCTTTTTATTATATAAGATTACATAGAGAAGTCCAGGGACCAGGTTTTCTCACGATATTATCCTTGACTGATGTCAGCCATGTCCAAGGTAAACTTAGAAAGGACATATGAATTAAAACAGTCACATATGAACTTCCTCGTGCCAACTTGCGGACCCACAACCTCGTGTATGAGAGGCTTACGTTTTAAAAAACGAATATAAATCATTTTGTAATCACATTACATACTTAATCAAAAATAAACGTTCAAAATGAATACATATTTTACAATAATTTCTCTCACAAAAACCCCATTCTTGTCACTTAGTGACTATCACTTCAATAGTGAAAAAAAGGGATAGGCAGGTATACCTCTTTTTTCACTTAATCACAGACTTTTTAAATACATTTACTTCACAGTAGGTCACATAAAAAAAAACAATACAACGACTTTTAATTCACTACTAGTTTTTACGGGTTGGAAGTAGTCACTAAAAGCATATTGCTCATATTCACTACTTACTAACACCGAAGTTTAAAATTTAAACAAATTCTCAGAGTAGTCGCCTAGGAAACACGACCCAACTTAGTTTAAAAAAATGACGTGTACCTGTTTATTATCCCACAATAAATCAAATTTACAGAATAATAATGATTTAGCTATGGTCATGTATTATTTATTTATTTATTTTATCACAAGCACAACTACCTTTACAGGTTACAACCCCAATGCGATAGCGTGGTACTTATGTAATTAAATTAAAAACTAACATTAAAATTAAAAAAAATATTAATAATATAAATATAAATAAATTAATAATAATTATATTAATTTTTAAATAATAATAATAAATATTTGTGAATACATGTGACCTGTATAATATATGTATAATATATACCTTGTTTTTCTACATTTTTACTATACACAAAGCAACAGCGAGTTTTACCATTTTTCTCTTAACCTTTCCTATCTTACGAAATAGCCAAAAAACTCAAGCAATTAATTAAATTATTTCCTTTTTGATTACACTTAGTTACTTAACAACAGAAACCGATGAATATTATCTGTGATACAAGATTTTTAAACAAAACATAGACAATAAATACATCCATGACAATAGTCACTAACGTTTGCTGCTGACTGTACTTAAGAAGATTCAACTCTGATGCGTTTTTTACAATACATAAAATGCAAGCTGAATATGAATATGTAGACAGTTTAATAATATATCAGCTAATACAGTATTTATCACGAACTTAAAACACAATAAGTATTAAATCTAACTACAGTGATTATGTACGGAGATAATATAGTGTATTTATTCTGTAACAATCTTCCTCGTTAATGTTTTAATTTATTTGCAGCTCACTATCAGGTTGTATTGTAATTAAAAAGATATTCGCGACACTTAGGGCTCTTTTCCTGTCATGCGTATTTTCGGCCGCACGCTTGCAGGCTGCCCGCATCCTATCATTTCACACATGTTTTTCCTATAACGCGGATTGTCTGCGGGCGAGCAGCCCGGGTGCGTTCTAACCGCATGCGGGCGGCATTCTTCTGCCTTCAGTGTTGTTTTTACTGTGACGCGGGTCGCACGCATAGTCATAGTACGCACGAGTTTAGTCACTGGCGACACGCACGACACTGCAGCGATTACTTTACTCTATGCTGCAGCGGCAAACGAAATCTTTGTCCTGCGTGTGGCCAGGAGCGTGCTATCATCCGCATGCCGCCCAGATCCGCGTGCGGGCGAAAATACGCATGACAGGAAAAGGGCCCTAACAAATATGAATTAACAGAAATATAATAATTAAAATTATCAACATAACTCTCGAAGTTAGAAAAGGTCGTAACGTCATATTTACATTT
Source organism: Charanyca ferruginea (assembly GCA_947361185.1). Taxonomy (NCBI): domain Eukaryota; kingdom Metazoa; phylum Arthropoda; class Insecta; order Lepidoptera; family Noctuidae; genus Charanyca; species Charanyca ferruginea. The sequence goes on along the minus strand of OX376081.1, from coordinate 3,585,753 downwards.
TAATAGGCACATTTACGAGATTTTCTAACTTGGAGACTTTATTACCATACAACCTAGATACTGGGCAGAAAATTGCAAAAAACGTAAGGGTGTTACTGCACCAATCGATAGATCGTCGATCGATGCCATCAATCGACATCGATCGACGTTGATCGATTGGTGTGGTAGCTTTGGCTGATCGACGGATATCGTTCCACTAACTAATCGATCGATTGCCGGTCGATGGCATTGGTAGACGTCGATCGATTGGTCTGGTAGAAACTATCGATCGTCGTCGACTTATCCATTCTACCATCGATCGATGCTGTCGATCGACGATCGATCGATTGGTCAGGTAACACCCTAAGAATATTCGAATTTCGCGGGCTGCCCTAGCGGTTTCACCTTAAAAGGTGAAGCGAGCAGGATTGCTAGACAACTCATTTCACGGCCCCTTTACCGAAGTAGGCTTTTACAAAATACCACTGCAGTTTATCCAAAGATCTAGTCTAAAAGTCAACATAGTAGTAGTTGTTAGTGAGGCAGCCTAGAGGGCGCCCTCTAGGCTTGTGAAGGCTAACAAGCTTTTTACTAAAAATATAGGTACGTGTGGCGCCCTCTAGGCAGCCTCAGTAACAACTTGTGAACGGGCTAATATTAAAATTTCTAAGTACCGCTAGACTGTGTGAGACACCTTTAGAACATGCTAGAACAATCTATTCTTCCGGACTACTAAATTGAATCATTGTTTAGTTCCATGGTTGATACCTACAGTAATGGCGAGTGCAAGAAAAAGTTTTTATGCAGATTTGAAGTAATGTAATTACTGGCCATTATTGTTCTAAATTTAAATTCACGATCATTCATAAAGTTAATTTAACGGCTCATTTAGCAGTCCTAGAGTGAATTGTCCATGCCTACAGCTGTTCGCGTCTTGTAAGTTTATCGCTCTACAATCACACAATCATTCATGCTGCTAGGGCAGAAAAATCAATAAAGCGGCAACTCGTCATGGCCATAAAGAAAGATATTTATGGAGAATAATGGAGATGCCCTTTACTTTGAAATGTATGAAGAAAGTAACTATCTGTCAGATCGTACCATTTTGAGTATTAATTGTCGATTATTAATTTTATGAAACGTGTACCCATCTACTATTTGGCGGCCTTTTTGTGGCTAAAAGCGGTATAAGCCGGTGCAATAGAGAAAGGAATCTAAAATGGCGGCATGTACTTGCGTTGACAGATAGTACAGTCAGCAAATAAAATTTCAAGTTAAAGTTTTTTTTTCAAATTAAAGATAATAAAAACAAGACTGGGTCACATTAATTTCAAACTAGCTTCTGCCAACGGCAAACATCAAATATTCAGGTTTGCTCACATTTTCATTCTACTAATTAGCGATTATCTCATAAACACTTGGACCGATTTACATAATTTAAACGAGTAAAATGGTTGTAGACCTATACCTTTCATTTGACACCAAAATCGTTAAGATATCTCATCAAACAAAAATCAAATTTTCAAGTTCCATAACAAATTTTTTTTCTCGGTTGTTTCGTCTGACGGTACGAGAGTGAGTATAGACGGCACTAGTGTGCGAGCGAGAGAACATGATAAGCGCCGCCATTTAAGATTCCTTTCTTTAATGAACCGGGTTTTAACATTGTTCATAGTTATGGCCCGTCCATACAAGAAATGTGCGGCTGAAAGTCTGGTTTCTGAGAGGCAAACTTACTTTACGCACTCAAACTTTAAACAGCTGTAAATCTACAGATAGTCATAACGCGCGAATGTAACTTATGAGAAACGAATTACTTCTAATAATGTATGTATGTAGCTTAAACGTAACAGAGAACAGTAAAAAGTATTTATTGCATTTTTAAAATCAACAGCCAGGTATTGAAAACCTTTTTGTTTTTTAAAGTTAACGGCCAGGTGTTAAAAACATTTTTGTGTTTCTTAACTGAGCGACCAGGTATTGAAAACATTTTTTGTATTTTTCAAATTAACGACAAAATTGAACTAAAATATAAACATTCTTTGTTTCTCTTCACCATTCATTTGTATTTCTATCTACATTGCATTTACCTTGGCTTATATTATTCTACTCGGGTGTTATGACGCATCGAGCTTCACAAAGAGACTGTTAAGTACGTCGAGAGAGTCAGATGACGCTCTACTAAGATTAACTTTTCTAAAACTCGATTTGCCATTGGCTGGCTTATAACTAGAGATCGGATAAATTAAATACATATTTATCTGAAGTTCATTTTACGCTACGAAAGTATAGATACAAGTTATAGAAATAATTGATTTGAAGGAAAATATCCCGGAATTCCGTGTTCGCAAGAGAAATCAATTGCATATTTATATGATTTAATTAGTCGTTCTGTTGGTAAGAGCATTCCAAGTTTACATTAGGGAAATTTTTATCCATTTTTTACAATCTGTACGCTTATTTGATCTTACCCTGCCAATTTTGGAAAAACGTGATAATTCAAATCGGAATTTTCAAAATGGAAAACACATCTGGAATTTAAATAAATATTATTTCGATTTTCCGATCTCTAGTTATTATATAGACGAATGAATATACAGTAGGTATGTTAATTAACGAAAAGCGTTCTCTTTAAAAGGTTGTACTACATCGTCCATAAACAAAAAAAAAATATTCCCATCAAAAACAAAAGATTTTTTTTTAAATGGTATACAAAATTGAATACTTAAAATACCTAAATACTGTCCTTGTTTTGTAATGTATTTTATTTATTCTATTAATGCTGCGAACCCCCTCTTTTATTTAACTTACTGTATATTCGTCTATGATACTGATACATAAGTACATAGTTAAGTAAATAGATTACAAACACATTATCACCATTTAGATCCAGGAAAATTACCAACAAGACTTTGACCCCAAGAATTACCTACATTTAAGTCTTCATGTAGCGCAGTAGACCAAACAGTTCTTATGACCTCAAAGAGTTTCTAGTTCTGTTAAAACGAAACAACCCAGAATTTCTCCACAATTAAATTATTAGCGTATAACTAATTAAATATGCTAGAAGTTACATTACAATCCAGCGAATATTTATATCAATATTCGTTTAAAACTTGTGCTAAGAATACCTTTAAAATTAATCAATGGTGCCGATTTCCTTGCTTTACAACTAAATTAAGACATTTTGCATTACTACCAGGCAGCTGAAAAAAAAACGGCGACAGATAAGAACTAAGTGAGATGTCAAATTAGTTTTTTCTTGAACTTCGCCGTGTTTGTAATCAATACGTTCTGACATGACAACTGTATTGTATTCAACATTTTAGATTAACCTGAAAATCATTGATTAACCTAAATTGACAGCTCTTATTACCTCTTTCTTCTTTTATCGGTGAGAAAGATATATTGAATAGCTTAAAATACGTACGCGCACAACAGAATTGGCACCAGTGTCAAACATTGGAAATCATTACAATTACTCAGAAAAATGGGAGAAATGTCAACGTCTTTAGTTTTGACAGAACTAATTCAATTATTAGAACACCATTTCAAAAAGTCTTTTCCCAACTGCTTTTTTGATTTAAGAACAAGTTTTCAACTCTTCAATCGACAGAAGAGTCGGTATCTTCATTTTTAGTGCTTAGATGGAATGCTATGACAGGAATGGAACCGAGGACCATACAGGAACCCATGCCATAGAAACACCAGGAGTAACCACCTGTCACATCGCGAAGAAGACCTGGAATTATTAAAATAATGTTATTGTTGCCGCAGCATGCAGCCATTAATTAAGAAACTTCTAACATTTGTTACAAGATAGCGGTCGTGAGCTCATTCCGTCTGTCTGTCGGTTGTCACTGTCAGGTAACGTCAATTTGAAAATAAGATGTCATTGTTTGACAAAATAATGTCAATGTTTGACAAGTGTCATTCTGCGAGAGAACCAAAGAGTACTGGGCACATCTTGGTTTGTTATCTAAACATGTCTGTGGCGGTTATTTAATATGAATATAATAAAAAATATTCACATACTAAATGATTAAGAGAATAAGTATTCTAGTTTAACATATGTTTTTTCAAATCATTTACACTACACATTTTGACGTGGTTGTCAGTTTAAAACCTGTAAAAGTCGTTAAAAAGCCCCTTTTATAAATAGATTTTTCGAAAGGCTAACAAAAATAACTTATAGTGCTATTTATTCTCAAAATCAACCCAACATCGACTCTAAGTTGTAGGGTTCAAAATTGTAAATTATGTATACTCCATTTACAATAGCATTAGACAGAATAAAAAGGTTATTTTTAATTCACACTTTGTAACAAAATTGCAATAAACATATTACAGTTACGATAGACGCCGAATTTATTATAATCTATTTTCACAGCAACTTAGTTAATTGTAACCATTTTAATCATAAAATTTATCTTATGAAATTATGTGGCTTTCATTCAGTTGTATTATTTAATTCCAATTTAAAATTGTCCCAATTTAAATGTGTCAATCTTAAAAACCTAAAAGAAGCAGGGATGAACAATTAAAATACCGAGAACGTTATTCGTTTCACATCTATTTTGTTTTTATTATACGTCCATATTTAGTACAGTCAACAGCAAAAGTAGATGATCAAAATCAGAAATTCAATACTAATGAACGGAGTTCGCGTCAGAACTATGTGGCGTCGAAGTGATTCAAAAGTATGTGTGTGACAATCACATAATTTTAATAAATAAACTAGTAATAAATTATATAAATTAGTGTTAGTAAATTAGCATTGAATTTCTGATTTTGATCATCTACTTTTGCTGTTGACTGTACCTACTATCTTAGATCTATTTGTCAAAAATGTTAATACAATTCTAATCAAAATTGTTTTCACTTACGTATCTTTGAAATAAAATGTTTTACATTCCTGCTTCCTGCTATTACAAATGGAGTATTCTAGCTGTAATTTATCCCCTTTTAAGGCATGCATCGAAGTACAAATCACCTCAAATCTTAACAAGTAGTAAAACCGTGTCTTACCAGCGGTAGGTGGAACCGATACAGCGGCAAGACTCTGGAACATTCTGACCAGGCCGTAGGATGATGCAATGCGAGCAGTTCCAAAGGCGTCAGCTAAGAGTACAGGAACGAGGAGAAACCAGCATCCCAGACATAATCCGTATGCACCTGCAATCACATAACATAATGCTTTAATCAAATAAGTCTTCATATTTTCGAATTGAACACGTTATTTTTGACGTGAAACATCTATTGGCGCACTTTGCCATTTTTGACGTGATAACTTCTGATACAGGATGGGGACGACGATACGACAAAAAACTAAAATACTGGTAATACTAGTTCATAAGAATATTTTGAAACTATCAAATAAATCTTATAAACGAAATTAAAAAAAAACAGATAATACTAAAGAGCATATAAATGTAACCAAAATAAAACAACATATATTATGAAATATTGGTTTTTTAACTTGTGAGACGGGCGGCAACTCTTGGCGTCTTAATTTAATATTATTAATGCTCAATAAAAACAATTAAGTACGCCAAATCCTACCATGATCATTTTTTGTGCTATTGCCATCTGTAGGTATAAATCGATGAACACCGGCTGCACGCACGAAAAAGTGTCACGTTCCATAAGCTCCGCCCACCTCGACGGAAGCCATTATTTGCTTGTTATGTTAGCCATTATGTTTCTTTATGACGTTATCACGTAAAACTATCATCCGTAAACGGACTTTACAGACAACCAATTTTTTTTTTAATGGGTCAAGCCCCTCACTTCGTTGCCAAAACACTGCAACTTCAGAAAGCCAGAATCAACAGTTTTATCCACCAGAAAAACGCCGATGCAATGAAGATCGACGAGTCCCGGAGAAACATTACAACTGTCTTGGATCCCGCAACGAAATTAATCAGAAAAGAACAGGGAAGGAGTAAGAAATTCATATTTTCCACTTCCCTCCAAATCAAGCAGGAGACAGAACAGAACTAGGCCAAATTGGCATAAAGAGACGTTTACAACTGGGGAAAGCCCAGAGGGCTAATTCACGTAATTTTATGACGCGCCGATGAAGTTGTAGTGCAGTTGCAGTTAAGTTCAAGTTTGAGTGATAAACGGTAATCTGATAATCTTTGAACTGCGCGTAAGCTGCGCGTGAACTGCACGTCAACTGTTCGACAACCAAACTTACTTATGGTGTAACCACATGGGACAAAAAATATCAATCGATGACATTTTAGTAAATATGACGTTATTATAATATTAAAAATACCCCAGTACAGATTTTTGTGATTTTGAACTGTCATTTTGAGACGTCAACCGAATAGTAGAATACCGATCATGTTGCGTTCCGAAGCACGCACCAAACACGCGCAACAATAGAATGCCGTTATTGCGCTCGCGTGACGCGTGTCTGACAGCGGTAGAGAATACGAAAAGCGTTGTTTTGATCGAAACTTAACTCCAACTGCACTGCAACAGCACTTCTTTAGTTACGTGAATTAACCCACAGGTGCCAAGCATTACAATTAGGTAACATTTTTAAATGAGTCCAAAAAATGGCGCACTTTGGCAGTAAAATCGAACAGTTTGCCGTCACAGCAAACGGCATGATGCTTTCTCATGCTGTCACGTCCCCTCTCCACCACCGCTGTTACCATGAAGATATAGGTATAAATGGAGCCAACACTTAGAACAAAAACTTTAAACCAACTGTGGGCTGATGCTCTCTTTCTGAATGCATACATAAGAACGAAACAGTGATATGTGTTTTCTTTATCTTATGTATGCATTCAGAAAGAGAGCGTCTGCCCACAGTTGGCTTCACTTAGGTATTTAGAGAGTTGCCTCCACTTTTATCTATAAGCTTCTTGGCTGTTACTCACTACCCCCCCCCCCTTCTCTGTTGAGCTAAATACTTGATATGTTTACCGCTCGTGCGCACGTCGTGTATTCATTTTAGGGTTCCGTACCCAAAGGGTAAAACGGGACCCTATTAATAAGACTGTCCGTTTGTCTGTCTGTCACCAGGCTGTATCTCATGAACCGTGATAGCAAGACAGTTGACATTTTCACAGATGATGTATTTCTGTTGTCGCTTTAACAACTAAACAGAATAAAATTAATATTTAGGGGGACTCCCTTATAACAAAAAAAAAAGGTCCGACAAAAAGGGACGCCTGTAAAGGTCCGACAGCGAGAGCAATAGTTTTAATTAATAATTTTTTACAATATGATCCAGATGCTGACATATTTTTTGACACATTAAATAGTATATCCAAAAAGATTATGTTATATTTAAACAATACTGTGTGAAATGTCCCGTGAGCGACGTGTTTGTGTATTATTATTATTATTATGTTTTATTATTGTATTATACTAATTGCCATAATTTTTGACATCTCATTCAATTTGATTTCTAATTTTGTTAATTTTGTTATAGTTATTGTTATACATTTAACCTCGATATATAATACTAGATTTTGTTTTTCTCATTTTATTGAATACCAAAAACTGACACGACATAAGCGTTTTGGTGTAAACTGTAAGCTTATTGTTATGAATAAATAAATAAATAAATAAATAAATAAATAAATAAATAAATAAACAAACGTGATTTTTTGCTGTTTTTTTGCTCGATGCCTAATGTATAGATAATGGTACGGAACCCTTCGTGCACAAGTTCGACTCGCAATTGACCAGTTTTTTTCGGTTTCTTCGCTGTAGTAGTAGCGTGCCCGCCACCCGCGTGGCTTAGGGACTGTTACGTACGAATTTGGCAAGTCATTGGCAAGCATGCTCCACCTTAGACACATCATCACTTAAGATCAGGTGAGTTGCGGCTAGTGTTGAGTAGGACATACAAGAGGCGGTACATTTGTCCCGTACATGACGTCAAAATGTAAGAGCGGTACAACATTTAAAATTGTAGTTCATATTTTATGTCGTGGTAGTCGCTGTACTCGTTACTCTAGGTACGTAAACTATAGCGTAAGAGGGAGAGGGAGCGAGACATATGCTACAATAGCACGTCAGTCTAAAATGGATGTAACGTAACCGCGACTCGAGACATTTTTGGCGTATTTGCACTAATGTTCACATTATTTGGTTAATGCAAAATGACCTTTAGCACAGTAAACATAAAGTTTACTTTCTATTACCAAATTACCAAAGATTAAATAACAACATGACTATTTTGAGAAAAAAACACCAAGTGTAGTACAAAAGTCACTTGCACATCAAATCACGTCAAATGTCATATTTGTACCGAGTACTTCAAACTAAAGACTATGCTTCAAACCTTCAAATGTATCACTAAGCCTCAGTACGCCTCGCCTCATTTGAAGTAGGACAATGTACCGGCTCAGAGCAAAAAGAGGCTACTCTTACAAAACTCTTTTTTAAGTCGTGTCCTACCCAACACTAGTTGCGGCCCAACGCAAGCCTATAAGATTACCTACCTTTAAAAAAAATTGCCAAGCTATATTATAATGAATATAATATATAGGTATGATAGCGTTGCCAACAAATACTGACCAGAGGCGATAGCCAGAGCCCACCAAGACTTCAGACTAGGCAGCGTCAGCACTGCGATCCCAGCCACCAGTATGCTGCGAACAATATTCAATTAGACATTTTATTTCATTAATTACGACACGGTTGGTGCAGTGGTTGAGCGATCGACTGCTGCGGTGCGTGTCGCGGGTTCGATTCCCGCACGGAACAAATATTTGTATGGCCTACAGATAGATGTTCCGGGTCTGGCTGTTTGTGTATGTGAGTTTATATGTTTGTAAACACACCCACGACATAGGAGTAATTCCTAGTGTGGGGCAACGTTTTTTTAAAAGAAAAGAAAGAAAGAAGAAAGAAGAATTAGGCCCAAAAAAAGAAAGTTTTGTTTAATCACGCCTAAAAGTGAATTTAAAACGCTAGGTGGCCCGCGAAATAAATATAACTATTCTTAAGTTATTTGCAATTTCCAGTCCAGTATCAGGTGGTATGGAAATAAAAAACTTACGCGCGGTATTTAGACAATTATGATTATAACAATCATCAAAACTTTGTACTTTATATTTTGAAGGTGGTTGTTTTTTTCTAAGAAAAGTATTTTTTTTCACATTTTAGTGCCTACTTCTTAAAAAAACGGTACTAACACCAAACAAATTAAGTCATACATTAATTTTACCCGTTAAGGGGCTATTAAACGACTTTTACAGAATTTAAACTGACAATCACGTCAAAATATGCAGTGTAAATGATTTGAAAAAAATATATGTTAAACTAGAACATTCTCTTAATCATATAGAAAGTGAATATTTTTGATTAAGTTCATATTAAATAGTTTAATTAACTCGTGAAGTTGTGTCTGACGCGGACAAAACATTGACAATCACACAAAATCTACCAGGTATAATTATCCGAAACTTACACTATCTTACAGACAATTTTATTATCTATCTTTTAGTATACGCCTTTTTAACTAAACTTTGAGAGTTTTGGACGCAAAACTGATGCAGAACGGACGCAGTCTGCGTCCAAAACTTTCAAAATGTAGTCGAAAAAATTAAATAAAAGTAGTATTCTTTCAAAATTAAAAAAAAGGCGTATACTAAAAGATATATAATAAAATTGTCTGTAAGATAGTGTAAGTTTCGTTTAATTATACCTGGTAGATTTTATGTGATTGTCAATGTTTTGTCCGCGTCAGACACAATTTCAAGTATTAATTAAACTATTTCATATGAATATATTTAAAAATATTCACTTACTAAGTGATTAAGAGAATGTTCTAGTTTAACATATATTTTTTACAAATCATTTACACTGCACATTTTGACGTGATTGTCAGTTTAAAATCTGTAAAAGTCGTTTAATAGCCCCTTAATTTGTCCTTCAACGAAATTAATCAGAGAAGAACAGCGGAGGAGTAAGAAACAAATGCACCGTTATACAACTGGCTGATGAGAACTTACCTGACAATGTAGGCCTTTCTTCTGCAGAACAGATGAAGGTCACAGAGCCAGCCTAGTCCGAGTCGCCCACACAAGTCCAACACAGCGCTGATTGCTACCAGATGACCTGTAAGACATATTTATGTTTTAAAACAACTTAAGCTTTATCAACTCAAGGCAATAAAGAATCATGGCAGGATTTGTACAAAAAAAATTAAGATGTTTAGAGAAGTTGAAATTTTAATTCTTAAACTCTTGGGTACCTAAAGAGTATCTTCAGGCATTTACAATATTTTTAAAACCCCGCAAAAAAAAGTGAAGAGTTTAACGAAAAGCTCATTATTTCAGAACGAAACGGCGACTGACAGTAACAATGACACTGACAGTCGCCGTTTCGTAGTTTTTACACTGAAGTTTTATGGGAATTAACGTCATAATTTTTTTTTTTCCACACACTTGTCACTTCACTTGTCTGCCAACTTGATAGACCTGTTAACGTCGCTTGTAACTTTATTTTTTAATAAACTCAAAATGGGCATCGAGATGAAACGAAAAAGTTTTATTTTCATTTCGTAATATTTTAATTTAAAAATATGTCAATCTACTCCTTCTAACGATTCAACTATCTTGGATCCTGCAACGAAATTAATCAGAATCTAAAAGTACAGCGGGGGCGTAAGAAAAAGAGATAGTTTCCACTTCTCTCATTATCAAGTAGGAGAGACAGAACAGAACTAAGTCAATAGGCACAAAGGGACTGCAACTGCCCAGCCCAGGCGGCCCAATTGCCAGGCACCACACGAAATACATTTGACATAAATAATGGATCCCTAAAAAGTTATTTTTAGGAAGGAGTCGGTTAGTTAGACATAGAAGCTGAAATAAAAAAGAAGTTACTCCAAAACGTAGGTCTCTATGGAGAAGATCGAGCAAAAAACTCCAAGGTATACCTTTCAACCGCGTTTTTGCTTTGAAGTGCTTGGCTGGATGCTGATCCTGCTCCACAGCCATAAGGGTTCATAGATAAATTGATTAGCATTTGTAACTATTCCTGGAGCTGCTGAAGATGTAGATCTACATTTTCTTTGCATTGTATGAACTCAATGTGTTAATATTGTATAATTTTTCATAGCACATACATGTGAGCACTATATGTTCTTTAAAGCTACCATTTACGAGGTATATGTCTTTCATTGACTTGAATGTCCCGCTGGCGGTGGCGCACGTGTTGGATCATTCGGTTCCCATCAAAATGGTTGAGCTAAATGATGCCGACCTGTGCGTCATGTTCGTGAACGGACGCCGTTAGTTGGGACTGGTCATCTCTTAGCTGCCTCGGTTATTCTAAATTTGTTGAATTGCTTAATATGATTGTATTTTCATCTAGCCCTTTTTTAACGTACACGACTTGTTACTTTGTTCTCACATTGTACCCTATATTCAATATGAATGATGTAACCGGAATTTGTAACATATTATTGATTTTAAAAGAGTGTTCATGGAGTTTCTTGCTCGTTCTTCTCCATATAAACCTACTGTTTGGAACGAGCAACTAGCTTCAACTTTCTGACTGACTGACTCTGACAAGTACCTGTAAACGGTTTATTTGAAATAATTTATTTTGAGTTTGAGACGCAGCGGTCACAAGGATTCTATGCTCTATGTTAGGGGGTTTTGGTTTCCACAGTTAGTCCTTAAAATGGGCCATTGTACGTAGGTCAAAAGGTTAATAGATACATACCTGCAGCAGATTTACTGTGGCCAGCCGCGACAGTATACGCCGGCAGATAGTATAGAGCGTAAGGAGAACCGCAAGACATCAGAGCGACGGATGCACACAGCAGACCAAACCGCCACGATCTTAGTAGGGACACGTCTAAATACCTGCGGAAAATGAAATGAAACAACTACCATTATAGATTAGTGATATAACAGCAGTGCAATTCTGTAAGTATTCACTCGCGAATTTGAATTCTATCTCATTTCCGATTTCACTTACTTGAAATGAAAAGTATTTGGTATTCGCTTAAATAGTGACGAAATAATAGTTCGCTTCACCTATGCACTTAGTAGCGCTAGCGAAGTTTTCATTGAGTTACAGACTACCTAAAACAGTTTACACTGCGGAATCAGAAGTGAGAACTGGAGTGAGTTCTTACAGAATAACATAGCAGCCGTAAAAAACTCCGTTAAAGAACCTAAGGCTTTACAAAATGATCACAAAATGCTCCCGACGCTCTTGAGTCCCATAAAAGCAACGTTTAACACCTTTTAAGACCGCCCTTCCCCATCAGTCTAACTTCCACGCAAGCGTAATTGAAAATTTTTTTGTTTTATCTAACGCAATATTCGAAAACCAACGAGTGAGTGGGAAACGCGATAACATCGCATGAAAATTAATGCGCGGAGGTTTCACAAAACTTGTTCCAGGAAACACGTGTTTTTAAAAAAGCCTTACATGTTTTTTGGTAAAAAATGTTTGTAATTTAAAATTTCCATTACATGTGCAAGGTTTCTATGATATATGCTGTATGAGTGCATTTGAACGGCCAAAGTTCAGATAAAATTGTGCAAAAAAAGCTGATTTCCGGACGTGTTTACTGAATTTGTTTCTCAAATAGTTTATTTTTGACTTCATACAAACCTAGTAAACCACAAGATATAGTACATGCCACGAAAAATGAGACTTGACTAGGGCTGCCATTCGTTCCGATATATCGGGACTGTCACCGTCATTAGGGCCTAGGTCCCGACGTCCCGACAAAGCACTATTACGTTCCGTTTTTTCGCGCGGTCACGGAAAACTATTTTAACGCTGAAGAAAGACCACTTAAAATAATTTCTGATTTTTTTAAAAGCCCGATTAGTGCAATTATTTTCCAACTTTCCTATTTCTGCAAAAAATAAATGATTTATCTTTCAAACTGGCCATCATTTGCAACCAACTGCAATATTTTGGATCTTGTCATCAAAAATCAACAAATTTTGCAAGAAAAAAAAAATTGTCACACTTCATCTAAGACAAGTTCGGTTCAAATGGTTATAAATACTAGCTCCGCATTACGGTTTTGCATCGATCTGCCAAACACCCTGTATATATTTTTCTTTTTGCGTCCCGACACGAAGCTTACCAAATTTGGCAACCCTAGACTTGACACAGAGTTGATTTGACTTGCGCAGTACTCGATTTAAAGGTCTACTGTAGCAAATCTACTCAATCCTATTACATGAAAGGCTAAGTAGACTTACGGCGTTATATCAAATAATTATCTTATTATATTTTACATGTGCGTAAAATATAATAAGATAATTATTTGATATAACGCCGTAATCACGTACGGGCGTTTGTATGAGAAATATGACGGGATGGGCGTTCTTAAGGGGCTATTAAACGACTTTTACAGATTTTAAAGTGACAGTCACGTCAAAATGTGCAGTGTAAATGATTTGAAAAAAATATATGTTAAACTAGAACATTCTCCATATCATTTAGTATGTGAATATTTTTTATTATATTCATATTAGTTAAATAGTTTAATTAACTCGTGAAGTTGTGTCTGACGCGGACAAAATATTGACAATCACACAAAATCTACCAAGCATAATTAAACGAAACGTACACCATCTTACAGACAATTTTATTGTCTATCTTTTAGTATACGCTTTTTTTTAATTTTGAAAGAATACTACTTTTATTTCATTTTTTCGACTAAACTTTGAGAGTTTTGGACGCAGAACTGATGCAGAACGGACGCAGTCTGCGTCCAAAACTCTCTAAATTTAGTCGAAAAAATTAAATAAAAGTGGTATTCTTTCAAAATTAAGAAAAAGGCGTATACTAAAAGATAGATAATAAAATTGTCTGTAAGATAGTGTAAGTTTCGTTTAATTATACCTGGTAGATTTTGTGTGATTGTCACTGTTTTGTCCGCGTCAGACACAACTTCACGAGTTAATTAAACTATTTAATATGAACTTAATCAAAAATATTCACTTTCTATATGATTAAGAGAATGTTCTAGTTTAACATATATTTTTTTCAAATCATTTACACTGCACATTTTGACGTGATTGTCAGTTTAAAATCTGTAAAAGTCGTTTAATAGCCCCTTAAGACAACAAAAATACAGTGAAAAACTTACCTAGATATAACCTCAACACAGCCGGACCTCTTCTTCTGAATCTGTACATCCTCTTTTTGTACTTCTTCCTGTTTGATGATGATCGGCTCTGACAGCTTGCTCGGAATCAGTGTGCTTGGTGGAGGTCGAATGTACAGGGATTTGCTGTGGACATCAATTGTGACGTATTACGTAAATAGAACAAGACAACAAGACCTGACTTCTTAAGAACTAGAGCAACTAAAAATAAATATATTCTTCCAATGACTCGACTATAGGTATACCGAAGTGCTGGAGTGTTTGTCTAGAAACGCCACTATGTCGATTACAGGACGAGATTACGAAACCAATCCAATTTTGTATTTTTTTTTGTTTTATTTTGTTTGCAATTAAAAAAATCAGGCAGCAATCCTTGTTCCGCAAATAATTTTGATAATGGTCAAAAATTTAATCATGCAGCTTACAATAACATGAGTAAAGTTTGCATAATAAACATTCAGTCCGCAAAATAACTACTTGATCAGCAAGATTTCATGATTGATCAGCAGAGAAAACATGTCTATAAGCAGTGTATTTGATTGGTATGCATATTTAAAACATCGTGAGCAAAATAACTAATTGGATTGCGTTATTGTTGAGGGGAGAGGCAAAATCAATCGAAACGGGTAGGTTAGGTTAGAACTGTGACCACACAACGCGCGAAGGCAGGCGTGCCACGGCAGCGGCCGCCGAGCGCCAGATGTCTATTTGCTACTTGTATATGCAGACCAAGCAAGGCGCGCGTCATTGGTGCTTTACCCAGCAAGTTGACCCGACCGCGACACATCTTTTAGCACTCTAAGTAGTTTTCTTAACTATCACTCAATATTTGAAGACGTATGTCAAAATGTAAAAGACTTACCTACTAAGGTTCCGCCTTGCCTTATAGACACAAGTACTGTCTGTAGACAGGTCTTCAACTGAATGCAAGATGGAGGATGAGCGAGTAGGTCGCAGACGTAAACGGACCACCTCCTTGGGCAAACCTGAGAAACACAATTTTACACATTCACCATTATCGTCCTGCCCTAGTTCCATGTTACTTGTGGTCGACGCAACAAGTTTTCTTCTTCCATTCCGTCTTGTCAACCGTCATGCTATAATAGGGTATTTTACTCTATACGAGAAAAAATCTATAAATATTGTTTCGGGCGGCTGTCTGTCAGTCTTATTAGAATGAATCGCTAAAATATTACGTAAATACACCCTTATATACTAATTAGAACCTTATAAGAAAAAATAACAAATATTGAAATCTAATTAGCGCCCTATACTACATACATTATTGTTGTTCGTGGATCTCGTCGCCGACAAATATGTTATTGAGACAGTTTAGGCATAAAGCAGTCGGAAAATGTAAGTTTTAGTTATAAAATAACAAAACAAATTTTTAAATTCAATTCAAAGTTTTCAGTATTTTTAATCTGTTATAAAACACCGTGAAATAGTCGCGGCCATGTTATTACGCCGTACGGCTGTGTAAACAAAAAATTGTCAACTGTCAGTCAACCGATTGGCGTAATATAGGCTTTGTACTTTTATTATTTTCGTAACCAACGTAATTTTTTCATTATTACACCTATTATAAAATATGCTTTTAATTATTTTTAAATTATATGCAATTATCAAATTTTAATATGAGCTCAATTGATACAAAACGAACTGACGTCATTTACGCTGAGCAATATGGCGTCCAGTAAGAGGCGTCTTCGTCAAACTACGCGCGAAATTTGAAAATTTTAAATTTAGACGCATTTTTATGGCACTTATCGATTGAATAAAAAAATTGAGTTTTTTTTGGTGGCTTATTAGCACTACAGAATTTCATTGAGACACTTTTCAAAAATGGGTGTAATACCCTATTGACTCCCTTGTTTTTACCCGACTACGGCAAAGCCAAAGGAGGGTTATGAGTTTGACAGGCTATGTATGTATGTATGTATGTATGTATGTATGTATGTATGTATGTATGTATGTATGTATGTATGTATGTTCATCTGTACGCGCATAGCTCCTAAACTACTTATCAGAACTGAACAAATGAGGTATCGTTAGAAGCGTCTTGATCGTCCGCTGGTTATAGGCTATATGACGTGTCACCGAATCCAATGTGGCGCCCTCTGGCGGACAACAAAACCAAGATTTAAAAAAAAAATGAAGACAAGCATACCGTGTTTGGTATCATTTTAAAGGGGTTCACTAGTACCATTCAAATATATAATATTTAGTTGTGTTTTGTCACAAATTATTTAAAAAAAGAAAAGATTACCAAATAAATTAAGATACGCATACCGTGTTTAGTATCATTAGAAAGGGGTTCACTAGTACCTTTTAAATATATAATGCTTAGCTGTGACTCCAAAATGGTTTAAATAAAAAAAAATAGTTTAAAAACTAAAACCCGACTACAACAACAAGTGATCTAAAAAGTACGAAACAAGAAAATATTTCACACAGAAATCAAGACATAGGTACAAAATAGTCAAGGTAAGCCGTGGTTGCATGCCATTATAATTCATGTTCATCGCACTCATATGGGATACAGGCATGCAACCATGGCTTACCTTGACTATTTTGTACCTATGTCTTGATTTCTGTGTGAAATATTTTCTTGTTTCGTACTTTTTAGATCACTTGTTGTTGTAGTCGGGTTTTAGTTTTTAAACTATTTTTTTCATATCATTCTTCACATCCATCGTTTATTCGGTCTTCCTCTTCCTCTCCAACCATTCACATTTATATTCATAACTCTATTTATTTATTATACGTCCGCGTGAATGTCGGTTATCACGAATGCAGACGTAGTCGCGGATTATAAAGTGTCTTTCCCCAGGGTTTAAGCTATCTTCATACGAAATATCCTCAAAATCAGCCGTTTCATCGCGAAATCGTAACAGACAGAGTTACTCCAATAATATTAGTATGGATTACTTAGTATTTATTTATTCATTTACATTCTTCAAGGTTTAACAAGATATTAACAAAAGGCTTAAAGTCAAGAACCGTTGTAGACCCTGTCAACATTACAAGGTTTAACAAGATATTAACAAAAGGCTTAGGGCCAAGAACCGTTGTAGACCCTGTCAACATTACAAGGTTTAACAAGATATTAACAAAAGGCTTAAAGCCAAGAACCGTTGTAGACCCTGTCAACATTACAAGGTTTAACAAGATATTAACAAAAGGCTTAGGGCCAAGAACCGTTGTAGACCCTGTCAACATTACAAGGTTTAACAAGATATTAACAAAAGGCTTAAAGCCAAGAACCGTTGTAGACCCTGTCAACATTACAAGGTTTAACAAGATATTAACAAAAGGCTTAGGGAGGCTTAAAGCCAAGAACCGTTGTAGACCCTGTCAACATTACAAGGTTTAACAAGATATTAACAAAAGGCTTAAAGCCAAGAACCGTTGTAGACCCTGACAACATTACAAGGTTTAACAAGATATTAACAAAAGGCTTAAAGCCAAGAACCGTTGTAGACCCTGTCAACATTACAAGGTTTAACAAGATATTAACAAAAGGCTTAGAGCCAAGAACCGTTGTAGACCCTGTCAACGTTACAAGGTTTAACAAGATATTAACAAAAGGCTTAAAGTCAAGAACCGTTGAAGACCCTGTCAACATTACAAGGTTTAACAAGATATTAACAAAAGGCTTAAAGCCAAGAACCGTTGTAGACCCTGTCAACATTACAAGGTTTAACAAGATATTAACAAAAGGCTTAAAGCCAAGAACCGTTGTAGACCCTGTCAACATTACAAGGTTTAACAAGATATTAACAAAAGGCTTAGAGCCAAGAACCGTTGTAGACCCTGTTAACATTACAAGGTTTAACAAGATATTAACAAAAGGCTTAAAGCCAAGAACCGTTGTAAACCCTGTCAACATTACAAGGTTTAACAAGATATTAACAAAAGGCTTAGAGCCAAGAAACGTTGTAGACCCTGTCAACATTACAAGGTTTAACAAGATATTAACAAAAGGCTTAAAGCCAAGAACCGTTGTAGACCCTGTCAACATTACAAGGTTTAAAAAGATATTAACAAAAGGCTTAAAGCCAAGAACCGTTGTAGACCCTGTCAACATTACAAGGTTTAACAAGATATTAACAAAAGACTTAAAGCCAAGAACCGTTGTAGACCCTGTCAACATTACAAGGTTTAACAAGATATTAACAAAAGGCTTAAAGCCAACAACCGTTGTAGAGTCTGTCAACATTTTTAGCCACATTCGTTTCATACATTCTCTTCACATGTCCATTCTAAGATAAACGATTCCCTTATGTATATCCTCATTCCATTAAATACAATATGAAACCACTTACCAACTACACCCAACACATCAAGACCCTCGGAATCTTCGGAATCAGAATGCTGTTGCATCTGTTGACGAGAGACCTGCAAAAATACACCGCGCTCATTACAACATGACCTTAGTTCAAGCTGTTGTTATATTTTGAAATTAGCTTAAGTCTACGACTTAGCATGAATGTCGGTCATAGCCTAGCCTGTTCCCAACTACATTGGGGTCGGCTTCCACTCTAACCGGATGCAGCTGAATACCAACCCACTGTCCTAGGTGAACGACAAACGCGATAATGCGACACGACGCGTAAATGTGAAAAAATCGTTGATGTACTTTGATGTACAACGCGGCAAGTGCGGATTTGTGTTTTGCGCGACAAGACGCGACACAACAGTTTAGTAATAATTAAATATTTACTATTATATGTACCTAGCACTGTTTTTTCTAACCTTAAAGTAAAGTCAATAACAACCTCTCCTCAATAGAAACAGGTTTTTGAAAATTGGATATTGATAGTTAAATAATAGGTTTAACAGCTGCAATAATATAATTGAAAGTGATTCAATACTCTTTAAATAATCGTGGATATAGTTTCATCATCATCATCATCATTTCAGCCTTTAGACGTCCACTGCTGGACATAGGCCTCCCCCGCGTGGCGCCACATTGCCCGGTCCCGTGCGACTCGCATCCAGCGGATCCCCGCAACCTTTACCAGGTCATCGGTCCACCTAGTGGGAGGCCTTCCAACGCAACGTCTTCCGGTTCGCGGTCGCCACTCTAGAACTTTTCGACCCCATCGGCCATCTGTTCTGCGAGCAATGTGCCCTGCCCACTGCCACTTAAGTTTGGCAATTCTTCGGGCTACGTCGGTAACCTTGGTTCTCTTGCGGATATCCTCATTTCATTTTATCACGCAAGGAAACTCCGAGCATAGCCCTCTCCATTGCCCTTTGGGTGACTTTAAGCCTTCTGATGAGGCCCATTGTGAGCGACCACGTTTCGGTCCCGTATGTAATCACTGGCAACACACACTGGTCATAGACTTTCGTCTTGAGACACTGGTGATATAGTTTCGGATATAAATAATGAAACTCTCTAAACTTATTTCTTTCTAAGTACAAAGACTAATTACAACGTAGGAGTAGGACACACGTCGCGTGAAGTGTTGGTCGCATTACGTCGCATTGCGTCGCGTCGCGTCGTGTCGCGTTCGGTCGCTCACCTAGGACAACGCTTTTTACATGGAGCGACTGCTTATCTGACCTCTACAACCCAGTTATCTACTGGATAACTCGATACTCCTTGGTATG
Organism: Charanyca ferruginea; assembly: GCA_947361185.1. NCBI lineage: Eukaryota > Metazoa > Arthropoda > Insecta > Lepidoptera > Noctuidae > Charanyca > Charanyca ferruginea. The sequence continues at coordinate 3,566,027 of OX376081.1, read as the reverse complement.
ACTTCTATGGATCGTTTGATAAATTTCAGCACCTTAGAATATTTCTCTACAAACCTCAATCAAGCTAGGATGCATAATCTCCGTTATTAAGCCGGTCCTCTTATCTTCGTTGAGGAGTAGGTTCTTTTGGTTGAGGGTCAGCTCGTTGTCCGGCTGGAACAGGCTCTGGAGGCGGTTGTCTTTCGAAGAATCCGATTTGAACATGATGCCTTGATCTGTGGAACAAGAGAAGACAAACATTATGGTGGTGTGGAATTATTTATTGATGAACCGTTTTTACCTATAATATACGGAAATATGTATTAACATTATACTTTTTATAATTCTAAATTATCGTTAGGAGCGCCCTTCCCCATCGGCCGAACATCAACGCGAGCGTGATTGAATAGTTATTTGTTATACAAGAGTGCAAAGTTGCTTTTTAACCGCGTGTTCAATTTTGATGACCGAGCAAGCGAAGGATTCTAAAATTGAATCACGAGCGCAGCGAGTGATTCAAAATTAGAATCCTGAGCGTTAGCGAGGGAATCAAAAGAGCACGAGGTGAAAAATCTTTGCACTCGAGTGCAACACGTAACTTTTCATTCCACCTCAGCGAGGAAATGACTAAATGCAAAAAAAAACGTTTACAATCACAAGATAGGTACACTTTTATTTCAGTTTAGGTATTAATTACTACATTATGACAGGTAAGTATTACAGAATAATCTTTAAATTATAACAAAATAATACTAAGGTATAATTAAGAAAATTTTAAAGTAACGTTGCTACAGTTATTTAAATTGAGTGTAATATTTTTGTTTGGTACTGTAATATTGGTGTTAGTCACTTGTGTACTGTTTTTCGGTAAACTATCTGTCATACTTAATAGTTGTACCGATTCATCGGATTCCCTTGGCGTGAATGTTGGAGAGAGAGGGAGATGGTTAGGTGTTTCATAACGGCTTATTTTTGATGTAGAAGGGCCAGTCCAAGGATCCGATTGAGGCTCTTTCAGTGTAATGGCTCCTACGATGCCTTTACATATTTTAGATTTATTTTGGATGGAATCCTCTATGTATCCCTCTACAACTGCATTGGACTTCCAGCCTCCGTGGCGCTTAAGGGACAGGAGATCAGCTCCGGAATCAGCCAAAAGTGTGGCTGAAGTTCGTCGGAAACAATGACCCGTGTACAACAGGGGTTCTGGAAGTTCAAGAAATGTTGCTATTTCTCGTGGGATACTGCCAATTTTATTAGTACCCATAGGCTGTCTAACACACTTTCCATTGCGATACTGTAGAAAAAATCGATTGATTGGAGTGTTAGGCGGGCGTAAGGCTTGATATTTCTCAACAATCGTTACGTATTCCTTGCGAATGACGAAGTTGCGGTCTCTTTTTGTCTTTGTATTAGGTAAATTAATTAATAGTAAGTCATCTGAATGTTTCTCAATGTTTTTGACATTAAGTTGTGTTAGTTCATTAGTTCGACATGCTCCGTTTATTCCAATAATAAGAACAACCTGTAACGTAAAGAGTATTGTAGTAGATAAATGAATAAAATTGATATGAACGCATAATTATGCCTATCAACATCTACTAAGTATACTATTTAATTGAGATTAATATACTTAAGTAGATACTGAATGTGCAACTGACTTACTTTTGCCGCACCCGCTTTTGCTTTTGCTTTTGAAGCACCCGATTCCGTATATTTATACGGAATCGGGTGCTTCGTTAAGAAAGTTTTCAATATCAGATACTGTGAAAACCTTCGATTTTTTTGGTTGATGACCAGATGAGGCTCTTTTTAAAAATGCCACTAATTTAGGATAGGTATCGATATGTTTGTCTTTTTTCATCTTTATTGTTGCTTTTAGCATCGAATACATACTCCATAGAGTGCTTGCTTTCTTGTTCTCGGATAATTCTATAAAATATGCCAGCAATACGTTTTCTGAGAAAGTTTTGGCTCCTTTTGCTAGTCGCCACGTGTTGAACATATCGTACTGTTTTAAATACTTCTCGCGTGATTGTTGAGGAAGAAAGCTCATTTGCGCATTATTAACAGTTTCAGTCAATTCTGTTGGCGTCAAGCAAACTTCCTCGTAGCTAGAATCACTCATTTTAGTTTTTTCACTTGTTTTCAAGTTTCTTGTTTTTAATAGGTTTAACAATGACGTGAAAAAATGCCGCGTAAAGAACCGCGTACAAAGCAAATTGAAAAAAGAACACCAAGAAGGTTCCGAGTCTGAGTTTTTAACAAATTAAAAAAAAGTTGTATGATATATTCGGCACCATACAGGTAGCAGTAAATAGGTTTAATGTTTTTTTTTAATTTACAAACTTAGTGCACACGATGTTTTAAATTCAATTTACTTTATCCTCTAGAGAATAAAAACGGCTTTTCCACTCAGATATTGAAGATTAAAAATACTCTTTCCGAGATGGTGGGATGAAAAATATTTTTGTTTCATCCAACGCAATATTCGAAAACAAACGAGTGAGTGACATCGCGATAACATCGCATACAAATTGGCGCGCAGAGATTTCACAATATTTGTTCCAAGAAATAGGTACGTGTTTTTGTAAAAGCCTTACTCATTTTTGGTAAAAACAGTTTGTAACATAATCTTTTCGTTACATACAAACCTTGATATTAACCACAAGATACCTGTGTGTTAAAAATATTTGGAGGAAAATGTGTTATAACGCCGTACTCACGTACGAGCGTTTGTATGGGAACTATGACGGGATGGAAAGCAATAAGCCTGACATAGTGATCGATTAGAGCGTCGCGCAATGATTGTTGATATAGCGATTCCGCATGACGAGAACCTCGTGAAAACCGAGAAAGATAAACAAATTAAGTATCTTGACTTGGCTCGCGAGGTTGTCGACATGTGGGATGTGAATACAGCAGGCATTGTGCCGATAGTCGTGACGGCCAATAGCTAAATTTTCAAGAGCCTTGACCAACATCTGAGGAGGCTCTCGTTGGACAGCTGGTTCAAAGGCTTGATACAGAAAGCGGTACTCCTGGACACGGCGCGTATAGTCAGGAGATTCCTCTCTCAGGAGCCCTGACCACCGGTAGCTTGGACCCTGTTCCCGATACCGGTGGGTTACTATTGTATGTATATGTATTATTTATTGTTATAGTACTTAATTAATTTAATTTAAAATAACATTTGTAATATTTGTACGTCTAAGCAAAACAGTAGGCTTAGCCAAGTTACAAACGTTTCGTTTCGTATCGTATCTCTTTCTACAATAGTTAACGCCTCGTCGTAATCGATTTTAGAGAAAACGTAAGTTGGTAGCTAAGAGGACACAAACTGTGTCGATCGCTCTTTAGAAAAAACCTATCCTATACCAAAGCTATCGTTCGAAAAGTTCGACATCGTTTTGTTACCGCCTTGTGCAAACTGTAACTCGGCTACCATTTCTAAATTTTCTATTCGTTTGTTTTGATCACGTGACTTATCGTTAAGATGACATCATTCGCATACATTTGATTAGTTTTCTATTAGTTTTATCGATTGTAGATTGTCAAGTTGACTAAACCTGCAGAGAACCTATGTAAATGTTCTAACATCTCACAGACTGTGTAGCTCTACAAAAAAAAAGCATTTCTAGTATGATGACAATGAAGACAAATGACAAATGAAGATTCTGATTTTGATTCTAATTCTGATTCTGATGGACACAACTGTGGGACAAATTATTTTGTATTTTCAATCCATTAACCTTTTTAATATGATTATTTTGTTGATGTGAGAAATCTTATGCGGCCTTTAAAACCGGCTGTTGGCGTAGTGTCAGTAAGGCAGTATTGTAACATAATGCTCAAAATTGAACCTTGAACAGTTACATTACAGGCGAATGCACCCGTTGAAGGAGGGCCATTACCCTGGATTATCCTTACCTTCTTGTATATCATGGAGTAGCGTGGTGTGCTCGGTAGTGGTGGTAGTGGCTGGGGTCCTGTCTGCGAGCGTGGACGTGTTGAAGCTAACCGGCGCCGCCCGGTATAGTGTCGCCGATACACACACGTGAAGCATACCACCTCCTGGAAATGACAAGAGACTTTTGTTGATCAATCAATCATTTATTTTGTTAAAAATAGGTATAGTTACAGATAGTATGTTGTCTAAAATATGTACACTATGTTTTGCCAATATATGGCGTACAAAATCAACATACCTAAACAAGCAATTACAATTAAAATTAGGGTGGCACGTCAACAGATTACATTCAAGAAATAATTAAATTTAAAATATGTCAATTAGGTTGTGTCAATGGCAACAGATCATTACAATTTTGTATAAATGAATTTTACTTTATTGGATACTGAACACGCCGTGTGGTGGCGTAGAAGGCGACAGAGGGATATTGACCAGAGGATGGGCAGCAGCGTCCTTCTGAGTACCATAACACCTACTGCGATTGCCAATATGCAACGGCCAAGCATAGCGATTACGGCTGAACACCCTCCTTGGAGGGGACCTATGCCCAGCAGCGGGCATCTAAAGGTGGACATGATGATGATGATGAACTTACCCAGTAACAATACAGTTCCATGTAGTCCATACATATCGACGAGTTTCTCAATCAGCATCGGGAACACAAAGCTACCAGCTGCTGTCCCGCTCACACATATTCCATTAGCTAATGCCCTGGAAAGAGATGGATATATTTTTGAATAGTTTATTTGACAACCTAAAATAAGTTAAACCTAACTGTTGTTTTTAGTTTTTAGCCTCCGACAAAAATGGAGGGAAGCTAAAAGTTTTACGTGTGGATGTATGTCCATCTGTGCCATCGTAGCTCCTAAAGGGCCGTTTTGAATGTATGTTTTTAGATCTTAATATTTTGAATAAAATTCAACACATTTATTTCAATTTCAAAACTATTTATAGGTAGGTACTTTTGAATATGATAATGGCTGATAAAAATATTAATGAAAACTATGAAGCTTTTAACGAAATCCTAATTAGCATCCTAAATCAATGTATTCCATTAAAAAAATATAAATTAAAAACAAATTATAATAAATACTGGCTCTCAAAAGGTATAAAAAATAGCTGCAAAAATAAAAGACTAATGAAAATACTAATTAACAAAACAAAAAATCATATTTTAACGCAATACTACAAGAAGTATGAAAAAATACTAAAGAAAACTGTAGTGACAGCAAAAAAACAACACTTTAAACATAAAATGATAAAATCAAGCAATAGAGTTAAAACAATGTGGGGTATAATAAATGAACGGACAAATAAAAAAATTGGACGCGAAAAACAGAACATAACTTTACAAACAAATAATAATAATATGACTTCAGAGCCCAAAGAGGTAGCTAACACCTTCAATAAGTTCTTTGCTTCAATTGGGAAAACTAGTTCGAGCCCATCTGGCAGTAAACCAAAAGGAATACCTTTAAAGTCTACAACAGAAAATTCGATCTTTCTGAGTCCAGCAGATCCTTACGAGATAAATGCGCTAATAAAAAACTTAAAAAATAAGACGAGCTATGGCATGGACGAACTACCACCTACATTACTGAGACTATGTGCAGATGAGTTAACTCTTCCATTCTATAAACTGGTAAACCAATCTTTCGAAGAAGGTACATTTCCCAACCTCTTGAAAAAGGCCCTTGTAAAGCCTATACACAAGAAAAATTCAAAATCTGACCCAAATAACTACCGCCCCATCGCTCTCCTACCAACTGCATCAAAAATATTTGAGAAAGCCATGTGCAACCGTGTCTACGCTTATTGTGAAAAATACAATATATTTAATGACTGCCAAAATGGCTTCAGGAAAAACCGATCCACAACCCTCGCCATCTATAAATACATACAAGAGGCGCTCGAAATTATTAATTCCAAAAAATATGCAATAGGATTACTGCTGGATATGACAAAAGCTTATGATAAAGTACAATTTAACATCTTATTAAATAAACTATACGGCATAGGGATCCGTGGTAAATGCCATGAATGGTTCACATCATATTTACAGGATAGAGAGCAATTAGTGGAGTTAGAATATTATAACCAAAAAACTAACGAAATAGAAGTGTTCCGGTCCGAAAACATACAAATGACCGCTTCAATCCCACAGGGTAGTGTGATAGGGTGCTTCCTATTTTTAGTTTACATAAACGACCTCCCGAGGCATATCAGTGAACCTTGTGTTTTGTTCGCGGATGATATATCCATTCTTACCTCATGTGAAACTAATCTTAACCTTAATGACAAATTAAATTCAATACTTGATGCTACAACTCACTGGATGATGGAACATAACCTAGAAATCAACTATAATAAGACCAAAATATTGTCATTTCACCCAATACAAAAAAAACCTATACAAATAAACTTCAGTTATAAAAATTACAATTTGGAACTAGTAAATCAATTCACCCTATTAGGACTAGACATAGATACACACATAAATTGGAAGTCGCATATCCAGAAATTAAAATCAAAATTATCAACATTTTCATACGCCCTTCGGGAAATCAAAAAAACTACAGACATAAATACTGCGCTGGTAACATATTACGCATATGCCTATGCATGGCTTAAATACGGTGTCATATTATGGGGTAATAGTACGGACTCACCCACACTATTCACCCTACAAAAAAAACTTATAAGAATTATGGTAAATATTGAACAAACAGATAGCTGTAAGCCCCACTTCCAGGAACATAAAATTTTAACCCTACCGTGCCTCTACATCTTTGAAATTTGTAAATTTGTACGTAGACACCCGAATTTCTACACAAAAAGACAAGACATACAAACTCAAATTACCTTAAGACATCAAAATAGATTAAACATACCTACATCCCGACTCAAAATGCACTCATCAAGTACCTATGTCATGTCGATAAAAATATATAACAAGTTACCAGAAGAGATAAGAAATATAAATAAATACAACATCTTTATTCATAAATTAAAACTATTCCTATTAGACAAAAGCTATTATAATATTAACGAATACTTAAATGAAAGACAATAAATACATTCTTAAAAATATATAACATTCACGTGTATTTATCAAGAAATGTATTTAATTAAATACTATATTACTACTGAATCTATAAATTGTCTCAAATTGTGATACACGTAAATAAAATGTATCTCTTTATTTATAATTTTTAAACTAATTAAACTATGATCTCATTAAATAAGTATTAAGTAATTACCTAAGTAAATATATAAGTATTAAATAAGTATACATTCTAATAATAATACCTATAATATTTATAATAATTGTAATAATAAAATAAGTATCACTTGTAATAACCTAAATGTAATAATAGTATTTTAAGAAAATAGGTACCCACTTACCAGTAATAGATTTATTTATGTTATTGTTTTTGACTTTTATGCAAATGTAAGTAATTAGGTACTATTCAATGTTCATGTGTAATTTTATTTTAATTTTAGTTAATAATATAATAACAATAATTATGCTGTGCCCTCACAGGGTCTACAAAGATTCTTAGCTCTAAGCCTGTTAATTCATCTTGTTAAACTTTGTAGAATGCAAATAAATAAATGAAATGAAATGAAATGAAATGAATTGTCGATCAGTAAGTCAAAAAGTTGCAGATAACCGGGATGAGATATTCTTTCCCATCAAATTACAAAATTCTAGGTAGGTACAGTACGCAAAAGAGATAAGTATCCATGTCGTCGGGAATAGTTGAAGATTTCTTAGAAACCAATGGGGGCTTTCAAATGAAATTTTATGAAATCATTGAACTGTTTATTCTCTATAAATTGTATTTTATTTTATTCATAAAAACCTATCGGTTTCTAAGTAAACTTCAACTGTTTCCGGCGACATGGATACTTATCTCCTTTGGTGACCGTACAATATTACAATACAACAACAAAATAAGGAATGTAAGCAATTGTCAGCCAGTTAAGAAATGTCCAGTCTTATCTGACAGCGCCCGTTCACGAACATGACGCGTGGATAATTTAAAGGAAATCGAATGATTCAACTCACGCGCTACCATCAGCGAGATGTAGTTATTAGTACCTGTGTTTATCGAAGTATTGAGAGACGATGACAATGCCAGGAGTCGTAGACAAACCGCCGCCGATTCCTGAAAACAAACACGTATATTTGGTGTACTACTCGTATGTTATTTACAACTGCCACCAGAAAAAAAACTTATAAATAAAAAATGGAGGGAGGTCATAGAGCACAAAACTCGTCCATATTGTTGTCAATGGGACAGGTGCCCAAAAGGCTAGCAGCATATTGTGATTTTGACAAAATATATTATTGATATTGCGTAATTTTGAGATTTTTAACTCAAGTATTTTTTAAGATTGTGTAATTTCGAGATCATGTGATTGTGTTATTTAAAATGGTGTAATTTCGAGATTATGTTATTTTGAAATTGTGTAATTTCGAGATCATGTGATTTTGAAATTATGTAATTTTGAAATTGTGTAATTTAAAATGGTGTAATTTCGAGATTGTGTTATTTCGTGATTATGTAATTTTAAATAAGTGTAATTTCGTGATTATGTAATTTTCAAATTGTGTAATTAGGTATGAGATTACGTAATTTTGCAGAATTTATTGTTAACCACATAATATTATGTGGGTCGACTGTTTAGTCAATGACATAAAAACAAACTACAAATAAAAATGATGTGTGTCAGTCTTGTCTCACCTGTCATAACTCCAAAACTCAGCAGCAGATGCAACAATCCTTTACTGAAGTATGACAGAGCGAGTCCAGTGGCGCAGAACAGTCCTCCGATGAACACGACGAGACGACACGAATACTTCTCACACAGGGCTGATGATAGTGGTGCTGAAAGATAACATTGAAATATTCACCCTGGCAATTTTAAACGTCCTACAACAGCCTCTAGCAGTATTATTTTTTTGCAGCGTTTACTAATGATTCACTACAAAAAAAAAGCCACAGGTTGTCGATCCCTAGCCTAAAATATCAAAGAATTCGTTACATATTCACCTTATGGCGCTTCCCTGACCAAATAACATTGACCATACATTTCCTCTTTGCCGCAGACTTGAAATTCGCACAATATTTGGGTTTTTTCGTTATAAAAAATGAGAAAAGATCTTTTGAAATAAAATAAAACGTGAATTGTAAAGATTGTTAAGTTATCTATCTATTAGTGCAATCCTCAAATTAATAGCACGTCAACTTTAGCAAAAGATACATGTTTTCTATTATTTTAGTCATTTTTTTACAGGGAGATTTAGGTGTACATATAGGGTACATAAAAAAATTAAAAACTTGGAATAATATGATAGAATATTGAACAATAATAATATGCTTTTAGATGTAGTTTGATTCTCTTAACTAATGAGTTAATATCCCCTGAATAACGAAGAAAAACGCACTTTTGGTCGGGGTAGCGATTTAAAATAAGTATCATTATATCAGTATATCATACCCAGAGCAAGACACAGCGTAGACAGCGCAGCGGGAATCCAAGACGCCACCGATTCAGATGAATCTGGAAAAGTTTCCATGATCTCCACGTACAGCACTCCGTATGACTTGAACAGCCCAGCCACCCAGAACTGTACCATGAAGGCGCCGAACACGACTACCCAGCCGTAACCACCGTCCGGAGGGGCGGTGCTCCTGAAGAACACATATGTCACAATAAGAATAAATATGTAAAATAAATGACAGATCAAAGGTTAAGCTACGCTTGCCGCGGTCGGTCTGTGGATGGGTGACCATCCATTTCATATGGAGTTCCCTCTGTGCCTCAGAAAGCACGTAAAGCCGTTGGTCCCGGCTGTCAATCGCAGATATTTGACAGTCTTTAATTTCAGAAGTCAGAAAGTCTGACAACCAGTCTTACTAAGGGATATCGTGTTACCTATTACACAAGTAACAAGTTAGGTTCTATAAAAGGTCTGAGTACATTTTAGAGCGTGCTAATTAGTGTTCATGATTATAATATATTATCGTATTGTAAACATTTACAGAACCCCAAATAGAGCCTAGTTTTATCGCTGATTTATTCTTTATACATTACATTAAGGTTCTCACGGTACTAAGTCAGTTTTATAGTTGAAATGTAAAACATGTTTATAGTGCTATTTTGCACCGTGAACGATTCCAAAAATCTTTTTCATTACGGTTGTTCGTTCATGATCGTGTCGTCTTAAGTGTTCCTCAAGAAAACAAAATGTATTGGTGAATTATGCTTTTTGTTATTTGACATCGTTGCTGTTAACGATAATACAAAAGTTTCATGGACCGTAACTCTGCCATAACTTCCACTTGCGAAAATAATTGTATCGATAAAATGATTATGCTGATTTCAAATTTGACAAGGTGCCCTCGTATTTTCGTGTTTTAATTAAATTTTAAATAATAAAGTAATCAGTTGTTCCGATCATAGCCGCTATAGTAAACATTGGCTCCAGTCGGGTTGCTAATGTGCTATCATGGCAGAAAACAGCAGCCATATTTTCACCGAAAACGATTTAAGTGGTTTAGCAACTACACCAGGAGTTGTTATGGTACTATATATACTGTAGAAGAGATTTCAAGACTTTTAAAGAATTAGCCCCATAGCAATGTCGAGGGAACTTTTAAGAAGCTAAAAGGTTACGTTATGGTTGTGCAAGGTACTTTTATAGTGCAGATTGATACTGTAATAGTGATTTCGATACTGCTACAATACTGCTACCGTGCCTCGGAAAACACGTAAAGCCGTCGGTCCCGGCTGTCAATCGCAGATCTTTGACAGTCGTTAAGGGCAGTCAGAAGCCAGAAAGTCTGCCAACCAGTCTTACCTAAGGGGTATCGTGTTACCCAGCAACTGGGTTGTGAAGGTCAGATAGGCAGTCGCTCCATGTAAAACACTGGTATTCAGCTGCATCCGGTTACACTGGAAGCCGACCCCATTGTAGTTGGGAAAAGGCTAGGCAGATGATGATGAAATGACATCATCCGTCATGCTTTTGCCTCCGCTGGGGTGCCAGCTGTGTTAGAACCTAATGGCTTGGCACTTGACGATGGAAAGAGACCAGGTCCTCAAGTCTGCTATTACAATAGTGTCAGAATGGTCTATCATTGATTTTCATAATGACGCCATTACATTAGTAGATTACCAAACTTGTCAAAATCAACAATTATTAAATCAATGATAGACCATTCTGACACTATTGTAATAGCAGACTTGAGGCCCAGGCGGAATGACCATAATGCCGTAAAAGTTGGGTAGGCCTTTGGTGAGGGATACAACTTGTGTCGACACCCTTGCGTGGGGCTCCCAGCTATACTGTTTAAAACAGTATTATACTGTTTTTCACAACATTATACTAGATAAATAGATCGTCCATAAGAATAATGAAAAATGAGCTCCTCCTTTACTTTAATTTTGATTTCACTTGTAGTGAAGCTTATGAAGCCTTCAAAAATGACACTAAATTGCTAAGTTGTGCGAGAACCACCAAGAAATATGTTTTTGAAACATTAAACAAATAAAGTACTGTTCATTTTATTGATATACTGTTGATTTTCTTTGTCCGACTTGAATATACTGCTATGTTATTCTGTAAGAACTCACTCCAGTATGTCTATTCTGTTACAATCACCCTCGGTAAAAACCTAGGTGAAATGAGCTGTCATCGGTCTGTTTGCTTTGTCAATCCCTAGCATCGGGACGGATGACAGCTCACTTTACCTAGGTGTTCACCGAGGGAGATTATAACAGAATAGCTCTACACTAGTGCTATTCATTTACAATCTCCCTCGGTGATCACCTAGGTGAAGTGATCTGTCATCCGTCCCGATGCTAGGGATTGACAAAGCAGACGCACGGATGACAGCTCACTTCACCTAGGTGTTCACCGAGGGATATTGTAATACAATAGACATACAGTTTTCACTTCTGATTCCGCGGTGAAAACTGTTTTAGGTAGTCTGTAACTCGATAAAAACTATGCTAGCACCACGAAGTGACAACATAGGTGAAGCGAACTTTTATTTCGTTCCTATTTAAGCGAATACCAAATACTTTCCACTTGAGGTAAGTGAAATCGAACTGAGATAGGATTCGAATTCGCGAGTGAATTCTTACAGAATTGCACCGCTGTATTTCTGCGTAGCACGACGTGGATTCGCAACGGGGCACGAGCGAGTACTAATGAGACTTTTTCAATTTCACTTGTACTTTCTACGTTTATCTTGGACTTCTGACTGTAAATTCAATTTTTTTTCAAATTCAAAACATTTAATTCAGACTTTAGGTCCATTTATGGTGTTAGTAATACATCGAAATAACTGAAAACTATGTTAGTATCTTACACACAAGCCTATAATACATGCAACCTTATCCAATGCCTCCAAATAGGACTATGGAATGGAAAACATCGTGAGGAAACCTGGATTTATAATTAATGTAATTCTGAAACTGCTATCCGCCTTGAGCAGGACTGGAGTGTGATTCTGTAAGACCTCATTCTAAACTTCGAATCTGAATCCGCTCCGCTGTGAGTTTCTTGATTAGTATTCTAAAAACTCGGATTTTAATTCGAATTTACACTAGCGCCACCTTCGAGCGTGTCAGCCAGTTGAACTAAATTGACAGGGAGATTTTGACAGATAAAGTATGAGATAACGTAAGAAGTGGCATTCTGTAAGGTAATTTCACTTCGATGCTCACTTCGCACTCAAACCCGATTCAATGTGTCAAATATATCAAGGTCATTTTGAACCTTATGCGAAGTGAGAGTGAATAGCGATGTGAGATGCGAGTTGTTGTTCGAATTTTACAGAATCGACCTACTGGAGAGATTCCTCTAAAATTCCGTCATCGGACGAGCAGAGATACGGCAAAGCGTCACCGCTAGGTTGAAGTTCCACGGTCTCGAACCAAACGCTTTAATTCCACATTTATTGTGCAAACTGACAGACTGTGGAATTCACTGCCCGCCTCTCTGCTTCTGTATAATCTGGGTATCTTCAAAGCACGAGTGAACCGGTTGCTCCTAGGCACAGAATAATTAATAGTACTTAGGCAAGCGTGCTCCATCTTAGGCCGCATCATCACTTTAAGTTCAGGTGAGTTGCGATCAAACACAGGCCTATTAGAATATAAAAAAAACAACAATACAAGTAGTATACTTACTCAGCCGAGGAGTCAGGCGCGGGTCGCAGTTTCCTGGAGGCCGCCAACAAGGGCCGAGCCGTGACCGACGACAGAGTCAGCAGGGAGTCCTCCTCCTGTTCCGTCGGAGACATGGCTGACAAGTAGGCACCTACTTGCTGCAACACGTCAAGAGATAGGTGGATCGAAATTATGGGTTCCGATGCAAAATTTGCACTACGCGAAATGTGCGCGAAATGTGTTGGTGTACTTCTCATAAAAGGCAGTTCTCAATGTTAGCATTTCTTGCAAAATATGCACATTTTATTGCGGCTTGACCCCCGGTTTCCCGTAAAAAAGATTGACAAGCGCGAATAAGCTGATGTGTTCGGTGTTTGGTTGTTGAAAATTCAGTCAAGCAGTTGTAACACAACACTTGACTTTTTTTCGTTTAAAAAATTGGACTCAGTTATTTCGTGTTTTGTCGCTTTTTAACCGTTTTAAAAAGTAACAGGTTTCTAATTTATTTTCACGTGTAATGGATTTGATATGTAACAAGTTTTGGTGATCAGAACTTTTCCTCTGACCTCAGCCCCTATTTCCAGATCAGGGGCTCTAGCCAAATTACCCAAATTGACAATCTACAATCGATAAGGCTAATAGAAAACTAATCAAATGTATGGAAATGACGTCATCTCAACGATAAGTCACGTGATTGAAAACAAAAATGGATTACGACGAGGCGTTATTATTGCAGAAAGAGATACGATACGAAACGTTTGTAACTTGGCTAGGCCTACTGATCTCAATTTATGTCTACTCCGAATTTTTCTTTTTAAGAATCTAGTGACATCTATCGCCCTAAATTTACAACTACAACTGACTTATCATCCTACATCGCGACAACAACCACAACACTTGCCCACTAGACAACACCCGTCTGAAGGATGAGGAACATGCTTATACATATCCTGTTCCCTAAACCTCTAGAAGAGTAAGTATTGACCGAAGTTAGTCATGTTCTTTGGTGAAGATCCGGTGAAGACGAATTACTGCTGTAACGAAATTTTGCAGGAAACAGAAGCCCAGTTGCCAAGCACTAAGCAGATTACAATTACATTAAAAGATTCGTCCAAAAACGTGAGCTTACCGTAGCTAGTGGCAGCTCAAGCAGCAGGCTGGCAGGTCGCTCTCTCTGCTCCGTTGGCGCAGACTGCACCGATAGCAGGGATCCCGCCTTGTCCGGAGACAACACGGCCTGGAAAACGAAGATTTTCGTATATTTGTTGGCAAAAAATGACTTCTCGCTACTCAAGTACCAAAGGGACCAAGTCATCTTCTACTTAACCTTTCTAGAAATAATATAGGAATAGTGACTATACGACTATATAATGAATTTAGTTCATGATCACACAGATGGTTAATGGTAATGGAGGTTAATAGTTTGGTGATGATTTAGAATATTATCATTTGGATTAGCTGCCAGCGTGCCGGCCCGCAAGCCTCCACCTTTCTTATCTTGCCATTATAAGGAGAAACTACTGCAGACCCAGCAGACCTGCCTGTGTCCTGGGGCACCCTTACCTCTGAGATGACATCTGTGGGCAGGTCGACGGAGCATGACAGAGCAGTTGACGTTGGTGGTGCTGAAGAGCCGAGGACCTGGGTGTCAAGCTTCGACAGCTCCTGCAAACAAATTACAGCTTTTAGTAAGAACCACCACCACGTACAGACACATGGTCCTTAACTGCTGGCCTCCAACAGAAGCTCAAAGTCACGCAGCGAGCAATAGAGAGAGCTATGCTCGGAGTTTTATTGCGCGATAAAATCCGGAACGAGGAAATCCGCCGAAGAACTAAGGTCTTCCGGCTGATGACGATGATGACCACGTAAGTCTTCCCATAGTCTCATGGTCATCCCGCTGTAGGATGGCTGTCTCTGCTAAGATAGGTAACCGTGACCAAAATTGGGTCAGAAGGCTCTTTTTTTTGGACTAGCCCGCTACACTGCCTACTGGTAGTTGTTCCGGGTCTGGCTGTGTGTGTATGTGAGTATATATGTTTAAAAACGCAACAAAAATTTCCAAACCACTGGAACTTCTGGAAGTCACAATCAATAGTGGCAAGCACTAGAAAAACCTCGAGGCAATGAAGCTCGACGAGTCCCGGAGAAACATTACTATCTTGGATCCCGCAACGAAATCAATCAGAAAAGAACAGCGGAGGAGTAAGGAAACATATTTTCCACTTCCCTCCAAATCAAGCAGGAGACAGAACAGAACTATTCCAATAGGACCAAAGGGACGTTTACAACTGGGAGAGACCCAGTTGCCAAGCACCACGGATTACAAGTAACATTATCTATCTAATTATAGCTTTATTTTCGAGCCGTTTGGGGTTGAAACCCTCGGGTCGTGGGGCCGAGTGATCATCTTCTTTTTAAGGAAATTCCCAAAAGGTTGACACTTCCCGTGATCCAAGAGCTGGTTTTTACTTTGGGCAAAGGTTAAGCATTGCCATCCAACGTGACAATGCAGCCAGTCTCTTGGGCATATTCCCAGATGACGGCGATGTGGAGGAATTTTTTGATACCTTTTGTTTTTTTTTGTTTAATAGTTATAGATTTTTCTTTTTTATTGTACGTGTAAAAATGGGTCCTAAAATGTGATGAGCTGTTACATTTGATTCCAATAATAGGTGTGGCTAAAACGCTGAAGACATGAGAGAAGAGTGCGCTGAAGAATACACGGAAATTAGGTCTAGTTTAGACAAGGTCCGCATAGTAAATAACTCGTAGCCTGAACATAATATTCCGTTATTTCCGCCAAAGAATGATGTGATGTGCAGATTGTTCTTATTCACAGTCAGATCAGTCAGTTAAATGGTTCGTGTTCGTTCAGTATCCAATAAAGTAAAATTTACCAATAATCCCTTGTCATTTCCAGGAGGTGGTATGCTTCACGAGTATGTATCGGTGACCTTCGAGAGACCGAAGACGAGACCAATGGAACGACCCATTGGTCTCGTAGTCGCCCCACTGTAGTGTGTGGGATCCTAGGTTCGATCTCCAGGTTGAGCAAAGTGAATTATTTTCCCGGTCATGTCGGAGTGTCATCCCATCGAATAATGACAACTAAGTAGAAAGAGTGTCCACCTGTAATTGCACACGCAATTCTATTAATTCCATTTCATTTCATTTGCTGCGGTTGCGCCCATGCAGCCGCGTCATTTAAATTTTCTTACGTTTTTGCAATTTGCAGCTTAGTATTTAGATGTATGGCAGCTATACTCAACCTGCGGCCCGCGGGCCGCATGTGGCCCGTCGCCCACCAGGAGTTACAAATCTATTGTATACTATTTTAAATTTTGCTCCCATCAGAAAAACTGTGGGCGCCGAGTAAATAAAATAGGTAAGGTTTAGTATAACATAATTATGTAACGCAAATAATCAAAGCTAATCTCGCTTTGCAGTGAATTAGTGTTGTTTATTGTAAAATTATTATTTCTTAATAATATCAGCACGCGTAGCATGACCACCCTATGTCTACGGAAGAAAAGATATACTGACAGCAAGAATAGACAAGTCGGTACAGTTTGTCTATTCTTCCTGTCAGTATGTCTATTCTCCACTCCTGTAAGCCAGAATCAACAGTGGCGACCACCAGAAAAACACCAAACCAATGAAGCTCGACGAGTCCTAGAGAAACGATTCAGTTGTCTTGGATCACGCAACGAAATTAATCAGAAAAGAACAGCGGAGGAGTAAGAAAAACATTTTTTTTTCCACTTCTAAATTAAGCAGGAGACAGAACCGAACTGGCCAATAGGCACAAGAGACGTTTAGAACTGGGAGAAACCCAGTTGCCAAGCAACTCCTTATCAGTTAAAAAATTGGTTGTCTGTAAAGTCGGTTTACTGACGATAGTTGAACGTGACAACGCGAAAGAATCATTACCTTTATCGCTGTAATTATCGTTGCTATAAACAATTGACACCACATTCACTTTTCACTAGGAACGCCTCAGAGCGAGGTAACGCCGCAGAGCGAGGTAACGCCGCATGACGTCATGTAACTCTATCGAATTATAAGACGTTGTCACGTCAAAACTACCTTTAAAACGTTAACTGAAATAAATGACATTGACTTTGTACTTCGCGTTCTCATTAAAGTTTCATAAACTCCCCGTTGCACGCCATGATCAATAAAAGATTGATTTTCTAAGAACGACGTCGGCGAAGTTTCATAAAATCGATAGTGTTAAAGATGCTTCCAAACGGGCAACACTTTTACTACAATATGTAGTTGCAACATTTTCGAGTACGACCCGGTAACACTTAAAGCACTCCAGACAATGTGCCCTAGAAAAAGGAATATGGTTCAAGACCATCCAACTGCACCTCTTAAACTCGCCTTGGATAGACAATAGTTTAACTGGGTAGGCAGGACCTCGTGTTATTGTTTCGATTACGCTCCGGACAGGCAGGCCAAGGAGGCTCTTACTGCGATTGAGGGCCGCTTCACGAGGCAAGCCCTCCGATTATCCAAACAACAGCTGAGTGTGGTCACAGCCGCCATAACTGGCCATGGGTCTTTCAATAAACATCTTTTTGTCATAGGAGTCACAGACAGCCCACTGTGCAGAGCCTGCATGGGGGCAGGCGAGACAGCAGCCCATGTGCTTCTGAACTGCCCTGAGGTAGCTTCATACAGGGCAAAGTACTTCGGTAACCCAGGTAACCTACGGAAGATCGCCAGCGACGTCAAGGCGCTGCTGGCCTTTCTTGGGGAGCTGGGGTGGATCGAAGCGGTGGATTGAGGTGGGAAGTAAATCTACTTCCCACCTGTACCTACGGAAAATACGCGCTGAGACGTGGAGTTGCGGACACCAGCCCGTCATACTACTTTACTACGCTCCGGACACATTCTTTTCAATAGGTATACATACCTCATGCAGAAAGTAAGTTCGCCGTTATGCAATACATATGACCGCAATGAGTATGCATTCCATATTTTGATGACATGTGTTCGAAATGGGACGAAGAGGTTCAGTCTTTGGCGACAGTTCCATTGGATTATGTAATTCTTATTTCCTTGACCGACGTCAGATTAGTCAAAAATGATACCACTATTGTTAATAGTGGTTTGAAGGATAGATTTAACTTCTTTAAATAGAATGATGTGTAACTAGTGTAGAATTACTGTAGATTATTTGTATTGCATGTTGTGCACGCGAATCAACTCTTTTATTACCTATAGAAAAAAAATAAACAATGGCGCCAATTCCCTAGTTCACAAACCAAAAATTTGATGATTGGATCTATTACTGCCAGTCAGCTGAAGAAAAGGACGGCGACACATTCGAACTAAGTTAGAGATATCAAATTAGTTTTACCTTGAAATTCGCCATGTTTTTAATCAATACGTTTTGACAAGACAACTATGTATAATTGTTTGAACATTTAAGATCTACTTTTTAAAATTGACAGCTCTTATTAATATTTGCCTCTTCCTTGTTTTATTGGAGAGAAAGAGATATAATAGCTTAAAATAACTCGTGCACAGCAGAATTGACACCATTGTCGGGAAATTATGATCCGTTTATGAGTGTCGAAAAATATGGCGCGCGGAATGATCATAAAGTGTTGCTATATATAATACTTGCTTGCTTGCTTGTCAAAGTCAAAGTAATACTAAGTATAAATTAAGTAGTTTTAATTAGCAATCAGTTTGATTTTGCCTAGACTGTAGATTGTCCTATGGAGCCCGGACCAGCATGTTTCCAAGCATTCTTATCATGGATATAATCCTCTAAACTGTAATATGCTTGTAATATGCTTGTTGTTGCTTGTCTTTGCCCGGGTCACACTAAAAATATTGCCAAATACTCTTTTATTGTGGCCAAACGGTCCAGACCGTTCCCAAACGACGGCCACCCTTGTAAGCCAGAATCAACCGTGGCGACCGCTAGAAAAGCGCAGAGGCAGTGAAGCTTGTGATATCTTTAAATCGTCGATCCCACAATCCCTTGAGACCAGGGTCTTTAACCAGTGCGGCCTACCCGTAATGACTTACGGAGCCGAAACGTGAACACTCACCGTGGGCCTGGTCCACAAATTCAAGGTTGCTCAGACTGCCATGGAGAGAGCGATGCTCGGGGTTTCTCTGGTGGATAGAATTCGCAATGAAGTCATTCGCCAGAGAACTAAAGTCACCGACGTTGCGCATCGAATTAGCACGATGAAGTGGAAGTGGGCCGGCCATGTTTGCAGACGGACAGACGATAGATGGAGCAGACACGCTCTAGAGTGGAGACTTCGTTTGGGCAAGCGTAGTGTGGGACGCCCTACGGCACGATGGACCGACGATTTAAAGAAGGTGGCTGGCAGCGGATGGATGCGGGTTGCCCAAGACCGGGATAGTTGGCGAACTCTGAGGGAGGCCTACGTTCAGCAGTGGACGGTAATATGCTGATATGATGATGAGTGAAGCTCGACGAGTCTTGGAGAAACATTACAACTGTCTTAGATCCCCGCAACGAAATTAATCAGGGAAGAACAGCGGAGGAGTGCAGAATACTTATTTCAGCAACATTTTGAGTGGGTGGAGCCATACTTAAAACATTGCTGGCAATATACGTATTGCCGGGAAAATACAATCTGTTTAGGAGCGCCATGACACATTTGGCAATTACAATTCGTTTGACGTAATTAATGAATACTTAGTACCTACTTGAATTAATTGAAGTGTATGTTTGTTCACGCATAACGTTTTTCTGTGTAGTCCGATTTCGATGATTCTTTTTTTAATGAATATTGTATACTATGTCCTTTCTTCTGATTCATCATCAAAATCCGTGCAGCAATTTAGTCGAGAAAGAGTAATTTTAACCAAAATCGCTTTCGGAATCATACTATTCATAACTTATTTTAAATCGCTAGTCTGGTCACTCCCTTAAAGCAAACTATATAGATGATAGAACATTAGGTACTGCATGATAAACTAATGATAGTGACCATCAGACAATGCCGCGATATCGATCTGTTGAGCAGCTCTGTTTGAAGGTCTATGATTTAAATAGTTCTAGGTAAAAGAATGAATGTTTTAGTAAAGCATAAGTTATCTGTGATGGCGCTGTCAACAAATTTAAAAGTTTATTTATTTATTGATCCAACGACTTAAGTACTCACTAAAATATACACAAACAAAAGTCACATACAGTTTCAGGTAGGTATAGTGAATTTATCACTTACAGAAGTGCACAGCGATATCTGGTAAAAAAGTAAGTAAGTTTACCTACAAGTTGGACATCGTGATATAAATTATATACGGGTAAAAGTACAAAAAAAAACTAAAAACGAGCCATGTTCAAAATACAACTGGGAATTTAGAAATTTAGAATATTTAATTGAATATAAAAAAATACATAATAATTTAAAATAAAAGCAAATGGATATGTACTACATACAAATATATTAGTGGGACTGAGTTAAGTGGGACTTGTCTCAGAAAAAAGTTTAAACAAATGACGGCCTAGCAATGTTTGTGTGCATTTATGGCAAAATACCAAGGCATTTCAAAACATTAAATACAAGATTATTTAAAATTAAGTTTTGTAAATGGTTGAGTACTTAAAGGTGGCTTGTATAATAAAGATTTTTTAGATAAAAAAGGTTGATGGTTGTAAAAATGTTGGCCTTCTCCGCCTAACTTTATAATTTGCTATGTTTTATCCCAGTTATACATGTTTGTGCTATATAAACATCGATATATATGTACCTACTAAATATTATACTTCTATGCATATACATTTGTATTTGACACCATTGTACCTAGGTTAGATGTAGGATTAATACAGTCAATTTTATCTTTACCATGTTCAGAGACCACAAAAAATTTTTGTGAGTTAATGACAGTCCTTGTTGAGTGATTCAATTTTATTATGTTGTTGTTGTAAGTAGATAAGCATTATATTGATAGATCTTAAGATAAATAAAAATTGTATGAAGATATCTTGTAAAAGGGTACGATGGGGTTGACATATCTGACCCCTAAATAAAAACAGATTAAAAAAAAAAAACCATTGTACATAGACCACAGAATACTTAATAGTACTACGTACCTATACCATGTTTTACCATGTTGTAGGTAAGTTTGTAATAATAACAAAGTATTAATATACTTACTTTGTAATAATAAAATATTTATTTGCGTAAAATATAGTTCCAAAGTAAGATACGTTGGTATTACAGTCAATGGTGGTATGCAATTAATCCATAATATACGGACTCTCGCACAGCACTCACCTATGTCTTTATTTTCTCCTGCGACCCATTTTCCCACAATACTATTCGTATAAAATAAAAAACCGGACAAGTGCGAGTCGGACTCACCCACCGAGGGTTCCGTACATATTTGTAGACCGTACATATCCATACTTCTATACTGATCCATACTTTAATCTACTTAATATTATAAATGCGTTTTTTGCGACCTAAACGGCCGTATCTTATTTTCACGTTAACATAGAGGGTTGATTTTTTTACAGCGTCAAGGGACCGTAGACTTAAGTATATGGTTTTAATTTCAACTCGATACCTCCACGCGTTCTTGAGATAAAGGGTCTTGACAGACAGACAGACGGACAACAAAGTAATCCTACAAGGGTTCCGTTTTTTTTCCTTTTGAGGCACGGAACCCTAAAAATAATGTAACTATGGATCGTTTTTAGATTTAATGTTTTTTCCTGATTCTTTCCTCTTTTTTTAAATTATTTTTCTTTTTTGTTGTTATGATTTCGCCGTTATTGAAAAATGAATACAGTAAATACCAATTTTCCCTCGATCCAAATTTGAAGGAAATTTCATATCATCAATCATTATTCTCTGTTACTTTTGTGCGGCGATATTGAATATTTAAAAGGTTTTTGATTAAAAAACCTTGTTTGTAAGTTTGGGGCGCGCTGGCCTATCCGAACACGCTTTATCTGTGGTCGCCATTAAATGGCGGCCGGAGGGAACATACTTTGAATAATAGGCAAGGAAATTTTAACTTGGGTTTAATTTGCGTTGAAAATAGACAAAGGAATAATGTTATTAACTTAGACTTTTTGTAGAAAGACTAGTAGAAAATAGGGGCACAGGAGGTGCCGCTAGTTCGGTGACAGTCGAGTAATTGCACGCGTGGCCGCCATTTTCCTGCGGACGATGAATATGGCGTAATGTAACGGCCATGTCATTGGTTGTTGTACCGAATCTCACGTCATCACGTGATGGTAAAGGGACGGCTATTGGCAGCGGCAGCAGAATACCGTTATTACTGGTGTTACCAGCTACGATAACACGTTGGAAATAGATACGCCGTCAACACTGGCTAAGTGTAATCTCATTCAGTAAGTTACTGAATGCGATTACACTTTACTGAATTCAGTAGCGACTGAATTTTAGTCGACTTAATTTAGCCAAGTGTAATAAGGGCTTAAGCCAATCGCAGTACGGCAGTACTGCCAGGTTTACTGCTAATAGTTACGCAAAATATCAATAGGATTTTTGGTAAGGAATTTCTCAATAGTAGTTCTCGTCTATTGCCCTAATTTTGTATAGGAATTAAATATGGCTGGTAAAATGTAGGTGTAAAATATACCGATCACCTATCTAGCCTTTTTAACCGACTTCAAAAAGGAGGAGGTTATCAATTCGAATGTTTATATATATATTTTTTTAATGTATGTTCGGGCATAACTCTGTCATATATAGACGGATTTGCAAAATTCTTTTTTTGTTCGAAAGGGGTTTATTCCGAAATGGTTCCATATAAATTTTATCAAAATTGATAGAGCCCTTTTTGAGAAAATCAACAAATTTCCAAATAAATTATTTAGACGACGTTTTAGTTTCTTCAATTTTTGGAAGACTTACAATCTCTTTTAAGTGTGTCGCCGTTTCTTAATGGATTTGGATGTTAGGGCAACACTAGAAAGCGAAAAATAAAAAGTTTTTTCAAAAAAAAGAAAACCGCCTTCAAAAACTAAAAAGTGATAAATAACTTTAGCACAGAACACACATTACTTTACTTTCGGAAATCGGTGGCAATACAAAACAACAAACACAAAGCCACCGCCACCGACTACTCTACTACTAAATACTCGGCTCTCTTAAGACCCTCACCTAACGGCTCGGGTCTCAATGGCGCCTCAGCGGTAATCACCAACATTACACACTTGTACGATAATGTACTATTATTCATGAACATGAGACAACCATACAGAGTAACTTAATAATAAATCCAGAATAGACAAAAAATAATGAAAAAATCGCATAAAGTTACTTTTACAATAAAATTTAGGCAAGTCAACAGCTGGAGAAAGTAAAATGGTGGACTGTGGAATGGGTTGGTTGTCTTTGGACTGATTCGCCCTATCCCCTCGTACTAGTATAAAACTGTATCACGATGCTTTGGCGGTTGAGAGTTTGTCATGCTCACTTGAATGTCTTGCTGATGGAGGCGCATGTGTTTGATCATTTGGTTCCCTTCAAAATGGTTGAGCTAAATGGTGCCGATCCGTGCGTCATGTTCGTGAACGGGCGCCGTCAGTTGAGACTGGTCATCTCTTAGCTACCTCGGTTATTTTAAATTTATTTTGAATTGTCTAATTTCATTGTCACTACACCTCTTTTAACGTGCACAACTTGTTATATTGTTCTCACATTGTACCCCTAGATTCAACATGAATGATGTAACCTAAATTTATAATATTCTATTGATTTTAAAAGAGTGTTCATCGAGTTTCTTGCTCGTTCTTCTCCATAGAAACCTACTGTTTGGAACGAGCAACTAGCTGCAACTTTTTGACTGACTGACTCCTTGACAATTCAAAAGTGCCTGTAAATGGTTTATTTGAAATAAATGATTTGAGTTTGAGTTTGAGTTTGATAGGTGATAAATTATAGCAAAGGGCCTTTTGGTTCAATCATCAATCATCACCCTTGGTTGACTGGTAGAAAATGCCTTAGGCATTAAGTTCGTCTTTGTACCTTTGTGCATGAAGTATAAATAAATAAATAAATGGGTCTGCAGTTTTGGTAAAATATCCAGCGATGTTTTAACAGTTCTTGTGAATTCAACGTTCTTCCTGCCTAGCAATAATAATAATAATAATAATAATACTGACTGTATATCCCGCGGAAGTGTGGAGGTCGTGGTTTCTTAAATGCTAAGACCCTGCACAACCGTGAGATATGCAGTCTCAGGGAATATTTCCTAGAAGCCAACGTGGGAATGCACCGAGATGTAGTTGCAGTGGACAAGGGCCTCACCCCGCTTTCCTTGGCTAAAGAGAACTGGTGCAAGCCTGTAGTGCTTGAGACTAAAGATCGCGAGGAGGTTTGGAAGAGTAAGGAGCTTCACGGACGCTTTTTCCGGGCCCTACACGGGCCCGATATGGATTTCTTAGCGTCCGTATCCTGGCTACGATTCGGTGATCTATTTGGAGAAACCGAAGGTTTTGTCTGTGCAATTATGGACGAAGTTATTTTGACGAATAACTACCGGAGATTTATTGTGAAGGACGGCACGGTTGACATTTGTCGGGCATGTCACCGACCGAGAGAATCAATCCGTCACATTATCTCTGGATGTTCTTGTCTTGCTAACGAAGAGTACTTGCATAGACACAACCTTGTGGCCAGGATTATCCATCAGCAACTTGCTCTGAAATACAACCTCGTGGAATCAGAAGTACCATACTACAGGTATGTGCCCGATCCAGTTCTTGAAAATGGCAATGTCACATTGTACTGGGATCGATCCATCATCACTGACAGGACTATTGTAGCCAATAAGCCTGATGTAGTGGTGGTGGATCGATTGGAGAAGCGCGCAATGATTATTGACATAGCAGTTCCGCATGACGTGAACCTCGTGAAGGTCGAAAAAGACAAGCAAATAAAGTATCTTGACTTGGCCCGCGAGGTTGTCGACATGTGGGATGTGGACTCAGCGATCATTGTGCCGATAGTTGTTACAGCCAATGGCTTAATTGCCAAGAGCCTCGACCAACATCTAAGGAGGCTCTCGTTAGGCGGCTGGATCAAGGGCTTGATTCAGAAGGCAGTACTTCTGGACACGGCCCGCATTGTCAGGAGGTTCCTCTCTTTGGAGCCCTGACCGCCGGTAGCTTGGCCCCTGTTCCCGATACCGATCGGGCTACTATTTTTTCTATTTTTAAATGTTTTTATTTTTTATTAATACCTATTTAAAAATGTATTTTATAGGTCAATATAATGAATAAATGGTGATAATAATAATAATCGTGAGAAAGTTCATGCAGATTGATGAACACGAAGTAGGCCCCCAACACAATACGCCGTCAACATAATACACACCACACGCTACATTTACTTGGCTCCGGCCCGTAAATGCAGTTGAAACCAGCCAAAAGCTGAGAACAAAGAAGACAAACACAAATAATAATAATATGTGGGGACATTTTCACACACGGCCATCTGACCCCAAACTATGGAGACCCTGTACTATGGGTGTCAGACAGCTGATATACATACACAAATACATTTTTTTTTGTAAATACATACATATATAGATATACAACACCCTGACACAAGGCAAAGACAAGTGCTCATCACACGATTGTTTACCCTGGGCGGGAATCGGACCCGCAACACGCTGCGCAGCAGTCGAACGCTCAGCCAATGCGCCAACCGTGTCGAACAATAATAATATTAATAATAATATTTGTACGGTTCAAAATATGGTACCTAAGAAAACCTCTCAGCTAATATTATAATCTATATTTCTGATCAACATTATGCTGTCAAAACATTAAAAGACTTAATTTCCCTTATAACTTTTGCACGGGAACAAAGTTTTGTTTCCCACGTCTTGAACTTTGGTTTTAGATTACAGCTCAAATATTACGCAAACAATTGAAATGTCATGTCATAACATGATTACTTTTCTATTTTCAGTTGAAGAGTAATTTGTAAGGATTCTGTAAGTTTCCTCCGTATTCATAGCATTAGGTAAATTTTTATTTTTAAGCCGAGTACAATAGCTCAAACGTCATCAAAGACAGATTATTTATTTTATTATTTATTTAATTCGAACACAAGATTCATATTTTTGTTAGTAACACTTATCAAACTATGTTAGTAACATTTCCTACAACTAAAACAAAAAGCAACTAATTTAAAAACCTATAAGTATGTCCGCTTCCCGCCGCACCAGACCCGTAGGCGTGCATACGAGTCCAGTGCTCCAGGAACGGGCAATCAGGCTTATTCGCTATCACCTTTAAAATGCAGTTGGTGCTCCCCCGAATCCTTCGCATCAGGGATGCCGTTCTTTTGCGCATTATAGCTTGAAAGCTATCTGTGTCTGCCTCAGCGAACATGCCTGACGCGCTACAGAACCGCGGGAGCCCCAACAGCATCCTAAAGGTCTTATTGTACTGTACACGAAGAACGTTGTAGGCCCTCTGCGTGTGTCTAACCCGGATTAAATACAAAATAAAGAGAAACGCGGTGGCACAACGCCTGTAACTAATTATAAAAGACCCTTAGCGAAGCTAAAAGTTTTTTCCGTCCGTCTATGGAGGGTAGGTTATATGAACTATCTCTATCTTTCTCATATGCGGAGAAAGCTGAAAAAAGCTATTTTACAAAAAAAAATTAACAAAAAGGACAACCGCCTTCAAAAAGTATAAAATAACTTTCAATTCGCAAGTCGGCGGCTTTGGTTTTGCTTGTTGTTTTGTATTGCCACCGACTTGCGAATTGAAAGTTATTTTATACTTTTTGAAGGCGGTTGTCTTTTTTGTTAAACATTTTTTTTCGCTTTTTAGTGCATACTTCTCATCATAGAAATTATATACGAAACGGCGACACCAAAAAAAAACTGTCATCCCTTAATTTTTAACCCTTGGGGGTGGAATATTTTCTTGAATTTTTTTTGGGAGCAAATTTGAGGTATACACTATCAATTAAAAAAAGAATCATCGAAATCAGATTACACTGAAAAAAGTTATGCGTGGTCAAACATAAAAATAAATATATAAAAAAAAAAAAATGTTCATAAAATGAAAACTACTGGGTTAAATAATGTTAAATTTTTATGGGACCAAATGGCAACTATTCCGCATCAAACTGAAGAAGAATCACGTAAATCGGATCATAAATCTCAGAGTAATCGATGTACATACATTAAAAAAAAACCAACCGAATTGAGAACCTCCTCTTTTTTGAAGTCGGTTAAAAAAGACAACCGCCTTGAGTCGGAGGCAATTGAAGACAACAAACAGAAAAAAGTCACCGACTTCCAAATCTAAAGAAGGAGGTTCTCAATTCGACTGTATGTTGTTTTTTTTTTTGTATATTTGTTACGCGATTTCTCCAGCAAATGTGAATCAATTTTGAAAATTCTTTTTCTTATAGGTCTCAGGGGTGGCCCCCTATAAATGATATCGAAATTATTTAGCACTTTTTGAAAAATCAACAAAATCCCAAAATAATCTACATAGATTTAGTTTCTTCAATCTTTGGAGTACCCCTGTTTTAACAGTGTTGCCGTTTCTTAATGGATTTGGATGATAAGGAAGTACTAAAAACCGAAATATAAAAAGCTTTTTTACAAAAAAGACAACCGCCTTCAAAATCTAAAAAGTGATAAATAACTTTAGCACATATCACACATGACTTTAGTTTCGGAAGTCGGTGGCAATACAAAACATTAAACAGAACAAAGCCACCGACTTCCGAAACTAAAGTCATGTGTGATAGTGCTAAAGTTATTTACCACTACTACATTATGGAGGGCCCAAGTTCAGATAAATATTGTGCAAAAAAAACTGATTTTCAGACGTGTATACTGAATTCGTTTCTAAAAAATTCCTTTCCTAGGCCAGATTTCGTTCCAAAGTTTGAACGAAATCTGGCCGTTTAAAGTGGGTCAAAATCGCGTCCAAAGAAGTCGGTTACAAACAAACATACAAACATACAGGTGAAGCTAATAAAAAGCGTATAAAAGTTTGTCTTTGTTACGAACTTAGATATAAATGCAAGATACCATTATATTAAAAATATAAGGAGTGTTATAACGCCGTAATCACGTAATGGGTTTAAAACCCATCAAAATTGGATACCTACCTTGATAAATGAAGCCATTATATACCTAGATTTGCGGGGGTAATGTTGATCACAATATTCCCCCATTTTGCTATAAGGTTATGAGGCACTTTAGCAAAGAAACATAAAAAGACATGGAAGTTAGATAGGCCTTTTGTGTAGGATGCAACTTGTGTCGACACCCTTGCGCCATCCCATCTTCCTAGCACGTCGTGTTGTGCTGGGGCGGCTGCTGCAGGTGCCGAAAACCTCAAAAGCCGTAAATATAACAACCTTCTTGAAAGTTATATACATTTTTGAGCCGTTTGGGGTTAAAACATTAGGGTCATGGGGCCCGAGTGCCCACCTTGTTTTTAGGGACATTGCGAAGCGGCTGGTCGATTCTTTACGTGACCAGAGGGCTGGCCTTTTCTTGGGCCAAAGAATTAGCATTGCCATTTAACGTGGTAATGCTGCTAGCCTTTTGGGCACTTGTCCCATTGAGAGCGATGCGGACGAGTTTTTTGATGCTCTATGAGCCCTCCTCCCTAAAGACATGTGTTTTAAAAACATCAGTGCCTTACTTACATTTATCTTGCTGCTAAGAACTCAAAAAATTTGATAAACACACAACTTTCAAATAAACCTACTCGGAGTATTTGCGCCTCATTTTAATGGAAAGTGGGCGATCTACGCGTGAACAGCGCATTCGACCTTTCTCGCCCACATCTATGCTGTAAAGGTTCGTATACGGAGTGTGACACATACTTCGGCGAAAAGGTTGAAGAGTGTCGGTGATTAGGTCCAGGGGGCCAGCACAGAGGAAACGTAAAGGTCCTCCAAAACGGACAACTTTTCTAGCAACGTTGGATCTAAGGGGCTATCATTTGGAGTAACCGACCAAAATGATTTTTTATTGTTTTTATTTGTTGCACGGTGGAAATCCTCATGGATTTCCTCCATCGTGGGGGTGTCGGAGGGGCAAGACGGACTCTTACCGGCTAAAACCACGTTTTCCCACCACTACCTAATGGCCGACGGTGCGGGATTCGCAAGAGCGGTAAAATTTAAGGCGGTTACGGCCTACTAAAAGGTAATTTTATAAATTTTGTAATTAATCATTATATTAGTATTCATAATCATAAAAATAGCCCTTGTACCTTATACGATGCCAACAAAATATACTTTAGATGTAAATAAGTAATAACCTGCATTTTTTTGAAGTCTGTTAAAAATTTCTCTATGTTTCGAATAACATATATGATTTTATGACTTCTGAGACTTCTAAGATGTCATTGTAACATCTTATAAATTAAAAATGGTCGCGCAATATTATTTTTGTCCGGAATTATTTCTGCTAAGTAATTTAAACAGTAAAATTGTTTCTGTTTTTGCTTTTGCTTTATAAAACCACAAAGTCTAAGTAGTCACGTCACGTTACGTAAGAGTTTAGAGGCTCAATCAATTATTTGAAAACTAGCGGCCCGCCCCAGCATCGCACGGGCGATTTTATTTTTGATTTCCAAAATTTTATTTTATACAAACTTTGTCCTGGCAATACCGAACACAACAAAAAAGGAATTAAATACAATTTGGTGCAGTCATTCGGAAGTTATGCGCGTTAAAACATTTCGACAACTTTGTTTTATATCTACTATGTAAGGATAACGATTCAAGGATTAGGAGTAATAATTTATGTTAAATATGGACCATGATTTAACATGATTGTAATCCTCAGCATCGAATTAACTATGTATAAAGTTCACTTCATCTAGAGTTCACCGAAAGAGAAAGGTTGTTACAGAATAGCATAGCTAGAGTTCAGAGTTGACAGCTCATCTCAAGATCACTTTACCATAATTCACTGAAGGGAGACCTTTATAATAGCAATGAAACAGTGAGTTACGCAATGAAAGAGGTCTCTCATCATTCTCATGGCAAAGGTCACAGCCGTTTTGTTTCGCGTAATAATGGCGGGCTACCAATATCGTGAATGAATGAATGAGTGAATGAAATGGAGGTATTCATTTGCTCTAATGAGTTCCTTTCAACAGAGAAATGATTCTTTTTTCTTTTTAGAGTGATATTTTGCTAGAATTCTTTTTTTGAATGAATATGGCTATTCAAATATAGGAAGACCAAAGAAATAATACTTGCAATAGGGTATTTTACTCTAAGTATACGAGAAAAAATCTATTAAATATGTATAATGAGACAGTTTAGGCATAAAGCAGTCGGAAAATGTAAGTTTTAGTTCATAAAATTACAAAACAATTTTTTAAATTCAATTTAAGATTTCAATATTTTTAATCTGTTAACACCGTGAAATAGTAGCGGCCATGTCATTACGCCATACAGCTGTGTAAACAAAAAATTGTCAACTATCAGTCAACCGATTGGCGTAATATACGGTTTTGTACTTTTATTATTTTTGTAACCAACGTAATTTTTTCATTATTACACCTATTACAAAATATGCTTTTAATTATTTTTAAATGATATACAATTATCATGTTTAATACGAGTAATAAGCTCATTCGATATAAAACGAACTGACGTCATTTACGCTGAGCAATATGGCGTCCAGTAAGAGGCGTTTTCGTCAAACTACGCGCGAAATTTGAAAATTGAAAATTTAGATGCATGTTTACGGCACTTTTCGATTGAATAAAAAAATTGTGTTTTTTTTGGTGGCATATTAACACTTCAGAATTTCATTGAGACACTTTTCAAAAATGGGTGTAATACCCTATTATGTGATCTCTTCCTAGTTGTATCTTATATCTAAATATCTACATAACATATAAATAAGATTGACTTCAATTTTATTATTAGCTGATGCCCGCGACTTTGTCTGCGTGACTTCTGCGTCTGCTTTTCAGCGGGACTTTAATTCTACGGGAAACATTATTTTTTTAGTAAGTTACTCCTTATTCCTGCAGACGCTGTAAGGAGGCTGATGAAACCCCACTTCATCTTCTGGGGGAATGCTGAGCACTAATTCACAAGCGCAATAACCATCTGGGCAAACACCTACTAAGCCCGGATGAAATAATAGAGATTGCCCCGAAGAAGATCCTGCAGTTCATCACAGCTGCAGGGTTTGATGGCGATCTCTAACCAACACAAGCGGTGATCACAATAGATCAATACTGGTCGCAGTTATACCATAGTCACATTCAAAAAAATATTAAAAAATCTTCTTATTACATCAGCTATCTGCAGTGAAAGCCCCGTCATAATCGTTCCAGTCGTTTCAGAGATGTCTGTTTGTTCCGGCTAGAACAAACATACAGACAGACAGACGCAAAATACGCACTGAGACGTGGAGTTGCGGACACCAGCCTACTACCTACTACTAGATAGACCGACAGACAAAAATTTTTGGAACGAAGTTCCTTATCGCGCGTTGTGAAAGGGGGCTAGACGGAAAAAATTCTTACGAAAAGTTGTCACGACATGCTATAATAAGCTAAATTGAATCGTTGGAACTGTCAAATAGAGTTCATTATTAGTTGAATGGCGGCTTTTCTATGAAAATATTGGAGCGAATTAAAACCTTATTTTTGCTATTTTTATTACTTCACAAACGCAGACAATTCGAACAGAAAAATTGAATCGTTGGAACTGTCAAATAGAGTTCATTATTAGTTGAATGGCGGCTTTTCTATGAAAATATTGGAGCGAATTAAAACCTTATTTTTACACATTAACCGTGAAATTCGGTTGCACATAGCTCCTATTGTCCGGTCGGGCACCAGCCTATACGTTTCTCAGAATAATTTTATCATACCTAGTTTGGTAAAATTTCAATTTTTAACCGTTTACGTTTACAAAATAAAGTCCGAATTCGCTTTTCGTAGAATATGTTTATGTATTTAAAGGCGGCGCGGCGAACTCTTTGAACTAGGTACCTACGGCGATATGTTTAGTACCTAAGTTTATTCGCTCAAAAATATTATTATAACTTCAAAAAAATAAAATTTTATTACAATTCCTTCACTAATTAATCGAAAGGAACTTCGTTCCATCCGGGTGTCCCTTGACACCTCAAGTTTTTTTTAAATTGTTTTTTGATATAAATACCGGATTAGTATACCTACCTTTACTTTCTTTAATTGGTTATGTAGACAATTTTACATGTGGTACTTTTCTTTTTTTTTTTATTGGAATTTAACTATCTTGTTTAAATTAATTTGAAAGTGGAGATTTAGACAATTTGTAATTCAATTATTTTTCTTTGACATTTGTAATTTGTTATGTAGACAATTTTTTGGTTTAATACCTTTTTTTGAAATTGGAATTTAATTATTTTGTTTATATTAGAATCATTATTATTATCTCAATATTTGCATGCCGAATTTAGTAGGCGGAATATGAAGAGCTATTGTGTACTATGTTTATAAAATCTGTAACATACCATATTTCAGGCAAATAAATGAATCTATCTATCTATCTTAGTATTTAGTAAAAACATTTAGTAAAAAGCTGTCATTTTGATATTACAAACAGACACCTCAATTTTATTTATTTGTATAAATGTCCAATGTCTAGTTTCGAGTGGAATATTTATGTAGTAAAGGGTGTATGACTGTATGCAGATCAGCAGGATAAAAAAAGGAGGTTTTTAGTTCGATCCGTATGTTTGTATGTATGTATGTATGTTTGTCCGCGATTATCTCCCGTTTGGCTGAACCAATTTTGATGCGGTTTTCAGAAAAGTGTTTGTTACATGTTGGAGAAGGTTTTAGTATACAACAAACTGAAATTTTTTCAGCGCTTTTTCAAAAAATCAACACAAACCGAGAAGACGTTTTCGTTTCTTCCAACTTTCCATCTTTGGAGGACTTTCAATCTCTGTTTTAACTGTGTTGCCGTTCCTTAATGGATTTGGGTGATAAGGAGGCAGTAAAAAGTGGAAAATAAAAACTTTTTTGAAAAAAGAGATATCTGGCTTAAAGGACCAAAATGAAGACTCCGTCACAGTTCACGTGAAGACCAGTACCGGCCGGCGTCTTCATTTGGGACATGCGATTACCCTTTACTAAATTCAGTAGCGACTGAATTTATTTATTTATTTATACTTCATGCACAAAGGTACAAAGGCGGACTTAATGCCTTACGCATTCTCTACCAGTCAACCAAGGGTGATGAAGAGGTAACATGTCAACCTTAAGTCATCATTCATCATTTCAGCCGAAAGACGTCCACTGCTGGACATAGGCCTCCCCAAGAGGGGGTTTTGCCATAATCGCCACGCTTGGCAGGCGGATTGGCGATCGCAGTATGGTTGTTACAAAGGCACAGAGAACGCTGCTGCCCATTCTCTGGTAAATCCCTTAGTCGCCTCTTACGACACCTACGGGAAGATGTGGGATGGTGCTATTCTTTACGTCCGACACCACACGGACCTTAAGTAGTTCCACCAAAAGCCGTTAATTCACGTGGCGCTAGCGCTTCTTAAGAGGAAATACCACGGGCTAGAGAATTGAAAATTAGGTATTTGTAAAATCTATTGCTGTCGCGCGATGCCCGAACACGAACCGCAGAGCGCGATAGAGACAACTGCAGCTTTGACCGAAAATACCTATTAAAAGTACACAAAATCAATGATTCGTAGTCCCCTGATTTCTTCTCCAAAATTTAACCGATTTAACTGCTTTTTTCATTAAAAAACAAAGATAGGGTTTTGCCGTGTTCCTATGTTTTCTATTTTTTATATAATCAAGTCAAATTGGTTTTCTGAATGAACTAAAAACACAGCGGAAAATCATGCCAATTTTTTAGGTTTTTGAATATTCATATCTCTTTTAATAATAAATTTATGAGAAAAAAGAAAACATAGGGACATGCCAATAGTAGCCATGGATATTTATAAAAAAAATAATTGATCTACTGGCATTATCCAGGGAGGAAACAGGGGACTAAGTTTGTATGGAAAAACGGCCCTTGTGTTTCCTCTTAAGCAAAAGGTACGTAGAATAAGAAAATGTAACTCGCCGCTGCCGAAGCGTCAAGCTTTAGGTGGTAACGTGTTTCTTAGAAAATAGCACCACTGATCTTAAGTGATGATGCAGCCTAAGGTAGAGTACGCTCGCATTATAGGATGAACCAGTTCACTCGTGCCTTGAAGGTTTCCAGATTATACTTATCGGGGAACAGAGAGTAAATTCCATAGTCTGGCAGTTAGCACAATAAATGTAAAGCACCTGGTTCGAGATTTTTTTTTTTTTTTTACTATTAAATAGGCTTGCGTTTGACCGCAATTCACCTGATCGTAAGTGATAATGCGGCCTAAGTTGGACCACGCTTGCCTAAGATGAACCGGTTCACTCGTGCCTTGAAGATACCCAGATTATACTTATCAGGGAACAGAGAGGCGGGCAAGGAATTCCACAGTCTGGCAGTTCGCACAATAAATGTGGAGTCAAAGCGCTTGGTTCGAGACCGTGGAACTTCAACCATATAGCGGTGACGTTTCGCCGTATCTCTGCTCGTCCGATGATGGAACGGGGATGGGGGAATTAAATTGTGCAATTCCAAAGCACACTCTCCAAAATGTACCCGGTAAAAGACCGAAAGGCTAGCAACGGTGCGGCGATGTTCAAGATTGTGGAAGTAGAACTATATAGCGGTGACGTTTCGCCGTACGTAAACATTCAAAACGCCACAGAAACAACGAAACATCACATCATCTGCGTCGCCTTTTCCCAACAATTTTGAGGTCGGCTCGGCTCAGGTTCGGCAGGTAGGTTCGGCTTCCAGTCTATACAGATGCAGCTGAATACCAGTGTTTTACACGGAGCGACTGCCTATCTGATCTCCACAACCCAGTTACTGTAGGTCGATTCTAGGCGGCGCGCCGTGTTCCGCGCGCGCCACACTAGAGGATTCGGCGGCAATTAGACCGCCGAGGTCGACGGGACCCGCCTACGTTATTGGCGGGTCATAGCCTGGTGGGGGCGCGGTGCATGCGCGAGCGAATCCCGTACCCCCGCCCATAGGTCAGTCGAGGAACACCGTGGTGGTTTTAGACGGTACGAGTCCGGCACACCCCCGCCGTCTTCCCCGGACGGGGGATAGTCCAAGAGGATTTCCCCACGATAAAAAAAAAAAAAAAAAAAAAAAAAGGTCGATTCTGTAAAATTCAAACAACAACTCGCATCTCACATCGCTTAAGGTTCAAAATGACCTTGATATTTTTGACACTTTGAATCGGGTTCGAGTGCGAAGTGAGCGTCGAAGCGACGGGGAAATTACCTTACAGAATGCCACTTCTTACGTCATCTCATACTTTATCTGTCCAAATCTCCCTGTCAATTTAGTTCAACTCGCTGACACGCTCGCAAGGGTGGCGCTAGCTAGTGTACAGTCAGCAAAAGAGATAGGTATGCAGGTCATCAGAAATGGTTGAAGTTTACTCAAAACCCGATGGATGTTTTCGAATGAAATTCAATTAAATCATTGAAATGTTTTTACTCTATTAATTAAATTAAACTTTATTCAAAAACATCCATCAGTTTAGTTAATATAGTTAGTTAGTTAATAATTATATGTGGGGACATTTTCACACACGGCCATCTGACCCCAAACTAGGGAGACCCTGTACTATGGGTGTCAGACAGCTGATATACATACACAAATACATTTTTTTTTTGTAAATACATACATATATAGATAAATAAATAAAGTTTCTAAGTAAGCTTTAACTATATCTGACGACCCTGCATACCTATCTCCTTTGCTGACTGTACATTCGAATTTTCAACCGAATTTTTAGAATGCCAATCAAGAAACTCACAGCGGATTCAGATTCGAAGTTTAGAATAAGGTCTTACAGAATCACACACCTGGTTCGAGATCGTGGAACTACAACCATATAGCGGTGACGTTTTGCCGTACGTAAACATTCTCAAAACGCCACAGAAACATGATTACCTAACATCATCTGCCTAGCCTCCTCCCAACTACATTGGGGTCGACTTCCATGAATACCAGTGTTTTACATGGAGCGACTGCCTATCGGACCTCCACAACCCAGTTACTAACACGATATCCCTTGGTAAGACTGGTTGTCAGACGTTCTGGCTTCTGACTACCGATAACGACTGTCAAAGATCTATGAATGACACCCGGGATCGACGGCTTTACTAGCTTTCCGTGGCACGGAGCGGTCTCGGTATGGAACGATCGCAGCAAGCTCAATTTAACCCGTCAGAAAAATGATTACTTAAAGAGGCATAAAAATAAATATCGGTTTTAAAATCCTTGAGCAATGCAGCAGATATGAACCGTTGACATTTGTAAATTGATTAGGTATTTAAATGTCTTTGCCAACCGCTTTTAGGGTACCGTACACAAAGGGTGTCCAACGCGACCCTTTAAATTTTTTATGGATTTATTCAAGACTAGCTTCTGCCCGCGACTTCGTACGCGGATCCTGTTGCTTATGCCAGCGACAACGGGGTCGGCAAAATCGAAGATCTGATACGTCTGATGTCGAATTCTAAGAGCTCGGGGACGGGAAACCAACGGGATGCGCGATACGATTCGAGATGTTCAAAAAGTACAATTTTGAATCATACCTCCGATGGCGGAATATGTGGCGTAGTCAATCTTAGGAGTATACGTAAATGCACTCCGTTCCTTATTAACCCAAGGAAGGTCGCCATGCCCTACGGCTATATCTGAGACACATCCGATTCTATCGACATTCTGTTCAGAGAATGTCGAAGTCGATCAGAATTCAAACGTTCGTTGCGCTCTTCTTCTGTCTCTTCATGCCGTACTCCAGCAATTCTTTCTCTCTTACTTTCTAACTGATTATGAATATTTTGTTGTGTGCGTGTTCGAGACAATGTATGATAATTTCGATCAGCACTCGTTTCAAAAGACCTGTTAGTAGATGTGCGAATACGCTGAGAACTCAAGCGTGATTCTGTATCGGTAAACGTTTCCGATTCGCGAGACAATGCATGTAGCTCACGATCAGCGGACAGTCGCGCATCACGTTCCGCACTTGTCTCTAGAAACCTAGAAGCAGATGCGTAGATACGCTGAGAACTCAAGCGCAATTCTCTATCCATGAACGTCTCCGACTCGCGAGACAATGCGTGACGTTCACGATCAGCGGTCAGTCGCGCATCACGTTCCCCACTTGTCTCTAGAGACCTAGAAGTCGATGCGTAGATACGCTTGGAACTTAAGCGCAATTCTCTATTCGTGAACGTCTCCGACTCGCGAGACAATGCGTGACGTTCACGATCAGCGGTCAGTCGCTCATCACGTTCCCCACTTGTCTCTAGAGACCTGGATGTAGATGCGTAAATACGCTGAGAACGCAGACGTGCTTCGCGATCTGAAGAGTTTTCTACGGAGCGATTTGCAGCCTGATGTTCTCGAACAGCATCAAGTCTCTAGACGCTGTTCGGTAGATTCTTGGGGTCTTATGATCCTCAATCTTTTAGCTCCTTTGGAAAATTGGGAAAGATTTGACCTCTTTCTAGGCATGGTTATAGTTTTATTGTGAAGAGATACCTGATCAATTAAAATCTAAGTGACTGGTCCCCTGCGTTACCGGGTAGGCTACCGTGTAAAGGAAATTAAACACTCAAATAACATCAGCAGGAAGTCATATTTAAACGATAAAAAAAAGGGAGTTTTGACCAGCGTCATCAAAAATCAGTCCTAAACTGTTACCGCCTTCACCGCGTGGAGGTACTCCCAAATTATGTTATTTTATAATATACAGTGAAATTAGTGATAGCTTTACAGTAATAAAATAAGTGATAGCTTTGATTTCCACATCAGATGTTTCTGATCTTCGATTTTTATAAGTCAACAGGAAATGCTCATCAGACCGAACAACTTTTGCTAAGACGTCATTCCTATTATGTGTTATGGTGTAGCTGGGCTCTTGGAGTTCCACATCAGGTGTTCCAGATCTTCAAATTTATTCTCTCAGCAGAATATGCTCATCACGTGGAACAATTTTTGCTATGGTACCATTTTTGTATCTCTTATAGTTTAGCTGGTCTGTTGCGGGTCTGCATCAGGTTTTCAAGTTTCCAAGATAAATTATAGCCTATATGTTGCCCAGACTTAATACCTATACAACAAAAAAAAAACATTCAAATCCGTCCAGCAGTTCCGAAGATTAGCGTGTACAAACAAACAGACAAACAGACAGAATTTTTTTTTTTGGATTCGTGCTCTATTACTGTTTCTAAACCCCCCTCAACTATTTTTTTTTTAATATATTCAATGTACAGACACAGTTTTTTTACTGTTTTATTATATGTATAGACTAGCTGACCCGACAGACGTTGTCCTGACAATTAATTTTTAAATTTTATTACCGTTTAAACCTTCCCTGGAGTTCCACTAATATTTTAAGACAAAAATTAGCGAAATCGGTCCAACCGTTCTCGAGTTTTAGCGAGACTAACGAACAACAATTTATTTAGCACGGATTAAAAAGAAATCTATGTCCATCCTCAATAAAAAAAATTACAAATAAATACTAACAACCACAAAGGAAAAACAAAAAAAAAACAATGAAACGAAAATGTAAATAAAACAAAATAATTTGAGAACAATAAATATAGATTTACGTTGAGTTGTGCAAGCGTAATAATGATGAAAATAATCTGATAATGACGTTACTATGATGAAAATAAAAGAAAGTTACAAATTAAAGGGAGTACAATAAACCTGTATTTTTCGGCGTTTTATGCTCAATCTTTAGGTAAGTATATACGTAATATTGAACGGTGGTACTTACGGAACCCTCCATGTGCGAGTACAGCTCGCACTTGCCCGTTTATTACCTAAGTATCTCATGACGGCATGCAATGATAACTTAGATACTTATTGATTAAAGTTCCGAGGTATCGTGCTGTAGGTACTGTGGAGACCAGCTGACTAAGCGATATCAAATCTTATTTAAAAAGGTTATTGCAAGAAATAAGGCTCTTCTTATACAGTATCATCACGAATAATTTATTTAAAATGTACAAAATTTATAAATAAAAAAATCGAGCCCGACGGAAGGAATGAAAGGAGGTATTAAATATAATAATAATTATTTTTATTCACAAGTTAAAAAGAAAACCTATGTTCTATTAAACCAAAAAACTAATATAATAGGGCATCAAACAATTTCTCCACATCGTCGTCATCTGGGAATGTAGGTACCTGCCCAAGAGACTGGCGGCATTGCCATGTTAGATGGCAATGCTAATCCTTTGATCAAGGTAAAAACCAGCTCTTGGATCACGGGAAATGTCAACCAACCTTTTGGACATTTTCTTGAAAAGCTCGAAAATAAAGTTGCTACCCAGGTACCAGGTGCTTTCGCCGTTTGAGGTTTTCTACAGCCGCAACAGCAGAACCAGCACAGCGCGCTGTCAGTTGTAAGAGTTTCAACAGACTTTATGGACCAATAACCAAAAAGTCGTTACTTACTTACTTCTTGTTATATGGATTGGAACGTTGGGCCGTCAAGAAGACGGATGACAAAAGATTGCAGAACCTCAGACCAATATTGGTCTGAGTGCAGAACATAGCGGAGATGAGAATGTTCAGATGGAAATACGGAGCAGCGGAGAGGCTAGAAGATTATGGTGAGAAATTACTGGGTAAAAGTAACCCACTCATCACACACACTCACACTCACTCTCTCTCTCTCTCTCACTCTCTCTCTCTGGGTACTCATTTCTTTCAATTTGACTATTAAAAGCACTTTTGAACGTCATACAATAATAATAGAATGCAGTTGGGCAACTAGATTATTTTTTTCCAAAAGGTAGTTTCATTTGGAGAAGAATGGGCTCTTTTAAAATAATTGATAACAGTATTTTGTGCAATTACAGTAACTATATAATTATACATGAATACGCATAAAAACCACTAGGTAAGTATATTAGACTATGTTGAGAAATACGAACTTAGTTCTGTTCAAAGAGTACATATAGTGTTCACGTATTATATAGGTAAGAATATTGAAACAGTAGACGACCGCTCCTTATAATATATATACTACTCAAAACAAAATAAGTGTCACAAGGTATTTTGTCTGTACCATGAAAATAATAAAACCAATATATATTTTTTGTCTCCATAACGAAAACTAATGTTGTTTTTACCATGTAGACCAAAAAATTTATTTAAATAATAATGATTAAAAAGTTTATTTTCTTTTGAAAGAAAAAACACATTTTAGCTTAAAAATAAAAACAACGTAAAGTTACTGAAAATAAAAGAAAATACTCCATGCTCATCTTTTAGTAACGGGTATGCCCCCCTCGTTTAGCTACGCACTCCTGAAGCCTGGAGTGCATGCTCTCAATCAAATGCCTGACATTTTCCATTGGAATCTCTTCCCAGGTCCTTTTCACAGCGTTGAAGAGTTGCTGTTGGTTGTGGATTTCCTGATCACCGTCTCTAACTCTTTGTTTCAACTGATCCCACATGTGCTCTATTGGATTTAAGTCCGGACTGTTCGCCGGCCACGGCAAGACTTGAATTTGAGAGTCTTCCAGTACAAACCGAGTCGCTTGAGTCGTGTGTGCACGAGCATTGTCTTGCATCAAGATGAATCCAGGACCCGCTCGCTGTGCAAATGGGATCACATGTGGTCTGACAACTTCCTCAATATACCGCTGAGCAGTAACAGTACCCTCATTTAAAATAGCGAGCTCAGTTTTGCCGTGTAAGCTTATCCCGCCCCAAATCATTACATTTGGACCACGAAAACGATCGACTTCATGGATGCAGGCTTCTGAAAATCTCTCGCCGCGTCTTCTCCATACTCTAATACGCCGATTGTCGTTAAAAAAATTAACTTTGCATTCGTCTGTGAAGAGCACCATGCCCCATTGGTTTATGTCCCAGTCCAAATGTTGACGGGAAAATCTTACAACGACTTGCACGATGATTTCTGGTTAATGGAACACGGACATCTCGCCTTCTTGATGCCTGCTGGTCTTCATGCAATCGATTACGAATAGTTTGGTCACTGACACGAGTACCCGTTGTCAGCCGTAAACGATTTTGCAGCTTGCGGGCCGTCGTTGTGCGATCTCGGCGCGCTGTTGTAATGCGAACTCTGCCCGAATAGCTCTTCGAGAAAATCCCAATTGCAAACCCACAGATCGCTGCGAATGACCTTCTTCAATCATCGTAACGGCTCTGGTTGCCGTCCGCGAGTCCATATGACGCCTGCGTGCTTGTGGCATATTGCAAAAGATGTTTCTGACTCGAGATATCAATGAACTCTGATAATGTCTAATAAACCAATAAGCTAAGGAAAGCAAAACGTCAAAGAAAATGGAATCAAAATTTTCAAAAAGTATTTTAAATCAAATTTTATTTAAAATTGTTGCCAGCATTAGATGAATACTACAATATTAAAAAGTTTAGGTATCAAAAAGTTTGTATACTCATTGAGTTATATGTACTACGTACTGTATACTCAATATTTTACTACTTTCAATATGTAAATGTTTAATAAATTACACCAAAAAGAAAAAATACCTCGTGGCCCTTATTTTGTTTTGAGTAGTATATTTCAACAAACAATAAAATAGTGTGTGATCCAGCGCAATCTATAGTACGAGTATAAGTTCAAAAGAAATAAAAATAACATTAAGTATTCAATAAAAGTAGATTGAATTAACAATCCATGATCATCTTTATTTTGTCTAGACTGTAGATTGTCCTATGGAGCCGGACCAGCATGTTTCCAATTCCAAGGATTATTCTCTTGGATATAATTCCGTTTGTTCTAAATGTGTTGATTCTTTTAACATTTGTTTTTATTTTTAATGTACTTAAAAGTTGAAAGAGAATCTTAATTATATGGGACCATTTCGGAATAAACCCCTTTCGAACAAAAAAAGAATTTTGCAAATCCGTCTAAATATATATGACAGTGTTATATCCGAACATACATTAAAAAAATCTATATAAACATCCGAATTGGTAACCTCCTCCTTTTTGAAGTCGGGTAAAAACATGTTGCACCGACCCCAATTAACATGGATGGAATATTGGCAGGAAGATAATGATTACTTCAAATGAGTAATAATGACTAATGACTCACTTCTAAATCCATACCTAATATTATAAACACGAAAGTGAGTGTTTGTTTTTTTTTTATTAATCTTTGTTTATTAAAGAGGGTTTGATCACACAGTGAACATGTCACCCTCATAGGCAAACTTAACATGGAAAACTTAACATCTACGCTTAATGCCTAAATCAACTAATTTATATAATATTCTAGCGGCTTTAGATACAGGAAAAGCTGTAAATGTATAGTGTATTGGTCATGGATCTGTACTCTTTCGACCATTCCACCATAATATGGAAGGCGTCTTCAACCACATTATTTTGACGACACGATTGGCGCAGTGGCTGAGCGATCGACTGCTGCGCAGCGTGTTGCGGGTTCGATTCCCGCCCAGGGTAAACATTTGTGTGATGAACACTTGTGTTTGCCTTGTGTCTGGGTGTTGTTTATCTATATATGTATGTATTTACAAAAAAAAAAAAAAATGTATTTGTGTATGTATATCAGCTGTCTGACACCCATAGTACAGGGTCTCCCTAGTTTGGGATCAGATGGCCGTGTGTGAAAATGTCCCCACATATTATATTATATTATTATATTACATTACATTCTGTACAGTTTGGTGACGAGATTTTGCCCATCAGGGCAGCAAAACTGTTCAATGGGATGTGTCCGGAGCGAAGCCTAAAAACTCGTCACTAATTCGTGTTATCGAATACGTGCCTATTCAAATCGGCATTATCAAACCAGGGATAGCGATAAATGGTTGGTTGCACCGTCCGATACCAAATGCCTTTGGTCAATGACTTCTCATCAAAGTGAGTGTCTTTCACGACAAAACTAGTTACTGAACCGATTTTCATAAAATTTGATAAGAATAAGCTAGACATTTTTTTTATACTGTAGTATGTATGTAAAATATTTGTACAAGAATAATAAAAAAACAAAACCAAAAGTATATACCTATTACTAAAAAAAAAAACACAATAAAGCATCATAGAGTCCTCCACATCGCCTTCATCTGGGAATGTGCCCAAGAGACTGGCGGCATTGCCACGTTGAATAGCAATGCTTGATTAAGCAAGAGCCAAGAGCAAGAGCCAAGAGCTGGTTTTACCTTGGTCAGAGATTTCTGACCAAGGTAAAACCAGCTCTTGGATCACGGGATATGATTAAGCTTGAACACCAAGGAAAAATATAGGCTACTGATTAATCCGCGAC
Organism: Charanyca ferruginea; assembly: GCA_947361185.1. Lineage (NCBI taxonomy): Eukaryota > Metazoa > Arthropoda > Insecta > Lepidoptera > Noctuidae > Charanyca > Charanyca ferruginea. Next base: position 3,522,502 of record OX376081.1, on the reverse strand, counting down.
TCAATGAATAAATTATTTACTTACTTAAATGAAGTAAGTAGATAATAATACTAGCACTTTCCCCGTGATTTCGTCAGCGTTAATTTTCTCAAGGACCCCTAATCTTTTCAATTGATAAATATAGACTATGTTACTCAAGGATAATGCAGCTTTCGATTGGTGAAAGAATTTTTAAAATCGGACCAGTAATTTTTGAGTTAAATCGTAACAAACAAACAAATCTTTCCTCTTTATAATATTATAAGTAGTACCTACTCGTGCTCAGTCTATCTGATATGATAGTTAAACTTTGTTCAAGCTTCACAGACAGAGTACCTACCATACCAGCAGACGACAGCAGGGACCGTTGACCCCCACGATCAATACAAAGCAGACTGCATTACTAAAAGAGGAAAAGCAGACAACCGTTGTCTATAGTTCGTTTAATAGATACTGTGGTTACTTGTCAAATATTTATACTCCATTTTTTATAGCATTAGATAAGTGGCCAAAACGTTAGTTAACTTATATTGGTGAAATTCAACGACTTGGACCGTTATCTACGGGGTAATAATTTTTTTGCGCGTCCGTCGCCCTAATTTTTGTTCTAAAATAAATAAAAGAAGCCTCAAAATCGGACCAACTGTTTCGAAGATTAATCGAAACAAACAGACATTCAACATAAAAAAATGTTGTTATCGTATACGTACCCACAGTGTAAAGATTCATAAATCAAAATCATTTTAATAAAAAAGAAATTGTTGTCTGTAAAGTCTGTTTACGGACGATAGTTTTACGTGATAACGTCGTAAAGAAACATGATGGCTAACATATATAACATAAGCAATGATATTATATTAAACAGATATGTTATGAGCGCCCAATTTTGAAGATTCAAAAACGTCCTAATTGGGACGTATTGCCTTTAGTCTGCGTCACGCATGGCGACGAGTAATACGCTTTGTTAAAGCAGCTAAAATAATAAAAAAATGCTATTTTGTGTATTTAGAAAGTGTACCAATTATGATACCAAATTTAATAAAGCACAAGGGATCTCATACCACATGTAACTACGCAATATACATCGATTTATTTATATATTTTAATTATTTTCCTAATATTCATATATTTAGAGGTTAGAAAAAAGAAAGAAATGGAAATACATTTTTTCACGTGAGTAAGACAAGGACGCGTTCACTCCGGACATAGAATAAAAGTACAGATGCGATATCGTAGGCAGTAAAGTCATTGTTTACCCACAGTCCTGTTTTTCTTTTTTCAAACCTTGTAATATTTAATCATTTTGTTTTATTTAATCATTTATATACTTAATTAGAAATTGAACAATGTGACAACAGATACTTTTTATCCTTTCTTCGTTAAGGTTATCCAATGAGATCTGGCTTCAAAAATGGATCGCATTTGTTCGTAAACAAAGAAATGAATTTTATTACAAAATAAATATTTTCTACTCTATATATTATTATATTTATATTCTATTATACCTTTAGTCCTGTTTATTAGTTGTTATAGGTAAAAACCACGCGTATAAAAATGTACTCGCGGTTTGTACCTTCTGTCTCGTTAAATTTGTTAGTCTATGATGCCAAGACGCGGTGATTGGTGGCCAGGATAATGTCTGTTTACATTCACGCGCAATTGACAACACTAACTGTCTCTTTTTTTCTTGTTGGTTTTTTCAAGCCATCCCTTTTCATCATTTTGACTTGTAGTGAATTGTAAAATGAATGAAAAGTGTGTATGTGTGCAGCCGCTGCTGCGCGGAACATTTTTTTCGTTTGTTTTGTGAGTGTATAACATATCTGTTTATTAGAATATCATTGAACATAAGCAAATAATGGCTTCCGTCGAGGTGGGCGGAGCTTATTGCTTGGGCCGATCGTGCCTCTCTATCGCTTGTTCCGCGCTCTCGCTTGCACGCTTAGGCTCATGCGGAACGTGATACTTTTTCGTGCGTGCAGCCGGTGTTCATCGATTTATAAGAAGTTATCACGTCAAAAGTTTTTTCTAGTTCCTATTAAGTTTGCAAATAATAAATTGCCTACTTTTTACCTACATTGCTATTTCGAGGATGTGAAGGCATGGGATGGTGTGGATGTTATGGATGGTTTATCCAGTCTTTTTTTACTCAAGAAACATGATCCACGCTTCCAGTTCAGGGTTACCCGATCGTAAACCAATCTGAATCAATCTGTCAACCTTCCATTTAATGTCGTATTCTATCGACCTTGGGCGTAGTCACGACATTACTGCAGTATCATTTCAAATATTGGTTTGTAAAATGAATGCTCGACCATTTAATTATTTTACAGCTTTCTTTTATTAGTTCCTTGTAGTTGTTGGTACCGTAAAACCTGTAATAGTAGTTTATAGGTACCTACTATTGCGTCAACGTACCGCGAATAGCACCACTCCATTTCTACCCGTGAGCGTCGTAGATGGCGACAAAGGGATATTGACCAGAAGATGGGCAGCAGCGTCGTTCTGAGTACCATAACACCGACTGCGATCGCCAATATGCATCGGCCAAGCATGGCGATTACGGCTGATCCCCCCTTGGGGTAGACCTATGCCCAGAGTGGGCGCCTAAAGGATGACATGATAATGATGTAAAGCGTATAGCGGGTTCTCGGTACCATTGCAGTTGTAATACTTTACGAGGGCTGTGGACTGATGAGAAGTCGGAGGAAATCTAAATTAAAAGAGGAAATTCGTAAATCAAACTTAGAGTATTTATGTAGAGTATATAGAGAGAAACGTCATAAAGGGGTGTGCTAACAACCATAGTGCTTGACTAAGTAACTAATTATTATCTATAAGCACCACAAACAGGTACCAGGGTGTCCAGGGCATTTTTTTTTTTTTAAATTTGCGTCTCTCCGTCAGGATGTATTATTTTCAGTCTGAACTTTCCCACAGCAGGGCAAAGGTCTTTCCAATCTTCTTCCAACTCCCTATATTATGGACTATTTGAGACCAGTCTTTGCAGTCTAAGGAGTCCAGATCATCCCGCCATCTCCGCCTGGGTCTGCCGCGATGTCACTTGCCATGTAGAGGGGGGACCCTGGCCATTGGGTCGTAAATATGACCGAATGTCAAAGTCAAAGCATTTATTTCAATTAAACCATTTACAGGCACTTTTGAATTGTCAAGGAGTCGGCCAGTTAAGCAGAAAGTTGAAGGTAGTTGCTCGTTCCAAAACGTAGGGTAGGTCTCTATGGAGAAGGACGAGCAACAAACTCCACGGACACTATTTTAAATCAAGTTTTTATAAAATGCTGGTTATATTATTCTTGTTGCTTCTTTAAGTGAAAACTATGTAAGTAAAAACCAATACAAAACATTAAAAATTAAAAAAAAAAGACAAGAATTATGATAAAAGCCATAAGAGTTGACTAATCTCTACTGACAGTGTCCCTTGGGTTGAAAACGCCAGCACATCCTGCGAATTTCAAATTTTCTTACGTTTTTTGCAATTTGCAGCATCAGGTTAAGTATGGTATTAAAAAACTTAGACGCGACAGTAATGAATGTTCGCGTAAATGCGCTTAGAATAACGTGAAGGTCGTTACATTTATGTGGTAAATGAACTCTATGGCCGTGAGTGCAAAATGCGGTCAGTTCACTGCATTTTGTTAGCTGTACCAATGTACTGACCTACTTACCACTTGAATTATTGCCGTAGGCCATGGCTTTTAGCACCGACACTTCCGCAAATGGAAGGCAAATAAAAGGAAGCGCGAAATTAGGTACTACACACCACTATAATGAATTGACATACTTTTTTGAGGTGTCAAAATACGATTACTCCATAAATATTGTATGGGAATAGTAATATATGTGACAGACAATTTTATTATCTATCTATTAATAATATTATACTTATTTATTTACTGTATACAGTATAAGCTTAAAAGTAAATGAAGGGCATAATAATAATTATGTACAATGGAGGGCTCACAGGGCATCAAAAAACTCGTCCGCATCGCTTACAATGGGACAAGTGCCCAGAAGGCTAGCAGCATTACCACGTTGAATGGCAATGCTAATTCTTTGGCCCAAGAAAAGGCCAACCCTCTGGTCACGTGAGGAGTCGACCAGCCGCTTAGAAATGTCTCTAAAAACAAGGTGAGCATTTGGGCCCTAGTGTTTCAATCCCAAACGGCTCAAACATATAACTTCCAAGAAGGTTGTTATATTTACGCCGTTTGAGGTTTTCGGCACCTGCAGCAGCCGCCCCAGCACAACACGACGTACTAGGAAGATGGGATGGCGCAAGGGTGTCGACACAAGTTGCATCCCACACCAAAGGTCTACCCAACTTCCACGGCATTATGGTCATTCCATCTGGTCTCTTACCATCGTCACGTGCCAAGCCATTAGGTTCTAACATGATTAGCAACTAAAAATCGGATTTAACAATGAATTGAAAATGAATTGGTTTTTCAGGTTTTATTTATAGTGTTAATTTAGAGAAATTGATAGCTTCATTTTATCAAGTATTCAATTCCTTACTCACATTTTTGCAATGTATTAAAGCCTAATTATTTATTTTCAATTAAACCATTAAAAGGCATCCGTGAATGTAATTTAAGTACAAGAAAAAAATATTAAATCTAGTTGCCCCTTCAAGGAAATTTGGCATGGAGAAGAATGAGCAAGATAACCAACAAACAAGCAAACAAACTCTTCAGCTTTAAAATATGAAGTATAGATGTTCCCGTTTGTCATGAAATGTCAATTACCCCATTTTGATCATTCATTTTGACAACACGTATCGTCAGTCGAGACTAAAGTCTGCTTGAAACTGCTTGAGAATGCGTAATGTCAATGTGTGCGAGCGAAAAATGGCGGTTTGTTCTGAGTGGTCTCTCTGCTCGGGCGCGACGCAGCCGCGCGTACTTTGTGATGAAAGAAAGTAGGTAGGTAGGTAATAAAATGTATGTGTCAATTTGTATTATATTTGTCGGAGATTACTACTGTGAGTAGTTAACAGAATTTGTTGATTTCTCTAATTATTAATTTGGGTGATTTTACTATCAATTATTGTCAATTAATTCGAAACATGATAAAATATATTGACTACTCAGTGTACGCACACATTGATTTGTGGCAACTTATTTCGATTGTAAGCTATGGTTTAATTTAATACAATTGATGACACGTTAGGTATTTTGTGGTCGACTTCCAGACGTCTAATCGGATGCAGCTGAACACCAGTGTTTCACAAGGAGCGCCTGCCTATCTGACCTCCACAACCCAGTTACTAGGTAACACGATACCCCTAGGTAAGACTGTCAAAGATCATTTACGAATGACAGCCGGTACCAACGGCTTTCGTGTGCTTTCTGAGTCACGGAGTCTCGTGTATGATTGGATGGTAAACGGTAAGCGTATAATAGTTTACCATGACTGATCGTTTACAAAATATTGTGAAACATTTCTTTTAAATGCCTATAAACCTTCTGAATCCATTCTTCATAAATACGAAACGTATGAACTATATTAAAAAGTGTCTTTTAATACTCTGATTGTATTACATTTTTTGACTTAGACTAAAGGTCAAAACACACCGTAATGGCAGCGCAGCGGCCGGCAGTTTTGCTGCCAAACCATTTTCAACTGTATCTCTAAATCTCAAAGCATAGTATCGCTTTGGCGGTCATTGGCTCGCAGAGCCGCCCGGCGCGGCCCGAGCTGCCGCTCGACGCATGCAAATCTTTAAGCGATACTATGTCTTGACGTTTTTAGAGATAAACTTGGAAATGGTTTGCCATCAAAACTGCCGGCCGCTGCGCTGCCATTCCGGTGAGTGTTGACACGGCCTGGCTTCCATCTAAATGGAGGTTTTTTAATAGTACTACATAAGTAAATTTTGAATGTTTTTTAACTTAATTTTTTAATCGAATAAGTAGTACTTAGTACTTATTTTAATTACCTTTAAGTTTAATACAGTTTTATTTTATTGTCAGAATAAAATATGTACAATATTTACATGCATAATAAAAAAGAAAACCTATAACTGTTCAACAAAGAAACGAAAACAGAAAAGCATCAAAATATTCGTCCGCATCGCCGTCATCTGGAAATGTGCCCAAGAGACTGGCGGTATTGCCACGTTGAATGGCTCAGCATAGCCTCTGACAATGTAAAGACAAGCTCTAGGCTTTGATTATATATAATGTCTAGATGGAGCGTCAAGTGCACGCAAACGTGTCAAAAAGTGTCAGCCAACTATTGGCTGACAAGTGCTTATATAATCAAAGCCCAAATGCGTAATAATAATAATAAATGATTAATATATGTATAATAATATTAATTTATGTATTATATACAAAATTGCTTAAATAATCATTATTTACGCACACAGACGTAGATGCACAGTGTAAAACGACGCCTGCACGCACACATACTTGAAATTGTTGACTCGTTTTCTTTGTTATGATTGTAGGGCGACGCTCCATCTAGACATTATATAATCAAAGGCTCTAGGGTTATTCATTGTGTTCAATTTATTTTATTAGATTTAAGGCGAAAGCCCGCGAAATTAAATTATTCTTACATATTTTCATATTTTGCAATTTTCAGCCCATTATAAAGTTGTATGTATGGTAATCAAAAAATATTTGCAAGAATAACAAATATATACCTACATTTACAGAATTATAATAATTAAAATTATCAACATAGCTGTCACCAAGTTAGTATTCCGTAAATGTGCCTATTTAATGAAAATATGACGTTTACGAGTTTTTATATCAACTTGAAAAGTTATGTTTAAGATTTTAATCTCAGATAATATTGAGATTTACTAACAATCTTGTTGAGTCTTGGTCACTCGAATAAAGAAAATTTCTATTCAATTCCATTATATATGATTCCGTGGTAGATAATGCATATTTCGTTACTCTCGCGAACATTTTTTTTACTACCGTACCACCAGGCGCATCCCCCTTAAAGTAGAAAAAAACTTCAATGTTGCCAGCCTGCTTCCACAATACCTATGCAGTATTTATTGTTAATTAAATATTTTTCAACTTGAAGAATATAAATTTAATTCAATGTTTTTTTCGAAGCCATTTTTATTTCACACAAACAGATGCTGATCCATTTCTGTGATGTAATAAAAACCCGAAAGGTTTGGATGACCCATATATGATTAAACCAGTCAATTACACAAAAGTTTGAAACATCAAAGATTTTGACGACATATTAAGATTCACAGCGATTTTGCAGACCTTTTAACAATTAAAAATTGTCTCTATATTATCTATTGATAGATCAAACTACCTATACTTGGGTAGATGCTACTTGGCGCGCCGGGAGCAATGGACGCAGAATTAGGCCACCGCGTACATAGACAATGATGCACCATTGTGAATGACGCAGAAGTGCATTTTGACACTATAGGAACTTTGTAACAATACCTTTGCACTTGGCCCTTATTTTTAAAAAGACAAATGCTTTTTTTAAATTGCTTCGAAAACCAGTTGACATGACAGGTATTATTGTCATTCCTTTGCTCGTTTTTTTTTTATAACAATTAAAGTTCATCCTGATATCCGGTCCGGTAGGCATGTTTTATTTAATGTTCTTTTTTTTAAATATTTGTATTTTTATATAAAAAAAATGAATAACGTAATAAATAATGTAAAACTTACTTGGCTAAAGTGAAACTCTCGGGGCAGCGACATTTTTGTTTTTTTATATCAGGAGGCAGCGATATGCAATGATGATGGTCTTCAGATTCCGTGCACTCTAGCTTAAACGCACTTTTTTCAACGGCATGAGCCGTAATATACATTTGTTTAAAATTACCAACACTCCGTAAAGACGCCGTCGTAACTAATTTGCAAAACTTTAAAATTCAATAATATCCCACCAAAATATTATTTAGAAAAGACAAATGCCGAAGTTTTTTTTTTCAAAAAAAGAATTACGGATGAACGCGCGACATTTTCCTAATTGATTTAAAAAAAGAACGATGCTTTTTTTATGGCGGTCTGTTGGCACCGTTGGTTATTTTTTTTTTTTTTATTCTAATATGGTTTCTGTATAAAAATGCAACCGTTTCCTACTTGACGGGAGAGTTAACTAATATTATGTGTTTGGAGTCTGCGCGGTAGAGAAATCGATATTTGAATGAACAGACCTAAGAGGATTGAACCTTCGGTCAATGTTGCTGTTGAAAATATTGTTTTTTTTTTTTGTGCTGGCATCTAAGTGGGCCGCTCACATTCGTTCTTCATTCGTAACAATATGAGCGTGTACTGCTTTTACATACTGTTTTCCAAATTCAATGGATTGAGTATAAGCACCCACGATTTTTTGTTTTTTAGTTCAAAAACGAAAGCTTTTCTTTTTTAAACAATTAGTCTTGTTATTAAGAATATATGTAGTTATACTTTTGTCAATTTCGAGATTTATTTTTGACAATTATTCTAACAAGCCCAAACCTGACTATGATATTTTGTTTCCTTATAGAGTTCCAGAGCCAACTTTCCAGATCCATCATCAGATCAGTTCGATGGTACCATATTATTGTATTGTCATGGCTACTACATACATTTGCAAAATTTCAAATCAGTACGACAAGTAGAAGCTGGTTAAAATCCACTTTCAAGATTTTTTACAGCTAATAAAATCGTGTAGATGTTTTGCTACAACGCGTTGTACAAGATATGACTATTCATGCTACGCCGTAGCAGTTCTACGGCGTAGCATGAATAGTCATATCTTGTTTTACTCTATTTTTCTTTAATTTGTTTTTAGGAATTAGTTTCAGATTTACTTACAAGTAGGTTTTTTTTTATATTTATGATTTTTTATGTTTTTTTAGGTATTTACATTTTATTTAGTTTTTAAATTACCACCATTTGCAACAACAATAACAAGACTCAGTCATGCAATAAATACAAATAAAATAAATAAATAAAATTCATTTATTTCAGGCAAGACAAAATTACATAAAATTTAATTGAAATAAAATATTGAAAATGAATTTATGAATATTAATTAAAATTACATTATTGTTAAAATATTAATTAAAAATAAACAATTAGGTATATAAAAAAAAATAAAAAAAAAATATTGTTAGCAGGAATATTGACAGCCAATATATAAAGAAATAATTAGCTTCATATATGGCTCTCAGTATTCCATTGTCCGAATCGTGTACACGGCTCATAAAGGAGGCCCTCGCTTTTCGTAATACAGCATGGAAATCATCTACTCTGTTTTCTGCAAACATGCCGGACGCTAGTGCGTCCGGCATGCACCTCCACGGTAGCCCAAATATACACCTGAATGCGTTGTTGTATTGCACACGTAGGGTGTTGTAAGCGCGTTGTGTGTGCTTGTACCAAAGGTGGCCAGTGTAAAGCGACCGACAGTACGCATTGAACAGACTGACTTTAACTTGATTGGTACATTTAGCGAATCGCCGAGCAAGCATGTTACTTTTCGCTGCCAACATTCTCCTCTGTCTTTCTAAATCCTCATCGTCCCGCAGTTTATCCGTTACGATATGACCGAGATATTTAATACGTGCAATGTTAGGTAGTTAAGTTTTAAGATAAACAAACACTCATAAATAAACAATAACAGACTTTTAATACATAAAATAATTAAAAAATGCCGACGCGCGCACGGCCGCTACCAACAGAACTGTTGTCGTCAAGACCAAGACCAACTGAGCCAACCGTCTTGAATTTGAATTCGCATCTCATAATATGATTTGCAAAACACTTAAAAAATAGTCTAAACTTTTAAATATACGTTCGACTTTCGATCAGCATGCTACAAATTCGACGTCAAAACAGGATTAACTTTACGGTTTATTTTCGGTTGGTGTTTTTTTTTTTTTTTTTTTATGTTGTTATAGGCTTGCGTTTGACCGCAACTCACCTGATCTTAAGTGATGATGCGGCCTAAGGTGGAGCACGCTTGCCTAGAATAAACCGGTTCACTCGTGCCTTGAAGATACCCAGATTATATGTATCGGGGAATAGAGAGGCGGGCAGTGAATTCCACAGTCTCAGTCATTCAATTCACTCACACATTCGTTCACAGACCGCGTCTCCGATTGTATCCGCCGTCTGAAGCATCCGCGAGTGTCACGAGTCGCGAGTGCCGCGAGTTTGTTGCGTGTTCACGTCTCGCGTCTCGCCAATACTTCTAAATACTCGATACGCGTTTGTATTGTACGCCGATGAGAGACTAAGTCTCGAGACGTCTTGGGTGAGACTTGGTCTTAAAACCGGTGCCGTAAATACGCCAATTTTGTTGACGCCGGGGTCGGGGCTGGAGCTATTGGTGCTGGTTCAGGTTCATTGCACGGCCAAATCCCCACGTTTGCGTTAGCTGTTTGAGTTTTTCTCCATTATATACTTATCAGTAGTTCTAAATCCATACTAATATTATAAATGCGAAAGTATCTCTTGTCTGTCCGTTACGTTTTCACGAAGAATAACTGAACGGCGCGGCGGAAGGACATTGGCTACATTTAATTCGCGACTCTGCCTGCATCCGCGATAACCGTATTGAATATTATGTCAGATAAGCTTGTCGTTATGTTAATAATTTTGTATTCCTTGCAAAGGGGTTCCCTACATGATTTCGAAAATTGATGATTCGATTTTTATTATATCGAATACGGTGTGTCGATCATTCACTTGTGTTTGCCTTGTGTCTAGGTGTTGTTTATCTATATTTATGTATGTATTTAAAATGTATTTGTGTATGTATATCAGCTGTCTGACACCCATAGTACAGGGTCTTCCTAGTTTGGGGTCAGGTGGCCGTGTGTGAAATGTCCCCCACACCACACATACCTATATTCAGTTGTACGATGTTTTATTCCATCGATGCTTTATTGGTGCGATGTAACGTAACGTTTGTGCGGTACTATGTCGGTTTGAAACGCCCCTACTGTGGACAACGGTAGGGGCGTTTCGAACCGACATAGTACCTATCGTATCGAATTAATAATTACTAATTACTGTTACTAATTACTATTAATAATTACTGAACTAATGAGCAATCGCTGTAGGGTTTTTCGCACAAACGTTGCATCGCACCAATAAAGCATCGATGGAATAAAACATCGTACAACTGAATGATCGACACACCGTGTTCGATGTAATAAAAATCGAATCATCAACTTTCGAAACCACGCAGGGAACCCCTAGCAAAGTACTCTCCGAAAATTGATATGAATGTTGGGAACACCATTACAAATAAATTGTCAAAGGTCCCCATCGAACCGAGGTGCGCAAAAAAATATTATTTTAATGATATTTTTTTTTATCTTAAATCGTTTTTTTTTTTTCATTTTACAACAAAACGGTAAGTTTATCATAAAAATAGGTAAGACCAAACACATTAAATTATACTACACAATCTCTTTGGGTAAGACAAATGCACGGCACGGCACGTTTTTTTTTTAGCGTGGATTCCCTGTAGGTCTACTGAACAACTAGGTAGGTATCTAGTGTGGTCCTGTAGGTCGATTCTGTAAAATTCAAACAACAACTCGCATCTCACATCGCTATTCACTCTCACTTCGCATAAGGTTCAAAATGACCTTGATATATTTGACACTTTGAATCGGGTTCGAGTGCGACGTGAGCGTCGAAGTGACGGGGAAATTACCTTACAGAATGCCACTTCTTACGTCATCTCATATTTATCTGTCAAAATCGCCCTGTCTATTTAGTTCAACCCACTGACATGCTTGCAAGGGTGGCGCTAGTGTAAATTCGAATTATCAACAGGGTGTTGCCAATCAAGGAACTCACAGCGGATTCAGATTCGAAGTTTACAATGAGGTCTTACAGAATCACACCCCTATTGAGTAAAAAATATTGTATCCAATAATAAATAGGACTATTGGAAAGGCGCCGACCCCAAGTAACATGGATGGGACCAGGGAAGTAAGTCGGGCCGGTGATGAGGTGATGATGATGACTGTTGGAATGAATGCAAGCAGTAGAAGTTGGCGTTGGTTGGGTTGGTGTAATTTGGATAAATTATTCCTCTGATTAATAAATAAGCATCTAATGGAACTTCAAGCATACTGTTGTTGTTATTCCCCTCTGCAGACGTAACGCAACTAAACGTGACACATTTGTGCTCGCAAGTTAAAATCGTTAATAATGACAAAAAATTGTAACGACAACTGAAAAGGCGCCGACTAGTAGACTCGATTGTGATCCACAATCGATCAGGCGCGTACCTAAATAGCAAGCACTAGGTAACTAGGTAACTGATGGGGAAAATGTGACATCTGAGATTCTGAAACGATTATTATAAGAATGTTATCAATCATCAGAGCCATTTAAAGTTGTTCAACTTATTAAACAAAATGTGTGGACAGCGTTTCGGATCTTGCTGACTGTAAGTGTCGCTAAAGCAGAATGAAGTTTCAGTAAATTAAAACTTATAAAAACTTACGTTCGCATCGATATAATATGTACTAAGTACGCACTTCTAATGTGTCAAGATTCTTGACACAATTTATTGGGGTATGTTATTATTTGGGTTATAAAATCTATTCAAAGTTTCGCATTAATTGCGCGCCCAATAACACATTTAACAAAGAAAAACGCTGTGTGGAATTGGGGTAGTGAATAACATAATAGGTAGGTAGTTAACAAAAAAAGAAACAGTGTTCTTGTATGGTACAAAACCCATAGGTAGGTACTTGCTTTATATGACCCTGTACTGCCAACGGAGATTCACACGGATACATGCAAATCGGGTATCGTTGGCATTTTGTGACTGATAACTCATTATGCTTCGTTATGTATTTCAGTAGGGTTACTAGCAAAGAAGAAAGCATTTACGAGCTTGAAACGCTCGCCGTGTTTGAATCGTTGCGTAGATTTAGGGTGTACATTGTAGGTAAACACGTTAAGATCGTGAGAGACTGCACCGCTGTTGTTGCCACTGTAACCAAACGTGACATTATCTCGCGTATTGCCAGGTGGTGGCTGTCAATCCAAGATTTTGATATGAGTGTAGAGTACCTATAGACCCGGAGAAATAATGCAACACGTAGACGCGTTAAGTAGGCAATCGCCTTGTTGTGCTAGCATTAGCATGGAGGCTGGCCCCAATGCACCATTATGATATTAGACATGTAGGTATCCAAAAGACGTAGGTACTGATTTGATAAAAAAGATTACTGCAGATTCCCAAAATAACTCTCCTTCATTGTGCTTATGGTAAAGGTAATCATGGAAAGAAAGACGGAAAATTGTTCCCTATTCCCAAACCTACATGAGCCTATGCTCATAGTGCATGTCTACCATTTAGGCCCTTTTTACAAAACAGTGAAAGGTTATCAGGATAGCCTAGTTAAAACAGATGATTTTTCAAATTTCGTTATTGCTGAGCCCACTCGAACAGCCTATTCGGTAGAAAGATTTAGGAAAAAATATAAGTAGGTATTAAGCTTATTTGGGAACCCGGATAAATCGTAACTAATCATGGAAAGGCGAGTAGATATTTTAAGAAATTTTCAACGGACAGACAGTTTATCATGTCAGTTCAGTTGAATGCCCGCGAGCCAATGGTCAAGTAGAACGCTCAAACCGGACCATATTGAATGCGTTGCGCGCCACAGACCCTAGCAAAGCCGCCAATAATTGAGCCAACAACTTACCAGACATTCTCTGGAGTATCAAATACCATAAATGAAAGTACAACAGGCCTTATTATTTTATGTTTGTCAAAAGTTCTAGGCCACGTTGCGATGTAGGTAATGACTGAAGAAGGTATTAATGAGCCAGTGGAGGTTAGGCGAAACAAAGCTAGTGCTCAGTTAAGGGTAGCAAGCGATATCTAGGATGAAAAGTAACTTTGACAAGTCTCACACTGAAATTGCATCGTTTTATTGGGAAATAATGTCACAAATAATTTCAATTTTTTTTCTATACACTTGTCATATCACCTGTCTGCCAATTTGATACATACATACATAACGTCGAATGTCACTTTCTTTTTTTTTAAACACAAAATGGGCATCGAGATGAAATTAAGAAGTGTTATTTTCTTTTCGTAATATTTTAATTATGCGGGGGTTTAAAAATATGGTAAGTATATCAATCTACTCCTAGTAGTGTATTCTTCACATTGGAACATATTTTAAACCCTCTAAATTTTTTTTTTTTTTTCAGACAAATGAATGTATGGATCTCGCCATGATTCTTTGGTTTGTCGAAGTCGGAGGCGGAATCGGAGATGGTGGCAGAAAAGAGATGTGTTAAGAAGGGCAGGCCTAATAAAATAAAATAGTAAACATTTAGTTAGCCTCTTTAATTTTAAATAAAAAATAATAAACCTGCATAGCATACCTACATGTGGAAAATAAAAATACTTAATCATGTTTTCAATAACATTTAGCAAATTAAATCAAATTAATTTACTCGAAAAGTAGCAAATTATATTAAATTGAAACGTTGTATGTTCCTCAGATTATGAAACAAAAGGCAGATAGACCGCGCGGAACACCAAGAGCCAACAAAGCAAATTCAAAAGCCAATACGATCTTGAGTCATCAAGGAACGAAGCGCGCACCGATATACGTCACAGTCACAGATAATTTCAATATTTTTGAGAATAATGCAGTGTTTTTTAACATTGCAAAAACTGTTCCCAAAATCAAAAGAAAGAATTTGAAGTATCTTTTCGCAAATATTGATTATTTGTCTATTTAGAGATATTATTTTACCGTTTTACGTGATTATTGTTAGTGACATCTGGGAACACAAAACCTTAACAAAAATCTTTCGGTGTTGCCAGTTTAGATTGAAATATAAGTGATCCTATAAGGATTCCGTTTTTTCCTTTTGTGGTACGGAACCCTAAAAACGAGTATCACACACCGAGGGTTCCGTACATATTAGTAGGTACATATCGTCGCTTTACCATACCTCGGACACTTCATACAAAACTTGCAAAATAATTACCTATTACTACTACAAAACCAAATGACGTTTGTACACGTGCAAATGTGTGCGGGAATTTTAGTAGGGTTGAATCAGTTGGATCGGATGTATGTCGTGCTAGAGCGTACAAAATGGCGCGAGAAATGCAGCGCTTTGCGTCGGGCGAATCGAACGACGACGGCACTACCCGAACGTTTTGAGCATTATTATGAAGTGATCTTGTCCGAGCGTTCAATTATTTATTGCTTAAAGAAATAAAATAAATGATAGGTACTCGATTTTGAATACTCGGATTTGTAATGTCATTAAAGTAATATTATAATATAATATTTATTATGTAAAGAGGTTTATTTATTCATCAATCATGGTAAATGTAGGTACCTAATTACAAAATATGGAATTCACGACCGCCCCGCACCATTACGCGGCAACGCAATGGGGCGACGCGATAAAGTTAGTTGCGTAGGGTACTACTTTTCAATTCCAAGAATGAATAGAACGTGAAAGAAAGAGAAATAAGTACATAACTAAGACAATAAAGAGAGAGAGCAATATGAATAGTTGGTAATGTTGGTTGATAGGATAATTTACGGAAGTTTTTATTGTATTATAAAACGAAGAAAACTTGGAAAATAAATGAATCATCGAGATTAAAACTAATAAATAAAACTTAAAACAAAATAAATCGCATAGGTAATTGTGTGTTTGTGTCAGCAGTACCTACTTACAGCGCTGCAGTTCTTACGATTTTGTGCGCCCTTGATAAAGAGTCGGCGAAGTGCACCTCGAAGTGCGGTATCTGATATAGCTCGGGGAAGGGAGTGTCCCTTCTGTACGTAGTACTATTAAGTATTCTGTGGCTTTACTTTCTCAACCTCTTATCTCAAAAATCACGTTTTTTTTATTAATTCTAAAGAATCGTAGCGAGATTCATACATTCATTTGTATGAAAAAAAAGTAATTTAGAGGGTTTAAAATATTTTCCAATGTGAAGAATACATTACCAGGAGTAGATTGATATACTTAGCATATTTTTAAACCCCCGCATAATTAAAATATTACGAAATGAAAATAACACTTTTTCGTTTCATCTCGATGACCATTTTGTGTTTATAAAAAAAAGAAAGTGACAAGCGATGTTAACGGATCTATAAAATTGGCAGACAAGTGATGTGACAAGTGTGTGGAAAAAAATAATCATTATTTTGTGATATTATTTCCCATAAAACGATGCAATTTTAATGTAAGAACTGCGAAACGGCGACCGTCAGTGTCACTGTTACTGTCAGTCGCCGTTTCGTTCTGAAATAATGAGCTTTTCGTTAAACTCTCAACTTTGTTTTGCGGAGTTTTAAAAATATTTTAAATGCCTGAAGATACTCTTTAGGTACCCAATAATATAAGAATTAGAATTTCAATTTCTCTAAACATCTTATTTTTTTTGTACAAATCTCGCCATGATTCTTTGATCTGCAAGCGTTGTTTTATAACTGCAACAAACTCTTATTTCAATATGACAATGAAGATAGCCGCAATTGGGTAGTACAATATTCTCGCATCTTATCGACATCGCTAATGTAACCTGCACAAACTCGCAACTTGAGTTACTTGTTTTTAACCTTAAACTTACTCAGCATAAGTCACATTTCATGTTTCTGTTTTATGAAATACGAGGTTGCTACACATAACTTGACTAACAAATTACATAAGAATTGATGGTCTTCACTTCCGTTTCGTTGCCAAAAACTGGATCAAACTAGTATTTCCGTACATTTACTCCGCAAACATGCGGAACTGGAACTCAAAGCATTACCGATACTAGAACCAAAGGCAGTGAGAGTGCATCTCTTTGTCACCTGCCCTAGGGTCTCTAATCTTCGAGAATTCGTACCCCATTTTCATTTCCTTCCGAAAAATACAAAGGCATTGGTAAACTAGGGAAACTGATTCATCCCCCCCCCCCCCTCTCATGTTACCAATGAATATACATAGTACCTCAGACCAATAAAAAACTATAGACGGAACATTGCGCCCACAAAAGTGAGACACGTAATATGAAGACGATTCGGTC
Organism: Charanyca ferruginea; assembly: GCA_947361185.1. Taxonomy (NCBI): domain Eukaryota; kingdom Metazoa; phylum Arthropoda; class Insecta; order Lepidoptera; family Noctuidae; genus Charanyca; species Charanyca ferruginea. Next base: position 3,505,480 of record OX376081.1, on the reverse strand, counting down.
ATATGAAGACGGCCGCTCGGTAGTCAGCCGCGAGTGAGTGAGAGCGCATGGCGTACATTTGGTGAAATAATAATTACGAAATTATGCCGTCCTGTTGTTTAAACTGCTGCAAAACAATTCATGTTGTCGTAATAAGTCTTCTGGGATTACTTTTCACAAGTAAGTAACCAATTTTCTGCATAATTTAAACAAAATCGCGAAATGTTTGAAATAATTTCTTGGAATACCAATTCTAGACGTTATTGTCTCAGTGTTGCAAGTTAAGAACATTATCTTTTCCCAAAAGTAAGGGCAGTTGAGAGTTTAGTTCAGACACGGTTCAACTAAGTGTTTTTAATCAGCTTATTGTATATTTAGTTTTCGAGTACATTAGGTAAGTTATTGTGACATGACATGTATGATACGTAAGTATTTATAAAATATATTTTAATAATTATTATTTTTGATATAATATTTTTAGTTTCGTACCTACCTCAAAGGGAAAAAAGCGGAACCCTTATAGGATCACATTGTTGTCCGTCTGTCAAATCAAATCAAATCAAATTCATTTATTTGCGTAAATAAGGTACAGAATGTTCTTATAAAATAGTATGTTGATCTCTTATTCTGGCATTAATTTCAGCGTGCAAATTTAACATAATTATTATTATCTATAGAAAAATTAATTGGCTTGAATTGGGCATGCATTAAATAAATAAAGTATCAAATTGTATTAAATTCATTTTAAATTGATAACAATTCATTATTAACTAGCTGACCCTACAGACGTTGTCCTGTCCCTACCTACCTACCTACCCTACCTATACCTACCTGCGTACCTAGGTGTGTAGGTAATGCAAATATATCCAAGAAATATAAAAACTTTCATACAAACTTTTATCCCCTATTTCACACCCTTGGGGGTTGAATTTTGAAAAATCCTTTCTTAGTGGATGCCTTCGTCATATGAGGAATACGTGTACGAAATTTCAATTTTCTAGTCTTAAGGGTTTGGCCTGTGCGTTGATACATCAGTCAATCACTTTTGCCTTTTATATATATAGATATAGATTCAAGGAACACAAAATAAAACAAGTTAAAATTATGTAGCAATGAGTATTACAGTTCAACTCGAGACTAAATATGCATAGACTAACCATGCATTCATTTATATATTCTGTGCTAGGGCTGACGAGGTAAATGCATCGTTGAAACGATCAATTCTATGGTCACGTGTTTATAAATCGCGCTTGACCATCAATATGCGTACTCAGCTTGGAGGCAATTCACGTGTTCAAGAATTCTCCGATGTTCATTTAAAAGTTGGAGAAAGCTCTCTACCAGAGGAGAGAGGGCAGGTGGATCTAACAGAGACTCTTGATAGTGTAGTATCTACAATAGAAGAACTGATTCATGTGTTGTACGGCGACATAAGTCAAATACCGCATCAAGAGAATTTGGGTGTGTGAACAGGCTATTATAAGTATTATAACACCCAAAATTGATCCAGCTGCAGCGATCAATAAAAGCATTTTGTTTCTCTCAAATTGAAGGAAGAGAAGTAGTATACATCTACGTTACGCCGTAAAATTTAGAATAGAATTCGCTTACGGCAAGTGGACTTCTAGCGCACATCTTCCAGCTGAAGGTCGGTGTACCTATTATTTTGTGTAACAGGAACCGACTCGAAGTCGTCTGTCAAGCGTGTGCAATTCCCTGTGAGCGTGTGTTTTTGCATGACTATAAACAAGTCTCAGGTCGGTCGGTGTTTGTCACACTGAAGGCTGCGGTTGTCGATCTCAGGACCAGCTGCTTTTCTCACGGTCAACTGTACGTCGCTTGCTCTCGCGTCACCAGTCCTGACTCTCTGTACATTTTGACTAACGGCAAAACTACAAATTAATATAGTTTACAGAGAGGTTTTATAAATATATAGCTAAGCTTCCTTAATGTTTTTTCTTCTTTTCAGACATATTTGGGTTTGGAGTTTCAACATTTGTTGTGTACGTATGTGTAATAAAATAAAAGTATATTTGCGTACAGTATAATATATTTGAAAGAACGACAAAGAAAAAAATCGTTTTTAAATCGTGCAATGTACGTACGTTCTCTGTTTTTACCTTAAAATGTAAAAAAGAAACAATTATATGATCACTTTTTTTTTTCAGCATTTATCGCAAAAGAGTCAGCATTTTTCAGTCCGTGTGCACGACAGAATTTCCTATTGGCATAAAAGACAAATCTCTATACAAACTTTCGTCTCCTTTAGCTCGGAAATTTTGAAACATCTTTCCTTAGCAAAAGTTTCGTGCTTCTAGACCAAGCTGTACACTGTCTATCAGTGAAATTTATAATTGCTATTGAGTACTCAAGTAGTTCTTAATTTTTTACGACTTCCACGCGAACGAAGTCGCGGGCTTAAGCTAGCTTTAATGTTTTTTCTGTTCAACTAAGAGCATTCATTGCTCTGCAATTACTCTGAGGTGAACACGCTGACGTGGTTATTTACGATAGTACTCATTGCACCTGGGTCGTAATTGGTTTCGGCAGTGTATTTCCGATTTCCACGATTTTGATGTGCCAGTGATTGCGGGGCGGCCGGTAACTCAAACTTGACCACAGGAATGACGTCGATGTAAACGACCACGTTTTGAAGAGAAGTAAGAATTGTTTAGAATACGTTTCTCATTGTGTTCAATGTCACCTTTAGTAGTTGATCTCAAAACTCGCAAGAAGTCTTCGGACAGATGATGCCGATATTTCTTCCACAAAAGTACTCGTGCGTTTGCAATTCCCCAAAACAAACAAATGTCCTTGACGATTGGGAATTTTCGAAAATTTTTGAAAGTGAGTCTCTTCGCCACACTATTTTTATAATCGTTTAATTTAATGTATTAAAAATTATATAATATGTAATTCTTCTGCAGTATAATGTTATAATTCTGTATAACTATATATTGTATGTACTCTTGCTAATAATATTTATTTTGAGTTGAGTTTTCAAACATGACATGTGTCAAAATAAAATGTATTTAAATCCAAAGCACTAAGAAGTATTGATATCAACTTCGATGCAAATCACCCTCAAAATAACTTTCTTCCCATTTTTAATTCCGTTAGGTGTTGAATTTCAATAAAATACGAAACCCATCTTCCATCAATTCTGTTAAAGAATGTTTATGCGAAATTTGAAGGAGATTGGACCAAGGAATCACGTTGTCCCATACAAACTTTGCCCCCGTTTTTCACCCCCTTAGGGGTAGAATTTCGGAAAATCCTTTCTTAGTGGATGCCTACGTCATACAAAGAACACACCCTCCAAGTTTCAGGTCTCTGCGATCAGCTGTTTAGGCTGTGCGTTGATACATCAGTCAGTCACCTTTGCCTTTTATGTATATAGATAATGTGACAATCATTATAGTACAACAGTTCACGACTTACAACTTATAATCTAAGAACTCAAGTACACTATAAAAGCATTTATCAATTAACATTTTTGTCAGAATACGCTTGAATTTAAAAAATGGGAGTGACGTTATGTTGCTTGGAATTTTATTATACAATTTTATACACATAATATAACTGTTGTTCGATGTAAATACGAGATTTGTTTTGGGTTTATATAGTTTGTTGGCATTATGAGATCCGAGATCTGAGATCTGTCTGTCCGTCCAACAAGAAATGTTATTAAAAAATAGTGACTCATAACGTCAAACATACAAAAAACTGACTGTTTGGTAAATTAATAATGTTCATGATATGAAAATGACTGGTTTAGATCATATCTGGAAAATCGTGAGCAGGTTGCGGTCCTTGCCGGTTATGAATCTAACAAATACATTGCTTCTTCTGGCGTTCCACGAGGATCCCATCTTGGGCCAATCTTGTTTCTATTATTCATCAATGACATTGTGGACTGCGTTCGTCACTGTCAGTCTCCTCTTTGCAGATGATATGAAAATCTCGCGTCAGGTTGACTCTTTGGCAGATGTGGAATTGATTCAGGCCGATCTACTAGGCCGTATCTATGAATGGTGCTGTGCTTACAGAATGACGATTAACGCTTCGAAATGCCAGCATATTCGGTTCACAAGAAGAGAAAGGTGCTTGAATCAAATTACCACATCAATACCGAAAGGATTGCTGTAGTTGAACAACTTCGTGACCTGGGATTCGTTCTTGATTCAAGGTTAAGTTTTGTGCCACATTGTGATAACATTGTTCAAAGAGCTGCTAAGAAGTTGGGTTTCATCAGACGTAACACTAAGGATTTTAAACATACAGCCTCCAAGATGGTGCTTTATAATGCTCTGGTACGTAGCGTACTCGAGTTCGGGAGTGTCATAATATGGAATCCTCATTATATGGTTCATTGTAATCGTATTGAGTCAATTCAACGATCCTTTACGCGGCAGCTTGCTTTCCTTGCCACTGGCATCAGTGCGAGATGATCGTATGACGAACGATTGCGTTTCTTTCATATGTCAAGCTTACAGCTGCGCCGACGCATGATAGACTTGCTATGCTTGCGGAGTATTGTTGACGGTTATTTTAAAGCTGACGGGCTTCTCGAGCGCATTGAAATAAATGTGCCTAAACTTAATGCTCGGAGAAAATGCACGTCTTTATTCAATGTCCCTCGTCATAAAACCAACTTAGGCATGAATGCTCCGATGGCTAGGCTAACGTCCACGTACAACAGTTTTTGCCATCTTTATGATTTGGATATCTTCCACGACCATCCCACGCGTCTTAGATCTAAGATTATAAATGAGGGGAAGACTGAAATAATAGTACTTATAATAATATAAGAGTCTATGTATAAGTCGATAACTATCTACTACCGTGTTTTTAGCTAGAGTTTTTGTTCTTTTATTGTTCTGTTTTCTCTTGTATTTCTTTGTAACGTGAATACTGTGTTTTTTATTCTATTTTTTTGTGAATGCTGTGCACGTCTGTAATTGACGTAAACACTAGTCCATGTCCTTGTTCTCTGTTGAATTGAATATATTAAAAAAATAATAATTGAGGAGGGTTTAGAAACAGTAATAGAGCACAAATCAAAAAACAAAATTCTGTCTGTTTGTCTGTTTGTTTGTACACGCTAATCTTCGGAACTGCTGGACGGATTTGAATGATTATTTTTTTGTTGTATAGGTATTAAGGCTGGGCAACATATAGGCTATAATTTATCTTGGAAACTTGAACACCTAATGCAGAACCGCAACAGACCAGCTAAACTATAAGAGATACAAAAATGGTACCATAGCAAAAATTGTTCCCCGTGATGAGCATTTTCTGCTGAGAGAATAAATTTGAAGATCTGGAACACCTGATGTGGAACTCCAAGAGCCCAGCTACACCATAACACATATAGGAATGACGTCTTAGCAAAAATTGTTCGGTCTGATGGGCATTTTCTGTCGACTTATAAAAATCGCAGATCAGAAACATCTGATGTGGAAATCAAAGCTATCACTAATTTCACTGTAAAGCTATCACTAATTTCACTGTATTTAAGTAACATAAGCTGGGAGTACCTCCACGCGGTGGAGGCGGTAACAGTCGCAACATATAGGCTATAATTTATTTTGGAAACTTGAACACCTGATGCAGAACCGCAACAGACCAGCTAAACTATAAGAGATACAAAAATGGTACCATAGCAAAAATTGTTCCACGTGATGAGCATTTTCTGCTGAGAGAATAAATTTGAAGATCTGGAACACCTGACGTGGAACTCCAAGAGCCCAGCTACACCATAACACATATAGGAATGACGTCTTAGCAAAAATTGTTCGGTCTGATGGGCATTTTCTGTCGACTTATAAAAATCGCAGATCAGAAACATCTGATGTGGAAATCAAAGCTATCACTAATTTCACTGTAAAGCTATCACTAATTTCACTGTATTTAAGTAATATAAGCTGGGAGTACCTCCACGCGGTGGAGGCGGTAACAGTCGCAACATATAGGCTATAATTTATCTTGGAAACTTGAACACCTGATGCAGAACCGCAACAGACCAGCTAAACTATAAGAGATACAAAAATGGTACTACAGCAAAAAATTTTCCACATGATGACCATTTTCTGCTGAGAGAATAAATTTGAAGATCTGGAACACCTGATGTGGAACTCCAAGAGCCCAGCTACACCATAACACATATAGGAATAACGTCTTAGCAAAAATTGTTCAGTCTGATGAGCATTTTCTGTTTACCTATAAAAATCGCAGATCAGAAACATCTGATGTGGAAATCAAAGCTATCACTAATTTCACTGTAAAGCTATCACTAATTTCACTGTACTTAAAATAACATAAACTGGGAGTACCTCCACGTGGAGGTAACAGGTATATCATTGAAAATTTGACTATAATGGCCAAAATTCCCATTTATTTTTTTTATTTTATCGAATAAATATGCCTTCGGGCTTATGTTATTTGAGTGTTTAATTTCCTTTTCCATTTATCTTCGTGACACGGTAGCCTACCCGGTAACGCATGGGAGCAGTCACTCATATTTTAATTGATCAGGTATCTTACAATAAAACTATAACCATGCCGAGAAAGAGGTCAAATCTTTCCCAATGTTCCAAAGGAGCTAAAAGATTGAGGATCATAAGATCCCAAGAATCTACCGAAGAGCGTCTGGAGAGACTTGATGCTGTTCAAGAATATCAGGCTGCAACTCGCTCCGTGGAAACCTCTTCAGATCGCGAAGCACGCCTGCGTTCTCAGCGTATTTACGCATCTACATCCAGGTCTCTAGAGACCAGTGAAGAATATGATGCGCGACTGACCGCTGATCGTGAACGTCATGCATTGTTTTGCGAGTCGGAGTCGTTCACGGATAGAGAATTGCGTTGAGCTCTGAGCGTATTCACACATCTACTAACAGGTCTTTTGAAACGAGTGATGAACGTGATGCACATTGTCCCAAACACGAACACAACGAAATATTCATAATCAGTTAGAAAGTGAGAGAAAAAGAATTGCTGGAGTACGGCATGAAGAGACAGAAGAAGAGCGCAACGAACGTTTGAATTCTGGTCGACTTCGACATTCTCTGAACAGAATGTCAATATCATCTGAAGAATCGGATGTGTCTCAAGATATAGCCGTAGGGCATGGCGACCTTCCTTGGGTTGATAAGGAACGGAGTGCATTTACGTATACTCCTATGGTTGACTACGCCACATATTCCGCCATCGGAGGTATGATTCAAATTTGTACTTTTTGAACGTCTCGAATCGTCGAAAAGCGCATCCCGTTGTTTTCCCGTCCCCGGGCTCTTAGAATTCGACATCAGACGTTTCAGATCTTCGATTTTGCCCACCCCGTTATCGCTGGCATAACCAACAGGATCCGCGTACGAAGTCGCGGGCAGAAGCTAGTAAAGAAATAAAATAAATTACTCTAATTAAACTAAATTATCTTTCATTTCATACAACCAAGACAAATTAAACAATACTACCTAATAATAAAACTTTTCACCAAAGTATATCTCTCGCACTTGGGAGACGCAGCGCAGCGCTTGCAACATTATTCTCTAGCACACATGCGCAAATCTACGATATCGTACACCGAGTCACGCACACATAGCCGACTTTAAGTTTCACTTCTTTCGTCGCGATTGTTTACGACCGCTCAGTCTATAGTTTTTTATTGGTCTGAGCATAGTACATATAAAGATAAACAGTTAATGATATACACAGCTAGGGCACGAATTGCACTGGCGAGCTAGATTCGATGTGATTGGTTTAATCTTTGTCATACATATGTATATTACCAGCTTATTACCCCCACATTCACATAATACCCGTTTTACCCACGCAGGGGTATTTACCCCCAGGTTAGGAACCGTGGTACTAAACCATAGCACAAAATATAAAGGGTACACAAGGACCGCTTCCGCAATCTTCAAAAATAATGGCCTACACTTGCCAGACTCACTAGGGCTGCTACTGTATTGACTCTGTCTGTAGGTTTTATTCGTGACAATATGAAATTTTATTGACACTGGTTGGAACTCTTTAATATTTTTTTTTTCTGTTCGTCATGAAATGTCAATGTCTCTCATTTATTCATTTAGACAAAACGTGACAGTCGAGACTGATGTCTGCTTGAAACTGCTTGAGATTGCCTATAAACGTAATGTCAATGTTTGCGTGAGTAAAATGGCGGTTTGTTCTGAGTGGTCTCTCTGCTCGGGCGCGCCTCAGCCTTACGTACTTTGTGACCATAGCATAAAATATATTTTCCCATTAATCGGTCATCGGGTAACAGTTAGGCCTTTGCCTCGGATCTTGCGGGCAGCGGGGCGGCGCCGGCGGCGGCGCGGTAGCGGAACGGGCAACGCAGACCCGTTCTCGAAACGAGCGGGCAGATCGCGCGGCACTATAGCGGCGTAGTGTTGTGTTCGCGGTTGTGTCTTCGAGATATTTGTTTTTATTCGCGAACGAAATGTTTGAACACCGGCGACAACATCTTTTTGCTACAAATTTATTTCCTAACGCTAAAAATAAATTGCACAACACTGCAGTGCAGACGCGCGGGCGGTCACCGCTTGACAGGAGTGCACGGTGCACCGCTCGTTGCCCGCCCTCGCGCCGCTGTTTTCGAGGGCCGGTCCATTTGATTTTACGCATTAGATCCTACCGCCGCCGCCGCCACCCCGCTGCCCGCAAGTTTCGAGGCAGAGGCCTTATGCAGCTGGAAACATATTTTTTCACGCACACTATCCTCCTTTCGATTGATTTTACATACACCACAAAATTGTGTTGGCTCATTCACGGAGCTATTAAGGCAGTGCGACATCTAGTCGGAACACGCGGAGACCTATTAATAATCTAAGCAATATAACTACAACTTGAGGTTAGTTTAACCTCTTCAGTTCAACACAAAATTCACAACAACAAAAATGTTTTCGCTTGCTGAAAATACAAAAAGACAAAATAATTATTCCATCTACATTTTTATTTTTGCGTTACAATATCTAATCTATCTATCCAATTCTTGTATATATATATATGTACATTAATATACTATAGTATAAAGGCACAAAGAATCATAGCGAGATCCATACATTTGTATGAAAAAAAATATTAGAGGGGGGTTAAAATATTTTCGAACGTGAAGAATACATTACCAGGAGTTGATTGATATACTTAGCATATTTTAAACCTTCGCTTAATTAAAATATTACCAAATAAAAATAACACTTTTTTGTTTCATCTCGGTGCCCATTTTGTGTTTAAAAAAAAAAGAAAGCGACGTTAACAGATCTATAAAATTAGCAGACAAGTGATGTGACAAGTGGGTGGAAAAAAATATATAATAAATATCATTATTTGTCTTATCTGTAACGAAATCTCCAGGAGATTCGCGTCAATTGTTTAACTATTGTGTCTGGAGCTCATATTTCCTATAAAACGATGCAATTTCTGTGTAAGAACTGCGAAACGGCGGCTGTCAGTGTCACTGTTACTGTCATTCGCCGTTTCGTTCTGAAATAATGAGCTTTTCGTTAAACACTCGCTTTTCGGTATTCACTTTTTTTTTGCGGGGTTTTAAAATATTGTAAATGCCTGAAGATACTCTTTAGGTACCCAAGAATATAAAAATTTGAATTTCAGTTCTCTAAACATCTAATTTGTTTTTTGTACAAATCCTGCCATGATTATTTTTTTAGTTAGGTATTTGTTATTTCCCTATTTTTATTTGTAGGTATTTGCGGTGACTTGTGAATACGTATGCATTAATAAATAAATAAAATAAAATTCATTTATTTCAGGTCAAGCACCCATATTCAATACAACAAAGAACATGAATTATAAATTCATCATCTTTAACTATCTTTAAGTATTTCAAATTAATTAATAGGGTATTACATCCATTTTTGAAAAGTGTTTCAATGAAATTCTGTAGTGCTATTAAGCCACCAAAAAAAACACAAAATTTTTATTCAATCGATAAGTGCCCTAAAAATGCATCTAAATTTTACATTTTCAAATTTCGCGCGTAGTTTGACAAAAACGCCTCTTACTGGACGCCATATTGCTCAGCGTAAATGACGTCAGTTCGTTTGTATCAAATGAGCTCATATTAATTATGATAATTGTATATCATTTAAAAATAATTAAAAGTATATTTTGTAATAGGTGTAATAATGAAAAAAATACGTTGGTTACGAAAATAATAAAAGTACAAAGCCTGTATTACGCCAATCGGTTGCCTGACAGTTAACAATTTTTTGTTTACACAGCCGTATGACGTAGTAACATGGCCGCTACTATTTCACGGTGTTTTATAACAGATTAAAAATACTGAAAACTTTGAATTGAATTTAAAAATTTGTTTTGTTATTTTATGAACTAAAACTTACATTTTCCGACTGCTTTATGCCTAAACTGTCTCAATAACATATTTATAGATTATTTCTCGTAAAGAGTAAAATACCCTATTATCATGCCAAAAGTAAATGTCAATAAAATATCAAATGTCAACTGCAATAATCGGTACCAAAATGACAAACTAATAAATAATAATAGCAATAATCACCACTTGTCTGTGGACACTCAGTTGTACTGTACGCGCCGGTCAATTAAATAGATCGTCAACCTTTTTTATTTTTTATTTTTTTTACATTTCTTTTAAAGTATTAATCACATTAAATTTAGTGTTTTAACAATGAAAACGTGCGCATTGTGCAACGTGCAGTTTAATGATGGCGTCCAGTGTGGGAGCTGCAAGAGGCATTTAGATTTTGGATGTGCAAACATATCTGAAGCTGGATGGAGAAAGCTGGGTGCTACAAGAATGGCACAGTGGAAGTGCTCAGCTTGTAGAATCTCATCTCCAGTTGTGCCTACCTCTGATCAAGCGTCCCTTGAAACCATCCTGAGCGAAATTCGGGACATGAAGCGCCAGTTACATAATTTACCGGCACTAATTGATGACGTTAAGGTGATAAAGGATGAGCTAGCTGAGCTGAAGTTGACATGTCAAGGTACTAGTGGCAAACTCGATGAATTTGATACGAGGATTGCTGAGGTTGAAATTAAAGTATCGGAAGTAGAAAAGATGCAGGTAACTATTAAAGACTTGCAGACAGATTTATCTAAGGTGAAGTTCGAACTTTCATCAAACGATCAGCGGTCCCGGTTAAATAATGTGGAAATCAAGGGAGTTCCTATAAGAAAAGACGAGAATCTATTCTCAATTATTGAAGCCATTGGTCGTAAAGTAAACTATTGCTGCCAAAAATCACTGATCAACTACGTCTCGAGGGTACCCATTTTCAACTCCAATGATAAACTTATTATAGTGAGTTTCCTGAACAGATACGTTAAGGAGGATTTCATAGCGGCTGCGCGAGCTGAGAAGAACTTATCCACATCAGATATCGGGTTCCAAGGCATTTCTCAACGTGTGTTCGTTAATGATCACCTTAGTGTAGAATATAAGAAGCTACTCAGTAAAGTTAAAACCATTGCGAATGATAAGAACTACGAGTTTATTTGGGTGAAACACGGAAAAATTCACGTGCTCAAAAACACCAACTCCAAAGTACTCATAGTGAGAAAAGAATCGGATTTAAACAAAATCGCCTAATATGCCACCTATACCATATACAATCTTCTCTGCTTTATTGTTTCATTATACTTTATGTTGTTTTACTAAGATGTTACAAATTGTTTAGCACCTCTGCCTCACTAATGAACCCGCCACCTTTCTTTTGTTCTGTTAAAAAAAACCTTTATGTTTCTTATCGCGCTGTTTATTTTAAAGTGTTAGTGCAAAATAATATGTTTTACTCGCTCGTGCTTGCACGTGCCACACATTACTGCTTGCTTGCTCACACAGTTGTTTACCAGTCAAAGTCGAATAATTCTTGCACTCCATTAGAAACAATCGCCGGTTGCTTACTTCTAACATATTTATTTTCAATCTACCCTGATTTAGTCAATATTTTTATGATATGTGTTACTTTGGTCCATTATACTGATTTATATTCTATTGTTGATTTTATGCGCGATGGCTACTAATGTTAATATTAACTTACACGGTTTAAACATATTTTATCAGAACGTTCGTGGTCTACGAACTAAAACCGATACTTTCTATCGTCAAATGGCAGCCAGCTCATTTGATGTTATTGTTCTCACGGAGACGTGGTTATTGGATGGTATTTTGAACTCTGAATTTTTTGATGAAAGGTATATTGTGTGGCGTCGGGATCGGGATTACTATCTGACTGGGCAGTCACGGGGTGGAGGAGTTCTAATAGCTACTCGTCGTGAATTATCAGTAACATGTCAACAAAAATTTCATTCTACAGCTGAAGACCTCTGGATAAGCATACACTTAAAAAAATCGAATACCCGTAACTATACAAACATACATCTCTGCGTGATTTATTTATGTAAACAAAATCTTGGTCTTTCCTTTTCTTCACAGTTGACTAATTTTCTCTCGACATTAAATCGATCTATGATTGATAATGGTTCTGATAAATTTCTTATTATTGGTGATTTCAATATGAGCGGTATAAGTTGGGTCCCATCTGACAATATATCGTTCGTCCCAACAAATCTTAAGACTAGTGATGAAGTGTTATTTGGGGATGAGTTATGTACTCTTGATCTTGGACAATATAATGGCGTGACTAACAGATATGGAAAAATACTTGACTTAGTCCTCTCGAACCAGGCAGTCAACGTGACTGAAAGTTTAAGTCCACTAGTACCAATCGATGATTATCACCCGGCATTAGTAATTACAATTAATCTTGTCGAAACACCTCCGCTTGAGTGTGCGTCACGCATACAATTTTTATATGATAAGGGTGACTATGAATCAATTAACCATGACATTTTTATAACTGACTGGGAAAGTGAGTTCTCGGTAAGGTCAACTGAAGACTCGGTAAGTTTTTTCAACACCGTTATCTATAATCTTCAACTGAAATACATTCCCCAGAAACATTGTCGTAATAAATCATATCCGACCTGGTACAGTTCCACATTAATAAAAACAATAAAAGAAAAATATAAATACTTTAAAAAATTTAAAACCTATGGCAATAAATCTGATGAACTAACATTTAGTCTTCTTCGAGAAAGGGTAAAAACATTAGAAAGTCAGTGTTACACGAATTATTTGAATCTTACCGAAACGTCTATCAAAAATAACCCGAAACAATTTTGGACATTTGTTAAAAAGCGTCATAATACAAATGCAATACCGAGCACGTTCAAATTTAACAACGAAACACTGCGTACCGGTGAATCCATATGTGAGGCATTTTCAACTTACTTTCACTCCACATTTCTAGATCCCAACCTTAATCACGGTGGCAGCCCAAATTCCTCTTCCTCTTCTTTTACTGAACCCTCAAACCTGTCGTCCGATATCAGTCGTATCACGGTGAACATTGATGACATAACTAGCCTGCTTCGTAAGTTAGATACATCGAAAGCGCCAGGCCCAGATAATATCTCATCCAGGCTTCTCGTACGTTGCGCTGCATCTATTGCACATCCTATTTCAATTCTATTTAAAAAATCTTTAGATACTTGTGTTGTCCCCAAACTATGTAAATCTGCATTCATAACACCGATACATAAGAAAGGAGTCAAAACAGACATTACTAATTATAGACCGATATCCAAATTGTGTATCATTGCCAAGGTTTTCGAAAGGATTATTTACAACCAGGTCTACTCTGCTTTGGAACAATCGTTTAGTCCCTTCCAACACGGCTTTCTTAAAGGCAGATCTACTGTCACTAATCTTATTTTGCTTAATAACTACATTACTGACGCTATGGATCACGGCAAGCAAGTCGATGTTGTTTACACAGACTATAGTAAGTGTTTCGACCGAATTGACCACGTCATCCTATTACGGAGGCTAGAGGGCATTGGTATACGCGGCGACTTACTCAGATGGTTTACTTCTTACATAGAAAATAGGTCGCAAGCTGTAGTACTGAATAATCACATTTCTAGCTGGATTTCAGTCCCCAGCGGAGTCCCACAAGGTTCGTTGCTCGGTCCGTTACTATTTATCATCTATGTAAACGACATCGGCTCCTGTCTGACCTCATCCAAATTATTATGCTTCGCTGACGATATGAAAATTTATGCTACCATATCATCGACCGCGGACATGATAGCATTTCAAACTGATTTACAGTGTCTTGAAGTATACTGCCAAAGAAGTAAGCTTGATCTCAATCCCGCAAAATGCTCAGTTGTAACGTATTCTCGTGGACGATCAGTTCTAGCCACAACATATACTCTTGGTGGTCATATATTGCCTAAATGTAACACTATCCGTGATCTAGGAGTTTATCACGATTGCAAACTTAGTTTCGAAAAGCATGTTGATGCCATCGTCGCTAAAGCTTCTAAATCCCTGGGTTTCATTATGCGATTATCCAAGTGCTTCACACAAGCCAAAACGTTAAAAATTCTATACTGTACTTTTGTTAGAAGTCACTTGGAATACGCATCTGAAATATGGAACCCTTGCTATCACAAATATATTGACCGCATTGAGCGCATACAAAAGAAATTTATAAAATTTTTATGTTTTCATCAAAAAGTACCATATCATTCCAATAACTACCTCAATCTATGTAAGAAATATCATCTCTTACCATTGATGAATCGTCGTGAGATCTCTGACTGCATATTTTTATTGAAAACGGTTCAGGGCGACATAAATTGTTCTGATATTCTGTCAACATTCTACTTTAATGTTCCAAGTAAGTCCAAACGGTTCAATCCACCATTACGTGTGCCATTTGCAGGTACAAACTACAGGCAAAATTCGTACGTTGTGCGTGTAAGTAGCTATTTTAATAAGGTAGGCAAACAATTCGACTTTGATCTTTTTGAAACAAGTGTGAGCTCGGCAAAAAAGTGTCTAACAATGAATTTCTTTAAAACTTAGATTCAGTAGACTTTTTTCCCAATAGTATTTTAACATCTTGGTTCTCTTATGAAACAACCTGTTGCAAATATTTTAGTTTAGCTTAGTTGAAAAATGTTAAGTGATGATCTATAATATATTATTTTGGCATTATTTAACAGTTGCATATTGTGTTCCACAGCACTTTTATAATACATTAATTCTAGACGTGAAGACTTGTAATTGGCTGTCAAATAATCATACTGTTTTTATAATCATTGTATTTAGCTGTAAGTCTTCCAAAATAAATAAATAAATAAATAAATAAATAATATTTTTAAATGTTTTTATTTTTATATGAATATTTAAAAATGAAATTTAATGTGTATTTAAATAAATTAATGTGAACAATAATATAATAATAACAAAATGACACAATTACACCTAGACATGTCTGCCACAACAGTGCCCAATGTAGGGACAATCAATACGATTGGCAATCATAGCCAGGACAATGTTGGAGCTAGTCCGCTCACTGCTCGCCAAGGACGCGCACCGCTTGCGCAGGGTGGCGTGGAAACAGTCGGTGCATGCTTCCGCAAACATGCCCGAGGCTTAATGCTGGTGGCGTTCAGAAGGTGAAACTAAGCCGACACGTGTGCGTTTCACCCCGCGCGGCCACGGCGATATTTCGAAAAAAAAAACTATTCCAAGATTACGTCAAATTTTGTAAAAGTTGATTCCCAAAACCATAAATTTGTCGAAGATATGGTTAAAAGTTATAAGGGTTTGAACGTGGCCGCGCCATTGAAACGCGGAGAACCGCGCGGCCACGGAGATCTTTAAAACTAAGCGTAGCACAGACCTAACATTCTGGTAAATTACAGATTGACTTTGTAAAAATACAGAAAAAAATCCTAGGTTTATATGTTAGGAGCTGCAAGACAAAAACCCCATGGCCGCGACATTGAAACGGTGAATAACACGTTATCGCCGATATCACGCTGAAAATGCATCGCAGACGTCTGAAATTCATTGTAAAATCTAGATTTGAATTTGTCGAAAATGGAAAAAATATACAAGAAATACCTAGGTTTATATTTTAGGAGCTGTAAGACTAAAACCCCATGGCCGCGCCATTGAAACGGTGAAAAACACGTTATCGCTGATATCTCGCTGAAAAAGCATCGCAGAGGTCTGAAGCTTTTTGTAATACCTAGATTTGAATTTGTCGAAAATGTAAAAAATATACAAAAAATACCTAGGTTTATATTTCAGGAGCAGTAGTGCGGTATCGTGTAAAAATAAGTTTTGATTATCTTTCGAAGAAAGTAAGTATTAGTGAGTTTTTTTTTTATAAACAACACCTATTAATATGTAGAACTACCGATAATATGCAAAACATATTTTTTATTCATAATACAAAGCCTTGCAATGTGTTTTGTGTATTTCGATAGGGTGACCATGCCTTGTTGTTTACAGAAAACTTTCCACCTGTTGTAATAGAAATCATGTCCCCAGGATTCTAAATTGAATTAAAATGAAACGAAGAGATACAAAAACATAATAATACATCTTTATTTCTTTAAAAATCTCTTAAAAGTCTCTCTGTCTCTCCTTTAAAAGTCTTACAGCTCCTAAAATATAAACCTAGGTATTTTTTGTATATCTTTTCCATTTTCGACAAATTCAAATCTAGATTTTACAATGAATTTCAGACGTCTGCGATGCATTTTCAGTGTGATATCGGCGATAACGTGTTATTCACCGTTTCAATGTCACGGCCATGGGGTTTTTGTTTTGCAGCTCCTAAAATATAAACCTAGGATTTTTTTCTGTATTTTGAATTTATTTTTACAAATTCAATCTGTTATGTACCTGAATTTTAGGTCTCTGCTACGCTTAGTTTTAAAGATCTCCGTGGCCGCGCGGTTCTCCGCGTTTCAATGGCGCGGCCACGTTCAAACCCTTATAACTTTTTAACCATATCCTCGACAAATTTATGGTTTTGGGAATCAACTTTTACAAAATTTTACATAATCTTGGAATAGTTTTTTTTTTCGAAATATCGCCGTGGCCGCTCGGTCGAAACGCACACAGCCGACATTACATTTGTATGGTTTTCACCAGTGCTTACACGAGTATGCTTTTGCTAAATAAATAGGAGTAAATGAAACTATGCTGACTTATTTGACATTTGTAAGAATTATCATCGGTGTGTACATGAAAGTTTTACAAATGTATCTTATCACTAAAACTATGCCAACGTAGGTATATCACATTTGAAAGGTTTTTCACCAGTGTGTATACGATTATGCCTTGTTAAAACAAACTTATGACTAAAACCAAGCTGACATATATCACATTTGTAAGCCTTTTCACCAGAGTGATGACGCATATGTTTTACAATCTTACTCTTCTCATTGCTACTATACAGACATATATCACATTTGTAAGGCTTTTCACCAGTGTGTACCCGAATATGCCTTGTTAAACCAAACTTTAGACTAAAACTGAGCTGACATATATCACATTTGTAAGGCTTTTCACCAGTGTGTTTACGAATATGTTTTACAAAATTACCCTTATCATGAAAACTATGCAGACATATGTCACATTTGTAAGGTTTTTCACCTGTGTGTATACGAATATGCCTTTTTAAAACAGACTTACAAGTAAAACTACGCTGACATATATGACATTCGTAAGGTCTTTGACGATCATGTATACGAATATGCCTTTTTAAAATACGCTTACAACCATAACTACGCTGACATATATGACATTTGTAAGGTTTTTCACAAATGAGAGATTTCCCATCAGTTCGTGTATAAATACGTTCCAAATTTTTATCTTGATTTAAACTACGCTGATCACATTTGACAGGTTCTTTAAATTTAGTAGCATGCGTAGCCGTACGACTTTGCGTATTCTCGATAATGTTCGAATCTGATAGTTCATTCTTCTTTTGCTTGTCTGTAATTGTATCTTCTAGTTTTATTCTTCGTAAGTCAAGCTTCTGTATCTTCACAACGGGCACCCCTGTGATAATAAATGTGGTAAGTAGATACAATGTTCGAAAAGGTTGGATGCACATGAAATAAACTTGGATTTGGGGGTATGCATGCCAGACACAAGCAACAAAAAGGATTGCAGACTACCCTGTTCTTTATCACCGATCACACTGAATAAGGGTGTTACTACATCGATCGACGTGTTGATCGATTGGTGTGGTAGCTTAGGCTGATCGACGGATACCGTTCTACTAACCAATCGATTACGTTCCACTAACCGATCGGATGCCAACCAGTCTTAAGAGCACCCTTCCCCATCGGTCTTTTTTGTTTCAAAAAAACAAACAAGTGAGTGAGAACGCGATAACATCGCAGGAAAATTGGCGCGCGGAGATTTCACAAAACTTGTTCCAGGAAATACGTGTTTTTGAAAAAAACCTTACAAGTTTTTGGTAATAATGTAATTTTGAATCTCCATTACATATGCAAGGTTTCTATGAAGCTGTTTTTTTACTTTTTCATTGTATGAGTGCATTATGAACGACCAAAGATAAAAATTGTGCAAAAGAGCTGATTTTCGGACGTGTTTACTGAATTTGATTTTTTTAAAAGTTGTTTTTTTTTTCGTTACATAGAAACCTAGACATTAACCACAAGATACCTGTGTGTTAAACATATTTGGAGGATAATTTGTTATAACGCCGTAATCACGTACGAGCGTTTGTATGGGAATTTTGACGGGAAGGACGCTCGTAAAAAGGTGGTATCGTGTTCCCGAGCCACTTTTTTTTCTCATTTGACGTTCAAAAGTATGAAATAAATGATCTGGCTTTTTTCTTTTTTGAAATTATTTGTTAGAAGTCGATTGATTTGATTTGATTTGATTTATTAACTAGCTTTCGCCCGCGACATCGTCCGCGTAAATGTCAGTTATCGCGGATGCAGACGAAGTTGCAGATGAAAAAGTTAAAATGCCCATGTCCTTCCCCAGGGTTCAAGCTATCTCCATGCCAAATTTTATCAAAATCGGTTCAGCCGTTTCATCGTGAAAGCGTAAGGGTGTTACCAGACCAATCGATCGATCATCGATCGACGGCATTGATCGATGGTAGAATGGATTAGTCGACATCGATCGAGCTGCTTGATAATTATTAGTGATGGATTATAGCTGAAGTTAATCGATCAACGTCGACCGATGCCATCGACCGGCAATCGATCGATTAGTTAGTCGAACGGCATCCGTCGATCAGCCAAAGCTACCACACTAATCGATCAACGTCGACCGGCAATCGATCGATTAGTTAGTCGAACGGCATCCGTCGATCAGCCAAAGCTACCACACTAATAGATCAACGTCGACCGGCAATCGATCGATTAGTTAGTCGAGCGGCATCCGTCGATCAGCCAAAGCTACCACACTAATAGATCAACGTCGACCGGCAATCGATCGATTAGTTAGTCGAACGGCATCCGTCGATCAGCCAAAGCTACCACACTAATCGATCAACGTCGACCGGCAATCGATCGATTAGTTAGTCGAACGGCATCCGTCGATCAGCCAAAGCTACCACACTAATCGATCAACGTCGATCGATGTCGACCGATGGGACGGCAGAGTTACTTTCGCATTTATAATATTAAAGTATGGAAGTATGGACTAGTACATACTTTTAATTATCATCGTTATTTGTTTCTTCATAGGTACTTCTTGTACTTCTTCTTCAATTTTAAACTCCATTAAAGAGCTATCATCTTCAGAATCAGCTTCTGAATGGCGCTGTGGTATATCTTCTACATCTGAATAGCTATTGTGTAGATTTTCCTGTTCTAGCTCTGAAAATAAACAAGAACTGTCAGTCAATACTCATTTGTTATTAATACTATAATAGAATTAAGCCCGTCACAGACGTAGCTATAATATATTAATATTATTCATAGCAAGGAATATTACGATATATTTTTTATAGTAATCTTTGAGTGACCACAGACGCAGCTATAATATACATATATCTTTATTACGTCACTATATGTGTACAGATAGGTATAGCAAGGCATATTAATATATATTTCAAAAATGTGAACCTACAACGATCGCAGACGTAATAAGGGCGAAAATATATTATTATATTATAGCTACGTATGTGACGGTCTTTAAGCTGGGTACTGGCCGGCGGTACGCGGCGTAACGTAACGTATTACACAGCGAGCGTTCGTGCAGTCAGTACGGGGAAACAAGGCGCTCGTAACGAGCAACGAACGGTTCGTTTACACACGCAGTTTAGAACACAGCGTAAAGCCGGATCCAGACGGGTGTAACGTGTAATGTAATCCACCGTGTAATGTAATACGAATTCTACGTGTGGAACGTTACATGTAATGCTCGTAGTGCGGTCGTGTTATATTACACGGTGGATTACATTACACGTTACACCCGTCTGGACCCGGCTTAACGCAACATGCTCACTGCGAATGGTACATTTCGGCCCGTAACACCGATCAGTACTGTGGAGGTTTTATGCACCGGTTTAGAGTTTCGATAGAACACTCTGGATACTTCTAGAAAGATAGGTGTCATTCGATTATATTTGAATGAACTAGAATATAGTTTTTATATGATGACACATGGACTAACATACCGATGGCTGACACAGTCAGTTGTAGTATTGTTAGTGGTACGAAATAATAGCTGAATAATCCGTAATAATACGTGTTTGATTTATCATAAATAGTTTCGATACCTCACAGTCCCCACCTTAAGGCGGTACCCTGAGCAAATAACCTTGAGCGTTCGTTCCCTCTTCGCCGCGCAAGAGATACAGTAGCGAATACGCTCAGATTTTAGAACTAAATGTTTATAAAATCACATTTTGGGATTTTGAAAAAAAAAACTACCAAAATGTTCATTAATAAATTGCCTATCCATTAGTGTTAGTAAAAAATCGAATTAATGGTTACTTGCCGAGGAGA
Organism: Charanyca ferruginea; assembly: GCA_947361185.1. Classification (NCBI taxonomy): domain Eukaryota; kingdom Metazoa; phylum Arthropoda; class Insecta; order Lepidoptera; family Noctuidae; genus Charanyca; species Charanyca ferruginea. Next base: position 3,484,598 of record OX376081.1, on the reverse strand, counting down.
TGCATGTTTTCAATAATGATTTCTTTTTTCTGTGGTTTCGTTGTGTGGAGATTAGTTAAATACTATACTTCGCAAACAAAATTCAGATCTACCATTTTGGAGTCAAGATTATGTAGAAAATTAATCTATTTTTTATTGGTTGATATTTCTTTTGGATATAGAGTATTTAGGTTCGAAAAACTGAACAAAAAACGGCTAGCGCTGCGTTTTGCACAGGGACGCGCCTTAATACATCACTACATATTACAAGTCTTCTGCCGCGTCTATCTGTCTGTTCGCGAGAAACACGAAAACTCCTGAAGGGATTTTTATGCGGTTTTCACCATTACACACAATTATTCATGAGGAAGGTTGAACCCATTCAATGCGGTAGCAAATTTTGCTCTCACTAGCCAAATGCGGCTTGTTTTTAACGTAAACGACGATCGGCGTGAGCTGCACTTGATCAATAAAAAGTAACACGCCAATCGGCGTTTTCAGCACTTTGTTATGAATTAATTTATTTATCCTCTTACATCTATCTTTACAGGCGTTAACCTAATGCGACAGTGTAGTTATAAACTAATATGTACCTAATTTTAATTAATAAAAGAATCTAAATACTAATTACTACTACCCTAGAAATGACACTTTAAACCTAACGTATTAAACCTTAGATACCTAACAACAAAATATATAATGTTATACTCTAATTACATAACTAACTACATTTAATAGAACTCTTGCGAATTCACTCATAGTGCACGAAAAAAATGTCCAGTCTCTCATGGACTTCGTTCGTACCAGTAGATTGGTTCTGGACACAGGTACGTTTAACAGTTGCGGGCGTCGTCGCCTCCACACATATCGGTCCGGCACGCTAAGATGTAGATGAGATGTAGGTGTAGGTATGAATTTATTAATTCCGAATCTATTAGAAATCTCCAGTAGTGCGCTATACACTTGTTGCAATAACGACGCTTTTTAGTGAGCAGCAGAATTCATTTAATGACGCCGATCGGCGTGGCTGAATATGAAAAAGCTTTTTTACAAAAAAGACAACCACTTTCAAAAACTAAAAAGTGAAAAATAACTTCAGCACAAAACACACATGACTTTCAAAGTCAAAGTCAAAGCATTTATTTCAATTAAACCATTTGCAGGCACTTTTGAATAGTCAAAATAAAATTGAAGCTAGTTGCTCGTTCCAAAACGTAGGGTAGGTCTCTATGGAGAAGAACGAGCAAGAAACTCCACGGACACTCTTTTCAATCAAGCTTTTACAAAATCCAGGCTACATTATTCTTGTTGCTTCTATATGTGAAAACAATGTAAGTGAAGAGAAATCCAAAACATTCTAATTAAAAATAAATTAATATAAAAGCCATGGCAGTTAAGAGATGACCAATCTCAACTGACAGCGCCCGTTCACGAACATGACGCGCGGATCAGCACCACTTAGCTCAACCATTTTGAAGGGAACCGAATGATCCAACCCGCACGCCACCATCAGTGAGACATTTGAGCGAGCATGACAATGCTCTCAACTGCCATGCTCATTTATGTCAAACACATTGAATAAATAAATGGATCCATAGTTCTCACATTTACATATTAATTGAAATAATGCTATTAATTTATACAAAGCTAAAATTTCCAATGTATGTAAGTATGTCATTCGACAGATAAAATATAATCTAATATATAAAATTCTCGTGTCACAGTTTTCGTTCCCGTACTCCTCCGAAACGGCTTGACCGATTCTGATGAAATTTTTTGTGCATATTGGGTAGGTCTGAGAATCGGCCAACATCTATTTTTCATCCCCATTTTTCACACCTTTTTCATCACCTCGGGACAGGACAACGTCTGTCGGGTCAGCTAGTAAGTAAATATAATAATAACGGTACACGTTATTCATGTCAATAATAAGGGGTGAGCAACATAATTTTCTTGCAATTAAGAAATTCCCTAAAGAGGCTGTGGAGCAGGACCAGCATTATGCCAAGCATTTTTATCATTGATATAATCTTCCAACTTATAATATGCTTGCCTACATAGTGTGCGTTTAATGCATGTTTTAAATTGCCTTTCATTTAATTGCAAAATATCGAGCGGTATTTTATTATAACATTTTACACAATACCCCATAAAAGAAGTATGTACTTTTGACAATCTGAAACTTGGTTGATATACACTCGGCGTCACAAAAATCGCACCTCTTTAAGAATTCCCTTCAAAGTCATTTTAACCCTATTAATCAATGGTATACATATGACTATAAGGTATAATTGGAAAGGCAATTTATTTAAATTTCAGAATAAATCAATGGATTTGGTTTTTTGTTTACCAGGGAATAAAAAAAAGCAAGCTAATGCAAATGATTAAAAAGTTAAATTTTATTTTATCAGCAAAAATTACAACAAAGTCCTTAAAACTAACTTAAAACCTAGTGTTACCCCCCCTAGCCCTGATGACTGCTTCCATGCGTTCTCTCATGGACCTTATTAATGTGACAACAGTCTCTTGTGGAATGTTGTCCCATTCTGCAACGACGGCATCTTGAAGGTCTTGGAGAGTGGTAGGGGCAGGATTTCGTGCCCGTACTCGCCGTTTCAGTTCATCCCACAGGTGCTCAATAGGGTTCAGGTCTGGACTTCGCGCCGGCCAGCGCATAACAGGGATGCCAACTTCTAGCAGGTAGTCTCTTACAATTAAAGCGGTGTGACAACGGGCGTTATCGTGCATTAACGTGAACCCACTGCCAACAAAACCCGCATAAGGGACAACCTGCTCCTCTAAGATCTCTGTTATGTACCAAGCAGCAGTCAGCGACCCTTGCCCGCGAGCACTTCCAGTCCGAGAAACACACACAAGGTTCGTTTTACCGTCGATTGACATGCCGCCCCAGAACATGCACGAGCCACCCCCGTATTCCACTGTCTCTTGAATACAGGCTTGTGCGAATCGTTCCCCTTGCCTCCTATACACTCTTCGACGCCTGTCGTTGCAGAAAAGACACACCCTCGTCTCATCCGAGAAGAGCACAGCCCTCCATTGGTCTATTGTCCAATCCACATGGTCACGGGCAAATTGCAACCGGTCTCTCCTATGCTGTGCAGTCAATTTGGGCCCTGTAGCAGCCCTATGAGCTGCAATTTTCTTCTCCCGCATTCTTCTTCTAATCGTGGAGACGATTACAGAAGTTCTGCGAGCTGATCGCAGTTGTTGTTGCAGCTCAACAGCATTGGAGAACCGATTACGTAAAGACGTCGAAACAATGAAGCGATCGTCTCTTTCGGATGTGCACCGTTGTCTTCCAGATCCACGTCTTCGGATATAGCCACCAGTCTCTTGGAAACGTTGGAACACTCGTCGAACGGCAAAACGACTCAAGTTCAGTTGCCGAGCAACATCACATTGCCGCATCCCTGATTGCAGTAGTGCAATGACTTGAGCGGCTTCATCTGCAGTGGTATCCATCTTTTGGGGTATTTTTCTTGCTATAGCTGTTCACGTGTGTTCACTTCAAAGGTTGAATAGCGAATGACCCACATTTAACCCGGGTCGCCCGTTTTATACCCTTGTAGGGAGGTGCAATTAGTGGCCGTTGTAATGCGTATTTTGACAACATTTTTTTTAACGTTACGTGCTAATGAGATCTGTTGTGTTTAGGAATTCTAACGGTTGTTAATTTAAAGGTCGTTAAACATACTTTTAATTGATACCAATATTAATTGGGTTTAATGTATTCGTTACTGGCGGGACATGTTTTAAACTTATTTTCGAAAAGGTGCGATTTTTGTGACGCCGAGTGTAATTTGTTCCTATTTCTAGTATTAAAGTTATGTCTGTCACTTATTTTACTAAACAGATGAAGATTTTTACGAACATGCATGATGTTTTCGTATATATATTGACAAGGTACCGTCATGATATTAATTTGTTTAAACAATTCTCTTAGAGACTCGCGTCTGCTGAGATTATAGATGGCTCTGACAGCCCTCTTTTGCAGAATAAAGATAGAATCTATATCTGCAGCCCGTCCCCAAAGCAAAATACCGTAAGACATGATACTATGAAAGTAACTAAAATAGACTAGTCTAGCGGTATCCACGTCTGTCAATTGCCTGATTTTTCTGACATCGTAAGCGGCCGAACTTAGCCGCCCTGCAAGAGATGTTAAGTGAGGACCTCACTGCAGCTTTGAGTCAAGCGTAATCCCTAGGAAAACTGTCTTTTCGACGAATTCAAGTACGTCCTTATTTAATAAAACGTTACATTCACTACTTTTAACATTCGGTAAAGGGAATCTTATGCACTTGGTTTTCTTCTCATTTAACACTAAGTTATTTGCAGTAAACCAATTATGAACTTTAATCATGGCGTCATTTACGTCGTCATAGTGTTGTGCCCGTCTATTTACTTTAAAAATCAATGAAGTATCATCAGCAAATAACACCATTTGAGGTTGATTTCTCAGTAAATGCGGTAAATCATTAATATAAACTAGAAATAGGAACGGACCCAATATTGAGCCCTGTGGTACACCCATTTTTACTTTCAAGCCCGATGAATTTACACCGTTTATTTGAACTTGCTGCAGCCTATCATCTAAATACGATTTTACTAATCTGAGCGCTAGTTTACCGAGTCCGTAATGCTCAAGCTTCAAAAGCAGTGTTTCGTGATTTACGCAATCAAATGCTTTGGAGAGGTCACAGAAAATGCCAATGGCATCCTGTGACTCCTCCCATGCGTTAAAGATATGCTTAATCAAAGTAATACCGGCATCAGTAGTGCAACGCCCTCTGGTGAACCCATACTGTTGATCATGTAGGATGTTATTGCAATTAAAATGACTGAGCATTTGATTAAGCATTACTTTTTCAAACACTTTGCTGAATACTGGCAAAACCGAAACGGGTCTATAATTATTCGTGTCCTTGCATTCGCCGGATTTGAAAAGTGGTATAACTTTACTGTACTTCATTAAATATGGGAAAACTCCTTGGTCTATACACAAATTAAATATGTAAGCTAAATAGGGTGCTACTGTCTCAATAATCGATTTACAAACATTAGTAGACATTCCCCACAAATCCTCAGTAACTTTGATCTTTAGTTGTTTAAAAGTTTTTATAACAACCTAAGGGTTTATATGTTTAAATTTGAATTCCGAAGGGCAGGCTAAAACATTCGTTTTTAATAAATCAAAAGCAAGTGAGGGCGAGGAAGCTAAATTTTCAGTAGTTTTAATTGGAATATCGGTAAAGAATTTCGAAAATTCCTGAGCAACATCGATATTAGTACTTATTAGACCACAGGGTGTCTCCAGAGTGTAATCAGTTTTATTTCTTTTGTTTCTATTGGTTTCATCATTGATAATTTTCCAAACAGTCTTAATTTTATTTTCTGCTGATTTTACCTTGTTGCTTATGTATAAAGCTTTAGCTGTCTTGCAAGTATTTTTAAAAGTTTTAGAGTAAGTAGCAACATACTTATTAAAAGTTTCAATGTTTATATAAGGCTTAAGGCCATACAGCTCAAAAAGTCTTTGCCTACTTTTCCTGATACCTTTAGTTGCCCAGTCACTGAATAAAAACTTAGGGCTAATAGTTCTAGGTATTTTCTTAAAAATATTATTAGAGTTTAATAATATTTTTAAGAAAATACCTAGAACTATCAGCCACAACTAAAAAAAATTCTTCATACAAAACATTACCATCACTCATATTAAGGCCTTGAATGTTTAACTTACTCATTAAAGTGCTATTAAATTTAATTAAATTGCCAGATGTTACTGGTCTTGACAGTACCTGCACTTTTTGTATTGGAGCGTTGAATTCAAAAGTAACGGTTTGCCCGCTGTGATCAGACGGGAGATAATTCACAATAGCCTTTTCTAAATAGTCGCAGCAACAAAAAACATTATCAGTGTCTTTAGTTTCGGAAGTTGGTGGCTTTGTTCTGTTTGTTATTTTGTATTGCCACCGAGTTCCGAAACTAAAGTAATGTGTGTTCTGTGCTAAAGTTATTTTTCATTTTTGTCTTTTTGTTGTCTTTTTTGGAAAAAAGCTTTTTCATACTCAGCCACGCTCTCTGTAGCTTTTTTAGGATTCGGTACAGAAAAGAAAAAAAAAAGGAACCCTTATAGGATCACTTTGTCGTGTCTGTCTTTGTCTGTCTGTCAAGACCCTTTACCTCGGGAACGTGTGGAGGTACAGAGTTGAAATTAAACCCATATACTCAAGTCTACATTCCGTTGAAGCTTTGAAAAAATCAAACTTCTAGTTAACGTGACAATAAGATACGGCCGTTTATGCCGCAAAAAACGTATATTTCGACACACAAGGGAATTTAAATTTATATGGTACTTCCCGTTGACATAGAACTATGAAATTTGGCTAGTAATATCGTCTTAAACTACAAGTATAGGGAAAAGTCTGAAAACTAGACATTTGTAATGAAATAAAGAAAATATAGTCTTTATTTAAAGTACGTAATCAATCATCAAGGTATCGGTCATAATTGTATGGGTGACCAAATCACGGAATTTAAACGGAACTCTCGGTGGGCGAGCCAGACTCGTACTTGTTGGGTATTTTTTAAACAAAATACCAATAGGGAACATTACGCGAAACTCTGCGCAGAGGGCGCCACTAGCACATTCCGTAAATCATAACCTCGTATTATTGTTATATAATGTTATTAATTATAATAACTAGGTATTTTGTGAAAATATATCAAAGTTTTTATTAATCTTACTTACCTAACTGTACTTTAACCATATTAAGGTGTCCTACGACCTTTTGAAAGTGGGTCTAGGTTATGCTCAGAATAAAATAATATTTAGTTGTCTTACATGATAAATGTGAACGTTATTCTGTAAATGCGACTATCTCACCTGAATATTTAACCTGAACATATTTTAGAGTGATTTTTAGCTGCTTCCCAAAGTTTACGAACATTTTCTTCTTTTGGAAATGAATAATTCCCTTCATTTCTTCATCGAAATTCACAGAACTGATACATTATTGTATAATATAACACATTTCCCAATTTTGAACTCTATTAAAGGCAGAATTTCACGCTTTGAACGACTCGTCGATAAACTGTTTACGGACTATGCTAGTGCTGCACTCTGGTGCCAGAACATTGCAGTAATATGCCCTATTACTTATGTAGGGACCTAATAGTATATTTTTAAATATCAATAAAAAGATTCAATCAATGCAAAGATTTGTAATATTAAATTAGCATCTCAGATTATCAAATAAAAGGCAGATAGACGGTGCGGAACATTGCGAGAGAAGCCACAAAAGCAAATACAAATTCAATAACGAATACCTACAATCTCGTGATTGTATTCCCTTTTCAATTTTTATTTGTATTTGTTTTTTTTTTTAAATGCTTCGCTTTGTACTCGTGTCAGTTACAGCGCGAAGCAAATTGTAGGTATTTGTTTTTCAATTTGTATTTGCTTTTGTGGCTTCACTCTCAGTGTTCCGCATGGTCTATCTGCCTTTTGTTTCATTTTTTTTTTTTTTTTTTTTTTTTATCATTTGATAGGCATACGTTTGACCTCTCTCATAATCTGAGATTAGCATATTAACTTTTGTTTTTAAAACTTACCATCATTTTGAAGTTCCTCCTTTGGCTCATTAACATCATCTTGAGTTTCATAAGCTACTGGTACCTCTTCTTTGATAGCATCGCTTTTTGTTTGACATTCATCATCTATACTGACGTGCACCATTGGACTTCTAATAAAACCGCCAAATATCTTCAAGTGACTGGGGGTAGGCTGTAAAAAGTTAATTTTATAGTGTTCAGTAAAATATACTGATGTTCAATCATGTGAGCATAAACTTTTTAACCGACTTCAAAAAGGTGGTGGTTATCAATTCGGATGTTTGTATTTTTTTTATGTATGTTCGGGCATAACTCCGTCGTATATAGAGGGATTTGCAAAATTCTTGTTGAAAGGGGTTTATTCCGAAATGGTACCATATAAATTTTATCGAAATTGACTCGCGCGAATTGAACGCTTTTTGAAAAACACAACAAAATCGCAAACAACCGCCTTCAAAAACTAAAAAGTGATAAATAACTTTAGCACAGAACACACATTACTTTAGTTTCGGAAGTCGGTGACGATGGCTTTGTTCTGTTTGTTGTTTTATATTGCCACCGATTTCAGTACCTAAAGTACCGTAATGTGTGTTCTGTGCTAAAGTTATTTATCACTTTTTAGTTTTTGAAGGCTGTTTTTTTTAAAAAAAAAAAGTTTTTTTACATTGAAATATTGTCACGCAAAACAGCTTTACAAGTGACGATACAAAGGTAGGTCCTACACTTCCTGGACGCAGGAGTCCAAATAATACCTAATAATATGTGGGGCCATCTGACCCCAAACTAGGCAGACTCTGTACTATAGAGAATAATGGGTATTCTCTGGCCACATTAGAAGTTATGAAAATAAATGTCTATTAAAAATCCTTCACCTTATAATCTTCCATCAACATCCTGACCAAAAGTTCTTCAGCTTCCAGACATTTCCTCTGGAATTGGGCACATTGCTTCATTTTAGTGCAGCAGTAGAAGCAAGCGAGCATCGGTCTACTGTCTTCAGTAATGAACTGCAACAAAACGAATCTTATATTATTTTGTTTAGAAATAAAATACTTTCAATCCAATATGTCTAAAAATGTGTCAAAATGTCTAATAATCCAAGTATGCAAGTGATATTAAAGTGCACAAATGTATGCATATCTTTATATATATATAATTCTTCTGAGTGTGTTTATGTCACTGAATTCTTCCAAAAGGGCTGGACCGATTTTGAAGAAATTTTTTGTGAGTCAGTCAAGATTCACAATTGGACCTGGAAGGTGGAGCTGTAGTCGGGTTCTAGGACTTATTTATTTTTAAGGCAGGACAATGTCTGCCGGGCCCACTAGAATATATAAAACTAGCTGACCCGACAGACGTTGCCCTGTCCCTCTACCTACTTACCTGCCTATTTACCTACCCTACGCCTACCCTACACCTACTCTACCTTACTCTACCCCTACCCTATAGCCTATGTTACTCAGCGATAATGTAGCTTTCGATTGGTGAAAGAAGTTTTGATATTGGACCAGTTGTTTTTGAGTTTATTCCTTACATACAAAAATACAAATCTTTCCTCTTTATTGATAAATAATATTAGTATAGATATAGATATATATATTCCTTGACTTTGATAATACGATGGTACAGCAATCGGACACAATCGAGGAGAAATCAGTTGCAGGACAAACGGCGACACATACGCACAGAGACACAAGAGTATAACAGGCACTAAGCGAGAGATGAGATGTTAGTGATGAGCTTGTTTAACTTTTTGTAGGCACTGACTTACTTTATTTATAAAATTCATAATACTAAGTATTCAGTATACATTTGTTAAGTAATTTTTAATGAACATCTTACCGGTATCTCAGTTAGCTTCTCATACAGTTGATGCAGGTTCTTGTTGACAACTTTATACAAGAGAACATCCTCCGCCAGACATATCCTACACATAGATAGTTTTTCCATCTGAAAACAATCACCCAATATCGTAATTTAATTCAAGTTTAGATTTATTTTTGAAACTTTGTTGATATCTGTTGATATACAATACCTTGACTTTTATAACAGCTAGGGCACTGCTAAGCGAATTGCACAGCCGATATTATCTTCAATTTCAACTTTTCACTAACAGCTTTAGTGGATGCGAGTCCAGAATTTTGTCATAATAGGCACTAAGATATACCAGAGGTAGTAGTAAATAGCAGGCCCGAATTTTAATCAATAAACGTTTAGGAAATGCCAAGAATATTCAATTTTTGCTGTTATAAACAATTTTTGATAGGTATTCTTTTAGTACACAGTACACACACGTCACACTGAAAACTTGAAAAGAAAAGAAACGTCACTTTGACAGTTGACTGAGTTGACGCAATTGACAGCTGGAAAAACGTCAACTGTCAGGTGACTAGGGGGCAAGAAGCTTATAGGTAAAGATGGAGCCAACACTTCGAACAAAAAGTTGAGTCAAATACCTACGTATCTCCATCACACTCTCTGTGGGCCACCCCTCTCTTTTTAGTGTGGCCTGTAGTATTGCTACCTTCTTATTCAAATCTCCTACTAAATTCTTCGAAATAGTCGTCACACTAACCAAATCAGAAGTTAAACTCTGTCAAATAATGTTATTATGGATCAGTAGTTGTACTATGATTAGTTAAGTTATCCTACTACATAATATTATAAATGCGAAAGTTTGTGAAGATGTTTGGATGCCCAGACAGCCTCTATTGCTTTTTCCAAATTTTCTTTCGAATAACTATGATACGGTGCAAAAGTTTTACCATTTCTGGAATTAGCGTACCTAGGTACTTTCTTCGGTAAGTACGAACCACATTTCCGAAACTGTAATATAAAATGCGAAGCTTCCTCTTAAATGTATACAAAATAGGTATTTGGGGCTATTTAATAATAATAATAATAATATGTAGGGACATTTTCACACACGGCCATCTGACCCCAAACTAGGGAGACCCTGTACTATGGGTGTCAGACAGCTGATATACATACACAAATACATTTTTTTTTGTAAATACATACATATATAGATAAACAACACCCAGACACAAAGCAAACACAAGTGCTCATCACACCAATGTTTACCCTGGGCGGGAATCGAACCCGCAACACGCTGCGCAGCAGTCGATCGCTCAGCCACTGCGCCAACCGTGTCGTCATTTGAGATAGCGATCTTAAACTTAGAAAAACTAAAAGACACAAACCAGGGGTTATTTGGAACCGGATTCCAAATAGCCTCAAAATTGTACCAAAAAGCCCCATACTACAAAACTTACAAAATATGACGTCTAAAACAAGCTACAAAGCTATGGAAAACACCAATAAAATCGCAAGAAAACATATGACTACATGAATGAACTCATTTTCTACTTACCCTTAAGGGCGCGTATTCGATTTAGCGCAACTCAAAATCTAAACGATTGCTAGAACGGCGTAGCAGCATTGACACACACTAGTACAATACAATGGTGTGTTTGTGTGCATCAGAAAAAAAATATGCACGAAATAAGCACGAATCATTGAAATTGATCGGCAAACGACAGCGCGCGATGTTTTACAGTGCTTTTTAAAATAATTGTCTAAAATAAATGAGCTCGTATAACGGACTGAAAAATATTAAATATTATTTATATTTTTATATAATATAAAAATATTCTGTATATTAAGCATAACATTTGCTTTCATTAAATAAATATATCAGTTATGTTTTTATTCAAATACTGGTGAAAAAAAATTGTCAAAGTGAACCGATTTTCTACTTTTTAAACATTGTTTTTTAATACATAATAGTAATATTTTCGTAATTTTTGCTCTGTAGCTTTCTTTATGACTGTATATTCTGTTGGAAAACGCATAAAACAAAATGTTTTGGCATATTGTAATGGTTGTATTCGTCCTGAAAGTTAACTCTGACGTCTATTTTCGTAAAACGATATGAAAGAACTGTCTTCGCTTTAAAAAACCATAATTAAAAATTATACTTTTACTCTTTAGCTGTCTAAATCAAGACTTAATCTTTCCAAAACTTTAAATTGTCTTTAAACAATCTCACATAATTACGATATTGCTCTGGGCAAAACGCAAAAACATGAAGTTTTCGTCACGAATCGAATACGCGCTCTTAAAATATTGGTATATCAACTGGAAGTTAAACACTTACAAATTAACTCGATTTATCAAGCTTTTTTAAAAAAACCGTTTAACAAATTGCTTGGACTTTCAAAACCTCTAAATTTGCCGGTAGCACTTATTGTTGAAAAAGGATTCTACTGTTACTAGAAGAAAAAATATATTCAATCAAATCTTTTATTTCAAAAATTCTAAATAGCCCCTGAGTCTCAAAAAGCCCTACTTTACCGGTATTCGAAGTGTTGACTTCATTTTAATCTAAAGCGTCATGCTAGGGGGCGGCCAAGAAGCATAAAGGTAAAGATGGAGCCAACACTTCGAATACCTACTTGAACAGGAAGCATCATGTACTTGAAGCCATACCTATCTATTACTATCTCGCTCTTAGGTGGGCCAACCCTCTCTTTCTAAGTAGGGTGTCCTTTATTTATTTTTTCCCAGGACATCGCTATAAGTAGTAGCTTTCCATTTAGTGATTTATTTATAAATATCTACATTCTGTTTACCATTAAGGCCTAGGCTAAACAAATATCTCGTCTAAGTTTGTTTACATCATGATACACATGGCATTAAGAAATAAAGCAATATGAATTCTGAACTCGATGAAATAAGAATAAAAATAACTTGATCAAAAATAAAATCCTTTGCCGTGCCGCGACGTCAGTCAACATCGGCCCTAATATGAACCCTTATATGTAAGAACCTCAAAAGGGAAATGAAAACACCACCCAAATTAACCTCTTGCCACGTAAATCATCGAGATATTTTACTTTGACTCACGAGTTAAAATATGTAGTATGTAATTAAAACTTTACTTAATAACATTATTATGTAATACATAACAAAAAGACATAAAAGGTATGTATTTAATATTTATTAACGGAAAGGGACACCTGGTAACTTGTTAAGATTGCTTATATTTTCAAGAATATTTCGACACTGTTTTTTACTACATTGCAGCCAGCATGTTTTACTCCCGTTTCCGTAAGTGGAGAGTGTGACCTAAAATTGTATGTTTTATAACTATTGATCCATTATAACATTATTTGACAGGGTTTAACTTCTGATTTGGTTAGTGAGACGACTATTTCGAAGAATTTAGTAGGAGATTTAAATAAGGAGATAGCAATAACTGTAGGCCACACTAAAAAGAGAGGTCGGCCCACAGGGTGAGATGGAGAACTCGTAGGTATTTGACTCAAGTTTTTGTTCGAAGTGTTGGCTCCATCTTTTACCTTTATCTTCATGGGGGCGGCCGGCGGGGCAGTATATCCATGAACATCAAAAATTATTCGGTGTTGTTAGTTTAAATTGAAATAAGTGTAGAAAGAAAACAGGACATCAATTTTGATTGATTATGGTGTTTTATTTAGTTGGTATGTTTGTATGTATGTCCTCTCTTTCTTGTAGTTGTGCGCTAAAGCACGACTTAAGCGGAAAAAATAGAATAAAATATTGTGTTATTATGTTATTAAACTAATTCATTTACAGATTATAAGCAGTTTTAATTAATATTACGAGACATTATATGGACGTAGTTAAGTAGTAGTAGTTGTAGGAGTAGTTAAGAAGTAGTGAAGGATCAAATCCACGCTTTTTCCAAAATTGAGTTATATATTATACCAAACGCATTCTCAGGGTGATATCTTTAATATCAAAAAAGAACAGCGCACAATTATGGAGTCTTAAATTACAATAGTAGGTAGGTACCTACTAAAATGGCTGTAAATGCAATGCAAGCAAAGCGAACTTACTTTTCTTCAAGAAAATTGTATACAATTCAGTATTTTTTTATAAATCGGCGGTTAAATCAATACATAAGTATTTACTCAGAATAAGTACTTGCTTTATGAAATATATCAGTTGGCTACCTGCCACTGTCAATATGTTATTGTCATTTGTCACTCACATAAAGCGTTCCGTTTGTCGTGGCAAAATCGATAGCTTAAAATATTTTATATTACCTATTTGTTTCATCGCGGATCGCGCGATGTCGCGGGTAACCCGTGGATGCAAGCAGTAGGTGCCAAAGCAAACTTTTGTTGCTGCACTTATTATTTCCCTGTCATAAATAGCTATATTTGAGGGTCAAGTTGAATGTATAATGTATGTAATGTAGTAGAGTTAAAATAGGTAGATCTACCAAAAAGTTGGTACATGTGACAACACTGCACTTAGCTCAAGCGCGAGCGACACCTCCCTTTAGCTCTCCGTCAGCCCACTAGCGTTGCTATACTATCGATATAAAGTATCAATAGACCTATCGATACTTTCGATTAATTTAGAGTCGAAAATGTAGACTACCTACCAATAGTTTGCCAATTTGCAATAGTATTAGGTAGGGTAGACTAGGTACGAATATGACCACTTTCATTTCATCGCCTATAATTTATTTTGGTAGATACAATGCCGAGGTCGGTCCACCACTTGACGCAGCACAGCGGCCGAGCGCGATTATGCCAGTTAGCTAGAAGAAAGGTGTAATATTATTTATGTCACTAACGCACCCATAAAATATGTCACAATCGTACCCGACGCACAAAAAGCGACATCTCACTATAAACTCGATTTACCTAAATACACCGGGGGAGATATTTACAGAATTGACCGGCTGGTGTACAGCTATGCTATTCTCTTAATAGTAACGCCATTCATTCGTGGCTATGCTCGACGGCGAACCCGACATCGTGTCAGCCGTGAAATCAACAACGAGCTCAGCTACTGTTTTTGCATAACAAGTATCGTTTTTCATAATATTATGTCAAAAGTGTCAAATTATTCAACCTTGAGTACCTAGTTCCATCAAGATCCGTTAATTCATGTGGCGCTAGAGCGCTGCGTAAGCAAAGTGTAATGAATACGAAAATGTAAGTAGCCGCTGCCGCTTCGTCGAGCTTCAGATTGTGTTATTTAGCAGAGAATAGCTCCACTGTTTTCTAAACTGTTGATTTTGATTTGACACAATCACGGTATCACGTTCCACGTAAATACCTACATGGAACCATTTATTGCTCTACCACCCAATCTTTATTATATTCAAGAAGAATTTCAAGAAAAGTTGTAAAATAGAAGTAAAGTAAAAAGAGAAAATTATTAAAAAGTACGCTTAAAGGGTCTCCCTTGTTTTATCGATAAAAAATTGTCAAATTATCACTTCCTAAACAATTTTCAACTAATTTCATTTTCCAAATAACACACTAGCACACTGCACACACACACACGCACACACACTAGCACACTGTTTATAACGTAGCAAATAAACTCTTAAAATACATGTAATAAATTTAATTGTATCGAAAACCTAATGTTTGGCAAATGGCAAGTGAACATTTAAACAATAACTTGCTCACCAACTAATACTTTTATTTAATGTAGGTAGTCAAATATTTCAGTTGGTATAACATATTTTACGCAAATTAACATAAGCCAAATACTTATTTAGTATCGTATATCGTTCGTCTTCATATATCGTTCGTCGTTCGTTCGTTCGTCGAGTATCGTATATCGTTAAGATATGGTATTATATTTTGGGGCAACTCGACAAACAGAGAAGTCGCGTTTAAAGCACAAAAGAGATGCATCAGAGCCATGTTCGGACTTCAGGTAACTGACAGTTGTGAGCCTTATTTTAAAAAATACAAAATTCTGACACTACCGGCTTTGTATATATATGAAACTGCTTTGTTTGTTAAATTAAATTCTCATTTGTTCCCCCACCTATCAGACATTGTTAAACGAGACAGGCGGAATGAAATGTTACGTGTGCCCAGAGCTAAGACAGCTCTCAAGTGGAAAAGCATTTTTTGTATAGCCCCGCAAATATATAATAAAATTCCGAAACGAATTAAGGAATGTAATTTAAATGGGTTTAAAAAGAAGCTGAAAGACTGGCTGAGTAATAAATGCTATTATAATTTAAATGACTACCTAAATGATGTCAATTGACATGTACCGATAGTTAAATTTGAATGTATATTTATTTTTTATACAATATTATGACGTTATTATTTAGACCTGACATTATCATTTAATTTATAGATTATTTCATAATGTAATTAGTTAAAGTTTCATATTGTACTTAAAATGTGTTCCTATGTTCTGTAAATTTGCACGCCGCTTATGGTAGAATATGTTGAAACCTTTTACTCATTATGACCACATTATGAATGTATACACATATTCTGACAAATAAATGATTATAATTATGATTATGATTGTAATTTTTCAATTTACCATTCAGTCAATTATTTAGTCAATGACAAAAGATTTGCATCTTTATGTGAGGCTTCCGGCGACTGGGACTGCAATTAACTGGGACTACGGTCCCAGCAGCCAGATCCATTTAATTTTAATATTTTTCTTCCGGCGACTGGGACCACGCATAAATGAATAACAAAAAACTATTGTTCAAACCAAAAACAGTACAGTCAACACACATTCGACAATATAAACTTACGTTATTTCATTTTTCGGTTTTATGGTCGTTCGATATTATAAAGACGGGAATAAAAATATGCGTTTTTATTTTAATATAAGTAATCATTGATTTAAAGGGAAATATTAACCGCACATTTGGGTACATATTGCGAATTTTGAAAATTAAAATATCTACGGTTAAAATACCAATGTTCAAAATACCGAAAATTTTGGAGTATTCCCATCTGACCCCGAGTGTCTGTCCCCACGTGGGGACAAATGGGAATTTTTGTGTCATCTGTCCCCAAACTTTGAAATGGGGACAGATGGGAATTAAAAGTTTTATCTGCCCCCGAAATATTTTTTACTTAAAATGTCTGTCCCCGAATGGGGGCAGATGGGAATTTCCCGTGTCATCTTCCCCCGAATTTATAAATAGGGACAGATGAGAATTAATAGGTTTATCTGACCCCGAAATATTTTTTAATTTGAACATTATTATAAAAGCTGAGTACTATCGCGCTCAGCTGTAGCATGAACACATCATCAATAGAAATAACGTCGTAGGCAAACGATAGGTACAGAATATGGTGTTGTAACTTAATTTTGTTACAGGAATGAATAAAACGACATTGATGTTCATCAATGATTTTAATAAAGTCAACAATTAATGTTACAATTTTTTACAGTAGTTTTTATGAGGGCTGTATCGTTATTGTGTAACACATTTTTTAATCAGTTTTAGTCATTCAAACAAGTTTTAGGAACTATTCTATTATCAATATTATTGTGTGAATATAAAATTTGCGTTAGTCAATAAACGACACAGAGCATAAAATTAAGATAGTACTTTTCTGTCGGTCTCCTGCAACGGGTACATTTAAAATAATTACGAAATACTATCCCATTACAATTAAAATATGTTTAAATTATCATTAAAAAAAACTCACACAACTATGCCCTAGCTTTTGAAAAGAATGACGTTGATGTGACTTTACAAAAATGTAAAGAAAGAATTCATTCGGATCGAAGCCATGCTGTTCCAGCCGTATATAACGAGTCAATGACTGAACTAGACAATGCGGGACTGAAGATTTTAGAAAAAAATTCCAACATTAGAAAGTATAAAAAAAATTAACTTTGTATAAAGAAAAAAATAAAGTGGCAGGGATTAATAAACTAGTTAACAAGAATGTATCTCACGTGGAAGTTTCTCCAAATTTGCATCTATTTTAATGGCTAATTATTATCATAATGGTACTCGTATATTAGTTTTCTGTTCGGAGAATACCAAAAGCTTAATACCCAATATCAGAGTCTACTTAGCTGATGGCACATTTAAAAGCTGTCGGGGTGGACAGCTTGAGCAATTATACACCATCCATGACGATGTGGATAACGAGGGACCAGGTACTAATATTGTACCATTATTTGATGCATTGATGAGTAACAGAACGCGTCATAGTTATTCAGTTTTATTTCAACGAATGAAATCAAAATGTTCAGAATGGGAACCAATTCAACCAATCACATTTAAAATTGATTTTGAAAAAGCTGCAGTTTTCCAAAGACTGATATTAAAGGGTGTTATTATCACTTCAGGAAGTGCATTTGGAGAAAAGGGGAAAGTCTCAAATTAAACAAGTCCAAAGGTTTACGTAGACAGGTAGCTCTTACCGCAGTTCTACCGCTGTTGCCAGTGGATAAAATTATTAGCGGGTGGTTTTGTGTAGCTGCTGAAAGTTCTAACGACAATGGAAGTGTACTATTTAGAAAGTATATGTTGAAGAATTGGATCAAAGATGACTTTTTAAAAATATGGGGTGTTAGACCACGCATAGAACGACAAATTTTCTTGAAGGTTGGCACTATCGACTATACAGATCGGTAGGAAAGAAAAATCCAAACATAATGCAAATATTGGAAATTAAAAAAAAAGACTCTTCTTTTTACTTTGCGAAATCAAAACAAATTAAATGAAGTGTACCAAAAAAACGAACACATAAAGCTCTGATGAATGACGAATATATAAGAGAATATCAAATGCAGTTTATAAATGGAGAAATAACGGTTGATCACTTTCTGGAAAAGATGGGTAGTTAGCTGTAAAAGGTAGTTGACTGATCTCATAGAACAGTATTTTATAGTTAATATTGTATATATGTCTCCAATTTTTTTTTTAAATACTACTTTGTGATTGTGCATACTGTAATTTAAATTAATTACTACTTACATATTTTGTGGTTTTGTATGCTGAGATTTAAAGAAATTGCAAAATCACAAAATAGTAATTTTTTATTTATTATGTAATAAATGTTGTTGTTTTTTATTAAAAAAGTATATTGTAAGTGTGATTTGATCTGGGATAACTTGATAAGTAAAAAAAATGTAAACAAAGATTATTTTTATGATAATTTAAACATATTTTATTGTAATAGTATTTTGTAATTTTATATGTACCCGTTGCAAGAGACCGAGAGTACTATCTTAATTTTAAGCCCAGTGTCGTTTATTGACTAACGCATAGTTTTATAATATTCACTGTTAATATTGATAATAGAAATACTTCCTAAAACTTGTTTGAATTACTAAAACTGATTTTAAAAAAATGTGTTACACGATAACGATACAGCTTTATAAAAACTACTGTAAAAGATTGTAACATTAATTGTTGACTTTATTAAAATCATTGATGAACATCAATGTCGTTTTATTCATTCCTGTAACAAAATTAAGTTACAACACCATATTCTGTACCTATCGTTCGCCAACGACGTTATTTCTATTGATGATCTGTTCATGCCAAAGCTGAGCGCGATAGTACTCAGCTTTTATAATAATGTTCAAATTAAAAAATATTTCAGGGTCAGATAAACCTTTTAATTCTCATCTATCCCTATTTATAAATTCGGGGGAAGATGAAACGGGAAATTCTCATCTGCCCCCATTCGGGGACAGACATTTTAAGTAAAAAATATTTCGGGGGCAGATAAAACTTTTAATTCCCATCTGTCCCCATTTCAAAGTTTGGGGACAGATGACACAAAAATTCCCATTTGTCCCCACGTGGGGACAGACACTCGGGGTCAGATGGGAATACTCCGTTTATACTTATAAATACTCGCAGCGATTACAGTAAGGAAACTTCAATGGACTAGAGACGCCTAAATACTCGTGGAGCAGGTTTTTGGAACAAGTGTATAAGCGTACGCGTACTTCTAATACTCAGTCCGCATTTTACCTAGTACGTCTCACCACTTTTGGAGAGGTACCACCGGCCACCTTTGTCTGTGTTTCCGCCAGAATGCTGTCTGCTCTATGCCAGATGACTGAATTCGATCCACCGCGGCCACCGCCACCGCCATTTCAGTGATGCCAGATTGGGGGGATTCCCCCCAAATTTTGGGGTTTTTTATAGTGATGGGGGGACAATTGGGGGGATATTTGGAGAGAAAAATGTGGGTATTCGGAGGGAATTGGGGGATTTTTATTAATATAACAAAGCTTTAATCTAGGAAAACCACCCAGGTTTTGATGAATAATCGACAGTAAATAGGTGAAATATTAATTTATAAGAAATTATCACATTGTTTTAGATAATATTTGCACGAAATACCTAGCATCATAAAATCTTATTTTTGGACAAAGAAATGTTACTATAAAAAAAGTTTTCGCGCGGTTTTAAGTTTGAATTTGAATATTATGAAAATGTTACGTAGGGTCTACATAAAACGCTGTTGTTCGTTTTTATCTTATCCGTTCATAATGTAACTTGTAAAGTTTCATGATAATTAATAAAATAGTTTTATCACAAATCGATGTAATACAAGAACATTTACACTTTTTGCCAATTCTCCGATAACATCTTTTGTTTACAAATACAACTTGCATAATCCGGCTTTTGATTATACATAAATACCTGCTCTGGATATTCACGATAACAGAGCCGTCTTCATTATTGCTGCATTATTACTAAAGATAAGCTTAAGAGAGCGTTTTTGTGAAGCGAGTCGAATGTGACGTCACGCCTTCCAGGATCGCCCGTCATGACATTTTTACTTGACCAATGAAATAGTAAAAAAATGTATGCCATTTGGGGGGTTTTTTTCTTTAATACTTCAATTTTGGGGGGATTTCGACGAAGATTTGGGGGTAACGCGAGACGGTCATCTGGCAACACTGCGCCATTTTGTCAATGTCAATTCGTCAGCGTCGGTTACGGCCACGCTCTCTGCGCTCGCCGTCAATTTATTGTGATATTGTGTAAAAGTGGTTTGAAACATGCCTGGGTAAGTAATAAACATTTCTGATAGTAAAAACAGTCGATTTCGACCAGAAATAGTCATTTCATCAAACATGAAAAACCGTTGAAGAGACGCTGATTCATTTCGAGGTATTTTAGCCAAAATTATTGTTAGAAATGCAAACTATGGTTATTACGTGTGTTTTTATGTATTGTATTATAGTTATTAGGCGTGTTACGCGCATTACCAGTAAGGAAAGCGCTGACACAGAGTCACGAGGCACGGCGCGTGCGCATCGTCACTGTTGTCGCGAGGGGAATCTGCTGACACAGGACAAGAGGCCGACGACACCGTCTACGTGACCGCGCCCGCGCACTTCGTATCCACCATCGATCGAGTCAATTTGATTTTTTCACTTAATTATAATAATTGTACTTTTACTCAAATAAATTAGTTTGTAATAATTTCGGTTTTTTTTGAGTCCTCCGGCAGTAGCCTACGTAATTGGCGCAGTCGGTAGGATTCCCGGGTCGTTCTTGCGATTACCGGTTTATCGCACCGCGTTCGCTACGATAGACTTTCAACGTCGCACCGGGAGATCCTGAACTACGAGACTACGCCGGAGATCCAGATATCGATACCGCTCAACGAAGACCAGAATGTTCATGTAAGTACGCTGAATTTTCTCAGTGGTTGCTTGCTTCCTTTTTGTGTGTAGGTCCTATATAATTTTATCCAACATTTTTTATCCACGTAGATTGAGTACACCTAGGTTAGAAAGTAGCAGGGATAGAAGTATAGATTCTAGACGTAATATTAACGCCAATATTGAACCCGAGATGGCCGATTTAGATAATATATTTAAAGCCCTCCGCTTAGTTCCCGACTTTGACGGGAACCCAAATGTACTTACCAGGTTCATTAAATTGTGTGATCAATTAGCACTTCAGTTTATTCGCGAAGGTCAACCGGATATAAATCGAGCAGCGTTCTTAAACGGCGTACTGAATAAAGTCACGGGGCCCGCCGCCCGTTTAATTAACGCTAATGGTATACCTAATGATTGGGTAGGCATACGTAGTGCTCTTATTAATAACTTTGCCGACCAGAGAGACGAGACCGCTCTCTATAACGATTTGGCTTTGCTAACACAAAGTTCCGGCACGCCGCAGGAGTTTTATGAGCGTTGCCAGAATCTCTTCAGCACCGTCATGACATACGTTTCATTGCACGATACCCTGGAATCAACTATTACAGCCAAACGCGATTTATATCGTAAACTAACCTTGCAGGCCTATCTCCGCGGTTTGAAAGATCCTTTAGGTGCGCGCATTAGATGTATGAGACCGGAAACCATTGAGAAGGCTCTAGAGTTCGTACATGAGGAGAGTAACACTATGTATTTGCAGAACAGGAATGATAGCTTAATGGATAAAAAATCTTTGGTATCTAATCAACGGAACGAAATCAATTTTAAAATGCCTGTCCAATCAAACAATATGCATGTTCCATTAAAACCTAATCTTTTTAATATGGCCGGCCCATCTAGACCGCAGGGCCCGCAATTTATGTTACGGCCTTTGCCGCCACAGAATCAATTTAGAATGCCGTTTATTCCGTACAACATGCAACCACGTGGCCCGACTCGTACGCAACAAGTATTCGGCGCACCACCGCCTGATAACAATCAGGGTGGTTCTGGATTCAGAATGCCCCCAAGAAACCCTTATCCACCAAATAACGGTCCCAAACCGATGAGCGGCGTGAGTCACTATGTATCCAGGCCCCTGCCTGCTACTAACAGCTGGAATTGGGCCCAACAGGGAAATCCACCACCTTCTAACTATCTTAAAACTCGCGACGTTAACGTGAACGAGTGTTCGAACTATGGGGATGATTTTTATTACCCTGACCAATATGACTACTATTACATGGACCCCTATGACTATGGACACTACAACATTGACTACCCTTACTACAATGACTGTAACTATGACGTCACACCGCAACAGACTGACGGTACTAATGACAAGGACAAGCCTGCTGACCAACAGCCACACACGTCTAGCCAGGATTTTCAGAAAGCTCCGAAGTCAAACAACTCAGGATAGAGTTAAATTTACAAACGCAAAGGCAATTGCCGTATATTCGTATTCATAACCCTCCACTTAACTTACTTATAGATACCGGTGCAAACCAATCATTTATTAGCCCAGAAGCAGTCCAGAATTATTTCTCGTATATACCTCTTAACTACGACCCATTCGAAGTTACAAACGTTCATGCCACGAGTAGAAACGACTACTCCATTAATTTACCCTGCTTTCCCGAATTCGGTGACACGGAATCAATTAAACTATTCGTATACAAATTTCACGATCGTTTTGATGGCCTGATAGGAATGGATTTGCTGACAAAATGGGAGGCTAAACTAGATTTAAAAGATCTTACATTGATAACTAAATTTGCTATTAATCCTATTCAAATTTATAATTCCCGAAATTTAAATCTTTATGAGGAAATTGTACCAGCCGGGAATTCCAAATTAATTCGATTACCTGTTAACGCACCGGATGGCGATGTTTTTGTAGAGGAACAAATAATTTGTAATTGTATCGTATCTGAGTGCCTGACCACCGTTTATAACAGCCGCGGTATAGTTGAGGTGACTAATCCAACCAATAACGATATAATATTTTCACTAGACCATGCTACCCAGGCAACGATATTCAACGTCGAGTGCACTAACTCTAAGCAAATGCCGTCCCGCGCTAAAGATGTTACATCCAGGTTACGTACCGATCACCTAAACGAGGAGGAAAAAGCAAACTTATTGGCACTATGTTCAAAGTACGCTGATGTTTTTTATATTGAAGGCGAGGCATTAACTTTTACTAACAAGATAAAACATAACATTAAGACAACCGACGAACTTCCGATCTACACTAAAAGCTATAGATACCCATTCATACACCGGCAGGAAGTTAGTGATCAAATTGCAAAGATGTTAGATCAGGGAATAATTAGGCCCTCAGAATCCGCATGGAGCTCACCCATTTGGGTTGTTTCAAAGGTTGACGCCTCTGGAAAACAGAAATGGCGCTTGGTTGTCGACTTTCGGAAGCTGAATGAAAAAACCATTGACGACAAATACCCTATCCCGAATATTACAGACGTCCTGGACAAGTTAGGCAAGTGTCAATATTTCAGTACCCTCGATTTAGCATCAGGCTTCTATCAGGTCGAAATGAACCCTAATGACATTCCCAAGACCGCTTTCAATGTTGAACATGGGCATTTCGAATTTTTAAGAATGCCCATGGGACTTAAGAATTCCCCTTCCACATTCCAACGAGTAATGGATAACGTACTCAGAGGACTCCAAAACGAGATATGTCTAGTATACCTTGACGATATCATTATATTCAGTACCTCTCTCCAGGAGCACATGAACAACCTAGAGAAAGTTTTCCAAAGGCTACGAGAATCCAACTTCAAAATCCAACTGGATAAATCAGAGTTCCTAAAACTCGAGACCGCGTACCTAGGTCATGTCATCAGTACCGAAGGCATAAAGCCTAACCCAGATAAGATCAAAGCTATTCAAAATTACCCCATACCTAAAACACCTAAAGAGATTAAACAATTTCTCGGACTTCTCGGTTACTACCGAAAATTCATTCCAGACTTTTCCCGTATCACCAAACCCTTGACACAATGCCTAAAGAAAGGAAGAAAAATAACATTAGACTCAGATTACATTAACTGTTTTGAGAAGTGTAAGACACTACTGACAAATGACCCAATCCTTAAATATCCAGACTTTGACAGAGAGTTCATATTAACTACGGACGCCTCTAATTTCGCAATCGGTGCAATACTATCGCAAGGTTCCATAGGTTCAGACAAACCCGTAGCATACGCTTCACGGACACTTAATGAAAGTGAAGTAAATTACAGCACAATAGAAAAGGAATTATTAGCCATCGTCTGGGCAACAAAATATTTTCGGCCTTACCTTTTTGGACGTAAATTTAAAATAGTAACAGACCATAAACCACTACAGTGGGTCATGAGCCTCAAGGAACCAAATTCACGATTAACCAGATGGCGGTTAAAATTAAGTGAATACGATTTTACCGTTATCTACAAAAAGGGCAAACATAACACCAATGCCGACGCCCTTTCGCGCGTGGAGATCTGTAACGAGGAGGTTAGTTCTATGATTGCAAACGCGACTGACCGACTACCATCCCTAGCTGACTCTAACACCTTGACAGCACATACCTCCGAGGAAAGCCCTATACTTGAAGTACCCATTACTGACGAACCACTTAACAAATACCACCGACAGCTGTGCCTGACCGTAGTAGGCGACATTAAAAAACGAACTATCGCGACTAAGCCATTCGACACCCACACTCGAACATCCGTTCAGTTATCCGAATCTAATCTTGAAGAGGATCTGGTTAATGCCATTAAGGAATACGTTAACCCTAAAATCGAAAAAAAATGTACAAAATAATCCCTCTTATACAAAATCACTTTAAAAGTTCATGTATGAAATTGGTATTGGCAAAAAAGGAACTTGAAAATGTTAAAGAATATCTGAAGCAACAGGAAATCATTCGCCACTACCACGAGGGCAAAACTAATCACCGTGGTATTAACGAATGCACTTTAGCATTGTCTGTGAAATATTACTGGCCTAAAATGCGAGAACACATTACCAAATTCATAAATGACTGCACAATATGTGGACAAGCAAAGTACGATAGAAACCCCATAAAGCAAAAGTTTAATATAGCACCCCCTGCCACCAGACCCTTCGAAATAATACATATGGATACCTTTTCAGCACAGAACGAAAAATACGTAACATTCATAGACGCCTTTTCAAAGTATGGTCAAGCATACCTCCTACGAGATGGGACTGCAGTTAGCATCATACAAACTTTACTAACCTTTAGCACGCATCATGGCTTACCACTAACCATTATTACAGATCAAGGGACTGAATTTACTAACCAGATGTTCTCCGAGTTCTGCAAAGTGCATAAAATAATTCATCACCAAACACTGGCATACTCACCAAACGCTAACGGGAATATCGAGCGCTTCCACTCCACTATATTGGAACATCTTCGTATTTTGAAATTAAAATACAAGGATGAGCCAGTTATACACCTGATGCCATATGCTATCCTAGCGTACAATAGTTCGATCCATTCCTTTACACGATGTAAACCATACGACCTTATACTTGGACACACCGACCCACGAGACCCGACCGACATAGATCTGACCGGACACTTACTACAACAATATACCGAAACACATAAAGAACATATGCAAAAGGTATATGAATTAATCAACGAGACGTCCCTTGCTAACCGAACAACGCTTATAGAGAGTCGTAATAAAAACCGCGAGGACGAGGTCGACCATGAGCCCGACCAACAAATATTCATTACTAATCCCTCTGCTAGTAGATCAAAACTCGCACCAAGATACACCCAAGACACTGTCCTAGCTAATTTACCCATCCATATATACACCTCCAAAAAAAAGGGACCCATAGCTAAATCTAGACTAAAACGTGTCCCTAAAACCGCGAAATTGTTGCAGGATACCCCTGATGCTGACTCTTAGCCTAATACGAGGCCAGGAGATTAATCTAGAACGGCTTGAGAATGGACCCGGACTACTACCCTTCAAATTCGGGCCCATGCAACTCATCACTCATTACCATACATTCCTTCAGAACATAGAATTAACAGACATAGACAACAACATTAATAAAATACGAGGTCAGCTTACTGAGGCCACAGACAGACTAGACAATTATACCCGCACTCTATACGAGCTTCAAATAGACAGTTTACACATGAAATTAAATAAAACTTCATCTCATCTACGAAGTTTAAAGCCCAATCGATTCAAGAGAGGTTTAGTAGATGGTCTCGGATCTGTAATTAAGAGCATTACGGGAAACTTAAACTACACAGACGCCCTCCAATATAATAACGCCCTTAAAAGTCTTAACGATAACCAGCAACAGATAGCCATTGAGTTAAATCATCATATAAGTCTGAGCAAAAGCTTGATGAATGAACACACAAAAATAATTACGAAACTTGCCGAGAATCAAATACAATTAAATGACAGTCTGCATATTTTACTCGACGCCGATAAGTATAAACAACACAACCTTATAAAATTCGCAAAGTTTTCGCAAATATTACAAATAATTAGCAATAACATAGATAGTTTATTAAACGAATTAAGTAGGTTAGAGAATGCGATAGCACTTTCCGGTCAACCGCACACTCATCATTCCATGTTAGGTACAGAAATACTTAGCAATATGATACGCAAGCTAAGTGCGCTCTATAATAAAGATCAATTACTAGATTTGGACATTAGAGAATATTATGATATCATTAAACCTTTAGCTTATTATAGCGGGAATCAAATAGTTTTCGCATTTAAATTTCCCATAACGTCCCCTTTAAAATTTCAGTTGTATAAGCTAGTCATTGTACCAAATAGAAATAGGCAAGCCATCATCCCGTCCTTCCCATTCCTAGCAATCACTGGAAACATTCACGCGTACATAGAGGCAGAATGCCCGAAGGTAGCTTCAGAATATCTCTGCGAAGAAAACCTCAACCACCAAATAAGAACCCATCCAGACTGCATCTGCGACATTATCGGAAAACAGATACCGGACAAGTCATGCAACACGATCACAATTAGCCTGACGAAACCCGCCATGGAAAAGTTAGACGACCGCCGCTACGCCCTCGTGTTCCCGAAACCAACACAGGTCCAGTTAATCTGCGAACAAGAAGAATCCATGACCCTAGCCGGAAGCTTCCTAGCCACTATTCCACATAATTGCAAGCTACGAACAGACGAATTCACCATCGTCAACATCAATGACCACATCAGAGGACAACCCATGAAAATAAGCAACGTGCCAGACGACATCGAAGGATCAACCATGCCAGCTCTTAAAATTAACGCCATCAACTTAAAGAAGCTGCACGAATGAATTTGCACGATAGAATAGATTCACAAAAACCAATCTACATTGAACCAATCTCAACTATCTACCATACCACAATACCATTCTATGGCACACTACTACTTACATTTGTGGTGGGAGCAATACTATTATACCGAATCTATATTCGCCGAAAGAAACAGATGACAGTTCCCGATGAAGCCACCTACACCGAACCTGAAACACCTGCATCCCGCATGAACCAACCAGCATCTCAAGATCAATCCAAGCTCTCGACGATATTTCATCTCAAAATCTGAAATAGTCGTCGATCTGAGGGGGGAGATGTTACGCGCATTACCAGTAAGGAAAGCGCTGACACAGAGTCACGAGGCACGGCGCGTGCGCATCGTCACTGTTGTCGCGAGGGGAATCTGCTGACACAGGACAAGAGGCCGACGACACCGTCTACGTGACCGCGCCCGCGCACTTCGTATCCACCATCGATCGAGTCAATTTGATTTTTTCACTTAATTATAATAATTGTACTTTTACTTAAATAAATTAGTTTGTAATAATTTCGGTTTTTTTTGAGTCCTCCGGCAGTAGCCTACGTAATTGGCGTTTAATTTGAATATTATCGTATTTTGGTTGTTTTGAATTCGAAAATCAAATTACGTAAACCAGAACTACTGCGGACGCGCTAGCCAATCAAAGAGCCGAACGATTTCATAAATCGATAAAATTAATAGATATATAAGGCATCAGTTATATATTTTTTGTTGACTTTTTTATTCCTGGATTTGAATGTTGAACGTATTGGAACTGAAAATTTAGTGTAGGTGTGCGTTTTTTTGTGTGTGTGTGTGGCCGTGTGTCTCCCGTCCGTCAAGAACTACCTGCCTACTATCCTACCCAAGTTAATTTGTGATTATTACCCAACTTTTTTTTTTTAATGATTTTATTTGATCGGACCTTGATCGATGGGGTTTACGAAACGTACGAGTCAAATTTTGATATATTCTGTGGGACGACCGAAGTGGCGGAGCGAATAACGTCACGGGTTTTTCTAAGATTTGATGCTTTCAGCTTGTTGCTATTTCGCTCAAACTTGCACAGAGTCTACGAGAATAAATGAGATACAAGTATCACATAGGCTAAATCTCTAGGCAACACTTTGAAGCGACCAATTTTCGATCACCGCTGACCGGCGACCGCAGTTGGTCCATATTCCATAGTTGATCATAGAGATGTGCCGAGTCAGGCTGACTCGAATACTGACTCGAGTACCTAGTAAGTACTCACATACTCGAGTACTCAAAATATAGGATTCAAATCCACAGTACTCGGATACAGGACTCGAGTACTTACAGTATTCGAATACCAAGTCGCGTATTTTAATCGCAATCTTGTACCTCCACGCATAAAGTCGAACTTTGCATGATTACGATTCGCATAGCTTACTGAGTGAAGCTAGTCACGAGTGTCGCGCGTGTCTCGACGTTCACAGCAATCAAGTATGAACCTGTTTAATGTTTACGTTTCTTAACAGCTGGCCGGTATCAGAAAGTTATTAGATTGTTTTCATATTTCTACTTAGTTTATTTGTTATTGAATTGTGCTGCATCGTTTTCCTTCCGGGACTTGTGAATAATTGTGTGTGTAAGATGGCACCGAAAAGGAAATCGGAAGTGTGGAACTTTTTCACTATTCTAGAAGATAAAAAAGTGGAGTGTAAAGAATGCAAAAAAACGTTTGTGGACTTTGGGAACACTACAAATTTATTGAAACATTTGAAAAAGATACATCCATTGATATATACAGTGTCCATAGAAAAAACCGGTAAGCAAAATGAAAATGAATGCTGTCCTATCGTCATATAATACTTATGAACCGAAAGCAAGCTTTCGAGAACAAATAAAAAAGTACTCGAGTCTACCAAAGTACTCGAATACTCATGCTGGTACTCGAGTACCTATCCGAGTTCCGTGACTCGAATCCTGATTCGATTCCTTTTTCAACGAGTACCAAAATACTCGAATACCAAAAATAGCCGACTCGGCACATCACTAGTTGATCATTCCACTAGGGAGGGATGCCCAAAAAAGTCTGTTGTATCGATATATCGCATCGTAACCGTATCGAATCGCCTTGTATCGATACGCGATGTTATCGCATCCCTTTGTATCGATATATCGCATCGTAACCGTATCGCATGCATATGTAATGGCGGCACCACACTTCGTTATGCGTTATTTGCTATGCGGATACACTGTATTCGCCAAATATTTGTTATGTGGGCGTACAACAAACACGCCATCCACACTTCGTGCCTGTGTACCAAACATATGTGGTGCGTTTGGCTTTTGAAAAAACAAAATGAATGTATTGACTGTGGCTGCTACTTTTACAGATTAGAGTATATGTCCGACACGACCACCGTAAGCGAGCGAACACGAGTGAATGAGTAAACGAAGTGTGGGCAGTCGACACGCATATTCAGCTTATTCGTGTCCTTTGAAGTGTGTCTAAAAACCGACAGGTGGATGGATAGGCGTATTTGCTATTCGCGCTTATGCGTTATGCGGGCGAATAAAGCAAATATAGACGAATAAACCCTCCACACTTCGTCGTATGCGGGCGAATAAGGCGCATAACGCATAGCGCATAGCGAAGTGTGGTGCCGCCATAAGAATATAGGTACGTTGTGGATTGAACCTGTTACGACTTGCTGGGCGGTGCCATATAAAAAATGTAAGATATCATAAACATGAGATATGATATATGTAGCTTGAACTGGAACGGAATATATTAAGAGAATGCAATAATAAACTTTTATTAATCTAATTGGCGGCACTACAAACTTACAAAGGTAATGTAAATCAACCTAAAATTTTCAGGTATTAACAAAAGCCAGCTGCTCTTGTCCTATAAACAAATTGTCAATGGAAGATATCTCTTATTACGGATAACAATATTGTGACTGAGGGTAGGTAGGTTAATTATAAACAAAAAATAAATAATTGTAAAGAAACGTAAGTCATAGCTTGATACGATAAGTTGAGACGATATATTTTTTGGAATATGATATATCGAGGCGTATCATAAGACTAAAATATCGTATTAAATATCGATATATCGTATGGCGCTGTATCGATATTTCGATATATCGCATCGTATTGGGCATCCCTACATTCCACTGATTCCACAGCGCGCCGACAGGTTGCTGTTGCTGCTCTGTTCTGCTGTTAAGTGCATAAAAGTGTGTGAATTGTGTGTTTCGTGTAAAAAAAACATGCCTGGGTAAGTAAGAAACATTTTAGAATGTAGAAACAGTCGATTTCGGCCAGAAATAGTCATTTCAATGAACATGTAAAACCGTTGAAGAGACGCTGATTCATTTCGAGGTATTTTAGCTTAGATGATTGATAGAAATGCAAACTGGCTGTACTACGTGTGTTTTTATGTGTCGTATTAAGGATGGGCGTTTAATTTGAATATTATCGTAATTTTCTTGTGGTCAATTCGAATATCTAATTTACGTACAACTTGAATCGCGCTAGCCAATCAGAGAGCCGGAATTTGCATTCAAGGTCATGGAATCACACGATTTCACAGATCGTTGAAACTAAAGTACTTATTACACTATACATACAATTTGTAGGAAATCAATGAACCTAAATTGTTAGCTAGTGATCACACTACACTAAATTGGATTCTAAATCGTACAGCCGACGCATTCGTGAAGAAGGATCGTACTGGGTAGCACGTTTCGAATTTTCGATTGATAGCGACGTATTTATCAAAACAACAGAAGATTGGGCTTGCTCTAGCCCAATCTATTCGTCTACCTACTCTGGTCTACTCGTCACCGTACTGTATGACTCGTCTACCTGCTGCTTTATTTTTTAAACCCATCTACACAGCCCAAGAGATCCACGAACTATAGATAATAATTATTGTTTGTGTCTAATTGGTTTTCATATTTTAATTAGGAATGTCTTAAAACCTATGTTAAGAAATAAATAAATAAATAGATAAATCTATGTTTAAAGAAATCTATTTCATTTCCTCAGAATAAACTGACAGCTTGTAATGGCCCCAACTTACACACCCATTTCACCCGAGATATGGCGGGTGGCGTGATGATATCTGGGCCTGGTCGATATCTCGACTTTATAACACCTAACACAAACCATGACAAATTGTTATTAAGTTTTGTGGTAGAAAGAAAATAATGTTTTCAACGCCTTCGACTAAAATGAGTTAGTCATCCCAGTCTACTCGTCCACTTTGCTCAAAGCACGGACGACGACTAGTCGTTCTAAATCGTAGTGCCGTGATTAGGATTACACTGTCCTAAATCGTAGACAATTTAGGAAGTAGAGCGGTCGGGACCTCCAATTTACACTAAATCGGATCCAATCTGTTCTAACTGCGATTACACCTGCCGATTTCCTAAATTGCTTTCCTACAAATTGTATAGTGTAATAAGCCTTTATTGGATATGGCATCCCGTTGAATATTTTTTATTGACTTAATTTTTTATTCGTGATTTTGAATGTTGAACGTGTTGAAACTGTATTTGTATGTGTTTCCGTCAAGAAATGCCGACCAAATTTTTTATTTTTTTTATATTTTTTTATTTTTATATACACGCTAAAGGACTTCAAATAATAATATATTTTTGATTTCAATGTAATTTTTTCTTATTTACATGTACAGACAGTATTTGACAGTATTTGCCGTATCTATATTTTGTGTGATCTGTGTTAACGTACCTACTTGTGTTTTGCTGGTCATTTTTTTGTGAAATTGTTCGTTTTGATTGTTGATTTGTGTAATGTTTTTGCTTCCAGCATGCCTTTTTTTAATTGCCTACCGTTTTGTAAATATCTTCAACGTGTAGAATATTAATTAAGATTTCAAATTGAGGCAACAGAATTTAAACAGTGATCCAAAGTGTGAGTAGGTGTTTTTTGCGCTTGTTTTCAAGTGGTTACCTTGGAAAGCCAATACTATTAAACTAATACATTTTTATCAACTGAAACTCTGTCTGTGTCAAGTATGTGAACCAAACATCATATTAAAATGTAACCCAAGCCACTAGGCGTTTGACCGTTCTGAGAATGGAAGTGTAAACAAAGCCATTCTTTTGTTTCGAATGCAGCAGTTGTAAATGACGTCATGGTTTGTTTTGCTTGTGAGATGAAAAAAATGTATGAAGAGGTCTGTTCTTTTGTTTGATTTATGTAAAATAATGTGTATTTGTGGAGATAAAACAATAGGTTTGTTGGATAAAAAGCTTTTTACAAAAAAGACAACCGCCTTCGAAAAGTGAAAAATAACTTTAGCACAGAACACAACATTGACTTTAGTTTCGAAATTCAGTGGCTTTGTTCTGTTTGTTGTTTTGTATTGCCACCGACTTCCGAAACTAAAGTGTGTGTTCTGTGCTAAAGTTATTTTTCACTTATTGAAGGCGGTTGTCTTTTTTGTAAAAAGCTTTTTATTTTCCGCTTTTTAGTACCTACCTCCTTCTCATCCAAATCTATTAAGAAGAGATTGAAAGTTAACTACTACAAAGATTGATGAAACTAAAACGTCTATGTAATATTTTTGGGTATTTGTTGATTTTTTTAAAAGTGCTGAATCAATTTCGATAAAATTTATATGGGACCACCCCTGAAGCATACCCTATCCATAAAAATTTTCAAAATCGGTTTACGTTTGCCGGAGAAATCGCGTAACAAATCGCGCACATACCTACTTAATGCAAATTTAAGACTTAGGTAGGTATACAGTTTTCTCATGGATGCCATTGTCAGAACTAGACCAAATTGAAATGGGACCACACGGGAAGCACTAGCTTTCAAATAAAAAAGAATCATCAAAATCGGTTCACCCAGTCCAAAGAAATCAGGTGAATTGATAACCTCTTCCTTTTTTGAAGTCGGTTGAAAAGGATTACTTTTTTTTTATTATGTCTGATACACAAGAAACGGGGAAAAAGTCCCTCACACCGAACACACATTAAATTACTAATACATTACAAGGCAACACTATACTAAACCATACATGACTTGTTAGCAAATTTAATAACGATTCCAATGATATAACTGGTAACGAGCTAACTAACGTAATTTCGGACATATCGTCGTTTTAATCGGACGCGTCGGAAACTCGGAACCGTATGCGGCCACCCGGTTAGTATCACCCAGGATTCACCACATAGCAATGTATTTTGAGAGATATGAGAGTATTTTATTTTTTTCTTGCGATGTTGACGGGCCCTTAAACTCCACTTGTCATAGGCCTCACAGATGTGCGCAAGCGCGGATTACGGCCGCTCACAGATCAATACATCATAGACTATACTAGAGCCACAGTAATGTGCTAGAGCATTTGAATACATTACTCTATAATTCTATATCTATGGCAGATGCTTTACTTTATTTATTGTTCCACTTCCTACTACTACAGTGTTTTAATTTTTTTATTTTAGAAGTAGTAATAAGTTTTAAAAAGTTTTTAATATTAACCGCGTCCTATTACTACTCTTTCTTTTGCGTTTAACATAAACTTACGCGCGTTACAGAGAGACAAGTATTAAATGTGGAAAAGAGGGCTGCTTTTCCTTTTCATTTGATTTAGTGGTATGTTATTTATTATTACGTGAGATATTTAAAAGTCTAGCTGGGGTTGGATTTAGTATCCTTTAGCAGGAGATGGGGTTGGGTCCCCGATTAAGACGCTAGGTGCCACTCTCATTAAAAGGAACTCCTGCCAAATCATACAAAATTTCAATCTCTAGCTGATATATCTAGCTCTGGTGTCGAGAGAATACCAGCCCCTTTAGACCGCCACAGTCATGTCTAAACGACAAACCAAAATGTGCCCACTGTCACTACATGACAAACTTTTGTACGTAAACTAGCTGACCCGGCCAATATTGCTTTGCCATATAAATTTAAAAAAATATATGTATAGTACAACCTATTCTCATGCTACCACTTCACATGGCGTATTTGTACAAATATTCGCCTTATTTGGATAATACAAAATTTACCCTATTGATATTAAAATCAAGTCCATTGTGGATTATAAAAATAAGGCGAATATTTGGACAAATACGCCATGTGAGTGGCTGATCAGATGTTCCAAATATACACAAAAAATAAAGATGAAGATAAGGCTTGTTAAATGTATAAAACAACATCTATATTTTTATTTCCTTTGATAAATTTAATGTAGGTACCTTGGCTCATCCTAGTTTGTATCTAATTGAACTTCTTTATATTTCATTATAATAAGAAATAATTTAAGATGTAAAAAAACTTACCTTTTAATAAGAAATATGAATTCGTAGCTTAGTGTTGACAGCACCTTATTGCTTATATGACGTGGAGGTCAAAAGGTTTATAAACTTACACTCTAATTAACTACTATAATTTACTTATGTTATTTTGTTACAGCTTAAACTTTTAATAAACTGGAATCAGTAAACATTTTTTGGTGAGTTTGTTAAAACACTGGTCAGGGGCAGAGATGGAGAACATAAGTATAGTTGATGTTGGTCAAACTGAGAGTGGTACCGTCATAGTAGATCTACCAACTGTGTGTGAGACACAATATGACGTGAAGGAGGAACCACATTGTGATGGTATGTTCTTAATTAAATATATCTTTTGACCAAAAAGCTACTAAAATAATATGTCAGTGTTGATAGATTTGACATATAAAAATGCCTTTTTTACTCAATACTCAATACTCAATATCTTTATTGCTTTTCCATAAGTACAAATATGCCTTTTGTTTATTTATAGAGCTGGGATCTGAAAATGTATACAATAGCAGTCCAGGTGTAACAGATGTAGTACAACCACATGATCCTGAATTAGAATCAAAAGATAATATCTCTTTAACGGGGTTTGAAATTGAAATGAACGAAGAACAAATAGTATTTAAGAGGAAACGAAGAGCCAGGGAGATAGAAAGTAAGTATTAATTAGGTTAGCCAAAAGGCCAACTGATATTGAGAGTGTCTGAGCGATTGGCTGCAGCTGTGCAAATCGCAGGTTCATCTCCCACACGGAACAAATATTTGTTTGCCGTTGTCTGTCTGGTTGTTTGTGTATGTGAGTTTATATGTTCAATACAAGAGAAATTCCTAGTGCATAATTATGTCAAAAATAGACATTTAAATAGATAATTAGTTGCCCAGCTTCTGTGTTTGTTGCACATATTGATTTTAGTTACTTCACAAAAACATTTCCTGCTGGGGTAACCTTACTGCAGACAGACTTTTTCTTTTTTAATGGGTATATTGTTATAAATACTAGCTATATAATTAGTTGTCTAGATGAGGTAAATGTTGAAACTTATTTTGTATTTGTGCTTTCTTCATCTGTGAAGTTATTCAAGATCTTGCTGGAGTAATGTTTTTGGTATTGCTGGATCTCTGAAAAAGTTGGATAGATTCTTATCACCTTTTGTACATGACTTCTTAAGAAACAGTAATAATAAGTTATGCAATAAAATAATTAAAATAATGTACCATTCAAAAGTTGTTTAACTAAATATAGGAACACTTGCATAGGTCCTAAAACTTTGAATAAGAGGTCTAAAGACTTACTTTAAACATTATTTTGTAGCTTTTTACTACCTTCAAATGTATATGATATTTCATTAGTATCCTGTTAGTAATTAACAAATTATGATGAAATTCAGTTCTCCACATCCACGGTCAGAAAGCGCGCGTTGTTATTTAGCCACTGATAAAACTATAAGCGCAACAAATTTAAAAATGTGTGCAACAATTACAGAAGCTGGGCAACTAATTACTTAACATTTATGCTAAGGCCACACTACGACATCAAATCTTCACCTTTTCGCGACAATGTACACTCGGCCAACGTAATTGATTTACAGGCCACACATACGGGATATTGTCACTGTGTGTGTAAATGAACTAGTCGGTTGGTCGGTTATGAAGTTAAACTGTTTGTGTGCGTATGATATACCCACGTATACCAATTTTAATTGAATGAAGTCCAATATTTCAACCTTATAAATAAGGACCAGATAGCCGGTCGGTGGAAGCACTTAAAAGATAAGCCTCGTGTCGTAAGATCAAACCCCGGCAGGTGTTATGGTTTTGGGTTTGTATGATATACCCACGTATACCAATTTTAATTGAATGAAGTCCAATATTTCAACCTTATAAATAAGGACCAGATAGCCGGTCGGTGGAAGCACTTAAAAGATAAGCCTCGTGTCGTAAGATCAAACCCCGGCAGGTGTTATGGTTTTGGGTTTTTATTTTTCCTTAAAACATTAATATTTTGTGTCAAATAAAATTACTTAAACAAAAAAATAAAAAGGTAATTAAATAAAACCAATAAAATAAATCAAAATATTTTATTAAATAACCTAGGCGTTGGAATCATCGATCACTAATAAAAGATGGAATGCGGAATCCTATTGTTCCTTATCGCTATTGGGTCATTAGTGAATGAGCCAGCTCGTTTCGACCATTATGTTTCTTACATGAGTTGGCTTAGGGTTCAATTTGGCATGGGTTATAATATTAGCAAATAAAAAACTACGTGTAGCCAATACAATTATTTATATAACGCAGTTTGCGTTATTATATTGTAAAAATATTATTATATCGCTATTGATACCTAACTTTTTTATGATTAGAACACTATTGGCAACTTCATTAAGAGTTTATAAGACAAGACAAAGTTTTCTTTTTATTGAATATGAATGGACGATGATGAATGAATTGTTTTTTCAATGTATACAAATTTAAACATAGTGGAATTGAAAGTGAAGTGAATCAACATGTTAGATAGTAAGAAATTAATTTAACTTCTAACTGAATAACAATAACATCACTTACACTTCAAAATATATACTGCAAATAACTGTCAACTACGGACTATACATAATAACTTAGGTGTTTATAAGAGAATCACGGCAACATGAAGTAGCTTTTAAACCTAAGTATATTAATAGTAATTCGGCTTCGTTTACAGTATTTTAACGCTATCCATAAACGACTTTAAACATTTCTCATCACTAAAATAAACACATTGTTCTCCCAATTAAAATGAATATATTAATATGACCTAGCGAATAGAATTTGTTTTTGCCGGTTAGCGTTGAACAGAAAAATCTTCCGTGGTGGCTTACTGCAACTTAAACCAGCTTCATGCCGGTCAGCAGGTGATATCGCACTGTTTGTAAGCACACATGTCATTATGTGTTGATGCAGTTATGCGGGTGGATAAAAACGGATTAGTCCCGTAAACAGCCTTGCCACGATGTCGTGGTAACGAGCCGAAGAATTCGCCTTCGGTTTTGGCCCACGTCGATGATGGTCTATTTCTTCAGAATACGCACTCCGATGGACACATAACTGCACGGTTCTCCTTAATGAATAATAACAAAATAATATTTAAAATAATGCAGATAAACAATGGTGAATTGGTGGATAATTAATCATAGATAAATTAACTGACTGTCTTATATTGCCTCATTGTAATAAAACTTATTATCGTTATTTATTTATTAGATAAATAATAAACGTGTTTCATGACTATTTTAATTACATAATTTAAAAGTTTTTCTTTATTTCGACAAAATGTTTTATGTTAGACAAAAACAGACTGGCATAAGTAAATTTTATCAGAATCAAATTCTGATATATTTAAATATTATTTTACAAGTAATTTAGTCATAGGTCAAAGGTGAGATAAGTTAAGAATTTGAGTTGGAATATTACTAACGTAATGAAAACATTGTCACGAGTAGCTTTGTTACTCACTGATATTAATAATCACCTTGCAATTTCACTAACGAAAACGTTTTGCTCATGCAAAACAATGAATTGCGTCTTGTTGCATGTTTGGAAGAAGTTCAAGCACAATTGGATCACAAACAAAGAACGCACAGAAATATAAGTGTTCATCTATATACTTTAGGATTGCAATTTATATTCGTAGACTGACAACTAAGAATGCTCATTTTTTATAAACTAAGGTGGAAGTATAAAAAAATAATCAACAATTGTGGGTAGTTATATCCTAAACGGTCAAAATAAATTGGCTGAGAGTTCCGTGCGCACTTCTCAAACGTTATTTTACTCATCTGTGAACGGAATTGAATTGTTAGCAATTCAACTAGGTAATTAAAGTTTTACGAAAATTGTGTTTACAAAACAAAAAGAATGTATTGCAACCGAGATTTGATCTTGAGACTTCTTAATAACTAACCAGATACGTTAGCCGTTGCGCCAAACCTGTTACAATGATTGGGTGCGAAATATTATAACTTATTCAATTACACAGATTATTGAGGACGATACATACATTGATATTATAGTTACTGCTTAGTGACCGAGTGACGCGACATACGCACACTAATAAAAAGCAGAACTCGTTCGTTTTATTTAACGTTTGTGTATGTCTAACTCTTCATACCGCGTGTGCGTGCAATGTGTAAACTAATTACATTGTTCGACTGTACCTAGCCGTAGCATTAAATTACTATTTTCGACATTATTTTGCTGCAATGTCGAAAATGTGCGGGGCAATGTTTTATTTTAATATTAAGTAGGTATAGGGTATAGTATCCTTTTGGTTAACACTTCCCGTGATCCAAGAGCTGGTTTTCCAACGTGGCAATGCAGCCAGTCTCTTGGGCACATTCCCAGATGACGGCGATGTGGAGGAATTTTTGGATGCCTTATTATTTTAGTGTTTTTTTTTTTGGGTTAAGTTATAGGTTTTTATTTTCTATTTTATGTGTAAATATTGAATTAAAGTAGGTTAGTAACTACAATCAGTGTATTCATAAACTAAAAAAAAATTAGATAGTTTATGGTTGGGGTTGTGCTCAGTTCTTGATCTTACCTATCATTATTGTCACCAGACAATGCTATTCCAGTTTTGGGTTTAAATTGACATAAATTTTTGGTGTAACAGAAAACTCAATTCTTTAAACACAGAGGCACCCCTTGCGAAGAAACCAAACCCAGAGGCACGGAAAGCTAACCTAGAAGATGCAATCAAACTCCAGCAGAAGAAAACAGAACAACCAGAAGTGAAACTTAACTGGAAAACTCCAAATCGTATGTACAGATCTTCTACTAAAGTCGTAGTAATAGTAATATAGTAATATATTTATTTGCTCTAAAACATGGTATAAAAGATCTTAGAAATAAATATAGCACACATGTTTTGCTTAAAATAAAGCATGCAAATATTTAGATTTTAGACACAATATAATATAACATACAAATTAATTCTTATGATTTAAAAAATCCTTAATGCTATAAAAATTACATTTATTTAGCCATTCGGAAAGTTTTATTTTAAATTGTCTCGCGTTCAGACCTTTAAGTTCACTGGGGATTTTATTATAGATACGTACACTCATAGCACCGCAGTTTTTATTATATTTTAAGGTTTTAGGGTGGTGTAACATAACTAGCCGGTGTGGATCTCGTCGGTTTCTTGGGTTGACCTCGCCTATAGATTGGAACATGTATAAGTGCCTCGAAACAAACATACATGTCTCAAATATATACAAGGAGGGCAGAGGCAGCAAACTAAGTCTTTTAAAGAATGGTTGGCATGATTCATCAGATTTGAGTCCACATATTGCACGTAGGCATTTTTTTTGGGCGACAAATTAGGTCTGTACTGTTACCCCATATAACTAATCCATAGCGCAATATAGATTCTACGTATGCATGATAGGAGATAATAGCCGTCTTTAAGTTAGTTACGTTTTTGACCTGTCTTAATGCGTAGACAAATTTATTTATTTTATTACGTACTTTATTTATGTGTTCTTTCCAGTTTAAGGCTTGATCAATAACTAGTCCTAGGAATTTGGTATGTGTAACCTTGTTAATCTTTGGAATGTTCAAACTAAAATTGTACTTCTTATTATAGGATTGATTGAATTGAATGTACACAGATTTAT
This sequence comes from Charanyca ferruginea, assembly GCA_947361185.1. Lineage (NCBI taxonomy): Eukaryota > Metazoa > Arthropoda > Insecta > Lepidoptera > Noctuidae > Charanyca > Charanyca ferruginea. Next base: position 3,444,188 of record OX376081.1, on the reverse strand, counting down.
TAAGATTTATATTTAAATTATTTATATTTAGCCAATTAATTAAATTATCTATTGTTAAATTTATTTCGTTTTCATGGTCCCTAATCGTATTGTTTTTTTTTGGTGCATTTATGGTGGGTAACTTGAGTTATATCATTAATATATAATAGAAAAAGAATTGGTCCCAGTATACTACCTTGAGGTACGCCGCATTTAATAATGTCATATTCTGAGAAGTATGGTATCATATCCCTATTTTCATTTAGTTTTGTGACCATAACACACTGTTGCCTATTATTTAAGTATGAAGATAACCATTGTAGTGGAGGTCCCCTAATGCCCACATTCTGTAGTTTTTGCAATAGGATATCATGTGAAACTAGGTCGAATGCTTTTGAGAGATCAAAGAAAAGCCCCGTTATCAGGTGGTTATTATTAATGCTCGTTAATACATTCTGCATGAAAGAAAATATTGCTGACGTGGTAAATTTTCGCTTTTGAAAGCCGAATTGCTCTTTACATATAATTTGGAATTTGTCACAATAGCTGATAATTCTTTTATACATGCATTTTTCGTATAATTTTGAAATTATGGGTATTAGTGTTATGGTGCGATAGTTGTTTACATCACATTTATCTCCATTTTTAAACATCGGCTTCACAACTGATCTCTTCAAAGCATCAGGAAAGACCCCGAATGTGAAAGATAGATTAATTAAATAAGTTAGTATGTCAGTTAATTCATTTGTACATGCTTTGATAATTTTTGTATTTATTTCGTAATACCCCTCAGAGTTAGTTGCTTTAAGCCGCATTATTTCTTGTTTAACATCATTTGGTAACATGGGCATCAGATACATCGAGTTTACCGTTGTAATCTGGCTATTGTAGCTATCATTACTTAATTGCGTTGGCTGATGCGTCGATGTTATAAAATGACTGTTGAAGGCAGAAGCTACCTCTACTGGGTTTGTTAGTAACGTATCATTAACTTTGATATGATCAATATTGTCTTTAGGGTTAGCATTATGGATTTGCTCTTTGATAACTGCCCATGTAGCTCTACATTTGTTTTGGTTTCTGTTGATAAAATTACTGTTTGCTATTTTTTTAGAGTTGTAAATACATTTCTGTAATAATTTGGAATATGCTGTTTATTTATTTTTGTTAATTTCGTTTTTATTTTTGTAGTAGCGGTATCGTAAAGACCTTTTCATTGCACAGCTAACTTTAATACCCTTACTTATCCAGGTTCGTTTACGTTTATTTAATGTAACTTTTATTCTATTTTTTGGGAAACAAAGGTTGTATAGAAGGCAAAAAAATTCATGAAAATGATTAAAAGCAATATTAGGATCGTTGTTTGTGTACACATCCGACCAAGACAGGCTTTGTAAATATCCTTTAAATTTTTGGATATCGTCTAGGCTATAGTCCCTTTTGTAAATGTGATAAACAAGGGGTTTTAGGGCTTTATACTTAACAGGGAAGCTAAGCATTTGTGCTGTGTCGTGGTCAGTAAGATAAAGCGGTAAAACAGACGCTGTTGCATGTGGAACATTACTCAACATGTGGTCAATACAAGATGACTTGCGGGTGGGTACGTTAATGTGAATTTTCATATTATGGTTGTACGATAGGTCTTGGAATTCGTTTGTAATGTGACCTAACTTTAGAGTATTTATGTTAAAGTCACCTGTCAAGACAATTTGTCTTTTCGATTTATACTTATTAGATAAATCAGTTAAAAGGTTATGTAATTTATTAAGAAACTGTATGGGGTCCGACTGGGGTGTTCTATAAACACAGATAATTATTAAGTTATATGTTACTATTTCCACACCACATATCTCAAATGAATTTTGCATTGCATATTTGTTTAGAAATTGTAACTCTTTAAAAATTAATTGTTTACCCACCAGAATGCAGGTTCCACCTCTCCGCTTATCTCTGCAATAACTAGCAGCCATATGGTAGTCGGTCATTTTAACGTAATCTTCATAACCTTTTTGTAAGAACGTTTCCGAGAGGCATATAACGTTTGGATAATTATGGGACTTTCGAAGCTGCTGCAGTGTTATTTCCAAGACATCTTGTTTCGATAATATACTGGCAATATTTTGATGTAATATTCTAAAAGCAACATTGACAGGTGTTTGTGTAACGTTAGCCTCGAAAAAAGGTATCATTTTTGTCCAATTTCGGAAAATAGTACGGTATAGTTCCTTTCTTTACTTGTTCGGGTGATAATTTAGTGTTGATAGATTGACGAGTTTCTGCATTTACTTTATTTTTAAAATAAAACGGTATTGTACCTTTTCTTAGTTCGTTGGTTTTGAAAGTGTTGAGATTTAAGTTCATATTATTTAGCGCTATAAGTTTACCGAGTTGAATTGGGTTCAAATATTTTTCGCTGTAATCATTACAATCTATCACGTAATTAATTTGTTTACAAACATCGGCTTGCTTATGCTGTTCACAGTTTATGAAATGGCATTTTTTATAATTCTTACATTTATTTTCTATATTATAATTTAGTTTGTTGACATCTATATGAACATTTTTATAAACACTTAAAACAATTACAGTAAGATTAGAGCATGTGTCTAGTATAATTTGCAATTGCGATAGAACAGACTTTATGTTATGATCATTTTCACCTAGGCATACTACGAGTTTGTCACGTGATCTTAAGCTAGTTTTCCGATAGTTCGTTGTTATTTCACTGCTCTTCGCGTTTGAATTCGTTTCAGCGTAAACTCCGTATTGATCATACTGTGTATTCTGCCTCGAGTGTAAGACGGCTGCAGCTAGGCCGACGCATTGCTGGGCACCGAAGATACGGATTATATTTCCAGGTTGCAGTCTTGTTTGCCCTGTCGTAGGGTAAATAGTATGTCGACGAGTATGTGGAATACTTTCAGTTTTCTGCGTTGTGGTGAGTATTTGCGACAAATCTTCAATTCGTTTTGTAAGGGCCATTATTTCTTGGTCTGCTTTTATTAACTTTTGTTGTAACACTGAGATTTTTCCCTGTAGACACAGTTTGAATGGCGTTAATCCTATCGAGAGGGGTGAGGAGAACGTAGCTTCTCGTGAAACTGCCTTGATCTTCTCTTTATTGTTACGTGAAGGGCTGTTGGCTAATAATGTGGACGAGTGGCATAAAGTTTTCATTATTTTTATTTCCGCAGTCAGTTTCGATTCTTGTTTCTGAAGATTATTGTTTTCTAATATTTTGCTATCTAATTCACTTTCTGTGCTAGCAAGTTTCTGGGTGAGCTCGGTTATCGTATCTTTCATTTCTGAGATAGTAATCAAATTTGATATTAAAATAAATAAAAATAAAATTCATTTAATTCAGACTATTATTGTCCATATTTTGTTAGTAACATTGTCTTAAAATTATGTTAGTCAAAATAATATCGCAATAAATTTTCGAATATTGAAAATAAATTAATTGAGAACAAAACCTAAATAACAATAAATTTAAACAGATGAAAAACGAATTGATTGTCATTATAATTAAATGAAAATACTATTAAAATTACAATTGAAAATAAATAATTTAAAATAAAACCTAATCTACAATATGTTTAAATAAATAAAAACTAATTAATGGTCATTATAATTCATTGAAAAATACAATTAAAAATACAATTGAAAATAAATAATTAAAAAAAAAACTAGGAAAAATGTCAGTGCAAAAATAATTCGAATCAGGTAGCATGTAGTCTAATGAGCCTACCCACAACAGCCGACACTGGCCTGTCTGCAATCATCCTTAGGATTTCGTTGCCACTACCTCGAATTCGCCGAATTAATGAGGCTGACTTTTTGCGCATTAAGGCGTAAAAGTCATCCACCCTCGCGTCGGCAAACATGCCCGAGGCACTGCAAAATCGAGGCAGCCGCACCAGAATCCTAAAGGCGTTGTTATATTGGACTCTGAGAGCATTGTAGGCCCGCTGCGTGTAGTTGGTCCATAGGGCGCTGGTATAAAAGCTTTGGCAATAGGCCCTAAACCTTTACCTGCGCTGTACACCTGGCAAACCTATATATTGTGTTGACTACAATTTTCGACAGTTTACTCGGTGTGGTAAGAGATTCATCTGATGTCTCATAATCAGTTAGTATGTGGGAATCCTGGGTTATCAAAGTATTAAGATCTTCACAGATTAATGATTGCTGATTCCCTGTAGGGGGAGCCTGCTCTGGCGGTGTAAGGTTGGCGGATAAGAGTGGTTTTCTCCTTAAAGTAATATTAGATGTTATTTCCCTTGTGGAAGCGACTTTCTTTTTGATACACATTTTGCAACGCCATTTTTTTATTGAGATTCCTTGCTGAATAAACGATATGTTTGTTCTGGATAACCATCACAGTCTGGTTCAAATCTGTTATCACAAACCGAACAAAGAGCGGTCATTTTTATGTCAACATTCTTTTTACATCTGAAACATATCACCTGAACTGGAATCTTACGATCCCTGTTGGAAGCCTTAGATATTGCTGAGGGTGTCATTTTGTTTTCCCAAATGTCACTAGATGGCTAGATGCTTGATCAATACAATATTTTACTTATTAGGATGTGGTCGTACCTCTACTATTGAACAATAACAACAGGTGGTGCTCTTTTTAGTCGTGTTATGCAATGTCAGAGATTCAAATATTTATAAATTAACGGCGTGAAAAGTATTTTAACAAAGAATCGCAAAATATCAGTAGTTGAAACGGTTGTGTATTATTTATATTATTATTATATGTATGCTTCAGATATCAATATGTCAAAAACGGAACGTTTTTCCTATAAGTTCGCTAATCAGCACCAGATGGCGAGAGTGTAGCAATTTATGTCAGGAATATGGTAATTTACAACGTTAGGTGCTGGAACGCGCCCACCGGTTTTAAAGTAGGTAGTGGGATGATGTTATTGTTTTTAAATGTTCAACGTTCACTTTGCTTAATTTGATCCACTTTTCGACGATTTAACACAATTCCATATATTTATAGTTAGTTATAATCTATATTATTTTGAAGATTAGTGAACTAATAGTTTAAAAACAGTTACTTTATTGTTTATTCACTGTTTTTTTTTTAAAAACACTTAATCACACTCCACTAGGTTTTTAACCTTTACTGTTCTATTTTTCTACTCTGCAAACGATATCACTTGAATATCAGACCATAGCTGATTGATTTTTAATGTTTTACAACGAATCACTTTGAGTTTAAATAATTAAATTCGTAAATTGGCTAGGAGACGAACTTATTTACTTTGCGATCGCAGCGCCACCGTCCTTAAAATATTGTGAAACCCACAGCTGAAACAGACAATAATACAGAAGAAATGAATCACTTAAATACTACTAGGAGTTACCTACAAGGCATATTACAATAACAAAAAGTTCCCTTTTTATTGTAAGAACTGTTTGTGAACAAACGCGGTACGATAACGACGACGTCGCGACGGGTCTGATAGTTGAATCATGCATTCTCGACCGTATTTTCTTAGTAGAAAATTAAAAATCGCATCAAGTAATTCGAAGACTGGTTTGTGCAACTAAAACTGTTTGGATCCAAGACGTAAAAACAGTTGTTTTCGTTTGAACTTTGATTATCCGAATTGTTCTCGTTCGCAATTAGTTCGGATAATCTACACTCGCGAGCAACCAAATCGACTCAAGCCTTGTCGGCGCACGCATACATTGATACAACTAAAATTATGAATGGCAATTATTAAAATTTAATTTGATATCATTATCATTGAAATCCATCTATAATTTTTGAAATAAATGATGTCTGAACGCAAGAGTAGGAAAAACGGGAATTTAGGAAAAAGGATATGTGTCTCGTATTTGACAAATTAAACAAAAAATTTTAAAAATAAAATTAATTAATTTAAATCATTATTTCGTATTGCCCCCTCTAGCCCTAATTACATCCTGCAGTCTGTTTTTCACGGACCTTATCAATTTTTTGACATTTTCTTGAGGAATGCCGACCCACTCCTCTAATAATGCTGTCTTTAGCTCGCCTACGCTTGAAGGGACTGGATTTCTGGCCCGAACTCTTCTTTTAAGCTCGTCCCATAAGTGCTCGATGGGATTCATGTCAGGACTGAGCGCAGGCCAGTCCATCGTGCGTAATTCGACCTCTTGCAGAAACTGTCGAGTGACTCGTGCCGTGTGGCAGCGGGCATTGTCGTGCATTAACACGAAGTCTTCACCGACAAACCCTGCGTAGGGCACAACATGATCCAGTAGAATGTCGGTGATGTACCGATCAGCTGTTAGCCCGCCTCCTCGGCCGCCCCCAGGCACGAAAACAAGTTCGGTTTTTCCCTCTAAAGAGATACCAGCCCACATCATGCACGAACCGCCGCCTTATGCCACTGTTTCAGCGAAACAACATTGGGAAAATCGTTCCCCCGGACGCCTGTAGACTCGGCCTCTCCTGTCACTGCCATGCAGACACATTCTGCACTCATCAGTAAACAGGACCGATCGCCATTGCGCAACGCTCCAATTGAGATGCTCTCGAGCAAATTGAAGGCGCGCTTGTCGGTGGCCTGCAGTCAATTTAGGGCCCGTCGCAGGTCTTTTTGGTGTCAAGCTGGCTTCCTTCAAGCGTCTTCTCACTGTCCACTCGCTGACAGCCACTTGTCGTACACGTCTCAGTTCTTGCTGCACATCAACGCCCGTAAGGTGTCGATTGCGCAGCGAGGTTGAGACAATGAAGCGGTCGTCTCTCTCTGAGGTGCACCGGTGGCGGTTCGTTCTTGGTCTCCGATTGAAGGCACCAGTCTCTTGGAACCGTCTGTATACTCGGGATACAGAAGACTGGCTCAAGTGGAGCTGGGCAGCGACTGCTCGCTGACTTAACCCTTGTTGCAACAAGGCAACAACTTGAGCGGCTTCTTCTGGTGTGGTATCCATGGGTTAGCGAAAACAAGGAATGCAATTTACGGAGATGTGTACCGGTCAACCTGTAACGAGCAACTGATAAGATAAACCGGAAGTGGGGGGTTTTATAGCGGGAGCAGGTAGCGCAAGTCGTGGATTCCTAAAGAGGTAATTTACGCTGACGGCCAATTAAAATGTGTCAATAAATCAGCGCTTAGTTTTTATTTAAGGTATTAATGTTAATTGAAAGCCTAATTCTTCAGCTTTCGAATGACATATCACTTTTGTAATTACTATTTATCGTTTTAGGAAAATCAATGTATATGTGCGCCGTCTAGGCTTGAGTCGATTTGGTTGCTCGCGAGTGTAGTTTCTACTGTAACCTCATTCCACATTTATGATATTTATTTTTATTTTATTTGTATTTGTTTTCTACAACATGTATCCACTTTGTTTTAGTTTAAGTCTTGTTGTGTAATGTGCGTCACTTTCTCGTGAATAAATGGTTTTTCTTTCTTTCTTTCTTTCTTTCTTTCTTTCTTTCTATGATGACCATATTTTTCTTTTTTTTTTTTTTAGTTACTCACAAAGATGTAGCTGAAATAGTGCAGGAAACGGTGGTAGAAAAATCTCCTTCCACAATGTAAGTATAAATGGCGGTATAGTGGTGGTTAGTTAGACGTAAATAATTATGTGCAAAAGGTACCCCAAGATACCTCATACAAAGTGGAGTAAAGTGCAAATCCGGACGGCAAAGTTTTGTAGTGATTTCAAACTTCTTGAATGTCCTTGCGAGCACCCAGGTGCGCGTAAGAGAAAATGCTCTAAGTGTCGTAAGCGTAATTACACACTTGAACTTTAGAAATCTCAACAAACGTGGCCAAGAGCGAGCTAGAAAGCAGATATTTACTTCGAAACGTGTACGGCTCTTTAAACAAAGACTGCGTTTCATAGTTTCAAGATCAACAAGTCATTTACAAAATGTTCTCCAAAAAGAAAACTTTCGGAAAATTTGATAGTTGTAACGACTGTGTTATGTTATGTCTAGTCGCAAACTTTAGGTAAACAACACGAACTTATTCCAAATAACATAATTTTTTAATGTATTTAAGTGTTGTCCGGGCAGATGTCCGGGAAAAAATATAGTACTAAGGAAGTCTCCGTTTCTTGTCTCTGTTCTTCAAACTTTAGGCTAATAAGCACTAAATATTCCTATCACTGCTCATCAGTCATATCTATGAATGTTTTTGACTTTTTGACTAATTTGAATTTTTTTTAACTTAGCAATTCACAAATAAAATTATTTTACACTCATGGTAGGTAATTACAAATATACGCAATACAGTCCCTTCGAGGGTTGTTATATAGAGTTTACACTGTAGTTATGGCTGATTACCGGGCATGGTACAAATAGTTAAGTTTTATAATCTTTTTAGCATGGCGAGAGACGCCGCCATGAGGGCGGCGTCCAGGTCCAGGTCCAGGAGTGTAACCCCCAGTCCTGGGGATAGGCCGCAGCCGCTGCGGAGCAGTGCTGCCCGGCGGGCCTTACATATGAACTTGCTGCACGAGGTCCCCGTCTCCGATCCTCCTCTGTCCCCGCCCCCGCCGCGGTGAGTCTTTTTCATAGCGTAAATAACGTATTATTTTTGTTACAGTGAAGTAATTTGTATTTCTTATCTTTGTAGCCGCTACGCTTTTCCCGTCCAGGCGACCCCTGGTGGTTCTCTCAACGTGCAAGGAGACCCCTTGCCCGTGGAGCAGACCCCAGGTGGTCGCGTTCCTATTGGACAAAACGAGCCGGCCTTGCCGTTGTGGTAAGTTGCATTTCTTCAGAGTATCTCCACGGTACGTTTTCAAATTTGGTTATATTTTTTACGATATTATATTTGCTCACAGGTCTAGCGTAGTGGAGCGGGTGGAGCGGCTGGACATGTCCGAAGAGGAGACGGAGGAGTTGATGGCCAACCATCCATGGCACGTGCAGCGGTGGATGAAGGACCTGCCGGGCGTCACCGACGTAGCTCGTTCTACTCCTCTCATGCCTAGCTCCACATCTGAGGTGGCTGCCACCACCGAAGTTGATGCTGTCCCATCAACTTCGGGAGTGACAGCACCTTCCAAGAGAGTACCTAGGTGTGATGGCAGTGACCTCGATAGCGAATTCGATGACGAATTCGATATCGAGCTCATGCCAAGTGCCAGGGACCTTCCTGACACTGAGGAGTTGGACGACCGGCAACAGCGTACATTAGCCGAGATCGAAACGGGGATGGACGACGCTGCCGATCGCTTATTGGGTACCTCGGCTAGTTTCGAATGGGTATCAGACTTTGACTCGTTCAGGGCTGTTCGTGAAGAGTTTTCAGGTCCTACCCCAGGGCCAGTCAAAGACTACGATTCGCCTTATGATGCCTTTGTCGACATTTGGGATAAAGACATCATACAGTTGATCGTCCGCGAAACTAACCGGTATGCCCAGCAGACGATCGAGACTATGCGTTCGCGAGGAACATTGAAACCATCATCTCTCCTTCATTTGTGGACTGACACAAATGAAGAGGAAATAATGGTTTTTTTCGGAATGTTCATGTACATGGCTATCGACCCGCGGACGTCGCTATCTGAATATTGGTCATCAAACGCTGTTCTCCAAATGCCGGGGTTCAGACGTCTGATGTCCTATAATCGGTATGTCTTGCTGAATAAGTTTCTTCATTTTGTTGACAATGACGAGAGTCAAGTGTCGCAAACTGAAGAAACTTCTTCAACAAGACAGTCGGCTAAGCTGCGTAAGTTGGCACCTGTAATTGAACATCTCGGAAAAAAGTTCAATTCCTTGTATCACCTCGGGCCTGAAATCAGCATCGATGAGTCTTTGACCTTATTCAAGGGCCGTTTGTCCTGGGTCCAAACAATAAGGTCAAAGGCTGCACGATTTGGAATCAAGTCATATGAACTTTGTGAGGCCAGGACGGGTTATATGGCTAGATTCCAAATCTACACGGGCAAGGATGACAGTTCCGACGGTGAGCCATCGTCGCTTGGCGTCAACTTGGGTGACAAGAGCACGAAAGTAGTCCTTGATCTATTGCAAGGTCTTGAACGTCGGGGGCATTGTGTGGTGATGGATAATTATTACAATTGTCCATCATTAGCACGATACCTCAAGAGTTTGGGCTTTGATTGCTTAGGGACTCTTCGTCCAAACCGTCGAAACGTCCCTAGTGACATTGCTAAGGTGTCGAAGAAAGTGAGGAAGGGGACTGTAATATCTCGCCATTGTGGAGATGTTTCCATCGTTGCATGGAAAGACTCCAAAGTGGTGAATATTATATCCACCTATCACAACTCCGACACCTACATTGGGACTAGGGCGGGTAAAAGAGTTGTGAAACCTGTGTGTGTAAGGGATTACAACAGGACCATGGGGGGCGTTGATCTGAAAGATCAAAAGCTCTCCATGTACCTGTTGGAGCGAAAGAGAGGTGTGAAATGGTACATCAAAATGTTTAAAAGGTTGTTGAATGTGAGCATCCACAATGCTCTTGTTTTGTATGTGGGATCGCTGGAGCGGCGCGGTCAACTGCCCATAACGCATCGTGAGTTTCGCTATGAGCTTGCAGAATCTCTGACTAATCGGCATCGCCCCCCTATAGTTGAGATTAGCAAGCCAGTAGCTGACCTCATGAGGCTCAGGCAAAACATCGTGCACGCGCCAGAGTATTCGATAGGTGGCCATAAAAGATCTAGATGTGTGTTGTGTTATCGAAAGAAAGTGAACAAAAAGGTTCAGTCGAGGTGCGTCACTTGTGACGTATATCTTTGTTTCGCGGAATGCTGGACAGTTTGGCACTCAGAAGCAGAACTCCCAGGCGAAGATATACGTGGGCGGAAAAGGAAGCGCCGAGAGTGAGCATGTTTTGTTGTGTGGATGTGGAGTATGACTGCTTGAATGGGATGACTACCTGGGCCCTCGCACGAGGGTCCAGGTAGTTACGTTTCGACGGTTTGTGATGCCTAACCGTAGATCTCGCCGAAATACGCTGCTGCCGGAGTGCTGCTACAGTACTTTCTCAGTTATTATGTCCTGTGACCAGTCACAGGACATAATAACTGACAAAGTACTGTAGCAGCACGCAAAAAAGCAGATTTATGGTGCTACAGTCCTGGGACTGTAGCACCATAATTCTTCTTTTTTTTACTTTTACCTGGCCACGGGGTTTTGGGGGTTGTCTCATGTAACTTGTTTTAACTTTTTTTATTTCTTATTTTTATATAAATGGTTTTTGAATTTAAATTTGCCTTCTGCGATACTATAATCCAAGCCTAGACTGACACAGGACATCAGTCTAGTTTTTTTTATACTTGTAAAAAATAGTTGAAAAATTTTATACTTGTAAAAGATATCACGTGTGTACATTTTACTGAATATTTTTCTTGTTCCCATAATGTGGTGATCTATGCCAATTTTGTTTGTTTACCTTGAATTATGTAACATAATAAAGAGCGAACTATATTACAATTTTTGTGTACAATAAAATATATTCTATTGTTTCGCAATATACATTTGCATGTCTGTGTGAAAATTTTGTTCTGATAGAATTTAGCAAATATATTTTTATTTTATACACTTGTTTATTTTTTATTTTTTTGTGTTTTTGTTTTGTTGTTTTTTTTGTTGTGTTTTTGTTGTATTATTATTTTTTTTTAAATAAATTTTATTTACATCATTTCGAAGCACTCTTTTATTGGTCATAATCTCTATTTCTTTCAAAAACTCATCATAATACTCCCATCTTTCATATCATTCTTTACACACTCCAAACCAGTCACCAATCCCGATAGTCCGTAGTTGCAGTTCAGGTAGTCAATATCTATGATCAAGGGAACATTTATTTATTTATTTAGGTATTTATTACAACTATTATCACAGGCTTACCAGTGTAGTTATACATTACATTACACCACCACATCACCATTACATTATGATTAATGCCTGTTGAACCATCACGGGAGAACATCCTTTCGAATAAAAAATAACATTTATTTATTTATTTAGGTATTTATTACAACTATTATCACAGGCGTACCTAATACAATAGTGTAGTTATAGTTATACACATACAAAGATATACAATCGATAGTGGCATACAACTTGACGGAGATATCAATGAACATACGTACATATTTCATCTTATTTGAAGTCAGTAAATAAATATTGTTTTTAGAATAAACTAACATTACAAACAAAACAAAATCACTAAAATAATAATAAATACTAAACAAAAAACGTACTTGAAAATTATAGCATTGAAATTTATTGTACGTATTAAATAACTTGACCGTAAATTCGAAGCTTAATTTATTGAGATGGCAACACCATGTTCCCGCTGATTTCCCTACTCTTTCTATCATATACACCCCTCTCTTTCGCACAACCTCCCCCTTCACCTCTCCTTCACCACCTGGCAGGCTCGTCGCTAGCAGCGTTCGAGTCTCTTGCTCATTGGCGTTCTGTTTCCCGCTGCTAAAGGTACGGTTACGAATTACATTACGACTAACCGTATATCCCTTAAATATCATTATTACCTACTGAAAAAGCTGTGAGCATCATTCACGTGAGTGTTTATTCAATTTTATTTATCCAAACAGTTTTACTGTTCGTTTCTATCAACTTTAAAATATCTAACAAAAGTGTCTCACCAATTTACTGATTCGTCTTTTGTATGATTTTATTGTAATATTATTTTATTGTTTTACCCTCGGATCTAACAAAGGATCATCAACCAGTCGATTTCAGTTTGTGATGTGAAATGAGGTCACATTAGGATTTAATAATTATTTTTTCGTTCTACCTTCATATAATAATAAATTGGCACTCATTTTACTCTTTTCGTGATGAAAGTGCACCTGCTAGTAATTTTCGTATTTTATAAACGGCTGATGGATACACTCATAGCGGTTACGATGTATTTGTTGCTAGGATGAATAAAGCTGTACCTTCCGAAATAATTTCCGGTGAAGCGTCGGTAGCTCCGAGACCGTCGCGTCGCAGATCGTCCAGTACTTCTTCGAGCAGTTCTAGTAGTACTTCATCGAGTTCTAGTAGCTCATGTAAATCGACGGGTCGCAAACGGAGACGTGCTAGGCGCCACCATCATAGAAAATCTAAACGTTCACGACGTTCAGGTCATAGGTACGATAAATTATTTAGGGAAGTAGATGAGCTGCGTAATTTACTTGCTAATAAGAATACCCGTACTCCTGTTAATTCGGCTGATTTTTATAATGAATCATGTATAGATTTGAACGAAAGCCGCGAATTATTTTCTGATAATAAAGAGGGTGCGGGTAGTTCCAGTGAAGCCGTAAAGGAACCTTGCATTGAGTTTACTATTCAGACTAAACTGAAAGAACCATCGGTTCCGGTAGCTCCAAATGACTTTTTAACTACTTTAAACAGTATCCAGCACTTTGATAATAGCCATTGGTGTGAAGTTCGTTATGCCGAAACACAAAAAATATACAGTCATTCTCCAGGTTTCGTAGAGTTAGAAATTAATGATGAAATTAAAGCGTATGAGTCATCGCGACAATTGGCACAAGTTGATAGAGGCTATGCTGCCCAGACCTTCTGTTTATTAAAATTTAGAGAGGTACTACAAGAAGCAATCAAAAGTTTGTTATCGTGGGCAAAAGATCAACAAGATTTGAATTTTGATAATTTACAAGAAAAGATGATCGAGTTATTTTTAAACGGCGATATACATAAAGTTTCATCCGATTTGTTGCAATTATTATGCGGTCATAGGGCCGAAATAATTCAGATGCGACGTGACGGGATAACAAAATTCATACGAGATCCTCTTATAAAATCGGCTTTACGTAAAATACCACCTTCGTGCCAACATCTTTTTAATGCCGACTCATTTACGACTGCTCTAGAGAAAATTGGTGGGATCAAGAAAGCATTCTTTCCTCCTAAAGCTAACAACACTAGCTTTACCCCTCAAGCAGGACCAAGCAGATCTATATCTGACAACCGCCCTCCGAAGAGGGCGGGCTGTTACCATGGGCCTTCACCGACTATGACGCAAGGATGTTGTCATGCGCAAGCTGAACATTCGAAGCACAATGCTCCTCCGAGAGGTAGCTATTCTCAATATCCTCAGGGATATCAAGGCAATAATAGTTCTAATCGACGGGGATCATCCAATACCAGGGGTTCCTTTCGATCACGACCTAGACACCAAAATCGATCTGTCAATGGACAATTCAAAAATACAAACCAAAATACAACCACTGGTGCCTCTAAAAATCGTAAATATTGACTCGAGGCCCACGAGTGCCAAGTTCAGAGCCGGCCAGTTATCCCGGTTTGTCCATTGTTGGGAAAACTTGGAAGCTCCGAAATTCCTGGTCAAATTAATAAAGGGTTATCGAATACCATTTCTTCAAAGGCCTCCACTAATTGTACCAAACTTAAAAAAGAGTACCCTGGCTATTCCCATTTCAACGGAAATGTCGATAGTCATAAATCAAATGAAAAAGCAGGGTGTTCTCGAAATTGCAGATTTGTCCCCAAGTTTTCTATCAACAATGTTCTTGGTTTCGAAAGGCGACGGTTCCTTTCGGCCGATTTTCAACCTGAAAGCCCTAAACAAGTTTGTTCTCACAGATCGGTTCAAGCTTATAAACATGTTTCGAATACCGGATTTCCTCCAACCCCGAGATTGGCTTTGCAAACTAGACCTTTCCCAGGCCTACTTTCATTTGGCAATAACAAAGTCCCAAAAACGTTTTCTCAGACTAATTTACAACGGGGAATTACTCCAAATGACATGCCTGCCTTTTGGACTCAGCACAGCTCCAAAGGTTTTCGCTTCTTTGACCAATTGGATCGCTCAGACCTTACGAGAACGAGAAGGCATTCGCGTCGTTGTTTATTTAGACGATTTTTTGATTGCCCATCAGAATATCGACATTCTGAGATCACAGGTTCAGTTGGTAGTCGACAGACTCCAGTACTTAGGTTGGCAGATAAATTTTTCAAAGTCCAAACCATTCCTCAAACGAACCTAGTATACCTAGGTATTCATTGGGACCCCTGGCTCAATCAAAAACGCCTCCCAAAGGAAAAATATCACAACCTTTCGACCAAGGTGTCACGAATATTGGAGGACAAGAGAGTGACGGTCAAAGATCTCCAAAGCCTGGTCGGTGTTCTAAATTTTGCCAGTTTTGCAGTACCAAAAGGCCGACTAAATCATCGGAGTTTGCTGGATTTTCTAAACTCAATGGCGAAATCGGCAAACAAGCCACATGCGTTACCAGCAGAGGCACAGACAAATTTGAAATGGTGGCTACAGAATTATCAGACCTCGTCTCCAATTCACAGTCCACCACCAAGTCACTTCTTAACAACAGATGCCTCCGATCTAGCTTGGGGCGCACAATTGAACAATTGGTCTCTGTCAGGCCCGTGGAACAAGAAGGAAGCTCTATTACATTGCAACCAAAAAGAAATGTTGGCCATTTTAAAAGTCCTACAAGACCATTGTCTGCTCCTGCGATGCTCTACAGTCCTAGTCCAGTCCGACAACAAAACAGTAGTTGCTTACCTGCGCAACGAGGGGGGGACAATATCGAAACCTCTGATGAATATAACAAAAGAGGTATTCAAAGTTCTGGATCAGCACTGTATCGCTCTAAAAGTTTTTCACTTACCAGGCAGATTCAATATTCTTGCCGATCGCCTATCTCGGCGTCGAAGTGCTGTGGAATGGCACTTAATACCCCAATGCACAGAAAAGATATTCAGAAAATTCGGGACCCCTGTTATAGATCTATTTGCATCAAAAACAGCACATGTCGTTGCCAACTATGCGTCATTAGATTTGAACGACAAACAGGCAATTCATCACGACGCATTTTCGATGAAATGGGACTTTCAATTGGCCTGGATATTCCCGCCACCTTGTCTTGTACCAAGAGTTCTAATGCAACTCAATCAAGCCTCCGGAACTTACCTCCTAGTTGTTCCTCGGTGGGATCGAGTTTTCTGGAGAGGGGACCTGAAAGCCAGAGCAATAGGAGCTCCGTTCACCATACGGAACCTCAGTCATTGCCTAGTAGACACATCAACGGGCCTTCCACCTCCAAAAGTCCAGGATATAACTCTAGAAGTATGGAAATGTGGGGGTGGAATCAAAATCTTTTAGACTGGAATGTTGATCAAATTAATTTATTACAATCATCATGGCGGGACTCAAACAATCATCATGGCGGGACTCAACCCGTAAGACCTACAAAGTAGCTTGGTTACGGTGGATTAAATGGGCAAAGGAACATAAACTTGACCCTATTAATCCAGGAGGTTCAGTGGTGGCACGGTTCTTGGCAGACTTATTTTTAATCGATAAACTTTCTTACAATTCTATTCTTCTACATAAATCTGTAATTTCTACACTATGTAATCCAGATTCCGCTGGCCTTTTAAGTTCTCACACTTTAGTTAAGCATGTTCTCAAGTCAATTGCTCTCAAACAACCGGTAGCAAGCAGAACCAAGATCTGGAACGTAGACGATCTTGTTTCTTATTTAGAAAATAGTTCCATTGATTCAAATAATATTTTTGCTACATCCAGACATACAGCCGCATTGTTACTACTTTGTTCGGGCAGGCGAATACACGACTTGACTCTGCTTTGTGTTGATTCAGAACATTTGATTATGTCTAAAGATAATATCATTTTCTGGCCGGTTTTTGGATCCAAAACCGATTCTGCAACTTATAGGCAATCAGGCTGGAAGTTAATAAAAAATTCGAGTAACAGAAATCTTGACCCTGTATACTGGATACAACAAACTATTAAAATCGTCAAAGATAGACGAAATATGGCATCATCCAGTAATCTATTTATAAATATTAGGGGTCAAGCAAAACCTGCCTCGCGAGCAGTAATAGCAGGTTGGATAAAATCTCTTTTATTAGAAGCTAATATAATAGCGACCCCTGGTAGCTTTCGGTCTGCGGTTGCTTCCAAAAACTGGTCCGACAATCTTCCAATTGATAACATTTTAGCTAGAGGCAACTGGAGAGCTGAAAATACTTTCAAAAAATTTTACAAACGCCAGGTTATACCTGCTGTCTCTAATTCAGGTACTATTGTTAATTTGTTCGATCCTGTAAACTGATTATATACCTTACTGTGTATGAGTAGTGTGATTCAATGTATTGGCAATAATAAGTAATTTATAGCTTAATTTATAATGAGTTTGTATCATATCTTTGCGAGAAAAAACCTTTTATTTTATTTTTTGTTTTTGTCATTACTACAATCATGATCTAAGTACTGTGAAAATTACTATTTTGTGGTTATGATAATAATATGATTCTTTCTAGTTAAATATTAAATATTTATTTGGGCACATCCATCATTATTTTTCATTTACATATTGGTACTGGTACTCCCTTCAACCTACACTGAACTTAAATATTCGTATACATACACTAGGTATACCATGAGTTACCTAAATGGTTCAGACCATGAAGTTTACCTACATCTTCATGGTACAGACTGATGACTGAATAATAACGTTCACATTGGCATTCTTCACCACCAGGCGACAACAAACACGTCTCAATAAATTAAGCTTCGAATTTACGGTCAAGTTATTTAATAGAAGCGTTTTACCTAAAATAAAACGCATATTAAATTACTTACCTAAATTCGAAGCTTAAGTTAAGGTTCTGCCTGTTGATTTTCAACACAATGAGCAAGAGACTCGAACGCTGCTAGCGACGAGCCTGCCAGGTGGTGAAGGAGAGGTGAAGGGGGAGGTTGTGCGAAAGAGAGGGGTGTATATGATAGAAAGAGTAGGGAAATCAGCGGGAACATGGTGTTGCCATCTCAATAAATTAAGCTTCGAATTTAGGTAAGTAATTTAATATGCGTTTTATTTTAGGTAAAACGCTTCTATTATGTCTGTGCTGACTGTACTACGGCACTTGACGACGCAATGACGATAGTGTATTATCTATGGTATGTTTGGAAGTGAACTACGGTGTTATATGAGTGCCTAAACATATGTGTTGTCGTGTTATAGACAACACATATGAATAACACACATAATATATATATTTGTGAATTCGGTGTATTGTGATCAAGTTTGAAGGTCATATGAAGGAAAAATATCAAAATGAAAATATTTCACGCCGCTGTGTGGTCAGGTTAGTTTGAATTTCTTAGATACATATACCAATAGATAGGTAAACTCATAACGAATCCACGAAGGTATATGTTATATTGTGTAATTATCTGTACAATGGCGAAATCTTGATTTTTCTGAAGGTCTACCTAAAATAATTTTATACCTACAAAATGCTCAGACGTTTTAGGCATTTTTAGGCAATGTTCGCGGACGCGTCAGGGGTTAAGTCCTTGTTGCTTCAACATTAAGTAGTACATTCTACTCCCATGCATTTAGTTTACTACGTTTTGAAATTCCGCTCATTTTTGTGTATGACAACACTAAGCAAACCAACCAACCACCTAAGCAAATACATTGTGGAATGCAATAAATAATTGAGTATTGAGAAGGTACTTCAAAAAAAGGAGGTTATCAATGATCGTCTCGGTCGCGGTCGCGATCACCCTCAGATCGAAGTTTCTTTCTTTACGTATTTCTTACTATGTACTTCCTTTTCTAAGAAGTTTGTTTGAATGTAATGCAGACGACGAGTGCGCACGCGCGGATCTCGACGTGGTGTGCGTGTGCGAGGTGGCAGGGCAGAGGCGGGGCAGGCGAGGCAGGCGGGGGGGGCTGCAGAGCGGGGAGGCGCTACTGGCCGCGGTAGAGGGTTGCACGAGCGCCCGGGCCCGTACAACATTCAACAGTTAGTTTAGCTACATTAACCCTTTCTTTTGCCACACACACAAACACATATACAATAAAATCGTTTTGAATTTTAGCCTAAATGTGATGCACGTCTCGGAGATGCCGCAGGGAGTGGGTCTCGAGACGCCCCTGCACGCAAGAAGGCAGCGCAGGTGGCCACCGTGAGTACTTCTACTTGTGTATGTTACTTGTAATACTTACTCGCGACCAAGTGTTCACTTTTGTTTTGAAATGTCCATCTAGCCCGGCCGCCCCCGCACCGGCCCCCGCACCGGCCCCCTCACCGGCCCCCTCACCGGCCCCCTCACCGGCCCCACTCTCACCGTCGGTGATGGTGCCCTCGCCGGCTTTGTAAGTTGCTTACGAACTTTTCTGTTTATCTCTAAACATATGTGTGTATTACAACACTGCATTTGTTCCAGATTCACCGAGTGCGACTTCGTCTCGGAGGAGCGGTCAGCGTCTCCACTCCCAGCGGCACCACATCATTATCGTCGGAGTCTGGGGGATGCGGAAGTAATGGACATGCTCCATTATGGTAAGTACTTGCTGATTTTAGTTTGGTTTAGGGCTGTGGCTTCTGGCACCAACCCGATTTTTAACCAATCTGTTGTTTGTTACAGGAAGCGACCCAGATTCCGACGATGATGATGATGACAACGCAGAGAGCGACGACGAGTTGGTGCCGCTTCCAAGGGTGCCTCGGACGCATCAAAGCGTCCAGGATACACCCTTGGACGTGGAGTTGGCAGACGTTGACCAAGAAGAGGATGGCGACGACGGGTCCGGGGCGCCTGACGCCGAGCTCGGGACGTCGGAGACGCAGAGTGTCCCTCTGACGGCTACGGACCAGCCTAGGAGGTGGTATGATTTTGAATGGAAAGCTTTTCCCGATTCTCCGATTCCACCTGAATCGAGGAGAGAATTTTTTTCCCAGATTAATGTAGGTCCGACAACTCCACAGGTCAACCCATATGACATTTTCATTGCCATATGGGATCGGCCAATTATGGAGTACATAGCCTCGGAGACAAACAAATATGCTCAGAGGTTAGTAGCAGAGTCGACCAGCAGCGACAACAGCACCCCCAGCGCCCATTGCCGCTTAAATCGTTGGCGTGATACAACTGTGGACGAGTTGTACACGTTCTTCGCGCTGCTTCTGGCGATGGGAGTTGTTGTCAAGTCGCGGTTGCGAGATTACTGGTCAGCTGCCTCTGACATATTTTGTACTCCAGGGTTTAGTGGACACATGCCAATCGATCGGTTTTTATTGCTTTCCAAGTGTTTACATTTTAGTGACGCGATTGGCATGTGTGGGCTAGGCCTGAGTAGCTCCGAGGCTAGACTATTTAAGATTAAGCCAATACTGGACCATCTAAACATGAAATTTCAGCAATTATATACACCAAAGCAGAACCTTGCTCTAGACGAAAGTCTTTTGATGTGGAAGGGCGGGCTGGACATCGGCCAGCTCATGCCAAATAAAAAGGCGAAGAAAGGCATCAAGACTTACGAGCTGTGTGAATCTCAAACCGGCTATCTATGGCGGTTTGAGGTTCACGCTCATAAAGTAGGTCAATTGCCACCGCCGCAGTTTGATGATCCATTAGATTCACCTACACCTTCCACAGTGCTGCGGCTGATCCAAGGTCTGGAGTACAAAGGATACACATTGTGGATGGACAATTACTACAATTCGCCGTGTCTCGCTCGACGACTGAAGTCCTTGGGCTTTGATTGTGTTGGGACCCTGCGGACCGATCGTAAGTTCGTTCCGCAGGCCCTGCACAATCTGACCAAGCGGAACATGCGCCAAGGCCAAGTAGTTGGTCTTACCTCGGGGGATGTCGATGTCATGGTATGGAAAGATGCTAACCGTGTGGCTACCATCTCAACATACCATGGCGACGCCGTCCAAACAGTCCGGGGTTCCACCAAACCCATACTGATATTGGACTACAATATCATGATGGGTGGGGTGGATAAAAAAGACCAGCTCCTGGCCATGTATCCGGTCGAGCGGAAACGAACAATGGTGTGGTACAAAAATTGTTCCGGAGATTACTCAACATCTCCGTATTGAACTCCTTCATCATTCACAAACAGTCATCTTCTTCTTCTTCTTCTGCTCGTACTCTGTCTCATCGCGACTTCCGTAATACCCTCATCAAATCCCTTCTTGCTCATCATCGTTCCCATCCCCGTCCCCTTTCTGTTGCAACCGCACCGAGTCGATTCGGTGTATCCTTGCCGCTGGACGGGCAACCGTTCGAATCGGCGGTACACCGAATCGACACGTACGAAAATGATGCACGCAGTGGACGTCGCTATCGGAAGACGTGCATTGTGTGCAAGAGAGTAGTCACCACCTTCTGTGCCGGTTGCAATAAATGTATGTGTATGCGTAACTGTTTTCTGTCTGTTCACCCTTCACGCATTAATCAATAATTTATTTAAGTAAAGTGTATCTATAAATATATATTTCTTCGTATGTATCTATATATTGTATTTATATAACAATTTTTTGTACCACTCCCTGTTCGTTTCATTGACTGCTTATAGTGTTATTGTTCATCCGCCGTTTGTATCCTTAGTTTCCGGCCTTGGGTCCTTGCCAAGAAATTTTACTTTGTTGTAAAAATTACTACTTTACTAATGACTACTTGTGAATTTTTTTTTTTTACATTTTTTAAATTTTGTAGCGTGTTATCTAATGGTTCTTCTTCTGCGCGGTGGTGATGTTGATGCCTTTTTTCACTTTTTTATTTTTTTGTTATTTTTTTTTTTTTTTTTTTTTTTTTTTGTTTTTTTCCAAAAGATTCTCGTCTATTGCAATGCTGCTTTGGTTGTTTTGTCATCATTCCTGTTTTTATTATTTTTTTATTTTTTTCCATTTACATAATATAGACACTAAAAGACTTACATAATATTATGTAGTACATATTATGTATGTAAAATATTTTTTATTTCAATTGCTTAATTTCATGTCTACATGTGCCAGTATTGGCCGCGTCCATTTCTTCTGTACTTGTGTTTTTTTTTGTGAAATTGTTCGATTTGATTATTCATTTGTGTAATATTTTTCGTAGAAGGCATGCCTTTTTTATGTGCCTAACGTGTTGTACATATCTTCAACATGAATACAGTGATCCAAAGTGTGAGTCATTATTATTAAACTAAATATTTTTATCCACTGAAACTCTGTCTGTGTAATGTATGTGAACCAAACATTAATATTAAAATGTAACCTTAGCCACCTGGCGTTTAGCGTTCTTAGAATTGATGTGTAAACAAGCCCATTCTTTTGTTTCGAATGCGGGCACTCGTAAATGACGTCATGCATTGTGAAGCTTGTGAGATGAAATAAATGATGCCGAGGTCCGTTCTTTTGTTTTATTTATGTGAAATAATGTGTATTGGTATAAATTAAACAATAACTTTGTGAAATAATGGTTTATTTTATTAATTATAATGACCTTTACACAAGAAACTGGGAACAAGTCCCTCACACTGAACAACATACATCACAATTACTAATACATTACAAGGCAGAACTATACTAAACCATACAAATCCTGTTAGCAAATTTAATAACGATTCCAATGACAACTGGTAGCGAGCTAACTATCGTAATTTCGGACATATCGTCGTTTAATCGGACGCGTCGGAAACTCGGAACCGTATGCGGCCACCCGGTTAGTATCACCAAGGATTCACCACATAGCACTGTATTTTGAGAGATAAGAGAGTATTTTATTTTTTTCTTGCGATGTTGACGGGCGCTTAAACTCCACTTGTCATAGGCCTCACAGATGTGCGCAAGCGCCAAAGAAAGAGTACTATAAGCAAGCGCGGATTACGGCCGCTCACAGATCAATACATCATAGACTATACTAGAGCCACAGTAATGTGCTAGAGCATTTGAATACATTACTCTATATCTATGGCAGATGCTTTACTTTATTTATGGTTCCACTTCCTACTGTACTACTACAGGTGTTTTAATTTTTTTATTTTAAAAGTACTAATAAGTTTAAAAAAAAAATTAATATTAACCGCGTCCTATTACTACTCTTTCTTTTGCGTTTAACATAAACTTACGCGCGTTACAGAGAGACAAGTATTAAATGTGGAAAAGAGAAGAGGGCTGCTTTTCCTTTTCATTTGATTTAGTGGTATGTTATTTATTATTACGTGAGATATTTAAAAGTCTAGCTGGGGTTGGATTTAGTATCCTTTAGCAGGAGTTGGGGGTTTAATCTGGTTGGGGTTGGGTCCCCGATTAAGACGCTAGGTGCCACTCATTAAAAGGAACTCCTGCCAAATCATACAAAATTTCAATCTCTAGCTGATATATCTAGCTCTGGTGTCGAGAGAATAACAGCCCCTTTAGACCGCCACAGTCATGTCTAAACGACAAACCAAAATGTGCCCACTGTCACTGCATGACAAACTTTTGTACGTAAACTAGCTGACCCGGCCAATAATGCTTTGCCATATAAATTTAAAAAATATATGTATAGTACAACCTATTCTCATGCTACCACTTCACATGGCGTATTTGTACAAATATTCGCCTTATTTGGATAATACAAAATTTACCCTATTGATATTAAAATCAAGTCCATTGTGGATTATAAAAATAAGGCGAATATTTGGACAAATACGCCATGTGAGTGGCTGATCAGATCAGATGTTCCAAATAGGTATACACAAAAAATAAAGATGAAGATAGGGCTTGTTAAATGTATAAAACAACATCTATATTTTTATTTCCTTTGATAAATTTAATGTAGGTACCTTGGCTCATCCTAGTTTGTATCTAATTGAACTTCTTTATATTTCATTATAATAAGAAATAATTTAAGATGTAAAAAAACTTACCTTTTAATAAGAAATATGAATTCGTAGCTTAGTGTTGACAGCACCTTATTGCTTATATGACGTGGAGGTCAAAAGGTTTATAAACTTACACTCTAATTAACTACTATAATTTACTTATGTTATTTTGTTACAGCTTAAACTTTTAATAAACTGGAATCAGTAAACATTTTTTGGTGAGTTTGTTAAAACACTGGTCAGTGGGTCGTCTTAGGGGCAGAGATGGAGAACATAAGTATAGTTGATGTTGGTCAAACTGAGAGTGGTACCGTCATAGTAGATCTACCAACTGTGTGTGAGACACAAGATGACGTGAAGGAGGAACCACATTGTGATGGTATGTTCTTAATTAAATATATCTTTTGACCAAAAAGCTACTAAAATAATATGTCAGTGTTGATAGATTTGACATATAAAAATGCCATTTTTTTGTATATTTATAGAGCTGGGATCTGAAAATGTATACAATAGCAGTCCAGGTGTAACAGATGTAGTACAACCACATGATCCTGAATTAGAATCAAAAGATAATATCTCTTTAACGGGGTTTGAAATTGAAATGAACGAAGAACAAATAGTATTTAAGAGGAAACGAAGAGCCAGGGAGATAGAAAGTAAGTATTAATTATGTTAGCCAAAAGGCCAACTGATATTGAGAGTGTCTGAGCGATTGGCTGCAGCTGTGCAAATCGCAGGTTCATCTCCCACACGGAACAAATATTTGTTTGCCATTGTCTGTCTGGTAGTTTGTGTATGTGAGTTTATATGTTCAATACAAGAGAAATTCCTAGTGCATAATAATGTCAAAAATAGACATTTAAATAGATAATTAGTTGCCCAGCTTCTGTATTTGTTGCACGTATTGATTTTAGTTACTTCACAAAAACATTTCCTGCTAGGGTAACCTTACTGCAGACAGACTTTTTCTTTTTTAATGGGTATATTGTTATAAATACTAGCTATATAATTAGTTGTCTAGATGAGGTAAATGTTGAAACTTATTTTGTATTTGTGCTTTCTTCATCTGTGAAGTTATTCAAGATCTTGCTGGAGTAATGTTTTTGGTATTGCTGGATCTCTGAAAAAGTTGGATAGATTCTTATCACCTTTTGTACATGACTTCTTAAGAAACAGTAATAATAAGTTATGCAATAAAATAATTAAAATAATGTACCATTCAAAAGTTGTTTAACTAAATATAAGAACACTTGCATAGGTCCTAAAACTTTGAATAAGAGGTCTAAAGACTTACTTTAAACATTATTTTGTAGCTTTTTACTACCTTCAAATGTATATGATATTTCATTAGTATCCTGTTAGTAATTAACAAATTATGATGAAATTCAGTTCTCCACATCCACGGTCAGAAAGCGCGCGTTGTTATTTAGCCACTGATAAAACTATAAGCGCAACAAATTTAAAAATGTGTGCAACAATTACAGAAGCTGGGCAACTAATTACTTAACATTTATGCTAAGGCCACACTACGACATCAAATCTTCGCCTTTTCGCGACAATGTACACTCGGCCAACGTAATTGATTTACAGGCCACACATACGGGATATTGTCACTGTTGTGTAAATGAACTAGTCGGTTGGTCGGTTATGAAGTTAAACTGTTTGTGTGCGTATGATATACCCACGTATACCAATTTTAATTGAATGAAGTCCAATATTTCAACCTTATAAATAAGGACCAGATAGCCGGTCGGTGGAAGCACTTAAAAGATAAGCCTCGTGTCGTAAGATCAAACCCCGGCAGGTGTTATGGTTTTGGGTTTGTATGATATACCCACGTATACCAATTTTAATTGAATGAAGTCCAATATTTCAACCTTATAAATAAGGACCAGATAGCCGGTCGGTGGAAGCACTTAAAAGATAAGCCTCGTGTCGTAAGATCAAACCCCGGCAGGTGTTATGGTTTTGGGTTTTTATTTTTCCTTAAAACATTAATATTTTGTGTCAAATAAAATTACTTAAACAAAAAAATAAAAAGGTAATTAAATAAAACCAATAAAATAAATCAAAATATTTTATTAAATAACCTAGGCGTTGGAATCATCGATCACTAATAAAAGATGGAATGCGGAATCCTATTGTTCCTTATCGCTATTGGGTCATTAGTGAATGAGCCAGCTCGTTTCGACCATTATGTTTCTTACATGAGTTGGCTTAGGGTTCAATTTGGCATGGGTTATAATATTAGCAAATAAAAAAGTACGTGTAGCCAATACAATTATTTATATAACGCAGTTTGCGTTATTATATTGTAAAAATATTATTATATCGCTATTGATACCTAACTTTTTTATGATTAGAACACTATTGGCAACTTCATTAAGAGTTTATAAGACAAGACAAAGTTTTCTTTTTATTGAATATGAATGGACGATGATGAATGAATTGTTTTTTCAATGTATACAAATTTAAACAAAGTGGAATTGAAAGTGAAGTGAATCAACATGTTAGATAGTAAGAAATTAATTTAACTTCTAACTGAATAACAATAACATCACTTACACTTCAAAATATATACTGCAAATAACTGTCAACTACGGACTATACATAATAACTTAGGTGTTTATAAGAGAATCACGGCAACATGAAGTAGCTTTTAAACCTAAGTATATTAATAGTAATTCGGCTTCGTTTACAGTATTTTAACGCTATCCATAAACGACTTTAAACATTTCTCATCACTAAAATAAACACATTGTTCTCCCAATTAAAATGAATATATTAATATGACCTAGCGAATAGAATTTGTTTTTGCCGGTTAGCGTTGAACAGAAAAATCTTCCGTGGTGGCTTACTGCAACTTAAACCAGCTTCATGCCGGTCAGCAGGTGATATCGCACTGTTTGTAAGCACACATGTCATTATGTGTTGATGCAGTTATGCGGGTGGATAAAAACGGATTAGTCCCGTAAACAGCCTTGCCACGATGTCGTGGTAACGAGCCGAAGAATTCGCCTTCGGTTTTGGCCCACGTCGATGATGGTCTATTTCTTCAGAATACGCACTCCGATGGACACATAACTGCACGGTTCTCCTTAATGAATAATAACAAAATAATATTTAAAATAATGCAGATAAACAATGGTGAATTGGTGGATAATTAATCATAGATAAATTAACTGACTGTCTTATATTGCCTCATTGTAATAAAACTTATTATCGTTATTTATTTATTAGATAAATAATAAACGTGTTTCATGACTATTTTAATTACATAATTTAAAAGTTTTTCTTTATTTCGACAAAATGTTTTATGTTAGACAAAAACAGACTGGCATAAGTAAATTTTATCAGAATCAAATTCTGATATATTTAAATATTATTTTACAAGTAATTTAGTCATAGGTCAAAGGTGAGATAAGTTAAGAATTTGAGTTGGAATATTACTAACGTAATGAAAACATTGTCACGAGTAGCTTTGTTACTCACTGATATTAATAATCACCTTGCAATTTCACTAACGAAAACGTTTTGCTCATGCAAAACAATGAATTGCGTCTTGTTGCATGTTTGGAAGAAGTTCAAGCACAATTGGATCACAAACAAAGAACGCACAGAAATATAAGTGTTCATCTATATACTTTAGGATTGCAATTTATATTCGTAGACTGACAACTAAGAATGCTCATTTTTTATAAACTAAGGTGGAAGTATAAAAAAATAATCAACAATTGTGGGTAGTTATATCCTAAACGGTCAAAATAAATTGGCTGAGAGTTCCGTGCGCACTTCTCAAACGTTATTTTACTCATCTGTGAACGGAATTGAATTGTTAGCAATTCAACTAGGTAATGAAAGTTTTACGAAAATTGTGTTTACAAAACAAAAAGAATGTATTGCAACCGAGATTTGATCTTGAGACTTCTTAATAACTAACCAGATACGTTAGCCGTTGCGCCAAACCTGTTAAAATGATTGGGTGCGAAATATTATAACTTATTCAATTACACAGATTATTGATGACGATACATACATTGATATTATAGTTACTGCTTAGTGACCGAGTGACGCGACATACGCACACTAATAAAAAGCAGAACTCGTTCGTTTTATTTAACGTTTGTGTATGTCTAACTCTTCATACCGCGTGTGCGTGCAATGTGTAAACTAATTACATTGTTCGACTGTACCTAGCCGTAGCATTAAATTACTATTTTCGACATTATTTTGCTGCAATGTCGAAAATGTGCGGGGCAATGTTTTATTTTAATATTAAGTAGGTATAGGGTATAGTATCCTTTTGGTTAACACTTCCCGTGATCCAAGAGCTGGTTTTCCAACGTGGCAATGCAGCCAGTCTCTTGGGCACATTCCCAGATGACGGCGATGTGGAGGAATTTTTGGATGCCTTATTATTTTAGTGTTTTTTTTTTTTGGTTAAGTTATAGGTTTTTATTTTCTATTTTATGTGTAAATATTGAATTAAAGTAGGTTAGTAACTACAATCAGTGTATTCATAAACTAAAAAAAAATTAGATAGTTTATGGTTGGGGTTGTGCTCAGTTCTTGATCTTACCTATCATTATTGTCACCAGACAATGCTATTCCAGTTTTGGGTTTAAATTGACATAAATTTTTGGTGTAACAGAAAACTCAATTCTTTAAACACAGAGGCACCCCTTGCGAAGAAACCAAACCCAGAGGCACGGAAAGCTAACCTAGAAGATGCAATCAAACTCCAGCAGAAGAAAACAGAACAACCAGAAGTGAAACTTAACTGGAAAACTCCAAATCGTATGTACAGATCTTCTACTAAAGTCGTAGTAATAGTAATATAGTAATATATTTATTTGCTCTAAAACATGGTATAAAAGATCTTAGAAATAAATATAGCACACATGTTTTGCTTAAAATAAAGCATGCAAATATTTAGATTTTAGACACAATATAATATAACATACAAATTAATTCTTATGATTTAAAAAATCCTTAATGCTATAAAAATTACATTTATTTAGCCATTCGGAAAGTTTTATTTTAAATTGTCTCGCGTTCAGACCTTTAAGTTCACTGGGGATTTTATTATAGATACGTACACTCATAGCACCGCAGTTTTTATTATATTTTAAGGTTTTAGGGTGGTGTAACATAACTAGCCGGTGTGGATCTCGTCGGTTTCTTGGGTTGACCTCGCCTATAGATTGGAACATGTATAAGTGCCTCGAAACAAACATACATGTCTCAAATATATACAAGGAGGGCAGAGGCAGCAAACTAAGTCTTTTAAAGAATGGTTGGCATGATTCATCAGATTTGAGTCCACATATTGCACGTAGGCATTTTTTTTGGGCGACAAATTAGGTCTGTACTGTTACCCCATATAACTAATCCATAGCGCAATATAGATTCTACGTATGCATGATAGGAGATAATAGCCGTCTTTAAGTTAGTTACGTTTTTGACCTGTCTTAATGCGTAGACAAATTTATTTATTTTATTACGTACTTTATTTATGTGTTCTTTCCAGTTTAAGGCTTGATCAATAACTAGTCCTAGGAATTTGGTATGTGTAACCTTGTTAATCTTTGGAATGTTCAAACTAAAATTGTACTTCTTATTATAGGATTGATTGAATTGAATGTACACAGATTTATTAAGATTTATATTTAAATTATTTATATTTAGCCAATTAATTAAATTATCTATTGTTAAATTTATTTCGTTTTCATGGTCCCTAATCGTATTGTTTTTTTTTGGTGCATTTATGGTGGGTAACTTGAGTTATATCATTAATATATAATAGAAAAAGAATTGGTCCCAGTATACTACCTTGAGGTACGCCGCATTTAATAATGTCATATTCTGAGAAGTATGGTATCATATCCCTATTTTCATTTAGTTTTGTGACCATAACACACTGTTGCCTATTATTTAAGTATGAAGATAACCATTGTAGTGGAGGTCCCCTAATGCCCACATTCTGTAGTTTTTGCAATAGGATATCATGTGAAACTAGGTCGAATGCTTTTGAGAGATCAAAGAAAAGCCCCGTTATCAGGTGGTTATTATTAATGCTCGTTAATACATTCTGCATGAAAGAAAATATTGCTGACGTGGTAAATTTTCGCTTTTGAAAGCCGAATTGCTCTTTACATATAATTTGGAATTTGTCACAATAGCTGATAATTCTTTTATACATGCATTTTTCGTATAATTTTGAAATTATGGGTATTAGTGTTATGGTGCGATAGTTGTTTACATCACATTTATCTCCATTTTTAAACATCGGCTTCACAACTGATCTCTTCAAAGCATCAGGAAAGACCCCGAATGTGAAAGATAGATTAATTAAATAAGTTAGTATGTCAGTTAATTCATTTGTACATGCTTTGATAATTTTTGTATTTATTTCGTAATACCCCTCAGAGTTAGTTGCTTTAAGCCGCATTATTTCTTGTTTAACATCATTTGGTAACATGGGCATCAGATACATCGAGTTTACCGTTGTAATCTGGCTATTGTAGCTATCATTACTTAATTGCGTTGGCTGATGCGTCGATGTTATAAAATGACTGTTGAAGGCAGAAGCTACCTCTACTGGGTTTGTTAGTAACGTATCATTAACTTTGATATGATCAATATTGTCTTTAGGGTTAGCATTATGGATTTGCTCTTTGATAACTGCCCATGTAGCTCTACATTTGTTTTGGTTTCTGTTGATAAAATTACTGTTTGCTATTTTTTTAGAGTTGTAAATACATTTCTGTAATAATTTGGAATATGCTGTTTATTTATTTTTGTTAATTTCGTTTTTATTTTTGTAGTAGCGGTATCGTAAAGACCTTTTCATTGCACAGCTAACTTTAATACCCTTACTTATCCAGGTTCGTTTACGTTTATTTAATGTAACTTTTATTCTATTTTTTGGGAAACAAAGGTTGTATAGAAGGCAAAAAAATTCATGAAAATGATTAAAAGCAATATTAGGATCGTTGTTTGTGTACACATCCGACCAAGACAGGCTTTGTAAATATCCTTTAAATTTTTGGATATCGTCTAGGCTATAGTCCCTTTTGTAAATGTGATAAACAAGGGGTTTTAGGGCTTTATACTTAACAGGGAAGCTAAGCATTTGTGCTGTGTCGTGGTCAGTAAGATAAAGCGGTAAAACAGACGCTGTTGCATGTGGAACATTACTCAACATGTGGTCAATACAAGATGACTTGCGGGTGGGTACGTTAATGTAAATTTTCATATTATGGTTGTACGATAGGTCTTGGAATTCGTTTGTAATGTGACCTAACTTTAGAGTATTTATGTTAAAGTCACCTGTCAAGACAATTTGTCTTTTCGATTTATACTTATTAGATAAATCAGTTAAAAGGTTATGTAATTTATTAAGAAACTGTATGGGGTCCGACTGGGGTGTTCTATAAACACAGATAATTATTAAGTTATATGTTACTATTTCCACACCACATATCTCAAATGAATTTTGCATTGCATATTTGTTTAGAAATTGTAACTCTTTAAAAATTAATTGTTTACCCACCAGAATGCAGGTTCCACCTCTCCGCTTATCTCTGCAATAACTAGCAGCCATATGGTAGTCGGTCATTTTAACGTAATCTTCATAACCTTTTTGCAAGAACGTTTCCGAGAGGCATATAACGTTTGGATAATTATGGGACTTTCGAAGCTGCTGCAGTGTTATTTCCAAGACATCTTGTTTCGATAATATACTGGCAATATTTTGATGTAATATTCTAAAAGCAACATTGACAGGTGTTTGTGTAACGTTAGCCTCGAAAAAAGGTATAATTTTTGTCCAATTTCGGAAAATAGTACGGTATAGTTCCTTATTGTTACTTGTTCGGGTGATAATTTAGTGTTGATAGATTGACGAGTTTCTGCATTTACTTTGTTTTTAAAATAAAACGGTATTGTACCTTTTCTTGGTTCGTTGGTTTTGAAAGTGTTGAGATTTAAGTTCATATTATTTAGCGCTATAAGTTTACCGAGTTGAATTGGGTTCAAATATTTTTCGCTGTAATCATTACAATCTATCACGTAATTAATTTGTTTACAAACATCGGCTTGCTTAAGCTGTTCACAGTTTATGAAATGGCATTTTTTATAATAGGGTATTTTACTCTATACGAGAAAAAACTATAAATATGTTATTGAGACAGTTTAGGCATAAAGCACTCGGAAAATGTAAGTTTTAGTTCATAAAATAACAAAACAATTTTTTAAATTCAATTGAAAATTTTCAGTATATTTAATCTGTTATAAAACACCATGAAATAGTACCGGCCATGTTATTACGCCATACGGCTGTGTAAACAAAAAATTGTCAACTGTCAGTCAACCGATTGGCGTAATATAGGCTTTGTATTTTTATTATTTTCGCACCCAACGTAATTTTTTCATTATTACCCCTATTACAAAATATGCTTTTAATTATTTTTAAATGATATACAATTATCATATTTAATATGAGCTCATTTGATACTAAACGAACTGACGTCATTTACGCTAAACAATATGGCGTCCAGTAAGAGGCGTTTTCGTCAAACCACGCGCGAAATTCAAAAATTTAAAATTTAGATGCATTTTTATGGCACATAACGATTGAATAAAAATTTTGTGTTTTTTTTTGGTGGCATATTAGCACTACAGAATGTCATTGAGACACTTTCCAAAAATGGGTGTAATACCCTATTCTTACATATATTTTCTATTTTATAATTTAGTTTGTTGACATCTATATGAACATTTTTATAAACACTTAAAACAATTACAGTATGATTAGAGCATGTGTATAGTATAATTTGCAATTGCGATAGAACAGACTTTATGTTATGATCATTTTCACCTAGGCATACTACGAGTTTGTCACGTGATCTTAAGCTAGTTTTCCGATAGTTCTTTGTTATTTCACTGCTCTTCGCGTTTGAATTCGTTTCAGCGTAAACTCCGTATTGATCATACTGTGTATTCTGCCTCGAGTGTAAGACGGCTGCAGCTAGGCCGACGCATTGCTGGGCACCGAAGATACGGATTATATTTCCAGGTTGCAGTCTTGTTTGCCCTGTCGTAGGGTAAATAGTATGTCGACGAGTATGTGGAATACTTTCAGTTTTCTGCGTTGTGGTGAGTATTTGCGACAAATCTTCAATTCGTTTTGTAAGGGCCATTATTTCTTGGTCTGCTTTTATTAACTTTTGTTGTAACACTGAGATTTTTCCCTGTAGACACAGTTTGAATGGCGTTAATCCTATCGAGAGGGGTGAGGAGAACGTAGCTTCTCGTGAAACTGTCTTGATCTTCTCTTTATTGTTACGTGAAGGGCTGTTGGCTAATAATGTGGACGAGTGGCATAAAGTTTTCATTATTTTTATTTCCGCAGTCAGTTTCGATACCTGTTTCTGAAGATTATTGTTTTCTAATATTTTGCTATCTAATTCACTTTCTGTGCTAGCAAGTTTCTGGGTGAGCTCGGTTATCGTATCTTTCATTTCTGAGATAGTAATCAAATTTGATATTAAAATAAATAAAAATAAAATTCATTTAATTCAGACTATTATTGTCCATATTTTGTTAGTAACATTGTCTTAAAATTATGTTAGTCAAAATAATATCGCAATAAATTTTCGAATATTGAAAATAAATTAATTGAGAACAAAACCTAAATAACAATAAATTGAAACAGATGAAAAACGAATTGATTGTCATTATAATTAAATGAAAATACTATTAAAATTACAATTGAATATAAATAATTTAAAATAAAACCTAATCTACAATATGTTTAAATAAATAAAAACTAATTAATGGTCATTATAATTCATTGAAAAATACTATTAAAAATACAATTGAAAATAAATAATTTAAAATAAAACTAGGAAAAATGTCATTGCAAAAATAATTCGAATCAGGTAGCATGTAGTCTAATGAGCCTACCCACAACAGCCGACACTGGCCTGTCTGCAATCATCCTTAGGATTCCGTTGCCACTACCTCGAATTCGCCGAATTAATGAGGCTGACTTTTTGCGCATTAAGGCGTAAAAGTCATCCACCCTCGCGTCGGCAAACATGCCCGAGGCACTGCAAAATCGAGGCAGCCGCACCAGAATCCTAAAGGCGGTGTTATATTGGACTCTGAGAGCATTGTAGGCCCGCTGCGTGTAGTTGGTCCATAGGGCGCTGGTATAAAAGCTTTGGCAATAGGCCCTAAACAAAGTAACCTTTACCTGCGCTGTACACCTGGCAAACCTATATATTGTGTTGACTACAATTTTCGACAGTTTACTCGGTGTGGTAAGAGATTCATCTGATGTCTCATAATCAGTTAGTATGTGGGAATCCTGGGTTATCAAAGTATTAAGATCTTCACAGATTAATGATTGGTGATTCCCTGTAGGGGGAGCCTGCTCTGGCGGTGTAAGGTTGGCGGATAAGAGTGGTTTTCTCCTTAAAGTAATATTAGATGTTATTTCCCTTGTGGAAGCGACTTTCTTTTTGATACACATTTTGCAACGCCATTTTTTTATTGAGATTCCTTGCTGAATAAACGATATGTTTGTTCTGGATAACCATCACAGTCTGGTTCAAATCTGTTATCACAAACCGAACAAAGAGCGGTCATTTTTATGTCAACATTCTTTTTACATCTGAAACATATCACCTGAACTGGAATCTTACGATCCCTGTTGGAAGCCTTAGATATTGCTGAGGGTGTCATTTTGTTTTCCCAAATGTCACTAGATGGCTAGATGCTTGATCAATACAATATTTTACTTATTAGGATGTGGTCGTACCTCTACTATTGAACAATAACAACAGGTGGTGCTCTTTTTAGTCGTGTTATGCAATGTCAGAGATTCAAATATTTATAAATTAACGGCGTGAAAAGTATTTTAACAAAGAATCGCAAAATATCAGTAATTGAAACGGTTGTGTATTATTTATATTATTATTATATGTATGCTTCAGATATCAATATGTCAAAAACGGAACGTTTTCCTATAAGTTCGCTAATCAGCACCAGATGGCGAGAGTGTAGCAATTTATGTCAGGAATATGGTAATTTACAACGTTAGGTGCTGGAACGCGCCCACCGGTTTTAAAGTAGGTAGTGGGGTGATGTTATTGTTTTTAAATGTTCAACGTTCACTTTGCTTAATTTGATCCACTTTTCGACGATTTAACACAATTCCATATATTTATAGTTAGTTATAATCTATATTATTTTGAAGATTAGTGAACTAATAGTTTAAAAACAATTACTTTATTGTTTAATCACTGTTTTTTTTTAAAACACTTAATCACACTCCAGTAAGTTTTTAACCTTTACTGTTCTATTTTTCTACTCTGCAAACGATATCACTTGAAAATCAGACCATAGCTGATTGATTTTTAATGTTTTACAACGAATCACGTTGAGTTCAAATAATTAAATTCGTAAATTGGCTAGGAGACGAACTTATTTACTTTGCGATCGCAGCGCCACCGTCCTTAAAATATTGAAGAAACAGACAATAATACAGAAGAAATGAATCACTTAAATACTACAAGGCATATTACAATAACAAAAAGTTCCCTTTTTATTGTAAGAACTGTTTGTGAACAAACGCGGTACGATAACGACGACGTCGCGACGGGTCTGATAGTTGAATCATGCATTCTCGACCGTATTTTCTTAGTAGAAAATTAAAAATCGCATCAAGTAATTCGAAGACTGGTTTGTGCAACTAAAACTGTTTGGATCCAAGACGTAAAAACTGTTGTTTTCGTTTGAACTTTGATTATCCGAATTGTTCTCGTTCGCAATTAGTTCGGATAATCTACACTCGCGAGCAACCAAATCGACTCAAGCCTTGTCGGCGCACACATACATTGATACAACTAAAATTATGAATGGCAATTATTAAAATTATATGTCATTCGAAAGCTTAAGACGTCAGCTTTAATTTGATATCATTATCATTGAAATCCATCCATCATTTTTGAAATAAATGATGTCTGAACGCAAGAGTAGGAAAAACGGGAATTTAGGAAAAAGGATATGTGTCTCGTATTTGACAAATTAAACAAAAAAATTTAAAAATAAAATTAATTTATTTAAATCAGTATTTCGTATTGCCCCCTCTAGCCCTAATTACATCCTGCAGTCTGTTTTTCACGGACCTTATCAATTTTTTGACATTTTCTTGAGGAATGCCGGCCCACTCCTCTAATAATGCTGTCTTTAGCTTGCCTACGCTTGAAGGGACTGGATTTCTGGCCCGAACTCTTCTTTTAAGCTCGTCCCATAAGTGCTCGATGGGATTCATGTCAGGACTGAGCGCAGGCCAGTCCATCGTGCGTAATTCGACCTCTTGCAGAAACTGTCGAGTGACTCGTGTCGTGTGGCAGCGGGCATTGTCGTGCATTAACACGAAGTCTTCACCGACAAACCCTGCGTAGGGCACAACATGATCCAGTAGAATGTCGGTGATGTACCGATCAGCTGTTAGCCCGCCTCCTCGGCTGCCCCCAGGCACGAAAACAAATTCGGTTTTTCCCTCTAAA
This sequence comes from Charanyca ferruginea, assembly GCA_947361185.1. Classification (NCBI taxonomy): domain Eukaryota; kingdom Metazoa; phylum Arthropoda; class Insecta; order Lepidoptera; family Noctuidae; genus Charanyca; species Charanyca ferruginea. Next base: position 3,407,979 of record OX376081.1, on the reverse strand, counting down.
GAGATACCAGCCCACATCATGCACGAACCGCCGCCATATGCCACTGTTTCAGCGAAACAACATTGGGAAAATCGTTCCCCCGGACGCCTGTAGACTCGGCCTCTCCTGTCACTGCCATGCAGACACATTCTGCACTCATCAGTAAACAGGACCGATCGCCATTGCGCAACGCTCCAATTGAGATGCTCTCGAGCAAATTGAAGGCGCGCTTGTCGCTGGCCTGCAGTCAATTTAGGGCCCGTCGCAGGTCTTTTTGGTGTCAAGCTGGCTTCCTTCAAGCGTCTTCTCACTGTCCACTCGCTGACAGCCACTTGTCGTACACGTCTCAGTTCTTGCTGCACATCAACGCCCGTAAGGTGTCGATTGCGCAGCGAGGTTGAGACAATGAAGCGGTCGTCTCTCTCTGAGGTGCACCGGTGGCGGCTCGTTCTTGGTCTCCGATTGAAGGCACCAGTCTCTTGGAACCGTCTGTATACTCGGGATACAGAAGACTGGCTCAAGTGGAGCTGGGCAGCGACTGCTCGCTGACTTAACCCTTGTTGCAACAAGGCAACAGCTTGAGCGGCTTCTTCTGGTGTGGTATCCATGGGTTAGCGAAAACAAGGAATGCAATTTACGGAGATGTGTACCGGTCAACCTGTAACGAGCAACTGATAAGATAAACCGGAAGTGGGGGGTTTTATAGCGGGATCAGGTAGCGCAAGTCGTGGATTCCTAAAGAGGTAATTTACGCTGACGGCCAATTAAAATGTGTCAATAAATCAGCGCTTAGTTTTTATTTAAGGTATTGATGTTAATTGAAAGCCTAATTCTTCAGCTTTCGAATGACATATCACTTTTGTAATTACTATTTATCGTTTTAGGAAAATCAATGTATATGTGCGCCGTCTAGGCTTGAGTCGATTTGGTTGCCCGCGAGTGTAGTTTCTACTGTAACCTCATTCCACATTTATGATGACCATACTTTTCTTTTTTTTTTTTAGTTACTCACAAAGATGTAGCTGAAATAGTGCAGGAAACGGTGGTAGAAAAATCTCCTTCCACAATGTAAGTATAAATGGCGGTATAGTGGTGGTTACTTAGACGTAAATAATTGTGTGCAAAAGGTACCCCAAGATACCTCATACAAAGTGGAGTAAAGTGCAAATCCGGACGGCAAAGTTTTGTAGTGATTTCAAATCTCTACAAAACTTTGCCTTTGCTGTCTACAAATCTTCTTGAATGTCCTTGCGAGCACCCAGGTGCGCGTAAGGAATCGTTCCTCATTGGCTGCCCATATTTCAAGCAATATCGCATTTTGCAACAGATTATATCTATATTTCCAACAATCGATAACTATTTAACCGATTTTAGTAACATTTTTGGTGTCACACCCTAATTTCGTGCCATAAAGAAAAAATAAAAATGATCTGCCATTTTGCTATGAGACTCGCCGCCATAGGTCGTTGTGTGTCTGTGCTTAAAAATGAATTTCCGAAGAAATCGGTGAGTATTGTTATAATAAATTATGTAGAATTACTGAGAAATAAGTGTAGATTCCGTATTGAGTTGTAGTTTTTCGAAAAGTGATAGATATATCAGTGAAAAAGGGACGAATCTTTTGGAATGTACTAATTTCGTGCATGATGGCGGGCGGCTTACGCAATAATTTTACAATAAATTTTCGTTTATATAGTCTTGAATACACATAAGTTGCTAGTTTATTTATCTATGAACATATTTAGGCCTCGAGATCATAATATTGTTGCGTATTGACATCGTAATCGTTTTTTTTCAAAGTGAATAAGTCCGTGAATATAACCGCCATTATGCAAAGTACTGTACAAAGTACAGTCAGCCAAAACGATATATGCACTTTTGTCATTTGTATTATTTATTGGTATGTAATAAAATGAAATCACTTTCTCATCAGTCATATCTATGAATGTTTTTGACTTTTTGACTAATTTGAATTTTTTTTAACTTTTACCAAAAATAAAATTGTTTTTTGTATAGGTATGTAATAAAATGAAATCACTTTCTCATCAGTCATATCTATGAATGTTTTTGACTTTTTGAATAATTTGAATTTTTTTTAACTTAGCAATTCACAAATAAAATTATTTTACAATCATGGTAGGTAATTACAAATATACGCAATACAGTCCCTTCGAGGGTTGTTATATAGAGTTTACACTGTAGATATGGCTGATTACCGGGCATGGTACAAATAGTGAAGTTTTATAATCTTTTTAGCATGGCGAGAGACGCCGCCATGAAGGCGGCGTCCAGGTCCAGGTCCAGGAGTGTAACCCCCAGTCCTGGGGATAGGCCGCAGCCGCTGCGGAGCAGTGCTGCCCGGCGGGCCTTACATATGAACTTGCTGCACGAGGTCCCCGTCTCCGATCCTCCTCTGTCCCCGCCCCCGCCGCGGTGAGTCTTTTTCATAGCGTAAATAACGTATTATTTTTGTTACAGTGAAGTAATTTGTATTTCTTATCTTTGTAGCCGCTACGCTTTTCCCGTCCAGGCGACCCCTGGTGGTTCTCTCAACGTGCAAGGAGACCCCTTGCCCGTGGAGCAGACCCCAGGTGGTCGCGTTCCTATTGGACAAAACGAGCCGGCCTTGCCGTTGTGGTAAGTTGCATTTCTTCAGAGTATCTCCACGGTACGTTTTCAAATTTGATTATATTTTTACGATATTATATTTGCTCACAGGTCTAGCGTAGTGGAGCGGGTGGAGCGGCTGGACATGTCCGAAGAGGAGACGGAGGACCTTATGGACAACCATCCTTGGCACGTGCAGCGGTGGATGGAGGACCTGCCGGGCGTCACCGACGTAGCTCGTTCTACTCCTCTCAGGCCAAGCTCCACATCTGAGGTGGCTGTCACCACCGAAGTTGATGCTGTCCCATCAACTTCGGGAGTGACAGCACCTTCCAAGAGAGTACCTAGGTGTGATGGCAGTGACCTCGATAGCGAATTCGATGACGAATTCGATATCGAGCTCATGCCAAGTGCCAGGGACTTTCCTGACACTGAGGAGTTGGACGACCGGCAACAGCGTACATTAGCCGAGATCGAAACGGGGATGGACGACGCTGCCGATCGCTTATTGGGTACCTCGGCTAGTTTCGAATGGGTATCAGACTTTGACTCGTTCAGGGCTGTTCGTGAAGAGTTTTCAGGTCCTACCCCAGGGCCAGTCAAAGACTACGATTCGCCTTATGATGCCTTTGTCGACATTTGGGATAAAGACATCATACAGTTGATCGTCCGCGAAACTAACCGGTATGCCCAGCAGACGATCGAGACTATGCGTTCGCGAGGAACATTGAAACCATCATCTCGCCTTCATTTGTGGACTGACACAAATGAAGAGGAAATAATGGTTTTTTTCGGAATGTTCATGTACATGGCTATCGACCCGCGGACGTCGCTATCTGAATATTGGTCATCAAACGCTGTTCTCCAAATGCCGGGGTTCAGACGTCTGATGTCCTATAATCGGTATGTCTTGCTGAATAAGTTTCTTCATTTTGTTGACAATGACGAGAGTCAAGTGTCGCAAACTGAAGAAACTTCTTCAACAAGACAGTCGGCTAAGCTGCGTAAGTTGGCACCTGTAATTGAACATCTCGGAAAAAAGTTCAATTCCTTGTATCACCTCGGGCCTGAAATCAGCATCGATGAGTCTTTGACCTTATTCAAGGGCCGTTTGTCCTGGGTCCAAACAATAAGGTCAAAGGCTGCACGATTTGGAATCAAGTCATATGAACTTTGTGAGGCCAGGACGGGTTATATGGCTAGATTCCAAATCTACACGGGCAAGGATGACAGTTCCGACGGTGAGCCATCGTCGCTTGGCGTCAACTTGGGTGACAAGAGCACGAAAGTAGTCCTTGATCTATTGCAAGGTCTTGAACGTCGGGGGCATTGTGTGGTGATGGATAAATATTACAATTGTCCATCATTAGCACGATACCTCAAGAGTTTGGGCTTTGATTGCTTAGGGACTCTTCGTCCAAACCGTCGAAACGTCCCTAGTGACATTGCTAAGGTGTCGAAGAAAGTGAGGAAGGGGACTGTAATATCTCGCCATTGTGGAGATGTTTCCATCGTTGCATGGAAAGACTCCAAAGTGGTGAATATTATATCCACCTATCACAACTCCGACACCTACATTGGGACTAGGGCGGGTAAAAGAGTTGTGAAACCTGTGTGTGTAAGGGATTACAACAGGACCATGGGGGGCGTTGATCTGAAAGATCAAAAGCTCTCCATGTACCTGTTGGAGCGAAAGAGAGGTGTGAAATGGTACATCAAAATGTTTAAAAGGTTGTTGAATGTGAGCATCCACAATGCTCTTGTTTTGTATGTGGGATCGCTGGAGCGGCGCGGTCAACTGCCCATAACGCATCGTGAGTTTCGCTATGAGCTTGCAGAATCTCTGACTAATCGGCATCGCCCCCCTATAGTTGAGATTAGCAAGCCAGTAGCTGACCTCATGAGGCTCAGGCAAAACATCGTGCACGAGCCAGAGTATTTGGTAGGTCGCCTTAAAAGAACTAGATGTGTGTTGTGTTATCGAAAGAAAGTGAGCAAAAAGGTTCATTCGAGGTGCGTCACTTGTGACGTATATCTTTGTTTCGCGGAATGCTGGAAAGTTTGGCACTCTGTAGCAGAACTCCCAGGCGAAGATATACGTGGGCGGAAAAGGAAGCGCCGAGAGTGAGCATGTTTTGTTGTGTGGATGTGGAGTATGACTTTGCTTGAATGGGATGACTACCTGGGCCCTCGCACGAGGGTCCAGGTAGTTACGTTTCGACGGTTTTGATGCCTAACCGCAGATCTCGCCGAAATACGCTGCTGCCGGAGTGCTGCTACAGTACTTTAGCCAAAGTACTGTAGCAGCACGCAAAAAAGCAGATTTATGGTGCTACAGTCCTGGGACTGTAGCACCATAATTCTTCTTTTTTTTACTTTTACCTGGCCACGGGGTTTTGGGGGTTGTCTCATGTAACTTGTTTTAACTTTTTTTATTTCTTATTTTTATATAAATGGTTTTTGAATTTAAATTTGCCTTCTGCGATACTATAATCCAAGCCTAGACTGACACAGGACATCAGTCTAGTTTTTTTTATACTTGTAAAAAATAGTTAAAAATTTTTATACTTGTAAAAGATATCACGTGTGTACATTTTACTGAATATTTTTCTTGTTTCCATAATGTGGTGATCTATGCCAATTTTGTTTGTTTACCTTGAATTATGTAACATAATAAAGAGCGAACTATATTACAATTTTTGTGTACAATAAAATATATTCTATTGTTTCGCAATATACATTTGCATGTCTGTGTGAAAATTTTGTTCTGATAGAATTTAGCAAATATATTTTTATTTTATACACTTGTTTATTTTTTTTTTGTTTTGTGTTTTTGTTTTGTTGTTTTTTTTTGTTGTGTTTTTGTTGTTTTATTATTTTTTTTTAAATAAATTTTATTTACATCATTTCGAAGCACTCTTTTATTGGTCATAATCTCTATTTCTTTCAAAAACTCATCATAATACTCCCATCTTTCATATCATTCTTTACACACTCCAAACCAGTCACCAATCCCGATAGTCCGTAGTTGCAGTTCAGGTAGTCAATATCTATGATCAAGGGAACATTTATTTATTTATTTAGGTATTTATTACAACTATTATCACAGGCTTACCAGTGTAGTTATACATTACATTACACCACCACATCACCATTACATTATAATTATGCCTGTTGAACCATCACGGGAGAACATCCTTTCGAATAAAAAATAACATTTATTTAGTTATTTAGGTATTTATTACAACTATTATCACAGGCTTACCTAATACAATAGTGTAGTTATAGTTATACACATAGCATACAAAGATATACAACGATAGTGGCATACAACTTGACGGAGATATCAATGAACATACGTAATTCATCTTATTTGAAGTCAGTAAATAAATATTGTTTTTAGAATAAACTAACATTACAAACAAAACAAAATCACTAAAATAATAATAAATAACGAATAAATACTAAACAAAAAACGTACTTGAAAATTATAGCATTGAAATTTATTGTACGTATTATGTCTATGCTGACTGTACTACGGCACTTGACGACGCAGTCTGGTGAGACGTACTAGGTAAAATGCGTACTGAGTATTAGAAGTACGCGTACGCCTAAATACTTGCTCCAAAAACCTGCTCCACGAGTATTTAGGCGTCTCTAAGTCTCTAGTCCATTGACGTTTCCTTACGTGTAAACGCCGCGAGTATTTAGAAGTATGTACGCGTTTATTTAAAGTTTAGAAATGAAAGTTAAATCGTCGGGCTAGCCAATAGCCATTACCTACTCTGGTAAGAACAGCAATTGTTTACTTACTAATTATATTAAATAACAGATGTTATGTTGCGCAACTAGAATCAATATTTTCTCAATTTTGATGTTCAAAAGTGCCATAAATCGAATTGAAACAAATTGTTTGACTTTGATAGAAAATTATAGCAGGCATATATTTCTGAATTATTTCAGAAATTACCATTGCTCCCCCCCCCCTGATCTCCGAAACTACTGAGCCTAAAATGTTGAAAAAAAAATCAAAATATATAGTTCATTGCTTACAGATTACAGGAAAACCTAAAAGAATTATATCAATTGACATTGTACGGAACCCTTCTCACGCGAGTTGAACTCGAACTCACACTTAGGTATTGACATTAATTTATATTTTTGTACATTTTATTTAGTTTTTAAATTACCACCATTTGCAATAACAAGACTCAATCATGCAATGCATGCAATGTTAGGTAGTAAAGTTTTAACATAAACAAACACTCACAAATAAACAACAACAATTTTTTAATTACCTAAAAAATGCTGACGTGCTCGCGTTCATTACCAACAGAACTGTTGTCGTCAAGATGAAGACCAACTGAACCAACCGTCTTGAATTTGAATTCGCGTCTCATAATGCGATTTGCAAAACACTCAAAAAATAGTCTAAACTTTAAGACATACGTTCCATTTTCGATCAGCATGCTACAAATTCGACGTCAAAAGTTCTAAATACTTAATACGTATTTTGCAAAGCATTCAAAAAACAGTCTTAACTTTCTAATTATACGGTCTATTTTCGGTTGGCGTTGGCAGTCAATTCACTCACACATTCGTTCACAGACCGCGTCTCCGATTGCGTCCGCGTCTCCGAGTCTCTGCGAGTGTCACGAGTCGCGAGTGCCGCGAGTTTGTGTGCGTGTTCACGTCTCGCGTCTCGCCATACTTCATACTTCTAAATACTCGATACGCGTTTGTACGTCGATGAGAGACTAAGTCTCGAGACGCCTTGGGTGAGACTTGGTCTTAAAACCTGGTGCCGTAAATACGTTTCATCTCTACAACTCTGGACGCAGTTGAGAAAAATTAAATTAAAAATTTAAAAAACCCCCAACGCAAAACATAAAAGCAATTGTTTAAAAAGTAAAAAATAATTTTTTTTGTTGAGCCATCAAATGTTCGTTCGTTGAAATGGCGCTATAATGTCGAGGCGGGGTACCGCGTAAGTCAAATCTCATTGCAAATCCATGAGTTCGCTATTTTACCTATTTAGCTATTGCTGACTTAGCGGTACCCCGCCGCGACATTATAGCGCCATTTCAACGAACGAACATTTGATGGCTCAACAAAAAAAAATATTTTTTACTTTTTAAACAATTGCTTTTATGTTTTGCGTTGGGGGTTTTTTAAATTTTTAATTTAATTTTTATTTGAAAGTTTTTAAATGTAATTTAGTCTGGTTTTGAGAAGTTGTAGATACGTCTAAAGTTGTATTTCGTCACATGGATCTTTTTTGATATTAAAGATATCATCCTGAGAATGCGTTTGGTATTTATATAATTCGCCATTTTGTGGTGCCGGTCATCTTGGCCTTGAAATTTATCATAGTGTAAAGTATTCTACTAGTGAAGCCCTTTCATTTGATACCCATATTGATGGAGTTGTGAAAAAATATGTGATTAGCTATTTTGTAGCGGCGGCCATCTTGGACCGATTTTCATCAAACATAGCTAAGAACACTCCCGACTAATTCACCTTTCAAATAAAAAAAACAAAAACAAAATCGGTTCATCCGTTCGGGAGCTACGATGCCACAGACAGACACACACACACACACACACACACACACACACACAGACAGTTCAAACTTATAACACCCCGTCGTTTTTACGTCGGGGGTTAAAAAATGGCGCGCCGCGCGAGCGTTGCGCGTCTTCGTATTATTACCGTTTTTTCTGCAAGTAGTATGTTTGGAAGTGAACTACGGTGTTATATGAGTGCCTAAACATATGTGTTGTCGTGATATAGTGTTATTTAGGTGAATATGTTTGTGAATTCGGTGTATTGTGATCAAGTTTGAAGGTCATGTGAAGAAAAAATATCAAAATGAAAATATTTCACGCCGCTGTGTGGTCAGGTTAGTTTGAACTTCTTAGATACATATACCAATAGATAGGTAAACTCATAACGAATCCACGAAGGTATATGTTATATTGTGTAATTATCTGTATAATAGCGAAATCTTGATTTTTCTGAAGGTCTACCTAAAATAATTTTATACCTACAAAATGCTCCGACGTTTGAGGCATTTTTACGCAATGTTCGCGGACGCGTGACGGGTTAACATAACATCTGTTATTTAATATAATTAGTAAGTAAACAATTGCTGTTCTAACCAGAGTAATGGCTATTGGCTAGCCCGACTACAAAGATTCAACTTTCATTCCTAAACCATAAATAAACGCGTTTATTATTATAAATACTCGCAGCGATTACAGTAAGGAAACTTCAATGGACTAGAGACGCCTAAAATCCTAAATACTCGTGGAGCAGGTTTTTGGAACAAGTGTTTAGGCGTACGCGTACTTCTAATACTCAGTCCGCATTTTACCTAGTACGTCTCACCACTTTTGGGGAGGTACCACCGGCCACCTTTGTCTGTGTTTCCGCCAGAATGCTGTCTGCTCTATGCCAGATGACTGAATTTGATCCACCGCGGCCACCGCCACCGCCATTTCAGTGATGCCAGATTGGGGGGATTCCCCCCAAATTTTGGGGTTTTTTATAGTGATAGGGGGCAATTGGGGGGATATTTGGAGAGAAAAATGTGGGTATTCGGAGGGAATTGGGGTATTTTTATTAATATAACAAAGCTTTAATCTGGGAAAACCACCCAGGTTTTGATGAATAATCGACAGTAAATAGGTGAAATATTAATTTATAAGAAATTATCACATTGTTTTAGATAATATTTGCACGAAATACCTAGCATCATAAAATCTTATTTTTGGACAAAGAAATGTTACTATAAAAAAAGTTTTCGCGGGGTTTTAAGTTTGAATTTGAATATTATGAAAATGTTACGTAGGGTCTACATAAAACGCTGTTGTTAGTTTTCGTATCTATTCATAATGTAACTTGCAAAGTTTCATGATAATTAATAAAATAGTTTTATCACAAATCGATGTAATACAAGAACATTTACACTTTTTGCCAATTCTCCGATAACATCTTTTGTTTACAAATACAACTTGCATAATCCGGCTTTTGTTTATACATAAATACCTGCTCTGGATATTCACGATAACAGAGCCGTCTTCATTATAATAAAATAAAAATTAAATTAAAAAAAACCCCCAACGCAAAACATTAAAGCGATTATGTAAAAAGTCAAAAATAATACCTTTTGTTGAGCCATCAAATGTTTGTTCGTTGAAATGGCGCTATAATGTCGCGGCGGGGTACCGCTAAGTTTAAAGCAATAACTAAATAGCTAAAATAGCGAACTGATGGTAACTAGATTTGCAACAAGATTAACAACAAGATTAGCAACAAAAATTTGATAATATCAAAGCAAATTGGTCGGAAATGCTGGTAAATTAATAGACAGTGAATGAAATTAAGGGACTGACCTACTTAAGCGGTACCCCGCCGCGACATTATAGCGCCATTTCAACGAACAAACATTTGATGGCTCAACAAAAGGTATTATTTTTGACTTTTTACATAACCGCTTTAATGTTTTGCGTTGGGGGTTTTTTTAATTTTTAATTTTATGTCTATTTATTATGTATTACATAATAATGTTATCAAGTAAAGTTTCAATTACATACTATATATTTTAACTAGTGAGTCATGCGCCCTGTTTAAGAGATATACAGAAAATATCTCGGTGATTTACGTGGTAAGAGACAGAAACTACATAAAGTAATGATATTTAGTCATGTATGCTAGAAAAGTTGCAATAAATGATTTTAATTAGGGTGGTGTTTTTATTTCCTTTTCGAGGTTCTTACATATAAGCGTTCATATTAGGGCCGACGCTGTCTGACGTCGCGGCACGGCAAAGGAATTTATATTTGATCAAGTTATTTTTATTCTTACTTCATCGAGTTTAGAATTCAGATTACTTTATTTCTTAATGCAATGTATTACGTATCATGATGTAAACAAACTTAGACGAGATATTTGTTTATCTTAGGCCTTAATGGTAAACAAAATGTAGATATTTATAAATGCATACTTATAGCGATGTCCTGGGAAAACATAAAATAAAGGTTACCCTACTTAGAAAGAGAGTGTTGGCCCACAGAGAGCGAGATAGTGATAGATAGGTATGGCTTCAAGTAGGTATTCGAAGTGTTGACTCCATTTTAATCTACAGCTTCATGCTCGCGACTCGTGACACTCGCGGAGGCTTCAGACGGCGGATACAATAGGAGACGCGGTCTGTGAACGAATGTGTGAGTGAATTGAATGCATACACCAACCGAAAATAAACCGTAAAGTATTTGCAGCATGCTGATCGAAAGTCGAACGTATATTTAAAAGTTTAGACTATTTTTTAAGTGTTTTGCAAATCACATGAGATGCGAATTCAAATTCAAGACGGTTGGCTCACTTGGTCTTGGTCTTGACGACAACAGTTCTGTTGGCAGCGGCCGTGCGCGCGTCGGCATTTTTTAATTATTTTATGTATTAAAAGTCTGTTATTGTTTATTTGTGAGTGTTTGTTTATCTTAAAACTTAACACATTGCACGTATTAAATATCTCGGTCATAAAAATAAATATCTCGGTCATATCGTAACGGATAAACTGCGGGACGATGAGGATTTAGAAAGACAGAGGAGAATGTTGGCAGCGAAAAGTAACATGCTTGCTCGGCGATTCGCTAAATGTACCAATCAAGTTAAAGTCAGTCTGTTCAATGCGTACTGTCGGTCGCTTTACACTGGCCACCTTTGGTACAAGCACACACAACGCGCTTATAACACCCTATGTGTGCAATACAACAACGCATTCAGGTGTATATTTGGGCTACCGTGGAGGTGTAGTGCGTCCGGCATGTTTGCAGAGAACAGAGTAGATGATTTCCATGCTGTATTACGAAAAGCGGCTCATAAAGGAGGCCCTCTCCTTTATGAGCCGTGTACACGATTCGGACAATGGAATACTGAGAGCCATGAAGCTAATTATTATTATGGCTGTCAATATTCCTGCTAACAATATTTATTTTTTAATTTTTTTATATACCTAATTGTTTATTTTCAATTACTATTTTAACAATAATGTAATTTTAATTAATATTCATAAATTCATTTTCAATATTTTATTTCAATTAAATTTTATGTAATTTTGTCTTGCCTGAAATAAATGAACTTTATTTATTTTTATTTATTGCATGACTGAGTCTTGTTATTGTTGTTGCAAATGGTGGTAATTTAAAAACTAAATAAAATGTAAATACCTAAAAAAACAGAAAAAAACATAAATATAAAAAAAAAACCTACTTGTAAGTAAATCTGAAACTAATTCCTAAAAAAAATAAAATAAATGAAAATATAATGAATGAGTGCCTACATAAAATGAATTGAAAACTTTGAAATATGCCAGCTATTTGTATCTAATTGAATGTAGTTTTCATTTCTGAAATAATTCAGAAATAAATGCTTGCTATAATTTTCTAACAAAGTCAAAAGTCAAATCATTTCTTTCAATTAGATCATTGTAGGGCACTTTTGAACATCAAACAAATGAGAAAAAATTTATTCTAGTCGCTTAACATAACATCTGTTATTTAATATAATTAGTAAGTAAACAATTGCTGTTCTAACCAGAGTAATGTCTATTGGCTAGCCCGACTACAAAGATTCAACTTTCATTCCTAAACCATAAATAAACGCGTTTATACTTATAAATACTCGCAGCGATTACAGTAAGGAAACTTCAATGGACTAGAGACGCCTAAATACTCGTGGAGCAGGTTTTTGGAACAAGTGTTTAGGCGTACGCGTACTTCTAATACTCAGTCCGCATTTTACCTAGTACGTCTCACAACTTTTGGGGAGGTACCACCGGCCACCTTTGTCTGTGTTTCCGCCAGAATGCTGTCTGCTCTATGCCAGGCCCAGATGACTGAATTCCATCCACCGCGGCCACCGCCACCGCCATTTCAGTGATGCCAGATTGGGGGGATTCCCCCCAAATTTTGGGGTTTTTTATAGTGATGGGGGGCAATTGGGGGGATATTTGGAGAGAAAAATGTGGGTATTCGGAGGGAATTGGGGGATTTTTATTAATATAACAAAGCTTTAATCTGGGAAAACCACCCAGGTTTTGATGAATAATCGACAGTAAATAGGTGAAATATTAATTTATAAGAAATTATCACATTGTTTTAGATAATATTTGCACGAAATACCTAGCATCATAAAATCTTATTTTAGAACAAAGAAATGTTACTATAAAAAAGTTTTCGCGCGGTTTTAAGTTTGAATTAGAATATTATGAAAATGTTACGTAGGGTCTATATAAAACGCTGTTGTTAGTTTTCTTATCCATTCATAATGTAACTTGTAAAGTTTCATGATAATTAATAAAATAGTTTTATCACAAATCGATGTAATACAAGAACATTTACACTTTTTGCCAATTCTCCGATAACATCTTTTGTTTACAAATACAACTTGCATAATCCGGCTTTTGATTATACATAAATACCTGCTCTGTATATTCACGATAACAGAGCCGTCTTCATTATTGCTGCATTATTACTAAAGATAAGCTTAAGAGAGCGTTTTTGTGAACGAGTCGAATGTGACGTCACGCCTTCCAGGATCGCCCGTCATGACATTTTTACTTGACCAATGAAATAGTAAAAAAATGTATGCCATTTGGGGGGATTTTTTCTTTAATACTTCAATTTTGGGGGGATTTCGACGAAGATTTGGGGGTAACGCGAGACGGTCATCTGGCAACACTGCGCCATTTTGTCAATGTCAATTCGTCAGCGTCGGTTACGGCCACGCTCTCTGCGCTCGCCGTCAATTTATTGTGATATTGTGTAAAAGTGGTTTGAAACATGCCTGGGTAAGTAATAAACATTTCTGATAGTAAAAACAGTCGATTTCGACCAGAAATAGTCATTTCATCAAACATGAAAAACCGTTGAAGAGACGCTGATTCATTTCGAGGTATTTTAGCCAAAATTATTGTTAGAAATGCAAACTATGGTTATTACGTGTGTTTTTATGTATTGTATTATAGTTATTAGGCGTTTAATTACTTTAATTTGAATATTATCGTATTTTGGTTGTTTTGAATTCGAAAATCAAATTACGTAAACCAGAACTACTGCGGACGCGCTAGCCAATCAAAGAGCCGAACGATTTCATAAATCGATAAAATTAATAGTTAAGTTAATTATTGGAAAGCGCGGGAAACTTCGAACTTGTCGGACGCGTCCTATTTATAACTTCATTGAAAATTTGTTTAAAATTGTGTAAATATCATAAGATTCAGTAGTAGTAGTATTTTTAGTAGTCATTTACTTTTAGTTTGTTTGTATATACTTCAGTACCTGGTAAGTCAATTTAATTATTTAGTGGGAAAATGGACGAACCGCCTGACCCGGGGGGCTCCGTCCCCCCGGCAGGCATGTTTATTACAATTAACTCAAATGAATCGGGCATGGACACCGATGGGTCGTGTACGACCCGAAATTTAAAAAGGAGTCGCGTACAGGTGTGCAAACATTGTAACAAGCGTCGTCGTACAAAAAAACACCACGGATCTGTGTCTTCGGGTTGTGGTTGCACAGACTCTACAAATGTTGAATCGGAACCAATAATTTCTGTTCCTAATGTAATTCCCGCAATCCCTGCTCCCTCTCCACTTATTCCCCCTACACAAATAGGAAGAAAACTTTACGAAAAGTCTGATATCGCTCCTTTTGTCATACATGTACAAAAAAATGTTACATCTCCAGATGATGGAACCACACTGCATCCAGTCACTTTCGGTAAGTTCCTTAAGCAAAACGCCTTTCAAAATATAATAAATGGCAGTCTAAAAAAAATTGGCCGTAATAAAATGTCAATATCGTTTATTAGTTATCTGGATGCTAATTCTTTTATCACACATAAATGTCTTGACAATTACAATTATAAGGCCTTTATACCAACTTTTAATGTCACCAGAATGGGTTTAGTGCGTGGTGTACCTGCGGAATGGTCTCCGGAGGAAGTTATTGAAAATATAACTGTGCCAATTGGTTGTGGTCCTATATTAAAAGTAAGGCGCCTTAACTTTAAATCCCTAGTAGATGGTTCAACCACCTGGAAACCATCACAATCCATAGTTGTTACTTTTGATGGGCAGGTTTTACCTAAAAGAATTTTTATGTGCTACAATGCTTTACCCGTAGATCTTTATATTTTCCCTACTGTTCAATGTTTTAACTGTTGCCGCTTTGGTCACACTAAACTTCAGTGCAGGTCCAAACCTCGCTGCTATAAATGTGGTCAAGGCCACACTGGCGACAGCTGCGAAAGAGAACAAGAAAGTGCATCTTGCTGCCTTTGTTCTGGTTGTCATTTTGCAACTTATAAGTCTTGCCCAGAATTTTCTAGACAAAAATCAATTAAAACTTATATGGCACAAAGTTCAGTTTCATACGCGGAAGCATCAAAAGTACATCCCCCAGTAAGTAAATCATATGCTGATACACTTTTATCTTCTCCTTCCAAAAACTTTTCTGATACTCCATCAATCTTCTCACCTAATAGAATGCCTGTATCAAGTAGTTATAAAAAGACTGTCTTCCTTAAGCCTCGCTCTCCCCCCAAATCTGTCCAAGGCTATAATAAAGAGGCACACAATGCCATTATTAAAGATTTTGACATTCCTCAACCATTGAATGGTTGTGCTTTCTCTAATAATCTCAATAAAGAAGAAAAAGAAACAAATTTTTCAATAAACGACTTTCTTTCTGCATTACACAATCTTCTCTCTCAGTTTAATATTTCACCGTCCAACGCTGCACCTTCTTTTAATATATCTCAATCCATTCATAATGGACAGCACATCAAAAATACTCCAGTGGAACTGCCGCAGTCTAGTAAACAAAAAGAGTGATGTTATATATCTTTTAAACAAACATGACCCATTTGTCTTTGCCTTAGCAGAGACTTGGCTCAAACCTTATCATATTTTCAAAATTAATGGTTATATGACCATTAGAGAGGATAGATCTGATGGGTATGGCGGGGTAGCTATACTTATCAAGAATTCTATCCCATTCTCTATCATTACCTTACCTCCTCATAGTGAGGAAATTTCAATTGTAGCAATAAAAGTATATCAAACTTGTCTTGTATCTATTTACATACCTCACCCTTCTTCTTCTATACTTCAAGAGATAAATAATCTCTGTTCATTTCTTCCTAAGCCATTTTTAATATTGGGGGACTTTAACTGTCACCATCAATCATGGGGTTGTTCAACTTCAAATTGTTATGGGGATGAATTACTAGATATAATAGACTTACATAACTTATGCATCTTGAACTCAGGATCTGCCACACGGCGTTCAGATCCCAACCAGAACCAAAGTGCAATAGACCTTTCTATCTGTTCTCCAAACTTAGCTTCTTCATTAACTTGGCATACCCTGACCTCCACTTATGGTAGTGACCATTTTCCAATAGTAATTTCTTATCCTCTTTCCAAATCAAATGCGTCAGTAAGGAGATCAAACTTAAAACATAAACTACCTAATAAAAATAATAATGACTGGGACAAATTTCGAGACATAGTTAATACAAAACTTTGTTCCTTGCCAGTAATTTCTGACAGTAATGAAAATAGTTGTGCTGAAGCTTTAGCGCACTTATTAATTGCAGCAGCAGATGAAGCTTTCCCTGTAAAAAATAGCAATATTAATTCCATTCCCTCGCCTCCATGGTGGGACTCGGAGTGCACAGAAGTAGTTAAGAAACGCAAAGAGGCTGAATACAATTATAACCTTGATATGTCTGACATTAACTTTGAAATCCTTTCTAACATAATTATAGAAACTCGCAAACTATATAAGAAGAAAAAATTTGAAGGTTGGCGTAACTTTTGTTCATCCATTTCACCAAATACTCACCCCACAATTGTTTGGCGCAATATTCGTAGATTTAGGTCGATATACAACAACCCCTCAACTATTCCTGACTCTTTGGCCTGTGACTTTTTAAATAAATCAGCTCCTCCATGGGTCCCTGAGGCCATTAATCTGAACTTGTTACCTGTATTAAATGACCAAAACACTCACACGCCGTTAGAATTACCATTCTCTCTTACTGAATTAAAGGGTATTATTTATAAAACTAAAGATTCTGCCCCTGGCATTGACGGCATTCCGTATTCGTTCTTTGCTCATGTAAATGATGACGTACTGAGATATTATTTAGAACTTATTAATTCTATTATGTACACAGGAAACATCCCTGTCGAATGGAAACGTCAATTAGTATTGCCATTCCTAAAACCAAATAAAACACCATCTGATGCTTCTTCATACCGTCCCATAGTTTTGTCGTCAATTCTGATGAAATTAGCAGAACACTTAATAAAAAATCGTCTAGAATGGTATGTTGAAAGTAAGGGTCTATTAGCAGAATCACAATATGGTTTTAGAAAAGGTAGAAGTACCGCTGACTGTTTAAGCATTTTATTGACTGATATTCGGTTAGCCTTTTCTAATAACCAATCCACCATTGCAGTTTTCTTAGATGTCAATGCAGCTTATGATAACGTTGTATTATCAGTTTTACAAAATAAATTAAATGCCTTGCAAGTTCCATTGAATCTGTCGAATTTTATTATTAAAATCTTATCTGAACGTTCTGTTATCATGTTAATTGGAGATCAAGAGGTCTCTCATCTTGTGTGGAGAGGTCTCCCACAGGGTTCTGTGCTCAGTCCCCTTTTGTACAATATTTACACTTTTGATTTAGACTCGTCTTTAACTAACCAAGTTCAGGTTCTTCAATATGCTGATGATTTATTATTATATTCTTCAAATCAATCTGTTGAACAAGCTAGCTATGCTATCAATTCTGCTCTGTCTACTTTAGAATCGTGGTTACATCTAAACGGTTTAGATTTATCTACATCTAAAAGCACAGCCGTTTTATTCACCCGGAAGAGAAATACCCCCTTAATAAATCTTGTGTACAAGGAAACCCCTATTCCCGTTAAGGATAAATTCAAATATTTGGGTGTATTCTTAGACTCTAAACTAAGTAGCGCTCCTCACTGTGATTATGTTGTTAATAAATGTGAAAAACACTTAAACATGTTAAGATGCCTTTCTGGTGTGTGGTGGGGTGCTCACCCTTTTTCTTTAAAATTAATTTATAATGCTATTATCAGAAGCACTCTTGACTACGGAATGTTTGTTCTAGAGCCTGGTAGTATTATATCCTTTAAAAAATTGGATCGCATCCAGTCTAAAGCATTACGCATTATTTCTGGTGCCATGAAATCTAGCCCCATTAATGCACTCCAAGTTGAATGCGGGGAAGCCCCGTTATATCTTAGGAGACAATTATTATCTGACAATTATTTATTCCGGATTTTTCAGCTCTCAAGTCATCCGCTCATTCCCAAACTGATCTCTTTATTGGCGCAAATTGAATCCTCAGATTACTGGTCCCATAAACGTGCTCCTTGTTTAGTTGTTAGCTATAAAAAAATCCTTTCTCTTTCTTCTCCGACTCACCGTTCCAATAAACTTCCCTTATTTAGCAGTAGTTATGAGAGTTTACAATTCAGTCCAGAAATAAAGTATGACTGTGTAAGTAAGTCCGATCCCAATTGCTATTTAGTTTTTAATGATTTCCTGGATGAACACTTAGAGTACCACCATATATTTACAGATGCTGCCAAGCGTTCTCCGATGGGTTGTGTTGGGATAAGTACTTACCATTCCCAATACAATATCGTACAAAAAGTAAAATTACCACCGGAGACTTCCGTTTTTACGGGGGAATGTTTCGGCATTTTAAAAGCCATTGAATATCTCCGAATTTTTAAACTTAAAAAAACAATCATATTTTCTGATTCTCAAAGTGCTCTTCTAGCCATCAGTAAATCCCCTTTGGAATGTAAGTCACAGTGTCAGGTCGTTTATTTGATAAGAGAATTGGCGTTCAGAACTATCTCCGAGGGTAATATTTTGCAATTTGCTTGGATTCCTGCACATGCTGGAATCAATGGCAATGAGGTGGCCAATGCACTTGCCGGTGATGCGGTGCAGTGTGGGGATTTAGTACCGTATTTAAATTTTTATAATGATCTCATGACCCTACCGAAAACTTTTCTCCGGGATACCTGGAAGGTAGCATGGGATGCTGGCAGCAAATTTAAAGGACATAATTATTCTCTAATTCAACCCGATGTTTCAGAAAAAGCGTGGTTCGGTAAGGCGAAGTTTGGTAAGATGGAGACTTCTATTTTAATACGGATGAGATTAGGTCACGTTTGCTCTCCAGCCCATCTTGCCAAACTTCACATCATCGACGACCCCATTTGCGAATGTGGCACTGACGTAGGTGATTTAAATCATATTTTGTTCTCCTGTCCCTTATATGACCATTATTCCTTCCTTAGTAACCTTGTGTTCCTCCGTATTCCTTTTCCTACTTCAATACTTTCATTACTTTGTACTAATAGCTTTCCTGTATATAAATGTATAGTCTCATTCATTACTGTAAATAACATAAAGTTGTAAGTTATATAGTTCTCATTGCCATTTTCCTTCACTACTTTTTTTTCCCTATTTCATAAATATTAATACCTAGGTCCTGATCTTATTTTTATCGTACACACTCCCAAATTCCGTAATTATTAATTTTATTTCCGTTTCCCTACCTTTGTTCCCCACCATGTAAATAACTACTTGAAATTGGCTAAATGCACAAACCGTGCGAAGCCAGAAGAAAAAAAAAAAAAAAAAAAAAAGTTAATTATTAATAGTTAGTTAAGGCATCCGTTATATAATTTTTGTTGACTTTTTTATTCCTGGATTTGAATGTTGAACGTATTGGAACTGAAAATTTAGTGTAGGTGTGCGTTTTTTTGTGTGTGTGTGTGTGGCCGTGTGTGTCTCCCGTCCGTCAAGAACTACCTGCCTACTATCCTACCCAAGTTAATTTGTGATTATTACCCAACTTTTTTTTTTAAATGATTTTATTTGATCGGACCTTGATCGATGGGGTTTACGAAACGTACGAGTCAAATTTTGATATATTCTGTGGGACGACCGAAGTGGCGGAGCGAATAACGTCACGGGTTTTTCTAAGATTTGATGCTTTCAGCTTGTTGCTATTTCGCTCAAACTTGCACAGAGTCTACGAGAATAAATGAGATACAAGTAGGTATCACATAGGCTAAATCTCTAGGCAACACTTTGAAGCGACCAATTTTCGATCACCGCTGACCGGCGACCGCAGTTGGTTTGGTCCATATTCCATAGTTGATCATTCCACTAGGGAGGGATGCCCAAAAAAGTCTGTTGTATCGATATATCGCATCGTAACCGTATCGCATGCATATGTAATGGCGGCACCACACTTCGTTATGCGTTATTTGCTATGCGGATACACTGTATTCGCCAAATATTTGTTATGTGGGCGTACAACAAACACGCCATCCACACTTCGTGCCTGTGTACCAAACATATGTGGTGCGTTTGGCTTTTGAAAAAACAAAATGAATGTATTGACTGTGGCTGCTACTTTTACAGATTAGAGTATATGTTCGACACGACCACCGTAAGCGAGCGAACACGAGTGAATGAGTAAACGAAGTGTGGGCAGTCGACACGCATATTCTGCTTATTCGTGTCCTTTGAAGTGTGTCTAAAAACCGACAGGTGGATGGATAGGCGTATTTGCTATTCGCGCTTATGCGTTATGCGGGCGAATAAAGCAAATATAGACGAATAAACCCTCCACACTTCGTCGTATGCGGGCGAATAAGGCGCATAACGCATAGCGCATAGCGAAGTGTGGTGCCGCCATAAGAATATAGGTACGTTGTGGATTGAATCTGTTACGACTTGCTGGGCGGTGCCATATAAAAAATGTAAGATATCATAAACATGAGATATGATATATGTAGCTTGAACTGGAACGGAATATATTAAGAGAATGCAATAATAAACTTTTTCATCCCACCATCTCGGAAAGAGTATTTTTAATCTTCAATATCTGAGTGGAAAAGCCGTTTTTATTCTCTAGAGGATAAAGTAAATTGAATTTAGAACATCGTGTGCACTAAGTTTGTGAATTAAAAAAAAACATTAAACCTATTTACTGCTACCTCTATGGTGCCGAATATATCATACAACTTTTTTTTAATTTGTTAAAAACTCAGACTTTGTAAACGTTTTTTTTTTGCATTTAGTCATTTCCTCGCTGAGGTGGAATGAAAAGTTACGTGTTGCACTCGAGTGCAAAGATTTTTCACCTCGTGCTCTTTTGATTCCCTCGCTAACGCTCAGGATTCTAATTTTGAATCAATTTTAGAATCCTTCGCTTGCTCGGTCATTAAAATTGAACACGCGGTTAAAAAGCAACTTTGCACTCTTGTATAACAAATAACTATTATTAATCTAATTGGCGGCACTACAAACTTACAAAGGTAATGTAAATCAACCTAAAATTTTCAGGTATTAACAAAAGCCAGCTGCTCTTGTCCTATAAACAAATTGTCAATGGAAGATATCTCTTATTACGGATAACAATATTGTGACTGAGGGTAGGTAGGTTAATTATAAACAAAAAATAAATAATTGTAAAGAAACGTAAGTCATAGCTTGATACGATAAGTTGATACGATATATTTTTTGGAATATGATATATCGAGGCGTATCATAAGACTAAAATATCGTATTAAATATCGATATATCGTATGGCGCTGTATCGATATTTCGATATATCGCATCGTATTGGGCATCCCTACATTCCACTGATTCCACAGCGCGCCGACAGGTTGCTGTTGCTGCTCTGTTCTGCTGTTAAGTGCATAAAAGGGTGTGAATTGTGTGTGTTTCGTGTAAAAAAAACATGCCTGGGTAAGTAAGAAACATTTTAGAATGTAGAAACAGTCGATTTCGGCCAGAAATAGTCATTTCAATGAACATGTAAAACCGTTGAAGAGACGCTGATTCATTTCGAGGTATTTTAGCTTAGATGATTGATAGAAATGCAAACTGGCTGTACTACGTGTGTTTTTATGTGTCGTATTAAGGATGGGCGTTTAATTTGAATATTATCGTAATTTTCTTGTGGTCAATTCGAAAATCTAATTTACGTAGGTACAACTTGAATCGCGCTAGCCAATCAGAGAGCCGGAATTTGCATTCAAGGTCATGGAATCACACGATTTCACAGATCGTTGAAACTAATGGATATAGCATCCCGTTGAATATTTTTTATTGACTTAATTTTTTATTCGTGATTTTGAATGTTGAACGTGTTGAAACTGTATTTGTATGTGCGTGTATGTGTGTCCGTCAAGAAATGCCGACCAAATATTTTAATTTTTTTTTTTTTTTTTTTTTTATCACTCTAAAAGACTTCAAATAATAATATATTTTTGATTTTAATGTATTTTTTTCTTATTTACATGTACAGACAGTATTTGCCGTATCTATATTTTGTGTGATCTGTGTTAACGTACCTACTTGTGTTTTGCTGGTCATTTTTTAGTGAAATTGTTTGTTTTGATTGTTGATTTGTGTAATGTTTTTGCTTCCAGCATGCCTTTTTTTAATTGCCTACCGTTTTGTAAATATCTTCAACGTGTAGAATATTAATTAAGATTTCAAATTGAGGCAACAGAATTTAAACAGTGATCCAAAGTATGAGTAGGTGTTTTTTGCGCTTGTTTTCAAGTGGTTACCTTGGAAAGCCAATACTATTAAACTAATACATTTTTATCAACTGAAACTCTGTCTGTGTCAAGTATGTGAACCAAACATTATTATTAAAATATAACACAAGCCACTAGGCGTTTGACCGTTCTGAGAATGGAAGTGTAAACAAAGCCATTCTTTTGTTTCGAATGCAGCAGTTGTAAATGACGTCATGGTTGTGAGATGAAAAAAAATGTATGAAGAGGTCTGTTCTTTTGTTTGATTTATGTAAAATAATGTGTATTTGTGGAGATAAAACAATAGGTTTGTTGGATAAAAAGCTTTTTACAAAAAAGACAACCACCTTCAAAAAGTGAAAAATAACTTTAGCACAGAACACACATTGACTTTAGTTTCGGAAGTCGGTGGCAATACAAAACAACAAACAGAACAAAGCCACTGAATTTTCAAAGACCCGGCCAATATTGCTTTGCCATATAAATTTAAAAAATATATGTAAAGTACAACCTATTCTCATGCTACCACTTCACATGGCGTATTTGTACAAATATTCGCCTTATTTGGATAATACAAAATTTACCCTATTGATATTAAAATCAAGTCCATTGAAGATTATAAAAATTAGGCGAATATTTGGACAAATACGCCATGTGAGTGGCTGATCAGATGTTCCAAATATACACAAAAAATAAAGATGAAGATAAGGCTTGTTAAATGTATAAAACAACATCTATATTTTTATTTCCTTTGATAAATTTAATGTAGGTACCTTGGCTCATCCTAGTTTGTATCTAATTGAACTTCTTTATATTTCATTATAAAAAGAAAAAATGTAAGATGTAAAAAAACTTACCTTTTAATAAGAAATATGAATTCGTAGCTTAGTGTTGACAGCACCTTATTGCTTATATGACGTGGAGGTCAAAAGGTTTATAAACTTACACTCTAATTAACTACTATAATTTACTTATGTTATTTTGTTACAGCTTAAACTTTTAATAAACTGGAATCAGTAAACATTTTTTGGTGAGTTTGTTAAAACACTGGTCAGTGGGTCGTCTTAGGGGCAGAGATGGAGAACATAAGTATAGTTGATGTTGGTCAAACTGAGAGTGGTACCGTCATAGTAGATCTACCAACTGTGTGTGAGACACAAGATGATGTGAAGGAGGAACCACATTGTGATGGTATGTTCTTAATTAAATATATCTTTTGACCAAAAAGCTACTAAAATAATATGTCAGTGTTGATAGATTTGACATATAAAAATGCCTTTTTCAATCGACTTCAAAAAAAGAGGAGGTTATCAATTCGTCTGTATTTTTTTTTTATTATTTTTTTTTTTTTTTTTTTTTATGTTTGTTACTTGATTTCTCGGGACTGGGTGAACCGATTTTGATGATTCTTTTTTTATTTGGAAGCCAGTGCTTCCCGTGTGGTCCCATTTTAATTTGGTCCAGTTCTGACCATGGCATCCATGAGAAAACCGTATAAGTCTTAACCGCCTAAATCAACAAATACCCAAAAATTTTACATAGACGACGTTTTAGTTTCATCAATCTTTGTAGTAGTTAACTTTCAATCTCTTCTTAATAGATTTGAATGAGAAGGAGGTACTAAAAAGCGGAAAATAAAAAGCTTTTTACAAAAAAGACAACCGCCTTCAAAAAGTGAAAAATAACTTTAGCACAGAACACACATTGGTGACGATTCTCTTGTCACAAAATTCTCTAAACTAGACTAAAAATCACTAAAATTTAGTTTATTCCTGTCAAACGACGTTTCCTATTCTGAAATTGACTAAAGTGACACATCTAAACTATAATATAGTTTGACAGCACTAACCGTGGTTTAGTTATTCAATTTAGAGAAAATAGTAATTTAGCTATTCTGAATTTGACGTTTTCACGTTTTCAATTTCACGTTTTCAATTTCACGTTTTTTTCCACGTTTTTTTTTGACTTTAGTTTCGGAAGTCGGTGGCAATACAAAACAACAAACAGAACAAAGCCACTGAATTTCGAAACTAAAGTCAATGTGTGTTCTGTGCTAAAGTTATTTTTCACTTTTTGAAGGTGGTTGTCTTTTTTGTAAAAAGCTTTTTTTGTTTATTTATAGAGCTGGGATCTGAAAATGTATACAATAGCAGTCCAGGTGTAACAGATGTAGTACAACCACATGATCCTGAATTAGAATCAAAAGAAAATATCTCTTTAACGGGGTTTGAAATTGAAATGAACGAAGAACAAATAGTATTTAAGAGGAAACGAAGAGCCAGGGAGATAGAAAGTAAGTATTAATTAGGTTAGCCAAAAGGCCAACTGATATTGAGAGTGTCTGAGCGATTGGCTGCAGCTGTGCAAATCGCAGGTTCATCTCCCACACGGAACAAATATTTGTATGCCGTTGTCTGTCTGGTTGTTTGTGTATGTGAGTTTATATGTTCAATACAAGAGAAATTCCTAGTGCATAATTATGTCAAAAATAGACATTTAAATAGATAATTAGTTGCCCAGCTTCTGTATTTGTTGCACATATTGATTTTAGTTACTTCACAAAAACATTTCCTGCTGGGGTAACCTTACTGCAGACAGACTTTTTCTTTTTTAATGGGTATATTGTTATAAATACTAGCTATATAATTAGTTGTCTAGATGAGGTAAATGTTGAAACTTATTTTGTATTTGTGCTTTCTTCATCTGTGAAGTTATTCAAGATCTTGCAGGAGTAATGTTTTTGGTATTGCTGGATCTCTGAAAAAGTTGGATAGATTCTTATCACCTTTTGTACATGACTTCTTAAGAAACAGTAATAATAAGTTATGCAATAAAATAATTAAAATAATGTACCATTCAAAAGTTGTTTAACTAAATATAAGAACACTTGCATAGGTCCTAAAACTTTGAATAAGAGGTCTAAAGACTTACTTTAAACATTATTTTGTAGCTTTTTACTACCTTCAAATGTATATGATATTTCATTAGTATCCTGTTAGTAATTAACAAATTATGATGAAATTCAGTTCTCCACATCCACGGTCAGAAAGCGCGCGTTGTTATTTAGCCACTGATAAAACTATAAGCGCAACAAATTTAAAAATGTGTGCAACAATTACAGAAGCTGGGCAACTAATTACTTAACATTTATGCTAAGGCCACACTACGACATCAAATCTTCGCCTTTTCGCGACAATGTACACTCGGCCAACGTAATTGATTTACAGGCCACACATACGGGATATTGTCACTGTGTGTGTAAATGAACTAGTTGGTTGGTCGGTTATGAAGTTAAACTGTTTGTGTGCGTATGATATACCCACGTATACCAATTTTAATTGAATGAAGTCCAATATTTCAACCTTATAAATAAGGACCAGATAGCCGGTCGGTGGAAGCACTTAAAAGATAAGCCTCGTGTCGTAAGATCAAACCCCGGCAGGTGTTATGGTTTTGGGTTTGTATGATATACCCACGTATACCAATTTTAATTGAATGAAGTCCAATATTTCAACCTTATAAATAAGGACCAGATAGCCGGTCGGTGGAAGCACTTAAAAGATAAGCCTCGTGTCGTAAGATCAAACCCCGGCAGGTGTTATGGTTTTGGGTTTTTATTTTTCCTTAAAACATTAATATTTTGTGTCAAATAAAATTACTTAAACAAAAAAATAAAAAGGTAATTAAATAAAACCAATAAAATAAATCAAAATATTTTATTAAATAACCTAGGCGTTGGAATCATCGATCACTAATAAAAGATAGAATGCGGAATCCTATTGTTCCTTATCGCTATTGGGTCATTAGTGAATGAGCCAGCTCGTTTCGACCATTATGTTTCTTACATGAGTTGGCTTAGGGTTCAATTTGGCATGGGTTATAATATTAGCAAATAAAAAAGTACGTGTAGCCAATACAATTATTTATATAACGCAGTTTGCGTTATTATATTGTAAAAATATTATTATATCGCTATTGATACCTAACTTTTTTATGATTAGAACACTATTGGCAACTTCATTAAGAGTTTATAAGACAAGACAAAGTTTTCTTTTTATTGAATATGAATGGACGATGATGAATGAATTGTTTTTTCAATGTATACAAATTTAAACAAAGTGGAATTGAAAGTGAAGTGAATCAACATGTTAGATAGTAAGAAATTAATTTAACTTCTAACTGAATAACAATAACATCACTTACACTTCAAAATATATACTGCAAATAACTGTCAACTACGGACTATACATAATAACTTAGGTGTTTATAAGAGAATCACGGCAACATGAAGTAGCTTTTAAACCTAAGTATATTAATAGTAATTCGGCTTCGTTTACAGTATTTTAACGCTATCCATAAACGACTTTAAACATTTCTCATCACTAAAATAAACACATTGTTCTCCCAATTAAAATGAATATATTAATATGACCTAGCGAATAGAATTTGTTTTTGCCGGTTAGCGTTGGACAGAAAAATCTTCCGTGGTGGCTTACTGCAACTTAAACCAGCTTCATGCCGGTCAGCAGGTGATATCGCACTGTTTGTAAGCACACATGTCATTATGTGTTGATGTAGTTATGCGGGTGGATAAAAACGGATTAGTCCCGTAAACAGCCTTGCCACGATGTCGTGGTAACGAGCCGAAGAATTCGCCTTCGGTTTTGGCCCACGTCGATGATGGTCTATTTCTTCAGAATACGCACTCCGATGGACACATAACTGCACGGTTCTCCTTAATGAATAATAACAAAATAATATTTAAAATAATGCAGATAAACAATGGTGAATTGGTGGATAATTAATCATAGATAAATTAACTGACTGTCTTATATTGCCTCATTGTAATAAAACTTATTATTGTTATTTATTTATTAGATAAATAATAAACGTGTTTCATGACTATTTTAATTACATAATTTTAAAGTTTTTCTTTATTTCGACAAAATGTTTTATGTTACACAAAAACAGACTGGCATAAGTAAATTTTATCAGAATCAAATTCTGATATATTTAAATATTATTTTACATTAATTTAGTCATAGGTCAAAGGTGAGATAAGTTAAGAATTTGAGTTGGAATATTACTAACGTAATGAAAACATTGTCACGAGTAGCTTTGTTACTCACTGATATTAATAATCACCTTGCAATTTCACTAACGAAAACGTTTTGCTCATGCAAAACAATGAATTGCGTCTTGTTGCATGTTTGGAAGAAGTTCAAGCACAATTGGATCACAAACAAAGAACGCACAGAAATATAAGTGTTCATCTATATACTTAGGATTGCAATTTATATTCGTAGACTGACAACTAAGAATGCTCATTTTTTATAAACTAAGGTGGAAGTATAAAAAAATAATCAACAATTGTGGGTAGTTATATCCTAAACGGCCAAAATAAATTGGCTGAGAGTTCCGTGCGCACTTCTCAAACGTTATTTTACTCATCTGTGAACGGAATTGAATTGTTAGCAATTCAACTAGGTAATGAAAGTTTTACGAAAATTGTGTTTACAAAACAAAAAGAATGTATTGCAACCGAGATTTGGTCTTGAGACTTCTTAATAACTAACCAGATACGTTAGCCGTTGCGCCAAACCTGTTACAATGATTGGGTGCGAAATATCATAACTTATTCAATTACACAGATTATTGATGACGATACATACATTGATATTATAGTTACTGCTTAGTGACCGAGTGACGCGACATACGCACACTAATAAAAAGCAGAACTCGTTCGTTTTATTTAACGTTTGTGTATGTCTAACTCTTCATACCGCGTGTGCGTGCAATGTGTAAACTAATTACATTGTTCGACTGTACCTAGCCGTAGCATTAAATTACTATTTTCGACATTATTTTGCTGCAATGTCGAAAATGTGCGGGGCAATGTTTTATTTTAATATTAAGTAGGTATAGGGTATAGTATCCTTTTGGTTAACACTTCCCGTGATCCAAGAGCTGGTTTTCCAACGTGGCAATGCAGCCAGTCTCTTGGGCACATTCCCAGATGACGGCGATGTGGAGGAATTTTTGGATGCCTTATTATTTTAGTGTTTTTTTTTTTTGGGTTAAGTTATAGGTTTTTATTTTCTATTTTATGTGTAAATATTGAATTAAAGTAGGTTAGTAACTACAATCAGTGTATTCATAAACTAAAAAAAAATTAGATAGTTTATGGTTGGGGTTGTGCTCAGTTCTTGATCTTACCTATCATTATTGTCACCAGACAATGCTATTCCAGTTTTGGGTTTAAATTGACATAAATTTTTGGTGTAACAGAAAACTCAATTCTTTAAACACAGAGGCATCCCTTGCGAAGAAACCAAACCCAGAGGCACGGAAAGCTAACCTAGAAGATGCAATCAAACTCCAGCAGAAGAAAACAGAACAACCAGAAGTGAAACTTAACTGGAAAACTCCAAATCGTATGTACAGATCTTCTACTAAAGTCGTAGTAATAGTAATATAGTAATATATTTATTTGCTCTAAAACATGGTATAAAAGATCTTAGAAATAAATATAGCACACATGTTTTGCTTAAAATAAAGCATGCAAATATTTAGATTTTAGACACAATATAATATAACATACAAATTAATTCTTATGATTTAAAAAATCCTTAATGCTATAAAAATTACATTTATTTAGCCATTCGGAAAGTTTTATTTTAAATTGTCTCGCGTTCAGACCTTTAAGTTCACTGGGGATTTTATTATAGATACGTACACTCATAGCACCGCAGTTTTTATTATATTTTAAGGTTTTAGGGTGGTGTAACATAACTAGCCGGTGTGGATCTCGTCGGTTTCTTGGGTTGACCTCGCCTATAGATTGGAACATGTATAAGTGCCTCGAAACAAACATACATGTCTCAAATATATACAAGGAGGGCAGAGGCAGCAAACTAAGTCTTTTAAAGAATGGTTGGCATGATTCATCAGATTTGAGTCCACATATTGCACGAAGGCACTTTTTTTGGGCGACAAATTAGGTCTGTACTGTTACCCCATATAACTAATCCATAGCGCAATATAGATTCTACGTATGCATGATAGGAGATAATAGCCGTCTTTAAGTTAGTTACGTTTTTGACCTGTCTTAATGCGTAGACAAATTTATTTATTTTATTACGTACTTTATTTATGTGTTCTTTCCAGTTTAAGGCTTGATCAATAACTAGTCCTAGGAATTTGGTATGTGTAACCTTGTTAATCTTTGGAATGTTCAAACTAAAATTGTACTTCTTATTATAGGATTGATTGAATTGAATGTACACAGATTTATTAAGATTTATACTTAAATTATTTATATTTAGCCAATTAATTAAATTATCTATTGTTAAATTTATTTCGTTTTCATGGTCCCTAATCGTATTGTTTTTTTTTGGTGCATTTATGGTGGGTAACTTTAGTTATATCATTAATATATAATAGAAAAAGAATTGGTCCCAGTATACTACCTTGAGGTACGCCGCATTTAATATTGTCATATTCTGAGAAGTATGGTATCATATCCCTATTTTTATTTAGTTTTGTGACCATAACACACTGTTGCCTATTATTTAAGTATGAAGATAACCATTGTAGTGGAGGTCCCCTAATGCCCACATTCTGTAGTTTTTGCAATAGGATATCATGTGAAACTAGGTCGAATGCTTTTGAGAGATCAAAGAAAAGCCCCGTTATCAGGTGGTTATTATTAATGCTCGTTAATACATTCTGCATGAAATAAAATATTGCTGACGTGGTAGATTTTCGCTTTTGAAAGCTGAATTGCTCTTTACATATAATTTGGAATTTGTCACAATAGTTGATAATTCTTTTATACATGCATTTTTCGTATAATTTTGAAATTATGGGTATTAGTGTTATGGGGCGATAGTTGTTTACATCACATTTATCTCCATTTTTAAACATCGGCTTCACAACTGATCTCTTCAAAGCATCAGGAAAGACCCCGAATGTGAAAGATAGATTAATTAAATAAGTCAGTATGTCAGTTAATTCATTTGTACATGCTTTGATAATTTTTTGTATTTATTTCGTCATACCCCTCAGAGTTAGTTGCTTTAAGCCGCATTATTTCTTGTTTAACATCATTTGGTAACATGGGCATCAGATACATCGAGTTTACCGTTGTAATCTGGCTATTGGAGCTATCATTACTTAATTGCGCTGGCTGATGCGTCGATGTTATAAAATGACTGTTGAAGGCAGAAGCTACCTCTACTGGGTTTGTTAGTAACGTATCATTAACTTTGATATGATCAATATTGTCTTTAGGGTTAGCATTATGGATTTGCTCTTTGATAACTGCCCATGTAGCTCTACATTTGTTTTGGTTTCTGTTGATAAAATTACTGTTTGCTATTTTTTTAGAGTTGTAAATACATTTCTGTAATAATTTGGAATATGCTGTATATTTATTTTTGTTAACTTCGTTTTTATTTTTGTAGTAGCGGTATCGTAAAGACCTTTTCATTGCACAGCTAACTTTAATACCCTTACTTATCCAGGTTCGTTTACGTTTATTTAATGT
Organism: Charanyca ferruginea; assembly: GCA_947361185.1. Lineage (NCBI taxonomy): Eukaryota > Metazoa > Arthropoda > Insecta > Lepidoptera > Noctuidae > Charanyca > Charanyca ferruginea. The sequence continues at coordinate 3,377,152 of OX376081.1, read as the reverse complement.
AACTTTTATTCTATTTTTTGGGAAACAAAGGTTGTATAGAAGGCAAAAAAATTCATGAAAATGATTAAAAGCAATATTAGGATCGTTGTTTGTGTACACATCCGACCAAGACAGGCTTTGTAAATATCCTTTAAATTTTTGGATATCGTCTAGGCTATAGTCCCTTTTGTAAATGTGATAAACAAGGGGTTTTAGGACTTTATACTTAACAGGGAAGCTAAGCATTTGTGCTGTGTCGTGGTCAGATAGATAAAGCGGTAAAACAGACGCTCTTGCATGTGGAACATTACTCAACATGTGGTCAATACAAGATGACTTGCGGGTGGGTACGTTAATGTGAATTTTCATATTATGGTTGTACGATAGGTCTTGGAATTCGTTTGTAATGTGACCTAACTTTAGAGTATTTATGTTAAAGTCACCTGTCAAGACAATTTGTCTTTTCGATTTATACTTATTAGATAAATCAGTTAAAAGGTTATGTAATTTATTAAGAAACTGTATGGGGTCCGACTGAGGTGTTCTATAAACACAGATAATTATTAAGTTATATGTTACTATTTCCACACCACATATCTCAAATGAATTTTGCATTGCATATTTGTTTAGAAATTGTAACTCTTTAAACATTAATTGTTTACCCACCAGAATGCAGGTTCCACCTCTCCGCTTATCTCTGCAATAACTAGCAGCCATATGGTAGTCGGTCATTTTAACGTAATCTTCATAACCTTTTTGTAAGAACGTTTCCGAGAGGCATATAACGTTTGGACAATTATGGGACTTTCGAAGCTGCTGCAGTGTTATTTCCAAGACATCTTGTTTCGATAATATACTGGCAATATTTTGATGTAATATTCTAAAAGCAACATTGACAGGTGTTTGTGTAACGTTAGCCTCGAAAAAAGGTATCATTTTTGTCCAATTTCGGAAAATAGTACGGTATAGTTCCTTTTTGTTACTTGTTCGGGTGATAATTTAGTGTTGATAGATTGACGAGTTTCTGCATTTACTTTATTTTTAAAATAAAACGGTATTGTACCTTTTCTTGGTTCGTTGGTTTTGAAAGTGTTGAGATTTAAGTTCATATTATTTAGCGCTATAAGTTTACCGAGTTGAATTGGGTTCAAATATTTTTCGCTGTAATCATTACAATCTATCACGTAATTAATTTGTTTACAAACATCGGCTTGCTTAAGCTGTTCACAGTTTATGAAATGGCATTTTTTATAATTCTTACATATATTTTCTATATTATAATTTAGTTTGTTGACATCTATGTGAACATTTTTATAAACACTTAAAACAATTACAGTATGATTAGAGCATGTGTCTAGTATAATTTGCAATTGCGATAGAACAGACTTTATGTTATGATCATTTTCACCTAGACATACTACGAGTTTGTCACGTGATCTTAAGCTAGTTTTCCGATAGTTCTTTGTTATTTCACTGCTCTTCGCGTTTGAATTCGTTTCAGCGTAAACTCCATATTGATCATACTGTGTATTCTGCCTCGAGTGTAAGACGGCTGCAGCTAGGCCGACGCATTGCTGGGCACCGAAGATACGGATTATATTTCCAGGTTGCAGTCTTGTTTGCCCTGTCGTAGGGTAAATAGTATGTCGACGAGTATGTGGAATACTTTCAGATTTCTGCGTTGTGGTGAGTATTTGCGACAAATCTTCAATTCGTTTTGTAAGGGCCATTATTTCTTGGTCTGCTTTTATAAACTTTTGTTGTAACACTGAGATTTTTCCCTGTAGACACAGTATTTCTTTGCTGTCCGTTCCATTTTTGAATGGCGTTAATCCTATCGAGAGGGGTGAGGAGAACGTAGCTTCTCGTGAAACTGTCTTGATCTTCTCTTTATTGTTACGTGAAGGGCTGTTGGCTAATAATGTGGACGAGTGGCTTAAAGTTTTCATTATTTTTATTTCCGCAGTCAGTTTCGATACCTGTTTCTGAAGATTATTGTTTTCTAATATTTTTCTATCTAATTCACTTTCTGTGCTAGCAAGTTTCTGGGTGAGCTCGGTTATCGTATCTTTCATTTCTGAGATAGTAATCAAATTTGATATTAAAATAAATAAAAATAAAATTCATTTAATTCAGACTATTATTGTCCATATTTTGTTAGTAACATTGTCTTAAAATTATGTTAGTCAAAATAATATCGCAATAAATTTTCGAATATTGAAAATAAATTAATTGAGAACAAAACCTAAATAACAATAAATTGAAACAGATGAAAAACGAATTGATTGTCATTATAATTAAATGAAAATACTATTAAAATTACAATTGAATATAAATAATTTAAAATAAAACCTAATCTACAATATGTTTAAATAAATAAAAACTAATTAATGGTCATTATAATTCATTGAAAAATACTATTAAAAATACAATTGAAAATAAATAATTTAAAATAAAACTAGGAAAAATGTCATTGCAAAAATAATTCGAATCAGGTAGCATGTAGTCTAATGAGCCTACCCACAACAGCCGACACTGGCCTGTCTGCAATCATCCTTAGGATTCCGTTGCCACTACCTCGAATTCGCCGAATTAATGAGGCTGACTTTTTGCGCATTAAGGCGTAAAAGTCATCCACCCTCGCGTCGGCAAACATGCCCGAGGCACTGCAAAATCGAGGCAGCCGCACCAGAATCCTAAAGGCGGTGTTATATTGGACTCTGAGAGCATTGTAGGCCCGCTGCGTGTAGTTGGTCCATAGGGCGCTGGTATAAAAGCTTTGGCAATAGGCCCTAAACAAAGTAACCTTTACCTGCGCTGTACACCTGGCAAACCTATATATTGTGTTGACTACAATTTTCGACAGTTTACTCGGTGTGGTAAGAGATTCATCTGATGTCTCATAATCAGTTAGTATGTGGGAATCCTGGGTTATCAAAGTATTAAGATCTTCACAGATTAATGATTGGTGATTCCCTGTAGGGGGAGCCTGCTCTGGCGGTGTAAGGTTGGCGGATAAGAGTGGTTTTCTCCTTAAAGTAATATTAGATGTTATTTCCCTTGTGGAAGCGACTTTCTTTTTGATACACATTTTGCAACGCCATTTTTTTATTGAGATTCCTTGCTGAATAAACGATATGTTTGTTCTGGATAACCATCACAGTCTGGTTCAAATCTGTTATCACAAACCGAACAAAGAGCGGTCATTTTTATGTCAACATTCTTTTTACATCTGAAACATATCACCTGAACTGGAATCTTACGATCCCTGTTGGAAGCCTTAGATATTGCTGAGGGTGTCATTTTGTTTTCCCAAATGTCACTAGATGGCTAGATGCTTGATCAATACAATATTTTACTTATTAGGATGTGGTCGTACCTCTACTATTGAACAATAACAACAGGTGGTGCTCTTTTTAGTCGTGTTATGCAATGTCAGAGATTCAAATATTTATAAATTAACGGCGTGAAAAGTATTTTAACAAAGAATCGCAAAATATCAGTAATTGAAACGGTTGTGTATTATTTATATTATTATTATATGTATGCTTCAGATATCAATATGTCAAAAACGGAACGTTTTCCTATAAGTTCGCTAATCAGCACCAGATGGCGAGAGTGTAGCAATTTATGTCAGGAATATGGTAATTTACAACGTTAGGTGCTGGAACGCGCCCACCGGTTTTAAAGTAGGTAGTGGGGTGATGTTATTGTTTTTAAATGTTCAACGTTCACTTTGCTTAATTTGATCCACTTTTCGACGATTTAACACAATTCCATATATTTATAGTTAGTTATAATCTATATTATTTTGAAGATTAGTGAACTAATAGTTTAAAAACAATTACTTTATTGTTTAATCACTGTTTTTTTTTAAAACACTTAATCACACTCCAGTAAGTTTTTAACCTTTACTGTTCTATTTTTCTACTCTGCAAACGATATCACTTGAAAATCAGACCATAGCTGATTGATTTTTAATGTTTTACAACGAATCACGTTGAGTTCAAATAATTAAATTCGTAAATTGGCTAGGAGACGAACTTATTTACTTTGCGATCGCAGCGCCACCGTCCTTAAAATATTGAAGAAACAGACAATAATACAGAAGAAATGAATCACTTAAATACTACAAGGCATATTACAATAACAAAAAGTTCCCTTTTTATTGTAAGAACTGTTTGTGAACAAACGCGGTACGATAACGACGACGTCGCGACGGGTCTGATAGTTGAATCATGCATTCTCGACCGTATTTTCTTAGTAGAAAATTAAAAATCGCATCAAGTAATTCGAAGACTGGTTTGTGCAACTAAAACTGTTTGGATCCAAGACGTAAAAACTGTTGTTTTCGTTTGAACTTTGATTATCCGAATTGTTCTCGTTCGCAATTAGTTCGGATAATCTACACTCGCGAGCAACCAAATCGACTCAAGCCTTGTCGGCGCACACATACATTGATACAACTAAAATTATGAATGGCAATTATTAAAATTATATGTCATTCGAAAGCTTAAGACGTCAGCTTTAATTTGATATCATTATCATTGAAATCCATCCATCATTTTTGAAATAAATGATGTCTGAACGCAAGAGTAGGAAAAACGGGAATTTAGGAAAAAGGATATGTGTCTCGTATTTGACAAATTAAACAAAAAAATTTAAAAATAAAATTAATTTATTTAAATCAGTATTTCGTATTGCCCCCTCTAGCCCTAATTACATCCTGCAGTCTGTTTTTCACGGACCTTATCAATTTTTTGACATTTTCTTGAGGAATGCCGGCCCACTCCTCTAATAATGCTGTCTTTAGCTTGCCTACGCTTGAAGGGACTGGATTTCTGGCCCGAACTCTTCTTTTAAGCTCGTCCCATAAGTGCTCGATGGGATTCATGTCAGGACTGAGCGCAGGCCAGTCCATCGTGCGTAATTCGACCTCTTGCAGAAACTGTCGAGTGACTCGTGTCGTGTGGCAGCGGGCATTGTCGTGCATTAACACGAAGTCTTCACCGACAAACCCTGCGTAGGGCACAACATGATCCAGTAGAATGTCGGTGATGTACCGATCAGCTGTTAGCCCGCCTCCTCGGCTGCCCCCAGGCACGAAAACAAATTCGGTTTTTCCCTCTAAAGAGATACCAGCCCACATCATGCACGAACCGCCGCCATATGCCACTGTTTCAGCGAAACAACATTGGGAAAATCGTTCCCCCGGACGCCTGTAGACTCGGCCTCTCCTGTCACTGCCATGCAGACACATTCTGCACTCATCAGTAAACAGGACCGATCGCCATTGCGCAACGCTCCAATTGAGATGCTCTCGAGCAAATTGAAGGCGCGCTTGTCGCTGGCCTGCAGTCAATTTAGGGCCCGTCGCAGGTCTTTTTGGTGTCAAGCTGGCTTCCTTCAAGCGTCTTCTCACTGTCCACTCGCTGACAGCCACTTGTCGTACACGTCTCAGTTCTTGCTGCACATCAACGCCCGTAAGGTGTCGATTGCGCAGCGAGGTTGAGACAATGAAGCGGTCGTCTCTCTCTGAGGTGCACCGGTGGCGGCTCGTTCTTGGTCTCCGATTGAAGGCACCAGTCTCTTGGAACCGTCTGTATACTCGGGATACAGAAGACTGGCTCAAGTGGAGCTGGGCAGCGACTGCTCGCTGACTTAACCCTTGTTGCAACAAGGCAACAGCTTGAGCGGCTTCTTCTGGTGTGGTATCCATGGGTTAGCGAAAACAAGGAATGCAATTTACGGAGATGTGTACCGGTCAACCTGTAACGAGCAACTGATAAGATAAACCGGAAGTGGGGGGTTTTATAGCGGGATCAGGTAGCGCAAGTCGTGGATTCCTAAAGAGGTAATTTACGCTGACGGCCAATTAAAATGTGTCAATAAATCAGCGCTTAGTTTTTATTTAAGGTATTGATGTTAATTGAAAGCCTAATTCTTCAGCTTTCGAATGACATATCACTTTTGTAATTACTATTTATCGTTTTAGGAAAATCAATGTATATGTGCGCCGTCTAGGCTTGAGTCGATTTGGTTGCCCGCGAGTGTAGTTTCTACTGTAACCTCATTCCACATTTATGATGACCATATTTTTCTTTTTTTTTTTTAGTTACTCACAAAGATGTAGCTGAAATAGTGCAGGAAACGGTGGTAGAAAAATCTCCTTCCACAATGTAAGTATAAATGGCGGTATAGTGGTGGTTACTTAGACGTAAATAATTGTGTGCAAAAGGTACCCCAAGATACCTCATACAAAGTGGAGTAAAGTGCAAATCCGGACGGCAAAGTTTTGTAGTGATTTCAAATCTCTACAAAACTTTGCCTTTGCTGTCTACAAATCTTCTTGAATGTCCTTGCGAGCACCCAGGTGCGCGTAAGGAATCGTTCCTCATTGGCTGCCCATATTTCAAGCAATATCGCATTTTGCAACAGATTATATCTATATTTCCAACAATCGATAACTATTTAACCGATTTTAGTAACATTTTTGGTGTCACACCCTAATTTCGTGCCATAAAGAAAAAATAAAAATGATCTGCCATTTTGCTATGAGACTCGCCGCCATAGGTCGTTGTGTGTCTGTGCTTAAAAATGAATTTCCGAAGAAATCGGTGAGTATTGTTATAATAAATTATGTAGAATTACTGAGAAATAAGTGTAGATTCCGTATTGAGTTGTAGTTTTTCGAAAAGTGATAGATATATCAGTGAAAAAGGGACGAATCTTTTGGAATGTACTAATTTCGTGCATGATGGCGGGCGGCTTACGCAATAATTTTACAATAAATTTTCGTTTATATAGTCTTGAATACACATAAGTTGCTAGTTTATTTATCTATGAACATATTTAGGCCTCGAGATCATAATATTGTTGCGTATTGACATCGTAATCGTTTTTTTTCAAAGTGAATAAGTCCGTGAATATAACCGCCATTATGCAAAGTACTGTACAAAGTACAGTCAGCCAAAACGATATATGCACTTTTGTCATTTGTATTATTTATTGGTATGTAATAAAATGAAATCACTTTCTCATCAGTCATATCTATGAATGTTTTTGACTTTTTGACTAATTTGAATTTTTTTTAACTTTTACCAAAAATAAAATTGTTTTTTGTATAGGTATGTAATAAAATGAAATCACTTTCTCATCAGTCATATCTATGAATGTTTTTGACTTTTTGAATAATTTGAATTTTTTTTAACTTAGCAATTCACAAATAAAATTATTTTACAATCATGGTAGGTAATTACAAATATACGCAATACAGTCCCTTCGAGGGTTGTTATATAGAGTTTACACTGTAGATATGGCTGATTACCGGGCATGGTACAAATAGTGAAGTTTTATAATCTTTTTAGCATGGCGAGAGACGCCGCCATGAAGGCGGCGTCCAGGTCCAGGTCCAGGAGTGTAACCCCCAGTCCTGGGGATAGGCCGCAGCCGCTGCGGAGCAGTGCTGCCCGGCGGGCCTTACATATGAACTTGCTGCACGAGGTCCCCGTCTCCGATCCTCCTCTGTCCCCGCCCCCGCCGCGGTGAGTCTTTTTCATAGCGTAAATAACGTATTATTTTTGTTACAGTGAAGTAATTTGTATTTCTTATCTTTGTAGCCGCTACGCTTTTCCCGTCCAGGCGACCCCTGGTGGTTCTCTCAACGTGCAAGGAGACCCCTTGCCCGTGGAGCAGACCCCAGGTGGTCGCGTTCCTATTGGACAAAACGAGCCGGCCTTGCCGTTGTGGTAAGTTGCATTTCTTCAGAGTATCTCCACGGTACGTTTTCAAATTTGATTATATTTTTACGATATTATATTTGCTCACAGGTCTAGCGTAGTGGAGCGGGTGGAGCGGCTGGACATGTCCGAAGAGGAGACGGAGGACCTTATGGACAACCATCCTTGGCACGTGCAGCGGTGGATGGAGGACCTGCCGGGCGTCACCGACGTAGCTCGTTCTACTCCTCTCAGGCCAAGCTCCACATCTGAGGTGGCTGTCACCACCGAAGTTGATGCTGTCCCATCAACTTCGGGAGTGACAGCACCTTCCAAGAGAGTACCTAGGTGTGATGGCAGTGACCTCGATAGCGAATTCGATGACGAATTCGATATCGAGCTCATGCCAAGTGCCAGGGACTTTCCTGACACTGAGGAGTTGGACGACCGGCAACAGCGTACATTAGCCGAGATCGAAACGGGGATGGACGACGCTGCCGATCGCTTATTGGGTACCTCGGCTAGTTTCGAATGGGTATCAGACTTTGACTCGTTCAGGGCTGTTCGTGAAGAGTTTTCAGGTCCTACCCCAGGGCCAGTCAAAGACTACGATTCGCCTTATGATGCCTTTGTCGACATTTGGGATAAAGACATCATACAGTTGATCGTCCGCGAAACTAACCGGTATGCCCAGCAGACGATCGAGACTATGCGTTCGCGAGGAACATTGAAACCATCATCTCGCCTTCATTTGTGGACTGACACAAATGAAGAGGAAATAATGGTTTTTTTCGGAATGTTCATGTACATGGCTATCGACCCGCGGACGTCGCTATCTGAATATTGGTCATCAAACGCTGTTCTCCAAATGCCGGGGTTCAGACGTCTGATGTCCTATAATCGGTATGTCTTGCTGAATAAGTTTCTTCATTTTGTTGACAATGACGAGAGTCAAGTGTCGCAAACTGAAGAAACTTCTTCAACAAGACAGTCGGCTAAGCTGCGTAAGTTGGCACCTGTAATTGAACATCTCGGAAAAAAGTTCAATTCCTTGTATCACCTCGGGCCTGAAATCAGCATCGATGAGTCTTTGACCTTATTCAAGGGCCGTTTGTCCTGGGTCCAAACAATAAGGTCAAAGGCTGCACGATTTGGAATCAAGTCATATGAACTTTGTGAGGCCAGGACGGGTTATATGGCTAGATTCCAAATCTACACGGGCAAGGATGACAGTTCCGACGGTGAGCCATCGTCGCTTGGCGTCAACTTGGGTGACAAGAGCACGAAAGTAGTCCTTGATCTATTGCAAGGTCTTGAACGTCGGGGGCATTGTGTGGTGATGGATAATTATTACAATTGTCCATCATTAGCACGATACCTCAAGAGTTTGGGCTTTGATTGCTTAGGGACTCTTCGTCCAAACCGTCGAAACGTCCCTAGTGACATTGCTAAGGTGTCGAAGAAAGTGAGGAAGGGGACTGTAATATCTCGCCATTGTGGAGATGTTTCCATCGTTGCATGGAAAGACTCCAAAGTGGTGAATATTATATCCACCTATCACAACTCCGACACCTACATTGGGACTAGGGCGGGTAAAAGAGTTGTGAAACCTGTGTGTGTAAGGGATTACAACAGGACCATGGGGGGCGTTGATCTGAAAGATCAAAAGCTCTCCATGTACCTGTTGGAGCGAAAGAGAGGTGTGAAATGGTACATCAAAATGTTTAAAAGGTTGTTGAATGTGAGCATCCACAATGCTCTTGTTATGTATGTGGGATCGCTGGAGCGACGCGGTCAACTGCCCATAACGCATCGTGAGTTTCGCTATGAGCTTGCAGATTCTCTGACTAATCGGCATCGCCCCCCTATAGTTGAGATTAGCAAGCCAGTAGCTGACCTCATGAGGCTCAGGCAAAACATCGTGCACGCGCCAGAGTATTCGATAGGTGGCCATAAAAGATCTAGATGTGTGTTGTGTTATCGAAAGAAAGTGAACAAAAAGGTTCAGTCGAGGTGCGTCACTTGTGACGTATATCTTTGTTTCGCGGAATGCTGGACAGTTTGGCACTCTGTAGCAGAACTCCCAGGCGAAGATATACGTGGGCGGAAAAGGAAGCGCCGAGAGTGAGCATGTTTTGTTGTGTGAATGTGGAGTATGACTTTGCTTGAATGGGATGACTACCTGGGCCCTCGCACGAGGGTCCAGGTAGTTACGTTTCGACGGTTTTGATGCCTAACCGTAGATCTCGCCGAAATACGCTGCTGCCGGAGTGCTGCTACAGTACTTTAGCCAAAGTACTGTAGCAGCACGCAAAAAAGCAGATTTATGGTGCTACAGTCCTGGGACTGTAGCACCATAATTCTTCTTTTTTTACTTTTACCTGGCCACGGGGTTTTGGGGGTTGTCTCATGTAACTTGTTTTAACTTTTTTTATTTCTTATTTTTATATAAATGGTTTTTGAATTTAAATTTGCCTTCTGCGATACTATAATCCAAGCCTAGACTGACACAGGACATCAGTCTAGTTTTTTTTATACTTGTAAAAAATAGTTAAAAATTTTTATACTTGTAAAAAATAGTTAAAAATTTTTATACTTGTAAAAGATATCACGTGTGTACATTTTACTGAATATTTTTCTTGTTTCCATAATGTGGTGATCTATGCCAATTTTGTTTGTTTACCTTGAATTATGTAACATAATAAAGAGCGAACTATATTACAATTTTTGTGTACAATAAAATATATTCTATTGTTTCGCAATATACATTTGCATGTCTGTGTGAAAATTTTGTTCTGATAGAATTTAGCAAATATATTTTTATTTTATACACTTGTTTATTTTTTTTTTGTTTTGTGTTTTTGTTTTGTTGTTTTTTTTGTTGTGTTTTTGTTGTTTTATTATTTTTTTTTAAATAAATTTTATTTACATCATTTCGAAGCACTCTTTTATTGGTCATAATCTCTATTTCTTTCAAAAACTCATCATAATACTCCCTTCTTTCATATCATTCTTTACACACTCCAAACCAGTCACCAATCCCGATAGTCCGTAGTTGCAGTTCAGGTAGTCAATATCTATGATCAAGGGAACATTTATTTATGTATTTAGGTATTTATTACAACTATTATCACAGGCTTACCAGTGTAGTTATACATTACATTACACCACCACATCACCATTACATTATAATTATGCCTGTTGAACCATCACGGGAGAACATCCTTTCGAATAAAAAATAACATTTATTTAGTTATTTAGGTATTTATTACAACTATTATCACAGGCTTACCTAATACAATAGTGTAGTTATAGTTATACACATAGCATACAAAGATATACAACGATAGTGGCATACAACTTGACGGAGATATCAATGAACATACGTAATTCATCTTATTTGAAGTCAGTAAATAAATATTGTTTTTAGAATAAACTAACATTACAAACAAAACAAAATCACTAAAATAATAATAAATAACAACATTACAAACAAAACAAAATCACTAAAATAATAATAAATAACGAATAAATACTAAACAAAAAACGTACTTGAAAATTATAGCATTGAAATTTATTGTACGTAATATGTCTATGCTGACTGTACTACGGCACTTGACGACGCAGTCTGGTGAGACGTACTAGGTAAAATGCGTACTGAGTATTAGAAGTACGCGTACGCCTAAATACTTGCTCCAAAAACCTGCTCCACGAGTATTTAGGCGTCTCTAAGTCTCTAGTCCATTGACGTTTCCTTACGTGTAAACGCCGCGAGTATTTAGAAGTATGTACGCGTTTATTTAAAGTTTAGAAATGAAAGTTAAATCGTCGGGCTAGCCAATAGCCATTACCTACTCTGGTAAGAACAGCAATTGTTTACTTACTAATTATATTAAATAACAGATGTTATGTTGCGCAACTAGAATCAATATTTTCTCAATTTTGATGTTCAAAAGTGCCATAAATCGAATTGAAATAAATTGTTTGACTTTGATAGAAAATTATAGCAGGCATATATTTCTGAATTATTTCAGAAATTACCATTGCTCCCCCCCCCCTGATCTCCGAAACTACTGAGCCTAAAATGTTGAAAAAAAAATCAAAATATATAGTTCATTGCTTACAGATTACAGGAAAACCTAAAAGAATTATATCAATTGACATTGTACGGAACCCTTCTCACGCGAGTTGAACTCGAACTCACACTTAGGTATTGACATTAATTTATATTTTTGTACATTTTATTTAGTTTTTAAATTACCACCATTTGCAATAACAAGACTCAATCATGCAATGCATGCAATGTTAGGTAGTAAAGTTTTAACATAAACAAACACTCACAAATAAACAACAACAATTTTTTAATTACCTAAAAAATGCTGACGTGCTCGCGGTCATTACCAACAGAACTGTTGTCGTCAAGACCAAGACCAACTGAACCAACCGTCTTGAATTTGAATTCGCGTCTCATAATGCGATTTGCAAAACACTCAAAAAATAGTCTAAACTTTAAGACATACGTTCCATTTTCGATCAGCATGCTACAAATTCGACGTCAAAAGTTCTAAATACTTAATACGTATTTTGCAAAGCATTCAAAAAACAGTCTTAACTTTCTAATTATACGGTCTATTTTCGGTTGGCGTTGGCAGTCAATTCACTCACACATTCGTTCACAGACCGCGTCTCCGATTGCGTCCGCGTCTCCGAGTCTCTGCGAGTGTCACGAGTCGCGAGTGCCGCGAGTTTGTGTGCGTGTTCACGTCTCGCGTCTCGCCATACTTCATACTTCTAAATACTCGATACGCGTTTGTACGTCGATGAGAGACTAAGTCTCGAGACGCCTTGGGTGAGACTTGGTCTTAAAACCTGGTGCCGTAAATACGTTTCATCTCTACAACTCTGGACTCTGGACGCAGTTGAGAAAAATGGCGCGCCGCGCGAGCGTTGCGCGTCTTCGTATTATTACCGTTTTTTCTGCAAGTAGTATGTTTGGAAGTGAACTACGGTGTTATATGAGTGCCTAAACATATGTGTTGTCGTGATATAGTGTTATTTAGGTGAATATGTTTGTGAATTCGGTGTATTGTGATCAAGTTTGAAGGTCATGTGAAGAAAAAATATCAAAATGAAAATATTTCACGCCGCTGTGTGGTCAGGTTAGTTTGAACTTCTTAGATACATATACCAATAGATAGGTAAACTCATAACGAATCCACGAAGGTATATGTTATATTGTGTAATTATCTGTATAATAGCGAAATCTTGATTTTTCTGAAGGTCTACCTAAAATAATTTTTTAGCGAAGCTGACCACTTTAGCGGTGCTATAGCGGTAGTTAGGAGGATCTTGAATGACTCTTGGAGATATCAGAAGGTTGAAGAAAATACTCGTTGATAGTGTAGAAGTAATAATAAAGTAATATATTTATTTACAAAATAGTGCGTCTTATATAGTATTTACATTATGTTCGCTTAACCAATCAAAAACTGTACATTAATTTTAAACAACAAATTTACAAAAGTATAACCAATAGGAACAAAGTAATTACAACCAATCACATCACACTGCACTGTTGTCACGTGAATTCCGCGAGGGGGCGCGTGTGTGTTTCCCGCGCTCGCGCGCCGCGCTGCTGAATGCATAAATATAAGTGCGCGGTCGTCGCGCGCTTCCATTTCGACGCAGCCGCCGTTGCGTGAATATCTGCGTGTGATTGTTTGGGCGCGGCGATAGGAAGACGCCGCGACTCGAAGCTTTCTTCTCGTTTCTTCGCAGTTTGTCAAAAAACATAACAACAGTTCTTTTCAGAACTATTCTCTGTTTCTTTTACGAGAAATGTCAAACGTTATAGTTCTTCTCAGAGCTGGTTGCTTCAATGTTTCTTTATGCAGAAATGTCACTCAAACGTTATGTGCTGTGATGCATGGTGGCTACAGTACTCCCCTTCAAGCGAAGCGTACCGGAAGCTTGACGACGCGGCCTGAACGTGTTGTGTTCTTGACAGCGGGCTGTGACGTCACGTTGTCCGTAGGTACTTGTTGCTTGACTGGTGTGGTACTGGCTTGGGTTTGCTTGGTATTGGTAATATGGTTTTGAGGTAAGGTATTGGTGATGGTAATCTGGTTTTGAGGTAAGGTTTTGGTGATGGTAATCTTGGTTGGAGGTAAGGTATCGGTATGCTCAGCTATGACGTATGCAGGCTTCAGTCGATCGATTGATATGTTGGCTTGCCGATTAGGTAACTGTATGGTATATACCTTTTCTGTTCGGTTTATAACACGATATGGGCCTTCATACGGAGCTTGGAGTGGTTTCTTGACTGCATCAGTTCTGATAAACACGTGACTGCACTTGAGTAACTCTTGATGCACGAATACGCGTTTATTGTTGCTATGATGCTCGGTGACTGATTGCGGTTTGTTTGCTTGAATGATGCTACGCAGTTTATCGACGTAAGTATAGTCCATTGTAGGTGTGTGTGTACTCGTAAAGAAATCACCAGGTAAACGTAGGTTGTAACCGTACGTAAGTTCGGCGGCGCTCACACCGGTGTCGGTGCGCAGAGCGGCTCGTAATCCGAGTAGCACTGTAGGGAGTTCGTTGACCCATGAACTTGTGTCGGAGAGTTTCGCGCGTAAAGATATTTTGAGCGAACGATGCCATCGTTCGACCATTCCGTTGCTCTGAGGATGATATGGTGTGGTGCGATTTTTCTTGATACCCATTTGTTTCATTAAGTTTTGGAACAGCTGACTCTCAAACTGACGACCTTGGTCGCTTGTTAGTGTAGTCGGGCAACCAAATCTTGATATCCAGTGTTGATAGACGATATCGGCGATTCGATCAGCTGTTATTTCATCTGTAGGTATTGCTTCGGGCCACTTCGTTAGTCGGTCGATCATTGTTACTAGGTAGCGATAACCTTGAGCTGTTGTAGATAATGGCCCGACCACATCGACATGGAGATTTTGAAAACGATCACATGGTGGGAAAGATGAGATGTTTGAGAATGTGTGACGTTGTATCTTGCTTTTCTGACATTGTATACAGGTTCGAGTCCAACGGCTGATGTCTGCGTTCATTGATGGCCAAAAGAATTTTTGTGTGACGAGTTTACGAGTCGTGCGCGTACCAGGGTGACTGATATTGTGCACACTGTTGAAAACTTCTTGTCTATGTTCTTCTGGTATATACGGGCGTATATAAGGTGTAGATGTTTCGCAGAATAACTCGATGTCAGTGTTAGGTATTATTATTTTCTTGAGATCGATGTTGTTTTCTTGCAATAATTTTTCAATGTTGCTATCCTTTTCTTGCGCGGTAGCTATGTCCTTGAAGTTTATTGAAGATGGGCAAGATATTGTTTCGATGCGGCTGAGTGTGTCGGCGACGATGTTTTGTTTACCGCTGACGTGACGTATGTCCGTGGTAAATTCGCTAATAAACAAAAGTTGTCTCGTTCGTCTTGGTATTTCTGTGTTTGATTGGGCTTTTGACATTACGAATGTTAATGGTTTGTGATCCGTAAATATAATAAGGTGGCGTCCTTCAAATGTTTTACGAAAGTGTTTCACTGCCATGTAGATAGCGAGTAATTCTCGATCGTATGTAGAATACTTCTTTTGCGCGTCGGTGAATTTCTTGGAATAATATCCGAGCGGTTGCCATGTGTCGTTTAGGTATTGTTGTAGAACGGCACCAGCTGAGTTGTCGGATGCGTCACAGAATAAGGCAAGTGTTGCATGATGTGATGGGTGAGCGAGTAAAGCTGCTTCTATGATGCTGGCTTTACAATGCTGGAATGCTTGCGTTGCCTCATCGGTCCAGGTGATCGGAGTTTTGTCTCGCTTCTTTACATTGTGTAGGTATGAATTAAGTGGGGCTTGTAGTACTGCGGCGTTAGGTATATGATCACGGTAGAAATTGATCATTCCGAGAAATCTTCGTAGTTCTTCGATTGTAGTCGGCTGAGGGAAATCGGTGATTGCTTGGATTTTATGTTGCGGTGGTTTTATTCCTTCTTCCGATACGGTGTAACCAAGGAACTGGACTTCTGGTTTGCCTAGGTTACATTTGGTGGGGTTGATGGTGATACCGTTTTCTTCTAATCGCTTCAGTACTATATGGAGATGTTTTCTGTGTTGGTCTTCGTTTTCTGATGCCAATAACAAATCGTCGATGAAAGGGAAAACGAAATCTAATCCTCGTAGAACTTCATGGATATAACGTTGAAACGTTTGTCCCGCGTTTTTCAAACCTGGGCACATACGTGGGAATTCAAACAATCCCATTGGAGTTATAATGGCTGTCTTCTGGATGTCTTCTTCTCTTACGCTCAGTTGTTGGTAAGCGCGGTTGAGATCAATTGTTGAGAAGATAGTTTTTCCTGATAGGTGATGAGTGAAATCTTTGATGCGTGGAACAGGATAGCGATCTGGTATAGTGATGGAATTGAGTCGGCGATAGTCACCACAAACTCTAATATCGCCATTCTTCTTGGGAACGATGTGTAGAGGTGATGACCATGGGCTCTTGCTAGGTCTGCATAATCCTTGTTCGATCATATTTTCGAATTCTTTCTTCACTATTTCGAAACGGTGTGGTGGGATCGGTCGAGCTCGGCTGTATATCGGTGGTCCTGTTGTTTCGATATAATGTTGCACGTTGATATCGGAGCTTAGTTGCATCGATGTTAGTCTTGTTATGCCGGGATATTGTGCTAATATGTCGTGGTATGACTGCGTGATGTCTATGCTGCGTACGGTAGGTACGTCCGATAGTCGTAGCGGGGCGTTGACCTTTAGGCTAGTCACACCGTCGATTAATCTTCGGTTTTTCAGATCGACGATAAGTTGGTGATGATTGAGAAAATCGGCTCCCAGTATGGGTTTGGTGACGTCAGCTACGATGAATTTCCACAAGTACGGTCGACGAAGATTTAAATCGAGTGTTAATGTTTTCTCGCCATACGTAGCTATAGTTGTGTTGTTCGCTGCGTATAGCTGGAAAGGTAGCGGTTTAGGTATTTGTCCCTTTGTTCTCGGTAGCACGGATATGTTTGCTCCAGTGTCGACTAGGAATGATAACTTCGAGTTCCTGTCAGTGACGTATAGGCGGTGGGACTTTTCTTGAACGCCGGTGTCCGCCATTGCCAACGTTCCGTCTAGTTTTCCGAGTTCTGTTTCTTGAATGAGCAAGGCGATGTACAGCGCCTAGCTTCTTCTTTGAAACGTCGGTGATAGTAACAGAATGGTGATGGCGATGCTTCTCGACTGCTGGATGCTCTCGGTCGTGACGTGCTGCGGTGACGAGATGAGTGACGTCTGTGGCGATAGTTGTTGTTATATCGACTTGATTTTAACTCAGCTATTTCTAGTGATAATTTTCTTATTTCGCTAATAAGGTACTGTGTATCAGCGTGTGGTGCGGATGGTGGTGGTGGTGGTGTTGTCTGCACGACTGCGACTTCTGTTGCTGCTGTCTGCTCCATTATCTTGTCAGCGAGTAGAGCGAGTTCATCGAGTGCTGTCTTGGTGCTGAATGTTTCGCTGACGGCGAGGACTGAACGGACGTGTGATGGAAGATGGTTGGTCCACATGAGTCGCAGAGTGGATTCCGGTATCTTGTCTGTTGCAAGGTTTCGCATGCGCCGGAGTAGTTGTGTCGGCCTCTGGTCTCCGAGTTCCATCTCGGACAGCAGTTTCTGAAACTGGCGGCTGTCGGACTCTTCGTAGGCTGATATGAGTCTTTCCTTGATGGCCTTGTATTGATCAGTCTCTGGTGGGTTGTAAAGTAGGTCCATGATCTGCTCGATGTCTTGTCGCTCGAGCTGTGCAATGACCATCTGAGCAAGCTGGCCTTCTCCTTTCCTGAGGTCGTGAGTTGCTGCTTCGAAGCTGATGAACCAGAGTCGTGGTCGATCGCGCCAAAAAGGTGGGATGCGCATGGTGAGGGATATGCCGGCCGCTTCCGCCTTCGGGCTTGAGTGCGATGTTGAGCTTGATTGTTCTGTTGAGCAGGGATTCGACATCTTGATGTTGAGGCGATCTTCAATTTCTTCACTGTGTTCTGCACGGGGTAACCACTTTAGCGAAGCTGACCACTTTAGCGGTGCTATAGCGGTAGTTAGGAGGATCTTGAATGACTCTTGGAGATATCAGAAGGTTGAAGAAAATACTCGTTGATAGTGTAGAAGTAATAATAAAGTAATATATTTATTTACAAAATAGTGCGTCTTATATAGTATTTACATTATGTTCGCTTAACCAATCAAAAACTGTACATTAATTTTAAACAACAAATTTACAAAAGTATAACCAATAGGAACAAAGTAATTACAACCAATCACATCACACTGCACTGTTGTCACGTGAATTCCGCGAGGGGGCGCGTGTGTGTTTCCCGCGCTCGCGCGCCGCGCTGCTGAATGCATAAATATAAGTGCGCGGTCGTCGCGCGCTTCCATTTCGACGCAGCCGCCGTTGCGTGAATATCTGCGTGTGATTGTTTGGGCGCGGCGATAGGAAGACGCCGCGACTCGAAGCTTTCTTCTCGTTTCTTCGCAGTTTGTCAAAAAACATAACAACAGTTCTTTTCAGAACTATTCTCTGTTTCTTTTACGAGAAATGTCAAACGTTATAGTTCTTCTCAGAGCTGGTTGCTTCAATGTTTCTTTATGCAGAAATGTCACTCAAACGTTATGTGCTGTGATGCATGGTGGCTACAATTTTATACCTACAAAATGCTCCGACGTTTGAGGCATTTTTACGCAATGTTCGCGGACGCGTGACGGGTTAACATAACATCTGTTATTTAATATAATTAGTAAGTAAACAATTGCTGTTCTAACCAGAGTAATGGCTATTGGCTAGCCCGACTACAAAGATTCAACTTTCATTCCTAAACCATAAATAAACGCGTTTATTATTATAAATACTCGCAGCGATTACAGTAAGGAAACTTCAATGGACTAGAGACGCCTAAAATCCTAAATACTCGTGGAGCAGGTTTTTGGAACAAGTGTTTAGGCGTACGCGTACTTCTAATACTCAGTCCGCATTTTACCTAGTACGTCTCACCACTTTTGGGGAGGTACCACCGGCCACCTTTGTCTGTGTTTCCGCCAGAATGCTGTCTGCTCTATGCCAGATGACTGAATTTGATCCACCGCGGCCACCGCCACCGCCATTTCAGTGATGCCAGATTGGGGGGATTCCCCCCAAATTTTGGGGTTTTTTATAGTGATAGGGGGCAATTGGGGGGATATTTGGAGAGAAAAATGTGGGTATTCGGAGGGAATTGGGGTATTTTTATTAATATAACAAAGCTTTAATCTGGGAAAACCACCCAGGTTTTGATGAATAATCGACAGTAAATAGGTGAAATATTAATTTATAAGAAATTATCACATTGTTTTAGATAATATTTGCACGAAATACCTAGCATCATAAAATCTTATTTTTGGACAAAGAAATGTTACTATAAAAAAAGTTTTCGCGCGGTTTTAAGTTTGAATTTGAATATTATGAAAATGTTACGTAGGGTCTACATAAAACGCTGTTGTTAGTTTTCGTATCTATTCATAATGTAACTTGCAAAGTTTCATGATAATTAATAAAATAGTTTTATCACAAATCGATGTAATACAAGAACATTTACACTTTTTGCCAATTCTCCGATAACATCTTTTGTTTACAAATACAACTTGCATAATCCGGCTTTTGTTTATACATAAATACCTGCTCTGGATATTCACGATAACAGAGCCGTCTTCATTATAATAAAATAAAAATTAAATTAAAAAAAACCCCCAACGCAAAACATTAAAGCGATTATGTAAAAAGTAAAAAATAATACCTTTTGTTGAGCCATCAAATGTTTGTTCGTTGAAATGGCGCTATAATGTCGCGGCGGGGTACCGCTAAGTTTAAAGCAATAACTAAATAGCTAAAATAGCGAACTGATGGTAACTAGATTTGCAACAAGATTAACAACAAGATTAGCAACAAAAATTTGATAATATCAAAGCAAATTGGTCGGAAATGCTGGTAAATTAATAGACAGTGAATGAAATTAAGGGACTGACCTACTTAAGCGGTACCCCGCCGCGACATTATAGCGCCATTTCAACGAACAAACATTTGATGGCTCAACAAAAGGTATTATTTTTTACTTTTTACATAACCGCTTTAATGTTTTGCGTTGGGGGTTTTTTTAATTTTTAATTTTATGTCTTATTATTATGTATTACATAATAATGTTATCAAGTAAAGTTTCAATTACATACTATATATTTTAACTAGTGAGTCATGCGCCCTGTTTAAGAGATATACAGAAAATATCTCGGTGATTTACGTGGTAAGAGACAGAAACTACATAAAGTAATGATATTTAGTCGTGTATGCTAGAAAAGTTGCAATAAATGATTTTAATTAGGGTGGTGTTTTTATTTCCTTTTCGAGGTTCTTACATATAAGCGTTCATATTAGGGCCGACGCTGTCTGACGTCGCGGCACGGCAAAGGAATTTATATTTGATCAAGTTATTTTTATTCTTACTTCATCGAGTTTAGAATTCAGATTACTTTATTTCTTAATGCAATGTATTACGTATCATGATGTAAACAAACTTAGACGAGATATTTGTTTATCTTAGGCCTTAATGGTAAACAAAATGTAGATATTTATAAATGCATACTTATAGCGATGTCCTGGGAAAACATAAAATAAAGGTTACCCTACTTAGAAAGAGAGTGTTGGCCCACAGAGAGCGAGATAGTGATAGATAGGTATGGCTTCAAGTAGGTATTCGAAGTGTTGACTCCATTTTAATCTACAGCTTCATGCTCGCGACTCGTGACACTCGCGGAGGCTTCAGACGGCGGATACAATCGGAGACGCGGTCTGTGAACGAATGTGTGAGTGAATTGAATGCATACACCAACCGAAAATAAACCGTAAAGTATTTGCAGCATGCTGATCGAAAGTCGAACGTATATTTAAAAGTTTAGACTATTTTTTAAGTGTTTTGCAAATCACATGAGATGCGAATTCAAATTCAAGACGGTTGGCTCAGTTGGTCTTGGTCTTGACGACAACAGTTCTGTTGGCAGCGGCCGTGCGCGCGTCGGCATTTTTTAATTATTTTATGTATTAAAAGTCTGTTATTGTTTATTTGTGAGTGTTTGTTTATCTTAAAACTTAACTACCAACATTGCACGTATTAAATATCTCGGTCATAAAAATAAATATCTCGGTCATATCGTAACGGATAAACTGCGGGACGATGAGGATTTAGAAAGACAGAGGAGAATGTTGGCAGCGAAAAGTAACATGCTTGCTCGGCGATTCGCTAAATGTACCAATCAAGTTAAAGTCAGTCTGTTCAATGCGTACTGTCGGTCGCTTTACACTGGCCACCTTTGGTACAAGCACACACAACGCGCTTATAACACCCTATGTGTGCAATACAACAACGCATTCAGGTGTATATTTGGGCTACCGTGGAGGTGTAGTGCGTCCGGCATGTTTGCAGAGAACAGAGTAGATGATTTCCATGCTGTATTACGAAAAGCGGCTCATAAAGGAGGCCCTCTCCTTTATGAGCCGTGTACACGATTCGGACAATGGAATACTGAGAGCCATGAAGCTAATTATTATTATGGCTGTCAATATTCCTGCTAACAATATTTATTTTTTAATTTTTTTATATACCTAATTGTTTATTTTCAATTACTATTTTAACAATAATGTAATTTTAATTAATATTCATAAATTCATTTTCAATATTTTATTTCAATTAAATTTTATGTAATTTTGTCTTGCCTGAAATAAATGAACTTTATTTATTTTTATTTATTGCATGACTGAGTCTTGTTATTGTTGTTGCAAATGGTGGTAATTTAAAAACTAAATAAAATGTAAATACCTAAAAAAACATAAAAAATCATAAATATAAAAAAAAAACCTACTTGTAAGTAAATCTGAAACTAATTCCTAAAAAAAATAAAATAAATGAAAATATAATGAATGAGTGCCTACATAAAATGAATTGAAAACTTTGAAATATGCCAGCTATTTGTATCTAATTGAATGTAGTTTTCATTTCTGAAATAATTCAGAAATAAATGCTTGCTATAATTTTCTAACAAAGTCAAAAGTCAAATCATTTCTTTCAATTAGATCATTGTAGGGCACTTTTGAACATCAAACAAATGAGAAAAAATTTATTCTAGTCGCTTAACATAACATCTGTTATTTAATATAATTAGTAAGTAAACAATTGCTGTTCTAACCAGAGTAATGTCTATTGGCTAGCCCGACTACAAAGATTCAACTTTCATTCCTAAACCATAAATAAACGCGTTTATACTTATAAATACTCGCAGCGATTACAGTAAGGAAACTTCAATGGACTAGAGACGCCTAAATACTCGTGGAGCAGGTTTTTGGAACAAGTGTTTAGGCGTACGCGTACTTCTAATACTCAGTCCGCATTTTACCTAGTACGTCTCACAACTTTTGGGGAGGTACCACCGGCCACCTTTGTCTGTGTTTCCGCCAGAATGCTGTCTGCTCTATGCCAGATGACTGAATTCCATCCACCGCGGCCACCGCCACCGCCATTTCAGTGATGCCAGATTGGGGGGATTCCCCCCAAATTTTGGGGTTTTTTATAGTGATGGGGGGCAATTGGGGGGATATTTGGAGAGAAAAATGTGGGTATTCGGAGGGAATTGGGGGATTTTTATTAATATAACAAAGCTTTAATCTGGGAAAACCACCCAGGTTTTGATGAATAATCGACAGTAAATAGGTGAAATATTAATTTATAAGAAATTATCACATTGTTTTAGATAATATTTGCACGAAATACCTAGCATCATAAAATCTTATTTTTGGACAAAGAAATGTTACTATAAAAAAAGTTTTCGCGCGGTTTTAAGTTTGAATTAGAATATTATGAAAATGTTACGTAGGGTCTATATAAAACGCTGTTGTTAGTTTTCTTATCCATTCATAATGTAACTTGTAAAGTTTCATGATAATTAATAAAATAGTTTTATCACAAATCGATGTAATACAAGAACATTTACACTTTTTGCCAATTCTCCGATAACATCTTTTGTTTACAAATACAACTTGCATAATCCGGCTTTTGATTATACATAAATACCTGCTCTGGATATTCACGATAACAGAGCCGTCTTCATTATTGCTGCATTATTACTAAAGATAAGCTTAAGAGAGCGTTTTTGTGAACGAGTCGAATGTGACGTCACGCCTTCCAGGATCGCCCGTCATGACATTTTTACTTGACCAATGAAATAGTAAAAAAATGTATGCCATTTGGGGGGATTTTTTCTTTAATACTTCAATTTTGGGGGGATTTCGACGAAGATTTGGGGGTAACGCGAGACGGTCATCTGGCAACACTGCGCCATTTTGTCAATGTCAATTCGTCAGCGTCGGTTACGGCCACGCTCTCTGCGCTCGCCGTCAATTTATTGTGATATTGTGTAAAAGTGGTTTGAAACATGCCTGGGTAAGTAATAAACATTTCTGATAGTAAAAACAGTCGATTTCGACCAGAAATAGTCATTTCATCAAACATGAAAAACCGTTGAAGAGACGCTGATTCATTTCGAGGTATTTTAGCCAAAATTATTGTTAGAAATGCAAACTATGGTTATTACGTGTGTTTTTATGTATTGTATTATAGTTATTAGGCGTTTAATTTGAATATTATCGTATTTTGGTTGTTTTGAATTCGAAAATCAAATTACGTAAACCACCTTTTTTTTGTGTGTGTGTGTGGCCGTGTGTCTCCCGTCCGTCAAGAACTACCTGCCTACTATCCTACCCAAGTTAATTTGTGATTATTACCCAACTTTTTTTTTTTAATGATTTTATTTGATCGGACCTTGATCGATGGGGTTTACGAAACGTACGAGTCAAATTTTGATATATTCTGTGGGACGACCGAAGTGGCGGAGCGAATAACGTCACGGGTTTTTCTAAGATTTGATGCTTTCAGCTTGTTGCTATTTCGCTCAAACTTGCACAGAGTCTACGAGAATAAATGAGATACAAGTAGGTATCACATAGGCTAAATCTCTAGGCAACACTTTGAAGCGACCAATTTTCGATCACCGCTGACCGGCGACCGCAGTTGGTTTGGTCCATATTCCATAGTTGATCATTCCACTAGGGAGGGATGCCCAAAAAAGTCTGTTGTATCGATATATCGCATCGTAACCGTATCGAATCGCCTTGTATCGATACGCGATGTTATCGCATCCCTTTGTATCGATATATCGCATCGTAACCGTATCGCATGCATATGTAATGGCGGCACCACACTTCGTTATGCGTTATTTGCTATGCGGATACACTGTATTCGCCAAATATTTGTTATGTGGGCGTACAACAAACACGCCATCCACACTTCGTGCCTGTGTACCAAACATATGTGGTGCGTTTGGCTTTTGAAAAAACAAAATGAATGTATTGACTGTGGCTGCTACTTTTACAGATTAGAGTATATGTTCGACACGACCACCGTAAGCGAGCGAACACGAGTGAATGAGTAAACGAAGTGTGGGCAGTCGACACGCATATTCTGCTTATTCGTGTCCTTTGAAGTGTGTCTAAAAACCGACAGGTGGATGGATAGGCGTATTTGCTATTCGCGCTTATGCGTTATGCGGGCGAATAAAGCAAATATAGACGAATAAACCCTCCACACTTCGTCGTATGCGGGCGAATAAGGCGCATAACGCATAGCGCATAGCGAAGTGTGGTGCCGCCATAAGAATATAGGTACGTTGTGGATTGAATCTGTTACGACTTGCTGGGCGGTGCCATATAAAAAATGTAATGGCGGCACCACACTTCGCTATGCGCTATGCGTTATGCGCCTTATTCGCCCGCATACGACGAAGTGTGGAGGGTTTATTCGTCTATATTTGCTTTATTCGCCCGCATAACGCATAAGCGCGAATAGCAAATACGCCTATCCGTCCACCTGTCGGTTTTTAGACACACTTCAAAGGACACGAATAAGCCGAATATGCGTGTCGACTGCCCACACTTCGTTCACTCATTCACTCGTGTTCGCTCACTTACGGTGGTCGTGTCGGACATAATACTCTAATCTGTAAAAGTAGCAGCCACAGTCAACACATTAATTTTGTTTTTTCAAAAGCTAAACGCACCACATATGTTTGGCACACAAGCACGAAGTGTGGATGGCGTGTTTGTTGTACGCTCACATAACAAATATTTGGCGAATACAGTGTAGCCGCATAGCAAATAACGCATAACGAAGTGTGGTGCCGCCATAAGATATCATAAACATGAGATATGATATATGTAGCTTGAACTGGAACGGAATATATTAAGAGAATGCAATAATAAACTTTTTCATCCCACCATCTCGGAAAGAGTATTTTTAATCTTCAATATCTGAGTGGAAAAGCCGTTTTTATTCTCTAGAGGATAAAGTAAATTGAATTTAGAACATCGTGTGCACTAAGTTTGTGAATTAAAAAAAAACATTAAACCTATTTACTGCTACCTCTATGGTGCCGAATATATCATACAACTTTTTTTTAATTTGTTAAAAACTCAGACTTTGTAAACGTTTTTTTTTTGCATTTAGTCATTTCCTCGCTGAGGTGGAATGAAAAGTTACGTGTTGCACTCGAGTGCAAAGATTTTTCACCTCGTGCTCTTTTGATTCCCTCGCTAACGCTCAGGATTCTAATTTTGAATCAATTTTAGAATCCTTCGCTTGCTCGGTCATTAAAATTGAACACGCGGTTAAAAAGCAACTTTGCACTCTTGTATAACAAATAACTATTATTAATCTAATTGGCGGCACTACAAACTTACAAAGGTAATGTAAATCAACCTAAAATTTTCAGGTATTAACAAAAGCCAGCTGCTCTTGTCCTATAAACAAATTGTCAATGGAAGATATCTCTTATTACGGATAACAATATTGTGACTGAGGGTAGGTAGGTTAATTATAAACAAAAAATAAATAATTGTAAAGAAACGTAAGTCATAGCTTGATACGATAAGTTGATACGATATATTTTTTGGAATATGATATATCGAGGCGTATCATAAGACTAAAATATCGTATTAAATATCGATATATCGTATGGCGCTGTATCGATATTTCGATATATCGCATCGTATTGGGCATCCCTACATTCCACTGATTCCACAGCGCGCCGACAGGTTGCTGTTGCTGCTCTGTTCTGCTGTTAAGTGCATAAAAGTGTGTGAATTGTGTGTGTTTCGTGTAAAAAAAACATGCCTGGGTAAGTAAGAAACATTTTAGAATGTAGAAACAGTCGATTTCGGCCAGAAATAGTCATTTCAATGAACATGTAAAACCGTTGAAGAGACGCTGATTCATTTCGAGGTATTTTAGCTTAGATGATTGATAGAAATGCAAACTGGCTGTACTACGTGTGTTTTTATGTGTCGTATTAAGGATGGGCGTTTAATTTGAATATTATCGTAATTTTCTTGTGGTCAATTCGAAAATCTAATTTACGTAGGTACAACTTGAATCGCGCTAGCCAATCAGAGAGCCGGAATTTGCATTCAAGGTCATGGAATCACACGATTTCACAGATCGTTGAAACTAATGGATATAGCATCCCGTTGAATATTTTTTATTGACTTAATTTTTTATTCGTGATTTTGAATGTTGAACGTGTTGAAACTGTATTTGTATGTGCGTGTATGTGTGTCCGTCAAGAAATGCCGACCAAATATTTTAATTTTTTTTTTTTTTTTTTTTATCACTCTAAAAGACTTCAAATAATAATATATTTTTGATTTTAATGTATTTTTTTCTTATTTACATGTACAGACAGTATTTGCCGTATCTATATTTTGTGTGATCTGTGTTAACGTACCTACTTGTGTTTTGCTGGTCATTTTTTAGTGAAATTGTTTGTTTTGATTGTTGATTTGTGTAATGTTTTTGCTTCCAGCATGCCTTTTTTTAATTGCCTACCGTTTTGTAAATATCTTCAACGTGTAGAATATTAATTAAGATTTCAAATTGAGGCAACAGAATTTAAACAGTGATCCAAAGTATGAGTAGGTGTTTTTTGCGCTTGTTTTCAAGTGGTTACCTTGGAAAGCCAATACTATTAAACTAATACATTTTTATCAACTGAAACTCTGTCTGTGTCAAGTATGTGAACCAAACATTATTATTAAAATATAACACAAGCCACTAGGCGTTTGACCGTTCTGAGAATGGAAGTGTAAACAAAGCCATTCTTTTGTTTCGAATGCAGCAGTTGTAAATGACGTCATGGTTGTGAGATGAAAAAAAATGTATGAAGAGGTCTGTTCTTTTGTTTGATTTATGTAAAATAATGTGTATTTGTGGAGATAAAACAATAGGTTTGTTGGATAAAAAGCTTTTTACAAAAAAGACAACCACCTTCAAAAAGTGAAAAATAACTTTAGCACAGAACACACATTGACTTTAGTTTCGGAAGTCGGTGGCAATACAAAACAACAAACAGAACAAAGCCACTGAATTTTCAAAGACCCGGCCAATATTGCTTTGCCATATAAATTTAAAAAATATATGTAAAGTACAACCTATTCTCATGCTACCACTTCACATGGCGTATTTGTACAAATATTCGCCTTATTTGGATAATACAAAATTTACCCTATTGATATTAAAATCAAGTCCATTGAAGATTATAAAAATTAGGCGAATATTTGGACAAATACGCCATGTGAGTGGCTGATCAGATGTTCCAAATATACACAAAAAATAAAGATGAAGATAAGGCTTGTTAAATGTATAAAACAACATCTATATTTTTATTTCCTTTGATAAATTTAATGTAGGTACCTTGGCTCATCCTAGTTTGTATCTAATTGAACTTCTTTATATTTCATTATAAAAAGAAAAAATTTAAGATGTAAAAAAACTTACCTTTTAATAAGAAATATGAATTCGTAGCTTAGTGTTGACAGCACCTTATTGCTTATATGACGTGGAGGTCAAAAGGTTTATAAACTTACACTCTAATTAACTACTATAATTTACTTATGTTATTTTGTTACAGCTTAAACTTTTAATAAACTGGAATCAGTAAACATTTTTTGGTGAGTTTGTTAAAACACTGGTCAGTGGGTCGTCTTAGGGGCAGAGATGGAGAACATAAGTATAGTTGATGTTGGTCAAACTGAGAGTGGTACCGTCATAGTAGATCTACCAACTGTGTGTGAGACACAATATGACGTGAAGGAGGAACCACATTGTGATGGTATGTTCTTAATTAAATATATCTTTTGACCAAAAAGCTACTAAAATAATATGTCAGTGTTGATAGATTTGACATATAAAAATGCCTTTTTCAATCGACTTCAAAAAAAGAGGAGGTTATCAATTCGTCTGTATTTTTTTTTTTTTTTTTTTTTTTTTTTTTTTTTTTTTTTTAATGTTTGTTACTTGATTTCTCGGGACTGGGTGAACCGATTTTGATGATTCTTTTTTTATTTGGAAGCCAGTGCTTCCCGTGTGGTCCCATTTTAATTTGGTCCAGTTCTGACCATGGCATCCATGAGAAAACCGTATAAGTCTTAACCGCCTAAATCAACAAATACCCAAAAATTTTACATAGACGACGTTTTAGTTTCATCAATCTTTGTAGTAGTTAACTTTCAATCTCTTCTTAATAGATTTGAATGAGAAGGAGGTACTAAAAAGCGGAAAATAAAAAGCTTTTTACAAAAAAGACAACCGCCTTCAAAAAGTGAAAAATAACTTTAGCACAGAACACACATTGGTGACGATTCTCTTGTCACAAAATTCTCTAAACTAGACTAAAAATCACTAAAATTTAGTTTATTCCTGTCAAACGACGTTTCCTATTCTGAAATTGACTAAAGTGACACATCTAAACTATAATATAGTTTGACAGCACTAACCGTGGTTTAGTTATTCAATTTAGAGAAAATAGTAATTTAGCTATTCTGAATTTGACGTTTTCACGTTTTCAATTTCACGTTTTTTTCCACGTTTTTTTTTGACTTTAGTTTCGGAAGTCGGTGGCAATACAAAACAACAAACAGAACAAAGCCACTGAATTTCGAAACTAAAGTCAATGTGTGTTCTGTGCTAAAGTTATTTTTCACTTTTTGAAGGCGGTTGTCTTTTTTGTAAAAAGCTTTTTTTGTTTATTTATAGAGCTGGGATCTGAAAATGTATACAATAGCAGTCCAGGTGTAACAGATGTAGTACAACCACATGATCCTGAATTAGAATCAAAAGAAAATATCTCTTTAACGGGGTTTGAAATTGAAATGAACGAAGAACAAATAGTATTTAAGAGGAAACGAAGAGCCAGGGAGATAGAAAGTAAGTATTAATTAGGTTAGCCAAAAGGCCAACTGATATTGAGAGTGTCTGAGCGATTGGCTGCAGCTGTGCAAATCGCAGGTTCATCTCCCACACAGAACAAATATTTGTATGCCGTTGTCTGTCTGGTTGTTTGTGTATGTGAGTTTATATGTTCAATACAAGAGAAATTCCTAGTGCATAATTATGTCAAAAATAGACATTTAAATAGATAATTAGTTGCCCAGCTTCTGTATTTGTTGCACATATTGATTTTAGTTACTTCACAAAAACATTTCCTGCTGGGGTAACCTTACTGCAGACAGACTTTTTCTTTTTTAATGGGTATATTGTTATAAATACTAGCTATATAATTAGTTGTCTAGATGAGGTAAATGTTGAAACTTATTTTGTATTTGTGCTTTCTTCATCTGTGAAGTTATTCAAGATCTTGCAGGAGTAATGTTTTTGGTATTGCTGGATCTCTGAAAAAGTTGGATAGATTCTTATCACCTTTTGTACATGACTTCTTAAGAAACAGTAATAATAAGTTATGCAATAAAATAATTAAAATAATGTACCATTCAAAAGTTGTTTAACTAAATATAAGAACACTTGCATAGGTCCTAAAACTTTGAATAAGAGGTCTAAAGACTTACTTTAAACATTATTTTGTAGCTTTTTACTACCTTCAAATGTATATGATATTTCATTAGTATCCTGTTAGTAATTAACAAATTATGATGAAATTCAGTTCTCCACATCCACGGTCAGAAAGCGCGCGTTGTTATTTAGCCACTGATAAAACTATAAGCGCAACAAATTTAAAAATGTGTGCAACAATTACAGAAGCTGGGCAACTAATTACTTAACATTTATGCTAAGGCCACACTACGACATCAAATCTTCGCCTTTTCGCGACAATGTACACTCGGCCAACGTAATTGATTTACAGGCCACACATACGGGATATTGTCACTGTGTGTGTAAATGAACTAGTTGGTTGGTCGGTTATGAAGTTAAACTGTTTGTGTGCGTATGATATACCCACGTATACCAATTTTAATTGAATGAAGTCCAATATTTCAACCTTATAAATAAGGACCAGATAGCCGGTCGGTGGAAGCACTTAAAAGATAAGCCTCGTGTCGTAAGATCAAACCCCGGCAGGTGTTATGGTTTTGGGTTTGTATGATATACCCACGTATACCAATTTTAATTGAATGAAGTCCAATATTTCAACCTTATAAATAAGGACCAGATAGCCGGTCGGTGGAAGCACTTAAAAGATAAGCCTCGTGTCGTAAGATCAAACCCCGGCAGGTGTTATGGTTTTGGGTTTTTATTTTTCCTTAAAACATTAATATTTTGTGTCAAATAAAATTACTTAAACAAAAAAATAAAAAGGTAATTAAATAAAACCAATAAAATAAATCAAAATATTTTATTAAATAACCTAGGCGTTGGAATCATCGATCACTAATAAAAGATGGAATGCGGAATCCTATTGTTCCTTATCGCTATTGGGTCATTAGTGAATGAGCCAGCTCGTTTCGACCATTATGTTTCTTACATGAGTTGGCTTAGGGTTCAATTTGGCATGGGTTATAATATTAGCAAATAAAAAACTACGTGTAGCCAATACAATTATTTATATAACGCAGTTTGCGTTATTATATTGTAAAAATATTATTATATCGCTATTGATACCTAACTTTTTTATGATTAGAACACTATTGGCAACTTCATTAAGAGTTTATAAGACAAGACAAAGTTTTCTTTTTATTGAATATGAATGGACGATGATGAATGAATTGTTTTTTCAATGTATACAAATTTAAACAAAGTGGAATTGAAAGTGAAGTGAATCAACATGTTAGATAGTAAGAAATTAATTTAACTTCTAACTGAATAACAATAACATCACTTACACTTCAAAATATATACTGCAAATAACTGTCAACTACGGACTATACATAATAACTTAGGTGTTTATAAGAGAATCACGGCAACATGAAGTAGCTTTTAAACCTAAGTATATTAATAGTAATTCGGCTTCGTTTACAGTATTTTAACGCTATCCATAAACGACTTTAAACATTTCTCATCACTAAAATAAACACATTGTTCTCCCAATTAAAATGATTATATTAATATGACCTAGCGAATAGAATTTGTTTTTGCCGGTTAGCGTTGGACAGAAAAATCTTCCGTGGTGGCTTACTGCAACTTAAACCAGCTTCATGCCGGTCAGCAGGTGATATCGCACTGTTTGTAAGCACACATGTCATTATGTGTTGATGCAGTTATGCGGGTGGATAAAAACGGATTAGTCCCGTAAACAGCCTTGCCACGATGTCGTGGTAACGAGCCGAAGAATTCGCCTTCGGTTTTGGCCCACGTCGATGATGGTCTATTTCTTCAGAATACGCACTCCGATGGACACATAACTGCACGGTTCTCCTTAATGAATAATAACAAAATAATATTTAAAATAATGCAGATAAACAATGGTGAATTGGTGGATAATTAATCATAGATAAATTAACTGACTGTCTTATATTGCCTCATTGTAATAAAACTTATTATCGTTATTTATTTATTAGATAAATAATAAACGTGTTTCATGACTATTTTAATTACATAATTTAAAAGTTTTTCTTTATTTCGACAAAATGTTTTATGTTAGACAAAAACAGACTGGCATAAGTAAATTTTATCAGAATCAAATTCTGATATATTTAAATATTATTTTACATTAATTTAGTCATAGGTCAAAGGTGAGATAAGTTAAGAATTTGAGTTGGAATATTACTAACGTAATGAAAACATTGTCACGAGTAGCTTTGTTACTCACTGATATTAATAATCACCTTGCAATTTCACTAACGAAAACGTTTTGCTCATGCAAAACAATGAATTGCGTCTTGTTGCATGTTTGGAAGAAGTTCAAGCACAATTGGATCACAAACAAAGAACGCACAGAAATATAAGTGTTCATCTATATACTTAGGATTACAATTTATATTCGTAGACTGACAACTAAGAATGCTCATTTTTTATAAACTAAGGTGGAAGTATAAACAAATAATCAACAATTGTGGGTAGTTATATCCTAAACGGTCAAAATAAATTGGCTGAGAGTTCCGTGCGCACTTCTCAAACGTTATTTTACTCATCTGTGAACAGAATTGAATTGTTAGCAATTCAACTAGGTAATGAAAGTTTTACGAAAATTGTGTTTACAAAACAAAAAGAATGTATTGCAACCGAGATTTGATCTTGAGACTTCTTAATAACTAACCAGATACGTTAGCCGTTGCGCCAAACCTGTTACAATGATTGGGTGCGAAATATTATAACTTATTCAATTACACAGATTATTGATGACGATACATACATTGATATTATAGTTACTGCTTAGTGACCGAGTGACGCGACATACGCACACTAATAAAAAGCAGAACTCGTTCGTTTTATTTAACGTTTGTGTATGTCTCACTCTTCATACCGCGTGTGCGTGCAATGTGTAAACTAATTACATTGTTCGACTGTACCTAGCCGTAGCATTAAATTACTATTTTCGACATTATTTTGCTGCAATGTCGAAAATGTGCGGGGCAATGTTTTATTTTAATATTAAGTAGGTATAGGGTATAGTATCCTTTTGGTTAACACTTCCCGTGATCCAAGAGCTGCTTTTCCAACGTGGCAATGCAGTCACACCACATATCTCAAATGAATTTTGCATTGCATATTTGTTTAGAAATTGTAACTCTTTAAACATTAATTGTTTACCCACCAGAATGCAGGTTCCACCTCTCCGCTTATCTCTGCAATAACTAGCAGCCATATGGTAGTCGGTCATTTTAACGTAATCTTCATAACCTTTTTGTAAGAACGTTTCCGAGAGGCATATAACGTTTGGATAATTATGGGACTTTCGAAGCTGCTGCAGTATATTTCCAAGACATCTTGTTTCGATAATATACTGGCAATATTTTGATGTAATATTCTAAAAGCAACATTGACAGGTGTTTGTGTAACGTTCATGAAGATATAGGTATAAATGGAGCCAACACTTCAAACAAAAGCTTGAAACCAACTGTGGGCTGATGCTCTCTTTCTGAATGCATACATAAGAACGAGACAGTGATATGTGTTTTCTTTATCTTATATATGCATTCAGAAAGAGAGCGTCTGCCCACAGTTGGCTTCACTTAGGTATTAACACCCGTATTTATAAAGAAGTAAAAGTAATTACTTGAGTAAAAGTAATTACTTAGGTAATGATTTGTATTCTATAGTTAAGTAATTGCTCAAAGTTAGAACTGTCAAAAGTTAGAATTCTCAGCCAAGTAATAGTCACCATTTCCTTTACTTAAGTCGTAGACAGAGTACTCTGGTCTACGACATAAGCACTAGTTTGAGGTTATTTTGGTAAAAAAATGGAAACTTTGAATAGCATCGACGCGGTTTTTGCTGTTGTAGACAATATAGATAATAATATATTAGAGGAGATAGAAGTTGCTGAACCTAGAAATCCCAAAGTTTACTTTCGTGATGTGGATCCATTTCATGACTATTCGGAAGATTGTTTTAAAAAGAGATTTCGTTTCTCCAAAAGTGTTGTGATACATGTGATTTTACCGAGAATTACCGACTCTTTACAATCAGAGACACAAAGAGGGCTTCCTATAACTCCACTGTGTCAGTTGCTTACTGCTTTACGTTTCTATGCTACTGGAAGCTTTCAGATTGTATGTGGAGATATCATGCATATTTCTCAATCGACAGTGTGTAATATAGTGAAAAGAGTTAGTCGAGCATTGGCATTGCTAATACCAGAGTTTATTAAGTTTCCTGCAAATTTGAGGAATACAAAGGACGATTTTGAATCTCTTGGTTGCATTGGCAGAGCACCTGGACTGAAGAATATTATAGGAGCAATCGATTGTACCCACATTAAAATCACCAAGCCTAGAGGTATTCTTCATACAGAGCAGTACCGGAACAGAAAAGGCTATTTTTCATTGAATGTGCAAGTAGTTGGTGGCCCTAATTTGAAGATATACGATATAGTAGTACGTTGGGCTGGCAGTACACATGATAGCCGAATTTTTAGAAACTCACGTCTCAATATAAGGTTATGCAATAATGAAATTGATGGAGTCTTACTTGCAGATGGAGGATATCCTTGCACTAGGTAAATAATAATATAGTACTTTTATTCACAAACGATAAAACTATAATTATATTAATACTATGTGCCATGTGGTTTTCAAAGCATCATAAAAACCTCACTACAATATTGCTAATTTGTTAACAAAAATCATTCTTTATTTCAGACATTTATTGACTCCGGTTTCAAATCCTAGAACTGCACCAGAGGAGAGATATAATAAGGTGCAAATAAAATCAAGAAACTCAGTAGAACGTTTATTTGGAGTATGGAAAAGACGGTTTCCATGCTTACAAATTGGTTTAGCAACCAAACTTTTGTCAACAGCCAATATCATAGTGGCTTGTGCAGTGCTCCACAATATTGCAATAGAAGCAAATGACGTTTTTGAAGTTGATGACACCGTGGACAATAATGTTCAGCCTACTAACACAACAACGACAAGCACAACAGGTACCAGTGATGGTTTGGTACTTCGAGCGAATATAATTTCACGCTATTACACATATTAAATGAATTTTAAAATAAAACCAATATAAACGTTTTGTTTCTCCGCATTTCTGTTTTTTGTAACAACAAAATTAAATGACATTATTGTACTTTCTACAATTTAAACTAATTTATACAACGCTATTGCTATTATAAATATAAAATAAAATAATATCAAAGGTATTATTGTAAGGTTTTATAAAAGTAATTTAGGCTTTATGTTTGCCTTTATAAGAAACAAAACGCAGTCAAGAAGTGTTGCCACACAGAAACAACCACCAAGCGTCGAGTATTACTTGGGCAATTGCTCAAGTAAGTAACGTGTGTTACTCAACTATAGAATAGGATTTTGTATTTAAGAATTCTAACCTTAAGTAATTACTTAATTAAGAAATTACTTAGCAACAAGTAATTACTTCTTTATAAATACGGGTATTAGAGTGTTGCCTCCA
The DNA here is from genome assembly GCA_947361185.1 of Charanyca ferruginea. NCBI lineage: Eukaryota > Metazoa > Arthropoda > Insecta > Lepidoptera > Noctuidae > Charanyca > Charanyca ferruginea. The sequence continues at coordinate 3,341,936 of OX376081.1, read as the reverse complement.
CTTTTATCTATAAGCTTCTTGGTAACGTTAGCCTCGAAAAAAGGTATAATTTTTGTCCAATTTCGGAAAATAGTACGGTATAGTTCCTTATTGTTACTTGTTCGGGTGATAATTTAGTGTTGATAGATTGACGAGTTTCTGCATTTACTTTGTTTTTAAAATAAAACGGTATTGTACCTTTTCTTGGTTCGTTGGTTTTGAAAGTGTTGAGATTTAAGTTCATATTATTTAGCGCTATAAGTTTACCGAGTTGAATTGGGTTCAAATATTTTTCGCTGTAATCATTACAATCTATCACGTAATTAATTTGTTTACAAACATCGGCTTGCTTAAGCTGTTCACAGTTTATGAAATGGCATTTTTTATAATTCTTACATATATTTTCTATATTATAATTTAGTTGGTTGACATCTATGTGAACATTTTTATAAACACTTAAAACAATTACAGTATGATTAGAGCATGTGTCTAGTATAATTTGCAATTGCGATAGAACAGACTTTATGTTATGATCATTTTCACCTAGGCATACTACGAGTTTGTCACGTGATCTTAAGCTAGTTTTCCGATAGTTCTTTGTTATTTCACTGCTCTTCGCGTTTGAATTCGTTTCAGCGTAAACTCCATATTGATCATACTGTGTATTCTGCCTCGAGTGTAAGACGGCTGCAGCTAGGCCGACGCATTGCTGGGCACCGAAGATACGGATTATATTTCCAGGTTGCAGTCTTGTTTGCCCTGTCGTAGGGTAAATAGTATGTCGACGAGTATGTGGAATACTTTCAGATTTCTGCGTTGTGGTGAGTATTTGCGACAAATCTTCAATTCGTTTTGTAAGGGCCATTATTTCTTGGTCTGCTTTTATTAACTTTTGTTGTAACACTGAGATTTTTCCCTGTAGACACAGTTTGAATGGCGTTAATCCTATCGAGAGGGGTGAGGAGAACGTAGCTTCTCGTGAAACTGCCTTGATCTTCTCTTTATTGTTACGTGAAGGGCTGTTGCCTAATAATGTGGACGAGTGGCATAAAGTTATCATTATTTTTAATTCCGCAGTCAGTTTCGATACTTGTTTCTGAAGATTATTGTTTTCTAATATTTTGCTATCTAATTCACTTTCTGTGCTAGCAAGTTTCTGGGTGAGCTCGGTTATCGTATCTTTCATTTCTGAGATAGTAATCAAATTTGATATTGTGTTGACACTTTTCGACAGTTTACTCGGTGTGGTAAGAGATTCATCTGATGTCTCATAATCAGTTAGTATGTGGGAATCCTGGGTTTTCAAAGTATTAAGATCTTCACAGATTAATGATTGCTGATTCCCTGTAGGGGGAGCCTGCTCTGGCGGTGTAAGGTTGGCGGATAAGAGTGGTTTTCTCCTTAAAGTAATATTAGATGTTATTTCCCTTATTTAGATTTTTAGATTCCTTGCTCAATAAACGATATGTTTGTTCTGGATAACCATCACAGTCTGGTTCAAATCTGTTATCACAAACCGAACAAAGAGCGGTCATTTTTATGTCAACATTCTTTTTACATCTGAAACATATCACCTGAACTAGAATCTTACGATCCCTGTTGGAAGCCTTAGATATTGCTGAGGGTGTCATTTTGTTTTCCCAAATGTCACTAGATGGCTAGATGCTTGATCAATACAATATTTTACTTATTAGGATGTGGTCGTACGGCTCGTACCTCTACTATTAAACAATAACAACTGGTGGTGCTCTTTTTAGTCGTGTTATGCAATGTCAGAGATTCAAATATTTATAAATTAACGGCGTGAAAAGTATTTTAACAAAGAATCGCAAAATATCAGTAGTTGAAACGGTTGTGTATTATTTATATTATTATTATATGTATGCTTCAGATATCAATATGTCAAAAACGGAACGTTTTCCTATAAGTTCGCTAATCAGCACCAGATGGCGAGAGTGTAGCAATTTATGTCAGGAATATGGTAATTTACAACGTTAGGTGCTGGAACGCGCCCACCGGTTTTAAAGTAGGTAGTGGGGTGATGTTATTGTTTTTAAATGTTCAACGTTCACTTTGCTTAATTTGATCCACTTTTCGACGATTTAACACAATTCCATATATTTATAGTTAGTTATAATCTATATTATTTTGAAGATTAGTGAACTAATAGTTTAAAAACAATTACTTTATTGTTTATTCACTGTTTTTTTTTAAAACACTTAATCACACTCCACTAGGTTTTTAACCTTTACTGTTCTATTTTTCTACTCTGCAAACGATATCACTTGAAAATCAGACCATAGCTGATTGATTTTTAATGTTTTACAACGAATCACTTCGAGTTTAAATAATTAAATTCGTAAATTGGCTAGGAGACGAACTTATTTACTTTGCGATCGCAGCGCCACCGTCCTTAAAATATTGTGAAACCTACAGCTGAAACAGACAATAATACAGAAGAAATGAATCACTTAAATACTACTAGGAGTTACCTACAAGGCATATTACAATAACAAAAAGTTCACTTTTTATTGTAAGAACTGTTTGTGAACAAACGCGGTACGATAACGACGACGTCGCGACGGGTCTGATAGTTGAATCATGCATTCTCGACCGTATTTTCTTAGTAGAAAATTAAAAATCGCATCAAGTAATTCGAAAACTGGTTTGTGCAACTAAAACTGTTTGGATCCAAGACGTAAAAACTGTTGTTTTCGTTTGAACTTTGATTATCCGAATTGTTCTCGTTCGCAATTAGTTCGGATAATCTACACTCGCGAGCAACCAAATCGACTCAAGCCTTGTCGGCGCACACATACATTGATACAACTAAAATTATGAATGGCAATTATTAAAATTATATGTCATTCGAAAGCTTAAGACGTCAGCTTTAATTTGATATCATTATCATTGAAATCCATCCATCATTTTTGAAATAAATGATGTCTGAACGCAAGAGTAGGAAAAACGGGAATTTAGGAAAAAGGATATGTGTCTCGTATTTGACAAATTAAACAAAAAATTTTAAAAATAAAATTAATTTATTTAAATCAGTATTTCGTATTGCCCCCTCTAGCCCTAATTACATCCTGCAGTCTGTTTTTCACGGACCTTATCAATTTTTTGACATTTTCTTGAGGAATGCCGGCCCACTCCTCTAATAATGCTGTCTTTAGCTCGCCTACGCTTGAAGGGACTGGATTTCTGGCCCGAACTCTTCTTTTAAGCTCGTCCCATAAGTGCTCGATGGGATTCATGTCAGGACTGAGCGCAGGCCAGTCCATCGTGCGTAATTCGACCTCTTGCAGAAACTGTCGAGTGACTCGTGCCGTGTGGCAGCGGGCATTGTCGTGCATTAACACGAAGTCTTCACCGACAAACCCTGCGTAGGGCACAACATGATCCAGTAGAATGTCGGTGATGTACCGATCAGCTGTTAGCCCGCCTCCTCGGCCGCCCCCAGGCACGAAAACAAATTCGGTTTTTCCCTCTAAAGAGATACCAGCCCACATCATGCACGAACCGCCGCCTTATGCCACTGTTTCAGCGAAACAACATTGGGAAAATCGTTCCCCCGGACGCCTGTAGACTCGGCCTCTCCTGTCACTGCCATGCAGACACATTCTGCACTCATCAGTAAACAGGACCGATCGCCATTGCGCAACGCTCCAATTGAGATGCTCTCGAGCAAATTGAAGGCGCGCTTGTCGGTGGCCTGCAGTCAATTTAGGGCCCGTCGCAGGTCTTTTTGGTGTCAAGCTGGCTTCCTTCAAGCGTCTTCTCACTGTCCACTCGCTGACAGCCACTTGTCGTACACGTCTCAGTTCTTGCTGCACATCAACGCCCGTAAGGTGTCGATTGCGCAGCGAGGTTGAGACAATGAAGCGGTAGTCTCTCTCTGAGGTGCACCGGTGGCGGTTCGTTCTTGGTCTCCGATTGAAGGCACCAGTCTCTTGGAACCGTCTGTATACTCGGGATACAGAAGACTGGCTCAAGTGGAGCTGGGCAGCGACTGCTCGCTGACTTAACCCTTGTTGCAACAAGGCAACAACTTGAGCGGCTTCTTCTGGTGTGGTATCCATGGGTTAGCGAAAACAAGGAATGCAATTTACGGAGATGTGTACCGGTCAACCTGTAACGAGCAACTGATAAGATAAACCGGAAGTGGGGGGTTTTATAGCGGGATCAGGTAGCGCAAGTCGTGGATTCCTAAAGAGGTAATTTACGCTGACGGCCAATTAAAATGTGTCAATAAATCAGCGCTTAGTTTTTATTTAAGGTATTGATGTTAATTGAAAGCCTAATTCTTCAGCTTTCGAATGACATATCACTTTTGTAATTACTATTTATCGTTTTAGGAAAATCAATGTATATGTGCGCCGTCTAGGCTTGAGTCGATTTGGTTGCCCGCGAGTGTAGTTTCTACTGTAACCTCATTCCACATTTATGATGACCATATTTTTCTTTTCTTTTTTTTAGTTACTCACAAAGATGTAGCTGAAATAGTGCAGGAAACGGTGGTAGAAAAATCTCCTTTCACAATGTAAGTATAAATGGCGGTATAGTGGTGGTTACTTAGACGTAAATAATTGTGTGCAAAAGGTACCCCAAGATACCTCATACAAAGTGGAGTAAAGTGCAAATCCGGACGGCAAAGTTTTGTAGTGATTTCAAATCTCTACAAAACTTTGCCTTTGCTCTCTACAAATCTTCTTGAATGTCCTTGCGAGCACCCAGGTGCGCGTAAGGAATCGTTCATCATTGGCCGCCCATATTTCAAGCAATATCGCATTTTGCAACAGATTATATCTATATTTCCAACAATCGATAACTATTTAACCGATTTTAGTAACATTTTTGGTGTCACACCCTAATTTCGTGCCATAAAGAAAAAATAAAAATGATCTGCCATTTTGCTATGAGACTCGCCGCCACAGGTCGTTGTGTGTCTGTGCTTAAATATGAATTTCCGAAGAAATCGGTGAGTATTGTTATAATAACTTATGTAGAATTACTGAGAAATAAGTGTAGATTCCGTATTGAGTTGTAGTTTTTCGAAAAGTGATAGATATATCAGTGAAAAAGTGACGAAACTTTTGGAATGTACTAATTTCGTGCATGATGGCGGGCGGCTTACGCAATAATTTTACAATAAATTTTCGTTTATATAGTCTTGAATACACATAAGTTGCTAGTTTATTTATCTATGAACATATTTAGGCCTCGAGATCATAATATTGTTGCGTATTGACATCGTAATCGTTTGTCAAAGTGAATAAGTTCGTGAATATAACCGCCATTATGCAAAGTACTGTACAAAGTACAGTCAGCCAAAACGATTTATGCACTTTTGTCATTTGTATTATTTATTGGTATGTAATAAAATGAAATCACTTTCTCATCAGTCATATCTATGAATGTTTTTGACTTTTTGAATAATTTGATTTTTTTTTAACTTAGCAATTCACAAATAAAATTATTTTACAATCATGGTAGGTAATTACAAATATACGCAATACAGTCCCTTCGAGGGTTGTTATATAGAGTTTACACTAGATATGGCTGATTACCGGGCATGGTACAAATAGTGAAGTTTTATAATCTTTTTAGCATGGCGAGAGACGCCGCCATGAGGGCGGCGTCCAGGTCCAGGTCCAGGAGTGTAACCCCCAGTCCTGGGGATAGGCCGCAGCCGCTGCGGAGCAGTGCTGCCCGGCGGGCCTTACATATGAACTTGCTGCACGAGGTCCCCGTCTCCGATCCTCCTCTGTCCCCGTCCCCGCCGCGGTGAGTCTTTTTCATAGCGTAAATAACGTATTATTTTTGTTACAGTGAAGTAATTTGTATTTCTTATCTTTGTAGCCGCTACGCTTTTCCCGTCCAGGCGACCCCTGGTGGTTCTCTCAACGTGCAAGGAGACCCCTTGCCCGTGGAGCAGACCCCAGGTGGTCGCGTTCCTATTGGACAAAACGAGCCGGCCTTGCCGTTGTGGTAAGTTGCATTTCTTCAGAGTATCTCCACGGTACGTTTTCAAATTTGGTTATATTTTTTACGATATTATATTTGCTCACAGGTCTAGCGTAGTGGAGCGGGTGGAGCGGCTGGACATGTCCGAAGAGGAGACGGAGGACCTTATGGACAACCATCCATGGCACGTGCAGCGGTGGATGGAGGACCTGCCGGGCGTCACCAACGTAGCTCGTTCTACTCCTCTCATGCCTAGCTCCACATCTGAGGTGGCTGCCACCACCGAAGTTGATGCTGTCCCATCAACTTCGGGAGTGACAGCACCTTCCAAGAGAGTACCTAGGTGTGATGGCAGTGACCTCGATAGCGAATTCGATGACGAATTCGATATCGAGCTCATGCCAAGTGCCAGGGACTTTCCTGACACTGAGGAGTTGGACGACCGGCAACAGCGTACATTAGCCGAGATCGAAACGGGGATGGACGACGCTGCCGATCGCTTATTGGGTACCTCGGCTAGTTTCGAATGGGTATCAGACTTTGACTCGTTCAGGGCTGTTCGTGAAGAGTTTTCAGGTCCTACCCCAGGGCCAGTCAAAGACTACGATTCGCCTTATGATGCCTTTGTCGACATTTGGGATAAAGACATCATACAGTTGATCGTCCGCGAAACTAACCGGTATGCCCAGCAGACGATCGAGACTATGCGTTCGCGAGGAACATTGAAACCATCATCTCGCCTTCATTTGTGGACTGACACAAATGAAGAGGAAATAATGGTTTTTTTCGGAATGTTCATGTACATGGCTATCGACCCGCGGACGTCGCTATCTGAATATTGGTCATCAAACGCTGTTCTCCAAATGCCGGGGTTCAGACGTCTGATGTCCTATAATCGGTATGTCTTGCTGAATAAGTTTCTTCATTTTGTTGACAATGACGAGAGTCAAGTGTCGCAAACTGAAGAAACTTCTTCAACAAGACAGTCGGCTAAGCTGCGTAAGTTGGCACCTGTAATTGAACATCTCGGAAAAAAGTTCAATTCCTTGTATCACCTCGGGCCTGAAATCAGCATCGATGAGTCTTTGACCTTATTCAAGGGCCGTTTGTCCTGGGTCCAAACAATAAGGTCAAAGGCTGCACGATTTGGAATCAAGTCATATGAACTTTGTGAGGCCAGGACGGGTTATATGGCTAGATTCCAAATCTACACGGGCAAGGATGACAGTTCCGACGGTGAGCCATCGTCGCTTGGCGTCAACTTGGGTGACAAGAGCACGAAAGTAGTCCTTGATCTATTGCAAGGTCTTGAACGTCGGGGGCATTGTGTGGTGATGGATAATTATTACAATTGTCCATCATTAGCACGATACCTCAAGAGTTTGGGCTTTGATTGCTTAGGGACTCTTCGTCCAAACCGTCGAAACGTCCCTAGTGACATTGCTAAGGTGTCGAAGAAAGTGAGGAAGGGGACTGTAATATCTCGCCATTGTGGAGATGTTTCCATCGTTGCATGGAAAGACTCCAAAGTGGTGAATATTATATCCACCTATCACAACTCCGACACCTACATTGGGACTAGGGCGGGTAAAAGAGTTGTGAAACCTGTGTGTGTAAGGGATTACAACAGGACCATGGGGGGCGTTGATCTGAAAGATCAAAAGCTCTCCATGTACCTGTTGGAGCGAAAGAGAGGTGTGAAATGGTACATCAAAATGTTTAAAAGGTTGTTGAATGTGAGCATCCACAATGCTCTTGTTATGTATGTGGGATCGCTGGAGCGACGCGGTCAACTGCCCATAACGCATCGTGAGTTTCGCTATGAGCTTGCAGATTCTCTGACTAATCGGCATCGCCCCCCTATAGTTGAGATTAGCAAGCCAGTAGCTGACCTCATGAGGCTCAGGCAAAACATCGTGCACGCGCCAGAGTATTCGATAGGTGGCCATAAAAGATCTAGATGTGTGTTGTGTTATCGAAAGAAAGTGAACAAAAAGGTTCAGTCGAGGTGCGTCACTTGTGACGTATATCTTTGTTTCGCGGAATGCTGGACAGTTTGGCACTCTGTAGCAGAACTCCCAGGCGAAGATATACGTGGGCGGAAAAGGAAGCGCCGAGAGTGAGCATGTTTGTTGTGTGGATGTGGAGTATGACTTTGCTTGAATGGGATGACTACCTGGGCCCTCGCACGAGGGTCCAGGTAGTTACGTTTCGACGGTTTTGATGCCTAACCGTAGATCTCGCCGAAATACGCTGCTGCCGGAGTGCTGCTACAGTACTTTAGCCAAAGTACTGTAGCAGCACGCAAAAAAGCAGATTTATGGTGCTACAGTCCTGGGACTGTAGCACCATAATTCTTCTTTTTTTACTTTTACCTGGCCACGGGGTTTTGGGGGTTGTCTCATGTAACTTGTTTTAACTTTTTTTATTTCTTATTTTTATATAAATGGTTTTTGAATTTAAATTTGCCTTCTGCGATACTATAATCCAAGCCTAGACTGACACAGGACATCAGTCTAGTTTTTTTTATACTTGTAAAAAATAGTTAAAAAATTTTTATACTTGTAAAAGATATCACGTGTGTACATTTTACTGAATATTTTTCTTGTTCCCATAATGTGGTGATCTATGCCAATTTTGTTTGTTTACCTTGAATTATGTAACATAATAAAGAGCGAACTATATTACAATTTTTGTGTACAATAAAATATATTCTATTGTTTCGCAATATACATTTGCACGTCTGTGTGAAAATTTTGTTCTGATAGAATTTAGCAAATATATTTTTATTTTATACACTTGTTTATTTTTTTTTGTTTTGTGTTTTTGTTTTGTTGTTTTTTTTGTTGTGTTTTTGTTGTTTTATTATTATTTTTTTAATAAATTTTATTTACATCATTTCGAAGCACTCTTTTATTGGTCATAATCTCTATTTCTTTCAAAAACTCATCATAATACTCCCATCTTTCATATCATTCTTTACACACTCCAAACCAGTCACCAATCCCGATAGTCCGTAGTTGCAGTTCAGGTAGTCAATATCTATGATCAAGGGAACATTTATTTATTTATTTAGGTATTTATTACAACTATTATCACAGGCTTACCAGTGTAGTTATACATTACATTACACCACCACATCACCATTACATTATGATTATGCCTGTTGAACCATCACGGGAGAACATCCTTTCGAATAAAAAATAACATTTATTTAGTTATTTAGGTATTTATTACAACTATTATCTGTAGGCGACGCGTGAGAGTAGTGATTTTTATATTTTTAAGTACCTACATTTCTTGTGGTCATTCAATAAATCCAGGGCTCACACAAGGCGCGGGAGACGCATGCGAGCGGGAGAGGGGCGCGCGCTTAGCGGCGCGGGGCGCTGCCATTTGCAATTTTAGTACACTTTTCGTATGATTGCGCACGGACGTATTTTTGGTCGATGCGTCTCCCCACCCTTCACCCTTTCGTAAATCTAGTTTTTTCATTAAGTATCCACACACCCTACATTAGTTGGTCTTCGAGTCGGATTTCTGGATGTATCATACACCACCGCGAAGCATGGTGAAGACTAGGAGTGCGAGAAGGACGGAAGAGGAGCAAAATGAAGCGCAACAAAAAGATGCTCAACAATTGCAAGTTCGAGAACAATGCAAAGTCGAACACATAGACATTCCGAAGGAAGCTGTAATACCTATTGAACCCGGGAACAAGATGGAAGAAAATCAACCTGGACCTTTTACAGCCCAAAGTGTGCGAAAGTCTACCCGCAATAAAAAATCATCAACTTCATCTATTACGGCGAGAAAGAAAAGACTGGAACTTGAGGCCGCTCAAGCAAAGGCTCGAATTAGAATGGAGTTGATCGACAAACAACTCGATGCGGACCTCGCTGAACTGGAAGACGGCGGCAGCAGCTGCAGTCTACCCTCAGAAAAATATACAAATGACCGTGTAGTGGAAAAGTGGCTGGAAAGCAGTCGGCAGGAGATGAATACTCAGGGCGTGACCAACCGTGGCATCCGCGATGACGGGCTGCATCCGGCGCCGCAGGAATTGCACCTGCACAATGTGGGGCCCGCCGGCCCGCAACCCCCCGATACGGAACTCGCGCTCGAAGCACGCCCGCCACCACCAGCTGCTGGTGGCACTGATGAAACCGTGCGAGCCCTGGCGACTGCTCTGAAGGACCTTGCCGCTGCATCTGCTGCCGGTGCCGGCAGATCTAATGACAGAATGCTTAATCGCTTGTGTACACCGAGGGACCTACCCAGTTACTCTGGTGACCCGCTTGAATGGCTTCAGTACAAGCAAGCATTTGAAGAATCCTCTCAAGTGTGCAATTTTAGTGACAAAGAAAACTTGTGGCGTCTGAGGAGGAGCCTACAAGGGCCAGCAAAAGAAGCGGTCACGGCCTTACTCATTGGTGCTACCTCCGCAGTTGATGTAATGAACACGCTGGAACTGCAGTTTGGTAATCCTGATGTAATAATCTCCAGGATTCTGCAGGACATAAGTAAATTACGCCCTATGGCACAAGAGTACCAGAAAGATATTATTCCGTTCTCCGTGAAAGTAAGAAACTGTGTCGCTGCTGTGACTGCCATCGGACGCGAAGAATACCTAAAAGGAATGAACATTGTATCGGTCATCCTCTCGAAACTACCGATGATACTGGTCTCAAAGTGGGCTGATTACTGTTATCCTCTTATCAGTAACACAGAGAAACCGAAACTGCTCATTTTGTCCGAGTTTCTGAGTGATGAAGCTGTGAAAATTACAAAAACATCTGTGAATTTATCGATCATACAATATCATAGTAAACAAAGTAATAACGAAAACTCTAAACACCGTACTCTAGTGGTAAACAGTGAACAAGTGAACAATGAACAAAAAAGTGATAAGAAGTGTCGGTACTGTCACGTTTCCGAGCACTTACTACAAGACTGCAGAAAGTTTAAAAAATCATTACGCAGAGATCGCTGGGCATTCGTAAAACGTCATGGTATGTGCTACAAGTGTCTGACGTCACAACATAAACAAGATACTTGTACCGCACCGGTGTGTGACGTCGACAACTGCGGATTATCTCACCATCGTTTGTTGCATTATATTGTAAACAAAAACTCAGAGCCGCGTAATAGTGTCAATATAACCGATGTGACTGAAACCGAACCCGAGACTGAATCGCGAGTGGAAACTGTAAATCATCTCCAAGTGAACTGCCGTAAAGTGTTACTAAAAACTGTGCCTATTTACCTACACGGACCTAACGGTACTTTTCGTAGTGTCGCGCTCCTTGATGACGGGTCAACTGTGACGTTGATAAGCGCTGCGCTCGCGTCGAAGGTGGGACTGCACGGTAATAAACAATCTATGCGTGTGTGCGGTGCATGGGACAATAGCGAAGTGATATGTCAAAGTGAGGTACTCGACCTTGAACTTTCTAACTGTAAAGGAAATAAGTTTACAATTCGTGCGCGTAGTGTAACAAATATGAACTTACCGGTACAAAATATTACTGACGTGGACATGAGTGATTATGAACTGATGAAACCTGAAAATAAAAAATATAATTTGTGATGGTCAATACAGACCGGAACTTTTGATAGGGCAGGACAATTACGATCTAATTTTACCATTGGAAATAATTAAGGGTAAACCTACTGACCCCTATTTTACCCGCACTCCGTTAGGATGGTGCATGCACGGGTGCATACGCACGAAGCCCGCTGTTGATCACGATATGAAGCTGCAGTCTACTCTGTTCCTGTCAGAAGGAGACAACAATGAATGTGAGCATATCTTACGAGAAATGCAAAATGAGATGCGAAAGTCATTTGAAATGGAGTCTGTCGGAGTTACTAGTAAGCCCCGCCAAAACCTACTAGATGTAAAAGCTACGGAATACTTACAACAAACGGCCACTTTGAAAGATGGAAGGTGGTACGTGGGTCTCCCGTGGAAAGGTGCATTTGGTGAGATGCCTAACTCATACGATAATGCACTCGCTAGACTGAAAGGAGTCGAAAAGAAAATGAAAGCAAATTCAAGCTTCGCAGAGCGTTACAAAGAAAGAATCGACCACCTGTTCAGTAACGATTTCGCATCACCACTCACTGAAACTAAAAATCCGAATAGAATATGGTACTTACCGCACTTTGGAGTCGACAACCCCAATAAACAAAAACTACGACTAGTGTTTGATGCCGCGGCTAAGAACCATGGCATGTGCTTAAATGACTATTTACTGCAAGGTCCCGACTTACTTACCTCACTGTACGGGATAATGCTGAGATTTCGAGAAAATAAAGTGGCAATCACGGGCGATATAAAAGATATGTTTTTAAGGATCAAAATACGAGATCTTGATCGAGATGCCTTGCGCTTTCTATGGCGTGAATCACCAGATAAACCCGTACAAACTTGGGTCATGACTAGCCTAATATTTGGCGCGAACTGTTCCCCATTCATTGCCCAGTTCATAAAGAATAAAAACGCCGAAAGATTTCAGTCAACAATGCCGGCCGCCGTGCAAGCTGTACTTACACAACACTACGCCGACGACTATATAGACTCCTTACCCGATGAACAAACGGCTAATCAACTTGTGAATGACGTCACATTCGTCCACAAACAAGGTGGATTCGAGATTAGAAACTGGACGTCTAATATGCAGTCTGTACTTAAAGATTTACCTACTGAAAACCTGAAATCAACGTCTGTGATATTTAAAAATGGGCAACTGTATGACGGAGAACGTACACTCGGCTTAATTTGGTTTCCGACTAATGACAACCTAGGATTCGATGTGTCATTCAAAAGAATTCCCACAACAATATTGCTTGAACAAAAGAAACCCACTAAACGAGAAATGCTACGTGTACTAATGTCCATCTTCGATGTCTATGGATTTTTTTCGCCTATCACAATCAAAGGCAAGATCCTTTTACAAGATACCTGGAAGTCTGGAATCAGTTGGGACGACGAAATAACAGACCAAATATTTATAAAATGGACCGAATGGCTGAACATTATGACACAAATTGATAAAATTCGCCTACCACGACATTACGAGTCGGCAACTAGAAGTGCTCGCCGCCGCTCAGTACCTACGGGCGACAGCGTGAAGCGCGACCTCAGTGCAGACGCACCGAATAGCGCGTCGCCGGCGCAGTTCACCGAGCGCTATACGAACCTACAGTTACATGTTTTCTGTGACGCGTCGTCTCAAGCGATGTGCGCCGCCGCGTACTGGCGTTGGATCGATTGTAAACAAAATATTCAAGTTGCATTTGTGTCCAGTAAATGTCGAGTTGCACCTGTAAAGTATGTTTCGATGCCTCGTTTAGAGCTACAAGCAGCTGTTTTGGCGGGAAGATTGGCTAATAATATAATAAACGAGCATAGAATAAAGGCTGATAGAAAAATATTCTGGTGTGACTCATCTACGGTTTTACACTGGATACGTAATAATACACGAAGTTATAAAGCCTACATAGCTCACCGCCTCGGCGAATTAGACGATTTGACGCAAATTGAAGAATGGAAATACATACCTACGAAGTTGAATATCGCCGATGTCGCCACTCGAGAAACCTGCGAAATAAAAACATTGAATAATGAGTGGTTATATGGGCCGACATTCCTGTACGAAGAAGAACGATCGTGGCCTGAAGAATCAAAGATACAGCTACCTGAAATTCGCGATGTGGACCTGGAATGTATAAATAATATTCACGTTGCACCTGTGTGTTTACCTGCTGTTCCTGAACCAGAAAGGTTTTCTTCATGGCTTCGACTAGTAAGATCCATGTGTATGGTATTATCTTTTATAGATAAATGCAAGAAAGTTTCTGGTGTTTGTGTAGATGGCGCGATGATGGAACGTGCTGAGAACATGTTGTTGAAATACTCCCAGATGAAAGCTTTTCCAGATGACCTGCACAACCTGAAACATAACAAAACATTAGATAAAAAAAGTAAATTACTTACCTTGACGCCGATTATTGGCGATGACGGCCTGCTGAGATTGTCTGGCCGCATTGATGCCGCACCGGAGATACCTACCCACGTGAAACGTCCTGTGATACTACACGGCCGCTGCCATGTGACTCACCTCATCGTGAAGTACTACCACGTAAAAGCATGCCACGGAAACCAGGAAATGGTCGTTAACGAGCTGAAACAACGATACTGGATTATACGACTACGGCCTACAGTGAAGTATATCAGTTCAAAATGCATGTTATGTAGAATTAAGAGGGCGCGGCCTCAACCACCCAGAATGGGTGACTTACCTGAAGCGCGGCTCGCTCATCAGCATCGCCCCTTTACGTTCACCGGCGTTGACCTTTTCGGACCCCTACAAGTAACCGTTGGCCGACATCGAGAGAAGAGGTATGGTGTTATCTTCACTTGCCTCACCGTTAGAGCCATCCACATTGAGATAGTGAACCAGCTGACCACAGACGCACTAATAATGGCTCTCAGACGAATGGCAGCTAGAAGAGGCTGGCCACGGTACTTGTACTCGGACAATGGTACTAATTTGAGAGGATCTGACACGGAGCTGAAGAAATGTGTTCTTGAGCTGGACACGGAGAAACTCAAAGAAGGAGTAACGACCTATAGTATGGCGACCACTTGGGTTTTCATTCCACCTGCGAGTCCTCACTGGGGAGGGGCTTGGGAACGGCTCATAAGAAGTGTAAAAGGCACACTTAAGGTTGTATTGAAGGAACGAGCGCCACGTGATGAGACACTTCAAACATTATTAGCCGAAGTAGAACAAATGATAAACAGCCGCCCCCTCACTCACGTCGCAGTGGAACCAAGCAGTCATGAAACCTTGACCCCCAACCACTTTCTGTTGGGAACATCGTCCAACCTACCTACTTTGGGTGTTTTTGATGACTCAGATGCCTACCTCAGAAAACAATGGCGATTGTCACAAAAACTAGCCGATATGTTTTGGAAGCGTTGGGTACGAGAAGTTCTGCCTGATATGCGCCCAAGAAGTAAGTGGCACAATGAACAGAGACCCTTGCAAGTGGGAGATCTTGTGCTGATCGTGGACCCTAACTCGCCCCGAAATGTATGGCCAAAAGGTGTGATACAGGCCGTAATAGTTGGCAAAGATGGCCGCGTTCGAGTGGTCGATGTTAAGACAAAATCCGGCCTTCTGCGGCGGAATGCGACACGCGTCGCGCCTATCTCTATGGGTGATGAGTGCTGTAGCAGCACTGGGGAGGGGAATGTAGGCGACGCGTGAGAGTAGTGATTTTTATATTTTTAAGTACCTACATTTCTTGTGGTCCGTGAGAGTAGTGATTTTTATATTTTTAAGTACCTACATTTCTTGTGGTCATAAAATGCTCCGACGTTTGAGGCATTTTTACGCAATGTTCGCGGACGCGTGACGGGTTAACATAACATCTGTTATTTAATATAATTAGTAAGTAAACAATTGCTGTTCTAACCAGAGTAATGGCTATTGGCTAGCCCGACTACAAAGATTCAACTTTCATTCCTAAACCATAAATAAACGCGTTTATTATTATAAATACTCGCAGCGATTACAGTAAGGAAACTTCAATGGACTAGAGACGCCTAAATACTCGTGGAGCAGGTTTTTGGAACAAGTGTTTAGGCGTACGCGTACTTCTAATACTCAGTCCGCATTTTACCTAGTACGTCTCACCACTTTTGGGGAGGTACCACCGGCCACCTTTGTCTGTGTTTCCGCCAGAATGCTGTCTGCTCTATGCCAGATGACTGAATTTGATCCACCGCGGCCACCGCCACCGCCATTTCAGTGATGCCAGATTGGGGGGATTCCCCCCAAATTTTGGGGTTTTTTATAGTGATAGGGGGCAATTGGGGGGATATTTGGAGAGAAAAACGTGGGTATACGGAGGGAATTGGGGGATTTTTATTAATATAACAAAGCTTTAATCTGGGAAAACCACCCAGGTTTTGATGAATAATCGACAGTAAATAGGTGAAATATTAATTTATAAGAAATTATCACATTGTTTTAGATAATATTTGCACGAAATACATCATCATCATCGAAAATCATAAAATCTTATTTTTGGACAAAGAAATGTTACTATAAAAAAAGTTTTCGCGGGGTTTTAAGTTTGAATTTGAATATTATGAAAATGTTACGTAGGGTCTACATAAAACGCTGTTGTTAGTTTTCTTATCCGTTCATAATGTAACTTGTAAAGTTTCATGATAATTAATAAAATAGTTTTATCACAAATCGATGTAATACAAGAACATTTACACTTTTTGCCAATTCTCCGATAACATCTTTTGTTTACAAATACAACTTGCATAATCCGGCTTTTGTTTATACATAAATACCTGCTCTGGATATTCACGATAACAGAGCCGTCTTCATTATTGCTGCATTATTACTAAAGATAAGCTTAAGAGAGCGTTTTTGTGAAGCGAGTCGAATGTGACGTCACGCCTTCCAGGATCGCCCGTCATGACATTTTTACTTGACCAATGAAATAGTAAAAAAATGTATGCCATTTGGGGGGTTTTTTTCTTTAATACTTCAATTTTGGGGGGATTTCGACGAAGATTTGGGGGTAACGCGAGACGGTCATCTGGCAACACTGCGCCATTTTGTCAATGTCAATTCGTCAGCGTCGGTTACGGCCACGCTCTCTGCGCTCGCCGTCAATTTATTGTGATATTGTGTAAAAGTGGTTTGAAACATGCCTGGGTAAGTAATAAACATTTCTGATAGTAAAAACAGTCGATTTCGACCAGAAATAGTCATTTCATCAAACATGAAAAACCGTTGAAGAGACGCTGATTCATTTCGAGGTATTTTAGCCAAAATTATTGTTAGAAATGCAAACTATGGTTATTACGTGTGTTTTTATGTATTGTATTATAGTTATTAGGCGTTTAATTTGAATATTATCGTATTTTGGTTGTTTTGAATTCGAAAATCAAATTACGTAGGTAAACCAGAACTACTGCGGACGCGCTAGCCAATCAAAGAGCCGAACGATTTCATAAATCGATAAAATTAATAGATAGATAAGGCATCCGTTATATATTTTTTGTTGACTTTTTTATTCCTGGATTTGAATGTTGAACGTATTGGAACTGAAAATTTAGTGTAGGTGTGCGTTTTTTTGTGTGTGTGTGTGTGGCCGTGTGTGTCTCCCGTCCGTCAAGAACTACCTGCCTACTATCCTACCCAAGTTAATTTGTGATTATTACCCAACTTTTTTTTTTAATGATTTTATTTGATCGGACCTTGATCGATGGGGTTTACGAAACGTACGAGTCAAATTTTGATATATTCTGTGGGACGACCGAAGTGGCGGAGCGAATAACGTCACGGGTTTTTCTAAGATTTGATGCTTTCAGCTTGTTGCTATTTCGCTCAAACTTGCACAGAGTCTACGAGAATAAATGAGATACAAGTATCACATAGGCTAAATCTCTAGGCAACACTTTGAAGCGACCAATTTTCGATCACCGCTGACCGGCGACCGCAGTTGGTCCATATTCCATAGTTGATCATTCCACTAGGGAGGGATGCCCAAAAAAGTCTGTTGTATCGATATATCGCATCGTAACCGTATCGAATCGCCTTGTATCGATACGCGATGTTATCGCATCCCTTTGTATCGATATATCGCATCGTAACCGTATCGCATGCATATGTAATGGCGGCACCACACATCGTTATGCGTTATTTGCTATGCGGATACACTGTATTCGCCAAATATTTGTTATGTGGGCGTACAACAAACACGCCATCCACACTTCGTGCCTGTGTACCAAACATATGTGGTGCGTTTGGCTTTTGAAAAAACAAAATGAATGTATTGACTGTGGCTGCTACTTTTACAGATTAGAGTATATGTCCGACACGACCACCGTAAGCGAGCGAACACGAGTGAATGAGTAAACGAAGTGTGGGCAGTCGACACGCATATTCTGCTTATTCGTGTCCTTTGAAGTGTGTCTAAAAACCGACAGGTGGATGGATAGGCGTATTTGCTGTTCGCGCTTATGCGTTATGCGGGCGAATAAAGCAAATATAGACGAATAAACCCTCCACACTTCGTCGTATGCGGGCGAATAAGGCGCATAACGCATAGCGCATAGCGAAGTGTGGTGCCGGCCGCCATAAGAATATAGGTACGTTGTGGATTGAACCTGTTACGACTTGCTGGGCGGTGCCATATAAAAAATGTAAGATATCATAAACATGAGATATGATATAAATGTAGCTTGAACTGGAACGGAATATATTAAGAGAATGCAATAATAAACTTTTATTAATCTAATTAGCGGCACTACAAACTTACAAAGGTAATGTAAATCAACCTAAAATTTTCAGGTATTAACAAAAGCCAGCTGCTCTTGTCCTATAAACAAATTGTCAATGGAAGATATCTCTTATTACGGATAACAATATTGTGACTGAGGGTAGGTAGGTTAATTATAAACATAAATAAATATATTGTAAAGAAACGTAAGTCATAGCTTGATACGATAAGTTGATACGATATATTTTTTGGAATATGATATATCGAGGCGTATCGTATGACTAAAATATCGTATTAAATGTCGATATATCGTATGGCGCTGTATCGATATTTCGATATATCGCATCGTATTGGGCATCCCTACATTCCACTTAGTGATGTGCCAACTCGGAAAAAACACAACTCGAGTTAACTCGAGTCGAAGTTCAAGTAACTCGAATTAAATTCGAGTTACACAACTCGAGTTAGCAGGAAGAAACTAAGTGTATGATTTGTTACATATTTGTTCTTCCATCCAACTCTCTGTTAGGACAATTATCATTGCTAAACTTCGTAGGCAGGATTGAAGAAAGACACCAAGCAACAAAGCATTAGGAGCGCCCATCCCGTTATATGTCCCATACAAACGCTCGTACGTGATTACGGCATTATAACAAATTTTCTTCCAAATATTTTATCATATGGGTATCTTGTGGTTACATAGGAACCTTATCTAGGTACTTATGTAACGAAAAATCTACTTTTTTGAGAAACAAATTCAGTAAACCCGTCCGAAAATCTGCTTATTTGCACAATTTTATCTGAACTTTGGCCGTTCACACATTTGGCACTCATACATTGAAAAAGTAAAAAACAGCTTCATAGAAACCTTGCACATGTAATGGAGATTCTAAATTACAAACATTTTTACCAAAAGCTTGTAAGGTTTTTTCAAAATAACGTATGTCCTGGTACAACTTTTGTGTAATTTCCGCGCGCCACTTCCTGTGATATTATCGCGTTCTCACTCACTCGTTTGTTTTCGAGCTTTGCGTTGGTTGAAACAAAACATTTCTCAATCACACTCGCGTGTAAGCGTGTTCGGGCGTTGGGGATGGGCGCTCTTAAGTCCGCCTTTGTACTTATGTGCATGAGGTGTAAATATAAAATTGTTTTGCAACTCGAGTATTAAAGCTAAAACTCGAGTTAACTCGATTTTAGCACAACTCGAGTTAACTCGAGTTAGTAAGTCGAGTTGACACATCTCTAATTCCACTGATTCCACAGCGCGCCGACAGGTTGCTGCTCTGTTCTGCTGTTAAGTGCATAAAAGTGTGTGAATTGTGTGTGTTTCGTGTAAAAAAAACATGCCTGGGTAAGTAAGAAACATTTTAGAATGTGGAAACAGTCGATTTCGGCCAGAAATAGTCATTTCAATAAACATGTAAAACCGTTGAAGAGACGCTGATTCATTTCGAGGTATTTTAGCTTAGATGATTGATAGAAATGCAAACTGGCTGTACTACGTGTGTTTTTATGTGTCGTATTAAGGATGGGCGTTTAATTTGAATATTATCGTAATTTTCTTGTGGTCAATTCGAAAATCTAATTTACGTAGGTACAACTTGAATCGCGCTAGCCAATCAGAGAGCCGGAATTTGCATTCAAGGTCAGGGAATCACACGATTTCACAGATCGTTGAAACTAAAGTACATAATACACTATACAATTTGTAGGAAATCAATTTAGGAACCTAGTTGTTAGCTAGTGATCACACTACACTAAATTGGATTCTAAATCGTACAGCCGACGCATTCGTGAAGAAGGATCGTACTGGGTAGCACGTTTCGAATTTTCGATTGATAGCGACGTATTTATCGAAACAACAGAAGATTGGGCTTGCTCTAGCCCAATCTATTCGTCTACCTACTCTGGTCTACTCGTCACCGTACTGTATGACTCGTCAACCTGCTGCATTTTTTTTTAAACCCATCTACACAGCCCAAGAGATCCACGAACTATAGATAATAATTATTGTTTGTGTCTAATTGGTTTTCATATTTTAATTAGGAATGTCTTAAAACCTATGTTAAGAAATAAATAGATAAATCTATGTTTAAAGAAATCTATTTCATTTCCTCAGAATAAACTGACAGCTTGTAATGGCCCCAACTTACACACCCATTTCACCCGAGATATGGCGGGTGGCGTGATGATATCTGGGCCTGGTCGATATCTCGACTTTATAACACCTAACACAAACCATGACAAATTGTTATTAAGTTTTGTGGTAGAAAGAAAATAATGCTTTCAACGCCTTCGACTAAAATGAGTTAGTCATCCCAGTCTACTCGTCCACTTTGCTCAAAGCACGGACGCCGACTAGTCGTTCTAAATCGTAGTGCCGTGATTAGGATTACACTGTCCTAAATCGTAGACAATTTAGGAAGTAGAGCGGTCGGGACCTCCAATTTACACTAAATCGGATCCAATCTGTTCTAACTGCGATTACACCTGCCGATTTCCTAAATTGCTTTCCTACAAATTGTATAGTGTAATAAGCCTTTATTGGATATGGCATCCCGTTGAATATTTTTTATTGACTTAATTTTTTATTAGTGATTTTGAATGTTGAACGTGTTGAAACTGTATTTGTATGTGTGTCCGTCAAGAAATGCCGACCAAATTTTTTATTTATTTTTTATTTTTATATACACGCTAAAGGACTTCAAATAATAATATATTTTTGATTTCAATGTAATTTTTTCTTATTTACATGTACAGACAGTATTTGACAGTATTTGCCGTATCTATATTTTGTGTGATCTGTGTTAACGTACCTACTTGTGTTTTGCTGGTCATTTTTTAGTGAAATTGTTCGTTTTGATTGTTGATTTGTGTAATGTTTTTGCTTCCAGCATGCCTTTTTTTAATTGCCTACCGTTTTGTAAATATCTTCAACGTGTAGAATATTAATTAAGATTTCAAATTGAGGCAACAGAATTTAAACAGTGATCCAAAGTGTGAGTAGGTGTTTTTTGCGCTTGTTTTCAAGTGGTTACCTTGGAAAGCCAATACTATTAAACTAATACATTTTTATCAACTGAAACTCTGTCTGTGTCAAGTATGTGAACCAAACATCATATTAAAATGTAACCCAAGCCACTAGGCGTTTGACCGTTCTGAGAATGGAAGTGTAAACAAAGCCATTCTTTTGTTTCGAATGCAGCAGTTGTAAATGACGTCATGGTTTGTTTTGCTTGTGAGATGAAAAAAATGTATGAAGAGGTCTGTTCTTTTGTTTGATTTATGTAAAATAATGTGTATTTGTGGAGATAAAACAATAGGTTTGTTGGATAAAAAGCTTTTTACAAAAAAGACAACCGCCTTCGAAAAGTGAAAAATAACTTTAGCACAGAACACAACATTGACTTTAGTTTCGAAATTCAGTGGCTTTGTTCTGTTTGTTGTTTTGTATTGCCACCGACTTCCGAAACTAAAGTGTGTGTTCTGTGCTAAAGTTATTTTTCACTTTTTGAAGGCGGTTGTCTTTTTTGTAAAAAGATTTTTATTTTCCGCTTTTTAGTACCTACCTCCTTCTCATCCAAATCTATTAAGAAGAGATTGAAAGTTAACTACTACAAAGATTGATGAAACTAAAACGTCTATGTAATCTTTTTGGGTATTTGTTGATTTTTTTAAAAGTGCTGAATCAATTTCGATAAAATTTATATGGGACCACCCCTGAAGCATACCCTATCCATAAAAATTTTCAAAATCGGTTTACGTTTGCCGGAGAAATCGCGTAACAAATCGCGCACATACCTACTTAATGCAAATTTAAGACTTAGGTAGGTATACAGTTTTCTCATGGATGCCATTGTCAGAACTAGACCAAATTGAAATGGGACCACACGGGAAGCACTAGCTTTCAAATAAAAAAGAATCATCAAAATCGGTTCACCCAGTCCAAAGAAATCAGGTGAATTGATAACCTCTTCCTTTTTTGAAGTCGGTTGAAAAGGATTACTTTTTTTTTATTATGTCTGATACACAAGAAACGGGGAAAAAGTCCCTCACACCGAACACACATTAAATTACTAATACATTACAAAGCAACACTATACTAAACCATACATGACTTGTTAGCAAATTTAATAACGATTCCAATGATATAACTGGTAACGAGCTAACTAACGTAATTTCGGACATATCGTCGTTTTAATCGGACGCGTCGGAAACTCGGAACCGTATGCGGCCACCCGGTTAGTATCACCCAGGATTCACCACATAGCACTGTATTTTGAGAGATATGAGAGTATTTTATTTTTTTCTTGCGATGTTGACGGGCCCTTAAACTCCACTTGTCATAGGCCTCACAGATGTGCGCAAGCGCGGATTACGGCCGCTCACAGATCAATACATCATAGACTATACTAGAGCCACAGTAATGTGCTAGAGCATTTGAATACATTACTCTATAATTCTATATCTATGGCAGATGCTTTACTTTATTTATTGTTCCACTTCCTATTATTACAGTGTTTAAATTTTTTTATTTTAGAAGTAGTAATAAGTTTTAAAAAGTTTTTAATATTAACCGCGTCCTATTACTACTCTTTCTTTTGCGTTTAACATAAACTTACGCGCGTTACAGAGAGACAAGTATTAAATGTGGAAAAGAGGGCTGCTTTTCCTTTTCATTTGATTTAGTGGTATGTTATTTATTATTACGTGAGATATTTAAAAGTCTAGCTGGGGTTGGATTTAGTATCCTTTAGCAGGAGTTGGGGTTGGGTCCCCGATTAAGACGTTAGGTGCCACTCTCATTAAAAGGAACTCCTGCCAAATCATACAAAATTTCAATCTCTAGCTGATATATCTAGCTCTGGTGTCGAGAGAATACCAGCCCCTTTAGACCGCCACAGTCATGTCTAAACGACAAACCAAAATGTGCCCACTGTCACTACATGACAAACTTTTGTACGTAAACTAGCTGACCCGGCCAATATTGCTTTGCCATATAAATTTAAAAAAATATATGTATAGTACAACCTATTCTCATGCTACCACTTCACATGGCGTATTTGTACAAATATTCGCCTTATTTGGATAATACAAAATTTACCCTATTGATATTAAAATCAAGTCCATTGTGGATTATAAAAATAAGGCGAATATTTGGACAAATACGCCATGTGAGTGGCTGATCAGATGTTCCAAATATACACAAAAAATAAAGATGAAGATAAGGCTTGTTAAATGTATAAAACAACATCTATATTTTTATTTCCTTTGATAAATTTAATGTAGGTACCTTGGCTCATCCTAGTTTGTATCTAATTGAACTTCTTTATATTTCATTATAATAAGAAATAATTTAAGATGTAAAAAAACTTACCTTTTAATAAGAAATATGAATTCGTAGCTTAGTGTTGACAGCACCTTATTGCTTATATGACGTGGAGGTCAAAAGGTTTATAAACTTACACTCTAATTAACTACTATAATTTACTTATGTTATTTTGTTACAGCTTAAACTTTTAATAAACTGGAATCAGTAAACATTTTTTGGTGAGTTTGTTAAAACACTGGTCAGGGGCAGAGATGGAGAACATAAGTATAGTTGATGTTGGTCAAACTGAGAGTGGTACCGTCATAGTAGATCTACCAACTGTGTGTGAGACACAATATGACGTGAAGGAGGAACCACATTGTGATGGTATGTTCTTAATTAAATATATCTTTTGACCAAAAAGCTACTAAAATAATATGTCAGTGTTGATAGATTTGACATATAAAAATGCCTTTTTTACTCAATACTCAATACTCAATATCTTTATTGCTTTTCCATAAGTACAAATATGCCTTTTGTTTATTTATAGAGCTGGGATCTGAAAATGTATACAATAGCAGTCCAGGTGTAACAGATGTAGTACAACCACATGATCCTGAATTAGAATCAAAAGATAATATCTCTTTAACGGGGTTTGAAATTGAAATGAACGAAGAACAAATAGTATTTAAGAGGAAACGAAGAGCCAGGGAGATAGAAAGTAAGTATTAATTAGGTTAGCCAAAAGGCCAACTGATATTGAGAGTGTCTGAGCGATTGGCTGCAGCTGTGCAAATCGCAGGTTCATCTCCCACACGGAACAAATATTTGTTTGCCGTTGTCTGTCTGGTTGTTTGTGTATGTGAGTTTATATGTTCAATACAAGAGAAATTCCTAGTGCATAATTATGTCAAAAATAGACATTTAAATAGATAATTAGTTGCCCAGCTTCTGTATTTGTTGCACATATTGATTTTAGTTACTTCACAAAAACATTTCCTGCTGGGGTAACCTTACTGCAGACAGACTTTTTCTTTTTTAATGGGTATATTGTTATAAATACTAGCTATATAATTAGTTGTCTAGATGAGGTAAATGTTGAAACTTATTTTGTATTTGTGCTTTCTTCATCTGTGAAGTTATTCAAGATCTTGCTGGAGTAATGTTTTTGGTATTGCTGGATCTCTGAAAAAGTTGGATAGATTCTTATCACCTTTTGTACATGACTTCTTAAGAAACAGTAATAATAAGTTATGCAATAAAATAATTAAAATAATGTACCATTCAAAAGTTGTTTAACTAAATATAAGAACACTTGCATAGATCCTAAAACTTTGAATAAGAGGTCTAAAGACTTACTTTAAACATTATTTTGTAGCTTTTTACTACCTTCAAATGTATATGATATTTCATTAGTATCTTGTTAGTAATTAACAAATTATGATGAAATTCAGTTCTCCACATCCACGGTCAGAAAGCGCGCGTTGTTATTTAGCCACTGATAAAACTATAAGCGCAACAAATTTAAAAATGTGTGCAACAATTACAGAAGCTGGGCAACTAATTACTTAACATTTATGCTAAGGCCACACTACGACATCAAATCTTCGCCTTTTCGCGACAATGTACACTCGGCCAACGTAATTGATTTACAGGCCACACATACGGGATATTGTCACTGTGTGTGTAAATGAACTAGTCGGTTGGTCGGTTATGAAGTTAAACTGTTTGTGTGCGTATGATATACCCACGTATACCAATTTTAATTGAATGAAGTCCAATATTTCAACCTTATAAATAAGGACCAGATAGCCGGTCGGTGGAAGCACTTAAAAGATAAGCCTCGTGTCGTAAGATCAAACCCCGGCAGGTGTTGTGGTTTTGGGTTTGTATGATATACCCACGTATACCAATTTTAATTGAATGAAGTCCAATATTTCAACCTTATAAATAAGGACCAGATAGCCGGTCGGTGGAAGCACTTAAAAGATAAGCCTCGTGTCGTAAGATCAAACCCCGGCAGGTGTTATGGTTTTGGGTTTTTATTTTTCCTTAAAACATTAATATTTTGTGTCAAATAAAATTACTTAAACAAAAAAATAAAAAGGTAATTAAATAAAACCAATAAAATAAATCAAAATATTTTATTAAATAACCTAGGCGTTGGAATCATCGATCACTAATAAAAGATGGAATGCGGAATCCTATTGTTCCTTATCGCTATTGGGTCATTAGTGAATGAGCCAGCTCGTTTCGACCATTATGTTTCTTACATGAGTTGGCTTAGGGTTCAATTTGGCATGGGTTATAATATTAGCAAATAAAAAAGTACGTGTAGCCAATACAATTATTTATATAACGCAGTTTGCGTTATTATATTGTAAAAATATTATTATATCGCTATTGATACCTAACTTTTTTATGATTAGAACACTATTGGCAACTTCATTAAGAGTTTATAAGACAAGACAAAGTTTTCTTTTTATTGAATATGAATGGACGATGATGAATGAATTGTTTTTTCAATGTATACAAATTTAAACAAAGTGGAATTGAAAGTGAAGTGAATCAACATGTTAGATAGTAAGAAATTAATTTAACTTCTAACTGAATAACAATAACATCACTTACACTTCAAAATATATACTGCAAATAACTGTCAACTACGGACTATACATAATAACTTAGGTGTTTATAAGAGAATCACGGCAACATGAAGTAGCTTTTAAACCTAAGTATATTAATAGTAATTCGGCTTCGTTTACAGTATTTTAACGCTATCCATAAACGACTTTAAACATTTCTCATCACTAAAATAAACACATTGTTCTCCCAATTAAAATGAATATATTAATATGACCTAGCGAATAGAATTTGTTTTTGCCGGTTAGCGTTGGACAGAAAAATCTTCCGTGGTGGCTTACTGCAACTTAAACCAGCTTCATGCCGGTCAGCAGGTGATATCGCACTGTTTGTAAGCACACATGTCATTATGTGTTGATGCAGTTATGCGGGTGGATAAAAACGGATTAGTCCCGTAAACAGCCTTGCCACGATGTCGTGGTAACGAGCCGAAGAATTCGCCTTCGGTTTTGGCCCACGTCGATGATGGTCTATTTCTTCAGAATACGCACTCCGATGGACACATAACTGCACGGTTCTCCTTAATGAATAATAACAAAATAATATTTAAAATAATGCAGATAAACAATGGTGAATTGGTGGATAATTAATCATAGATAAATTAACTGACTGTCTTATATTGCCTCATTGTAATAAAACTTATTATCGTTATTTATTTATTAGATAAATAATAAACGTGTTTCATGACTATTTTAATTACATAATTTAAAAGTTTTTCTTTATTTCGACAAAATGTTTTATGTTAGACAAAAACAGACTGGCATAAGTAAATTTTATCAGAATCAAATTCTGATATATTTAAATATTATTTTACATTAATTTAGTCATAGGTCAAAGGTGAGATAAGTTAAGAATTTGAGTTGGAATATTACTAACGTAATGAAAACATTGTCACGAGTAGCTTTGTTACTCACTGATATTAATAATCACCTTGCAATTTCACTAACGAAAACGTTTTGCTCATGCAAAACAATGAATTGCGTCTTGTTGCATGTTTGGAAGAAGTTCAAGCACAATTGGATCACAAACAAAGAACGCACAGAAATATAAGTGTTCATCTATATACTTAGGATTACAATTTATATTCGTAGACTGACAACTAAGAATGCTCATTTTTTATAAACTAAGGTGGAAGTATAAAAAAATAATCAACAATTGTGGGTAGTTATATCCTAAACGGTCAAAATAAATTGGCTGAGAGTTCCGTGCGCACTTCTCAAACGTTATTTTACTCATCTGTGAACGGAATTGAATTGTTAGCAATTCAACTAGGTAATGAAAGTTTTACGAAAATTGTGTTTACAAAACAAAAAGAATGTATTGCAACCGAGATTTGATCTTGAGACTTCTTAATAACTAACCAGATACGTTAGCCGTTGCGCCAAACCTGTTACAATGATTGGGTGCGAAATATTATAACTTATTCAATTACACAGATTATTGATGACGATACATACATTGATATTATAGTTACTGCTTAGTGACCGAGTGACGCGACATACGCACACTAATAAAAAGCAGAACTCGTTCGTTTTATTTAACGTTTTGTGTATGTCTAACTCTTCATACCGCGTGTGCGTGCAATGTGTAAACTAATTACATTGTTCGACTGTACCTAGCCGTAGCATTAAATTACTATTTTCGACATTATTTTGCTGCAATGTCGAAAATGTGCGGGGCAATGTTTTATTGGAACGAAGTTCCTTATCGCGCGTTGTGAAAGGGGGCTAGACGGAAAAAATTCTTACGAAAAGTTGTCACGACATGCTATAATAAGCTAAATTGAATCGTTGGAACTGTCAAATAGAGTTCATTATTAGTTGAATGGCGGCTTTTCTATGAAAATATTGGAGCGAATTAAAACCTTATTTTTGCTATTTTTATTACTTCACAAACGCAGACAATTCGAACAGAAAAATTGAATCGTTGGAACTGTCAAATAGAGTTCATTATTAGTTGAATGGCGGCTTTTCTATGAAAATATTGGAGCGAATTAAAACCTTATTTTTACACATTAACCGTGAAATTCGGTTGCACATAGCTCCTATTGTCCGGTCGGGCACCAGCCTAGATACGTTTCTCAGAATAATTTTATCATACCTAGTTTGGTAAAATTTCAATTTTTAACCGTTTACGTTTACAAAATAAAGTCCGAATTCGCTTTTCGTAGAATATGTTTATGTATTTAAAGGCGGCGCGGCGAACTCTTTGAACTAGGTACCTACGGCGATATGTTTAGTACCTAAGTTTATTCGCTCAAATTATTATAACTTCAAAAAAATAAAATTTTATTACAATTCCTTCACTAATTAATCGAAAGGAACTTCGTTCCATCCGGGTGTCCCTTGACACCTCTCAAGTTTTTTTTTTAATATTAAGTAGGTATAGGGTATAGTATCCTTTTGGTTAACACTTCCCGTGATCCAAGAGCTGGTTTTCCAACGTGGCAATGCAGCCAGTCTCTTGGGCACATTCCCAGATGACGGCGATGTGGAGGAATTTTTGGATGCCTTATTATTTTAGTGTTTTTTTTTTTTTGGGTTAAGTTATAGGTTTTTATTTTCTATTTTATGTGTAAATATTGAATTAAAGTAGGTTAGTAACTACAATCAGTGTATTCATAAACTAAAAAAAAATTAGATAGTTTATGGTTGGGGTTGTGCTCAGTTCTTGATCTTACCTATCATTATTGTCACCAGACAATGCTATTCCAGTTTTGGGTTTAAATTGACATAAATTTTTGGTGTAACAGAAAACTCAATTCTTTAAACACAGAGGCACCCCTTGCGAAGAAACCAAACCCAGAGGCACGGAAAGCTAACCTAGAAGATGCAATCAAACTCCAGCAGAAGAAAACAGAACAACCAGAAGTGAAACTTAACTGGAAAACTCCAAATCGTATGTACAGATCTTCTACTAAAGTCGTAGTAATAGTAATATAGTAATATATTTATTTGCTCTAAAACATGGTATAAAAGATCTTAGAAATAAATATAGCACACATGTTTTGCTTAAAATAAAGCATGCAAATATTTAGATTTTAGACACAATATAAAATAACATACAAATTAATTCTTATGATTTAAAAAATCCTTAATGCTATAAAAATTACATTTATTTAGCCATTCGGAAAGTTTTATTTTAAATTGTCTCGCGTTCAGACCTTTAAGTTCACTGGGGATTTTATTATAGATACGTACACTCATAGCCCCGCAGTTTTTATTATATTTTAAGGTTTTAGGGTGGTGTAACATAACTAGCCGGTGTGGATCTCGTCGGTTTCTTGGGTTGACCTCGCCTATAGATTGGAACATGTATAAGTGCCTCAAAACAAACATACATGTCTCAAATATATACAAGGAGGGCAGAGGCAGCAAACTAAGTCTTTTAAAGAATGGTTGGCATGATTCATCAGATTTGAGTCCACATATTGCACGTAGGCACTTTTTTTGGGCGACAAATGCTTTTTTTAGGTCTGTACTGTTACCCCATATAACTAATCCATAGCGCAATATAGATTCTACGTATGCATGATAGGAGATAATAGCCGTCTTTAAGTTAGTTACGTTTTTGACCTGTCTTAATGTGTAGACAAATTTATTTATTTTATTACGTACTTTATTTATGTGTTCTTTCCAGTTTAAGGCTTGATCAATAACTAGTCCTAGGAATTTGGTATGTGTAACCTTGTTAATCTTTGGATTCTGGTTGATCTTGAAGATCTTTGGATGTTCAAACTAAAATTGTACTTCTTATTATAGGATTGATTGAATTGAATGTACACAGATTTATTAAGATTTATATTTAAATTATTTATATTTAGCCAATTAATTAAATTATCTATTGTTAAAGAACAATGGCAGCCACCCATACATTGTTTTAGTTGAGATTTAATTCCTACGTCTTTAAATGAAAAAAATCTTATTTAACTCAGCGTCACTTTCTGAACTAGTTTGTGCAAGATTTTTTGTTCCAAAAGGCCGAGAATAATAAATATTCAGTCATGAACTTTTGTAGGTTATGTCTATGGTAACTTCTATAATCCAAATTGAGGAAGTAAAAGAGCAATATCGCAATAGTATTTTATTAATCTAGTTAATTCAGAATGAAATGTTGTATAAGGTTGGTAATCCCAGTTGTAATATATACTCTTTGGCCTTACCTTATGTAAATAGGTATCTACAACATGAACATCAATATCAACTAATCAACAGTTGTCAATAATATCATTTTTACTCTGTGTATGACTGACAGATCTGTCTACGACTCTTGGTCTATAACCAAGCTATTTTTTTTAGATTTTGGTTACTAGTCTTTTTGCCAGTCATTAATCGAAAGTAATTTATTTATTTTTACACCACAGTATTTTTACCTACCTGCAAAAAACACTTACATTTAGAAATAAACTGTATTGTTAATTCATTTACCCCGTTTAATTGTAATAACAAACTGATTACAATATTTTTATGCTGTACATACTGTCACTTGGCAGAATAAATATAAAATGGCAACACGAAACGTTAATGAAAAAGTCAAATAAGTTTACATTTAATAAATTTTTTATAGCCGGCCCTAACTGGTTAATGTGATACTTTGTAAAATCGTAGAAAAATTATGGAATTTCTATCGTATATAAGTCACTTTTAGTCGCTCAAATTTAAGTCAGCTAAGATTTCGCCATTGTTCTTTATTTCGTTTTCATGGTCCTTAATCGTATTGTTTTTTTTTATCTGATGATACTATGATAGATACGTCATCTGCAAATAGAATGCATTTATGGTGGGTAACTTGAGTTATATCATTAATATATAATAGAAAAAGAATTGGTCCCAGTATACTACCTTGAGGTACGCCGCATTTAATAATGTCATATTCTGAGAAGTATGGTATCATATCCCTATTTTCATTTAGTTTTGTGACCATAACACACTGTTGCCTATTATTTAAGTATGAAGATAACCATTGTAGTGGAGGTCCCCTAATGCCCACATTCTGTAGTTTTTGCAATAGGATATCATGTGAAACTAGGTCGAATGCTTTTGAGAGATCAAAGAAAAGCCCCGTTATCAGGTGTTTATTATTAATGCTCGTTAATACATTCTGCATGAAAGAAAATATTGCTGACGTGGTAGATTTTCGCTTTTGAAAGCCGAATTGCTCTTTACATATAATTTGGAATTTGTCACAATAGCTGATAATTCTTTTATAGGTACATGCATTTTTCGTATAATTTTGAAATTATGGGTATTAGTGTTATGGGGCGATAGTTGTTTACATCACATTTATCTCCATTTTTAAACATCGGCTTCACAACTGATCTCTTCAAAGCATCAGGAAAGACCCCGAATGTGAAAGATAGATTAATTAAATAAGTCAGTATGTCAGTTAATTCATTTGTACTTGCTTTGATAATTTTTGTATTTATTTCGTCATACCCCTCAGAGTTAGTTGCTTTAAGCCGCATTATTTCTTGTTTAACATCATTTGGTAACATGGGCATCAGATACATCGAGTTTACTGTTGTAATCTGGCTATTGGAGCTATCATTACTTAATTGCGCTGGCTGATGCGTTGATGTTATAAAATGACTGTTGAAGGCAGAAGCTACCTCTACTGGGTTTGTTAGTAACGTATCATTAACTTTGATATGATCAATATTGTCTTTAGGGTTAGCATTATGGATTTGCTCTTTGATAACTGCCCATGTAGCTCTACATTTGTTTTGGTTTCTGTTGATAAAATTACTGTTTGCAATTTTTTTAGAGTTGTAAATACATTTCTGTAATAATTTGGAATATGCTGTATATTTATTTTTGTTAACTTCGTTTTTATTTTTGTAGTAGCGGTATCGTAAAGACCTTTTCATTGCACAGCTAACTTTAATAGCCTTACTTATCCAGGTTCGTTTACGTTTATTTAATGTAACTTTTATTCTATTTTTTGGGAAACAAAGGTTGTATAGAAGGCAAAAAAATTCATGAAAATGATTAAAAGCAATATTAGGATCGTTGTTTGTGTACACATCCGACCAAGACAGGCTTTGTAAATATCCTTTAAATTTTTGGATATTGTCTAGGCTATAGTCCCTTTTGTAAATGTGATAAACAAGGGGTTTTAGGGCTTTATACTTAACAGGGAAGCTAAGCATTTGTGCTGTGTCGTGGTCAGATAGATAAAGCGGTAAAACAGACGCTGTTGCATGTGGAACATTACTCAACATGTGGTCAATACAAGATGACTTGCGGGTGGGTATGTTAATGTGAATTTTCATATTATGGTTGTACGATAGGTCTTGGAATTCGTTTGTAATGTGACCTAACTTTAGAGTATTTATGTTGAAGTCACCTGTCAAGACAATTTGTTTTTTAGATTTATACTTATTAGATAAATCAGTTAAAAGGTAATTTATTAAGAAACTGTATGGGGTCCGACTGAGGTGTTCTATAAACACAGATAATTATTAAGTTATATGTTACTATTTCCACACCACATATCTCAAATGAATTTTGCATTGCATATTTGTTTAGAAATTGTAACTCTTTAAACATTAATTGTTTACCCACCAGAATGCAGGTTCCACCTCTCCGCTTATCTCTGCAATAACTAGCAGCCATATGGTAGTCGGTCATTTTAACGTAATCTTCATAACCTTTTTGTAAGAACGTTTCCGAGAGGCATATAACGTTTGGATAATTATGGGACTTTCGAAGCTGCTGCAGTGTTATTTCCAAGACATCTTGTTTCGATAATATACTGGCAATATTTTGATGTAATATTCTAAAAGCAACATTGACAGGTGTTTGTGTAACGTTAGCCTCAAAAAAAGGTATCATTTTTGTCCAATTTCGGAAAATAGTACGGTATAGGTCCTTTTTGTTACTTGTTCGGGTGATAATTTAGTGTTGATAGATTGACGAGTTTCTGCATTTACTTTATTTTTAAAATAAAACGGTATATTGTACCTTTTCTTGGTTCGTTGGTTTTGAAAGTGTTGAGATTTAAGTTCATATTATTTAGCGCTATAAGTTTACCGAGTTGAATTGGGTTCAAATATTTTTCGCTGTAATCATTACAATCTATCACGTAATTAATTTGTTTACAAACATCGGCTTGCTTAAGCTGTTCACAGTTTATGAAATGGCATTTTTTATAATTCTTACATATATTTGCTATATTATAATTTAGTTTGTTGACATCTATGTGAACATTTTTATAAACACTTATAACAATTACAGTAAGATTAGAGCATGTGTCTAGTATAATTTGCAATTGCGATAGAACAGACTTTATGTTATGATCATTTTCACCTAGGCATACTACGAGTTTGTCACGTGATCTTAAGCTAGTTTTCCGATAGTTCTTTGTTATTTCACTGCTCTTCGCGTTTGCTTCGCGTTTGAATTCGTTTCAGCGTAAACTCCATATTGATCATACTGTGTATTCTGCCTCGAGTGTAAGACGGCTGCAGCTAGGCCGACGCATTGCTGGGCACCGAAGATACGGATTATATTTCCAGGTTGCAGTCTTGTTTGCCCTGTCGTAGGGTAAATAGTATGTCGACGAGTATGTGGAATACTTTCAGTTTTCTGCGTTGTGGTGAGTATTTGCGACAAATCTTCAATTCGTTTTGTAAGGGCCATTATTTCTTGGTCTGCTTTTATTAACTTTTGTTGTAACACTGAGATTTTTCCCTGTAGACACAGTTTGAATGGCGTTAATCCTATCGAGAGGGGTGAGGAGAACGTAGCTTCTCGTGAAACTGCCTTGATCTTCTCTTTATTGTTACGTGAAGGGCTGTTGGCTAATAATGTGGACGAGTGGCATAAAGTTTTCATTATTTTTATTTCCGCAGTCAGTTTCGATACTTGTTTCTGAAGATTATTGTTTTCTAATATTTTTCTATCTAATTCACTTTCTGTGCTAGCAAGTTTCTGGGTGAGCTCGGTTATCGTATCTTTCATTTCTGAGATAGTAATCAAATTTGATATTGTGTTGACTACAATTTTCGACAGTTTACTCGGTGTGGTAAGAGATTCATCTGATGTCTCATAATCAGTTAGTATGTGGGAATCCTGGGTTTTCAAAGTATTAAGATCTTCACAGATTAATGATTGCTGATTCCCTGTAGGGGGAGCCTGCTCTGGCGGTGTAAGGTTGGCGGATAAGAGTGGTTTTCTCCTTAAAGTAATATTAGATGTTATTTCCCTTGTGGAAGCGACTTTCTTTTTGATACACATTTTGCAACGCCATTTCTTTTGAGATTCCTTGCTCAATAAACGATATGTTTGTTCTGGATAACCATCACAGTCTGGTTCAAATCTGTTATCACAAACCGAACAAAGAGCGGTCATTTTTATGTCAACATTCTTTTTACATCTGAAACATATCACCTGAACTGGAATCTTACGATCCCTGTTGGAAGCCTTAGATATTGCTGAGGGTGTCATTTTGTTTTCCCAAATGTCACAGATGGCTAGATGCTTGATCAATACAATATTTTACTTATTAGGATGTGGTCGTACCTCTACTATTGAACAATAACAACAGGTGGTGCTCTTTTTAGTCGTGTTATGCAATGTCAGAGATTCAAATATTTATAAATTAACGGCGTGAAAAGTATTTTAACAAAGAATCTCAAAATATCAGTAGTTGAAACGGTTGTGTATTATTTATATTATTATTATATGTATGCTTCAGATATCAATGTGTCAAAAACGGAACGTTTTCCTATAAGTTCGCTAATCAGCACCAGATGGCGAGAGTGTAGCAATTTATGTCAGGAATATGGTAATTTACAACGTTAGGTGCTGGAACGCGCCCACCGGTTTTAAAGTAGGTAGTGGGGTGATGTTATTGTTTTTAAATGTTCAACGTTCACTTTGCTTAATTTGATCCACTTTTCGACGATTTAACACAATTCCATATATTTATAGTTAGTTATAATCTATATTATTTTGAAGATTAGTGAACTAATAGTTTAAAAACAGTTACTTTATTGTTTATTCACTGTTTTTTTTAAAAACACTTAATCACACTCCACTAGGTTTTTAACCTTTACTGTTCTATTTTTCTACTCTGCAAACGATATCACTTGAAAATCAGACCATAGCTGATTGATTTTTAATGTTTTACAACGAATCACTTTGAGTTTAAATAATTAAATTCGTAAATTGGCTAGGAGACGAATTTATTTACTTTGCGATCGCAGCGCCACCGTCCTTAAAATATTGTGAAACCCACAGCTGAAACAGACAATAATACAGAAGAAATGAATCACTTAAATACTACTAGGAGTTACCTACAAGGCATATTACAATAACAAAAAGTTCCCTTTTTATTGTAAGAACTGTTTGTGAACAAACGCGGTACGATAACGACGACGTCGCGACGGGTCTGATAGTTGAATCATGCATTCTCGACCGTATTTTCTTAGTAGAAAATTAAAAATCGCATCAAGTAATTCGAAGACTGGTTTGTGCAACTAAAACTGTTTGGATCCAAGACGTAAAAACAGTTGTTTTCGTTTGAACTTTGATTATCCGAATTGTTCTCGTTCGCAATTAGTTCGGATAATCTACACTCGCGAGCAACCATATCGACTCAAGCCTTGTCGGCGCACACATACATTGATACAACTAAAATTATGAATGGCAATTATTAAAATTATATGTCATTCGAAAGCTTATGATGTCAGCTTTAATTTGATATCATTAAAATGTTCATAAAATGAAACTACTGGGCCAAACGATGTTAAATTTTTATGGGACCAAAATTGAAATCCATCCATCATTTTTGAAATAAATGATGTCTGAACGCAAGAGTAGGAAAAACGGGAATTTAGGAAAAAGGATATGTGTCTCGTATTTGACAAATTAAACAAAAAATTTTAAAAATAAAATTAATTTATTTAAATCAGTATTTCGTATTGCCCCCTCTAGCCCTAATTACATCCTGCAGTCTGTTTTTCACGGACCTTATCAATTTTTTGACATTTTCTTGAGGAATGCCGACCCACTCCTCTAATAATGCTGTCTTTAGCTCGCCTACGTTTGAAGGGACTGGATTTCTGGCCCGAACTCTTCTTTTAAGCTCGTCCCATAAGTGCTCGATGGGATTCATGTCAGGACTGAGCGCAGGCCAGTCCATCGTGCGTAATTCGACCTCTTGCAGAAACTGTCGAGTGACTCGTGCCGTGTGGCAGCGGGCATTGTCGTGCATTAACACGAAGTCTTCACCGACAAACCCTGCGTAGGGCACAACATGATCCAGTAGAATGTCGGTGATGTACCGATCAGCTGTTAGCCCGCCTCCTCGGCCGCCCCCAGGCACGAAAACAAGTTCGGTTTTTCCCTCTAAAGAGATACCAGCCCACATCATGCACGAACCGCCGCCTTATGCCACTGTTTCAGCGAAACAACATTGGGAAAATCGTTCCCCCGGACGCCTGTAGACTCGGCCTCTCCTGTCACTGCCATGCAGACACATTCTGCACTCATCAGTAAACAGGACCGATCGCCATTGCGCAACGCTCCAATTGAGATGCTCTCGAGCAAATTGAAGGCGCGCTTGTCGGTGGCCTGCAGTCAATTTAGGGCCCGTCGCAGGTCTTTTTGGTGTAAAGCTGGCTTCCTTCAAGCGTCTTCTCACTGTCCACTCGCTGACAGCCACTTGTCGTACACGTCTCAGTTCTTGCTGCACATCAACGCCCGTAAGGTGTCGATTGCGCAGCGAGGTTGAGACAATGAAGCGGACGTCTCTCTCTGAGGTGCACCGGTGGCGGCTCGTTCTTGGTCTCCGATTGAAGGCACCAGTCTCTTGGAACCGTCTGTATACTCGGGATACAGAAGACTGGCTCAAGTGGAGCTGGGCAGCGACTGCTCGCTGACTTAACCCTTGTTGCAACAAGGCAACAACTTGAGCGGCTTCTTCTGGTGTGGTATCCATGGGTTAGCGAAAACAAGGAATGCAATTTACGGAGATGTGTACCGGTCAACCTGTAACGAGCAACTGATAAGATAAACCGGAAGTGGGGGGTTTTATAGCGGGAGCAGGTAGCGCAAGTCGTGGATTCCTAAAGAGGTAATTTACGCTGACGGCCAATTAAAATGTGTCAATAAATCAGCGCTTAGTTTTTATTTAAGGTATTGATGTTAATTGAAAGCCTAATTCTTCAGCTTTCGAATGACATATCACTTTTGTAATTACTATTTTTCGTTTTAGGAAAATCAATGTATATGTGCGCCGTCTAGGCTTGAGTCGATTTGGTTGCCCGCGAGTGTAGTTTCTACTGTAACCTCATTCCACATTTATGATATTTATTTTTATTTTATTTGTATTTGTTTTCTACAACATGTATCCACTTTGTTTTAGTTTAAGTCTTGTTGTGTAATGTGCGTCACTTTCTCGGGAATAAATGGTTTTTCTTTCTTTCTTTCTTTCTTTCTCTCTATGATGACCATATTTTTCTTTTTTTTTTTTTAGTTACTCACAAAGATGTAGCTGAAATAGTGCAGGAAACGGTGGTAGAAAAATCTCCTTCCACAATGTAAGTATAAATGGCGGTATAGTGGTGGTTACTTAGACGTAAATAATTATGTGCAAAAGGTACCCCAAGATACCTCATACAAAGTGGAGTAAAGTGCAAATCCGGACGGCAAAGTTTTGTAGTGATTTCAAACTTCTTGAATGTCCTTGCGAGCACCCAGGTGCGCGTAAGAGAAAATGCTCTAAGTGTCGTAAGCGTAATTACACACTTGAACTTTAGAAATCTCAACAAACGTGGCCAAGAGCGAGCTAGAAAGCAGATATTTACTTCGAAACGTGTACGGCTCTTTAAACAAAGACTGCGTTTCATAGTTTTAAGATCAACAAGTCATTTACAAAATGTTCTCCAAAAAGAAAACTTTCGGTAAATTTGATAGTTGTAACGACTGTGTTATGTTATGTCTAGTCGCAAACTTTGGGTAAACAACACGAACTTATTCCAAATAACATAATTTTTTAATGTATTTAAGTGTTGTCCGGGCAGATGTCCGGGAAAAAATATAGTACTAAGGAAGTCTCCGTTTCTTGTCTCTGTTCTTCAAACTTTAGGCTAATAAGCACTAAATATTCCTATCACTGCTCATCAGTCATATCTATGAATGTTTTTGACTTTTTGACTAATTTGAATTTTTTTTAACTTAGCAATTCACAAATAAAATTATTTTACACTCATGGTAGGTAATTACAAATATACGCAATACAGTCCCTTCGAGGGTTGTTATATAGAGTTTACACTGTAGTTATGGCTGATTACCGGGCATGGTACAAATAGTGAAGTTTTATAATCTTTTTAGCATGGCGAGAGACGCCGCCATGAAGGCGGCGTCCAGGTCCAGGTCCAGGAGTGTAACCCCCAGTCCTGGGGATAGGCCGCAGCCGCTGCGGAGCAGTGCTGCCCGGCGGGCCTTACATATGAACTTGCTGCACGAGGTCCCCGTCTCCGATCCTCCTCTGTCCCCGTCCCCGCCGCGGTGAGTCTTTTTCATAGCGTAAATAACGTATTATTTTTGTTACAGTGAAGTAAT
Source organism: Charanyca ferruginea (assembly GCA_947361185.1). Taxonomy (NCBI): domain Eukaryota; kingdom Metazoa; phylum Arthropoda; class Insecta; order Lepidoptera; family Noctuidae; genus Charanyca; species Charanyca ferruginea. The sequence continues at coordinate 3,303,143 of OX376081.1, read as the reverse complement.
TTGTATTTCTTATCTTTGTAGCCGCTACGCTTTTCCCGTCCAGGCGACCCCTGGTGGTTCTCTCAACGTGCAAGGAGACCCCTTGCCCGTGGAGCAGACCCCAGGTGGTCGCGTTCCTATTGGACAAAACGAGCCGGCCTTGCCGTTGTGGTAAGTTGCATTTCTTCAGAGTATCTCCACGGTACGTTTTCAAATTTGGTTATATTTTTTACGATATTATATTTGCTCACAGGTCTAGCGTAGTGGAGCGGGTGGAGCGGCTGGACATGTCCGAAGAGGAGACGGAGGACCTTATGGACAACCATCCATGGCACGTGCAGCGGTGGATGGAGGACCTGCCGGGCGTCACCAACGTAGCTCGTTCTACTCCTCTCATGCCTAGCTCCACATCTGAGGTGGCTGCCACCACCGAAGTTGATGCTGTCCCATCAACTTCGGGAGTGACAGCACCTTCCAAGAGAGTACCTAGGTGTGATGGCAGTGACCTCGATAGCGAATTCGATGACGAATTCGATATCGAGCTCATGCCAAGTGCCAGGGACTTTCCTGACACTGAGGAGTTGGACGACCGGCAACAGCGTACATTAGCCGAGATCGAAACGGGGATGGACGACGCTGCCGATCGCTTATTGGGTACCTCGGCTAGTTTCGAATGGGTATCAGACTTTGACTCGTTCAGGGCTGTTCGTGAAGAGTTTTCAGGTCCTACCCCAGGGCCAGTCAAAGACTACGATTCGCCTTATGATGCCTTTGTCGACATTTGGGATAAAGACATCATACAGTTGATCGTCCGCGAAACTAACCGGTATGCCCAGCAGACGGTCGAGACTATGCGTTCGCGAGGAACATTGAAACCATCATCTCGCCTTCATTTGTGGACTGACACAAATGAAGAGGAAATAATGGTTTTTTTCGGAATGTTCATGTACATGGCTATCGACCCGCGGACGTCGCTATCTGAATATTGGTCATCAAACGCTGTTCTCCAAATGCCGGGGTTCAGACGTCTGATGTCCTATAATCGGTATGTCTTGCTGAATAAGTTTCTTCATTTTGTTGACAATGACGAGAGTCAAGTGTCGCAAACTGAAGAAACTTCTTCAACAAGACAGTCGGCTAAGCTGCGTAAGTTGGCACCTGTAATTGAACATCTCGGAAAAAAGTTCAATTCCTTGTATCACCTCGGGCCTGAAATCAGCATCGATGAGTCTTTGACCTTATTCAAGGGCCGTTTGTCCTGGGTCCAAACAATAAGGTCAAAGGCTGCACGATTTGGAATCAAGTCATATGAACTTTGTGAGGCCAGGACGGGTTATATGGCTAGATTCCAAATCTACACGGGCAAGGATGACAGTTCCGACGGTGAGCCATCGTCGCTTGGCGTCAACTTGGGTGACAAGAGCACGAAAGTAGTCCTTGATCTATTGCAAGGTCTTGAACGTCGGGGGCATTGTGTGGTGATGGATAATTATTACAATTGTCCATCATTAGCACGATACCTCAAGAGTTTGGGCTTTGATTGCTTAGGGACTCTTCGTCCAAACCGTCGAAACGTCCCTAGTGACATTGCTAAGGTGTCGAAGAAAGTGAGGAAGGGGACTGTAATATCTCGCCATTGTGGAGATGTTTCCATCGTTGCATGGAAAGACTCCAAAGTGGTGAATATTATATCCACCTATCACAACTCCGACACCTACATTGGGACTAGGGCGGGTAAAAGAGTTGTGAAACCTGTGTGTGTAAGGGATTACAACAGGACCATGGGGGGCGTTGATCTGAAAGATCAAAAGCTCTCCATGTACCTGTTGGAGCGAAAGAGAGGTGTGAAATGGTACATCAAAATGTTTAAAAGGTTGTTGAATGTGAGCATCCACAATGCTCTTGTTATGTATGTGGGATCGCTGGAGCGGCGCGGTCAACTGCCCATAACGCATCGTGAGTTTCGCTATGAGCTTGCAGATTCTCTGACTAATCGGCATCGCCCCCCTATAGTTGAGATTAGCAAGCCAGTAGCTGACCTCATGAGGCTCAGGCAAAACATCGTGCACGCGCCAGAGTATTCGATAGGTGGCCATAAAAGATCTAGATGTGTGTTGTGTTATCGAAAGAAAGTGAACAAAAAGGTTCAGTCGAGGTGCGTCACTTGTGACGTATATCTTTGTTTCGCGGAATGCTGGACAGTTTGGCACTCTGTAGCAGAACTCCCAGGCGAAGATATACGTGGGCGGAAAAGGAAGCGCCGAGAGTGAGCATGTTTTGTTGTGTGGATGTGGAGTATGACTTTGCTTGAATGGGATGACTACCTGGGCCCTCGCACGAGGGTCCAGGTAGTTACGTTTCGACGGTTTGTGATGCCTAACCGTAGATCTCGCCGAAATACGCTGCTGCCGGAGTGCTGCTACAGTACTTTAGCCAAAGTACTGTAGCAGCACGCAAAAAAGCAGATTTATGGTGCTACAGTCCTGGGACTGTAGCACCATAATTCTTCTTTTTTTACTTTTACCTGGCCACGGGGTTTTGGGGGTTGTCTCATGTAACTTGTTTTAACTTTTTTTATTTCTTATTTTTATATAAATGGTTTTTGAATTTAAATTTGCCTTCTGCGATACTATAATCCAAGCCTAGACTGACACAGGACATCAGTCTAGTTTTTTTTATACTTGTAAAAAATAGTTAAAAAAAATTTATACTTGTAAAAGATATCACGTGTGTACATTTTACTGAATATTTTTCTTGTTCCCATAATGTGGTGATCTATGCCAATTTTGTTTGTTTACCTTGAATTATGTAACATAATAAAGAGCGAACTATATTACAATTTTTGTGTACAATAAAATATATTCTATTGTTTCGCAATATACATTTGCATGTCTGTGTGAAAATTTTGTTCTGATAGAATTTAGCAAATATATTTTTATTTTATACACTTGTTTATTTTTTTTTTGTTTTGTGTTTTTGTTTTGTTGTTTTTTTTGTTGTGTTTTTGTTGTTTTATTATTTTTTTTTTAAATAAATTTTATTTACATCATTTCGAAGCACTCTTTTATTGGTCATAATCTCTATTTCTTTCAAAAACTCATCATAATACTCCCATCTTTCATATCATTCTTTACACACTCCAAACCAGTTACCAATCCCGATAGTCCGTAGTTGAAGTTCAGGTAGTCAATATCTATGATCAAGGGAACATTTATTTATTTATTTATTACAACTATTATCACAGGCTTACCAGTGTAGTTATACATTACATTACACCACCACATCACCATTACATTATGCCTGTTGAACCATCACGGGAGAACATCCTTTCGAATAAAAAATAACATTTATTTATTTATTACAACTATTATCACAGGCTTACCTAATACAATAGTGTAGCTATAGTTATATACATTAGCATACAAAGATATACAATCGATAGTGGCATACAACTTGACGGAGATATCAATGAACATACGTAATTCATCTTATTTGAAGTCGGTAAATAAATATTGTTTTTAGAATAAACTAACATTACAAACAAAACAAAATCACTAAAATAATAATAAATAACTAATAAATTCTAAACAAAAAACGTACTTGAAAATTATAGCATTGATATGTCTGCGCTGACTGTACTACGGCTAGTGTTATTTTTTAAAAGATATAAAAACGTTATTAAAGCGATATCTAGCAGATGTTTCATTTGTTTATAGACGTTCACTAACTATTTTTCTACCATTTACATATATTTATTTTTCTGGAAACACTTCATAAAGATAGTTTTCACGATTTCTTTGAACAGGGATCCTTAAAGTGCCAATAATTGGGTATCTTACCCTACCAATAGATAGGTAAACTCATAACGAATCCACGAAGGTATATGTTATATTGTGTAATTATCTGTATAATGGCGAAATCTTGATTTTTCTGAAGGTCTACCTAAAATAATTTTATACCTACAAAATGCTCAGACGTTTTAGGCATTTTTAGGCAATGTTCGCGGACGCGTCAGGGGTTAAGTCCTTGTTGCTTCAACATTAAGTAGTACATTCTACTCCCATGCATTTAGTTTACTACGTTTTGAAATTCCGCTCATTTTTGTGTATGACAACACTAAGCAAACCAACCAACCACCTAAGCAAATACATTGTGGAATGCAATAAATAATTGAGTACCTATTGAGAAGGTACTTCAAAAAAAGGAGGTTATCAATGATCGTCTCGGTCGCGGTCGCGATCACCCTCAGATCGAAGTTTCTTTCTTTACGTATTTCTTACTATGTACTTCCTTTTCTAAGAAGTTTGTTTGAATGTAATGCAGACGACGAGTGCGCACGCGCGGATCTCGACGTGGTGTGCGTGTGCGAGGTGGCAGGGCAGAGGCGGGGCAGGCGAGGCAGGCGGGGGGGGCTGCAGAGCGGGGAGACGCTACTAGCCGCGGTAGAGGGTTGCACGAGCGCCCGGGCCCGTACAACATTCAACAGTTAGTTTAGCTACATTAACCCTTTCTTTTGCCACACACACAAACACATATACAATAAAATCGTTTTGAATTTTAGCCTAAATGTGATGCACGTCTCGGAGATGCCGCAGGGAGTGGGTCTCGAGACGCCCCTGCACGCAAGAAGGCAGCGCAGGTGGCCACCGTGAGTACTTCTACTTGTGTATGTTACTTGTAATACTTACTCGCGACCAAGTGTTCACTTTTGTTTTGAAATGTCCATCTAGCCCGGCCGCCCCCGCACCGGCCCCCGCACCGGCCCCACTCTCACCGTCGGTGATGGTGCCCTCGCCAGCTTTGTAAGTTGCTTACGAACTTTTCTGTTTATCTCTAAACATATGTGTGTATTACAACACTGCATTTGTTCCAGATTCACCGAGTGCGACTTCGTCTCGGAGGAGCGGTCAGCGTCTCCACTCCCAGCGGCACCACATCATTATCGTCGGAGTCTGGGGGATGCGGAAGTAATGGACATGCTCCATTATGGTAAGTACTTGCTGATTTTAGTTTGGTTTAGGGCTGTGGCTTCTGGCACCAACCCGATTTTTAACCAATCTGTTGTTTGTTACAGGAAGCGACCCAGATTCCGACGATGATGATGATGACAACGCAGAGAGCGACGACGAGTTGGTGCCGCTTCCAAGGGTGCCTCGGACGCATCAAAGCGTCCAGGATACACCCTTGGACGTGGAGTTGGCAGACGTTGACCAAGAAGAGGATGGCGACGACGGCTCCGGGGCGCCTGACTCCGAGCTCGGGACGTCGGAGACGCAGAGTGTCCCTCTGACGGCTACGGACCAGCCTAGGAGGTGGTATGATTTTGAATGGAAAGCTTTTCCCGATTCTCCGATTCCACCTGAATCGAGGAGAGAATTTTTTTCCCAGATTAATGTAGGTCCGACAACTCCACAGGTCAACCCATATGACATTTTCATTGCCATATGGGATCGGCCAATTATGGAGTACATAGCCTCGGAGACAAACAAATATGCTCAGAGGTTAGTAGCAGAGTCGACCAGCAGCGACAACAGCACCCCCAGCGCCCATTGCCGCTTAAATCGTTGGCGTGATACAACTGTGGACGAGTTGTACACGTTCTTCGCGCTGCTTCTGGCGATGGGAGTTGTTGTCAAGTCGCGGCTGCGAGATTACTGGTCAGCTGCCTCTGACATATTTTGTACTCCAGGGTTTAGTGGACACATGCCAATCGATCGGTTTTTATTGCTTTCCAAGTGTTTACATTTTAGTGACGCGATTGGCATGTGTGGGCTAGGCCTGAGTAGCTCCGAGGCTAGACTATTTAAGATTAAGCCAATACTGGACCATCTAAACATGAAATTTCAGCAATTATATACACCAAAGCAGAACCTTGCTCTAGACGAAAGTCTTTTGATGTGGAAGGGCGGGCTGGACATCGGCCAGCTCATGCCAAATAAAAAGGCGAAGAAAGGCATCAAGACTTACGAGCTGTGTGAATCTCAAACCGGCTATCTATGGCGGTTTGAGGTTCACGCTCATAAAGTAGGTCAATTGCCACCGCCGCAGTTTGATGATCCATTAGATTCACCTACACCTTCCACAGTGCTGCGGCTGATCCAAGGTCTGGAGTACAAAGGATACACATTGTGGATGGACAATTACTACAATTCGCCGTGTCTCGCTCGACGACTGAAGTCCTTGGGCTTTGATTGTGTTGGGACCCTGCGGACCGATCGTAAGTTCGTTCCGCAGGCCCTGCACAATCTGACCAAGCGGAACATGCGCCAAGGCCAAGTAGTAGGTCTTACCTCGGGGGATGTCGATGTCATGGTATGGAAAGATGCTAACCGTGTGGCTACCATCTCAACATACCATGGCGACGCCGTCCAAACAGTCCGGGGTTCCACCAAACCCATACTGATATTGGACTACAATATCATGATGGGTGGGGTGGATAAAAAAGACCAGCTCCTGGCCATGTATCCGGTCGAGCGGAAACGAACAATGGTGTGGTACAAAAAATTGTTCCGGAGATTACTCAACATCTCCGTATTGAACTCCTTCATCATTCACAAACAGTCATCTTCTTCTTCTTCTTCTGCTCGTACTCTGTCTCATCGCGACTTCCGTAATACCCTCATCAAATCCCTTCTTGCTCATCATCGTTCCCATCCCCGTCCCCTTTCTATTGCAACCGCACCGAGTCGATTCGGTGTATCCTTGCCGCTGGACGGGCAACCGTTCGAATCGGCGGTACACCGAATCGACATGTACGACAATGATGCACGCAGTGGACGTCGTTATCGGAAGACGTGCATTGTGTGCAAGAGAGTAGTCACCACCTTCTGTGCCGGTTGCAATAAATGTATGTGTATGCGTAACTGTTTTCTGTCTGTTCACCCTTCACGCATTAATCAATAATTTATTTAAGTAAAGTGTATCTATAAATATATATTTCTTCGTATGTATCTATATATTGTATTTATATAACAATTTTTTGTACCACTCCCTGTTCGTTTCATTGACTGCTTATAGTGTTATTGTTCATCCGCCGTTTGTATCCTTAGTTTCCGGCCTTGGGTCTTTTTTTTTTTTTTTTTTTTTACTTTTATTTTGTTTTTTGATTTTGTTATTGTTGTAAAAATGACTACTTTACTAAAGGCTACTTGTAATTTTTTTTATTTAATACCCGACTGCCAAGAAATTTTACTTTGTTGTAAAAATGACTACTTTACTAAAGACTACTTGTGAACTTTTTTATTTTTTACATTTTTTAAATTTTGTAGCGTGTTATCTAATTGTTCTTCTTCTGCGCGGTGGTGATGTTGATGCCTTTTTTCACTTTTTTATTATGATTTTTTTTAATTTTTTTATTTTATTTTTTATTTTTTTGTTATTTTTTTTTTGTTTTTTTTTTGTTTTTTTCTGTTTTTTTTCCAAAAGATTCTCGTCTATTGCAATGCTGCTTTGGTTGTTTTGTCATCATTCCTGTCTTTATTATTTTTTTATTTTTTTCCATTTACATAATATATACATAATATAGACACTAAAAGACTTACATAGTATTATGTAGTACATATTATGTATGTAAAATATTTTTTATTTCAATTGCTTAATTTCATGTCTACATGTCGCGTCCATTTCTTCTGTACTTGTTTTTTTTTGTGAAATTGTTCGATTTGACTGTTCATTTGTGTAATATTTTTCGTAGAAGGCATGCCTTTTTTATGTGCCTAACGTGTTGTACATATCTTCAACATGTAGAATGTTGAATTAGATTTAAAATTGAGGCAACAGAATGTATACAGTGATCCAAAGTGTGAGTAGGTGTTTTTTGCACCTGTTTTTAAGTGGTTACTTTGGAAAGTCATTATTATTAAACTAAATATTTTTATCCACTGAAACTCTGTCTGTGTAATGTATGTGAACCAAACATTAATATTAAATACCTTAGCCACCAGGCGTGTAGCGTTCTTAGAATTGATGTGTAAACAAGCCCATTCATTTGTTTCGAATGATGGCACTCGTAAATGACATCATGCATTGTGAAGCTTGTGAGATGAAATAAATGATGCCGAGGTCCGTTCTTTTGTTTTATTTATGTGAAATAATGTGTATTGGTATAAATTAAACAATAACTTTGTGAAATAATGGTTTATTTTATTAATTATAATGACCTTTACACAAGAAACTGCGAACAAGTCCCTCACACTGAACATACATCACAATTACTAATACATTACAAGGCAGAACTATACTAAACCTTAAATATCCTGTTAGCAAATTTAATAACGATTCCAATGACATAACTGGTAGCGAGCTAACTATCGTAATTTCGGAGATATCGTCGTTTTAGTACGACGCGCCGAAAACGCTCGCGGCCACTCGGAATGGCCCCACAGACAAGCGCTTGCGCGGTTATTAACCGCCAACAGATCAAGGGAAACGGGATGATCGATCATGCCAATAGGGTATTACACCCATTTTTGAAAAGTGTCTCATTGAAATTCTGTAGTGCTATTATGCTACCAAAAAAAACACTAAATTTTTATTCAATCAATAAGTGCCATAAAAATGCATCTAAATTTTAAATTTTCAAATTTCGCGCGTAGTTCGACGATATCGCCTCTTACTGGACGCCATATTGCTCAGCGTAAATGACGTCAGTTCGTTTTGTATCAAATGAGCACGTGTGCGTTACCCCAGCAAAATAATGTCGAAAATAGTAATTTAAATGTTACAGGCAATTTGTTGTCCAGCTTCTGTAATTGTTGCGCACATTTTTAAATTTGTTGCACATATAGATTTTGAGTTATTCCACAAAAACATTTCCTGCTGGGGTAACGTTACCGCAGCCAGACATTTTCTTTTATAATGGGAATATTGAAATAAATATTAGCCATATAATTAGTAATCTAGACGAGGTAAATGTTGCAACTTATTTTGTATTTGTTCTTCCTTCGACTGCGATGTTATTCAAGATTTTGCTGGAGTAACGTTTGTGGTTTTTCTGGATCTCTGAAACGGATAAGCAGATTCTTATCATCTTTTTTACATGATTTCTTAAGAATTAGTTTGAATTAGTTGGGTAATAAAAAAACAAAATTAATGCACCATTCAAAGGTTATTTAATTAAATATAGAAACACTTCAATAGGTCCTAACACTTTGAATAAGAGCTCGAAAGACTTACTTTAAACGTTGTTTTGTAGTTTGTATCTGTCTTCAAATGTATGTGAAGTTTCATTAGTATCCTGTTAGTAATAAACAAATTATGATGAAATTCAGTTCTCCACTTTGACGGTCATAATGCGCGCTTAGTTATTTGGCCTCCGATAACCCTGTATGTGAATATGTAAACTAAATGATATATCAATAATTAGTTACTTTGTTCAGTTACATTCCTGTAAAAGTTCAGCGCAGTACATACAATAATTAACGAGATAATAAAATAAAAGCCATTAGGAAGTGCAACACCGTGATAACCCGACCATATTAAGGTGGTTACAAAAAAGCGACCGCGCAGTAGATTATGCTACCTTCCCCATCCATATGCTATATGTAGGATAGGTTTACAAGTTTAGTACGGATGTGTACACAAGTGTTTTGAATTTGTGTTACTAAATTTTATTTACAGGTAAAATAATCATTTCAATAAAACTTTCAAAATATTGATAAAACTTTAAAACAATGACAGGTAGCAATACTGTTCTTATGGCATTTTCCATTACTTTTAAATTCTACTTTACACTTTGTCTTTAGTAATACAAATCTTCACTTTTAAAATATAAATTAAGATTTAAAACCATCGCAGAAAATAACAGATATAGAATAAATGTTTTAATTTCACATTATGCCTACTAATACTTACATATATCGTTTAAAAATCACAAAGTGATGGTAATATAATATAACATCACAATGTAAGTAGTAAAGTGCTTACAGTAAGCCCCACTGTTTTATAGTCTAATTTCAAATATCACAATAGTTTTTCTTAGCTAAAGACGGATAGTTGTATTCTAAAAATGACTTAAATTATTTAAAAATCACATCGAATATTGAACAGTGTACGCGTCTGTACCGAACTTGTAAGGTGTATTATACTAAACGTTTTAGAAGGTAGCATAATGTACTGCGCGGTCGCTTTTTTGTGACCACCTTAATATAATCGGGTTATCACGGTGTTGCGCTTCCTAATGGCTTTTATTTTATTATCTCGTTAATTATTGTATGTACTACGCTGAAATTTTACAGGAATATAACTGAACTAAGTAACTAATTATTGACATACCATTTAGTTTATATATTCACATACAGGGTTATCGGAGGCCAAATAACTAAGCGCGCATTATGACCGTCAAAGTGGAGAACTGAATTTCATCATAATTTGTTTATTACTAACAGGATACTAATGAAACTTCACATACATTTGAAGACAGATACAAGCTACTAAACAACGTTTAAAGTAAGACTTTCGAGCTCTTATTCAAAGTGTTAGGACCTATTGAAGTGTTTTTATATTTAATTAATTAACCTTTGAATGGTGCATTAATTTTGTTTTTTTATTACCCAACTAATTCAAACTAGTTCTTAAGAAGTCATATAAAAAAGATGATAAGAATCTGCTTATCCGTTTCAGAGATCCAGCAAAACCACAAACGTTACTCCAGCAAAATCTTGGATAACATCGCAGTCGAAGGAAGAACAAATACAAAATAAGTTGCAACATTTACCTCGTCTAGATTACTAATTATATGGCTAATATTTATTTCAATATTCCCATTATAAAAGAAAATGTCTGGCTGCGGTAACGTTACCCCAGCAGGAAATGTTTTTGTGGAATAACTCAAAATCGATATGTGCAACAAATTTAAAAATGTGCGCAACAATTACAGAAGCTGGACAACTAATTGCCTGTAACATTTAAATTACTATTTTCAACATTATTTTGCTGGGGTAACGCACACAATGAGCACATATTAAATATGATGATTGTATATCATTTAAAAATAATTAAAAGCATATTTTGTAATAGGTGTAATAATTAAAAAATTACGTTGGTTACGAAAATAATAAAAGTAAAAAGCCTATATTACGCCAATCGGTCGCCAATTTTTTGTTTACACAGCCGTACGGCGTAATAACATGGCCGCTACTATTTCACGGTGTTTTATAACAGATTAAAAATACTGAAAACTTTAATTTGAATTTAAAAATTTGTTTTGTTATTTTATGAACTAAAACTTACATTTTCCGACTGCTTTTTGCCTAAACTGTCTCAATAACATATTTATAGATTTTTTCTCGTATAGAGTAAAATACCCTATTGTCAATTTTTTCCGTGTATGTGGCCTGGCTATATCGGCCAGGGGATATTAGTCATTCTCATTGGTTTTGACAAGATTTAATACTTTCAACTTGTTGCTATTTCGCTCAAACTTTCACAGAGTCTAGGGGATTAAATGAGATACAAGTATAACATAGGCTAAATCTCACAGCAACACTTTGAAGCGACCAATTTTCGATCCCCGCAGTTGATCATTATAAAACGCACCGACAGGTTGCTGCTCTGTTCTGTTTGTGCTTAAAAGTGAGTGAATTGTGTGTGTTTCGTGTAATAAAAACGTGCCTGGTTGTGTTAGAAACATTTTAGATTGGAGAAACAGACGATTTCGGCCCGAAATAGTCGTTTCAATGAACATGGAAAACCGTTGCAGAGACGCTGATTCATTTCTCGAGGTATTTGTAGCTTAGATGATTGATAGAAACGCAAACAGACGTGTGTTTTTATGTGTCGTAATAGGACCAGGTGTCAGGGCTCGTGTTGAGCTTGTCAAGTTGACATTTTATGATATGACAACGACATTTAAATTCGGCTTTAAACTTGGTCCAGCCATGAAGTTATGATACAAACAAATGCATGCAGCTGTCCCCCCCCTAGAGTTTTTTTTTTTTAATAGACATCAAAAAAGAGTAGGAGTTTTTTTGATTAAGAGCTCCTGACTAAACTTTTTGTAGGACTGAAACTTATCACATAACAAGATTTGGCGGGAGCGAACGAGATCCGCGGAAGGGGCTGAAATATGTGCGTTCGCGTTGTAGCGGGCAGCGGGCGCGCGCGACTGGCTCGAGAGGGAGGGCAGGGTTACCATTTTTTTTTTCGCTGTTCCTGCCATTTTTTTGGGTCAATTCAATTCAATTTAAAAAATCTTTATTTAACATAAAAATTAACAAAATGCACTTACCCTAAGATACATTCAAATCATAGTAAAAACAAACACTTTATGAGGCTAACAGTTCGCCTTTTAAAGTTTGTAATAGATTGCTTAGCACTGTAACTGATCACAACATAAACTTAACACTCAACTATATGGAAACAATGTAATTAACGCAAATTATTTAGGAGTTATAATTTTGCTATTTTCTTGTGGGTATGACATAATTAAAATAAAATACCAAAGCACATTTTTAGCTGATCGCACGGTGTACCGTAGATACTAGTAGCCGTGCGGCCAGCTAACGATCAGCGGACGGATCCTCCCTGCCTGGATTTTTTTGGGTAAATCCTGCTAAATCTCCTTATCGTCACCCTTATGACGCGATAACCAAGTGGAAAACAAAGGATTTTGTTGCCATTCGCTCCGGTAAATAATGCTAAACATTCTGCTGTAGCTTAAATTTTACTCATTTTTACTCTTAAAAATGCTTAAAAAGCAGGATCCTGCTAAAAATGGCAACCCTGCGGGAGGGAGTTTTGGGGCGCAAGCGCGGCACCCGGCCGGGCGGCCGGTAGGTAGCTCTAGGTAGCTGGCTAGTACTACTGCGACCGCGCACCGAAGCGCGTTTCGAGTTAGATACGCGTGTTATACAGTTTCAAAACCCGCCAAAATGGCGCTAGCGTAGGCACAGAGTATGGTATGAATGTAGCAGTTGTTGACAATAATGCTCGCTAAATCTAAGGGGCCGTCTCCACGAGCGAGAGAATCGCGACGATTCCGCGCTTCTATCGTAGGGTAATCTCGGTTTAATTTCGCTTGCACTCAGCCACTCGTCGCATCGCCGTGTGTAGGTAGGTAGACACGTTCTAAGAGAATGTATGGATATACGTGGCGTGGATAATATCGCCGCGATTGCTACCTGTGATTGTTTTAAAGTTTTATCAATATTTTGAAAGTTTTATTGAAATGATTATTTTACCTGTAAATAAAATTTCAAAACACAAATTCAAAACACTTGTGTACACATCCGTACTAAACTTGTAAACCTATCCTACATATTTAAGAAGGTAGCATATTGTACTATGCGGTGGCTTTTTTGTAACCACCTAAATATGGTCGGGTTGCCACGGTTTTACGCTTCCTTTGACTTTTATTTTATTATCTCGTTAATTATTGTATGTACTACGCTAAAATTTTACAGTGGTGTAACTGAACTAAGTAACTAACTATTGATATATCATTCAGTTTATATATCCACAAACAGGGTTATCGGAGGCCAAATAACTAAGCGCGCATTATGACCGTCAAAGTGGAGAACTGAATTTCATCATAATTTGTATATTACTAACAGGATACTAATGAAACTTCACATACATTTGAAGACAGATACAAGGTACAAAATAACGTTTAAAGTAAGACTTTTGTACAGTCTTAAACTATACATAATTTGCTGACGCGGTGCCTCGCACCGTACGTGCGTCATTTTAGTAGTATAAATATTAATGCTTAACAATAAATCAACGAGTGCGATTACTGCTACGCGGTGACTAACATTAGAGAAAGGAATCGTCAACAGTTTTGCCTGTAAACACGAATAAATCTATCGGGAACTAAGTGATCTTTTCTCTACGCGCTCCAACCTCAACACTAACAATTCTACAAGTGTACGAACCGTACATTTTATGGTCCTTCGAGCCGGATATTTGGTGCTGTTGTGTCTCTTTACGGTAGCGGATCGGTTTAGCTGGTCTCCCAGAAGCGGGTCGCCCCAGTTAAATTGAGAAGTCGCATTATATTGTAATCGAGGCGCAAGGGTGCTGAGTTCCACATACCGTATCAAGATCAAGAAAGATAACGCTTTCAAGATTTGATACATAGAAGACTACAAGCAACGCAGTAGCCTTCACAACAACGCAACGCTCTCCTGTCACTGTCCACGACGTGCCGGGTCTCTGGAGCCAACAACATCGATAACAACAAGAAGCATCATCATGGCTAAACTAGAATTGCAGTCAGCGTGCTTCGATAACATAAAAACATTATGTGTTAACTATCGCAAGGATTCCGCATCACGAAAAACGGCGGATTACTTGAAAAAACGCCTCTCGTCGCTAGAAAACCAGTGGCAAGACTTCGAAAACAGGCATGCCCAACTGTTGCTGGAACTAGAAGACAAGAATATAGCATATTTCACGGATGACGTCTATCAGAAAACTAAAGAAATGTTTCTATCAACTAAAACGGACATCACTAACAAACTAGCGACTTCCGATAAACAAAACGTGAAGTTCGACCTAGGTGGAACTTCAGTAGATGACGATAGCAACAACATACAATTCTTGCTTAACAAGCAAGAATGCAATTTCAACGCAATATATCGTGTAATCTCCAAAATTAACGCAACAACTATATCGGAAAGATGGGAACTGGAAGACCACTTCACGACACTGAAGTCAAAGTGGGAACCCATCGATAAACTTCACTGGGAAATAGACTTTCAACTGAAAGGATCCAACGAGCAATATTACGAAATGTTCACTGACATCGAGCATAAATACGATGAACTGAAGAGGGAAATCAATGCTAAAATCTGGTCCACCGTACACTTCCAGAAATCGACACCAAAGATCGAAATTCCTGAGTTCTCGGGAAACTACAGTCAGTGGATCTCCTTCAAAGACCTGTTTCTGGAAGCGATACATAAAAACCCTATGATCAACAACGCGCAGAAAATGCAACACCTAAAGACCAAGCTGCGAGGAGAAGCCGAACGGTTAGTGCAGCATCTAACCATTAGCACTGAAAACTATAACTCATGTTGGGATATATTAAATCAGCGCTACGACAATCGTCGCCTGCAGTTTACTTCATATGCCAACAACATGCTAAGTCTGCCGATCATACAACATGCAGATTCATCCAACTTGAAGAAGATGCATGACGTCATCACCGAATGCCTGAACGGCATCTCTAACATTGGTATCGACACATCAACCTGGGACCCTCTCATTGTGCACATTATGTCACTAAAACTGGATTCCAACACTTTAAGTGACTATATGAAGGAACTCCACGATCACAGAGAGCTACAAAGTCTTCACGACTTCCTGAACTTCCTCGAAACACAGTTCATGGCATACGAAACGATGAAATCGGCTAAGGAACCGAATCCTACAGCTTCAGAAAAATCATCACGTTGGAAAACATTTAACAAGCGAACCCAGATGAAGAAACATAACTATAGCTTCAATCAAAACAAATCAAGCAATTACCACACATTGTATGGAAAGTGCCCATTTTGCAACGGAAGTCACATACTGCGCCAATGTGACAAATTCCTTAAAATGGACTTTGGCAAACGAAATGACACAGTTTTGAAACTGCAACTCTGCAAAAACTGTCTATTCAGCCATGGAAATGACGAGTGCAAATCAACAAAAACATGCAAAGAATGTAACTCGAAACATCATACATTATTGCACAATTCGGACAAACAAAACACAACGTTATGTACTCGAAAAAAAAACATTGAGCAACGCTCTTCATCATCAACTCAACAACCAACATCTAACCATTTGTTTAAGGACAATATGGAAGTTCTGCTGACTACGGTTCAACTGAGAGTTAAGTCTGTAGATGGAACTTATATCAGACTGCGTGCGCTACTCGATCAAGGTTCACAAGTGAACTTGATAACAGAAAACGCCGCACAAATGTTACGCCTTCCTCGACAGGGGATTAACGCATCAGTATCGGGAATCGGCTCTGTCTCTAGAGAATGCAAGGGAAAACTGAAACTTACCTGCCAATCGATTCACTCCGATTATAGCTTCGAAACTCAAGCGCTTATTATGACGAAGCTAACTAACAACTTGCCTTCGAGAACGTTCGAGATAGATGCATGGACGCACTTAGAAAACTTGAAACTTGCAGATCCTGACTTCAACATATCTCGGCAAATCGACCTATTGCTAGGAGCTGACGTATACTCCGAAATTATCCTAGAGGGGGTATTGAAAGGCAATAACAGCACTCTAGTTGCACAACAAACGCAAATTGGGTGGATTTTATGCGGAAAAACGAAACAAACGTTTGACTGCCACACTACCTTACTCAACTTAGAAGATCTAACAAAATTTTGGGAAAATGAAGAAATTCATAACACGAAAGATATACCCAAGGACGACCAGTGCGAACAATTTTATAAAGAAACTGTGAGAAGATCATCTGATGGAAAGTACATCGTAAAAATGCCTATCGTTCCAGACTACGAAGAGAAGCTAGGCAAGTCGAGAAAAATCGCGGTAGCGCAGTTCTTACACCTGGAAAAACGGCTGGAAAAGAATAAAAGACTTTCAGCAATGTACAAACAGTTCATGGAAGAGTATGCAGATCTGCGTCACATGAAGCCTGCAGCTCAAATACCTACTGACATCTACTTTTTACCGCATCACGGTGTCTTGCGAGAAAACTCGACAACAACGAAGCTGAGAGTCGTATTTAACGCCTCTCAACAAACTACGAGTGGCTACAGTCTGAACAATGTCATGGAAAAAGGCGCCAATTTGCAAAAAGATATTCAGGCTCTGATACTGAAATGGCGAACTTATAAATACGCATTCACGGCCGACATTGAAAAAATGTACCGCTGCATTTGGATCTCGGAGGAACAACAACCTCTACAAAGAATTGTATGGCGGGATTCACGAGATCACCATCTCCGCGATTACCAGCTCTGCACAGTAACCTACGGAACCAAATGCGCACCATGGCTAGCTATGCGAACACTAAAGCAACTAGCCATTGACGATGGTCACAAACATCCAAAAGCTGCCAAGATACTCATGGAAGAATGCTACGTAGATGACGTCATTAGCGGTCATAACAACCTCAGAGAAGCGAAGAAACTGCAACAATCTTTGATCCAACTGTTGAAAGGAGGAGGCATGAATTTACGCAAGTGGACAGCCAATGACCGAGCTATAGTCGAAGACTTACACGAAGATCAAATTTCAACACACACCATGTTTGATTTTAAAGGTGAAGAATCAAGCAAAACATTAGGACTCGGTTGGAATCCAAACAGCGACACCTTCCACTTCAACTGGCCTGTAGAAAACTCAAAACAGCTAACAAAGAGATCTTTACTCTCAGCCATATCAAGATTTTACGACCCACTGGGGTGGCTCTCCCCAGTGACCGTCAAAGCCAAACTACTATTCCAGAAACTCTGGATGAGTAAACTTAACTGGGATGACGGAGTTCCCAGCAACATCCAATCTGAGTGGCTAAACCTTAAAACAGAACTGCCGTGCCTTAGCAAGATAACGATACATAGATGGATTGGTGATACACAAACATGTGTCGAGTTACTGGGTTTCTGTGACGCAAGTGAAAAGGCGTACGCTTGTGTCATCTACAGCAGGGTATTCAACGAACATGGCCAACCCATCATAACTTTACTAGCTGCTCGAACAAGGGTGGCTCCACTGACACAGAAAACAACATTACCTAGACTGGAACTGTGTGGCGCTCAACTACTGGCCGACTTGATGGAGAAAACCAAGCAATCATTCTGTGGATATAACGTATCAATACAGGCCTGGTCAGATTCTCAAGTTGTCCTGGCATGGATTCAAGGCGAAACATCAAGATGGGAGACTTATGTAGCGAACAGAGTCACAAAAATAAAACGCGTCATTCCCGCAACTCAGTGGCGTTACATCAAATCAGAGCAGAATCCCGCAGACTGCGCATCAAGAGGTCTTTTGCCTAGCAAATTGATAAACTTCAACCTATGGTGGCATGGACCCGAACTTTTAACAAAACAAAACCCGTCGAAAAATGTTCCTTGCGTTCTCCAAACGAATTTGGGCTGCATAAATCACGTTCAAATCAATAAATCGTCACAAGAAAATAACGATCATAACATAATAACAGAATTAATGAACAAATGCAGTTCATTGACACAAGTAAACAGGGTCATCGCATGGATATTACGCTTCATTACAAATATGCGCAATAAAACGAAATCGGAAACCACGTACCTAACAACAAGTGAACTAAGCGCAGCGCGTAAAAGTGTCATAATTCATGCGCAGCGACTGCAGTTCAACTCCGAATACAAACAACTTATTAACAACGAAACACTATCAAAGAAAAGCGCAATTTGCAAATTGAATCCCTACATAAATAAAACGGGAATTATTTGTGTTGGAGGTCGTCTTAAGCACTCAAACTTACCCGGGGAGATGAAGAATCCAATCATCATACCACATAGAGGACGATTTACGCAACTCCTTATAGAACAAGCGCATTCAGCAACATTACATGGCGGAGCTCGTCTGACGTTGACTTATATAAGACAGCGTTACTGGATCGTTGGCGGTAACCGGGCCGTCAAGAACCAACTTCGAAGATGTGTACGTTGTCATCGCTTCAACAAGACAGAGGGCTATCAATTGATGGGTGACCTACCACAACAAAGGATCACTCCGAGCCGACCATTCACGCACACAGGAGTAGACTTCACCGGTCATGTGGATGTTAAACACAACAAGGGCAGAGGCGTTAAAACTTCAAAGGGATACATAGCCATATTCATATGTATGGTGACGAAAGCCGTTCACATTGAGCTCGTGTCAGACCTTAGCACAGAAACGTTTATTGCAGCCTTCCAAAGACTGTGTGCGAGGCGTGGCACTCCAAGGCACATGTACTCTGACTGTGGAACAAACTTCATTGGCGCTGCAAAGGTACTTCGTCATGAATTTGAAGAGTTCAAACAGCTAATGAAACCAGATCTTTTCAACGAACTGGCCAAACTGGAGGTGGAGTGGCATTTCAACGCCCCCGCCTGGCCAACTGCTGGCGGTCTGTGGGAAGCTGCCGTCAAGTCGATGAAGCACCACCTGCGGCGAGTACTTGGAGACCAAAAACTAACATACGAGGAGTTCACAACGATTTTAGCAAAAATAGAAGCCTGTTTAAATTCAAGACCTCTGTGCCCGTTAACCGAAGATCCAGAAGAATTTTACAACTGTCTCACTCCCGGACACTTTCTAACTGGAAGCCCGATATTGTCCACGCCGCTCTCGGATTACAATGACGTAAATAACATCGATTTACGTCGTAGGTGGCAGCTTATTGAACATATGTTTCAACAATATTGGAAAAACTGGTCAAACGATTACCTTACTACTCTACAAACACGTAGTAAGTGGAACAAACCTTCTAAAAACGTCAAAGAAGGTGACGTAGTACTGGTGAAAGAAAACAATTTACCACCAGGAAAATGGGCCTTAGGTCGTATACTGGAAACTCATCCAGGATCTGACGGATATGTTCGAGTTACTACCGTCAAAACTGAAGCAGGAGTCATAAAACGCCCAATAACAAAACTATCGCCATTACCATTGTACTCGGAAACTGAAGATGCCAAGGAAAAAGATATAAAAACCAAGCCACAACAGAATTCGAAAGTTGAACGGCGGAAGAGGTCAAAGAATCCTATCTCAACTTCACTAATAACAATGTTATCATTGTTTACATTTGTAACGGGATCTTATAGCGCCATTAATAGCACGCGCGAAGCGCCGGCGCCGACCGCTCAGATTACAAGTTTGGAACGCGAGCGGCCCATATACTATGACACCGTCGGCAAAATGCAGTAGTGCACGATGAATGGATACTAATGATGTACTACAATTTAACCAACTACTGGGAAGGAACTCGTCGTACTCAAACTTACTTCGAGAATATTAAAAACTTATGCCTTAAAACGAACCTACAACATTGCAGGTCAACTATGGAACAATTAAACCACGAAATGGAACTTCTAAATTACTACAACTCCATACTTATAAACCCCCACAAACACCTGAGCAACAGGAAGAAACGGGGCCTAATCGATGGAGTCGGCTACATAGCTAATAGTCTGTTTGGAATATTGGACCAACAATTCGCTAAGAAATATCAAAACGATATACAATCTCTGCAAACCAACGAGAACTACCTACTTGAGTTGATCAAGAATCAAACAACTATTGTAGAGCTTGAGAATCAAGTACTGAAACAAAGTGAAGACAATATTCAGCGTCAATTCAACTCAATTGATAGCTTCATCAATCAGACCAACATGAACATAGCATCCATCGAAACAGAAATGGAAATACTTTCGGCCACTACGTACATTAACTCTGCCTCGTTAACGACGTATCTTCTGATTAACAGCCTGAGGACGTTCCAGGAGATGCTGTTCAACACTCTAACTAACGTCTACCAAGGACATGTAGACGTTCATCTGATAACTCCGGTCCGTCTGATGCAAAAACTAACGGAAATATCTGGAAGCCTTCCGAAATCTTTATCACTACCAGTTGATAACTATAAAGAAAACATTAAGGATATTTACAAGCTGATCAACGTGAAAGCACGAGTTACTGAAAATTATTTCCTATTCGAAGCTCATATTCCACTTGTAGCTAACGAAGATTTCGATATATACAGAGCTATACCTTTGCCGGTTAACATTGATAAGGAAACAACATATTTGCAGTTATCAAACAGGTACATCGCTGTCAACTTCAAGAAGAACGTCTACGAGTCTATGTCGGAAGATGACTTGAAACATTGCATGCAACAAAAAACGCAGAACTTTTTATGCAAGAAAAATCGGCCATCATATGATCTCCACAGCAAAAACGCTCCGTGCGAAGCCAAACTGCTATCACATCAAAACATTGGACCTTGTGACGTCAAACGAGCGTCATGCAAAGACACTTGGATAGAGCGACAAACACAAAACAGCTGGCTGTCAATTTGTTGCGAAACGTGTTCGTTACGAATCATATGCAACAACGATGTCACATCACAAACCATCTCATCAACGAGTATCGTGACATTATCCCAGGGATGCGTACTGCAATCCACCGACTTTACCATCTACGCTCAACGCCAATACAGCAGTCGTATGAAGATGGATTATGAGTTCACAGCTCCAACAGTTGACACATCTATCAACAAGATAGTGAACCTAGCATACCGCCATTCCCCAATTAGCTTCCAGTCAAAAGCCACGAACCAAAAAATCGCAACAATTGAACAGAAAATTGTAACTCAACGGGAAAATGAGGCTTCTCTACCAACAACAATAACAAGTCACGACATTCATCAATATGTCATCTGCTACTCTTTACTGACGGCCGCTATCATGGTCGCGCTTGTGGTGCTTGGGAGGAATCGCTGCCGGCACTACTGCACAAACAAAGCTAAGAACAAAACAACCACTAGTCAAGCACCTGAAAACATTGAACTACAAGTTATCCGGAAGCCAGAGTACGAGCAAGAAGCAGTCGCAGCACATACAACAAAGGACTTGCGGCCGAAGCCTCAACCAGGAAACAGGAACATCGCCTTTCAATTCGATTAATTTACTTTAACTTTGTGATGGCTTTTCCTTTCTCTTTTCGTTCGTTTCTCCTTTTGGGGTTGCCAAGATGTACAGTCTTAAACTATACATAATTTGCTGACGCGGTGCCTCGCACCGTACGTGCGTCATTTTAGTAGTATAAATATTAATGCTTAACAATAAATCAACGAGTGCGATTACTGCTACGCGGTGACTAACATTAGAGAAAGGAATCGTCAACAGTTTTGCCTGTAAACACGAATAAATCTATCGGGAACTAAGTGATCTTTTCTCTACGCGCTCCAACCTCAACACTAACAATTCTACAAGTGTACGAACCGTACAACTTTCGAGCTCTTATCTAAAGTGTTAGGACCTATTGAAGTGTTTTATATTTAATTAAATAACCTTTGAATGGTGCATTAATTTTGTTTTTTTATTACCCAACTAATTCAAACTAATTCTTAAGAAGTCATGTAAAAAAGATGATAAGAATCTGCTAATTCGTTTTAGAGATCCAGCAAAACCACAAACGTTACTCCAGCAAAATCTTGAATAAAATCGCAGTCGAAGGAAGAACAAATACAAAATAAGTCGCAACATTTACCTCGTCTAGACTTCTAATTATATGGCTAATATTTATTTCGATATTCCCATTATAAAAGAAAATGTCTGGCTGCGGTAACGTTACCCCAGCAGGAAATGTTTTTGTGGAATAACTCAAAATCTACATGTGCAACAAATTTAAAAATGTGCGCAACAATTACAGAAGCTGGAGAACTAATTGCCTGTAACATTTAAATTACTATTTTCGACATTATTTTGCTGGGGTAACGCACACGGAACTTTTGTGGGTCACCAAGATCAAATAATAGAGTGGCTGGAAGAAGAAAGTGAACATGAGTCAATTTGCCTTCAGTGCTCCAAGACACTATGTGATAATATTATAATCAAACAAAGCTGTGACTCATCAACCAATGAATGTATCTCATGTTTCCAAGACTGAAACTGAACTTTGAAACTGTCTAATTTTGAAATCAACCAATGAATGTATCTCATGTTTCCAAGACTGAAACTGAACTTTGAAACTGTCTAATTTTGAAATCAACCAATGAATGTATCTCATGTTTCCAAGACTGATTATGGTTATTATTAATTTTTAAAATGTCATGAGTTAAATTTCAAAAATCTTGATTTTGTAAATTTTTCTGTCATTAATGTATAAAAGTAGAAATTCATAGAGTGATTTGTGGGAAGTCAATAAATACTGTTTTATTTTGAAAATACAAATTGTTTTATTTATTTAAAGTATATGTTACATTAAAAATAGGGTAATAATCAAATAAATATAAATAAAACAGCTGCATAATTTAATTCCATAAAAATATTCGATGTTGAAATGGTGTCTCGTGTAGGTCGACTGACGTGGCTCAATTTTTACAATTATACTGACGTGGTAGTACCTCGTCAGTATAATTGTAAAAATTGAGCCACGTCAGTCGCAGAGCGTTAAACGCGCCATTTCTGTGTTCGCTTAGGTCTTCAAATAATGAAACACTAAAGATTTTGACCATCCACCAGCAATGAGAGAATTCATGCTGGCAGTACAGTACCTACCTGTATTGTTCGCACTTGGCGTGTTTGTGCAAATATTGGCCGTAATTGGATAACACAAAATCGACTTAATTTCAATAAAGTACCTATATGGTATATTTTGTATTAACTAAGTAACGAAATTATACTTATTAAGTATTATTCCCTTATACTTAGGTACATGTGTAGGGGCGGCTGCCCCCCCCCCCTAGAGTTTCTAAAAACTTCATGTGCCTTTGACTGTAGGTATTTAAAATTCTTACTTTTCCAATCCACCATATGGTAGATATATACTTGCCCCCCCTCCCCCCCTAGGACATCAGCTGGCGAATACTGGCGACGCTCTTGTGTGTAGGTGGTACTACAAACGACGATTCGTTTTTATACATTTTATTCGACAATAGCACTTTGCCCATGATTTCAACCCCATGTATTTTTTAACGGTCCCTTAATTTTTTAAGGGATAACGCAGCTAGTCGTGGAAACTTTTTGTAAGTATTTTTTGAGTTTATCTATACAAAACAAACATACAAGAAATCAAATGTTTTCCCTTCATGATATTATTAGTATAGGACACTATAGGATACCTACAAGTGTCGTGTCCGTGGCAATGCCGCCAATCTCTTAGGCACATATCCAGTGGACGGCGATGCGGACGAATTTGTTGATTGAAATAATCAACAAATTCGTCCATATCCATCGATGATCATCATCATCATCAGCCGTAAGACGTCCACTGTTGGACAAAGGCCTCCCAAGTGGGGTTGCCAAAATCCCCACACTTGGCAGGCATCTTGTGGATCGCAGTGATGTTGTCAAAGACAGAAGCCGCTGCTGCCCGATTTCCGGATTGTTGATTACTTACTTGGTTTAGGGCAGGTTGCTTCAACTAACCATTACTGACCGGTAATAGTCAAAAATGGCGCTAACTATCGTCAAATAAAAAAAATGGGTTGTTTCACAAAATCATACGTCAAAAAGATACTATTACCATAACCGAGATTCCATAATATTTTGATGTTTGAAGTAGCGGTTTGACAACACAAAATTACGATGACTGATCGTAATTTTGTGTTGTCAAACCGCTACTTCAAACATCAAAATATTATGGAATCTCTTTTTGAATAACTTTAACTGACGGATTTTTATGTCATGAAACAACCCGTTACATTTAACGTACGTTAAGCATCGCACGTCATGGTAACTTTTTAACCATCCGTATGTAACGATAACCGCCCTTAATTGTTGTAGGTATCGTAACATGGAATAAAAAAACATTGTTTATTTAAAAATTAGCTAGAGATTGGTTTTATTAACAAACATTTAATCTTCCATCCTCACATTGATCTTCTTGTCTCAAGAACTCGTAAACTAATTTTTATATTTAACACGTTAAACGCCGATAGAAAAAATTAAAAATCGTAAAAATACTTTTGGTCGTAATTTGTTTATTATGTTACGATACGTATAGAAAATAAGTTTTATTCAATTCTGTACATGGGTTACATAGTTACAGTCAAATACATAGCTGAGGTCACCGGTGCACCCCATGGCGCACAAATACAGAAAATATATTTTTCATCCCACCATCTCGGAAAGAGTATTTTTAATCTTCAATATCTGAGTGGAAAAGCCGTTTTTATTCTCTAGAGGATAAAGTAAATTGAATTTAGAACATCGTGTGCACTAAGTTTGTGAATTAAAAAAAAACATTAAACCTATTTACTGCTACCTCTATGGTGCCGAATATATCATACAACTTTTTTTTAATTTGTTAAAAACTCAGACTTTGTAAACGTTTTTTTTTTGCATTTAGTCATTTCCTCGCTGAGGTGGAATGAAAAGTTACGTGTTGCACTCGAGTGCAAAGATTTTTCACCTCGTGCTCTTTTGATTCCCTCGCTAACGCTCAGGATTCTAATTTTGAATCACTCGCTGCGCTCGTGATTCAATTTTAGAATCCTTCGCTTGCTCGGTCATCAAAATTGAACACGCGGTTAAAAAGCAACTTTGCACTCTTGTATAACAAATAACTATTTCATCCCACCATCTCGGAAAGAGTATTTTTAATCTTCAATATCTGAGTGGAAAAGCCGTTTTTATTCTCTAGAGGATAAAGTAAATTGAATTTAGAACATCGTGTGCACTAAGTTTTTGAATTAAAAAAAAACATTAAACCTATTTACTGCTACCTCTATGGTGCCGAATATATCATACAACTTTTTTTTTAATTTGTTAAAAACTCAGACTTTGTAAACGTTTTTTTTTTGCATTTAGTCATTTCCTCGCTGAGGTGGAATGAAAAGTTACGTGTTGCACTCGAGTGCAAAGATTTTTCACCTCGTGCTCTTTTGATTCCCTCGCTAACGCTCAGGATTCTAATTTTGAATCACTCGCTGCGCTCGTGATTCAATTTTAGAATCCTTCGCTTGCTCGGTCATTAAAATTGAACACGCGGTTAAAAAGCAACTTTGCACTCTTGTATAACAAATAACTATTCCGGTACCAGGCGCCGCGCCGCCCACCCCGCCGGCCACCCGCTACACCAGTAGTGATTTCATAAAAACTGATTGTATAGTTTGTGTTTCGTTAAAAAATAAAGACTGCTAATTTTCGTTTAAATAATAAAGACTGATTTGAATTATATATCCTGAATTTTTATTTTGGTTACTTACTTTTTTCGCTATCTTTAAATTTCAATTCCTTACAAGGTATGTTTGTCCCACTGCGCAGTATAGTTCTACAGCGCCGTGCCGGTCACGGAGTACGAATAAAGTAACAGTCAGTATGGCCGGCGGCGAGAAAAAGTAGTTTGAATATGACTATACGTTGAGGTCACCGGTGACCCCCATGGCGCTATGATAGAGGAAGAGTGAGGTCACCGGTGACCCCCATGGCGTTTAACGTGTTAAAAACCTTCGTCATGTCGCAAGTTCTAAAATTATAAAAATGGTCTATCTCGCACTGTGTCAATCATTGATCTCCTATTGGATAACCATATGGGGTGGCGCTAGGGTTGCCAATTTTTTTTGCAAGAAAAGCAGTATATTCAGGTTGGAGAAAGAAAATCAACAGTATATAAATAAAATAAACAGCACTTTATTTTTTTTAAGTTTAAGTTTTTTTAAAACATATTTCTCGGTGCTTCTCGCACAACTTAGCAATTTAGTGTAATTTCTGAAGGCTTCATGAGGAGCTCATTTTTTGTTAAATTTATGGAAGATCTGTTTCTGTAGGCCCGCTACTGTGCATTCATGACAGAAAAAAAAAACTTTCTGTGGCGGGAACAGAAAGTAGTAACAATTTTGTATTTAAATTCTTCTGAAGTGTTAATTAATGTTTCCACTTTTCGCCAGTATTCATTTGGATACACTTTTTGTCTTCTTCTGATACTCTTTCATAAATTACTTTGAACTATTCTAGTTCTGAATATAAATCATCCATGCCAATACATACAATAGTTGGTCATTTAAATTTGCATTAAAGTCCTAAAATATTTTCGAAATGCGTTTTCGTTCTGAAACGAGGGAAGCCTGCACTGCATGCACTAAAAAACAGTATTTTTTATACTGTTTTTTTGTCCAACAGTAAACAGTATAATATAGTTAAAAACAGTATAATACTGTTTTTAACAGTATAGTTGGCAACCCTAGGTGGCGCTAATAAAACGGCAATGCTAAAGCTTGAGCGTGCCCAGAGAGCAGTCTTGAAAGTGGGTCACTTCTTGCCATACTTACATCCAACCAAAGACCTGTATGAATTGACTGGTGTACTAACGGTACGTCAATTATTCATTCTTAATGCAACCCTTCGTAAACATTCTCAGCTGCTTTACAATCCCGCAGTTTTTAAAAATAAACGACGTAAACACGCTGTATGTCCGACAATCCGATTCCATACAAATTTTTCACGTCGACACTTTGTTTCTCGGTAGTTACCTTTATAATAAAATAAACAAAATTTTATCGATCTACCCCCTTTCTAGACGATCTTGTAAAATTAAACTCTTTAACTGGTTGAAAAAGCTGGATTACGATAGCACCGAACAACTATTTCTCATCCCTTCCTGATCGCTTAACTCTGGCGGAACCAGTGCGCACACGAACAACACACATACACACACACACACAAACACATATATATACACTCACTACACATAACATCATGAACTCACTCCCGCTGACACACCTTACACTCCCAAACTACACACACCACACACACAATGCCACTTTACACTCACACATCACACACACCACACTCAATGCCACACTCCACACCCTTATGCATGACCAATTAATTTAATATTTAAGTATTTAAACCCATTTATCTTTGGTTTTTTCCTTACTCAATAGATTGAGGCACGCCGCCCACGCCGATATGCAAGCAAAATTGAGCGACCTACGACAGGAGGCGGCAGAAACCGGGCTTAAAATAAACATCAGGAAGACCCAGGAGATGAGAACTGGTGTGAAGAATCACTTACCGTTGCTGATTGGCGCAGAGGCAGTGGCACGCGTCCACAAATTCACTTACCTCGGGAGCGTCGTGGCAGAGACTGGGGGCAGTGAAGAGGACATCGCTTCACGGATCGCCAAAGCCCGAGCAACCTTTGCGCAGCTGAGACCGGTCTGGCAGTCGCGGAAACTGACCCGAAGGATTAAACTCAAGATATTCGGGTCCAATGTGAAATCCGTGCTGCTTTACGGGTGCGAAACGTGGAAGGTCACAAAGGACATCTCACGCCAAATCCAAGTTTTCGTGAACCGCTGTCTTCGTCGCATTCTCGGAATTTACTGGCCCGAGACCATCTCTAACGTAGAGCTGTTAGAGCAATGCCACGAGAGCCCGATCGACCGCCAGATCAAACGTCGCAAGTGGAGATGGATTGGCCACACGCTCCGAAGGGACCCCGACCACATACCCAAACAAGCTTTGGATTGGAATCCCCAAGGAAAAAGAAAGCGTGGCCGTCCCCGTCAAACCTGGCGTCGCACCGTGTTGGCAGAAGCGGCGAGCATCGGAATGACGTGGAGCGAGGTGAAGCGTGAAGCTAGATCGATCGCGCTGGAGGACATCTGTGGACGCCCTCTGCCCCATCTAGGGGACATAGGACATTAAGACATCTTTGGTTTTTTTATTTTATTTTGCTTCTCTTCCATAGAAGTCTAAAAAATACTTGTTGCTTGTTTAACCTTAGACTTTTTGCAATGTAACATTACTTCACTTTATCACTGGGGTGGGAGCCTGGAGATCTGTAACACAGGGTTTCCCTAGTACGAACTCCAGTCTCTCGCAAAGGTGCTTTTGTTTGCACTATCATATTGTATAGTCCTAAGGTATCATTAACCTAACCTTTGTGGAGAGAGAAATAAAATTTTATTATTATTTTATTATTATTTAATTATGTACATACCTACTATAACTAAACAATCAAATTACAGTTTCATTTTAAACTTATAAACTATATTAACTTATATGCCATAATGTCAAAAATATATGAAAATTGTACGCATAAAAGATTAATTAACTACATACTTATGAGTTTAACATTCTATGAAAAGAGCAAGGCTTACGAGTTGAAACCAAGAAACGTTAAAACATTAAAAACATACATTATTAGGTATAATATTGTAGACTGCGTAGGTATCTAGGGTTGCAGTTTTCAAACCGGAAAGCCGCAATCTAATTCGTGAAAATATAATTTAGAGATCTTTATTGTTTCTTTTATTTAAATCCTAATTTATGAACAGGAATTTTAACAAGATGCCAGTTCTATTATGTCAAAACTTAAACTGCTTAAGTACCTACGCTAACTCTTTCTACTTTCCAACTCTCTCATTAACGTATAAAAAACGACGTGAAATTTTTAGCCATTCTGACGTCACATAGTTCACGGAACAATACAGACACCATAACTTTGGTGGATTCAAATAAAAGAACCTGGTTTTTTCTATTTGTTCCACTGTCTACCTCCAGTCTCCATCAATAGACCCTCATCACCAAATAAAACTTATGGGACTCATCAAAACCAACCAAATGAATTCAAACTCGAAGGGGTTACTATAGTGTATTCACGGAGACGAGTTAGTAGAGCGCTATCTCACTCACACAATTTTTTAACTGCGATTGGTCAGTGATAAACGCTAAGGCGGTGTACACAGTACGAGCACTTTTTAGTCTAATCTTACTCCTCGTACCTACTGTGCAAACATGCTCTTACTTGAAATTACCTATAAAAAAAAAAAACAAATAATGGCTCTCAAATACGACAGATGAAGCCGCAGGTATAAACTAAGCGAAGTTTTAAGAAGCGCAGTGTGAACGTGCATTTACATTTTTCTAAGGTATTGTTAACGCCCACCGAGCCTAAAAAAGTTTTTTTTGTCTTTGTCATTTGTATGATATTGTGTGATAGAGAAGGCGCTATACTAACTCGTCTCCGTGAATACACTATAGTCAAAGTCAAAGTCAAAGTCAAAGCATTTATTTCAATTAAACCATTTACAGGCACTTTTGAATTGTCAAGGAGTCGGTCAGTTAGACAGAAAGTTGAAGCTAGTTGCTCGTTCCAAAACGTAGGTAGGTCTCTATGGAGAAGAACGAGCAAGAAACTCCACGGACACTCTTTTAAACTCAGGTTTTTACAAAATACTGCTTACATTATTCTTGTTGCTTCTATATGTGAAAACAATGAAGGTAATCTAGAAATACAAAATATAAAAAATAATCAAGATAAAAACCATGGCAGTTAAGAGTTGACCAATCTCTACTGACAGCGCCCGTTCACGAACATGACGCGTGAATCAGCACCATTCAGCTCAACCATTTTAGAGGGAGCCGAATGACCCAACACACGCGCCACCACCAGCGAGACATTTGAGTGAGCATGACAATTCTCTCAACCGCCATGCTCATTTAAGTCAAACACATAATAATTTACTTAAAATATGGCTCCATGGTACTCACATTTACAAAATTGAAATAATGCTGCTAAATTATACAAAACTAAGGTTTCCAATGTTTCTAAAATGTCGAAAAAGTAATTAAAATATATATTTGTGTATAATAATAACGATACTCGTTACTCATGTCAATAAAAAAAAAAAAAGGGGTAGGAAACAACATTCCTCCAATTAGGAAATTCCCTAAACTGCCTGTGGAGCAGGACCAGCATTTAGCCAAGCATTTTTATCATTGATGTAGTCATCTAATTTATAATATGCTTGTCTACACAGTGTGCGTTTAATACATGTTTTAAATTGTCTTTCATTTAGTTGTAGAATATCAAGAGGTATTTTATTATAAAATTTTACACAGTACCCCATAAAAGAAGTATGAACTTTTGACAATCTGAATCTTGGCTGATCTAATTTGTTCCTATTTCTAGTATAAACACTATGTCTGTCACTTATTTTATTAAAAAGATGAAGGTTTTTTCGAACATGCATAATGTTTTCATATATGTATTGACAAGGTACCGTCAAGATGTTAATCTGTTTAAACAATTCTCTTAGAGACTCGCGACTGCTGAGATTATAGATGGCTCTGACAGCCCGCTTTTGCAGAATAAAAATAGAATCAATATCTGCAGCCCGCCCCCAAAGCAAGATACCGTAGGACATGATGCTATGAAAATAACTAAAATATACAAGCCTAGCGGTATCCACGTCTGTCAAATGCCGGATTTTTCTGACAGCGTAAGCGGCCGAACTCAACCGCCCTGCAAGAGATGTTAAGTGAGGACCCCATTGCAGCTTTGAGTCAAGCGTAATCCCTAGGAAAACAGTATTTTCGACGAATTCAAGTACATCCTTATTCAATACAACGTTACATTCACTACTTTTAACATTCGGTAAAGCGAATCTTATGCATTTATGTGTATACGAATAGTAACCGTTGAAGACTTCCACTATCTGCCTCCTGACTCCATCATCAGACTCTAGTTACTAACTTGAAATTATCATAATGTTGTATTGTCACAGCTCAGATTATGAAACAAAAGGCAGATAGAACGAGCGTTAACACTGAGAGTGAAGCCAAAAAAGCAAATACCAATTCAAAAGCTGTTGCGCACGATCTAAACTTATTTTAAGCTATTTATATCTCTTTCTCTCCAATAAAACAAGAAAGAGACAGATATTAACTAGAGCTGACTTTAAGTTAATCTAAAATGTTCATTCACTTATAGTTGTCATGTCAGAATGTATTGATTAAAAACATGGCGAAGTTCAAGAAATTAAAACTAATTTAACATCTCTAAATTAGTTCCTATCTATCGCCGTTCTTTTCTTCATCTGCTTGGCAGTAAGAGAGATGCCAGTTGTCTTAGTTTAGTTTGTAGATAAAAGAACAGCGCCATTATATACAGGGTGGCCATGACAAAAGCACAAAGTGGGATCATGGCATGAATTGGTAAATTGGTGTGATTGTTTTTATTGAGCATTAATAATATTAAATTAGAGTTACCGCTCTTCTCACAAGTTAGTAAACCAATATTTCAAATGGTGTTTTAAATTGGTAACATTTTGCTCTTTAGTATGTTGGAATTGTTTTGTTTCTCGGTGATATTATTACATATTTGATAGTTTCAAAATATTCTTATGAACTAGTATTACCACTATTTTCATTTTTTGTCGTATCGTCATCCCCACCTTGTATTTAAAGAGAATATATCAATGAGTGATAATGTTACAATTGACGTAGTTGTAAAACAACAGGTAGATGACGTAATAAATAACGTATTTAATAATTACATATTCAGTAACAAGGCAAATTATTAGAGCACTCTTTCTCTGTCCTACTTATTTAAAATCTTGCTTTGCCCGACAGGGTCCATAATTATTTTCGTAATCTATATTTATACTATTACTTCCCACCTGTACGTGTACATTATGGATTGCAGTAAAGATTTGTATTTCACGTACTGGATGCTGAGGTATTCTTTTAGACATATTTCACATTAATAAGGTTTCTCACCAGTGTGTCCATGATTACATTTTTATAAAAAACAGGACGACTAAAACTAAGCTGAACTTTCACTTTTCTAAGGTTTTTTGTTGTGTATACGAATATATTATACTTATCATTATTTACCATTTTGATTACACTTTGTATGCGCACGAAGATGTTTTCTTAAACCACACTTTTGACTAAAACTACGCTGACATATATCACATTTGTAAGGCTTTTCACCAGTGTGTGTACGAATATGAATTGTTAAAACATTCTTATGAGTAAAACTTTGCTGACATATATCACATTTGTAAGGCTTTTCACCAGTGTGTAATCGAATATGACCTATTAAACCATGCTTATGACGGAAACTATCCTGACATATATCACATTTGTAAGGCTTTTCATCAGAGTGTGATCTAATATGTGTTTTTAATTGACTGGACTGACTGAAACTACGCTGACAGATTTCACATTTAAAACGCTTTTCACCAGTGTGTATACGAATATGTTTTACTAAATCACTCGTAACACTAAAACTATGCTGACATATCTCACATTTGTAAGGTTTTTCACCCTTGTGTACACGAATATGTTTTGCAAAATTGCTCTTATCATTAATACTTTTCTGACATATATGGCACTTGTACGACTTTTTACCAGTGTGTAATCGAACATGACTTTTTAGCTCATTCTTATAACTAAAACTATGCTGACATATATCACATTTGTAAGGTTTTTCACCAGTGTGTGTACGAATGTGTTTAACTAAATAATTCTTATCTCTAAAACTACGCTGACATATATCACATTTGTAAGGTTTTTCACCAGTGTGTATACGACTATGTATCATCAAATCGGTCTCATCACTAAAACTGCGCTGACATATACTACATTTGTAAGGCGTTTCACGAGTGTGTATGCGAGAATGCCTTGTTAAACGCCACTTCTTACTAAAGCTACGCTGACATATACCACAGTTGTACATAACTTCACCAGTGTGTATTCGATAGTGAGTTTTTATATCATAGGAGTGACTAAAACTAAGTTGACAAATTTCACATTTGTAACGTTTTTCACGAGTATGAATAAGAATATGCTTTATTAAACTACGTTTTTGACTAAAATTACGTTGACATACGTCACATTTAAAATTATACCTACCAGTATGTATACGATTATGTTCACTATTTTTTAGCTTGTCTGTAATTGTATCTTCTAGTTTCGTTCTCCGTAAGTCAAGCTTCTGTATCTTCACAATGGGCACCCCTGTGATTATAAATCTAGTAAGTACAATGTTCGATGATTTCAATAAAGCTTAAGTGACGCACATAAATAAAATACTTAAGAGGGTTTGAATAAGACACACTAAAACCAAAAAGGAATCTGCTAGTACTGAAGACCACACGCCGATCGTGGGACCGGCGTTGCTGATTCAGTTGATTAACTACCTCGTACTTACTGTGCGTATCGCTGACACTTGGAATCTTCATAGGTATTTCTTGTTCTTCTTCCACTTCAGTTTTAAACTCCATTAAAGGTACATCATCTTCAGAGTCAAGTTCTGAATGGTGCGGTAGTATATCTTCTATATCTGAATAGTTATTGTGTAGATTTACCTGTTCTAGCTCTGAAAATAAACAAGAACAGAATATTTTACTATGTCAGTGTGCAATACGTTTATAGTTTTTAAACCTTTTATGATCAATAAATAATACACTTATTTTGATTTTTGTAATTTAGTACATCATTTAATGATCATAAAATCAATTTAAAGGCGAATATTATTCAATAATCTTGTTATTTTTTCTTCTCAAAAACATACCATTACTTTGATGTTTCTCCTCTGGCTCAATAATATCATTTTGTGTCTCACAATCAGCTGGTAGTTCTTCTTTGATAGCAACTCTTTCCGTTCTACATTCATCAACTATACTGATGTGCTCCATTGGAGTTTTAATAAACCCACCGAAATACTCTAAGTGGTTTATTAAAAATGTTGGCTGTAAAAGTCGATCACAGTGTTCAGTATAATATGCTGATGATGAGTCTAATGTGCATAAACTTATTCAATAATAATAACCTAAAAGCCAATGACTCGGTGCCACAAACATGGTTCATGAGGATGCTTGAGCTATTTAAGAAAGATGCCACGCTGCCCACCTTCCTGATGTCGTGTATGGCGCAGTGGAGGGCGGTCCCTTATCGGGTTCCGTTTTATCTTTTGCTGGTACGGAACCCTAAAAACACCGTATTGTACTACTACCTAGTCTATACATTTATGTAAGTTGTTTTTTGTACACAAGCACCTAACTCTATTAAAAAAAAACAACTGTCACTAAAAGAATAAGTAGATTTCCTCATCTTACTGGCTTAAAATGCCTTAATTTAGGCACAAACTTTAAACTCTTTGATTTATTACTGAGTAAATGCCCAGGAGTGAGACAGAACAGGCTAACAAAACAAAAAAGAAAAAAAATGCTATTACTCAACAAATTCCTGACTGATAAATCATTATAAAAAATTGCATAAAATTTTAGCTATAAGATAATATTTGTACACCAGCACGAGTAGCATGACCACGCTATGTCTACGGAAGAATAGACATACTGACAGGAAGAATAGACAAACTGTACTAACTTGGTCTATTCTTGCTGTCAGTATGTCTATTCTTCCGTAGACATAGCGTGGTCATGCTACGCGTGCAGAAATGGTAAAATGTATGAGACCATTAAAATCACAACACCTTATTGTACTATCTTCTTACAAATAAACTGTCCCTTCTTTCTTATTTCCTAGAAGCCGACGCGACGTGGGTTTGCACCGAGATGTAGTTGCAGTGGACAAGGGCCCTACTCCGCTTTCCTTGACTATAGATAACTGGTGCAAGCCTGTGGTGCTTGAGACTAACGATCGCCAGGAGGTTTGGAAGAGTAAGGAGCTTCACGGACGCTTTTACCAGGCCCTACATGGGCCCAATGTGGATTTCTTAGCGCCTGTGTCTTGGCTACGATTCGGTGACGTATTTGGAGAAACCGAAGGTTTTGTCTGTGTAATTATCACCAAAGTTATTTTGACGAATTACTACCGGAGATTTATTGTGAAGGATGGCACGGTTGACAATTGTCGGGCATATCACATTATCTCTGGATGTTCTCGTCTTGCTAATGTAGGATGGAGAATGGAACGTATGGATGGTGTGAAGAAGGAAACGGTGTGAGTGAGAAAAAGGATGGATAGAGAGAGTGAGAGAATATAAAAGAAAGATGGCGAGGATGGTTGAATAAGCGGTGCGTTTGAACGTTAGCTTTAGGAAGGTTTATAAAATGTTAAAATAAAAGTAAGTTCGTTTATAAAAATCCCCAAACTACACTAACGAAGAGTACTTGCATAGGCACAACTTTGTGGCCAGGATTATCCATCAGCAACTTGCTCTGAAATACAACTTCGTGGAATCGGAAGTACCGTACTACAGATATGTGCCCAATTCAGTTCTTGAAAATGGCAATGTCACAATGGACTGGGATTGATCCATCAGCACTGACAGGATTATTGTAGCCTAAAAGCCTGATGTAGTGGTGGTGGTAGACATAGTAGTCCCGCATGACGTGAACCTCGTGAAGGCCGAGAAAGATAGCTTCTCTAACATGCCAAAATGGTAGAATGTACATACAAAGATTCTTACAAGTTATTGTAACAACCTTTTTTTAAATACCTACCTACAGCTTCTGAGCAATTAAACAAATATTATATTCCTTCTATTCTATAAATTTATATGAAAAACATTTCTTACGTGGAATAACCTACCTACATTCTGAGCAATTAAACAAATATTCTATTCCTTCTATTCTATAAATATGAAAAACATTTCTTACGTGGAATAATTTATAAGAGTGTTTGGTGTATATAGTGTGTAGTGTTTGTGGTGTTAGAGTTCACAATGTTAGCATGCCAAAATGGTAGAATGTAAGTACAGAGGCCAGCACATCAAGCAACAACAATCTGTCAAATTTCTTTGATAGATTTTCAACTTCATTTCAAGAGAATTAGGTTCATAATCAATTGGGAAAATGTATAGTTAGGTATGGCTTGATGTGCTGGCGTCTGTACAAATATTTTTTATTTTATTGTACCACCCTTTTTTAACCTTTCGAATGTCTTATGTTACACAGTCCGACACAAGCAGCGGAGGTTTGACCTTCAACACTTTCGCCTGACACTCGTTGAGTTAAATACCTACATTCTGAGCAATTAAACAAATATTCTATTCCTTCTATTCTATAAATATGAGAAACATTTCTTACGTGGAATAATTTATAAGAGTGTTTAGTGTATTGTTTGTGGTGTTTGAGTGCACAATGTAGGTGTGTGATTGTAATTTTGTCAATAGAATTTGTGCAAGAGCGAGCGCTGCAAACTCAGAACTTGGGGCACCACGACCACGACACGGCACCACGACGGTTTTATTTAAAGGACTTCGTTTTTTAAGAACTGTTGATAGCATTATGCATAAATAAATAAATATATGCTTTAGAATGTTATGTTTTAAGATTATTATGATTAGAGAAATTATGCGTAAGCTGTTATGCGTAAATAATAAACAAAAGAATGGCATGAAAATAATATGTCTAAGGGTGTTAACTACACCAATCAATCGATCATCGATCGATGCCATTGGTCGTCATTGATCGACGTTGATCGATTGGTGTGGTAACTTTGGCTGATCGATAGATACCGTTCGAGTAAGTAATCGATCGATTGCCGGTCGATGGCATCGGTCGACGTTGATCGATTAACTCCGGCTATAATCCATCACTAATAATAATCAAGCAGCTCGATCGACGTCAACTAATTAATTGATAACATCCAATGATCGTCGATTGACAACCGATCGATTGGTCTGGTAGAAACTATCGATCAACGGTGACTAGTCCATTCTACCATCGACCGGTGCCGTCGATCGACGATCCATCGATTAGTCTGGTAACACTCTTAAAGTTGTATGCAAATGCATAATAATAATATAAAATACCAGCCTATTACGCTGTTAGTACACCGACGCGTTCGTATGCGGCAGCGAATCACTGCGGAACTACTGAGTACTGCGTAACGAAATATCTGCGAAATGTTAGTACACTGTACTTTTTTCGCAAAGAAATGTCATCGACAGTTTTTTCGTTGTTTCGCTGCCGCATACGAATGCGTCGGTGTACCAACAGCGTTACTGTCCTACTGCAGGACGAAGCCTTCTTCACATACAGAGAAGCCATGAGCATTGATCACTACACTCAAGAACAATGGATAGAGAATCGTTAAAGAATCCCTCACCTCATAATCCTCCTTCAACCTCCAGGCAAAAAGTTCTTCAGCTTCCAGACATTTTCTCTGGAATCGGGCGCATTGCTTCATTTTAGCGGTGCAGAAGAAACAAAGGAACATTGATCTGCCATCTTCAGTAACAAACTGTAACAATATTTATCTTGTACTTACTATTTTTATTAGGAGTAAAATACTTAAATTCCTATCTAACAAAAAGGAGGTGTCATAATTCGTCCAAAAATCTAAGTGCAATCGATACAGTCAAACTATGTGCACAATAATTCCCTAGAACTAGGTATCTAAATCTAAAGAAACATACCCAAGTAGCAACCTCCTAATCCGTGGAATAAGGGAGCTATGGGCTGTCAAAGCATGCAAAGAATTCAATTAGTTAATTCAAGTAGTTTCTATTATTATTTTGTTAAGTGTATATCGATATTATTCTTGTTTAATAACGTTAGTAGCATCTATCTATTATCGGCAAGGAGACGTCGGACCAGGTGCTCGCTGCCATTCAGAGGCAGATTATTAGCGAGGCCTGCTCCCCTATACAAGATACACCAGGACCAACCTTCAACGCGAAGCCACTGTTCGCCGAGGGAGTCCTGAAGCTATGGTGTGGCAACGATCACACACTAAACTGGCTGAAACGCACAGTCTCCGGCTTGGCTCTCCCAACCAGCGCTACGCTTGTCGTCAAGAGCCAGTCGGAACTGCAGACACGAGCACGCTGTGGTGTAGTAATCCCGGACGAGCAGGGGGTTTTCGAGGACCCGACGAACATTGGACGGGCTCTCTCGTACCAGAACCCCTGGGTCGATGTAAAGAAGTGGGTGCTGCATTTCGCGGACAAACAGGCCGCGGCCTGGTTCGTGGTGGTTAGCATCCCCGAGGACCAAATCCCGACCCTGATGAAGGCCGGACGCCGCCTCTCAATTGGATTGGGGGCGGTGTACGTGAGGTTTCAGGGTTGGAACGGCAGGTTTACTGAAGTCCCTCGGGGGTGGGACCCCGCCACCGAATCTATCCGCAACGAGCTGAAACGGCCGCCCACAACAGGGGAGACTACTCCCGACACACACAACCCGGCAGCAGTCGCGGCCACCACTGCTACAGCAGAACCGGTCGTTCCTGACGCCGCCGACGTGGCCGCCGCCTCTCAACCGGGTGAGGAGCCGGACGACTCTCTGTCTTCTGCTTCGGACCTGGAGGGGTGCGGCCTCGACGGGGGTGACGGTCTCGACGAGGACCTTTTCGCCGGGTTGCAGCTAGGGGGGGATGAGGAGGGATCAACTAGTGATGGCGTCCCCTTCGTCACCCTGTAAAATCATTCAGGCAAACCTCCACCACAGCCAAACCGCGACGGCTCAGTTGCGTAAGTGGTTGGAGGTTCAACACACGGCCATTGCCCTAATTCAAGAGCCATGGATCAGGGCCGGCCGCATCCAAGGACTCTCCAATATTGGCGGTAAGATCCTAGCTAACAAAGACCAAGATCACCCTAGAGCGTGTATCTATGTGACAGGTAACCTCAAAGCACAGCCACTAAACGATTTTTGTTGCAGAGACCTCTCTGCAGCTAGGCTGGTCATACAACGTGGCGCCGAAGAAAAAGTGGTTGTCTTCGCCTCGGTCTACATGCCTGAGGCGGAGGACCCGCCCCCTTACGAACTAACCCGCCTCGTGAACGACTGCGAGAGAAATGGGCTAGAGGTCGTAATTGGGGCCGACGCCAACGCTCATCACCCGTTATGGGGCATGGACACACCAAACGAGAGGGGTAAGGCACTGGTTGACTACTTGTTCACGACTAACCTATCCCTACTAAACACAGGCTCCGAACCGACCTTCGTCACTAGACGCAGCCGCACAATCATAGACCTGACGTTAGCATCAGACGGTGCAGCGGAAATCACCACTGGGTGGCGGGTCTCCAAGGAGGCCTCCTGCTCGGATCACAGGTGGATCCGCTTCGACATTCAGGTCTGTATTCCACCAGCAACACCACGACGTAATCCGCGTAACACGGACAAAGTGGCATACACACGCAGCCTTGCAAGCGGGCTTGCGCCTATAGCTAACTCGCCGCCTCTTGAGTGCACGACACAGATCGATGCACAGGTAAGCCATGTTACTAAAACCATTATAATAATAATAATAATAATAATAACGTTTAATTCAGACTATGAGTCCATAACTGGTTAGTAATACAAAAATACCTTACAAACTAGTGTTAGTAAAACAAATACAAAAACAAAAAGTATACAACACAGGAACACAAACCTACGCCAAGCCCAGGATGCGACCACCTGCAGTATGTAGCCGCATCCAGTGTCGCCACATCGGCGAGTCCCAGCGGTCTACAAACACGCTCAGGATACTATTCGAGCTGACGCGCATGCGCAACAGCAATGAGGCACAACGCTTTCGCATGATGGCATGAAAACCGTCCACGCTTTTTTCCGCAAACATTGCTGAAGCGCTGCAATGGCGCGGCAGCCCGAACAACACCCTAAACGAGTTGTTATATTGTACACGCAGGGCACTGTATGTACGCTGCGTATACTTCGTCCACAGACTGCAGGTGTAAAACGACTGGCAGTAGGCTTTAAACAGCGTCACTTTAACCTGATCAGTACACCAAGCAAATCTGCGGGCCAGCATGTTACAGCGCACAGACAGTGCCCTGCGCTCTCTTTCCAAATCTAGCTTATCGTCTAGGTCTTCTGAGACCCAGTGACCCAGATACTTGAAGCGATCTACTTTGTTTAGGCAGGCACCGCAAAGATATAAAGGAGGCACACTGGAGCAAGCTACCATGCTGCATGCCCAGCGACCACCCCACCTAAGACACCGGGTAAACAACCCTGGTGGGGAGCAGAGCTGGAGCGTAAGCGCAGTAAGGTAAGGAAAGCCTTAAACAGAGCTATGAGCACTTGTGCTGATGAAGACTGGGACGCATACTACGCGGCCAAATCCAGCTACAAGAAATGCATCAGATTCAGGAGAACAACGGGTTGGCGCAAATTCTGTGGCAACATTGAATCTTGCCAACAAGCAAACAGGGTAAGGAAGATACTGGCACAGCAGAATACACCTGGGGTTGCCACTCTCCGCAAACCTGACAACACACTCACAACTTCACCAGACGAAGCGAGACGGGTTCTTATCGAAACCCACTTTCCCGGATGTGTCTTCACACAGACGGTCAGAGGTAACCTACACACCATCAAATGATGACTGGGTCTACGCACACAGGATGATCACCTTGGAGAAGCTCCAATGGGCCATTCAGTCCTTCCATCCCTTCAAGGCAGCCGGCCCAGACGGAGTGTTTCCCGCCCTGCTTCAGTGGGGGGGGTGCCTTAGTCACCGACAGACTGCTGCCCTTAATGAGAGCGTGTCTGGCCTTAAGACAGTTCCCTTAGGATGGAGGGAAGTGAAGGTCATATTCATCCCTAAACCAGGTAAGAGTGACTACACAAACGCCAAATCCCACCGACCGATCAGTCTGACCTCGTTCTTGCTGAAGACCTTGGAAAGACTATGCGAAAGGGAGCTGAGGGACGGGCCTTTAAGAAACTTACCATTACACGGTAACCAACACGCTTACTGCTCAGGTAAGTCAACAGAATCCGCCCTCCATATGGTAGTCAGTAGAATTGAGGAGGACATCCAGCAAAAGGGTTCTTGCCTGGGTACTTTTATAGACATCGAAGGGGCCTTCGACAAAACTAGTTTCTCCAGCATCAGCGCCGCCCTAACCAAACACGGGGTAGAACAGGTACTAATTGACTGGATTACTAATATGCTAAGTAAACGTGTAGTTCGGCTTGAGGAAGAGCAGCAAGTGGCCATGATTGCCAGAGGCTGCCCCCAAGGAGGGGTGTTATCCCCTCTCCTGTGGAACCTGGTGATCAACATTCTAATCAAGAAACTCAATGCCGAACGCTACTACACCATAGGCTACGCAGATGACCTTGCCATCCTTGTGTCAGGGAAGGTGACGGGGACCATCTGCAACCTCACACAGCGGGCGCTACGCATCGTGGAGCGATAGTGCGGGGAATACGATCTATCCGTAAATCCCAATAAAACCGAACTAGTCTTGTTTACCCACAAACGTGCACTAGGACCCTACCGCCTACCCAAACTTTTCAATACCGAGCTCCAGCTGGCCAACGAAGTAAAATACCTCGGGGTCATCTTGGACAGTAAGTTAAACTGGAGTAACCACCTAGACAATAAAATAAACAGGGCCTGCATCACCTTTTGGCAATGTAGGAAAATGATAGGTAAGAAGTGGGGCCTATCCCCCAAGATAATACTATGGTTGTATAGCGCGGTAATCCGCCCCATGATTGCTTATGGGTCGGTAGTATGGTGGCCGAGGACCAAACTTATCACAGCCATCAACAAACTCCAGCGTATGCAAAGACTAGCCTGCATGGCGACCACGGGCTGCATGAGGACCACTCCGACGGCATCTCTGGAGGCCATGTTAGGGCTCCCGCCGCTTCACCTATTCATCCAACAAGAAGCGACAACGGCAGCATTACGCTTAAAGACACTAAATCTCTGGAGCAAGACTAGCACTAGACACACTGCGTTACTAGAGGAACTTGGTAAGGAGTTTCCTATAACTAAGGCTACTAACGACAGGATACCAAAGCAATTCATATTTGACAAAAAATACAAAATCCAACTGCATGAGGATCGGCGGTGTGAGGGCCTTCGCCCGACAGAACTGCGGATCTTCACAGATGGATCTAAGACAGGTACCGGCGTTTTCTCGGAAGACCTCAACATACATATAGCAACGCCGCTGGGTGCTTATAACACGGTGTTCCAGGCCGAGTGCATGGGCATCTGCTTGGCGGCCTCAGCTATACTAAACAGGCAGGTAGTAGAACAACCAATTGGCATATTGTCGGACAGCATGGCTGTACTACAAGCTCTAAACAGCTACACGGTCAACTCCGGGCTCATATACGAATGTCACCAAAGACTGAACGAGGTGGGTATTCTCAATGATACAACCATTCAATGGATCAAAGGACACAGCGGGTCGCGTGGCAACGATGCTGCCGACGAGCTCGCTAGAAGGGGGTCGAGTACAAGCGTGGTGGGTCCGGAACCCATAGTGCCAATCCCCTTCGGTCACCTACGCACCATGGTAAGGAAACGTACCAAGGATCTACACCAAAGACTATGGATCGAGCATGGCGAGTGCAGGCAGGCCAAGGAGGCTCTTCCTGCGATTGAGGGCCGCTTCACAAGGCAAGCCCTCCGACTGTCCAAACAACAGCTACGTGTGGTCACAGCCGCCATAACTGGCCATGGGTCTTTCAATAAACATCTTTTTGTCATAGGAGTCACAGACAGCCCACTGTGCAGAGCCTGCATGGGGGCGGACGAGACAGCAGCCCATGTGCTTCTGAACTGCCCTGAGGTTGCGTCATACAGGGCAAAGTACTTCGGTAACCCAGGTAACCTACGGGAGATCGCCAGCGACGTCAAGGCGCTGCTGGCCTTTCTTGGGGAGCTCGGGTGGATCGAATGATTTACTTCCCACCTGTACGCAAAATACGCGCTGAGTCGTGGAGTTGCGGACACCGGCCCGTCATACTACTACTACTACTACTAGCATCTATCTATGGCGTATTTGGTAAATAATACAACCGCCAGCATAACTTCTAAGCATACTTTGACAGTTTATAGCTTCGATATCCCACGAATCAGGATATTGCAACTTGGGTATGTTTATTTAGATTTTTAGGAGTTTTAGGGAAGGGGGTTTATTTAGATTTTTAGGAGTTTTAGAGTTTTAGGGAATTCTTGTGTACACTGTTTGGCCATATCGATTATGTTTCAATTGTGGGTTTTTGATCCACATATTTGGGACCATGTCCTTTAATAAAAATATACAGTCTCGACTGAATTACAGTCAACGTGGTTAATCTCAATGGAGACTTACGGAATACGTAGGAGATATAAATTACAACTACATGAAAGACTTTTATATGCAAATAAAGTTCATAAAACAACATTGTTTTTTTTTGTATCCCTTGCTAATTATGTTCTGGATTCATCTTAATTTATATTAGTTGAACTTCTTTCCTTATATTTCCTTTATTAAGGGGGATGCACCAGGGCAGTATGCAAAATTTAAATCTCCTTACATTTATCAAAAAATTATTTGTAAATGTTTTAAAAGTGCCTATTTGTTGAAAATATGATGTTTACGAGCTTTTCTGACTTGGAGAGTTATTTTGATCATTTTAATTATTATAATTCTGTAAAGGCATAGGTATTTGTTACTCCTCTGTATATATTTTTTTTTCATAATTCAACATGACACTGAGCTGCAAAATAAATCCCGGGCTACCCTTGCGCTTTCACCTTAACATACGATGACATAAACGAATACCAATAAAGGAATAGGTACTATAGGATGAATGTGTAACAGCTTGGAGCCGAGGCAGAGCATGTTTCTGCTTTATGATGTGGCGGTTAAAGGTGTAATAAAAAAAATTAAAGGGGGTCTAGATTTATTTAACTAACTAACAAACTATGTGTGTGATTCTAAAGATGAGAAGTTAGGGAGCTCAAAATTAAACAAAAATAACTAAAAGGAATAAGGTTCGGGCGCCAGAGCTCACTAGGTAATTTAAAACAAAGGTAATCCGGGATAGCTAATAGGTAAAGGACAGGACTTCTAATCTAGGTCGGAGATTTCTGAAATTAAGCTGCAAATTCTTTAATAATAGCTCATTTATTTCCATCGCAGGCAGTGGTGAGCACAACACAATATTAGAAAGCCCCTTTCTTTTGAAGGGCAAGTTGTTTTATAACCATTAAATTCTATAACCAAAAATTATAATTAAGTTGTCAGTATTGCACGTTTTTAAGTGGAAACTACGAGAAAGATTTTAAGTTAACGTACCACAGGCTTCGAGAAAAACTTATTTACATTAAACCTGATTGGAGACACGAGGTGAAGCGCATCAGCTCATCCATGATGAAGTTAAATTTTAAGATAAAAAAATCCAAAGTATAAGTAAGAACGCCTTTGGGGCTGAAAACAAAACGATTTCCTTTGTTAGTGGAATTCACACGTCGAGCAAAATGGCGACGATGTGGTTAATCGGGAATTTTAAATTACTCACCGATCTTAACGAAAACAATGCACGCCAATCGCTCGTGCCATGAGCACAACCAAAACGCGATGGCGATATAGGTGCTGAAACAATGGAAAATCGACGAGAGTTAAGACACACGACCCCAAGTGTATGGTCAGCATATGGCGAGGAAAAATTCAACCAGCAAAATACTCACGATTTCCCAAAATATTACTGTTGCACGGCTGCTGACATCACTACCA
This sequence comes from Charanyca ferruginea, assembly GCA_947361185.1. Classification (NCBI taxonomy): domain Eukaryota; kingdom Metazoa; phylum Arthropoda; class Insecta; order Lepidoptera; family Noctuidae; genus Charanyca; species Charanyca ferruginea. The sequence goes on along the minus strand of OX376081.1, from coordinate 3,258,308 downwards.
AGTGATTCCAGCCAGGGGTGGACCCTTGAAATATTCCAATCTAATGATTGGCACGGAATAGAATATTATTCGTGCATCATCTTGGTGACTTCGGTCGGAAAGTGAAAATTACATATCCCAAACCGGAAACGTCAAAATAATCTGACAGACGGGGAAATAAGGTCCAACTGTCAAACTGATGGTCTATGGTTTTATCGATCACTCTACTAAATCCTAGCCAATCTATCAAATATCTAAAGTGTGTGTACTGCATTACCGTGAAAACTTCCAAAAAATGACGAGAGAGGTCGACACTATGTAGCGAGTAGAAAATACTCGTTACATTACATCCCTCCCCGAAAAAATAAAAGAAAGGAACTTTCTTTTATTAGAAAGAAACAACGAAAAACGAAGTGAACAAAAAATTCAATAACAAAAAAAAACTATCGTAGTACAGTTAGGCGTCATGGCCACTGACTAAAACGTCGGTACTACACCGATCAACAAAGCCAAACAACAAACAAATCCAAATTCAGTTAAACCCGAGGGCCGCTGACTAAAACTCTAACAAGACTAAACACTAAACAAATCTAAATTCAGTTAAGCACGAGAGCCGCTGATTAAATCTTGAACAAAACTACTAAACATTAAACACTAACTTTGAGTACAGTTAAGCGCTATGGCTACTGACTAACTTTACACTAATTTACTAAACTATCCTACACCTCTTAAGTTCAATTAAGCACTATCGCCACTGACTAACTTCAGCCATCTTACTAAACTAAACCACACCACTTAAGTTCAGTTAAGCACTATCGCCACTGACTAGCTTCAGCCAACCTACTAAACTAAACCACACCACTTAAGTTCAGTTAAGCACTATCGCCACTGACTAACTCTACACATCTCTACCAACTAATCTGGAGTGCAGGTAGGCACTATCGCCGCTGACTATCCTCAACTAACCTACAGTTCAGCTTTGAGTACAGTTAGGCACCATAGCCTCTGTATATCTCAGCAACAACCAATTAAAATTTACAATACCTAAACAAAAATTCTAGATAGAGTTGAAGGACTCTACCTAAAAGTATAGATTCCGATCAATAAAGTCAGACAGAGTTGAAGGGCTCTATCTAAAAATATTGATTCCCAACAAAAAGGTTAGATAGAGTTGAAGGGCTCTATCTAAAAAGGTTGGATAGAGTTGAAGGGCTCTATCCATAAGTATGGATTTCCAACAAAAGGGTTAGATAGAGTTGAAGGGCTCTATCTAAAAAGGTTGGATAGAGTTGAAGGGCTCTATCCAAAAGTATTGTCACAGCAATAACCTGTAACAAACAAAAACCATATTGTGATCGGCGCTACACCACCGAACTTCCGAGCACAATAGTAAAAAGGTATGACGAAAGTCAAAATTCCACCTTGTGACTGGCACAGCAATGACCAACACAAGGGCAAAAGGGCAAATGTAAGCTGTGATTGGCTCTACTCTACCAACCTTCCAAGCACAGACAAACAAACAAAATATATTGGATTTCCGAAGGGGAAAATCACAATACCTAAAGGCGAAAGCCAAGACGAAATCGAGGTCAAAAAATACACCAAGATCCAAAAACAAAGTACATTCTTTAACAAAAGTTTCAGAATGACCGCAAAAACAAGGTAGGACGTTCTATAACAAAAGTTACAGAATGACCTCAAAAGCAAAATCCGGTATGAACGCGTTTCTATCAAAGTCAAATCCAAGTCTAGTATCGAAGAAATATCTAGACAAAAAACAACACTGTCAACAAACAGTAAAAAAAAATAGAATTAAAATCAATAACTATTTAAAACTATGAGAGAAATAGAATGATTTTAATCTACAAAAAGAAAGATTACAAAAAAACTTGAGATGAAATTTAAGTTTTTTAAATCTTTTTAGGTAATAAAAAACCCAAAGTGTAAGGTTGTATAGGCTCTTTCTTTTTCAAAAAAATGTAAACAAGCAAAGGATTACCTTTAAAAAAGAAAGAAAGAAAAGATATAAGATCCCATACAAGCTCAACAAACAAACAAAACAAACAAGATAAGATCCCTTGATGTGTAAAATGTATAGTGTAAAGAGTAGGTATTTCTAATTTAACCAAAATGACCTAAGTTTATTTTAGTAAGAATTGAATTGGAATCTAATAATTTGTAATGAGGTTGCCTAACATAATAATAACCTTCATACTACCATAACCTTTCATTCATCATTCTAACAAAGGTAGTACCTCACACAAAAATACTCAATACCAAAACCAAGTCTAAAAATTCCCCAAAATTAAAATTTAATAATATCTTTTACATGATAACGACCCACGGAACCCTTATTTAAATCTTTCAAAACATAAACGTTATCAGAAACTTTTTCAGTTATTTCACACTTTAAGAACTTAGGTGCAAGCTTAGCCGAAAAATAAGCAGGTGCATGAGATTGAACAAAACTTCTTCTCCACACAACATCACCCACATCAAAAGAAATGACTTTCCGACCCTTATTATAATAAGCGGCATTTCGCTTATACCCCTTTAACAAATAAGTTTGAACTTTAACAAAAATATCACTAAGTGAATTAAGAGAAACTGCATAAGAGTTTCTATTTGAAACCTCTAATTGAGATAAATTATCAACAGAGTTACTAAAATGATGTAAGGAAGCATCTAAAACAAGTTCCCTACCAAACATAAGAAAATTAGGTGTAAATTCTGTAGCAAGATTTACACTATTATTTAAAGCTAATTGAACATTGGGCAAAAAACTTGACCAAGTCCTATGATCATCTTTAACAAAACACGATATGCAAGTTTCGACTGTTTTATTATATCTCTCAACAGGATTATTTTGAGGTGTATACAATGTGTTATAAAATATTTTAGTTATATTAAAACCTTTCAAGAATTCTACAAAATGTTTTGAAGTAAATTGAGTTCCATTGTCACAAACTACTATTTTTGGACAACCAAACTTAAGAAATATTTCTTTTTCAAAATGTTTACAAATTACTCTAGTAGTTGCATTAATCATTGGAAAGAACCAGCAATATTTAGTAAAAACATCTACAACTGAAAGTATGTATTTATGACCAGAATAAGTTTTAGGTAAAATACCTATTATATCTACCGAAAGCATAAGCATGGGGCGATCAACTTTTTTAGGATTAATCATAGTACCAAAAGGAGGAGAAGTAGTATGTTTGTAAGCTTTACAAGTATCACAAGACAAAATGTATTGGTGAACATCATTAAACATACCTTTCCAAAAATAATGTTGTTTTAATTTCTTTAAAGTTTTATGAATACCTAAATGACCTGAATTTACATCATCATGATTTGACCTAATAGTATCTAAGATATTCTCTTTAGGAATAACTATCTTCCAGTCTAAAAGACTATGAGGGTTAAATTTATTTTTACAATATTTATACAAAGTGTTATTTTCGACTCTAAAATTCTTATACTTTCTAGGAGATTTCTGACATTGAATAAATATTTTTCTATACCAAGGATCAATAATTTCCTCATCAGGGGAGACTAAATTATCCTGAGTGGTTATAGCAGTGACTTCTATACGAGATAAAGCATCTGGAACTAAATGTAATGAACCTTTTTTATGAATAATATCAAAAGTAAATTGAGAAATTCTAGCAGCCCAACGAGCTAAGCGTCCACTAGGATTATTGAGACCTAGGAGCCATTTCAAACAAGCGTGGTCAGTAATAACAGTAAACTTCATTCCTTCAATATAAGGTCTAAAATGTTCTATGGAATCTAAAATAGCTAATAATTCGCGTTCTGTGGTACTATAATTTCTTTCACATTTATTAAGCGATCTAGAATAAAAAGCAATGGGATGTTGATCACCATTATCATCTTCTTGACTCAAAACACTACCTATGCCCACAGAGCTGGCATCACAATGCAAAAAGAAAGGTTTTTCAAAATTAGGACATTGCAAAACAGGAGAAGTTATTAAAGAATGTTTTAATTCTTGAAATGCATTTTCAGCTTCGTCATTCCAAGTAAGTGACTTTTTAGAATTTTTACTACCTGCTGTCAATTTAGTTAAAGGAGAAGCAATATCAGCAAATTTACAAATGAATCTACGATAATAAGAACATAAACCAAGGAAACTGCGAAGTTGTTTTACCGTTTCTGGGCGTGGGAAATTTTCTATTGTCTCTAATTTAGAAGGATCAGTATGTAAACCATTACTGTCAACAATGAAACCAAGATAGCGAAGTCTGTCCTTGCAAAAATTACACTTTTTTAAATTTACAGTTAAACCTGCCTCTTTTAATATACTATGAATTTTATGCAACTGTGCTATATGGCTATTAAAATCAGAATTAATACAAATTAAGTCATCCAAATAACAGAATACAGAATTATCATACTCTGGACCAAAAAGTTTATCTACTAGTCTCTGCAACTCAGCTGGTGCATTTGTGAGACCAAATGGCATGCGAACAAACTCGTACAGACCTTTTCCAGGTACTACAAAAGCAGTTTTTTCGCGGGAGGATTTTTCAAGTGCAATTTGCAAAAATGCTTTAGAAAGATCTATAGTACTAATATATCTAGCACCTCTAAGGTTATCTAATATTCTAGAAGTATAAGGAAGGGGATAAGAATCTTTAATAGTAACAGAATTTAAACGTCTTGAATCTAAACACAATCTAGTACCTCCATCTTTCTTTTCTACCGCCAATACGGGTGAACACCAAGGAGACTTAGAGGGTTGAATAATACCTTCTCCTAATAAAACTTCTACTTCATCAAAAAGTTCCTTTTGTTTAGCAGGACTCAGAGGCCAATATCTCTGTTTAAAAGGTTCACTAGTAACGTTAATTTTATGTTCAACCAAATGAGTAAGACCTAAACCTCTTTTCTCATAAGAAATATCTTCAAACAAAGCAATAATATTATCTAATTTTTGTTTCTCAGAAGGAGAAAGTTCAGAAATAGAGGTAATTGAACAAACTTGTTTATTATTTTCTGGAACAAGTATAATGTTCTTCCACAATTCTTCAGCCAAATGAAATTTAATCCAAAAGTCAAAACCTAAAATAATTAATGGATCAAAAGAAGGAATAATTAAAAACTCTACGGGTTTAGTTATATTATCACAAGTTACTGGCAAATCCAGTGCACCAATAATTCTCCGGGCGGAGCCATCCGCAGTGCAAGCAGCGCCACTAATAGGTCTAATTTTATAACCTAACTGTAAAAATCGTTCATGTGTATTTGAGCCTAAAATGCATTTATCGGAACCACTGTCCAACAATCCTGAAAAAATTTGATTACCAACAAAAAAAGTTAAAAATGGTCTAGCATCATTCTGTTTTGTAAATAGAATAGGAGCCGAACGATAAATATTAAAAAAGGTTTTTAAATAATCTAACCAGTTGGAAAATTCTTTGTCACGGGCAACATCATCAGGCTTGTGACTTCTAACAATTTTTTCACACATCGAGACGCTCGAAGTTTTATCAAAAACGTGGGCTCGATGCTGCCTAATCAGTTTTTTGACTCTTGCGAGTTTTTAGTATCCAAATTACAAACGTCACAAGTCTTAGAAGTGACCCCAGCTTTATGACACTTAAAACAAACAACACCTGGAATAGACTAAAATTTCTATATAAATGTCCAGGTTTTTTGCATTTTAAACAAACTAAATCATTAGAAACGGCATTAGATTTAACAGAGGGTTTAATTGATTCTTTAAAAGGTTTTCTATTTACAACAACTTCTAAGTCTTTTGCAAGTTCTAGAAATTGTTCGATTGAATCTATTTGTCTACGAAACAAAAAGGGTGTGTAAATTGGTAACATATTCTGTTGTATCACGTTAATTAAAGTGTAGTCAAATAAAGGTACTGAAGTACGACTAGCCATATCATAAATTTCCGTAATGAAATCAGGAAGCGACTCAGACTGTTTCTGTTTCCTGGTGCGGAGCTCATTTTCTAAAAAGTGATCAAAATTAGGTTTATCAAAGCGCTTTAAAAGTGCAAGCTTAAGTTCATGCCAAGAAGGAATATGAATTCGTATAGATCTAAACCATTTGAGTGCAATACCATCAAGCAAAAGTGTAAAAGAACCAACCAGCAAATTTTCGTTGTAATTTCTATAAAGAAAATATTCTTCAACTTGTGTAATAAAATCGCGAACACAAGTTCTACCATCATAAATTATTTTGCTCTTTTTCAAATCAGGCAGTTTAGTAAGAGGAGGAAAGTTTTTACGAATGTTTTCGTTAACAAGCGCATTCAAGGAGTTAAAAGAAGGCAAAGCTCGAGCTGTAAAATCCGAAGACGAATGTGCGATTCCAGATTCAAAAGGATTGCCAACATCGGTGGCATTAGCCATCTCGTGACCTTTCTCAACAACATTAGCATCAGCAGCAGTAGAAGCTTCGACCTCAACCGAATCCTGAGGCGGTGGAAACTGAACTCCCTTGTCCTCCATGACTAACGAGTAACAAGGCAAATAGCAATGAAAAGCAAGGACTAAACTTTAAAGAATTTCAAAATAAATCAAAGTTTGAAAAATAAAATTAAAGTTTTGAGGTTAAGTATCAAAATCAATGTGGTATTTCCATGAAAAATTGCTAAGTTATTTAACGTTAAAAAGTGCAATAATAACTCACAAAACGGCTTAAAATTAAATAAACTAGGTGCACAATAATGTACTTAATGTTTAAATTTAATTATTAACATAAAATGTTAACTTAGATATGAATTATATCACTGTATGAGATTTAACAATAACACGGTCTACACTTAACAATTGTTGGTTTTGCTAAGGAAAAAACATGTTAAAACACAAGAAAATAAACAAATTATCCAATGTAAAACTAAAACATTGTTTGTAAAATACAATACCAAACTAAGTTACAACTTATGAGTCTAATTATTCAAAGTTTATAAACTAGATCAATTACAATGTAAAAACAATATGAAATACAATATGAATACTAAATATTGTAAACAATAGACTCATTAGTTAAAATATAAATTAATTTAGTGTGCAATACTGACTGTACTCACCGTACAAACCATGCTTCAGTCCCTGTTCTAGTGCGACAATTGTAATAAAAAAAATTAAAGGGGGTCTAGATTTATTTAACTAACTAACAAACTATGTGTGTGATTCTAAAGATGAGAAGTTAGGGAGCTCAAAATTAAACAAAAATAACTAAAAGGAATAAGGTTCGGGCGCCAGAGCTCACTAGGTAATTTAAAACAAAGGTAATCCGGGATAGCTAATAGGTAAAGGACAGGACTTCTAATCTAGGTCGGAGATTTCTGAAATTAAGCTGCAAATTCTTTAATAATAGCTCATTTATTTCCATCGCAGGCAGTGGTGAGCACAACACAATATTAGAAAGCCCCTTTCTTTTGAAGGGCAAGTTGTTTTATAACCATTAAATTCTATAACCAAAAATTATAATTAAGTTGTCAGTATTGCACGTTTTTAAGTGGAAACTACGAGAAAGATTTTAAGTTAACGTACCACAGGCTTCGAGAAAAACTTATTTACATTAAACCTGATTGGAGACACGAGGTGAAGCGCATCAGCTCATCCATGATGAAGTTAAATTTTAAGATAAAAAAATCCAAAGTATAAGTAAGAACGCCTTTGGGGCTGAAAACAAAACGATTTCCTTTGTTAGTGGAATTCACACGTCGAGCAAAATGGCGACGATGTGGTTAATCGGGAATTTTAAATTACTCACCGATCTTAACGAAAACAATGCACGCCAATCGCTCGTGCCATGAGCACAACCAAAACGCGATGGCGATATAGGTGCTGAAACAATGGAAAATCGACGAGAGTTAAGACACACGACCCCAAGTGTATGGTCAGCATATGGCGAGGAAAAATTCAACCAGCAAAATACTCACGATTTCCCAAAATATTACTGTTGCACGGCTGCTGACATCACTACCAAGTGATTCCAGCCAGGGGTGGACCCTTGAAATATTCCAATCTAATGATTGGCACGGAATAGAATATTATTCGTGCATCATCTTGGTGACTTCGGTCGGAAAGTGAAAATTACATATCCCAAACCGGAAACGTCAAAATAATCTGACAGACGGGGAAATAAGGTCCAACTGTCAAACTGATGGTCTATGGTTTTATCGATCACTCTACTAAATCCTAGCCAATCTATCAAATATCTAAAGTGTGTGTACTGCATTACCGTGAAAACTTCCAAAAAATGACGAGAGAGGTCGACACTATGTAGCGAGTAGAAAATACTCGTTACAAAGGTTAAGTTAAATTACAATATAGTACCCTTGAGATTAAGTAATTAATCAAATTGTAATCCTAAAGTAGATATTTGTCAACTTACCGGAACATCAGTCAGCTTCTCGTAGAGGTCCTGTAGGGTCTTGTTGACAACTACATACATGTGAACATCCTGCACCAAACATATTCTACACATGGCTCGCTCTTCCATCTTCATCTTCTCTTATGTTATTTAGTTCAACTTAACATTTATTTTTAACAAAATACTAATGCAGCTTGACTTGTAATAATATCACACAGGTATGAATTAGTACAGTTGTCTGAAATTGAATAATGTCTTCACTTGATTTTGTGGTGCTTATTAGGTCAGTGGGTATTCTTAGGGGCGCAGGACTTGGTCAGATTTTGGAAGACTTTTTTTTGTGGAATTCGACCGTTTTCGTTGCTGTACCTTATTAACCATGTCCATAGAAACCATTTAGGATCTGAGAAGCATGGCCCTACCACGCACCGTTTCCGAGATATAGACCTTCAAATTTTGAAGAAGAAGAATTTGAAGGTTTAATTATCTCGGAAACAGTGCTATAAACAATGAGGGGGATGGAGTGGGGTGTTAGGGGAGAGTGGGGGGACTGAAAAGCGATTTGATTCTGGCAGTGGATTTCCGCAGAGGGTCACAGTTCTAACCTAACCTAACCATGTTGGATCCATCAGAAGCATGGCCCTACCACCCAATATTTCGCGTATTATGTGTACTGTTAACGTAGGGCCAAACTTTACCGTAACGAGAGAGCGGTCTTACACTTAGAAAAATTCGAATGTTCCAAGATATAATTAAAAAAGTAAATGGCTCGTAACTCGGAAACGATAGGTCGTAGGACCATACTTCTTAGTTCCTAAATGGTTTCTATGGCCAAGCTTAATCAGCTGCAAAAATAAAATGGTCGAATTCAATAAAAAAAAAAACTCCGAAAATTTGACTAAGTCCTTTGCCCCTAAGAATACTCTAGCTGAAACGACGACCGACACTTAAAAAATTTTTGATGTTTTTTTTTTCGAAGTTTTTGCTATTTTTTTTACATGATCGCATGGCTTTTGAGTAGAGCAACAATTTCTTTCCCAAAAACAATCTCATCCGAGCTACCATTTTAGAGATATAAATCGTTTTATATAAAATAAAAAAAAGTTAAAGGCCCATAACTCGGAAACGGTGTGTCGTAGGGCCATACTTCTCAGTTCCTAAATGGTTGCTACAGACAAGGTCAACCCGATACTGCAAAAAAAACTGAAAGTTTCGGAAAAAAATAAAAAAAAAACGAAATTTTTTCTAAGTCCACGCTCCATAGCGCCCCTAAGGCTACACTCCAACCGCTTATTACAACACTTGCAAGTAAGAACATGGTAACTCACTTTTTAGCCAAATTAAGGTTCCATTGTAGGTAACTCTATTTAAAATTGAGTGTACAAAACTGTAAGTAATGGTCCACCAAGCGTATTTTAATTGTTTTTTTAGTTACAAACAATTCAGCCCATTCATAATACATTAAGTAACATTTTGGATATTGTATCTCAGACATTCAATGTTTATTTTTCGAAAGCCAGTTTATTTTTTAAATAATGTCCTAAGCATTACGATAAGTTAAAATAATTCACGGTAAGTCACAAAAAACAACGAAGGACAAGTATTTTTCATCAAATAAACACTCAATTTATTAGATATGACCCTATTTATTACCAATATTAAGTTTATTTCACACTAGGACTTAGTATACATGCAGACGGACTATTGCAATATTTGATGCATTCTCCTGGAAAGTCTTAAAAAGTCTTGAGTTACCTGTCCTTGCTTGCAGGTGTTGATTAATGGAAAAAGAATTAAGCATGATAAGTTTTTTAAAAATTGTAACAAGTACTGCTGAGTTGCTATTATACTTTTAATACTCAGTTTATTCAAGGGTAGTTACAAAATTATATTTCATGAGAACATGCTAGAAAATTGGGATGCAACATGAGCTTGAGAATTAATGTTCTCCTTGTAGCCTTCAATGAGTAACAAGTTCAGAGATTTCACCAGGATATCAAATTAATGGAAAAGCATTATCAGGGAAGGTATGATATTAAAATGATGGTAGACGATTTATGAATGTCAAAGAGGACTAGTGAGACAAATAAACACATGCGAAAATCTGTAAAAATAAGTGTCAGTGGTTCAACTTAGGGGAAGAGGTACAAAAATAAAAAGTACATACCTTTCATTAAGACAACAAATTCATAACTGACAATTTTGTATACCAACTGTTGAACTGTAGCTGTACCAACATGTGTTATTTTTATGACAGGACACTGCGAAGCAGACTCAAAGAAAGACTTTAATATAAGTATATACAGAGAGGATCGGACTGCGCAACCGGGGCGCAGCGTACCAGCAGCACAGAATACTTAATAGTACTACCCAGCAGGTAGCAGGTAACTTTAACTGTATCTACTTCAAGCCTTCTTAGGCGCCTTCAGTGGTAGAGAATTCACAATTTGATTATATGACGTAAGTACTACGATAGACACATCAGGTAGTAGCAATAGCAAGTAATTATTAGCAATGTATTTAACGAAATGGTCTCTAAATAGCAAGTAGGTATGTAACTACTAAATAATAAACAGACAGTAGGTACTAAATACTAAAGTTCGACTTGTAAGACTAGTAGTACCTAGTTTGTATCTATAGTTTGATCTTGATCATATAAAAACGTTAGTTTTAGTTCGTTTACTTACAATTGTTGTTTTGAACTGTTAAAATGTCAAGTTTGAAGTTTATGAAATTCATAAACTTCAAACTTGACACTTTGACAGTTCAAAACAACAATTATATTCTCTTTGGTTCAAAACTAACGTTTAATCAAGAAGCTTATAGGTAAAAGTGGAGGCAACACTCTAAATACCTAAGTGAAGCCAACTGTGGGCAGATGCTCTCTTTTTAAATGCATACATAAGAACGAGACAGTGATATGTGTTTTCTTTATCTTATGTATGCATTTAGAAAGAGAGCATTTGCCCACAGTTGGTTTCACTTAGATGTTCGGAGTGTTGCCTCCACTTTTACCTATATGCTTCTTGCGTTTAATCAAGATCAAACTTCAAAGAATAAATAATGTTACGATACTAAAAATAATAGTGTTGTAGTAGTGAACAATTTTTTGCGTAAAGAACGAATAATAAATAAAAATTTGAAATATTCGTATACTGTAAGATGAGGAATATATGAACAATTAAAGATTGTTTGTTCATTAAATTTCAGTAAATTTCAAACTTCGTTTGATCAAGATCAAACTTTAAAGAATAGATAATGTTACGATACTAAAAATAATAGTGTTGTAGTAGTGAACAATTTTTTGCGTAAAGAACGAATGATAAATAAAAATTTGAAATATTCCTAAACTGTAAGATGAGGAATATATGAACAATTAAAGATTGTTTGTTCCATCGGAATATAAGGGAAGAAGGAGAAGGATTGGCCGCCGTGGTCGAAATTGGGTCGAGAAAATTAACTTGTTTATTTTGAGGTTAAAGTAGTTATTAGTTACAAAAACTGCCGTTTCACAGCTATGTTGTATCTATCATAGTTTGTAAAAGATTCAATGAAGATTTTTGTTTGAACTTTTAAACGCCCTACACACGACATGATTTGCTAGCCTGACCAAATCATCCGTAAAATCAGGTATCGCGTCCGCACGAGCCGACACGAGGCCTGATTTGCAGTTTGCTCTAGTGCGTTCTACGAGGTAGGTGTGCAGCCATAATGCCTCCTTTTTTACCCGAACGACAAGCGCGACAAGTTGCGCTAGTTATTGCTTTATGTGTTGACGTCAATGTAGAAAGAAAAAATAAAAAAATTAAGTACTTAATGAAAAAAAATTTTTTGAAATGAATAGGTACCTAAAAACTTGAATAACTGGCCTTTTATGCTCTCTGCCAAATGCTGCACGCATATTTTCCAATTTCTTTTTCAAGCCCGCAATTGTGGCTTTATTATCTGCTTTTTTCCAAATTTCAAGTAAAATTTCTAAAGCTTGTTGTCTGGCATCTTTATTTCTATACATGTGATGGGGATAAACAGGGTAAATCTTTGTAACTCTCCAGCATTTCTATAATAACGCTGCGTTCCCTTATTATATTCGCTGATTCTGCCATTATTTTTGCAAAAATAAACAACGCGAAGACATACACACTACTCGCGCCGCTGTCGCGCAAAGAGTATATAATCACTACGTTTACTGTCGCGGAGCAACTGAGCATAGAAATCAGGTGAGAGCGCGCCACACGACATGATTTGATCAGATCTGACCAAATCAGTCGGCGTTGGCCACCTGATGAGCATTTATCAGGTGACAAACCTCCATACCACCTGATTCTGCTCCTGATCTGACCAAATCAGGCGTCAGATCATGTCGTCTGTAGCGGCTATTAAGTTTGTTGACGAATTATACTATCAATGGCGCATCCACACATGCCCACGCAATTATGCGCTTATGTGATTTAAATTTTATCTGACATAAATAGTTTGAATTGAATTGAATTCACTCGTAAGGCAGTCTGAAAACCGGCGTCATGTGTAGATGCATCATTATACTGTTTGTTAAAAGTACGTAATAGTAATATTATTTATTCATTGTACAGACAGAGGCTATCAGCGCTTTTTTTTTTTAATTTACCCGGTCGCTATTGTAGCGCCATGCTTATTTTTCTCCTTACCTCTACCCTCTATAGGTTTGGTCATACTGGACTGTCACTAACTACTCTAGTGAAATATTTTTCGAACTCGGCATACTCCAATTCGCCAACAACTCCTCCATTCATATAATACCCACCATATCCTGTGCCTACGCTAGCGCCATTTTAGCGGGTACTGGAACTGTTACTTACTGCTTACCTGGCCACTTTTTCAACTTTCCCCCCTTATGAGACGGTCGTCGTTACCTCTACCACAGTAGGTATAGGTATTAGTACTATCGTACCTCTACCCTCCATACTGTATTCAAACGAATATTCCCGATCAGTAACACCCCGTCGTCAACACTGTTGACGATCGGGAAAAAAAAGTTTTGATCGTTCACAGTGTGTACAGTACGGTCAATGTAACTTGGCGCGTCCGAAGTTAGCCGATTAGCTGCGCAGTAGCCAATTTCGTTCCTAAAAGTTCCATTGCGCAGCCAAACAGCTAACTTCAGACGCGCCAAGTTACGTTGACCGTATTGTACGAACGAGACCTTTTTTCGATTGTTTCAATTATTCCCGTTCATTAACACCCCGACCCCCGTCACTGTAAAACATTATACATAGGTATTTGATTTTTTGTGTTGCAACATTCCTTGTACGCTGATTTAATAGTAAAAAGCAAGTACCTATTTTGTGATTTTCATGTCAACAGTGTTAACGACAAGGATGTTACTGAACGGGAATAATTGGAATAATCGAAAAAAGGTCCCGTTCGTACACACTGTGAACGAACGAAACTTTTTTTCCCGATCGTCAACAGTGTTGACGACGGGGTGAGCTTCGTGGGTGTTACTGATCGGGAATGTGTGCGTTTCGACCGCGCGGCCACGGCACTATTTCGAAAAAAAAACTATTCCAATATTATGTAAAATTTTGTAAAAGTTGATTCCCAAAACCATAAATTTGTCGAAGTTATACCCTTATAACTTTTTAACCATAACTAGTTAACCATAGTTTTTTTTTTCGAAATATCACCGTGGCCGCGCGGTCGAAACGCACACGGGAATATTCGTTCCGTAGATATAGCGTGGTCATGCTACGCGTGCTGTTTGCACTCAATGACATGGCTGTAGTCAATGATATTCTAATAAACAGATATGTTATACACTCACAAAACAACCGAAAAAAGTGTTCCGCGCAGCAGCGGCAGCACACAACACACTTTTCATTCATTTTACAATTCTAGTGAATTGTCTTTTTTTCTTGTTGGTTTTTTCAAGCCATCCCTTTTCAACATTTTGACTTGACTACAAGTACTACTTGATTTGTATTTATTTTAGGTTTCTACAAAATAAATGAATATTATTAGGAGTACCTACTATTTTTTTTTTTACTAGATGATCATGATGTATCTACGTATAATTTTTTTATTATAACAATACGAACCATTTAATGCGTTTTCTTTATATTCCTTGACATTAACTTTTAGTTTCTCAAAGTATCAAGGTAACTAGCCCACCTATCGTTTGATTTCAAGATGGCGTTGACAGTTTCAAAAATGGCAGTCTCCAACACTGTTACTATCAAACCCGGTACCTAATTTCCAATAATGCGTACCTAACAAAGCCAGCAATCTCCATTTGTTTTTTAACGATTTCTTTAAATATTCTCTCGTTACTGCTAATTGCTTCAAATTGCTAAAAAATATAGCTACCTATGAAGTATATATATTCAAATAATAATTGAAAAACACGTTTTTCACGTTTATTTCAAATGTAAGTAAAATGGAGGATGCCGTTTTTGATATTAAGTGACTCATTTTAAATCGGTCAATAAATATTTGACACCGTCCAAAACGAATCTTCGCCTAAAAACATAATATTCTGTAACTCTACGTGTTTTGAGCATTGAAATGTAATACCAAGAACTATGTCTAGTTCCAAACAATAACAATGTTTTTAACCTAATTGCTTAGATTTTAAGTTTCAATACATAATAAATATTTTTGTTACAAATATTAAAATGACTTTTTATTTTCAAGCGACCTTTAAAATTTATTGCCTAAAGGCAATTACCATAGGCATTATTATTATTAGGCATTATTTACCTTTCTCCGATGACAGGATTTAAACAAAAATATATTGGACAGTTCGACTCCACTCATTTCTTGTCCAAGCGACGAGCATCGGTCGTCAAAATTTGATTGCTTTTTTGACACTTTGTAATTTTGACCTTAAGGCGAGGTTTTCCTACCGCATACTATTTTGAAGGGGGTGAAGCAGAGAAAGTGACGGCTGCGTAAAGGGGAGCGCCCCGCAATGGCATAGAATAGGTAAGCGCTGCAAGCGTTGTACAGCGCGCTGTACTCAGCGTAAAAGCGGCATGCAGCGGCGCGCGGGCGCTGGGCGCTGCGTCGAGCTATATTTTGTAGCACCGAAAAACAAATTTATTTGTTGCATTTTAATGTATTGACCAACACTATTTTGGATTATAATTACGTTATAATAATGTGTCGTTCTTTTCTTAGACTAGGTCTTTTCTTATTACTAAACGTGCTCGCTAATAAATAAATAATAAATAAATAATAAATAAATAATAACTAAATAATAACTAAATAATAAATAAATAATAAATAAATAATAACTAAATAATAAATAAATAATAAATAAATAAATAAATAATAATAAATAATAAATAAATAAATAATAAATAAATAATAAAAAATAATAAATAAATAATAAATAAATAATAAACAAATAATAAATAAAGAATAAACAAATAATAAATAAATAATTAATAAATAAATGTCAACGCTACAATATTTTATAGGTGCTATACCTAGTTATAATTACACCTAGGTACATATAATTAGGTAGGTAGGTAGGTATATAAACTTACTTTTTAATTTTGCCTTTATTCAGATAAATTTGAAATAATGTGTAGGTAAAAAGGGAACACACAACCACAACACCCATCAAAGGAAAGGTAGGTACAGACCAGCGTATCAAGCTACAACAATGTCAAATTACTTTGATAGATTTTCAACGTTATTACAAAAGAATAAGGTTCATATTCAATTGGGAAAATTTGACACTTTGGTATGGGTTGATGTACTGGCGTCTGTACCTACTGTTCTAGTTGGTTCCTCGTAACAAAAAGTACAAAGACAGAACAGGTTAGGATTTTATTTCATAGTAGTATACCTACCTACTTAGCGAATTAACAGAAAATTGAATTTATAAGAAATAAGTAAATAGGTACTTACCTGCAAAATTGCCTATGAGATTTTATGCTGGCACTTCACATGGCCTATTTGTGCAAATATTTGCCTTATTTGGATAATACAAAATCGACTTTATTGCAATAACTATAGGGTACATTTCATTGCATTGGAAAATTGCCTATGAGATTTTATGCTGGCACTTCACATGGCGTATTTGTACAAATATTCGCCTGATTTGGATAATACAAAATCGACTTTATTGCAATAACTATAGGGTGGGTACATTTCATTGCATTGCAAAATTGCCTATGAGATTTTATGCTGGCACTTCACATGGCGTATTTGTACAAATATTCGCCTGATTTGGATAATACAAAATCGACTTTATTGCAATAACTATAGGGTACATTTCATTGCATTGCAAAATTGCCTATGAGATTTTATGCTGGCACTTCACATGGCGTATTTATACAAATATTTGCCTGATTTGGATAATACAAAATCGACTTTATTGCAATAACTATAGGGTACATTTCACTGCATTGCAAAATTGCCTATGAGATTTTATGTAGGCACTTCACATGGCGTATTTGTACAAATATTCGCCTTATTTGGATAATACAAAATTTACCTTACAGTAATTGAAATAAAGTCAATTTTCTATTATCCAAATAAGGCGAATATTTGCACAAATACGCCATGTCAAGTTCCAGCATAAAATCTCATAGGCAATTTTGCAAGTAAGTACCTATTTACTTATTTATTATAAATTCAATTTTCTGTTCATTCGCTAACTTGGTAGGTATACTACTATGAAATAAAATCCTATCCTGTTCCGTCTTTATACTTTTTGTTACGAGGAACCAACTAGAACGGTAGGTACAGACGCCAGTACATCAACCCATACCAAACTGTCAAATTTTCCCAATTGAATATGAACCTTATTCTTTTGTAATAACGTTGAAAATCTATCAAAATAATTTGACATTGTTGTAGCTTGATATGCATGCCGCTGTACCTACCTTTCCTTTGATTTGTGTTGTGATTGTGTGTTCCCTTTATACCTACACATTATTTCAAATTTATCTGAATAAAGGCAAAATTTGAAAGCAAATTTATATACCTACCTATCTACCTAATTATATGTACCTAGGTGTAATTATAACTAGTTATAGCACCTACAAAATATTGTAGCGTTGACATTTATTTATTTATTATATATTTTATTTGACATTTATTTATTTTTTATTTATTTATTATATATTATTATTTGATTTATTATTTATAATTCATTTATTATTTATAATTCATTATTTATTATTTATCATTTATTATTTATTTATAATTTATTTATTTATTATTCATTTATTACTTATTTATTATATATTTATTATTTTTTATTATGTATTTATTATTTATCATATATATCATTTATTTTTAATTATTTATTTATTTTTTATTTATTATTTATTAATATTTGTTTATTTATTTTTTAATTATTATTTTATTATTATATACTTATTATTTAATTATTATTTATTTATTTATTATTTTTATTAATTTATTATTTTTTATTAGTTATTTATAATTGATTTATTATTTATTTATAATTTATTTATTTATTATTCATTTATTACTTATTTATTGTTTATTTATTGCTAATATTATAATTATATATACCTATGGGAAATGTTAGTAATCTAATTATGTATTATAAAAGTAAAGCGAGTAGGCAGGCACTTACCTACCATTTTTGTAACATATAAATCGGTATTCCTTTAATTTTAATTTTATAAATCTTCTTCCATTTATTTTATTGCCCATTTTAATAATTACCTAATCACGGGGACGAACTTAGACTAAAATATTATACGTATTATTTTTGTACAAAATCGATACAACCTTCCGCTCCGGTGTCTCGACGGGTACTGCATGGGTACTGGTTGACGTTGACGGTCGGGGCCGTCGGAGGGAACGCGACCACCCGTTAGATTAAGGATTTACGTAGGTTATTATTAATTTGTGGGAAAATTATAACTTAAAAGAAAAAAGTTTTTTTCCGAGATTTTAAATAATAACAAGCTACTTCTATTGGTATAACTTTCATATCATTTAGTGATGAGATCTCGGAGTAGTCGATGTTTTAAGTTTTAAATTAGGGTTGCCTTTATATATTTTTTCTAATGAGTAAATTGTTATTAATCATGTTTTTGTCTTTCCGAAAGACTAGATAATATGTTATATTTTGATAAAATACCAATTTCATAATTCTAGGTTGATCTTAAAAATAAATACAGCTGTTCAAAAATTAACAAAAATTGCTAAAATTCGGAATACCTCGCCTTAAATCATGCGTTTAAGGTTGAATTTCTTTTGATGTACGTTGACCAGCTAGTTTCGATCGTAAAAAAATATTGTTTTTTTGCATAGCTTTGTGAACATAACTTTAAGAAGTTGTATTTAAGGTTGAATTTACATTAACGCATATTTTTTTCACCTAGGATTAGGTAAATACAATTGGTGCCAGTTTTGAAGTGAACTTTTGCATGGGATTGTGTATCTAGTACTATTATTGATCGAAGCTACAAATATAATAATATTGGGAAAATAATTGAAATATATAAATAAATCGATGTATATTGCGTAGTTACATGTGGTATGAGATCCCTTGTGTTTTATTTAATTTGGTATCATAATTGGTACACTTTCTAAATACACAAAATAACATTTTTTTATTTTTTTAGCTGCTGTAACAAAGCGTATCACTCGTCGCCATGCGTGACGCAGACTAAAGGCAATACGTCCCAATTAGGACGTTTTTGAATCTTCAAAATTGGGCGCTCATACATAACATATCTGTTTAATATAATATCATTGGCTGTAGTCCATACAATATATCTCACATAGAATATTTTATAAGTATTTAGTTTACATATTATACATATTGTTAAGTTTTAAATATGTTTTATTAGATTTTCACATTATGCTGGGGAAACAGACGTATACCCTGTTCACAATAAGATTAGACATAAACACAAACCTTTTTTACAGTCCCTTCAACCGATTTTGACTTCTATTTCGTAGGCTTAAGGATGACATTAGAGGCAAAAAGTGGTTACAATAACAACTATTTTTTGCAGTTGACATTTGTCATGCTAACTACCAACGCAATATAAGTCAAAATCGGTTGAACGGACTGTAAAAAAGGTTTGTGTAAATGTCTAATCTTATTGTGAATAGCATACAGGTAGATTTGTTAGGCAGCATACCGCGAGAATAGCGCATTGACGTGTCTGTTTTATACTCTTTGAAAACGAAACTGACGTGTCTGACGTCTCGCATCCCGCGAACGGAACATGATCGTTGTTCCGAATTGCTATTCTCCTTTGTCTAGTCTATCTGCTCCGCGCGGTCTATCAGCCTTTTGTTTCATAATCTGAGGCTGTAGTGATGGCTTATAAATAGTGGAAGTGGGCCGTAGAACCGAAAGCAGGTGTAGTGTTCTGTAGGCTACGGTCGCGCTGCCTCCGCGCGGCACTTTGTGGCAAATTTGAAGGCGCGCTTATTGTCAATCAGATAGGGAAAACATAAAAAATGACAATTATAAACAACCTCAAACAAATTTATTTCAAAATAGACTTAATTCTAACAATATTTCTATCAATAATCAAAATTCGACCGAACACAAACATAATTACGTTAGAATGAACACAATAACATCACACAAAAAGCAAATATATGGAACGAGCTTACTGAATAGTGCAGGTAAGTACAGACAGCGTCAACTGCTTACCCCGCACGCATAAAAATTTCAATAATTTTTAAAATTGTAAGCAGTTTATGTCAGTTTCTTCGGAGTAGGAGGGAGTAAGCAGTTATGACGCTGTCTGTACCGATATCCTAACCGACCGATGATTTGGCAACCAATGGCCATTAATCTTTTTATTACGGTATGGCATCTCGTAGGTCAACCTAGGAGGCGCCCTCGTCTCAGGCAGTGACCTGTCGCTGCCGGCCGTGGTCGAGTCGATGGTCGGCAGCGCAGAGTCCTGGGACGCGGTGGTTTCCTTCTGCGAAACGCTCATGTCGCAGAAGGAGGCTGCGGAAAGGGAGAGGGAGATCACTACCTCCCACCTCGCAGCAGGCACACTGGGCGTCGGCGGAGGGCGGATAACGCCCTCTTCCAGCCATCCTAAATGGGTCCAGGGGCGATAGACGCAGGACCGTCTGTCGCCCCCCACACACATCAGGACCAGAGATGGCGGCGCGTAGTGTTCCACGCGCGCCCCTCTTAGACGGCCTAGGGGGAGTCCCAAGGCCCAACAGCTCACTCCTCCCCCTGACGTGAGGAGGCCCGCAGAAGCGGGCCGGCACCAGTCGGGGGTTGTGGAAGTATCCCCAGTACCCGCGACCCCCGATGTAGGTGAGAGATAAAACACCGGGATGGTTTTTAATCAGAAATATTCTAACAGATCCCTTCGTCCGCCCCTTGGCGGAGGACATCCAAGAGAATTTTCCAATGCCAAATACTTAACTGGACTTTCCTGTGGTACCTTAAAAGGCGACTACACGCTAAGGGCCCCTCTTGTGGGGTACGGTCCTCGGCTTAGGGCGTCGCTGGGAGAGGGCAGCAAAGGGACAGGTTGGATCGGATCTCGCCATTAATCTGGTAGAGCGAGTTGAGCTCACTATCAACAATAAGTTCAGCTAATAGTACTATACTCTTACGAATAAACTGTTCTTTCTTTAAAAAGAAACGCGATGTTCCCACAGAGTCGTCGATATGCCAACTTCAAACGACGACGACGACGGCAGCCATCTTTGAAGTTGTCATGTCGACGGCTGCAGTTATCTCTGCCGTTGGCAACATGCCGCTCGTGTGTAAAAGCACTTAGGCAGGCTGAGAGAATATTCCCTAACTATACGAGCTGTGTCCAGGAGTACCGCTTTCTGAATCAAGCCCTTGATACAAATAAATAATTGCAAATAAATAAATAAATATACGCACATCCCACATGTCACCAACCTCGCGAGCAAAGTCAATTTTCACCGGAGTGCATACGAACAAAATGTTTTGTCAAATTACTTATTTTACTAAAATTACGCAGACATTTATCACATTTGTAAGGCTTTTCAGCAGTGTGCGTTCGAATGTGAATTTTTAAATGACTGGACTCACTAAAACTACGCTGACACATTACACATTTGTAAGGATTTTCATAAGCGTGCATTCGAATATGATTTTTTAATTCATCGAAGCGACTAAAACTGCTATGACAGATTTCACATTTGTAAGGCTTTTCACGAGTGTGTTTACGAATGTGTTTTACCAAATCTCTCTTACAACTAAAGCTATGCTGACATATATCGCATTGGTAAGGCTTTTCACCAGCATGTATACGAATATGCCTTATTAAAACATTCTTATAAATAAAACTACGCTTACATATATCACATTTGTAAGGTTTTTCACCATTGTGAATTTCAATGTGAGTTTTTAAATTAGCTGAGCACCTGAAAGTACGCTGACAAATTACACATGTGTAAAGTTGTACATAATTGTGTACTCGAATATGACTTTTTAAATTAGCTGCGCACCTAAAACTACGCCGACATTTTACACACTCGTAAGGTTTTTCATTAGTGTGCAATCGCATATGAATTCTTAACCCGTCGGAGCGGCTAAAACTGCGCTGACAGATTTTACATTTGTAAGGTTTTTCACCAGTGTGTATGCGAATATGCCTTGTTAAAAGACACCTAGTGTTAAAACTATACTGACATATATCACAATTGAAAGAGGTCCCATCAGGGTGAATATGAATAGTTTGTTTCAATTGTTTCTCTTGATTTAAATTACGCTGATCATATTTGAAAGGCTTTTTGAATTTAGTACCACGCGTGGCCGTACGACTTTGAGTATTATCGATAATGTTCGAGTCTGATAGTACATTCTTCTTATGCTGGTGTGTAGTTGTATTTTCTAGTTTTGTTCTTCGTAAGTCAAGTTTCCGTTTCTTCACAACGGGCAACCCTGTGAATATAAATCTCGTAAATACATTGCTCAATAATGATTGGGGGATGCACATGAGTAGAAATTAATGACGTTTGTTAATTCACACTAAGGTAAAATAGGAATGCAATGCATGTTTTTGTGATAGTAATACACTTTAACACAGACTATTCCAGACTGCCACAACTTGACTGTCACTATTGGTGGCAATCACTGATGTCAATGGTGGTAACTAGCTTGGTGGAACAATAAATAAAAAAGGACTGGGCTTAACAAAATAAATACATTAAGAAAAACCTTTTTCATTCAGGAACTTACATTATAATATTCTTTCACCACTAAAAAGCTGCGCAGTATTTTTTTAAAACAACGAAATCGGCAGTCTTTCCTAGTCTACGGAATTTTGTTAGAAATAGAGCCATAAAGTACACGTGTACTTTTCCACATAACAGCTTTCTTGACTGACTCTAGACTTATCATCTTGCGGAGAACTACGTCGGCAAGACGTCTAAAAACGACTCCGGTTTATCTTAAACACAACACAGTTAACATACCACAGCGAAATTAAAATAAATTTTCAGCGTTTAAAATAAATTAAGACTCGGAACAAGGGGATCCGCTCTCTCCCAAATTGTTCACTATCACTTTAGAAGAGGAATTTAAGAATCTAGCAGACTTACTGTCAAGTATAGGCAGTATTGTCAGTTGCAAAAAACTCACCAACCTTCGATTCGCCGATGACATCGTATTGTTTACCGACAGCTGCTGCCGAATTACAACATATGGTTCAAGATCCGAGCACAGCAAACCTCTAGATTGGACTAATGATGAATCAGTCAAAGACAAGTCATGACCAATAGCACAAAAAGCAGGGTTAAAGTGAATTGGGCAAGAATTTGACTATGTCGATGAGTACATTTACTTGGGCCAGCTAGCATCCTTCGAAAACATCCTCCTTCCTCCATCCTTTGAAATGATTTGACTTTGACGAGGCAAGATAAAGAAATCTAGAACGCCTGGAAGAGCGACTGCTTCATGAAGTCGCTGATAAAGAGAAACTTACCTCTATCCGTGAAGTGCAAATTCATTGACGTGCGCATTCTGCGATTCTACGATGCTCAAACACGGTCCCTGACCGAGTTTCGAAAGTACAAACTCAAGGTTTGCCAAAGGGCGATGGAGCATACTGCGTAGCATATTGGGTACTAACGCAATTAAAGTTACCAGGTTTTAAACGCGAAAAGCCGGACAGATCAGCCAATTTAGTCGGACATTTGGGTAAAAATGCCAGACAGTGGAAGACAGTGCTAGTCCGCTCGCTTGTGCTGGTACAAAGTGAGGCGGGCGGAACGGACACCAACACATGACTAATGTAAAAAAAAAATATCCGGATACTGTTTTATTTGCCTGGACACGCAACCAAAAAGCCTGACTGTGTCTGGTTTTATCCGGACGCCCGGCAATGCTAATCGCAATACCACGAACCGTTCTAAAACAGGAATCGCCGAGGTAGGCTTTACAGTCTGCAAGGCTGAAGTGGGATTGGGCGGGTCATGTATGCAGAATGCATCATAAGAGATAGGCCGGTCACGGACGACGTCGTCGAGGGATAATTAAAATATTTCAAAATGAAAATAACACTTTTTCGTTTCATCTCGTCGCACATTTTGTGTTTATAAAAAAAAGAAAGTGACAAGTGACATAACGGATCTATCAAATTGACAGAGAAGTGATGTGACAAGTGTGTGGAAAAAAAAAACATTATTTGTGACATTATTTCCCATAAAACGATGCAATTTCAGTGTAAGAACTATGCGAAACGCCTGTCAGTGCCACTGATGCTGTCAGCCGCCGTTCAGTTTTAAAATAATGAGCTTTTCGTTAAACTATTCACTTTTAACATCCATCCATTACGACACGGTTGGCGCAGTGGCTGAGCGATCGACTGCTGTGCAGCGTGTTGCGGGTTCGATTCCCGCCCAGGGTAAACATTTGTGTGATGAGCACTTGTGTTTGCCTTGTGTCTGGGTGTTGTTTATCTATATGTCGGAGACAGTTTATTAATCACAATTGTGGGTGTAACTTTTGTTATGATTTGTTTCTTATTGTTAATTTATGTGATTTTACTATCAATTATTGTCTATTAATTCGAAACATGATTAATTGTGTGTGCACACTGATTTGTGGTTACTATATTTCGATAATTGTTATCGATGGTTTTATTCAAAACAATTGTTGACACGTTACTTTGAATGTAAAACGAATTACTTTATGAAATTACTATTGTTTATTCATAACAATTATTATTGTGTTATTTGATTACAGATCTTATTAGATTCAGCACATTTTAGTGTTTTGTATCAAGTAAACGCGTGACGCACTTCCGTGCGCATGGGCAGACTTGTATGGAGAGGTTGCAAGGTGGGGGGCATCGCCTTATAAAAGAGCGTGCACTCCGTAAGTATGGCAGTCGATCCTCGGATTCGACTCAGTAAAGAGTTCCTGCTCCCGACAATACTGTCGGTTTACCTGGTACAGCGCTGCTGTATATTCACATAGCTGTATAGGCTTGCTGCTAGCGAGCGATACGCTTTGTATTTGGGTGGCTTATGCTACTGTACGAACTATAGACCTTAAGGGTTTGTTCGTTTATCATTGGGTGGCTTAGGCTGCTGTACGAACTGTAAACCATAAGGGTTTGTTCGTTTATCATTGGGTGGCTTGGCCACTGTACGAACTATGGGACCTTAATGGTCTGTTCGATTAACTGTATTGTTGCTGTACCTTTAACTTGCTTTATTCTTGTTACTGATTACCATTTGTATTGTGTTTTCTTTACTAATACTGTGTAATTGTTTTTACAGGTCTTGTTTATCCCTAATGGGATAATGGGAACGCCCATACTCCTGACGATGTACTATACCGCTCGGCGCTCCTCCTCGATCGCACCTGACGATCCGACATATATATGTATGTATTTACAAAAAAAAAAATGTATTTGTGTATGTATATCAGCTGTCTGACACCCATAGTACAGGGTCTCCCTAGTTTGGGGTCAGATGGCCGTGTGTGAAAATGTCCCCACATATATTATATTATATATATTATATATATATCCATTTTAATTGCGGGGTTTTAAAAATATTGTAAATGCCTGAAGATACTCTTTAGGTACCCCCGAGTATAAGAATTAGAATTTCAACTTCTCTAAACGTCTTTATTTTCTTTGTACAAATTCTACCATGATCCTTTGAAACCGCTGGCTGACACAATACTGGTTTTAACCTAGTTTAGAAACCAGGTTAAAACCTGCATTGTGTACCTAGGCTCTGCTCAGCAGGACAGCAGTAAGACACTACAGGTTTAAAAAAGAAAGTCCCAAAGGTGTCAGTTTAAGTGGTAGTCTGGAATAATCTCATTATCACTTGTCGTAATGAGCAAAGCCCTGGCATATTTCACATTTTTGTTAGATTTTTCACCAGTGTGTATATGAATTGACTTGTTAAAAAACAACTTGTTGCTATAACAACACCGATATAATATCACAATTAAAAAGCTCTTTGAATTTAGTAAAATGTTTATACGTACGATTTTGAATGTTCCGTATAATTTTAGAATTTGATAGTCCATTATTTGGTTGCTTGGCTGTTGTTGTATCTTCTAATTTTGTTCTTCGTAAGTCAAGTTTCATTATCTTCACAACGGGCACCCCTGTGGTTATAAATCTGATAAGTTTATGTTATTATAAAATTCGGTTTGGGAGTTTGCATGACTGACATAAGAAACAAGAATTATTGCAGAGCAGGGTGCGCTGTAAAAAACTAGTGATAAAATGATTATTGAGTGTTATGACACTCAATAATGCAAAAAAAATGAAAAAAAAATGCAAATTTTGTTGTTCAAACTCCAAATATGTATAGTAATACACTCGGCGTCACAAAAATCGCACCTCTTTAAGAATTCCCTTCAAAGTCATTTTAACCCTATTAATCAATGGTATACATATGACTATAAGGTATAATTGGAAAGGCAATTTATTTAAATTTCAGAATAAATCAATGGATTTGGTTTTTTGTTTACCAGGGAATAAAAAAAAGCAAGCTAATGCAAATGATTAAAAAGTTAAATTTTATTTTATCAGCAAAAATTACAACAAAGTCCTTAAAACTAACTTAAAACCTAGTGTTACCCCCCCTAGCCCTGATGACTGCTTCCATGCGTTCTCTCATGGACCTTATTAATGTGACAACAGTCTCTTGTGGAATGTTGTCCCATTCTGCAACGACGGCATCTTGAAGGTCTTGGAGAGTGGTAGGGGCAGGATTTCGTGCCCGTACTCGCCGTTTCAGTTCATCCCAAAGGTGCTCAATAGGGTTCAGGTCTGGACTTCGCGCCGGCCAGCGCATAACAGGGATGCCAACTTCTTGCAGGTAGTCTCTTACAATTAAAGCGGTGTGACAACGGGCGTTATCGTGCATTAACGTGAACTCACTGCCAACAAAACCCGCATAAGGGACAACCTGCTCCTCTAAGATCTCTGTTATGTACCGAGCAGCAGTCAGCGACCCTTGCCCGCGAGCACTTCCAGTCCGAGAAACACACACAAGGTTCGTTTTACCGTCGATTGACATGCCGCCCCAGAACATGCACGAGCCACCCCCGTATTCCACTGTCTCTTGAATACATGCTTGGCTTGCAGTGCGAATCGTTCCCCTTGCCTCCTATACACTCTTCGACGCCTGTCGTTGCAGAAAAGACACACCCTCGTCTCATCCGAGAAGAGCACAGCCCTCCATTGGTCTATTGTCCAATCCACATGGTCACGGGCAAATTGCAACCGGTCTCTCCTATGCTGTGCAGTCAATTTGGGCCCTGTAGCAGCCCTATGAGCTGCAATTTTCTTCTCCCGCATTCTTCTTCTAATCGTGGAGACGCTTACAGAAGTTCTGCGAGCTGATCGCAGTTGTTGTTGCAGCTCAACAGCATTGGAGAACCGATTACGTAAAGACGTCGAAACAATGAAGCGATCGTCTCTTTCGGATGTGCACCGTTGTCTTCCAGATCCACGTCTTCGGATATAGCCACCAGTCTCTTGGAAACGTTGGAACACTCGTCGAACGGCAAAACGACTCAAGTTCAGTTGCCGAGCAACATCACATTGCCGCATCCCTGATTGCAGTAGTGCAATGACTTGAGCGGCTTCATCTGCAGTGGTATCCATCTTCTGGGGTATTTTTCTTGCTGTAGCTGTTCACGTGTGTTCACTTCAAAGGTTGAATAGCGAATGACCCACATTTAACCCGGGTCGCCCGTTTTATACCCTTGTAGGGAGGTGCAATTAGTGGCCGTTGTAATGCGTATTTTGACAACATTTTTTTTAACGTTACGTGCTAATGAGATCTGTTGTGTTTAGGAATTCTAACTGTTGTTAATTTAAAGGTCGTTAAACATACTTTTAATTGATACCAATATTAATTGGGTTTAATGTATTCGTTACTGGCGGGACATGTTTTAAACTTATTTTCGAAAAGGTGCGATTTTTGTGACGCCGAGTGTATGTTTTGTTTTAAATGATCACCTTATCATCAGTCTGTTTGCGCAACTGCCTTGCAGAACGGTCGTCAAAGCTGAATCGCCTGTGTGTCGTACATTAAGGATACTCAATGCCCTCCTGACGGACAACCCTGAATGTGATGTGTTTGCGGACAAATGGAGTAAAATTAAACGCGTATGTCTGATATTCTGTGATAAACAGTATGCGACTGTTCCAAGTTAGTAAGTAAATAGCGAATAATTGTATAATTGTTTAAGACACAATATGTATAGTTGCTTTGTATAGTTTTATTATAATGATATTTTATCGAGTGCTTCTATGTTAATTGATGTAATTGGTATAGTACCGTGTTAATTAACTAAGAATAAATACATAAATAATAAATAAATCATCAGTACGTATGGTGTCGGACGTAAAGAATAGCACCATCCCATATCTTCCCGTGGGTGTCGTAAGAGGCGACTAAGGGACTTATCAGTGAATGGGCAGCAGCGTTCTCTGTGCCTTTGTAACAACCATACTGGGATCGCTAATCCGCCTGCTAAGCGTGGCGATTATGGCAACCCCCCCTCCTCTTGGGGAGGCCTATGTCCAGCACGCGTAGCAAGACCACCCTATGTCTACGGAAGAATAGACATACTGACAGCAAGAATAGACAAGTCAGTTCAGTTCGTCTATTCTTCCTGTCAGTATGTCTATCCTTTCGTAGACATAGCGTGGTCATGCAACGCGTGCAGTAGACGTCTTTCGGCTGGAATGATGAAGATGATAATTATGAAATAAATCATTGACCTTTTGACCGCCACGTCAAAAAAGAAAAACCGTGCCCTCGGCGCCAAACTAAGTTACATATTCTATGGAATTACGTTATACGTATATAAGTCTGTAATGTAATAGTGACCGTAGTGAGCTGGGCACATTTTGGTTTACAGTAGAACCTCGATTATCCGAACCCTCAATTATACGAACGCTGACTTAGCTTATCCGAATTCTCAATTATCCGAAGTTCGTGCGAAGTTGCTCGCTACCGCTGCGCTCGATAAATAGCTATCGAGCGTGTTGAAAAGCAAGCGTTTTGATTCATCGAACGTTGTTAGTCAGGTTAAGGATATTTCACGTGCAATTTTAATATGTATGTACCTATTTCTTACATCGCCCAGATATAAACGTGTTTTTATGTGAAAAGGTATTGTTTTTGTTTGTACTTGCCTTAAAACACCCACATTTCGATTATCCGTTGATTATTCGAACTTTTGATTATCCGAACTAGTCTCGGTCCCAATTAAGTCGGATAAAGGTCTTCACCCACGTCAGACAATCGGTGACCGATGTTTTGTCGGAGAGAAATGGAACATATAAACTCCAATATACCAACGCAGATGTCCCACAAAAAGTCGGTCTCACTAAACTATGAAACAATCGACCGATCCGATAATCGGTCCTACAACAAGTCTGACGTGGGCGGGCAGCCTAATCGAGGTTCTACTGCATCTACTAGCGACCCGTCCCGGCTTCGCTCGGGTGCAATGTAGATACAAACTATACCTATAAAAACTGCATTAAAATTCGTTGCGTAGTTGAATATCTAAGTGTACAGACAGCGGAAACGACTGTTTTATACTAGTCTATCAAATGGTTTATAAGCTCTTGAAGTTATTTATAGTTAAGACGCTACCCCGATCAAAAGTGCGTTTTTCTTCGATATTCAGGAGCTCATTAATTAAGAGAAACAAACTGCATCTAAAAGCATATTATTAATGTTCATTACCCTATCATCATATTCCACGTTCTTATTTTTTTTTTTTATGTGCCTTATATACACTTAAACTCCCCGTAAAAAAAAAACTAAAATAATTGATAACATGTATCTTTTGCTAAAGTTGACGTGCTATTAATTTGAGGATTACACTAAAAGATAGGTAATTTATTTCAAAAGATCAGAAGAAGAGGAAATGTATGGTCAAGGTTATTTGGTCAGGGAAGCGCCTTAAGTTAGTTCTCTACAAGGTGTACTGACGACCTAGTCACAAAAGATTACAGAAGGACCGCTCCCGCCATCTTCAAAAATAATTAAACTATTTTTTTAATAATAATTTAATACTATATTTAAATTAATTTAAACCTAAACTTGCCAGACTCACTAGGGCTGCTACTGTATTGACTCTATATGTTTTATTTGTGACAATATAAAATTTTATTGACACTGGTTGGAACTCTTTGCATTTTTTTATAACAAAATTTCGCTGTTCGCCATGAAATGTCAATTACATTATTTATTAATTTTGACAACATGTGACAGTCGAGACTGAAGTCTGCTTGAAACTGCTTGAGAATGCCTATAAACGTAATGTCAATGTGTACGTGCGAAAAACGGCGGTTTGTTCTGAGTGGTCTCTCTGCTCGGGCGCGTCGCAGTCTTACGTACTTTGTGACCAGCCGCTGGATGAACGCAGCGCGGGACCGACACAGGTGGAGGTCTTTGGGAGAGACATATGCCCAGCAGTGGGCATCTAAAGGTTGATATGATGATGATGATGAAGTTACTTATTACAAGACGATTGATTAACTAACTGCACTTACTTTTCATGTCCATAATAATTTGTTTCTTCTTAGATACTTCTTGCTCTTCATCCACTTTAGTTTTTGACTCCATTTCAGGTACATTGTCTTCTGAGTCTGCTTCTGAATGGCGCTGTGGTATATTTTCTACATTTGAATAGGTATTTTGTTGATTTTTCTGTTCTAGCTCTGAAAATAAACAAGAACAGTCAGGAGCAATACTCGTTTATTATTAACTGACTGACTCGACAAACGTTGTCCTGTCCCTATATATCTACCTTACCTTAGATACCCTACCTAACTACATATTCTACCCTAGGTACCCTACCTACCAAACTAGCCTATCCTACCTACCTGCCTACTCTACTCTACGTACCTACATACCCTACCTACCAAAAATTTTCTTTTATACAAACCTTCTCCTGACAATGACAAACACAAAAAAAAAAACCAATTTGGTCCAGCCGTTCGGAAGTTACGCGCTTACACTTACATACATTTCAGCGATTCATTTTTATATATATAGACTAGCGCCCCGCCCTAGTTTCGCACGGGTGCAATTTATTATCGAATTTTCTTAATTTCATACAAACCAAACTCAACAAAAAGAAATATCCAATTTGATTTGATTTTTTTGTTCGAAAGGAGTTTATTCCGAAATGGTCCCATATAAATTTTATCCAAATTGATTCAGCTCTTTTTGAGAAAATCAACAAAATCAAAAAGATTACATAGATGTTTTAATTTCTTCAATCTTTTAAGGATTTACAATCACTGTTTGTTGTTGTTTTTGTGTGAAACGGCGACACACTTATGTCCGTTTCTTAATGGATTTGGAAGTAAGGCAATGCTAAAAATCGGAAAATAAAAAGTTTTCCAAAAAAAAAAAGGAAACCTACTTCAAATACTAAAAAGTGATACTAATAACTTTAGCACAGATTCTTTTTCATTTTTTTTTTTAACACTATGCACAGATTTGTAGGATTTACATACCATCAGTTTTAAGTTCCTCCTCTGGCTCAATAATATCATCTTGTGTCTCACAAACTGCTGCTTCTTCTTTGATAGCATCGCTTTCTGTTCGATGTTCATCATCTATACTGACGTGCACCATTGGAGTTATAATAAACCCACTGAAAAACTCCAAGTGGCTGGGGTCCATTAAAGGATTTGGCTGCAAAAAGTTGATTACAGTGCTTGTAGTGTTAGATATAATATGTTTATGATCAGCCCCATGAGCATTCACAATCACACCATAGACAAAGACGGTTTGTCTTTTATGTGACTATATTTGAGAACCAGTATCAACAACTTCTGCGAATACTGTACCATTTATTTAGAAATAATAAAAATAACCAGATAAAGTATCTTGACTTGGCCCGCGAAGTTGTCGACATGTGGGATGTGGACTCAGCGATCATTGTGCCGATAGTTGTTACAGCCAATGGCTTAATTGCCAAGAGCCTCGACCAACATCTAAGGAGGCTCTCGTTAGGCGGCTGGATCAAGGGCTTGATTCAGAAGGCAGTACTTCTGCACACGGCCCGCATTGTCAGGAGGTTCCTCTCTCTGGAGCCCTGACCGCCGGCAGCTTGGACCCTGTTCCCGATACCAGAGGGCTACTATTTTTATATTTTTAAATGTTTTTTTTTTATTAATATTTTAAATGTTAATTATGTGTATATAAGATGAATAAATGAGAATAATAATAATATGTGGGGACAATTCACACACGGCTCCCCAAACTAGGGAGACCCTGTACTATGGGTGTCAGACAGCTGATATAGATACACAAAATCATTTTTAAATACATACATATATAGATAAACAAAAAAAAATTAATTGTATTGTGAATGTCTATTCTGTACCAATTTTTTTTTTTACGATACAAGACACGATACTAAAGTAGGTCCTACTAGAGCAGGGTTTCTTAAACTTTTTGTTGTCACGACCACTTTCACAATTTAAGCAAGTAAAGCCCTCAGTTAACGGATATTTTAGGAAAAGAAAACAAGCCAAAATTACATTAAATCTATTTATTGGCGAGTTCGTGGCTTGGCTGAAATGCTGAGTTTACTTCACAATTTCCTAATAAATAGAGATAACTGACCTACTGCGGATCCCTGATACACATACCCCTAAGGGGTCCGTGGACCCCACTTTCAGAAACGCTGTACTAGAGTCTGTCAAGCGAATAATGTAAGTGTGTGTAATAAGCGGCAAATTTAAAAATTCGCGATGTATCCCAGTGGGCTAATTCACGTAACTAAAGAAGTGCTGTTGCAGTGCAATAACGGCATTCTACTGTTGCGCGTCTTTGGTGTGTGCTGCGGAACGCAACATGATCGCTATTCTACTATTCGTTTAACGTCTCAAAATTACAGTAAAAAAGCACTAAAATGTGTACTGTGGTATTATTTTAACGTCGTATTCATTGAAATGTTATCGATTCTATTCTAATTCTATCTGTTATTAATTATTTAGTGAGTAATATTTTATCTCTCATGTGGCTATACCATAAGTAAGTTTGGTATAGTTTGGTGGTTGTATAGATGACGTGCAGTTCACGCGCAGCTTACGGGCAGTTCAATGATTACAAGAATACCGTTTATCACTAAAACTTGAACTTAATTGCAACTGCACTACAACTTCATCGGCGCGTCATAAAATTACGTGAATTAGCCCTCTGATCGTATTATGTTTTGTTACTTATGTACCTATTCCTAGTGTCATCCTACCTTGTAGCGTGCTGTTCCACTTTTTAATAAAATAAATAAATTATTATTATTATATTGAGTATAAGTTTAGGTTTCAGTTAGGTTTAAGTCTACGTTTCAGTTCGCCCTGCGACAAATTCTTAGGATTGGAGGAAGTCAGGAACAGGTGCCTCCAATGACAATATCGTTACTACAGTCCTATAACTAGACAGATTATGCAATATTACCATATTAAGAAATGTTAGCATAGTCTGAAGTCACAAGTTGTGACTACTGAAACTCTGTGACTCAAAACTAATTCACACTGGGAATAATGACCACCAAAAATAGTAAATGATCACCAAATCTTAGGACCCTTAAGTCCCCCCTAGGGCGGATCCGACATGGTTAGGTTAGAACTGTGACCCCCTACGCCAGAACCAAATTGCTTTTTACCAGCTTTTTATTAGCTTCACCTGTACGTTTGTTTGTAACCGACTTCTTTGGACGCGATTTTGACCCACTTTAAACGGCCAGATTTCGTTCAAACTTTGTAGATTTATCGAGGACCGATGACAATACACTAATTTGATAAAATTATAAAAAAAAAACAAAAAAAAAATAATAACATAAGTCGTTCAAAATTAGTTGCCGAAAAAACAGCTATTATATACTAGGAAGGTACTGCACAAGCGCCCCTGGTAGAATAAATGTACATAATATTTATAGATATAACCAAACTAAAAAGTAAAAAATAAATAATAGTTAAAAAAAACTAAAAACACGCTTTTTATAGAAAACCAAACCAAAAAATTGAAAATAAATTTTAATAAATTATTTTATTTAAAAAAAAGCGTGGGGTGCATGGTGTCAATAGTTATAAATATTTTATTGACAGATATGAGTAGAGTGATTATCATTTTGATAATATCTTAAAAAGCACCCCACGCTTTTTTTAAAATAAAATAATTTATTAAAATTTATTTTCTATTTTTTAGTTTGGTTTTCTATAAAAAGCGTGTTTTTAGTTTTTTTTAACTATTATTTATTTTTACAGTCAAACTCATACATTTCTACAATACTTTGGTTAAATATTGGTGATCATTTACTATTTTTGGAAGTCATATACTATATCTGGAGGTTCATTAAACATAAGCCATTTACAATCACGGAATTTCAGAGGATAAATGTGTAGTAACTGACTTAATAATAGAACCATTACATCATTATCTATACTAATATTGTAAAGAGGTAAAATTGGTTTGTTAGTTTGCATGTAGGTATGGCGTAATCTGCAAAACTGCTCACGCGATTTCGAAAGTTCTTTCACCAATAGCAAGCTGCGTTATTCCTGAGTGCTAAAGGCTATATTGCAGTATCACAAAAAAAAAGTTTAACAAAAAAGACAACCGCCTTCAAAAAGTTAAAAATAACTTTCAATTCGCAAGTCGGTGGCTTTGGTTTGCTTGTTGTTTTGTATTGCCACCGACTTGCGAATTGAAAGTTATTTTTTAGTGCCCACTTCTTATCATACAAATTAATTACAAAATGGTGACACCAAAAAAATTAAGTCATCCCTTAATTTTCTGCCCTTTGGGGTGGAATATTTTCTTGAAATTTGAGAACACATTTGAGGTATACACTATCAAATAAAAAAAGAATCATCGAAATCGGACTACACTGAAAAAAGTTATGCGTGGTCAAACATAAAAAAAAAATCAAAATATTAAAAAAATGTTCATAAAATGAAAACTACTGGGACCAACTATGTTAAATTTTCATGGGACCAAATGGCAACTATTCCGCATCAAACTAAAGAAGAATCACGTAAATCGGATCATAAATCTCAGCGTATCGATGTACATACATAAAAAAAACCTATCGCATTGAGAACCTCCTCCTTTTTGAAGTCGGTTAAAAATTAACGATTTATTATTATTGTTAAAAAAAGAAAAGATGGTTGAAAAGCCACATGCGATAAAGACCAAATTTTAAAAGAGCTCACAAACAAGAACTTTACATTAAAAAAAAAACTGTAATGTCACTAAGAAAGGTTTGCCCGGTCGGTTAAAAATTAGAGATCCTGAAAACATAGACGCGTACGAAGTCGCAGGCAATGTGTTAGTTACATAATTTATCTAAAATGGTCCTGATCCACGTGTCATGTTCGTGAACGGGCGCTCTCAGTAGAGATTGGTCAACAAAGTCAAAGCATTTATTTCAATTAAACCATTTACAGGCACTTTTGAATTGTCAAGCAGTCGGTCAGTTAGTCAGAGAGTTGAAGCTAGTTGCTCTTTTCAAAACGTAGGTAGGTCTCTATGGAGAAGAACGAGCAAGAAACTCCACGGACACTCTTTTAAATCAAGTTTTTTACAAAGTCTGGTTACATGATTCTTGTTGCTTCTATATGTGAAAACTATGAAGGCAATCTAATAATACAAAACACAAAAAAGAAGCAAGATAAAGTCCATGGCAGATAAGAGCTGACCAATCTCTACTGACAGCGCCCGTTCACGAACATGACGCGTGAATCAGCACCATTCAGCTCAACCATTTTGAAGGGAGCCGAATGATCCAACACACGCGCCACCATCAGCGAGACATTTGAGCGAGCATGACAATACTCCCAACCGCCATGTTAATTTTTGTCAGACATATAGGTATTAACTAGTAAATGGCTCCATGGTATTCACATTTAATTTTACAAAATTTAAATAATGCTGCTAAATTATACAAAACTAAGGTTTCCAAACTCTTAACTGCCATGGCTTTTATCTTTTTATATTGATTCTTCTTTTTTAAATGCATTGTATTGGTCTTTACCTGCATTGTTTTCACGTATAGAAGCAACATAATGTAATCAGTATTTTGTAAAAACTTGATTTAAAAGAGTGTCCGTGGAGTTTCTTGCTCGTTCTTCTCCATAGAGACCTACCTACGTTTTGGAACGAGCAACTAGCTTCAACTTTCTGACTAACTGAGCGACTCCTTGACAGTTCAAAAGTGCCTGTAAATGGTTTAATTGAAATAAATGCTTTGACTTTCTAATAATGATGGAATTAATCTATTAAATTACACAGTTCTATGTTTATCAATTTATTCTTGTAATCTTAATAGATTAGTATTTGGTAATAATATATTCCTCAGGTTCTCAGGATACAAAATATGTTGTAGCATTATTGTCACATATGTATATAATACAATCTTATATATAAAATTCTCGTGTCACAATGTTCGTTCCCGTACTCCTCCGAGACGGCTTGACCAATTCTGATGAAATTTTGTGTGCATATTGGGTAGGTCTGAGAATCGCTCAACATCTATTTGTCATCCCCCTACATGTTAAGGGTTAGGGTAGGGTAGGTGTAGGGTTAGGGTAGGGTAGGTGTAGGGTAGGTGTAGGGTAAGTGTAGGGTAGGTGTAGGGTAGGTGTAGGGTAGGTGTAGGGTAGGTGTAAGGTAGGTGTAGGGTAGGTGTAGGGTAGGTGTAGGGTAGGTGTAGGGTAGGTGCAGGGTAGGTGTAGGGTAGGTGTAGGGTAAGTGTAGGGTAGGTGTAGGTAAATAGGCAGGTAAGTAGGTAGATCAGGACAGGACAACGTCTTTCGGGTCAGCTAGTAATTTATAATATTACATTATTGACAACATGGTCAGCACAGTGGATAAGCGATTGACTGCTGCTCAGTGTGTTGTGGGTTCGAAACCCACCCAGGGTAAACATTTATGTGATGAGCACTTGTGTTTGCTTTGTGTCTGGTTTTTGTTTATTTATATAAGTATGTATAATTATGTATTTGTGTATGTATATCAGCTGTCTGACAAAAATAGTACAGGGTCTGCCTAGTTTGGAGTAACATTGCAGTGTGTGAAATGTTCGCACAAATTATTATATTATTATTTAAATTGGCACTTTTGAAAAACTAAGTTCACTTCAAAATGAACTGTACATTAATAATTTTGGACATAAATGTCTGTTAGAGAATCCCTTACCTCATAATCTTCCTTCAACCTCCGGGAGAACAGTTCTTCAGCTTCCAGACATTTTCTCTGGAATTGGGCGCATTGCTTCATTTTAGTGCAGCAGAAGAAACAAACAAGCGTCGGTCTACCATCTTCAGTTACAAACTGCAACAATACTCATCTTCCACTATTTTGTTTATGAATAAAATAGGTCCATCATTGGATTGGAAAATTATAATAAAAATATTAAACTTACATAATAAAAGCACTCTCAATAAAGAAGAGCATGCAGGAGACATAATAAAATGCACAAGTGTATACCCATTATTATTATGAAAGATTACAGTATATTATGTTTATTACCTTTAGATTAATTCAAACCTTAAGTAGGTACCTATTTATCAAATTACCGGAATATCAGTCAGCTTCTCGTAGAGGTCCTGTAGTGTCTTGTTGACCACTACGTACATGCGAACATCCTGCACCAAACATATCCTACACATGACTAGTTTTTCCATCTTCATCTTAATACAAATTATCTGATGTAATTTAGTTCAAGTAAACACTTATTTTTAACCACAAAAGTATTACGATAGACCAGCAACAGTAGTAAAAGAAACTACGAAGCCGTACCGTACATAAATAAATGCTCTTTAACAAGCGATTAGCAAATTATCAATACCAACTAGCCTTTAACTAAAATACTATCTAATTTATTACTACAGTGCAACTTGTGAACTTGCACTTATCAGACAGAAGAATTGAGTGCTCAGGGTTGCCAATGCCAATTAACCATATACCCTAATAATCTAAGTCAAATTCTCTAAAGAACATCGGTCACCGCCCATACATGCTGTGACCTGACTATAAAATATCGCGAACATGACTAGTGTATGGATTAATCCGTTCCTCTAGGCACAAGCATCAATCCTAAATTGAAAATATATTATTTAAAAGCCGAGGATCATAGAACGATACACTTATGTATATCGTCACTTTTGAGGTTATGATGTAATAAGTCTGCAGCCATGACTACAACCTCACCTAAATCCATTGATATAAAAACTATGCAGTACTTAATACTATCTAATTATTATAACTATATACCTACTTAAGTCAATGGCTAAAACCACTAAAATGAATCAATAACCTTTCTAATCTTTTTACTGTTAAGTAGGTATCTAAGACAGGTGCAGGGCAATGTGCATGAATTAGAGTTTGATTATACAACAGCCAAACTATACTGATTTTTAGTAACTGTTTTAAATTGAAAAAAAAAAAAAATGATTCCTTGCTATCTACTACTAAAAATATAACCTAATAATATCTCAGTCGTACGTAGGTATCTCATAGGTCGGTAAAATAAAGATAATAAAGGCGCATGTTGAATAAAACACCAGCATGGTTTTAAGTATTAATTTATTGTATGTCTTCCCTTACAACAACCGAATCTAAATATTCAACAGGTGCAGAAGTATTTGACTGGTATCGAGCCCCTCCAAGGTACCACACAATCGTCATGACATGAGCACAACATCCAACTGTGTGTCGCCCTACCAAACAGTTGCAACAATACTCTGCTATACCTTCTCTCCCTGATATACCATTTTCTATTAAAATATAAACATAGTATTGCTTTCTTGATATATGTTTAGACTTGACTTTCCCCCGTATCAGAGTATTGTTGCCACTTCCTCTCAAATTGTACTCTGAAGTATCTATGCTGTCACTTGTTATTTCTATTCTGTACCCACCAATTCCCACCGTTCAATATGACCGTGCTTGTTGTATCTGATAAGTTCCTAAGGCAAAAAATAATTGATTCGTTCATTTCCATTCTAGGAAATGTGATTAGGTTATCCCTATCAGCTGTAATACTAACAAAGTTAGAAGATCGTCTGTTCATATTTGTACTATCAACCAATAGGGACAAATTATTTGCTAAATAAATCCTTTCTCTGATAATATTTAACATTTCCCCTGCATCATCTCTATTTTTCAGGCGAACACCAAACCTGTTCAGAAGACTGGCCGCTATTTGAAAATGTAGCATCATATGCGGCACAGTTTTATTAAAATAGTCTTGCCATAATAATTTAAAATCTCTTTTAAAATATCCTTTAACCACCTCCACCAC
This sequence comes from Charanyca ferruginea, assembly GCA_947361185.1. Lineage (NCBI taxonomy): Eukaryota > Metazoa > Arthropoda > Insecta > Lepidoptera > Noctuidae > Charanyca > Charanyca ferruginea. The sequence continues at coordinate 3,219,196 of OX376081.1, read as the reverse complement.
CCGCTACTATTTGCTCCTACTTTTATTTGCTCTGTGTGTGTGTAATCATCTTCAGTTATCTGAAAAAGAAGACATAAAATATTACTATTATGAAACTTAAATGGATATCTGCCTTTCTTTATGCTATGTGGGGGTTGGTTTCTAGTACAACCTAGTAAAGCTAAATATCAGTATTTTACATGGAGCAACTACCATCAGACCTCCACAGCCCAATCAATGGGATATTCTGATACTCTTACATGGACAGATTTTGTAAGCTTTTTACTGGATATAATAAAAAAAATAAAAAAAAATAAAATTAAAGTTTATTTTGGAACAACAACATAAGACTAAAGTAAAACATATAATGATTATCAAAGATGGTAAATGTATGGAAAACGGGACCAACAGCTTAACATGCTTGCAAGGCACAGGGAGTCTCAATGAGTAATGAAACTGTAACCCATGCACTGTCTGCGACAAATGCAGCTTTACCTCGCAGATCAATCAATCTACTCAGTATCCACGTTATACTAAACCATCATTGAGCATAAAAAAGCTCTACTGAATAAAAACATTTGATTAATATTGTAATACTGCCATAACTTATTAAACTATATAATAATGAGAAAAGTACGTACTTACAGGTATTGGGGCAATCCAATTGCTGATTAACGATATGACTCTGGTGTATATATTGCAATGAATGCACTGTAAATGTCGACGAGTTGCTCGATTATTCGGGTTCATTGTGGTATTCCGAGACGTTACTCGGCACTCTGAACCAATTCATAAAGCGCAATCGGTGTCCTAGGATCAATAGCAGAGGGTCGCCAGGTATAAGCGTCATTGGTGTCCAGGTATCAGTATTAGAGGGTCGCCAGGAGTTGAAATAGTAGCCAAGTCACAAATAACACACTAAAACCACAAGAAATCGCCCAGTATACAACTACGCAAGAGCAACGATCGGAAATTCGAAGGACTACGCGGAATGTCGCTTTGACAGCTGACAGCTCTCATGTCATACTACGTTCCGTTCTACGTATTAGTACAAATGTCAACCTATAATTTGCAACTCGTTTCGGAATACTTAATCCATATCCCTATCTAAAAATGATGTTATTGATCATTACACTACAAAAACAAGTAAACAATCTACAATACAATCAAATAGGTATTTAAAAAAGTAAACACAATGGTAGTGTTGCTTTCGTGTTATGAAAGGTGTACCACAGATAAAAACGGGACGGGTTTAGATGCGTTCAAAACCTATAAAAAGTAGTAAGGAAATGAGGTTTTTATTACAAAGCTAAATTATTTTCCCGGCCCCAATAAAATAAGCTGGACCCCGTAATTTAATATATACTTAAGTCACTATTTTTTGACGTATCAATCATTAGTGGTCGTTTCATATTTTTGTCAGGTCACATCTGGCCGATGTTCTTTAGGGACAATAATTTTATTGATTCCCCAAATAATTCCTCAGGAATATTTTAAGAAATTTACAGAATTCAAACTACATATAAAATTTTTATTTGTTATCTTTCTTCGGGTACTTTTTTCCATATTTATGTTGCTATCATTTTGCTCGATGTTTTAAATCTGACAGTGCCGATACCGCCCAGTTTTTTCATAAATTTCCTTATTGCGTTGCTAGTTGATACAATAGCATCTATATTTAGTCGACTGCGGTTTTGTTTCTAAATTATGAGGTCACAATATTTTCGCTCTACCGATTCATTCGAAAACAGCTGTATTGGCAGAACATCACATTTTTTATGTTTAAGAACAAGTATTGTCCCTCACCGTTTTTGAGGCAGAACATTTTACCCGAATGACATTCAGTAGTAATGTTGTCTCATTGAAGTTCGAGCCCATGTGCCTAATGAATTTTAAATCCAGCATTAGCGTGAATGTGCCACTCGTCATCTAATTTATGTGCTGACACAAATTTATAAAATGTGATGTGACCGGATGATTTCATTTTAGTTCTTAATTAAAATTGTCATTTTTATTATTCTGTTTTTTGATATTATTAGTATTATTATAATGAACATTTTCCGCATGTGTTGGTGTTAACTGTTAGTGCAGAGAGTAATTGAAATAAAAATAAACAAAGCTTTGGAAATCATCGATATTAATCAAGGATAAATTGTCAAAACCCCCGCATAATACAAATCCTCATTCAACTTAAGCTTTCCCGCAGCTTGGGGTATTCCCCATACATTGGCAGCCCTTTTATTAGTAACAGCCCAAGCCAGAAATTTAATTATGTCAATGTTATGTCAGGACGGACGTGTCACTGCAGTGTGACCAGATTTAGCAGAATCCTGCGATTTTAGCAAATTTTGACACCCAATTTAGGGCTTAGCAAATTATGTCGCAAATAAGAAAAAGTCGGCACTTTTTAGCAGAATCTAATGAAACAGCAAAAATGCATTAAAAACTAATAGAAAATATGACCAGAAGTATAGTTCTGAGTAGGAGCAAGATCCATTGTATTCGTCCTGATTTTCGAGAACCAAGAATGACTGCAATGCTACTTTTTCTAAAGCATGTATTTTGAAATTAGTTTCATGTCTGTTTTTAAAGATCATGTAAACTCAGCGAAACACAAAAAAAAAATTACTGGATATTCTGGACAGTCATCGGTAAGTGAATTTACCCAATCCTTATAAAATATTGTTATGTACAGAGGCCAGCACAACAAGCTACCCCAATCTGTCATATTTCTTTGATAGTTTTTCAACTTCATTGCTAAAGAATAAGCTTCATGTTCAATTGGTCTTTTCGTTAAACTATTCAGTTTTTTTTTGGGGGGTTTTAAAAATATTGTAAATGCCTGAAGATACTCTTTAGGTACCCAAGAGTATAAGAATTTCAACTTCTCTAAACATCTTAATTTTTTTTGTACAAATCCTGCCATGATTTTTTTGTCATTTATGTCTGTTTTGTCGTTTGCTGCCAATAATCCCATACAAAATACTCGTCTTGCTCTGTCAAATGTGATATTTTCTATTTTCTCTACAAACCCTAACATGGCACTACTTTTCACGACATTTTTGTCGACTTTTGACGGGTTAATGTGATTTTCTCGATTTCTTCTGTCATTTACTCGTCCTAGTTTTTGAAGACGACAAGAATCGACAGAATAAGATGTATTATTAAAGGGGGAGGGGAAGAAGAGGGGGAGGGGTCTATGTTACTAGCTAAAGTGATTAGTTGGTTACAAGTCAAGTGTAACTGTAAACAGTACCCGTTGGTCTGTTCCATGAGCAGCCTATTTAGTAATTACCACTCACCTTGCCAAGTAGGTGATGAATACGATTTAACGAGGAGCTCTGACTCTGAAACTCTATATTATCAACCTTTGCTTTATCAAATTGAGATTACCTACTAATTTGATATGGGTGATTAGTAACTCAACCCTAGCTGCATTTTAATGTGATCGCCAGTACAAGTATTTTACAAGCGCGGTGATTTAAAAAATTGCAATACCATAGATTTTTAACCGACTTCAAAAAGGAGAAGGTTATCAATTCGATTGTTTATATATATATATTTTTTTTTGTATGTTCGGGTATAACTCAGTCATGTATCGACGGATTTGCAAAATTCTTTTTTTGTTCGAGAGGGGTTTATTCCAAAATGGTCCCATATAAATTTTATCAAAATTGATACAGCCCTTTTTGAGAAAATCAACAAATTCTCCAAATAAATTACTTAGATGACATTTTAGTTTCTTCAATCTTTGGAGGACTTTTTTTATTAATATTGAAAATTTTAAATTATGTGTATATAATGATGAATAATATTTACACGTACAATTAAAAAAAGAAAAACCTATAACTATTAAACCAAAAATAAACTAATATAATAAGGCATCAAAAAATTCCTCCACATCGCCGTCATCTGGGAATGTGCTCAAGAGACTGACTGCATTGCCCCGTTGGATGGCAATGCTTAACCTCTGCCCAAAGTAAAAACCAGCTCTTGAATTACGAGAAGTGTCAACTAACCTTTTGGAAATTTCCTTAAAAAGGAGATGAGCACTCGGACCCCACGACCCGAGGGTTTCAACCCCAAACGGCTCGAAAATAAGGTTATCACCAAGGTGACTATACTTTCGCCGTTTGAGGTTTTCTGCAGCCGCAGCAGCAGCACCAGCACAGCACGCTGAGCTAGGAAGATGGGATGGCGCAAGAGTATCGACGCACGTAGCGTCCCACACTAAAGGCCTACCCAACTTCCAAGGAAATAATGACATGCCGTCCGGTCTCTTGCCATCGTCGCGTGCCAAGCCGTTGGGCTCCAAAACTGCTGGAACGCCGACGGCGACGAGAGCACGACGAATGATGTCATTTATATTCGCGTGCCGCGCTATGCGACCTGCACTCCGGTTGCACGATAGGCCGTGGTGTCCGAGGCAGTTGACAGCTTCCCCACAGCGACAGCGATGAGGAGAACAACAAGATGCTCCTAAACGTAAGGAAGCAGCGAGGCGAAAAGTAGTGTCGTCAAACATAGTATAGTACGGTCAACGTAACTTGGCGCGTCTGAAGTTAGCCGATTAGCTGCGCAGTAGACAATTTCGTTCCTAAAAGTTCCATTGCGCAGTCAAACAGCTAACTTCAGACGCGCCAAGTTACGTTGACCGTGTTGTACCTACGTTTGACGACGGAAGTGCCAGAAGCCAAAGACCCGACTCCCATTTACCCACAGCCAGCAGACGCGCTCGCTCAGCAGAATTAGAAGAAGTGGAAAGTAAATTATTCTGTACTAACCTGCAGAGCGGCTCATCCCACCGCCTCTGAGAAGATGGATTGTCGGGTAAATCAGTGCTCGGGCAAGCAAGTTTCCAGGCGTCCATGGCCTCGGCGAAGCACGGCACATCAAAATCAATCAGTGTAGGAGCTAAAACATTCCTGATTAATTTTTCAGTGCCGTGGACCGAGGATATAAATGCAGGCAAACTGATACTTGAAATTTTACGGACGCCGAGGCCCCCCATACGAATAGGTAGAGTAGCTTGGGCCCAAACACGGTCGTCCATTGCCAAATTTAAAACAGATGTTAGAGTATGACGGATAGTTTGGTCCATTTTTTCTAAAAGGTGATTGAGTCTCCACAAATGGGAAGCGCGTAGGAAATAATTTAATTTAGGGCCGAAACAACAGAACCGAATAATGGTGATGGCCGAATGCATGTTAATTTGGAGTAATCTTTCCGAGATGTCATTAAAATTTTGTATTTTTTCCTTTATAAAACTGGGAAAGGAATTCTCGAAGATGGGAGTCCCAAGGAGACGAAGGAGGACTTACAATTTCTTTTAAGTATGTCGCTGTTTCTTAATGGATTTGGATGTTAGGGCAACACTAAAAAGCGAAAAATAAAAAGTTTTTTCAAAAAAAAGAAAACCGCCTTAAAAAACTAAAAAGTGATAAATAACTTTAGCACAGAACACACATTACTTTACTTTCGGAAGTCGGTGGCAATACAAAACAATAAACACAAAGCCACCGCCACCGACTTCCGAAAGTAAAGTAATGTGTGTTCTGTGCTAAAGTTATTTATCACTTTTTAGTTTTTGAAGGCGGTTTTCTTTTTTACTTATGCCGATTATTGTAATATTAACCTCTGCTTTATCGAATTGATATTAAGTACCCATTTGGCATGTGTGGTGATTAGCTATTTTAAAAGGAGAATGCCAACCAATGGGTCCCTAATGTTTGGTGACGTGTCAAGACTATTTACTTCTCAAAAACTAAGTCGTTTTTTTATATGTTCAAGTATTTTTTATTAACATTTCTTTTACCCTAGCATTGGAAAAAATAATTAATATTTGTTTTAGTGAATGGCGAGATGACCTAGACGCGTACTGCGGGGGCTGGGTCGAGGCAGCGCAAGACAAAAATAACTGGAAAGACTCGGGGGAGGCCTTTGCCCAGCAGTGGGACACAACGGGCTACTAAAAAAGAAAAAAATTGTTTTAGTGAATTTAAGTCAGTTCCAACACTAACACTTAACCTGAATGTTGCCAGACGACAGGCTATGTCAATTAAATAATTGTAATCGATTGAAAATATCGACATTTTACTAATCCGCCGATTAAAATTACTGGAGATAGGCTACAATAGCTTTGCTCCAGACGTATTCTAGCTACTGACTAAGGGCGTTTGTGACCTACAAGGAATTTTACTGTCTGGCGGCAGTTCCATTTTTTTATTTTATTTTTTACGGTCCGATGTGGCATGAAAAAAACGGATAATTGACTCGTGCACTTCGTCTATACTCGGATCGGAGCGACGCAGTTCTCTTTAAAAATGAAAGAAATTACTCTAGGAACGATGAGTTTCTTGGAACGTCGGTAGTTGCTTTTGCTACGTGCGAATCCGTAGAAGCAAAAAACTTCTTGGAATGAGGAAAAACAAAATGTCGAAGGGTAAAATTACGTATAGTGCACCATCTAGCCGGACAGTAACATTTCTTGTAGAATTGTGTACAAACGCCCTAAGAGTCTCATTCTACTGATACGTATAGTCCATAGCATACATACCTAAATAGCATTTATAATTATCTTTTTTATTTATATTATTTATAACAAATCGATTTGGTAATTCGATTTCCAAAATATTTAACATGGTCACACTTAGACAGATCTATCTGTCAAATCAATGCAACTAAAGACAGTTACATACTCTATGAATGCAACAATGTCATCAATCAAATTGTTAGGTACATGACGTTCGTTTTACCCAAGAAGCTTATACATAAATAAAAGTGGAGGCAACACTCAAAATACCGAAGTGAAGACGACTGTGGGCTGTCGCTCTCTTTCTGAATGCATGAACGAGACATATCACTGTGTTTTCTTTATTTTATGTATGCATTCAGAAAGAGCCCGTCTGCCCACAGTTGTCTTCACTTAGGTATTTAGAGTGTTGCCTCCACTTTTACCTATAAGCTTCTTGGTTTTACCTACTATTTATTGTTGTTCTTTTTTTTTTAATAAGCAGCTGTAGTGCAGCTTACTTTAATATAATCTGCTCTGTAATTATGCCTTTCCTACACAAACTACTGTTAAGGCCGAGTCACACCGGAATGGCAGCGGCCGGCGACGACGCCAGCGGCCGTCATCGGCTGCCAGCGGTCGCCAGCGTTGCCGCTGGCAGCCTCGCGCAACCCCACCCCGCCCCACGCGCCTGGAGACTAGGCCTGACTAGTTTAGTTTCTACATTCGGCAAGGAATCTCAGTGTGTTTGGAGTGAATATGATGGAATTGGTTTCGCACTAATCGTTTAACCTATGCCGTCGCTATACTACAAAGAAATGGTGCGCTCAGTGTCGCAACGGGCGTCAGAAGCGCACGGCCGCCAGCGGCTGCCAGCGGCCACTCGCGTCGGCGCGGGCGGCCTCGCGATATTTTCAAGCTTTTCAAGCATTACTGTTCTTTTTAGTCAGATAAAGTTTAAAATTATTTCACACTGAAAGTGCTCGCCGCTCCGCTGCCGGCCGCTGCCATACCGGTGTGACTCGGCCCTTAGGAAAGCACTTCCAGTACAACTTTATGAAGTCTTCTCTTCCAGATTTAATTTATATCTGTGTGTCGTTGCTAGGTTACTGTTGTTTCTATTCGTCTTTTTTAAATTAGTACTCTTTGCTATACTTACATTTTATTCTACATCGAGTCTACATCGCAATATATATATTACCAAACCTAATTCCACTGCGATTACTTTATTATAGCAGCAGAGCGTAATTTGAGCGTAATATCGTAGCGAGACGTGCAAATATGAGAGCATGATATATGATCTCCTTGCTTACTTAGAAGATGATGATAGATTGTCCTAATCTATGGGTCATTCTTTTGGACAGGTTTTTCAAGCGGCTTTACTTAAAAATAATAGAAATCGAAAAGTTAGCAACCCACTTTTTTTTTCGCGCAAACCTTAGATCCTCTCCTAACTGAGATACTGATTATTATTCAATTATCTTTATAATTAAATATCATTAAAAAATAAAATACCCCCATTCTTTGATTTTCGTGGAGTGTCCCAAGCCCCGATCTGGTCACTTAGTAAATTATATATTTAAAACTAAACGCTACATGCTTACCAAAAAAATAACACTAAGTCCTAAGAAGTTTACAATGCTGTGAAAAATTAGACCATTATTCTAAAAGAACTACATTTCCTAAAAAAAAATTAAATGTAACTGTCCCGAGGTAATTGCTGATTTGCGTGGATTATTATAATTTCACTAGCACATCTCTAAATTCGCGGCCCGATGATGCGTTCATCATAATTAAAGTTACGACTAGTCGCGCTCCGACGGCCCGGCAGAGTTTCTGAGCGATGGTGCGTCGAGTTTTCAAAAAATAGATGGTAAGAACTTCGTTGCTTGGGTTTGGTTTCTCAAAACTTTGATTTGCGTGGTACAATTATATCCGGTGTCTGTGGATTTATTTATGGGTGGTTCTTCGAGTAAGGCATTCTTTAGTGATTTTCGTGGCAATTTTCAAATCCAATTTTTTTTTAAATTGGTATCAGATTCATAAAATATACGTAAAATAAATATTTTTAATAGAAAAGGCACCTCAGAGAGCGATATACTTACAGAGATAATCGAGCTTAAAAAAATGGAGGCCACGGAAATCACAAAACACCCTTATTTAATAAAATATTGTAGCGAACAAATATAAGGTAACGTAACTTATAATCAAAACACAGTTTATTTGCTTAAAAGGTTTTTGTATATTTTTAGCATAAAATTTTACAATTTATTTTAAACATCTTTACAAATATACAATATTTACACGTACAATTAAAAAAAGAAAAACCTATAACTATTAAACCAAAAATAAACTAATATAATAACGCATCAAAAAATTCCTCCACATCGCCGTCATCTGGGAATGTGCCCAAGAGACTGACTGCATTGCCCCGTTGGATGGCAATGCTTAACCTCTGCCCAAAGTAAAAACCAGCTCTTGGATCACGAGAAGTGTCAACTAACCTTTTGGAAATTTCCTTAAAAAGGAGATGAGCACTCGGACCCCACGACCCGAGGGTTTCAACCCCAAACGGCTCGAAAATAAGGTTATCACCAAGGTGACTATACTTTCGCCGTTTGAGGTTTTCTGCAGCCGCAGCAGCAGCACCAGCACAGCACGCTGAGCTAGGAAGATGGGATGGCGCAAGAGTGTCGACGCACATAGCGTCCCACACTAAAGGCCTACCCAACTTCCAAGGAAATAATGACATGCCGTCCGGTCTCTTGCCATTGTCGCGTGCCAAGCCGTTGGGCTCCAAAACTGCTGGAACGCCGACGGCGACGAGAGCACGACGAATGATGTCATTTATATTCGCGTGCCGCGCTATGCGACCTGCACTCCGGTTGCACGATAGGCCGTGGTGTCCGAGGCAGTTGACAGCTTCCCCACAGCGACAGCGATGAGGAGAACAACAAGATGCTCCTAAACGTAAGGAAGCAGCGAGGCGAAAAGTAGTGTCGTCAAACATAGTACCTACGTTTGACGACGGAAGTGCCAGAAGCCAAAGACCCGACTCCCATTTACCCACAGCCAGCAGACGCGCTCGCTCAGCAGAATTAGAAGAAGTGGAAAGTAATTTATTCTGTACTAACCTGCAGAGCGGCTCATCCCACCGCCTCTGAGAAGATGGATTGTCGGGTAAATCAGTGCTCGGGCAAGCAAGTTTCCAGGCGTCCATGGCCTCGGCGAAGCACGGCACATCAAAATTAACCAGTGTAGGAGCTAAAACATTCCTGATTAATTTTTCAGTGCTGTGGACCGAGGATATAAATGCAGGCAAACTGATACTTGAAATTTTACGGACGCCGAGGCCCCCCATACGAATAGGTAGAGTAGCTTGGGCCCAAACACGGTCGTCCATTGCCAAATTTAAAACAGATGTTAAAGTATGACGGATAATTTGGTCCATTTTTTCTAAAAGGTGATTGTGTTTCCACAAATGGGAAGCGCGTAGGAAATAATTTAATTTAGGGCCGAAACAACAGAACCGAATAATGGTGATGGCCGAATGCATGTTAATTTGGAGTAATCTTTCCGAGATGTCATTAAAATTTTGTATTTTTTCCTCTATAAAACTGGGAAAGGAATTCTCGAAGATGGGAGTCCCAAGGAGACGAAGAGTGCTTTTAACTATAATTTTAATGTCTGGGGCTATTGCGTTAAATTTGGAAAGTGTCGATTGTCTGTCTGTATTGTCCGATAAGTATAATTCACACTTCGAAAGGTTGAGTTGTAAGCCTATGGAATGCAGTTCCTTTTTAATGAAAATCAAATCTTTTAAAACACTGTCAACATCACCTCCCAAGGTACCATCGTCGAGATACCAAACGTTAAATTTGGAATTTAGCTGACGAATAATTGGATGAATGGCCAGACTGAAAATCACTGGCCCAAGGGGGTCACCTTGTTGACAGCCAACAGCAGATTCTAAAAGGTTGTCACGATATAGTAATTTAGACGGATGTCTGTAACATTGCCAAAGGAAACTATAAATTTGGGGAAAAGCATAAAGGATTTATTTTGATTTCCGTGGTCGTGATTTGCGTGGTATACGTGGTAGTTTTGACCCACGCAGATCAATTTTTGACCATGCAAATGAAATAACTTTGAGTTTTGTACTACTTAGTTATGAATGAAAATATTTTTTATTACTTTAGTTAAATGTAAATTAGTTTAAATCAAACTTAAAATGTCACATTCGATGAGTTTCTGACTTTATAAGTACCTAATAATATTAAGAATAGAACAATAGAAATAGATAACTGGCAGAGAATGTCATATGCCATTAAGTTCGCATTTGTACATTAATCGTGCATAAATACATAAATAAAACAAATGAAAATAGCGTAAGATTAGCCACCTATATTCATGTTTAGAACAATTATAACGGATTATTAACATTTTAGACCAAAAATGCCATTAACAAGAGAAGAAAAATTAGAGGGAAAGAAGTTATTCGAAAGAAGAAGAAGAGAGAGGATTAAACATGAAGAGTTCAAGGCCAAAAACCGGGCGAGATATTATAATAAAATAACTTCTTTTCAATATGAAGTAACAATAAGTAACTAATTTGAGAAAGTTAAATTAAAATTTTCATTTTCGATATTTGTCACTACTGTCTGTTATTTTCTCATGCTGTATTTTAAGTTGAATAAAGCCAATATTCCATTTGGTTTTGTCTTTAGCATGTATCAGAGCATAAGTTTTATCTTCGTTTTCTAAATGATAAAAGTTCAAAAGAGTTACCTAATCATGTCGTCTTCAACAATTCAATTCGAAATTGAACCATTCAATGAAAGCAACTGGCCGACCTGGAAATATAAAGTGTTGTTGCTGTTGAGGAGTAAAACAGACACCTTAGAAGCGGTGCAAGGTACTCTAGCAAAACCAGCACATCCTGGTGAAGAAACCAAATCGGTAGGTAGTTTTTATAAAGTACAATATAGAATGTGACAATTATAACAAAATGGAAAGCACTGAACAGTTAAAAATATGACCGACGAAATACTGAGCAAAGTAATGCGATTTACAACTGCGAGTGATATGTGGGACGAATTAAACCATCTTTACGAACGAGAATCAAAGGATCGAACCTATGATTTGTGTATGTGTGTATTTGTGTCGTACATTTTATCCTACATCGCAATATAATATATTTTACCAAACCTATTTTCACTGCCTTTACTTTAATAACTACAAATCATGGATAGCATAGTGAACTTACTAGGACGCGGGGTAGTGATCTTACTATGTTGCCATAACTCACAGAAGATGTTGTTAAGGTTTTAGTAATCATCATCTACCGAGCCTTTTCCCAAATATGTTGGGGTCGGCTTCCAGGCTAACTGATGCAGTTGAATACAGGATTGCACATGGAGTGACTGCCCATTTGACCTCACCGCTCCCAACATTGAGTTATAACGTATGCTATGTATTTGTATGTATATCAGTTGTCTGACCCCCCTAATACAGGGTCTGCCTAGTTTGGAGTCAGTATTGGTTGGTGGTGGGGTTTGTGTGAAATGTTCCTACATATTATTATTATTACATGTTACCCTATAAGACTAGTTGTCACACTTGCGGGATTCCTGCTACTCGTAAGAAGTGTCTAAGATTTATGGATGACGCACAGAAGGAGTCTGTATTTAATGGATGGTCAACCATTCACTTGCAACTTAGCCACTAGCTCCTCTAATCTAAGACTTTAGTAGTAGGTAAGTATTTATTTTTAACAACACAGTCAGTGTTGTACGGCACGGCACGGCCAGGGATATTTGTAAGCGCAAGTACTTAACCTAAGTATATAATATCTAGCAAGAAAGAAGTTATGTGGTGTTTTTTCTAAATTCAGGAATCAAAGTCAAAGTCAAAGTCAAATCATTTATTTCAATTAGACCATTAAAAGGCACTTTTGAACGTCATAATGTAAAATTTGAATCTAGTTGCCCATTCCAAATGGTAGTTTCGTATGGAGAAGAATGGGCAAGAAACTCCATACATACTCTTTTAAAAAAGGGTGTTTACAATATTTTCATTTACAAGAATGATTATGTTATGTGAATACGATGTATCTTGTATAAAAATCACTATATTATGGTATGTGTGTATGGTAATCAATATTAATAGTTACATTATATTAATTTTATATTATTATTTATTTTCAAATCATGTTTACAAAAAACCAATTCTTTTATAACCTCAATTTCAGCACCCGAAAAAATAAGATTTCTCTTAAACTAGGGTGAAAATTTTAAAATCGATTTCAGAATATATAAAGACAATTCTAGTTCTACAAAACCAATTCAAAACCACCTTGACACGCGAAGTTTTTTAGGGGCCCAAAACTCCTAAGAGAACTGGCAATCTCCTTTTGTCATACAAAAATACAATTTTACATGATTGGTTACCATTAAATAATATAACCCAACCTTCCCTTTTCCTGTGATGTCTCTAGCTTGTCATGCCAATGTCAAGGAAAAACAATTCAAAAAAGGCAGTTTCACAAAAAAACTTAACAAAAATAAAAGAACTAAACACAAATCGAATGGAACCTTCATAATCTTCTAATATGTGTTGCTATGATGAAAATGATTTGTTTTTAATAACTTGCAACATTGGTATCACGTCACGAGAAAACAGTGTCAAACTATTTTTATCATGTTTGGCGTGCATGTTAGAATTCCTTTATGATGACGTCAGAATTATAGACAAAAATCGGTAAAACGAGAGTGACAACGGCTGTCGCGCTCCGCATGTTAGCCCGGCAGGAGTATATTGATATACCTACTTTAAACATTTTTAAACCCCCCCCCATGCTTAAAATATTTTACGGCGACTGTCAGCATTACTGTTACTGTCAGGCGCCGTTTCGTTCGATAATAATGAGCTTTTCGTTAAAATATGCACTTTTAACATCTATTTTTATTGCAGGGTTGTAAAACGATTTTAATTGCCTGAAGATACATTTTAGGTACCGTCAACTGTGGCAACTTGACCATATTTTTTTCGAATTTATCAAATAACTTTGATACTGATAGATTTGTTTAATATCATATGATTTGTTTGTGACCATAATGAACTGATAATTCATAGTAACTATCGATTTCTTTAAAATACCTTGAAATTAGCGTTCTAGACAAAGAAATATAACAGAGGTCAAATTGACACCACTTTGGCATCTTGACCTGCATGCTAGTTTTCATAGATAATTGCATATTATTTCCTTTATAAGGTCATCTTGGCCATATTTTACGTATTTTTAAACATGGTATCATGGTATCCCTTTTCGAATTACCTACAACCATAAATCTGGTAATACTGGATACTTGGTCAAGTTGCCATATGACTCAAAACGATTTTCATACAAATCATTCGTATTCTATAGGGCTGTCACAAAAACAAGTTTCAAAATAATATTTATTATTGAATAGATATAGATTTCCACTGAGTAATTTTTGTATGGTCTTGCCCCAAGTCCCCGTCGACCTCGTTTTTTTGGTGGTATTTTATCCTAAAACCGAAAACAGGTAGATTAAACTTCGTGTAGTCCACATGAACTAAACTTGTTTTGTTATTATAAATAATAAAGTACAAGTTTACATTAGAAAAGCTATTTGTACGTGACTCCGTTCGCATCCTGAGGGAATAAGATGTTTTCCTAGGTTAAAAAGTAGCCAGAAATTTATATTTGAAGACTCAGGAAGGGATTCCCGAGTCTTATACTAAAAGTATTTCGGTGTAAAAAATCACACCGATCTGTCGTTCCGTTGCGACGAGAAGAGCGGATAAACAAACAATCATACTTTCACATTTTATAATATTTAGTTAGAATTTAGGATTAGCCAATTAGGTAGGTACTTTTTATATTTAATTTCGTGTCAACCATTTGTGTCAACCCTAGGCATAGGTCAAGATGCCACTATGTGGCAATGGCAACTTGACCAAACCTCAACTAACATGACCTAACCAAATATTTCGGCAAATTGAACTAAAAACGGATATTTATAAAGCCTAAATTAATCTACGAGATTTACTATAGAACATATCAAAATTGTACTCATCTGAGATCAATAGGTTTAGCTCTAAAACACAATTTTCACACACCAGCAAAAAAACGTCTTGAAGTGTCACCATTTGACTTCGAAACGGCATATTTTTTTAACCAGCAATGTTACCACAATGGAAAAAGAATATGTTGCCAATGGTATTCATAAAAACCTACTACCGTTAAAATTATATGTCACACTATCCTAAATCCTATACGTTAAAAAATTTTGTTCGTAAAGATCGCTTATGGGCAAGTTGACCATTATATGTCAAGTTGCCACAGTTGACGGTACCCAAGAGTATAAGAATTAAAATTTCAACTTCTATATACACCTTTATTTTTTTTGTACAGACAGCGTCATCAACTGCTAACCCCCTTTCCGAAGAAATTTCAATGCGTGTCAGCGGTCGTAATTACATGCCGATCACTCACACATAACCTACTATTGTAGCGTAAATTTTTCATAGACAGCGTATGTAACCTTCTATGCGTTATTATTCTAAGGCTTTAGGGTTAAAATATGATAATTTTATGGATAGCCTCTGTCTTTGGGGGCAAGGAGACGGGGGGAGAATTGAATAAGTGCAGTAAAATAAAGCTCAATAAATGATGCTAGCGTAGGCACAGTGTATAAGTATATGCCGAGTTAAAAAAAAATACTCGGTCGCGATTGTAGCGCATCGCTTTTGTAGTTTATATTCATAAGATTGTGTCTTTAAAGGTTGATGTCGGTGCTTGTCATGCTAGACACCGGCAGTGTGACCAGATTTAAATTAGTCATTATGCTAGCAGCTCCTCTAAAATCTACTAAACTCTGTTGAACTGTTTAAAAAAATTCTAAAATTCTGCAAAAACGAATTAACTCAATTTTGTACCGTAAAACGTGCTAGCTTTGCCGACGGTTGCCGAGTTTGCCATAGCTAACTTCTGAGGGTTAAAGTGTAGTTACAAATAACAGTTTTTTGTCATGTATGTATGCCTTTATAGTAAAATGTATGAGTTAAATGGGAACACCGAATGATATGTGGCAACCCAGCTTGTTTTTGAGATGTCATTTTCGGCGCTTACTTTTTTCGAATGTTGGTGGAGTAAAACTTAGTGCTCCGCAGTGTTGCCAGATGTACCGCATTTCCGCTTTTTACACCGCCTTTTTGACAATGGATCCGCCTTCCGCTTTTCATCTACGCGGTTCCGCTTTTTTCGAATCTGCTAGAACAACCCTTTAACTTTTCATAGCAGAATAAGAAATAAATAAAAATAGGTAAAGATATTCTACATCAGACAAAGCTGTATGGGTTTGGATCTAAATAAAGAAAAAAAAATCTGTGCTCTAATCACATGAAGATATAGATAAATTATATCTTCATGTCCACTACGTATACTAGGTATTTAGTAATTAGTCACCAGTCCGGTGTTAAAAAATATAATTTATTTAAACTTGATTACTGACATTGTTTTACTCTCTAATTCGTAAATTGCGTTGTCTTTGTATGAATAAACAATTAAAAACATCAATAAGAGAATGAATTATTGCTATTTAAATGTTAAAACTAGATATCCCGCTTTTTTTGTAGAAAATCCGAGTTTTTAAAGTACCACTACCGCATTTTCAACTTTCGGACATGGCAACACTGGTGCTCCGGAACTTTTACAAAAACAAACGGGAAAAGCATTGCCTACGTAAGTACTTTTTTGATATTATGTTGGCATAATGTTCTTTAGCTAAATAAATGCTGATTTACTGTGCTACAAACCACCTGTAGTTCGCATTCGCAATTGGTGTTGGTTTTATCAACCCCAATCACAACGTCCTTAGGAGGTTAGGGCTGCCACAAAATTTCTAATGAATATTTTATTAAATTGTCGTTGTAAGTACCTACTTATAATATAAGTAGGTACTAGTACCCAGATATGAAATACACAGTGCATGTGCTTAAATGAAGGTTGTTTTACGAAAGGTACACAGGGTGGCGGGTAATTTAAAAAGTATTTTTTTGTTTTGGGTCAGTTAGAATTAAATATGTGAAGTGATTTATTTATTTGCGCAAAATGATTTGACTAGACACTGTTTAACTTGATGAGACGTGTATAAGACGTGTATAAAATGTTGTAGTCGCTATCCAGTTTACCTTTAGGTTAATTTCATGAATACCTTGTGTACAAAATATTGAATAAATAAACATTTAGTTTTCCTTTTTTAGAAGATGGAAAAACGACGCCGTGCGTGTTGATCTCACTAAAATTGATTGTTTTTTTTACTTTTTTAAATTTTTCCTACTATGAAAACATTTTTATTTGACAACTCTAACCCTAACTTCTTCTTACTTGAAATATTTTGGAAAATAAAATTAAATTACCAGTGCTAAATAATATAAAAATTTCACTTTTATTTTAATACTAGCGACCCGACCGGCATCGCCTGGGCCTATAGCCTTCCTGGATACATGGACCATCCAACACAAAAAGATTTTTTCAATTCGAACCAGTTGATCCTGAGATTAGCGCGTTCAACCAAACAAACAAACAAACTCTTCAGCTTTATAATATTAGTATAGATATTACTTTTTGACGTCGTATATTCCAAAAATTTCTTTTTTATTTTCATACGGCAAATTTACCAGAAGTGACAGCTGACTTTGCCATATTTGTTTTAAGCTTATTATTTTAGTTTACAAAAATGAAATAGATAACGGTAATAATATAAATTTTCAAGAAATTCAAAATCAATCTTTTTGACACATTAAAAAGTGGCAAAGTAAGTAGGCTTCACGGTGTTTAAAATAAAACACTTTTGTATGTTTACACTTCGAGTTGCAACTTCGTACAAAATGTATATTAAAGTCCTACGATTCCATCGATATCCGTGTACGATTCCTGTTGGAGATTTCAATTGTTATTTAGCAACACCAACATTAAATGTAAAACCTTATGTAAATATTGGCAACACTATTCCCTTCCATCTGCGACAGTGTTACAATACAGGCGTGAATTTTATTACTTTGCCATCTTTTATTTCTTCTTCCTCGGCACCAACGTACCAGCACCTCATCAACTACCCAACACCTAACACAAGCTAAACAATTCCTTCCTCAAGGTAGATCGCGACGTACCTTATATTTGACAGTTGGTTCCTGAACTCAAACTCACCTCGACTGAGGATACTGTTTGAGATGAGGAGTAAAATGACAACTATGAATATAAAATTAACCACCTACGTCAGGTTGAGTCGAGTCGAGGAAATCATGAGTTTTTGACTTAGAATATGGGTGTAAGTGATATTTTGTTTTAAGGACTGCTTAAAGCTAATCCGTTGTAAAGGGTCACTAGTAGGGTTGCCAACTCTTTGACGGTCAAATATAGTAGTTCTAAAATGTTTACCCATAAAAATATAGTAAATAACGAAAAGATGAAAAAAAAAATAGTAGGTCCAAAAATTAGGTAGGTACTTTTTTTTTGAAGAATATTTTGTGTATTATTGAACGCATCTGTCGACTTGACATTCCAGTTTTGTTTTACGCTTACACATTTTGAAACGAATATTATTGCTAAGAGTTTGATGCCTTTAAAATGTAGTAGTTTCGCTTACTATATCTTTTTTTCAAAAATTTAGTAGTCTGGCCTCTAATATAGTAAGATACTATATTATGTAGTAGGGTTGGCAACCCTAGTCACTAGGTACGTAAGTAAGAAATTATGATACAGTTAAAAAAAACAGCAGTTCCGCTAAAGTTGACCTAAGGCTAAGAACTCACGATGCGGTTTTCGGGAGCCGCAAACAACCGCGCACACCGCGGGCGTAAACCACGTCGTGAAATTTGCTTTGATTTTTGACATATATATATCTGCATTCTACAGAAGCTGCGGGCCCGCAACCGCAGCCGGAAGCGGGTGAAAACCGCATTGTGAGTTGTAAAAGCCTAAAAGGTCAAAATGCTAGGAACGCATTTTTTCATTATACGACAAAAAATGTCACCCAACAGGCAAAAATCTACTTAAGCCACATTTACACTCAGCCCTGTTGGGCAGGGAAGTGGGCAGCGCGAGAATGTAAACAGGTCACTCGCGCTGCCACTGCTCATGCCGCTGCCATTGCCCGGCCTCCCTCGTTCAATAAAGAACTATGAAGGCTGAGTGTGAACACTCACTCGCTTCGATACTCGCGCAAAAGTATTTAAGGATAATAATTGATAATTGATAATAATTGATAATCACACAAAATCTACCAGGTATAATTAAACGAAACTTACACCATCTTACAGACAATTTTATTATCTATCTTTTAGTATACGCCTTTTTTTTAATTTTGAAAGAATACTACTTTTATTTAATTTTTTAGACTAAATTTTGAAAGTTTTGGACGCATCCGGCACCGGCAGGAACAGTGGCAGAGGCTGAGTGTAATTATGGGGGGTAAAATCCATGGTAATAGAACTGCGAGCCGATGTCACTTCTACCGTCTATTAAGGTAAATTTATATACCTACAATAAAACCGCTGGACCGATTGTCATGATTTTTAATTTGTTGGATTTGTCACCGCCACGAATAGCAGAATAAGAGAATAACTATTATAAAATAGGAAAAATACGCGAAAAAAAGGTAATGGGTAGATAGAGGTTAAGTAGGTAGGTAGATTGGTAAGTAGTTAAATAGGTTAGGTAAGTAGGTATGTATATAGGGACAGGGTATCGTCTGTACTCAGTACATAAAAATTAAGTCGCGTTTTTCGTGAGTATGGTGTGAATGTAGCAGTTGTTGACAGACTGAAGTATGCCGAGTTAGAAATTTTTTACCCGGTCGCGATTGTAGCGCCACCCTTATGTGGCACATTTTAACGGACCCTTATTTATACAAGAGAATGTGCTTTTTACCTTTACTACAGTATAAAGGCCGGGCTAGACTGTTATAAACAAGCTTCCAACTGGTGTCACCTTGGTGGGAGGCTTGTGGAGCCCACGGTTGGTGTTTGCGGCCACACTGGTTTTACAACAAGGCTCCCACCTCAATGTGTTGTCGACTCTTTGCTTGGAAGCACGCCTTGCGATATTGCTCCTTACCTATCTAAACTTCAAAAAGTTGGCGTGATATTAGCACTTGTGTGCGCACGTGAAGAGAAATATGGATGAAGCGTTGGGGAAATAATAAAACTTGGTCATCTAAATTTTATGAATCTACTTGATTTTAGTGACCTGCGCAACTTCCTCAGAATGCTAACTGAAACATTCTATGAGATATTAGAAATGTCAATCATAACTAAAAACTCGTGCTTATGTGCGCACGCATCGGTTGCTGATGGGCACTGCCCTTGCGTGGTTTCCAACAAGCGTTTACACTGTGGAATACGTGTTTACAGCGGCGACATCAACACGCGGTTTACAACGCGCGTCCGTCCACAGAGGTTGTTGAAGGTCAAACGAATTTTTGTTGCAAACAAGTTTACACTGTTGTAAACCGCCGGTGGAGACCGATGTGGAGGGCTTGTTTACAACAGTCATACCTCAAGTCCCAAGCAGCAAAATTATCCTTTAGTGCAGATGTTATAGGCCTCCAACACTTATAATATTCTCTTAACGGTTCTAGTATTGGCTGCCACGCTTATAATAGCAAGCATGGAGTGAGTTGGCCCTTATAGTATAACTAATCTTTTAAATTAGCTTATAACTACTTATAGGTCCAAATTAAGGATGCATTATAAGCTTGGGTGACCTATAAAAGTATCGCGAGGGTGTAAATGCACTCAAGAGTAAATAAACTGGTAAGCTATACTTATAACTGCTAACAAGAAGCATTATAGAACTACTATAAGTAAAGTACGCCAATAAAAGTGATAAACAGAACTAAATATACTGGAAACTATTTGTATTTATTACTTGGTTATATAAGGGTTTATAAATTCACTTTTCAGAACAATTATAAGTAAAACGGAGCGGTTTTATAGGGGTATAATCCAATATTATTATAATCTTAACAAGATTATAAAGGTTTAATATAATTTACTTAGTATCCAAAACTATATCCGTGGTGTCCTGTACAAGAATACATTGGTCTTGCATAGTCTTGGTATGGACATTTTGATTTTGTTGTGTCGTATTCGTTGCCGACGTGGTATTCTATTTACTTTTCTTTAAAAAATGGGTCTATATAAATGGAAACGGCTAAAAAGAAGTGGTTATTACAAACGAAAGGTTCAGATAAAACGTCGGGTTCTATCTTTGTATCTGGCGAAGAACGAATCGTAGAAATAGGAAGGTTCCGTACAAAATAGTTGCCTACTGTGAAAAGATAAACGGGCATTTTGTTCGGACCTGTGACCCACTAGCGACCACTAACGAAACGAGTTCCCACTTCCGATTGTTAAAGACCATGAATACTAACTACCCAATGAGATGAGTTGCATTCCTCAAAACGATGGGATTTTTTTATCTAACAAGAATTAATATAATTAGAACGAATTTTCGTATATCCACATCCTTTTAAATATATAAAACGCTTAAAAAAATGCACAATGATCTTCCTGAAAATGGTTACCTATCTACATTAATTTTAGATTGTTAAGTAGGATAACCAGAAATAAAA
Source organism: Charanyca ferruginea (assembly GCA_947361185.1). Lineage (NCBI taxonomy): Eukaryota > Metazoa > Arthropoda > Insecta > Lepidoptera > Noctuidae > Charanyca > Charanyca ferruginea. The sequence continues at coordinate 3,198,043 of OX376081.1, read as the reverse complement.
CACTTTATTTTCACATTTTATTCAATATAATCGTAACATCGTCTTAAAACCTTGCTGGTGCATCTATTTCTTCCTGATGTCTTGCCCACGATAAAAAGTACACCACGCTCGCGACATGCGCGCAGTTTCCAACAGTACGGCGGTCATGTATACAGGAACATGAATAGTTTTGAATACTTTGTCTTCCATTTAGAGTGGGATCAATCAAAATATAATGTCGTCGTGTGGAGAAGTGTCGTGGCCGTCTTGTAAGACTTTTTGAAACTTTATAGTTACATGCACGACATTTGTGAGACAACAAGAAATTTTCACGAAGAGTTTCGTTCCAAGGCCACCTTAAGGTTTTAAAAGCTCGAAAATCCCTTTTGGTCGTAAGGAGATCGACGTCCAGAAATATTACATTTTCAATGCTGACCTAACCTAAACAAAAAACATTAAAATAAGACATAGGTACCTAATAGCAATATAAAAAAACAGTCCAGTTACAGAAATATTTACGGAGCTCTAATTACAGACAATATGGCGAAGCAATGGTTCTCTTATTTACTATTTTAAATCAAAGTACGCCTATAGCGGTTTGTTAATGTATTTGGGAAAACCAACTTTGTCAAGATGGCGACTTTTCGTTGTATGTCTTACTGAAACCAACATTATTTTAAAATTGAACTTAATGAAAACGCTAATTTCAAGGGGCGCGTAAAAATTTTGATAAAAAACTTATTATACTTCACAGAAAATATACGTGCGCCATGCAGATTCAAACATATTATACATCTTGACTTATTGTTAACACTCTACTCGTAATTAATATTCTAGATAATATTTATAATAAGAAATGGATGAATAACTTACCTTTATCACTATTCATTTTTACAAATGTGAGCAGCAACATTCACCAATTCACAACACTTTGTATGATCTTGTAAGAGATTTGTTATTGTCGTGTTTGGTTCCATTAAGCGCTGATAGTTAGCTTTGCGGGAGCAAATAGTTTTACGTAGTCCAACTATAAGGTCGTTATTGGGCAAAGCGGTGTTCACCAAGTCTACTAAAGATATTTAATCAGGCAAAATACGCCTATAAATTGGGCCCTTTTCCGTGGTTATAATTGCTTACTATTCCGTTATAATCCTAATAAAATGTTGGTTCCAGAACCATTACTAGACTACATTTTGCTGCTTGGGGTACTACCTTACAGTAGCGACACGCTCCGCCTCCCTCCGAAACACTGTTCCTCATCTCTTCTCACGTGGAACGTGCTCTCGGAACGGCTTTTAGTTCGAGTGGCGCGTAGACACGCACACACACGCACGTATTTGCACCTACAGTCTGTTATTTTGGTAGTACTGTAGGCAATTATCTCGTTTCGTTTAAATATGGAGTGGGTGTGCCTCTACCCTCCATACAAGCAGTGCAATGTAAAACGTCATTTCAGGAAAATAGCTGAATAAAATTAGAGCTAGATTTGTGAATATTTATTAGTGTTATAAGTATGTAGGTACCTTCAAATAATAAAGTAGACAAGGAAATACCTGTACCAATAAATTATTTATAAATATATATAAGGATATAAACAATTACCTATTTTAAATCAAAACGAATTATATAAACTTGAAAATAATATAATATTATAGATGTTGTACTACATACTTAATGATATTCTATAATAAGTTTCATTGTAGAAACATAAAACTGTTACAACTTACAACTTACAACGCGTTATCTCTAGTTACACCTAGTTTATACTGGTGCCGATTCACAACTAAATTAAAACTAGGCATTTGGCATCTCTTACTACCAGGCAGCTGAAGAAAAGGACGGCGATAGACAAAGACTAAGTTACAGATGTCAAATTAATTTTTCCCTTGAACTTCGCAGTGTTTTTAATCAATACGTTCTAAAATGACAATTATATTTGTATAAACATTTTAGATCAACTTAAATTGACACAGCTCTTATTAATATATGTCTTTTTCTTGTTTTATTGGAGAGAAAGAGATATAAATAGCTTAAAATTAATTTAGTTCGTGCTCAACAGAATTGGCACCAATAGAAAAAGAATTACTGCTGTTCAAAAATGAATATCAGTAAAATTTAGTAAACTAGACAAAACGCGTTTTGTGGAAATTATTCAGTTGAAACTGCCTATTTTCACTTTGCCCCAAGTGTACACTAGTCCACAAAAAACCCAGCCTCGTCCTGACTGACTTCAGGGGGCCAAGTCTGCTATTTTTGTAATTTCGTCATTCCAACACGATCCCATTGTCATTTTGCTAAAAGTTCGTAATCTGCTAAATTCATAATGGTCGATCATTGGTCGGTCAATGGTCTCGCTGATATTCATTTTTGAATAGCAGTTAATTCTAGTTTTAACAGAGAAAACGCGTTGGTACATAACTAAGAACGGGTATTAATAATTGTAACATAACCAAACAAGCAAATACATGTGACATCATACCGACACGCCCTATCAATAATGTAGGATCTAAAAATATGCAACTCAGCAGAGTAGAATAAGTTTTAAAAGTGTAATAAAAATGTTAGGATTATGCATTTTGGAATGTGTGTGTCATGTGTCATATATCCTACATACTGTCCGTTCAACTAATAGAATAGATTCAATAAATTTATTGAAAAGTGGTAAAATTGGCACATGAAGTTTTTACACGGACTGTTTTTCGGTCATTCTCCAATTCGGCTTTCTTTGCCTAATTACCGTAACCTTTTCTGTTTTTCACTGATTTGACTTAAACACATTAAAATATGAAACAAATCAAAGATACGAATTCAATAATTAATGAGGGATGTAACAATTAATGGTGGTTTTTTAGTTATTGAGACTTAAACATTTTTTGAGTATGGTAATTAGAAAATTTTAATATTTAATGCAACGTTAATTAGAAAATATCATCAAGTCTATGTAAAATATGATAATAACACCCTACAACGTACGGAAGCCAAAGTACTGTCTCCATTTACATGATCATCATGACATTTTGTATGACAAAATAAAAAACGTGACGTCATTATTTCTCCAACTCAATTGACTATAGGTATATTCATTTCAAAACAACTGGAAAACGTTTTTACCGTTATTTGAAAATTAATCGGGTTTTTAGGGTAGGTAAGAATAAATAAAGTGTGTGGTTAATGCTGTCAAAAACTGGAATACGATAAAATAAAAATAAGTTATGAAATTAAAAATTAAGCACCGATCTACAAGTGCTCACTCCAGCTTATCAATCACAGTGCACGTGCATTGTCGGCAGGTATCAGGAATATTGCGGTCACCGCCAACACTTGTAATGAATTAAACGCATACACATAAGCCAACACTGTTTCATTCAATGTTAAACAAATGTACTGAAGAGCTTGGAAATTCATCATACAAACCAATATGAATGAGACAATACATTTACATATGATCTTGGTGAGATTTCTATTTGAATTCATGTTTTTTACGATTTTGTACAAGATTACAAAGTAAAATAAAATGTGAATTGTACAAAAGAGAACTTGAAACCATGGGAAAATATAGTTTATGATTATATATTTAACTATAAAAAAAGTCAGCCAATACCGACAGAGTAACTGCAAAGCTCCTACTGGTATCATAAAGATCCAAATTAGCAAACATTGAGCAGTAAAATTACACTTTTGTAACACAACCTTGATCACTAGTTGGTCGTTCAAGTTCTTCGTGTACACACACAGCCAGCAGACGAGCACAGCGCACGTGTAGTCCAACAGTACGGGGATAACATCTTCAATATATACACTATCTGTGTTATCGTTGAATATAAAATTTGGGCGGGTTTTTTCAATGTAAATGAGGAATGTGTTGATCAACCTCGCCACTGTCAGCTGTATGAGAATCATTTGATCCAATTTCCTCAGCTGGGGTCTGATTATGTAGAGCACAACTTGCAGTATTAAGCATATTGATGTTAAGATGATTCCAGTGGGCCAAATATATTTCTCCATGGCGAGCTGAAATTCAGACTTATGTGCGCCAAACAAAGCGAAGATACGTGTTGCGATTCCACCGGCCATTTTTGGAGTGTTCACTTTTTTACCTGCAATTCTATGACGTTGAAATAACAAGGAAAATAATTGAAACTTCTACCTAATTATTTTTAATTATCATAATATACAAATCATAAAAATAAAAATAATAAAATTATTTACAATTCTAAGAAAAAGGCAGGGAGCTCAAAGGGCATCAAAAAACTCGTCCACATCGCTGTCAACGGGACACGTGCCCAACAGGCTGGCAGCATTGCCACGTTGTATGGCAATGCTGATTCTTTGACCTAAGAATAGACCAGCCTTCGGGTCACGTGAGGAGTCGACCAGCCGCTTGGCGATGTCACGAAAAACAATATGGGCACTCGGACCCCACGGCCCTAGAGTTTCCACCCCAAACGGCTCAAATATATAGCTTATAATATAATATCTACCTAATTTGGTATTAAAAATAAAAAAGGAATTGTTTGCCAGAATTAGGTATAGCATGCTGACTAACGGTGGCGTAGGTACCTCTACAATTTAGGTACTTAATCAATGTATAGTTATTACGAAACTTAAAAATAAAAGCAATAAAGTTATGTCTAAAGAGGAGCTCATTTACTCAGCATCAACGGAACACGTGCCTGTTCGGCACAAGACTGGCAACAGTGGCAGCATTGCCACGTTGTATGGCAATACTGATTCTTTGGCCGAAGAATAGCCCTAGCGTTTCCACCCCAAACGGTTCAAACGGGTGCGCCAAAGTTCACCTAAATTTTTAACTCCGATAATTGGAAATCCGAAAATGTTCTTCCTAACATTTTTCATCCTAACAATCACAATTCCTAACTACTCTGTCTCTAATGTTCATAATCCGAAGCATTCAACTTCATAATGTCAGTAGCAATAAACATCTAGTATACTTTTATTTGTTTTCCTATATTTTCTCAACATAACCATCTTTTACACTATTATTCAAAGTCATATCTTTTTTGTTTAGATTTCTTTTTATTCATAATAATCAGTACTATAGACATTAATTTTGCGTAACTTTATTTTTACATAACATGTAGTGTCCCCTTATTTCGCAGACAGCAATTTCATAGAATTTCGTTTTCCAGAAAATGTTTCATATCATATTTGGTTCTTGTCATTTTATTTCGACTATTATTGTTTCAAAGACTATTTACTTCAATGAAACATATTTCACAGAAACACAATTCAATGAATTTTTATTCACATTTTTTTGTTTATCAAACTTATCAAACTAGAATTATTTTTTAACGAATATTGTTTGTTCAGTGTATTTTTCCATGGAATTTATTTCAACGAATATATATATAAATAGACAATAACTAAAATATTGTCTTAAAAAGAGAATATGTTGTGCTATAAAAGTTAATGACAGAAACGAATCGCTGCGAAACCGACTCCACGTAGTCTTGTCTGCCCTACCCTAGAGTGTAATTTAAATTCGCGTAGGCGCGGAGGGGCGAGGCGGCCCGCGAGCTGAGGAGCAGGTGGTTTTAACGCCCGCCGCCGCGGCTGAGGCTGGCCGGCTTTGCCGGCCAGCAAGCCGAAGCTGCGGTGGTGAGCGTGAATACCATCTGCGACGATAAGATCGCGTGGGACCGCCGGAGCCCCGCAACGCCGGAGCCGTGACAGAAATCATGCCTGCTGCATGTTGCATGCTCGCTTGCATGTTGCATGCTTGCTTGCATGATGCATGCTTGTTTGCACGCTGCATGCTGCATGCTTGCTTGCATGCTGCATGCTTGCTTGCACGCTGCATGCTTGCTTGCTTGCATGCTGCATGGTTGCTTGCGCGCTGCATGCTTGCTTGTATGCTGCATGCTTGCTTGTATGCTGCATGCTTGCTTGCCTGCTGCATGCTTGCTTGCACGCACGCGCAGTAGGTTTGAACTTGGCAATAGACACAACCCAGTACGTTATGTAAAGCATACCCCCAAATAATAATCATACCCTCAAATTAAAACTATAAATATCATCTTCTACCCACATATATTTTTTATTACACTTGGTAAATATTTCTTTCCGAGTATGAGTGAAAATATTATGGTAATTATGTTTAGGGACAGAAGCGTTATGATAAAAAACAGTAGGAGTTTAAATATATTTACATGAATGATATTATTAATAACAATTTTCGGAAACATGAGTGTTATGAACATCGCCGGTAGCACTACAAATAGTATGAATAAAAACTTTAGGATGAAAAATTTTAGGAAGAGTGATCATTCGGATTACAAATCCTTAGGAAGTACAATTTCGGGTAAAGAACTTTAGGTGAGCCAACATGGACCCGGTTCAAACGTATGACTTCCAAGAAGGGTGTTATATTTGCACCTTTTGAGGTTTTTGGCACCTGCAGCAGCCGCTCCAGAACAACACGTCGTGCTAGGAAGATGGGATGTCGCAAGGGTGTCGACAAATGTTGCGTCCCACACGAAAGGCCTACCTAACTTCCAAGACATTATGGTCATCCCATCCCAAAATAGTAGGCACCCTAGCGGAGGCAAGAACACGGCGGATGATGTCATTAATGCAAGTATGTCGTGCCATTCGGCCTGTGCTCTTACTGCAGGATAGGCCATGATGTCCGAGGCAGTTAACAACTTCACCGCACTGACAGCGGTGTGGAACCGCAAGAAGCGCCCGTAAGACGTAGGCATATAGCGAGCTGATAAATAGTTATCGCTAATCTGACGGTTTGAAAAGATATATCACATAGCAGTTGGCTGACCAAATAAAGTGTGTCTTTGTTAATAATACCAGACTATAATTGTCCCACTGATAGGCTAAGGCCTCTTCCCATACAGAGAAGGCACAAGCATCGATGACGGAGCCTGAAAAAGACGGGTTAATTATTATTTCATGTATTAATTATGAGTACAGGATTTCAAATTATGTTTTCCTTCCCCAATATCTGTGATTATAAGATAAACTTAGAAAGTAGGTACTGTAAGATTTCCAACTATAGGGCTTCTTACTGGCACCGGGTTGTGGCGTAGGTAATGTAAGAGGTTTATTCTATAATATATACTCAGAATGAAACCACTGATACTTGGAACTAGTTTATAATTAAGATACTTTACATGTGCCCGTGACAAGATCAAAATCTAAAACAATACAAATCTACGATTTGCACTTATTCTAGAACTTTGCTGAGTGTTCTAATCATATACCAAATAGCTAAGACAGTACACATGAAATTGAAAAAGTCTAATTGGTCTTCCTCTATACTTACTATACTCTTTGAATTGGTCCTTCCGAGTTTATTTAGTACACAGTAGCGAATATTCTACTTAAGACTTAACTACTTCAAGAATCATACGTATCATCATGTCGACCTTTAGACGCCCACTACTGGGCATAAGAATGGTAATGGAATTTTTACAACGACACCCGTGAATCAGAAGCGTTCTCTAGCATTATCTCCAACATCAAAACAAACGCTGAGGGCTACGATAATATTACCAACTTTGTAAATGCTAACTATTACACTGCCCTATACGCTAAAACACAGATATAGTATATCTGTGCGCTAAACTGTTCCATAACGGTCAACGACGACAACGTCAACGTTCCCCGATCAATGGAAGATTGCTGCCGTTGTGCTCTTGCCGAAGAATTCAAATCCCTTGAAAGTTAAAGACCTACGGCCTATAATCATTTTGCCATGTTTATCCAGTTGGCAGAGGTAAGCCGCCAACTGACCTTTTTTTTGGACGAAAACTGTGTGTTACCCTACCTACAATCGGGTTTCCGAAAACAGCGCAGTAGTAGTTACCCTCACATTCGTTACTCTACGATTAGGTTAGCGTTCTTGGTACATCCGTCTTAACGATCCATTGCCGTCTGGTCTCTCATACATAAATGTCTGGATATTAGTATACTAGACACTTATTTCACCGATTGGGCCCCATTTCTTCCCGGATAATTTGGATGGCAACAATTATTTGGAATTCCTACAAAATGATCTTCCAGACCTTGTAGAGGAATCCGGGCCCCGATATTCGCTGGAAAGACCGAGAAGTCATCTTTCAACAAGATGGTTGTTCAGCGCATTGGACATTAAAGGTACGGGAGCACTTCAATAATTGCTTCCTTAACAGTTGGATCGGCAGAGACGGGCCGATCCCTTGGCCTGCCCTGTCACCCGACCTGACTCCGTTTGACTTTTATTTGTGGGGTCGGGTCAAGGAACTAGTTTACACGAATGTGGAAATAAACAGGAAAGAAGAATTGATTGTGAGAATTAGTTCAGCGTTTGAAATAATGAAACTGGAGATGAAGTTAAAAATAACAACAACAAAAGTGTGAAGACGGGCCCGTGTTGGTGTTAGAGACTGCGGCGAACATTTTGAACATGAATAATAAATGATTTTAATTATAATTTTCTTTTAAATAATTCGCCTCTAATAGAAAATATTTTCTCCCTCAATTTGGTTTGTAGGTCCTAATTTCAATAATTGGTGAGCTATCCGCGTAGTTGATACCAGTTGATACCTCGAAAGAAGAAACAATAAGGAACCAAACATTTTTTTAAAAATGTTTGAACAAAAAAAGCACCATGCCTGATTTTTTTTCATGCCATCTAAAAACAAATTTCTGAAATCTTTAAAAATGTCTTTGACTTTAAATGTCTGTAAAAAAATTGTCATATTACACAGATCCCCTAATTATGTTTTATTAGATTGTTTACGTAATAAATGTTAACCAAATAAAATAAAAAATAAATGACATATCTTTCAAATTGGCCATTATTTGCAACTAACTGCAATATTTTGGGTTTTGTCATAAAAAACCTTAAAATTTTGCTAAAAAAAAATTTGTCACACTTCGGCTAAGACAAATTCGGTTCAAATGGTTGTAAATAGTATAAACTAGCTCCGCTTTACGGCTTTGCATCGATCTACCAAACATCCTGTATAAATCGATATTTTTTCATATCGATATTATGCAACTAAATGCATTAAACGCACACGTAGACGAGCATATTATTTAAGTTCGAAGAATACATTCAAAAATGCTTGGTCCCTGGTCCTGGTCCACAGCCGCTTTAGAGAATTTCATAGTTGGAAGAAAATTATGTTTCTCACCCTTCATTATTGACATTCAATGAATAACGTGTTCCGTTATTATTATTATTATTTACTCCTTACATTTTATCTGTCGAATGACATTATGTTCATTGGAAACTAGTTTTGTATTAATGTTATTAAATGAAACATTATGATGAGTAATTTTGTCATTATCCTGGCAACCGTAAACGCACACAGAGGCAACTTGTTTTTACAGTGCTGTCACGCACACCTGTCTAAAACTGTGCTTCACTTGTTTGTTCCGCTCTGTCTATCGGCCTATTGTTTTATAATCTGAGATGTTGACCTTATGGATATAATACTCGTAGATGACAGACCAAAATGTGCCTAGCATGCCATGGTCGACTACATGAGCCGTGACCGTAGAAACAGTCACTAGACGGTAGACACATGCATACCTACCTATAGCTCATAAAGCAACATTGATTTTTATACAAATGTTATAAACATTGCACTGTTTTCTGAAGATGCAGATTACAGATAATAATAATACTTTCTTTGCATTGATCAATAGAAAAGTCAAGGCATCTTCATAGAATACCTCTATAGGTTCCAAGTCAGTGCTTGTCATACTAACTCTTCATGTCTTGGTTGACAAGTAGACTGACATTGACAATGACATCTATAGCTCCTCCCTCATCCTCTCCTTGGAGAAAGTCAGAAGAAGTTAATGACCTCTCAAAAGTCACAAATTCATAGCGATGGGCGATTCCGAGATGTTTTAACAATCGAAAGAATCGGAGTCGTTAAAATAAACCATCGAGTCAACAATCGACTCGCCTTTCTACAAAACTATCGAGATATTTTTCGATTGTTCCGAGTCAATGGAATCGACCGCTAGTTTTTGATTGTTCGAATCACTCACCGAGTCTCGCTCGGTCACCGGGGTCCGTCGATGAGTCGATTGCATGCATCGAGCCGAAGGGCAGAGCTCTGGTTATTTTCATGATTGCTTCTATTTAAGTATTCGTAGGTACTACGTAAGTTAGCTACCTACATTTTATTCCTGTCGCGGTATTGATTAGGTTCGATTGCTCTTGCTGAAAGAATTAGTTTGGATTCACAATCACAACGCAAGTCAAGAACTCGCGAAACTCTAATCCATCGAGGAACAACTCGCGAATGAACGCGCCCGGCGCCATGCGCCAGTCGCAATAACAGACCGAGTCGGACTCGAGTCCAAGTCGAAACAATCGAGAACCATCGAGATGTTCGAACAATCGAAACAATCGAATAAAACCTCTCGCCATCGCGCATCGCTACAAATTCACAAATTCACAATCAAATCAACCTAATTAAAATCGACTGCTAGATACTAGATAGTTTTATTCTATGCTATGGCATCAGAAGTTCCATACTTTCAAATTAAATCACTCGCTGGTCACCTTGCTTAAGATTTCCAGTGCGACAGCGCAGAATTAAATTTAGACTAATTTTATTATAGTTTTAAGCACGAAGTGTTATAAGTGGTGAACTCATGCTAATACATATTGGATATGTTGTGTTTTTGTCTTCCTAAACATGAAAAAATTGAATGTTCTCAGTGCTAATAGATTCTAGTAAGCAAAATACGTGCTTGGACGTGGAGTTGCGGATAACAGGCATAACAGCCCGCGATTCTACTAATAGGTACTACTTGCTATTGCTAATACTTGTTTTCGATTTCGAATATATCTGTCTATCGAGCGAGCGTAAGTTATGTGTTCTTACTTCAAGCACAATGTACAGAGGCGGACTTAATGCCATAGGCATTTTCTACCAGTCAACCTTTGGGTGATGCAGAGACAAGCAGCGGGCAAGCAGTGGGTTTATTTAACCCATCAAGCAAAATACCAGCCACACCAATTTAGGAAAAAGTGCCTCAAATGAGACATGTCAAAAAGTATTATTTTAAAAGTGAAATCTTGTTTAATTTGTTAAGATAATTGATTGAATAAATATTATTAAATTTCAGACAACTGCACCAATTTATACCTGGGTCAGTGGATCATCTAGCCAAGCCGCATTAGGTGCTTTAGTTCTTAAAACTTAATGATTAGTTGAACTAAATAACATAAGAGAAAGTAAAGATGATAGAACGAGCCATGTGTAGGATATGTTTGGTGCAGAATGTTCGCATGTATGTAGTTGTCAACAAGACCCTACAGGACTTCTACAAGAAGCTGACTGGTGTTCCGGTAAGTTGATACATACCTACATCATGATTGAAATTGTTTCATTTAACCTTTTCACCACCACGGACATGTATAGAAGTTTCGGATTTCCGTGCCACCAGCACCACAACTTCATTAGAAGTTCTTAATTTTTACAGTCTTTAAAAATCAATTTACTTTATTTAAAGACTTTGTTTCTTGTTATTATTTAATAAGGCACTGCGTAAAGCCCTTTTTTTGTATTTTTAAACATAAAAGAATCCCTGATTTATCTTAAAATCAGCAAAAACAAAAACTCCAAAAATAAAGTATGTGCTCTGCACTCCAAGGACTTGATATCAAGTCGGCCAGTGATGTGACTCGAAATTTTTCAACGTTTCATTTCGCCTGTAGAAATTTTTATAAATAGGTACAATTTGACGTCAGTAAAATATTAATTTAGGTAACGACTTATAACATAAAAATTAAATTAAAAATTTAAAAAAACCCCCAACGCAAAACATAAAAGCGATTATGTAAAAAGTAAAAAATAATACTTTTGTTGAGCCATCAAATGTTTGTTCGTTGAAATGGCGCTATAATGTCGCGGCGGGGTACCGCTTAAGTAAGTCAGTCCCTCAATTTACCAGCATTTCCTACCAATTTGCTTCGATATTATCAAATTTTTGTTGCTAATCTAGTTGTTAATCTTGTTGCAAATCTAGTTACCATCAGTTCGCTATTTTAGATATTTAGTTATTGCTTTAAACTTAGCGGTATCCCGCCGCGACATTATAGCGCCATTTCAACGAACAAACATTTGATGGCTCAACAAAAGTATTATTTTTTACTTTTTACATAATCGCTTTTATGTTTTGCGTTGGGGGTTTTTTTAAATTTTTAATTTAATTTTTATTTTAAATTTTTTAAATGTAATTTAGTTTGGTTTTGTGTGGTCAGTGTGGTCACCTATAATAATATGTTTGAAAGCAAAGTAAACATCCGGTATGCGTCTAAGATCCCTACCGCAGCAAACAAAAGAGCTGATAACTTTAAAACTGCTGAACCGATTTTGATGAAACATGTCTAAGAACCATCGCTAGAGAATCTACTTTCAAATAAAAAATACCGCATTCAAATCGGTTCACCCGTTAAAGAGCTACAGTGCCACAGACAGACACACAGACACACAGACACACAGACACGTCAAACTTATAACACCCCTCTTTTTCGTCGGGGGTTAAAAATGAAATTTGACAGTTTTCGACCTTCAGATGGGTGCTGATCTGAAATGAAATTGTTGTTATTTTTGTTTACCAATAATAATAATATGTATACACTTTCACACACGGCCATCTGACCCCAAACTAGGGAGACCCTGTACTATGGGTGTCAGACAGCTGATATACATACACAAATACATTTTTTTTTTGTAAATACATACATATATAGATAATCAACACCCAGACACAAAGCAAACACAAGTGCTCATCACAGCAATGTTTACCCTGGGTGGGAATCGAACCCGCAACACGCTGCGCACCAATGCTTGTCGATAATTATATTCCCATCTCTACAAATCAGTTAGTTGTCAGGGCCCCGAGCACCACGAACTTCTATAGAAGTTGTTCTGTATCGTCATAGGAGTATGGGTGTCAAGGTAATTTTGATTTAGTGCAGCACTTAACGGATGAGGGCATGCGCATGTTTATTTCCTTGTATTGCTTGTGACAACAGTAATATTGACCAAATAAACAAACAAATGCATAATGAATAAAGAATTAGACTCTGATGAGCTTTTCAAAGTTTGCAAGGTATGGAATCGGATTCCGAATAACAAAAAATTAGGTCATTCTTTTTTGCGGGCATAGTTTTGCTGTGTTATATAAGTTATATGTATATTAAAAACTTTTTCGTTTCGTTTACAAATAAAATATCTAGGTACTGTATAAAATAACTCTTTTTGTTTATAACAGCTGAGCTTTGAATGTTGTAACTTTTTTATGGATCACTGTTGGACAACTCACCACTGAGCTTTTTAAATAGTTTAAATCAGGGGGGGGACAGTCACATATATTTGGCTTGGACCAAAAGATGATGGCTCCATCTACATGTTGTTCCCAAAACTTTAGGTTTTGTTTGTAAGTAAGTCATCTCAACAGATGTCGCTACAAAAACCAATTTCATTATTACCGTGATTATTACATATTTTATGATATAAAATATAAAACCAAAATATCTTTTAAGTTTCCAATTAAAGTTGAGCTTATTTTAATATTTTTAAACATTAAAATAAATAAGATGATATCTTCGTACTGATCTTTTTTTGACTGGTACTATCTGTTACAAATTTCAAAATGGTGGCTGTATCACTGCGTATATGCATGCTTGTATCATCTTTTCCATTTTTAGTTTGTATTTCGGTTGTGAAATCTTCCAGAAAGTATCTACGACAAGTGATAATAAGCCATTCCGCTTAAAATGGTTTCGTTACCGTTGATAAGCGGTTGCACCAAATAATAATGCTCTATTTCTATACATCCAGTACCCACCTATACATCTATAGCTAGATATAGACGCTGGATTAGTTCGGGAACAAATTGTAGACAGCGCCACTGCGCTTGTTGGCATAAATATATCGTAAGAGGGCACTCTTTACCCGTATACTTATAGTACTCTTTGGTTTAAATACATAATTACCTACCTACTTTCTATTTCCAGAAAACACGTAGAAAACACTAACACACAAAATTCCGCTTAGATACGGTAATAAACGTAGACTGAAGCAAAAAAACACAAAGATAGAAGTGAAAGAAAGAAAGGTCATAGCCGCGACATCCCTAAACAGAATTTAATTTAGCGTGCTCTGAGCGCCAAGAGCTTGATGTGATGCTACCACTTCTCATGGCGTATTTGTGCAAATATTCGCCTTACTTGGATAATACAAAATAGACTTTATTTCAAGAAAAATAGGGTATACTTTGTATTATCCAAGTAAGGCGAATATTTGTACAAATACGCCATGTGAAGTGCCGGCATGAAGTTAACGGATGACGCCATGAAACAAATAGAGATGTACCATATTTCTTATAGCTTTAATTGAATCATTAATTTATTTCTTTGATACTTATAATAATAATAATTTATTTATTAAAATAACGTTTACAAATGTGTACATTTAGTCAACAAAAAGAATTATTCCTATACAAATATAATGCCTTAAAATAAAGTAAAACTGCAAGTGATGGTTCGGAAACAACAATGTACTTAGAATGTATACTGTTATTTTTTACTAACAATACTGTGAAATAATGCAAGTATAGAAATATTGAATCTGCTTTTATTTATATTTGTTTTACAATGATATTCTAATAAACAGATATGTTATACACTCACAAAACAAACGAAAAAAGTGTTCCAGCAGCGGCTGCACACATACACACTTTTCATTCATTTTACAATTCACTACAAGTCAAAATGTTGAAAAGGGATGGCTTTGAAAAAAACAACAAGAAAAAAGAGACAGTTAGTGTTGTCAATTGCGCGTGAATGTAAACAAACATTATCCTGGCCACCAATCACCTCGTCTTGGCATCATAGAATAACAAATTTAACGAGACAGACGGTACACACCGCGAGTACATTTATACACGCGGTTTGTACCTACAACAACTAATAAACAGGACTAAAGGTATATTAGAATATATATTAGGTCTTTACATATGAAATTGCCGCTCGGTATCAAAAAATTAAAAATAACATTTTTAAAAGAAATTATATATTTAGTCAATCGAAGTATGTACCATTGTTATCGATACACTTTCGCCATTTTATCGGGAGCTCATTGATCCCTTTGGTAAAAAAATCCTGGGAGCGAGAATCGATGAACTGCTTGAAGGCTGTTTAAACTGCCTCATCAGAATTGAATTTTTTTCCTTGTAAAAAGTTGTCCAAATTTCGGAATAAATGGTAATCGTTTGGGGCAAGATCTGGAGAGTATGGTGGGTGACGCAGAGTTTCCAGTCGCAGCTCCTCTAACTTGGCGACCGTCTGATGTGCAGTATGTGGTCGAGCGTTATCCTGAAGGAGCAATGGGCTAGAGCAATTGACCAATCTCGGTTGTTTAATGGTGAGCTTTTCCATCATTGTTTGCAACTGTTGACAATACATGTCTGCAGTAATCGTTTGGCCTGATCTCATGAAGCTGTAGTGGATGACACCAGCACAGGACCACCAAACACTAACTAGAATCTTCTTTTTGGTCAGTTTTCGCTTGGGGCAAGGTTTTGCCGGTTTTCCAGGGTTAAGCCATTGTGATGATCGCTTGCGATTATCGTACACGATCCACTTCTCATCACAAGTGACAATACGATTTAAAATTCCCTGATTATTGTGACGATTGAGCAAGGAAGCGCAGCAACCGACGCGTGTTTGTTGGTGTGTTTCAGTCAATTCGTACTGTTACAAGGCCGACCCCGTTAGTCTTTTTAAAAAAAAACAATTATTCTACCGGAACCACTTTAATTCATGAAACCACAGTTACACTTTAGATTTATGAATAACTAAGAAATAACTGCACAATTAAATGTTACACCAACTTAAATTTGACTGTCTATAATCTCATTTATCTCTCGAGATAATTTTGGTATACGCGACGGCGTGACGGCGTCCAGAATCTAACTGACTGAAATTATATTATAATTGCACTAGTATGCGATAACTGCAATTCAGCGTTTACTTTACAATGGAAAAATGAGTAAAACTGTAGAGTGCAGATGTCGGCTTTATTGCCTTGTAATAAGGGTTATAACAGCTCCCCCTTTTTGACGAAGCTCTATCTTATAAGATGAGCGAAGTAAAATAGAAAAGATTAGAGATGCAGTGAATGAGATTTAAGATAGTCATTTACACAAATCATTTTAGATATAAGTAACAAGTAGTACATTAGCTTAAACCTTATAATTAAACATTATTAAACATAGCAAGACGTAGTAGTTTATAATGGAAAACAAACATATTTATTAGTATTTTAAAAGTTTAAATTCCTATTTGATGGGAATTTGGCCTTATGGGCAGTAACAGTAGATTTATAATTAGTGTATCGAACTGGTAAAGATTGAATTGACTTATTGTCTTCATCGGATGCTGATGACATTTCAGTCATCTCGACAGAATTAGAGATTTTGGATTTGCGTTTGGAAGTTTTCTGATTATAACATTGGTTAAATATTTGCACGCAGCATCCAGAATTAGTAGCATTTTTATTTTTAAAATATCTAAAGACCTTATAAGCTACATATAAAAATAAACACACAATTAGAATATAAGTAAAGGTAGAATAATATGGACCATATTTAATAAAATGAGATTCTTTTTCTAAGTTATTTAATTCTTGCTCCAAATTATCCATTTGATGAGTTGCATATTTAAGAGAATCTAAGTTAATTTTGCTTAAAGAGATTGGCGCCAAATGTGGCAGGCTTTTATTAAATATGTCCTTCTTACAACAGTCGTCAGTTGTTATGTCGAACTTAATATCTAAAGGAGACTTAGTACTAAGAGAATAAGAACTAGACGTCATTAATTGAATAGTTTTAGAGTAACCGATACAGTTTGCGGTTAACTTCACAATTCCTGTACCTATAATTGAATGGTCGCTAATGTTATCATCACATTTAATCGTCAATTTATTTGTATTTGATTGAACATAAATCCATCTATTATTTCTTAATTTTTGCCAAATATCAATTTGACCATATAAAAGTTTGGCATTACATTCTGTAGGTAACGACAGTGTTACTTCGGTTAATATTTTAGATTCACAGTTTGGATTACTTATAGACGAATATATAGTAGTTAATTCACAGATAGAATAGTTATTATTAATTATCTTACATTTATCAAGAGTGTCCAGCATAGCATAATGCATCCTGTCGTCACTTAAAGCGATATAAGAGTTAGAAGGTTGAATCAATGCAAATGTGCTATGTGAGTCATCATGCGGAGTAGGTAAAGGTATGTTTTTATAGGTCATGAACTTATCAGGTGTTATTAAGGGAATTTGTAAAATAAAAATGATCTTATTGTTGTAGTAGTAAGAGCTAAATTCGGAAACATCTATTATAGAATGAATATTCTGAATACTTAAGGAGACTGGGAAATCTAACCTTTTGCTGACTTGACTACTATGTTTGGATAATTCAAGATAAAGATTAGATGGGCTTATAACACTAGGATGTAGTATATTAACTTTAGAAAATAAAATAGAATTTACCGTGGTATCCAGTAAATTAGAAATACTAAGTAAAGAACCTTCGATTATATTAAGAAGGTTATTTAACCTTGATGTATATAGCAGTAAGTTGTCGGTTTTGGTGATTTGGGAAAATATTTCGTTCATCTGATTAATTTGGGAGTTTAATTTATTTTCGTTTTGATTAAGTTTGTATATAGTAGTGTTAAAATTATTTATGGTAGACTTAATTATGTGAATGTTATCTCTCATTAGGTGATATAGTTCTGTGTCGCTCTTTTTACATGATTCGATTGCAGCATCATACTTTCTAGCGTCGTCAGCATCTAATGTGCCAAAAAAGAACTTTAAGATTTCACCTCCAAATTCTAATGAGCGTTTTACTTTATTTGTTGATCTATTAGAGATGATATGTGATAACGATTGTAATTTAATGTAATTAGCCTGAATTAAAACTTCGATAGGATTGGAAATATCTTTGCACATGTTGAAATCTTGCGGATCCTGTGATTGTATTTTGTTACAGAGATTCAGCGTTTCATGTAATAGAGTTTCGATTTTGTTAAGATAAGGTTCTAACGAGATTAAATCGACGTGAGTGATAACTTTCCAATGATCACTGTAGAAATGAATATTATTAGTAGGTTCAAAATAAATTCCGGGACTATGGTAGATTGGAATGATGCTTGATTCGGTGAGGCTGTGGCTTAAAATGCCATGACAGCATAGCGTTCTGAAAAGAAACATAGTATATGTTAAGACGTTGAAGGTTTTATTTCGTTGGTGTGATACTTTACATTTTTACGACCTACTTGAAGGGTCACATTATGTTTATTGTGTACTTTTATAATTTTGTAAGGGCCTTTCCATATAGGCGATAACGCTTTGCGAAGTCTGTGATGGTGTTTTAGGTACACCATATCTCCCGATTTGTACGTGATTTCACGGGAGTTTGCGTCATAATATTGTTTTGATTTGTCCTTGCTATTTAGAATATTTTGGACAGCTTTTTCGCGGCTAAAGCGCATTCTATATTGTAAAGCTCTGATATACTCGTTGTATGTTGTGTTACCAGAGGTTTCGTATAAAGAATTAGGAATGCATGGTTTATAACCATATAATAATTCATGCGGAGTGAAATTAGTTGTGCAGTGAGGAGTAGTATTATATGCTAATATTGCAGTGAATAAATAACAATGCCAGTCGTTTTGATTTTCGTTAACGAAAGATTTTAGGTATTCTTTTAAAGTAGCATGTGAGCGTTCAAGAGCTCCATTAGTTTGCGGGTGATACGGAGTAGTGAAAAGGGCTTTGACCTTCAAAATATCTGTTAATTGTTTAAATAATTCTGATGTAAAACAAGTACCTAAATCAGTTAAAATGGTTTTAGGAAAACCGAAAAGAGACATAAAATGTATGAGGTTTCGAGCTATTTCTTCACTAGTAGCTGTAACCATCGGATAGGCGCTAGTAAATTTGGTTAGATCATCTTGTAGTGTTAAGATGAATTTAAAATTTTGGAAACCCGCTTCGGGTAAGGGACCTACGACGTCAAGGGCTAGTCGTTCAAATGGCCTAGTAGATGTAGAAGTTATCTCCATAGGAGCTTTATTTGATTTTCTTAAAGGTCTATTGATTTGGCAAAGCTTACATTTTTTAACATATTGTTCAATGTCAGAGCGCATGCCTTTCCAATAATAGGCAGCTTTGATACGTGAATACATTCGTTGTGATCCTGGGTGACCAGCGATAACAGAGTCATGATTTTCTTTTAATATTTTAGGAACTTCTATAGGAGTAGGATAAATCAATTGATTTTTATAAATATGAATTTTAATGTTGGTATCGTGAAAAATATACGATATCATATTATAGACTTTAGTATAAGCTAGTTTAGAAAATGGATCACTAAAATCTGGTAACGCGAGATCAGTTGTATTTGGACAATCGATTAGTAGATTTCTGAGTTTCATTAATAAGTTATAGACATCTCTAAAGTTAGTTTGTTCATAATGATGAACTTTTGTAAATAGAAAATAGTAAGATTTATTTTTATCGTCGACGCGATGTATTGTAAGAGGTTCGCGTTCGGAATTTAGTAAATCAGCCGAATTATCGAGCTGTGATAATATTTCTTCGCAATAGGGCATAGAATAATCAAAGTCTAAAGAGACAGGGCAAGCTATTGTATTTAACTTGGATAAGTGTAGACCCTGAGTACATTCTTCTATAATAGTATTTGAAGTAGGAAGCTGATTAGTAAATTGATTTTTAAAATATTGTTCATAAGTAAAATTATTTAAATTGTTAACATCAATAGAATTAATAGGGCAACGAGATAATGCATCTGCGTTAGAATTAAGACGACCTTGTTTATAGACAATTTCGTAATCATATTCCTCGAGTTTGAGGCGCCAGCGAATAAGTCTACTGCCGGGATCTTTAACATTAAATAACCATACAAGGGGTCTATGATCTGTGATTATTTTAAATTTGTTTCCATATAAGTATGGACGAAAAGTTTTAACGGCAAATAAGATGGCTAAAAGCTCTTTTTCCGTAGTTGAATAGTTCCCTTCAGGTTTATTTAGAGTACGCGATGCGTATGCGATTGGCTTATCTTTGCCGACGGGACCTTGAGATAATATTGCACCAACTGCGTAATTACTAGCGTCGGTAGTAACGTTAAAAGGTTGTGAAAAATCGGGGTATTGTAGAAGAGGGGCGGTAATTAGTCTTTCTTTCAGGAAATCGAATGCATGTTGCTGTTCTGTATTCCAGTGGAAGACAGCATCTTTCTTTAACAAAGAGGTAAGTGGTTTAGTTAACTTAGAAAAGTTTTCAATGAATCTGCGATAATAGCCTATTAGGCCTAGAAATGACTTAATGTCTTTAGGATTTTTAGGGATTGGAAACTGCGATACAGCGTTAACCTTTTCAGGGTTTGGAGAGACACCTTTATCGGTGATAATATGGCCAAGGTAAGTCACTTCATGTCTAAGAAACTCACACTTGTCCGGTTGGAGTTTAAGATTATATTCACGAAATTTGTCAAATACTAGTTGTAATTTATGCATGTGATCTTGTAGATTTTGACTGTACACGATACAATCATCTAGGTAGATATAGCAATGGAGGCCTTGTAAGCCTGATAACACAGTATTCATAAGACGCTGAAATGTGGCAGGGGCATTTTTCAGCCCAAAAGGCATCCTGGTAAACTCATAGTGTCCAGACATGCTTGAATTTGTGCTAATCGTGAAACCTGTTTTAGGTGCGTCCTTGGGACTGGTCTTTAATTGATGGAAGCCACTGGTAAGGTCCAGTGTGCTAAAATATTTAGAATGACCTAATTGGTCCAGGATATCAGTGATAAGAGGCAGCGGATAAGTTTCGGAAACAGTGACGTCGTTGAGACGGCGGTAGTCAATGACTATTCGCCATTTTTGTTTGCCGGAAGCGTCCATCTTTTTCGGTACTACCCAAACTGGAGCACTCCAAGGTGAAATAGAAGGTCGGATAATATCCTGATCTAGCATTTTACGAATTTGGGAGTCGACTTCCTCCTTGTGGCATTCGGGGAAACGATATGATTTGACATTAATCGGTGGTGCATCACCTGTATTAATAGTATGCTCTATAGCATTTGTGAAGGTTAAGGGCTCACCTTCGATATGGAAGATATCTGTGTATTGGGAGCAACATTCTAAGAGTGACTTTTTCTCTTCATCATTGAGATGAGAGCAGCGAATAAGACTTAGGACTTTATCTATACGCTCAGATTTATTATAGGAAATAGAATTAATGTTGTAACAAGATAAAGAATCTGAACAATTACTTTCAAACGGTGTCACGTTTACGTGATAATCTTTCACTTCAATGTCAGTCTCCGTAGTATTTAAGATAGTAATGTTTGTTTTCTTATTTGATTTGATTGAGACAATGCAATTAGCAACATAGACACCTTCACTTAAGGTATGATCTAGTACGAGAGCTTCATTGTTATGATAAAGCTCAGGAGAGTAATTAGATACAGTGCACTCGATAACCGCTTCGGAACGAGCTGGAATGTTATACGACGGTTCAGTATAAATAATAGGAATAGAATGATTCAATATGGACATTGATTTAGAAGAGTAATCGATATTCGATTTAAAATAATCGCAAAAATCGCTACCAATAATTCCGTCGTAATTATGAAGATTGATGTCATCTTTAGTGACATGAAATTTGTACTTATAAGTATTATCTGATAGTTTAAACATCATCTGAAAAGTACCTAAAGTTTCAACAGGGTTTTCAGAGCTATTAATGCCCTTTAACTTTACAGTTTCGGCAGATAACTTTGGAATTTCTAGCAAACAGGAACCTTTAATAATACTGATGGTTGATCCTGTATCGATAAGGAAACATAACTGTTTTAAGGCATGATTAGTAGATAAGTAAGTATGAGGTAAGGCTACCTTTTTACAAAAATCGTTAATTTCGTATATAGGTTTAGATATAGGATTCATATTTAAGTTAGATGTAAGTAAGTTATGTTTAGAATTAGTTTGAGAGCTTTGTAAAGCTTTATGACATAAGTGACATTTTATTTTATCACTAGGAATAGTACGACTCAGCTCGTTGGCTTGAGATGTAGATCTAATATAAGATTTAGTAAGATTTATGGAAGTAGCAGGACTCAGCTGACTTGACTGAGGTGTAGATTTAGTAAGATTAGTAGAAATAGCAGGACTCAGCATCTTTGACTGAGATGTGGAATTAGTAGGACTCAGCATCTTTGACTGAGATGTAGATTTAGTAGGACTCAGCATCTTTGACTGAGATGTAGATTTAGTAGGACTCAGCATCTTTGACTGAGATGTAGATTTAGTAGGACTCAGCATCTTTGACTGAGATGTAAAATTAGTAGGACTCAGCATCTTTGACTGAGATGTAGATTTAGTAGGACTCAGCTTCATTGACTGAGATGTGGATTTAGCAAGACTCAGCAACTTTGACTGAGATGTAGAATTAGAAGGACTCAGCATCTTTGGCTGAGATGTAGGAATAGTATAAGTCGTGTCGTTATAATTATGTATGGATTTTAGCGGACACGGCACCAAAATCCGATTTAGTTTAAATTATCATGAGATTCAGTGTGGTTATTATGATCATTGGCCTCACATTCACATGTATGCGTAAATGCATTGGTAGAGCTATTAGGCGAGTTATGATAGCGCTGCGCGGAGTCTGTATTTTCGCGGCGTTGCATATTAAATTGCCTTTTACGACATTGCTCTATAGTGTGGCCGAAATTTTTACAATATTTGCAAGTTTGCACGTTAGAATTAGTATTTGAGTTAGAGTTAGAATTAGCATTAGAAATAGCATTAGAATTAGTATCTTTATAAGAATTTGATTGGGAAATGAAGACCTTATGGTATGGTTTTTGGGAATTGTAATTAGGCTTTTTGTTCCTAAAACATTCTGATGAATTATGGCCAACTTTGTTACACGTTGAACATTGTTTGACTGATTTAGAATTAGGTTTTAATAAGTTATATAACTTTTCCTCATCTATAGCGTATTGAATCGCTTCGTTGAGAGTTGTAGGATTTTTACAACGAACAATGTTAGATATAGAAGAATTTAGGCCTAGCATGAATGTGTTGAGGGCAAGGTCTTCCATGGCTGCTATACGGCCAGGTAGTTCCTTTTCGTCTTTACAGCTGTGATGAGTGTCCGACTGAATACGGGTCAATATTGACTCGATCCGTAAGGAATACTGCGTAATGTCTTCGTTTGGCAGTTGTTTGCAATGTTGTAAGTCCGATAAGAGATGTGTTGCGTGTTTTTTTTCGCCAAAGGTGGATTTTAGGAAGGTTTTAAGTTCTGACCATTTTTCGAATGATTTTAGACTACACGCTACTTGTGCTTTCCCTTCCATCTGGGAAATTATGTACTTACAAAGCACATTTTGTTGATCTTGTGTGGCCAGAGACATAGCATTCTCACAATTTGTGAGAAATGCAGGTAGCGTCTCCCTGTCCCCATTATAAGATTTGACGAATTTAGTTAAGACGGACAAGGTAATTTTTTCGGACATCTTTTCGTTTTCTAATTTAAAAGACATAGATAGTTATTATGATATGTTGGACAACTCAACTTTTATAGTTTATGGACAATAAAATACGTGAAACAGTGTAGATACAAGAAGTTAGAAAAATATAGCAATGACTTAGAAATACGATTCAGAGGCGCGATTCACTTTGTAATTATATACACAAGAAACACTCACAGTAACACGAAGCTTAACATTGGCGTTATGTTGCGATGACGCGTTGGAGCTGGAATTTTCACACGGGTCGCTGTGTGAATTTCTTGGCCTTGGATGTGGTGAGTTAGACCCTGGAGCTGATGATGGTGCTGGTGATGACGTCTGGAGCGGGCTCACGCTATAGAGCGGAGGCTGACCGTCGTCCAATGTGCTGGCTGGAGCGGGCTCACGCTATAGAGCGGAGGCTGACCGTCGTCCAATGTGTGGCTGGAGCGGGCTCAGGCTGAAGAGCTGAGGCTGACCGTCGTCCAATGTTTGTGGCTGGAGCGGGCTCACGCTGAAGAGCGGAGGCTGACCGTCGTCCAAGGTAGTGACGCAGGCTTCGCCTTAGGCTAAGTCTTACTGTCGGTCAATGAACGGGAGGCTCGGGATTCGGGATACCAGCGTCTGTCTGACTCAATGTCGTAAGACTTTGTCTCTGGTATCCCACTTCTGACACCAATTTGTTACAAGGCCGACCCCGTTAGTCTTTTTAAAAAAAAACAATTATTCTACCGGAACCACTTTAATTCATGAAACCACAGTTACACTTTAGATTTATGAATAACTAAGAAATAACTGCACAATTAAATGTTACACCAACTTAAATTTGACTGTCTATAATCTCATTTATCTCTCGAGATAATTTTGGTATACGCGACGGCGTGACGGCGTCCAGAATCTAACTGACTGAAATTATATTATAATTGCACTAGTATGCGATAACTGCAATTCAGCGTTTACTTTACAATGGAAAAATGAGTAAAACTGTAGAGTGCAGATGTCGGCTTTATTGCCTTGTAATAAGGGTTATAACAGTACGGTACCCACTTTTCGAGCTTATATACTTATCCAATTTGACGCAAATGGATAGTGATTGTTTTGTCACTTACTCCAAAGGCTGCTGCTAATTCAGAAGTGGTTTGAGATGGATCCGCTTCAACTATCGCCTTTAATTCTTCATTATTCACTTGAGTATCCGGTCGTCCACGAGGCTCATTTTGTAAATCAAAATTTCCAGAACGGAAACGTTGAAACCAAAAACGCACCGTTCGTTCGTTAGCGGTGCTTGGCCCGTACACGTCGTTAATCCTTCGAGCCGTTTCTGCTGCACTGGTGCCACGGTAGAACTCATATTCGTAAATATCGCGAATTTTTAATTTCTCCATTGTTGTTGCAATAGCAATTTTCAAGCCCAAACAAATGACGATAAAACAAATGAAACACGAATTTTAAAACAATATTCTTTAGTCTTTATTTTGAAATAATTTTGAATTTGGAATTCCTAATCAAACACAAAATATTTGATTTCAAAGTTGCCAGTATTAAGTATCGGCAATTTCATATGTAAGGACCTAATATAATAACTAGCTGACCCGACAGACGTTGTCCTGTCCGTATCTACCTACTTACCTGCCTATTTACCTACCCTACACCTACCCTACACCTACCCTACACAGTTTTCATTGTTTTTAAGATGTATTCTGCTATTCGGGACGGAAACAAATCCAACAAATCAAAAACCATGGCAATCGGTCCAGCCGTTCTCGAGTTATAAGTGTTGTAACAAACACGACTTTCTTTTATATATATAGATATATAGAGTAGAAAATATTTATTTCGTAATAAAATTCATTTCTTCTTTACGAACAAATGCGATCCATTCTTGAAGCCAGATTTCATTGGATAACCTTAACAAAGAAAGGATAATAATATCTGTTGTCACATTGTTTAATTTCTAATTAAGTATAAAAATGATGAAATAATACAAAATGATTAAATATTACAAGGTTAGAAAAAAGAAAAACAGAACTGTGGGTAAACAATGACTTGACTGCCTACGATATCCTACCTACGGCTATCCTGCCTACGGCATCTGTACTTTTATTCATGTCCGGAGTGAACGCGTCCTTGTCTTACTCACGTGAAAAAATGTATTTCCATTTCTTTCTTTTTTCTAACCTCCAAATATAAGAATATTAAGAAAATAATTGAAATATATATATAAATCGATGTATATTGCGTAGTTACATGTGGTATGAGATTCCTTGTGCTTTATTAAATTTGGTATCATAATTGGTACACTTTCTAAATACACAAAATAGCATGTTTTTATTTTCTTAGCTGCTTTAGCAAAGCGTATCACTCGTCGCCATGCGTGACGCAGACTAAAGGCAATACGTCCTAATTAGGACGTTATTGAATCTTCAAAATTGGGCGCTCATAACATATCTGTTTAATATACTTAATATCATTGTAAATTTATGAATAAAATTAGACCCAACGCGTAAAAATCTAATTTATTGATAGGACGATACCCTCACCACTACTTTTTACTATATATTTAGTTATACATGTATAGTTTGGCGCTGGACGAGGCATCGCGTTTTGTGACCGTGGTGGCGAAAAGGTTAAAGGTACTACTCAAAATATATACACTTGTGCTTTATAATAAACTAGGTGACCCGACAGACGTTGTCCTGTCCCTATCTATCTGCCCTACCCTACCTACCCTACCTTACCCACCTTACCCTACCCTACCTTACCCACCTTACCCTACCCTACCTACCAACCTACTTCGCTACGTCCCTACCTACGTAAAATTTTCTTTTATACAAACCTGACAATAACAAACACAATGAAAAAAGTTTTATCCAATTTGAGCCAGCCGTTACATACATTTCGGAGATTCATTTTGATATATGTATATATAGATTTCCTACTTATTCTGCTAGTCTCCATTGATATTAACCACTTTCAATTCAAGATTTACTTTGAGATTAACAGTACTTAGGTCAGAAGTGTTGTTCATTATATTCATTGAATTGGAAGTATATCTCTTTGCAATCAAAATAGTATAAGAAATTAAAATATTATTGCAGTTTGTAACTGAACATGGCAGACCCATGTTGCTTTGTTCCTTCTGCTGCGCTAAACTAAAGCAATGCGCCCGATTCCAAAGAAAATGTCGGGAAGCTGAATTACTGTTCACCCGGATGTTGAAGAAGGATTACGAGGTGAGGGCTTTTTTAAACGAGACAATTTCTCATATCGTCTAATGTAGAAATGATTCCTGTCAAGGTCATACCTAATGTGTCTTTGTTTCACACTAAAGTAAGTGAGTTGAGTGTTCAGTTTTGAAGTCAAACTCAAACTCCAAAACTGTTTATTTCAATTCAATCATTTACAGGTACTTTTGAATTGTCAGAGTCAGTCTGTCAGAAAGTTGACGCTAGTTGCTCGTTCCAAACAGTAGGTTTCTATGGAGATGAACGAGCAAGAAACTCCATGGATACTCTTTCAAAATCAATAATATTTTACAAATTTAGGGTACATCATTCATGTTGAATCTAGGGGTACAATGTGAGAACAATGTAACAAGTCTTGCATGTTAAAAGAGGTCTCGAGAGAAATATAGTTATAATAACAATTATTTTATTTTTATTTATTTTTTTAATATGTGGGGACATTTTCACACACGGCCATCTGACCCCAAACTAGGGAGACCCTGTACTATGGGTGTCAGACAGCTGATATACATACATAAATACATACATATACTATAGATAAACAACACCCAGACACAAGGCAAACACAAGTGCTCATCACACAAAGGTTTACCATGGGCGGGAATCGAACCCGCAACTCGCTGCGCAGCAGTCGATCGCTCAGCCACTGCGCCAACCGTGTCGTCAAATTCAAACCAAAATTTAAAATTACCGAGGCAGCTAAGAGATGACCAGTCCCAACTGACGGCGTTCGTTCAAGAATATGACGCATGGATCGGCACCATCTAGCTCAACCATTTTGAAGGGAACTGAATGATCCAACACATGCGCCACCGTCAGCGAAACATTCAAGTGAGCATGACTCTCCCAACCGCCAGGACATAGTCAAGTAAACGAGAGGCATACCTCGTAAATGGTAGCTCTAAAGAACACAGTGCTCACATGTATGTGCTACGAAAAATTATATAATATTAACACATTGAGTTTATACAATGCAAAGATAATGTAGATCTACATCTTCAGCAGCTCCAAAAATAGTTAAAAATGCTAATCAATTAATCTATGAACCCTTATGGCTGTGGAGCAGTGGAGCTAGACCAGCATCCAGCCAAGCATTTTCATCATTGATGTAATGACTCAATTTATAATACGGCTACATAGTGTGCCTTTAATACAAGACTTAAATTTTGTCTCATTAAGTTGAACAATGTGGGGAGGTATTTTATAGGGTATTACATCAATTTTTGAAAAGTGTCTCAATGAAATTCTGTAGTGCTAATATGCCACCAAAAAAAACACAAAAATTTTATTCAATCGATAAGTGCCATAAAAATGCATTTAAATTTTTAATTTTCAAAATTCGCGCGTATTTCTACGAAAACGCCTCTCACTGGACGCCATATTGCTCAGCGTAAATGACGTCAGTTCCTTTTGTATCAAATGAGCTCATATTAAATATGATAATTGTATATCATTTAAAAATAATTAAAAGCATATTTTGTAATAGGTGTAATAATGAAAAATTACCTTAATTACAAAAATAATAAAAGTACAAAGCTTATATTACGCCAATCGGTTGACTGACAGTTGACAATTTTTTATTTACACAGCCGTACGGCGTAATAACATGGCCGCTACTATTTCACGGTGTTTTAAAACAGATTAAAAATACTGAAAACTTTAAATTGAATTTAAAAATTTGTTTTGTTATTTTAAGAACTAAAACTTACATTTTCCGACTGCTTTATGCCTAAACTGTCTCAATAACATATTTATAGATTTTTTCTCGTATAGAGTAAAATACCCTATTGTAACACTTTAAACAGTACCCCATGAAAGACGAATCTACTTTAGCCAGTCTGAAACCTGGTTGAACTAGTTGGTCCATATTTCTAGTATTATAATTATGTCTGTCACCTCTTTTAATCAAAAAGATGCAGATTTTTTTAGCGTACATGATGTTTTCATAGATGTATTGACTAGGCACCGTTGTTAATTTCCTTAAACAGTTCCCTAAGAGAATCGCGTAAATGGCTCTGATGGCTCATTTCTGCAGAATAAAAATAGAATCGATCTGCAGCTCGTCCCCATAATAAAATACGGTAAGACATTATACTATGAAAGTAACTAAAATAGACCAGTCTCGCGGTAATCACGTTAGTAAATTGCCGGATCTTTCTGACAGCATATGCTGCCGAACTTAGCCGTCCTGCGAGAGGTGTTAAATGAGAACCCCATTGTAGCCTTGAGTCGAGCGTCATTCCCAGGAAAATGGTTTTATCGACGAATTCCAGTTTCTCTTTATTCAATACTATGTCACAATCACTATTTTTTACATTTAGCAAAGCAAATCTGATGCACTTAGCTTTTTCTTCATTTAATACTAAATTGTTTGCAGGCACTTTTGTACCTGAAGTAAGGCGTTATTTACGTAGTCAAGATTTAGAGCCCGTCTATTTATTTTAAAAATTAATGAAGTGTCATCGGCAAATAACACCATGTGTGGTTGGTTTTTTAATAACCGGTGAAAATCATTAATGTAACCTAAAAAGAGTAAAGGACCTAAAATTGAGCCTTGTGGAACTTCCATTTGGACTTTTAAACCGTGTGAATTCACCCCGTTATCATATATACCCCCAATATCAGGTAGTGAGTTCCTACCACTTGTGGGTCAATAGATGGCTGGTCCATAATGACACATGGATCCTCCTTCGTACAGTTTGTATAATTAATTATAGCATAAGAGCTACAATCATTCAGGGTCACCACCTACACCTTATTATTAATATAGTAATATTTCTAATTTGATGTGGAGCTAATAACACATGACTTCGACATACTACAAAGCTAAAAGCTAATAGCCGCGCTATTCGATGTCTAAACCTAAAGGGCAGATCTACAGTATCTCTAGTCGATTTTAATTTTTCAACAAAACTGTTGCTGTCAAAAAACATAAGCTTCTCAGGTCACTTAGTGACTCACTAGAAGATGCACATGTTAACATATGTACTTATATAATTATTTTGTCTGTATGTTAAGTGTTTAAAAATGGGAAAGCACACAAAATTATTTTATTACAATGAATGTTTAGAATGTCTGTAACACAGTCAGTAATATCTTCCTTCGCGACCTTTAAACTATTACCTATAAATACAGAAATATTGGTTGATGGATTATATTGAAACTTTGTTATTGATGACATTATATGTTTGTAGGATAATCCTGGTGTACAATATTTAGTGTGAACACCCCTCTTTTATGGGAGGTGTGGTTGTGGGGTGTTCTAAGTTAAATGTGTCTTATTCTTACTCATTCTCCGCCATAGAAACCTACCTACGTTTTGGAACGAGCAATTTTAACTTCTTCTGATTCACTGACCAACACTTTGACAATTCAAAAGTGCCTGTAAATGGTTTGATTGTGTCTGTATCAGTCTGTGGCCATAGCGCTGCCAAACAGATGGACAGATTTGGATGTGGTTTTCTATAAATAGTTTTTTTGGGATTGGTGGTCAGCAATCTTAATCGTACAGAAGATTTGATTAAAATTAATATTATTAATACGTTAACTGCCGGGTCAAAAACGTTAAAGGTAAAACCTCCACTAGCGTCGGACACACGGTGTCCCCCATGGCGCTCAAAGTGTTAATAGTATTTTTTTTTTATTAAATAGTACAAACACAAAAAAAAATATTGGTGGGTATGTAGTTAAAAAAGTTCTTAAACCAACATACTTTCATAACCGACTTCAAAAAGGAGAAGGTTCTCAATTCGGTTGTTTTTTTTTTATGTATGTACATCGATTACTCTGTGATTTATGATCCGATTTACGTGGTTCTTCTTTAGTTTGATGCGGAATAGTTGCCATTTGGTCCCATAAAAATTTAACATTGTTTGGCCCAGTAGTTTTAATTTTATGAACATTTTTTTATTTTTTATATATTTATTTTTATGTTTGACCACGCATAACTTTTTTCAGTGTAGTCCGATTTCGATGATTCTTTTTTTAATTGATAGTGTATACTTGAAATTTCAAAGTAATATTCCACCCCTAAGGGTTGAAAATTAAGAGATGACAGATATTTTTTGGTGTTGCCGTTTCGTAATTAATTTCTATGATGAGAAGAAGGCACTAAACAGCGATAAAAAAAATTTTTTGCAAAAAAGACAACCACTTTCAAAAAGCGAATTGAAAGTTATTTTTTACTTTTTAAAAGCGGTTGTCTTTTTTGTAAAAAAAATATTTTGTTTTATATTTTTAGAGGTTTTCAAAGTATAGGTGTTCACAACTATGATGTTGTAAATATTCCATATCTCCATATGTTTTACTGATAGAACTATGTACTGTACAGTACTTGTACTGTTTAATAGCAGTCCTCTCTCATGTCCGCATGAGCTCTGCAACAATAGCCCATGCAGTGGTCAGTGAGGTTGGTAGCACGGCCAGCTGTCCAGGGTGTGTAGGACCTACTTTAGTATCTCCACTTGTGAAGCAGTTTTGTGCAGATACTACATATATTATGATGAAAATGTTTGTGCTCATGGGACTGATCATTAACATAAATACTGAACACTATCATCAACTTTTACAGCCTCAACTTTTAATAAACCACTCAAAGTTTTTCGGTGGGTTTATTAAAACTCCAATGGAGCAAATCAGTATAGTTGATGAATGTAAAACAGAAAGTGTTGCTATCAAAGAAGAACTACCAGCTGATTGTGAGACACAAGATGATATTATTGAGCCAAAGGAGGAACTTCAAAGTAATGGTATGTTTTTGGTGTG
The DNA here is from genome assembly GCA_947361185.1 of Charanyca ferruginea. Classification (NCBI taxonomy): domain Eukaryota; kingdom Metazoa; phylum Arthropoda; class Insecta; order Lepidoptera; family Noctuidae; genus Charanyca; species Charanyca ferruginea. The sequence continues at coordinate 3,166,430 of OX376081.1, read as the reverse complement.
TTTGTTTTTAATATTATTTAATGAAATACTAAATTACTTTAATAAAAATAAATGTATTATTTATTGACCATAAAAAGTTTTAAAACTCTATAAACGTATTGCACACTGACATAGAAAAATATTAATATTGAATGAGTATTGCTCCTGACTGTTCTTGTTTATTTTCAGAGCTAAAACAGGAAAATCTACACAATAGCTATTCAGACGTAAAAGATATTCCACTGCAACATTCAGAAGCTGACTCTGAAGATGATGTACCTTTAATGGAGTTGAAAATTGAAGTGGAAGAAGAACAAGAAGTACCTATGATGAAACCAAGTGTCAGCGAGACGCACGGTAAGTATGAGGTAGTTAATCAACTGAATGTCTAAATGCACCTTCAACGCTCATCTCATGATCGGCGTGCGAACTTCAGTAGGTATCATCAATTCATCAGAATCCTTTTTAGGTTTACTCATTCAAACCCGCTTTAAGTTTTCAACCGACTTTAAAAAGAAGGAGGTTCTCAATTCGTCTGTATGTTTTTTTTTTTGTATATTTGTTACGCGATTTCTCCGGCAAATGTTAAGCGATTTAGAAAATTATTTTTTTGATGGATAGGGTATGCCTCAAAGGTTCAGCACTTTTTGAAAAAATCGACAGAAAGCAAAAAAATATACATGGATGATGTTATAATATGCTCACCTTGTACTTTCAATCTCTGTTGACTGTGTTGCCATTTCTTAATGGATTTGGATGATAAGGAAGCACTAAAAAGCGAAAAATAAAAAGCTTTTTTACAAAAAAGACAACCACCTTCAAAAACCAAAAAGTGAAAAATAACTTTAAAACAGAACACACATGACTTTAGTTTCGGAAGTCGCTGGCAATACAAAACAACAAATAGAACAACCATGCCACCGACTTCCGAAACTAAAGTCATGTGTGTTCTGTTTTAAAGTTATTTTTCATTTTTTGGTTTTTGATGGCGGTTGTCTTTTTTGTAAAAAAGCTTTTTTGTTCATGTGTGTCCCTCAATCTGCATTGGACATTGTACTTACCAGTTTTATAACCACAGGGGTACCCAGTTTGAAGACACCGAAACTTGACTTACGAAGCCCGGAACCGGAAAATACAATTACAGACAAGCGAAAGAAGAGTGAACACAAATTAAAAAAAACTGGTGAAAAACATTTCAAATGTGAAATATGTCAGGTTAGTTTTAGTCGCTCGTATCATTTAAAAACGCATCGTGGAATACACACTGGTGAAATTCTATACAACTGTGAAGTATGTCAGCGTAGTTTTAAAAAGCCGGGGTATTTAACAAGGCATTCTATTATACATACTCGCAAAAACACTGTTGAGAAACCTTTCAAGTGTAATATATGTCAGTATAGTTGTAATTTCAAGAGTGCTATGGTAATACATATTCGTACACACACTGGTGAAAAACCTTACAAATGTCATATATGTCAGCGTAGGTTCAGTCTAAAGAACTTTTTAATAAATCATATTCGTATACACACTGGTGAAAAACCTTACAAGTGTCATATGTGTGAGTATAGTTGTAGAGTTAAGGGTAATTTAGTAAACCATATTCGTATACACACTAGGCCATGCAAACCCGGAAGGTACTCAATTCCGGAACAGAGTTCCGATACTGGAGATCTGATTCCGGAATCCCGGAACTGGGGGCTTACCATTAATTCTTATAGCAGGACAAGTTTAGACGTAAAATAATCTGCCTTAAGTTTAAATCATTAGCGCGACAAGTAGCAGGCGAGCCAGCGATCATGTGGCCTGAAGCCGGTTTTTCACAAAATTTTGGAAGTCCACTAGTAAGATTGGTGTTAAGCCTGGCCTCCCTGCGAATGTTGATGGCCGAAACGACCCCGAGGACCTTGAATTGGAATTTGTTCATGGAGCACTTCAAAGTACGCTCTCCTTTGGGTCCTTTGACCACTACGACTGATGGTGGGCCCACCGTGGCGGGCGAAGAACCTTTACTTAAATCTACAGCGAAGCAACTTAAAAAAGTGATAAGCAGTATGCGTAGAGGTAAATCTCCTGGCCACGATGGGCTCAGTATTGAGCACTTAACTTGCTGGCAAACACGCTCCGGGGGTCCTGTCCTTGTTCTTCAATATGTGCATTAGTCATTCATACTAACCGGATGATTTGATGAAAACTATAGTGGTGCCCATAGTGAAGAACAGGAGACATATCGGACAAGGGAAACTATCGCCCGATCTCTCTCGCGACAACTGTAGCAAAACTGTTGGATAGTGTGCTTGAGTGTTGTCTTGATAAGTACGTAAACATACATGACGTACAGTTCGGGTTTAGACCTGGACTGTCAACGGAAAGCCCGGTTCTGGTTCTTAAGCACACTATCCAATACTACTCGGAGCGGAAAACCCCGGTCTCGTATGATGTGCTTTGGAGGAAGATGGAGGTTAGTTAGAAAATATTTAGTTACTGGTACTCGAATCAGACTAATTGTGTTAGGTGGGCAAATTGCCTCTCAGATTCAAACAGGTTGGAGTGCGGAGTGAGACAGGGGGGGTTGTCCTCCAATACTGTTTAATCTGTATGTAAATGACCTCATAGTCGAGCTCAGTGGCATGCGTGTAGGTTGCCGGGTAGGGGGTGTTTGTGTGAACAACATCAGTTACGCGGACGATATGGTGTTGCTGGGCCCGACTGCGAGGTCAATCAGGGAAATGTTGAAGGTTTGTGAAAGATACGCCGCATCACATGGTCTTACCTATAATATAGGGAAAACCGAGTTCATGGTCTTCAAGGCCAAGGGCAAGTGCCCGGACACCATACCATCAATTACTTTGAACGGCGCTAATATAAAGCAGGTTATAAACCAAGTTTAAATATCTGGGCCATATACTTGTCGACGACCTTAAAGACGATGAGGACGTGGAGAGGGAGCACAGGGCGTTGGCGGTCCGACGGAACATGTTGGCACGCAGATTTTTCCGTTGTACCGAGCAGGTCAAAATAACCTTGTTTAAAGCATACTGTCAAGGCCTGTACACGGGAAGTCTGTGGTTCAGCTGTTCGCGGGGGACGCTAAGTGCCTTGCGCGTCCAATATAACAACGTTTTCAGGATGATGTTGAAACTCCCTCGTTTCTGTAGTGCCTCGGGGATGTTTGCCCAATCGCGAACAGATGGCTTCCATGCCATTATCAGGAAAAAGGTGGCATCGCTTGTGAGGAGGATTCGTGGGAGTAGCAACAGCATCCTGAAAGTCGTGGCTGAGGACCCGAGAGCTCTTGTGCTGAGACATCTCATGCGAAATCATTGTCCGCATGAAATGCCTCGTAAGTACATGACTCACTAATCGTGTTATTTATTCTTAGTTACTAATCTTAGTGTATAAGTTGTAGTATTTAAGGTGTGTACAACAAAGTGGTTCCTATGTTGTCCCGAATAAAAACAATTTAGTATTATTATTATTAAAACTACTTTTGAACTGTTTCAATTTATCCTTAAGAGCACCCATCCCCATCGAACGAACTTCAACGCGAGCGTGATTGAAAAATTTTTTGTTACAACCAACGCAAAGTTCGAAAACAAACGAGTAAGTGAGAACGCGATAACATCACAGGAAAATTGACGCGCGGAAATTTCACAATACTTGTTCCAGGACATACATGTTTTTTAAAAAGCCCTTCTAGTTTTCGGTAAAAATGTTTGTAATTTAGAATCTCCATTTACCTTTAAAACTTTTGTTTTGTAGTGATTCTTATAACAAGAGCGTTCCGTATGTTTGTTTTTGTAACGCAAACGCATTTTATCTTAATAATGGTTTTGACTGAAGTCAGTCAAAAGTAGTTTTGACTGAAGTCAGTCAAAAGTAATTTTGACTGGTTAAGAGTTTTGACTGTAACATATACAATATATAAATATGCTATATGAACTTAAAACAGGTAGGGGAAGGTTGCTATAAATGGACCACATAACTTTACAACCTCATATCTCAAAAATGTAAGCAATCTAGTATTTTTATTTAGTGTTTTTCTAGTGTTTTTATAATAATCAAACGCACAAACAATTCACGCTTACAGTTTTTGATATAAACGAAGAAAACTAAATCTTGGGCGGTTGCCTTCTTTGGACCATGTGTACCTTCATTGATGGTTCAATGAAGGTACACATGGTCCAAAGAACTAATTTCTCGACTTCGAGAAATTAGTTCTAGAGGTCTAATCGAGGCAGCTAATCATAATTATCAATATTATTAAATTATGACATACAAGGAGAGACAAACAATACTTATCACATGCGACAAGCAAACAATTAAACAAACTATAAAGAAAAATAGAAACGAAAATCTAACTACGCCTTGTCTTCTTGCTATAGCTTCTAGGTTTTTAGTATAATTTGCCTGGCCATTCATCAGGAGCAAAACCTTTTTCCTTGGTTCATCTTTGACCCGCTTGTGCTTGAAAATTATTAAGGAGTCTCCGGGGATGCTACACTCGAAAGCACTTATCAAAGCCTATGACAGAAGGCTTAGCAACCAAGTCCTAGCTCTCAGTAGGAACAACTTGCGCATAGTGGCTAGAGCCACTATAGGACATTGCTGCTTAAACAAGCACATGTTCAACCTGGCACTTAGTGATACGCGAACCTGCAGACGCTGTGAGGAGGCTGATGAAACGCCACTTCACCTTCTGGGGGAATGCGCAGCACTAATGCACAAGCGCAACAATCATCTGGGCAAGTACCTGTTAAGCCCGAATGAACTAATGGAGATTGCCCCAAAGCAGATCCTGCAGTTCATCACAGCTGCAGGGTTTGGTGGCGATCTTTAACCAAAACAAGCGATGATTACAATAGACCAGCTCTGGTCGCAGTGATACCACAGTCGAACAAAAAAAAAAGTGGGGCGTGTAACTGAGTCCCTAGTTCTCGACTCGTTTCCACTAGTTTGGGTGTTGCTAGCTTGCACACTTTTGGAAATACCTTGGTGGTCCAATGAAAGACCTAGTCCAATGATCGCAACCGTCCCCTACCAGTGAACGGAAATAAAACTTTTTATTTCCGTTCACTGTCCCCTACTTCATTTTCGTTTTAAAACGTCTTTTGGATGTTCGATTTTTTTTGCTATTTCGCCCTATTGATCTTCTCTTATGTTATTTTTGTAATTTTCTTCAAGCCTCGTTTACCACAATGCACTATAGGAGCCATATATTTCAATAAGGCGAATAGCTGCTTTGTTAAAATCCACGTTTATTTTCATTAACGTTCACACATAATTGCCGACGAATGTGTGCGTCGAACGCGCGAACGGTATTATTACCGTTCGCAGAAAGCATGCGCGGCGCGTTTTGTCGCGCTGTGTTTGGACACACCTTTAGATATTGTCCTTTGACATGTAATTATAAATGTACTAAATGTAATAAATAATTAACCTGATGCGCAGTGGCGTAGCTTGGGGGGGGGGGGGGAGGCATACGAAAGGGGGCGGCGGCAAGCGCCACGATTTTAGCAATTGGAAATAAAATAAAAATTAACTCCAAATCGCGCCCGCGTCGTTACGTCATACGTGTCATGCGAAATATGTGGTGTGAAAGAAAGTCCAGTGCTGTGAAAGAAATAAAATAAAATGACAGGTGGCGCTATCCAGCTCTTGTCCTGGCTCTTCTCTAACCTTTTAGTATAAGTGTTACCTATAACTTTTTATTTATTTTATGCTCTACATTCTACTTATACTTTTTTGCAATATCTGTAAAGGTTGATAAGTGATAAACGCTATGTATATAAATTATTTTAAGATCCTATTGTATTGAATTGGCACTACTCGAAAATGTGTTATTAAAATTTATTGTTGTATGTAGTACCTAAAGTGTGTGTAAGTTTATAAAGTTATCCCTTGTAAATAGTTGTAAATATTCAGACATTTTATTTATTTTATTTTTATTTGGAAAACTTACTGTACCTACCAAAATAAGATAGAAATAGTGACAACGATAAGGCCAATTAAAAGTTTTCACACATAGAGTGACATTTTATTACCATAGATGTATAATTGCTTTTCGAACCAGTTCAATAAGTTATATGAGGTACCTACTGTCAGTTTTAGCAATTTGCTGCATCAATGGTTGAGATTTTTTAGATTACGGATCGATAGAATTTTATAATTATTTAATATCTTTCTACTATTTGAGCAAAGTAAATAAAAATAATGAAACTACTTTAGGATCAATTAAGATGCAATGCTCCCTTGAACCTACCAAAAACATAAACTAAAACCAAATATACTATACTAAAATACTAAACTACTATTACTAATACTACAAATACTATACTAAAACTAAATGATCACTAAATCTTAGTGTGCAAATTAATGCGCTATTGCTACCTAAATAAAGGGTATAAATATAATGATCACCAAAAAATACTTTAGGATCTTAAGCTCCCTTACCAAAAAAATATACTAAATTATACCAAATGTACTAAATGGTCACCAAATCTGAGTGTGCAAAATAACCAAAATCTTTTTGACCCCCCTGGGGCGGATCCGACATGGTTAGGTTAGGTTAGAACTGTGACCCCCTACGCACGAGGCGAGCGAGCGTGCTGCGGCAGCGGCCGCCGAGTGCCAGAATCAAATCGCTTTTTACAGTCAAACTCATACATTTCTACAATACTCACCACCACAACTTGCAATTACGTGATAATTTCTTCAGCTCTGCCACATCACATTGGCGACGAGAATAATAAAACGTGTCGCGTGTGGAAATAAGTAAAATAATTAGTGGACAAATACGTAAGACGGAAAATGTCGATCGGAAAGATAAAAGAGTTTGACGTGCGGTCGGGATTGTGGTCTTCATATACAGATAGACTTGAAATGTACTTCGTAGTTAATAAAATCACGGAAGAATTGAAGTTACCCACATTAATCGCTAGCATGGGCGATGAAGCATATGAATTACTACTTAATCTAGCCAGTCCCAGGAAACCTTCAGAGCTATCATATGCACAAGCCAGCGAATTGTTACGACAACATTTACAACCGGCACCATCATCGTTGGCGGAAAGGTACCGTTTCCGACAAAAAAGACAAGGTGCAACGGAAGACGTCGCCGCGTATGTGGCAGAGCTGAAGAAATTATCACGTAATTGCAAGTTCAACACAAATTTGAACGAAAATTTACGCGATCAATTTATCTGCGGCCTTAGGAGTGACGTCATCCGGCAGCGGCTGTTTGCGGAAAATGAGGCGATAACCTTTACGGAGGCAGTTAAATTGGCAGGATCCCTAGAGGCAGCGGAGAGAGACGCAGCGGAGGTTGAGGGGCCTAGGGGAGCACCGGAGACGAGCAGTACTAGTTCGGTTCATGCACTGACGCCGAGCAAAGAGCGCGGCGGACAAGGACGCGAGCGCAGGAGTGGCGGAGCGGGACCGGCGGCTCCGTCCGCAAGTTGGCGTGTTCGACCGGCCAAAGTTGCGACAGCGCAGAAAGCGTCTACAAGATTGAGCGGCTGTGCGTCGTGCGGGGCTACTAACCACGAGCACGGCCGGTGTCGTTATCGGAACTTTGTGTGCAGCAGGTGCCAGCGCGTGGGTCACCTACGGCGAGTATGTCCAGAGCGGGAGGAGTCAAGGTCGCAGGCAAACAAAGGGACGAAGCGGGAAGTTCATTTCGGTGATTTTGACTTGGAGTCCAGTGAGGATAATGAGGACCTTGAGGAACTAAACCTTTTGTCGTTAAATAATTATAAGGCGGTAAGTTTACCCATCTGTGTTGATAACATTATAATAAAAATGGAAATAGATACTGGAACCGCAATCTCGTGTATAAGCAGAATTGTTTATGATAACCATTTTGACCATTTGCCTATTGAAGGTGATAACACAGTTTTAAAGTTTTATGATGGATCAAAAATTAAGCCACTAGGTATAATTAAACCTGTAGTACGATATGGTAACATAGAAAAACAATTAGAATTATTTGTTATTGAGGGTGGTACTACATCGTTAATAGGAAGGCAGTGGTTAGCCGAATTACGAATTGATATACCAAAATTTAACTGTAATTTTATAGAAGGTGACCTACAAATGGATAAAGAGATTTGTAAATTGATCGACAGGTATAAAGTAGTGTTCAGCGGTGGACTGGGACGGTACACGGGAGGCAGGGCCACATTGCGTGTTCGCGAGGGGGCTCAGCCCGTGTTCCATCGAGCGCGGCCGCTACCATACGCGCTGCGCGAGCGCGTCGACTGCGAGCTCGACGCGATGCTGCGTGCCGGCATCGTTGAACCCGTGGATTGCTCGGACTGGGCTTCACCACTGGTTCCGGTTAACAAGGCGGATGGTACGTTACGGATTTGTGCGGATTACAAGTCAACTTTGAATCCGGTGTTACTGGTCGATCGTTACCCACTTCCTAGGATTGATGACGTTTTAGTAGGTCTGAACGGATCTCAGTTTCTAAGCAAAATTGATTTGTCTAATGCTTATAACCAGATTGAATTGGATGATTCTAAAAAGTTTACTGTCATTAACACACACAAGGGGCTATTTCGTTATAATAGGTTAGTCTACGGCTTGTCGTCCAGCGTAGGTATTTTCCAACGAATAATGACAAATCTATTGCAGGGTATCCCTCATGTACAAGGGTTCCTAGACGATGTCATAATAGGGGGGAAAACTAGATCAGAACATTTGGAAGCTCTCGAGGCGGTCTTAAAGCGGTTAGCAGACAACGGGTTGAAACTAAGGAAGGATAAATGTGTTTTCCTAGTAGACAGTGTAAAATATTTAGGGTACGTGGTTTCGAAGGAGGGTATAAGAGCGGATACGACAAAAATTGATGCCATTTTAGGGATGCAACCTCCTACCAATGTATCGGAGTTACGGTCGTTCCTAGGTATGATCAATTTTTTTTCGAGATTTATTAAAAATCTTAGTTTTTTGTTAACACCTTTGCATAACTTACTACGGAAACAGGTACCGTGGAAATGGAATAAGGATTGTCAGCGTTGCTTCGAGGAAATAAAACAAGCGTTAGTTAGTAGCGAAGTACTGGCACACTATGATCCTAACAAACCGATAATCGTGACGTGTGACGCGAGCGCACGGGGCATCGGCGGGGTGCTGGCGCAGCGCGGCCCGCAGGGCGAGCGCCCGGTCGCATATGTGTCACGTACTCTCACTATCGCGGAGAAAAACTACTCACAGATTCACCGCGAAGCATTAGCTATTATTTTTTGTGTGAAAAAGTTTCACCAGTACTTGTACGGTCGGAAGTTTACATTGCGTACCGACCACAAACCTTTGGTGTCTATTCTAGGACCTAATGCTGGAATACCAACTATGACAGCAAGTAGAATGCAACGGTGGGCAGTGATTTTATCAGCGTATGAGTACGAAATAGAATTTATTAAAACTAACGAGAACTGTGCGGACGGCCTTTCGCGGTTGCCAAATAGTAGTGCGGGGAAGATACGTGACGTAATACCGGAACAGACGTATCTTCACTTTGCACAAGAGGCGTTATTGTTAGATTACAAACAAATAAAAACATCCACAAGTAAAGACCCAATTCTAAGCAGGGCGTTAGCGTATATACGGGACGGTTGGCCGGAAAAATGTGATATAGTAGGGATGCAGCCATATTTTAATAGGAAATCAGAATTATACGAGGAACTAGGGTGTATTATGTGGGGTCACAGAGTAATTATCCCTCAAGATTGTCGCGAACGGGTTTTACAGTTGATACATGAGCCGCACATGGGCGTAGTAAAATCAAAGGCGATAGCTCGCAGTTATGTATGGTGGGCTGGCATCGACGAGGCAGTGGAGCGTGAGTGCCGCGCGTGCTCCACCTGCGCCAAGCACGCGGACGCGCCCCCCAGCGCTCCACCGCGGCCATGGCCCTGGCCATTAAAGCCGTGGGTTAGACTTCACTTAGACTTCCTAGGTCCAATCGAGGGGAAGTTGTACTTGGTTGCGGTGGACGCGATGTCGAAATGGCTGGAAGTCTTTCAGGTACCGAGTACGGCAGCGCGATATACTATTCCTAGACTTAGCGAGCTATGGAGTAGGTTTGGTGTTCCGAGACAGATAGTTACGGATAACGGGCCACCGTTCACGGGTAGTGAGTTAGCTTCTTTCCTTAACAAGGACGGAGTGGAGCATATTTTTACGGCTCCGTATCACCCGGCGTCTAACGGGGCAGCCGAAAATGCGGTTAGAACCATAAAAAAAGTAATTAAAAAAGCCTTAGCGGAAAATAAAAATATAGAATTATCTCTAAATGCGTTTTTACTACATTACCGTAACACTGAACATTGTTCAACAGGGGAAAGTCCCTCCGTGTTACTAATGGGGAGACATTTAAGAACTCGGTTAGACGCATTAAAACCAGACAGGGAAGCTAAGATTCGTGGGGTGCAGAAGCGACAAGTTGAAGCTAAGGGCGGAGTGAGTAGAGAAGTGGGAGTTGGGGACGAAGTTTGGTATCGCCAGTATTTAAAAGCGGAAAAATGGCAACCAGGTTCTGTGATAAAATCCACAGGTACTAATGATTTTAAAATTCTAGACGCTAGTGGTAACGTGATTCATAGACACCTCGACCAGGTACAACGTAGATCTAGGAGTTCACTGGTAATTCCCACAAATTCGGCACCACCAGTGGTGGAACCTCCGAGTGTATCACCTCCGGAGCCCGTTGGGGTCCAGGCGGAGCAGTCAGAGGCGAGGATCTCAGGCGAGGGGACTGGGTATGGCAACAATACACCGCCAGTTGTGGCAGCCGAGCCAGTCGTGGAACAGTTTAGCACGCCGCCTGCCTCCCCTACACCGACCCGGCCGCGTCCAATTCGGAGTTGTCGATTGGGCAAAAACGTTACATATAGATAGGACATAGATATAAAATTAGAATGTAAGTTACTAGTAAGTCTCGAAAGGGGTGTTTAAGGTTTAATGTTAACTAAGTGGGAGGGATGTAGTGTAGGTACTTAGATATAGTAATAGCGGGTAGCGGAACTATTTGTAAGTGTCATCAGTCTGGAATAAACCGTATTAAGAACCAGTTGTTTCGTTGTGTTGCTATCCCCCACCTCCAGTACATCACAGTGAGCATTTACTATTTTTGGTTTTATTTGATTTACTATTATTGGTGATCATTTAGTAGATCTGGAGGCTCGTTAAACATAAGCCCTAAATAAACCACTAAGATTGCCATGATTTGACGACTGGACAAGAGCAAGCTAAGCGAGCTCGATACTTAGGGCACCTCGTCTGGATCAGGTTAGAATCCCGCTTTCCAATTCGTTGTTATTTTCCTCTAAATCATAGAACCCCGCTTTGCGGGGCTCCGACCAAGTACCCAAAAATAAAATGATGACAGAAAAAAGTTACAGCTGATCAAAAATTTTTTTTTTATACTACCTTTGTTTTTTTGTTAATATTTTTTATATTGATTTTGTTCAACATTTATGCACACAAATAGCTACATCTAAAACTAAGACGTGAGACTATAACCTGCTTTGTGCCATGCTGTGTATTTTATTTAGAAAAAACTGCTTAAAGTTTATTTTTAATGAAACTTCACATCTTTAATGAGAAGAGGCCGTTGCCCTGCAGTGGGACGAATATAGGCTGGTATTATTTATTATTATTTATTCCTCCGACGTCTCCCGACGAGTGGGTCTCAGGATGAGTTTATGGAGAAAACAAAAATTATATTTAATACCCACATCGTTCCCACCTGTTATGGTTGAAGATTCTACAGTTGAAGCTGTGGACAGCTATATTTACCTAGGACAAACGGTTCAGTTAGGTATTAGGCCCAACTTCGACTTGCAAACCCCAGCGCAGGGCACGCTGTAATTTCGGCGGTAAGACCCATCACGGAGGATTGGTTTGGGCGCCGGGACGTCGCCCGGTTGTCACCACTGCAAAGATTGCCTGGAGGGCACGGTGCAGCATACGCTAGCGGAGTGCCCAGCTTGAGCAGTCTCTCCACAGCAGTCGGTGACCTCTCGCTCCCGAACATCGCTCTTTCGATGGTCCGGAGCGAGAGAGCGTGGGAGGCTGTCGCCTATTTTTGCGAGCAAGTCATGCACGCAAAAGAGCAGAAGGAGAGTGAAGCAACTGCCTCGCCTCGCTCCAGGAGCACACGCACAGGGCCACTCAATGACCTCCGGCCTCCATAAATCGCCTGCGGGTGGTCGATTTAGGGGCAGTCCACCACCCGACCAGATGGAAGCCCGTAAAGGCGGCGCGCCGTAGTTCGGTCGAGGAACACCGTGGTGGTTTTAGCCGGTAAAAGTCCGGCGCGCCCCCCTCGTCTTCTCCAGACGGGCGATAGCCCACAAGGATTTCCCTATGGTAAAAAATGGTATGGCCAACTTTGAAAAAGAAGTCAATCATCGAAACATTTTCTACAATTTAATATACCGCAGTGTCTCAAGACTAGTCTTTGACTAGTGTGTGCTGCCAGTGATGCCCTATGACTCGGAAACATGGTCACTTACTTTATCGTCGCTCAGAGGGCAATGGAAAGAGCTATGCTCGGAATTTCTTAAAGTCAATTAGACTTAGCAGGATCGAATCAGGAATGAGGAGATCCGCAGGAGAATCAGAGTCACCGACATAGCAAAAACAATGGCTAAGCTCAAGTGGCAGTGAGCTAGGCACATTGCCCGTAGAGCCGATGACCGATAAGGCAAAAAGGTCCTAGAGTAGCAGCCACGCACTGGCAGACGCAGAGTCGGCAGGTCCCCCAAGGTGGACCGATGACCTGGCTCGAGCCGCGGGAAGCCGCTGGATGAACGGCGCAGGACCAACACATGTATAGATCTTTGGGGGAGACCTATGCCCAACAGTGGGCGTGTAAAGGTTTTCTATTTTAAGTTAATAATGTAATTTTGCCTAGAGCTTGTTTCATTTTCCCTTAGAGATAGTTAAAATAAAGTATATACATCACAAAGTAACAAAAAAAAAAGTTAAAGTTTTCAAATAAATGTAAATAATACCTTATAGGCATTATAAAATCCATATGCATACACACACACATGCAAAAGGCTTGTGTAGTGAGCAAACAGGTTTGAACCAGTTCAAACCAAGGTCAAGTGAAAGTAAATCTCCAAGCATATCTGGCACACTATTGTATAAAATCAAAAACTATATTTTATTACCCCCACTACTTGTACAACGGTAGGATAGAATATAAGTAAACGCCGAAAAACGGCAAAATAACTGTACGCAGCTCACTGGAATAAAGAACAAGAAAAGTCAAGAGGAGTTTCATTAAGAATACCCTACAAGAACTGGTCCTTCGAGCCGGATAAGCGGAACTGAAGCCTGAAGCTGAAAAGAACAATATTATGAAGATTTCGGATACATCAAGATTACGAAGATTTTCCTTTACGAGCTGCGTACACGTCAAACTGCACAGAACCGACAACACTCGGGCGCCGCCACTACTTGTACTATAAGGCAAAAGTACTTAAGCGTGCGGGAATTGAACATTTGAAGATTATTTACTTGAAGAATATTACTTGAACATTTGAAGAATATTTACTTGAAGAATATTACTTGAACATTTGAAGATTATTTACTTGAAGAATATTACTTGAACATTTGAAGATTATTTACTTGAAGAATATTACTTGAACATTTGAAGATTATTTACGTAAAGAATATTACTTGAACATTGGAAGATTATTTACTTGAAGAAAACTTATAAAGGAAGTTTACATAAAGTAACGAGTGTTGTCAGACAGATTTTAGAAGCGAAGATTATTGCTGGGAGCAGGCAGAGCGCCGTTCCTGAAGCCAGGCCCTCTGCGGAAGACCTGTTGAAGTACTTACTTACCTGCTGGGCAAGGCAAGAAAGTAGGAAAGGTAAAAAGATAACTGTATTTACAGTTTTAAATACATGTTTCAAATATATAACAAAAAGCAACATTTTTTAAAATGTATTATAATTTTCAGACAACAAGTTCACTACATGAAGAATCTATAGTGCAAATAGCAGCTCTGCCAAGTACCAGTTCTGGCGTGTATAGTAATTCTCCACTTACGGAAACGGGAGTGAAACATGCTGGCTGCAATGTAGTAAAAAACAGGAAATATTCTTGAAAATATAAGCAATCTTAACAAGTTACCTGGTGTCCCTTTCCGTTAATAAATATTAAAAACATACCTTTTATGTCTATTTGTTATGTATTACATAATAATGTTATTAACCGACTTCAAAAAGGAGGAGGTAATCAATTCGAATGTTTATATATATATTTTTTTTTATGTATGTTCGGGAAAACTCTGTCATATATAGACGGATTTGCAATATTCTTTTTTTGTTCGAAAGGGGTTTATTCCGAAATGGTCCCATATAAATTTTATCAAAATTGATATAGCCCTTTTTGAGATAATCAACGAATTCCCAAATAAATTACTTAGACGACGTTTTAGTTTCTTCAATCTTTGGAGGACTTACAATCTCTTTTAAGTATGTCGCCGTTTCTTAATGGATTTGAATGTTAGGGCAACACTAAAAAGCGGATAATAAAAAGTTTTTTGTTCTGTGCTAAAGTTATTTATCACTTTTTAGTTTTTGAAGGCGGTTTTCTTTTTTTTTGAAAAAACTTTTTTTAAGTAAAATTTCAATTACATACTACATATTTTAACTCGTGAGTCATGCGCTCAGTTTAAGAGACATACCGAAAATATTTCGGTGATTTACGTGGTAAGAGACAGAAACTACATAGAGTAATGATAGTTAGCCATGTATGCTAGAAAAGTTACAATAAAAGATTTTAATTTGGGTGGTGTTTTTATTTCCTTTTTGAGGTTCTTACATATAAGAGTTCATATTAGGGCTGGCGTTGACTGACGTCGCGGCACGGCAAAGGATTTTGTTTTTGATCAAGTTATTTTTATTCTTATTTCATCGAGTTCAGAATTCATATTGCTTTATTTCGTAATGCAATGTGTATCATGATGTAAACAAACTTAGACGAGATATTTGTTTAGCCTAGGCCTTAATGGTAAACAGAATGTAGATATTTATAAATAAATCACTAAATGGAAAGCTACTACTTATAGCGATGTCCTGGAAAAAATAAAATAAACTAAAAAATTAAAATTAATTAAAAAATAAAATAAACCGACTTCCGAAAGTAAAGTAATGTGTGTTCTGTGCTAAAGTTATTTATCACTTTTCAGTTTTTGAAGGCGGTTTTCTTTTTTTTTATTTTTACTTTTTTTAAGTAAAATTTCAATTACATTACTACATATTTTAACTCGTGAGTCATGCGCTCAGTTTAAGAGACATACCGAAAATATTTCGGTGATTTACGTGGTAAGAGACAGAAACTACATAGAGTAATGATAGTTAGCCATGTATGCTAGAAAAGTTACAATAAAAGATTTTAATTTGGGTGGTGTTTTTATTTCCTTTTTGAGGTTCTTACATATAAGAGTTCATATTAGGGCTGGCGTTGACTGACGTCGCGGCACGGCAAAGGATTTTGTTTTTGATCAAGTTATTTTTATTCTTATTTCATCGAGTTCAGAATTCATATTGCTTTATTTCGTAATGCAATGTGTATCATGATGTAAACAAACTTAGACGAGATATTTGTTTAGCCTAGGCCTTAATGGTAAACAGAATGTAGATATTTATAAATAAATCACTAAATGGAAAGCTACTACTTATAGCGATGTCCTGGAAAAAATAAAATAAACTAAAAAATTAAAGCTAATTAAAAAATAAAATAAACCGACTTCCGAAAGTAAAGTAATGTGTGTTCTGTGCTAAAGTTATTTATCACTTTTCAGTTTTAGAAGGCGGTTTTCTTTTTTTTTTTTTTTACTTTTTTTAAGTAAAATTTCAATTACATTACTACATATTTTAACTCGTGAGTCATGCGCTCAATTTAAGAGACATACCGAAAATATTTCGGTGATTTACGTGGTAAGAGACAGAAACTACATAGAGTAATGATAGTTAGCCATGTATGCTAGAAAAGTTACAATAAAAGATTTTAATTTGGGTGGTGTTTTTATTTCCTTTTTGAGGTTCTTACATATAAGAGTTCATATTAGGGCTGGCGTTGACACTTGACTGACGTCGCAGCACTGCAAAGGATTTTGTTTTTGATCAAGTTATTTTTATTCTTATTTCATCGAGTTCAGAATTCATATTGCTTTATTTCGTAATGCATTGTGTATCATGATGTAAACAAACTTAGACCAGATATTTGTTTAGCCTAGGCCTTAATGGTAAACAGAATGTAGATATTTATAAATAAATCACTAAATGGAAAGCTACTACTAATAGCGATGTCCTGGAAAAAATAAAATAAAGGTCACCCTACTTAGAAAGAGAGGGTTGGCCCACCAAAGAGCGATATAGTGGTAGATAGGTATGGCTTCAAGTAGGTATTCGAAGTGTTGGCACCATCTTTACCTATAAGCTTCTTGCTTATAGCGATGTCCTGGGAAAAATAAAATAAAGGTTAACCTACTTAGAAAGAGAGGGTTGGCCCACAGAGAGCGAGATAGTGATAGGTAACATGGCTTCAAGTAGGTATTCGAAGTGTTGACTCCATTTTAATCTACAGCTTCATGGTCCCACAGAGGCCACAGAGTACTTTTATGTTCTGTTCAGTCTGACAGCAATACACAAATATAATGTACTCTGTGGCAATACAGCATTGCTGATTGCATGGCACTGGCATGAAGCAAATAATATTTCTTGCATAGCATAATAAATTGAAGGATTGAAGGTCAAGCATTGAAGCTGACAGCTGTAGATTAAAGTTAAAGTGAACAAACAAAACAAGGGACTGTACAGTTTTGTAATAGCGACTCTGTACCTACTTGTTATAATTTAGAAAAATACTTACGTGGTAGGTTGTTTGCTGAATTTTTCCATTAATAAGCACCACAAAGTCAATGTAAAACCTGCTAGCTTTGCCAACGGTTGCTGACTTTGCCATAGCCAACTTCTGAGGGAAAAAGTGTAGTTACATCCATACACATAACAGTTTTTGTCATACAGTATGTATGGCTTTATGGTAAAATTTATGAGTTAAATGGCAACACCGAATGAGATGTGGCAACCTAGCTTGTTTTTGAGTTATCAATTTATCATTTTCGGCGGGTACTTTTTTCGAATGTTGGTGGCGTTCTGGCGTAAAACTTAGTACTCCGGAACTTTTACAAAAACAATTTACATGTTGCAATTTCACAATACTTTCTATTACATGTTTCTATTTCCTTTTCTATCTAAAATGTTGTTTCCATTGGAAATAATATTTTAGATCTTAATTACTCTCAATTACTCAATTACTTGATCTCAATTAGGTACTGGTTTTGACTTTCACAAGTCACAAGTCCCGTAAATGGACCAAAATGATTTGACTAGACACTGTTTAACATTGATGGGACGTGTATAAGTTGTTAAATGCTGTAGTCGCTATCCAGTTTACCTTTAGGTTAATTTCATGAGTACCTTGTATACAAAATATTGACTAAATAAACATTTAGTTTTCTCTTTTTAGAAGATGGAAAAACGACGCTGCCTATATTGATGAATACCTAGTCACAACGAATAATAGTGCGTCTTGATCTCACTAAAACTGATTGTTTTTTTTTTTTTTTTTTTTACTTTTATTAAATTTTTCCTACTATGAAAACATTTTTATTTGACAACCCTAACTTCTTCTTTGAAATATTTTGAAAAGGTTGGTGAAAGCCCACAGAGTACTTTTAATATATAGGTAATTTTTCACCTTCTTAGACAGTTAAATTACCAGTCCTACCCCGGTGTTCCATCTCACCTACGTGGGGGGTCGAGGGAACTGGAGATCTCGTTATTTGACAACCCTAACCTAACCCCCTTAGCTTCTTCTTACCTACTATAAAATATTTTGGAAAGGTTGGTGAATTTGCCCACAGACTACTTTTAATATTTATAGGTAACTAGCTTTCGCCCGCGACTTCGTCCGCGTATATTATGTCAGTTATCGCGGACGCAGACGAAGTCGAAGTCGAAGTCGAATAAAAAGTAGCCTATGTCCTTTGTTGGGGTTCACACTTACCCTGTACCAAATTTCACACAAATCGGTTCAGTAGTTTAGGCGTGAAGAAAAGACAGACAGACAGAGTTACTTTCGCATTTATAATATTAGTTAGGATTAGGAAGTTAGGATTTGGAGTTAAATTACCAGTGCTAAATAATATAATTTATAAAGTTTTCGCTTTTATTTTATTTACGGGATATATGAAGAGTGCAAATTTATTACCTACTTTTAACTTCATGAACTTCAAAAATTTCATTTTTATTTTCATATGGCAAATTTACCAGAAGTGACAGTGACAGCTGACTTTGCATTATTTGTTTTAAAGCTATTTTAATCATTGAGATGTACATTTAACTCAATGATTTTAATTTACAAAAATGAAATAGATATTTGGTAATAATATAAATTGTAATGTAGGTTACTCATTATGTTTTCATATAATTATATTTTTTTAAAACGAATCAAACTTTTTGACGCATGAAAAAGTGGCAAAGTAAGCAAGTTTCACGTAGGAAAACATTATTCAATTTCAGAAAACTGTACCCATGCATACCTGTGAGATAATAATTATTACAACTTACAAGCCAAGCTACATCAGGTTGTCGTTACTCGTTATAAATAAATATAAACTTGTAACTAAATAACATAACAGAAGATGAAGATGGAAGAGCGAGCCATGTGTAGAATATGTTTGGTGCAGGATGTTCACATGTATGTAGTTGCCAACAAGACCCTACAGGACCTCTACGAGAAGCTGACTGATGTTCCGGTAAGTTGATAAATACTTACATCATGATTGAAATTGTTTAATTTAATGTTACTACTAATATTAATGTACTCTTGTACTTTATAATATACACTTCTGGACACATCTATTGGCCCACCTTGTATTTTCAGTTTTGTTTGGTCCTAGCTAAAATTTTATATTAGGTCGAGCAAAAAGTTTTTATGCAGTTTTGAGTGTGCGTTTCGACCGCGCGGCCACGGCGACATTTCGAAAAAAAAACTTTTCCAAGATTATGTAAAATTTTGTAAAAGTTGATTCCCAAAACCATAAATTTGTCGAAGATATGGTTAAAAAGTTATAAGGGTTTGAACGTGGCCGCGCCATTGAAACGCGGAGAACCGCGCGGCCACGGAGATCTTTAAAACTAAGTGTAGCAGAGACCTCAAAATCAGGTAAATAACAGATTGAATTTGTAAAAAAAATGTAAAAATACAGAAAAAAATCCTAGGTTTCTATTTTAGGAGCTGCAAGACAAAAACCCCATGGCCGCGCCATTGAAACGGTGAATAACACTCTAGCGCCGATATCACGCTGAAAATGCATCGCAGACGTCTGAAATTCATTGTAAAATCTAGATTTGAATTTGACGAAAATGTAAAAAATATACAAAAAATACCCAGGTTTAGATTTTAGGAGCTGTAAGACAAAAACCCCATGGCCGCGCCATTGAAACGGTGGAAAACACGTTATCGCTGATATCTCGCTGAAAAAGCATCGCAGAGGTCTGAAGTTTCTTGTAATACCTAGATTTGAATTTGTCGAAAATGTAAAAAATATACAAAAAATACCTAGGTTTATATTTCAGGAGCAGTAGTGCGGTATCGTGTAAAAATAAGTTTTGATTATCTATCGAAGAAAGTAAGTATTAGTGAGTTTTTTTTATAAACAACACCTATTAATATGTAGATCTACCGATAATATGCAAAACATATTTTTTATTCATTATACAAAGCCTTGCAATGTGTTTTGAATATTTCGATAGGGTGACCATGCCTTGTTGTTTACAGAAAACTTTCCACCTGTTGTAATAGAAATCATGTCCCAAGGATTCTAAATTGAATTAAAATGAAACAAAGAGATACAAAAACATAATAATATATCTTTATTTCTTTAAAAATCACATAAATCACAGATTGTTTACTTACACTAAGATATAAAAAAAATACATTTCACACAAACCAAAACTATAAAATGAGGTAACCACCTCGTATAAAACGTCAATATTTTTGAGATTTCTAATAGATGATGATTAAGATATTAAAAATCAGGGTAATATTATACTTTACATTGGGAATAAGCTCGCTAAGTGGGAATATGCAACCACTTTTTTTCTTGACCCTCGATTTCTTGGTGGAAATCTCAAAAATATTGACGTTTTATACGAGGTGGTTACCTCATTTTATAGTTTTGGTTTGTGTGAAATGTAATATTTTTTTGCATGATTTCGACAATTGTCCCATTAATTAATAAAAACTATTTATCTTAGTGTGAGTAAACAATCTGTGATTTGTGATTTTAATAGAAGTTTATATCTTAGTGTAAGTAAACAATCTGTGATTTATGTGATTTTTAAAGAAATAAAGATATAGTATCTCTTCGTTTCATTTTAATTCAATTTAGAATCCTTGGGACATGATTTCTATTACAACAGGTGGAAAGTTTTCTGTAAACAACAAGGCATGGTCACCCTATCGAAATATTCAAAACACATTGCAAGGCTTAGTATTATGAATAAAAAATATGTTTTGCATATTGTAATAAAAAAATTAAAGGGGGTCTAAATTTATTTAACTAACTAACAAACTATGGGTGTGATTCTAAAGTTGAGAAGTTAGGGAGCTCAAAATTAAACAAAACTAACTAAAAGGAATAAGATTCGGGCGCCAGAGCTCACTAGGTAATTTAAAACAAAGGTAATCCGGGATAGCTAATAGGCAAAGGACAGGACTTCTAATCTAGGTCGGAGATTTCTGAAATTAAGCTGCAAATTCTTTAATAATAGCTCATTTATTTCCATCGCAGGCAGTGGTGAGCACAACACAATATTAGAAAGCCCCTTTCTTTTGAAGGGCAAGTTGTTTTATAACCATTAAATTCTATAACCAAAGATTATAATTAAGTTGTCAGTATTGCACGTTTTTAAGTGGAAACTACGAGAAAGAATTTAAATTAACATACCACAGGCTTCGAGAAAAACTTATTTAAATTAAACCTGATTGGAGACACGAGGTGAAGCGCATCAGCTCATCCATGATGAAGTTAAATTTTAAGATGAAAAAATCCAAAGTATAAGTAAGAACGCCTTTGGGGCGATCTTAACGAAAACAATGCACGCCAATCGCTCGTGCCATGAGCACAACCAAAACGCGATGGCGATATAGGTGGATTTCCCAAAATATTACTGTTGCACGGCTGCTGACATCACTACCAAGTGATTCCAGCCAGGGGTGGACCCTTGAAATATTCCAATCTAATGATTGGCACGGAATAGAATTTTATTCGTGCATCATCTTGGTGACTTCGGTCGGAAAGTGAAAGTTACATATCCCAAACCGGAAACGTCAAAATAATCTGACAGCCGGGGAAATAAGGTCCAACTGTCAAACTGATGGTCTATGGTTTTATCGATTACTCTACTAAATCCTAGCCAATCTATCAAATGTCTGAAGTGTGTGTACTGCATTACCGTGAAAACTTCCAAAAAATGACGAGAGAGGTCGACACCATGTAGCGAGTAGAAAATACTCGTTACATTACATCCCTCCCCGAAAAATAAAAGAAAGGAACTTTCTTTTATTAGAAAGAAACAACGAAAAACGAAGTGAACAAAAAATTCAAAAACAAAGAAAACTATTATAGTGCAGTTAGGCGTCATGGCCACTGACTAAAACTTCGGTACTACAACCGATCAACAAAGCCAAACAACAAACAAATCCAAATTCAGTTAAGCCCGAGGACCGCTGACTAAAACTCTAACAAGACTAAACACTAAACAAATCTAAACTCAGTTAGGCACGAGAGCCGCTGACTAAATCTTGAACAAAACTACTAAACATTAAACACTAACTTTGAGTACAGTTAAGCGCTATGGCTACTGACTAACTTTACACTAATTTACTAAACTATCCTACACCTCTTAAGTTCAGTTAAGCACTATCGCCACTGACTAACTTCAGCCAACTTACTAATCTAAACCACTCCACTTAAGTTCAGTTAAGCACTATCGCCACTGACTAACTCTACACATCTCTACCAACTAATCTGGAGTGCAGGTAGGCACTATCGCCGCTGACTATCCTCAACTAACCTACAGTTCAGCTTTGAGTACAGTTAGGCACCATAGCCTCTGTCTATCTCAGCAACAACCAATTAAAAATTAACAATACCTAAACAAAAATTCTAGATAGAGTTGAAGGACTCTACCTAAAAGTATAGATTCCGATCAATAAAGTCAGACAGAGTTGAAGGGCTCTATCTAAAAATATTGATTCCCAACAAAAAGGTTAGATAGAGTTGAAGGGCTCTATCTAAAAAGGTTGGATAGAGTTGAAGGGCTCTATCTAAAAAGGTTGGATAGAGTTGAAGGGCTCTATCCAAAAGTATTGATTTCCAACAAAGAGGTTAGATAGAGTTGAAGGGCTCTATCTAAAAAGGTTGGATAGAGTTGAAGGGCTCTATCCAAAAATATTGTCACAGCAATAACCTGTAACAAACAAAAACCATATTGTGATCGGCGCTACACCACCGAACTTCCGAGCACAATAGTAAAAAGGTATGACGAAAGTCAAAATTCCACCTTGTGACTGGCACAACAATGACCAATACAAGGGCAAAAGAAAGCTGTGATTGGCTCTACTCTACCAACCTTCCAAGCACAGACAAACAAACAAAATATATTGGATTACCGAAGGGGAAAATCACAATACCTAAAGGCGAAAGCCAAGATGAAATCGAGGTCAAAAATTACACCAAGATCCAAAAACAAAGTACATTCTTTAACAAAAGTTTCAGAATGACCGCAAAAACAAGGTAGGACGTTCTATAACAAAAGTTACAGAATGACCTCAAAAGCAAAATCCGGTATGAACGCGTTACTAACAAAGTCAAATCCAAGTCTAGTATCGAAGAAATATCTAGACAAAAAACAACACTGTCAACAAACAGTAAAAAAATAGAATTAAAATCAATAACTATTTAAAACTATGAGAGAAATAGAATGATATTAATCTACCCAAAAAAGAAGATTACAAAAAACTTGAGATGAAATTTAAGTTTTTTAAATCTTTTTAGGTAATAAAAAACCCAAAGTGTAAGGTTATATAGGATCTTTCTTTTTCAAAAAAAAAGGTAAACAAGTAAAGGATTACCTTTAAAAAAGAAAGAAAGAAAAGATATAAGATCCCATACAATCTCAACAAACAAACAAAACAAACAAGATAAGATCCTTTGATGTGTAAAATGTATAGTGTAAAGAGTAGGTATTTCTAAATTAACCAAAATGACCTAAGTTTATTCTAGAAAGAATTGAATTGGAATCTAATAATTTGTAATGAGGTTGCCTAACATAATAATAACCTTCAGACCACTATTTCCTTTCATTCATCATTCTAACAGTAGTGGATCCTCACACAAAAATACTCAACACCAATACCAATACCAAACCTATGAATTCCCCAAAATTTTAAAATTTAATAATATCCTTTACATGATAACGACCCACGGAACCCTTATTTAAATCTTTCAAAACATAAACGTTATCAGAAACTTTTTCTGTTATTTCACACTTTAAAAACTTAGGTGCAAGCTTCGCCGAAAAATAAGCAGGTGCATGGGATTGAACAAAACTTCTTCTCCACACAACATCACCCACATCAAAAGAAATGACTTTCCGACCCTTATTATAATAAGCGGCATTTCGCTTATACCCCTTTAACAAATAAGCTTGAACTTTAACAAAAATATCACTAAGTGAATTAAGAGAAACTGCATAAGAGTTTCTATTTGAAACCTCTAGTTGAGATAAATTATCAACAGAGTTACTAAAATGATGTAAGGAAGCATCTAAAACAAGTTCCCTACCAAACATAAGAAAATTAGGTGTAAATTCTGTAGCAAGATTTACACTATTATTTAAAGCTAATTGAACATTGGGCAAAAAACTTGACCAAGTCCTATGATCGTCTTTAACAAAACACGATATGCAAGTTTCGACTGTTTTATTATATCTCTCAACAGGATTATTTTGAGGTGTGTACAATGTGTTATAAAATATTTTAGTTATATTAAAACCTTTCAAGAATTCTACAAAATGTTTTGAAGTAAATTGAGTTCCATTGTCACAAACTACTATTTTTGGACAACCAAATTTAAGAAATATTTCTTTTTCAAAATGTTTACAAATTACTCTAGTAGTTGCATTAATCATTGGAAAGAACCAGCAATATTTAGTAAAAACATCTACAACTGAAAGTATGTATTTATGACCAGAATAAGTTTTAGGTAAAATACCTATTATATCTACTGAAAGCATAAGCATGGGGCGATCAACTTTTTTAGGATTAATCATAGTACCAAAAGGAGGAGAAGTAGTATGTTTGTAAGCTTTACAAGTATCACAAGACAAAATGTATTGGTGAACATCATTAAACATACCTTTCCAAAAATAATGTTGTTTTAATTTCTTTAAAGTTTTATGAATACCTAAATGACCTGAATTTACATCATCATGATTTGACCTAATAGTATCTAAGATATTCTCTTTAGGAATAACTATCTTCCAGTCTAAAAGACTATGAGGGTTAAATTTATTTTTACAATATTTATACAAAGTGTTATTTTCGACTCTAAAATTCTTATACTTTCTAGGAGATTTCTGGCATTGAATAAATATTTTTCTATACCAAGGATCAATAATTTCATCATCAGGGGAGACTAAATTATCCTGAGTGGTTATAGCTGTGACTTCTATACGAGATAAAGCATCT
Source organism: Charanyca ferruginea (assembly GCA_947361185.1). Classification (NCBI taxonomy): domain Eukaryota; kingdom Metazoa; phylum Arthropoda; class Insecta; order Lepidoptera; family Noctuidae; genus Charanyca; species Charanyca ferruginea. The sequence continues at coordinate 3,141,603 of OX376081.1, read as the reverse complement.
GGAACTAAATGTAATGAACCTTTTTTATGAATAATATCAAAAGTAAATTGAGAAATTCTAGCAGCCCAACGAGCTAAGCGTCCACTAGGATTATTGAGACCTAGGAGCCATTTCAAACAAGCGTGGTCAGTAATAACAGTAAACTTCATTCCTTCAATATAAGGTCTAAAATGTTCTATGGAATCTAAAATAGCTAATAATTCACGTTCTGTGGTACTATAATTTCTTTCACATTTATTAAGCGATCTAGAATAAAAAAGCAATGGGATGTTGATCTCCATTATCATCTTCTTGACTCAAAACACTACCTATGCCCACAGAGCTGGCATCACAATGCAAAAAGAAAGGTTTTTCAAAATTAGGACATTGCAAAACAGGAGAAGTTATTAAAGAATGTTTTAATTCTTGAAATGCATTTTCAGCTTCGTCATTCCAAGTAAGTGACTTTTTAGAATTTTTACTACCTGCTGTCAATTTAGTTAAAGGAGAAGCAATATCAGCAAATTTACAAATGAATCTACGATAATAAGAGCATAAACCAAGGAAACTGCGAAGTTGTTTTACCGTTTCTGGGCGTGGAAAATTTTCTATTGTCTCTAATTTAGAAGGATCAGTATGTAAACCATTACTGTCAACAATGAAACCAAGATAGCGAAGTCTGTCCTTGCAAAAATTACACTTTTTTAAATTTACAGTTAAACCTGCCTCTTTCAATATACTATGAATTTTATGCAACTGTGCTATATGGCTATTAAAATCAGAATTAATACAAATTAAGTCATCTAAATAACAGAATACAGAATTATCATACTCTGGACCAAAAAGTTTATCTACTAGTCTCTGCAACTCAGCTGGTGCATTTGTGAGACCAAATGGCATGCGAACAAATTCGTACAGACCTTTTCCAGGTACTACAAAAGCAGTTTTTTCGCGGGAGGATTTTTCAAGTGCAATTTGCAAAAATGCTTTAGAAAGATCTATAGTACTAATATATCTAGCACCTCTAAGGTTATCTAATATTCTAGAAGTATAAGGAAGGGGATAAGAATCTTTAATAGTAACAGAATTTAAACGTCTTGAATCTAAACACAATCTAGTACCTCCATCTTTCTTTTCTACCGCCAATACGGGTGAACACCAAGGAGACTTAGAGGGTTGAATAATACCTTCTCCTAATAAAACTTCTACTTCATCAAAAAGTTCCTTTTGTTTAGCAGGACTCAGAGGCCAATATCTCTGTTTAAAAGGTTCACTAGTAACGTTAATTTTATGTTCAACTAAATGAGTAAGACCTAAACCTCTTTTCTCATAAGAAATATCTTCAAACAAAGCAATAATATTATCTAATTTTTGTTTCTCAGAAGGAGAAAGTTCAGAAATAGAGGTAATTGAACAAACTTGTTTATTATTTTCTGGAACAAGTATAATGTTCTTCCACAATTCTTCAGCTAAATGAAATTTAATCCAAAAGTCAAAACCTAAAATAATTAATGGATCAAAAGAAGGAATAATTAAAAACTCTACGGATTTAGTTATATTATCACAAGTTACTGGCAAATCCATGGCACCAATAATTCTCCGGGCGGAGCCATCCGCAGTGCAAGCAGCGCCACTAATAGGTCTAATTTTATAACCCAACTGTAAAAATCGTTCATGTGTATTTGAGCCTAAAATGCATTTATCGGAACCACTGTCCAACAATCCTGAAAAAATTTGATTACCAACAAAAAAAGTTAAAAATGGTCTAGCATCATTCTGTTTTGTAAATAGAATAGGAGCCGAACGATAAATATTAAAAAAGGTTTTTAAATAATCTAACCAGTTGGAAAATTCTTTGTCACGGGCAACATCATCAGGCTTGTGACTTCTAACAATTTTTTCACACATCGAGACGCTCGAAGTTTTATCAAAAACGTGGGCTCGATGCTGCCTAATCAGTTTTTTGACTCTTGCGAGTTTTTAGTATCCAAATTACAAACGTCACAAGTCTTAGAAGTGACCCCAGCTTTATGACACTTAAAACAAACAACACCTGGGATAGACTTGCAATTTCTATATAAATGTCCAGGTTTTTTGCATTTTAAACAAACTAAATCATTAGAAACGGCATTAGATTTAACAGAAGGTTTAAGGGATTCTTTAAAAGGTTTTCTATTGACAACAACTTCTAAATCTTTTGCAAGTTCTAGAAATTGTTCGATTGAATCTATTTGTCTTCGAAACAAAAAGGGTGTGTAAATCGGTAACATATTTTGTTGTATCACGTTAACTAAAGTGTAGTCAAATAAAGGTACTGAAAGACGACTAGCCATGTCATAAATTTCCGTAATGAAATCAGGAAGCGACTCAGACTGTTTCTGTTTCCTTGTGCGGAGCTCATTTTCTAAAAAGTGATCAAAATTAGGTGTATCAAAGCGTTTCAAAAGCGCAAGCTTAAGCTCATGCCAGGAAGAAATACGAATTCGAACAGATCTAAACCATTTGAGTGCAGTACCATCAAGCAAATCTGTAAAAGAACCAACCAGCAAATTTTCGTTGTAATTTCTATAAAGAAAATATTCTTCAACTTGTGTAATAAAATCGCGAACACAAGTTCTACCATCATAAATTATTTTGCTCTTTTTCAAATCAGGCAGTTTAGTAAGAGGAGGAAAGTTTTTTCGAATGTTTTCGTTAACAAGCGCATTCAAGGAATTGAACAAAGGCAAAGCTCGAGCTGTAAAATCCGAAGACGAATGTGCGATTCCAGATTCAAAAGGATTGCCAACATCGGTGGCATTAACCATCTCGTGACCTTTCTCAACAACATTAGCATCAGCAGCAGTACAAGCTTCGACCTCAACCGAATCCTGAGGCGGTGGAAACTGAACTCCCTTGTCCTCCATGACTAACGAGTAACAAGGCAAATAGCAACGAAAAGCAAGGACTAAACTTTAAAGAATTTCAAAATAAATCAAAGTTTGAAAAATAAAATTAAAGTTTGAGGTTATGTAATTTCCATGAAAAATTGCTAAGTTATTTAACGTTAAAAAGTGCAATAATAACTCACAAAACGGCTTAAAATTAAATAAACTAGGTGCACAATAATGTACTTAATGTTTAAATTTAATTATTAACATAAAAAGTTAACTTAGATATGAATTATATCACTGTATGAGATTTAACAATAACACGGTCTACACTTAACAATTGTTGGTTTTGCTAAGGAAAAAACATGTTAAAAACACAAGAAAATAAACAAATTATCCAATGTAAAACTAAAACATTGTTTGTAAAATACAATACCAAACTAAGTTACAACTTATGAGTCTAATTATTCAAAGTTTATAAACTAGATCAATTACAATGTAAAAACAATATGAAAACTTAATATTGTAAACAATAGACTCATTAGTTAAAATATAAATGAATTTAGTGTGCAATACTGACTGTACTCACCGTACAAACCTGCTTCAGTCCCTGTTCGGGCGCCAAATTGTAATAAAAAAATTAAAGGGGGTCTAAATTTATTTAACTAACTAACAAACTATGGGTGTGATTCTAAAGTTGAGAAGTTAGGGAGCTCAAAATTAAACAAAACTAACTAAAAGGAATAAGATTCGGGCGCCAGAGCTCACTAGGTAATTTAAAACAAAGGTAATCCGGGATAGCTAATAGGCAAAGGACAGGACTTCTAATCTAGGTCGGAGATTTCTGAAATTAAGCTGCAAATTCTTTAATAATAGCTCATTTATTTCCATCGCAGGCAGTGGTGAGCACAACACAATATTAGAAAGCCCCTTTCTTTTGAAGGGCAAGTTGTTTTATAACCATTAAATTCTATAACCAAAGATTATAATTAAGTTGTCAGTATTGCACGTTTTTAAGTGGAAACTACGAGAAAGAATTTAAATTAACATACCACAGGCTTCGAGAAAAACTTATTTAAATTAAACCTGATTGGAGACACGAGGTGAAGCGCATCAGCTCATCCATGATGAAGTTAAATTTTAAGATGAAAAAATCCAAAGTATAAGTAAGAACGCCTTTGGGGCGATCTTAACGAAAACAATGCACGCCAATCGCTCGTGCCATGAGCACAACCAAAACGCGATGGCGATATAGGTGGATTTCCCAAAATATTACTGTTGCACGGCTGCTGACATCACTACCAAGTGATTCCAGCCAGGGGTGGACCCTTGAAATATTCCAATCTAATGATTGGCACGGAATAGAATTTTATTCGTGCATCATCTTGGTGACTTCGGTCGGAAAGTGAAAGTTACATATCCCAAACCGGAAACGTCAAAATAATCTGACAGCCGGGGAAATAAGGTCCAACTGTCAAACTGATGGTCTATGGTTTTATCGATTACTCTACTAAATCCTAGCCAATCTATCAAATGTCTGAAGTGTGTGTACTGCATTACCGTGAAAACTTCCAAAAAATGACGAGAGAGGTCGACACCATGTAGCGAGTAGAAAATACTCGTTACAATATTATCGGTAGTTCTACATATTAATAGGTGTTGTTTATAAAACAAAACTCACTAATACTTACTTTCTTTAATAAATAATCAAAACTTATTTTTACACGATACCGCACTACTGCTCCTGAAATATTAGGTCTTTACATATGAAATTGCCGCTCGGTATCAAAAAATTAAAAATAACATTTTTAAAAGAAATTATATATTTAGTCAATCGAAGTATGTACCATTGTTATCGATACACTTTCGCCATTTTATCGGGAGCTCATTGATCCCTTTGGTAAAAAAATCCTGGGAGCGAGAATCGATGAACTGCTTGAAGGCTGTTTAAACTGCCTCATCAGAATTGATTTTTTTTCCTTGTAAAAAGTTGTCCAAATTTCGGAATAAATGGTAATCGTTTGGGGCAAGATCTGGAGAGTATGGTGGGTGACGCAGAGTTTCCAGTCGCAGCTCCTCTAACTTGGCGACCGTCTGATGTGCAGTATGTGGTCGAGCGTTATCCTGAAAGAGCAATGGGCTAGAGCAATTGACCAATCTCGGTTGTTTAATGGTGGGCTTTTCCATCATTGTTTGCAACTGTTGACAATACATGTCTGCAGTAATCGTTTGGCCTGATCTCATGAAGCTGTAGTGGATGACACCAGCACAGGACCACCAAACACTAACTAGAATCTTCTTTTTGGTCAGTTTTCGCTTGGGGCAAGGTTTTGCCGGTTTTCCAGGGTTAAGCCATTGTGATGATCGCTTGCGATTATCGTACACGATCCACTTCTCATCACAAGTGACAATACGATTTAAAATTCCCTGATTATTGTGACGATTGAGCAAGGAAGCGCAGCAACCGACGCGTGTTTGTTGGTGTGTTTCAGTCAATTCGTACGGTACCCACTTTTCGAGCTTTTTTACTTTTCCAATTTGACGCAAATGGATAGTGATTGTTTTGTCACTTACTCCAAAGGCTGCTGCTAATTCAGAAGTGGTTTGAGATGGATCCGCTTCAACTATCGCCTTTAATTCTTCATTATTCACTTGAGTATCCGGTCGTCCACGAGGCTCATTTTGTAAATCAAAATTTCCAGAACGGAAACGTTGAAACCAAAAACGCACCGTTCGTTCGCTTGGCCCGTACACGTCGTTAATCCTTCGAGCCGTTTCTGCTGCACTGGTGCCACGGTAGAACTCATATTCGTAAATATCGCGAATTTTTAATTTCTCCATTGTTGTTGCAATAGCAATTTTCAAGCCCAAACAAATGACGATAAAACAAATGAAACACGAATTTTAAAACAATATTCTTTAGTCTTTATTTTGAAATAATTTTGAATTTGGAATTCCTAATCAAACACAAAATATTTGATTTCAAAGTTGCCAGTATTAAGTATCGGCAATTTCATATGTAAGGACCTAATATAAACCTAGGTATTTTTTGTATATTTTTTACATTTTTGACAAATTCAAATCTAGGTATTACAAAAAACTTCAGACCTCTGCGATGCTTTTTCAGCGAGATATCAGCGATAACGTGTTTTCCACCGTTTCAATGGCGCGGCCATGGGGTTTTAGTCTTACAGCTCCTAAAATCTAAACCTGGGTATTTTTTGTATATTTTTTACATTTTCGACAAATTCAAATCTAGATTTTACAATGAATTTCAGACGCCTGCGATGCATTTTCAGCGTGATATCGGCGTTAGAGTGTTATTCACCGTTTCAATGGCGCGGCCATGGGGTTTTTGTCTTGCAGCTCCTAAAATATAAACCTAGGATTTTTTTCTGTATTTTTACATTTTTTTTACAAATTCAATCTGTTATTTACCTGATTTTCAGGTCTCTGCTACGCTTAGTTTTAAAGATCTCCGTGGCCGCGCGGTTCTCCGCGTTTCAATGGCGCGGCCACGTTCAAACCCTTATAACTTTTTAACCATATCTTCGACAAATTTATGGTTTTGGGAATCAACTTTTACAAAATTTTACATAATCTTGGAAAAGTTTTTTTATCGAAATGTCGCCGTGGCCGCGCGGTCGAAACGCACACAGTTTTGAACCTGGCACATTCACAATTTCATTCAATAGTCTTTTTTTGAATTTCGAACACAGAATTTAAAGAAACAAAAGACAATTCGGAACCTGTTTGTTGATATCAAACAATCGAATACTAAGAAAACTTGGTTTTATTGGTTTACTTGGATTTAATTCTTAAAAAAGTGATTGATATCTTTGGTTTTGCAATAAACATTACTTATTCTTAACATTAAGGTGAGGTTCTATCAATAATCTATGGATACTTCACCTGAAGTCGCCGCCCAAGCTGTGGCACTTATTCAGGCCGGACACAGCCAAAGAAACGTGAGTGCTCAACTTAATTTAAGTCGATCTGCGGTCCGAAATGTTTATCGGAGGTACCTAGAGACTGGCGGCTTTGTTCGTCGCCAAGGAATGCCACGATCTCGGGTCACAACTGAAAGGCAGGATCGATTCATCGTGACGACCAGCTTGAGAAATCGTCACCTTACCTCTATTGAGATACAAGACCAACTTCGCGATTTCCACGGAGTATCTGTGAGCGCTCGAACTGTTCGAAGAAGGTTAAAAGAACGCGATATGGTACCACACAAGCCAGCTAATGGGCCCAAACTAACGCGAGCCCACCGAACAACGCGCCTTCATTTCGCACGCAGACATTTAAATTGGACACAGCAAGATTGGAGCCGTGTACTCTTTTCTTTTGAGTCTAAAATTGTGTTACATGGCAATGATGGAAGGAAGAAGGTCTACCGACGTAAGGGAGAGCGTTTCGCACATTGCTGCTTTGAAGAGAGGGTTGCTTATGGCGGTGGCTCATGGACTGTCTGGGGCGGTATATCCGCGAGCGGCAAAACTCAACTTGAGGTTGTTACAGGACCACGGCTGCCAACATTAAATGCTGTAAGGTACATTCGTGAGTGCTTAGAACCTCACGTGATACCATACGCGGACTATGTGGGCCCAAATTTCCTTTTTATGCATGATAATGCAAGAGCACATGCGGCCGGCATCGTCAGGGAATATCTTCAGAAGCCCAGACATGAACCCCATTGAGTACATGCGGGACGTGCTAAAAAGACGTGTTAGGGCTCGTCAGCCAGTTGCCCAGACGATGCAGGAGTTGAAAACTGCCCTATGGCAGACACACAACACTCACACACACACACACACACAGACAAACCTACACAGACGAAGATTATATATTAATAAGGGAATAATAAATTTTGTACCTTCTATTAATAAATAATAAATAAATAAATAAATCTTGGGACAACTCACACACGGTCATCTGGTCCCAAGCTAAGCAGAGCTTGTGTTATGGTAACCAGACAACTGATATACATACTTATATAATTTATAAATACATACATATTATAGATAAACACCCAGACACAGAACAAACAATCATGTCATCATTAGATTATGATGATTTTTATTGATATCTTCTAATATAGCAGCTCCTCCTAGATTAAATCTTATAGGGGAAATTAGTTTAATTAATAGATTAATAAGATGATCTTGAATTTCTATATTTATATTAATATTAATTTCTTTTTTTAGAGCTGGTTATAGATTATATTTATATTCATTTGTTCAACATGGAAAATATTATTCTGGTATTTATAGATATTATACTGGTGTTTCACGAGAATATTTAATGTTCCTTCTATAAGAGGAATGGGAGATGATCCCTCAAAATTTCATAGAGCGGTTGATAAACTCTATGCCTAATCGTATGAGAGCTGTGGTAGACGCCCATGGAGGCAACACGCGTTATTAAATTAAACCTTTATTTGATAAAACATGTTTTTTATTCAAAAATCAATTGCCTTTAACAAGGCGCATATCCGACTTGTTAGGCGTAGCTCCATGTCGTATGGTATTCTGAATTCAAATTTAAAACAATACGATCGAAAAAGATGGTAGGTAAAATGTATCAGGTTTAAAACTGCATCAACAGTTTTTGTTCAATCTAGCAATCATATTTCGGTAGGGGCCATCGAAACCTAAACTCTAAGGTGGGCCAAAAGATGTGTCCAGAAGTGTAGTTCCTACATATTCCACTAGTTACCATTGATATTAACCACTTCGAATTTGAGATTAACAGTACCTGTGTAATAAAAAAATTAAAGTATCTATATTTATTTAACTAACTAACAAACTATGTGTGTGATTCTAAAGTTGAGAAGTTAGAGAGCTCAAAATTAAACAAAAATAACTAAAAGGAATAAGGTTCGGGCGCCAGAGCTCACTAGGTAATTTAAAAACAAAGAAATCCGGGATAGCTGAAAGGTAAAGGAAATGGCTTCTAATCTAAGGTCGGAGATTTTTGAAATTAAGCTGCAAATTCTTTAACAATAGCTCATTTATTTCTTACATCGCAGGCAGTATGGCGAACACAACACTAGAAAGTTCCTTTCATTAGAAGGGAATGTAGTTTTATAACTATTAAATTCTATATCTAAAGTTTATGCTAGAACTGTCAGTATTGCACGATTTTAAGTTGAAACTACGAAAAGAAAGCTAAAGAAACATACCACAGGCTTCGATAAAACTATTTAAATTAAACCTTTGATGTGGATTGGAGACTCGTGGTGAAACGCATCAGCTCATCTCCATGATGAATTTAAATGATATGGATGAAAATCCAAAGTATAAGTAAGAACGCCTTTGGGGCTGAAAACAAAACGATTTCTTTTGTTAGTTAAACCCACGCGTCGAGCAAAATGGCGACGAGGTATCAAATCGGAAACTTAAGGGAACAAACCGTTCTTTTTGTAAACGAAGCATGCCAATCACTCGTGCTATGGGCACAATCAAACAGCGATGGCATTAAAGGTGCTGAAACAATGGAAAATTCGACGAGGGTTAGGATACATGACCTCAAGTTTATTGTCAGGTCATGGCGATGAAAATTTAACCAACAAAATACTCACGATTTCCCAAACTATTACCGTTGCACGGCTGCTGACATCACTACCAAGTGGTTCCAACCAGGGGTGGACCCTGAAATATTCCAATCTAATGATTGGCACGGAATAGAATTTTATTCGTGCATCATCTTAGTGAATTCGGTCGGAAAGTGAATGCCACTTATCCCAAACCGGAAACGTCAAAATAATCTGACAGCCGGGGAAATAAAATCCAACTGTCAAACTGATGGTCTATGGTTTTATCGATTACTCTACTAAATCCTAGCCAATCTATCAAATATCTAAAGTGTGTCGTCGGCATTACCGAAAACTTCGAAAAAGTGACGAGAGAGGTCGACACTATGTAGCGAGTAAAAATTACTCGTTACACCTGATTAGGACAAAGTTGTTTATTATTATATTCATGGAATTGGAAGTAGGTATATCATGTATTTGCAAACAAAATAGTATAAGAAAAGTATTATTGCAGTTTGTAACTGAAGATGGCAGACCGATGTTGCTTTGTTCCTTCTGCTGCACTAAACTAAAGCAATGCGCCCGATTCCAAAGAAAATGTCTGGAAGCTTAAGTACTGTTCACGCGGATGTTGAAGAAGGATTACGAGGTGACGGATTTTTTATGCCAGATGTCTTAATGTAGAAATGATTCCTCTAAAGCTCATACTTAATGTGACTTTGTTTCACTCTAAAGTGAATGAGTTGAGTGTTCAGTTTTAAATGAACACCCCACTGTTTTGGGGGGTGAGGGGTGTTATTTGTTAAATGTTGCTATGTGTCAGTCTGTGGCAGTAGCTGCCAAACAGATAGACAGATTTGGATTTGGACGCCGTTTATTTTTATAGATAGCTGAGTTTTTAGGGAAGGTTCTAAGCAATCTTCATTGTACAGAAGATTGAATAAGCGAATCCAAAATATCAGCATTTTTTAAATGAAATAGCACAGACGCAAAACAAATAGTATTGGTGGGTATATAGTTCATAAACTGACATACCTACATAACAGACAGATTTTATGTTCTACATTTTCAGAGGTTCTGAAAGTATGAGTGTTCTGTTCACAACTAAGCATGATGTTGTAAATATTCCACGCGTGCGGCGTGACGTTACGCTGTACGTGACGCAGCTGGGCGTGCCCTGCTCCTGACTACACCGCACTTATGACTCCACGAAACACAACTTAAACTTAACTTACTAGGTACATAATTATATTATGATGAAAATGTTTTGTGGTCATGGGACTGATCATTAACATAAATACTGAACACTGTCATCAACTTTTTAACAACACATCAACAGGCGACAAAGTTGTCTGGCCCACTGGGGAAAAGAAAAGTTGGTAGACCAAAGAAACGGTGGGCAGATGAATTAATCGAAGTTGCAGGCAGGAACTGGTGGAGTCTCGGCGCAGAAAGAGGACTGGAAGAAGATGGAGGAGGCTTTCACCCAATATTAATCCATTGCTAAGCAGAAAACAACATTAACATAACCAATAGATATAACATACATACATTGTAATGGAATAAATTAGCTTTATTATTGTTATTTATCATCAACTTTTACAGCCTCAACTTTTAATAAACCACTCAAAGTTTTTCGGTGGGTTTATTAACAGTCCAATGGTATACGTCAGTATAGATGATGAATGTAGAACAGAAAGGATTGCTATCGAAGAAGAACTACCAGCTGATTGTGAGGCACAAGATGATATTATTGAGCCAAAGGAGGAACATCAAAGTAATGGTATGTTTCTGAGAAGATCAAATAACAAGATTATTAAATAATAAATACTCACTTTTAAATTGTTACATATTATAAATTTTTAATTATATGATTAGAAATTCATAAATGAAATTAATCGAAATAAGTGTATTATTTATATAAGCTTTTAAAACACTATAAACGTATTGCACACTGACGTAGTAAAATATTCTGTTCTTGTTTATTTTCAGAGTTAGGACAGGAAAATCTACACAATAGCTATTCAGATGTAGAAGATATACCACAGTGTCATTCAGAAGCTGACTCTGAAGATGATGTACCTTTAATGGAGTTGAAAACTGAAGTGGAAGAAGAACAAGAAGTACCTATGAAGAAACCAAGAGTCAGCGAGACGCACAGTAAGTATGAGGTAGTTAATCAACTGAATGAATCAACAACACTTGTTTAACGATTGGGAGATGATCCTTAGTATCATCGGAATCAGGACGTAGATTATAAATGGCTCTGACAGCTCTTTTTTGTAAAATAAAAACGAATTCAATGTCAGCAGCCGGACCCCACAGTAAAATACCATACGACATCATTTATTTATTTATTTATGCAAGGCACACCAAGGACATATTTACAAATACAACAACAACAAGTAATCACAATTTTCAAAACTGTGTAAATACATCACTTATAGGCTTAAACAATATTCTTATTAAAAGGTAAACAATTCATTAAAAATAAAAAATAAAAGTATAAAGTAGAATCATCATCATGAAATAAAATTAAATAGACATTAAAATTAAATTACAAATAAATTACAATTACAATAGAATAACACTGGATTATATTAAAGTTACAATAATTTAAAATTACAATGAATAATAAATAGAAAAATATTGCAAGAGTAGCTGATCAGATCACAGATTAATTTTGATAATTTTTGTTTCTACTACGGGCAAACACAAAAAGACAAAAAGAAAATGTTGATACTACTGTCGATGGAATAGGCCCTGTTATAAGAATCAACATTCTATTGAGGGTGCTCCCCTCAACAGAATGGCCCAGGTTTGTGCGACAAGGTGTAGTAGCAAACGTTCTAATGGTTCGCTTGGACCGGAGGTACGTCTAGCTTGATTTTATTTGGAAGGTCTGGAGTTGATGTTCTCCGGTCGTTGACAGATCAGTTAGAACCCTGCGTCGCTTTAATGAGTCGAGTTTAAAGTAGTTTAGCCGTTCCTCGTAGTCGGCTCTGTAAGGACATTTAGGATCCTTAAATCGCAAGCACCTCGTAATTTTTTTCTGTACACGTTCAATACGGTCTATGTGAGTCTTGTAAGTCGGACTCCAGACGGGAGATGCATATTCTACAAGACTGAGAACGAAGGTGTTATAAAGCAGTTTTAATGCCACGGTTCCCTTAAATTCTTTACCAACTCTGGTGATAAACCCAACCATTTTCATTGCCTTTTTGATAATGTTATTGATGTGTGCGGTGAATGAAAGATCGCTGCTGAGTACCACACCTAGATCCCGTATGTTTTAACTTGCTTCAATGATGTTCCATTGAGGGAGTAAGTTGATTGTGTGGGGTGCCTTTTTCGCGTAAATGTTATGTGATAACACTTGCTCGCATTCAAAACCATCCCATTCACCGCACACCAGTTCTGTAGTGAATTCAGATCAGATTGGAGAAGATCAATATCCTCTTGGGTCTTAATTTGCCGATAATGCTGTGAAAGTAGCCAAAATAGACCAAACGCGCAGTTTCGTCCGTTTTCCTCATGGACTGTCCCCCGTCCGGGGAAGACGGGGGGGTGTGCCGGACTCGTATCGGCTAAAACCACCACGGTGTTCCATCTCACACCTACGTCGGGGGTCGCGGGAACTGGAGATACTTCCGCAACCCCCGACTGGTGCCGGCTCGCTAGTGCGGGCCACTTCTCGGGTCAGGGGGGGGGGGAGTGAGGTGTAAGACTCCCCCCGGACGTCTAAGAGAGGCACGCACGTGGAACACTACGCGCCGCCAGAGATTTCCCTCTCCTTTTCCGCAGCCAGCCAAGGAAACCACCGCGTCCCAGGACTTTGCACTGCCGACCATCGACTCGACTACGGCCGTTAGCGACAGGTCACTGCCTACTTCTGAGACGAGAGCACGGCGTGGCTCCTCCCAAGCGGCACACTTTGCCAGCGTATGCCGCGCCGTGTCCTCCCGGCAGTCGACGCAGTGGTGACACCGGGCGTCTGGCTCCCTGTTTATGCGACACAAGTACTTCCCGAACCATGCCCCGAGAGTACCTGCGTCACCCGAAACGACAGGGAGCCGTGCCTCCTCCCGAGCCAGCGCTCGAGCACTGGCCGGACCGCCTCGATTATGGCGAGGCGGCGGTAGGGCGTGAAAGCCTGTCCCGCCATTCCGCCACCAGGACCTCGCGAAGCTGAGAGCGACGCAGTTCCATGTGTCGCTGCATCGGTCGCTCGCCCCACGCCCGCGCTTCGGAGATCGTGCGGTATCCCCTGATGACTCTGACAGGTCTGCCGCCCAGATCGGGGCCCCATACAGGGCCATCGACCGCACGATCCCCACGTAGAGCCGCCTACAGGCGGCGCTCGGGCACCCCCAAATTGGGAAGCAGCGTTGACAGCGCCCCAGCCGCGCCCAACAACTTGGGCGCCAGCCGCTGGAAGTGAGGGCCGAAATTCCACCGGCTGTCGAGCACCAATCCAAGGTACTTCATGGTGGACTCGACTGCTATTCTGGCCCCCCGATCACAATGTGTGATCCCGGCGGCGGCACCTGCCGGGGACCGTGAACGTCACGGCCTCCGACTTGTTGAGGGCCACCTCCAGGCCGAGGCCCCGGATGCGGTTCACCACCTGTGAGACCGCAGCCGTCGCCAGCAACGCTGCCTCCCTGTACGAGCTCCCCCAGGCCGTGACCAGCGTGTCGTCAGCGTAACACGTCAGGTCCACGCCCGGCTGGAGCTCGTCCCTCAGCAACCAGTTGTACCCGATGTTCCACAGGGGCGGTCCTAAGACGGAACACCGCACCACATGCGGCGCTGGTGTCCGCTATCACGTCCCACGTAGGTGGCACACCTCTCGGACAGATAAGCCCCAACGATGCGGCGGAGGTAGGAAGGCACTCGATGATAGCGCAGTGCCTCCCGTACACAACTCCAGGGCAGGGTGTTGAACGCGTTGGAGATGTCCAAGGACACCGCCAACATCACCCCGCCCCGGGACACCGCTTCCTCCGCTAGGACTCTCACCCGATACAGCGTGTATGGTGGAGCGCCCTTGCCGAAAACCATACTGGCTCTCGTCCAGGTCTGGCCTCTCTTCGCACAAGTGGCCGACGAGGCGGGCTGCGATTATCCGCTCAAACAGCGTTCCCACCTCGTCTAGCAGCACTATGGGCCAGTACGCGGACGGAGAGTCCGCAGGGCACCCCGCCTTCTTGAGCAGGACCAGACGACCAGACTTCCACAATGTGAGAAACTGGCCCTGCTCTAGGCACGCTGTAAACAGCCCTCTTAGTTGGGGCTCTAGCTCGTTCAGAGCGAGGGCTAATACGCAGCCGTGAATCCCGTCGGGCCCCGGAGCCGCAGCACTGCGGCCCCAACTCTGCCTGTGTCACCTCTGGGACGCTGATGGCGTTCTCCTCCGTGAACTCTGCGTCTGTGGGCAAAGCCATCGGCGGCGGAGTGTGCTCCGCTCGTACCGTGCCGGGAAGAGGGCTGAGACAACCTCCTCCAACAGCTCTGGTTGGAAACTCCCCGTGAGTGGGGGCGCCGCAGATCGAAGTTTCTCTCGAACCGCTTGATATGGGCGCCCCCTCGGATGCCCGTTTAGAGTCTCCAACATCTCCTCCCTGGCTTGCGTCTACGCATCGCCGATGGCCAGACACAGTCCTCTTAGCCGCGCGGTACACCTCATACAGCGCGGCTTCTACGTCGTCCGGGACGGAGAAGCCGCGCTGTATGAGGCCGACGTCTCCTCCGGTATCGAGTGTTTTGGCGTCTGAACGCTACGCACTCAACGCGCATACGTGCGATCTCGGCCGACCACCAGTACACCTGGCGCCATGCTGACTGTGCGTGAACCCGGGGCATGGACGCGTCGCAGATTAGCGTCATCGCCCCGCGGAACCACAGCGCCTCAAGTTCGACGTCGACGGGTTCGTTCGTTGCCGACTCCTGGAACCAGGCCTGGACAATGGCGGCCTCCTCGAGAAGTTCCCTGTCCATGCGCTTACGCGCCCAGCGCGGCCCGTCCGTTCGTGGGGCCGATGGACCGCGGCCGCCCGTGGCACAGATTAACTAATAGTTCCTTTGGAACAGATAGTTCACTCCATAGAAAAACATAGATACCTAACGCTATAACTGCCTACAAAAATATTACAGCCGTTCGTGCGCGCTAAAATGTACCTTATGCACACGCTCGAGAGTATCTACTACGTTGTCTGACGTGTGTCGGGTGATCACCTGCGTCAAATTACGCAACGCTAGGGCTTAGGGTTATGAAATGATTACACAAAAGAATAGGTGAATAAAAGCAGTTTTTACATTTTAAAAAGTATATATTTATTCAAAATCACAATTGCCTTACTTTAATATAATGGTCAATGAACTTTTTAGTTTTACCTTCCCGTAAATTTCGATTATTAAATCTATTCGTCGCAAATGTTAGAAATAACTATAACAAGTACTCCTTAGGAAAACATACCTACATATAATTACGTACTATTATAAAACTTTCTTCTTAACATTACACAAAGAACTCTCTATTATAAAAAAAAAGAATCAACAAAGAAAAAATAAATACAAAATATTTACCTTTCCTCCTCGGCTCCTCCTTAGGTAATGTAAAAAAGGATAAACTTTTGTTAGTTGTTTTATTTCGACAGCCGTCTACACTGCAATTTGCGCGACTACCTATTATTAAAGCTGCGGTCGCTGTATCGTACAGAACTATTAATTAAACTGTATCGGAAAAAAATCTCTGTGGTATACGTACCTACACTTAGCGAGCGCGTGGCAACCCGACTGGATTTTGGACGTTCGAACGAAAGCAAGCCGTAGGTACTTAAGCGCGTGACCTTAAACGAGTGACAATACTGTTAGATATCTTTACTGTGCCCGTGGTCTGGGCGGAGACGTCGAAATGGATGTAACAATGATCCGACAACGTCTCCACCTCCACGGCGACACGCCAGCCGCGGATACGGATCACGATAGTAGGACTAGCGAGCGATACGTCCACTATTGACCCGCCTCACTGCCGCACGCACGTGTGGACCGAGCCCGATTAAGAACGGACAACCACTCTGCCATGCTCTGGAGCAAGAGATCTTGTGCTCTGGCAGAGTGGTTGATGTGGCCTTGGCGAAAATGGTAAAATAGTTAAATGTACCCACCTAATGTATAAAATCACCAAAACGTCGAATGTGCGTGGGTCGATTTTACTAACGATTTTCAACATTTTCAACATCGAATATCTTTTTTCCCCTGCAAGCTACAAAGTTGCCCCCGTACAACAAATATATATTTCCAAAGACCTTTCGAATGGTGCCAATTTCAACTTGCTACATGATGGGTACGGGGTGCATAAAAAATCACCCATTGTTCTTTCACAATAAGAAAATGTTATTAATTACAAGAATGATTCAAGTGTTCAACAGTTAAGTAGCATAAGTACACCAAATATTTTAAATTCAGTATGTTTTACATATTGAAACATGCAGCTAAAATAATAATAAAAGATTCGCGAAATAACAATTATAGTAGGTTTGTTGAGGCAGAGCCGAATTAGTATTTGCAAAGTATACATCATCAGACAAAAATAAGCAAATCCAAACTTATCTGTGATAATATTATATAAATAGGTGGTGACTTGTCTCTTACATGAAGTGCGCGTATGAAATATAAAGGAAACGGCTTTAAGATCAACTCTGTTATAATTAAACAGTTCCACCCAACCATGTGACCATCATGACTGTTGAATTTCAGTGCCGGAGTTAGGCTTGGTCTTGACAACATCTTGCAGTGATCTGACCGCAAACAATTTAGCTTCCTCCTTTTCACGAACGAGAATTGTTCCATTTTTAACCTATAAAAATTTGTAGTTATGCTTTTTGGCGGCGTCTCGACATTCACGAAACAACTTTTTGTTTTTTAGAGTCAAATGTTCGTGCATAAATTGGAAACGATGAGCCAGACGTTGCTACTTGTTCGGTAGTTAGACCTTTATTTAAGAGATTGGCACTAAGAATGTTGTCCCGTAATATGCGTGATGTCAGTTTTACAATGATGTTCTTGGGTTTATATTTGTCCTGGTGGGCATGTGTAACTCGATGTATTGAGACAATGTCACTTTGTTTTAGAGTACATTTTATAGAGGACCCTATATTAGCATTAGGGAAACTAGGTCTTCATTTTGCCTTTCAGGGATATTATATATTTTGTTGACAGGACTCGCCAAATCACATCGCCATTCATTAAGTGTACCCCCCCATTTAAGATCAGGTGAGTTGCGGCCCGAATGGTGTCAGACGTAAAGAATAGCACCATTCCATATCTTCCCGTGGGTGTCGTAAGAGGCGACTAAGGGACTCACCAGAGAATGGGCAGCAGCTTTCTCTGTGCCTTTGTAACAACCATACTGCGATCGCTAACCCGCCTGCCAAGCGTGGCGATTATGGTAAAATCCCCTCTTTTGGGGAGGCCTATGTCCAGCAGTGGACGTCTTTCGGCTGAAATGATGAGTTGCGGCCAACCGCAACCCTATAACAATATAAAAAAAAGTTTGTTTTTAAATTCCTTTGACAACTCCTTAATTGCTTGTGACCATTCTGACTCCGGTTGTTTACGCTTGCGCGTTTATACATTTTGTTCACTATTATTAGTGTCGGTGGTCTTGGAGACGTTGTGTAAGTCAGTATCGAGAGTGGAATTTTTATCAGTCATATTGTAGAGAATGGTGATGGTTTCTTTATCCAATAAACTTAGATTGTAATTTTTAAGAAATCCTAAAAGTACTGCAGTTTGTGGGATTCGAACGTAGGGCCGTGTCGCGCACAACGCTATGCCAAAAAGAGCAGCTGTTAACAACACCGCTATCCGTACTTGTTGAGATCCGATGAAAATATTGACAAATAGTTCTAAGCCGCGATTTTTATTAAATGTTTAACTTTTAAAATTTCTTTCTTCTCAAACCAAAATTGTATTAACTATCCACACTCGACAAGAACTAAACACTTTATAGTAACTGTGGTTTCTTCGTTTTTATTTGATTTTCAGCAAAATACAAAAAAGTTTTTAGCGTATCACGTAGCACTGAATTTAGACTATGCTTTGAAATGTAACCGCATATGAAAACCCGTATTTTAATGACTTTTTTAATATTTTTTGAAGGAGAGACAAATACACACTGCTCAGAGCAAAGTTCGCACGACGTATGATGTTCATCCTCCAATCTTCATTGAACAATGTATTTATGAGATTTATAACCACAGGGGTGCCCGTTGTGAAGATACAGAAGCTTGACTTACTAAGAACAAAACTTGAAGACGCAATTGCAGACAAGCAAAAGAAGAATAAACTATCAGACTCAAACATAATCGGGAATACAGGTGGCACAGTCAAGCCGGTTACTAAATCCAAAGAACCTGTCAAATGTGATCAGCGTAGTTTAAATCAAGTAAAAAAATTAAAACAACATTATCATACAGGCACTGGTGAAGAACCTTACAAGTGTGATATATGTCAGCGTAGTTTTAGTGCAAATAATAGTTTAGTCAGTCATATTCGTACACATACTGGTGAAAAGTTCTTCAAATGTGAAACATGTCAGTATAGTTTTAGTGTTAAGAGTCATTTATTAAATCATATTCGTACACACACTGGTGAAAAGCCCTTCAAATGTGAAACATGTCAGCAACGTTTTAGTCGTAAGGTTAGTTTAGTAAGACATATTCGTATACACACTGGTGAAAAGCCCTTCAAGTGTGAAACATGTCAGCATAGTTTTAGTGTTAAGAGTCATTTATTAAATCATATTCGTACACACACAGGTGAAAAGCCCTTCAAGTGTGAAACATGTCAGCATAGTTTTAGTGAAAAGGGTAGTTTAGTAAATCATATTCGTACACACACTGGTGAAAAGCCCTTCAAATGTGAAACATGTCAGCAAAGTTTTAGTCATAAAGTTAGTTTAGTAAGACATATTCCTATACACACTGGTGAAAAGCCCTTCAAGTGTAAAATATGTCAGTATAGTTGTAGTGGTAAGAGTGATTTATTAAAACATATTCGTAAACACACACACACTGGTGAAAAGCCCTTCAAGTGTAAAATATGTCAGCAAAGTTTTAGTATTAAGGGTACTTTAGTAAAACATACTCGTACACACACTGGTGAAAAGTCTTATAAATGTGAAACATGCAAGCATAGTTTTAGTGAAAAGGGTAGTTTAGTAAAACATATTCGTACACACACTGGTGAAAAGCCCTTCAAGTGTGAAACATGTCAGTATAGTTGTAGTTTTAAGAGTGATTTAGTAAGACATATTCGTACACACACTGGTGAAAAGCCCTTCAAATGTGAAACATGTCAGCAAAGTTTTAGTCATAAAGTTAGTTTAGTAAGACATATTCGTATACACACTGGTGAAAAGCCCTTTAAGTGTAAAATATGTCAGTATAGTTTTAGTCGTAAGAGTGATTTAGTAATACATATTCGTACACACACTGGAGAACAGCCCTTCAAGTGTGAAACATGTCAGCATAGTTTTAGTCAAAAGGGTAATTTAGTAAATCATATTCGTACACACACAGGTGAAAAGCCCTTCAAGTGTGAAACATGTCAGCATAGTTTTAGTGAAAAGGGTAGTTTAGTAAATCATATTCGTACACACACTGGTGAAAAGCCCTTCAAATGTGAAACATGTCAGCAAAGTTTTAGTCATAAAGTTAGTTTAGTAAGACATATTCCTATACACACTGGTGAAAAGCCCTTCAAGTGTAAAATATGTCAGCAAAGTTTTAGTCATAAAGTTAGTTTAGTAAGACATATTCGTATACACACTGGTGAAAAGCCCTTCAAGTGTGAAACATGTCAGCATAGTTTTAGTGTTAAGAGTCATTTATTAAATCATATTCGTACACACACAGGTGAAAAGCCCTTCAAGTGTGAAACATGTCAGCATAGTTTTAGTGAAAAGGGTAGTTTAGTAAATCATATTCGTACACACACTGGAGAAAAGCCCTTCAAATGTGAAACATGCCAGCATAGTTTTAGCAATAAGGGTACATTAGTAAGACATATTCGTATACACACTGGTGAAAAGCCCTTCAAGTGTAAAATATGTCAGTATAGTTGTAGTGGTAAAAGTGATTTAGTAAAACATATTCGTAAACACACTGGAGGAAAGCCTTATGAATGTGAAATATGTCAGTATAGTTGTAGTCTTAAGAGTGATTTAGGAAGACATATTCGTACACACACTGGTGAAAGGCCCTTCAAATGTGAAACATGCCAGCATAGTTTTAGTTTAAAGAGTACTTTAGTAAAACATATTCGTACACATACTGGTAAAAAGCCTTACTAATGTGAAATATGTCAGTAAAGTTTTAGTCATAAGGTTAGTTTAGTAAGACATATTCGTAAACACACTGGTGAAAAGCCTTATAACTGTGAAATATGTCAGTATAGTTGTAGTCTTACGAGTGATTTAGTAAGACATTCGTACACACACTGGTGAAAAGCCCTTCAAATGTGAAACATGCCAGCATAGTTTTAGTTTAAAGGGTAGTTTAGTAAAACATATTCGTACATACAGTGGTGAAGAGCCCTTCAAATGTGAAATATGTCAGCATAGTTTTTGTCAAAAGAATAATTTAGTAAAACATATTCGTACACACACTGGTGAAAAGCCCTTCAAATGTGAAACATGTCAGCAAAGTTTTAGTATCAAGGGTAGTTTATTAACACATACTCGTACACACACTAGTAAAAAGCCTTATAAATGTGAAGTGTGCGTTACCCCAGCAAAATAATGTCGACAATAGTAATTTAAATGTTACAGGCAATTAGTTGTCCAGCTTCTGTAATTGTTGCGCACATTTTTAAATTTGTTGCACATATAGATTTTGAGTTATTCCACAAAAACATTATTTTTTATTTTTATTTAATTAGTAGTCTAGACGAGGTAAATGTTGCAACTTATTTTGTATTTGTTCTTCCTTTGACTGCGATGTTATTCAAGATTTTGCTGGAGTAACGTTTGTGGTTTTGCTGGATCTCTGAAACGGATAAGCAGATTCTTATCATCTTTTTTACATGATTTCTTAAGAATTAGTTTGAATTAGTTGGGTAATAAAAAAACAAAATTAATGCACCATTCAAAGGTTATTTAATTAAATATAAAAACCACTTCAATAGGTCTGTGGGTACCATATACAGTACCCACATACTTACGTCAGCGCACCGTGCAGCAGTCGCGGCGCGTACAGACAACATACCGCAATTGGAACTGGACGCGCACTGAGGAGCTGCGCCGGCGACAGAGATTTTTATATCTCGAGAGCAGGCAGCGCTATACGTGCGCGCATGTGTACGAAAGAGATAGGTGTTCGAACATAAATTTTAGGTAAACCCGCTGTTTTAGAAATTAAGGTAATTGTGCTGTTCTCCCATTGGTCATTTAATTTATTATGATTCGTTCCCCGATAATAAATTGTAACCCCGTAGAATTAAGGTAAGGCAGGTGATTTTTATGAATAAATCAGTATTGGTTCTACAACAACGCTTTTCATTTCCGAAGTCCCAACAACTGGTGACCCCGAACGCAGAAAATCATGACAGAGAACATAAGCGAAGGAAGTTCAATGAAGCCCGAACTAGACTTGGCCGCAGTCTCTGTCCAGTCAAGACTGCTGCCGTTTTGGCGGGAGATTCCACGGGCCTGGTTTATTCAATTTGAAGCCGTTGTGGATCCGTTGAAGACTTCAGATGATCAGAGATACCGATACGTATTACAACAGTTGCAATGTACTGATCTACAGCATATCACGGACATCTTATACAATCCGCCTGCAACGGACAAATATGAAGCAGTGAAGAAACGACTGCTCACAGTGTACGACAATTCCGACGTAAAGAACTTTCAGAAGCTCATCAGTGGCCTGGAACTAGGAGATCAGAAACCAAGTCAGCTGTTACGAAAAATGCGAGAACTTGGGAGCGGCATGATCACGGACGATGGGTTAAAGATTGAGTGGCTCAACCACCTACCCACACAGATGCGCGTCGTACTGTCGGTCAACACGGAATCGTCGCTGGACACACTTGCCGCCATGGCCGACAAGATGGCGGAATATTCAGAGCCCACGACGTCGACGGTCGCCGCAGTGACAACTACCACGACACAAGATCCCGTACTAGCCGCGCAACTTGACGTAATGTCAAAACAAATGGAAAAACTATGCCTAGAAGTGGCAGAGCTACGCGGACGCTCATCGCAACGTTACCGACGCCCGTTTCGTTCTCGGTCACGTTCACAATCACGGTCGCGACAAGGGAACAGGCCTACAGTCAAACCAGGCGATTCTACGTGGGACTGCAAGTTCCACCATCGCTTCGGCGACAAGGCAAGGCGCTGCGAATCGCCGTGTTGCCGAAGAAACAAAAATCAGCCGTCGTTAAACTAGCTCCGACATCGACCGTGGCGGACGTCGGTGTCCCGTGTGCTAACAACCGCCTATGTGTTTACGACCGCGATTCCAGAGAACGTTTTCTTGTGGACACAGGCGCCGACATTTCGGTGTTAGCCGCAACAAACAAACGAAGGATGAAAACTGCCAACGCCTACAGACTATATGCGGCAAACAATACGCCCATCAACACTTACGGTGAGAAAACACTCAGGCTGAATCTTGGCCTTCGTCGCAGTTTTCTCTGGCAGTTCATTGTGGCAGACGTCAAGACGTCTATACTAGGAGCCGACTTTCTACGTCACTTCAAACTGCTGGTAGATCTGCACAGGAAGAAACTCATAGACAATGTCACGGATTTATCGGTTGATGCGCTCGAGATAACAACAGATGAAGAAACAATACACGTCATTAGCTCCGATCAAGTTTACTATGACATCTTGAAGCAATATCCGGAGGTGCTACGATCAATGTCCCTGAAAGAACCCGCAAAACACGACGTCGTTCACACCATAACAACGACAGGCCCCCCACTCTTCGCCCGACCCCGCCCGCTTCCACCTGACAAATACAAGGCTGCAAAAGAAGAATTTGATCACATGTTGGAGATGGGCATCTGTAGACCCTCAAAGAGCCCGTGGGCGAGTCCACTACATGTCGCTAAAAAGAAGGACGGAGGACTCCGGGTTTGCGGTGACTATCGCAGACTAAACTCAGTCACGCTACCCGACCGTTACCCAATACCCCGCATACAAGACTTCACCTACCAACTGAATAACATGAGGATATTTTCAAAACTAGATCTCAAGATGGCATACTACTGGATACCAATAAGTCAAGATGACGCTCAAAAAACAGCCATCACCACACCATTTGGGCTGTTTGAATTTAAATGTATGACGTTTGGTTTACGCAACGCCAGCCAGACGTTCCAGAGGTTCATGCATCAAGTGCTACGGGGCATAGACAACTGTTTCTGTTATATCGACGACATTTTACTCTACTCGCACAATGAAGAGGAACACAAGCATCTCTTACATCAAGTACTCGATCGTCTCAAAGAATACGGCGTCATGTTGAAAGTTGAAAAGTGCGAGTTTGCTAAGGAAAAGATAAATTTCCTTGGCTACGAAGTATCAACAAACGGCATCAAACCAACTGAAGAGCGAACAAAGGTGATATCACAATACCCGAAACCAAAGACAATCGCCGATTTACGACGTTTCCTCGGCATGCTCAATTTTTATCGTAGCTGCTTACCCCGTCAAGCTGAATCCCAAAATGAACTGAACAAATTTCTACATAACCGGAAGCGTAATGACAAAACACCGATCGAGTGGAACGAAGCAGCGGAAATAGCTTTTGAAAAGTCGCCAAAGCATTCTAAAAGCTACAGAACTGACACATCCAGTGCCTGGCTGTGCCCTTGCCATAATGACAGACGCTTCAGACTACAGCCTAGGCGCTGTATTGCAACAGAAAATCAACAACGTGTGGAGACCTCTCGCTTATTATTCCAAAGCGATGAGTATGACGCAGCGCCGCTACAGTGTATACGACCGCGAGTTGTTAGCGATGTATACCGCTGTGAAGCATTTCCGAACCCTCATCGAAGGAGCCGACGTTACGGTGTATACAGACCACAAGCCACTCGCCTACGCATTATCACGCCCAGCGAGTAGCAGCGACACACCTCGTCGAAAGCGACAGTTGCACTTCATCAGCCAATTCTGCGCCAACATTAAGTATGTACGAGGTGAAGAAAACATAGTGGCCGACGCGCTATCCCGCATAGAAGACATTCAATGCCCAACTATTATCGACTATAACCAATTAGCGAGCGAACAAGCGAATGATCCAGTGTTAAAACAACTTAAAAACCAAGCAAACTTGAAATTCACTGACGTCACGATGCCTGGGATAAGCCGACCAATCACGTGCGAAGCTACAACTGGGACGCCCCGACCATATCTGCCGACTACATATCGTTTTGATGCATTCAAAGCTCAACATGATTTATGTCATCCCGGGGCAAGGACAACACGAAAACAGACGTGCTCGAAGTTCTTTTGGCCCAACATGAACAAAGATGTCAACAACTGGACAGGAGCGTGCCTCAACTGCCAGCGAGCTAAGGTACATCGCCACGTCGTAACACCACTGAGTGAATTCCCGCCTTCTGAAAGATTTTCACATATTCATCTGGATTTAATTGGCCCACTTCGACTATCAAATGATTGCCGTTACTGTGTAACTATCATCGACCGTTGCACCAAGTGGCCAGAAGCCGTTCCAGTGCTCGAGATTACCGCAGTGAAAGTCGCCAAAGCCCTTTATGAGAATTGGATAACAAGATTTGGCTGTCCCCTACGAATATCCACGGATCAATGCCGCCAATTCGAATCACAGCTATTCGGTTCGCTTATGAAGAAATTCGGCATCTCACGAATACGCACCACAGCCTATCATCCACAGTCAAATGGCCAGATCGAGAGATGGCATCGAACATTAAAGTCAGCATTAATGGCTCGTGGAACTACCAATCAGTGGACAGAAGATCTACCCGCCGTGCTACTAGAACTGCGCACTGCATTACGTAACAACAATCTCAGCCCGGCAATGATGACGTACGGGACGACACTACGCCTGCCATCAGACTTCATCGTGTCTACCAAAACAGATATCAATGAATGCGACTACGTACGACGTCTTATGGAAACAATGGCATCGGTCAAAAGTGCGCCGGTTTTAATCGTTTAGACAGATTAAAACCGGCCTACATGTACAACGAGCCGTGTGAAGATAAAGATGACCATCGTGATAATGAAGCTATCCAGATCCAGCCCTACACGACCAAATCTGGCAGAGTCGTGAAGCCCGTGGTACGCTTCACTTAGAGGGGAGTGATGTGGGTACCATATACAGTACCACATACTTACGTCAGCGCACCGTGCAGCAGTCGCGGCGCGTACAGACAACATACCGCAATTGGAACTGGACGCGCACTGAGGAGCTGCGCCGGCGACAGAGATTTTTATATCTCGAGAGCAGGCAGCGCTATACGTGCGCGCATGTGTACGAAAGAGATAGGTGTTCGAACATAAATTTTAGGTAAACCCGCTGTTTTAGAAATTAAGGTAATTGTGCTGTTCTCCCATTGGTCATTTAATTTATTATGATTCGTTCCCCGATAATAAATTGTAACCCCGTAGAATTAAGGTAAGGCAGGTGATTTTTATGAATAAATCAGTATTGGTTCTACAACAACGCTTTTCATTTCCGAAGTCCCAACAGGTCCTAACACTTTGAATAAGAGCTCGAAAGACTTACTTTAAACGTTGTTTTGTAGCTTATATCTGTCTTCAAATGTATGTGAAGTTTCATTAGTATCCTGTTAGTAATAAACAAATTATGATGAAATTCAGTTCTCCACTTTGACGGTCATAATGCGCGCTTAGTTATTTGGCCTCCGATAACCCTGTATGTGAATTTATAAACTAAATGATATATCAATAATTAGTTACTTAGTTCAGTTATATTCCTGTAAAAGTTCAGCGCAGTACATCTTCACTTTTAAAATATAAATTAAGATTTAAAACCATCGCAGAAAATAACAGATATAGAATAAATGTTTTAAGTTCACATTATACCTACTAATACTTACATATATCGTTTAAAAATCACAAAGTGATGGTAATATAATATAACATCACAATGTAAGTAGTAAAGTGCTTACAGTAAGCCCCACTGTTTTATACTCTTATTTCAAATATCACAATAGTTTTTCCTAGCTAAATACGGATAGTTGTATTCTAAAAATGACTTAAATTATTTCAAAATCACATCGAATATTGAACAGTGTACGCGTCTGTACCGAACTTGTAAGGTGTATTATACTAAACATTTTAGAAGGTAGCATAATGTACTGCGCGGTCGCTTTTTTGTAACCTCCTTAATATAGTCGGGTTATCACGGTGTTGCGCTTCCTAATGGCTTTTATTTTATTATCTCGTTAATTATTGTATGTACTACGCTGAAATTTTACAGGAATATAACTGAACTAAGTAACTTATTATTGATATATCATTTAGTTTATATATTCACCTACAGGGTTATCGGAGGCCAAATAACTAAGCGCGCATTATGACCGTCAAAGTGGAGAACTGAATTTCATCATAATTTGTTTATTACTAACAGGATACTAATGAAACTTCACATACATTTGAAGACAGATACAAGCTACAAAACAACGTTTAAAGTAAGTCTTTCGAGCTCTTATTCAAAGTGTTAGGACCTATTGAAGTGTTTTTATATTTAATTAATTAACCTTTGAATGGTGCATTAATTTTGTTTTTTTATTACCCAACTAATTCAAAATTAATTCTTAAGAAGTCATGTAAAAAAGATGATAAGAATCTGCTTATCCGTTTCAGAGATCCAGCAAAACCACAAACGTTACTCCAGCAAAATCTTGGATAACATCGCAGTCGAAGGAAGAACAAATACAAAATAAGTTGCAACATTTACCTCGTCTAGACTACTAATTATATGGCTAATATTTGTTTAAATATTCCCATTATAAAAGAAAATGTCTGGCTGCGGTAACGTTACCCCAGCAGGAAATGTTTTTGTGGAATAACTGAAAATCTATATGTGCAACAAATTAGAAAATGTGCGCAACAATTACAGAAGCTGGAGAACTAATTGCCTGTAACATTTAAATTACTATTTTCGACATTATTTTGCTGGGGTAACGCACACAATGTGAAACATGCCAGCATAGTTTTAGTAATTAGGGTAGTTAAGTAAATACTTTCGTACTGGTGAAAAGCCCTTCAAATGTGAAACATGTCAGCAAAGTTTTAAAGTCAAAGTCAAATCATTTATTTTAATTAGACCATTAAAAGGCACTTTTGAACGTCATATAAAAAAAGAGTTGATTCTAGTTGCCCCTTCCAAAAGGTAGTTTCGTATAGAGAAGAATGGGCAAGAAACTCCATATTATTTGGCATGTGACGATGCACAGCATCTGTGAGAGGGCGCTGTATACTTCCCCCGTTTATTGTTAGCCAATCACAGCTTGTTGACGTCTTATCCACGACCAATCAGCGCAGAGTTCCGGTAGTGACGTGGTCCCAATACTCAATACTCAATTATTTATTGCATTCCTCAATGTATTTGCTTAGGTGGTAAGTTGGTAAACATTTGTAGTAACAATCGTGGACCCTGTCGGGCACAGCAAAACATAGATTTGAAGGACTACTAATTTATACATGCAAACTAATACTTAATCTAATTATAATTTAATGTAACATGTTATTAATTATTAATTACATCGATAATTTTATTCATTATTAATTTAATTAAAAAAGAAATATTATTCATTAAAATTATTCTGTCAGTTCTATAGATTTGTCAATTAAATATCAATTTAAAAAAAAAAAAAATATTCATTAAAATTATTCTGTCAGTTCTATGGATTGGTCAATTAAATATTCATTTATGCTATAATAACATTTATTTATTAGTATTTTTTTTAATTTATTTGTAAAAATTGCAATCTTTTTCTCATTTCTGAGTATCTCGGGTAGTTTATTGTATATTTTTATTGACATGACCAGTGGACTAGATGAGTGCATTTTTAATCGGGATGTCGGTATGTTTAATCGTGTTTTGTGTCGGAGTGTGTATCTTGTCTGTATGTCTTCTCGTTTAGTGTAAAAATCTTGATGTGTGTGTGCGAATTTACAGATTTCTAGTATGTATATAGAAGGAAGAGTTAGAATATTTAATTTTATGAAATGGGGTCT
Organism: Charanyca ferruginea; assembly: GCA_947361185.1. Lineage (NCBI taxonomy): Eukaryota > Metazoa > Arthropoda > Insecta > Lepidoptera > Noctuidae > Charanyca > Charanyca ferruginea. Next base: position 3,112,946 of record OX376081.1, on the reverse strand, counting down.
GCAGCTATCCGTTTGTTTTAAATTAACTAAAATACGAAGTAACTTTCTTTGAATAGTGAACAGAGCCGGTGCGTCTGTGCTATTCCCCCACATTATTACGCCGTAGTTAGCTTAACTATGCATAACTGCATGAGCATAGGCGTAGTAGGTAACCAAAGCAGTTTGCAAGTTTGTGGTCTTTTTTATTTCACGAAGAGCGTACACAAATTTGGAAAGTTTGGATTTTATTTTCTGTACGTGTGATTTCCAATTGATGTTTGAATCTATAGTTAAGCCTAGCAGTGGAAATTCATTAACTGATTCTATATTAATATTGTTAAATGAAAAATTTACATGAAGAGGATTTTTTTGGTGGGGGTGAAATGTTATTAATTTAGTTTTAGCAAAATTAATTTCTAGATTATGTTCGGTCATCCAGGTGATTGTTTTAGTGAATATATTATTAAGGATATTATTTAAATGTACGTTATCATGACAGGAAGTAAGAATAGAAATATCGTCCGCAAACAAAACGCATGGTCCGGACTCCATTATGATTTTTGGCAGATCGTTAATGTATAGGAGAAAAAGAAGACAGCCAATAACACTCCCTTGGGGTATTGATTCGTTTATTGCCTTGATGTTGGATCGAAAGTTCTGGAGTTCATTCGTTTTATTGTTGAAGAATTCTACTTCTACTAATTGCGCTCTGTTTTCTAGGTAAGACTTGAACCATTCATATGATTTGCCGCGAATTCCGACTCCGTAGAGCTTATTCAATAATATACCATATTGCACTTTATCGTAGGCTTTGGTCATATCAAGCAGTATGCCGATTGCGTATTTTTTAGTATTTATTATATTTAGGGCTTCTTGTATAAATTTGAAAACTGCTAGTGATGTGGATTTATTTCTTCGAAAGCCATTTTGGCATTCATCAAATATTTTATATTTCTCACAGAAGGTGTACACACGATTACTTACACATTGCTTTTTCAAAGATCTTTGAAGCTGTAGGCAGAAGGGCTATTGGGCGATAGTTATTAGGGTCTGTTTTGCTATTTTTTTTGTGTAAGGGTTTCACTAGTGCGATTTTTAGCTGATCAGGGAATACGCCTTCTTCAAATGATTGGTTTATTAATTTGAAGAATGGCAAAGTGAGTTCATCCGCAATTCCTGAGTAAACTAGGTGGGAGTTCGTCTATTCCGTGACTGTTTTTGTTTTTTAGGTTTTTTATCAGAGTGCTTATTTCATAAGGGTCTACAGGGGCCAGGAACATTGTGTTTTGGGTCGGTGAGAGCACTTGGGTACCTTTTGGCTCATTTGTTCGTAAAGGGCTTTCTTCGCCGATCGATGCAAAAAAGTTGTTAAAAATGTTTGCAACTTCCTTTGGTTCCGAGGTTGTTTTATTGCTGTTAGATTGTAGTGTTATGTTATATTTTTCTTTTTTATTTATTTTATTGGTACGTTCATTTATTATATTCCACATTGTTTTGACTTTATTATTAGATATTTTTATTTTATGAATGTATTGTAATTTTCTTGCTGTAGATACTATTTTTTTAAATAATTTCTCATATTTTTTATAATATTTTGTTATTATTGGGTTGCTAGTTTTAAGGGTAAGTGTATTTTTGCAGGAGATTTTGATGCCTTTGGTTAACCAATATTTTTTGTAATTCGTTTTTATTTTTATTTTTTGTTTAGGTATGCATTCGTTCAGGATATTAGATAATGTATCGTGAAATGCCTTATAGTTGTCATTCATATTGTTATTTGTTGATATAATAGTGTTCCAATCTATGGTATTTAGAGCACATTTAAATTTTAATTTGTTTATATTGTTAAATAATCTCTTATAAGCGTACCAAGTAGGTTGTGTCGTGGTTACATTTGGTATGGTGATGTGTATCACTGTTCCGCAATGATCTGAGAAACCTAATTCTTTAACGGAGGTGCTTATTTTGTTTGTATTCAAGTTTGTGAAAATCAAGTCTAAACATGTGGATGTTGTTTGTGTTATACGTGTGGGTTCTTATATGTGTTGTGTTAGTTTGTATTCTAACATTAAATCTAAGAATTGACTAATTTTCCTGTTATTCTCCAAGATATTCATATTAAGATCGCCGCCTATAATAACATTAAGCTTAGAATATTTATCGTTTATAAAATTCAAAATTAGTTTTAATTGATTATTAAAAATATCTTCAGCTTTTTTGTTCCAGTAAATCGTTACTAATAATATATTTTCTTTTGGCAGTTCGATTGCGCATAATTCTAATATAATTATATTCTATTGACATAACTGAGATATCACTTCTCTCTATGTAATCGATGTGATTTTGAAGCAAGATGCAGACGCCACCACCCCCGCGTTTACTTCGGCAATATGACGCTGCAATTTTATATCCGGTGAATTGAATCATTGATAACTTTTCCTTTGATAACCATGTCTCTGATATGCACACGGCGTTATACATATTGTTTTGTTCGAAAAATGCTTCTTACACATGTGTTTTATTATAAATACTTTGGATATTTTGGAATAAAATTTTAAATTGTTGGCCTGTGTTTGCGAAAGGAATAATTTCCAGTATTTATGCCACTAATTGTTTGACTGGGTAGACATTCGCTGGTCATATCGTTTTGGATTAATTTCAGACTATTTTTCCTTTCGTTGGTTGAGTTATGTAAATGGTTTGTCTGAATTGGTAATTTTATAATTTTTCCTTCGATATATAATTGATTGTTTCGAATCACTGAAAAAAAGCCTTTTTTTCTAGCTTTTATCATTTCTTCTCGCATGTGTTGCCTTTCTTTGCGTGCGTTTTCATCTAAAAATTCGGATAAAGATATTCTTGTTTCTTGAAAGTAGTGAATATTATTTAAGATGTATTTTACCATTCTTTTGCTGTTACTAATGGTCGGGCACTGGTGTTATTTCTGCCTAATCCACGGAATAATAAAAACAAGGGGAAGTGCCACGCAGCCATCGAACGTGTGGCACAATTATGTGGAAATGATCAACATTGGTCCAGTCGAGATCAACTACTTGCACCGACGAGACATATCGCACAATGTCGCACGTAAGGAAAAAAATACAACCCTGCCCTATTATGCATTTTTTACACGCAAAAATGATAGCAGGGCAAAGAATGTTTCTTGCAGAGGTATATCGTATCACCAAAAAGTATAAAACTATCATATATTTCAATATAATCGATTTTTATTGACAATACCATATTTTTACTTTGACTCGAACAAAAAACTACCTTATGTCTATTCATTAAAGTCTAAATTAGCTTGCTCGCTGTCTTGACTGTAATCGTTTTACGTGGCATAAATTCTAGAAACTTCGACGCTACTCGTTTAGGGATGCGACACATTAATGCAAATAGTTCGTGTCGATAAAACAATAACATGTAGGTATGTTTAGTACCAAACTTTTTTTTAATAAATAAAAGTACGAGTTTGAAGTAATGAGTTTTAAAAACCTTATAGCTAAATTCTGGCAAATAGTCATTTATCCGCGGTTAGACGTAGGCCTATAAATATTCTATTATATACTTACATGTATATAGTTTATCTTCACAAAAATTAAGATGTCAATTATGTTTTTAAAAGACTGTCACGTATTTAAAAAGGATATTGTCATGTCTAAAATAATGCGTCATTTCATTGGGACGTCAATCAATTTTCTACATACAATCATATTACGGACTCATATTATCACAGAAAAATATGTCAATATACGCATACATAATTAATTAATCGTCATTTTTGATCCATTACGTGTTAAACTATTGTTATTTCTGAACGCAGCTATCTGTCAATCTAACTCTAATGTCAAGCTTGCCTCCATAATTTTTCCCTCTACTCCGATTCTCTGTGAAAAATGGCGTGTGACTCGCTAATAAATAGATTGTGATTATAAAGTACGTCTAAAGTTTTATTTCATCGGACTCTGATCATAATAAATAACAGCAGAGCGTGGTTGATCATAAAGAAAATGACGTCGGGATCGGGAACATGTAATTTTCCGAAACTCAATGAAAACATATCATTCTCTAATTGGAAGTTTCGAGTAAAAGTTTTGCTAGAAGAAAGAAGTCTCGCTAGCATTTTGGATAAAAAATGTGACAAGGACATAAAGGAGGATGTCGAGGCTGATGCGAAAGCCAGGTCCATCATTGTACAATGTTTGACGGACCGATACCTAAACATTATCAAAAAATGTAAAACAGCGGCCGAAATGTTAACCTCTTTGGAAGAAGTGTTCGAGCGAAAAAGTGTATTCAATAAGCTTTTCTTACGAAAGAAGCTAATCGCTATGAAATGTTCCAGTGGCCAAAGTCTACAAGACCATTTTCTACAATTTGACAACCTCATAACACAATTGGAAACAGCCGGAACAAAGATGGAAGACAGCGACAAATTGACACATTTATTCCTTACACTACCGGAGGAATACAACACTGTGATAACTACTTTAGAAACCATGAGTATCGAAAAAGAACTTACTGTAGATTTTGTAAAATCTAGATTGTTAGATGCAGAGTTGAAATTTAAGGAAAAGAAAAGTGAAGTAGTAGATAGCAGTTTTTATACATGCTATAAATGTGGAAAAGAAGGACACATGGCATACCAATGTGACAAAAAGACTGAAAACGAGAAGCAAAGACTGCGAGGTAGAGGAAAACTTAGAATGAGAAGTAGAGGTCATTCAGGTTTCAGAGGTACATCTAGAGGGCAAGGACATGTAGTACAGTCAAAGGAAAATTACAATGAAATGTTTATCGCTTCTAGTTCTAGCACAAGTTCATGCACAGAACACTTAATGCACACTGATGCATCGGAAATCACTCTTGTTATAGATTCAGGAGCAACGCATAACTTTATACAAGAAAAGTATGAAAAATGTATGTCTAATGTAACAGAACTACAAGTACCAATTCAAATAAAAATTGCTAATGGAGAAGTATTGTGTGCGAAGAAGAAAGGTTATTTGAAAAACTATGTACTATGAAAACATTTTTAAATACTCTGATCATAATAAATAACATTACGTACATTAAAAAGATCAATTTAAACACTGTAGGTAATTACATTTCTTACATTGTACAAATTATCGACAACTTGACCACATCTCTCATTGAATTGAAAAATAAATAACAGTTGCATGCGAAAATGACATCTATTTATAGTAACAATAGATGTCATGTTAAGTCATTTGGTAACAGCGCTCTCTAGCGTCGAATAGCTAAACTCGTTGGACATTGCTCGAATCGGATTGTTAGATGGAAAAAATATTTTTAGTGATTTTGACATGTAAAATAATAGCAACGTTCGTCAGTTGTGATACGGTTTAATTTCAAACAACAATAAATAAGCTTTTCGCCAAAGTTGCGTTTCTAATTTGTAGCCAATTATATCATCGTTTTCTGTGTATTGCAAGTACATTTTAATTTGCAAATGTGTGAGTTTGGCGACACTGGATCCAGTATTAAGTAAGACTAAGGGCACTTCCTCTTGTTTTTATTATTCCGTGGCCTAATCTATACATATTTTCTATATAGCCCCTTAGGTCCACACGCTGAATATCTTGAAACATTTCAAGTACTCTGTCGTGTAGAACTGTTTCCGGTTCTTACTCGGCAAAGCCATAGATTACTATTTTCTTTAAATTACTTTCTGTGCATGTTACAACTTGGGACGTGGGTATGTTTTTTAGTCCTGATATTTCTTTCTGTAGTTTTTCGTTCTCTATTATTAAGCTTTCTATTTTTATGTTAATTTTTTCAATTTCTAGTTTTCTTTGGTCATTTTGTTTTGACAGGTAAGTTGTTTTTTGTTCAAGATCTTCGGTAAGCTTAGCAATAGCTTTGTTTATTTCTGTTTTTATTGTACTCCGCAAATCAGATATAATAGTTTCATTATTTTCTTTTAAACGTATCATAATCAATTCACTTGAAACTTTGTAATGATAGTTCGGCTTGAATGTGGGTACTCGCGGAGTTTTTAGCGGTTTGGAGTGTATCGCCTAGTAAACTAAGGTCTTCAAAAGTTGTATCATCAGTGGGGTATGTCGTTTTCTTTCTAAGTGTGACGTTGCTTTCTTCACAAGGTGAAATTATTTGGTGGTTGGTAATTGTGTTTTGTGAGCGTATAGGAGTATTAGTATTACCCATTTTGGGCATTTTACAGCGGCAGTCTTGACATTTCCATATTTTTTTGAGATCTGAAGTCAGTGATTTATTAAAACAAACAACAAATAACGCAATAAATTCTTTTTAGAATTTTATTGTAATTTTTGTCTTTTAGAATGAAAGTGCCAGATATCGTAAAAAAAATAATCATCTAAGGTAAAAAAAAAATATCACTAATTCTACCATTGAGTTATATGTACTACTATACCCTGTCCATTGGGTTATTGGTTTTTTGACAGCTGCCTTATAATGTAATTATTCCCGATTAGGTATGTACCATAGGTACGTTAAAATGTGTAATAAAACAAATATATAAACTGCCTAATCTTGTTGGATTATCTTATTTATGACCTCTTACAGACATTATAATACAGGTATGCGTATCAGTTTTTACAAAAAACATAAATTTATATTGTTTACTAGTCGCAGCTGTCAAAAAACGATTAAACCAGTGGACAGAGTGTAGTACATATAACAACCACAATGAATTCTACGTCGTAGCAAAGAGAAGAGTACCTACCTACAAATTTTATATACCTGTAGGGACCTATGCTATGGCTATCAATAGTCTAAGCTTTTAAAGATTTGAACTGAAACAAATAATACATGAAAGTAAGTACAAAATAATATTGTAATCATTAATTCTCTCTTTAATAAATCTCTAATTATTATAAATAATAATATTATTAACACACTGAAAGAAAGTGAAAGGTGATTAACTAAAAAGAAAATGATATATCCACATTATTTACACAATATTGTTTTTTTCTGAAATTAATATATCTACATAATCCACTCATTCTAAGCATTCTTCAATAACATATGGTGAACGAGATTTCAATGATGGATAAGTGTAGCACCTAAAGAGGATGAGACAGCATTGCATGGCACAATATTCTGCGGACAAGGGGGGCATCATTCAGATTAATGTGGAGTTCGGATGGCTTAACTTTAGATTAGCTGCCGTCGAGTTGGAAGTCCATATTTTTTTTATAGATAGATCATATTTTGAGAAGCCTCCATGTGAAGTTTCAAGTTGCGGAGATCAACGGTTTACGAAAAAATAAAAAATGAAAGTCATAAAAAAATTGAAACTTTTCGTAATATTTTGTCACTTTTGAGATTCAGTCTCGTCATACAACGTTTCGTTTTACCTATGGACAACGCACTAATGTTTTTCTTCATATTATTAATGAAATAAATATACTTTTCACGCATATTTCAATATACTACATTATATTTAACTGATTTAAGTTAGTTTAACACAATAATTTTCCGACTGTTGCTGATATGTGAAATAAAACGTATAATGACGCCATTTTGTGTTGTCACTGTCACTTGACTTAGCCTGTCAGTCAGCCAAATATACTATCCTAGTTTGGAAGTACGAAGTAATCCTTCTAGTGCGGTTCCGACATGGATAGGGGGTATCCTTCTAGGGCGGAATCGACATGGTTAGGTTAGGTTAGAACTGTGACGCCCTACGCACGAGGCGAGCGAGCGTGCCGCGGCAGCGGCCGCCGAGTGCCAGAACCAAATCGCTTTTAACAGCCAAACTTATAATATACTCCGAAAGTTAGGTTAGAATATAAAAAAAATCATAACTCAAAATGGGGGGGGGGCTCCGCAACTTTTCGTTCACAGGATGGGTGCTACACCTCCCCCCCCATCCCCTCCCTTGAATCGACGGCAGCTAATCTAAAGTCCTACCTTGAAATTGTTTAATTTAATGGTACTACTAATAATATACCTACTACAATGCGCCAGATTCCAAAGAAAATGTCTGGAAGCTGAAATACTGTTCACCCGGATGTTGAAGAAGGATTACGAGGTGAGGGATTTTTTATGTCAGATATTTTCTCATAATGTCTAATGTAGAAATGATTCCTCTCAAGCTCATTCTTTAGCACAGAACACACATTACTTTACTTTCGGTAGTCGGTGGCAATACAAAACAACAAACACAAAGCCACCGCCACCGACTTCCGAAAGTAAAGTAATGTGTGTTCTGTGCTAAAGTTATTTATCACTTTTTAGTTTTTGAAGGCGGTTTTCTTTTTTTGAAAAAACTTTTTTTAAATAAAATTTCAATTACATTACTACATATTTTAACTCGTGAGTCATGCGCATAGTTTAAGAGACATACCGAAAATATTTCGGTGATTTACGTGGTAAGAGACAGAAACTACATAGAGTAATGATAGTTAGCCATAGGTATACGCTAGAAAAGTTACAATAAAAGATTTTAATTTGGGTTGTGTTTTTATTTCCTATTTGAGGTTCTTACATATAAGCATTCATATTAGGGCTGGCGTTGACTGACGTCGCGGCACGGCAAAGGATTTTATTTTTGATCAAGTTATTTTTATTCTTATTTCATCGAGTTCAGAATTCATATTGCTTTATTTCGTAATGCATTGTGTATCATGATGTAAACAAACTTAGACCAGATATTTGTTTAGCCTAGGCCTTAATGGTAAACAGAACGTAGATATTTATAAATAAATCACTAAATGGAAAGCTACTACTTATAGCGATGTCCTGGAAAAAATAAAATAAAGGTCACCCTACTTAGAAAGAGGGTTGGCCCACCAAAGAGCGAGATAGTGGTAGATAGGTATGGCTTCAAGTAGGTATTCGAAGTTTTGGCACCATCTTTACTTATAAGCTTCTTGCTTATAGCGATGTCCTGGGAAAAATAAAATAAAGGTTAACCTACTTAGAAAGAGAGGGTTAAATAGGTATTCGAAGTGTTGACTCCATTTTAATCTACAGCTTCATGGTCCCACAGAGGCCACAGAGTACTTTTATGTTCTGTACAGTCTGACAGCAATACACAAATAAAATGTACTCTGAGGCAATACAGCATTGCTGATTGCATGGCACTGGCATGAAGCGAATATTATTTCTTGCATAGCATATAATAAATTGAAGGATTGAAGGTGAAGCATTAAAGCTGACAGCTGTAGATTAAAGTTAAAGTGAACAAACAAAACAAGGGACTGTACAGTTTTGTAATAGCGATTCTATACCTACTTGTTATAATTTAGTAAAATACTTAAGTGGTAGGTTGTTTGCTGAATTTTTCCATTAATAAGCACCACAAAGTCAATGTAAAACCTGCTAGCTTTGCCAACGGTGGCTGATTTTGCCATAACCAACTTCTGAGGGAAAAAGTGTAGTTACATCCATACACATAACAGTTTTTGTCATACAGTATGTATGCCTTTATAGTAAAATGTATGAGTTAAATGGCAACACCGAATGAGATGTGGCAACCTAGCTTGTTTTTGAGATATCATTTTCGTCGGTTACTTTTTTCGAATGTTGGTGGCGTACAACTTAGTACTCCGGAACTTCTACAAAAACAATTTACATGTTGCAATTTCACAATACTTTCTATTACATGTTTCTATTTCCTTTTCTATCTAAAATGTTGTTTCCATTGGAAATAATATTTTAGATCTCAATTACTCAATTACTTGATCTCAATTACTTGTTTTGACTTTCACAAGTCCCGTAAATGGACCAAAATGATTTGACTAGACACTGTTTAACATTGATGGGACGTGTATAAGTCGTTAAATGCTGTAGTCGCTATCCAGTTTATCTTTAGGTTAATTTCATGAGTACTTTGTGTACAAAATATTGACTAAATAAACATTTACTTTTCCTTTTTTAGAAGATGGAAAAACGACGTTGCCTATTGTATAATATAATAATAATAATAATAATAATATGTGGGGACATTTTCACACACGGCCATCTGACATATGCACACTCACAATATATAATATGCACACTCACTAACTCACTAGTTGGCTCGCCAACGCACCACCGCCCAGGCCGGCAGTCCGACAACGACTGGCCGCCCCACCTATCGCACCGGTATTTATAACCAAGCGACGTATGCGCCCGAGACAACGTCATAATACTGTTTTCGGTTTGTAGCGTGATATATTGATATCTCTACATACACTACACCTATATTAATAAATACCTAGTCACAACGAATAATAGTGCGTCTTGATCTCACTAAAATTGATTGTTTTTTTTTTTTTTACTTTTATTAAATTTCTCCTACTATGAAAACATTTTTATTTGACAACCCTAACTTCTTCTTTGAAATATTTTGGAAAGGTTGGTGAAATTTGCCCACAGAGTACTTTTAATATACCTATAGGTAATTTTTCTCCTTCGAGTTAAATTACCAGTGCTAAATAATCTAAAGTTTTCGCTTTTATTTTACGGGATATAGGAAGAGTCACTCTTCCTATAACCCGTAAAATAAAAGCGAAAACTACTACTACTACTACTAACTAAATTTCATTTTTATTTTCATTCATATGGCAAATTTACCAGAAGTGACAGCTGACTTTGCCATATTTGTTTATAGGCTTAAAATAAATTTTAATACAAAAATAAAATTAAATTTGGTAATAATATAAATTGTAATTGTAATGTAGGTTACTCATTATGTTTTCATCACTACATAGTATAAAACAAAGTCGCCTTTTCTGTCCCTATATCCCTATGTGCGCTTAAATCTTTTAAACTACGCAAAGGATTTTGATGCGGTTTTTTTCAATAGATAGAGTGATTCAAGAGGAAGGTTTATATGTATAATACATGCATCATATACTAAGGCAACATTGCTAATTTTAGAGGTTTCTAACGTGATGTCGTAAATTAACCTATTTTTTTGGGCTTATTTAGCAATTTAGCAAAAACGCTGCCTAAACCCTACGAGTTAGATCAAATTAATGTACTACAGTATTGTACACCATAAAAAGGTCTACAAAAAAGTCCGCGATGGTATATGTTTATCTTTTAGGGATAACCCACATTAACAATTTTTATTGTTTACTTTTTACGTGAAAAAATGGCTTATTTACGAAGCTATTTTAAGCAATACGGCATTAATCCTTATCGAATGAAGTACCTTAAATACAGTGTGCAATTAATATAGATCAATATGGTTCCTTACAGCATGTAAATTAAACAAATATTTTCGGAGATATTACAAATTTAAAATTTGCGTTTGCGGCGGGCGGTACCGGTCGGACGGGGCAGTGCGGGGAGGCATGCCTATAAATAGCGCGTCGGAGGCCGCGGTTCTCCTCTCGACGACCGAGACATACTCTGACCGACCCTGACGATGCTATTACTCTCCTCCAGGAGAGCAATAAGGCCACCAGTACAGTTAAGAAACACAGACACAGACCGCCGTCATTCCGTCCTCGCCGCCGAGGCCCGCCGCGACGACCCCGTACGTCCCCTCCCCGACCCTTGCTCGTGCCAGCCGGCGCCGCTGAGCCTGTAGTTTTAAATTCGTCCCTAAATAGTGGAAATCCGATCCAGCCTGTCCCTTTGCTGTCCTCTCCCAGCGACGCCCTAAGCCGAGGCTCGTACCCCACAGGGGGTGCCCTTAGCGTGTAGTCGCTTAGTTTGTAAGCTTTTTGCCCTGGCTGGAGGCCCTAAAAATAATAATTTTTAAGGCACCACAGGAAAGTCCGGTTAAGCAGCCGACAACCTCCTAGGTTGACCTGCGAGATGCCAATCCGAAAAAAAAAAGAAAAAAAAAAAACGCGGTTCTCCCTATAGCACTTTGAATTTAGCAGCAATCGGACGCGTTTATTATCGGCGGAGCTCTCTAGCGAGGAAAATAACAGTACTTGATAAAAACGTGCTTTTCAGCGCGACAACGTATCAGTTAATAATTATAAGTTACGATAAATAATAATCAATTAATTTAATAATAAGGAAATTATTTTCAAAAATCTTAAGTAAGTTCAGAAAAAAAACTTAATAGAATATAGCTATCTTTTGTTCTTCATGATTGTAGATTATCTTTTGTTTTTAGTCACACGCATGGCAAATTATTTTTTAGGTGTTTTTAATGTTCATAGTTTTTCTGTAGTGTATTTAATTTAGTATCAGCATTGCACCCGTGCGAAGCCGGGGCGGGTCGCTAGTATAATTATATTTTTTTAAAACGCATCAAACTTTTTGACGCATGAAAAAGTGGCAAAGTACAGTACGGTCAACGTAACTTGGCGCGTCTGAAGTTAGCCGATTAGCTGCGCAGTAGACAATTTCGTTCCTAAAAGTTCCATTGCGCAGCCAAACAGCTAACTTCAGACGCGCCAAGTTACGTTGACCGTATTGTAAGCAGGTTTCACGTAGGAAAACATTATTCAATTTCAGAAACTGTACCCATGCATACCTGTGAGATAATAATTATTACAACTTACAAGCCAAGCTACATCAGGTATTCGTTACTCGTTATAAATAAAAATAAACTTGTAACTAAATAACATATGAAAAGATGAAGATGGAAGAGCGAAACATGTGTAGAATATGTTTGGTGCAGGATGTTCACATGTATGTAGTTGTCAACAAGACCCTACAGGACCTCTACGAGAAGCTGACTGATGTTCCGGTAAGTTGGTAAATACTTACATCATGATTTAAATTGTTTAATTTAATGGTACTACTAATATTAATGTACTCTTGTACTTTGTAATATAGTTCCTACATATTCCACTAGTTACCATTGATATTAACCACTTCGAATTTGAGATTAACAGTACCTGATTAGGACAAAGTTGTTTATTATTATATTCATGGAATTAGAAGTATATTATGTATTTGCAAACAAAATAGTATAAGAAAAGTATTATTGCAGTTTGTAACTGAAGATGGCAGGCCAATGTTGCTTTGTTCCTTCTGCTGCACTAAACTAAAGCAATGCGCCCAATTTCAAAGAAAATGTCTAGAAGCTGAAGTACTGTTCACGCGGATGTTGAAGAAGGATTACGAGGTGAGAGATTTTTTATGCCAGATGTCTAATGTAGAAATGATTCTTCTAAAGCTCATACTTAATGTGACTTTGTTTCACTCTAAAGTGAATGAGTTGAGTGTTCAGTTTTAAATGAACACCCCACTGTTATTGGGGGTGAGGGGTGTTATATGTTAAATGTTGCTATGTGTCAGTCTGTGGCAGTAGCTGCCAAACAGATAGACAGATTTGGACGCCGTTTATTTTTATAGATAGCTGAGTTTTTAGGGAAGGTTCTAAGCAATCTTCATTGTACAGAAGATTGGATAAGCGAATCCAAAATATCAGCATTTTTTAAATGAAATAGCACAGACACAAAACAAATAGTACTTACACACTTATGACTCCACGAAACACAACTTAAACTTAACTTACTACATAATTATATTATGATGAAAATGTTTGTGCTCATGGGACTGATCATTAACATAAATACTGAACACTGTCATCAACTTTTTAACAACACATCAACAGGCGACAAAGTGGTCTGGCCCACTGGGGAAAAGAAAAGTTGGTAGACCAAAGAAACGGTGGGCAGATGAATTAATCGAAGTTGCAGGCAGGAACTGGTGGAGTCCCGGCGCAGAAAGAGGACTGGAAGAAGATGGAGGAGGCTTTCACCCAATATTAATCCATTGCTAAGCAGAAAACTACATTAACATAACCAATAGATATAACATACATATGTATGTATGTTATATCTATTGGTTATGTTTGTTGTTTAATAATAAAGCTAATTTATTCCATTACAATGTTGTAATGGAATAAATTAGCTTTATTATTATTATTTATCATCAACTTTTACAGCCTCAACTTTTAATAAACCACTCAAAGTTTTTCGGTGGGTTTATTAACAGTCCAATGGTACACCTCAGTATAGATGATGAATGTAGAACAGAAAGGATTGCTATCAAAGAAGTACTACCAGCTGATTGTGAGGCACAAGATGATATTATTGAGTCAGAGGAGGAACATCAAAGTAATGGTATGTTTCTGAGAAGATCAAATAACAAGATTATTAAATAATAAATACTCACTTTTAAATTGTTACATATTATAAATTTTTAATTATATGATTAGAAATTCATAAATGAAATTAATCGAAATAAGTGTATTATTTATATAAGGTTTTAAAACACTATAAACGTATTGCACACTGACGTAGTAAAATATTCTGTTCTTGTTTATTTTCAGAGTTAGGACAGGAAAATCTACACAATAGCTATTCAGATGTAGAAGATATACCACAGTGTCATTCAGAAGCTGACTCTGAAGATGATGTACCTTTAATGGAGTTGAAAACTGAAGTGGAAGAAGAACATGAAGTACCTATGAAGAAACCAAGAGTCAGCGAGACGCACAGTAAGTATGAGGTAGTTAATCAACTGAATGAATCAACAACACTTGTTTAACGATTGGGAGATGATCCTTAGTATCATCGGAATCAGGACGTAGATTATAAATGGCTCTGACAGCTCTTTTTTGTAAAATAAAAACGAATTCAATGTCAGCAGCCGGACCCCACAGTAAAATACCATACAACATAATTTATTTATTTATTTATGCAAGGCACACCAAGGACATATTTACAAATACAACAACAACAAGTAATCACAATTTTCAAAACTGTGTAAATACATCACTTATAGGCATACACAATATTCTTATTAAAAGGTAAACAATTCATTAAAAATAAAAGTATAAAGTAGAATCATCATCATGAAATAAAATTAAATAGATTAACATTAAAATTAAAATTAAATTACAATTAAATTACAATTACAATAGAATAACACTGGATTATATTAAAGTTACAATAATTTAAAATTACAATGAATAATAAATAGAAAAATATTGCAAGAGTAGCTGATCACAGATTAATTTTGATAATTTTTGTTTCTACTACGGGCAAACTATTAAAGAAAATGTTGATACTACTGTAGATGGAATAGGCCCTGTTATAAGAACTCAACATTCTATTGAGGGTGCTCCCCTCAACAGAATGGCCCAGGTTTGTGCGACAAGCTGTAGTAGCAAACATTCTAATGATTCGCTTGGACCGGAGGTACGTCTGGCTTGATTTTATTTGGAAGGTCTGGAGTTGATGTTCTCCCGTAAATAATTTTGTAGAGCGTTGACAGATCAGTTAGAACCCTGCGTCGCTTTAATGAGCCGAGTTTAAAGTAGTTTAGCCGTTCCTCGTAGTCGGCTCTGTTAGGACAGTTAGGATCCTTAAATCGCAAGCACCTCGTAATTTTTTTCTGTACACGTTCAATACGGTCTATGTGAGTCTTGTAAGTCGGAATGAAAGATCGCTGCTGAGTACCACACCTAGATCCCGTATGTTTTAACTTGCTGCAATGATGTTCCATTGAGGGAGTAAGTTGATTGTGTGGGGTGCCTTTTTCGCGTAAATGTTATGTGATAACACTTGCTCGCATTCAAAACCATCCCATTCACCGCACACCAGTTCTGTAGTGAATTCAGATCAGATTGGAGAAGATCAATATCCTCTTGGGTCTTTATTTGCCTATAATGCTGTGAAAGTAGCCAAAATAGACCAAACGCGCAGTTTCGTCCGTTTTCCTCATGGACTGTCCCCCGTCCGGGGAAGATGGGGGGGTGTGCCGGACTCGTATCGGCTAAAACCACCACGGTGTTCCATCTCACACCTACGTCGGGGGTCGCGGGAACTGGAGATACTTCCGCAACCCCCGACTGGTGCCGGCTCGCTAGTGCGGGCCACTTCTCGCGTCAGGGGGGGGGGGGAGTGAGGTGTTAGACTCCCCCCGGACGTCTAAGAGAGGCACGCACGTGGAACACTACGCGCCGCAGCCAGCCAAGGAAACCACCGCGTCCCAGGACTTTGCACTGCCGACCATCGACTCGACTACGGCCGTTAGCGACAGGTCACTGCCTACTTCTGAGACGAGAGCACGACGTGGCTCCTCCCTTGCGGCACACTGTGCCAGCGTATGCCGCGCCGTGTCCTCCCGGCAGTCGACGCAGTGGTGACACCGGGCGTCCGGCTCCCTGTTTATGCGACACAAGTACTTCCCGAACCATGCCCCGAGAGTACCTGCGTCACCCGAAACGACAGGGAGCCGTGCCTCCTCCCGAGCCAGCGCTCGAGCACTGGCCGGACCGCCTCGATTATGGCGAGGCGGCGGTAGGGCGTGAAAGCCTGTCCCGCCATTCCGCCACCAGGACCTCGCGAAGCTGAGAGCGACGCAGTTCCATGTGTCGCTGCATCGGTCGCTCGTCCCACGCCCGCGCTTCGGAGATCGTGCGGTATCCCCTGATGACTCTGACGGCCATCGCTCGCTGGGGCTTCCGCAGCACGGCGATGCTTCCGGCCGTCAGGTCTGCCGCCCAGATCGGGGCCCCATACAGGGCCATCGACCACACGATCCCCACGTAGAGCCGCCTACAGGCGGCGCTCGGGCACCCCCAAATTGGGAAGCAGCGTTGACAGCGCCCCAGCCGCGCCCAACAACTTGGGCGCCAGCCGCTGGAAGTGAGGGCCGAAATCCCACCGGCTGTCGAGCACCAATCCAAGGTACTTCATGGTGGACTCGACACCTATTCTGGCCCTCCGATCACAATGTGTGATCCCGGCGGCGGCACCTGCCGGGGACCGTCAGGGCCTCCGACTTGTTGAGGGCCACCTCCAGGCCGAGGCACCGGATGCGGTTCACCACCTGTGACACCGCAGCCGTCGCCAGCAACGCTGCCTCCCTGTACGAGCTCCCCCAGGCCGTGACCAGCGTGTCGTCAGCGTAACACGTCAGGTCCACACCCGGCTGGAGCTCGCCCCTCAGCACCCAGTTGTACCCGATGTTCCACAGGGGCGGTCCTAAGACGGAACACCGCACCACATGCGGCGCTGGTGTCCGCCATCACGTCCCACGTAGGTGACACACCTCTTGGACAGATAAGCCCCAACGATGCGGCGGAGGTAGGAAGGCACTCGATGATAGCGCAGTGCCTCCCGTACACAACTCCAGGGCAGGCTGTTGAACGCGTTGGAGATGTCCAAGGACACCGCCAACATCACCCCGCCCCGGGACACCGCTTCCTCCGCCAGGACTCTCACCCGATACAGCGTGTATGGTGGAGCGCCCTTGCCGAAAACCATACTGGCTCTCGTCCAGGTCTGGCCTCTCTTCGCACAAGTGGCCGACGAGGCGGGCTGCGATTATCCGCTCAAACAGCGTTCCCATCTCGTCTAGCAGCACTATGGGCCAGTACGCGGACGGAGAGTCCGCAGGGCACCCCGCCTTCTTGAGCAGGACCAGACGACCAGGGGGACTGAGTCGCCCTCGTCCGTGGGAGTACACCCTAACTCTGAATCCCCACACGTGGTCCCTGGGTGGTGCAAATCAGGCGACAACATACTGGTGGTAGGCTTTTGCCGTGGCTAGTGACCACCCACTGGACAAAGCCGCCCCGCCAAGCGGCGTAGCCGTGTTTCAGTGTGATGTCCAGTGACGCCGTCTGAGTGGGGTGGGTCAGAGTAGTTGCTTCTCTCGCTGTTGAACCGTATTTGACGCACATCTCTGTAGCTACTTCGGGTGCCTAGTCGTGGAGGGTAGCGGGATCCGAGGCACGGTGTACCGCAGGCCGACCGCAGTTAGTAGGGGGCCCGATCGGAGCTAGCCATTCTCGGGAGGCTGCCCCGCCAACTTGCGAAAAATCCCGGGATGTACCATCGTGCCGGTTGGCGACCGGACGATAGGGCCCGATGGACATCCCCGGGGGGGCTCGGGCGTCCCCGCAGTCTCCAGGCTAGTTACCCACTGAAGTCGTTGCGCTATGTGTGTCTGCTGGGCAGCAGCGAGAAGCCTCACTCTACTTCCACCTTTCTCACCGAAATTCACTCCAAATTATGCCAAGAAATAAGAGATATAAGGTTGTACAGCGGCTGCACTCCCTATCATTGAAAGTGCACCTCACCAATATTCGAGGTTTGCACTCAAATATCGTGCCGGTCCACTTTCATCTTGAGACCGAAAAGCCAGCACTCTTGTTTCTGACGGAGACGCAAATCAGATGTCCGTTAGATACGGCGTACCTTTCGTACCCAGGGTACTCTCTGGAGCACAATTTTAAAGGCCCGAGCCGGAGTATGCCTGTACGCCCGTGACGACATCTGTTTTCGTCGCCTCCGTAACCTGGAAGATCGTAGGTTTTCTGTTCTTTGGGTTCTTGTGGACACTGGTATGGAGAAAATCCTTTATGCCTGTGTCTACCGTTCGCACAGCGGAGACCAGGAGACAACCAGACTCACGGAATACCTTAGTGAGGCGGCTGATGCGGCTCAGCAGAAGTACCCTACTGCCCAATTAGTGTTACTGGGGGATTTCAATGCCCACCACAAGGAGTGGTTATTCCCAAACCGGGACACTGACCATGCTGGGAGAGAGACGTAAAAGCTTGCTTTAGCGTTAAATCTCACCCAACTGGTCCATGGGGCTACTAGGGTTCCTGATGTTGAGTCGCACACAGCCTATTTCTTGGACCTTCTGCTCACTACTGATCCAGACCTTTACTCAGTGTCGGTTTCTGCACCTCTGGGCAGCTCCGACCACTGTCTGGTGAAATCTGTTTCCGTCTACTCTCCGTTCATTCCTAGCCCAAGTGGCTACCGGCGGATGTGGCGGTACAAGTCAGCAGACTGGGATGAGATGCGCTGTTTTTTCGCGTCGTACCCTTGGCTGCCGGTCTGTTTTTCTTCTGGTGATCCCTCTATAAAGAAAAGAAAAGAAAAATGCGTTTATTGGCATTACATACTTAAAATAAAATACACCTTAAAACTAAAAAAACAGAAAACGGTGAATATAATGCCAAAAGGGCCTCTGCTCAGCATGATGTCAGATGACACCACGAAGTGCGCCACCTGACGCTGATTTTCAGCTGCAGCCTACGAGTGCCATACACTAGAATATTAAAACAATAGGAAAGGGAAGTATGTGTACGTTTTAATAATAATATAATAATAAATATGTTAAAACTCATATAAAATTAAATAAACGTTGCCATTTGTAGTAGAATAAATAAATACCCAACGTGCGCTGCATTAAAATAATAAATCTTTAAAACAAAATCAATAAAATAATAATCGGTTTGGGTATAATTTATTAACAATGAAAAATTGATGAAATATGCAAAATAATGTAAAGATAATTAGGAATAAAAAAGAAATATATATATATATATACCTACATAATTATATATATTGAAAAATTTACTCAAATGGCAGATATGTCGGCTCGAACATTTTCAGCATCTTTTTGATGTTGTAAGAGAAATTCTTTTAATATTAATTTAAAAGTCAAACTGCTTTTACTATACTTTATGGGAAGTGGGATATTATTCCAGCATTAAGTAGCTGCGTACCGAAAACTGCCTCTAAATGCCGCCGACTTGTGCCGGGGGATAGAAAGCTGTTGAGAACATTTTCTTCCCTCACCGATTCTGTGTCTTCTTGTCCACGACAGTCTTTCATATAAATAAGAAGGGGAGTGAGACTTAAAAACACCAAAGAGTAGGCACGCCAGGTGGAGTTTACGTCTAGCTTTCATTTTTAAAATATTGTGCTCATTGAAGAACGTCCCCTAAAGGGAACTTTAAAACAGAAGCGTGCACAGGCGTTTTGAAGTCTTTGGATCACCCTTACAGTTTTTGACAGTAGACGTTGGCCATACACCGTGTCCGCATAATTCAACTTTGATAAAACCAAAGACTCCACAAGCAATACCCGCAATTCTTCACTAAGATAGGGACCGGCTTTGTATAAAATCTTAAGTCTATAATAACAATTACGGATAGACTCAGACACGTGTTTGTGAAAACGAAGTTCCGTGTCCATTATAAGACCTAGATTACGTACTTCGCAGACCCGCTCTATAGGTTCTCCCATAACTGTCACGCAGCCGGCACAGGGCTTAATTTTAGCTAACTGGTTTTCGGTTCCAAAAAGCATATACTTAGTTTTTGGAGGGTTCAGTGCAAGCGCGTTGGCGTTGGACCATTGTACTATGTTTTCAAGATCTGTATTAAGATCTTTTAATGCTTGTTCATAGTCTTCTGGTTTAAATGATATATATATCTGCGTGTCATCGGCATAAATATGGTATTTGCATTTATTTATAATTTTAACTATATCGGCACAATACAAAATAAACAGTACTGGCCCAAGAATCGAGCCCTGTGGAACCCCTCTTCCCACTGAGCGATGTCTAGAAACAACTGTTGAACCATCCGCCCGACGTATTTCAACGAATTGCGTACGATCGCTAAGTTAGCTATCAAACCATTTAATTGTGTCCTCGTCAAAACCATAAAAAGCCATCTTTGACAATAATAGAGGAACGTTAATACAATCAAACGCGCGTGAAAAATCAAGCAACACTAAAAGAGTGCACATCCCGTTATCTTGAGCTGACAAGATGTTGTCTGTCACATCCAATAAAGCCGTCGCTGTACTACGGCCCTTCCTAAACCCTGATTGAACATCTGGGAGGATTTTATTTGTCTCCAGAAATTTAACCAATTGCGCACATACTACTTTCTCTAAAACTTTAGAAAGTACCGGCAGTATACTTATAGGTCTAAGATCCTTCAAGTCCAGAGCGTTAGGAGTCTTCGGCAATGGGTGTACTTTGGCAATTTTCCATAACCCAGGGAAAGATGAGGATGTGACCGATGTGTTTACTAAAGCAGTCACGGCGTCCAAAGTTACGGGTAGTGTAAGTAATATCATATTTATGGTGAAACCGTCGCAACCTTCAGCATTCGATTTGATAGTAGCCAGTATGTTTGCGATTTCCTTGCGTGTTGTAGGTTTTAAACTAAACGTGGAACCATTGTTTCGCGCGGATTTAAAATATGCAAGCAATGAATCACTAATTACATCCTCACCTGGCACATTCAGAAAATGGTCACAAATTTTGTCAGGATCGTCAAAGTGCAGAGGTAATTCTTTGTGTTTTGATGGGAGCAGGGTAGACTTAAGGTTTTTCCAAAGCGCTCTGGAGTCATTTATTTGACTGTTGATTTTGTATTTATAGTACGCTGATTTTTCGAGAAAAAGAGACCTAGGAACAAGTGACTTCAATTCTTTGTAATATAGTTTTTTAGAATTTGTTTTTTTGTTTTTTAAATACTCTGCATGTGCTTTATTCCTCAAATGCATCATGTATTTAACATTATCAGTAATCCAAGGGTAACAGTACTCCTTAATAACAATAGTTTTTAGAGGTGCATGGATATCAAATAATGTAAGTAAATTTGAGTTAAATTCATTGACCATAGTATTAACATCGTGCAGCTCGGTTAACGATTCCCAGTTAAGTAAGTTGAGGTCTTGATCAAAAAATTCCCCAACAATGTCTTTTAGTGGTCGATACGTAATGGTTCGCGATGGAATTTTCAGACGTTTAAAACTGAACTCACCCGAAATCAACGCGTGCGCACCTAGATCCGGTATTACATCAACTGATACAGTTCGTGGTTTAATGTTTGTACAGATGATGTCTATCAGAGAGTTGCCAGTCGCTGTAAAGTGTGTGGGTGACTGAACCAACTGTTTAAGACCTAGGCAGTTCAAAAATGAGACTAACTTGTCCGTCTTTGAGTCTGTGTCATTAAGCATGTTTATGTTAAAATCACCCATCAATATCGTGTACTCACAATTCGTAAGAGAGTTTAAAGAACCAGATACAGCGTCTAGGAAAAGATCAACATCTTGCCAGGGCGGGCGGTAGGCGGTACCTATTGCTAGCTTAATACCGCGAACACCAATTGTTATCCACATCTGTTCGACCGTGGTGTGCAATGGGCTAGCAGAGTATAAGTGACTTCGAACATTTACTCCGTGCTTGATATAAAAACCAACACCACCACCACGTCCCTTCTTGACAGACAATGGGCGCGGTATATGCCGTAGCCTATATCCGGGTACGGAGGGCGCGCGCCCTTCTTCCCCTGTTCGCAGCCACGTCTCATTAATGGCCATAATGTCGACGTCTAAACCCAGTAATGCTGCTACAAACTCGTCGTGTTTTGTGCCCAGTGAACCCGCGTTCCAAAAACCAACCTTTAAGTATGTCGTAGACATCATTGAATAGATCATTTACTAACGATAAATAAGAATATCATAATATAAACTAAGTAAAAGAACTCACAGATTGATAAAAGATGCAAATAAACAAGATTGTTGTGGTAAATGGATAAAGTGTAGTGTAAGAGAATAATTATTATAAGCTGTATTGGAAAAATATATAAATATGGTCTGACACCGTGGGTAGCGTAAATCTTAAGTAAAACATGGTAACTTAAAAAGCTAAAGTTGCTAATAGGGTGATACTGACAAGAACAAATTGAATAATGTAATGCAAAAAACAAAAAGCATGTATGCAACGACATGAAACAATATAAATAAAATAAGAATAAGTTAAACAGTAAACGAAACAATGGACTAATTTGATTATTCTCACGTGACAGCGAGTAATCCCTCCATAAAACATAAAAAAACATTTATAGCAATTGCTTCTATTTTATACACGAACAAACCTACTGAGAGATGAAAAAACGCGAGATGTCCTTTTCCGTTCGGATGTGCACAACCGACTTTCCATCTTCTTTACGCGCAAGAATGCGGCCATCTTTAGTCCAGGTGTATTTCCATTCCAGGCGACCAGCGGCTTGTCGAGTTTCGTAGAATAATTGCCTGTTAGTTTTCGTCAGGCGCTCGTTGAGGTAGATGCGGTGTGGTGCTCCCGGCACTTCGATGTCAGCAGTAGTAAGGTTGCGGCGGACGCGCGCAGCACTCAGCAAATTATCACGTGTCGTGCGTCTTGCTAGTCGGACAACGATAATTCGAGGGCGGGACGCTTCGCCTTCGGTGTGGTCACGCAAAACGTTTCCAACACGTTTAGCAAAAACAATGTCCTGTTCTTCAAGCTTAACCGCCAGTTTAAGTGCGAGGGTGTTAATCAACTGAGCCGGGTTTTCCCCACCGAACTCCGTAACACCAGACAGTTGAACATCGTTCAGTAGTGACTCCTGCTCACGTTCATTCAGCTGCTGCTGGAGATTGATTGGATTGTTTCTTCCAGTTGAATTAAACGCGGGGAACTCGTTTGCTCGGTATTTTCTTCGAGTTCTTTGACACGACCTTCCAGGGAGTCCATGCGGTCATAGCACTTATTCACCTTATCATCAAGACCTGAGAACTCATCTCGAAACTGACGAATTTCATCTCGCAAGGCGTTAACCTCACTGCGAAGACCACGGATTTCCATCGCTAGGCTGATCTCTTGAGTTTCCGGTACAGTGTTGTTTTTTTTTATTGCAACTGAGATGATTTCAGCTTTATCAGTGGGGCTGACCGTTGCTGGACTGCTGGATGAGCTTGACTCCTCTGTTCCCTTCACGGGGGTATGGGAGTTGTCTACCCGAGGTACCTTTGCCTTACATCCAGGGCACATCCAACTTGCCGAGAATGTTGCCGTGGGTCCAAGGTTGACGCAGACTCGGTGATAAAAACCCTTCCGCGGGGCGATGACGCAAATTTGCGACGCGTCCATGCCCCGGGTCCACGCACAGTCAGCAGGGCGCCAGGTGTACTGGTGGTCGGCCGAGATCGCTCGTATGCGCATTGAGTGCGTAGCGGTCAGACGCCGGTACACCCGATACCGGAGGAGACGTCGTCGGGTCCCGGACGAAGAAGCCGCGCTGTATGAGGTGTACCGCGCGGCTAAGAGGACTCTGTGTCTGGCCATCGGCGATGCGAAGACGCAAGCCAGGGAGGAGATGTTGGAGACCCTAAACCGGGATCCGTGGGGGCGCCCATATCAAGCGGTTCGAGGGAAACTTCGGTCTGCGGCGCCCCCGCTCACGGGGAGTCTCCAACCAGAGCTGCTGGAGGAGGTTGTCTCAGCCCTCTTCCCGGCACGAGCGGAGCATACTCCACCGCCGATGGCTTTGCCCACAGACGCAGAGTCCACAGAGGAGAACGCCATCAGCGTCCCAGAGGTGACACAGGCAGAGATGGGGGCGGCCGTGCTGCGGCTCCGGGCCAAGAACGTGGCTCCGGGGCCCGACGACATTCACGGCTTAGCTAAAGTTCTTATTTAGCGATTGGGCGACTCCAGGTGTTCGTAAAAGCAGGGAAAAACTATTTGAACTTTATGGTCTAAAGCAACATGTAATGAATACAAGCTTTCATCAGTATGTTGCGAAATATTCAAAACTTTTTAAAAGTGTCTGCAAAATAGCCAAATCCCTTTATATTAGAAATAAAATAAAATTAGCTGATGACAAAATAAAAACTACTTGGCAAATAATAAATAATGAAACAGGTAGGAAAAAACAGCGTAATACTGAATTTAATCTAGAGACTGCACATGGCCCCATAAATTCAGATATAGAAGTAGCTCAGGAATTTGAAGCATTTTTTGGAAATATTCCCATTAAAACTACTGAAGCTTTAAATTCCTCTCCCGCGCTCTCTGCTGCCTTACTTAGGAAGAATGTTAAGGCATGCCGTTCGGAGTTTAGGTTTGAACATACAAACCCCCAGGCTGTTATAAGAGCCTTTAAAGATCTTAAAATTAAATCAACAGAAGATCTCTGGGGAATGTCTGTAAAAGTCTGTAAATCTATTATAGAAACGATTGCGCCCTATTTAGCTCTTATATTTAACACCAGTGTAGACCAAGGAGTCTTTCCGGATCTGATGAAACACAGTAAAGTAGTACCGTTGTTCAAATCCGGTGATAGTAAAGACCCCAACAATTATAGGCCTGTGTCGATTCTGCCAGTTCTCAGCAAGGTGTTTGAAAAGTTAATGCTCAGTCAAATGTTGCGTCACTTTAATAAAAATTCCATCTTTCATGAACAACAGTATGGTTTCACCAAAGGGCGTTGTACAACTGACGCCGGTGTCACCCTAATAAAGAACATTTTTAGCGCCTGGGAGGAATCACAAGATGCCATTGGAATCTTTTGCGACCTCTCAAAGGCGTTCGATTGCGTTGACCATGAGACACTTTTGCTGAAACTGGAGCACTACGGGGTTAGTAAAACATCTCTTAATTTACTAAGGTCATACCTGAGGGATAGACGGGTAAAAGTACAGGTTAACGGCGTGAACTCATTGGGGTCTGAAACGACTATGGGCGTTCCTCAAGGTTCAATATTGGGTCCATTTCTATTCTTAGTTTATATAAATGATTTACCCCAATTGTTTCAAAATCAACCAAAAATGGTGTTATTTGCCGATGACACATCATTGATTTTTAAAATAAACAGACGGTCACAAAATCTAGACGACGTAAATGACGCTATTCTTCAGGTTCAAAATTGGTTTACGGTAAACAATTTGGTACTTAATGAAAAAAAAAACCAAATGTATTCGATTCATTTTACCAAATGTTAGGAATAGTAAATGTGACATCATACTTAATGGAGAGAAACTGGAATTTACTAGTCAAACGGTTTTCCTAGGAATCACGCTAGACGAGAAATTACAATGGGGACCTCATATAACATCTATTGCGGGGCGACTAAGCTCCGCGGCTTATGCTGTTAGAAAGATAAGACAGTTAACAGATGTAGAAACTGCGCGTTTGGTCTATTTTGGCTACTTTCACAGCATTATGTCGTATGGTATTTTACTGTGGGGTCGGGCTGCTGACATTGAATCCGTTTTTATTTTACAAAAAAGAGCTGTCAGAGCCATTTATAATCTACGTCGCCGCGAATCTCTTAGGGAACTATTTAAAAATATTAATATAATGACAGTGCCTTGCCAATTTATTTATGAAAATATTATGTATGTAAGAAAAAACTTACATATGTTTAATAAAGTAAGTGATAGACATGACTTTAATACTAGAAACAAGGACAAAATAGCTCAACCATATTTTAGATTGTCTAAAGTCCATACATCTTTTATGGGGTACTGTGTTAAGTGCTACAACAAAATTCCTAGTGATATATTACAACTAAGTGAAACAAAATTTAAATCATATATTAAAAGTACACTCTGTAAAAAAGCTTATTATAATCTAGAGGACTATATTCAAGATAAGAATGATTGGAAACCTGCTGGTCTAGCTCCATAGGACGATCGACAGTCTAGACAAAATCGAACCGATTGCTAATTTAAAATACCTAATTTCATACTTAGTATAAATATGTACATATATATATTTGACTCTTTTTTTATACACTGCTCAGGCTCACATACTGATCCATTGTTTGTTAAAATATAAGGAGTGGTCGTCTACTGTTTCAACATTAATTGTAATATGTAATATGTGAACACTGTGTATCTATGTACATATAACTTAGTCTGTCATTCCTTAATCTGTGATACTTTGTACACACTTTCAAATACCTAGTGTTTTTATGCTAGGTACATCGTATTCACGTATAATTATATAATTCCTGTAAATGCAAATATTGTTAACATCGTTTTTAAAAGAGTAAGTATGGAGTTTCTTGCCCATTCTTCTCCATACAAAACTACCTTTTGGAATGGGCACCTAGAATCAATTTTTTTTTTCTCATTTGACGTTCAAAAGTGCCTTATAATGGTCTAATTGAAATAAATGATTTGACTTTGACTTTGACTTTGACTTTGACTTTGACTTTAGCGTTGGCCCTCGCTCTGAAGGAGCTAGAGCCCCAACTGAGAGGACTGTTTACAGCGTGCCTTGAGCGGGGCCAGTTTCCCACATTGTGGAAATCTGGTCGTCTGGTCCTGCTCAGGAAGGCGGGGCGCCCTGCGGACTCTCCGTCCGCGTACCGGCCCATAGTGCTGCTGGACGAGGTGGGAAAGCTGTTTGAGCGGATAATCGCAGCCCGCCTCGTCGGCCACTTGTGCGAAGAGGGGCCGGACCTGGACGAGAGCCAGTATGGCTTTCGGCATGGGCGCTCCACCATACACGCTGTATCGAGGGTGAGAGTCCTGGCGGAGGAAGCGGTGTCCCGGGGCGGGGTGATGTTGGCGGTGTCCTTGGACATCTCCAACGCGTTCAACACCCTGCCCTGGAGTTGTGTACGGGAGGCACTGCGCTATCATCGTGTGCCTTCCTACCTCCGCCGCATAGTTGGGGCTTATTTGTCCGAGAGGTGTGTCACCTACGTGGGACGTGATGGCGAGCACCAGCGCCGCATGTCGTGCGGTGTTCCGCAGGGTTCCGTCTTAGGACCGCCCCTGTGGAACATCGGGTACGACTGGGTGCTGAGGGGCGAGCTCCAGCCGGGCGTGGACCTGACGTGTTACGCTGACGACACGCTGGTCACGGCCCGGGGGAGTTCGTACAGGGAGGCAGCGTTGCTGGCGACGGCTGCGGTCTCACAGGTGGTGGGCCGCATCCGGCGCCTCGGCCTGGAGGTGGCCCTCAACAAGTCGGAGGCCGTGATCTTTCACGGCCCCCGGCGGGCGCCGCCGCCGGGATCACACATCGTGGTCGGGGGGGCCAGAATAGCTGTCGAGTCCACCATGAAGTACCTTGGATTGGTGCTCGACAGCCGATGGGATTTCGGCCCTCATTTCCAGCGGCTGGCGCCCAAGTTGTTGGGCGCGGCTGGGGCGTTGTCAACGCTGCTTCCCAATCTGGGGGGCCCGAGCGCCGTCTGCAGGCGGCTCTACGTGGGGATCGTGCGATCGATGGCCCTTTATGGGGCCCCGATCTGGGCGGCAGACCTGACGGCCGGAAGCATCGCCGTGCTGCGAAAGCCGCAACGCGCGATGGCCGTCAGAGTCATCAGGGGATATCGCACGATCTCCTACGAGGCGGCTTGTGCACTGGCCGGATCCCCGCCCTGGGACCTGGAGGCGAAGGTGCTCGCGTCACTGTACCGGTGGCGCGAGGAAGCGCGGGCGCGGGGCGAGCGACCGATGCAGCGACACATGGAGCTGCGTCGGTCTCAGCTTCGCGAGGTCCTGGTGGCGGAATGGCGGGACAGGCTTTCGCGCCCTACCGCCGGCCTCGCCATCATCGAGGCGGTCCGGCCAGTGCTCGAGCGCTGGCTCGGGAGGAGGCACGGCTCCCTGTCGTTTCGGGTGACGCAGGTGCTCTCGGGGCATGGTTGCTTCGGGAAGTACCTGTGTCGCATAAACAGGGAGCCGGACGCCCGGTGTCACCACTGCGTCGACTGCCGGGAGGACACGGCGCGGCATACGCTGGCGGAATGTGCCGCTTGGGAGGGGCCGCGCCGTGCCCTCGTCTCAGAAGTAGGCAGTGACCTGTCGCTGTCGGCCGTGGTCGAGTCGATGGTCGACAGCGCAGAGTCCTGGGACGCGGTGGTTTCCTTCTGTCAAAGTGTCATGTCGCAGAAGGAGGCTGCGGAAAGGGAAAGGGAGATCTCAACCTCCCACCCTGCCCGCAGCAGGCGCACCGGGCGTCGGCGAAGGGCGGACAACGCCCTCTTCCGGCCCCCCTAAATGGGTCCAGGGGCGGCAGACTGGGGACGTCTGTCGCCCCCCACATACACCAGGACCCGAGGTGGCGGCGCGTAGTGTTCCACGCGCGCCCCTCTAAGACGTCCGGGGGGGAGTCTAACACCTCACTCCCCCCCCTGACCCGAGAAGTGGCCCGCTGCAGCGGGCCGGCACCAGCCGGGGGTTGCGGAAGTATCTCCAGTTCCCGCGACCCCCGACGTAGGTGTGAGATGGAACACCGGGGTGGTTTTTAGTCAGTAAGAGTCTGACAGACCCCTCCGCCCGCCCCAGGGCGGAGGACATCCATGAGGATTTTCCACCCCGTACCAAAAAAAAAAAAAAAAAAAAAAAGACTCGGTGATAAAAACCCGGACATTTCGAGCATTTTGTGCCGTCAGTAACTGCCAAAAATTTTCCGCAGGCTCCGCACTTCGGCATTTTCGATTTTCAAAATCACCGGTTCAAAACAATCGTTTTCAACAAATGTAAGGATTACAAAAAGAATAACGATGTGTAGCGTGGATTTGACCCCACACTTTCGGGTTACTATTATTGAGGTACGGCGCCGGCCTTAATCGCCTTCGCTATTTGCACACTTTCTGACTTGTTTTTTTAGAGCCTATAGCAGATGAATTCCGGAACTAATGAGGGTGTGATAATATTTTTATCCAGTTCACACGCATACCTTGCACCGTTCTAACACTTTGAACAATATTTTATAATTTGTTTTTCTTATGTTTTGATGTTTCACACTGTTCGTTTTGGTCGTGTTTTTAGAAATAATTAAAGGTATGATAACAATCACCACACGTATAACTTTTTACAGTCCAAACTTCACTAATTACTACTACAAAATATTTTCATAACGGAGCAAAAACAAATACGTATCCTCAGATTCGAGCGTACGTTCGCACTCTACCTGCGCGGATGCCGTGACGGAAGTGTTGCGTCAAGTTATGGAGTTTTTTATACCATATAACGACGTACCTCTGTCCGGCAAAGCTCGCCCCTGGTTTAGTTCTCAATGCAGACGCACAGAAGCGCGGAAGCATGAGGCTTACCTAGCTTGGGTTGACGCTCGTCACCGTAAAGCAAGGGATTTACGCCAGAAGAAGACAGCCTTTAATAGAGCTGCCAAGTCCTGCAAGAAGGTTCTACAGAGGGCTCGTCATGACCACATTAGTCGAATAGGGAACAAACTTGCTTCGTACCCTGCGGGTAGTAAAGCTTTTTGGTCCCTAGCTAAATCGGTCGAGTCAAACTTCTGTCGCCCCTCACTGCCTCCACTGCTGAAACCTGATGGTTCTCTGGCTCACTCTGCGGAAGAGAAAGCAAACCTATTTGCTTCTCTATTTGCAGAATCTTCACATCTTGATACAGGAGACGCGACTCCCCCGACTTTACCTGGCAACACGACTTCAATGTCTGATACTCGCATTCGCCAAAGGGAGGTTCGTCTAGCGTTACGCAATCTTGATGTGAACAAGGCCAATGGACCAGACGGTATTCCGGCTATAGTTCTGAGGACCTGTGCACCTGAATTGTCTCCTGTACTGACACGCCTCTTTCGGCTCTCTCTCGAGACTGGATTAGTGCCGAAGTCATGGAAGCTTGCCAACGTGCAGCCCGTGCCCAAAAAAGGTAGTCATGCCGATCCTACCAACTATAGGCCCATCTCGGTCACGTCCATTATCTGCAAGACAATGGAACGTGTCCTCAATAACAGGCTCCTGGCGTACCTTGAAGCTAACGACCTCCTCAGTGATCGTCAATATGGCTTTCGCCGAAATCGGTCCACTGGGGATCTTCTCGCGTACGCCTCTCATATCTTTAGTGAGGCCATCGAGAAATATGGGGAAGCACTTGCCGTCTCCCTGGACATCTCGAAGGCCTTTGATAGGGTATGGCATGATGGCCTTATTAGCAAGCTTCCAGCATATGGCTTGCCCGCTAGTTTCTGTGCATGGATATCGGATTTCCTGAGTGATCGATCAATTCGCGTAGTCATTGATGGCTGCTCGTCAGATCAAATGGCAATAAATGCCGGGGTTCCTCAGGGCTCAGTACTCTCTGCAACCCTTTTTTTGCTGCATATCAACGATCTGCTGAAACCCGGTACCTTTGGGTACGCAGATGACAGCACGGTTGTAGAGCGTTATACATCCAGCGCACGAGCCAGTGCGGTTGAAATCCGGTCTTCTAGAGAGTCCATGGTCGAGCGCTTGAACTTGTCCCTCAAGGCAGTCTCCGATTGGGGCGATGCCAATCTGGTCAGGGCCTCAAGTCTGCTATTACAATAGTGTCAGAATGGTCTATCATTAATTTTCATAATGACGCCATTATATTAGTAGATTACCAAACTTCTCAAAATCAACAAGTATGAAATCAATGATAGACCATTCTGACACTATTGTATTAGCAGACTTGAGGCCCAGGTTCAATGCAGCTAAGACCCAGGCGTGTCTTTTCTCTGCCAAGAAGAGGCCTTTTCATCTGGCCCCTACTTTCCGACATGTATCCGTTCCAATCACTGACCAGCTTGAGCTTCTTGGCGTTACTTTGACGTCAAATCTTAACTTTGGGTCATTTATTGAATCCAAGGCCAAACTAGCTGCCAAAAAGCTGGGAGTCCTCGCAAAGGTGCGAAAGTACTTCACGTCGGAACAGCTGCTCAACTTATACCAAGCACAAGTTCGATCGTGCATGGAGTACTGTTCGCACCTTTGGGATGGATCGGCAAAATACCAACTGGAGGCATTGGAAGTCATCGATAGACGTGCCAAGAGGCTCATAAACAACGACTCCCTGGTAAGGGCTAAGCTCCAGAGCCTTGAACATCGCCGCACCGTTGCTAGCCTTTCGGTCTTTTATCGGGTACATTTCGGAGAGTGTGCTTTGGAATTGCACAATTTAATTCCCCCATCCCCGTTCCATCATCGGACGAGCAGAGATACGGCGAAGCGTCACCGCTATATGGTTGAAGTTCCACGGTCTCGAACCAAGCGCTTCGACTCCACATTTATTGTGCGAACTGCCAGACTGTGGAATTCCCTGCCCGCCTCTCTGTTCCCTGATAAGTATAATCTGTAGAGCTATTCTGATACAATCTACCTGGGTGAACACCTAGGTGAAGTGAGCTGTCATCCGTCCCGATGCTAGCGATTGACAAAGCAAACGGACGGATGACAGCTCACTTCACCTAGGTGTTCACGGAGGGAGATTGTAACAGAATAGACATACTAGGTATCTTTAAGGCACGAGTGAACCGGTTCATCTTAGGCAAGCGTGTTCCAACTTAGGCCGCATTATCACTTACGATCAGGTGAATTGCGGTCAAACGCAAGCCTATTTAATAGTAAAAAAAAAAAAAAAAAAAAAAGACTTCCACAATGTGAGAAACTGGCTCTGCTCTAGGCACGCTGTAAACAGTCCTCTTAGTTGGGGCTCTAGCTCGTTTAGAGCGAGGGCTAATACGCAGCCGTGAATCCCGTCGGCCCCCGGAGCCACGTTCTTGGCCCGGAGCCGCAGCACTGCGGCCCCCATCTCTGCCTGTGGACGCTGATGGCGTTCTCCTCCGTGAACTCTGCGTCTGTAGGCAAAGCCATCGGCGGCGGAGTGTGCTCCGCTCGTGCCGTGCCGGGAAGAGGGCTGAGACAACCTCCTCTAACAGCTCTGGTTGGAAACTCTCGAACCGCTTGATAAGGGCGCCCCCACGGATGCCCGTTTAGTCTCCAACATCTCCTCCCTGGCTTGCGTCTACGCATCGCCGATGGCCAGACACAGTCCTCTTAGCCGCGCGGTACACCTCATACAGCGCGGCTTCTCCGTCCGGGACCCGACGACGTCTCCTCCGGTATCGAGTGTTTTGGCGTCTGAACGCTACGCACTCAACGCGCATACGTGCGATCTCGGCCGACCACCAGTACACCTGGCGCCAAGCTGACTGTGCGTGAACCCGGGGCATGGACGTGAACGTGAACGCGTCGCAGATTAGCGTCATCGCCCCGCGGAACCACAGCGCCTCAAGTTCGACGTCGACGGGTCCGTTCGTTGCCGATTCCTGGAACCAGGCCTGGACAATGGTGGCCTCCTCGAGAAGTTCCCTGTCCATGCGCTTACGCGCCCAGCGCGGCCTGTCCATTTGTGGGGCCGATGGACCGCGGCCGCCCGTGGTCAGTGGGCGGAGACGTCGAAATGGATGTAACAATGATCCGACAACGTCTCCACCTCCACGGCGACACGCCAGCCGCGGATACGGATCACGATAGTAGGACTAGCGAGCGATACGTCCACTATTGACCCGCCTCGCTGCCGCACGCACGTGTGGACCGAGCCCCGATTAAGAACGGACAACCACTCTGCCATGCTCTGGAGCAAGAGATCTTGTGCTCTGGCAGAGTGGTTGATGTGGCCTTGGCGAAAATGGTAAAATAGTTGAAAGTACCCACCTAATGGATAAAATCACCAAAACGTCGAATGTGCGTGGGTCGATTTTACTAAGGATTTTCAGCATTTTCAACATCGAATATCTTTTTTCCCCTGCAAGCTACAAAGTTGCCCCCGTACAACAAATATATATTTTCAAAGACCTTTCGAATGGTGCCAATTTCAACTTGCTACATGATGGGTACGGGGTGCATAAAAAATCACCCATTGTTCTTTCACAATAAGAAACTGTCTTTAATTACAAGAATGATTCAAGTGTTCAACAGTTAAGTAGCATAAGTACACCAAATATTTTAAATTCAGTATGTTTTACATATTGAAACATGCAGCTAAAATAATATTAGGTCTTTACATATGAAATTGCCGCTCGGTATCAAAAAATTAAAAATAACATTGTTAAAAGAAATTATATATTTAGTCAATCGAAGTATGCACGATTGTTATCGATACACTTCCGCCATTTTATCGGGAGCTCATTGATCCCTTTGGTAAAAAAATCCTGGGAGCGAGAATCGATGAACTGCATGAAGGCTGTTTTAACTGCCTCATCAGAATTGAATTTTTTTCCTTTTAAAAAGTTGTCCAAATTTCGAAATAAGTGGTAATCGGTTGGGGCAAGATTTGGAGAGTATGGTGGGTTACGCAGAGTTTCCAGTCGCAGCTCCTCTAACTTGGCGACCGTCTGATGTGCAGTATGTGGTCGAGCGTTATCCTGAAGGAGCAATGGGCTAGAGCAATTGACCAGTCTCGATTGTTTAACGGTGAGCTTTTCCATCATTGTTTGCAACTGTTGACAATACATGTCTGCAGTAATCGTCTGGCCTGATCTCAAGAAGTTGTAGAGGATGACACCAGCACAGGACCACCAAACACTAACTAGAATCTTCTTTTTGGTCAGTTTTCGCTTGGGGCTAGGTTTTGCCGGTTCTCCAGGGTTAAGCCATTGTGATGATCCCTTGCGATTATCGTACACGATCCACTTCTCATCACAAGTGACAATACAATTTAAAATTCCCTCATTATTGTGACGATTGAGCAAAGAAGTGCAGCAACCGACGCGTGTTTGTTGGTGTGCTTCAGTCAATTCGTACGGTACCTACTTTTTGAGCTTTTTTACTTTTCCAATTTGACGCAAATGGATAATGATTGTTTTGTCACTTACTCCAAAGGCTGCTGCTAATTCAGAAGTGTTTTGAGATGGATCCGCTTCCACTATCGCCTTTAATTCTTCATCATTCACTTGAGTATCCGGTCGTCCACGAGGCTCATTTTGTAAATCAAAATTTCCAGAACGGAAACGTTGAAACCAAAAACGCACCATTCGTTCGTTAGCGGTGCTTGGCCCGTACACGTTGTTAATCCTTCGAGCCGCTTCTGCTGCGCTGGTGCCACGGTGGAACTCATATTCGTAAATACCGCGAATTTTTAATTTCTCCATTGTTGTTGCTATAGCAATTTTCAAGCCCAAACAAATGACGTGGAAACAAATGAAACACGAATTTTAAAACAATATTCTTTAGTCTTTATTTTGAAATAATTTTGAATTTGGAATTCCTAATCAAACACAAAATATTTGATTTCAAAGTTGCCAGTATTAAGTATCGGCAATTTCATATGTAAGGACCTAATAATAAAAGATTCGCGAAATAACAATTATAGTAGGTTTGTTGATGCAGAGCCGAATTAGTATTTGCAAAGTATACATCATCAGACAAAAATAAGCAAATCCAAACTTATCTGTGATAATATTATATAAATAGGTGGTGACTTGTCTCTTACATGAAGTGCGCGTATGAAATATAAAGGAAACGTCTTTAAGATCAACTCTGTTATAATTAAACAGTTCCACCCAACCATGTGACCATCATGACTGTTGAATTTCAGTGCCGGAGTTAGGCTTGGTCTTGACAACATCTTGCAGTGATCTGACCGCAAACAATTTAGCTTCCTCCTTTTCACGAACGAGAATTGTTCCATTTTTAACCTATAAAAATTTGTAGTTATGCTTTTTGGCGGCGTCTCGACATTCACGAAACAACTTTTTGTTTTTTAGAGTCAAATGTTCGTGCATAAATTGGAAACGATGAGCCAGACGTTGCTACTTGTTCGGTAGTTAGACCTTTATTTAAGAGATTGGCACTAAAAATGTTGTCCCGTAATATGCGTGATGTCAGTTTTACAATGATGTTCTTGGGTTTATATTTGTCCTGGTGGGCATGTGTAACTCGATGTATTGAGACAATGTCACTTTGTTTTAGAGTACATTTTATAGAGGACCCTATATTAGCATTAGGGAAACTAGGTCTTCATTTTGCCTTTCAGGGATATTATATATTTTGTTTACAGGACTCGCCAAATCACATCGCCATTCATTAAGTGTACCCCCCCATTTAAGATCAGGTGAGTTGCGGCCCGTATGGTGTCAGACGTAAAGAATAGCACCATTCCATATCTTCCCGTGGGTGTCGTAAGAGGCGACTAAGGGACTCACCAGAGAATGGGCAGCAGCTTTCTCTGTGCCTTTGTAACAACCGTACTGCGATCGCTAACCCGCCTGCCAAGCGTGGCGATTATGGTAAAACCCCCTCTTTTGGGGAGGCCTATGTCCAGCAGTGGACGTCTTTCGGCTGAAATGATGAGTTGCGGCCAACCGCAAGCCTATAACAATATAAAAAAAAGTTTGTTTTTAAATTCCTTTGACAACTCCTTAATTGCTTGTGACCATTCTGACTCCGGTTGTTTACGCTTGCGCGTTTATACATTTTGTTCACTCTTATTAGTCTCGGTGGTCTCGGAGACGTTGTGTAAGTC
Organism: Charanyca ferruginea; assembly: GCA_947361185.1. Classification (NCBI taxonomy): domain Eukaryota; kingdom Metazoa; phylum Arthropoda; class Insecta; order Lepidoptera; family Noctuidae; genus Charanyca; species Charanyca ferruginea. Next base: position 3,077,202 of record OX376081.1, on the reverse strand, counting down.
AGTATCAGAGTGGAATTTTTATCAGTCATATTGTAGAGAATGGTGATGGTTTCTTTATCCAATAAGCTTAGATTGTAATTTTTAAGAAATTCTAAAAGTACTGCAGTTGGTGGGATTCGAACGTAGGGCCGTGTCGCGCACAACGCTATGCCAAAAAGAGCAGCTGTTATCAACACCGCTATCCGTACTTGTTGAGATCCGATGAAAATATTGACAAATAGTTCTAAGCCGCGAGTTTTATTAAATGTTTAACTTTTAAAATTTCTAGTTTTTAGCGTATCACGTAGCACTGAATTTAAACTATGCTTTGAAATGTAAACCGCTTATGAAAACCCGTATTTCAATCACTTTTTTAAAATTTTTGAAGGAGAGGCAAATACACACTGCTCAGAGCAAAGTTCGCACGACGTATGATGTTCATCCTCCAATCTTCATTGAACAATGTACTTATGAGATTTATAACCACAGGGGTGCCCGTTGTGAAGATACAGAAGCTTGACTTACTAAGAACAAAACTTGAAGACACAATAATTGCATACAAGCAAAAGAAGAATAAACTATCAGACTCAAACATAATCGGGAATACAGGTGGCACAGTCAAGCCGGTTACTAAATCCAAAGAACCTGTCAAATGTGATCAGCGTAGTTTAAATCAAGTAAAAAAATTAAAACAACATTATCGTACAGACACTGGTGAAGAACCTTACAAGTGTGATATATGTCAGCGTAGTTTTAGTGCAAAAAATAGTTTAGTCAGTCATATTCGTACACATGCTGGTAAAAAGCTCTTCAAATGTGAAACATGTCAGTATAGTTTTAGTGTTAAGAGTCATTTATTAAATCATATTCGTACACACACTGGTGAAAAGCCCTTCAAGTGTGAAACATGTCAGCATAGTGTTAGTGTTAAGAGTCATTTAATTGATCATATTCGTACACACACTGGTGAAAAGCCCTTCAAATGTGAAATATGTCAGCAAAGTTTTAGTATTAAGAGTAGTTTAGTAAGACATACTCGTACACACACTGGTGAAAAGCCTTATATATGTGAAACATGCAAGCGTAGTTTTATTGAAAAGGGTAGTTTAGTAAAACATATTCGTACACACACTGGTGAAAAGCCCTTCAAGTGTGAAACATGTCAGCATAGTTTTAGTGAAAAGGGTAATTTAGTATATCATATTCGTACACACAATGGTGAAAAGCCCTTCAAATGTGAAACATGTCAGCAAAGTTTTAGTTTAAAGAGTAGTTTAGTAAAACATATTCGTACACACACTGGTGAAAAGCCCTTTAAATGTGAAACATGTCAGTATAGTTGTAGTCGTAAGAGTGATTTAGTAAAACATATTCGTAAACACACTGGAGAAAAGCCTTATGAATGTGACATATGTCAGTATAGTTGTAGTTTTAAGAGTGATTTAGGAAGACATATTCGTACACACACTGGTGATAAGCCCTTCAAATGTGATACATGCCAGCATAGTTTTAGCAATAAGGGTACATTAGTAAGACATATTCGTATACACACTGGTGAAAAGCCCTTCAAATGTAAAATATGTCAGTATAGTTGTAGTGAAAAGGGTAGTTTAGTAAAACATATTCGTACACACACTGGAGAAAAGCCTTATGAATGTGAAATATGTCAGTATAGTTGTAGTTTTAAGAGTGATTTAGTAAGACATATTCGTACACACACTGGTGAAAAGCCCTTCAAGTGTAAAATATGTCGGTATAGTTGTAGTGGTAAGGGTGATTTAGTAAGACATATTCGTACACACACTGGTGAAAGGCCCTTCAAATGTAAAACATGCCACCATAGTTTTAGTTTAAAGAGTAGTTTAGTAAAACATATTCGTACACACGTGTGTAAAAAGCCTTACTAATGTGAAATATGTCAGTAAAGTTTTAGTCATAAGGTTAGTTTAGTAAGACATATTCGTAAACACTCTGGTGAAAAGCCTTATAACTGTGAAATATGTCAGTATAGTTGTAGTCTTAAGAGTGATTTAGTAAGACATATTCGTACACACACTGGTGAAAAGCCCTTCAAATGTGAAACATGCCAGCATAGTTTTAGTTTCAAGGGTAGTTTAGTAAAACATATTCGTACATACAGTGGTGAAAAGCCCTTCAAATGTGAAATATGTCAGCATAGTTTTTGTCAAAATAATAATTTAGTAAAACATATTCGTACACACACTGGTGAAAAGCCCTTCAAATGTGAAACATGTCAGCAAAGTTTTAGTATCAAGGGTAGTTTAGAAACACATAATCGTACACACACTACTAAAAAGCCTTATAAATGTGAAACATGTCAAAGTCAAAGTCAAAGTCAAAGCATTTATTTCAATTAAACCATTTGCAGGCACTTTTGAATAGTCAAAGAGTCAGTTAGTTAGTCAGAAAGTTGAAGCTAGTTGCTCGTTCCAAAACGTAGGGTAGGTCTCTATGGAGAAGAACGAGCAAGAAACTCCACGGACACTCTTTTCAATCAAGCTTTTACAAAATCCAGGCTACATTATTCTTGTTGCTTCTATATGTGAAAACAATGTAAGTGAAGAGAAATCCAAAACATTCTAATTAAAAATAAATTAATATAAAAGCCATGGCAGTTAAGAGATGACCAATCTCAACTGACAGCGCCCGTTCACGAACATGACGCGCGGATCAGCACCACTTAGCTCAACCATTTTGAAGTGAACCGAATGATCTAACCCACACGCCACCATCAGTGAGACATTTGAGCGAGCATGACAATGCTCTCAACTGCCATGCTCATTTATGTCAAACACATTGAATAAATAAATGGCTCCATAGTTCTCACATTTACATAATAATTGAAATAGTGCTATTAATTTACACAAAGTCAAAGTCAAAATTTCCAATGTATGTAAGTATTTCATTCGACAGATAAAATATAATAAGTAAATAATAATAACGGTACACGTTATTCATGTCAATAATAAGGGGTGAGCAACATAATCTTCTTGCAATTAAGAAATTCCCTAAAGCGGCTGTGGAGCAGGACCAGCATTATGCCAAGCATTTTTATCATTGATATAATCTTCCAACTTATAATATGCTTGCCTACATAGTGTGCGTTTAATGCATGTTTTAAATTGTCTTTCATTTAATTGCAAAATATCGAGCGGTATTTTATTATAACATTTTACACAACACCCCATAAAAGAAGTATGTACTTTTGACAATCTGAAACTTGGTTGATATAATTTGTTCCTATTTCTAGTATTAAAGTTATGTCTGTCACTTATTTTACTAAACAGGCGAAGATTTTTCCGAACATGCATGATGTTTTCGTATATATATTGACAAGGTACCGTCATGATATTAATTTGTTTAAACAATTCTCTTAGAGACTCGCGTCTGCTGAGATTATAGATGGCTCTGACAGCCCTCTTTTGCAGAATAAAGATAGAATCTATATCTGCAGCCCGTCCCCAAAGCAAAATACCGTAAGACATGATACTATGAAAGTAACTAAAATAGACTAGTCTAGCGGTATCCACGTCTGTCAATTGCCTGATTTTTCTGACAGCGTAAGCGGCCGAACTTAGCCGCCCTGCAAGAGATGTTAAGTGAGGACCCCACTGCAGTTTTGAGTCAAGCGTAATCCCTAGGAAAACTGTCTTTTCGACGAATTCAAGTACGTCCTTATTCAATAAAACGTTACATTCACTACTTTTAACATTCGGTAAAGCGAATCTTATGCACTTGGTTTTCTTCTCATTTAACACTAAATTATTTGCAGTAAACCAATTATGAACTTTAATCATGGCGTCATTTACGTCGTCATAGTGCTGTGCCCGTCTATTTACTTTAAAAATCAATGAAGTATCATCAGCAAATAACACCATTTGAGGTTGATTTCTCAGTAAATGCGGTAAATCATTAATATAAACTAGAAATAGGAACTGACCCAATATTGAGCCCTGTGGTACTCCCATTTTTACTTTCAAGCCCGATGAATTTACACCGTTTATTTGAACTTGCTGCAGCCTATCATCTAAATACGATTTTACTAATCTGAGCGCTAGTTTACCGAGTCCGTAGTGCTCAAGCTTTAAAAGCAGTGTTTCGTGATTTACGCAATCAAATGCTTTGGAGAGGTCACAGAAAATGCCAATGGCATCCTGTGACTCCTCCCATGCGTTAAAGATATGCTTAATCAAAGTGATACCGGCATCAGTAGTGCAACGCCCTCTGGTGAACCCATACTGTTGATCATGTAGGATTCTATTGCAATTAAAATGACTGAGCAATTGATTAAGCATTACTTTTTCAAACACTTTGCTGAATACCGGCAAAACCGAAACGGGTCTATAATTATTCGTGTCCTTGCATTCGCCGGATTTGAAAAGTGGTATAACTTTACTGTACTTCATTAAATCTGGGAAAACACCTTGGTCTATACATAAATTAAATATGTAAGCTAAATAGGGTGCTACTGTCTCAATAATCGATTTACAAACATTAGTAGACATTCCCCACAAATCCTCAGTAACTTTGATCTTTAGTTGTTTAAAAGTTTTTATAATAATCTCAGGGTTTATATGTTTAAATTTGAATTCCGAAGGGCAGGCTAAAACATTCGTTTTTAATAAATCAAAAGCAAGTGAGGGCGAGGAAGCTAAATTTTCTGTAGTTTTAATTGGAATATCAGTAAAGAATTTCGCAAATTCCTGAGCAACATCGATATTAGTACTTATCAGACCACAGGGTGTCTCCAGAGTGTAATCAGTTTTATTTCTTTTGTTTCTATTGGTTTCATCATTGATAATTTTCCAAACAGTCTTAATTTTATTTTCTGCTGATTTTACCTTGTTGCTTATGTATAAAGCTTTAGCTGTCTTGCAAGTATTTTTAAAAGTTTTAGAGTAAGTAGCAACATACTTATTAAAAGTTTCAGTGTTTATATAAGGCTTAAGGCCATATAGCTCAAAAAGTCTTTCCCTACTTTTCCTGATACCTTTAGTTGCCCAGTCACTGAATAAAAACTTAGGGCTAATAGTTCTAGGTATTTTCTTAAAAATATTATTAAACTCTGTTTGCACAACTAAAAAGAATTCTTCATACAAAACATTACCATCACTCATATTAAGGCCCTGAATGTTTAACTTACTCATTAAAGTGCTATTAAATTTAATTAAATTGCCAGATGTTACTGGTCTTGACAGTACCTGCACTTTTTGTATTGGAGCGTTGGATTCAAAAGTAACGGTTTGCCCGCTGTGATCAGACGGGAGATAATTCACTATAGCCTTTTCTAAATAGTCGCAGCAACAAAAAACATTATCAATACATGTAGCAGTAGTCGTAGTTACTCGTGTTGGTTCTAAAAACACATTTGACAAATTAAATGATTTAAAAAGACTTATTAATCTACTGCTATTTAAATTGTTTTCTAAAATATTAACGTTAAAGTCACCGCAAATGATTACTGATTTATTGCCACTTGTAAGTTTAGTCAAAACATCTTCCATTATTGACTCAAAAATTGAGTAGTTTTGATAATTAGGGGGTCTGTAAACGCACACTATTACATGCCTATCTAGCTCAACACAGGACAGTTCAATAGTATGTTCAACCGATAGTTCCACTATGTCTTTACGAGACTTAAATTTGATATTATTTATTATTAAGATTAGTGAACCACCACGCATCATAGTTATCCGGTTGAAACAACTGCCAATAGTATAATTATCATAATTAATTAACATTTCATGATCCTTCAGCCAGTGTTCGGTGAAACAAATAATGTCGAGCTTTGTCTTTTCTAAAAATAACTCAATTTCTAATTGCTTAGAAGAAAAACCTTGAATATTCTGGTGAAATAATTTCATGGAATGTTGCTTTGACCCTTTTTTACAAATTACTAAGTGATTGCTAGAAGATACCTTGTTTTTGATAAATTTAACTATATTGGTACTGGTAACTTCTGTTGTCTTACTGACTAGTTTAAACTATTATTTGTGCTCCTTATTAGTATTATTACTAACTACTGTGGAGTCAATTACAGATGACTTCGACATATTACTTATGTCTGAGTTACTATTAAAAGCTAATAGCCATGCTATCTGACGCCTAAACCTAATGGGCAGATACACTGTATCTCTAGTCGATTTTAATTTTTCAACAAAACTGTTGGTGTCTAGAAACATAAGCTTGTCACTATAGTGACTAACTAAGAAATGCATATGTTTATTAAGAATATGTATCTTAATATTTTCCCTATGTGACAGATGCTCAAAGTATGGAAATGCGCATATTATTATTTTATGACAATTAACATTTAAAAGTTCAGTGACACTGTTAGTTATATCATCAATACAAATATTTGAGCTATTACCTACACATACAGTAATAATTGTATTAGAGTTGTATTCTTTTTTGGAAATGGATAAAACTTCTGGATAAAATGGTTTAGAAGGTCGCACGTTTGTTTAGCGTCTCTGTTCCAGTCAGCCTTGGAATCAGGATCGTTGCCCCAGTTCTTGACGACAGGAATAACCCACCTGCTCCATAAATCAGGTAGTACTGCGGAGCCTAAAAATTATAGACCGATCACATGTTTGCCGACGGTCTATAAAGTTTTTACATCTATTTTGAGAGCGAAAATTAACCAACACATAGACAGTAACGGTATCATGTCTCCCTCTCAAAATGGATGTAGGAATGGGTCCCGCGGTACTAAGGAGCTGCTCCTGATTGACATGGCCATCAGTCAACAGATTCGCCGATCCCGAAAGAATCTGTCGACATGTTGGATAGATTACAAGAAGGCCTATGACTCTGTGCCGCATACATGGCTCATGAGGGTGCTAGAGTTGTATAAGATAGATACCACTCTGCGCACCTTCCTGATGTCGTGTATGGGGTAGTGGAGGACGGTCCTTCGCTATCCAGGATGTCGACATATCCAGAGGAATAGTGAACCGATAAGGATTGAGCGGGGTATATTTCAGGGCGACAGTTTGAGTCCACTTTGGTTCTGCTTAGCCTTGAATCCTCTAAGCACACTGCTGGAGAATTCAAGTCTAGGCTATAGATTGAAGAGAGGAGGTCAGGTAATATCAGCTCACCTCCTTTACATGGATGACCTAAAACTCTTTGCCACCAACAGTTCACAGCTGATGGAGCTACTGAAAGTAACAGAAACTTTCAGTAGCGCCATCAGGATGGAATTTGGCGTGGACAAATGTGCGGTCATGCATGTCAAGCGAGGGGAGATTGTGGAATCTGAGGGAGTTCAGCTTTCGGATTCCATAAACCTTAGATCCCTCTCTTCAATTGAGACCTACAAATATTTGGGTATGGCGGAAGCGTTGGGCATCAATGCTGCTGACATGAAGCATTCGTTGAAGGAGCGCTTCTTTGGCCGCCTGAAGAAAGTATTAAATAGTCTTTTGTCAGGCGGAAATAAGGTGCGCGCCTTCAACGGGTGGGTCATGCCGGTCTTGATGTACTCTTTCGGCATACTCAAATGGACTCAAACGGAACTCGATGCCCTGGATAGGAGAGTCCGTACATTGTTGACAGCGTATCGGATGCACCACCCACGGTCATCGGTAATGAGACTGTATATCCCGCGGAAGTGCGGAGGTCGTGGCTTCTTAAATGCTAAGACTCTGCACAACCGTGAGATATACAGTCTCAGGGAATATTTCCTAGGAGCCGACGTGGGGATGCACCGAGATGTAGTTGCAGTGGACAAAGGCCTCACCCCGCTCTCCTTGGCTAAAGAGAACTGGTGCAAGCCTGTAGTGCTTGAGACTAATGATCGCGAGGAGGTTTGGAAGAGTAAGGAGCTTCACGGACGCTTTTTCCGGGCCCTACACGGGCCCGATGTGGATTTCTTAGCGTCCGATCTTGGCTACGATTCGGTGATCTATTTGGAGAAACCGAAGGTTTTGTGTGTGCAATTATGGACGAAGTTATTTTGACGAATAATTACCGGAGATTTATTATGAAGGATGGCACGGTTGACATTTGTCGGGCATGTCACCGGCCGGGTGAATCAATCCGTCATATTATCTCTGGATGTTCTCGTCTTGCTAACGAAGAGTACTTGCACAGGCACAACCTTGTGGCCAGGATTATCCATCAGCAACTTGCTCTGAATTACAACCTCGTGGAATCAGAAGTTCCATACTACAGGTATGTGCCCGATCCAGTTCTTGAAAATGGCAATGTCACATTGTACTGGGATCGATCCATCATCACTGACAGGACTATTGTAGCCAATAAGCCTAATATAGTGGTGGTGGATCAATTGGAGAGGCGCGCAATGATTATTGACATAGCTGTTCCTCATGACGAGAACCTCATGAAGGCCGAGAAAGACAAGCAGATAAAGTATCTTGACTTGGCCCATGAGGTTGTCGACATGTGGAATGTGGACTCAGCGATCATTGTGCCGATAATTGTTACAGCCAATGGCTTAATTGCCAAGAGCCTCGACCAACATCTAAGGAGGCTCTCGTTAGACGGCTGGATCAAGGGCTTAATTCAGAAGGCAGTACTTCTGGACACGGCCCGCATTGTCAGGAGGTTTCTCTCTCTGGAGCCCTGACTGCCGGTAGCTTGGACCCTGTTCCCGATACCGGTGAGGTACTATTTTTTTATATTTTTAAATGTTTTTGTTTTTATGTGAATATTTAAAAATGTAATTTAATATGTATATACAATAAATGAATGTGAATAATAATAATATGTGGGGACATTTTCACACACGGCCATCTGACCCCCAAACTAGGGAGACCCTATACTATGGGTGTCAGACAGCTGATATACATACACAAATACATTTTTTTTTTGTAAATACATACATATATAGATAAACAACACCCAGGCACAAAGCAAACACAAGTGCTCATCACACCAATGTTTACCCTGGGCGGGAATCGAACCCGCAACACGCTGCGCAGCAGTCGATCGCTCAGCCACTGCGCCAACCGTGTCGTCAGAATAAAGCGTCTTACTCTCCATCCTTCTTGCTGTACGTCCGCTCAAGGTCGCGGCGCTGTAAATAATAATTATTGACGTACAGCAAGCTTATTCACGGTCATTTTGCATCGTGCATGACCTTGGCGGGACGTACAGCAAGATAGATGGTGAATAAGGCGTTTTAGAACAAACTAGGTTAATAATCACAGAATATTATCATTCTGTGGCTACGACTGAATACAGCTGACGTACTTGTCAATGTCTAATGAGGCAACAAATTACGCAATAAATTATTTTTAGAATTTTATTAATTTTTGTCTTTTAGAATGAAAGTGCAAGCTATCGTAAAAAAAAATACGGTAGTCATCTAAGGTAAAAAAAAAATATCACAAATTCTACCATTGAGTTATATGTACTACTATACCCTGTCCATTGGGTTATTGGTTTTTTGACAGCTGCCTTATAATGTAATTATTCCCGATTAGGTATGTACCATACGTTAACTTTAAAATGTGTAATAAAATAAATATATAATCTGCCTAATCTTGTTGGATTATCTTATATACGACCTCTTACAGACATTATAATACAGGTATGCGTATCAGTTTTTACAAAAAACATAAATATTGTTTACTAGTCGCAGCCGTCAAAAAACGATTAAACCAGTGGACAGAGTGTAGTACATATAACAAACACAATGAATTCTACGTCCGTCGTAGCAAAGAGAAGAGTACCTACAAATATATAGAGACCTATGCTATGGCTATCAATAGTCTAAGCTTTTAAAATTTTGAACTGAAACAAATAATACATGAAAGTAAGTACAAAATAATATTGTAATCTTATTAATTCTCTCTTTAATAAATCTCTAATTATTATAAATAATAATATTATTATCACACTGAAAGAAAGTGAAAGGTGATTAACTAAAAAGAAAATGATATATCCACATTATTTACACAATATTGTTTTTTTCTGAAATTAATATATCTACATAATCCACCCATTTAAGCATTCTTCAATAACATATGGTGAACGAGATTTCAATGATGGATAAGTGTAGCACCTAAAGAGGATGAGACAGCATTGCATGGTACAATATTCTGTGGACAAGTGGGGCATCATTCGGATTAATGTGGAGTTCGGATGGCTTAACTTTAGATTGGCTGCCGTCGAGTTGGACGTCCATATTTTTTTTATAGATAGATCATATTACATATCCCCTCGCTAGGTGGCGCTGCTTGTGATAACTAGCTTAATTTTACTGTCAGTGTTTACCTATTTCCATAAATCTAAAAAGTAGTCTAATATCACGTTAATGTGAATTAATAGTGAGACCAAGTCGTTATTCGTGCTGTCAATTGGTGTCATCAAGAACATTAATCTATAAACTAAGTTATTGTGACAACAAAATACCAGTAACTAACATCGATTGTGAACATTTATTCATGGTGTTGGAGTGTTTATTCAGAGTGCTACAGGACTGTGATATCGCGACTTCACATAGATCAATAACTGTGTCACCGAGTACTTGATAATATACTTAATATCAATGTTGTGTTAAAGTGGATGCTGTGTTTTATAGTGCAGACGGTTTTTTTTTTTTCAAATCTACCTGGTTATCTTTCCTGACATTAAAGTCCAAATAACGCCATCTAATCAACTCGCAAAGTAGCAGCATAGGGACTGCGCTCCTATCTGTCAATATTGCGCGTGTTGTGAATCGATACACATCATTATAATTTCTCCGTGCGACAGGGGGCGCCACATGCGTGATTAACACACCCATGCGTACTCGGTATTCATATTCATATTTTAGTCATTGAGCTCTCGACATAATCATTTCGGTTCACGATAGGTGGCGCCACTTCAACCCATTTTGGATACTACGTTACTTCAATTCGGACTACAAATAACTTCATTATTATTTATCTTCAAAATGCTCTGCAACGGGTGCAATGATGTTTTGGCTCCGGACGCTGGATACTTATTATGTAATTTATGTGATGGTAAATACCATCACGAATGTGTAAACATTACGCGTCAACATTTTTTGACGCTGACCCAGGAATACAAGTCCTGCTGGAAATGTCCTCCGTGCAGTAATATTACTCGTCGTACTCGCCTTAACTTGGACACGCCTGGTTCTTCTACCCAGTCTCCGATTTATGAGGACAATAGTATGAACATGTCCTGCGACATCATGGATCAGCGTGCGCTATCGCCGCGCACTCCACCGATGTATGTGCCATCTGCTGCCAAGGATGGTGATACCTGCTCATTGGCTACACAAGACACCCTTATCCAGGCGCTCACCCAAGAATTCAATAGAACTCTGCAGGGCTGGCGTTCTGACATTGATCTGACCCTTGAATCATTCAAGGAAGACATCAAAACCACGATACAAGATTGGCGTGGCGAGATCGAGACAAGCATGCTTAGTTTTCATGCAACTATTAATAGCAGCCTGTTGGAAATGAGGCAGGAGTTGAGTACTGTCCATACTGTCCAGGCTGAATTTAAGCAGGATGTGAAGCAAATGACCGAAGAAATATCTGGCCTCAAAGAGTCGCCACAGTTCCACGAACGTGAACAGGATGACCTCAAAAGAAGGGTTGAAAATATTGCACGCCAGCAGGTTGAACAGTCAACATCCTCGATCTCTTACCTAGAATCGAAGATAGATACGCTTGAGCAGGAGGCGAGAGCTTGTAACCTTGAAATTTGCAATGTTCCTGACAAGCGTGGGGAAAATCTGCTACAGATCTTGGCCTCAATTGGGGAGTCTGTCGGCTTTACCATACCTCAAAAAGAGGTCATATCCATTCATAGAGTACCGCACGCACACCAGCAAAACAATAGGCCGAAGAATATTATTGTCAAGTTTTCTACGCGTATACTACGAGACAATGTCCTTAGCGCGTATCGGCAGGCCAAGTCTCTCAAAACTGATCAAATTGGTATTTCCGGGTCCTCTATAAATATTTACATAAATGAGCACCTAACATTAAGGAACAAAGTATTATTTCGTAAATGTAAGGAAGCTGCAAAACTTTATCAGTACAAATATGTTTGGGTTAAGAATTGTACCATTCTTGTTCGTAAAAAAGACGGCGACGCTGCTTTTGCAGTTAGATCTGATGATGATATATGCAAACTTAAATGCATTGAGAACAGTGCTAAGGACAATAATATTATTTAGTTTTATTTATATCCATTTCTTTGTATCAATTTACCTTAACTACTGGATTTTGTTAAGTATTTATCGTCTGCATGTCTATTCCCTATGTGTAAGTATAAAAAATGGTTTTTGTCAACTTAGCCTCGTCTACATAGCTTTTGAGTCAAGTTTATTTTACCACTTAACACGCTTAATACAATTGGTGATAATTGGCATACATCGTTCTAGCATCGTAGTTAATACATATTTATTTTTTCTCAATCTAATCAAGTGTTGTGGTTCGTACTGCCTATTTTATCCGTTATCCTTACCCATCAATTTTACTTCTATGATCATAATTTTTTCACAGTATGAACACTCTCATATTGTAAATATGTATTTATATTTTGGTTTTAAAAATGCCTAATAAACACATAACTATTTTCTACCAAAACTGTAGGGGCATTCGCACAAAATTAGACCAACTATACAAGAACATCCTCATGAACACTTATGAAATTTTGGTATTGACTGAAACTTGGTTAACACCTGAAATATACGACAGCGAGTTCATAGACAAGCGCTATACAGTATTTCGATGCGATCGTGACCGTATTGCTACAAACAAACGGGACGGTGGCGGTGTTTTGGTTGCAATCTTGAGCTCTCTCAAGCCGTCTGAACTAGATCTTGCGCTAACTCAGCGTAGCGACCTCTCACACAACCATATCGAACACCTCATTGTGGAATTGCAAAGCACTTGTAATAAAAAACGGCACATTATAAGTGCTGCCTATATACCACCTAGGACTTCTTCGTTAGTGTACAATAAGCATTTCGAAACGTTACAAGAGGTGTTGAGTCACCCTACTGTTGACAGCTTCTATATTATGGGCGACTACAATCTCCCAGAAGCCAACTGGTTAGCATCCTCTGTCGCGAATTCCCCTGGAGTTGCCTCCCTCAACTCTGTGGCGTCTGTGATTTGTTCTAATTTATATAATCTCGTTTCACTTCTTGGTGCTTCACAACTCAATAGTGTGGTGAATGACAAAGGCAAAATACTTGACTTAATTATATCTAACAACGCCTGTTTAGTCACCCGTTCTCAAAATACGTTATTACCTATTGACACATACCACCCTGCTTTAACCTGTGAGACCTGCTTGGATGTTAGGATTTCCCCCTTGACAAAGATCCCCCTACACAAATATAATTTTCATAAAGCTAATTTTGAAAACATTAACTGTAACATACAACAAATAAATTGGACAGCGCTGCTTAGCTCTAATGATTCTGAGAACGCACTAACTATCTTCTACGACGAGTTAGATAATATTATTAAATTAGATACTCCTTTGTCTCGGGCCAAATCTGTTGGTTATCCTATCTGGTTCTCAAGGACTCTTATAACTATCTCAAAAAAGAAACACAAGGCGTGGGTTAAGTGGACGAAATATCATAACATTTCAGACTACAATATATTTGCTAAATTTAGAAGACAGTTTAAGGACGTGTGTCTAAAATGTTTCATCTCATACATTGGCTCTGTGGAGGATAGTCTGTGTAAAAACATTAAGCATTTCTGGACATACATTACTAATCGGAAAGAGAAACCTGGGATACCAGCTAAGGTCCAATACAAAAACACTGAATCTAATGATCCGGTTTCGGTCTGTAATATGTTTTCTGATTTCTTCCACTCCGTTTTTGAACCTGCCTCACAGTCGTTGCCACAATGGAAGCCCCACCTGACAATGCACTTCACGATACTTTAATTTGTGATATATCTCTTAGTGAAGATAAAATACTGACTGAGCTGAAAAATCTAGACGCATCTAAAGGTCCTGGACCAGATGGACTTTCTCCTTATTTCTTAAAAAACGTCGCCGTCTCCATCTGCAAACCTCTTTTCATAATTTATAATAAATGCATGTCTGAAGGTGTGGTGCCCAAACTGTGGAAAGATGCCTTTATTGTGCCTGTTCACAAAGGTGGATCAAGACGCAACGTTGAACACTATCGTCCTATATCTATCTTGTCTGCCTTGTCGAAGCTCTTTGAGAGGTTAGTGCATAATGAAATATATCCTATTCTTCATAACATCATCATTCAACAACAGCACGGTTTTGTAAAACGGAGGTCCACAATCACTAATCTCTTGCTGTTCTCAAGCTTTTTATTTGATAATGTTGACGGCCGCGTGCAGGTGGATGCAGTGTACACAGACTTCTGCAAGGCTTTCGACAAGGTAGATCATGTAACTTTACTCAATAAATTAGCGTTTAATGGAATTCGTGGAAATCTGCTGAGATGGTTTTCTTCCTACATCACTAACCGCAGTCAGAGAGTTGTAATTAATGGTCATTCTTCTTGTATTGCGCAGGTCACCTCCGGTGTACCACAAGGTTCTATTCTTGGTCCCCTTCTATTTGTTTTGTATGTTAACGACATTAGCCAGTGTTTTCTTAATACCAAATTCCTCTTATATGCCGATGATCTTAAAGTGTACAGAACAATACACGATGTAAATGACTGTCTTCTGTTGCAACAAGACTTGGATAGGCTGTCGAACTACTGTCGTAGAAATAAACTGCAGCTTAGTTTACCTAAATGTAATTTGCTGAACTTTACCAAAAATAAAAACATCGTAAATCATACATATAAACTGTGCGATGTTCCACTAACAAAAGTGGACTCTGTCCGTGATCTCGGTATTATCCTTGACTCCAAGCTTTGCTTAGACTTACATATCAGCAAAATAGTTAATAAGGCGTACCAACTTTATGGATTTGTTATGCGCTCGACTTTAGATTTTAAGAAGCCTTCTTCATATATTTGTCTATATAAGTCTCTCGTACGCTCGCAATTGGAGTATGCCGTGTCCGTCTGGAGTCCATATTATAAAAAATACATTGAGGCGATTGAGTGTGTTCAACAGAAATTCCTACCAGCTATTCATTTTAGATGCTTCGGATATTATTTGCCATATCAGGATTTACTTAATAAGTACAAACTCACAACACTTGAAAATAGACGTAAGTACTTGGAAGCCATGAACCTATATAATATTGTCGGTAATAAATTTGACTTCAATGAGTTGACCAACATGTTATGCTATGTCGTCCCTAGAACAGTGTACAAGCGAAAGGTGCGCGCTGGCATACTATTTTCCACGCGTAAATGCCATTCTAACACCGGTTTACGTTCACCTGTTCGCAGAATGATAGACGCCTACAATGGGACTTTTGAACATATTGACATTTTTGCATGTTCTCCCAGTAGATTCAAGAGTCTTATTATTAAGGAGCTCACTTGATTTTGATTGTTTTGTGTATAAAATATGGATAAACATGATAGTTAGTTAAGTTTAGCTTTAATATTTTATGTTTACCTAGCGTTTGATTGTATATTTTATTCCACAGTTAATCTGTGAACAGCGTTGTAATATTAATAAGCGCTGTAATATTGTTTAATTGCTATGTGTATTTCTTTTTCTATACTGTATATTGTAGCTGTTTGTTGTTCCTTTTTGAATAAAATTAAATAAAATAAAATAAAATATTTTGAGAAGCCTCCTTGTGAAGTTTCAAGTTGCGGAGATAGAGCGGCTCAGTTTCACTACGGTCACGGTGGTGGTGGTTGTTTCAACCCCCACGCTACCGTGACGCCCGTCACTTACACCACCGCACCATAATATCATCGACATAGACCATATCACATCTCACCGTGTCCGACCGCCCGATCGTGTCGTTTCTTCGCTTCACTATGTTGTCATGCGACGAGACGCGTGACCGGCGCACGCGCAAGTTTTGTGTGCGCGTTTGTCTTCTCGTTGGTGTCTTTTGGTTTTGTGTGTTTGTGGTTTTATATGTTATGATGATTGTGTACGGTGGTGTTTTTATTATATCATCAACATAAAACAACATAATAATTATATTACATACAATTCGTGTAAAACCGAAGTTGCCGTCGAACGTGAACGAGAAAATGTGAGACTTGCGCGTTCTGCACAGAGTCACGGTCAGTACGAACGCACTATCGACGCGTTATCATAATATCGGTGTGTCTTCTCGTACACTCTTTTGTGATGATGTCGTGTGTTATAACGATAGATGTGTTCGGTTCTGGCTTTTATTAAACATACTTTTTAAACTGTGTGGACCGACGGATCGTATATTATGCGTGTCCGTTTAAAACGGTCGTTGTATGAAAACAATGTGTGCGGGGCGACGCCGGCGTTCGGAAGCGTCAGGTGTTCGTCGCGTCTTAATGAAATTTTTCTAAGTGCGGCGCGGTTTACGAAAAAATAAATAATGAAAATCGTAAAAAAATAGAAATTTTTCGTAATATTTTGTCACTTTTGACATTCGGTCTCGTCGTACAACGTTTCGTTTTACCTATGGACAACGCACTAATGTTTTTCTTCTTATTATTAATGAAATAAATACGTATATTTTGTGATAAATATACTTTTCACGCATATTTCAATATACTACATTATATTTAACTGATTTAAGTTAGTATAACACATAATAATTTTCCGACTGTTGCTGATATGTGAAATAAAACGTATAATGACGCCATTTTGTGTTGTCACTGTCACTTGACTTAGCCTGTCAGTCAGCCAAATATACTATCCTAATTTGGAAGTACGAAGTAATCCTTCTAGTGCGGATCCGACATGGTTAGGTTAGGTTAGAAGGCTTATATTAAGTCCCACCTGAGGCGGTTCCGACATGGATAGGGGGTATCCTTCTAGGGCGGAATCGACATGGTTAGGTTAGGTTAGGTTAGAACTGTGACCCCCTACGCACGAGGCGAGCGAGCGTGCCGCGGCAGCGGCCGCCGAGTGCCAGAACCAAATCGCTTTTAACAGCCAAACTTATAATATACTCCGAAAGTTAGGTTAGAATTAGAGATGCGCGGAATAGTGGTTTCACCGAATAACCGAATACCGAATAGTATTCGGTTCAATCTTTACCGAACCGGATATTCGGCCGAATTATTCGGTTTACCATTTCATTGCATTCCCGCGTAAACAGGTTCAAACGCGCTCGCTGCCTGTCGCTGCTGGCTAGTTGCGAGCGAGCCGTATAGGTCAAGAAATAAATATGTGGACTTAAGACGTTAAAATAAATGTTGATTTCAAGTTTGATTGCTTTCATTCAGGTATTAGCTTTTTAACACATTCTTCACAAGTTTTATTTAACTTATAATAAACATATCTTACATAAGAAGCTTGTCTTTCAGTTCTATTCCATGTCATGTAGCCAGGAAAATAGAAATACTCAAACCGAATATATTAGGCACTAAAACCGAATAATTCGGCCGAATACAAATAGTGGCAAAAATGCCGAATACGCCGAATACCGAATACCAAACGAATATTCGGCGCATCTCTAGTTAGAATATAAAAAAAATCATAACTCAAAAAGGGGGGGGGGGGGGGGGGGCTCGGCAACTTTTCGTTCACAGGGGGGGTGCTACACCTCCCCCCCCCATCCCCTCCCTTGAATCGACGGCAGCTAATCTAAAGTCCTACCTTAATATTATTATATTCATGGAATTGGAAATATATTATGTATTTGCAAACAAAATAGTATAAGAAAAGTATTATTGCAATTTGTAACTGAAGATGGCAGACCGATGTTCCTTTGTTCCTTCTGCTGCACTAAACTAAAGCAATGCGCCAGATTCCAAAGAAAATGTCTGGAAGCTGAAATACTGTTCACCCGGATGTTGAAGAAGGATTACGAGGTGAGGGATTTTTTATGTCAGATATTTTCTCATAATGTCTAATGTAGAAATGATTTCTCTCAAGCTCATTCTTTAGCACAGAACACACATTACTTTACTTTCGGTAGTCGGTGGCAATACAAAACAACAAACACAAAGCCACCGCCACCGACTTCCGAAAGTAAAGTAATGTGTGTTCTGTGCTAAAGTTATTTATCACTTTTTAGTTTTTGAAGGCGGTTTTCTTTTTTTTTGATAAAACTTTTTTTAAGTAAAATTTCAATTACATACTACATATTTTAACTCGTGAGTCATGCGCTCAGTTTAAGAGACATACCGAAAATATTTTGGTGATTTACGTGGTAAGAGACAGAAACTACATAGAGTATTGATAGTTAACCATGTATGCTAGAAAAGTTACAATAAAAGATTTTAATTTGGGTTGTGTTTTTATTTCCTTTTTGAGGTTCTTACATATAAGCGTTCATATTAGGGCTGGCGTTGACTGACGTCGCGGCACGGCAAAGGATTTTATTTTTGATCAAGTTATTTTTATTCTTATTTCATCGAGTTCAGAATTCATATTGCTTTATTTCGTAATGCATTGTGTATCATGATGTAAACAAACTTAGACCAGATATTTGTTTAGCCTAGGCCTTAATGGTAAACAGAATGTAGATATTTATAAATAAATCACTAAATGGAAAGCTACTACTTATAGCGATGTCCTGGAAAAAATAAAATAAAGGTCACCCTACTTAGAAAGAGGGTTGGCCCACCAAAGAGCGAGATAGTGGTAGATAGGTATGGCTTCAAGTAGGTATTCGAAGTTTTGGCACCATCTTTGCTTATAAGCTTCTTGCTTATAGCGATGTCCTGGGAAAAATAAAATAAAGGTTAACCTACTTAGAAAGAGAGGGTTAAATAGGTATTCGAAGTGTTGACTCCATTTTAATCTACAGCTTCATGGTCCCACAGAGGCCACAGAGTACTTTTATGTTCTGTTCAGTCTGACAGCAATACACAAATAAAATGTACTCTGAGGCAATACAGCATTGCTGATTGCATGGCACTGGCATGAAGCAAATATTATTTCTTGCATAGCATAATAATAAATTGAAGGATTGAAGGTGAAGCATTAAAGCTGACAGCTGTAGATTAAAGTTAAAGTGAACAAACAAAACAAGGGACTGTACAGTTTTGTAATAGCGACTCTATACCTACTTGTTATAATTTAGAAAAATACTTACGTGGTAGGTTGTTTGCTGAATTTTTCCATTAATAAGCACCACAAAGTCAATGTAAAACCTGCTAGCTTTGCCAACGGTGGCTGATTTTGCCATAACCAACTTCTGAGGGAAAAAGTGTAGTTACATCCATACACATAACAGTTTTTGTCATACAGTATGTATGCCTTTATGGTAAAATGTATGAGTTAAATGGCAACACCGAATGAGATGTGGCAACCTAGCTTGTTTTTGAGATATCATTTTCGGCGGTTACTTTTTTCGAATGTTGGTGGCGTACAACTTAGTTTAGTACTCCGGAACTTTTATAAAAACAATTTACATGTTGCAATTTCACAATAATTTCTATTACATGTTTCTATTTCCTTTTCTATCTAAAATGTTGTTTCCATTGGAAATAATATTTTAGATCTCAATTACTCAATTACTTGATCTCAATTACTTGTTTTGACTTTCACAAGTCCCGTAAATGGACCAAAATGATTTGACTATACACTGTTAACTGTTTAACATTGATGGGACGTGTATAAGTCGTTAAATGCTGTAGTCGCTATCCAGTTTACCTTTAGGTTAATTTCATGAGTACTTTGTGTACAAAATATTGACTAAATAAACATTTAGTTTTCCTTTTTTAGAAGATGGAAAAACGACGTTGCCTATACTAATGAATACCTACCTAGTCACAACGAATAATAGTGCGTCTTGATCTCACTAAAATTGATTGTTTTTTTTTTTTTACTTTTATTAAATTTTTCTTACTATGAAAACATTTTTATTTGACAACCCTAACCTCTTCTTTGAAATATTTTGGAAAGGTTGGTGAAATTTGCCCACAGAGTAGGTACTTTTAATATATAGGTAACTAGCTTTTGCCCGCGACTTCGTCCGCGTATATGTCGGTTATCGCGGACGCAGACGAAGTCGAAGTCGAAGTCGAATAAAAAGTAGCCTATGTCCTTTATTGGGGTTCACACTTACCCTGTACCAAATTTCACACAAATCGGTCCAGTAGTTTAGGCGTGAAGAAAAGACAGACAGACAGACAGAGTTACTTTCGCATTTATAATATTAGTTAGGATTAGGATTTTTCACCTTCTTAGAGAGTTAAATTACCAGTGCTAAATAATCTAAAGTTTTCGCTTTTATTTTACGGGATATAGGAAGAGTGCAAATATTACCTACTTTATAACCTCATAAACTTTCATTTTTATTTTCATTCTTATTCATATGGCAAATTTACCAGAAGTGACAACTGACAGCTGACTTTGCCATATTTGTTTATAAGCAATAAATTTTAATTTACAAAAATAAAATTAAATTTGGTAATAATATAAATTGTAATTGTAATGTAGGTTACTCATTATGTTTTCATATAATTATAATTTTTTAAAACGCATCAAACTTTTTGACGCATGAAAAAGTGGCAAAGTAAGCAGGTTTCACGTAGGAAAACATTATTCAATTTCAGAAAACTGTACCCATGCATACCTGTGAGATAATAATTATTACAACTTACAAGCCAAGCTACATCAGGTATTCGTTACTCGTTATAAATAAAAATAAACTTGTAACTAAATAACATATGAAAAGATGAAGATGGAAGAGCGAAACATGTGTAGAATATGTTTGGTGCAGGATGTTCACATGTATGTAGTTGTCAACAAGACCCTACAGGACCTCTACGAGAAGCTGACTGATGTTCCGGTAAGTTGATAAATACTTACATCATGATTGAAATTGTTTAATTTAATGGTACTACTAATATTAATGTACTCTTGTACTTTATAATATAGTTCCTACATATTCCACTAGTTACCATTGATATTAACCACTTCTAATTTGAGATTAACAGTACCTGATTAGGACAAAGTTGCCCTAAGACTACCCACTGACCCAAAGTTGTTTATTATTATATTCATGGAATTGGAAGTATATTATGTATTTGCAAACAAAATAGTATAAGAAAAGTATTATTGCAGTTTGTAACTGAAGATGGCAGACCAATGTTGCTTTGTTCCTTCTGCTGCACTAAACTAAAGCAATGCGCCCAATTTCAAAGAAAATGTCTAGAAGCTGAAGTACTGTTCACGCGGATGTTGAAGAAGGATTACAAGGTGAGAGATTTTTTATGCCAGATGTCTAATGTAGAAATGATTCTTCTAAAGCTCATACTTAATGTGACTTTGTTTCACTCTAAAGTGAATGAGTTGAGTGTTCAGTTTTAAATGAACACCCCACTGTTATTGGGGGTGAGGGGTGTTATATGTTAAATGTTGCTATGTGTCAGTCTGTGGCAGTAGCTGCCAAACAGATAGACAGATTTGGACGCCGTTTATTTTTATAGATAGCTGAGTTTTTAGGGAAGGTTCTAAGCAATCTTCATTGTACAGAAGATCGAATAAGCCATTCCAAAGATATCAGCATTTTTAAAATTAAATAGCACAGACGCAAAACAAATAGTATTGGTGGGTATGTAGTTCATAAACTGACATATATCTTCATAACAGACAGATTTTATGTTCTACATTTTTAGAGGTTCTGAAAGTATGAGTGTTCTGTTCACAACTAAGCATGATGTTGTAAATATTCCTTATCTCCATATGTTTGACTGATAGAACTATGTACTGTACAGTACTTGTACTGTTTAATAGCAGTCCTCTCTCATGTCCGCACGAGCTCTGCAACAATAGCCCATGCAATGAAGAGTGCACGGCCAGCTGTCCAGGGTGTGTAGGACCTACTTTAGTATCTCCACTTGTGAAGCAGTTTTGTGTAGATACTACATAATTATATTATGACTAGCTGACCCGACAGACGTTGTCCTGTCGCTATCTACCTACTTACCTGCCTATTTACCTACCCTACACCTACCCTACACCTACCCTACACCTACCCTACACCTACCCTACACCTACCCTACACCTACCCTACACCTACCCTACACCTACCCTACACCTACCCTACACCTACCCTACACCTACCCTACACCTACCCTACACCTACCCTACACCTACCCTACACCTACCCTACACCTACCCTACACCTACCCTACACCTACCCTACACCTACCCTACACCTAGCACAACACCTGCTGCACTAAACTAAAGCAATGCGCCCAATTTCAAAGAAAATGTCTAGAAGCTGAAGTACTGTTCACGCGGATGTTGAAGAAGGATTACGAGGTGAGAGATTTTTTATGCCAGATATCTAATGTACACCTACCCTACACCTACCCTACACCTACCCTACACCTACCCTACACCTACCCTACACCTACCCTACACCTACCCTACACCTACCCTACACCTACCCTACACCTACCCTACACCTACCCTACACCTACCCTACACCTACCCTACACCTACCCTACACCTACCCTACACCTACCCTACACCTACCCTACACCTACCCTACACCTACCCTACACCTACCCTACACCTACCCTACACCTACCCTACACCTACCCTACACCTACCCTACACCTACCCTACACCTACCCTACACCTACCCTACACCTACCCTACACCTACCCTACACCTACCCTACACCTACCCTACACCTACCCTACACCTACCCTACACCTACCCTACACCTACCCTACACCTACCCTACACCTACCCTACACCTACCCTACACCTACCCTACACCTACCCTACACCTACCCTACACCTACCCTACACCTACCCTACACCTACCCTACACCTACCCTACACCTACCCTACACCTACCCTACACCTACCCTACACCTACCCTACACCTACCCTACACCTACCCTACACCTACCCTACACCTACCCTACACCTACCCTACACCTACCCTACACCTACCCTACACCTACCCTACACCTACCCTACACCTACCCTACACCTACCCTACACCTACCCTACACCTACCCTACACCTACCCTACACCTACCCTACACCTACCCTACACCTACCCTACACCTACCCTACACCTACCCTACACCTACCCTACACCTACCCTACACCTACCCTACACCTACCCTACACCTACCCTACACCTACCCTACACCTACCCTACACCTACCCTACACCTACCCTACACCTACCCTACACCTACCCTACACCTACCCTACACCTACCCTACACCTACCCTACACCTACCCTACACCTACCCTACACCTACCCTACACCTACCCTACACCTACCCTACACCTACCCTACACCTACCCTACACCTACCCTACACCTACCCTACACCTACCCTACACCTACCCTACACCTACCCTACACCTACCCTACACCTACCCTACACCTACCCTACACCTACCCTACACCTACCCTACACCTACCCTACACCTACCCTACACCTACCCTACACCTACCCTACACCTACCCTACACCTACCCTACACCTACCCTACACCTACCCTACACCTACCCTACACCTACCCTACACCTACCCTACACCTACCCTACACCTACCCTACACCTACCCTACACCTACCCTACACCTACCCTACACCTACCCTACACCTACCCTACACCTACCCTACACCTACCCTACACCTACCCTACACCTACCCTACACCTACCCTACACCTACCCTACACCTACCCTACACCTACCCTACACCTACCCTACACCTACCCTACACCTACCCTACACCTACCCTACACCTACCCTACACCTACCCTACACCTACCCTACACCTACCCTACACCTACCCTACACCTACCCTACACCTACCCTACACCTACCCTACACCTACCCTACACCTACCCTACACCTACCCTACACCTACCCTACACCTACCCTACACCTACCCTACACCTACCCTACACCTACCCTACACCTACCCTACACCTACCCTACACCTACCCTACACCTACCCTACACCTACCCTACACCTACCCTACACCTACCCTACACCTACCCTACACCTACCCTACACCTACCCTACACCTACCCTACACCTACCCTACACCTACCCTACACCTACCCTACACCTACCCTACACCTACCCTACACCTACCCTACACCTACCCTACACCTACCCTACACCTACCCTACACCTACCCTACACCTACCCTACACCTACCCTACACCTACCCTACACCTACCCTACACCTACCCTACACCTACCCTACACCTACCCTACACCTACCCTACACCTACCCTACACCTACCCTACACCTACCCTACACCTACCCTACACCTACCCTACACCTACCCTACACCTACCCTACACCTACCCTACACCTACCCTACACCTACCCTACACCTACCCTACACCTACCCTACACCTACCCTACACCTACCCTACACCTACCCTACACCTACCCTACACCTACCCTACACCTACCCTACACCTACCCTACACCTACCCTACACCTACCCTACACCTACCCTACACCTACCCTACACCTACCCTACACCTACCCTACACCTACCCTACACCTACCCTACACCTACCCTACACCTACCCTACACCTACCCTACACCTACCCTACACCTACCCTACACCTACCCTACACCTACCCTACACCTACCCTACACCTACCCTACACCTACCCTACACCTACCCTACACCTACCCTACACCTACCCTACACCTACCCTACACGTACCCTACACCTACCCTACACCTAACCTACACCTACCCTACACATACCCTACACCTACTAAAAAAAAAAAAAAAACGTATCCTATGTCCGTCTCCTGGTTCTTAGCTACCTCCCCACCAATTTTCATCCAAATCGGTTCAGCCGTTCTCGAGTTATAAGTGTTGTAACAAACACGACTTTCTTTTATATATATAGATGAAAATGTTTGTGCTCATGGGTATCATTAACATAAATACTCAACTTTTTAACAACACATCAACAGGCGACAAAGTGGTAATCCATTGCAAAGCAGAAAACAACATTAACATAACCAATAGATATAACATACATTGTAATGGAATAAATTAGCTTTATTATTATTATTTATCATCAACTTTACAGCCTCAACTTTTAATAAACCACTCAAAGTTTTTCGGTGGGTTTATTAACAGTCCAATGGTATACGTCAGTATAGATGATGAATGTAGAACAGAAAGAATTGCTATCGAAGAAGAACTACCAGCTGATTGTGAGACACAAGATGATATTATTGAGCCAAAGGAGGAACATCAAAGTAATGGTATGTTTCTGAGAAGATCAAATAACAAGATTATTAAATAATAAATACTCACTTTTAAATTGTTACAAATTCATCATCTGCCTAGCCTTTTCCCAACTATATTGGGGTCGGCTTCCAGTTTAACCGGATGCAGCTGAATACCAGTGTTTTACATGGAGCGACTGCCTATCGGACCTCAACAACCCAGTTACTGGGTAACACGATACCCCTTGGTAAGACTGGTTGTCAGACTTTCTGGCTTCTGACTACCCGTAACGACTGCCAAAGATCTACAAATAACAGCC
Organism: Charanyca ferruginea; assembly: GCA_947361185.1. Classification (NCBI taxonomy): domain Eukaryota; kingdom Metazoa; phylum Arthropoda; class Insecta; order Lepidoptera; family Noctuidae; genus Charanyca; species Charanyca ferruginea. Next base: position 3,051,662 of record OX376081.1, on the reverse strand, counting down.
GGGACCAACAGCTTTACGTGCTTTCCGAGGCACGGAGGTAACTCGGTATGAAAGGGATGGTCACCCATCCACAGACCGACCGCGGCTAGCGTAGCTTAACCTTTGACCGTTGGATCAGGTACGGCTTTAACTTAGCCACGAGCTCCTCAAATTGTTTCATATTATTAATTTTTAATTATATGATTAGAAATTAATAAATGAAATTAATCGAAATAAATGTATTATTTATATAAGGTTTTAAAACACTATAAACGTATTGCACACTGACGTAGTAAAATATTCTGTTCTTGTTTTAGAACAGGAAAATCTACACAATAGCTATTCAGATGTAGAAGATATACCACATTGTCATTCAGAAGCTGACTCTGAAGATGATGTACCTTTAATGGAGTTGAAAACTGAAGTGGAAGAAGAACAAGAAGTACCTATGAAGAAACCAAGAGTCAGCGAGACGCACAGTAAGTATGAGGTAGTTAATCAACTGAATGAATCAACAACACTTGTTTAACGATTGTTAGTATCGTCGGAATCAGGACGTAGATTATAAATGGCCCTGACAGCTCTTTTTTGTAAAATAAAAACGAATTCAATGTCAGCAGCCGGACCCCACAGTAAAATACCATACGACATAATTTATTTGTTTATTTATGCAAGGCACACCAAGGACATATTTACAAGTACAACAACAACAAGTAATCACAAATATTCAAAACTGTGTAAATACATCACTTATAGGCATACACAATATTCTTATTAAAAGGTAAACAATTCATTAAAAATAAAAAATAAAAGTATAAAGTAGAATCATCATCATGAAATAAAATTAAATAGATTAACATTAAAATTAAAATTAAATTACAAATAAATTACAATTACAATAGAATAACACTGGATTATATTAAAGTTACAATAATTTAAAATTACAATGAATAATAAATAGAAAAATATTGCAAGAGTAGCTGATCACAGATTAATTTTGATAATTTTTGTTTCTACTACGGGCAAACTATTAAAGAAAATGTTGATACTACTGTAGATGGAATAGGCCCTGTTATAAGAACTCAACATTCTATTGAGGGTGCTCCCCTCAACAGAATGGCCCAGGTTTGTGCGACAAGGTGTAGTAGCAAACGTTCTAATGGTTCGCTTGGACCGGAGGTACGTCTAGCTTGATTTTATTTGGAAGGTCTGGAGTTGATGTTCTCCCGTAAATAATTTTGTAGAGCGTTGACAGATCAGTTAGAACCCTGCGTCGCTTTAATGAGTCGAGTTTAAAGTAGTTTAGCCGTTCCTCGTAGTCGGCTCTGTCAGGACATTTAGACCGTATGTTTTAACTTGCTGCAATGATGTTCCATTGAGGGAGTAAGTTGATTGTGTGCGGTGCCTTTTTCGCGTAAATGTTATGTGATAACACTTGCTCGCATTCAAAACCATCCCATTCACCGCACACCAGTTCTGTAGTGAATTCAGATCAGATTGGAGAAGATCAATATCCTCTTGGGTCTTTATTTGCCGATAATGCTGTGAAAGTAGCCAAAATAGACCAAACGCGCAGTTTCGTCCGTTTTCCTCATGGACTGTCCCCCGTCCGGGGAAGACGGGGGGGTGTGCCGGACTCGTATCGGCTAAAACCACCACCGTGTTCCATCTCACACCTACGTCGGGGGTCGCGGGAACTAGAGATACTTCCGCAACCCCCGACTGGTGCCGGCTCGCTAGTGCGGGCCACTTCTCGGGTCAGGGGGGGGGAGTGAGGTGTTAGACTCCCCCCGGACGTCTAAGAGAGGCGCACGTGGAACACTACGCGCCGCCACCTCGGGTCCTGAGGTATGTGGGGGGTGACAGACGTCCCCGAGTCTGCCGCCCCTGGACCCATTTAGGGGCGTTATCCTTTTTATCCGCCCTCCGCCGACGCCCGGTGCGCCTGCTGCGTGCAGGGTGGGAGGTAGAGATTTCCCTCTCCCTTTCCGTAGCCAGCCAAGGAAACCACTGCGTCCCAGGACTTTGCACTGCCGACCATCGACTCGACTACGGCCGTTAGCGACAGGTCACTGCCTACTTTTGAGACGAGAGCACGACGTGGCTCCTCCCTAGCGGCACACTTTGCCAGCGTATGCCGCGCCGTGTCCTCCCGGCAGTCGACGCAGTGGTGACACCGGGCGTCCGGCTCCCTGTTTATGCGACATAGGTACTTCCCGAACCATGCCCCGAAAGTACATGCGTCACCCGAAACGACAGGGAGCCGTGTCTCCTCCCGAGCCAGCGCTTGAGCACTGGCCTGACCGCCTCGATGATGGCGAGGTAGGGCGTGAAAGCCTGTCCCGCCATTCCGCCACCAGGACTTCGCGAAGCTGAGAGCGACGCAGCTCCATGTGTCGTTGCATCGGTCGCTCGCCCCACGCCCGCGCTTCGCCTCCAGGTCCCAGGGCGGTGATACGGCCAGTGTACAAGCCGCCTCGTAAGAGATCATGCGGTATCCCCTGATGACTCTGACGGCCATCGCTCGCTGCGGCTTCCGCAGCACGGCGATGCTTCCGGCCGTCAGGTCTGCCGCCCAGATCGGGGCCTCATACAGGGCCATCGACCGCACGATCCCCACGTAGAGCCGCCTACAGGTGGCGCTAGGGCCCCCCAAATTGGGAAGCAGCGTTGACAGCGCCCCAGCCGCGCCTAACAACTTAGGCGCTAGCCGCTGGAAGTGAGGGCCGAAATCCCACCGGCTGTCGAGCACCAATCCAAGGTACTTCATGGTGGACTCGACAGCTATTCTGGCCCCCCGATCACGATGTGTGATCCCGGCGGCGGCACCTGCCGGGAACCGTGAACGTCACGGCCTCCGACTTGTTAAGGGCCACCTCCAGGCCGAGGCACCGGATGCGAGACCGCAGCCGTCGCCAGCAACGCTGCCTCCCTGTACGAGCTCCCCCAGGCCGTGACCAGCGTGTCGTCAGCGTAACACGTCAGGTCCACGCCCGGCTGGAGCTCGCCCCTCAGCACCCAGTTGTACCCGATGTTCCACAAGGGCGGTCCTAAGACGGAACACCGCACCACTTGCGGCGCTGGTGTCCGCCATCACGTCCCACGTAGGTGACACACCTCTCGGACAGATAAGCCCCAACGATGCGGCGGAGGTAGGAAGGCACTCGATGATAGCGCAGTGCCTCCCGTACACAACTCCAGGGCATGGTGTTGAACGCGTTGGAGATGTCCAAGGACACCGCCAACATCACCCCGCCCCGGGACACCGCTTCCTCCGCTAGGACTCTCACCCGATATAGCGTGTATGGTGGAGCGCCCATGCCGAAAACCATACTGGCTCTCGTCCAGGTCTGGCCCCTCTTCGCACAAGTGGCCGACGCGGCGGGCTGCGATTATCCGCTCAAACAGCTTTCCCACTTCGTCTAGCAGCACTATGGGCCAGTACGCGGACGGAGAGTCCGCAGGGCACCCCGCCTTCTTGAGCAGGACCAGACGACCAGATTTCCACAATGTGAGAAACTGGCCCTGCTCTAGGCACGCTGTAAACAGTCCTCTTAGTTGGGGCTCTAGCTCCTCCAGAGCGAGGGCTAATACGCAGCCGTGAATCCCGTCGGGCCCCGGAGCCACGTTCTTGGCCCGGAGCCGCAGCACTGCCGCCCCCATCTCTGCCTGTGTCACCTCTGGGACGCTGCTGGCGTTCTCCTCCGTGAACTCTGCGTCTGTGGGCAAAGCCATCGGCGGCGGAGTGTGCTCCGCTCGTGCCGTGCCGGGAAGAGGGCTGAGACAACCTCCTCCAACAGCTCTGGTTGGAGACTCCCCGTGAATGGGGGCGCCGCAGTCCGAAGTTTCTCTCGAACCGCTTGATATGGGCGCCCCCACGGATGTCGTCGACGTCTTGTTCGTGAACGGGCGCTGTCAGTAGAGATTGGTCAACTCTTAACTGCCATGGTTTTTATCTTGATTATTTTTTATGTTTTGTATTTCTAGATTACCTTCATTGTTTTCACATATAGAAGCAACAAGAATAATGTAAGCAGTATTTTGTAAAAACCTGATTTTAAAAGAGTGTCCGTGGAGTTTCTTTCTCGTTCTTCTCCATAGAGACCTACCTACGTTTTGGAACGAGCAACTAGCTTCAACTTTCTGACTAACTGACCGACTCCTTGACAATTCAAAAGTGCCTGTAAATGGTTTAATTGAAATAAATGCTTTGACTTTGACTTTGATGCCCGTTTAGAGTCTCCAACATCTCCTCCCTGGCTTGCGTCTACGCATCGCCGATGGCCAGACACAGTCCTCTTAGCCGCGCGGTATACCTCATACAGCGCGGCTTCTCCGCCCGGGACCCGACGACGTCTCCTCCGGTATCGAGTGTTTTGGCGTCTGAACGCTACGCACTCAACGCGCATACGTGCGATCTCGGCCGACCACCAGTACACCTGGCGCCATGCTGACTGTGCGTGAACCCGGGGCATGGACGCGTCGCAGATTTGCGTCATCGCCCCGCGTAACCACAGCGCCTCAAGTTCGACGTCGACGGGTCCGTTCGTTACCGACTCCTGGAACCAGGCGTGGACAATGGCGGCCTCCTCAAAAAGTTCCCTGTCCATGCGCTTACGCGCCCAGCGCGGCCCGTCCGTTCGTGGGGCCGATGGACCGCGGCCGCCCGTGGTCTGCGCGGAGACGTCGAAACGGATGTAACAATGATCCGACAACGTCTCCACCTCCAAGGCGACACGCCAGCCGCGGATACGGAATACGACAGCAGGACTAGCGAACGATACGTCCACTACTGACCCGCCTCACTGCCGCACGCACGTGTGGACCGAGCCCCGATTAAGAACGGACAACCACTCTGCCATGCTCTGGAGCAAGAGATCTTGTGCTCTGGCAGAGTGGTTGATGTTGCCCTGGCGAAAATGGTACAGCGCCATTTATGCGCAGTCCATCCCCTCCGCACCATTCCTAGGCTGGGAGTCGGCCGAAGAGGCGCCAGCCTGCGTGGGGGGGTAAAGAGCCCCCGGCAGCTTTGGCACCCCCCTTTCTTCTTCGGGGCGGGCGCACAAGCGTATCCGCGCGCTCTGTGCCCAGCGGGCCTCCCTGCAGCTGTACAGATGCTGCAGTTTGGCGCCGCGGAGCACTGGGCCGCCTTGTGGCCGGACTGACCGCAGCGATAGCACTGATCGCTGCCGTCTGTTTGGGCGGTGCAACGAGCCTTGACATGCCCAATATCAAGTCAGCGGAAGCATCGCATAGCCCTGGGCTGCAGCAGTTTCGCCCTCGCTGCAACCCACCCCACCAACAAACGCCCGCCGTCGGTGACCTTGTTGGCTGCCGCCACCGGACACCACACCCAAATCGCGCCGACACGGGCAATGGCCGCCACGACCTCAGCCGGGGTCACTGAGTCGTCCAGACCGTCGACGCGCAGCTCGGTGGTGTTTATCGGTCTGGACACCCGAACGTCCTTCGGGTTGAGGACTTTCCTCAACTTGGCGGCCAGGATGTCTGCCTTCTCCCCGCTGGAGACACCTCCAACAGCCGCGCCCCCGTGATCGCCGGCCTCATCTTGAAGCTGGACGGTGTGCCAAGATCGGGGAACGCGACCTTGGCTTTTGCCTCCATTACGACCGCCATATACGAGAGGCCCCTTTCGACGGCTCCGGGCTGTAGCGTATTCACTACTGCCGCGGAGCGAGGGGCTCTGACCTTAGGCGGTCGTTGAGCCTTCTTGGATGCCGGTGCTGGCGGTGCAGGTGCCGGTGATGCCTTCTTCCTACGACGGCGGCGCTTTTGCTTGACCTGCGTCCAGCCCTCCGTCTCCTCGGTGGGCGCGGGCGAGGTCGTCGGGGTCGCGGTTGGCAGGGCCGTGGTCGTCCGGGAAGCGTGCGCGGACACGCTCTCCGCTAGCTTTTTGGCCCCTTCCTGGGTTTCTTAGGCCCTCCTGCCGCCGCCGCGGCCGCAGTCGCGAGTGCCGATTTAGCGGGCACCGGCCCCGGTTTAGCGGGTACCGGTCCCGACTTAGCGGGCGCCTCCTGCCTCCGCTGGTCCGCAGCGAGCGGTGGGCGAAGGGTTTCGGCCGGGAGCAGCCTCGTCTGTATGGCTTCCAACCGGGCCTCCACCATCTACCCACACTGTATTATACAGATGCGGGCGATTTTTTCGACCTCTGCATCTAACGCACGGGTCGGTGACGGAGCCATTACTGAAGCCGGCGCTGCGGCCGCTACGGGAGAAGCGACGGTGGCTACGGGCGCTGCAGCTGCCCTCTGGACGGCAAGCTGTCGCTTGAGGTCCTCTAGCTCGGACCGGAGACGGCTATTCTCCTGCCATAGCTTCGCCGTCTCGTCCGTACTCGTGCGACTAATGAGGATCTCAACCGCCTCCTTTATGTCGTTCGCCGCCTCTTTGTGGGCGCGCGTGAAGGTACTTCAAGGTACCCTTCAGGTTGCCGTTTTTTGTACTACCATTTCTGTTCTTGGGTCGTGGCGTTTCAGATCTTTTTCGTTTTAATTTTTCTCCATGTTTCTTTTTTTCTTTTTTCTTTAGATTAGATAGATTTTTTCTTTGGGCAAATCATGGGTAATATAAATGGTGGTTTTCATTTTCTTTTTCAGAATCTGGATTTTTTCTTTTTTTGCCATAATAAATAATTTTCTGGTTTTTACCCTAAACTTTTTAAGCCCAAGGGTCCACCAGATTACTTTTCTGGTTGAGGTTTTCGGAAATGTGTCAAGATTTTGACTTAGTTCATTCCTAAAACCCATCCAGTCAGTTGATCTTGTCCCTATTCATAATAATTTCAATGTGTTGAAAAAATTGCGATACTTTAACGGGCGCTTACAAAGAAATGTCTTAAGGCGCTAACAAGCGACTTTAGCAAATTTTAAACAGACAATCACGTCGAAATGAGTAGTGTAAATGATTTGAAAAAAAATATATGTTAAACTAGAACATTCTCTTAATCATTTAGTATGTGAATGTTTTTGATTAAGTTCATATTAAATAGTTTAATTAACTCGTAAAGTTGTGTCTGACGCGGACAAAACATTGATAATCACACAAAATCTACCAGGTATATTTAAACGAAACTTTCACTATCTTACAGGCAATTTTATTATCTGTCTTTTAATATACGCCTTTTTTTTTAAAGTTAAAGAATACTATCTTTTATTTAATTTTTTTCGACTCAATTTTGAGAGTTTTGGACGCAGTGCTTACGATTCTCTGGTCGCTCAAGGTCGCCGGCGTATATCGTCGCCTTAAGAATGTTATTATAGCGGGAGATTTTAACATTGATGTATTAAAAAGGGAACATTACGCGAAACTCGGCGCAGAGGGCGCCACTATCACATTCCTCATAAAAGTGAACGTTATTCTGTAAATACTACTATCTTACCTGAATACTTAACCTGAACATATTTTAGAGTGATTTTTAGCTGCTTCCCAAAGTTTTAGAACATTTTCTTCTTTTGGAAATGAGTAATTCCCTTCATTTCTACATCAAAAAACACAGTAGTGATGCATTATTGTATAATATAATACACTACCCAATTTTGAACTCAATTATAGGCAGAATTTCTCGCTTTGAACGACTCGTCGAAAAACTGTTTACGGATTATGCTAGTGCTGCACTCTGGTGCCAGAACATTGCAGTAATATCCCCTATTAAATTTGAAAATCTGCTTTTAAATTTTAACTTCAAACTAGCACTTAGTGAACCTTCTCAATTGGAAAGCCAGACATGCATAGACAATTTTCGATAAAATACTCATATATACAAAACATGAAGTTTAGTGCGAATTCCCCTACAATTTTGATAGTAAATAGTAGTTATTTACTTTATCAAGGATGGTAAAAATAAGTAATTATAAAAGTCTTACATCCAGCGATGCGCCTGATAATTCTATAATAGCAAAATGATGACAAAGTGAGACAGTATTCCGATCCGTTTCAAAATAACCAAATAACGTAATAAAAAAATAAACACTAGTATGCCAAAAACACAGTAAAGAACATGGAACAAAACGTACCCACCTTGTAGCAAGTTGAAATTGGTCACGAAGTACTGATCTTCACACGAAATACACAATACACGGCGGTTACCTTCCATTTCTTCGAAGCAGGTGAGTAATATTTAATCCAATCGCTAAGCAATATACTGCGGTCCGTTGTGAAAGCTTAGGTTGTAGATAAAAGTTCGAATAAAGTAAACTATACCCTGTTCACAATAAGATTAAACATAAACACAAACCTTTTTTACAGTCCCTTCAACCGATTTTGACTTCTATTCCGTTGGCTTAAGGATGGCATTAGAGGCAAAAAAAGTGGTTACAATACAACTGTTTACTGCAGTTGCCATTTGTCATGTTACCAACGCAATAGAAGTCAAAATCGGTTGAACGGACTGTAAAAAAGGTTTGAGTAAATGTCTAATCTTATTGTGAACAGGGTATAAGATATGCGTGCACGCTCAAAAACAGTCCCAAACAGGTACTAACTAATTACGACATACCGGCTGTAGATGATAGTAGGTGGTAATCGGCGAAGTAAAACGAGTAGATGGCAATACACAACTTATATTTCCAAAAGACACAGATAATTTTACAGACTAGGTAAACACACACAAGCACAGCCGCTTGCGGTGCTCGCACGGACTGAACTGCCCGCGTATTTGGTGGGGGTCAAGTGGCCCATACATCAGTACTTAGGTTATACATATACTTTTATTATGCATGTAATTATCTACGAATCTAAAATAATGAGCGCGTCGCTAACACCGGCGCTAGCGCAAAATAGTTGGAAGTACCCACCTAATGAATAAAATCACCAAAACGTCGAATGTGCGTGGGTCGATTTTACTAAGGATTTTCAGCATTTTCAACATCGAATATCTTTTTTCCCCTGCAAGCTACAAAGTTGCCCCCGTACAACAAATATATATTTTCAAAGACCTTTCGAATGGTGCCAATTTCAACTTGCTACATGATGGGTACGGGGTGCATACAAAATCACCCATTGTTCTTTCACAATAAGAAAATGTCATTAATTACAAGAATGATTCAAGTGTTCAACAGTTAAGTAGCATAATATTATATAAATATGTGGTGACTTGTCTCTTACATGAAGTGCGCGTATGAAATATAAAGGAAACGGCTTTAAGATCGACTCTGTTATAATTAAACAGTTCCACCCAACCATGTGACCATCATGACTGTTGAATTTCAGTGCCGGAGTTAGGCTTGGTCTTGACAACATCTTGCAGTGATCTGACCGCAAACAATTTAGCTTCCTCCTTTTCACGAACGAGAATTGTTCCATTTTTAACCTATAAAAATTTGTAGTTATGCTGTTTGGCGGCGTCTCGACATTCACGAAACAACTTATTGTTTTTTAGAGTCAAATGTTCGTGCATAAATTGGATGAGCCAGACGTTGCTACTTGTTCGGTAGTTAGACCTTTATTTAAGAGATTGGCACTAAGAATGTTGTCCCGTAATATGCGTGATGTCAGTTTTACAATGATGTTCTTGGGTTTATATTTTTTTTTTTTTTTTACTATTAAATAGGCTTGCGTTTGACCACAATTCACCTGATCATAAGTGATAATGCGGCCTAAGTTGGAACACGCTTGCCTAAGATGAACCGGTTCACTCGAGCCTTAAAGATACCCAGATTATACTTATCAGGGAACAGAGAGGCGGGCAGGGAATTCCACAGTCTGGCAGTTCGCACAATAAATGTGGAGTCAAAGCGCTTGGTTCGAGACCGGTCCACCGGTCCGGTCGGATTTGTCCTGGTGGGCATGTGGAACTCGATGTATTGAGACAATGTCACTTTGTTTTAGGCATTTTATAGAGAACCCTATATTAGCATTAGGGAAACTAGGTCTTCATTTTGCCTTTCAGGGATATTATATATTTTGTTGACAGGACTCGCCAAATCACATCGCCATTCATTAAGTGTACCCCCTCATTTAAGATCAGGTGAGTTGCGGCCCGTATGGTGTCAGACGTAAAGAATAGCACCATCCCATATCTTTCCGTGGGTGTCGTAAGAGGCGACTAAGGGACTCACCAGAGAATGGGCAGCAGCTTTCTCTGTGCCTTTGTAACAACCATACTGCGATCGCTAACCCGCCTGCCAAGCGTGGCGATTATGGTAAAACCCCCTCTTTTGGGGAGGCCTATGTCCAGCAGTGGACGTCTTTCGGCTGAAATGATGAGTTGCGGCCAACCGCAAGCCTATAGCAATATAAAAAAAAAGTTTGTTTTTAAATTCCTTTGACAACTCCTTAATTGCTTGTGACCATTCTGACTCCGGTTGTTTACGCTTGCGCGTTCATACATTTTGTTCACTATTATTAGTCTCGGTGATCTCGGAGACGTTGTGTAAGTCAGTATCAGAGTGGAATTTTTATCAGTCATATTGTAGAGAATGGTGATGGTTTCTTTATCCAATAAACTTAGATTGTAACTTTTAAGAAATCCTAAAAGTACTGCAGTTTGTGGGATTCGAACGTAGGGCCATGTCGCGCACAACGCTATGCCAAAAAGAGCAGCTGTTAACAACACCGCTATCCGTACTTGTTGAGATCCGATGAAAATATTGTCAAATAGTTCTAAGCCGCGATTTTTATTAAATGTTTAACTTTTAAAATTTCTTTCTTCTCAAACCAAAATTGTATTAACTATCCACACTCGACAAGAACTAAACACTTTATTGTAACTATGGTTTCTTCGTTTTTATTTGATTTTCAGCAAAACACAAAAAGTTTTTAGCGTATCACGTAGCACTGAATTTAGACTATGCTTTGAAATGTAAACCGCATATGAAAACCCGTATTTTAATCACTTTTTTTAAATTTTTGAAGGAGAGGCAAATACACACTGCTCAGAGCAAAGTTCGCACGACGTATGATGTTCATCCTCCAATCTTCATTGAACAATGTACTTATGAGATTTATAACCACAGGGGTGCCCGTTGTGAAGATACAGAAGCTTGACTCACTAAGAACAAAACTTGAAGACACAATTGCAGACAAGCAAAAGAAGAATAAACTATCAGACTTAAACATAATCGGGAATACAGGTGGCACAGTCAAGCCGGTTACTAAATCCAAAGAACCTGTCAATTGTGATCAGCGTAGTTTAAATCAAGTAAAAAAATTAAAACAACATTATCGAACAGACACTGGTGAAGAACCTTACAAGTGTGATATATGTCAGCGTAGTTTTAGTGCAAATAATTGTTTAGTCAGTCATATTCGTACACATACTGGTGAAAAGTTCTTCAAATGTGAAACAGGTCAGTATAGTTTTAGTGTTAAGAGTCATTTATTAAATCATATTCGTACACACACTGGTGAAAAGCCCTTCAAATGTGAAACATGTCAGCAAAGTTTTAGTCATAAGGTTAGTTTAGTAAGACATATTCGTATACACACTGGTCCAAAGCCCTTTAAGTGTGAAACATGTCAGTATAGTTGTAGTGGTAAGAGTAATTTAGTAAAACATATTCGTAAACACACTGGAGAAAAGCCCTTCAAGTGTGAAACATGTCAGCTTAGTTTCAGTGAAAAGGGTAATTTAGTAAAACATATTCGTAAACACACTGGAGAAAAGCCCTTCAAGTGTGAAACATGTCAGCATAGTTTTAGTGAAAAGGGTAATTTAGTAAATCATATTCGTATACACACTGGTGAAAAGCCCTTCAAGTGTAAAATATGTCAGTATAGTTGTAGTGGTAAGAGTGATTTAGTAAAACATATTCGTCAACACACTGGAGAAAAGCCCTTCAAGTGTAAAATATGTCAGCAAAGTTTTAGTATTAAGGGTACTTTAGTAAAACATATTCGTAAACACACTGGAGAAAAGCCCTTCAAGTGTGAAACATGTCAGCATAGTTTTAGTGAAAAGGGTAATTTAGTAAATCATATTCGTATACACACTGGTGAAAAGCCCTTCAAGTGTAAAATATGTCAGTATAGTTGTAGTGGTAAGAGTGATTTAGTAAAACATATTCGTAAACACACTGGAGAAAAGCCCTTCAAGTGTAAAATATGTCAGCAAACTTTTAGTATTAAGGGTACTTTAGTAAAACATACTCGTACACACACTGGTGAAAAGCCTTATAAATGTGAAACATGCAAGCATAGTTTTAGTGAAAAGGGTAGTTTAGTAAAACATATTCGTACACACACAGGTGAAAGGCCCTTCAAATGTGAAACATGCCAGCATAGTTTTAGTTCAAAGAGTAGTTTAGTAAAACATATTCGTACACATACTGGTAAAAAGCCTTACTAATGTGAAATATGTCAGTAAAGTTTTAGTCATAAGGTTAGTTTAGTAAGACATATTCGTAAACACACTGGTGAAAAGCCTTTTAACTGTGAAATATGTCAGTATAGTTGTAGTCTTAAGAGTGATTTAGTAAGACATATTCGTACACACACTGGTGAAAACCTCTTCAAATGTGAAACATGCCAGCATAGTTTTAGTTTAAAGGGTAGTGTAGTAAAACATATTCGTACATACAGTGGTGAAGAGCCCTTCAAATGTGAAATATGTCAGCATAGCTTTTGTCAAAAGAATAATTTAGTAAAACATATTCGTACACACACTGGTGAAAAGCCCTTCAAATGTGAAACATGTCAGCAAAGTTTTAGTATCAAGGGTACTGTAGACAACGGGGACTGTATGAATAGGTAATGAAACTAGCGAAATAACATAAAGTTTTGCGAGCGTGCGGAAGCGGTGTGCGTACGTGCATGCGGTGCTGTTGCTAAGCCGAACTGTTCGCCCGTTCGCCGTCGGCCGGCCGGCGGCGCTCGCGTCTGTCACGTGACTCGGGACCCCTCCCCGCGCGCTCACTCGTCGCACCCTGCTGCCGCCGCGCTCGTTGGTACAATTTATTTATTTAACTAAATGACTTATAAAATTCACGCGCATCGTTAACACACCCCACCCCAGTGCGTCAGCACTCATTCCCAACAGGTAGCCGTGCGATGCGCGTCACAGACCGCTGCAGTAAGCCTGAGCTCGTTCTGACCTCAACCACCCTGATTCGGCCATCTCGACCAGGCATCACCCTTTCAACTCTTCCTCGTGGCCAGACATTACGGGGAGAAGCAGGATCCACAATCAATACTAGGTCTCCCACTTGTATGGGCCTTTGTTCCTGCTGCCACTTTTTCCGGGGACGCATATCGGGCAGCACTTCCTTCACCCATCTTTTCCAAAATAAATCCGATAGCCGCTGCGACATACGCCACTGTTTACGGAGGTATATGTCTGTCTCGTCGAAGTTTCCCAGGACTGGTAGATTAGAAGAGGAACCAAGTAAAAAATGATTTGGTGTCAATGTCTCCTCGCTATTGGGTTCAACACTTACGTGTGTAAGAGGGCGGCTGTTCACCATGAGTTCCACCTCTGCCATTAATGTGGTCAGCACCGCCTCACGTGGCGCTCGCTCCTTTAGGACAACCTTCAAGGCATTCTTTACGCAGCGTATGAGTCGCTCCCATGCCCCACCCCAATGCGGGCTGGCGGGAGGGGAAAATGTCCACGTGGTCGTCGAACCATAGGTAAGTGCGTCACGAGCTAGCTGGTCTTCATCTATTTCAGAGACACATTTCTTCAGTTCTTTGTCAGCGCCTCTCAAATTAGTGCCGTTATCTGAATAAAGGTATGCTGGCCATCCACGTCTAGCCGCCATCCTGCGGAGTGCCATTATTACGTCATCAGTGGTAAGACTACTAACAATCTCTATATGAATAGCCCTTACTGTTAGGCACGTGAAAAGCACACCATATCTCTTTTCCCGTCGTCGTGCTACGGCTACGTACATTGGGCCGAACAGGTCAACGCCAGTGAAGGTGAACGGGCGCTGATGGTGGGCCAATCGTGCTTTCGGTAAATCACCCATTCTAGGTGGTTGAGGTTGTGCTCGCTTGATCCTACAAAACATACATTTTGAAGCTATATGTTTTACGGTAGGTCTAAGTCGTATGATCCAGTATTTCTGTTTCAGTTCGTTCACCACCAGCTCTTGGTTGCTGTGGTATGCTCTCTCATGGTACTGTCTCACGATCAGGTGAGTAATATAGTTGCGACCATCAAGTATAATAGGTTGTTTCACCTCTTGTTTTATTTCAGAAGCAGCGTCGATGCGGCCGCCAACACGGAGAACACTATCGTCATCAATAATTGGTGATAAGGTAAGTAATTTACTTTTTCTTAATAATGTTTTATTTTGTTTCAGATTTTCCAGGTCTTCGCGGAACGATTGTATCTGCGAGTATTTTATTAATAACTTCTCTGCTCGCTCCATCATGGCGCCGTCAATAGTGCCGGCGCGTTTCTTACATTTCTTTTCTACGAAGGACATAACAACACACGTAGCTCGCAGTAGTCTGCGCCAACTGGCAAACTTCTCTGGTTCGGGTACAGCCGGTAAACAAATAGGAGTAATGTGAAGGGTATTTACGCATTCAAGGTCCACATCACTAACATCAGGTAGCTGTACGTTAAATTGCTGCGGCCATAGGTTTTCATCTTCATATAAAAATGCCGGTCCGTATAACCATTCGTTTTCTAATGCTTTTACGTCACAACATTCGCGGGTCGCGACGTCGGCGATATTTATCTTCGTAGGAACATATTTCCATTCCTTTATTTGTGTGTACTCGTCGATCTCGCCGAGTCTGTGTGCTACGTAGGCTTTATATGTGCGCCTATCATTGTAAATCCAATGTAAAACTGTAGCGGAGTCACTCCACATAAACTTTTGTGTTATTTCCATTTTGTGTTCTTGTTTTATTGTGTCTGCTAATCGGGCACCAATTAAAGCAGCTTGAAGTTCAAGTCGTGGCACAGAGACGTATTTAACAGGTGCAACTCTGCACTTACTAGAAACAAACGCCACCCGTTTTTGTTTATTACGATCGAACCATCTCCAGTACGCTACGGCGCACATAGCTTTGACTGATGCGTCACAGAACACATGTAGTTGTAAATACTGATAGCTATCATTGGCCGCGCCATGCGTCTCGCTCACACTCGTGGTTGATCCCGCCTGTGCGTGAAGATCGCCGTTCGTAGCAGGCGTAGCTCTCGTAGCAGTCGTAGCAGGCGATCTCGTAGCTGATAGATAATGTCTGAGCAGCCTCACGTTGCTTATGTTTTTTAATTCGCTCAACCAATGTGTCCACTTTATGTATAAGTCGTCTGTTATCTCTTCGTCCCAGCTGATAGCAGATCTCCATGCGTCTTGCAACATAATTTTTCCTTTTATGGTAAACGGTGATAAGAAGCCGAAGACATCAAATATGGACATGACCACCCGTAACATTTCTCTTTTTGAGGGTTTCTTCTGTCCCGTGATAATATTGTTGGGGATTTTTTTAAACGACACGTCAAATCCTAACGTGTCATCTTTCGGATTCCAGATAAGGCCGAGCGTACGTTCGCCGTCGTATTGTTGTCCGACTTTAAACGTCACTGCCGTCGATCGTAAATATTCTGTAGGTATTGTGTTTAACACGGCGTGATTATTGCAAGTCCAGTTCCTCATCTCGAAGCCTCCCTGTTTATGTATGTGATTTATTTCATTCACAACTCTGGCAGCCGTTTCTTCGTTTTGAAAACTGTCTATGTAGTCGTCCATGTAATGTTGTTTATGTATAGCTTGTACAGCGGCTGGCATGGACGTTTTGTATCGTTCCGCATTTTTGTTTTTTATAAATTGTGCTATAAATGGCGAGCAGTTAGCACCGAAGATCAACGAACTCATCGCATAAGTTTTCACAGGTTCTTCCGGCGATTCTCGCCACAAGAATCGGAGCGCATCTCTGTCTTCGTTTCTGATTTTTATTCGAAGAAACATGTCACGAATATCGCCCGTTATGCCGATTTTGTTTTCTCGGAATCTCAACATAGTTCCATACAGAGATATAAGTAGGTCGGGCCCTTTGAGTAAATAATCATTGAGACACACACCGTTAGAGTTAGCGGCAGCGTCAAACACCAGTCTCAACTTCTGTTTGTTGGGGTTGTCGACCCCAAAGTGTGGGAGGTACCAAATTTTGTTTGGTCCATCCGTGTCTTCTATTTGTGAAGCATAATCATTAGATAGCAGATGTTCTATGCGTTCTCTGTATCTACTAGCGTAGCCTGTGCTGGACATTTTCTTCTCGACGCCTCGCAGTCTTGCCAATGCGTTTGTGTACGAGTCTGGCATTTTACTTAGCGAGTCTTTCCACGGTAGTCCGACGTACCATCTGCCGTCTTTTAATTCGGCGGTACGCTCCAAACACTCCAGTGCCTGAAGATCTTCTACGTTCTGTCTAGGTTTAACAGAAACACCAATGTTTTCAATTGCGTAAGACTGGCGTATTTCATCGTGGATGTTTCGCAGAATACGCTCACTTTCCAGGTTTTCGTCATACATGAAAAATGTAGATTGCAGATGCAGCGACGACGCAGCACCTGTCAGCGACGGCGCGCGCACGCAGCCGTGTACACACCAGCCCAGAGGAGTACGTGTCAGGTAAGGTTCGTTAGGTTTGCCTTTTATTATTTCTAACGGCAAGATCAAATGATAGTTGTCTTGACCTATCAATATTTCAGGTTTGCTTTGTCCATCACTAATTGCACTTTTTATTTCAGGTTTAAGTCTGTAATCACTAAGGTCGACGAAGGTTTTGTTTTGTACTGGTAAGTTCATATTATTAACACTACGCGCTTTTATGTTACAGATTTTTCCTTCAAAGTTTGATATGATTAAGTCTATTATTTCACTGTCACATAGTATTAGCTCACTATTGTCCCAAGCGCCGCACACACGCATAGATTGTTTATAGCCGCGCAAACCTAATCGCGCTACGAGCGACTCGCTTATCAATGTCACTGTCGAGCCGTCGTCCAAAAGTGCTACACTGCGCGACGTTCCGTTGGGTCCATTTATTAACACAGGTACAGTTTTTAATAACACTTTACGATTGTCCAGATTTATATTTGTTATAGTTTCCGCAACTGTTGTATCACTCGTTTCAATAACTGTAGACGAAGTCGTCTCAACGACGACCCACTGACCGGTTGTTCGCCTTCGGTTGTTTCTTTTATGTTGTAGTGTAATAAGCGATGATGATTCTTGCCACAACTTTCACACGCGGCAGAAGTACAAGTGTCATTCCTGTGTCGTGCCATCAGGCACTTAAAACAGATATTACGGCGTTTCACATACGTCCATCTATTTTTACGTAGTGCTTTTTTAAATTTCGTGCACTCGGGTAATGTATGTTTTGATTGATGACAAAACCCACATTTATCACTGTTGTTTTTATTTTCATTTTCTTCGGTGTTCACTAATACTGTTTGAGATTTCGATTTGTTGTGACCACAATTATGTTGTTGTGAAGTAAACAGATTTACACTACACTGTGTTATTTTCAGTGCTTCTAAACTCAGAAACTCAGATAATACGACGAGACTTGGCTTCGTATTTTGTTCTAGTAATGGGTAACTATAATCAGTCCATTTAGAAATCAATACTGTAGGTAATTTTGATAATACAGTTGACATGAGTGCCATGCCCTTCAGGTAATCTTCACAGCCCATAGCTGTCACTGCTGCGACACAGTTCTTCACTTTAACTGAGAAGGGAACAATTTCTCTTTGATAATCCTGTGATATTGGTCGGAATTTGTTGATGTCTTGTAATATTCTTGATATTATTACATCTGAATTTCCGAATTGCAGCTGCAGTGTAGTCATTACGACGACAGGGGAGGTAGCGCCGATCAGCAGCGCCATAACAGCTTCTTTAGCACGTCCTTGCAGACTTTTTCGAATCCGCCATAGGTTCTCCCTGTCACTGAAGTTGCAGACTGCGGACGATTCTTCATATGCCTGTTTGTAGTGTAGCCACTCCAACGGGTCACCATTGAATACTGGTAATTCTTTAGGCATACACAGACGGTTATACATATTTGCGTTGGTTCCATTGGTTCCGGTAGTGGCGGCAGCGGCTAGGTCCTTAAGTGCACTCGCCAGCATGTGCATGGTGTCATCAGTACCGTCGAGCGCGGGCGCGGCGGTCATGCGTTCTGGCTGGAGTACGGGTTCAGCAGCAGAAGGTATTGGGCCGGCGGCCTTCATCAGTTTCTGCTGACTGGTTTCTAACCACTCTTCCACATTACGGTGATGAAACTCACTGGGTTCATTTTCAGATCTTGAGCTCTCGAGCTCCGCCAGGTCCACAGCGAGCTTTTTATCAATTAGTTCCAATTGTATTTGCGCTTTTTCTTTTGCGGCTTCTAGTAGCAACTGCGCTCTCCTTGCCTTCGCTGAAGATGTGCTCGATTTCTTTGTAATTTTCGAGGTCTGACTGGCAGGTGGAGAGTATTTTACGTCTTGTTTCGTAACTTGAGTAGCTTCGCTTTTGCTCGCCATATTTTGCTGTTCGCGTTCGCGCCGTACTGTGCTCCGCGTGCCCACCATTTTGTTTTCAGTGCGCGGCGGCGTGCGGAACATGCGTTCTCGAACAAATTCTTCTTGTTTTTCTTTCGGAGTGCTAATTCTCTTGATCCGGCTAGAAGGACCAGCGGATGTAGACAACGGGGACTGTATGAATAGGTAATGAAACTAGTGAAATAACATAAAGTTTTGCGAGCGTGCGGAAGCGGTGTGCGTACGTGCATGCGGTGCTGTTGCTAAGCCGAACTGTTCGCCCGTTCGCCGTCGGCCGGCCGGCGGCGCTCGCGTCTGTCACGTGACTCGGGACCCCTCCCCGCGCGCTCACTCGTCGCACCCTGCTGCCGCCGCGCTCGTTGGTACAATTTATTTATTTAACAAAATGACTTATAAAATTCACGCGCATCGTTAACAGGTACTTTAGTAAAACATACTCGTACATTTATAAGGCTTTTCACCAGTGTGTGTACACACTGGTGAAAAGCCTTATAAATGTGAAACATGCAAGCATAGTTTTAGTGAAAAGGGTAGTTTAGTAAAACATATTCGTACACACACTGGTGAAAAGCCCTTCAAGTGTGAAACATGTCAGCATAGTTTTAGTGAAAAGGGTAGTTTAGTAAATCATATTCGTACACACAATGGTGAAAAGCCCTTCAAATGTGAAACATGTCAGCAAAGTTTTAGTTTAAAGAGTAGTTTAGTAAAACATATTCGTATACACACTGGTGAAAAGCACTTCAAGTGTGAAACATGTCAGCATAGTTTTAGTGAAAAGGGTAGTTTAGTAAATCATATTCGTACACACAATGGTGAAAAGCCCTTCAAATGTGAAACATGTCAGCAAAGTTTTAGTTTAAAGAGTAGTTTAGTAAAACATATTCGTATACGCACTGGTGAAAAGCCCTTCAAGTGTAAAATATGTCAGTATAGTTGTAGTGGTAAGAGTGATTTAGTAAAACATATTCGTAAACACACTGGAGAAAAGCCTTATGAATGTGAAATATGTCAGTATAGTTGTAGTTTTAAAAGTGATTTAGTAAGACATATTCGTACACACACTGGTGAAAAGCCCTTCAAGTGTAAAATATGTCAGTATAGTTGTAGTGGTAAGGGTGATTTAGTAAGACATATTCGTACACACACTGGTGAAATGCCATTCAAATGTGAAACATGCCAGCATAGTTTTAGTTTAAAGAGTAGTTTAGTAAAACATATTCGTACACACACTGGTAAAAAGCCTTACTAATGTGAAATATGTCAGTAAAGTTTCAGTCATAAGGTTAGTTTAGTAAGACATATTCTTAAACACACTGGTGAAAAGCCTTATAACTGTGAAATATGTCAGTATAGTTGTAGTGGTAAGAGTGATTTAGTAAGACATATTCGTACACACACTGGTGAAAAGCCCTTCAAATGTGAAACATGCCAGCATAGTTTTAGTTTAAAGGGTAGTTTAGTAAAACATATTCGTACATACAGTGGTGAAGAGCCCTTCAAATGTGAAATATGTCAGCATACTTTTTGTCAAAATAATAATTTAGTAAAACATATATGGCGTTTATGAACGCACCCGTAAGCGCTGGCAACACCAAATCATACGGACGAACTCTATGGGGAGAGGTTTTTCCACGGACGGTGAAAAAACATGGCAGAGAGGTCGAGACGGAGAGTCGTGAGCCTTTTGTACAGGATTTCGCAAGTTCACGTATAAGTCCGCATCCTTGTGTTATATGTGTAATTACGTACAGTGACAAATGTGTATTAAACTATCGTATAACAATTATTCGTGCAAGTTTTATTCGTCCCCGTGCCGCAATCTTTTAACAAGGGGGAACGAGCATCTTCTACGCGTGTTCCCCAAAGTGGTGACCCCGACGTGATATAACAAGATTGCGTCATTGCGTCAACGCGAGGCGAGTTCCTGTTTCGGACGGCGCGAGTTACAGGTCGTCGTAACTCGTAACACGAATTGTACCGTACCTCCATAATACGGACCACGAGACTTCGGCACATTATATTGCATCAGCCATCGTGGTATTAGTTCCCGCTTCCCGGCCGTGTATACCAGTGCTTATAGTTATCAGTGCGCCTGGCGATCGTAATTACCTACCAGTGCGATTATACATCCATAAAAAGTGCATGTGTACTCATTTCGAAGTGCGAATCAGTTTCGATTAGGTAGTTTCGAAAGGTTCAAACTCGTCTAAGTCGATTTATGGGCGCATCGAACGCCCCCTATCGTTAAAGCGACGACGACATTTCGACGTTCCAGTGACAACTATCAGAGCTGTCATCAACTTACGTTCCAGTTCACGCAAGTACCGCATGTTAAACCACTTTATTTGGACAATTCTTGTGTTATTTTAATACCGACTTTTACTTTTACCACCTTGCCGTAACTTTTGTAAATTGTAAATATATTATATTTTAATATTAACAAAAACTTAACGCAGTCACATTAATTATTATTATTTCCTTTATTTAGTTTTTTTTTATTATTTTTCTTTTTCTGCTCTATTGTTTTGCTGCAGAATATCCGAGTATGTTATTAATATCTTTTTAGTCAAATATTTTTGTGAAGTAGGTGTGTACATTTTCTTTTTTGTATCTTGTAGACTCACCATCAATAATACTGATTTTGCAAAGTTAAAGGTTTCAAATCTTGTTTCAAGTTCATACTTACACATACATATTATAATAATAAAACTAGTATTATTCTATGGACATTATTTAGCTGTCTAACTGTTTTTTTTTTTTTTTTATAATTACTATTTAATTGATATCTGTGTGTTAACTGGTTTTATTACTGGCCCTTTTGTGTCCATTTAAATTGTTTTTTTTTGTGTGTTTATTCTGTTAATTTTTATTTAATTTTTTTTCTGTTCTCTGCAATTGTGTTTAATAACTTGTATTTGTATGGTCATATTTATGAGCTTGCCTCACCACTCACCCACAATTAAGATAACTACTACTAAGGTTTGGGGTTTTGTGTGGTCGCTTGATTTCTTTGTTACAATAACATTTTAAAGCCTTCTTACCATGGCCGATGAACTTCAAGCACGCTTAAATATGCTTGAAGCTGAGAATATTGCCCTTCGGGCCCAGCATGAACAAGCTAATGCTCAGCCTAAGCCTGAGATAGCAGCTGCCATATGCAGGGGGCACGCCGTTATAGCGGCGGTAAGACCAGTCATGGAGGCGTGGATCGAGAGGCGGCATGGCGCCCTCAGCTTCCGGCTGACGCAGGTACTTTCTGGCCACGGCTGTTTTGGGAAGTACCTGTGTCGTATAGGTCGGGAGCAGACACCGGTGTGTCACCACTGTGCTGCCTGCCCGGAGGATACGGCGCAGCACACGTTGGAGGTGTGCCCAGCCTGGGCAGGGCTGCGCCGCGACCTCGTTGCGGCATTAGGCGGGAGCGATCTTTCGCTCCCGGCCGTCGTTCAATCGATGGTCGAGAGCGAGAGTGCATGGGACGGGGTTGCCTCCTTTTGTGAGGAGGTCATGTCTGCAAAGGAGGCAGCCGAGCGGGAGAGAGAAGCCGTATCCTCTCTCCCCTCCCGCAGAAGACGCACCGGGCGCCCGAGAAGGGCGCAAAACGATCTGCGACCTCCATGAGAGGAGGCCTGCGGGCGGCGGACCAGGGGCGTTCGTCGTCCGACCAGATAGGCCCGAGTTGGCGGCGCAGTGTTCCACGCGCGCCACTCGAGAGTGGGTGCGGCCGCTATGGAAATGGCCGCACGGGGAGGTGGGACCTGCTGACGAACAGCAGGTCATGGCCTGTCGGGGGAGCGGTGAATGCTTATGCGAATCCCGCACCCTCGGCCATAGGCAGAGGTGGAACACCGCGGTGGTTTTAGCCGGTAGGAGTCCGGCATGCCCCTCCGTCACCCCCACGACGGAGGAAGTCCATGAGGATTTCCACCGCGTAAAAAAAAAAAAAAAAAAAAAAAAGCTGCCATATGCAGAGTGGCCGTGAAGCTGCCACCGTTTTGGCCGGATCGGGTAGCAGTGTGGTTTGCACAAGCGGAAGCTCAATTTCTTTTGGCTGGCATTAATACGGATGTGACTAAATACAGTTATGTTCTCAGCCAGATTGACCATAAAGTAGCTGGCGAAATAGAAGACATTGTTACCAACCCACCCGCAGAGGGAAAATATGCAATTCTCAAGGACACCTTGATTAAACGATTCTCCACGTCTGAAGAGCAGAGAGTAAGACGGCTGCTCAGTGATGAGGAACTCGGGGACAGAAAACCATCCCAGTTCCTCCGTCACCTCCGGTCCCTAGCAGGAAATACATTGTCCGACGACAACATCCTGCGCCAGCTGTGGCTTCGCCGCTTGCCTCAGCATGTACAAGGTATCTTGGCAGCCCAAGCCGACCTTAGTTTGGACAGGATAGCTGACATTGCTGACAAGATTGTTGAGGCCCAGCCAAGTCATACAAATGTTTTTGCTGCAGCAAGTGCCCCTACGCTTACCAGTCTGATTGAGCGGATAGAAAAGTTGAGCAGTCAGGTTGCTGCTTTGACAACCGAACGCTCCCGATCTCGGAACAGTAGCAGACGTTCCTCGCGTAGCGCCACCCCGGACCGGACTGCAAAACTCTGTTGGTACCATCAAAAATATGGTATTAAGGCAAAAAAGTGCATTACACCATGCAAATGGCTGGCGGAAAACCCAGAGAGCAGTCAGTAGCGACGGCGACTGATTGTGAAAACAACCAATCCCGCAGCCGTCGCCTTTTTATAACCGACCAAGTCACTAAACGGCAATTTTTAATAGACACTGGTTCGGACCTTTGCTGCTACCCTCATCGCTGGCTTTCTGATCGAAGAAAGCCTACCGATTATGACCTCTGCGCTGCTAACGGTAGCACCATAAAGACTTTCGGCACAATTACCTTGACGCTCAACTTTCGTCTCCGTCGCAATTTCACCTGGACGTTCGTCGTCGCCGACGTCAATAATGCGATCATTGGTTCGGACTTTCTGGCTTATTATCACCTGCTGCCAGACTGCCGCACCAAGCGGTTGATAGATGGCGTCACCAATCTCTCAGCAATTGCCTCTACCGCGACGTCAGAGCAACCAAGTGTCAAGGCCGTAGCCCCATCGAATTCTGCTTTCGCACAAGTGCTAGCAGAGTAACTGGTGTCGGCTAAAAAGGAATTTGAGGAAATGGTTCAGTCTGGCACAGCACGACCATCCAAAAGTTCGTGGTCGTCTCCGTTGCACATGACCCTAAAGAAGGACAACACTTGGCGTCCCTGCGGCGACTACCGTGCGCTCATCGCCCGAACTGTACCAGACAGATACCCAGTCCGGCACATAAACGACTTTGCCCACAACCTCACTGGTGCTAAAATCTTCAGCACCATTGACCTTGTGAAGGCATACCATCAGATCCCGGTGTCTGAAGAGGACATTCCGAAGACCGCCATCATTACTCCGTTTGGCCTCTTCGAGTTTCCTTTTATGACATTCGGTCTTCGTAACGCTGGCCAGACCTTCCAGCGGTTTATCGATGAGGTCACACGGGGTCTTGATTTCTGCTTTCCTTACGTGGATGACATCCTCGTCCATTCTACAGACGAGGCCCTCCACGGCGAGCATCTGCGCATCCTCTTCAGACGCCTACGTGACTATGGGGTGGTTATAAATCCTTCCAAGTGTGTATTTGGCGCACGGGAAGTCACATTCTTAGGCTACCACATCAGCCCCAAGGGCACTAGGCCTCCTCAGGATCGTGTTCAAACCATCCTCGATTTCCCACCCCCCAAAACTGGCCAGGGAGTACGTCGTTTTCTCGGCATGCTAAACTACTACCGCCGTTTCCTACCTAACGCTGCATTGTTCCAGGCTCCATTAATCAAAGCTGTTGTTGATACCAAAGGCAAGGGTGCAAAACCATTTATATGGTCACCTGAGCTCCTCAAACAATTAGAAGCCTGCAAAAAGAGTTTAGCGACTGCCACTCTGCTGCATTACCCGATCAACGGCGCCCCTCTTGGACTGTTTACCGATGCTTCCAGCGTTCACATCGGCTCCTGCCTACAACAACACATAGAAGGCGAGTGGGTACCTCTTGCTTTCTACAGCAAAAAGCTGACTGATCGGCAAACGCAGTGGCCTGCTTATTATCGCGAATTACTGGCGGTGTATGAAAGCGTACAACATTTTAGCCACATTCTGGAGGTCCAACACGTTACCATTTATACGGACCACAAGCCGCTACTCTATGCTTTCGTACAGCGCCGGGAAAAGCTCCCCCCTGCACAATTGAATCAATTGTCTTTTATCAGCCAATTTACAACTGATATAAAATATATTAAGGGAGAGGACAATGTGGTCGCTGACACCATGTCACGTGTAGACGCCATCGCTCTGGATCAGGATTGGCAAGCACTTGCCAAATCACAGGAAACAGACCAGGAGTTAACAAACTTACAGCAGCAAGGCTCCAGCCTTCAATTAACCAACATAAACATTCCTGGGACTAACATCCTTGTCACCTGTGATACGTCTACAGGCAAGCCTCGCCCTTACTTGACCCCTTCCTTCCGAAAAAGAACGTTCGACAAGCTGCATAATTTAAGCCACCCCGGTGCTCGAGCTACCACCCGTCTCATAACCGATCGCTACGTTTGGCCCTCTGTCAATAGGGACTGCAAAAAGTGGGCACGAACATGCTTAGCGTGTCAGCGCGCTAAAGTATCGCGCCATAATTCTTCCCCTCTAGGCAATTTCGACCTACCACCTGGCCGTTTCAGACACGTCCATATCGACATCGTCGGCCCCTTGCCGATCTGTAACGACTATCGGTACTGCTTGACTGCCATTGACAGAGTCACTAAATGGCCTGAGGTATGGCCAATGCGATCCATCACCGCAGAAGAGGTAGCAGAAATCCTGACACGGGAGTGGATTGCTCGTTTCGGCGTGCCATCAGTCATTACAACAGACCAAGGAACTCAGTTTGAGTCTGATCTGTTCCGCCGACTTATGACACACTTCGCCACCACTAAAACTAGGACAACGGCTTACCATCCCTGCGCTAACGGCATGATTGAGCGCGTCCACCGCCAGCTTAAAGCTGCGCTCATGTGCCACCAGGACTCGTGGGTCCGCGCACTGCCCCTTGTCCTCCTTGGCATGCGATCAGCTTTCAAGGAAGACTTGAAATCCACTGCTGCCGAAATGGTGTACGGGGAACCACTTCGGTTGCCCGGTGAATTGCTTGTCGCGGGCGACGGACCACATAGGTTAGATGACCCGACAGATTTTGTTGTACAGCTTCGGCGTAAAATGTCGACTGTACGACCTATCCCGGCATCTCGGCATACGCACTACGCACTTCCCTCCCCGCGCGCGATCGATGCAGATGTGATTTGTTTACGCTGCTGATTATAATTACGATTATCGTGTTCCGTGATCGATTTTTGGCTCGTGAGTTGTTTCTGGTTGTGTGCTATTGTGCTAAGTGCTGGTATCGTAAGTTTTTATACGTGTTTGCTTCCGTAATTACTGGTAATTAGTTAATTTTGTCAGCTATCGGTGAGTACATTTATTTTCTTTAGTGTGAGGGTATCGCGAAATAATTTATTTGTACGTTAATTTTCACTTTCTACTGGTTTGTTTGCTCTAAATTGTTGATGTTATCCAATAATGATGACCCGCCTGATCGTGGCGGGGAAATATTCGGTAGAAATGCAATAACACCAAGGGTCGCCGCGCCCGCGTCAACCTCCGCTAATAGTAAACGTTTGTTTAGCGAAATGTCTCCATCCTACGTTTCGCCCGATGATAGGTCCAAACGGCTTCAAACGTCTGAATCTTACGAAAAGTCCTCGCCAATATTAAATCTAAGTAATGCGAGCAACGCCAGCAATGCGAACAATACCGACTATTGTTATTTAGTTTCCGAAGCGTCTGCGTATCTGTCAAAAATAAACGACCTTGTCAACGATCAAGGGTCCCGCATTAATGTTGCAAATAAATCTGCTATCATGGATATGACTCAGCGAGTAACGGCCATCGTTTCTATGTTAGCATTAAAATCATCGTGCAACGAAACGAAGTTAGCAAATACGGAACGTGAATTGGACAAAATTAAACTGAATCCCGCTATCAATACTGTTAATAATAATTATGTCAATACCGAAAACAAAAAAGTGTCCTACGCGGACTCGTTAAAACTTCGCTTGCCTAAAGTGGCTCCAGTCTTAGAGTCGCGGGCGCCGCTGCCGTGTGTCGTTGCTTATCCCACGGCGGAACGCTCAGCTGATTATGCGTCATCATCCGCGACTAAACAAGCCCTTATGAAAGCGATTAACCCAAGTGATGACGGTTTTCAAATCGTAGGAGTTAAAAAAACCGCCAAGTCAGGCGTTGTACTGCGTGTCGCTAACGAAACTCAATTAAAAAAGCTAGAATCGGTCGATGCCATCAGGTCCGCTGGCTTACGTTTAGAAAAACCAAAAGGCCGTATGCCACGCATATTAGTTAAAGATATTCCATCTTCAATGGAAGACAGCGCTTTTATGCTCGCTTTGTACCTTCAAAACATTAAAGACGAGCTGCCTATCAAAGAGGATGAATTCATAAAATCTACCAAATAATTCGTAGGCGTTCTGCTTATAATGGTCGTAAATGGATTGGCATAGAACTCGAATCTGCCGTACGTAAACACTTAGTATCTACGAAGGATAAGTTATTTATTGACTGGGCCACTTGCCGTTTTGTAGATGATATTGAGGTAGTTCGTTGTTTATATTGTCAACAATTCGGTCACGTTAAGAAATACTGCAATAATAAATCACCTGCGTGTGCTGATTGCTCGGAAGCACATGAAACACAGGATTGCCCTCATAAAGACAATTTAAATTTTAAACCGACTTGCGTGGCGTGTAAGCGTTTCAAAAAGCCGTTTGACCACCGGTGCGGGTCTGAAGATTGTGCGACCTTTAAACTCAAACTCGAACAGCTTATCCTAAACACTAACTACTAATAAGATGGATAGTTTAAGCATAGGTCAATTAAATCTTCACAATGATAGAGTGGCGACATCCGAGTTGGATAGATTAATTATCGATTACAAGTTAGACGTAGTACTTGTTCAAGAGCAATATCAAAACGCGCGCCTACGTCACAAAGTGGTGCAGCTGGATTGCAAAGCACGAGCCGGAATTTACGTTTCACGATCTTCTAACTTTACAGTAACATCTTTACGTAACCTTATGACTCATCACTGTGCCGTTGCAGAGATTTCTTCAGCTTCCTTTAAAGTCTACGTTGTGAGCTGTTACTTTCAATATTCTGATCCTGTTGCTCCTCATATACATAATCTCCGTCACGTCTTGCGGTCGCTTGCGGGCCACAAAATCATCGTTGGCGCGGATGTTAACGCGTCATCGTCCCTGTGGTATGGCAAGGTTCGGTCCACGGATTCCGAACGACGCTGCGCTGTCGAGGATTTCATTGCTGAAATGAACCTATCGATCCATAACACCCCTGACGCACCACCTACTTTTTGCAGCCCAATGGGCGAATCTTGTATTGACGTCACACTTTCTAGTGCAGACGTACGCTTGGATAGGTGGCGTGTCCTACCGGACGCGTCTTGTAGCGACCATCGCCTGATCGTGTACGAATTTGTTCCGATGTTTACCCAAGGTCCGTCACATATTAGTGGTAATTTTAGATATAAATGTAAAGGCGCGAATTGGGAATTTTTTGGCTCGCTTTTTGCGCGCCACGCCAAAGACTTCACTCACATCGGATTGTCAGCTGAGGAGAGTGCTGAAATTATGTCAGACACCTTTACTTACTGTGCTGACATCGCCATTGGTCGCGGATCTATGACCAACGTTCGGAGATGTGATTGGTGGAGTGACTATTTAGTTGAACAACGAAAACTTTATCGCAGAGCGCGTAGACAGCTTAATAAGCTTAAAAAACGTAAGGTTACCGGGGACCTGCTGACTTTTGCATTAAATACGTTTAGAGTTGCCAAGTCACGCTACAAAGCGTCGCTGGAAAAATCTAAGGGTAATTTACTGCGTAAAATTGTTGTAAAACTAGATAAAGAAGGTCCGTGGTCTCCTTTATATCACGAGTTTAAGGCTAATAGATCAGTCGACCTTGCGTATGTCCAAAACATTAAAGTAAATAATAAACATACCACGGGTATCGAAGAAACAACGGAAGTTCTACTTAATACTCTGATACCCGATGATTCACCTATGAACGACAACGAATACCACCAACAGATTAGAGCGTGGGCTTCGGTGCCACCTGAATCACCAGCGTCAGATCTACCATCCACTGACGAGTTCATAAACGTTGTCAAGAGACTACCAGTCAACAAATCATCAGGTGAAGATAAAATATCTAATAGAATGATTATAGAAGCGTGTAAAACAGCGGGTGACGCGATCTTAACTGTTTATAACCGGTGCATTGCGGAGGGTGTTTTTCCTCGTGTATGGCGACGTGGCTTTATACGGATTATCCCAAAGAGTGGCGACAAGCCCCCGGATGACCCAAAGTCGTACCGGCCCATAACACTTCTAC
The DNA here is from genome assembly GCA_947361185.1 of Charanyca ferruginea. Classification (NCBI taxonomy): domain Eukaryota; kingdom Metazoa; phylum Arthropoda; class Insecta; order Lepidoptera; family Noctuidae; genus Charanyca; species Charanyca ferruginea. Next base: position 3,022,631 of record OX376081.1, on the reverse strand, counting down.
CATCTTTGGGAAAACTCCTGGAGCGCCTTATCGTTCCACGTTTGCTACCGGATGGACCAAAATTTCATAATAATCAATTCGGTTTCACCAAAGGGAAATCTACCGTCGACGCGGCACTATTTGTTAGGAAAATTGTTAATTCGTCCGAACATAAATACGTCATTGGGATCTTTCTGGATATCTCAGGGGCTTTCGATAACGCATGGTGGCCTATGCTACTACTTAAGATGAAGACCCGTGGTTGTTACAGAAACATCCATACTCTTGTTTACTCGTACTTTTTAAACGGCTCCGCGAAGCTCAAACTTGGACATCATTCTATGTCGAAGGCTCTAACCATGGGATGTCCTCAAGGTTCAGTTATCAGTCCATATTTATGGAATGTAGGTTTTGATGATTTGCTTGCGATTCCACTTCCTTGCGGTTGTTCATTAACTGGTTACGCGGACGATGGCCTTCTGCTTATTCAGGCAAGTACCCGGGCTGAGCTTGAGAATTTGGCTGACACTTGCCTTCGCTTAATATCTCAGTGGGGCGACCGAAACCGTCTAACCTTTGCACCTCACAAAACCTATCAACTTATTTTAAAAGGTAATCTTAAATCATGGCCTAGTATTAAATTTAATAACGTGCCCGTTAAAAGAAAACAACCAGTGTGCTACCTTGGTCTGGTCTTAGAGAAAAACTTTTCATTTATTGACCACATAAAAACAGTTGGTGAAAAAGCTAAAAAGAACTTTTATGCCTTGACGAGTATATCTAAAGCCACTTGGGGTCTATCATTTTTAACTTTAAAAACTATTTATGGGGCTACCTATTTGGGATGTATGTGCTACGGGGCACCTGTTTGGGCTGATAGGGCCACCATAGGGGCGGTACGACGTAAATTGCTTCAAAGTCAACGTTTGGCTTTAATATTTTTATGTAAAGCATATAGGACCGTTAGTACTGAAGCCCTTCCGGTTCTAGCAGGCGTGCTTCCAGTCGATCTTGAGGTGCAACGACGTGCTGCAATGTACTATTCCGCGCGAGAGACCATGGACGCAAACTTTTTAACTCAACGTGACCGCGCTAAGATCTCTAGATTATTTAAACCACAGACTGACGTCTGGGAGGAACTTTTATCCGAGTGGCAGTGTAGGTGGGATGATTCTAGCAAGGGCCGTCACCTTCATCAGTTCTTTCCATCCGTTCGTGAGCGGCTGGCCAGGACATGGCTGGAGGTGGACCACTGTGTTGCCCAATTTCTAACAGGACATGGCAACTTTAAAAGTAAATTATTTTCTTTCAAGCTTGTTGCTTCGCCTTTGTGTCAATGTTCTACATCTGACTGTGAATACGAACAATCTGCACATCATATCTTATGGGAGTGTATTCTTTGGCAGAAAGAACGCAATATTATGTTGGATAGTGTACAGGCTACATCCGGTGCAGTTTATTATGCGGACCTTGTGGAAACTAGAACTAATTTCCGTGCGTTCAAGCGTTTTTGCCATACCTATTATTGGAATCAAATTTAATGTAACAGCTCACTTTTTAGGGCCCATTAATTATGTCAATTATAATCCGTGGTGCTTAGCAACTGGGTTTCTCCCAGTTGTAAACGTCCCTTTGTGCCTATTGGCCTAGTTCTGTTCTGTCTCCTGCTTGATTTGGAGGGAAGTGGAAAATATGTTTTTCTTACTCCTCCGCTGTTCTTTTCTGATTAATTTCGTTGCGGGATCCAAGACAGTTGAATCGTTTCTCTGGGACTCGTCGAGCTTCATTGCTCTGGCGCTTTTCTGGTGGTCGCCACTGTTGATTCTGGCTTACAGGAGTTACAGTGGTTAGGGAATAGTGTGGCGGGCTTGTCCCATTAAAAAAAAAAAAAAAAATCTCGGCATACGCAGCCATCTGCCTTTATTTTTAAGGATCTTTCGTCAGCAACGCACGTATTTCTACGGGATGATTCCGTCAGACGGCCTTTACAGCCACCATATTCCGGCCCGTACCAAGTTGTAGATCGTGCCAGTGATGGCAAAACTATGACTTTGGACATCAACCGCAAAACCGTGACTGTTAGTGTAGATCGCATCAAACCAGCACACATGGATCACACAATTCATACCAGCCATGACCTCCCAAACAGGCCCACAGAACCTGCGACACACACGACCCAAAACCTCCCAAAGAGACCCACAGGGCCTGCAAAATACACAGACACTGCCCCAAAACTGCCGTATACCACGCGGTCCGGTAGACGAGTTAAATTTAAGGATCTCTCCGATTTCGAGTAATCGGTTCGTCCTTCTCCGTGGGGGGGTGGTGTGGCGTTTAAGAACGCACCCGTAAGCGCTGGCAACACCAAAGCATACGGACGAACTCTATGGTGAGAGGTTTTTCCACGGACGGTGAAAAAACATGGCAGAGAGGTCGAGACGGAGAGTCGTGAGCCTTTTGTACAGGATTTCGCAAGTTCACGTATAAGTCCGCATCCTTGTGTTATATGTGTAATTACGTACAGTGACAAATGTGTATTAAACTATCGTATAACAATTATTCGTGCAAGTTTTATTCGTCCCCGTGCCGCAATCTTTTAACAAGGGGGAACGAGCATCTTCTACGCGTGTTCCCCAAACATATTCGTACACACACTGGTGAAAAGCCCTTCAAATGTGAAACATGTCAGCAAAGTTTTAGTATCAAGGGTAGTTTAGAAACACATACTCGTACACACACTGGTGAAAAGCCCTTCAAGTTCAACTCTTCAGTATCTTTGTAACGGTTCATCATCGACACCATACTAAATTTCCTATGCTCGTGGTCAAATATTAGAAAACACTTAACAAAATGTGATTTTTTACTAGTAAAAACTATGGCCTAATGAATAATTCAGCAAATGTGTTATAAAACTCAATATAAATATAAAATATGACTTACCTATGGTCAAACACCAATTTACTAAGAGAAGTAAATAAAATCACTATTTTGGCCATTTTGTCCATAATAAGGTATATTAAGGTCAAGAGGTGTATTAAACTATCGTATGACAATTATTCGTGCAAGTTTTATTCGTCCCCGTGCCGCAATCTTTTAACAAGGGGGAACGAGCATCTTCTACGCGTGTTCCCCAAACATATTCGTACACACACTGGTGAAAAGCCCTTCAAATGTGAAACATGTCAGCAAAGTTTTAGTATCAAGGGTAGTTTAGAAACACATACTCGTACACACACTGGTGAAAAGCCCTTCAAGTTCAACTCTTCAGTATCTTTGTAACGGTTCATCATCGACACCATACTAAATTTCCTATGCTCGTGGTCAAATATTAGAAAACACTTAACAAAATGTGATTTTTTACTAGTAAAAACTATGGCCTAATGAATAATTCAGCAAATGTGTTATAAAACTCAATATAAATATAAAATATGACTTACCTATGGTCAAACACCAATTTACTAAGAGAAGTAAATAAAATCACTATTTTGGCCATTTTGTCCATAATAAGGTATATTAAGGTCAAGAGGTGTATTAAACTATCGTATAACAATTATTCGTGCAAGTTTTATTCGTCCCCGTGCCGCAATCTTTTAACAAGGGGGAACGAGCATCTTCTACGCGTGTTCCCCAAACATATTCGTACACACACTGGTGAAAAGCCCTTCAAATGTGAAACATGTCAGCAAAGTTTTAGTATCAAGGGTAGTTTAGAAACACATACTCGTACACACACTGGTGAAAAGCCCTTCAAGTTCAACTCTTCAGTATCTTTGTAACGGTTCATCATCGACACCATACTAAATTTCCTAAGCTCGTGGTCAAATATTAGAAAACACTTAACAAAATGTGATTTTTTACTAGTAAAAACTATGGCCTAATGAATAATTCAGCAAATGTGTTATAAAACTCAATATAAATATAAAATATGACTTACCTATGGTCAAACACCAATTTACTAAGAGAAGTAAATAAAATCACTATTTTGGCCATTTTGTCCATAAACTAACAAAACTGCATTTTTTATTAGAAAGCTGCACTCGTTGACACTACAAATTGAAATTCAAACAATACATAGGTAAAATAAATTAAAAAATGTGGGCACTTAAACAAGTGCCCTCAAATGAGGACAGCGGGCATAAGTGGGTTAAGTAAATATTTTCGTACACGCACTGGTGAAAAGCCCTTCAAATGTGAAACATGTCAGCAAAGTTTTAAAGTCAAAGTCAAATCATTTATTTCAATTAGACTATTAAAAGGCACTTTTGAACGTCTTATAAAAAAAGAGTTGATTCTAGTTTGATTGATTAATTTCAATTGTTATTTCAGTTATTCAATTTGATTTCTAATTTTGTATTGTTTTGCGTTTTGTTTTGTTGTTTCACTTCGAAAGAATACTCTTTCAAATAAAAAAAGTCTAAAGTCCTTGCTTTTTAAGTCGATTAAAAAGAGAGGACAGAATGTGGATGTTGGCACAACTCTTCTCTTCGGTCGATATCAGTACCACTTCCAAATGGTAGTTTCGTATAGAGAAGAATGGGCAAGAAACTCCATACTTACTCTTTTAAAAATAAATGTGTACAATATTTTGCATTTACAGTTATATAACTATACGTGAATACGATGGACCTTGCATAAAAACACTATATTGAAGTATGTACAAAGTATTACAAGATAAAGAATGACAGCTAAGTTGTAAACCTAGATACATAGTGTTTACATGTTTTTTATTACAATTATTGTAAAAGTAGACAACCACTCCATACATTTCAACAAACTATGAACTAGTGTGTGAACCAAAGCAAGAATTAAATATAATGTATATACTAAGTATAAATTAAGTAGTTTTAATTAGCAATCAGTTTGATTTTGTCTAGATTGTAGATTGTTCTATGGAGCCCGGACCAGCATGTTTCCAAGCTTGCTTATCATGGATATAATCCTCTAAACTGTAATATGCTTGTTTACAGAGTGTACTTTTAATATATGTTTTAAATTTTCTTTCACTTAGTTGCAATATATCACTAGGAATTTGGTTATAACACTTAACACAGTACCCCATAAAATATTTATGAACTTTAGACAACCTAAAATAGTGTTGAACTATTTTGGTCTTTGTTTCTGGTATTAATATTATGTCTATCACTAACTTTATTAAATATATGTAAGTTTTTTCTTACGTACATAATATTTTCATAGATAAATTGGCAAGGCACTGTCATTATATTAATATTTTTAAATGGTTCCCTAAGACAACCGCGGCGACGTAGATTATAAATGGCTATAACAGCTCTTTTTTGTAAGATAAAAATGGATTCAATGTCGGCAGCCCGACCCCACAGTAAAATACCACATCTGTCAACTGTCTTATCTTTTTAACAGCATAAGCCGCGGAGCTTAGTCGCCCCGCAATAGATGTTATGTGAGGACCCCATTGTAATTTCTCGTCTAGCGTGATTCCTAGAAAAACAGTTTGGCTAGTAAAATCCAGTTTCTCTCCATTTAGAATGATGTCACATTTTCTATTCCTAACATTTGGTAAAATTAATCGAATATATTTGTTTTTTTTTTTCATTAAGTATCAAATTGTTTACCGTAAACCAATTTTGAAAATAGCGTCATTTACGTCGTCAAAATGTTGTGACCGTCTGTCTACTTTAAAAATCAATGAAGTGTCATTGGCAAATAACACCATCTTCGGATGATTTTGAAGTAATTGGAGTAAATCATTTATATGGACTAAGAATAGAAATGGACCTAATATTGTGCCTTGAGGAACGCCCATAGTCATTTTAGACCCCAATGAGTTCACTCCGTTAACCTGAACTTTTACCTGTCTATCCCTCAGGTATTACCTTAGTAAATTAAAGATATACTCCACTAATCCCGTAGTGCTCGTTTCAGTAATAGTGTCTCATGGTCAACGCAATCGAACGCCTTTGAGAGGTCGCAAAAGATTCCAATGGCATCTTGTGATTACTCCCAAGCGCTAAAAATTTTCTTTATTAGGGTGACACCGGCGTCAGTTGTACAACGCCCTTTGGTGAAACCGTATTGTTGTTCATGAAAAATTGATTTTTTTATTAAAGTGATGTAACATCTAATTGAGCATTAACTTTTCAAGCACCTTACTGAGAACTGGCAGAATCGACACAGACCTAAAATTGTTGGGGTCTTTACTATCACCGCATTTGAACAATGGTACTACTTTACTGTGTTTCATCAGCAGTGCTATTCTGTTACAATCTCCCTCGGTTAACACCTAGGTGCGTGAGCTGTCATCCGTTCCAATGCAAGGGATTGACAAAGCAGACGGATGACAGCTCACTTCACCTAGGTGTTCACCGAGAGAGATTGTAACAGAATAGCACTGCAGATCCGAAAAGACACCTTGATTTACACTGGTGTTAAATATGAGAGCTAAATAGGGCGCAATCGTTTCGATAATAGATTTACAGACTTTTACACATTCCCCAAAGATCTTCTGTTGATTTAATTTTAAGATCTTTAAAGGCTTTTATAACAGCCTGGAGGTTTGTATGTTGAAACCTAAACTCCAAAGGGCATTTCTTAACATTCTTCCTATGTAAGGCAGCAGAGAGAGCGGGAGAGGAATTTAAGGCTTCAGTGGTTCTAATGGGAATGTTGCCAAAAAAAGTTTCAAATTCTTGAGCTACTTCTATATCTGAATTTATGGGACCATGTGCAGTCTCTAAATTAAATTCAGTAGATACTACGCTGCTTTTTCCTACCTGTTTAATTATTTATTATTTGCCAAGTAGTTTTTATTTTGTCATCAGCTAATTTTATTTTATTTCTATTAATAATAATAATAATCTGCTTTTTTATCCATGTATACAAACATTGATTCGGCAGGGGCCATAGTCACTTCATAGTTCCAGGTAACCAAGTCACTTTAGCAACCCATACCCATAGTCCATTACTGTTAGTTTCCATGTACTGTAATAGTCCTGCACCAACCGGGGGTTGTCCTTGGGTGCACTTGCATAGTGCATACAGGGATAATCGTCGGTTGGTGTCTTATTTCATATAAAGCTACCTAAGGGGCCTCTGCGAGTTGGCTTCGGCTCCTCGTACGCCTTACAAAGGCCCGGGACCTCTGGGTCCCGAGATACATAAAGTATATAATAATAATAATAATATGTGGGGACATTTTCACACACGGCCATCTGACCCCAAACAAGGGAGACCCTGTACTATGGGTGTCAGACAGAACATACATACACAAATACATTTTTTTTTGTAAATACATATAACATACCTAACAAATTATTTTCCAAATATTTTTAACACACAGGTATGTTGTGGTTTAAATCTAGGTTTGTATGAAGCCAAAAATAAACTTTTTTGAGAAACAAATTCAGTAAACAACACGTCCGAAAAACAGGGTTTTTGGCACAATTTTATCTTAACTTTGGCCGTTCATAATGCACTCATACGTTAAAAAAGTAAAAAAAACAGCGTCATAGAAACCTTGCACATGTAATGGAGATTCTAAATTAGAAACATTTTTACCCAAATCTTGTAAGGCTTTTTCAAAAACACGTATGTCCTGGAACAAGTTTTGTGAAATTTCCGCGCGCTAATTTTCTTGTGATGTTATCGCGTTCTCACTCACTCATTTGTTTTCAAGCTTTGCGTTGGTTGAAACAAACAATTTATCAATCACAGTCGCGTCGAAGTTCGTTCGATGGGGTTGGGCGCTCTTAAATTGCATGTTTAATAGTGAAAAAAACTCGGCGTAGAACTCATTTGGGCCACTTACATTATCAAAGCACTGAACACTCAATTTACTTTCCAATGAATTGACAACATATTTCATATTTTTAACCTACTTGTATTATTACTTTCTACAAAAGTAAATACAAATCTAGGGTACCCGTATTTTTCCGTTTTTTAAAATTATGTACTTTCATTCATAATTTTAAGTTTGAAATTAGATGTATTCTAAAAAGACGTAAGCGCCAAATGACGTCATACTTACGGTGGAATAGCGTTTTATCCTTTGGTTTACTGTGACCCGTCAAAAAACTATCATCTTTAAATTAGACTTCATATACGTGACATTGACGTGTGTCTCATTTTTGACGTTAATGTTTTCATATAAACCATTGGAATGCTTATGCAAAGGTAAACTACCTCATTCCACCGTATATTTGACGTCATCACATGCTTTTTGGTTTTACTTATTTTTCTCTGAAATGAAGAAATAAAAAAATATGAAAAATATATATTTGGACTCAGGATACGAAAATAAAGAATTGGTACTTTTGTTTTAAGGTCGTGTCAGTTTTGAAATTTGAATTATCAAATTTCTCTAAATTTTTACATGTGATTGGCCTAAACCTTATTTGAATTTTTTGTTAAGGTATATAGGCGCAAAACGTTATTGTCTGTCCACGATGATCAGATGGCAGTTTATTTATAATTTACTAGCTGACCCGACAGACGTTGTCCTGTCGCTATCTACCTACTTACCTGCCTATTTACCTACCCTACACCTACAAAAAAAAAGTATCCTATGTCCGTCTCCTGGTTCTAAGCTACCTCCCCACCAATTATCATCCAAATCGGTTCAGCCGTACTTGAGTTATAAATAGAGTAACACTAACACGACTTTCTTTTATATATATAGACTAGCTGACCCTACAGACGTTGTCCTGTCGCTATCTACCTACTTACCTGCCTATTTACCTACCCTACACCTACCCTACACCTGCCCTACACCTACCCTACAGAGTTATGCCCGAACATACATAAAAAAAACAAATATATATAAACATTCGAATTGATAACCTCCTCCTTTTTGAAGTCGGTTAATAACATTATTATGTAATACATAACAAATAGACATAAAAGGTATGTATTTAATATTTATTAACGGAAAGGGACACCAGGTAACTTGTTAAGATTGCTTATATTTTCAAGAATATTTCCTGTTTTTTACTACATTGCAGCCAGCATGTTTCACTCCCGTTTTCGTAAGTGGAGAATTACTATATACGCCAGAACTGGTACTTGGCAAAGCTGCTATTTGCACTAGGTATAGATTCTTCATGTAGTGAACTTGTTGTCTAAAAATAATAATAAATGTTATAAAATGTTGCTTTTTGTTATATATTTGAAACATGTATTTAAAACTGTAAATACAGTTATCTTTTTACCTTTCCTACTTTCTTGCCTTGCCCAGCAGGTAAATATGTACTTCAACAGGTCTTCCGCAGAGGGCCTGGCTTCAGGAACGGCGCTCTGCCTGCTCCCAGCAATAATCTTCGCTTCTAGAATCTGTCTGACAACACTCGTTGCTTTATGTAAACTTCCTTTATAAGTTTTCTTCAAGTAAATAATCTTCCAATGTTCAAGTAATATTCTTTACGTAAATAATCTTCAAATGTTCAAGTGATATTCTTCAAGTAAATAATCTTCAAATGTTCAAGTAATATTCTTCAAGTAAATAATCTTCAAATGTTCAAGTAATATTCTTCAAGTAAATAATCTTCAAATGTTCAATTCCCGCACGCTTAAGTACTTTTGCCTTATAGTACAAGTAGTGGCGGCGCCCGAGTGTTGTCGGTTCTGTGCAGTTTGACGTGTACGCAGCTCGTAAAGGAAAATCTTCGTAATCTTGATGTATCCGAAATCTTCTTTATATTGTTCTTTTCAGCTTCAGGCTTCAGTTCCGCTTATCCGGCTCGAAGGACCAGTTCTTGTAGGGTATTCTTAATGAAACTCCTCTTGATTTTTCTTGTTCTTTATTCCAGTGAGCTGCGTACAGTGATTTTGCCGTTTTTCGGCCCTACTTATATTCTATCCTACCGTTGTACAAGTAGTGGGGGTAATAAAATATAGTTTTTGATTTTATACAATAGTGTACCAGATATGCTTGGAGATTTACTTTCACTTGACCTTGGTTTGAACTGGTTCAAACCTGTTTGCTCACTACACAAGCCTTTTGTATGTGTGTGTATGCATATGGGTTTTATAATGCCTACAAGGTATTATTTACATTTATTTGAATGCTTATTTATTACTTTGTGATGTATATACTTTATTTTAACTATCTCTAAGGGAAAATGAAACAAGCTCTAGGCAAAATTACATTATTAACTTAAAATAGAAAACCTTTAGACGCCCACTGTTGGGCATAGGTCTCCCCCAAAGATCTATACATGTGTTGGTCCTGCGCCGTTCATCCAGCGGCTTCCCGCGGCTCGAACCAGGTCATCGGTCCACCTTGGGGGACCTGCCCACTCTGCGTCTGCCAGTGCGTGGCTGCTACTCTAGGACCTTTTTGCAATGTGCCTAGCTTACTGCCACTTGAGCTTGGCCATTGTTTTTGCTATGTCGGTGACTCTGATTCTCCTGCGTATCTCCTCATTCCTGATTCGATCCTGCTAAGTCTAATTGACATAAATGATTTGACTTTAAGAAATTCCGAGCATAGCTCTTTCCATTGCCCTCTGAGCGACCTCTAGCCGTGTTATGAGGCCTGAAGTAAGTGACCATGTTTCCGAGTCATAGGGCATCACTGGCAGCACACACTAGTCAAAGACTAGTCTTGAGACACTGCGGTATATTAAATTGTAGAAGATGTTTCGATGATTGACTTCTTTTTCAAAGTTGGCCATACCATTTTCTACCATGGGAAATCCTTGTGGGCTATCGCCCGTCTGGAGAAGACGAGGGGGGCGCGCCGGACTTTTACCGGCTAAAACCACCACGGTGTTTCTCGACCGAACTACGGCGCGCCGCCTTTACGGGCTTCCATCTGGTCGGGTGGTGGACTGCCCCTAAATCGACCACCCGCAGGCGATTTATGGAGGCCGGAGGTCATTGAGCGCCCTCCCGCCCTGTGCATGTGCTCCTGGAGCGAGGCGAGGCAGTTGCTTCACTCTCCTTTTGCTCTTTTGCGTGCATGACTTGCTCGCAAAAATAGGCGACAGCCTCCCACGCTCTCTCGCTCCGGACCATCGAAAGAGCGATGTTCGGGAGCGAGAGGTCACCGATTGCTGTGGAAAAACTCTGCTCAAACTGGGCACTCCGCTAGCGTATGCTGCACCGTGCCCTCCAGGCAATCTTTGCAGTGGTGACAACCGGGCGACGTCCCGGCGCCCAAACCAATCCTCCGTGATGGGTCTTACCGCCAAATTACAGCGTGCCCTGCGCTGGGGTTTGCAAGTCGAAGTTGGGCCTAATACCTAACTGAACCGTTTGTTCTAGGCAAATATAGCTGTCCACAGCTTCAACTGTAGAATCTTCAACCATAACAGGTGGGTACGATATGGGTATTAAATATAATTTTTGTTTTCTCCATAAACTCATCCTGAGACCCACTCGTCGGGAGACTCGGAGGAATAAATAATAATAATACCAGCCTATATTCGTCCCACTGCAGGGCAACGGCCTCTTCTCATTTTTGATTTGAAGTTGTGTGCGTTTCGACCGCGCGGCCACGGCGATATTTCGAAAAAAAAACTTTTCCAAGATTATGTAAAATTTTGTAAAAGTTGATTCCCAAAACCATAAATTTGTCGAAGATATGGTTAAAAAGTTATAAGGGTTTGAACGTGGCCGCGCCATTGAAACGCGGAGAACCGCGCGGCCACGGAGATCTTTAAAACTAAGCGTAGCAGAGACCTAAAATTCAGGTAAATAACAGATTGAATTTGTAAAAAAAATGTAAAAATACAGAAAAAAATCCTAGGTTTATATTTTAGGAGCTGCAAGACAAAAACCCCATGGCCGCGCCATTGAAACGGTGAATAACACTCTAGCGCCGATATCACGCTGAAAATGCATCGCAGACGTCTGAAATTCATTGTAAAATCTAGATTTGAATTTGTCGAAAATGTCAAAAATATGCAAAAAATACCTAGGTTTAGATTTTAGGAGCTGTGTGATTAAAACCCCATGGCCGCGCCATTGAAACGGTGGAAAACACGTTATCGCTGATATCTCGCTGAAAAAGCATCGCAGAGGTCTGAAGTTTTTTGTAATACCTAGATTTGAATTTGTCGAAAATGTAAAAAATATACAAAAAATACCTCGGTTTATATTTCAGGAGCAGTAGTGCGGCATCGTGTAAAAATAAGTTATGATTATCTATCGAAGAAAGTAAGTATTAGTAAGTTTTTTTTTTTATAAACAACACCTATTAATATGTAGATCTACCGATAATATGCAAAACATATTTTTTATTCATAATACTAAGCCTTGCAATGTGTTTTGAATATTTCGATAGGGTGACCATGCCTTGTTGTTTACAGAAAACTTTCCACCTGTTGTAATAGAAATCATGTCCCAAGGATTCTAAATTGAATTAAAATGAAATGAAGAGATACTATATCTTTATTTCTTTAAAAATCACATAAATCACAGATTGTTTACTTACACTAAGATATAAACAAAAAAAAAAAAAGAAATAAAGAAATAAATAAAGAAAATAAAAATAAAGAAATAAAGATATAGTATCTCTTCGTTTCATTTTAATTCAATTTAGAATCCTTGGGACATGATTTCTATTACAACAGGTGGAAAGTTTTCTGTAAACAACAAGGCATGGTCACCCTATCGAAATATTCAAAACACATTGCAAGGCTTAGTATTATGAATAAAAAATATGTTTTGCATATTATCGGTAGTTCTACATATTAATAGGTGTTGTTTATAAAACAAAACTCACTAATACTTACTTTCTTTAATAGATAATCAAAACTTATTTTTACACGATACCGCACTACTGCTCCTGAAATATAAACCTAGGTATTTTTTGTATATTTTTTACATTTTTGACAAATTCAAATCTAGGTATTACAAAAAACTTCAGACCTCTGCGATGCTTTTTCAGCGAGATATCAGCGATAACGTGTTTTCCACCGTTTCAATGGCGCGGCCATGGGGTTTTAGTCTTACAGCTCCTAAAATCTAAACCTGGGTATTTTTTGTATATTTTTTACATTTTCGACAAATTCAAATCTAGATTTTACAATGAATTTCAGACGCCTGCGATGCATTTTCAGCGTGATATCGGCGCTAGAGTGTTATTCACCGTTTCAATGGCGCGGCCATGGGGTTTTTGTCTTGCAGCTCCTAAAATATAAACCTAGGATTTTTTTCTGTATTTTTACATTTCTTTTTACAATTTCGATCTGTTACCTGAATTTTAGGTCTCTGCTACGCTTAGTTTTAAAGATCTCCGTGGCCGCGCGGTTTTCCGCGTTTCAATGGCGCGACCACGTTCAAACCCTAATAACTTTTTAACCATATCTTCGACAAATTTATGGTTTTGGGAATCAACTTTTACAAAATTTTACATAATCTTGGTAAAGTTTTTTTTCGAAATATCGCCGTGGCCGCGCGGTCGAAACGCACACTGTGAAGTTTCATTAAAAATAAACTTTAAGCAGTTTTTTCTAAATAAAATACACAGCATGGCACAAAACAGGTTATAGTCTCACGTCTTAGTTTTAGATGTAGCTATTTGTGTGCATAAATGTTGAACAAAATCAATATAAAAATATTAACGAAAAAAAAGGTAGCATAGATAATGTTTGTTTACATTCACGCGCAATTGACAACACTAACTGTCTCTTTATTCAAGCCATCCCTTTTCTAACATTTTGACTTGAAGTGAATGGTAAAATGAATGAAAAGTGTGTATGTGTGTTGCCGCTGCTGCGCGGAACACTTTTTTCGGTTGTTTTGTGAGTGTATAACATATCCGATTAGTAGAATATCATTGCCCTATATACCGGCTGACTTTTTTTACCGTCTGGACAACAATATGGTGTGTTCTGTAAGTAGAATAGAACCCATACAGGCTAATATTTATTTGGTACCATAGATTTAAAAAATGTTCCGATTATCCTTAAAATACATGAAAAAGAATACATCCTACGACGCACGCGTAAAACTAATAATAGTCAAAATATGAGATAGTAAACGGCGTAGGCTTCAATCACTTATGAATGGAGCATGATGGTAGGTGTGAGCGAGACGTTAGCATTAAATTCGCTAGCTGCGAGGCTGCGACTGCGAGGACGATATCGCGCTTGATCCCTACACTACACTCTCGAGCACACATTTGCGCGTGTACCTACACGTCACATTGGTGTACGTAGTTGTGGTAGGCAAGTAATTTGATACAATTCTGAGAGTCCGTGTCACGAAACCGTTAACCAATAAATAACGTCTCGCTCGCAAGATCGGTAAGGGCTTTGATAGCAATGTAAACAAACCTGTGGATGATACATTCTTAAAATAATCACATAACAGACACGTTTATCTGTTTTTCGAAGATTTAAACTTGATGTGTAGGTAATGAATACCTAATAAACTTAAAATAATAACGCATAGAAACCTAGTAGGTACGAGCACCAAACGTGAAGCTACCTAGGTAGGTACTCAAACTCATATTCATCTTCCATAATAATTCTTTATTCAAGAAATTAGGTACCATTGAAATAAAAACATCCCCAATTCGATTTCTTGAAGCAGTTAATATTCCAGCATTATAAGATTTTAAATATTATTCTAATGCTGGCACTTCACATGGCGTATTTGTGCAAATATTCGCCTTATTTGGATAATACATAATAGACTTTATTTCAATAACTATACGGTAAATTTTGTATTGACCAAAAAGGAGAATAATTTATTATTTTCATCTAAAACTATTGATGCAGATGCGTAGTGGACTGAGCGAATTGCCTAAAAATACGGAAAGAATAGACAACTCGTTTGGTGAAGAAATGTAGCGATTGGCTGTTGCGTGGAGTGCCGCGGGTTTGATTCCCGCGCTGAATGATTTTCGAATAGATAGGTAGGTAGTTGTTTCTGTAGGTAGGTTTGATTGTTTGTGTAGCCTGTATGTAGGTACTCGTAAGTGAGATTTTGTTATTGTAAACGTCGACCGAAACCTAACGTTGTGTGCGGTGCTCTTCCGTTTGGAATATTTTATTTTGTTTTAAAGATCTAACAAAGACCTTACTTATAATACGCTTACTTAATACCTAATCGCAATTTGGGGGGGGGGGGGGGGGTAAAAGTTCATTGACCATTAAAGTACCTTCACTTCAGCCGAAAGACGTCCACTGCTGAACATAGGCCTCCCCCAAGAAATGGGAGGTTTTTTTAAAGTACGGTACAGTACGGTCAACGTAACTTGGCGCGTCTGAAGTTAGCCGATTAGCTGCGCAGTAGACAATTTCGTTCCTAAAAGTTCCATTGCGCAGCCAAACAGCTAACTTCAGACGCGCCAAGTTACGTTGACCGTATTGTACCTTACTTTTGTGATTTTGAATAAATAAATAAAAGTTTATTGACGATGATCGCCCGACACCAAGGTAGACGATGTAGTAGACACTCTCGAGCGTGTGCGTAGGGTACATTTTAGCGCGTACGAACGCCTGTAATATTTTTGTAGGTAATTCTAACGTCAGGTAATCTTTTCTATGGAGTGAAGTGTCTGTTCCAAAGGAACTAGGTATTACTTAATCTGTGCTCATACCTACACCACAGATTATTTTCCTATTGTCCCTACAGAATTATAAAGTTGTACCGCTGTCGTCAATACCATAGCGATAAGAATACCTACGTTCCCATGGCATTTCATAGTTGGTTAGTAACACGGAATAATAAAAACAAGGTTAGTAAGTACCTACTGCACTTGAGTAGCGCTGACAGACAGGTTAAAAGCGTCAACTGCGTTAACCCAACTAGTGTGTAGAATTATGTACCTACCTACTTTTATTTTAAATAAATCTTCATTGTAAAACTGGAAACAGCGGGATGCCGCTGGATGAACGCGGCGCGGCCGCGCGGGACCTACGCAGGTGGAGGTCTTTAGGGCAAACCTATGCCCAACAGTGGGCGTTTAAAGGTTGATATGATGATGATGATTGTAAAACTTGGCATTACTTAGGTAGGTACTTGTATTTGGATAGGTAGGTACTTACTTACATGTAAAATATTAACTGTTGCCGTAACAATTAATAAATACCAATAATTCATACATACAAGGTTGTTCTATGCAAATCGGATTTAACTTATTTACAAATAATTATACTGGATAATTAAAAAATTTTGATTAGGTAGGTATTTAAAAAAAGGTATGTGAGGACTTACTTACCTACCTTATTTATTAGCGATATCGCAATAATTGTTCGAAGTGTCCACCGTTTCTTTCTAAACACAAACTGGCACGTTTTTGTAAATTGTTATTAAGACTTCTGAGCGTGTTTCTGTCACTTTTTAGAACATTAAAAGCGTCTATTATTCGCTGTTTTAATTCATCTACATTACGAGCTTCTTCGGTGTACACTAAGCGTTTTAGTTCGGCCCACAAATAAAAGTCCAATGGAGTTAGGTCTGGTGATCTCGCCGGCCAGTTCACAGGTCCACCGCGACCTATCCACTTATCACCGAATTGGCTATCTAAGTACGCGCGCACAGATCGCTCGTAGTGAGCTGGTCACCCGTCGTGCTGGAAGTACATGTCCTGCAGATAGCGCAGAGGAACGTCTTCCAACATTGTGTCGATAACTGACTGTATCATTTGACGATACGTTATCCCTGTTAACCGACCTTCGATCCAAACTGGGCCAATTATGCGATCGTGTATTATCGCCGCCCAAACATTCACACTGAATCGCACTTGATGAGCATGTTCTTTTATCATATGTGGGTTTTGAAAACTCCACCAGTGCTCATTATGTACGTTGTAAATACCAACGCGGGTGAATATGGACTCGTCGCTCCAAAGTATGTTCGCCTGCGGGTGGTTCTGTAGCCAGCGACAGAACTCAATACGAGGTCCAGGGTCCGGAGCATGCAAAGCTTGCACACGTGAGAAGTGATATGGATGCATGTCCATTGAATGGAGTAGCTTCCATACCACATATTGGCTTACGCCAAATCGACGAGCAGAGGTGGGCGGCCTCGGCCTCTGGCATGATCTGGAAGCTCGAACTGGCCATGGTCGCGTAAGCGCTGATAAGTGCGGAGAATCAAATCCGTGCTGGGAATCCGGGGAGCAGGGATACCGTTCCGTCTGAGGGATTGTAGGTGATCCTCGTCGGCGTACATTTGCCTCGCACTATTTAAATTTTCACCAGACAAGATGTAAAACCTCATCATATCAAGGTACTCTACGTAAGAGTATTCGTACGGCATTATGAAAACAATCACTGGGCGGCTGATGCACACGCGAAAACGTAAAACACAGCGATCGATCGACGTCACGCTATGACTAATCGCAGATGACTGGCTGGAGGGAGGGAGCTCGCGGGACGTGATACTCGGGATCTAAGGGCGCGTGTGTGTGGGGATGCGCGTGCGGTGACACGTGACAGGTACACAAGTGTGCGCCTGCGAAAGGATATGATAGAATGAAATAGGAAGAAGTTCCGTTATCTATCGGCCGGCTTCAATCAAAGGATTGAATGTCGCTACGAATTCATTGATAATTTCCGCGCGTCGAGTAGGGTGACTGTAAGTAGATTTTTTACGTTATTTGTCGATTTATTTGTTAAAATTTTTATTTTTTTATTTTTTGGTTTTATTATGAAAAGTTTACTTCTAATAAGGGATAGGATTTAATGATAAGTAAATATAATTTTTAAGTTTCGAAAAAAAAAAATAGATTTCTGTGCCATAGGCTTCTACTCCATTCACCTATTCTACCCTGTTTTTGTCCAGACGGTAAAAAAAGTCAGCCGGTATATTGTAGTCTATATAGAGTATTACTCGGTCTGTTTAGAGTATTACTCTGTCTATATAGAGTATTACTCGGTCTATATAGAGTATTACTCGTCTAGTGACCGAGTAATAATAATAATAATAAAGCTCCCACCTCTATCTTGCCTTAATTGGCTGGTTAGAGTGGAAACTCGCGAGAGCATTCGTGCTCGGGGTAAGGAAGTATTCCAGTAAGACGCTGGTAGGGATCTTGACCGTACTTCCGGGATTGTCCTGATAGCCGTGGAATACCTCTCCACTCCTCTAGCACCTCAAGATATGTTGCCCCCTTGTCGCTACGTCACTTCGTGCTAGCGACTGTTTCAGGGGGCCCATTTAGTGAGTGTGCAAGTCACCCCCTGCTATTTTATCCATGTATACAAACATTGATTCGGCAGGGGCCATAGTCACTCCATAGTTCCAGGTAACCAAGTCACTTTAGCAACCCATACCCATAGTCCAGTACTGCTAGTTTCCATGTCCTGTAATAGTCCTGCACCAACCGGGGGTTGTCCTTGGGTGCACTTGCATAGTGCATACAGGGATAATCGTCGGTTGATGTCTTATTTCATATAAAGCTACCTAAGGGGCCTCTGCGAGTTGGCTTTGGCTCCTCGTACGCCTTACAAAGGCCCGGGACCTCTGGGTCCCGAGATACATAAAGTATATAAAATATAATAATAATAATATGTGGGGACATTTTCACACACGGCCATCTGACCCCAAACTAGGGAGACCCTGTACTATGGGTGTCAGACAGCTGATATACATACACAAATACATTTTTTTTTTGTAAATACATACATAATTATATAGATAAACAACACCCAGACACAAAGCAAACACAAGTGCTCATCACACCAATGTTTACCCTGGGCGGGAATCGAACCCGCAACACGCTGCGCAGCAGTCGATCGCTCAGCCACTGCGCCAACCGTGTCGTCAGAATAAAGCGTCTTACTCACCATCCTTCTTGCTGTACGTCCGCTCAAGGTCGCGGCGCTGTAAATAATAATTATTGACGTACAGCAAGCTTATTCACGGTCATTTTGCATCGTGCATGACCTTGGCGGAACGTACAGCAAGATGGATGGTGAATAAGGCGTTTTAGAACAAACAAGATTAATAATCACAGAATATTATTATTCTGTGGCTACGACTGAATACAGCTGACGTACTTGTCAATGTCTAATGAGGCAACAAATTACGCAATAAATTATTTTTAAAATTTTATTAATTTTTGTCTTTTAGAATGAAAGTGTCGTATCGTAAAAAAAATAGTC
Source organism: Charanyca ferruginea (assembly GCA_947361185.1). Classification (NCBI taxonomy): domain Eukaryota; kingdom Metazoa; phylum Arthropoda; class Insecta; order Lepidoptera; family Noctuidae; genus Charanyca; species Charanyca ferruginea. The sequence continues at coordinate 3,003,615 of OX376081.1, read as the reverse complement.
TTCTAAGGTAAAAAAAAAATATCACTAATTCTACCATTGAGTTATATGTACTACTATACCCTGTCCATTGGGTTATTGGTTTTTTGACAGCTGCCTTATAATGTAATTATTCCCGATTAGGTATGTACCATATGTTAACTTTAAAATGTGTAATAAAATAAATACAGTATGGAACTCACTTATAGGCAATAATTGAAACCTCAAGTGATACTAGTCCACATAAGTATAGCAAAATTAAATATTAAATTAAAAACCGAAAATTAAAAAAGTTAAATTTTCAAACAAAACAAACGTCAAAATAAATTCAGTAAAACAAAACACTCTGTTTAGACAACGTACCTTGACCCCGGAGCGAAGAGCGGCAACGATGCACGCGGCGTTTTTTGTCGGCGTCAAATCAAAGTGCTGACTTTGATTCGTTTGACAATGTGCGACGAAAATAAAATTCACTGAGTTCATTTTTACCGCCACTTATTTATTCGAACCAAATAAACTGAACTGAACTAAATAAATTCAATATTACACATTCGTTCCAAAAAGAATAGCAACTTAAATTTTCAAGTTTTCAAAACGACCACCACGTTCTTGAATGCACAAGTTACACCGCCGCACAATGTTATCCTGAAGCCTGCTCAACAAATTTCGTTCAGGATCCAGAGCCATGGCATTTAATTTGTCAAAGGCGGCGACAATAAGATTGCGCAGTTCATTTTCGGTTTCGGAGACCCGCGAGTAAAGTACATTTTTTAATAAAGCCCCATAAAAAGAAGTCGTGAGGAGTAAGGTCGGGTGACCGAGCTGGCCACCTACGGGGGCCGTAGCGCCCAATCCATTGCTCGCCGAACACATGGTGTTAAGCCGCTCTCTCGCGAAGAGTACGGAGTGTGGAGGAGCTCCATCTAACTAGAACCATACCCTCGTGTAAGCTACCACAGACAATTCATCTAAGTATTCGGTTATTGATTCGTTAAGAAGATCTAGAAACTTCTGTGCATTCAGGTAATACATGAAACTTAAAAACACAATTTACACACACACAAAGTTAAGTAACTAATAAACTAATACGTGTCCATTTCACGGTAAAAAATATTATTAAACTTTGTAATAATTGTATTTACTATTATCGCGTTTTAAAGCAATGCTCGCAATAAGGTTCTACGAAATCTCTGTGAAAGGCACACACACTATCTCGGAAGAGGTAGCGCGGTAACTGACAATAGTGACAATGCGGAAATCGGAACTTCCGAAATCCGAAATGGCGAAAAAAAAATAAAAGTTATAATGCAGGGTCAACGTTGTAATTATCGTCCTAATCGATATCGATAAATTTTTACATTTACTTATCTGCTACCTAAACAAGGCATTAGAATACAAGATCTTTTTGTGATTCGAATGTTTTAATATTTGTAACAATTAACAAATGATTAACTGGATGAACAATAGAAAAAACGAAACTAACGTTTTGTGACTTCCTGAGTATCAAACGGGTCTGTCGATCGCCCATGAGCTGATTAGTAATAATAGAAATTTAATTGTTATCAATAAGTAATAATAAGCTCGTAGGTACGAGTTTTTTTTTGTGATTCATTTTATCTCTAAATCTACTTAATAATATTGAATAAGAACACACTTAAACAGAAAAGCTGTTTAGTTTTAAATACTTAGGGCATATTGTTTTTTAGAATTATCATAACAGCAAGATAATTCTAGAAACACCTTAGCACCACATAAGTATTTAAAGCTTAACAACATTTTTTATCGATAATTATTAATAGTCAATAACAGACGTCCTACACTACGTGGCGCGAGCGCACCCCGCGCCCGCGCTCCCCCTCCCCCCGCCGGCCTGCCACGCGCGGCGCCGGCGCCGCTCAAACGCCTTTGAAGAAAGCCGCGTGCCTCGTGCCGCCTATTATAGGTAGCCGCCAAAAGACACCGCTACCGACGTACACCCGCAGGAAATACTGGCGCGTCCCAGTGAATTGTATTTTTTTGCAAAAGAAAGTTTCGAGCGTGGCAGGTCAATGAGGTTGTTCAAGAGGAAATTCCAAGTAGGTAATATAAAATGTAATAATCGGTCTACTGGTCTTCTGTCTGTGAGAGAGAGGTAGTGGGCCGTATCGTCACAGTATTAAAATTCATAATAGTAGCGAAACGAATATGGAAGTCGGGCAGCACGGTCCTCGCCCGCGGCCCCCATACACGGTTAGTTTGCACAGTCGAACGTTCAATTAAAATTTGTTACATTAAATTCCACTTTGTCGTTTAGGTGTACCATTTTTACATTTAGGCAAATAACTAGAATAGGTACGTAACAGCGTCTTGAGTGATAGTTTGTAGTTTTGCACTACGTGGCAACGTCGCTTTCAGTGTTAGGGCCAGCGCACACTGCGCACACCAAACTGCAAAATGCTCTCGCATGTTCGAGCTAAAATTTTGACTGCTCGAATATGCAAGCAATTATGCTCACCCCTCCCGTGAGCAAGCTTCGTTGAAAATGCTCTGGATTGCCAGGTGAGCGTGCAGGACCAGTTTGATGCCATAATCCGACGTTGTTTTCTACCTACACCGGCCGCTCCGTGGGTAGTAAACATACGTCCACATAGTTTTCCCGCTGTGGCAATATTGATGAAACTAAACGCGGGTGGCTCGAGCGTGGTCGCGCATGTAGGACGCATACTCGAACACGCATCTTGCAAGCTCGAGCATGATCGAGCATCAAGTTTAGACGTGTATTTAATTTTACACTGTATGCTATAGTCTTAGTCATTTTATTAGTGGTCTCAAAAAATGCTCCGCTCTCCTCTGTTCTCGGTGTGCGCTGACCCTTACAGGAATTCAAGTTCATTGAGTCATTGACCTAGTGATCCAATTCTACAGAGTGTTTAAATTTGTTCAAAGTTAAAACTCTACTTTTTGACCTAATTACTGGACCGATTTCGTTATTTTTTTGTATATCGTCAGAAAAGGCAATAACAACTATGTCGTATAATTTATTGACAATATGTGGTCCCCATACGGTATATAATCTGCCTAATCTTGTTGGATTATCTTATATACGACCTCTTACAGACATTATAATACAGGTATGCGTATCAGTTTTTACAAAAAACATAAATATTGTTTACTAGTCGCAGCCGTCAAAAAACGATTAAACCAGTGGACAGAGTGTAGTACATATAACAAACACAACGAATTCTACGTCGTAGCAAAGAGAAGAGTACCTACAAATATATAAGGTGCTATAAAAATATCTGCCACGGCTTTAATGGGAGGTAGTATTGTGTCTAAAGATTACAATAGTGAAGAACTTTCGTACCCCAGAATAGTTAATTTAATTTGAGAAAATAAAGTAGTTTAATAAACATTGGCTCTACTCTGCATAACGCGTTTCACAAATTACGCGTGATTGATTGCGAAACGATTGAATTGTACCTATTCGGTGCGGTCTGGCAACAGCAAGTCTACGTGATGGTTTTATGCGAATAAATCAATTCAAATTCATACGTACAATTTTTTGTATAAAAAAAAATATGACAAATGATCAATAATTTATCTTTACTATAGTAATCTATAAACACAATACTGTCTCCCATTGCAGCCGTGGCAGATATTTTTATAGCACCTTATATAGAGACCTATGCTATGGCTATCAATAGTCTAAGCTTTTAAAATTTTGAACTGAAACAAATAATACATGAAAGTAAGTACAAAATAATATTGTAATCTTATTAATTCTCTCTTTAATAAATCTCTAATTATTATAAATAATAATATTATTATCACACTGAAAGAAAGTGAAAGGTGATTAACTAAAAAGAAAATGATATATCCACATTATTTACACAATATTGTTTTTTTCTGAAATTAATATATCTACATAATCCACCCATTCTAAGCATTCTTCAATAACATATGGTGAACGAGATTTCAATGATGGATAAGTGTAGCACCTAAAGAGGATGAGACAGCATTGCATGGTACAATATTCTGTGGACAAGGGGGGCATCATTCGGATTAATGTGGAGTTCGGATGGCTTAACTTTAGATTGGCTGCCGTCGAGTTGGACGTCCATATTTTTTTATAGATAGATCATATTTTGAGAAGCCTCCATGTGAAGTTTCAAGTTGCGGAGATCAATGGTTTACGAAAAAATAAATAATGAAAATCGTAAAAAAATAGAAATTTTTCGTAATATTTTGACACTTTTGACATTCGGTCTCGTCATACAACGTTTCGTTTTACCTATGGACAACGCACTAATGTTTTTCTTCTTATTATTAATGAAATAAATACGTATATTTTGTGATAAATATACTTTTCACGCATATTTCAATATACTACATTATATTTAACTGATTTAAGTTAGTTTAACACATAATAATTTTCCGACTGTTGCTGATATGTGAAATAAAACGTATAATGACGCCATTTTGTGTTGTCACTGTCACTTGACTTAGCCTGTCAGTCAGCCAAATATACTATCCTAATTTGGAAGTACGAAGTAATCCTTCTAGTGCGGATCCGACATGGTTAGGTTAGGTTAGAAGGCTTATATTAAGTCCCACCTGAGGCGGTTCCGACATGGATAGGGGGTATCCTTCTAGGGCGGAATCGACATGGTTAGGTTAGGTTAGGTTAGAACTGTGACCCCCTACGCACGAGGCGAGTGAGCGTGCCGCGGCAGCGGCCGCCGAGTGCCAGAACCAAATCGCTTTTAACAGCCACTCCGAAAGTTAGGTTAGAATTAGAGATGCGCCGAATAGTGGTTTCACCGAATAACCGAATACCGAATAGTATTCGGTTCAATCTTTACCGAACCGGATATTCGGCCGAATTATTCGGTTTACCATTTCATTGCATTCCCGCGTAAACAGGTTCAAACGCGCTCGCTGCCTGTCGCTGCTGGCTAGTTGCGAGCGAGCCGTATAGGTCAAGAAATAAATATGTGGACTTAAGACGTTAAAATAAATGTTGATTTCAAGTTTGATTGCTTTCATTCAGGTATTAGCTTTTTAACACATTCTTCACAAGTTTTATTTAACTTATAATAAACATATCTTACTTAAGAAGCTTGTCTTTCAGTTCTATTCCATGTCATGTAGCCAGGAAAATAGAAATACTCAAACCGAATATATTAGGCACTAAAACCGAATAATTCGGCCGAATACAAATAGTGGCAAAAATGCCGAATACGCCGAATACCGAATACCAAACGAATATTCGGCGCATCTCTAGTTAGAATATAAAAAAAATCATAACTCAAAAAGGGGGGGGGGGGGGCTCCGCAACTTTTCGTTCACAGGGGGGGTGCTACACCTCCCCCCCCCCATCCCCTCCCTTGAATCGACGGCAGCTAATCTAAAGTCCTACCTTAATATTATTATATTCATGGAATTGGAAATATATTATGTATTTGCAAACAAAATAGTATAAGAAAAGTATTATTGCAATTTGTAACTGAAGATGGCAGACCGATGTTCCTTTGTTCCTTCTGCTGCACTAAACTAAAGCAATGCGCCAGATTCCAAAGAAAATGTCTAGAAGCTGAAATACTGTTCACCCGGATGTTGAAGAAGGATTACGAGGTGAGGAATTTTTTATGTCAGATATTTTCTCATAATGTCTAATGTAGAAATGATTTCTCTCAAGCTCATTCTTTAGCACAGAACACACATTACTTTACTTTCGGTAGTCGGTGGCAATACAAAACAACAAACACAAAGCCACCGCCACCGACTTCCGAAAGTAAAGTAATGTGTGTTCTGTGCTAAAGTTATTTATCACTTTTTAGTTTTTGAAGGCGGTTTTCTTTTTTTTTGATAAAACTTTTTTTAAGTAAAATTTCAATTACATACTACATATTTTAACTCGTGAGTCATGCGCTCAGTTTAAGAGACATACCGAAAATATTTTGGTGATTTACGTGGTAAGAGACAGAAACTACATAGAGTATTGATAGTTAACCATGTATGCTAGAAAAGTTACAATAAAAGATTTTAATTTGGGTTGTGTTTTTATTTCCTTTTTGAGGTTCTTACATATAAGCGTTCATATTAGGGCTGGCGTTGACTGACGTCGCGGCACGGCAAAGGATTTTATTTTTGATCAAGTTATTTTTATTCTTATTTCATCGAGTTCAGAATTCATATTGCTTTATTTCGTAATGCATTGTGTATCATGATGTAAACAAACTTAGACCAGATATTTGTTTAGCCTAGGCCTTAATGGTAAACAGAATGTAGATATTTATAAATAAATCACTAAATGGAAAGCTACTACTTATAGCGATGTCCTGGAAAAAATAAAATAAAGGTCACCCTACTTAGAAAGAGGGTTGGCCCACCAAAGAGCGAGATAGTGGTAGATAGGTATGGCTTCAAGTAGGTATTCGAAGTTTTGGCACCATCTTTGCTTATAAGCTTCTTGCTTATAGCGATGTCCTGGGAAAAATAAAATAAAGGTTAACCTACTTAGAAAGAGAGGGTTAAATAGGTATTCGAAGTGTTGACTCCATTTTAATCTACAGCTTCATGGTCCCACAGAGGCCACAGAGTACTTTTATGTTCTGTTCAGTCTGACAGCAATACACAAATAAAATGTACTCTGAGGCAATACAGCATTGCTGATTGCATGGCACTGGCATGAAGCAAATATTATTTCTTGCATAGCATAATAATAAATTGAAGGATTGAAGGTGAAGCATTAAAGCTGACAGCTGTAGATTAAAGTTAAAGTGAACAAACAAAACAAGGGACTGTACAGTTTTGTAATAGCGACTCTATACCTACTTGTTATAATTTAGAAAAATACTTACGTGGTAGGTTGTTTGCTGAATTTTTCCATTAATAAGCACCACAAAGTCAATGTAAAACCTGCTAGCTTTGCCAACGGTGGCTGATTTTGCCATAACCAACTTCTGAGGGAAAAAGTGTAGTTACATCCATACACATAACAGTTTTTGTCATACAGTATGTATGCCTTTATGGTAAAATGTATGAGTTAAATGGCAACACCGAATGAGATGTGGCAACCTAGCTTGTTTTTGAGATATCATTTTCGGCGGTTACTTTTTTCGAATGTTGGTGGCGTACAACTTAGTTTAGTACTCCGGAACTTTTATAAAAACAATTTACATGTTGCAATTTCACAATAATTTCTATTACATGTTTCTATTTCCTTTTCTATCTAAAATGTTGTTTCCATTGGAAATAATATTTTAGATCTCAATTACTCAATTACTTGATCTCAATTACTTGTTTTGACTTTCACAAGTCCCGTAAATGGACCAAAATGATTTGACTATACACTGTTAACTGTTTAACATTGATGGGACGTGTATAAGTCGTTAAATGCTGTAGTCGCTATCCAGTTTACCTTTAGGTTAATTTCATGAGTACTTTGTGTACAAAATATTGACTAAATAAACATTTAGTTTTCCTTTTTTAGAAGATGGAAAAACGACGTTGCCTATACTAATGAATACCTACCTAGTCACAACGAATAATAGTGCGTCTTGATCTCACTAAAATTGATTGTTTTTTTTTTTTTACTTTTATTAAATTTTTCTTACTATGAAAACATTTTTATTTGACAACCCTAACCTCTTCTTTGAAATATTTTGGAAAGGTTGGTGAAATTTGCCCACAGAGTAGGTACTTTTAATATATAGGTAACTAGCTTTTGCCCGCGACTTCGTCCGCGTATATGTCGGTTATCGCGGACGCAGACGAAGTCGAAGTCGAAGTCGAATAAAAAGTAGCCTATGTCCTTTATTGGGGTTCACACTTACCCTGTACCAAATTTCACACAAATCGGTCCAGTAGTTTAGGCGTGAAGAAAAGACAGACAGACAGACAGAGTTACTTTCGCATTTATAATATTAGTTAGGATTAGGATTTTTCACCTTCTTAGAGAGTTAAATTACCAGTGCTAAATAATCTAAAGTTTTCGCTTTTATTTTACGGGATATAGGAAGAGTGCAAATATTACCTACTTTATAACCTCATAAACTTTCATTTTTATTTTCATTCTTATTCATATGGCAAATTTACCAGAAGTGACAACTGACAGCTGACTTTGCCATATTTGTTTATAAGCAATAAATTTTAATTTACAAAAATAAAATTAAATTTGGTAATAATATAAATTGTAATTGTAATGTAGGTTACTCATTATGTTTTCATATAATTATAATTTTTTAAAACGCATCAAACTTTTTGACGCATGAAAAAGTGGCAAAGTAAGCAGGTTTCACGTAGGAAAACATTATTCAATTTCAGAAAACTGTACCCATGCATACCTGTGAGATAATAATTATTACAACTTACAAGCCAAGCTACATCAGGTATTCGTTACTCGTTATAAATAAAAATAAACTTGTAACTAAATAACATATGAAAAGATGAAGATGGAAGAGCGAAACATGTGTAGAATATGTTTGGTGCAGGATGTTCACATGTATGTAGTTGTCAACAAGACCCTACAGGACCTCTACGAGAAGCTGACTGATGTTCCGGTAAGTTGATAAATACTTACATCATGATTGAAATTGTTTAATTTAATGGTACTACTAATATTAATGTACTCTTGTACTTTATAATATAGTTCCTACATATTCCACTAGTTACCATTGATATTAACCACTTCTAATTTGAGATTAACAGTACCTGATTAGGACAAAGTTGCCCTAAGACTACCCACTGACCCAAAGTTGTTTATTATTATATTCATGGAATTGGAAGTATATTATGTATTTGCAAACAAAATAGTATAAGAAAAGTATTATTGCAGTTTGTAACTGAAGATGGCAGACCGATGTTCCTTTGTTCCTTCTGCTGCACTAAACTAAAGCAATGCGCCCAATTTCAAAGAAAATGTCTAGAAGCTGAAGTACTGTTCACGCGGATGTTGAAGAAGGATTACGAGGTGAGAGATTTTTTATGCCAGATATCTAATGTACACCTACCCTACACCTACCCTACACCTACCCTACACCTACCCTACACCTACCCTACACCTACCCTACACCTACCCTACACCTACCCTACACCTACCCTACACCTACCCTACACCTACCCTACACCTACCCTACACCTACCCTACACCTACCCTACACCTACCCTACACCTACCCTACACCTACCCTACACCTACCCTACACCTACCCTACACCTACCCTACACCTACCCTACACCTACCCTACACCTACCCTACACCTACCCTACACCTACCCTACACCTACCCTACACCTACCCTACACCTACCCTACACCTACCCTACACCTACCCTACACCTACCCTACACCTACCCTACACCTACCCTACACCTACCCTACACCTACCCTACACCTACCCTACACCTACCCTACACCTACCCTACACCTACCCTACACCTACCCTACACCTACCCTACACCTACCCTACACCTACCCTACACCTACCCTACACCTACCCTACACCTACCCTACACCTACCCTACACCTACCCTACACCTACCCTACACCTACCCTACACCTACCCTACACCTACCCTACACCTACCCTACACCTACCCTACACCTACCCTACACCTACCCTACACCTACCCTACACCTACCCTACACCTACCCTACACCTACCCTACACCTACCCTACACCTACCCTACACCTACCCTACACCTACCCTACACCTACCCTACACCTACCCTACACCTACCCTACACCTACCCTACACCTACCCTACACCTACCCTACACCTACCCTACACCTACCCTACACCTACCCTACACCTACCCTACACCTACCCTACACCTACCCTACACCTACCCTACACCTACCCTACACCTACCCTACACCTACCCTACACCTACCCTACACCTACCCTACACCTACCCTACACCTACCCTACACCTACCCTACACCTACCCTACACCTACCCTACACCTACCCTACACCTACCCTACACCTACCCTACACCTACCCTACACCTACCCTACACCTACCCTACACCTACCCTACACCTACCCTACACCTACCCTACACCTACCCTACACCTACCCTACACCTACCCTACACCTACCCTACACCTACCCTACACCTACCCTACACCTACCCTACACCTACCCTACACCTACCCTACACCTACCCTACACCTACCCTACACCTACCCTACACCTACCCTACACCTACCCTACACCTACCCTACACCTACCCTACACCTACCCTACACCTACCCTACACCTACCCTACACCTACCCTACACCTACCCTACACCTACCCTACACCTACCCTACACCTACCCTACACCTACCCTACACCTACCCTACACCTACCCTACACCTACCCTACACCTACCCTACACCTACCCTACACCTACCCTACACCTACCCTACACCTACCCTACACCTACCCTACACCTACCCTACACCTACCCTACACCTACCCTACACCTACCCTACACCTACCCTACACCTACCCTACACCTACCCTACACCTACCCTACACCTACCCTACACGTACCCTACACCTACCCTACACCTAACCTACACCTACCCTACACATACCCTACACCTACCCTACACCTACCCTACACCTACCCTACACCTACCCTACACCTACCCTACACCTACCCTACACCTACCCTACACCTACCCTACACCTACCCTACACCTACCCTACACGTACCCTACACCTACCCTACACCTACCCTACACCTACCCTACACCTACCCTACACCTACCCTACACGTACCCTACACCTACCCTACACCTACCCTACACCTACCCTACACCTACCCTACACCTACCCTACACCTACCCTACACCTACCCTACACCTACCCTACACCTACCCTACACCTACCCTACACCTACCCTACACCTACCCTACACCTACCCTACACCTACCCTACACCTACCCTACACCTACCCTACACCTACCCTACACCTACCCTACACCTACCCTACACCTACCCTACACCTACCCTACACCTACCCTACACCTACCCTACACCTACCCTACACCTACCCTACACCTACCCTACACCTACCCTACACCTACCCTACACCTACCCTACACCTACCCTACACCTACCCTACACCTACCCTACACCTACCCTACACCTACCCTACACCTACCCTACACCTACCCTACACCTACCCTACACGTACCCTACACCTACCCTACACCTAACCTACACCTACCCTACACATACCCTACACCTACTAAAAAAAAAAAAAAAACGTATCCTATGTCCGTCTCCTGGTTCTAAGCTACCTCCCCACCAATTTTCATCCAAATCGGTTCAGCCGTTCTCGAGTTATAAGTGTTGTAACAAACACGACTTTCTTTTATATATATAGATGAAAATGTTTGTGCTCATGGGTATCATTAACATAAATACTCAACTTTTTAACAACACATCAACAGGCGACAAAGTGGTAATCCATTGCAAAGCAGAAAACAACATTAACATAACCAATAGATATAACATACATTGTAATGGAATAAATTAGCTTTATTATTATTATTTATCATCAACTTTACAGCCTCAACTTTTAATAAACCACTCAAAGTTTTTCGGTGGGTTTATTAACAGTCCAATGGTATACGTCAGTATAGATGATGAATGTAGAACAGAAAGAATTGCTATCGAAGAAGAACTACCAGCTGATTGTGAGACACAAGATGATATTATTGAGCCAAAGGAGGAACATCAAAGTAATGGTATGTTTCTGAGAAGATCAAATAACAAGATTATTAAATAATAAATACTCACTTTTAAATTGTTACAAATTCATCATCTGCCTAGCCTTTTCCCAACTATATTGGGGTCGGCTTCCAGTTTAACCGGATGCAGCTGAATACCAGTGTTTTACATGGAGCGACTGCCTATCGGACCTCAACAACCCAGTTACTGGGTAACACGATACCCCTTGGTAAGACTGGTTGTCAGACTTTCTGGCTTCTGACTACCCGTAACGACTGCCAAAGATCTACAAATAACAGCCGGGACCAACAGCTTTACGTGCTTTCCGAGGCACGGAGGTAACTCGGTATGAAAGGGATGGTCACCCATCCACAGACCGACCGCGGCTAGCGTAGCTTAACCTTTGACCGTTGGATCAGGTACGGCTTTAACTTAGCCACGAGCTCCTCAAATTGTTTCATATTATTAATTTTTAATTATATGATTAGAAATTAATAAATGAAATTAATCGAAATAAATGTATTATTTATATAAGGTTTTAAAACACTATAAACGTATTGCACACTGACGTAGTAAAATATTCTGTTCTTGTTTATTTTCAGAGCTAGAACAGGAAAATCTACACAATAGCTATTCAGATGTAGAAGATATACCACAGTGTCATTCAGAAGCTGACTCTGAAGATGATGTACCTTTAATGGAGTTGAAAACTGAAGTGGAAGAAGAACAAGAAGTACCTATGAAGAAACCAAGAGTCAGCGAGACGCACAGTAAGTATGAGGTAGTTAATCAACTGAATGAATCAACAACACTTGTTTAACGATTGGGAGATGATCCTTAGTATCGTCGGAATCAGGACGTAGATTATAAATGGCCCTGACAGCTCTTTTTTGTAAAATAAAAACGAATTCAATGTCAGCAGCCGGACCCCACAGTAAAATACCATACGACATAATTTATTTGTTTATTTATGCAAGGCACACCAAGGACATATTTACAAGTACAACAACAACAAGTAATCACAAATATTCAAAACTGTGTAAATACATCACTTATAGGCATACACAATATTCTTATTAAAAGGTAAACAATTCATTAAAAATAAAAAATAAAAGTATAAAGTAGAATCATCATCATGAAATAAAATTAAATAGATTAACATTAAAATTAAAATTAAATTACAAATAAATTACAATTACAATAGAATAACACTGGATTATATTAAAGTTACAATAATTTAAAATTACAATGAATAATAAATAGAAAAATATTGCAAGAGTAGCTGATCACAGATTAATTTTGATAATTTTTGTTTCTACTACGGGCAAACTATTAAAGAAAATGTTGATACTACTGTAGATGGAATAGGCCCTGTTATAAGAACTCAACATTCTATTGAGGGTGCTCCCCTCAACAGAATGGCCCAGGTTTGTGCGACAAGGTGTAGTAGCAAACGTTCTAATGGTTCGCTTGGACCGGAGGTACGTCTAGCTTGATTTTATTTGGAAGGTCTGGAGTTGATGTTCTCCCGTAAATAATTTTGTAGAGCGTTGACAGATCAGTTAGAACCCTGCGTCGCTTTAATGAGTCGAGTTTAAAGTAGTTTAGCCGTTCCTCGTAGTCGGCTCTGTCAGGACATTTAGACCGTATGTTTTAACTTGCTGCAATGATGTTCCATTGAGGGAGTAAGTTGATTGTGTGCGGTGCCTATTTCGCGTAAATGTTATGTGATAACACTTGCTCGCATTCAAAACCATCCCATTCACCGCACACCAGTTCTGTAGTGAATTCAGATCAGATTGGAGAAGATCAATATCCTCTTGGGTCTTTATTTGCCGATAATGCTGTGAAAGTAGCCAAAATAGACCAAACGCGCAGTTTCGTCCGTTTTCCTCATGGACTGTCCCCCGTCCGGGGAAGACGGGGGGGTGTGCCGGACTCGTATCGGCTAAAACCACCACCGTGTTCCATCTCACACCTACGTCGGGGGTCGCGGGAACTAGAGATACTTCCGCAACCCCCGACTGGTGCCGGCTCGCTAGTGCGGGCCACTTCTCGGGTCAGGGGGGGGGAGTGAGGTGTTAGACTCCCCCCGGACGTCTAAGAGAGGCGCACGTGGAACACTACGCGCCGCCACCTCGGGTCCTGAGGTATGTGGGGGGTGACAGACGTCCCCGAGTCTGCCGCCCCTGGACCCATTTAGGGGCGTTATCCTTTTTATCCGCCCTCCGCCGACGCCCGGTGCGCCTGCTGCGTGCAGGGTGGGAGGTAGAGATTTCCCTCTCCCTTTCCGTAGCCAGCCAAGGAAACCACCGCGTCCCAGGACTTTGCACTGCCGACCATCGACTCGACTACGGCCGTTAGCGACAGGTCACTGCCTACTTTTGAGACGAGAGCACGACGTGGCTCCTCCCTAGCGGCACACTTTGCCAGCGTATGCCGCGCCGTGTCCTCCCGGCAGTCGACGCAGTGGTGACACCGGGCGTCCGGCTCCCTGTTTATGCGACATAGGTACTTCCCGAACCATGCCCCGAAAGTACATGCGTCACCCGAAACGACAGGGAGCCGTGTCTCCTCCCGAGCCAGCGCTTGAGCACTGGCCTGACCGCCTCGATGATGGCGAGGTAGGGCGTGAAAGCCTGTCCCGCCATTCCGCCACCAGGACTTCGCGAAGCTGAGAGCGACGCAGCTCCATGTGTCGTTGCATCGGTCGCTCGCCCCACGCCCGCGCTTCGCCTCCAGGTCCCAGGGCGGTGATACGGCCAGTGTACAAGCCGCCTCGTAAGAGATCATGCGGTATCCCCTGATGACTCTGACGGCCATCGCTCGCTGCGGCTTCCGCAGCACGGCGATGCTTCCGGCCGTCAGGTCTGCCGCCCAGATCGGGGCCTCATACAGGGCCATCGACCGCACGATCCCCACGTAGAGCCGCCTACAGGTGGCGCTAGGGCCCCCCAAATTGGGAAGCAGCGTTGACAGCGCCCCAGCCGCGCCTAACAACTTAGGCGCTAGCCGCTGGAAGTGAGGGCCGAAATCCCACCGGCTGTCGAGCACCAATCCAAGGTACTTCATGGTGGACTCGACAGCTATTCTGGCCCCCCGATCACGATGTGTGATCCCGGCGGCGGCACCTGCCGGGAACCGTGAACGTCACGGCCTCCGACTTGTTAAGGGCCACCTCCAGGCCGAGGCACCGGATGCGAGACCGCAGCCGTCGCCAGCAACGCTGCCTCCCTGTACGAGCTCCCCCAGGCCGTGACCAGCGTGTCGTCAGCGTAACACGTCAGGTCCACGCCCGGCTGGAGCTCGCCCCTCAGCACCCAGTTGTACCCGATGTTCCACAAGGGCGGTCCTAAGACGGAACACCGCACCACTTGCGGCGCTGGTGTCCGCCATCACGTCCCACGTAGGTGACACACCTCTCGGACAGATAAGCCCCAACGATGCGGCGGAGGTAGGAAGGCACTCGATGATAGCGCAGTGCCTCCCGTACACAACTCCAGGGCATGGTGTTGAACGCGTTGGAGATGTCCAAGGACACCGCCAACATCACCCCGCCCCGGGACACCGCTTCCTCCGCTAGGACTCTCACCCGATATAGCGTGTATGGTGGAGCGCCCATGCCGAAAACCATACTGGCTCTCGTCCAGGTCTGGCCCCTCTTCGCACAAGTGGCCGACGCGGCGGGCTGCGATTATCCGCTCAAACAGCTTTCCCACTTCGTCTAGCAGCACTATGGGCCAGTACGCGGACGGAGAGTCCGCAGGGCACCCCGCCTTCTTGAGCAGGACCAGACGACCAGATTTCCACAATGTGAGAAACTGGCCCTGCTCTAGGCACGCTGTAAACAGTCCTCTTAGTTGGGGCTCTAGCTCCTCCAGAGCGAGGGCTAATACGCAGCCGTGAATCCCGTCGGGCCCCGGAGCCACGTTCTTGGCCCGGAGCCGCAGCACTGCCGCCCCCATCTCTGCCTGTGTCACCTCTGGGACGCTGCTGGCGTTCTCCTCCGTGAACTCTGCGTCTGTGGGCAAAGCCATCGGCGGCGGAGTGTGCTCCGCTCGTGCCGTGCCGGGAAGAGGGCTGAGACAACCTCCTCCAACAGCTCTGGTTGGAGACTCCCCGTGAATGGGGGCGCCGCAGTCCGAAGTTTCTCTCGAACCGCTTGATATGGGCGCCCCCACGGATGTCGTCGACGTCTTGTTCGTGAACGGGCGCTGTCAGTAGAGATTGGTCAACTCTTAACTGCCATGGTTTTTATCTTGATTATTTTTTATGTTTTGTATTTCTAGATTACCTTCATTGTTTTCACATATAGAAGCAACAAGAATAATGTAAGCAGTATTTTGTAAAAACCTGATTTTAAAAGAGTGTCCGTGGAGTTTCTTGCTCGTTCTTCTCCATAGAGACCTACCTACGTTTTGGAACGAGCAACTAGCTTCAACTTTCTGACTAACTGACCGACTCCTTGACAATTCAAAAGTGCCTGTAAATGGTTTAATTGAAATAAATGCTTTGACTTTGACTTTGATGCCCGTTTAGAGTCTCCAACATCTCCTCCCTGGCTTGCGTCTACGCATCGCCGATGGCCAGACACAGTCCTCTTAGCCGCGCGGTATACCTCATACAGCGCGGCTTCTCCGCCCGGGACCCGACGACGTCTCCTCCGGTATCGAGTGTTTTGGCGTCTGAACGCTACGCACTCAACGCGCATACGTGCGATCTCGGCCGACCACCAGTACACCTGGCGCCATGCTGACTGTGCGTGAACCCGGGGCATGGACGCGTCGCAGATTTGCGTCATCGCCCCGCGTAACCACAGCGCCTCAAGTTCGACGTCGACGGGTCCGTTCGTTACCGACTCCTGGAACCAGGCGTGGACAATGGCGGCCTCCTCAAAAAGTTCCCTGTCCATGCGCTTACGCGCCCAGCGCGGCCCGTCCGTTCGTGGGGCCGATGGACCGCGGCCGCCCGTGGTCTGCGCGGAGACGTCGAAACGGATGTAACAATGATCCGACAACGTCTCCACCTCCAAGGCGACACGCCAGCCGCGGATACGGAATACGACAGCAGGACTAGCGAACGATACGTCCACTACTGACCCGCCTCACTGCCGCACGCACGTGTGGACCGAGCCCCGATTAAGAACGGACAACCACTCTGCCATGCTCTGGAGCAAGAGATCTTGTGCTCTGGCAGAGTGGTTGATGTTGCCCTGGCGAAAATGGTACAGCGCCATTTATGCGCAGTCCATCCCCTCCGCACCATTCCTAGGCTGGGAGTCGGCCGAAGAGGCGCCAGCCTGCGTGGGGGGGTAAAGAGCCCCCGGCAGCTTTGGCACCCCCCTTTCTTCTTCGGGGCGGGCGCACAAGCGTATCCGCGCGCTCTGTGCCCAGCGGGCCTCCCTGCAGCTGTACAGATGCTGCAGTTTGGCGCCGCGGAGCACTGGGCCGCCTTGTGGCCGGACTGACCGCAGCGATAGCACTGATCGCTGCCGTCTGTTTGGGCGGTGCAACGAGCCTTGACATGCCCAATATCAAGTCAGCGGAAGCATCGCATAGCCCTGGGCTGCAGCAGTTTCGCCCTCGCTGCAACCCACCCCACCAACAAACGCCCGCCGTCGGTGACCTTGTTGGCTGCCGCCACCGGACACCACACCCAAATCGCGCCGACACGGGCAATGGCCGCCACGACCTCAGCCGGGGTCACTGAGTCGTCCAGACCGTCGACGCGCAGCTCGGTGGTGTTTATCGGTCTGGACACCCGAACGTCCTTCGGGTTGAGGACTTTCCTCAACTTGGCGGCCAGGATGTCTGCCTTCTCCCCGCTGGAGACACCTCCAACAGCCGCGCCCCCGTGATCGCCGGCCTCATCTTGAAGCTGGACGGTGTGCCAAGATCGGGGAACGCGACCTTGGCTTTTGCCTCCATTACGACCGCCATATACGAGAGGCCCCTTTCGACGGCTCCGGGCTGTAGCGTATTCACTACTGCCGCGGAGCGAGGGGCTCTGACCTTAGGCGGTCGTTGAGCCTTCTTGGATGCCGGTGCTGGCGGTGCAGGTGCCGGTGATGCCTTCTTCCTACGACGGCGGCGCTTTTGCTTGACCTGCGTCCAGCCCTCCGTCTCCTCGGTGGGCGCGGGCGAGGTCGTCGGGGTCGCGGTTGGCAGGGCCGTGGTCGTCCGGGAAGCGTGCGCGGACACGCTCTCCGCTAGCTTTTTGGCCCCTTCCTGGGTTTCTTAGGCCCTCCTGCCGCCGCCGCGGCCGCAGTCGCGAGTGCCGATTTAGCGGGCACCGGCCCCGGTTTAGCGGGTACCGGTCCCGACTTAGCGGGCGCCTCCTGCCTCCGCTGGTCCGCAGCGAGCGGTGGGCGAAGGGTTTCGGCCGGGAGCAGCCTCGTCTGTATGGCTTCCAACCGGGCCTCCACCATCTACCCACACTGTATTATACAGATGCGGGCGATTTTTTCGACCTCTGCATCTAACGCACGGGTCGGTGACGGAGCCATTACTGAAGCCGGCGCTGCGGCCGCTACGGGAGAAGCGACGGTGGCTACGGGCGCTGCAGCTGCCCTCTGGACGGCAAGCTGTCGCTTGAGGTCCTCTAGCTCGGACCGGAGACGGCTATTCTCCTGCCATAGCTTCGCCGTCTCGTCCGTACTCGTGCGACTAATGAGGATCTCAACCGCCTCCTTTATGTCGTTCGCCGCCTCTTTGTGGGCGCGCGTGAAGGTACTTCAAGGTACCCTTCAGGTTGCCGTTTTTTGTACTACCATTTCTGTTCTTGGGTCGTGGCGTTTCAGATCTTTTTCGTTTTAATTTTTCTCCATGTTTCTTTTTTTCTTTTTTCTTTAGATTAGATAGATTTTTTCTTTGGGCAAATCATGGGTAATATAAATGGTGGTTTTCATTTTCTTTTTCAGAATCTGGATTTTTTCTTTTTTGCCATAATAAATAATTTTCTGGTTTTTACCCTAAACTTTTTAAGCCCAAGGGTCCACCAGATTACTTTTCTGGTTGAGGTTTTCGGAAATGTGTCAAGATTTTGACTTAGTTCATTCCTAAAACCCATCCAGTCAGTTGATCTTGTCCCTATTCATAATAATTTCAATGTGTTGAAAAAATTGCGATACTTTAACGGGCGCTTACAAAGAAATGTCTTAAGGCGCTAACAAGCGACTTTAGCAAATTTTAAACAGACAATCACGTCGAAATGAGTAGTGTAAATGATTTGAAAAAAAATATATGTTAAACTAGAACATTCTCTTAATCATTTAGTATGTGAATGTTTTTGATTAAGTTCATATTAAATAGTTTAATTAACTCGTAAAGTTGTGTCTGACGCGGACAAAACATTGATAATCACACAAAATCTACCAGGTATATTTAAACGAAACTTTCACTATCTTACAGGCAATTTTATTATCTGTCTTTTAATATATGCCTTTTTTTTTAAAGTTAAAGAATACTATCTTTTATTTAATTTTTTTCGACTCAATTTTGAGAGTTTTGGACGCAGTGCTTACGATTCTCTGGTCGCTCAAGGTCGCCGGCGTATATCGTCGCCTTAAGAATGTTATTATAGCGGGAGATTTTAACATTGATGTATTAAAAAGGGAACATTACGCGAAACTCGGCGCAGAGGGCGCCACTATCACATTCCTCATAAAAGTGAACGTTATTCTGTAAATACTACTATCTTACCTGAATACTTAACCTGAACATATTTTAGAGTGATTTTTAGCTGCTTCCCAAAGTTTTAGAACATTTTCTTCTTTTGGAAATGAGTAATTCCCTTCATTTCTACATCAAAAAACACAGTAGTGATGCATTATTGTATAATATAATACACTACCCAATTTTGAACTCAATTATAGGCAGAATTTCTCGCTTTGAACGACTCGTCGAAAAACTGTTTACGGATTATGCTAGTGCTGCACTCTGGTGCCAGAACATTGCAGTAATATCCCCTATTAAATTTGAAAATCTGCTTTTAAATTTTAACTTCAAACTAGCACTTAGTGAACCTTCTCAATTGGAAAGCCAGACATGCATAGACAATTTTCGATAAAATACTCATATATACAAAACATGAAGTTTAGTGCGAATTCCCCTACAATTTTGATAGTAAATAGTAGTTATTTACTTTATCAAGGATGGTAAAAATAAGTAATTATAAAAGTCTTACATCCAGCGATGCGCCTGATAATTCTATAATAGCAAAATGATGACAAAGTGAGACAGTATTCCGATCCGTTTCAAAATAACCAAATAACGTAATAAAAAAATAAACACTAGTATGCCAAAAACACAGTAAAGAACATGGAACAAAACGTACCCACCTTGTAGCAAGTTGAAATTGGTCACGAAGTACTGATCTTCACACGAAATACACAATACACGGCGGTTACCTTCCATTTCTTCGAAGCAGGTGAGTAATATTTAATCCAATCGCTAAGCAATATACTGCGGTCCGTTGTGAAAGCTTAGGTTGTAGATAAAAGTTCGAATAAAGTAAACTATACCCTGTTCACAATAAGATTAGACATAAACACAAACCTTTTTTACAGTCCCTTCAACCGATTTTGACTTCTATTCCGTTGGCTTAAGGATGGCATTAGAGGCAAAAAAAGTGGTTACAATACAACTGTTTACTGCAGTTGCCATTTGTCATGTTACCAACGCAATAGAAGTCAAAATCGGTTGAACGGACTGTAAAAAAGGTTTGAGTAAATGTCTAATCTTATTGTGAACAGGGTATAAGATATGCGTGCACGCTCAAAAACAGTCCCAAACAGGTACTAACTAATTACGACATACCGGCTGTAGATGATAGTAGGTGGTAATCGGCGAAGTAAAACGAGTAGATGGCAATACACAACTTATATTTCCAAAAGACACAGATAATTTTACAGACTAGGTAAACACACACAAGCACAGCCGCTTGCGGTGCTCGCACGGACTGAACTGCCCGCGTATTTGGTGGGGGTCAAGTGGCCCATACATCAGTACTTAGGTTATACATATACTTTTATTATGCATGTAATTATCTACGAATCTAAAATAATGAGCGCGTCGCTAACACCGGCGCTAGCGCAAAATAGTTGGAAGTACCCACCTAATGAATAAAATCACCAAAACGTCGAATGTGCGTGGGTCGATTTTACTAAGGATTTTCAGCATTTTCAACATCGAATATCTTTTTTCCCCTGCAAGCTACAAAGTTGCCCCCGTACAACAAATATATATTTTCAAAGACCTTTCGAATGGTGCCAATTTCAACTTGCTACATGATGGGTACGGGGTGCATACAAAATCACCCATTGTTCTTTCACAATAAGAAAATGTCATTAATTACAAGAATGATTCAAGTGTTCAACAGTTAAGTAGCATAATATTATATAAATATGTGGTGACTTGTCTCTTACATGAAGTGCGCGTATGAAATATAAAGGAAACGGCTTTAAGATCGACTCTGTTATAATTAAACAGTTCCACCCAACCATGTGACCATCATGACTGTTGAATTTCAGTGCCGGAGTTAGGCTTGGTCTTGACAACATCTTGCAGTGATCTGACCGCAAACAATTTAGCTTCCTCCTTTTCACGAACGAGAATTGTTCCATTTTTAACCTATAAAAATTTGTAGTTATGCTTTTTGGCGGCGTCTCGACATTCACGAAACAACTTATTGTTTTTTAGAGTCAAATGTTCGTGCATAAATTGGATGAGCCAGACGTTGCTACTTGTTCGGTAGTTAGACCTTTATTTAAGAGATTGGCACTAAGAATGTTGTCCCGTAATATGCGTGATGTCAGTTTTACAATGATGTTCTTGGGTTTATATTTTTTTTTTTTTTTTTACTATTAAATAGGCTTGCGTTTGACCACAATTCACCTGATCATAAGTGATAATGCGGCCTAAGTTGGAACACGCTTGCCTAAGATGAACCGGTTCACTCGAGCCTTAAAGATACCCAGATTATACTTATCAGGGAACAGAGAGGCGGGCAGGGAATTCCACAGTCTGGCAGTTCGCACAATAAATGTGGAGTCAAAGCGCTTGGTTCGAGACCGGTCCACCGGTCCGGTCGGATTTGTCCTGGTGGGCATGTGGAACTCGATGTATTGAGACAATGTCACTTTGTTTTAGGCATTTTATAGAGAACCCTATATTAGCATTAGGGAAACTAGGTCTTCATTTTGCCTTTCAGGGATATTATATATTTTGTTGACAGGACTCGCCAAATCACATCGCCATTCATTAAGTGTACCCCCTCATTTAAGATCAGGTGAGTTGCGGCCCGTATGGTGTCAGACGTAAAGAATAGCACCATCCCATATCTTTCCGTGGGTGTCGTAAGAGGCGACTAAGGGACTCACCAGAGAATGGGCAGCAGCTTTCTCTGTGCCTTTGTAACAACCATACTGCGATCGCTAACCCGCCTGCCAAGCGTGGCGATTATGGTAAAACCCCCTCTTTTGGGGAGGCCTATGTCCAGCAGTGGACGTCTTTCGGCTGAAATGATGAGTTGCGGCCAACCGCAAGCCTATAGCAATATAAAAAAAAAGTTTGTTTTTAAATTCCTTTGACAACTCCTTAATTGCTTGTGACCATTCTGACTCCGGTTGTTTACGCTTGCGCGTTCATACATTTTGTTCACTATTATTAGTCTCGGTGATCTCGGAGACGTTGTGTAAGTCAGTATCAGAGTGGAATTTTTATCAGTCATATTGTAGAGAATGGTGATGGTTTCTTTATCCAATAAACTTAGATTGTAACTTTTAAGAAATCCTAAAAGTACTGCAGTTTGTGGGATTCGAACGTAGGGCCATGTCGCGCACAACGCTATGCCAAAAAGAGCAGCTGTTAACAACACCGCTATCCGTACTTGTTGAGATCCGATGAAAATATTGTCAAATAGTTCTAAGCCGCGATTTTTATTAAATGTTTAACTTTTAAAATTTCTTTCTTCTCAAACCAAAATTGTATTAACTATCCACACTCGACAAGAACTAAACACTTTATTGTAACTATGGTTTCTTCGTTTTTATTTGATTTTCAGCAAAACACAAAAAGTTTTTAGCGTATCACGTAGCACTGAATTTAGACTATGCTTTGAAATGTAAACCGCATATGAAAACCCGTATTTTAATCACTTTTTTTAAATTTTTGAAGGAGAGGCAAATACACACTGCTCAGAGCAAAGTTCGCACGACGTATGATGTTCATCCTCCAATCTTCATTGAACAATGTACTTATGAGATTTATAACCACAGGGGTGCCCGTTGTGAAGATACAGAAGCTTGACTCACTAAGAACAAAACTTGAAGACACAATTGCAGACAAGCAAAAGAAGAATAAACTATCAGACTTAAACATAATCGGGAATACAGGTGGCACAGTCAAGCCGGTTACTAAATCCAAAGAACCTGTCAATTGTGATCAGCGTAGTTTAAATCAAGTAAAAAAATTAAAACAACATTATCGAACAGACACTGGTGAAGAACCTTACAAGTGTGATATATGTCAGCGTAGTTTTAGTGCAAATAATTGTTTAGTCAGTCATATTCGTACACATACTGGTGAAAAGTTCTTCAAATGTGAAACAGGTCAGTATAGTTTTAGTGTTAAGAGTCATTTATTAAATCATATTCGTACACACACTGGTGAAAAGCCCTTCAAATGTGAAACATGTCAGCAAAGTTTTAGTCATAAGGTTAGTTTAGTAAGACATATTCGTATACACACTGGTCCAAAGCCCTTTAAGTGTGAAACATGTCAGTATAGTTGTAGTGGTAAGAGTAATTTAGTAAAACATATTCGTAAACACACTGGAGAAAAGCCCTTCAAGTGTGAAACATGTCAGCTTAGTTTCAGTGAAAAGGGTAATTTAGTAAAACATATTCGTAAACACACTGGAGAAAAGCCCTTCAAGTGTGAAACATGTCAGCATAGTTTTAGTGAAAAGGGTAATTTAGTAAATCATATTCGTATACACACTGGTGAAAAGCCCTTCAAGTGTAAAATATGTCAGTATAGTTGTAGTGGTAAGAGTGATTTAGTAAAACATATTCGTCAACACACTGGAGAAAAGCCCTTCAAGTGTAAAATATGTCAGCAAAGTTTTAGTATTAAGGGTACTTTAGTAAAACATATTCGTAAACACACTGGAGAAAAGCCCTTCAAGTGTGAAACATGTCAGCATAGTTTTAGTGAAAAGGGTAATTTAGTAAATCATATTCGTATACACACTGGTGAAAAGCCCTTCAAGTGTAAAATATGTCAGTATAGTTGTAGTGGTAAGAGTGATTTAGTAAAACATATTCGTAAACACACTGGAGAAAAGCCCTTCAAGTGTAAAATATGTCAGCAAACTTTTAGTATTAAGGGTACTTTAGTAAAACATACTCGTACACACACTGGTGAAAAGCCTTATAAATGTGAAACATGCAAGCATAGTTTTAGTGAAAAGGGTAGTTTAGTAAAACATATTCGTACACACACAGGTGAAAGGCCCTTCAAATGTGAAACATGCCAGCATAGTTTTAGTTCAAAGAGTAGTTTAGTAAAACATATTCGTACACATACTGGTAAAAAACCTTACTAATGTGAAATATGTCAGTAAAGTTTTAGTCATAAGGTTAGTTTAGTAAGACATATTCGTAAACACACTGGTGAAAAGCCTTTTAACTGTGAAATATGTCAGTATAGTTGTAGTCTTAAGAGTGATTTAGTAAGACATATTCGTACACACACTGGTGAAAACCTCTTCAAATGTGAAACATGCCAGCATAGTTTTAGTTTAAAGGGTAGTGTAGTAAAACATATTCGTACATACAGTGGTGAAGAGCCCTTCAAATGTGAAATATGTCAGCATAGCTTTTGTCAAAAGAATAATTTAGTAAAACATATTCGTACACACACTGGTGAAAAGCCCTTCAAATGTGAAACATGTCAGCAAAGTTTTAGTATCAAGGGTACTGTAGACAACGGGGACTGTATGAATAGGTAATGAAACTAGCGAAATAACATAAAGTTTTGCGAGCGTGCGGAAGCGGTGTGCGTACGTGCATGCGGTGCTGTTGCTAAGCCGAACTGTTCGCCCGTTCGCCGTCGGCCGGCCGGCGGCGCTCGCGTCTGTCACGTGACTTGGGACCCCTCCCCGCGCGCTCACTCGTCGCACCCTGCTGCCGCCGCGCTCGTTGGTACAATTTATTTATTTAACAAAATGACTTATAAAATTCACGCGCATCGTTAACACACCCCACCCCAGTGCGTCAGCACTCATTCCCAACAGGTAGCCGTGCGATGCGCGTCACAGACCGCTGCAGTAAGCCTGAGTTCGTTCTGACCTCAACCACCCTGATTCGGCCATCTCGACCAGGCATCACCCTTTCAACTCTTCCTCGTGGCCAGACATTACGGGGAGAAGCAGGATCCACAATCAATACTAGGTCTCCCACTTGTATGGGCCTTTGTTCCTGCTGCCACTTTTTCCGGGGACGCATATCGGGCAGCACTTCCTTCACCCATCTTTTCCAAAATAAATCCGATAGCCGCTGCGACATACGCCACTGTTTACGGAGGTATATGTCTGTCTCGTCGAAGTTTCCCAGGACTGGTAGATTAGAAGAGGAACCAAGTAAAAAATGATTTGGTGTCAATGTCTCCTCGCTATTGGGTTCAACACTTACGTGTGTAAGAGGGCGGCTGTTCACCATGAGTTCCACCTCTGCCATTAATGTGGTCAGCACCGCCTCACGTGGCGCTCGCTCCTTTAGGACAACCTTCAAGGCATTCTTTACGCAGCGTATGAGTCGCTCCCATGCCCCACCCCAATGCGGGCTGGCGGGAGGGGAAAATGTCCACGTGGTCGTCGAACCATAGGTAAGTGCGTCACGAGCTAGCTGGTCTTCATCTATTTCAGAGACACATTTCTTCAGTTCTTTGTCAGCGCCTCTCAAATTAGTGCCGTTATCTGAATAAAGGTATGCTGGCCATCCACGTCTAGCCGCCATCCTGCGGAGTGCCATTATTACGTCATCAGTGGTAAGACTACTAACAATCTCTATATGAATAGCCCTTACTGTTAGGCACGTGAAAAGCACACCATATCTCTTTTCCCGTCGTCGTGCTACGGCTACGTACATTGGGCCGAACAGGTCAACGCCAGTGAAGGTGAACGGGCGCTGATGGTGGGCCAATCGTGCTTTCGGTAAATCACCCATTCTAGGTGGTTGAGGTTGTGCTCGCTTGATCCTACAAAACATACATTTTGAAGCTATATGTTTTACGGTAGGTCTAAGTCGTATGATCCAGTATTTCTGTTTCAGTTCGTTCACCACCAGCTCTTGGTTGCTGTGGTATGCTCTCTCATGGTACTGTCTCACGATCAGGTGAGTAATATAGTTGCGACCATCAAGTATAATAGGTTGTTTCACCTCTTGTTTTATTTCAGAAGCAGCGTCGATGCGGCCGCCAACACGGAGAACACTATCGTCATCAATAATTGGTGATAAGGTAAGTAATTTACTTTTTCTTAATAATGTTTTATTTTGTTTCAGATTTTCCAGGTCTTCGCGGAACGATTGTATCTGCGAGTATTTTATAAATAACTTCTCTGCTCGCTCCATCATGGCGCCGTCAATAGTGCCGGCGCGTTTCTTACATTTCTTTTCTACGAAGGACATAACAACACACGTAGCTCGCAGTAGTCTGCGCCAACTGGCAAACTTCTCTGGTTCGGGTACAGCCGGTAAACAAATAGGAGTAATGTGAAGGGTATTTACGCATTCAAGGTCCACATCACTAACATCAGGTAGCTGTACGTTAAATTGCTGCGGCCATAGGTTTTCATCTTCATATAAAAATGCCGGTCCGTATAACCATTCGTTTTCTAATGCTTTTACGTCACAACATTCGCGGGTCGCGACGTCGGCGATATTTATCTTCGTAGGAACATATTTCCATTCCTTTATTTGTGTGTACTCGTCGATCTCGCCGAGTCTGTGTGCTACGTAGGCTTTATATGTGCGCCTATCATTGTAAATCCAATGTAAAACTGTAGCGGAGTCACTCCACATAAACTTTTGTGTTATTTCCATTTTGTGTTCTTGTTTTATTGTGTCTGCTAATCGGGCACCAATTAAAGCAGCTTGAAGTTCAAGTCGTGGCACAGAGACGTATTTAACAGGTGCAACTCTGCACTTACTAGAAACAAACGCCACCCGTTTTTGTTTATTACGATCGAACCATCTCCAGTACGCTACGGCGCACATAGCTTTGACTGATGCGTCACAGAACACATGTAGTTGTAAATACTGATAGCTATCATTGACCGCGCCATGCGTCTCGCTCACACTCGTGGTTGATCCCGCCTGTGCGTGAAGATCGCCGTTCGTAGCAGGCGTAGCTCTCGTAGCAGTCGTAGCAGGCGATCTCGTAGCTGATAGATAATGTCTGAGCAGCCTCACGTTGCTTATGTTTTTTAATTCGCTCAACCAATGTGTCCACTTTATGTATAAGTCGTCTGTTATCTCTTCGTCCCAGCTGATAGCAGATCTCCATGCGTCTTGCAACATAATTTTTCCTTTTATGGTAAACGGTGATAAGAAGCCGAAGACATCAAATATGGACATGACCACCCGTAACATTTCTCTTTTTGAGGGTTTCTCCTGTCCCGTGATAATATTGTTGGGGATTTTTTTAAACGACACGTCAAATCCTAACGTGTCATCTTTCGGATTCCAGATAAGGCCGAGCGTACGTTCGCCGTCGTATTGTTGTCCGACTTTAAACGTCACTGCCGTCGATCGTAAATATTCTGTAGGTATTGTGTTTAACACGGCGTGATTATTGCAAGTCCAGTTCCTCATCTCGAAGCCTCCCTGTTTATGTATGTGATTTATTTCATTCACAACTCTGGCAGCCGTTTCTTCGTTTTGAAAACTGTCTATGTAGTCGTCCATGTAATGTTGTTTATGTATAGCTTGTACAGCGGCTGGCATGGACGTTTTGTATCGTTCCGCATTTTTGTTTTTTATAAATTGTGCTATAAATGGCGAGCAGTTAGCACCGAAGATCAACGAACTCATCGCATAAGTTTTCACAGGTTCTTCCGGCGATTCTCGCCACAAGAATCGGAGCGCATCTCTGTCTTCGTTTCTGATTTTTATTCGAAGAAACATGTCACGAATATCGCCCGTTATGCCGATTTTGTTTTCTCGGAATCTCAACATAGTTCCATACAGAGATATAAGTAGGTCGGGCCCTTTGAGTAAATAATCATTGAGACACACACCGTTAGAGTTAGCGGCAGCGTCAAACACCAGTCTCAACTTCTGTTTGTTGGGGTTGTCGACCCCAAAGTGTGGGAGGTACCAAATTTTGTTTGGTCCATCCGTGTCTTCTATTTGTGAAGCATAATCATTAGATAGCAGATGTTCTATGCGTTCTCTGTATCTACTAGCGTAGCCTGTGCTGGACATTTTCTTCTCGACGCCTCGCAGTCTTGCCAATGCGTTTGTGTACGAGTCTGGCATTTTACTTAGCGAGTCTTTCCACGGTAGTCCGACGTACCATCTGCCGTCTTTTAATTCGGCGGTACGCTCCAAACACTCCAGTGCCTGAAGATCTTCTACGTTCTGTCTAGGTTTAACAGAAACACCAATGTTTTCAATTGCGTAAGACTGGCGTATTTCATCGTGGATGTTTCGCAGAATACGCTCACTTTCCAGGTTTTCGTCATACATGAAAAATGTAGATTGCAGATGCAGCGACGACGCAGCACCTGTCAGCGACGGCGCGCGCACGCAGCCGTGTACACACCAGCCCAGAGGAGTACGTGTCAGGTAAGGTTCGTTAGGTTTGCCTTTTATTATTTCTAACGGCAAGATCAAATGATAGTTGTCTTGACCTATCAATATTTCAGGTTTGCTTTGTCCATCACTAATTGCACTTTTTATTTCAGGTTTAAGTCTGTAATCACTAAGGTCGACGAAGGTTTTGTTTTGTACTGGTAAGTTCATATTATTAACACTACGCGCTTTTATGTTACAGATTTTTCCTTCAAAGTTTGATATGATTAAGTCTATTATTTCACTGTCACATAGTATTAGCTCACTATTGTCCCAAGCGCCGCACACACGCATAGATTGTTTATAGCCGCGCAAACCTAATCGCGCTACGAGCGACTCGCTTATCAATGTCACTGTCGAGCCGTCGTCCAAAAGTGCTACACTGCGCGACGTTCCGTTGGGTCCATTTATTAACACAGGTACAGTTTTTAATAACACTTTACGATTGTCCAGATTTATATTTGTTATAGTTTCCGCAACTGTTGTATCACTCGTTTCAATAACTGTAGACGAAGTCGGTTGAGACGACCCACTGACCGGTTGTTCGCCTTCGGTTGTTTCTTTTATGTTGTAGTGTAATAAGCGATGATGATTCTTGCCACAACTTTCACACGCGGCAGAAGTACAAGTGTCATTCCTGTGTCGTGCCATCAGGCACTTAAAACAGATATTACGGCGTTTCACATACGTCCATCTATTTTTACGTAGTGCTTTTTTAAATTTCGTGCACTCGGATAATGTATGTTTTGATTGATGACAAAACCCACATTTATCACTGTTGTTTTTATTTTCATTTTCTTCGGTGTTCACTAATACTGTTTGAGATTTCGATTTGTTGTGACCACAATTATGTTGTTGTGAAGTAAACAGATTTACACTACACTGTGTTATTTTCAGTGCTTCTAAACTCAGAAACTCAGATAATACGACGAGACTTGGCTTCGTATTTTGTTCTAGTAATGGGTAACTATAATCAGTCCATTTAGAAATCAATACTGTAGGTAATTTTGATAATACAGTTGACATGAGTGCCATGCCCTTCAGGTAATCTTCACAGCCCATAGCTGTCACTGCTGCGACACAGTTCTTCACTTTAACTGAGAAGGGAACAATTTCTCTTTGATAATCCTGTGATATTGGTCGGAGTTTGTTAATGTCTTGTAATATTCTTTTTTTTTTTTTTTTTTTTTTTCATATTTTATTTTATTTATTTAATTTTATTTTACAATATTGTATCTCGCCAAACTTTTCAGTTTGATGGCGAGAAGCGCTCGTATGTTTTCACAACAAAATTAATTAAACTATAACTAATATACCTATTACTATCTTAAAATTAACATTCTTTATGTAAACTTACAACGTATCATAATATAAACAATACATTCCGAAGCAATTAGGCACCCGATGACGCATCCTCGTTGTCGAGAAGACAATTTCTTAATTTACATTTTAAAATACCTTTACTTAGAGTACAATTGTTTCTTAAAATGTCTATGTTATTAAATACTTTTGGCACTAAATATCTGGACGTTCTTTTTCCGTAGTAGTTTGTTACTTTAGGTTGGACTAGTCTTTTCTCTCTCACACTTCTTGTATTATATTTATTCATAACACCTACTTTGTACTCTTCGCTATAGTAATGTTCTAAACCTATCAAATACTCAACTTTCATATCTATTGGCAAGATTTTACAAATAGAAAATAATTTTTCATATTCTTTGTTACATTTTTTCTTAACCTGTTTGCTAACTAGGAACTTGATCAGTCTTATCTGTAAATTTTTTATATCTTGCAGATATGTTTTAAATGTTCGCCCATACACAATAAGTCCGTAACTAATAAGTGAGTCAGCCAACGCGTAATAAACAACTAATAACGTGTGTTTACTCAATACACTGCTCAACTGATAAAACTTTCCTAGTACAGATCTTAATCTATTACAAATATCAGTTACATGCGTTTTCCAATTAAAGTATCTTTCTATACTAAGACCTAAATATTTAAATGTGCTAACGTACTCTAATTTTATACACCTGCAGTTAGCTTTATTATTATGCAAGCATTCATATGTGTGGCCAATTACATCTAGATTATCTCTGTGCACAGCTTTAGCTCGTATATTATATGGCGAGTGTATATGCATGCATTTTGTTTTTGATAAATTCAATATTATTCCATTATCATGTGCCCACTTGGTGATGCTCTCGAAGTCCTCTTGTATGCACTGCTGCACCTCTAGTATATCCTTAGAAGCATAAATTACACACATGTCGTCTGCATACATAAACACTCGACATTTGTTTACGACATTCGACACACTGTTCACGTGCATTATATACCCTACCGGTCCAAAAACTGATCCGGTCGGCACTCCGAGATCCACTCTTGCCTCCTCACCGGTCACACCAGCTATTATCGTTTTTATTTTCCGATTAGTCAAATAGTTTTTAAACCACTTATTTGTGGGACCGCGTATTCCGCATTCCTCCATCGCCTGTAATAATATGTCGTGATCCAATGTGTCGAATGCTTTTTTATAATCAATAAAGAGTGCTATCAGCTGTTTACCTGAATCTAGACACTCATTAACATAGTCAGCATACGCTGTTAAGGCCGTGACAGTACTACGTCCTTTCCGGAACCCATACTGAGCGTCCGACAATACGTTATGACGTTCTAAAAATGTACTTATCTGACCAACAATATTTTTTTCTATTATTTTATCAAAGACGGACAGTATGGCTATGGGCCTATAGTTTACATATTCCAGGTGGCTTCCAGACTTGTAAATAGGGCGTATAATAGCACTTTTCAACTGATCAGGATATACACTGGTAGTTACACACATGTTCATTAATTTTGCTAAAATAGGACTCAATTGTTTTCGTAAATATTTAATGTCCATAACCCTCACTCCATCCAGACCTGGTGCTTTTTCGCATGACAAGTTATTTATAATTTTTTCTATGTCCGTTGAGTTTACAGGGACATACCTAAAACTAACATCACATGTTTTAACATAGCATTTTCTTTCTAAAAATTTTATTTTACAAATATGTTTAATACATTGAATTTCCTCAGTAAAGGTTTTTGCAAAATTAGTACAAATTTGGGTGACGCTTCCTGTTTTACCTAAATGTCTCAATATCACATCGTCCAAACCAGTTTTGTTCCGACCTAACCACAAGTTAATATTTGCCCATATTTTCCTGAAATCTCCCTTACATTTTTTTATTTCAGCTTGCTTATATCTATTCTTTGCCTCATTTACAAGTTTATTTACTTTATTTCTAAATTTTGTGTACTCTAATCGTTTATTCATGTTTTTAGGTGACGCTTTCCATATTCGAAATAAATAGTCCCTACGACACAACATTGTATACAAATATTTATCTACCCATGGCTGTGTTAATCTTTTATTAGAACTTGTGACGGCTATCATACTTTCCTTATAAATTTGATCAAACACTGTACATATTTTCTGAAACAATAGTAACGGGCACGCTATTACGAGTAGTTGCGCCCAGTCATATGCATCTAACTTATGTTTTACTAGCTTATCACTAATTACATACCGCGTTTTGCTACCACTATTCACTTTGCTATTGTTTACGTTCGTAGCCAATGTTAGTCCAACGGCATGATGATCGGAGATATGTGTCTCGAGTACATACGACGACGAACCACACGTATTGCGTCCCGCTCGCACCCATACATGGTCCAAGCATGACGTCTGATGATGCCCGTCCACGATCGCTTCGCGTGTAATCTCTGTACTTGGTATTACGCACTGTAGGCCGCATCCACACAAGGTGTTTTTGTACTTTGTTGTAGTTGGATTCACTACGTCATTTAAAATGTCTATATTTGCGTCACCAATTACCACTATATTTTCCAGTGCAGGGATGGATCTTACTAATGTCTCGAGTTGTTGTATAAATAATAGTTTATTTTTGCTCGGTGGTCTGTATATCGCAATTACATGTATTATATCTTTTCCTGTTCTAAGCTGTCCATGCAGTGTTTCTAAGGCGTCCGTCTTCACTATTTTGGCATCGAAGCTGAGTGTATCCCTTATGTAAACCAATATTCCTCCTCCTCTGCTAGTTTCCCTTGCGTGTATGTATGTATTATATCCAGGTATCTGATAAAAAGACAGTTCTTCCTTCTTCATATTTATCTCACTTAGTATTATTATGTCTATTTTATATTTATTTTCTTCCATCAAGACTAGTAACTCATTGAAGTGTTTTCGGATTGACCTTATGTTCAAATGAAAAATATGATAACAACTGTTATTTTGAGCCATATCATTACTCAATGAGGATATATCATAGTATCGCTTAAATTCAAAATCAGTAAAAAAATCAGCTGTTCGATCGAATGTTAATTTAAATACAAATCACCCAGTGTGTACTCGCCGCGCGTGTCGCATGCCTTTATTTACATTCTTCGAACTTTTTCAAATCTTCCTCCGACCTTATATTGTAAATCTTTTTTTCTTCACTATTTTTTTTTACTAGTATACTACAATCTTGCACCCAAATATACTGAAAACCTTTAGGCTTTAGTTGGTTTCTAACAGTCCATAGTAGCTGACGTTTATACTTAGGCAAATCTTCATTTATAAATATCCTCTTATCACTGCCATTGGCGTAGACTTTATTATTGGTAATCTGGTTTTCCTTTCTCGCTAGCATCCAATTATTGCGGGCACTTTTAGTGCGAAGCGCAACCAGTACAATTTTGGGTTTTGTGTCGCCTGGTTTTTCTCGCCCTACCCTCTGTGCATCTTCAATATCATTTGGGTTCAAGTTTAGCTTTGTCGCCAATTCTTTCACCACTGTTTTAATATTTTCTTGATTATGCATTTCCAATCCATGTATTTCTATATTTTTTTCATTTCCTTTTGCCTCCAGCTCCTGTACTCTTTCTTCCAAGGCTTTATTGTACTTCTCCAGATAGACGTTTTTTTGCTCTAAAGACTTTATTTTTTTTTTAGATTCTTCTTTATAATCCATCAGATTCTGATACATTTCAGAATAGAATTCTACACTAGCAGTAAGCTCAACAATTTTTTTCTCGACGCTGTAAAGTACCTCCAGCTTTTTATTTATTTCAGCAAGTACGTTGTCGCCTGATGCTTCATTAGAACTTGTGGCAGGCTTTGGGTCTTGTGCTGTCTTCACTTGTATGGGGCTGTGTTTTGCTGGCTGGCAGTCATCACAGGTTCCCGATATCAAAAATTGCTTGTTGCTTTGCACACACTTTTTGTGATACACCGCTTCACATGCACCTTTACATTTCACTAACTCATCTTTGGACAAGGACACAAAGAGTTTACATTTTTTACATTGAACCATTTTTGCTTATCTCTGCGCCAAGCTTCGATAGTAAGTTGATAAATACTTTTAAGAATAGGAATAAGCTATACTTAATAACACACAACCGTACGTCGAGCGCGCACGCAGCGGTCTGTGCGGTCTGTGCTGTCTTGATATTATTACATCTGAATTTCCGAATTGCAGCTGCATTGTAGTCATTACGACGACAGGGGAGGTAGCGCCGATCAGCAGCGCCATAACAGCTTCTTTAGCACGTCCTTGCAGACTTTTTCGAATCCGCCATAGGTTCTCCCTGTCACTGAAGTTGCAGACTGCGGACGATTCTTCATATGCCTGTTTGTAGTGTAGCCACTCCAACGGGTCACCATTGAATACTGGTAATTCTTTAGGCATACACAGACGGTTATACATATTTGCGTTGGTTCCATTGGTTCCGGTAGTGGCGGCAGCGGCTAGGTCCTTAAGTGCACTCGCCAGCATGTGCATGGTGTCATCAGTACCGTCGAGCGCGGGCGCGGCGGTCATGCGTTCTGGCCGGAGTACGGGTTCAGCAGCAGAAGGTATTGGGCCGGCGGCCTTCATCAGTTCCTGCTGACTGGTTTCTAACCACTCTTCCACATTACGGTGATGAAACTCACTGGGTTCATTTTCAGATCTTGAGCTCTCGAGCTCCGCCAGGTCCACAGCGAGCTTTTTATCAATTAGTTCCAATTGTATTTGCGCTTTTTCTTTTGCGGCTTCTAGTAGCAACTGCGCTCTCCTTGCCTTCGCTGAAGATGTGCTCGATTTCTTTGTAATTTTCGAGGTCTGACTGGCAGGTGGAGAGTATTTTACGTCTTGTTTCGTAACTTGAGTAGCTTCGCTTTTGCTCGCCATATTTTGCTGTTCGCGTTCGCGCCGTACTGTGCTCCGCGTGCCCACCATATTGTTTTCAGTGCGCGGCGGCGTGCGGAACATGCGTTCTCGAACAAATTCTTCTTGTTTTTCTTTCGGAGTGCTAATTCTCTTGATCCGGCTAGAAGGACCAGCGGATGTAGACAACGGGGACTGTATGAATAGGTAATGAAACTAGCGAAATAACATAAAGTTTTGCGAGCGTGCGGAAGCGGTGTGCGTACGTGCATGCGGTGCTGTTGCTAAGCCGAACTGTTCGCCCGTTCGCCGTCGGCCGGCCGGCGGCGCTCGCGTCTGTCACGTGACTCGGGACCCCTCCCCGCGCGCTCACTCGTCGCACCCTGCTGCCGCCGCGCTCGTTGGTACAATTTATTTATTTAACAAAATGACTTATAAAATTCACGCGCATCGTTAACAGGTACTTTAGTAAAACATACTCGTACACACACTGGTGAAAAGCCTTAT
This sequence comes from Charanyca ferruginea, assembly GCA_947361185.1. Lineage (NCBI taxonomy): Eukaryota > Metazoa > Arthropoda > Insecta > Lepidoptera > Noctuidae > Charanyca > Charanyca ferruginea. The sequence goes on along the minus strand of OX376081.1, from coordinate 2,968,370 downwards.
AAATGTGAAACATGCAAGCATAGTTTTAGTGAAAAGGGTAGTTTAGTAAAACATATTCGTACACACACTGGTGAAAAGCCCTTCAAGTGTGAAACATGTCAGCATACTTTTAGTGAAAAGGGTAGTTTAGTAAATCATATTCGTACACACAATGGTGAAAAGCCCTTCAAATGTGAAACATGTCAGCAAAGTTTTAGTTTAAAGAGTAGTTTAGTAAAACATATTCGTATACACACTGGTGAAAAGCACTTCAAGTGTGAAACATGTCAGCATAGTTTTAGTGAAAAGGGTAGTTTAGTAAATCATATTCGTACACACAATGGTGAAAAGCCCTTCAAATGTGAAACATGTCAGCAAAGTTTTAGTTTAAAGAGTAGTTTAGTAAAACATATTCGTATACGCACTGGTGAAAAGCCCTTCAAGTGTAAAATATGTCAGTATAGTTGTAGTGGTAAGAGTGATTTAGTAAAACATATTCGTAAACACACTGGAGAAAAGCCTTATGAATGTGAAATATGTCAGTATAGTTGTAGTTTTAAAAGTGATTTAGTAAGACATATTCGTACACACACTGGTGAAAAGCCCTTCAAGTGTAAAATATGTCAGTATAGTTGTAGTGGTAAGGGTGATTTAGTAAGACATATTCGTACACACACTGGTGAAATGCCATTCAAATGTGAAACATGCCAGCATAGTTTTAGTTTAAAGAGTAGTTTAGTAAAACATATTCGTACACACACTGGTAAAAAGCCTTACTAATGTGAAATATGTCAGTAAAGTTTCAGTCATAAGGTTAGTTTAGTAAGACATATTCTTAAACACACTGGTGAAAAGCCTTATAACTGTGAAATATGTCAGTATAGTTGTAGTGGTAAGAGTGATTTAGTAAGACATATTCGTACACACACTGGTGAAAAGCCCTTCAAATGTGAAACATGCCAGCATAGTTTTAGTTTAAAGGGTAGTTTAGTAAAACATATTCGTACATACAGTGGTGAAGAGCCCTTCAAATGTCAAATATGTCAGCATACTTTTTGTCAAAATAATAATTTAGTAAAACATATATGGTGTTTATGAACGCACCCGTAAGCGCTGGCAACACCAAATCATACGGACGAACTCTATGGGGAGAGGTTTTTCCACGGACGGTGAAAAAACATGGCAGAGAGGTCGAGGCGGAGAGTCGTGAGCCTTTTGTACAGGATTTCGCAAGTTCACGTATAAGTCCGCATCCTTGTGTTATATGTGTAATTACGTACAGTGACAAATGTGTATTAAACTATCGTATAACAATTATTCGTGCAAGTTTTATTCGTCCCCGTGCCGCAATCTTTTAACAAGGGGGAACGAGCATCTTCTACGCGTGTTCCCCAAAGTGGTGACCCCGACGTGATATAACAAGATTGCGTCATTGCGTCAACGCGAGGCGAGTTCCTGTTTCGGACGGCGCGAGTTACAGGTCGTCGTAACTCGTAACACGAATTGTACCGTACCTCCATAATACGGACCACGAGACTTCGGCACATTATATTGCATCAGCCATCGTGGTATTAGTTCCCGCTTCCCGGCCGTGTATACCAGTGCTTATAGTTATCAGTGCGCCTGGCGATCGTAATTACCTACCAGTGCGATTATACATCCATAAAAAGTGCATGTGTACTCATTTCGAAGTGCGAATCAGTTTCGATTAGGTAGTTTCGAAAGGTTCAAACTCGTCTAAGTCGATTTATGGGCGCATCGAACGCCCCCTATCGTTAAAGCGACGACGACATTTCGACGTTCCAGTGACAACTATCAGAGCTGTCATCAACTGACGTTCCAGTTCACGCAAGTACCGCATGTTAAACCACTTTATTTGGACAATTCTTGTGTTATTTTAATACCGACTTTTACTTTTACCACCTTGCCGTAACTTTTGTAAATATATTATATTTTAATATTAACAAAAACTTAACGCAGTCACATTAATTATTATTATTTCCTTTATTTAGTTTTTTTTTTATTATTTTTCTCTTTCTGCTCTATTGTTTTGCTGCAGAATATCCGAGTATGTTATTAATATCTTTTTAGTCAAATATTTTTGTGAAGTAGGTGTGTACATTTTCTTTTTTGTATCTTGTAGACTCACCATCAATAATACTGATTTTGCAAAGTTAAAGGTTTCAAATCTTGTTTCAAGTTCATACTTACACATACATATTATAATAATAAAACTAGTATTATTCTATGGACATTATTTAGCTGTCTAACTGTTTTTTTTTTTTTTATAATTACTATTTAATTGATATCTGTGTGTTAACTGGTTTTATTACTGGCCCTTTTGTGTCCATTTAAATTGTTTTTTTTTGTGTGTTTATTCTGTTAATTTTTATTTAATTTTTTTTCTGTTCTCTGCAATTGTGTTTAATAACTTGTATTTGTATGGTCATATTTATGAGCTTGCCTCACCACTCACCCACAATTAAGATAACTACTACTAAGGTTTGGGGTTTTGTGTGGTCGCTTGATTTCTTTGTTACAATAACATTTTAAAGCCTTCTTACCATGGCCGATGAACTTCAAGCACGCTTAAATATGCTTGAAGCTGAGAATATTGCCCTTCGGGCCCAGCATGAACAAGCTAATGCTCAGCCTAAGCCTGAGATAGCAGCTGCCATATGCAGGGGGCACGCCGTTATAGCGGCGGTAAGACCAGTCATGGAGGCGTGGATCGAGAGGCGGCATGGCGCCCTCAGCTTCCGGCTGACGCAGGTACTTTCTGGCCACGGCTGTTTTGGGAAGTACCTGTGTCGTATAGGTCGGGAGCAGACACCGGTGTGTCACCACTGTGCTGCCTGCCCGGAGGATACGGCGCAGCACACGTTGGAGGTGTGCCCAGCCTGGGCAGGGCTGCGCCGCGACCTCGTTGCGGCATTAGGCGGGAGCGATCTTTCGCTCCCGGCCGTCGTTCAATCGATGGTCGAGAGCGAGAGTGCATGGGACGGGGTTGCCTCCTTTTGTGAGGAGGTCATGTCTGCAAAGGAGGCAGCCGAGCGGGAGAGAGAAGCCGTATCCTCTCTCCCCTCCCGCAGAAGACGCACCGGGCGCCCGAGAAGGGCGCAAAACGATCTGCGACCTCCATGAGAGGAGGCCTGCGGGCGGCGGACCAGGGGCGTTCGTCGTCCGACCAGATAGGCCCGAGTTGGCGGCGCAGTGTTCCACGCGCGCCACTCGAGAGTGGGTGCGGCCGCTATGGAAATGGCCGCACGGGGAGGTGGGACCTGCTGACGAACAGCAGGTCATGGCCTGTCGGGGGAGCGGTGAATGCTTATGCGAATCCCGCACCCTCGGCCATAGGCAGAGGTGGAACACCGCGGTGGTTTTAGCCGGTAGGAGTCCGGCATGCCCCTCCGTCACCCCCACGACGGAGGAAGTCCATGAGGATTTCCACCGCGTAAAAAAAAAAAAAAAAAAAAAAAAGCTGCCATATGCAGAGTGGCCGTGAAGCTGCCACCGTTTTGGCCGGATCGGGTAGCAGTGTGGTTTGCACAAGCGGAAGCTCAATTTCTTTTGGCTGGCATTAATACGGATGTGACTAAATACAGTTATGTTCTCAGCCAGATTGACCATAAAGTAGCTGGCGAAATAGAAGACATTGTTACCAACCCACCCGCAGAGGGAAAATATGCAATTCTCAAGGACACCTTGATTAAACGATTCTCCACGTCTGAAGAGCAGAGAGTAAGACGGCTGCTCAGTGATGAGGAACTCGGGGACAGAAAACCATCCCAGTTCCTCCGTCACCTCCGGTCCCTAGCAGGAAATACATTGTCCGACGACAACATCCTGCGCCAGCTGTGGCTTCGCCGCTTGCCTCAGCATGTACAAGGTATCTTGGCAGCCCAAGCCGACCTTAGTTTGGACAGGATAGCTGACATTGCTGACAAGATTGTTGAGGCCCAGCCAAGTCATACAAATGTTTTTGCTGCAGCAAGTGCCCCTACGCTTACCAGTCTGATTGAGCGGATAGAAAAGTTGAGCAGTCAGGTTGCTGCTTTGACAACCGAACGCTCCCGATCTCGGAACAGTAGCAGACGTTCCTCGCGTAGCGCCACCCCGGACCGGACTGCAAAACTCTGTTGGCACCATCAAAAATATGGTATTAAGGCAAAAAAGTGCATTACACCATGCAAATGGCTGGCGGAAAACCCAGAGAGCAGTCAGTAGCGACGGCGACTGATTGTGAAAACAACCAATCCCGCAGCCGTCGCCTTTTTATAACCGACCAAGTCACTAAACGGCAATTTTTAATAGACACTGGTTCGGACCTTTGCTGCTACCCTCATCGCTGGCTTTCTGATCGAAGAAAGCCTACCGATTATGACCTCTGCGCTGCTAACGGTAGCACCATAAAGACTTTCGGCACAATTACCTTGACGCTCAACTTTCGTCTCCGTCGCAATTTCACCTGGACGTTCGTCGTCGCCGACGTCAATAATGCGATCATTGGTTCGGACTTTCTGGCTTATTATCACCTGCTGCCAGACTGCCGCACCAAGCGGTTGATAGATGGCGTCACCAATCTCTCAGCAATTGCCTCTACCGCGACGTCAGAGCAACCAAGTGTCAAGGCCGTAGCCCCATCGAATTCTGCTTTCGCACAAGTGCTAGCAGAGTAACTGGTGTCGGCTAAAAAGGAATTTGAGGAAATGGTTCAGTCTGGCACAGCACGACCATCCAAAAGTTCGTGGTCGTCTCCGTTGCACATGACCCTAAAGAAGGACAACACTTGGCGTCCCTGCGGCGACTACCGTGCGCTCATCGCCCGAACTGTACCAGACAGATACCTAGTCCGGCACATAAACGACTTTGCCCACAACCTCACTGGTGCTAAAATCTTCAGCACCATTGACCTTGTGAAGGCATACCATCAGATCCCGGTGTCTGAAGAGGACATTCCGAAGACCGCCATCATTACTCCGTTTGGCCTCTTCGAGTTTCCTTTTATGACATTCGGTCTTCGTAACGCTGGCCAGACCTTCCAGCGGTTTATCGATGAGGTCACACGGGGTCTTGATTTCTGCTTTCCTTACGTGGATGACATCCTCGTCCATTCTACAGACGAGGCCCTCCACGGCGAGCATCTGCGCATCCTCTTCAGACGCCTACGTGACTATGGGGTGGTTATAAATCCTTCCAAGTGTGTATTTGGCGCACGGGAAGTCACATTCTTAGGCTACCACATCAGCCCCAAGGGCACTAGGCCTCCTCAGGATCGTGTTCAAACCATCCTCGATTTCCCACCCCCCAAAACTGGCCAGGGAGTACGTCGTTTTCTCGGCATGCTAAACTACTACCGCCGTTTCCTACCTAACGCTGCATTGTTCCAGGCTCCATTAATCAAAGCTGTTGTTGATACCAAAGGCAAGGGTGCAAAACCATTTATATGGTCACCTGAGCTCCTCAAACAATTAGAAGCCTGCAAAAAGAGTTTAGCGACTGCCACTCTGCTGCATTACCCGATCAACGGCGCCCCTCTTGGACTGTTTACCGATGCTTCCAGCGTTCACATCGGCTCCTGCCTACAACAACACATAGAAGGCGAGTGGGTACCTCTTGCTTTCTACAGCAAAAAGCTGACTGATCGGCAAACGCAGTGGCCTGCTTATTATCGCGAATTACTGGCGGTGTATGAAAGCGTACAACATTTTAGCCACATTCTGGAGGTCCAACACGTTACCATTTATACGGACCACAAGCCGCTACTCTATGCTTTCGTACAGCGCCGGGAAAAGCTCCCCCCTGCACAATTGAATCAATTGTCTTTTATCAGCCAATTTACAACTGATATAAAATATATTAAGGGAGAGGACAATGTGGTCGCTGACACCATGTCACGTGTAGACGCCATCGCTCTGGATCAGGATTGGCAAGCACTTGCCAAATCACAGGAAACAGACCAGGAGTTAACAAACTTACAGCAGCAAGGCTCCAGCCTTCAATTAACCAACATAAACATTCCTGGGACTAACATCCTTGTCACCTGTGATACGTCTACAGGCAAGCCTCGCCCTTACTTGACCCCTTCCTTCCGAAAAAGAACGTTCGACAAGCTGCATAATTTAAGCCACCCCGGTGCTCGAGCTACCACCCGTCTCATAACCGATCGCTACGTTTGGCCCTCTGTCAATAGGGACTGCAAAAAGTGGGCACGAACATGCTTAGCGTGTCAGCGCGCTAAAGTATCGCGCCATAATTCTTCCCCTCTAGGCAATTTCGACCTACCACCTGGCCGTTTCAGACACGTCCATATCGACATCGTCGGCCCCTTGCCGATCTGTAACGACTATCGGTACTGCTTGACTGCCATTGACAGAGTCACTAAATGGCCTGAGGTATGGCCAATGCGATCCATCACCGCAGAAGAGGTAGCAGAAACCCTGACACGGGAGTGGATTGCTCGTTTCGGCGTGCCATCAGTCATTACAACAGACCAAGGAACTCAGTTTGAGTCTGATCTGTTCCGCCGACTTATGACACACTTCGCCACCACTAAAACTAGGACAACGGCTTACCATCCCTGCGCTAACGGCATGATTGAGCGCGTCCACCGCCAGCTTAAAGCTGCGCTCATGTGCCACCAGGACTCGTGGGTCCGCGCACTGCCCCTTGTCCTCCTTGGCATGCGATCAGCTTTCAAGGAAGACTTGAAATCCACTGCTGCCGAAATGGTGTACGGGGAACCACTTCGGTTGCCCGGTGAATTGCTTGTCGCGGGCGACGGACCACATAGGTTAGATGACCCGGCAGATTTTGTTGTACAGCTTCGGCGTAAAATGTCGACTGTACGACCTATCCCGGCATCTCGGCATACGCAGCCATCTGCCTTTATTTTTAAGGATCTTTCGTCAGCAACGCACGTATTTCTACGGGATGATTCCGTCAGACGGCCTTTACAGCCACCATATTCCGGCCCGTACCAAGTTGTAGATCGTGCCAGTGATGGCAAAACTATGACTTTGGACATCAACCGCAAAACCGTGACTGTTAGTGTAGATCGCATCAAACCAGCACACATGGATCACACAATTCATACCAGCCATGACCTCCCAAACAGGCCCACAGAACCTGCGACACACACGACCCAAAACCTCCCAAAGAGACCCACAGGGCCTGCAAAATACACAGACACTGCCCCAAAACTGCCGTATACCACGCGGTCCGGTAGACGAGTTAAATTTAAGGATCTCTCCGATTTCGAGTAATCGGTTCGTCCTTCTCCGTGGGGGGGTGGTGTGGCGTTTATGAACGCACCCGTAAGCGCTGGCAACACCAAAGCATACGGACGAACTCTATGGTGAGAGGTTTTTCCACGGACGGTGAAAAAACATGGCAGAGAGGTCGAGACGGAGAGTCGTGAGCCTTTTGTACAGGATTTCGCAAGTTCACGTATAAGTCCGCATCCTTGTGTTATATGTGTAATTACGTACAGTGACAAATGTGTATTAAACTATCGTATAACAATTATTCGTGCAAGTTTTATTCGTCCCCGTGCCGCAATCTTTTAACAAGGGGGAACGAGCATCTTCTACGCGTGTTCCCCAAACATATTCGTACACACACTGGTGAAAAGCCCTTCAAGTTCAACTCTTCAGTATCTTTGTAACGGTTCATCATCGACACCATACTAAATTTCCTATGCTCGTGGTCAAATATTAGAAAACACTTAACAAAATGTGATTTTTTACTAGTAAAAACTATGGCCTAATGAATAATTCAGCAAATGTGTTATAAAACTCAATATAAATATAAAATATGACTTACCTATGGTCAAACACCAATTTACTAAGAGAAGTAAATAAAATCACTATTTTGGCCATTTTGTCCATAATAAGGTATATTAAGGTCAAGAGGTGTATTAAACTATCGTATAACAATTATTCGTGCAAGTTTTATTCGTCCCCGTGCCGCAATCTTTTAACAAGGGGGAACGAGCATCTTCTACGCGTGTTCCCCAAACATATTCGTACACACACTGGTGAAAAGCCCTTCAAATGTGAAACATGTCAGCAAAGTTTTAGTATCAAGGGTAGTTTAGAAACACATACTCGTACACACACTGGTGAAAAGCCCTTCAAGTTCAACTCTTCAGTATCTTTGTAACGGTTCATCATCGACACCATACTAAATTTCCTATGCTCGTGGTCAAATATTAGAAAACACTTAACAAAATGTGATTTTTTACTAGTAAAAACTATGGCCTAATGAATAATTCAGCAAATGTATTATAAAACTCAATATAAATATAAAATATGACTTACCTATGGTCAAACACCAATTTACTAAGAGAAGTAAATAAAATCACTATTTTGGCCATTTTGTCCATAAACTAACAAAACTGCATTTTTTATTAGAAAGCTGCACTCGTTGACACTACAAATTGAAATTCAAACAATACATAGGTAAAATAAATTAAAAAATGTGGGCACTTAAACAAGTGCCCTCAAATGAGGACAGCGGGCATAAGTGGGTTAAGTAAATATTTTCGTACACGCACTGGTGAAAAGCCCTTCAAATGTGAAACATGTCAGCAAAGTTTTAAAGTCAAAGTCAAATCATTTATTTCAATTAGACTATTAAAAGGCACTTTTGAACGTCTTATAAAAAAAGAGTTGATTCTAGTTTGATTGATTAATTTCAATTGTTATTTCAGTTATTCAATTTGATTTCTAATTTTGTATTGTTTTGCGTTTTGTTTTGTTGTTTCACTTCGAAAGAATACTCTTTCAAATAAAAAAAGTCTAAAGTCCTTGCTTTTTAAGTCGATTAAAAAGAGAGGACAGAATGTGGATGTTGGCACAACTCTTCTCTTCGGTCGATATCAGTTATCGACCACCAGTTAGTCAGTTATAGGTCAGTTATAGTACCACTTCCAAATGGTAGTTTCGTATAGAGAAGAATGGGCAAGAAACTCCATACTTACTCTTTTAAAAATAAATGTGTACAATATTTTGCATTTACAGTTATATAACTATACGTGAATACGATGGACCTTGCATAAAAACACTATATTGAAGTATGTACAAAGTATTACAAGATAAAGAATGACAGCTAAGTTGTAAACCTAGATACATAGTGTTTACATATTTTTTATTACAATTATTGTAAAAGTAGACAACCACTCCATACATTTCAACAAACTATGAACTAGTGTGTGAACCAAAGCAAGAATTAAATATAATGTATATACTAAGTATAAATTAAGTAGTTTTAATTAGCAATCAGTTTGATTTTGTCTAGATTGTAGATTGTTCTATGGAGCCCGGACCAGCATGTTTCCAAGCATGCTTATCGTGGATATAATCCTCTAAACTGTAATATGCTTGTTTACAGAGTGTACTTTTAATATATGTTTTAAATTTTCTTTCACTTAGTTGCAATATATCACTAGGAATTTGGTTATAACACTTAACACAGTACCCCATAAAATATTTATGAACTTTAGACAACCTAAAATAGTGTTGAACTATTTTGGTCTTTGTTTCTGGTATTAATATTATGTCTATCACTAACTTTATTAAATATATGTAAGTTTTTTCTTACGTACATAATATTTTCATAGATAAATTGGCAAGGCACTGTCATTATATTAATATTTTTAAATGGTTCCCTAAGACAACCGCGGCGACGTAGATTATAAATGGCTATAACAGCTCTTTTTTGTAAGATAAAAATGGATTCAATGTCGGCAGCCCGACCCCACAGTAAAATACCACATCTGTCAACTGTCTTATCTTTTTAACAGCATAAGCCGCGGAGCTTAGTCGCCCCGCAATAGATGTTATGTGAGGACCCCATTGTAATTTCTCGTCTAGCGTGATTCCTAGAAAAACAGTTTGGCTAGTAAAATCCAGTTTCTCTCCATTTAGAATGATGTCACATTTTCTATTCCTAACATTTGGTAAAATTAATCGAATATATTTGTTTTTTTTTTTCATTAAGTATCAAATTGTTTACCGTAAACCAATTTTGAAAATAGCGTCATTTACGTCGTCAAAATGTTGTGACCGTCTGTCTACTTTAAAAATCAATGAAGTGTCATTGGCAAATAACACCATCTTCGGATGATTTTGAAGTAATTGGAGTAAATCATTTATATTGACTAAGAATAGAAATGGACCTAATATTGTGCCTTGAGGAACGCCCATAGTCATTTTAGACCCCAATGAGTTCACTCCGTTAACCTGAACTTTTACCTGTCTATCCCTCAGGTATTACCTTAGTAAATTAAAGATATACTCCACTAATCCCGTAGTGCTCGTTTCAGTAATAGTGTCTCATGGTCAACGCAATCGAACGCCTTTGAGAGGTCGCAAAAGATTCCAATGGCATCTTGTGATTACTCCCAAGCGCTAAAAATTTTCTTTATTAGGGTGACACCGGCGTCAGTTGTACAACGCCCTTTGGTGAAACCGTATTGTTGTTCATGAAAAATTGATTTTTTTATTAAAGTGATGTAACATCTAATTGAGCATTAACTTTTCAAGCACCTTACTGAGAACTGGCAGAATCGACACAGACCTAAAATTGTTGGGGTCTTTACTATCACCGCATTTGAACAATGGTACTACTTTACTGTGTTTCATCAGCAGTGCTATTCTGTTACAATCTCCCTCGGTTAACACCTAGGTGCGTGAGCTGTCATCCGTTCCAATGCAAGGGATTGACAAAGCAGACGGATGACAGCTCACTTCACCTAGGTGTTCACCGAGAGAGATTGTAACAGAATAGCACTGCAGATCCGAAAAGACACCTTGATTTACACTGGTGTTAAATATGAGAGCTAAATAGGGCGCAATCGTTTCGATAATAGATTTACAGACTTTTACACATTCCCCAAAGATCTTCTGTTGATTTAATTTTAAGATCTTTAAAGGCTTTTATAACAGCCTGGAGGTTTGTATGTTGAAACCTAAACTCCAAAGGGCATTTCTTAACATTCTTCCTATGTAAGGCAGCAGAGAGAGCGGGAGAGGAATTTAAGGCTTCAGTGGTTCTAATGGGAATGTTGCCAAAAAAAGTTTCAAATTCTTGAGCTACTTCTATATCTGAATTTATGGGACCATGTGCAGTCTCTAAATTAAATTCAGTACATACTACGCTGCTTTTTCCTACCTGTTTAATTATTTATTATTTGCCAAGTAGTTTTTATTTTGTCATCAGCTAATTTTATTTTATTTCTATTAATAATAATAATAATCTGCTTTTTTATCCATGTATACAAACATTGATTCGGCAGGGGCCATAGTCACTTCATAGTTCCAGGTAACCAAGTCACTTTAGCAACCCATACCCATAGTCCATTACTGTTAGTTTCCATGTACTGTAATAGTCCTGCACCAACCGGGGGTTGTCCTTGGGTGCACTTGCATAGTGCATACAGGGATAATCGTCGGTTGGTGTCTTATTTCATATAAAGCTACCTAAGGGGCCTCTGCGAGTTGGCTTCGGCTCCTCGTACGCCTTACAAAGGCCCGGGACCTCTGGGTCCCGAGATACATAAAGTATATAATAATAATAATAATATGTGGGGACATTTTCACACACGGCCATCTGACCCCAAACAAGGGAGACCCTGTACTATGGGTGTCAGACAGAACATACATACACAAATACATTTTTTTTTGTAAATACATATAACATACCTAACAAATTATTTTCCAAATATTTTTAACACACAGGTATGTTGTGGTTTAAATCTAGGTTTGTATGAAGCCAAAATAAACTTTTTTGAGAAACAAATTCAGTAAACAACACGTCCGAAAAACAGTTTTTTTGGCACAATTTTATCTTAACTTTGGCCGTTCATAATGCACTCATACGTTAAAAAAGTAAAAAAAACAGCGTCATAGAAACCTTGCACATGTAATGGAGATTCTAAATTAGAAACATTTTTACCCAAATCTTGTAAGGCTTTTTCAAAAACACGTATGTCCTGGAACAAGTTTTGTGAAATTTCCGCGCGCTAATTTTCTTGTGATGTTATCGCGTTCTCACTCACTCATTTGTTTTCAAGCTTTGCGTTGGTTGAAACAAACAATTTATCAATCACAGTCGCGTCGAAGTTCGTTCGATGGGGTTGGGCGCTCTTAAATTGCATGTTTAATAGTGAAAAAAACTCGGCGTAGAACTCATTTGGGCCACTTACATTATCAAAGCACTGAACACTCAATTTACTTTCCAATGAATTGACAACATATTTCATATTTTTAACCTACTTGTATTATTACTTTCTACAAAAGTAAATACAAATCTAGGGTACCCGTATTTTTCCGTTTTTTAAAATTATGTACTTTCATTCATAATTTTAAGTTTGAAATTAGATGTATTCTAAAAAGACGTAAGCGCCAAATGACGCCATACTTACGGTGGAATAGCGTTTTATCCTTTGGTTTACTGTGACCCGTCAAAAAACTATCATCTTTAAATTAGACTTCATATACGTGACATTGACGTGTGTCTCATTTTTGACGTTAATGTTTTCATATAAACCATTGGAATGCTTATGCAAAGGTAAACTACCTCATTCCACCGTATATTTGACGTCATCACATGCTTTTTGGTTTTACTTATTTTTCTCTGAAATGAAGAAATAAAAAAATATGAAAAATATATATTTGGACTCAGGATACGAAAATAAAGAATTGGTACTTTTGTTTTAAGGTCGTGTCAGTTTTGAAATTTGAATTATCAAATTTCTCTAAGTTTTTACATGTGATTGGCCTAAACCTTATTTGAATTTTTTGTTAAGGTAGGTATATAGGCGCAAAACGTTATTGTCTGTCCACGATGATCAGATGGCAGTTTATTTATAATTTACTAGCTGACCCGACAGACGTTGTCCTGTCGCTATCTACCTACTTACCTGCCTATTTACCTACCCTACACCTACAAAAAAAAAGTATCCTATGTCCGTCTCCTGGTTCTATGCTACCTCCCCACCAATTATCATCCAAATCGGTTCAGCCGTACTTGAGTTATAAATAGAGTAACACTAACACGACTTTCTTTTATATATATAGACTAGCTGACCCTACAGACGTTGTCCTGTCGCTATCTACCTACTTACCTGCCTATTTACCTACCCTACACCTACCCTACACCTGCCCTACACCTACCCTACAGAGTTATGCCCGAACATACATAAAAAAAACAAATATATATAAACATTCGAATTGATAACCTCCTCCTTTTTGAAGTCGTTTAATAACATTATTATGTAATACATAACAAATAGACATAAAAGGTATGTATTTAATATTTATTAACGGAAAGGGACACCAGGTAACTTGTTAAGATTGCTTATATTTTCAAGAATATTTCCTGTTATTTACTACATTGCAGCCAGCATGTTTCACTCCCGTTTTCGTAAGTGGAGAATTACTATACCTACACGCCAGAACTGGTACTTGGCAAAGCTGCTATTTGCACTATAGATTCTTCATGTAGTGAACTTGTTCTCTGAAAATTATAATTTAAATGTTATAAAATATTGCTTTTTGTTATATATTTGAAACATGTATTTAAAACTGTAAATACAGTTATCTTTTTACCTTTCCTACTTTCTTGCCTTACCCAGCAGGTAAGTATGTACTTCAACAGGTCTTCCGCAGAGGGCCTGGCTTCAGGAACGGCGCTCTGCCTGCTCCCAGCAATAATCTTCGCTTCTAGAATCTGTCTGACAACACTCGTTGCTTTATGTAAACTTCCTTTATAAGTTTTCTTCAAGTAAATAATCTTCCAATGTTCAAGTAATATTCTTTACGTAAATAATCTTCAAATGTTCAAGTGATATTCTTCAAGTACATAATCTTCAAATGTTCAAGTAATATTCTTCAAGTAAATAATCTTCAAATGTTCAAGTAATATTCTTCAAGTAAATAATCTTCAAATGTTCAATTCCCGCACGCTTAAGTACTTTTGCCTTATAGTACAAGTAGTGGCGGCGCCCGAGTGTTGTCGGTTCTGTGCAGTTTGACGTGTACGCAGCTCGTAAAGGAAAATCTTCGTAATCTTGATGTATCCGAAATCTTCATAATATTGTTCTTTTCAGCTTCAGGCTTCAGTTCCGCTTATCCGGCTCGAAGGACCAGTTCTTGTAGGGTATTCTTAATGAAACTCCTCTTGATTTTTCTTGTTCTTTATTCCAGTGAGCTGCGTACAGTGATTTTGCCGTTTTTCGGCCCTACTTATATTCTATCCTACCGTTGTACAAGTAGTGGGGGTAATAAAATATAGTTTTTGATTTTATACAATAGTGTGCCAGATATGCTTGGAGATTTACTTTCACTTGACCTTGGTTTGAACTGGTTCAAACCTGTTTGCTCACTACACAAGCCTTTTGTATGTGTGTGTATGCATATGGGTTTTATAATGCCTACAAGGTATTATTTACATTTATTTGAATGCTTATTTATTACTTTGTGATGTATATACTTTATTTTAACTATCTCTAAGGGAAAATGAAACAAGCCCTAGGCAAAATTACATTATTAACTTAAAATAGAAAACCTTTAGACGCCCACTGTTGGGCATAGGTCTCCCCCAAAGATCTATACATGTGTTGGTCCCGCGCCGTTCATCCAGCGGCTTCCCGCGGCTCGAACCAGGTCATCGGTCCACCTTGGGGGACCTGCCGACTCTGCGTCTGCCAGTGCGTGGCAGCTACTCTAGGACCTTTTTGCCTTATCGGTCATCGGCTCTACGGGCAATGTGCCTAGCTTACTGCCACTTGAGCTTGGCCATTGTTTTTGCTATGTCGGTGACTCTGATTCTCCTGCGAATCTCCTCATTCCTGATTCGATCCTGCTAAGTCTAATTGACATAAATGATTTGACTTTAAGAAATTCCGAGCATAGCTCTTTCCATTTCCCTCTGAGCGACCTCTAGCCGTGTTATGAGGCCTGAAGTAAGTGACCATGTTTCCGAGTCATAGGGCATCACTGGCAGCACACACTAGTCAAAGACTAGTCTTGAGACACTGCGGTATATTAAATTGTAGAAGATGTTTCGATGATTGACTTCTTTTTCAAAGTTGGCCATACCATTTCTTACCATGGGGAAATCCTTGTGGGCTATCGCCCGTCTGGAGAAGACGAGGGGGGCGCGCCGGACTTTTACCGGCTAAAACCACCACGGTGTTCCTCGACCGAACTACGGCGCGCCGCCTTTACGGGCTTCCATCTGGTCGGGTGGTGGACTGCCCCTAAATCGACCACCCGCAGGCGATTTATGGAGGCCGGAGGTCATTGAGCGCCCTCCCGCCCTGTGCGTGTGCTCCTGGAGCGAGGCGAGGCAGTTGCTTCACTCTCCTTTTGCTCTTTTGCGTGCATGACTTGCTCGCAAAAATAGGCGACAGCCTCCCACGCTCTCTCGCTCCGGACCATCGAAAGAGCGATGTTCGGGAGCGAGAGGTCACCGACTGCTGTGGAAAAACTCTGCTCAAACTGGGCACTCCCCTAGCGTATGCTGCACCGTGCCCTCCAGGCAATCTTTGCAGTGGTGACAACCGGGCGACGTCCCGGCGCCCAAACCAATCCTCCGTGATGGGTCTTACCGCCAAATTACAGCGTGCCCTGCGCTGGGGTTTGCAAGTCGAAGTTGGGCCTAATACCTAACTGAACCGTTTGTCCTAGGCAAATATAGCTGTCCACAGCTTTAACTGTAGAATCTTCAACCATAACAGGTGGGTACGATATGGGTATTAAATATAATTTTTGTTTTCTCCATAAACTCATCCTGAGACCCACTCGTCGGGAGACGTCGGAGGAATAAATAATAATAATACCAGCCTATATTCGTCCCACTGCAGGGCAACGGCCTCTTCTCATTCTTGATGTGAAGTTGTGTGCGTTTCGACCGCGCGGCCATGGCGATATTTCGAAAAAAAAAACTTTTCCAAGATTATGTAAAATTTTGTAAAAGTTGATTCCCAAAACCATAAATTTGTCGAAGATATGGTTAAAAAGTTATAAGGGTTTGAACGTGGCCACGCCATTGAAACGCGGAGAACCGCGCGGCCACGGAGATCTTTAAAACTAAGCGTAGCAGAGACCTAAAATTCAGGTAAATAACAGATTGAATTTGTAAAAAAAATGTAAAAATACAGAAAAAAATCCTAGGTTTATATTTTAGGAGCTGCAAGACAAAAACCCCATGGCCGCGCCATTGAAACGGTGAATAACACTCTAGCGCCGATATCACGCTGAAAATGCATCGCAGACGTCTGAAATTCATTGTAAAATCTAGATTTGAATTTGTCGAAAATGTCAAAAATATGCAAAAAATACCTAGGTTTAGATTTTAGGAGCTGTTTGACTAAAACCCCATGGCCGCGCCATTGAAACGGTGGAAAACACGTTATCGCTGATATCTCGCTGAAAAAGCATCGCAGAGGTCTGAAGTTTTTTGTAATACCTAGATTTGAATTTGTCGAAAATGTAAAAAATATACAAAAAATACCTCGGTTTATATTTCAGGGGCAGTAGTGCGGTATCGTGTAAAAATAAGTTTTGATTATCTATCTATTTAGTTTATATCTATATTAGTAAGTTTTTTTTTATAAACAACACCTTTATTTCTTTAAAAACTATATCTTTATTTCTTTAAAAATCACATAAATCACAGATTGTTTACTTACACTAAGATATAAACTTCTATTAAAATCACAAATCACAGATTGTTTACTTACACTATTTTTTATTAATTAAGGGGACAATTGTCGATATCATGCAAAAAAAAATTACATTTCACACAAACCAGAACTATAAAATGAGGTAACCACCTCGTATAAAACGTCAATATTTTTGAGATTTCCACCAAGAAATCGAGGGTCAAGAAAAAAAGTGGTTGCATTTTCCCACTTAGCGAGCTTATTCTAAATGTAAAGTAAAGTATAATATTACCCTGATTTTTAATATCTTAATCATCATCTATTAGAAATCTCAATTGTCAATTGTCCCCTTTTTTTTTATTTTTTTTTTATTTAGCCTGTGCTGTCCCACTGCTGGGCAAAGGCCTCCCCCAAGTCCTTCCAGGATCTTTTATCCAGCGCCACCTCGAACCAGCCCTCGTGGTATGCGTCGTATTGTCCCCTTAATTAATAAAAAATATTTATCTTAGTGTAAGTAAACAATCTGTGATTTGTGATTTTAATAGAAGTTTATATCTTAGTGTAAGTAAACAATCTGTGATTTATGTGATTTTTAAAGAAATAAAGATATAGTATCTCTTCGTTTCATTTTAATTCAATTTAGAATCCTTGGGACATGATTTCTATTACAACAGGTGGAAAGTTTTCTGTAAACAACAAGGCATGGTCACCCTATCGAAATATTCAAAACACATTGCAAGGCTTAGTATTATGAATAAAAAATATGTTTTGCATATTATCGGTAGTTCTACATATTAATAGGTGTTGTTTATAAAACAAAACTCACTAATACTTACTTTCTTCGATAGATAATCAAAACTTATTTTTACACGATACCGCACTACTGCTCCTGAAATATAAACCTAGGTATTTTTTGTATATTTTTTACATTTTTGACAAATTCAAATCTAGGTATTACAAAAAACTTCAGACCTCTGCGATGCTTTTTCAGCGAGATATCAGCGATAACGTGTTTTCCACCGTTTCAATGGCGCGGCCATGGGGTTTTAGTCAAACAGCTCCTAAAATCTAAACCTGGGTATTTTTTGTATATTTTTTACAGTTTCGACAAATTCAAATCTAGATTTTACAATGAATTTCAGACGCCTGCGATGCATTTTCAGCGTGATATCGGCGCTAGAGTGTTATTCACCGTTTCAATGGCGCGGCCATGGGGATTTTGTCTTGCAGCTCCTAAAATATAAACCTAGGATTTTTTTCTGTATTTTTACATTTTTTTTACAAATTCGATCTGTTACCTGAATTTTAGGTCTCTGCTACGCTTAGTTTTAAAGATCTCCGTGACCGCGCGGTTCTCCGCGTTTCAATGGCGCGGCCACGTTCAAACCCTTATAACTTTTTAACCATATCTTCGACAAATTTATGGTTTTGGGAATCAACTTTTACAAAATTTTACATAATCTTGGTAAAGTTTTTGGAACGAAGTTCCTTATCGCGCGTTGTGAAAGGGGGCTAGACGGAAAAAATTCTTACGAAAAGTTGTCACGACATGCTATAATAAGCTAAATTGAATCGTTGGAACTGTCAAATAGAGTTCATTATTAGTTGAATGGCGGCTTTTCTATGAAAATATTGGAGCGAATTAAAACCTTATTTTTGCTATTTTTATTACTTTACAAACGCAGACAATTCGAACAGAAAAATTGAATCGTTGGAACTGTCAAATAGAGTTCATTATTAGTTGAATGGCGGCTTTTCTATGAAAATATTGGAGCGAATTAAAACCTTATTTTTACACATTAACCGTGAAATTCGGTTGCACATAGCTCCTATTGTCCGGTCGGGCACCAGCCTATACGTTTCTCAAAATAATTTTATCATACCTAGTTTGGTAAAATTTCAATTTTTAACCGTTTACGTTTACAAAATAAAGTCCGAATTCGCTTTTTGTAGAATATGTTTATGTATTTAAAAGGCGGCGCGGCGAACTCTTTGAACTAGGTACCTACGGCGATATGTTTAGTACCTAAGTTTATTCGCTCAAATAGTGGCGGTACCTACCTCAATGACATCGGAATTATCATTGCGTGATAATTCTGATGATAACGACCTACGAGATAAGTCCACCTTTCACTGTGAGACTCTGTGGATTGTGAAAACTATTGTAAATTTTAAGTCGATAATTAAGCCATAGAATACGTAGGTTAGGTAGGTAGGTAGTTACTGTATACTTCTATGTTTTGTTTAGTAGGTACCTATTCAAAGTTTGGGTTTGGTAATCATGAGCTTTCTATCGGTCGCGGTCGTCAGTAGGTAACCACTTCCACTGCACCGTATCGCTCTAGGTCACAGAGTACTTTTCTCTAGGTTTTACTAGAGACAATAATATTTTTTTTGATTTGATTAAAATGTTTTGGTTTAAATTAAGCCAGTGGGAGCTTAGGTGGGTACCTAGGTAGGTAGTGGTACTTACTTTTATCATTGGCGAATTATTTGTAGTTGTAAGTAGGTAAGTGAGTAGGTACTCTTTTGCTAGAAAAAGAAAGGCAGGCAGGCGTAGGTACCTATAGGTGCTATAGGTAACCTATTTAAATAAATTAGAGCTATTCACAAACACAGTTTTAATCAACTTTGGCTTAATTAAAAAACTTACCTATTAGGTATAAAATTTACACTTCCCTGTATCGAAGCAACAGCTGCTCAATATGGAGTCCATTTCGCTCGATACATAAACGGGCACGTTTAATTAAATTGTCTTTTAATTACATTATATTTGTTAATAATAAAAAAAATATTATTATAACTTAAAAAAAATAATATTTTATTACAATTCCTTCACTAATTAATCGAAAGGAACTTCGTTCCATCCGGGTGTCCCTTGACACCTCTCAAGTTTTTTTTTTGAAATATCGCCGTGGCCGCGCGGTCGAAACGCACACTGTGAAGTTTCATTAAAAATAAACTTTAAGCAGTTTTTTCTAAATAAAATACACAGCATGGCACAAAACAGGTTATAGTCTCACGTCTTAGTTTTAGATGTAGCTATTTGTGTGCATAAATGTTGAACAAAACCAATATAAAAAATATTAACAAAAAAAATTCAGTGTGTACTTATGTACGCGCGTGAGAAGTTATACTTCTTCGAGTCACAAAATAGCAACGAAGGCAGTAAGTAGTTCAGCATGTACGTCAGAGATGGCGTTGTTTACAATTACTCCCGTGAGAATTTTGTGTGACGCTGTGCGCGCGCATCGTAAAATTTCACTCTCATCATTTTTTCATAACGCGCCTAAAGAAGTATAACTTCAAAAAAAAAAGGTAGCATAAAAAAATTTTTTTGATTAGCTGTAACTTTTTTCTGAGATCATTTTATTTTTGGTTACTTAGTAAAAGTTGATCTTTATTTAGTAGACCATTCAGCTACTTATGTCTCGTTATTTTGGCCCATTCTCTTTTGTTAGTCTATGATGCCAAGACGCGGTGATTGGTGGCCAGGATAATGTTTGTTTACACGCGCAATTGACAACACTAACTGTCTCTTTTTTCAAGCCATCCCTTTTCTAACATTTTGACTTGAAGTGAATGGTAAAATGAATGAAAAGTGTGTATGTGTGTTGCCGCTGCTGCGCGGAACACTTTTTTCGGTTGTTTTGTGAGTGTATAACATATCCGTTTATTAGAATATCATTGCCCTATATACTGTAGTCTATATAGAGTATTACTCGGTCTGTTTAGAGTATTACTCTGTCTATATAGAGTATTACTCGGTCTATAAAGAGTATTACTCGTCTAGTGACCGAGTAATAAAGCGTCTTACTCACCATCCTTCTTGCTGTACGTCCGCTCAAGGTCGCGCGCGGCGCTGTAAATAATAATTATTGACGTACAGCAAGCTTATTCACGGTCATTTTGCATCGTGCATGAGGCGGGACGTACAGCAAGATGGATGGTGAATAAGGCGTTTTAGAACAAACAAGATTAATAATCACAGAATATTATTATTCTGTGGCTACGACTGAATACAGCTGACGTACTTGTCAATGTCTAATAATGAGGCAACAAATTACGCAATAAATTATTTTTAGAATTTTATTAATTTTTGTCTTTTAGAATGAAAGTGCCAGCTATCGTAAAAAAAATAGTCACCTAAGGTAAAAAAAAAATATCACTAATTCTACCATTGAGTTATATGTACTACTATACCCTGTCCATTGGGTTATTGGTTTTTTGACAGCTGCCTTATAATGTAATTATTCTCGATTAGGTATGTACCATACGTTAACTTTAAAATGTGTAATAAAATAAATATATAATCTGCCTAATCTTGTTGGATTATCTTATTTATGACCTCTTACAGACATTATAATACAGGTAGGTATGCGTATCAGTTTTTACAAAAAACATAAATATTGTTTACTAGTCGCAGCCGTCAAAAAACGATTAAACCAGTGGACAGAGTGTAGTACATATAACAAACACAATGAATTCTACGTCGTAGCAAAGAGAAGAGTACCTACAAATATATAGAGACCTATGCTATGGCTATCAATAGTCTAAGCTTTTAAAGATTTTAACTGAAACAAATAATACATGAAAGTAAGTACAAAATAATATTGTAATCTTATTAATTCTCTCTTTAATAAATCTCTAATTATTATAAATAATAATATTATTATCACACTGAAAGAAAGTGAAAGGTGATTAACTAAAAAGAAAATGATATATCCACATTATTTACACAATATTGTTTTTTTCTGAAATTAATATATCTACATAATCCACCCATTCTAAGCATTCTTCAATAACATATGGTGAACGAGATTTCAATGATGGATAAGTGTAGCACCTAAAGAGGATGAGACAGCATTGCATGGCACAATATTCTGTGGACAAGGGGGGCATCATTCGGATTAATGTGGAGTTCGGATGGCTTAACTTTAGATTAGCTGCCGTCGAGTTGGAAGTCCATATTTTTTTTATAGATAGATCATATTTTGAGAAGCCTCCATGTGAAGTTTCAAGTTGCGGAGATCAATGGTTTACGAAAAAATAAAAAATGAAAGTCATAAAAAAATTGAAATTTTTCGTAATATTTTGTCACTTTTGACATTCGGTCTCGTCATACAACGTTTCGTTTTACCTATGGACAACGCACTAATGTTTTTCTTTTTTATTTTATTATTGAAATAAGGAATGATGATAGTAATGTCCCTAACTCTATAGATAACAGCAATGGGCAAACTATTATCAATAATTTAATTCACAACTACTTTGACAGGTCAGTAAAATATCCCACTACATTTATGTATACTATAAACTTACTATTTACTAGTATTAACCAGTATTATAATCATAATATTTTATTTCCAGATTAGCTACAAATTAAAGATGAGAAGATAAACCAAATTTAACTTTACAGTTCGCTGATTATTTCTGCTGTAACATACTATTAAGATTAGTTGTAATTTTGATACCTTCATGTAAAATTAAAAAACCCATAACAATACCTAGTCTTGCCATAAATATTGTCACGAAGAAAAAAAAACTTTTTTATTGCAAATAATATTTATTACTTTTACAGTTTGTTAGTTTAATACATAAATTTAAAACAATTTAAAATACAAAAAGCTTATTCGCAGTGGTCTCCATTGGCTGCAATACAGTCCTTTAAACGTTGAGGCCAGTTATAATTGAAACAGAAATACAAAACTGATATATATAAACGTACAAGTTTAATCTTGGAAACACAACCAATATTTTTATAAAATAGCTACGGATTTTTCTTTACATGTCAAAAGGAACATCAACATGACACACACTAAATTTTTTCTTCTTTAGGTACAATACGGTCAACGTAACTTGGGCGCGTCTGAAGTTAGCTGTTTGGCTGCGCAACTTTTAGGAACGAAATTGTCTACTGCGCAGCTAATCGGCTAACTTCAGACGCGCCAAGTTACGTTGACCGTACTGTACAAGGTGTCAAATTGAATAAGAAGAGTATTTACTCTAACACCTTCTCTCAATGTGGAGACCTTGTAATTTTCAAAGCTTCACCAACCTTGGCCTAGCCATCGGTTTAGTTAGTAGATCTGCCAGCTGAAGCTCACTGCAGATTCTATTTATTTGTGACAGTGACAGTAGCTCTCCATTTGTGACAAGTTCTCTCACAAAGAAGTGCCTGGTCCTAATATGTTAAGTGCTGCGATGGAACTCGGGGTTTTCTGCCAGTCTTACGGCTGCTTCGTTGTCTACGTTTAGCACAGGTAAATCGTTCAAATTTGTTATACCCCGTAGAAGGCGAGCAAGCCAAATACCCTCTCTTGCTGCCTCGCTGACTGCAACAATTTCAGCTTCTGTTGTTGAAATAGCTACGGATTGCTGTCTCTGGCTTAGCCACGATACAGCACCTCCAGCATACAGACATAAAACTCCCGTCGTTGACCTTTCTGTAGCTACATCGCCACCATGGTCCGCATCACTGTACTTCTTTTATATATGGTGCTCATATCTGGTGTGTATTGCAAGTACCTAAGTATGCGCTTCAATCGCACGCAATCAGCTTGAGTTGGATTCTCTAAGCTTCTTGATACTACACTCACTGCGTACGCGATATCAGGTCGGGTACCGACCAATGCAAGTGCTCCGACTACTTGTCGGTAGTTACTCAGGAAGTATTCGTCATTGTTTTCAGCTTTCTCAGATACAACACTTTCCTTTACAACCGGCGTACTTACAGGTCTGCAATCCTGCATTCCAAATCTCCTTAAAATTTTCTGCACATAAGAGGTCTGATGCACTCTTATGTCGCCTTCTCTGACATTAATCTCCAAACCCAAATAATAGGAGATTGGTTTGGTTGTTATATCAAACCTTCCTTTTAATTCATTGATAAACTCATCAATAAGTTCTTGACTTGTCCCAGCCAAGAGTCCATCGTCCACATACAAGGCTATTATAAGCTTTCCCGTAGACTTCTCTCTAGTGAACAGACATGGGTCTGCTTCACTAACCTTAAAGCCTATATTCTTGAAGAAATCCAAAATGCATTTGTTCCAGCAACGAGGAGCTTGCTTTAAGCCGTATAGACTTTTCTTTAAAAGACATACTCGATCTGTTCCGTCATCATAGCCCTCTGGTTGTCTCAAATAAATTTCTTCATCAGATAAAGACCCATACAAGAAAGCTGTTGATACATCAAACTGCCTCAACTTCATGCCTTCACTAGCTGCTACACTGAGTACAGCTCGAACCGTTGTCATTCTGGCTACAGGGCTAAAGGTTTGATCATAGTCCTGTCCTTTCTTCTGGCGAAAGCCCTTTGCCACTAGACGAGCCTTAAACTTGTCTACTGTACCATCAGGGTTTAACTTCACCTTATATACCCATTTACAGGGAATGGCTTTACGATGTTTGGGCAATTTCTCAAGAACCCACGTTCCATTTTCTTCTAGAGATTTTATGTCCTTATTCATAGCTTTGCGCCACAAATCCTTATCAGGGCAAGAAACTGCGTCCTTATAAGTCACTGGTTCTGTGTGACTGTCAACGCTTGTATCGACATGAGTCACATAATCGTTGAATTTTACCGGGCGTCTGAGGAGTGATCGATCTCTGAGTTGCATGGTACTTCTTGCCAACTCTTCTACAACCTCACTCTCATTTTCCTCATTCTCCACCTCCCCCCCCCCTAATTCAACAGATTCTTGGTCGGACATGTCTAGCCGCGCATCCTCAAACTCGGCATCATCACTACTACTTACAACAGGAGTATTTATAACACCTTGGCTTTTGTCTAAAGGTGACTCCTCGTGTATTTCAGTGACAGGCGTATGTGACTCATTATATATCTTTCTCACATACAAAGGTACTTCTAGTTCTTGTGCCTCTTTGATTGTGTCTTCATCTTCTAAACTAGAGTCCAGTGGTCTTTCATCAAAAGTGATATCTCTGGACCTTATTAAAGAATTTGATTCTTTATGCCAAAGCCTATACCCATCATCGTTATCATAGCCTATCAATATGCATTTATTTGCCTTCTGCATCTTTTTCCTTCTCTGTTTAGGAACATGCACGTAGCAAGTTTAGCCTATTATCCTTAAATGCTTAATTTGTGGTTTCTTCCCAAACCACAACTCAAACGGCGATTTGTGGTCAACAGTAGTTAGTCCCGTTCTATTTAAAATATAAGTAGCTGTATTTACCAGCTCTGCCCATAAAACTTGAGGAAGCTCCTGATGAGCATGCATCATTGCTCTGGCCATCTCGACAACCCCACCCATTTTGCTCAGGTGTATAAGGCATAATTAACCGCTGTTGAGTACCATATTTCTTCTCCATAACTCTTTTCTGACTTTCTCGTTATCAAACTCGCCTCCATTATCACTTAAAATCTCTTTGATGGTATGTCCAGCTGATTTCGCTTCAGCTAACATTTGACTCTGATATTCTCAGGGACTTCTGATTTTCTGTTTCATGCAATAGACGTAACGATACCGAGTGTATTCATCTTTAAAGAGTACGAAATACTTGAACTTGGAACAAGACGGAGGAAACGGACCACATACGTCCGAATGTATGCGCTGGACTGGTTGCTTTTTCACGTACACTAAATTTCCTTCTATGAGTTTTTCCGAAAATGCATCCCTCGCATAAACTTCCACCATCTTTGGTTTTGAGATTCAATTCTTTCTCAATAATTCTCCTAACATCATCATCATCATTATTACTAAACATGTGATTAATTCTAGCATTTAAGCGTTTTGGATTTTCGCTGTAAGCTTATAATGTACTTGTTAATTAAATAAACATGGCGTTTATCTTGGTGTCCCATGCGCTCATGGTAAAGCTGTAATGTGTCTACTTTGTTTACAGTATCCAGCTCCAGTGCATTTAGTACACTACCTTTAGGTTGGACTGGCTTACAATTCAGCTTAAATAAACCACCATGTTTTTGTCTGCTTCCAGTCACTGCCAGTTTGCCCTTGATTTTCAATAAACAAGATTTTTATTTACTCTAACAGTTATCAATAGAAGCACGCACTCTTTCTCAAGGAAAGAGTGCGTGCTCACTCTTTCCATGGGAAAATTCTTCACTGCCAATCGTATGGATTATTTTAGGGACTCCAAATTATCATGGCGTTTAGAGCAAGCCGTACTCTCTAAAACTGACCATAAATCATAATCCAGCGGATTAAGATCGGGACTAGACGGCGGCCAGTCTTCAGCTCTGATGAAGTCCGAAACGTTCACTTCCAACCAAGACTGCGTGGACCAAGCTTTATGACCCGGTGCGGAGTCTTGTTGGAAGGACCATACTTGGTTATTGAACATGGTGTTGTTAAGGGGCTTAACTACCTTCTCAGGAATGGTATCTTGATACGCTTGTGCCGATGTTTTGATACCTTTTTCACAAAAATATGGGTCAGTCACCAGTGGCGTGCGGTTCATGCAGGCAAATAGTCATTGCCTACCTTACAAAATACTTACTACTATCGAAATAAAATAATACTACTATTTTTTGATAACAAATACCTATTTTATGCACGAGTAATTTCACTATACCAAAAACGAAAAATGGAAAATCTTAAATCAGCTCCACCTATCGAGTAACGGTGGAATCATGAAGTCTCATTGATACCTTCGCGCATTTCGATCATAATCGCTTCGCGCTGCACCAGCGCCGCACCCGCCAACGGAAAGGCACAAAGTCAAAGTCTCTGTATGATTATATGTGTGCGTCGTGACAGACCCGTATTTACGTGTCTACAATGATGTGATTTTTCTATAAATACTTTGCACACATTGAGACAAATAACGCACACAAACGTCAAAAGTAGACATTGCCTTTTTAACATTTACTTACACTTTCGACAATTGGGTTGTTGACGCCAATAACCAATAATTCCAAAATACAACATAATATCTTTTATTACACTTTATTTTAGCCCGGAAAACTCGATTAATTGTCAATTCACTGTAAAATTCGATTTTAAGTTGCTTTGAAATCAATGAATATGTAATTGGTAAATAAGTGACGTCACAGGCCGCGTCATAAATAAATCTATAAAGGAATCTCGTTTGAAAATTGATCGGTGGTTTCAAATAGCCAATTGCGGGGTCTTAAAACCGAAGTTGGCTACACAAGGATCTGCGACTATTTTAAAAAGTAGCATCTTTTGGTTAGGTATATTAGCGCTAAATGAAGCACTATTAGTTTTATAGTATTTTATTTTTCATTTTTACGTGAGTTATGTGCGGCCATTGTTGATATGGTTTTTCTGACTGTTGTGTGGTTTTGTGATATAATTTTATTCTGGTATCTATATTTACGATTTTAACGTTGATAATAGGTGAAAGGTGGGTGATAATAGGTGTGTGTGTACAGAAAATTTTAAATGATGCGTTTTCAAAACTCTTTTAGTGATAAAAATAGCGACGAACCAAAACAAACAAACAGTAGGTGTTTTTGTTTGGTAAGTAAGCTTTTAAAAATTTCTGCCTACCCTGTCTCAAAACCCTGTGCACGCCCCTGTCAGTCACTCCTTCATAGCTAACACCCGACCAAACCATCACTGAAGTCGGATAATGCCCACTCTGTCGACTAATTGGGCAACTTCCTTAGAGCTTTGAGCATAAATACGGTAATTTTGTTTGTTAAAATGTTGCTCAAAATTGTAAAGATTTTCTCATCCGTAAACAAAATTCAGGCGTCAAGTTTACGTCCATGTTTTCTTTATAAACTCCATAATATTTAATGTAATACAGTATGTATTCAAATCCAATTTCAATAACAATTACATTACAGACGTTAAAAATTTGTGTTTTACAACGAATAGGAACTCAAGGAAAAATGTATGACATTTGTCACTTGTCAGCAAGAAGCTTATAGATAAAAGTGGAGGCAACACTCTAAATACCTAAGTGAAGCCAACTGTGGGCAGACGCTCTCTTTCTGAATGCATACATAAGATAAAGAAAACACATATCACTGTCTCGTTCTTATGTATGCATTCAGAAAGAGAGCATCAGCCTACAGTTGGTTTCAAGCTTTTGTTCTAAGTGTTGGCTCCATTTTTACCTATATCTAAATGCTTGTCAGTCGTCACCACTTGACAATAAATTATTGTGCTGCCATGTGTAAAAAAAGCTCCCCACGATTTTTTGGGGAAAATACGACGTTTGTGTGATGGCAACTCATTTGACTTTTACTTTAGCTGAAACTCTGAAAGTCGGATGAAGAAACACATTTTTTGCCCTATTAACAGTAAAGGTCAAGTAAATGTCAATACTTTTACTGATTACTTTAGTTGTTGATGAAGAAACTCTCTGTTAAAAGGAAATCCTTACATCCCCCACAAAAAAAAAATATTTCTGCCTTGTACAGTCACGAGCTTAAATATGTATACAGATTGCAAAATTCAAAAGGAATTTTCTCGAGATAAAAGTATAAAAAACCTATTTTATATTAGTTGGATCAAAAATACCCTATTCACACTAGTGAAAAGTAGTGGTATAGTTGTAGTGTTAAGTCATTTAGTCGTCTTTGTTAAATTCTTGAGTTATAGGGTAACGAGTAATGAAAGTTAGGTAATATCGGTCTATGATTGTATTTAATCGTGAGTAAATATAACAGGGGTAAACAATGTTTGTAGAGAAAACTTCAGTTAATGGTTTAACGGGATAAAACTAAAAGTAATGACCGGGTCGTCTCTTGGCCAGAGCGCGCACGCGTACGTCTTTCGGTGATTCGCGGCATAGGTACTGACTGGTAGGGTAGATGGTGCCGCACTACTCACTGTGTGCGTTTCGTCCGCGCGGCCACGGCGATATTTCGAAAAAAAAAACTATTCCAAGATTATGTAAAATTTTGTAAAAGTTGATTCCCAAAACCATAAATTTGTCGAAGTTATGGTTAAAAAGTTATAAGGGTTTGAACGTGGCCGCGCCATTGAAACGCGGAGAACCGCGCGGCGACGGAGATCTTTAAAACTAAGCGTAGCAGAGACCTAAAATTCAGGTAAAAAACAGATTGAATTTGTAAAAAAAAAAAAAAAGTACAGAAAAAAATCCTGGGTTTATATTTTAGGAGCTGCAAGACAAAAACCCCATGGCCGCGCCATTGAAACGGTGAATAACACTCTAGCGCCGATATCACACTGAAAATGCATCGCAGACGTCTGCAATTCATTGTAAAATCTAGATTTGAATTTGTCGAAAATGTAAAAAATATACAAAAAATACCTAGGTTTAGATTTGAGGAGCTGTAAGACTAAAACCCCATGGCCGCGCCATTGAAACGGTGGAAAACACGTTATCGCTGATATCTCGCTGAAAAAGCATCGCAGAGGTCTGAAGTTATTTGTAATACCTAGATTTGAATTTGTCGAAAATGTAAAAAATATACAAAAAATACCTAGGTTTATATTTCAGGAGTAGTAGTGCGGTATCGTGCACAATAAGTTTTGATTATCTATCGAAGAAAGTATTAGTGAGATTTTTTTCATAAACAACACCTATTAATATGTAGAACTACCGATATTAAGCAAAATATATTTTTTATTCATAATACAAAGCCATGCAATGCGTTTTGAATATTTCGATAGGATGACCATGCCTTGTTGTTTACAGAAAACTTTCCACCTGTTGTAATAGAAATTAAGTCCCAAGGATTCTAAATTGAATTGAAATGAAACGAAGAGATACAACAACATAATAATATATCTTTATTTCTTTAAAAATCACATAAATAGTTAATTATTACACATACAACAACAAGATACTTCGGTCAAGATATCTTACTATTAAACTGGGGCAGCGATATATATGATCAATTTATTGTGATAATTTCATATTGAATAAATCTGAAGAAATGTTAAATTCTAATAAAATATCAAATTTCATAATAGTATTTCTTGCATTTTACACGGTAATTTTACAGTATTTTTTTTAATTAATATACGGTATGTTTATCTTGAAAGACTTTATTTTCAATCAATCAGCACGGTAGTTGATAATTTGAAACTGGTAACACTGGTTCCAATGAATAGATATTCCGCCATCGCACCCTGTCTTCCCGAAAAAGGCTTTTTATTAAGGCTTTTCCAATTTAAAAATCTGTTTAAAATGCATGAAGTCGGAATGTCACCTGTCGGGCATCTCCATCGAGAAGCCCTACAAAACCGCCACAGTTGGGCAATGTCATCGCTGCCAACTGTACGGGCACGCTCAGTCCAACTGTTTAGCAACCCCCAGATGCGTCAAGTGTCTAGGGGAACACGGCACGGCGGAGTGCACGCGCCCCAAAGACCGCGAGCACTGCTCGGAACCCCCGAGCTGTGTGCTCTGTGGACAGTCCGTCCACCCAGCCAATTACCGTGGTTGCCCAAAGGCCCCAAAATCGTCCTCCCCCAAACTGGCCAAGCGTGCCAACGCTCGCTAGCAAAGGGAGTCACCTTCTGCGAAGGTCCCTTCACCAGAGATGCCTCAGCGTCTCAGCCCCCAGAGGCCCTCGCCCTGGACTTCGCTGAACCATCAGCGAGCCTTCCCGGCCCTGATGGCCAAGCAACAACCCGCCCCCATTCCGGCACTAATGGACCTCGCGGTCCCCGCGCCCTCACTGGCCCCCGTGCCCGCGGCTCCTCAAAAGGTCGCCCCTGCTCCTCTCAAGGCCGCCCCCGCCCCCGCCGCTCCCACGGCATCGGCGGCAGCGAGTCCCCTCGAAGATTCTCTTCCCACGGAAGAAGAGGTTCGCACCGTGCACCTCGCTTTTCAGATTTACAGAAATCCCGCCACAAAATTGATGGCTAGGGATATTATCGTCAGCCGAGGCGACATTCTCAAGCTTAATGCTTGCTTCAAAGCGTACCCCGAGGTTACGCTCACCCTCGAAGTTCTATACCCCTATTAGTTCCAATGAACAACGAGAGGCAAAGAACCTTTAAACCCCGTTCCCTAAAGTAAGGCTTCTTTAATGCCAACGGCATTACCAATCAACGTGATGAGATCGCTACCTTTATCTGCGACCATCAGCTCGACTTCCTCCTTATCCAGGAGACCTTCCTCAAGCCACATCATCGGGACCCTAAAATTGCCAATTATAATATAGTACGCAATGATAGTACCCGCTGTCATAAGGGTGGCACCCTTATTTACTACAAAAAGTCCCTATACTGCTCCCCTATGGACCCCCCTCCCCTCTCTCGCCTAGAGGCTTCAGTCTGTCGGCTCGGCATGACCGGTCATCAGCCGTTAATCATCGTCTCCGCTTATGCCCCTCCACTTCCATCGGAGGACCCCATCCTCCTCAAAGATGATCTCACCGTCCTACTTGGCCTAGGTGACTCCGTCTTACTGGCGGGTGATCTTAATGCCATTCTGTTCTGTGCTGCTTAGTGCTTCTACGTGCTGGTTCTATATTAGCCTGAGAGAAATATTCCCGAAGATATTAGCACATAAGTAAGTGATATTGGCAAATTGTGGAGTGTTTACCACAGAAGGTATAAGAAGGAAGAGTTGAAGTAGATACAGTTAGTTACCTGCTAGTTGCTACTGCCTGGCCCTGCTAACGTGCTACCTACCTGCCGCCGCGTCGGTTGCGCACATCTCTTCGCATTTTCTTTGCATTGCACTGTGTCATATCATTAACACATATAAATGCCACAAAATAAAATGTCCTTTTCGAATTGATTGTCTTACTGAAAGGTAATAAAGCAATTTAATTTTGTGGTGCTAAATGGTATTTGTTTTTTTCTATCACGATTTTCTTGATTATGGGGAACATTATTTGAAACCCGTTCGGATTATTACATGTTGATACTTTTATAGGTACTTACCTAGATTATTGATATGGCTCTTCGCGCTACGACTAAATACCGCCAACGTACTTGTCAAATGACTAATGAATGAGGCAACAAATAGTAAATACAATTGTACTGAGTGAACATTCCCTCATGGCTTACACAAACAAACAAGGTGTCTCGTTGGAACTAATGTGTCAGGTGGATGTAAAGAGTGTTTAATTAATTTTTGGTCATAATTAGAATGAAAGTGCCAGTCATCGTAATACAAATAATTCTAGAAAAAAAAAAATATCACTAGGTAAGTACTAATTATTATTCTACGTCATAGCCTCAGATCAAGTAAACATCTGAGGTCGAAGCTCGCGGAGACCTATCAATAATTTAAGCTTTTAAAGTATATTTGAACGAAACAAATATTTATATACATGAAAGTAAGTACAAATTGTAATCATTAAGTATTATTATAAATAATAATATTATTATCACACTGATAGAAAGTGGTGATTAACTCAACAAAAATGTTTTATTGTATAAAAAAAAAAGTGTACCTAGCACCTAAAGAGGATGAGGCAGCATTGCATGGCACTGGGATATTCTGTAAACCAAGGGGGCATCATTTGGATTAATGTGGGGTTCGGATTGTTGAGGCTCTACTTTACAGTTTTGTAATAGCGACTCTGTACTTGTTATAATTTAGAAAAATACTTATGTGATAGCTTGTTTGCTGAATTTTTCCATTAATGAGCACCACAAAGTCAGTATGAAAACAATATTCAATTTCAGACAACTGTACCCATGCATACCTGTGAGATAATATTACAAGCCGAGCTACATCAGTTGTTGTTATAAATAAATATAAACTTGTAACGAATAAGAGAAGATGAAGATGGAAGAGCGAGCCATGTGTAGAATATGTTTGGTGCAGGATGTTCACATGTATGTAGTTGTCAACAAGACCCTACAGGACCTCTACGAGAAGCTGACTGATGTTCCGGTAAGTTGATAAATACTTACATCATGATTGAAATTGTTTAATTTAATGGTACTACTAATAATATACCTACTCTTGTACTTTATAATAGTTATAATAGTAGCTAGTTACCATTGATATTAACCACTTTCAATTTGAGATTAACAGTAATTAGGTCACAAAAGTTGTTTATTATTATATTCTTGGAATTGGAAGTATATTATGTATTTGCAAACAAAATAGTATAAGAAAAGTATTATTGCAGTTTGTAACTGAAGATGGCAGACCGATGTTCCTTTGTTCCTTCTGCTGCACTAAACTAAAGCAATGCGCCCGATTCCAAAGACAATGTCTGAAAGCTGAAGTACTGTTCACGCGGATGTTGAAGAAGGATTACGAGGTGAGGGATTTTTTAAGCCAAATATTTTCTCATAATGTCTAATGTAGAAATGATTCCTCTCAGGCTCATTTAAGCCGGATCAATGTTCTCCCACCATACGTCATTACGTGCGATTTGTTTCATCTTGACGATTCCTGGATGCCCATCGTAAATCTCAGTCAAAACTAGCTCACGTAGCGATCTTGGTATGACAATTCGATACCCCCATATAATACAGCCTTGATCAATATGCAAGTTGTCTCTTCTATTGTAATAGGCGTTTTCTATTTTATCGGTAAATTTATCAGTGGGCCATCCGTACATTAAAAAACCGTATAATTATTTTACTTAATAATGCGTCCTTCCCAGTCTCAGTTTTAATATCTTTAAAACTGATTGGGAAATGTTCCTGCGCGTAATTTAAATAGCTACTTTCTTTGCCTTTACCTCTAACTTGACGCTTTCTTAAGTCTAGAGGAAGGCGAGAAAGATTGTCTGCAAAACAGTTTCTAGACGATGTTACGAATTCAATATTGAAGTCGTAGGCAGCCAACTTAACAGCGTAACGCTGTAAGCGGCTGGCAGCGGTCACTGGTATTCCCTTATTTTTACCTAAAATGTAACTTAAGGGACGGTGATTACTGCAAAGTGTAAAATGTCTGCCATAAACATATTGGTGGTGCTTAGTTACACCGAAAACAATAGCCAGCGCTTCCTCATCTAACTGCGAGTAATTGATTTCGGCCGAGTTGAGCGTTCTTGAAGCACAACACACCGGGCGCTCGCAGCCGTCCGCGTGGCGCTGCGTCAACACTGCGCCCACGCCATATGCGCTGCCATCAACTGATAGAATTAGCGGGAGACTTGGATCATAATGTGCTAAAACAGGAGCGCGGCTTAACACTTTTTTATCTTTATAAAAGCCCTATTACACTCGTCAGTCCATTGCCATTCAACATTTTTCTTTAACACACAGTAAAGGGGCTTTTAAAATATCGCTCATATTGACACAAAACTTTGAATAGAAATTTACAAGACCCATGAAACTCTTGAGCTGTGTAACGTTTGTAGGTTCAGGTGCTGCTACTGTGGCGTCAATTTTTTTGCTATCTGTATGTGAACCTAACTTATCAATTTTATAGCCCAAATAGGTAACACTGTTTTTAAAGAAATCACACTTTGCAAAATTTATTCTCAAACCATTTTGACTGAGCCTTTGTAGCACCGCTTTTAAATTGGCTAAATGTGTAGTTCTATCTTTTCCAGTTACACAAATGTCATCCGCAAAAACCGCTGTTAACGGCAATCCACTTAACGTTTCTTCCATAATTTTTTGGAAATTTTCGGGTATGCATTTAATACCGAATGGTACTCTTCTGTATACAAAAGTGCCAACGTGAGTTGTGATTGCCGTCATCGGTTTAGAATCCTCATGTAAAATACACTGTTGGAAAGCGTTTGATAAGTCTAATTGGCTATACTCCTCTCCCCCACCTAAAGCTGCGAACAAGTCCTCAATGCGGGGCAGCGGGTAGTGGTAATCTTTTAAAAGTGGATTGATTGTTACTTTGTAATCACCACACAGTCTAATATTGCCGTTAGCTTTGACCACTGGCACTATAGGAGTGCCGTAGTCTGATCGCTCCACCTTATAGATGACCCCTTCCCGCTGCAGCCGCTCGAGCTCCTGCTCCACTGGCTGGCGTAAGGCTAGTGGTAACGACCGTGCTTTTACAAAAACAGGTGTATCATCTATACATATAATAAAACAGTAAAAAAACTGTGTCTGTACATTGAATATATTAAAAAAATAATAATCTATACATATAATAAAACAGTAAAAAAACTGTGTCTGTACATTGAATATATTAAAAAAATAATAATTGAGGGGGGTTTAGAAACAGTAATAGAGCACGAATCCAAAAAAAAAGTCTGTCTGTTTGTCTGTTTGTTTGTACACGCTAATCTTCGGAACTGCTGGACGGATTTGAATGATTTTTTTGTTGTTGTATAGGTATTAAGTCTGGGCAACATATAGGCTATAATTTATCTTGGAAACTTGAACACCTGATGCAGAACTGCAACAGACCAGCTAAACTATAAGAGATACAAAAAAGGTACCGTAGCAAAAATTGTTCCACGTGATGAGCATTTTCTGCTGAGAGAATAAATTTGAAGATCTGGAACACCTGATGTGGAACTCCAAGAGCCCAGCTACACCATAACACATAATAGGAATGACGTCTTAGCAAAAGTTTCTCTGATGGGTATTTCCTGTTGACTTATAAAAATCGAAGCTGTTGGGCACGTGTCCCGTTGACAGCGATGTGGACGAGTTTTTTGATGCCCTTTGAGCTCCCTGCCTTTTTCTTAGAATTGTAAATAATTTTATTATTTTTATTTTTATGATTTGTATATAGTGAATAAGCCATTGTTAAATAACATACATTAATTTACAGATCAGAAACATCTGACGTGGAAATCAAAGCTGTAATTTTTAAAATTTAACTGTAAGGCTATCACTAATTTCGCTGTATATTATAATAAGGTGGGAGTACCTCCACGCGGTGAAGTCGGTAACAGTTTAGGACTGATTTTTGATGACGATGGTATATCATTGAAAATTTGACTCTAGGGAGGGGGGGCACATTGATTCACGGGGCACATTGGTACAGTATCTATATCTTAAAACCGATAAACGCTACACAGTCCGGCACATCACTAGAATGCTCAAGGACATTCACAAGAATGACAGTTGTGACACCGCTCGCCGCCAGTTTGCCGTTGGGCCTCAACGGTCACTAACGTGTTGGAAGTGGCGTGCGCCGCTGCCTACAAAAAAATTACGTGGAATGTAATTGTGTCTCAGGAGGATACTCTTAGTTGTTTTTGTTATTATTTGTTACTAAAGGTAAGTAAATATAGTTATTATTGTATTTTAAAATGTTTTTAATTGCAAGATTATTATATATTTGATAAAATTAATTGTTTGTGGAAAAAGTCCTTTGGGGCACTTTGATACGGTAATGTGCGGGGTACAATGATACGTATCAATCTGCCCCTTTATTGTATTAAAGTGCCCCGTCAAAAATAATAGTTTATTTTATTGTTTTTTTTCTTTTTTTCAGAAAATGGTGCGCACGTGCAAACCCAAAACTGATAGAAAAAATATCAATGAAGAAAACATTGAAGATGCAATACGTGAAGTATTGTCAAAGACTTTATCTACTTACACGCAAAGCAGCCGACAAATATGGCATCAAAACTGCAACCCTACAACATCGCATAGAAAAAGCCAGAAAATCATTTGAAGCTACCAGAACATTATCTACAAATGAAGCATCCTCTTCATTACAAGCAGAATCTTCTTTATCACAAGCAGGTCCATCTTCACCACAAATAGCACCATCTATGGAGATGGCACAAATAGCATCATCTTCAGCACACACTACTTCTGCAGCTTTATCATCACACACTGCTACAGCTACTTCATCAAACATCTATGGTTCCAAGTATACCGTTGCACAAGTTTTTTCAATTTTTGATGTTTGTTTAATTTTTTAAGAAAAACATTGTTCATTTTGATAGGAGATTCTAATATTATATTTTCATAAACAATATTCAATGTTAAAGTCTGATTACTTTCTTAATTTTAAGTAATAATACAGTTTATATTGGGTTTTTAGTCAGTTTAAATTTGCATTTCATATGGATCTAAAATACGTATCAAACTGCCCCACCCCATGTATCAAAGTGCCCCACTGGCGGGGCAGAATGATACAAAAATGTTTTTTTCTTAAAATCAGTTTATCTCTACGTCGCCAGTTTTTGCGGTTTTTGCGTAGCCAAAATATAAGCTGACATATCAGCCAATGTACACATCAAAACAAATATTTAAATATAATGCTTTATGGTCCTCAGAAAAGAGATTGAATTTTTGTGTATCAAAGTGCCCCCTACTGGCCAAAACTCCCATTTATTTTTTTATTTTATTGAATAAATATGCCTTTGGACTTATGTTATTTGAGTGTTTAATTTCCTTTTCCATTTATCTTCGTGACACGGTAGCCTACCTGGTAACGCAGGGGAGCAGTCACTTAGATTTTAATTGATCAGGTATCTTCACAATAAAACTATAACCATGCCTAGAAAGAGGTCAAATCTTTCCCAATGTTCCAAAGGAGCTAAAAGATTGAGGATCATAAGTTCCCAAGAATCTACGGAAGAGCGTCAGGAGAGACTTGATGTTGTTCGAGAACATCAGACTGCAACTCGCTCCGTGGAAACCTCTTCAAATCGCGAAGAACGCCTGCGTTCACAGCGTATTTAGGCATCCAGGTCTCTAGAGACCAGTGAAGAATATGATGCACGACTGCACGGATAAAGAATTCTCAGCGTATCTACGCATCTGCTTCTAGGTCTTTAGAGACAAGTGCGGAACGTGATGCGCGACTGTCCGCTGATCGTGAGCGACATGCATTTACCGATACAGAATCACGCTTGAGTTCTCAGCGTATTCGCACATCTACTAACAGATCTTTTGAAACGAGTGATGAACGTGATGCGCGACTAACTGCTGATCGAGATTATCATACATTGTCCCGAACACGCACACAACAAAATATTCATAATCAGTTAGAAAGTGAAAGAGAAAGAATTGCTGGAGTACGGCATGAAGAGACAGAAGAAGAGCGCAACGAACGTTTGAATTCTGATTGACTTCGACCTCTCTTGGGTTGATAAGGAACGGAGTGCATTTACGTATACTATTATGATTGACTACGCCACATATTCCGCCATCGGAGGTATGATTCAAAATTGTACTTTTTGAACGTCTCGAATCGTCTTGCGCATCCCGTGGTTTTCCCGTCCCCGGGCTCTTAGAATTCGACATCAGACGTTTCAGATCTTCGATTTTGCCGACCCCGTCGCTGGCATAAGCGACAGGATCCGCGTACGAAGTCGCGGGCAGAAGCTAGTTCTTTAAATATATGTGAAATTTTGATTTAAATGTGCCTAACCCATCAGTAAAAACCTCTGGAAACATTTCTCGTAAAGATGCCGCCAAAGAGTTGTCATCTGTTAAATTGTAACATTCCACAATAGCACAGATCATATAATACTAAAGTACAGATACCCAATCCCATACAAAGAAATGAGACCTCCCTAACTCTGGCAATTGCTCTGGCTATTTTCTTTCCTTCATTGCTTCAACAGATGGCAGTATCAGCGACTCACTAATTGCCAGAGACTGTATTTTTACAACGCCATCTTTTGAGTCGGCCTAGGTACTAGGCGCCATCGATACTACTAGATGGCGTTTAATTAATGGTAGATACTCTACAACGCACTGTGCGTTCAAGGACAAGAAGTAATAACAATAGGTACTTGCAACAAAAGTTATCTTGAGTTGGCTAAATAGTTTTTGTAACGAAAACTTCTTTAGCCGTTGTCTGTCGATGTGTGCGTGAGTTGAATGCCGACGCCAATCGAAAATAGACCGAATACTCGATTTTCAAGACTTTATTTTGAATGTTATGCAAAATACTTATCGAGTATTTCGAAGTTTCGACGTCGCAGCCCGCTTGAATGATAAAAGATTAAATGATTTTTAAAGTTAAATATGTACGCTAGTTTCTATTAATAATTGTATTTTGTCTTGAACAATGATATTATATTCTTGAAACAATGATTTTGCAAAAGCTGACAGTTCTGCCTGTAAGTAAAAGTATGAAGGAAAGTTTTTATTGCTGACATAATAACAATTACTTATTAGGAAACTAGCTGATGTCCGCGACTTCATCCGCGTGTATGTCAGTTAATATCGGGGTTTTAATATTTTTGCGTAAAACCCATTTTTTTGTAAAAACAAATGTACCTAACTACCTTTAATTACTCCATAAAACATCAAGTGTCTGCCAGTGAAAGTCCCGTCAAAATCGGTGCAGCCGTTTCAGAGATTAGCCGGATCAAACAGACAAACAAAAAAAACTGAAAAATATTTTTTTTTAATATGTACCCGTATACTTTCTGCGTTTAGTAAAAAGCTTTTATTTTTGCATTACGAACAGACACTTCAATTTTATTTATTTGTATAGATGTATACTTACTAAATCTAAACAAATGAATTAAATTGAGTGTCTGTTTGTAATGTCAAAGTAATAGCTTTTTAGTAAATGCATATGATATCAAAAACACAATTTATAAAATATTTGTCTGCCTGTCTGTCGATCTCTCCGTCTGTCGGTTTGTTCCGGCTAATCTCTGAAACGGCTGGACCGATTTTGATGTGACTTTCACTGGCAGTTAGCTGATGTTATAAAGAGTAACTTTTATGTTAGAAAAACGCGCTAAAAAAATTAAAACTTAGCTGATAACCGACAATCACGCGGACAAAGTCACGGGCATCAGCTAGTCTGGTAATATTACTATACCCTGTTCACAATAAGATTAGACATAAACACAAACCTTTTTTACAGTCCCTTCCACCGATTTTGACTTCTATTCCGTAGGCTTAAGGATGACATTAGAGGCAAAAAGTGGTTACAATAACAACTGTTTACTGCAGTTGCCATTTGTCATGCTACCAACGCAATAGAAGTCAAAATCAGTTGAACGGACTGTAAAAAAGGTTTGTGAATATGTCTAATCTTATTGTAAACGGAGTATAATTTTGAGCGCGTTGAAAATGTAGCGTCCTTAATGAATAATGTAGGTAGTTACTGCTGCGGATGAAATAGGTAGGTACATTTTATTTTTAGGTACGACAGCTTAGTAAGTACTTTTTGTTAGATTGGTGAGAATTGGAGACAAATGAATGGTTTTGCTAGATTCTTAATATTATGACAGCCTTATAGTACAGACGCCAGAACACCAAACCATAAGTACCAACTGTCTAAAAATTTCCCAATTGGATATGAACCTTAATATTTTGCAATAAAGTTAAAAAAATTATCATTGTTTTACAGATTGATCGAAGTAGGTAGGTACTTTGATGTGGTCTCTGTACTTATTGTTCGATTGGTGCTTTGCTTAGAATAAAGTCATAATTATTTTGTAGGTATTAAAGGATGAATTCTTAGCTTGGCGCCGAACGGCACGCTTTTGCTTTTTTACGGTTCCGTGCCGAAAGGGTAAAACGGGGCCCTATTAGGTAAGTACTAATTAGGGTTTCATACCCAAAGGGTTAAAACGGAACCCTATTACTAAAACTCCACTGTCCGTTTGACTGCCTGTCACCAGGCTGTATCTCATGAACCGTGATAGCTGGACTGTTGAAATTTTCACAGATGATGTATTTCTATTGCCGCTATACTTACCTAATAACAAAGTTACAACAACAAAAACAGAATAAAATAAATATTTAAGGGGGTATCCCATCATCATCATCTGCCTTTTTTTTTTTTTTTTTTGGTACGGGGTGGAAAATCCTCATGGACGTCCTCCGCCCTGGGGCGGGCGGAGGGGTCTGTCAGACTCTTACTGACTAAAAACCACCCCGGTGTTCCATCTCACACCTACGTCGGGGGTCGCGGGAACTGGAGATACTTCCGCAACCCCCGGCTGGTGCCGGCCCGCTGCAGCGGGCCACTTCTCGGGTCAGGGGGGGGAGTGAGGTGTTAGACTCCCCCCCGGACGTCTTAGAGGGGCGCGCGTGGAACACTACGCGCCGCCACCTCGGGTCCTGGTGTATGTGGGGGGCGACAGACGTCCCCGAGTCTGCCGCCCCTGGACCCATTTA
The DNA here is from genome assembly GCA_947361185.1 of Charanyca ferruginea. Taxonomy (NCBI): domain Eukaryota; kingdom Metazoa; phylum Arthropoda; class Insecta; order Lepidoptera; family Noctuidae; genus Charanyca; species Charanyca ferruginea. Next base: position 2,927,831 of record OX376081.1, on the reverse strand, counting down.
GGGGGGCCGGAAGAGGGCGTTATCCGCCCTCCGCCGACGCCCGGTGCGCCTGCTGCGGGCAGGGTGGGAGGTTGAGATCTCCCTCTCCCTTTCCGCAGCCTCCTTCTGCGACATGACACTTTCGCAGAAGGAAACCACCGCGTCCCAGGACTCTGCGCTGTCGACCATCGACTCGACCACGGCCGACTAGCCCAACAATATTGGGGTCGGCTTCCGTCTAACCGGATGCAGCTGAATACTAGTGTTTTACATGGAGCGACTGCCTATCGGACCTCCACAACCCAGTTAATGGGTAACACGATACCCCTTGGTAAGACTGGTTGTCAGACTTTCTGGCTTCTGACTACCCATAACGACTGCCAAATATCTACAAATGACAGCCGGGACCAACAGCTTTACGTGCTTTTCCGAGGCACGGAGCGAACTCGATATGAAAGGGCCCATCCACAGACCGACCGCGGCTAGCGTAGCTTAACCTGTGACCGATCGATCTGTACGGCTTTAACTTAACCCATACAACAAAATAAATGTTTTAATATAGGTAGGTAGTGTCTGAAGTTTTTATAGACAATAGTACGGAACCCTTAGTGCGCGAGTCCGACTCGCAGTGTTTGGCACGTGGCGTATAAAAAGTTTTAAAAATCCTTGAAACCACTAAACGTAAATTAGTACCTACCGATTATGGAGGGACTACGGGACTAATTGAGTAAAACGCCATCTATTGCAAAGACTTCTAAACAAAGTTACTATCAGATGGCTACTGTTAGCTACTTTTATCATTCTGTAAAATCGAATTGAGGTAAAATGTTTCATTTATCTTTTTTGTTGAAAATACGTGTTTTCTGTGTGTAAATAGATAAACCAACATTAAACAATGAAGTTTTGATTTTTACTTATTCTTACTTCAGTCAAAATCTGCCATTAAACACTTTTTAGTGATTGTTAATATCCGACTGGTTACGTAGGCTGCCATCTATGATTTTTTTTTCATAACTAATTATAATTTGTTCGAGTTGAGACCCCATGACAATAGCCAACTTTAAATATTTGATCCAAGTACGGCCCATTAACGGCGGGCGTCATTTTCAATGACATATAATTTTAGTTTAGCAGAATGTTTACCACATACAACGTGAACAACAATGTAACCGATGGTCTCGATGACTTCACCTGTATACGATTTCAAAGTTAACAGTTTATCTTCGATTGGGATGTTTGAAGAAATAACAGATATTTTGCTTCCAGTATCAATTTCAAATCTACATTTAACATTTTCAACGGTCAAATTAGCATAGTACGGTCCGTCACCGTCACTATTAACTACAAAATTATAGAAATTACAAATGTCATCTTCCAAATCCGAGTCATTTAAAAAAAAACTGACCTTTAGGTCCTTTTGTGTTCCTGTTTTTTACACACACTGCTTTTAAATGGCCCTTTTCACCACACACATCACAACTATATTGCTTGAACCGACATTTGCCCTCGGAATGGCCCGATTTACCACATCCCACCCCCCGCCCCGAGCCCGCGCCATCCTGCTGCGCTGGCACAGGTGTGGTGCCACCGCCGCCGCCGGGCCGCGCGGCCGCCGCGCCGGCCGAGGCACACGCCGTAGCTGCGTGCCGCTCCGCCGCCTCCAGCGCCAGCGCCAACTCCACGGCGCGCTTGTAATCAATACCACGTTCTGCGAAGATCCTTGACCTCATGTCTTAGTCGTTCAGTCCCGATACAAATTGGTCTCGTAGGCACACTTCCAAACAACCACCGAAATTGCACGTTTTTGTTAAATGTTTTAGTGCTTGTAGGTATTCGCGTATATTTTCACCTTGCCTTTGTTTTCTTTGCCGAAATATATGCCTCTCGGCGATTTCCGACCTGTCTGGTTCCAGGTGCTCCTTCACTAGTGCAACTACTTGATCAAAAGATTTCGATTCAGGCGTGTCGCGAGCACACAAATCACACATCAATTCGTAACACTCCGCGCCATCCACCGTCACTAAAGTTGCTAATTTTAACATCTCGACAATATTATTCAATGTAATAAATTGATTGACTCGTCGAATATACGCCTCCTAATTGTTACTTGCTAAATTAAAAGGCTCTATACGTCCAATTGGCATTTTTAACAAAATGTTAACACGCGTAGCACCGCTCGTCGCCAGTGATAAATACGGGACACGTCAATGAAACAAGGCAACTCAACGCAGACTGTTTATTGACTAACATTCACAAAACAAATAGTATTGGTGGGTATGTAGTTCATAAACTGACATATCTTCATAACAGACAGATTTTGTTTTACATTTTTAGAGGTTCTGAAAGTATGAGTGTTCTGTTCACAACTAAGCATGATGTTGTAAATATTCCATATCTCCATATGTTTGACTGATAGAACTATGTACTGTACAGTACTTGTACTGTTTAATAGCAGTCCTCTCTCATGTCCGCACGAGCTCTGCAACAATAGCCCATGCAGTGGTTAGTGAGGTTGGTAGCACGGCCAGCTGTCCAGGGTGTGTAGGATCTACTTTAGTTGTGAAGCAGTTTTGTGTAGATACTACATATATTATGATAAAAACATTTGTGCTCGTGGGACTGATCATTAACATATACTGAACACTATCATCAACTTTTACAGCCTCAACTTTTAATAAACCACTTAAAGTTTTTCGGTGGGTTTGTTAAATCTCCAATGGTACACATCAGTATAGATGATGAATGTAGGACAGAAAGAATTGATATCAAAGAAGAACTACCAGATGATTGTGAGGCACAAGATGATATTATTGAGCCAATGGAGGAACATCAAAGTAATGGTATGTTTCTGAGAAGATCAAATAACAAGATCTTTTTATTTTTTTTATTATCAAATGGCATTGCGTTTGACCGCAATTCACCTGATCTTAAGTGATGATGCAGCCTAAGTTGGAACACGCTTGCAATTATTCTATAATTGAACCTTTAAATGGTTACATATTATTAATTTTTAATTATATCATTAAAAATTAATAAATGAAATTAATGGAAATAAGTGTATTATTTACTGACCATATTATAAGGTTTTAAAACTCTGTAAACGTATTGCACACTGACATAGTAAAATATTTTGTTCTTGTTTATTTTCAGAGCTAGAACAGGAAAACATACTCAATAGCTATTCAGATGTAGAAGATATACCACAGTGTCATTCAGAAGCTGACTCTGAAGATGATGTACCTTTAATGGAGTTGAAAACTGAAGTGGAAGAAGAACAAGAAGTACCTATGAAGAAACCAAGAGTCAGTGAGACTCACAGTAAGTATGAGGTAGTTAATCAACTGAATGAATCAACAACACTTGTTTCACGATCGGGGTGGGATCCTTAGTATCATCAGAATCTTTTTTGGTTTTAGTGTGACTCATTCAAACACAAAGTTTTTTATTCATGTGCGTCCCCCATTCTTCATCAGACATCGTATTTCTTTTTTTTATCTATATGCGGCTGTGGTATCACTGCGACCAGAGCTGATCTGTGGTCTGATCTCCGCTTATTTTGGTTAAACATCACCACCAAACCCTGCAACTGTGATGAACTGCAGGATCTGGTGGCAGGAACAGGTGTTTGCCCAAATGATTGTTGCGCTTGTAAATTAGTGCTTCGCATTCCACCTGAAGATGAAGTTACGTTTCATCAGCCTCCTTACAGTGTCTGCAGGTACGCGTATCACTTAGCCCTAGGTAAAACATGTGCTTGTTTAAGCAGCAGCGTCCTGTAGTGGTTCCAGCTACAATGCGCAGGTTGTTTCTACTACGTCGACCGCGGCCTCACTACGTGTTGACTGAACATAACCTTCGTCTTGTCCAAGTTCATGCTGAGACCCACTCGTCTTGAGGATTCATTAGGGAGTGCAACATTTCGTTTCGTTCTTCCAGAAAATCTACTTTAATGACGGTGTCGTCGGCAAACGAGAGATGTGTGATGTACTCACAGAATTGAAAAAACTAGTGAAACTTTCGACGCAGTTAAACTACGCGTGTCACAATTATGAGCTCAACTGTCCAATTAGCAGACACAATAATTAAACAATGACATTATGACTCAATGAGTCGTCCGAAAGATCAAGAGATTATGCGGAAGAATTTGTAAAATAATAACAACCTTTGTCAGTTGTAATAAGTCTTAATAATTTTTTGAACTATAAACTCTACTTTTACGATAAGCTTATTTGCACTTCCACTTGTTTTTACTAATCCGTGGATGTACTCGCCGTATATTATGTTAATGCCCCGCCCAGTCCGATCCAATGTTTTGAAGACGTCCTCCAGCGCGTTGGTGAATAGTTTCAGGGATATAACATCACCTTGTTTCACCCTTTTGCGCAGTTGATTGAATACTTAGACTGTCATTGTAGCGGCGTTGAAAATACATCGTACCTCGATACATCGCCAATCTATACATCGCTGCTGAGGCTTTTTCGTCGTTCACCAACGCCACACGCTGCAACAAATCATATTTCAGATATTGTTCCAAAATAAATATTTTAAAAAATAGTAAATCAAAACCCTTGACATCGATTGTTGCCACCAATAGTGACATTTTAGTCGTGGCAGTCTAGAGTAATCTGTGTTTAAGTGTATTATTATCACAGAAATGCTTTTTGACCCTAGTGTGAATTATTCAAACCTCTTTTATTGTTAGTCATGTACATCCCCCAATCTTCATTGAACAATATCTTACGACATTTATAACCACAGGGGTACCCGTTGTGAAGATACAGAAGCTTGACTTACGACAAACAAAACTTGAACACAAGGAAACGAAGAATGTACTATCAGACTCAAACATAATCGGGAATACTGAAGGTGGTACAGTCAAGCCGGTTACAAAATCTAAAGAACCTGTCAAATGTGATCAACGTAGTCTAAATGAAGTAAAAAAATTAAAACAATATAATCGTACAAACACTGGTGAAAAACCTTACAAGTGTGATATATGTCAGCGTAGTTATAAGACAAAGAAATGTTTAAAATATCATTTTCGTAAGCACACGGGTGATAAACCATTCAAGTGTGAAATTTGTCAACGTGATTTTAGTGAAAAGGGTAGTTTAGTAAAACATATTCGTACACACACTGGTGAAAAGTCCTTTAAATGTGAAACATGTCAGTATAGTTGTAGTGGAAAGGGTAGTTTAGTAAAACATATTCGTACACACACTGGTGAAAAACCTTTCAATTGTGAAACATGTCAGCAAAGTTTTAGTCAAAAGGGTACTTTAGTTCAACACATTCGTACACACACTGGTGAAAAGCCTTTCAAGTGTGAAATATGTCAGTGTAGTTTTAGTCATAAGGATACTTTAGTAAAACATATTCGTACACACACTGGTGAAAAACCTTTCAATTGTGAAACATGTCAGCAAAGTTTTATTCAAAAGGGTACTTTAGTTCAACACATTCGTACACACACTGGTGAAAAGCCTTTCAAGTGTGAAACATGTCAGCAAAGTTTTAGACTAAAGTGTACTTTAGTACAACACATTCGTACACACACTGGTGAAAAGCCTTTCAAGTCTTTCAAGTGTGAAATATGTCAGTGTAGTTTAAGTCATAAGGCTAGTTTAGTAAAACATATTCGTACTCACACTGGTAAGAAGCATTTCAAGTGTGAAACATGTCAGTATAGTTGTAGTTTTAAGACTCATTTAGTACGACATATTCGTACACACACTGGTGACAAGCCTTTCAAGTGTGAAACATGTCAGCAAAGTTTTAGTAAAAAGGGTGCTTTAGTAGAACACATTCGTACACATACTGGTGAAAAGCCTTTCAAGTGTGAAACATGTCAGCAAACTTTTAGTCGAAAGGGTTCTTTAGTACGACACACTCGTACACATACTGGTGAAAAGCCTTTCAAGTGTGAAACATGTCAGCAAAGTTTTAGTCAAAAGGGTGCTTTAGTACAACACATTCGTACACACACTGGTGAAAAGCCTTTTAAGTGTGAAATATGTCAGTGTAGTTTTAGTCTTAAGAATACTTTAGTAAAACATATTCGTACACACACTGGTGAAAAGCCTTTTAAGTGTGAAATATGTCAGTGTAGTTTTAGTCTTAAGAATACTTTAGTAAAACATATTCGTACACACATTGGTGAAAAGCCTTTTAAGTGTGAAACATGTCAACAAAGTTTTAGTAAAAAGGTTAATTTGGTCATTCATATTCGTAAACACACTGGTAAATAGCTTAACTAAGTATAAAAAAATGTTAGCTTAGTTTTAGTGATACTACATTAATTAAACGACTTAAAAGGAAATCCTTACATCCTTCACAAAAAAAAATATTTCTGCCTTGTACAGTCACGAGCATAAATATGTATACAGATTGCAAAATTCAAAAGGAATTTTCTCGTGATATAACTATTTTAACTTATAGAAATAACCTATTTTATATTAGTTGGATCAAAAATACCCTATTCACACTGGTGAAAAGTAGTGGTATAATTGTAGTGTTAAGTCACTTAGCCGTCTTTGTAAAATTCTTGAGTATTATTTGTTGATTTTTCAAAAAGTGCTGAATCAAGTTCGATGAAATTTATATGGGACCACCCCTAAGGCATAGGTACCCTATCCAATAAACAAAGAATTTTCAAAATAGCTTTACATTTGTCTGAGAAATCGCGTAACAAATCGCGCACATACTTAATGTTTTAAGACATATATGGTTGTCTAATCGATACCATTGTCAGAACTGGACCAATTTGAAATGGGACCACACGGGAAGCACCAGCTTTCAAATAAAGAATCATCAAATTCGGTTCACCCAGTTGAAAATTCTGAGGCAACAATATTAAAACACATTGGTGGTTTTCTCAGACTAACTTTTATTCGGTTCGTTCAATAAAAATAACCTGTAGGTACAAATAGACGACAGGTGGCGCTACTCAAGAAGCTTATAGATAAAAGTGGAGGCAACACTAAATACCTAAGTGAAGCCAACTGTGGGCAGACGCTCTCTTTCTGAATGCATACAATAGATAAAGAAAACACATATCACTGTCTCGTTCTTATGTATGCATTCAGAAAGAGAGCATCAGCCCACAGTTGGTTTCAAACTTTTGTTTTAAGTGTTGGCTCCATTTATACCTATATCTTCATGGCGCTACTGGTACAACCATAAATTATTTTGTTACAATCATCTTAATCTATGGTACAGTCAACAGCAAAAGTAGATGATCAAAATCAGAAATTCAATACTAATTTACTAACACTAATAAATATAATTTATTACTAGTTTATGTATTAAAAGTATGTGATTGTCACACACATACTTTTGAATCACTTCGACGCCACACAGTTCTCACGCGAACTCTGTTCATTAGTATTGAATTTCTGATTTTGATCATCTACTTTTGCTGTTGACTGTACCTATTTAACATCCTAACCTAACAAAATAATCTAATATGACACAACTACGAACAATAGATTCAACTATAATATGTTATGATAGGGTTGTGTCCTACCATGTGACACTAGGTAGGTACATGTAATTAAATTTCAGACATGCCAAGCATATGTGTTTTTTAGAATTTAAACTTTTAGTAAATATGTCTGCTGGCATCTCCGAGGTTGATACATACCTAGTTTATTTTTACTTTATTTGTACACACACATTCTCTTACTAAATGATGCCTCATGTCAATATGTTTAGAGCGCTTATTATGAAATAATGGATTGGTTGCTAATTTAATAGAACTTTGGTTGTCACTATATAAACTTATTGGCAAACCGTCACTCATCATTATAATTTCTCCTTGTATATTATTTAGATATATTGCTTCCTTACAGGATTCTGATAGGGCCATATACTCTGCCTCTGTACTAGACAGTGCTACTGTTTTCTGCTTTTTAGATTCATAGGATACTACAGATCCAGACATTATGAAACAGAAACCAGTATATGACCTTCTATCAATATTACAAGACGCCCAATCGGCATCAACATAACCATACAGATTACATCCAGTTTTCTTATATAATAAACCATAGTTTATGGTTTTCTTTAGATATTTTAACAGACGTTTCAAATGTTTCCAATGACTTTCATTAAAACAATTGTTATATTGGCTCAGAAAATTTACACTATGTGAAATATCAGGCCTAGTAATTAGGACAGATAGGTACATCAGGCTTCCAACTAATTGCTGGTATGGGTAATTTTTAACAAATTTATTACTCACATCTTTTTCTAGTTTTAAGTTAATTTCCATTGGAGTATCTGAATGTGAACAATCTGTCATGTTGAATTTCTTTAGTATACTTTCAATAAATTTCTTTTGATCAACTGTAATACTATTATTTTTGACATTAATACACATTCCAAGACATTGTTTAATTTCACCTAAGTCTTTTATTCTAAATTTTGCTACCAACTCATTTATCAATTTATCATATGTATTTTGACAAATTGTAAAAAACAAAAAAATCATCTACAAATAATCCTATGTAAATCTTTACATTACCATCATTCTTCATGAAGAGACATGGTTCATAAAATGATTTTTTAAACTTTAAATTTGGGCCCTGGGCACAATAGGATAATGGGGCCCCTATGACCTAAACAGAGCACTAAGTTGTTAGTTCAAACAAAGAAAGTAGATAAGCAAAGTTCTAGGTTTATTTATTTACAGTGACAATAAATAAATAAGAGGTACCTACTAGATTTGAGATGGGCAAAATCTTTATTCACTTCTTCACCTACATGGACATTAGCGACCAACTGGTTAAAATCTCATGTACATTTCAACCGCGCGGCCAACTCATAAAATTTGATGAAACTTTGCCAGGAATTAGTGGTAATTTGTTACTATACACCCCTCTTTTCTTGAATTTGTTGCATAAAAAACTAAGACGCTATGACCAAAAATTGTTGGCCGCTAGAACCGCCACTTGCCGTAGTCATAACCTGTGATTACACAGAAACTAAATAATGCAGACAGGCGAATGATACATCAAAAGAAAGATCTTAATTTGTTATATTTGTAGCAAAAATAAAAAACGTTAATAAATAAGAAGTTATACAATATTTAGTTTCCAGGATAACCTGGAAACTAAATATTGTATAACTTCTTATTTATTAACGTTTTGTAGGTAGGTAGGTAGGTATCTCACCAAAAAAGTCCAATTAATAGAGGTTTATGTGTATGGACAATTAGTTGCTAATTTGTTGCAGTGAATAAACAAGAAAAATACTAGAAAATAGATTCAATATTTTGGAAAACTTAATATTACATAATTTTTTATTTATTTATGTTTTGACGTTTTTCATTTTTGCAACAAATATAACAAACAAAGACCTTTCTTTTGATGCATCATTCGCTTATCTGCATTATTAGTTTCTGTGTAATCACAGGCGATGACTACGGCAAGTGGCGGTTCTAGCGGCCAACTATTTTTGTTTAATACCGTCTTAGTTTTTTATGCAACAAATTCAAGAAAAGAGGTGTGTATAGTAACAAATTACCACTAATTCCTGGCAAAGTTTCATCAAATTTTATAAGTTGGCCGCGCGGTTGAAATGTACATAAAATCTCTTGATGCATTAACATAACCTTTTTAATATTGTTTTTAAATTTGGCTATTTTGGCTTAAATTTTGTTTTTTTTTAATATGGAGAAGGCACGCTCGCCACTGCTGTTACAATTGTTTTTTTTTATTTCTCATTTGGAAATGTGGCTTAAATTTTGTTTTTTTTTTTAATATGATATGTTAACAAAACTCTTTCTTCCTTCATTTTCACTATGAACAATTTTCAAGTATTCTGTATAATGTATATGTTACGGCTAATAGCCGAAGTGCGGCTACACCTAGTTTAGGCCGGCTACAACTTGGTGCAGCCGCAGTGGTGTAGCTTGCCCTAGAAGGGCCCTGTATCAAAATTAGTCAGGGGCCCTTCTGCCCGATACGGCGAAGCCCAAAAGCGGGTTATCTTTTTGAATATAAAATAAATTGGTTCATATTTTGATTAGAATAGAATAAAGTTAAGTTTATTGTTTCCAGCATTACAGCTTGTAGTAGTTCATACATAGAACTATAATACCGGAGGGCAAAAGGTTCAAGCGTCAGCATTAGGTATGCTTAGGTCCCCCCCTAAAGGGTTGCTAAACACTGGTTTTCAGCATAAACCCTTGGCTCCTGTTTACACAAAAAGGCATAGAAATAATTACTTATAATGACTGCTCAAAGCGAACGACCTAAGTTTGAGTGAGAGTGTGGGTAACATTTTATGAAATTTTGGTTACACACGTTGGGGCCCCTGCAGTCCGGGGGCCCCGTATCATTGATACGGCTGATACGGCGGTAGCTACGCCCCTGTGCAGCCGGCCACTTGCGGTTAAAGTTAGATGTACATCCTACTTATCCTCGGTTAGAACCAAGTTTAGCCTTCATCATAGCGGCTAGAACTAGGTGCAGCCACACTCCCGTGGTTAAATTGTCTGTTTTTGTGATATTGAACCGGAAGAAGACAGAAAGAGGAGCCCCGCGCAGCGTGGCTCCGTCGACTTGACGTCGACCGTCTTCTTCTGCTCAATGGTTTGGTAAAAAATAATCAAGTTGGGGTACCCCAAGTCCCGAGCTCGCAGGCTACACCTAAGTTTAGGACACGCCGTAATTTCGGCGGTAAGACCCGTCATGGACGATTGGTTAGGGCGTTGGCACGGCGCCCTCACGTTCCGGCTGACGCAGATACTGACCGGACATGGCTGTTTAGGGAAGTATCGGTGTCGCGAACAATTGCCCGGTTGTCACCACTGCGGAGATTGGCCGTGAACTCTCCAGAGCGAGAGTGCGTGGGAGGCTGTTGCCACGTTTAGCGGCAAGTCATGCACGCATAAAAGGTGGCAGAGAGGGTGAGGGAAGCAACTGCCTCACTTCCCTCCAGGAGAAGACGCACCGGGCGCCGCAGGGTGCTTAATGACCTCGAGCCTTCATGCGTTGCCGGCCTGCGGGTGGTCGACTCAGGGGTAGTCCACCACCCAACCAGATGCTGTGAGATGCAGGCCCATGTAGGCGGCGCGCCGTGTTCCGCGCGCGCCACTCTAGAGGATTCGGCGGCGTTTAGACCGCCGAGGTAGACGGGACCCGCCTACATCATTGGCGGGTCATACCCTGGCGGGGACGCGGTGTATGCGCGAGCGAATCCCGTACCCCCGCCCATAGGTCAGTCGAGGAACTGCATCAGCTCGGACTGACCAACTGGTCAATATAAAATTTATTTTTCAAAAGACTGAACCATTTCAAAAAACTTGGTTGCCTCTGAGGTATATTTAGGTTGTAGACACTGGTTTACAACCAATAAGAAGTATAGGTACTGATACTTCTCCGTCATATTTGAAGCTTTGACTTCTGCAATATCTTATGAGAATATCATGATTTTCTAAAAATAAATATGATTTCCGCTAAAACTTTGATTTATGCTCCTTAATACGTATAAGAAATTTCTGAAACCTTTCAACGAGAACATGGTCTTTTACGTATTTTAAAAGTTCTGGTCAACATGAGACAGATTGGGCGTACCTTCTGTCAAGCTCATAGAAAAATATTTTAGTTCTGCTAATTTACCTTAATTTATTATTTATTTAGGACCTGTTATTCCATTTCGTCAATATAGGTACCTACTCAATATAACTTTTTTTTTTAAACTGTTGATAGGCATACGTTTACGTTTGTATCGTTTTTACACACAAATAATTTTCATTGTTGGAAGTACCGAGGATTTAATTGTCACCGCGAAACTGAAGCCCTCTCGATGCCAAAAATTTACTACTAATTTACAACAGCTACAATCCGTTTACATTTCTCCAGGACTCTTCTTTTCGATGTTGACAAGTCTATATGTAATCAATCAACCGCTTTACTTCGTGCCAGACAAGTCACCATAGTTTTACTGGGCTTTTTTGATGTGTTAAAATAGGGTCCATATTGGCATATTGGCCTGGCCTGGGGTCTTCCTAAAATTTTTCATCCTAAAGTTTTTATTCATACTATTTTTGTAGTACTACCGGCGATGTTCATAACACTCATGTTTCCGAAAATTGATATTAATAATATCATTAATGTAAATATATTTAAACTCCTACTGTTTTTTGTCATAACGCTTCTGTCCCTAAACATAATTACCATAATATTTCAGTCATACTCTGAAAGAAACATTTACCAAGTGTAATAAAAAATATATGTGGGTAGAAGATGATATTTATAGTTTTAATTTGAGGGTATGATTATTATTTGGGGATATGCTTTACATAACGTACCTACTGAGTTGTGTCTATTGCTAAGTTCAAACCTACTGCGCGTGCGTGCAAGCACGCATGCAGCAGGCAAGCAAGCACGCATGCAGCAGGCAAGCAAGCACGCAGCTTGCAAGCAAGCATGCAGCGTGCAAGCAAGCATGCAGCGTGCAAACAAGCATGCATCATGCAAGCAAGCATGCAACATGCAAGCGAGCATGCAACATGCAGCAGGCATGATTTCTGTCACGGCTCCGGCGTTGCGGGGCTCCGGCGGTCCCACGCGAGCTTATCGTCGCAGATGGTATTCACGCTCACCACCGCAGCTTCGGCTTGCTGGCCGGCTTTGCCGGCCAGCCTCAGCCGCGGCGGCGGGCGTTAAAACCACCTGCTCCTCAGCTCGCGGGCCGCCTGGCCCCTCCGCGCCTACGCGGATTTTAATTACACTCTAGGGGTAGGGCAGGCAAGACTACGTGGAGTCGGTTTCGCAGCGATTCGTTTCTGTCATTAACTTTTGTAGCACAACATATTCACTTTTTAAGACAATATTTTAGTTATTGTCTATTTATTACCCGACTACGGCAAAGCCAAAGGAGGGTTATGATTTTGACAGGCTATGTATGTATGTATGTATGTATGTATGTATGTATGTATGTATGTTCATCTGTTCGCTCATAGCTCCTAAACCACTTATCAGAACTGAACAAATGAGGTATCGTTAGAAGCGTCTTGATTGTCCGCTGGTTATAAGCTATATGACGTGTCACCGAATCCAATGTGGTGCCCTCTGGCGGACAAAAAAACCAAGATTAAAAAAAAAATGAAGACAAGCATACCGTGTTTGGTATCATTGGAAAGGGGTTCACTAGTACCTTTTAAATATATAATACTTAGCTGTGACTCCAAAATGGTTTAAATAAAAAAAATAAGTTTAAAAACTAAAACCCGACCACAACAAAAAGTGATCTAAAAAGTACGAAACAAGAAAATATTTCACACAGAAATCAAGACATAGGTATAAAATGGTCAAGGTAAGCCGTGGTTGCATGCCTGTATCCCATATGGGTGCGATGAACGTGAATTATAATGGCATGCAACCACGGCTTACCTTGACCATTTTATACCTATGTCTTGATTTCTGTGTGAAATATTTTCTTGTTTCGTACTTTTTAGATCACTTTTTGTTGTGGTCGGGTTTTAGTTTTTAAACTTATTTTTTTTATATATTTTCGTTGAAATAAATTCCATGGAAAAATACACTGAACAAACAATATTCGTTAAAAAATAATTCTACTGTTTGATAAGTTTGTTAAACAAAAAAATGTGAATAAAAATTCATTGAATTGTGTTTCTGTGAAATATGTTTCTTAGAAGTAAATAGTCTTTGAAACAATAATAGTCGAAATAAAATTACAAGAACCAAATAAATTACATGAAACATTTTCTGGAAAACGAAATTCTATGAAATTTCTGTCTGCGAAACAAGGGGACACCGTTATACATGTTATGTGAAAATTAAATTACGCAAAATTAATGTGTATAGTACTGATTATTATGAATAAAAAGAAATCTAAACAAAAAAGATATGACTTTGAATAATAGTGTAAAAGAAGGTTATGTTGAGAAAATATAGGAAAACAAATAAAAGTATAATAGATGTTTATTGCTACTGACATTATGAAGTAGAATGCTTCGGATTATGAACATTAGAGACAGAGTAGTTAGGAATTGTGATTGTTAGGATGAAAAATGTTAGGAAGAACATTTTCGGATTTCCAATTATCGGAGTTAAAAATTTAGGTGAACTTAGGCGCACCCGTTAAAATAATGTGCTTCCAATAATTAAATCCACTCAAAGAGCATAGATTTACATTAGAAAGGATTTACATGAAAACAGAGTTTTTTTTTTAATTATTTGAAAAATTAGTTCACTGATTATTTAGTCTTCAAAATAGTGTAGTTAGTGTCCCATTAAATTGTATTTTTATTATATGTTTGAATTAGATATCGGTTATCGTTTTGTGATCTGGCAGGAATTGGGGGCCCCTATCGATCGGGGGCCCTGGGCACGTGCCCAGTGTGCCCAGTGGGAAAGAGGGGCCTGAGTACTGGTGAAAATGTCTCATTATAGTCTATACCCTTTAACTGTGTAAATCCCTTGGCCACAAGTCTGGCCCTATACCGCACTTCACCATTACTGTTATATTTCTTTTTGAAAACCCACTTACTTTTCACTACTGTACCATCTGTTGGCCTGTCCACTATTTCCCACGAGTCATTGTCACTAAAAGATTTCAGTTCATCGTTCATTGCACACTGCCACTGATCTTTCTCAGATCCACTAATTGCTTCCTTAAGAGAAATCTGTTCACTTGACATGTCCATACACATGTTTGCACTTTGATAGAAATCTGGTTTGCGTCTAACACGAATCGTTAACGAGCGCGCGAGTACATTATCTAACACTGTTGTTGGCTAACGGTAAATCGTGCGACACCGCTGCCGTAGCGGTCGTTCGGTGCATTCTATAGTGCACCTTATGAACTATGGAGGAAGACTCAATTCAGAATGATGTAGAAACGTTGTCTAATACTTCGAGTGAGAATAATATGGAAATATCGACGGGGAACAATTTGCAAGATAACACACAATCAGAGAGGTTGGTGACAGATGAACAGACTTTGCCAGGAGGAAAACGAGGACGAGATGTAGATGATGAAGAGGACTGGGTGACAGTGGGGCGAGATGGGAAAAGATTTAGATCACGAAGAGGAAGCTTATCAGAAAAACTAAAAGTGTATATCACGGCGGGTTCTGAACTACCGAAAAAATTCAGCTTTGCACGCATTATGAAGGACAATAAAATACCATATATCATAGACATTAAATCAATTAACGCATAAGACAATGGTTGAGTTTGAGAATGAAACAGGCTTACAAATATTATTGTCCTGCAAATATATTAAGGATCAGGGTTGGAAAGCGTACAGAACAGAAGAGGTCGGTAGTTCTTACGGAGTGATCAGGAATGTGGAACTGGAATTAAAAGAGAAGGAGATTTTAGAAAGCATTACTTCGACTTGTGATATCTTATCGGTGAAACGTTTGCAAAGCAGATCTAATGACGATAAAGGATGGATCGACAGCGAGTGCGTGAGGATATGCTTCAAAGGACCAGCCCTTCCTGCGTTTGTGAATGTTCATGGGATCCGTATGAGAGTTGAATTGTATACCTTTCCCGTGACGCAGTGCTCAAACTGTTGGAAGTTTGGACATGTGAGAAAAATGTGCCCCAGAAAGAAAGCCACCTGTCCCAAATGTAGCAAACACCACGAAAACTGTGAAACTACAACTTTTTCATGTGTTAATTGTACTGGAGATCACCTGGCTCTGAGTAAAAAATGCCCGAGTTATCTAAAAGAACGAAAAATTAGAAGTCTAATGTCCGAATACAATTGCACATTTCAGAAAGCCTCATCTCTGTTTTTACCGGAGATGACCCCTGCAAGACCTGAGGAAGCTATTGAGAAAAGTCCTTTGTTACCACCTGCTGTACCAATCTTTAACAAGTCTAGACTGGAAACAAGTGCTGAAAACGTAGGGAATAGTAGTACAACCATACCTAAGGTTTACCAAAATAAGCCATCATACGCATCAGTTGTCATAACTCCAACTACTAGGAAGAAAAAACAAGACCACCCTAAAGCAGAGTTTACACGAAGCCAGTAATGCTGGCGCCAGTCTGCAGACAAGCCAGCGTTGGCCTGGCCCTTGTTAGACGCGGCCAATCATTCACGGATTTTTTCTTCTGGTGTGCACACGTTTGGAAAAAATAATGAATACGCGGCAAAGGCTGTTGAAAAAGAAATGTTTAAGGAATATCTCTGCACTATTAAGAGAAGAGTTGATTGATATATTACAAAAAAAGGGAGCGAAACGACTTTGGATAAGAAAATGGTTAAGCGATAGACCTGTAACTGGAGCTTCTGCCTTGTTGCTGAAACAACTAAGATTAGAAGATCCTTCTGAGTACAGGTTGGCGTTGCGGGTTACTGCTGAAAACTTTGATGAGTTGCTTTCGCTTATACAGAGCTCGATTCAGCGCCAAGACACTCTGATGAGAGATGCATTACCAGCAAAAATAAAATTAGAAGTAACGTTATCGTTCTTAGCATCTGGAATGAGTTATCGAAGCTTGAGTCATTTTTACCGTGTTTCTAAACCATCTATATCACAATTCATACCAGAAGTTTGTCGAACAATTTATGAAGTATTAAAACAGTTTATTAAGGTAAGTGTTTATTTATTTACTTAAAATTGAAATAATAAGGCACACATTATTACAAAATACAACAAACATATATATTAATATTAAGCGTCATTGAAGGCTTGTTGAATGGCATCACTGTTGTCTACGCTTTCGCCGTAACTGTCATAATTATATGGAGTTTCTGGGGATATGACATTAGTAGTAAACTGGGAACACGAAGAAGAACATGTCGATGGACTGGACTCTGGAGGAGGGCAGATTGTAGGTGTTGTCATAGAGTATTGGGGTACCATGTAGGACGGAAGAACTTGTGTAGAATTCCAATTAGTAGGTAGCGTATTTTGCGATTCCTGAACCGATTGTTGCACTTGATACGCATTCTTGGCTCGTATATCTGTGAGCATGCATTGAGTCAATATACTCTGTATTTTTTCCTTAGCAATGACTGCCTGTTCCTCTGTCAATTTTTTTAATTGTGCCGAGACGCTTTTTCCAAATAGGTCAAGATCTGTTTCTTCGCAGCGTGTGTTGTCGTTAATTTCCCTTAAGTCATTTATCATGTTAGATATCTGTGATAACTTGCTCCGCTTAGGTTTTGTGGGTGGGGTAAATCGAGGTGTCTCTTCTGCAGACTCATTTTCTAACCCATTTTCGGAGCGAACCAACGATGGTCCTGGTTCATTGCTATTCGATAATCCTGATTCATTGCTTTTTGGGGTATCCATGTTATCCTGTAATTAAACAAAATAAATTAATGTAATTGTAATGTTATAGATTTTTTTGCTGTGACTAAAAATGGTATTAAATAGGCCGCTTTAATTACTACCCTTTTTTTACAGGTACCAAACGCAGAAGAATGGAAAAACATCGAAAGGGGATTTAAAACACGATGGAATTTCCCCTTAAATGTTATGGTTCTATAGACGGAAAACATGTGACAATTAAAGCTCCTCCTAAAAGTGGAAGTTTATACTTCAATTATAAAAAAACAAGCAGCGTCGTATTGTTAGCTATTGCCGATCACGACTACTGTTTTTCGTACATAGATGTCGGCGCGTGTGGTAGCGCATCTGATGGAGGAGTTTTTAAGAATTGTTCTATATACCAAGACCTGGAAAATAACTTATTACCTGACAACGGAGTCATCGTAGGAGATGCGGCATTTCCACTAAAGACTTATTTAATGAAGCCGTATCCAGGTGTAAACCTCAGTACAGAAGAAAAAGTTTTTAACTACAGGTTATCTCGGGCAAGACG
Organism: Charanyca ferruginea; assembly: GCA_947361185.1. Lineage (NCBI taxonomy): Eukaryota > Metazoa > Arthropoda > Insecta > Lepidoptera > Noctuidae > Charanyca > Charanyca ferruginea. The sequence continues at coordinate 2,910,033 of OX376081.1, read as the reverse complement.
GATAATCGAAAATGTATTTGGAATCTTAGTTAGTAGATTCCGGGTATTAGAAAAGCCAATACTAACTAACTTGGAAACAGTAGATGCAATCGTTTGTGCTTGTTGTGCCCTTCATAATTGGCTACGAAAGAAATCAAATTCATACATCACCGCTACTTGTGTTGATAGGGAAGATGAACAGGGAAATATTCAGCCCGGTTCATGGAGGAGCCAAATACATGAAACAGCTTTACAAACGAATCATATTCATCAAACCATTTTGCCTTTGGCTTATAAACGCTCCCCCCAGCCCCAGATCTTGTAGATTTTTCGATTTTGTCGAGTTCCAAGTAGTACGTATTTCGAATACCTACTTTTGATTTTTGATTTAACTTCATCGAGAGTCAGTTCTTCTATATTCATTCCTACACGAAGTTGTTCTAGTGCCGAAGCGCGCATTTCTTTATTTTTGTATGCATCGCAACGCTTATCCCACAAGCATTCGTGCTCTCTATAAAGTTGTACGAATTTCAAAGTATCCTCTTCGTTGAATTTTCTCGGCATTTTGTCGCAGAAATTCCAAATAAAACAACAAAGAACACACACCGTACGGACGTTCGCCAGTGACTGGCGAGACTCGTCTACACGTGTCCGCAACGCTGGCGCGGGGGTCGAAGGGTATGCGGGCGGAGGTCACTGGCTAGAAAAATAGACGGTCGCTCTATTCTCGCCAGCGTTGGAAGCCAGCGCTGGCTTGGCTTGAAAAACTGTTTACACAAGGCCAATACCAAGCCAGCACTGGCTGCCAGTCTTATTGGCAGCCAGTGTTGGCTCCGTGTAAACTATGCTTAAGACCCAAAACACCACTATGAAGGCGCCAAAGAGAAAGAATCGAGTTCAACAAACTAATGAAGATTCTAACTTTGAATGGGAATGCTGTAGTGACTCGGATTGTAATGATAATTTGGAAACCATAACAAGAGAAGATAAGAGAGACGAAAGAATGACCAGAGAACATAGTTACAAGAAAAGTGAGAAGAACAGAATGCACGCACATAGAAGACTGTATGTCGTTTGAAGAATTTCTAGAGAAGATGAAGAAAAGAGAACACTACATTTAAGATTAAATTATTAGCGGCAGGAAAGTTGTTTGTTAAATGGATAGTCTCATCTTTAAAAAGTTATATCTTTGACTTGCCTTTCATTAACCAAATTTTAAGTCTATAATGACTCATAATTCACGTAAGTATAATTTCAATGTAATCCAATGGAACTGTCAAAGCTTGAAGAATAAACTTATAACGTTCGAACAATTACTGTCCCAGGAAAAGATACACATTGCAGCGATAAATGAAACATGGTGCGATGCTCAAACACAATTAAGAGTAAGTTGTTACAACATATTTCGTAAAGACAGGGGAGACGGGTATGGGGGTGTAGCTATTTTAGTTCATTTTTCGGTTAAAGCTCAAGAAGTTCGGTCAGCTGTGTCAAATTCGGGTATAGAAGTTCTACATGTTAAAATTAACAATTGTGATTCACTTGCAAACATTTTATCGATTTATTGGCCCCCTTCTATTCAAACTTCACAAAGAGATTGGGACGAATCAAGGGCGTCGCCAGCCGATGGCCCAGGGGGGGGCAACATGGAAGATGGGAATAGCATGAATTTTAAATACAGTCAAAAGCACATGAAGTGCGTGTCTTACCCTCTAAGGGCGGCGCTTGTACTAAGGGTCCCTTCACACTAGCGTTTATCCAGCGTAGGCCTTCGATGATTGTATGCGCAGCGCCGACGCCGCAGCATCGGCGTTTCCTCTGCAGATAATTGAACGCTGCGCTAGCGCGGCGCAGACGTCGGCGGTATTATATAGTATACCAAAACGACAACGAGATTGTGTGAGATCTCGGTGCCTCGCGTTGTGCCGGCGTTTCTACGCTACGCTGTGCATACGTTCATCCAATCATCATCTCATCTCATCAATTATACATCTATCAACGCGTAGGCGTTCGATGAACGTATGCGCATGGGTATCGACCGTAGGCGTAGCGGTCGGTAGCGGACAACGTAGGCTGGACAACCGCTAGTGTGAAGGGGTGGCGCTGTTCTTTTCTGATTAATTTCGTTGCGGGATCCAAGACAGTTGAATCGCTTCTCTGGGACTCGTCGAGCTTCATTGCTTTGGCGCTTTTCTGGTGGTCGCCACTGTTGATTCTGGCTTACAGGAGTTACAGTGGTTTGGGAATAGTGTGGCGCCGGCCCTGGTGCGGAAAAAAAGTTAGGGCCCTATCTAAACTGGTTAGGTACCTTTCATGTTATCAAGTAAAAACGTAAATACATATACAGGGCGTACCACGGATATGCCACATGGAGGGAAAGTACCTTGAATATTGTAGATGGAACATTTTACTGAAACAAGACTTTATTTGAATTTAAAAAACAATTTAAACTGCATTCATAGATATTTAAATAATTACATGGTTGAACCGGGAATCTAATCTCGTTACACGAGAAAAATAATCGCCTGTAGCTTCATCAATTCATAAGGATTATTTTTTGCTAAATAACATAGTGTCAGAAATAAAAGGAAGACTATGAATTTTAACATTTTAATACAAAATTAATCAATAATGTCAGTTTTATGTCCTTACGGCAATGTCAGCTTTTCATTTTACTGAACAAAATTTCACATCAAATGTTAAAATTCATGCTCTTCCTTTTATTTCTGACACTATGTTATTTAGCAACGGTCATATTTCTTCAAGTTAAAGATAAACCTGATGCAGTTATTGAGGACCCTGTGCAGCTTAGCCGTCTGAGACAATATATGAGCACCTAAATTACCAGTGGTTGTGAAGTAACGGTTGATATCATCCAGGTAAATGGTCTTTGAGAAGCCCACATGACGTAGGCTGCCGATACCAAGAGTTCTAAAGAATTCTCAGATATCAATAGAGAAGAAGGCGAAATGTTTTCGAGAATATGGCGGCGTTTGGCGTGACGTATCATCTGATTACAGATTTCTTGCAGCTCTGAAGAGGCTTCTTCACCCGATCCCTGTGCCTCATCGCCATACGCACCCCTGTCGTCATCCAAGGAGCCGGTGGACGCCTAAGCTGAACCCTCTTTACAGGAACGTGTCTGTCCAAGTGAGCAAGGACCGATCGATTGAAGATACGCAGCTGGTCGTCTACGGTGGATTGTAGCTGCAAGATGACCCCATCGAGTTCCGACGCATGCTGACGTAGCTTCTCCACATCCATGTACGCCAAACAACGCGTGTACAGACCTTTACGAACCGGTTTAGGTTTTGTTTTAGAGCATGCGAGAGGAAAATAAGGTCATGGTTGGAAAAGCCAGGTGCAGAATACTGACCATGAATGGACACAAGAGAGAGAGAGAGGTCATCAGTAAGTCAAGCCACGTGTCATCCCCTGAGATATTAAAATGAGTAAGTAGGTTGCAAAGGAAGATCTTAGAGACTAACAGACTCGATGATGTGTAGGAGTTTACGAGAACAAGGGGCATATTGACGCAATGTGCATGCTCTGACAATAAACAACACCAAGTAGGGTTTTAACAAAGATATGGATTTTTAGAAAGCCTACTCAGCAGAGGCACAGCTGTAAAGTGAAGGAGAAGAAGCAAGATTTTAAAAAGGAAACTTGCTACGAATACGAAGACACATAGTAACAACATCATTACGGATAAGAACGAAACCGGGAAAAGGGTATTAGGTTGTAGAGAGAAGATGAGATTTGAGCCAACTCTCAGAAAACAGAACGGTGTGCATGAATGTAGGCATCAGAAATAGTCTCTAACAGGTCAAGTGACTTGAAACACTTTGAGCATTGATGTGGCAGACATTAAACATAAAAAAGCCTTTCTTTTGACTAAAGCTCCGACGCACAAAGTCACCAAGGGTGTCAACTTCAATTAAATGAAACTTTCATCAGCGGAAGAAAAATTAAAGGAAGCATTGGCAGAGTATAGGAGTCTCGAGTCATTATCATAAAATGACATAAAATAATAATATATTACAAATTAAAAAAATTGAAATATCACGCGAATTCGTAAATCGATTGCATAACAGCTGATTGTTTGAAGTGGCTAGACACAAGAACCTACACAACACAACAGAAAGAATTTGTATTCATATTCTGAAGGTGGAAGAATTTTTTGCTAGGTCAGTTCGGGGTTTGCTGGCCAGGGGGGCCCCCCGAGCTTGGGGCCCCGATGCATCGCACCGCCTAGCCTTCCGATAGTAGCTACGCCACTGTGTACATACAATGAATAAATATTGTGAAGAAAATTGTTATATTTAATACCATAAAAAGAATTTTCGACAAAATATAGGATATTGGGATAAAAAGAATTTAGAAGCAATTAAATATTCAATTAGGTGCAAGATTTTAATTTTGAAGAATTCAAGCGAGATTCGTCTTTTTGATTAATTCAACTATTTTTTTTCACATTTTTTTCAGTGTCTAGGGGGGGGCAGCTGCCCCTACCTGCCCCCCCCCCCCCCCCTGGCGACGCCCTTGGGACGAATTGTTTTCACTTTGTCACAGTAAAACTCTTTTGCTTGGGGATTTTAATGGCCATCATAGCAGCTGGTCAAATAAGACAGACACTCGCGGCACTCAACTATTTGACTCCTTAATTAATTATAACTTTATAACACTAAATGATGGATCTTCCACTAGACTTAAATTCGTTAACGGCAGATTACAGGAATCGTCCCCGGATTTGTTCATAATCTCAACTAACATTGCAGTGAGATTTAAATGGAAAGCCACAAATGAGACCCTGGGTAGTGATCACGTGGTAATTAAAATCTCGTCGGATTGTGTTCCTAATATTAGTTCACCAAAAAAATGGAACTTTAATTAAGAAGGCTGACTGGTCAGGTTACAATCTATCATTACAAGAAACATTTGTAGATTTAAATTTTCCAGATGGTTGTCAAGCCTCTTACGATATATTTGTAGATGCAATCAATAAAGCCGCGAACACCCACATCCCGTCTCTAATCGCCAATCCAAATCCTAGTAGGTAACACGTTCATTCCTAAACCCTATTGGAGTGTATTACTATCCCGAGCAGTGGCCGAACGTCGGTTGGCCCTTGCAATATTTAGGGAAAGACCTATTCCAAATAACCTAATTATTCGTCAAGATAAAATTAGGATAGCTCAAAGACTCATACGACAAGCAAGAAGCAAATCATTCCAAAAATTTTGTTCATCGATTGATAGTGAGTCATCGTCGAGTGAGATGTGGAAAAGAATGAAATGGCTAAAAGGGTATAACATTCAAAATAGATAGGGTGACTTCGCCGGTTTTCGGCCAGTTAAGCGACTTTACGACTTTGAGACGATATTTTTCCTTTATAATAAAGTCGCAGATTAGTTTCTTATTTTTTTTTAACTCTGAAGATAGTGTAGTTTTGATATTTGTAGCCCTTTTATTGGTAAATGTCATATTAAAATTACTAAAAATGAAATTCTCCGAAAATAGCGATTTCGCCGGTTTTCGACCGCCTGTGCCGGTTTCCGGCCGTAACTTTTGCCAGTTTTCGGCCACTAAGCTACAATTTGGAAAAAGATCTCTATTTGCTGTCCAGTAGGTTCTATATTGGATTATAAAGAAAAAAATATATATAAATCAACAAGTTTAATTAAATTCTTCGAAATACTAATGATTTAGGAACATTTGTGTACATAATAATAGGAACATTGGTCATTATAAAAAAATAACAATACCTATGGGAAAACCATAATAATTAAAAATTCGAACAAACTATCTATCTATTTGTGATCAACATCTGCATCTTCTTCAGTAATAAAATTATCTTTTCTATGAATAATTATAATTTTTTTTTTAAATAAGATTACGGAAAAATATTTAACTCGTGATCTTCATCTTCAATAATTACTCTAATCTCGTTTTCTTTATTCATTTCTTTAATATTTTCAGAATCAGTCTTTATATTATATTTATCAGTCTCATTGATGACTTGATTAGTCTTCTTAGTATTGGCTTCTGCACCTTGATCTATTTTCTTAATATTATTGTCAGTTTCTTGTTCCGTGACAATTTCGTTTTCGTCTTCAGTCTGTATACCCTTACGGTTACTAAGTGTTTTTTTGTTCTTTTCTTTTGTGATTTTCTGTTTTTTTGGTTTCGGATCACTTTTTTTTTGTTCTCTTTCAGCTTTTCTCTTAGTTTTTTCATCTATCTTATTTTGTTTTTCTTTTTCTTTTAAATCGTGAAAATTTCTCCAAGCTTCTGAAGATATGGCACTAGGAAATTTATTAATATTTCTCTTTGTAGTTAGGATTTCAGTTGGACTCATGGGAAATCTTAGATGATTTTTAAATGGATCATTTTGCACATCATTTTGCAGCGTACACGAAGTATTTACTAATAAATTATTAACGGGATTCACGTTACTACTGTTATGATGGATGGCATTTTTTGGAGAAAACGGCGACGGGAGAGTGTGCACTTCAGCCACTGTAATTATCTTTGGCGTGGATGCTATGGTACATTCACTTGGTAGAGGTAGCGATGAATGTGCTAAATCGTATTCTTTATCTTCTAGAGGAATCTCTTCTAAAGTAATTTGTGTCGCAGTTGAGTCCTCTAAGTTTATATCGGCTATTTTTAACACAGAAATGTCACTTAGCGATACGTATGCTCCAACATCAGGAATAGAAATATCATCAAGCAAAGAATAGTCTTCATTAACACAATCACCTCCTGCAGTATCGACATTTGCCTTTCTTGTCACATTATAGTGTACATTGATTGGTTCAGGTGTTTTAAACGTAGAAGAATTAACAACTTCAGTAGACTTACGTGGTGTTTTGGAAGTTGACCGTCGATTTTTGCTGAAGGATGACTTCGCCAACTCTATTTCATTGCAAACCGTATCTGCATCAATCCCTCTCTTTAACAAATTTTCTTTTATAGAACTAACCACTTTTATTGCACTTGCGAAATCTCGTTCCATTAACCCACCGGAGGATAGTGATCTCTTCTTCCTTCGTTCTTGAAAATCCTTTACGCATTTCGTGAAATCTACTGCATCTACATCGAAGGGGAAAAGCCCACACTTTCTGAATCCATTTCTAATGGTTTGCGTCATATCTACATCCAAGGTTTCTTTAAATACTTTGCAAAAATTTGTCTTTGTTACGGTTTTGTTGATATTTTCTGGTTTGGCCTGCCAGTTTCTTAAAGTCTTTCTCCATTCTTGCTTTAAAGGTCTAAATACACTAACATCGGCTGGTTGCATAATGTGAGTAGTATTCGGAGGTAAAGCGTACAAAACGATGCCATTTTCATCACAGAAAAGACTTAAGGCCATCGACATATGTGATTTATGCCCATCTACGAAAAGGATTACTGGTTTTTTTATATTGTTCTTCACTAACCAGTCATTAAAGTCGTTAGCAATGTATTCGTAAAACACATCTGAGCGCATCCAACCTGATTCAGTTTTTCCTATTATCCAACCTTCTGGCATATTATCTACAACTGCTTTTGGCGGTCTAATGTACGGAAATACCACAAGTGGAGGACATACTTTCCCCGATGCAGTCATCATCATTAAAACCGTAAGTGTTTCTTTTTCGTTGCCTCTTTTAACAACGTAAACATTTTTGTAACCTTTAGGTGCTAAGACTTTACCAGATTTTGGACATAGTGAAACTCCAGTTTCATCACCGTTTAATATTCTGTCAGGATCCGTCATAATGTCTGCTATTCCTCTTTCAGTCAGAAAATATTCAAGATCTGTAAACCATTTTCTGATCGAGCTTTCTTTTACTGCTTCCCTGGCTTTATTAATACCTTCAGGTTCACGTATGCTTATCTCCGGATGTCTTCTAAGAAAACCTTGGTACCATGTTTGTCCCGGTCGTCCTTCCGGAAACTTATCTTCTTTTCCGATATCTTTTATTAACTTTGTAACAGTTTCCAGCAAGACCTCTTTTCTTACAGGAATACCACATTTTGCTAATTCTATAATCCAGTCTACAACCTTTCTCTCTCCATCAAAGCCTAATATAGGCTCTGGGCCAACTTTTCGAGGCTGTTCTTTAACTCGACCCGAAATTCGATCTTGAATCGTTGACCGTGGAACACCAAAAAGTCGGCAGGTTTCTCTAATGCCTTTATTGTCGATTCTTATGGCCTGAACAGCTTTAGCTAACGCTTCTTCGGTATATTGAAAATGAGATCTCTTTTGTCTAACTATCTTTTTAAGTTTCTTTTTCTCTGGAGGCATCTAAAAAATTAAATTAAGTAAGATGATTAATCTTATTATTTATTTTTATACACATGTCTAAATGTTAAAAAAAAATTAAAGCAAGTAATGAACATAATTTATTATCTATATTCTAAATCTTGTTGTTTCAATATACGTTATTTTCACTTAAATAAATCTCAACTTTAGCTTTGTACAAACTAAGTGGATTTTAGAATGACTAGTACTATTGAAAAGATCATAAAAATAATAAAACTGTATCGGAAACTATACTTTATTAAAAGGTATTAAAGTTCTTTTTCCGAAATCACGTAAATTAACAACTATTATTGTGGACACAATGTGCGACTATATCCTATAATACCTATGCATATATTAATATAAGAACATCTTTTTTTCATTAACAATATTACTATACAAAACTACGTAAGTAGCAAACTAATTTTTATAAATGAGACCGAAAATTAAATTTATAACATCTAAATTTCGACCGCCCTTTTAAATACGGCCGGAAAATAATTTTATGTTAACTAATTTTCGACCATCTGCTTTTTAACTGGCCGAAAGATAAAATTTTATGAACTGATTTTCGACCATCCCTTTCATCACGGCCGAGAACCAAATTTAAATTGATTACTAATCGGCCGTATCGTTGGAAATGGACGACAACTCACTTCAATTTATTAGTTTTCGGTCGTAGGTAAACTTGTTAAATTTTTTCACTAGCTGATAATAATAATATTTGGGAAGTCGCTTTAAGCCTGTATTGTTCGTCTGAGTAAAGATTTCGATTTCATTACTTTATTTATTGTCATTTATTATCGTTAGTTTTTACTGGCCGAGAATTAGTTATCAAATTGTTAATTTTCGGACACATCAATTAGGTTAGGTCGAAAAGTAAATATTAAATGTTTTATTTTCGGCCGTCAAATACTCATTAACTAAAAACAGTTGTAACCACATAATTAGCTTTAAAACATGCGGCCGAAATCTGACCACACAAATGAGAAAAGGTTATACTTCGTGTACAAATTGTTACTTTTAAAAGAATTCTTTATTTTATATGCAAAATAATCAATTAAATATAATGGGTTTTCTACTACTTCTCGGCCGGCCGGCCGAGAAGTAGATAAGCCCCCAAATCATTATCTAGTTTCCCGGCCATCAAAATTAAATGTTATTAACCTAATCTTTCCTACATTTAAATTAAAATAACACTAATTCAACTTATCTCCTTTACACAGAACATCAGTTTATACCTATAAATCGCTAAACAACTTTGTAACTTACCTTGCAAAAATTATGTGCGCACTATTTTTTTCACTGATTTCGGCACACGCGTGCCCTGTATGACTTTCGGAGACTCACTGACGACACAGTAGGATCATTAAAACGCTACAAAATTCAGAAGTCGTAGGGCTTATACCAATGAATTCAGTAGGCGTTGTTTTTTAGATGAGTAGGGTAAAGTTTTCTTATTATATTGATATAACGACGTACTGGCCGAAAACCAGAGGTGGCCGGCAAACCGGCTAAATCACCCTATGTAGATACCCATCAAGCACAACTACTACTGCAAAGCTTAACACCAGCCTATGTAAAATGCAATAAGCCAGAACTGTCTTCAAAAAATGTCGTTCTACAAGTTGCCATATCTGTTCAAGAACTCGAGAAAAGCATTAAATCATCGGACACGGCGCCAGGAAGTGATGATATATCGTTCTCAATGATAAAACAATTACCAGATGAAAGCAAACTTAAATTGTGTTCACTATATAATACGTCTTTACAGTTCGGCTTTGTCCCCAAACAATGGCGAGATATTAAGATAATACCTATTCCTAAACCCGGCCGGGACCCGAGTTCTACTTCTTCTCTCAGGCCGATTTCTTTATTGTCGTGCCTATGTAAAGTATTTCACTCGATTTTAACGAAAAGACTGGAATGGTTTCTGGAAAGTAGTGGCGCCTTTTCTGATTGCACAGTCGGTTTCAGAAAGTCTAGATCGAGCTTAGATAACTTAGCATACTTAGTGACTAAGATCCAGTTAGGATTCACAAAAAATCAACCGTCCTTGGGCTGTTTTATTGATATTAGTGATGCTTACAGCAATGTGAACATTCGGGAGTTAATTTTAATCTTAGACAAACTAAACGTAGGTGTATATATTAAAATGTACTCTGTGCGTAGGTGACAAGCTATGTAGTTATATTTGGAACTTTTTGAATGATAAATATTGAAGACAGTTTATATTGCAGGAACACCGGTCAAGGATTGTGTCAAGGTTGCCCAATGTCACCTTTGCTGTTCAACATAGCAACAATTGACATCTGTAAACAAATTAATAATGTCTTCATTTCACAGTACCTACGCGGATGATTTTGTATTGTTTTGTACCGGCAACAAACTTGAAGACACTATGAGTTATTTACAATCTGCTTTGAATTGTATCGTCATTATTATTAAATCTCGGGTTAGAAGTCTCGACGAATAAAAGTAAAGTTTGTTTGTTTACTAGAGGTAGGAACATTGAGTTATATGTACTATAGAGAAGACGCCTCAACTCGATAGTTTGTTTATAGTTTGTCGATAGTTTGTCACTCACTACTTAGACATAACACCCCCCCGCTTGCACCGCGCGTGCCCCGCTGTCATCAAGCTGCGCGACACCTTTTGTTTGAAATAGCTTCTCTAGTACGTAGTACATACATGGACTTAATATAGCAAACAGGACCGAGCACTCGTACCAGAAAAACGAGCCGACAGAGATGTGAAGTACCGAGGCTGTTTGTCTCATTCTAATAGGGTGACCCAAACATTTCTTAAACAGAGAAAAAAAATAGTCAAAGCAATAAGTATTGTTTAACAGATTGTATAAGCGATTGGAGGATTGTTTTCAGAGCATGTTCAGGAATTATAGTGCATGCACGGTTTTCTGATTCAAGGGTACGCCTTTGAGAGCAGGTGTTTTGAATGCAGACAAAAAGGAAATAAAACTAAGTCAGATGTGACAGTGACCGTATTATCACTTTACGCTTTAAATCATCTTCTGCGGGGCTACTACGTCTGTACATTTCTGTCTGGACCACTACATCTTTAAAGCTTGAACAAAATGTATTTGCTGGAGGTTGGTCCGAAAAGCTTGTCGAAGGTCTGGGTGAAGATATTTCCATACTAGAGTTTTCTATATGGTGATTTCCACTTTCCTGCATAAAAGTCTGCCGGCACACAACTGAGTTTTCGTTATTTATTTATTTTTGTTATGGGAATTACATCCAACCAGTTTTGAGAAATGTCTTCTTTTGTCGGCAAGCTGATATAAACATAATAATATTGCTCTTTTAATCATGCGATACGTGATACAAAATATAATTATTATATACAGAATATTAGTAGGTAATTTTAAATTAAAAAACCAAAGCCTACTGTCTTCTGTTTACAAAACATCTGCGACATGGTCACTCTAGCCATGTTAGTAAACAAAATCTTTATTATTGATTCTGTTAAACAATATGCCACATCCACTATAGGATTTGCTTTTGCACTCTTTTATGCAATTCTTTTTGACCATTTTTACAAAAAAGAACTCAAATATCGTAGGTCGATTTAATGCAAAAAACCAAAGACCTTATATTTAATATAAGGTCTTTGCAAAAAACAATAAAATTCTCCACGATATTCTAGGGTTGCCAGAGCAGTTTTTGCGAAAGTTATCATTGTGTCATTAACTGCAGTTATTACATAAATTAAAGGACATGTTAGGTTTTTGTATGGAGGCTGGGCTTTAATTCGGAGCTGCTGTGAACAGGGAAGAGATTATATTTTTATGAAAGTACATAAATTAAGACGACTTTATGTATATTTTTTATTTTTTTTTAAATCACCCTTCCTAAATTGTTATATTTTTAATTAAATGTAATTTAAAAAATAAATTGCAACCCACGGTAATTATTAATTTTGGCAACACTTTTCGCTTGGATGTCATTATTGTCATTATGAAAAGTGTAAACGTCAATCAAGTGTCAAATTCAATTATAATTGCGTACCTATGCGCGCCCTATTATTAATATACTCTGCGTATGAGTCTGTGGTTTGCGTTACAACAACGGAACGGACACAAGTGATTTGATTTTTTTTTGTTTTTGTTGTGTTATTTATGTTCAAGTTTCTTGTAATCTTTAAGTTATCTTTATTTAACCTGGCTTTTAATTTGGATTCTTTCCTGCACAGTATCTTGATAATATAATTATAAGGGATGATGTTGAAAATGAAGAGATACAATAAATACAGTGAAATATAAGTAAATGCATTACTTTTATTTCTCTACCTAATACACAAAAATGTTCACCTATTCTGACCTGCTGGAGCGACTATTTACAAAAGGTGAACAGGTCCAATCCATTTAAGTCTGTCTTTATCTGGACTGTTTGGTTTACTGGCCTGCCTTGGAGGAGACTTAAAACCATCAGTAATCATTTTGCAATTTATTGAATTCATAATGATAAAGTCATAAAGTCCCAAATTGTAGGAGAAAATAAGGATATTCGATACAAATAAATTCATACACTGTTTTAAGCTTTCACGGTTTAAAACTAAACTTATATTGTCACACGGGATATCTTCCGTGATACGCGATCATGGCGCTTGCCAGCGTCGAAATATCGGGAGCTCAAAACAATGAACATTCACGGAAGATATCCCCTATGTGACAATATAAGTTTATATAAATTCCTTACATATCCTTATCATAAACCATTACACACCTCAGATGATGATTTTACTAATATCAAGTAGAAATTACAAATATTAAACCTAAATATTCATAAGCAAACGGAAAAATAGCGATTCTAACAATGAGACAAGGGACCGACATGACATCTGACATGTGTGGTGTGACACTGACAACCTTACTGACACAACACAGCTAATGTTTTCATAGATTCCGGAATCAATGCCATGCATACAAATCATGGAGATAATTCGTCGGTTTTATAGCCATCTAATAATGTTTAAAAATATTTTAAATAACAATAAGGTGTTTAATGTACTTTAAAAAATGATATTTAACCCTTTTTTCTTTGTTTCAATGTACAAAAATAATATTACGATACAAAAAAGTTCTGGATTTAAAATATTTATTTTTTCAATAATGGTGCTTTTAATTTTTTTTTTGTTTTGGTGAGGCCATCTTGAATAATTTTCCCTATCAGAAAAACCACACATGATAGCTGTTCGAAAAAAAAAATATTTTAAGCCCATTTCATAACATGTCCTTTAAGAGAGTTTGCTTGTCTTATAACTAAGCATAAATATTTATATAGAAAATGTTTTCTTAGTTACTACCTTCATGACTTAATAGTTACAGAATATTTAACTGTTCTGTAAGTTCAATATTTTTTACCATTATTAACATTTTTATCTTCTGGCAATTGAGAAAAAAGGACAAACGGCCTCGGTCCTGGCTATCTCTCTCAGCTCGTTTTGCCTCTGCTCCGACAATGTATCTAAAATAAACCCTAAGTTTAACAGTTATGGTTCATTTTTGAATGACGCGATTTTTCGAGTACTCGGTCCTGTCTGTATTATTAAGTCCATGAGTACATATAACTCAATGGGTAGGAAACGTATATATATAGATCACCTTGTCAACCTACAAACACACGTGTGCAAGTGGTCGATACAGTTAAATACCTCGGGTTGTGGCTAGATCGCGCATTGAGATGGGGGAAACACATTAACGAGTTAAGTTTTAAATTAGAGAAACATCTAAACTTGTTTAAAGTGCTGTCTGGGTCCGGATGGGGAGTTCATCCTAAACATTTGCGCCGTTTATATATCTCTCTGATTCGAAGTAGGCTTGATTATGCATGTTTCCTGTATGGCAACTGTGCTAAGACTCACCTGGATAAACTAGATAAGATCCAGAATCAAGCTATGCGAGTTATAGGTGGTTTTATTAAGTCAACTCCGATCCATGTAATGGAGGTGGATCTTCACATTCAACCTCTTGAAATCCGTAGACATTATTTGGCGGGAAAATTTAGTCTAAAAACCCGTTCATATAAGGCAAATCTTGTATCTGTCGCGATAAAATAATTGTTTGAACTTAAAAATAGCTTATTTTGGCGTGAAAAGAAACTTCCATTGCTTATCACTCTGCATGACCAATTAAAAGATACCCCCATATACTCCAGTTCACAGTTAGAAATGTTCTCATTACCTACATGGGTCACAAATATCGGTCTACATGATGTCATTCAGTTGTCTAGCTGTTTAGTTAAGGCGAAACGCAATTATAACATCATTGAATTGCATAAAATTGTTGATGAGATTATTCTAAATTATTCCGAATTTTATAAAATATACACAGATGGCTCAAAAGAATCAAAAAGCGGTAGTACGAGTATTGGCGCCGCGTTCTATGAATGAATAATTCGCATGTAGTATGTATATCAGTTGTCTGGTTACCATAACACAAGCTCTGCTTAGCTTGGGACCAGATGACCGTGTGTGAGTTGTCCCAAGATATTTATTTATTTATTTATTTAAAACTCAAAATCAATTGCAATGTGTCGATTATGCATGTGGAACTTTTAGCCATTGCCGAAGCCCTATCGTATGTGGAATCCGTTGATCAGAACAAATTCGTCATCTTTACTGACTCAAAAAGTGCATTACAACACCTGGCTCGCTGCACCTCGACTTTTCGAGGGTTACCCATTGGTAACGCAATTATAAGATCGATTTTGAACATTTCTCGTTCCAAGACTGTTATTTTACAATGAATTCCATCTCATGTCGGAATTAGTGGCAATGAAACAGCAGATTTGTTGGCTAAACAAGCGGCTAGTGATGGCGTTGAATTTCCACTACTACCCACTTATACTGATAGTCTAGGGCTAGTTAAAAATAAGTGTCGCGATCTTTGGAAAGAACATTTTGATAAGCGTTCCCTAGAAAAAGGAATCTGGTTCAAGACCATTCAACCGCACCCCTTAAACTCACCTTGGATATATAATATTTTACTAGGTACGCAGGACCTCGTGTTACTGTTTCGATTGCGCTCTGGACATATACCATTAAATAGGTTCGCATACCTCATGCAGAAAGTGAGTTCGCCTTTATGCAATACATGTGACCGAAAAGAGGATGCATTCCATATTTTGATGGAATGTGTTCGAAATGAGAGGGAAAGACGTTTAATTTTTGGCGGCAGTTCCATTGGATTATGTAATTTATATTTAGCTTGTCCTACTTCAGATAAGACAAAGATACTACTACACATTGTTAAGTGTGGTTTGAAGGATAGATAATTAGTATTATAGAATGATGTGTATAAAACTACTTTTGTATAACTAGTGTAGATCAATTGTATTGCATGTTATTACAGAGCAACATATTCGCCTTAGCAAATCAGCTCTTTAAATAAAGAATTAAAAAAACAAACAGTTTTTCTGGTAGATTGATGTCACACTGCCTGGAGCTGAGATCCTTTTCTTCTGGTGACAAAGATAATGTATCAACATAACTGTCATCTGTGTCACTCGGTGAGTCTGGAACATATGTCTTATCATTCTGATTTTCATCATCTGAACTATTCACAGGATCTGAACCAGCTGACTCATCAGGTTGTTTCTTCTCATCAATCACTATAGATGTTACTGACTTGTCATCTGTACTCTCCATGACAATCACATCTCTGGCTACAATAATATTTCGCGATATAGGTTCATACAAGCGATAGCCCTTGATATTCTCAGAGTATCCAACTAGGTACATTTTCTTCGCCTTTTTGTCAAATTTCCTTCGCTTTTCTTTGGGAATATGGACCATCGCTGGACTGCCAAAGATCCGTAGATGACTTAGATCTGGCTTTCTGCCCGTCCATATTTCATATGGGGTAGTATTGTGGTCAAGACTTGCTACTGGGGATCGATTCTTAATGTAGACTGCTGTGTTTACAGCTTCCGCCCAAAGGGACTTGTCAAACTGGGCATCATAGAGAAGACAACGTGCCTTCTCGACTATGGATCTGTTGTTTCGTTCACTCAGGCCATTCTGTTCTGGAGTGTAACTGTTCGTTTTCTGATGAAGTATTCCACACTGCCTCAAATATTCAGTCATATTTGCTGAGTAGAACTCTCCCCCATTGTCTGATCTTAATGACTTTATTTTCTTTGACTGCTGATTCTCAACAAACTCTTTATATTGTTTGAAGTACTTAAAAGATTCATCCTTAGATCGTAGAAAATATACTGTGCACATTCGGCTAAAATCATCCACAAACAATAAAAAATATCTAGCTTTGCCTAGAGATAAATTCTCCATAGGCCCACATAAATCTGTGTGGACCAGTTCTAGGACCTCCTGACTTCTGCTAGTGCTTATTGGAAATGGGAGTCTAGTTTGCTTCCCCTCACAGCAAACAATGCAACTGGCCTTTCCGGTATCACATTTAACATCAAAACTAACACCTTCAACTGCTCCATTTTTCAATTTATTCAAATCACTGGCATTTATATGTCCCAACCGTCGATGCCAAGTAATGTTTGAGGTTTTAACTGCTGCTGCTAACTGTTGTTCTGACCTCACTACAATGAGTCTGTACACACCGTTTTCTAAGTGTGCTTCACCAATGCAATCGTTTTGTCGATTATAAATTAAGCAACCATGTTTGTAAAACATCACTCTGTTGCCGCTTGCTATGATTCTACTCACCGATAGTAGATTGGTGGTAAGGTTGGGTACGCATAAAACATTGTTTACATCAATTGCAAACTCTTTATTACCGACACGCGTCATGATCTGTAGGTCTCCAGAGCATGCAACTCGCACTTTGGTTTGGTTTGCAACGACAATTTCTTTAGTCTTGGGTTCATATCAAATATTTGACAATAAATTCACGTCTGAAATTATATGTGTGCCCCTAAGACTACCCACTGACCTAAGTACCAGTCTAATTGACTAAATTCCTTTGTAAGGAAAACTGCACTAAATGCATTCGACTGCGTTTTTCCTGTCCCCGGACATTGATTTTTGAAATGTCCAGTTGTTTGCATTTATAACAACGGATATTTTTTTTCTGCGCCATGTTGTTTTCACTTGAATTTGACAGATTGTTGGAACTGTATGGCTTTGACGTTCCGTAATCCGTTCACTCTGGCACCGCCATTTTTTGCTGTACTGCCAACATTACGTCGATGGGAACTTTTAGCGGCAAATGCACCTTCCGACTTAACCTTAAAATCTGCACTCATGTCTAATAGTTTAGTTTTAATTGAATCAGCACTGATGTCAATTCCCGAATGCTCAATGGCCATAATCAGTGGTCCAAATTTATCTGGCAAACCGGCTAACATGAGTGACCCAATCCACTGGTCATTTATTTCGAAGCCGGTGCCTATCAACTTCTGAGCCGTTTCTATGATCTGGCTGACATAGCTGGTCATGGTCTCGTAGTTTTCAAGGCGTATGTTTATAAGATTTCTCAGCAAACTGATCTTTCGCGAATATCCAGAATCGTCGAACATTTTTTTTAACGTTATCCACAAGTCATAAGTTGTTGTCGGTTGCTTGCTGCACGTAAAGACCTGCGTCGATTGTCAATATTAGTTTTGCTTTTGCCTTTAAATCATCTGCTTTCTGTGCCGGAGTAGCTGACGACGGCAAAGGTTTTTTGATAGCGTCCGCCATTCCCTCCAACACGAGAACATTTTCTGCCGCGAAACACCAGTCATCGTAATTCTCGCGCCCCTTCAGTTTCGGAACATTCGCCAAGTAATTGGTCGACATTTTAATGGAATACACTAAACTTTTACTGAGTACTTTTACTAGATTATCAAATTCTAATTGTCTGGGCCCATAACCTATTAAAACACATTGGTGGTTTTCTCAGACTAACTTTTATTCGGTTCGTTCAATAAAAATAACCTGTAGGTACAAATAGACGACAGGTACAACCATATATTATTTTGTTACAATCATCTTAATCTATGATACCTATTTAACAAACAAACATTAAAAAAAATACAGACGAATTGATAACCTCCTCCTTTTTTGAATTCGGTTGAAAACATGAAGATATAATATAGGTATAAATGGAGCCAACACTTGAGAACAAAAGCTTGAAACCAACTGTGGGCTGATGCTCTCTTTCTGAATGCATACATAAGAACGAGACAGTGGTAGATGTTTTCTTTATCTTATGTACGCATTTAGAAAGAGAGCATCTGCCCACAGTTGGCTTCACTAAGGTATTTAGAGTGTTGCCTCCACTTTTATCTATAACCTTCTTGGTTGAAAACAAACAAGGCGCATGGGAGCGAGTGACAGCGAGTCGAAGTCGACTAGTCGAGAACTAATACTTAGGTACTTATACTCTTTGTCGAGGACTGAGGTAGAGGTTTGCACCGGAGCAATGACCACCGGTGAATATATTCGGTGAAAACACCGATTGATAACCGGTTTTATTGAAGGAATATTTTTAATAATGTTATGAAATAAAAGGAAGGGTTGTTATCCAATTCTGTTGTGCATGCGCTAAACTTATTTTAAGCTATTTATATCTCTTTCTCTCCAATTAAACAAGACAGAGACAGATGTTAATAAGAGCTGACAATTTAAGCTGTAGTACCTACAATTCTCCAAGTAATACAACCTAAACCTCGCGGCTGCCGGCAGCGACGAGTTACAATTTTGATTCGGTTACTTATCAAGTTCGAAAAATATTTGACCGAATTTAATTTTAGGTAGGTACCTACTTAAAACTTTTCAACTATTATCGTTTCTTTTTTTTTTACTTCATCGATCCACGTCTGCCACTTTATCAGTTGACTTATTATCAATTCGATTTTTCTCGTTACTCTGACGTTTCATTTGGTCGAAAAACTTTTTACCGAAGTTACACTTAGCCGAAATAACATTTGTTCGAAGTATTATGTTTCCGAACATTCATTATACCACTGTTTGAATCAATGATAAGCGGTACTCCACAAAAAAAAAGAGCGAAAAATACGTCGTTAAAAAAACAAAAATTCTAAAAAATTTATTGTTAAAATGAGGACGAGGAGTGTAGGTACAGTTTAAATATTTATAAATATATGAACACTATAATTATATGTACCTATAGTAATTATACAGTACCTACTAAGTACCTTTAGTTGGTTAAAATCTAGTATGTGGAAACATGAATTTTATTAGGCGGGAGTAGGGGGGGGGACCTCCCGAACCCCTGGTATCACTCCCATGACAGGAAAAAAAAATGTAACCTAACCTCAAATACTAGGTAAAGTTGCCTAAAAGGCGTCGACTGTCGGCATCGGGTACGAAAATTGGCACAAAGACGGCCGCCATCAGGTCGACGAAGCTCCGGCTCCGTCGACTTAAGAGAATAAATTTCTTAAACCATAACCTTGTTTTTTTACTTGATCTGAGAAGCTTGTAAATCATTATATTATTTTCAAATTATACGTTAATAAATAAAATAATAAGTACCTACTAATAATGTTTTTATTGTTATATTTAAAAACGTTATACACACTCAAATTATTATCGTAGATTTCTGTCTATTATTAGACGAATTTGTTCAGTTAGAGCTTGCAAAGCTTCGACTAGGGTCTTTAAATACTTCGTGCACGCATCATCTCTCAAGTTCACTGCGTTCGTCAATGGCGATTAACCTTTCGGTCAAACTACCTATTTGAGAATGACGCTAAGCTGGGGGTGTACGTTGTAATAATCGCCGCCGCGCTTGTATCCAACGGCGCTGGCGGTGGCGAGTAGCTCAAAAAACAATCAAATACATGAAATATTCAAAGTCAAAACATTTATTTGCTTTTATTAAATGCGGTTATAAAAGATGTTAGGTACATTATTGTAGAGCAGAGACACATTTATTACGATATTGAGAAAGGGGAATTATAAAACGAGCGATTAAAAAAAAGCTTTGCGACTGATGATGACATACTGTATTAATAACTTGAGCGGTATGAATTTGAGTAAGCGAAAAATTAACTAAACTAACGACGAATATTGATTAATAATAAAATCCAGAACAAGCTTACAAAAAGTGGATTGTGATAAAACCATTTCATATATTAAAATTTTATCCGAGCGACTACATTACTAAGTGAGCGACTGGAAATACAGAGAGGGCAACTTCAATATTAAGATAGAATCGGTTTCCTGTGGCCCACCGTACCACAGGCCATACCCCTGGTGGTATGGTGGGTCGTTTGGGTTAGGTTAGGTTAGAACTGTGACCATCAAAGCGCTCAAACTCAAATTAATGTTTGTAAGATACTATTCTGTTGATTTTTCGTCACTTACAGTCAGTCGCTCACTTAGTAATTATATAACCCAAATTAATTAATTTTGACACTTAAAATTGTAATTTACAGTCACTCGTTTTATTGCTACCCATTGAGAAATAAGCGATAAAAGCAACCATTTATTTTAAAAATAAATGTTTGCTCATTGCTGGCCGGAATAGCAGTCTCAGCTGTCTGGTTAATTGCCGGTTGTGCAGTGACGGCGAGCAATGAGTAACCATATATTCTAAAGGTTTTTTCTTATTTATCAATTTAATCATCAAAAAGAACCATTCATTTATTCATCTTATTTACAACATTTGAAAGAATTATATATATACAAAGCTTAAAATAAATTAAAAAATATATATATATTATATACAATGGACGGCTCACAGGGCATCAAAAAACTCGTCCGCATCGCTCACAATGGGACAAGTGCCCAGAAGGCTAGCAGCATTACCACGTTGAATGGCAATGCTAATTCTTTGGCCCAAGAAAAGGCCAGCCCTCTGGTCACGTGAAGAGTCGACCAGCCGCTTAGAAATGTCTTTAAAAACAAGGTGAGCACTCGGACCCCATGGCCCTAGTGTTTCAACCCCAAACGGCTCAAACATATAACTACCAAGAAGGTTGTTATATTTACGCCGTTTGAGGTTTTCGGCACCCGCAGCAGCCGCCCCAGCACAACACGACGTGCTAGGAAGATGGGATGGCGCAAGGGTGTCGACACAAGTTGCATCCCACACCAAAGATCTACCCAACTTCCACGGCATTATGGTCATTCCATCTGGTCTCTTACCATCGTCACGTGCCAAGCCATTAGGTTCTAACACAGCTGGCACGCCGGCGGAGGCAAGAGCACGACGGATGATGTCATTAATGCTGGCGTGCCGTGCTATCCGGCCTGCGCTTTTACAGCAGGAAAGGCCATGGTGACCGAGGCAGTCGACAACTTCACCACATTGACAGCGATGCGGGGCCCCGCAAGGTGCGCCCAGACGTAGGCATGTAGCGAGCCGGAATGTAGTGTCACTGAGCATAGTACCTATGTTAGGTGACGGCAGTGCCTGAAGCCAGAGGCCCGACTCCCACTCACCCACAGCCAGCAAGCGGGCACGCTCAGCAGAATTGGTGGACGTATTAATAAGTTTATTCCGTACCAACCTGCAGAGCGGCTCATCCCACTGTCTCTGGGAAGATGGGTTCACGGGCCGAACCGTACTTGGGCAAGCCACTTTCCAGGCGTTCACCGCATCAGTCAAGCACGGCACTTCAAAGTCAACCAGTGACGAGGATAAGATTTTTGTGGTTAACTTTTCGGTGCTGTGGACGGAGGACAGGAACGCCGGCAAACTAACACTGGAAATTTTGCGGACCCCGAGACCACCAAAACGAATGGGCAGTGTGGCTTGGAGCCACGCTCGGTCATCCAGGGCCACATTAAGAATTGTAGTTAGTGTATCTCTAACAATTTGATCAATTTTGTCCAAAAGGTGTGGCTGCTGCCATAAAGGTGAAGAGCGAAGGTAATACATGAAATTTGGACCAAAACAACAATATCTGATGAGGGTAAATGCCGAATGTAAATTAATTTTGGAGAGTCTATCCGAAATATCGTCAAAACGTCTGATTTTTTCGTCAATGAAAGGTGCAAAACTATCTTCCAAAATTGGGGAACCAAGGAGGTGCAGTGAACTTTTTTCTAAAATTAAATACAATACAATAAATACATTAAATTTTGATCTGTGGAGCTACTGCATTAAATTTATCTAAAATCGTTTGTCTGTCGGTATTGTCACAAAGAAAAAATTCACATTTGGAGGGATTCAGGTCTAGGCCAATAGATTCAAATTGCTGTTTCAGGAGTTGAAAATCTTTCAAAACGGTGTCTATATCACCTCCTAGGGTTCCGTCGTCTAAATACCATACGTTAAATTTGGAATTTAGTTTTTGTATTATAGGATGAATAGCCAAACTGAAAATAACTGGCCCAAGAGGATCACCTTGTTGGCATCCGACTGCAGATTCCAAAACATTGTCCTTATAAAGTAATTTTGAAGGGTGCCTGTAACACTGCCATAAAAAACCATACATTTCGGGTAATTCTTTTTTAACTTCGGCCAATAAAGTGTCTCTATTGACGGAGTTGAAGGCGTTCTTAACGTCAACCTTAAGAATGACCTCACCTTTGTTGGATTTTAAAAAAGTGGAAAGGGCATGTACGGCAGTCTCGCAGCCCCCTCTCGAACCAAAGCCAAGCTGCAGGGGCTGAAACTTGTTGGTAAGTTTACGCCTGTAGGTGCACCCCACGTCGATAGGACGAATGCCGCCGTCCTTCTTGCGTAGGGCGCATTTTGCCCCATACAAGACATCGACGACGGCATCGTTCACACCGCCGCAGAGCATAAGTTTAACCAGAGCCGCAAGCTCCTTCAACAGTGACTCACCAGCATCCCCGGCGGCCGAGCTCAAAAGGTCCTTTAAATGCTGTGGAGTTAAGCCGTCGAGGCCGCCAGCGGAACCACTCCGGAAGGAACCCACGGCTGCTAATAACTCGGGAACTGAAAAATTAAAAAAAGTCGAATCCAGGTCGGGAGGGTCGGGAGGGTCGGGAAAGGTGAGACCATCCGCAGGCGCTGGGTGTTTACTCTCCAGAGCTGAAAGAGTTTCTGGAGAGTAAGGCGCCACCACATCGCTGCTGAATAAAATCCTAGCAGCTCCCCTAATATCACCCTCGCTTAACTTTGATTCCACAAGAGAACACAAACCTTTTGATGTGTGGTTATGCAATACAGGAAATTTTGTGTCTAAAATAAGAGTCGAATTGATGCAATTATCTTTAATTTGGTTGGTTAATGTCTTTTTGGTAGCCAAATTTTTTTGGACATGCAGAATTCTATAAGGTAAGGTAAGTAATTGCTCCCAGGCACTTTGAGAATTCTCCTGGGTCGCAAGACAAATACCTTGCGCCAAATTTAAAGCAACAGAACGTCTTGCGCCCCGGGGAACTCTCTTTAAAACAGGGGTAGATTTTTTTAATTTAGACAAAATTTTCCAAAGTGATATTTCAGAAGGTGTTGGGGAAGTGGTTTCAGGGCACAAAGGTACACTATGAGATTTGTGAATCCTGCCATAGTGTATCCTTAGTCCCCGTTCGCCTTTAAAAAAGCGTGCCTGTGAGCAATGGGGGCATCTTACCAGGGCATCCAACGATGTGGCAGGTTGACTAAAACTGATAACGGCGTCGCTACAGCCGGCTACAAACATAAATTAATTAAACTTAAAAGTTAATAAATACACTATAGAATAAACTTATAACACAATCACTATAAAAGAAAACTAAATAAAAATTTAATAATCACAAAGGAAAGTAGGTAAAAGTCGTCACTTTACGTCAACTCAAACTGTGGTGCAGACGCGCAGGGAGCCTGGGCGCACGCTCCACAGTAAGCAGAGCGCAAGCCCAGCAACTATTCGTCGATCTCACTCGTTGTCACTCCCACATCCAGCATTTCTTTCCCGAGCCGACAAGCCACACACATTATGCCTTCGATCTCCTCATCAAAGAGCACTTTGAACTGTCCGGAGAACTTCGCGGCTTGTTCCGATGCAGGGAAACCGTTTGGTGGTTGATCAGCGTGGTCTGGGTGACCAGTATTCGATTACATGTTACACTTCGGCCCTGCCGGGAACGGTCACGACTTCCCAGTATAACTGAATGATGGTCAAGGATTGTGTTAATATTTCTTTAGAGGCGAGTGTCCTCTAGTATAAAGTTTATGGGTAAATGACAACACCGAGCGAGTGTAGAAAATGGAATGATTTATTAAAATAAAATGAGCCCTATTATATTACAAACTTAAACCTATGCGTAGTGATATACCTAAATGCTAAAATATGTACAACCAATCAGAGCGCAGGATTCCGAAGTATTTAGATCGATCGCGGTCGCGATTCACTCCGCGGGTCAAACCATAAATATCCCGCGCTTCTAAGGGGCGCTTTAGTCTGCGTTCGCGCTCCGTGGCGGAAGGGCGCATGTGTATGCTTTCAGGATGGCGGCGCGCGGAGGTCGCGCTACCGCTACATAGCTCCCCCTCAAGCGAAGCGTACGTTATTTTTCACTCTGCGGCCGGATCTTGTGACGTAGGTGTTGTTGCGCGTTGAACTCGATGGATGAAGTGCAGCTGATGAGTTGGAGTTGCAGTTAGCTTGAGTCGACATCGGTGCGATCGGTGGCGGTGTTGCTGACGCTGTCGGTGCCGGCGGCGGTGGCGACGGCGGCGACGAGAGTGGCGTTATTGTAGTCTGTGTGTTGTCACTGTTGTCTTCGTTGTATAGATGTGCTGGTTTTAATCTGTCGACTGACACAACGGCGGTACGTAACGGTAGTTGCAGTGTGAATAGTTTTCCATCTTCGCTGCGGTGTAGTACTTCAAACGGACCGTCGTAGGGTGGCGTGAGCGGTCTGCGCACGGTGTCGTTGCGCAGAAACACATGTGTACAGGTTGCGAGATCTTTGTACACGAATGTGTTCGCGTTCGTTGAGTGCGTTCTTCTCACAGGCGACAACGACGACATTGTTTCAGTCAGCTGGCGAACAAACTCGGCGTCTTCGATATTCGGCGTTGTAGGCACGAAGAAATCAGACGGGATGCGTATTGTTGTACCGTATGTCATCTGGGCCGGGCGGTGCGAAGTCCTAGGAGAACTGTAGGTAATTCTTCACTCCAGCGTGTTGAGGCCGATCGCGCCATCAACGCGGACTTTAGTGTTCGGTGCCATCGCTCGACTTGACCATTTGCCTGCGGGTGAAATGCAGTGGTCCGAATGCGAGTGGCACCAAACTTCTTCATCAGCGACGTAAACAGTGCAGACTCAAACTGTCGTCCTTGGTCCGTAGTAATTCGTAGCGGGCAGCCGAATCGCGATATCCATCCGTCGTACACAGCTTTCGCTACTGTTTCAGAGTGATGTCACGCGTAGGTATCGCCTCGGGCCATTTGGTGCAGCGGTCGATCTACGGTCCCGGTTCATAGAAGGCCAGAAGTACTTCGTTGCTATGATTTTTCTTGATGTTCGAACTCCGGGATGACTTAATTCATGTTGCGCTTTGAAGGCGGCAAGACGATAAGTTGATGGTAAATAAGGTCGAATGTTCGCTGTAGATGTTTCGCATAGTATAGGTCGTTGAACTCCGGGCATAGTCAGTCGGGTAAAGTTGAGTTTGGGGTTGTTCAGGCAAGCTTGTAACTCAGCATCGTTTTCATATTCTTGAACGAGTTTGTTGTAGTCGATAGTTGAGTTCAGTAGTTCGACTTCTGATATCCGTGATAACGCGTCAGCTGCTTCGTTTTTATCGCCATGAATGTACTTGATGTTTGTGCAGAATTGACTTATGTAGTGAAGTTGTCGCTCTCTTCTTGGTGTGTCGGTACTGCTCGGCGTTCTTTTAAGCGCGTACGTTAGAGGTTTGTGATCGGTGCAGATCGTGAGGTCATTGCCCTCTATCAGTCGACGTAAATTCTTAACAGCTGTGTACATCGCAAGTAGCTCGCGGTCGTACACACTGTATCTTCGCTGCGTCTCGCTCATTGTCTTGGAGTAGTAGGCGAGTGGTTTCCACACGTTGTCAACCTTCTGTTGAAGTACGGCGCCGAGACTAGTATCAGATGCGTCGGTAAGTAAACAAAGCGGAGCGTTTTGTATTGGATGCGTCAGAACGGTCGCCTCGAGTATGCTTTGGCGGCATTGTTCGAAGGCTTGTTCGGCCTCAGGCGTCCAGGCGATTGGTGATTTGTCGTTCTTTTTGCTATTGTGTAGGTACTTGTTTAGTAGGTTTTGATGTTCGGCTTGATGAGGTAGGCAGCTGCGGTAAAAGTTGATCATGCCTAAAAATCTTCTGAGTTCTTGTATTGTAGTTGGTTTCGGATAGGTGATTATTGCTTGAATGCGATCTTCAGTGGGTTTGATTCCGTCTTGCGTGACTTCGTATCCGAGAAATTGTATTTTGTTCGTGCCGAATTCACACTTATCGATGTTGAGTGTGACGCCATAGTTGTTCAATCGTTCAAGTACTTGATGTAGGTGGCGCTGGTGTTCTTCTTCATTCGTTGAGTAAACAAGTAAATCGTCGACGAAACAAAATACTATGTCATCGAGTCCACGTAATACTTCGTGCATGAAACGTTGAAACGTTTGACCTGAGTTGCGTAGGCCAAACGTCATGCAGTTAAACTCGAAGAGACCGAATGGTGTTATAATGGCGGTCTTCGCAGCGTCTTTTTCATCGATTGGTATAGAAAAATATGCCATCTTCATGTCCAGTTTTGAAAAGACTTTTTTCCCGTGTAGTTGGTACGTAAAGTCTTGAATTCTCGGAATTGGATAGCGGTCGGGTACAGTCACGGCGTTAAGTCTTCGGTAATCGCCGCATACACGTAGTGAACCATCTTTTTTCTTGACGACGTGTAGTGGACTGGCCCATGGACTCTTCGAAGGTTTGCAGATACCCATCTCCATCATCTTTTCGAATTCGAGTTTTGCGGCGTTGTATTTGTTCGGAGGAAGGGGGCGTGGCCTCGAGTAAATAGGTTGTCCTGTTGTTTCTATGCGGTGTGTTACGTCGTGTTTAGCCGGAGTCTTGAGTGACATGGGTCGCAGAATGTCTGGATACTTCTTCAGGATGTCATGATAGGCGTGGTTACGGTCGATTATGTAGACGGTTTCTTCAGTTGACTGTACTTGGACGGCGTTAACGCTGAGATCGGTAACGCGGTCGATTAGTCTTCGGTGATGTAAGTCGACTAGTAATTTGTGATTTACTAGAAAATCTGCGCCCAGTATCGATGTCTTCACGTCAGCGACGACGAATGTCCATCTGAATTTTCTACGTAAACCTAAGTTGAGCTCGAGTGTACGCTCTCCGTAGGTACATATTTCTGTGCCGTTCGCTGCGAATAATTTGTAGGTGTTTTCTGTCGGCTTCAAATATTGTTTGTTTCTTGCTGCTAACACAGATATGTCGGCTCCGGTGTCGACAAGAAACTTCTCTCTGTTGTTAATGTCAGTGATGCATAGGCGGTGGCTTCGTTGATTAACATCGACTCCCGCCACAGTCGATGTATGTTCTAGTTTTCCCGCTTCTTTGTTGAACACGGGGACTCACACCTGCGAGCTTCTTCTCCGAATCGGTGGTGATACCAACACAGCCAATCAGCGTCGCCCGGCTTGCTTGGCGCGCGGGAGTTTTGGCGCGAACCGCTGCGTTGCCGCGACGCGGACTGGTGGCGGGAACGGGGGCGAGGGCGGCGGGGGTACGCCGCGCGCTGTTGTTGACTCGTGCGTAGGTCAGCGATCTCGAGTGATAATTTTTCGATTTGTTTTGATAACAAATCGACTTGTAGGTTCGTCATGGATGCAGCATTCTGTTGGCTTTCGCGTTGACTTGACGTGGTTGCGGTGGAGACTGCGGCGACTGATGCTGGCTCGAAGTGCTCCATCATTTTGTCGGCCATTGCAGCTAGTATCTCGAGCGTGGATTCGGTGTTCACAGAGAGCACGGCGCGGACTTGCGTGGGCAGCTGGTTGAGCCACATGACTTGGAGTGCTTCATCTGTTAGGAGTTTCCTGCTCAAATCACGCATCTTGCGGAGTAGCTGGGTAGGTTTCTGGTCGCCGAGTTCGAGGCCGCCGAGTAATTTCTGTAGCTGGCGATGGTCTGATTCCTGGTATGTTGATATCAGCCTGTTCTTGAGTGCGGTGTACTTGCCAGAACTAGGTGGATTGAGGATGATATCGCCAATTTGTTCTAGATCGTTGTAGCCCAGCTGTGTGACGACGAGATTGAATCTCTGTTCTTCTCCAATTTTGCTAGCGGCGATGGCGGCTTCAAATTGAGCGAACCAGAGACGGGGGTTTTGGCGCCAAAAAGGTGGTATTCGTGCTGGTAATGATACCGTAGCCACGTCGCTCTTCGCTGTCACGGTTCCTTGGGCGTCACAGAAATCTTCGGCATGATCCCTTGACATGATGCTGTTTCACTTGATCTCGACGGTTCTTCACTATTAGAAGTATCTGAAGGTAGGCGTCTTGATTCAGGATTGTCGGGTCACCAATTTAGAGGCGAGTGTCCTCTAGTATAAAGTTTATGGGTAAATGACAACACCGAGCGAGTGTAGAAAATGGAATGTATTAAAATAAAATGAGCCCTATTATATTACAAACTTAAACCTATGCGTAGTGATATACCTAAATGCTAAAATATGTACAACCAATCAGAGCGCAGGATTCCGAAGTATTTAGATCGATCGCGGTCGCGATTCTCTCCGCGGGTCAAACCATAAATATCCCGCGCTTCTAAGGGGCGCTTTAGTCTGCGTATATATTATTATACTCTTTGGTCTGCGTTCGCGCTCCGTGGCGGAAGGGCGCATGTGTATGCTTTCAGGATGGCGGCGCGCGGAGGTCGCGCTACCGCTACATTTCTATATATACCATGTAATATTGTTATACATAATTATTAAAATAAATAATAGAAGGACGCTAGTTGAATTAGCGGAAAAGATTTTTTAAATAAATAAAATTTATAATGTCAGTCACACACAACTTGACAGCTGTCATATCTTTAATCAAAAATCTTCTTCTTCTAATGGTCTTTTATTTATCATCAAAATATATTATGTAGGTAGATTTAGATACATTAGACAGTTGAGTGTTGACTTTTTAGATGTATGATTTACTTTTAATCTAAGGAAAATCCAAGGAGTTTCCAGTCATACGATACCTACCTAGATCTTGTAACCAAATGTCTTAGTCGAAGACGATTTAAAAAAACGGGACTCGCCCACCGAGGGTTCCGTACATATTTGCAGATAGGTATATATCCATACTTCCATACTAATCCATACTTTAATAGGTATTATAAATGTGAAAGTAACACTGTCTGTTACACTTTCACGATAAAACGGCTGAACCGATTTTGATGAAATTTAGTATGAAAGTAGCTTAAACGCTGGTGAAAGACAGCTCTACTTTTTAATCCACGATTTCGTCTGCATTCGCGATAACCGATATTCACGCGTACGTTATCGCGGGCAAAAGCTAGTTATAAATAAAGACTATATTTTTTTATGATTTAATTACAAATGTAAAGTTTTGACGACACGGTTGGCGCAGTGGCTGAGCGATCGACTGCTGCGCAGCGTGTTGCGGGTTCGATTCCCGCCCAGGGTAAACATTTGTGTGATGAGCACTTGTGTTTGCCTTGTGTCTGGGTGTTGTTTATCTATATATGTATGTATTTACAAAAAAAAAATGTATTTGTGGATGTATATCAGCTGTCTGACACCCATAGTACAGGGTCTCCCTAGTGTGGGGTCAGATGGCCGTGTGTGAAAATGTCCCCACATATTATATATTATTATTAAAGTTTTAAGACTTTTCCCTGAACTCGTAGTATAAGACGATATTACTTGCCTTCATAGTTCTAGGTAGAGATGATCATTAAAAGTTATAACGCTTAATTTAACAGAATATTGTTTTTTAACGTTTTACTTCATTAATAATAACTGAGCGTCTTCAACTTCGTTAATAATAACTGAGCGTGTGAACGTCTATAATTGAGACAATAGCGCCTTATTTGGCTTTAATATTTAATATGTGCGTAGACCAAGGAGTTTTCCCGGATCTAATGAAGTTTAGTAAGGTTATACCTCTTTTCAAATCCGGTGACAGTAAAGACACTAATAATTATAGACCCGTGTCCGTGCTGCCGGCTTTCAGCAAGGTTTTTGAAAGGATTATGCTTAATCAGATGCTTAATCATTTTAACACTAATGGCATTTTACACGATCAACAGTATGGCTACACCAAAGGACGACTGACGCTGGTGTCACTTTATTAAAACACATATTTACTGCGTGGGAAGAGGCGCAAGATGCCATAGGAATTTTTTGTGACCTCTCCAAGGCATTTGCGTAAATCATGACACACTAATTTTGAAACTTGAGCATTACGTACTAGGTAGACTTGCTCTTAGTTTAGTAAAATCTTATTTGATTAATAGGCAGCAGCAAGTCCAAATAAATGGGGTGAATTCACATGGTTTAAAGGTAGAAATGGGGGTTCCACAAGGCTCAATTTTGGGTCCTTTCCTCTTTTTAGTGTATATTAATGATCTTCTTCATCTGTTGAAAAACCAACCACAAATGGTGTTATTTGCTGATGACACTTCTTTAATATTTAAGATAGACAGACGAGCCCAGAACCTAGACCACGTAAATAGCGCCTTATTGCAAGTCCAAAATTGGTTCACGGCGAATAATTTAGTATTGAAGGAAAAAAAACTAAGTGAATCAGATTTACTTTACCAAATGTCAAAAGTAATGACTGTGACATAGTATTGAATAATGAGAAGCTGGAATTCGTTGATAAAACTGTTTTCCTGGGGATCACGTTCGACTCAAGGCTACTATGGGGTCCTCATTTAACATCTCTCGCTGGACGGCTAAGCTCGGCAGCATATGCTGTCAGAAAAATTCGGCAATTTACTGACGTGGATACCGCGAGACTGGTCTACTTTAGTTATTTTCATAGTATAATGTCTTACGGTATTTTACTGTGGGGACGACCTGCAGACATCGAGTCTATTTTTATTCTGGAGAAAAGAGCCATCAGAGCCATTTACAATCTCCGTATGCGCGATTCTCTAAGGGAACTGTTTAAGGAAATTAACATAATGACGGTACCTTGTCAATACATCTATGAAAACATAATGTACGCTAGAAAAAATCTGCATCTTTTTAGTAAAAGGGGTGAAAGACATAATTATAACACTAGAAATAGGGACCAACTAGTTCAACCGAGTTTCAGACTGGCTAAAGTAGATACTTCTTTCATGGGGTATTGTTTAAAATGTTACAATAAAATACCTCCCCACATTGTTCAACTAAATGAGACAAAATTTAAGTCTTATATAAAACGCACACTATGCAGCCGAGCATATTATTCATTGGGTGAATACATCACTGATAAAAATGCTTGGCTGGATGCTGGTCTAGCTCCACAGCCATAAGGGTTCATAGATTCATTGATTAGCATTTTTAATTATTTTTGGAGCTGCTGAAGATATAGATCTACATTATCTTTGCATTGTATAAACTCAATGTGTTAGTATTATATAATTTTTCATAGCACATACATGTGAGCACTATGTTATTTAAAGCTAAGTACCATTTACGAGGTATGTCTTTCATTGACTTGAATGTGCCCTGGCGGTTGGGAGTATGTCATGCTCACTGGAATGTCTCGCTGACGGTGGCGCGCGTGTTGGATCATTCGGTTCCCTTCAAAATGGTTGAGTCGAATGATGCCGATCCGTGCGTCATGTTCGTGAACGGGCGCCGTTAGTTGGGACTGGTCATCTCTTAGCTGCCTCGGTTATTCTAATTTTATTTTGAATTGTTTATTATGATTATATTTTTATCTAAACCTCTTTTAACGTACACGACTTGTTACATTGTTCTCACATTGTACCCTAGATTCAATATGAATGATGTAACCGAAATTTGTAACATATTATTGATTTTAAAAGAGTGTTGTTCATGGAGTTTCTTGCTCGTTCTTCTCCATAGAAACCTACTGTTTGGAACGAGCAACTAGCTTCAACTTTCTGACTGACTGACTCTGACAATTCAAAAGTACCTGTAAATGGTTTATTTGAAATAAATGATTTTGAGTTTGAGTTTGAGTTTGAGATTTCCGTTAAAAGTTATTACAACGAACCTCTTCGAATTGGGCGAGCAATATCATTGTTTATTTTAACACCCTCTAGTGGCTCGCGTGAAAGTTTATTCTAAAAGTTTATATTACAAGTGTTTGCAGATGGCGTTGTTCTTAATACAAGCGATTATGATCGATATAAAGCCAAGATTGTTGAGTTGCAATTGAAAATTGCCTGGCAAAAAAAAACTTTTAACACACGTTAAAAGTTATTCATAGAATTGTAAGACTTATGTTATGGTAATAGTATCAGTTTTTGGTTGAAAACTTAAAACAACTTTTAATGTTTGATCGTCAATGTCAATTTATTTCCTGCAAATTGTATTCTGCGATTCGCTGATTGTGTTCATGAGTGTCTGTGATAGTGAGATACCTGTGTTATTTAATAATATGACTTCAAGACGTATTAATGCCGTAATTTGGAACTCGTACCACCAATAACCAACGGAACATGCTTAAACATTTAGGATTTCATAAAAAATAACAAGACACGGGTCGTGTTAAAAATAATGAACTTCTTAACAGTTATATTTTTAACTTTTAACCATTAATATTTTTTAACGTTTAATCACATCATTGGTTCTAGGTCAACGGGAAGTACCCTATATATTTTGATTCCCTAGTGATAGTGTCGAAATATACGGTTTTTGCGGCATATATGCCGCAAAAACCGTATCTTTTTTTCACGTTAAACATAGAAGGTAGGTTTTTTTACAGCTTTAAGGGACCGTAGACTTGAGGTATGGTTTTAATTTCCACTCGATACCTCCACGCGTTCCAGAGATAAAGGGTCTTGACCACAGAAATCTAAAAAACAGGAGAAGTGGCAAGGGGGCGTGTCGGCGTCAGAGGCCCGAAACGTAAGGTGGGTGGACCATGGAAGGCCTTGCTCCTTTGAAGGCCAACTATTAAAAAGTCATAGTTATTGTCATGTGATGACAAATTCCTTATACTCGCACTAAGATCCATCAAAATTAAGGACACAGACGCGGCGGCAAGTCGCTCGCATGGCTATTTTGTTAACTGTGGCCCTCGCTTCGTAGACTTCGATCGTCGACGTTAAAATTGTAACTCGCGCGTACAGCAAAGCGCAAGTTTTTTATTGAATAACCTATTATTTTCTTTTTTTTTACTGTGAATTGTCACACAAGGATTTGTTATGGTAATAAAAATAATGTTTCGATTTCATTAAAATATCGGTATTGTTCCTAGGAAAGCCGGTGGTTCCTTATAAAACCAATCAAAATGTTTGACGATTGGCCTTGCAAGGGTAGGTACTAGGAACATCTACAAATTATTAAAATATTATCTTTTAGTTTTCAGTTATAAATACGAAAGGGCAAAGTTAAAACTATGATCTTTTATGGAAAGGTAATGTTTGAAAAAATCGTTATAAGAATAAGTCTATATTGAACAGATGATTTTTTATATTTATAAGTTCAGATTTTAAGAATGTAGAACCTGGCAAAAGAGGAAAGAAGTTAGAGTGTCAATTATTTTATTTAAAAAATAAAAAGCTTGTCATAAATGATAATTGTTAGTTTGGCCTTCTTAGGAACATTTTGGCCTTACAAAGAACGGACCCATAAGAAGGCCATTAGGTCAATTTTTATTTTTATAATTTCATTCTAAAACGCTTTGGCAACTTATTTGATATCGACGTAATACTCATTACTATAATTTTCTATGAATATATTCTTAGTTATACGATGGTGATCAAGGAATGTTCGATGAGTTTTTTATAGATGATTATACACTTCTGGACACATCTATTGGCCCACCTTGTATTTTCAGTTTCGTTTGGTCCTAGCTAAAATTTTATATTAGGTCGAGCAAAAAGTTTTTTTGCAGTTTTGTACCTGGCACATTCACAATTTCATTCAATAGTCTTTTTTTGAATTTCGAACACAGAATTTAAAGAAACTAAAGACAATTTGGAGCCTGTTTGTTGATATCAAACAATCGAATACTAAGAAAACTTGGTTTTATTGGTTTACTTGGATTTAATTCTTGAAAAAGTGATTGATATCTTTGGTGTTGCAACAAACATTACTTATTCTTAACATTAAGGTGAGGTTCTATCAATAATCTATGGATACTTCACCTGAAGTCGCCGCCCAAGCTGTGGCACTTATTCAGGCCGGACACAGCCAAAGAAACGTGAGTGCTCAACTTAATTTAAGTCGATTTGCGGTCCGAAATGTTTATCGGAGGTACCTAGAGACTGGCGGCTTTGTTCGTCGCCAAGGAAGGCCACGATCTCGGGTCACAACTGAAAGGCAGGATCGATTCATCGTGACGACCAGCTTGAGAAATCGTCACCTTACCTCCATTGAGATACAAAACCAACTTCGCGACTTCCACGGAGTATCTGTGAGCGCTCGAACTGTTCGAAGAAGGAACGCGATATGGTACCACACAAGCCAGCTAATGGGCCCAAACTAACGCGAGCCCACCGAACAGCGCGCCTTCATTTCGCACGCAGTCATTTAAATTGGACACAGCAAGATTGGAGCCGTGTACTCTTTTCTGATGAGTATAAAATTGTGTTACATGGATGTTAGAAGGTCTACCGACGTAAGGGAGAGCGTTTCGCACAATGCTGCTTTGAAGAGAGGGTTGCTTATGGCGGTGGCTCATGGACTGTCTGGGGCGGTATATCCGCGAGCGGCAAAACTCAACTTGAGGTTGTTACAGGACCACGGCTGCCAACATTAAATGCTGAAAGGTACATTCGTGAGTGCTTAGAACCTCACGTGATACCATACGCGGACTATGTGGGCCCAAATTTCTTTTTATGCATGATAATGCAAGAGCCCATGCGGCCGGCATCGTCAGGGAATATCTTCGGGATGTGAACATCACAGTTATGGACTGGCCAGCCAGAAGCCCAGACATGAACCCCATTGAGCACACGTGGGACGAGCTAAAAAGACGTGTTAGGGCTCGTCAGCCAGTTGCCCAGACGATGCAGGAGTTGAAAACTGCCATAGAAGAGGAATGGGAGATGATCCCTCAAAATTTCATAGAGCGGTTGACAAACTCTATGCCTAATCGTATGAGAGCTGTGGTAGATGCCCATGGAGGCAACACGCGTTATTAAATTAAACCTTTATTTGATAAAACATGTTTTTTATTCAAAAATCAATTTCCTTTAACAAGGCGCATATCCGACTTGTTAGGCGTAGCTCCATGTCGTATGGTATTCTGAATTTAAATTTAAAACAATACTTACGATCGAAAAAGATGGTAAAATGTATCAGGTTTAAAACTGCATCAACAGTTTTTGTTCAATCTAGCAATCATATTTCGGTAGGGGCCATCGAAACCTAAACTCTAAGGTGGGCCAATAGATGTGTCCAGAAGTGTAATATATTAAGCATTTAATGTTTCGTTTAAATGAAAGAGTTTTTAACGTAGTTTTAGAAAAAGTGGATAGGTATTTTGATTGTTACAACTCTAGTTTTAAGTTGAACGCCGGATTTATAATATTGGCCTTGTATGGAGCCCTGTTCCTTGCAAAACCGTTTGGAAGAGGTTAATAAAACTTAAGTTTAATAAATAGTGATACCGTAAAATGGGGCTCGTCGTCCCAAATACGGGGGGTATTTGGGACGACCCAGGATTTCGAACAAAAATATTGATAACTTTCGTTTGGTGTTTGGTAGGTGTTACGTAAGGGAGAAGTTTGTTAATTTGATTACATTTATCGTATCGTGTATTTTTTAAATACATGAGTTTTGAGGCCCCGCAACAGCGAAATAATATATTTTTATAAGTACATCCGCGACGCTGACATCGCGTCGTCAGGCTACAACACCGCGTAATGTGGGTTCAAATTCGCTTGGCCATAAGATGTTGAACGCACATTGCCCACGCGCTAGCCACGGCACCGAGCGGGTCAGCGCCTTAGTTCGTTTCGTTCGTTTCCCGCCGTGTGCATGATAGGACCTACAACTCCCGTTATGCTAGTCGTCGCCGCCGCAGGGTCTCAAACACTAAAACGTTTTTAAACTGTTTTCTTTTACCCGACTAATAACGTACTGCGTGCTGTACGCAACATTAAGCTGGTCCTTCTAGCCGGATTTAGGATCTCGGCCACGTGTTAGTCGTAACTAAAACCTGTAGTGCACGGATGTCGCTGCTTCGCACACGCCCTAAGGGTGTTACAACACGTAGCAAACG
This sequence comes from Charanyca ferruginea, assembly GCA_947361185.1. Lineage (NCBI taxonomy): Eukaryota > Metazoa > Arthropoda > Insecta > Lepidoptera > Noctuidae > Charanyca > Charanyca ferruginea. Next base: position 2,873,502 of record OX376081.1, on the reverse strand, counting down.
TGCCACGGAGCAGTTGGCTACTAATAAGAGTGAACATTTAAAATCAGTGAAAAGTGGGAAGAGTGTTAAAACCTCGTGTTCGTCAGCGGCGGCCCGTAAAAGGCTTCAATATGAAGCGGCTCAACATCAAGCGCAAATAGACCTCGATTTAGCAGAAAGAAATGCGCAAATAAAGAAAGACTTGGTTTCGAAGAAACTAGAAGTCGACATTGCAGACTTGCAAGAAGAAGACCGCGGCTCGGCCTCGAAAAGTTCGAGAAAAGTCGATTCATGGTTCGAAAACAAGATGGCGTCGAGTCCATCGCTAAAAGTGAGTACGAAGAAAATGTCTGCCCACTTTATTCGATACCGCAACAGTACTTCGTAAGTGAGCGTCCGCCTCAACGTAACGACGGTATCAACCAGCTGACGGAGGCGCTGCAACAAGTATTTACCAGAAGTAACGTTCGTGATAACAACAGAGAACTCCTTGCGCGCCTAGCAACATCAAAAGATTTACCGGTATTCGACGGTGACCCTATGCAGTGGCTGCAGTTCAAGGAGTCATATAAAGAATCGTCACACCTGTGCAGTTATAGCGATGCAGAAAACATCTGGCGGTTACGAAAATGCCTACGTGGTGACGCAAAAGAAGCCGTGTCATCGCTCCTCATCGGCAACACAACACCGCAAGCTATAATTGACACCTTAGAATTACGATTCGGTAGACCCGAGTGTATAATCAATAAAATATTCACTCAACTCAAGAAAATTCACCCACTTCCGACTGCATACCACACGGAGATCGTGTATTTCTCGATAAAAGTCAAAAACTACGTCACAGCTGTTAAAGCTATTAAGTTGCCGGAATACCTACAAAGTCCGGAAACGACGTCAATAATACTTTCAAAGTTACCGCCCGCTCTTATCAATAAATGGGTAGCAGGTGTACCTCTGTCTATCTTTGCCGATGCCGGAAATCCGGAATTCGAAAAAAGGGCTGTCATGTCCTTCGTCGTGGCTTAAATACGGTAATTAGCATAGACAACATTCCTCATTTCACACGTTCGGATACAACAATTAGGCGGACTTCACTAGTACTATAGCTAATAGTAACTTAGTAGGACGATTCTAAATAATAATAATCTGTGGTTGAGGTTGAGATTTGACATTTATTTGTTATGGTGAGGTTAATTGTTGATACTTGGTTGTGATTTTAATTGTTTTCAGTTAAAGTAACGATACAACGTTACAGAATAATATGTTTTTATTTTATGTTCAGTCAGTCTGACAGCATTGCAACAGTATTACAATATTCCCTTGTAATACTGTCACTGTGGAATTGCATGTAGCTGGGATATTCTGTGAGCCAGGGGGGCATAATTCGGATTCGGATTAATATTTAATGTGGAATTGTGGAGTTCGGATTCGGACCAAAGAAAGAGTAGAGAGAGCCGAGAGTCGAGAGAGGAGTAACTAGGGTTGCAAAGTCTTTTGAAATATCGATATAAATATCGATATTTATATCGAAGGCAGATAAATATCGATATTCGATATATTGGCCATACCAACGCGATAATTATCAATATTATCGATATTTTCACTATTTTTATAGCTCTGTAAAAATTAGGGTAATCATAAGCAATTTACAATCAAAGTTATTTATTTTGTTACAAAGATAGATGAAAAAAAGTAATAGCAAGCACACAGCGAAGATAATAATCACATAAATATTTTTCATGTCAAATATGTTTACTTAAGGCGGGTCTCCTGCGACACTGTTTTGTGTTTTCTAACACCTAACATCAAATATTTTACAAAATATACGCCCATATTTTGTTGAATAGCATCTTCGCTGTGTGCAAACTTTTTTAATTTATCTTTGTAACAAAATAAATAACGTTGATTGTAAAATTGCATTTGCAGTTGTTGCAATAGTTATTTATATTTGATTAGATTTATATAGTAATAGCAGGTAAAATAAATGTAAATAAAATATGCTTAAATAGAAATTTCAATGTTTTCAACGGTTGTACGTTGTTTCATAGCTAATAGTTTTATAGAATTTCGTTTCACATAAAATTTTTCTAATAATTTTGTTTCACAGAATAATCAATACGCAGAATACTTACTTTCAAGATTTTTAAATCATTGATTTTTGTTTCACATTAAGTTTATTGTTAGAATAATCATATCGTAGAATAACAAATCAAAATGCAGCATGCAAGCAAGTATGCCGCGTGCAAGCAAGTATGCAGCATGCAAGCAAGCATGCTGCGTGCAAGCAAGCATGCAGCGTGCAAGCAAGCATGCAGCCTGCAAGCAAGCATACAGCATGTAAGCAAGCATGCATCATGCAAGCGAGCATGCAACATGCAGCAGGCATAGTTTCTGTCACGGCTCCAGCGGTCCCACGCGAGCTTATCGTCGCAGATGGTATTCACGCTCACCACCGCAACGGCGGTGGGCGTTAACACCACCTGCTCCTCAGCTCGCGGGCCGCCTCGCCCCTCCACGCCTACACAGATTTAAATTACACTTTAGTCGTAGGGCAGACAAGATTACGTGGAGTCGGTTTCGCAGCGATTCGTTTCTGTCATTAACTTTTGTAGCACAACATATTGACTTTTTAAGACATCATTTTTGTTATTGTCTATTTATATACTTATTCGTTAAAAAATAATTCTACTGTTTGATAAGTTTGTTAAACAACAAAATGTGATTAAAAATTCATTGAATCGTGTTTTTGTGAAATATTTTTCATTGAAGTAAATAGTCTTTGAAACAATAATAGTCGAAATAAAAATACGAGAACCAAATATTATACGAAACATTTTCTGGGAAACGAAATTCTATGAAATTTCTGTCTGCGAAACAAGGGGACACCGTTTTTAATAAATATATATTATCGGCTTTTCGATATCAATGATTTTATCATATCGATATAAATATCGATTTTTTGGGGTCGATATTATCGGTAACGCGATATATCGTTGCAACCCTAGGAGTAACTAGTTATTTATAGTTTTTATTTCGGAAATTCGGACCATTCATTCGGATTGTTGGTATTAAAATTGCGTATTTAAATTTGGATAAATTCATCAAACAACCTATCATCGTATAACGTCAGTTACGTGATAGATTGTTTGCGCTGAATTTTTCCTAAGCACCACATACCTAGTCAAGTCACTATGAAAACATTATTCAATTTCAGACAACTGTACCATGCATACCTGTGAGATAATATTACAAGCCAAGCTACATCAGTTGTTGTTATAAATAAACATAAACTTGTAACATAAGAGAAGATGGAAGAGCGAGCCATGTGTAGGATATGTTTGGTGCAGGATGTTCACATGTTTATAGTTGTCAACAAGACCCTACAGGACCTCTACGAGAAGCTGACTGATGTTCCGGTAAGTTGATAAATACTTACATCATGATAGAAATTGTTTAATTTAATGGTACTACTAATAATATACCTACTCTTGTACTTTATAATATAGTTCCTACATATTCCACTAGTTAGTTACCATTGATATTAACCACTTTTAATTTGAAATTAACAGTATTAGGTCAGAAAAGTGGTTTATTATTATTTTCATAGAATTGGAAGTATATTATGTATTTTCAAACAAAATAGTATAAGAAAAGTATTATTGCAGTTTGTAGCTGAAGATGGCAGACCGATGTTCCTTTGTTCCTTCTGCTGCACTAAACTAAAGCAATGCGCCCGATTCCAAAGAAAATGTCTAGAAGCTGAAGTACTGTTCACACGGATGTTGAAGAAGGATTACGAGGTGAGGGATTTTTTATACCAGATTTCTAATGTAGAAATGATTCCTCGCAAGCTCATACTTAATGTGACATTGATTCACACTAAAGTGAATGAGTTAAGTGTTCAGTTTTAAATGAACACCCCACTGTTATGGAGGGTGAAGGGTGTTATATATATAATAAATGTGGCTATGTGCCAGTCTGTGGCAGTGGCTGCTAAACGAATGGACAGATTTGGACGCCTTTGTTTTCTATAGACAGCTGAGTTTTCAGGGAAGGTTCTAAGCACGGAATAATAAAAACAAGTGGAAGTGCCACGCAGCCATTGAGCGTGTGGCACAATTATGAGGAAATTATCAATAATGGTTCAGTTGCAATCAACTACTTGCTGCGACGTGACATATCACATGTAAGGAAAAAAATAACCATGCCATATTGTGCAATTTTACATGGAAATATGATAGCAGGACAAATAATGTTTCTTGCAGAGCTTTATCGTATCACAAATGAGTATAAAACTTTAATATATTTCAATATAATTGATTTTTATTGACAATACCATATTTTTACTTTAATGCAAACTAAAAACTACCTTATGTCCATGCATCAAAGTCTAAATTAAATTGCTAGCTGTCTTGACTGTAATCGGGTTTCCGTGGCATACATGATAGAAATTTCGACACTACTCATTTAGGGATGGGACACATTAATGCAAATAGTTTGTATCAATAAAACAATGAAATGCATATTTTTAAAGCACCCTAACTTTTTTGTTAATAAATAAAAGTATGAGTTTGAAAGAATGAGTTTTAATGATTGTTATGATGGTTAATAGTAGTAGTAGCAGTATAATCATCATAATCAGCCGAAGGAGGTTCAAAGTCGAATATAGTGAAATCCTTATACCTATGTTCTGGTAAATAGTCATTCATTCGCGGCTAGATGTAGGCCTATAAATCTTCTATATGTAGTTTATCTTCATAATTATATAAAAAAACAGATGTCAGTGATGTTTTAAAAAGACTGTCATGTATTTAAAAAAGATATTGTCATGTTATGCATGCATATTACGGAATCAATGTAAAGCATTGCAGAAAAATATGTCAAAATACGCATTCATCATTTATTAATCATCTTTTTTTATCCATTACATTAAAAAGATTAATTTAAATACTGTAATTATATTTCTTACATTGTACTTATCAATATCTTGTCCACATCTCTCACTGAATAGAAAAATAGATAACAGTTGCATGCGAATATGACATCTATTTATAGCAGCAATAGGTGTCATGTTAAGTAATTTGGTAACAGCGCTCTCTAGCGTCGAATACCTGAACTCGTTGGACATTGCTCGAAATGGATTGTTAGATGGAAAAAATCTCTTTAGTGATTTTGACCTGTAAAGTAATAGCAACGTTCGTGAGTTGTAATACCACTTAATTTTGAACAACAATAAATAAGCTTTTCGCCAAAGGACAGTGCCAGTAACTCTATAGAACTTTGCCCCACTCAATAAAAGACATGTACAATATGTTTCATCTTACTGTTTATTTATTGCTGATAACTACACATTACTCTTAGTGACTGTAGAACTTGCGGTTTCCGTTTAAATCTAAAAACAATAATGACATTGATTATAATATATGTTAAATTATATTTTAGGTACAATGAGTTTGTATTTTGTGGGTAGGTATTTCGTAATCCGCAAGTTCTAAAGAAAAACAACTTACTATAGAAAGGTTCTATATTCATTACAATTATTTTCATTAATTTACTGTTCTGTACATGGGTGGGGCAGGATCTGGCATTGTCATTTGCGTTTATAATTTGTACCTAATTATTGTGAGTTTGGCGACACTGGATCCAGTATTAAGTAACACTAAGGGCACTTCCTCTTGTTTTTATTATTCAATCTTCATTGTACAGAAGATCGGATAAGCCATTCCAAAAATATCAGCATTTTTTAAATTAAATAGCACAGGCACTAAACAAATAGTATTGGTGGGTATGTACTTCATAAACTGACATACCTTCATAACCAACAGATTGTATGTTTTACATTTTTAGATGTTCTGAAAGTATGAGTGTTCTGTTCACAACTAAGCATGATGTTGTAAATATTCCATATCTCCATATGTTTGACTGATAGAACTATAAACTACTAACCTTAAACTAAAATTTATTTTACGTAACCTAAAATTACATAAACCTTTAACTAACTTACATCACAAGGACTATGCAACTTTCGTCACTACTCTAGGGGATCGGACTGTTTCTCCTTAACACAGGTTATTTTCATAACCTAGCTAGCAGAACAGTGCTTCACCCACACAAATGTAGAAATAGTACTTATTTTGTAAAACTGTATTTTTAATATGTACTACAATCCTAATATTGAGCAAATAAATCTTATATATAAAAATCTTCTGTGCGTGTGTATGAAAGTGTACTCCTCTTAAACGGCTGTACCGGTTTTGATGAAATTTTTTGTGTGTGTTCCAGTGGATTTGAGAATGGTTTAGATTGACAATTGAACCCGGTAGGTGGCGCTATAGTCGGATTGCGGGACAACGTCTGCCAGGCCCGCTAGTATTATTATATTATATTATTATAATTTTACTATACAATACTTGTACTGTTTAATAGCAGTCCTCTCTCATGTCCGCACGAGCTCTGCAACAATAGCCCATGCAGTGGTCAGTGAGGTTGGTAGCACGGCCAGCTGTCCAGGGTGTGTAGGACCTACTTTAGTATTCCCACTTGTGAAGCAGTTTTGTGTAGATACTACATATATTATGATGAAAATGTTTGTGCTCATGAGACTGATCATCAACATATACTGTACACTATCATCAACTTTTACAGCCTCAACTTTTAATAAACCACTCAAAGTTTTTCGGTGGGTTTATTAAAACTCCAATGGAGCACATCAGTATAGTTGATGAATGTAGAACAGAAAGAGTTGCTATCAAAGAAGAACTACCAGCTGATTGTGAGACACAAGATGATATTATTGAGCCAAAAGAGGAACATCAAAGTAATGGTATGTTTTTTAAGAAGATAAAATAACAAGATTTTTGAATAATACTCACCTTTAAATTGTTTTTATTATTATTTAATGATACTACTTACTTACTTTAATTTAACTACTTATTTTAATTAATGTCTGATTGACATTAATTAAAATAAGTAAATTAATTATTGATCATAAAAGGTTTTAAAACTCTATAAACATATTGCACACTGACATAGTAAAGTATTGTTTATTTTTTCGCCATTCAGAAGCTGACTTTGAATATGATTTACCTTTAATGGAGTTGAAAACTGAAGTGGAAGAAGAACAAGAAGTACCTATGATGATACCAAGAGTCAGCGAGACGCACAGTAAGTATGAGGTAGTTAAACAACTGAATGAATCAACAACACTTGTTTAACGATCGGGAGGTGATCTTTAGTATCATCGGAATCCTGTTTGGTTTTAGTATGACTCATTAAAACCCTCTTAAGTTTTTTATTCATGTGCATCCCCAAGTTTCGAAGCATAATTTAGTCAGGGCTCTCTGAGCTAGGCTATTTGGTATGCCACAGAAGGGCTCAGGTCCCTGCTGCGTGCTATGCGCCCCCGCTCTCGCAAGCTCTTCGGCACGTTCATTGCCAATGATGCCTGCATGCCCAAGCACCCATCTATACAATAATAAAGCTTAATTTATTCAATTACAAAGTATTTTATATCTATTGGTTATGTCAAAGTTATTTTCTGCTTTGCGATGGGATACGGATCCCTATTGGGTGAAAGCCTCCTCCATTTTCTTCCACTCTCTTAATAATTATTATTATTTTTTATTTACTGTTTTCTATAATTTACTTTTTTATATTTGTTTATTCATTTACACTATTTAGCCGTATCTGACCGTGGCATCACTTTGGGCCCTATCAGAATATCAGCGCTGTGACGTTTTTAAATGTTACAGCACAATGCTGAGATAGGGGCCTTTTGGCATCGTACAGGACCGATTTCGTTTCTTATTTTTTTATTTTTTGTAATAATACTTGTTGTTATTTGTGTGTTTCGTCCTGTGCGGGCTAATAAATGCCTTTTCTTTCATTCTTTCACTCCTCTTTTTCTGCGCCGAGACTCCACCAGTTCCTGCCTGCAACTTCGATTAAATTCTCCGTTTCTCCGGTCTTCCAACTTTTATTTTCGCCAGTGGGCCTGACCACTTTGTCGATTGTGTCCACCTTTTGTCTGTGTATCTTGTTACGTGGCCTGCCCATTGCCATTTTAGCTTCAAGGCCTGTTTAAGGGCATCTGTCAGCTTGGTCTTTTTTCTTAACTCTACTGTATTCTTCTTAGTTTCAAGATGCTCTTTTCCATAGCTTATTGGGTTGTAATTATTTTATTTTGTTTGTATAGAACCATGTCTGGCAGCCATATGTTAGGCTTGGCAAAATACAGGTTTCTATTACTGTCTTTTTTAGTGGCATGCTGTAGTTTCCTTTAATTATTTCTTTTCGGGCCCAAAAGCTTTTCCATGCGCAGTTGACTCTTCTTTCCACTTCTTTTTCATTGCTATCTTGATTGAAGGATACTTTCTTGTTTGCCGAGGTATATATACTCATTGACATATTCTATTTGGGTTTTGTTATCTACCTGGATTGGTTTCTGTAGGCCATTGATCTCACTTTGGGTTTTACTTGCATTCATCTGTAGTCCTGCCTTTTTGCTCTCTTCGCTTAGAGTCTGTATCATTTGTTGCAGTTCTCTGGCTGACTTAGCGAAGATAATAATGTCATCAGCAAATCTTATGTGACTTAAATGTTTATTAGTTATCCAAATACCCGTTTTGTTCCAGTTGATGTTTTAGAATATATCATCCAGTACTGCAATGAATATTTTAGGAGACAGGGGATCGCTCTGTCGGACTCCCCTTTCTATTGCAATCTCTTCTTTCTTTGTTTCTAGCCTTATTTTGCTTGAACTGTTTGTGTAGTTATTTTTCAGAATGGTTAAATAGTTTTCCTATGTTGCAAGTCTTAAGTGCTTTCCATATGGAGGTATGAGATATTGTCAAACGCTTTTATGTAGTCTATAAAGCCAATCAATATACAGTGATTGGTTGTATTCTTTGAATTTTTCTATGACTTGTTGTAAGGTATGTATATGGTCGATTGTAGAGAAACTTGAACGGAAACCGGCTTGCTCTACTGGCTGTTTATTGTTTATCTTACCCGTTATTAATGATGATGATGACTGGGCAACAGACTTTTTGGCCTGTAGTTTGAAATATCCAGTGGACTTCATTTTTTGTATAGGAGTACTATATCTGATTTACACCATTGGTGTGGGACTATTCCTGTTGTAAGTACCATATTGAAGAGCGTCGTTAGAAACGTAAGTAAAATGGGGGCCCCGATCTTTAAGGCTTCGTTGCTTATGCAATCTGGGCCGGGGCTTTATTCGGGTTTTAGTTTCTGTATGTGTTCCAGGACTTCTTTTTCTGTTATTTCCATTGTTTCGTTTAACTTTTGATACCCTGTATTTATTCTGGTTTCTTCTCGTTCGATATCCTTCGGCAATTTTGAGTACAGCTCATTATGGCACTCACCTTGCCTAGAGAGTTTAATTTGGCCATGCATTACTCTACCGATTTCGATGAGACTATGTTCGAGTCCAGCGCTAGTAGAGCAGCTTGGCTATGTAAATTATGTATATGGTTAGGTTGACGTATTGCCTTTGCAGCTTTATTTCTGCACATTCTAAAATGGCGTACACCTCTTCTTGGATACTGCCCCATGTTTACACTGGCTAAACCTTGGCAGCACTCCACTTATCCCACAATTACTCTATTCTATTCATGTTGACATAGCTCCTGCAGCCATTTGTGTGGCAGTTCTAAAGACTAGCTTTTTTTTTATAGTGGTGGTCTGATGTGCTTTGTCGTGCCACACTACTGATGCGTACGTTATAATTGGCCGCACAATAGCGGTGTACATCCACAGAAAGTTTTTGGGGTTGATACTACCCATCATTCGTCTACCTATTGCTATTTTGGCCTTTTTTAACACATTATCGTACACACAATACACGTTATCCAGCTTTTGTAGCAGTTTTTGATGAGTTACGGTATCGAAAGCTTTTTTCGGTCAATCAATATCCATAAAGCGTAGCCCCCTTGATCTATATAGGTTTTAATTTTGGTAATTCGATCGGTTGCAGCCGAGAGAGTACTAGATTTAGGGCGTCATCTATTAGAAAGCTTTTATGTGTCAAATAGCTATTTAAGCGATTATATAATACGCGTTCGAATATTTTGGACATTACAGGTAACACTGACACTGGTCTGTAGTTGCTTGGGTCAGTTCTATTTCCAGACTTGTAAATAGGACTGACCCTAGCCACCATGAGGGTATCGGGAAAAGTACCGTGTAGTAAACATAGTTTATACAGTTAGTTAGCTGCTCACCGATTATATTTTTTAACCGACTTCAAAAAGGAGGAGGTTATCAATTCGAATGTTTGTATTTTTTTCTCTCTCTCGGATTACTCTCTCAAATAGACGGATTTGCAAAATTCTTTTTTTTTTCCAAATGGGTTTATTTCGAAATGGTCCCACATATATTTTACCAAATTTGATCCAGCCCTTTTTGAGAAAATCAACAAAATCCCAAAAAAAATACTTAGACGACGTTTTAGTTTCTTCAATCTAAGGAGGGCTTACAATCTCTTTTAAGTGTGTTGCCGTTTCTTAATGGATTTGAATGTTAAGGCAATACGAAAAAACGAAAAAAAAAGTTAAAAAAAAAAAAAAACCGCCTTCAAAAACTAAAAAGTGATAGATAACTTTAGCACTTTTTAGTTTTTGAAGACCGTTTTCTTTTTTTTTTTGAAAAAACTTTTTTTAAACATTTTATTGCCTTAGTACTAATACCATCCAGGCCAGTGCTAGTGTTACTTTCGAGGTCGTCAATTATTCTTATTAATTCCGCTGTGGTGCACGGCGTTAGATCGTTTAGCGATATGTCATGTGTATAGTTATGATCATACATTAGTGTGTTGCCCGTATCTGTGTGATATGTGTCTGGTATTTTTTTTTGCTAAGTCCGCACCTATAGATGAGAAAAAAGAATGAAACAAGTCACATATTGAGTTACCTTCGGTTATAATTTGGTTGTTTGACATTAGTTTCAGAGGAGCAGCACTGTCTTTAATTTTATTTAATCCCAAGTTATTAATCAGGTCCCACATCTTTTTTGGTTGATTGTTGCAGTTATGAAACAAGTTGAAATAATAGGTTTTCTTATGCGTTTTGGTTAGCATCTTCACTTTATGTTGTTCTGTCTGGAATTGCTTCAGTAAATCGTCGTTTTCTGGGTCTGATTTGGTTTGTTGCCATAAACAATTTCGTTGATTGATTGCGTTTATAATGTTCTGATTAGTCCAGTCTTTTTGGGAAGGGTTATGAATTTTAATTTTATCAATTTTGCTCTTGTGTATTTGTGTTGAGATAAAATGTCTCTAGGTGGTTGTAGTCGTGGTCGTCGTTGCTGTAATTTGCTTCAAGTGTGTTGTTGTATAGTTTTTCATAACCCAGTGCCTTATAATGTTTCTTTTTGTTACGTTGAGGAGACAAACTTCCTATTTGGAGATATATCTGCTTATGATCAGAAATACTTGATTCAATTATTGAGAGGCTAAGAGAATGGTTATTTATATTAGTACATACCTACATGGTCCAGTATTGTGTTTGTGGTGGCCGTGTCACGTGTGCTGTATGATTTGTTGATATTTATTATTCTATAGCCGGCTTCTTGGATTTCATGTTGGTATTTTGATACATTACTCATCACTCATTTAATAGTTACTCATCACATCAAATATTTAATAGTGAGGTTTACTTCACCATCCTGTGTACGCTTATTTCGCTCTTCCATCAGAGATTCTAAGTATAGTTTTTGTTTTGGAGTTTGATCAGAAAAAATCTGCATATTTTCAGGTAGTTTAGTTCTATTTTTTAACAAGTATTTTGCAGTCTCGGATTTTTCGAAGTGAACCTTTATGGGTCGGTTCTTGTTTCCCACATATTTTCCTAATCTCTTAGACTTAATCGGTTTAGGGCAGTCGTCAAAAAGCATTGTAATTAACTTCATAACTTCCTGATTATCGTGATGTTGTCTCGCTTTCCAGTTTTTGTCGTTTATTTCCGATATACCCACAATCACAATATTTGAATGCCGTACATTTTATGCGTTGTTGATTTTTTATCTGGGTTATTTCGGTTTCTATATTTTTTATTTTGTTCTCAGTGGCAGTTGTTTTCGTTTTGATACTTTCAATTTCTGTATTTGTATGTTCAAGCTGTTGAGATAAAATTTCAGTGGTTAATTTTACTGCCTTTATTTCGTTCTTGATCTCCGATATTTGTTCTTTAATTTGGTTTAGGTCTTCGGTTTGTGTTTTGCCAAAATTGGTTAGGAATTTCATCATTTCCATGCGGAAGTCCGTGAAGTCCTTTTTATAATCACTGTCTTCGGTTCGTTTTTTTTAAGTAATGTTAGCATGTAACTCCTCCTCGCTGAGAGTGGATAAGTTAGGAACAGATCCGCTTCCGCTCTCGCGGCCGCTTATCAGTGTCGCTCTAGGCGGCGTTCTCTGCACGTTCATTTTGTAAGGCTCGACCGAGATCTCGGTCTCGGTCTCGGTCTCGGCATTCTCGGCTACAAATCCAACCGAGAAATTTGTCTCGGTTCTCGGCTACTTATAGCCGAGATTCTCGGTCATGGCCGAGATTGTAACTTTGTTCGGATCGGCATTCAAATTTTGCCGCGCGCGGCCACGCGCCGCAGCGCGAATTCGATTGGTGTAAGTGCGTGAGAGAGCTGAATTATGATTGGTTGAAGTCTCGGTTGCCAAACTGCGGCCGACCGCCTTCGCTCCGTTCGTGCAGTATTTGAAATAATAATTTGTTGTTTATGTTTACAATAGTAACATGATGAAAGTTTGTTAATGCAGTAAATTAAAATAAGTTCTCTTTTAAGGGTTGTGTTGCTAGTTGCTGTGATTTCTTGTTGTTGATACAGTTGATAAAGTTTTCTTAAAGAGCCAAGACTGCAAAGAAATGCTAATATTTTTGAGTATTGGTTTTCGTCACCTTATAAGGTGCTTGCTTAGGCCTGCAGCAAATAAGTTTTATCTGCGCCGCCTACGCCTTGCCGTAGCAAGTGAACAACTATTTAGCAAAGCGAAAGCTATTTAAAAACCCGTATTTTAATCACTTTTTTTAAATTTTGAAGAAGAGGCAAATACACTGTGCTCAGAACAAAGTTCGCACGACGTATGATGTTCATCCAATCTTCATTTAACAATATACTTACGAGATTTATAACCACAGGGGCGCCCGTTGTGAAGATACAGAAGCTTGACTTACTAAGAACAAAACTTGAAGACACAATTACAGACAAGCAAAAGAAGAATAAACTCTCAGACTCAAACATAATCGGATATACAGGTGGCACAGTCAAGCCGGTTACAAAATCCAAAGAACCTGTCAAATGTGATCAGCGTAGTTTAAATCAAGTAAAAAAATTAAAACAACATTATCGTACAGACACTGGTGAAAAACCTTACAAGTGTGATATATGTCAGCGTAGTTATAAGACAAAGAAATGTTTAAAATATCATATTCGTAAGCACACGGGTGATGAACCATTCAAGTGTGAAATATGTCAACGTGGTTTTAATGAAAAGTCAATTTTATTAATTCATATTCCTACACACACTGGTGAAAAGCCTTATAAATGTGAAACATGCCAGCATAGTTTTAACTATAAGTGTGCATTAGTAAGACATATTCGTGCACACACTGGTGAAAAGCCCTTCAAGTGTGAAACATGTCAGTATAGTTGTAGTGGTAAGAGTGATTTAGTAAAACATATTCGTACACACACTGGTGAAAAGCCCTTCAAGTGTGAAACATGTCAGTATAGTTGTAGTGGTAAGAGTGATTTAGTAAAACATATTCGTACACACACTGGTGAAAAGCCCTTCAAGTGTGAAACATGTCAGTATAGTTTTAGTGGTAAGAGTGATTTAGTAAAACATATTCGTACACACACTGGTGAAAAGCCCTTCAAGTGTGAAACATGTCAGTATAGTTGTAGTGTTAAGAGTCATTTAGTAAGACATATTCGTACACACACTGGTGAAAAGCCCTTCAAGTGTGAAACATGTCAGTATAGTTGTAGTGTTAAGAGCAATTTAGTAAATCATATTCGTACACACACTGGTGAAAAGCTCTTCAAATGTGAAATATGTCAGCAAAGTTTTAGTCATAAGGTTAGTTTAGTAAGACATATTCGTATACACACTGGTGAACAGCGTTTGTAGTGTGAAACATGTCAGCAAAGTTTTAGTCGTAATGGTGGTTTAGTCATTCATATTCGTAAACACACTGGTGAAAAGCCTTATAAATGTGAAATATGTCAGTATAGTTGTAGTCTTAAGAGCGATTGAGTAAGACATATTCGTACACACACTGGTGAAAAGCCCTTCAAATGTGAAACATGCCAGCATAGTTTTAGTTTAAAGAGTAGTTTAGTAATACATTCTCATACACACACTGGTGAAAATCCTTATAAATGTGAAACATGCCAGTATAGTTTTAGTTTATAGGGTAGTTTAGTAAACATATTCGTACATACACTGGTGAAAAGCCCTTCAAATGTGAAACATGTCAGCAAAGTTTTAGTCTTAAGAGTGATTTAGTAAGACATATTCGTACACACACTGGTGAAAAGCCCTTCAAATGTGAAACATGCCAGCATAGTTTTAGTGAAAAGGGTAGTTTAGTCATTCATATTCGTACACACACTGGTGAAAAACCTTATAAATGTGAAATATGTCAGCATAGTGGTAGTCTTAAGAGTGATTTAGTAAGACATATTCGTACACACAGTGGTGAAAAGTATTACCAGGTATAAAAAAACTCAGCCTTGTTGTAGTGATACTACATAAATTAACCGACTTAAAAGGAAATTCTTGCATTCTCCACACAAAAACAAAATATCTTCGTGCCATGTACTTACTATACAACGTGTTGTTTTTGATATCCCATAACTCTAAGGTTATATTCTGTAGGTAAAAATAATACTAAAACTCCAAGAATAGGTGGTCCAAAAATGCATAGTTTCGGAGATATCATCAATCATAATTAAATTAGATCAAAAATAGTCACCAGTATGACGAATCTCTACTTCTGCGAGGTTGCCAAACTTCGCAGTAGTGTAGTAAAATAAATAGTAAAATAAAATATGTAGGTATGTTGCTATCGGGGCTTCCCGGTGGCAGCTAGTGAAGGGAAAGTCACCTCGTCGACATCGATGAAACCTCAAGTAGTTTGAGTATCTAAATTACGAAGCAAAATTCAAATGACATTACATCTTATTTAATATGCGTTTCAACTAAGAATAGGGCAACCTTGACGCCATATTGTGACATCATGCACGCTTTTCTAATACTTACACGCTCTTAAAAATATGAAAATAACATTAAAAAGATAATAACGATGATAAACTGTACTATTTAAAATAAAGCAGTGTTTTTTTAATGTAAAGGTCGTCACAATAATTATGGTGCCAAGGTCATCCTATTCTTAGTTGAAACACATTGTACGCTTTAGTAGAACTACTACTGCACCAAAATGATCAGGTATGCTACCTAAACTAATTACGAATAAGCATAATTAATTCAGTTTTGTACCATATGGCTAAAGTTTAAATTAAGTACCTACTGTGTGAAGGTTATTATTAATTTGAGCCACCTTCGTAATAAGTATTTGCACTTTTGCTTGACAAGAAAATTCATAATCTTCATTGAATTATGATGTGCGTTAAATCAAAGTGTTTAATTTAATGACATAAGACTAAGTACGGGTTAATCGATATCGATTTTATTTAAAAGTTACAACAGCACAAGGTATCCTTCCTATCGCGCGGGGCGCAAGAGTTGCCTAGACACTAACAATGATAACTCGGTGAAGTGCACCTGCTACGACTCGGATGTTTCACTCTCTCATAAGCGTTTGTCGCTTTGGGTAAGTAAGATAGAGCTATTAAGTTAGTTCCTGCGTAACGTCACGGGCTCGGAAGGGACGGACATCAAGCTTAAACAATGAGTTCTATGTGTGTGTGTAGTACTCGGAATATCAGGGTTGTCATCTACGAGTTTTAATACGTAAGATTTTTTAGTCTTTCATTCATTAGGTGTCATTGGCTTTTTTCTGATTTTTTCTAAGCGAAACGAATGGCCTGGATAGCCACATCACACGTACCTAATATGGATTAGATATTCCAATTAAGTAAACGGAGAAGACTTTCTTGTAATTTAATATGTAGGTACAAATAAATAAACGAATTTAAAAACGTTTATGTTGGTTTTCATGTGTATCCTAGCTGTTTACTTTTCTGAAACAATAAAAAGTTTTCATTTCAATGTTCAAAGTTGAAATGACGTCATTTTACAAGGATAGTATCTAGCTTGTGTAGCTAAACATAACTAAAGTTTAGCTACAGAAACTAGACACTATCGTATGATGTTAAATTGTTGACTAACATTAAGTACCTTGATCCCTTCGTCCTTTTTTATAATAATATCCATACGCATTTTACCAAACACGAAATTAAACCTGTCCTGATCCGATCCCACTTTGACAATTAGTTTATGACTTAATTGCCTACATAAATATTGACAACCCTAATAATTGTTTTATCTGACACCGACCTGTTAGGTACCAAATACAATGAACGCACACAATGACATGGAACTTGTAGCGTTAGCAAAAAGTGAAATTATTTTTACTTTAATTAGCAAGCTTTGTTTAACACTTGTTTCCTGACTTTCGTCTCGCTTACAAGTTTCGGTGCCGCGTAAAATTGTTACGGTTTTGCTATTAAGTTTTATTGTTGTTTTTTGTACGTTGGTTTGTTTTTGGGTGTTAACTCAGTTACAATGCCGAGGCATAACTATCCGCCAGAACATCAAGCAGATATTCATTTTGTGTATGGATATTGTAATGGAAATTCCATGGCAGCTACGAGGGAATACCAGCGTCGATTTCCAAATCGCACTGTGCCGGACAATCAAACTTTCATAAACGTAAGTTCACATAGATTATTTAATAATTTTAGCCCTTAGTATGGTCTCTATCAGTAATAATAACATACATGAAGCAACCCAGTTTAATAAAAAGTCTTAGATGACAGTTAAATTTATTTAATGATTTATTTATTTTATTATTTATGTAGACACAGTAAAATACATTAGGATGAAATGATCTTTTTTATTAAAATAAAAATAATTACAGAAACTTCTTAAGAGGTATTACAGTAGCAAAATTCACAGCGTCTTACATGTAGCAAAATGTTTGTTCTTCGTACCGGATAAAGCTGTGCTCAAGGTCAATAAGTTAGCTTGTTGATAATATTGAAAGCTTCGAAAAAAAATTGTACCTAAATAATTCTGCTATGCTCCTACTGTGACTTACAAATTTAGTATCGGACACGATATTTTTAATGGCAAAACCCAATAACAGGGAATCGAAACCAGGACCTCATGCTTAACAGTCGCGTTGAATAGGTATGTGATGACGTGACGAATGATATTTAATTGTTGTTCTAGGAGAGATCCTGCGTATTTAATTTGAAGCCGGTGTAAACAAAACCAAATAGGCAAAAAATTCTCCGGTTGTCTTTGTTCCCACTCGTACCTTTGTCACATTTTAAGCGCTCTTTTATTTGTTACAGATACATAGACGATTTCGGGAAAATGGTTTAAGATCATCTTCTCACGAAAGAGTCTTGAATTTGACTCAGGTTCAAGAAATCAGGATCATGAACCTAATAATTGAAGATCCAACATTATCTACGAGACGTGTGGGTGTAATAGTTGGAGTGTCTCACAACTTAGTCTGGAAATTATGGAAAAGATATGGGCTCCACCCTTACCACTATCGCAAAGCTCAAGGCCTATTACCCGCCGATAATTTTTCGAGAGTAGCCTTTTGTCAGCGCATGAATGAACTTTTAATTCAGAACCCAAATATTATAAGTAAAATTCTATGGATGGACGAAGCGCAATTTACGCGCGCTGGGGTTTTTAATTCAAAAAACCAGCATCAATGGAAAACAGAGAATCCGCAAGCTGTGTGGGAAACTTCTTACCAACATGAGTTTTCGGTCAACATGTGGGCGGTAAATAATAAATTAATAGGTCCCATTGAAATCCCGCACCGCCTTAACTCAGAAAATTATTTAACGTTTTTACGAAACCTACTACTCTTAGATTTTTTTGAGGATGTGGATCTGGAGACACTTAGCACAATGTGGATCCAACACGATGGCGCGCCTGCCCATTATGGGACACAAGTACGGGAATACCTGGACCAACAATACCCAGAACGTTGGATCGGGCGTGGAAGCCCGACTATTGCGTGGCCGGCGCGATCACCAGACCTAACCCCACTAGACTTTTACGTGTGGGGTACATTAAAAAGTAAGGTGTATGAAAAAAAAGTTTTATCAAGGGACCACTTACTTAGGCGAATTGAAGAAGCAGCTAATGAAATGCGCCAAAACAATGTGAACTTAAATAGGCAGATTCGCACCAGGCTAAATGTGTGCTTGGAATACCATGGCGGACATTTTGAAAATCATTTAAATTAAATTGATTACTTTATCAAAACTTGTTTTAATTATCATACCCTAAACCCATAAAACACACACACAACACATCGACTTACCCAAACCTGTCAAATCCCCACCATCAATTTTCAATTAAACAATGAAGTAAACATTTAGGCCAGTTTGTTTTCACTTAACTTATTTCAAATTATCCTATCCATCATCCTAGCGTTGTCTTGGTTGCGTCCTTTAAAAACACTAGAAGCTGAATTTGATGAAACTAAAATATCTTATAAAGTTCAGTCCTACCTAATTTTTTTTGCTTACCATACAAAATACCCTCGATGTGTCTAGGTATCTAAGTTTCATTGATAAATACGAGTAATTCATTCATATTTAAAGCTAAGAAAATGCGACGTTGTCATATTTCACGTAAGGGTGTTTTACATTAATAATCGTGATCTTGTCGAATTATTTTGTATGAAAAAAGAAAAAAAAAAAAAAATGATGATAGAAACATAATTCATATGCCAGTTCATTCTTTGATATGGTCTCAATCATACCCTAGAGTTATGGGATATCAAAAAAAACAGGTTGTATATAGGGTGACTGGTAATTAGTGTACGATACTTAAACACGTGATTGTGTTCATGATAACAAACAACTTTAACGAAGAAAAATTTTTTTTTGTACTGGTTCACTTTAGGTCACAGGCGTGCGCGCGCGTGAATTTCATACGGCTGTCGTGTCATTGTGATAAAAGTGAACCAGTACAAAAAACATTTTTTCTTCGGGAAAGTTGTTTGTTATCATGAACACAATCACGTGTAAAAGTATCGTACACTAATTACCAGTCACCCTATATACTTAGATGCGACAAGTCATCTCCATCATACCAGATATTGCTAAAGAAGTATAATTTGTTAACTTTACAATCTAGACGTAAACTACTCGAAGCCAATATACGTCCCATTCTCAATTGAGTCGTCTGCGCAGCCGGCTGACTCGTTTGTTGTGAGAGAACATTCCTGTAATGACCAGTTAGACCACTTCCTCTGCCCAGGGTGGGCAGAGGCAGTGGTAGTTAGAGCGACTCAGGTCATGTATCTTGGCATCATGATAGACAACAAGTTGTCCTGGGATGTGCAGATTAATGGATTGTCTGGTAGAGTAAGAAAACTTATAGCAATTTTTAAGAGCCTAAGACAGTGCTGACTTAGACACACTTCGATACTTCTCGCTCTGCCAGTCTATACTTTCATTTGGGATAACGACTTGGGGTGGCGCTACAAGACGCACTTATTACATCTGGAAAGAGCGCAACGAGCTGTTCTGAAAGTGATGACTTTTAAACACTTCCGATTTATCACCTTACAATTATTTAATGACTGCAAAGTAATGACAGTCAGACAGCTCTTTGTGCTCAATACCATCTTGCGCAAACATGTCACACTAATATAATGCTGGTGATTCTAAAGAAGGTGATTCTAAATAGAAGATCTAAATATGTCTGTCCCATAGAACGATACAGGACTAAATTAGCTGAAAGACACTTCCGAGTACTTGGTAGGTAGGTAAATGGCTCACGACTCTTAACTACGAAGAGGTTGAGAAGTGACTTGGTAGATTTTTTTTAGTAGATCCTACTTTTTACAGACAGTATCGCGCCAATTTGAGCCTTCCATGTGTTCATCGATTAATACTCCTAGGTATTTGATGCACGAGACCTGCTGAATTGGTGAACAGTGGTAGCTTTCATTATTGACATTGCCACATATATGGAGTTTTATTTCTAGTGCGTGATCTGGCGCAGACCGTGCGGTTATGCTAAAGCAAACTGCTTAAGTCTTATCGACGTTCAAGGTTAACAGATTGTTTTGCAGCCATATAGCCACCTTTTGAAGTCCTTCCTGGGCCACACAAACGACGTCACTCCAGGTTTTTGCATCAAAGACTATTGCAGTATCATCCGCAAATGTAAAGATGCTAGCATTGTGAAGTTGTAGGGAGCATAGGTCGTTTATGTAGAGGAATAACGTGGGCCCCAAAACACTGCCTTGCGGCACGCCGTAACCTGCCGCTGCAAGATCACTAACATGCCCACCTATGCGAACGCGTTGCTTCCGTTCCTCGAGATAAGATCGGAACCAATCAAGAGCCAGGCCTCTGATCCCATAAGTCTCAAATTTCTTAAGCAGTATTGGCCGGGAAACCGTGTCGAACGCTTTTGCCAGGTCCAGGAAAACGCCGATGCATCTCTGTCCCTTGTCTATTTTGCTAATGACTGAATCAACAAGATGCGTAACTGCATCCTCAGTGGACCTGCCAGAGCGAAAACCGAACATATTCCCGGCCAAAAGACCATTTTGTTCGAGATATTTGAGTAATCTCATATTTATAACCTTCTCAATTACTCTTGAAATGGCACTCAGGAGTGAAATAGGCCTGTAGTTAGCTGGTAGGTCTGAATCGCCTGCTTTGAATTGGTTTATCAATATAAGTTTTAAAACTTTCACGTATAAACGTAGATCAAGAAATATTATAGTTTTATTTTGCACGCGTAAGAAAGTATAATAAAGTGTTATATTATGTATTTTGTGTAATCGTGTATAACTTGTTGTGTTGGTTTGTATTGGAAGTATATCCCGCAGAAAGGTATATTAGAAGAAATAGTAGATTTTGTTTTGCATGTATTCTCATAGAAGATTAAATATGATGTTAAAAAGTATGTGTTGTGTTAGGTTGTGTTATTATATTATGCATAGTGTGTTTTGTTGGTTTTTTATGTGTAGAGTTGTGTGTGTAGGCACAAGTACCTACCTATTTATTTTAAGTAAGTTATTGTAGTTTTACCATATAGACATAGCGCATGGAATAGCCGAGTTTTACAAAATAGTTAAATATTATTTCTAACAATTCTAGTCAGTTTGTTTGCCTTAGTTTTTGTAATTGCATTTCATCGTTAACACGTATTGTCAAGTAATATTGAAAGAATTATAATCTATAAAGACAGTAATTTATCAAATTCAAATTCATTTATTCACATTTAAATAGAGTAAGTACAGTAGGTGGTTTAACAGTTACAATATTTGTGCTCGCAATATCTTCTATTTAGCCTCATTATGGCATGTGAAACTTTAAAAAAAAAATGTAATTTAAAAAAGGGTTGGGCATTTAATCTAAAACACATCCAGTTATTGTCAAAGTAAGAAAGTCAGTTTTTTTTACGTTATATAATGTCACATTAATTCTTACATAAATATATAAAAAATATCATTCCTGTAACCATTCATTAATTGAGTAAATCATTTTATTAAGAAGTAGCTCTTTCAGCTTTTTTCTAAATTTTGGTAGAGGAAGATCCTGAATGTCAGATTGTAACCTATTATAAATTTTAACACATAGCTGGGCAATTTTTTTTAAACACCGCTGTCTTTGGTGCAAATTCTAGCACTAGTCGCTGACCACGCCTTGATTTACGAGGATGGGTATTATCACGTGTATAAATATCATGAGCTTTCACAAATAGGTTAGGATTGGATTTTACGAACACACAAATTTCAAAAATGTACATACTCGGTAGGGGTAATATTTTGAGTTTTTTAAAATGAGGTTTACAAGACTCATATGGAGGAATACCAACAATTGCTCTTATGCAACGTTTTTGGATAGAAAAGCTCGCTGGAAGTCTGTTGAGTTCCCCCACAGTATTAACCCGTAACGTAAAACAGAGGCTACATAACCATGATATGCCAACAATACAGTGCGTTGTGTTGAGGTAGTTCTTAGTCTATTTAAATCATAAACGAAACTATTTACTTTCTTGCAGACTCCATTAACATGTGCTTTCCAATCTAGGTACTTGTCCATGGTAAACCCTAAAAATTGGACATTGGTAGATTCACTAATATTAGTACCATCATATGAAATATGCCTTGGAACGATCTTTGATCCACGGGTTTGAAATTGCATAAAAGTCGTCTTGCTGATATTTATCTGTAAATTGTTCTTTACTAACCACTCTATAACTAAATCAATAGTGTTATTTACATCAATGTCAAGGTTATTATTAATTATATTGTCAAATGTTAATATATTAGAAATGTCATCAGCAAATAGTATACATTTATTAGTAATAATGTCAGGTAAATCATTAATATATATAAGAAAAAGAAGGGGTGCGAGGATACTTCCCTGCGGGACGCCGAATCTATTGAAAAGATACTCAGACTTCTCTTGCTTTACTACGGCGTTTTGCTCATAAGATATTTCGACACATTGTTTACGATTATCCAAATATTTTACTAACCATTGTAAAGCTGGGCCTCTAATACCATAGTTATCCAACTTTTTTATAAGCAGTTCATGAGAAACAAAGTCAAATGCCTTTGACATGTCAAAAAATATTACCATTGTCAGCTTTTTCTTATCAATATTTTCTCTAGGATACTGTGCACTAGATCAAATGCAGCAAGTGTCGTAGATTTTTCCTTTTGGAAGCCATACTGCTCCTTTTTCAACCGACTTCAAAAAAGGAGGAGGTTATCAATTCGTCTGTATTTTTTTTTTGTTTTTTTTTTTTATGTTTGTTGCTTGATTTCTCGGGACTGGGTGAACCGATTTTGATGATTCTTTTTTTATTTGGAAGCTAGTGCTTTACGTGTGGTCCCATTTTAATTTGGTCCAGTTCTGACCATGGCATCCATGAGAAAACCGTATAAGTCTTAAATTTGCATTAAGTATGTGCGCGATTTGTTACGCGATTTCTCAGGCAAACGTAAACCGATTTTGAAAATTCTTTTTTTTATAGATTGGGTATGCTTCAGGGGTGGACCCACATAAATTTTATCGAAATTGATTCAGCACTTTTTGAAAAATCAACAAATACCCAAAAATGTTACATAGACGACGTTTTAGTTTCTTCAATCTTTGTAGTAGTTAACTTTCAATCTCTTCTTAATAGATTTGAATGAGAAGGAGGTACTAAAAAGCGGAAAATAAAAAGCTTTTTACAAAAAAGACAACCGCCTTCAAAAAGTGAAAAATAACTTTATCACAGAACACACATTGACTTTAGTTTCGGAAGTCGGTGGCAATACAAAACAACAAACAGAACAAAGCCACTGAATTTCGAAACTAAAGTCACTGTGTGTTCTGTGCTAAAGTTATTTTTCACTTTTTGAAGGCGGTTGTCGTTTTTTGTAAAAAGCTTTTTTAATTAATTTATACTTATCCAAATATGAAGATAATCTTTTGTGCATAGCTTTTTCAAATATTTTAGAGATAATAGGGATTAAGGTTATGGGTCTATAGTTACTCATTTCTGTTTTATCTCCTTTTTTATGCAATGGCCGGACTACTGACTTCTTTAACCTGCTGGGGAAATTTCCTTGTTCGAAAGATAAATTTATTAGGTATCCTAGCACGGGGACAATACCAATCTAATGAATAGTCGATGCAGTATGTCTGTGGACATCGTTCAATTACTAGTTTACCTCTATGCTGCCTACTTTGTCTGTGGTAGGAGATATTAAAAAATAAAAAAATCTCTGTGGGTTGGTATAAAAACGGCAATGTATATTTTATTTGTATTCTTCAGACTTAGCAAAGTCTCTTGCCAGGAAATGGAGGCGTCTAGTCTTGGCGGTGAGAGATTCCGACACTTAGAGCGGCGACGTGTTGTTGAGACAAAAATGGCGAACTAAAAGTTAGTCATCTGGGGATACCCAGATGACTAACTTTTAGTTCGCCATTTTTGTTGAAGGTCTTTGCAGCGGTCAATAAATTGCTTTTTAAGGTATTAGAGAGTTCAACAATACCAGCTGACTTCGCTGGATCTTTTTTTATTAGGCACTCGATGAACATCACGCACGTCGCCAGGATTTAGAACATTCGAAAGGTTAGTCGAAAGATATTTACAATGAAAGAAGATGTTTACAATGAGAGAAAGATAATAACATAATAACAAGTCGAAGAGCATTTTTTGCTTTCTCCAACAGACCGTGGAATAAACTTTAGTTCTAAACTTGTCTTCTTATGAGCTTTTTCCAAGGAATCAAATTTTTGCTCGATGTTTGATAGGTACCTATTTTTCAACCGACTTCAAAAAAGGAGGAGGTTATCAATTCGTCTGTATTTTTTTTTTTATTTTTTTTATTTTTTTTTTTATGTTTGTTACCTGATTTCTCCGGACTGAGTGGACCGATTTTGATGATTCTTTTTTTATTTGGAAGCTAGTGCTTCCCGTGTGGTCCCATTTTAATTTGGTCCAGTTCTGATCATAGCATCCATGAGAAAACCGTATAAGTCTTAAATTTGCATTAAGTATGTGCGCGATTTGTTACGCGATTTCTCAGGCAAACGTAAACCGATTTTGAAAATTCTTTTTTTAATAGATAGGGTATGCTTCAGGGGTGGTCCCATATAAATTTTATCGAAATTGGTTCAGCACTTTTTGAAAAATCAACAAATACCCAAAAATTGTACATAGACGACGTTTTAGTTTCATCAATCTTTGTAGTAGTTAACTTTCCATCTCTTCTTAATAGATTTGAATGAGAAGGAGGTACTAAAAAGCGGAAAATAAAAAGCTTTTTACAAAAAAGACAACCGCCTTCAAAAAGTGAAAAATAACTTTAGCACAGAACACACATTGACTTTAGTTTCGGAAGTCGGTGGCAATACAAAACAACAAACAGAACAAAGCCACTGAATTTCGAAACTAAAGTCAATGTGTGTTCTGTGCTAAAGTTATTTTTCACTTTTTGAAGGCGGTTGTCTTTTTTATTTATTTATTTGTTTCAGTCATTCTTCCAGTCCATATTTTTTCCATACCTACATAAAAATTATTAACTATTTTAAATTCTAAAATTTTTGGACAGATACACAAAATAACAGTGCGATTAATTAAATTTACATAATAAACACCTCATAAAAAAGAAATATTAGAATTGATATAAAATTATAGAGTCTGTAAATATAATGTCAGAGTAGTATCTACTATATTTCATACAATAGGTAATTCAAATCGATACCTAATAACTTAAAATAAAATTGCAATTAATTAAAAGTTCAGTAGTTAACATGTCATTAAAAATAAAAATAAAATTGGCTAGATGTCAGGCTGCTATATTTTACGTTTTTACCTGCCCCAAGCCCGACAGGTATACGGGTGCATGTAAGGCCTGCCAGATATGTGTGAGCAGAGGCTTTTACGTTGTTCCTCTAATCCATCGACCTTTGATTGGACGGAACGTAACTGCTCATTTACATCCTCTAGAGACTTTTCAATATTTTCCACCGTTTCAATGGCGCGGCCATGGGGTTTTAGTCTTACAGCTCCTAAAATATAAACCTAGATATTTTTTATATATTTTTTCCATTTTCGACAAATTCAAATCTAGATTTTACAATGAATTTCAGACGTCTGCGATGCATTTTCAGCGTGATATCGGCGATAACGTGTTATTCACCGTTTCAATTTCGCGGCCATGGTGTTTGTCTTGCAGCTCATAAAATATTGCGGTCAAACGCAAGCCTATTAAATTGTAAAAAAAAAATATATATATACCTAACCCTAGATTTTTTTTTCTGTATTTTTACATTTTTTTTACAAATTCAATCTGTTATTAACCTGAATTTCAGCTCTCTGCTATGCTTAGTTTTAAAGATCTCCGTGGCCGCGCGGTTCTCCGCGTTTCAATGGCGCGGCCACGTTCAAACCCTTATAACTTTTTAACCATAACTTATGGTTAAAAAAAAAAAATATGGTTTTGGGAATCAGTTAATACAAAATATTACATAATCTTGGAATTCTTCTCTTTTGCACAAATGGCTGATTTTGACTGCGTTGCTAGTTAACTCTTCGTTTTTATGAGCTCCGAATATTTCACTTGTATTTATTGGATTTGTTAAAAGTTTTATTTATTTTATTTAATAACCAGCGTGACTTTGCTACACGTTAGCTCGTAAACGAGGTCCGGGGGGAAGAGAGAATAGATAAAAACATTTAAAAATATAAAACATAGTAGCCCACCGGTATCGGGAACAGGGTTCAAGCTACCGGCGGTCAGGGCTCCAGAGAGAGGAACCTCCTGACAATGCGGGCCGTGTCCAGAAGTACTGCCCTCTGAATCAAGCCCTTGATCCAGCCGCCTAACGAGAGCCTCCTTAGATGTTGGTCGAGGCTCTTGGCAATTAAGCCATTGGCTGTGACAACTATCGGCACAATGATCGCTGAGTCCACATCCCACATGTCGACAACCTCGCGGGCCAAGTCAAGATACTTTATCTGCTTGTCTTTCTCGACCTTCACGAGGTTCACGTCATGCGGAACTGCTATGTCAATAATCATTGCGCGCCTCTCCAATTGATCCACCACCGCTACATCAGGCTTATTGGCTACTATAGTCCTGTCAGTGATGATGGAACGATCCCAGTACAATGTGACATTGCCATTTTCAAGAACTGCCGGAACCTGTAGTATGGTACTTCAGATTCCACGAGGTTGTATTTTAGAGCAAGTTGCTGATGGATAATCCTGGCCACAAGGTTGTGCCTATGCAAGTACTCTTCGTTAGCAAGACGAGAACATCCAGAGATAATATGACGGATTGATTCTCCCGGTCAGTGACATGCCCGACAAATGTCAACCGTGCCATCTTTCACAATAAATCTCCGGTAGTTATTCGTCAAAATAACTTCGTCCATAATTGCGCAGACAAAACCTTCGGTTTCTCCAAATAGATCACCGAATCGTTACCAGGATACGGACGCTAATAAATCCACATCGGGCCCATGTAAGGCCCGGAAAAAGCGTCCGTGAAGCTCCTTACTCTTCCAAACCTCCTCGCGATCGTTAGTCTCAAGCACTACAGGCTTGCACCAGTTCTCTTTAGCCAAGGCGAGCGGAGTGAGGCCCTTGTCCACTGCAACTACATCTCGGTGCGTCCCCACGTCGGCTTCTAGGAAATATTCCCTGAGTCTGCATATCTCACGGTTGTGCAGGGCCTTAGCATTTAAGAAGCCACGACCTCCACACTTCCGCGGGATATACAGTCTCATCACTGATGACCGTGAGTGATTCATCCGATATGCTGTTAACAATGTACGGACTTTCCTATCCAGGGCATCGAGTTCCGTTTGAGTCCATTTGAGTATGCCGAAAGAGAACATCAGGACCGGCATGACACACCCGTTGAAGGCGCGCACCTTATTTCCGCCTGACAAAGCACTATTGAATACTTTCCTCAGGCGGCCAAAGAAGCGCTCCATCAACGATTGTTTCATGTCAGCAGCATTGATGCCCAACGCTTCCGCCATACCCAAATATTTATAGGTCTCAATTGAAGAGAGGGATCTAAGGTTTATGGAATCCGAGAGCTGGACTCCCTCAGATTCCACAATCTCCCCTCGCTTGAAATGCATGACCGCTGGCGCACGGGTGGTGCCGTCGTCGGCGGAGAGAAATACTCGTCGCTCGAGCTCGACGCAACTGCCGAGGCCGGTGTCACAGCACTCACGATGGGGCTGTGTTCCGGCGGCGGCGAGGCGGAGCTGAGCGACGAGTCCGGTGGTGGTGGGCGTGCTCTTCGCGTTGTTGACCTTGTTATCATCCTTTGGTTACTTTAGTTTCATCATCCATATATTATATAAGGTGCTATATAAATATCTGCCACGGCTTTAATGGGAGGTAGTATTGTGTTTAAAGATTACAATAGTGAAGAACTTTCGTACCCCAGAATAGTTAATTTAATTTGAGAAAATAAAGTAGTTTAATAAACATTGACTCTACTCTGCATAACGCGTTTCACAAATTACGCGCGATGTGTCGCTTCGTCAATGAAAACAACTGCTATCTCTTTCTATCTGTTCTGTGAATGAAAACTGAAATCAGCTGATTAGTTCGTCACTATCTAACCTACTAGGTACTGTAGAGTTTGAGGCTTTATGTAATGAAGCCATAACTATTTAGTCTATGATTAGAACTTTCTGGATGCTTTAGAATATATTTGAATTATGTAGAATAGAGCTTTCATACTATGACATGTGATGTCAGAGAGACCGACCGCTCGACTAAGAGCAAAGGTCGTGTAAATCTTACCTCTCGTTAATCTGATTAATATAATCTTCTACAAGTCGATCATATCTTTTATTCAACGTAGCTTAGACTCACGATAGTTCGCAAAAGCTACTAGTGTAACCTAAGTGTTACAAATTGGCGAGAGGCGCCGGTTAGAAGTATTTTTTCAGATGCGCAAAGCGAGTGCTCGCCCCCAGAGCATTTAATATTCCAGCAGGAGTAGCTGGAAGGCCTATTAATAGGGCCAAATTGATGATTACGCTGGTATAGCAGCGAAGAATTGTACGTATAAACGATCTATATTATAAAGTGCAGTGCAGACGAGCGATTTTTCGGCATCGCATAAAAGGAAATACAGAGAAGTATTTGTGTCGTTTTTCAAATGTTATTATAAACCACGATGTATCGTCATGATCGTGATTATTTCCCTGGGGAAGATATGCCCTATTATTATGGTATTCAGGGTTTGGAGTTCGATGATTTCCTCGAACAGTTTAAAGTGGTTGCACAGCGCAAGGAATGGGAGGAAGCCGGTTATCCAGTACTTCTGGGTTGTTTTATGAAGAGTACTGCAAACGCCTACTACCGACTTTTCTTCAAGTATGGCATGTCTTTCGAGGAGACTTGCGATAAGTTAAGGGAAGAATTCGCTAATGATTGGCCCGCTAGAAGGAAGCGGCAACTTTTACAGCAGCAGGCCGTAATTCCAGTAGTGGAATCGGCGAAAGAAGTTAAGCCTGTGGATATTAATGGTTCATTTTCCCAGAGAAATGAAAAAGATGGCTGCCAAGCAGGCAGTGTTGAAAAAGATGTGGTTGCTGTGTCTAGCTGTCTAGAGAGCAGCCTAGATGAAAATGAGGCACAGAAGTCGGTCTCGTCCCCTCTAGAACACGAGGAAGAGAAGGATGAATCGGGTCAGTCCGGTCCGATTATTCTATTAAGTAGAAATCTTTCAGAGCAACCTGATGTCGAGGTGCCGAAAGAAGAAGAAGTAGTTAATGTTTTGTACCAGCAGGTACAAGATAGTGTTGTCACTGACGTTCAGGAAGAGAACTTGGTGATGGTAGAATGCAAGACGAGTGGTAAGGCATTCGTTGAGGTGGACGAAAATGTTGTCGTCGAGTCGTCGCGAGACATCGTCAGCGTCGTCGTCGCAGATAACCAAAGTTATATTGAAGCGAATAGTAAGGTCACGCGTGATGTGAAATTATATAATATGGTTCCGCAACCTGCTGTGATAAATGAATATATAACACGTATGAGTTTTAAATCCTTATTAATTTCGAAGCATAGGAAAATAAAAATAAAATATATTAATAAATATATAGGTCGAACTGATAACCTCATTCCATCGAAGTCGGTTAAAAATAATTTATTACGACTAGCTTTGATGAAGAAAATATTCGGTAGTATGAACTCTCCTTTAGGTAAACTTTATTATTGTCAATTTTTGAAAGATGATTTTATTTTAATTTTTATGGCTAGCTCTAAACGGTGTTGTATCATAATAACTTTTATGGATACGATTGAATTGAAACTTCTTGTTTATAATAATTCTTGACATTTGTAGGTTACGACAAATATAATTAAATATAAACTTTTTGTGAGTAATATTTCTAGGTTGTGTATTATTTGTCATTTTATTAATTATTGGATGTTATACAGCATAGTTGCCATGGTTATTTAGGTCTGTCATGATGGACAGTTGATGCTAGGTGTATTGTTATGTATGTGATTAGAAATATTTCGACATGATAATAATGCGTGTTTTTTTGTATTTTCATATTTACTACGAGCTGAAGTCTGGTGGGTGAATGGTGCCCACATTTCTTGAAGTACAAAAACGTGTATCTTATTCTTTTTTTTTACTTAGTAGATTGTTTGATGTAGTTAGCGTAGGACTCCTACAGGCCTCGTTCACTGACGTAGCCAATTACGCTAACGGAGTATAATCTCTGCGTAAGCTGTCGATGACACGCATGGTTTATTAAGTGAACAAAGTTTGTTTCGAGTTTAGTCTTTTCTCATTTAATTGTAAACCTCGTATAGGAAGAAATATAGGTCACCAAGAAAGGAGGACATGGATTTGACCATATCATTTTGTTTAGCGGGATGCACTCTAACCTTTTCGAGAGGGTTCTGGTAGAGTGGGGTTTGGACATGATGGCATGAGCGTATTTGTTGTTCGTTAATTCTTTTAATTGATTACCCCATGCGTCATGGATTAAACCATCTCTACAGAGACATCCTCATTGTCATTTCCCTCTTTAGAGTAGGGACCTTCCGATAGGATTAGGTAGGAATTAGGTTATTTAGTCAATTATTTTTGTTGAGTAGTAGACTAGTATTGGTGTCCAGAATGTTCAGTACATGAATAAAAGCTACTAGTCCCTTTTATTCATGAAGGGGGCGTAGCTGATGTAGAGTTTGAGGCTTTATGTAATGAAGCCATAACTATTTAGTCTATGATTAGAACTTTCTGGATGCTTTAGAATATATTTGAATTATGTAGAATATAGCTTTCATACTATGACATGTGATGTCAGAGAGACCGACCGCTCGACTAAGAGCAAAGGTCGTGTAAATCTTACCTCTCGTTAATCTGATTAATCTTCTACAAGTCGATCATATCTTTTATTCAACGTAGCTTAGACTCACGATAGTTCGCAAAAGCTACTAGTGTAACCTAAGTGTTACAGTACACAATAATACGCAGGGAAAAAAGTGTTTTAAAAGTGCAATTACTTACCAGCTACCGCATTCTTCCAAAAAACTGACGTAGGTAAATAAGATGATAAACTTCCCATCACACTTAAAACAGGCTTTGGACTGACAAGTTAGTGTAAGAATCGCAATTTTTTTCTTATTATTTTTAAACAGTAGGTGCTTAGATTAATACTTAGGTATCAAATAACGATAAATTACAGTAACTTGGCGTTGCCTTCGCCTTCGCGTTGCACACAAATGTAGGCACGCTTACGTACATGTCTCTTCACTTTATTTAATGTGTCCGTTTCACTTTTTACTTGCCTAAATGCGCGTTTGATGCGCCTTTTTAGTTCTTCCACACTTCTAATAATGTATGATGACTCACTCGCACACCAAACCTCTGCTGGTATAAGTTTACTGCATGCGCAGTTATGGAGTTACACTCGCGGTAGCACAACACCATTTCAAGATATGCTTGATTGGAATACCGTCGTCTGGGAGGCATTTTTAAAGGAAGCGCGAGCGATTATCCCGTCGCTAACTGCTAATTAAAACTAACTTCCGAGCGGGCGGGGGGCGACCGGGCGACTGGCGAGCGGGCGGTCGGCTGGCGCGTGCGACGAACGGGGTAGTGCGGGTCAGGGTGGGGGCGTAATGATAAGAATGGCAACAGTGTATGAACGGCGCCGGCGTTTTGCGAAACGATTGAACTGTACCTATTCGGTGCGGTGCGGCAACAGCAAGTCTACGTGATGGTTTTATGCGAATAAATCAATTCAAATTTATACGTACAATTTTTTGTATGAAAAAAAATATGACATATGATCAATAATTAAATAAATAAATAAATAATAAAAATGTTTATTCACCATAAAAAGAGAGATAATATACAGAAGAGAACATTATTGAACATTTTAACGAACTGTTGCAAAATCTGTACAATATTGTGTTACCCTGCCTCTCAAACTAGGGTGACCTGTATCTTGAGAGACAGTGTTCGGCCAAGTTATATAGAAATACAATTTAGTGCAACAAGTGAACGGTGTTTATGCTGCATAAACTTAATTACATGGTGAGTAGTGTAAGTGTATACGTGTGTGGGGGTGTGTATATGTGTGAGTATGTAGTGTGTGTGGTGTAGTTGGTGTTTGTGAGTGATATGTAGTTATGTAAATGTACAAGCGCGCATTGTGTATGGTAAAACCTATAAGTGTATGAGAGGTAGTATGAATTTGTTAGACGATGAATGTGAGTAAAGACTCAGTGTACGCGTAATCCTTCTGTAGTAGCCACTCAGTTACTATTTTTTAATTTATCTTTACTATTGTAATCTATAAACACAATACTGTCTCCCATTGCAGCCGTGGCAGATATTTTTATAGCACCTTATATATATATGTATTTCATTGTGAACACTGACATCATGACAGATGACAGTGAATTTAAAAATGATTAAATTATAATTATTACATCGTATAATATCGTTCACAATTACTGACTCCATTGAGTTCACAACTATGTAATACGGTGGCCCGCACAGTCAACATACGTAGTGTTCGAGCCGGAACACTGTTTGCTGTGACCTGTTGTCGCACTAACTCGGGATTACGGTGCCCTACTCGTCCAATGGTCAACACTTAACAATAATCATTTCATAGACATCGATATTTTTGTGTTCTAAATCTAAAGGAGAATGACAAAGTTAGTATGGGCTCTGGCCCAAAAAAAATCTGCAGCCCCCATGGTTGACTCTATTGTCGGTGTACTTATACTGTTGGACTAACTATGTGTGCAAATGCGCATGCGCAAATTCTAACCCACAGTTACAGAGTAAGTAATTCCGCGTTATTTAACACTGCAACGAAACACTTTTGCTTGCATCAATTTTTCGAGTACCTACTTAAGATAATAGAAAAACTGATGCAAGAAAAAGTGTATATTTACAATGTCTAAAACAAAATCACAAAATAATTTGATGAATAATTAAATTAAAAAACAACACAGTTACGGATTATAACATTGCAATTAATTAATTATAACAATACTTTTATATACTTACCTAGATTACTGATAGGCCTCTTCTCGCTACGACTAAATCACAGTAAAGATATCTATACAGTATTCTATCTTCATACAAACGGTCGGAACGCGAGTCGTACCTACACTTTTTAAGTTAGTAGGGAAATTATAGTATACCGACAGTCTCGAATACGCCTCAGTGGCGAATATATTGTGTTGTTTTTTGTTGCTTGAATTCGTCAATAACGCCCAGCCCAGAGATAACATTTTTTTCAACACACTTGCTCATAAAATGGCTCTAATTTCACCGCAATTAGGCACATAATGACACCAGTAATCAAACTGTGACTTTTTCATTGCTATTATTCACAGGTGAGTTACAGGGTTTTTTTTTTATTTTATTGGTTGAATTGCTTTGTTCTTAAAAAAGTTTCGATACAAAAAAGATCGTGTTCAATAGTACAAATAAAATAATGTGCCTATTGCTTGCTCATTTCATGCAACTTCGTATTTAAATACATAATTTCAACTTGTACGTTTTTAATAAATAAAACTTTCACTCAAATATAACTTTTGTTTTCTCTGTTATAAAGACAACTTTGAATTCCCCATTTTGTACGTGGCTAGAACGCTATCCGCGAAAAGACAAAAAAAAGAAACCTTATTCTTTTAGTCTATGGCCGATCGCCATTGTATGATGCGTGCGCATAGAAAACAACAACTGCTTAAATTATCCCGCAATTTCGTTTTTTTTTTCACAACTCGTTTTCACTGTTGAAAATGATTTTTTTGTATTATTTTCTTCACAAGTGTGTTGAAAAACGTCGTATGATACACGTGTGTATTGATGATTACCGTCCTCTGCTCTCTTAAGACCCTCACCTAACGGCTCGGGTCTCAATGGCGCCTCAGCGGTAATCACCAACATTACACACTTGTACCATAACGTACTATTTCAAAACGCTCATAAAATGGCTCTAATTTCACCGCAATTAGGCACATAATGACACCTGTAACCAAACTGTGAGTTTTTCATTGCTATTATTCACAAGTGAGTTATAGGGTTTTTTTTTTATTTTATTGGTTGAGTTGCTTTGTTCTTAAAAAAGATTCGATACAAAAAAGATCGTGTTCAATAGTACAAATAAATTAATGTACCTATTGCTTGCTCATTTCATGCAACTTCGTATTTAAATAGATAGATAGATTTCTTCTTGTACGTTTTTAATAAATAAAACTTTCACTAAAATATAACTTTTGTTTTCTCTGTAATAAAGAAAACTTTGAATTCCCCATTTTGTACGTGGCTAGAACGCTATCCGCGAAAATACAAAAAAAAAGAAACCTCATTCTTTTAGTCTATGGCCGATCGCCATTATTTGATGCGCGCGCATAGGAAAACTGATTAATTTTTCCCGCCATTGCGAAAAAAATTTCACAACTCGTTTTCACTGTTGAAAATATTTTTGTAGTATTATTTTCTTCACAAGTGTGTTGAAAAACGTCGTATGATACACGTGTGTATTGATGATTACCGTCCTCGGCTCTCTTAAGACCCTCACCTATCGGCTCGGGTCTCAATGACGCCTCAGCGGTAATCACCATCATTACACACTTGTACCATAATGTACTATTAAATTATCTGGGAACTCCGAAAGACTATGTTCCTGAAACTTAATAGACTATAAAAAAATGACTTCCAGACTATAGGTTAGTACCTACTTACTAGAATATTAAAAAAATGATATACCTAATATAGTAACTACGTAATTTGTTTCTTTTTTTAAAAGGTTAGTATTTCGCTTTTTCTACCGAGTAAAGTAGGTACCTGGATTAATAAACAAATAAGTGGATAGGGTGAAAAAGCAACCTACCTACCTAGGTAGTTTCTTAGGCTAGGCTATCTATCTACCTAATTATGTACTAGCTACTTACATATATTATTGAATTAAACAAAATATCATTATATAATGATTATGAGAGTAAATGATAGGTACAGACGCCAGCACATCAGGCCATTAAAAACTGTCAAATTTCCCCAATTTAATATGAACCTTACGCTTTTGCAATAAAATTTAAAATCTATCAAAGAAATTTGACAGATTGTTGCTCCAGCTTGTGCTGGACTCTGTAATTACCTATTTAGTAAGATTTACATTATTATTTACTTTTTATGTAAGATTTTGTAGTCGGTAGTTAGACGTTTTGTCAGCTGTGTTTTGCATTTTGGTTAAAATTGAATACATGCTACATACAAACTTGCCTGAAAAATTATAAAGCGACATCACTGTCATCGATAGCAAAAGAGGTTTGTAAAACGCCTTTGTTGAAATTAAGTAAGAAGTAGGTGTTGAAGTTTGTAAAGATTGCAGAATAAAGGGAAATATTTTTTTTGGGACGCCTTGAAAGGCTGCGACTGAGGCGCAAATATCTTTCAGTCTCAAAATAAAGGTGGTTTTTTTATTAAACTTCTAATCAAAAACATAACATGCATTTTTATTGAACACTTCCCATTTCAGTATTTCATTTTTTTTAATTAAATGAAAACTATTACATACCTATAGGTATTTACAATCACAAAACTAAAAGGAAAAAAAAACACTACAAATTTATAATCACAAAACGAGAAAGAAAATAAAACACACACTAGGAAGAAATTAAAACACTGTACGCGGGACAACCCTATCGCACGTTAAGGTACTGCGCGCATGTAGGTTATTATTTCAAGAACAGGGCCGAGTCGTGTGCGTTACCCAAGCAAAATAATGTCAAAAATAGTAATTTAAAAGTTACTGGCAATTAGTTGTCTAGTTTCTGTAATTGTTGCGCACATTTTTAAATTTGTTGCACATATAGATTTTGAGTTATTTCACAAAAACATTTCCTGCTGCGGTAACGTTACCGCAGCCAAACATTTTCTTTTATAATGGGAATATTGAAATAAATATTAGCCATATAATTAGTAATCTAGACGAGGTAAATGTTGCAACTTATTTCGTATTTGTTCTTCCTTCGATTGCGATGTTATTCAAGATTTTGCTGGAGTAACGTTTGTGGTATTGCTGGATCTCTGAAACGGATAAGCAGATTCTTATCATCTTTTTTACATGACTTCTTAAGAATTAGTTTGAATTAGTTGGGTAATAAAAAAACAAAATTAATGCACCATTCAAAGGTTATTTAATTAAATATAAAAACAAGGTCCTAACACTTTGAATAAGAACTCGAAAGACTTACTTTAAACGTTATGTTGTAGCTTGTATCTGTCTTCAAATGTATGTGAACTTTCATTAGTATCCTGTTAGTAATATACAAATTATGAAGAAATTCAGTTCTCCACTTTGACGGTCATAATGCGCGCTTAATTATTTGGCCTCCGATAACCCTGTATGTGAATATATAAACTAAATGATATATCAATAATTAGTTACTTAGTTCAGTTATATACCTGTAAAATTTCAGCGTAGTACATACATACATCGTACATACATACAGCGTAGTAGTACATACGTACATACAACATTCAGTTTATATATCCACATACAGGGTTATCGGGGGCAAAATAACTCCGCGCGCATTATGACCGTCTAAGTGGAGAACTGAATTTCATCATAATTTGTTTATTACTAACGGGATACTAATGAAACTTCACATACATTTGAAAACAGATACAAGCTACAAAACAACGTTTAAAGTAAGCCTTTCGAGCTCTTATTCAAAGTGTTAGGACCTATTGAAGTGTTTTTATATTTAATTAAATAACCTTTGAATGGTGCATTATTTTTGTTTTTTATTACCCAACTAATTCAAACTAATTCTTAAGAAGTCATGTAAAAAAGTTGATAAGAATCTGCTTATCCGTTTCAGAGATCCAGCAAAACCACAAACGTTACTCCAGCAAAAACTTGAATAACATCGCAATCAAAGGAAGAACAAATACAAAATAATTTGCAACATTTACCTCGTCTAGATTTCTAATTATATGACTAATATTTATTTCAATATTCCCATTATAAAAGAAAATGTCTGGCTGCGGTAACATTACCCTAGCAGGAAATGTTTTTGTGGAATAACTCAAAATCTATATGTGCAACAAATTTAAAAATGTGCGCAACAATTACAGAAGCTGGACAACTAATTGCCTGTAACAATTAAATTACTATTTTCGACATTATTTTGCACACGGCCGAGTCACAATAATTTACTGTTAGATATCTTTACTGTGACTAAATACCGTCGATCGACGTACTTGTCAAATAAGGCAACAAATAGTAAAATGCCTTATTCACCTTCCATCGTGCATCGTGCATGACCTTGGCTGGACGTACAGCAAGTACGTCCAGCCAAGGTCATGCACGATGCACGATGCAAAACGACCGTGAATAAGCTTGCTGCACGTCATTAAAAGCTGTTTATTTTTAAACAACGACCATATCCATGACTTGTATAGGTGTGCGTTTCGACCGCGCGGCCACGGCGTTATTTCGAAAAAAAAACTATTCCAAGATTATGTAAAATTTTGTAAAAGTTGATTCCCAAAACCATTAATTTGTCGAAGTTATGGTTTAAAGGGTTTGAACGTGGCCGCGCCATTGAATCGCGGAGAACCGCGCGGCCACGGAGATCTTTATAACTAAGCGACCTAAGAGACCTAAAACTCAGGTAAATAACAGATTGAATTTGTAAAAATACAGAAAAAAATCCTAGGTTTATATTTTAGGAGCTGCAAGACAAAAACCCCATGGCCGCGACATTGAAACGGTGAATAACACTCTAGCGCCGATATCACGCTGAAAATGCATCGCAGACGTCTGAAATTCATTGTTAAATCAAGATTTGAATTTGTCGAAAATATTAAAAAATATACAAAAAATACCTAGGTTTATATTTTAGGAGCTGTAAGAATAAAACCCCATGGCCGCGCCATTGAAACGGTGGAAAACACGTTATCGCTGATATCTCGCTGAAAAAGCATCGCAGAGGTCTGAAGTTTTTTGTGATACCTAGATTTTAATTTGTCGAAAATGTAAAAAATATACAAAAAATACCTAGGTTCATATTTCAGGAGCAGTAGTGCGGTATCGTGTAAAAATAAGTTTTGATTATCTATCGAAGAAAGTAAGTATTAGTGAGATTTTTTTTTATAAACAACACCTGTTAATATGTAGAACTACCGATAATATGCAAAACATATTTTTTATTCATAATACAAAGCCTTGCAATGTGTGACACTTGTAATGACCAATCAGACCTACAACCGGGGGAACATATTCCACATCACCTGGAATATTTCCATGGAATTTTTGGGACATGATTTCTATTACAACACGTGGAAAGTTTTCTGTAAACAACATGGCATGGTCACCCTATCGAAATATTCAAAACACATTGCAAGGCTTTGTATTATGAATAAAAAATATGTTTTGCATATTATCGGTAGTTCGTGATTAGATAGTGAAAATCTAGATTTGAATTTGTCGAAAATGGAAAAAATATACAAAAAATACCTAGGTTTATATTTTACAAAAAACTTCAGACATCTGCGAT
This sequence comes from Charanyca ferruginea, assembly GCA_947361185.1. Lineage (NCBI taxonomy): Eukaryota > Metazoa > Arthropoda > Insecta > Lepidoptera > Noctuidae > Charanyca > Charanyca ferruginea. The sequence goes on along the minus strand of OX376081.1, from coordinate 2,834,714 downwards.
GCTTTTTCAGCGGGATATCAGCGATAACGTGTTTTCCACCGTTTCAATGGCGCGGCCATGGGGTTTTAGTCTTACAGCTCCTAAAATATAAACCTAGGTATTTTTTGTATATTTTTTACATTTTCGACAAATTCAAATCTAGATTTTACAATGAATTTCAGACGTCTGCGATGCATTTTCAGCGTGATATCGGCGCTAGAGTGTTATTCACCGTTTCAATGGCGCGGCCATGGGGTTTTGGTCTTGCAGCTCCTAAAATATAAACCTAGGATTTTTTTCTGTATTTTTACATTTTTTTTTTACAAATTTAATCTGTTATTTAACTGAGTTTTAGGTCTCTGCTACACTTAGTTTTAAAGATCTCCGTGGCCGCGCGGTTCTTCGCGTTTCAATGGTGCGGCTACGTTCAAACCCTTATACCTTTTTAACCATAACTTCGACAAATTAATGGTTTTGGGAATCAACTTTTACAAAATTTTACATAATCTTGGAATAGTTTTTTTTCGAAATATCGCCGTGGCCGCGCGGTCGAAACGCACACCTTGTATAGAAGACAAACCAAAATGTGCAGCACGCCACGGTCACGACTCCATGACAGACTTCTATACGTTATTGGAAGCTTGGCGCCGAGGGCACGGTTTTGCTTTTGTGACGTGGCGGTCAAAGGGTTAATAAAGTACGTATTATAAAAAAACATTTCTATCGATTACCTACAATGTTGTCTAAATGCTGAGCTGGATGGTCAATATTGTCATAACGCGCATATGTCAAAAACCATACAATAGACATGCATGTGCGCACGTGCACAAAGTTAGCCACTCTTACATGAGCAGTAATAATTATTTTGAGGCCCCAACCCAAGGTGGTCTGAGTTCACAAGAATATAATATTTGTATGATTTAATACGGCTTTGGGTATGCCTAGATTGTACTTTCCCTCTTAACCCTTTACCGCATGTCGTGCCACATTTGGAACAGTCCATAATTGTGTCAAAATTTACGTCTAGCAACATCTGTTCGCCTTGTTAAAAAGCAAAAATTGTTGACTAATGTGTTTCCGAACGTAAAAAGTCTATGGCAAACCTCTATGCCGTCAATCGTTCTATATTTCAGTGTCAGAAATCCGGTGATGTGCCAACTCGGAAAAAACACAACTCGAGTTAACTCGAGTCGAAGTTCAAGTAACTCGAATTAAATTCGAGTTACACAACTCGAGTTAGCAGGAAGAAACTAAGTGTATGATTTGTTACATATTTGTTCTTCCATCCAACTCTCTGTTAGGACAATTATCATTGCTAAACTTCGTAGGCAGGATTGAAGAAAGACACCAAGCAACAAAGCATTAGGAGCGCCCATCCCGTTATATGTCCCATACAAACGCTCGTACGTGATTACGGCATTATAACAAATTTTCTTCCAAATATTTTTAACATATGGGTATCTTGTGGTTACATAGGAACCTTATCTAGGTACCTATGTAACGAAAAATCTGCTTTTTTGAGAAACAAATTCAGTAAACCCGTACGAAAATCTGCTTTTTTGCACAATTTTATCTGAACTTTGGCCGTTCATAATGCACTCATACATTGAAAAAGTAAAAAACAGCTTCATAGAAACCTTGCACATGTAATGGAGATTCTAAATTACAAACATTTTTACCAAAAGCTTGTAAGGTTTTTTCAAAATAACGTATGTCCTGGTACAAGTTTTGTGTAACTTCCGCGCGCCACTTCCTGTGATATTATCGCGTTCTCACTCACTCGTTTGTTTTCGAGCTTTGCGTTGGTTGAAACAAAACATTTCTCAATCACACTCGCGTGTAAGCGTGTTCGGGCGATGGGGATGGGCGCTCTTAAGTCCGCCTTTGTACTTATGTGCATGAGATGTAAATATAAAATTATTTTGCAACTCGAGTATTAAAGCTAAAACTCGAGTTAACTCGATTTTAGCACAACTCGAGTTAACTCGAGTTAGTAAGTCGAGTTGACACATCTCTACTGAAATCGTTTGTCGGCCATTTTGTCAGGAATGTCTGGTTGAGTTGTTCTTGTCGCTGATTTTATAAGTTATTGTGCAAATAAAAATAGAATACATATTTTAATCATAAGAAAAATGGATCCAAGGAAATTTTATGGCATAACACGTAAGTTAAATTAACTGCATCCTAGTAAAAAACATCCTTAAACCCTGTTCCTGATATGGAACACGATGCGCTAACGGTAAATTCATTCGGACAAATATGGAACTCTATGAAGTAAGGGTTGTATTTAATGTTGGACAAATATGGAACAATATGTATTTGGTACATCATAATAAGATGTACTTATAACTGACCGCTTTAATTTTTTTAATGTAGTTTAGCTATGTGCCTGTTTGTATTTTTTTTTATATTACACTTATTACAGGTACTAAACTAAACAATCGTGTTTTGGCTCTTCCCGAGGACTCAGATGATGAAAACCTATCAGATGACGATGAATATCAATTACCATAGGCTGAAGATGGGATTGGACATTGGCCTACTTGGGCAAATGATCGGCAGCGTTGTAAAAACTGCGGACAAAAGTCTCACGTATATTGCAGTAAATGTAATTGTTACTTTTGCTTTAACAAAGACCGTAATTGTTTTAAAAGTTTTCATGTTTTCACAAATGAATAAAATTTTTACTGTTCAACCTATGTTTTATTATAAATCCTTATTCTTATCCTAACATAATTTATATAATATACAGCACATATAGAGTATCTGATAACTATTTATATATTTATTTAATAAACCTATTAACGGATCTCTTACCGTACCTGCATGTTGTTCCAAATGTGGAACGTGTATCTAAATAGCCATTAATGCATGTTGTTCCAAATATGGAACAGGGGGTTTTACTAGAATTTTATACGATTTACATGTATTTTAATTTTTTTTATTATTTTTCTAAGATGTTTTACGGGGTAAGACATATCATAAATTAATTTGAGCGAATTTTAAAATCCATGCGGTAAAGGGTTAATAGCCAGAAGTTATTTATTACCAGTTATATTATTACTACTCATCCAAATCACGGCTTTCTCTGTACACTTCTATTGTATGTAGGTACCTATTAATATACGCCATTACGAGCGTGTTCACTGTAATCATTCCTGGCCAATTTTATTTCCACCTACTTTATAAAAGCTGAAAATTTTTCAGCGCATGCTCCCAAACTCCCAACACAGGTAAGAGCGATGGACAATTATGAGTCAGTTTGGGTGATCGTGGCGTTGGCAGGTAAACGGTACTAAAGGTGTGTAAAATACCAACCTAAATTCATCAAATAATAAAATGCGACTTTTTATTTATTTATTTACACTTCATGCACAAAGGTACAAAGGCGGACTTAATGCCTTTTTGTTGATATTTTCTTCAGAATATTATTACAAATCACGTCGTTCTTTGTCAGACACTTAAAATCGTGGCAACCCCTTGCCAGACACCCTTAAAGTTCATTAAATGGTAATTATACTTATGTTATAGAATACAAGCTGATTTTTATATATAATACTTGGGTAATAATTAGAAGATGTTTCCTCATCAACCAGACAGTTCTGGCAGTTCCAACCCCTTGCCAGACGCAGACAAGGGAACTGTAGGGGGAACTGTAGGTGCGAGCACAAGACGAAATACATACGGGTGGGTGCGAGTGAGATAATAAACAACGACACAGTTTGGCGCAGTGGCTGAGTAGTAGAGATAGTAACAGTAATAGCAGGTAAAATAAATAGAAATAAAATATGCATAAAAATTTCAATGGTTTTAATAAAATGTTTTGGGTTTTCCGATATCGAAATCAATGATTTTAACAAATCGACTTATATATCGAAATTATCGGTAACGCGATATATTGTTGCAACCCTATACCACAGTAAAGATTAGATATCTTTACTATGCCTCATGAAGATATAGGTATAAATGGAGCCAACACTCTCTCTTTCTGAATGCGTACATAAGAACGAGACAGTGATATGTGTTTTCTTTATCTTATGTATGCATTCAGAAAGAGAGCGTCTGCCCACAGTTGGCTTCACTTAGGTATTTAGAGTGTTGCCTCCACTTTTATCTAAAAGCTTCTTGCTGTGCCTATACTTAATATACTCTATGGTCTCTTTGACATAATATAATAATACTTAAATAGGTAAACAGTTTCAACGGTTTGTTGACTTTGTTGTTTAATGTTTTGTGCAAAGAGTACATTACATATACAGGTATTGTGCTGCTTAGCTCCGTTAGGAGTATTATATGTTCTGTTCTGTGCTGCTTACTTAGTGCTTTACGTGCTGGTTCTATATTAGCCTGAGAAAAATATCAAAATATGCCCGAAGATATTAGCACATAGTAAGTGAAGTGATATTGGCAAATTGTGGAGTATTTACCACAGAAGGTGTATGAAGGAAGGTTTTGAAGTAGTTACAGTTACCTTACCTGCTACTGCCTGGCCCTGCTAACGTGCTACCTGCTGTACGCCGCGTCGGTTGCGCATTTTCTTTGCATTGCACTGTGTCATAACATTGACACATATAAATGCCACAAAATAAAATGTCCTTTTCAAATTGATTGTTTTACTGAAAGGTAATAAAGCCATTTAATTTTGTGGTGCTAAATGGTATTTGTATTTTTCTATCACATAAGATTATCTTGATTAAGGGGAACATTATTTGAACCCCGTTCGGATTATAGCATGTTGATACTTACCTAGATTATTGATAGGGCTCTTCGCGCTACGATTAAATTCCGCCGACGTTCTTGTCAAATGAGGCAACAAATAGTAAATACTGAGTGAACATTCCCTGCATTAGAATATCATTGGCTTACACAAACAAACAAGGTGTCTCGTTGCAACCAATGCGTCAGGTGGATGTAAAGAGTATTTAATAAATTTTTGGTCATAATTAGAATGAAAGTGCCAGTTATCGTAATATAAATAATTCTACAAAAAAAAGATCACTAGGTAAGTACTATATACATGAAAGTAAGTACAAGTAAAAAAAAGTGTAGCACCTAAAGAGGATGAGACAGCATTGCATGGCACTGGGATATTCTGTGAACCAGGGGGGCATCATTTGGATTAATGTGGGGTTCGGATTGTTGAGGCTCTACTTTACAGTTTTGTAATACCTAGCGACTCTGTACTTGTTATAATTTAGAAAAATACTTATGTGATAGGTTGTTTGCTGAATTTTTCCATTAATGAGCACCACAAAGTCAATATGAAAACATTATTCAATTTCAGACAACTGTACCCATGCATACCTGTGAGATAATATTACAAGCCAAGCTACATCAGATGTTGTTATAAATAAATATAAACTTGTAACAAATAAGAGAAGATGAAGATGGAAGAGCGATCCATGTGTAGAATATGTTTGGTGCAGGATGTTGACATGTATGTGGTTGTCAACAAGACCCTACAGGACCTCTACGAGAAGCTGACTGATGTTCCGGTAAGTTGATAAATACTTACATCATGATTGAAATTGTTTAATTTAATGGTACTACTAATATTAATATACTCTTGTACTTTATAATATGGTTCCTACATATTCCACTAGTTACCATTGATATTAACCACTTCTAATTTGAGATTAACAGTTGTAATAAAAAAATTAAAAGGGGTCTAGATTTATTTAACTAACTAACAAACTATGTGTGTGATTCTAAAGTTGAGAAGTTAGGGAGCTCAAAATTAAACAAAAATAACTAAAAGGAATAAGATTCGGGCGCCAGAGCTCACTAGGTAATTTAAAACAAAGGGAATCCGGAATAGCTAAAAGGTAAAGGGTATGGCTTCTAATCTTAGGTCGGAGATTTCTGAAATTAAGCTGCAAATTCTTTAACAATAGCTCATTTATTTCTATCGCAGGCAGTGGTGAGCACAACACAATATTAGAAAGCCCCTTTCTTTTGAAGGGCAAGTTGTTTTATAACCATTAAATTCTATAACCAAAGTTTATAATTAAGTTGTCAGTATTGCACGTTTTTAAGTGGAAACTACGAGAAAGAATTTAAGTTAACATACCACAGGCTTCGAGAAAAACTTATTTAAATTAAACCTGATTGGAGACACGAGGTGAAGCGCATCAGCTCATCCATGATGAAGTTAAATTTTAAGATAAAAAAATCCAAAATATAAGTAAGAACGCCTTTGGGGGCGATCTTAACGAAAACTAAAACAATGCCAATCACTCGTGCTATGGGCACACTCAATACGCGATGGCGATATAGGAGGATTTCCCAAAATATTACCGTTGCACGGCTGCTGACATCACCACCAAGTGGCTCCAGCCAGGGGTGGACCCTTGAAATATTCCAATCTAATGATTGGCACGGAATAGAATTTTATTCGTGCATCATCTTGGTGACTTCGGTCGGAAAGTGAAAGTTACATATCCCAAACCGGAAACGTCAAAATAATCTGACAGCCGGGGAAATAAGGTCCAACTGTCAAACTGATGGTCTATGGTTTTATCGATTACTCTACTAAATCCTAGCCAATCTATCAAATGTCTGAAGTGTGTGTACTGCATTACCGTGAAAACTTCCAAAAAATGACGAGAGAGGTCGACACTATGTAGCGAGTAGAAAATACTCGTTACATTACATCCCTCCCCGAAAAAATAAAAGAAAGGAACTTTCTTTTATTAGAAAGAAACAACGAAAAACGAAGTGAACAAAAAATTCAGTAACAAAAAACTATCATAGTGCAGTTAGGCGTCATGGCCACTGACTAAAACTTCGGTACTACGTCCGATCAACAAAGCCAAACAACAAACAAATCCAAATTCAGTTAAACCCGAGGGCCGCTGACTAAAACTCTAACAAGACTAAACACTAAACAAATCTAAATTCAGTTAAGCACGAGAGCCGCTGATTAAATCTTGAACAAAACTACTAAACATTAAACACTAACTTTGAGTACAGTTAAGCGCTATGGCTACTGACTAACTTTACACTAATTTACTAAACTATCCTACACCTCTTAAGTTCAGTTAAGCACTATCGCCACTGACTAACTTCAGCCAACCTACTAATCTAAACCACTCCCCTTAAGTTCAGTTAAGCACTATCGCCACTGACTAACTCTACGCATCTCTACCAACTAATCTGGAGTGCAGGTAGGCACTATCGCCGCTGACTATCCTCAACTAACCTACAGTTCAGCTTTGAGTACAGTTAGGCACCATAGCCTCTGTCTATCTCAGCAACAACCAATTAAAAATAACAATACCTAAACATAAATTCTAGATAGAGTTGAAGGACTCTACCTAAAAGTATAGATTTCCAATCAATAAAGTCAGACAGAGTTGAAGGGCTCTATCAAAAAATATTGATTCCCAACAAAAAGGTTAGATAGAGTTGAAGGGCTCTACCTAAAAAGGTTGGATAGAGTTGAAGGGCTCTATCCATAAGTATGGATTTCCAACAAAAAGGTTAGATAGAGTTGAAGGGCTCTATCTAAAAGGCTGGATAGAGTTGAAGGGCTCTATCCAAAAATATTGTCACAGCAATAACCTGTAACAACCAAAAACCATATTGTGATCGGCGCTACACCACCGAACTTCCGAGCACAATAGTAAAAAGGTATGACGAAAGTCAAAATTCCCCAATGTGACTGGTACAACAATGACCAACACAAGGGTAAAAGGGCAAATGTAAGCTGTGATTGGCTCTACTCTACCAACCTTCCAAGCACAGACAAACAAACAAAATATATTGGATTACCGAAGGGGAAAATCACAATACCTAAAGGCGAAAGCCAAGATGAAATCGAGGTCAACAATTACACCAAGATCCAAAAACAAAGTACATTCTTTAACAAAAGTTTCAGAATGACCGCAAAAACAAGGTAGGACGTTCTATAACAAAAGTTACAGAATGACCTCAAAAGCAAAATCCGGTATGAACGCGTTACTAACAAAGTCAAATCCAAGTCTAGTATCGAAGAAATATCTAGACAAAAAACAACACTGTCAACAAACAGTAAAAAAAAATAGAATTAAAATCAATAACTATTTAAAACTATGAGAGAAATAGAATGATTTTAATCTACAAAAAGAAAGATTACAAAAAACTTGAGATGAAATTTAAGTTTTTTAAATCTTTTTAGGTAATAAAAAAACCTAAAGTGTAAGGTTGTATAGGATCTTTCTCTTACAAAAAAAATGTAAACAAGTAAAGGATTACCTTTAAAAAAGAAAGAAAGAAAAGATATAAGATCCCACACAAGCTCAACAAACAAACAAAACAAACAAGATAAGATCCTTTGATGTGTAAAATGTATAGTGTAAAGAGTAGGTATTTCTAAATTAACCAAAATGACCTAAGTTTATTTTAATAAGAATTGACTTGGAATCTAATAAATTGTGTTGAAGTTACCTAGCATAATAATAACCTTCAGATGGTCATAACCTTTCATTCATCATTCTAACAAAGACCAACCTTCACACAAAAATACTCAATACCAAAACCAAATCTATGAATTCCCCAAAATTTTAAAATTTAATTATATCCTTAACATGATAACGACCCACGGAACCCTTATTTAAATCTTTCAAAACATAAACGTTATCAGAAACTTTTTCAGTTATTTCACACTTTAAAAACTTAGGTGCAAGCTTAGCCGAAAAATAAGCAGATGCATGAGATTGAACAAAACTTCTTCTCCACACAACATCACCCACATCAAAAGAAATGACTTTCCGACCCTTATTATAATAAGCGGCATTTCGCTTATACCCCTTTAACAAATAAGCTTGAACTTTTACAAAAATATCACTAAGTGAATTAAGAGAAACTGCATAGGAGTTCCTATTTGAAACCTCTAGTTGAGATAAATTATCAACAGAGTTACTAAAATGATGTAAGGAAGCATCTAAAACAAGTTCCCTACCAAACATAAGAAAATTAGGTGTAAATTCTGTAGCAAGATTTACACTATTATTTAAAGCTAATTGAACATTGGGCAAAAAACTTGACCAAGTCCTATGATCATCTTTAACAAAACACGATATGCAAGTTTCGACTGTTTTATTATATCTCTCAACAGGATTATTTTGAGGTGTGTACAATGTGTTATAAAATATTTTAGTTATATTAAAACCTTTCAAGAATTCTACAAAATGTTTTGAAGTAAATTGAGTTCCATTGTCACAAACTACTATTTTTGGACAACCAAATTTAAGAAATATTTCTTTTTCAAAATGTTTACAAATTACTCTAGTAGTTGCATTAATCATTGGAAAGAACCAGCAATATTTAGTAAAAACATCTACAACTGAAAGTATGTATTTATGACCAGAATATGTTTTAGGTAAAATACCTATTATATCTACTGAAAGCATAAGCATGGGGCGATCAACCTTTTTAGGATTAATCATCGTACCAAAAGGAGGAGAAGTAGTATGTTTGTAAGCTTTACAAGTATCACAAGACAAAATGTATTGGTGAACATCATTAAACATACCTTTCCAAAAATAATGTTGTTTTAATTTCTTTAAAGTTTTATGAATACCCAAATGACCTGAATTTACATCATCATGATTTGACCTAATAGTATCTAAGATATTCTCTTTAGGAATAACTATCTTCCAGTCTAAAAGACTGTGAGGGTTAAATTTATTTTTACAATATTTATACAAAGTGTTATTTTCGACTCTAAAATTCTTATACTTTCTAGGAGATTTCTGGCATTGGATAAATATTTTTCTATACCAAGGATCAATAATATCATCATCAGGGGAGACTAAATTATCCTGAGTGGTTATAGCGGTGACTTCTATACGAGATAAAGCATCTGGAACTAAATGTAATGAACCTTTTTTATGAATAATATCAAAAGTAAATTGAGAAATTCTAGCGGCCCAACGAGCTAAGCGTCCACTAGGATTATTGAGACCTAGGAGCCATTTCAAACAAGCGTGGTCAGTAATAACAGTAAACTTCATTCCCTCAATATAAGGTCTAAAATGTTCTATGGAATCTAAAATAGCTAATAATTCACGTTCTGTGGTACTATAATTTCTTTCACATTTATTAAGTGATCTAGAATAAAAAGCAATGGGATGTTGATCACCATTATCATCTTCTTGACTCAAAACACTACCTATGCCCACAGAGCTGGCATCACAATGCAAAAAGAAAGGTTTTTCAAAATTAGGACATTGCAAAACAGGAGAAGTTATTAAAGAATGTTTTAATTCTTGAAATGCATTTTCTGCTTCGTCATTCCAAGTAAGCGACTTTTTAGAATTTTTACTACCTGCTGTCAATTTAGTTAAAGGAGAAGCAATATCAGCAAATTTACAAATGAATCTACGATAATAAGAACATAAACCAAGGAAACTGCGAAGTTGTTTTACCGTTTCTGGGCGTGGGAAATTTTCTATTGTCTCTAATTTAGAAGGATCAGTATGTAAACCATTACTGTCAACAATGAAACCAAGATAGCGAAGTCTGTCCTTGCAAAAATTACACTTTTTTAAATTTACAGTTAAACCTGCCTCTTTTAATATACTATGAATTTTATGCAACTGTGCTATATGGCTATTAAAATCAGAATTAATACAAATTAAGTCATCTAAATAACAGAATACAGAATTATCATACTCCGGACCAAAAAGTTTATCTACTAGTCTCTGCAACTCAGCTGGTGCATTTGTGAGACCAAATGGCATGCGAACAAATTCGTACAGACCTTTTCCAGGTACTACAAAAGCAGTTTTTTCGCGGGAGGATTTTTCAAGTGCAATTTGCAAAAATGCTTTAGAAAGATCTATAGTACTAATATATCTAGCACCTCTAAGGTTATCTAATATTCTAGAAGTATAAGGAAGGGGATAAGAATCTTTAATAGTAACAGAATTTAAACGTCTTGAATCTAAACACAATCTAGTACCTCCATCTTTCTTTTCTACCGCCAATACGGGTGAACACCAAGGAGACTTAGAGGGTTGAATAATACCTTCTCCTAATAAAACTTCTACTTCATCAAAAAGTTCCTTTTGTTTAGCAGGACTCAGAGGCCAATATCTCTGTTTAAAAGGTTCACTAGTAACGTTAATTTTATGTTCCACTAAATGAGTAAGACCTAAACCTCTTTTCTCATAAGAAATATCTTCAAACAAAGCAATAATATTATCTAATTTTTGTTTCTCAGAAGGAGAAAGTTCAGAAATAGAGGTAATTGAACAAACTTGTTTATTATTTTCTGGAACAAGTATAATGTTCTTCCACAATTCTTCAGCTAAATGAAATTTAATCCAAAAGTCAAAACCTAAAATAATTAATGGATCAAAAGAAGGAATAATTAAAAACTCTACGGATTTAGTTATATTATCACAAGTTACTGGCAAATCCATGGCACCAATAATTCTCCGGGCGGAGCCATCCGCAGTGCAAGCAGCGCCACTAATAGGTCTAATTTTATAACCCAACTGTAAAAATCGTTCATGTGTATTTGAGCCTAAAATGCATTTATCGGAACCACTGTCCAACAAACCTGAAAAAATTTGATTACCAACAAATAAAGTTAAAAATGGTCTAGCATCATTCTGTTTTGTAAATAGAATAGGAGCCGAGCGATAAATATTAAAAAAGGTTTTTAAATAATCTAACCAGTTGGAAAATTCTTTGTCACGGGCAACATCATCAGGCTTGTGACTTCTAACAATTTTTTCACCCATCGAGACGCTCGAAGTTTTATCAAAAACGTGGGCTCGATGCTGCCTAATCAGTTTTTTGACTCTTGCGAGTTTTTAGTATCCAAATTACAAACGTCACAAGTCTTAGAAGTGACCCCAGCTTTATGACACTTAAAACAAACAACACCTGGGATAGACTTGCAATTTCTATATAAATGTCCAGGTTTTTTGCATTTTAAACAAACTAAATCATTAGAAACGGCATTAGATTTAACAGAAGGTTTAATTGATTCTTTAAAAGGTTTTCTATTTACAACAACTTCTAAGTCTTTTGCAAGTTCTAGAAATTGTTCGATTGAATCTATTTGTCTACGAAACAAAAAGGGTGTGTAAATCGGTAACATATTTTGTTGTATCACGTTAACTAAAGTGTAGTCAAATAAAGGTACCGAAAGACGACTAGCCATGTCATAAATTTCCGTAATGAAATCAGGAAGCGACTCAGACTGTTTCTGTTTCCTTGTGCGGAGCTCATTTTCTAAAAAATGATCAAAATTAGGTTTATCAAAGCGCTTTAAAAGTGCAAGCTTAAGTTCATGCCAGGAAGAAATACGAATTCGAACAGATCTAAACCATTTGAGTGCAGTACCATTAAGCAAATCTGTAAAAGAACCAACCAGCAAATTTTCGTTGTAATTTCTATAAAGAAAATATTCTTCAACTTGTGTAATAAAATCGCGAACACAAGTTCTACCATCATAAATTATTTTGCTCTTTTTCAAATCAGGCAGTTTAGTAAGAGGAGGAAAGTTTTTACGAATGTTTTCGTTAACAAGCGCATTCAAGGAATTGAACGAAGGCAAAGCTCGAGCTGTAAAATCCGAAGACGAATGTGCGATTCCAGATTCAAAAGGATTGCCAACATCGGTGGCATTAACCATCTCGTGACCTTTCTCAACAACATTAGCATCAGCAGCAGTAGAAGCTTCGACCTCAACCGAATCCTGAGGCGGTGGAAACTGAACTCCCTTGTCCTCCATGACTAACGAGTAACAAGGCAAATAGCAACGAAAAGCAAGGACTAAACCTTAAAGGATTTCAAAATAAATCAAAGTTTGAAAAATAAAATTAAAGTTTGAGGTTATGTATCAAAATCAAGGTGGTATTTCCATGAAAAATTGCTAAGTTATTTAACGTTAAAAAGTGCAATAATAACTCACAAAACGGCTTAAAATTAAATAAACTAGGTGCACAATAATGTACTTAGTGTTTAAATTTAATTATTAACATAAAAAGTTAACTTAGATATGAATTATATCACTGTATGAGATTTAACAATAACACGGTCTACACTTAACAATTGTTGGTTTTGCTAAGGAAAAAACATGTTAAAAACACAAGAAAATAAACAAATTATCCAATGTAAAACTAAAACATTGTTTACAAAATACAATACCAAACTAAGTTACAACTTATGAGTCTAATTATTCAAAGTTTATAAACTAGATCAATTACAATGTAAAAACAATATGAAAACTTAATATTGTAAACAATAGACTCATTAGTTAAAATATAAATGAATTTAGTGTGCAATACTGACTGTACTCACCGTACAAACCATGCTTCAGTCCCTGTTCTAGTGCGACAATTGTAATAAAAAAATTAAAAGGGGTCTAGATTTATTTAACTAACTAACAAACTATGTGTGTGATTCTAAAGTTGAGAAGTTAGGGAGCTCAAAATTAAACAAAAATAACTAAAAGGAATAAGATTCGGGCGCCAGAGCTCACTAGGTAATTTAAAACAAAGGGAATCCGGAATAGCTAAAAGGTAAAGGGTATGGCTTCTAATCTTAGGTCGGAGATTTCTGAAATTAAGCTGCAAATTCTTTAACAATAGCTCATTTATTTCTATCGCAGGCAGTGGTGAGCACAACACAATATTAGAAAGCCCCTTTCTTTTGAAGGGCAAGTTGTTTTATAACCATTAAATTCTATAACCAAAGTTTATAATTAAGTTGTCAGTATTGCACGTTTTTAAGTGGAAACTACGAGAAAGAATTTAAGTTAACATACCACAGGCTTCGAGAAAAACTTATTTAAATTAAACCTGATTGGAGACACGAGGTGAAGCGCATCAGCTCATCCATGATGAAGTTAAATTTTAAGATAAAAAAATCCAAAATATAAGTAAGAACGCCTTTGGGGGCGATCTTAACGAAAACTAAAACAATGCCAATCACTCGTGCTATGGGCACACTCAATACGCGATGGCGATATAGGAGGATTTCCCAAAATATTACCGTTGCACGGCTGCTGACATCACCACCAAGTGGCTCCAGCCAGGGGTGGACCCTTGAAATATTCCAATCTAATGATTGGCACGGAATAGAATTTTATTCGTGCATCATCTTGGTGACTTCGGTCGGAAAGTGAAAGTTACATATCCCAAACCGGAAACGTCAAAATAATCTGACAGCCGGGGAAATAAGGTCCAACTGTCAAACTGATGGTCTATGGTTTTATCGATTACTCTACTAAATCCTAGCCAATCTATCAAATGTCTGAAGTGTGTGTACTGCATTACCGTGAAAACTTCCAAAAAATGACGAGAGAGGTCGACACTATGTAGCGAGTAGAAAATACTCGTTACACAGTACCTGATTAGGACAAAGTTGTTTATTATTATATTCATGGAATTGGAAGTATATTATGTATTTGCAAACAAAATAGTATAAGAAAAGTATTATTGCAGTTTGTAGCTGAAGATGGCAGACCGATGTTCCTTTGTTCCTTCTGCTGCACTAAACTAAAGCAATGCGCCCGATTCCAAAGAAAATGTCTAGAAGCTGAAGTACTGTTCACGCGGATGTTGAAGAAGGATTACGAGGTGAGGGATTTTTTATGCCAGATTTCTAATGTAGAAATGATTCCTCGCAAGCTCATACTTAATGTGACTTTGTTTCACACTAAAGTGAATGAGTTAAGTGTTCAATTTCAAATGAACACCCGACTGTTATGGGGGGTGAGGGGTGTTATATAATAAATGTGGCTATGTGTCAGTCTGTGGCAGTGGCTGCCAAACGTATGGACAGATTTGGACGCCATTGTTTTCTATAGATAGCTGAGTTTTCAGGAAAGGTTCTAAGCACGGAATAATAAAAACAAGTGGAAGTGCCACGCAGCCATTGAGCGTGTGGCACAATTATGAGGAAATTATCAATAATGGTTCAGTTGCAATCAACTTTACTACTTGCTGCGACGTGACATATCACATGTAAGGAAAAAAATACAACCATGCCATATTGTGCAATTTTTACATGGAAATATGATAGCAGGTCAAATAATGTTTCTTGCAGAGCTATATTGTATCACAAATAAGTATAAAACTTTAATATATTTCAATATAATTGATTTTTATTGACAATACCATATTTTTACTTTAATGCAAACTAAAAACTACCTTAAGTCTATGCATCAAAGTCTAAATTAACTTGCTCGCCGTCCTGACTGTAATCGTGTTTCCGTGGCATACATTATAGAAATTTCGACGCTACTCATTTAGGGATGGGACACATTAATGCAAATAGTTTGTATCGATAAAACAATGAAATGCATATTTTTAAAGTACCCTAACTTTTTTGTTAATAAATAAAAGTATGAGTTTGAAAGAATGAGTTTTAATTATTGTAATACGATGGTTAATAGTAGTAGTAGCAGTATAATCATCATAATCAGCCGAAGGAGGTTCAAAGTCGAATATAGTGAAATCCTTATACCTATGTTCTGGTAAATAGTCATTCATTCGCGGCTAGATGTAGGCCTATAAATCTTCTATATGTAGTTTATCTTCATAATTATATAAAAAATCAGATGTCAATGATGTTTTTAAAAGACTGTCATGTATTTAAAAAAGATATTGTCATGTTATGCATGCATATTACGGAATCAATGAAAAGCATCGCAGAAAAATATGTCAAAATACGCATTCATCATTTATTAATCATCTTTTTTATCCATTACATTAAAAAGATTAATTTAAACACTGTAATTATATTTCTTACATTGTACTTATCAATATCTTGTCCACATCTCTCACTGAATAGAAAAATAGATAACAGTTGCATGAGAATATGACATCTATTTATAGCAGCAATAGGTGTCATGTTAAGTAATTTGGTAACAGCGCTCTCTAGCGTCGAATACCTGAACTCGTTGGACATTGCTCGAATTGGATTGTTAGATGGAAAAAATCTCTTTAGTGATTTTGACATGTAAAGTAATAGCAACGTGCGTGAGTTGTAATACGATTTAATTTCGAACAACAATAAATAAGCTTTTCGCCAAAGTTGCGTTTATAATTTGTACCCAATTATATCATCGTTTTCTGTGTATTGCAAGTACATTTTAATTTGCAAATGTGTCAGTTTGGCGACACTGGATCCAGTATTAAGTAAGACTAAGGGCACTTCCTCTTGTTTTTATTATTCCGTGGTTCTAAGCAAATCTTCATTGTACAGAAGATCGGATAAGCCATTCCAAAAATATTAGTATTTTTTAAATTAAATAGCACAGGCACAAAACAAATAGTATTGGTACCCACCAATACTATTTGTTTTGTGCCTGTGCTATGTGTGTATGTAGTCCATAAACTGACATACCTTCATAACCAACAGATTTTATGTTTTACATTTTTAGAGGTTCTGAAAGTATGAGTGTTCTGTTCACAACTAAGCATGATGTTGTAAATATTCCATATCTCCATATGTTTGACTGATAGAACTATGTACTGTACAGTACTTGTACTGTTTAATAGCAGTCCTCTCTCATGTCCGCACAAGCTCTGCAACAATAGCCCATGCAGTGGTCAGTGAGGTTGGTAGCACGGCCAGCTATCCAGGGTGTGTAGGACCTACTTTAGTATCTCACTTGTGAAGCAGTTTTGTGCAGATACTACATATATTATGATGAAAATGTTTGTGCTCATGGGACTGATCATCAACATATACTGTACACTATCATCAACTTTTACAGCCTCAACTTTTAGTAAACCACTCAAAGTTTTTCGGTGGGTTTATTAAAACTCCAATGGAGCACATTAGTATAGTTGATGAATGTAGAACAGAAAGAGTTGCTATCAAAGAAGAACTACCAGATGATTGTGAGACACAAGATGATATTATTGAGCCAAAGGAGGAACATCAAAGTAATGGTATGTTTTTGAGAAGATAAAATAACAAGATTTTTGCATAATACTCACCTTTAAATTGTTTTTATTATTATTTAATGATAGTACTTACTTTAATTTAACTACTTATTTTAATTAATGTCTGATTGACATTAATTAAAATAAGTAAATTAATTATTGATCATAAAAGGTTTTTAAACTCTATAAACATATTGCACACTGACATAGTAAAGTATTGTTTATTTTTTCGCTATTCAGAAGCTGACTTTGAATATGATTTACCTTTAATGGAGTTGAAAACTGAAGTGGAAGAAGAACAAGAAGTACCTATTAAGAAACCAAGAGTCAGCGAGACGCACAGTAAGTATGAGGTAGTTAAACAACTGAATGAATCAACAACACTTGTTTAACGATCGGGAGGTGATCTTTAGTATCATCGGAATCCTTTTTGGTTTTAGTGTGACTCATTAAAACCCTCTTAAGTTTTTATTCATGTGCATCCCCAAGTTTCGAAGCATAATTTAGTCTGGGCTCTTTGAGCTAGGCTTTTTGGTATGCCACAGAAGGGCTCAGGTCCCTGCTGCGTGCTATGCGCCCCCGCTCTCGCAAGCTCTTCGGCACGTTCATTGCCAATGATGCCTGCATGCCCAAGCACCCATCTTTATAATAATAATAAAGCTTAATTTATTCAATTACAAAGTATTTTATATCTATTGGTTATGTCAAAGTTATTTTCTGCTTTGCGATGTGATAGGGATCCCTATTGGGTGAAAGCCTCCTCCATTTTCTTCCACTCTCTTAATAATAATTATTATTTTTTTAATTTACTGTTTTCTATAATTTACTTTTTTATATTTGTTTATTCATTTACACTATTTATCCGTATCTGACCGTGGCATCACTTTGGGCCCTATCAGAATATCAGCGCTGTGACGTTTTTAAATGTTACAGCACAATGCTGAGATAGGGGCCTTTTGGCATCGTACAGGACCGATTTCGTTTTTTATTTTTTTATTTTTTGTAATAATACTTATTGTTATTTGTGTGTTTCGTCCTGTGCGGGCTAATAAATGCTTTTTCTTTCTTTCACTCCTCTTTTTCTGCGCCAAGACTCCACCAGTTCCTGCCTGCAACTTCGATTAAATTCTCCGTTTCTCTGGTCTTCTAACTTTAATTTTCGCCAGTGGGCCAGGCCACTTTGTCGACTGTGAGGTCCACCTTTTATCTGTGTATCTTGTTACGTGGCCCGCCCATTGCCATTTTAGCTTCAAGGCCTGTTTAAGGGCATCTGTCAGCTTTGTCTTTTATCTCTTCACTTTTTACTTTCTCTATTCTTCTTAGTTTCAAGATGTTCTTTTCCATAGCTTATTGGGTTGTAATTATTTTATTTTGTTTGTATAGAACCATATCTGGCAGCCATATGTTAGGCTTAGCAAAATGCAGGTTTCTATTACTGTCTTTTTTAGTGGCATGCTGTAGTTTCCTTTAATTATTTATTTTCGGGCCCAAAAGCTTTTCCATGCGCAGTTGACTCTTCTTTGCACTTCTTTTTCATTGCTATCTTGATTGAAGAATACTTTCTTGTTTGCCGAGGTATATATACTCATTGACATATTCTATTTGGGTTTTGTTATCTACCTGGATTGGTTTCTGTAGGCCATTGATCTCACTTTGGGTTTTACTTGCATTCATCTGTAATTCCGCCTTTTTACTCTCTTCGCTTAGAGTCTGTATCATTTGTTGCAGTTTTCTGGCTGACTTAGCGAAGATAATAATGTCATCTGCAAGTCTTATGTGACTTAAATGTTTATTAGTTATCCAGATACCCGTTTTGTTCCAGTTGATGTCTTAGAATATATCATCCAGTACTGCAATGAATATTTTAGGAGACAGGGGATTGCCCTGTCGGACTCCCCTTTCTATTGCAATCTCTTCTCCTTTTGTTTCTAGCCTTATTTTGCTTGAACTGTTTGTGTAGTTATTTTTCAGAATGGTTACATAGTTTTCCTATATGATGCAAGTCTTAAGTGCTTTCCATATGGAGGTATAAGATATTATGTCAAACGCTTTTGTGTAGTCTATAAAGCCAATATACAGTGATTGGTTGTATTCTTTGATTTTTTCTATGACTTGTTGTAAGGTATGTATATGGTTGATTGTAGAGAAACCTGCTTGCTCTACTGGCTGTTTATTGTTTATCTTACCCGTTATTCTTGTTAATATAATGGATGAGAATAACTTGTACATACTTTTTTGCCTGTAGTTTGAAATATCCAGTGAACCTCCTTTTTGTATAGGAGTACTATATCTGATTTACACCATTGGTGTGGGACTATTCCTGTTGTAAGTACCATATTGAAGAGCGTCGTTAGAAATGTAAGTAAAATGGGGGCACCAATCTTTAAGGCTTCGTTGCTTATGTAATCTGGGCCGGGGCTTTTTTCGGATTTTAGTTTCTGTATGTATTCCCGGACTTCCTTTTCTGTTATTTCCATTGTTTCGTTTAACTTTTGATACCCTGTATTTATTCTCGTTTCTTCTCGTTCGATATCCTTCGGCAATTTTGAGTACAGCTCATTATGGCACTCACCTTAATACTACTCTTATTCTTATTGCCTAGAGAGTTTATTTGGCCATGCATTCCTCTACCGATTTCGATGAGACTATGTTCGAGTCCAGCGCTAGTAGAGCAGCTTGGCTATCTGAATTAATGTATATGGTTAGGTTGACGTATTGCCTTTGCAGCTTTATTTCTGCACATTCTAAAATGGCGTACACCTCTTCTTGGATACTGCCCCATGTTTACACTTTGGCTAAACCTTGGCAGCACTCCACTTATCCCACAATTACTCTATTCTATTCATGTTGACATAGCTCCTGCAGCCATTTGAGTGACAGTTCTAAAGACTCTAGTTTTTTTTTATAGTGGTGGTCTGATGTGCTTTGTCGCGCCACACTACTGATGCGTACGTTATAATTGGCCGCACAATAGCGGTGTACATCCACAGAATGTTTTTGGGGTTGATACTACCCATCATTCGTCTACCTATTGATAGACCTATAGACCTACCTCACCTATCACTTAAGATCAGGTGAGTTGCGGCCAAACGCAAGCCTATACAATATAAAAAAAAATAAAAAGATTGGCCTTTTTTAACACATTATCGTACACACAATACACGTTATCCAGCTTTTGTAGCAGTTTTTGATGAGTTACGGTATCGAAAGCTTTTTTTTTAGTCAATCAATATCCCTAAGGCATAGCCCCCTTGATCTATATAGGTTTTAATTTTGGTAATTCGATCGGTTGCAGCCGAGAGAGTACTAGATTTAGGGCGTCATCTATTAGAAACCTTTTATGTGTCAAAGAGCCATTATATAATACGCGTTCGAATATTTTGGACATTACAGGTAATACTGACACTGGTCTGTAGTTGCTTGGGTCAGTTCTATTTCCAGACTTGTAAATAGGACTGACACTAGCCACCATGAGGGTATCGGGAAAAGTACCGTGTAGTAAACATAGTTTATACAGTTAGTTAGCAGCTCAACGATTATGTTTTTTAACCGACTTCAAAAAGGAGGAGGTTATCAATTCGAATGGTTGTATTTTTTTTTATCTCGGATTACTCTCTCAAATAGACGGATTTGCAAAATTCTTTTTTTTTTTCAAATGGGTTTATTTCGAAATGGTCCCATATATATTTTACCAAAATTGATCCAGCCCTTTTTGAGAAAATCAACAAAATCCCAAAAAAAATACTTTGACGACGTTTTAGTTTCTTCAATCTAAGGAGGGCTTACAATCTCTTTTAAGTGTGTCGCCGTTTCTTAAGGGGGTACCGAGCAAAATCATTCAAAACAGTCGTCACTGTTATAGTGATATAATCAATACTTTTACCATAATTGCCATAAAAAATATGTAATGAATACCACAGTGAATGTGTTAACCGATTATCGTTGGCAAAAAATAAGAATACTGTTTAATTTAATAAACAAAAATATGTAAAGTTGTACAAAAATCTTTAAAAAAAATCTCGTATTTAGTTGAGTTTTGTTAGTAAACTGTATTTTTTTTTCACAAACTTGAATTTATATTAATCTTTAACATTCATACTACAATTTGTAGTTTTTACATTTTCGAAATGTCGCTTAGTTATTTTATTATTAATTTTTGTTTTAATTGACGCGCTGTTTTGAATCATACATACATACGTTGCGTATGATTCAAAACAGCGCGAAAAATTAATAATAAAATAACTAAGCGACATTTCGAAAATGTAAAAACTACAAATTGTAGTATGAATGTTAAAGATTAATATAAATTCAAGTTTGTGAAAAAAAAATACAGTTTACTAACAAAACTCAACTAAATACGAGATTTTTTTTAAAGATTTTTGTACAACTTTACATATTTTTGTTTATTAAATTAAACAGTATTCTTATTTTTTGCCAACGATAATCGGTTAGCACATTCACTGTGGTATTCATTACATATTTTTTATGGCAATTTTGGTAAAAGTATTGATTATATCACTTTAACAGTGACGACTGTTTTGAATGATTTTGCTCGGTACCCCCCCATAATGGATTAGAATGTTAAGGCAATACTAAAAAGGGAAAAATAAAAAGCTTTTAAAAAAAAAAAAAAAAAACTGCCTTCGAAAACTAAAAAGTGATAGATAACATCTGTGTGATATGTGTCTGGTATTTTTTTTTGCTAAGTCCGCACCTATAGATGAGAAAAAAGAATGAAACAAGTCACATATTGAGTTACCTTCGGTTAGAATTTGGTTGTTTGACATTAGTTTCAGAGGAGCAACACTGTCTTTAATTTGATTTAATCCTAAATTATTAATCAGGTCCTACATCTTTTTTGGTTGATTGTTGCAGTTATGAAACAAGTTGAAATAATAGGTTTTCTTATGCGTGTTAGTTAGCATCTTCACTTTATGTTGTTCTGTCTGGAATTGCTTCAGTAAATCGTCGTTTTCTAGGTCTGATTTGGTTTGTTGCCATAAACAATTTCGTTGATTGATTGCGTTTATAATGTTCTGATTAGCCCAGTCTTTTTGGGAAGGGTTTAGAATTTTAATTTTATCAATTTTGCTCTTGTCTATTTGTGTTGAGATAAAATGTCTCTAGGTGGTTGTAGTCGTGGTCGTCGTTGCTGTAATTTGCTTCAAGTGTGTTGTTGTATAGTTTTTCATAACCCAGTGCCTTATAATGTTTCTTTTTGTTACGTTGAGGAGACAAACTTCCTATTTGGAGATATATCTGCTTATGATCAGAAATACTTGATTCAATTATTGAGAGGCTAAGAGAATGGTTATTTATATTAGTACATACCTACATGGTCCAGTATTGTGTTTGTGGTGGCCGTGTCACGTGTGCTGTATGATTTGTTGATATTTATTATTCTATAGCCGGCTTCTTGGATTTCATGTTGGTATTTTGATACATTACTCATCACTCATTTAATAGTTACTCATCACATCACATATTTAATAGTGAGGTTTACTTCACCATCCTGTGTACGCTTATTTCGCTCTTCCATCAGAGATTCTAAGTATAGTTTTTGTTTTGGAGTTTGATCAGAAAAAGTCTGCATATTTTCAGGTAGTTTAGTTCTATTTTTTAACAAGTATTTTGCAGTCTCGGATTTTTCGAAGTGAACCTTTATGGGTCGGTTCTTGTTTCCCACATATTTTCCTAATCTCTTAGACTTAATCGGTTTAGGGCAGTCGTCAAAAAGCATTGTAATTAACTTCATAACTTCCTGATTATCGTGATGTTATCCGCTTTCCAGTTTTTGTCGTTTATTTCCGATATACCCACAATCACAATATTTTAATGCCGTACATTTTATGTGTTGTTGACTTTTTATCTGGGTTATTTCGGTTTCTATATTTTTTATTTTGTTCTCAGTGGCAGTTGTTTTCGTTTTGATACTTTCAATTTCTGTATTTGTATGTTCAAGCTGTTGAGATAAAATTTCAGTGGTTAATTTTACTGCCTTTATTTCGTTCTTGATATCCGATATTTGTTCTTTAATTTGGTTTAGGTCTTCGGTTTGTGTTTTGCCAAAATTGGTTAGGAATTCCATCATTTCCATGCGGAAGTCCGTGAAGTCCTTTTTATAATCACTGTCTTCGGTTCGTTCTGTCCGTTTTTTTTGAAGAATGTTAGCATGTAACTCCTCCTCGCTGAGAGTGGATAAGTTAGGAACAGATCCGCTTCCGCTCTCGCGGCTGCTTATCAGTGTCGCTCTAGGCGGCGTTCTCTGCACGTTCATTTTGTAAGGCTCGACCGAGATCTCTATCTCGGTCTCGGTCACGGCATTCTCGGCTACAAATCCAACCGAGAAATTTGTCTCGGTTCTCGGCTACTTATAGCCGAGATTCTCGGTCATGGCCGAGATTGTAACTTTGTTCGGATCGGCATTCAAATTTTGCCGCGCGCGGCCACGCGCCGCAGCGCGAAGTCGATTGGTGTAAGTGCGTGAGAGAGCTGAATTATGATTGGTTGAAGTCTCGGTTGCCGAACTGCGGCCGACCGCCTTCGCTCCGTTCGTGCAGTATTTGAAATAATAATTTGTTGTTTATGTTTACAATAGTAACATGATGAAAGTTTGTTAATGCAGTAAATTAAAATAAGTTCTCTTTTAAGGGTTGTGTTGCTAGTTGCTGTGATTTCTTGTTGTTGATACAGTTGATAAAGTTTTCTTAAAGAGCCAAGACTGCAAAGAAATGCTAATATTTTTGAGTATTGGTTTTCGTCACCTTATAAGGTGCTTGCAGCAAATAAGTTTTATCTGCGCCGCCTACTAGCGTAGCAAGTGAACAACTATTTAGCAAAGCGAAAGCTATTTAAAAACCCGTATTTTAATCACTTTTTTTAAATTTTGAAGAAGACGCAAATACACTGTGCTCAGTACAAAGTTCGCACGACGTATGATGTTCATCCAATCTTCATTGAACAATATACTTACGAGATTTATAACCACAGGGGCGCCCGTTGTGAAGATACAGAAGCTTGACTTACTAAGAACAAAACTTGAAGACACAATTACAGACAAGCAAAAGAAGAATAAACTCTCAGACTCAAACATAATCGGATATACAGGTGGCACAGTCAAGCCGGTTACAAAATCCAAAGAACCTGTCAAATGTGATCAGCGTTGTTTAAATCAAGTAAAAAAATTAAAACAACATTATCGTACAGATGCACACACTGGTGAAAAGCCCTTCAAGTGTGAAACATGTCAGTATAGTTGTAGTGGTAAGGGTGATTTAGTAAAACATATTCGTACACACACTGGTGAAAAGCCCTTCAAGTGTGAAACATGTCAGTATAGTTGTAGTGTTAAGAGTCATTTAGTAAGACATATTCGTACACACCCTGGTGAAAAGCCCTTCAAGTGTAAAACATGTCAGTATAGTTGTAGTGGTAAGAGTGATTTAGTAAAACATATTCGTACACACACTGGTGAAAAGCCCTTCAAGTGTGAAACATGTCAGTATAGTTTTAAACGTAAGAGTGATTTAGTAAAACATATTCGTACACACACTGGTGAAAAGCCCTTCAAGTGTAAAACATGTCAGTATAGTTGTAGTGGTAAGAGTGATTTAGTAAAACATATTCGTACACACACTGGTGAAAAGCCCTTCAAGTGTGAAACATGTCAGTATAGTTTTAGTGGTAAGAGTCATTTAGTAAGACATATTCGTACACACACTGGTGAAAAGCCCTTTAAATGTGAAACATGTCAGTATAGTTGTAGTGTTAAGAGTAATTTAGTAAATCATATTCGTACACACACTGGTGAAAAGCTCTTCAAATGTGAAATATGTCAGCAAAGTTTTAGTCATAAGGTTAGTTTAGTCATTCATATTCGTAAACACACTGGTGAAAAGCCTTATACATGTGAAATATGTCAGTATAGTTGTAGTCTTAAGAGTAATTTAGTAAGACATATTCGTATACACACTGGTAAACAGCGTTTCTAGTGTGAAACATGTCAGCAAAGTTTTAGTCGTAATGGTGGTTTAGTCATTCATATTCGTAAACACACTGGTGAAAAGCCTTATAAATGTGAAATATGTCAGTATAGTTGTAGTCTTAAGAGTGATTGAGTAAGACATATTCGTACACACACTGGTGAAAAGCCCTTCAAATGTGAAACATGCCAGCATAGTTTTAGTTTAAAGAGTAGTTTAGTAATACATTCTCATACACACACTGGTGAAAATCCTTATAAATGTGAAACATGCCAGTATAGTTTTAGTTTATAGGGTAGGTTAGTAAGACATATTCGTACACACACTGGTGAAAAGCCTTATAAATGTGAAACATGCCAGCATAGTTTTAGTGAAAAGGGTAGTTTAGTCATTCATATTCGTACACACACTGGTGAAAAACCTTATAAATGTGAAATATGTCAGCATAGTGGTAGTCTTAAGAGTGATTTAGTAAGACATATTCGTACACACAGTGGTGAAAAGTATTACCAGGTATAAAAAAAAACTCAGACTTGTTGTAGTGATACTACATAAATTAACCGACTTAAAAGGAAATTCTTGCATTCTCCACACAAAAACAAAATATCTTCGTGCCATGTACTTACTATATATACTTAGATGCGACAAGTCATCTCCATCATACCAGATATTGCTAAAGAAGTATAATTTGTTAACTTTACAATCTAGACGTAAACTACTCGAAGCCAATATATGTCCCATTCTCAATTGAGTCGTCTGCGCAGCCGGCTGACTCGTTTGTTGTGAGAGAACATTCCTGTAATGACCAGTTAGAGCGACTCAGGTCATGTATCTTGGTATCATGATAGACAACAAGTTGTCCTGGGATGTGCAGATTAATGGATTGTCTGGTAGAGTAAGAAAACTTATAGCAATTTTTAAGAGCCTAAGACATAGTGCTGACTTGGACACACTTCGGATGGTCTACTTCTCGCTCTGCCAGTCTATACTTTCATTTGGGATAACGACTTGGGGTGGCTCTACAAGACGCACTTATTACATCTGGAAAGAGCGCAACGAGCTGTTCTGAAAGTCATGACTTTTAAACACTTCCGAATTATCACCTTACAATTATATAATGACTGCAAAGTAATGACAGTCAGACAGCTCTTTGTGCTCAATACCATCTTGCGCAAACATGTCACACTAATTTATAATAATTTAATATCTAATAATAATATTATTATTATATATTAATATTAATAATAATCTTACTTATATATATAAAAAATATCATTCCTGTAACCATTCATTAATTGAGTAAATCATTTTATTAAGAAGTAGCTCTTTCAGCTTTTTTCTAAATTTTGGTAGAGGAAGATCCTGAATGTCAGATTGTAACCTATTATAAATTTTAACACACATAGCTGGGCAATTTTTTTTAAACACTGCTGTCTTTGGTGCAAATTCTAGCACTAGTCGCTGACCACGCCTTGATTTACGAGGATGGGAATTATCACGTGTATAAATATCATGAGCTTTCACAAATAGGTTAGGATTGGATTTTACGAACACACAAATTTCAAAAATATACATACTCGGTAGGGGTAATATTTTGAGTTTTTTTAAATGAGGTTTACAAGACTCATATGGAGGAATACCAACAATTGCTCTTATGGAACGCGACGCAGGAACGCGACGGTGTGCCATCCTGTGGAACTCCTTGAAAAAGGTGGCCGTATGCCATCGAAACTAGTCTGACGAACCCGACAACACAGTGAGTTAATCCGTTGTTCTTAATCTATAATGTGTAACAATACTCACGTTTCGTTTAATGAAAAAATACTTTTCTATATCTTGATTAGTGCTGCGTATCGACGAAGTTTGTGATTTCACTTCTTCCAAATGTTTGTTAATTACATCGAACTTTTTATTTTGGATATCTTGAAAACCTTGTAGCAACTCTCGCATTTCCATTTTAAAAGCCGTGAGTTCATCATTTAGTGTCGTTTGAGAGCCGGCGACGCGCGACGTTTATCTCTCAGGGTAACATTGGGCTGGTTGTGATCCTCGCCAGATGATTTAGCCGTAATGTCTGAGTCGGATATCGATTGGCCTTTGTTTAATGGCAGAGAACGCATCATGACGTGTTTGTGACAGAAGTATCGAAAAACAAAACTAAATAAAACTTTGACACAAAAGTCAAAGACAGCTACTACAATACAAAGTACCAGGCGCCCAGATAGGTGCAAGCTCAAATAGTCATTAACTGGCGGTAATTAGGAACTTTTATTATATGAATTGTTGACTTACGCGTCTTAATGAGTTTCCTAATGAGCTTGTGTGCGTTTCGACCGCCCGGCCACGGCGATATTTCGAAAAAACTACTATTGCAAGATTATTTAATATTTTGTAAAAGCTGATTCCTAAAACCATAAATTTGTCGAATTATGGTTCAAAAGTTATAAGGGTTTGAACGTGGCCGCGGCATTGAAACGCGGAGAACCACGCGGCCACGAAGATCTTTAAAACTAAGCATAGCAGAGAGCTGAAATTCAGGTAAATAACAGTTAGGTTTATATTTTAGGAGCTGCAAGACAAAAACCCCATGGCCGCGTCATTGAAACGGTAAATAACAATTATCGCCGATATCACGCTGAAAATGCATCGCAGACGTCTGAAATTCATTGTAAAATCTAGATTTGAATTTGTCGAAAATGGAAAAAATATATAAAAAATACCTAACTAGGTTTATATATTTTAGGAGCTGTAAGACTAAAGCCGCATGGCCGCGAATTGAAACGGTGGAAAACACGTTATCGCTGATATCTCGCTGAAAAAGCATCGCAGAGGTCTGGAAGTTTTTTGTAATACCTACCTAGATTTGAATTTGTCGAACATGAAAAAAATATACAAAAAATAGGTACCTAGGTTTATATTTCAGGAGCAGTTGTGCAGTATTGCGTAAAAATAAGTTTTGATTATCTATCGAAAAAAGTAAAAAATCTTTTTCTGTAAACAACACATTCATAAGTAAAACTTTTAAAGGTTTTGGGAATCAGTTATTACAAAATATTACATAATCTTGGAATTCTTCTCTTTTGCACAAATGGCTGATTTTGACTGCGTTGCTAGTTAACTCTTCGTTTTTATGAGCTCCGAATATTTCACTTGTATTTATTGGATTTGTTAAAAAGTTTTATTTATTTTATTTAATAACCAGAGTGACTTTGCTACATGTTAGCTCGTAAACGAGGTCCGGGGGGAAGAGAGAATAGATAAAAACATTTAAAAATATAAAACATAGTAGCCCACCGGTACCGGGAACAGGGTCCAAGCTACCGGCGGTCAGGGTTCCAGAGAGAGGAACCTCCTGACAATGCGGGCCGTGTCCAGAAGTACAGCCCGCTGAATCAAGCCCTTGATCCAGCCGCCTAACGAGAGCCTCCTTAGATGTTGGTCGAGGCTCTTGGCAATTAAGCCATTGGCTGTGACAACTATCGGCACAATGATCGCTAAAGTCCACATCCCATATGTCGACAACCTCGCGGGCCAAGTCAAGATACTTTATCTGCTTGTCTTTCTCGACCTTCACGAGGTTCACGTCATGCGGAACTGCTATGTCAATAATCATTGCGCGCCTCTCCAATCGATCCAGCACCGCTACATCAGGCTTATTGGCTACTAAGTATAGTCCTGTCAGTGATGATGGATCGATCCCAGTACAATGTGACATTGCCATTTTCAAGAACTGGATCGGGTACATACCTGTAGTATGGTACTTCAGATTCCACGAGGTTGTATTTCAGAGAAAGTTGCTGATGGATAATCCTGGCCACAAGGTTGTGCCTATGCAAGTACTCTTCGTTAGCAAGACTAGAACATCCAGAGATAATATGACGGATTGATTCTCCCGGTCACTGACATGCCCGACAAATGTCAACCGTGCCATCTTTCACAATAAATCTCCGGTAGTTATTCGTCAAAATAACTTCGTCCATAATTGCGCAGACAAAACCTTCGGTTTCTCCAAATAGATCACCGAATCGTTACCAGGATACGGACGCTAAGAAATCCACATCGGGCCCATGTAAGGCCCGGAAAAAGCGTCCGTGAAGCTCCTTACTCTTCCAAACCTCCTCGCGATCGTTAATCTCAAGCACTACAGGCTTGCACCAGTTCTCTTTAGCCAAGGCGAGCGGAGTGAGGCCCTTGTCCACTGCAACTACATCTCGGTGCATCCCCACGTCGGCTTCTAGGAAATATTCCCTGAGTCTGCATATCTCACGGTTGTGCAGGGTCTTAGCATTTAAGAAGCCACGACCTCCACACTTCCGCGGGATACAAAGTCAGTAGTGTAGAATTGGGGTTCCTGGATCAAGATCCAGGAACCCGCAATTCTACAATTGAAAATGGGTTATCAATCAATCAATAAATTGATACTTTGGGAGACATAAATTGATACTTTGGGAGACCAGAATCACCCCAATTTCAACAATCATTAATTACATTCAAAAATAAAATAATAGTGTGGACTACGTTTCGCCTCAGTTATGTTTAAGTCTCATACAATAGGGTCAGCCCTATTACTAAATATTAGATAGGTACAAATGGTAAATAGGATCGAACTCAAGACCTCATGCTCAGTAGTGATCACTCCACTATTCAAGTGTGCTTAGATACGCAGTGCCTACTCTATACGACACAGCGCGGCAGAGCATTGAATATGGAATGCGCTCATGTTGCCGCCACTGCCTTATATAGCACAGTGGCTATTCACGCTAAACTGTTATAGTAAGTACTTTATATTAAAAATAGGGATTCATAGTAGAAATAAAATGAACTTTTTTTGGGATGTATTCTTTTATTTTGAACAAAATCAATTTAATTATATTACATACCTAGTTGCTTGACAACTTATTTATTATCTTTGAACGGTAAGTATTTTATTAAATCTATAGATACCAATCTACAAAACTTTTCAGTAATAATTTGAACTTTATTTATGACATAATATCTGACACTTTTGAAGCAATTTCTTTAACAGATTTATAAATATCGTCCAAAAAAACGTTTTTAACCACATGCTGCACACATAACTCGGCATCACAATTACATAGTGAACTTAAATGATCAGGGAAATTTTCAGTATCATAAATCTCGATCCTTATAATTTTAGCACCTCGTGTAAGTTTTTTTACAGAGGTAAATGCAGCCGTTGGAGATTTCTTGAGTTGCTTGCTGCTAGGGCCTTCTAAGTTCAATTGTTTATCGTTGTTTTGTTCCACTACCCTGTTCATGGGAATGAAGTTGAAGAGGTCGTTTTCATAGTCCTTAAAATAATAATAACACAATCAATATTAATTTTGTCA
This sequence comes from Charanyca ferruginea, assembly GCA_947361185.1. NCBI lineage: Eukaryota > Metazoa > Arthropoda > Insecta > Lepidoptera > Noctuidae > Charanyca > Charanyca ferruginea. The sequence continues at coordinate 2,804,507 of OX376081.1, read as the reverse complement.
CTTATAATATTATAGGAGGTACACATCATTTATAAATTCAAATGATAGTTATTAGAAGCGTGTAATTATTGAATATAAACATGTAACAATATAATTATTAGGTTGCATTCAATCAATTACTAAGCATTTAAGTTATTACATTCATAAAAAAAAATTAAAAAAAAAATGTATACTTATTTTAAAAAAAATACTCAGCGACATATTAGAATATCGTCTTTTTGCCCTCGCTGATGGAATTAAACTAATTTCTTTATATTTTTTCGCATGATTATATCCTTTATATAGAATTTTAAAAAATGCATTTTAAAGGGGCATAAAGTTCAAATTTGCATCGAAATTATCAGTACTTCAAAACGTGTAAATGTAATTCTACACTCTAGACAACACGGCGCTACACCGCTTCGGATTGCAATTAAATATATACATCGAAATCAGTTTTTGTGTCAGTTTGTTCATCCATATTAAAAAACTAGCTCGACACCGCCACTTCACCCGTGTATTCAATAGTAAATATATGTATTCTCTAATAAAAAAAAATAGCATTCTTTCGAGTTTCATGAGGTACATGGTGACAGATTTGTTACCATCGTAAAGGAGTAGACAATCCCAGGTGTAATAAGTATGTATTATGAATTAATCATATTGATATCTATATTTCAGTGTTATTAAATTTTATTATATTATATCTTAGATGAAGTAGATAAAGTCGATATTGCATGATCTCGGTATGTTGCTAAGTTATTTTTCTGCAACGTAAACAATTTCGTATTTGGGTGGTAGATCTGACAAAGCATTTTAGCAACCCGTGCTCCTATTCCTTATTTGGTATACCAAGGCGTGGATTTACTGCTATTTAAGAGATCATCTGCAGGAACTGGGATCACAACAATTCTTCAGCTAGAAGCGGTCACATCCAAATACGGAAGTACCTACCTACCTAAAATTCGTCAATCTTCTAAAATGTAAGTATCACCTGCTATACGCTATTCAGTGTTTCATTTCTTAGTATTCAATCATTCAAGCAACTTTCATTCATTCATTTCTTCAATCACTCCATTCATAATTTATGTAAATGTTATCCAATATTTTTATGTAATAGGTCCAAACACTGTTGATTTGTTTTATTTTGTATTCTGGCCATTCATGTAGGTACAATCGACAAATTTGAATCATGACCCATTTCGAGGACAAATCGTTTGAAACTGTCAAAATAATAAGACTAGATGTGTAACGTTTTTATTACATGCTTACGCGATTGTCGGCCTAAGTGTATTTGGATGTCTGTAGGAAAATAAGCTTATCGTGGATCATGATTCCAATTTATCGATTGTACAGTGGAACAACGTAATTAGTTTACACATTGCACGCACACGCGGTATGAAGAGTTACATACACAAACGTTAAATAAAACGAACGAGTTCTGCTTTTTATTAGTGTGCGTATGTCGCGTCACTAAGCAGAGTAAGCAGTAACTATAATATCAATGTATGTATCGTCATCAGTAATCTGTGCAATTGAATAAGTTATAATATTTCGCACCCAATCATTGTAACAGGTTTGGCGCAATGGCTAACGTATCTGGTTAGTTATTGAGAAGTCTTAAGATCAAATCTCGGTTGCAATACATTCTTTTTGTTTTGTAAACATAATTTTCGTAAAATTTTCATTACCTAGTTGAATTGCTAACAATTCAATTCCGTTCACAGATGAGTAAAATAACGTTTGAGAAGTGCGCACGGAACTCTCAGCCAATTTATTTTGACCGTTTAGGATATAACTACCCACAATTTTTGTTTATTTTTTTATACTTCCATCTTAGTTTATAAAAAATGAGCATTCTTAGTTGTCAGTCTACGAATATAAATTGCAATCCTAAGTATATAGATGAACACACATATTTCTGTGCGTTCTTTGTTTCTGATCCAATTGTGCTTCAACTTCTTCCAACCATGCAACAAGACGCAATTCATTGTTTTGCATGAGCAAAACGTTTTCATTAGTGAAATTGCAAGGTGATTATTAATATCGGTGAGTAACAAAGCTACTCGTGACAATGTTTTCATTACGTTAGTAATATTCCAACTCAAATTCTTAACTTATCTCACCTTTGACCTATGACTAAATTAATGTAAAATAATATATAAATATATCAGAATTTGATTCTGATAAAATTTACTTATGCCAGTCTGTTTTTGTCTAACATAAAACATTTAGTCGAAATAAAGAAAAACTTTTAAATTATGTAATTAAAATAGTCATGAAACACGTTTATTATTTATCTAATAAATAAATAACGGTATTAAGTTTTATTACAACGAGGCAATATAAGACAGTCAGTTAATTTATCTATGATTAATTATCCACCAATTCACCATTGTTTATCTGCATTATTTTAAATATTATTTTGTTTTTATTCATTAAGGAGAACCGTGCAGTTATGTGTCCATCGAAGTGCGTATTCTGAAGAAATAGACCATCATCGACGTGGGCCAAAACCGAAGGCGAATTCTTCGGCTCGTTACCACGACATCGTGGCAAGGCTGTTTACGGGACTAATCCGTTTTTATCCACCCGCATAACTGCATCAACACATAATGACATGTGTGCTTATAAACAGTGCGATGTCACCTGTTGACCGGCATGAAGCTGGTTTAAGTTGCAGTAAGCCACCACGGAAGATTTTTCTGTCCAACCAACGCTCACCGGCAAAAACAAATTCTATTCGCTAGGTCATATTATTATATTCATTTTAATTAGGAGAACAATGTGTTTATTTTAGTGATGAGAAATGTTTAAAGTCGTTTATGGATGGCGTTAAAATACTGTAAACGAAGCCGAATTACTATTAATATACTTAGGTTTAAAAGCTACTTCATGTTGCCGTGATTCTCATATAAACACCTAAGTTATTATGTATAGTCCGTAGTTGACAGTTATTTGCAGTATATATTTTGAAGTGTAAGTGATGTTATTGTTATTCAGTTAGAAGTTAAATTAATTTCTTACTATCTAACATGTTGATTCACTTCACTTTCAATTCCACTTTGTTTAAATTTGTATACATTGAAAAAACAATTACGTCCATTCATATTCAATAAAAAGAAAACTTTGTCTTGTCTTATAAACTCTTAATGAAGTTGCCAATAGTGTTCTAATCATAAAAAAGTTAGGTATCAATAGCGATATAATAATATTTTTACAATAGTTTGCGTTATATAAATAATTGTATTGGTTACACGTAGTTTTTTATTTGCTAATAAGTATTAAAACCCATGCCAAATTGAACCCTAAGTCAACTCATGTAAGAAACATAATAGTCGAAACGAGCTGGCTCATTCACTAATAAGTGACCCAATAGCGATAAGGAACAATAGGATTCCGCATTCCATCTTTTATTAGTGATCGATGATTCCAACGCCTAGGTTATTTAATAAAATATTTTGATTTATTTTATTGGTTTTATTTAATTACCTTTTTATTTTTTTGTTTAAGTAATTTTATTTGACACAAAATATTAATGTTTTATAGGACAAAGGAAAAATAAAAACCCAAAACCATAATACCTGCCGGGGTTTGATCTTAAAAACTGATGAAGATTCGGAATCCTGGCGGCACTTAAATGAATACATTAAAAGTACTAGGCAGGAGTTCAAGCGCTGTACCCCCACGTTTATAAATTCATACCAATAATTAAGTACCTATCTATTATACTCAATTATTGGTATGATATATTATTGTAATCAGTTATTTTATAATAATCGTAATGGTACTCCATAGGTACTCCTAAATATTACAATATCTTATAGGACTAATTAGTTTTTATGTTTTTGTAACCCAGCACTTAATCTCTTAATTAAAGTATTTAGTACGATAAAAATGTGTTATATTTATTTTGTTTCCAGTTACACAAACCAGTAATGCGACACCAGCAAGTTCAGATACTTATAATAATAATGATTTATACGATGCTAAGATCCCAGAACATGAATATGAAATGAATATTAATGAGACTAATTGTTTATTAAAGAGATATTGCGAGAAATGTAAAATTGAGATCCCTGAACATAAATACAGATACCATAAGAGAACGAATATCCATAAATCGAATTGTTTAATAAAGTCAAATTTTGAAAATGTTGATATTATAGCTACTGCATTTAAAAACAGGATTCTGACTTATCGCTTAAATCCATCTATAGAAAATGAGTACCTCACACCAGAGGCGTTCTTAGATGAAAAGCGAAAAGATATTTTTAATATAATTCAAATGTTATTAATGAGACATACCAGGTATTAAAGTTAATTTTGAGCTGTTTGCTTACTTTTTACTGCCTACGATAGGTGAGCAACAGCTTAAGTCATTTAATACTAAATATGAAATTATATACAATAATACTGATTTTGATGAGATATATTTGAATGTGATAGAAACATTTAAAAGAAAATTTTCCGAATTTGAACATTCTCAATCTGGATGGTCATTTGTTTCTATAAATCATTTAGAAATAAACATAAATAAGTATTGCCCTATGCGGGGTGGTACTTATTTAGAGCTACCAGAAGTTATTAAACATACAAAGAGCTGTTTGAATATACATAATAATGATGAATACTGTTTTTTGTGGAGCATTGTTGCAGCATTATATCCAGCTAAAAATAATGTTTGCAGGGTCAATTCCTATCCACATTTTAGTACAATACTGAATATACAAGGAATTTCATTTCCACCATCACATAAAGACATAAAATTGTTTGAAAAAAATAATTGTGACTTGAGTATTAATATTTATGGATTAGATAAACATTGCACTATAACTGGCCCTATTTATGTGACAAATTGCAGGAAAGATAAACATATCAATTTACTGTACTTTGAAAAACATAATAAAGGTCATTACTGTGTGATAAAAAATCTTTTACGTTTAGTACGACGACAAGTTACATGCCATAAGGGACGAATGTATTTATGTGAGACATGTTTACAATTTTTTACTTCTGAAATAAAGTATAATTCTCATAATTGGTCTAAAATTTTAACCGTACTTCCCGATAAAAACAGTACATTAAAATTCAAAAATGATGAGCGAAGGCAAAAAATTAATTTTGTAATATACGCTGACTTTGAAAGCATATTATTGAACTGTAAAATGGAACAGAATGATAAAAATACAATAAAGAATAAACTACATCAACCGTCCTGTTTTGCATTTTATGTGTGTTGTTCTCATGATAGCAGCTTAAATAAATTTGTACCATATAGAGGATCTGACTGTGTGGAAATATTTATTAAGAGATTGATTGAAGAAGTGAAATTAATTCATAAAATTTTATTAACACAGAAACCTATGAGATCAATGACAAGAGATCAGATTGATAATTATAATAATGCAACTACATGTCATATTTGTAATGATTTGTTATTTGATGATAAAGTGTGTGATCATGATCATATAACATCCGAGTACAGAGGTGCGGCACACTCGCAGTGCAATTTAAACTATAGAGTTTGTCCCTTTATACCCGTTATATTTCACAATTTAGTTGGTTACGATTTTCATATATTTATAACTGAATTATCGAAATATGAAGGCGAGATAAGAATTATAGCAGAAACTAAAGAAAAATATTTAACCATAACCAAAATTATAAATACCGGTAAAGGATGCAAACCAGTACAAATTAAATTTATAGACTCGTTTAAATTTCTTAGTTCAAGTCTTGATAACCTGAGTAAAAGTTTAACAGAGAATGATTTTATTCATTTATTCACACATTTTCCGGACAGAAATCAATTTAATTTAATGCGAAGGAAAGGTATTTACCCATATGAATATATTTGTGCATGGGATAAATACAATGAAACACAACTCCCTGATAAGGATAAATTTTATAACACTTTACAAATGAAACACATTACTGATGATGAATATAAACATGCTTAAATTGTGTGGAATTCTTTTAATATCACTTCTCTTGGTGAATATACTGACTTGTATTTAAAGTGTGATGTACTATTATTATGTGATAAGGTACAGGCGCCGATGAAGGCCCGCTTAATTTCAAAACCTCGTAAAATCTTGCAGATAAGTAAAGTAAAGAAAAAAGATAATGGAAGTTGTAATATATTTATTTGAGAAACAAGATATCTAAAAAAGTAGTACAGTTTTTGGCATTTTAACACAAATGTAAACACTTTTTAGAAACATGTTATTGGGCTATCTTGGGAAGCTGGTCGCTGAAGATGGCCCGAAAAATATTAATGAAAGTATATGCATTATAAACTCTTAAACACTTTTAACATAAAAAATCGAAATAAAAACACATACTTCCCATAACATTATTCATAAAAGGTAAAAAAATCAACCAAAAATTTTAATGTGGGCTATCTTAAATCTATCAAAATAAAAATCAACTATAAAATAAAAACAAACCACTAAATAAAATAAAATTTAACTTCGAGATCAATATTGAAAGTAACTTATCAAAAATAGAAATAAATCAGATTTTTTTTCTAAAATTTATTTTTTTGATGTCATTCATTAAGGGAATTATACTATGGGCCATGATAGGAAATTACACCCGGGTTGAGTATAATCTCGTAAAAATACAAAAAAAGGAAATAAAATAATAACACTCACCTGTAATTCGCTTATAAATAGATTAAATATGAATTTTCACATTTTAGAGCAAAGAGATTTGTTTTAAATTCGTTAATTTTCAAAAGGATTTAGATAATGCAGGTAATAAAAAGTGTATCGTCTTGACATGAACAAGCAAACTGTCATCAGTCTCCAAAATGGCGACGCGCCGGTAATGAAACACACTTGCACTATTGTCTATAGTACCAATAGCATACACCCACGAAATTTCAAATGTTTCGAATAATCATAACTGTATTTTTTTAAATGTGGGCTATCCTAGGAGCCGGGCCATCTTCGGCGACACTACCTTATATTTGAAAATTTCAGAAACATTTGTCTGCAGCATTATAAACTTGATCCCGCATATTATGTAAGTTCACCTGGATTGAGTTGAGACGCTATGCTCCTTTACACAGGTGTTCAGTTAGAAATGATTCATGACTTAGAAATTTATGAAATGTTGGAAAAAGGAATACGAGGAGGGTTAGCTCAATGTTCTCACCGATATGCCAAAGCTAATAATGTTTATTTACCTCATTTCGATAATTCAAAGCCATCAACATATTTAATTTACTTAGACTGTAACAATCTTTATGGATATGCTATGACGAAAAAATTACCAGTTTCAGAATTTAAGTTCATGACCGATAATGATATGAAATATTTTAATGTGCTTAATATTCCTGATAATTCAGAGTTCGGTTACATTTTAGAAGTAGATATAACGTATCCAGATCATTTACATAATTTACATAGTGACTTGCCTTTTGCTCCAGAGAAATTCACACCTATTGGAGGGAAAACGCAAAAATTAATAGCAAATTTGTACGATAAATATAATTACATTATTCATTATGTTCATTTAAAAGAATATCTCAAAAATGGCTTGGTTTTGAAAAAAATTCATAGAGTCCTAGAGACAAGAAAGTTTTTTAAAAAAATATATTGAATTGAATACTAGACTACGGCAAGCAGCTTTAACTTCATTTGAAAGAGATTTTTTTAAGCTGTTTAATAATTCAATTTTTCGAAAAACGATAGAAAATAAACGAAAGCATGTCGAGGTTAAATTAATAAGTAAATGGAGTGATCATTCGAACAAAACGAACAAAATAATAGGTGCTGAGAAATTAATCGCTAAACCTAATTTAAAAAGTGTTTCTGTATTTAATGAAAACTTTTTAGCTATACAACTCAGCCCAGAAAAACTTGTATTAGATAGACCAATATATGTTGGATTTACGGTATTAGAATACTCTAAACAACATTTGTACAATTTTCATTATAATTTTATTAAGAATAAATATGGCGATAAAGCTAAATTGTGTTACACCGATACAGACAGTTTGTTGTATTTAATTAATACCAACGACATATATAGAGATATACGTGAGAATTTAACAGAATTTGACACAAGTAATTTTGAATCTAACAATAATTACTGTATTCCAAAGGTCAATGAAAAAATACCTGGTTTATTTAAGGATGAATTAGGAGGTGACCCAATTATTGAATTTATAGGCTTAAGAGCGAAACTGTACTGCATAAAATCACTAAAAATGCAAATTAATAAAGCTAAAGGTGTATCAAAACCTATAACCAGGAGTTTAAACTCCTAATCACGTAACTATAAGCACGTTTTATTTAAGAATTTGACTGTAAAGCGTAAGATTAATTTGATCAGATCGATGAAACATGTGCTATTCTCAGAAGTAGTAAATAAAGTAGTCTTGAACAGAATAGACGATAAAAGGCAAATTTTAAGAAATCAAATTGACACTGTACCTTGGGGTCATTGTAATCATATATGCTAACTAATGTTATACACTAATGACTTTCATAATTTTAATAATAAAAATTAATTATTTTGGATATGTAATAAAATATATTATAAGGAAATAAATTATTATGATATGAATTATAATGCTATGTGTTTTATTAAATTACCTACTAAGAATTTGAAATTTATGACATATTTAGCGATTTTTATAATGTATATGCGATGCATGAAAATAGCCTCCTCGAGTAACGTTAAGTACGTTCAGCGCATCGTGGGTGGTCAATTTCGATACTATCTTGATTGAATAGCTAATATTTTCCATCAGTTGATTTTATTCTTATATGAAATAAAGTCTAAGCTTAATGAAAGAAAAAGAATAATCTGATCTCTTGTAAGTATATAAATACCTGAGCAAATATTATTTATGTCAGATACAAAAATGAAGTGGGTTAAACACCCGGTATCCTTAGCAGTTAAAAATATTGATGTGAGGGAGAATTCGCTGCACCTGAAACATAGCGTACTTCTTCCGAATAACATCCGCAGTATAATATGTGGTCCTTCGAATTGTGGAAAAACTAACGTTATGTTAAGCTTGTTAATTCACGAAAATGGGTTGAAATTTCAAAACGTATATTTGTATTCTAAAACAAGCTCACAACCAAAATATCGCTTTTTTAAATTCGATGAAGATGTGATTCATCCTAATGATGCATTACCTAATTCTATAATAATATTTGATGATGTGGTTGGTGAAAAACAAATTAACATACGTAATTATTTTACGATGGGAAGACACAGAGCAATAGATTGTTTTTACTTATCTCAGACTTATTCTAAAGTACCAAAGCAGTTGTTACGCGACAATGTTAACTTCCTGATAATCTTCAAACAAGATGATATAAACTTAAAACATATTTATGATGAACATGTCAGTTCAGATATGGAATGGTCTAAATTCAAAAATCTCTGTTCAAAAGTATGGCTGAGTCCATACGATTTTTTGACTATCAATAAAGACTGTGACTTGAAACATGGCAGATATAGAAAATCATTTGATAATTTCATTAACTTCGAGTAATAAATAAATTTATCTTTGTCAGTCATGTACATGATATCTTCAGAATTACATGTGAAGTGCATGTAGAAAAAATATGGTCAACAAACGTTTTTGGAGTAATCCTTACAGTTTCGAACTCGTTAACAAAGAATATTCATGGAAGGTACAGAAAGAATTTTGATATATTTTGAAATTTGAAGGAAGTTGGTGGTGCAAACTAATATAATATATAAATGATAACTACCATATAAATGATAACTAGTATTACTTCTTATTTGAGTGAATGCAGTCGTTTAACGTAAGATGGAAAAAAAAATTAAAAAAGAGTTAATGAAGTCAGTAGACTCCATAAAGAATAAAATAAAACAAATGAAGACCCAGGAATACGCCATGAATTTGTCACTCGATAAAATGCTGAAACCTATTGCAGATCCTCTTAAAACCCGAATATATGATATGATTCGAATATATCTATAGTAAAAAATAGGAATGCGGAAAATACAACTTTCAGTAATAATGACAGAATTATATCTGATGACAATAATACTAGCTCATTTCCGAAGTTTGAAGACTGTTACGATCCTAAACAAGATTCTGAACAATTAGTTGAAAAGTCACTAAAAATGGGGGCACCAGATGACCTAGAAATTTCATTAGAAGGGTATGATATCCATGATATTTATGATGGGGTAAATATACCTTTCGGGATAAGAAGCGAAAACAAAAAATTATTGATGGGCAATTCAGAAGTATCCTTTTCTAAAATAGAAAACTTAAATAACGATAATGTAATTATGGTTAAAATCGGTGACAGAGCCTATAATTTAACCCCTGGTCTAAAAGAACTTTTACTTCGAAGAAAACCTGATCTAAAATTAATATCTGACAGAGATAAACTTGTCTATAAGGATATGTTACATTTTACAAATGTGCATAAAAGAGATTTTAATCCTAATGGTCAGATAAGAGGCGATAAAGGAACGAAATACTGTGCAATCATCAAACCACTGCTTTCCGAAATATCAAATGATAAAACCCTCCCTAAACTTGGAGGGAACTTGCCAAAGCTCAAGACATACAAAAATAACACTGACTTAGTTTATTGGGATGACCCAAACGAACTGGTTGAGAGATTGCAATTATTAGTTGCATCAAGAGATGCTGGCAACACAAACCATGATAATGAAATTTTTTCAATAATTGAAGAATTAAAAGAAGCTTACATTATTAAAGAATAAATAGTACTTAAGAATAATGTGCCTTTTATTTAGTATCGCATAAAACTTGTTAAGAGACATAATAAAACTGAGCAAAAAAGAAACATGAGTAAAGCCGACGTAGTCAACGAAATTCATAAAAATGCAAGAGTGAACTTTTCACGAAGACACGTTATCATGAAAGATATAGATGATCTATGGCAAGCGGATTTGATAGATATGCAATCAATTACTAAGGAAAATAAAAAATTTAGATTTATTCTCGCCGTTATTGATACATTTTCGAAATATGCATGGGCCTTTCCTTTGAAATGTAAGACTAAAGATGTTGTTAGTAATACTTTCAAGACGTTATTAAACAAAGGACGTGTGCCTAAAAATCTGCAAACTGATAATGGGACTGAGTTTTATAATAATACATTTAAAGCACTTATGAAATCTTATCACATTAATCATTATTCAACATTTTCAACAAAAAAAGCATCAATAGTTGAGAGATTTATTCGAACACTAAAATCCAAACTGTATAAAGAATTTAGTTTAAAAGGAAACTATAAATGGATAGATAACACTCTTGATAATGTTGTTTATAAATATAATCACACTCATCATCGAACAATTGATGAAATTCCCGCAAATGTAGATAGTAAAAATAAAAAACGTATACTGGAAAGATATATGTTTGGTAAAAAACGTAAATACAAAAAGTAAGTTTAAAGTAGACGACTATGTGCGTATTAGTAAATATAAGGGAACTTTTGAGAAGGGATATACACCCAACTGGTCAACAGAAATATTTAAAATCAAAAAAATACAAAATACAACTCCTGTTACGTATTTAATTGAAGATACAATCAGAGGTCGCCCCATTTTAGGTGCATTTTATGCACAAGAGCTTCAAAAAACGAAACATTCCAATGTATATCTAGTAGAAAAAATTCTAAGAAGTAAAGGAAATAAAGTTTTAGTGAAATGGTTAGGTTTGCCTTCTTCTGAGAATAGCTGGATTGAAAAGTCGAATAAATTATAACGAATTCATTCACTTAATTTTACAATACTATTTATTAAGTGTTCAATCTATAACTTATTAGTCTTATGATGTGTATTGGAGAGAGCAGTCTTCTCAATTGGGTAATAAATAATTTACCGATTGAGTTACACTTACCTGGCTACAATTATTGTGGGCCTGGCACAAACTTAATTAAAAGGCTTAGACGTGGAGACAAAGGTATTAATAAATTAGACGAATATTGCAAGGAGCACGACATTGCTTATAACAAGTCATCAAACTTAGAGGATCGCCACAAGGCAGATTTAATTTTGTTAAATATGGCGAAAGAACGAGCAGTGGCCTCGGATGCAAGTCCAGGTGAAAAACTCGCAGCACGTTTAGTACACAACACTATGTCAATGAAAATTAAAACTGGTTCTGGTTTAAAAAAACGTAGCAACAAGTGTTCTCAAAAAGTTACACCTGGAAAAGGATTAAAAAATAAATTTAAGAGTGTCATTACCAAAACGAAAAAACAAATGAAAAAATTAAAACCAAAATGCAAAAAAGTAGCAATAGAATTAGCTATGGCTGCCGCCAGAGAATTAGCCGATAATTCATCCATTAAACTTCCACGAGTCATTCCTATACCGCGAACTGGTGGAGTGTTACCTTTAATCCCTATTTTTGCGGGATTATCTGCCGCTGGAGCTCTAGCGGGTGGTGCAGCTGGCATTGCTAAAACCATAAATGAATTCAAGATGGCTAAAAAACTGTTAGCCGAGTCAAAGAGACATAATGAAAAAATGGAAGCTCTTTGCATAGGAAAAGGGCTACACCTTAAGCCACATAAAGATGGACTTGGAATATTCATATCAAAAGAAAAAAACTAAGATATCGGCTACCCAATAGAGCTTTAACTAACTTGGACATTTTAAAGTATGGGAATACTATCCCATATTTTAGAGGTGTATTTATGAGAGATGAGCTCCCTAAATACCCCTTCAAAAAAGAATGTGGGGTTATTAACTTAGATAGTTCTAAAAACTCTGGTTCTCACTGGGTAGCCTACGCAAAATACGACGATTATGTTGAGTATTTTGATAGTTACGGAAATCTTAAACCGCCAAAGGAATTCATAAAATATGTGGGTTCTAAAGTAAACTACAATTATGAAAATATAAAACGTGAGCATCCCTTTAATTGTGGACATCTTTGTTTAAACTTCTTAAACAATTTTTGGTCAACAAAAGCCATAAAATAAATGGAATCTTTCATAACAGTCCAGTATATAAGCATGTCTATTCTCATGATATGTATAGTTGTATTTATCATGATTCAATATGTGCTTTAAAAAATGTTTTATGTTTAAAAAGATGGTGTATAGATAATAAACTTTTGAAATAAATATTTTCTTGTTTAATTTTTACATTAGAGTTTCCTATCCCCCCCAACTCACCAGTGTTAATCTTTATAAGCTGCTAGCTACATCTATACACCTCATTGTGCTTTTATAATTTCCTGCAGCCATAACTAGGAAGAGAGTAAACAGAATATGTCTGAAAATAAATATAATCCGCGCTATGACATGTATAACTCATTTAAAAAGCGTGAATTTTCATTTAATCATTATTGGGCAACGGCTGATTCGAGGAGAAGATTGGTGATGGAGATGGCTGACGCTGGATTTTTTTATTGTGGAAATAGTGCAAATGATAAAGCAGCTTGTTTCTCATGTGGAGGTGTTATAGAAGATTGGGAGATATACGATAATCCTTGGATGCAACATGCTATTCATTTTCCTCAATGTTTTTATTTAAACGCTGTGAAAGGAAAAGATTATTCACAGCGTTTAAATAATAATAAGATTCTGAAACAGATACTCACAAAATGAGTCAACTTAGGCCTACATCTATATTATTGAAGCGACCATTGCTCGCACCACTTGTAAACCTAGTAGGGTATAATTTGTGTGTATAAAATTGGGGCGCCTGCATCACGACCTGAGCGAAGCGAAAAAAATTAACTATGTACCGTTTACCGTGTACCATGTATGTTTAATTTTCTAAAATATAAGTTTATGTAAATAATTATAAGTATACCTACCTATGTAGTAATGAATAGATACCCGTCAACTATGAAAATATCAAAACTTGTATAGGTATTTAAAATAAAATAATTCAATAAGTATATATTTTATTTTTATTGCTACCTCATTCTTATACATGTACTAAATAGTCACTGAACTACGTATCTATATAAGGCAGCGCAATGGATAATAGCGAAAAATTAGAATGCACGTAGAAAAGCATATTAAATGAATAGATAAGTACAGGAGTCACTATTTCCCAGTTGTGTTGTTTATCAGTTTTTAGCATTCGACTTCTATCCGTACCCAAGGCACCGATGACATTATCTTCCCCGGTTGCTAATATATAAAAAAGCTGTAGCACGTTCCATACATCGAACGATGCGACAGCTGGATGACATCATTTCACATTATCCGTTCACCGCTTGGTGTAAAAGTACCTAAGTTTGATGAATACATTTATTAGATGCAACATAACATGCTATGCGATTTTTTCAATGTTTTATTTGAACGCTGTGAAGATAATAATAATAATAAATATGTTGAGGGCTGTTTTGAGAAAGAATTTTTAAGTTTTACTATCTGGAAACTTGTGCGTTAAGACAAGTAAGTAGTGCGTTAGTTAGCGTGCCTACCTAAAATCCTAAACGCATCGTATGGGCTATATATAGAATCCAGCATTGGATACAATTGGAGCGGAGGGAGGGCTTTCACATCACACAGTTCGTTCGATTGTATTTTTTATGATTTTTTTACATTCTTTTATATTATAATAAACAGTACTAGTAACTTTACTTTTTCATACGGCTACTCAATAATAAATTATAATTTCCAGTAAAAGCTGACTTCTCATTATACGCAAAGCCTATGCATTCATAAGTAGGTACAAGATGTGTGCCAGGTGGCTCGCATCGTTTCGATTCAACGCTGTGCAACTATCGAACATGATATTGTTGTTTTATACACGCGATAATTTTGCTAGTTCGACGCCGGCGCCCTGTGAATGAAACACAATATTCAATCTACAGCTGTTTTGTTGACCGAATCTACAACTGTATTGTAGACCGAATCGCAGATCACGATAGTACGGAGTTCTGGGTCACGCGCACACGAGCGAACTGCTGTGAACTGGAGGCAATTACAACGAACCGGCGGCAAAATTCACTTATCAGTTTAAAAACCGTAGTGGATAAATAGACATCGGTTTGGAGAGCAGTTAGCCAATCTATAAGTATGAAGAATATGTTAGCTCTGATTTTTACAACTGTATTGTAGACCGAATCGCAGATCACGATAGTACGGAGTTCTGGGTCACGCGCACAAGAGCGAACTGCTGTGAACTGGAGGCAATTACAACGAACCGGTGGCAAAATTCACTTATCAGTTTAAAAACCGTAGTGGATAAATAGACATCGGTTTGGAGAGCAGTTAGCCAATCTATAAGTATGAAGAATATGTTAGCTCTGATTTTTACAACTGTATTGTAGACCGAATCGCAGATCACGATAGTACGGAGTTCTGGGTCACGCGCACAAGACCGAACTGCTGTGAACTGGAGGCAATTACAACGACCCGGTGGCAAAATTCACTTATCAGTTTAAAAACCGTAGTGGATAAATAGACATCGGTTTGGAGAGCAGTTAGCCAATATCTATAAGTATGAAGAATATGTTAGCTCTGATTTATTATAGAATCAGGCAATGTTAACTACCTATTTGATAATTATATCAAGCAAGATGAAGTTAACCCGACGAATTAGGTATTTAAAATAAAATAATTCAATATATATTTTATTTTTATTGCTACCTCATTCTTATACATGTACTAGGTGATTCTGGATCTCATCTGATACAGATTCCCCAAAGTATCAATTTATTGATTGATTGATAACCCATTTTCAATTGTAGAATTGCGGGTTCCTGGATTCTCCTTGATCCAGGAACCCCAATTCTACACTACTACAGTCTCATCACCGATGACCGTGGGTGATGCATCCGATATGCTGTTAACAATGTACGGACTTAGGGCATCGAGTTCCGTTTGAGTCCATTTGAGTATGCCGAAAGAGAACATCAGGACCGGCATGACCCACCCGTCGAAGGCGCGCACCTTATTTCCGCCTGACAAAACACTATTGAATACTTTCCTCGGGCGGCCAAAGAAGCGCTCCTTCAACGATTGTTTCATGTCAGCAGCATTGATGCCCAACGCTTCCGCCATACCCAAATAGTTATAGGTGTTAACTGAAGAGAGGGATCTAAGGTTTATGGAATCCGAGAGCTGGACTCCCTTAGATTCCACAATCTCCCCTCGCTTGACATGCATGACCGCACATAACAAACACATGGCGTCATCATTCGGTAGAGGCGCGTATCAGTCACACTTTGAATCGGTCGCTCCCAAGCCCTCTAAACCCACCTTTCGTCGCTCTGGAATGTGCGATTCTGAGTGTATCGATCCACTCGATGCTTAGACCTTCGAATACGGTTTGCCCATGCATACACCTTCTGCTTCAGGAAATGCCCGCCTCACAAAGCGCATCACTCTTGGGCGAGTATTGCCCTCCCTAAAGCTGATTAATTTGCCGATGAGCACTCTGGCCTCACTAATGCGCCTCTCAATTCTGCACTGCCACGCCGGTACAGCAGGTTTCGGTCGTGTAACTCTGTCATCATTAGCAAATTTGACGTGAGCTACACGTAACACGACATGCTGCAACAGCTGCGCAGTACAGAATCGAATGCGCATGAGTGAGGTCTTCGCAATCATCAAAATAAATTGATAACTGCGAATCCAGAGCACACACCAGCGCCTTATTTTTGTTATGCATGGGCAAACGAGGTAAACGTAGTTTGAGCTCGGTCGACTTAAAGCAGTATTCTCGAATCGAACCTTTCAAAGCGCTCCTCAATACCTCATTGCACTGGGTACTTACATTGTAACCATGTCATCACTCCCATCACTA
Source organism: Charanyca ferruginea (assembly GCA_947361185.1). Taxonomy (NCBI): domain Eukaryota; kingdom Metazoa; phylum Arthropoda; class Insecta; order Lepidoptera; family Noctuidae; genus Charanyca; species Charanyca ferruginea. Next base: position 2,787,764 of record OX376081.1, on the reverse strand, counting down.
ACATGACTAGGTGTTGCGGTCAGCTGTGATTGTGCCACTTCCACAATCTGCGGCAGGGGAGCAGTGACATGATTTCTCTGCATCTCAGTTCGGAGTCGATCAAGTACACCGTCATCCAACATACGATTACGCTGGATGACCCGCACCTGATCCGATAAGCGTTGTGCCGAAAGGTTGACAGCTGGCTCAAGCACCTGAAACAGAGAGAGCATCCGAACACGATACGCGGTCAGATTACTTTCCCCCTCTGTAGCCCCATAGTATGCGCGAATGACATTTTCGTTGATGGCTTGTGTTCATCTCATGCGCTGCACACTTCTGCCGGGAGCGGGGACCCTATCAGAGACCGGTGAGTCTCGGGGCTCCAAGCTATCCGGCGGCCGGCGTCGTCCCCGCCGGCGCACAGGTGGTGGCGTCGTCGGTGGAGAGAAATACTCGTCGCTCGAGCTCGACGCAACTGCCGAGGCCGGTGTCACAGCACTCAAGATGGGGCTGTGTTCCGGCGGCGGCGAGGCGGAGCTGAGCGACGAGTCCGGTGGTGGTGGGCGTGCTCTTCGCGTTGTTGACCTTGTTATCATCCTTTGCTTACTTTAGTTTCATCATCCATATATTATATATATGTATTTCATTGTGAACACTGACATCATGACAGATGACAGTGAATTTAAAAATGATTAAATTATTATTATTACATCGTATAATATCGTTCACAATTACTGATTCCATTGAGTTCACAACTATGTAATGAAGTAGGCACATTCCATTAAATCCTGTCCCAACCAAATGGCGATGATGCGAAGAGTCTGTTTAGGTTCATGGCCCAGATATGACCAATGTGTATTTAGGGTACGATGGGACTGACATACGCATTGCGATTACAAATGTCCATAAATAAAAAAAGAAAAAAAAAAAACCTATGTAACAACCTGTGTACAATAATCATTTCATAAACATCGATATTTTTGTGTTCTAAATCTAAAGGAGAATGACAAAGTTAGTATGGGCTCTGGCCCAAAAAAATTCTGCGGCCCCCATGGTTGACTCTATTGTCGGTGTACTTAAACTGTTGGACTAACTAGGTATGTGTGCAAATGCGCATCAAATTCTAACCCACAGTTACAGAGTAAGTAATTCCGCGTTATTTATCACTGCAACGAAACACTTTTGCTTGCATCAATTTTTCGAGTACCTACTTAAGATAATAGAAAAACTGATGCAAGAAAAAGTGTATATTTACAATGTCTAAAACAAAATCACAAAATAATTTGATGACTAATTAAATTAAAAAACGACACAGTTACGGATTATAACATACTTTTATACTTACTTAGATTTCTGATAGGCCTCTTCTCGCTACGACTAAATCACAGTAAAGATATATAAACAGTATTCTATCTTCATACAAACGGTCGGAACGCGAGTCGTACCTACACTTTTTAAGTTAGTAGGGAAATTAGTATACCGACAGTCTCGAATGCGCCTCAGTGGCGAATATATTGTGGTGTTTTTTGTTGCTTGAATTCGTCAATAACGCCCAACCCAGAGATAACATTTTTTAAATTATCTGGGAACTCCGAAAGACTCATGTTCCTGAAACTTAATAGACTATAAAAAAATGACTTCCAGACTATAGGTTAGTACCTACTTACTAGACTATTAAAAAAATGATATACCTAATATAGTAACTACGTAATTTGTTTCTTTTTTTAAAAGGTAAGTATTTCGCTTTTTCTACCGAGTAAAGTAGGTACCTGGATTAATAAACAAATAAGTGGATAGGGTGAAAAAGCGACCTACCTAGGTAGTTTCTTAGGCTAGGCTATCTATCTACCTAATTATGTACTAGCTACTTACATATATTATTGAATTAAACAAAATATCATTATATAATGATTATGAGAGTAAATGATAGGTAGGACAGCACATCAGGCCATTAAAAACTGTCAAATTTCCCCAATTGAATATGAACCTTACGCTTTTGTAATAAAATTTGTGTGCGTTACCCCAGCAAAATAATGTCGAAAATAGTAATTTTAATGTTACAGGCAATTAGTTCTCCAGCTTCTGTAATTGTTGCGCACATTTTTAAATTTGTTGCACATATAGATTTTGAGTTATTCCACAAAAACATTTCCTGCTGGGGTAACGTTACCGCAGCCAGACATTTTCTTTTATAATGGGAATATTCAAATAAATATTAGCCATATAATTAGTAGTCTAGACGAGGTAAATGTTGCAACTTATTTTGTATTTGTTCTTCCTTCGACTGCGATGTTATCCAAGATTTTGCTGGAGTAACGTTTGTGGTTTTGCTGGATCTCTGAAACGGATAAGCAGATTCTTATCATATTTTTTACATGACTTCTTAAGAATTAGTTTGAATTAGTTGGGTAATAAAAAAACAAAATTAATGCACCATTCAAAGGTTAATTAATTAAATATAAAAACACTTCAATAAGTCCTTACACTTTGAATAAGAGCTCGAAAGACTTACTTTAAACGTTGTTTTGTAGCTTGTATCTGTCTTCAAGTGTATGTGAAGTTTCATTAGTATCCTGTTAGTAATAAACAAATTATGATGAAATTCAGTTCTCCACTTTGACGGTCATAATGCGCGCTTAGTTATTTGGCCTCCGATAACCCTGTATGTGAATATATAAACTAAATGATATATCAATAATTAGTTACTTAGTTCAGTTATATTCCTGTAAAATTTCAGCGTAGTACATACAATAATTAACGAGATAATAAAATAAAAGCCATTAGGAAGCGCAACACCGTGATAACCCGACTATATTAAGGTAGTTACAAAAAAGCGACCGCGCAGTACATTATGCTACCTTCTAAAATGTTTGGTATAATACACCTTACAAGTTCGGTACAGACGCGTACACTGTTCAATATTCGATGTGATTTTGAAATAATTTAAGTCATTTTTAGACAACTATCCGTATTTAGCTAGGAAAAACTATTGTGATATTTGAAATTAGACTATTAACCAGTGGGGCTTACTGTAAGCACTTTACTACTTATATTGTGATGTTATATTATATTACCATCACTGTGATTTTTAAACGATAATATGATAGTATTAGTAGGCATAATGTGAACTTAAAACATTTATTCTATATCTGTTATTTTCTGGGATGGTTTTAAATCTTAATTTATATTTTAAAAGTGAAGATTTGTATTACTAAAGACAAAGTGTAAAGTAAAATTTAAAAAGTGATGGAAAATGCCATAAGAACAGTATTGCTACCTGTGATTGTTTTAAAGTTTTATCAATATTTTGAAAGTTTTATTGAAATGACTATTTTACCTGTAAATAAAATTTAATAACACAAATTCAAAACACTTGTGTACACATCCGTACTAAACTTGTAAACCTATCCTACATATTTAAGAAGGTAGCATAATGTACTGCGAGGTCGCTTTTTTGTAACCACCTTAATATGGTCGGGTTATCACGGTGTTGCGCTTCCTAATGGCTTTTATTTTATTATCTCGTTAATTATTGTATGTACTACGCTGAAATTTTACAGGAATATAACTGAACTAAGTAACTAATTATTGATATATCATTTAGTTTATATATTCACATACAGGGTTATCGGAGGCCCAATAACTAAGCGCGCATTATGACCGTCAAAGTGGAGAACTGAATTTCATCATAATTTGTTTATTACTAACAGGATACTAATGAAACTTCACATACATTTGAAGACAGATACAAGCTACAAAACAACGTTTAAAGTAAGTCTTTCGAGCTCTTATTCAAAGTGTTAGGACCTATTGAAGTGTTTCTATATTTAATTAATTAACCTTTGAATGGTGCATTAATTTTGTTTTTTTATTACCCAACTAATTCAAACTAATTCTTAAGAAATCATGTAAAAAAGATGATAAGAATCTGCTTATCCGTTTCAGAGATCCAGCAAAACCACAAACGTTACTCCAGCAAAATCTTGAATAACATCGCAATCGAAGGAAGAACAAATACAAAATAAGTTGCAACATTTACCTCGTCTAGACTACTAATTATATGGCTAATATTTATTTCAATATTCCCATTATAAAAGAAAATGTCTGGCTGCGGTAACGTTACCCCAGCAAGAAATGTTTTTGTGAAATAACTCAAAATCTATATGTGCAACAAATTTAAAAATGTGCGCAACAATTACAGAAGCTGGAGAACTAATTGCCTGTAACATTTAAATTACTATTTTCGACATTATTTTGCTGGGGTAACGCACACATAAAATTTAAAATCTATCAAAGAAATTTGACAGATTGTTGCTCCAGCTTGTGCTGGACTCTGTATCTACCTATTTAGTAAGATTTACATTATTATTTACTTTTTATGTAAGATTTTGTAGTCGGTAGTTAGAGGTTTTGTCAGCTGTGTTTTGCATTTTGGTTAAGTAAGAAGTAGGTGTTGAAGTTTGTAAAGATTGCAGAATAAAGGGAAATATTTTTTTTGGGACGCCTTGAATAGCTGCGACTGAGGCGCAAATATCTTTCAGTCTCAAAATAAAGGTGGTTTTTTTATTAAACTTCTAATCGAAAACATAAAATGCATTTTTATTGAACACTTCCCATTTCATTTACGTATTTCATTTTTTTTTAATTAAATGAAAACTATTATATACCTATAGGTATTTACAATCACAAAACTAAAAGGAAAAAAAACACTACAAATTTATAATCACAAAACAAGAAAGAAAATAAAACACATACTAGGAAGAAATTAAAACACTGTACGCGGGACCAAGAAGCTTATAGATAAAAGTGGAGCCAACACTCTAAATACCTAAGTGAAGCCAACTGTGGGCAGACGCTCTCTTTCTGAATGCGTACATAAGATAAAGAAAACTCATATCACTGTCTCGTTCTTATGTATGCATTCAGAAAGAGAGCATCAGCCCACAGTTGGTTTCAAGCTTTTGTTCTAAGTGTTGGCTCCATTTATACCTATATCTTCGTGCGCGGGACAACCCTATCGCACGTTAAGGTACTGCGCGCATGTAGGTAATTATTTCAAGGACAGGGCCGAGTCGTGTGCGTTAGTTAATTTAGTTCAGTTATATTCCTGTAAAATTTCAGCGTAGTACATACAATAATTAACGAGAAAGTCAAAAGTCAAAGCATTTATATCAATTAAACCATTTACAGGCACTTTTGAATTGTCAAGGAGCAATAGTCAGAAAGTTGAAGCTAGTTGCTCGTTCCAAAACGTAGGTTTGTCTCTATGGAGAAGAACGAGCAAGAAACTCCACGGACACTCTTTTAAAACTTTCCACCTGTTGTATGTAATATAAATCATGCCCCAAATGGTCTAACCATAATTATGTTAAATTATGTACAGTCAGCAAAGGAAATAAGTATCCATGTCGTCGGGAATAGTTGAAGATTTCTTAGAAACCAATGGGGGCTTTCAAATGAAATTTTATTAAACCATTGAACTGTTTATTCTCTATTAATTGTATTTTATTTTATTCATAAACACCTATCGGTTTCTAAGTAAACTTCAACTGTTTCCGGCGACATGGATACTTATCTCCTTTGGTGACCGTACCTACTGTCAGAGGTTGTTCAGAACTTGCGTGCTTTTCGGTTTTATTATCATCGTAACAACTCATTCCGGAATTATGGTCATTACACTTGTAATGACCAATCAGACCTACAACCGGGGGAACATATTCCACAGCACCTGGAATATTTCCATGGAATTTTTGAGACATTACTATTACAACACGTGGAAAGTTTTCTGTAAACAACAAGGCATGGTCACCCTATCGAAATATTCAAAACACATTGCAAGGCTTTGTATTATGAATAAAAAATATGTTTTGAATATTATCGGTAGTTCTACATATTAATAGGTGTTGTTTATAAAAAAAAATCTCACTAATACTTACTTTCTTCGATAGATAAACAAAACTTATTTTTACACGATACCGCACTACTGCTCCTGAAATATAAACCTAGGTATTTTTTGTATATTTTATCAATTTTCGACAAATTCAAATCTAGGTATTACAAAAAACTTCAGACCTCTGCGATGCTTTTTCAGCGACATATCAGCGATAACGTGTTTTCCACCGTTTCAATGGCGCGGCCATGGGGTTTTAGTCTTACAGCTCCTAAAATATAAACCTAGGTATTTTTTGTATATTTTTTACATTTTCAACAAATTCAAATCTAGATTTTACAATGAATTTCAGACGTCTGCGATGCATTTTCAGCGTGATATCGGCGCTAGAGTGTTATTCACCGTTTCAATGGCGCGGCCATGGGGTTTTGGTCTTGCAGCTCCTAAAATATATAACCTAGGATTTTTTTCTGTATTTTTACATTTTTTTTACAAATTCAATCTGTTATTTACCTGAGTTTTAGTTCTCTGCTACACTTAGTTTTAACGATCTCCGTGGCCGCGCGGTTCTTCGCGTTTCAATGGCGCGGCCACGTTCAAACCCTTATAACTTTTTAACCATAACTTCGACAAATTAATGGTTTTGGGAATCAACTTTTACAAAATTTTACATAATCTTGGAATAGTTTTTTTTTCGAAATATCGCCGTGGCCGCGCGGTCGAAACGCACACCTTGTATAGATGACAAACCAAAATGTGCAGCACGCCACGGTCACGACTCCATGACAGACTTCTATACGTTATTGGAAGCTTGGCGCCGAGGGCACGGTTTTGCTTTGTGACGGCGGTCAAAGGGTTAATAAAGTATATATTATAAAAAAAAAACATTTTTATCGATTACCTAGGTACAATGTTGTCTAAATGCTGAGCAGGATGGTCAATATTGTCATAACGCGCATACGTCAAAAACCATACAATAGACATGCATGTGCGCACGTGCACAAAGTTAGCCACTCTTACATGAGCAGTAATAATTATTTTGAGGCCCCAACCCAAGGTGGTCTGAGTTCACAAGAATATATTTGTATGATTTAATACGGCTTTGGGTATGCCTAGATTGTACTTTCCCTCTTAATAGCCAGAAGTTATTTATTACCAGTTATATTATTACTACTCATCCAAATCACGGCTTTCTCTGTACACTTCTATTGTAGGTACCTATATACGCCATTACGGGCGTGTTCACTGTAATCATTCCTGGCCAAATTTATTTCCACCTACTTTATAAAAGCTGAAAGGTTTTCAGCGCATGCTCCCAACACGGGTAATAGCGATGGACAATTATGAAGTTTGGGTAAACTAGTAAACGGTACTAAAGGTGTGAAAAATACCAACCTAAATTCATCAAATAATAAAATGCGACTTTTTATTTATTTATTTACACTTCATGCACAAAGGTACAAAGGCGGACTTAATGCCTTTTTGTTGATCTTTTCTTCAGAATATTATTACAAATCACGTCGTTCTTTGTCAGACACTTGAAATCGTGGCAACCCCTTGCCAGACACCCTTAATGTTCATTAAATGGTAATTATACTTACCGTCAACTGTGGCAACTTTACCGTATTTTTTACGTTTTTAACTATTTATCACAAAATGTAGCTAGATATTTAAGCTTTTATTGATTTATTTTGTACAAAATGTGTGTCCCTTTTGGTTAAACCAATGAATTCTACTAAATCTCACATAGAATTGCTAAAAAAACCAAGAATATGAGCGAGGTAAAATTGACACAAATTTGGCGACTTTACCTAGCGTACAGTTTTTATTGAATATGTGTTCCAAAGTGCATGCAATGAAAAGTTGCCAAAGGTCCAGGCGATAAAAAAGCGATGTATTTTGTTTTGAAGTTATCATCTTTCTTTGAGTAACCACTACCAATACATAGGTAAAGTTGCCAACAGAAATTCAAAATTATCATAGAAATTGCCGCATGCCATCAGGGTTGTCGAAAAATAATACCTACACATAATTTTTCTTTTCTTATTAATAAACTTTTATTTTTGCATTACTTTGCGTCAAAAAATTAAGTAGGAACTTGGCGTAATTATAATCAAAACTATTCGTTAAAAAGTATGTATGTAAAGTTGCCTTCATGCTGAGTTTGGTAACTTTACCTAACCTCAAATAAATGTTATTTGAGGTTAGGTAAAGTACCTAGTAGTACCTATTCGAATAACTCAGGAAATAGAAGATTCTTAGGATTTAATCACTGCGTTATACCAACATGACAATATACCAAATGCTATTTAATATACGCCACTTACTTGCACTTTGATTTACTGCAGGAAACACCAATCTTTATGCGAAGACGCCGCGCACGAAATTGACCGCATTTAACGAAAAACCACTTTATCTTGACAGTTAACGAAGTTGCTAGCTTAAAAACCTTTTTGGGTTACCACAATTTATTACAAAATCTACCAATATGTGCGAAATAACATAAACTGCCACAGATAAAACAAAAATTAACTTGAACTAGTATAGGGTATGCTTAGGTAAAGATACCCACGGAAAGTAAAGATGCCACAGTTGACGGTATGTTATGGAATACAAGCTGATTTTTATATATAATACTTGGGTAATAATTAGAAGATGTTTCCTCATCAACCAGACAGTTCTGGCAGTTCCAACCCCTTGCCAGACGCAGACAAGGGAACTGTAGGGGGAACTATAGGTGCGAGCACGAGCCGAAATACATACGGGTGGGTGCGAGTGAGATGATGATGAGATAATAAACAACGACACAGTTTGGCGCAGTGGCTGAGTAGTAGAGATAGTAATAGTAATAGCAGGTAAAATAAATAGAAATAAAATATGCATAAAAATTTCAATGGTTTTAATAAAATATTTTGGGTTTTCCGATATCGAAATCAATGATTTTAACAAATCGATATAAATATCGAAATTATCGGTAACGCTATATATTGTAGCAACCCTATACCACAGTAAAGATTAGATATCTTTACTGTGCCTATACTACTTATTATACTCTATGGCCTCTTTGACATAATAAAACTTAAATAGGTAAACGGTTTTAATTCAACGGTAAAACGACGTAGTATCTCTAAGTAACCCCAAACCATAACTTATAGGGACACAAGATGCACTGACTGGGGGGGTTTTAGGAACCAACTTAGACAAAATCTTGACACCTTTCCAAAAACAATCAGAACAGTTGAGAGCCTAGAAATAGCTGTGGAAATTCTAACCATAGGACTGAATCAAGCCTTTGAGGAGAATTGCCCGGAGAAAACAAAGACCTCAACTAGAGAAGTACCCTGGTGGAGCCCTGGACTTGAAAAGTGTAGGGTAAAAACCAGGAAATTATTCAATAAGGCTAAAAAGACTCGCGAATGGGAGGTCTACTTAAAAGAATTAACTGAATATAGTAAACAGGGATATTATTTATTTTTGCAGAAAACACAAGAATTAAATATGTACAAAGCTTAAAAATAAATTAAAAAATATATTTATATTATGTACAATGGAGGGCTCACAGGGCATCAAAAAATTCGTCCGCATCGCTCACAATGGGACAAGTGCCCAGAAGGCTAGCAGCGTTACCACGTTGAATAGCAATGCTAATTCTTTGGCCCAAGAAAAGGCCAGCCCTCTGGTCACGTGAAGAGTCGACCAGCCGCTTAGAAATATCCCTAAAAACAAGGTGAGCACTCGGACCCCATGGCCCTAGTGTTTCAACCCCAAACGGCTCAAACATATAACTTCCAAGAAGGTTATTATATTTACGCCGTTTGAGGTTTTCGGCTCCTGCAGCAGCCGCCCCAGCACAACACGACGTGCTAGGAAGATGGGATGGCGCAAGGGTGTCGACACAAGTTGCATCCCACACCAAAGGTCTACCCAACTTCCACGGCATTATGGTCATTCCATCTGGTCTCTTACCATCGTCACGTGCCAAGCCATTAGGTTCTAACACAGCTGGCACGCCGGCGGAGGCAAGAGCACGACGGATGATGTCATTAATGCTGGCGTGCCGTGCTATCCGGCCTGCGCTTTTACAGCAGGAAAGGCCATGGTGACCGAGGCAGTCGACAACTTCACCACATTGACAGCGATGCGGGGCCCCGCAAGGAGCGCCCAGACGTAGGCATGTAGCGAGCCGGAATGTAGAGTCACTAAGCATAGTACCTATGTTAGGTGACGGCAGTGCCTGAAGCCAGAGGCCCGACTCCCACTCACCCACAGCCAGCAAGCGGGCACGCTCAGCAGGATTGGTGGACGTATTAATAAGTTTATTCCGTACCAACCTGCAGAGCGGCTCATCCCACTGTCTCTGGGAAGATGGGTTCACGGGCCGAACCGTACTTGGGCAAGCCACTTTCCAGGCGTTCACCGCATCAGTCAAGCACGGCACTTCAAAGTCAACCAGTGACGAGAATAAGATTTTTGTGGTTAACTTTTCGGTGCTGTGGACGGAGGACAGGAACGCCGGCAAACTAACACTGGAAATTTTGCGGATCCCGAGACCACCAAAACGAATAGGCAGTGTGGCTTGGAGCCACGCTCGGTCATCCAGGGCCACATTAAGAATTTTAGTTAGTGTATCTTTAATAAGTAGATCAATTTTGTCCAAAAGGTGTGGCTGCTGCCATAAAGGCGAAGAGCGAAGGTAATACATAAAATTTGGACCAAAACAACAATATCTGATGAGGGTAAATGCCGAATGTAAATTAATTTTGGAGAGTCTATCCGAAAAATCGTCAAAACGTCTGATTTTTTCGTCAACGAAAGGTGCAAAACTATCTTCCAAAATTGGGGAACCCAGGAGGTGCAGTGAGCTTTTTTCTAAAATTTTGATCTGTGGAGCTACTGCATTAAATTTATCTAAAGTCGATTGTCTGTCGGTATTGTCACAAAGAAAAATTTCACATTTGGAGGGATTCAGGTCTAGGCCAATAGATTCAAATTGCTGTTTCAGGAGTTGAAAATCTTTCAAAACAGTGTCTATATCACCTCCTAGAGTTCCGTCGTCCAAATACCATACGTTTTTGGAATTTAGTTTTTGTATTATAGGATGAATTGCCAAACTGAAAATAACTGGCCCAAGAGGATCACCTTGTTGGCATCCGACTGCAGATTCCAAAACATTGTCCTTATAAAGTAATTTTGAAGGGTGCCTGTAACACTGCCACAAAAAACCATAAATTTCGGGTAATTCTTTTTTGACTTCGGCCAACAAAGTGTCTCTATTGACGGAGTTGAAGGCGTTCTTAACGTCAACCTTAAGAATGACCTCACCTTTGTTGGATTTTAAAAAAGTGGACAGGGCATGTACGGCAGCCTCGCAGCCCCCTCTGGAACCAAAGCCAAGCTGCAGGGGCTGAAACTTCTTGGTAAGTTTGTCACTGTAAATTTTACAGCAAATTTTGGCTGCCATACGCCTGTAGGTGCACCCCACGGCGATAGGACGAATGCCGCCGTCCTTCTTGCGTAGGGCGCATAAATTTGCCCCATACAAGACATCGACGACGGCATCGTTCACACCGCCGCAGAGCATAAGTTTAACCAGAGCCGCAAGCTCCTTCAACAGTGACTCACCAGCATCCCCGGCGGCCGAACTCAAAAGGTCCTTTAAATGCTGTGGAGTTAAGCCGTCAAGGCCGCCAGCGGAACCACTCCGGAAGGAACCCACGGCTGCTAATAACTCCGGAACTGAAAAATTAAAAAAAGTCGAATCCAGGTCGGGAGGGTCGGGAGGGTCGGGAAAGGAGAGACCATCCGCAGGCGCTGGGTGTTTACTCTCCAGTGCTGAAAGAGTTTCTTGAGAGAATGGCGCCACCACATCGCTGCTGAATAAAATCCTAGCAGCTCCCCTAATATCACCCTTTTTTTTTTTTTTTTTTTGATACGGGGTGGAAAATCCTCATGGATGTCCTCCGCCCTGGGGCGGGCGGAGGGGTCTGTCAGACTCTTACTGACTAAAAACCACCCCGGTGTTCCATCTCACACCTACGTCGGGGGTCGCGGGAACTGGAGATACTTCCGCAACCCCCGGCTGGTGCCGGCCCGCTGCAGCAGGCCACTTCTCGGGTCAGGGGGGGGAGTGAGGTGTTAGACTCCCCCCCGGACGTCTTAGAGGGGCGCGCTTGGAACACTACGCGCCGCCACCTCGGGTCCTGGTGTATGTGGGGGGCGACAGACGTCCCCGAGTCTGCCGCCCCTGGACCCATTTAGGGGGGCCGGAAGAGGGCGTTATCCGCCCTTCGCCGACGCCCGGTGCGCCTGCTGCGGGCAGGGTGGGAGGTTGAGATCTCCCTCTCCCTTTCCGCAGCCTCCTTCTGCGACATGACACTTTCGCAGAAGGAAACCACCGCGTCCCAGGACTCTGCGCTGTCGACCATCGACTCGACCACGGCCGACAGCGACAGGTCACTGCCTACTTCTGAGACGAGGGCACGGCGCGGCCCCTCCCAAGCGGCACATTCCGCCAGCGTATGCCGCGCCGTGTCCTCCCGGCAGTCGACGCAGTGGTGACACCGGGCGTCCGGCTCCCTGTTTATGCGACACAAGTACTTCCCGAAGCAACCATGCCCCGAGAGCACCTGCGTCACCCGAAACGACAGGGAGCCGTGCCTTCTCCCGAGCCAGCGCTCGAGCACTGGCCGGACCGCCTCGATGATGGCGAGGCCGGCGGTAGGGCGCGAAAGCCTGTCCCGCCATTCCGCCACCAGGACCTCGCGAAGCTGAGACCGACGCAGCTCCATGTGTCGCTGCATCGGTCGCTCGCCCCGCGCCCGCGCTTCCTCGCGCCACCGGTACAGTGACGCGAGTACCTTCGCCTCCAGGTCCCAGGGCGGGGATCCGGCCAGTGCACAAGCCGCCTCGTAGGAGATCGTGCGATATCCCCTGATGACTCTGACGGCCATCGCTCGTTGCGGCTTTCGCAGCACGGCAATGCTTCCGGCCGTCAGGTCTGCCGCCCAGACCCTAATATCACCCTCGCTTAACTTAGATTCCACAAGAGAACACAAACCTTTTGATGTGTGGTTATGCAATGTAGGAAATTTTGTGTCTAAAATAAGAGTCGAATTGATGCAATTATCTTTAATTTGGTTGGTTAATGTCTTTTTGGTAGCCAAATTTTTTTGGACATGCAGAATTCTATAAGGGAAGGTGAGTAATTGCTCCCAGGCACTTTGTGAATTCTCCTGGGTCGCAAGACGAATACATTGCGCCAAATTTAAAGCAACAGAACGTCTTGCGCCCCGGGGAACTCTCTTTAAAACAGGGGTAGAATTTTTTAATTTAGACAAAATTTTCCAAAGTGATATTTCAGAAGGAGTTGGGGAAGTGGTTTCAAGGCACAAAGGTACACTATGAGATTTGTGAATCCTGCCATAGTGTATCCTCAGTCCCCGTTCGCCTTTAAAAAAACGTGCCTGTGAGCAATGGGGCCATCTTACCAGGGCATCCAACGATGTGGCAGGTTGACTAGCACTGATAACGGCGTCGCTACAGCCGGCTACAAACATAAATTAATTAAACTTAAAAGTTAATAAATAGACTATAGAATAAACTTAAAACACAGTCACTATAAAAGAAAACTAAATAAAAATTTAATAATCACAGGAAAGTAATAGTCGTCACTTTACAACAACTTAAACTGTGGTGCAGACACGCAGGGAGCCTGGGCGCACGCTCCACAGTAAGCAGAGCGCAAGCCCAGCAACTATTCGTCGAACTCACTCGTTGTCACTCCCACATCACACATTTTGGCAGCCTCGTCCAACATTTCTTTCCCGAGCCGACAAGCCACACACATTATGCCTTCGATCTCCTCATCAAAGAGCACTTTGAAGTGTCCGAAGAACTTTGCGGTTTGTTCCGATGCAGGGAAACCGTTTGGTTGATCAGCTTAGTCTGAGTGACCAATATTCAATTTCATGTTACACTACGGCCCTGTCGGGAACGGTCACGACTTCCCAGTAAAACTGAATGATGGTCAAGGGTTGTGTTTATATTTCTATATACCATGTAATATTGTTATACATAGTAAAATAAATGATAGAAGGACGCTTGTTGAATTAGCTCAAAAGATTTTTTTTTAATGGTTTTTCAGAGTTTATTTCTCATGGGCTCAATGTAGCACTCTGCGAGCATTTACTGGTGTCTATATTCACTACACACACAATTTAATAACTTTATTAGTTAGATTAATAACAGATTTCTATTTTTTAAAGATTTATAATACACGGACTATGTTTACGTCAGCATTGACAGCTGTCGTGGATTTTTATAACATATTTTAATATTAAAACCACCGCTCCTATTTTCAATTTCTTCATCACTCGGTAGTGATGAAAATTGGACAAACGAGAGTAACTTTTTACCATACAAACCACAAACGGAATCTAGCAACAAAAACTCAATGTAAAAAAGGACCATTTTTCCATGAACATCAAGTTAAATTGACGATACAGCACTTGGGAACACATCCAGGATGTCGAAGCTATTATCCCTTTACAACCAAGCAATACAGGGAATAAATGATATACCACAGTATAGGAATTACGACTACGATTTGTAAAAAGCATATTTAATCAGATACTGACAGAATTATTCATTATATAGTAAACTGATTAGGAAGGCGAAGAGAGCATCGTGGAGGAAGCTTTGCGGGGAGGTAAAAAGCCTTCCTCAAACAGCCAGACTTCACAAGTTGCTCTCCAAAACCAAGACTAATCAGATTGGACTCCTCAAAAAGGATGATGGCTCCTTTACGAACAATGAAAAGGAGACCTTAATGTTGCTGGCCGCGACTCACTTTCCCGGGTCTCTGAGCATAGACTTGCCCCAACAACAGCCAGCGTCCAATAGACCTCGGAACGAGGACTGGCGTAGGGCTGCCGAAATCATAAGACCCAATCAGGTTAAGTGGGCCGTTGACTCTTTCAAACCTAACAAAGCCTGCGGGGAGGATAGGATAACACCAGCCTTGTTACAACAAGGGGTAAATATCCTTCTTCCCCATCTGGTCAAAATCTTCAGAGCAAGTTTTGCCTGGGGACATGTACCAGAACGATGGACTATAGCCAAAGTCCTTTTTATACCTAAAGCTGGCAAGAAGGATTACAGCCAGCCAAAGTCCTTCAGACCAATAAGCCTCTCTTCATTCCTCCTCAAGACGATGGAGAAGGTGCTTGATAGGTATATCAGAGATGTAGCTCTGGTAAGTAAACCAATCCACGACAGTCAACATGCGTACCGTAAGGGCAAATCTACGGAGACTGCCCTCACGAGCCTGATAGACAAAGTGGAAAAAGCTACAGAAGACAAGGAAATAGCGCTATGTGCATTCCTAGACATTGAAGGGGCTTTTGACAACTCACCGACTCCTTTGCTAGTCAATGGGCTGATAGGCAAGAGTGTCGACCCGACTACGGTAAGGTGGGTAGAATCCATGCTCACCAGCAGAGGAGTAAAAATGTCCCTTCATCAGACTTCAATCCAGGTACCCACAGCAAAGGGTTGTCCACAGGGCGGTGTCCTGTCGCCACTTCTGTGGACCCTTGCAGTGGACGAACTTTTGCACAAATTGGCAGAATCTCGCATTGATGCGCAAGGCTATGCGGATGACTTGGTAATCATTGTGAGAGGCTTTTGCCAATCTACTATCTCTAGTAGAATGCAAAAAGGCCTTAGCATTGTCAGTGATTGGTGTAACAGAAGTGGCCTCTCTGTTAATCCTGACAAAACATCTATTGTACCTTTCACGAAAAAACGGCGTTTGGACAAACTGGCAATGCCAAAGCTGAATGGGAAGGAGATAGCTTTCTCCACGGAGGTTAAATATTTGGGCGTAACTATCGACCAAAAGCTGACGTGGAACCCTCACATAGACAATGTGCTAAAAAAAGCCAAGATGGCAATTGGTATTAGTGGACGAATGATGGGTAGCAATTGGGGTATTAACCCCAAAAACACTCTGTGGACGTACACAGCTATTGTGCGGCCGATCATAACGTACGCATCAGTAGTGTGGCACGATAAAGCACATCAGACCACCACTATAAAGAAACTAGACAGTCTTCAGAGAACTGTCAGTAAAATGGCTGCAGGAGCTATGTCAACAAGTCCGGGAATGGCACTGAACGCCCTGCTTGGACTACCGCCTCTACATTTATATATACACAAGGAGGCGAAAGCAAACATGTACAGGGCCAAGATCCGGGGCAGTGGTTGCTGGCTCTCGCAGAAAATGAGGACCTTACAGGACTCAATATTGGAAATGCCAGTTCTCGGCATGACAACTGATGTCATGCTAGTGCGGCATGTATTTGAGAAGCGATATTCCGTGGAAATCCCTTCAAGGGACTATTGGACCAAAAGCCAGCCTCCTCAGGTGGCAGGCTGCATGATCTGGTACACGGACGGTTCCAAAATAGGATCCAAAGTAGGTTGTGGGATAAATGGAGTGCGGCCGAGGTTCAGCAAAAGTGTAAACCTGGGACAGTACGCCTCCATTTTCCAAGCAGAGGTGTACGCCATCCTAGAATGTGCGGAAATAAATCTGCAAAGGCAATACGTCAACCTAACCATACACATTAATTCAGATAGCCAAGCTGCTCTACTAGCGCTGGACTCGAATTTAGTCTCATCGAAACTGGTAGAGGAATGCATGGCTAAACTCAACTCTCTAGGCAATAAGAATAGAGTAGTATTAAGATGGGTGCCTGGGCATGCAGGCATCATTGGCAATGAACGTGCCGATGAGCTTGCAAGGGCGGGGGCGCATATCACGCAACAGGGTCCGGAGCCCTTCTGTGGTATACCGAAAAGCCTAGCTCAGAGCACCCTGACTAAAACATGCCTCGAAGCTTCTAGAAAGTTATGGAAGGAGTCTCCGGGCATGTTACACTCGAAAGCACTTATCAAAGCCTATGACAGAAGGCTTAGTAACCAAGTCCTAGCACTCAGTAGGAACAACTTGCGCATTGTAGCTAGAGCCACTACAGGACATTGCTGCTTAAACAAGCACATGTTCCACCTGGGGTTAAGTGCTACGCAAACCTGCAGACGCTGTAATGAGGCTGATGAAACGCCACTTCACCTTCTGGGGGAATGCGGAGCACTAATGCACAAGCGCAACAATCATCTGGGCAAATACCTGTTAAGCCCGGATGAACTAATGGAGATCGCCCCAAAGCAGATCCTGCAGTTCATAACAGCTGCAGGGTTCGGTGGCGATCTCTAACCAACACAAGCGGCGATCACAATAGATCAAACTGGTCGCAGTGATATCACAGCCGCAAAAAGCAAATAAAAAAAAAAAAAAAAAAAAAAAACTCTAAGCAGTCTGTGGTAAAACGGTTTGTTGTTTAATTTAATGTTTTGTGCAAAGAAAGAGTACAATAAATATACAGGTTTTGTGCTGCTTAGCTCCGTTAGGAGTATTATATGTTCTGTTCTGTGCTGCTTACTAGTGCTGCTTCTTAGTGCTTTACGTGCTGATTCTATATTAGCCTGAGAGAAATATCAAAATATGCCCGAAGATATTAGCACATAGTAAGTGAAGTGATATTGGCAAATTGTGGAGTATTTACCACAGAAGGTGTATGAAGGAAGGTTTTGAAGTAGTTACAGTTACCTGCTACTGCCTGGCCCTGCTAACGTGGTACCTGCTGTACGCCGCGTCGGTTGCGCACATCTCATCGCATTTTCTTTGCATTGCACTGTGTCATATCATTGACACATAAATGCCACAAAATAAAATGTCCTTTTCGAACATTGAGTTATATGTACTACGTACTACATATAACTCAATGTTTTCGAATTGACTGTTTTACTGAAAGGTAATAATTAATAAAGCCATTTAATTTTGTGGTGCTAAATGGTATTTGTATTTTTCTATCACATAAGATTATCTTGATTAAGGGGAACATTATTTGAACCCCGTTCGGATTATAGCATGTTGATACTTACCTAGATTATTGATAGGGCTCTTCGCGCTACGATTAAATACCGCCGACGTTCTTGTCAAATGATGCAACAAGTAGTAAATACTGAGTGAAAATTCGCTACATTAGAATATCACTGGGATATTCTGTGAACAAGCGGGGCATCATTCAGATTAATGTGGGGTTCGGATTGTTGAGGCTCTACTTTACAGTTTTGTAATAGTGACTCTGTACTTGTTTTAGTTTAGAAAAAACTTACATGATAGGTTGTTTGCTGAATTTTTCCATTAATAAGCACCACAAAATCAATAGGAAAACATATTCAATTTCAGACGACTGTACCCATGCATACCTGTGAGATAATATTTCAAGCCGAGCTACATCAGTTGTTGTTATAAATAAATATAAACTTGTAACTAAATAACATAAGAGAAGATGAAGATGGAAGAGCGAGCCATGTGTAGAATATGTTTGGTGCAGAATGTTCACATGTATGTAGTTGTCAACAAGACCCTACAGGACCTCTACGAGAAGCTGACTGATGTTCCGGTAAGTTGATAAATACTTACATCATGATTGAAATTGTTTAATTTAATGGTACTACTAATAATATACCTACTCTTGTACTTTATAATAGTTATAATAGTAGCTAGTTACCATTGATATTAACCACTTTCAATTTGATTTTTTTTTTTATCATGTGATAGGCATACGTTTGACCACTATCTCACCTGATGGGAAGCGATGATGCGGTCTAAGATGGAGCACGCTTGCCTAGAAGTAACCTATTCACTCTTGACTTAAAGACTCCCGGGTTGTAGCTATCAGGAAACACAGACTCAGGCAGGGAATTCCACTCCTTAGCAGTACGCACAATGAATGTGTTCCCAAAACATTTTGTGCGTGTGGGTGGGATGTCCACCATGTACCGGTGGCGCATCGCCGTACGTCTAAATTAACATTAATTAGGTCACAAAAGTTGTGTATTATTATATTCATGGAATTGGAAGTATATTATGTATTTGCAAACAAAATAGTATAGGAAAAGTATTATTGCAGTTTGTAACTGAAGATGGCAGACCAATGTTTCTTTGTTCCTTCTGCTGCACTAAACTAAAGCAATGCGCCAGATTCCAAAGAAAATGTCTAGAAGCGGAGGTACTGTTCACGCAGATCTTGAAGAAGGATTACGAGGTGAGGGATATTTTATACCAGATATTATCTCATAATGTCTAATGTAGAAATGATTCCTCTAAAGCTCATACTTAATGTGACATTGTTTCACTCAAGTGAATGAGTTGAGTGTTCAGTTTTAAATGAACACCCCACTGTTATGGGGGGTGAGGGGTGTTATATGTTAAATGTTGCTATGTGTCAGTCTGTGGCAGTAGCTGCCAAACAGATAGACAGATTTGAACACCATTTTTTTTATAGATAGCTGAGTTTTCAGGTAAGGTTCTAAGCAATAATAATAATAATATAATATGTGGGGACATTTTCACACACGGCCATCTGACCCCAAACTAGGGAGACCCTGTACTGTGGGTGTCAGACAGCTGATATACATACACAAATACACATTATTTTTTTTGTAAATACATACATATATAGATAAACAACACCCAGACACAAGGCAAACACAAGTGCTCATCACACAAATGTTTACCCTGGTCGGGAATCGAACCCACATACACAATCTTCAGAAGTTCAGAAGATTAGATAAGCCATTCCAAAGATATCAGCATTTTTTTTTAATTACATAGCACAGACACAAAACAAATAGTATTGGTGGGTATGTAGTTCGTAAACGGACATATCTTCATAACAGACAGATTTTATGTTTTACATTTTTAGAGGTTCTGAAAGTATGAGTGTTCTGTTCACAACTAAGCATGATGTTGTAAATATTCCATATCTCCATATGTTTGACTGATAGAACTATGTACTGTACAGTACTTCTACTGTTTAATAGCAGTCCTCTCTCATGTCCGCACGAGCTCTGCAACAATAGCCCATGCAGTGGTTAGTGAGGTTGGTAGCACGGCGAGCTGTCCAGGGTGTGTAGGACCTACTTTAGTATCTCCACTTGTGAAGCAGTTTTGTGTAGTTCATACTACATATATTATGATGAAAATGTTTGTGCTCATGGGACTGATCTTCAACATATGCCGAACACAATTAATCGCAATAAACTTGTTAATCAAATCTACTTGCGCATACCTGGTCGTCCTCAACATATTAGAGCTACACATTCACATTGTTTGTTTGCACCCAAGCCATCTAGAACTAACGCGGGAGAATGTGCCCCGATACGTAGAATTATGAAGAATTACAATGATTGTTATACAGATGTCGACATCTTTTCATTGTCTGCATCACAACACAAAAGAAATATCATACTTCATACAAATTTGTGATAGGGTATTTTACACCATAAGCTAATAATTAAAATGCATAATCCTCTAATAAAACCCTTTACTTTTAAACTTACAGTATAATTGGACTTTTAGTTGCTTCGAAATCATAAAACTTTGCCACAACACCCGTCAAGATCAATTTCTCTTATCTGCTCGACGTCCGTACGTCACTACAGGGATTCAGCAGAATATCAGCGTCAGGTACATTTGCCTGACACATGCTGAGCTGAACTCCCATTTGGTGCAACCTTGAGACGCACACCGCACTTTGTTTAACCCTTATTTGATTTGTTTTTTTTTTATGTTGTGATATGTCTTTTGGATGCACTAAATAAATGATTTATCTATCTATCTTATCTATCTATCTATCTATCATTAAATAGTTAGTCAATACAAGCGCATTGCGACTTTTTATGTGCTGTCAACAGCACATAAATAGTATTTCAATTGACTGTGGTGTATAAAACCGTATTGTTGGCTGCTTGTTTTTGATTAATAATTTTCAAATTTTTATATTGTTTTGTTGTGGATAACGGTGTTGGTTACGGAGTTAAATAAGGTTTATTATTAAGTTTTAACTGTATTATGCTTTTTCGTAATTGTTTGTTATCCCAAAGAATTAAGAATAAAATAAAAATAAAATGAAACACTATCATCAACTTTACAGCCTCAACTTTTAATAAACCACTCAAAGTTTTTCGGTGGGTTTATTAACAGTCCAATGGAGCACATCAGTATAGTTGATGAATGTAGAACAGAAAGAGTTGCTATCAAAGAAGAACTACCAGCTGATTGTGAGACACAAGATGATATTATTGAGCCAAAAGAGGAACATCAAAGTAATGGTATGTTTTTTAAGAAGATAAAATAACAAGACTATTGAATAAAACTCACCTTTAAATTGTTTTTATTATTATTTAATGATACTACTTACTTTAACTACTTATTTTAATTAATGTAAATCAGGCATCAATTAAAATAAGTAAATAAATTATTGATCATAAAAGGTTTTAAAACTCTATAAACATATTGCACACTGACTTATTAAAATATTAATATTGAATGAGTATTGCTCCTAACTGATTTTGTTTATTTTCAGAGCTAGAACAGGAAAATCTACACAATAGCTATTCAGATGTAGAAGATATACCACAGTGTCATTCAGAAGCTGACTCTGAAGATGATGTACCTTTAATGGAGTTGAAAACTGAAGTGGAAGAAGAACATGAAGTACCTATGAAGAAACCAAGAATCAGCGAGACTCACAGTAAGTATGAAGTAGTTAATAAACTGAATGAATCAACAACACTTGTTTCACGATCGGGAGGTAATCCTTAGTATCATCGGAATCCATTTTTGGTTTTAGTGTGACTTATTCAAACCCTCTTTAAGTTTTTTATTCATGTGCATCCCCAAGTTTCGAAGCATGATTTAGTCAGGGTGCTTTTAGGTAGGCTTTTTGGTATGCCACAGAAGGGCTCAGGTCCCTGCTGCGTGCTATGCACCCCCGCTCTCGCAAGCTCTACGGCACGTTCATTGCCAATGATGCCTGCATGCCCAGGCCCATCTTAATACTACTCTATTCTTATTGCCTCGCCAGTTTAATTTGGCCATGCATTCCTCTACCGATTTCGATGAGACTGTTCTAGTCCAGTGCTAGTAGAGCGGCTTGGCTATCTGAATTAATGTAGGTGTGTGTTAGGTTGACGTATTGCCTTTGCAGATTTATTTCTGCACATTCTAAAATGGCGTCCACCTCTGCTTGGAAAATGGAGGCGTACTGCCCCATGTTTACACTTTTGTTGGCAGCACTCCACTTATCCCACAACCTACTTTATATCCTATTTTGGAACCGTCCGTGTACCAGATAGGCAGCCTGTCTTCTGAGGTGACTGACTTTAGGTCCAGTAGTCCCTTCTAGGAATTTCCACGAAATATTGCTTCTCAAATACATGCCGCAGTTCCGGTGATTCACTTATTTTTATTGTTAAACTAGTGTCGGCCGACATTCACTGCACTTTAGAGTTTTTAGTTGCGGCTTGGAGTATGTGCGGTGCTCATCTCAAAAACTTAGAGGTGCGCGAGTATAAAGTTAAGCGGTTGAAAGTATGACTTGAAGTGTTTTTTTAATAATGGTGGCGTTCATGATCGCATCACCTCATAAGCTCTAATGAATGCAGAACTTGCCGTTTCTATTTAAATAAAAAAACTGTATATGAATTCCTTTAAGCATTGATTTGTAATCCGCAAGTAATAATAATAATGTTGTTTATTTGCCAACAAAAAAAGTTCTTGCCTTATCCTTATTGTTAATGTAGACTACATTAGCAATTAGGTTCACAAAAAAAAGCAAATATGAGACACTAAGAAAGCATTTTGCTAATGAACTCCACACTAAGTTGAGCCTGTGTTCTGTGCAAGTTCTAAAGAAAAACAATAATAAGGTTCTTCAATCATGACAATTACCTATGTCAATAATTTACATTTATTGTAGGTAAATGGGTGGGGCAGGATCTGGCATTGTCATTTCACAATAAGAAAAAGTCATTAGGTAATAATTACAAGAATAATCCAAGTGTTCAACAGTTAAGTTAGTTTAGCATAAGTACAACAAATATTTAAATTTAGTATGTTTTACATATTAAAACATGCAGCTAAAATAATAATGAAAGATTCGTGAAATAACAATTATAGTAGGTTAATCGAGGCAGAGCTGACTATTAGTATTTGCAAAGTATACAACATCAGTCAAAAATAAGCAAATCCTAACTGTGATCTGTGATAATAATTTTGTCTCTTACATGAAGTGCGCGTACGAAATATAAAGGAAACAGCTTTAAGATCAACTCTGTTATAATTAAACAGTTCCACCCAACCATGTGACCATCATGACTGTTGAATTTCAGTGCCGGAGTTAGGCTTGATCTTGACAACATCTTGCAGTGATCTGACAGCAAACGATTTAGCTCCCTCCTTTTCACGAACGAGAATTGTTCCATTTATCTAAAAAGTGATTAACTTTAGCACAGTACACATGACTTTAGATTTGGAAGTCATGTGTGCTAAAGTTATTTATCACTTTTTAGATTTTGAAAAAGCTTTTTTTTAAATATCTGATGTGACTCCGGAAAGCGTGGCAAGCTCGTCTTTAATATAAGTTACATTGTCTGATATTTTGTTGACAGTACTCTCCAAATCACATTGTCATTCATTAAGTGGGTTTTTAAATTCCTTTGACAACTCCTTGATTGCTTGTGACCATTCTGACTCCGGTTGTTTACGCTTGCGCGTTCATACATTTTGTTCACTATTATTAGTCTCGGTGGTCTCGGAGACTTTGTGTAAGTCAGTATCAAACTGTATTTTTTTATCAGTCATATTGTAGAGAATGGTGACGGTTTCTTTATCCAATAAACTTAGATTGTAATTATTAAGAAATCCTAAAAGTACTGCAGTTGGGATTCTAACGTAGGGCCGTGTCGCGCACAACGCTATGCCAAAAAGAGCAGCTGTTAACAACTCCGCCATCCGTACTTGTTGAGATCCGATGAAAATATTAACCAATAGTTCAAGGACGCGATTATGATTTATGTAGACTTTTAAAATTTATTTGCTCTCAAAGCAAAATTGTATTAAGTACCCACACTCAACAAAAACTAAACTCTTTATAGTAACTATTGTTTCTTTGGTTTCATTTGAGTTTCAGCAAAATCAAAAAAGTTATAGCGTATCACGTAGCACTGAAGTTAGATTATGCTTTGAAGTATAAACCGCATGTGAAAACCCGTATTTGAATCACTATTTTAATATTTTTGAAGGAAAGGCAAATACACACTGCTCAAAGCAATGTTCGCACGACGTTTGATGTTCATCCCCCGATCTTCATTAAACAATGTACTTACGAGATTTATAACTACAGGGGTGCCCGTTGTGAAGATACAGAAGCTTGACTTACGAAGAACAAAACTTGAAGACACAATGACAGACAAGCAAAAGAAGAATAAACTATCATACTCAAACATAATCGAGAATACAGGTGGCACTTTCAAGCTGGTTACAAAATCCATAGAACCTGTCAAATGTGATCAGCTTAGTTTAAATCAAGTAAAAAAAATAAAAAAACATTATCGTACAGACACTGGTGAAAAAACTTACAAGTGTGATATATGTCAGCGTAGATATAAGTCAAAGAAATATTTAAAAGATCATATTCGTAAGCACACGGGTGATGAACCATTCAAATGTGAAATATGTCAACGTGGTTTTAATGAAAAGACAATTTTATTAATTCATATTCGTACACACACTGGTGAAAAACCTTTCAAGTGTGAAACATGTCAGCAAAGTTTTATTCGAAAACGTAGTTTAGTAAAACATATTCGTACACACACTGGTGAAAAGCCTTATAAATGTAAAATATGTCAGTGTAGTTTCAGTAAAAAGTGTAATTTAGTAACACATACTCGTACCCACACTGGTGAAAAGCCCTTCAGGTGTGAAACATGTCAGCAAAGTTTTAGTCAGAAGGGTAGTTTAGTCATTCATATTCGTAAACACACTGGTGAAAAGCCTTATAAGTGTGAAATATGTCAGCATAGTTTTCGTAATAAAGGTGATTTAACCGTTCATATTCGTACACACAGTGGTGAAAAGCCCTTCAAATGTGAAATATGTCAGCATAGTTTTAGACAAAAGAAAGGTTTAGTATCACATACTCGAACACACACTGGTGAAAAGCCTTATAAATGTGAAATATGTCAGTGCAGTTTTAGTCATAAGGTTAGTTTTGTATTACATATTCGTACACACACTGGTGAAAAGCCTTATAAATGTGAAATATGTCAGTGCAGTTTTAGTAATAAGGGTAGTTTAGTACACCATATTGGTACACACACTGGTGAAAAGCCTTATAAATGTGAAATATGTCAGTGCAGTTTTAGTCGTAAGGGTAGTTTCGCACAACATATTTTTACACACACTGGGAAAAAGCCTTATAAATGTGAAATATGTCAGTGCAGTTTTAGTCGAAAGAGTAATTTAGTAACACATACTCGTACACACACTGGTGAAAAGCCTTTCAAGTGTGAAACATGTCAACGAAGTTTTAGTGAAAAGAGGTATTTATTAACACATACTCGTACACACACTGGTGAAAAGCCTTTCAAGTGTGAAACATGTCAACGAAGTTTTAGTAAAAAGAGTTATTTATTAACACATACTCGTACGCACACTGGTGAAAAGCCTTATAAATGTGAAATATGTCAGTGCAGTTATAGTCATAAGAATAGATTAGTAGCACATACTCGTACACACACTGGTGAAAAGCCTTTCAAGTGTGAAACATGTCAACGAAGTTTTAGTGAAAAGAGGTATTTATTAACACATACTCGTACACACACTGGTGAAAAGCCTTTTAAATGTGACACATGTCAGCAAAGTTTTAGTCATAAGGGTAGTTTAATCATTCATGTTCATAAACACACTGGTAAAAAGCCTTACCAAGTATAAAAAATGACAGCTTAGTTTTAGTGATTACATTACTTACATCCTTCCCAAAAATAAAATCTTCGTACCATGTACTATAGATGCTGCAAGTCATCTCCATCATACTAAAAGAAGTATAATTTGTTAACTTTACAATCTAGACGTAAACAACTTGAAGCCAATATACTGTATAATATCCTTCACAATAACTGAGTCCATTGAGCTCACAAGTAAACTTTGTTATACGCTGGCCCGCACAGTCAACATACGTACCTAGTGTTCGAGCCGGAACACTGCTTGCTGTGAACAGTTGTCGCACTAACTCGGGATTACGGTGCCCTACTCGTCGTATGATCCACACTTACAACAATCATTTCATAGACATCGGTATTTTTATGTGTTTTAAATTCTAAAATTTTACCATCTGCTCGGTCTAATTAAGAGCGCCCATCCCGTCATTTTTCCCATACAAACGCTCTTGCGTGATTACGGAGTTATAAATAAATTATTTTCCAAATATTTTTAACACACAGGTATCTTGTGGTTTAAATCTTGGTTTGTATGAAGCCAAAAATAAACTTTTTGAGAAACAAATTCAGTAAACACTTCCAAAAACTTGTAAGGCTTATTTAAAACACGTATGTCCTGGAACAAGTTTTGCGAAATTTCCGCGCGTCAATTTTCCTGTGATATTATCGCATTCTCTCTCACTCGTTTGTTTTCGAGCGTTGCGTTGGTTGAAACAAAAAAATTTTTAATCACGCTCGCGTTGAAGTTCGTTCGATGGGGATGGGCGCTCTTAAGGCGATACATTAAAAAAAAATGTTTTTTCAATTTCGTGTAACTTGTTAAGTATGTGGAATAAAGATTTAACATTTTGGTATATGTTTTCTGAATCTTTGATCTAGTATCATGTAAAAGTAATACACGATTCAATGAATTTTTCTCGATACAAAAAATTGCAAAGTTATATCTATTTTTTTTACTTTTTTCGATTTCACGGCGTAACGCGTAAGAGGTAGTCAATGGAATTTACTTTAAAACATAGAGAATAAAATTATCATATCAAAGTCTACCTACTCTTAAAGTCTAGTTTTAAATTTAATTCATTTATTTTGTTAAAGAAGGAGTAAATTCGTTTTGGCACATACTTCGTTTTATTCCGAGCGTACGCACATTATAACCATGTCTGCTTTTGCGTTTAAAAAGTAATTGCATCTTGCATCACTTACGCTAGCTTAGTAGATCAGACAGATCAGTCGCCCGGTGCACTTCATCGACGATGAACCTATGAAATTTTTTTGCAGATAGGTGTTATCGTATTTTCGTGATTTTAAATGATTGTTTATATAGTAAAAGTTAGGAGTTTCTTAGTTATTTAGTATCGAATAGGTATATAAAGAGACTATTCTTGTGATTGAACAGTATCTATAACGTATCGTCTTTCTATTAGTGACGAGTTTTTCATTATTTATAAGTAAAAATGTGAAGAAATATGAAACCTAAATTAAATAGCCACAACCTATCCTCGCCTCGCAAAGCAAGGTAAGCATTCTAATTGCTAGAACAAAATATCTGTTTTTATTTTAGTAAGTTACTTCTAATTGTTTATCTAATAAAAAAGGCTAAAATGTACTTATAATTCATTTTAGGTTAGAAATATGTCAACAATACATCAATAATACGTCAAGTACAGTGGAACAACGTAATTAGTTTACACATTGCACGCACACGCGGTATGAAGAGTTACATACACAAACGTTAAATAAAACGAACGAGTTCTGCTTTTTATTAGTGTGCGTATGTCGCGTCACTAAGCAGTAACTATAATATCAATGTATGTATCGTCATCAGTAATCTGTGTAATTGAATAAGTTATAATATTTCGCACCCAATCATTGTAACAGGTTTGGCGCAATGGCTAACGTATCTGGTTAGTTATTAAGAAGTCTTAAGATCAAATTTCGGTTGCAATACATTCTTTTTGTTTTGTAAACATAATTTTCGTAAAACTTTCATTACCTAGTTAAATTGCTAACAATTCAATTCCGTTCACAGATGAGTAAAATAACGTTTGAGAAGTGCGCACGGAACTCTCAGCCAATTTATTTTGACCGTTTAGAATATAACTACCGACAATTTTTGTTTATTTTTTTATACTTCCACCTTAGTTTATAAAAAATGAGCATTCTTAGTTGTCAGTCTACGAATATAAATTGCAATCCTAAATATATAGATGAACACTCATATTTCTGTGCGTTCTTTGTTTCTGATCCAATTGTGCTTCAACTTCTTCCAACCATGCAACAAGACGCAATTCATTGTTTTGCATGAGCAAAACGTTTTCATTAGTGAAACTGCAAGGTGATTATTAATATCGGTGAGTAACAAAGCTACTCGTGACAATGTTTTCATTACGTTAGTAATATTCCAACTCAAATTCTTAACTTATCTCACCTTTGACCTATGACTAAATTAATGTAAAATAATATTTAAATATATCAGAATTTGATTCTGATAAAATTTTCTTATGCCAGTCTGTTTTTGTCTAACATAAAACATTTAGTCGAAATAAAGAAAAACTTTTAAATTATGCAATTAAAATAGTCATGAAACACGTTTATTATTTATCTAATAAATAAATAACGGTATTAAGTTTTATTACAATGATGTATTATAAGACAGTCAGTTAATTTATCTATGATTAATTATCCACCAATTCACCATTGTTTATCTGCATTATTTTAAATATTATTTTGTTTTTATTCATTAAGGAGAACCGTGCAGTTATGTGTCCATCGAAGTGCGTATTCTGAAGAAATAGACCATCATCAACGTGGGCCAAAACCGAAGGCGAATTCTTCGGCTCGTTACCACGACATCGTGGCAAGGCTGTTTACGGGACTAATCCGTTTTTATCCACCCGCATAACTGCATCAACACATAATGACATGTGTGCTCATAAACAGTGCGATATCACCTGCTGACCGGCATGAAGCTGGTTTAAGTTGCAGTAAGCCACCACGGAAGATTTTTCTGTCCAACGCTCACCGGCAAAAACAAATACTATTCGCTAGGTCATATTATTATATTCATTTTAATTGGGAGAACAATGTGTTTATTTTAGTGATGAGAAATGTTTAAAGTCGTTTATGGATGGCGTTAAAATACTGTAAACGAAGCCGAATTACTATTAATATACTTAGGTTTAAAAGCTACTTCATGTTGCCGTGATTCTCTTATAAACACCTAAGTTATTATGTATAGTCCGTAGTTGACAGTTATTTGCAGTATATATTTTGAAGTGTAAGTGATGTTATTGTTATTCAGTTAGAAGTTAAATTAATTTCTTACTATCTAACATGTTGGTTCACTTCACTTTCAATTCCACTTTGTTTAAATTTGTATACATTGAAAAAACAATTACGTCCATCATATTCAATAAAAAGAAAACTTTGTCTTGTCTTATGAACTCTTAATGAAGTTGCCAATAGTGTTCTAATCATAAAAAAGTTAGGTATCAATAGCGATATAATAATATTTTTACAATAGTTTGCGTTATATAAATAATTGTATTGGTTACACGTAGTTTTTTATTTGCTAATATTATAACCCATGCCAAATTGAACCCTAAGCCAACTCTTGTAAGAAACATAATAGTCGAAACGAGCTGGCTCATTCACTAATAAGTGACCCAATAGCGATAAGGAACAATAGGATTCCGCATTCCATCTTTTATTAGTGATCGATGATTCCAACGCCTAGGTTATTTAATAAAATATTTTGATTTATTTTATTGGTTTTATTTAATTACCTTTTTATTTTTTTGTTTAAGTAATTTTATTTGACACAAAATATTAATGTTTTATGTGTGCGTTACCCCAGCAAAATAATGTCGAAAATAGTAATTTAAATGTTACAGGCAATTAGTTCTCCAGCTTCTGTAATTGTTGCGCACATTTTTAAATTTGTTGCACATACAGATTTTGAGTTATTCCACAAAAACATTTCCTGCTGGGGTAACGTTACCGCAGCCAGACATTTTCTTTTATAATGGGAATATTGAAATAAATATTAACCATATAATTAGTAGTCTAGACGAGGTAAATGTTGCAACTTATTTTGTATTTGTTGTTCCTTCGACTGCGATGTTATTCAAGATTTTGCTGGAGTAACGTTTGTGGTTTTGCTGGATCTCTGAAACGGATAAGCAGATTCTTATCATCTTTTTTACATGACTTCTTAAGAATTAGTTTGAATTTGTTGGGTAATAAAAAAACAAAATTAATGCACCATTTAAAGGTTAATTAATTAAATATAAAAACACTTCAATAGGTCCTAACACTTTGAATAAGAGCTCGAAAGACTTACTTTAAACGGTGTTTTGTAGCTTGTATCTGTCTTCAAATGTATGTGAAGTTTCATTAGTATCCTGTTAGTAATAAACAAATTATGATGAAATTCAGTTCTCCACTTTGACGGTCATAATGCGCGCTTAGTTATTTGGCCTCCGATAACCCTGTATGTGAATGTATAAACTAAATAATATATCAATAATTAGTTACTTAGTTCAGTTATATTCCTGTAAAAGTTCAGCGCAGTACATACAATAATTAACGAGATAATAAAATAAAAGCCATTAGGAAGCGCAACACCGTGATAACCCGACCATATGAAGGTGGTTACAAAAAAGCGACCGCACAGTACGTTATGCTACCTTCTTAAATATGTAGGATAGGTTTACAAGTTTAGTACGGATGTGTACACAAGTGTTTTGAATTTGTGTTATTAAATTTTATTTACAGGTAAAATAATCATTTCAATAAAACTTTCAAAATATTGATAAAACTTTAAAACAATCACAGGTAGCAATACTGTTCTTATGGCATTTTCCATTACTTTTTAAATTTTACTTTACACTTTGTCTTTAGTAATACAAATCTTCACTTTTAAAATATAAATTAAGATTTAAAACCATCGCAGAAAATAACAGATATAGAATAAATGTTTTAAGTTCACATTATGCCTACTAATACTTACATAATTATATCGCTTAAAAATCACAAAGTGATGGTAATATAATATAACATCACAATGTAAGTAGTAAAGTGCTTACAGTAAGCCCCACTGTTTTATAGTCTAATTTCAAATATCACAATAGATTTTCCTAGCTAAATACGGATAGTTGTATTCTAAAAATGACTTAAATTATTTTAAAATCACATCGAATATTGAACAGTGTACGCGTCTGTACCGAACTTGTAAGGTGTATTATACTAAACATTTTAAAAGGTAGCATAATGTACTGCGCGGTCGCTTTTTTGTAACCACCTTAATATAGTCGGGTTATCACGGTGTTGCGCTTCCTAATGGCTTTTATTTTATTATCTCGTTAATTATTGTATGTACTACGCTGAAATTTTACAGGAATATAACTGAACTAAGTAACTAATTATTGATATATCATTAAGTTTATATATTCACATACAGGGTTATCGGAGGCCAAATAACTAAGCGCGCATTATGACCGTCAAAGTGGAGAACTGAATTTCATCATAATTTGTTTATTACTAACAGGATACTAATGAAACTTCACATACATTTGAAGACAGATACAAGCTACAAAACAACGTTTAAAGTAAGTCTTTCGAGCTCTTATTCAAAGTGTTAGGACCTATTGAAGTGTTTTTATATTTAATTAATTAACCTTTGAATGGTGCATTAATTTTGTTTTTTTATTACCCAACTAATTCAAACTAATTCTTATGAAGTCATGTAAAAAAGATGATAAGAATCTGCTTATCCGTTTCAGAGATCCAGCAAAACCACAAACGTTACTCCAGCAAAATCTTGAATAACATCGCAGTCGAAGGAAGAACAAACACAAAATAAGTTGCAACATTTACCTCGTCTAGACTACTAATTATATGGCTAATATTTATTTCAATATTCCCATTATTAAAGAAAATGTCTGGCTGCGGTAACGTTACCCCAGCAGGAAATGTTTTTGTGGAATAACTCAAAATCTATATGTGCAACAAATTTAAAAATGTGCGCAACAATTACAGAAGCTGGAAAACTAATTGCCTGTAACATTTAAAGTACTATTTTCGACATTATTTTGCTGGGGTAACGCACACATGTTTTATAGGACAAAGGAAAAATAAAAACCCAAAACCGTAACACCTGCCGGGGTTTGATCTTACGACACGAGGCTTATCTATGCCAAGTGCTTTCACCGACCGGCTACCTGGTCCTTATTTTAAACGTTGAAATATTGGACTTCATTCAATTAAAATTGGTATACGTGGGTATATCATACGCACACAAACAGTTTAACTTCATAACCGACCAACCGACTAGTTCATTTACACACACAGTGACAATATCCCGTATGTGTGACCTGTAAATCAATTACGTTGGCCGAGTGTACTATTACCGCGTGTGACAGACTGTCGCAATACGGGATATTACTGCAATATTCTGGCACCAGAGCACAGTAAAGATATCTAACAGTATTGTCACTCGTTTAAGGTCACGCGCTTAAGTACCTACGGCTCGCTTTCGTTCGAACGTCCAAAATCCAGTCGGGTTGCCACGCGTGGCCACGCGCTCGCTAAGTGTAGGTAGTATACCACAGAGATTTTTTTTCCGATACAGTTTAATAATGGATAGTCGTGCAAATTGCAGTGTACAATACGGTCAACGTAACTTGGCGCGTCTGAAGTTAGCTGTTTGGCTGCGCAATGGAACTTTTAGGAACGAAATTGTCTACTGCGCAGCTAATCGGCTAACTTCAGACGCGCCAAGTTACGTTGACCGTACTGTAGACGGCTGTCGAAATGAAACAACCAACAAAAGTTTATCCTTTTTTTTTACATTACGTAAGGAGGAGGAAAGGTAAATATTTTGTATTTATTTTTTATTTGTGATTCTTTTTTTTATAATAGAGAGTTCTTTGTGTAATGTTAAGAAGAAAGTTTTATATTAGTACGTAAGTAGGTACCTATTGATTTGGTTAGATATTTCACTTACTTATTATTTTTCAAAATATACACACAATAACCAGCCAACTTTTCAAGAATTTATTATCCATTTATTTTGTTTGTTTCTTATATATATATATGTTTTTTATAATCATAGATCGGAATAGGTAAAGTATTTACTACACACACCGGCAAAATTACGTTTAGTCCACTCTCGACCCCTCGACCCCCAATAATGAATGTGTTCACTGGACCCCTAACTATAGTTTATTCTCAAAAACATTAACTAGCCGACGGAAGCAGCCTGTATAACATGCTAAAGGAAGTGAAATTTACAGATTTATGTACCTACCTACATGTTTTCCTAAGGAGTACTTGTTAAAGTTATTTGTTAGATTTAGAATATTTGCGACGATTAGATTTAATAATCGAAAATTACGGGAGGGTTGTGATTTTGAATAAATATATATTTTTTTAAATGTAAAAACTGTTTTTTATTCACCTATTCTTTTGTGTAATCATTTCATAACATAGACAGCCCTAGCGTTGCGTAATTTGACGCAGGTGATCGCCCGACACCACGTCAGGCAACGTAGTAGATACTATCGAGCGTGTGCGTAAGGTACATTTTAGCGCGCACGAACAGCTGTAATATTTTTGTAGGCAGTTATAGCGTTAGGTATCTATCTTTTTCTATGGAGTGAACTATCTGTTCCAAAGGAACTATTAGTTAATCTGTGACCAGAGTGCAGCACTAGCATAATCCGTATACAGTTTTTCGACGAGTCGTTCAAAGCGTGAAATTCTGCCTTTAATTGAGTTCAAAATTGGGAAGTGTATTATATTATACAATAAAATATGTTCAGGTTAAGTATTCAGGTGAGATAGACGTATTTACAGAATAACGTTCAGTTTTGTCATGTAAGACAACCAAATATGATTTTATTCTGAGCATAACCTAGAATCCACTTTCAAATGGCCGTAGGATGTCATAATATAGTTAAAAGTACAGTTAGGTAAGTAAAATTAATTAAAACTTTGATATATTTTCACAAAATACCTAGCTATTATAATTAATAACATAATTAAACAAGAATACGAGGTTATGCTCGTGGGTATGTGCTAGTGGAGCCCTCTGCGCTGAGTTTCGCGTAATGTTCCCTATTGAATTGCCAAAAAAGGTGAGTTTAGTCGAAATTATTTTTTGATCTTTATTGAGGTATGGAGTATTATGTGATTTAAAATATTTAGTTTTCTTTCCAACTTGAGTTGTTTTTTTTTGCCATTTTTAAAAGTCGTAGAATAAAAGTAATCAAAAAAAAAATCTGCATGAATTTGATTATGCTGGCTCCACTTGAATGTTGATGAACTTTTTCATTCCAGAAATAAAAGGAAGCAACAAAATGATGTCGATAACGAAGATATGGAAGAACAACCACTACCATACGAATTCGAACTTGAAGAAAATGTGCGTTCTCTTATTTTATTTACAATGTACGATGAACTTTCCAGTATAGAGCTTGGCATAAATACGTACTTATACTTTTGTTACAGAAGTCCAAAACCGCCGACATCAGTGGCCACAGAGTTGTTGATGTAAATTACTTTTTTAATGAGTTGGTTAAAATATCGAGTCACGAATGTGAAAACGAAACGAACGAACAATTGCGGCCTTACAACCATCAAATTAGAATCCGAAATAGTAGGTATAGGTAAATATACAACAATGCGGTCTTTTCATTGACGAGAAGTAGGTACCTACCTGTTTTTAGGGGCAACACCGGATGTGATTGCTGATGACATGCTTCTTGAAATCAAACGTCCTATTGCGCCTTACAAAATAGGAATTGACGCTGCGATTCAAGAGGGCAAAATGCACTTTTGGCGTTGTGATAAAAAAAAACAGGAAAAGTCAGTGTGAATAAAAAATCTGATTGGTTCATACAAGTGCAAGGCCAAATGCACATTTGTAAATTTAACAAATGTTTATTAGCAGTTTGGTATGGGGTAAATAAAATCAAGGCCGAATTAGTTTTAAAAGACGACAATTATTGGCGTACAATAATGGAGCCCAAATTGTTGTCATTCTACTTTGACCGCCTTTTGCCTGAACTTGTCGACCCACGTTATACAAGAAACAGACCAATTCGAGGTCCTGAGTACGTAATTGCAAAAATGAGACCAAATAAGAAAAGTAAAGATGACAAAACAGTCACAGAAATCGAAGATGAAAGAATTCAGGAAAAAGAAAATATTTAAGTTCTGTAACTGGAAAACTACCGAAAATATTTACGAAACTGATTTAGTTTTCAGTACTTTTTAATTAAAATATAAAATGTAAACTTTAACTTTGTTAATAAGATTGGCATCTTATGTTGTGCACTAAAACCATACTTGGGGTAGGCACCTAGATTATACCAGTGAAAGAATCATCAAAATCGGTTCAGTAGCTTACGAGAAAATTGCCAATAGTACATTATGGTACAAGTGTGTAATGTTGGTGATTACCGCTGAGGCGCCATTGAGACCCGAGCCGTTAGGTGAGGGTCTTAAGAGAGCCGAGGACGGTAATCATCATCAATACACACGTGTATCATACGACAGTTTTCCTATGCGTGCGCATCAAATAATGGCGATCGGCCATAGACTAAAAGAATGAAATTTCGTTTTTTTTTCTTTTCGCGGATAGCGTTCTAGCCACGTACAAAATGGGGAATTCAAAGTTTTCTTTATTACAGAGAAAACAAAAGTTATATTTGAGTTTAAAAACGTACAAGTTGAAATTATCTATTTAAATACGAAGTTGCATGAAATGAGCAAGCAATAGGTACATTAATTTATTTGTACTATTCGATCTTTTTGGTATCGAAACTTTTTTAAGAACAAAGCAACTCAACAAATAAAATAAAAAATAAAACCTTATAACTCACTTGTGAATAATAGCAATGAAAAAGTCACAGTTTGATTACAGGGGTCATTGTGTGCCTAATTGCGGTGAAATTTGAGCCATTTTATGAGCAAGTGTGTTGAAAAATATATTATTATAGTTCCATACTACATAATAGAAGAGTTTTTTAAAGTAGGTTAAATATAGAAAAATTAAAATATTATTATATTAAGTAATTATTTAAATAAAAAATATTCTTAGTCAACGTACGACGGTTTTATTATAAGTACACAAGTAGACGAAAAGAAATAAACACTTGTAATATGCCTTTCATTACCTAATTAGTTTTTACACGGTTAAGGTTTATGGTCATGAATTTTACATGGTGTACTAAATAAAGAAAGTGGTTGATATTATTAAATATTTGTATTATTTGTCTACTCCCTACCACCTGTGTGCTAATATTTAAAAAAAAAGTGCGTACTCTGTTTTCCCGATGCCACCGCGCGGTCGACCGCGTACACATTGCATTCGCCGCTCCCCGCGCGGGATGTTAAGTCACGCCCATCGAGCTACGATATATTTTCGGGGTAGCGCCTTATGAATAAGACAACAACAATTGTCTTGTTTAATAATTCTATTTGGATAACATATCATATTGATATTATTAAAGGAAATTGCCAATTTCGGCCTAGCGTAGAAACGTTTCTCAGTCAAAGTTATTTTTAACAATAGATATAATTACATACATAATTAGTAAATAATTATTATATAAAAAGAGTTGTAATAATAAGTAATCTCGCCGCCATTTTTAATTGTCTGCCTAAAACCTAGCCACAAATCGATTTATCGCCTCCTCATGAACATCGTTAGAGCGCTTTCCGAGATTCAGATTATATAGGTACAAGAATTGCTCGTTCAAAGGTATCAGATTAATTAGTGTGCAAGTGGATTGAGTGATCCTTTCTTGAGCGATAACAAAAGTCGAGGAAGGTTTAGTTAAAACCTCAGATTATAAAACATTATGGCAAAGTCAAAAATTTGTTAAACCTGAGATAAAAATGTCAATAAAGTGGATCACTCAAACCGCGCGCTTTGAGAAAACGTAGACTTATCGTTTATCTTCTTATTTCCATCTATATCTATAATAATAAAACAATAGAAAAACTGTCTGTACAGAAAATATATTAAAAAAATAATAATTGTGGGGGGTTTAGAAACAGTAATAGAGCACGAATCCATAAAAAAAATCTGTCGGTTTGTTTGTACACTCTAATCTTCGGAACTGCTGGA
This sequence comes from Charanyca ferruginea, assembly GCA_947361185.1. NCBI lineage: Eukaryota > Metazoa > Arthropoda > Insecta > Lepidoptera > Noctuidae > Charanyca > Charanyca ferruginea. Next base: position 2,750,844 of record OX376081.1, on the reverse strand, counting down.
CGGATCTGAATGATTTTTTGTTGTATAGGTATTAAGTCTGGGCAACATATAGGCTATAATTTATCTTGGGAACTTGAACACCTGATGCAGAATCGCAACAGACCAGCTAAACTATAAGAGATACAAAAATGGTACCATAGCAAAAAATTGATCTACGTGATGAGCATTTTCTGCTGAGAGAATAAATTTAAAGATCTGGAACACTTGATGTGGAACTCCAAGAGCCCAGCTACACCATAACACATGCTATAAAAATATCTGCCACGGCTGCAATGGGAGACAGTATTGTGTTTATAGATTACAATAGTAAAGATAAATTATTGATCATTTGTCATATTTTTTTTCATACGAAAAATTGTACGTATAAATTTGAATTGATTTATTCGCATAAAACCATCACGTAGACTTGCTGTTGCCGCACCGCACCGAATAGGTACAATTCAATCGTTTCGCAAAACGCCGGCGCCGTTCATACACTGTTGCCATTCTTATCATTAATCAAACGATGCCGCTGCGCATCGGCACTCGTCGGGACGTCGCGTCGTCAAAGAGCAGCCCCGCGCGCCTCACCCTGACCCGCAGTACCCCGTTCGTCGCACGCGCCAGCCGACCGCCCGCTCGCCAGTCGCCCCCCGCCCGCTCGGAAGTTAGTTTTAATTAGCGGTTAGCGACGGGATAATAGCTCCCAGACGACGGTATTCCAATCAAGAATATCTTGAAATGGTGTTGTGCTACCGCGAGTATAACTCCATAACTGCGCATGCAGTAAACTTATACCAGCAGAGGTTTGGTGTGCGAGTGAGTCATCATACATATCATTAGAAGTGTGGAAGAACTAAAAAGGCGCATCAAACGCGCATTTAGGCAAGTAAAAAGTGAAACGGACACATTAAATAAAGTGAAGAGACATGTACGTAAGCGTGCCTACATTTGTGTGCAACGCGAAGGCGAAGGCAACGCCAAGTTACTGTAATTTATCGTTATTTGATACCTAAGTATTAATCTAAGCACCTACTGTTTAAAAATAATAAGAAAAAAATTGCGATTCTTACACTAACTTGTCAGTCCAAAGCCTGTTTTAAGTGTGATGGGAAGTTTATCATCTTATTTACCTACGTCAGTTTTTTGGAAGAATGCGGTAGCTGGTAAGTAATTGCACTTTTAAAACACTTTTTTCCCTGCGTATTATTGTGTACCTAGTAGGTTAGATAGTGACGAACTAATCAGCTGATTTCAGTTTTCATTCACAGAACAGATAGAAAGAGATAGCAGTTGTTTTCATTGACGAAGCGACACATCGCGCGTAATTTGTGAAACACGTTATGCAGAGTAGAGTCAATGTTTATTAAACTACTTTATTTTCTCAAATTAAATTAACTATTCTGGGGTACGAAAGTTCTTCACTATTGTAATCTTTAAACACAATACTACCTCCCATTAAAGCCGTGGCAGATATTTTTATAGCACCTTATATATAATGACGTCTTAGCAAAAGTCGTTTGGTCTGATGGGCATTTCCTGTTGACTTATAAAAATCGAAGATCAGAAACATCTGATGTAGAAATCGAAGCAATCACTAATTTCACGGTAAAGCTATCACTAATTTCAGTGTATATTATAAAATAACATAAGCTGGGAGTGCCTACCTCCACGCGGTGAAGGCGGTAACAGTTTAGGACTGATTTTTGATGACGATGGTATACGAGTTTCATTGAAAATTTTGCTCTACTGGCCAAGACTCCCATTTATCTTCCTGACACGGTAGCCTACCCGATAACGCAGGGGAGCAGTCACTTAGATTTTAATTGATCAGGTATCTTCACAATAAAACTATAACCATGCCTAGAAAGAGGTCAAATCTTTTCCAATGTTCCAAAGGAGCTAAAAGGTTGAGGATCATAAGATCCCAAGAATCTACCGAAGAGCGTCAGGAGAGACTTGATACTGTTCGAGAACATCAAGCTGCTACTAGCTCCGTGGAAACCTCTTCAGATCGCGAAGCACGCCTGCGTTCTCAGCGTATTTACGCATCTACATGGTCTCTAGAGACCATTGAAGAATAAGTATGATGCGCGACTGACCGCTGATCGTGAACGTCATGCATTGTCTCGCGAGTCGGAGACGTTCACGGATAGAGAATTGCGCTTGAGTTCCAAGCGTATCTACGCATCGACTTCTAGGTCTCTAGAGACAAGTGGGGAACGTGATGCGCGACTGACCGCTGATCGTGAACGTCACGCATTGTCTCGCGAGTCGGAGACGTTTACGGATAGAGAATTGCGCTTGAGTTCTCAGCGTATCTACGCATCTGCTTCTAGGTAGCGTATTCGCTCATCTACTAACAGGTCTTTTGAAACGAGTGAGGAACGTGATGCACGACTAACTGCTGATCGAAATTATCATACATTGTCCCGAACACGCACACAACAAAAATTCTGATCGCCTTCGACCTTCCCTAAACAGAATGTCGATATCTTCTGAAAAATCGGATGAGTCTCAAGATATACCTAGCCGTAGGACATGGCGACCTTCCTTGGGTTGATAAGGAGCGGAGTGCATTTACGTATACTCCTATGATTGACTACGCCATAATCCGCCATCGGAGGTATGATTCAAAATTGTACTTTTTGAACGTCTCGAATCGTCTCGCGCATTCCGTTGTTTTCCCGTCCCCGGGCTCTTAGAATTCGACATCAGACGATTCGGATCTTCGATTTTGCCAATCCTGTTGTCGCTGGCATAAGCAACAGGATCCGCGTACGAAGTCGCGAGCAGAAGCTAGTATTTAATAATTGTTAAAAAATATTAACAATTTGGGAATTCACTTGCACGACCCGTTCCAAATTTATTACGATTAATTTGTATCACTCATTCCGCACATGGGCAGTATGAGTACTTTTAAAATTAATTACTTTATGTAAACTATAATAAACACGTATTATTTTTGTTGTGTAATATGACTAAACTTGAAAGTGAATTTGTTAAAGAATGAGTATGACAAAACGTATAATGAAGGAATTAACCTTTATTTTTTCCTCTAATATCTACGCCTGTCTAGATCTCAGTGTTCCATAATTCGAACTCTATCTACATAAATAGGTATACTTCGTAGGCAGACTGAGAATGTATCCAAAATAAAATTGTTCATTGTTATTTACTATAACTTGGCATATGATCTTCTGTTTATATGCGTGTCATACTTTATTTATTTTATTTTATTTATTTATTTGCTCTCATGCACATCACACATTTTACAATATACCTACCTAATTAAATGTGTGCGTTACCCCAGCAAAATAATGTCGAAAATAGTAATTTAAATGTTACAGGCAATTAGTTGTCCAGCTTCTGTAATTGTTGCGCACATTTTTAAATTTGTTGCACATATAGATTTTGAGTTATTCCACAAAAACATTTCCTGCTGGGGTAACGTTACTGCAGCCAGACATTTTCTTTTATAATGGGAATATTGAAATAAATATTAGCCATATAATTAGTAGTCTAGACGAGGTAAATGTTGCAACTTATTTTGTATTTGTTCTTCCTTCGATTGCGATGTTATTCAAGATTTTGCTGGAGTAACGTTTGTGGTTTTGCTGGATCTCTGAAACGGATAAGCAGATTCTTATCATCTTTTTTACATGATTTCTTAAGAATTAGTTTGAATTAGTTGGGTAATAAAAAAACAAAATTAATGCACCATTCAAAGGTTATTTAATTAAATATAAAAACACTTCAATAGGTCCTAACACTTTGAATAAGAGCTCGAAAGACTTACTTTAAACGTGGTTTTGTAGCTTGTATCTGTCTTGAAATGTATGTGAAGTTTCATTAGTATCCTGTTAGTAATAAACGAATTATGATGAAATTCAGTTCTCCACTTTGACGGTCATAATGCGCGCTTAGTTATTTGGCCTCCGATAACCCTGTATGTGAATATATAAACTAAATGATATATCAATAATTAGTTACTTAGTTCAGTTATATTCCTGTAAAAGTTCAGCGCAGTACATACAATAATTAACGAGATAATAAAATAAAAGCCATTAGGAAGCGCAACACCGTGATAACCCGACCATATTAAGGTGGTTACAAAAAAGCGACCGCGCAGTACATTATGCTACCTTCTTAAATATGTAGGATAGGTTTACAAGTTTAGTACGGATGTGTACACAAGTGTTTTGAATTTGTGTTATTAAATTTTATTTACAGGTAAAATAATCATTTCAATAAAACTTTCAAAATATTGATAAAACTTTAAAACAATCACAGGTAGCAATACTGTTTTTATGGCATTTTCCATTACTTTTTAAATTTTACTTTACACTTTGTCTTTAGTAATACAAATCTTCACTTTTAAAATATAAATTAAGATTTAAAACCATCGCAGAAAATAACAGATATAGAATAAATGTTTTAAGTTCACATTATGCCTACTAATACTTACATATATCGTTTAAAAATCACAAAGTGATGGTAATATAATATAACATCACAATGTAAGTAGTAAAGTGCTTACAGTAAGCCCCACTGTTTTATAGTCTAATTTCAAATATCACAATAGTTTTTCCTAGCTAAATACGGATAGTTGTATTCTAAAAATGACTTAAATTATTTTAAAATCACATCGAATATTGAACAGTGTACGCGTCTGTACCGAACTTGTAAGGTGTATTATACTAAACATTTTAGAAGGTAGCATAATGTACTGCGCGGTCGCTTTTTTGTAACCACCTTAATATAGTCGGGTTATCACGGTGTTGCGCTTCCTAATGGCTTTTATTTTATTATATCGTTAATTATTGTACGTACTACGCTGAAATTTTACAGGAATATAACTGAACTAAGTAACTAATTATTGATATATCATTTAGTTTATAAATTCACATACAGGGTTCTCGGAGGCCAAATAACTAAGCGCGCATTATGACCGTCAAAGTGGAGAACTGAATTTCATCATAATTGGTTTATTACTAACAGGATACTAATGAAACTTCACATACATTTGAAGACAGATACAAACTACAAAACCACGTTTAAAGTAAGTCTTTCGAGCTCTTATTCAAAGTGATAGGACCTATTGAAGTGTTTTTATATTTAATTAAATAACCTTTGAATGGTGCATTAATTTTGTTTTTTGATTACCCAACTAATTCAAACTAATTCTTAAGAAATCATGTAAAAATGATGATAAGAATCTGCTTATCCGTTTCAGAGATCCAGCAAAACCACAAACGTTACTCCAGCAAAATCTTGAATAACATCGCAGTCGAAGGAAGAACAAATACAAAATAAGTTGCAACATTTACCTCGTCTAGACTACTAATTATATGGCTAATATTTATTTCAATATTCCCATTATAAAACAAAATGTCTGGCTGCGGTAACGTTACCCCAGCAGGAAATGTTTTTGTGGAATAACTCAAAATCTATATGTGCAACAAATTTAAAAATGTGCGCAACAATTACAGAAGCTGGAGAACTAATTGCCTGTAACATTTAAATTACTATTTTCGACATTATTTTGCTGGGGTAACGCACACTAATTAAATTGTCGGTTTTTGCACATGAACCTTGTTAGGGCACTGCGAATAATCAAGTTGGTTTGCTGTTGAGCGTACATGCTGCGTCATAATTTTATGAGGTTTGCCTAACATTTAAGAGCGCGTATTCGATTCGTGACGAAAACTTCATGTTTTTGCGTTTTGCCCAGAGCAATATCGTTATTATGTGAGCAGATTATTTAAAGACAATTTACAGTTTTAGAAACATTAAGTCTTGATTTAGACAGCTACAGAGTAAAAGTATAATTTTTAATTATGGTTTTTTAAAGCGAAGACAATTCTTTCATATCGTTTTACGAAAATAGACGTCAGAGTTAACTTTCAGGACGAATACAACCATTACAATATGCCTGTAGGAGCCAATGGTTGTAGGCACCGTACATTAGCACTTTGTTAATGTTAGTTTAGTTGCGGAGAGACACAGAAAGAACCACAAGTTTAGTTTAAAGTTATATTAAAATGTAGAAGGTTAACAAGTATAAGTGGTAGCGATTCTTTCTCTTGACCAGTAGTTAGGTTCACAGTTATTGTCTGACTCGATGTGTATTGCGTAAAACGTTATAAATATAGCATAATATTAGTGACGCACGGCATCAAAGTAGGTTGCTGCGTTTGCAAAGTAAATGTACGGTTGTTGAGACCGTACATGTTGGCAACCCCACAAAGATGTAAAGGAAGTTAATGAAAGATTGTCAAGAGAAGAAACCCTATTACAAAGAAATACATATAGTAAATTAAATTATTCGAAGTTGAACGCGATGTTGTCAGCATGACCTGGACGTGCCGCTGGCAGTTCTGCTTGGCTCGCCGTGTGAATGTTTTCTTCTTGCTTCCTATGTTGTATCGGTTGCAGTTCAATCTCTTCCAGTTGATTGTTCGTAGAACGGCTCTTAGAGTGTTTTGAGCGACAAGATGGTCCGTATCTCCTTAGCAACCACCCCACAGAGACAGTGACGATTACTCCTACAATGGTGTAAGAGACGACGTATTGGTGTATGTCATGAGTAGAGATGGTAGATGGGAGGTGACTTTCTTGTGTTTTCATAATAGCTAATCGCTTGTCGATTTCTTCCAGTTCTGCAGTTTCTGGCAACATAACGTGTGACATGTTATGTGTTATGTTCACAATGTTATTTACCATCGAGTTGAGCGACGGTATGTTCATAGCAATGTCCATCTTCATGTTGCTATTGTATTGGTTGTGCGAGTGAATTGTTAATTCTTTCGATTGCAACAAGCAACCCTGTGCCAAGGTCAGTATCCCGGAAGTCATCGAGTGCGTAGTGATATCATTTTCACAAACAATTCGTATTGTGCAAGTTCCGCAACAAATCGCCAGCCAGGTGTTCGCAGTGTGTAACGCGATCCACTCCTGCTTACATGGCACCTTTTTTACGTCACAAGGCGAGGACGTTCGGTGACCTAGTAATTTTGCTTCGCAGGGGGCATTGCTATTATGTAAGTTGTAAATAGGTAGATTCTTGTTGCATATCAAATTGCCTGGTTGAATGTGACTACACCGCTTCATGTCATCTTCAGATAAAGAGACATAAGTGCTCTTCCCGAAGTTTACCGCTATGTACTGCGAAGCTAGTTGGACGATGACTGTTCCTGTGCTTGTTTTCATGGGCAACGGAGTGGCTTGGTATAGAGTGAAGTCTTCATCTGAGATCAACGGGACATGTATCTCGAACAAGAAGTAGTTAGTGGTGACTCGCGCTCTTACGTAAAGCAGTTTGTAGAGGTCTTTGATATCGTTTCTGATGTTTCGGACAGGCAACGACGAGGTCCTCGGGAGTTTGCCCGCGATTTCAGTTAGTTGCTCGATCAAGTTGACAGGTGTAAGTAGATGGATGTCTATATGCCCTTTGTAGACATCAGTTAAGCTTTCAAACAACATCTCTTGAACCCTCTCTAAATTAGTTATCAGCAGATATGCTGTTAGTGAGGCCGAGTTGAAGTAGTTAGTAGCCATCACTATTTCTATTTCAGACTCCACTTTGGCTACGTTGGTGTTAGTCTGCGCCATGAAGTCGTCAATTAAACCAAACTGCCGCTTGATATTCTGTTCATTCTTCTTCAGCATGTTGTTTTGAAGTTCGACAATTGAAGTTTGATTTTTTACCAAATCTAGTAGGTAGTTTTCATTATTTTGGACAGCTTGTATGTCGTTGTGGTATTTGTCTGCAAACCGTTGATCTAGAATACCGAAGAGGCTGTTAGCAACATATCCCACTCCATCAATCAGTCCTCGTTTCTTACGATTACTCAAGTGCTTATGAGGAGCTAGAAGTATAGTGTTGTAGTAGCTCAGTATTTCCATTTCGTGGTTAAGTTGTTCTAGAGTTGACTTGCAGTATCTTGGGTCGGTTTTTTGGCACAGTTCGTTCAATCCCTTAAGGTAAGCTTCGATACGGCGTACTCCGTCCCAGTAAGTTGTCAAGTTATAGTACATAAGTAGTGTCCATTCGTCATGAATCACTTGTACATTTCCTATTGTGTCGTAATAAATCGGCTGCTCAAGTTCGAAGTTAGTAATTTGCACGCCCGACGTCACGATTTCGCAATATGACCCAGTTATGAACGTAAATACAATTAATAACATTGTAAGGAGAGTAGAGAAACATTTATTTCCGCCTGTCTTTGGCGTGGTTGGAGTTTCCTTTTCTGAGTAATCTTGGACACTGGTCTCGATAGGGAGTGGTGACAGTTTTACTATTGGACGTTTGATGGTACCAGATTGAGTTTTAATCGTAGTCACTCGAACATAGCCGTCGGAACCGGGATGCAGTTCAAGTACGCGTCCCATGGCCCACTTTCCTGGTGGCAAGTTGTTGTCCTTGATTAAGACTATATCGCCTTCCTGGATGTTCTTTTTTGGTGTGTTCCATTTTCCCCTGATCTGGAGTTGTGTTAAGTACTCACTTGACCAACTCTTCCAAAATTGGTGCATCATGTGCTCTGTCAGTTGCCATCGTTGACGTAAGTTGACGTTATTTACGTCACAGTACGTTGATATTGGTAGTGACATCGTTGGGCTTCCAGTGAGAAAATGACCAGGTGTTAGGTAATTTTGAAATTCGTCGGGATCTTCAGTGAGCGGGCAGAGAGGTCTCGAGTTCATACAGGCTTCTATTTTTGCCAGTAGCGTAGTAAACTCCTCGAAAGTTAGTTTCTGAGCTCCCAGTACACGGTGAAGATGATGTTTCATCGATTTTACGGCCGCTTCCCACAAACCACCAGCACTTGGCCACGCGGGTGCGTTGAAGTGCCATTCGACTTCCATTTTTCCAATTTCGATGAAAAAGTCCGGCGAAAGCTCTTGTTGAAATAGTTCAAATTCATTGCGTAATATCTTCGAGGCTCCGATGAAATTAGTGCCGCAATCTGAGTAAACATGTTTAGGTGTACCGCGTCTAGCGCACATGCGCTGGAAAGCGGCAATGAACGTTTCGGTGCTCAAATCAGACACCAGTTCAATGTGCACAGCTTTAGTAGCCATGCACACGAAAATAGCGATGTACCCCTTCGTAGTCTTTACTCCTCTTCCTTTGTTTAGTTTGACTTGCACGTGTCCAGTGAAGTCTACACCAGTATGTGTAAAAGGTCGGGATGGGGTAGCTCTCTGTTGAGGTAAGTCCGCCATAAGTTGGTAGTTATTTGTTGGTTTATAGCGGTGACATCGCACGCAACGTCGCAGTTGAGTTTTTACAGCTCTGTTGCCTCCAACAATCCAGTATCGCTGTCGGATTTGAGCCAATGTCAGTCGCGCTCCTCCATGAAGGGTTGTAATGTGTGCTTGTTCGATTACAAGCTGAGTTAGTCGCCCCGTTCGAGAAAGTATTATAGGGTTTTTCATCTCGAAAGGCAAGTAGGAATTTCCCAGTCTTCCACCGACTCTTATAATCCCTTTTTCATCCATAAAAGGGTTTAATTTGTAAATGATGCTCTTGTTGTTTACAGTTCCGTTTGCTTTCAGTTGTTTGTATTCATTTTCAAATTCCGTACTCTGCACATATGTAATTACTCGGTCGGCTGCTCGTTTGAGTTCGCTCGCACTTAGGTAGTTGGTTTCATATTTCGTCTTGAAGCGTGCCGTCGCGATAAAGCGCAGTACCTGAGCTGTTACTCGAATTACATGGGTCAATGAGCTATGTTTATGTAATAAGTTATTTATTATATGTTCCTTGTTTCTCGGCACCGTTGTGTTTGACACTGCTAAGTTGACCCTTTCCTGGTTGGTTGTAAACAAACATGTGAAGTTTCTCAAGAGGTCTTCAGAGTCTTCTGCCTTTTTCAGGAATTCTGGACCTTGCCACCAGAGATCGAAGTTTACGAGTTTGCCCGGCAACATTCCTCTAGATGCGCAGTCAGCCGGGTTTTGTGCCGATTTTACGTAGCGCCACTTGTCGGAGGGAATAGTTAGTTTTATTTTTTCGACTCTGTTGGACACGTATTTATCCCACCTTGATGTATCTCCTTGCAGCCACGCTAAGACTACTTGAGAGTCACACCATGCTTGTATTGACAACTTGTATCCAACTAGAGCTTCCGTAGTTTTTCCCATGAGTTTAGCCAACAGTAGTGCGCCACATAGTTCCAATCTCGGCAACGTGGTTTTTTGTGATAGAGGCGCAACCTTGGTTTTAGCGACGAGTAAAGTTACCGTCGGTATGCCTTGTTCGTTCCTTACTCGGCTGTATATGACACACGCGTACGCCTTTTCGCTTGCATCGCAAAATCCCAGCAATTCTATTGATTGTTGCGCTCCAATCCATCGGTTTAGTTTTATTTTCCTTACATGTGGAAGTTCAGTTTTTAGTTTGGCCCAATCATTTAGTATGTCACTCGGTAGTTCTTCATCCCAGGCCAGTTTGCTGTTCCATACTCTTTGGAATATTAGTTTTGCCGACACTGTTATGGGAGCCAACCAACCCAAAGGATCGTAGAGCTTCGAAATTTCGGAAAGTAGGTGCCTCTTCGTTGTCCGACCCTTTGATTTTTCTTCTAGACTCCAGTTGAACATGAACGTGTCGGTGTTTGGGTTCCAGCCGATTCCGAGCGTTTTTGTTGAGTCTTCAGTTTTGAAATCAAATATGCTTTTAGTTGATATTTGATCGTCAGTTAAGCTTTCTAGTAGCGCGGGGTGATTGGCTGACCACTTTCGTAAGTTCATGCCGCCACCCTTTAGTAAGTTTATAAGGGAACTTTGTAGCTCTTTAGCTTTTTTCAGAGAGTAGTGACCGCTTATCACATCATCTACGTAGAACTCGTTAAGTAGTGTATTGGCGGCCTCTGGATATTTATGACCGTCATCGAGGGCTAACTGTTTCATTGTTCTCATAGCCAACCATGGCGCGCACTTGGTCCCATATGTCACGGTACAAAGTTGAAACTCTTGTAACCTTTCATTAGGTGAGTCGCGCCATATTATCTTCTGAAGTGATTGTTGATCTTCAGCTATCCCGATGCAGCGGTACATCTTTTCTATGTCGGCGGTAAAAGCGTACTTGTAGGACCTCCACTTTAGTATAAGGGCTTGAATGTCTTTCTGTAGATTTGGGCCCTTTTCCATTAAGCTATTCAAGCTGTACCCAGTTGTTGTCCTTTGCGAGGCGTTAAAAACCACTCTTAGTTTGGTAGTAGTAGATTGTTCTCGTAAGACACCATGGTGCGGAAGGTAACATTCAGACATAGAAGTTAACATCGGAGACGCCGGTTTCATGTGCTGTAGTTGCGTGTATTCTCTGATGAAGTCCCGGTACATTGTTGCAAGTTGGTTGTTCTTTCCCAGGCGTTTTTCTAATTGTAGAAATTGCGAGATAGCCAATGACCTTGATTTGCCTAGTTTGTTTTTCCAATCAGAGCTCATCGGCATCTTAACGATGTATTTGTTATCTGCGTCTCGTTGTACTGTCTTAGTGTAATATTTTTCACATTGATTATCCTTGAGCATGTCCTGGTTGCTGATAGTTATGTCTTCGTTCTCCCAGAATTTAGTTAATCCGCTCAGGTCGACCAGTGTTATGTGGCAGTTAAAAGTTTTTAATTTGCCACACAGGATCCAGCCTAAGTGCGTCTGTTGCGCTACTGGAGACTGTTGACTACCTTTTAGGACTCCGTCAAGGATAATGTCAGAATATACGTCTGCTCCAAGTAATAAATCTATAGGACTTGAAACGTTGAATTCCGGATCTGCTAGTTTTAAGTTTTCCAGGTGTGGCCAGTTAGCCTTTACGAACGATGAGTTGGGTAAGTTGTTTGTCAGTTTGCTTAAAATGAGTGCGTGAGTTTCGAATGCGTAGTCTGAGTGAATCGATTTGCAGGTAAGCTGAAGCCGTCCTTTGCAGTTTCCAGGTGCAGCCCCCACTCCTGTTATGGTTGCATTCAGCCGTTTTCTTGGTAGTCGTAACATCTGTGCGGCGTTCTCAGTGATCAAGTTTACTTGCGAACCTTGGTCTAGCAGTGCTCGAAGCGTAATGTAATCCCCGTTTGCAGACTTTATCTTAAGCTGCACAGTAGTTAGTAAAACCTCCATCTCGTTAGTAGAGATATGGTTGGAGCTTTGTTTGTGTGTGGATGTAGTTGGTCGTTGACCTATATTGTCGTTATTTCTTTCCGCGTTCGCGGAATTAGTAGATTTTTTCTTGTCTGCATTATGCAATAAAGTGTGATGTTTCATATTGCATTCTTTGCACGTTTTTGCTGACGCACAGTCTGTGTTGCCATGACTGTATAAGCAGTTTTTGCAGACGTTTAATTTCGCGACTGTGTTATTCCGTTGGAATGAGTCCATATTAATGAACTTTGGACATTTCATTAATACATGATTTCCATCACAGTGTGGGCAGTGTCCGTATGCTGTATGATGAGTTCTCTTGAATGATTTATGTCTCTCGTAGTCGTGCAGTTTTGAAGAATGATGTTTGTTAAACGACTTGGACGAGACTTGCTTCTGCTGATTAGGTAATTCTTTTTTCGTATTCTTCATGGTTTCGTACGCCATGAACTTGTTTTCCAGGAAGTATAATAGCTCGTTCAAGTTTGGTACTTCTCTAGGATCCCGCAGCTCCTTTATGTACTCACTGTAGGTAGTCGTGTCAAGTTTCTGCGACATCAAGTGTACGATAATTGGGTCCCAAGTTGTAATGTCTAAACCAATGTTTGTTAGTCCGTTCGTACATTCAGTTATGACGTCATGCATCTTCTTGAGGTTAGAGCTGTCGGGTTGTTGAATGACAGACAGATTGAGCATGGTGTTCAGGAATGACGTAAATTGCAGCCTTCGGTTGTCGAAACGCTGAGACAGTATTTCCCAACAGGATGTGTAGTTTTCTGCGCCAATACTAAGATGTTGAACCAATCTTTCAGCTTCGCCTCTCAACCTCGTTTTTAGATGCTGCATCTTTTGCGCTTTGTTAATCATCGGGTTGTTGTGAATGGTTTCCATGAAGATGTCCTTGAAGGGAATCCATTGAGTATAGCTACCCGAGAATTCAGGAACCTCAATTTTCGGTGCCGACTTTTCGTAGTGCACTGTCGACCAAATCTTACAGTTCAAGTTTTTTCTTAGCTCGTCGTACTTGTCTTCCATATCGACGAACATGTTGTAGTAATTGCTGTTGGAGCCTTTGAGTAACTCTTCCAGCTCCCAGTGTTGTTTGTCGATGGTATTCCACTTCGACTTCAAAATGGAGAGATGGTCTTCTAGCTCCCATTTCTCCGTGACAGATTTTAAGTCAATTTTCGACATAGCGCGGTCAAGGGCTTTGAAGTTACACTCTTGTTTACTCAGCAATGATTTGGTGGTGTCGCCAGTATCTTGATCGAGCATTCCAGTTAAGTCAAATTTCACTAACCTCTTTCCCTGTTGTTGTTCCAGTAGGTTAAGCATGTCTCTTTTTGTGGATTCGTATTGAGCTTGAGTTTTGCTGTACACGTTATCCACGAAGTAGTTGATGTTTTTATCTTCTAAAGTTTGCTCTAGAATCGCATGTCGTTCATCGAAGTCAGTCCATTGTGCCTCGAGAGATTCTAGACGCTTGATTAAGTACTCTTCCGTTTTTCTTGAGGGGCCATCCTTTTTATAGTTAGCACACAGAGCTTTGATGTTTTCAAAGCAAGATTGTTGTAGTTGCAGCTTCTCCATGGCGAGTTCTCTTCTCTAGTTGTCGGAAAGAGGTAAGTTTAGCTTGATGTATGTAGCTCAGTAGTCCAGCACGTAGTTGACGGTGATAGACGTATAGCTTGACGTTAGTTCACGACACGAAGACCACAGTTTGCAGGCTTCTTCTTTCAAGTCTCCACGGAACCGTTCTCGTAGTTGAAGTAGAGTTGCGTAATCCGTAGCCTCTTGAAATTGTCGTTTGTTTCTATTTATTGCGTTCGCACTCAATGTACGATATTATGCGCCTTCTCAATTCAACTGGGGCGACCCGCTTGTGGGAGACCAGCCGAACCGATTCGCTATCGTAAATAGAGACACTACACACAATAAAAATCCGGCTCGAAGGACCATTTAATGTAGGAGCCAATGGTTGTAGGCACCGTACATTAGCACTTTGTTAATGTTAGTTTAGTTGTGGAGAGACACAGAAAGAACCACAAGTTGAGTTTAAAGTTGTATTAAAATGTAGAAGGTTAACAAGTATAAGTGGTAGCGATTCTTTCTCTTGACCAGTGGTTAGGTTCACAGTTATTGTCTGACTCGATGTGTATTGCGTAAAACGTTATAAATATAGCATAATATTAGTGACGCACGGCATCAAAGTAGGTTGCTGCGTTTGCAAAGTAAATGTACGGTTGTTGAGACCGTACAATGCCAAAATGTTTTGTTTTATGCGTTTTTCCAACAGTATATACAGTCATAAAGACAGTAACAGAGCCAAAACTATGAAAATATTACTATTATGTATTAAAAAACAATGTTGAAAAAGTAGAAAATCGGTTCACTTTGTAAATTTTTTTTCACCGGTATATTTGAATAAAAACGCAACTGATATATTTATTTTATGAAAGTAAATGTTATGTTTAATATAGGTACAGAATATTTTTCAGTCTGTTATACGTGCTCATTTATTTTAGACAATTATTTTAAAAAGCACTGTAAAACATCGCGCGCTGTCGTTTGCCGATCAATTTCAATGAGTCGTGCTTATTCTGTGCATATTTTTTTTTTCTGATGCACACAAACAGACCATTGTATTGTACTAGTGTGTGTCAATGCTGCTACGCCGTTCTAGCATTCGTTTAGATTTTGAGTTGAGCTAAATCGAATACGCGCCCTTAAGAAATGTCATGGTTCGCTCATTCATAAAGGAAAAGACTGAGTAGGGTAGATGTGATTTTTTATTTTGTGAGACTGTTTTGATCATGTGTCCTCATAAACTATTACCTATTTTTAAGGTTTATTAATTTATTGGTTGAATTTATCAGACGGCTGGCGTTTTGCTTAATTTAATTTCGGTATCAACGTGGATTTCTGGCGAGCAGCATATGTTAAAGCTTTGGTTTTCTAATAAAACTCTGCGTTCGGCCAGTCGATACCGAAGAAGCAACTGAATGCGGTTAACCGCTGTACAGTCGCCGTCAGATATATTGTAGCAGACAAGGTGACCAAATACTTCTGAACAATTTAAAATGTCAATTAGTTCCATTCACTACAAGTTGCCATTAATATCTGAACATTCATTAGTTCATTAATATCTAAGCAGATGCTTGCCAATAATTTCTAGATACAAACAACTAACCAAAAATATTTGAACACTTCAACGTCAAGTGTATCTATTTCAAATACATTTTAATTTGCAAATGTATGAGTTTGGCGACACTGGATCCAGTATTAAGTAAGACTAACGGCACTTCCTCTCGTTTTTATTATCCCGTGGCTGTCTAACACCCATAGTACAGGGTCTCCCTAGTTTGGGGTCAGATGTCCATGTTTGAAATGTCCCCACATATTATTATTATTATTATTTCATCGAGTTTAGAATTCATATTATACTTTATTTCTTAATGCAATATAATTATACGCATACATTTCGTATCATGATATAAACAAATTTCGATGAGATCTTTGTTTAGCCTAAGCTTTAATGGTAAACAGAATGTAGATATTTATAAATAAATCACTGAATGGAAAGCTTACTACTTATAGCGATGTCCTGGGAAAAATATAATAAAGGTTATCCTACTTAGAAAGAGGGTTGGCCGGTTGGCCCACAGAGAGCGAGATAGTGGTACATAGGCATGGCTTCAAGTATGTATTCGAAGTGTGGACTCCATTTTAATCTACAGCTTCATGGTATGAACCACAGAGTGCCACAGAGTATTGGGTATGAACTTGACACTTTGACAATGTCATTTCTGACAGATGATAACGATAATTCTATGGTAGGCTTTTTTTGGTTGCCATGTTCAAATTAAATATAGGAACTAACTATAAATAGGTGAAATATTTAAGTGGCTTCGAGTACCGTATATTTGTTGCTATTATATTAGTGCAGTTTAATGCTGGTTAAATTTCTCTCTGAATAAAAAACCAACGTCCGTACATAAAGTGGACATCTCCTTTCTGGGGAATCAGCAGATATTCATTCCCAAATGAGAATTCGACTTAGTTAAATAACTAGGGTTGAGTACTCTGTCACTGTGGTAGTGTGCTAGCCATGAAGATACAGGTATAAATGGAGCCAACACCTAGAACAAAAGCTTGAAACCAACTGTGGGCTGATGCTCTCTTTCTGAATGCATACATAAGAACGAGACAGTGGTATGTGTTTTCTTTATCTTATGTATGCATTTAAAAAGAGAGCATCTGCCCACAGTTGGCTTCGCTTAGGTATTTCGAGTGTTGCCTCCACTTTTATCTATAAGCTTCTTAGTGCTAGCTATCTAGTTTCACAGATTACATAATATTCTATGGCTAGTTTTGTTGCACAATGGTTTTCTTGTTCTGTGGTTGTGGTTGCACGAGACACGTACCTAGTGATTATAGATCTATCATACAACACTCTTTTCACAAGTAGGTAACGGATTTTCTGCATAGTTTTTAATTTTGGTTGTATATTTATCCTTTAGAAAAATATGCCCGACGAAGACACAAGCTGCACATTCATATGTTAAGTAGGTAAGTAAGTGACTCGGCCAATTGTGGAGTGTTTACCACAGCAGAAGGGAAGGTGTATGAAGGAAGAGTGGAAGTACAGGCAGTTGCAGTACGCTACAGCTACAGTGCTACCTGCCTTTACGCGGCGTCGGCTGCGCATATCTCTCGCATCTTTGCACTGTGTCATAAAAATAACACATAGGTTTAAGCCAAAATGTCCATTTCGACAACCCCGTTCGGATTATAACATGTTGATACTTTTATACTTACCTAGATTATTGTAAGGGCTCTTTGCGCAACGACTAAATACCGCCGACGTTCTTGTCAAATGAGGCAACAAATAGCAACCCTAATGATATGAACTCCTTGCTATTTTAGAAGATTTTATGTTATATTGTCATACTGTATATTTGTCACATTTGTCACTACTGTCTGTACTTTTAATGTTGAATAAAACCAATGTTTCCTATGGTTTTGTCTTTATCATGTATCACCTAATGGTGCATCCACACATGACGCCGGCTTTGCCGCCGGCTTTCACACTGCCTTGCCGTCGGTCGAATTCAAAAGCCGCGCGTGCCGCAGATAAAGTTCATGGCCGCCGGGCATGTGTAGATGCGCCATAAGACGAGTCGACCCACTGACCAAATACTGAGCGAAAATTCGCTTACACAAACGTACAGAGTACCTATTTTATTAGTTGTTGGTCATAATTAGAATGAAAGTGCCAGTTATCGTAATATAAATAATTCTAAAAAAAAAAAAATATCATTACTAACTTTATGTCGTAGCCTCAGATCAAGTAAAAATCTGAGGTCGTAGCTCGCGGCAGCGTTGCCAGACCTACGGATTTGTCAGTAGATCTACGGACTTTAGGTCTTGTCTACGGACACACGGATTTTAGTCGCAAATCTACGGATTTTTGTTCGATTTCATCCACCAAACCCAAACAAAAATGGAATAATTTTATAATAATTATAATAGTATAAATATCCAAATTAAGTAAAATTTCGGATAAAACGAAATGTTACTCCAAAAAAGGTAGTCCTGCGACCTTGCGTTCTTTGTTATTTTGTCTGTAATGCAACATCATACCATAAGTTCAACCAAAGACTATTTAGTTTTATAGGTAAAACAGAATTAACTATTCGTGATATTTCGTGATTCGTCGTTGGTTTGGTTTGGTTGGCGTCATAGGTTGCTGAGAATGTTACTGAGAAAAAGAAAGTGAGAATCGTGAGAGTGTCACGGACAGTAATAACGACTGATAAATAAAAAAAAAAAAAAATGGTCCTTTTTTTCCCGCACATTTTATTTTGTAACAATTTCTTTACTGGCACGGAATTAGGTTTAAGGTCAGTCCATCTCTAAATACAAGATGTAGCTTTAAAAAATGTCTGTAGATCTACGGATTTTTGTAGAGGTAATCGCCAATCTACGGAGGGACTTCTACGGATCGTTGACCGTAGCCCGGTAGCCCTACGGATTTTTAAAAATTGGATCTGGCAACACTGAACACTGCTCGCGGAGACCTATCGAATCAATATAAGTTTTTATAGTATTTCATAAAAAGTTATTTTACATACTCTTTGATAGTATATTTGTCAAAGAGGTGTAAAAGTAACGAAAAGAAGCGTACCCGTATGTATTCGTTACTATAACAATCAGTACTCGTTACTATCGTATCGTTACGTTACTCGTTACTTTTGATACATAATAACACATCATCGCATCGAGTCGTATTGCGTACGGTATGACGTTGACGTCGCGTCATTCGTACTTTATAGAAAACATACTAATACGTCATTTAGGAACCTAGCTGCGCAAGGTGAATTTTTGAAATTTACCATAATTTGAACCAAACTTGTGTTTAGTTAAATCTAAATTTAGTTTGATTTAAAACGAAAATAGGTTAGAACTACAAGTAAACTGTAATTCCTAATTCACGCATCAACGGTACTTGTGCGAACTGAAACAGTTGTATTTCTTTGTAAAAAGAATCAATCAAACTAACATCAGTACGAAAATACGAAAAATGCGAGTAACGAAATGGATTCGTGAGTAACGTTTCGGTACTCGGTACTAGACGGCGTACCCGTTACTCGGTAACGAATACATACGGTTTGCTACAGCTCTTTGTCATATTTGAACGAAACAAATATTTATAATCATGAACGTAAGTACAAATTGTAATCATTAAGTTTTATTATAAATAATAATATTACTAACACACTGAAAGAAAGTGGTAAATAACTAAAAAAAAAATGTTTTATTCTTTAATGATGAGTTAAGAGATTTCAATGTTATGGATATGTATGTAGCACCTAAAGTGGATGAGACAGCATTGCACAGAGTACATTATATTAGGGGTACAGCATTGCATGATTTGCATGGCACTGGGATATTCTGTGGACAAGGTGGGCATCATTTGGATTAATGTGGGGTTCGGATAGTTGAGGCTCTACTGTACAGTTTTGTAATAGCGACTCTGTACTTGTTATAATTTAGAAAAATACTTATGTGATAGGTTGTTTGCTGATTTTTTCCATTAATAAGCACCACAAAGTCAATAAGAAAACATATTCAATTTCAGACAACTGTTGGTTGACCCATGCATACCTGTGAGATAACATTACAAGCCAAGCTACATCAGATGTTGTTATAAATAAATAAATACTTGTAACTAAATATCATAAGAGAAGATGAAGATGGAAGAGCGAGCCATGTGTAGGATATGTTTAGTGCAGGATGTTCACATGTATGTAGTTGTCAACAAGACCCTACAGGACCTCTACGAGAAGCTGACTGAGGTTCCAGTAAGTTGATATATACTTACATTGTGATTGAAATTGTTTAATTTAATGGTACTTCTAATAATATACACTTGTACTTTATAATATAGTTCCTACATATTCCACTAGTTTAGTTACCATTGATATTAACCACTTTCAATTTGAGATTAACAGTAATTAGGTCACAAAAGTTGTTTATTATTATATCTTGACAACACGGTTGGCGCAGTGGCTAAGCGATTGACTGCTGCGCAGCGTGTTGCGGGTTCGATTCCCGCCCAGGGTAAACATTGTGTGATGAGCATTTGTGTTTGCCTTGTGTCTGGGTGTTGTTTATCTATATATGAATGTATTTACAAAAAAAAATGTATTTGTGTATGTACCTATATCAGCTGTCTGACACCCATAGTACAGGGTCTCCCTAGTTTGGGGTCAGATGGCCGTATGTGAAAATGTCCACACATATTATTATTCATGAAATTGGAAGTATATTATGTATTTGCAAACAAAATAGTATAAGAAAAGTATTGTTGCAGTTTGTAACTGAAGATGGCAGACCGATGTTCCTTTGTTCCTTCTGCTGCACTAAACTAAAGCAATGCGCCCGATTCCAAAGAAAATGTCTAGAAGCTGAAGTACTGTTTACCCGGATGTTGAAGAAGGATTATGAGGTGAGGGATTTTTTATTCCAGATATTTTCGCATTATAATGTAGAAATGATTCCTCTAAAGCTCATACTTAACCCTTTGCAACCGGAAGTAAAAAAACTCGCATAGATCAGTAAAAACTTAGTTATCGTTTGGAAAGTGTTCAGAGACCCTGGAAAAAATACTGAAAAAAATCTCACGCAAGCTGGTCTTCAGCAATCAGACCCTCACATACGTGAGGTTCAGGAATAATTTGCAAGTCGCACGATCGTGAGTATATGTAAATAATCAATGATTAAGAACGAATTAACGAAATAAATATTATCAATTAAAATAAAATATGAATATTTCAGTTTTCTTACAACTTTAATCAGTCTTTATTACAAAATAAACTATATGAGTATTTATAAAATCACGAGTAACAAATGAAATCTTCTTAATTTTTTAAATTAGAACAAAAATAAACTATGTTACTTCTTAATAATCAACAAAATCTTAATTTTTAGTCACTACAATCAATGAGATCGACATAATTATTGTCCAAATCCAACATCAATCCCTCACTAGTTGTCAGGACGAAGTTTTTAAACCCTACAGGCCTAGGTTTGTTTTTCACTACCTGACGTAGTTGACAGCGGCCTGTAAATGGTATCATCTGCTCATCGATTGAGTAAAATCCCGGCACCCTTTCTAATTTATTACAAGCACGTTTAATTTGATCGATCATGGGTTGAACCTTCCATAGTGGATTACCAATTTCAGTTGGAGGTGGAGAATCTGAATCAACTACGTGTAGTGCATTACGAAGGGTTAAAAACCTGTCCCGTGACATTAAACCGCCGATAATTTCCAACCTAGTACCAGCCCTCCAATACATAGGCAGTCGGGGATAAGGAAGACATCCCATGAGTATTTGTATTGCAATAAGCTTCGCGATCTCACTGCTTGTACTTTTCAATTCACGGCCTGTAGTACATAAGTAATATAAGTTAGTACAGTGTGATATCCTTTCTATGAACTCGTTATCTATGTAGTCACGAAAGTACTCGATGGGACGCCTTACTGGTTTTGTAGGCAATGGAAGATAGTTGTGCAGTTTATCTACAAATGGAACCTGCTTCCATATTCTTTTCCTAATACTTGGTGTTGATGCCGATCTTTGTCCTTGAGAACGTGATGCTGTCACTGTTCTTCTTTCCTGAATACTGGTGGTTGATCTCGAACGTTCAGAGGATAAATTTACTGACCTTAGTCGATGTAAAGGACGACGAGACGTAGATGATAACGATGGGCAAGGCGACTGCATTGTTGATGGAGATTCAGTCGTTGTTGGAGGAGGATGTTGCGTCATTAATGAAGCAGAAGGTTGCGGTATCGATGTAGACGGAGGCTGCATCACTGGTGAACATATCAATGGTGATAATTGGTGACTAATTTCTTCATCTTCATTAGGAATATCACCATCGGAGAGATCTTCGCATGCCAATTGATCAAACAGATTATTTGGTTCAAAATCCAAGTCATCGTCGCTAAAATCTTCAATGTCCGATAGATTTCCGTCCAACAATTGTTCAAATATTGCATCATCCGTAATTCGAGCCCCTAATACAAAAAAAAAGCAATTTTAATACCAGATAGAATCAAAATAACAAATAAAACACAAAACAACGAAATGTTATAATATCACGTCCTACGACCGATGTTGCATGATCGTGCGTGTTTAATTTTGACGATAAATAATTACGAAACTAATACTTTCATTTGCAAAAACTTGATGACTATATCTACAGAAACTCGTATTTAATCAAAAAACATCAAATAAATATGAATAATACAATAGAACGACTAAAAATTGATCTACTTACGTGCGGAGGCGCCGGGATTAAAAGACGCAGCCATCCCTCATGCGGGTTTCAACGAACTGGCAGGACGAAACGTGTGCGCAAAGAGCAAAACTATTTTTTGTCTCATTCTTAGATAGTGTCACGATAGATCGACGCCGGTTGCGTCCGCTAAAGTCGTTTACAAATTTGCTTAGAATTTTGTAAAGTCGAAACTCACGATCGTTTTAACTCGGTTGGAAAGGGTTAATGTGACTTTGTTTCACTCTAAAGTGAATGAGTTGAGTGTTCAGTTTTAAATGAACACCCCACTGTTATGGGGGGTGAGGGGTGTTATATGTTAAATGTGACTATGTGTCAGTCTGTGGCAGTGGCTGCCAAACAGATGGACAGATTTGGACGCCATTTTTTTTTATAGAGAGCTGAGTTTTCAGGGAAGGTTCTAAGCAATCTTCATTGTACAGAAGATTGGATAAGCCATTCCAAAGATATCAGCATTTTTTAAAATTAAATAGCACAGGCACAAAACAAATAGTATTGGTGGGTATGTAGTTCATAAACTGACATATCTTCATAACAGACTGATTTTATGTTCTACATTTTTAGAGGTTCTGAAAGTATGAGTGTTCTGTTCACAACTAAGCATGATGTTGTAAATAATCCATATCTCCATGTTTGACTGATAGAACTATGTACTGTACAGTACAACACAAGCTCAGTCAGTGCTCCCTCATGTCCGCACGAGCTCTGCAACAATAGGCCATGCAGTGGTCAGTGAGGTTGGTAGCACGGCCAGCTGTCCAGGGTGTGTAGGACCTACTTTAGTATCTCCACTTGTGAAGCAGTTTTGTGCAGATACTACATATATTATGATGAAAACATTTGTGCTCATGGGACTGATCATCAACATATACTGAACACTATCATCAACTTTTACAGCCTCAACTTTTAATAAACCACTTAACGTTTTTCGGTGGGTTTGTTAAAACTCCAATGGACCACATCAGTATAGTTGATGAATGTAGAACAGAAAGAGTTACTATCAAAGAAGAACCAGCTGATTGTGAGACACAATATGATATTATTGAGCCAAAGGAGGAACCTCAAAGTAATGGTATGTTTTTGAGAAGATAAAATAACAAGATTATTGAATAGTATTTACATTAAAAATTATTAATATGTAACAGTTTAAAGGTGAGTCCTTTAAATTGTTACATATTATTAATTTTTAATTATGTACTACCTTACATTAATCGAAATAAGTGTATTATTTAATAAAAGGTTTTAAAACTTTATGAACGTATTGCACTCTGACACAGTGAAATATTAATATTGAATGAGTATTGCTCCTGACTGTTCTTGTTTATTTTTAGAGCTAGAACAGGAAAATATACACAATAGCTATTCATATGTAGAAGATATACCACCTCATCATTCAGAAGCTAACTCGAAAGGTGATGCATCTTTGATGGAGTTTAAAGTGGAATTGGAAGAAGAACAAGAAGTACCTATGAAGACACCAAGAGTCAGTGAGACGCACAGTAAGTATGAGGTAGCTAATCAACTGAATTAATCTACAAAACTTGTTTCATGATTCTCTCTACTAATATTAATTGCCATTTGGGCCTTTGCTCGACACATTGTCTATGTGACGTTTCCACGTTAGTTTTCGGTCGATTGTTACGCCTAAATATTTAACCTCCGTCGAAAGAGCGACTTTTTTCCCATTCAGCTTTGGCATTACAAGTTTGTCCAAACGCTGTTTTTTCGTAAAGGGTACAATAGCAGTTTTGTCAGCATTATTAGACAGGCCACATCTGTTACACCACTCACTGACGATGCTAAGACCTTTTTGCATTCTACTTGAGATAATATATTGGAAAAAACCCCTCACAATAATTACTAAGAGTTCGTCCACTGCAAGGGTCCATAGAAGTGCCGACAGGACTTCACCCTGTGGGCATCCCTTTACTGTGGATACTTGGATTGTTGTTTTATGAAGGAAAACTATATCTCCAATCTATCAAGCACCTTCAAACTCAAAATAATTTATTTCAAATAAACCATTTACAGGTACTTTTGAATTGTCAGAGTCAGTCAGTCAGAAAGTTGAAGCTAGTTGCTCGTCCCAAAGAGTAGGTTTCTATGGAGAAGAATGAGCAAGAAACTCCACTCTTTTAAAATCAAAAATATGTTACAAATTTCGGTTTCATCATTCATATTGAATCTAGGGTTACAATGTAAGAACAATGTAACAAGTCGTGTTGGTACGTTAAAAGAGGTCTAGATGAAAATATATTGAAAATAATTTTAGAATAATCGAGGCAGCTAAGATTTGACCAGTCCCAACTAACGGCGCCTTTTCACGAACATGACGCATGGATCGGCATCATTTAGCTCAAATATTTTGAAGGGAACCGAATGATCCAACACATGCGCCACCATATGCGAGACATTCAAGTGAGTATGGCATAGTCCCAACCGCCAGGGCACATTCATGTCAATGAATGACAGACCTCGTAAATGGTACCTTTAAGGTCAAATGTATGTGCTATAAAAAATTATGTAAGACTAACACATTGATTTTATACAATGCTAAGATAATGTAGATCTACATTGTCTTAAGGAGAAATGAAGAGAAGCTTATTGGTCTGAAGGACGTTGGCTGGCTGTAGTCCTTCTTGCCAGCTAGGTACGAAAGGAACTTTGGCTAAAGTCCATCGTTCTGGTACATGTCCCCTGGCAAAATTCGTTTGGAAGATTTTGATCAGATGGGGAAAAAGGAAATGTAAGCAAGGCTCCTGGATCAAGGCGAGACTGCCTTTGCCCTTCGCAATACAACACTCCATTACCGCAGACGCTGGCGAGGTATAATGAAGGTTTGTTTGCAGAATCCTCACCCCGCCTGGATAGCGCCCATTAGTTTCCCGAGCGTGCAGGCTTTGGACGTGCTCGCCCCGGACCTGTACGCCAGGCATCCCTGCTTTGTCCCGCAGTACCCGCCCCTCCTGTTCCCTGTTCCCGTGGTACTGCCCTCTGAGCCCCTCTGCCCACCGCGAAGTGCGGCTGAGCTCTCCTAGTGCCACGCTCCCGTGATGCAGGAAGCCCTTAAAAAAAGCGCTGAGGTTTCGCAGGTCTTGAGAAGGCATGGCTCCCTGTCGTTTCGGGTGACGCAGGTGCTCTCGGGGCATGGTTGCTTCGGGAAGTACCTGTGTCGCATAAACAGGGAGCCGTACGCCCGGTGTCGACTGCCGGGAGGACACGGCGCGGCATACGCTGGCTGAGTGTGCCGCTTGGGAGGAGCCGCGACGTGCCCTCGTCTCAGACAGAAGTAGGCAGTGACCTGTCGCTGTCGGCCGTGGTCGAGTCGATGGTCGACAGCGCAGAGTCCTGGGATGCGGTGGTTTCCTTCTGCGAAACTGTCATGTCGCAGAAGGAGGCTGCGGAATGGGAGAGGGTCCCGTTCTCTACCTCACACCCTGCCCGCAGCAGGCGCACCGGGCGTCGGTGGAGGGCGGATAACGCCCTCTTCCAGCCTCTCTAAATGGGTCCATGTACGACTGACTCGGGGATGTCTGTCGCCCCCCACATACATCAGGACCCGAGGTGGTGGCGCGTTGTGTTCCACGCGCGCCCCTATTAGCCGTCTGGGGGGGGGGGGGGGAGTCTAACACCTCACTCCACCAGTCGGGGGCTGCGGAAGAAGGCAATGTTCCTATTAAAACCACTGAATCCTTAAGTTCCTCTCCCGCTCTCCCTGCTGTCTTACTTAGGAAGAATGTTAAGAAATGTCCTAATTCAAACCCCCAGGCTGTTATAAGAGCCTATAAAGATCTTAAATAAAAAAAATAAAAAAATCAACTGAAGATCTTTTCGAATCTGATGACACACAGTAAAGTAGTACCATTGTTCAAATCCGGTGATATTAAAATTAAACACCAAAAATTATAGGCCTGTGTTGATTTTGCCAGTTCTCAGTAAGATGTTTGAAAAGTTAATGCTCAATCAAATGTTACGTCACTTTAATAAAAATTCCATCTTTCATTAACAACAATACGGTTTCACCAAAGGGCGTTGTACAACTGACGCCGGTGTCACCCTAATAAAGAACATGTTTAGCGCCTGGGAGGAATCACAAGATGCCATTGGAATCTTTTGCGACCTCTCAAAGGCGTTCGATTGCGTTAACCATTAAACACTATTGCTGAAACTGGGGCACTACGGAGTTAGTGGAGTATCTTCTTGATTTACTAAGGTCATATCTGAGCTGAGACAGGAAAATTTCAGGTTAACGGTGTGAACTCATTGGGGTCTGAAATGACTATGGGCGTTCCTCAAGGCTCAATATTAGGTCCATTTCTATTCTTAGTCTATATTAAGTGACTGGTAATCAGTGTACCATACTTTAACACGTGATTGTGTAACTAACAACTTTTCCAAAGAAAAAATGATTTTTTTATGTACTGGTTCACTTTTATTTCAATAACACAACAGCCGAATAAAATTCTATATTTAAACTAGTATCTTGGTACTTTACGTCTGCGAGCTACAATAAATAAATGCATTATCTTTGTAAACAAACGAACTTCAGGAATTGCGTCTGTTTTGTTACCTAGACGATGTTTAGAAGCAGCTTAGAAAACACCACTACATTATCACCTGACCCGATACCTACTCGACAGCGGGCATTGTTCAAGTTAGTCTAGGTTTACCTTCACACTTATCTAGGCTTTAGACTAGAAGTCTGTTAACGATATTTGAGTCTGGATCACATCAATCTGAAACACTTCACCATATCCTTGTACTCAGTCGCGTCAAATAAAATCAAAATACATGCGCATACGACGCGCTCTGCGGGGTAACTGTCACTACGACTACTGCACTGAGGCAAAGGGAGTGGTGCGGGTGGCGGGGCAGCGCGGGACGCGGGAGTCTACTACTAATACATTAATTGGCCCTTTCCCGAGGTCAGACTAGCAGCTGCTACCTAGATCGTGCCTACTTTTAATGTTAGGGCTGCGCGATCCTAGATATTTTTAACCCCCGACGTAAAAACGACGGGGTGTTATAAGTTTGACGTGTCTGTGTGTGTGTGTGTGTGTGTGTGTGTGTGTGTGTGTGTGTGTGTGTGTGTCTGTGGCATCGTAGCTCCCGAACGGATGAACCAATTTTGTTTTTGTTTTTTTTATTTGAAAGGTGAATTAGTCGGGAGTGTTCTTAGCTATGTTTGATGAAAATCGGTCCAAGATGGCCGCCGCTACAAAACAGCTAATCACATATTTTTTCACAACTCCATCAAAATGGGTATCAAATGAAAGGGCTTCACTAGTAGAATAGTTTACACTATGATAAATTTCAAAGCCAAGATGACCGGCACCACAAAATGGCGAAATACATTTTTTTTTCACGACTCCCTCAATATGGATATCAAATGAAAGGGCTTGACTAGTAGAATAATGCATACTGTATTGAAAGGGAATGAGGAATATTAATTAACTAACGAAATAAAAACTAAAAACTTGAAAATTAATTTTATAAACTCTAAGGGCCAAAGCACCGGTTCCCTGCTGTTTAAACAGCCGGCTGTTTAGGGTAGACTGGGTAAAATTGTGCCAGAGTACGGTTGTGCCAATTGGACGTAGTTACGCAAAAAGAATCCAATCCACACTTTTACCAAAATTGAATTACCAAACCAAACAAACCAAACGCAAACACACCAAACCACCACCAAACCAACATACCAAACGCATTCTCAGCATCTTTAATATCAAAAAAGATCCATGTGACGAAATACAACTTTAGACGTATCTACAACTTCTCAAAACCAGACAATTACATTAAAAAAAAAAAACTTTCAAATAAAAATTAAATTAAAAATTTAAAAAACCCCCAACGCAAAACTTAAAAGCAATTATTTAAAAAGTAAAAAATAATATCTTTTGTTGAGCCATCAAATGTTTGTTCGTTGAAATGGCGCTATAATGTCGCGGCGGGGTACCGCTAAGTCAGCAAAAGCTAAATAGGTAAAATAGCGAACTCAGGGATTTGCAATGAGATTTGACTTACGCGGTACCCCGCCGCGACATTATAGCGCCATTTCAACGAACAAACATTTGATGGCTCAACAAAAGATATTATTTTTTACTTTTTAAATAATTGCTTTTAAGTTTTGCGTTGGGGGTTTTTAAAATTTTTAATTTAATTTTTTGTATTTATGCGGACATACGTTGCATCGAACAGTCGAACACGCAATCTTTGGATATTAGTTTTTTTATTTGTTTACACTGTTGCACGGTACAGTAAGAGTCCTATGTAAGGATCTCTTACATGTAATGAGACAAAATGGCGCGGCGTTACGCGACTATAACGGCTGCTAGTTCCAAGGCGCACGCGCGACTGTGACCTATCAGCTGTTAGGCCACTGCCTCGAATCTTGCGGGCAGCGGGGCGGGGGCGGCGGCGACGCGGGAGTGGGGCGGGCAACGCAGACCCGATCTCGAAACGAGCGGGCAGATCGCGCGGCACTATAGCGGCGTAGTTTTGTGTTCGTGGTTGTGTCGTCGAGATATTTGTTTTCATTCGCGAACGAAATGTCTGAACAACGGCGACAACATCTTTTTGATTTAAATTAATTTCCTAACGCTAAAAATAAATTGCACAACACAGCAATGCAGACGCGCGGGCGGTCACCGCTTGACTGGAGTGCACCGCTCGTTGCCCGCCCCCGGGCTGCTGTTTTCGAGAGCCGGTCCATTTGATTTTACGCATTAGATCGACATCGTTCAAAAGTGCCTTTTAATGGTCAAATTGAGATAAATGATTTGACTTTAACATTGACATTACCTTCGTCTTGTCCAAGTTCATGCTGAGACCCACTCGTCTTAAAGGATTTATTTAGGGGGTGCAACATTTCTTTTAGTTCTTTCACATACTCGACCATAATGACGATGTCGTCAGCAAACCGGAGATGTGTTATGTACTCACAGAATTGAAAAAAAACTAGCGATGGCACCCAGTTATACCGCGTGTGTTACAATCATGCGGAAGAATTTGTAAAATAATAACAACCTTTGTCAGTTGTAATAAGACTTAATTTTGTATGAACAATAAATTCTACTTTGATAATAAACTCATTTGCACTTCCACTTGTTTTTTCTATTCCGTGGATGTACTCGCCGTATATGTTAATGCCCCGCCTAGTCTGATCCAATATTTTGAAGATGTCCTCCAGCGCGTTGGTGAATAGTTTCGGGATATAACATCACCTTGTCCCACCCCTCTGCGCAGCTGAATGGCTTTCGTCTTTTAGTGCTATACTTGGACGGTCTTTGTAGCGGCGTTGAAAAGACATCGTAGCAGCTCGATATATCGCCAATCTATACGGCATCGCTGCTGAGGCTTATCGTAGTCCACTAACACCACCCACTGCGAACAAATAATTTTTCAGATATTGTTATTAAATAAATATTTTAATAAATAGTGAATCAAAACCATTAACATCGACTGTTGCCACTACAGCACAACAGCGACATTTTAGTCGTCGCAGTCTAGAATAACCTGTGCTAAGTGTATTATTATCACAAAAATGCTTTGCATTCCTTTTTGACCCTAGTGTGAATTATTCAAACCTCTTTTATTGTTACTCATGTGCATCCCCCAATCTTCATTGAACAATGTACTTACGAGATTTAAAACCACAGGGATGCCCGCTGTGAAGATACCGAAATTCGACTTAAGAAGAATAAAACTTGAAGACAAGAACACACAAACGAGGAATGAACTATCAGACTCAAACATAATCGGGAATACAAGTGGCACAGTCAAGTTGGTTACAAAATCCAAAGAACCTGTCAAAAGTGATCAGCGTAGTTTAAATCAAGTAAAAAAATCTAAAAAAAATTACAAATGTGAAACATGTCAGCGAAGTTTTAATAAAAAGGGTAACTTAGTCATTCATGTTCGTAAACACACTGGTGAAAAGCCTTATAAATGTGAAATATGTCAGCATAGTTGTAGTGAAAAGGGTGCTTTAGTAAGGCATATTCGTACACACACTGGTGAAAAGCCTTTCAAGTGTGAAACATGTCAACAAAGTTTTGGTAAAAAGGCTAGTTTAGTCATTCATACTCGTAAACACACTGGTGAAAAGCCTTATAAATGTGAAATATGCCAGCATCGTTTTAGGGACAAGGCTACTTTAGTAAAACATACTCGTACACACACTGGTGAAAAGCCTTACAAATGTGAAATATGTCAGTGCAGTTTTAGTGGAAATAGTAATTTAGTAAGACATATTCGTACACACACTGGTGAAAAGCCTTTTAAGTGTGAAACATGTCAACAAAGTTTTAGTAAAAAGGATAGTTTAGTCTTTCATATTCGTAAACACACTGGTAAATAGCTTTACCAGGTATAAAAAAATGTCAACGTAGTTTTAGTGATACTACCACAGATATAGATTGACCTAGATAACGCAAGAGCAACTTCTTCGCGTGCCTATTTTCGGTGTCTAACTTACGATAAAAAATCGTAAGTAAAAACTAAAGTAAACGTTTCCTTCCATCGGTAAGTCATTTTGTGATTAATATTATGCGTAATTAATTAAAAAAATCAATTATCTTTAATCTAATACCTTCAGTAATACCTGGTAATAAGGAATAATAAGGAAAAACAAAACATTCGTATTACATTATGATCTCCAAAAAATGGCACGCTTGGTTTTCATACAGATCGTCATACTTGTGTTATCTATACCCTGTTCACAATAAGATTAGACATTTACTCAAACCTTTTTTACAGTCCGTTCAACCGATTTTGACTTATATTGCGTTGGTAGCATGACAAATGGCAACTGCAGTAAACAGTTGTTATTGTAACCACTTTTCTTCTAATGTCATCCTTAAGCCTACGGAATAGAAGTCAAAATCGGTTGAAGGGACTGTAAAAAAGGTTTGTGTTTATGTCTAATCGTATTGTGAACAGGGTATAGGTCTATCTATATTTGTGGATACTACATTAATTAACCGACTTAAAAGGAAATCTTCTGAAGAAAATATTTCTGCCATGTAGAGTCACGAGCATAAATAAGTATACAGATTGCAAAATCAAAAGGAAATTTATCGTGATATAATTATTTTAACTTATAGATAAAATCTATTTTATAGGTAATTGGGGATCAAAAATACCCTATTCGTAACCCCATAACATTTCAATGAATTGTAACAGTTAGTCGCCAGCCGTACCCCAGGGGGCCAAGTCTGCTATTTTTATAATTTCGTCATTCCAACACGATTCCATTGTCATTTTGCTAAAAGTTCGTAATCTGCTACATCCATAATGGTCGATCATTGGTCGGTCAATGGTCTCATAATAGAATTGTGTTATAATGACATTGTCAACAAATTTGAACATTTATTCATGTCAGATTTCATTTATATATATTTTTACATATTATTTATAAGTGTTATAAGCAATCTGAAGTAGTAAGAAGTTCGTAAACTAAGTCAGTCATTAATTTGTCATTATGTACGAGATTACCATTGTATATCATTTCTTTCAATGGACTGTCATTGGTTGACCATTGGAAAGTAATAATGACGCCATTATATTAGTAGATTACCAAACTTGTCAAAATCAACAATTATGAAATCAATGACAGACCATTCTGACACTATTGTAATAGCAGACTTGAGGCCCAGGAAGCTTCACTCTACTAACCTCATCGTCAAGAATAAACGGCTAACGCCATCTACTGACATTGAACACAACTAGTATAACAGCAGCCATTAAGATCTACTGATGCAAACTATCTTATAGCGCCATCTATTAATTATTAGAGACACCATAGTGTTGTGGTCATTTTAAATATTAATAACTTTCCTTTTTCTCTGAGCATTCATTTATTAATTGGCAAATATTAGATACTGTAAATCATATTCATTTGTAAAAGGCTACTTTATAAAACCTATAGCTTATATTGTTATGATTATTAAAATAAGTATGTCAATTTATGTAAGTTAAGTGTAAGTGTTAAGTGTTACGAATCTAAACAATAATAAAAAGGGGATGTGGTGGCAGTACTTTTCGACTAGCGTAACTGGTGGGGACAGATGTTTGTGAAAATAGTGAAAATACATAATAGGTACTTGAAAAATATAGATTATTAGAACTACAGCGCGGGCTTCTCATTTCAGGACTGCTTCTTTTTTTTTTTTTTTTTTTTTTTTTCTTCTGAATGGCATCTCGCAGTTCAACCTGAGGGTTGGTTACTGCTTAACCGGACAATCCTGTGGTGCCTTAAAAAGTGACTTTTAGGGCCTCCAGCCAGGGCAAAAACTTATAAACTAAGTGACTACGCTAAGGGCACCCCCTGCGGGGTACGAGCCTCGGCTTAGGTCGCCACTGAGAGAGGGCAGCAAAGGGACAGGCTGGATCGGGTCTCCATTAATTAGGGGCTATTTTAAAGCTAAGGGCTCAGCGACGCGGGCTGGCGCTAGCAAGGGTCGGGGGGGGGACGTTACGGGGTCGTCGCGAGGGACCTCGGCGGCGAGGTCGGAATGACTTTATTTTGTGTCTGTGTTTGACTAATGTGCTAGTGGCCCTATTTCTTTCCTGAAGGAGGGTAATAGCGTCATCTGGATCGGACAGGGTATGACGTGGACGTCGTGTCCTGCTAATACGGGAAGGGGTATATCGGGCGGCCGCTACGACGAGCGGGTTGCGGTGTTTCTCCGCTTGATCGAAGAAGCGCTTGCAAGCGCGCTTCATGAACTGACGGATGGTCGGGAGTTTGAGATCGAGATGAAGGTTCTCGTTGCGAACATAGAACGGGGCGCCCGTTATTTTTCGCAAGAAACGGTTTTGCAGGGTTTGCATTCTGTGAAGACGGTATGCCTTTACGTGTGCGAATACAGCACAGGCGTAGGTCATGATGGGACGAATGCACGCGGTGTAGGTACGCAATTTGCACTTGAGTGACAATTTGCTACGTGCATTCAACATACAGTGAAGTCTACCTTGAGCGAAAGCGGCGCGCGAACGCACCTGCTTTATGTGCTCCGCGAAGGTTAGGTGGCGGTCGAGAATGACTCCTAGGTATTTGGCTTGCTTCTCCCAAGGGATAGGCTCGCCGAACATGGAAATCGGACTAGGAAGGGAGGGGTTGATGCGCGGTTTGGAAAACAGCACTGCCTGACTCTTAGCGGGGTTGACTGTGATTCTCCATCTCCGGAACCAAGCGCCTAGTGCGTTTGCGGAGTCTTGGAGGATGCGGGCTATGCGGACTGGGTTGGAACCAGTGCATTCCTGCTTCTAAACACCCGTTATAGAATAGTTTAGGAGAAAATCAACTTAGAATGAGACCAACTGTTTACATGTTTTTGCTCGTGACTGTACATACCTACTTTAGATTCCACATTTCCACAAGTCATCTCCATCATACCAGAAATTGCTAAAGAAGTATGATTTGTTAACTTTACAATCTAGACATAAACTACTTGAAGCCAATATACTGTATACAGTTCGCGTCAAATAACTTTGCCGCTCTGAAGCTAGGCTTTCCGAATGACCGCGCAGCGCGTAAAAAAGTTTTCGCTTACGAAAAAATATTTCAAGTGTATACGTAAGTTTGCCCCTTATTTCATTTTGATGTACCTAAAAAAAAAGAAGAAAGAAAGAAAAAATTTTCTGCATATTATTCACCACATTATGAATTATTTTTCTCGTCTGACGGCGTAAAACTGTACTCCGTTTCGGCATTTCTTTCACAAAATTTAAAGTACAACGTCAACAGTAACAATAATAAGGGAAACGCAACAATAACAATGAACATTAAACTAAAAACGCGTAACACTTTTGGCATCGACAGTCTACCGTAATGTGCGAGCGGGACACATGTAAGCATCGGACATATACGGGCGACTGAGACGGAAACACAACGCTGTTGCCCAACCCTTGCTTCGCTAACCGCGCATGCGCGCTGCTGTTTTATTCCTAAGATTTAACCACTGCGCGGTGATTTGTTGCCTACTTCAGACCGGCAAAGTTATTTGACGCGAACTGTAATATCGTTCGCAATAACTGATTCTATTGAGCTCACAAGTAAACTATGTAATATGGTGACCCGCACAGTCAACATACGTAGTGTTCGAGCCGGAACACTGCTTGCTGTGACCTGTTGTCGCACTAACTTGGGATTACGGTGCCCTACTCGTCGAATGGTCGACACTTACAACACAAAGTTCGGTAAGGCTGCGGCGCGCCCGAGCAGAGAGACCACTCAGAACAAACCGCCATTTTACTCACGCTCACATTGACATTACGTTTATAGGCAATCTCAAGCAGTTTCAAGCAGACATCAGTCTACTGTCACGTTTTGTATAAATGAATAAATGAGAGACATTGACATTTCATGACGAACAGAAAAAAAATGTTCCAACCAGTGTCAATCTATACAAATATTATAAAGCTGAAGAGTTTGTTTGTTTGGTTGAACGCGCTA
Source organism: Charanyca ferruginea (assembly GCA_947361185.1). Taxonomy (NCBI): domain Eukaryota; kingdom Metazoa; phylum Arthropoda; class Insecta; order Lepidoptera; family Noctuidae; genus Charanyca; species Charanyca ferruginea. Next base: position 2,716,394 of record OX376081.1, on the reverse strand, counting down.
ATCTCAGGATCTACTGGGTTGAATTGAAAAATTCTTTTTGTGTTGGATAGTCCATTTATCGAGGAAGGCTATAGGCCCATGCGAAGCCAGGGCGGGTAGCTAGTACATAATATATTGTCACAAATAAAACCTACAGAGTCAATACAGTAGCAGCCCTAGTGAGTCTGGCAAGTTTAGGTCATTATTTTTGAAGATCGCGGGAGCGGTCCTTCTGTACCCTTTATATTTTGTGCTTACAATAATCATTTCATAGACATCGATATTTGTGTGTTCCAAATCTAAATTTAAATGTATGTTAAATTAGATCTGAATGTATGTGTTTAAAGTAATCCTCCTAAGTCCTCTATTCTATTTTATAATAATAATATTAATTAATTCTTTATTTATGACAACATAAGATACAGTGTGTTAGTAAGTTTCTTATAAATAATGTTAGTAACTAAGTAAGTATAATTATTATCTGTACATTTAAGCCAATTAATTATTAAAGTGAGTTCGCTTTATGTGGATGATGCACAAGGAAAAGGAAAATGATAAGGTATTTTACCAAAAAAATCTAATTAGTCCGTCAGTTAGATTATCGAAAAATATTGGATACGTATTTTTTGTTTTATCAAATCAATAAGAACTGACGAAGATAACACGCATCAAAGATCATGAGTGGGGGTTTCTGACGTCACTTCGCCAGTAAAATTGTACTGACACAGTGATGTCACACGAGTTTTCGACACTGTATCGTCTTCATTTTTTGTTTATGTGAAAAAAGAAAAAACACGTGTCCAATATTTTTTTGAAATCTATCTGACGGTCTAATTTGATTTTTTTGGTAAAATACCCTATTTACTTGCTCGTCACCCCCACAAAACGTCTCAGAATAGGAGAGTAAATGTTCTCCGCCACCGTCTTCAGAATAACTGTTGCCACTGTCCCGCATTCTTATTATTAGGGATCCGATTTTTTTCGAATGACCGTATTTTAGTCGTCAGTTCGATTCTGCGCAAACATCTCAGATGCGCTACAAAAACGGGTCAGTCTCAACAGTATTCTGAAAACATTATTATACTGGATGCGCAGGACCTCCAGCGATCTTTTGGTAAAGTTTGCCCACAGACTTCCCGTGTACATACCCTGACGGTCAGCTTTGAAAAGAGCTATTTTAACCTGCTTAGTACAACGGTAAAATCTGCGCGCCAGCATTATTGCCTCTGACCGCCAGAGCCCTGTGCTCCCACTCTCTATGTCCACATTGTCCACATTGTCTTTAAGGTCGTCGGTAAGTATGTGCCCTAGGTACTTAAAAGTATTTATTCTCCTTATACTCAAGCCGTTCAGAGTAAAATTTGGTACATAATCAGAGGCCTTACCAACGGCCTTAAAAACCATGTATTCACTTTTTTTAACATTACGAGCCCGTGTGTAGCTGTATAGTTCTCGCAACAAATGGCAATAAACTGTTATGATGTGATCTGTGTATTTATCATCGGTAAAAAAATTGAAATAATAATAAACCAAATTAAATCAAAATCTTTTATTTTAATACTTTTTAAGAATTACATAAGCTGTGAAAGCTTATACATCGACCAAACGAAACGTTCGTTTGCTGAAAAAAAGCTTTTTACAAAAAAGACAACCGCCTTCAAAAAGTGAAAAATAACTTTAGCACAGAACACACATTGACTTTAGTTTCGAAATTCAGTGGCTTTGTTCTGTTTGTTGTTTTGTATTGCCACCGACTTCCGAAACTAAAGTAAATGTGTGTTCTGTGCTAAAGTTATTTTTCACTTTTTGAAGGCGGTTGTCTTTTTTGTAAAAAGCTTTTTATTTTCCGCTTTTATAGTACCTCCTTCTCATTCAAATCTATTAAGAAGAGATTGAAAGTTAACTACTACAAAGATTGATGAAACTAAAACGTCGTCTATGTAAAATTTTTGGGTATTTGTTGATTTTTCAAAAAGTGCTGAATCAATTTCGATAAAATTTATATCGGACCACCCCTGAAGCATACCCTATCTATAAAAAAAAGAATTTTCAAAATCGGTTGACGTTTGCCGGAGAAATCGCGTAACAAATCGCGCATATACTTAATGCAAATTTAAGACTTATACGGTTTTCTCATGGACGCCATGGTCAGAACTGGAACAAATTAAAATGGGACCACACGGGAAGCACTAGCTTCCAAATAAAAAAAGAATCATCAAAATCGGTTCACCCAGTCCCGAGAAATCAAGTAAGAAACAGAAAAAAAAAAAAAAAAAAAAAAAAAAAAAATACAGACGAATTGATAACCTCCTCCTTTTTTGAAGTCGGTTGAAAACTACTAAAAGTTTTAAAACAAACAAACAACAATTAAACGTAAGGTTATTTGAAAAGTACTAATAAACTAAAGCCTCGAAACAAAATACGGTCCTGCTGGCTTGATAAAATGGTTTGCAAGTGCATTCCCCATTAAATAATAATGATTTTAAAATTAAACTAAGAATTTAGAGAATTCCATTATGACCCCATTGAACACAGTCCCGCTGCGCTGGTCATTAATGTGATTTGAATTTGGAACAAAGTTGTAATCGAACATTTACGATAAGTAGGTAAGTATGTACAGTACGCAAAGGAGATAAGTATCCATGTCGTCGGGAATAGTTGAGGATTTCTTAGAAACCAATGGGGGCTTTCAAATGAAATTTTATTAAAACATTGAACTGTTTATTCTCTATAAATTGTATTTTATTTTATTCATAAAAACCTATCGGTTTCTAAGTAAGCTTCAACTGTTTCCGACGACATGGATACTTATCTCCTTTGCGTACTGTACATACTAATTCCATGCATTCACCATCTTTCTAAAATCTGCACTAAAAAATAAATTGTTCGAAAATCCAACTGGCCACCACGAGTAGAACATAAATAAAAGAAAAATAAATACTTTGATTCTAGTAATATTGCCTTTTATTGTCTCGTAGATGGTGTGAAAAGTAGAGTAAGCCCTCGAGGTAAACTTGTTTTCGTCTTGGGCGACCTTAAATCCCACGCTGCAGTCAGGATTCTTGTCTTAGCGGGATCGCTTTACTCAGGAGTTAACTCTAAAATCCCTCGCTCCGCTCGGGAGTTAACGCTAGAATCCTTCGTTTAACTCGAGATACAATACGACGCCCGCTACATTACATAAGATATTTTAACCTTGGTGTGAACATTATTTTCGAGCCGTTTGGGGTTGAAACCCTCGGGTCGTGGGGTCCGAGTGCTCATCTTCTTTTTAAGGAAATGTCCAAAAGGTTGGTTGACACTTCCCGTGATCCAAGAGCTGGTTTTTACCTTGGTCAGAGATTAAGCATTGCCATCCAACGTGGCAATGCCGCCAGTCTCTTGGGTACATTTCCAGATGACGGCGATGTGGACGAATTCTATGATGCCTTATTGCAGTTTTCTTTTTTATTATTCTTGTAAATATTATTGATATAGATATTTACTACTTTAAGCCCTTTGTGCATAATCTACTATATAGTTGTTTTTAATCGTCCTTTGTAATTCTTGCACAATATTATAGCGTTATTTTTATAGGCCACTGAATGCGTATTTACCATACAATCATACAATGACAGTTTCGCCAGTGAGTGGGCCACTGAGTCGGCCAGAGAAAAACGGCCAATAGTTGACGGTTTTTTTTTTCGACGTTTAAACGCTCACTCTCTATCTAGACGTATATAATCAAAGGTTGTTCCTCTTACCCCTTTTTATATTGACTTGAATAACGAGTTTCGTTATTTTATAATAGATATTTTTATTGAAGTTATACTTCTTTAGGCGCGTTATGAAAAAATGATGAGAGTGAAATTTTACGATTCGCGCATGCGCGCGCACAGCGTCACACAAAATTCTCACGGGAGTAATTGTGCTTATATACTTTTTTAATAATGCCAAAGAAGTATAACTTCTCACGCTCGTACATAAGTACACGCACCCATTTTTTATTTACATATCACACTTCATAGGACAAAATAATATACCTATACATTGGAAACCTAAGTTTTGTTTAATATGGAACATTACGCGAAACTCAGCGCAGAAGGCGTCACTAGCACATACCCACGAGCATAATCTTGTATTCTTGTTAATTATAATAGCTAGGTATTTTGTGAAAATATATCAAAGTTTTAATTAATCTTACTTACATAACTGTACTTTTAACTATATTATGGCATCCTACGGCCATTTGAAAGTAGATTCTAGGTTATGCTCAGAATAAAATCATATTTGGTTGTCTTACATGACAAAAGTGAACGTTATTCTGTAAATACATCGATCTCACCTGAATACTTAACCTGAACATATTTTAGAGTGATTTTTAGCTGCTTCCCAAAGTTTTCGAACATTTTCTTCTTTTGAAAATGAATTATTCCCTTCATTTTTGCATCGAAATACACAGCACTGATGCATTATTGTATAATATAATACACTTCCCAATTTTGAACTCAATTAAAGGCAGAATTTCACGCTTTGAACGACACGTCGAAAAACTGTTTACGGATTATGCTAGTGCTGCACTCTGGTGCCAGAACATTGCAGTAATATCCCCTATTTAGCAGCATTATTTCAATAGGGTATTTTACTCTATACGAGAAAAAATCTATAAATATGTTATTGAGACAGTTTAGGCATAAAGCAGTCGGAAAATGTAAGTTTCAGTTCATAAAATAACAAACAATTTTTTAAATTCAATTCAAAGTTTTCAATATTTTTAATCTGTTATAAAACACCGTGAAATAGCAATTTATTATGCATATTTTGTAATAGCTGTAATAATGAAAAAATTACGTTGGTTACGAAAAAAATAAAAGTACAAAACCTATAAACGCCAATAGGTTGACAGACAGTTGACAATTTTTTGTTTACACAGCCGTATGGCGTAATAACATGGCCGCTAAGTAGGATATTATTGGGCATTCTATCCCACCTTCGTTCCTTCGGCTCCGCCTCCGTCACTCACGGTGTGGTAGAATGCCCAATAATATCCGACGGAGTGGGCGCCGTTCAACAATTCCGTTTTATTAAAAAAAAAAAAAAAAAAAAACATTTACGGTTAAAGGGGCTGAGCACATTATTATTACTTACCGATGGCTTACCTCGATCATGTACTGCAGATTCTCGAATTGAACACAAAATCACTACTAACTTTAGTTAACATAACAAGTTTCACACTTAACCACCACTTCACAGTCAGTTTGACACATATTTCGTTTACTAATGGAACTTTACGAATATAGTAAACTAAAATTTTGGGACAGATTGTCTCATGTCTCTTCACAGAGTAAAAAATAGCATGCACCTACAGGTACACACACATTCTTTTTCTATGACCCAGATTGGGCACCAAGGACATCCAAATTTTAATTTAATTAACTCATACAGTTGACACTAGCTTACATGTTAACAAATAAACTAAAATTTGGGACAGATTGTCTCATGTCTCTTCACAGAGCAAGAAATATTATGCATCTTCAGACACACGTACATTCTATTTCTATGACCCCAGATTGGGCACCAAGGACATCCAAATTTTAATTTAATTAACTCATACAGTTGACACTAGCTTACATGTTAACAAACAACTACTGGTAGCTCTGAAATGTTCTGTTGTTACTCTGCGACTCTGCGTTGCGCTTGATTAAGATCATCGCACACTTATACAATTGCCATCGAAACGGTTCGTGTGCCGTCCCGTGATCATCTATTGTACCATACTCCTTTTAAACCGCCGGACGACGGCGTCGGATCGGCGACCGTGTTAAGCTTCACAGTATAAGTGTACGTGATTCTTTACAATCGCAAAGACTGCAAAATTGCATTATGTAAATTTGTAGTGTTCGAACTTTGTTGTACCAGGTATATGTTTGAATCATTCCCATGTATTCAACAATTTAGCTGTAAGATGATCGCTGTGCATGTTGCAGTCTCTGATTAAAATTGGTATTTTATAGAACTTCATAATCAATGCAATTCATTCAAATAGAGGATGTTCCTTTGATAACTTTGCTAATTATTTTATATTGTTTATTTGCTATATTTATTTATAAATAACCAACCTATACTTACAGTTTACACCAGACATACAAGTTTTTGGTTAATACATACTGAACAAGCATAAAAACATATAAGAAAACATAAAATGTTTCAAAATACATTGATAGTTCTTTAACAATCTAGGATTTGTTTGAAAGATGAATCTTAATACTAGTACCTACCTACTGAACTTATGCATGAATCGATAATAAAAAGTTCGTTTTAGTCGTTAGATGATATTACTTATTTACGATAATGTCAAGTTTTACTGTAGCATATAAGTGGTTAACTTTTTGCCGCAAGTTTGTTTACATGGATTATTCTACACAAAAAATGTTTTCAGGATGATTTTCTTTCAGCTCTCTTCCGTCAAAAAAGTGATTTTTATTTTTTAGTTCACATGTGTGATATCAGGCGAAGTTTTACATCACATTTTATACAACAAACATACATACTTTATTATATATTAATGTATTAATCATAAGCGTCATGTGTCGTCTTTGTCGGCGAGCGAAAAAAGCTGGTTTTATATTTCATTTCTCACGATAAAATTGCAATTAGACGGAAGTGATTTTCAATCACTACGGTTTAATTAGACGTAAGTAACATAAATTAGTCATACAACTGTCAATACTTATATGTAGTTAAGGTTTAATTTTGTAATGGGATAAATATTGCTGAAATGGTATTTTTTATGTATAAAATCAATCAATTTTGATCATAATATTACATTCGCTCCAGTATCTTCCAGTGATAACCACCGGTTACCTTCAACTATATAAAATGTAAGTAAGTAAGTACTACTAATTTTACTGAATTTACTAATGTACTAATCGCTACCCAGCTACGAACCTGGTTTCTGCCTGCCGGCTGGTGTATCGGTTAGCCTTAATTTCATCGCATAGATGTTAGAATTTTGAGCGTAAACCATATAATTTTATGTAATAACATTATAGGGAATTTCATGAACTAAAGACATGTCCATAAATTATTCCACTGAGCCATGTATTTTTCTCACAATTTAAAGAAAACTTCAAAATTAATGTTATTTTGTGATTATCCGATTCAACTAACATCAAACTTATCGCTATTATGAACCTTATTTGTTGCCGCGATGCGTTATTGTCAATTACCGAAACTTAAGTCATAGTTATTAGTTACAAAATTAAAATTAATCTTTATGTGTTCCATTTCAGGTCTGACTCCGATTCAGAATACCGGTCACAGTCCGCAACTGTAGCCGAGCCGAAGCCGCAACCAAAGAAGAAGGTGTCGAAGCGCAAAGCTTCCGAGAGCACCACACCGTCCGTACCGAAGTCAAGGTAATTTTGTGTTACTGCTTTTACCTTTAGGTGCTTGTTGTGTATGTTATGTCAATTAAAATGTTATACACCGATAAACGTTGGTTAGTGGATTTAGAACTGCAACGAAGAGAGCTCTGAAATCAATTTCCAATTATATTCCTTGTAGGAATGTTTACAGTTAGTTCATGAGATATTTAAATTATTATAACAGAACATCATGCTTTCTATCCCCGTAGGGCTCAACAGAGGAGTAATACACCATCAATTTGTCAATATTAAAAAATAAATGTAATAAATAATGTGTTAAATTGTTTACAGTAAAAGGCGCAGCTTGAGCTCGGACCTCTTTGGTTTGGAGGACTACGTCCCCACCAAAACCTCAGTTGCGGACTTCGGTTCGTCACTCATCAGCCGTGTTGCCAACGGTAAAGTGCGGCGAACGGCAGACGTATCCGGGGACTTCTACGTGGAGGTTAAAGTCTATAACAAGGCTGAAGTTGCCTCCACCCCAAAAGAGGAGCGGTGGAAGAAAGCCTCGGTGGCACTAAAAGTGCAGCTTAACCGGAACACGCCGCAGTGGGACGGGTTACAAGTTTTTATGAGACGGACTCATGAGTTTTTTAGTTTGGCTTTCATGACTTTGTTCACTAGCCATGAGCTTAGATTTTCACCTCTCCCTGCATCTTTTGATTTAAGTCTTTGTTTAGCCATGTTAAGTAGTTGTAAATCAGCTTTGTGACGATTTGGTAAGTCTGTATGGTTTGCGTACGCAATGTCGTGTTGCATACAAGCTTCGTCTAGCTTATTTACACCTCGGTCGCCTCGCGCTAACCGTTCGTGAAGTTTGGTTCCTGGTCCGCAATAATTGTATCCGGGCAAATGAACTTCGAATGGTAGATTATTAATAATGTTATTAACTAGTCCTCCACCTCGCATTACTTAAAGTATAATGGCAGAATTTTAAAAAATAAAGGTTATATAACATCTTAACCCATAAGTGCTGTTTTGTCAATCCAACTGTTTTCTGCACTGCTTAAACCTAACCATTTGACATATAATTTATTTCCTTTCTTCTTCAACACTTTTTCTATCAAATAAACGTTAGGATAGTTCGATTTTTGAAGTTCTTGCTCATAAAAAGCTCCTAATATGTTCTGCTTTCGTTTATCTTCTATATAATATGTCACTGGTAAGGTTTTATTAATCTTTTTTACAATAAATAATTCAGTTGACCAATTAGGAGTATAACCTTTCTCAAAATCATGTTTGTATTTACTTATACGAACACAATCGCCAACTTTGAATTTAGGCTTCCACTGAACTAAATTATGTTTCTTGATTTTTTTAATATTTTCTTTTATTACTGGTTCATTCAATTTATTCACATCAATGGGTTTAGATTGGATAGTGCGATGTTTTGTGTTGTTATAGGTCTTCAATATATTATCCAATGGCAGACCTAACCACTTATAGTTCCCACGGAGACTAAAATATTTATACAATTTATTTTTTACTGTTCTTATCAGTCTCTCTACAATAGATGCTTTTTTAGTAGAAAACGATGAATAATGCTTAATGTTATGCTTCTTCATTAACGTTTGAAAAGTGTTGTTATAAAACTCTGTGCCCATATCAGTTTGTAAATTAACAGGATTTTTATTGCTGCTAAGCAGGATATGTTGAAATGCACGAGCAACATCAAATTTATTCTTTGATTTTAACGGTTCTGCCCAGGCGTACTTTGAGAAGCAGTCAATCACCACTAAAATATAATTATAACCCTTGTTATTCTTTTTCAGGTTTTGCATGTCCACCAAATCAGCTTGCCACAAGTCGTGGATTCCTTTCAGAATAACAGAACGGCGAAGGAAGTTTCTTCGAGCCGCTTTGTGTATTTCATTTACAATTTGCTGTTTTGCCATTACGAAGTTTTTAGAAGTAATTTATCTACATCTGCTTTGGTATAAAACTTATCTTGCAAATGAGTTAAAACCTCAGGTATTTTTGCTTTTAAAGTAACCTGAATTGTATGCTGTGTCCCTTTTATAATTTGAGAACGCAATGAACCAATCAGTTTATTGAATTCTTTTATCGTATTAGCATTCAACTGATCTACATAAGACTTATTCACTGCATCGTCTGCTTCTATGGGAGATGTAATTCCTCTCAATCTGGATGCTTTTAAATCAAAATCTCCTTTTTCCGACTTCTTCAATGCGTTTTCATTAAACTCAAGCAGTTCTGATAAACGCATTCTTTTATGAATATAATGACCGAATTTATCTACATTCATATTGAAGGTGTACTATATTGAAAGTCTGATAATAAAATTAACACTGGAAAGTTTACAACAATTATTTATTAATAACTTTACTTTCACGCAATTCTTCAATAATAGATATAATTTCATTGTCTAATCCTGTGTTACCAGCATCTCTAGACGCAATTAATAATTTCAATCTTTCCACTAGTTCATTGGGATCATCCCAATACACTAAATCTACATTTTTTCTCCACTTTTTTGTTAATGGCAAACCCTTTCCCTGAACTGCAGTGTTCAGTTTAAAAAGAGGCTTAATAACTTGCAAATATTTTTGCCCTTTATTACTTTTTATCGGCTTATTTGGCTCGAAGTCTCGACGATCTGCATTTGTATCAAGTAGCATCGACTTATAATGTTTCATATCGCTTTCTGTAACCACGCTTAAGTCTACGTCTTTCTTAAGCAGCAACTGTTTTAAACCAGGTGTATTTCGGTATTTACGTCCAGCCACGGCAATGTACTGATCGTTGATCAATATACAAGCAGAACCTAACATCAATTTCCCGCGTTCTGCTCTAACACCGAATGGAATGTCTGCCAACGCTTCTGAAGATACTGACCAGGATGACGTATCACAACCTTGTTTGCTTTCAACTATTGATTGATAAGAAGAGTCACTGCTGATATCGGATTCATCTTCATTGTCATTATTGCTACCAACGCTACCAGTTCTTTCTTTCTGTGAAGTTTCGTCAGTGAACGGAACTTCAACAAAATCTTCATTAGTACGCAAGGGAGGAGCTTGCTTATTGGCGTTAGCAATTAGGTTGAGGGGTTCTATGACAGGCTTGAAAACAGATTCTAGTGCTTGTTTGTTGTCAAGGTCCGCATCTCTCATTTTCCTTACTTTTTTCTTTACAGCTTCTGTCGCATCAACAATTTGTTTTTTCAATGATTTTTCCATATTGGCAAAATAGATCGTAATTGGTTTAGCGTCACCAGAAGAATAATAATGTCGCACAGGTAAAGCTCTTATATATGTGTTCGTGTTCTTAGTCAAAAACTACAAACGTATCAAATTTACTTCTATAACATCCTTTGTTTTTGGAACAATCTTTATTAATTACAACATAATTGAAAGGTACACTCCATATTTTTGAACACATTTCACGGAATTCAATCCAAGTCATATCAGTGTTGACATGTTCATCGTAAACATGTCTCATATTTCTTTCATCTTGCTTAAAAAGTACGATTAGGTTCGCGTTGTCTCTTACTAACTGCTTAGGAATTTTACTATATGTCTGATTTAGGTAAAAACAATCGATGAACTTGTGTCTTCCCATTGCAAAATAATCCCGCATGCTACTTTGATTTTCACAAGCAACATCGTCAAATACAATCACAGAATTCGGTTTTGCGTCCTGAACACTTAGTACTTGCTCATTTTCATGATATTTCTGAAATGACGTGCCTGGTACCCGTTGCAAAACTTTTTCTAAAAATACGTACTTGGGTTGTTGCAAGGTTTTTGAATAAACATAAACATTTTGAAACCTTAAACCATTCTCGTGTATAAGGAGACCAATTAATAAATTAGTTTTTCCACAATTTGCTGTCGGTAACTCGAGCAAATGTACGACTCTCACCATAGCTGTCCTTCAATATAAGATAGCGATTGTTTGATTTTAACCAATCAAGCATCTGCTGGTAGAACAAATCTTCGGTTTGGGCTGTATACGAGTCCTGGTATTTTGATGAACCGTTATCTGTATTTTTCTGTCCAGTTTGCAAATCTTGAATAAATATAATCTCACCGCTAGAATTCCTCATAATAAGTTTACAAATATCTTTAATATCAGATTTCTCTGAGCTATGCATTGTAGTTAACTTGGTTGAAATGTATTTAAATCTGTGATATGAAATACAACCTTCTTACTACAATAGTAAGAATCGAATGTGGTGTTAAATTACGGCGAACAATTATTTATAAAAGTTGTTTTCTTTCACTGCGTCTACTCTAGGATATTATTGGGCATTGTCATACTCCACCTTCCGTTTCATCGCGTGGAATAGACGTCGAACCTGCGTATTTCATTTATATTATTGGGCATTCTACTCCACCGATATTCGTAAAGTTCCATTAGTAAACGAAATATGTGTCAAACTGACTGTGAAGTGGTGGTTAAGTGTGAAACTTGTTAACTAAAGTTAGTAGTGATTTTGTGTTCAATACGAGAATCTGCAGTACATGATCGTCGCTCCGCCGTCACTGGAAGTGGACGTGTGTCGCGTGTGCGCGGTCTGTGTGCAAATATTTATTTGCCTAAATTCCTATTGGTTAAACTCCTTGAATTAAATTCTCGTTTCCTCATACGGACTTTTTACGGCTGGTCCCCGCCCCTCGAAAGGGATAGACTCTTTCTCGGTGTTGCGTCGCTGGCCCACTTAATTGGGCCTGTCGTGATTGGTGTTTGCTGGGATTTGAACTCAAGACTCCCGCGCGGCGAGCGTCTGTACATTCCCCCGAGCCACCGTAACGTAAGCGCAGAAGCCGAATTTGCAAGATACTACGCGCGGTGAGATCCCCACCGCTCTCTGACGCATCGTCTACGAAGTGAGTCATTTATCTAGTAAGCGGCTACGCGGCTACGAATCGGAAGGTGTGCTACGTGTGCTACGTTCTGCGCGTCGACCGGTTTCTCGTATTTGTTATCATTTAACATAGAATAATTTCACCGCAATGCCACGGATTCAACGGTCACCTCCTGCCGGTACTGGTTTAGAAACTCAACGGGTAATGTCGTCACCGGATGTTTCAAGTTTTGACAATGAGCCAGAACATACGAGTATCAATATAACTTCAAGAAGCAAACGTCCTCGGTCAGACTTTTCGCCGAGGCAGTCCCCACAAAGTGAGTTCAAGACGTTTGAGGACAAAATAATGAATTTATTGACTACGTGGAAAAGTGATCAGGATAAATTGTTAAATAAATTAACATCCGATATCAACGAGGTTAAGCTACAAAACAAGGAGATACAAAAGACAAACGTCGAGATTGAGAAATCTATCGAGCATATAAATCTGGCGTATGAAAGCATGAGACAGTCAGTACTAAAACTTGAAAAGGATCGACAAGAACAGAGCTCTTATATAATGGAATTGGAGAAAAAGGTGTTTGACTTGCAGAACAGTTCACGGTCCTCCTGCTTCGAAATAAGAAATATTCCGGCTAGTGAGAAAGAGACTACAGCAAACCTGACGTCCTTTGTATTACAAACATGCAATGTTCTCCAGGTTCCTTTAAAAGAAACGGATCTGCGAGACGTCTATCGTATGCCGGGGAAAAAAGGATCGAGTAGGCCTATCGTTGCAGAGTTGATCACCGTTCCTCTAAAGACACAAGTTCTGGACTCTATCCGGGCTTTCAATAAAGAGCGCCCCCCTGCTGAAAAATTAAATAGTACTCATATTGGCATCAATGGAGAGCCTAAGCCGGTATACGTGGCTGATCACCTACCAAATAGTTTGCGACAATTATTTTATGAAGCTCGTAAGTTCGCCACTGCTCACGATTACAAGTTTTGCTGGTCGCAGAACAATAAGATTTTTCTTCGCAAGCGTGAGGGCATGGACTCGGTCATCGTCACCTCAATGTCGTGCCTGGCTAACCTGCTCAAAACCCTGCACCATTAACTCTGGTCAGCTACTGATAACTGTATTTCATTTTGTTTTTTGGGCTATGACTTTATTTTATACTTTATTTTTGTTTGTTTTTGTTTATCATTTAATTATCACACTATATAAATGCTTATCAACATATTACACACTTTCACACTACACCTTCACCATTACACAAAATCTATATATCACGTATGCGGTCCGGTTCCCACAACAGCCACTTTGTTCCAATAACGATAACGCTGAATATGAAACTATTTTTAAGAAATTATTTATACGACTACACTTATTCCGGAGCTATTTACTAATTGTTTGTTGCAGTGACGAATCATTAAATAGTTATGCAATGACTCCCGTGTTGTACCAATATGCGTCTTTTTACTTTCAAAATGCTGGACCTAACATCAATATCTAATGAGCTGGATGCTATCGGTACAACCCAGTTTTACTTTTGTAAACCGGAGCAATGCGTAACTATCTTAAATGATACAAATCATACAGTAAATATACTACATGTCAATATACGCAGCGTAAACCGAAACATCGACGAACTTACTGTGTTCTTACAAACCCTGACTATATTTCCGGAAGTGATTACCTTAACCGAATGTTGGCTAAGCAAAACACCACATATTCCACCTCTTGAGGGCTATATAAGCTATCATACACTAAATAACATCAATCAAAATGATGGTATTATTATTTACATTAAATCTTTTCTACTGCATACAGTAACTGAACCAAAAATATTGGATACTAATTGTATGTTATGTAGAATAGAATCTGCAGATCTGATAATAATAGCCCTGTATCGCCCGCCCTGTAATCGTAATATTGATAATTTTATAAACGGACTGGATAACGTTCTGGTATCCATATCCAACAATAAAAATATAGTGCTAATCGGAGACCTCAATATAAATATTATCCCTGATCACCTAAGTCACCAAGCCAACGAGTACCTAAACTTAGCCGCCCTTCATGGCCTTTTACCTACGCATAAGATGCCCACCCGGGGCAAGAACTGCTTAGATCATATCTTCCTTAAATCAGAATCAGAATTAAAGAATATCACATTGGTATTTGATACTTACATTACCGACCACGCGCCTATCCTCCTAAATATTAAAACTAACCTGAAAATAGCTAACCGTAAAACCAAAACAGTTAAGGTGGACTATCCTTCAGTATTTACTGCTATTTCAAAGACTGATTTTGGGTCAATTATGGATATTACAGATGCGGAAATAGCAGCTGAAAAGTTAGTCTCAATTCTTGGTTCCATAATTAAACAACACACTATAGCTAGGTCTATTCCATCAAAATGCAGAATACTTAAGCCATGGATAACTAATGGTTTACTACGTTGCATTCGCAATCGAGACGCTATGTGTCGACGGTTAAAGACTAACCCTGACAACTACACTCTCAAACACACTTTTGTGAGATACCGCAACTTTTGTAACAAGCTACTTAAAAGATTGAAACATGCTTACGAGAAAAATGAATTCATAAAAGCCAGAAATAATCCTAGAGCAACTTGGAAAGTAATCAAAAATATTGTACAATCGGACAACTCTAGAAACCCACCAACTGAACTTCTGAAGACAGGGCCCGATAAAAGTACATGTGTAAACGTGGTTAACGATTACTTCTCCAGTATAGGTAGTCAGCTAGCACAGAAACTTCTTTCCACCACACAGAACTCGGTGCATTTGCTAGATGATGACACTGTTACCAACTCCCTCGTACTCATGCCAACGGATGAGTGTGAGGTGGAGCAAATTATTCACGGCCTACGTAGTGACACTGCTGTTGGATGGGACGCAATCCCAACGCAGTTGTTACAGAAGTGCTCCAACAGTCTGGTACCGGTGATTACACATATCTGCAATATTTCTATGTCAAGCGGAATCTTTCCCAAAATTTTCAAAAGGGCCATCGTCCACCCTATCCACAAGAGCGGGAACAGAGACAGTGTAAATAATTACAGGCCAATTTCTGTTTTGCCTGCATTATCAAAGGTCCTTGAGAAATTACTCAATATTAGACTACAAAACTTTCTCAAGAGTAATAACATCTTGGCGCCAAACCAATTCGGCTTTAGGGAGGGTAAATCCACGGAAAATGCTGTGGGCTCCCTTATCGATCAAGTAGTTGGTTTCCTTGATCAAAAACAAAAATGTCTCGGCATTTTCCTGGATCTTACAAAAGCTTTTGACACTGTCTCTGTTCCTCGGCTTTTGTTGAAGATGGAAAGAATGGGAATCCGTGGATATGCCCTTAAAATTTTCCAAGATTATCTCTCTGATAGAACACAGTTTGTTCAGATCGATTCATTTGTAAGTGAAACTGTTTCTATAAACTTTGGGGTACCACAAGGCTCGATCTTGGGTCCCACTCTCTTCCTCCTCTATATTAACTCCCTATGCTTACTCTCCCTTTCTAACTGCGTCATTTTTTCCTACGCTGATGACACAGCGTTACTCATCCATGGCAAGAGCTGGTCTGAGGCTATTACCAGAGCCGAACAAGCTCTAAGGCAAGTTATGCAATGGTTGTCGGGAAATCTCTTAACCCTTAATCTAAGTAAAACTACCTACTTGACCTTCTCGCTGACATCTTCCACTCAACCTCCTAATGAACACATAGCTCTCAAAGCCCATACTTGCGACCCAAGTACTCCAAATGTCTCCGCTTCATCCTGTGATTGTCCTTTTTTAACCAGGTCCACCGAAGTAAAATACCTTGGAGTATATATTGATCCATTCATCAGCTGGAAAAATCATATAACGATTCTTACCGCTCGAGTTCGTAAGACGATTTACATCTTCAAAAGACTTCGCTATTCTCTTGAATTTAATACTCTAAGGATGGTATACTGTGCCTTATGTCAGTCTATACTGACTTATTGTATAACCGTGTGGGGAGGTGCTGCGAAAACCCTCTTGCTACCTCTAGAGCGAGCACAGAGGGCTGTGCTTAAGGTCATGTCCTTTAAACCCTTCAGGTATCCGACAGTACAGCTTATGGATGATTGTCAAATTCTATCTGTGAGGCAACTTTTTGTTCTGGGAACCGTTTTGAGAAAGCATAGCACTCTTGAATACGACAAAGCTATAACAACAAAGCGCCGCTCTTACGTAGTTTGTCAAACCCAGCGGTATCGTAGCTCCCTGGCTGCACGGCACTACAATGTGATTGGAGGTCACATTTATAATAAAATAAATAAATATTGCAATATCTATCCACTCACCAAATTCGAATGTAAAAGAAAGGTCTCAAACTGGCTTCTCAATAAACCATACGATGATACTGAGAACCTGCTTAAATTATCTACACTGTAATGGGAACCTTTACCCTACATTATCATACACTTCAATCATTACACTCATCGCTTACGTGCACACATAAATATACATACACACACACACTCACACCACTTACACACACAGTCACATTATACATTCCTACATACCACATACTTACACACACAGTCACATGACACATTCCTACATATCACATATTTACTCACACATTTATCTTTCTACGAATTTTTTGTAATTTAGTTTGTTTTTATTCTTTTTCTTTCTTTAGAATGCAAACATTATATGTATACAACTTCACTCACGTGAACACGTTCCGCTTAGAAGCTAATATAAATTGTGTTAATATGAGCGAGGGCCCTGGTACCCTTAACACAAGTTAGATCTTAATTTGGGTACCAGAGTTCAACTAAACTAGCATCCAAATAGTCTTTTATGTAATGCTTGTGTTTTTCTGTGTGTAGTTAATTGCAAATAAATATATTATTATTATATATTATTTTATTATTATTATTATGATCGAGGTAAGCCATCGGTAAGTAATAATAATGTGCTCAGCCCCTTTAACCGTAAATGTATTTTTTTTTTTTTTTTTTTAATAAAACGGAATTGTTGAACGGCGCCCACTCCGTCGGATATTATTGGGCATTCTACCACACCGTGAGTGACGGAGGCGGAGCCGAAGGAACGAAGGTGGGATAGAATGCCCAATAATATCCTACTTAGCGGCCATGTTATTACGCCATACGGCTGTGTAAACAAAAAATTGTCAACTGTCTGTCAACCTATTGGCGTAATATAGGTTTTGTACTTTTATTTTTTTCGTAACCAACGTAATTTTTTAATTATTACAGCTATTACAAAATATGCTTTTAATTATTTTTAAATGATATACAATTATCATATTTAATATGAGCTTATTTGATACAAAACGAACTGACGTCATTTACGTTGAGCAATATGGCGTCCAGTAAGAGGCGTTTACGTCAAACTACGCGCGAAATTTGAAAATTTAAAATTTAGATGCATTTTTATGGCACTTATCAATTGAATAAAAATTTTGTGTTTTTTTTTGGTGGCATATTAGCACTACAGAATTTCATTGAGATACTTTTCAGAAATGGGTGTAATACCCTATTTTGTAAATGTGAATATCATTGAGCCATTTACTAAGTATTTAATATAATGTTTGACAAAAATGAACATGGAGGTTGGGAGCATTGTCATGCTCGCTCAAATGCCTCGCTGATGGTGGCGCGTGTATTGGATCATTCGGCTCCCTTCAAAATGGTTGCGCTGAATGGTGCTGATTCACGCGTCATGTTCGTGAACAGGCGCTGTCAGAGATTGGTCAGCTGTTATCTGCCATGGACTTTATCTTGCTTCTTTTTTATGTTTTGTATTGCTACCTAGGTTACCTTCATAGTTTTCACAATATAGAAGCAACAAGAAGCACGTAACCAGTGTACCTAGTAGAAAACTTGATTTAAAAAGAGAGTGCCCGTGGAGTTTCTTGCTCGTTCTTCTCCATAGAGACCTACCAACGTTTGGAACGAGCAACTAGTTTCAACTTGCTGACTAACTGACCGACTCCTAGACAATTCAAAAGTGCCTGTAAATAGTTTAATTGCAATAAATGCTTTAACTTTGGCCGACTTTGACCCCTAACCCCCCCCCCCCCCCCTATTGGCAAGGCAAGGAAACTTTTCAGACTCGGAAGTCACGTTGATAGTGGCGGCACCTATAGTTGGGCGGCACATATAGTAACTAAACACAGGTCAGTATTTTTTTATTGTGAAGTAACAAAAATAATAACAATATAATAAGAAGCCAATAGAATTGAATAATGTTTCGTATTATTGCAGACATTGGACCGTATAAACGCTTAGAAGATATTATACATTATTCTGGCAGCCCTGGTCCTGGGTGCCCATGAAGATATAGGTATAAATGGAGCCAACACTTAGAACAAAAACTTGAAACCAACTGTGGGCCGATGCTCTCTTTCTGTATGCATACATAAGAACGAGACAGTGATATGTGTTTTCCTCATGAAGATATAGGTATAAATGGAGCTAACACTAAGAACAAAAGCTTGAAACCAACTGTGGGCTGATGCTCTCTTTCTGAATGCATACATAAGAACGAGACAGTGATGTGTTTTCTTTATCTTATGTATGCATTCAGAAAGAGAGCGTCTGCCCACAGTTGGCTTCACTTAGGTATTTAGAGTGTTGCCTCCACTTTTATCTATAAGCTTCTTGGTTTTCCTTATCGTAATGTACGCATTCAGAAAGAGAGCGTCTGCCCACAGTTGGTTTCACTTAGGTATTTAGAGTTTTGCCTCCACTTTTATCTATAAGCTTCTTGTGGGTGCCCTGCCCTGTCAGTGTAACCTGTCACTCTGCTGTCATGTCAGGGCCTCAAGTCTGCTATTACAATAGTGTCAGAATGGTGAGGTCTATAATAAATAATAATAATAATAATAGAAGAGTACGAAGAGTACTTGCATAGGCACAACCTTGTGGCCAGGATTATCCATCAGCAACTTGCTCTGAAATACAACCTCGTGGAATCAGAAGTACCATACTACAGGTATGTGCCCGATCCAGTTCTTGAAAATGGCAATGTCACATTGTACTGGGATCGATCCATCATCACTGACAGGACTATTGTAGCCAATAAGCCTGATGTAGTGGTGGTGGATCGATTGAAGAGGCGCGCAATGATTATTGACATAGCAGTTCCACATGACGTGAACCTCGTGAAGGTCGAGAAAGACAAGCAGATAAAGTATCTGGACTTGGCCCGCGAGGTTGTCGACATGTGGGATGTGAACTCAGCGATCATTGTGCCGATAGTTGTCACAGCCAATGGCTTAATTGCCAAGAGCCTCGACCAACATCTAAGGAGGCTCTCGTTAATCGGTTGGATCAAGGGCTTGATTCAGAAGGCAGTACTTCTTGACACGGCCCGCATTGTCAGGAGGTTCCTCTCTCTGGAGCCCTGACCGCCGGTAGCTTGGACCCTGTTCCCGATACCGGTGGGCTACTATTTTTATATTTTTAAATGTTTTTTTTTCTATTAATATTTAAAAATGTAAATTAGGTGTATATAAGATGAATAAATGAGAATAATAATAATTTATTTCCAGAAAAAATATTACAAGGTTTGTCGTAATTATTAGCTAGTAGATAACAATGATTCAGATATATATAATAGCATCCGCTGCCGAACTAGGTTAGGACCTGTATTTCAGCATACGGCGCCACTCCTCGTAGTATCAGAACTTAAACTAGCTTATACTATTTTACACAAAATCAAGATAGAAATAAATGTGAAATAAATGGTGTGTGAGAGTGCCTCTCTTTGTATATGAGTGTAGTGTACGTGTGTGTGTGTGTGAGAGGGTGTGTATTGTTTGCATATCTGACTTATGAACACTAATTTAAATTAAACAATGACTTTATTCAGCTTGTTGATGTATACCAACTACTATTTTATTGTATTTTACTTTTTTGTATTATATATATATTATTTTAAATTATTAATTGATTGAATATGTACGTTTTTATTACCGTAAAACCGCCAAAAGCTCCTCAGTATCCTTGTATTCCAATGTTAGTAACCAAGCTTCAACAGTTTTTTTGCATTTGTGTTTATTAAGGGGATAGATTGTAACAATATTATTGATCTTATTATACAAAAAAGGACCTAATGAGCAAAAGAACTTCCTGATGAAAGCAGTGTGAAACTGCTTTGGGTATTCACAAACTCTATTTTTGCGTCGTTGCGTATTGTTTTGGGGATTAAAAGGCAATTCATGATGTTGCTTCAATATTAGGGCCGAAATAAACAATTGTCTAACTGTAAGCACTTCACAGTCTTTATAGAGTAGTGCTGTAGGGTACAAGAATGCACGAAAAGTGCTTACCTTAAGTACAGCACGTTGAGCGATTTCGAGGCGCTTTATAATTGTTGCCGGAGCGCCACCCCAAACAGTGATGCAATACGAGAGCAACGACTGACAGAGTGCGAAATACACTTGTTTTACAAGTTTAGGTTCTGCAACATATCTTAATGTCTTAAAGACTGTTATAAGTTTGCGGATACGTCCACTTAACACCTCAATATGTTTAGCAAAATTTAAGTTTTTATCTAAAATTAAACCGAGATATTTAATATGTTCAGTTTGTACTACTTTGGGACAACAACAGTTCTGGGTATTAGAATTAGGTTCCACACAACTATGAGCTACCTAAACATGGTCATCTGAAACTCCACTTTGGTCACGAATGGTAAAAGTCATGTACTTCGTCTTATCAGCATTTAGCGTCAAGACATTATCGGCAAGCCATACAGTTATATCGTTTAATGCATTCTGAGCAGCTTCGTAAGTCTCTTTCCAGGTATTTGCTGAAAGTAAGATTACCGTATCGTCTGCGTACGATATAACTTGACCCTGGGAGATATTTTTTTGGCACAGATCATTGATATACATCAAGAATAAAGTAGGCCCCAAAACGCTACCTTGCGGAACCCCAAAAGTTACTGGCAAATCGGTGCTTACGTAATTTCCTATGATTGTAGCCTGATAGCGATTAGTAAGATAGCTTGTAAACAAATCCAACTGTTTGTCTCTAATGCCAAACGATTCGAGCTTATTCAGAAGCATAGGGACAGACACCGTGTCAAAAGCTTTGGCTAAGTCAAGAAAACTAGCCAAGCACTTTCTTCTATCATCTAAGTTGATAGCTATATATTCAGTGACAGCATGGACTGCATCAGAGGTGGACTTAGAGCGACGAAAGCCATACTGATTTTTAGATAACAGATTGTAAGATTCCAAATAATTGACTAGTCTAATATTAATAAGTTTTTCTAAAATTTTGGCAATAGAAGAGAGTAGGGAAATTGGCCTGTAGTTAGTGACACGATCCCTGTCACCACCCTTGTGAATAGGAACAACTATAGACTTTTTGAGTTTATGTGGGAAAACTCCTTCGCTAAAACAATGATTAAATAAAAATGTCAGAGGAGCCACTAAAAAGTCTTTAAACTGTTTGAGGAATCTGTTCGATATCCCATCCCATCCAACTGCGCAATCATTTTTTAAACTTGAAATGATATTAGTAACTTCATTCTGATCAATTTCCGTCAGTACAAAAGAATATGATGTCATAGAAGAGTTATTGGAAGCGTTATTAGTGTGCCTACTACTCCTGGAAATATTTTCTGCCAAAGTTTTGCCAACATTAACGAAGTAACTGTTGACTAACTGTACAGAGTCTTGTGGAGTAGAAGCTATTTTTAATAAAGTGTCTGGAGCCTGGTTTGTTTTAGCGGTGTTAGTAATTAACTTGATTGCCTGCCAAATTTTTTTATTGTCATTTCCAGCTTTAGATATTTGATCTTTGTCAAATGCTCTTTTAACTTTCCTTAATATTAGATTACAGTAATTTCTGTAGCGTGTATACGTGGTTTTGAGGATTTCTTTGTTAGGAGATTTCCTAAGTTTGTAATGTAAGCGGTCCCTATTACGCATGCAACGCATCAAACCCGGAGTTTATCCACGGCTTTATAATTTTCTTTCGCTCTGCTAAGGGTATTGATTGAGTATTCTTGTCTATAACCGATGTCACAGATTCAATAAAGTAATTCAAAGAATAATCTGGATTTGAAGATTCGTATATGGGAGTAAAGTCAATTTTAGCTATGTCAAGTTTAACTTGTTCGAAATTGATTTTATTTATAGCTTTTACAGAGTAATTACGCGTTTGTTTTTTGTATAGGCATAATAACACCGGTTTGTGATCCGTCAGTGTGGCGTGGATGACTAACGTAGTTGCCAGATATTTTGTTTTTAGTAACACATGATCAATACAAGTGCCACTGGCTACCCGGGTGACATAGGAGTGGGCCGGCAGTAGTGAGTGATAGGCCGCAAGCGTCAAGTATTGATCTAAACTACGGTGTGGTTTGTCCGAATTTATTGCAATATTGATATCCCCTATTATAGCGATAGTTTTAAAATGTTTAATTTGTTCCAAATTATTACTCAAAGAGTTACAAAAATGGTCTAAATTTGTATAGGAAGGGGATCGGTATATTGCGATGATGGCAATATCACATCCTATTTTAATAAGTAGGGCATTAGCTTCTGTGATGGGAGGTTCTTCCACCGTGATCGCAAGTCCTTCCCTACTGTACACAACCACACCGTCATTTTGTAAGACGTTATTCTTCGTAGAAAATACCTGGTAACCTTGTAGGCTAGGAATAATGGGCGCACAAGATAACCAACATTCGGTTAATATAAGTATATCTAAATCTAGTTTAAGTCGAGTCAGTAAAACTTCAAGTCCTGGCAAATTCGAATTATGTGTTTGTGTAAGTATCGTAAGACCGGATACAGCATTAGGCATTAGTCGACTACAGTCTTCTACGTTGCACTCGAAATTTTTTGAGACGTTGTAATTATCCAGATCCTCAGGTAAATCACCTTGACTATTGAATTTTAAATAAAAGGGAAATATATTCGTCTTTATCAGAGGACAATAAATCAAAATGTTTTAACAGTTTTGGGCTGGAAATTGTTTTACGCAAGTTACGAGGAATAAAAAAAGTGTAGTATTCATAAGTAAGCGAATTGATATAATATGATAGTGTAAATATGTATTGAGTATAATTTTGGCTCGAGTTGTAGTTATATACCAGTGACAAACAGAAATAAAAATAAAAAAGAGCGCATGCAAAAAGTACTATGAGTGAAAAACTTCCCTCACAGAGAATCAAAAAAGTATACTTAATCGCTCGTCAGTGATGTGTATTTGTGTGCGCTGGCGCTGATTGTACTGTAAGCTCTTCGGTAGTTCTGCGCTCCTATTTTTCCACACATATTTACTGTTGAAAATTTAATTTAAAATCGCAAAAATAACTAGCGTAAGTTCAAACAAAAAGCACGTCTGAGTTCGGCAGAGGTCCGGGGAGAAGGAAGAGCTTTTATCTATAAGCTTCTATCCAAGAAGCTTATAGATAAAAGTGGAGGCAACACTCTAAGTACCTAAGTGAAGCCAACTGTGGGCAGATGCTCTCTTTCTGAATGCATACATAAGATAAAGAAAACACATATCACTGTTTCGTTCATAAAAAAAAAATGTATTTGTGTATGTATATCAGCTGTCTGACACCCATAGTACAGGGTCTCCCTAGTTTGGGGTCAGATGGCCGTGTGTGAAAATGTCCCCACATATTATTATTATTATTATTATTATTATTATTATATGTATGCATTCAGAAAGAGAGCATCAGCCCACAGTTGGTTTCAAGTTTTTGTTCTAAGTGTTGGCTCCATTTATACCTATATCTTCATGGGTCTATCATTGATTTCATACTTGTTGATTTTGACAAGTTTGGGAATCTGCTAATATAAAGCGTCTTACTGACCATCCTTCTTGCTGTACGTCCCGCCAAGGTCATGCACGATGCAAAACGACCGTGAATAAGCTTGCTGTACGTCAATAATTATTATTAATTGTTTTTTCACGGTACTTTTGATGCACGACCTTGGCGGGACGTACAGCAAGAAGGATAATGAATAAGGCGTTTAATGGCGTCATTATGAAAATCAATGTTAAACCATTCTGACACTATTGTAATATAATATCAGACTTGAGGCCCAGGTTGTTTAGTGTCTGTCACGTCACTGTCACTCATGTCACTGACACTTTGTAGTTATTCATACTATTAATATTTACTAAATTACGCGGAAAGAGTAAAATAATATACACGATAACAAGCAAAGCCGCAAAGCGGCGTACTTTTTACGTTTTTGTTAATAATACCTATTAAACTTGAACTCAATAACGATAGATGATTGTTTTAAAATCAAGATGGAAAAGCTGGTTATGTGTAGGATATGTTTGGCGGAGAATGTTCGCATGTTTAAAGTAGTCAATATGTACCTGCACGAAGTTTATGAACAGCTTACTCACATTCCGGTATGTACTATATGTAGGCAGATCAAGTAAAAAGTTTATTACTTGATAAACTTTATTACTTGATAAACTTTTGACAAGTTTTTTTACTTAATCTGAGTATGTAGTTTTAAAACTACTGTAAGCTTGAAATTACTGCTCATAAAGGTGCTATATTATCGCTTATATTATAAGCTAACTTTCTAACTAAAAATAAACATATTAAATGCTTTATGCATTTAAATGCTTAACTTTTTAATTAAAAATATACATATTAAATGCACCTTGTGACCATATCAAATGAAATACATAGTTTGTTGATGTGGAGATCTTTATATTAAAAATTAAAAGACATTTTATGAAAAATTCAAGTGTTTACCTGTTTCGTCTCAATATATACAGCCCTGTGATTAACACAGAGTCCTATACCTACCCAGCAGTGGTCGGAAAATGGGTTGAGATAATGATGTTGATGACTTGTGATTTTTTTGACATAACTACTTAAAATGTTCAATATACAATAATGTCAAAAGCTGTATTCAATAAAACGTAATGAAATGTCCTTTCAGCGTAATATAGAGATTATTGTAATAAAACCTATCTCTATATTACGCTGCTGATTTAGTACATTCTTTGTTCAAAAAATCTGAAAAATCCGAAGTATTGGTACATGATAAGTGTAAGTACTTTTAAATAAGCCAAAGCAATGCTATTAAATTCTTACCATCGCAGATTGTGCCACCATCGTAACCCATTATTTAATGTCCGAATATACTTAATTAATACGCCACTTTCAACCAACTTCAAAAAAAAAAGTAAACAAACAGTTACAGTGCAACTGCGTGACTCAACGTGACAGTGTCCTTGGCGTCATAACTGCAATTGTTTACCAAGCGATAACCCCATCCCACTTCCCAGTAAAAAAACACCTTGCATATTGGATGATAGACCGACGTTTATGTATCTGTCTCTGTCCCACTAATACTGTACGCCTACTAGCTATCTCACTTCCTCTAAGCTAGACAAAGAGTAAGGTTTACAAAACCTTTATGTGTTTTTTTACTATTGTGGTAATTGACTTTTTATTCATAAACTGTATCTGTGGGCTCTTTTTTGTAAAACCTATTCATCACATATTCCTTGAACTATATACCTATTAAAACAACCGCCCCTAATATCTTTGGTCTTAATAGTACTTTTTATTTCTACTAATAATATAAATTCAAATGTCTGGATGTATGTTCTTCGTTCACACACAAAATACTGAATGTATTTTAATGAAATATGGAATGAAGAAGATAGCTTTTACCTTTAGTAGCACTTAGGTAATTCTTTTATAATGTAGGTACTTACTTAATTAAGTGAAAGTCACAGAAACAGCTAGTAGAAGTATAAAAAAATAATATATATTATTGGATTATATCAACATATTATATATATTTTTAAATACTTCTCTACTTCAGTGTGCTCAGGTACAACACGTCTCAACTAGTTAGCGAGTAAAGTTAAGAAGGTCATTGATATGTATGAATCCGTCGCTTTTTTGTAGTCATTCGAATTTGGTTGGATAACTAGCTGTTATTTACATTTTTAGTTTTTTGTTTATATCTACTTAATGTGAAACATTCCAAGCTGAAGATTTTCACTGTATATTTTTGAATAATAGCGTTAATTATTGGTTTATACTTACACATCTTGGGTTGAGCCGGTTTCTTGTATTTTGCCGTCAAAGTTATGACACCGCCGTTTTGACTTTTAGCAATATTATTCAATAACGCATGCTTGTACACTTTTGAAACTTTTTATAGTTATTATAAGCGTCAAGAAGGACCGAAAACAGTTTTCAGCGAGTTTATACGTTTTCTCGTTTAGGCGCTGCGACATTTTTTCGGGTTTTCAAAAAAGCGTGATTTCTTGAAAATTATAAATATTTTCTTAAATCTTATCCTGCCACAAATACTCACAAATTAAGAGCTATACTCGTATATGTTTATTCTACAGGCGCACATGCCATGGTTTTAGAGATACACGATTCTGCAAAACGTTACTCCAGCAGGAAATGCAGTATCTCGAAAACCTGAAGACACACTATTTATATTTTTGGCGCACATTGAAGCACAAATATAAACTATCTGCCGGCGCACAATATTTCTCTCTCCGATCATTCGTTTAGAATTTTCCTGCTGGAACAACGTTACCACAGCAGGAATCGTTTTTTTCCGTATTTTTCTAAAACGACACAGCGCACTAATTTTTCATCTAGCGCACATCGCGGGTCTCAAACCATAGGGGCGTACACGCTAAAATGCGATTTTTCGTTTTTAATGCCATTAGATTCTACTATATGCAATACATAACCTCAATTTTTCTTCTAATTTAATATTAATTACTTTTTGTATAAATTGCAAAATATTGTTTGCCGTAAGACACAGGCAGCAGACAGTCTATAATTATTTTCAAGCCATAGAGCCGTATATTAGACGTAAGAGCAATATTATTGCTTATTTGACGTGCCTTTTAGACACGTATGCACGTAATTTCAATTTTATTATAAACCAAGAAAAACGTGTTGGGCCATAGAGACGTATGTACATACGGCTGTTTGTTTTTTTTAACCTGAAAGAATCATGGCAGGATTTGTACAAAAAAAATAAAGACGTTTAGAGAAGTTACAATTCTAATTCTTATACTCTTGGGTACCTAAAGGGTATCTTCAGGCATTTACAATATATTTAAAACCCGCAAAAAAAAAAGTTAAGTATTTAACAAAAAGCTCATTATTTCACAACGAAACGGCGACTGACAGTAACAGTGACACTGACAGCCGCCGTTTCGCAATTCTTACATTGAAATTGCATCGTTTTATGGGAAATAATATCACAAATAATGCTTATTTTTTTCCACACACTTGTCATGTTACTTGCCTGCCAATTTTAAAGATCCGTAATCATCACTTGTAACTGTTTTTTCATTAAGTAATATTTTAATTATGCGGGGGTTTAAAAATATGCTAAGTATATCAATCTACTCCTGGTAATGTATTCTTCACATTGGGTATTATTTGAAACCCTCTAAATTACTTTTTTTTTCATACAAATTAATGTATGAATCTCGCCATTATTCTTTTTTTGTTGAGCCATATAGACGTATGCGCATACGACCGTCAATGTCAACACTATCCTGGGGATATTTAGTAACCATATGCACATACGTCTACATTTTAGTATATTGCTGTCTCAAGATTTGTTCAATACGCGGACGTATAGTCATGTCAACAACACCCAACACAGTAATTCTGCAGAGAGCTGTCATAGCGAGTAGATGTAGTGTTATATTTATATCTTGAAGCGAATAGACAATATCCTGCGTTTAGCACTAGACGGTGACAAAGTGTTTATCAATAATGGTTTCGTCCGTATGGTGTCGGACGTAAACAATAGCACTATCCCATACTTTACCGTGGGTGTCGTAAGAGGCGACTAAGGGACTCACCAGAGAATGGGCAGCAGCGTTCTCTGTGCCTTTGTAACAACCATACTGCGATCGCCAACCCGCCTGCCAAGCGTGGCGATAATGGCAAGACCCTCCTCCTTTGGGGGAGGCCTATGTCCAGCAGTGGACGTCTTTTGGCTGAAATTATGATGATGAATATTGGTAAGTATTTTCGATTATAATAATTTCTTATTTGCTCACAATAACCTTAATTCAATGTCTGTTTTATGTTGTTTCTTGTTTATAATGATGAATTATTGTTGTTATTATAATAATAGGGTATTTTACTCTATTTATGAGAAAAAATCTATAAATATGTTATTGAGACAGTTTAGGCATAAAGAAGTCGGAAAATGTAAGATTTTGTTAATAATTTATTTGG
The DNA here is from genome assembly GCA_947361185.1 of Charanyca ferruginea. NCBI lineage: Eukaryota > Metazoa > Arthropoda > Insecta > Lepidoptera > Noctuidae > Charanyca > Charanyca ferruginea. The sequence continues at coordinate 2,687,915 of OX376081.1, read as the reverse complement.
CCACGCATTGGAACTCTAAAAATAAAATATCAATATCATAATGCAACTAGATGTACAAAAGTGGTTGAAAAATATTTTATGACAGTTGTCAAATGGAAATGAAAAATGAAAAAATATCAACGAAATAAATATAGAAGTATATCTTACAGTACCTACATATACATTATTGATGGAAATATACAAAATGAAAGTTAATACTGAAGAACCATAGAAGTAAGTACATATAATATATCGATGTGAAGAACAATGTTGACGCGAGCAGCGATACGACGAGCACGCCCACCATCTCCAGACCCGTCGCTCAGCTCCGCCTCGCCGCCGCCGGAACCCAGCCCGATAGTGAGTGCTGTGACACCAGCCTCGGCAGTTGCGTCGAGCTCGAGCGACGAATATTTCTCTCCGCCGACGACGCCACCACCTGTACGTCGGCGGGGACGACGCCGGCCGCCGGACAGCTTGGGGCCTCGAGACCCTCCGGTCTCTGATAGGGTCCCCGCTTCCGGTGGAAGTGTGCAGCGCATGAGATGGACACAGTCTCTTAATGAAAGTGTCATGCGCTCATACTTTGGGGCTACAGAGGGGGGAAGTAACCTGACTGCGTACCGTGGTCGGATGCTCTCTCTGTTTCAGGTGCTTGAGCCAGCTGTCAACGTGTCGGCACAGCGACTGTCGGATCAGGTGCGGGCCATCCAGCGTAATCATATGCTGGACGACGTTGTGCTTGATCGACTACGCCTTGAATCACGGAGTAGTCACGTCACGTCTGCTTTGCCACTAGTTGCGGTCGCGGTACAATCGCAAGATTTACCCAGTGCCTCACCGCGACCTGACGACGGTGGTGAAGAGGATAATGACGAGGCTATATCTGTGAGTACCCAGTACAATGATCATTTGAGGAGTGCTTTGGAGGATGCGTTCCGGGAGTATCGTTCTACACCGCCTGAACTAAGGCCGCGATTACCTCGTTTGCCCATGCACAAGAAAAATAGGGCACTGGTGTGTGCTTTAGATTCGCAGCTGTCAAATTGTTTTGACAGCAGCGAAGACCTCGCTGATACCCACTCGATTTTGTACTGCGCGGCTGTAGCAGCATGTCGTGTAGCTCATGTCAAATTTCCTAACAGTGACGGAGCTGCACGACCAAAACCAGCTATACCAGCATGGCAGTGCAGGATCGAACGTCGTATTGGTGAGGCTAGAGCACTCATCGGCAAGCTTATCTGCTTCAGGGAGGGCAATACTCGCCCTAGAGTGATGCGCTTTGTGAGGCGGGCATTTTCGGGGACTGATATCAGTCCTCGAGATTATTTGTCCTGCATCACAGAGCGTATCGACTTCCTGAAGCAGAAGATCTGTGCATGGGCAAACCGTATCAGACGGTACAAGCGGCGAGTGGAGCGATACACTCAGAATCGCATATTCCAGAGTGATGAGAGGAGGGTGTATAGGTCTTGGGAGCGACCGGACCAAGGTGTGACTGATGCTCACCTGCCGGATGATGATGCCATGTGTTCGTTTTGGCGCAGCATCTGGTCGGTGCCTGTTAGTCACACTGAGGGCGACTGGACTCGGGAGGTAGAGCGAACGTGTGATCCAATACCAGAAATGGGGGCAATAACCATCAGCCTCCAAGACGTAGCTCGTGCAGTTCGTCCGTTACCTAATTGGAAATCTCCAGGACCGGACGGGCTGCACAATTTCTGGATAAAATGGTTCCAGAGATCGCACGTTCGCTTGGCGTCCCAGTTCCAGTCAGCCTTAGAGTCAGGATCGTTGCCCCAATTCCTAACAACTGGAATCACCCACCTGCTCCATAAATCAGGTAGTACTACGGAACCCAAAAATTATAGGCCGATCACTTGTTTACCAACGGTCTATAAAGTTCTTACATCCATTTTGAGAGCTAAAATTAACGAACATATTGACAAAAATTCTATCATGTCTGCCTCTCAAAATGGATGTAGGAACGGGTCTCGTGGTACTAAGGAGCTACTCCTCATTGATATGGCCATTAATCAGCAGGTTCGTCGTTCCCGAAGGGATCTGTCGACATGTTGGATAGACTATAAGAAGGCCTATGATTCTGTGCCACATACATGGCTCATGAGGGTGTTAGAGTTGTATAAAGTCGATACAATTCTGCGCACCTTCCTGATGTCATGTATGGGGCAATGGAGGACGGTCCTTCGCTATCCAGGATGTCGGCAAATCCGGGAGAATAGCGAACCGATAAGGATCGAGCGAGGTATATTTCAGGGCGATAGTCTGAGTCCACTGTGGTTTTGTTTGGCTTTGAACCCTCTAAGCACGTTGCTGGAGGGTTCAGGTCTGGGCTATCGGTTAAGAAGAGGCGGTCAGGTTATATCTCACCTCCTTTACATGGATGATCTGAAACTCTTTGCCCCCAACAATTTGCGACTGATGGAGCTACTGAAAGTAACAGAAACTTTCAGTAGTGCCATCCGGATGGAATTTGGTGTGGACAAATGTGCAGTCATGCATGTGAAGCGAGGGGAGATTATGGAATCCGTGGGAACCCAACTCTCGGATTCCATACGCCTTAGATCCCTCTCCTCAACCGCAACCTACAAGTACTTGGGTATGTCGGAAGCGTTAGGCATCAATGCTGCCAACATGAAACAATCGTTGAAGGAGCGCTTCTTTGGCCGCCTGAATAAAGTGTTGAATAGTCTTTTATCAGGCGGAAACAAGGTGCGCGCCTTCAACGGATGGATCATGCCGGTTTTGATGTACTCTTTCGGCATACTCAAGTGGACTCAGACGGAACTTGACGCCCTGGATAGGAGGGTCCGTACATTGCTGACCGCAAATCGGATGCATCACCCACGGTCATCGGTAGTGAGACTGTATATCCCACGGAAGTGCGGAGGCCGAGGCTTTCTTAATGCTAAGTCCCTGCACAACCGTGAGGTATGCGGTCTCAGGGAGTACTTCCTTAAAACCGACGTGGGTATGCACCGAGATGTGGTCTCAGTGGACAAGGGCTTCACTCCGCTCTCCTTAGCGAACGAGAACTGGCGCAAACCTGTAGTACTCGATACTAATGACCGCAAGGAGGTATGGCAGAGCAAGGAGCTTCACGGGCGCTTCTACCGGGCCCTACATGGGCCTGATGTAGATTTCTTGGCGTCCGTATCCTGGCTGCGTTTTGGTGACCTGTTTGGGGAAACCGAAGGTTTTGTCTGTGCGATTATGGATGAAGTTATGATGACGAACAACTACCGGAGGTATATTGTGAAGGACGGCACGGTTGACATTTGTCGGGCATGCCACCGGCCGGGTGAATCAATCCGACACATTATCTCTGGGTGCTCTCGTCTAGCTAACGGAGACTACTTGCATAGACACAACCTTGTAGCTAGGATTATCCACCAGCAACTTGCTCTAAAGTACAGGCTTGTAGAGTCGGAAGTACCGTACTACAGGTATGTGCCCGACCCAGTTCTCGAAAATGGCAATATCACGTTGTATTGGGATCGATCTATCATCACTGACAGGACTATTGTTGCCAATAAGCCTGATATAGTGGTGATAGATCGATTAGAGCGTCGCGCAATGATTGTTGATATAGCGGTTCCGCATGACGAGAACCTCGTGAAAACCGAGAAAGATAAACAAATTAAGTATCTTGACTTGGCTCGCGAGGTTGTCGACATGTGGGATGTGAATACAGCAGTCATTGTGCCGATAGTCGTTACGGCCAATGGACTCATTTCCAAGAGCCTCGACCAACACCTAAGGAGGCTCTCGTTAGGCAGCTGGATCAAGGGTTTGATACAGAAAGCGGTACTCCTGGACACGGCGCGTATAGTCAGGAGATTCCTCTCTCAGGAGCCCTGACCACCGGTAGCTTGGACCCTGTTCCCGATACCGGTGGGCTACTGTTTTTTATATTTTTAAATGTTTTTGTTTTTATATGAATATTTAAAAATGTAATTTAATATGTATATAAAATAAATGAATGTGAATAATAATAATAATATGTGGGGACATTTTCACACACGGCCATCTGACCCCAAACTAGGGAGACCCTGTACTATGGGTGCCAGACAACTGATATACATACACAAATACATTTTTTTTTTCTGTAAATACATACATATATAGATAAACAACACCCAGACACAAGGCAAACACAAGTGCTCATCACACAAATGTTTACCCTGGGCGGGAATCGAACCCGCAACACGCTGCGCAGCAGTCGATCGCTCAGCCACTGCGCCAACCGTGTCGTCGAAAAAAAAAAAAAAACCAAATAAATATATAAAAAAAAAACAATAAAACATCAAAACAAATTTTTAAATTCAATTCAAAGTTTTCAGTATTTTTAATCTGTTATGAAACACCGTGAAATAGTAGCGGCCATGTTATTACGCCGTACGGCTGTGTAAATAAAAAATTGTCAACTGTCAGTCAACCGATTGGCGTAATAATAGTCTTTATACTTTTATTATTTTCGTAACCAACGTAATTTTTTCATTATTACACCTATTACAAAATATGTTTTTAATTATTTTTAAATGTTATACAATTATCATATTTAATATGAGCTCATTTGATACAAAACGAATTGACGTCATTTACGCTGAGCAATATGGCGGCCAGTAAGATGCGTTTTCGTCAAACTACGCGCGAAATTTGAAAATTTAAAATTTAGATGCATTTTTATGGCACTTATCGATTAAATATATTTTTTTTGTTTTTTTTTTGTGGCATATTAGCACTACAGAATTTCACTGAGACACTTTTCAAAAATGGGTGTAATACCCTATTACCTAAATAATACAGATGTAGGTAGTGTTACGATCGTGTTTGTTGAACATGTAAGTGTCCTTAGCGTGAGTAAGTAGGTACGATATTCGTAAATGTTATATTGAATTAGTGTACCTATTACGTATTAAAACTGACTGCGTGTATTGGTTGGTGTATTATTTAGAATACAATTACTGTTAGAATGCTTGCTATACGACTGGACAGAAAAAAATGGAAATTAACACTATTAAAACCGAGCAGAAGGAAAGCTTCATACAAACGCCTGTGCGTAGGTATTTCTGTTTTAGTAGGTTTGTAACTAAGTACCAAAGTGTATTTGTGGGCCGTCTTAGTAAGATCCCATTTGGCCTTTTCTATTAGATAGATACTTCGTTTACGTTGGTGAAATTGTAAAACAAGGAAGGAAACATAGTTTCGCAATGTCCATCTGTCCATCCGTCCGTAAGTCACATTAATTTTATTAATCAACTTCAAAAAGCTATCAATGTGCATTTATGTATGTGTAACTATTTCACATTATTTTTTACGTACATTTTACTACCGTGTTTTATTAACCGACTTAAAAAAGGGAGATTCTCAGTTCAACATGTACGAACGCATATTTTGTGTGTATAATTTTGAACTCTGTTAGGAAGCTTTCGTTCTGTTCGGTATTAGTGTTCTGTGCCTGTATAATATTTGAGTTTTTCTTTCCCTTATGTTTTAAAAAATTACAGGATCTCGTACTATGGACAACGAAGAATTACCACATTCAGTCGAAGAACCAATTCAAATTTTACATTCATCGCCAGTGTATACACCCCGGGAATCACCTCTAACGGTTGAACAAGTGGTAGTAGTTGAAATGGAAAACTTAGGCTTTACTGGCAGTTTTTGCGATAATAGTACCAAAGATATTTCATTATCCATGCATTTGTCACCATTGTCAGTATTTAATTTACCCAACAAAATACTTCTTGAAGAGCCAGAATATTCTTCAGTTCAAAGTAAACAAGAGCTTACACCACTTTTTACTCTAATCCAATCTGTGCAGCCGTTGCCAAGCCCTAGCATATTATTAGAAACACCAACCACTAAATCCAACATTAATAATGAAATATTGCCAGAAACAGGGATAGACTTTGATGATGATGATTCTGTGGCACACCCTAATTATGCTCCTTCAGATGTTGAAAGTCAGCCATCCCCAATGTCTGAAATTACACCATCATCTAGTCAACCTCCCAATTTGAATATCCCACAACTTGAAATAGAAGAGCCAGTATCAGTAAATTTCATAAATCAAAGTTATCAAGAAGAGGCTGATTCCCCTTTAGCGAAAAGAAATAAAAGAAAGTTTCCAGAGCTGTGGAAAAAAAACCAAAGGAAATTAAAAAGAAATAGTGGCGCTGCATGTACGTCCGCTCTAGGCAAGAATAGACCTACAAGAAAGTGCAGCAATGAACCATGCAAATGTCAAAAACAATGTCACCTAAAATTTGATAGTGAAATAAGACAAAAGCTTTTTGATTCTTTCTGGGATTTACGGAGTCTTGAGAGACAAAGAGATTTTTTGTCTAAAAACGTAACTGTAACTGAATCTACAAAATCACGTGTTACAAATTCTAGAAGAAAGTTTACACTGCAGTACAGTTTTAAAGTCAATTTAGATACCGTTTTTGTTTGTCAACCTTTTTTTTTACAAACATTAGATATAAGCGACAAAATGGTTCGCACTGCTTTAAATAAAGCACCCAGAGGAGTTGGTGAAATTATATCACCCGATAAACGAGGTCGACATGAACCATCAAATAAATATGACGATACGCAAATTCAGTTCGCCAAAAATCATATTGATTTGTTTCCAGCAGTACCATCACACTGGTGTCGAAAAGATACAAAAAAAATCTATTTGGAGCCTACTTTAAATAGAGAAAAACTGTATCAATTATATAAACAACATTGCATGGAGAATAACACCGTTCCTATCTGCAAGACTTCATACAAAGAATTAATACGGGAAAAGAATATAGATTTTCATAAGCCATGAAAAGACCAATGTTGGTGTCATAAACTTGAGCAGTTATCCGAAGAAGAACAGAAAGAAAAATAGGAGGATTATGAAGAACATGTTCATAGGAAAGAATATGCTAAAGAAGAAAAGAAGACTGATAAATTAAAGGCACTTGTTGACTATTCTTCTTGTATGTACCTTTGATTTCGAAGCAGTGTTATATTGTCCGTTAGTCTTGGGTAAACCTGTCTTTTATAAGAGGAAATTGGGCTGTATGAATTGCAGAATACATAATGCAGTGAGCAAACAGGGCTACTGTTACTTTTGGCCAGAGCACGAGGGGAACAGAGGGGCAAATGAAGTCTCAACATGTCTTTTACCTTTATCACCAAGCTTACCAATGTACACCTGATTCTTTATTCTGATTGCTGCCCAGGACAAAATCGAAATTCAGTGGTTGCTTCAATGCTAAGATTATGTAATGACGTCTCCAGAAAATAATGTAAAAGTTATTGATTACAAGATTCTCGATCCAGGCACATGGCCCCATAATGTGATAACATGCATTCTAGAATAGAACGGGCTTCGGAATACACCAAAATCTATATTCCCGAAGACTGGTTAAATGGGATACGATTGGCACGGAAAGACAATCCATATATTGTTGAATTGTGAGACCATTCAAAATTTAAAGACTTTAAAGCAATGCGAGGTATCTCTATAAAAGCCACGGATGGAACGCTTTTAAAATGGGCGAACGTTAAATGGAGACAGGTGAGGACAGACGTTCCCAATTAGCTTTTCTTCAAATTCGACTACTGGGAAGAATTTAAGAAGGCAAGGTTTACCAGAAATGTGACGCGGTCGGTCATTTCCTCTGCTATGGATACAATTCTGAACTCAGAACCACTTGCATTAAAACAAGTTAAATATAAAGACCTCATGGGTTTGTGTAAGGATGGAACTATTCCAAAGAATTACCACAGCTATTACGAAAATTTGCCTGTAGTAGAAAACGTAAATTCGGAGACAGGAGCTACTAATGACGACGAGCGACGACTTAACCCTTCCTGCAACAAGAGCATCTTATATGCGACGCCGACCAAGGAACAAAAACGAATTGTTTATAGTGTCTTATTTAGTCATGATCTTGGCATACCTCTGTGGTGGTAAAAAATATTGCAAATTTGTCAGATTTTAATTATTTTAATGGCAAATTGCATTAATAAGGCCAAGATTGTTTACTAAATAGGAAAAGTAAGAAAAACTTAAGTATCTACAGCATGTATCAGAAAGGTGGGCTTTCTGATACACGCTTTATGCATCACTTTTGCAATGTTTCCTCTGCTCTAATTTTTAGATATCTTTTTTTTTTTTTTGTTTTAGAGAATTTATTCTCCTTGGTTTTTATTATGAATTCGATATTATTATTTCTAAAGATTTCATTGGTGTAAAAGCCTTATTAAGTTTCAACTAATTATGTTCAGAGCTTTATTATTAAGAAATTTAAATTTTAAGACGTTTTTTTATAAGATTTCAGTTACATTTGATTTCTTTGTAATGTTCCTTGATCTCAATTTTAAATGTTTGTGATTTTAAGTAATTTAAAATAATAATGTTCAGATTTATGAATAAATTGTATTTTTATATTTATTGTTATTTTTATTTTCACACATAAACAGTGTGTAATTACTATCATTTGGGTTTTTTCTAGATTGCAGAACAAAACTGGTTTATACTTCTACTTTGAATTCTAACACCTCTCCATTAACGACAAGCCAGACAGGCGTATGAATTTTTAAAATCACGTAAATAACGGTAGTTTTGATGGGTTCTTATTCCTAAATTGCAATATTTTAAGTCACCAACTATACTCCGTTCACAATAAGATTAGACATATAATCAAACCTTTTTTACAGTCCCTTCAACCGATTTTGACTTCTAGTCCGTAGCCTTAAGGATGACATTAGAGGCAAAAAAGTGGTTACAATAACATCTGTTTTTTGCAGCTGCCATTTGTCATGCTAAAAGCGCAATATAAATCAAAATCGGTTGAACGGACTGTAAAAAAGGTTTGTGTAAATGTCTAAGCTTAGTGTGAACGGAGTATAGGTAAAAATTAATATTTGTTAAAATGTTAATAATTTAAGGAGACGGGTTTTACGTCCATAACATCCATGCAGTCGTCATGCCAAATAGACGTATCAACCAAAAATTAGTTTTATAGCGGGAATGCCTTAAAATCTAGCATCCGATAATAATCGTAGTGTCAATATATAGCTACATGCAAGAACACAACAAGCTAGGTCAATCACAAGAAAAGTTATTATTTTTTATGTCTCTCTTGAAAATAAGGTGTTTGGTGGATACGCCCCTATGGTTGGAGACCCGCGACATCTATCGCAGTATACGCCCTAATTTTTCGTTTCACTCATATCACTCTAGGAGACACTTTCTTGCTGGGGTAATGTACACGGTATCGAGTTGAAATTAAAATCATATTCTTAAGTCTACAATCCCTTGAAGCTGTGAAAAAATCACACGTGAAACGAAAAAAAGATACAGCCAGCAGAAATATACGTTATACGGTATATTTCGACACTCTCAAGGGGATCAGAATTAATAGGGTACTTCCCGCCGACCTAAAACTATGAAATTTGGCAAGTAATATCGTCTTATATTATTAGTACAGGGAAAAGTCTAAAAACTATACATACTTAACCGTTCAATATCCGACGGTTATAACTCCGGCTACAAGAAGTACCTTATCGCATCGGAATGTTCCTGCAAGCTATAACATCCGTCGCCTACGCATTACTGAAATCATAAAAAAATTGTCTTTATTTAAAGTACGTAATCAATCATCGAGGTATGCGCTGTCATAATTGTATGGGTGACCAAACAACTGATTTTCAACGAAACCCTCGGTGGGCGAGTCCGACTCGCACTTTTTGGGTTTTGTTTTAGTAGTCTGATGTGCTTTGTCGTGCCCACGAAGTAACTGTTATAATTACTTCGTGGTCGTGCCACACTACTGATGCGTACTGTTAGTACGTGCTTTGGAAAAGCCGTTTTGAAAAAGAACCATTATTTGAGTTATAATGAATTATATTTAGTGAATGGCTCAAATTCAGAATTTTATAGGAAACTTGGTCAATATTCTGACTTGTGACCTATCCGGCAGGAGTCAACCCGAACTGACGCTATGGTCTGATGGAATGATGGGAAAAACAATATGAACGTTAAAAAAACTATAGTTTCCGATTTTAAACTAATTAATGAAACCTGTTGTAATCTGGAAAACTTTAACATATCAAAGCCCAAATTGTTATTCTCTAAGTTGTCAAATATAGACTTAGAAAAACTACCTTCAACAACCAAAACAACCAAATGTTATCAGATGTCGACAAAATTATAAGTTTCCTTTTAAATTCTGTAATTGTGCCTTTCACTAAATATAATTTCTAACTCAAATAATCGTTCTTTTTTAGAACGAAAGATGACTGTGCTAAGTGTCCTGAGAATGTGCCTCCAATTAAACTAAATGGGAATTACTTAATGCGAGTGTACCAATTCAAATACTTGGGGCATATTAAAAGGGAACGTAGGGCGCTGGCAGTCCGATGTAACATGTTGGCTCGCAGGCTTGCACGCTGTAGCAAAGCAGTCAAAATAACGCTTTTAAAGGCTTATTGCCAAGTGTTTTACACGTGAAGCTTGTTGACCAACTATACTCAGCGGGCTATCAGCGCCTTACGGGTCCAGTATAATAACGGGTTCAGGATGTTGATGGGGCTGCCCCGTTCCTGCAGTGCATCAGGTATGTTTGCACAAGCACGCGTCGATGGCTTCCACGCCATCGTCAGACAAAAATCTGTCTCTTTGCTCTGCATAGGGCGGCGCAGCTCCAACTCCATCCTGAAGACTGTAGCCGGAAGAAGATACGAGTCCCCTATATTAGGTGATGTTGTTCGAAGATGCTTTTCGAACAACAGCCTAGTCACTAAGTAGATTAGTTTACGATTTTACTTTGACTTTATGATCACAGGGCTGCCCGTTGTTAAGATACAGAAGTTTGACTTACGAAGAACAAAACTGGAAGATACAATTACAGACAAGCAAAAGAAGAATGAACTATCAGACTCAAACATAATCGGGAATACTCAAGGTGGTGCAGTCAAGCCCGTTACTAAACCAAAACCTGTCAAATGCTATCAGCGAGTAAAAAAAATTAAACAACATAACCGTACAGACACTGCTGAAAAACTTTACGAGTGTGCTATATGTCAGCGTAGTTATAAGGCAAAGAAATATTTAAAATATCATATTTGTACGCACACGGGTGATGAACCATTCAAGTGTGAAATATGTCAACGTGGTTTTAGTAAAAAGGGTCGTTTAGTCAGTCATATTCGTAAACACACTGGTGAAAAGCCTTATAAATGTGAAATATGTCAGCATGGTTTTAGTGAAAAGGGTACTTTAGTAAAACATATTCGTACACATACTGGTGAAAAGCCTTTCAAGTGTGAAACATGTCGGCAAAGTTTTAGTAAAAAATATAATTTAGTAAAACATATTCGTACACACACTGGTGAAAAGCCTTTCAAGTGTGGAACATGTCAGCAAAGTTTTAGTCAAAAGGGTAATTTAGTACAACATACTCGTACACACACTGGTGAAAAGCCTTTCAAGTGTGGAACATGTCAGCAAAGTTTTAGTCAAAAGGGTAATTTAGTACAACATACTCGTACACATACTGGTGAAACGCCTTTTAAGTGTGAAACATGTCAGCAAAGTTTTAGTAAAAAATATAATTTAGTAAAACATATTCGTAAACACACTGGTGAAAAGCCTTTCAAGTGTGACACATGTCAGCAAAGTTTTAGTGAAAAGAGTAATTTAGTAAAACATAATCGTACACACACCTGTGAAAGGCCTTTCAAGTGTGAAACATGTCAGTTTAGTTTTAGTAAAAAGAATGCTTTAGTCAGTCATATTCGTACACGTGTGTGTACGAATATGACTGGTGAAAAGCCTTTCAAGTGTGGAACATGTCAACAAAGTTTTAGTGCAAAGGGTACTTTAGTAAAACATATTCGTACACACACTGGTGAAAAGCCTTTCAAGTGTGAAACATGTCAGCAAAGGTTTAGTCAAAAGGCTAATTTAGTAATACATAGTCGTAAACACACTGGTGAAAAGCCACAAATGTGAAATATGTCAGCAAAATTTTAGTCACAAGGGTCATTTAGTACAACATATTCGAATACACACTGGTGAAAAACCTTACAAATGTGGAATATGTCAGCAAAGTTTTAGTCAAAAGGATAATTTAGTACAACATACTCGTACACATACTGGTGAAACATCTTTCAAGTGTGAAACATGTCAGCAAAGTTTTAGTGAAGAGAGATATTTAGTAAGTCATACTCGTATACACGTTTAAGTGTGAAACATGTTCGCAAAGATTTAGAGAAAAGGCTAGTACTCGTATATTATCAACTACCTCACAAGTGTGTAATATGTCAGTGTAGTTTTAGTCAAAAGGTTAATTTAGTACATCATATTCGTAAATACACTGGTGCCTTACAAATTTGGAATATAGGTAGGTATCAGAAAAGTTTTAGTGAAAAGGGTAATTTAGTAAAACATATTCCTAAACATACTGGTGAAAAGCCTCACAAATGTGTAATATGTCAGCAAGGTTTTTGTCAAAAGGGTAATTTAGTGGTAGGTAGGTACATACCTGTTCTAGCTCAACGCCTGCTCGATTACAATGAGCACATCAACGGTGCATGTAATTAGTCATAAGTAATTAATGAGGTCCTGTGTATTGTATATTCGCATGTCATTTTCACTCACTTGCCTACCATTGTTGAATCGACAATACACAAGTTTGACTAGAAGCAGCTTTTTGGAGTTTCCTTGAAGAGTCCCTTGAAATCCCGAACATTTTGGTCCATACCGAGCCGGATTAACTAAAAATCAGTGGATTACCGAAAAAAACAGTAGATTAAGTGTATTAATTAAATCATTATCGTGGAGTTTGCCGTGGAGGTTATAAACCGGCAACGTGATTTCGGACAAAGGAATTTAAGCTCATTTACGGTGTTAAGTATATTTATCTTTAAATATCATCACCCAACACTCGTTCAGGTAGTATTTAAGGATTTTAAAACTAAAAAGGTTAGTGTTTTACTTAAATACTATTAATTTAACGTACCTTTACCTATTTGCCTTGTGAATAGTTCCTTATCATTTTGTTTGATAATTATTTTGCAAATACGATTTTATGTAGGTACTTTTATTATTAAAGTTAATAGTAGTAGGTACAGTAGATCTTTTGCTACATTTATAATTGTATAACTGCATTTCATCGAAATATTCATACTCATTAATAGTAACTAGGTACCTAATTAGTGCATAGGTATCTTGGTGTTGTTATGTTTGTTGGTGTTAAATATGTAACAAGACTTATTTTGTCTTTATTTACTTAAATTCAACCGTACTAGTCAATTTAATAAGTTATTTATAGTGTATTGCCTTTATATTATTCCGACGTTAAGTCATTAAGTGTCTAGGGTTTGAGTAATTTATTTGGATTAAGTAATATTCTACATTTTAATCACATTTTGTATTTACATTATATACAGCAGTAGATAAGTAGTGACGCTTTACAGTAGGTATTTACATTGTTAGTTAAATTGTTAACCATAGTAGCTATCGTACCTAAGTTAAGTTATCTATTATAATTATACCTAAATCGTTATACAAATTACAGGTTGATAACACTCGATTCCCAGGCTTATTCCACAAATCCCCCCTAAAAGCCCCCTTAGGGGGGATAAGTGGAATATAAAATTAAAAGTCTAGAATTCCCCCCTGACAATCCCCCTTGAGGGGGAAAACTGGAATCGAAAAATATACTTATTCCAGAAATCCCCCCCAAAAGTGCTCACTGAGGGGGAAAACTGGTGTCTAAAAAATTAAGTCTAGAATTCCCCCCCTGATAATCCCCCTTAGGAGGAAGAACTGGAGTCTAAAAACACACCTTCACACCTTCCAGAAATCCCCACTGAGGTACAAGGAGAAGGCCGCCAAGCGGGCCTTCGTAGATATAGTCAATGAAGCTAAATATAAAATTTATATACAATTCTTTGAACTACTTTAAATAGGCAGACAAGTTTGTTGTTGTTTGTTTATTTAAGTTATCTGGATGCGCCCCGCGGTGTCACCCGCGTAAGTCTCGATCCCGTAGGAATATCGGGATAAAAAGTGTATTCTATCTCCTAATCCAGGTACAAGATAACGTAAAAAAAAACCGGTTCAACCGTTTCGTCGTGAAAGTGTAGGTAACAGACATCTATTATTATCAATTATTTTTTTATTTTTACTCTTAATCACATTTTATTATAAAATTCTGTTAAAAAAATACTGATTAAGTATATGATTATTATGTTGTCGAATCACTGTTTTTTTTATTTACTTAAAGAACGTACAAATTAAAACTAGAAATAAGGGGGGAAAAGTGGAATAAACCAAAATAAAAAGGGGCATTTCGGGATTTTTTTTACATTAAGGTGCACTTTTCCCCCCTAGGGATAATCTCTCAGGGGGGAAAAGTGGAATAACTAAAAATGACAAGGGGCCTTTCTGGACGATTTTTACATTAGGGTCCAGATTTCCCCCCTGAGGGGGATTCTCTTAGGGGGAAAAGTGGAATAACCCGATTCCCAGTATGTCCGAAGAAAAAGAACTAGTTAAGAAGCGAGGAAGCTACTAGGGACGTTTAACTGCATTTATTAATTTCCTTGATGCATGGAGTGACAAGGAGTTTACTAGTTGTGAGGTCATTGAGTTACGGATGGGAAAAATCGAGGCTTTGTACGAGCAATACCATGAGGTACAATTGCGATTAGAATGTCTGGTAGAAGATGTCAAAGCTCAATTTTCTGAACGTGTTGAGTTCGAGTCACAGTAGGTACTACAAAGCACTGTCTAGGTCACAGGAGTTGTTAAGTAAGTACAATAATGATAATGAGTCGATGACTAGCGACATATGTACTCGTATCAGTCTACGTAAGCCAGTTAAGTTGCCCACGATACAGCTACCTAAGTTTAATGGGAGTTATAGCAATTGGTTGGAGTTTCGTGACACATTTACTAGCCTCATTCACAGCAATGACGAAATTGATGAAATAAACAAATTCCATTATTTGCGAGCCTCTCTGGAGGAATCTGCTGCTGTTGTAATTCAAGCATTCGAGTTTTCTGCAAGCAATTACGATATAGCTTGGAACCTTGTTTGTGATCGTTTTGATAATAAACGATTATTAATACAAAATCATGTGTCATCCTTGTTTAATTTAAATTATATTGGAAAGGAGTGCTGTGTTGCGTTGAAAGGTTTGATTGACCAACTTAATAAAAATCTCCGTGCGCTGGACTCATTAGGTGAGCCCATCAAGTATTGGGACACTTTATTAATTTACATTGTGACTAGGAAACTAGATCAGGTAACTTATCGTGAATGGGAACAGCATAAAGGTCATATAGATAAAGATAGCACGATAACATTTGATGCATTCATTCAATTAATTCACACCCGCGCTGAATTGTTAGAAACATTGGAAATGACACGAAATAGCAATAATTCTGTAGCTACCATGCATCACAGCACATCACAGCACATAACGTTTTGACTTTTCTGCATGAAGAAACATTTGAAGCAACCAGCTCTGAGAAGAACTATGTATAACGTTTTGACATTTCCCGTAAAAGAAACAGAGAATAGTTCTGAAAAGAACTGTTGTTATGTTTTTTGACAAACTGCGAAGAAACGAGAAGAAAGCTTCGAGTCGCGGCGTCTTCCTATCGCCGCGCCCAAACAATCACACGCAGATATTCACGCAACGGCGGCTGCGTCGAAATGGAAGTGCGCGACGACTGACGACCACGCACTTATATTTATGCATTCAATAGCGCGGCGCGCGAGCGCGGGAAACACACACGCGCCCCCTCGCGGAATTCACGTGACAATAGTTCAGTGTGATGTGATTGGTTGTAATTACTTTGTTCCTATTGGTTATACTTTTGTAAATTTGTTGTTAAAATTAATGTACAGTTTTTTATTGGTTAAGCGAACATTATGTAAATAGTATAAAAGACGCGCTATTTTTCAAATAAATATTATTACTTTATTATTACTTCTACACTATCAACGAGTATTTTCTTCAACCTTCTGATATCTCCAAGAGTCAATCAAGATCCTCCTAACTACCGCTAAAGTGACCGCTACAGTGGTGAAAGACAGCTAAAATTCCATTCCCGCTAGGCCTAATTCAAATTCTAATAAAGTGAAATCTATGGTTGTATCACGGGGTTCTGATAATTCCGACACACAAATAAATAAAAGTGAACTAAATAATAGTTAAAATCAGAAGTGGGATTCGGACCCACGCCCACAATTTCACCTGTGTTGCCACATACACACAACAAAATAATAGGCAACGACATGCAATGTTACACAGCCATATCACAGGGTGTACACTATTTTATATGAAATTATAAGGATATTATTACAATACTTTAACAGTCTGTGGGTGAGTTATACCTATCTATTTGTCATCATCAGACGGAAGACGTCCACAGTTGGACAAAGGCCTGCCCCAAGGGGGTTGCCAAACTCCCCACGCTTGGCAGGCGTCTTGGGGATCGCAGTGAGGTTGTTAAGCACACAGAAGCCGCTGCTGCTCGACTTCCAGATTTTCCCTTTGTTGCCTTCTGCGACACCCTCGGGGATGAAATGGGGTGTACCTACTATTCTGGCCCGGACACCCCACGAGCAACCTATATTATGTACAGTTAGTGTCCCTACAATTTAGTACCTACTAGCAAACTGCGATTGTCGCATTCTGTGATCTTCTCAAAGCTTTTAATTGAGTACATCGCTGTACTTTATCAAAAACTATATCAATATGGTGTCCAAGATGAAGCTTCTGACGTAATTAGTTTATAATGTACTTCTTTAATAGGCACCAATGTATGTCCATGTCCCGTATTGATCCATGAGGTGTACTTCAAGGTTCAATACTGTGTCCATTGTTATTTTTGTTTTATACTAATAAAATAAATAAAATAAAATCTTTTTATTTCAGACATCATTTCTGTCCATAATATTGTTAGTACAACGACTTAAAAGTATGTTAGTTATATTTAAAAAACTAACTAGTAGTTTTTGTCGCCTACTGGTGCCCCTGCCCAGGGCACACATATTTGTGCTTGAACCTTGCACCAGCACGCTTAGCATGACCACGCTATATCTACAGAAGAATAGACATACTGACAGCTGAAAGAATAGAAAAGTCAGTACCTACAGTTTGTCTATTCTTCCTGTCAGTATAGTATGTCTATTCTTCCGTAGAGATAGCGTGGTCATGCTACGCGTGCATGAGGGGGCTGTGGCTGAGCACGCTCAGGATGGTGTTGGCGCAGGACAGTGTGGAAGCCGTCTGTGTGCGCGTGCGCAAACATCGCAGACGCACTACAGCAGCGTGGGAGCCCCACCAGCACCCTGAACGCGTTATTATATTGTATTCGAAGAGCGTTGATGGCCCGCTGCGTGTAGTTAACCCACAGATTGCAGGTGCAGAGTTTGGCCGAATGTCTTAAAACAGAGTCATCTTTACCTCTAAACTATACACTTGGCAAATCTGCGCGTCAACATGTTACAGCGGACCACCATCGCTCTTCTCTCCCTTTCTATGTCCCCATCGGGTTTCAAATCCTCGGTGACCACATGGCCGAAGTATTTAAACTCTCTCTCTTCGAAGAGCGACAGTATTGAGCATCACAGGTGCCACCTCCAGTTTTCGACCCATGGCTTGACATACTAAGATCTCGCTTTTCTGTATATTATACACGAGACCGTGTTGTACCCTCGTATACTCCTCACCCTCACACACGCTTTTCAGCTTTCTGAGCGCAGCTATTGATGAGCTGAGCAACACCATATCGTCTGCATAACTAATACTGTTGATACAAAGACCATCGATCGAGCATCCTACTCCGATGTCGCTCAGCTCATCAACCAGCCCGTTCACGTACAAGTTAAAGAGTGAAGGAGATGTTAACCCCCCCTTTTTTTTTTTTTTTTTTTTATCGTGGGGAAATCCTCATCCTCCATCCTCCCCGTCCGGGGAAGACGGGGGGGTGTGCCGGACTCGTACCGGCTAAAACCACCACGGTGTTCCTCGACTGACCTATGGGCGGGGGTACGGGATTCGCTCGCGCATGCACCGCGCCCCCACCAGGCTATGACCCGCCAATAACGTAGGCGGGTCCCGTCGACCTCGGCGGTCTAATTGCCGCCGAATCCTCTAGTGTGGCGCGCGCGGAACACGGCGCGCCGCCTACACGGGCCTGCTTCTCGGTCGGGTGGTGGATTGCCCCTAAGTCGACCACCCGCAGGCCGGCAACTCATGGAGGCCGGAGGTCATTAAGCGCCCTCCGGCGCCCGGTGCGTCTTCTCCTAGAGGGAAGCGAGGCAGTTTCTTCCCTCACCCTCTCTGCCGCCTCTTTTGCGTGCATGACATGCTCGCAAAAAGAGGCAACCGCCTCCCACGCACTCTCGCTCTGGACCATCGAAAGGACGATGTTCGGGAGCGAGAGGTCACCTACTGCTGCGGAGAGTTCACGGCGCTGCCCCGCCCAAGCTGGGCACTCTGCCAGCGTGTGCTGCGCCGTGTCCTCCAGGCAATCTCCGCAGTGGTGACACCCGGGCGATTGTTCGCGGCCTATGCGACACAGATACTTCCCGAAACAGCCATGTCCGGTCAGTATCTGCGTCAGCCGGAACGTGAGGGCGCCGTGTCGGCGCCCTAACCAATCCTCCATGACGGGTCTTACCGCCGAAATTACGGCGTGCCCTGCGCTGGGGTTGAGAAGTCGTCCCTCCCATTCCGCCGTTAGGATCACTCGGAGCTCGGAGCGGCGCCGCGCGTACTCCCGCGGCACCGGTCGTATACCCCGCTCCCGCGCCTCCCCGCTCCATTCATAAAGTGAAGCGAGGGCTTTCGCTTCGAGATCCCACGGCGGAGATCCGGCAAGGAGGCTCGCTGCCTCAAAGGAGATCGTGCGGTATCCCCGAACCACTCTGACGGCCATCGCTCGCTGCGGACGACGCAGCACTGCGATATTGCGGGCCGCCAGGTTCTCCGCCCATACTGGCGCCCCGTAGAGCGCCATAGACCGCACAATCCCCATATAGAGCCTCCGGCAGGCGGCGTTGGGTCCACCTAAATTGGGCAGCAAACGGGCCAGCGCACCAGCCGCACCCATGAGTTTAGGTGCCAGCCGCTGAAAGTGCTGCCCAAAGTTCCATCGACCGTCGAGGACGAGTCCTAGGTACTTCATCGTCGACTCGACGCCGATGCGAACGCCTCCCACCACGATATGAGAGCCCGGAGGTGGTCCACGCCGTGGCCCATGAAAGAACAGGGCCTCGGACTTGTTGAGGGCCACCTCTAGGCCCAATCGCCGGATCCTTCCCACGACCTGCGCAACCCCAGCGGTTGCCAAAATCGTCGCCTGCTGGTGCGTCTTCCCGCGCGCTACAACGAGCGTGTCGTCGGCGTAACAAATGACACCAACGCCGCGGAGAAGCGCACCACGCAGCACCCAGTCGTAGCCGATGTTCCAGAGGGGCGGTCCTAAGACGGAACCCTGTGGAACACCGCACGACATCTCTCGCCGACCCCAGCCATCCCGACCCCGGTAGATGATGGCCCTGTCCGTCAAATAGGCCCCAATGATGCGACGGAGGTAGTTCGGCACTCTATGATAGACGAATGTTAACCCCCCCTGTCTCACTCCACACTCCAACCTGTACCTACTCGTCAGAAAGTTTTCCAAGCCATTTGACCTGGTTAGTTTGGCGGTCATAACAATATTTAAAAATATTAATTGTCTCACCCGGCACACCTGTATCTTTCAATTTACGCCAGAGTAAATCATACCTAACCAGGTCAAATGCCCTGGAAAGGTCAAGAAAGGCAGCATACACAGGCGTGCTCCTATCTGTAAGTAGGTATAATAAGAGTCTGCTTGAGAGACGTAACCGCACATTCTGTCGAAAGTCCTTGTCTAAAACCGAACTGTGCGTCGTTTAAATTTAGGTGTTTTTTAAACTGTATCTTTAAGCAGGTCATCAAGTACTTTAAATGTGGTTGTAGCTAATGATATCGGGCGGTAGTTGCACTTGTCGGAAATATCTCCAGTCTTTTCCTTTATGAATGAGCGAACCATGATATTTCTTAAAGTATGACTAAAAGCAGATAATATGCCAAGTTATAGTAAAAAATAATTAACAATTTTGGATACAATCTCAGTCTGCCTACGAAGTATATTTAGGTAGATAGAGGTCGAAGTATGGAACACTCAGACGGCATATCGGAGGAAAAAAATAAAGGTTAATTTCTTCCTTTTACAAATTTACTCTCAAGTTAAGTCATAGTACACAACAAAAATAATACTTACGTGTTTTTAAGTATCTAAGTATATACTTACTGAAATGAATGAGTGAGTGAGTGGAATGAATTATAAGAGCACTCATACTGCCGGAGTGCGGAATGAATGATCCAAATAAATCGTAATAAATTTGGAACGGGTCGTGCAAGTGAATTCCCCAATTGTTAATAGTTTTTAACTATTTTTAACAATTATTCAATACTAGCTTCTACCCGCGGCTTCGCCCGCGTACAAAGTAACTTTCCCAAGAAACAATTTTATCCAAATTAATCCAGGAAATGGTTTATCTATGTGCCAATTTTCATCCAAATCTGTTCAACGGTTTACGCGTGATTGAGTAACAAACATCCAAACATCTTCACAAACTGTCACATTTATAATACTAGTAGGATTGAAATAAGAAGAGCCAAGGCTATATATTCTGAGATATACATTAAGACGTTTTCTCAAAGCACGCGATTTGAGTGATCCACTTTATTGACCATATCATTTTTATCTCGGGTTTAAGAAAGTTTTAACTTCGCCGTAATGTTTTAACTATTTCTAACTAAAACCTTCCTCGATTTTTGTTAAATTTGAAGAGCGGATCACTCAATCCAACATGCACATTTAAAAACTTCTGTCTAGCCTCTCTGTGAGCGTCACGAACATACTTGTTCCAGCCGACAATATGACGACCGCGGTGCTGTCCCCCGCTACCCCCACCACGACCCACATAGCTATCATCAGCCGCCTCTCGTAACGTTGTCACAATGTCACCATAAAGCGTGTCTATCGCTGCCAAGTGATCCTTGCCGGTATTACTACACATGGTATTTCACAAATGATGGAACAGGGTATTTTCCCAAAAAAATGTAATTAGTCCGTCAGATTATCGAAAAATATTGGATACCTACGTATTTTTAACCAACTTCAAAAAGCAAAACTTCAATTCGAATGTTTATATATATTTTATGTATGTTCGGTCATAACTCTGTCTGAGTGTATAATGCACTCGTGCGTAGCAAGTTAGAATCCAGCTCCTGCGTGTGGAATCCTCACGAAGGTACCTACGCGCTTTTACTCGAAAAGGTGCAAAAAGCTTTCCTTAGGTTTTTATATAAGCGCATACATGGCTATTATCCATACCCATATCCAACAAGATTTCTGCTGGGATGCCTTGGATATAATTCTCTAGAGGAAAGGCGAGCACGAGATCAACTCGCTACAGCTTGTAAAGCGTTTCGTGGCACTATTGACGCGCCTGATGTGCATACTCTGGCTTGCTTCTTTGCCCCAAGCAAGTACTGCCGCGGCAGAAAGCACTGTTAAAATTGTTATCAAAATAATGTTTTGAACATAGATCAAAGAGTATAATAGACATAGATACTATTCCTGTCATCTGGTATTAACTCTATAGAAGTGTACAACATTGTCTATGCCTAAGTGAATAAAGTTTCCTGTCTTTGAACAACCTCCTCGCGTGTTTCATTAGCAGTGTGACCATTTGTGGCAGATTTCTGCCATTTTGGCAGATTTCGCTCCTAAATTTTGTTTGTGGCAGATCATGCTGACGATTTACAAAACTGGCAGATTTCGGCAGATTTAAAGAATTCAAGAAAATTCATAATACCTAATATGAATTTTCAATGAATTCATCTTTTCTTAAAGTTATTAGATGAGGTTTTATATATCATTAGATTACAAATGATTTTATCGAACTGGCAGCTTCTGTTTCATGGCTAAATTACACTGGAATTTCCCGCTTGTTCTGTTTTTAAACAAGTGCGCCATATGATTATGAACTGTAATCTAACTGAAATAGTGTTCATATTTATATCTTCTTTATTGATTTGGTTTCCAATCAACTTTTGATTTGACTTCATTCTCTTTTGATGTGTATCGTTTTCGGTTCTGTGTAATGAATAATTAATTATGAAGAGAAAATTCGTTCTTGTCGACCTTAGTGGGAGCAAAATCCCTTGCTTTCTTCTTGGTCGAATCGAGGGCTTAGGATGACCAGGACGTTGCATTTTGTAAAGCTTGCAAAATTATAGCCGCGAATGGGGCTAGAAAATATCCAAACATTTCAAATTTCGCGAAAGCGTCTGCATGTTTGCCGATATTCAACGCTTCGTACGAAAGAATCTTCTCTCAGGTGAATTTAACAAATCAAAAATAAGGAATAGCTTCCTAAATCAACATGTGTCAGCTTTAAGAGGGGATTAAGGAACACGGAGGCTGTGTCTCCTTTAAACCAACTAAAAACATGATCAAAAAGACATCATCAAAATCAATGTAACACCGAAAATGACGAAAATTTGGTGGCAAAGGCGGATACGGAGAGGAAGTAGTGTATAGGTATAATAATGCATAAGAAAATTGTTAAATATTTTTGTTGATTAAAAAAATTTCATTGAATTCGTTGTGTATTTTTGTTCCGTTTCCATGAAGGCATATTTTAGGCATTTTTGGCGCCAAGTGTGGCAGATTTTGGCAGATTTTTTGCCTAGTCTGTGGCAGATTCGCCATTTATAAGATGGTCACACTGTTCATTAGGTTATGGGCCCAGACTCATCTTTTTAAAATTATTAAGTAATAAAATAGTTAGATTGTGCTCTAAAAGTAATAATGTCGACGTCGGGCTACCTAGTCAATGTGCCGAAGCTAAAAGGTCGCGAAAATTACGACGATTGGGCGTTCGCGACAAGCAATTTTTTGCTCCTCGAGGGAATTGACTTAGAAAAACTACCAACGGAAATCAGTGAAGCTGAGATGAAGAAAGCCAAAGCCAAACTCGTGATGACTATTGACTCCTCATTGTACGCGCACATCAAGAGTGAAACTACAGTGAAAGGTGTATGGGACAAATTGAAGCAATTGTTTGATGATACAGGGTATCAACGAAAAATCAGTTTGCTTCGAACGTTAATTTCAATTCGCCTTGAAAACTGCGATTCCATGACAAACTACGTATCTCAAGTAGTGGAAACGGCGCAGAAATTGAAGGGGACAGGTTTTGAGATCACTGATGAGTGGACTGGATCGTTACTTTTGGCGGGAGTCCCAGATAAGTTTTCACCAATGATAATGGCGATCGAACATTCCGGAATCGCCATTAGCTCTGACGTCATCAAGACAAAGTTACTCGACATGTGTGAGGAGGTTGGCACTACTGGAAAAGACACTGCCTTTTGGTCAAATAAACAGCGGTGGAAAAGTGGCAACACTAACCGCGGTGTCAAATCATCACAAACGTCAACGTCAAATAGTGACAGTTCAAACAGTAAACAAATAAAATGCTATAATGAAAAAGCGCGGGAAACTTCGAACTTGTCGGACGCGTCCTATTTATAACTTCATTGAAAATTTGTTTAAAATTGTGTAAATATCATAAGATCAGTAGTAGTAGTATTTTTAGTAGTCATTTACTTTTAGTTTGTTTGTATATACTTCAGTACCTGGTAAGTCAATTTAATTATTTAGTGGGAAAATGGACGAACCGCCTGACCCGGGGGGCTCCGTCCCCCCGGCAGGCATGTTTATTACAATTAACTCAAATGAATCGGGCATGGACACCGATGGGTCGTGTACGACCCGAAATTTAAAAAGGAGTCGCGTACAGGTGTGCAAACATTGTAACAAGCGTCGTCGTACAAAAAAACACCACGGATCTGTGTCTTCGGGTTGTGGTTGCACAGACTCTACAAATGTTGAATCGGAACCAATAATTTCTGTTCCTAATGTAATTCCCGCAATCCCTGCTCCCTCTCCACTTATTCCCCCTACACAAATAGGAAGAAAACTTTACGAAAAGTCTGATATCGCTCCTTTTGTCATACATGTACAAAAAAATGTTACATCTCCAGATGATGGAACCACACTGCATCCAGTCACTTTCGGTAAGTTCCTTAAGCAAAACGCCTTTCAAAATATAATAAATGGCAGTCTAAAAAAAATTGGCCGTAATAAAATGTCAATATCGTTTATTAGTTATCTGGATGCTAATTCTTTTATCACACATAAATGTCTTGACAATTACAATTATAAGGCCTTTATACCAACTTTTAATGTCACCAGAATGGGTTTAGTGCGTGGTGTACCTGCGGAATGGTCTCCGGAGGAAGTTATTGAAAATATAACTGTGCCAATTGGTTGTGGTCCTATATTAAAAGTAAGGCGCCTTAACTTTAAATCCCTAGTAGATGGTTCAACCACCTGGAAACCATCACAATCCATAGTTGTTACTTTTGATGGGCAGGTTTTACCTAAAAGAATTTTTATGTGCTACAATGCTTTACCCGTAGATCTTTATATTTTCCCTACTGTTCAATGTTTTAACTGTTGCCGCTTTGGTCACACTAAACTTCAGTGCAGGTCCAAACCTCGCTGCTATAAATGTGGTCAAGGCCACACTGGCGACAGCTGCGAAAGAGAACAAGAAAGTGCATCTTGCTGCCTTTGTTCTGGTTGTCATTTTGCAACTTATAAGTCTTGCCCAGAATTTTCTAGACAAAAATCAATTAAAACTTATATGGCACAAAGTTCAGTTTCATACGCGGAAGCATCAAAAGTACATCCCCCAGTAAGTAAATCATATGCTGATACACTTTTATCTTCTCCTTCCAAAAACTTTTCTGATACTCCATCAATCTTCTCACCTAATAGAATGCCTGTATCAAGTAGTTATAAAAAGACTGTCTTCCTTAAGCCTCGCTCTCCCCCCAAATCTGTCCAAGGCTATAATAAAGAGGCACACAATGCCATTATTAAAGATTTTGACATTCCTCAACCATTGAATGGTTGTGCTTTCTCTAATAATCTCAATAAAGAAGAAAAAGAAACAAATTTTTCAATAAACGACTTTCTTTCTGCATTACACAATCTTCTCTCTCAGTTTAATATTTCACCGTCCAACGCTGCACCTTCTTTTAATATATCTCAATCCATTCATAATGGACAGCACATCAAAAATACTCCAGTGGAACTGCCGCAGTCTAGTAAACAAAAAGAGTGATGTTATATATCTTTTAAACAAACATGACCCATTTGTCTTTGCCTTAGCAGAGACTTGGCTCAAACCTTATCATATTTTCAAAATTAATGGTTATATGACCATTAGAGAGGATAGATCTGATGGGTATGGCGGGGTAGCTATACTTATCAAGAATTCTATCCCATTCTCTATCATTACCTTACCTCCTCATAGTGAGGAAATTTCAATTGTAGCAATAAAAGTATATCATACTTGTCTTGTATCTATTTACATACCTCACCCTTCTTCTTCTATACTTCAAGAGATAAATAATCTCTGTTCATTTCTTCCTAAGCCATTTTTAATATTGGGGGACTTTAACTGTCACCATCAATCATGGGGTTGTTCAACTTCAAATTGTTATGGGGATGAATTACTAGATATAATAGACTTACATAACTTATGCATCTTGAACTCAGGATCTGCCACACGGCGTTCAGATCCCAACCAGAACCAAAGTGCAATAGACCTTTCTATCTGTTCTCCAAACTTAGCTTCTTCATTAACTTGGCATACCCTGACCTCCACTTATGGTAGTGACCATTTTCCAATAGTAATTTCTTATCCTCTTTCCAAATCAAATGCGTCAGTAAGGAGATCAAACTTAAAACATAAACTACCTAATAAAAATAATAATGACTGGGACAAATTTCGAGACATAGTTAATACAAAACTTTGTTCCTTGCCAGTAATTTCTGACAGTAATGAAAATAGTTGTGCTGAAGCTTTAGCGCACTTATTAATTGCAGCAGCAGATGAAGCTTTCCCTGTAAAAAATAGCAATATTAATTCCATTCCCTCGCCTCCATGGTGGGACTCGGAGTGCACAGAAGTAGTTAAGAAACGCAAAGAGGCTGAATACAATTATAACCTCGATATGTCTGACATTAACTTTGAATTCCTTTCTAACATTATTATAGAAACTCGCAAACTATATAAGAAGAAAAAATTTGAAGGTTGGCGTAACTTTTGTTCATCCATTTCACCAAATACTCACCCCACAATTGTTTGGCGCAATATTCGTAGATTTAGGTCGATATACAACAACCCCTCAACTATTCCTGACTCTTTGGCCTGTGACTTTTTAAATAAATTAGCTCCTCCATGGGTCCCTGAGGCCATTAACCTGAACTTGTTACCTGTATTAAATGACCAAAACACTCACACGCCGTTAGAATTACCATTCTCTCTTACTGAATTAAAGGGTATTATTTATAAAACTAAAGATTCTGCCCCTGGCATTGACGGCATTCCGTATTCGTTCTTTGCTCATGTAAATGATGACGTACTGAGATATTATTTAGAACTTATTAATTCTATTATGTACACAGGAAACATCCCTGTCGAATGGAAACGTCAATTAGTATTGCCATTCCTAAAACCAAATAAAACACCATCTGATGCTTCTTCATACCGTCCCATAGTTTTGTCGTCAATTCTGATGAAATTAGCAGAACACTTAATAAAAAATCGTCTAGAATGGTATGTTGAAAGTAAGGGTCTATTAGCAGAATCACAATATGGTTTTAGAAAAGGTAGAAGTACCGCTGACTGTTTAAGCATTTTATTAACTGATATTCGGTTAGCCTTTTCTAATAACCAATCCACCATTGCAGTTTTCTTAGATGTCAATGCAGCTTATGATAACGTTGTATTATCAGTTTTACAAAATAAATTAAATGCCTTGCAAGTTCCATTGAATCTGTCGAATTTTATTATTAAAATCTTATCTGAACGTTCTGTTATCATGTTAATTGGAGATCAAGAGGTCTCTCATCTTGTGTGGAGAGGTCTCCCACAGGGTTCTGTGCTCAGTCCCCTTTTGTACAATATTTACACTTTTGATTTAGACTCGTCTTTAACTAACCAAGTTCAGGTTCTTCAATATGCTGATGATTTATTATTATATTCTTCAAATCAATCTGTTGAACAAGCTAGCTTTGCTATCAATTCTGCTCTGTCTACTTTAGAATCGTGGGTACATCTAAACGGTTTAGATTTATCTACATCTAAAAGCACAGCCGTTTTATTCACCCGGAAGAGAAATACCCCCTTAATAAATCTTGTGTACAAGGAAACCCCTATTCCCGTTAAGGATAAATTCAAATATTTGGGTGTATTCTTAGACTCTAAACTAAGTAGCGCTCCTCACTGTGATTATGTTGTTAATAAATGTGAAAAACACTTAAACATGTTAAGATGCCTTTCTGGTGTGTGGTGGGGTGCTCACCCTTTTTCTTTAAAATTAATTTATAATGCTATTATCAGAAGCACTCTTGACTACGGAATGTTTGTTCTAGAGCCTGGTAGTATTATATCCTTTAAAAAATTGGATCGCATCCAGTCTAAAGCATTACGCATTATTTCTGGTGCCATGAAATCTAGCCCCATTAATGCACTCCAAGTTGAATGCGGGGAAGCCCCGTTATATCTTAGGAGACAATTATTATCTGACAATTATTTATTCCGGATCTTTCAGCTCTCAAGTCATCCGCTCATTCCCAAACTGATCTCTTTATTGGCGCAAATTGAATCCTCAGATTACTGGTCCCATAAACGTGCTCCTTGTTTAGTTGTTAGCTATAAAAAAATCCTTTCTCTTTCTTCTCCGACTCACCGTTCCAATAAACTTCCCTTATTTAGCAGTAGTTATGAGAGTTTACAATTCAGTCCAGAAATAAAGTATGACTGTGTAAGTAAGTCCGATCCCAATTGCTATTTAGTTTTTAATGATTTCCTGGATGAACACTTAGAGTACCACCATATATTTACAGATGCTGCCAAGCGTTCTCTGATGGGTTGTGTTGGGATAAGTACTTACCATTCCCAATACAATATCGTACAAAAAGTAAAATTACCACCGGAGACTTCCGTTTTTACGGGGGAATGTTTCGGCATTTTAAAAGCCATTGAATATCTCCGAATTTTTAAACTTAAAAAAACAATCATATTTTCTGATTCTCAAAGTGCTCTTCTAGCCATCAGTAAATCCCCTTTGGAATGTAAGACACAGTGTCAGGTCGTTTATTTGATAAGAGAATTGGCGTTCAGAACTATCTCCGAGGGTAATATTTTGCAATTTGCTTGGATTCCTGCACATGCTGGAATCAATGGCAATGAGGTGGCCAATGCACTTGCCGGTGATGCGGTGCAGTGTGGGGATTTAGTACCGTATTTAAATTTTTATAATGATCTCATGACCCTACCGAAAACTTTTCTCCGGGATACCTGGAAGGTAGCATGGGATGCTGGCAGCAAATTTAAGGGACATAATTATTCTCTAATTCAACCCGATGTTTCAGAAAAAGCGTGGTTCGGTAAGGCGAAGTTTGGTAAGATGGAGACTTCTATTTTAATACGGATGAGATTAGGTCACGTTTGCTCTCCAGCCCATCTTGCCAAACTTCACATCATCGACGACCCCATTTGCGAATGTGGCACTGACGTAGGTGATTTAAATCATATTTTGTTCTCCTGTCCCTTATATGACCATTATTCCTTCCTTAGTAACCTTGTGTTCCTCCGTATTCCTTTTCCTACTTCAATATTTTCATTACTTTGTACTAATAGCTTTCCTGTATATAAATGTATAGTCTCATTCATTACTGTAAATAACATAAAGTTGTAAGTTATATAGTTCTCATTGCCATTTTCCTTCACTACTTTTTTTTCCCTATTTCATAAATATTAATACCTAGGTGACTGATCTTATTTTTATCGTACACACTCCCAAATTCCGTAATTATTAATTTTATTTCCGTTTCCCTACCTTTGTTCCCCACCATGTAAATAACTACTTGAAATTGGCTAAATGCACAAACCGTGCGAAGCCAGAAGAAAAAAAAAAAAAAAAAAAAAAAAATGCTATAATTGTAAGAAAATCGGTCATTACAAGAATAAATGCCCCGAATTAAAAACTAAGAAAACTTTAAATGCTTTTAGTGCTGCGTTTTTCAATGGGAATTTTAGCACAGAAGACTGGTACATCGATTCGGGCGCAAGCGCACACATGACTGCAAATCGAGAATGTTTACTGCGAACCAGACCTGTGCATGAAAACAAAGAAATAGTAGTTGCAAATCAAATGACTGTGTCTGTTGTAAGTGTTGGTGAAACACAGATAACAACATGCGTAAACGGTTCTCAGCATGATGTGATAGTGAAAAATGTTTTGTACATACCAAAGCTCACAACAAACTTACTCTCAGTTAGCCAATTAATAGCAAATGGCAACAGAGTAACTTTCAAAAAGGATGTCTGTTTGATATATAATAAAGTAAATGAGCTTATTGGTGTTGCATGTTTAACCAACGGTGTGTACAAGTTAGAAATACTAAAATCAGAGAACTTGTTATCTGCTATGACATTGTGGCATAGAAGGCTAGGACATATAAATAGTAAGTGCCTAGAGAAAATGAAAGAAGGTGCTGTGGAAGGGGTTTCTTTTGACAAGAAAGCTGACATACGAATCCAGAACTGTGAAGTGTGCTGTGAAGGAAAACAGACACGTTTACCTTTCCCATCTGCTAATCATAGAAGTGATATACTACTGGAAGTAATACACTCAGATTTATGCGGGCCGATGGAGACCAAATCAATTGGACAGGCAAAGTACTTTCTTCTGTTCGTGGATGATGCCAGCAGAATGACTTATGTCTACTTCTTAAAGGAAAAGAACCAGGTCTTCCAGCATTTCAAAGAATTTAGAGTTTTGGTTGAGAATCAGACGGGAAACACGATAAAAACATTGAGAACAGATAACGGAGGTGAGTTTTGTTCACGAGAGATGGAAAACTTCTTGAAACAAACAGGAATCGTACATCAGAAGACTAATCCTCACACTCCAGAGCAGAATGGACTCTCAGAAAGGTTCAACAGAACTGTGGTTGAACGGGCTAAATGTTTATTGTTTGAAGCAGATCTCAACAAAAGCTTTTGGGGAGAAGCAGTAAACACTGCAGTATACCTCATGAACAGAACGCCAGCCGCCAGTTTAGGCATGATGACACCATTCGAGAAGTGGACAGGCAGGAAGCCAGACCTGAGCCATGTCAGAATATTCGGAAGTAAAGTAATGGTGCATGTACCCAAAGTTCAAAGACAAAAATGGGATAAGAAGGCTGAAAAATTAATTCTGGTTGGGTATCCAGATAATGTGAAAGGATACAGGTTATATAACCCAAAAACTAGAAAGATTACTACAAGCAGGAATGTTATTATTATTGAAAAAGAAAATTCAGGCACAGCTCAAGTAGTAGTAAATAATGAAGGAGAAAATAAAGAGGAAATGCCAGAGAAAGATAAAAATTCAGAAGTAGATGAAAGTCTAACAGAAAATTCAGTTATAGACCCAAACGATTCTACATACATCTGTGACTCGTCAAGTTCCCAAGACGATTCATATCAATCAATGCCTGAAACTGAAAATGACTCAATCTTAAAAGAGGAAGCTCAAATTGTGGAGGTTAGTAAGCGTAAAAGAAAACCAGTAGAAAGATATGGCATGACTAATCTTTGTGTTTTGGACCAGCTGGAAGCTTGTGGTGAAGAACTCAGCTATGAAGCAGAAATGAATGGACCAGAGAAGGAGCAGTGGGAACAGGCGATGACAGAGGAACTGAAGGCTTTCGACGACAATCAAGCATGGGAATTCATTGACAGGAAAGAAGCTGATAGGGTAGTGCAGTGTAAATGGGTTTTTAAGAAAAAGTTCGAAAGTAATAATAAAGTGCGTTATAGGGCTAGGCTGGTTGCAAAAGGTTTTACTCAAAAAGAAGGTGTGGACTACACAGAGACATACTCACCAGTGCTTCGTTACTCTACATTAAG
Source organism: Charanyca ferruginea (assembly GCA_947361185.1). Lineage (NCBI taxonomy): Eukaryota > Metazoa > Arthropoda > Insecta > Lepidoptera > Noctuidae > Charanyca > Charanyca ferruginea. Next base: position 2,656,755 of record OX376081.1, on the reverse strand, counting down.
ACTTTTATTTGCTTTAAGTGTGAAACTTAACTTTAAAATTACTCATTGGGATGTCACTACAGCTTTTCTAAATGGTTACCTGAACGAAAATGTATACATGCAAGCTCCTCCTAACTTAGATTGTAAAGAAAATTGTGTTCTAAAATTAAAACGAGCAATTTATGGTTTGAAACAATCAGCCAGGGCTTGGAATATGAGAATAAATGATTGTTTATTAAAGTCCAACTTTGTAAAGTCAAAATTAGAACCATGTTTATATATAAAAAGGTGTATAAAGGAACATATTATTATTATTATAGCAATTTTTGTAGATGATTTTTTCATATTTTCTAATAATAATGATATGGTAAATGAGATTAAGATTGTTTTGATGCAAAAATTTAAAATAAAGGACTTGGGTCAGTTAAAACAATGTTTGGGCATTAGGATAAAAATGTATGAAAATGGCAGTATTTCCTTAGATCAAAAACAATTTGTGGATCACATTTTAAATAAATTCAGTATGACAAATTGCAATGTTGTTGATACTCCCGTTGAGAGTAATCTAAAGCTGGAGAAAAGTATAGAAGTTTGTAAACAATACCCTTATCAACAATTGATAGGAAGCTTAATGTATCTAAGCGTTTTAACTCGCCCAGACATCTCTTATAGTGTAAGTTTTTTGAGTCAATTTAATAATTGTTATTCGCTCACCCATTGGAAGCATGCAAAACGAATATTAAGATATTTATGTAAAACTAAATCTTATGGACTGATGTTTAGTAAAGATAATTGTAACTTAGAAGGTTTTGTTGATGCAGACTGGGCCTCAAATATCTTGGATAGAAAATCCTATACAGGTTTTTGCTTCAAGTTCTCAGGTTCTGTTATCTCATATGAATGTAAGAAACAACAGACTACAGCTTTGTCCAGTACAGAAGCCGAATATATGGCGATCACGGAGGCTTGTAAAGAGGCTATATATTTAAAAAACTTGTTGAATGAGATTGTAGACTTTTGTAATTATACTATTACGTTGTACAATGATAATCAGGGGGCTCAGAAGTTGACAGAAAATCCATTGTTCCATAAACGCACTAAGCACATTGATGTGCGTCACCATTTTGTTAGAGAAGCTGTTGCTAACAAACTTGTAAAAATAGTTTATCTACCAACATCTGAAATGCCCGCAGACCTACTGACTAAAGGGTTGAGTAGTGTAAAACATAACTATTTTGTTAAAAAACTAGGTATTTATAGTATTGTTTGATGGCTGTATGTTTTTTAGATTATTTAGTTATAGGTAAGTACTGAATTTACCAAGTTTAGATTATTTTGATAAGTGGAGGTGTTAAAATTGTTATCAAAATAATGTTTTGAACATAGATCAAAGAGTATAATAGACATAGATACTATTCCTGATTTCCTGTCATCTGGTATTAACTCTATAGAAGTGTACAACATTGTCTATGCCTAAGTGAATAAAGTTTCCTGTCTTTGAACAACCTCCTCGCGTGTTTCATTAAGCACAGGCTATTTGCTGTCCCTCCTTGCCGCACTGTTGCGCGTGCTAAGTCCCCAGTACCTCGCACTCTGGCTGCACTTAATGATCTCTTGGATTCTAATCCAACTAACGATCTGTTTGCGGATGAATGGACGAAGATTTTATTGGTGTGTCAGAAGTACTGTGAGAGGAATGGATGAATGTGAACCTAAACTTAATTAAGATGTTTATTTTTATTGTTTTTGTATCTGTCTTTGTGTTTTCCTTTTTCTTTTCTCTTCTATAACTAATATCATCTGTCTTTAATTATTGTAAGTGGTGTAAACCGTGGTAATTAAAGTAAAAATAAATAAATAAAATAAATATATAGACGGATTTGCAAAATTATTTTTTTTGTCGATAGGGGTTTATTCCGAAATGGTCCCATATAAATTTTATCAAAATTGATACAGTCCTTTTTGAGAAAATCAACAAATTCCCTAAGAAATTACTTAGACGACGTTTTAGTTTTTTCAATCTTTGGAGGACAATCTCTTTTAAGTGTGTCGCCGTTTCTTAACGGATTTGGATGTTATGGCAACACTAAAAAGCGAAAAATAAAGTTAAAAAAAAAAAGAAAACCGCCTTCAAAAACTGAAAAGTGATAAATAACTTTAGCACAGAACACACATTACTTTACTTTCGGAAGTCGGTGGCAATACAAAACAACAAACACAAAGCCACCGCCACCGACTTCCGAAAGTAAAGTACCTGTTGGGAAATGGATTGAAACGGATGAATATAATATAGATTTAATTATAGAACCGACGAGTGAAAACAGTGAAAACAAATTACATATAAAAATTGACACGCGCACTCGTTCCTTGCTGTCATCCGAATGTCGCGGGGTTCTCATCGTATGAGCCTGCGTGCGCAGCTTATATTCCCCGCGACCCATCCGCGGCCTCTGCTGCGCAATGCGCGTGTACAGTACCTAATGTGTGTTCTGTGCTAAAGTTATTTATCACTTTTTAGTTTTTGAAGGCGGTTTTCTTTTTTGTTTTATCAAGTCAATAAAAACTGACGAAGAACGGGTTTGTGACGTCACTTCGCCAGTAAAAGTGAACTGACATAGTGATGTCACACGAGTTTTTCGACGCACTGTATCGTCTTCATTTTTTGTTAGGTAAGTAGGTACGTGAAAAAAGAAAAACACGTGTCCAATATTTTTTGGAAATCTATCTGACGGACTAATTAGATTTTTTTGGTAAAATTCCCTATTCGTGAGGGAAGGCTAATTCCCTCAGTTTATCATTACAACATTTGGTACATTTTTCTATTTGGTTTTAATCCCTGTCTCCCCATAGAACTTTATTTGTTTTGGAGAGCGGTGGTGGTTCGACAAACTGATTTTAAGCTATACTGAATCTCTAATGGACCGTGATCAAACCAAAACATGTCATAACATAGGTAGGTACCTTAACTGAAGAAACTGCCTTTAATGCTGCGTCAGTCACAATACAGTGATCAAGCCACCTGCGGCTACCGTGCGCTTCACTCACAAACGTATAGGTATTATTTATTTATTTAACGAGTAGGTACATTATAAGCTTACAGTGAAAAACCAAACCACTTAAATGCTAGAATTAATCACATTATTAGTACACGTAAATTATTTATGTCACAAGAATTAAATTAGTTAAAATAGTCACAATTCTTAAACAGATTAAAATGAATTATTGATTATTAATAGTAATCATAAATTAATGTCATAGGAATTAAATTAGTCACAAAATAACATTTAAATAGTTACAAGAATTATCAAAAAAAAAATAGAATAAAATTAAAATGAACCATTAGATTGAAAAAAAATTAAAAACAAAAATCAAGAAAATAATTTATTAAGAAAAATCAGCACACACTTTTTAAAAATGTTCAAGGTGTCAACAAATATGTCTGCATCAGGACTGCTGTCAAGATAGTGGTTAATTAAAGTAATTGCTCTTGCTGTTGGACTGTTATTGGCCTGACGTATGTGCCTTGTCGGGGGGCATGCGAGAAGCAGATGTTGCTGCCGTCCTGATATGCTCTCGCACCGACGGATTATCAATCAAAGTCAAAGTCAATTTATTTCAATTAGACCATTAAAAGGCACTTTTGAACGTCAAAAAATACCTAGGTTTATATATATTTCAGGAGCAGTAGTGCGGTATCGTGTAAAAATAAGTTTTGATTATCTATCGAAGAAAGTAAGTATTAGTGAGTTTTTTTTTTATAAACAACACCTATTAATATGTAGAACTACCGATAATATGCAAAACATATTTTTTATTCATAATACAAAGCCTTGCAATGTGTTTTGAATATTTTGATAGGGTGACCATGCCTTGTTGTTTACAGAAAACTTTCCACCTGTTGTAATAGAAATCATGTCCCAAGGATACTAAATTGAATTAAAATGAAACGAAGAGATACAAAAACATAATAATATATCTTTATTTCTTTAAAAATCACATAAATCAACGATATATACAAAACGAATATACAAAATATTTGACAAATTAAATGACCTGAAAAGACTCAATAATCTGATACTATTAGAGTTATTTTCTAACAAGTTATTATTAAAGTCACCACATACGATGATTGATTTACTACTATTGGTACTATTTTTTTTTAACACATCTTCCATTACAGAATCAAATACAAATAAATTCTGGTAACTTGGAGGTCTGTATACGCATACTATAACATGCTTATCCAGCTCAACACAGGACAATTCAATAGTGTGTTCAACCGATAATGCAATTATGATTTTTGTCCTTTACATTTAATTGAATTTTTAATTAGTATTAATGACCCCCCATGTATCATACGTTTGCGGCTGAAATGGCTAACAACACAATAATTTTCAAAATAAATAGACATCACTTGATTATCTTTTAACCAATGTTCTGTTAAACAAATAATATCATATTTGGTTTTCTCTAAAAACATTTCTATTTCCAGTAATTTGGAAGAGCAACCTTGAATATTCTGATGAAATAGTTTTAAAGTTTGTTGCTTTCCTTTAAAAGTTAAATTGACAGAAGACTTTTTTATTATTCAGTATTAATACATTATATTTGAAGGAGTCACTTCTGTTGTCTTACTTAATTAATGTTATTGCCCAATAACAGATAGTAATGCAGGATATGCATTAGTTTACGCCTCAGCTGTAAAGTATCAAAGCCGATCATTCCCGATACAAATAGTGAGGGATAGAGGAAAGGATAATATCCGTAAGTAAGTACGCTTCTAAACATAACGGCATTTTCTTAACCATAATTAACCATAATTTTCTTAACCATATTATTATGTGTGTATAATTTTTCGTCAGGATCCCATACTACTGTATTGTATTCCAGTTTACTACGCACATATGCACTGTACAGCAACTTTATAACTCTGGGATTATAAAATTGGGAAGAAGTTCTAATTATGAAGCCCAACACTTTATTTGCGTCTTTGCACACATTCCTAATGTGTTCGTGGAAATTAAAACCGCTGTCCATGGTAAGCCCTAGGTCCCGTATTGTTAGGGAAAGCAATCCGGACTATTCGAAATCCGAAAAATCCGGATATCCGAACATTCTTACTGGACTTTAAAATCCGGATTTTCTGAATATTAAGAACTGAATAATAATTTAATGGTTTAAGACATTTATTTCTTTAAAATAGAGTACAATTATTCACTTACAATGAGAAACACTGGTTGTATTGCATACAACATAAATGTTCCTTGGAAAGAGTATCTGATTCGGAACGGTATGATTGAACTTAGAAGTAGGTACAGAGGCCAGCACATCAAGCTACTACAATCTGTCAAATTTCTTTGATAGATTTTCAACTTTATTACAAAACCATAAGGTTCATATTTAATTGGGAAAATTTGACAGTTAGGTATGGCTTGATGTGATGGCGTCTGTACAATATTGTTAGTCATTAACTTATCATTCATCATCATCTTCCTGCCCTTGACCCATGTTACTTGGGGTCGGCACAACCAAGAAGCTTATTGATAAAAGTGGACCTATACTACGTTCACAATAAGATTAGACATATACACAAACCTTTTTCACAGTCCGTTCAACGGATTTTGACTTATATTGCGTTTGTAGCATGACAAATGGCAGCTGCAAAAAACAGTTGTTATTGTAACCACTTTTTTGCCTCTAATGTTATCCTTAAACCTACGGAATAGAAGTCAAAATCTGTTGAAGGGACTGTAAAAAAGGTTTGTGTGTGTCTAATCTTATTGTGAACGGAGTATAAGTGAAACAAACTGTGGGCAGACGCTCTTTCTGAATGCATACATAAGATAAAGAGAACACATATCACTGTCTCGTTTTTATGTGTATGCATTCAGAAAGAGAGCGTCTTATACGGCGCAACATATTTTCTTCTTCCATTCAGTCCTGTCAACTGTCATGCTTTCACTGACTCCTTTGTCATTCATAACATTTTTCACACAATCCATCCATGTTTTCTTCGTCCTTCCTTTCCCTCTCCATCCATCCACACTTATATTCATAACTCTTTTGGTTACATGCGTTTTATCCCTTCTCTTTACATGCCCATACCAAGACAAAAGCCCGCTACCGCGGGACCGCCCTTTTGGGTCACTAGCCTTCGCGCTTTAATGGTCACAGTTTCTAACTTAACTCTAACGTTTTTCTCAGTATAGTATTAGACCCCCCATACCACCAGGGCCTCAAGTCTGCTATTACAATAGTGTCAGAATGGTCTATCATTGATTTCATACTTGTTGATTTTGACAAGTTTGGTAACCTACTAATATAATGGCGTCATTATGAAAATCAATGATAGACCATTCTGACACTATTGTAATAGCAGACTTGAGGCCCAGGGGTATGGTGGGTCCGCACACAGGTCGGAGCAGGTCGGTATGAGCGTTCAATCATGTGATTTGATTATCCTGTGTTTTTATTTTAACCCAAAAACACACAAATATAAGAAACACCATGTTAATCAACTAAAATGGGTAGATTTGTTTATCTTCATAAAAAATCCGTAAAATCCGGATAATCCGAATTGGACCAAAAATCCGTTCCTAAAAATCCGGATTTTAAAACAGAACGGATTTGCATTCCCTACGCATTGTCGTGACACGCTCAAGTTGCTCATCGCGCAGCCTGTAGGTATTGGCGTACGAGATCTAGAAAATTATATGCTTCAATGTCTGATTCAGAGTACACACTGGTTAAAAACTTTTTCAAAATAACTGCATTATTTTGAAAAAGTTTTTAACCAGTGTGTATACGACTATGAATGACTAAATTACCCTTATAACGAAAAATACGTTGACATATTTCACATTTGTGAGGGTTTTCACCACTGTGTTTACGAATAATATGTCTTACTAAATGACTCTTCTCACTAAAACTACACTGACATATTTCACATTTGTAAGGCTTTTCACCAGTATGTGTACGAGTATGTGTTACTAAAGTACTCCTTTGACTAAAACTACACTGACATATTACACACTTGTAAGGCTTTTCACCAGTGTGCATACGAATATGGGTTACTAAAGTACCCTTATCCCTATAACTACGCTGGCATATGTCGCATTTATAAGGCTTTTCACCAGTGTGTTTACGAATATGAATGACTAAACCAGCCTTTTTACTAAAACTTTTTTGACATGTTTCACACTTAAAAGGCTTTTCACCAGTGTGTGTACGAATATGTCTTACTAAAGAACTGTTGTCACTAAAACCATGCTGACATATTTGACATTTATAAGGCTTTTCACCAGTGTGTTTACGATCATGAATGACTAAACTACTCTTTTTACTAAAACTCCGCTGACATATTACACATTTATAAGGCTTTTCACCAGTGTGCTTACGAATATGAACGACTAAAGTACCCTTTTGACTAAAACCATGCTGGCATATTTCACATTTATAAGGCTTTTCACCAGTGTGCTTACGAATATGAATGACTAAAGTACCCTTTTGACTAAAACTTCGCTGACATGTTTCACACTTGTAAGGTTTTTCACCAGTATCTGGACGATGATATTCTTTTAATTGTTTTACTTGATTTAAACTACGCTGATCACATTTGAGAGGTTTTTTGGCTTTTGTAACCGGCTTGATTGTACCACCTTGAGTACTCGCGATTATGTTTGAGTCTGATAGTATATTCTTCTTTTGCTTGTCTGTAATCGTGTTTTCAAGTTTTGTTCTTCGTAAGTCAAGCTTCTGTATCTTCGCAACGGGCACCCCTGTGGTTATAAATCTCGTAAGTACATTGTTCAATGAAGATTGGAGGATGCACATGAGTAAAAATAAAATAGGTATGAGTTATTCACACTAGGGTCAAAAAGGAATGCAAAGCATTTCTGTGATAATAATACAGTTTAGCACAGATTATCTAGACTGCAACGACTAAAATGTCATCATTGGTGGGTTGCCACGAATAGTGACATTTTAGTCGTTGCTAATGGTTTTGATTCACTCTTTATTAAAATATTTATTTTAGATCAATATCTGAAAAATGATTTGTTCGCAGTGTGTGGCGTTACTGCGTTAATGGACTACGAAAAAGCCTCAGCAGCGATGCCGTAAAGATTGGCGATATATCGAGGTGCTACGATGTCTTTACAACGCCGCTACAAAGATCGTTTAAGTATAGAACTAAAAGACGAAATCCATTCAGGGTGAGACAAAGTGATGTTATATCCCCAAAACTATTCACCGACACCCCGGAGGACGTCTTCAAAACATTGGATCGGACTGGGCGCGACATTAACATATACGGCGAGTACATCCACGGAATAGAAAAAAAACAAGTGGAAGTGCAAATGAGCTTATTTTCAAAGTAGAATTTATTCTTCTTTTCCGTTGCCTCCTCCCATCATTTGGGGTCGGCTCTCCTCGTTACTCGGCGCCAGGATGCTCTATCCTGGGTTGTCTGATGGTCAATATGAAGATTCTTCAAGCCACGGGTCACAGTTGAGAGCCATGTGGTTTACCTCATGAAGTGCTAATGCTCGATTCACGGTACGGTCGGGATCTTTTCTTTTTATGTGTCCGTATCATCTCAGACGACTTTTTCGGAGGTTGTCTGTAATAGGGGCGACTTTAAAACTTTCTCTGATGTACTCGTTTCGTACTTTATCAAGTCGAGTTACTCTGTCGGCCCATCTAAGCATTTTTATTTCATAGGTGTCTAGTTTCTGTTGGTGTTTAGCATTCGTGTACCCAGTATTCGGCTCCATACAGCATTGCAGGCCTAACTGCTGTTTTGGAGACCTGTCCTTTAGTTTTCACAGGCATTCTTGCATCACACAAAACACCAGTGAGAGCTCTCCATCTCATTCAGGCTGTCTGTATCAAAGTAGAATTTATTGATCATACAAAATTAAGGCTTATTACAACTGACAAAGGTTGTTATTATTTTACAAATTCTTCCGCATAATTGTGACACACGCGGTTTAACTGCGAGGGTGCCATCGCTAGTTTTTTCAATTCTGTGAGTACATCATACATCTCCGGTTTCCCGACGACATCGTCATTATGGTTGACTCTCTGAAAGATCTAAACGAAATATTGCACTCCCTAAATTAATCCTCAAGACGAGTGGATGTCAGCATGAACTTGGACAAGACAAAGGTTATGTTCAGCCGACACGTCGTGCTGAGGCCGATTACCATTGATACCGCTCGTAGTGGTCCAGGAATACGTCTACCTTAGGCAGACGATCCAACTAGGCCGACAATACTTTGAGAAGGAAGCCGATAAGAGAGTGCAGTTGGGTTGGGCAGCGATAAGCTTTGTCGTGTTTTCTCCTCGCTTATACCGCAGAGTCTGAAGACATAAGTCTTTGACCAGTACGACCAGCCTGTTATGACGTATGCTTCTGAGACGTGGACACTTACAGCGGAGCTAGTCCACAAGTTCAAAATTCCTCCGTGCACAATGGAGCGAGCAATACTAGGAGTTTCTCTGAGGAATAGAATTGGCAACGAGAAAATCCAAAGGAGAACTAAAGCAACCGACATAGCTCGCAGAATTAGCTAGCAGAAGTGGCACTGGGCCGGTCACGTCGCAGGATCGATGGCCGATGGAGCAGACTTGTCCTGGACTGGAGACCACGAATCGGTAGGCGCAGCGTAGAACGACCTACAGCCCGATGGGACCTGGCCGGTGGAGGATAGATGCGGAATGTATAGGACTGAGAAAATACGCCTTGGAAGAGGTTTATGTCCAATAGTGGACTTCTAGTAAGCTGAAGATGCTGATAATAAGTCATGAGGATTTTTCACATAATATATAGGGTGACTGGTAATTAGTGTACGATACTTAAACACGTGATTGTGTTCATGATAACAAACAACTTTCCCGAAGAAAAAATGTTTTTTGTACTGGTTCACTTTTATCACTATAACACAACAGCCGTATGAAATTCACGCGTGCGCACGCCTGTGATCTAAAGTGAACCAGTACAAAAAACATTTTTTCTTCGGGAAAGTTGTTTGTTATCATGAACACAATCATGTGTTTAAGTATCGCACACTAATTACCAGTCACCCTATATGTGTATTCCAATATGATTTAGTAAAAGATTATTTTCAATAAAACTATGCTGTCATTATTACACTTGTAAATTATGTCTAAATGGACATGTGGTGTCCTTTTTCCTTGACGAACCTTCTGTCGCGGCACTTCGGGCAAAGAACTTTGAGATCGCTCTTGGTTTTAAAAAACTCTTTTCCAAGTTCTAGAGCGACCCAATGGTTGGCCCTTCAGCTGGAGCTGCTGGACCCGAGCGGAAACCGCAGAACTCTACGCCGGGGGGCTCTGAGCGGTAGGGCAGGGACGATCCCGTCCCGCGACCAGTCATGTTTGAAGAGACTCCCAAGCCGGTGCCTCGGAGCAACCCAAGACCTGCGGAACATTAACCATGCACCTCCAAAGGGCTTCCTGCATCACGGGAGCGTGGCACTGGGAAAGCTCAGCAGCACTTCGCGGCGGGCAGGGAGACTCAGAGGGCAGTACCACGGAAACAGGGAACAGGAGGGGCGGGTACCTACTGCGGGAGAAAGCAGGGATGCCTGGCGTACAGGTCGGGGGCGAGCACGTCCCAAGCCTGCACGCTCGGGAAACTAGGCAAGAAGGATGAGGGTTCTGCAAGACAAATATGCCGCGGCAGCGTCTGCGGTAATAGTGTTGTATTGCGAAGGGCAACGGCAGTCTCGCCTTGATCCAGGAGCCTTGAGTAGCCAACACCCAGGTTCGAGGACTAAACGGTGCCGGTAAGATTCTACAGAATAGAAGTAACGACACTGGTATAAGACCCAGAGACTATTTTATTTATCAACTGTGTTGATTTCTTGCTGATAACAAAAGTTTGCAATTAAGAATTGGTAGCGGCCTTTGTCAATCTTAAAGGGTGGTGTGAGACCTCAAAGTTCTCTTTTTAAACCTAAAGTTGGCAAGAAGGACTACAGCTAGCCAACGTCCTTCCGACCAATAAGCTTCTCTTCATTTCTCCCTAAGACAATGGAGAAGGTGCTTGATGGGTATATTAGAGATCTAGCTCTAGTAAAGAAACCAATCCACGACAGTCAACACGCGTACCTTAAGGGCAAATCAACGGAGACTGCCCTCACGAGCCTGATTGCCAAAATGGAAAAAGCTACAGAGCACAAGGAAACAGTGCTATGTGCATTCCTTGCTACTTCGTTTTAATATATTTATTTATTTGTTAGACATGAGTACACATAGCATACAAGATATTATGTCAGTTCATTCATTAAGTCCAGTCATGTTTAGCCGTAAGTATCGACGTACAAATATTCAAAAGAAACATTAAATCATTTAACATCAAATACTGAAACATTGAAATTACTAATTAAAATTAAAACGTTCATAAATATGTTTAAATGCCAAGGTTTCAAATATACCAAAAATTATAATGTCAAACAATACAAATAAGAACAATTTATAAATTATATTAAAATGTCAAGATTCAAAATATGTCAAAAATTATAATGTCAATAATACAAAACATCTATGTCAAACATAAACTCGTACTATATACAGTCCTGTATTAATTAAAGTCAGATGCGTCAATCAAAAACTTTTCCGGCAAAATATTCGTGAACCGTATAATAGGCTTTTCAATAAAAACATTTCTAATTGACGTTTGAATGCATTGTTATTTAACTACTTCCAACGTGGCAATTTATTGAAAAGAGTGGGAGCCATGCAGACGATACTTTTGAGCTTAAGTGCCGTTTTAGCGGGGTATACACGGAGTATGCTCATATCACGTCTGTTGCGCGGTATAGACTCCTGTAATCTCGGGAACAGTTTCGGATTTGTTTTAAAAAATACTAGGGTTTCTAATTTATACATACAAGGCTAGGTTATATCTTGTATCTTTCAAAATATAGTTTACATGTATCCGCCGGTTTTAATCCAAACATCGATTTGATGCATCTCTTTTGGGCCCTCAATGCCGTGTTAGAATCGGTAGAATTTCCCCAAAATATGATGCCGTATCTTAAGTGACATGCAGCTAGGGAGTGCAAGGCAAATGCCGACCTACTATTTTTTTTACACAAATTCTTTATTTGTGAATTGTGATGTCCAGTCAAGTCTTTAGTCAATTAATAATCTAAGGAATTTTGTTGTATTCACGCTTTCTTCAATTTTATTATCGATAACTATGTCCAAATATTTTATAGTTAAAGCCTGGCTAAAATGAATGATCTTAGTTTTATCTAAATTAATCTTTAAGTTATTATTGTTTAACCATTGTATTATAGATGTCAAAGTATTGTGAATGTGAGGTTTATATTGGGTCATGTCTTTGTTATCCCTAGAAATTGTCACCGTATAGTGACTGAGTGAGTTACTGGAGTATCAACCCCAAAAGCTCACTGTGCATGTACACACACAGCTATTGTGCAGTCGATTATAACGTACGCATCAGTAGTGTGGCACGACTAAGCACATCAGACCACCACTATAAAAAAAAACTAGACAGTCTTCAGAGAACTGTCAAATTAATGGCTGCAGAAGCTACGAGGCATGCCTTTTAAGTTTTGTCGTTTGAAGAAAGAAAACCACCTAGAGCCTTACAGTAATGGATTTTAAAGTATTCACCACGTTGTTTAATACACTTTTTCATTCGCTGGAACCAGTTATTAAAACATTAATTCCACTCCAAAGTGGGGGTGTTTAATTTTTCCTTCCTGCTTTAAATAGCCATTCGTTCAATGAGCACTGCGTGAGCTTACGTTGTCATGCTGTTGGATGATGCGTCGCTTTGGGTTACATTTTCGTAGTTCGGTGGTGACTTGTGGTAGATATACGAACTGTGGTATACCATTCCTATATTCACCATTCTACGATTTTCAAGTACAATCCTTGCAACTTAACCGGTTTTCGCAACGAACTTGCCCGCTATCTTTTTTGAGGTGCTTCGGCAATGAACGACTTGTTGGTTTTGACCCGCCTTGGAAGAATCTGATTTTAGATTGTTGTTTGGAATTAGGATCGTAGACATAGATACAAGATTCGTTACTACTGATGATGTCGTACACGTGATTTGACTCTCCTCGGTTAAACCTTCGAAGAGTTTTCTTACACCATTTAACGCGGGCCGTCTTATGATCGTCGGAAAGCAAATGCGGGATACAACGGTCAACTAGCTTTGTCACACCAAGCTCCTCATGCAAGATCTTCTGAATGGTTGTCCCTGAGATGCCTAATAATGCCTGTATCCTTCGATATGTCACATGATCTCAAAGAAATAGTTGTCTCACAGCAACGATTTTATCTTCAACGAAGGCGGATTTTGGACGATGTTTACGAGATTTGTCACTAAGACTGGTGTATCCACGCTGGAATTATAAATACCAGCGTTTAACAGTCTGCAGACACGGAGTGTCATCATGGAACACAGATGTCTCTCTCTCTCTTCGAAACTGTGTTAGGCCTCTTCGAAAGTTGTAGAAAATTATTACATGGACATTTTTCTTAGCAAGGTTTATTTTCGTTCGTGACCTGAGAGATTCAAATCGACGCTGTGACTAAACAATAGTATTAAGCACTTTCTATTGTTTTAACATTCCAAATTCAAACAAGTTTGAATATAAAACAGTTCCTAATCCAAATTTGCCGGTATATATGTAAATGACAAAACATAGAAGGCATGCCTTGTATGTTTACATGTCCCGGTGAGGCACTAAATGCCCTGCTTAGACTACGGCCTCTGCATGTATTCATACACAAGGACGCGAAAGTTAGCATGTACAGCAGTTGCTGGCTATCACAGAAAATGACGACTCTACAGGACTCAATACTGGAAATGCCAGTTCTCGGCATGACAACTGATGCCATTCTACTGCGGCACGTATTTGAGAAGCAATGCTCCGTGGAAATCCCTTCAAGGGACTACTGGACCAAAAGCCAGCCTCAAGAGGCAGGCTGCTTGATCTGGTACACGGACGGTTCCAAAATAGGATCTAAAGTAGGTTGTAGGATAAGTGGTATGCGGCCGAGGTTTAGCAAACGACTCCATTTTCCAAGCAGAGGTGTACGCCATTTTAGAATGTAAGGAAATAAATCTGCAAAGGCAATACGTCAACCTAACCATATACATTAATTCAGATAGCCAAGCCGCTCTACTAGCGCTGGACTCGGACATAGTCTCATCGAAATTAGTAGAGAAATGCATGGCCAAATTAAACTCTCTAGGCAATAGGAATAGAGTAGTATTAAGATGGGTGCCTGGGCATGCAGGCATCATTGGCAATGAACGTGCCGTAGAGCTTGCGAGAGCAGGGGCGCATACCACGCAGCAGGGACCTGAGCCCTTCTGTGGTATACCCAAAAGCCTAGCTCAGAGAATCCTGACTAAATCATGTTTTGAAACTTATAGAAGGACACGCCGAGCATGTTACACTCGAAAGCATTTATCAAAGCCTATGACAGAAGGCTTAGCAACGAACTCCTAGGACTCAGAATTAACAACTTGCGCATTGTGGTTAGAGCCACTACAGGAAACTGCTGCTTAAACAAGCACATGTTCAACTTGGGGCCAAGTGATACGCGAACCTGCAGACGTTGTAAGGAAGCAGACGAAACGCCACTTCATTATCTGGGGGAATGCGGAGCACTAATTTACAAGCGCAACAATCATCTGGGGAAACACCTGTTAAGCCCGAATGAAATAATGGAGATTGCCCCAAAGCAAATCCTGCAGTTCATCACAGCTACAGGGTTTAGTGGCGATCTCTGACCAAAACAAGCGGTGATCGCAATAGTTTAGCACTGGTCGCAGTGATACCATAGTTAGCAGTAAAAGTAACAGTACAATAAAAACGGGTTTGAATGAGTCATACTAAAACCAAAACTGGTTTTGATGATACTAAAGATCACACCCCGATCGTGAAACAAGTGTTGTTGATTCATTCAGTTGATTAACTACCTATACTTACTGTGCGTCTCGCTGACATTTGGTTTCTTCATAGGTACTTCTTGTTCTTCTTCCAATTCCACTTTAAACTCCATCAAAGATACATCACCTTTCGAGTCAGCATCTGAATGACACTGTGATGTATCTTCTAGGTCTGAATAGCTACTGTGTAGATTTTCCTGTTCTAGCTCTGAAAATAAACAAGAACAGTCAGGAGTAATACTCATTCAGTATTAATATTTTACTGTGTCAGAGTGCAATACGTTTATAGAGTTTTAAAACCTTTTATAATCAATAAATAATACACTTATTTCGATTAATGTCATTTAGTATAACATAAAAAAAAAACCAAAAATATGTAACAATTTAAAGGTGGGTACATATTACTCGATAATCTTGTTATTTTATCTTCTCAAAAACATACCATTACTTTGATGTTCCTCCATTGGCTCAATAATATCATCTTGTGTCTCACAATCAGCTGGTAGTTCTTCTTTGATAGCAACTCTTTCTGTTTTCCATTCATCAACTATACTGATTTGCTCCATTGGGGTTTTAATAAACCAACCAAAAAACTTTAAGTGGTTTATTAAAAGTTGAGGCTGTAAAATGATAATGTTCAGTATACATGCTGTTGATCAGTCCCATGAGCACAAACATTTTCATCATAATATACGTAGTATCTACACAAAACTGCTTCACAAGTGGAGATACTAAAGTACACACATCAAAATAAGTTTGTGATCACTTTGAAAAATCGATATCTTTTTTGTTACGGTAGATTAAAATAGGATTTCTTTTTCTTTTTATTTAAAAATATAGATTTAGAATATATAACAATATAACAGTAACAATATTATTTTTCCATATAAAAAGGCTTTCAGTCCTAGACGCTCATTCAGAAATCTGATTTAGTCAATTTTAACGGTTTATAATACTTTTACGCGGAAAGTTGTGATTGAAAAAATGCCAAGAGTATTATCAGAAGTTTTACGTGCAAGAATAGTAACTTTGAGGGAAGAAGGATACACCACGAGAGAAATAGCACGCAGAGTTGCTATATCCCAATCCTGTGTCGTGACCACGTTGCAGAGGTACCACGGGATGAGTAATTCAGAGTAATTTAGCTGACCGACCCCGCAGTGGTCGCTCAACTGTTTTAACTGATGCTCAAAAGCGCTATATTATATTGCAGGCAGCCCGTGACCCAACAATCAACGCTACTAAGATACTTAAAAGAAGAAGTTTGGGCCGGCAGAAATCGGCGTCCTTTTGGGGTGGTATTATGATTGGAGCTAGAACGCCTTTGATCCCGTATCGAAGCTTCATGACAGCAGGCATGTATAGAGCAGTTGCTATTGATGGAATTGTCAGACCATTCCGAGTAAACCATGGGCACCAATTTGTACTAGTCGATGATAATGCGTCCGCCCATCGAGCTCAACGAGTCAATGCTGCTCTCCGAGAATACGACATCACAAGGTTAGACTGGCCTGCCGGCTCGCCTGACTTAAACCCAATAGAGCGGAGCACGCTCTGCTCTGAAGCGAGTTGTTTGAAACTGTCAGCCACGTCCCCAGACAGTGCCAGAGCTCAGGGAAGCCGCTATTCAAGAAATGCTGGATAACTTGATTCTCAGCATGCCCAGGAGATTCTTCGCATGTGTTCGGGCCAGGGGAGGAGTTACGAGTATATTATATTGAATATAAACCGTATAACCGTAATATTATGTTGTTTAAGTTTGGTTAAACAAGCTATTTTTAATAAAAATGTTCTTGGTATGGCAACCAAAATCTATAATAAGCTACCTAAACACATAATTGAAACTAAAAATATGGATCAATTTAAAAAAAAACTACACGAATTTTTAGTAGCGAAATGCTACTATCATATTAATGACTATTTAAATGAAAGATGCTAGAGGCCTGCTGTATCCGACTAACTATATTGGGAATAAACCAGTACTAGTCATACGAATTATCAATTAATTATTGTGAATTGGATATATGTATATTAGTTTTTTTTTTTTAACTGTTTCGAATTTAATTTGTATCTGCTTGTAATTTAATTTAAGTATATTGGTTTGTATTTTTTTTTGTTATTGACGTTTTTTTTTTATATTTTAATGTGTTAAATATTATTACAATTATCTCACACCTGTGACTGACAAGGCTGACATATTTAATTTTTGTTTATTTTTTTTACTTTACCATATTTGCATACCTATGTGATGGTTAAACATGGAGAACTTTTGTAACTAAAAAAACATCAATGTATATTTACACCCATGTTTGCAAATAAATAAATGATTTATGATTTATGAAAAAAAAAATTAAAAAAAAACAGTCTTTTTCTTTCTATTAAATTTCTGTTACAATTACATTATGACTAATAACGATTTAAAAAATTGCTGATATCTTTGGATTGGCTTATCCAATCTTCTGTACAATGAAGATTACTTAGAACCTTCTCTAAAAATGCAGCCATCTATAGGTAAAACAGCGCCCAAATCTGTCCATCTGTTTGGCAGCTACTGTGGCTCACACATAGCCACATTTAACATAGTAACACCCCTCACCCCTCCATAACAGAGGGGTGGTCACTTCAAAACTGAACACTCAACTCACTCACTTTAGTGTGAAACAAAGACACATTAGGTATGAGCTTGAGAGGAATCATTTCTACATTAGACGTTGTGAGAAAATATCTGGTTTAAAATCCCTCACCTCGTAATCCTTCTTCAACCTCCGGGTGAACAGTACTTCAGCTTCCAGACATTGTCTTTGGAATCGGGCGCATTGCTTTAGTTTAGTGCAGCAGAAGGAACAAAGGAACATCGGTCTGCCATCTTCAGTTACAAACTGCAATAATGCTTTTCTTATAGGTACTATTTTGTTTGCAAGTACATAATATACTTCCAAATCAAAAACCGACGACGCGATTGGCGCAGTGGTAGAGCGATTGACCGCTGCGCTGCAGGTCGCGGGTTCGATTCCCGCACGGAAAAAATATTTGTATGGCCGCAGAATATACATACTGACAGCAAGAATAGACAAGTCAGTACAGTTTGTCTATTCTTGCTGTCAGTATGTCTATTCTTCCGTAGACACAGCGTGGTCATGCTACGCGTGCAGATAGTTGTTCCGGGTCTGGCTGTTTGGTACGCACCCACGACAAGCACGGCAAGGCTTTTAAAAAAATATATATAAAGAACTCTTCTGACCTAATTACTGTTAATCTCGACTTGAAAGTGGTTAATATCAATGGAAACTAACAGCAGAAGTGTATATTATTATGAAATTACATTATGAGTAGTACCTTTACGGACACTGTTACATTTTCGACGCGCTCAGATTTAGGTATCTGTGTCATCACACTACAATAGGGGATATTACTGCAACGTTCTGGCACCAGAGTGCAGCACTAGCATAGTCCGTAAACAGTTTATCGACGAGTCAAAGCGTGAAATTCTGCCTTTAATTGAGTATAAAATTGGGAAGTGTGTTATATTATACAATAATGTATCAGTGCTGTGTATTTCGATGAAGAAATGAAGGGAATTATTCATTTCCAAAAGAAGAAAATGTTCGAAAACTTTGGGAAGCAGCTAAAAATCACTCTAAAATATGTTCAGGTTAAGTATTCAGGTGAGATAGTCACATTTACAGAATAACGTTCACATTTATCATGTAAGACAACCAAATATTATTTTATTCTGAGCATAACCTAGAATACACTTTCAAATGGTCGTAGGACGCCATAATATGGTTAAAGTACAGTTACGTAAGTAAGATTAATTCAAACTTTGATATATTTTCACAAAATACCTAGTTATTACAATTAATAACATAATATAACAAGAATACGAGGTTATGATTTACGGAATGTGCTAGTGGCGCCCTCTGCGCCGAGTTTTGCGTAATGTTCCCTATTAATGTGCTACAACGTTACACACACACACCCATTGAAACCATTGTCCACCAAAGCATAGAATACTTAAGGCCCTTAGTCTCGTTCAGTACTGTGAAACGGTTACTTTCTAAAGCCTATACCTCAAAAACGGCTTACCAAAAAGATTTGAAAAAAATATAGGTATGTTAAATATCGATATATGCATATCATGTCCTAGTTATGACGTTTTAGTATGACTAATACTTTTGCCTTAAAAAAATACTGAACAACACGATATTTTTTGACTAAAATTCCTTTCAGCTCCTAAATGGCTGTGATATTTGGAAATATTTTTACACTGAAATATTGACGATTAAAGAGACTACAGATTCAATAAAAAATAAATGTAAATCTGTCAACATTTTGCAAAGAAAATCACAAAATCAGATTCCGTACGTTAGAGTCGCTCAGCGCGCGCGGGCGCATCGGTAGTCGTGCGACAGCACTGAGACGGGAAGGCTGTATCACTCACTGCTCCCCCGTGTAAATGTGTGAGTGCAAATACACATGAGCTTTTTGTGTACGTGTGCGTAAATAGGCGTTCAAAGAGTAGCTAGCTGATTAGGAACAATTTGTTTGCTTTGTGCGCGGGAACACTATTGTTGGTGCTTCATAGAATTATTTTATAATTGATTGTTGTTTATCATGACATTAGAAAATAGTATACACCTAAATTGTTTTTATGGTTACTTAATTAATTTAAAAAATACTATTTTTTTTTCTTTAGTTATTATGTACCTAAGTGAAAATTATTTCTAGCATAATAAATTGTGACAACTTATCCCTGAGGGGAGTTGCCAGCAGGTAGGTAGATAGCCAGGGTCCGTAAATAAAAGCGTTGATAGTTTAGTACACTATTATTTATTGCCTAAATTCCGTGGCCATCACATGTCTTGACTACTGAGGGTAGGTAAAGGGTTGGAACACTGGCCTGAACCGTCTCTGAAGGTGATGCTGGTTCCGTCATCAGCCCCCACCAGGCTTCTAGTTCCAGAATCTTCGTCGGTATATTATTAGCGAAGGGTAGGTGTGATCCTCCTTGCAGCAGGGAATCTCAGCTAAATGTATTCTTCAACGCCGGAACCACGGTGTGGCGGAAGCGTGATAGGTAGATTATAAATCCCTAGAGGGATTTCATGAAGTATTTGTTAAAATGATTTAGATATATGGCCGGAGCGAGCGACACAGCTGTCACCTCCAGTGCTTTTCATCGTACTTTCCGAAACCACAGTAAAGATGAAACCAACCGAATCAACAGTCCGTGGCGCCGATCGGCAAGGCGTTTTAGCGATGCGCGGGCGCATAGAAGCGAGGACCTTTTAAGTTATTGTGTACTCGTAGGTTCCGTATAATATTATTTAGTTTTAATGATTTATTTTAGTGTTAGGTAATATTCAAAAGGATTATAATAGGCAAGTTAGGTGTTAATTTTTATGGTTGTATATAAATAATATGGTTTTAAGTGTACTTAGGTTATTTTTACTAGTGATTATTATACTAAACTTCTATACTTGTAAAGTGCAACGTTACAAAATAAATGAATAATGACTAATCATTTTTTGGCGACACTGCTGGCGCAGTGGTTGAGCGATTAGCTGCTGCGCTCCGTGACACGGGTTCGATTCCCGCACGGAACAAATATTTGTATAACCTACAGATCTTTGTGCAGCGGTCTGGCTGTTTGTGTATGTGAGTTTATATGTTTGCACCCACGATACCAGAGAAATAACTAGTGTAACGTATTTTATGGAAAAAAAAATCAACACGACGGGGTTTTTGATCTTCGGCCAGAGAAGGAGGTTCATCGCGAAGCAAGCTTCTTAGGGTCAAGACACACCAGAATGGCAGCGCAGCGGCCGGCAGTTTTGATGGCAAACCATTTTCAACTTTATCTTTAAACGTCAAGACATAGTATCGCTTAAAGATTTGCGTGCGTCGAGCGGCAGCTCGTGGCTGCCGGGCGGCTCTGCGAGCCGATGACCGCCGAAGCGATACTATGCTTTGAGGTTTAGAGATAAAGTTGAAAATGGTTTGGCAGCAAAACTGCCAGCCGCTGCGCTCCCATTCCGGTGTGTTTTGACCCTTGGGGTGTTCATGCATCACATGCATGATATGGGAAACTGCCTTTGATCAGTAATAATCATCACAACAAGGTAAATTTTGCGAAAGCACTGATGCCGAAAATGAGTTCGAAATAAAATCCAAGAGAGCGGCTATAATAGTTTACGAAATATACTTTATGGGGGTCGTTTCCATGGTTTTCGAGGGCGCTGATGCCGAAAATGAGGTCGAATTCAAAATCCAAGATGGCGGCTATACATTGTATGAAATGGGCATGATGGGTGTCGTTTCCATGGTTTTTGGGGGCGCTGATACCGAAAATGAAGTCGAATTCAAAATCCAAGATGGCGACTATACATTTTATGAAATGGGCGTCAAGGGTGTCGTTTGGTTAACTGTAACCAAATAGAAAACTTGTAAGTACTGTCTGAAAACCAAACATAATTACTGGATAGTTAAATACCTATCCATGGTCAACTAACCATATGGACTCCTCATAGAAATACATTTGCTGGTTAGGTTATTTACTTTCACCATTTCTTAGCGGATTTGGATGAAAGGAAGTAGGTGCTAAAAAGATAACCGCCTTCAAAATCTAAAAAGTGATAGGTAATATACCTTTAGCACAGAACGCATGACTTTAGTTTCGAAAGTCGGTGGCAATACAAAACAACAAACAGAACCAAAGCCGTCGACTTCCAAGACTGAAGTCATACTTACCTATGTTTTCTGAAGTTATTTACCACTTTTTAGTTTTTTTAAAGCGGTTGTATTTTTTTGCAAAAAAAGTTTATTTGTCGTAAGAATTTGTGATTACCTAGTGGAAGAATCAATAATTAACTCATATAATGCTGGCACTTTACATGGCGTATTTGTGCAAATATTCAGCATATTTGGATAATACAAAATCGACTTTATTTCAATAAGCCTAGGGCACATTTTGTATTATCCAAATAAGGCGAATATTTGCAAAATATGCCATGTGAAGTGCCAGCATAACAAAAATCCAACTATAGCAAGATTTTAGGGGTTTTTTTTTCTTTAATTTCGTAGTTTCGTACACAAAATAGCAACATTTAATCTGAATATTTATTGGTCATTTAATTACTCAATTCCAATTTATTTTGAAATATACAATATCTACTTCCGTATTATTTCATTATTACCTACAGTGAAACTATCCATTTCTAAATAAAAGAATTAAATATTATCCAAACGTAGGCAGCAACGTACGTAAGGTCGGGCGTGCGTGTCTGTTGTCCGCATATATTCTGTGATCGGAGTAAGCGGGACAGGGATGCGTACTACTGCGTACGTAGCAAGCGCTGGTGTGTGTGTAAACCGCGCTAGAACTCCAAGGCCATTGACGAGTCTAATCGCCTTAATAGTACTACTAGTAACCAAAGAGTACTATAAGTACCCCTCAATATTGTCCACTCAATTTCTATACACTATTTAACTAATCTTGGTACTTGAACATGTTATTTAATTTTTACTAGTATTGATTCAGTCAAGTTAGTAAAACTTTGTGCATTAAGAATTTATAAATAGTATCAGTAAATAAGGAAATAACCAAAAATATCAAATTTCGACCGTTATCAGATTCTTTGAGGAAATAACGACCTGCTTTTTTGTACACCTACGATTATTTCCCAAATTACTACCCATGTTAAAAGAAATGCCATAATGACTATTATTGCCTACCATTTGAGCGCGCTAACATAAGAGTATTCAGTTCGAGTTGATTTTATAATTGGAAATAATATCATAAAGCCATAAAGCATACACATAACACAGTTAGACTCAGTTGGACTCATGTAACTCAGTTTTTATGTTCTGGTTATATATTTGCCTTACCTAAATTATTTTCTACTTAATTTTTGAAGTAATAAATAGAACAGGTGTCATTTTTAAAGTTAAACGGTTTTTTTAAACATACCAATGATAATAATAATGAAGAATTATAAGTAATGTACTAAACAATAATTAGGTAGGTCCTAGGTACCAGTCATCACACCACTCCTTTCATCCATACAGGACATTGCTCAGTGGTGCGTAAACACACGATTTTATTTTAGAGTTATGCCTTTGGTGTGTTTTCAATAAAACCGTTTAACTAATTTTTAAATCTATTTTATTTTCAAGTTTTTAGTTAATTTTGTGCCTCATTATAACAAGGTTTCTTTCCTGACAATTTGTTGTCATAATTGTTCCAAAGACTTTACTCGACTCAGTGCAACCATACATATTTAAGGAGATGGAGACAAATACGAAATTCGCCATTTTTAACCCCCGACGTAAAAACGACGGGGTGTTATAAGTTTGACGTGTCTGTGTGTGTGTGTGTGTGTGTGTGTGTGTGTGTGTGTGTGTGTGTGTCTGTCTGTCTGTGGCATCGTAGCTCCCGAACGGATGAACCGATTTTGTTTTTGTTTTTTTTATTTGAAAGGTGAATTAGTCGGGAGTGTTCTTAGCTATGTTTGATGAAAATCGGTCCAAGATGGCCGCCGCTACAAAATAGCAAATCACATATTTTTTCACAACTCCATCAATATGGGTATCAAATGAAAGGGCTTCACTAGTAGAATACTTTACACTATGATAAATTTCAAGGCCAATATGACCGGCACCACAAAATGGCGAATTATATATACCAAACGCATTCTCAGGGTGATATCTTTAATATAAAAAAATATCCATGTGACGAAATACAACTTTAGATGTATCTACAACTTCTCAAAACCAGACTAAATTACATTTAAAAACTTTCAAATAAAAATTAAATTAAAAATTTAAAAAACCCCCAACGCAAAACATAAAAGCAATTATTTAAAAAGTAAAAAATAATATCTTTTGTTGAGCCATCAAATGTTTGTTCGTTGAAATGGCGCTATAATGTCGCGGCGGGGTACCGCTAAGTCAGCAATAGCTAAATAGGTAAAATAGCGAACTCATGGATTTGCAATGAGATTTGACTTACGCGGTACCCCGCCGCGACATTATAGCGCCATTTCAACGAACAAACATTTGATGGCTCAACAAAAGATATTATTTTTTACTTTTTAAATAATTGCTTTTATGTTTTGCGTTGGGGGTTTTTTAAATTTTTAATTTAATTTTTGTATTCTACCTACAAGGCCTTTCATTTGATACCCTTAATGAGGGGTTGTGATAAAATATGTTTGTAATATATAATTCGCCATTTTGTTGGCGGCCATATTAGATTTACAATGATACTATAATATCTCAGATTATAAAACAATAGGCCGACAGCACAGAACAAACATGTGAAGCACGTTTTTAGACAGGTGTGCGTGACAGCACTGTAAGAACACGGTGTCTCTGTGTGCGTGTACAGATGCCATTATAATGACAAAATTACCCATAATATTTCATTATATTAAATAATAATCCATTCATTCATTTTCAATCACAGTATACAGCACTGAACACATTTTATTATTATTTTGATCATATTTATTTTGAGGAAAAATGTGATACACCCATGCTCTCACAAGCGCCTCTGAGCGCGGAATGACTAAATGTACAATATAGTTGACGTATCTTGGCGGTCCTGAGTTTAGCTGATAAGCTTAGCAGTAGACAATTTCGTTCCAAAAAATTCCATTGCGCAGCCAAACAGCTAACTTCAGGACCACCAAGATACGTTGACCATACTGTACAGAGGAAATGTATGAAGATATTTGCTCCTGCATTTCATTATTTGACACATATATCATGTACTTACTTATTTATTTAGGTACAAACTAATTAGGTAGATGTCTAGAGGACTATGTATATGGTATAATTTATTATTATTTAGAAGTAAAAAATGTACAGTGGATTTAGTTTAAGACGACCTACTGACCGCATTATCAGCCGGACGACATCCACAGTTGAACAAAGGCCTCCCCATAGAACGCCACAACAAGCGGAAACCTGCCGCTTGCATCCACCGGTTACCCGTGACCTTAACAATGTTGTTGGTCCATCTGGTCAGAGGCCTACCAACACTACGTCTTCCGTTTTGTGGTTGCTACTTGAGAACCTTTCTTTCCCCATCGGATAACGGTACTTTGAGTGATGTGGCCTGCCCATTGCCACTTTAACTTGCAAATTTTGAGAGCTATGTCTGTGACCTTTGACCTAAATTGTTGTTATTTTCTATGATTATTGCGATATTTATGTGAAAACTTTGTACGGGACTAAGCAATTTTTATGCAGTAGATCTCGAGATGAATATATTGTCCCTAATTTGTTACATGATATCCTCACAGTTGGTTTTCTTGATACCTTAAAATGGTACCCGAACAGTGATATTTATAGAAAAATGTAACAGCGTCCTAAAATTAACCATTTTCAATCATGATGTAAGTATTTATCAACTTACCGGAACATCAGTCAGCTTCTCGTAGAGGTCCTGTAGGGTCTTGTTGACAACTACATACATGTGAACATCCTGCACCAAACATATTCTACATATGGCTCGCTCTACCATCTTTATCTTTGGTATTTAGTTCAATTTAACATTTATTTTTAACAACAACTGAACTGAACTCTTCGTTCATACACCTTCAGTGATAAACACTCCACAATTTGCCAAAATCACTTATGTGTAAATATGGACATAGCACGTAGAAGCAATCTGTGTATATACTAATTCAATTAATTGTACTCCTTGGGAGCAATACAACAAACAAACAAATCGTAGGCGTAGTAAAATACATAGATAATTATACTCTAATAAAAGTATAATAAAACTCGTGCAACTCAGTCATGCGTGCGCTGCGTGCAAAGTGCAATCTGCAATTAGGGTAAAGGTAAATATCGACTAGAGCAGTATCGACACCAAAATATCGATATTTATATCAATATGTCAAAATCATTGATATCGATAGTATCGATATCGCGAAAACCCGAAACATAATTTGTTAAAACCATTGAATTTTTTATTGAAGCATATTTTATTTCTATTTATTTTACCTGCTATTACTATTACTGTCTAAATCTAATCAAATATATATAACTATTGCATCAAAACTGCAAATCAAAAGCAATTTTAAAATCAAAGTTATTTATTTTGTTACAAAGATAAATGAAAAAAGTTTGCACACAGCGAAGATGCTATTCAACAAAATATGGGCGTATATTTTGTTAGATGTTTGATGCTAGGTGTTGGAAAACACAAAACAGTGTCGAAACATGTTTCACATGAAAAATATTTATGTGATTATCATCTTCGCTTGTGCTTGCTGTTGTTTTTTCATCTGTCTTTGTAACAAAATAAATAACTTTGATTATAAATTGCTTATGATTTCCGTAATTTTTACAGAGCTATAAAAATAAAGAAAATATCGATAATATCGATAATTATCGCGTTGGCATGGCCGATATTTCGGATATCGATATTTATCTGCCTTCGATATAAATATCGATATTTATATCGATATTTCAAAAGACTTTGCATCCCTATCTGCAACGTCAACAACAAACTAACTAATAAACATTAAATAACCATAGATTATATATAGGATAAACGGTGTACCAATGACGTATTAAATCATACGTCATTGCGGTGTACTGACAACTTAACAAGACAACAGTGACAGTCTGTCACAGTGACACTGACAGAAAACAGTGAAACTAGCTTTTTTATAGCTAGCACACAACCACAGAGTACACATCCCAAGTTCCCAACCCCATTATAGTACTGACCCGCACCGTTTAAACGTTTAAACCTTTGCCCACGACCAGTAACTAGCGGTAGGTCGTTGTCGAATTTTTGACGGACGAAACGCAACCGTTCTTGCGACGACGAAAACGGTTGCAGAAAAGAGGGTTGGACTGAAGCTCTCTGAGACGGAGAGTACGCAGATAATAAAAAGGGTATTTTTCAAAAAAGGATAGTACACTTTGCGTGAAGGTCGGTTATTAATTAAATATTTAATCAAAAATAGTAGTACATTACATAAAGCAACAAAAATAACGAATCGGAAAGTAGTAAAAGTAAAAATAAATAAAACAAACTAGACATGGACGCTATATTGAAAAGTGTGACTGTGTGTCTGGGCGAGGGAGTGTCTAGGTTTAGTGTTATTAATTAAATATTTAATCAAAAATAATAGTCTTAGGTATTCATTTATTAATTGAAAATAGTGAACAGTTTTTTTGATGGATTAACAATAATCCAATAGCGTGTGGTAATACTAAACAATGGAGAGCGAATTTGGTAATTTCTTTAAAAGGTTTCAAAAAGTCAAAATCACACTATGTGTTTAGTAAAATATATCTAGTACCTTTTTGGCTGACTTTATTTCATCCGAACATAACACAAAGATCATACTAGTTCCTTTCCTTATGACAAAGACCCAAGCAAGACCCATTTTGAGAAGGTGGTGCCATCATTGTAATCAGTAAAGTAAAGCTACCAAGTACCAAATATACTTACATAGAGTCTGTATGTACGGTCACCAAAGGAGATAAATATCCATGTCGCCGGAAACAGTTGAAGTCTACTTAGAAACCGATAGGTGTTTATGAATAAAATAAAATACAATTAATAGAGAATAAACAGTTCAATAATTTATTAAAATTTCATTTGAAAGCCCCCATTGGTTTCTAAGAAATCTTCAACTATTCCCGACGACATGGATACTTATCTCCTTTGCTGACTGTACAATCAGTTGTACACTGACTTACGAGCGGTCCATACAGACAGACGACCGGTTAAAAATAAGAAGTTGTTCATATCTGAGTTCTTAGTAGGTACGACCGGAGCTGTAAAATTATAGAATAATAGTGTCCAGGATAAGAAAAGTGTTTAATAGTGTCCAGGAAAGTCCAGGATAGTGGACTTTGGATAGTATATTAGTACAAGAGTTGAAATTGTAGTACAAATACTATAATTATAATACAGAATCCAACCCTGGTGGCAGACAACTGTGAAACTAGCTTTTTTATAGCTAGCACACAACTACAGCGTACTCATCTCAACCCCATATAGTACTGTCCCACACCGTTTAAACCTTTGCCCAGTAACATTCACCATATTTTCTCATGTCAAAAGCGTTAGTGCACTGGGAATCATCTTCAAGGTGACCCGTGATTTAATTGGAAAGTTTGGAACTTCTGATGATTTTGCAGCGTATTTAAATATGTTCAATCACTAATTAGCAATGAACATCGACCATGAAACAAGGTATCTGAGTTACTGAGTATGAACAGTCGATTTTAATTAACTGCATCCAAACTGGAAACATTGAGAGCAACAGACCCATGAAGCTGGTGTAGAACCTTCGAGCATAAAACCTCTTGAGTTGCCAAGGCAACTCTTTTTTGCGGGGTTTTAAAAATATTGTAAACACCCAAAGATACTCTTTAGGCACCCAAGAATATAAGAATTAGAATTTCAACTTCTCTAAACATCTTATTTTTTTTTGTACAAATCCTGCCATGATTCTTTGATATTCACGCACAGATACATGTTTCCTATTGCTACAAACCCACAATACACACACACATTGTGCAAAAACACACACACATTGACAAATTTGTACGTATGATGTGACATAAACAATGAGTGGTATTTCATTCCAAGTGCATGAATAAATGAACAACAGAATCATGGCACGATTTGTACAAAAAAAATTAAGATCTTTAGAGAAGTTGAAATTCAAATTGTCATGTTCTTGGGAAGATACTCGTTGAGGCATTTAAAATATTTTTAAAACCCCGCAAAAAAAAAGTTAATAGCTTAACGAAAAGCTCATTATTTCAGAACGAAACGGTGACTGACAGTAACAGTGACACTGACAGACGCCGTTTTGCAGTTCTTACACTGAAATTGCATCGTTTTATGGGAAATAATATCACAAATAATGATTATTTTTTTCAACACACTTGTCACTTGTCTGCCAATTTGATAGATCCGTTAACGCCGCATGTAACTTTATTTTTTTTATAAACACAAAATGGGCATCGACACTGGCATAGCGTGGGGGGAGGCAGGGAGGCCATTGCCCTGGGCGGCATATGAAAGGGGGCGGCGCCAAGCACCACGCATTTTCTAATTGGAAATAAAATAAAAATTGACTCCAGAAACGCGCCCGCAACGTTAAGCGCGGTGGCGTCACCGAGATTTCCCGTACGTGAACGAACCAACAAGCGACAGCGAGTACTCTGTTATTCAGTGAAACAAAACAATAAGGCGCGCCCACTATCGGTGGCATCGGTGCGGCTCGGTACAGCTCGGGCGCCTTACGGCGGCTTCAGGGGCCTGAGGATTGCTTCGGGCGCCTGAGTGTTACTTTGGGGTTACCTATCATAAGGTCGAAAAATATTTGACCAAATTTCATTTCACCTAAAACTTTTCAACTTTTCTCGTTTTGTATTTTTTTACTTCATCGAAGTCACGTCTGCCACTGTATCAGTTGACCTATTATCAATTCGCTTTTTTTCGTTGCTCCGACGTTTCATTTGGTCGAAATCTTTTTACCGAAGTTACACTTAGCCGAAATAACATTTATTCGAACATTCGTTATACCACTGTTTTAATTACTATATTTCACCAAACGCCTAGAAGTAAATATGTCTAATATTGAGTCAATGATAACCGGTACTTCACCAGAAAAAAAAATACATCGTTAATGAAACGAAAAGTCAAAAACTTTTGAAAATGTAAGAGTGAGTGAGTGAAATTAAATATTTGAAAGAGCTTTCAAAACTAATGTATCTATTTATTTACAGTGGCGTTATAGAAAGCTAATTTCAGATTAGTTTCCTACTATTTTGTTTCATTAATTATTTAATAAAACAGGTGGTCCCAGGAAGAAGCTTGCAAACAAGGATTCTTGCTTCAAGCATGCAGCATGCAAGCAGGCATGCAGCATGCAAGCAGGCATGCAGCATGCAAGCAGGCATGCAGCATGCAAGCAAGCATGCAGCGTGCAAACAAGCATGAAACATGCAAGCAGGCATGCAACATGCACAAGCATTGTTTCTGTCACGGCTACGGTGCTGCGGGGTCTGGGCGACCCCACGCGAGTTTATCGTCGCAGATGGTTTTAACGCTCACCACCTTCCGGCGAGCCTTTAAACCGCCTGCTCCTCAGCTCGCGGGCCGCCCCACACCTCCGCGCCTACGCGTTCTTAAAGTACACTCTAGGGTTAGGGCAGACAAGACTGCGTGAAGTCGGTTTTGCAGCGATTCGTTTCTGTTACTATTTTAATTTAATGTTGATAATGCTACCAAGTAACCGGATATATATTTGTGATCAAATAATATTCCGTAAAATGTTGTTTTAACGGGGTGAAAAAATGGCAAATAAATCATTTGGCAAATGAAAATAGTTCAAAAGAGACTTCGGCCAATAGGAAAAAGTTATTTTGTAAATCGGAGAAACAGTTCGGTAAAATAATACCTATGACACATTCATGATACTTCGATGATCTAAAAATATGTGAAATAATGCATATATCAAAAAAGCTGCTTCGGGTGGCTTTCGGCGCCTAACGGCTGCTTTGGGCGGCTTCGGGTATCTTCGGCAAAACTAAGAATAGGTAGTTCGGGTGGCAAATACGTCGCAGAGCAGTCGTACCGTTACGTGAAATCAATTGTGCACGTGTATTTATAATGGTGGATTGGGATTTAGTTCTCATTGTTCATCTTGCTGAAGAAGAAGGGTTATTTGGTTCCATGCATTCTGTTTCATATGTTGACCACTGTAGTATCGCGATGATATGTCATACAGACATTCGTGAGCTTACAAAATAATCAACTTTTCTTCTGTCATCGTCAAATAAAACCACGGAAATAAAACGAACCTATAAGTGTAATTAATGAGGCTGCCGCCTTTTATTTTCCTCTTTGGGTGTTGCCAAGCTAATGGACGCGCGCACGGTTAACGTTCTGTTCTGCGATGTGTCTGCTACGAAAATGCCACCCGAGCTACCTCAAGACAGCTAACGACTGCCGAGGCAGCCTAAAGCCGCCCGAAGACGCTCGAAGCAGCCCTCAGGCGCCCGAAGCTGCTGCAAAGCCGACGTAAGGCGCTCGACCTGTACCGAGTCGCACCGATGCCCACCGGTATTGGGCGCAGCGCCAAACATTTCTTATTTTCATTATGCGACTTATTTCAGGATGTCATTGAACTACGACACCATAATTGGTAGTAAGATTGAACATCGACACGATAATTCGTAGTGAGACTAAAAGTTTCGAGTGTAGTGTAAAGTACGAATAGTAAATAATTTTGTAACTGTAAATACCCATCCGGCTAGCTTCTAATTGTTGATACTTAACCGCAATTTTTTTTTTTTTTTCGTTTAGGAGTACAAAGAATATATTACTAGGTGACGCTAACTGGCTTTATAGGTGACTGTTTTCTTCCCCTTAACTTGTAATTTCTTTTAATTTCATACTTTTAAAGGTTGATAAGTGATGAGCACTATATATAATTTAAAATCCAAATGTACCGAGGCCATGATATCAAGATACCCCAATCTGTAAATTAAAAAAAAATAGTTTTTCAGCTTTATTACAAAAGAATAAGGTCCATGTTCATTTGGAAAAATTGGACCGTTTGGGATAGATTGATGTGCTGGCGTCTGTACAATCAATTGGCTTTTAAAGAACAAGAATTTTTAAAAGGTGTAAAAATTCGCGTTTTAAAATATAAACTTCCTGTGGGTTTCTTGCACCGTTTCTTTCTATAGATGTGTGTTCTTTCCGAAGCAATGGTAGTTAGTCTTGACTTTCCTTACGTTGTACGAATAAAATTAAAACTTTAAACAAACAAACAAAATGAGCAGGAGGGGGGGGGGGGGGGGGGCAGCGAACTTTCGGTCGTCTCCGGGTGGTAAACCCCACGCTACGCCATTAGCATCGAGATGAAAAAAAAAGTGTTATTTTCATTTCGTAATATTTTAATTATGAGGGGGTTTAAAAATACGGTAAGTATGTCAATCTACTCCTGGTAATGTATTCTTCACATTGAAATATTTTAAACCCTCTAAATTATTTTTTTTTATACAAATGAACATACTTACATTCATTTGTATGAAAAAATCCATACGGATCTCGCCATGATTATTTTTCTATAAACGTAAAACAACATCGAATGTGGTAGTTTCAATATAAATTTACTAACCAAAAAAACATCGAAATTTACTGCTTCGATAGTTACAAAACTGAACATAGGTACACGGACTAGAAAAAAAAAAAGCACTCCGCGTCACGCATATCGAAAGAGAAGCTCCATCTGCACCGTAACGATCTGCAGGATTTGAGGGATCCATATAAATGAAAATTTTCCCATTTTTTAAATACCTACCTATTTTGACAGTTTATTCATTTATTAGAGTTTTTCGTTAAACTATTCACTTTTTTTGCGGGGTTTTAAAAAATTGTAATTGCCTGAAGATACTCTTTAGGTACCCAAGAATAAAAGAAGTAGAATTTCAACTTCTCTAAACATCTTTATTTTTTGGACAAATCCTGTCATGCTTCTTTGGTACCTATAACATTCCTGATTCTCTTTATGAATGCACTTAGCAAATAAATATTCCTTATAACCTTACTCTTTTTGGAACTGCTTATGTAACGACTCGACATTGTCCATTTTGCGTGGTAGTATAAGTACAAATCAATTCAAGTATCAAAATGGACATATAGGTACGCTTAAGTTAAGTACATAATTATCACGCTGGTTTTCGACGGAACCCAATGGTCTTCACTTCTGCAGTTTCTTATTTTACCAAAATTGATATTTCAATCAAATCATTTTTCCAAAATTGATATGCTGTAGGAAATCTAAATACTTAAATAAAAATAATAAGTCGAAAAAAAAAATACAATGAACCCAAAAAAATAAGAATTACCCAATCTCTAGGAAAAATCATCCATTTATTTTCTGACAACACTTATAAATCTGTTGACGTTTTGTGTTCTCATAAAATGTCAAAAATACAATAAATCAACAAGTTAAATTGTGCCTGACCTATGAAATGTAATTTCTTGCCACTTTTTCTTGGATGTGGTATTGGAGGTGGTTATTTTTACACCCTATCACAAGATGGCATTATTTTATTTTATTAATTAACGTAAATAGTACCTACAAAGACGCCGTCGTGTTACGTAATGGCGGCCAGTCGGCTTACTATGAAGTAAATGAGTGCGTGAGGCGAGTTTGTACAAACGGTCCTGGCTTACTTGGGGTGCTTCACTTTCGATGTGCGTGGCGCGGAGTCCTTCATTTTTTTTCTTTTCTGGCTTCGCACGGTTTGTGTATTTAGCCAATTTTAAGTTAATTTACATGGTAGGGAATAAAGGTAGGGAAAAATATTTAGAACAAATTTTCAATTATGTTAAAAAAAGGATGCGTCCGACAAGTTCGAAGTTTCCCGCGTTTTCCAAATCATTATTTCGCGTTAACAGATAGTGAAAAAAATCTATTTTACTCTATAAGAGAATAAATCTATAATTAATATAATTATTATTGAGATAGTTTAGGCAAAAGTAGTCGGAAAATGTCAGTTTTAGATCATAAATTAACACATTATTTTTTAAAATTTAATTCAAAATTTTCAATTTTACTAGGTACGTCAAACTACGCGCGAAATTTGAAAATTTTGATGCATTTTACGGCACTTATTATCTGCATAAAAATTTTGTTCTTTTTTGCACTACAGAATTTAACTGAGACACTGGGGTGTAATACCCTATTGTCAAAATTATACGAATATTATCGAAAGTACCACTTTCGATATGTATTAATCATCACAGTTATCGAATCGAACCTACCACATTCAATTAAGTTACTTGCAAACCTCGATATAGGTCTACTTTGTCATAACAATACAGTAATTTAAGCACTATTAATTTAAGTATTATTGCAACAAGCACATTACGTCACATAACTAAATCTGCTGTACTCTGTGATTAGTAAAGTAGGTACTCTGTGAATTGATTTTAAAGAACTACACTAACCATTTAACCATAGGCCTACCGGTTAGTGACTTAGTGTAGTGTAGTGGTGTAGTGTAGTCACAGAACATATATACCCTATGGGTGTCGGTGTCGGTGTCTCTGGTAAGAGTATTATTGTTCTGTGGTCGGTGTAGTTCCTTACAATCAATAAAATTCGTCGCGCGGATTTAAAAACTTCTTTGATAATAACTTTTTAATTACTTTTATTAATGTTTTCTGTTTCCGACATAGTTTTAAATTCTCTTTTCAAATAATGTTATAGAACGATATTGTTTGTTGCGGCAGTCGACCTGTGAGATAATATTCAAGCCAAACCGCATTAGCTGTTGTTAAATTAAAATAAATGTTACATTGAACTAACTAGAGAAGATAAAGATGGAAGAGCGAGCCATGTGTAGCCGCTCTGAAGCTTTTGCCGCCCAAAAAACGTTGAACCCTACCATTGAAATTTGACCCTTAACGCTCAGCGCGGCCGCCCTCATTAAAACTTTGTTTAAAACCGAACCAAGTGGCCTAGCGTAAGCGTGTTTACTGTTCTGTGTTGACAATTAGATAAAGAACAAAATAACGTATTTTGTTTTGACTGAAATTATGTGTAGAATATTTTATACGAGACTAAAGTCAAGGTCGAGCATATTTTGCCGGTTTCAGTCAAATAACGTTGAATTGTGAAAAAAATACGGCTCTAAGTATATAGTTTCCATCATTTTTAAATACTAGAATAGTTATTTGTACTATTTAATAAGAAACAGTAATAATTGGGTAGATAATCTACATAAAAATAATAATCGAATCTACACGCACCACGCGGAACACCACCGCATTCACCAATAAAACTAGACGGACAATCATAGCCGATTTACACAAAAACTACACAACCTAGAACAAAAATATAGCTATGTTTAGAAAGGTCACTTCATTAGCTCTAATAGTAATATAAAAAGTTTCCCATAAGTCTATAAACTGCTTAGATAATGGACAGAAAACACAAAGGAAGATTTTTTATAAAACAAAAGCATAGCGACTTCAAACTAAAATTACGATGACACTATGCTCTCAACTAACCTGTTTCATTCATGTGACGAATAGATCAAATCCTATAGTTTATATTTATGGTATAAAACTACCACAGTTAATTACATTTTTAATAAAATAACAACAAATACTTACAACGACTTTCTGTCTAAAAACACACGCAACTACACGCAACGACCTTGAATGAACCCCAAGTCTCGCAAGATGGCGGCTGTAGAAGCTAGGGTTGCATCTGACCAAGTAATTTTAATTAACCCGATATTTAAAACAAAATATCGGGTTCGAATAAAACTTCAAATAAAAAATGTAAAATAAATATTTTAATAAAATAACGTATATAATACATAATAAACATAAAAAAATTAAAAAAAAAAAAAAAATATTAATATTTAAAATATGTAATTTATCCCGTTATTTTTTTTTAAATCTTATTAATTATTATTTTTTTTTACAAAGGGTTAGAAATAATTACCTTTATTTCCTAAATCACATTATTTTTATTTTTTAATATTCGTAAATACGTAAAAAAAATATTTGTAAATAAGTCATTATTTAATAAGATTAAAAAAATATGTATATTATGAAAAAAAGTAAAGTAAAAAAAAATAAAACAATAATAAAAAAATTATAATACATATATGTATATATTTTAAATAATCCCAAATTAATTTTTTTTCCTTATCCATACTAATATTATAAATGCGAAAGTAACTATGTCTGTCTGTTACGTTTTCACGACGCAACGGCTAAACCGATTTTGATGAAATTTGGTATGTTTTTTTTTTAATAATATAAATAAAAAAATCACAACCAAGACATAAACCAACACTACAAATATACGCATATTGTGCATCACAATCAAACGAATACCAAACGTGAAAAAAAGCCGCAACCCTGAAAGTGAACCGTGTCTAGCTGGAAACTAGCGAGACCAAAACAAAAAAAAACAAAAAAAATCGTTACAAAGTACTCACTTGGCGCCAAAATTCATGTAATCCAGCACATCTTCAAGATATTATGGAACTTTTTACGTTTTGTGGTTAGAATTATGTCTAAACTTTATCATGTCACACATAGTTTCCCGCGATTTCATGTAATTAAGTTAAATTACCACTTTGTAATACGTAAAAACACAACGACAACAAACACGCGTTCGACTATTTCGATTTTAGCACATTTCACTTATAGTATCAGTAAATAAAACGTTGATTTATCACAGAACAGGTTTTCTAGATTAATTTAGAACCATCACATTAGTAAAAACCAATAAATTACAATACTTTAAGGCATTTTGCTTTCGAGCACAAATCAACACGACCACAGCAAATTACAAAATAATACAAAATGGCTTCGTCAAACTTTGGATGTCGATTGAAAATAAAAATTGGTTCCGTGATGTTGCAAACTTGCGTCTAAACGATAGATAATCTAATTCTCAATAGTTTTAACACGTTTGGTAGGACTCTAATGCCCTTAGAATAGAGTTTAGAGCCGATTAACAGAAAAAAAAAAAATGGCACGCGCGTTTCCAAAAGCATGGCCGAGTTTTGCAAATCGATCAATTGCGTTTCGCTAAACATGACAGAGGGTAGGATATGTTTGGTGCAGGATGTTCACATGTATGTGGTTGTCAACAAGACCCTACAGGACCTCTACGAGAAGCTGACTGATGTTCCGGTAAGTAAGTAAGTTGATAAATACAACTTACATCATGATTGAAATTGTTTAATTTAAAGGAACTACTCATAATTTACACTCTTGTACTTACTTTATAACTTAATATATCAATGTTTTATAATATATTTTCTACATATTCCGCTAGTCTCCATTGTTATATTTTATTCTACTTTCAATTTGGGATTATCATTAGGTCAGAAGAGTTGTTTATTATTATATTCATGGAATTGGAAGTATACTTATTATGTAGGTACTTGCAAACATAATAATATAAGAAAAGTATTATTGCAGTTTGTAACTGAAGATGGCAGACCGATGTTCCTTTGTTCCTTCTGCTGCACTAAACTAAAGCAATGCGCCCGATTCCAAAGACAATGTCTAGAAGCTGAAGTACTGTTCACCTGGATGTTGAAGAAGGATTATGAGGTATGAGATTTTTTAAGTCAGATATATTACTCAATACTCAATATCTTTATTGCTTTTTCATATGTACAAATATGCTTAGGTGGTGATAGGTGTTGGGATCATTATGGACCCTGATCGGGCACAGCAATAGGGTAGAACAGAGGAAGCTCTGTTTTAGAAAAATAATAAATTAATGTAGAATAATTAATAAACTAATGCACGCACACCTT
This sequence comes from Charanyca ferruginea, assembly GCA_947361185.1. Classification (NCBI taxonomy): domain Eukaryota; kingdom Metazoa; phylum Arthropoda; class Insecta; order Lepidoptera; family Noctuidae; genus Charanyca; species Charanyca ferruginea. Next base: position 2,619,446 of record OX376081.1, on the reverse strand, counting down.
AGAGGCGTAGGTATATACTTAAGTAAAACATAATAATCAATTAAATTATTGTTATTATTATTATTTAGGTATATATATATATTTTTTTAAGGTTCAATATAAAATACCTAAAAACGGAACCCTTACAGATGTAGATGGACGGACACACAAGTGAACTCGTGCATTTGTCTGTTCGTCTGTCTGTCACAGTCGATTTGCTCCGAATCTACTGGACCAAATCAGGTGAAATTTGGTAGGATGGTGTAATCCTATGACCCAAACACAGATGTGCATAGTAAATAAATATTTTTTTAAATAAGGGTCATTTTCGGGGTACAAATTAGGAAATTAAAAATAAAGTTTTGCAATCCTTACTCTGTCATAATTATGTCAATTGAAAGGGCTCATTATGAGGATCTCAAATATATTTTTATTATTATTGTAAAAAAAATAGTTTTGATTTTATTCATGAAAGAAGACGAAAATTGACCATTCCCCCCCTGATCTCTAAAACTACTGAGCCTAAAATTTTTAAACAAATACAAAATATAGTTCATTGCTTGTAGATTACAGGAAAACCTATCAGAATTCTATCAATAATTGGCAGTGTACGAGTGCACGTTTAACTCTTACTTGGCCGGTTTTTTTATTATTAATATTTATTCTTAATTATATTATTATTACTAGCTGACCCGACAGACGTTGTCCTGTCCCGATCTACCTACTTACCTGCCTATTTACCTACACCTACCCTACACCTACCCTACACCTACCCTACCCTAGTGATTTAGCCAAAAGTGACACAAGAGAAAAGTCGCAATGATGAAATATTCCATATCTTCATAAGTTTGACTGATAGAAATATGTACTGTTTAATAGCAGTCCTCTCTCATGTCTGCACAAGATCTGCAACAATAATTCATGTAGTGGTCTGTGAGGTTGGTAGCACGGCCAGCTGTCCAGGGTGTGTAGGACCTACTTTAATATCTCCATTTGTGAAGCAGTTTTGTGTAGATACTGATTATGATGAAAATGTTTGTGCTCATGGGACTGATCATCAACATATTCTGAACACTATCATCAACTTTTGCAGCCCCAACTTTTAATAAACCTCTCAAAGTTTTTCGGTGGGTTTATTAAAACCCCAATGGAGCACATCAGTATAGTTGATGAATGTAGAACAGAAAGAGTTGCTATCAAAGTAGAACCAGCTGATTGTGAGACACAAGATGATCCTATTAAGCCAAAGGAGGAACATCAATGTAATGGTATGTTTTTGAAAAGATAAAATAACAAGATTATTGAATAAGATGTACCCCTCTTTAAATTGTTACATAATATACTTATTATTAATTTTTAATGATATACTAAATGACATAAATCGAAATAAGTGTATTATTTATTAACCATATAAGGTTTTAAAACTCTATAAACATATTGCACACTGACATAGTAAAATATTAATATTGAATGAGTATTGCTCCTAACTGTTTTTGTTTATTTTCAGAGCTAGAACAGGAAAATCTACACAATACTTATTCAAATGTCGAAGATATACCACAGCGCCATTTAGAAGCTGACTCTAAAGATGATTTACCTTTAATAAAGTTGAAAACTGAAGTGGAAGAAGAACAAGAAGTACCTATAATGAAGCGTCCAAGAGTCAGCGAGACGCACAGTAAGTATGAGGTAGTTAATCAACTGAATGAATCAGCAACACTTGTTCCATGATTGGGGTGTAATCCTTAGTATCATAAGAATCCTTCTTGGTTATCTTTACTGATTTGATCTATTGCTATCACCGCTTGTTTTGGTTAAAGATCGCCACCAACCCCTGCAGCTGTGATGAACTGCAGGATCTGCTTCATCCGGGCTTAACAGGTGTTTGCCCAGATTATTGTGATTGTTGCGCTTGTAAAGTAGTGCTCCGCATTCCCTCAGCAGGTGATGTGGCGTTTCATCAGTCTCTTTACAACGTCTGCCGGTTCGCTTATCACTTAGCCCCAAGTTAAACATGTGCTTGTTTAAGTAGCAGTGTCCCGTAGTGGCTCTTGCGACAATGCGCAAATTGTTCCTACTAAGTGCTTGGACTTGGTTACTAAGCCTAGGCTTTGATAAGTGCTTTCGAGTGTAACATGCCGGGCGACCATATCATTCCATAACTTTGTGGAAGTTTCGAAGCATTATTTTGTCAGGTCAGGGTGCTTCAGGCTTTTTTTGGCTTTCTGGTATGCCACAGAAGGGCTCAGGTCCCTGTTGCGTGCTACGCGCCCCCGCTCTCGCAAGCTTATCGGCACGTTCATTGCCAATGATGCCTGCATGCCCAGGCACCTTAATACTATTCTTATTGCCTAGAGAGTTTAATTTGGCTATGCATTCCTCTACCAATTTCGATGAGACTATGTTCAAGTCCAGCAGTAGTAGAGCAGCTTGGCTATCTGAATTAATGACGAAGACAAGTGGATTGAAACCCTACGGCATGCTCAGCAAAGTGACACATCAAGCCAATTCTCGAGTGGATTGAAGCCGATACTCCGGAACCGAAATGGTGTGATGTTGCAGCAATGAGCACAACCACTAAGAGTTATTGGGCACAATGGAAAAGCTTGGTAATCTAGGATAGTGTCTTGTACCGTAAATGGAAAAGTACTCGAGGGGATAACTGCCACCTGCAAATGGTCGTCCCGAGAGCAAAGGTACCAGAAGTTTTACAGCTCTACCACAATGGGTGTTCAGGAGGTCACGTGGAAGTAAAAAGGACACCATTGAAGACCCGGGAACGGTTCTACTGGATCCATTGTCGAGAGGATGTTGAGGATTGCTGTCCCAAATGCGCCAGTTGTACGGCGGTAAAAGGACCTCACACACGTAGCAGGAGTGCATTAAAAGTGTACTTCGTAGGAGCCCCTTGGGACCGGATAGCACTAGACGTCGCTGGCTCATTTCTTGAAAGTGAAAGTGGAAACAAATATTTCATGGTTGTGATGGATTACTTCACTAAGTGGCCGGAAGTCTTTGCCATTCCTAATCAAGAAGCTTCGACAGTTGCTAATAAATTAGTCCATGAAGTCGTCTGTCGGTTTGGGGTTTCCTTTTTCCAGGAAATATGTCGGGTAATGGGCGCTCACAAAACCAGAACCACTTCTAGTACGGGTCCTATTAGGCATGTTTGTATGGGGATGTCCGTGTGGTCTCGGACGTAAAGAATAGCACCATCCCATATCTTCCCGTGGGTGTCGTAAGAGGCGACTAAGGGACTTACCAGAGAATGGGCAGCAGCGTTCTCTGTGCCTTTGTAACAACCATACTGCGATCGCCAACCCGCCTGCCAAGCGTGGCGATTATGGCAAAAACCCCCCTTGGGGAGGCCTATGTCCAGCAGTGGACGTCTTTCGCCTGAAATGATGTATGGGGATGTTACAATTTTGAGTACAGCAATTCCACTTGGTACGGATGTTATACATGTCTACCTAAGCCCAAACAGCCCGGTAGACAGACTGAACTCCGCGACTGGGAGGGGGGAGGGAAGGTCGGACCTCCCAGCACTCAGAAAAAAAATTATAGCGGATTTATATGGACTTTTGAATCAACATTGGTGCCGTTATCAGGTAAATTGATAGAGCCACGTTCATTTGTCATACCAGGTTTTTAGGGTTCCGTAGCAAAATATGACGCAATATCTGGTTTTGACGACACGGTTGGCGCAGTGGCTGAACAATCGACTGCTGCGCAGCGTGTTGCGGGTTCGATTCCCTCCCAGGGTAAACATTTGTGTGATGAGCACTTGTGTTTGCCTTGTGTCTGGGTGTTGTTTATCTATCTATGTATGTATTTAAAAAAAAAATGTATTTGTGTATGTATATCAGCTGTCTGACACCCATAGTACAGGGTCTCCCTAGTTTGGGGTCAGATGGCCGTGTGTGAAAATAATGTATTGGCTTTGAGGGTATTGGTCTAAATCAGTCTGTAGTAAATCAAATGCATTTTTCAACTCTAAATTAAACTGCTCCATATTTTTAATTAGTTCCTTGCACGTACTGGTCTATGGTCTGAACTAAATTTAAACTTGTTTAAAATACTGACATCTTTTACAATATTATTATGATTGCAAGAAAGCACAAAATCTATTTCATTCTTTGTTCTTCCATCCGGTAAAACCCAAGTCCACAGACGCTGCATTTTTTTAGGGAAGAAACTGTTCATTATTTTCATCTCTTGTCCGAAAGCAAACTGAATGAGTTGCATTTACTCGGTCATTTCTTGCTTCCGAGCCTTGTGGTCCGAGAACTTCTGGATTATCTAGTTCTTGTCTTGGCCCAACTTGGCACTGAAGTCACCCATGGTTATGTTCCATGTGCAATGGTACTCTTCAACCACAGAGTAATATAATATACCTCTCACAACGCCAGCGGCATAGACAAACAATGTGGAAACACATTGGCCGATAGTTGCAACATTAAAAAAAAAAAAAAAAAAAAATGCTTTATATTATGTATTCACTTTTATTTATTTATTGTTTTAATAACTTTATATAATTAATAGTTATGTCGGGTTTACATATTACATATTTTTTACATAATGTTAGCTTGCATATTTTTGTAGATATTATTACAACTTTTTTATTTTTTTTACCTTAAGTCATGACTGTGGCCGCCCGTGGCATCTCTGCAAGGCCCTGTCAGAATACCAGCGCTGCGACATTTCATGTCGTAGCATTGTGCTGAGACAGGAGCCTTTTTGGTCTCGTACAGGTTTCATAAGGCTTTTTATGTTTTATTGTTTTACATAACCCTTTTTTATGTTGTGTTTACCTGTACGAGGTTACAAATAAGCAATTTTTCTTTCTTTCTTCACATGCTTTAGATTGAACTACGACACGATAAGGCCTCTTTTCCATTACACGGTTGTTCAAACGTACGGTGTGTAAGCCGTACGGTTGAAAAAACGTGCTAGCTTGTACATGATACGGCAAAATCACCGCGCGAGACATTGGTAAGTACTGGCTAGTAGCGCTTTTTACTCGGGCTGTGTAGGACGTGCTGCGTCATGAATTTTCTTACGAAAAAAAAGATTATAGTTGCTTATTACATATATAGGAAAAAGAAAATAGAAAAAAAAAGGGAAGTAAGGTTTTGGATACATCCGATTTTAGAAAAAAGGGAGGAATATGGCGCGTTTCATACACTTGTCAAGAATCAATTGAGAGAAGATGAAGACAAGTTTTACAATTATTTTAGAATGCAGAAAACTACATTCGACAACTTGCTCCAAAAATTATCCCAGGAACTAAAACATCAAGATACTTTTATGCGAGAGAGTATATCGCCCGCAGAAAGATTGGCTGTAACTCTGAGGTAAGTAGGTACAAAATTAAATGACATATTTTAGTTTAAAATTGTTTATTGCACACAAACAAAATTATTACATGTAATTGAATTTTAATAATTATTAATTTAAGAACAAGTAAATCAAAAAATACACTACGCTGAAAATGCTACTCAAGTGCGGTACTAAAATCGAATTCGTCTTCAATAGAAACTTGAGAATCTGCCGAGATACTTTCCGCATTTACACTATGTACAGATAATTGTGATTCGGGTCGGTAGTGGATTTTTTTAGGAACATCATTTCATCATAGAACATATATTTTCTTATTTTTTTTGCTGAAGAACCAGACTTACATTCATTAATTTTTTTGTCATATTTTATCCAGCTATCTTTCATATTGGTCCACTTCTTCATCACCATTTGCCCTGAAAATAAATAAATAATAATTATTAAATTCAAAATTTATAAAAACCCCCGACCTAAACTGAATCGACCCCGACCTAAAATGGGGTTTTAGTATTTGAACCTGAACCGTTTTGTTTTATATTTCAGGTATCTAGCAACAGGAGATACCTTTACTGACCTATACTACAGCTATAGAATTGGAATAAAAACCATAAGTTGCATCGTACGTGAAGTATGCCACTACATTTGGTTAGAACTGTATAAAGAATATATGAAAATGCCATCTAAAGAAGACTGGCTACACATTGCAAGCAAATTTCAAGAATCTTCAAACTTCCCGCTGTGCTTAGGAGCGGTCGATGGAAAACACATCAGACTTATTAAGCCAATTGATAGTGGCTCGATGTTTTTAAATTACAAACATTTTTTTTCTATAGTTTTGATGGCAGTAGTAGATAGCGATTACAACTTTATATTTGTTGACGTTGGCGCCTACGGAAAGGAGTGTGATTCCAGTGTGTTTAAAGAGACCCCATTTTGGAAAAATTTAACAAACAACGGATTAAATCTACCCGATGCAACACGTTTGCCTGGAATTGACTACGATTTGCCATATGTGTTCGTTGCGGACGAAGCCTTTGCTTTGCATTATCACTTGCTTCGTCCATTTGGTGGTCATCAGCTTGATCAATTAAAACGTACATTTAACTACAGACTCACCAGAGCGCGAAGATTTGTTGAATGTGCGTTTGGCATTTTATCCAATAAATGGCGAATTTTTCACCGGCCAATGAATGTGTCCATCGATTTGGCAGTTGATATTGTGAAAACATGTTGTGTTTTGCAAAATTTTATACATAAGCAGGAAAACTTTCAGTTTCACAATGCGAGTGAAAATGAGTCCACCCTTGATTCAGAATCGGAACTAATCCAGTTACCTATCACGAATGCAGTTCGCGGAAGTTTGGCGGCTAATGAAGTTCGCAACAGATTTGCACAATATTTTGTATCTAACGAAGGTCGCCTCTCCTATCAAAACAACTATGCATAAGTAAAAAGTTAAAATATCTGTAACTTACCAAACTTGTTTTTCTCATCACCACTTAAATCTTCAAATGTGGGCTGGAAATGAATAAATATTTCTTTCCAGGAATCATATTTAAGCCGCTTATTTTTATAATCGTCGATGGTCTTATCCCATATTACAGGCCTTTCTTGAATCAACGTAATTAATAATTCTTGATTTATGTTCATTTTATAATAAAATCGCGAAACAGCGTATATAAGCGGTCACGAATCCGTGCGTACGTCCGGCACCGTCGACACACCCCGATAGACTGCCATACAACACTGGTGAAAATCACGCCGTGCGTAGACGCGGCGCGCCGAGGGGCAGTCACGGCGCACGCGGCCGCGGCGCCGTGCCTTGGCGCCACCGTGCATGTCGACAAGCTCATATAGTGATCCATACCACACTGACGACCGTGCCTACACGCGGCGAATTAACCGTAGATTTTCACGGCGAGAAACCGTGTAATGGAAAAGAGGCCTAATTCGTAGTGAGACTAAAAGTTTCGAGTGTAGTAAAGTACGAATAGTAAATAATTTTGTTACTGTAAATACCCACCCGGCTAGCTTCGAATTGTTGATACTGGACCGCAATTTTTTTTTTATTCTGCATTTGAATTTGGAATCTGTCATTTTTATACGATTGTTCATTGAGTTTTCTAATTTTTGCGCCAATACATTGTACAATATTTTGCGATATTAAAATGGAGTTGGGTGAGAAAGAGAACCGAATGATAACCAAGTATGGTCCTTCCAACAAGACTCGGCCCCGAGTCATAAAGCTCTGTCCACGCAGTCTTGGTTGGAAGTGAACGTTTCGGACTTCATCAGAGCTGAAGACTGGCCGTCGTCTAGTCTTGATCTTAATCCGCTGGATTATAATTTATGGTCAGTTTTAGAGAGTACGGCTTGCCCTAAACGCCATGATAATCTGGAGTCCATAAAACAATCCATACGATTAGCATTGAAGAATTTTCCCATGGAAAGAGTGCGTGCTTCTATTGATAACTGGCCTCAACGTTTAAAGGACTGTATTCCAGCCAATGGAGACCACTTCGAATAAGCTTTTTATATTTTAAATTGTTTTATATTTATGTAATAAACTAAAAGTAATAAATATTATTTGCAATAAAAAAAAGATTTTTTTCTTCGAGATAATATTTATGGCAAGACTAGGTATATTGCTAGGTGACGCTCACTGGTTTTGTAGGTGGTTTTTTTCAGCCCCTTAACTTGTTATTTCTTCTATTTTCATGCTTGTAAGGGTTGATAAATGATGAACATCATGTATAATTCAAATGTACAGAGGCCATCACATCAAGATACCCCAACCTGACAATTTTCTTAAAATACTTTTTCTGCTTTTTTTTACAAAAGAATAAGTTCCATGTTCATTTGGAAAAATTGGACAGTTTGGGATAGCTTGCTTACGCCTTGTAAAAATTCTACGTTTTAAAAGAAACTTTCTGTGGGTTTCTTGCAAAATCTTGACTTTCCATAAGTTGTACGAATAAAATTAAAACTTTAAACAAACAAATATGCTGAGACCCACTCGTCTTGAGGATTCATTGGGGAGTGCAACATTTCGTTTAGTTCAAATTCATATTCAAATATTTATTGCTCAACACACTACATAGATATACATTTCTTGGTGTTCATTGAATGCGCAGTCCACTGTGTTGCACCAATTTAGGCATGCAAAATTATAATTAAATTCACTGAGATGAAATTATCTGATAGTCTTTAGTTCTTCCAGAGACTAGACCATAATGACGATGTCGTTGGCAAACCGGCGATGTGTGGTGTACTCACAGAATTGAAAAAACTAGTGAAAGTGCCCATGCAGTTAAATCGCGTGTGTCACAATTATGCAAAAGAATTTGTAAAATTATAACAACCTTTGTCAGTTGTAATAAGTTATAATTTTGTATGATCAATAAATTCTACTTTGAGAAAGAGAAGAAAGAAAGAGTATTTATTGGCCCGCACAGGACAAAACACACAAATAACAACAAGGTTTAATTATTATTATAAAATAAAATAAAAATAAAAAAAATAAGAAATGAAATCGGTCCTGTTCGATGCCAAAAGGCCCCTATCACAGCATTGTGCTGTAACATTTAAAAACGTCACAGCGCTGTTATTCTGATAGGGCCCAAAGTGATGCCACGGTCAGATACGGAAATAATAAAAAATAAATAGTGTAAACAAATAAACAAATATATGTAAAAATGTGAGAGGGCGCTGTTGTGCCACTGTAAACATCGGCTCCGTGTTTCAAAGTGAATATTCATTACAATCCGAAATAAATAGTGAAAAAAAGTGTGTATACATCTACATAGTGACTAAATTCACCGGCATAATAAAAAACTTAGTCAATAAAAACAGTGTCAGTGCAATAAACGGACAAAAACAGCATGTGTCGTCCAAGTGCACATTGAACATTCTTTTGCGATAATTCGTGCACCAAGGGCGTAAAAAAGCCAGTGAAAGGTGTTCTGGTGGCTAAAACAAACATAATAAAGTGTGTTTTCTACAAAAAAAGGTTGTTTATAATACTTTCTGTGGCTGACATAACCTAGAAGAAAAAGATAACGGAAATTTTATGCAAGCCTTTACACATTTAAAACAGCGCCATCTAGAAACGAGTGGCAAAAGTAAGTTGATTGATTACTAATAAATTATCTGTCAGATTGACGTACCATAAATACTGTGCTAATTACCAAAGCGTTTTCACTTTCCACCGCAAGAGGGCACTAAATACAGTCAAGAAAAAACCTTTTTTGTAAACAATGGAAGAACTCACAGCATTGATTAAAAACTTACAAAATAAATTTGATGAACAAACAAAAGAAATACGCGAAATGAAACAAAGTATACCACAAATAATAAATAAAAACATAGATACAAAATTCACAAATTTGGAACTAAAATACAATGCACTAGAACATACAGTCGAAGAACAGGGACGGCGCATAAGCCAACTAGAGAGAATAACTAGAAAAAGGAATTTAATTTTCTTTGGATTAGAAGAAAAAGAAAGAAACTACTATGATTTGCAACAAACGATCCTAGAAATTATAAACCAAAACTTAAAATTGAATTATACTAAAGAGAACATACAAGATGTGAGGCGATTAGGGAAAAACCGAGAAGATGGCAAAGTAAGACCTACTGTTGTTACTCTTAGTACGATGGGGCTAAAAATTGAGATCTTAAAAAACAAGAAAAAACTAAATGACACTACATATTATATAAAAGAAGATTTTCCCCCGGAAGTACTTGAAGAACGTAAAAAACTAAATCCACAACTGCTAGAAGAAAGAAAGAAAGGTCGAAAAGCATTTTTGAAGTATAATAAACTTGTAATAATCCCAGAAGACGGACAAAAACAGCAAGACTTTACAACAGTAAAGATACTTGTCAGAATCGCCAGAATCGACTGGTGGAAACAACAACAACACTAACGCGGGCAAAAATATTACAAAGAAACCATTCAAAAAACAAAACTCAAACATCTATCAGTTTATGACAAGAAAGCAAAATGTAAACAGAGATTCACCCCCAAACGATCTTTCTACCCCATCCCTCGACACAACCCCTAAGACCCCTCAACCAAATACAGAAGAAAATAATTATTGACAGGAAGCTACCTCTCCACGTCAACCCCCACTACGGCTGGTCACCGCGGGGGTCAAAGACCACAACCCTCCACTCCAACCACTCTACATCTGTACTTACAATGTAAGATCTCTTTTATCAAATGAGAGACTACTTGATTTTAAACAGGCAATATCAAAAATAAAATATGACATCATTGGGAAATAAGAAGATCAGGGTACAATATTATAGAAGATGATGACCACATATTCTGTTATATTGGTGGAACTAAAGGTCAATATGGTGTCGGTTTCCTTGTAAAGAAGAAATACAAGATGAAAATTGAGAGTTTTATTGGTATATCCGAACGTATATGCATTTTAAACCTTAAATTTGAAAACACAACACTTACAATCGTTCAAGTTCACGCACCTACCATTGAAGCAAGTGATCAGGAAATCAATAACTTTTACAGTCAACTCCATCAGACTCAAGTACAGTATAAGACACATACAATTATACTGGGTGACTTTAACGCTCGAGTCGGACAACGGTTAGCAGGTGAAGAAAGAATACTGGGCAACTACTGCTTTGGAAAGAGAGATAAAAGAGGCGAAACCTTGCTTCAATTTTGTAGTGAAAACAACTTAGTTGTAACAAATAGCCTATTCAAAAAGAACATAAATAATATGTGGACATGGCTCTCACCAAAGAAAAATAAAAGTCAAATAGATTACATACTAACAAATTGGAAAGAAAACATTACAAATATAGAAATATTAAGCAGTTTATCATACCCTAGCGATCACCGACTAATACGAAGCACCTTTAAAATGTCAAATTTGTCGAAAAGCAGAGCCAAGTATAACAATAATAATACCAAACTAAAGGCAACAGAACAAAAGGAACAGTACATCGAAGCTTTAAAGAAAAAAATTGCTACGATGGAACTAGAAGAAAATGAAGACACAGAATCTTTCTATAGCAAAATCAAGATGGCAATATCTGATAGTATGAACTCTATCAAAAAAGAAATTATTACAAAACGGAACATCATTCCAGAGGAAATAAAAAGTCTCATTATAAGAAGAAATCAATTAACAAACAAGAAAAAAATAACAGAAGAAGAAAAGAAAGAGCGCACCTATCTTTATAAAAATATCTACAAACAAATTAAGAAAGTACACTATGAGCACAGAATAAAAACAATAGAAAACCATCTCAAATCGTTAGGGAGCCTGAAAAAAGGTTTCAAAGCGCTCAAATCAACCAAAAAATGGATTCCATGCCTAAAAGAAGACACAACCAACCACAAAACTTTTTCTAGGTCAAAAATTATAGAAACCGCCACAGAATTTTATAAAACTCTATATTCAGCACAAAATACAGATCAAGAAAACTTAATTTTCACTCAGGACTCTATCACTCTGGAAAGATTTTCTACCTATGAGATCATAAAGAAAATAGACCGCTTAAAATCCGAGAAAAGCAATGGACCAGATGGCATCCCAAACGAAGCAATAAAGGCAGGCAAATATTTACTAGCATCACCTCTAACTACCCTGTTTAATAAGATTCTAGACGACAAAAAAATACCCACAGTTTGGGCAGAATCTGACATAATTCTACTATACAAAAAAGGGGATCCTGCCAACATTGGGAATTACCGACCCATTAGCCTTCAACCAAACATATATAAATTGTTTGCTTCATGTCTAGAAGAACGCCTTGCTATGTACACTGAAAAACATTAACCACCGGAACAGGCGGGCTTCAGAAGAAATTTTTCCACCACAGACCATATACACGCATTAAACTTGATAATAGAGTAGTATACAGAACGAAAAAGGCCACTCTACCTGGCATTTATTGACTATGCCAAAGCCTTCGACTCTATATCCCATAGTAGCATGTGGAAAGCCCTGTATGAGTGCGATGTACCACTGGAGACTAGACAAATATAGCAAATCTAAAAGTCGTGTAAAAATGGAAAAACGAGGCCCTGAAATAAACATATGTAGAGGCGTTAGACAGGGCGACCCTCTCTCGCCGTGAATCTTCATAACTGTTCTACAAAGCGTCATGAAAAATCTAAACTGGGTTAGAAAAGGTATAAACGTACAAGGTAAATTTTTATGTAACCTCCGGTTTGCAGACGACATCATACTTTTCTCGGAAACACCAACTCAACTGGAAAAAATGGTAAATGAACTAAATACTGTAAGTAGAAAAATTGGCTTAGAATTAAATACCACAAAAACAAAGATCATGACCAACCACCAAAAAATATCTATTAACGTCAATAATACCTCATTAGAATACGTACAAGAATACGTATACCTAGGTCAACAGATATCATTTACTACGACCAGGCACCGTGATGAATTACACAGACGAATAAATACCATATGGAACAAATTTTGGAGCAACAAGGAAATACTTAAATCAACCCTCCCTGTAAAACTAAAGAAAAAAGTACTGGATTACTGTATACTACCGTGTCTCACGTATGCTTGCCAAACATGGATATTTAATACCTATACGAAAAATAAGCTACAAGTATGTCAGAGGGCAATGGAACGTAGTATACTTAATTTAAAAAGAAAAGACAAAATAAGAAATACAGATATAAGGAAAACAACAAATGTGATAGACGCCCTTGTACACTGTAAGAAACTAAAATGGAAGTGGGCTGGCCATATTGCACGTACAAACAAAAGTAAGTGGACTTATAGAATAACTATTTGGCCAGGACCACCCGGAAAAAGGAACAGGGGAAGACCGAAAGAGAGATGGATAGATGAGATAAATAAAGTGGCTGGTAAAGACTGGATTAATAAAAAGGCAAATAACAGAGAAAGTTGGAGAAAAATGGAGGAGGCCTTTACTCGTTGAGAGGTCCTTAAAAATATTAACTAGATACATGAAAGAAAATGCATGTTATTAATAGAAAATATGTAACTAATATTAATAAATAAATAATAATAATAAACAAATAATCACGTGATAATCTTAAAATATATATATTTATAATAATAAACACCATAGAATTAATAGATATTTGTCTGATTTTAAATGTTTAAAGAACAATGGCAGCCACCCATACATTGTTTTAGTTGAGATTAAATTCCTACGTCTTTAAATGAAAAATATCTTATTTAATTCAGCATCACCTTCTGAATTAGTTTGTGCAAGATTTTTTGTTCAAGAAGGCCGAGAATAATAGATATTCAGTCATGAACTTTTGTAGGTTATGTCTATGGTAACTTTTATATTCCAAATTGAGGAAGTAAAAAGGCAATATCGCCTTAGTATTTTCTTTACCCAGTTAATTCAGAATGAAATGTCTTGTAAAAATATTGTTCAACGTTCAAGGTTGGTAATCCCAGTGGTTATAAATACTCTTTGGCCTTACCTTATGTATACAATAGGTATCTACTACGTATACATCGATCATATCGTTTTTACTCTGTGCACAGATCTGTCTATGACTCTGTGTCCAAGCAATTATTTTTAGATTTGGGTTACTAGTCTTTTTGCTAGTCATTAATCGAAACTAATTGATTTATTTTTATACCACAGTATTTTTACATACCTGCAAGAAACCTACACTTGGAAATAAACTGTATTCATTTATTTACTCCGTTTAATTGTAATAACAAACTAAAACTGATCACAATACTTTAAATGCTTTAAGTACTTACTGTCACTTGGCAGAATAAATATAAAATGGCAACACTAAACGTTTATGAAAAGTCAAATAAGTTTTCATTTAACATATTTTTTATATCCGGCCCTAACTGGTTAATGTGATACTTTAAAAAATCGTAGAAAAATAATGTAATTTCTTTCGTATGTAAGTCACCTTTAGACGCTCAAATTTAAGTCAACTACGTTTTCGCCATTGTTCTTTAAATAATTTATTTAAATTAATTGAAATGAAAAGTCAAATTTTAATAGTGAATAAATTATAAACTATTTACATTTAGTTAATTAATTGTTTATTTATTTTAACATCATGAAATTAATAGATACTTATTTAATTTTATATGTTTGAATTTTAATTATTTATTGTAGGTAATAAATGTAATAAAAAGTAAAATTTCTAATGCATGTTTATAAATGTATCTAATGCATGTTAATTATAAGTGCAATGTATTTAATTATTTCTAAGGAAATAAAAGGCTATAATAATAATAATAATGTAAAAATGTAAATTAGAGAAAACAGTAAATCAAAAATAATAATATAAATTTATATCTACACCCAACGTAACCATACTGTTCGTCAATCTGCGCGATGGCCGATGACTTTCATTCACTGGCAAACTGGCAACACTGACGAGCAGAGACGCGGGCGCAGACATATTTGTTATGGAACAGGAACATTAACATTAATTATTATATCATCAATTATCAAAGAGAATTCAAAACACCAATTCAAAATCATAATCCATAGTACTCTTTGCATAATACCAGATAGCGTGCAGTGATTGTGAAACATACTTGTATTATAGTGGGTTTGTTTTGACGATAAGCTCATTTGCACTTCCACTTGTTTTTTTCTATTCTGTGGATGTACTCGCCGTATATTATGTTAATGTTCAGCCCAGTCCGATCCAATGTTTTGAAGACGTCCTCCAGTGCATTGGTGAATAGTTTCGGGGACAAGACATCGTAGCACCTCGATATATCGCCAGCCTATACATCGCTGCTAAGGCTTTTTCGTAGTCCACTAACGCCACACACTGCGAACAAATATTTTTTCAGTTATTGTTCCAAAATAAATATTTAAATAAATAGTTAATCAAAACCGTTAACATTGATTGTTGCCACCAATAGTGACATTTTAGTTGTGGCAGTCTAAAATAATCTGTGCTAAAGTGTATTATTGTCGCAGAAATGCTTTGCATTCCTTTTTGACCCTAGTGTGAATTATTCAAAACTCTTTTATTGTTACTCATGTGCATCCTCTAACCTACATTGTACAATGTACTTATGAGATTTATAACCACAGGGGTGCCCGTTGTAAAGATTCAGAAGCTTGACTTAAGAAGAATAAAACTTGAAGACACCATTACAGACAAGAAAAAGAAGAATGAACCTGTCAAATGTGATCAGCGTACTTTAATTCAAGTAAAAAAAATAAAACAATATCATCGTACAGACACCGGCAAAAAACCTTACAAGTGCGATACATGTCAGCGAAGTTTTAGTCGAAAGGGTAATTTAATAAAACATATTCGTACGCATACTGGTAAAAAGCCTTATAAATGTGATATATGTCAATATAGTTTTAATGAAAAGGGTAGTTTAGTAAATCATATTCGTACACACACTGGTGAAAAGCCTTTCAAGTGTGAAACATGTCAGCGAAGTTTCAGTATAATGGGTAGTTTAGTAAAACATATTCGTATACATACGGGTAAAAAGCCTTATAAATGTGATATATGTCAATATAGTTTTAATGAAAAGGGTAGTTTAGTAAATCATATTCGTACACACACTGGTGAAAAGCCTTTCAAGTGTGAAACATGTCAGCGAAGTTTCAGTATAAAGGGTAGTTTAGTAAAACATATTCGTACACATACTGGTAAAAAGCCTTATAAATGTGATATATGTCAACATAGTTTTAATGAAAAGGGTAGTTTAGTAAATCATATTCGTACACACACTGGTGAAAAGCCTTTCAAGTGTGAAACATGTCAGCAAAGTTTTAGTATCAAGGATTGTTTAGTAAAACATATTCGTACACACACTGGAGAAAAGCCTTTCAAGTGTGAAATATGTCAATGTAGTTTTAGTGTAAAAACTCATTTAATAAGACATACTCGTACACACACTGGTGAAAAGCCTTTCAAGTGTGAAACATGTCAGCGAAGTTTCAGTATAAAGGGTAGTTTAGTAAAACATATTCGTACACATACTGGTAAAAAGCCTTATAAATGTGATATATGTCAATATAGTTTTAATGAAAAGGGTAGTTTAGTAAAACATATTCGTACACACACTGGTGAAAAGCCCTTCAAGTGTGAAACATGTCAGCGAAGTTTCAGTATAAAGAGTAATTTAGTAAGACATACTCGTATACACACTGGTGAAAATACAGAACAGATAAACAGATAAAAGAGGTTATCATCCATCATTACGTGTCGAAAAAGAAGCCAGGTGTGTAGTGTAAGTGTAACCCGAGAAGGGATTGCTTTTCGGTAGATCCAAAAACCGTTAAATACAATAGATATTTGTAATTATTACAATATAGCCCGGTCAAAATAGACATTAACCCTTGCATATTCACAACAAGCTGAAAATTTACGGGCACGTAAGAGATACCACTCTAATGAAATTCTGAAAAGTCGCCATTGATCCAGTTTGTGCCAAAAAAAATTCAAGGTCAAAGGTCACAAAAATGGGTTCTTTGGATTTTATGGCCAAACGGTTAGTTTTACCATAAAATAGGTAAGACAAAATTGTTTATCATGTGACCAATTTGCTACAGTAATTGGTCTTACACTTTTTTCCTTGAATCACCATTTCGAGATATAGCGATGCAAAAAGTTAAAAACGTGTTCTTCATAATTTTTAAACGTGTTAATTTTTAATTTTAAACGTGGGATCCGCGGTAGGCCTTTTCCATGATTTATTGTGATCCTGTTGAGTTCAAAATATTGTATCAAATAAAAAAGTAGTAGTTATTTTATTTATAGTTAAACAACGAATCCCACCAGCACATTACTAAAAGAAATTTTGAATACGTCACTCTCTCTCATTTGAGTTTTTTGACTCGTTGAGTTTTTTTGACTCGTCGAAGAACTGTTTACGGTTTTTGCTATAGAGCTGCACTCTGGTGCCAGAACATTGCAGTAATATCCCCTACAGGGCTTAGGACCAACAAAATTACCAACTTTTTTTAACAACAACAATCAGGTAACGAAACTAAAAAGACATTAAAATTAAATTAAAGCTTTAAAATTTGTTTAAATAGTAATTTTGGCGTATTTAAAAAGTTTGAATCAGCTGATATTTACAATTATTAACGTATTTACAAAAAAAAAATACAGGTAAGTATTTTAATTGTCCTTCGAAATGTCCACCACCATTATCGATGTAAAGACGGGCACGTTTAATTAAATTGTTTTTTAACGATAAAAAGTATATTTCGCTCACTTTTCACTTGGTCAAATGCGTTCAATATGCGCTGTTTTAATTGTTCTGCACTTGTTGGCTCACTAATGTACACTCGTCGCTTAATTTTACCCAAAATGTTGAATTTGCAAAATGTTGAATGCTGAATTTGCAAAATGTTGAATGCTGAATTTGCAAAATAACTTGCCCAAGACTCTGTTTTGTTCAACCACTGTGATACTGTATACTGCTAACAAAATTTACTTTTAAGTTAACACAAATAGTAACATTTGATTTGAATAATGTTGTTACATGACACACTTCGAACTACATATTTTAGTTAAACAAAATATTTATAAATAGGCGCTATTGAATATATTCCTCCAATCCTTGGAACAATAGGACACTACAAATATCATTTTGTACTAGAAATACCGGGATGCTTTGCTAGGACAAGAACGATAGTAATTTATGTGAAAGTACAAAAAACCCTGTTTGCATCCATTTTCTCACATATGGTGTTGTAGAGATTGTAATCAGAATTATTATTCGTATAGCTTGATTTGTTGATATTTGAAAATAATTATTTAATTTTAATTTTCTTGAAAATTGTTACCTATGTAGAGGTGTACAAGAATTTTATTTTATCTTTAAATTTTGCAACCTGTGAATAAACATACTAAATATTGAAATATACAAGATTTTTATTTAATAAAACATTATAAATTTTGCAGATTCAGCTAGATGTTGTCCAATATAAATGCTAGCTAGCATTATGGTTACCCTGCTCGATCATTGTATAAGATATCATCATTTATGAGATTACACGCGTTGAAAACTGTTCTGAGGGTAAAACGATATCGTCGTTGGGACTGCAATTCCGCGTGACTAACATTTTTAAATACCGCAAATTTGCGTGCGTGTGTATGAAAGTGAACTCCTCCTAAGCGGCTGGACCGATTTTGATGACATTTTTTGTGTGTGTTCCAGTAGATTCGAGAATGGTTTAGGTTCACAATTGGACCCGGTAGGTGGCGATGCAGCTGATTTGTAGGACTTCTTAGATGTATGTCAACCTGGTACTAGGAGCGCATAACTTAGCAGTACTTATTATGTCATCCTGGTACCTTTCCACTGCGAAGAGTCAAATTGCCGTGTCGAGTGGACACAAGGTAGGTAGGTAGATAGGTAGGGTAGGTAAGTAGGTGGGGTAGGGTAGGCTGGACCTGGATTTTTGTACCGATTTTCGGGGCAGGACAACGTCTGCCGGGCCCGCTAGTATTTATATACCTAGTCTTGCCATAAATATTGTCATGAAGAAAAAAAAAAATTTTATTACAAATAATATTTATTACTTTTACAGTGTGTTAGTTTACGATACGTTTACGGTCGTAGAGCGGTCGTCAGTAGGTAACCCCTGCGCCTTACCGCTCTAGATCACAGAGTACTTTCTCTAGGTTATTTACTAGTGACAAAAATATTTTTTTGATTTGATTAAAATATTTTGGTTTAAATTAAGCCCGTGGGAGCTTAGGTGTGTCGCGTTGGTGGGTACCTAGGTACAGTACGTAAAAGAGATAAGTATCCATGTCGTCGGGAATAGTTGAAGATTTCTTAGAAAACAATGGGGGGCTTTCAAATGAAATTTTATTAAATCATTGAACTGTTTATTCTCTATAAATTATATTTTATTTTATTCATAAAAACCTATCGGTTTCTAAGTAAACTTCAACTGTTTCCGGCGACATGGATACTTATCTCCTTTGGTGACCGTACCTACTTTACTTTTATCAGTGGCGAATTATTTATAGTTGTAAGTAGGTAAGTGAGTAGGTACTCTTTTGCAGGCAGGCGTACGTACCTACAGGTGCTATAGATAACCTATTTAAAAAAAATAGAGCTATTCACAAACACACTTAATCAACTTTGGCTTAATAAAAGGACTTACCTATTAGGTATAAAATGTACACTTCCCTGTATCGAAGCATAAGCAACTGCTCAATATGGAGTCCATTTCGCTCGATACATAAATGGGCACGTTTTATTAAGGCGCGTCCCTGTGCATAACGCAGCGCTAGCCGTTTTTGTGCAGTTTTTCGGACCTATATGTTCTATATCCAAAAGAAATATCAACAAATAGAAAATACATTAAATTTCTACATAATCTTGACTACAAAATGGTAGATCTTATTTTTGTTTACGAAGTATAGTATTTAACTAATCTCCTCACAACGAAACCACAAAATTTAATAACACAAATTCAAAACACTTGTGTACACACCCGTACTAAACTTGTAAACTTATCCTACATATTTAAGAAGGTAGCATAATGTACTGCGCGGTCGCTTTTTTGTAACCACCTTAATATGGTGGGGTTATCACGGTGTTGCGCTTCCTAATGGCTTTTATTTTATTATCTCGTTAATTATTGTATGTACTGCGCTGAACTTTTACAGGAATATAACTGAACTAAGTAACTAATTATTGATATATCATTTAGTTTATATAGGTACTACTCAAAACAAAATAAGGGCCACGAGGTATTTTTTCATTTTGGTGTAATTTATTTTTTTATGGTGCTCTTCACAGACGAATGCAAAGTTAAATTTTTTAACGACGATCGGCGTATTAGAGTATGGAGAAGACGCGGCGAGAGATTTTCAGAAGCCTGCATCCATGAAGTCGATCGTTTTGGTGGTCCAAATGTAATGATTTGGGGCGGGATAAGCTTACACGGCAAAACTGAGCTCGCTATTTTAAATGAGGGTACTGTTACTGCTCAGCGGTATATTGAGGAAGTTGTCAGACCACATGTGATCCCATTTGCACAGCGAGCGGGTCCTGGATTCATCTTGATGCAAGACAATGCTCGTGCACACACGGCTCAATCGACTCGGTTTGTACTGGAAGACTCTCAAATTCAAGTCTTGCCGTGGCCGGCGAACAGTCCGGACTTAAATCCAATAGAGCACATGTGGGATCAGTTGAAACGAAGAGTTATAGACGGTGATCAGGAAATCCACAACCAACAGCAACTCATCAATGCTGTGAAAAGGACCTGGGAAGAGATTCCAATGGAAAATGTCAGGCATTTGATTGAGAGCATGCACTCCAGGCTTCAGGAGTGCGTAGCTAAACGAGGGGGGCATACCCGTTACTAAAAGATGAGCATGGAGTATTTTCTTTTGTTTTCAGTAAAATTTACGTTGTTTTTATTTTTAACCTAAAATGTGTTTTTTCTTTCACAAGCAAATAAACTTTTTAATCATTATTATTTGAATAAATTTATTGGTCTACATGGTAAAAACAACATTAGTTTTCGTTATGGAGACAAAAAATATATATTGGTTTTATTATTTTCATGGTACAGACAAAATACCTTGTGGCCCTTATTTTGTTTTGAGTAGTATATATTCACATACAGGGTTATCGGAGGCCAAATAACTAAGCGCGCATTATGACCCTCAAAGTGGAGAACTGAATTTCATCATAATTTATTTATTACTAACAGGATACTAATGAAACTTCACATACATTTGAAGACAGATACAAGCTACAAAATAACGTTTAAAGTAAGTCTTTCGAGCTCTTATTCAAAGTGTTAGGACCTATTGAAGTGTTTTTTTATTTAATTAAATAACCTTTGAATGGTGCATTAATTTTGTTTTTTATTACCCAACTAATTCAAACTAATTCTTAAGAAATCATGTAAAAAAAGATGATAAGGATCTGCTTATCCGTTTCAGAGATCCAGCAAAACCACAAACGTTACTCCAGCAAAATCTTGAATAACATCGCAGTCGAAGGAAGAACAAATACAAAATAAGTTGCAACATTTACCTCGTCTAGACTACTAATTATATGGCTAATATTTATTTCAATATTCCCATTATAAAAGAAAATGTCTGGCTGCGGTAACGTTACCCCAGCAGGAAATGTGTTTGTGGAATAACTCAAAATCAATATGTGCAACAAATTTAAAAATGTGCGCAACAATACAACAACTAATTGCCTGTAACATTTAAATTACTATTTTCGACATTATTTTGCTGGGGTAACGCACACCGCCTCGGTATGTAGCCATTATTTCGATTTTTTATTAACACAATTGGATAGGCAATTTATTAATGAACAATTTGGTAGATTTTTTTTCAAAATCCCATAATGTGATTTTATAAAGATTTTATTCTAAAGTCTGAGCGTATTCGCTACTGTATCTCTTGCGCGGCGAAGAGGGAACGAATGCTCAAGGTTATTTGCTCAGAGTAGGGCCTTAAATTGTCTTTTAATTTTATGAATGTGTCTCCAATATTAAAAGCGTCAACTATCGCACTTCTTAAGTCATCTCGAGTAGTGTAGGTACTGCTGGGTATAAACGAGCCTTTTAATCTCGGACCACAAATAAAAATCCAGCGGTGTCAAGTCAGGGCTCCTTGCGGGCCAAGGCACTAGGCCACCACGACCTATCCACCGCTCACCAAACTCACTATTACAGTATGTGTTCCTCCAATTGTCGAGTACGGCTGCCTACCGCGGCCCTGCGCGTGTGTAGGGACTTGAAACTGCCCATGGTCTAGGAGGCGCTGGGTTGCAGCCAGGATGGTGAAGGTGAAGGTAGGTTAGGTTGCGCGTGCGTGACCTAATACAGCGAAACGCGTTACAAAACTATAAGAAAAGAAGAAATAAAGAAGAAAGGGCGCGTGCGCGCGGGCGGGGCGGCTAGCAGTGGTTGAGAGTAGAGTGGGCGTGGCTTATGAATCATGCTGTCTGATCGATGAATGGATTTTTCAATGGCTACCGTTCGCATGTGTAGCCGAACGTCGATAAGGCGGGAACCGATCACTTTTCCGAAATGTTTTTTTTCCGAATTTCATTTTACCGAAAACTATTGACCGATGTCTTTTTTGCTTTATGCATTATTTGACATATTTTTATATCATCGAAGTATCATGTGTCATAAGTATTATTTTACCGAACTATTTTTCGTCGATTTACAAATTAACTTTTTGCTATTGGCCGAAGCCTCTTTTGAACTTTTTTCATTTGCCAAATGATTTATTTGCCATATTTTCACCACACCAAAACAACATTTTACAGAATACTAGCGGGCCCGGCAGACGTTGTCCTGCCTGAAAATAAAAACAAGTCCTAGAACTACAACGCCACCTATCGGGTCCAATTGTGAATCTAAACCATTCACAAATCCACTGGAACACACACAAAACATTTCATCAAAATCGGTCCAGCCGTTTAGGAGGAGTTCACTTTCATACACACGCACAGAAGATTTTTATATATAAGATTACCTGGTAGCATTATCAATATAAAATAAAATAGTGTCATAAAAAATCAATAGGCTAAAAAATTTTAGTGACAGAAACGAATCGCTGCAAAACCGACTTCACGCAGTCTTGTCTGCCCTAGCCCTAGAGCGTAATTTAAGCCCGCGTAGGCGCGGAGGGGTGGGGCAGCCCGCGAGCTGAGGAGCAGGCGGTTTGAAGGCTCGCCGCCGCGGCTGAAGCAAGCCGAAGCTGCGGTGGTGAGCATTAAAACCATCTGCGACGATAAGCTCGCGTGGGGCCGCTCAGACCCCGCAGCGCCGAAGCCGTGACAGAAACAATGCTTGTGCATGTTGCATGCCTGCTTGCATGTTTCATGCTTGTTTGCACGCTGCATGCTTGCTTGCATGCTGCATGCAAGCAAGCAGATAGCAGAATGAAGCAGATATGAAATAGTGTGCACAAACTTTCTGGGCGTTTGATGAAATGAAAATATGGTAATTAAAACAGTGGCATAATGAATGTTTGGAATCATAATACTTCGAACAAATGTTATTCGGCTAAGTCTAACTTCGGTAAAATGTTTATCGACCAAATGAAACGTCGCAATAACGAAAAAAATCGAATTGATAATAGGTCAACTGATACAGTGGCAGACGTGACTTCGGTGAAGTAAAAAAAAACGAAACGATAATAGTTGAAAAGTTTTAGGTGAAATGAAATTCGGTCAAATTATTTTTCGACCTTATGATAGGTAACCCGATAAGGCTTACACACACTCATTGAAACGTTACTTCGAGTTCTCACTTTTCACAAAAAAGTCGACAGATTTAAAGTTCCAAGTTAATTTATTTTTTGTTATTTATTGAAAATACTAGTGCCCATAGTTTCTGTTACTATGATAGAGCTTATGGCTTTCGGTTCCAGAATGGTAAAAAAGCAAGCGTGTATAATAAAATATATACTACTCAAAACAAAATAAGGGCCACAAGGTATTTTGTCTGTACCATGAAAATAATAAAACCAATATATATTTTTTGTCTCCATAACGAAAACTAATGTTGTTTTTACCATGTAGACCAATAAATTTATTCAAATAATAATGATTAAAAAGTTTATTTGCTTGTGAAAGAAAAAACACATTTTAGGTTAAAAATAAAAACAACGTAAATTTTACTGAAAACAAAAGAAAATACTCCATGCTCATCTTTTAGTAACGGGTATGCCCCCCTCGTTTAGCTACGCACTCCTGAAGCCTGGAGTGCATGCTCTCAATCAAATGCCTGACATTTTCCATTGGAATCTCTTCCCAGGTCCTTTTCACAGCGTTGATGAGTTGCTGTTGGTTGTGGATTTCCTGATCACCGTCTCTAACTCTTCGTTTCAACTGATCCCACATGTGCTCTATTGGATTTAAGTCCGGACTGTTCGCCGGCCACGGCAAGACTTGAATTTGAGAGTCTTCCAGTACAAACCGAGTCACTTGAGCCGTGTGTGCACGAGCATTATCTTGCATCAAGATGAATCCAGGACCCGCTCGCTGTGCAAATGGGATCACATGTGGTCTGACAACTTCCTCAATATACCGCTGAGCAGTAACAGTACCCTCATTTAAAATAGCGAGCTCAGTTTTGCCGTGTAAGCTTATCCCGCCCCAAATCATTACATTTGGACCACCAAAACGATCGACTTCATGGATGCAGGCTTCTGAAAATCTCTAGCCGCGTCTTCTCCATACTAAAATACGCCGATCGTCGTTAAAAAAATTAACTTTGCATTCGTCTGTGAAGAGCACCATAAAAAAATAAATTACACCAAAATGAAAAAATACCTCGTGGCCCTTATTTTGTTTTGTGTAGTATATATATATACAAGGTGTAACGTTAAACACGCAAAACCTCAGACACCCCAAATGATTTTTAATTCAATTAACCTAATTCTGAAAGAAAAAAATCATAAAACAAAATTTAAAGGTTTTATGTTCTGTTTTAGTTTTACCAAGACTCTTATTTCGATTGAAATAAGAACTATTATTATCACGCGTATGAGAAAATTTAAATTGGACGACAACCATTTGTGTTTGTTTACCTATTTTGGCAGGTTTGCGCACGTGATGACTTGACTTATTAATAAATAGACAGGGCAACATGTATAATGAAGATTTTTTGAAAAATGTGACCTATATTAATAAGTGGTTCAATTGATTCTGCTCGTTATTCTAATCAAACTATTTTCAGGTTTGGCGTATTTGACGTTACACCTTGTATATAATATTTTAATAAATAGTAAATCAAAACCGTTAACATCCACAGAAATATGCCACAGTTCGAGGTTTTTCTTGCAAATATCGGTTTGGAATTCGACATAATTATTATGACAGAGTGTTGGACGAACAAAAATGCTGTACCACCAACTCTGCGTGACTACATGAGCTATGCGACAAAAAATTGTGCGACGCAAAACGAGGGTGTCGTGGCCTACATACATTCAACACTGATGCATGAAATATACGAGCCACCATTTACAGGTGCGAACTGCGTAGTCATAAAACTTGGAACTAAAGTAGCCATTATAGCAATATATAGATCTCCTTCAAATCAAAATATCGATAGTTTCCTTAGCTCTTGTGATAATGTTTTAAAAACTTTATCGACATTTAGTACCATCATATTAACTGGGGACATAAACCTGAATATCAATCCTGACAATATGGATGCACGCTCGCACATATATCTCAATATGCTTGCCACGCACGGTCTCTTGCCGGGACACAACCTTCCAACCCGAGACAAAACCTGCTTAGACCATATAAACATGAAAACCGAATGTAGTTCGAATATTGTAATAATAAAGTCGTCTGTCACCGATCACTTTCCTGTATGTCTCACACTAGAATCACGCATTACCCGTAAAGTTTTATATAAAACTCTAGAAAGGATAAATTATGCAAAAGTAACTGACGAAATAAGACGTAACCTTTTAAATAGTAATTTATTTTACACAATAAATAACGTTAATTCTGCGGTACAACTTCTTGTAGACATAATAAACAACGCAATTATAGCGAATAAAACCACCACCGAAGTTCCTCATCGTAAAAGAGTATTTAAGCCGTGGATTACTCCAGGCCTACTTCGATGCATAAGGCAAAGGGATAAACTACATCTGCACCATAAAAAATACCCTAAAAATAACATCCTAAAAACGACCTACCTTAGGTACCGTAACTTTTGCAACGACATACTAAACAAAGTAAGAGACACTTATGAAAAATCAGAATTAAAGAAACATACAAAAAACCCAAAAGAAACATGGAAGCTAGTCAAAGAAATCGCAAACATTAATTCTACACGTGAACCTAATTTAGACCTACTTAAACTAGAAAAAACCCCGGAGGAGGCTGTAAACAGTGTAAACCACTATTTTGTCAAAGTAGGAAAAACCCTGGCAGGCAAGATAAAAGTACCTAACGACATTCCATCAAGCAGTAATGGCTCGCAAGCGTGTAACTCATTAGTTTTGCTTGAAACAGATGAGCAGGAAGTTGAGCACATTATTTTTAACTTAAGAGAAGACTGCGCTAGAGGTTGGGACAATATACCTGTCAAGATAATTAAATTGGCTAAAGATGTTCTGGCCCCCGCTCTTGTTCATATTGCCAATTTAAGCTTTAACTCAGGAACATTTCCCACATTATTTAAACTCTCTGTAGTCCATCCAATCTACAAGTCTGGTGACAGGGCCGGTGTCAGCAACTATAGGCCAATTTCTGTGCTCCCAATACTTTCCAAAATAATAGAGAAACTCATGAATACCAGACTAATAAATTATCTAAATAATAATAAATTAATTTCTCCAAACCAATACGGTTCTGTATCAGGGAAATCAACAGAGGATGCGGTGATAAAACTAACAGAACATATTGCAGGTAAACTAGACAGGAAAAAAAAATGCATAGGAGTCTTTCTAGACCTAGCAAAAGCATTTGACACTGTCTCTGTCCCCAGGCTGGTGGAGAAGATGGAGAATATAGGGATTCGAGGAATCCCTCTTAAATTGTTTACAGACTATGTTACTAACAGAACTCAGGTAGTTAAAATTGACAAGTACGTAAGTAATAGTGCAAAAATAGATTTTGGTGTACCTCAGGGGAGTGTACTCGGTCCTAGCTTATTTCTAATCTACATAAATGAGATATGTAATTTAAAGCTACAAAACGGTCAAATAATAACTTATGCAGACGATACGGCAATCCTCTTCCATGGTAATACATGGTCAGAGGTTGCCACTCTTACAAACGGCGGGTTGAGAACAGTTCTTGAATACCTTAATCTAAATTTACTTACCCTAAACGTAGAGAAAACTAAATACCTCATGTTCTCGATAAGGAAGGTGCCCCCCTCTGCTAAGCAATTGGTTGAAGTCCGAGCACATACCACACCACATGTAATCAAAACAGTATCAGTGCATGCGGATGTCTCCCAATTGAAAAAACCAGCTGTATAAAATATCTCGGAATACAAGTGGACGACCAGTTAAACTTTCACCATCACGTAAAATCACTAAGTTCTAGGATTAGAAAGTTAATAACAGTTTTTAAGAAGTTACGCAGGGTGTGCGACTCGAACCTGTTGAAAACTATCTATCTATCCCTGTGCCAGTCAGTACTGGAATACTGTATCTGGGGGAGTACACACAAAACTCATATATTAAACTTAGAAAGAGCCCAGCGAGCAGTACTCAAAGTAATACACAAAAAGAACTTTCAGTATCCAACGGAGCAGCTCTATAAGGATTGTATGGTTTTAACGGTTCGACAACTTTATATCAGGAGGGTTCTGCTTATAAGCCACAAAGGCTCAACGTACGACCAAACGTAGGAAGGACCTAGTCTTTGACCTGAAACCGTGTAATACAGACTTCTTCAGGAGACAACCGTGCTATATGGGTCCATACCTTTATAATAAAATAAGTAATAAAAATTAAATTAAAAATTAAAAAAAACCCCCAACGCAAAACATAAAAGCGATTATGTAAAAAGTAAAAAATAATACTTTTGTTGAGCCATCAAATGTTTGTTCGTTGAAATGGCGCTATAATGTCGCGGCGGGGTACCGCTTAAGTAAGTCAGTCCCTCAATTTCATTCACTGTATATTAATTTACCAGCATTTCCGACCAATTTGCTTCGATATTATCAAATTTTTGTTGCTAATCTAGTTGTTAATCTTGTTGCAAATCTAGTTACCATCAGTTCGCTATTTTAGATATTTAGTTATTGCTTTAAACTTAGCGGTACCCCGCCGCGACATTATAGCGCCATTTCAACGAACAAACATTTGATGGCTCAACAAAAGTATTATTTTTTACTTTTTACATAATCGCTTTTATGTTTTGCGTTGGGGGTTTCTTTAAATTTTTAATTTAATTTTTATTTAAATTTTTTTAAATGTAATTTAGTTTGGTTTTGTGTGGTCAGTGTGGTCACCTATAATAATATGTTTGAAAGCAAAGTAAACATCCGATATGCGTCTAAGATCCCTACCGCAGCAAACAAAAGAGCTGATAACTTTAAAACTGCTGAACCGATTTTGATGAAACATGTCTAAGAACCATCGCTAGAGAATCTACTTTCAAATAAAAAAAACCGCATTCAAATCGGTTCACCCGTTAAAGAGCTACAGTGCCACAGACAGACACACAGAGACACAGACACGTCAAACTTATAACACCCCTCTTTTTCGTCGGGGGTTAAAAATACACTGTTATATAACTTACCGATGAAAAAACTAAAACATACCATAGATAACTTCCTTCTCTCCCAAAATTATGAAAGTACTGAAAATATACTAAAAAGTATAAAATAAAATAGAATAAAGTAACTCAGCCCCTTTCACACACGCAAACGCATCACACACACATACACACACATAACACACCACACCACACCACACACCAAACCACTCACACACATACTTACTTTCATACACACATGCACACTCACACACGATAGTAATTAAGAAATTCATAACATTATATTGTATGTATTACGCTTACTTTTGCACCGCACTACACTTGAAATGGCAGCTCGATCATGGTGGTAACTAAAGTAACTGGTGCTTATAGCACAGGAATCCTCCTAGTTTAAGCCCAGTTGCACTTGGTCTGTATCTTGCCACTAACGCATACGTAAGGTCTAACTTAAGGTAAATTGTAAATAGGCATAAGTCTTAAACAAATAAATATTATTATTATTATTATTATTACCGTTAACATCGATTGTTGCCACCAATAGTGACATTTTAGTTGCGGCTAAAATAATAGAGTAATGATATTTAGCCATTTATGCTACTTTCTAGCATTACAGTAACGTTACAATAAATGATTTTAATTTGGGTGGTGTTTTCATTTCCTTTTTAAAGTTCTTACATATGGGCCAATCCGCGAAAAATTGCACCGTTACTAAGTGGGACAAAATGGACAGTAAATAAATAAAAATATAAGGGTTTTTGTATGATTCGATGTGGTATTAATCAGGGTTTAAGAAAACTTTATAATATACAACTAAATATATATAACTTTAAAAATATCTGAGTTTCGAACATGAACCACGATGAAAAATGTCCATTTAGTAACCATCACTAACGTAATATTTTATCAGCAATGTGAGTTATCTATTACATATTTTTAACAATTGTTATTTAAAATAATTATAAACAATACTGAAATAAATTTCATTTACCCTATCTGCAATATATTTCTAGTTTTAAATCATCTATTAAAATATTTTCGTCACGTTTTAGGTCAGATTGACTTATGTTTTTAACATTTTACTTAATTAGCACTTTCTAAATTGATTCAAAATATTTTAAATGAAAATGTGTATCACATTCTACTATATTTCATCCCAAATATATACCTTTACTAGTAATAAATTCCACTTTACAGACGATACGATAACTTGGTGTAAAAAATTGTGACAGTGACTTAGTAGGAAATGTAATCGTGACTAAATGGAAACATAAGCGGTGTTCATGATAAACTTGTAATAAGTATACAAAAAATATTATTTTTCCGAGAACAGTCTTGGACATTCCAATCGAACGCAACATCTTTTTTGTTCGTGCCTTTCTTTAGCCGTTCTATTTATATAGTTTAAGCTTTTTTCGGTAACGTTTACCTCGTTCAACAAATGCGCAATCTTATGATAAACTGAAAGAATAATAAATATTTTTAAACTTCTAATCAATGACTATCATGAAGTCGATGGATACACGGCTATAACTTTACAGCCGTAAATATATATATATATAAGCGTTCATATTAGGGCCGGCGTTGACTGATGTCGCGGCACAGCAAAGAATTTTATTTTTGATAAGTTATTTTTATTCTTCTTATAAGGTCACCCTACTTAGAAAGAGAGGGTTGGCCCACCTAAGAGCGAGATAGTGATAGATAGGTACGGCTTCAAGTAGGTATTCGAAGTGTTGGCTCCATCTTTACCTATAAGCTTCTTGATTATTATCACAGAAATGCTTCGCATTCCTTTTTGACCCTAGTGTGAATTATTCAAACCTCTTTCTTTGTTACTCATTGTGCATTCTCTAACCTTCATTGAGCAATGTACTTACGAGATTTATAACCACAGGGGTGCCCGTTGTGAAGATACAGAAGCTTGACTTAAGAAGAATAAAACTTGAAGACACAATTACAGTCAAGCAAAAGAAGAACGAACTATCAGACTCAAACATAATCGGGAATACTCAAAGTGGTACAGTCAAACCGGTTACAAAATTCAAAGAACCTGTCAAATGTGATCAGCGTACTTTAAATCAAGTAAAAAAATTAAAACAATATCATCGTACAGACACTGTTGAAAAACCTTACAAGTGTGAAACATGTCAGCGAAGTTTTAGTCAAAAGGATCATTTAGTTAAACATATTCGTACACATACTGGTGAAAAGCCTTTCAAGTGTGAAACATGTCAGCGAAGTTTTAGTCAAAAGGATCATTTAGTTAAACATATTCGTACACATACTGGTGAAAAGCCTTTCAAGTGTGAAACATGTCAGCGAAGTTTTAGTCAAAAGGGTCATTTAGTAAAACATAAACGTACACATACTGGTGAAAAGCCTTTCAAGTGTGAAACATGTCAGCAAAATTTTAGTGAAAAGAGTAGTTTAGTTATTCATACTCGTAAACACACTGGCGAAAAACCTTATAAATGTGAAATATGCCAGCATAGTTTTATTGAAAAGGGTACTTTAGTCACTCATATTCGAAAACACTTTGGTGAAAAGCCTTATAAATGTGAAATATGTCACCAGAGTTTTATTGAAAAGAGTAGGTTAGCCATTCATGTTCGTACACACACTGGTGAAAAGCCTTTCAAGTGTGAAACATGTCAGAAAAGTTTTAGTCAAAAGTTTAGTTTAGTTATTCATATTCGTAAACACACTGGTGAAAAGCCATATAAATGTAAAATATGTCAGCATAGTTTTAATGAAAAGGGTAGTTTAGTAAAACATATTCGTACACACACTGGTGAAAAGCCTTTCAAGTGTGAAATATGTCCGTGTAGTTTTAGTGATAAGAGTAATTTAGTAAGACATACTCGTACACACAGTGGTGAAAAGCCTTACAAATGTGAAATATGTCGGCAAAGTTTTATTCAAAAGGGTTGTTTAGTAAAACATATTCGTACACACACTGGTGAAAAGCCTTTCAAGTGTGGAACATGTCCGTGTAGTTTTAGTCAAAAGGGTCATTTAGTAAAACATATTCGTACACACACTAGTGAAAAGCCTTTGAAGTGTGAAACATGCCAGCAAAGTTTTCGTCAAAAGGGTAGTTTAGTAAAACATATTCGTGAACGAGTTGAGTGAGAGCGAAATTGAGTGCGTACTGGTGAAAAGCAGCCTTTGTACCTTTGTGCAGTAGTGTGTAAATAAATAATAATAATAAATAAAAGCCCTTCAAGTGTGAAATATGTCCGTGTAGTTTTAGGGAAAAGAGTAATTCAATAAGGTGGTGGTGAAAAAACAGAACAGATAAACAGATAAAAGAGGTTAGAAGGGCCTTGTGGGCGAGGCAGACGCGTCGCACTTATGAGCATACGTTCAAATGTCAACCGAAAATCTTTCACCGGCTAACAATCGTGCTCATATTGTGGCAGCGTACGAAGCTCCGTGAAAAAGAAGAATTATGCCGTCTTGCGCCATCATAACGGTGTGCGTTTAACCCCGCGCGGCCACTAAGATATTTCGAAAAAAAATCTATTTCAAGATTATGTAAAATTTTGTAAAAGTTGATTCCCAAAACCATAAAGAATCATGGCGAGATCCATACCTATATTCATTTGTATGAAAAAAAAAAACAATTTAGAGGGTTTAAAATATTTTCTAATGTGAAGATACGTTACCAGGAGTAGATTATATTTATACTTAGCGTATTTTTAAACCCTCGCATAATTAAAATATTACGAAATGAAAATAACACTTTTTCGTTTCATCTCGATGCCCATTTTCAGTTTATAAAAAAAATAAAGTGACAAGCGATGTCTAACGGATCTATTAAATTGGCAGACAAGTGATGTGACAAGTGTGTGGAAAAAAATAATCATTATTTGTGATATTACTTCCCATAAAACGATGCAATTTCAGTGTAAGAACTGCGAAACGGCAGTCAGTGCCATTGTTACTGTCAGTCGCCGTTTCGTTCTGAAATAATGAGCTTTTCGTTAAAGTATTAACTTTTTTTTGCGGGGTTTTAAAAATATTCCAAATGCCTGAAGATATTCTTTAGGTACCCAAGGACATAAGAATTAGAATTTCAACTTCTCTAAACATCTTAATTTTTTTTGTACAAATCCTGCCATGATTCTTTGTCATAGTTATGGTTAAAAAGTTATAAGGGTTTGAACGTGGCCGCACTATTGAAACGCGGAGAACCGCGCGGCCACGGAGAGCTTTAAAACTAAGCGTAGCAGAGACCTGAAATTAATCTATATAGAACAATAACAACACATTGACATGTAGAACTATCGACAATAAACAAAAGGAAACTTTTCTTTTACATAATATGTTTTTGCCACATCACTTGCGCTGCGAGTTCACGTTACTTTTATTCCAGTGCTGGCGACTCGCGTGGCGAGTTCAGTGTGTTTCGGTCATATTTTCAAAATGCTTCCGTATATTCTGTTCAAAATTACAGCGTAGACTTAATATGAAGTTATTTAAACATTTACATGGTGGCCTGGATGTAATTAACATTTTTATAATTGAAAGAAAAATAATCATTCTGCAATGCCATGAACTCGCTAGGTGAGTTCAATGCCGCAGATTCTGAACATTTGAACGTATTCAATACATCGTCGTCATACTACTAAAAATATGAACCAAAAACAGAATAACACAATTAGTATCACAACTATCTAGTTACATAACAAATAAATTACAGTTTCATTAACAGAATGGTTCCACGTTTGACGTACACGCGGCTACACATTAAGCCATACATTTCCAGTATACCCTGATCGCGCATTGTATAGAATTTCCATAGGTACAATGATAGGTCAGCTTATTCTGGAAATGTATAGCTTGATGTGTAGCCGTGTGTACACTGTACATTATGAATATGAAACTATTTCGTCTAATATCGTGATACGATAGTCAATGTTTTTTTCGATTCCACCCGATTAGTGTTTTTTGTCTTACTACAGAGTACAGATGAAGTATTTAAAAAAATGTTAAACAGTTATTGATTTGTTCCATTGCAAAAATTAATCTTTTCAGGTAGGTATTTATTGCCAAAAATCAATAATTAAAAACGAAATTTATATATGTATTTATAGAAGTTGTTATCTTAATCATAAGCCTAGAAGACAGCGTTAAATGCCCAGGGCGAAATTGCTGTCCAGAAATACTATTAATACAAAATATAACCGTATCAATAACCGCTGTGTAAAATATTGACAACCTCTGGCTAAATTACGAAACAAATATAACTTTAATTTCTTCTTTTATCATTTTATCTTTAACGAAATGGTTATTTCTTTACTTAGGTATATTTTTATTTGTTTTCCTATTTATCTTATTAACATAATATACATACCTACATATTTTTAAATGAAATAGGTGTGATAATTTTTGTAAGATTATAACTGTTTTTAGTAGTTAAAAAAAGTCTTATCTGTTTTCACCCAGTCACCTACCGATTTTGTTGGTGAGAGATACTCTTAATTTATAATAATGATAATAACTGTGTGATTTCGTAGTTAATACCTAGTTAGATCCTACAATAATAATAGTAGTTATGTACATGTTTTCTACGTAATAGTATGTCTCCGTCTTATTTCATCTTTCATTCATTCATTCATACACTTCCCATCTTCATTCTCG
This sequence comes from Charanyca ferruginea, assembly GCA_947361185.1. Lineage (NCBI taxonomy): Eukaryota > Metazoa > Arthropoda > Insecta > Lepidoptera > Noctuidae > Charanyca > Charanyca ferruginea. The sequence continues at coordinate 2,585,265 of OX376081.1, read as the reverse complement.
TCGCAAGCAATCAAGGTACTGTTAGGTACCTACCTATATTTATGTTCAAAAGTATTTAGGTAGGTACTTACTTCAAAAATAACAAAGAATAGTTTTAGCTCAGATTATAAAACACAACGAACAAACATTTGATGGCTCAACAAAAGGTATTATTTTTGACTTTTTACATAATCGCTTTTATGTATTGCGTTGGGGGTTTTTTTAAATTTTTAATTTAATTTTTATTTTAAATTTTTTAAACGTAATTTAGTTTGGTTTTGTATAAGAGTTTACAAAAATAATTTACAAATTTTTAGTTTTCATTTCGTTACTCATTCCTCATTCCCTTGCAATATAGTATACATTATTCTACTAGTCAAGGCCTTTCCTTTGATACCCATATATTGAGGGAGTTGTGAAAATAGAATGTAATTCCCTAAGATCCCTACCGCAGCTAACAAAAGAGCCGATAACTTTAAAACTGCTGAACCGATTTTGATGAAACATGTCTAAGAACCATCGCTAGAGAATCTGCTTTCAAATAAAAAAAACCGCATTCAAATCGGTTCACCCGTTAAAGAGCTACAGTGCCACAGACAGACACACAGACACACAGACACGTCAAACTTATAACACCCCTCTTTTTCGTCGGGGGTTAAAAAGGAACTGAGCGGAACACTGAGAGTGAAGCCTAAAAAGCAAATACAAATTCAAAAGCGAATACCTGCAATCTCGTGATATTGTATTCGCTTTTGAATTTGTATTTTTATTTGTTTTTTTTTTAACTATACGGCGTTTCGTGCTATTCTGACTCGTGTCAGTACAGCATAAAGCGCGTTGTAGGTATTCGCTTTTGAATTAGTATTTGCTTTTTTGGCTTCACTCTTAGTGTTCCGCGCGGTCTATCTGCCTTTTGTTTCATAATCTGAGAGTTTTAGTATATAATAAATTGTCATAATGTTGATAACATGTAGGTATTCACTGTTGGGCGAAGTTGATGAAGGTACTCAGGATTAGGAATACATACCGTTTCTTTAAACCCTGTCCATTTGGTTATTGGTTTTTTGACAGCTGCCTTATAATGTAATTATTTCCGATTACCTTAAGGTAACTTTAAAATGTGTTATAAAATAAATATATAAGGTGCTATAAAAATATCTGCCACGGCTTTAATGGGAGGTAGTATTGTGTTCAAAGATTACAATAGTGAAGAACTTTCGTACCCCAGAATAGTTAATTTAATTTGAGAAAATAAAGTAGTTTAATAAACATTGACTCTACTCTGCATAACGCGTTTCACAAATTACGCGCGATGTGTCGCTTCGTCAATGAAAACAACTGCTATCTCTTTCAATCTGTTCTGTGAATGAAAACTGAAATCAGCTGATTAGTTCGTCACTATCTAACCTACTAGGTACACAATAATACGCAGGGAAAAAAGTGTTTTAAAAGTGCAATTACTTACCAGCTACCGCATTCTTCCAAAAAACTGACGTAGGTAAATAAGATGATAAACTTCCCATCACACTTAAAACAGGCTTTGGACTGACAAGTTAGTGTAAGAATCGCAATTTTTTTCTTATTATTTTTAAACAGTAGGTGCTTAGATTAATACTTAGGTATCAAATAACGATAAATTACAGTAACTTGGCGTGTTTAAAAGTTAATCATCTTATTTACAATAATTGCATCGTATTTACAGTTAATTACACACTCCCTACCTACTTATCTACAAAACTGTTGCACGAGTCCGCCTTCGCGTTGCACACAAATGTAGGCAAATGTAGTTCGGCAGAATATGGAGGCCTGCCTGCGTCAACCGGAGGCGGGTCAAAGCGGCCGTGTTCACGAAATCTGTACACGGCATCCAGAATGGTATGATGACTCACTCGCACACCAAACCTCTGCTGGTATAAGTTTACTGCATGCGCAGTTATGGAGTTACACTCGGTCACTCGCGGTAGCACAACACCATTTCAAGATATTCTTGATTGGAATACCGTCGTCTGGGAGGCATTTTTAAAGGAAGCGCGAGCGATTATCCCGTCGCTAACCGCTAATTAAAACTAACTTCCGAGCGGGCGGGGAGCGACCGGGCGACTGGCGAGCGGGCGGTCGGCTTGCGCGTGCGACGAACGGGGTAGTGCGGGTCAGGCAGGGTGGGGGCGCGCGGCTCTTTGACGACGCGACGTCCCGACGAGTGCCGATGCGCAGCGCTCGGCATCGTTTGATAAATGTTAAGAATGGCAACAGTGTATGAACGGCGCCGGCGTTTTGCGAAACGATTGAATTGTACCTATTCGGTGCGGTCTGGCAACAGCAAGTCTACGTGATGGTTTTATGCGAATAAATCAATTCAAATTTATACGTACAATTTTTTGTATGAAAAAAAATATGACAAATGATTAATAATTTATCTTTACTATTGTAATCTATAAACACAATACTGTCTCCCATTGCAGCCGTGGCAGATATTTTTATAGCACCTTATATAAACTGCAGTCTTGTTGGGTTATCTTATTTATGACCTCTTACAGACATTATAGTACAGGTATACGTATCAGTTTTTACAAAAAACATAAAATATTGTTCATTAGTTGCAGCTGTCAAAAAACGATTAAACCAGTGGACAGAGTGTAGTAAATAAAACAACATTTTGTTAAGGCGACGATAAACGACTTTTACAGATTTTAAACTGACAATCACGTCAAAATGTGCAGTGTAAATGATTTGAAAAAAATATATGTTAAACTAGAACATTCTCTTAATGATATAGAAAGTGAATATTTTTGATTAAGTTCATATTAAATAGTTTAATTAACTCGTGAAGTTGTGTCTGACGCGGACAAAACATTGACAATCACACAAAATGTACCAGGTATAATTATCCGAAACTTACACTATCTTACAGACAATTTTATTATCTATCTTTTAGTATACGCCTTTTTTTATTTTGAAAGAATACTCTTTAACATTTAACTCTTTACACATTTTTTTCGACTAAATTTTGAAAGTTTTGGACGCAGACTGCGTCCGTTCTGCATCAGTTTTGCGTCCAAAACTCTCAAAGTTTAGTCGAAAAAATTGTGTAAGTTTCGTTTAATTATACCTGGTAGATTTTGTGTGATTGTCAATGTTTTGTCCGCGTCAGACACAACTTCACGTATTAATTAAACTATATAATATGAATATAATTAAAAATATTCACTTACTAAGTGATTAAGAGAATGTTCTAGTTTAACATATATTTTTTTCAAATCATTTACACTGCACATTTTGACGTGATTGTCAGTTTAAAATCTGTAAAAGTCGTATATCGTCGCCTTAACAGTTTAGTGATATTTATTTTGGCGGGGTCATGACTGAAAATTGATTAATACAGATAATCAACTTATTATCAAGTACTTATTGCATAACGCGGATAGACTACATGTAGTTATAAACACTAAGCATGTGAATTAGTACAAGAAAAGCTTCTATAACGGCTAAACCCAATTACCTACCTTCACTGAAATGTAGATCACTACTGCTGGAAGCCAATATGCTTCTATCTATTTTTGAAATGTGTCTCACATTCATCAATAACGGCTATCCATGTAACGGAAACAATAGATAGGGGTGGCCCTCCCGTGCGTTTCGTTACAACCAACATCACCATAAACAATCTGATTTTTATAAAAAACTTGTGTATGTTTAAAGTATTAAATGACTGGATTTAGTTTTAGTTTACATAAATTATAAAACTCTGGGAGTAAGTCATACAATTATACAAGATTTGACTGCATTTTGCTAAACAAAGCGGTAACACTGGAGAGTAGGAATTAAACGTATCTAATTGACAGTTTAAAACTCAAGAAATATTTTTTTTTGTAATTATTTGGTTGAGTAAATAACTTGCTGTGGATTTATTTAAATGGAATCTATATGTAAATTCATTACAAGCTAATATGCTCATTTGATCAATACCGTTTTAATGTTTGTTATTGGTTCTATGTGATTGGACCTCATAAGCATTTTCCTAGTGGGATAACTCTAGTACTATTTCAAAATCAGTACTTTAACTTGAGTCGGACATGTTTCATGAGATTATAAATAAAGTATATTTTAAAAGCAAACCATTTATCCCTAGAATTCGGCGGATAAACAAGTCTGTTGCCCTTAGCTACCGTCCTATCAAACATATAGTTGTCAACACGTCATTGGGACTATTTGGGACACATACTTTGGCATATTCATACAAATAGTTATCTGTAGTAAGCCACAGACCCTATCATCGATAGATATCGTGTGCCGGTAAGATTCCTTATTCTCTAACAAATAATTGGGACGTTATAACCATAGACAGGTAGGTTTTTCTATTACCAGTATGTCAAAATTGGAGATAGAATAGGTAATTGGGTTTGGCCGTAAGTTGATTACCTATTTGTGAAGAAAGAAAGAAAGAAATCATTTATTTGCTAATAATGTGTGATAGGTAGGATAATTTTGTCATTATATAAATAATATTTTTAATCCGTTGATTATATATAAAACTAAGAATTTGTTTTATATATAAGTCCAAATAAATGGGGTGAATTCACATGGTTTAAAGGTAGAAATGGGGGTTCCACAAGGTTCAATTTTGGGTCCTTTCCTCTTTTTAGTGTATATTAATGATCTTCTTCATCTGTTGAAAAATCAACCACAAATGGTGTTATTTGCTGATGACACTTCTTTAATATTTAAGATAGACAGACGAGCCCAGAATCTAGACCACGTAAATAGCGCCTTACTGCAAGTCCAAAATTGGTTCACGGCGAATAATTTAGTATTGAATGAAAAAAAAACGAAGTACATCAGATTTTCTTTACCAAATGTCAAAAGTAATGACTGTGACATAGTATTGAATAATGAGAAGCTGGAATTCGTTGATAAAACTGTTTTCCTGGGGATCACGCTCGACTCAAGGCTACAATGGGGTCCTCATTTAACATCTCTCGCTGGACGGCTAAGCTCGGCAGCATATGCTGTCAGAAAAATCCGGCAATTTACTGATGTGGATACCGCGAGACTGGTCTACTTTAGTTATTTTCATAGTATAATTTCTTACGGTATTTTACTGTGGGGACGAGCTGCAGACATCGAGTCTATTTTTATTCTGCAGAAAAGAGCCATCAGAGCCATTTACAATCTCCGTATGCGCGATTCTCTAATGGAACTGTTTAAGGAAATTAACATAATGACGGTACCTTGTCAATACATCTATGAAAACATAATGTAGGTACGCTAGACAAAATCTGCATCTTTTTAGTAAAAGGGGTGAAAGACATAATTCTAACACTAGAAATAGGGACCAACTAGTTCAACCGAGTTTCAGACTGGCTAAAGTAGATACTTCTTTCATGGGGTACTGTTTAAAATGTTACAATAAAATACCTCCCCACATTGTTCAACTAAATGAGACAAAATTTAAGTCTTATATAAAACGCACACTATGCAGCCGAGCATATTATTCATTGGGGGAATACATCACTGATAAAAATGCTTGGCTGGATGGTATGGCTCCACAGCCATAAGGGTTCATAGATTCATTGATTAGCATTTTTAATTATTTTTGGAGCTGCTGAAGATATAGATCTACATTATCTTTGCATTGTATAAACTTAATGTGTTAGTATTATATAAATTTTTCATAGCACATACATGTGAGCACTATGTTATTTAAAGCTACCATTTACGAGGTATGTCTTTCATTGACTTGAATGTGCCCTGGCTGTTGGGAGTATGTCATGCTCACTGGAATGTCTCGCTGACGGTGGCGCGCGTGTTGGATCATTCGGTTCCCTTCAAAATGGTTGAGTCGAATGATGCCGATCCGTGCGTCATGTTCGTGAACGGGCGCCGTTAGTTGGGACTGGTCATCTCTTAGCTGCCTCGGTTATTCTAATTTTATTTTGAATTGTTTATTATGATTATATTTTTATCTAAACCTCTTTTAACGTACACGACTTGTTACATTGTTCTCACATTGTACCCTAGATTCAATATGAATGATGTAACCGAAATTTGTAACATATTATTGATTTTAAAAGAGTGTTGTTCATGGAGTTTCTTGCTCGTTCTTCTCCATAGAAACCTACTGTTTGGAACGAGCAACTAGCTTCAACTTTCTGACTGACTGACTCTGACAATTCAAAAGTACCTGTAAATGGTTTATTTGAAATAAATGATTTTGAGTTTTGAGTTTTGAGTTTTTTGAGTTTAAATAAGTTGATTAGGTATCTGTGATTAATAATTTTGAGAGAATTATTGTAAATTCGTTGATTTACCTACAAGTGAATCACAAATAGTGTACTTGTTATCTCAGTCTTTTTAAATTATTTTAATCAAAAACATTGTTCACTCTTGCACTGAAAGCCTAATTAAAACATTTTAACAATTCTGATGAAATCTCTTATTGAAATCTCCATCGATTGGAACTTTTTATTTCCCACTCGTTCCGCTATAGACCGAGAGTCAAAAATTCCAAATGCATTTGGAATTTTTGAATTTTTGACTGGGGAAGAGTAGGGAAAAAAAAATTTCGTTCGTCCCCATTGGTTGCAATGCATTTGGAATTTTTGACTCTCGGTCTATAGCGGAACGAGTGGGAAATAAAAAGTTCCAATCGTCACCAATGGGGACGAACGAAATTTTTTTTTTCCCCACTCTTCCCCAGTGGGGACGATGGGGTGGCGATGACCGGGAATAACCCGATATTTTTAACTGAAAGTTTGTTACTCTCATTAGCTCTATCAGTCGCAAATTGTTGGGGGCAAAGAGTTTGAGATCATCCATGTAAAGGAGGTGAGATATAACCTGACCTCCTCTTCTCAACCGATAGCCCAGGGGGCCAAGTCTGCTATTTTTTTTTCGTCAAACCAACACAATCCCATTGTAATTTTGCTAAAAGTTCGTAATCTGCTAAACTCATAATGGTCGATCATTAGTCGGTCAATGGCACGAAACAGATAAATAGAGTGTCAATGGTCTCGTAATAGAATTGTGTTTTAATGACATTGTCGTATTGCCATTATTGTGAAACCCGTTAGTAGAAATGATTTTTGAAAAATTACTACTAAATTTGAACATTTATTCATGCCAGATTTCATTTGTATATATTTTTACATATTTTTTATAAGTGTTATAAGCAATCTGAAGTAGTAAGAAGTTCGTAAACTAAAGTCAGTCATTCATTTGTCATTATATACGAGATTAGTCAGTCATTCTATATTATTTTCTTTCAATGGAGTGTCAGTGGTTGACCATTGAAAAGTCATAATGACGCCATTATATTAGTAGATTACCCAACTTATCAAAATCAACAATTATGAAATCAATGATAGACCAGACACTATTGCAATAGCAGACTTGAGGCCCTGGCCTGAACCCTCCAGCAACGTGCTTAGAGTGTTCAAGGCTAAACAAACCCACTGGACTCAATCGCCCTGAAATATACCTCGCTCGATCCTTATCGATTCGCTATTCTTCCGGATTTGCCGACATCCTGGATAGCAATAGACCATCCTCCATTGCCCCATACATGACATCAGGAAGGTGCGCAGAGTTGTATCTACCTTATACAACTCCAACACCCTCATGAGCCATGTATGTGGCACAGAATCATAGGCCTTCTTATAGTCTATAGTCTTCTAGTCTACCGTTTTTAGACTTAGGTATAATCAACATTATCACAATTAACAACTTGGAAGATGCTATTACATCATGATTGGGAGAATAAACGATGCAGAAAATGGAATTAATTCAATTTAGGACTTAATATCAAAGATAGTATGTACATTTGATTTAAATAGCACACAGAGGTTGTTACAGTCATGTAACAACATCTATGTTTTGAGGTCTGCCAATACCTCAAAATGGGAACACCCAAATATTCCGAAATATTTTATTCCGAATTTCGTTATTCCGATTTTCAAAAGTCCGAATTTCATAATACCTAAAAATTATAATCTCTAATAATTAAAATCACGAAAGTTATTTTACCGAATGTCGTAAATCCGATTTGTTTGTTTCCGATTTTCATATGTTCGAAGAATCAAATGCTCGATGAGTTCTCGGTCCGAAAAACGAAATTCCGAATTTCAATATTTCGAATAATCTGTTAAAATTAGGATTCTGATTCAATTCAGCTACGCATATATATTCAAAATGGTGTCCCCTTGTTTCGCAGACAGAAATTTCATAGAACTTCGTTTCCCAGAAAATGTTTCATATAATATTTGGTTCTTGTATTTTTATTTCGACTATTATTGTTTCAAAGACTATTTACTTGAATGAAACATATTTCACAGAAACACAATTCAAAGAATTTTTAATCAAATTTTTTTGTTTAACAATCTTATCAAACAGTAGAATTACTTTTTAACAAATATTGTTTATTCGGTGTATTTTTCTATGAAATTTATTTCAACAAAAATATATAGGTATAAAAAGAAAGACAATAAAGTCAAAAGTCAAAGTCAAAGCATTTATTTCAATTAAACCATTTACAGGCACTTTTGAATTGTCAAGGAGTCGGTCAGTTAGTCAGAGAGTTGAAGCTAGTTGCTCGTTCCAAAACGTAGGTAGGTCTCTATGGAGAAGAACGAGCAAGAAACTCCACGGACACTCTTTTAAATCAAGTTTTTACAAAGTTTGGTTACATTCTTGTTGCTTCTATATGTGAAAACGATGAAGGTAATCTAACAATACAAAACACAAAAAAGAAGCAAGATAAAGTGGCATCTAATCCATGGCAGATAAGAGCTGACCAATCTCCACTGACAGCGCCCGTTCACGAACATGACGCGTGAATCAGCACCATTTAGCTCAACCATTTTGAAGGGAGCCCAATGATCCAACACACGCGCCACCATCAGCGAGACATTTGAGCGAGCATGACAATACTCCCAACCGCCATGTTAATTTTTGTCAAACATAAAGGTATTAATATACATGGCTCCATGGTATTCACATTTACAAAATTGAAATAATGCTGCTAAATTATACAAAACTAAGGTTTCCAATGTATATTATTTTATCATATGAAGTGTGATAAGTTAATAATTTAAAAATATCTATATATAATAATAACGATACTCGTTACTCATGTCAATAGAAAAAGGGGTAGGAAACATCCTTTTCTTCCAATTTGGAAATTCCCTAAACTGGCTGTGGAGCAGGACCAGCATTCAGCCAAGCATCTTTATCATTGATGTAATCTTCTAACTTATAATATGCTTGTCTACATAGTGTGCGTTTAATACATGTTTTAAATTGTTTTTCATTCAATTGTAGAATATCAAGTGGTATTTTATTATAGCATTTTACACAGTACCCCATAAAAGAAGTATGTACTTTTGACAATCTGAAGCTTGGCTGATCTAATTTGTTCCTATTTCTAGTATAAACATTATGTCTGTCACCTATTTTATTAAAAAGATGAAGATTTTTTCGAACATGCATAATGTTTTCATATATATATTGACAAGGTACCGTCATGATGTTAATCTGTTTAAACAATTCTCTTAGAGATTCGCGTTTGCGGAGATTATAGATTGCTCTGACAGCCCGCTTTTGCAGTATAAAAATAGAATCCATATCTGCAGCCCGTCCCCATAGCAAAATACCGTAAGACATGATACTATGAAAATAGCTAAAATATACTAGCCTAGCGGTATCCACGTCTGTCAAATGCCGGATCTTTCTGACAGCGTAAGCGGCTGAACTTAACCGCCCTGCAAGAGATGTTAAGTGAGGACCCCACTGTAGCTTGGAATCAAGCGTAATCCCTAGGAAAACAGTCCTTTCGACGAATTCAAGTATGTCCTTATTCAATACAACGTTACATTCATTACTCTTAACATTCGGCAAAGCGAATCTTATGCATTTAGTTTTCTTCTCATTGAATACTAAATTATTTACAGTAAACCAATTATGAATCTTAAGCATGGCGTCATTTACGTCGTCAAGGTGCTGTGCCCGTCTATTTACTCTAAAAATCAATGAAGTATCATCAGCAAATAACACCATTTGTGGTTGATTTTTCAGTAAATGAGGTAAATCGTTTATATAAACTAAAAAGAGGAACGGACCCAATATGGAGCCCTGCGGTACCCCCATTTTTACTTTTAAGCCTGATGAATTAACACCATTTATTTGAACTTGCTGCAGTCTATCACTTAAAGAGAATAACAAAAATAATCTTAAAAAGTCAATATGTTGTGCTACAAAAGTTAATGACAGAAACGAATTGCTGTGAAACCGACTCCACGGAGTCTTGTCTGCCCTAGCCCTAGAGTGTAATTTAAATTCGCGTAGGCGCGGAGGGGCGAGGCGGCCAGCGAGTTGAGGAGCAGGTGGTTTTAACGCCCGCCGCGGTGGTGAGCGTGAATACCATCTGCGACGATAAGCTCGCGTGGTACCGCCGGAGCCCCGCAACGCCGTAGCCGTGACAGAAACCATGCCTGCTGCATGGTGCATGTTCGCTTGCATGCTCGCTTGCATGATGCATGCTTGCTTGCTTGTATGCTGCATGCTTGCTTGCTTGTATGCTGCATGCTTGCTTGCTTGCATGCTGCATGCTTGCTTGCACGCTGCATGCTTGCTTGCACGCTGCATGCTTGCTTGCACGCTGCATGCTTGCTTGCATGCTGCATGCTTGCTTGCATGCTGCATGCTTGCTTGCACGATAAACGATTGCACGATAACGATAAAGATAATCGGAATTTTAATAATCGGAATTTTAATAATCGGAATTCGTATTTTTGATGTTCGGAATTTTCATTATGTCGGACTTTTTGTTATTCGATCTTTTGAAACTCGGTATTTTGAGAATAGTAATTATAAACGTTCGGAATTTTGAAATTTTAGTATTATAAAAATAGGATGAATGATAAATCGGAGTTGCCATATTAGGATTTTGAACTATTCGGAATTATGAAAATCGGTATTTTGAAATTCGTATTTCTGACTTTCGGAATAAAGTTTTTCGTATTTATGTAGTGTACCCCCTCAAAATATTATAGTTTAACAAAATATTTATAAATTGTTAGGTGGTATTGAATATATATGCATCTAATCCTTGGAACTGTCTGGTCACTACAAATATCATTTTACAAGAAATGCCAGGGTGCTTTGCTACGACTACAACGATAGTTGATTTAGAGATAAAAGTACAAATTAAACCTGTTTGCATCTATTTTCTCTCTATCTCATCCACGGAATAATAAAAACTTGTTTTTATTATTCCGTGATCTCATCTATGGTTTTTTAGTGGTGTAACCAGAATTATTATTCGTATTAGTTATTTGATTTGTTGATTTTTGTTTTTGGTGTATTTTTCATTTTCTTCAAAATGGTTTTGTAGAGGTTTAAAAGAATAGGGTATTTTACTCTATACGAGAAAAAATCTATAAATATGTTATTGAGACAGTTTAAGCATAAAGAAGTCGGAAAATGTAAGTTTTAGTTCATAAAATGACAAAACAAATTTTTAAATTCAATTTAAAGTTTTCAGTATTTTTAATCTGTTATAAAACACCGTGAAATAGTAGCGGCCATATTATTACGCCATACGGCTGTGTAAACAAAAAATTGTCAACTGTCAGTCAACCGATTGGCGTAATATAGGCTTTGTACTTTTATTATTTTCGTAACCAACGTAATTTTTTCATTATTACACCTATTACAAAATATGCTTTTAATTATTTTTAAATGATATACAATTATCATATTTAATATGAGCTCATTTGATACAAAACGAACTGACGTCATTTATGCTGAGCAATATGGCGTCCAGTAAGAGGCGTTTTCGTCAAACTACGCGCGAAATTTGAAAATTTAAAATTTAAATGCATTTTTATGGCACTTATCGATTGAATAAAAATTTTGTGTTTTTTTTTGGTGGCATATTAGCACTACAGAATTTCATTGAGACACTTTTCAAAAATGGGTGTAATACCCTATTTTATTTTATTCCTTGATTTTTTTGTTCTTTATATTTTTGTTGAATTTGCAAGCTGTGATGAATAAACATATGTTTATTCATCTAATGAATAGAAAATGTTATTATGCTAACGGGTAGAGGTTCAGAGGTCGTGGAAAACCTCTACATTTCATTTCATTCATCTACATTTCAATAATAACCTAGTAGGTACATATTATGTACTAGGTTATTATTGAAATGTTGATGATTTTTAGATGATGTACCTACGTTATACCTAATTGCTAGTTTCCAGTTAGAGGTATTCCCAAATCAAATCGAAATGATGGTTACCCTGCTCAAACATTGTATGGGATAACTTCATTTCTGAGATTAAACGCGTTGTAAACTGTTCTGAGGGTAAATCGTTATGTTATTCTAATGTCGAATAAATGGCTGTTCACACCGCAATCTTAGCAATTATGGATAATGAGATATCAGCTTAATATAAAGTTTTAAAAGTTTAGTACTTGTAAAGTAGTACTATAAAAAATAGTAATTTAAAATAAAGTACGTAGTAAAGTAGGTACGTGGCCGCGCGGTCGAAACGTTACTTTATAAGCTGATATCTCATTATCCATAATTGCTAAAATTGCGGTGTGAACATCCATTTATTCGACCACCCTGGCATTTCTTGTAAAATGATAATTGTAGTGACCAGACAGTTCCAAGGATTAGACGAATATATTCAATACCACCTAACAATTTATAAATATTTTGTTTATTTCTTTTTTCGACAATTTCTGACAAATTCAGTCTTCAATAGACAAAAAGAATTAAACCTAAGTAAGAAGTCGCTGAGATCTCCATGGCCGCGCAATCCTCCACGTTACGTTCGCGCGGCCAACCCTCGTAACTTCTTTATTTCCACTCCGACAAATTTTTGGTGTGTTTCGGGTGTTTCCTTCGATTTTGACAAATTCCGACAATTTTTTTTACGATTTTTTTTTCTGTTTGGATAACTTGGCGGAGCAATTCGTTACGCACACGAATAAAAGTCTTTCAAAGATTAGAAAACATTCTCTTTCCGGGTATTGTTCATCCATGCTTCGTTAGGTTTTTAAAATTGACACTTGTAATTTTAAATTGGAATTAAATATACAACTTAATGAAAGCCGATGTGGCTTTCATTAAGTTATTTTAGAAGATAAATTCTTAAAATGGTTACAAATACGTGCGACAGCTACTGTAAAAATAGATTATACTAAATTCGGTGTCTATCGTAACAGGTTTATTGTAATTTTGTTACAAAGTGTGCATTAAAAAGAACCTTTTGTAACTTCTGTCTGCTAGAATCTAAATCTAGAAAAAGCATAAAGGGAACATTACGCGAAACTCAGCGCAGAGCGCGCCCGTAGCACATACCCACGAGCATAACCTCTTATTCTTGTTTAATTATGTTATAAATTATAATAGCTAGGTATTTTGTGAAAATATATCAAAGTTTTAATTAATGTTACTTACCTAACTGTACTTTTAACTATATTATGGCACCCTACGGCCATTTCAAAGTGGATTCTAGATTATGCTCAGAATAAAATCATATTTGGTTGTCTTACATGACAAAAGTGAACGTTATTCTGTAAATACGTCTATCTCACCTTAATACTTAACCTGCACATATTTTAGAGTGATTTTTAGCTGCTTCCCGAAGCTTGTTTTCAAAATGAATAATTCCCTTCATTTCTACATCGAAATACACAGCACTAATTCATTATTATATAATATAATATACTTCCCAATTTTTAACTCAAAGGCAGAATTTCACGCTTTGAACGACTCGTCGAAAAACTGTTTACGGATTATGCTAGTGCTGCACTCTAGTGCCAGAACGTTGCAGTAATATCCCCTATTACCGCTAATGTATCCGCACAGGATTGTAACTCGCAGGAAAATGATGCAATAACTATACCTAAGTACTCTTCCTACAATTTTTTTAAACCTGACTGATGACTACCTACCTACCTGCTGCGACTGAAAACGTTAGCGATACGTCATCTTCTGAACTGAATAATACATGCCATGCTACACGAGACAGTCTTATTATTGATAAGATGACTTTTGAGTCGTTCATAATTTTGTACTAAACTTTACTACAAAATAAATATTTTTTTCATCGATCGTTGGATATTACAATTTTTAATTAATTTTTTAATATTTATTTTTCATCAAAAATTAGTTTTTCATACAAATTCATATTTCCGTGGGATTTTCTAGTGGTTTCTTAGAAGACGTTAAAATCTGGTGGTTTTCTGGTGGTTTTAGGATTTCTATCTGGTGGGCTTGCAAAAAGTTAGCTGGTAACACTGACCACTACCGCATTTTTAACTTTCGGACATGGCAATACTTTTCTAATATTTCAAGCCAAAAGCTAGAGCAGCCCAACTTTCGATAGTTTCTCTATCGAGAGATGACCTCGAAAACTAGTACAATATCGTTAGTGCTATCGATATCACAAATTAACTAATACTATTGATTGGAAGCAATAGTATCGATAAGATCGATACTATTACATTATAATACTATATCAATAGTATCATTGTATCGATTTTTTAAAGTAATAGTATCGTTGTATTATCGCCTTTTATTAAACTATCGATAGTGTGAGCTATCGATACTATCAATACTATCGATACTATTGCTCCTAAATGTGCTGGTCTCCGATAGTATCGATACTATCGAAAATCGATACTATCGATAGGCTATCGGTACTATTGATATGACGTCAACTATCGATAGAATAGCGATAGTCGACTATTGATAGGCAACACTAGCAAAAGCCAAGCAACATCCAAGAAGCTTATAGACAGAAGTGGAGGCAACACTCTAAATACCTAAGTGAAGCCAACTGTGGGCAGACGCTCTCTTTCTGAATGCATACATAAGATAAAGAAAACACATATCACTGTCTCGTTCTTATGTATGCATTCAGAAAGAGAGCATCAGCCCACAGTTGGTTTCAAGATTTTGTTCTAAGTGTTGGCTCCATTTATACCTATATCTTCATGGCAACATCAGTTGTTGTTTCTATCGATAGGCTATCGATACTATTGATATGACGTCTATTATCGATGGTTTAGCGATAGTCGACTATTGATTGATAGGCAACACAAGTACACAACACTACCAAAAGCCAAGCTAAGCTAAGCTACATCAGTCTTGTTGTCACTTGTCTCACTAGTGATTATATACTCTTTGGTGATTATATACTCTTTGGTCTCACCTGTATTATATTACTCTGTGGTTGTTGTTTTAAATAATTAATAAATATGAACTTGGAAACTTGGAACTAAATAACTTATGAGACAGTGAACGGAATGTTTGAGAAGATGTCCAAGATGAAGATGGAAGAGCGAGCCATGTGTAGGATATGTTTGGTGCAGGATGTTCACATGTATGTGGTTGTCAACAAGACCCTACAGGACCTCTACGAGAAGCTGACTGATGTTCCGGTAAGTTGATAAATACTTACATCATGATTGAAATAAAATTGTTAATTAATTTAAAGTTATTACTAATAATGCTTTTTGTGCTTGTGCTTTTTAATTTATTTCCTACAAATTCCGCTATTATAGACTCCATTCAACCACTTTCAACTCGAGATTAACAGTAATTAGATCAGAAGAGTTGTTTATTATTAAAATTGAATTGGAAGTATAATAAGTAGGTATTTGCATACAAAATAGTATAAGAAAAGTATTATTGCAGTTTGTAACTGAAGATGGCAGACCGATGTTCCTTTGTTCCTTCTGCTGCACTAAACTAAAGCAATGCGCCCGATTCCAAAGAAAATGTCTGGAAGCTGAAGTACTGTTCATGCGGAGGTTGAAGAAGGATTACGAGGTGAGGGATTTTACTATTTTCTGTGGCAGTAGCTTCCAAACTGATAGACAGATTTGGATGCCATAATTTTTATAAATCGCTGAGTTTTCAGGAAAGGTTCTAAGCAATCTTCATTGTACAGAAGATCAGCTAAGCCAATGCTAAGATATCAGCATTTTTTAAAATTAAATAGCACAGACACAAAACTAATAGTATTGGTGGGTATGTAGTTCATAAACTGACATACCTTCATAACAGACAGATTTTATGTTTTATAGTTTTAGAGGTTCTGAAAGTATGAGTGTTCTTTCTGTTCACAACTAAGCATGATGTTGTAAATATTCCATATCTCCATATGTTTGACTGATAGAACTATGTAGTGTACAATACTTGTACTGTTTATTAGCAGTCTTCGCTCATGTCCGCACGAGCTCTGCAACAATAGCCCATGCAGTGGTCAGTGAGGTTGGTAGGGTAAATACGCTAAATGTCGGCCCCCTTACCGATTTTCTAACTTTGGATCGCTCTGGCTCCATCAGTTTGCAACGAAGGATACCTTGTGATGCGGTTTTAGATAGGTTGATAAATCTATTTTATGTTTTTAGGCATAGAATTGTCTTTTCTATTAAAAGCAAAAAGTATTAAGGTTTAAATGCATCGAGAACGAAAAAACCCTAAAGTCGGCCGTTTACGGCCCATTGTCGGTCGCGTTTTCCCCAAATGTCGGCCGGGTATAGGATGTTTTAAAATATGACAATGAAAAATGTATTAATAATACCTATGATTTATTCCATTACTTATTGCCTCAAGAGCTTATTTTATTTTAGTGTGATTGTAACTGCATAATTTTTCTTCTTTCCGTGAAGGCCCTGCATGTCCCTGCTCTGTCATTGTAGTATTTTAAATTAAAAGTATTAAGTAAAAACCAGCTTACCATCTAAAGGCAGCTATTTGTCCCAAGCTGGTTAATAAAAATCATTCAAAGATTTTTTAAGCTAGTAAACATGGTAGCAAGTTCCAAAAAGCAATTTATATTTGTATCCCAAACCATATTTAGCTATCATAAACGGTGTCCCCTTGTTTCGCAGACAGAAATTTCATAGAATTTCGTTTCCCAGAAAATGTTTCAAATAATATTTGGTTCTCGTATTTTTATTTCGACTATTATTGTTTCAAAGACTATTTACTTTAATGAAAAATATTTCACAGAAACACAATTCAATGAATTTTTAATCACATTTTTTTGTTTAACAAACTTATCAAAAGTAGAATTCTTTTTTAACGAATATTATTTGTTTGTTGTATTTTTCCATGGAATTTATTTCAACAAAAATGTATACTTAGATATAAATAGACAAAAACAAAAATGTTGTCTTAAAAAGTCAATATGTTGTGCTACCAAAGTTAACGACAGAAACGAATCGCTGCGAAACCGACTCCACGTAGTCTTGTCTGCCCTACGCCTAGAGTGTAATTAAAATCTGCGTAGGCGTGGAGGGGCGAGGCGGCCCGCGAGCTGAGGAGCAGGTGGTTTTAACGCCCGCCGCCGCGGCTGAGGCTGGCCGGCGTAGCTGGCCAGTAAGCCGAAGTTGCGGTGGTGAGCGTGAATACCATCTGCGACGATAAGCTCGCGTGGGACCGCCGGAGCCCCGCAACGCCGGAGCCGTAACAGAAACTATGCCTGCTGCATGTTGCATGCTCGCTTGCACGATGCATGCTTGCTTATATGCTGCATGCTTGCTTGCATATTGCATGCTTGCTTGCACGCTGCATGCTTGCTTGCACGCTGCATGCTAGCTTGCACGCTGCATGCTTGCACGCTGCATGCTCGCTTGCACGCACGCGCAGTAAGTTTGGTTAGAACTGAGACTCCCATTATTGGGAATACGTTTTATATTAAATAAAAAATATATGGATAAAGAATATTTGATTTGTTATTCTATGATATGATTATTCTAACAATAAACTTTATGTAAAACAGAAATCAATGATTTAAAAATCTTGAAAGTATGTATTCTGCGTATTGATCATTCTATGAAACGAAATTATTAGAAAATTTTTATGTGAAACGAAATTCTATAAAACTATTAGCTATGAAACAACGTACAACCATCATAAACATGTTTTCGATATTGTAATACTTTGTAATTAATTTAACTCAATTTTATAATTAATATCAACTCTACACAACTTAACCTCTTCATAAGTTTATTTATAAATTATAACAATACATATTAAATTTTGAGAAAATAAGTTTGATAAATATATTAAAAATGACTACCCGCACAATCAGTGAAAAAATAACAAAAGTAATCAGCCTGTATAGTGGCGCTCGAATTCGGAGCTGGCCGACATTACGATCTTTAATATTTCTAAAGTCGGCCTCTGTTTTGTGAACCTTATTTCTCGAGATTCAACTAATATCACCCTGGCCGGTATTTGGCGATTAAACGTAAAATAGGTTTATTTACCAGATAAGCTTTGCAAATTCTCCTATTATGCCAAAGGAATTGATAGTATTGCAGTTTATAAAAAAGACTACATTTACTTTAAGTCCGCCCCGGCCGAGAATCCGGTTTTAAACCGAAACTGCTATTCTAATGGCGGCCCCCTATTTTTCTCTTAAACCAATACGCAAAACATTAAAAAAACCATCTCAAAATATAATAAAACTTACTTATTATTGATAACAAAGCTTAAAACAATAAAAAAGAATGTCTTATCGTTGTAATACCAATCCCCGAAGCGTGGGTATTCACAGAAAGTAAGCTACTTTTACTACGAATTTGACAGTTCAACGTCGGCATCGCTACGGACGCTCAGTGTGCAAAGAACTAGTGACGAAATCGAATAGTAACGGTTCGTACGTATAGAATATGAACTAAGGATGCAGTTCGAGTACACACCTTGTAAATGAATGCAAGTTAAAAATGTGCAGACGGCCGAGCATTGGGGGGTGGCCGACGTTTGGCGTATTTACCCTAGCACGGCCAGCTGTCCAGATATTATGTTAGTGCTCATGGGACTGATTATCAACATATTCTGAACACTATGATCAACTTTTACAGCCTCAACTTTTAATAAACCACCCAAAGTTTTTCGATGGGTTTGTTAAAACTCCAATGGAGCACATCAGTATAGTTGATGAATGTAGAACAGAAAGAGTTACTATCAAAGAAGAACCAGCTGATTGTGAGACACAAGATGATATTATTGAGCCAAAGGAGGAACTTCAAAGTAATGGTATGTTTTTGAGAAGATAAAATAACAAGATTATTGAATAATATTTACTCACCTCTAAATTGTTATATATTATTAATTTTTAATGTTATACTAAATCATATTAATCAAAGTAAGTCTATTATTTATTGACCATAAAAGGTTTTAAAACACTTTAAACATATTGCACACTGACATAGTAAAATATTAATATTGAATCAGTATTGCTCCTGATTGTTCTTGTTTATTTTCAGAGCTAGAACAGGAAAATCTACATAATAGCTATTCAGATCTAGAAGATACACCACAGGGTCATTCAGATGCTGACTCGAAAGGTGATGTATCTTTGATGGAGTTTAAAGTGGAATTGGAAGAAGAACAAGAAGTACCTGTGAAGAAACCAAGAGTCAGCGAGACGCACAGTAAGTATGAGGTAGTTAATCAACTGAATGAATCAACAACACTTGTTTCACATCATCATCAGAATCCTTGGTTTGGTTTTAGTGTGACTCATTCAAACCCTCTTAAGGTTTTTATTCATGTGCATCCCCATGTTTCGAAGCACGATTTAGTCAGGGTGCTCTGAGCTAGGGTTTTGGTATGCCACAGAAGGGCGCAGGTCCCTGCTGCGTGTTTTGCGCCCCCCCGCTCTCGCAAGCTCATCAGCTCGTTCATTGCCAATGATGCCTGCATGCCCATGCACCCATCTTAATAGTTTAATGTGGTCATTCATTCCTCTACCAATTTTGATGAGACTATGGTTGAGTCGAGCGCTAGTAGAGCGGCTTGGCTATCTGAGTGAACGTATATGGTTAGGTTGACGTATTGCCTTTGCAGGTTTATCTCCGTACATTCTAAAATGGCGTACACCTCTGCTTGGAAAAAGGAGGCGTACTGTCCCATGTTTACACTTTTGCTAAACCTTGGCAGCACTGCACTTATCCCACAAGCTACTTTATAATCCTATTTTGGAACCGTCCGTGTACCAGACAGGCAGCCTGTCTTCTGACTTCTGAGGTGGCTGCCTTTTGGTCCAGTAGTCCCTTGAAGGAATTTTCACGGAATATTGCTTCTCAAATACTTGCCGCAGTAGCATGGCATCAGTTTACATGCCGAGAACTGGCATTTCTAGTTTCCGTCCTGTAAGGTCCTCATTTTCTGCGAGAGCCAGCAACTGCTGTACATGACATGCTAACTTCTCTTCTTTTGTATGAATGCATGCAGAGGCGGTAGTCCAAGCAGGGCATTTAGTGCTATACTGGGACATGTTGACATAGCTCCAGCAGCCATTTGACTGACAGTTCTCTAAAGTCTCTAATTGTTTTTTATAGTGGTGGTCTGATGTGCTTTGTCGTGCCACACTACTGATGCGTACGTTATAATCGGCCACAAAATCGCAAAATCATCATTAGAAAATTTGACGTGAGCCACACGACATGCCGCAACAGCAGTACAGAATCGAATGCGCATCAGTGAGGTCTTCGCAACCATCAAAATAATTTGATAGTTGCGAATCCAGAGCACACACAAGCTGCTTATTTTTTTTATGCATGGGCAAACGAGGTAAACGTGGTCTAAGCTCAGGCGGAATGAATCGATATTCTCGAATCGCACCCTCCAAAGCGCTCCTCAATTCATCATTGCACTGGGTACTTACTTGTATAACCATGTCATCACTCCCATCATTAACATGGCTACGTGTTGCGGTCGAATGTGATTGTGCCACTTCCACAATCTGCGGCAGGGGAGCAGTGACATGGTTTCTCTGCATTTCAATTCGGAGGCGATCAAGTACAATGTCATTCAACATACGATTGCGCTGGATGACCCGCACCTGATCCGATAATCGTTGTGCCGAAACGTTGACAGCTGGCTCAAGCACCTGAAACAGAGAGAGCATCCGAACACGGCGGTCAGATTACTTCCCCCCTATGAAGCCCCATAGTATGCGCGCATGACATTTTCGTTGATGGCTTGTGTCCATCTCATGGGCTGGAGTTGGGACCCTATCAGAGGCCGGTGGGCCTCGCGGTCCTAAACCATCCAGCGGCCGGCGTCCTCCCCGTCGACGAGCAGGTGGTGGCGTCGTAGGCGGAGAGAAATACTCGTCGCTCGAGCTCGACGCAACTACCGAGGCCGGTATCACAACACTCACGGTGGGACTGGGTTCCGGCGGCGACGAGGCGGAGCTGAGCGACGGGTCCGGAAGTGGTGGGCGTGCTCTGCGTGCTGCTGCTCGCGTCAACATATTCGCCGTCACGTTAACATTTTGCTGATTTTCGCTTTAATGTTCGTAGTCAATGTTTCTATGACAGATGTCAGATAATATTTATTTATTTATTTATCCATCTTACAACTATCATTACAGGAGCTTAGCCTAATGTGATAGTGTACTTATCTAAGTGCACATATATGTGCACACATATACCTACCTACATAATGTGTGTATATATTTTTCAGGATAGTTTTTTGATCTATTGCCGCTACTATGTCTTTGATTTTTATTAAAAGAAGATTGAATAAGTGGCCAAAACAAGTACTTTGATGATATTTTTCCAATGATTTTCATGTAATTTGTGTAATTTTATTAATTTAAAACGAAAATTGTAAAAAATTCAAGTGTGACGTCTAGAGTTGCCAGCAGTTATTTACATTATTATTATGTAAGTCGCCGTTGTGACACCAGATACTCAGCATGCTGTTTCTGTCGTTTTTGTGACTGTTCTGGTGTCTCCGCAGCCCGTTGTGGCACCAGATACTCAGCATACTGTTGAGATGCCATATACTCAGCGTGTTGTTGACGTCGATCGTGGGACTGTGCTAGTGTTCTGTTCTGCCCTAGCAGCTCGGCTTGTTGAGACGTATCATTATGTCTAGCTATTTACATAGCTCGGGCTTTATTAGAGCTTTGTGAAATATTAGAATTACGATTACAATTATCGGCACGGATCTTGAGCGCTGACCTTCACCTGCGCAGAAGTGAGTTTTTGGGTCCCTTTGCTGGTATGAAGTGAGGCGCGGTAGCGGGGTATACATATTGTCGTACAGTGATTGACCCGTCGCGCGATGCGATGCGCAAAGCGATCCCCACTCTACCGCCGAGCGCTCAAGATCCGTGCCGGTTACTATCCGCGGCATTAAAACACTGTTTAAAAAAAATACTCAATGGGTACTCATTTTCAAACTAACAACTAAACCAATTCCAATAACTAATGAAGACAAAAACTAAACTTTCTTCTTACTACTTCTAACACAACCTTTACCTAAAACTAACTCTTATTCTTAAACTAACAAAATTGTAATTATCTTATGGAAACAAAAATGAATCTTCTTCTTCCTTCCCTGAATCCACTGTTTGAAAGAAAGAAAAAGAAAAATAATTGGTCTTGGTCTTCTCACTTTACTGCGCTAAGTCGGGTTAATGTTGGGTTGCCGGTTCTGGCAATTGGGTTTTCTTGAGGTCTCGTTTTATGCACCACCAGGAATTCATTAGACCACCAGGTCGCTAGCGGGTGGCCTCTACCTCTTTTCTGTTCTGGTAGGTTTAGCGCAATTTGTACCACATGGTCTTCGCTTCGTCTTTTGTCATGTCCATACCAACGGAGCGGATTTTCGGTAACTTTTTCCACGATTGTAGAAACTTTGAAGCTGCCTCGTACATATTGATTACGAATTCTGTCCAGCCGGGTCACACCTAACGATGGGCTGGACCCATCGTTAATTTCTTTGGTATGTATCTTTTGATCATGTTTATTCTTTGTTATCCAGCATTTGGACCCATAGAGTAGAACCGGTCGGACTGCCGTTTTGTACACTTTTCCTTTAGTCTGTATGGGAATTCGTGGGTCATACAACACGTGTGCATGCGATCGCCATTTTTGCCACGCTACGTTAATTCTGTGTGTCACATCGCACAGACAGGTATTTGGCCCTAAAAGTCGGGCGAAATCCATTCTTTTTGTTTTAGTTAGACGCCGTTTTTTATTATTCCTCGAAATACAATGGTATCTCCTCCTACCAATAGCGTGAATCCGACGCGCTAGAGACTTTCCCCCGCTCCATGCGCTCAGTCAGAAATTACCCTTCGCTTGCCGTGGTCGTGTAATTATTCGATGCGCTCAAATTTCATTGTTTTCAAATATTAAATTTATGGTGAAAAAGTCAATTTCTTTTGAATTTCTACTATGGATCTTACACAACCAGGTATGTACTTATTATTTTATTTAGTTTTGTTAGGAAAAGAGGGAGTTTTCGTACCTTTAGCTCCATTAGTAACTAATTCTTAAAAAGTCCTATAAAATACGCATTTCAAAAAATCTTTAAGCGTTTTAAAGTATTTCTGAGCATTTCTAAGTAAAAATGTATATGGTTTGTTTTAGAATAGACTCTATAGTATTCTAAAATACGTAAAACAGCCACCCTAACGCACCCCTCCATTTTTGGCAATTTTTTTTTCAATGGACTCAAAAAACCACGTGTTGTTTTTTTTATGAAAATTAGTTTATTTTGTTTCCAGGCTCTTCTGGGACGCGGGTATTAACTAGAAACGATTTACTAACTATCATGGAATGCTCCAATGCTTCAACTTTCAATGAAAAGTTGGAATTTATGGAGTTGGAACTTCTCCGTCAGTACTCTGAAGATGACCCGAACATTGCCGATGCAAAGCACAAGTTGTCAATTATACGTCACCAATTCAAGCAGAAATGGTCAGCTGCCCGCAACACCAAAGCCAGATTCCTAGAAGCGAACAAAGAATGGCTCAAGGGCACCATATCGCTACCAAAAGCAGGTACCTATTTAGGTTAACAATTCTTTTGTTTCGAACATTATATTAACATCCAAAAATTCGAAATTTACTGCAAAGAAACTGCTGAATTGTACGTTTCTTTGTACAAGTTTCATCCAATGTCGCCGACATTACATAAGGTGTTGAGTCATGGGGCAGCCGTGATAAAGGAGGCGATTCTGCCAATCGGGCAACTGTCTGAAGAAGCTGCAGAAGCCCGCAATAAGCACATCCGAGCGTTTCGACTAAACTACGCCCGAAAATTTTCAAGAGTAGCCTGCAACACAGACGTTTTAAATAGGTTGCTCCTGACATCAGACCCCTTTCTGACGGGAATGAGGAACGCTAAACATAAAAGAAAGAGTCCTCTTTCAGCGGATACCATGAATCTTTTGGAGGAAAATGATATTTGCAATATTAGTATTGAAAATGACTCTGAAGATGATGAAAATTAGAAATAAAATTAGTTAAGAATAATGTATGCCTTTTTTTTTACTCTATTATGCCTCAAAATAGAACGAAATACTTTAATAATACTATAAAACGCAAAAAATATTTTTGTCCGACTTTTATAACCAAATACCTGTCTGTGCATCGGTGTCAACGTTAGCATCGGGTGTGAGCATGGAGCCTAAGTATTTAAACTTCTCTACGGTGGAAATTGACGTCGTCCCTAAGTAGATGGTTCAGGTGTAGTATCACCGATGTATATCGTTTTTGATAAATCTATACTTTTCCATTATAATCTTGAATGCCTGTATAGATAGCGTCAGTGGTTGACCTGGATGCTGTAAAGCCAAACTGATTTGGTGCTATTTTTGTAATATTTGTCGATGTTTATTGATGACTCTTTCCCATATCTTAAGCGTATGTAACGTCAGTTTTACGCCCCTGTCGTTGTTACATTGTGCCACATCACCCTTGTTCTTATAAAAAGGCTGGTATGCGCTTCGTGTACATGATGATATTAAACAGCTTAGTCAGCCAAGCTACGGCTATCGGGACAAGGGTTTCCCAAAGGTCTACAGGGATACAAGGTCTAGGTAGGGTGAGGGCTGTGTGAGCTTTTCTGTTTTTCATTTTAGACATAGCGTGTTTAACATATCAAATATCTATCTCGTGTGATGCAGTCGGGACGGGTTCTCTCTATCTGCCAGAATCTTGATGCTCCGAAATTTATTTGGCATAACACACTTGGCATAATCTTCTTTAAACGAATATTCTTAAGGCATAAAAATTGTTTAATATAATTATTGTTTGGCAGAATGTTTATATGTCCGAATTTACAATGGCATACTTTTTAGATGGCAGAATATTATTTCGCATAATTTCGTTAAGGATAACGTTTATTTGGCAGAATTTCATTTGAAATAATTTTATTCGGCATATTGCCATTTCTGTAAAAAAAAAGCATTTTTAACCTTAAATTAAAATTGGTATTGTCTTAAAAAGTCCATGTTGTGCTACATAAGTTAGTGACAGAAACGAATCGCTGCAAAACCGAGTCCACGTAGTCTTGTCTGCCCTACGCCTAGAGTGTAATTTAAGCCCGTCTAGGCGCGGAGGGGCGAGGCGCCCCGCGAGCTGAGGAGCAGGCGGTGGTGAGCGTTAAAACCCTCTGCGACGGCAAGGTCGCGTGGGACCGCCGAAGACCCGCAGCGCCGGAGCCGTGACAGAAACCATGCCTGCTGCATGTTGCATGCCTGCTTGTATGCTGCATGTTGCATGCCTGCTTGGATGCTGCATGTTGCATGCCTGCTTGGATGCTGCATGTTGCATGGTCGCTGGCATGCTGCATGCTTGCTTGCATGCTGCATGTTTGCTTGCATGCTGCATGCTTGCTGCATGCTCGCTGCACGCATGGTTTATGCTTGTTTGCATGTTTGAATGCTTCTTACAGGAATATAAAAAAACATAAATGTTCACAATCAGCTATTTGATTCAGTGATAATACATGCAATAATGAATGTATACAAATAAATAATTAATTATTATGGTAAAACTTCAAAATGATTCTAACTATGAATTTTCTGCAATGTGAAATAAGAGTTTTTCAATTATTATGGATGAAATGTATGCCAAAAGATGATTCTAACTGTAAGATTTCTGAGATACGATGGTTCTACTTTTCGATTATAATGCATATGAAATTTATGCCTAAAGATGATTCTGACTTACAAAATTATGGGTAAAAAAAAAAAGAGTGTCTGCCAAACAATTTTCTGCGAAATGAACTTTATGCTATCCGCTGTTATGCAAAATAATATTATGACATAAAAAGTTCTGCTATAAAAGGTAGACCCAGCCGGGACACATAGAGCTGTGTCGTAGTATTGCCGGACGCAGTATCCGCACTGGTTCCGACTAGGCTTCTTCCTCTTCTTCCTCTCCACCTTCACGAAGCCATCCTTGTCACATGTGCCCGTAGCTGGACTTAGCTGTTTAGAACCCCTGTTGGCAGGTTCACAAGAGGTGTCCTTATCCCCCTTCTTGATAGGTTTGTGCGTGGAGGCGATATCAGCGTAGGCACGTTTAGGGGTCGACGCACCTACACAAGTCACTACCTCGACTGGCGCTGAGTCAGCGACGGCAGCAGCCGAGAAATGGGGTGGTGCTATTCGTGGCCGGTACCGCACGGCTTGCCGGTTTGGGATGTCGAGTATTCAGATACAAATGTATATCCATAAAATATATCCTATGACACCTCGGTAATAGTGCAGCTTTATAACTAGTGAAAGTATTTTGTAATCGGACCAGTTCTTCCAGGGGAGGAGCACCTTCGTCACCCCCACGACTTGAGGTTGCAATTAAATATTCGAATTATTTGAATTTGATTTCCAAAATTATATTCGAATAGTAAATAAATATATATTCGAATACTACCAAAAAGGGTAGTCACTTCTACGAAGTATATCTGTAATCATCTCAGATGTAAATTAAACGATGATTCCATAGACGCCTTAAGTTTCCTCAGGTCTCATTTTCATAGAATACTAATCATAATCATCAATCATAAATTATCAACGACAAAAGTACCGTGTAGGTGTACTCCTTCACTTACAGGAGACCACAGCAAACATAATAAAATGCATAACGAAGCTAACAAAAATTAAAATAAAAATTCTACTCAAAACACATTTGGTAATAAAATTGGAGAAATAAATACGAAAAAAAAAATTAACGATGTCTTAGCAGCAATTAGAAATTTAAAATCAAAACATGATCAAATTCGACACATTAAAACAATATTAAAATAATTAACAAATAGGTAAGTTTTGAGGCTTTTTTTAATTTAAATCACCACAGCGCATTATAATTATTATACTTATAATTATTATAATTATTATTAAGGAGTACACCTACACACACACCTACAACTACACTTTGGTCGTTGATAATTTATTTCATGTGTTTGTGTATATCCTTTGTTGGAGAACCTAAGACCTACTAATAAATAAATAAAAAGCTGATATTTTAAGTGCTTTTTTATATTTTGAAAATATTCGAATAATATTCGAATAGCACTGAAAAAATATTCGAATATTCGAAAATCAAAGCTATCGAATTTTTGCAACCCCTAATCTCGAGTCCATACGTGGGTTCGCCGGGTATGGAATCCTCATTTCAAACAAAAATGAACCTATTTACTTAATACTTACAAATACAATCATATACTCCATTTACAGTAGCATTAGACAGAAGTTAAAAAAGCTTCTTTTTAATGCACACTTTGTAACAAAAGTACAATAAACATGTTAAAGTTACGATAGACACCGAATTTATTATAATCTATTTTTATTATATTATTATATATATTTAAGTTCGCCTGACGCGAACTTGACGCGAGCGTGTCTGACAGCGGTAGAGAATATGAAAAGCGTTGTTTTGATCTAAACTTAACTGCAACAGCTCTATTTTAGTTACGTGAATTAGCCCACAGGAGTTAATGAAACGTTCGTGTGATAGTCCAATTTTGGGCTACCCTCCTGACACAGAAAATGAGTTCATAGTTGACACAGACGCAAGTAATACTGGAATTGGCGGTGTGTTGTCCCAACGATTACAGCAAATCTTCATCAAAACCAGAAAGAAATTACTGTGTCACGAGACGTGAACTTCTCGCCGTAGTGAAGACATTGCAGCATTTCAGCAAATACTTGCTGGGACGCAAATTTTACCTGCGAACTGACCATGCTGCATTAAAGTGGTTGTTGCAGTTCAAGAATCCAAAAGGACAAGTTGCGAGATGGATTAAATTGCTGCAAGAGTTAGACTTCGCAATTGAACATCGCAGCGGGAAGTCCCACGGTAACGGACGCTTTATCAAGAAGGCCTTGTCCTGAAGACTGCAAGCATTGTGTCAGGCAAGAAGCTAAGGAAACAGTACCTGTCAGAATGCTAAGAACTAACCAGTGACGAAAACCTAGTGACGAGTGGAAGGAAACTCTACGGCATGCTCAGCAAAGTGACACAGACATCAAGCCAATTCTCGAGTAGATTGAAGCCAATACTCCGGAACCGAAATATTGTGATGTTGCAGCAATGAGTACAACCACAAAGAGTTATTGGGCACAATGGAAAGGCTTGGTAATCCAGGATTGTGTCTTGTCTAATGGAAAAGTACTCGAGGGGATAGCTGCCACCTGCAAATGGTCGTTCCGAGAGCAAAGGTACCAGTAGTTTTACAACTCTACCACAATGGGTGTTCAGGAGGTCACATTGGAGTAAAAAGGACTCTATTGAAGATACGGGAACAGTTCTACTGGATCCATTGTCAAGAGGATGTTGAGGATTGGTGTCGCAAATGCGCCAGTTGTGCGGCGGTAAAAGGACCACACACATGCAGCAGGGGTCCATTAAAACTGTACAACGTAGGAGCCCTCCTGAGAATAGATAGCAGTAGACGTCGCTGGTCCATTTCCTGGAAGTGAAAGTAAATATGTCATGGTTGTGATGGATACTTCACTAAGTGGCTGGCACTCCTTGCCATTCCTAATCAAGAAGCTTCGACAGTTGCTGATAAATTAGTCCATGAAGTCTTCTCTCGGTTTGGGGTACACTTAGAAACCCACAGCGATCAAGGAAGAAATTTTGAGTCTCAAGTTTTCCAGGAAACATGTCGGGTAATGGGCGCTCACAAAACCAGAACCACTTCATACTACCCACAATCTGATGGAATGGTGGAAAGATTTAATCAGACGTTGGAAAGATATCTGGCGAAAGTTGTAGCAAGCAGACAAAGAAATTGGGACAAACACATACAACCTTTTCTCCTATCATACCGAAGTGCAGTTCACAAGAGTACGACTGTGACGCCAGCCTTCGCGAACTTTGGTAGGGAGTTTAGGTTACCAGCAGATTTAATTACCGGCATGCCCCCGGACATAGCGGACTGCGATGCGGTGGTGTGAGTTAGTTTTTTTGGAAGCGAAACTGAAAACTGCGACGATTGCGAATACTGCGATCCAAGTGATTAACAAGTGATTTTTGTAAGTGATTGATGATTGTTGAGGTTGTGACTTTTTTAAATAAAGTGTTTGTGTTTGGTTTGGTGTACATTGGTGTTAATTATTTATCCCGAACTCCGGCTCGTAACAGTATTTCCGGCCAATTTAGATCGTCAGCCCAAGGTATACTTATTCCTGGACCACTTCGAGCGGTATCAACGGTAATCGGCCTCGGCACGACGTGTTGCCTGAACATAACCTTCGTCTTGTCCAAGTTCATGCTGAGACCCACTCGTCTTGAGGATTCTTTAGGGGGTGCAACATTTCGTTTAGTTCTTCCAGAGACTCGACCATCATGACGATGTCGTTGGCAAACCGGCGATGTGTGGTACATTCACAGAATTGAAAAGACTAGTGAAAGTGCCTATGCAGTTAAACCCCGCGTGTCACAATTATGCGGAAGAATTTGTAAAATAATAACAACCTTTGTCAGTTGTAATAGGTCTTAATTTTGTATGATCATCTTCGTTGGCGATAAGCTTATTCGCACTTACACTTGTTTTTTTTCTATTCCGTGGATGTACTCGCCGTATATTATGTTAATGCCCCGCCCAGTCCGATCCGATGTTTTGAAGACGTCCTCCAGCGCATTGATGATAGTTTCGGGGATATAACATCACCTTGTCTCACCCCTCTGCGCAGCTGAATGAATCCTTAGACTGTCTTTTGTAGCGGCGTTGAAAAGACATAGTAGCACCTCGATATATCGCCAATCTATACGTCGCTGCTGAGGCTTTTTCGTAGTCCATCAACGCCACACACTGCGAACAAATATTTTTTCAGATATTGTTCCAAAATAAATATTTTAATAAATAGTAAATCAAAACCGTTAACATCGATTGTTGCCACCAATAGTGACATTTTAGTCGTGGCAGTCTAAAATAATATGCTAAAGTGTATCACAGAAATGCTTTGCATTCCTTTTTGACCCTAGTGTGAATTATTCAAACCTCTTTTATTTACTCATGTGCATCCTCTAACCTTCATTGAACAATGTACTTACGCGATTTATAACCACAGGGGTGCCCGTTGTGAAGATTCAGAAGCTTGAGTTAAGAAGAATAAAACTTGAAGGCACCATTACAGACAAGCAAAAGAAGAACGAACTATCAGACTCAAACATAATCGGGAATAGTCAAAGTGGTACAGTCACGCCGGTTACAAAATCCAAAGAACCTGTCAAATGTGATCAGCCTTCTTTACTTCAAGTAAAAAAATTAAAACAATATCATCGTATAGACACTGGTGAAAAGCCTTTTAAATGTGAAATATGTCAGTGTAGTTTTAGTGTAAAGAGTCGTTTAATAAGACATACTCGTACACACACTGGTGAAAAGCCTTACAAATGTGAAATTTGTCAGCAAAGTTTTAGTCAAAAGGTTTGTTTAGTAAAACATATTCGTACACACACTGGAGAAAAGCCTTTCAAGTGTGAAATATGTCAATGTAGTTTTAGTGTAAAAACTCATTTAATAAGACATACTCGTACACACACTGGTGAAAAGCCTTACAAATGTGAAATATGTCAGCAAAGTTTTAGTCAAAAGGAATATATAATAGTACATATTCGTACACACACTGGTGAAAAACCTTTTAAGTGTGAAACATGTCAGCGAAGTTTTAGTCACAAGGGTACTTTAATAAAACATATTCGTATACACACTGGTGAAAAGCCCTTCAAGTGTGAAATATGTTTGTGTAGTTTTAGAGAAAAGTGTAACTTAGTAAGACATACTCGTAGACACACTGGTAAAAAAACAGAACAGATAAACAGATAAAAGAGGTTAGATGGGCCTTGTGGGCGAGGCAAACGCGCCAAACTTATGAGCAGCATACGTTCGTATGTGAACCGAAATTTGTTTCATCGGCTAATCGTGCTCATATTGTGGCAGCGTACGTACCTCCGTGAAAAAGAAGAATTATGCCATCTTGCGCCATCATAACGAAAGCAAAAGAAAAAGAACAAAAGAAGCCAGGTGTGTAGTGTAAGTGGAACCCGAGAACGTAAACCTAAAAAAGAATAACCTAATACAGTAGATCAAAATAGACATTGACCCTAGCATAAATTCACAACAAGCTGAAAATTTACAGGAACGTAAGAGATGCCACTCAAATGAAATCCTGAAAAGTCCCCATTGATTTGAAAAAAAAAAATATTCTAGGTCAAAGGTCACAGAACTGGGTTTTTTGGATTTTATGACCAAACGGTTAGTTTTATCATAAAAATAATAATATTAATAATAATACAACTTTAATTCGGACAACAAAGATCAATAGAGTGTTAGTAACATAGAAAAACCACAGTAAAGATATCTATACAGTATTCTATCTTCATACAAACGGTCGGAACGCGAGTTATACCTAGACGCGCCGACTTAGTAGGGAAATTAGTATACCGACAGTCTCGGATGCGCTGCAGTGGCGAATGGACGGTGTGATGATTTTGTAAGCAGTAAGCGTGCGATTTGTGACTAATATTCTAACAAAATAAGTATACGTACTTAAGTGCTTCTTTAATATGGCAAATAGAAATTGTAAAATATACCTATTGTGCTGTTTTTGGTTGCTTCAATTCGTCAGCAACGCACCCAGAGATAGCATTTTTTAAATTACCTAGAAACCACGAAAGGTAAGCTACTAATACGTAATTTGTTTTTTTTTTATGTAAGTATTTCGCTTTTTTTTTCTGCCGAGTAAGGATTAATAAATAAATAAGTGGATAGGGTGAAAAAAGCGACCTACCTACATTCGCGTTAAAAAGAACTGATATAGGTAGTTTCTTAGGCTAGGCTATCTACATACTTATGTACCTAGCTACATAAATATGTTGTGGAATTAATCGAAGTACCTATCATTAAATAATGATTATGAGAGTAAATGATAGGTATAGACGCCAGCACATCAGGCCATTCCAAATTGTCAAATTTCCCCAATTGAATATGAACCTTATGCTTTTGTAATAAAATTAAAAATCTATCAAAGAAATTGGACAGATTGTTGTAGCTTGTGTTGGACTCTATACCTACCTACTTAGTAAGATTTACATTATTGTTTATTTTTGAAGATTTTGTAGTAGGTAGTTAGAGGCTTTCATTACTAAACTTAGGTACCGCACACGCGATGAGATTGTCGATATTAAGTAACGTCTGGCAGCAGTTCGACATCGGATGGGTGACCAAAAAATGGTAAAAAGTGGTAATGGAGACCTTAATAAGCTGAGATGACAAAAGAATATTACAATTATTTCAAGGTGTTGAAGTTTGTAAGGATTGCAGTTTGTTTTTTTTTTTACCTAGAATAAAGGGAAATCATTTTTTTTTCAGACGCCTTTATTTTTGTACGTCTCAGGCGAGGCGCAAATATTTTTCAGTCTCAAATTTATAATGGTGTTTTTTTTTTATTAAATCTAATCAAAAACATAAAATGTATTTTTATTGAACGCTTCCTATTTCATTTACGGATTTTTTTTTATATTAAATAAAGAATATAATATTTACATTCACAAAACTAGAAAGAAAATAAAACACTTTTCACATTTATAATCACAAAACTAGAAAGAAAATAAAACACAAACTAGGAAGAAAATAAAACACAAACTAGGAAGAAATTCAAAAACTGTACGCGTGTCAACCCTATCGCATGTTGAGGTACTGCGCGCGTGTAGGTAATTATTTCAAGGACAGGGCCGAGTTACAATACTGTATAGATATCTTTACTGTGGAAAAACTTATCATCTAGTGTTAGTATAAATCAACCTCCGCACAAACTGCTGTACAATTGGAGAGCCGAAGCTCTCTGCAACAGTTTTCAGGATGCTGTTTTGGCTGTCGCTTTCTCTCCTCAGTAGCGACGCGGTTTTCTTGCGTATAATCGCATAGAAACCGTCGGTACGGGTTTGCGCAAACATTTCCGACGCGCTACAGTAACGAGGCAGGCTCAACAACATCCTGAAAGCATTGTTATATTGGACGCGCAGGGCATCCAGCGATCTCTTAGTATAATTGACCCATAGATTGCTCGTGTACCTACAGACTTTGGCAATAAGCCTTGAAAAGTGTTACTTTAACTAGGTCTGTACATCGCGCAAATCTACGGGACAACATATTACTCCGGACCGCTAGAGCCCTAAGCTCCCTCTCAATGTCTACAATCGTCCCTGAGGTCGGCGGCAAGAAAATGCCCCAGGTATTTAAAAGTGGACACCCTATCAATTTGTGACCCGTTCACGAGCAACTCGGGTCCTTCTCCACGGCGTTTGCCGCCGACCTCAAAGACCATGTATTCACATTTCTTTACATTATACTTAATAGGCGAGACAAAATTGTTTATCATGTAATTACCTACAATAATTGATCTTACACTTTTTTCCTTAAATCACCATTTCGGAGACATAAACGTGGGGTCCGCGGTAGCCGCCGTTTCATTATCCATTGTGATCCTGTTGAGTTAAAATATTGTATCAAATAAAAAAGTAGTACTATTGGAAATGATGAAGGCGGTGTTAGTTGCGTGTAATTTGGGAAAATTATTTATCTGATTTTATTTTTTATTTTTATTTCTTTAGGATAACAAACAATTGCGTAATAATGCTTAATACTAAAAAAAAAACTTTTAAAACACTTAAGTAATCACGCAACCAGCACCGTTATCCACTGAGTAATGCTAATAGATAAAAAAAATAGCAAGTTGCAAGCAAACTTTTGCATAATAGACTGTAAATCTAAGTAGGTAAGAATTAATAATAGGTAAATTAAGTGAATTAACAAACACTGTGTGAATAAATTGACTATAGTAATTAGGAATAAAACTGACGTTATAGGGAATTACAGTCAGGTTTTGCAGAAATGCAATTTTTGAATTGTTTGTGTGACAAAGCAAATATGTCGATATCAGCAAAATTATCGTTCCTACTTTTCATTAGGAGCTCG
Source organism: Charanyca ferruginea (assembly GCA_947361185.1). Lineage (NCBI taxonomy): Eukaryota > Metazoa > Arthropoda > Insecta > Lepidoptera > Noctuidae > Charanyca > Charanyca ferruginea. Next base: position 2,551,020 of record OX376081.1, on the reverse strand, counting down.
TTCTCCTGCATTGGTCCTGCACCGCTTCGGAGCAAATAGACAGTGAGTGTAAGTATCACGAATACTTTGGGGACGACTAGGTATGCGAAGGTATATTTGGTTTATTAGGTTATTACAATAAAATTTATTGTGACAGATCTTGTATAGGAACGATTGATCAAGATACAGTCTCTTTACTTTAAGAGTTGACAGAGAAAACTTATCTAAAAGAGTGTGATATGATGACCACTTGTTCAAGAATTTAAAACTAAGAAACCGAAGAAATTTACGTTGTACTAATTCTAACTGATCACTGTACTTATTATAAAGTGGGTTCCAAACACACGTGGCATATTCCAGTTGGGATCTAATAAGTGACTTGTATAACAATAAGAATGTAGATGGTTTCTTAAACGAATTGCAGGTCTGTCTTAAGAAGCCATATAGTTTGAATCCCTTGGCAGTGATGCGATCAATGTGTGCATCAAAATGCAACTTTGAGTCAAAGAGTATAGGTACAAGTCTTTGATTAAGAAAACTTTTTTCTAAAGGAGTGTTACAGAGCGAGTATGTAAATTGTACGACATTAACTTTTTTGGTAAATGCAATAGATTTACATTTGGACAGACTTGGTTGCAATTTAATGGTGACACAGTAGGCCGAGAATCAGGTCATGTTGCAATTTAAGACAGTCTTCAACGGTTCTTATCTTACGAAATACTTTAAGGTCGTCAGCATACCGGAGAAAGCTACAGTTTTTAAAACATGTTTTTATGTAATTTATAAAAACAGCATAAAAAGCAAAGGACCCAGTATGGAGCCCTGCGGAACACCAAATGTCACGTCAGAACAAAACCCGTGGATCACAACCTTTTGAGTTCTATTTTTTACATAAGACGTAAACCAACGAAGCAAACTGCCACGGATAGTATTGAATTCAATTTTTTGTAAAAGCATTGCGTGGTCCACCTTGTCAAAAAAGCCTTGCCGAAATCAGTATAGATCGTGTGTCAACTTGAAGTTGATTGTCCATATTTTCAAACAAATAATTTGAGTACAAAACAAGGTTACTCATCGTAGAGCGATTTTGAACTAAGCCATGCTGTTCAGGTATAATAATATTATGTAAGATAGGATAGATTGCATTATGAACTAATCGCTCCTCCAAAACTTTTGACAAGGACAACAAAGAAATTGGACGATAGTTGGTAACATCTTTTACGGACACTTTGTAAACTGGCGTAATATTGGCAGTCTTCCATGCTAGAGGCACAACACCCTCTTTCAGGCTACGGTTAAATAGACAAAGGGCACACTCATCAGTCGATGAGTGTGATTCTTAAAACACACAGCTGAGTCCAGCTGTGTGTTTTATGAAGAAAGGAGTAACACCGTCTGGCCCAGAGAGCCTTTGGTAACGTCAAGTGATTTGAGTGATGATTTAGTTATCGTATCTTTACTCTCTGTCCACTATGTTATTCGCTTTTTGACAGGTAGTTGTTTTGACAACTACCTAGTGATTGCAGCTACGAAACACTTTAATTTATTTAAAGTGTCGATTATGTGAAGCAAGCAAGAAACAATCGTGATAAATTTGGGCAAAGACTTGTCATCAGACGTAAGTTCCATGTCGGAAGACAACGATAATTTATTGATTTATTTATAATAATAATGTAAATGTTACATACATACATCCAAGCCGCGCGCTAGCAGTAAGACGTGTCGCAAGTCACTCCGTTAAAAACAAATATTATCTGTTTATTTATAAGTGTTATTAATACAGTTTCACAGTTATGAAATAGTGCTTAACTTACTACGCGTTTTGGTGAAATAATATCTACGAGTTCTTCATCAAATACGAAGATATAAGCAGTTTAAAACTTAAAAGAAAGCAACACATCACCAAACAACAGTGAGTCACACCTGCGAGAGCTGCTCCTATTCGTCGATTGGTGGTGAGTCAGAACACGCGTTACGGCTCGGTGCGCTACCATATATGGTCACGAATCCACAATATCCCCGCTCACTAAGACACAGGTACGAAATACTGACTGCTAATTTTGCAAAGAATCTACATGTCAAAATAGCTAATTGAAGATTGGTGCGACACCTCATTTACGTGAGCGCGGGTTCAAATCTGAGGAGGAAAAAGTTCTTTTTGCATTTGTTTTTTATACTTGCTTGCGCTTTTGTTTTATTTTATTACAAACAATCGCTTTGCTTTCTGCCATATAACGCATACTTGGTAATTTTCCTCTTTATTTACTAAAAAATAATTAAACATGGCTGATGACACGTCTCCCATAAATAATCACGAAAAAGCTCCTCTGCGTAATGTGTCGACCACCAGAGGGAACAAAAGGCAAGCTCTTGGATCTCCGCCTCAGGCGACTACTGAAAATATATTATCGCGTGATGATGTTCGCGATATTATCCAGGAAGTAATGAAGACTGAATTATCGACATTGTTGTCTAAATTTAACGAAACCATGATTGCAACACTGAACAAAGAGTTGCAGCCTATCAATGAGAAAATTGCTGCCATGGATAACTCTATGCAATTTATGAACAGTCAGTATGAAGACCTACTAAAGGAGCATGCTTCGTCTAAGGAGACCATTATAGAACTGCAGAAGGAGAATCTCGAAATGAGTAAAAATATCAATTCACTAAATGCGCGTGTAGATCAGCTGGAACAGCAAACTAGATCTAACAATGTCGAGATTCAATGCTTACCGGAGAAGAAACATGAAAATCTGCTTAATATTGTATCGGAAATCTCTAAAGTGACTGGCTGTGTCGTAGAAAACAGAGATATATTACATTGTACTAGGGTAGCGAAACTCAACCCTAATAATACCAGACCACGTTCAATAGTAGTGCAGCTGGCTTCTCCCCGACTTCGTGATGAATTCCTAGCGTCTATTATTAATTTTAATAAAAAAAATAAGGACAATAAACTGAACAGCGTGCATCTTGGCTACGCTGAGCCAAAAACAGCAATTTTCGTGACTGAACATCTGTCCCCAACATATAGGGCTCTGCACGCTGCCGCAAGGGTCAAAGCCAGAGAACTTGCTTATAAATTTGTGTGGATTCGAAATGGTAGAATTTTTATGCGTAAAGTACAAGAATCGGAGCACATCATGGTCAAAAACATGGACACTTTAAATAAGTTAACTTAGTTTTCGTTAGTATTTATTGTAATCGCATTGGTATTTAATCGTTGTTAACATTCTCGGCTCTTAATATTAATATTTATTACCAAAACACAAGAGGTCTACGCACGAAGACCCATAGTTTCTATCGTCAATTATCTTTAGAGAACTATGACATTGTTGTATTGACTGAAACATGGCTGAATGGTAGTGTACTGAGCTCGGAACTTTTTGACGATAGATATATAGTATACAGAAGAGATAGGGATGGTAGGAAAAAGGATGGAGGTGGTGTATTAATCGCCGTATTGAAGAAAATCAATTCAAAACGTATGGTTCACTGGGAAAGCCAATGTGAGGATCTTTGGATAACTATTGAAGTACCGTTTATGAAATCTTTTAGTCGAATAGCTCTGTGCGCGGTATATTTGCCACCACCCGTGTTACGTAGTACCTTGGACAATTTTTTCGACAGTTGTAATGTGATACTTGAACAGGCAGACTTGCACGCCTGTATTGTCGGCGATTTTAATTTAGGTAACATAAAATGGAACTTGGTTAATGACTCAGGGAATAATTATACTCCTCCTGGCATTAGTAATGTGCTAGTAGACTTTATTCACATGCATAAATTGACCCAACTTAATGGTATTGTGAATGTATCTGGACGAATATTAGACCTTGTATTAACTAACTTACCTTATAGTAGCGTTACTGCAGCCCTTAATTCCCTCAGCAATATTGATGTCCACCACCCTCCAATCGAAATCCTGCTTAAAGCGAGTGAAGAAATCCGACTTCCATACAACCCTCAAACTATAAGAACTAATTATTATAAACTTGATTATCAAAAAATTTGCGAAAATCTAAATGATGTAAACTGGGTTAAAATATTTGAGGATATGGATGATGTCAATGAAATGCTTCGTGTGTTTTATGACACGCTTTTAAATATTATACACAAGCACAAGCCCTCCAAGTCTACCTTTAAATATAAAAAATATCCTCCTTGGTTCAATAAAAACTTAATAAGAGCTTTAAAAGAAAAGGAAAAAGTAAGATCTCGTTACAAAATCTATAAGAACCCTAGGGATGAACTCGAACTCAAATTATTAGGCAAGCGGTGTTCCAGTTTAGCTACTGACAGTTACAATGATTACATAAAAGACATAGAAAATGAAATCTCCAAAAATCCGAATCGCTTTTGGGCATACGTTAAGGACAAAAAAGGGGGCTCTGGCTCTTTTCCGGCCACAATGACTAACGGAACCGCATTTACATCTGATGGTCCACAAATTTGTGAAATGTTTGCGACAACTTTTTCCTCCGCGTTTAGTGATGCAAATGCGACCCATAGTGAACCGGAGTCAGATTTTCTTCATAACATGAAGAATAACAGCCTGCCACTAACGGCACCTGTGATTGATCGCGAGAGCTTATTGAACAAGCTTAAATTGTTAGATCCTCGTAAAGGCGCTGGCCCCGATGGTATTCCGCCATTATTTATTTATAAGTGTGCCCCCGCTTTGGTATCACCTTTGACACTGATCTTTAACAAATCTCTAAGCTTAGGTATTTTCCCTGACCTATGGAAAAAAGCAAAGGTTATCCCAATTTTCAAGAGTGATGAAAAGAACAACGTCAAAAATTATAGACCTATCTCTATCTTATCAACGTTTGCCAAGGTTTTCGAATCCTTGGTTTGTCCATATCTTCAGGCACATTTAAAACTCTATTTGAGCTATTCTCAGCATGGTTTCGTAGGTTCTAGGTCTACTTGCACTAATCTAGCGACTTTTACAGAAATGCTATCGGATGCCATCGACTGCGGCAAGCAGATTGACGTGATTTACACAGACTTTAGCAAAGCCTTTGACCGCGTGCCTCACCATATACTACTATCGAAGTTATCTGCGTATGGAATCACCGGTACACTGTACAACTGGCTAAAGTCTTATCTTGAAAATCGTTCCTTCTTTGTTGCGGTTAATGGTTTCCAATCTGGGACCTACGAAACATCGTCTGGGGTTCCCCAAGGCTCACATGTTGGTCCGGTTCTATTTAATGTTTTCGTTAACGATATTCCGCACTGCCTAATATTCTCAGAGTGTTATTTGTATGCAGACGACCTTAAATTCTCTAGGATAATCGAAGCTGAAAACGATAGAACCTTAATGCAGAGAGACCTTGACTCGTTAGTTCAATGGTGTAACGATAACGGAATGAGCTTAAACTTAAAAAAGTGCTACCACGTGAAATACACCCGGAAAAAGAAATTGACGGCTAGTAAATATCATGTGGGCCCTAACATTATCCAAGAGGTGGATCAAATAAGGGACTTAGGAGTGGTTTTTGACAATGCCTTGACTTTTGTACCTCATGTGGAGGGCGTCATCAAAAAGGCTTCTAGAATGCTGGGATTTGTTGTAAGGAATGTTGCTGGTTTTAAGCGCAGTCGGACAAAGATCTTGTTGTACAACTGTATCGTTCGTAGTATCTTAGAATACTGCAGTACAGTTTGGAGACCTCATTACTCCACGCACATCCTTCGACTGGAGCGAATACAGAAGAGATTCCTCTGGCATCTGGCCTATGCCAGCGGTAATGTAAAAAAGATACGATCATACGAATCCCGACTATCTTATTTTAAGATGGTCTCTTTGGAGAAACGTAGAACAATAATTGATTCTAGGTTCGTATACAAGCTACTTCGTTGCAAAATTGATTGTCCCATATTACTATCTAAGTTTCAGTTTCGGGCTCCTGCTAGACTCCCTCGTGCTCCTATTACTCCTCTACACCCTCCACTCCGCAGAACAATACTTGGTGCAAACTCTATCGTTCCTCGTCTTTGCAAATTGATAAATAGCTCCAGCGATCTGGTTGACGTGCACTTTGATTCATATGCCAAGTTCCATAGAACAACTACTAGTAATATTTAATTTTACTTTTTTTTTTGTTTTGTTGTGTCTCTGTCTGTTTTGTCCTTTTGAATATCATTTTTACTGTTTATTTTTAGATATTTTGTTCCATCATTTAATGTTAATTTAAACTTTAATTTTATTATATTAATATATTAGTTTAGTGCTTGTGGCACACCTAACATGTTTATGGGGTATGCGGTGCTAACCTGTAAGAAATTGTTACACTAGCCCTAGCTTATGATACATATTACATTAACTATTTACAGTGTAAACAATTGTTGGTTGGCCAATAAAGGAAAATAAAAAAAAAAAAAAATGTTACGAAACGCACCTCACTATTAACATTGTCTATGAATGATATTTAAGAAAAATAAAAGTGATTATGGTCAGCTTCAGTAAATGATGGTGGTTTTATTTCGTGTTAGGTGGGTCGGTACGGGTTTTCGCAATACCGAAACTATTTATTGGTATGATTGCCAATACCAGATTGGAAACTATTTATTTTAATTATTATGTAGGTATCGGTGTTACCAGGTGATACTGAGCTAGGGTAGGATATCGTACCTACTACAATTTAAGACCGTTTGTTATTTTGGTCTGTATAAAAAAATACGTGTGCGTTACCCCAGCAAAATAATGTCGAAAATAGTAATTTAAATGTTACAGGCAATTAGTTCTCCAGCTTCTGTAAATGTTGCGCATATTTTTAAATTTGTTGCACAATATAGATTTTGAGTTATTCCACAAAAACATTTCCTGCTGGGGGTAACGTTACTTAGGACGTAGGCTGTAGACGCAGGTAGTAGACTGTCACTACGGGCGATAATAGACTTTCCAGAGTATTATCGCCCGTAGTGACAGTCTCTGGAGGGGGGTAATGTGGCGTACTCCACACAACATCCAGCAATACTCATATTAAGTTTGTGAAATAACATGTGAACAAACAAACAGACTCACAGATTGTGTATTTAATATTAGTGATTTAATTAGCGTGCTACGTCGGCGAACGGTTTCTTATCGCTGCAGGCATCTGAATAATTATTTATGAATGTAGGTATGGATCTGCTGTTTTTTTTTGGTGATATTCAGGTTTTTAGTGAATTTTATTTTACCTTGAATAATTTTAACGCATACGAAAGCGTAAATAATGTAATTCTTGTTGTATCCGGTTAATATCGGATGTTCTCTATGCTATAGGTATGCTATGTGGAGTACATTTTTAGTTACCAAGTAATCCGAGTATACGACTGTAATAGTTATTTGTTATACAAGAGTGCAAAGTTGCTTTTTAACCGCGTGTTCAATTTTAATGACCGAGCAAGCGAAGGATTCTAAAATTGAATCACGAGCGCAGCGAGTGATTCAAAATTAGAATCCTGAGCGTTAGCGAGGGAATCAAAAGAGCACGAGGTGAAAAATCTTTGCACTCAATGATATTCTAATAAACAGATATGTTATACACTCACAAAACAACCGAAAAAAGTGTTCCGCGCAGCAGCGGCTGCACACATACACACTTTTCATTCATTTTACAATTCACTACAAGTCAAAATGTTGAAAAGGGATGGCTTGAAAAAACCAACAAGAAAAAAAAGAGACAGTTAGTGTTGTCAATTGCGCTTGAATGTAAACATACATTATCCTGGCCACCAATCACCGCGTCTTGGCATCATAGACTAACAAATTTTACGAGACAGAAGGTACAAACCGCGAGTACATTTATACACGTGGTTTGTACCTATAACAACTAATAAACAGGACTACACCACAGAATACTTAATAGTACTACGTACAGAAGGGACACTCCCTTCCCCGCGCTATATGAGATACCGCACCCTCACCCCGCACTTACAAGGGGCTAACCGCAGACTCTTTAGCCAGGGCGCTCAAAATCGTAAGAACTGCAGCGCTGTAGGTACTGCTGACACAAACACACAATTTTGCGATTTATTTTGTTTTAAGTTTTATTTATTAGTTTTAATCTCGATGATTCATTTATTTTCCAAGTTTTCGTCGTTTTATAATAATACAATTATAACTTCCGTAATAATAACATACCAACATTACCAGCTATTAATATTGCTCTCTCTCTTTATTGTCTTAGTTATGTACTTATGTCCCTTTCTTTCACGTTCTATTCATTCTTGGAATTGAAAAGTAGTACCTACCCTACGCACTAACTTTGTCGCGTCGCCCCATTGCGTTGCCGCGTAATGGTAGGGGGCGATCGTGAATTCCATATTTTGTAATTAGGTACCTTAATTTACCATTATTGATGAATAAATAAACCTCTTTACATAATAAATATTATAATATTACTTTTATGTCTTACAAATCCGAGTATTCATAATCAAATATAATTTATTTTATTTATTAGAAATAAATAATTGACCGCTCGGACAAGATCACTTCATAATAATGCTCGAAACGTTCGGGTAGTTCCGTCGTCGTTCGGTTCGCCCGACGCAAAGCGCTGCACTTTTATTTTGTACGCCACGACATCCACTGATTCAACCCTACTAAAATTCACGCACACATTTGCACGTGTACAGACGTCATTTGGTTTTGTAGTAGTAATAGGTAATTATTTTGCAAGTTTTGTATGAAGTGTCCGAGGTGTGACTACACTCTGTCCACTGGTTTAATCGTTTTTTGACAGCTGCAACTAGTGAACAATATTTATGTTTTTTTGTGAAAACTGATACGCATACCTGTATTATAATGTCTGTAAGAGGTCATAAATAAGATAATCCAACAAGATTAGGCAGTTTATATATTTCTTCATTAAACGAAACGTGAGTATTGTTACACATTATAGATTGAGGACCCGACAACACAGTGAGTTAATCCGTTGTTCTTAATTTATAAGTTTATATATTTATTTTATAACACATTTTAAAGTTAACTTAAGGTGATCGGGAATAATTACATTATGAGGCAGCTGTCAAAAAACCAATCACCCAATGGACAGGGTATAAAGGTATAATAGAATATATATAATAATATATAGAGTAGAAAATATTTATTTTGTAATAAAATTCATTTCTTTGTTTAAGAACAAAATGTTTAATTTTTAATTAAGTAAGTATATAAATGATTAAATGAAACAACATGATTACATATTATAAGATTAGAAAAAAGAAAAACAGAACTGTGGGTAAACAATGACTTTACTGCCTACGATATCGCATCTGTACTTTTATTCTATGTCCGGAGTGAACGCGTCCTTGTCTTACTCACGTAAAAAAATATATTTCCATTTCTTTCTTTTTTCTAACCTCCAAATATAAGAATATTAGGAAAATAATTGAAATATATAAATAAATCGATGAATATTGCGTAGTTACATGTGGTATGAGATCCCTTGTGTTTTATTAAAAATATGTATCATAATTGGTACACTTTCTAAATACACAAAATAGCATTTTTTTATTTTTTTAGCTGCTTTAACTAAGCGTTTCGCTCGTCGCCATGCGTGACGCAGACTAAAGGCAATACGTCCCAATTAGGACGTTTTTGAATCTTCAAAATTGGGCGCTCATAACATATCTGTTTAATATAATATCATTGTTTGCACTCGAGTGCAACACGTAACTTTTCATTCCACCTCAGCGAGGAAATGACTAAATGCAAAAAAAAAAAACGTTTACAAAGTCTGAGTTTTTAACAAATTAAAAAAAAGTTGTATGATATATTCGGCACCATAGAGGTAGTTTTTAATTCACAAACTTAGTGCACACGATGTTCTAAATTCAATTTACTTTATCCTCTAGAGAATAAAAACGGCTTTTCCACTCAGATATTGAAGATAAATTTACTTTATCCTCTAGAGAATAAAAACGGCTTTTCCACTCAGATATTGAAGATTAAAAATACTCTTTCCGAGATGGTGGGATGAAAATAATATTTTGATAGGATGACAACGAAGATATTATTATATATTAAAATGTTTGGCGCGTATACATTTAAAATAAATAGATACTTACGCGACATGGACTCACAAATGAATTTCTTAAGTATAAGTACGAGTTATGTTAAAAACAACAATAAAAACTTTTATAACGTTGTATAAGGATAAGTAGATGTGACTGTATTTTAATTAATATAAAAAACCACTTAAGGCGACGATATACGACTTTTACAGATTTTAAACTGACAATCACGTCAAAATGTGCAGTGTAAATGATTTGAAAAAAATATATGTTAAACTAGAACATTCTCTTAATCATATAGAAAGTGAATATTTTTGATTAAGTTCATATTAAATAGTTTAATTAACTCGTGAAGTTGTGTCTGACGCGGACAAAACATTGACAATCACACAAAATCTACCAGGTATAATTAAACGAAACTTACACCATCTTACAGACAATTTTATTATCTATCTTTTAGTATATGCCTTTTTTTTCAGGACCCATTTGCTGGCTTGTGCGGTACCAGTCCACGTTCCTTCAACCTTCTTCTAATTGTAGAGTCACTTACAGCCATCCTACGTACAACATGAAGCTGCTGCTGCAGTTGAAAAGCATTAAGAGCGCCCAACCCGTCATATTTCCTATACAAACGCTCGTACGCGATTACGGCGTTATAACAAATTATTTTCCAACTACATTAACACACAGGTATCTTGTGGTTTAAATCTAGGTTTGTATGAAGCCAAAAATAAACTTTTTTGAGAAACAAATTCAGTAAACACGTCCGAAAATCAGCTTTTTTGCACAATTTTATCTGAACTTGGGCCGGTCATAATGCACTCATACATTAAAAAAGTAAAAAAACAGCTTCATATAAACCTTGCACATGTACCTAATGGAGATTCTAAATTACAAACATTTTTACCAAAAACTAGTACCTAAGGCTTTTTCAACTACACGTATGTTCTGGAACAAGTTTTTTGACGTGACAACGTCTTATAATTCGATAGCCGGCTGCACGAACGAAAAAACATGATGTCATGCGGCGTTACGGCGTTACATGACGTCATGCGGCGTTACCTCGCTCTGCGGCGAATGAATGTGAATGTGGTGTCAATTGTTTATAGCAACGATAATTACAGCGATAAAGGTAATGATTCTTTCGCGTTGTCACGTTCAACTATCGTCAGTAAACCGACTTTACAGACAACCAATTTTTTTCTCACTCACTCGTTTTCGAGCTTTGCGAAACAAAAAATGTTTCAATCACGCTCGCGTTGAAGTTCGTTCGATGGGGATGGGCGCTCCTAAGGCGTCAATTTCGTAAAGAAGTTGTTACGATAAATCGATCATCTCGCTCATAAGTGATTCGATTCATGCCAGATCCTGAACGGCGCGTGAACAAACCAGTCTCCCGATAGCGTTTGTAGACTCTATGACGACAGGCTTAGATGCGGGCGAAGTATACATACCGTATGTCTTAGAATAATAACGCATAGAAGGACAGTCTCTTTATGCTGCCTACGAAAAATTTTACGCTACATTACATTAGTAGTACCTAAATGTGTGAGTGAGCGGCATGTAATTAAGACTGCTGACACGCACACCGACGTAAAAGAAATGTTACTAGGAAATATATTTTCCCTAAAATCGGGGAAACATTAATGCATTTGGGCCATAGCACGATTGCATATAAAAAATGTTACGTACGTAATGTAAGTTACATTAAGGCGACGATATACGACTTTTACAGATTTTAAACTGACAATCACGTCAAAATGCGCAGTGTAAATGATTTGAAAAAAATATATGTTAAACTAGAACATTCTCTTAATCACTTAGTAAGTGAATATTTTTAATTATATTCATATTATATAGTTTAATTAATACGTGAAGTTGTGTCTGACGCGGACAAAACATTGACAATCACACAAAATCTACCAGGTATAATTAAACGAAACTTACACCATCTTACAGACAATTTTATTATCTATCTTTTAGTATACGCCTTTTTTTTAGTTTTGAAAGAATACTACTTTTATTTAATTTTTTCGACTAAATTTTGAAAGTTTTGGACGCAGACTGCGTCCGTTCTGCATTAGTTTTGCGTCCAAAACTCTCAAAGTTTAGTCGAAAAAATTAAATAAAAGTAGTATTCTTTCAAAAAAAAAAAAAGGCGTATACTAAAAGATAGATAATAAAATTGTCTGTAAGATGGTGTAAGTTTCGTTTAATTATACCTGGTAGATTTTGTGTGATTGTCAATGTTTTGTCCGCGTCAGACACAACTTCACGTATTAATTAAACTATATAATATGAATATAATTAAAAATATTCACTTACTAAGTGATTAAGAAAATGTTCTAGTTTAACATATATTTTTTTCAAATCATTTACACTGCACATTTTGACGTGATTGTCAGTTTAAAATCTGTAAAAGTCGTATATCGTCGCCTTAATGTAACTTACATTACGTACGTAACATTTTTTATAAATGCAATCGTGCTATGGCCCAAATGCATTAATGTTTCCCCGATTTTAGGGAAAATATATTTCCTAGTAACATTTCTTTTACGTCGGTGTGCGTGTCAGCAGTCTTAATTACATGCCGCTCACTCACACATTTAGGTACTACTAATGTAATGTAGCGTAAAATTTTTCGTAGGCAGCATAAAGAGACTGTCCTTCTATGCGTTATTATTCTAAGACATACGGTATGTATACTTCGCCCGCATCTAAGCCTGTCGTCATAGAGTCTACAAACGCTATCGGGAGACTGGTTTGTTCACGCGCCGTTCAGGATCTGGCATGAATCGAATCACTTATGAGCGAGATGATCGATTTATCGTAACAACTTCTTTACGAAATTGATGCCTTAGGAGCGCCCATCCCCATCGAACGAACTTCAACGCGAGCGTGATTGAAACATTTTTTGTTTCGCAAAGCTCGAAAACGAGTGAGTGAGAAAAAAATTGGTTGTCTGTAAAGTCGGTTTACTGACGATAGTTGAACGTGACAACGCGAAAGAATCATCTTTATCGCTGTAATTATCGTTGCTATAAACAATTGACACCACATTCACATTCATTCGCCGCAGAGCGAGGTAACGCCGGATGACGTCATGTAACGCCGTAACGCCGTAACGCCGCATGACGTCATGTTTTTTCGTTCGTGCAGCCGGCTATCGAATTATAAGACGTTGTCACGTCAAAAAACTTGTTCCAGAACATACGTGTAGTTGAAAAAGCCTTAGGTACTAGTTTTTGGTAAAAATGTTTGTAATTTAGAATCTCCATTAGGTACATGTGCAAGGTTTATATGAAGCTGTTTTTTTACTTTTTTAATGTATGAGTGCATTATGACCGGCCCAAGTTCAGATAAAATTGTGCAAAAAAGCTGATTTTCGGACGTGTTTACTGAATTTGTTTCTCAAAAAAGTTTATTTTTGGCTTCATACAAACCTAGATTTAAACCACAAGATACCTGTGTGTTAATGTAGTTGGAAAATAATTTGTTATAACGCCGTAATCGCGTACGAGCGTTTGTATAGGAAATATGACGGGTTGGGCGCTCTTAATGCTTTTCAACTGCAGCAGCAGCTTCATGTTGTACGTAGGATGGCTGTAAGTGACTCTACAATTAGAAGAAGGTTGAAGGAACGTGGACTGGTACCGCACAAGCCAGCAAATGGGTCGAAATTAACTGCAGACCATCGAAGAGCGCGTCTTAACTTGTCACGTGAGCACCTAAATTGGTAGGTGCATACCTCCAGTGGAACGAAGTCTTCTTTTCTGATGAGTGTAAAATTATGCTGTATGGTAACGAGTGACGGAACAAGGTCTACAGAAGAGATGGAGAACGTTTTGCACAATGCTGCATTGAAGGAAAGGTCAGCTATGGTGGCGGTTCGTGGACGGTTTGGGGAGGAATCAACGCCGACGGTAAGACAGAGCTTGTCTTTGTGTCTGGGCCACGTCTGCCTGCACTAAACAGTCATCGGTACATCAAACAGTGTCTTGAGCTTTACGTGATGCCCTATGCACATTTTATTGGCAACGGTTTCATAATCATGCACGACAATGCTAGGGCTCACACCGCGAGCGTCGTACGAGTTTATGTTACCGAAGTCGGTATCTCCATTATGAAATGGCCAGCAAGAAGCCCGGACATGAATCCGATTGAACATCTATGGGATGAATTAAAGAGAGGAATTCGTGCAAGAGATCCTGCCCCAGAAACAGTTAGCCAGCAAAATGCAATCCAAGAGGAATGGAATGCCACAACATTTGATCGTGACTCTCATCCGATCGATGACGATGGAGTATGAAGGATAAAAGGGACTTGTTAAACAAAATACGAAACATATGAAAGGACAATGCTTATGGATGTACGGAATCCCGTACCATGCTGCATCAAAGTCAAACTTTGTTTTTTATAGACTACATTTATTATATAGTTATTTTTTGTAAACAAAACCCGGGTTTCGGAGTTTTAGATAACCTAAAAACTATTTGACGGCCATCATTGCTTTAAAAACAGCCTAATCCGCTAGTAGGTACTAGTAAGACCTAATATCTAAGGGTAATACCTAAATCATTGGACGCTACTGAGATCACACTACCTCAACAACACCAGCAAAGCATCGTAAGTGTGACCGCCAGACTAGTACTTACCTAAAGCGCTCGTTGAAGTCTAGAACGAGCGTCATTATAAACAACAATAACCATTTTTAATAATCTTAAAATACTATTCATGAGTCATGTAGGGTTGCCATTCGTTCCGATATATCGGGACTGTCACCGTCATTAGGGCCTAGGTCCAGACGTCCCGACAAAGCACTATTACGTTCCGTTTTTTCGCGCGGTCACGGCAATTCAAATACGCGCGCCTAATTCTATTCAGCCGAACTATTTTAACGCTGAAAAGAGACCACCTAATAATTTCAGTTTCTTTTTAAGTCCGGTCAGTGAAATTTATTTCCTATTTCTGCAATCAAATCTGAATTTGTTTCACGAAAATATAAAAAGCGTCGAGAACAAAGTGTCAATAATCGAAATAAGTCAGATATTACAAACACATTTTTTTATTAAAATTTCAATTTATACAGATATTTTCTTTTTGCGTCCCGACACGATGCTTGCCAAATATGGCAAACCTATTCATGACAGACAATATTGCTCACGCTCATGTTGTCGTCGAGAATCGACTAGGTAAGGCTGACCCCACATGCCCCACATTAGGCGTGCGCGTTTCTCGGGCGTATGAGTAGCGTATGAGCGCCGCGTGCGCGCCGCTCGCTCGCTACACTCACGTCACCCGGCGGCAACACGCGACGCCTACGCAGCGTACTCGCGGCGCGCGCGTCCCTCACACGCCCGAGGAACGCGCGCGCTTAATGTGGGGGACACCTAATGCCTTATGATCGAATGTCAGAAATGACAATGTGCATCGAAATTTACGAATGTGATCAATAAATCAACGTCTTTACTAAAGACGTAATTGACACGAAGTCGATCTTTTTTTACTAAAGACTCTTTAGTAAAAAAAGATCGACTTGTGTCAATTAGCAATAGGTACTAAATTGGTTTAGTGTACTTATACTACGTGATTGTTACTGTTATTTAACAAAAAGAAAGCAAAGCTAAATTATATAACATACAATTTGTGAAATGTTTTTCAAGCCTACATTACAGTTAAATAGTATAAAAAGAAACGTTAAGATAGTGACTGGTTAGTCGATTCATCAAATATCATTTCTAGTGCATTATACATCTCTATGACCGGCAGTAAACAGCCCGGGCCAATTAACCATAGAAAAAAAATAGTTTCAATAAAAACTTTATTCTATTCTAGGTTTCTTTATTTAATGTAGAATTGTCTTGAATGTAGAATTGGTTTTTTGAAAGACGTAATAATATCACTTTCAAAATTCAAGGAGATCATCATCACCATCTGTATCATATTTTGTGAAACGGAACGTTATGTAAAGGCAATAAAACAATATCAACACTTTTTTACTTTAATTTAAATTCTATGTTCAAAAATCAAATCCCCAACGCGTAATATCATTAAAAAATATGAAAATAATTGCTATAATATCTTGATCTTGATGCATGAGACTTTTTGGTACCACTTTCTGTCATTATCCATTTAAAGGACAATGCCAGAAACTCTATAGAACTTTGCCCCACTCAATAAAACTCATGTACAAGCATACTATAAGTAGCATCTTACTGTTTATTTATTGCTGATAACTAAACATTAGTCTTAGTGACTGTAGAACTTGCGGTTTCCGTTTAAATCTAAAAACAATAATGACATTAATTATAGGTTAAATTGTATTTTAGGTCAAATGAGTTTGTATTTTGTGGGTAGGTATTTCGTAATCCGCAAGTTCTAAAGAAAAACAATTTAGTATAGAAAGGTTCTAAGGTTATTGGTTCTGGTATATTCATTACAATTATTTTCATTAATTTACTTTTCTGTACATGGGTGGGGCAGGATCTGGCATTGTCATTTAGAACAATAACATTAGGATTTGAAAACCTCATATTATTTACTATTATCCGACATTTGACAAATATTCCTAAATATACACATTTTCTGATAATCCTTACAAAACATATACTTGCAAGGTGTTTCGATTTTTCTGATGAGAAGCAATGATATTCTAATAAACAGTTAAGTTATAAACTCACAAAACAAACGAAAAAAGTGTTCCGCGCAGCAGCGGCTGCACGCATACACACTTTTCATTCATTTACAATTCACTACAAGCACAGAATAATTAATAGTACTACGTACAGAAGGGACACTCCCTTCCCCGCGCTATATCAGATACCGCACCTCACCCCGCACTTGGAGGTGCTAATCGCCGACTCTTTAACCAGGGCGCTCAAAATCGTAAGAACTGCAGCGCTGTAGGTACTGCTGACACTAACACACAATTTTGCGATGTACTTTGTTTCAAGTTTTATTTATTAGTTTAAATCTCGATGATTCATTTATTTTCCAAGTTTTCGTCGTTTTATAATAATACAATTAAAACTTCCGTAATAATAACATACCAACATTACCAGCTATTAATATTGCTCTCTCTCTTTATTGTCTTAGTTATGTATTTATGAGTCTTTCTTTCACGTTCTATTCATTCTTGGAATTGAAAAGTAGTACCCTACGCACTAACTTTGTCGCGTCGCCCCATTTGTTAGAGAAACAATGTGGCATCACTATTTTTGTCTGTGGTTGGTTTAACTCTATGATAGTAAGCTGCTAAGAAAAATGGCGGATGGCTTCTGAAACTATGAGTGAGTGTCGTATTGTGTTGAGCTGTGTTGTAAAATAAAATATTGGAAGTTACAAACACTTTTTCTGAAGTCTCCCATATATACCTTAACAGGTTATGGGCCCAGACATGAAAGTTTGAGGGAATTTAGTTGCAACTGCAAGCTTTGTTCGAGTAAGTCGCGGTGAGGCCACGTGCAACAAGTTGGAGTTTGGCGTAGCCCCGCGGTTCGAGCTAGCAAGCAAATTGCCATTGGTGAGAGTAGTAGTTTGTACCTACATAAAATGTCTAGTTCAGAGAATAATAAGAAGACGGTCGTTTTAAATGGCCGTAATTGGCAGGCGTGGCGTTTTCAAACTTCTATTGTTCTCCGTTCAAAAAAGTTATTGGGGATTGTCACGGGCACTGAAGTGAGGCCTGACATAGATGTTAAAGCACAAGAATTATGGGATGAGAGAGAGAATAAAGCCCAAGAGGTTATAGTAACTAGAATTGAGGAGATGGTCATGACGTATTTGATTTCGTGCACAAGTAGTGCTCAAATGTGGCAAAAGCTATGCACTCTTTATGAACCATCAACAAAGGTCGGAATACATTTGTTGCAACAGAGGTTTTTTAATCTAAAGTATGAGGATCCCATAACTGTCTTTATATCTAAAATAGAGGAATGTGTGACCCAGTTAGCAACGGCGGGAGAGACACTGTCAGAAAATATGATAATTACAAAGATACTAATGTCACTACCGGATAAATATAAGCATTTTGTCTCTGCATGGGAGAGTGTGCCGGTGGAACAACAAAAGCTGCAGGTGCTGACAGGTCGTCTGTTGGTTGCGGAGTGGCAATGGTCCCTCTACCAGTGCCAGTAGCAGTGATAAGCCAGACTCGGCTTTGGTGGTTGGTGCGCAACATAGTGTGAAGTGCTTTGAGTGTGGTAAAGTAGGCCATAAAAGAAATGAGTGTAAAAATAGGAAGTGTTATAATTGCCAGAAGATTTAATAAAATGCCAGGGCATTTGAAAAAAATCAATGGAAAGAGGTGCCGCAAATAGCTAATTTGTCAATAACTGGTGTAGTTGAATGTTGCGGTGTAGAGCTCATACAGTATAATATTATTATCTTGTGTGTATACAGAGTACCAAAAATGAACAATATACATATATTCTATGGAGTGTTAGAAAAAATATTACAAATCATATGTAAAAAGAAATATGTGCATATTGTAATGGCGGGAGACTTCAATATAGATGTAATGCAGAAAAATAAGATTGTATTAGAATTTGAATGTCTGTTACTAAATTTCAACCTAACATTAGCTTTAAAACAACCAACCAGGATACATAGCCAAACGTGCATAGACAATATCGCACACAATTTTAAAGCTAAATGTAAAACTGAAGTGATGGAACTAGCGCTCTCAGACCATACAGCGCAATTAATTAAGTGCCCGGTTAAGAAAACCGATATTTTAAAATATTGGCGTATAAAACGACGTGATTTTAGTGCGGAGAATATGACAAAATTTAAAGATTGCATAAAACAATTGACATTTGCAGAAATCTATGAAACAGATGATCCTAATAACGCGTTTGGCGCATTTATTGACACGTTCAAACTTTTTTATGATCTGTGTTTTCCACCCAAGGTGATAACAATAAGGGTTATAAGAAAACCAAAATGGATATCACACGGAATAAAATTATGCAGCAAAAAAAAGCGGCAATTGCTATGGCGTTACAGAATGAAACCAAGTGTGACTAACAAAACAACGTTTTTAAATTACAAAAAAAGGTTTAATAAAATTGTGAAATTAACTAGACGTGCTCAGAACAATTACTCTATTAAAACCTCGACCAACAAATCAAAAACGACATGGAATATAATAAACAAATCAAAACCTTTTTTTCCTAAAAATTCCATAAACCAGATCATCGTAGAGGATAAAATAATAAATGACCCTCAAGAGATAGCAAACTCGTTTAATAACTATTTCGTAGATAAAATTCAATCCATTCCAGGGTCAGGAAATAATGTAAAGTCAAATATTGTACCACGTCAAGACTCAATTTATGTTGCCCCTAGTATACCGATAGACATAAAAAACATTATAAAATCATTAAAATCCACAAAGAGTACGGGATATGACGGAATTTCTACAAAGGTAATTAAGTATGTATCTGATTTTATTTGCACCGAATTAAGTCATCTTATAAATCTGTGTATCTGTTCTGGTGTATACCCGGATGCCTTAAAAGTGTCTATAGTCAAACCGCTATTTAAAAAATACAGTAAGGAACACATGGCTAACTATAGACCCATTGCCCTCATTCCGATCATATCCAAAATTTTTGAAAAATACATTTATATACAATTGTACTCATACCTTGAAAAGAAGCATATTTTGATCGATGAGCAAAAGGGATTCAGAAAAAACATGACAACTAATATGGCAATTTATGACTTCCTACATAAAGTAATGTTAAATATGGACAGGAGAATTCCGGTTTGCGCCATCTATTGTGATATGACGCAAGCTTTTGACTATGTGAACCATAACATTCTACTCCAGAAACTAGAGGCATACGGCATACGAGGTAACATACTAAATCTTATACAGTCGTACCTAACTAACAGAAAACAGTACACAGAAATAGCAAAAATAAATAGTACGACAAAAAAAGAGGAAACTTACGTATCTGGCATACGAACGCCCATTTACGGTGTCCCACAAGGCGGCGTCCTAGGATCACTATTATTTATTATATATATTAATGACATGCCTATGGCTATCGACCACCCCATGACCCTCTTTGCAGATGACAGCACAATGACGATAACATGTAATAATAAGGACATTTATGAACATGACATTAATAAATCTTTGACATCACTCATATCATGGCTAAATAAGAATAATCTCAAAATTAACTTAGATAAGACTACTATAATGCATTTTAGCCTACGGCTACAGGCTGATAGTGTCATTCAAGCTCTGTACAATGGCACAGTCTTAAATAAAGTCGACGACACAAAATTTCTGGGTCTGATGATAGATGCAAAACTGAATTGGAAAACACATATTGCATTCATTAGTAGAAAGCTGAGCTCAGCCGCGTATGTCAAACTGTCACCTGAACTTAACACAGATGCCTTGGTAACGGCATATCATGGATTGGTGGCATCGCTGTTACGCTATGGCATCATATTTTGGGGTAACTCTACCGACAAAGAAATTGCTTTTAAGGCCCAAAAGAGATGTATTCGGGCGATGTTTAATTTAGATTCGACAGAAAGCTGCAGGTCATTATTCAAAAAATACAAAATATTAACGCTACCATCTCTGTATATTCTTGAAGCTGCGTTGTTCGTAAAATTAAACCCCCAATTGTTTCCACGATTATCGGATACCTTCCCGCGTAACAGACGTGACAATAGCCAACTCTGCTTCCACTCGGCAAAAACTGCTGCTATGGGGAAAAGCTTTTTTTGTATGGCTCCTAGAGTATATAATAAGATACCACAGGGGTATAAAGCTTTACCCATAAATCAATTTAAAAATAAGGTTAGAAATTTATTAATAGACAAATGTTACTATAATGTTAACGACTTTTTGACGGATACTCTTTGAAATGTTCTAATTTATATTTATATTTGTAATTTCCATAAAATGTAATATAGTAATTTAAAAAATATCATTATAATAAATAGGATACAATTAAATTTAACTGACATTTTAGTGATGGATATACAACGTATGTAAACAAAACTTTGGTTTACTTAGACTATAATATTTTTTTTTTGTCATGTTATGTAAAAAATTTGTACGCCTCGCCAGGTAAAACATGTACGGACTTCTTATACCTTTTTTCTAAGATCTTGCATGCTTTAATTTGTATGTAAACGCATGTTATGACAAATAAATTATCTTTATCTTTATCTTTATCTTTAAAAGACTGTAAGTTAGTAAATAATAAATTTAATGAGAAAAATAAGAATTCCAGTTCTAAAACTTCATTTGTAACTAGAGAGTTTCAGAGTAATTTGTTGAATTCAAAGAATTTTGTTTTAGATTCCGGAGCAAGTGACCATATGTGCTATATTAAAGAGATGTATACAGAGTTTTGTGAAATTCAAACTAAAAGATTTGTTACAATTGGTGATGGTAAAAAATTAGAAGTCTTAGGTACTGGAAAAGTTGAAGTGTATGCTTATAATGGTTCAGAGTATACTCCTTGCATTCTGCATGATGTGTTGTATGTACCTAAACTTAATGTGAATTTGTTTTCTTTAGGGTCAGCTGTTAATAAAGGTCATAAGATGGTGTTAGATCATAATGGGTGTAAGTTTTATAAAAATGGTGTTGTAACTGGTGTAGCTGACAAATGTGATAAAATGTATGTCATGAATTTTAAATTTAATGACATGGCTTTGTTAACTTTAACAGATTGGCATAGTAAGTTTGCACACCAAAATTATCAGTATGTAAAAGAGTTTTTAGATTTAAAAGGCATAAAGTATGAAGGGCAGACTGATCAGTGTTTACCATGCATTCAGGGGAAACAGCATAGATTACCTTTTCATCAGAGTAGCAGTAGGTCGGTAGAGCCAGGTGAGCTCATACACATGGATCTATGCGGCCCTATAGAAGAAGAGGTCAATGAAGAAAATGGAAAGGTTGATATAGAAGAATGTACAGATGTTGAACAGCAAGAAGAAATAAGGGATATTGTGGAAGATGCCAGGTCCAGTGAAGTTGACATGATGGAAGAGTACTTGGAAGAAGAATTTTTAGATGCAGCAGCAGAGATGTCTGATTATGAAGATAAGAAAAGTTCTAGAAGTAAAAGGCAAGTAAAGAAGCCTGTATGGACCAAAGATTATGAGATGGCAATGATGGCACAAGGAGAAGAACAATTAACTTATGAAGAGGCTGTAAATGGAAAACACAAAGAGGATTGGCTAAAGGCAATACAAGCAGAGCTAGATGCATTAAATAAAAATAGAACATGGAGAGAGGTTAGTTTACCAGCAGGGAAGAAATTGATTGACACCAAATGGGTATTTAAGATAAAGAAAGAAGACAATAAAGATATTTTTAAAGCTAGATTGGTTGCAAGAGGTTTCAAACAAGATGATAAATTTGACCATTCTGAGATTTATTCTCCAGTGGCCAAACTACCTACACTACGGATTTTATTAGCAATAGCAGTTAAATATAATATAGATATTCAGCAGATGGACGTTAAAAGTGCGTTTCTATATGGGAACATAGAGGAGGAAGTGTTTGTAGAAAAACCAAAAGGAATGGAAAAAGATGGCAAGGTTTTGAAATTGGAGCGTTCTTTGTATGGGTTAAAGAAATCTCCAAGATATTGGAATGAGAAATTTAATCAATTTATGATTCAGGAAGGGTTTGTAAGAAGCCAGTGTGATTATTGTTTATATTATAAGGAAGCTAAAAAGTTCTATGTTATATTATATGTTGACGATTTCATTATATTATGTGAAGATAAGCAAGAAATTCAAAAGTTAAAAGAAGCATTACAGAAAAATTTCGAGATGAAAGATTTAGGGGGTAATAATCTAAGATACCTTGGAATAAATATGACAAAGAAGAATGATGTAATTGAGTTGGACCAAGAGCAGTATTTAAAAGATTTATTAAAGAAGTATAATATGGAAGGATGTAAATCCATAGAAACACCCATAGAACAAGGTTTAGTTTTGGAAAAAGATGTTTCTACAAATGAAGAACTGATAACAAGATGTAGACAGTTAATAGGAAGTCTCATGTATGCTATGTTAGGGACACGTCCTGATTTGTGTTATGCACTTAGCTATTTAAGTCGCTTTCAAAGTTGTGCTAATGAGAGCCTATGGAAAGCTTTAAAAAGAATTTTGAGGTACATTAAGGGGACTATAGGATTAAAATTAGTTTATAGGAAAGAAGTGGATGTGCAATTAGAAGGATACACAGATGCTGATTGGGCAGGGGATCAAGGAGACAGGAAATCAACATCGGGGTATGTCATGAAAGTTTTTGGTAACACAGTGTCGTGGTCTTGTAACAAACAGCAGTGTACATCATTATCAAGTACAGAATCAGAGTATGTAGCATTAGCGAGGGGAATTGCAGAGGGTTGCTGGATAAGAAATTTATTAAGAGAAATACAAGTTGATTGTAAAAGTTTTATTATATATGTTGATAATCAGTCTGCAATTCATGTTGCCAAGAACCCAGAACATCATAAGCGTCTTAAACATATAGATATCAAATATCATTTTGTGAGACAAAAGGTTTTAAATAAAATTGTATGTTTGAAGTATGTCTCTTCAGGAGATCAGCTTGCTGATATATGTACAAAGGGATTAGGTAGAGTTAGTTTTGTTAAGTTAAGAGAAATGTTATTTTCTGATAAAGATGTTTAAGTAAATAATAACTTTGAGTTTTATGTAGAGTCAGTTGTGAAGTTAAATAAATTTGTGTTGCAGTAAAATATTGTTGTAGGTATTGTAGTTTGTTAGAATTAAATTTCTTTCTTGAGTGTTAGTGATGTTCACATTGAGGAAGGGTGTTAGAGAAACAATGTGGCATCACTATTTTGGTCTGTGGTTAGTTTAACTCTATGATAGTAAGCTGGCTAGAGAAAAATGGCGGATGGCTTCTAAAACTATGAGTGAGTGTCGTATTGTGTTGAGCTGTGTTGTAAAATAAAATATTGGAAGTTATAAACACTTTTTCTGAAGTCTCCCATATATACCTTAACAGTAAAATAGGAAAATATCACCTACACACTCAGATCAAGTAAAAAAAGGTAGATAACGCATTTAGAATAGACAACTGTCGCCACTTTTTTATCAATGTGTGAGTTCTGAAGTGCTGCCACTTAAAAAAAAAAGTCCCTGATAAGTACGATAATACGTAATAACAAAAATAGGTAGTATGCGAATGCGAAATTAACCTGTTTGTTTGTTTGGTTATTTTAATTACTGGAAACAATATTCTTCAGCGTCAACAATTCGAAGAGATGATGAACTTAGGAGCCCTGTAGGATTACTCTTCGATTCGATTTAAAAAAAAAAAAAACAGAAAAATAGTAAGTCCAGCAGTAGTAGTCCAGTTGGTGCGTGAGCAGAGAGAAAAAATACAACAAAGGTTATGTGAAGCACGTTTATTTTCATGGAATTAAAAACATCTTTATAATTACATGCGATATTAATATTACTGACAAACGCATTCAAAGGTGGAAGTAATTTCTGTAATATACACAAAACTAAATAACTTTTAACATTTAGGTAGGTTTAGTAGCAACAGATAGGTATACTGTATACCGGGAAAATCGCAAACATAGGTAAATAACAGAATATTAAAAGAGATCTCCTTTTATTTGAAGTCGGTTAAAAATATCTTTTTTGGATATCCTGTTCTATGGATTCGGCGAAGTTCGCGTTTTGTATCGTAAATATCAGTCTTATCAAAATGCTCTGAACTAACCACACTAGATGTGGATGGCTGCCATTGTGGTTCATTTCGGCTCAGTCTTATAGCAGTTACCCATTCGTTTCTTATTAAAATATTTTTTGGAAACCTAAAAACATAATATTTGATAGTAAAATAGAAGAATATGAACTCAAGAATTTGAACAACAAAAACATAAGCGAGTTAAAAATAATAAAAAATAATTAAAAATAATAAAAATAATTATTTACCAATTTAAGGTTTGAATGTATACGTAACATAAAATCACATAGCTCCAATAGACTTTTATGTTTGTACGACTACAATCTATTTACCCACAATTTAGGCTACTAAAAAAAAACTACTGACAACACTTTCCCGGTACGTCACTTCGTGACAATGACATTACATATCGCACCCCCGGTGCGAGACTGTCACTTATGCAAAAATGCAATTTTTCAGGAGAAGCATTTAAAACTTTGACATCTCGAAAAATAATGATAATTCAAGATATAGACAAAATAAATAGCTTGTACTATAACGTCAATTTTTAACTTACTTTTGAATAAAAAATTACCACTTAATATTGTAAAAAAGATACTATACGACTATTTTAAACCTTCCAACCCCCTCAGAAGTGACGTTGTGGCACTAACGAAAAACAATAACTGTAATTATGTCACACTGAGTTAAAAAGAAAACAAGAACAAATTGTTTAGTTAGTTTTATTTTAAATCACCAATATTCACTGTTAATGGCGTAAGAAATAAAATAAGTGAAAATTCTATAAAATGACCATAACAAACTTTTGTTGTATTGAATTTGCGAAGTGGTAAATTGCAAATACGAATCTGTTTTTCTGCTGACGACAGCAATTATCTGAATAAAAAATTACGGCACAGCCAGAATTTATTAGCAACTTCTATCAAATATGAATACACACAAGATCCCCTGTTGCCCAAGCCTTCATGCCAAAAATAGCATGTAGTTTCTCGCTCTTTTGCATTGGAAACTGTGAAATTGTAGCAATTTTGCTTAGATTTATAAAAACAAGCCGATAAATTTCCTAAAGGGCATGGCAAGACGATTTTTAAGACATAGGTGCTTTGAGGATCCCGAAATTCTTTCATACAGATATGAAAAAATTTCCCCCAGAACCCATAATTCAAAAAGATAGAGATATCTTCTTGAATTCTGGGTAATGGTAATGGGTCTCCAACCCATATTGTTGTTCTACTGGTGAATTTTCTTCATCAATAATAGCATTACTAGCTGGGGAGTTTGGAGTTGGTAAAACAGAGTTACTGTCATCTTGCTTGGTACTAGAAGGTGGAACTGAAGATTCGTCGGGTTCATCTCTTTCATTCAATTGGTGATGTGGGACGTGTCAATAATACCATTTTTTTCCCCCGAGACAGCATTTTATTTGATCCAAGACACAACTGAAAATAAGTGTAAAGTATCGAAATAAATAAATTATTCCTACAATAACCCCAATTAGTTAGCTCCCAACGAATCCGAACTGAAATAAATAAATATCCGACATTATTACAAACAATAAAAACACAAGGATTGGAGAAACAAAGTCATAATTATCAACAAGGGTCATTGTAGTTACAAAACTAAACTTTCAAAGATTTTAAAATATTGGGGAAATAATGTCACAACTGTATCTTAGGTCACTATTGCCCCAGAATCAAAAAAATATTATGTCACAATTACCTTAGTAACCGTATAGCTCCAAGACACACTTGCACTTTCGGAAGCACCGCGCACAACTGACTTATAAAACGATGTTGCTCCAGCATCGCCGTGATTCTCGCCAAAACGACAATGTCACCACGTCCTCATACGGAAACTATGTGTACTACGAAAGTAACGTTATCGCACCAAGTAGAGGGGTGCTTTAGGACAGTTATTACATATTTAACTCAATAATGCATTTTTTGCATAAGTGACAGTCTCGCACCGGGGGTGCGATATTTTGATGTTGTTTTTTTGTATACTTACGTGTGAAACGATATTCCCTCAGACTTCACTAATTCACTTAGGAGGAGAGGACAGTTGATTGATCGATCACCATTTCCGAGTTTCCGACCCCTGACGCCCCGTGTGAAAATCGTCATAGTTTCATGTGTGTATGTGTGTGCGTGAGCGCGTGTGTTTACTTGAATTAACAGAGTTTTGTGGCTTCACTAATAACAAAGGCCGTGCGTTATCTACCTTTTTTTACTTGATCTGAGCCTACACAATGTAAAATAGGAAAATATTGTATAAACGCGTACAATAATGAGAAAGCTATTTTATTGCACAATTTAGTTTCGTATAGCAAAATATTGTAAGAATCCAATAATTATTGATTTCCCAACATTGAGTCTATCGTAAGCGATGACTGTCATGACTGATGAGTATGACTGATGAGATCGAATGCATTCGCTTCAAATGAATAAATCGAAAATAATAATATTATATTTATGAAATCCTAAAAACCTATAATAATAATAATAATAATAATTCTTTATTCGGACAACCATGGATCCATTTTATACACATTTACATTATATATTGTTAGTATGAACTTAAAAACTATGTTAGTACCTAATAACTAAGAGAGACTTAGTCCTCTGGGTGAGGCTCCACACCAGAGGGCTGTCCAACTTGTTGCCTATTACATTCAGGATGCTGTTACTGCTCCCACGCAATCTGCTCAGCAGTGAAGCTGCCTTTTTGCGCCAGGTGGCATCAAAGCCGACTGTGCGCGACTCGGCGAACATTGCCGACGCACTGCAGAAGCGCGGCAGACGTAACAGCGCCCTGAATCCATTGTTAAACTGAATGCGCAGAGAATTGTAAGCCCTTTGGGTATATCTGAACCACAGGCTCGCTGAGTACAAAGATGTGCAGTACGCTTTGAATAAAGTTACTTTCACCGCGTCTGTACATCAAGCGAACCTGCGGGCCAGCATGTTCGCCCGGACTGACAATGCCCTGCGCTCCCTCTCCATGTCTACATCATCTCCAAGACTTTCAGTGATCACATGCCCAAGATACTTGAATTGGTATACTCGCTTAAGAGGAATACCACTGAGTAGCACTGGTGGAACAACAGTTGGGCACTTTGTACCTGCCTTGAAGATCATGAACTCTGACTTTTTAACATTGTAGCTCAAACCGTGTGTGGCCGCATAATTTTCACATACAGCAAGTAATTTCCGCAATGCACAAATCGAGGGAGCCAGTAGCACCATATCATCGGCATAACTAAGGTTGTTTACACTGACACCATCTACGTAGCACCCTACGGGCAATTGACTGAGTTCCTCGATTAGCGCATTTATATATAAATTAAAAAGCAGGGGCGAGCTCAACCCCCCCTGCCTCACTCCGCATTCTAGTCTGTATTCACTCGACAGTTCACCCGCCCATTTTACATTATTTTTCTGGTTAAGGTACCAATACCTAAAAAGTGATGTCAACTCTGGCGGTAGCCCCGTCTCCTTTAACTTCTGCCATAACATATCATAAGAGACTAGGTCAAATGCTTTCGAGATGTCTAGAAAGCAAGCATAAACCGGGGTCTGTCTGTCAGTGTAATATTTGACAGTATGCTTAAGGCTAAGAATAGCAGTCTCAGTCGACAAGCCCGGACGAAAGCCGAACTGAGCGTCATGTAAGTTATCATGCTGGTTCAAATATGAGTTAAGCACACTGTCAAATACCTTCGCTACAATCGTGGCTAGCGAAATGGGTCTGTAGTTAGATTTATCAGACACATCCCCCGTCTTACTTTTGACAATCGGTACCACCAGAGTCCTCATCAGGGCCGGGGGTAGGTATGAGTGATTTATGCACAAATTAAAAAACATTGCAAGTACTCTAGGAAGGTGTACACCAGCATGCCTAAGGTGTTCCACGCTGAGAGCATCATACCCCGGTGATTTTCCTCCCTTCATACTTCTAATAGCACGACCAATATCCTTAGCAAGTATTAAAATTGAAATATTCGTCCCCTGAGTCTCAGTATCGAACCGTCCGCATGCTGGTCCTAAGGGTGATTTTGCTACAAATTGTTCCTTAAAAACATTAGCAATGTCTTCAGGGTTGGAAACACCGCCGACACTCACTGGGATGCCAGGTCTAGAGTTCAATTCATTTGTACACTTCCAAAAATTCTTAAAGTCCTTGTTCGTGTAGTGTGTAGCCATCAAATCCATTTTTATCTGTTCTTGATGGTTTTGACACCACTTCAGCTTACCTTTAAATATTTTACGTGCCTCAATCATGTCTTTGAACAACGGCCCGCTAGCTGGCTTACCGTAACTTACCCATGAACTAAATGTCCGCCTGGCACCCGCGTAAGACTCACTAACGTGTTTATTCCACCCAGCTAATAACTTTCCATGTTTGCCTTTCTTCATTATACAGGTCGTCTTTTGTAACACATTAATTATATCATTGTATAATTTATTGACAATATCCATAAGGGAATCATTGTGACAGATCTTTCCACAACAACTTTGCAATTCATATGGGAAATCTAAAGTTTTTAAAAGTGTATTACATGTCTCTGTGTACTCGTTTATCTGCTCTGGGCTCCTATCGCCCCATTTAACTTTATTACATGGTGTGTACTTCAATACGGTTTTTTGTGTAATAACATTAAAATTGCATGTAACTACTAGTGGGTAGTGGTCTGACCAATACACATCATGCTTTACATATATATCAACAACACACGGCCACGCGGCCCTCGTGACAATACAATGGTCTAGCCATCTACGACACCCGTGTGCCTCGCTAATGAAAGTGAAAGTATCGGACGATAAACACAGTTTATTAGTGTCCGCACATATCCAGTCCTGTTCCGCACAGAATTCCAAAAGTTCAGTATAAAAACGCTCACCTGGATGTGCATTTATGTCTCCGAGAATGAAAACAGATTCAACACTACTTTCCTCAATAATAGCACTAATCGCACTTAGGCAGTCTGTGAACTCAGGTATGTTCTCAGCACAGTCCGTAGGCATGTAAACACTGACAACCAGCACAGGCCGATCGTTTGTAGAAATACGAATAGCCGATATACGCGGGTTTGCACACTATATCACTGACACAAACTGGAATACGGATTTACGCCACAAGAGCGCCACCCCTCCAAAGGGTCTACCCTTGAGGATACCCACACTGGTGTCTACCGCAGAGGTCCCAGTGCTGCCAAAGTCTTCGTGAATGTCCGCTAGGTAGGACAGTTCACAGGGCAGCAGCCACGTCTCCTGTAGGGCAACGATGTCTGCAAAACCACATATCTGTTTTATACCGTCCACAGAACGTTTTGTATTTTTGCAGTTAAATGTTACCATAGTAGCATTATACATTATCAATCGAAATATTTCTTTTGTTCTCATCATAAACTTGTTTGTACGGCATAAATCGACGACATATCACACCGTCTGGCCAGATCTCATCATTTAGGAAAAGATCTAATTTATGCTTCGTAACTGTCATTTTGTAGGCACTATAGCTTTTTTCTGTTTTCATTTTTATTTTCTGAAGAGTAACACTTTCGTTGGTTCTTGTGAAAATATACTCGATTATGTCCTTCTCAGAGGTATTTTTGTGCACATTAGACACGAACAACGGGATTTTAAGATCTGCTGGTCTGAATCTATCTTCAGGTTTAATTGAAGCTGTCCCTCTGATGCCCTCCGTCCTATTTCTGTATCTTCTTTTCTGTACCATCAACCACTCATTACTTAAAGTAGAAGCTTTATCTTTCAATTCTCCTTTCGACATAACTATTTCCGCCATTGTTTTATCATTATTTGTTACAACCGTACCACTCGCCGTGTTCATTACGGTGTGATTAGCGGCCGGCCCCGTCAGCTGTTCCGTCGCTGTACTTGTGGTGTCTGTGTGCGTACAAGCTTCAGTCTGCGTGCGCGCGTTATCAGCTGCTTTGGATGCAAAGGCAGTAGGGCTACACTTATACACCAAATCAGTTGATTGTGTAAATGTCGAACACGGCAAGTTAAGCACTTGCTGCTTCTCACTTCTTGCTTCTACCTCCGGTGCATTCTTTATTGACGCGGACGCGTTATCAATATTCAAAACACCGGTCGGCTCGCTATCTAGTAAATAGGCACCTCGTCTATTGTTTACATTGGAATCTTCATTTAATAATGACGCGTCTTTTATGTTATTCAACTCAGTTTTTAAGTACTCACTCGTTACGTAAGTTTCCTTAACTAGTTTTAGTTCCGACTGTAGTAACACAATATCTCTTAACAACCTAGTTGCATCTATGTGATCAAAGGTTACTGGTGGCAATTTATGAAGTTCTTTTGCCACGAATATGGGAATTTTATCCGGATCAACAGTTTTAAAAGCACTTATGATATCTTCAAGATCCTTTTGTTCTTTATTTTTACGTCGCGCCACTTTTCTGACGGTATTTGAAAAAGACGTAAAAAGGAGTTCCTTCGCGACACTGATTTCTAACGCGGAGAAATCACTTGTAATAAGTCTTATTAGACTCACTTCATCCATAACACAGATTTTATTTTGCGTAAAACATAATAGCTCATTTATAACTATGTTACACTGTGAACACTTCACAACTTCGGTAGACATTTTTATTCTGCACCCGTTCGCTTACGCGTTCGCGCGGAGACTCTATATATTTTGAAAATAATCCAATGGTTTTGGGGTCAACCTGTGAGATATTGTTCATGTTAAATAAATAAATAAAATAAAATGTCCGTAAAGTACATCTATATCGATGGTCCGTAAGGATTGGAGCCACTTTTCGTAAGTATAAGAAATTTGTACCTACCTCAAAAGTTATATGAACATAAAGGTGGCTCAGCAATCTAAATGTTGGATTGAGCCACGTCAGAACTAAGAACATCATGGATGAATATTTATCATAATTTGGTATGATTTTGTAGTATTTAGGAGTAGTTAGAAGACAAAATCAGAGCGCGGTTGTGTTCAAATTAAAAAAGTTACCTACCATACATTATACGTGGCTCCTCAGACCATAGGTATAAACAAAGACTATAAAACCACTTGACTTGACTTGACTTTATACAGAGCCCCGACGCACGAAGCTCCTGTACTTTGTGACCACTTTAGTTGTGACCAAGTATTAGACCTGTGTGCACGCTAAATTTACGTAAATTCTTAAAACATTTTACGCAATTATAACGCATCAAAATGCCTTCATGTGCGGTGAAGTGGTGCGGGAAACAATCCAAGACATCTTATTACAAAATAGATGGCATAACATTTCATCTGTAAGTAAACAGTACAATATTTATTTTTTATTTAATCAGATTATGAGTGACCGCATGGGTCTAGATATAATATAATGGTAGCTGATATAAGAAAGCACACTGCAGTATCGCGCGTTGATGTCTTTTGGAAAAGTCTCTCAAGTTCTTTCATTAGAAAATTATTCTAATACGTCTATCCCTTTCGTTCCCTTTGTTTGGTTTATCGTGAAAATCAGTGATGTTACCTTCATACCTAAGTGCTGTAGTCAATGATATTATATTATCATTGGCTGTAGTAATATTTATCTATCTATTAGATCTATCTATCTCTTTTTATTTATCTATTTTTCATCTGTGTGGTTGACGTACCTACATGTTTTCATTTTAGATTTCCGAAGATTCCTGAACTAAAAGAAAAATGGATAAATATTGGAAGATTTTCGAAGAGTGCTAAGAAAAGGTAAACATGTGCTAAAAGTTTTCCTTATAAAATCATAAGGCTTGGGGGAGTAAAAGTGTAATGTTATTCCAAAACCACGAATTTCTGGCGAGTATTTATTTTGCTTTTGGTATGTGACCGGTCAAACATTTGTGATGTTGTTTTTTTATCAATTCTTATTTTCTACACCGATACCTTTTAAAATATCCTCATTTTCTTGATTTTATAATGATTTTTTAGTAAGTGTACCTACTTGAAAATTTTGAATACCTTTTTAAGTAGGTATAGTACGGGTCACAATAGATGAGATTTGACTTGCGCAGTACTACGATTTAAAAGTAAGAGACCTTTAAATCGAGTACTGCGCAAGTCAAATCAAGTCTGTGTCAAGTCTCATCTTTCGTGGCACGTACTATTATATACTACTCAAAACAAAATAAGGGCCACGACTACGAGTTATTTTTTCATTTTAACGACGATTTAAATTTAAATTTTAACTTTTAAATTAAATTAAATTTTTTAACGACGATCGGCGTATTAGGGTATGGAAAAGACGCGGCGAGAGATTTTCTGAAGCCTGCATCCATGAAGTCGATCGTTTTGGTGGTCCAAATGTAATGATTTGGGGCGGGATAAGCTTACACGGCAAAACTGAGCTCGCTATTTTAAATGAGGGTACTGTTACTGCTCAGCGGTATATTGAGGAAGTTGTCAGACCACATGTGATCCCATTTGCACAGCGAGCGGGTCGTGGATTCATCTTGATGCAAGACAATGCTCGTGCACACACGGCTCAAGCGACTCGGTTTGTACTGGAAGACTCTCAAATTCAAGTCTTGCCGTGGCCGGCGAACAGTCCGGACTTAAATCCAATAGAGCACATGTGGGCTCAGTTGAAACGAAGAGTTAGAGACGGTGATCAGGAAATCCACAACCAACAGCAACTCATCAACGCTGTGAAAAGGAACTGGGAAGAGATTCCAATGGAAAATGTCAGGCATTTGATTGAGAGCATGCACTCCAGGCTTCAGGAGTGCGTAGCTAAACGAGGGGGGCATACCCGTTACTAAAAGATGAGCATGGAGTATTTTCTTTTGTTTTCAGTAACTTTACGTTGTTTTTATTTTTAACTTAAAATGTGTTTTTTCTTTCAAAAGCAAATAACTTTTTAATCATTATTATTTGAATAAATTTATTGGTCTACATGGTAAAAACAACATTAGTTTTCGTTATGGAGACAAAAAATATATATTGGTTTTATTATTTTCATGGTACAAACAAAATACCTTGTGGCCCTTATTTTGTTTTGAGTAGGTAGTATAATATTATTAGATTTGTAGGAAAAGGGTCAGTAATAAAAATGAGTGAATTGGGAGATCTGGTACATTTTAACTGAATCCTCAATTGAGATGCTACGGTAGATTCACTTACCTTTAATTTACATATAGGTACCTACTTCTAAGGAAATTTGGAATAAAAATTATCTTATTTTGTATAAATTTATAGTAGTTGTACGTCGTTGTCGTGTGTAAGGTTGCGGGGATCCGCTGGATGCGAGTCGCACGGGGCCGGTCAATGTGGCGGCACTTGGGGAGGCCTATGTCCAGCAGTAGATGTCTTTCGGCTGAAATGATGATGATGAATTGTACGTATAGATCCTGCCAAAAAAAACTAAATATCTACTAAGTTATTGTAGTTTCCTAACAAATTATTTAGAAGGGTGACCACGAATCAATTTTTTTTTCCGTTTCGTGCCTTTTAATAGCCCAAATATTTTATTTTATTTCATCTCATTGTTTGGGAACTAACTTCCAATTAATGGTTTAGTCGACTAATGCCAGAATCTAGAAATGTCAGAAGAGTTTAAAACGCCAGATTCTATAAATGCCAGATTCTATTAATGTAACATATTTGTCGAAATTACAATATAATGGAAATAAAAAAGACGTGAATTATTATTAAATCATTTATTTCAAGCACTCATATAAGGGTTAGTAACAATGTTTACCTAAAGCTATATTAGTAAATATAAACATCCAATTCAATCATTTATGAAAATGTATTAAAATATTCATCATTAAATTAATGAACAATCAGACATCTACATTACACCTATTAAAATACGCATCCATTTGTTTTGGAATGGGCAGTCTGATTTAGCGGCAATTATTTGCAGAATGCTATTGCTACTGCCTCACAGACGCTGCCGCAGAGAAGCAGCTCTCTTACGCATGCATGACTGCATCACAGTAAAGATATCTAACAGTACCTAGGTATTGTGACTCGGCCCTGTCCTTGAAATAATTACCTACAGGCGCGCAGTACCTTAACATGCGATAGGGTTGCGCCACATGAATAACATTTTAAATAGAACCCCCTGAAAGATTTATCTACTTTAGCCAGCCTGAAACTTGGTTGATTTTTTGGTGATTATTTATTAATGTAAAATAAAATGATTTCTTGATTTTTTATTTCATGTTTCATATTTCCCCATAAATTCACAAAACTCCATTTTTTTAAATACACAGCAGTTTAACGAACTGAGAATTTATTACAAAAATATATCGGCTTTATCAAGCACTAGCGTTTTTTGCGTGTTGAGTGTCCATTGCCTACATGAACTTGTGCTAGTGTTATGTGCGTGTGATTTGGTAGTGTGCGAAATGTTTATATACATAGTTTTGCGTATGTATTAGAAATTAAAATAGTGGGAGTCAAACGGCGACACTGGTTTTAAAACAAAATTAAAGCGAGGACGTTTTTAGCTCTATTTATCTGTTCCGTGTCAAAAATAACTTCTACTATAATCAGAAATTTTGACAGCTGTTTTAATTTTGCTGCACACGGGCTTAGGTTTTACTTTTTGTTTTGTATTGCCACATACAAAAAAATTATATAGGACCATATTAAGACCAGACCCTATACCATCACGTGACATCTTTTAAACAAACGTCAACTGCATGCAATTTTATTTTTTCGTTGGCGTTAACGCTAACATAAAGGTATTTGTCCCCCCAGCTTGGCCACATTTATATCTCAAAAACTAGGGCACCAAGCGAAGATGTTTTGTTCTAAATTTAATGGCTTATTAGTCGCAATTTGTAGCCAAGTCACAGATTTAATCGGGTCTTAGTTTAAAAGTTCAATTAGTAGATCGAAGAGTTCACGACACAGCTGTCAGCTCTTGGACTATACCTTACTAATTGAACTCATTACTCTTTTTACTCTTCTTACTAAAACTACACTGACTTATTTAAACACTTGTGAGGCTTTACACCAGTGTGTGTACGACTATGTTTTACTAAACTACCCTTTTGATTAAAACTTTGCTGACATATTTCACATTTATAAGGCTTTTCACCAGTGTGTGTACGAATATGTGTTACTAAACTAACCTTTTGACTAAAACTTTGCTGACATATTTCACATTTATAAGGCTTTTCACCAGTGTGTGTACGAATATGTCTTACTAAAGTACTATTTTGATTAAAACTTTGCTGACATGTTTCACACTTGAAAGGCTTTTCACCAGTGTGTGTACGAATATGAATGACTAAACCAGCCTTTTTACTAAAACTTTGCTGACAGCTTTCACACTTGAAGGGCTTTTCACCAGTATGTGTACGACTATGTGTTGCTAAAGTACTATTTTGACTAAAACTACACTGACATATTTCACATTTATAAGGTTTTTCACCAGTGTGTCTACGAATATGTTTTACCAAACCATGCTTGGTCCTAAAACTTTGCCAACATGTTTCACATTTGTAAGGTTTCTCAACAGTATGTATACGAATATGTTTTACTAAAGAACTTTTTTGTCTAAATCTAAACTGACATATTTCACATTTATAAGGGTTTTCACCAGTGTGTTTACGAATATGAATGACTAAATGACTCTTTTGAATAAAACTACACTGACATATTTCACATTTATAAGGCTTTTCACCAGTGTGTTTACGAATATGATTGACTAAACTAACCTTTTCACTAAAACTACGCTGACATATTTCACATTTATAAGGCTTTTCACCAGTGTGTGTACGAATATGTTTTACTAAAGTACCCTTTTGACTAAAACTTTGCTGACATGTTTCACACTTAAAAGGCTTTTCACCAGTGTGTGTACGAATATGAATTAATAAAATTCTCTTTTCAGTAAAATCACGTTGACATATTTCACACTTGAAAGGCTTTTCACCAGTGTGTGTACGATTATGAATTATTAAACCTCTCTTTTCATTAAAACCACGTTGACATATTTCACACTTGAATGGTTCATCACCTGTGTGCTCACGAAAATGATATTTTAAATATTTCTTTGTCTTATAACTACACTGACATATATGACACTTGTAAGGTTTTTCATCAGTGTCTATTAATTTTTTTACTTGATTTAAACTACGCTGATCACATTTGACAGGTTCTTTGGATTTTGTAACTGGCTTGACTGTACCACCTTGAATAATCCCGATTATGTTCGAGTCTGATAGTTCATTCTTCTTTTGCTTGTCTGTAATTGTGTCTTCAAGTTTTGCTCTTCGTAAGTCAAGCTTCTGTATCTTCACAACGGGCACCCCTGTGGTTTTTAATCTCGTAAATAAATTGATCACTGAAGATTGAGGGATGGACATGAGTAACAATAAAAGAGGTTTGAATAATTCACACTAGGGTCAAAAAAGAATGCTAAGCATTTTTGTGATAATAATATAGTTTAGGACAGACTATTCTAGACTGCCACAGCTAAAATGTCACTATTGGTGGCAACAATTAATGTTAATGGTTTTGATTTACTATTTATTAAAATGTTTATTTTGAAACGATATCTGAAAAATGATTTGTTCGCAGTGTGTGGCGTTGGTGGACTACGAAAAAGCCTCAGCAGCGATGCCGTATAGATTGGCAATATATCGTTGTAAAGACAGTTTAAGTGTATAGAACTAAAAGACGAAAGCCATTTAGCTGCGCAGAGGGGTGAGACAAGGTGACGTTATATCCCCGAAACTATTCACCAACGCGCTGAAGGACGTCTTCAAATCATTGAATCGGACTGGGCGGGGCATTAACATATACGGCGAGTACATCCACGGAATAGAAAAACAAGTGGAAATGCAAAGTAGAATTTATTGTTAATTCAAAATTAAGACTTATTACAACTGACAAAGATTGTTCTTATTTTACAAATTCTTCCGCATAATTGTGACACGCGTAGTTTAACTGCGTGGGTACTTTCACTGATTGATGGATTGATTTATAAAGGTCTTTATTAATACATAATTTGATACAAGCTGCTTAATGTAATGCCAAAGCTGAATGGGAAAAAATCGCTTTTTCCACGGAGGTAAAATATTGGAAGTGGAACCGTTATATAGACAATGTGTTAAAAAAGGTCAAAATGGCAATTGGTATTGGTAGACGAATGATGGTTAGTAACAGGGCTATCAACCCCAAAAACACACTGTGGATGTACACAGCGATTGTGCGGCCAATTACGTACGTTAACGCATCAGTACTGTGGCACAACAAAGCACATCAGACCACCACTATAAAAAAAACTAGACAGTCTTCAGAGAACTGTCAGTCAAATGGCTGCAGGAGCTATATCAAAATGTCTCGGTATGGCACAAAATGCCCTGCTTGGACTACCGCCTCTGCATGTATTCATACACAAGGAGGCGAAAGTTAGTTCTCGGCATGTCAACTGATGCCATGCTACTGCGGTATGTATTTGAGAAGCAATATTCCGTGGAAATTCCTTCAGGGGACTACTGGACCAAAAGTAAGCCACCTCAGGAGGCAGGCTGCTTGTCTGGTACACGAACGGTTCCAAAACAGGATCTATAGTAGGTTGTGGGATAAGTGGAATGCAGCCTAGGTTTAGCAAAAGTGTAAACCTGGGGCAGTACGCCTCCATTTTCCAAAGCAGAGGTGTCACGCCATCTTAGAATGTGTGGAAGTCAATCTCAAAGACAATACGTCAACCTAACCATATACATTAATTCAGATCGCCAAGCTGCTCTACTAGCACTGGACTCAAACACAGTCGCATCGAATTTGGTAGAGGAATGCATGGCCAAATTAAACTCTCTAGGCAATACAAATAGAGTAGTATTAAGATGGGTGCCTGGCCATGCACGTATCATTAGCAATGAACGTGCCGTAGAGCTTACGAGAGCGGGGGCGCATAGCACGCAGCAGGGACTTGAGCCCTTCTGTGGCATACCAAAAAGCCTAGCTCAGAGACTAAATCATGCTTCAAAACTTCCAAAAAGTTATGGAAGGAGTCGCCGGGCATGTTACACTCGAAAGCACTTATCAAAGCCTATGACAGAAGGCTTAGCAACCAACTCCTAGCACTGAGTAGAAACAACTTGCGCATTGTGGGTAAAGCCACTACAGGACACAAGCACATGTTCTACCTAGGACTAAGTGATATGCGAACCTGTAGTCACTGTAAAAAGGCTGACAATCATCTGGGGAAACACCTGTTAAGCCCGGATGAAATTAAGCCCAGGTGAAGCTGATCCTGCAGTTCATCACAGCTGCAGGGTGGCGATCTTTAACCAAAACAAGGGATGATCACAATAGATCTGGTCGCAGTAATACCAATGCCGCATAAAGACAATGAAATAAAGTACAATGCCCGTTGAAGAATGGGTGAGAGGGTTTGAAATTTCTTTGAAACTTAAAGAGGGTTTGAATGAGTCACACTTAAAACCAAAAATTATTCTGATCATATTAAGGATCACGCCCCGATCGTGAAACAAGTGTTGCAGATTCATTCAGTTGATTAACTACCTTGTACTTACTTTGCGTCTCGCTGACACTTAGTTTCTTCATAGGTACTTCTTCCACTTTTTCAGTTTTCAACTCCATTAAAGGTACATCATCTTCAGAGTAAGCTTCTGAATGGCACTGTGGTATATCTTCTACATCTGAATAGCTATTGTGTAGATTTTCCTGTTTTAGCTCTGAAAATAAACAAGAACAATCAAAAATAAACAAGGAGCAATACTCATTCAAAATTAATATTTTACTATGTCAGTGTGCAATACGTTTATAGAGTTTTAAAACCTTTTATGGTCAATCAATAATACACTTTCGATTAATGTAATTTATACTCCGTTCACAATAAGATTAGACATATACACAAACATATTTTACAGTCCGTTCAACCGATTTTGACTTATAATGCGTTGATGCCATGACAAATGGCAGCTGTAAAAAACAGTTGTTATTGTAACCACTTTTTTGCCTCTAATGTCATCCTTAAGCCCACAAAATAGAAGTCAAAATCGGTTGAAGGAACTGTAAAAAAGGTTTGTGTAAATGTCTAATCTTATTGTGAGCGAACGGAGTATAGTACATAATTAAAAATTAATAATATGCAACAATTTAAAGGACTCAATTTTAAATTGTTACATATTATTAATTTTTAACATAATAAAAAAATAAATAATAATACCAGAATATAATTGTCCCACTGCAGAGCAAAGGCCTCTTCTCATATAGAGAAGGCTCGAGCATTGATCACCACGTGCGCTCAAGGCGGATTAGTGATTTCAGACTTATATCTTTTATAAGTCCAGGTTTCCTCAAGATGTTTTCCTTCACCGATGTCACTAATGTCCAAGATAGATTTAGAAAGTACATATGAATTAATAAAGTCACATTAATGCCCGGTTTTGAACCCACAAGCCACAACTTCAAGTGTGAGAGGCGGGCGCCTTAATCGTTACGCCATCACTACTTAATTTTTAACACATTATTCAATAATCTTATTATTTTATCGTCTCAAAAACATACCATTACTTTGATGTTCCTCCTTTGGCTCAATAATATCATCTTGTGTCTCAAAAACAGCTGGTAGTTCTTCTTTGATAGCAACTCTTTCTATTCTACATTCATCAACTATACTGATGTGCACCATTGGAGTTTTAACAAACCCACCGAAAAACTCGTGGTTTATTAAAAGTTGAGGCTGTAAAAGTTGATCATAATGCTTGATATTGTGATTGTTAACGCAGAAACTACAGTGAAAATTGAATAACTTCAAAAGTTTGAGCTCAAACTCGATAGATGGCGTTGGCGTGAAATTACATCTCGCTATGGTTTCGTTACGATGATAAAAATGCTTCGTTTAATGCTGGTTCAGCTCCACAGCCAGTTCATAGGGAATTTCCAAATTGGAAGAAGATGATGTTTACTACCCCTTATTTTCGACATGAGTAACGAGTATCGTTATTATTATTTAGTTTTTTTTTCCTACTTATCACACGTTCGTCTGACAAATAGACACAATTAAATAATATTTGTTTATTTATTTATTTATTTGCGACAAACAAACAGTTACACAATAAATCTTATGAACTAATTTACATAATAAATATGTGATACAAATGTGCAACGCACACCGTTATCCACAATATACAAAAAGGATGTTTGTTATGAGCAAAACGAAATAAAGTTAAATAAACAAGCAATTATGAAATATATTTAAAGGCACTTGATTGTTTTGATGAGGCAGTTACGAAACTTATAAACCGGCATTGCAAATATGTCTAATTCTGTAAACAATTTATTATAATTATTACAAATACAACGCAGAGGCGCTCGACACCAGCGTTGGTCCGACAGGAGGAAACCGCAAAAAGTGGGCGTGCGCGCACCTCGCGTCTCATGACAGTGTTCTAGGAACAATGTAGTATACTCTATTAGTTATTTCTGAGCAGTCGTATCTGTGATTACACATATCGTAAAGAAATATAGTTTCCAAGTACAATCTTCTGGACTTCAGACTCATCACATTATAGTTTTTAAGTAGATCGCTATATGACGGATAGTTCCGGTAGCATCGGTACTGCACTGATCTTAGAAATTTACGTTGGACTTTTTCTAAACTGTCTACGTATTTGTTATAAAAAGGGTTCCATATAACTACAGCGTATTCTAGTTGGGATCTAACTAACGACTTATAAAGATGGATGAAACTGCTAGCAGCTCGTTTAAAATCAGTTGTAGCCCTCATAACAAATCCATACATACGATAGGCACTGTTAATTACATAATGTATGTGCTGATCAAGATGTAATTTGTCATCAAGCAATACGCCAAGACCTCTTATGGAGGGAACTTTTGCTAGAAATATATTATTTAAGTTATAATTGTAGGATATTTTGTGTTTATTTTCAGTGGAACATTTTTTGATATTTAAATTAAGTTTATTATTAATGCAATATTTTGAAAAACGGTCTAAATCTTCTTGTAACAGTTGACAATCCGTATGATGCTTTATCGATTTGAATATTTTCAAATCGTCGGCATACAATAAAAATTATGAATATTTGAAGCAAGTAGCAATGTCATTTATGAATAGTATAAGAGGGGGCCCAAAATTGATCCTTGGGGCACGCCAGATGTAACATTTACAGTAGCGGATTGGAACCCTCTTACCACTACCTTTTGAGTTCTATTTGTGACGTATGACGAGAACCAACAAAGCAAATCACCGCGGATACCGTTATATGCAATTTTAGTTAGAAGT
This sequence comes from Charanyca ferruginea, assembly GCA_947361185.1. Lineage (NCBI taxonomy): Eukaryota > Metazoa > Arthropoda > Insecta > Lepidoptera > Noctuidae > Charanyca > Charanyca ferruginea. Next base: position 2,509,045 of record OX376081.1, on the reverse strand, counting down.
AACTCATGGTCTACCTTGTCGAAAGCTTTCTGGAAGTCTGTATAAACGGCATCAACTTGAATCCGCTGATCCATGCTGTTAAATAAATAATCAGCAAAAACAAGCAGATTTGTAGTTGTCGACTTTCTTTTAATAAATCCATGCTGCTGTTCTAAGATGATTTTGTAAACAGGCTCATGTATCTCATTATAGACAAGTCTTTCAAAAAGTTTCGACAAGGCAGACAGAATGGATATGGGACGGTAGTTTTGAACATCTTGTCTAGATCCAGTTTTATATACGGGAACTATATTGGCTCTTTTCCATATTTCTGGAAAACTTCCTTCCAACAAACATCGACTGAAAATGATATGAAGAGGTACGTACACACTATTGGCAGTCTTTTTGAGAAAGTAAGGGGGCAGGTTATCTGGTCCTGGACCTTTTGTGGTATCTAAGGCTTTTAATGAATTTAATATTTTTGGTGCGCTTAATGTAATATTCATTACTTTCTTCAGGGGGCGACCATGTATTAGCGTTAAGGGTAGAGCTCTCATAAACGGAATGAAAGAAATTCGCAAACATATTGCAGATATCATCTGGATTATTAGACCTCTGTGTTTTATATGTCATTATGGACGGAATACCAGCACCGCCCTTGCGATTCGAGATTCGAGAAAATTCCTGTGGAGTTATCTCCACAGGAATTTTATGTTTTTCTTGATGTTAACCTCTACGGAGTTAATGTATTTATGATAATGCTCCCTGGATGCCGTCTCAAATCTACTATGTTGTGGTAGGACTTCTATTTTAGCCAGGCTGTTTTTGTGTCTAAACATACGAATCAAAGAATTTGAGAACCACACGGGAAATTTTGACGAGCGCGGTCTACACAAAGGGGTGTGTTTTTTTATTGCTCCAAAGATAATATCATAAAAATTATTCACACATTCCTCTGCTGACAGCCCGCTAAAAACCCCATACCAATCTATGTTAAGTAATTCTTCATTAATGAGATCATAATTAGCCTTATAATAGTTATATTTAATTAATTTTGCCAGTCTGAGCGGTTGTAAAGACGATTCGTACTTAATACTGACACAAAAAGAGGGATGGTAGTTGTCAGGCGGTACCAGTAAACTCGGCGGAGAGTATGAAGGGCAATCGTTATTACTAATAAGCAAATCTAGAATACGTCCTCTAGAATTCCTAATAGAATTGAACTGGTAGGCGTTATGCAAAGACATGAAATTGATCATGTGCCTACTAGCAGATGAACCACCATCGCCATTACAAGTTAGTGCAGCATTGCTATCAAAAGATGGCGCCGGAAGCCACTCAATATCCGGCAAGTTGTAGTCCCCGAATAAATAAAAATTATTAAAACCGTATTCTCCATCTATTAAATGTTGTACAATTTCAAAATGAGCAACATAAACGTCTACAGACGATTTAGGGGGGATATAAATGACTGAAATAAGATATTTCTTACTCCCAGCGCCAGGGAGCTGAATAAAAACATCTTCCACAAGAGAAACTATGGTAAATTCAGGCGCTACGCACGTAGCACCCACGTAGGCTTTTTAACACCGCAATGAGAACTCCACCCCCGTCCTTTTTAGACGTGGCTTCCCGGTCTAGGTCGCATCTGAAAACTGTGTACCTCTCATCGATAAATTCGCTGTCAAATATTTGTGGTATTAACCATGTCTCCGTTAAAATAATTATATCGTAGCAGTACGACAGTATGTTCATGAACACGGTATGTAATTTGGACCGATGTGTTTGACATGAATAAACATGGCGGATGAGAGCATTGTCATGCTCACTCAAATATCTCGCTGAAGGGTGGCGCGTGTGTTGGATCATTCGGCTCCCTTCAAAATGGTTGAGTTGAATGGTGCTGATCCACGCGTCATGATCGTGAACGGGCGCTGTTAGTAGAGATTGGTCAACTCTTAACTGCCATGGCTTTTATTTTCATTATTTTTGTATGTTTTGTATTGTCTTTACTTGCATTATTTTCACATATAGAAGCAACAAGAATAATGTAACCAATATTTTGTAAAAACTTGATTTAAAAGAGTGTCCGTGGAGTTTCTTGCTCGTTCTTCTCCATAGAGACCTACAGATACCGGCACGGATCTTGAGAGCTCGGCGGTAAAGTGGGGATCGCTTTGCGCATCGCATCGCGCGACGGGTGACAATATGTATGCCCCGCTACCGCCCCTCACTTCATACCACCAAAGGGACCCAAAAACTCACTTCTGCGCAGGTGAAGATCAGGGAAGTGGAAAATATGTTTTTCTTACTCCTCCGCTGTTCTTTTCTGATTAATTTCGTTGCGGGATCCAAGACAGTTGAATCGTTTCTCTGGGACTCGTCGATCTTCATTGCTCTGGCGCTTTTCTGGTGGTCGCCACTGTTGATTCTGGCTTACAGGAGTTACAGTGGTCAGGGAATAGTGTGGCGGGCTTGTCCCAATAAAAAAAAAAAAGGTGAAGATCAGCGCTCAAGATCCGTGCCGATAATTGTACCTACGTTTTGGAACGAGCAACTAGCTTCAACTTTCTGACTAACTGATTGACTCCTTGACAGTTCAAAAGTGCCTGTTTATGGTTTAATTAAAATAAATGCTTTGACTTTATTGTAAATACACATTTATACCTTAATCATCTCTTTTATTTTGATCTGTCGCTTCACGACAGTCTATGCTGATGATCAGTCCCATAAGCACAAACATTTTCATCATAATATATGTAGTATCTACACAAAACTACTCCACAAGTGGAGATACTAAAGTAGGTCCTACACACCCTGGACAGCTGGCCGTGCTACCAACCTCACTGACCACTGCATGGGCTATTGTTGCTGAGCTCGTGCGGACATGAGAGAGGACTGCTATTTAACAGTACACTTGTACTGTTTACAGTACCTACATAGTTCTATCAGTCAAACATATGGAGATATGAAATATTTACAACATCATGCTTAGTTGTGCACAGAACACTTATACTTTCAGAACCTCTAAAAATGTAAAACATAAAATCTGTTGGTTATGAAGGTATGTCAGTTTATGAACTACATACCCACCAATACTATTTGTTTTGCGTCTGTGCTATTTAATTTTAAAAATACTGATATCTTTGGATTGGCTTATCTGAACTTCTGTACAATGAAGATTGCTTAGAACCTTCCCTGAAAACTCAGCTATCTATAAAAAAACATGTCCGTAAGGATTGAGGAGCCACTTTTCGTATCTTAATGAACTGAATATACTTATTTAGTAGAAAGTTTAAAAAAAATTGTAGGAGCGATCCTCGATTTTGGAGTATAATACTTCAAAAGTTATATGAACATTATGGTGGATCCTCAATTTAAACATCTGAATTGAGGAGCCACCTGGAACAGGGAAAATAACTAATGAATTTAATTTTTTATTTTGTATCATTTAGTAGTAATTGCTTATTAAAAATCTGAGTCCAGTACTGTTGATATTCAAGAATATTCAATAGGTACTTTTAATGTGGCTCCTCAATCTATACATAAGAGCGTGAATTTCCAACAAAGTAATTGGTCAATTTATATTCCGCTCCAAAAACATTTAGTAGTAAATGTGTTCGAATTTGTAGCATATGGAAAGTGTAGTAAAACTGAGTGGATTTTGTAAATAAACGCATTTTATTTGGTTCTTCAATCCTGACGTTACCTGAGCACCTGAGTCCTGATCACAACGGAATCAAAAATCACTGGTCACCTTTAGTATAAATGTCTACTAAATTGTAATTAGGGAGGAGAGGGCGCTTGTGAGTGTTTACGTTCACATCGACTCTGTGTTAACTATCATAATATAAATAAAAATCCTGCCATATAAGTGTTGAATTGTTTCTAAAAAGGTGTATAGTAACAAGATTCATAGTCAAAGTGTATAAGTGACGACGGAAACTACATAACTTTGCTAAAAACCACGAAATAGTGCTGACACTTTTGGAACATTTTATCATCAAAGTGCCATTACAAAGACAGTTACAATCAGTGATTTAAACAAAAACGTGTAGAAAACCAACTTAATTACGCCCAGTGAAGTGTGTGCCCTACATCTATCATAAAGTTAGACTTAATATAACCTAAAAAAAAAAAAACGGACCACATTTAAAAAAGTACAAATTCCACCCTCATCTAAGTTGGGATCAGCGACATCTAACGTAGAGTGGCGGAACAATTAAGACAACTATACAAATCGAAACCTTGCCGTCACCAACTTACGTTTGACGTACGTTCGGCTACTCACCGTGAGAGGGCGTGGTAATCAAATAAAATTACTGGTTACGAAAATAAGAATACATCGCAATGGAAGAGCTTACAAAACTAATTAAAAATCTACAAACGAAGTTCGACGAACAAACCACCGAAATACGCGATATGAAACAAAGCATCCCTCAGACTATAAACAACAACATAGATGAAAAATTCGCATACATGGAGCTTAAATACAATACACTTCAAAAATCCGTGGACGATCAGAGCCAACGCATACAACAACTAGAACGAACAGTTAGGAAAAAGAACTTAATTTTCTTCGGGATTGAAGAAGGCGAAAGAAACTATTTTGATCTACAACACAACATACTAAATATCTTAAAACAAAAAATGGGTTTAAACTACAATGAAACCAACATAGAAGAAGCAAGGCGCTTGGGGAAAAAAGACGATGGAAAAACAAGACCTATTGTCGTAACCCTTGCCACGATGGGCATAAAAATTAACATACTAAAATACAAGAAGAAACTCGACGAGACACCATACTACATTAAAGAAGATTTCACCCGGGAAGTATTAGAAGAACGCAAGAAATTAAGCGCCCAGCTAAAGGAAGAGAGAGACAAAGGTCGTAAAGCTTTTTTAAAATACAACAAACTTATTATTATTCCTGAAGAACAAGGAAATCAACAACTTCAGGAATCCAAACGTATCCAAAACTCTAACAAAAGGAATCTATCCGAATCCCCAGAGAATACCAAGGGATCCTTAAACAAAAATAATACCCAAAACCCTTCGAAAAGACAGAATGCAAATATCCAGCAATACATGCTAAAAAACCCTAACCAGAACAAGGACTTGCCTTCTATTTCCACGCACATAGATAACACTTCTACTGTGCTTCCACAACCAAACCTGAATAAAAAGTATTGATATAAAGCGACCTCTCCACAACAGCCCCCAATACGGCTGGTCACCGCGGGGACTAACGACCACAACCCTCCACTCAACCCACTTTACATATGTACATATAATGCACGATCCCTACTGTCTAACGAACGGCTTCTAGAGTTTAAAGACGCTATCTCAAAAATAAACTATGATGTTATTGGACTCGCCGAGATACGCAGATCAGGCTATAAAATCCTGGAAGACAATGATCATATATTCTGCCACTATGGTGAAACCAAGGGCCGTCACGGTGTGGGATTTCTACTGAAAAAATATCTTAAAGAAAACATAGAAAGCTTCATTGCCATCTCAGAAAGAACATGCATATTCAATTTAAAATTTGAGAGAACAGATATTTCTATTATACAAGCTTATGCGCCTACCAGCACTGCGAGCGATGATGAGTCTGGCACCTTCTACGACCAGCTACAAGAATCTCTAGACAAAAGCTACAAAAATATCATCATAATGGGCGATTTCAACGCTTGTATTGGACAACGACAGCCGGAAGAAGAAAGAACACTAGGATTATACTGTTACGGCAACCGGAATAAAAGGGGCGAAAAACTAGTACAATTTGCTCTTCAGAATAATCTAACTGTAATAAACAGCATATTCAAATACTCTAAGAATACTAAGAATATGTGGACATGGATGTCACCTAAAGAAACTAAATATCAACTCGACTATATTATCTATATATATAAAAGGCAAAGGTGACTGACTGATGTATCAACGCACAGCCTAAACCGCTGATCGTAGAGACTTGAAACTTGAAGGGTGTGTTCTTTGTATGACGTAGGCATCCACTAAGAAAGGATTTTCCGAAATTCTACCCCTAAGGGTGTGAAAAACGGGGGCAAAGTTTGTATGGGACAACGTGATTCCTTGGTCCAATCTACTTCAAATTTCGCATAAACATTCTTTAACAGAATTGATGGAAGATGGGTTTCGTATTTTATTGAAATTCACCACATAACGGAGTTTAAAAATGGGTAGAAAGTTATTTTGAGGGTGATTTGCATCGAAGTTGATATCAATACTCCTTAGTGCTTTTGATTTAAATACATTTTATTTTGACACAATCATGTCATGTTTGAAAACTCAACTCAAAATAAATATTATTACCATATTATTATCTTAGAATAATAACGCACATATTATATTACTCTGTGATTATTACATGATACTGCAGAAGAATTACATATAATTTTTAATACATTAAATTAAAAGATTATAAAAATAGTGTGGCGAAGAGAAACACTTTCAAAAATTTACGAAAATTCCCAATCGTCAGAGACATTAGTTTGTTTTGTGGAATTGCAAACCCAGTACTTTTGTAGGAGAAATATCGGCATCATCTGTCCGAAGACTTCTTGCGAGTTTTGAGATCAACTACTAAAGGTGGCACTGAACACAATCAGAAACGTATTCTTAACAATTCTTACTTCTCCTTAAAACGTCGTCGTTTACATCGGCGTCATTCCTGTGGTCAAGTTTGGGTTACCGGCCCCGCTATCATTGGCACATTAAAATCGTGGAATACACTGCCGAAACCAATTACGATCCAGGTGCAATGAGTACTATCGTAAATAACCACGTCAGCGTGTTCAAACCAAGACATGATGGGTAAGGTCACAGTTCTGTTTAGTGGCGATTACCGGCAGACGCTGCCTGTGGTGACGCGAGGAACTAGGGCTGACGAGGTAAATGCATTGTTGAAACGATCAACGGTCACGAGTTTATAAATCCCGCTTGACCATCAATATGCGTGCTCAGCTTGGAGGCAATTCACGTGTTCAACAATTCTCCGATGTTCATTTAAAAGTTGGTGAAAGCTCTCTACCAGAGGAGAGAGGGCAGGTGGATCTAACAGAGACTCTTGGTATTGTAGTATCTACAATAGAACAACTGATTCATGTTTTGTACAGCGACATCAGTCAAATACCGCATCAACAGATTTTGGGTGTGTGAACAGGCTATTTTAACACCCAAAATTGATCAAGCTGCAACGATCAATAAAAGCATTTTGTTTCTCTTAAATTGAAGGGAGAGAAGTAGTATACATCTCAATGAACACTGTAGTCGAGCAAGATGACGCCACACGTTACGCCGCAGAATTTGGAATAGAATTCGCTTACGGTAAGTGGACTTCTAGCGCACATCATCCAGCTGAAGGTCGGTGTACCTATTATTTTGTGTAACAGAAATCGGCTCGAAGTCGTCTGTCTGCAGAGAAATATCATTGAAGCTGAAATTGTAACAGGTTGTGGCGTTGGTGAGTGTTTATACCATGTATACCAATGATTCCCCACAATGACCCCCTTCCAATTCAAGCGTGCGCAATTCCCTGTGATCCTGTGCTTTGGCATGACTATAAACAAGTCTGAGGTCGGTCTGTGTTTGTCACACTGAAGGCTGCGGTTGTCGATCTCAGGACCAGCTGCTTTGCCTACGGCCAACTATACGTCGCTTGCTCTCGCGGAGTCTCGCGTCACCAGTCCTGACTCTCTGTACATTTTGACTAACGGCAAAACTACAAATATAGCTTACATAGAGGTTTTATAAATATATAGCTAAGGTTCCTTAATGTGTTTTCTTCTTTTCAAACATATTTGGGTTTGGATTTTCAACATTTGTTGTGTACGTATGTGTAATAAAATAAAAGTATATATAAATCTATTTAACAAAATGGTTTTTCACTCACTCATCTCGAAATATCGAAAACCGCTTGACATATTAAGATGAAATTTGGCAGAGAGGTAGTACATAGTTAGTAGACGTCCGCTAAGAACGGATTTTGCTACAGGGCCGGATTAAGGAGGTCTAATTGGTCTCGCAAGTTTGTATGAAAGTCCTTCATTTTTTGCACTACAAACTTGATTATCGGCAGAGAGGTAGGTAGTAGACGTCCGCTTAGAACGGATTTTACGACAGGGCTGGATTAAGGAAGTCTAATGGTTCTCGCAACTTCGTATGAAAGTTTTGATTCATTTTTGAACTATCGACCTGAAATTTAGCAAGTCTAGAGTTTATGAGTAGGAGACATTGGCTATGAAATAATTTTGTGACAGCCTGAACTTGCTATCGCAAGTTTACCTATATATATAAATCCATGGCTTTTTGCATCTGTAAATTGGTAAAGAGATAGAATATAGTTAAGTTATGTCACGTAGAAACCGATTTTACGACAGGGCCAGTTTAGGAGAATATAACCTAACTCTATGTGTTCAACAAACATTTATTGATGACTTATAATACAACAAATAGAAAATACAACTTAATGGAATTCAGACGAATCAAGGTCTTAATATTTTTTGTTATGATATTCGTAAAGCTATAGCTCAAATATCTCTTTGTTTTTCCCCTGGGTACTACTGTGATGCTTTTTTGTGGTTAAAAGTATCTTATAATACTTAGAACCTGGTATTCACATATCACCATATTAATTACCAAATTCCAGACAATATTTTATACATCTTTGTTTATCCCACATTGACCATCGTTTTCTGTAAAACTATAGATTTAATTTTAGAATGCTCACATTTAAACAGTTTTGAGTAGACTTAAGAGTCGGAAAAGTTTTTCCGCAGCACACAGGCCATCCAGGACCGACCACGTACGGTCAGACGTAAGTTGTGGGAATATCACCCACCGCCACTGAACTTCTTTCAACCCTGGAACACTTGGCACTCGTAAGTGATTTGCAGTGGTCTAAATGGAAAGCAGTCAATAGAGTGTGCTCCCAAAAAGGCCGCTGTAAACACATCCTAACAAAATGGGGGATTATAGATCCCATTGATACCCAGCGTGAGTGCGGTGCTCCTGACCAGACAATGGCCCACTTACTACAGTGCCCAAAGTGACCCGTAACCTGCACCTTAGAGGATATTAAAAACGCCACTAATGCTGCGATTAATGCAGCTCCTACTGGGTCCAAGCAGTCTTACCACGGATATGAGTCTAACACAAACATCGATTCGAAACGAAGAAGACCACTGTTTCATAATCACAAATGCCATCTCTTTAAATATTATAATGAATTGAAATAAACTGCAGCCTGAATATTAAACCATAAATGTGGTGTATAGGTAGGTTGTAGGGTTTACGTAAATAACAACATCTATATTTTTTTTTAATTAGTGCCTTAAAATAGGCATTTTCTGTTGACTGAAATATAAAAACAGTTTCCGTTCAATATCTAAAAAAAAAACTAAAACCGAAACCAAACCGAAACTTCATATCTTCATAACCACGCGGACGAAGTCGCGGGCAACAGCTAGTGTCTAATATAAAAGGAAAGTTTACGAACATAGATATTTTAAACCAACTTAATTTCCCAAGCGACCACCGCCTTATAAGAAGTGAGTTCCAAATATCAAAAACCAAAAAATGTAGAGTAAAATATAACCTAACAAACTGCACTTTGAAAACAATAGATGATGAAAACCTATTCCTGGAAAGTCTAAAACAGAAATTAGATGAGACCGAGTTATCGACATGCACAAATATAGAAATATCTTACTCAAATATAAAAAAAGCTATCACTGAATCCATAAATACTATAAAGAACACAATAAACAAATCAAGACAAATTATATCCGAAGACACAAGACTACTATTGAACAGGAGAAAAGATCTACAAAATAATAAAGCACGAACAAAAGAAGAAAAACAGGAACTTACTAACCTATATAAAAGTATACACAAAAAAATCAAGAAAGAGTACGAAGCCCACAGACTGAAGATAATAGAAAAACATATATCTGACACCGGAAGTCTGAAGAAAGGACACAAAGAGCTAAATTTGACAAAAACCTGGATCCCGACTGTGAGAGAAAAACTGACCGATAGAGAAATATTCTCGAGGTCAAAAATAATAGAGACAGCCACTAACTTCTACAAGGATTTATATTCTAGTAAAGATAATTCTTCAAATAACCATCTATGGGAAATATTAAGAAGCGGACCATCTTCTCAACCACCACCACTTCAAAGATTCACAAATAACGAAATTCTTATGAAAATTGAATCTCTAAAGAAAGGTAAAAGCAGTGGCCCTGACAACATACCCAACGAAATTATCATAACAGGAAGGTATATACTGACACCCTATATAACAGCACTTTTTAATAAAGCACTAGACTCTAGACAGATTCCAAAAGAATGGGCCAAATCTGACATCATTTTACTTTATAAAAAAGGAGATCCGGCAAATATTGCAAATTATCGACCAATAAGCCTACAACCATGCCTCTACAAGTTATTCGCGTCATGTTTAGAACGACGCATATCTGAAATCACTGAAAAATACCAACCAGTAGAGCAGGCCGGATTTAGGAAATCTTTCTCAACAATGGACCATATTCACGTTCTAGAGCAAATAATAGAAAAATACGAAGAACAAAGACGTCCCTTGTACTGTGCATTCATCGACTACGCCAAAGCTTTTGACTCTATCTCCCACGCTAGCATATGGAAAGCTCTACACGAATGTAATATACCATTGGAAACAATTGAACTGATACAAGACATCTACAAAAAAAGCATTAGCCGAGTGAAACTAGATAATACCGGCCCTGAAATAGACATCTGCAGAGGTGTAAGACAAGGTGACCCCCTGTCCCCGACATTATTTATAACTGTTTTACAAGATATCATGAAACAACTTAACTGGTCAAAAAAAGGTATTAATATTAAAGGAAGTTACGTGAGCAACCTACGTTTCGCAGATGACATCGTATTGTTCTCAGAAACCGCATCACAACTTGAAGAAATGATCAACGAACTTAACTACGTCAGTCGCAATATTGGTCTAGAACTAAATATCGAAAAAACTAAAATCATGTGCAACAGAGCTCAAAGACCCATTGTGGAGAGTCGACAGTTGGAATATGTTCATGAATACATATATTTAGGCAAACAAATATCTTTCTCAAAATCAAGACACCGTGACGAATTAAAGAGACGTATTAAAATGTCATGGAACAAGTTCTGGAGCCACAAAGAAGTTCTAAAATCTGATCTACCTTTAAGAATAAAAAAGAAAGTCCTTGACTCATGTCTTTTACCTTGCCTCTCATATGCAAGTCAAACCTGGATCTTTAATACGCACACGAAAGAAAGAATTGAAAAATGTCAAAGAGCTATGGAGAGAAGCATTCTAAACTTAAAACTCATAAACAAAAAACGACACAGCGAAATAAGAGAAAGAACAAAAGTTATTGATGCATTAACCCACTGCAAGAAACTTAAATGGAAGTGGGCTGGTCACATTGCACGTCAGGATAAAGAAAGATGGACTAGAAAAATTACTTCATGGGCTGGCCCCCCCGGAAAAAGGAAACGAGGTCGCCCCCTGGAAAGATGGGAAGACGAACTTATAAAATTCGCAAACAATGACTGGATGAGAACAGCCCAAGATAGGAAAAAGTGGAGTGAGATGGAGGAGGCCTATACTCGTCGAGAGGTCCTTAGTTAAAATATGTTAATACTACTAAAAAAAAAAAAAAAACTTGTATTATTGCTAAGGAATTAAAGAGGCTTTAATAATAATAATAAAAATTGTAATACATATGAACAGTGGGCCAAGTCTGCTATTTTTATAATTTCGTTTTTCCAACACGATCCTATTGCCATTTTGATAAAAGTTCGTAATCTGCTAAATTCATAATGGTCGATCATTGGTCGGTCGAATTAAAAGCAATGACTGCACAATGACGATCTAATGGTAGGTTACTGATCAAAGAAACTGTCAAAATTTTAGCAGATTACCGCCTTAGTCAGTCATTCATTGTCATTTTGTACGAGATTACCATTCTATATCATTTCTTTCAATGGCGTGTCAGTGGTTGACCATTGGAAAGTCATAATGACGCCATTATATTAGTAGATTACCATACTTGTCAAAATAAACAATTATGAAATCAATGACAGACCATTCTGACACTATTGTAATAGCAATTTGAGGCCCTGATCAACATTGTATATATTCAGCATCTGAAAAACAAATTACTTTTCGATATTCTCTCTGCAACGGTTTTCCATATTCATTGAAACGACTATTTCGGGCCGAAATCGTCTGTTTCTCCAATCTAAAATGTTTCTAACACAACCAGGCACGTTTTTATTACACGAAACACACACAATTCACTCACTTTTAGGCACTTATAAGCACAAACAGAACAGAGCAGCAACCTGTCGGTGCGCTGTAGAATGATCAACTGGGGGGATCGAAAATTGGTAAAAGCTTTATCAAGGTTACTAAATGAATACTATTGAAGTGATATAAGCAAACGACATTAATTTGAAGTTACCCCCCAATTGCCCCCAAATAATGAGATGAAATAAAATAAAATATGTGTTTTTAAAAGGCACGAAATGGAAAAATACAGTATATAAAAATTGATTCATGGTCACCGTTTAAAATAATTTGTTAGGATATTAAAGAATAGCTAATAACTTTTTTTTTTTTTATCTATTGATAGGCATACGTTTGACCACTATCTCACCTGATGGAAAGCGATGATGCGGTCTAAGATGGAGCACGCTTGCCTAGAAGTAACCTATTCACTCTTGACTTAAAGACTCCCAGGTAATCCAATTCAGGGAATACAATTAATGTATTCCCAAAACGCTTCGTGCGTGTGGGTGGGATGTCCACCATGTACCGGTGGCGCATCGCCGTACGTCTTGTGGTCCGATGATGGAACGGGCTCGGCGGAATTAAATTATGCAATTCCGTCGCACACTCCCCAAAATGCAACCGATAGAAAACCGACAGGCCAGCAACTCGGCGTCGATGCTCAAGACTTTGGAGCTTTGATTCGACGAGCCTATCATTGCCAATGATCCTCTTGGCTCGTTTCTCAATTGACTCTAGGGCATCAAGCTGGTATCTGGCAGATCCGTCCCAAAGATGAGAGCAGTACTCCATACACGATCGAACTTGCGCTTGATAAAGTTTAAGCAGCTGTTCCGGCGTGAAGTACCGTCTCACTTTTGCTAGGATCCCCAGCTTTTTGGCAGCCACTTGAGCCTTTGCCTCTATGAAAGGGCCAAAATTGAGGGTAGATGTTAACGTAACACCAAGAAGCTCAAGTCGGTCGGTTATCGGCACGGTTTCACCTCGGAAAGATGGAGCTGGGTGGAATTGGCTCCTTTTAGCGGAAAAGAGACACGCTTGGGTCTTAGCAGCATTGAACTTGACCAGATTGGCATCGCCCCAATCAGAGACAGCCTGTAAGGACAAGTTCAAGCGCTCAACCATCGCCTCCCGGAGAGACCGGATCTGCGACCCACCAGCTCGTGCGTCGGACACGTATCTCTCAGCGACAGTTCTGTCGTCTGCATACCCAAAGGTATCGGGTTTTAGCAGATCATTAATATGCAGCAGGAACAATGTTGCCGAGAGCACCGACCCCTGAGGAACCCCAACATTAATACGGACAGCAGTACGGACGAGCAGCCATCTATGACCACTCGAATAGACCGATCCCTCAGGAAATCTGCAATCCAATCACACAAACCGGCGGGCAGACCGAAGGAAGGAAGCTTATTAATAAGGCTATCGTGCCAGACCCTGTCGAAGGCCTTTGAGATGTCAAGGGAGACCGCTAGTGCCTCTCCATGCTTCTCAATGGCCTCACTCCAAATGTAAATGGCATACGCTAGTAGATCCCCAGTTGATCGATTTCGGCAGAAGCCGTATTGTCGGTCACTGAGGATATCATTCGCCTCTAGGTATGCCAGGAGCTTACGATTTAGCACCCGTTCCATACTCTTACAGAGTATGAACGTTACCGAAATGGGTCTTAACTTCGTAGATATTTACTTTTTTATTGCAGAATATATACATTACACAAATAGTATAAATGTATACAAAATAAGATGATACTTGTTGCAAATGTCCTCAGAATTATAAGTAAACTAGCTGACCCGACAGACGTTGTCCTGCCCTTATCTACCTACTTACCTGCCTATTTACCTACCCTACACCTACCCTACACCTACTCTACGCCTACCCTACGCCTACCCTACGCCTACCCTACGCCTACCCTACACCTATCAAACGCCTACCCTACGCCTACCCTACGCCTACCCTACGCATACCCTACGCCTACCCTACACCTACCCTACAAAAGTTATTTTTTATTTTATTTTATTTTTCTCTCCGTAAGAACCATCTTCGTACTTCAAGGAATATTATAAAAAAAGAATTATCCAATTTGGTCAAGCGGTTCGCAAGTTATGCGCTTACCAACACATTTAGCGATTCATTTTTATATATAAGATTAGAGGCAAGACTATCTACTGGAGCATCTCAATTGAGGAGCAAGTGAAAATGTGCCAAATCTCCTAATTAATTTATTTTAAATTACTGACTCTTGTCCTACAAATCGAATATACTTATACTCCATTTACAATAAGATTAGACTTTATAACAAACCTTTTTTATAGTCCCTTCAACCGATTTTGGCTTCTATTCCGTAAGCTTAAGGATGACATTAGAGGCAAAAAAGTGGTTACAATAACAACTGTTTACTGCAGCTGCCATTTGTCATGCCACCAACGCAATAAAAGTCAAAATCGGCTGAACGGACTATAAAAAAGGTTTGTTTTAAAGTCTTATCTTATAGTAAATGGAGTATAATAGTACTAAATGACGCAGAAATTACTCATAAATTGAAGTACGTACTGCTTCTTTGAGAAATGACGAGTCGTTTGTATGGTCTGAGGAGCCACATAATGTATAATAATGTATATGTATGTATAATATATGGTAACTTTTTGGAACTGGTTGATGATGAATGATTTAATCGAAGTTGCAGGCAGAAACTGGTGGAGTCTCGGCGCAGAAAGAGAGGACTGGAAGAAGATGGAGGACCCTTTCACCCAATAGGGATCCATTGCAAAGCAGAAAACAACATTAACTTAACCAATAGATACTTTGTAATGAAATAAATTAAGCTTTATTATTATTATTATTATACAGGATGTTTGGTAGATCGATGCAAAGCCGTAAAGCGGAGCTAGTATAGACTATTTACAATCATTTGAACCGAACTTGTCTTAGCCGAAGTGTGACTAATTTTTTATTAGCAAAATTTTAATGTTTTTTATGACAAAACCCAAAATATTGCACTTAGTCGCATATAATGGCCAATTTGAAAGATAAGTAATTTTTATTTTATATTTTATTTGGTTACCATAATGCGTAAACAACCTAATAAAACATAATTAGGGAATCTGTGTGTTATGACCATTTTTTTACAGACGTCTAAAGACAAAGACATTTTTAAAGATTTCAGAAATCTGTTTTTAGATGGCATGAAAAAGAATCACGGATGGTGCTTTATCTGTTCATACATTTTTAGAAACATGCCTGGTTGTTGTTCTTTCTTACGAGACATCAACTACGCGAATAGCTTATCAATTATTGAAATTAGGACCTACAAAGCAAATTGAGGGAGAAAATTATTTTTATTAGGCAAATTATTTAAAAGAAAACTTTAATTAAAATCATTTATTGTTCGTGTTCAAAATATTCGCCGCGGTCTCTAACACCAACACGGGCCCGTCTTCACACTTCTGTTGATGTTATTTTTAACCTCAGCCATACATGGCTCTGCCATACATAAAAACGATGTCTGCATATTCCTTGTTCGAGAAATTCATTCAAATAAATTTAAAAAAGTGAAATAAGTATCTAGTACACTTATTTTACTTTTTTAAATTGATTTGTTTCCTTAACAGCTGGATCGGCAGAGACGGGCCGATTCCTTGGCCCACCGGTCACCCGACCTGACTCCGCTTGACTTTTACGTGTGGGGTCGGGCCAAGGAAGTTTATAATAATAATAATAATAAAACTTTAATTCGGACAACAAAGATCCATTGAGTGTTAGTAACATAGAAAAACTTATCATCTAATGTTAGTATAAATCAACATCCGCACAAACTGCTGTACAATTGGAGAGCCGGGGCTCTCTGTAACAGTTTTCAGGATGCTGTTTTGACTGTCCCTCACTCTCCTCAGTAGCGACGCGGTTTTCTTGCGTATAATTGCATAGAAACCATCAGTACGGGTTTGCGCAAACATTTCCGACGCGCAACAGTAACGAGGCAGTCTCAACAACATCCTGAAAGTATTGTTATATTGGACGCGCAGAGCATCCAGCGATCTCTTAGTATCGCCATACCCATAGAATACCCTTAGTATCGCCATACCCATAGAATACCCTTAGTATACCCATAGATTGCTCGTGTACAGACTTTGGCAATAAGCCTTGAAAAGTGTTACTTTAACTAGGTCTGTACATCGCGCAAATCTACGGGAGAACATATTATTCCGGATCGCTAGAGCCCTACGCTCCCTCTCAATGTCTACATCGTCCCTGAGGTCGGCGGCAAGAAAATGCCGCAGGTATTTAAAAGTGGACACCCAGTGGAATTTATACTCATGTGGAAATCGACAGGAAAGAAGAATTAATTAAGCATTTGAAACGATGAAACTGGAGATGAAGTTAAAAATAACAACAACAGCAGAAGTGTGAAGACAGGAACGTGTTGGTGTTTGAGACCGCGGCGGATATTTTGAACACGAATAATAAATGATTTTAATTAAAATCTTCTTTTAAATAATTTGCCTAAAAAAA
Organism: Charanyca ferruginea; assembly: GCA_947361185.1. Taxonomy (NCBI): domain Eukaryota; kingdom Metazoa; phylum Arthropoda; class Insecta; order Lepidoptera; family Noctuidae; genus Charanyca; species Charanyca ferruginea. Next base: position 2,492,199 of record OX376081.1, on the reverse strand, counting down.
ATTTTCTCCCTCAATTTGCTTTGTAGGTCCTAATTTTAATAGTTGATGAGCTATTTGCGTAGTTGATATCTCGTAGAAAAGAACAATAACCAGGCATGTTTAAAAAAATGTTTGAACAGAAAAAGCACCATCCGTGATTTTTTTTCATGCCATCTAAAAACAGATTTCTGAAATCTTTAAAATGTATTTGACTTTAAATGTCTGTAAAAAAATTGTCTTATCACACAGATCCCCTAATTATGTTTTATTAGGTTGTTTACGCATTAATTTAACTAAATCAAATAAAAATCAAATGACTTATCTTTCAAATTGGCCATTATATGCAACTAACTGCAATATTTTGAGTTTTGTCATTAAAAAAAAAAAAGAAAACATTAAAATTTTGCTAAAAAAAAAATAGTCGCACTTCGACTAAGACAAGTTTGGTTCAAATGGTTGTAAATAGTCTATACTAGCTCCGCTTTACGGCTTTGCATCGATCTACCAAACATCCTGTATAACTTTTTGGAACGAAGTTCCTTAACGGGGCTTACGGGTAGTGCGAAATAGTAGAAATCGTCACGTAACGAAATGCGTGTGTGTATGTGTGCGTATATCGAGCCGCTGCTGCGCACTCGCCTGCTCGTGATATATTATTATTTTTATATATAGGTATATATTTTTTGTACAGACACGTAAGTATGGAACTTCGTTCCTTACGGGGCACCCCAACCGCACAAGTTTTTAATTTAAATACAACCAAGCTAATTATTCTGAAATAATAATAGTATGTGGGGACATTTTCACACACGGCCATCTGACCCCAAACTAGGGAGACCCTGTACTATGAGTGTCAGACAGCTGATATACATACACAAATACATTTTTTTTTTGTAAACACATACATATATAAATAAACAACACCCAGACACAAGGCCAACAAAAGTGCTCATCACACAAATGTTTACCCTGGGCGGGAATCGAACCCGCAACACGCTGCGCAGCAGTCGATCGCTCAGCCACTGCGCCAACCGTGTCGTCGAAATGCAACAAAACCATGCCAAATGATGATAATGATTAATCCATGATGTTCCTAGTTCTGACGTGGCTCCTCAATCCAACATTTAGTTAAAGGAGCCACCTTTATGTTCATAAAACTTATGAAGTATTATACTACAAAATCGAGGATTGATCCTATAAAATTTTTAAACTTACTACTGAATAAGTATATTCATTTCATTTAAGATAGGAAAAGTGGCTCCTCAATAATTACAGACATAAAAAAACAGCATCTAAATCTGTCCATCTGTTTGGCAGCTACTGTCACTGACTGACACATAGCAACATTTAACATATAACACCCCTCACCCCCATTACAGTGGGGTGTTCACTTCAATACTGAACACACAACTCACTCACTTTAGTGTGAAACAAAGACACATTAGGTACGAATGTACGATCTTGAGAGGAATCATTTCTACATTAGACGTTATGAGGAAATATCTGGCTTAAAAAATCCCTCACCTCGTAATCCTTCAACCTCCGCATGAACAGTACTTCAGCTTCTAGACATTTTCTTTGGAATCGAGCGCATTGCTTTAGTTTAGTGCAGCAGAAGGAACAAAGGAACATCGGTCTGCCATCTTCAGTTACAAACTGCAATAATACTTTTCGTATACTATTTTGTTTGCAAATACATATTATACTTCCAATTCAATGAATATATTAATAAACAACTCTTCTGACCTCATTATTGTTAATCTTGAATTTAAAGTGGTTAATATCAATGGATACTATCGGAATATGTAGGAAATATATTAAAAAGCACAAGTGTATATCATTATATACTTATAATATTAAAATTACAGTATTATTATGTTTACTGTAATTTTAATATTATGAGTAGCTCCTTTAAATTAAACAATTTCAATCATGATGTAAGTATTTATCAATTTACCGGAACATCAGTCAGCTTCTCGTAGAGGTCCTGTAGGGTCTTGTTGACAACTACATACATGTGAACATCCTGCACCAAACATATCCTACACATGGCTCGCTCTTCCACCTTCATCTTATGTTATTTAGTTCCAAGTTTATATTTATTTATAACAACAACTGATGTAGCTCGGCTTGTAATATTATCTCACAGGTATGCATGGGTAGTTGTCTGAAATTGAATAATGTTTTCATATAGATATTGCAGTAATTATTAGCGAAAAAATTCAGCAACAAATTGATCACATTAGGATTTTTTGAAATTTTAACATGTACTGAGTTGCTATTACAAAAATGTACATAAATACTTTCTGTAGTCAGTTTATTCGACAGTAGTTACAAAATAATATTTTACAATTTCAATCAATGCTATTGTTAATTTAATTTAGCACTTTAACATGGAAAACATGCTAGTTATTTGAGATGCGCCGTGAGCTTGAAAATAACTTTTTTATAGTCTCTTTCGTGGACTATTTTCCAGAATATCTTGGGGATTTTAGTGAGGACCAAGGGTTTCACGAGGATATAAAAACGTAGCAGCAGCTATTAACTTTCATCAACTTCAACTGTTCATTAAAATAACACCTTCAATGGTAGAGGAGAGAGACTCCACATCCACAATTTGTCAATATCACGTAAGGTAAGTACGTGATAAGTAGAGTAAGCGTCTACCGTAAGACGCAGCAGGTAATAGCAAAAGCCAACCTTTTGTAGTGATCAAAAAGTATTATATCTTTGTATATAGTGAATAAAATTGATAATCGTAGATCGGGTAATAATTTCGACTTCTGTAATTTGTTTTCAGTAGTTTGACGTTGGTTGACCACCAGAGTAATAAATACAGTGTTGCTAACTGCTATCAAAGGCTTGTAGCTAGGAATTAAACAGAAAGTTGCTAGATTGAGTAATTTTTTCTCCCTAAAAAGTAGCTAGAAGTAGCTAAACCCGATGACAATAAAGCCCGTTCTATCGTGATTACTGAGGATCACACTGTGATCTTCTGATGAAGGCTTTGATATTTATTGCATTTAAAGTATAATATTAACGAAATAAAACACTGTAGAATCAGCTATAAACTTTAATAAAACTACAAAATCAAGTAAGACAATATTCTGAATATTTTATTAAACCCGTTTTATATAACTTTTATATACTTTTTATATTTAGTTATTTAGGGACGAGAGTAAGATGTAGAAGGTTGGGAGTACTGGGAAGACTTCCCGCACAAAACGACACATGTCGACAGAGCTACAGTTATATACCTCTGCCGTTGGCAAGATGCCGCTCGTGTGTATGAGCGCTAATGTTTGACAGTTCATACTATAGATGACGTTATTAGTTAGACGAAAGTCAATTCAATGAAGGGAGAACTTAGATGATTAAATTAAAGAAGAAATTAGTTCAAATACATCGTTCTAAAATACAAAGTACATATTTGTAGAATGGTATTACCTCTTCCATGCATCGAAAAAAGAACATCGATGTTAACTGGATGTTGATGTATTAACAAAACATCGATATCATTCGATGTGTTGATACTTTACATCGAGTGTTTTTAGTACATCGATGTATATCGTCCATCACTAGCTAAAACTATTTTATTTGTCGGGGATTCCGCCATCATCACTTTATCTTTTCATTTTTTTACTGCTGTACTTACAAAAAAAATCTTAAAACCAATAGTTGCTAGAAAAAGTTGCTAAAAAATTTAGCTACAAGTTTATAAAAATTGTAGCTGCCTGACATCAAAAAATTGCTAAATCTAGCTATAAAGTAGCTAACTTGGCAACACTGAATAAATATACTTTAATATACATATAGTCTATACTACAAACTACAGAGTTTGACTGTTTGACACTTTGTCAATTGTTACTTTACTCTTTGGACAATTGACAGTTCAAAGAAAAGTAATAGTAATAGTGTTGAGGTAGTGAGCAATTTGGCGTAAAGAACGAAATAAAATTATTCAAATTAAAAAGTCTTTAACTATTTCTAAGTATGACGTGGAATATAAAAATTGAAACAATTCCCAAGATGTCTTTAATGAAAATAAGACAAAAATACGCTGTTGATGAGATGGCGGCACCAAAGAGTATATAATCACTACGTTTGGCGGCAGGCACAACATGGCATCATTTGTGTGATGAGCACTTGTGTTTGCCTTGTGTCTGGGTGTTGTTTATCTATATATGTATGTATTTAAGTACAACAAAAAAAATGTATTTGTGTATGTATATCAGCTGTCTGACACCCATAGTACAGGGTCTCCCTAGTTTGGGGTCAGATGGCCGTGTGTGAAAATGTCCCCACATATTATTATTATTATTATTATTTAACATTTTGCTAAGACTGCCCTCTTACCACTACAAATGAATCAGTTTGGGCACATTAAACTACTATTACTATAACAAATTACTCAGTGGTAAATAAAAATAAATCACTGTTTACCTTGCTGAAGCTATTTCCAGAATTTAATTAATTTGTGACAGCACGTATTTTATAATTGAAAAGTGGCGAATTCACGCCAATTCAAAATTGAATTTCACTAAGGGGAAAAGCTTCGCTTCAAAAAAAATTTGGGACTACATGTTTTAAAATCATAAAAAATTTAGTATTTGATATGTACATCTGATTCACAAAAATAAAAAAGCATTCTAAGTAAAACAACACAACTAAAACAACTTAGAATTTTTTGTTTATTCACGTGAATCAGATTTTTTCTGTCTTGTCAGACTTGTTGCATTTATTTTAAAGGTATCCGTGATGTTATCAAGAGCATGGGTCGTATATACGACACATCATAATCATTATTATCGTCTTCTTCTTTTAATACGGGAGATACCTATGTACTCAATGACGAAGGAAAGGGGTCACATCACTAAACTAACTCTCTCTTCAAAAATGTTTTTAACTTTTTCCTTCTTTAATTTTTTGCAACATTGACCTGACAGGTCAATGTTGCAAAAAATAATAAATCTTTTAAGATTAAAGAAGTTAAAAACATTTTTGCAAACAATGAAGACCATTTGGTTCCGTCGAAAACCATTTTGATACAAGATTTCTATACCACGAAAAATGGACTATGTCGTGTCGTTACCTATGCAGTTCCAAAAAGTAAGATAATAAGGAATATTTATTTGCTAAGTGCATTCATAGAGAATTAGGAATGTTGTAGGTACCTACAGCATTTAACGTTTAACATGTCTAATGCTAATTATTAATTACTAGCTGACCCGCAAGACGTTGTCCTGTCAATCAATTTTCCAATTGTCTCACCGTATAAACCTTCCCTGGACTTCCACAAATATTTCAAGACCAAAATTAGCCAAATCGGTCCAGCCGTTCCCGAGTTTTAGCGAGACGAACGTTGTTCGTTCGTCTCGCTAAAACTCGAGAACGGCGATTCATTTTTATTATGTAGATTATGGAGAGGTCCACGTCCCATAATTCAGGTAAGTATCGTAATTATTCTGGAGTCAGCAAAGTAGATGAGTAACCAAAATAAGTAGACACTTTCTGATACAAGGCTGGACCGATTCTGATGAAATTTGGTATGAAGTCAGCTTGAAATCTGGGGAAGGCCATAGGCTACTTTTTAATCCGCAACTTTTTCTGCATCCATGATAACCGACATTCACGCGGACGAAGTGCCATTGAAATGGTGAATAACACGTTATCGCCGATATTACGACGAAAATGCATCGCAGACGTCTGAAATTCATTGTAAAATCTAAATTTGAATTTGTCGAACTTTGAAAAAATACATCAAAATAACCTAGGTTTGTATTTTAGGAGCTGTAAGATATAAAATGAATGCGCCATTGAAACGTTGGAAAACACGTTATCGCCGATATCTCGCTGAAAAAACATCGCAGAGGTCTGAAGTTTTTTGTAAAACCTAGATTTGAATTTGTCGAAAATGGAAAAAATATACAAACAATACCTAGGTTTATATTTCAGGAGCAGTAGTGCGGTATCGCGTAATAATAAGTTTTGATTATCTATCGAAAAAAGTAAGTAATAGCGAAATCTTTTTCTGTAAACAACACATTAATATGTAGAACTATCGATAGTAGGTTAACAAAATTCAATAAGCAAAAAAATATTAAATAGGCAAAAAAATATAAAACCTTCAGTACGTTTTGAAGGCAAAAACATATTATAAAAAAGAAAAGTTTTATTTTGCCTAAAGTCGATAGTTCATGTCGTCCTACACTTGTGGGCTATGGGCTTGCGTATTCGTGCGAATGTGAGTGACCGGCATAACAATAACACATGTAGGTACAAAAAAAAAATGTTGTGAAAAATGTTGTACAATAATATGTCACAATTTCCTTTTTGAATTTCTTAAATTCTAATTTAAAAAAAAATCTAACGATCAATGTAAAATTTTGCTAAATCCAAATGGTATTTGATTTGTTCTATGGCAAGATTTTCTTGCATATGGGAACATTATTAATTGTTTAACCCTTTACCGCATGGATTTTTAAAATTCGCTCAAATTAATTTATGATATGTCTTACCCCGTACCATCGAAACATCTTAGAAAAATAATAAAAAAAATAAAAATACATGGAAATCGTATAAAATTCTAGTATAACCCCCTGTTCCATATTTGGAACAACATGCATTAATGGCTATTTAGATACACGTTCCACATTTGGAACAACATGCAGGTACGGTAAGAGATCCGTTAATAGGTTTATTAAATAAATATATAAATAGTAAGGATTTATAATAAAACATAGGTTGAACAGTAAAAATTTTATTAATTTGTGAAAACATGAAAACTTTTAAAACAATTACGGTCTTTGTTAAAGCAAAAGTAACAATTACATTTACTGCAATATACGTGAGACTTTAGTCCGCAGTTTTTACAACGCTGCCGATCATTTGCCCAAGTAGGCCAATGTCCAATCCCATCTTCAGCCTTTGGTAATTGATATTCATCGTCATCTGATAGGTTTTCATCATCAGAGTCCTCGGGAAGAGCCAAAACACGATTGTTTAGTTTAGTACCTGTAATAAGTGTAATACAAAAAAAAATACAAATAGGCACATAGCTAAACTACATTAAAAAAATTAAAGCAGTCAGTTATAAGTACATCTTATTATGATGTACCAAATACATATTGTTCCATATTTGTCCAACATTAAATACAACCCTTACTTCATAGAGTTCCATATTTGTCCGAATGAATTTACCGTTAGCGCATCGTGTTCCATATCAGGAACAGGGTTTAAGGATGTTTTTTACTAGGATGCAGTTAATTTAACTTACGTGTTATGCCATAAAATTTCCTGGGATCCATTTTTCTTATGATTAAAATATGTATTCTATTTTTATTTGCACAATAACTTATAAAATCAGCGACAAGAACAACTCAACCAGACATTCCTGACAAAATGGCCGACAAACGATTTCTGACACTGAAATATAGAACGATTGACGGCATAGAGGTTTGCCATAGACTTTTTACGTTCGGAAACACATTAGTCAACAATTTTTGCTTTTTAACAAGGCGAACAGATGTTGCTAGACGTAAATTTTGACACAATTATGGACTGTTCCAAATGTGGCACGACATGCGGTAAAGGGTTAAACCCTGTTTGGATTAGCATGTTGATATTTTTAATTGAAATAAATAACATTACAGAAGATGATGAAGATGGAAGAGCGAGGCATGTGCAGAATATGTTTGGTGCAGGATGTTCACATGTATGTAGTTGTCAACAAGACCCTACAGGACCTCTACGAGACGCTGACCGATGTTCAGGTAAGTTTATAAATACCAACATCATTATTGAAATTGTTTAATTTTAAGCAGCGACCGTCCGGATACTCGTAAAGGTTTTTTTAAGCGCTTAAAACACATCGACATCATTTTGCTGGGGTAACGCACACGTCATTGAAGGGGTTAACCCCTTCACGTGATTACCGTGATAAAGGTCTTAACCATTTCGCTAGGTTTCGAGGATTTAACTCGAACAAAAGGTAAACACTGCGATATGAGTTACCCCATGTACGGGTCACCTAGTCAAAAGGCTTAACTCTTCAGCGGGGTTGTACGGTCCCTGGTTTAAAGGAACTACTCATAATATTAAAATCACAGTAAACATATTATATTGTACTGTTCATAATAATATACATTTGTGCTTTATAATAATTTTCCTACATATTCTGCTAGTCTCCATTGATATTAACCACTTTCAACTAGAGTTTAACAGTAATTAGGTCAGAAAAGTTGTTTATTATTATATTCATTGAATTGGAAATATATTATGTATTTGCAAACGAAATAGTATAAGAAAAGTATTATTGCAGTTTGTAACTGAAGATGGCAGACCGATGTTCCTTTGTTCCTTCTGCTGCACTAAACTAAAGCAATGCGCCCGATTCCAAAGACAATGTCTGGAAGCTGAAGAACTGTTCACGTTGAGGTTGAAGAAGAATTACGAGGTGAGGGATTTTTAAGCCAGATATTTTCTCATAACGTCTAATGTAGTTATGATTCCTCTCAAGGTCATACCTAATGTGTGTTTCACACTAAAGTGAGTGAGTTGAGTGTTCAGTTTTGAAGTGAACACCCCACTGTGATATGGGGGTGAGGATGGGGGCTGTTATAATTATGATAATTGTGGCTATGTGTCTGTTGTGCGTGTTATGTTGTTGGTGAGATAAATAAAGAATCGGACTCCGAGGAAACAAATGTCTTTAGTTCAAGTTCCACAATACTTTGTTATAGCTATTTACGTACAATGTATGCGCCGAGGCAGGGCGGTGGTATGTAGGCGACTGGCGAGCCGGTTGCCCGCTCCCACGTACTTCGTCAATAATGCAACTCAGCATATTACGATTACTAAGCCACCACATCACACCCCCCCTTTCCCAAAATTTTACACAAAAAAAAATTTATTCTTAATGTAAAGTACATGCTTACATCACTATTATCGTGCTAAGAAGTCTCCTAAGTTACATTGTTGCTTACGATAATATTCTATCCTGTCAGCATTCCAACAGTTGAATGCTGCCTATTGTTTTATTCCTATCGCTAAATATAGCCTCTATGCACCTTATTTTCTAAAATTTTTGCGGTCTCGTCCTCGCCTGGGCTCTGAGCCGACTTGACATTATGCATATTAATATACAATAATTATTAAGGGTAGTTACCTGCGCAGTGTGATTTCCAAGATCGAATGTGCGGTAGACCACAAATGTTCCTCACTAGCAGCTTTTATTGACTTAGAAGGTGCTTTTGACAAAACCATATTCCACAGCATCAACGCAGCTCTCGAGGAACACGGTGTGGACTCGACCCTGCGAGGATGGATCACCAACATGCTCAGACTGAGAGCCGTACAAGTCACGGTGAATGACACCACAAGAGCCATTGTGGCGAAGGGATGCCCGCAAGGAGGTGTCCTCTCGCCACTCCTATGGAACCTTGTGGTAGATAGCCTCATAAGGCGTCTAAATGACAGAGGCTATTTCACGGTAGGCTACGCTGACGATATAACCATAATAATAAACGGCACACATGAAAACACACTATGCAACCTTATGCGTCAAGCCTTGAAGATAGTAGAGGACTGGTGCAAGGAATATAGATTAACAGTGAATCCCACTAAAACTGAGCTTGTCCTTTTCACAAAGAAAAGGAAGTTGGCAACACTACAGTTACCACACTTCTTTGGAACCACGCTAAGCCTATCGACTGAGTCCAAGTACCTGGGCATATATTTGGACAAACAGCTGAATTGGGCAAAACACACCGACTACATCACCACAAAAGCCAGCATAGCCCTATGGCAATGTAAAAGACTGCTTGGCAGAAATTGGGGAATAAGCCCCAAAATTACCTACTGGCTATACACTACAGTTATCCGACCAATTGTCACATACGGTTCTCTAGTTTGGTGGCCCAGGACCAACCTGAGCACAGCCCAGAAAGAGCTTGAGAAACTACAGAGACTAGCCTGCGTAGCGATCACCGGCAGTATGAGGACGTCACCTACTGCGGCTCTACAGGCGATGCTGGGACTGCCACCTCTACACCTTGTTGTGAGAGAGGAGGCGACCCTAGCGACTTTCAGGCTTGATATATCCGGCACCCTAAGCAGAGATTCCAGAATCAAACATACACGGATAAAAGAGGATGCAATCAAGCGACAGCCCATGATGGCATCACCCAACGACAGAACCCTGAAAATACACTGTTTCCAGAAACACTACAACATAGAGCTCACAGTGGAACTGTGGGACTACTCAGGCCCAAATGAGCTAAGGATCTACACCGATGGTTCAAAAACCGAACTAGGTACTGGAGTCGGAGTCTTCTCTGAAGACCTAAACATCAAAATATCCAAGCCCCTAGGAATGCTTAGCACTGTCTATCAAGCAGAATGCGTAGGCATCATCCAAGCAGCACATGCCATTGAGGCCAGGGAGGTCACGGATACGCGCATCCGTATACTCTCCGATAGTGCCTCAGTCCTTCAATCCTTAGAGAAATACCAGATCGCGTCGAGACTAATACTAGAATGTCATAATGCACTAGAACGTATTACGGTACTAAACCGCAACACGGTGACACTACAATGGATCAAGGGGCACAGTGGATCGTTAGGTAACGATGCGGCTGACGAACTCGCCAAGAGGGGCTCCAGCACAAAAGCCATCGGACCCGAACCCATTGTGGCCATTCCGTTTAATCAGTTAAGAAGTTGGGTAAAAGACTACACACAAACACAGGCGGCAAAATGGTGGACCTCGACACCAGGGTGCAGGCAATCCAAGGAGGCTATACCATCCCTGGATACGAAGCTGACCAGGCGCCTTCTGCACCTGGACAGAGACAGCTTGCGACTGGTGGCGGGGACCATCACCGGACACTGCTCACTAAACAAACACTTTCACACCCTAGGCATCACCGATAGTCCTCTGTGCAGAGCCTGCATGGAGGCAGAAGAAACGGTGGCGCATGTACTCCTTGAGTGCACTGGTGTCACCCAGATCCGCAGGGAAACCCTTGGAACACCAAGCTCACTTGCGGACGCCCTGAGAGGACTGGGAAGACTGATCTGCTTCTGGAGGGAGGTGGGCTGGTTGGAGTAATCGGCCGCCACGACTCACGTACAATGGTCCACATTTAAGGACTAAGTGCGGAAACCAAACCCCCCTAACGTAGAACGTAGAAGGGTAGTTACCATGACCTCCGCTCTGCAATAATTAAATAACACCTCGCGGGTCGTCAGCTTTGGTCATGGTAACGCCGTTCACAAAATAAACTACAATATAAGTATGACAAACAACTTATTCTTACTCACTATCGTTTTCTTGCACATTTCACAACCTCGATTAGCTATACGTATCCCGTGGTGGTGGCCGTCGGTGCCGGGTTTCCCCCTGTACCGGGTTGTCTTGCGAGTATTCCCGGCACTTCTTTTCTTAACCATTCCCTCGCTTGGCCCGCGCAACCTCTCTTGATAGCGTAACATAGTAATATGCCCATTATAGCGGCGATAATGATTAACATTATCCCGAAATAGTTTAGTTTGTTCTCTAACTGCTGTCCTGCTACTACTTGGGCCTGCGCTATGGCTACATTTTCTTTATTTTGGTAATTTCCCATTTTAGAATTCTAACCGTTTTTAATTTGTACTGCAAGTAGGTATATTTGGTCAAATAACGAAAGTGAAATGTACCTACATAAAATTCTTGTCAGCCTTCAGTGTACCTACATTCTTGTCATGTGAGCAAAAATCGCACCGGTTGCTTAATTACTCGACCACAGCGCGTGGTTTTAACCATGGGCGGTAGCGATTTCTGCTCGCTTGGTTCTACATTTGGTTTACATTCATTTTCGGTACGTTTGTTTTCTGGCGGTTTTTCCTCGTCGTACGTATACGCTGGTTTTAATCTGTCTATGGAAATGGTTGCTTGACGGTCGCCTATTCGTATCTTAAAGGTTTTCTTATTCCTACTGATTACTTTGTGTGGGCCGTTATATGATGGGGTTAGTGGACTCTTTACCATATCGTTCCTTATAAAAACACGTGAGCACGTATTTAAGTCTTTATGAATAAATATTTTCCGCGAATCGCTGCTCTCCCTTGCCTGTGGCCGCATATTGCTTATTAAGCTTCGGAGTTTGCTTACGTACGTACGTAGGTAAATGTTCTACTTGTGTCGAGTTGTTTTCGCAATAAAAATCGCCTGGTAACCGTAGTGTCTGTCCTAATACTAATTCTGCTGAGCTTACGTTTCCGTCATTCTTACAGGGCCTCAAGTCTGCTATTACAATAGTGTCAAAATGGTCTATCATTGATTGCTTAATAGTTGATTTTGACAAGTTTGGTAATCTACTAATACAATGGCGTCATTATGCAGGCCGCACGAAGTCCCAACAACGCTGTCGGTAATTCCTCGACCCATGACCTATTGTCTTGTAGCCTAGCCTTAATCGCGACCTTAAGTGAGCGATGCATTCTTTCAACCATACCGTTCGCCTGCGGATGATACGCTGTTGTACGGGTCTTTTTAATGCCTAACAGGTTTAACAGGATCTTGTATAGTTCGCTCTCAAACTGTCTACCCTGATCGCTAGTTATTGTAAGTGGGCACCCAAATCTGCATACCCAACCTTCGTAAACGGCTTTAGCTACTGTGTCCGCGGTGATATTGGTAACAGGGATTGCTTCTGGCCATCTCGTGAACCTATCTATCATAGTGACGCAGTATCTATAACCTTCTTGTGACGTTGGCAGTGCTCCGATTATGTCTACATGTACATGCATAAATCTATCTACTAACGGAAAACTACTTAATTTGGATACCGTATGTCGCTGTACTTTTACTTTCTGACAGTGAATGCATGCCCTGGCCCACCTGGTGACGTCCTTGTTCATGTCTGGCCAAAAGTAACGTTTCGTTAGTCTGTGGCAGTAGCTGCCAAACAGATGGACAGATTTGAACGCCCTTTTTTATAGATAGCTGAGTTTTCATGGAAGGTTCTAAGCAATCTTCATTGTAGGTACAGAAGATTGGATAAGCTAATCCAAAAATATCAGCACTTTTAAATTAAATAGCACAGACACAAAACAAATAGTATTGGTAGGTATGTAGTCCATAAACTGACATACCTTCATAATCAACAGATTTTATGTTTTACATTTTTAGAGGTTCTGAAAGTATGAGTGTTCTGTTCACAACTATAGATAGTGCAATCCACGAAGACGCGCCCCACCAATTTTTGGTTTACGGGATTTTCGGATCTTCGTGTCGCTCTGTCCTGATTAGTCTATTCATTGTAGTGTGTGCGTGCACTCATAAGTAATTAGTGTGTACCTATAACACTCAAACATTGACGGAAGCTTGCACACATATACTATAAACGGTTAGGAGGTATAGTGGGGCGCGTCTTCGTGGATTGCACGCACTATAAGCATGATGTTGTAAATATTTCATATCTCCATATGTTTTACTGATAGAACTATGTACTGTACAGTACTTGTACTGTTTAATAGCAGTCCTCCCTTATGTCCGCACGAGCTCTGCAACAATAGCCTATGCAGTGGTCAGTGAGGTTGGTAGCACAACCAGCTGTTCAGGGTGTGTAGGACCTACTTTTAGTATCTCTTGTGAAGCAATTTTGTGTAGATACTACATATATTATGATGAAAATGTTTGTGCTCATGGGACTGATCATCAACATATACTGAACACTATGATCAACTTTTACAGCCTCAACTTTTAATAAACCACTCAAAGTTTTTCGGTGGATTTATTAAAACTCCAATGGAGCACATCAGTATAGTTGATGAATGTAGAACAGAAAGAGTTGCTATCAAAGAAGAACTACCAGCTGATTGTGAGACACAAGATGATATTATTGAGCCAGAGGAGGAACATCAAAGTAATGGTATGTTTCTGAGAAGATAAAATAACAAGATTATTGAATAATATGTACTCACCTATAAATTGTTACATATTAATTTTTAGGGTTCCATACCTCAAAAGGAAAAAACGGAACCCTTATAGGATCACTTTGTTGTCCGCTTGTCTGTCTGTCTGTCAAGACCCTTTATCTCGGAAACGCGTGGAGGTATCGAGTTAAAATTAAAAACATATGCTCAAGTCTACGGTCCCTTGATGCTGTAAAAAAACAACCCTATTTTAACGTGAAAAAAAGATACGGCCGTTTATGTCGCAAAAAACGCATTTATAATATTAAGTAGATGTAGTAGTAGTAGTAGTAGTATTAGTATAGAAGTATGGATATGTACCTACAAATATGTACGGAACCCTCGGTGGGCGAGTCCGACTCGCACTTGTCCAGTTTTATTGATATAGTAAATGACATTAATCGAAATATGAGTACCTACCTATTATTTATTGTCCATAAAAGGTTTTAAAACTCTATAAACGTATTGCACACTGACATAGTAAAGTATTAATATTGGATCAGTATTGCCCCTGACAGTTCTTGTTTATTTTCAGAGCTAGAACAGGAAAATCTACACAATAGCTATTCAGATGTAGAAGATATACCACAGTGTCATTCAGAAGCTGACTCTGAAGATGATTTACCTTTAATGGAGTTGAAAACTGAAGTGGAAGAAGAACAAGAAATACCTATGATGATACCAAGAGTCAGCGAGACGCACAGTAAGTATGTGGTAGTTAATCAACAACACTTGTTTGAACTTGTTTCATGATTGGGGTGTGATCCTTAGTATCATCAGATTCATAAAAAAAAATGTATTTGTGTATGTATATCAGCTGTCTGACACCCATAGTACAGGGTCTCCCTAGTTTGGGGTCAGATGGCCGTGTGTGAAAATATCCCCACATGTTATTGTTATTATTGTTATATTTTATATACTTTATGTATCTCGGGACCCAGAGGTCCCGGGCCTTTGTAAGGCGTACGAGGAGCCGAAGCCAACTCGCAGAGGCCCCTTAGGTAGCTTTATATGAAATAAGACATCAACCGACGATTATCCCTGTATGCACTATGCAAGTACACCCAAGGACAACCCCCGGTTGGTGCAGGACTATTACAGGACATGGAAACCAACAGTACTGGACTATGGGTATGGGTTGCTAAAGTGACTTGGTTACCTGGAACTATGAAGTGACTATGGCCCCTGCCGAATCAATGTTTGTATACATGGATAAAATAGCAGGGGGTGACTTGCACACTCACTAAATGGGCCCCCTGAAACAGTCGTTAGCACGAAGTGACGTAGCGACAAGGGGGCAACATATCTTGAGGTGCTAGAGGAGTGGAGAGGTATTCCACGGCTATCAGGACAATCCCAGAAGTACGGTCAAGATCCCTACCAGCGTCTTACTGGAATACTTCCTTACCCCGAGCACGAATGCTCTCGCGAGTTTCCACTCTAACCGGCCAATTAAGGCAAGATAGAGGTGGGAGCTCCGTTCCTCATCTCTGGCTTGCCCTTATTGAAAGGCAAGCCAGAGATGAGGAACAAGACTTCTCCCGGGAGATCAGTATGTCTATTCTGTTACAATCTCCCTCGGTGAACACCTAGGTGAAATGATCTGTCATCTGTCTCGATGCTAGGGATTGACAAAGCAGACGGACGGAAGACAGCTCACTTCACCTAGGTGTTCACCGAGGGAGACTTTAAGAGAATAGATGTACCGGTCCGTGGGGTCGCTACTGCCCAACAGCTCGCCACAAGCTGCCCTGCGGGTTTATTATTATTATTATTCTTATTATTATTCTTTTTTGGTTTCAAAATAAAGTTTATGCTATCCGCTGTTATGCAAAATAATTTTGACATAAAAACTTCTGCTATAAAAGACCCAAATTCAATTTCATTTCGTTTTTTGTTGATTGGAACATACTTCCTCATATTTTAAATTAGTAACTCATAATACACTTTTATTAACATCCTTGCAGTTACAATTTTTTTATTTTTATTACACGAGTACACTAAAACCAAAAAAGAATCTGATTATACTAAGGATCACACCCCAATCACACTTTTATAGCAGAACTTTTTATGTCATAATATTATTTTGCATAACAGTGGATAGCATAAATTATATTTACCGCGTGGAAGGAGGCGCAAGATGCCATAAGAATCTTTTGTGACCTCTCCAAAGCATTTGATTGCGTAAACCATGACACACTACTTTTAATAGGCAGCAGCAAGTCCAAATAAATGGGGTGAATTCACATAGTTTAAAGGTAGAAATGGGGGTTCCACAAGGCTCAATTTTGGGTCCTTTCCTCTTTTTAGTGTATATTAATGATCTTCTTCATTTGTTGTAAAACCAACTACAAATGGTGTTATTTGCTGATGACACTTATTTAAGGTAGATACACAGGCCCGGAACCTCGACCACGTAAATAGCGCCTTACTGCAGGTCCAAAATTGGTTCACGGCGAATAATTTAGTATTAAATGAAAAAACAACTAAGTAGATCAGATTTACTTTACCAAATGTCAAAAGTACTAAGACTGTGGCATAGTATTGAATAATGAGAAGCTCGAATTCGTTGATAAAACTGTTTTCCTGGGGATCACGCTCGACTCAAAGCTACAATGGGGTCCTAATTTAACATCTCTCGCTGGACGGCTAAGCTCGGCAGCATATGCTGTCAGAAAAATCCGGCAATTTACTGATGTGGATACCGCGAGACTGGTCTACTTTAGTTACTTTCATAGTATAATGTCTTACGGTATTTTACTGTGGCGACGAGCTGTAGACATCGAGTCTATTTTATTCTGCAGAAAAGAGCCATCAGAGCCATTTACAATCTCTGTATGCGCGATTCTCTAAGGGAACTGTTTAAGGAAATTAACATAATGACGGTACCTTGTCAATACATCTATGAAAACATAATGTACGCTAGAAAAAATCTGCATCTTTTTAGTAAAAGGGGTGAAAGACATAATTATAACACTAGAAATAGGGACCAACTAGTTCAACCGAGTTTCAGACTGGCTAAAGTAGATACTTCTTTCATGGGGTACTGTTTAAAATGTTACAATAAAATACCTCCCCACATTGTTCAACTAAATGAGACAAAATTTAAGTCTTATATAAAACGCACACTATTTAGCCGAGCATATTATTCATTGGGTGAGTACATCACTGATAAAAATGCTTGGCTGGATGCTGGTCTAGCTCCACAGCCATAAGGGTTCATAGATTAATTGATTAGCATTTTTAATTATTTTTTCACTTCTCTTGCTCAAAAAGGCCGTCATTGTAGCATACCAGAGCGGGGATAAAATAGCATTTCATCCTCTAGGGGAAAAAGTTTTTTTTTTTAATTTTTGTGTGTCATATATGACAATGAGCCTACAAAAACGAAAAAGTCTTTAGTCATAAGTAGAATAATCATGAATAAAGACTCAACTTATTACTGTTTCATAAAAAAAGAACCTCATTTTTATTTTGAAAATGGAACTAAAATCGGCGATCTCTGTGTGTGTGTTGTGTATGTGGATGTGTTGCGGCTACAATAAAAAGACATTGGCGCGAAATCTTTATAATTTTTCTCTAATTGCAAATTGAATTGGTAGGTAGTGACCGTAATTAATTTCATATTGTATTGGATTGTTTTATTTTCTCGCAATCGTAGTGAAAAGTATAGTGTAACACACGGCGCTAAAACCCATTAAAACTCGGTTTCTATTTACTCCCTCGCTAAAGCTCGGGAGTAAAACTACCTCGTATATAATGGGTAATTTTAGCTCCTTGTATAACAATCTACAATTGGAGCTGCTGAAGATATAGATCTACATTATCTTTGCATTGTATAAACTCAATTCGTCTTATTACAAAAAAATGTCTAAGTACTGGTTTAAACCACGACTATTAAGTCTAGGATTGTTACGGTACTACCGTTCATTCTAGGATCAAAATGTGTTCCGATTACAAAACGACGACTATCTGAGGATCAGTTAGTACCGAAGAAGGTTCATGGTTCAAATATATTTACAGATAAGAAACAAAAATGGCATTGTTTCATTCGTTCATTCAGTCTTTATTTGAAGCAGCGTTCCGTTTCTATAAATATTTATAATAATAATAACATTTTAAGTTATTCAATAATTATTGATTAATGCCAAAATATGTCATAAATTGTTCTTTGTTTAGTTTACAATATATTGAACAAACACAACTTGTACTTTTGACGCGCTTTTAATTAATCAAGTTGTCACATCTTTCAACACTTCTAACGTGAAGTGGAGTGAATTATATACGGCGACGACGCGCGTAATTTGACTCGATAGTTTTTAATATTGCGTCTAATAATAATAAATAAATACATTCTTATTTTTATTCATTGTTCTTAGTATGTTATGTGGATTGTTCGTGTGTAGTAGTGGTAGTGTAGTCTGGTTAAAACGTAAAGAATGGAACAACAAAAGAAAAAAAGGGGTGAAAACAAGAGTTCTGACGAAAAAATTTGTAAAACATGGATTTTTAATCATTAGGTAAGCAGTACTTTTTATTATCTTATTTAGACTACCTAACGCGAATGTTTTTATTTGAAGAAATGTTAAGTCATCTTATTGCTCAGTCAGCAAGTATTATAGAAGATAAGTCCAACGGTGTAAATAAATATGGAGTGCAAGGATAGTCACTGTCACCCAATAATATTCCAGAGAATGCACCAGCCTCAAACCTCTGTTTTAGTCTACATTCTCGGAATATTCTTGAGTCATGCACACTGCCTCGCCATCTGGTAACTATGTCCATGATTTTCAGGTCAGCATCACAAACCACCTGAAAAATAACAGGTTATTAAACTTTACATTCCTCTCTGTTATTTAATAAAACTGATTGGTAAATAAAATAGTTCTCTATTGTGTCAAGCATTTTGGATCAAACTAATAAGTCATTTGTCAATTGAGACAATCACAACACAAAATATTTATTTATAGATTACCTGTACATTGATAGAAGAAATTCCTTTTCTATTAATGTATAACTGACCACCATCAGCATTTACTTTTTTTATTCTAATTTGAGTACAGTCTATTGCCCCAATGACTGTAGGAAAATCAGCGATACTGCGGAATTTTCTTATAGTTTGCTCCTGTTCATTAAGAGTAGCAGGCATTTTTATAAATCTTCGGGACATAAGTGACAAAAAATCTGCTACCTTTTTACAAGTTTTGCTGACAACTGGTTGAGACACACCATGTAAATCAGCTGTATCGTCTTGAATCTACGAATAAAACAATATTATTAGTATATAATTTGGATTTTGTCATCGATATATATGTATATATATTTGTCTAATGTTATGTAAGTATTGACAAAGGTGACTTACTTCATGGCGAGCCCAGTTGCGTAATGCGCAAACCACTTTCAGGACTCAGTGGGCATCCTCGAGGGTCGTGAGATAAATCTTCACGTAAAACATCCACAATTTTTTCTCCAAAACGTTTTGTGAACCTATACTTATATCTAAAATCTTCATCAC
This sequence comes from Charanyca ferruginea, assembly GCA_947361185.1. Taxonomy (NCBI): domain Eukaryota; kingdom Metazoa; phylum Arthropoda; class Insecta; order Lepidoptera; family Noctuidae; genus Charanyca; species Charanyca ferruginea. The sequence continues at coordinate 2,472,746 of OX376081.1, read as the reverse complement.
TCAATTCAAAAGAATTCGCACGATGACGACGTCTATAAGATCGCTGAGACGTCTCCAGCATATCCAAATCTTCTAAATCCATTAAGTCAATTGTATTAATTTCCATTATTAACGATTTAAAAATAAAAGACACAAAATAACATTCAACGCTCTAACCTCAAATAAATTAGTACCGGAGTTCGTCCTATAGTTAAACTAGGGGCCTCAGCGGACTAACTTTAGTATCAAAGAAAGTTACAGAACTAGTGATAAACTTCATTTTATAATAACGTTTTATTTAGTCGTGGTTTAAACCATGTAAAAGTCCCAGTACTAAATTTAGATCGTGTTTTGGAATAAGACGGAATGTGTTAGTCTAATATATAAAATTCTCGTGTCACAGTTTTCGTTCCCGTACTCTTCCGAAACGGCTTGACCGATTCTGATGAAATTTTTTGTGCATATTGGGTAGGTCTGAGAATAGGCCAACATCTATTTTTCATCCCCTTTTTTCACCCCTTTTTCATCCCCCATCCAAATGTTAAGGGTTAGGGTAGGGTAGGGTAGGTGTAGGGTAGGTGTAGGGTAGGTGTAGGGTAGGTGTAGGGTAGGTGTAGGGTAGGTGTAGGGTAGGTGTAGGGTAGGTGTAGGGTAGGTGTAGGGTAGGTGTAGGGTAGGTGTAGGGTAGGTGTAGGGTAGGTGTAGGGTAGGTGTAGGGTAGGTGTAGGGTAGGTGTAGGGTAGGTGTAGGGTAGGTGTAGGGTAGGTGTAGGGTAGGTGTAGGGTAGGTGTAGGGTAGGTGTAGGGTAGGTGTAGGGTAGGTGTAGGGTAGGTGTAGGGTAGGTGTAGGGTAGGTGTAGGGTAGGTGTAGGGTAGGTGTAGGGTAGGTGTAGGGTAGGTGTAGGGTAGGTGTAGGGTAGGTGTAGGGTAGGTGTAGGGTAGGTGTAGGGTAGGTGTAGGGTAGGTGTAGGGTAGGTGTAGGGTAGGTGTAGGGTAGGTGTAGGGTAGGTGTAGGGTAGGTGTAGGGTAGGTGTAGGGTAGGTGTAGGGTAGGTGTAGGGTAGGTGTAGGGTAGGTGTAGGGTAGGTGTAGGGTAGGTGTAGGGTCGGTGTAGGGTCGGTGTAGTGTAGGGTAGGTGTAGGTAAATAGGCAGGTAAGTAGGTAGATCGGGACAGGACAACGTCTGTCGGGTCAGCTAGTATTATATAATTTTTCATAGCACATACAATGTGAGCACTATGTTATTTAAAGCTACCATTTACGAGGTATGTCTTTTATTGACTTGAATGTGCCCTGGCGGTTGGGAGTATGTCATGCTCACTGGAATGTCTAGCTGACGGTGGCGCGCGTGTTGGATCATTTGGTTCCCTTCAAAATTCAAAAGGCAAATGGTGCCGATCCGTGCGTCATGTTCGTGAACGGGCGCCGTTAGTTGGGACTGGTCATCTCTTAGCTACCTCGGTTATTCTAAATTTATTTTGAATTGGTTATTATGATTATATTTTTATCTAAACCTCTTTTAACGTACACGACTTGTTATATTGTTCTCACATTGTACCCTAGATTCAATATGAATGATGTAACCAAAATTTGTAACATATTATTGATTTTAAAAGAGTGTTGTTCATGGAGTTTCCTGCTCGTTCTTCTCCATAGAAACCTACTGTTTGGAACGAGCAACTAGCTTCAACTTTCTGACTGACTGCCATCCTAAAAATATGCCATTGTAAATTCGGACATACACTTCTGGACACATCTATTGGACCACCTTAGAGTTTAGGTTTCGATGGCCCCTACCGAAATATGATTGCTAGATTGAACAAAAACTGTTGATGCAGTTTTAAACCTGATACATTTTACCATCTTCTTCGATCGTATTGTTTTAAATTTGAATTCAGAATACCATACGACATGGAGCTACGCCTTACAAGTCGGATATGCGCCTTGTTAAAGGCAATTGATTTTTGAATAAAAAACATGTTTTATCAAATAAAGGTTTAATTTAATAACGCGTGTTGCCTCCATGGGCATCTACCACAGCTCTCATACGATTAGGCATAGAGTTTATCAACCGCTCTATGAAATTTTGAGGGATCATCTCCCATTCCTCTTCTATGGCAGTTTTCAACTCCTGCATCGTCTGGGCAACTGGCTGACGAGCCCTAACACGTCTTTTTAGCTCGTCCCACATGTGCTCAATGGGGTTCATGTCTGGGCTTCTGGCTGGCCAGTCCATAACTGTGATGTTCACATCCGAAGATATTCCCTGACGATGCCGGCCGCATGGGCTCTTGCATTATCATGCATAAAAAGGAAATTTGGGCCCACATAGTCCGCGTATGGTATCACGTGAGGTTCTAAGCACTCACGAATGTACCTTTCAGCATTTAATGTTGGCAGCCGTGGTCCTGTAACAACCTCAAGTTGAGTTTTGCCGCTCGCGGATATACCGCCCCAGACAGTCCATGAGCCACCACCATAAGCAACCCTCTCTTCAAACCAGCATTGTGCGAAACGCTCTCCCTTACGTCGGTAGACCTTCTTCCTTCCATCATTGCCATGTAACACAATTTTAGACTCATCAGAAAAGAGTACACGGCTCCAATCTTGCTGTGTCCAATTTAAATGACTGCGTGCGAAATGAAGGCGCGCTGTTCGGTGGGCTCGCGTTAGTTTGGGCCCATTAGCTGGCTTGTGTGGTACCATATCGCGTTCTTTTAACCTTCTCCGAACAGTTCAAGCGCTCACAGATACTCCGTGGAAGTCGCGAAGTTGGTTTTGTATCTCAATGGAGGTAAGGTGACGATTTCTCAAGCTGGTCGTCACGATGAATCGATCCTGCCTTTCAGTTGTGACCCGAGATCGTGGCCTTCCTTGGCGACGAACAAAGCCGCCAGTCTCTAGGTACCTCCGATAAACATTTAGAACGACCTAATATAAAATTTTAGCTAGGACCAAACGAAACTGAAAATACAAGGTGGGCCAATAGATGTGTCCAGAAGTGTATAAACATTCTGCCAATCAATAATATTATATTAAACAAATTTTATGCCAAAGAAGATTATGCCAAGTGTGTTATGCCAAATAAATTTCTGAGGATCAAGATTCTGCCAGATAGAAGAAACCCATTGAATACGCGGGCGCTAGAGGGCATGCAATATCGGAAGGTTCTCAATTCCGGAACTGAGTTCCAATACTGGAGATCGCCAAGTCCGAGCACGCTCAGGGCGAGCCCGAAGCCAGTACCTTGTCGGTTTTTGTCCGAGCTCAAAGACGCTCAATATACGCTCGGCGCTCGGTGTGGTTGTTTTTGAGTTTGAAAGGCTCGGCGAATGAAGAGCCCGTCGTGTTTTCCGAGTTTGATATAGTTTAATTAGCCGAGTCTGAGCACAGGTTTTTATGTTGTTTTTGTGTTTCTATGTTGAGGCTCGTTCGACAAAAAGTTGCATTTTGTTCCTCTGAGCACGCTCGGGCGAATGAGCGACTCATTCGCCTGAGCGTGCTCATATGGATACAAGGCTTTAATAATTTAATTATGAAGTGACGTATCATAAAAAAATTAAAAACAACATATTGAGATCAAATAAATCATTATTATTTATTCCTTTGAGAGGACTCGTTGTTCTTGATAATATGTTCTCAAGAACAATAAAGTATGTAACATTTTGTCAAAGAGTGAACTTCGTATTCGGTTACTGGTGAGTGCCAGTGGTGGAGTACGTCAGAGGGACGCGCGCGTGCGGCCTGCCCAGCTAGCGGCTTATGGAAAGTTTCACAGACTAATTTGGTTGCATTTAGAAAAAACAATAAGCAAAAATGAATGAATATCGGAATTCCGATATTACTCCTCTCAGTTCCGGAATTGAAGTATCAGAAAAATTGTTACGGAATTCCGGAATTACGAAATTCCGGAATAATTCCGGAAAAGATTAATATATAAAAGTCAAGAAATTAATTAAACGGTCACAAAAAGCAATATTAAAAAACAAAATCTTTTGAAATTAAATCTTAATCTTAGAAAATAACGTGTCATCTTCTCAAAAAACCTGAATACATGTGCTATAGAATTAGATAAATGTAGGGAAAAATATGACACAGACATTCAGCTCCTTCATAATGATTTACTATACAAGGAGTACTTGCTGAAGGATATGTTTGAAAAATATGAGTTGTCTCAACAGCAACTTGGTGAACGCTTGTTTGAGGCTGGGGAACTGCTGGACTTGGTGAAGGACAATGCTGAGAGTTATGAGTCTTTGGCGTAATCTTTCATGCAGCTGTGCTAACCCACCACCACCCCCTCAGTCTCAGCTTGACTTGCCTTCACCACTGGCAATTCCATCAAGCACTTGTAATAATAGATAAGAAAATAATAATACAACTGTTTTATTTTGTGATGAATTAGGTTCAGGCTTTGGGAAAATAGTACACAACTACCTTAGCCATAGTTTTACAAACCAATTTTTTTGCATTATCAGGTTGACCTTGACCATAGAAACCATTTAGGATCTGAGAAGCATGGCCCTACGAGGCACCGTTTCCGAGTTTTTTCAAATTTTTATTATGTTTTTATAAAACTCTATATTTTCAATATGGTCGGGTGAAAATCTTTTCTGGAAACAAATTGTTGCTCTAGCCGAAAACCATGAGATGGTGTACAAAAACCCCGCGAAATCTTGAAAAAAAAGTGTCGGCAGATCTTTCAGCATCAGCTGGCGTATTCTTAGAGGCGCAGGACTTAGTAAGATTTTGGAACATTTTTTTTTGTGAAACTACCGTTTTCGTTGCAGTACCGTATTAACCATGTCCAAAGACCTTCAAATTCTTCTTCTTCAAAATTTGAAGGTCTATATCTCGGAAACGGTGCGTGGTAGGGCCATGCTTCTCAGATCCTAAATGGTTTCTATTGACATGGTTTTTAAATAAGGTACTGCAACGAAAATGGTCGAATTCCACAAAAAAAGAAATCTTCGTAAATCTAAGTCCTGCTTCCCTAAGAATACGCAAGATGAGATGTGGATTATTTACTACATAGGATTTTTGCGTTGTAGGTATTGTCTACTTCGCATTATGACTAAATCACATAATGACATAGTAGCAAAATGCCTACTTTTTCAAAGGTACAGTCGAAAAAAAAAACAATTGGACAAATGTTTTATTTTTTATCTACTTAAAATCTACATACCATGTTACCTACAATATATGCGCGGCTGTCAATACCTACTATGCAAAAACAATTAATTAAACCCCTTAAATATAATTATTTAATAAGAAATTTGAAAAAACATTGTCGAAAACATTTGTTAGATGCATCGGCACGGAATGTCGAGGATCGTGGGTTCGATTGCCACCCGTATCAGTTGTTTTTTCGAATTTCTTATTAAATAATTATATTTAATAAGCTAACATGTGATATAGGTAGCATGTAAAAATTCACAGTATTTATAAAACCCCTAATATTGTTGTTTGTGATCCCCAATGTTTTTGAATAACATTTTCTTTCACCTCAACGAATGTCTTAACACTCGTCTCGCATTTTACCATCACCAAGTTCTCTTCATGAACGTCAACGACATTCATAATAGGCAATGTATCGCTCCATTGACTATCGTCTTTCTCATAAATACGATCATCAGCGACAACGTTATTGACGTTATCTTGTACCTGCTGGCATAAAACATCAACTACTTCTACTTTCGGCACTTGATCATCGCTAATATGATCATTAGCGACGTCATCATCTTGTACCTTATGGCACAAAACATCAACTTCTTCTTTCGGCTCCTCGATATCAAACTGCTCTGAAATAATGCTACTTAATAAAATAATTGGATCGGACTGACCCAAATCATCCTTTTCTTCCTCGTGTTCCCCCTGGAACAAGACCGACTTCTGTGCCTCATTTTCATCTAGACTGCTCTCTAGACAGCTAGACACAGCAACAACATCTTTTTCAACACTGCCTGCTTGGCAGCCATCTTTCTCATTTCTATGGGAAAACAAACCATTAATATCCATAGACTTAACTTCCTTCGCCGATTCCACTACTGGAATTACGGCCTTCTGCTGTAGAAGTTGCCGCTTCCTTCTAGCGGGCCAGTTATCAGCGAACTCTTCCCTGATCTTGTCGCAAATATCTGCGAATCTCACGCCATATTCGAAGACATAGCGGTAATAAGTATTTGCAGTACTCTTCATAAAACAACCCAGAAGCACTAGATAATCGGATTCCCGCCATTCTTTGTGGACGGCAACCACTTTGTACTCTTCGATGAAATAATCGAACTCCATACCCTCACTCACGGTCATAATAATAGGTTATATTTTCACCAGGGAAATGATCACGATCATAACGACTCGTCGTGGTTTACAACAACACTTAATAAAAGATACCAATACTTCTCTATTTTTCCGTTTATGTGTAAAGAAACTTCAATTTATTTGTGCGTCTACTGGACGCTCGTCTGCACTGCACTTTATATTATACTAGCTGACCCGACAGACGTTGTCCTGTCGCTATCTACGTACTTACCTGCCTATTTACCTACCCTACACCTACCCTACACCTACCCTACACCTACCCTACACCTACCCTACACCTACCCTACACCTACCCTACACCTACCCTACACCTACCCTACACCTACCCTACACCTACCCTACACCTACCCTACACCTACCCTACACCTACCCTACACCTACCCTACACCTACCCTACACCTACCCTACACCTACCCTACACCTACCCTACACCTACCCTACACCTACCCTACACCTACCCTACACCTACCCTACACCTACCCTACACCTACCCTACACCTACCCTACACCTACCCTACACCTACCCTACACCTACCCTACACCTACCCTACACCTACCCTACACCTACCCTACACCTACCCTACACCTACCCTACACCTACCCTACACCTACCCTACACCTACCCTACACCTACCCTACACCTACCCTACACCTACCCTACACCTACCCTACACCTACCCTACACCTACCCTACACCTACCCTACACCTACCCTACACCTACCCTACACCTACCCTACACCTACCCTACACCTACCCTACACCTACCCTACACCTACCCTACACCTACCCTACACCTACCCTACACCTACCCTACACCTACCCTACACCTACCCTACACCTACCCTACACCTACCCTACACCTACCCTACACCTACCCTACACCTACCCTACACCTACCCTACACCTACCCTACACCTACCCTACACCTACCCTACACCTACCCTACACCTACCCTACACCTACCCTACACCTACCCTACACCTACCCTACACCTACCCTACACCTACCCTACACCTACCCTACACCTACCCTACACCTACCCTACACCTACCCTACACCTACCCTACACCTACCCTACACCTACCCTACACCTACCCTACACCTACCCTACACCTACCCTACACCTACCCTACACCTACCCTACACCTACCCTACACCTACCCTACACCTACCCTACACCTACCCTACACCTACCCTACACCTACCCTACACCTACCCTACACCTACCCTACACCTACCCTACACCTACCCTACACCTACCCTACACCTACCCTACACCTACCCTACACCTACCCTACACCTACCCTACACCTACCCTACACCTACCCTACACCTACCCTACACCTACCCTACACCTACCCTACACCTACCCTACACCTACCCTACACCTACCCTACACCTACCCTACACCTACCCTACACCTACCCTACACCTACCCTACACCTACCCTACACCTACCCTACACCTACCCTACACCTACCCTACACCTACCCTACACCTACCCTACACCTACCCTACACCTACCCTACACCTACCCTACACCTACCCTACACCTACCCTACACCTACCCTACACCTACCCTACACCTACCCTACACCTACCCTACACCTACCCTACACCAACCCTACACCTACCCTACACCTACCCTACACCTACCCTACACCTACCCTACACCTACCCTACACCTACCCTACACCAACCCTACACCTACCCTACACCGACCCTACACCTACCCTACACCTACCCTACACCTACCCTACACCTACCCTACACCTACCCTACACCTACCCTACAACTACCCTACAAAAAAAAAAGTATCCTATGTCCGTCTCCTGGTTCTAAGCTACCTCCCCACCAATTTCCATCCAAATCGGTTCAGCCGTTCTCGAGTGTTGTAACAAACACGACTTTCTTTTATATATATAGATAACGCGTATGCGTATAATTCCTCGCTGCTACAACAGCGGATTCTTCAATCTGGCCTATCGGAACTAATATCACACAATAATTAAAGATTTTTTTTTAAACCTGTTGTTATATTTTAAACGTGCTGACGTTGTATTTATAACTGTTTTGACATTACATATTTTAAAAACTACATAATATATTGAAAACTGTTTGACATAATTTTGAAAATCTATTTGACATTTATATTTAGAACTATTTGACATTACACTTGAATTTTTGGAATGTTAATTTAATTAATCATAGTTCTTTGGTATTTGTATGTGTATGGCATGTGTATTTGGATATTCAACACAATGTAAATTGTTTTTATGAATAAATGAAATGAAAACTCACTTCACAGATTTCACAGGCCCTTCTGTTAGGCCGTCCAGCTACCTTCGCTGGAATTTTAATAAATTTGGGGGCGAGTACTCGCTTGGCGCATCTGAAAAAAACTATCACTCCTACCCGGCGCATCCACCATAAACATATAGAGGACGGGATGTCTATATACGATAAATGAGACGCGATAAACTGTTATAACACTATATTGGAGATAAAATATTAATTAGATGAATTACTTAATACTGTCATAGTATAAAAACTATATTCTAAGGGCCGATTTTTCAATCCTCAGTTAAGTCGTCGAATAGTTGCCTAGCGTATAAAATTATTTAGCTGTTTTGTTATTAAAATTATTGGCGGAATTAGTGACCAAATTTCGGTCAGTAATTTTTTTTTTTTTTTTTTTTTATATATCCTGCTACTTAGCGATCTGTTTCTTTGAAACAATAATCTAATATGTTGTCGGATTATTATCAGTAGATATGTCTTCAGCTGAGTTGTGCACCCATTGGTGCCATTCTCATCTTCTGTCTGCGAATCTTGTTGCTAGATTAGGTATACTATTTCTCTTGAGGCGAGAATATCTTAGACTGCCCACTCCCTGCAGTTCAGCAGCTAAATGGTTAATATGTTGGCCTAGTTTAAATTGATAATTCTTGCTGTATAACTCAATTTCTTCCTTAACTGTTCGCAGATTCAAATCCAGGTTCACATATTTGTTGCTTACGTACCATGGAATATTGAACATAGCTCTCATTGTTTTACTTTGAAACCTTTCTAGTATTTCGATATTACTGTGACTGGTTGTGCCCCATAGCTGTATGCCATACGTCCATACAGGTTTCAATATGGATTTATAAATAGCCATTTTACTGGCGTCTGTCAACTGTGACTTACTTCCAATGAGCCAGTACATGCTTCGGAGTTTGCAGTCCAATTGTTTCCTTTTGGTCCATATGTGTTTGCGCCAAGTGAGGCGTCGGTCAAGGTGTATACCTAAGTATTTGGCGTCATCGGATTGAGGTATCTCTGTGTTACAAAGTTTCACAGGTGGGCAGGTTTGTCTTCTAAGTGTGAAGGTTACTTGAACCGACTTATCAGTGTTGACTTTAATACGCCACTGCTCGAGCCATGCTTCGATCAGAGTCAGGTGTAGTTGGAGCCTTTCGGAAGCGGTGTCGTGATTCTCATGTGTTGAAAGGATTGCGGTATCATCTGCATACGTCGCTGTAATGGTATGAGCGTGAGTGGGGATATCTGCTGTGAATATTAGATAGAGAACTGGTCCAAGTATGCTACCCTGTGGTACTCCTGACTTAATTTCGTGCATTTGAGATGTGTCGCAATTATATTTAACTTCGTAGCATCTATTTTCAAGATAGGATTTTAATAATAGGAAAAAAGAGTGTGGTAGCGATTTTTTGATTTTATAGAGTAGCCCATTATGCCACACCTTATCGAACGCTTGGCTAATGTCTAGGAAGGCTGCACAGCAATATTCTTTGTGTTCCAGTGCTCTACCAATGACGTCTGCCAAGCGATGTACTTGCTCGATGGTACCGTGGCCCTCTCTAAAGCCAAACTGGTGAGTTGGTAATATCTCTGCTAGGTGTTCTCGCATTCTGTTTAGTATGATCTTTTCCAGTAGTTTTCCCATTACCGGAAGGAGACTTATGGGTCTGTATGATGCAACTTCTTGCGCTGGTTTGCCTGGTTTCAGTATCATGATTACTTGGGCTATTTTCCACTGGCTTGGGTAAAAGGACAATCTTAGACATGCGTTGAAGATAGCAAGTATGAGCAGTAATCCCTTTTTAGGGAGATGTTTCAAAAGAGTAGCGTCTATGAGATCATAACCAGGGCATTTACCTTCCTGAAGTTTAAGGATTTCCCGCCTTACTTCATGTAGTGTAACATGTTTCAGTGGTAGGCACAATTGAGTAGGGGAGCTGAGGTATTTGTCTATTTCGTTATCGAGAAGTTGATTGTTGCTAGGAAGTGGTTCAAAAACTTTATGTAGGTGATTGGCATATGTGTTAGCTTTTTCACAGTCGGATCGAGCCCAGGTTCCCATTTGTGTTTTTAATGGTGTAACCTGTTGTTTGGGGCGCTTTAAGTTTTTAGTAGCCTTCCACAAAGAATAGTTTGTGTCACTAGTATGTGTCAGTTTTGCGAGATGTGATTGCAGATTCTCATTTCCCCATTCGTTGATTAGTGTCTTTAGTTGCTGTGAGACTTTATTAAAGGCAGACTTATCGCTTGGATAGTGGGTGTTTTGCCATGTTCTGCGGAGTCTACGTCTTTCGAATATACAGTCCTTGATGAACTCAGGGTATGTATGTTCTTTTGCGTTTCCCGCTTTGTATTGAGGAGTGGACCTTATTGCCGCATCATGAATCAATTGGTTTAGTCCTTCTATGGCCTGTTCTACCTCGTCGTTAGTTTTTAGAGAAATTGTAAGATTTATCTCCGAAGTAATTATATCCTGATATTTTTCCCAGTTAGTTTTCTTATTGTAAATTTTGATCAATGCTTCAGTCAGTATTATCTTATTACTCACATTGAGAACAACTGCAGAGTGGTCTGATGTGAGGTCTAAGTCGGATTCCATATTGGTGTTATTGATTGCAATATTTTTTGAAATGTAAAAGTCTAGGAGATCGGGAGTTTTTCGTGGATCAGTCGGCCAGTATGTAGGTTCACCAGTGGACAAACACTCAAGATTGAGATCTCTCACAGCTTGGTACAGCTGTCTGCCTCTAGTTGTTACTAGCCTAGAGCCCCAGTACGAGTGTTTTGCGTTCCAGTCGCCTCCACTTATAAATCGATGTCCTAGTTTGGAGAAGAATTCTTTATACTCTTCTCTAGTTATCTGATGTTTAGGAGGGCAGTAAACTGCGGCAAGAGTGATGTCCGAGCTTTTATCATTGACTTTAATTAGTGTGGCTTGTATCTTGTCTGTTGAGTAAGGCTCAAGCGGGTGGTGTTTTATGTTAGATTTTATGAGGACTGCCGTTCCTCCATGCGCATTTCCTGATGGGTGGTTAGTAGCATAAATAGTATAGCCCTTAATTGAGATAAAGTTTTTGTTGGTAAATCTGGTTTCGGATATTAATGCCACGTCGATTTTTTTCATGTTAAGAAAGATTTCAAGCTCTAGTCTTCGTGCGACTAGTCCGTTGGCGTTCCATGTGATTATTTTGAGGTTAGGATTAGATTTTCTTTTGGCTGCTTAAAAGCTGGAGAAACCGGTCCATCATGTTGTCTACCATGTTTAACATCATAGTTTGCATTCTGTTGAACATCTTATCTAAGATGTCATCAAGTTGTTGTATTTGGAGGGGTTGGTGTGAGTTAATAGTGTTTTCTGTTTTATTTTTTGTCACTTCAGCGTAAGTTGCTGTAGTTTTGCTATAAGTATTACATTTCATTGGTTGCTGTTTGTCCACGTTGGGCATCTGAGTAAATTGGTTTATATTGGTCTGTGTTTTTTTCGGTTGAATTTTCAGTATGTGTTCTTTATATTGTTTGTATTTGACACATCCTCTATAACTAGCTGGATGTTTTTCATGACAGTTTGCGCATGTAGCTTCTGTGTCTCTAGTTTTGGTACAATTGGTGGTCGGATGGTCGTCTCCACACTTGACACATCTGAATGGTCGGTAGCATTGATTTTTGGAGTGTCCAAATCTTTGACACCTTTTGCATTGGAGGATTTCTTTTTTCTTATAAGGTGGTTCGAAGGATACTTTCATATGGTTTAAGAATTTTACTTTAAATATGTCTCGGTTGTTTGGCTTTGGTTCCAGGTCTACATAAAAAAGGGGTAAAGGTTCCTTTGAGATTCGGTGACGTACATTTACGAGTTGTCTTACTTCGTGTCCATGTTCTTTGAGTTCTTCCTTTATTTGGGAGGTATCTTCTGAGCTGTGGATACCTCTCAGTACAACTCTGTAGGGTCTTTCACACTTTAACATGTATGTATAGTGACTAATGTTGTCCGTTATGAATTTTTCTCTTATTGATTTGTATACTTCTATACTTGCAGGTATTATTTTCACAATGTGTCCTGACCTGAGCGTTGTCATAGTATAGTTTTCAGCTGTTGTAATTTGTATTAGTATATTTCTAAGAGCGTTGATATCCAGAACTCCAGTTACAAATATTGGTTCTGGTTTCGGTAGCTTTTCTGTTTCTTTATTAGCTGTTATGTCTTCCTCATTGTCTAATATTTCAAATTGATTTTGTGTAGGTACTGCGTATGTGTTAGGTTTTTTCTTATCGTTTTCTGCTTGTGGTGAATTAGTTTCCACTCTTTTCCTTTTGGTTTGAGGTATTTGGTCTTTTTGCCAGAGGTTCTTGTTTCGGTCGTTTGCACTGAATATTATTTCCGGAGCATTAATATCTTGCGGTATGGTACCGAGAGAGTTACTACGTGTTTTCGTAAACATGCTCTTGTTAAGGGTTTGTTGGATCATAATTGGGTTTGTATTATTTTTTGAGTTCTCATTCATATTGTTCCCACGAGTATTGGACGAAATAAAAGGTCACTTAGGGGTGACGCCATTCCCTAAGAAGGCAGAATACAGCTACGTTTGCCATGTCCGTAGAGGTTGATCGCTAGCGACTGATCTCCCACCAGCCATGCAGTCTCTTGGCACGAAATCTCACCGTAGACTTGGGGTGATTTTTTATAGAAGTTGTCTTCTTCATGACCCAGACAGTCAAGCCAAGGCCACCGATCCTGTTGGAGCCTACAGGATTGCGGTTTGTGAGAGTCATTTCCTACCCTCACTGATAGACCAAGCTGGTTAGGCTGGCTTTAAAATTATTGGCGGAATTAGTGACCAAATTTCGGTCAGTAATAGAAAATTAAAAATAATTCATCTTTCTGTTTCGTGTTTAATTTTATCCTCAATTAATGAAAAAAGATATCTTTTTCTAGCGAAATCTCCAAAATTCATTGTTAAAATTATCAGATCTCTCGTAAAAGTCGTTTTTTTCTATCAGGGGGGAGGGGGGGTTAATTACTTAGGTAAGGATTTCACGTTCTTCCTCGACTGCTAAGTCGTCAATCGTTTCAAACACAACCATCATAACAAATTACCGTAGGCGTGTCGTTTAACCAAAACGTACAAAAAGAAAGTGTTAAAAAGTCATACTTATCGAACCGATAAAACCCTAACTGGCCCTTAAAGTAGCTGGTAACTTTATTTCTCCGTTAGAGGCTTTATTCGACGGTTACGTACTATCTGACCATTGAAAAACTTAAAATATTGCTATTCATCGAATAAAGTCCATTTGGTTGTTTATCTGAGGATTGAGGAAACGGCCCTTAATTATTCAAATTTAATCGAACTAGCTGACCCGGCAGACGTTGTCCTGTCCCTCTACCTACTTACCTGCCTATTTACCTAACCTACACCTACCCTACACCTACCCTACACCTACCCTACAACTACCCTACATATACCCTACACATACCCTACAACTACCCTACAGCCTATGTTACTCAGCGATAATGTAGGTTTCGATTGGTGAAAGAATTTTTGAAATCGGACCAGTAGGTCGATTCTGTAAAATTCAAACAACAACTCGCATCTCACATCGCTATTCACTCTCACTTCGCATAAGGTTCAAAATTACCTTGATATATTTGACACTCTGAATAGGGTTCGAGTGCGAAATGACGGGGAAATTACCTTACAGAATGCCACTTCTTTACGTCATCTCATACTACATCTGTCAAAATCTCCCTGTCAATTTAGTTCAACTCGCTGACTCTCTCGCCCGGTGGCGCTAGTGTAAGCGCCACCGGGCGAGAGTGTCAGCGAGTTGATTCGAATTATCAACCGAGTTTTTAGAATGCCAATCAAGAAACTCACAGCGGATTCAGATTCGAAGTTTAGAATGACGTCTTCACAGAATCACACCCCAGTACTTTTTGAGTTTATTCGTTACATACAAAACTACAAATCTTTCCTCTTTATAATATTAGTATAGATGACTTATCATTCTAGAAGTATCCAGAATATTCTAACCATAGACCAAATAGTACTAGGCTTTACTACATAAAGCCTCTCTAACATAAAACCTCTCTGTAACCCACAGTACATACTGAATACTACGCACGTTAACATTTAACTTTCAGTCGGTTTAAATGTAGGGTCCTGCTGGGTACCTACACTACCTACACACACATAAAAAAAGTCAAAAGATGCATTTATAGACTTCATAGTGAAAAATGTAAAATCAGTAAATATGAGAAATAAATAATAAAATGAAAGAAAACGCAGGCCTGATTCTTATCAGGGGCTCACGCTTAGGCAGTGCCCGCTGCCGAGTGCGGCCGAGCTGTTCCAGCTCCCGCGATGCAGGAAACCCTTTAGAGGTGCATGGCTGAGTTTCCGCTGGTCTTGAGTTTCTCCGTGGCACTGGCATGGGAGTCACCCCTTAAATACGACTGGTTGCGGGGCGGCATCGTCCCTGCCCTACCTCTCAGAGCCCCCCGGCGTAGGGTTCTGCGGTTTCCGCTCGGGTCCAGCAGCTGCAGCTGAAGGGCCAACATTGGGTCGCTCTAGATCTTGGAAAAGAGTTTTTAAAACCAAGAGCGACCCCAAAGCCCGAAGGGCCGCAACAGAAGGTTCGTCAACGAAAAAGGACACCACATGTCCATTTATACATAACTTACAAATGTCAAATGTCAATGTCATTATTATATATAAATTTACCTAATCATATTCGAATACACATATGTGAAACATCTTCATGACTTATCATCATCATCTTCAGCTTACTAGAAGTTCACTGTTTAATATAAGCCTCCTCCATGGAGTGTTTTCTCGGTCCTATGCCTTCCGTATCTAGCCTCCACCGGCTACCTTCCTCTAGTCATTGGCCCATCCGGCTGTAGGACGTTCCACGCTGCGCCTACCGATTCGTGGTTTCCAGTCCAGGACAAGTCTGCTCCATCGGCCATCGATCCTGCGACAGACGTTACCAGCCCACTGCTACTTCAGCTTGCCGATTCTGCGAGCTATTTCGGTGGCTTTAGTTCTCCTTTCTTTCTCGTTGCGAATACTATCCCTCAGAGAAACTTCGAGTATTGCTCGCTCCATTGCTCAAGTTGACAAGTTCACAAGACAAGTTTAGAATTCCTCAGTGCACTGAAGAACTTTACACTTAAACCGCGCGTGCCACAATTATGCGGAAGAATTTGAAAAATAATAACAACCTTTGTCAGTTGTGTTGTAATAAGTCTTAATTTTATCTTTTTTTATTTTATTATAAGTCTGATCAATAAATTCAACTTTGACGATAAGCTCACGTGCAATTCCACTTGTTTTTTCTATTCCGTGGCTTTCTCGTAGTCCACCAAAGCCACACAATGCAAACAAATCATTTTTCAGATATTATTCCAAAACAATTATTTAAAAAAGTGTATTATTATCACAGAAATGCTTTGCATTCCTTTTTGACCCTAGTGTGTATTATTCACATCTCTTTTATTGCTACTCATGTGCATCCCCCAATCTTCATTGAACAATGTACTTACGACATTTATAACCACAGGGGTGCCCGTTGTGAAGATACAGAAGCTTAATTTACGAAGAACAAAACTTGAAGACACAATTACAGACAAGCAAACGAAGAATGAACTATCAGACTCAAACATAATCGGGAACACTCAAGGTGGTACAGTTAAGCCGGTCACAATATCCAAAGAACCTGTCAAATGTGATCAGCGTAGTATAAATGAAGTATATGTCAGCGTAGTTTTAGTCTAAAGAGTACTTTAGTAACACATACTCGTACACACACTGGTGAAAAGCCTTATAAATGTGAAATATGTCAGCGTAGTTTTGTTCATAAGAGTAGTTTAGTAATACATACTCGTACACACACTAGTGAAAAGCTTTATAAATGTGAAATATGTCAGCGTAGTTTTAGTCAAAAGAGTATTTTAGTAAAACATACTCGTACACACACTGGTGAAAAGCTTTATAAATGTGAAATATGTCAGCGTAGTTTTAGTCGTAAGAGTACTTTAGTAAGACATACTCGTACACACACTGGTAAAAAGCTTTATAAATGTGAAATATGTCAGCGTAGTTTTAGTCGTAAGAGTACTTTAGTAACACATACTCGTACACACACTGGTGATAAGCTTTATAAATGTGAAATATGTCAGCGTAGTTTTAGTCAAAAGAGTACTTTAGTAACGCATACTCGTACACACACTGGTGAAAAGCTTTATAAATGTGAAATATGTCAGCGTAGTTTTAGTCAAAAGATTAATTTAGTAACACATACTCGTACACACACTGGTGAAAAGCTTTATGAATGTGAAATATGTCTGTGTAGTTTTAGTCAAAAGTGTAATTTAGTAAAACATACTCGTACACACACTGGTGAAAAGCTGTATAAATGTGAAATATGTCAGCGTAGTTTTGGTCATAAGATTAGTTTAGTAACACATACTCGTACACACACTGGTGAAAAGCCTTATAAATGTGAAATATGTCAGCGTAGTTTTGGTCATAAGATTAGTTTAGTAACACATACTCGTACACACACTGGTGAAAAGCTGTATAAATGTGAAATATGTCAGCGTAGTTTTGGTCATAAGATTAGTTTAGTAAGACATACTCGTACACACACTGGTGAAAAGCCTTATAAATGTGAAATATGTCTGTGTAGTTTTAGTCAAAAGTGTAATTTAGTAACACATACTTGTACACACACTGGTGAAAAGCTTTATAAATGTGAAATATGTCAGCGTAGTTTTAGTCTAAAGAGTACTTTAGTAAAACATACACGTACACACACTGGTGAAAAGCTTTATAAATGTGAAATATGTCAGCGTAGTTTTAGTCTAAAGAGTACTTTAGTAATACATACTCGTACACACACTGGTGAAAAGCTTTATAAATGTGAAATATGTCAGCGTAGTTTTAGTCATAAGATTAGTTTAGTAATACATACTCGTACACACACTGGTGAAAAGCTTTATAAATGTGAAATATGTCAGCGTAGTTTTAGTCAAAAGAGTACTTTAGTAACACATAGTCGTACACACACTGGTGAAAAGCCCTTCAAGTGTGAAACATGTCAGCAAAGTTTTAGTACAAAGGGTGGTTTAGTCACTCATAGTCGTATACACTGGTAAAAAGCCTTACCAAGTATACAAAAATGTCAACGTAGTTTTAGTGATACTACACTAAATAACAGACGTAAAGGAAATCCTTACATCCTCCACAATAAAATACTTTTGATACAGGGAAATTGAAAATATACCGAAAACATCACCCGGAATAACATTTGTTCTACGACTTTGAACTCAACTAAATAACGTAGCCAAAAACAATTTGTGTTTTCGTTTATTTGAAGCACGGAATAATAAAAACAAGAGGAAGTGCCCTTAGTCTTACTTAATACTGGATCCAGTGTCGCCAAACTCACACATTTGCAAATTAAAATGTACTTGCAATACACAGAAAACGATGATATAATTGGCTACAAATTATAAACGCAACTTTGACGAAAAGCTTATTTATTGTTGTTTGAAATTAAACCGTAACACAACTTACGAACGTTGCTATTATTTGGCATGTGACGATGCACAGCATCTGTGAGAGAGGGCGCTGTATACTTCCCGTTTATTATCAGCCAATCGCAGCTTTGTTGGCGTCACATCCTCGACCAATCAGCGCAGAGTTCCGGTAGTCACGTGGTCCCAGAGCGGGGTCGCTAATGGCGGCCCGTCTTGGCTCATAGCGTCGTTACTTCCCGAATTGTAACATCTAGTTTATTTAAACTCTTGTTTCAAATTTTGAATTCAATTTCAACTTTAATATAGTTTTAAATAATCTTAAAACAATTAATATGAGCGAAAATCAGATTAATAGTGCAATCATTGTGAATAATCGTGAGTCGGAGCAAGAAGAGGAGGTAGGCAACGGATCAATGTCTACATCGAGCCGTAAACGCCTGCGAACATCTAGCAATTCCAGCTCATCGCGATCTGATTCTTCATATTCCGAGGTAAAACGACAGAAGCGGGAATTTGGTGAGTCATCAGATATTTCAAATCTTGTTAACCAAATGACTGCGCTGACTAATATATTGATGCAAAACGTATGTACACCCGGTTCGGACCCGGTTTTACATAATCCTTCGGTGCATGAGCCAATTCCTGGACCTAGTTGCTTGGTACCTTTTGACTTTTGTTTGAATCGTCCTCCGGCGGCTACCAATGTAGTAAGTGGTGTTCCACGTTTAAATTTAAGCGTTGTTAACACAGTCCTGAAGGATCCTAAAGTGCCTCGGGCTAACCCCGATCACGTGAAGCGACTCGAAGTCCTTCAAAAATTCGGCGACTCATCGTGGAAGGATGTGCGATACGTGGAGACACTGAAAATTCACAATGCTACACCGGGCTTTGTAGAACTCGAAATCAATGATGAACTTCGACAGTTTGTTAAGGGCAAGGATTATGCGGCAAATTCAGAGAGATTGATAGCAGGCCTATGCAAGGCGTTAATCTCACAGCGCGAGTTACTTAACCAATGCTTACAACAGTTTATTGACTGGGCAGCCTCTCCGGATGCTTTACTTACCGCCTCTAGCATCTATGATAAAATGGCGGAATCATTCCTACCCTCGTCAAAATTTCATAAAATTAGCGAAGAAATCATGCAGTTAGTATGCGGAAAACGTGCGGAATATATTGAAAATCGCCGGGAGCGTATCCTAGGCGAAATACCTAATAAAAACCTTCGGGATGGTTTGCGTAAGATCCCTCCGAGTTCTAGCTGTTTATTTGACGAGAATCAACTGCGCGCTTACATTTTAAGTACGGGAGGCATAGAAAAATGGGTGCGCCCTTGGTTCGGTACTGAGAGAGATCAAAATAAGGGTACTCCTAAAGTAACAAGCAAGCAAAATAAAAAATTTCGCGAGTTACCACCAAATAATAATAACACTTCCTTTCGTCAAAAAGATAACGATTGGAGCTTCAGAAAAGGAAAATCCAACGCGACCTCTTCCAAGCAGTTTAATAGGAACAAAAAGTTTCACAAAAAGGACCCTCAACCGAATAAAAATAAATTTGACAAATGACTTACAGCCACAACAGTTCTACGGAGGCTGTCTCCGAGCGTATCGGAGGCAGTGGCAGATTCTTCGGGTTCCGGGGGCCCTTCTCGAAATGATTACGGGAATGCGTCTGCCATTTACCTCCAAACCACTGCTTATACGTCCGTCAATACGAGCCCTTCACCGGTTCAAGACCTCGCAATCACCAGAAATGTCAAACCAGATACAGAACCTGTTGGATCAAGGCGTTTTAGAAGCTGTGGATCGACGTACTGCTGGCCCGAGCTTCTTCTCAACGATGTTTCTCACACACAAAAGCGATGGGTCCAAAAGACCCATATTCAACCTAAAGCGCCTGAATCATCACATCATTCCGAAACCTTTCAAGCTGATTTCCCACTTCCAGATACCCCATTTTTTACAGAAGGGGGACTGGATGGTGAAAAGATCTATCCTCAGCATACTTTCACCTGAGCATCTCGAAGAATCACCGCCGGTTCCTCAGACTAATTTATGGTCAAAAAATATTTCAGATGACCTGTCTACCATTCGGTCTGTCATGTGCACCCAAAAATTTTGCAGCCTTAACCAACTGGGTGGCTCAACACCTGAGGTCCAAAGGTATGAGAGTCCTTGTTTACCTAGACGATTTTCTAATTGCGTGCCAATCGAAGGATCTTCTGCGGTCCCAGGTGCAGTTGTCGCTAAATGTGCTCAAAACTTTGGGATGGACGGTGAATTACGAGAAGTCCGTCACCGAACCGTCTCAAGAGATGGAATTTCTCGGGTTCATTTGGAACACCAAAGAAAACTTCAAGTGTTTACCTCCAAAAAAGATCCAGACAATTCTATGTCTCTCGAAGAGAGTTACCCGAAGGGGGAAAATTTCTTTGAAAGAAGCACAAGTTATCTTGGGCACTCTCAACTTTGCCAACTTCGTCATTCCGAGAGGTCGTCTTCATTGCCGCCGACTTCAGATCCTTTCTCGATCTCTAAAGCATCTCCCGCCTCGCAGACCTGTAGTAATTTCGCCGTCGGTCACAAAGGATCTGAAATGGTGGACCACAACTTTACAAAAGTCCCTAGTTCGAACCAGCCTGCATCCAGAGTTGATTCACCATTTTATGAGCACGGATGCTGCAGATTACGGGTGAGGGGCGCAGTTAGACGATTTTTCGATCTCAGGGACGTGGAGACCAGACCAGAGGCACTGGCACTGCAATCAAAAGGAAATGTTTGCTATAATAGCAGCAGTCAAGCATTTCCGACCTCGCCTACGCGGTCGCCATGTAAACTTGCAATCAGACAATCGCACAGTGGTTTCGTACGTTCGAAAAGAAGGCGGAACACGGTCAGTGGCCTTACTTCGCATGACTTACCAACTTTTGAGCATTCTGGACAAGGGGCGTATCACCATGACTGCAGAATACATCCCGGGGAGACTCAACGATATCGCAGACAGGCTATCGCGCGGAAAACAGACAGCAGAGTGGCATCTACTGCGACCGGGTCTCAGGAAAGTGTTTCGCAGGTTCGGGGTCCCACAGATAGACCTCTTTGCCAGCAGGTACACCAGAGTTGTGAAAAGATATGTTACCAAAGATTGTTCAGACTCATCAGCCCATTTTTACAACGCCTTCAGCCGTCAATGGCTATTTCAGCTGGCGTGGGTGTTCCCGCCTCCAAGCCTGATCCCTCGGGTCCTTCACCATCTAAATTCAGCTCGGGGCATTTACTTAGTGGTAGCTCCAATGTGGAAGAGAGCCTTTTGGTTACCGGATCTCCGACGTCGAGCACTCGACAGACCGTTGAGAATCAACAACCTAGCTGTAGTGCTAATAGATCGGAGCACGGGCCTTCCACCTCCTCAGGTTCAAGACTTGGACCTCTACGTTTGGAAGATAGCGGGTGGGGTAGAGTAACTAGTAATTGGTCGGAAGCAGAAAGGTCCTTACTCCGATCTAGTTGGAGGGATTCCACGCTGAAAACCTACAGACCAGCATGGTCTCGATGGGTCAAATGGTGTCAAAATGACAATTTTGACTTCAACTGTCCTAATAATATTAGTTTGTCAAGATTTTTAGCGTACTTATTCATTGAAAAGAGATTAGCTTACTCAACCATATTGTTACATAAGTCTGTAGTAGTAACCTTTGGAAGACCAACTGAAGGTGAACATTTAAAGTCACACTTTTTAGTGCAACATATCCTTAAAGCTATCTCTCTTCAATCCCCTAGAATAGAGAAATCCCCTATTTGGGACCCAAGTGAACTGATTGCCTGGATGCAGAATAACCCTCTTAATAACATTACATTGTTCAAAGCATCGCGTCGATTGGCTTGTCTTTTGTTACTGGCATCAGGAAGACGCGTCCATGACCTCACCCTTCTTAGGGTCTCATCAGATTGCTATATCGATCGGGGTGACCACGTCATCCTATATCCAGCGTTTGGGTCAAAAACAGATACGGCTGCGTACAGGCAATCAGGCTGGAAGTTGTCTTGTCATTCTAACGAAAGCATATGTCCAGTTATTTGGTTAAGAAAAGTTTTAGATTTAGGTAGACAGAGACGTACAGCTAAATGTAATCACTCACTGTTTGTATCAATTAGAGGCCCCTCGCAAAGTGCATCACGGACTGTTATAGGTAATTGGATAAAAAGTTTATTGAAAGATGCAGGTATTTCCGCATCTCCTGGAAGTGTACGCTCAGCTGTAGCTTCTTTGAACTGGTACGAAAATCTTCCAATAGAAGATATTCTGTCTCGTGGTAATTGGCGCAGACCGAATACCTTTGCTAAATATTATTGTAAGCAGATCATAGGTAAAGTTGACACTTCACCGAATACGAGTAATCTCTCGAATAATTTTGAACCCATATGAATATAGTTGACTACAATTGACAACCCTTTCTATTTTAATAATTTCTTATAATGTTAATTATGTTAAATGTTAAACCTTTGCTAAATATTATTGTAAGCAGATCATAGGTAAAGTTGACACTTCACCGAATACGAGTAATCTCTCGAATAATTTTGAACCCGTATGAATATAGTTGACTACAATTGACAACCCTTTTTATTTTAATAATTCTTATAATGTTAATTATGTTATAATGTTAATAAGTTTTTTATTATTATTATTATAATGATAAAATATGATTGGTAAGATACTTAAATTGAACTATAACTGTACCTAGAAATACATAGTGCTGATGGATAAATACAGATCTCTACGCTGATTTGTGGTTTTATTTTTCAGTAATTACTATCACATTCTCACATAGCGTCGTCGTGGTCACCAGGAGTTATAAACACGTCTCTCACAGATGCTGTGCATCGTCACATGCCAAATAATAGTGCAAGTTTTACACAAAAATAAAACTTGTATTATTAAGCAGAGACGATGCACAGCATTCATTCAAGGGCACCTGGTGAGAGACTTCTATGAGCCAAGACGGGCCGCCATTAGCGACCCCGCTCTGGGACCACGTGACTACCGGAACTCTGCGCTGATTGGTCGAGGATGTGACGCCAACAAAGCTGCGATTGGCTGATAATAAACGGGAAGTATACAGCGCCCTCTCTCACAGATGCTGTGCATCGTCTCTGCTTAATAATACAAGTTTTATTTTTGTGTAAAACTTGCACTATTATTTTACATGTCAAAATCACTAAAGAGATTTTTTCCATCTAACAATCCAATTCGAGCAATGTCCAACGAGTTCAGCTATTCGACGCTAGAGAGCGCTGTTACCAAATTACTTAACATGACATCTATTGTTACTGTAAATAGATGTCATTTTCGCATGCAACTGTTATTTATTTTTCTATTCAATGAGAGATGTGGTCAAGTTGTCGATAATTTGTACAATGTAAGAAATATAATTACCTACAGTGTTTAAATTGATCTTTTTAATGTACGTAATGGATCAAAAATGACGATTAATTAATTATGTATGCGTATATTCACATATTTTTATGCGATAGGTACCTTTCATTGAGTCCGTAATATGATTGTATGTAGAAAATTGATTGACGTCCCAATGAAATGACGCATTATTTTAGACATGACAATATCTTTTTTAATTACATGACAGTCTTTTATAAACATAATTGACATCTGAATTTTTGTGAAGATAAACTCTATAGGTACATGTAAGTATATAGGCCTACGTCTAACCGCGACTGAATGACTATTTGCCAGAATATAGGTATAAGGTTTTTAAAACTCATTCTTTCAAATTCGTACTTTTATTTATTAAAAATAAAGTTTGGTGGTTTAAAAACATACCTACATGTTATTGTTTTATCGACACGAACTATTTGCATTAATGTGTCGCATCCCTAAACGAGTAGCGTCGAAGTTTCTAGAATTTATACCACGTAAAACGATTACAGTCAAGACAGCGAGCAAGCTAATTTAGACTTTAATGAATAAACATAAGGTAGTTTTTAGTTCGCATCAAAGTAAAAATATGGTATTGTCAATAAAAATCGATTATATTAAAATATATGAAAGTTTTATACTTTTTGGTGATACGATATACCTCTGCAAGAAACATTCTTTGCCCTGCTATCATTTTTGCATGTAAAAATTGCACAATAAGGCATGGTTGTATTTTTTTTCCTTACGTGCGATATTGCGAGATATGTCACGTCGTTGCAAGTAGTTTATCTCGACTGGACCAATGTTGATCATTTCCACATAATTGTGCCACACGTTCGATGGCTGCGTGGCACTTCCCCTTGTTTTTATTATTCCGTGATTTGAAGTCTGTAATATTTACGTATACTACGCGCGCGCACCCACTAAGTAGTTGAGGTAGGCACAGGCACAGCTGATTTGCTCAACTTTGTCAATAACAAAGTTGCAAGCAAGTTGTTTGTCGCAAGCAAACAAAATTGAGTAAAATAATTAGTAGGCAACATAGGTAGGTGTAGGACAACCTATACAAGCGACGTGATATTTTTTGCCAAGATCATCGGCCAATAGCTCCAAAAATAAGTTTTCACATGTTCTTTACAAACTGTCATAGACTGTCCGCCTAGAATCAGTACTAACGGTTTAACACGGTTATGTTGCATCAACACTTAGTTATGGTATTATGTTTTGGGGCAACTCAGTCAATAGAGAACTTGTATTCAGAGCTCAAAAAAGATGTATCAGAGCGATGTGTGGCCTAAATAGCGACGACAGTTGTCGACCATATTTTAAAAATGTAAATATTCTTACCCTACCCTCATTATATATCTATGAAACGAATGTATTTGTTAAAACGAATATGTCGCAATACAAAACGGCTTCGAAAAGTTACTATAGAAGATTACGTGACAAAAATAAGCTGGAGCTCGAGATTTCACGTGGTAAAACAGCATTAATGAATAAAAGTAATTCTGCATGGCCGTAAAAATATTTAACAAGCTGCCGGAGACTAAAATCGCTTAATCTGGACAAATTCAAAAGTGCACTATTTAAAATTTTAATAAAAAACTGTTACTACTCGTTAAAGGACTATTTCGATGACAATTCTATAATTCCTCCTTCAGATAATAAACATTAGGCATTGAGACATTTTTGAATACCTAATTATACTGACATTCTAAATACCTATTTGATTGATTTACCTACTACTCACTTGATTTGACATTCTAGCATTTATCTGAAATTTGATTAATTGACATTGTTTAATTTTTATTTCTTTTTTCGAATTTAGCATTCAATAATTTATTATTTACTTTTATGCCTCATAAAACCACCGGAAAAACATTAGCTATCTTAAGATGTAATGTTTTACCCTTTGACATTTTTGTTTTAATTCAGTAACTGACATCACAATATATATTTTTTTAAACAACATTTGTATGCCTAATGGCAAAGCATGGGGAAACTATTTTACTAAATTTAAATATTGTAACATCTCACACACTGTGTAACCTATCTTTACAAATAAAAATTCTGGTTCTGATTCTGTATAATATCGTTCACAATAACTGACTCTATTGAGTTCACAAGTAAAAAAAATTGACGGAATTTGTGAAAATCGAAGGGAACAAACCAAAAATTTGTCAAAGTAGAAATAACGAAGTTACTACGAGGGTTTTAAGTTGGCCGCGCGAAATGGTAAAAATTATTGAAACGACTGCTGTCGATCAAAGGAAAAATCTAGAATCTCTCCTACGAAATCTGCTAAGTCGCAAAATCCTCTCACGAGCTTGGGGTTACCCGCCTCGCTTACAAATTCCCTCCTAGCTTCCGGCATGAAAAATTCCTTCCTATTCTTAAATTTTAAAGGCTAACAAATATTACAACAAATAAAGCTGACTCCACTGAAATAATATAACAAGATAACTTCTAGTGAGAAACTGGAGTGATACCAAATAAAAGACGTTTCAGTTAACAACAAGTGTTTCCCCAACTGTGGAGAAGTTGCAACGCTAGAGGACTCGATATTCGTCTGGCAACACTCGCTCTGCGGCTTGCCATTGGACAAGCTTGTCATTGGCGGATGATCTTGGCGCGTTCCTGAATCTGGGACAGGGATCTTTGAAAGTCTTTTTGTGGATTTTAATTCGGGATAGTTTCAACAACCTGGTGTAAATTATTTCTCAGTTTTAACACTTTATTCGTCTGCAGTGAATGTAAAAAAATTACTAATAGCGTAAAAGGGGCGGACCCCCGGATCTGACATTTGACTGAGTTGCATTAATTTTCTCGCCTTAGCGTATAATGCTACTCAGTCAAATGTCCGATACGGGGGTCCGCCCCTTTTACGCTATTACTTATTTTTTTATATTCAAATAATTAACACCAGGGTGTTGAAACTATCCCGAATTAAAATCCACAAAAAGACTTTCAAAGATCCCTGTCCCAGATTCAGGAAACGTTGCAAAACACTACGTTACACTATTTGTATCCATTTTCTTACCTATGGTTTTCTATAGGTGTAACCAGAATTATTATTTGCATTGGGTATTTGATTTGTTGATTTTTGAAAAAAAAACTATTTGTATCCATTTTCTCACCTATGGTTTTCTATAGGTGTAACCAGAATTATTATTTGCATTGGGTATTTGATTTGTTGATTTTTGTAAAAAAATATTGATGTTTCATTGAATGAATGAATGAATGAATGAATGAATGAATGATATATTTATTTACAAGAATATAGGTAGGTAACATAGGTTCTTATGGTTCATATTTTCTTCTAAATGGTTTTGTAGAGGTTTCAAAGAATTTAATTTAATTTCTAGATTTTTTGTTAAGTATCTTTATATTTTTGTTGATTATGCAAGCTGTAATAAACATAGGTAATAAGTAATTAGGTACCTACACGGAATAGAAAAAAAAGAAGGACTCATGCCTTACGCACCCATTTACATCATAGTCACGGACTAGGAAAAAGAGGATTCCGCGCCGAAACTACCGACTACCGACCGTACCGTTTTATGTGTCCGGCGTACTTTAGTTTATTTTAGTTTCTTCACTTGATATGTGTGGCGTGGGTAATTATTGAAATGTACAGGTTTTTAAAATGATGTCCAATATACCTAATTGCTAGTCTCCAGTAAGAGGGATTCCCAAATTAAATCGAAATGATGTTTACCCTGGCCGAGTATTATGAGCTAACATCATTTCTGAGTTTACATGCGCTGAAAACTGTTCTGAGGGTAAAACGTTATGTCCTTCTAATGAGGTTAATATGTCGAATAAATGGATGTTCACACCGCTATATTCTAAACTCATAGATATCCGAGAGATATGCCTTCATTACATATTTGTTAAAAAAAAAGTGTCACCTGTTTTCAACCCACTTCAAAGAGAAGGAGGTTCATACTTTTGTTTTTTTTTTTTTTGCTATAAGTATTTGTTACGCGTTTTCTCCGACAAATGTAAATCGATTTTGAAAATTATTTTTCTAATGGATAGGGTATACCTCAGGGGTAGTCTCATATAAATGTTATCGAAATTGATTCAACACTTTTTAAAAAATCAATTAAATCCCAAATAATAATACTTAAGTAATTCATAATATTGTAATAGTTTCTTCAATCTTTGGAGTACCTTTGTTTTACCTCTGTTGCCGTTTAATGGATTTGGATGATAAGAAAGTACTAAAAAATTGTTAAATAAAAAGCTCACTGTGTTGTCGGGTTCGTCCGACTCGTTTCGATGACATACGGCCACCTTTCTCAAGGAGTTCCACAGGATGACACACCGCCCGTCGCGTTCCTGCGGACACTGCGCGCGGCCGCGCGTTGCGCCCGCGCGGACAACTGCGGCGGTGGCGGGGGTGGCGCGGGCGAGGGTAGAGTAAAGTAAAGTAAAAGTAGAGGTGGTAGAGGTGGCGGAAGAGTATCTGACCAAATCATCACTTTTTTGTTCCTCCTCTGTATCGGGTCTCACCATATTAAGCAGTGGCTTCTATGATGGAGATATGGACCAACCACAGTCTCTATTAAAGTTAGGGCGTCGACTTATTTCAATAGCCTCACGTATTTTCCACCGAACACAGAACTTCTCTCCCGCTAGTACGGAGGCTTTGTCCACCACCACCCCCGCCACCGCCGCAGTTGTCCGCGCGGGCGCAACGCGCGGCCGCGCGCAGTGTCCGCAGGAACGCGACGGGCGGTGTGTCATCCTGTGGAACGAAACCGACAACACAGTGAGTTAATCCGTTGTTCTCAATCTATAATGTGTAACAATACTCACGTTTCGTTTAATGAAAAAATAAGAAGCTTATTACAAAAAAGACAACCGCCTTCAAAATCTAAAAAGTGATAAATAACTTATACCATATTAAAGACATTTAAGACATCAACCAAACAAAGCCAGTTATGTGTGTACTGTGCTAAAGTTATTTATTAGTTTTTAGATTTTGAAGGCGGTCGTCTTTTTTGTAAAAATGCTTTTTTTGTTGTCACAAAAAATGTAGACATACATTGTTAAGTCGATTGTATTTGTAAGGTGTGGACTATATGTAGATTTTTGATCATTCAATAAAACTCTTATGTACTAATAATAATTGCTTCATTTATTTTCATACTTGCAGGTTTACAATAGTTCAAACTTTAGTTCGTATCGAGGGAGGATTGCATAGGTATGCATAACAGAGGGTTTTTTTCTTTGTCTCGGATTGACATCTCGCAGGTCAACCTAGGAGGTTGTCGGCTGCTTAACCGGACTTTCCTGTGGTGCCTTAAAAATAATTATTTTTAGCGCCTCCAGCCAGGGCAAAATAACTTACAAACTAAGCGACTACACGCTAAGGGCAACCCCTGTGGGGTACGAACCTCGGCTTAGGGCGTCGCTGGGAGAAGACAGCAAAGGGACAGACTGGATCAGATTTCCATTATTTAGGGACGAATTTAAAGCTACAAGCTTAGCGGCGCGGGCTGGCACGAGCAAGGGTCGGGGAGGGCACGCACGAGGTAGTCGCGGCGGGCCTCGGCGGCGAGGACGGAATGACGGTGGTCTGTGTCTGTGTTTTCTAACTGTACTGGTGGCCTTATTGCTCTCCTGGAGAAGAGTAATAGCATCGTCAGGGTCGGACAGAGTATGTCTCGGTCGTCGAGTCTTACTAATACGGGAGGGGGGTGTACCGGGCGGCCGATACGATCAAAGGGTTAGGTACGATTCAGACCGACTGGCTCGCGTCGCGCAGCATCGGAACGGAGCCGAACGCGTCGTACGCACTCCAAGCGTAGAAAGAAATTAGTTTTTCTTCCGTATCCATTTTTAAAACTGTCGCTTGAAGAACACAACTTGAATAATTCGCTAGTTGCTGCACCGTAATCTCCGTTCGTATTCCACGACGCGATTGGATGCCGACAGCACCGTTCGGAGCCGGTTGCGGCCGGTCGGCCGTCGCAACGCGTCGCGGGATGCCGACGGAGGTAACTATGCGTAAGTTGCATGCAAATATGAACTGTAATTACTGTTGATACATTTCAATGTTCTTTATCGCAGTGTAAAATGCCGCCCGGCCCGGCCCGTTGCGAGCCGGTTGGTCTGAATCGTACCTTAGAGTGCTTCTCAGCAGTGTCGAAAAAGCGCTTGGCGGAGCGTTCCATGAACTGCTGGATGGTGGGTATTTTTAAATCAAGATGAAGGTTTTCGTTGCGAAAGTAAAAAGGGGCTCCTGTGATTCTTCGCAAGAAACGGTTTTGGAGGGTCTGCATCCTATGGAGACTGTATGGTTTTGCGCGTGCGAATACAGCACAGGCGTAGTCATGATGGGACGAATGCACGCCGTGTAAATGCGCAATTAATTGCACTTGAGTGACAATTTTCTGCGTGCATTCAACATGAAGTAGAGCCTACCGAGAGCGAAATCGGGGCGCGAACGCACCGTCTTTATGTGCTCACCGAAAGTAAGATGGTGGTCCAGAATCACACCTAGGTAGGTACTTGGCTTGCTCTTCCCAAGGGATAGGCTTACCGAACATGGTTATCGGACTTGGAAGGGAGGAGGACGAACGCGGTTTGGAAAGGAGTACTGCCTGACTCTTGATGGGATTTACCTCGATTCTCCCTTTTTGGAAATAAGCGCCTAAGGTTTTTGCCGTGGATTGGAGGGCACGAGCTATGCAGTCTGTGTTGCGACCCGAGTAATAGATGGCCGTGTCGTCAGCGAATAGAGCCAACTGGGCCTTTTTATCTTTGGGGATGTCGCTGGTGAACAGCGTGAAAATGAGGGGGGATACTACGGAGCCCTGAGAGACGCCAGCGCGTATCGGGTGGGGTGACGAGAGCGCACCCTCAGTGCGTTGTTCACAGGAAGCAACGCTGTTCATACAAATTGAAGCAATCTTAAATTCCCGCCCGCTGACTCCTCTCTCGTCCAATTGTACTGATCCTTCTCTGACCCCAGGCCACTTCCTTATTGGGAGACCACTTATGTCTATTCCAACGAAGCACATCACCGCTACCAGACCCAATAGACACGAGCTCCTCGAGAAGATAAGGCAGCACTTTTGGGAGAGGTGGAGCCGGGAGTACATCTCTGAGCTGCAGCAGCGCACGAAATGGCGCACTAGACAACAAGGACTCACCAGCGGGGACGTAGTTGTACTAAAGGAAGACAACTTACCGCCATTTTAATGGCGACTGGGGCGCGTGTGTCGCCTCTATCCAGGAGCCGACGGCGTCAGCAGGGTAGCTGACGTCACTACTTCAAGGGGCATTATACGAAGGGCTGTAAATAAATTATGCCTTTTGCCAACTTCAGAATCCACTGATGACAACCAAGCAGAGAGGGCCGCTTCCCCCTTGGGACCTCGTCTTGAAAGCCAAGGCTTTCAACGCGCCGGAGGATGTCCACGCATCATACGCGTGTACCAGTAGCGGCAGGGGGAGCGCGGGCGGAGGGGCCACACAGCTGATCGGGTCAACGGCCGCGCCACCACTACTCGCCTACAAATTCGGTCCTCGGCGGACGTACCGTGCGGTCCTTATAAATTAAATTGTAACCGAAATTCACGTTAATTAAATTATTTATTATAAAAGCGAGTCATATTTATTCATATCTTCAACAGGCATACTTACTGGTGACTTGTGCACATTGGTCAAATCACCTAACACGTGTTGGGTGATTTGACCAATGTGCACAATGTGTGATAAAGATGAAAGACTTGAGAGTTATTTAAACACAGAAATACACTTGAAAATCCGAAATAGCTTTGAAATTAATCCTTTTCAGTCTAATGAAAACTTTCTTATAAGTAAATTAAAACCTCAACTGTCAAGTTAATGATCCTATAAACGTTAACTGGCGCTTGTTCAACATACAATTAAATTAAAGCCTGGTTTGTCATTTTTTTTAGGTAAACAAAGGGAAGGGGCATTAAAGGCAAATAATGTTTCGTGCAACACTTAAATGGGTCATTAGTATCTTACGTTTAAATATATAAAGAACATTTTTGACTCAACTAAGTGTGAGCCTGCTTATAAGTTACTGGTTCTAATGTTTAAAGGACAATGCCAGAAACTCTATAGAACTTTGCCCCACTCAATAAAAGTCATGTGCAATATATATAAAAGGCAAAGGTGACTGACTGATGTATCAACGCACAGCCTAAACCGCTGATCGTAGAGACCTGAAACTTGAAGGGTGTGTTCTTTGTATGACGTAGGCATCCACTAAGAAAGGATTTTCCGAAATTCTACCCCTAAGGGTGTGAAAAACGGGGGCAAAGTTTGTTTGGGACAACGTGATTCCTTGGTCCAATCTACTTCAAATTTCGCATAAACATTCTTTAACAGAATTGATGGAAGATAGGTTTCGTATTTTATTGAAATTCACCACATAACGGAGTTAAAAATGGGTAGAAAGTTATTTTGAGGGTGATTTGCATCGAAGTTGATATCAATACTCCTTAGTGCTTTTGATTTAAATACATTTTATTTTGACACATGTCATGTTTGAAAACTCAACTCAAAATAAATATTATTACCATATTATTATCTAGAATAATAACGCACATATTTTATTACTCTGTGATTATTACATGATACTGCAGAAGAATTACATATAATTGTTAATACATTAAATTAAACGATTATAAAAATAGTGTGGCGAAGAGAAACACTTCCAAAAATTTTCGAAAATTCCTAATCGTCATAGACATTTGTTTGTTTTGTGGAATTGCAAACCCAGTACTTTTGTAGGAGAAATATCGGCATCATCTGTCCGAAGACTTCTTGCGAGTTTTGAGATCAACTACTAAAGGTGGCATTGAATACAATGAGAAACGTATTCTTAACAATTCTTACTTCTCTTCAAATCGTCGTCGTTTACATCGGCGTCATTCCTGTGGTCAAGTTTGGGTTACCGGCCCCGCAATCATTGGCACATTAAAATCGTGGAATACACTGCCGAAACCAATTACGATCCAGGTGCAATGAGTACTATCGTAAATAACCACGTCAGCGTGTTCAAACCAAGATATGATGGGTAGCGTCACAGTTCTGTTTAGTGGCGATTTCCGGCAGACGCTGCCTGTGGTGACGCGAGGAACTAGGGCTGACGAGGTAAATGCATCGTTGAAACGATCAACGGTCACGAGTTTATAAATCCCGCTTGACCATCAATATGCGTGCTCAGCTTGGAGGCAATTCACGTGTTCAAGAATTCTCCGATGTTCATTTAAAAGTTGGTGATAGCTCTCTACCAGAGGAGAGACGGCAGGTGGATCTAACAGAGACTCTTGGTATTGTACTATCTACAATAGAACAACTGATTCATGTTTTGTACAGCGACATCAGTCAAATACCGCATCAACAGATTTTGGGTGTGTGAACAGGCTATTATAACACCCAAAATTGATCAAGCTGCACCGATCAATAAAAGTATTTTGTTTCTCTCAAATTGAAGGGAGATAAGTAGTATACATCTCAATGAACACTGTAGTCGAGCAAGATGACGCCACACGTTACGCCGTAGAATTTGGAATAGAATTTTGCTTACGTCAAGTGGACTTCTAGCGCACATCATCCAGCTGAAGGTCGGTGTACCTATTATTTTGTGTAACAGAAATCGGCTCGAAGTCGTCTGTCTGCAGAGAAATATCATTGAAGCTGACATTGTAACAGGTTGTGGCGTTGGTGAGAGTGTTTATACCACGTATACCACTGATTCCCCACAATTACCCCTTCCAATTCAAGCGTGCGCAATTCCCTGTGAGCGTGTGCTTTGGCATGACTATAAACAAGTCTCAGGTCGGTCGGTGTTTGTCACACTGAAGGCTGCGGTTGTCGATCTCAGGACCAGCTGCTTTGCCTACGGCCAACTATACGTCGCTTGCTCTCGCGGAGTCTCGCGTCACCAGTCCTGACTTTCTGTACATTTTGACTAACGGCAAAACTACAAATATAGTTTACAGAGAGGTTTTATAAATATATAGCTAAGGTTCCTTAATGTGTTTTCTTCTTCACAAACATATTTGGGTTTGGAGTTTCAACATTTGTTGTGTACGTATGTGTAATAAAATAAAAGTATATTTGTATAATAACATACTGTATACTGCAGTAAGTATAATATTATACTGTAGCGGTAGCGCGACCTCTGCGCGCCGCCATCCTGAAAGCATACACATGCGTCCTTCCACCACGGAGCGCGA
Source organism: Charanyca ferruginea (assembly GCA_947361185.1). Lineage (NCBI taxonomy): Eukaryota > Metazoa > Arthropoda > Insecta > Lepidoptera > Noctuidae > Charanyca > Charanyca ferruginea. The sequence goes on along the minus strand of OX376081.1, from coordinate 2,438,937 downwards.
ACGCAGACTAAAGCGCCCCTTAGAAGCGCGGGATATTTATGGTTTGACCCGCGGAGTGAATCGCGACCGCGATCGATCTAAATACTTCGGAATCCTGCGCTCTGATTGGTTGTACATATTTTAGCATTTAGGTATATCACTACGCATAGGTTTAAGTTTGTAATATAATAGGGCTCATTTTATTTTAATAAATCATTCCATTTTCTACACTCGCTCGGTGTTGTCATTTACCCATAAACTTTATACTAGAGGACACTCGCCTCTAAATTGGTGACCCGACAATCCTGAATCAAGACGCCTACCTTCAGATACTTCTAATAGTGAAGAACCGTCGAGATCAAGTGAAACAGCATCATGTCAAGGGATAATGCCGAAGATTTCTGTGACGCCCAAGGAACCGTGACAGCGAAGAGCGACGTGGCTACGGTATCATTACCAGCACGAATACCACCTTTTTGGCGCCAAAACCCCCGTCTCTGGTTCGCACAATTTGAAGCCGCCATCGCTGCCAGTAAAATCGGAGAAGAACAGAGATTTAACCTCGTCGTCACACAGCTGGGCTACAACGATTTAGAACAGATTGGCGATATCATCCTCAATCCACCTAGTTCTGGCAAGTACACCGCACTCAAGAACAGGCTGATATCAACATACCAGGAATCAGACCATCGCCAGCTACAGAAATTACTCGGCGGCCTCGAACTCGGCGACCAGAAACCTACCCAGCTACTTCGCAAGATGCGTGATTTGAGCGGGAAACTCCTAACAGATGAAGCACTCCAAGTCATGTGGCTCAACCAGCTGCCCACGCAAGTCCGCGCCGTGCTCTCTGTGAACACCGAATCCACGCTCGAGATACTAGCTGCAATGGCCGACAAAATGATGGAGCACTTCGAGCCAGCATCAGTCGCCGCAGTCTCCACCGCAACCACGTCAAGTCAACGCGAAAGCCAACCGAATGCTGCATCCATGACGAACTTACAAGTCGATTTGTTATCAAAACAAATCGAAAAATTATCACTCGAGATCGCTGACCTACGCACGAGTCAACAACAGCGCGCGGCGTACCCCCGCCGCCCTCGCCCCCGTTCCCGCCACCAGTCCGCGTCGCGGCAACGCAGCGGTTCGCGCCAAAATTCCCGCGCGCCAAGCAAGCCGGGCGACGCTGATTGGCTGTGTTGGTATCACCACCGATTCGGAGAAGAAGCTCGCAGGTGTGAGTCCCCGTGTGCAACAAAGAAGCGGGAAAACTAGAACATACATCGACTGTGGCGGGAGTCGATGTTAATCAACGAAGCCACCGCCTATGCATCACCGACATTAACAACAGAGAGAAGTTTCTTGTCGTCACCGGAGCCGACATATCTGTGTTAGCAGCAAGAAACAAACAATATTTGAAGCCGACAGAAAACACCTACAAATTATTCGCAGCGAACGGCACAGAAATATGTACCTACGGAGAGCGTACACTCGAGCTCAACTTAGGTTTACGTAGAAAATTCAGATGGACATTCGTCGTCGCTGACGTGAAGACATCGATACTGGGCGCAGATTTTCTAGTAAATCACAAATTACTAGTCGACTTACATCACCGAAGACTAATCGACCGCGTTACCGATCTCAGCGTTAACGCCGTCCAAGTACAGTCAACTGAAGAAACCGTCTACATAATCGACCGTAACCACGCCTATCATGACATCCTGAAGAAGTATCCAGACATTCTGCGACCCATGTCACTCAAGACTCCGGCTAAACACGACGTAACACACCGCATAGAAACAACAGGACAACCTATTTACTCGAGGCCACGCCCCCTTCCTCCGAACAAATACAACGCCGCAAAACTCGAATTCGAAAAGATGATGGAGATGGGTATCTGCAAACCTTCGAAGAGTCCATGGGCCAGTCCACTACACGTCGTCAAGAAAAAAGATGGTTCACTACGTGTATGCGGCGATTACCGAAGACTTAACGCCGTGACTGTACCCGACCGCTATCCAATTCCGAGAATTCAAGACTTTACGTACCAACTACACGGGAAAAAAGTCTTTTCAAAACTGGACATGAAGATGGCATATTTTTCTATACCAATCGATGAAAAAGACGCTGCAAAGACCGCCATTATAACACCATTCGGTCTCTTCGAGTTTAACTGCATGACGTTTGGCCTACGCAACTCAGGTCAAACGTTTCAACGTTTCATGCACGAAGTATTACGTGGACTCGATGACATAGTATTTTGTTTCGTCGACGATTTACTTGTTTACTCTACGAATGAAGAAGAACACCAGCGCCACCTACATCAAGTACTTGAACGATTGAACAACTACGGTGTCACACTCAACATCGATAAGTGTGAATTCGGCACGAACAAAATACAATTTCTCGGATACGAAGTCACGCAAGACGGAATCAAACCCACTGAAGATCGCATTCAAGCAATAATCACCTATCCGAAACCAACTACAATACAAGAACTCAGAAGATTTTTAGGCATGATCAACTTTTACCGCAGCTGCCTACCTCATCAAGCCGAACATCAAAACCTACTAAACAAGTACCTACACAATAGCAAAAAGAACGACAAATCACCAATCGCCTGGACGCCTGAAGCCGAACAAGCCTTCGAACAATGCCGCCAAAGCATACTCGAGGCGACCGTTCTGACGCATCCAATACAAAACGCTCCGCTTTGTTTACTTACCGACGCATCTGATACCAGTCTCGGCGCCGTACTTCAACAGAAGGTTGACAACGTGTGGAAACCACTCGCCTACTACTCCAAGACAATGAGCGAGACGCAGCGAAGATACAGTGTGTACGACCGCGAACTACTTGCGATGTACACAGCTGTTAAGAATTTACGTCGACTGATAGAGGGCAATGACCTCACGATCTGCACCGATCACAAACCTCTAACGTACGCGCTTACAAGAACGCCGAGCAGTACCGACACACCAAGAAGAGAGCGACAACTTCACTACATAAGTCAATTCTGCACAAACATCAAGTACATTCATGGCGATAAAAACGAAGCAGCTGACGCGTTATCACGGATATCAGAAGTCGAACTACTGAACTCAACTATCGACTACAACAAACTCGTTCAAGAATATGAAAACGATGCTGAGTTACAAGCTTGCCTGAACAACCCCAAACTCAACTTTACCCGACTGACTATGCCCGGAGTTCAACGACCTATACTATGCGAAACATCTACAGCGAACATTCGACCTTATTTACCATCAACTTATCGTCTTGCCGCCTTCAAAGCGCAACATGAATTAAGTCATCCCGGAGTTCGAACATCAAGAAAAATCATAGCAACAAAGTACTTCTGGCCTTCTATGAACCGGGACATAGCTACATGGGCAAGGGCCTGCATCGGGTGTCAGCGCGCTAAAGTTCATCGACACGTGAAAAGCCCACTCGGTGAATTCCAAGAATCTACTAGGTTCGCACATACTCATCTGGACCTCGTCGGACCACTGCCGCTATCTAATGACTATAGATACCTAGTCACGATGATCGACCGCTGCACCAAATGGCCCGAGGCGATACCTACGCGTGACATCACTTCTGAAACAGTAGCGAAAGCTGTGTACGACGGATGGATATCGCGATTCGGCTGCCCGCTACGAATTGTACATTTATTAGATTTTTAAGATTTGTATATAACTAAAATTGTAATTTAATATTTAAATAAATTTAGTACAGCAAGGTTCTATATTCATTACAATTATTTTCATTAATTTACTTTTCTGTACATGGGTGGGGCAGGATCTGGCATTGTCATTTGTTGTAGATAAGAAAGAAACGCATTACCAAAAAAAGTACGAAACTTTCAATTCTTATCTTCTTTCGTTACTGTTTTTTTTACAATTCAAGTTTCACATAGGTACGGGTCCAGTCGCAACAAGACTTTTTTAATTTGTTTGTACTTTTTTTAAGTTTGTCTGTCAGCCATCATTGGCATCGGTGAAGGAATACATTTAATTACGTAGGTACCTAAATATGCATACTATAAGTACTCGTATTTATGTTGTTCACTGTGAGCACCCCCACTGCTCCCCCCGCAAAGACCGTGACTATGAAGGAAGCGAACCGGGCTGATGATGACGGCTTCGTGACGGTGCGAAGGAGGAAGCGCCGGCAGAGCTGTAAGAACCGCTGCGGCAAGGCTCCTACGGAGCCCAACGAAAAACTACGTGCTGCGAAACCGAATACCCCGGTGTATATTTCCCGTCTCCACTACACCACTGACGCGGAAGACATCGTGAAGTACGTACGCCAAAGGCTGAACTACGCGCCGAGAGTGCAGTTGCTGGAGTCGCATCGCAATGTCAACTTAAAGGCGTTTGTGGTGCGCATACCAACATGCTACCTGCATCAGGTGTTGGATGAAAGCTTTTGGCCACAGGATGTGGTATTCCGCCGCTTTCGCGGCCAAGTGCCACCGGAACGTGCAAAGACTTAGTGCAACTAAGTGATACTAACATAGTTTTAAGTTTTATTTACTAACACAATTGTTATATTGTTATGTATACTTAAGTTAAGGTATTTTTCTATGGGTCTTTGTTACCTGAAAATAAATGGTTTTATTATTATTATTATATACACAATTTGAAAAAGTTCAATGTGACTACAATTCACAAACTGCAACTCACCTTTCAGCTAATAGTCCTAGAAAAAGAAAGCTTAAAAAGGATGTTCTTGAGTGCAGAAAAAGGCTAAAAACCATGGCTGCACCAGAAACTGATGATAAGTTGTATAACTTTTTTTAACTAAGTACTAGCTGATGCCCGCGACTTCGTTCGCGTGGATATGTCGGTGTACCGACACAAAACGTTTTACAGAATGATAAACACCAATTTTCATGGTTTAAACTACAAAAATGACGATTTTCCGTACATACTTTCATCCCCTAATTAACTCCCTTAGGGGTTAAATTTCGACAAATCCTTCCTTATTCCTTGTCTACATTTTATAGGGAACCTCTTGCAAAATTTCAGCTTTCTAGGTCCAAGGGTTTGGGCTGGGCGTTGATGAGTCAGTCAGTCAGTCAGGACATTTTATTTTAACTTGATTACACTTTCCATAATAAATCTCAACTCTTTTTGGCCGAACTTGGCGCCTATTTACATTACATTTTTTGGTGGGATTAAAATGACGTAATTGTCATTTCATGACAAACAGGAAAATTTGGTCATAAAAGACTTGCAAAGAGTTTCAACCAGTGTCTTCAGATTATGAAACAAAAGGCAGATAGACCGTGCGAAACACTGAGAGTGAAGCTAAAAAAGCAAATATAAATTCAAAAACGAGTACCTACAACGCGCTTCGTGCTGTACTGGCACGAGTCAGTATAGCACGAAACGTCGTATCGTTAAAAGAAACAAATAAAAATACAAATACAAATTCAAAAGCGAATACAATCACGAGATTGTAGATATTCACTTAAATTTGTATTTGCTTTTTTGGCTTCACTCTCAGTGTTCCGCGCGGTCTATCTGCCTTTTGTTTCATAATCTGAGCCAGTGTCAATAAAATTCAATAATGTCAATACAGTAGCAACCCTATGAGTCGGTCAAGTTTAGGTAATTATTTTCGAAAATGGCGGGAGCGGCCCTTCTGTATGGGTATTTCTTCGAAATTTGATTCTTCGACTGATCCATATGGCCAAAATTTGATTTCACTTTCAGCTCAGTAACACATGTTCATATGAAAATAAATATACCAAATAACATATTTTTGAATGAGGGACTCTTTTTTGTAAAGAAGTTTTCAAGATATCAACGTTCGAATATTTTGTGCCCAGATGAATCAGAATTTGTTACCGATGAATCAGACACTGTAGAAATAAAAATGAAAAACTTTATGTAGATGGACTCTGTATTAAGAAACTAATCATATTTTAACAACAACAACAATAATATGTTTTTATAAAAACAATTATCAGTCTTTAGTATCTTGGAAAATAAACTGATGAATAAAACATTAATTCTTATAAAACATTTTTAAAACTCCAGTATATAATTGTATTATCTAATATATATAAATCTCCTGTCACGATGTTTGTCCGCGATGGACTCCTAAACTACTGAAGCGATTTTAATGAAATTTGTACACCGAGTGCAGTTTGATCCAACTTGAAAGATAGGGTAGGTGTAGGGTAGGTGTAGGGTAGGTGTAGGGTAGGTGTAGGGTAGGTGTAGGGTAGGTGTAGGGTAGGTGTAGGGTAGGTGTAGGGTAGGTGTAGGGTAGGTGTAGGGTAGGTGTAGGGTAGGTGTAGGGTAGGTGTAGGGTAGGTGTAGGGTAGGTGTAGGGTAGGTGTAGGGTAGGTGTAGGGTAGGTGTAGGGTAGGTGTAGGGTAGGTGTAGGGTAGGTGTAGGGTAGGTGTAGGGTAGGTGTAGGGTAGGTGTAGGGTAGGTGTAGGGTAGGTGTAGGGTAGGTGTAGGGTAGGTGTAGGGTAGGTGTAGGGTAGGTGTAGGGTAGGTGTAGGGTAGGTGTAGGGTAGGTGTAGGGTAGGTGTAGGGTAGGTGTAGGGTAGGTGTAGGGTAGGTGTAGGGTAGGTGTAGGGTAGGTGTAGGGTAGGTGTAGGGTAGGTGTAGGGTAGGTGTAGGGTAGGTGTAGGGTAGGTGTAGGGTAGGTGTAGGGTAGGTGTAGGGTAGGTGTAGGGTAGGTGTAGGGTAGGTGTAGGGTAGGTGTAGGGTAGGTGTAGGGTAGGTGTAGGGTAGGTGTAGGGTAGGTGTAGGGTAGGTGTAGGGTAGGTGTAGGGTAGGTGTAGGGTAGGTGTAGGGTAGGTGTAGGGTAGGTGTAGGGTAGGTGTAGGGTAGGTGTAGGGTAGGTGTAGGGTAGGTGTAGGGTAGGTGTAGGGTAGGTGTAGGGTAGGTGTAGGTAAATAGGCAGGTAAGTAGGTAGATAAGGACAGGACAACGTCTGTCGGGTCAGCTAGTATTATATATAAATCTCCTGTCACGATGTTTGTCCGCGATGGACTCCTAAACTACTGAAGCGATTTTAATGAAATTTGTACACCGTGTGCAGTTTGATCCAACTTGAAAGATAGGGTAGGTGTAGGGTAGGTGTAGGGTAGGTGTAGGGTAGGTGTAGGGTAGGTGTAGGGTAGGTGTAGGGTAGGTGTAGGGTAGGTGTAGGGTAGGTGTAGGGTAGGTGTAGGGTAGGTGTAGGGTAGGTGTAGGGTAGGTGTAGGGTAGGTGTAGGGTAGGTGTAGGGTAGGTGTAGGGTAGGTGTAGGGTAGGTGTAGGGTAGGTGTAGGGTAGTTGTAGGGTAAGTAAGTAGATAGGGACAGGACAACGTCTGTCGGGTCAGCTAGTTGTATTATATGGGAAAGCGAGAAATTTGTTATATAGCAGGAATATTAACTAAGTCCTTATTTTTGCTAATATTTGTAATAATAGGTACCTACAATAAATTCCGGTACTACATACAAGGTTATTAAAGTGCTTTATTATATTTATTCTCTCTGGTTATTATTTTACAATTTACTAGTCCTATTTATTATACTTAAAACCATTCATAAATAAAAAATCACAGGAATTCAAACTTATTCTAATAATAGTACTATTGACATCAGTCTTAGTTATGCAGTCTTAATTATTAATTGGAATTACCAATCATATTAGTGTAGGTATTTATTACTAACACTTAGGTAACAAAAACGAGATCAGCTTTAATTAAATGGCTTGAAAAAAAACTTATTTCAATTATATTTAACTAATAAGTAATAAAGTCAAAGTTAAATAGGAACTAAAACAAATATTTCCTTGGCTTTTTTCAATATCATCCTCTTGTTGACAAGATTTTGAATTTTTGGTGGAAGATGAAATAATCATATCTTCACCAATGGCGTAAGACTCTTTTGTCCGTTTATCATATTGAGGCTTTTAAACACTAAAATATCTCCATCGTCAGAATCTGAGCGATCATCCACGCTTTTCTGATGAACGGTCGATAGAATAGCTCTAATGAGTTTTAGAGCTATAATTTTTTCATAGATTGACGAAGTCTCCATCCAAAAGCTGTCATCATCGGGAAGGTCGAGGTCTTGTTGGGCTGTATCCGAATTAAATAATTATTAATCATTCTTAACTAAGACTAAGACATGTCAAAAATGTCCTATTTAGAACAACTTTATACTCCTGTGATTCTTGAATTAATTATTCAAAAAGTTATAGCTAACTAAATATAATGAAGAAGACTAAAACTACTGACTTGTACACGACAAAAATTGGACAAGGAGGATGACGCAACCAAAAGCGCTGATTACGTGGTGGAGAGGGGAAAAACTAATTAAGGTTATGATTTATATGGGGTTTTGACCATACGAATCAGGCACAAATGAATCAGGATTTTGCCTACAATCATGCATAACTCATCATACATACAGACTTCATTATTGACATTTTCCTACACGAATCTATAACCCAAAAGCATCACATGAAACACAGATTGAAGTTTTAAAAGATTAAAATACATTTTATAAAGTAATCATTGTAATCAGAGTGCCACCTGAACCAAACACAGATGAATCAGATGTTTACCTTCGTAACACCGGGATCTAAGCCAACCAGCTGCATGTCCGCCTTCTAGCTCGTTCGTTGCAAGACTGGCTTCATCCGCGCGGGAAGCCAGACTCTCATTATTATTACCAGAACAAGTACGGTCAAGCGCAGCTTACGCCACATTAATCAGTATTATATGCCGGACACTTCTTCTTTAATTATTTATAAATACGCTAACGTAGTTATAACTAATACACATTTTTTTTGTAAGAGGACAATTCATTTCCTTTCGATATATTTATAATTTATATTGATGTATCAAAAGGAAAATGCGACATCGATCATTTTGTTCCGGAAAATGGCAAACGGACGCGTTATATGAATCAAGAACAACCTTTAAATATTTTTATTGTATACCTAGACAGCAATTATTTAAGTAATATAATTTGTCCCAGTAAGGGATAAAGCTAAACTGTACAATAAAAAAATTGCATACCGTTCTGTTAGTTGGTTACAGAAATATACCCATAGAAATCGAAAATTTTGTTCCTGAAGAACTACCCGTATACTTTATATTTTGTGTCGTACTTAACAGTGGTTAAGTACGTGAACAGTAAGTGTCGCGGGTGTGGTAGTGTCGCTTATAAACAGTTTTGGTTCTGTAGGTAGATGATACTTTTTATGACGGAAATAAACGTCAGTGCGTATTCAACCGTTATATCTGTACAGTTTGCTATGTTTGTAGTAGTGTAGGCAATTATATCGTTTCGTTTGTATAGTGCGTATTCAACCGTTAGACGGTACGGGACGGTTACAATGTACATTGTAGTGTTTTGTATCAAGTAAACGCGTGACGCACTTCCGTGCGCCAATGGATATACTTGTATGGAGAGGTTGTAAGGTGGGGGGCATCGCCTTATAAAAGAGCGTGCACTCCGTAAGTATGTTCCAATCCAGCCTGTCCCTTTGCTGTCCTTTCCCAGCGACGCCCTAAGCCGAGGCTCGTACCCCACAGGGGGTGCCCTTAGCGTGTAGTCGCTTAGTTTGTAAGCTTTTTGCCCTGGCTGGAGGCCCTAAAAATAATATTTTTTAAGGCACCACAGGAAAGTCCGGTTAAGCAGCCGACAATCTCCTAGGTTGACCTGCGAGATGCCAATCCGAAAAAAAAAAAAAAAAAAAATCGTAAGTATGGCAGTCGATCCTCGGATTCGACTCAGTAAAGAGTTCGTGCTCCCGACAATACTGTCGGTTTACCTGGTACAGCGCTGCTGTATATTCACATAGCTGTATAGGCTTGCTGCTAGCGAGCGATACACTTTGTATTTGGGTGGCTTATGCTACTGCGAGGTAAGGTAATTACATGTGTTGTGAGGTAAGGTAATGACATGTGTTGTGAGGTAAGGTAATGACATGTGTTGTGAGGTAAGGTAATGACATGTGTTGTGAGGTAAGGTAATGACATGTGTTGTGAGGTAATGACATGACATGTGTGGTAATAAGGTAATGACATGACATGTGTGGTAATAAGGTAATGACATGACATGTGTGGTAATAAGGTAATGACATGACATGTGTGGTAATAAGGTAATGACATGACATGTGTGGTAATAAGGTAATGACATGACATGTGTGGTAATAAGGTAATGACATGACATGTGTGGTAATAAGGTAATTACATGTGTGGTAAGATACTAAACTTGTTTTTTTGTTATCAGGTCTGTAGTGTTTGTTTTAAATTGATCAGAATGACCGAACGTTAAGCTGTTTACTTGAGCTCTTTTCTAATTGTTTACAGATAATGAGGTAAACTATTCACCCAAGAACGTGTGAAGATGCAGGACTGCCGTAACACTGTTGATGTGGAGTAAGAAATTAAACTCTTAATAATAATATAATAATAAATATCTTTATTTCCAAAAATACAGACAAATGTACTACGATTACATTCATATGGGTTTCTAATTGGTAAACAACATTTACATAAAATAAACAGTTGGATGCTGTAGAAATCTGTACACAATAAGTTAAACTCTGTCTCTTAAACTAGTGTATCCTGTATCTTAAGAGACAGTGTTTTGCGATGAGGTTCCAATTGCTATTATCTATAAGCTACGAAACTAAGCGACGAAATAAGAATGACTTACAGTGTCGGTATGCTAATACTAGTGTCTTAAATAGTGGTCACTCACAAACGTTGAGACCGGAGTGCTCGAATGGTGTGAATGTGGTTCAAGCTAGTAGCAAGAAACACAAGTGCTCGTTAGATTTATTTTACCAAAACGTTAGAGGCCTACGCACGAAGTTAAAATCGTTCAATAATAATATTTTATGTTCGATGGTTGATTTGGTAGCTATAACTGAGACTGGTATTAATGACTCGATACATGATGGCGAACTGGCTCCAAGCGGATACACGATAATTAGATGTGACCGCACGGATGGCCGTAAACACGGAGGGGTCATGCTGATCGCAACCCCGCGCGGCGCTCTCGACTTACGCAGAGTACCGTTACCTGATAACGCTAGATTGAACCACCATCCGTTCGAAATCGTATGTGCGACGGTATACCGTCAAAATATTTTTTTATTTTTATGTTGTGTTGCTTATATTCCACCTAATACTATTGAAAGGGAATATATGTTTATGTTCCATTTACTGGAGCAGTTATGTGTTAGCTATGACAAAGTTGTTTTAGTGGCTGATTTAAATATGTATTCAACAAATCAAGATGTACAATGTTATTATGAATACTTTGTCACCTTCTGTGGGTTTCGCCAAAGTAACAATATTCTTAATTGCAACAATCGCACGCTCGATGTAGTCTTAACTAATTTGCCTGAAGGTGATATTGTCGTAAGTGAGGAACGTGAGGAATGTTTGTCATGCATTGACCCACAGCATCCCCCGCTACGAGTAAGTATAAACCGTGTGCGGGCGACTTCTAGCCCGGCTTATGCTGCACCGCAAGCTTCCACCTCCCTACCAAGGTGGAATTATAGTAAGGCGGACTTCCATTGTTTGTACTTGGGACTTGCAGGGGTAGACTGGAGCCCCCTGTATAGAACGAGTAGTGCCGACGAAGCATATAGGATATTTTACGACATATTTTACAGGATTTTGGATGATAGCACTCCAAGAAAGAGCTTCAAGAGTGATTGCTTTTCTTATCACTACCCTGAATGGTACACTGCTGACATAATAGGTCATATTAAGAAGAAGGCTATGTGGCATAAAGCTTTTAAGAAGACTGGTTCGGCCAGCGACTACGTTAAGTTTTCTCAGTACCGTTCTATTGTTAAAGAAAAAATCAATACCGCATACCGCGATTATCAGGGGCGTACGGAGCAACAATTTGTGAAGGAACCGAGGTCTTTTTGGGGTTTTATTGGAGGCAAGCGCTCGAAACGTAGTAGACCGAAGATAGTTAAGAACGGTGAGCCATTGCCAGATCATGAGTGTGCTCAGGCGTTCGCGGACTACTTTCATTCGGTTTTTGGGGCGGTGGCACCGCGGTTGGATGCGACTGCTGCCGGGCAGGCGGCGCCTGAGCGCGGCGCCCGTGTTCATGTGGGGCAGCTGTCACTCGGCGAGGTGAGCGCCGCGCTCACGCGCCTCAAGCCCAAGCGTTCGGTTGGGCCAGACGGGGTGCCACCCTTCGTCGTTAAGGATTGTAGGACAGTACTGGCCCGGCCGCTTATGCATTTATTTAATAGCTTTTTACGAGAATGTTCATATCCGGACGGCTGGAAATTGACTAGGGTTACTCCGGTACCGAAGGGGGCTCCAAGTTCAGAGGTTAGCGGTTACAGACCAGTAGCAGTATTGTCGGCATTTGCTAAAGTCTTCGAGTCCGCATTGTGCTCAACTATCCATTCGCAAGTAGCCTCACAGCTCAACGACGCGCAGCATGGTTTCCGTGCGGGCCGTAGCACGAATTCAAATTTAATGTGTTTTTTAAATCAGGCCACCACAGTGCTGGACTCGGAGACTGGTGCCCAACTGGACGTCGCTTACTTTGACTTCAGGAAGGCATTTGATAGTGTAAATAATGACATACTTTTAAGTAAATTTGCGAGGGTCGGGTTTACTCCAGCCCTCCTAGAGTTCTTTGCTAGTTACTTGGGTAACCGCAGGCAAATCGTAGAATATGCAGGTTACACCTCGGACTCATATTTCACCCTTACGGGGGTAAGTCAGGGAACAAATTTGGGACCGTTAGGATTTATTATTATGATTAATGATCTTCCTGAAGTCATTAAAGACGCTGGCTGTTTGCTATTTGCTGACGATCTCAAGCTATTCTTGCGGATCACAGATGAGTCACATTGCGAAATGCTTCAGCGAGACATCGATCGGGTGGTAGCGTGGAGTGAAGAGAATAAACTACTCTTCAACGTGACGAAGTGTAACGTAATGTCCTTCACGAGGGCCGTGGTACCCCGACGCCATGATTATTGCATGGACGGTCACGTCATACCGCGGGTGGGGTCAGTGCGAGATCTCGGGGTTACTTTTTCTAGCGATCTTTCGTTTCGTACTCATGTAGTGCAGGTGTGCAAAAGAGCCTTTCAAAATCTTGGTTTTGTCATGCGTGAAACCCGTGACTTCACTAATATGGCTGCAGTGAAGTCACTGTATAATGCGTTGGTGCGAAGCAACTTGGAAACTAGTGCTATCATCTGGAATCCTTATGAAGTGAAGTATTCTCAGATGCTGGAAAAGATGCAGAACAAATTTACCCGATACCTGTACATGAAGCAGTTTGGTGTCTATCCTTTCTACCCACTTATGTATCCAACTCTCTTCGTTATAGGGATGGTTGGGTATTATAAGTTGGAAGTAAGGCGCAACCTCGCTCTGGTAAAATATGTGTTTATGGTTTTTCGTGGTATGCTTAATAATCCACAAATATTGGAGTCGTTGGGATTGCTTGTTCCAAACAGGAGGCTACGGTTAGGACCGAGGGAGGGGCTTTTTAAAGTTCCGGCAACCCGTACAAACCTATTAAAATTTGCACCAGTGGTTCGTGCAATACAAATTATTAATAATGTCTCTCTGCATTTGGACATATTTTCTTGCTCTTTGGCGGAATTCCAGAGGGTGACACTTAGTTTGTTATCCACTGTGTAACTTCTACCCAGACCTGTTACTTGAGAAATTTACAATTTATGACTACTTTTGTTAGCTTGGGTTTTTCCTGTAAAAACAAATGTATGTGTTAATGAATGTAAATAAATAAATAAATAAATAAGTGGACTGTGTCCCGTGAAAGAAAGCAGACAGCCCTGGGTGCCGAATGTTTAAAGTTGGATACTTTATTATTCGATACTTTATTTTGTTGGCTACTTTATTTTGTTGGCTACTTTATTTTGTTGGCTACTTTATTTTGTTGCCTACTTTATTGTTGAAAACTTTGGTTGTAGATCCAAAATGATATTTGATAAAATCTTTGAGTAACAACGAAAAATCCCTGAATGTTCATCAGTAACTGTTAATGATGTCAATGTTGACAATGATAATGATGATAATGATTCATCTGCTGCAGACATACTATAGCTGGAATGAGATGTCTATGTTGACTATTGTTTGTATTTGAATGTTGATACTGACGCTTATGCGGGTTGTCTATGTTGACGCCTATGCGGGTTGTCTATTCGACTTCAAGTTACTTGTCGAATCCCATGGTGTGATTTCGGCTGGGAGAGTATATCTCTACTTTGGTTGAGCTATGTATTGTCTGTAACAGTATGGTTATTTTGACCGGTTACGATGCAAATTTTGCTAATGATTTTACTTCAGGACTAATTCAGGAATTTTCCTTACAACATACCTTTTGCTAATTAAAGCTTTTTGTCAGAAAGGCCGATCGATATTTACCAAGAACTTTATAACTACACGGGGACGTGTAGAAGTCAGTGTGGCCGTGTCGGAGACAGTTTATTAATCACAATTGTGGGTGAAATTAAAATGATATGAAATTAAATTAAATTTGTTATGATTTGTGGTTCTTATTGTTAATTTATGTGATTTTGCTATCAATTATTGTCTATTAATTCGAAACGGACAGACGGTAGATGGAGCAGACACGTTCTAGAGTGGAGACCGCGTTTGGGCTAGCGTAGTATGGGACGCCCTGCGGCACGATGGACCGACAATTTAAAAAAGGTGGCTGGCAGCGGATGGATGCGGGTTGCCCAAGACCGGGTTGGTTGGCGATCTCTGGGGGAGGCCTACGTTCAGCAGTGGATGGCAATAGGCTGATATATATATATATATATAATTCGAAACATGATTTATTGAGTACTCACTGTATGTACACTGATTTGTGGTTACTTTATTTCGATAATAAAATTGTTATCGATGGTTTTATTCAAAACAATTGTTGACACGTTACTTTGAATGTAAAACGAATTACTTTATAAAATCACTATTGTTTATTCATGACAATTATTAGTGGGGTATTTGATTGCTTTATAATTAAATCTTATTAGATTTAGTACATTGTAGTGTTTTGTATCAAGTAAACGCGTGACGCACTTCCGTGCGCCAATGGATAGACTTGTATGGAGAGGTTGTAAGGTGGGGGGCATCGCCTTATAAAAGAGCGTGCACTCCGTAAGTATGGCAGTCGATCCTCGGATTCGACTCAGTAAAGAGTTCCTGCTCCCGACAATACTGTCGGTTTACCTGGTACAGCGCTGCTGTATATTTACATAGCTGTATAGGTTTGCTGCTAGCGAGCGATACCTACACTTTGTATTTGGGTGGCTTATGCTACTGTACGAACTATAAACCTTAAGGGTTTGTTCGTTTATCATTGGGTGGCTTAGGCTGCTGTACGAACTGTAAACCTTAAGGGTTTGTTCGTTTATCATTGGGTGGCTTGGCCACTGTACGAACTGTGGGACCTTAATGGTCTGTTCGATTAACTGTATTGTTGCTGTACCTTTAACTTACTTTATTCCTGTTACTGATTACCATTTGTATTGTGTTTTCTTTAATAATAGTGTGTAATTGTTTTTACAGGTCTTGTTTATCCCTAATGGGATAATGGGAACGCCCATACTCGTCAGGAGTATGGGCGTTCCCATGTACTATACCGCTCAGCGCTCCTCCTCGATCGCTCACTGACGATCCGACATATAAAATATTTAATTTATATACTTATTATAAAATATTTCGATTTTCTTTTTCACAAATAATGAGCGAATGCACGTTTCTACGCGCCACGAGTCAGCCCTTGAACTGGAACACGTTGCCGGAGCCAATGCGGCGCGTCTAGACGTGAGGAACAGTGTTTCGGTGGGGGGCGGAGCGTGTCGCTACTGTACGATAGTACTAATACTTATACTGTGACACTACGCTCGATCTTTAGGGGTGTGTGCGTAAACTGGCGTGAACGGTGCACACAAACATAGTATCACAATGAATATGCCTAAACTCCAGCGAGTGAATTTCGTATACGGTCTCTAAATATTTTCTAGTTATTAAATTCATAAAGTTATAGCTCAAATATTTACGTTAGTGTGGTTAAGTAGTTCGTAGAACCTGGTATTCACATAACACCATATTAATTTCCAAATTCCAGACAATATTTTATGTTCTTTGTTTATTCCACATTGACCATCGTTTTCTGTAAAACTATAGATTTAATTTTAGATTTACTATCCATCCCCTCTACAAACATAGGTACAACAGTTTCGAGTAGACTTAAGAGTCGGAAAAGTTTTCTCCGCAGCACACAGGCCATCCAGGACCGACCACGTACGGTCAGCGAAAGTTGTGGGAACATCACCCACCGCCACTGAACTTCTTTCAACCCAGGGACACTTCGCACTCGGAAGTGATTTGCAGTGGCCTAAATGGAAATCGCTCAAAATGAGAGATTATAGATCCCACTGATACCCAGTGTGAGTGCGGTGCTCCTGACCAGACAATGGCCCACTTACAACAGTACCCAAAGTGACCCGTCAAGAGGACATTAAAAACGCCACTAATGCTGCGATTAATGTAGCTCCTACTGGAACAGAACAGTCAAACCACGGATATAAATCTAACACAAAAAAAGAACACAACCATCGATTTGAAACGAAGAAGACCACTGTATCATAATCAACAATTCCCATCTCTTTACATATATAATGAAAAGTCAAAGTCAAAGTCAAATCATTTATTTCAATTAGACCATTATAAGGCACTTTTGAACGTCAAATGAGAAAAAGAAAATGATTCTAGGTGCCCATTCCAAAAGGTAGTTTTGTATGGAGAAGAATGGGCAAGAAACTCCATACTTCTCTTTTAAAAACGATGTTAACAATATTTGCATTTACAGGAATTATATAATTATACGTGAATACGATGTACCTTGCATAAAAACACTAGGTATTTGAAAGTGTGTACAAAGTGTAAGTGTGTACAAAGTGCAAGTGTATCACAGATTAAGGAATGACAGACTAAGTTATATGTACATAGATACACAGTGTTCACATATTACATATTACAATTAATGTTGAAACAGTAGACGACCACTCCTTATATTTTAACAAACAATGAATCAGTATGTGAGCCTGAGCAGTGTATAAAAAAAGAGTCAAATATATATATGTACATATTTATACTAAGTATGAAATTAGGTATTTTAAATTAGCAATCGGTTCGATTTTGTCTAGACTGTCGATCGTCCTATGGAGCTAGACCAGCATGTTTCCAAGCATTCTTATCTTGAATATAGTCCTCTAGATTATAATAAGCTTTTTTACAGAGTGTACTTTTAATATATGATTTAAATTTTGTTTCACTTAGTTGTAATATATCACTAGGAATTTTGTTGTAGCACTTAACACAGTACCCCATAAAAGATGTATGGACTTTAGACAATCTAAAATATGGTTGAGCTATTTTGTCCTTGTTTCTAGTATTAAAGTCATGTCTATCACTTACTTTATTAAACATATGTAAGTTTTTTCTTACATACATAATATTTTCATAAATAAATTGGCAAGGCACTGTCATTATATTAATATTTTTAAATAGTTCCCTAAGAGATTCGCGGCGACGTAGATTATAAATGGCACTGACAGCTCTTTTTTGTAAAATAAAAACGGATTCAATGTCAGCAGCCCGACCCCACAGTAAAATACCATTACGACATAATGCTGTGAAAGTAGCCAAAATAGACCAAACGCGCAGTTTCTACATCTGTTAACTGTCTTATCTTTCTAACAGCATAAGCCGCGGAGCTTAGTCGCCCCGCAATAGATGTTATATGAGGTCCCCATTGTAATTTCTCGTCTAGCGTGATTCCTAGGAAAACCGTTTGACTAGTAAATTCCAGTTTCTCTCCATTAAGTATGATGTCACATTTACTATTCCTAACATTTGGTAAAATGAATCGAATACATTTGGTTTTTTTTTCATTAAGTACCAAATTGTTTACCGTAAACTAATTTTGAACCTGAAGAATAGCGTCATTTACGTCGTCTAGATTTTGTGACCGTCTGTTTATTTTAAAAATCAATGATGTGTCATCGGCAAATAACACCATTTTTGGTTGATTTTGAAACAATTGGGGTAAATCATTTATATAAACTAAGAATAGAAATGGACCCAATATTGAACCTTGAGGAACGCCCATAGTCGTTTCAGACCCCAATGAGTTCACGCCGTTAACCTGTACTTTTACCCGTCTATCCCTCAGGTATGACCTTAGTAAATTAAGAGATGTTTTACTAACCCCGTAGTGCTCCGGTTTCAGCAAAAGTGTCTCATGGTCAACGCAATCGAACGCCTTTGAGAGGTCGCAATAGATTCCAATGGCATCTTGTGATTCCTCCCAGGCGCTAAAAATGTTCTTTATTAGGGTGACACCGGCGTCAGTTGTACAACGCCCTTTGGTGAAACCATACTGTTGTTCATGAAAGATGGAATTTTTATTAAAGTGACGCAACATTTGATTGAGCATTAACTTTTCAAACACCTTGCTGAGAACTGGCAGAATCGACACAGACCTATAATTGTTGGGGTCTTTACTATCACCGGATTTGAACAACGGTACTACTTTACTGTGTTTCATCAGATTCGGAAAGACTCCTTGGTCTACACTGGTGTTAAATATAAGAGCTAAATAGGGCGCAATCGTTTCGATAATAGATTTACAGACTTTTACAGACATTCCCCAGAGATCTTCTGTTGATTTAATTTTAAGATCTTTAAAGGCTCTTATAACAGCCTGGGGGTTTGTATGTTCAAACCTAAACTCCGAACGGCATGCCTTAACATTCTTCCTAAGTAAGGCAGCAGAGAGCGCGGGAGAGGAATTTAAAGCTTCAGTAGTTTTAATGGGAATATTTCCAAAAAATGCTTCAAATTCCTGAGCTACTTCTATATCTGAATTTATGGGGCCATGTGCAGTCTCTAAATTAAATTCAGTATTACGCTGTTTTTTCCTACCTGTTTCATTATTTATTATTTGCCAAGTAGTTTTTATTTTGTCATCAGCTAATTTTATTTTATTTCTAATATAAAGGGATTTGGCTATTTTGCAGACACTTTTAAAAAGTTTTGAATATTTCGCAACATACTGATGAAAGCTTGTATTCATTACATGTTGCTTTAGACCATAAAGTTCAAATAGTTTTTCCCTGCTTTTCAACCGACTTCAAAAAAGGAGGAGGTTATCAATTCGTCTGTATTTTTTTTTTTTTTTATTTTTTTTTTATTTTTTTATGTTTGTTACCTGATTTCTCGGGACTGGGTGAACCGATTTTGATGATTCTTTTTTATTTGGAAGCTAGTGCTTCCCATGTGGTCCCATTTTAATTTGGTCCAGTTCTGACCATGGCATCCATGAGAAAACCGTATAAGTCTAAAATTTGCATTAAGTATGTGCGCGATTTGTTACGCGATTTCTCAGGCAAACGTAAACCGATTTTGAAAATTCTTTTTTTTATAGATAGAGTATGCTTCAGGGGTGGTCCCATATAAATTTTATCGAAATTGATTCAGCACTTTTTGAAAAATCAACAAATACCCAATATTTTTACATAGACTTCGTTTTAGTTTCATTAATCTTTGTAGTAGTTGACTTTCAATCTCTTCTTAATAGATTTGAATGAGAAGGAGGCACTAAAAAGCGGAAAATAAAAAGCTTTTTACAAAAAAGACAACCGCCTTCAAAAAGTGAAAGTGATATTGGAATAAAACCAAATTGTGTTCACAAAAGAGTGTTAGTTCAACACTACCAGCTCGGTAGTAAATATTGGTCCATCAGACCCAGAAAGTCTGAAGTGCAAGCTTTGGACCGCACCCCACACCCCTGTGTACTTCGCAGGGGATCGCTACGGCAAGAGTACCGGGTATCCCGCAGAGGCAGCAGAGCTTAGTCAAGCAAGATTGAAAAGCTCAGCCGCTATGGAGTTAGTTCAAATTGACGCAAAGGACAGCACCAGCAGTTCAACAGAAGTACCAGGTATTTGAGTTCGTTCAGCAAGTAAACGAAAGGTGAAGTTCCAAGTGACGCCACAGAGAGCGCCACCAGTAATACACTTTGAAACCAATTTGGAAGCGTGTGAGTGAAGTGCAAACGTGAGTACACTTTAAATAAATAATATGTAGTAGCAAGCAGTGAGAAGATATTGCCAAGCAATGTTTCATAAAAATCGACAAAACGGGGAACCTATGCCCGATTTCTACCAGTGTTTATTTAAAAAAAAAAACATTTGTAAAATTTTGCATTTTTATTCTCAATTATTAACAATTCAATATATTGAAAGACCATGACCACGAATGACCATGGTCATTGGGTTACCTTATTTGGTTTAATTTAAGACTTATATGGTTTTCTCATGGATACCATTGTCAGAACTGAACCAAATTAAAATGGGACCACACGGGAAGCACCAGCTTTTAAATAAAAAAAGAATCATCAAAATCGGCTCACCCAGTCGCAACTCGCAAGTTCTGAGGCAACAAACATAAAAAAAATACAGACGAATTGATAACCTCCTCCTTTTTTAAGTCGGTTGAAAACAGCATAAATTCAAAAAATTTATATATTTTAATTCTACACGATTGCTATTTTAAGTTAGTAGGTACTAAATTATCTTGCACAATTTTTTTATCCTGTTTCTTTTACTGAGCCTACCCCTAAGCTATGGCTCTTTTTAACATTCTGTAGAGTACATGGCACGAAAAATATTTTTCGTAGAGGATGTAAGGATTTCCTTTTAAGGCGACGATATACGACTTTTACAGCTTTTAAACTGACAATCACGTCAAAATGCGCAGTGCAAATGATTTGAAAAAAATATATGTTAAACTAGAACATTCTCTTAATCATATAGAAAGTGAATATTTTTGATGAAGTTCATATTAAATAGTTTAATTAACTCGTGAAGTTGTGTTTGACGCGGACAAAACATTGACAATCACACAAAATCTACCAGGTATAATTATCCGAAACTTACACTATCTTACAGACAATTTTATTATCTATCTTTTAGTATACGCCTTTTTTTTAATTTTGAAAGAATACTACTTTTATTTAATTTTTTCGACTAAATTTTGAAAGTTTTGGACGCAGATTGCGTCCGTTCTGCATCAGTTTTGCGTCCAAAACTCTCAAAGTTTAGTCGAAAAAATTAAATAAAAGTAGTATTCTTTCAAAATTAAAAAAAAGGCGTATACTAAAAGATAGATAATAAAATTGTCTGTAAGATGGTGTAAGTTTCGTTTAATTATACCTGGTCTCTGGATTAAGAGAACGTTCCAGTTTAACATATATTTTTTTCAAATTATTTACACTGCACATTTTGACGTGATTGTCAGTTTAAAATCTGTAAAAGTCGGTTAATAGCCCCTTAAGTCGGTTAATTAATAAGGTATCACTAAAACTACGCTGACATTTTTTTATACTTGATAAGGCTTTTCACCAGTGTGTGTGCGAATATGATTGACTAAACTACCCTTGACACTAAAACTTTGCTGACATGTTTCACACTTAAAGGGCTTTTCACCAGTGTGTGTACGAATATGTCTTAATAAATTACCCTTTTTACTAAAACTTTGCTGACATGTTTCACACTTGAAGGGCTTTTCACCAGTGTGTTTCCGAATATGAATGACTAAGTTACTCTTTTTTATAAAACTATGCTGACATATTTCACATTTATAAGGCTTTTCACCAGTGTGTGTACGAATATGTATTAATAAATTACTTTTTTTACTAAAACTTTGCTGACATGTTTCACACTTGAAGGGCTTTTCACCAGTGTGTGTACGAGCATGTGTTATTAAACTACCCTTGACACTAAAACTTTGCTGACATGTTTCACACTTGAAGGGCTTTTCACCAGTGTGTGTACGAATATGTAGTACTAAATTACTCTTATCACGAAAACTTTGCCGACATATTTCACACTTGAAAGGCTTTTCACCAGTGTGTTTCCGAATATGAATGACTAAGTTACGCTTTTTAATGCAACTATGCTCACATATTTCACATTTATAAAGCTTTTCACCAGTGTGTGTACGAATATGAATGACTAAGTTACTCTTTTTAATAAAACTATGCTGACATATTTCACATTTATAAGGCTTTTCACCAGTGTGGGTAAGAATATGTTTTACTAAAGTACCCTTTTCACTAAAACTTTGCTGACATGTTTCACACTTGAAAGGCTTTTCACCAGTGTGTTTCCGAATATGAATGACTAAGTTACTCTTTCTAATAAAACTATGCTGACATATTTCACATTTATAAGGCTTTTCACCAGTGTGGGTAAGAATATGTTTTACTAAAGTACCCTTTACACTAAAACTAAAGTGACATATTTCACACTTATAAGGCTTTTCACCAGTGTGTGTACGAACATGTTTTACTAAATTACCCTTATCACGAAAACTATGCTGACATATTTCACATTTATAAGGCTTTTCACCAGTGTGTGTACGAATATGTATTAATAAACTACCCTTTTTACTAAAACTTTGCTGACATGTTTCACACTTGAAGGGCTTTTCACCAGTGTGTGTACGAGCATGTGTTATTAAACTACCCTTGACACTAAAACTTTGCTGACATGTTTCACACTTGAAGGGCTTTTCACCAGTGTGTGTACGAACATGTTTTACTAAATAACCCTTATCACGAAAACTATGCTGACATATTTCACATTTATAAGGCTTTTCACCAGTGTGTGTACGAATATGTATTAATAAACTACCCTTTTTACTAAAACTTTGCTGACATGTTTCACACTTGAAGGGCTTTTCACCAGTGTGTGTACGAGCATGTGTTATTAAACTACCCTTGACACTAAAACTTTGCTGACATATTTCACATTTATAAGGCTTTTCACCAGTGTGGGTAAGAATATGTTTTACTAAAGTACCCTTTACACTAAAACTAAAGTGACATATTTCACACTTATAAGGCTTTTCACCAGTGTGTGTACGAACATGTTTTACTAAATTACTCTTATTACGAAAACCACGTTGACATATTTCACACTTGAATAGTTCATCACCCGTGTGCTTACGAAAATGATATTTTAAACATTTCTTTGTCGTATAACTACGCTGACATATATCACACTTGTAAGGTTTTTCACCAGTGTCTGTACGATTATGTTGTTTTAATTTTTTGACTTGATTTAGACTACGCTGATCACATTTCACAGGTTCTTTGGATTTTGCAACCGGGTTGATTGTACCACCTTGAGTATTCCCGATTATGTTTGAGTCTGATAGTTTTGTCTTCGTTTCTTTGTTTGTAATTGTATCTTCAAGTTTTGTTCTTCGTAAGTCAAGCTTCTGTATCTTCACAACGGGCACCCCTGTGGTTATAAATGTCGTAAGTACATTGTTCAATGAAGATTGGGAAATTCACGTGACTCGTGGATAATGTAGCTTTCGAATGGTGAAAGAATTTTTAAAATCGGTCCGGTAGTTTTTGAGCCTATTCATTACAATCTCAAAACTGCAATTTTCGTTATCTTTTTCTATTAGATAAGTAAATTGTTAGTAATTCAAAGTTCCTAGTTTTCAGTATTTTTAATCTGTTATAAAACACCATGAAATAGTAGCGGCCATGTTATTACGCCGTACGGCTGTGTAAACAAAAATTGGCAATTGTCAGTCAACCGATTGGCGTATATAGGCTTTGTACTTTCATTATTTTCGTAACCAACGTAATTTTTTAATTATTACACCTATTACAAAATATGCTTTTAATTATTTTTAAATTATATACAATTATCATATTTAATAGGAGCGCATTTGATACTAAACAAACTGACGTCATTTTCGCTGAGCAATATGGCGTCCAGTAAGAGGCGTTTTCGTCAAACTACGCGCGAAATTTGAAAATTTAAAATTTAAATGCATTTTTATGGCACTTATCGATTGAATAAAAATTTTGTATTTTTTTTGGTGGCATATTAGCACTACAGAATTTCATTGAGACACTTTTCAAATATGGGTGTAATACCCTATTGAACTAACAAGCTATAAGGTAGTTTTAGTATGCATACCCAGTTGTTACTGAAACTTTTTTTTATCTTCTATCACAGTAATTTTTTAGTATTGTTTCCTTGATGCATATAGTAAACATGGAAAAATACCAAAAAAAATCTGAGTTTTTCCGAAGGCTCGGAAAATGCGGATCGTTTTAACGATCAGTAGTAATAGCCATGTAGGTTAACGCTCATATAACTACCACTTTATCGATTGTATCCTATTTTAAATAACAGAAACACAGTTATTATTATGAAAAAAGCTTTATTATCTAATTGAAAAACGTTAATTAACAAACAAGTCTATGTAGGAGTATGGTAAGTAACAAAACATGTTTTAGGGTGCAAATGGATTTTACATTTTTGACAAGTGAAGTTTGTATTTTTTTTGCAAAGCGAACTTCTTAGCTGAGAGTCATTGTACTCTACTAGATGATCAACTCTATCGTAGCGTGAAGTTTCCCTGTAAGTTCTAGGAGTGGGACAAGGACCGCGTTTCTCATTTTTTTTATATGTTTCCAACATACCTCAGGCGATAGTTCTCCGGAATGTGAGATGATCGTACTCTCCTCCATTATTCTTGTAAAGTTGCCACGCATTGTGAGTCGCCATGTCCAAGCAGTGACAAAACAATGAGAAATACCATTTCTTGCCACGGATAGATGTACGATAAAGACCAATGTTTTGGTCGGACCTATCGACTCCCCCCATGTTTTCATTATAGCTTTTTATAATTGCAGGCTGATCGATGTATACATATTTTTTCTGCTGCTGCGAGAACCGTTTAGCTTTATGTAAGGGTTCTATGTTTTCTGAATTGGATGCTACTGACACCACACTATTATCATTCCATTTGCAAACTAAAATATGCCCTGGTTGGCTAGACTTGTACTTGAATGTGCCTCTTTCTGTCTTCTTGAATTCTTTATTGGACGGCAAAGGACACTTTTTTGTACGGTCCTCGCGAATTGTGCCAGTGGCTTTGAGCCCTCTGTTACTCAATTCGTGGAAGAGTGGAATAGAAGAAAAAAAATTGTCAAAGAACAAGTGACAAGGCACACCTGGGTGACGAAATTGTAAATAATCAGCAAAACGCAAAATCACACCAGCTCCCATACCTAACTGCCTATATGCCGGTGGAATAATTGCTGCATGGCCTTGGTACGGATCAAACCATAGTACGTATCCTAATCTAGTCGCTCCAACCCAGAACTTATACCCCCATCTAATCGGTTTTCCACGTATAAATTGTTTACAGCTGTGTCCTCCATAATATGGTACCATAGCCTCGTCAATGCTGTACATTTCTTCTAAAGGAGCCATATTCAGGAATATTTCGTTCAGAATATCGAAAAGCGGTCTCAACTTTGCAAATTTATCACTTTCAGTCGTTATCTGAGCATTGTCACAACAGTGGAGGTGAGTCATGATAAATGTAAATCTATCTCTCGACATGGCGTTATATATAATACTAAAATCAGTGTCTGATGATTTCTCCCAGTACATGTATCTTCGGGGGACTACGATATATCCACTGTAAAGAAGTATAGCAAGGAAACACTTCATTTCACTCGTTGTCACATTGCCCACTTTGTTCTTTTGAATCGCGTAAATATTTGTATATTTGACCAATAATTCTATAACGCAGTCGTCAAACATACAGTCAAAGTAATACATGGGCGTTTGAAGGTGTCTTGGCCCGTGGTTTTCTTGCCATAGTGGTCCGACGTGAGGATTATGGCGATTTCTCCAAGTATAATTTTGATTTTTTTGGTACGGTTGGATCAACAAAAGGAACGGCTGACGTGCTGCTAACAACTGGAGCTGAATTAGATGTAGATGGCTCAGGTTGACGACCTTCCACAATTAGGGGTTCTTCGGTGGTTCGACTTCTTTTTGATAAAGATGACAAGGGAACACTGTCCTCGTCACTGTCAGAACTCATGTATTCTATCTCAGCAGGAGCTCTTAGCTGAGAACCTAGATAGAAATATATATTTGTATAACAACTTACATGAGAAAATAACGTAAAGATTTATATGAGCTCTTTATCAAACCTGGAAGATTGTTCAGTGTTACAAACTCCTCATCGCCAGAATCTTCATCTGTGATATCAGCATTCGCGTTATCAGGTGGTAAAATGGTTATATTTCTTGGTAATGGGGCATCATCATCTAATTGTTCCAATTCGTCAATGATTTGATTGAGGGACAATGGCTTGTTGGTATTCCTGGGTCTGAAAGTCAAAAATACATCCCCAAATTACTACCGATCGTTAAAACGATCAGCAAATTCAATATCATTTATTTTTTATAAAAGATATGACAAGATCAAATTTTATTTCACAGTATTGTTAGACAGGTTATAAATTTATAAAAAACATGTATAAAATAATTTTAAATCACAAGCTAATTTGTAAACACTTACCGTTTTGAAGACATAGTGACAGTTAATTACGCTAATACGAATTAAAATACAAATGCACTTAAAAATTATGATCATAAGATAATTATTTATGCACTAAAACACTGTCAAACGATCACTGCGGCGATTGGTAAATAATAAGTAAAAGTTATCCGCTCGGTATTAATTTTAAATTGAGGGTATTCCTAATACGTTTTGGTGATCTTTATAACGATCGGTCGTTGTAAATGGGTTAAAGACTACCAAAGGCAGAGAATTTAAATGTATATTTTAGAAAATTAGAGCATGTGTTAATGTTACTAACAAGAAGAAATAGTAGGAATATTATTATAGCAGGCGATATAAATATTGACACATTGAATAATAATAATAAAACCTCAGAACTAAAATATCTCTTAACAAGCTTTAACATGACATTAGCAATAGAAAAACCAACCAAGATGCCAAGTGTTGGAGACAAATGTAACACCGCTCGCCATTGCAACTACGGGAGCGGAGCAGCGGGGGACGACGGGCCGTTAACTATAATCCAAAAATCGACAGACCAAGAAGCGCGCGTTATTATGTTCAATATACGAACCAACTTATTTTACAGTCCGCTATTTTATTTATAACACCTCTGAGTATCACCAACACCAAGTCAGACCTGCATTGATAACATTGCTCACAATTTTAATTAGAAATGCAAAACGGAAGTGATAGAATTTGCCTACGTTGTGCTACATATATACATGTTATATGTTGTGCTACGGGGCGGGTCTGGGTCTATGCTTTAACGGTTCCCGTACGGCATGCTTAACATGTTAGCATAGATGCAGGCCTACCCTATCATCTCCTTCAGAGGTGGTAGGGGGGCGTTGGTCTTGGGGGAGAGTGACAAGTTAGTCGCAAAGATCCCCAAAGCAAGTTCGGCGGACTAGCCTTCTCGAGGTTGCCAGCCCTGTTAATGGGTCTAGCTCACTAGGAAATAGACTCAAACAGAAACCACCGAGCGCTTTAGTATAAAATATATATAGTATGTATTTGTGTAAGGTGTATTTTATAGTATTTTCTTATATTTTATACAACCACACTATCGCGGGCCAGAGTAGTGTGGTTTTCTTTCTTTCTTTCTTTCTTCTTCTTTCTTTTGCCCAAACAAAAAACAAACATGAACGCACATAATAAAAAAGAGAAATTACCCCAGGAGGGTACCACGCACCGTGGAGAATCCCTCACCGAGCCCAGCTCGGTCAGTTCCTCGTATTCTGGGGGGAACAAAAAAGTGTGCGAAGAGCGAGGATCAAGCCTCGACCTATCAGGCCTCGCAGAGGCCATACCAATAGCGAAACCGCGACAAACTGACACGAACAGTGTCACGAAATGGAGCCAGACTGCTCATAAGCGCCCTTGCAAAAGGGCAGCTGACAAAGCAGCGAAAGCTCCCGACAACCCAGGGTTGAAAGGCCAACCTGAACGCAGTCGCCCCAACAGGCGCGCGAGACGGACGGCCCTTCGACTACCAAAGGCACCGAAGGGGACGGCAGACGCAGCAGCGGCAACGCAGCGCGACCCTGTACCGTCCACCTCGACACCGACCGTGACAGCACACGCAGCAGCGGAAACGCAGCGCGACCCTGTACCGTCCACCTCGAAAGAGGCAGCGACGGCGCAGAAAGACACGGCACTACCACCACCGGTTCCACCCAAAAAGCCGAAGAAGAGACGTACTCCGAGGGGTCTGCGCGGTCGGCGGACTGCTGCGGCGGCGCCCATTGCTCCTGAAAAGGAACAACCTGGGACCGGGGGTGGTCCGGGAGAGCGCGCTTCTACGAAGCGTGCTCGCCTGGACGACACCCGATCACCCAGAGGGGAGGCCAAACGCGCGAAAACCGACGCGAAACCGAAGCGGGCAGTGAGCTATGCAGATGCGATGCAATCGCATCTGAAGGTAGCGGTCATTACTGTCCCGCCGAGGGACCTCTCGCAGAGTCAGGCAGAGCAGCTTAAGGTAGCTATCGATGATAGCATCCTACAAGCAGCACTGTCGCCACCGTCTCCGAGTGCGCGAGCTCCATCTTTCCGCGGGCGTCCCTTCATGATAGATGGGATACTAGCGATGTGGTGTGAGGACGCGAACGCTCTAGGCTGGCTGGAAGAAGCGGTCAAAACCATCGCATCACCCATACCCGGCACCACTCTGGCTGTCATCAAGCAGTCAGAGCTGAAGAAGAGGCTGAAGGCAGGGCTTCTTTTACACACTCGCATCACCGACGCCGAGACGCTGCAGAAAGTCCTATGTGCCCAAAACCCGTGGTACAAAGTCGACTCCTGGCAGTGTTACGACATGTCGGTGGACGAGAAGGCTCTCAGGAGAAGGTGGTCCACTTGATCCTGGGCATTCCCGAAGACCAAAAGGAGACCATCCTTGAAAGAGGCCGCCGTGTAGCCCACATGTCCGGAAGCGGATACATCCGCTTCTTCAACATGGAGGAGGAGACAACGAGTGGGGAGAACCAGACGACGACGGGTGAGACCACGGCGAAAGAGACGTCAACTCCTAAGCCGACCACCTCAGCTCCCCAACAGGGTCCGAGCGGGGCGGGGTCGAGCTCACAGTCGGAAACGGGGGAGGGAGGGACAAGCGACGAAGATGACGTCCTCCGCAGTCCCTAATTCCCTCACCATTATTCAAACCAACCTCCAGCACAAACAAATAGCGGCGGCCACCTTACGCAGAGTGCTGGAGGTAGACAACAAGACCGTCGCCCTGATCCAAGAACCTTGGATCAGGAATAACAGAATATGCGGTCTGAACAACATCGGAGGTAAGTTGCTGTTAGACACCTCTATTGACAAACCAAGGACTTGTATCTTCATGCCTAAAACCATGACAACAACTTTGCTTAACCAATTCTGTTCTAGAGATCTCACGGCAGTTAAAGTCCTCACAGATAAACAAACAACCCTGGTGTTGGCATCAGTGTACATGCCGAGCGAAGGCGAAGTGCCTCCAAAGGAACTGGCCGAGCTGGTGCAACACTGTGACACACACGCCTGGGATCTAATCATCTCCGCAGACTGCAACGCTCACCACTCGCTGTGGGGAAGTAAGGATATAAACAAAAGGGGTGAGTTACTAACCGAATACATATTTCAAACAAACCTAAACATCATGAATAGGGGCAAGGAACCTACGTTTGTGAGTTCAAGGTACCAAACAATCATTGACATTACTTTAGCAACAGACGCGGCGGCGGACCTTATAAAGGGATGGCACGTGTCAAACGAACCATCCTTTGCGGATCACCGCCGCATATGTTTCCAAATACAGTACAAACCGACAGACCCTGTCCGATACCGCAACCCCCGTAAAACCGATATAACAAAATATTTAAATTTACTTACCAATGCACTAAGTGACATTCAAATGACAGACTCGACACTTAGTACAGAAAACATAGAAACAAACATACAACTTTTATCCAAAACCCTCTTAAAAAGTTACGAACTGTCATGTCCTACAGTAGTACCCAAAGTGTCGAACGAAAGTTCCTGGTGGGGGCCAGAACTCGAACGTCTACGGGAAAAACTTAGGACACTTTTTAATCGAGCGAAGAACACCAGAGCCGACGAGGACTGGGATAACTATAAGACTGCACAGAGACACTACAAAAAACGGATTAGATTCCGTAGTAGAGAAGGTTGGCGCACTTTCTGTAGCAGTATTAACTCAACAGACAGGCCGCTAGAATAAAGAAAATTCTAGCCACGGGAGACCTCAAACTTTTGGGCACCCTTAAAAAGGCTGACGGCACCTACACGAGTACAGAAGACGAAACCAGTGCACTATTGCTTGAAACACACTTTCCCGGCTGTCAAATAACAGCAGAGTCAGAGTGGCGGGACGAGCACTATAGCACACCAACATCCCAGGAATGGGAAATTGCAAACGAGATAGTAACCGCAGACAAGGTGGCATGGGCCCTAAAAAGCTTCAAGCCGTTCAAATCTGCCGGGCTGGATGGAATATTCCCAGGATTACTACAATGGCCAATAAATCTGATAACAAAGTACCTGGTAATAAATATACAGGGCATGCATTGCCTTCAAATACATACCTACAGCATGGAGGGAAGCGAAAGTAGTATTCTTACCAAAACCAGGTAAAGAGGACTATACTCACGCAAAATCCTTCAGAACCATCAGCCTAACGTCTTTCCTACTGAAAACGTTGGAAAGACTGGTTGACCGACACCTACGGGATGGAGCACTGAAAACAAAGCCATTACATCCCCAACAACACGCTTACACGAAAGGCAGATCAACTGAATCGGCTCTGCACTTGTTAGTACACAAGATAGAGTCAGCCATTACAAATAAATCATCAACACTAGCTGCCTTCATAGATATAGGAGCTTTTGATAAAACCACGCACAACAGCATTATCCATGCCCTGCAAGGCTACAAAGTCGAACCAGTAATAACAAAATGGATTACTGAGTTGGTCAGCAAAAGGGCAGTTCAAATAGAAGTAAACAATACAACAAGAGCAAAAGTGATCAAGGGATGCCCACAAGGAGGCGTCCTATCACCACTTCTATGGAACATAGTAGTGGACAGCCTTCTAAAAAGACTAAACGAACAAGGCTACACTACTATTGGATATGCAGATGACCTAGCAATACTGATAAGCGGAAACGCTGAAAGCATCTTATGCGAAGTAATGCGATCTGCTTTACGTATTGTGGAACAATGGTGTGGCGCGACCATCAGTTGTCAGTAAATCCAAGAAAAACAGAACTCATTCTTTTCACCAACAAAAGGAAGTTACCAGAACTCAAGCTACCAAACTTATTCAATACCAAACTCTCCCTATCAACTCAAGTGAAATACCTGGGCGTCACACTTGATCATAAATTAAATTGGGCGAGTCATATCGAAAATAAAATAAAGAAGGCCTGTATAGCTTTTTATCAGTGCAAGAGACTAGTTGGTAAAAAATGGGGTCTCAACCCTAAAATAACACTGTGGCTATACACTTCAGTTATCAGGCCGTCTATAACATACGGATCCGTTGTGTGGTGGCCCAGAACACAACTGGCTACGGTGAAAACGAAACTCCAAAGCCTGCAACGCCTGGCTAGTGTTGCGGCAACTGGATGCATGAGAACTACTCCATCAGTCGCTCTTGAGTACCTGCTGAACCTAAGACCTCTGCATCTCGTCATTAAAGAAGAGGCACAGGCAGCCGCACTAAGACTGAGAGCCAACGGACTGTGGAAGCTAAACATAGAAACACCACACTCAACTGTACTGAATGGAATCCTGAAGGAAATACCACTCCTTGAGGCGCCCACGGACAGAACATTGTGTCATCATGTTTTCGATCGAAGATACAATATCCAACTTACAGCAGAAATGGAAGATAACTCTGGTATCGATGAAGTTAGGATATACACAGATGGCTCCAAAACCACACAGGGTACTGGGGCAGGTGTCTTCTCGAACGACCTAAATATTAAAATCTCAACCACCCTAGATAAACTTAACACTATCTTTCAAGCAGAATGTATAGGTATAACCAAAGCAGCACAAGCGGTTGCAGCCAGAGATGTCAGAGGACATAATATTAAAATTGTCTCAGACAGTGCATCCGTACTTCAAGCTCTACAAAGCAACACTATAACCTCTGTCCTAATACTGGAGTGTCATAATACACTGCAGTCCATTGCAAACACAAACAGGGTGACTCTGCAATGGATTAAAGGACACAGTAACTCACTGGGTAATGATGCAGCCGATGAACTGGCCAAAAGGGGTTCAAGGACGGTGGTATACGGCCCGGAACCACTACTGCCTATACCCCTGGCACAAATCAGAGCATGGCTGCGCCTTACAACAGAAGCTAACCACCAAACAGAATGGAGGAACAGCGCAGGATGCAGGCAAACAAAGAATGCTGTTCCGGTAGCTTCGAAGAAGCTTGCCCGCAACCTCACAAGACTAAACAGGGACCAAATCCGTAAAGTATTAGGTACGATAACCGGACACTGTCCCCTAAACAAACACCTGTGCACCATAGGTGTGACAGATAGCCCTCTGTGCAGAGGCTGCATGGAGGCGGAAGAAACGCCACAGCACGTGCTCATGGAGTGCAGGAGCGTGGCGGATCAACGGGCACAGATTCTCCAGTCTCCAGTATCACTTTCGGAAGTCTGCAGCAACCTGAAAAGGCTGCTCGGCTTCTGGGAGGAACTAGGATGGCTGGAATAAAAGAAGAGACAGATTTCACGTACAATGGCCCAATCGAGTGGCTAAGTGCGGAAAAGGCCCCGACAAACTAACTAACTAACTATGTTGTGCTACGAAAGTTAATGATAGAAACGAATCGCTGCGAAACCGACTCCACGTAGTCTTGTCTGCCCTACCCCTAGAGTGTAATTTAAATCCGCATAGGCGCAGATGGGCGAGGCGGCCCGCGAGCTGAGGAGCAGGTGGTTTTAACGACCGCCGCCGCGGTGGTGAGCGTGAATACCATCTGCGACGAGATGCTCGCGTGGGACCGCCGCAGCCCCGCAACGCCGGAGCCGTGACAGAAACCATGCCTGCTACATGTTGCATGCTCGCTTGCATGATGAATGCATGCCTGCATGCTTGTTTGTATGCTGCATATTGGTTAGGTAAGAAATGATAACAGCAAAAGAAAATATTTTAGTTCGCTAGAAAATATTTGTATTTAAAAGTAATCAATCATAGTTTAAAATGAGAACTAATACACTGCAAAAAAAGATAATAGGTATTTTAATAATCGGAACTCGTATTTTTGATGTTTCGAATTTTCATTATGTCGGACTTTTTATTATTCGATCTTTTGAAACTCGGTACTTTGAGAACAGTAATTATACACGTTCGGATTTTTTAAATTTTAGATTAAAAATAGGATGAATGATAAATCGGAATTGTTATGTCAGGAATTTTGAACCATTCGGAATTATGAAAATCGGTATTTTGAAATTCGTATTTCTGACTTTCGGAATAAAGTTTTTCGTATTTATGTAGTGTACCCCGTATTAAGATACCATCAAGTCAAAAGCCAAAATGGATATCGCAAGGAATTAAACTATGTAGCTTAGAAAAAGGCAGTTGTTATGGACGTCAAGACTTAAGCCTACTCAAATAAATAAATCAAAATATTCAAATTAGACAAATATATTAAAAAAATAATTACTCTGACTAAACGATCACAAAATGACCGCAATATTAAAACATCTGACAATAAATGCAAAATGACATGGAAAACAATAAAGAACTCAACATTAAATCTATCTAATGACTCAAAAAATACTTTTACAAATTGGTAATAAAACTATCAACAAACCTAAATTAATTGCTGAACAGTTCAACATTTATTTAATTGAAAAAAATATGCCAATACCCGGAGCAGGTAAGAGATCGAGTGCATATATCACAAATAAACCAAAATCAATGTTCATGCCCCCATGTCAACCCATAGAAATATTTAACATTATAAAATGTATTAAAAACACTAATAGCGTAGGGTATGACAATATTTCTACTAAAATTATAAAACATGTTGCCGATCTCTAAACATTTGAGCCATATTATGAACTTAAGTATCAGCCACGGTGTTTTTCCGGACCGTCTTAAGGTATCTATAGTAAAACCAATATTTAAAAAAGGTAATAAGCAACAAATGCAAAATTATACAGTATGTTAGTTTAAACGAGGGACGTATTCAAACCCGCCATAGTTTATGCTTACATGATACTAATAAAAATATGAATAAAAAAAAAAACACTGATAAATAACAGACAGAACCATACCAAAAATTTAGCAAAAGTCTCGCAACGTGTGTACACACGGCTACACATCAAGCTATAATTTCCAGTATAAGCTGACCTCCCATTGTACGGAAATCCTATACAATGCGAGATCAGGATTAACTGGAAATGTATAGTGATGTGTAGCCGTGTGTACGTCCTCGCAGAACATGTGCGTGGGTAGGGTGGGTTAGGTATATAATCCAGTTTCCCTTCATACTTTAAACTAGGTATCTACTAAACAAAACATTAAAAAAGTTTATTCAAAAAAAAGAAAACCGCCTTCAAAAACTAAAAAGTGATAAATAACTTTAGCACAGAACACACATTACTTTCGGAAGTCGGTAGCGGTGGCTTTGTGTTTGTTGTTTTGTATTGCCAACGACTTCCGAAAGTAATGTGTGTTCTGTGCTAAAGTTATTTATCACTCTTTTTAGTTTTTGAAGACGGTTTTTTTTTTAACTTTCTTTTTTCGCTTTTTAGTGTTGCCTTAACATCCAAATCCATTAAGAAACGGCGACACACAAGATAAGGATTAATAAAAAAAAATAAGAAATACAATGTCCGAGGAAGAATGGGATTTAATCATGTGCAAAACTTGAACTAGTTTGAATGAGTCACACTAAAACCAAAAAGGATGTTGATACTAAGGATGACCCCAATCATGAAACATTCATTCAGTTGATTAACTATCTCATACTTACTGTGCGTCTCGCTGACTCTTGGTTTCTTCATAGGTACTTCTTGTTCTTCTTCCACTTCAGTTTTCAACTCCATTAAAGGTACATCATCTTCAGAGTCAGCTTCTGAATGACACTGTGGTATATCTTCTACATCTGAATAGCTATTGTGTAGACTTTCCTGTTCTAGCTCTGAAAATAAACAAGAACATTCAGAAGCAATACTCATTTAATGTTAATATTTTACTATGTCAGTGTGCAATAATACGTTTACAGAGGTTTCGAAGCTTTTATGATCAATAAATCATATTCTTATTTCAATTTATGTATTTAAATATATTATTGTACACTAATAAAAACATTTTGATGGTGAGAATTTTTCAATATATACACTCGGCGTCACAAAAATCGCACCTCTTTAAGAATTCCCTTCAAAGTCATTTTAACCCTATTAATCAATGGTATACATATGACTATAAGGTATAATTGGAAAGGCAATTTATTTAAATTTCAGAATAAATCAATGGATTTGGTTTTTTGTTTACCAGGGAATAAAAAAAAGCAAGCTAATGCAAATGATTAAAAAGTTAAATTTTATTTTATCAGCAAAAATTACAACAAAGTCCTTAAAACTAACTTAAAACCTAGTGTTACCCCCCCTAGCCCTGATGACTGCTTCCATGCGTTCTCTCATGGACCTTATTAATGTGACAACAGTCTCTTGTGGAATGTTGTCCCATTCTGCAACGACGGCATCTTGAAGGTCTTGGAGAGTGGTAGGGGCAGGATTTCGTGCCCGTACTCGCCGTTTCAGTTCATCCCAAAGGTGCTCAATAGGGTTCAGGTCTGGACTTCGCGCCGGCCAGCGCATAACAGGGATGCCAACTTCTTGCAGGTAGTCTCTTACAATTAAAGCGGTGTGACAACGGGCGTTATCGTGCATTAACGTGAACCCACTGCCAACAAAACCCGCATAAGGGACAACCTGCTCCTCTAAGATCTCTGTTATGTACCGAGCAGCAGTCAGCGACCCTTGCCCGCGAGCACTTCCAGTCCGAGAAACACACACAAGGTTCGTTTTACCGTCGATTGACATGCCGCCCCAGAACATGCACGAGCCACCCCCGTATTCCACTGTCTCTTGAATACAGGCTTGTGCGAATCGTTCCCCTTGCCTCCTATACACTCTTCGACGCCTGTCGTTGCAGAAAAGACACACCCTCGTCTCATCCGAGAAGAGCACAGCCCTCCATTGGTCTATTGTCCAATCCACATGGTCACGGGCAAATTGCAACCGGTCTCTCCTATGCTGTGCAGTCAATTTGGGCCCTGTAGCAGCCCTATGAGCTGCAATTTTCTTCTCCCGCATTCTTCTTCTAATCGTGGAGACGCTTACAGAAGTTCTGCGAGCTGATCGCAGTTGTTGTTGCAGCTCAACAGCATTGGAGAACCGATTACGTAAAGACGTCGAAACAATGAAGCGATCGTCTCTTTCGGATGTGCACCGTTGTCTTCCAGATCCACGTCTTCGGATATAGCCACCAGTCTCTTGGAAACGTTGGAACACTCGTCGAACGGCAAAACGACTCAAGTTCAGTTGCCGAGCAACATCACATTGCCGCATCCCTGATTGCAGTAGTGCAATGACTTGAGCGGCTTCATCTGCAGTGGTATCCATCTTCTGGGGTGTTTTTCTTGCTGTAGCTGTTCACGTGTGTTCACTTCAAAGGTTGAATAGCGAATGACCCACATTTAACCCGGGTCGCCCGTTTTATACCCTTGTAGGGAGGTGCAATTAGTGGCCGTTGTAATGCGTATTTTGACAACATTTTTCTTAACGTTACGTGCTAATGAGATCTGTTGTGTTTAGGAATTCTAACTGTTGTTAATTTAAGGTCGTTAAACATACTTTTAATTGATACCAATATTAATTGGGTTTAATGTATTCGTTACTGGCGGGACATGTTTTAAACTTATTTTCGAAAAGGTGCGATTTTTGTGACGCCGAGTGTATTATATGAAAAATTATATACAATATATATGATATTTTTTCTTTACAAAAACATACCATTACTTTGATGTTCCTCCTTTGGCTCAATAATATCATCTTGTGTCTCACAATCAGCTGGTAGTTCTTCTTTGATAGCAACTCTTTCTGTTCTACATTCATCAACTATACTGATGTGCTCCATTGGAGTTTTAACAAACCCACCGAAAAACTTTGAGTGGTTTATTAAAAGTTGAGGCTGTAAAAGTTGACGATAGTGTTCAGTATGCTGTTGATCAATCCCATGAATAATAAAATCATTTATTCTCTCTTCACAAAAGTGGTCTTACAATAAAGGCTTACAACTATATAACTATTTCCACCTTTGTGAGAGGCTGGTGCCTGAAGTAGGTTTTGAGAGTAAAACCTGTGTTACAGGTCACCAGGACGCTCACCTCGGCAAGATTGTTTACATAGAAATAGAAATGCCCAGTAGGTACAAGAGATAAACAGTAAAGGTACAATATACAAAATAAATGGTACTGAAATTAAAATATTTGAAAAATGTATTAATAATATTGCAGAACTAGCCAAGAGTAGTATGGTATGGGTACGTATGGTGAGTGTGTGCGTATGTGTAAGAGGTGGAAGCGTGTGCAAATTGAGTGAGTGAGTGAGCGTGAGTGATTGAGTGTCAGTGAGGGTTGATATGTGACTGGTGAGTTTTCAGTTTTGTGTGCGTGTGTTGCGAGTCATGGATGGGGAACAGCTATGACGGGGGATTAGGGATTAGGTGTTATTTGGGAACTGACAAAAGTCCTCGGTTTCTTGGTAGTCAAGGGATTTTAGGTATTTTTTTAGGATTTTATTGCAACTAGATTTGGTTTCAGGATAGAGATTTAGAGTTTTATTAAGTTTGTTGTACAGGTATTGCCCGAGAAAACAGAAGAATTTGTGGGATAGAGATAATCGTAACCGATGGGTAGGACAAATTCTATCTCTGCGGCGTCTACCAACGAGTAGATTTGGATCATACTGTGTTTGTGTTTTTTAAGAACCGTGCGCAATATAAATGTTTGTCTGACCGTTGGAACGGCCCAATCTTTAAAAAGCTCAACGGTTGGGTAATGGTAGGGCAGGCCGGCACTTACCTTAAGAATAGCACGTTGAGCTCGTTAAAGTGGCAGAAGATGCGTTGTCGCTGCTCCACCCCATGTTGTAATACAGTATTCAATTTGCGAGTGGCACAATGCATAGTAGACCATCTTAATAGTACTTCGGTCAGCAACATGCTTGAGGTTTTTGAAGACATAAATTAATTTTCGTAACCTGGTTACTAGAAGATCTATGTGTCATTTGAAGGTGAGATGTTGATCAATGATTATACCAAGATATTTGATGTGGTCCGTTCTTTCGAGGGAGGGGCATGAGCAATCTGAAGCTGAGTTTGGAGAAACACATGAGTGGGAAGTGATGGTGAAAGAGGGTGGTGGCAGGAGATTACTTCTGGGTGCGAAAGTTATGTATTTCGTTTTAGAAACATTGAGCGTCAAGACGTTATCTTGAAGCCAGTTACAAATAATGTTTAAACCCAATTGTGCAGCACCAAAAGCCTCTTCCCAGCTATCTCCAGTAAAAAACAAGGCGGTATCGTCTGCAAATGTAATTATCTTACCGTTATGCAGTAAGAGTTGGCAGAGGTCATTGATGTAGACAAGAAAGAGGGTGGGACCAATAATGCTTCCATGTGGTACGCCAAAATTAACAGGTAGCTTGTCACTTAGTCTATTATTTACCTTCACTTGCTGAATTCTGCTTGTCAGGTAGTCCTCCATCAATTTAAATGGGATTCCTCTTATGCCAAGACGGTACAGCTTTTTTTTAAAGGTGCGGAATTGACACTGTATCAAATGCCTTTGCAAGGTCGAGGAACACCGTAATGCATTTTCGACCTTCATCCAAATTGGCAACAGTAGTTTGGAGCAGTTCGTGGACTGCATCATCTGTACTCCTACCGGCTCGGAAGCCAAATTGTGCATGAGATAAAAGTTTATTAGTCTCTAGGAATTTTATAAGGCGTTTATTTAAAAGGCGTTCCAGGACCTTGGAAAGTGCTGGTAAAATTGAAATAGGTCGGTAATTGTTTACAGAGTCTTTTTTCCCGGCCTTATTGTATCGGTTTAATGAGCGCTGTTTTAAATGATTTGGGAAAGACCCCTGTTGAGATAGCTAGGTTACATATATGTGTAATAGGAGGTGTGAGGAGATTAGCGTATCTTTTAACTATTTTACCGCTTATAAGGTCAGCTCCTACCGCACATTTATCTTTTAGGCCTTTAATAAGAAGGTGGATCTCATCCTCGTCTGTCGGAAGAAATACAAGCGAATTTGATGGATTGGTCGCGTTGTAGTCATAACTCTGTCCGGAAGCAGTTCTATTTAGCGAAATCTTTTCAGCGAGATTTGCACCAACATTGACAAAGAAGTTATTGACGTTATTGATGTCCCTAGCAGGATCGACAGAAGATAGAAGAGACGATGAATAGTCAGGTCTTCTGCTCAAGCCACCAATACTCTTAATAACATTCCATAGCCGTTTTTAATTGCCCTTCGCATTTTCAATTTCTTGTTTTTCATATCTACGTTTTGCTTTTTTTAATACACTGTTACAGAGTTTCTGTAGAGTCTGTAAATAGTTTTAATAATTAAATTTTTAGGATTACGCTTTGTCTTTTTATAAAGGTTGTCCCGGTTTCTAATGCAGCGAATAAGTCCTTTTGTTACCCATGGTTTAGAAACCAACTGCCTCTTGGTTGTTTTAACTGTACATGTATTATGCGTAATGGCTGTGGATACTTGGGATACCAGTAAATCCGTAGCCATATTTACATCTTGACACTTGCTGATAGGTTGAAAGTTAGCATTTTGCATGGCAATGTCAAGTTGTACAAAGTCTATGGAACTCGAAGTTTGGTTCACATAGTTTAAGCGTGATTTTGGATTACAGCTAACGGCAACACTCTCGTGGTCAGTGATGGAAGTTTCAAAGACCAAGCACGTAATGTCCATTCTTGATTTTAGAATCATGTGGTCAAGGCATGTACGTCCATGCGTAGGCAAAGTGTGACCCGGCAGCAAACCATGGCTGGCTAACATGTTGAGGTAGTCAAGAGACCGCTTATCAGGGCTACCAGGAACAATATTAATATTAATATCCCCACAGAAAACAATGGTTTTAAACGTTTTCAGTTTAGTCAGCAGTATATCTATAGAGTCAATAAATGCTGTAGTATTTGTTTGACTAGGTGGGCGATATATTCCTATGATGCAGGTATCTTGACTTAGTTTTAGTAAAAGACAATTGGCATCAATAACATTAGGTTCTTCGCGAGTTACATTAAGGTTTTTGTTATAATATATAACCACTCCTTCATTTTGGGTTTTATGCGTGGACGTCGTTGAATAATTGTAGTTGTCTAGAGGAGGAATGAACTTGGCGGAAGGAAGCCAACATTCAGATAGTACCAGGATGTCCCAGGGTATCATAGAACGTTGCAGGAGGGTGGTGAAGTTAGGCATGTTACAGGTTAAGCTACGAATATTTTGAGACAGTATATTAATAGTACGATTGGTGTTACGAATATGATTTATTGCATTGTCTATGTCACAGGCGAAAGTTTTGGCTACATTAATGGAATCCAGATCCAAGTTTATGGTTCAGTGTCTTGCATTAGCGGTCAATGTATAGTACACGAGCACTGTCACGTTTGGAACGTGACCTATGGAACTGGATTTTAATTGAAACTAAACCCTGATCTGGAGTGAATGCAGCCGTCATATCTGTTATTTGACATCGCACAAGGAACAGACAATACCATTGAAAATATATTTGAAGATATTTTCCTCGCATAAATGTAGTGTAGTGTGGTGTCATGTGATGAATGTAGTGTAAAAGTTGGGTTATTCTGCAAGCTAGACATACTCTTTCAAAAACAACATGGAATAAAAAACAAATATACTACTCAAAACAAAATAAGGGCCACGAGGTATTTTTTCATTTTGGTGTAATTTAATGGGGCATGGTGCTCTTCACAGACAATTGCAAAATTTAGAGTATGGAGAAGACGCGGCGAGAGATTTTCAGAAGCCTGCATCCATGAAGTCGATCGTTTTGGTGGTCCAAATGTAATGATTTGGGGCGGGATAAGCTTACACGGCAAAACTGAGCTCGCTATTTTAAATGAGGGTACTGTTACTGCTCAGCGGTATATTGAGGAAGTTGTCAGACCACATGTGATCCCATTTGCACAGCGAGCGGGTCCTGGATTCATCTTGATGCAAGACAATGCTCGTGCACACACGGCTCAAGCGACTCGGTTTGTACTGGAAGACTCTCAAATTCAAGTCTTGCCGTGGCCGGCGAACATTCCGGACTTAAATCCAATAGAGCACATGTGGGATCAGTTGAAACGAAGAGTTAGAGACGGTGATCAGGAAATCCACAACCAACAGCAACTCATCAACGCTGTGAAAAGGACCTGGGAAGAGATTCCAATGGAAAATGTCAGGCATTTGATTGAGAGCATGCACTCCAGGCTTCAGGAGTGCGTAGCTAAACGAGGGGGGCATACCCGTTACCAAAAGATGAGCATGGAGTATTTTCTTTTGTTTTCAGTAACTTTACGTTGTTTTTATTTTTAACCTAAAATGTGTTTTTTCTTTCAAAAGCAAATAAACTTTTTAATCATTATTATTTGAATAAATTTATTGGTCTACATGGTAAAAACAACATTAGTTTTTGTTATGGAGACAAAAAATATATATTGGTTTTATTATTTTCATGGTACAGACAAAATACCTTGTGGCCCTTATTTTGTTTTGAGTAGTATATATGCAAACACTAGAAAAAATAAAAATAATAAATAAAGGCATGCAAGGATAATAACAGTATATAAACAACAGCGCATGTAGTATAAGACTAGTAGTAGTCACATGATTAGCTTGTGGAGTTCGGATTCTTCGTCGATGCCAACTGGTGTTGCATTCTCATCCTTTTTGACATAAATTTTCCCATATAGTGTCCAAGTCGCGAAGAGCTTTTTGTTCTTGACGTTAGACCGTGCTAAATAGAAGAGGTGTCTAGCTTTATGCGTTAAATATTCTGAGATGAATACTGGACATGCCTCGCCTGTTAGCTTAATGAGTTGTGAGTTTAGCTGGGGCTCCTTATTTTCCCGTCTATTTTTATTAAAGATTTTGTACTTGGAAATTAGGGTTTCCTTTCTTAGAGTTGTAGTAAAATCAACAACCACTGCTTCTGTCTTACAACGAAATACATCCCTAATCTCAGACTGGGTTATAGATGAATCAAGGCCAATCGTTGAGCCAATCTGTTGGACAGTGTCCATTAGCATTTTTTTGGTTTCATTCTCCTGCTTGGGTAGGTTACGAATTTCAATCGTTGTGGAACGAGCATTCAATTCCAGCAAATTTAGACTACGTTCTAAGGTAGACACTCGCATCTTGTACTCGATATTTTCTTGTTCTAAATTGTTAATTTTAATTAGAAGATCATCGTGTTTTGCTGATATAGTTGATGATTTAACTGATTTGTGAATTTCCTGATTTTGGTTTTGGATAGTGGCGAGAGAGGCATTCAGTAATTCAAACTTAGATTCTTGCTGGACTCTAATTTGTTCGAGAATTTGTTTCAACTCGGAGGAGCACCCGGGGTTATTCCCTAGATCATCAAAGGTGCGTTTTTGACGCTTTGTTATGTTGAAATAATTGTCAACCGGCTCGGATGTATTTGCCATATTATTAATAGCCGAGTCAGAATTATAATGTGTTGTGCTGTTGGGAGGATTTAGTTGAGCCAGCGCGCTTGGGGGAGAACGTTGCACCGACATGGTGGCTCTAAGTAACTTGAAAACGTTTCCAAACCGCGAAGTAACAGGCGTCAGTATTCAATAGTGAAATAGTTGGGGTAGCGCCACCAGTAGCATGGAGTCGTAATGTTACCTTATCGCACTATTTTCGTCGCTGGAACGCAGGCGCCAACTTCGACGTTGGACGGTTGGTACCACTAGCAGCACGGACACAATTGCGCGGGCGCGGGACTTTCGCCTGTAGTTAGATCGCACAACGGTGAGGATTCCGTGCACTCGCGGTATAAGCACTATGATACGGCACTTTTAACAAAATGTTCGTTAGTTTCTATTGTTTAATATACACTTCGTAGAAGTCTGCAAACAGTTATTGGATGAATCCACTACACGGGGCTTCCGTTGAACTCTGAAGAAATCGTCTTGACTACGGAAAAACCGTTTTGCGAAATTAAGTGAATATGAACATGACTTAGTGACTTCGCAGCGCGTTCCGGTGTTGAATATTTAATTCCAATTTAAAATTACAGTGTCAATGCTAAAAACCTAACAGAAGCAGAGACGAACAACACCCGGATTATTATTTGTTTCACTGTAATTCTACCAAATTTAAAATGTTACCTAATCTTTAAAAGACTTTTATTCTGTTTATATTATTATACGTCCATATTTAGTACTATCTTATATCTATTTATCAAAATGATGTAAAAAAAGGTTTAATTAAAATTGTTTTAACTTATCTTTGAAATAAAATGTTTTGCGTTCCTGCTTCTATGAGCCTCTTTTTCTAATGCTATTATAAATGGAGTATAGGTTTTTAGCATTGACACTGTAATTTTAAATTGGAATTAAATATACAACTAAATGAAAGTCACATAATTTTAGAAGACAAATTATTAGAATAGTTACAAATACGCGCGACAGCTACTGTAAAAATAGATTATAACTAATTCGGTGTCTATCGTAACTTTAGCATGTTTATTGTACTTTTGTTACAAAGTGTGCATTAAAGAGAACCTTTTTTAACTCCTGTCTAATGCTATTGCAAATGGAGTATATGTATACTGCAGTCAGTAGCGTGCCTTCCATAGAAGCCTATAAGCCGGGCTTGTAACCCATAATGCGAGACGATAAATATA
Organism: Charanyca ferruginea; assembly: GCA_947361185.1. Taxonomy (NCBI): domain Eukaryota; kingdom Metazoa; phylum Arthropoda; class Insecta; order Lepidoptera; family Noctuidae; genus Charanyca; species Charanyca ferruginea. The sequence continues at coordinate 2,394,961 of OX376081.1, read as the reverse complement.
TAGAAGGTACAAAAAAGAAATATCTCTAAGTAGGTATTGAATCTCATAAGAATTGACAAAAATAAACATTTCAAATTCCGCGCGTAATCCAGCGCGCATGATTGTCGACGCTACTCGATCGTATATTGGCCGCAATCATTCATTCACTTCGCAATGTAACAATCTTGCCGTGTGACTGAGCGTATATTGCTATCTCGGTCGCACTCATCGGCTACTTATGTGGCTTTTGAGATCTGATAGTTTTGCTTATATGTATGTATTTACAAAAAAAATGTATTTGTGTATGTATGTCAGCTGTCTGACACCCATAGTACAGGGTCTCCCTAGTTTGGGGTCAGATGGCCGTGTGTGAAAATGTCCCCACATATTATTATTATTGTTATTAAATTCTGTTAATACTCTTCGCACACCGGCCGCCGATTGTGGCGAAAATGTATGAACAGAAAAGCCGAGATTATGTATCTATATATGCGTGAGATGCAATAGATGATCAATGTTTGTTTACGAGTGAAAGAACAATGGCAGCCACCCATACATTGTTTTAGTTGAGATTAAATTCCTACGTCTTTAAATGAAAAATATCTTATTTAATTCAGCATCACCTTCTGAATTAGTTTGTGCAAGATTTTTTGTTCAAGAAGGCCGAGAATAATAGATATTCAGTCATGAACTTTTGTAGGTTATGTCTATGGTAACTTTTATATTCCAAATTGAGGAAGTAAAAAGGCAATATCGCATTAGTATTTTCTTTATCTAGTTAATTCAGAATGAAATGTCTTGTAAAAATATTGTTTAAGGTTGGTAATCCCAGTGGTTATAAATACTCTTTGGCCTTACCTTATGAATACAATAGGTATCTACTACATGTATACATCGATCATATCGTTTTTACTCTGTGCACAGATCTGTCTATGACTCTGTGTCAATTACCAAGGAATTATTTTTAGATTTGGGTTACTAGTCATTAATCGAAACTAATTGATTTATTTTTATACCACAGTATTTTTACATATCTGCAAGAAACCTACACTTGGAAATAAACTGTATTCATTTACTTAGGTACTCCGTTTAATTGTAATAACAAACTAAAACTGATTACAATACTTTAAATGCTTTAAGTACTTACTGTCACTTGGCAGAATAAATATAAAATGGCAACACTAAACATTAATGAAAAGTGAAATAAGTTTTCATTTCACATAATTTTTTTATCCGGCCCTAACTGGTTAATGTGATACTTTGAAAAATCGTAGAAAAATAATGTAATTTCTTTCGTAAGTCACTTTTAGACGCTCAAATTTAAGTCAACTACGTTTTCGCCATTGTTCTTTGTTTGTGTGGTGTGAAGTTGCGTATTTCGATAAAGTGATAGGTATCTACATTTTCAAATTAGTTCAAATTTTGTTTTGAGCTGTAAGTTGTCGTTTGTTGTTAATTTAAATATATGGTTGACACTGTTGTTGTTGCATTTTTGATGTATGTATTTTCAACCGACTTCAAAAAAGGAGGAGGTTATCAATTCGTCTGTTACCTGATTTCTCGGGACTGGGTGAACCGATTTTGATGATTCTTTTTTTATTTGGAAGCTAGTGCTTCCCGTGTGGTCCCATTTTATTTTGGTCCAGTTCTGACAATGGCATCCATGAGAAAACCGTATAAGTCTTAAATTTGCATTAAGTATGTGCGCGATTTGTTACGCGATTTCTCCGGCAAACGTAAACCGATTTTGAAAATTCTTTTTTTTTATGGATAGGGTATGCTTCAAGGGTGGTCCCATATAAATTTCATCGAAATTGATTCAGCACTTTTTGAAAAATCAACAAATACCCAAAAATTTTACATAGACGACGTTTTAGTTTCATCAATCTTTGTAGTAGTTAACTTTCAATCTCTTCTTAATAGATTTGGATGAGAAGGAGGTACTAAAAAGCGGAAAATAAAAAGCTTTTTACAAAAAAGACAACCGCCTTCAAAAAGTGATAAATAACTTTAGCACAGAACACACATTGACTTTAGTTTCGGAAGTCGGTGGCAATACAAAACAACAAACAGAACAAAGCCACTGAATTTCGAAACTAAAGTCAATGTGTGTTCTGTGCTTAAGTTATTTATCACTTTTTGAAGGCGGTTGTCTTTTCAACCGACTTCAAAAAAGGAGGAGGTTATCAATTCGTCTGTATTTCTTTTTTTTTGTAAAAAGCTTTTTTTTAATTACCCGTTATTTAAATATTTTGTATTTACCTTGACTAATTGTTTTAACGTATGTGATTACATTTCTTTGTGAATAATATTTCTTGTTGTAATTGGGTGTGTGCAACGACTCGCAAGGATGTATTTTTTTTAATTTCGAACGGCTTTTGCAAAGCCACAGAAGGTACGTGGTACGTGGTTATCACTGACATCTATGTATGATACAATGCGTAGTTATTTAGATAGAAAGATCAATAAATTATTTCTGCGTCATCTATTGGCCGTTCGTAAGTCGAACTCGAAGGGCACAGTTGCGCCAATAACGTAAACAGATGGCTCTTAAATCAAATACGTATGTGTTTTTGTTAGCATTAAAATGAGCACAATAATTCAATGTTTTTTTAATAAGTGTGTGATTTTGCGGAACGATGAATTTTGAAGAAAATCACCGGGTTTTTATTCTGAAATCTGTTGAGCTTGCCCTAACTTTGAACCAGCTAGGCACGCCACTGACTGCAGTATACGCCCTAATTATATGTTCCACTCATTTCACTCTAGGAGACACTTTCTTGCTGGGGTAACGTACACCATAGCCAAGGACCTTTCCCGTAAAATAAGTTATCTATGAAAAAAACGCATCCAAATCGGTCCATCTGTTTGGCAGCTGCTATGCCATAGATTGACACATAGACACATTTAACACCTATTGGTTATTGTTGGTGGCAAAGATTTCATTTCAAAACTGAACTTTAGTGTGAAACAAACAATAAGTATGAGCTTGAGAGGATTTATTTCGACATTAGACATTATGAGAATATGTTTGAGTTAAAAAATCCCTCACCTCGTAATCCTTCTTCAACATCCGGGTGAACAGTACTTCAGCTTCCAGACATTTTCTTTGGAATCGGGCGCATTGCTTTAGTTTAGTGCAGCAGAAGGAACAAAGGAACATCGGTCTGCTATCTTCAGTTACAAACTGCAATAATACTTTTCTTATACTATTTTGTTTACAAATAACAATTCTTAAAGTTAATCTTAAATTGAAGGTGATTAATCTCAATGGTGATTAGTGGAATAAGTAGAAAATATATTGAGCTGTCAGGTTGAGTGTTTTGGTTAGCACGTGTGCTCAGAATTTTTTTAAGTTAATAATTGTTTTTTTGTTTGTTGAAGCTTTTGTGACTAGTTATTTTTGTGTGTTGTTTTTGTTATCAGGTTTGTACAGTGTTTGTCCCGTTCTTTTCTTAAAAACATCCTTCAAAATGGATAAAAACAAACCCCCTGATCCTTCAGATAGCCCAATTATCCCATCTCTCCCAAGCCCTCTGTCCCAGAACCCTCTGTCTCAATTTGCGGATGTTGTCTGCAGTATTACGGAAATGGATGTTTCCCATTCTTCAAGAAAACGCCCCAGTGATGATGATTCCTTAACTCCCACCCCTCCTAGTAAACAATTAAAAAGCCAGATCGGTCGTACCAAATATTCGGCGCTGGATAAAGCTCCCTACATCATCCACGTATCCCGAATGGAGCCCCAGATAAATGCAGGTACTACTCTACACCCAGTAAATTTTGGTAAGTTTTTAATGATTAACAAAATTGCGAATATTGTTCGGGGTGGTGTTAACAGAGTAGGTCGTAATCGCGTATCTGTTGAGTTTACCTCCCCCCAAGATGCCAATGCTTTCCAGGTAAACCCTCTTCTCTTGAAATATCGCTATGTATCGTCAATCCCCTCATTTAACATCACTAGAATGGGAGTTATGACTGGAGGTCCCTCTGACATTACTGAAGAGGAGGCTATGTCCTATCTGACTGTTCCCACAGAATGTGGAAAGATTCTTAAAGTTCGCCGTATAAATCGAAAAATCCAAAAGGACGGGATCCATGAGTGGAAACCTACAGAAACCTGCGTCATCACTTTTGATGGCCAGGTTTTAACTAAACGTGTTTTCTGTTGCTACACGTCTCTTCCGGTTGAACAGTACATTTACCCCACAATCCAATGTCGTAAATGTTGCAGGTTCGGTCATGTGGTGAATCTGTGCAGATCTAAACCACGCTGCAGTAAGTGTGGCCACGATCACCCTGGTGATGGTTGCAGCACTTCTGAGGGCGAGGCCTTTTGCGTACTCTGTTCGGGGAATCACTTTGCCAATAGCAGGTCATGCCCCGAGCATGGTAGGCGAAAGACTATTAAGACGATTATGGCTGAAAAATCCATTTCTTATGCTGAGGCTACCAAGATGATCCCATCAGTTTCTCGCAATTATGCAACTGTTGCCAAAACCCCTATTTCTTAGTCATATCGTAAGACTGTCACAGTTAAGCCTAAAACTCATGCCCCTCTCTCCCCATCATACGATAAAGCTGCTCACCAGTACATAATTAGTTCCCCCGAACCCTCACAACCTAATGGCTGTGCTCTTAACCCTAATAATAATCCTACTCCTGATAACTCTACTTCTTTTATTGATCTTTTCATTAAACTCTTACCGACTATAATCTCTTCTGATAATTCTCAATTACCGTCCAACGTTGCCGATCAACTTATATCTTTACTTCTAAAAATTAAAAATGGCGTCCCGCCAAATGTTTCTTCAGTGGAATGTGAGGAGCGTGTGGCATAAGAAACACGACCTCATACTTCTTCTAAATAAATACAAGCCACTGGCTTGTTCCATAGCTGAGACTTGGCTTACCCCAAGTCTAAGCTTCCGTGTACCACACAACATCCTCAGATGTGACAGATCTGATGGCTATGGAGGGTCAGCCCTCTGTGTCAACAATCGTGTCCCACTTTCACCCCTATCTTTGCCTTCACTTACAGGTAATATGAGTATTGTTGCTGGTATGGTTGAAGGTATCACAGTGTTTTCGATTTACATTGCTCACCCACATCATGATTTTTTTACTATCATAAAAAATATCATTTCAAATATTCATGGACCAATATTGGTCATGGGCGACTTCAACTGCCACCATTTCAGATGGGGGTCTGAACGCTGTGATATCTTTGGTGTTGCTCTGGTAGAGATGTTGGATGACCTAAATCTCTGTATACTAAATAATGGCTGCCCAACCCGAAGACCTACTCCCGGACAACAAAAAAGTTGTGTTGACTTAACATTTTGTTCGGTCTAGTTAGCAGCTTCAACCCATTGGGAATGTACAACCATGTCGCATGGTAGTGACCATTACCCTATTGTTATATCCCTAGTTAATAAGACTTATTTAGAAAAAACTTCTCCTCCACTTCTGAAATATAACTTGTCCAAACCTGACTGGGCTAAGTTTGTTTCTTTACTGCAGGACAAAATTGATAATCTTCCAAATTTAAATTCAAGTTTATTAGATCCTGTTGGTCACCATCATGCCAAGAGCTGTTACGCAGGTTTTGTTACCGCTGTAACCTCTAGCGCAGATTCCTCTTTTCCTATTAAAAACAGTGCCCGTAATAAAATCCCATCACCTCCGTGGTGGGATCCAGAATGCACTTCACTAATTAGGCAAAGGAACGAGGCTGAAGAGTGTTACAACGCAGAGATGAACACCCAAAATCTCCTAGCATATTTGCAAATCAATGCCAGGACTAAGCGACTGCTCCGTAAAAAGAAACGTGCAGGTTGGGTTAAATTTTGTACTTCTTTATCTCCCTCTACCCCACCATCAGTAGTTTGAAAAAATATTAACAGGTACAGACGTGGTTGTTCCCCATCAATCTCCTCGCCAATAACTAGGGAAACAGCTGACTTCTTCTTTGACAAAATAGCTCCTCCTTATGTCCCACTCCCTTCTGAGATACTTAATGTACCTCTGCATAATGTTTCCATGGACCCTTTAGATGCTCCCTTCTCTCTAGAGGAATTGAATGCGGTTCTTAAATATGTCCGGGACTCAGCCCCTGGTATTGATGTTGTGCCATATTCTTTTATTGCCCATTCTGGAGATAAGGCCAAACATTATTATTTTTATTATTATAAATTTTTGTTACAACTGTGGTTGGGTCCCTGATCAGTGTAAGATACAGTTGATTATTCCGTTGCTCAAACCAGGCAAACATGTAGATGATCCGAACAGCTATAGACCGATTGCTCTTTCTTCAGTTCTAGCCAAATTACTGGAACACCTTATTAAAAACCGACTAGAGTGGATTGTAGAATCAAGGGACCTACTGCCGAAGTACCAATTTGGTTTCAGGAAAGGGTTGAGTACAATGGACAGTGTTGGCGTTTTAGTTGCGGACATTCGATTGGCATTTTCCAAAAACGAGTCCGTTGTTGCCGCCTTCCTCGACATTTCCTCTGCATATGACAATGTTCTCCTTCCCGTTCTCAGGCAGAAACTGCAACAGCTGAGTCTCCCGGTCAAAATGATTGAATGTTTATGTGGACTACTATCATCCCGTTCTTTGGTCCTGAGGGTCCAGGGCGAGGTCTTCGATAAAAGACAATCTTGGAGGGGTCTCCCACAGGGCTTCGTCCTCAGTCCCCTTCTTTATAACTTGGATATTGGGTCTTGCATAAACAGTAACTGCCATATTTTACAATATGCTGATGGATGACTTAGTCCTGTACGTGTCAGATCCCAATATTAGCGATGCCGCGGCATCTCTCGGCCTCTCTCTGGACTCTTTGAACCATTGGCTTTTAAACCATGGCCTTTCATTGTCCGCTCCGAAAAGCTCGGCAGTAATTTTCACTCGAAAGAGACGCATCCCTCAAATCTAGGTGGGGATTTCAAGTAATAATATTCCTTTGGCAAGCAAAGTAAAGTTTTTAGGCGTCTTTCTTGATTCAAAATTAACAGGTAAACCCCACTTAAATTTTTTAATTAGTAAATGTGAACGTATTGTTTCAATTTTAAAAGTTCTAGCAGGTGTTTGGTAGGGTGCTCACCCCTACACCTTGAAATTAGTTTATAACGCCTTAGTCCGTAGTGTGTTAGACTATGGTACGTTCCACTTAGTTCCTTGCAACAAAGGTGCTCTGGCTGGGCTGGATAGGGTTCAGTCTAATTGCCTTCGGATCATCTCAGGCTGTATGAAGTCCTCTCCCATTAACGCATTGCTAGGGGTGGCTCAGCACACTCGACCTGAGTGTGCTGAGCCACCCCTAGCCCTAAGACGCCAGTATTTGGCCTCCCGCTTTCTGTCTAAAGTTATATGTCGTTCTTCCCATCCCCTCAAAGAAAGGTTAAACGAGTTAGATGCCTTATGCAGAAGCTCCAACTATTGGAAAAATAAAGAAATCCCCCTAATATTTATTTATTTATTTATTTATTTATTTATTTATTTATTTATTTATCTTTGTTTTTTTTATATTAAAGTCATTTCGACAAATCCAAAATTTAGTGCATCCGATTGTGCAGTATCCCAGAATACCCCTTTTTAACTTCGCCTACGAAGCTTTAGGTTTTACCCCAAAAATTGTTTTTAATATTGGAATATCCAAAAAGTCCCTGACAGCGAACTCGACTTCAATGCGGTGGTAGGCGAACGATGGAATGGGTATCAATTATTCTTTAAAGATGCCTCTAAATCAACTGAGTCTGATTACACCGGTGCCGCGGTATATTACCAAAACTCTCGTATTATATTACAATATAAATGCCAAGGAGTCTTCTGTACACCAATATTGAGAAGCCTGTTATATTTACTGACTCCCTTAGTTGTCTAAGCCCTAACCCAAAACCATTTTAAAAGTAAACTTTGTAGTCCCCTTATACTTAAAATTAAAACTTCTTTACTGTCTTGTACCAACAGTCAAAAGGATGTTCAGTTAGTTTGGATACCTAGTAATTGTGGCATTAAGGGTAACGAATGTGTTGATGCCTTAGCTAAGGATGCCTGTTCATCTGCATTGGCTGATAACACACATAATACCCATCAGGGTTACGACTTATTGTCTCTCTCAAAATTGAATCTTCAGTGTTCATGGCAGGACCAATGGAATGTGTCCAGCAGAAAGAAAGGCAGTTTTTTCTATGCAGTCCAACCTACCATAAAACCAAAACCTTGGTTCTATTCTTACAAAAAAGTTTCCAAAACTGTAGTCTCAGTTATTTGTAGAATACGCTTAGGTTTTTGTTGTACCCCCGTGTTTTTACATAAAATCAGAATCCGCGACTCCTCTCTTTGCAAATGCGGATTGAAAGAGGGTACTCTAGATCACATATTTTTTGAATGCCCCAATAATATTCCACCTCTCGATCTATATAGCCCAAAATTCAAGATTCCTCTACCAACTAATTTCCCTTCTCTCTTAACATATCCCTGTCCAGAACTGCTTGTGGCGCTGATGACTTTCATCCGTCACAATAATATAAAACTATGAGAATCTGTGTGGGTGTGGTATACCTGTATGTATATTCTGTGTTCTAACCATATAGGTATTATATTGAAATAACTTTATTTTGTTTGTTTGTTTCAGTACCATACTAACCCAACAAAACGAGATCTACATCACCTCAACCAATTAATCATATTTTAATTTCTTTGCTATATAAACACATAAAGACAGTTTTTCCTTTCTGCACACTTGATTTCCCTGTCACTATGACATTGGCAGAATTGTCGACATCGGCATTGCTTGCCATAATATAAAAATAGAATAGAATAGAAAATCTATATAAAAGAAAGTAGTGTTTGTTACAACACTTATAACTCGAGAACGGCTGGACCGATTGCCATGGTTTTTGATTTTGTTGGATTTGTTTCCGTCCCGAATAGCAGAATACATCTTAAAAAAAAAAAACTCGATATGTGTAATGAATACTTAATCATATCAATAGATGCTGATTTGTTTATTACATGTCAAACATTTGTTGTCCAATCCTGTCATATAGTGTGGTGTAGGGTAGGTGTAGGGTAGGTGTAGGGTAGGTGTAGGGTAGGGGTAGGTGTAGGGTAGGTGTAGGGTAGGTGTAGGTTAGGTGTAGGTTAGGTGTAGGTTAGGTGTAGAGTAGGTGTAGAGTAGGAAAATAGGCAGGTAAGTAGGTAGATAGGGACAGGACAACGTCTGTCGGGTCAGCTAGTACTTTATAAATGTAACTATAACTACAAATTTTGTTCTTACTTTAAATAATTCAACAAAAAAATTAAGTACGTATCCGCTTTTTTTTAGGCTCATTGTCACCAGCAAGACTCGGTGATTTGGTGATAGCGAAGACAGTGTAGGAGATAATGATTATATTCCCAGTCTATCTTCTTCGGACTCCGATATTGGATATGAGCAAAAGAGGGATAAAGAGAAACGTTTTTCAACCGACTTCAAAAAAGAAGGAGGTTCTCAATTCGACTGTATGTTGATGATGATGCGGTCTAAGATGGAGCACGCTTGCCTAGAAGTAACCTATTCACTCTTGACTCAAAGACTCCCAGGTTGTAGCTATCAGGAAACACAGACTCAGGCAGGGAATTCCACTCCTTAGCCCCAAAACGTTTTGTGCGTGTGGGTGGGATGTCCACCATGTACCGGTGGCGCATCGCCGTACGTCTTGTGGTCCAATGATGAAACGGGCTCGGCGGAATTAAATTATGCAATTCTGTCGCACACTCCCCCAAAATGCAACCGATAGAAAACCGGCAGGCCAGTAACTCGGCGTCGATGCTAAAGACTTTGGAGCTTTGACTCGACGAGCCTATCATTGCCAATGATCCTCTTGGCTCGATTCTCAATTGTCTCTAGGGCATCAAGCTGATATCTGGCAGATCCGTCCCAAAGATGAGAGCAGTACTCCATACACGATCGAACTTGCGCTTGATAAAGTTTAAGCAGCTGTTCCGGCGTAAAGTCTCATCTTTGCTAGGATTCCCAACTTTTTGGCAGCCACTTGAGCCTTTGCCTCTATGAAAGGGCCAAAATTGAGGGTAGATGTTAACGTAACACCAAGAAGCTCAAGTCGGTCAGTTATCGGCACGGTTACACCTCGGAAAGATGGAGCTGGGTGGAATTGGCTCGTTTTAGCGGAAAAGAGACACGATTGGGTCTTAGCAGCATTGAACTTGACCAGATTGGCATCGCCCCATTCGGAGACAGCCTGTAAGGGCAAGTTCAAGCGCTCAACCATTGCTTCCCGGAGAGACTGGATCTGCGACCCACCAGCTCGTGCGTCGGACACGTATCTCTCAGCGACAGTGCTGTCGTCTGCATACCCAAAGGTACCGGGTTTTAGCAGATCATTAATATGCAGCAGGAACAATGTTGCCGAGAGCACCGACCCCTGAAGAATCCCAGCATTAATATCCAGCAGTCCGGACGAGCAGCTATCTATGATCTGCAAACATTAGCTGTTTGGATGCCTGAACAGTTCCATGACTATTATCTAATATATATAAATCTCCTGTCACGATGTTTGTCCGCGATGGACTCCTAAACTACTGAAGCGATTTGAATGAAATTTGTACACCGTGTGCAGTTTGATCCAACTTGAAAGATAGGGTAGGTGTAGGGTAGGTGTAGGGTAGGTGTAGGGTAGGTGTAGTGTAGGGTAGGTGTAGGGTAGGGTAGGTGTAGGGTAGGGTAGGTGTAGGGTAGGGTAGGTGTAGGTAAAAAGGCAGGTAAGTAGGTAGATAAGGACAGGACAACGTCTGTCGGGTCAGCTAGTATATTATAAAGCACAAGCATTTGCACTCATGTAAATATTAAAAATAAATGAGCAATTCTTGTGTAAATATATATAATCTGAATCTCAGAAAAGGCTCCAACTTTTACATGAAATAGGCGATAAATCAATCTAGCTAGGTTTAATTTCGCCCATAATATCATAATTACAGTACATACTATACTGTCCTATAAATGATCACTATAACAGTACAGTACCTTCAGATTAAATAATTTAAATTATAATGCAGGTTTTTATCAACTTACTGGAATATCAGTCAGCTTCTCGTAGAGGTCCTGTAGGGCCTTGTTGACAACTACATACATGTGAACATCCTGCACCAAACATATTCTACACATGGCTAGCTCTTCCATCTTCTCTTGTTATTTAGTTCAATTTACCATTTATTTTCAAAAACAACTGAAGTGGTTTGGGTTGTAATATTATCACACCGGAATACTGTCCTGTGTATGCATACATAGCATCAGGACAGTTGTCTGAAATTGAATAATGCTTTCATATAGACTTTGTGGTGCTTATTATTGGAACAACTCAGGAAACAACCTATCATGTAATGATTTTTTGAAATTTAAACAAAAAACTGGGTTGCTATTACAAAGTGTACTTACAGAAATGTTTGATGCTCAGTTTATTTGGGGTAGTTACAAATTTAATGTTTTCAATGCCTTTGGTCTAGTATACCATTTCAACTTATAGAACACGCTAGAAAATTAACTTGTCCAACTTTCCAGAAAATCTAGGGGGGCAGTGGTTTGTCTTAGGGATATCACAGGTAGGTATTTGGATTTTGGTCAGTGGGTCGTCTTAGGGGAAATACACTTACCTACCTTTCAGTAAGACAACAAATTCTTTGCAAACATGTGTTATTTTAATGACAGGGCACTGCGAAGAGGTCTGCGCAAACCGACGCGGCGTATTAGCTTCAACTCTTCAAAAACGACTTCAGTAGTACAGAATCCACAATTTGACTACCTATGTATATCACGTATCTCTATTGTAAGTAGTCTGTGATATTATCACGTAAATACTACAATAGACCCAGCAGGTAAGGTAGCCTTAGTAGCAACTATGTGGCATCGTATTTAAATGGATGCTCTGTGTAAATATAAATAGCAGATTGGTTGATTTTATTATATTCTTCAACTCAACTATTCAACAACGACAACAACAATTCAAAGGAACAAACAAACAAAACAACATCATATCATAATCGAAATTCATATAATTTGAAATAATTTCCAATCCCACCCCACCCCAGTGTTGCCAACTCCAGAAAATATTTTATGCTAAGTCTACGTTCAGCAAATGCTAAAATAATACTAAAGTTTACGAAAAAATATCAAGTTTATTAATTATGCAGTTTTTTTTCCTATTGCGGATTCTACTTTGTTGCGCATTATAAAACTTTTGTCAACATCATTACCGCACTTTGCGGTGCGGTAAATCTTTTACTAAACAAGATTTAAAAAAAAAATTGTGCTTTTCCCCAAAAGTTTGTTGGAAAACGTCGTATGAAACGTGTGAGTATTTTATCATTTAAGTCTTGGCTTCATTACGCCCCCGCCTATGACACCAACTGCAATCCACCCTCGGTAGTAATGAGTAACTTACCTCATTTGTATTGTATCGCAATGTTTTATTTGTTGAAGTACCAGTAAGTTATTATTTTGTATTAAACAATATTTTTAGGGAACGACTTTGGGCTTACTATGCATGTAATACTTGCCAACAAACAACAAATTTAAAATATATTTTCCTATTATTTTGTATGTTTTGACCTATGCATTTGTATTTCCTTCTCATCGACTTTATTGGCATTAAATGGCACTTTTGAGCGTCTTAGAAGAAAAGTTGAAAAATGAGACATAGTTTTTTTTCACATTTGGCAACCCGAAGAACACCAAACCATGCCGGATATTTGAATGTCATTGTCAATGTCATTTTACGAAATGTCAGTCTATTTGTCATTTGTCAAACATGACAAGATTGACAAGCACTGACTTTATTTTAGAATATAGAGCTAAGACTCTATATTCTAAAATAAAGTCAGTGAAGAATCTATGAAGGTCTTAGAGCATTGAGCATTTAATCTGCAGAGGACATAGTTGAGAGAACCACTCTCCCAAAGTAGATTGGCCATAACGCCTTACACGTTCTATAATTATAGTTCATTGGCCGACCGCCGATTCGCGGCGACGTAGATCCTACGAAGTAGAGCTCTGACAGCTCCTTTTGTAAAATAAAAGCTGGTTTAAAGGCCGCAGCCCGACCCCACAATAAAATACTCAAAAAAAAATGTATGCGAGCAATTTGTGGAGCTCACTTTTTAGTCAGCTGTAAGCCACTGTTCCAAAAACTTCAAATTCTGCCTTTGCCATGTTTATATAATTTTGAAAACCTATGTATCTAAGAAAAACTTTAACTTATTTGAAGTTACCAGTTACCACTGACAGGCCAAATAGCCGAACTAGGCATAGAGATAGACTTCGGCTGCCACCAATAAAACTATTTTTTTTTTTTTTTTAATGTATATGTACTGCATGTCGATTATTATTTACCATCATTTAGGTACCTATCCAATAGTTTCCAAGACTTACCTCTGACAATATTAAAAAAAAAAGCTTTTCAAACTACTTCTATTTAAAAGGTATTATACCATTAAGGGGACTATTTAGAAGACAAGTCGATAGAATCTGTTCCTTGTACCTATTAAGTTAGCCATTTTATGGCAGAATATGCTGAAATAAAATTAATGTAGGTAACATCTTATGTAGTACCTAGGTACATAAATATCATATTCAATCAAATAAATATTTTTGATTTGATTTGATAATTTAATTTTATTTCTATTAAAAAGAGATTCAGCTATTTTGCAGACACTTACGTTATTATAAATCCTAAAGAGATTTGAAACATAAGGCGCACCCTGGACAGCTAGTACTCTGTAACATAACGCAAAGTGTAGCTCACTAATCCTTTCACCACGATAATAAATAAGTAAGTACAAAAGGCTCTCCGCAGAGCCCTGAAAAACAGCCTTTCTTAGGGTCAAATAACATTAGTATCATAATATAAGCATAAACTATTGTGGGTTTGAATACGTCCCTCGTTTAAATTAACATACCTACTGTCTACACCTATTATTTTAGAAATTGTAGTATTAAAATTATTTTATTAAATTACAGTGTAAACTCTTTAAAGGTAATGACACTGAAGGCACTGTGCATTTAATGGCGTTATAGACTAGAGAGTTGTCGTTAAATGGAGAGAAGAAAAATCAGAATTAGGAAAAGAAAAAGTTTATTTCTGACCAGTGTTAGTAGTTATGTAGGACCACGTACCTTTTTTTTTTTATTATTTAGCCTGTGCTGTCCCACTGCTGGGCAAAGGCCTCCCCCAAGTCCTTCCAAGAGCTTTTATCCAGCGCCACCTCGAACCAGCCCTCGTGGTATGTGTCTAGGTCATCTCGCCATCTCTTTCTGGGCTGTCCTCGGTGACGCCGCCATCTTCAGGCACCCATTGCGTGGAGACTCTCGCCCAGCGGTCACTCTGCATGCGGCTGACGTGACCCGCCCAATCCCACTTAAGCCTGGGCTGGCAGCCTTTTTGCCTGCGTCTGATATACCCGTTTTAGAACGCAGCGTGGTGTTCCTGATTCTATCCTGTCGTTTTACACCCAGAATGCTGCGCTCCATTGCTCTTTGGCAAACTCCGAGGCGGAACTTTTGTGACTCAGTAAGCGACCCAGGTCTGAGCACCGTAGGTTAGGACGGGCAAGATACACATATCGATAAGTTTTTTTTATTTTTACTATTAAATAGGCTTGCGTTTGACCGCAATTCACCTGATCGTAAGTGATAATGCGACCTAAGTTGGAACACGCTTGCCTAAGATGAACCGGTCCACTCGTGCCTCGAAGATACCCAGATTATACTTATCAGGGAACAGAGAGGCGGACAGGAATTCCACAGTCTGGCAGTTCGCACAATAAATGTGGAGTCAAAGCGCTTGGTTCGAGACCGTGGAACTTCAACCATATAGCGGTGACGCTTCGCCGTATCTCTGCTCGTCCGATGATGGAACGGGGATAGGGAAATTAAATTGTGCAATTCCAAAGCACACTCTCCGAAATGTACCCGATAAAAGACCGAAAGGCTAGCAACGGTGCGGCGATGTTCAAGTTTTCGCTTCAGGGAGATCGGTAGATCACCCTTCATTAGCGTCTTCATGGACCAGTAGCTTTTCCAGGCGTTTTCGATTCTACGGTCGATTTCCCTCTCCTGCCTGTTTTCGAAAGAAACTAACTGACGCAAGTAAGTATACTCATCGACATATTGTATTTCATATTCAGTGGCGTGCGGTTCATACAGGCAAATAGTCATTGCCTACCTTACAAAATACTTACTACTATCGAAATAAAATACTACTACTATTTTATTTTGATAACAAATATTTTATGCACGAGTAATTACCATCATTATACCAAAAACGAAATATAGAAAATCTTAAATCAGCTCCACCTATCGAGTAACGGTGGAATCATGAAGTCTCATTGATACCTTCGCGCATTTCGACCATAATCGCTTCGCGCTGCACCAGCGCCGCACCCGCCAACGGAAAGGCACAAAGTCAAAGTCTCTGGATGATTATATGTGTGCGTCGTGACAGACACGTATTTACGTGGACTACAATGGTGTGCTTTTTCTATAAATACTTGGCACACATTGAGACAAATAACGCACACAAACGTCAAAAGTAGACATTGCCTTTTTTAACATTTACTTACACTTTCGACAATTGGGTTGTTGACACCATTAACCAATAATTCCAAAATACAACATATCTTTTATTACACTTTATTTTAGCCCGGAAAACCCGATTAATTTTCAATTCACTGTAAAATTCGATTTTAAGTTGCTTTGAAATCATTGAATAGTTAGTCAATTGAATTGGTAAAAAAGTGACGTCACAGGCCGCGTCATAAAAAAATCTATGGAGGAATCTCGTTTTGATTGGTGGTCAATTGATTGGTGGTTTCAAATAGCCAATTGCGGGGTCTTAAGGACGCTGTTACATTTTCGACGCGCTCAATATTAGGTATCTGAGTCGTCACACAGATTCACACTACAACGTTATACGCACGCACACATTGAAACCATTGTTCTCGGGTTTTGATATACTTCGTAACTAATCTTGGTACTAGAATATATTATTTTATTTTTCTAGTACTGATTGAGTAAAATTAGTGAATCTTTATACATTTAGTATGTATTTATAAATAGTGTCAATGATTACATACAGTATGTAATATTACCAGATTCCAAGGGTAAATAACGGCCTTTTTTTGTGCACTTACAATTATTTTCAAATATATGAGCGACAAGGCAGCCTTGACGTTCGTATTGTGTTTGTCTCTGTTTGTGGTTCTAGATTAAACAGCTAACCCATAGATTAAACTTTGGTTTTGTCAAATATTAATGAATTATTATTATTATATTATTTTGGCCAACTTTTTGTAATAATTATGTATTACATAAACAAATGAAGAGAAAACTGTTGACTTTCGTTGTGATAATCTAAACTAATATTATAAAGAGGCAAGATTTGTTTGTTTATTACGATTTAACTCAAAAATGACATGACCGATTTTAAAATATCTTTCACCATTAGAAAGCTATATATCCCTATCCACCACATAGGCTATTTATCAATTGCAAAAATTAGGGATCCTTGGGAATATTCACGCGGATGAAGTCGCGGGCAAAGTGTTAGTTGAAATAATCAGATACTACGGGACTGGGGCGTGGGTTTAGTATTTTTAATCAAAACAAAAACAAATTTAATAAAGAATGTAATAAAAATCGAGAATGCAGTTAACAATATAATGAATGTAAGTTTTTACACATTATTTTTTTCTGCCAATATACGTTGGCTTGTGTGTGAGCTATGGTCTCTAAGATTCATAGACCTAACGTATCGAGGGTCAACTAGTTCTGGAAGTAAACAATTGTTGTAGAATTTAAGTAAATGTCCTTCCATTTTTTCTTTCCAGAACTGGTCGTCTCTTTTTACATACTCATATTTTATTTTGCCTTCGCCGGTCCATACGGCAAATACACACATATTTTGACCAGTTACTCGTAACTGTCCTTGTACTTGGTAGTACCATTTACTATTAGTATTGACGCTGAAAGCGTCAGATTTGTATCGCCAAAAGTCAATTTTCTTTTGCTTAATTGCTTCTTCTGGTTCTATATTATATGCAGATGACGGGCACTTCACTTCTACTATACCTTGTGCATATTTGCCGTCTGGAGTAGCACCCAGAAATGGAAATTCGTGGTCTATGTGTAATCCGCATTCTTCGATTTCCACATTTAACACGCTTTTTAAATCTTGGAGTGCTGCATGCTCGTTGTTTTTGCCGTGTTTTATAGACGGCACATTGCTCAAATCACTGCCATATAAAATTTGCTTTACAAGGGCAGCGCAATTAGTGTTTGCACGCCGCTTGCAAACTCTGGCAAACCAGGAAGCTGTTAGAAGTTTCCTTCTAGTCTCTAACCAGAGCGGGCTTGCACTCTGTAAAATTGTGTTCCTTTCAATATTTATTCTGCCTTCTGTAGATAATTCTAAAGATTTTATAAAGTCTTCTTTCGCTTTACTGTATTCAGAGATTTCCATGTCAGGTTTCTGACAAACTTCGCCATAATGAGCATCTTTTGCCCTAATATGTTTGAAAAGCTTTTTCTTTTTAACACATCTCCTTCTCTCATTATTTCTCTTGCGTCTATTTTCTAATGAAATTATTTCAGCACCTGCATCTGTCCCAAAAATAAACTTGTGTGCTAATGTTTGAAGTGTGCCGGTATTGAATAAAATTACTGCAGCTGCACATCGTCCGCTGTATGACCCTTTTAAAGCGTAATTTACTCTTTTTCCTCCTACAAGCTTAGCAACTCTTGCATTGAAACTCTCGGCTAAGTTATTTGATACATTGTATGCAAAACTGTAAGCATGTAGCGAAAGTTTATATGCCAAATCTGTAATTTTTTGGAACACTCCAAATGCTATCAATTCAGGGACAAAGTTTTCAGTATTACTTTTATTGCAAAAATATGGAGGACAGTGGCTGTGGTCACCGAATATGTGGTGTGGCCCATTTTGGATATCGTTTTTTATATTTGTGACTTTTTCATCAAATGAAATATTTATACTAGACCAGTATTTTAGAGAAGAGTCAACTCCCCAACGTAACCGCATATACTTTTCTTTTATAAGTTTTCTTGCTTTGATGTGATAACAGGTGTTTGTTGAGAGAGCTAACAGGGCTTTGCAGTAATTTCGCAGAAGATGGTTCTTGCACTCAACTTTACCAACTGTTACGTTATCATAAGGTCGGGCATTTCTTAAACAAGCATAAGTACTGGCGTCTCCATCAGCTATTAAATGGGAATAAATAAGCCCATGGTCAGTCATGGAACATTTGAAGCCTTCAGTTATTATAGTAGCTTCCATGGCAGTTGAAGGACCACTAAAGTTTTTAAAACATATATGATCTGGCGGCTCAATTGCATTGTTTGCTGATCGGGTACACGTCATACAGTATTTATTTTTCGCCCCACAGTACAAGACTTTTTTGCTGTGCTGGCCAATAATTGCCGCAGTGCCAGAAGAAGCATCGTAGTTAGTGCCGTATGAACGTTTACTCCAGCATGCATCTGCAATTACGGCTATCATTGGCGTTCCATCGGATGACACATTTCCTATACGTTTTGCATGCTCGGCTTCTTCTTTCCCTGCTTCAGCCATGCAATGGTCCGCCGCTTGTTCCCACCACTGGCAAACTTGATTGTGCGTTTCTTCATACAGCCGCAGAGATATAGATGGGATGTCAACATGGGCAAGGACAGTATTAAGCTGAGTGAATCCAGCACCAGTAGAAATAATTCCTGCTACAACTTCCTGGTTTATGTTCATTTTATTATCGTCTGTGGGCACTGTTTCAATTTTAAACTTCTCACCACACATTTTGCAAAGAATTTCAAATTTAGACTGAAGGCCAGCTCTTTTTTCTTTAATCATGCTGAGATACTTCACACCACAATCAAAAAGAGAACTGTGACTACCTATATGGATTAACTGCTCAAAAAAGTAATCAATGTCAATCACTCTTCTACCTTTGGGCTTGTAAGCTTCCGCTGCATATTCCTGCTCCTAAAGTTAAAAAGACAATATTATTACGTACCGTAAATTAAATAAAATCACTAGCATATATAGATAAACTTACAGCTGAAATATCAAACTGCTCATCGTCGTCACCTGCAGAAAAATGTAAGCTGCTCTCCCTGTTAAAAAGACATAATAATTTACAAGAAATATTGAAGTCAATAGTGAATTCTGAATGAAAATACTTACATAATCTCATTTCTTTTCTTTACTATGTATAAAGATGTTATTGTCTTATATCCAAATTTATAAATTCGTGGCTACTATAATATTTTTAATAATCAAATAAGCACGCACCGTATTCCCTTTTCTGCGTTACGTCTACAGGCATGAAGCTTCTTACAAGAGCGTTTCCCAAACGTCTTAGTCCTTGGCATCTATAACAACGATTCAGTTACAAGAGGTTTTTATACTCATTGTTATCAACCAGCTCTACACGTCGTATTAGTTCCAGTACCAGACTTCGAAGTGCACCTTCAGGTCACTCCATTAAGTCCTATGGTAAGGTCTCAACATAACTAACAAAACGAGCCCAAACTCGGCATACGTAGCTCTGCTCGTCTATTAGATCCAGTAGCAGACTTCGAAGAGCACCTTCAGGTTACTCCATCAAGTCCTATGGTAAGGTCTCAACATAACTAACAAAACGAACCAAAACTCGGCATACATAGCGCTGCTCGTCTATTAGTTCCAGTAGCTGACTTCGAAGAGCACCTTCAGGTTACTCCATCAAGTCCTATGGTAAGGTCTCAACATAACTAACAAAACGAGCCCAAACTCGGCGTACGTAGCTCTGGTCGTCTATTAGTTCCAGTAGCAGACTTTAAAGAGCACCTTCAGGTTACTCCATCAAGTCCTATGGTAAGGTCTCAACATAACTAACAAAACGAGCCCAAACTCGGCATACGTAGCTCTGCTCGTCTATTAGATCCAGTAGCAGACTTCGAAGAACACCTTCAGGTTACTCCATCAAGTCCTATGGTAAGGTCTCAACATAACTAACAAAACGAGCCCAAACTCGGCATACGTAGCTCTGCTCGTCTATTAGATCCAGTAGCAGACTTCGAAGAGCACCTTCAGGTCACTCCATCAAGTCCTATGGTAAGGTCTCAACATAACTAACAAAACAAGCCCAAACTCGGCATACGTAGCTCTGCTCGTCTATTAGATCCAGTAGCAGACTTCGAAGTGCACCTTCAGGTCACTCCATTATGTCCGAAAAGAAATATGAATTTATAATCCCCACTTACTTCTAGCAAAAATATAAGAAACAGTGGATAAAATCTTACCTTGGATGTCCGTAGTCCGATAAAAGGAATAAATATATTTTGGTCCAAAAAGTATCAAGTTTTCCGACAGTAGTATACAGCACGGAACTCACTTTATTACTATTATTTTGATCGTATTTTTTTTGAGTAAAAAAGCGATACATCCGTGCTTTCACTAGCGCCTCTGAGCGCGTAATGGCAGATTGTGAAGAGGAAATGTATGGAGAAAATAGCGCGCGCATTTATTTTTGCTCATAAATCATAAAGTTATTTATTTGGGTACAAAATAATTACTTAGGCGTATAAAGGACTATATATGGTATAATTTCTTATTATTTGAAAGTGAAAAATGTCCAGTAGATTTAGCTTATATGTACCTATTTAGACCCCATTTTTTGTCATTTTCTGCGATTATTGCGACGGTAAAATCGTAATTATGTGAATATTTTGTATGGGACTATGCAATTTTATGCCCTAGATCTCGAGATGAATATATTGTCTTTAATTGGTTAAATGATATCCTAACAGTTGGGATTCTTGATGCATTCAAATGGTACCCGAAAAACGACGATTTAGGTATAAAAATGTAACAGCGTCCTTAAAACCGAAGTTGGCTACACAAGGATCTGCGACTATTTTAAAAAGTAGCATCTTTTGGTTATATTAGCGCTAAATGAAGCACTATTAGTTTTTATAGTATTATTTTTTTTATTTTTACGTGAGTTATGAGCGGCCATTGTTGATATAGTTTGTGTGATTTTGTGATATAATTTTATTCTGGTATCTATATTTACGATTTTAATGTTGATAATAGGTGAAAGATGGGTGATAATAGGTGTGTGTGTACAGAAAATTTTAAATGATGCGTATTCAAAACTCTTTTAGTGATAAAAATAGCGACGAACCAAAACAAACAAGTAGGTAGGTCGTTTTTGTTTGATAAGTAAGCTTTTAAAAATTTCTGCCTACCCTGTCTCAAAACCCTGTGCACGCCCCTGTTCATATTATATTAGTCATTAGCTGTGTTTTATGCCTCCTCTACACAATCGGCCATGATCGGCACTCGTTGAACGTCTGTGATCGGTAACGTAATTGTCACGATCATCTCGTGCATGCATCCACACAATCGTCCGTGATCATTTATTGAGGGGCAAGCGTTCGAGGTGGACGTGGAGGTTATAGCTGCATCTACCATTAATTTGATTTCATTTCCGTGTACAATCTGGGAGTCTTTAAGGCAAGAGTGAATAGGTTACTTCTAGGCAAGCGTGCTCCATCTTAGGCCGCATCATCGCTTCCCATCAGGTGAGATAGTGGTCAAACGTATGCCTATCAATAGATAAAAAAAAAAAAAAATCAATCATTTTATGAATGTAGTTGAAAAAAAAGTTGCGAAAAAAAGTGGATAAAGAGAAGATGGTGGTGTTCGAGCTTTCATCGTATTAAGGAATAATAATTATATAGGGTAACTGGTAATTAGTGTACGATACTTAAACACGTGATTGTGTTCATGATAACAAACAACTTTCCCGAAGAAAAAATGTTTTTGTACTAGTTCACTTTAGATCACAGGCGTGCGCGCGCGTGAATTTCATACGGCTGTTGTGTTATTGTGATAAAAGTGAACCAGTATTAAAAACTTTTTTCTTCGGGAAAGTTGTTTGTTATCATGAACACAATCACGTGTTTAAGTATCGTACACTAATTATGGATTCACAGTTCGAATGCCTGGAGAAATTAAATCTTAGTTTTATATCTGCGTAGTCATTTAAAAATTAGAATATAATGTATATTCTAATTTTTAAATGACTACTACTAATAAAATAATAAAAAATACATTATAAAAAATATACAGTATTTTAGTACATTCAATAAAAAAAACAATGAATGTCTATGATCGGCGATCGTGTGGGCACGCGCTCGCAACTACAAGCGATTCCCTTTGATGTGTGTCCAAAAAACCGACAAGTCGCCGATCGCCGCAATCACGACGACGATTACGGGTCATGATGGGCGACTACAGGCGAGTACCCCGTCCACACGATCGTGCTCGCGTATAATCGCCCATCATGGCCGATTGTGAAGAGACGCCATTAGACGACCGATTCATCGCAAGTCCCGCCCTGAAGCTAGCCGTGCTCAGTTCTTGGAGCATGGTCTGGAGTTCCAGAGCTGTGGGGGCAAAAAGAACTATGTCGTCGGCAAACCGGAGGTTTGTTAACCTCTTGGTGACGACTTCAATGCCCTTGGTCTTCCATGAGGCTGCCAGTCACTTAAATACCTCTTCGAGAGTGCTTGTGTACAATGTAGGGGAGAGCGGGTCACCCTGCTTGACACTCTTTTTAACTCTAAATTAATGTCCAGCAGTATTTAATTTTATGTTTGCGGAGTACACGGAGACACGTACACACGGTTACACATCAAGCAATACATTTCCAATTTAAGCTGACCTCTCATTGTTTGAAAATTCTATACAATGTGAGATCAGCTTATACTGGAAATGTATAACTTGATGTGTAGCCGTGTGTACCCATAGTCTGTTATTTTTGTCTGACGTCTTTTGCTGCACCAGTCAAAGTCAAAGTCAAAGCATTTATTTCAATTAAACCATTATTACAGGCACTTTTGAATTGTCAAAGAGTCAGTCAGAAAAATTAAGCTAGTTACTCGTTCCAAAACGTAGCTTATGTCACTATGGAGAAGAACGAGCAAGAAACTCCACGGACACTCTTTTAAATCAAGTTTTTACAAAATACTGATTACATTATTCACGTTGCTTCTATATGTGAAAACAATTCGTTCGCGAATAAAATCAAATATCTCTACGACATAACCACGAACACAACACTACACTACGCCGCTTTATTGCCGTTCGATCTGCCCGCTCGTTTCGAGAACGGGTCTGCGTTGCCCGTCCCGCCACCGCGCCGCTGCCGCCGTCGCCCCGCTGCCCGCAAGATTCGAGGCAGAGGCCTAATTTATGTCAAACACACATCTTAGAATAATAACGCATAGAAACCTAGTACGAGCTTCAAAAGTACGAGTATTCATACCTTACCATAAATGGTTTAGTAGTCGCAGCGAGCCGTCAGTGCTCAAGGTCACGCTCCGTCGACACAGCTCGCAAGAAATATTTTAAAATGACGGTTTGTTGCGTAAAATACTGCCATAGCACAACCGGTAAACACAAAGAATGTGATAAAATTACATTTCACATGTAAATAGTAACATTATATCTATTACTTTTACGTAAATCGATCTCCGAATAAAAAATTTCATAACCTAATTTTATTACAATGAAGTGTTGCCAGTGTTGTACGGAAAAATTACCCATAATTCTAAACATTAACATTGTTGGAGTCTACTGTACTATTCTGGTAGAAACCAACAGCTGATCCATACATTTATGTTTGTAAAACTCGGAATAATTATTTATTAATGTAGCTGTATGGATCTGCAGTTTTTTTTTGGTTGGTTTTCGATATTCAGGTTTTTAGTGAATTTTATTTTTTTACCTTGAATAATTTTAACAACTGAAAGCGTAAATAATGTAATTCTGTTGTATCCGTACGTAACATTTTTTAAATACGATCGTGCTATGGCCCAAATGCATTATCATTTTTGCTAGAATCGGGGAAAAAATATTTCCTAGCAACATTTTTTTTACGTGTTTAAACGGTCGTACACATGCCGACACATAAACTATTGTAGCGTAAATTTTTCATAGACAGCTTATAGAGACTGTCCTTCTATTCGTTATTATTCTAAGACTTACATATAATTAACTTTATAAAATATAGCTCCATGGTATTCACATTCACAAAATTGAAATAATGCTGCAAAATTATACAAAACTAAGGTTTCCAATTGAGAAAAAATAAATAAATTAATAATAACGATACTCGTTACTCAGGTCAATAAGAAAGGGGTAGGAAACATCATCTTCTTACAATTATTAGGAAATTCCCAAAACTGGCTGTGGAGCAGGACCAGCATTAAGCCAAGCATTTTTAGGGAACCGATCACTTTTCCGAATTATTTTTGTCCGAATTTCATTTTACCGAAAGCTATTGACCGACGTCTTTTTTGCTATATGCATTATTTGACATATTTTTAGATCATCGAAGTATCATGTTTCTCCGATTTACAAAATAACTTTTTCCTATTGGCCGAAGTCTCTTTTGAACTATTTTCATTTGCTAAATGATTCATTTGCCATATTTACACCCCGTCAAAATAACATTTTACGGAATATTATTTGATCACAAATATATAGCCGGTTACTTGGTAACATTTTCAACATTAAATTAAAATAGTAACAGAAACGAATCGCTGCAAAACCGACTTCACGCAGTCTTGTCTGCCTAGGGTTGCAACGATATATCGCGTTACCGATAATATCGACCCCAAAATATCGATATTAATATCGATATGTTAAAATCATTGATATCGATAATATCGATATCGAAAATCCGAAAATATATATTTGTTAAAAACGGTGTCCCCTTGCCTCGCAGACAGAAATTTCATAGAATTTCGTTTCCCAGAAAATGTTTCATATAATATTTGGTTCCTTGTCGTATTTTTATTTCGACTATTATTGTTTCAAAGACTATTTACTTCAATGAAAAATATTTCACAAAAACACGATTCAATGAATTTTTAATCACATTTTTTTTGTTTAACAAACTTATCAAATAGTAGAATTATTTTTCAACGAATAAGTATATAAATAGACAATAACAAAAATGATGTCTTAAAAAGTCAATATGTTGTGCTACAAAAGTTAATGACAGAAACGAATCGCTGCGAAACCGACTCCACGTAATCTTGTCTGCCCTACCCCTAGAGTGTAATTATAAGGCTTTTCACCAGTGTGTTTACGAATATGAATGACTAAATTACTCTTTACACTAAAACTTTGCTGACATATTTCACATTTATAAGGCTTTTCACCAGTGTGTTTACGAATATGAATGACTATACTATCCCTTACACTGAAGCTTTGCTGACATATTTCACATTAATAAGGCTTTTCACCAGTGTGTGTACGAATATGTTTGACTAAATTACCCTTTATACTAAAAGTTTGCTGACATATTTCACATTTATAAGACTTTTCACCAGTGTGTGTACGAATATGTTTTACTAAATTACCCTTTGTACTAAAACCATGCTGACATATTTCACATTTATAAGGTTTCTCACCAGTGTGTGTACGAGTATGTATTACTAAATGATTCTTTTGACTAAAACTACACTGACATATTTCACATTTATAAAGCTTTTCACCAGTGTGTGTACGAATATGTTTTACTAAATTACCCTTTGTACTAAAACCATGCTGACATATTTCACATTTATAAGGTTTCTCACCAGTGTGTGTACGAGTATGTATTACTAAATGATTCTTTTGACTAAAACTACACTGACATATTTCACATTTATAAAGCTTTTCACCAGTGTGTGTACGAGTATGTATTACTAAATGATTCTTTTGACTAAAACTACGCTGACATATTTCACATTTATAAAGCTTTTCACCAGTGTGTGTACGTGTATGTTTTACTAAAGTACTCTTTAGACTAAAACTACGCTGACATATTTCACATTTATAAAGCTTTTCACCAGTGTGTGTACGAGTATGTGTTACTAAACTACTCTTTTGACTAAAACTACGCTGACATATTTCACATTTATAAGGCTTCTCACCAGTGTATGTACGATAATGTCTAACTAAACTACCCTTTGTACTAAAACTATGCAGACATATTTCACATTCATAAGGCTTTTCACCAGTGTGTGTACGAATATGTTTTACTAAGTGACCCTTTCGACTAAAACTGTAAGGTTTTTCTACAGTGTCTGTTCGATAATGATGTTTTAATTTTTTTACTTGATTTAGACTACGCCGATAACATTTGACAGGTTCTTTGGATTTTGTGACCGGCTTGACTGTACCACCTTGAGTATTCCCGATTTTGTTTGAGTCTGATAGTTCACTCTTCATTTCCTTGTCTGTAATTGTGTCTTCAAGTTTTGTTCTTCGTAAGTCAAGCTTCTGTATTTTCACAACAGGCACACCTGTGGTTATAAATGTCGTTAGTACATAGTACAATGAAGATTGGGGGATGCACATGAGTTACAATAAAAGAGGTTTGAATAATTCACACTAGTGTCAAAAAGGAATGGAAAGCATTTCTGTGATAATAATACACTTTAACACAGATTATTCTAGACTGCCACGACTAAACTGTCACTATTGGTGGCAACAATCGATGTCAAGGGTTTTGATTTACTATTTATTAAAATATTTATTTTGGAAGAATATCTGAAAAATCATTTGTTTGCAGTGTGTGGCGTTGGTGGAATAAGAAAAAGCCTATCGAGGTGCTACGATGTCTTTTCAACGCCGCTACAAAGACAGTCTAAGTATAGAACTAAAAAACAAAAGCCATTCAGCTGCGCAGAAGGGTAAGACAAGGTCATGTTATGTCCCCGAAACTATTCACAAACGCGCTGGGGGACGTCTTCAAAACATTGGATCGGACTGGGCGGGGCATTACCATATACGGCGTACATCCACGGAATAGAAAAAACAAGTGAAAGTGCAAATGAGCTTATCGTCAAAGTAGAATTTACTGTTCATATAAAATTAAGACTTATTACAGCTGACAAAGGTTGTTATTATTTTACAAATTCTTCCGCATAATTGTGACACACGCGGTTTAACTGCGAGGGCATTTTCACTAGTTTTTTCAATTCTGTTAGTACATCACACATCTCCGGTTTGCCGACGCCATCGTCATTAGGGTCAAATCTCCGGAAGAACTAAACGAAATGTTGCACTTCCTAATGAATCCTCAAGACAAGTGGGTCTCAGCTGCTGAACATAACGCCCTCCTGACTGCCGACCCTGAATGTTATGTGTTTGCTGATGAATGGAAGAAAATAATGCGTGCTTGTTTGGTGTTCTGTGAGAGACAATATGCGAGGGTATCCACCGTTACATGCTAATTTATGTTAGTTTGTGATGTATTTAATTTATTCAACCATTTACTCAAATAATTATTAATAATTTTATCCACGAATTGTTAATTAATGTAATTGGACCTGTGCCGTTTTAATCTTCTTATATATAAAATTCTCGTGTCACAATGTTCGTTCCCGTACTCCTCCGAAACGGCTTGACCGATTCTGATGAAATTTTGTGTACATATTGTGTAGGTCTGAGAATCGGCCAACATCTATTTTTCATCCCCCTAAATGTTAAGGGTTAGGGTAGGGTAGGTGTAGGTAAATAGGCAGGTAAGTAGGTAGATCGGGACAGGACAACGTCTGTCGGGTCAGCTAGTTAACTATAAATAAATAAATAAAATACTACTATGAGCCAGAATATGACTACAACACGGACTGGAATACTCGTAGCTATTACAACTTTTATGACTGTGCTGTGATTATAACACCAACGCGACTGACTGTAATGCTACTTGCGATAATCAGATAACAGGTGAGACAGAGCCACAACCAGGCCCTAGCCGTGCAAACCAGAATCAAGATTTTCAGACGGACCAGACATCCAAAGAACAAAGATAGACCTCAATCTACAGACAGTTACCTTACATAGAGATCTCAAGCCCTCCTTTAAATTTTTTAATTGACTGGCGCTAACCAGGCGTTTATTAACCCCGAGGCTGTACAAAAAATATTTTATGATTATCCTCTTAATTATGACCCTTTTAAAGTCACAAATGTACACAGTTCTAGTAAAAATAATTACTCCATAACGATACCATGTTTTAATGAATTCAATGAGGCCGATAGTATAAAATTGTTAGTTCACCGTTTTCACGATTATTTTAATGGGTTAATAGGACTGGATTTATTATCCAAATGGGAAGCTAAAATAGATCTAAAAGATTTCCAACTAGTAACGCGAACTGCTACCAATCCAATTAGAGTATGTAACTACGCAACGTAAATCTGTATGAAGATATCATGCCTGCTAAAAGTAGCAAATTAGTTAGACTACCTATTAATGCCCCGGATGGCGATGTTTTAGTAAACGAACAAGTTTTTTGTAATTGCATTATTCATGAATGCCTTACCGCTGTAGTTAATAATTGTGGATATGTAGAGTTAGAAAACTCAACACCCAATGACGTCATATTTTCATTAGACCAGCCAATTTGTGCAGAACTGTTCAATGCCGAATGTCTACAAGGCAAACAATCGAATCGTGCAAAGGACGTATTATCGCGGTTGCGTACGGACCACCTTAACGAAGAAGAAAAAGCTAACCTTTTTACACTTTGTTCTCGCTATGTGGATGTATTTTACATTGACGGGGAACCATTGACATTTACCAACAAAATAAAACATCGTATTAAAACCACAGACAAAATTCCTACATACACCAAAAGCTATCAATACCCTTTCGTTCATCGGGAAGAAGTTAGGAAAAAAACATCGAAAATGTTACAGCAAAGTGTAATAAGACCCTCCGATTCTGCATGGAGCTCGCCCATCTGGGTTGTGCCAAAAAAGATTAACGCTACTGCAAAGCAGAAATGGCGTAACGTAGTTGATTTTCGCAAGTTGAACGAAAAAACGATAGATGACAAGTACCCCGTACCTAATATCAGTGACGTCCTTGACAAGTTAGGAAAGTGCTGATACGTTTACGTTACGACCCTAGATTAAGCAAGTGGGTTTCACCAGGTTGAAATGGACCGTCAGGACATATCAAAAATCACCTTAAATGTGGAACACGGGCATTTCGAATTCCTTTGAATGCCCATGGGACTTAAAAATTCACCGTCCACTTTTCAACGAGTTATGGACAAAGTTCTAATAGGTCTTCAAAATAATATCTGCTTGGTATACCTAGATGATATTATCGTTCATAGTACCTCTTTACAAGAGCACATGGATAATCTGGAAAGTCTTTCAAAGACTTAGGGAGTTCAACTTAGAAATTCAGATGGACAAGTCCGAATTTCTAAAGCTGCTTATCTGGGTCATATCATTAGTAGAGACGGCATCAAGCCAAATCCCGACAAAATCTGCAATCCCAAAGACCCCCAAGGAAATCAAGCAATTTAGAGGCCTTCTAGGTTATTACCGAAAATTTATCCCCGACTTTCTTTCTCGGCTCGCATTACCAAACCTCTTACTTTATGTCTAAAGGTAGCAAAATTACTCTCAACTCCGTATATGTCAATGCCTTCGAAAAATGCAAGACCTTGCTAACCAATGACCCTATTTTACAATACCTAGACTTCAAAAGGGAGTTTAACCTCACAACAGACGCTTCGAATGTCGCTATTGTAGTAGTGTTATCTCAGGGACCAATAGGTTCCGACAAACCTGTCTGATACGCTTCTCGCACGCTTAATGATAGTGAACTAAACTACCATCGAGAAGGAGTAACTTGCTATAGTCTGGGCCGCAAAGTACTTTAGACTTTATCTTTTCGGCAGAAAATTTAAGGTACTAACTGACCACAAACCATTACAATGGATGATAAACTTGAAAGAACCGAACACACGTCTGACCAGATGACAACTAAGACTAAGCGAATACGAATTTACTGTAGTGTACAAGAAAGGAAAATTTAACACCAATGCTGATGCTCTTTCCCGTGTAGAAATCCATAATGAGGAAACAGATGAGATCAACTCATTGATTGACAGCATTAAGGATCTTAGGTCAATGATTAACAACCAATCGGAGACACCACCTCCACCAACAAACTCCTCGACTGACACTGTAGACAAAAGCGGAAAATAAAAAGCTTTTTACAAAAAAGACAACTGCCTTCAAAAACTAAAAAGTGAAAAATAACTTTAGCACAGAACACACATTGACTTTAGTTTCGGAAGTCGGTGGCAATACAAAACAACAAACAGAATAAAGCCACTGAATTTCGAAACTAAAGTCAATGTGTGTTCTGTGCTAAAGTTATTTTTCACTTTTTAGTTTTTGAAGGCGGTTGTCTTTTTTGTGAAAAGCTTTTTATTTTCCGCTTTTTAGTACCTCCTTCTCATCCAAATCTGTTAAGAAGAATATGAAAGTTAACTACGACAAAGATTGATGAAGCTAAAACGTCAACTATGTAAAACTTTTGGGTATTTGTTGATTTTTCAAAAAGTGCTGAATCAATTTCGATAAAATTTATATGGGACCACCCCTGAAGCATACCCTATCCGTAAAAAGAAGAATTTTCAAAATCGGTTTGCGTTTGCCGGAGTAATCGCGTAACAAATCGCGCACATACTTAATGTAAATTTAAGACTTATACGGTTTTCTCATGGATGTCATTGTCAGAACCGGACCAAATTAAAATGTGCCCACACGGGAAGCACTTTCAAACAAAAAAAGAATCATCAAAATCGGTTCAACCAGTCCCGAGAAATCAGGTAACAAACATAAAAAAAAAAAAAACAAAAAACAGACGAATTGATAACCTCCTCCTTTTTTGAAGTCGGTTGAAAACAAGAATTAACCACAATTGGTCACTGTGACGACGTTCCATGAGAGACGGCACAACAGTGACCCACGTACATACAGTCCAGGCGACTCGCAACCATGTTTAAGACAACGTTGGAGCTGCCCCACACCCTGCGCACCAGGGAAGCGCACCTCTTACGCATTGTTGCGTAAAAGCAATCTACATGCGCATCTGCGAACATCCCTGATGCACTACAGTAACGTGGCAGCCCCACCAGCACCCTAAACGCATTGTTATACTTAACGCTGAGAGCGTTGTTCGATCTTTGCGTATATATGTATATATATTTTTCACCCAGTCCAAAGAAATCAGGTAACAAACATAAAAAAAAAACGAATTCTATTGTTCTATTTTGAAGTCTGTTGAAATACAATGCCCAATGAAGAATGGTGGTTGCAAATTAATAAAAAATAAGTTTGAATGAGTCACACTAAAACCAAAAAGGATTCTGATGATACTAAGGATCACACCCTAATCATGAAACAAGAGTTTTTGATTCATTCAGTTAATTAACTACCTCATACTTACTGTGCGTCTCGCTGACTCTTGGTTTCTTCATGGGTACTTCTTGTTCTTCTTCCACTTCAGTTTTCAACTCCATTAAAGGTATATCATCTTCAGAGTCCGCTTCTGAATGGCGCTGTGTTATATCTTCTACATCTGAATAGCTATTGTGTAGATTTTCCTGTTCTAGCTCTGAAAATAAACAAGAACAGTCAGGAGCAATACTCAGAGTCAAAGTCAAATCATTAGACCAATAAAAGGCACTTTTGAACGTCATATAAAAAAAAGTTGATTCTAGTTGCCCCTTCCAAAAGGTAGTTTCGTATGGAGAAGAATGGACAGGAAACTTGATAAATACTTACTCTTTAGAAAAAAAAATGTGTACAATATTACTGTTATACCTGTTACTAACTATACGTGAATATGATGGACCTTGCATAAAAAACATTATATTGAAGTATGTACTTACAAAGTATTACAAGATAAAGAATGACAGCTAAGTTGTATACATAGATACATAGTGTTCACATATTATTATTTACAATTATTGAAAAAGTAGACAACCACTCCTTACATTTCAACAAACTATGAACTAGTGTGT
The DNA here is from genome assembly GCA_947361185.1 of Charanyca ferruginea. NCBI lineage: Eukaryota > Metazoa > Arthropoda > Insecta > Lepidoptera > Noctuidae > Charanyca > Charanyca ferruginea. Next base: position 2,363,031 of record OX376081.1, on the reverse strand, counting down.
AAACCAGAGCAAGAATTAAATATAATGTATAAATTAAGTAGTTTTAATTAGCAATCAGTTTGATTTTGTCTAGCTAGACTGTAGGCTCCTATGGAGCCCGGACCAGCATATTTCCAAGCATTCTTATCATGGATATAATCCTCTAAACTGTAATATGCTTGTTTACAGAGTGTACTTTTAATATATGTTTTAAATTTTCTCTCATTTATCACTAGAAATTTTGTTATAACACTTAACACAGAACCCCATAAAAGATTTATGAACTTTAGACAATCTAAAATATGGTTGAGCTATTTTGTCTTTGTTTCTGGTATTAATATTAGGTATGTCTATCACTTAATTTATTAAAAATAATTATGTAGGTTTTTTCTTACGTACATAATATTTTCATTGATAAATTGGCAAGGCACTGTCATTTTATTAATATTTTTAAACAGTTCCGTTTAAACATTCGCGGCGACGTAGATTATAAATGGCTCTAACAGCTCTTTGTAAGATAAAAAAAATGGATTCAATGTCGGTAGCCCGACCCCACAATATGTAGGTACCTAAAATACCCTAATGTCATAATCATAATGCTGTGAAAGTAACTAAAGTAGACCATACGAACAGCTTATGTCGCGGAGCTTAGTCGCCCAGCAATAGATGTTATGTGAAGTCCCCATTGTAATTTGTCGTCAAGCGTGATTTCTAGGAAAACCGTTTGACTAGTAAATTCTAGTTTCTCTCCATTTAGAATGTCACATTTGGTTTTTTTTCATTAAGTACCGAATTGTTTACCATACTCATTCAATATTAAGTAATATTTTACGATGTCAGTTTGAAATACGATAGAGTTTTAAAACCTTTTATGGTCAATAAATAATACACTTATTTCAATTAATGGCACAGCACTACCTCCGCTCTCCTCAAAGTGACTGGTGACATTAGAGAAGCAATGGGTGATACTAAGGTTACTGTGTTGGTTTTAATAGATTTCTCCAATGCGTTTAATGCCGTCAATCATGACATTCTCATATCCATCCTCTCACATCTTTTGGTTTCCTCCGAGGCGCTGGAATGGTTCTCGTCTTATCTTCGGGGACGTCAGCAGTCGGTCCGCGTTGACGAGAGCTCGTCAAGTTGGCTTGACCTGGATGCTGGCGTTCCACAAGGCGGTATTCTTTCTCCATTGCTATTCTCTATCTTCATTAATTTTATTACTCACTGTCTTCGGTGTTCGTATCATCTTTATGCCGATGATCTTCAATTATATACAGCTGCGCGGGTGGAAGGTTTATCGGACGCTATAGAAGATGTAAACCGAGACTTGGATGCTATAAAAGATTGGTCTGATAGATTTGGCGTGGACGTAAACCCCTCAAAATGTCAGGCCATTATAATCGGAAGCTCACGTATGATGGGTAGAGTGGCGGTTAGCTCTCTTACTCCGGTTATTTTCAATGGTACCGTCATCCCCATTAGCAATAGCGTAAAAGATCTCGGTTTGCATCTTGATTCGACGCTTGGTTGGCAAAGTCAGGATTCTAGTGTCTGCCAAAGAGCTAACGGAACTTTGCGATCTTTGTATCGTCTGAGAAGCTTTTTGCCTGCGAAGACGAAGACGATGCTTGTGCAGACTTTAATCTTCCCTATAATCGACTATGGTGACGTGTGCTACTTTGACTTGAATGCGGTTTTGTTGGATAAGCTGGATAGGGTCCTGAATAACTGCATCAGGTTTATCTTCAACTTGAGGAAATATGATCATGTGTCTAGCTACAGGTCCGAGTTAAAATGGTTGCCCATTCGCCAAAGAAGAAGTTTGCGTGCCTTGACAACTTTATTCTCCCTGCTCAACTCTCTCTCTCCTCCTTCTTATTTAATATCCCACTTTAAATATCTATGTTCTTTGCACACTAGGAATTTGCGGTCTTCTAACAATCTTCTTTTACTTTGCCCTTCTCATACTTCTGATTTCGTTCATTCTTCCTTTCATATTCAAGCCATTCTTCTCTGGAATGCACTTCCTCTCGATATCAGGATGGCCACCAGTCGGTATGCATTTAAGCGGAAATTGAGAATTTATTTTCAGAACAAGTAGAGTCATCTCAAAACCCCCTTTTCTTTTATATATTATATATATGTAGGTATGTATGTATGTATATATTTATATAGGTATATGGTATCCAGATATATAATTATGTATATGAGTTTACATCTTTTTAACTTTTTAATTATTACTTTTTGTTATGCACCCGCCATATTATCTCTTCATCACCCTTGGTTGACTGGTAGAGAATGCCTAAGGCATTAAGTCCGCCTTTGTACCTTTGTGCATGAAGTATAAATAAATAAATAAATAAATGTCATTTAGTAAGTATATGATTAATAAAAACCGGACATGTGCGAGTCCGACTCACCCACCGAGGGTTCCGTACATATTAGTAGGTACATATCCATACTCCTATACTAATCCATACCTACTATCCATACTTTAATCTACTTAATATTATAAATGTTTTTTGCGACATAAACGGCCGTAACTTTTTTCACGTTAACATAAGTAGTGGGTTGATTTTTTTACAGCATCAAGGGACCATAGACTTGAGAATATAGTTTTAATTTCAACTCGATACCTCCACGCGTTACATATTAAGAGATAAAGGGTCTTGACAGACAGACAGACAGATGGGCAACAAAGTGATCCTATAAGGGTTCCGTTTTTTCCTTTTGAGGTACGGAACCCTAAACATTAATAATATTTAACAATTTAAAGGTGAGTACATATTATTCAATAATCTTGTTATTTTATCTTCTCAAAAACATACCATTACTTTGATGTTCCTCCTTTGGCTCAATAATATCATCTTGTGTCTCACAATCAGCTGGTAGTTCTTCTTTGATAGCAACTCTTTCTGTTCTACATTCATCAACTATACTGATGTGCTCCATTGGAGTTTTAATAAATCCACCGAAAAACTTTGAGTGGTTTATTAAAAGTTGAGGCTGTAAAAGTTGATGATAATGTTCAGTATAATTATGCTGATGATCATCATAATATATGTAGTATCTACACAAAACTGTTACACAAGTGGAGATACTAAAGTAGGTCCTACACACCCTGGACAGGTGGCCGTGCTACCATCCTCACTGACCACTGCATGGGCTATTGTTGCAGAGCTCGTGCGGACATGAGAGAGGACTGACTGCTCTCAAACAGTACAACTTCTGTACAGTACTTCTATCAGTCAAACACATGAAGATATGAGAGTATTCACAACATCATCGTAAAAAACATAAATTCTTTTTGATCGAGGACTGCTATTAAACAGTACAAGTACTGTACAGTACATAATTCTATCAGTCAAACATGTGGAGATATGGAATATTTACAACATCATGCTTAGTTGTGAATAGAACATTAATAGGTACACACGGCTACACATCAAGCTTTACATTTGCAGTATAAGGTGACCTCGTATCGTCCGGAAATCCTATACAATGCGAGATCAGCATTAACTGGAAATGTACCTATAGTGATGTGTAGCCGTGTGTACTTTCAGAACCTCTAAAAATGTAAAACATAAAATCTGTTGATTATGAAGGAATACTATTTGTTTTGTGTCTGTGCTATTTAATTTAAAAAGCCAATCTTCTGTAGGTACAATGAAGATTGCTTAGAGCCTTCCACTCAACTCACATCTATAAAAACAAATAGTGTTCAAATCTGTCTATCTGTTTGGCAGCTACAGCCACAGACTGACACATAGCCACATTTCACATAATTATAACACCACTCACCCTCACCCCATATACATTAGATGGTATAAGAAAATATCTAACTAAAAAAATCCCTCACCTTACAGTCCATCTTCAACCTCCGGGTGAACAGTACTTCAGCTTCCAGACATTGCCTTTGGAATCGGGCGCATTGCTTTAGTTTAGTGCAGCAGAAGGAACAAAGGAACATTGGTTTGCCATCTTCAGTTACAAACTGCAATAATACTTTTCTTATACTATTTTGTTTGCAAATACATCTCTTCTGACGTAATTACTTTTAATCTATTAAAAGTAGCATTTTTTTTTTTTTTTGTAGTAATTTCTTTTTATCTATTATGAGTATGTATATATTTATTTTGGTGTATATATATTCCATAATATTATTATGTACATGTAGTTTTTATATATATATATAAATATATATTTTTTCACTTTTTAAATATTACTTTTTGTAATGCACCTGCCTTGTTATCTCTTCACTACCCTTGGTTGACTGGTAGAGAATGCCTAAGGCATTAAGTCCGCCTTTGTATGTTTGTGTATGAAGTATAAATAAATAAATAATCTCAAATTGAAATATTAATGGAGACTAGTGGAATATGTAGGAAAATTATTATAAAGCACAAGTGTATATTATTATAAACTCATAATATTAAATTACAGTATACATTATATACCTATTGCAATTTTCTGTAATTCCGTTAAATTAAAAAATTTCAATCATGATGTACTTAGGTATTCAACTTACTGGAACACCAGTTAGCTTCTCGTAGAGGGCCTGTAGGGTCTTGTTGACAACTACATACATGTGAACATCCTGCACCAAACATATCCTACACATGGCTCGCTCTACCATCTTCTTCTTCTCTTATGTTATTTAGTTCAGTTTATAGGTATTTTTAACAACAACTGATGCAGCTTGGCTTGTAATATTGTCTCACATAGGTACAGTTGTCTGAAATTGAATATGAATTGAATAAAATGTTTTCCTATTGGCTTTGTAGTGACTAGGAAAAATTCAGCTAACAACTATCACAAGGATTTTTCTAAATTATAACAAGTAGGTAGGTACTGACCTGCTATTACAAAACTGCAGTGGAGCCTCAACAATCCGAACGCCAATTTATTAATATGAACAATAAAAAAAAAAAAAACATTTAATTCAGGCAAGACCCTTATCAAACAACATAAAAATAAAATTAAAAACACAATACTGCTGCCTCAACAAATCGGAAAACAATGTCAAAAGTCGTATCCGTATCCATTAGAAAGGTCACAGAATTATATGTAATAAAAATAAAGAGTCAATAAAATTAAAAACAAAACATGTGAACATAACGCCCCCCCCCCCCTTGTCCACAGAATATCCCAGTCCTTTAAGGGTATTTATGTTCTGTGATACCAGTGCCATGCAATTCTGTCTCATCCACTTTAGGTGCTACTAGGGATGCAAAGTCTTTTGAAATAGCGATATAAATATCGATATTTATATCGAAGGCAGGTAAATACAGATATTCGATATATCGACCTTGCAAACGCGATAATTATCGATATTATCGATATTTTCACTTATTTTATAGCTCTGTAAAAATTAGGGAAATCAAAAGCAATTTACAATCAAAGTTATTTATTTTGTTACAAAGATAGATGAAAAAGTAACAGCAAGCACACAGCGAAGATAATAATCACATAAGTTTTTTTCATGTCAAACATGTTTCGACACTGTTTAGTGTTTTCTAACACCTAACATCTAACAAAATATACGCCCATCTTTTGTTGAATCGCATCTTCGCTGTGTGCAAACTTTTTTATTTATCTTTGTAACAAAATAAATAACTTTGATTGTAAAATTGCTTTTGATTTCCCTTTTGATTTGCAGTTTTGATGCAATAGTTATTTATATTTGATTAGATTTAGACAGTAATATTAATAGCAGATAAAATAAACAGAAATAAAAAATGCTCAAATAAAAATTTCAATGGTTTTAACAAACGTATATTTTGGGATTTCCGATATCGATATTATCGATATCAAACATATCGATATAAATATCGATATTTTGGTGTCGATATTATCGATATTATCGGTAACGCGATATATCGTTGCAACCCTAGGTATTATCCATCATTGAAATCTCGTTCATCGCATGTCATTGAAGAATGCTTAGAATGGGTGGATCAAGTAAAATTTCATTTTCAGAGAAAAACAATATTGCGTAAATTAAGGAATAAGTAGAACACTCTTTTTAATTAATCACCACTTTCTTTCAGTGTAATAATAATCTTATTATTTATATTAATACATAATGATTACAATTTGTACTTTCAAGTATAAAACTGTTTCAATTCAAATAAACTTAAAAAAAAAACAACATGCTCTAATCCGAACAGGGTTTAAATAATGTTCCCAAGAAAATCTTATGTGATAAAAAAAAAACAAATACCATTTGGATTTAGCACCACAAAGTTACATTGTTAAAATACCTTTCAGTAAGACAACAAATTCAAAAAAGGACATTTTGGCATACATGTGTTATTGTTATGACAAACAGTTCAGTTACAGATTTGAGCCTTTGAGGTTACAGTGAAAAGGTGCGAAGGGTCCAGAAGGGTCTGCGCAACCAAGAAGCTTATCACCTCACTATCGATAGACAAGACCATGAAGCTGTAGATTGAAATGGAGTCAACACTTCGAATACCTACTTGAAGCCATACCTATCTATGACTATCTCGCTCTCTGTGGGCCAACCCTCTCTTTCTAAGTAGGGGAACCTTTATTTTATTTTTCCCAGGACCGGGTCCTGGGAAAAATATCTACATACTGTTTACCATTAAGGCCTAAGATAAAGAAATATCTCGTCTAAGTTTGTTTACATCATCATACGTAATGTATGCGTATACATTGCATTAAGAAATAAAGTAATATAAATTCTAAACTCTATAAAATAAGAACAAACATAAAATCCTTTGCCCTGCCGCGACGTCAGACAGCGCCGGCCCTAATATGAACGCTTAAGTATATGTAAGGACCTCAAAAAGGAAATAAAAACACCACTCAAATTAAAATCATTTATTGTAACTTTTCTAGCATACATGACTAAATATCATTACTCTATGTAGTTTGTCTCTTACCACGTAAATCACCGAAATATTTTCTGTATGTCTCTTAAACTGAGCGCATGACTCACTAGTTAAAATATGTAGTATGTAATTGAAACTTTACTTAATAACGTTATTATGTAATACATAATAAATAGACATAAAAGGTATGTTTTTAGTATTTATTAATGGAAAGGGACACCAGGTAACTTGTTAAGATTGCTTATATTTTCAAGAATATTTCGACACTGTTTTTACCTACATTGCAGCCAGCATGTTTCACTCCCATTTCCGTAAGTGGAGAACTACTATAAACGACAGAACTAGTACTTGGCAGAGCAGCTATTTGCACCATAGATTCTTCATGTAGTGAACTTGTTGTCTGAAAATGATAATAAATTTTATAAAATGTTGCTTTTTGTTATATATTAGAAACATTATATTTCTAAATACATGATAATAATGTAACACAGTTTTAAATACAGTTATGTTTTTACCTTTCCTACTGTTTTATTAAAGTAGGAACTGCTGTTTGTTTTAAGCACCTTGTTCTTGAATCGTAACTGATTCTTGAAATGCAAATTGCAAATCCTTGCACTTTTATAGAACTTCAAACTCTATGACATGCCACGACTGCAAAAAGACACTTACTGAATGGTTGACGAACAAAAGTTATGAAGAAATTGAGTCCATACTCCACACAATCACATAATTCCCAAAATACAGATAATCTACACATACAATTTGCTACTGGACTAATACAAAAAGCACACAAAACAACATCTCTCCCACAACAATACACACACTTTTACCCTACACACACACACACACACACGCGCGCGCGCAAACACACACACACACACACACACACACACACACACAACCGCGCGCATACTTTATTTATTTAATATCTTTTTTTTTGTTTTGCTTTAATATTGTTAAATACTTTTTCATGCTTTCAAAATTATCTGTTGTTTATTTTCTCACACATATTATGTACTAGCTTCTGCCCGCGACTTCGTACGCGGATCCTGTTGCTTATGCCAGCGACAACGGGGTCGGCAAAATCGAAGATCTGAAACGTCTGATGTTGAATTCTAAGAGCCTGGGGACGGGAAAACAACGGGATGCGCAAGACGATTCGAGACGTTCAAAAAGTACAATTTTGAATCATACCTCCGATGGCGTAATATGTGGCGTAGTCAATCATAGGAGTATACGTAAATGCACTCCGTTCCTTATCAACCCAAGGAAGGTTGCCATGCCCTACGGCTATATCTAGAGACACATCCAATTCTTCAGATGACATCGACATTCTGTTCAGAGAATGTCAAAGTCGATCAGAATTCAAACGTTCGTTGCGCTCTTCTTTTGTCTCTTCATGCCGTATTCCAGCAATTCTTTCTCTCTCACTTTCGAACTGATTATGAATATTTTGTTGTGTGCGCGTTCGGGACAATGTATGATAATCTCGATCAGCAGTTAGTCGCGCATCACGATCATCACTCGTTTCAAAATACCTGTTAGTAGATATGCGAATACGCTGAGAACTCAAGCGTGATTCTGTATCGGTAAACGTTTCCTATTGGCGAGACAATGCATGTCGCTCACGATCAGCGGACAGTCGCGCATCACGTTCCGCACTTGTCTCTAGAGACCTAGAAGCAGATGCGTAGATACGCTGAGAACTTAAGCGCAATTCTCTATCCGTGAACGTCTCCGACTTGCGAGACATTGCGTGACGTTCACGATCAACGGTCAATCGCGCATCACGTTCCCCACTTGTCTCTAGAGACCTAGAAGTCGATGCGTAGATATGCTTGGAATTCAAGCGCAATTCTCTTTCCGTGAACATCTGCGACTCGTGAGACAATGCGTTACGTTCACGATCAGCGGTCAGTCGCGCATCACGTTTCCCACTTGTCTCCAGAGACCTAGAAGTCGATGCGTAGATACGATTGGAACTCAAGAGCAATTCCCTATCCGTAAACGTCTCCGACTCGCGAGACAAGAGACAATGCATGACGTTCACGATCAGCGGTCAGTCGCGCATCATATTCTTCACTGGTCTCTAGATACCTGGATGTAGATGCGTAAATACGATGAGAACGCAGGCGTGCTTCGCGATTTGAAGAGGTTTCCACGGAGCGAGTTGCAGCCTGATGTTCTCGAACAGCATCAAGTCTCTCCTGACGCTCTTCGGTAGATTCTTGGGAACTTATGATCCTCAATCTTTTAGCTCCTTTTGAACATTGGGAAAGATTTGACCTCTTTCTAGGCATGGTTATAGTTTTATTGTAAAGAAGATACCTGATCAATTAAAATCTAAGTGACAGTGACTGCTCCCCTGCGTTACCGGGTACGCACGAAGATAAATGGAAAAGGAAATTAAACACTCAAATAACATAAGCCCAAAACCATAATTATTCGATAAAATAAAAAAATAAATGGGTGTCTTGGCCAGTAGGGTCAAATTTTCAATGAAATACCATCGTCATCAAAAATCAGTCCTAAACTGTTACCGCCTTCATCGCGTGGATGTATTCCCAGCTTATTATAATATACAGTGAAATTAGTGATAACTTTACAGTGAAATTTTAAAAATTACAACTTTGATTTCCACATCGGATGTTTCTGATCTTCGATTTTTATAAGTCAACAGGAAATGCCCATCAGACCGAACAACTTTTGCTAAGACGTCATTAATATATGTGTTAAGGTGTAGCTGGGCTCTTGGAGTTCCACATCAGGTGTTCCAGATCTTCAAATTTATTCTCTCAGCAGAAAATGCTCATCACGTGGAACAATTTTTGCTACGGTACCATTTTTGTATCTCTTATAGTTTAGCTGGTCTGTTGCGGTTCTGCATCAGGTGTTCAAGTTTCCAAGATAAATTATAGCCTATATGTTGCCCAGACCTAGTACCTATACAGCAACAAAAAAATCATTCAAATCCGTCCAGCAGTTCCGAAGATTAGCGTGTACAAACAAACAGACAAACAGACAGAATTTTTTTTTTGGATTCGTAATCTATTACTGTTTCTAAACCCCCCTCAACTATTATTTTTTTAATATATTCAATGTACAGACACAGTTCTTGTACTGTTTTATTATATGTATAGATAGTTAATGTAAACTGGAGGAGCGGAACCACCTAATACAAGCAAATCTTTGCTTAAAAGGTGACTCCAAACTTAACTGTGTTTTTGCATATTAGTTGATGAAATAAACATTTTTTTTATTTTTTTTCATTTTCAACGGCTCAATGGATAACCACAATTTTCTTTGAGTACTATTTTTAGGAAACCTATAAAAAAAATGTTATTAAAATACCTGTACAATGAATGAGCAACTAAAATTAAATAAAAATTGACTGCCGTAAGTGTATGTGTATATCAGTCATTAAATATATACACGTTTTTTAGTATTAGTATAATTAGTTAAGTTCTTACGCAAAGTCCTAAATATATCCTCAATATGGTCACACTACTTCAATACGACTTCTTTTAAATAAAATCAAATAGATTGCACAAAATCAATGAAATTCAATGTAAAAGTATTTGATCTTGATATAGTTATCATTTACTAATATGTTAAAACACTGGTAAAACGTTTTAAGAAGAAATTAAGTGAAAGAACAACGAAATATGTTTACAATGATTCAATGTCAGAAATCACGATTTTAACACTTACGGGTGAAATTTTATATTACCTTCTGGACACCACGTATTACCACAATCACGTACTACTCATTTTTGCAACATTTCTTTAATTAGAACGATGATTATCTCGAAAAATACCAGACGAAGCTGTGAACGACGACACGGTTGGCGCAGTGGCTGAGCGATCGACTGCTGCGCAGCGTGTTGCGGGTTCGATTCCCGCCCAGGATAAATGTTAGTGTGATGAGCACTTGTGTTTGCCTTGTGTCTGGGTGTTGTTTATCTATATATGTATGTATTTAAAATGTATTTGTGTATGTATATCAGTTGTCTGACACCCATAGTACAGGGTCTCCCTAGTTTGAGGTCAGATGGCCATGTGTGAAAATGACCCCACATATTATATATTATATTATATAACTGCAAAGTAAACAACCGCCATATTGACCATTTTTATGTTGACACTGTAACAATTCTGATAGTTTAAGAGAAATAAAAGGCTATGCAGAATTGTACGTATTGAATTTAATAGCTCTCACACGAAAGTTAAAATGTGATGAGTATCAAAAACAAGTAAGTATAAAAATAAGGACTGACCTAAACGCACTATGGTTAGGCAGTATCCAGGAGGATTATGATCCCCAGCCTGGCCGGCGTACAGGATCAGCCGAAGAGAAGTCTGACGCGATCAGCTCGGGGACAGAGGCCCCCCCAGGCGGTCAGTAGGACCAGCCCTGGGCAGCAAGAGGCACGCGACAGCTCGACTTATCCTAGTAAACCGACTCTCGGTTGCAGACTGGTAGACTTCAGTAAGTAGACTCCAGCAACGTAAGCGTATGAACAATCAGCGTGTTCATTAAACGGCTCCAAGAACTAGACTGCAGCAACGTAAGCGTATGAACAATCAGCGTGTTCAACTAACGGCTCCAAGAACTAGACTCCAGCAACGTATGCGTATGAGCAATCCGGGTGTTTATCAAACGGCTCCGAAATCCAGACTGACCCATTTGACAGGTTCCTTTTCTGACCGCTCTTCCAAAATTCATAAAAAATCCAATTATGAATCTTCTTTCTAGAACGGTCAAATCGTTTTTTATATAGCAACGGCCAGACTCAATAATTGTCGAATGCCATTTATTTTTATTTAATAATAGTGCGAATTAGATCCAAAGGAACACACGAAAATACAGCGGGTGTTCAGCCGTTTACTATCTAACACAGACAAACAAGCTTACAAGATATACAACAAAGAGGTTTTACGTTAGTAGCCGAAAACTTATTTTAGAAGAAATGTTGGCCGGTCGTCAATTTGACGACTGTCACTGACAGACATGTCAAAGCAAAACATTATTTATTTTTCAGGTTTGTAAATATTAATTTGATCCAATTATACAGGAATAAATTACAAAGGATGACGACAGGAACAGCATAAAAAAGCGTAAGGGTTTGTAAATATTAAACAATGAATGATAATTATGAAATGAAGATGATACAGGAATACAATTACAACACAGACAAAACCAGCACATATAACTGTGGGTACATTATATATTACTTATAAGATTCCAAGAATCCATACAACAAATATTATAAAATGTAGACATATCGTGCGATGAATGATTTCATGCCTATGAAAAGTAAATATAGTTTTTCGAGTTGAACCGAAACACGAGTTGAACCGAAACACTATATTATCCCCAACGACCCGAGAAAAATTTTTGGCCTAGAACAAAAATTTTGAGAAGGTTAGATATTTCAGCATTCACAAACTTTCATACCTCATACAAACACACCGACATCTTACGAAATTAAGGTCAAATGAGATTCACATTCAATGATCATCACGCAAACCTAAAGATTCATTAACAATAGGGCTTATTTTTGGAGTTGTAATCCGCTCGCGTTTAAAACCCATTATTAAGATAAAGATTTATATCAAGGGCTAGGCCTTGATCGATTATAATAAGGGCTTGGTTGAAGACGAGTTATTAACCGCTCGTGAAGATACCTATGGCTTTCAGAGTGAAGCCAGTATTTTACACACACACACACACACACAAAAGAATCTAAGCCAAATTAAAATGTCGAAATAAAGAGTACTAAAGAATTAGTAAGATTAGAATTTTGAAGAGTATTTTACACACATAAGAATCTAAGCCAAATTAAAATGTCGAAATAAAGAGTACTAATAGACTAGTAAGATTAGAATTTTGAAGAGTATTTTACACACATAAGAATCTAAGCCAAATTAAAATGTCGAAATAAAGAGTACTAATAGACTAGTAAGATTAGAATTTTGAAGAGAGTGAGAGAGCTAGCTTTGATTTCACGATTGGGCGCCATATGTAACAATTCTGATAGTTTAAGAGAAATAAAAGGCTATGCAGAATTGTACGTATTGAATTTAATAGCTCTCACACGAAAGTTAAAATGTGATGAGTATCAAAAACAAGTAAGTATAAAAATAAGGACTGACCTAAACGCACTATGGTTAGGCAGTATCCAGGAGGATTATGATCCCCAGCCTGGCCGGCGTACAGGATCAGCCGAAGAGAAGTCTGACGCGATCAGCTCGGGGACAGAGGCCCCCCCAGGCGGTCAGTAGGACTAGCCCTGGGCAGCAAGAGGCACGCGACAGCTCGACTTATCCTAGTAAACCGACTCTCGGTTGCAGACTGGTAGACTTCAGTAAGTAGACTCCAGCAACGTAAGCGTATGAACAATCAGCGTGTTCATTAAACGGCTCCAAGAACTAGACTGCAGCAACGTAAGCGTATGAACAATCAGCGTGTTCAACTAACGGCTCCAAGAACTAGACTCCAGCAACGTATGCGTATGAGCAATCCGCGTGTTTATCAAACGGCTCCGAAATCCAGACTGACCCATTTGACAGGTTCCTTTTCTGACCGCTCTTCCAAAATTCATAAAAAATCCAATTATGAATCTTCTTTCTAGAACGGTCAAATCGTTTTTTATATAGCAACGGCCAGACTCAATAATTGTCGAATGCCATTTATTTTTATTTAATAATAGTGCGAATTAGATCCAAAGGAACACACGAAAATACAGCGGGTGTTCAGCCGTTTACTATCTAACACAGACAAACAAGCTTACAAGATATACAACAAAGAGGTTTTACGTTAGTAGCCGAAAACTTATTTTAGAAGAAATGTTGGCCGGTCGTCAATTTGACGACTGTCACTGACAGACATGTCAAAGCAAAACATTATTTATTTTTCAGGTTTGTAAATATTAATTTGATCCAATTATACAGGAATAAATTACAAAGGATGACGACAGGAACAGCATAAAAAAGCGTAAGGGTTTGTAAATATTAAACAATGAATGATAATTATGAAATGAAGATGATACAGGAATACAATTACAACACAGACAAAACCAGCACATATAACTGTGGGTACATTATATATTACTTATAAGATTCCAAGAATCCATACAACAAATATTATAAAATGTAGACATATCGTGCGATGAATGATTTCATGCCTATGAAAAGTAAATATAGTTTTTCGAGTTGAACCGAAACACGAGTTGAACCGAAACACTATAACACATAGTGTCAATGTTTGTTTATTTATTTATTTATTACTCTCTGCACTAACAGTAGACACCAACACATGCAGAGAGTCAACGATTACAATTATAAATTATCATTATCATAACAAAAACAGTATAATAAAAGAGAAAAAAAAAAGAAATGTCAATTTGAATTAAAAAATAGAATAAAATTATTTGAATCACATTAATGTACTGTTCGGTAATGTTGCCACATTACCGATTCCTTAGGAAATGGCATTGTAATTCACTGATCGTCAACTCAGTTTAGCATGCGTGACACGTGAGTGTGACCTACAATTTTATGTTTTATAACTTAAGTAATCATAGTACAACTACTGATCCATAATAACATTATTTGACAGAGTTTAACTTCTGATTTGGTTAGTGTGACGACTATTTCGAAGAATTTAGTAGGAGATTTAAATAAGAAGGTAGCAATACTACAGGCCACACTAAAAAGAGAGGTCGGCCCACAGAGAGTGAGATGGAGATACGTAGGTATTTGACTCAACTTTTTGTACGAAGTGTTGGCTCCAACTTTACCTAGTGCGCAACCGACGCGGCGTAGCAGCAGGTAGCAGTAAGCAGGCAGAGTAGCAGGTTACTGTTAACTGTATCTGGTACAATTATGTGTTATTGGTTAGTGTGTTCTCACTGTTCTTACTCACTATTACATTACTCTGTGGTTCTGTGCTATGTCTATACTTCAAAAATTTCAGACTTTCAGTAACTTTTTTTGACAGTTGAAGGGATACCAGAAATGGACAAAAAGAAGGTAGTGAAGCGGTCGTGGTGTAAGAATGAACTAAATTGAATGAACTAAAATAATGTACTTAAATGCAAACATTTCATTGGAAAAATAACTTTTCTTAAAAACACTAAATACTCTATTAAAAATCTATACACACACATCACACCGATCTATGTCTTTACACTATTCAAATGACAAAATTAAAAAAAAAAAATTATGTGATTTTTATTTTGTTTCTATTATAAGAAAAAGAAAGGAAATTATTTCAACAATTATCAATTGTTATTATATTTCACTCCTTAAGTATACGAACGTCTCGACACTATGTAACTAGTTATTAAGGGAAGTAGCGAGGTATTCACAACACAAGTATTCTTTAACTTACTGGGGCTGTCTCAATTTTTGTAAGATACCATTATGTTTGGGACATAATAAATATTTTTGTATTTTGTGTTTTGATTGCACGCATGTGAGTGACCGGGGTAATAGTAGGTACCTAACTAGAATGAATAACGAAATCAAGGCTCTGGTTCCCTCAAAATATCAAGGAAATGAAGTTAGTCATTAATTAATGATGACGATGATTGATCTTTCTGAAGCCAAATCAAATGCAACCTGCTACATGCGTTTGGCCAAGCCTACGGAAATGAATAAGTTAAAAACCGTTTTATCAAAAACCGTCTCTCCTGGTGTACCTATATGAGTAGGTATGGGTTATCGTCACTACATGCCCACATGGTCTGCGAGAAGATCACCAAGAGTTGTTACAGTTAAGGAAAAACTTACCCAAGATCGATAACAAAATGATCTCAATCTTTTGTTTGACATCGATAGGCAAGGATGAGACACAACTAACGATGGTTACAGCGAGGAGGTGTTTTGAATTTCCTGATAAAAGTTCAGCGACCAGGAGAGACGGTTTTTGATAGAGACACACACACAAGTAGACTAACTTAGTAACATGACATTCACAATGACATTTTAATCTGCCTGCTCAGTCTGATGCGCTCAGTTATGGTTACCAAATGTGGGATATTCCCATACTGTGGTGAATCTCAAGTTGATTGACATCTCACAGTTTTTAAAAATCGATTGTTCATTCATACCAGTTCATAACTACTTATTAATGTCATATTTTTGTCGACTTCTACTTTTAAAACGTGAGATAGTTATGTACTCTACCTTGCAACATTGGCCTGTGTGTGCCCAAAACACAGGTTGCAAATAAGAATAAATCTTTAATACTTATTAAAGAAGTTAAGAATTCGCCATTTTCCATTTATAAATACGTGCTGTCACAAATTAATTAAATACTTGAATTTGGAAATAACTTCAGCTACCTTGCTGAAGTGATTTATTTTTATTTACCACTGAGTTATTATAGTAATATTAGTTCAATGTGCCTAAACTAATTCATTTGTAGTGGTAAGAGGGCAGTCTTAGCAAAATGTTAAATGATGCCATGTTGTGCCCAGTGAACGGGCACAACACCGTTTCCGTTCACTGATTGTGCCGCCATCTCGTCAACAGCGTATTTTCGTCTTATTTTCATTAATACGTTAACTGCCAAAAGGTCAAAAACGTTAAAGGTAAAATCTCCACTAGCGTCGGACACACGGTGTCCCCCATGGCATTCAAAGTGTTAAAGACATCTTGGGAATGGTTTAAATTTTTATATTCCACATATCATACTTAGAAATAGACTTATTAAAACAACTTTTATTATTCGTTCTTTACGCAAAATTGTTCACTATCCCAGTCCCAACACTATTACTATTATTTTTCTTTGAACTGTCAGTCAATTGTCAATTTGTCAAAGTGTCAAAAAATTACTGAAAACAAAAGAAGTCGATCGAAATATTATTTAATAACCGATTTACGATTATCAATTCAATAAATACATACAAAGTTATAATACTAAAATACTTTTTGATCACTACAAAACGTTGGCTTTTGCTACTACCTGCTGCGTCTACCGTAGTACGTGATATTGGCAAAATGTGGATGTGGAGGCTCTCTCCTCTACCATTGAAGGTGTTAATGAAGAGTTGAAGTTGATGAAAGTTAATAGCTGCTGCTACGTTTATATATCCTCGTGAAACCCTTGTTCCTCACTAAAATCCCGGTCAGTGGGTCGTCTTAGGGGCGGCTAATAAGCACTACAATATCTATATGAAAACATTCAAACTCGGACAGCTGTACCCATGCATACCTGTGTCATTACATTACAAGACAAGCTGCATCAGTTGTTACATAGTTATAAATAAATATAAACTTGTACTAAATAACCTAAGAGAAGATGAAGATGGAAGAGCTAGCCATGTGTAGAATATGTTTGGTGCAGGATGTTCACATGTATGTAGTTGTCAACAAGACCCTACAGGACCTCTACGAGAAGCTGACTGATGTTCCGGTAAGTTGATAAATATCTACTATAAGTTGGCAATTTTTTAATCACAAGATTATATGTAAACTGTACTGTAATCCTACTTAATATTATGAATATACACTCGTATAATATAATACATCTTCTATGTATTTATTTATTTACCGCCTTGACAACAATTGGGTCACAAGAGTGTTATTTTTTTATTATAATTATTGGATTGGAAATAGAAATAAATTTATTAGTAAGCACTAAATATAGGTAATTACTATGAATTCTTAAGTACTGAATATGGGCCTGGTAATCATGGCATTCTGCCATTGGACATTTAAAAATAATCTTACTTAAATATATTTCTTGGACTAATGATTCTAAAAGATTACGATTTATCTGCTATATAATCTGATATGGAAAATAAAATTTATTTAATATGAATGTCAGTTGTCTCTTAAACAGTTCTGAATAAGTTGTTCTTAAAAGAAAGGATGTTATTTGCAAACACAAAAAGGTAGTAGAAGAAAAGTATTATTGCAGTTTGTAACTGAAGATGGCAGACCGATGTTCCTTTGTTCCTTCTGCTGCACTAAACTAAAGCAATGCGCCCAATTCCAAAGAAAATGTCTGGAAGCTGAAGTCCTGTTCGCCCAGATGTTGAAGGAGAATTATGAGGTGAGGAATTTTGAATGCAGATATATTGTCATAACTTCTAGTTTAGCTATTTAGGGGTCATCCATAAAGTATGTCACACTAATTTCATGATTTTTTTGCCCTCCCCCGTTCTTGTCACAGTTGGTCACATTTGTGAGACCCCCACCCCTCCCTAGTGTGACGTCACACATACATATTTTGCAGTTTTACATCTAGAAATTGTTATCGGGTGAATATTTTGTGCAAAAGTAATGATCGAATTCAACAATAAATATTTCTTAATTTTTATTTTAATTTTCTGCACTATTATTCCATGTAAAATTGTAATCTATGCAGTATGCAGTAGTGTAGGATCTAGGTACTTTACTATTGTGAAGCAGTTTTGTGTACTATATTATGATGAAAATGTTTGTGCTGGAGAAAATGGAGAAATGGAGAAATGGAATGGAGAAATGCTGGAACTGATCATCAGCATATTATACTGAACACATCAATCAACTTTCACAGCCTCAATTTTTAAAAAACCACTCAAAGTTTTTCTGTGGGTTTATTAAAACTGCAATGGAGCACATCAGTATAGTTGATGAATGTAGAACAGAAAGAGTTGCTATCAAAGAAGAACTACCAGCTGTTTGTGAGACACAAGATGATATTATTGAGCCAAAGGAGGAACAACAAAGTAAAGGTATGTTTACGAGTTAAAAAAATAATAAAAAATATCCCCAATGCAAAACATAAAAGCGATTATTTAAAAAGTCAATAATAATAGGTACCTTTTTTGTTGAGCCATCAAATGTTTGTTCGTTGAAATGGCGCCATAATGTCGCGGCGGGATACCGCTTAGTAAGTCAGACCCTTCATTTAATTGACTATTAATTTACCAGCATTTCTGACCAACTTGCTTCAATACAATCAAATTTTTGTTGCAAATCTAGTTACCGTGAGTTCGCTATTTTGGTTAGTTATTTAGTTATTGCTTTAAACTTAGCGGTGCCCCGCCGCGACATTATAGCGCCATTTCCACCGTTTTTTCATTTCCGCCATTATTGACTTTTTAAATAATCACTCTTATGTTTTGCGTTTTGGGTTTTTTTTTTAATTCTTATTTTAAATGTTTTAAATGTAATTTAGTTTGGTTTTGTATAAGAGTTTACCAAAATAATTTTCAAGATTTTCATTTTCATTTCGTTATTTAATATTCCTCATTCCCTTTCAATATACTATACATTATTCTACTAGTTAGCCCTTTCATTTGATACCCATATTGAGAGAGTTGTGAAGAAATATGTGATCCGCTATTTTGTTGCGGCGGCCATCTTGGACCGACTTTCATCAAACATAGCTTAAGAACACTCCGGACTAATCAATACGTTCGGGAGCTAAGTACGATGCCACAGACACACATACACACTCACGCACACACACACACACGCACACACACACACGCACACACACGCACACACACACACGCACACACACGCACACACACACACGCACACACACACACACGCACACACACACACACACACACACACACACACACGCAAACATGTCAAACTTATAAGACCCCGTCGTTTTTGCGTCGGTGATTAAAAATAACAAAATTATTGAATAATACTCACCTTTAAATTGTTTTTATTATTATTTAATAATACACTGATTTACATCCATTAAAATAAGTAGGTAAATTAATTATTGATCATAAAAGGTTTTAAACTCAATAAACGTATTGCACACTGACATAGTAAAATATTAATATTAAATGAGTATTGCTCCTGACTGTTCTTGTTTATTTTCAGAGCTAGAACAGGAAAATTTACACAATAGCTATTCAGATGTAGAAGATGTACCACAGTGTCATTCAGAAGCTGACTCTGAAGATGATGTACCTTTAATGGAGTTGAAAACTGAAGTGGAAGAAGAACAAGAAGTACCTATGAAGAAACCAAGAGTCTGCGAGACGTACAGTAAGTATGAGGTAGTTAATCAACTGAATGAATCAGCAACATTTGATTCACCATTGGGATGTGATCCTTAATATCATCAGAATCGTTTTTGGTTTTAGTATGACTCATTCAAACCCTCTTATGTTTGTTATTAAGAGCGCGTATTCGATTCGTGACGAAAACTTCATGTTTTTGCGTTTTGCCCAGAGCAATATCGTAATTATGTGAGCAGATTATTTAAAGACAATTTACAGTTTTAGAAAGATTAAATCTTGATTTAGACAGCTACAGAGTAAAAGTATAATTTTTAATTAAGTATGGTTTTTTAAAGTGAAGACAATAATTCTTTCATATCGTTTTACGAAAATAGACGTCAGAGTTAACTTTCAGGACGAATACAACCATTACAATATGCCAAAATATTTTGTTTTATTAGTTTTTCCAACAGTACATACAGTCATAAAGACAGCTACAGAGCCAGAATTACAAAATATTACTATTATGTGTTAAAAAACAATGTTGAAAAAGTAGAAAATCGGTTCACTTTGTCAATTTTTTTTCACCAGTATTTGGATAAAAACATAACTGATATATTTATTTTATGAAAGTAAATGTTATGCTTAATATACAGAATATTTTTCAGTCCGTTACACGAGCTCATTTATTTTTAGACAATTATTTTAAAAAGCCCTATAAAACATCGCGCGCTGTCGTTTGCCGATCAATTTCAATGATTCGTGCTTATTTCGTGCGTATTTCTTTTTCTGATGCACACAAACCGAGCATTGTGTTGTACTAGTGTGTGTCAATGCTGCTACGCCATTCTAGCAATCATTTTGAAATCGAATACGCGCCCTTAATGTGTAAGTTTCGAAGCATGATTTAGTCAGGGTGCTCTGAGCTAGGCTTTTTGGTATGCCACAGAAGGGCTCAGGTCCCTGCTGCGTGCTATGCGCCCCCGCTCTCGTAAGCTCTACGGCACGTTTATTGCCAATGATGCCTGCATGCCCAGGCACCCATCTTAATACTACTCTATTCTTAGTGCCTAGAGAGTTTAATTTGGGCATGCATTCCTCTACCAATTTCGATGAGACTGTTCTAGTCCAGTGCTAGTAGAGCGGCTTGGCTATCTGAATTAATGTAGGTGCGTGTTAGGTTGACGTATTGCCTTTGCAGATTTATTTCTGCACATACTAAAATAGCAGAGGTGTACCTCTGCTTGGAAAATGGAGGCGTACTGCCCCATGTTTACACTTTGCTAAACCTTGGCAGCACTCCACTTATCCCACAACCTACTTTAGATCCTATTTTGGAACCGTCCGTGTACCAGACAGGCATCCTGCCTCCTGAGGTGACTGACTTTTGGTCCAGTAGTCCCTTGAAGGAATTTCCAAGGAATATTGCTTCGCAAATACATGCCGCAGTAGCATGGCATCAGTTGACAGGCCTAGAACTGGCATTTCCAGTAATGAGTCTTGTAAGGTCCTTATTTTCTGCGAGGGCTAGCAACTGCTCTACATGCTAACTTTCGCCTCCTTGTGTATGAATAAATGCAGAGGCGGCAGTCCAAGCAGGGCATTTAGTGCTATACCGGGACATGTTGTCATAGCTCCTGCAGCCATTTGACTGACAGTTCTCTATAAGTTTTTTTTTTATAGCTGTGGTCTGATGTGCTTTGTCGTGCCACACTACTGATGCGTACGTTATAATCTGCCGCACAATAGCTGTGTAAATCCACAGTTTGTTTTTGGGATTGATACCCCAGTTAGTACCCATCACTCGTCTACCAATGCCAATTGCCATTTTGGCTCTTTTAACACATTGTCTATGTGACGGTTCCACGTCAGTTTTTGGTCGATTGTTTTGTTACACCCAAATATTTAACCTCCGTGGAAATAGCGATTTTTTTCCCATTCAGCTTTGGTATTACCATCAATATTGCAATTAATCTTGAAAAAATTGACCTCCAAGGTGAACGCTACCTCAATTCGGTGGTTAGTCATGGCCTGCTACCCTCACACACATTAATTACTCGCCCTGAAAGTAAAACATGTATCGATTGCTATGTATGACTTTTAAGAAAACTCAACAATTCACCATAACAACTGTCAGTAAAATCGACGAAGATGGCACACAAGAGGACTTATCAAAAATTTACTTTACCGGTGTTTATGAGTCAAATAATCCAAATCACGAAAAAAAAAAGAATATAAAACCTTTGATCACACAAGAACTGCTGCGTTGTATGAGAAATAGAGACAAATTACATCAAAAAATTAAATCCTCGCCTGATAAGACTACGCTAAAATTAACATAGACGCGTTACAGAAACTACTGCAACAACATTATTAAGAAAGTAAACAAACAGAGCATATGAAAAAAACCTCGTCCAATCGGCACAAAATGACAATAAAAAGCTGTGGAAAGTAATAAAAGACATCACTAACACTAACAAAAATACTATACCATCTAATGAACTTCTATCCCTTACTGATACTCCGCAACAGTCTCTGTATAAAGTCAATAGCTACTTTGTGGAAATTGGTAGATCACTGGCTGACAAGATCAAGCTCAATAAATCAATTCCCACCGATACAAACGTAGAAATCAACCCTCCCATGCCTTCTGAACTCAATTCATTCGTCCTAGAGGATACTGATGAATTTGAAGTAGACCGCCTAATAACAAATTTGAAAACCGACAGCTCAACGGGTTTTGATGGGTTAAGTTGCAAATTTAAAAAACAGTATAAAGCCACACTAGTTCCTCCACTCACTTTTATCTTTAATGCTTGTCTCCAAAACAGAATATTCCCTGAATCCTCAAAGAAGCCTGTGGTTTGTCCGATACATAAGGGATTGTGATTGGGAACAGAGATTGTGTCAGTAATTATAGGCCCATATCCATACTTCCATCTATATCAAAGATTCTGGAGAGAATTATTAATCATCAACTAACAAGGTATTTAGAAAGCAAAATCTTGCTCTCCCCGAACCAGTATGGTTTTCGTAGTGTAAAATCAACGGAACAAACAGTAAACAAACTTGTAAGTCACATCAGTGATAACTTGGATGGGTAGAAAAAGTGCCTGACCATTTTGTTGTGACGGGCCTGTTGAATGACGGGCCTGTTGGTCTAGTGGTCACTGACCCTGACTGCTAAGCCGGAGGTCGTGGGTTCGATTCCCACCCAGGACAAACTTTGTGTGATGAGCATGATTGTTTGTTCTGTGTCTGGGTGTTTATCTATAATATGTATGTATTTATAAATTATACAAGTATGTATATCAGTTGTCTGGTTACCATAACACAAGCTCTGCTTAGCTTGGGACCAGATGACCGTGTGTGAGTTGTCCCAAGATATTTATTATTATTTTTTTACACCTTGCAGACACAATTTCTGTTCCGCTACTCCTGGACAAGCTTATGAGACTGGGAATTAGAGGAATTCAGTTGCTCGAACCAAGTATCGGAAATTCTCTAGTTATGTAACAGTTTAGTTTAGAATATATGGTGGAGGGATGTTAGGTTAGTTAGTACCTAGCTATAGATATAGATGTGCAACACAAACTACGCATCTTTATCCTCTTTAAACTGAAGAAATACTTTGTTAGAACTTTTATATTTAATTCTGGTGATACCCTTAATATTCTCCGATCTTAACAGTTTTGCAAATGCCATTTGTTTAGGCAAATTTTCCGTAGATGTAACACACACCTCATACATATTATCCTCTTCTAAGTCGTGATTTTTATTTTAATCTACCCTCTTGCTACTTTGGGTATCAGTGGAATCACTTCTAATAAGTCGTTTAGGCTTCCTTCTCACAACAGTGGTGGTGTCATATGGAAAAAAAAAAAATTCTAAACGAATGATCAGTGAAAGAAATATTGGGCATGGGCAGATAACTTATATGTGTGTTTTAATGTGCGCCAAAAATATAATAATAATAATAATATTATTATTATATTAGGACTATTGTAGCCAATAAGCCTGATATAGTGGTGGTGGATCGATTGGAGAGGCGCGCAATGATTATTGACATAGCTGTTCCTCATGACGAGAACCTCATGAAGGCCGAGAAAGACAAGCAGATAAAGTATCTTGACTTGGCCCATGAGGTTGTCGACATGTGGAATGTGGACTCAGCGATCATTGTGCCGATAATTGTTACAGCCAATGGCTTAATTGCCAAGAGCCTCGACCAACATCTAAGGAGGCTCTCGTTAGACGGCTGGATCAAGGGCTTGATTCAGAAGGCAGTACTTCTGGACACGGCCCGCATTGTCAGGAGGTTTCTCTCTCTGGAGCCCTGACCGCCGGTAGCTTGGACCCTGTTCCCGATACCGGTGAGGTACTATTTTTTTATATTTTTAAATGTTTTTGTTTTTATATGAATATTTAAAAATGTAATTTAATATGTATATAAAATAAATGAATGTGAATAATAATAATAAACAAATTAAGTATCTTGACTTGGCTCGCGAGGTTGTCGACATGTGGGATGTGAATACAGCAGTCATTGTGCCGATAGTCGTTACGGCCAATGGACTCATTTCCAAGAGCCTCGACCAACACCTAAGGAGGCTCTCGTTAGGCAGCTGGATCAAGGGGTTGATACAGAAAGCGGTACTCCTGGACACGGCGCGTATAGTCAGGAGATTCCTCTCTCAGGAGCCCTGACCACCGGTAGCTTGGACCCTATTCCCGATACCGGTGGGCTACTATTTTTTATATTTTTAAATGTTTTTATGTTTTTTTTTTTACTAATATTTAAAAATATAATACAATATGTAAATAAAATAAATAAATGAGAATAATAATAATAATAATTTATTTATTGGACACAAACATTTGTTACAGATAAAAAAGATTTCCCTAACACCTGCCCTAGTAAAACCTGTGTTGCAGAAGTTAGTGTCCTCCCCTTACTTGATCATTATACAATGTTATGCCCTTAGCAAATTATTATATATATATATAGGTACCTATCAAAACTAATTTAATAAAAGAAAACAATAGACACAATTACAAAAAATAAAAATAATACTAAATACAAAAACATTTGCGTGGAAATTATTTGCTACTTACTTATTATAGTCTTTATTCGTGTATATGCGTGAGTGTGTGTGTGTTTGTGTGAGAGTGTGTGTGTGTTTGTGTGAGAGTGTGTGTGTGTTTGTGTGAGTGTGTGTGTGTGTTTGTGTGTGTGTGTGTGTTTTGTGAGAGATGAACATGAATGATTTGTAAATGGATGTCAGCGTTTAGATATATATTTGCAATGCTTGTCATTTAACAACCTCTAAAAGCTTTTCAGTATCATCATACCCCAATGATTTCAACCAGGTAAGTACTGTTTTCTTAAAACTGTTATTATTTAGTTTACTTGTATTGAATAGTGTGTTGCATTTATTGTAGATATTTGGGGCATGGTAACTGAAATGCCTTTGTCCAAATGCTGTTTTCTGAGGGGGCACCGGGCAACACATTTTTCTTTTATTTTGCGTTAGGTGTGGTACACATTCTCTATGGTAACGTCGAAGAATTTCGTAAATGAAGGTTTTTCTTACAGATAGCACACCGGCTAGTTCATAGACTGCATTAGTAGGATACCTAAAGGGTAAGGTAAGCAGTACTTTCAGAACAGCGCGTTGGGCTCTTTCTGCATGTACAAGAAATGTTTTACCGGCGCCACCCCAGCCACAGATGCAGTATCTAATGAGGCATTCGCAAAGTGCTTGATAAGTTTGGATTAGGAGGTCCTTATCACCTAATGCGCGGAGATTTTTAAAAATGTAAATTAATTTTATGATTCTAGCTGTCAATGCTGTAATCTGCAAGTTCCAGGTAAGTCGATCGTCTATTATTATGCCCAAGTATTTTATGGAATCAACTCTTGTAAGAGCCACACAATCACAGTTAGAATCATCATTGTTGCGGTTACAGGGATATGTATGCATTACAAGTTTAGAGTTCGGATAGGGTTTACCCGAAGCTGTTTTACTAAAACATACATATTTCGTCTTTGAGGTATTTAGGGACAACAGGCTATCTTCCAACCAAGCTGAGACCTTAGCGAGACCATCCTCAGCTTAATATAATTAGTGCCTCTTCAGGTTTTCGAGATATTGCATTTCTTGCTGGAGTAACGTTTTGCAGAATCGTGTATCTCTAAAACCATTGTATGTGCGCCTATAGAATAAACATATACGAGTAGCTTTTATTTTGTGACAGGATTAGATTTAAGAAAATATTTATAGTTTTCAAGTAATCGCGCTTTTTTGAAAACCCGAAAAAATATCGCAGCGCGTAAACGAGAAAACTTATAAGCTCGCTGAAAACGGTTTTCGGTCCTTCTTGGCGCTTAAAATAACCATAAAAAGATCCAAAAGTGTACATGCATGTAATAACAATAGGGAAAGGATAAGTCTTAAAAGCTAATGAAAAACCTATTGTATCATTTTTAGAAAATAAGAAAGTCAAAGGTATCCTACTGCCCTACTAATTGATTCTTATTTTAAGTGTTTTAAAAATGAAAGGTAATGGATATCAAGTCAATAAGAGATTAAATAACTTATAATATAGTTTAATCATCAATACATTTAAGTTTACACCGAACATTTTATATTGTACATTATATAATAATAATAATATAAGTTTATTTGCGTAAAACATGATAAAAGAAGATCTTACAGTATAAAATAGAGCAGACATGTTTTGCCAAGATTAAACGTAGCATGCAAATATTTGTAATAACAATTGTCAATTATCTTAACAAAATGAATTAAAAAAATGTTATTTTTGTTCTAGGAATTGTATTATACTATAGTAGTTGTTTCTATTTAAACATTCATACAATTTTGTCTTAAAAGCAATTAAAAGATATCATCTCATATTTAACATTTTCATGTTACCAGGTAATTTGTTATAAATTCGTACACACATAGTTAAGCAGCTTTTATTATACTTTGCTAGCCTGGGAGCACTGTTTAGTACGAGTCTGTGAGGGTCTCGTCTGCTTCGAGGGTTTACATCGTTTGCTGTTTTGAATAACTCCTTATGTTTCCATAGAAACATGCATATTTCATAAATATACAAACTAGGTAGCGGCAACAAGCCAAGTTTCTTTAATATTGGCTGGCATGATTCCTCAGGATGGAGTCCGTATAGAGCCCTAATGCACTTTTTTTGAGCAACAAATGTTCTATTTTTAACCCCCGACGAAAAGGAGGGGTGTTATAAGTTTGACGTGTCTGTGTGTCTGTCTGTGGCACTGTAGCTCTTTAACCGATTTGAATGCGGTTTTTTTTATTTGAAAGCAGATTCTCTAGCGATGGTTCTTAGACATGTT
The DNA here is from genome assembly GCA_947361185.1 of Charanyca ferruginea. Taxonomy (NCBI): domain Eukaryota; kingdom Metazoa; phylum Arthropoda; class Insecta; order Lepidoptera; family Noctuidae; genus Charanyca; species Charanyca ferruginea. Next base: position 2,335,849 of record OX376081.1, on the reverse strand, counting down.
TCATCAAAATCGGTTCAGCAGTTTTAAAGTTATCAGCTCTTTTGTTAGCTGCGGTAGGGATCTTAGACGCATACCGGATGTTTACTTTGCTTTCAAACATGTTATTATAGGTGACCACACTGACCACCCATTGAAACACCCATGTTTGCTATAAAACTATGCAAGATTATAGAATTCTTGGTCTTTTGCTGCAGCCAGATTATACAGCACACTAGTACCTAGTAGCAGATATATCGTATTTGGATTCATTTTAATCAGTATTTTATTAACCCCCGACGCAAAAACGACGGGGTGTTATAAGTTTGACGTATCTGTGTGTGTGTGTGTGTGTGTGTGTGTGTCTGTGGCATCGTAGCTCCCGAACGGATAAACCGATTTTGATTTCGTTTTTTTTATTTGAAAGGTGAATTAGTCGGAATTAGCTTAGCTATGTTTGATGAAAATTGGTTTAAGATGGCCGCCGGCAAAAAATGGCGGATCACATATTTTTACAACTCCCTCAATATGGGTATCAAATGAAAGGGCTTGACTAGCAGAATACTGTACACTATGACAAATTTTAAATCCAAGATGGCCGCAACCACGAAATGGTGAATTACATTCTATTTTCACAACTCCCTGAATATATGGGTATCATATGAAAGGCCTTAACTAGTAGAATAATGTATACTATATTGCAAGGGAATGAGGAATGAGTAACGAAATGAAAACTAAACACTTGTAAATTATTTTTGTAAACTCTTATACAAAACCAAACTAAATTACGTTTAAAAAATTTAAAATAAAAATTAAATTAAAAATTAAAAAAAAACCCCAACGCAAAAACTAAAAGCGATTATGTAAAAAGTCAAAAATAATACCTTTTGTTGAGCCATCAAATGTTTGTTCGTTGAAATGGCGCTATAATGTCGCGGCGGGGTACCGCTAAGTTTAAAGCAATAACTAAAAAGCTAAAATAGCGAACTGATGGTAACTAGATTCGCAACAAGACTAACAACTAGAGTAGCAACAAAAATTTGATAATATCGAAGCAAATTGGTCGGAAATGCTGGTAAATTAATAGACAGTGAATTAAATTAAGGGACTGACTTACTTAAGCGGTACCCCGCCGCGACATTATAGCGCCATTTCAACGATCAAACATTTAATGGCTCAACAAAAGGTATTATTTTTGACTTTTTACATAATCGCTTTTATCTTTTACGTTGGGGGTTTTTTTTAATTTTTAATTTAATTTTTTAGTCGGTACTGTTGCCCCACATTATAAGTCCATAACGTAGTGTGGGTTCTACATACGCACGGTAAGCTAATTATAGCTGTTTTTATCTAATAATGTAATGGCATCTTTATCCTCTTTAAACTGAAGAAATACTTTGTAAGAACTTTTATATTTAATTCTGGTGATACCCTTAATATTCTCCGATCTTAACAGTTTTGCAAATGCCATTTGTTTAGGCAATTTTTCCGTAGATGTAACACACAGCTCATACATATTATCCTCTTCTAGATCGTTCTGATTTTTATTTTGATCTACCCTCTTGCTACATTGGGTATCAGTCGAATCACTTCTAATAAGTCGTTTAGGCTTCCTTCTCACAACAGTAAGAAAGTCATTTTCTGTACTAATATCATCTTCTTTCTCTTTTCTCTTTTCCGCATTTCGTCTCCCTTTTTCACCAAAATGATCTACCTTCGAAGTACCTCCCTTTAATTGCTCATTTTCTCGTAGGCAATTAGCCAAAAACTCCGAATCACGGGCATTTTCTCCATCGCTGTTACTTTCATTCATAATCAAATTTATTATTTACGACATTTATTTACTCGGCTGTACAGCAAAACACATGCGCTGAGCGCGTGAATCACCGGGCGAGTGAGGCCCTTATATTTATAACAAAATTAATAAAATTCTAAACATGTATCCACTTACCGCAGATCGTTGTAAGAGAAGAGTATCTGAATACCTCAAACCTTAACTTATGATGAGACTGAGCAACTACTAATAGGGTATTTTACTCTATATTAGAAAAAATCTATAAATATGTTATTGAGACAGTTTAGGCATAAAGCAGTCGGAAAATGTAAGTTTTAGTTCATAAAATAACAAAACAAATCTTTAAATTCAAATCAAAGTTTTCAGTATTTTTAATCTGTTATAAAACACCGTGAAATTGTAGCGGCCATATTATTACGCCGTACGGCTGTGTAAACAAAAAATGGACAACTGTCAGTCAACCGATTGGCATAATATAGGCTTTGTACTTTTATTATTTTCGTAACCAACGTAATTTTTTCATTATTACACCTATTACAAAATATGCTTTTAATTATTTTTAAATGATAAACAATTATCATATTTAATATGAGCTCATATGATACAAAACGAACTGACTTCATTTACGCTGAGCAATATGGCGTCCAGTAAGAGGCGTTTTCGTCAAACTACGCGCGAAATTTGAAAATTTGAAAACGCTAAAACCCCGCGCCCCGCGCTCGCACCCGCGGCGATAACGTTTATGACACCGGTCACAAAAAACGCTCTCAAACAGTTTATGTTCATCGTACAGCGATAACAAAAACTGTTTCGTGATCTTGAATACCCAGAGCAGGTACTTATCTATAAACAATATCCGTATTATGAGTGTTGTATTTATAAACAAAGGATGATTACAGAGAACTGGCTAAAAGTGTATATGTTCTTGTATTATATACATTTGTGATAAAACTATTGTAGCTATGTACACAAAACTTTGTAAATTACATTATGAATAAACAAGGAATCTAACAGTACCGTTGGTTTTAGAATCCCACGTAACATTTTATTTATCTAATTCAAATTAAAAAACAATTACGCCGAGTTGGACTGTCGGATGACAATGACCTTCACTATATAAATAAATATGAATAGATATGCCTCGAATACATGAAATAATGAATTATCACTATTCTTTACGTTGCTACTTAGTATTTTCAAGACCATATGTCATTGTAAAAGAATCAAATTCATATTTTCAATTGTTCATTCAATGGCGACTGACGAACTAGTTATGATATATTTTGTTGGCTCAAAAAAATATTTTTGGGATTTTTTTTTAGTCAAATGACTATCTACAAAGTTGCATTATACACTTATAATATACTATACATTTACTTACCAAAGTTACCAAGCCCTTGATCCTGCGCTGCTGAGCTGCCCAACGAGGGCCTCCTTAGGTGTTGGTCGAGGCTCTTAGAAATGAGTCCATTGGCCGTAACGACTATCGGCATAATGACTGCTGTATTCACATCCCACATGTCGACAACCTTGCGTGCCAAGTCAAAATACTTAATTTGTTAATCTTTCCCGGTTTTCAAGAAGTTCTCGTCATGTGGATCCGCTTTATCAACAATCATTGCGCGACGCTCTAATCGATCTATCACCACTGTCAGGCTTATTGGCAACAATAGTCCTGTCAGTGATGATGATGATAGATCGATCCCAATACAACGTGATATTGCCATTTTCGAGAACTGCGTCGGGCACATACCTGTAGTACGGTACTTCCGATTCCACAAGCTTGTATTTTAGAGCAAGTTGCTGGTGAATAATCCTAGCTACAAGGTTGTGTCTATGCAAGTAGTCTCCGTTAGCCAGACGAAAGCACCTAGAGATAATGTGTCGGATTGTTTCTCCCGGTCGATGGCATACCCGACGAATGTCTACCATGACGTCCTTCACAATATACCTCCGGTAGTTGTTCGTCATCATAATTTCGCACATAATCGCACAGACAAAACCTTCGGTTTCCCCAAAGAGGTCACCGAATCGCAACCAGGATACGGACGCAAAGTCTACATCAGGCCCATGTAGAGCCCGGTAGAAGCGCCCGTGAAGCTCCTTGCTCTGCCATACCTTCTTACGGTCATTAGTATCTAGTACTAAAGGTTTTTCCAGTTCTCGTTCGCTAAGGAGAGCGGGGTGAAGCCTTGTCCACTGAGACCACATCTCGGTGCATCCCCACGTTGGCTTTAAACAAGTATACCCTGAGACTGCATACCTCACGGTTGTGCAGGGACTTAGCATTAAGAAAGCCTCGACCTCCGTCATGTTCCGTCTCAGTCCACTTGAGTATGCCGAAAGAGTACATCAAAACCGGCATGACCCATCCGTTGAAGGTGCGCACCTTGTTTCCGCCTGATAAAATACTTTTCAACACTTTATTCAGGCGGCCATAGAAGCGCTCCCTCAACGATGGTTTCATGTCGGCAGCATTGATGCCTAACGCTTCCGACATACCCAAGTATTTTTATGTTTCGGTTAAGGAGAGGGATCTAAGGTGTCCGAGAGTTATGTGCCCACGGATTCCACAATCTCCCCTCGTTTCACATGCATTTCTGCATATTTGTCCACACCAAATTCCATCCTGATGGCGCTACTGAACGTTTCTGTTACTTTCAGTAGCTTCATCAGTCGCAAATTGTTGGGGGCAAAGAGTTTCAGATCATCCATGTAAAGGAGGTGAGATATAACCTGACCTCCTCTTCTCAACCGATAGCCCAGATCTGAACCCTCCAGCAACGCGCTTTGAGGGTTCAAGGCTAAACAAAACCACAGTGGGACTATCGCCCTGAAATATACCTCGCTCGATCCTTATCGGTTCGCTATTCTCCCGGATCTGCCAACACCAGGATGTTGGCAGATCCGGGAGAATAGAACAGGTGGGGGTTCAGTCCGATTCAATGTTTTGAAGATGTCCTCCAGCGCGTTGGTGAATAGTTTCAGGGATATAACATCACGTTGTCTCACCCCTCTGCGCAGCTGTATGGCTTTCATCTGTTAGTTCTATACTTAGACTGTCTTTGTAGCGGCGTTGAAAAGACATCTATACGGCATCGCTGCTGAGGCTTTTTCGTAGTCCACTAACACCACACACTGCGACCATTTTTGAGATATTGTTCCAAAATAAATATTTTAATAAATAGTAAATCAAAAGTATTAACATCGATTGTTGCCATCAATAGTGACATTTTAGTCGTGGCAGTCTAGAATAATCTGTGCTAAAGTATATTATGTATTATCACAAAAATGCTTCGCATTCCTTTTTGACCCTAGTGTGAATTATTCAAACCTCTTTTATTGTTACTCATGTTCATCACCCAATCTTCATTGAACAATGTACTTACGAAATTGTTAACCACAGGGGTGCCCGTTGTGAAGATACAGAAGCTTGACTTACGAAGAACAAAACTTGAAGACACAATTACAGACAAGCAAAAGAAGAATGAACTATTACACTCGAACATAATCGGGAATACTCAAGGTAGTACAGTCAAGCCGGTTACAAAATCCAAAGAACCTGTCAAATGTGATCAGCGTAGTTTAAATCAAGTAAAAAAATTAAAACAACATAATCCTACAGACACTGGTGAAAAACCTTATAAGTGTGATATATGTCGGCGTAGTTATAAGACAAAGCAATATTTAAAATATCATATTCGTAAGCACACGGGTGATGAACTACTCAAGTGTGAAATATGTCAACGTGGTTTTAATGATAAGGGAGGGTTATTAAGTCATATTCGTACACACACTGGTGAAAAGCCTTATGAATGTGAAATTTGTCAGTATAGTTTTAGTCTTAAAAGTAATTTAGTAAAACATATTCGTACACACACTGGTGAAAAGCCTTATAAATGTAAAATTTGTCAGTATAGTTGTAGTCAAAAATGTCATTTAGTTACACATACTCGTACACACACTGGTGAAAAGCCGTTCAAGTGTGAAACATGTCAGCAAAGTTTTTGTCACAAGGGTGGTTTAGTCACTCATATTCGGAAACACACTGGTGAAAAGCCTTATATGTGTGAAATATGTCAGCATAGTTTTAGTCAAAAGTATACTTTAGTAACACATATTCGTACACACACTGGTGAAAAGCCTTATAAATGTAAAATATGTCAGCATAGTTTTAGACAAAATACTGGTTTAGTAACACATACTCGTACACACACTGGTGAAAAGCCTTATAAATGTGAAATTTGTCAGAAAAGTTTTAGTATCAAGGGTAGTTTAGTCATTCATATTCGTAAACACACTGTTGAAAAGCCTTACCAAGTATAAAAATATATCAGCGTAGTTTTAGTGATACTACATTAATTAACCGACTTGAAAGGAAATCCTTACATCCTCCACGAAACAATTTCTTCGTGTTATGTACCTACTACATATAGGGCGACTGGTAATTAGTGTACGATACTTAAACACGTCATTGTGTTCGTGATAACAAACAACTTTCCCTGAGAAAAAATGTTTTTGCGGGTAACCGCTGATAGGTCAAAGGCGCCAAATTTTATATGGCTGTTGTGTTATTGAAATTAAAGTGAACCAGTACAAAAAACATTTTTTCTTCGGAAAAGTTGTTTGTTATCATGAACACAATCACGTGTTTGAGTATCGTACACTAATGCCACAAGTCATCTCCATCATACTAGAAATTGCTAAAGAAGTATAATTTGTTAACATATTAATCTAGACGTAAACTACTTGAAGCTAATATACCGAATATTATCGTTGACAATAACTGACTCCATTGAGCTTATACGGTGGCTGCGCAGTCACTTACGTAGTGTTTGAGCCGGAACACTGCTTGCTGTCTGTGACCTGTTGTCGCACTAACTTGCGATAACGGTGGCCTACTCGTCGAATGGTCGACACTTACAATAATCATTTGTGTACGTTACCCCAGTAAGAAAGTGTCTCCTAGAGTGATATGAGTGGAACGTATAATTAGGGCATATACTGCTGTAAATGTGCACCAATTATAAAAGTGGTGCGTTGTGTCGTATGAAAAATAAAATGATTCTAAACGAATGATCAGTGAAAGAAATATTGGGCATGGGCAGATAACTTATGTGTGCTTTAATGTGCGCCAAAAATATAATTAGTGCCTCTTCAGGTTTTCGAAATATTGCATTTCTTGCTGGAGTAACGTTTTGCAGAATCGTGTATCTCTAAAACCATTGTATGTGCGCCTATAGAATAAACATATACGAGTAGCTTTTATTTTGTGACAGGATTAGATTTAAGAAAATATTTATAGTTTTCAAGTAATCGCGCTTTTTTGAAAACCCGAAAAAATATCGCAGCGCGTAAACGAGAAAACGTATAAGCTCGCTGAAAACGGTTTTCGGTCCTTCTTGGCGCTTAAAATAACCATAAAAAGATCTAAAAGTGTACATGCATGTAATAACAATAGGGAAAGGATAAGTCTTAAAAGCTAATGAAAAACCTATTGTATCATTTTTAGAAAATAAGAAAGTCAAAGGTATCATATTGCCCTACTAATTGATTCTTATTTTAAGTGTTTTAAAAATGAAAGGTAATGGATATCAAGTCAATAAGAGATTAAATAACTTATAACATAGTTTAATCATCAATACATTTAAGTTTACACCGAACATTTTATATTGTACATTATATAATAATAATAATATAAGTTTATTTGCGTAAAACATGGTATAAGAAGATCTTACAGTATAAAATAGAGCAGACATGTTTTGCCAAGATTAAACGTAGCATGCAAATATTTGTAATAACAATTGTCAATTATCTTAACAAAATTAATTAAAAAAATGTTATTTTTGTTCTAGGAATTGTTTTATACTATAGTAGTTGTTTCTATTTAACCATTCATACAATTTTGTCTTAAAAGCATATCATCTCATCTTTAACATTTTCATGTTACCAGGTAATTTGTTATAAATTCGTACACACATAGTTAAGCAGCTTTTATTATACTTTGCTAGCCTGGGAGCACTGTTTAGTACGAGTCTGTGAGGGTCTCGTCGGCTTCGAGGGTTTACATCGTTTGCTGTTTTGAATAACTCCTTATGTTTCCATAGAAACATGCATATTTCATAAATATACAAACTAGATAGCGGCAATAAGCCAAGTTTCTTTAATATTGGCTGGCATGATTCCTCAGGATGGAGTCCGTATAGAGCCCTAATGCACTTTTTTTGAGCAACAAATGTTCTATTTTGGTCGGTACTGTTGCCCCACATTATAAGTCCATAACGTAGTGTGGATTCTACATACGCACGGTAAGCTAATATAGCTGTTTTTATCTTATAATGTAATGGCATCTTTATCCTCTTTAAACTGAAGAAATACTTTGTTAGAACTTTTATATTTAATTCTGGTGATACCCTTAATATTCTCCTCCCTTAACAGTTTTGCAAATGCCATTTGTTTAGGCAAATTTTCCGTAGATGTAACTCACAGCTCATACATATTATCCTCTTTTAAGTCGTTCTGATTTTTATTTTGATCTACCCTCTTGCTACATTGGGTATCAGTCGAATCACTTCTAATAAGTCGTTTAGGCTTCCTTCTCACAACAGTAATAACGTCATTTTCTGTACTAATATCATCTTCTCTCTCTTTTCTCTTTTCCGCATTTCGTCTCCCTTTTTCACCAACATGATCTACCTTCGAAGTACCTCCCTTTAATTGCTCATTTTCTCGTAGGCAATTAGCCAAAACTCCGAATCACGGGCATTTTGTCCATCGCTGTTACTTTCATCCATAATCAAATTTATTATTTACGACACCTTTATTTACTCGGCTGTACAGCAAAACACGTGCGCTGATCGCGTGAATCACCGGGCGAGTGAGGCCCTTATATTTATAACAAAATTAATAAAATTCTAAACATGTATCCACTTACCGCAGATCGTTGTAAGAGAAGAGTATCTGTATACCTACAAACCTTAACTTATGATGAGGCTGAGCAACTACTAATAGGGTATTTTACTCTATACGAGAAAAAAACTATAAATATGTTATTGAGACAGTATAGGCATAAAGCAGTCGGAAAATGTAAGTTTTAGTTCATAAAATAACAAAACAAATCTTTAAATTCAATTCAAAGTTTTCAGTATTTTTAATCTGTTATAAAACACCGTGAAATTGTAGCGGCCATATTATTACGCCGTACGGCTGTGTAAACAAAAAATGGACAACTGTCAGTCAACCGATTGGCGTAATATAGGCTTTGTACTTTTATTATTTTCGTAACCAACGTAATTTTTTCATTATTACACCTATTACAAAATATGCTTTTAATTATTTTTAAATGATATACAATTATCATATTTAATATGAGCTCATATGATACAAAACGAACTGACTTCATTTACGCTGAGCAATATGGCGTCCAGTAATAGGCGTTTTCGTCAAACTACGAGCGAAATTTGAAAATTTAAAATTTAGATGCATTTTAAATGGCACTTATCGATTGAATAAAAATTTTGTGGTTTTTTTTGGTGGCATATTAGCACTACAGAATTTCATTGAGACTCTTTTCAAAAATGGGTGTAATACCCTATTGTGCCAGGATAGATACAGATAAACAAAATACCTACATTACATCATTTATACATTCTTATAACACCATGCCTCAGAATTAACATGCCTACTCATATAAGTCACATTTCACACTCACACTCAACAATAGACACCCTCTCACACGCACTCATTCATCTTAGCACATCACACAAAGAGAGGATCAGACTTCTAATAATATGATACTTCTGATCACTTAATAAACATTTGCTAATATAACAGTAAAGGGGGATAGCGCTGTACGCCGAAATACAGGTTTCTCCTTGTTCGGCTACAGATGCTAAAACTTTTGTTTACAACCAACTGTTTTTTTTTATAGCATATATTTTGTATAATAATGTAATCTTGTTTAATAAATAAAGATTATTATTATTATTCACATTATTTATTTCATATATCATATTAAATTACATTTTTAAATATTCATAGAAAAATAAAATCATTTAAAAATATAAAAAATTGTAGCCCACCGGTATCGAGAATAGATTCCAAGCTACCGGTGGTTAGGGCTTCTGAGAGAGGAATCTCCTGACTACTTAGTCTGGCCATAAATACTGTAACAATTAAAAATAAGAAAGGTATTACATTTGAATTTGGAATCTGTCATTTTTATGCTTGATATTAGTCAAATGTTTGTGTACCGCCCGGTACACAAACATTTACATATTAATAGGTACAATGAGACCTCCTCTGTTTGTGACAGAAAAAGATCTGGCCGTCCACGTAGTGTTCGTTCGAAAAAGGTGGTCAAAGCAGTAAGGGAAAGAATTCGAAGAAATCCTGTCCGAAAGCAAAAGATTTTATCTCGGGAGGGTAGTTAAGCCCCTTAACAACACCATGTTCAATAACCAAGTATGGTCCTTCCAACAAGACTCGGCGCCGGGTCATAAAGCTCGGTCCACGCAGTCTTGGTTGGAAGTGAACGTTTCGGACTTCATCAGAGCTGAAGACTGGCCGTCGTCTAGTACCGATCTTAATCCGCTGGATAATGATTTATGGTCAGTTTTAGAGAGTACGGCTTGCTCTAAACGCCATGATAATTTGGAGTCCCTAAAACAATCCATACGATTGGCAGTGAAGAATTTTCCCATGGGAAGAGTGCGTGCTTCTATTGATAACTGGCCTCAACGTTTAAAGGACTGTATTGCAGCCAATGGAGACCACTTCGAATAAGCTTTTTATATTTTAAATTGTTTTTAAGTATTAACCTCACAAGTACCTGTCCAGTGCGCGCGCAATAACTTGTTACTCGCTAAAACCCCGCGCCCCGCGCTCGTACGCACCCGCGGCGATAACGTTTATGACACCGGCTACAAAAAACGCTCTCAAGCAGTTTATGCTCGTCGTACAGCGATAACAAAAACTGTTTCGTGATCTTGAATACCCAGAGCAGGTACTTATCTATAAACAATATCCGGATTATGAGTGTTGTATTTATAAATAAAGGATGATTACAGAGAACTGGCTAAAAGTGTATATGTTCTTGTATTATATACATTTGTGATAAAACTATTGTAGCTATGTACACAAAACTTTGTAAATTACATTATGAATAAACAAGGAATCTAACAGTACCGTTGGTTTTAGAATCCCACGTAACATTTTATTTATCTAATTCAAATTAAAAAACAATTACGCCGAGTTGGACTGTCGGATGACAATGACCTTCACTATATAAATAAATATGAATAGATATGCCTCGAATACATGAAATAATGAATTATCACTATTCTTTACGTTGCTACTTAGTATTTTCAAGACCATATGTCATTGTAAAAGAATCAAATTCATATTTTCAATTGTTCATTCAATGGTGACTGACGAACTAGTTATGATATATTTTGTTGGCTCAAAAAAATAATTTTGGGATATTTTTTTAATCAAATGACTATCTACAAAGTTGCATTATACACTTATAATATACTATACATTTACTTACCAAAGTTACTAAGCCATTGATCCTGCGCTGCTGAGCTGCCCAACGAGGGCCTCCTTAGGTGTTGGTCGAGGCTCTTAGAAATGAGTCCATTGGCCGTTACGACTATCGGCATAATGACTGCTGTATTCACATTCCACATGTCGACAACCTTGCGTGCCAAGTCAAAATACTTAATTTGTTAATCTTTCCCGGTTTTCAAGAGGTTCTCGTCATGTGGATCCGCTTTATCAACAATCATTGCGCGACGCTCTAATCGATCTATATACATGTATTTTAGAGCAAGTTGCTGGTGAATAATCCTAGCTACAAGGTTGTGTCTATGCAAGTAGTCTCCGTTAGCCAGACGAAAGCACCTAGAGATAATGTGTCGGATTGATTCTCCCGGTCGATGGCATACCCGACGAATGTCAACCATGACGTCCTTCACAATATACCTCCGGTAGTTGTTCGTCATCATAATTTCGCCCATAATCGCACAGACAAAACCTTCGGTTTCCCCAAAGAGGTCACCGAATCGCAACCAGGATACGGACGCAAAGTCTACATCAAGCCCATGTAGATCCCGGAAGAAGCGCCCGTGAAGCTCCTTGCTCTGTCATACCTTCTTACGGTCATTAGTATCTAGTACTTAAGGTTTTTCCAGTTCTCGTTCGCTAAGGAGAGCGGGGTGAAGCCTTGTCCACTGAGACCACATCTCGGTGCATCCCCACGTCGGCTTTAAAGAAGTATACCCTGAGACTGCATACCTCACGGTTGTGCAGGGACTTAGCATTAAGAAAGCCTCGACCTCCGTCATGTTCCGTCTCAGTCCACTTGAGTATGCCGAAAGAGTACATCAAAACCGGCATGACCCATCCGTTGAAGGTGCGCACCTTGTTTCCGCCTGATAATAAAATACTATTCAACACTTTATTCAGGCGGCCATAGAAGCGCTCCCTCAACGATAGTTTCATGTCGGCAGCATTGATGCCTAACGCTTCCGACATACCCAAGTAGTTTTATGTTTCGGTTAAGGAGAGGGATCTAAGGTGTATGGAATCCGAGAGTTATGTGCTCACGGATTCCACAATCTCCCCTCGTTTCACATGCATGCCTGCATATTTGTCCACACCAAATTCCATCCTGATGGCGCTACTGAACGTTTCTGTTACTTTCAGTAGCTCCATCAGTCGCAAATTGTTGGAGGCAAAGAGTTTCAGATCATCCATGTAAAGGAGGTGAGATATAACCTGACCTCCTCTTCTCAACCGATAGCCCAGATCTGAACCCTCCAGCGACGCGCTTTGAGGGTTCAAGACTAAATAAAACCACAGTGGACTCAGACTATCGCCCTGCAATGGTATATTGCAGGGCGATAGTCTGAGTCCACTGTGGTGGCGCTCGATCCTTATCGGTTCGCTATTCTCCCGGATCTGCCAACACCAGGATGTTGGCAGATCCGGGAGAATAGAACAGGCGGGGGCCCAGTCCGGTTCAATGTTTTGAAGATGTCCTCCAGCGCGTTGGTGAATAGTTTCGGGAATATAACATCACCTTGTCTCACCCCTCTGCGCAGCTGAATTGCTTTCATCTGTTAGTTCTATACTTAGACTGTCTTTGTAGCGGCGTTGAAAAGACATCTATACGGCATCGCTGCTGAGGCTTTTTCGTAGTCCACTAACACCACACACTGCGACCATTTTTGAGATATTGTTCCAAAATAAATATTTTAATAAATAGTAAATCAAAAGTATTAACATCGATTGTTGCCATCAATAGTGACATTTTAGTCGTGGCAGTCTAGAATAATCTGTGCTAAAGTATATTATGTATTATCACAAAAATGCTTCGCATTCCTTTTTGACCCTAGTGTGAATTATTCAAACCTCTTTTATTGTTACTCATGTTCATCACCCAATCTTCATTGAACAATGTACTTACGAAATTGATAACCACAGGGGTGCCCGTTGTGAAGATTCAGAAGCTTGACTTACGAAGAACAAAACTTGAAGACACAATTACAGACAAGCAAAAGAAGAATGAACTATTACACTCGAACATAATCGGGAATACTCAAGGTAGTACAGTCAAGCCGGTTACAAAATCCAAAGAACCTGTCAAATGTGATCAGCGTAGTTTAAATCAAGTAAAAAAAATAAAACAACATAATCGTACAGACATTGGTGAAAAACCTTATAAGTGTGATATATGTCGGCGTAGTTATAAGACAAAGCAATATTTAAAATATCATATTCGTAAGCACACGGGTGATGAACTACTCAAGTGTGAAATATGTCAACGTGGTTTTAATGATAAGGGAGGGTTATTAAATCATATTCGTACACACACTGGTGAAAAGCCTTATAAATGTGAAATTTGTCAGTATAGTTTTAGTCAAAAAAGTCATTTAGTTACACATACTCGTACACACACTGGTGAAAAGCCTTATAAATGTGAAATATGTCAGTGTAGTTTTAGTCAAAATAGTACTTTAGTAACACATAGTCGTACACACACTGGTGTAAAGCCGTTCAAGTGTGAAACATGTCAGCAAAGTTTTAGTCTCAAGGGTGGTTTAGTCACTCATATTCGGAAACACACTGGTGAAAAGCCTTATATGTGTGATATATGTCAGCATAGTTTTAGTCGAAAGTATACTTTAGTAAAACATATTCGTACACACACTGGTGAAAAGCCTTATAAATGTAAAATATGTCAGCATAGTTTTAGACAAAATACTAGTTTAGTAACACATACTCGTACACACACTGGTGAAAAGCTTTATAAATGTGAAATTTGTCAGTATAGTTGTAGTCAAAATACTAGTTTAGTAACACATACTCGTACACACACTGGTGAAAAGCCGTTCAAGTGTGAAACATGTCAGAAAAGTTTTAGTATCAAGGGTAGTTTAGTCATTCATATTCGTAAACACACTGTTGAAAAGCCTTACCAAGTATAAAAATATATCAGCGTAGTTTTAGTGATACTACATTAATTAACCGACTTGAAAGGAAATCCTTACATCCTCCACGAAACAATTTCTTCGTGTTATGTACCTACTACATATAGGGTGTTAGCGACGAACTATGAACTTTAAGTGAAATTGCTAAAGTGTTTCGATAACGAGGAAGTAGTGTTAGTTATGAACAGTGAAAGTACTCAAGTGGCTATGTTTTATTAAGGTAAAATAGTGTTAGCTTTAACCATGAAATTACTAAGTGAATATGTTTCGTAATGCATGTAAGTAGTGTACATTAATAATCGTGCGATAACTAAGTGGAATACGTTTTGTTTGAATATTAAAGTAGGGCGCTAGCAATTAGATGTAATTCTGTTAAGCTATATGTGCTGAAACAATAAAGTAAATAAGGTGTAGTTGCATTCTTATAACTTTAAAGTGAATATGTATTAAAATGAGTTTTCAGAGGTTGATCTGTAAGAAATTAAGTGAATAAACTTGTTAGTAGTTAAGGCAAATATCGAATAAAGTGCTAGTTTTGTTTTGTAATTTATTTACCTAGAAGTTTAAGGGTTTAATAAAATAAAATAGAATGGTAGTTAGGAAAATCTAGGATTTACTAAGTTTTTATATGTACCTACAAATAAAGTGAGAATTTCCTGTGATTTTATTTCCACACACTTGGCGGCGCCACATGTACCATGTGGCACATAAGTTTAAGTACTGAGAAACCTTACCGTAACGAGGACCGCCAAGGGTTTTTTGCTATTTTTAAGGGTTAAAATCTAGATATTGTAATAGGGTTTTTTGTAATTAGCTAGAGTAAGTTAATACCCATGCGCTGAAAATGTTTGTAACATTATAAGGTATATTTTACCACCAGAAATTGACTGAAATAGTTTCCCCATACAAACGGCGACAATGGTGCCGTGTGCAAAATATTAGTGTCGAGCGCAAATTTGCAGGGCTGTGATTGGTCAGAACAGCCTATATAAGGAGGTCAATTTCGGTGGTTCGATATTCCGAATCCAGCAGTATTATAATAAAGAAGAAGTAACACTCCGAAGAAGCTTTCATTTCGCCTGAACGGTTACCGGCCCTTCCCTGTTTTCATCCCGCCAGCAAGCAATTCATATTCAAGCGCAACAATTTGGTCCTTCAACGTCGGATCGGGTTCAAGAAAACTGGGAAAATGCCTTCTACAAGATCAGCGCGTTCAAAGACTACGGAGGAAAGTACTACGTCGGCAGATTGGAGCCCGGGTGCAACCAGTGAAACTGCGAGCGAGTCTACTGCGGGCGCGTCAGTCGCGAGCCGGTCGACGCTAACAAGGAGGACGCCGCCGCCTAGCCTGCGGGCACACCAATCCAGTCGAGCTGCCGCAAAGGAATCATCACGGGGGGAAGCAGCCTGCGCCGCGCCCTCGACCCGCGCAACTGAAGAGCAAGCAGGGGTGCCGACCCGCACCGCGCCCCCGACCCGCGCCGTCGAAGAGCGACCAGGGGCGCCGACCCGCATCAATGAAGAGCAAGCAGGGGCGCCGACCCGCGCCGCGCCGTCGACCCGCACCAATGAAGAGCAAGCAGGGGCGCCGACCCGCGCCGCGCCGTCGACCCGCACCAATGAAGAGCAAGCAGGGGCGCCGACCCGCGCCGCGCCGTCGACCCGCACCAATGAAGAGCAAGCAGGGGCGCCGACCCGCGCCGCGCCGTCGACCCGCACCAACGAAGAGCAAGCAGGGGCGCCGACCCGCGCCGCGCCGTCGACCCGCACCAACGAAGAGCGACCAGGGGCGTCAACCCGCACCGCGCCCCCGACCCGCGCCATCGAAGAGCAAGTCGAATCATCGTATCCGGCACACCGGGTGGAAAGCTACCTCACACAGCATAACCCGGATAGAAGCGTCGCCGTGAAAGCACGTCGTTATGAAGGAAGCGTGCCAACAACAAGAGATGAGAGTCTGCATCAACCTCGCCAAAGGAAGCCGACCCGCGACTTAGATACCCAGTCAGTCCGTTCATCGCTCAGAAGAAGAAGAACAGAAGCGCAAGCAAGAATGACAGTGGCCTTGAGGGAGCTGGAGCTAGCGGAGGCACGATCAAGAGTAGCTCAAGCCGAGTTGGAACTTGTGACTGCAGAGTCAGAAGAAGAAGATGGAGCGGGAGAAGAATTATTCGAGCGATCTCAAGAAGTGGAGAAGTGGTTCATCCAGAGCGGGGTCAAGCCTGGCAGGGATCAGAGGCCGTTCGAACCAGAAGAAAAGAAGAGCGATATACAGGAGTTAGCCCAAGTCATACTCAAGCTATCAGACAGATCACGCGACGTCACGACACCGAAGTACCTCGAGCTCCCCCACTTCAGCGGGACCTGCGAAGAATGGTTGGCGTTTAAGAGATCATATGAAGACACGGCCGCCTCCTTCAGCAACGCACAAAACTTAGCGCGCCTAAGAAGAGCAATCCAGGGGAAAGCCAAAGAAGCCGTCCAGAGTTTACTGTTCACCGCCGAAGACCCGCAAGAAGTCATCAAGGGGTTGCAA
Organism: Charanyca ferruginea; assembly: GCA_947361185.1. Taxonomy (NCBI): domain Eukaryota; kingdom Metazoa; phylum Arthropoda; class Insecta; order Lepidoptera; family Noctuidae; genus Charanyca; species Charanyca ferruginea. The sequence goes on along the minus strand of OX376081.1, from coordinate 2,319,048 downwards.
GCAAGATTTGGAAGGCCCGGAGCATTGGCACTGGCTGAACTAGAGAAGATGAAGAACCTGTCAAAAGTGGGCGAGAACCCAGGCGATATATGCGTGTTTGCAAGCAGGGTGAAGAATGCCATTGAAACAATCAAGGCATTAAGGAAGCCGCATTACCTAAGCTCGCCTGAAACCATGAAGGCCATAGTGGACAAGATGCCGCCCTCCATGAAGTTCCGGTGGTTCGCCTACCATAGAAGTAGAAGAGATGAAGAAATTCAAGAGTTATTACTCATTGAAGCCTTCTTGGAAATAGAAGCCGACATGTGCGGGGACTTCGCTCCACCTGAAGCGCTTGCGGAGCAAAGGAGGGGAACGAGAAAACCTGTCAACACTGTGCAAGAGGCGCCAAAAGAGAAATTCAAGAAGAGTTGTCCGATCTGTGAAGAGGAACATTTTGCATTAGAATGCGGAAAGTTCAAAGAAGCCAGCATAGATGAAAAATGGGACTTGATCAAGAAAGCGAAGATTTGTTTCAAATGCTTACGTTTCAAGCATTCAAGAATCAACTGCAAAGCTCCCGTCTGCAAGCTGTGCAAGAGATGGCATCACACTATCTTGCACTCAGAGAAGCCGCCAACGTCCGCGGGGAAGAAGCCTAGTGAAGATGATAAAGGGGGCGCACCAGAAGAAAGGGTCGCCTCAATCCACAGCTCCAAGAGAGAAGAGAAGATTTATTTGAAGATCATCCCCGTGAACCTCTACGGGCCCAAGGGTCAAGCGAGCGTGTTAGCGCTACTGGATGAGGGGTCAACAGTCACACTCCTAGATGCATCAATAGCCGAGAAGATTGGGGCCAAAGGGGAGAGAGAGACTCTTGCAATCGAGACAGTCGGTGGGAAGGTATTGAGGAAGAACAACTCTCAGAAGATCAAGTTGAAAATTAGAGGGGTTCACAGTAGAGACAAGAGGACCATCGAGGCGAGAACCATTGACGACCTGAAGCTGTCAGAACAAAGCATAAGCAAGGAAGTTTTGAAGAACTGCCAGCATCTGAAGGCAATTGAAGACCAACTCTTCTATAACTCCGAAAGACCCAAGCTGCTGATAGGCCAGGACAATTGGGGTCTCATAGTAACCAGAAGACTGAAGAAGGGCAAGCCGGCGGAGCCAGTAGCCTCCCTTACTAACTTGGGGTGGGTGCTGCATGGGTGTGAAGCAGGTTCGAACGCCATAGTGAACTTCATCCACCATGGCAAAAGAACAGTCGCCGAAGAAGATATAGAGGAGGTTGTTCGAGAGCACTTCCAACTGGAGTCGCTCGGGATCCAGAATAAGCTGCCGTCAAATGACAGCGACAGAAGAGCATTAGAAACCCTTGAGAAGACTACGAAGAGACTGGCAAGCGGGCAATTCGAGACGGGGCTCCTATGGAAGAGGGAAAACGAGTCCCTGCCTAACAATTACAGGCAGGCACTTCGACGCCTAGTCAATATTGAGAAGAAGCTGGATCGAGATGAAGAAGTCAAAGAGTCCTATGAGAAGCAAATTCAGAGCCTGATAGAGAAGGGGTACGCGGAATCTGCTCCGAAAACGGCTGCTAAAGGAAGGGTGTTCTATTTGCCCCACTTTGCCGTTATACATCCAGTCAAGAAGAAGCCGAGAATAGTCTTCGACGCAGCGGCTAAATGCGAGGGGAAGAGCCTCAACGATGCCCTGCTTCCAGGGCCAGACCTATTGCAATCACTATTTGGAGTATTGCTCCGCTTCAGGGAAGGGCCGGTGGCCGTGATGGCCGACATCCAGGAGATGTTCCTTCGGGTCAAAGTAAGGGAAGAAGACCGAGACAGTCTGAGGTTCCTGTGGCGCGGGAAAGAAAGGAAGGGCAAGCCTGAAGAATTCAGGATGTCGTCGCTCATTTTTGGGGCAGCATCATCGCCAGCTACGGCGATTTACGTAATGAATAAGAATGCAGAAGATTTCGAGAAGACTCATCCCGAAGCAGTGAAGGCAATTAATAGAAATCATTACATGGATGACTACCTTCAGAGTTTCACGTCTGCAACCGAAGCTAAAAAGATATCAAAAGAAGTGAAGGAAATTCACGCAGAAGCAGGTTTCCACCTAAGGGGTTGGGCCAGTAACGACTCAGAAGTACTGGCGGAAGTGGAAGAAATTAGTAAAGAAGACTCGCTGCAACTAACAAAAGAAGAGAAAACTCTGGGGCTAAGATGGCTGGTGAAAGAAGACACGCTAGCTTTCAACGTTGGGTTACGCAACACATCAAAGGACCTGCTAGACGGCAGGCGGACGCCAACAAAGAGGGAAGTGACCAGCGCCGTAATGTCTACGTTCGACCCTTTGGGTTTCGCAGCGCCGGTTCTGATTCAAGGGAAGAAGTTGATTCAAGACATCTGGCGGACAAAAACGAATTGGGACGAGGAAATCAATGACAAACAGAAGGAAACCTGGTCAAGATATTTAGAAGAAGTATCGGCGTTAACTAAGTTGAAAATTCCAAGGTGCGTTTCTCCCCGCGGCAGAAAAGGGCAGCTGCACGCGTTCACCGATGCGAGCGAAGAGGCTTACGCGGCAGTGGTCTACTGGAGGGCGGTCGAAGCTGGAGGAAGAGTCCATATCTCCATGATCGCCGGCAAAGCAAGAGTTACGCCAACGAAACCAGTATCGATTCCGAGGCTAGAGTTGCAAGCAGCCTTGCTTGGCGCCAGGCTGGCCACCACGATCGAGGAAGAAACAGAGCTTGAAGTATCTAAGAAGGTCTACTGGACAGACTCCAGCACGGTCCTGCAGTGGATTAGGGCAGAGCCACGGAAGTTCAAAACCTTCGTGGCCAAACGACTGGCGGAGATTGAAGAAAGGACTAAGCCCGAAGATTGGAGATGGGTACCTACGAAGCAGAACCCAGCGGATGACGCCACAAGGGGAACCCCAGCCGAGTTCGATCATGACGCCAGATGGTTCCAAGGGCCGGCGTTTCTCCGTCAGCCAGAAGAAGCGTGGCCAACCCACGATTTCAAGCCAGAGGGTGACATGCTGGAGGAGAAGAGCAAACAAAGGGTGACAGCGATAAGGGCGAAGGAAGAGGTCTTACTAGATCCAGAGAGGTTCTCAAACTGGGAGCGACTACTGCGCGCTACGGCCAGAGTGGTTGCTTTCGCATGCCTCTTATTGAAGAAGACCCGTAAAGCAACCAACGCCGCCGTTCGCCAGAAGGACGGGCCATGGAAACCTCAAAGAAGGACCCGGAAGGAGAAGGCCCGGATCACCACGCGGCCGACCAGCAAAGAGGGGGGAAAACGTCGGTACCTGCCCTTAGAGGAAGAGCACATAAGGAAAGCAGAACAGTTACTAATGAAGATGAGTCAAGAAGACAGCTTCGCGACGGACATCAAAAGTTTGAAGGCAGAAAAACCATTAGAAAGCGCTAGTCGACTCAAGAAGATAGACGTCTACGTAGGAAGTGACGGTTTGATCAAGTTACGAAGCAGAACGATGAAGTTTCGTGACGAAGAAAGAAGAAAAATGAATCCTATCGTCCTGGATGGGAAACAAAGAATCGCGCGCCTCATCATACAACATTACCACAGAAAGTTCCTTCACGGGAGCACAACTACGGTTATGAACGAGACTCGCCAGAAGTACTGGATTCTGGGCCTAAGAGCGACCTTAAAGGCGGTCGCACACAGCTGTCAGTGGTGCAAGACAAAGAAGAGGCTACCGGAAGTGCCTCCAATGGGCGACCTACCAAGCGAGAGGTTGCAGCATCACCAGTTCCCGTTTTCTTGCACGGCCGTAGACTATTTCGGGCCGATGCAAGTCACCGTAGGGCGGAGAGTCGAGAAGCGCTGGGGGGCGTTATTCACTTGCCTCACCACCAGGGCAATTCACCTCGAGCTGGCACCTTCACTCAGCGCCAGCTCCATGATAATGGCATTGAGGCGGATGGCGGCCAGAAGAGGGACCCCGAAAGTTATGTTCAGCGACAATGGAACTAACTTCGTTGGGGCAAGCAAGGAACTAGAAGAAGCCGCGCAAGAAAGGGGCATCAAGTGGAAGTTTATTCCCCCGGGAAGCCCAAACATGGGGGGCGCCTGGGAGAGACTCGTGCGAACAGTCAAGACCGCTCTGGCAGCGGTACTCAATGAAAGAAGCCCTCCTGAAGAAGTCCTCCATACATTGATGACCGAGGTCGAACACACAGTAAATTCCAGACCCCTCACTCCTCTCAGTATGGACCCCGAAGACGACGAGAGCCTGACGCCTAACCATTTCCTTCTGGGGAGATCATGCGGAGCGATGGCGCCGGGAGAATTCAACGACACAGAGTTAATCGGGAAGGCTAGCTGGCGGACTACCCAAAGGCTAGCAGACCACTTCTGGGGAAGATGGGTCAAAGAGTACCTGCCCCTCCTGATGCCAAGACCCACCAAGGGGCGGGAAAGCAGTGACCCACGAGAGGGAGACATCGTACTGATCGTGGACGCCACACTACCACGAAACTCATGGCCCCGCGGAGAAGTCGTCAAGGTGTACCCCGGTCCAGACGGCAGAACCAGAGTACTGGACGTGCGGACGACGGGAGGAGTGCTGCGCCGGCCCACGCGTCGTGTCATCGTGCTGGTTCCTGCGTCATCGTCGCTGCAAGGGGATGATGTGCTGCGCACCGCGGGGGAGAATGTTAGCGACGAACTATGAACTTTAAGTGAAATTGCTAAAGTGTTTCGATAACGAGGAAGTAGTGTTAGTTATGAACAGTGAAAGTACTAAGTGGCTATGTTTTATTAAGGTAAAATAGTGTTAGCTTTAACCATGAAATTACTAAGTGAATATGTTTCGTAATGCATGTAAGTAGTGTACATTAATAATCGTGCGATAACTAAGTGGAATACGTTTTGTTTGAATATTAAAGTAGGGCGCTAGCAATTAGATGTAATTCTGTTAAGCTATATGTGCTGAAACAATAAAGTAAATAAGGTGTAGTTGCATTCTTATAACTTTAAAGTGAATATGTATTAAAATGAGTTTTCAGAGGTTGATCTGTAAGAAATTAAGTGAATAAACTTGTTAGTAGTTAAGGCAAATATCGAATAAAGTGCTAGTTTTGTTTTGTAATTTATTTACCTAGAAGTTTAAGGGTTTAATAAAATAAAATAGAATGGTAGTTAGGAAAATCTAGGATTTACTAAGTTTTTATATGTACCTACAAATAAAGTGAGAATTTCCTGTGATTTTATTTCCACACACTTGGCGGCGCCACATGTACCATGTGGCACATAAGTTTAAGTACTGAGAAACCTTACCGTAACGAGGACCGCCAAGGGTTTTTTGCTATTTTTAAGGGTTAAAATCTAGATATTGTAATAGGGTTTTTTGTAATTAGCTAGAGTAAGTTAATACCCATGCGCTGAAAATGTTTGTAACATTATAAGGTATATTTTACCACCAGAAATTGACTGAAATAGTTTCCCCATACAAACGGCGACAATGGTGCCGTGTGCAAAATATTAGTGTCGAGCGCAAATTTGCAGGGCTGTGATTGGTCAGAACAGCCTATATAGGGTGACTGGTAATTAGTGTACGATACTTAAACACGTGATTGTGTTCATGATAACAAACAACTTTCCCGAAGAAAAAATTTTTTTTGTACTGGTTCACTTTTATCACAATAACACAACAGCCGTATGAAATTCACGCGCGCGCACGCCTGTGACCTAAAGCGAACCAGTACAAAAAACTTTTTTCTTCGGGAAAGTTATTTGTTATCATGAACACAATCACGTGTTTAAGTATCGTACACTAATTACCAGTCACCCTATATAAGGAGGTCAATTTCGGTGGTTCGATATTCCGAATCCAGCAGTATTATAATAAAGAAGAAGTAACACTCCGAAGAAGCTTTCATTTCGCCTGAACGGTTACCGGCCCTTCCCTGTTTTCATCCCGCCAGCAAGCAATTCATATTCAAGCGCAACATAGGGCGACTGGTAATTAGTGTACGATACTTAAACACGTCATTGTGTTCGTGATAACAAACAACTTTCTCTAAGAAAAAATGTTTTTGCGGGTAACCGCTGATAGGTCAAAGGCGCCAAATTTTATATGGCTGTTGTGTTATTGAAATTAAAGTGAACCAGTACAAAAAACATTTTTTCTTCGAAAAAGTTGTTTGTTATCATGAACACAATCACGTGTTTGAGTATCGTACACTAATGCCACAAGTCATCTCCATCATACTAGAAATTGCTAAAGAAGTATAATTTGTTAACATATTAATCTAGACGTAAACTACTTGAAGCTAATATACCGAATAAGTATTATCGTTGACAATAACTGACTCCATTGAGCTTATACGGTGGCCGCGCAGTCACTTACGTAGTGTTTGAGCCGGAACACTGCTTGCTGTCTGTGACCTGTTGTCGCACTAACTTGCGATTACGGTGGCCTACTCGTCGAATGGTCGACACTTACAATAATCATTTGTGTACGTTACCCCAGTAAGAAAGTGTCTCCTAGAGTGATATGAGTGGAACGTATAATTAGGGCATATACTGCTGTAAATGTGCACCAATTATAAAAGTGGTGCGTTGTGTCGTATGAAAAATAAAATGATTCTAAACGAATGATCAGTGAAAGAAATATTGGGCATGGGCAGATAACTTATATGTGCGCTTTAATGTGCGCCAAAAATATAATAGTGCCTCTTCAGGTTTTCGAGATATTGCATTTCTTGCTGGAGTAACGTTTTGCAGAATCGTGTATCTCTAAAACCATTGTATGTGCGCCTATAGAATAAACATATACGAGTAGCTTTTATTTTGTGACAGGATTAGATTTAAGAAAATATTTATAGTTTTCAAGTAATCGCGCTTTTTTGAAAACCCGAAAAAATATCGCAGCGCGTAAACGAGAAAACGTATAAGCTCGCTGAAAACGGTTTTCGGTCCTTCTTGGCGCTTAAAATAACCATAAAAAGATCCAAAAGTGTATATGCATGTAATAACAATAGGGAAAGGATAAGTCTTAAAAGCTAATGAAAAACCTATTGTATCATTTTTAGAAAATAAGAAAGTCAAAGGTATCCTACTGCCCTACTAATTGATTCTTATTTTAAGTGTTTTAAAAATGAAAGGTAATGGATATCAAGTCAATAAGAGATTAAATAACTTATAACATAGTTTAATCATCAATACATTTAAGTTTACACCGAACATTTTATATTGTACATTATATAATAATAATAATATAAGTTTATTTGCGTAAAACATGGTATAAGAAGATCTTACAGTATAAAATAGAGCAGACATGTTTTGCCAAGATTAAACAAACATAGCATGCAAATATTTGTAATAACAATTGTCAATTATCTTAACAAAATTAATTAAAAAAATGTTATTTTTGTTCTAGGAATTGTTTTATACTATAGTAGTTGTTTCTATTTAACCATTCATACAATTTTGTCTTAAAAGCAATTAAAAGAATATTATCTCATGTTTAACATTTTCATGTTACCAGGTAATTTGTTATAAATTCGTACACACATAGTTAAGCAGCTTTTATTATACTTTGCTAGCCTGGGAGCACTGTTTAGTACGAGTCTGTGAGGGTCTCGTCGGCTTCGAGGGTTTACATCGTTTGCTGTTTTGAATAACTCCTTATGTTTCCATAGAAACATGCATATTTCATAAATATACAAACTAGGTAGCGGCAACAAGCCAAGTTTCTTTAATATTGGCTGGCATGATTCCTCAGGATGGAGTCCGTATAGAGCCCGAATGCACTTTTTTTGAGCAACAAATGTTCTATTTTGGTCGGTACTGTTGCCCCACATTATAAGTCCATAACGTAGTGTGGATTCTACATACGCACGGTAAGCTAATATAGCTGTTTTTGGATTTGTATTTTTTTTTTACTTGTTTAAGCCTGTACACGAATTTATTTATCTTGCTTGAAACATTGTCTATATGTACTTTCCAATTTAGATCTTCATCAATAGTTACTCCTAGGAACTTAGTATGTGTTACTGGTTTTATTTTGGGTATATTTAATTCGATGTTGAATTTATGATTATTCGATTCATTCACACAGTCAAGCCAGTTAATTAAAATGTCAATTGTATTGTTAATGTCCGTTTCGTGGTCGCTAATTGTATTATATTTTTTATTAGATGTCACAATAATTGCGATGTCATCAGCAAATAATATACATTTATGCTGTGTTATTTTAATGATGTCATTTATATATATCAGGAATAAGATCGGACCCAGTATGCTACCCTGTGGGACACCAAACCTATTACATCTATATTTCGATGAGTATAGCGTTACTTCCTTATCCTGTAACACTTCTACTGCTTTTATGAAATAAAAGGCTAAGTAGACTTGTACGTTAAAATTTAATAGCTCTCACAAGAATGCGATGAGTATAAAAACACAGATATAAAAAACACTAACCTAGACGCACTAAGTAGTGGCACAGCTTTCCAGGCTCCACAGCCTGGCCGCCGGGAAACAGGATCGGCCTCACAGACAGGTGACGCATGCCTGCTGGGAGCAGCAGGCATGCGACAGCTCGATGGCACGACTCAGGACTGTTACCGACTTTTGGTTGTGGATCGGTAGACTTTTAAGTAATTCAGCGTGTTACTTAATGGACAGCGAGATCTAGACTGACCCATTTGAAAGGTTTCTTTCCAGTCGGCTCTTCCGAAATTCATATTATTTTCCAAGTATGAATTTTATTTCTAGAACGCCCGTATCGTCATATAGCGGGGTATTATAGTACCGGCCAGACTCAATTATTGTAGTCTGCCAGTTATTTTTATTCGGTTAGTGCGTAAAGGATTTTTAAGAACACCAGATACATTAGCGGGTGTCCAGCTGTTTAGTATAAAATACAGCAATACACACATATATTCGACTATCAATTTAACAGTTTGAAGGTTTTAAGTTACCATGCCAAAAACTAATTAAAGAGAATTACTGGCAATTGTCATGGTTGACAACTGTCATTGACAAACATGTCAACACAACATTATTTATTTTCCAGATTTAAATAAGAAACTATAATGTATTTAATTAACAGACACACAGTCTATGCTCGGTCATGGGGTCTCAACTCGAACAAATTATAATTAGTCATGAAAAAAAAATCATAGATGGCAGCATAGGTAACCAGTCTGATATTAACAATCACTAAAAAGTGTTTAATGGCAGATTTTGGCTGAAGTAAGAATAAGTAAAAATCAAAACTTCATTGTTTAATGTTGGTTTATCTATTTACACTCACAAAACACGTATTTTCAACAAAAAAGATAAATGAAGCATTTTACCTATAACATAGCCATCTGATAGTAACTTTGTTTAGAACTCTTTGCAATAGATGGCGTTTTACTCAATTAGTCCCGTAGTCCCTCCACAACCGGTAGGTACTAATTTACGTTTAGTGGTTTCAAGGATTTTTTTTTTAACCTTTTATTCGCCACGTGTCAAACTGCCAAACTGGCCAAGTGCGAGTCGGACTTGCGCACAAAGGGTTCCGTACTATTGTCTATGAAAATTTTAGACACTAACTATTATTAAAACATTTATTTTGTCGTATGGGATACCCCCTTAAATATTTATTTTATTCTGTTTTTGTTGTTGTCACTTTGTTATTATAGCGGCAACAGAAATACATCATCTGTGAAAATTTTAACAGTCCAGCTATCACGGTTCATGAGATACGGCCTGGTGACAGACAGCCAGACGGACAGTGGAGTTTTAGTAATAGGGTTCCGTTATTAACCTTTGGGTATGGAACCCTAATTAGTAATAGGGGCCCCGTTTTACCCTTTCGGCACGGAACCGTAAATAAAAGCAAAAGCGTGCCGTCGCGGCGCCAAGCTAAAGGTGCGTACCGATTAGAGGCAGCCTCGGGGTGCGCAGCCTCGCCACGCACGGCTCGTGGAGGCACGCCTCGGGCTGAGGCGCGTACGCACTTGAGACAACAGGGCGAGCCGTGTCTCAGGCGAGGCTGCCTCTAATCCGTACGCACCTTAAGAATTCATCCTTTAATACCTACAAAATAATTATGACTTTATTCTAAGCACCAATCCAACAATAAGACGTACAGAGGCCACATACTTATATATCAAATTATCAATCTGTGAAATTTCATTGACAATTTTTTAACTTTATGACAAAACAATATTAAGGTTCATATTCAATTGAGAATTTTTTAGACAGTGGGTATTTCTTGATGTGCTGGCGTCTGTACTATACCTAAAGACTGTTATAAAATGAAGAATCTAGCAAAACCATTAATTTTTCTGAGTTAGGTTCTCCCATTCTCACCAATCTAACAAAAAGTAGGTACTAAGCTGTCGTACGCACGGCTACACATGAAGCTATACATTTCTAGTTTAAGCTGACCTCTCATTGTAAGGAAATTCTATACGAGGCGAGTTCAGCTTATACTGGAAATGTATACCTTGATGTGTGCCGTGTGTACCTAAAAATAAAATAATGTACCTAGGTATTTCGTCCGCAGTAAAGCTACATTAAATCTATACATCACTATAGGTACCGTAAAAAACCGTACCTACAGCTTTGCCCAGATTTTTTCAAAACCATTAATTTTTCTGAGAGTTCTCACCTATCTAACAAAAAGTACTAAGCTGTCTGCTGTCATACCTAAAAAAAATGTACCTACCTATTTCATCCGCAGTTACTACATTAAGGACGCTACATTTTCAACGCGCTTAAAATTAGGTATCTGAGTCGTCACACTCACACTATACGCACTCATTGAAATCATTGTCTATTCGATTTTTATACACTTTATTTAATTTTTTCTAGTACTGATTGAGTCAAGTTAGTAAAACTTTGTGCATTTACAATGTATTTATAAAATACAGTGTCAATGATTACATACAGTAAGTAATATTACCAGACTAGCTGATGCCCGCGACTTTGTCCGCGTGATTGTCGGTTATCAGCTAAGTTTTAATTTTTTTTTACTCTGTACAATATCGGCTAACTGCCAGTGAAAGTCACATCAAAATCGGTCCAGCCGTTTTAGCTGACCGGAACAAACCGACAGACAGAGACATCGACAGACAGGCAGACAAATATTTTATAAATTGTCAAAGTCAAAGTCAAAGCTTTTATTTCAATTAAAATTAAAATAAATGCTTAAATTAAAATATTTCATTTACAGGCACTTTTGAATTGTCAAGGAGTCGGTCAGTTAGTCAGAAAGTTGAAGCTAGTTGCTCGTTCCAAAACGTAGGTAGGTCTTGTTCAGGCTTTAAAGCAAGCGGAGATGTGTAGCGGGCATGACATGAGTGATGAGAACCCCGCTCATGTGTCATCGCGTTCGCTGTCTTACTTTTCTGCTCGACGCCATTACAAGACACATGCGTGTGAATATAATTATTTTAATAAAGGCCAAGTTTATTACTAAAACTTGTTGAGTTACAATTATTTAAAACCAAGACACCATATCTCTACGATCCAAGCCATTTCAAAACATTGGACCTTCCAAGCCGGATCCAGACAGACCTAAGAAACGCGCATAGAAGGTACGGCCAGCCATCCCGATTCTATTCACGCCCTCCCTTTCCACTGTGTAATACCGTGCTATTCAACTGATTTCAGCAGCTGTTATAACCTGGTTCCTGTTAGTATGTGCAACTCTGAACCTTTATCCACCTGGAAACAGTGAGTACTCCATCCTCCTTGTTATCTGCCAAAATGAGCGAGGAAAAAGAGTTAGTGAAAAAACGTGCCATAGTAAAAGGTCGACTTACTAGGTTTAGCAATTATTTGTCTACTCTTGAAGGTGACAGTTTATCAGATCAAAAACGCATTTTATTTTTTTATTTTTATTTTATTAGGGACAACAAACAGCAGTATATAAAACAATAATCCAAAAACTTATTAATAAGAGTAGCATATACACTGCTAACGACGTTATCCACAAATTAATAAAACAGAATAGCTAGCTGTTAAATGACTATCGATTCAACTTATCGTAGTGTAATTTATAGTTACATAAAACAATATTATTGTTATTACTAGATTGAGAAAGAAAAACAAAGACACAAATACAAAAATTCTGTAGTATCCTAATATGAATGTGTAGATACTGTTAGCACGGTTAATACCATAGGTTGCACAAACATCTAAATTAAACAAAAATAAAATAAAATGTATATTCTATCTGAACTTTGTGAGTGTCAGGCAACTCACATTGTCAACATGCATATCCTCACTGACTACTGCTGATCTTTTAAGATATTAGAGATTTCCTTTTTAAATAACGGCTTGCTGAGGAATATTATATCTACAGAACAAAATTTTTGATTATAAGTTTCAACCAAACGATGCAGCGGCGAGCGGGATCCCGCATTAGAGCGACAAAAAGGAGCAGCGAATAAGCGCTTTAAGCGAGAGTCACGCCCATGTGTTGTGCGAGGGACCAGGTAGCACAAACTATTCACCAGATTGGTACAGTCAAACTTGTTACGACATATGTTGAAAAGCGTCATCATCTCAAGGAGAGTGCGTCTAGAAAATAAAGTCAGAAGGCCGTATTTTTTAAGTAGAGACTGGTATGATATTTTTTTACGGAAGCATCTATAGTGCATAGCGCGAAGATATTTTCTTTGAACTAACTCTATGATTTCAGAATACTTTTTATAGTAGGGATTCCAAATAGGGACTGCGTACTCTAGCTGTGGGCGGATTATGGATTTGTATAAATGTAAGTAGGTGGAAGGGCGTCGAAATTCTCTAGATGATCTCATTACAAACCCAAACATTTGGTAAGCTTTATTAACTATATTATCTATATGAGCATCCAGGTGGAGTTTAGAGTCTAATAGAACCCCTAAATCACGTAGGCATGGAACACTGCTTAACATGGTATTGCCAAGGCGGTAGTTATATTTGATAATATTTTGTTTTTTTGTGAACGTGATACTATGACACTTAGACAAGCTGAGATAGAGTTTATTGGCTGAGCAATAGTCGAAAAAGCGGTCTAGGTCATTCTGGAAATTGGCACAGTCAAGTTGATTAGTTATTATTTTGTATATCTTTAAATCATCCGCATAAAGCAAAAACTTGCAATGTTCAAAACAGTTGTTAATATCGTTTATAAAGAGGATAAATAAGAGTGGCCCTAAAATCGATCCTTGTGGAACCCCTGATGTGACTTGAATATAGTGTGATTCGTAACCATTGATCACAACCTTTTGAGTCCTGTTAGTAACATAAGATACAAACCAACGAAGCAAGTCTCCTCTGATGCCGTTGAATGCAATTTTATTGAGTAACAACTCATGATCTACTTTGTCAAACGCTTTTTGGAAATCGGTGTATACTACATCAATTTGCTGCCTATTGTCTATGGTCTCAAAAAGTTGTGATGTGAAAGTGAGAAGGTTACTAATGCAGGATCTACCTTTTACAAATCCGTGTTGTTCTTTTAATATCACACGACGCATGAAGGGATAAACTTCGTCATGTACAAGTTTTTCAAAAATTTTGGAGAGTGCCGATAATATGGAGATTGGACGATAAGTAGATACGTCGTTCTTAGACCCAGCTTTGTGAATCGGGATAATATTTGCGCGTTTCCAGATCTCAGGGAATACGCCGCTAGAGACACATTTATTAAATAAAATATAAAGAGGAAAGCACAGTGTATTGCACGTATTTTTTAAAAAGTTCGTGGGAATGCCGTCAGGCCCAGGGCCTTTGGACGCGTCCACCGACATTAATTCTTTTCGTATTTTGCGTTCAGAAAAAAATAAATTGCAAAGAAGAATATCACTGTCAGGATTTGGGGGTGGCGGTTCCCAAGAAGTAGGATCGAACGTGGAGGGTTCATAAACAGATTGAAAAAACTTTGTGAATAGGTTGCAAGTGCTAATAGGATCATGTGAGGAATGTTGTTGAAAATAAACTGTAGAAGGGATACAATTACTTGTTTTACGCTTAGAAATGTAAGACCAAAATGCTTTAACGTTTGAGGCCACGTTATTTTCAGTTGTGTCCAAGTATTTTTTATAGCAGACGTCTGCTTCTTTTTTAAACTTTGCTCGATAAATGGAAAATAATTCGTAGTCACTAATGTTCCCGTATTTTTTCCACTTAACCCAAGCACGAGTTTTGTTCCTATATATGTGCAAAAGAGATCCGGAGAACCAATGAGGGAAAGTACAGTTTTTGGGCTTGCGCAATGGGGTATACAATTTAATGAATTTATAAATTTTTTCATAAAAAATTGAGACAGCTTCGTCAGGGGTTGTTTTCTCAAGTAAATTATCCCACTCAACGCCCTTTATTTCAGTATTAATCTTATCATAGTCAGATTTGTGGTAGTTTAATTGGTTTGCTCTATTATGTTTTAATGTCACTGTCGGGTTTCTATATGGCAATCGTATGCAAAAGGCGGGATGATAGTTATCAATAGGTAAGAGCGATACGTTAGGAGTGTGGGCTTCTACATGGGTATTGCAGAAAAATAGGTCTAATATACGGCTATTGTAGTTGATTGCACTATTATATTGGTTCATGTCCAGTTGTGAGCAGAAATGTAATAAATGACGGCTGACATTAGAATAGGTGCTATTAGTGGAACACGTCATGTAGTATGAAGAGTTAGTCCAATCGAGCTCAGGCAAGTTAAAATCTCCAGTCAAAACAATACACTCTATAGAGGGATTATCTACGAGATTTGCAAATGAGTTGATGAAAGTAATATAAACATCTTCTTTTGTACTAGGAGGTATATAAGTGGCGCAAACAAGTAGAAATTTGTTATTGTGGGACGGGATTTTAATAATAGTATGTTCCGGTAGAATTAACGGAGGCAACAGTGTAAGAGAAGAGGGGTGTAGGCTTTTTGAAATGGCTATAAGTACACCCCCTCCGTCTTTTTTATTAGTAACTGAACGATTACGATCGCATCTGAAAACAGTATAACGTTGATCAATAAATTCATTCTCTGAAATATCAGGCGTCAGCCAAGTTTCAGTTAAGATAATAATATCATAGGCGTGCGACAAGATATTAATATACAATGTGTTCAGTTTGGTCCTGATCCCTCGGCAGTTTTGGTAGTATATACATAGATCGTTAGCCATTATCAAAATGTGAGATTACGATAGTATTTATGTAAGGTATTAAGGTTGAAAGTTCGGCATTAAGATTTAATAGTAAATGAGGAAATGCTAATACATATAACAAAATAACCACACCGAGCCGGATGCAAATTTTGTAGGTCAAAATAAATAATACAAAGATCAACAGTTGCAAGACCATGCAGTACACACAGTAGACATAATTCAAACTTAACATCAAGTTACCTATCATATAGGAAAGTAAAATCAAGGGTAAACCTACAGGTGACGTGATTACGAATGACACTAAGATCTTATCTGTAAAAAATAAAGAAAAAATCAAGACATATTTAACTGATGCTGGGAGTAGTCCCATGTTGAGATGTCGCTGGCTGAGAATTGGGTTTAATCCTATTATATATTTCATCCTCCGTACGTATGGCGAAAGTAGAAGAGTCTTCAGATTCCTTAACAAGGATAGTAGCGTTCCTGACCCAAACGAACTTAAACTTATTAGTTTTAGCAGCCTCGCGGCATTTACGAAATAACTGTTTGTTACGCAATGTTAAGTGTTCGTTCATATAAATCTTGTACGGGGTACCTGGGAGGCCGATGCGGTCGGATGTCAGCCCTTTAGAGAGCCGGTATGCGGTTAGAATATTATCACGCATTATCCGCGAAGTAAATTTGACAATAATATTCTTAGGTCGGTTATTTTGTGCGTGTGCGTGGGGTACACGGTGGATTGATATAATATCTTTTGATGTTGTTGAAATATTGACTGCTGACCCAACAGTCTCTAATATGGAAATCAAATTTTCACCACGTTTTTCGGGGATATTCGCAATTTCGATATTGCACGCCCTTGCCTGCTGTTCCAGTGTGTCGATTTTTCTTTCCAGCAAATCAACTGTCGAGACCGCAGAAATACTCAACTTCAATTCAAGATCTTTCAGGCGTTTCGAGTGGTCCATATAGTTGTTGGAATTAAAACCAACCGTGCATTTCAATTCAGACACATCTTGGGAAAGTTCGTCATGTTTTTTATTTAGATCCGATATTTCAGTCTTCATACTTGTATATTCTGTGCGTAATTCTTGAATATCTTTTTGAATTTGAATAGAAGTTGTCGACAATGTATTAAATTCTTCTCTTAGTTTATTAATACTGGTCTTTACGTTAAGGAACTCATCAGCCATACCTGTTTGCAGATCTATAATAGACTTCTTTAACTCCGATGATAATGAGTTAATTGCCAGTGTTAATTCACATTCCGGTTGCTTCCGTTTTCTTTGGGTAACGTTAATACCAGGTTCGCTAATCGCCTGGAGGTCAGGGTTCGACTTGCTTTTATGGTCCGGTGAACGTAGCATGGTATATTAGTTGAAAGTCCCGCACTGCGTGTTGTTACAGAGTAGAAGAGCTAATGCTAGTAGTTCAGTTATTCGCCGCAGCGAACTCACGTTCAGGTGGCCGAGTGGCTAAGCCCGTTGCCTCCAACGTACCCGTGCACGGCGTGTCCGCAGGTTCGAACCTCACCACAGGTTTGGCTTTATCAATTTCTAAAATATTGTTTCTAAGGAGTGTTTAAGATTACTGAGTGAAAGGGACACCGCTCTACAAGTTTCAAGATGGCGCAGATAGTATATGGCACTTCACACAAAATAGAACGAGAGGGCCCGATAAAACAGCAAAATCAATTAAAATAAAAAAAAAAAAAACTTGAGTTAAAACGCAAATCGACAACACGTCCACCAACAGCTAGCACACGAGAACACATGATTCTTGATCTTAAGTTACGGATTCAGGGAGCTGCTAGCCTGTACAATGAGTTCAATGCCATTCAAAATAGTCTCGAGGAATCAGTTTCTGACTTAGATGAGCAATTAACACAGAGAGAACTATTTGAAAATAGTTATTACACATCACTGTCACAAGCCGAGTATCTCTTAAATCAGAGCCAGGGTACTGTCAGTTCCAACGCATGTTGTTCCCGAGCAAAGTCAATTAAATTACCCATTATTTCTATGCCTACGTTTGATGGTTCATACGAGCAATGGCTAGAGTTCAGAGATACATTTACATCTTTAGTGCATAACTCTAATGAAATCAGTAGCATAGAAAAGTATCATTATTTAAAATCATCACTAAAAGGAACCGCACAGTTAGTAATAGATTCAGTTGAATTTTCCAGTGCTAGTTATGAAGTTGCATGGGAATTACTTCTCAATCGTTACGATAACAGCAGATTGTTAGTGCATAATCATGTAAAATCATTATTCACAATGCAGAGCATAAACAAAGAATCACCGGTATTAATTCGAAAGCTAATACTTAGACACTGTTTTAAAGAATTTGCGTGCACTAAAATTACTTGAAGAGCCCACTGACAGTTGGGATACTTTAGTTATTTTTATTATAGAATCCAAATTAGATCATATAACAGAAAGAGAATGGGAACAATACAAGGGCAGATTATTTTCTGAAAGTGGTGATTCAAAGAAGAAAAAGCTTAAAGTGAATGAATTAGTGAAGTTCTTAAAAGACCGGGCAGATATGTTGGAAACACTGCATGTGTCACATAGTAAGGCAAATAGTGATAATAAAAGGCAAAATAACAACACACAAAGTCAGTCAAAAATTCACTGCAATGTTACCAGCAATGAGCCACAAGAACAATCTATGCGCAGTCGTATTAAGAGACTTTGTTTGCTATGCAACACACGGCATTCACTTTATTCGTGTCATAAGTTCATTGAATATGATTTAAATGAAAAACTTAAACTTATTAATGAGAACAAACTGTGTATGAATTGTTTACGATCGGGTCATACAGTAGAGAATTGTAGGTTTGGACCGTGTCGAAAGTGTAACCAAAAACATAACTCGTTAATACATGTGGATAATAATAGTAACTCCTCGAGTGATGTTAGTCATGCGTCTGTTTCACTTCATGCGTCGCACGGTAATACTAGTGAGGTGTCGCCGGCTTTAGCGAATACGAGGAAGGCGCCCCTTCCCGAGTCTGTCGCACCGTGCTCGGCCTCCTGTTCCGCGTCAAACCATATCTCTACGATCCAAGCAAATAAAGTTCATGTGAATGTACAGTGCACTCAATCAGCTGTTATGAAACCGGTTTTATTATCGACTGCTTTAGTTGAGATTTTAGATAATCGTAACGATTACCAATTAGTACGCGCGCTTCTTGACAGCGGTAGTGAGCGATGTTTCATTACAAAATCATTATGCGATTTAATAAATGCGCCAGTAATACAGTCCACTCAGGAGATACGAGGTGTTGGTAACTCAATCACACAATCTACGCAAATGTGTGATGTGAAGATTAAAGCGCGGACCAGCCCGTATACTATGCGTTTACAATGTTTTGTTTTACCTAACATTACGTCGGCGTTGCCTGCAATGCCTAAACAATGCGCACAATTTAATGTTCCCGAAGATATTAAATTGGCAGATCCGCAATTTTATGAATCTCAAAATATTGATATATTAATAGGCGCAGACAAATTTTGGGATTTAATAAACAATAAGAAGATAAGATTACCGAATGGACCTTTCTTATTAGATACAAAATTAGGTTGGATAATAAGCGGACCTATTTGTAATTTTACGCGTCATGATAGGTACATTCAGTGTCACTTCTCTCAATCAATTGATTCGCAGTTACGATTGTTCTGGGAGCTTGAGGAGACTTCCATGCGCCGGGATATGCGCACAGACGAGGAACGTGCATGTGAAAAGCATTTCGTTGATAACACTATGCGCAATAACGAAGGCAGATTCAGTGTACGTATTCCTTTTAAACAAAGCCCCGACACATTAGGCGAAAGTTACTCGCAATCAGAACGTCGATTATTTGCCCTTGAAAAACGTTTACTCCGTAATCCCGATTATAAGAAGCTTTATAGCGACTTCATTCATGAATACATTCGCTTAGGTCACATGACCCGCGTTGATACCTACAAGACGCCTCACTACTTTCTACCGCATCACGGTGTGATTCGTGAGCACAGCACGACCACCAAGTTGCGTGTCGTGTTCGATGCGAGTGCTGCAACCAATAACAACGTTTCGCTAAATCAACTACAAATGGTAGGCCCACCAATTCAAGGCGACCTATTGGCCATATTACTGCGATTTAGGCAGCACACGTACACGGCATGCGCAGACGTCGAGAAAATGTACAGGCAATGTTTAGTTCATGAAGATCAACGTGACCTTCAATTGATCTTGTGGCGTGACGACACGTCGAAGCCTATCAATGTATATCGATTAAATACAATTACTTACGGGACCGCATCTGCACCGTTTCTAAGTTGCAGGTGTCTAAAACAGTTGGCGGCTGATTCCACAGATCCTGAAGTTATAAGAATTATAAACCATGATTTCTATGTTGACGATATGATAACGGGAAGTGATAACAAAGATGATTTGTTAGAAACTTGTCAAAGGGTGTCTAACGTTTTGAAAACGGGATGTTTCCCACTATACAAGTGGATGTTCAATTTTAATTTAGATAATACAGGAAATAATGCGTCTGTAGTATTTAAAGAGTTAATGCTAAGCGAGAACTTAAACTCAAAAACTTTAGGTATTAGTTGGTATAATATTAGTGACGAATTTCACTTTAGTACACAGTTTGAAAACGCTAATAATCAATTAATTACAAACCGTTACATTATGTCAAAGGTTTCTCAAATCTTTGACCCTTTAGGTTTATTGAGCCCTATGATTATGAAAGCTAAAATTCTGATGCAAAGGTTGTGGCTTTTGAAAATAGGTTGGGATGATGAACTTCCTCATGACGTCGTGCAAATTTGGGAGCGTTTCGCAGATTCCCTGCTTGTTCTCAAGGACATACGTGTACCACGACACGCCATAGGTAGCGATCCTGCGCGTATAGAATTGCATATCTTTACAGATGCCTCCGAATCGGCGTATGGGGCATGTATTTATGTGCGCACAATCAGTCGTGACTTAAGAGTTACCGTTAGACTATATTGTTCAAAGGGAAAAGTCGCACCATTAAATCCTGTAAGTATCCCGAGGCTAGAATTATGCGGGGCCCTGTTGGGTGCTAGGCTGTTTAGTAAGGTACGCGAATCGCTTAGCTGTCACTTCGACAATGTAATTTTTTGGTGTGACTCCACTGTTGTATTGGGTTGGTTGCACATGGCACCTAATCTATTAAAAACGTTTGTTCAAAACAGAGCAGCTGAGATTCATGAACTAACCAAAGAGCTTCCTTGGTGTCATGTTCGTGGTAAAGATAATCCAGCCGATCTAGTGTCCCGTGGAGTCAGGCTAGAAGATCTACAGTCTAATATTTTATGGTGGGAAGGGCCGAAGTTCCTTCATGATCCTAAATTTAACTGTGATCAAGCAATTTCAACAATCGCTGATATTACTCAGACTGAGTTGCCCGAGACGAAGACGGTAAAGGCTGTTCAATCATTCCTCCAGCACAACAGACACGTCAGTATTTCCCTTTGAGAGATTTTCCCAATACAATCGTATGAGACGCGCATGTGCTTATGTATTACGGTTTATTCATAACCTACGCCATAGGAATGATGTTCATCATGGTTGTCTCACTGTTGATGAATTAAGAACTTCAGACATAACATTAATAAAGTTAAGTCAACAACAGTCTTTCCCAGAGGAATATAAACTATTACTGAACAAAAAAAGTCTAAAGAGTAAGCATAGTTTGAGCAAATTAAACGTATTCATGGATACAGATAAAGTTTTACGAGTTGGAGGTAGATTAAAAGGTTCACCTGACTTCACTTTTAATAAAAAACATCCGTATCTGATTTCATCAAAACATTGGTTTTCATTGATACTGTCCCGTAGCGAGCACAAACGGCTGCAGCACGTTGCGCCACAGGCACTCCTGTACAACATACGTGAGTCATACTGGCCAGTAGGGGGCAGGAATCTCGCCAAGCGCATTGTACGTGACTGTGTTACTTGTGCACGGTTTAGAGGCAAACCATTATCGCCTATTATGGGCAACTTACCACAGGAGAGAATCACTCCAGGTTTTCCATTCTTACGTTGTGGTGTTGATTACGCTGGACCAGTGCTCGTATTAAACCGTAAAGGCCGAGGTTCAAAATTATTGAAAGGTTACATATGCTTGTTTGTTTGTTTAGTGACTCGCGCTATACATTTGGAATTGGCCAGTGACCTTAGTTCTGATGCTTATTTACTTGCGTTAAAGAGATTTATTTCTCGGCGTGGCAAACCTGTTGAAATCCTATCAGATAATGGCAAGAATTTTGTAGGACTTGCCAATGAATTTTCAAAGATTCTGTCAAAACTTTCTCCGGATTTAATTGAATATGCAACTAGTCAGGACATAAAGTTTTCTTTTATTCCGCCGTATGCGCCTCATTTTGGTGGACTGTGGGAGGCTGGAGTAAAATCGTGCAAGCATCACTTGTCACGTGTAGTCGGCAATGCACATTTAACATTCGAAGAGTTTAGCACGGTATTATGTCAGGTTGAAGCCATTCTTAATTCCCGTCCTCTTAGTCCCATGTCGACCGACACCAATGATTTCCTTCCCTTGAGTCCGGCCCATTTTTTGGTTGGTCGTCTCCTAACAGCGCCTGTGACAAACCAGCTGACTGATCTACCTGTTCATCGACTGACACGCTACCAACGTTTAGAGCAGATCAGGCAACATTTTTGGTCCCGGTGGAGCAAGGAGTATGTATCGGAAATGCAAATTAGAACAAAATGGAAGGAGAACAAGGCCGACCTTCAGCCCAACACTTTAGTAGTAATTAAGGAAGAACATACTCCGCCATTGAAGTGGAGGTTGGGGCGCATAATAGCCACGCTACCTGGAAAGGATGGCGTTTCAAGAGTTGCGGACATCCAGACTTCTAGCGGAATCATCAGACGGGCATTTCCCCGAATTTGTCCGCTGTTCAATGAAGATGATGACAAGACGTTGGACGCGAGTGCTTCCAAGGCCGGGGGCATGTTCAGGCTTTAAAGCAAGCGGAGATGTGTAGCGGGCATGACATGAGTGATGAGAACCCCGCTCATGTGTCATCGCGTTCGCTGTCTTACTTTTCTGCTCGACGCCATTACAAGACACATGCGTGTGAATATAATTATTTTAATAAAGGCCAAGTTTATTACTAAAACTTGTTGAGTTACAATTATTTAAAACCAAGACACCATATCTCTACGATCCAAGCCATTTCAAAACAGGTCTCTATGGAGAAGAACGAGCAAGAAACTCCACGGACACTCTTTTAAAATCAAGTTTTTACAAAATACTGCTTACATTATTCTTGTTGCTATGTGAAAACAATGAAGGTAATCTAGAAATATAAATTAAAAATAATCAAGATAAAAACCATGGCAGTTAAGAGTTGACCATTCTCTACTGACAGCGCCCGTTTGCTCATTGTGTTTTTGATATTGTAACAACAACAAACAGACACTCAATTTTATTCATTTGTTTAGATTTAAATTAGATGATCTATACATCTATACAAATAAATAAAATTGAAGTGTCTGTTTGTAATGTCAAAATAAAAGCTTTTTACTAAACGCAGAAAGTATAAGGTAATTATTAAAAAAAAAAAAAAACAATTTTTTGTGTTTGTCTGTCTGTTTGATCCGGCTAATCTCTGAAACGGCTGGACCGATTTTGACGGGACTTTCACTGGCAGGTACATAATGTTTTAGGGAGTAATTTAAGGTACATTTATTTGTACAAAAAAATGGGTTCCACGCAAAAATATTAAAACCCCGAAAATAACCAACATACGGGCATCAGCTAGTTTCCTAATTAGTAAATGGTAATAATAATGGGTCAGCAATAAAAACTTTCCTTCATACTTTTATTTACAGGCAGGATTATCAGCTTTTGCAAAATTATTGTTTCAAGTCAAAATACAATTATTAAAAGAAACTAGCGTATTTAACTTTAAAAATCATTTCATCTTTCATCATTCAAGCGGGCTACAAATTCGACGTTAATTAAAACTTCGAAATACTCGATAAGTATTTTGCACGCCATTCGCGAGGCGAAACGCATCAGCTCATCTCCATGATGAATTTAAATTTAAAGATGAAAATCCAAAGTATAAATAAGAACGCCTTTGGGGCTGACAACAAAACGATTTCTTTTGTTAGTTGAGTCCACACGTCGAACAAAATGGCGACGAGGTAGTAAATCGGAAATTTTAAGTACTCACCGTTCTTATCGCTCGTGCTATGGGCACAACCAAAACGCGATGGCGATATAGGTGCTGTAACAATGGAAAATCGACGAGGGTTAGGATACATGACCTCAAGTTTATTGTCAGGTCATGGCGATGAAGAATCAACCAACAAAATACTCACGGTTCCCAAAATATTAGGGTAGCACTGCTGCTAACATTGTTACAAAATGGTTCCAACAAGGGGTGGACCTTTAAATCATTTCAATCTCGTGATTGAAATGGAAGAAATTTAAGCGTGCATGTTTTTTTGAGAAGACGGACGGAAAGTGAGTCCTAATTATGCCAAAACGGAAACGTCAAATAATCTGACAGCCGGGGAAATAAAATCCACCTGTCAAACTGATGGTCTATGGTTCCATCGATTACTCTACTAAATCCTAGCCAAGCTATAAAATATCTACAGTGGGTCACGGCATTACCGAAAACTTCGAAAAATTGACGAGAGAGGTCGACACTATGTAGCGAGTAGAAAATACTCGTTACACCTTAAGCCTTATATTAACACTGACACTTTTAATAAGTGTTGTAATATGTTACTATTTATTCTAAAACTTTTAAAAATGCTTGTAAGGCAGCTAAAGCGTTATACATTAGCAACAAAGTAAAATCGGCTAATGATAAAATTAAGACTGTTTGGAAAATTATTAATAATGAAACAAATAGGAACAAAAGACATAATACTGACTACACTCTGGAGAGTTCCAGTGGTCTCATAAGTACTAATATAGAAGTTGCGCAGGAATTTGCAACATTCTTTACCAATGTTCCTATTAAAACTACTGAAACTTTAGATTCCTCGCCGTCACTTGCTTTTAATTTATTAAGTTCGAATGTTCCAGCCTGCCCCACGGAATTTAAATTTAAACATATAAACCCTGCAATCGTTATAAAGACTTTTAAACAACTCAAGATCAAGGCTACTGAAGATTTATGGGGGATGTCTACTAATGTTTGTAAATCGGTTATTGAGACAGTGGCACCCTATTTAGCTTTCATTTTTAATATGTGTGTAGACCAAGGGGTTTTCCCGGATTTAATGAAGTACAGCAAGATTATACCACTTTTTAAATCCGGCGATTGCAAGGACACGAATCATTATAGACCCGTTTCAGTTTGCCGGTTTTCAGCAAAGTGTTTGAAAAAGTAATGCTTAACCAAATGCTCAGTCATTTTAATTGTAACAACATCTTACATGATCAACAGTATGGTTTCACCAGAGGGCGTTGTACTACTGACGCCGGTGTCACCTTAATTAAGCATATCTTTAAAGCATGGGAGGATTCGCAAGATGCTATTGGCATTTTTTGCGACCTCTCCAAAGCATTTGATTGTGTAAATCACGAAACACTGCTCTTAAAGCTTGAGCATTACGGACTGGGTAAACAAGCGCTTAGCTTAGTAAAATCATATTTAAGTGATAGACTGCAGCAAGTTCAAATAAATGGTGTTAATTCATCAGGCTTAAAAGTAAAAATGGGGGTACCGCAGGGCTCCATATTGGGTCCGTTCCTCTTTTTAGTTTATATAAACGATTTACTTCATTTACTGAAAAATCAACCACAAATGGTGTTATTTGCTGATGATACTTCATTGATTTTTAGAGTAAATAGACGGGCACAGCACCTTGACGACGTAAATGACGCCATGCTTAAGATTCATAATTGGTTTACTGTAAATAATTTAGTATTAAATGAGAAGAAAACTAAATGCATAAGATTCGCTTTGCCGAATGTTAAGAGTAATTAATGTAACGTTGTATTGAATAAGGACATACTTGAATTCGTCGAAAGGACTGTTTTCCTAGGGATTACGCTTGATTCCAAGCTACAGTGGGGTCCTCACTTAACATCTCTTGCAGGGCGGTTAAGTTTGAAATCCGATCCAGCCTGTCCCTTTGCTGTTCTCTCCCAGCGACGCCCTAAGCCGAGGCTCGTACCCCACAGGGGGTGCCCTTAGCGTGTAGTCGCTTAGTTTGTAAGCTTTTTTGCCCTGGTTGGAGGCCCTAAAAATAATATTTTTTAAGGCACCACAGGAAAGTCCGGTTAAGCAGCCGACAACCTCCTAGGTTGACCTGCGAGATGCCAAACCGAAAAAAAAAAAAAAAAAAAAGCGGTTAAGTTCAGCCGCTTACGCTGTCAGAAAGATCCGGCATTTGACAGACGCGGATACCGCTAGGCTAGTATATTTTAGCTATTTTCATAGTATCATGTCTTACGGTATTTTGCTATGGGGACGGGCTGCAGATATGGATTCTATTTTTATACTGCAAAAGCGGGCTGTCAGAGCAATCTATAATCTCCGCAAACGCGAATCTCTAAGAGAATTGTTTAAACAGATTAACATCATGACGGTACCTTGTCAATATATACTACTCAAAACAAAATAAGGGCCACAAGGTATTTTGTCTGTACCATGAAAACAATAAAACCAATATATATTTTTTGTCTCCATAACGAAAACTAATGTTGTTTTTACCATGTAGACCAATAAATTTATTCAAATAATAATGACTAAAAAGTTTATTTGCTTTTGAAAGAAAAAACACATTTTAGGATAAAAATAAATACAACGTAAAGTTAATGAAAACAAAAGAAAATACTCCATGCTCATCATTTAGTAACGGGTATGCCCCCCTCGTTTAGATACGCACTCCTGAAGCCTGGAGTGCATGCTCTCAATCAAATGCCTGACATTTGATTGAGAATATTCAGTTTCCATTGGAATCTCTTCCCAGGTCCTTTTCACAGCGTTGATGAGTTGCTGTTGGTTGTGGATTTCCTGATCACCGTCTCTAACTCTTCGTTTCAACTGATCCCACATGTGCTCTATTGGATTTAAGTCCGGACTGTTCGCCGGCCACGGCAAGACTTGAATTTGAGAGTCTTCCAGTACAAACCGAGTTGCTTGAGCCGTGTGTGCACGAGCATTGTCTTGCATCAAGATGAATCCAGGACCCGCTCGTTGTGCAAATGGGATCACATGTGATCTGACAACTTCCTCAATATACCCCTGAGCAGTAACAGTACCCTCATTTAAAATAGCGAGCTCAGTTTTGCCGTGTAAGCTTATCCCGCCCCAAATCATTACATTTGGACCACCAAAACGATCGACTTCATGGATGCAGGCTTCTGAAAATCTCTCGCCGCGTCTTCTCCGTACTTTAATACGCCGATCGTCGTTAAAAAAATTAACTTTGCATTCGTCTGTGAAGAGCACCATAAAAAAATAAATTACACCAAAATGAAAAAATACCTCGTGGCCCTTATTTTGTTTTGAGTAGTATATATATGAAAACATTATGCATGTTCGAAAAAATCTTCATCTTTTTAATAAAATAGGTGACAGACATAATGTTTATACTAGAAATAGGAACAAATTAGATCAGCCAAGCTTCAGATTGTCAAAAGTACATAGGTACTTCTTTTATGGGGTAGGTACTGTGTAAAATGCTATAATAAAATACCACTTGATATTCTACAATTGAATGAAAAACAATTTAAAACATGTATTAAACGCACACTATGTAGACAAGCATATTATAAGTTAGAAGATTCAATGATAAAAATGCTTGGCTAAATGCTGGTCCTGCTCCACAGCCAGTTTAGGGAATTTCCAAATTGGAAGAAAAGGATGTTTCCTACCCCTTTTTCTATTGACATGAGTAACGAGTATCGTTATTTCTTATATATAGATGTTTTTAAATTATTAACTTATCACACTTCATATGATAAAATTATATACATTGGAAACCTTCGTTTTGTATAATTTAGCAGCATTATTTCTATTTTGTAAATGTGAATACCATGGAGCCATTTACTAAGTATATTAGTACCTTTATGTTTGACAAAAATTAACATGGCGGTTGGGAGTATTGTCATGCTCGCTCAAATGTCTCGCTGATGGTGGCGCGTGTGTTGGATCATTCGGCTCCCTTCAAAATGGTTGAGCTGAATGGTGCTGATTCACGCGTCATGTTCGTGAACGGGCGCTGTCAGTAGAGATTGGTCAGCTCTTATCTGCCATGGATTAGATGCCACTTTATCTTGCTTCTTTTTTGTGTTTTGTATTGTTAGATTACCTTCATAGTTTTCACATATAGAAGCAACAAGAATCATGTAACCAGACTTTGTAAAAACTTTATTTAAAAAAGAGTGTCCGTGGAGTTTCTTGCTCGTTCTTCTCCATAGAGACCTACCTACCTACGTTTTGGAACGAGCAACTAGCTTCAACTCTCTGACTAACTGACCGACTCCTTGACAATTCAAAAGTGCCTGTAAATGGTTTAATTGAAATAAATGCTTTGACTTTGACTTTGACTTTGACCTTCTTTATTGGACGTAAAACCTAAGCTGTTGTCCATACAGTCGCGTTCAAACGTTTTATGACTGTTGTATGGCGCCTAATTAAAAATATACATATTAAATGCACCTTGTGACCATATCAAATGAAAGAGCTTGTTGATGTGGAAATCATTATATTAAAACTTCAAAGACATTCTATGAAAAATTCTAGTGTTTACATATTGGAGTTTTAAGCAATAGCAATAAGCACAGTTTATTCAATCAACCATTGAAATTAATTTTTAAAATACTTATACTTACAGAACCTTCTCTCACATGCATTCTTGGTAGGTACTTACCAATGTGGAAGTTCGAATTTCAAACCTTGATAGAATCGACACAATGTTCGTAAGGCTGCGGCGCGCCCGAGCAGAACAAACCGCCATTTTACTCACGCACACATTGACATTACGTTTATAGGCAATCTCAAGCAGACATCAGTCTCGACTGTCACGTTTTGTCTAAATGAATAAATGAGAGACATTGACATTTTATGACGAACAGAAAACATTGTTATAAAATAAATGCAAAGAGTTCCAACCAGTGTCAATAAAATTTCATATTGTCAGAAATAAAACCTACAGACTCAATACAGTAGCAGCCCTAGTGAGTCTGGCAAGTTTAGGTAATTATTTTTGAAGATGGCGGGAGCGGTCCTTCTGTACCCTTTATATTTTGTGGAATCGAGTACCTTCTTGAGAGAGAAAAACACTTGTGTTGAGGCTATCGATCGTGCATGGAGTACTGTTCGCACCTCTGGGATGGATCTGCCAAGTACCACCTGGAGGCGTTGGAAGTTATTGAAAGACGTGTCAAGAGGCTTATAGACAACGACTTCCTGGTTAAGGCTAAGCTCCAAAGCCTTGAACACCGCCGCGCCGTTGCCAGCCTATCGGTCTTTTATCGGGTACATTTCGGAGAGTGTGCTTTGGAATTGCACAATCTAATTCCCCCATCCCCATTCCATCACCGGACCAGCAGGGGTACGGCGAAGCGTCACCGCTATACGGTTGAAGTT
The DNA here is from genome assembly GCA_947361185.1 of Charanyca ferruginea. NCBI lineage: Eukaryota > Metazoa > Arthropoda > Insecta > Lepidoptera > Noctuidae > Charanyca > Charanyca ferruginea. Next base: position 2,290,311 of record OX376081.1, on the reverse strand, counting down.
CCACGGTCTCGAACCAAGCGCTTTGACTCCACATTTATTGTGCGAACTGCCAGACTGTGGAATTCACTGCCCGCCTCTCTATTCCCCGATACATATAATCTGGGTATCTTCAAGGCACGGGTGAACCGGTTTATTCTAGGCAAGCGTGCTCCACCTTAGGCCGCATCATCACTTAACAGGTGAGTTGCGGGCAAACGCAAGCCTATATCAATATAAAAAAAAAAAAAAAAAAAAAGGGATGGTATTGCAGCAGTCGCTATGGTCTTCCTTTTATTTCTGACACTATGTTATTTAGTAAAAAATAATCCTTATGACCCTTCAAATGATCCTTCAACCATGTAATTATTTAAATATCTATGAATGCAGTTAAATTGTTTTTTAAATTCAAATAAAATCTTCTTTCAGTAAAATGTTCCATCTACAATATTCAAGGTACCGACATACTTTCCCTCCATGTGGCTCCGTGGGACGCCCTGTATATTCGAACTCTGTATCTTTGTACATAAAAACAGCTTTATTTAAAGTACCTACTTAACGATGATGTTGTAATAAGAAAAAGTAGAGATGTCTACAAATTATGTGTACCCCAACAAAGGATTTCGTGTTTATAGTAAATTACGTACGTCCGTTCCAGTCGGTGATCGGGGCTCTCTCCCTTCCGGTCGCGTCTCTTCTCCTGCGCCAGCGGCGAAGAACGCGGGCGGCGGAGGAGGCGGCGGCCCGCGCGACATGGCCCTACATAGTACCAACACCGTACCTACCATAGCCATAGAATCTCGTGCTACAATATTATTATTATTTTTTTAACATATTTACCCCGTGATCGTTTTAAAGGCTTTTCGGCAAATCAAAATATTTACTGAAGATCTGTGGGCAGGGGCGTAGCAACCGATAGCGGCGCCTAGGGCACGCATCATTAGTTGCGCCCCTATGTATTTATTTAAATCTTAAAACAGATACAGTAATCATTAATCATATTACATACAAAACAGAGATTTATTATCTTTTTTATAATGTAAATCCGTAAATAGGACAACTGCATTTACAACTGCACCTTCCTGGTCTTCTTGAACGCAAACATATAGATGATGTTTTCGAAATTTGTTTTATCTGTCTCTTCTCGCTCTACACTGAGCAAATCTAGGTCGCCTAATCTTTCTTGATCTTTCTAAAAGCACAGTATAAGTACGACCGTACTAAAAGATCGCTCACAACAGACTTGCGATGGATACTGCAATAACTGCAATTGTAAACAAGCAGAATTTGAAAAGAAATGCGTAGATTTGGAATACGATTTCATCCCCGCTTCACAATTTAATTCAAGTAGTTCTTCTGATTTCTTAAGGTTGGTTTTTCTTATAGATATTAGCATTTGAATATCCAATATTTCTTCGTATAACTGGCCTCCGTCGCAACATCGCAACTATAGAAATCTCCAAATTATTTTCATTTATTTTTTAACCGTCGCAGTCGTAACACAGAGTTGTAACATCTAAAACCAGAATACTCAGAATTCTAAGTAATACAAAAAATTAATTGCATCTCAGTGGAAGGAGTATTTAACCCACTTCAAAAAAAAAGGAGGTTCTCAGTTCGACCCGTATGTTTGTATGTATGTATGTATGTTTGTCCGCGATTATCTCCCGTTTGGCTGAACTGATTTTGATGCGGTTTTCATAAGTGTTTGTTACATTCTGGAGAAGGTTTTAGTATCAACAAACATAAATTTATTCAGCGCTTTTTGAAAAAATCAACAAATACCGAGAAGACGTTTTCGTTTCTTCCATCGTTCTATCTTTGGAGGACTTTCTATCTCTGTTTTAACTGTGTTGCCGTTACTTAGTGGATTCGGGTGACAAGGAGGCACTAAAAAGTGGAAAATAAAATCTTTTTTGAAAAATGAGAACCGCCTTAAAAAAAAACTAAAAAGTGATAAATAACTTTAGCACAGAACACACATGACTTTAGTTTCGGAAGTCGGTGGCAATACAAAACAACAAACAGAACAAATCCCCCGACTTCCGAAACTAACGTCATGTGTTCTGTGCTAAAGTTATTTATCACTTCTTAGTTTTGTTTTGAAGGCGGTTCCCTTTTTTCAAAAAAGATTTTTTTGACATTGTTTCTCGCGATAATGGGATATGGTACAGGACAATACAAAGTGAGCCTCCTCACATACCATGGAGTGCCAATGTGAAGCTAAATCGTAAGCAAATTGTAATTCCTCATAGGTTGCGTTCCGGACACATGCCCGTTAATATTTTCAACTTTTCTATGAATGTGGTTGAAGATTTCACTTTTTGATGTAGTGTGTCCGGAGGAACGCGAACGCCACTCATAGAGTCATAGGGAGTGGTGCGTTCCCAGCTCACTCAACGTGATTGTTTGTTATGAAGTAATAAAGTGAAAATAACATACTTAATGGTTTATTGTACTGTATTTAGATTTTTAAATTTAATAATTGGTTATTTTTGCGCCCCCCTTCGAAAGGCGCCCGGGGCACGTGCCCTACTTGCCCCACCCTTGTTACGCCTCTGTCTGTGGGGCATGTCTATTAAAGTTTGTACATCTGTAATAGAAACAATAGCGCCTTATTTGTCTTTAATATTTAATATGTCCGTAGATCAAAGTGTTTTCCCAGATTTGATGAAATTTAATAAGGTTATACCTCTTCAAATCCCCAGGGATTGTGAAGAAACCAATAATTATAGACCGGTGTCCATGTTGCCGGCTTTCAGCAAGGTTTTTGAAAAGATTATTCTTAATCAGATGCATCATTCTAACTAAAATTACATATTACACGATCAACAGTATGGTTTCACCTAAGGACGTTGTACGACTGACGCCAGTGTCACTTTATTAAAACACATATTTACCGCGTGGGAAGAGACAAGATGCCATAGGAATATTTTGTGACCTCTCCAAGGCATTTGATTGCGTAAATCACGATACATTACTTCGAAAACTTGAGCATTACGTACTAAGTAAACTTGCGCCTAGTTTTGTGAAACCTTATTTGAATGATAAAAAGCAGCACGTTCAAATAAACGGGATGAATTCACATGGTTTCATAGTACAAATGGGAGTTCCACAAGGCTCAATTTCAGGTCCTTTCTTCTTTATAGTGTACATTAATGATATTCCTCGGTTATTCAAAAACCAGCCACAAATAGTGTTATATGCCGATAACACTTCTTTAATTTTTAAAATACATAGTCTTAAAATTATGACTACGTAAATAACGCCTTTCTTCAGGTCCAAAATTGCTTTACGGCTAATAATTAAGTAACAACTTCACTGTCCGCAAAGCAGACACAATAGTTAAACAATCAACATGAATCATATATGACTCATGGGACAGGGAAATGGTTAAATGGAAAAAAACTAAGCGCATTAGATTTGCTTTGCCAAATGTCAAAAGTAGTGATTGTAACATAGTATTGAATAAGAGGAACTGAAATTCGTCGATAAAACTGTTTTCCTAGGGATCACGCTCGACTCAAGGCTAAAATGGGGGACAAGATTCATTAACATCTCTCGCAGGATGGCTAAGTTCGGCAGCATATGCTGTCAGAAAAATTCGGCAATTTACCGATGTAGATACCGCGAGACTGGTCTATTTTAGTTACTTTCACAGTATAATATCTAACGGTATTTTATTGTGGGGACGAGCTGCAGACATCGTCTCTATTTTTATTCCGCAGAAAAGAGCTATGAGAGCCATTTACAACCTACGTATGCGCGATTCCGATTATATTTGCATTGTATAAACTCAATGTGTTAGTATAATATAATTTTGCACATCACATACATGTGAGCACTATATCACAGTATAAGTAATAGTATACAGTAGCGACACGCTCCGCCCCCCACCGAAACAGTGTTCCTCACGTCTACGCGCGCGCACTTGCTCTGGCAATTCCTTGTAGATCAAGGCTTATTTGCGGCGCGAGAACAATTGTAGCTCATTTGTGAAAAATAAAATGGTTCGTTATTGTGCCGTCAGTGGATGCTTACGGAGCGATAATTATGATAAAAATCGGAGATTTTTAGGATTTCCTTCAGACGAAACGAGGTAAGTAATGCAATCCTAGTAAGTTTAAGTAAGTAATATACTTACCTACCTAAGAAAGTACACAGTGGCCAGATTGAACCGTCATAAAGTATTCGGGAGGTAGATCGAATTTCAAAGAACGACGGCCTTTCTTTGAAATTCGATCTACCTCCCGAATATAATATAATAATATACAACTAATTAAAGATGGCAACGGCTTGGCACGCGACGATGGCAAGAGACCGGACGGCATGTCATTATTTCCTTGGAAGTTGGGTAGGCCTTTAGTGTGGGATGCTACGTGCGTCGATACTCTTGCGCCATCCCATCTTCCTAGCTCAGCGTGCTGTGCTGGTGCTGCTGCTGCGGCTGCAGAAAACCTCAAACGGCGAAAATATAGTCACCTTGGTGATAACCTTATTTTCGAGCCGTTTGGGGTTGAAACCCTCGGGTCGTGGGGTCCGAGTGCTCATCTCCTTTTTAAGGAAATTTCCAAAAGGTTAGTTGACACTTCTCGTGATCCAAGAGCTGGTTTTTACTTTGGGCAGAGGTTAAGCATTGCCATCCAACGGGGCAATGCAGTCAGTCTCTTGGGCACATTCCCAGATGACGGCGATGTGGAGGAATTTTTTGATGCCTTATTATATTAGTTTATTTTTGGTTTAATAGTTATAGGTTTTTCTTTTTTTAATTGTACGTGTAAATATTGTATATTTGTTAAAAATAATAAAAAACTTTTATTAAAGATTACGAGACCAAATAACTCGTTCCAAATTAGGTAGGTATCAAATAGTTTCACTTTTAGGGTTCCTTAATCAAGTGGTAAAATCGTAATCGTCTCCACCTGTCTGTCATACATACCCAAAATAACTCTGTCTGTTTATAAGCACTGTATTTTGTCATTTTCAATGTTGTTTTTAAATTTTAGGGTTCCATAGTTAAGTTAAAAATATCATAACCATGTCTACCTGTTTGTCTTAACATAGCCGAATCACTGCTTCATATTTATATGATCTACTGTATTCTGACATATCAATCCTGATTTTTAGTTTTAGGGTTCCGTAGTCAAAATGGCAAAGTCGTAATCGTGTCCATTTGTCTGTCTTTACCTATACCGTCCGAATATATTCTGGTTCTAAGTGGCATCTCCGCCACAGTGAGTGATTTCACAATAAAATTGATATTAATTTCTGGGCATTGTCGTGCCGCAGCTGCAGCGCAATGTGTTAATATTAATTAATAAAACTAGCGCTATGACTATGGTAGGTACGGTGTTGGTACTATGTAGGGTCATGTCGCGACCATAACTTTTTATTGATTCCAAATGTAATTACCTACCTTAACCTAATACTAATGTTTAGTGTGTTTCGATCAATTGTTTTTGTGGATAAATCAATAAATGATTGACTTTTAAAGCAGTGACTTTAAATAAATTCATTTTTAAAGTATTTTTATTCTTTTTATTTCACTAGGTGAGCCGCGGAATATTACAAAGAATACAAACCTAATTTTCATATTTTTAGTTTAAAAATAAAAAATGAGCAGTAATGGACCTTTCCGCTTATCTCAGAATCTCCTGGACCTACATTTATAAAAAAAAAACATACCTACCTCTTTACAAACATTATTAAAATAAATCTAGGTCTTCTAAGTAAATTCCATTAAGTACCTACTATAAAATTATACAGAACCCCCTTTGCGCGACTCGACGTCGCACTTGCCCAGTTTTTTAGTTCGATAGATACTGCCGTCGGTCGCGCTGTTGACGTAGGTACTGCGATGTGAAAATTATATTCATGAATGTGATAATTATATTCATGAAACTAGAAAAAATCGTTTTAGTTATTAATAGTTTCATTTCCTTGAACAACTTCTCGTTACAATCATTTTTGAAAGGTACTTATCAGGAAATTCAAACAAACTTGAAATTAAATTTTAAAATATACAGAACCTTTTTATTTACTTACATAACAACTTCTTGTCACATGTATTCTTGGTAGGTACTTACCTATTTCGAAGATTAAATTTCAAACCTTGAAAGAATCGACCTACCTATTTGGAAGTTCGAATTTCAAACCTTGAAGAATTGAGAGAACTTGTAAGAGAAAAACACTTTTGTTGAGGCCGGTATCGCGCGCTCGCTCGCTCTCGCGCGCTCGCGGTGGCAGATGGCAGCCCTAGCGGTATTAACGCACACACACGCACGTATTCGTACAGTCTGGTATTCTAGTAGTGGTTATAGTGTTTCGGTTCAACTCGAAAACTATATTTACTTTTCATAAGCATAAAATCATTCATCGCACGTTATGTCTACATCTTATAATATTTGTTTTTGTAGATTCTTGGAATCTTATGAATAGAATGTGTTTATCTACTTACGCTTTTTTATGCTGTTCCTGTCGTCATCCTTTGTAATTTATTCCTGTATAATTGGATCAAATTAATATTTACAAACCTGAAAAATAAATAATGTTTTGCTTTGACATGTCTGTCAGTGACAGTCGTCAAATTGACGACCGCCAACATTTCTTCTAAAATAAGTTTTCGGCTACTAACGTAAAACCTCTATGTTGTATATCTTGTAAGCTTGTTTGTCTGTGTTAGATAGTAAACGGCTGAACACCCACTGTATTATCGTGTGTTTCTTTAGATCTTATTCGCACTAATATTATATTAAAAAAGTATTATAATTATGGGCAAGCGACAATTATTAAGTCTGGCCGGTATTATAATACCTTGCTATAGAAAAGCAATTTGACCGTTCTAGAAAGATGATTCATAATTGGATTTTTTACGAATTTCGGAACAACGGTCAGAAAACAAAACCTGTCAAAGAGGCAGTCTAGATATCGGAGCCGTTTGGTGAACACGCTGATTACCCTTACGCTTACGTTGCTGGAGTCTAGATCTCGGAGTCGCTTGGGTAACACGCTGATTACCCATACGCGTACCTTACTGAAGTCTACCAGTTTACTACTACAAGTCTACCAGCCTGCAACCGAGAGTCGGTTTACTAGGATAAGTCGAGCTGTCGCGTGCCTGTGCTTCCAGGGCGGGTCCTCTTACTGAGAGACCGCCTGGGTGATCTCCGTCACCGAGCTGATCGCGTCAGTCTTCTCTTCGGCCGATCCTATACGCCGGCCAGGCTGTGGATCATAATCCTCCTGGATACTGCCTAACCTTAGTGCGTTTAGGTCAGTGCTAACTTTTATACTAACAATTGTTTTTGATACTCATCACATTTTATCTTTCGTGTGAGAGCTATTAAATTCAATTCGTACAATTCTGCATAGCCTTTTATTCCTCGTAAATAACCAGAATTGTTACATGGTGTAGGCAATTATATCGTTTCATTTGTATGAAGTGTCGTGGGTGTGACTATATACTGTGAACCAACCTGGTTCAAAACTCAGAAGTAAGGACTTTCAATATAAGAAACACTAGCGACCCGACCCGACCCTATAGCCTTCCTCGATAAATGTATTATCCAACACAAAAATATTTTTTCAATTCAAACCAGCTTCTGAGATTAGCGCGTTCAACCAAACAAACAAACTCTTCAGCTTTATAATATTAGTATAGATTTAATGAACTCTATAGATCAGCTTTTTATCTATAATTACAGCAGTACAGTAATATAGATTGGTTTGGCGATATATTACAAGTGACTAGCACCGATGTCTAAGCACGAATGGCCACGTAATGGTGAGCATCTCCCCAAAAGCCTGCTGACTAAGTATTGTTGTTATCCCCCGCCATTTTACTTGCTTGTGATTGGTCGTCAGTAACTATCGGTCGTCAGTCTCGACCGTCACATGAAGTCAATACAACTACAGCTTTTGATCATACAATTTCTTCTAAATTATAGTAATTAATCAACAACCATAAATAAATATAGGTATAATTTAAATATTTAAAAAAATACTTTAAACCATACCATACCTTTTACCATTTACGTGGTATGTCTTTCATTGACTTGAATACGCCCTGGCGGTTGGGAGTATGTCATGCTTACTTTAATGTCTTGCTGATGGTAGCGCATATGTCGGATCATCCGGTTCCATAATTTAAAATGGTTGAGCTAAATAGTGCCGATCCGTGCATCATGTTCGTGAACGGGCGCCGTCAGTTTGCACTGGGCATCTTGTAGCTGCCTCGGCTATTTTTAATTAATTTTGGATTGTTTATGATTGTCTCTAGATCTCTTTTAACGTGCACAACTTGTTAAATTTTTCTCACATTTGTGTCCCGTAAATTCAACATGAGTGATGTAGTAATATTCTATTGATTTTAAAAGAGTGTTCATGGAGTTTTGTGCTCGTTCTTCTCCATAGAAACCTACTGTTTGGAACGAGCAACTAGCCTCAACTTTCTGACTGACTGACTCCTTGACAATTCAAAAGTGCCTGCAAATGGCTTATTTGTAATAAATTATTTGAGTTTACTCACAGAATTGAAAAAACTAGTGAAAGTGTCCACGCGGTTAAACCACGCGTGTCACAATTATACGTAAAATTAGTAGAATAATAACAACCTTTGTCAGTTGTAATAAGTCTTAATTTTGTATGAACAATAAATTCTACTTTGACGATAAGCTCATTTGCACTTACACTTGTTTTTTTCTATTCCGTGGATGTACTCGCCGTATATGTTAGTGCCCCGCCCAGTCTGATCCAATGTTTTGAAGATGTTCTCCAGCGCGTTGGTGAATAGTTTCGGGGGTATAACATAACCTACCCATAACCTTGTCTCACCCCTCTGCGCAGTTGAATGGCTTTCATCTTTTAATTCTATACTTAGACTGTCTTTGTAGCGGCGTTGAAAAGACATCATACAGCATCGCTGCTGAGACTTTTTCATAGTCCACTAACGCCACACACTGCGACCAAATAATTTTTCAGATATTGTTACAAAATAAATATATAATTAAATAATATATTTAACATCGATTGTTGCCACCAATAGTGACATTTTAGTCGTGGCAATCTAGACTAATCTGTGCTAAAGTATATTATTATCACAAAAATGCTTTGCATTCCTTTTTGACCCTAGTGTGAATTATTCAACCCTCTTTTATTGTTACTCATGTTCAGCCCCCAATCTTTATTAAACAATGTACTTACGAAATTGATAACCACAGGGGTGCCCGTTGTGAAGATGCAGAAGCTTGACTTACGAAGAACAAAACTTGAAGACACAATTACAGACAAGCTAAAGAAGAATGAAATATCAGACTCGAACATAATCGGGAATACTCAAGGTGGTACAGTCAAGCCGGTTACAAAATCCAAAGAACCTGTCAAATGTAATCAGCGTAGTATAAATCAAGTAAAAAATTTAAAACAACATAATCGTACAGACACTGGTGAAAAACCTTATAAGTGTGATATATGTCGGCGTAGTTATAAAACAAAGCAATATTTAAAATATCATATTCGTAAGCACACGGGTGATAAACCATTCAAGTGTGAAATATGTCAACGTGGTTTTAATGAAAAGGGAGGGTTATTAAATCATATTTGTACACACACTCGTGAAAAGCCTTATAAATGTGGAATATGTCAACGTAGTTTTAGTACAAAGGGTAATTTAGTAAAACATATTCGTACACACACTGGTGAAAAGCCTTATAAATGTGAAATATGTCAGCATAGTTTTTGTGAAAAAAGTAGTTTAATCATTCATATTCGTAAACACACTGGTGAAAGGCCTTATAAATGTGAAATATGTCAGCATAGTTTTAGTCGAAAGGGTACTTTAGTAAAACATATTCGTACACACACTGGTGAAAAGCCATATAAATGTGAAATATGTCAGCATAGTTTTCGTCAAAAGAGTACTTTACTAACACATACTCGTACACACACTGGTGAAAAGCCTTTCAAGTGTGAAACATGTCAGCAAAGTTTTAGTAACAAGGATATTTTAGTAAAACATATTCGTACACACACTGGTGAAAAGCCTTATAAATGTAAAATATGTCAGCGTAGTTTTAGTCAAAAGTGTAATTTAGTAATACATACTCGTACACACACTGATAAAAAACCTTTCAAGTGTGAAACATGTCTGCATAGTTTTAGTCGAAAGGGTACTTTAGTAAAACATATTTGTAAACACACTGTTGAAAAGCCTTATAAATGTGAAATATGTCAGCATAGTTTTAGTAACAAATGTAGTTTAGTCATTCATATTCGTAAACACTGGTGAAAAGCCTTACCAAGTATAAAAAAAAATGTCAGCGTAGTTTCAGTGATACTTTATTAATTAACCGACTTAAAAGGAAATCCTTCCATCCTCCACAAAACAATTTCTTCGTGCCATGTACTATATAAGTATATAGATGCCACAAGTCATCCACATCATACTAGAAATTGCTAAAGAAGTCTAATTTGGGGCATTTCACGTCAAGCGGACAACCAAAAAAAAGCTGCAAAGTGAGGTCTTGAATTTTGTTTATACTCTGGTCAGTTATACTTCTAGTAGAAGTGGATGTGTACACCATCGATATAATATAATAGTGTACACACAATTTTTTTTTCGTATGATGCGTATTGCTAAGTTACGGGCTTTTAAAAATTCATGACTCATAGTCATGAATTTTTGGATGCTTATTATCTGTATCATTTAATTTGTAAAAAAACTAAAAAGTATGGTTTCGTATAGTAAGAAAGTTGAAGTTTTTAATTTTAGTTACGGAAGTGAAAATTTCAAATCGATTTTTGAGTAACTTCGACCCTTTTTTATTATTTCAACCGACTTCAAAAAAGGAGGAGGTTATCTATTCGTTTGTATTTCTTTTTATGTTTGGTAGCTCAGAACTTTATTTATTTATTTATACTTCATGCACAAACGTACAAAGGCGGACTTAATGCCTTAGGCTTTTGCCTTAACTTTGGACTGGGTGAACCGATTTTGATGATTCTTTTTTTATTTGAAAGCTGGTGCTTCCCGTGTGGTCCCATTTTAATTTGGTCCAGTTATGACAATGGAATCCATGAGAAAAGCATATAAGTCTTAAATTTGCATTAAGTATGTGCGCGATTTGTTACGCGATTTCTCCGGCAAATGTAAACCGATTTAGAAAATTCTTTTTTTTTATGGATAGGGTATGCGTCAGGGGTGGTCCCATATAAATATTATCAAAATGATTCAGCACTTTTTGAGAAATCAACAAATACACAAACATTTTACATCGACGAAGTTTTAGTTTTAGTTTTAACTGTGTTGCCGTATCTTAATAGATTTGGATGAGAAGGAGGTACTAAAAAGCGGAAAATAAAAAGCTTTTTACAAAAAAGACAACTACCTTCAAAAACTTATCAGAATATCACACAGTAATACATTGGGTATAAGTATCAAGTCATTCAGTTGAATCGGAGAAGGTAATAACTTCCCCAGTATTTTTAAATGTTGAAGAGATTATGTCACCTGAAAGTATACATGATTATAATGAATATGAAAGTCAAAATTTGTTAGAAATTAATGAATCATGTTATTCACAAAGTCCTAATAACTTAGAAAACTTAGTCACTAGTCCTAAGGTTGAAAACTTACCGCATACCTCTGTAATGTCTGAGAGTAATGATGTTGATGAAAGCACAAAATATAGAGGGTACAGAAGGGCCGCTCCCGCCGTCTTCAAAAATAATTACCTAAACTTGCCAGACTCACTAGGGCTGCTACTGTATTGACTCTGTAGGTTTTATTTGTGACAATATGGAATATTATTGGCACTGGTTGGAACTGCATAATTTAATTCCCCCATCCCCGTTCCATCATTGGACGAGCAGAGATATACCGTCACCGCTATATGGTTGAAGTTCCACGGTCTCGAACCAAGCGCTTTGACTCCACATTTATTGTGCGAACTGCCAGACTGTGAAATTCCCTGCCCGCCTCTCTGTTCCCTGATAAGTATAATCTGGGTATCTTTAAGGCACGAGTGAACCGGTTCATCTTAGGCAAGCGTGTTCCAATTTAGGCCGCATTATCACTTACGATCAGGTGAATTGCGGTCAAACGCAAGCCTATTTAATAGTAAAAAAAAAAAACTGCAATTTTTATAACAAAATTTTCTTGTTCAAATACAGTAGCAGCCCTAGTGATTCTGGCAAGTTTAGGTAATTATTTTTGAAGATGGCGGGAGCGGTCCTTCTGTACCCTCTATATTTTGTGGTGCTGTACTAACTCAAGATTGTATCCGTTTTTTGAAATTGTATTCGCTTTGGTGACTTCACTCTGTGTTCCGCGCTGTCTATTGTGTAAATATTTATATTTATTCTAAAGTAGTATCATAAGTTAGTTAAAGTCATAAGATAATTAAAATGTAAGCAATTTGGTCGAAAGCACTGTCAGCTTATGTTTTTAAATAAATAAATAAATATCCGTGTTACCTGACCGCTATAGAAAATAAGAAGAGGGTAATGCACCCCACTACTAATAAATAATTTGCAAATGAAGGACTTATAACTTTATTTAATGAGACACTTGATTATGTTAATGCTTTTCTATATACTATGTATGTTAACGGTGGAATCAAGGTTGTTTTGGGTTACTAACTAATTTAACCGCCCCCAAGTTATCGACGTAATTATCTGATTACATCATACATGGCGTCCCGCAAGTGCACATATTCCTCAGCGCGTAAACGTCGCTGGTTAGTGCGAATGTACACTAAACGTTCAGTTTCTATTTCTACATGTCTACAATAAATTGGCTGAACAAACCTCGAAATCTTTGCAAATATACGAAACGGTTATGCCTTATTTGTAAAAGATAAGAATAATATTGTTGTGTCGATATTATTTAATGAAAATTGGCGACTCGTATTAGGGTTCACTTGTCAGTCTTTACAGTCTAAAATTGTACCCATCTTCACCATGACAATAAATTAATGGATATTGCAGGGCGTCGGGTGGGTTTCGTGATGCGTTGTTGCAGGCGATCGTCGCGAGTGCGCAACACTATGTTACGCCTCTCACACTCGTGGTCGACTAAAACAACTGCAACTTCATCTGCGACGGGTGCATTGTGTCTTCCACGGTGTTCACCCACAGGACGTCTATCTGCACCTATGGTTATCTTAAAATCATTGCTGCCTTGCGGAATTGACTCTAACTCAGCTTTGAACTTATGCACGTACTGATTTACTTGATGCAGCAATTCTTGTAAATGGCGATTTCTAACATTGAGCTGATCCGTGTAACTAGACACAAAATAAATTTGGAGAAATGTGGGCTCATTTTCGGGCAATAAAGATCGTAATGATGGTAAACTTGACTTTGCACTTTGAAGGTTGGCATGAACAGTCCCTACGTTGGTTGTTTTTGCCTCAAAGGATGTCATTTGAAAAGCCCTGTTATGTAAATGGATATTATCTAAAAAATGTTTCGACTGGGTATGATCGCTAAAGTGTGGGGATCTTGAAAATTAGGAAGAATATTTTTTCCACTTGAGCAGCATATTCCATTTGTCTCTTTTCTTCATTGCAGAGCATCACAAAAATTGCAAATTTCTATTATATCACCCACGGAAGTGAAGACCGCATAGTCAATTCTAGACGAATATGTACTTATTAGGTAACTATTATTATTATTAAATCCTGATTTTTCCCTATTGTTCCAAGGTAGAACAATATTTGTATCATCATATTCTATAGACTCATCAGTATCGCTATTTGTACCTCTATTTAGATGGTATCGAGATCGTTCAACTTCAAGGCACGATTGACGCTGTTCTGCTGTTTCTGCTCGTCTCACTTCATCTACTTATTCTTTAACTTTCAGATGCAAAATAACTTTAGTTGTTCATTCGCGCGCATCTGACTATTATTAATCGTTGTTCTGTGTTCTGTTGTTCTCTCACAGAGGTGAGAGAGATTCGGACTCGCGTGAGAGGGCGTGACGCTCTCGGTAAGAGGACAAACGGGAAAGTTGCGGTCAGTGTTCTTTGCGAAGTCAAGCGCGACTCTCTTTCGGTGAAAGTCTCAGATTCACGTGAGCGGGCATGACGCTCTCGATCAGTTGATAATGGCACTTCACGTTCGTCGATGCTCTCTTGGGACAGCAAAGTCACGGTCGGAGTTCGTTGCGAACTTGACCGCGATACCCTTTCCGTGAAAGTTTCAGACTCAGGTACGTGGTGCTCTCGGTCAGCCAATACCCGCACTTCAGTATTTTCTTCTGATTCCTGAGACCTACTTAGTCTTATCGTTTTTGCATTTCGGCTCAGCGAAAGGTTTTTTTTTCTAGAAGGCATTTTCAAGGAAAATATCAAACCAATAAATCCAACAAATCAATCAAAAGTGTGTGACCATCGATATAATATATCGATATATGATATATATGATATATATATATATATATTATGTACGTGACTTTTTGACACTGTCACGTACTGTCACTCCACCAGTGCCCACTTCCCACTACCCACTAAACGTAAACTATCGCTGGGCAACAAAGTCATTCCAAGAATGGACTTCAAAGAGGTTGCTGTAATTTGTGCTCTTGAAATATGTAACGTATCTAAATAATATCCAATAAATACTGAAATAATTCTGCATTTTATTGTTGTTATTGTGCTAATTTATACAAATCTCGTGTAATAGTGATTGTTATCGAACTCAACGCCATCTATCAACCAAAATATGGCATTCAATAACTGTCAACAATTCAACATTAGTTCTATTTTTATTTTAGTCGTAAGGTGGCGCTGCAAGCAACTGCGTGTGTTATTTTACTTCTTGAATACTACTAATTCATAAATTATCTAATATCTTTTGATATCGTGAACCGATTGCGATTAAACAAAAACTAAGTAATGCTTCACGTTGCGTACAATTTTTATGTCCGTAAGGATTGAGGAGCCACCTTTCGTATCTTAATGTAATGAATATAATTATTTAGTAGTAAGTTTTAAAATTTTGTAGGATCGATCCTCGATTTTGTAGTATAATACTTCAAAAGTTACATGAACATAAAGGTGGCTCCTCAATCTAAACATTTAAATTGAGGAGCCACCTAGAAGTGTCCGTTTCGATTGCTCGGCCACATTGTCGTAGAAAAAAAACAACTTCGTATTACGAAGGAATTGGTAAAACACTAACAAGGAAAGTCGCAAATTCGTAGAACCAATATTCAGAAAGTTATAGGTTCAACCATGGCCGCGCGGTCGAAACGCGGAGGAACGCGGAGGACCGCTCGGCCACGCAGTTCTTAAACGGAGCGTAGTAGAAGTCCCACTTTTTTTTGCTACCCACTGATACGATTTCGAAGAAAATGTAGATACTTACTAAAAACCAAGCCGTAATCGTCAGTAATCGGGATTTATTTGCGTCAGCCGTTGTCAATTGAGTTAAGTTCATTGCCGACTCGTAGTAACACCAGGCCCCTTATCATTCGATACGTTTCCGTGTCGGTAAGGAACCGAATTCGACTATCCCATTTTCGAGCCGAAAAACTGTCAAAACGCTATTCATATAGGTATTACTTTACTCTATGCGCTATTCACAGTTCCGATCGGAATGTGGTTTTTTTTTCAGATTGACCATGGTGTTTATGAGTGTCTATGAGTGGTAACAAAATGGTAGTAAATAGACGATCGTGGTAGAAAATTTTAAGTAGTAAATAAAATTGGTTTATTTGAATATTTCGTTCCGTTGAAATAAGTAGGGATGCAAAGTCTTTTGAAATATCGATATTTTTATCGAAGCCAGGTATATATCGATATCCGATGTATCGGCCATGCCAACGCGCTAATTATCGATATTTTCACAATTTTTATAGCTCTGTAAAATTAGGGAAATCAAAAGCAATTTACAATCAAAGTTATTTATTTTGTTACAAAGATAGATAAAAAAAAGTAATAGCAAGCACACAGCGAATATGATATGATAATCACATAAATATTTTTCATGTCAAATATGTTTTACCTAAGGCGCACCTAATATCAAACATTTAACGCCCATATTTTGTCGAATAGCATCTTCGCTGTGTGTAAACTTTTTTTATTTATCTTTGTAAAATTGCATCTCATTTCTCTTTTGATTTGCAGTTTTGTTGCAATAGTTCTATATATTTGATTAGATTTTGATAGTAATAGTAATAGCAGGTAAAATAAATAGAAATAAAATATGGTTATGGTTAAATATTTCAATGGTTTTAACAAATATACATTTTGGTTTATCCGATATCGATATTATCGATATCAATGATTTTAACGTATCAATATATATATCGATATTTTGGTGCCGATATTATCTGTAACGCGATATATCGTTGCAACCCTAGAAATAAGGAATATATTATATAGCTAGTAACTTAATTAATTTAATAAACAGCAAACGATACGAAATGATTTTGAAAACTGTAGGTAGTTTTCTTTTTTCATTGATAACTTAAAAAGGAAAAATGACTGTAAGTATTTGATAACAGTGTTATACAATTCTTGCTATTTGCTCATTGTCAAACAATAACACGTGAAAATGCATGATTTCAGAAAACGGTGTCTGTCGAGTAGCGGCGGAAATTATTTAATTTCATGCAAGGCCATGAAGAGCTTGCCCGGGGCCGTATTTAACGCCCTGACGCAGCCCGCTCGAAGCATCTTCTTCTAGTTCAACTAGCAGAAGAATTAAATGCGTTGGGGCCGCCAAGACTAGAAAAATGGTATAAAGAAGGTATCTTATTGTAAATCAGTACTAATTTGTTTTGGAAATGAAAATTGTTTACTATGATCTAAAATAGCAATACCTCTTGAAGCTTTGCTAATCTTACCTTCCTGTATTTCAGAGTTGGGAAGACTGGAAGTCGGCCATAAGGCAAAAGCACTCCATTTAAAAAATATAGGACTGGGACTGGTGGAGGTCGGTCCTAGCCAGTGTCCATTGTCCCCTTTGGAGGACCTAACCTACTAGGTTAAATTTTGTTATTACTATATAATTTTATGATAATTGTTTACCTGTAGATAAGAGAATATGTGTTGAAGGCTGGATACCCATGGGTACTCAATAATAACAGTTTTCCAAAAATAATATGTTAATGTAATATGTTAAGTTAGGTATGTACATGCAAATAAAAATGACTTTTTACTTTTGTATAATTTGTTGCCTTTTATTTACTTCACAAAGGAATTGAATCGACTTGCAAAGTACTTGAGGCATGATAAGTGCCATAGTGGTCTTCGCAATAGCTCTGGAAATTGATCAGGCCTCCCGTCTGCTTTTTAGTAACTTCCTTGGACATAGAAGTGTAGGGCCGCTGACACCTATAACAAGAGTGTAAGAACGCTTATTAGTTGACTAAAACTTAAATGCAATGGATCTGCGGGCACGGCAATAGCTTCACACAGTTCTTCACAGCAAACAAAGGGCACAGCTGTACCATAATTTCTCAAAGTCACTCGAGGTTTCCATCATGCCTGTAAATTTCTGTGACCACAACTAGAAACCAACTTTTCATCAACTAGCTATACCCCCAAATTACCTTCTGTGTCTACCTTTCGTTCAGCTTACTTATGTATTGATTGTCAAAATTCTATAGTACAGACACACAAACTTCAAGTTTAGTATTCAAAAGAAAGGAAAAATAGTATAGATAGAAATAAAGATCACAGACACAGTCACTAAATGTTGGCAGGTAACTTATTTTATTAGAAAACAATTGGATTTGACTTGAGTGTACACATAGGATCTCATGGGTACAGTTTACTATGAAAGGTTTGTGTAGCACTTATACTTTTGTAAAAAAACCTATTTCAATTTGTGTCTGACTTGACGGCAATCTTCTCTTCGGCCAATAAAATAGAAAGTGGATTCAGTCGTGTTGTTCGCGACGCCTAGTAGTGATGACAGTATTAGTAAAAAGTTCTTTTACTTACTTTAATTTCTATGGGGATTGCGGCAGATGAGTGCGTGTCAGAGAAATAGGGCTTTATTTCTTCAATGGGGCTAGGGGTTATGTCGGGTGTTAGTCTATAAACTGACTGAAACAACAACTTAAAATAAAATCAATTCAATAAATAAAACAATAAATAATAAGTCAAAAATAAATAAATAAATAGCAGCTGTAAACGAAAGTTGTCCTACTGACTGATGTATCTGCATTGTGGCAACGGGACCGCACTCTTTATCTCAAGGCAGGGTAGTACCCTGAATTATATTGTAGTCTTTGAGGGTAGTCACGCGTAGTGACAAAATGTTTGATTTTTGGAAATACCCACGAACCTTAATAATTTGTTAATAGGTAGGTATATAATCAAATACGCTAGGTCAATAAATTGTGAGTCCGAGTGTCGAAGGACAACATTAGTAGGTAACTATATTTAAATTTGTTCTCATGTTAGTGAAATGCAAATTTCTTAATGAGAATTAAATGTCTTTAAACAGAAACCGCGGGTCGGCAAAAGGATTCGTCATATCCTTATAAGGCTATAGTGAAGAGACAATGTCTCCTGCCTCTGTTGTCCTGCGGCACGCCGACGGTCTCTGGCTCGCACAATCACATATTCCATCTACCAAAATACCAAATAATGTTAACTAAATTATCACATTTCTGTAAATGTAAACACTTTGAATATAAGTAAATGCGGATACATCAATGAAATACGGTCAATCAATGATATTCTACGGTCAATACAATAATAAAACTTCATTGACGCTTCAGGCAGTGTTTAATAAGTTTACAGTGTTTTGTGTTTTTATTTCACTGAAATAAGCTGGAAATATGTTTTATTTCTTAGTTTTAGTTTTGTTCGATATGACTGCTGAAGTGCTGAAAGATTCTAGCCAAAGAGTAAAGTAAAGTAAGTAGTACTTACTAAAGTACTTATTATGTAGGTATAATGATGTACTCTGTGGTAAGTAGTGTGGCGACCATTATCCGCCGCCACTAAAACGCTACCGCTTATACATCAAGGCACACAACAAAATCACGCCACACATCAGGTGACCAATATGGCGGTGGTCACCGCTGTGACGTAGGCCATTGTTCGACCGTCGTGTCATCGCGTAAGCCACGCCTGTCTACGACATACGTCACTGCGAAGCAATATGGATGCGCGTGCGCCTTTGTGTTAGTCCTGCGTCACAATATGGCCGATTAGCTATCCTTTTGTTTCCAAAATCAAGCGGACATATTGTGTACGCCCAAAGGACCCCTACTTCTAATTTAAGTTTCTTTTGTTTTGGTTTCGTATAAAAGCCAGTGTAATTTTCAAACCATTAATTATTATTCGCTTGTACCCACTTCTTGCTGTATCTGATTGTCACTAAATTCCATAATAAAATCGATTCAAATTTACGTACTGCGAGTGTTAATTCACATACCGGTAGGATACCTAGAAGTTTAGTGGAGCGCAAGTCATACGAGGTTCGATTCCCGGCTCGTGCAAAATTACGTTAGAAGTAGTACCGAAGCACTTCTACAGTAGTATGGGGGATTAAATGCTCAATGCTCTAAGATCTTCCTGCAGATTATCTCTATACCTATTCTAGATGTCATGCTCTTCACTTCATGTCATGTTTGACAAATAGACTGACACTTCGTAAAATTACATTGACAATGACATTCAAATAGGCTTGGTTCGGCGTTATCCGGGTTGCCAAATGTGAAAAAAAATCTACGTCTCTCTTTTGTAATTTCTCTTTTATGACGTTAAAAAGTGCCTTTTAATGCCAATAAAGTCGATGAGAAGGAAACACAAATGCATAATAATATGTCGGAACATACAAAATAATTGGAAAATATATTATTTTGTTTTTTGTTGACAAGTGTTACATGCATGAAAGTAAGCCCAAAGTCGTCCCCTAAAATATTGTTTTATTCAGCAAATATATAAATATAAAATCCGTTTATTTCAGTATATTTTATATAAATGTCCATATTTTGCTAGTATAACATTATCTTAAAACTATGTTAGTCAAGGATATCGCAAATTATAAAAGATTGCGATATAATACAAATGAGGTAAGTAATTACTCATTACGATTGAGGGTGAATAGCAGTCGGTGTCATAGGCGGGGGTGTAATGAAGCCAAGGCTGAACCGAGAAGAGTGAACCGGTTTATCTTAGGTAAGCGTGCTCCACCTTAGGCCGCATCATCACTTAAGATCAGGTGTATTGCGGCCAAACGCAAGCCTATAAAAATAATAAAAAAAAAAAGACTTAAATGATAAAATACTCACACATTTCATTCGACGTTTTCCCACAAACTTGTGGGGAAAAGAACAAAATTTCTTAAAATCGTGTTTAGGACAAAGATTAACCGCACGGCAAAGTGCGGTGATGAAATGTAAAAAGCACACGTACGTAATACGCTACATGCATGGGTCATAATGTATTATGCACATGTGCTTTTGAAGTGTGATTATGCACGTTCTAAAGCGGTGCAATATTAGTCCATTTACAATTAATGTGTTGACAAAAGTTTTAAAATGCGCAACAAAGTAAAACCGGAATAGGAACAAAAAGAAACAGCATAATTAGTAAACTTGATATTATTTCGTAAAAATTAGCATTATTTTAGCATTTTGCTAAACCTAGACTTAGCATAAAATATTTTCTGGAGTTGGCTATACTGTGGGGTGTGGGGTGGGGTGGCAAATTAAGTTTTGAAGATAGGTATGATGTTTTGATGTTATTGTTATTCTCGTTGAATAATTGAGGAATGGAATACTTACTCGTGTTACCAGATGTACCGCATTTCCTCTTTTTACACCGCCTTTTTGACAATGGATCCGCCTTCCGCTTTTCATCTACGCGGTTCCGCTTTTTTCGAATCTGCTAGAACAACCCTTTAACTTTTCATAGCAGAATAAGAAATAAATAAAAATAGGTGAAGCTATTCTACATCAGACAAAGCTGTTTGTTTGGTTGTGGGTTTGGATCTCAATAAAGAAAAAACAATCGGTGCTCTACTCACATGAAGATATAGATAAATTATATCTTCATGTCCACTACGTATACTAGGTATTCAGTAATCTGTGGCTTTACCAGTCCGGTGTTAAAACCATGAAGATATAGGTATAAATGGAGCCAAGACTTAGAACAAAAACTTGAAACCAACTGTGGGCTGATGCTCTCTTTCTGAATGCATACATAAGAACGAGACAGTGATATGTGTTTTCTTTATCTTATGTATGCATTCAGAAAGAGAGCGTCTGCCCACAGTTGGCTTCACTTAGGTATTTAGAGTGTTGCCTCCACTTTTATCTATAAGCTTCTTGGTTAAAACACGTCCTTCGAAGGAAAAAATATAGATAATTAAAACTTGATTACTGACATTATTGTTTTACTCTCTAATTCGTAAGTTCCCTTATCTTTGTATGAATAAACAATTAAAAACATCAATAAGAGAATTAATTATTAAAGTAAATGTTAAAACTAGAAATCCCGCTTTTTTTGTTATAAATCCGCGCTTTTAAAGTACCACTACCGCATTTTCAACTTTCGGACATGGCAACACTCCTACTACAGTACAGTCAGTGACCATAGATGAATATACTCTAAAGGCGGCACCACACTTCGTTATGCGTTATTTGCTATGCGGCTACACTATATTCGCCAAATATTTGTTATGTGAGCGTACAACAAACACACCATCCACACTTCGTGCCGGTGTGCCAAACATATGTGGTTGTGGTGTGTTTGGCTTTTGAAAAAACAAAATGGACGTGATGACTGTGGCTGCGCTTATTCGTGTCCTTTGAAGTGTGTCAAAAAACCGACAGGTGGACGGATAGGCGTATTTGCTATTCGCGCTTATGCGTTATGCGGGCGAATAAAGCAAATATAGACGAATAAACCCTCCACACTTCGTCGTATGCGGGCGAATAAGGCGCATAACGCATAGCGCATAGCGAAGTGTGGTGCCGCCATAATAATAGCTACTAAGCTAGGTACCTTACCTGCTGGGATGGTATTTATTTATGTGTATTTTGTAATTTTGTGGTGCAATATCCAAATTTCAAATATCTATGATATCCCTAAGACAAACCACTGCCCCTACATTTTTTGGAAAGTTGTAAAAGTTAATTTTGTAGCGTGTTCTTTATGTTAAAGTAGTAAATAATAGTAATAAAGAAAGGTATTGAAAAATATAATTTTGTAACTACTCCAAATAAATTGTGCATCAAACAGTTCTGTAAGTACATTTTGTAATAATGACTCAGTTTTTGTTAAAATTTCAAAAAATCCTTGCGTGATAACTGATAAGTTGTGAGTTGTTCCATTAATAAGCACCATAAAGTCTATATGAAATCATTATTCATTATTCAATTTCAGACAACTGTCCTGATGCTATATTGCTATGTATGCATACACAGGACAGTATTCCGGTGTGATAATACAACATGCCAAACTGCTTCAGTTGTTGTTCAAAATAAATGTTAAATTGAACTAAATAACATAAGAGAAGATGAAGATGGAAGAGCGAGCCATGTGTAGGATATGTTTGGTGCAGGATGTTCACATGTATGTAGTTGTCAACAAGACCCTACAGGACCTCTATGAGAAGCTAACTGGTAATCCGGTAAGTTGATAAGAACCTACATTATAATTGAAATTATTTAATCTGAAGGTACTGTACTATTATAGTGATCATATAAAGGACAGTATATGTATACTGTAATTTTAATATTATGAGTAGTACCTGGTCGCAATGAAACCTAGCTAGATCGATTTATCGCTCCCCAAACCCCCTGTATACTAAATTTCATTAAAATCGTTGGAACCGTTTCCGAGATTCAGATTACAAAAGAAATTTCTGACTCTGATAATTTCTAATAAACCAAGAAGCTAAGGAAAGCAAAACGTCAAAGAAAATGGAATCAAAATTTTCAAAAAGGATTTTAAATCAAATTTTATTTTAAATTGTTGCCAGCATTAGATGAATAGGTACTACAATATTAAAAAGTTTAGGTATCAAAGAGTTATAAACTCAATATTTTACTACTTTCAATATGTAAATGTTTAATAAATTACACCAAAATGAAAAAATACCTTGTGGCCCTTATTTTGTTTTGAGTAGTATATATACAAAAATTGCTTGTTTAATTTTAATATTTATATGAGTATAAGCTTGTGCTTTATGCTACTAATCACCAGTGTGATTAATCACTTTGAGAAGTACCTATGTTATTTGCAAACAAAATAGTATAAGAAAAGTATTATTGCAGTTTGTAACTGAAGATGGCAGACCGATGTTCCTTTGTTCCTTCTGCTGCACTAAACTAAAGCAATGCGTCCGATTTCAAAGAAAATGTGTGGAAGCTGAAGAACTGTTCACCCGGAGGTTGATGAAGGATTATGAGGTGAGTAATGTTGGAATAATTCCTTTCAAGCTCATACTTATTGTCTTTGTTTCACACTAAAGTTGAGTGTTCAGTTTTGAAATGAAATCTTTTCCACCGACGATAACGAATGGGTGTTAAATGTGTCTATGTGTCAATCTATGGCATAGCAGCTGCCAAACAGATGGACCGATTTGGATGCGTTTTTTTATAGATAACTTATTTTACTCGAAAGATCCTTAACTATGGTGTACGTTACCCCAGCAAGAAAGTATCTCCTAGAGTGAAATGAGTGGAACGTATAATTAGGGCGTATACTGCAGTATACATAGTACATTTAGTTATATGATATAAAGATTGTATAAGCCAAATTCAAAAATATCAGCAATTTTTTTTTTATTAATTAGCAAAGACACATTAGGAAATAGTTCTGGTGGGATAAACCAATATACCTTAATAAATTACAGATTTTATGTTTTTCTACTATGATGTTGTGAATGCCCTCATATCTTCATGTGTTTGACTGATAGAAGTACTGTACAGTACTTGTACTGTTTAATAGCAGTCCTCTCTCAGTTTTGTGTACTACATATATTATGATGAAAATGTTTGTGCTCATGGGACTGATTATCAACATTATACTGAACACTATCTTGAACTTTTACAGCCTCAACTTTTAATAAACCACTCAAAGCTTTTCGGTGGGTTTGTTAAAACTCCAATGGAGCACATCAGTATAGTTGATGAATGTAGAACAGAAAGAGTTGCTATCAAAGAAGAACTACCAGCTGTTTGTGAGGCACAAGGTGACATTATTGAGCCAAAGGAGGAACATCGAAGTAAAGGTATGCTTTTGAGAAGATAAAATAAAAAGGTTTTTGAATAATATGTACTCACCTTTAAATTGGTTCATATAAATTTTTAATTATATCATAAAAATTATTAAATTAAGTTAATCGAAATAAGTGTATTATTTATTGACCATAAAAGGTTTTAAAACTATAAACGTATTGCACACTGACATAGTAAAATATTGTGTTCTTGTTTATTTTCAGAGCTAGAACAGGAAAATCTACACAATAGCTATTCAGATGTAGAAGATATATCACAGTGTCATTCAGAAGCAGACTCTGAAGATGATGTACCTTTAATGGAGTTGAAAACTGAAGTGGAAGAAGAACAAGAAGTACCTATGAAGAAACCAAGAGTCAGCGAGACGCACAGTAAGTATGAGGTAGTTAATGAACTGAATGAATCAACAATTTCACGATCAGAGTGGTATCCTTAGTATCATCAGAATCCGTTTTGGTTTTAGTGTGACTCATTCAAACTATCAAGTTTTTTATTCATGTGCGTCTCGCATTCTTCATCAGACATTGTATTTCTTTTTTTTTCTATATGCGGCTATGGTATCACTGCGCCCAGAGCTGATCAGTATGTCTATTCTCTTACAATCTCCCTCAGTGAACACCTAGGTGACGTGAGCTGTCATCCGATTGTAGCGCTTTGTAAATCCTAGGATCGGAACGAATGACCGTTCACTTCACCTAGGTGTTCACCGAGGGAGATTGTAACAGAATAGCACTGCTGTTGTGATCTCCGCTTGTTTTGGTTAAACATCACCACCAAACCCTGCAACTGTGATGAACTGCAGGATCTGCTTCATCCGGGCTTAACAGGTGTTTGTTCAGATGATTGTTGCGCTTGTAAATTGTGTAAAATAAGTGCTTCGCATTCCACCAGAAGATGAAGTGGCGTTTCATCTGCCTCCTCACAGTGTCTGCAGGTACGCGTATCACTTAGCCGTAGGTAGAACATGTGCTTGGTTAAGCAGCAGTGTCCTGTAGTGGCTCTAGCCACAATGCGCAAGTTATTCCTACTACGTCGGCCGCGCCCTCGGCACGACGTGTTGGCTGAACATAACCTTCGTCTTGTCCAAGTTCATGCTGAGACCCACTCGTCATGAGGATTCATTAGGGAGTGCAATACGTCGTTTGGTTCTTCCAGAGACTCGACCCTAATGACGGTGTCGTCGGTAAACTGGAGATGTGTGATGTACTCACAGAATTGAAAAAACTAGTGAGTGTCGACGCAGTTAAACCACGCGTGTCGCAATTATAAGCTCAACTGTCCAATAGTTCAACAATGACATTATGACTCAATGAGTCGTCCGAACGATCAAAAGATAATGCGGAAGAATTTGTAAAATAATAACAACCTTTGTCGTCTTAATAATTTTGTATGAACAATAAATTCTACTTTGACGATAAGCTCATTTGCACTTCCACTTGTTTTTTTGTATGTACTCGCTGTATATTTTGTTATGTCCCGGCCAGTCCGATCCAATGTTTTGAAGACGTCCTCCAGCGCGTTGGTGAATAGTTTCGGGGATATAACATCACCTTGTCTCAGCGGCGTTGAAAAGACATCGTAGCACCTCGATACATCGCCAATCTATACATCGCTGCTGAGGCTTTTTCGTAGTTCACCAACGCCACACACTGCGAACAAATAATTTTTCAGATATTGTTCCAAAATAAATATTTAAATAGCAAATCAAAACCCTTATCGATTGTTGCCACCAATAGTGACAGTTTAGTCGTGGCAGTCTAGAATAATCTGTGCTAAAGTGTATATTATTATCACAGAAATGCGTCCTTACGGTGTGCGTTACCCCAGCAAAATAATGTCGAAAATAGTAATTTAAATGTTACAGGCAATTAGTTCTCCAGCTTCTGTAATTGTTGCGCACATTTTTAAATTTGTTGCACATATAGATTTTGAGTTATTCCACAAAAACATTTCCTGCTGGGGTAACGTTACCGCAGCCAGACATTTTCTTTTATAATGGGAATATTGAAATAAATATTAGCCATATAATTAGTAGTCTAGACGAGGTAAATGTAGCAACTTATTTTGTATTTGTTCTTCCTTCGACTGCGATGTTATCCAAGATTTTGCTGGAGTAACGTTTGTGGTTTTGCTGGATCTCTGAAACGGATAAGCAGATTCTTATCATCTTTTTTACATGACTTCTTAAGAATTAGTTTGAATTAGTTGGGTAATAAAAAAACAAAATTAATGCACCATTCAAAGGTTAATTAATTAAATATAAAAACACTTCAATAGGTCCTAACACTTTGAATAAGAGCTCGAAAGACTTACTTTAAACGTTGTTTTGTAGCTTGTATCTGTCTTCAAATGTATGTGAAGTTTCATTAGTATCCTGTTAGTAATAAACAAATTATGATGAAATTCAGTTCTCCACTTTGACGGTCATAATGCGCGCTTAGTTATTTGGCCTCCGATAACCCTGTATATAAACTAAATGATATATCAATAATTAGTTACTTAGTTCAGTTATATTCCTGTAAAATTTCAGCGTAGTACATACAATAATTAACGAGATAATAAAATAAAAGCCATTAGGAAGCGCAACACCGTGATAACCCGACTATATTAAGGTGGTTACAAAAAAGCGACCGCGCAGTACATTATGCTACCTTCTAAAATGTTTAGTATAATACACCTTACAAGTTCGGTACAGACGCGTACACTGTTCAATATTCGATGTGATTTTGAAATAATTTAAGTCATTTTTAGAATACAACTATCCATATTTAGCTAGGAAAAACTATTGTGATATTTGAAATTAGACTATAAAACAGTGGGGCTTACTGTAAGCACTTTACTACTTACATTGTGATGTTATATTATATTACCATCACTTTGTGATTTTTAAACGATATATGTAAGTATTAGTAGGCATAATGTGAACTTAAAACATTTATTTTATATCTGTTATATTCTGCGATGGTTTTAAATCTTAATTTATATTTTAAAAGTGAAGATTTGTATTACTAAAGACAAAGTGTAAAGTAAAATTTAAAAAGTAATGGAAAATGCCATAAGAACAGTATGATTGTACCTGTGATTGTTTTAAAGTTTTATCAATATTTTGAAAGTTTTATTGAAATGATTATTTTACCTGTAAATAAAATTTAATAACACAAATTCAAAACACTTGTGTACACATCCGTACTAAACTTGTAAACCTATCCTACATATTTAAGAAGGTAGCATAATGTACTGCGCGGTCGCTTTTTTGTAACCACCTTAATATGGTCGGGTTATCACGGTGTTGCGCTTCCTAATGGCTTTTATTTTATTATCTCGTTAATTATTGTATGTACTGCGCTGAACTTTTACAGGAATATAACTGAACTAAGTAACTAATTATTGATATATCATTTAGTTTATATATTCACATACAGGGTTATCGGAGGCCAAATAACTAAGCGCGCATTATGACCGTCAAAGTGGAGAACTGAATTTCATCATAATTTGTTTATTACAAACAGGATACTAATGAAACTTCACATACATTTGAAGACAGATACAAGCTACAAAACAACGTTTAAAGTAAGTCTTTCGAGCTCTTATTCAAAGTGTTAGGACCTATTGAAGTGTTTTTATATTTAATTAAATAACCTTTGAATGGTGCATTAATTTTGTTTTTTTATTACCCAACTAATTCAAACTAATTCTTAAGAAATCATGTAAAAAAGATGATAAGAATCTGCTTATCCGTTTCAGAGATCCAGCAAAACCACAAACGTTACTCCAGCAAAATCTTGAATAACATCGCAGTCGAAGGAAGAATAAATACAAAATAAGTTGCAACATTTACCTCGTCTAGACTACTAATTATATGGCTAATATTTATTTCAATATTCCCATTATAAAAGAAAATGTCTGGCTGCGGTAACGTTACCCCAGCAGGAAATGTTTTTGTGGAATAACTCAAAATCTATATGTGCAACAAATTTAAAAATGTGCGCAACAATTACAGAAGCTGGACAACTAATTACCTGTAACATTTAAATTACTATTTTCGACATTATTTTGCTGGGGTAACGCACACGTCCTTACGACATTTATGACCACAGGGGTACCCGTTGCGAAGATACAGAAGCTTGACTTACGAAGAACAAAACTTGAAGACACAATTACAGACAAGGAAACGAAGAATGAACTATCAGACTCAAACATAATCAGGAACACTCAAGGTGGTACAGTCAAGCCGGTTACAAAATCTAAAGAATCTGTCAAATGTGATCAACGTAGTCTAAATCAAGTAAAAAAATTAAAACAACTTAATCGTACAGACACTGGTGAAAAACCTTACAAGTGTGATATATGTCAGTGTAGTTATAAGACAAAGGCAAACTTAAAATGTCATTTTCGTAAGCACACAGGTGATACACTATTCAAGTGTGAAGTATGTCAACGTGGTTTTAATGAAAAAGGAAGTTTAGTAAAACATATTCGTACACACACTGGTGCAAAGCCTTACAAATGTGAAATATGTCAGTATAGTTGTAGTCTTAAGAGTAATTTAGTAAAACATATTCGTACACACACTGGTGAAAAGCCTTTCAAGTGTGAAATATGTCAGTGTAATTTTAGTCAACGGGTTAGTTTATTAAAACATATTCGTACACACACTGGTGAAAAGCCTTATAAATGTGAAACATGCCAGCATAGTTTTAGTGAAAAGGGTACTTTAGTAATACATATTCGTACACACACTGGTGAAAAGCCTTACAAATGTGAAATATGTCAATATAGTTGTAGTCTTAAGAGTAATTTAGTAAAACATATTCGTACACACACTGGTGAAAAGCCTTTCAAGTGTGAAATATGTCAGTATAATTTTAGTCAACGGGTTAGTTTATTAAAACATATTCGTACACACACTGGTGAAAAGCCTTATAATTGTGAAATATGCCAGCATCGTTTTATTGAAAAGGGTAGTTTAGTAAAACATATTCGTACACACACTGGTGAAAGGCCCTACAAATGTGAAACATGTCAGCAAAGTTTTAGTGTCAAGGGTAGTTTAGTAAAACATATTCGTACACACACTGGTGAAAAGCCCTTCAAATGTGAAACATGCCAGCATAGTTTTAGTGACAAGAGTGCTTTAGTAAAACATATTCGTACACACACTGGTAAAAAGCCTATTAACTTTGATTATTTACATGTCTAGATAGAGTGTTGCGCTGCAATCGCAACAAGAACTACACACCAGACTTGGAGGGCTGGTTTTAGAAGCATCATTGGGAGGGATACCAGCCCTTGAATATTTCCCATAAAAAGAGGGAATATGTTTTGATTTTGTGATAATTATCTACAATCTGTTTTAATATATATATTTTTTTCATAAGGAATTTGTAATGAGATGATATTGCTATTGAAGGTTATTTATTCTTAATATTGTAGTTCGTAATTATTTAACAACATTATTATCATGTAATAATAAATAATAATATTATGTGGGGACATTTTCACACACGGCCATCTGACCCCAAACTAGGAAGACCCTGTACTATGGGTGTCAGACAGCTGATATACATACACAAATACTTTTTTTAATACATACATATATAGATAAACAACACCCAGACACAAGGCAAACACAAGTGCTCATCACACAAATGTTTACCCTGGGCGGGAATCGAACCCGCAACACGCTGCGCAGCAGTCGATCGCTCAACCACTGCGCCAATCGTGTCGTCTAATACGCTCAGATTTACCTATTATTCTACCTATTATTTAAGAACAACATTATTCTAGGTCTATCTATTCATACAGGAAATCTCTTAAGGGGTAATTGTACTCAGCATTATAAACGACATTTAAAATGGGAACAACCCTAAACTCGCACTAAAAAAAACAGCTGTTCTTTCCATTTTGTCGAGCTATACGTTATTGTATATATAATACGTAGAATACATAGTACTACTTCGTGATCCAGATCAATTGAATTTTTTTAATTATCTAACTTTCATGTCTCGCTCCTTTGGGAACAAAGGGTCACTTCTGCATGTTTTCCAACTTTACAGGAAGACCATTTCTAATTTTTTTTTGACGAATATCTTCAATAACTTTGTACGGTTTCAGAGTATTAAAGCCATTCTTATAGTCTTAAATCGATAGTTTCATCACGGACAATCTTGAATATTAAAAAATAAATACAAGAAGGGGTTTTTGAGAAACAAGCCATAAACTGAGGGAAGGCTACCAAAGTGACTTTTTGTTACAAATCGGTAAATGCTATAAAGCAGAAGTGACCTTTTTATAAAAATAATAAAATCATGAAAGTACGTATTTTTATGGTTAAGAAAGACTCGTATATTTTTAGTAAATTTGTATATGATTGGAAACCAATACAAACTAAAAGAAGCAGAAAAAAAAGAAGTATCGATAAAATTCTTTTAGAAATCAATTGGAGGGTTATTAAATGAAATAGGTGATATTATCAATTTGTTTTATTTGAATCATCAGTCTTAATACTGTTAAAAAATTAAACCTATCAGAAATATTAAATTTCTGATAGGTACCTAAATCACATTCTTCACAGTATTATACTTATTAGTATTGGACTTTACTATCTAATTAGGAACAACAACTTTGGTAATAAAATTATAAAGAAAATCAGTAAAAAATGAATGCTCTGCTAAGAACATAGTAAAAAGCACGAGTACAACTCGCATTTGTTAAATTGTAAAATAAAAATATATCAAAATATTGTATTGTAAATAGTCTCATAAACTTTCGGTATAATGTTGGTGTTAATTAAGTTTCGAATGTCTGTCTTCTTTCGAGCAGCTAAAAGGCGCGTCCCTGTGCAAACCGCAGCGCTAGCCGTTTTTTTGTTCAGTTTTTCGGACCTAAATACTCTTTATCCAAAAGAAATATCAACAAATAAAAAATTGATTAAATTTCTACATAATCTTGACTCCAAAATGGTAGATCTGATTTTTGTTTACGAAGTATAGTATTTAACTAATCTCCTCACAACTAAACCACAGAAATAAGAAATAATTATTGAAAACATGCATCTTCTCGGCAAGTAACCATTAATTCAATTTTTTTACTAACACTAATGGATAGGTAATTTATTAATGAACATTTTGGTAGATTTTTTTTTTCAAAATCCCTAAATGAAATTTTATAAAGATTTAATTCTAAAATCTGAGCGTATTTCGCTACTAGATTTCTTGCGCGGCGCAAAGGGAACGAATGCTCAAGGTTATTTGCTCAGGGTACCGCCTTAACGTTACTTCGTGAGGTTGTTGGACTCTTGTGCTTCGTGTGACTGTTTGATTACGATTGACTTCAATCCAGTTGCCCTCGTATGATTTTTTGTAATAATAAACATTGCTATCTTTTGTAAATTTTAGCTGGCTTATTTCAGTTACTTTAATAGCTTGTCCATTTTTGTCTTTGGTTAAAGTTAAACCAATATCTTCAGTCAGACTCTTAAGACTCTTAATCTCTGTATTTAATTCTTGAGTGGCTATTTGTTGAACGATCGTAGGTGGTTCCTGGGACTCAAGCAGCTACGGTATATATTTGTTTGGTTTGGTGTTTCAGGTAAGTTTGTCGATTTTGTTGATTCTGAATCTGAGATGTTGTACTAGAACTTGATCTTGATGACGAAGAAGACGATGATGGAATTAGTTTCCTTTTACGACCATTATCGGATACGAAATCTTTATCTCTATCGCTATCTGTTCCAGAAAAATCAGATCCATCACTTTCGAAAATAGCTTCTGTGTTATCTGTGAAAATATAGGGTAAAACTTTGAACAAAATCAAACAAAATAATATTATTAGGTATGATAATACTCAACATAAAAATTAAAAGCATAATATGTCCTAACTGAGATGTTGCTGCTGTTGTTATTTCCCTTTTTGACATAATTAATTATTACTTTATCATTATCTGTTGTTTCATTGACCCTGCCTATAGTTTCTTCAACATTAGCTGTTCTTTCTTTAATTTGTTCTGAATTTCCTTCAACATTTTCTGTTATTTTTATTACCTGTTCTGTGGTTTCTTCGACATTATCTATTCTTTCGTTGTAATCAAGCCCTTGTAACATTTTGAGATCTAGAAATAAATACACAGATTATAGACGATGTAAAATATTTTATGAATCACCAATACCTATGCCTTTTATGTTTTTGTACCTTTTTCATTGTGTTTACCATTATCTTGCTGAGGTATCACCTCGCAACCTTCATGACCTATTTCAGAGCAATCTTCCTTACTCAATACTTGTTTTTCGCTGAATAAAGCATTTATTCCTTAACGCGCAAGGTTACAGAGTAGCAACCTTCGTTTAGACATTATTAAACCTAAAAAGTATAAAATACCTATGATATTAGTATTAGCCGTGCCACCAAAAAGTCGTTTCATTTTTAAAATGACTCATACATTCTATTTTAATAATAAATATTGTAAACATAATGCCATTTTACAACATAAGTGACATAAAAATATCAAGCGAGAGAATATTACCTTTTAAAATTAATTGGCGCTTTTAGCTAAAAACTACAAATAAATCAAGCGAATAAAAAAAAAGTTTTACCAAATAGTCTTTTTTAATCAAAAATTACTTTATGTTCTCATTAAATTAACCAGTTATTTTTATAACAAAAAGACACTTTCTATCGAAAACAACCTATTAATTTTATAGACAAAACAAATATTCTAATAAAACGTTACTTTTTAACATTAATGCCTGTTTGTTTTCATCAAAATAAAGAGTATTTTTATGAAGCAAAATACACTTCTGTACAAAAATGACATTCTGCCATAATATAAATACTAATCATTACAATAATAATGTCACTTGTAAACAGAAGTGACGTTTTGGTTACAATTAAAAGAAAAGTTTTACGCCATAATGTCATTTAAGCAAGCAAGTGACATTATGTTTACAGCAAGCAAATACAAAGATTTGGGAACAAAACGTGATTTTTATCTATAAGTGACCTTAATACTGCAAGTAATATGTAAACAAAAAGTCATTACTTACCGTAGTGCCTCTCCGTCACAAATGCGCAAGGTCACACTTCGGCTTCCAAAACACTACTGACAGGATGAGACGTTACGTTTGAAGCAAACGGACCAATAACGCGAAATAATGTAACGTGCCCCCTTCCCTCAAAACGATGTTATGCATGCAATTTTCACCGTTTTTACTGAGATTATAAAGTCGATTATCGCAGTTTTTTCTGCATATTTAAGTCGTTTTTACAAAAAAATGCAGAAGTGACGCTTTGTTCCCAAAGGTGCGAATTGTGTTGTTAGTTAGTAGTTTGTTAGTATATTTTCCTTAGAATATTTTAGTACCTACTTATGTTAATCTTCTTTGTTTGGAATATGGACCCCTTTGTGGGTAAAGGCCTCCTCCAGCTTTTTCCACACGTCCCTGTCCTTACCTAGGTCTAACCAATTGTTCCCTGTCCATAGTGACTGTAGCATATTAGTCTATGGTTTTTAGTTAGTCTGTATCTGTAAGTCGATGGTTAGGAATAAGAAGAATGTAATGTCATCGAATCTCTCGATTCTCTCGGTTTTGTGATACCATACCACACTGTCGTGTCGGGCGCTGGTCCCAAATAAAGATTATTAAAAAATACAATCATCGTCTCATTTGAAGACTAGGTACAAGACATCCATCCATCCTCATCGTCACCAGAACCCAGTCAGGCCCCAAACACAACATGGTGTCAGAATTGGTTTTAGAAAGAAGAAATAACTGATTGATTTAAAATGGCAGACAAAAAATTCATTGCGACCATGAGGCCCTTAACAATAGAAAATGGCGACAATGCTGCTGAAAAATGGAGACAATGGAAGCAACGTTTTGAAATTTTCATGGACGCTAATGAAACCGATCGCAAAACAGACAGCAATTTTACTAAATTCAATTGGTGATGAAGGTATTCAATAAGTAAGTAGTAAGTAAGTAAGGGATAAAAATAAGTCACCGGGTAGCGATCTTGTGCGAATGTCCGATCTTAAAACATTGGTAGATACAGTTAGCCCTGTGATCTCTAACCTAGTCAACTTGTGTGTGCAAAATGGTGTGTTTCCTAGTATGTTAAAAGAAGCCATAGTGCGACCAATATATAAAAACGGCGATCATAAAAATTATAGTAATTATAGGCCTATATCAATATTATCCAGTGTAGACAAGATTATTGAGAAATGTATCATTAACCGTTTGAATAATTATTTGCAGAAAAATAATGTAATAAATGAATGTCAACATGGTTTCCAAAAAGGTAAAAGTACATGTACTCTTCTTACACGATTTACTGATGAAATTAATACATATTTAAGTGAAAGAAAGTTTGTGGTCGCGGTATTCTTTGATTATAAAAAAGCCTTCGACACCCTTGAAACTGAGACCTTACTGAATGCCATGGAGGAGTGTGGAGTGGGAGAGCCGCTGAACAAATGGTTCTGCGACTATCTCACATCGCGCTCCTACCGAGTAAAGGTAGATGATGAGTACAGCGACGAGTGGAAGGTGGGGTGCGGGGTGCCGCAGGGTTCCGGATGCGGGCCTGTGTGCTACTTATTGCACGTGAACAGCTTGTGCGGCGTACTGCGCCACTGCTCGGCACACATGTTCGCGGACGACCTGTGCGTGCTGCGCGCCGGCACCGAGCTCGCTGACACCTGTCGACTCGTTCAAGAGGACGTAGACGCAGTGGTAAAGTGGTCTCATGACAACGGTACCTATCGTTCTTAATGGTGATAAAACTAAGCTGTTAATGATACATTCCCCTTATATACATCAGACTAAAGCGTGCTATTCCTTTTTTACCCATAGCTATGATTGTATGCACAATAATAATTCAAATTGTAAATGTAAACCAATAGAACAAGTATAAACTGTTACCTATCTAGGAATGAAAGTCGATGCAAATTTTTCTTGGTCTTCTCATAATGATTACATTTGTAGTAAGCTTAGAATATTGCTTAGTAAATTCTATCACTTAAGCTTTAAAGTTCCCTCCAGCACTTTAGAATGTTTAAATATATGTCCTTAGTTGATTCAATACTGAGTTATTCTCTCGATTGTTATGGTTTGACTTTTATAAGTAATATGCAGGAACTAGAATCAATTCAGACTAGATTTTTAAAATTATTAGTTAACAAGAAAACTAAAAACAGCTGTAAAGGAGACTATAGTAGGTTATTCAAAATATGTAAAATTCTACCAGTTACCCTTAAACATAAATACATATTATTAGTTAATAGCCATGGCAGTCGGGATAGTGACGCACTAGTTTCTAACAAGTATACTACCAGGTCGATGACAGCAGGTAAATATGGTGTACCCAGGGTTAGTAATTACTATGGCGACAGAACTTTAAAATAACGCGTTCCCTATTTATTGAACACTTTGCCTGCTGACATCAGACAAGAAGTTAATAAAGTGAAATTCGCACGTAAACTTAAAAAATATTTACTAGATTCTATGTAAGTGTAGGTTTTAAGTATATTACATAGCTTACAGATGTACCTGATAATATAGGTTTAATTTTAGAGAGAATCAACGATCTCACAGTTAAACTGCGTAAGCAGTTTTGTGGGGCAATGTACGTAGTTTTAAGAACTTTTTTAAGTGAATAAAACATTCATTCATTCATTCAAATATTAACAGTTTCAACTTCGACAGGACACAGACTAAAATAGAAGACATTTTGAAAAAAATTGATGATAAATTCATTCAGTACTCACACAAACGTAACGGTCGAGAGATACAATTTTTTCACAAGAATGCAAAAGCAGGAAGAAACTGGAAGAATACCTCACAGCCAGTGGCGTGCGGTTCATATAGTCACATTATCTTGTTTTAATTTAATTTGATATCTAATATTTTATCCACGAGTAATTACTATCAAAAAATTAAAAAATCTTAAATCAGCTCCATCTGTCGCGTAACGGTGGTAACACGAAGTCTTATCGATACGTTCGCGCCTTTAGTTCGCGCATAAATTTCGATCGCTTCGCGCTGCACTAGCGCCGCTAGGACCCTACGGGAAAGACACAAATATTTGTGCCTATATTTTTTATTTGTTTGGATGTGTGCCTCGTGCGCCACGCGTGTACAGTGGTGTGCTTTTTCTATTCGTACATGACACACAATGTCACAAATCACGCACACAATGCAATCTGAAGACATTGCCTTTATTACATTTTAGATTTTACTACACGACGAAATACGACAATTGTGTAGGTACAAAAATATACGTGAATTCTGAGTCGCCATTTTTTTGTTTTGGTTTGTTTGATAGTTTTGTAAATGTTTTGTAATTGATTTTTTATATGAATTTAACGTTGTTAACTTGTTACTAGTGTGTAAAATGGAATTATTTCACTGTGAAAGTTTGGTGGTGGTTGTGTAGATTTTTTTTTTTTTTTTTTTTTTTGCGGCTGTGATATCGCTGCGACCAGAGTTGGTCTATTGTGATCGCCGCTTGTGTTGGTTAGAGATCGCCGCCAAACCCTGCAGCTGTTATGAACTGCAGGATCTGCTTTGGGGCGATCTCCATTAGTTCATCCGGGCTTAACAGGTATTTGTCCAGACGATTGTTGCGCTTGTGCATTAGTGCTCCGCATTCCCCCAGAAGGTGAAGTGGCGTTTCATCAGCCTCATTACAGCGTCTGCAGGTTTGCGTAGCACTTAACCCCAGGTGGAACATGTGCTTGTTTAAGCAGCAATGTCCTGTAGTGGCTCTAGCTACAATGCGCAAGTTGTTTCTACTGAGTGCTAGGACTTGGTTACTAAGCCTTCTGTCATAGGCTTTGATAAGTGCTTTCGAGTGTAACATGCCCGGAGACTCCTTCCATAACTTTCTGGAAGCTTCGAGGCATGCTTTGGTCAGGGTGCTCTGAGCTAGGCTTTTCGGTATGCCACAGAAGGGCTCCGGACCCTGTTGCGTGATATGCGCCCCCGCCCTTGCAAGCTCATCGGCACGTTCATTGCCAATGATGCCTGCATGCCCAGGCACCCATCTTAATACTACTCTATTCTTATTGCCTAGAGAGTTGAGTTTAGCCATGCATTCCTCTACCAGTTTCGATGAGACTAAATTCGAGTCCAGCGCTAGTAGAGCAGCTTGGCTATCTGAATTATTATGTGTATGGTTAGGTTGACGTAATTCCTTTGCAGATTTATTTCAGCACATTCTAGGATGGCGTACACCTCTGCTTGGAAAATGGAGGCGTACTGTCCCAGGTTTACACTTTTGCTGAACCTCGGCCGCACTCCATTTATCCCACAACCTACTTTGGATCCTATTTTGGAACCATCCGTGTACCAGATCATGCAGCCTGCCACCTGAGGAGGCTGGCTTTTGGTCCAGTAGTCCCTTGAAGGGATTTCCACGGAATATCGCTTCTCAAATACATGGCGCACTAGCATGACATCAGTTGTCATGCCGAGAACTGGCATTTCCAATATTGAGTCCTGTAAGGTCCTCATTTTCTGCGAGAGCCAGCAACCACTGCCCCGGACCTTGGCCCTGTACATGCTTGCTTTCGCCTCTTTGTGTATATATAAATGTAGAGGCGGTAGTCCAAGCAGGGCGTTCAGTGCCATTCCCGGACTTGTTGACATAGCTCCTGCAGCCATTTTACTGACAGTTCTCTGAAGACTGTCTAGTTTCTTTATAGTGGTGGTCTGATGTGCTTTATCGTGCCACACTACTGATGCGTACGTTATGATCGGCCGCACAATAGCTGTGTACGTCCACATAGTGTTTTTGGGGTTAATACCCCAGTTGCTACCCATCATTCGTCCACTAATACCAATTGCCATCTTGGCTTTTTTAGCACATTGTCTATGTGAGGGTTCCACGTCAGCTTTTGGTCGATAGTTACGCCCAAATATTTAACCTCCGTGGAGAAAGCTATCTCCTTCCCATTCAGCTTTGGCATTGCCAGTTTGTCCAAACGCCGTTTTTTCGTGAAGGGTACAATAGATGTTTTGTCAGGATTAACAGAGAGGCCACTTCTGTTACACCAATCACTGACAATGCTAAGGCCTTTTTGCATTCTACTAGAGATAGTAGATTGGCAAAAGCCTCTCACAATGATTACCAAGTCATCCGCATAGCCTTGCGCATCAATGCGAGATTCTGCCAATTTGTGCAAAAGTTCGTCCACTGCAAGGGTCCACAGAAGTGGCGACAGGACACCGCCCTGTGGACAACCCTTTGCTGTGGGTACCTGGATTGAAGTCTGATGAAGGGACATTTTTACTCCTCTGCTGGTGAGCATGGATTCTACCCACCTTATCGTAGTCGGGTCGACACTCTTGCCTATCAGCCCATTGACTAGCAAAGGAGTCGGTGAGTTATCAAAAGCCCCTTCAATGTCTAGGAGCATTCCTAGACATTGAAGGGGCTTTTGATAACTCACAAGGACAAGGAAATAGCGCTTTGTGCATACAAAGCGCTATTTCCTTGTCCTCTGTAGCTTTTTCCACTTTGTCTATCAGGCTCGTGAGGGCAGTCTCCGTAGATTTGCCCTTACGGTACGCATGTTGACTGTCGTGGATTGGTTTACTTACCAGAGCTACATCTCTAATATACCTATCAAGCACCTTCTCCATCGTCTTGAGGGGGAATGAAGAGAGGCTTATTGGTCTGAAGGACTTTGGCTGGCTGTAATCCTTCTTGCCAGCTTTAGGTATAAAAAGGACTTTGGCTATAGTCCATCGTTCTGGTACATGTCCCCAGGCAAAACTTGCTCTGAAGATTTTGACCGGATGGGGAAGAAGGATATTTACCCCTTGTTGTAACAAGGCTGGTGTTATCCTATCCTCCCCGCAGGCTTTGTTAGGTTTGAAAGAGTCAACGGCCCACTTAACCTCATTGGGTCTTATGATTTTGGCAGCCCTACGCCAGTCCTCGTTCCGAGGTCTATTGAACGCTGGCTGTTGTTGGGGCGAGTCTATGCTCAGAGACCCGGGAAAGTGAGTCGCGGCCAGCAACATTAAGGTCTCCTTTTCATTGTTCGTAAAGGAGCCATCATCCTTTTTAAGGAGTCCAATCTGATTAGTCTTGGTTTTGGAGAGCAACTTGTGAAGTCTGGCTGTTTGAGGAAGGCTTTTTACCTCCCCGCAAAGCTTCCTCCACGATGCTCTTTTCGCCTTCCTAATCAGTTTACTATATTCAGTTAATTCTTTTAAGTAGACCTCGCATTCGCGAGTCTTTTTAGCCTTATTGAATAATTTCCTGGTTTTTACCCTACACTTTTCAAGTCCAGGGCTCCACCAGGGTACTTCTCTAGTTGAGGTCTTTGTTTTCTCCGGGCAATTCTCCTCAAAGGCTTGATTCAGTCCTATGGTTAGAATTTCCACAGCTATTTCTAGGCTCTCAACTGTTCTGGTTGTGTAGATACAGACAATACTTAAAAAAATATTCTTCTTTTTCAAAAATTTCTTTCGGTTTCGTTGAAAAAAGACTGATCGAGGATAGCCGCTAGATTTGCAATAAATACAAATTAACCATGCGATTATACCATGGTTGGTACAGTTTTGTTTTATTTTATCAAAATAAAGTGATCGTGCTTTACGATGATGTAAGATGTGACGAGATTTAGTCGTAGGACCGAACCCGAATAAAATGCCTACATTTTGTTTAGGTTTCGGTACTGAGTAAATGATAGATATCCATCATCATAACATGAAAGGGAAAAAGGTACCTACTTATAATAGGTACCTAATTCTAGTAAGTTGTGAACTTGAAATTATTTTATTGGTAAAAAACACATTAATTGTTCCTTGTTTAGTAGATTGCAAAATGTTTTTTTTCTACGAATATTATTTTTAACCCTGTTTTGAGTTCCTATCGTAAAGTCGATTAAAAAAAAATTAAAACATGTGTTCGTATAGTGGTTTCATCTGTATTCTTCTATTTTTTTCTTAGTTTTTTCTTTACGTACTCTTGCTAGGGGGTGGGAAACGCCGAAACGTTAGAGAGCTTATTATAATGTAGGTAGGTACCTACCTACTCTGTGACGCGGGCCTGACGCTTGAGTATACAGCAATCGGTTGTTCTGTTTACCTTGCCTACTATTTTTTCATTTGAGGTTTGGTCGTTTGAGATGGCAAATCACGTAGGTACATCTTCGACAAGACGATGAACCAAATCCAAATTGCAGTAGGTATTTTAGAAAGTTAAACATTCTATTTTTTCTGCCTACCCTGTCTAAAAACTCTGTGCACGCCCCTGCTCACAGCTCTCATTAACCTAGCGACCGCATGTGAATTTGGAGCACTAAAGGATTCTCTAACAAAAGATATGCTCGTCATTGGTATAAAAAATACAATAAAGGAGCGACAAGAAGAAAATTTGACTGCTGAAAATGCCATGAGAATTGCAAAAAGTCTAGAACTTTCTCAAGAAAGGTCTACAAAACTGATGTGTAAAACTGAAAACAAAGAATCGGTGCAAGCAATCAAGACAATTAATAACAGAAGCCGTTCACAGACAAGGTATAACAAAAAATAATCATTAGGTACAACAGGAACAGATCATTATCGTCAAGCAGAAATAACTTCAACCAAAGATCGTGCAGGAGGTGTGGCCAAGAACACAGATATAAGTGTCCAGCAGAAGGCAAGACATGCAACAATTGTAAGAAGAAAAACACTACAAAATTCTGCTTCTTCAAGATTCAAGAAATAATAATACGTAACATTAATCATAGAGTAAGTGCGATTCAGTCATTATACCTATTTCTATGAGATCTGAAATCTTAAATATTTTACATGAAGGTCATGTAGGCATGGAAAAAACAAAAAGTTTGGGTAGAGGAGTAGTTTATTGGCCTAACATCAACCAAGATATAGAAAATAAAGTAAGAAAATGTGAAACTTGTGCTATTTATTCTTCAAACAAAACAAAAGAGTCAATGTTATCACATGACCAACCACTATTCCCTTTGCAAAAGGTAGAAACCGATTTGTTTAAATAAAAAGGCAAAAAATATTTACTTGTTGTAGATTGTTGGCCTATGTCCTAGGTGCCTATGTCCTAGGTGGATCTGTGTTTGCTGCGTTATATTTATCCATAATAATTTATCCAATAACAATATTATGTGTTTCATTTGTTGTTGTATACTTATTTACTAGTCTTAATTATTTTATTCTAATTAGGAATCTTATTCTAATTATATTATTCTAAAATAATTATCTTATTCTAATTATATTATTCTAACTATCTTATTCTAAGGGGGCGCGGGGCTCCCGTGTCACCGGTGGGCCATCGCTTGTAATGTTTCTTTTTAGGGTCGTATACAATTTCACCTATTCTATAATTACTTCTAAGTAATAATCCAGTTCCAGTCCAGTTCTATAATTAATTCTCCGTGCGCCAGATACGCGTCTCCGGGGGATTCGAGGTCTTCTATTTCAAGTTGGGCAATGTTGTCCAGCATCTTTCGATTTAGGTCCTCAGCGCGTAGGTGCCAGGCTTCTATGTCTGCCATCTCCCATAATGCGTCGGTGGGTGTTCTTCTCGGTAATTGTGCAGCACATTTGAGTGCCATTCTGTACTGTCTTTCGATTTTACTTAGGTTTGTCGAGCTGTACCTCGATAGTAGTTGAACTACTCCGTAGTCCTGCAGCCGCAGGATGCAGGTCTGTATTATGGCCAATTTGGTTTCTATGTCTGTTTTTGCGTGATATCCAATTATCGGGCCGAGGGCTCCTCTGACCTGTTTCACTTTCTTCACTACCTTTTCGGTGTGTTGATTCATTCTCATGTGCTTATCAAAGATCACGCCGAGATATTTTATCTGTTTTTGGTATTTTAATGTCTGTTTCAATTTTACCGCTGGGCGGTATTTATTTTTCTTTGAGAACATACACTCTGTTCTTTCTTCGTCTCCATCTCGTCGTCGTCATGGCTTCTGCTGCCCATTCCGATCGTATGGTTTCGTGGTCTGGGTTTGTGGCTCTATTGAGTATGCAAAGGTCGTCCGCATACTGTGTGTCCCAAAATTCGGTCATGTATATCCCAGATGTCATGCACGTACAGGTTGAAGATCACCGGTCCCAGGATCGATCCTTGTGGCACGCCGTGGGGTATTGGTTTTCCTTCTGTTTCGCTTGTTCTAAACCTGCCTTTCAGTTGTCGGTCTGCGAGGTAATTTTCTATGATTTTTATGATGTTGATGGGTACGTATTTTTCTTGTAGCTTTTTGATCAGGCCTTTGTGATTGATCGAGTGGAAAGCTTTCGAGAGGTCTGTTGATATCATGGAGACGCTGTCGCCGTTGGCCAGGGCGTCTGTGATAATTTTACCGGTGCGGAGGATCTGCGTCGCTGTACCTCTAGCCCTCGTGAAGCCGTTTTGGAACGGTGGTTGCAGCCGGTCTACCGTGGCGGTGAGTCGTCTCAGGATTAGTCGCTCGTACAGTTTGCCCATTATGTTGAGCAGTGTGATCGGGCGATACGATGATGCCTGGCGATGATCTTTGCCGGTCTTGTGCAGGAAGATGCACACGCCGGTTTCCCATCTTTTAGGGAAATAACCTCTGGACAATATAAAGTTAGCGAGAGGCACGAATGCCTCTGTGAAGACTTCTCCCCCTAGTTTGAGGGCATCTGCCATTCCATCTGGCCCGGGGGCCTTTTTGTTTTTGAACCTGCTCAGTGCTGTTTTGACTTCTTGCTTTGATGTTAGGTCGAGTGGTTGGAATGGGGTCATTTTTTCTGTGCCCTCGTCTCCCGTCGAAATCACTGCCTCTTTTACTATTGCTGTCTCGGTCAGTGAGTCGATCATCGGCGAACCTGTTGACTTATGGCCATGTCAATCAGGAGCAGCTCCTTAGTACCGCGGGACCCATTCCTACATCCATTTTGAGATGGAGACATGATATCGTTAGTGTCTACGTGTCGGTTAATTTTAGCTCTCAAAATGGATGTAAAAACTTTATAGACCGTCGGCAGACATGTGATCGTTCTATAGTTTTTGGGTTCCGCAGTACTACCTGACTTATGGAGCAGGTGGGTTATTCCTGTCGTTAAAAACTGGGGCAACGATCCAGATTCCAAGGCTGACAGGAACCGAGATGCCAAGCAAACGTGCGACCGTCTGAACCATTTTATCCAGAAATAGTGCAGCCCATCCGGCCCTGGGGATTTCCAATTAGGCAATGGACGGACTGCACAAGCTACATCTTGGGGGCTGATAGTTATGGCCCCCATTTCTGGTGTCGGGTCGCACGCTCGTTCGACTT
The DNA here is from genome assembly GCA_947361185.1 of Charanyca ferruginea. Classification (NCBI taxonomy): domain Eukaryota; kingdom Metazoa; phylum Arthropoda; class Insecta; order Lepidoptera; family Noctuidae; genus Charanyca; species Charanyca ferruginea. The sequence goes on along the minus strand of OX376081.1, from coordinate 2,246,840 downwards.
CCAGAGTCCAATTCAAACCCTCAGTGTGACTGACAGGCACCGACCAGATGTTGCGCCAAAACAAACACATGGCGTCATCATCCGGCAGACGCGTATCAGTCACACGTGGAATCGGTCGCTCCCAAGTCCTATAAACCCACCTTTCATTGCTTTGGAATGTGTGATTCTGAGTGTATCGTTCCACTCGCCGCTTATACTTTCGAATACGGTTTGCCCATGCATACACCTTCTGCTTCAGGAAGTCGATGCGCTCTGTGACCCAGGACATATAGTCTCGAGGACTGATATCGGTTCCCGAGAATGCCCGCCTCACAAAGCGCATCACTCTTGGGCGAGTATTGCCCTCCCTAAAGCAGATCAATTTGCCGATGAGCACTCTGGCCCCACTAATGCGCCTCTCAATTCTGCACTGCCACGCCGGTACGGCAGGTTTTGATCGTGTAGCTCTGTCATCATTAGCAAATTTGACGTGAGCTACACGACATGCCGTAACAGTTGCGCAGTACAGAATCGAATGCGCATCAGTGAGGTCTTCGCAATCATCAAAATAATTTGATAACTGCGAATCCAGAGCACACTCAGCGTCAGATTACTTCTCTGTAGCCCCATAGTATGCGCGCATGACATTGTCATTGATGGCTTGTGTCCATCTCATGCGCTGCAACTTCCGTCGGGAGCTGGGACCCTATCAGAGGCCGGTGGGCCTCGGGATCCTAAGCCATCCGGCAGCCGGCGTCCTCCCTGTCGACGAGCACGTGGTGGCGTCGTAGGCGGAGAGAAATACTCGTCGCTCGAGCTCTCTTTTACCATCGATATATTATCATGCATTTCATTGTGTACTGACATCGTGACAGATAGCAGAAAATTTTAAAAATGTTTTTCTGTGACTATTGCTTGCATTAATAAGGTCCATTTCTTTATTATATATAGGGTGACTGGTAATTAGTGTACGATACTTAAACACGTGATTGTGTTCATCATAACAAACAACTTTCCCGAAGAAAAAATGTTTTTTGTACTGGTTCACTTTTATCACAATAACAAAACAGCCGTATGAAATTAACGCGCGCGCACGCCTGTGACCTAAAGTGAACCAGTACAAAAAATATTTTTTCTTCGGGAAACTTGTTTGTTATCATGAACACAATCACGTGTTTAAGTATCGTACACTAATTACCAGTCACCCTATATTATATGCGGAGTGGCTTTACAACAGTTACTGTTTAATATATATTATAATTTCTTTGTTGATCCAAATGTACGTTAATTTCAAAATATTTGTAACGGAGTAAAATAAATTGCAAAGTGACATACAGTGTTGCCAGCTATTATTATTAATTAAGAAACTTTTCAAGCATTATCAGCAGCATCAGGCGCCACAAGATGACTGCACCTCCTGCTTCCGCCAAACCAGTCTCTAGTGACAGTGACTAATACCACTTATATTAAAACATAGATTTAAGCCATGTCATGTCATTTAAGTCATTTATAAGTTTAGCATTTAGGGCGACGATATACGACTTTTACAGATTTTAAACTGACAATCACGTCAAAATGTGCAGTGTAAATGATTTGAAAAAAATATATGTTAAACTAGAACATTCTCTTAATCACTTAGTAAGTGAATATTTTTAATTATATTCATATTATATAGTTTAATTAATACGCGAAGTATTAATACTACTTTTATTTAATTTTTTCGACTAAACTTTGACAGTTTTGGACGCAAAACTGATGCAGAACGGACGCAGTCTGCGTCCAAAACTTTCAAAATTTAGTCGAAAAAATTAAATAAAAGTAGTATTCTTTCAAAATTAAAAAAAAGGCGTATACTAAAAGATAGATAATAAAATTGTCTGTAAGATAGTGTAAGTTTTGGATAATTATACCTGGTAGATTTTGTGTGATTGTCAATGTTTTGTCCGCGTCAGACACAACTTCACGAGTTAATTAAACAATTTAATATGAACTTAATCAAAGATATTCACTTTCTATATGATTAAGAGAATGTTCTAGTTTAACATATATTTTTTTTCAAATCATTTACACTGCACATTTTGACGTGATTGTCAGTTTAAAATCTGTAAAAGTCGTATATCGTCGCCTTAAGCATTCTGTAAAATCATTTTCATCACCGACTCAAGTTTCTCTCTCCCGGAAATATGTACGAGTCACGTATCGTACATGGCACGCGCGCATTACACATTTACACAATTCAGCACTTTTCCGTCGCCTTACATGAATCATATTGTAACGCGACAGTACACAATTAGCGATCATAGACAGCTGTACTCATTAGCGGTCATTCACATTCATACATCATTAGTTACTGGGTAGTTAAGATTACTCAATAAATCAGATCTTCTTTGCCTATCAGTCACTATCATTTCAAGCAAATCTACAAGGTGTGTGCGACCCATTCAGCAACGCGTACAATACTTTTTTATTTATTTATTTTAGTTTCAAAGAATACGTAAATAATAATGATTACTTATTTAAATAATCATTCAATAATCTATAAATAATCATTGTTATTAAATTAATATTGTTTGAATTTTATATGTCCAATTTTATCATGTTTTGATTTTTAATTTTCTAATTGCTGCTAAGACATTGTTAATTTATTTATTTTTAATATTTATTTTTCCAATTTTCCAATTTTGTTAGGTAGCTAATGTGTTTTGAGTAGAATTTTATATTAATTTTTGTTAGCTTAGTTATACATTTTATTATGTATGCTGTGGTCTCCTGTAAGTGAAGGAGTAGACACCTACACGGTAGTTTTGTCGTTGATAAATTATTTCATGTTTTTGTGTATATCCTTTGTTGGAGATCCTAAATAATAATAATAATATGTGGGGACATTTTCACACACGGCCATCTGACCCCAAACTAGGGAGACCCTGTACTATGGGTGTCAGACAGCTGACATACATACACAAATATTTTTTTTTTTTGTAAATACATACATATATAGATAAACAACGCCCAGACACAAGGCAAACACAAGTGCTCATCACACAAATGTTTACTCTGGGCGGGAATCGAACCCGCAACACGCTGCGCAGCAGTCGATCGCTCAGCCACTGCACCAACCGTGTCGTCAAAAGATATTTTTTTAAGTTTTATAGATTCTTCACAGTTTTCTTCTTTATTTTTATTCTCTTTAAACTACTCTTTGTTTTTCTTTATCAAATAGTCTACAGCCTGTTGGGGCATAACCAATCATGGTCATTTTGATACCTAGTTCTTGACTCGAGTTTTTGTAGATGTCCAAGATTCTTACTATATGCTTCAGAACCAAATATCTCTATATTTCTAAGATCTGGTTGTTGACCAGTAATTCCATAGGTGTTAGGTTATAACGAGATTCAACTGGTGTTCTATTTATAAGATATGCAGCAGTTTTTGCAGCTTCTCCCCATAGATAACTCTCTTCTTTAGATTCAAATAATGAAGCTCTTACTTTTTCTAGAACTGTTCTATTTAGCTATTCTTCTTTTCTATTAAGTTGGGGACAGTATGGTATGGCGACTGTAAGTATGATGTAATCCAATATTATGCCTTTATAACGGCACCAATTTTTTTTTATTACTGGTGTATTCGCCTCCGTTATGTAGGAGGTCTACTATGTTTTACAACAATCATATTTACAAATTGAATAGTACTATTCATATGTTGACATGTCATAGTGACAAATTATTTTATTTTGACACTAATAACTTTGTTAGTGGTTTTAAGTTAACTCAGGGAACTTTATCTCTGTCTGGAGAATGTAGACATTTAATTGCTATGTTGATAGCATATAATATTAACAATGTTATAGCTAATAATATAACGAACTGTAGTATAAGTGACGAATCTATGTTGTCTAGTCACATTAACAACATAGTGATTGATCTTTGTGAATCCTCATATTGTACGAAGGAGGGTCCACCTACAACACCAACATCCTTGGAGGCCGCTACCAGTCAGTTAGAGTATTCTCTTCCTGTTGGGATACATACAGACAGTTTGAACTCTTCACTTGTGGTTGTGGAGGGCACTCCGGATAACTGTTTAAACTAGTTGGTACGACAACAGAAGTTACCCCTTCAAATAATCATTTATTATTACTGAATAATAAAAAGGTATCTTCTGGCAACCTAACAAATAAAGGAAAGCAACATACGTTAAAGTTATTTAATCAAAATATTCAAGGTTGCTCTTCCAAATTACTTGAAATAGAAATGTTTTTAGAAATAACCAAATATGATATTATATGTTTAACAGAACATTGGTTAAAAGATAATCAAGTGATGTCTATTAATTATGAAAATTATTGTGTAATTAGCCATTTCAGCCGGAAACATATGGTACACGGCGGGTCATTAATCTTAATTAAAAATTCTATTAAATGTAAAGCACGAAAAGACATTGTTAGATTATCAGTTGAACACATTATTGAATTGTCCTGTGTTGAGCTGGATAAGCATGTTATAGTATGCGTATACAGACCTCCAAATTACCAGAATTTATCTATATTTGATTCGGTAATGGAAGATGTGTTAAAAAAAATTAGTACTAGTAGTAAATCTATCATTATATGTGGTGACTTTAATATTAATTTGTTAGAAAACAACTCCAATAGTATCAGATTATTGAGTCTTTTTAGGTCATTTAATTTGTCCAATGTTTTCATGGAACCCACTCGAGTGACAGCTTCTTCTGCCACCTGTATTGATAATATATTTTGTAATTGTGATTACTTTCATAAAGAAATTATAAATAAACTGCCATCTGATCATAGTGGACAGACAATAACGTTTTGCGCCTACATACCTTTACAAAAAATTCAAATAAGGTTTAGGCCAATCACATGTAAAAACTTAGAGAAATTTGATAATTCATTGGAAAGTAAATTGAGTGTTCAGTGCTTTGATAATATAGGTGACCCAAATGAGTTCTACGCCGAGTTTTTTTCACTATTAAACATGCAATTTAATGAAGCTTTTCCACTAAGGAATAAAAGTATTTGCACTAAGTTCTTATTTAGCGACTGGGCGACTCCAGGTATTCGTAAAAGCAGGGAAAAACTATTTGAGCTTTATGGCCTAAAGCAACATATAATTAATACAAGCTTTCATCAGTATGTTGCGAAATATTCGAAACTTTTTAAAAGTGTCTGCAAAATAGCCAAATCTCTCTATATTAAAAATAAAATTAAATTAGCTGATGACAAAATAAAAACTACTTGGCAAATAATAAATAATGAAACAGGTAGGAAAAAGCAGCGTAGTACTGAATTTAATTTAGAGACTGCACATGGTCCCATAAATTCAGATATAGAAGTAGCTCAAGAATTTGAAACCTTTTTTGGCAACATTCCCATTAGAACCACTGAAGCCTTAAATTCCTCTCCCGCTCTCTCTGCTGCCTTACTTAGGAAAAATGTTAAGAAATGCCCTTTGGAGTTTAGGTTTCAACATACAAACCCCCAGGCTGTTATAAAAGCCTTTAAAGATCTTAAAATTAAATCAACAGAAGATCTTTGGGGAATGTCTGTAAAAGTCTGTAAATCTATTATCGAAACAATTGCGCCCTATTTAGCTCTCATTTTTAACACCAGTGTAAACCAAGGAGTCTTTCCGGATCTGATGAAACACAGTAAAGTAGTACCATTGTTCAAATCCGGTGATAGTAAAGACCCCAACAATTATAGGCCTGTGTCGATTCTACCAGTTCTCAGTAAGGTGTTTGAAAAGTTAATGCTCAATCAAATGTTACATCACTTTAATAAAAATTCTATCTTTCATGAACAACAATACGGTTTCACCAAAGGGCGTTGTACAACTGACGCCGGTGTCACCCTAATAAAGAACATTTTTAGCGCTTGGGAGGAATCGCAAGATGCCATTGGAATCTTTTGCGACCTCTCAAAGGCGTTCGATTGCGTTGACCACGAGACACTATTGCTGAAACTGGAGCACTACGGGATTAGTGGAGTATCTCTTGATTTACTAAGGTCATACCTGAGGGATAGACAGGCAAAAGTTCAGGTTAACGGTGTGAACTCATTGGGGTCAAAAATGACTATGGGCGTTCCTCAAGGCTCAATATTAGGTCCATTTCTATTCTTAGTCTATATAAATGATTTACCCCAATTACTTCAAAACCAACCGAAGATGGTGTTATTTGCCGATGACACTTCATTGATTTTTAAAGTAGACAGACGGTCACAACATCTTGACGACGTAAATGACGCTATTCTTCAGGTTCAAAATTGGTTTACGGTAAACAATTTGGTACTTAATGAAAAAAAAACCAAATGTATTCGATTCATTTTACCAAATGTTAGGAATAGCAATTGTGACATCATTCTAAATGGAGAGAAACTGGAATTTAATAGTCAAACGGTTTTCCTGGGAATCACGCTAGACGAGAAGTTGCAATGGGGACCTCACATAACATCTATTGCGGGGCGACTAAGCTCCGCGGCTTATGCTGTTAGAAAGATAAGACAGTTGACAGATGTAGAAACTGCGCGTATGGTCTACTTTAGCTACTTTCACAGCATTATGTCGTATGGTATTTTACTGTGGGGTCGGGCTGCCGACATTGAATCCATTTTTATCTTACAAAAAAGAGCTGTTAGAGCCATTTATAATCTACGTCGCCGCGATTCTCTTAGGGAACTATTTAAAAATATTAATATAATGACAGTGCCTTGCCAATTTATCTATGAAAATATTATGTACGTAAGAAAAAACCTACATTTATTTAATAAGGTTAGTGATAGACATAATATTAATACTAGAAACAAAGACAAAATAGCTCAACCATATTTTAGATTGTCTAAAGTTCATAAATCTTTTATGGGGTTCTGTGTTAAGTGTTATAACAAAATTCCTAGTGATATATTGCAACTAAATGAAAGAAAATTTAAAACATATATTAAAAGTACACTCTGTAAACAAGCATATTACAGTTTAGAGGATTATATCCATGATAAGAATGCTTGGAAACATGCTGGTCCGGGCTCCATAGGACAATCTACAGTCTAGACAAAATCAAACGGATTGCTAATTAAAACTAATTAATTTATACTTAGTATATACATTATATTTAATTCTTGCTTTGGGTCACACACTGGTTCATAGGTTCATAGTTTGTTGAAATGTATGGAGTGGTGGTCTACTTTTACAATAATTGTAAATAATAATATGTGAACACTATGTACCTATGTATACAACTTAGCTGTCATTCTTTATCTTGTAATACTTTGTACATACTTCAATATAGTGTTTTTATGCAAGGTCCATCGTATTCACGTATAGTTATATAACTGAAAACTGTAAATGCAAAATATTGTAGTTACACATTTTTTTTTAAAAGAGTGAGTATGGAGTTTCTTGCCCATTCTTCTCCATACGAAGCTACCTTTTGGAATGGACAACTAGAATCAACTTTATATTTTTTTATTATGACGTTCAAAAGTGCCTTTTTAATGGTCTAATTGAAATAAATGATTTGACTTTGACTTTGACTTTAAGAAATAAAAGCTAAGTAGACTTGTACATAAAATTTAATAGCTCTCAAAAATGTAATGGATATAAAAACATGGATATAGAAAACACTAACCTAAACGCACTATGTTAGCGCAGCGCAGTCTAGGGTCCACAGCCTGGCCGGCAAACAGGATCGGCCGAAGATAGACTGCCGCGGTCAATTTTTATATTATTAGTGCGTAAAGGATTTTTAAAAACACCAGATACATTAGCAAGTATCCAGCCGTTTAGTAGAAAAATACATCAAACACACACTTACCCTTAATTTGACGCCGTACAGTATACTTCCCATTGCATTGAAAAAAAACTACATACTAAATAGTTCGTTTTCAAAGTCAAAGTCAAAGTCAAAGTCAAAGCATTTATTTCAATTAAACCATTTACAGGCACTTTTGAATTGTCAAGGAGTCGGTCAGTTAGTCAGAGAGTTGAAGCTAGTTGCTCGTTCCAAAACGTAGGTAGGTCTCTATGGAGAAGAACGAGCAAGAAACTCCACGGACACTCTTTTAAATCAAGTTTTTACAAAGTTTGGTTACATTCTTGTTGCTTCTATATGTGAAAACGATGAAGGTAATCTAACAATACAAAACACAAAAAAGAAGCAAGATAAAGTGGCATCTAATCCATGGCAGATAAGAGCTGACCAATCTCCACTGACAGCGCCCGTTCACGAACATGACGCGTGAATCAGCACCATTTAGCTCAACCATTTTGAAGGGAGCCTAATGATCCAACACACGCGCCACCATCAGCGAGACATTTGAGCGAGCATGACAATACTCCCAACCGCCATGTTAATTTTTGTCAAACATAAAGGTATTAATATACATGGCTCCATGGTATTCACATTTACAAAATTGAAATAATGCTGCTAAATTATACAAAACTAAGGTTTCCAATGTATATTATTTTATCATATGAAGTGTGATAAGTTAATAATTTAAAAATATCTATATATAATAATAACGATACTCGTTACTCATGTCAATAAAAAAAGGGGTAGGAAACATCCTTTTCTTCCAATTTGGAAATTCCCTAAACTGGCTGTGGAGCAGGACCAGCATTCAGCCAAGCATCTTTATCATTGATGTAATCTTCTAACTTATAATATGCTTGTCTACATAGTGTGCGTTTAATACATGTTTTAAATTGTTTTTCATTCAATTGTAGAATATCAAGTGGTATTTTATTATAGCATTTTACACAGTACCCCATAAAAGAAGTATGTACTTTTGACAATCTGAAGCTTGGCTGATCTAATTTGTTCCTATTTCTAGTATAAACATTATGTCTGTCACCTATTTTATTAAAAAGATGAAGATTTTTTCGAACATGCATAATGTTTTCATATATATATTGACAAGGTACCGTCATGATGTTAATCTGTTTAAACAATTCTCTTAGAGATTCGCGTTTGCGGAGATTATAGATTGCTCTGACAGCCCGCTTTTGCAGTATAAAAATAGAATCCATATCTGCAGCCCGTCCCCATAGCAAAATACCGTAAGACATGATACTATGAAAATAGCTAAAATATACTAGCCTAGCGGTATCCACGTCTGTCAAATGCCGGATCTTTCTGACAGCGTAAGCGGCTGAACTTAACCGCCCTGCAAGAGATGTTAAGTGAGGACCCCACTGTAGCTTGGAATCAAGCGTAATCCCTAGGAAAACAGTCCTTTCGACGAATTCAAGTATGTCCTTATTCAATACAACGTTACATTCATTACTCTTAACATTCGGCAAAGCGAATCTTATGCATTTAGTTTTCTTCTCATTGAATACTAAATTATTTACAGTAAACCAATTATGAATCTTAAGCATGGCGTCATTTACGTCGTCAAGGTGCTGTGCCCGTCTATTTACTCTAAAAATCAATGAAGTATCATCAGCAAATAACACCATTTGTGGTTGATTTTTCAGTAAATGAGGTAAATCGTTTATATAAACTAAAAAGAGGAACGGACCCAATATGGAGCCCTGCGGTACCCCCATTTTTACTTTTAAGCCTGATGAATTAACACCATTTATTTGAACTTGCTGCAGTCTATCACTTAAATATGATTTTACTAAGCTAAGCGCTTGTTTACCCAGTCCGTAATGCTCAAGCTTTAAGAGCAGTGTTTCGTGATTTACACAATCAAATGCTTTGGAGAGGTCGCAAAAAATGCCAATAGCATCTTGCGAATCCTCCCATGCTTTAAAGATATGCTTAATTAAGGTGACACCGGCGTCAGTAGTACAACGCCCTCTGGTGAAACCATACTGTTGGTCATGTAAGATGTTGTTACAATTAAAATGACTGAGCATTTGGTTAAGCATTACTTTTTCAAACACTTTGCTAAAAACCGGCAAAACTGAAACGGGTCTATAATTATTCGTGTCCTTGCAATCGCCGGATTTAAAAAGTGGTATAATCTTGCTGTACTTCATTAAATCCGGGAAAACCCCTTGGTCTACACACATATTAAAAATGAAAGCTAAATAGGGTGCCACTGTCTCAATAACCGATTTACAAACATTAGTAGACATCCCCCATAAATCTTCAGTAGCCTTGATCTTGAGTTGTTTAAAAGTCTTTATAACGATTGCAGGGTTTATATGTTTAAATTTAAATTCCGTGGGGCAGGCTGGAACATTCGAACTTAATAAATTAAAAGCAAGTGACGGCGAGGAATCTAAAGTTTCAGTAGTTTTAATAGGAACATTGGTAAAGAATGTTGCAAATTCCTGCGCAACTTCTATATTAGTACTTATGAGACCACTGGAAGTCTCCAGAGTGTAGTCAGTATTATGTCTTTTGTTCCTATTTGTTTCATTATTAATAATTTTCCAAACAGTTTTAATTCTATCATCAGCCGATTTTACTTTGTTGCTAATGTATAACGCTTTAGCTGCCTTACAAGCTTTTTTAAAAGTTTTAGAATAAATAGTAACATACTTATTAAAAGTGTCAGTGTTAATATAAGGCTTAAGGCCATACAGCTCATACAGCTCATCGTATATCTAGACGTCTAGGTGCTATAATTGCACCCTAAACTATACAACTACATTGTTAAAAATCAGCACCGCGAGGACATTGACGTGACGCGAGCAGTCGCCAGTGAAATGAGGCGGAGGAAGAAGTCGCAGTACGGGCTTTCAGTTAGTTACATTTTATTCATTATTTTATGGCTTATTTCCTTGTCATTTCAATAAAAACTAAAGATAACATACCCGGAAAGCTACTCATAATATTTTGATTGTCTTACTAAATTTTATTTAGTTTTTACGACGCCTACAACTTGTATGTCCAGTATACTTCCCGTCGTCAAATTACTAGTAAAGTAACTGCCAAACACTATGTCCAGTATTCTTCCCCTTTCCGTATAATTAGGAAATAAACTTTTGCTATTTCCAGCTATAATATTTTTAGGGATCCGCAAATAAAATGTTTTACACCTCACTACTTTTTGTTTTTCAGAGCTTCAAGTCTAGATGATATCGCTTGGTAGCATTGGAACCACCTGAAAATGCTTTTGAAATCTTAAGCTATGAAATTGCCGTCATATTGAGAGTTAAAATAGCATTGGAACCACCTGAAAATGCTTTTGAAATCTTAAGCTATAAAATTGCCGTCATATTGAGAGTTAAAATCTTTTTTATGTAAATATTTTTTATTCCTATCGATCAAAATATGCACCCATGCTATTGATGCATCTCTGCCAGCACAGTGGTAATTTTTCAATGCCCTTCTTGAAGAAGTCAGGTGTACGTAGCCAACAAACTCTTCAAAGGCATTTTGTGCTACTTCTCGGGTATTACATTTTTTCCCTGCCAAGAAGTTGTTTATATTTTGGAAAAAGTAGAAGTCTGTCAGCGCATAGTCTGGTGAGTACGGTGGATGATGCAAAACTTCCTAATCCTAGCTCTTGTAGCTTAGAGACCGTCTGTTGTGCCGTATGAGGTGGTGTAGGAGCAGCGAGGTCGAACGATTAACCAAGGCTGGCCGGAGATTTGCGACTTTCTCCATCATTGTGTCCAGTTCCTCACAATACCCATACGCAGTAATGCTGGTGTCATTTAGTTAGAAACTGATGATTTATACCGGCAATAGACCACCAAACAGTGGCGATGACTTTTTTAGGGGTAAGTTTTCGTTTGGGCGTCACAAAAATCGCACCTTTTCGAAAATAAGTTTAAAACATGTCCCGCCAGTAACGAATACATTAAACCCAATTAATATTGGTATCAATTAAAAGTATGTTTAACGACCTTTAAATTAACAACAGTTAGAATTCCTAAACACAACAGATCTCATTAGCACGTAACGTTAAAAAAAATGTTGTCAAAATACGCATTACAACGGCCACTAAAATTGCACCTCCCTACAAGGGTATAAAACGGGCGACCCGGGTTAAATGTGGGTCATTCGCTATTCAACCTTTGAAGTGAACACACGTGAACAGCTACAGCAAGAAAAATACCCCAGAAGATGGATACCACTGCAGATGAAGCCGCTCAAGTCATTGCACTACTGCAATCAGGGATGCGGCAATGTGATGTTGCTCGGCAACTGAACTTGAGTCGTTTTGCCGTTCGACGAGTGTTCCAACGTTTCCAAGAGACTGGTGGCTATATCCGAAGACGTGGATCTGGAAGACAACGGTGCACATCCGAAAGAGACGATCGCTTCATTGTTTCGACGTCTTTACGTAATCGGTTCTCCAATGCTGTTGAGCTGCAACAACAACTGCGATCAGCTCGCAGAACTTCTGTAAGCGTCTCCACGATTAGAAGAAGAATGCGGGAGAAGAAAATTGCAGCTCATAGGGCTGCTACAGGGCCCAAATTGACTGCACAGCATAGGAGAGACCGGTTGCAATTTGCCCGTGACCATGTGGATTGGACAATAGACCAATGGAGGGCTGTGCTCTTCTCGGATGAGACGAGGGTGTGTCTTTTCTGCAACGACAGGCGTCGAAGAGTGTATAGGAGGCAAGGGGAACGATTCGCACAAGCCTGTATTCAAGAGACAGTGGAATACGGGGGTGGCTCGTGCATGTTCTGGGGCGGCATGTCAATCGACGGTAAAACGAACCTTGTGTGTGTTTCTCGGACTGGAAGTGCTCGCGGGCAAGGGTCGCTGACTGCTGCTCGGTACATAACAGAGATCTTAGAGGAGCAGGTTGTCCCTTATGCGGGTTTTGTTGGCAGTGGGTTCACGTTAATGCACGATAACGCCCGTTGTCACACCGCTTTAATTGTAAGAGACTACCTGCAAGAAGTTGGCATCCCTGTTATGCGCTGGCCGGCGCGAAGTCCAGACCTGAACCCTATTGAGCACCTTTGGGATGAACTGAAACGGCGAGTACGGGCACGAAATCCTGCCCCTACCACTCTCCAAGACCTTCAAGATGCCGTCGTTGCAGAATGGGACAACATTCCACAAGAGACTGTTGTTACATTAATAAGGTCCATGAGAGAACGCATGGAAGCAGTCATCAGGGCTAGGGGGGGGTAACACTAGGTTTTAAGTTAGTTTTAAGGACTTTGTTGTAATTTTTGCTGATAAAATAAAATTTAACTTTTTAATCATTTGCATTAGCTTTTTTTTATTCCCTGGTAAACAAAAAACTAAATCCATTGATTTATTCTGAAATTTAAATAAATTGCCTTTCCAATTATACCTTATAGTCATATGTATACCATTGATTAATAGGGTTAAAATGACTTTGAAGGGAATTCTTAAAGAGGTGCGATTTTTGTGACGCCGAGTGTATTTTATTTAAATGTCTTGAAAAAACTGCATCAATGGTAGTATTATATTTTGTTGTTGATTCTGCTGGATTATTGTTAATTCTTAAATCAAATTCTTCCTCTAGAAACTGTAGCAATGGTTTTGATTTTTCGCAACCGAATTTCACGGTTAATGTGTAAAAATAAGGTTTTAATTCGCTCCAATATTTTCATAGAAAAACCGCCATTCAACTAATAATGAACTCTATTTGACAGTTCCAATTTTTCTGTTCCAATTGTCTGCGTTTGTGAAGGCACCGCCAGGCGCCAGGCTTCCTCCGACGTCCGTTGACCCATCGCAGGCGCGTTTTTGACGCACAGCTGTGCTGCGCTACGTCATCAGTGGCAAATCGCGTACGATCTTGCGTTTATGAATGAAATAGAGGGAGCCCTAATAACATTTAACTCGAATGTCAAAAAAAAAGTGATATATTTCCAACTTCTTTAACACCTCATTCGCGAAGGTAACCATCAAATCAGATTCAGCGTGAATGTTTGGGCAGGCATTATCAATGACCAAATAATAGGGCCTATTTTTATTGAAGGTCATCTGACAGGCGGTTCTTATCTGGAGATGCTGCAAAATACCATACCGGAGTTGTTAGAGGATGTGCCTCTGGCAAACTTACGCGGCATGTTCTATCAGCATGATGGATGTCCCGCTCATTATGCTACTTCAGTGCGTGCGCATTTAAATTGTGAGTTTGGTGAGCGGTGGATAGGTCGTGGTGGCCCAGTGCCTTGGCCCGCAAGGAGCCCTGACTTGACACCGCTGGATTTTTATTTGTGGTCCGAGATTAAAAGGCTCGTTTATACCCAGGAGTATACTACTCGAGATGACTTAAGAAGTGCGATAGTGAACGCTTTTAATATTGTGAAAAGTGACAGAGACACATTAATAAAATTAAAAGACAATTTAATTAAACGTGCCCGTTTATGTATCGAGTGAAATGGACTCCATATTGAGCAGTTGCTTCGATACAGGGAAGTGTAAATTTTATACCTAATAGGTAAGTTTTTTAATTAAGCCAAAGTTGATTAAAACTGTGTTTGTGAATAGCTCTAATTTATTTAAATAGGTTACCTATAGCACCTATAGGTACCTACGCCTGCCTGCCTTTCTTTTTCTAGCAAAAGAGTACCTACTCACTTACCTTCTTACAACTACAAATAATTCGCCAATGATAAAAGTAAGTACCACTACCTACCTAGGTACCCACCTAAGCTCCCACTGGCTTAATTTAAACCAAAACATTTTAATCAAATCAAAAAAATAATTATTGTCGCTAGTAAAACCTAGAGAAAAGTACTCTGTGACCTAGAGCGATAAGGTGCAGTGGTTACCTACTGACGACCGCGACCGATAGAAAGCTCATGATTACCAAACCCAAACTTTCAATAGGTACCTACTAAACAAAACATAGAAGTAGGTACAGTAACTACCTATCTACCCAACCTACGTATTCTATGGCTTAATTATCGACTTAAAATTTACACTCGTTTTCACAATCCACACAGTCTCACAGTGAAAGGTGGACTTATCTCGTAGGTCGTTATCATCGGAATTATCACGCAATGATAATTCCGATGTCATTGAGGTAGGTACCGCCACTATTTGAGCGAATAAACTTAGGTACTAAACATATCGCCGTAGGTACCTAGTTCAAAGAGTTCGCCGCGTCGCCTTTAAATACATAAACATATTCTACGAAAAGCGAATTCGGACTTTATTTTGTAAACGTAAACGGTTAAAAATTGAAATTTTACCTAACTAGGTATGATAAAATTATTCTGTGAAACGTATAGGCTGGTGCCCGACCGGACAATAGGAGCTATGTGCAACCGAATTTCACGGTTAATGTGTAAAAATAAGGTTTTAATTCGCTCCAATATTTTCATAGAAAAGCCGCCATTCAACTAATAATGAACTCTACATGCGACGCCGCACAGCTTACAATAACTTACTATAGCAAAAAGTGTCGTGACAACTTTTCGTAAGATTTTTTTCCGTCTAGCCCCCTTTCACAACGCGCGATAAGGAACTTCGTTCCAAAAAAAACAAAATAATATTAATATCTGCCAGATCTTTATAGTACCTGATTTTTTTTTAATCTTATGAACAATAATGAACATATTACGTTAACCCCAATTCAAAATGCGAATGTGGCGCCGCCAGAAAGTACTACGTAAAATATTATAAGGCTTTTTCAAAACCACATATTTCCTGGAAAAACTTTCGTGAAATCTTCGCGCTCCAATTTTTCTGCGATGTTATCGCGTTCTCACTCACTCGTTTGTTTTCAAGCTTTGCATTGGTTAAACCAAAAAAAATTCAATCAAGCTCGCGTTGTGGTTCGGCCGATGGGGTAGGGCGCTCTAAGTCAGTTAATTAATGTAGTATCACTAAAACTACGCTGACACTTTTTGGTACTTAATCATACTCGGTAAGGCTTTTTACCAGTGTGTTTACGAATCCCTTTTTACTAAAACTTTGCTGATTCAATATGTTTCGCACTTGAAGGGCTTTTCACCAGTGTGTATTACTGTAAAACTACACGGATATATACAGGTGTTTGGTAGATCGATGCAAAGCCGTAAAGAGGAGCTAGTATAGACTATTTACAACCATTTGAACCGAACTTGTCTTGCCGAAGTGTGACCAATTTTTTTTAGCAAAATTTTAATGTTTTTTTGATGACAAAACTTAAAATATTGCAGTTAGTTGCAAATAATGGCCAATTTGAAAGATATGTTATTTATTTTTTATTTTATTTGGTTAACATAATGCGTAAACAATCTAATACAAATAATTAGGGGATCTGTGTGATAGATAAGACAATTTTTTTACAGACATTTAAAGTCAAAGACATTTTTAAAGATTTCAGAAATCTGTTTTTAGATGGCATGAAAAAAAATCAGGGATGGTGCTTTTTTTGTTCAAACATTTTTAAAAACAGGTCTGGTTATTGTTCTTTCTTTCGAGGTATCAACTACGCGGATAGCTCACCAATTATTGAAATTAGGACCTACAAACCAAATTAAGGGAGAAAAGTAAATTTATTTGGCGAAATATTTAAAAGAAAATTATAATTAAAATCATTTATTATTCGTGTTCAAAATGTTCGCCGCAGTGTCTAACACCAACACGGGCCCGTTTTTACACTTCTATTGTTGTTATTTTTAACTTCATCTCCACTTTCATCGTTTTAAACGCTGAATTAATTGTCTCAATCAATTCTTCTTTCCTGTTTATTTCCACATTCGTATAAACTTCTTTGGCCCGACCCCACATGTAAAAGTCAAGTGGAGTCAGGTCGGGTGACTGAGCGGGCCAAGGAATTGGCCCGTCTCTGCCGATCTAGCTGATTAGGAAGCAATTATTTAAGTGCTCCCGTACATTTAATATCTAATGCGCTGAACAACCATCTCGTTGAAAGATGACTTCTCAGTCTCTAGCGAATATCGGGGCCTCGGATTCAGATGACTTGTCGGTGTCTAGCGAATACCAGATAATTTGTATGGCGAATCTAGCCATACAAATTATCCGGTAAGAAATGGGGCCCAATCCTATGTTTAAATTTCGAGCTATTTTTCTAGTGCTGGTATGTGGATAAGCTTGAAATGCCGCCAAGATATCTTCTTCGATGTTAGTATCATGTCTACCTGAATTGACGGGGAGTTACCCTCACATTCGGTACTCTACGATTAGGATAACGTTCTTGGTACATACGTCGTGCTAACGATCTATTGTCGTCTGCTCTGCCATACATAAAAACAATGTCTGCATATTCCTCGTTCGAGAAATTCATTCAAATAAATTAGAAAAAGTTAAATAAGTATACTAGATACTTATTTCACTGATTGGTCCGCATTTCTTCCCGGATAATTTGGATTTGGACAAGTCGTCTGAATTCGAGGCCCCGATATTCGCTAGAGAGACCGAGAAGTCATCTTTCAACAAGATGGTTGCTGAGCGCATTGGACATAAAAGGTATGGGAGCACTTAAATAATTGCTTCCTTAACAGTTCGATCGGCAGAGACGGGCCGATCCCTTGGCCCGCCCGGTCACCCGACCAGACTCCGCTTGACTTTTGCGAGTGAGGTTGGGCCAAGGAACTAGTTTATACAAATGTGGGAATAAACAGGAAAGAAGAATTGATTGAGATAATTAATTCAGCGTTTGAAACGATTAAAATGGAGATGAAGTTAAAAATAACAACAACAGAAGTGTGACGGCGGCGCATTTTAAACACGAAAAATAAATGATTTTAATTATAATTTTCTTTTAAATAATTCGCCTAAAAAATTTACTCTTCTCCCTCAATTTGGTTTGTAAGTCCTAATTTCAATAATTGAATCGCTTGTTTTCAAAACAGCACTTGTCTAAAACTGTGTTTTTACAGGAGGAACAAAAAACAAGATAGCAAAATATTTTTCAGGATGAACCATGATTATTGTCAATTGAGAACAAATAAAATATATATTTTTAATGATTAAGCAAATAAAATAATTAAAAAAAAAAAAATTTTAGTCTTTTTTTTATATTCAAAATTTTGGACATGTGCTGTTTGGAAAACAAAAGTGGACATGTGTTGTTTAGTCAGTAAATGTAATACTACTCATATTAATATTTTATTTTAAAATAATACAATTTGTAGGTAATTTATGAACCTTTATTTTTATTTTCATTTTACATTAAATTTTACATATAAAAGCAAGTTTTTAATCATCTTCATTGTCTACAAAATCGGTTTGTGTTGTTGGCCATGCCAATATTTCAGTATAAAAATCTTGATGAATATCAGGTATATAACTCATCAGCTTATTAATATCTTGAATTTTCTTTGAGTTTATGGGGTTAACACCCTCATATGCCTTTTTGTGTGGAAAACGTACTCTTTGGGCATAACGTAACTTAAATGTATTTTTTATAGGGTTGTTTATGAACTCATGTGCTTGAACAAGACCTGGCCTTTTGATTGCATGTCTAAATTCTTTGAAGGCATTTTAAAGGCATTGTATCCAATCTTAGCAGAGAAATAAATCACACGACAGGACAAGAGCGGCAAAAAACGATGAAGTTGACAAGTGTCAACTGTCAATGTCAGTGACTGATGTTTGTTTTCCATAGAGCCTAAGTCCCGGACTAAAGATGTTTGGAAACTAAACGCATTTTACGTAGCCTTTAGAAATCTGATAGAATGTATGGGACTAGTGTAGTATTGTTTCAAAAAAAATTGAACAGTACCGAAATAAGAGGGTTGCCGTTGAAAAAAAATTTTTGGAATTTTGGACAAGTGCTGTTTTGAAAACAAGCGATTCAATTGGTGAGCTATCCGTGTAGTTGATATCTCGAAAGTAAGAACAATAACCAAACATGTTTTTAAAAATGTTTGAACAAAAAAAGCACCAGCCTGATTTTTTTTCATGCCATCTAAAAACAGTTATCTGAAATCTTTAAAAATGTCTTTGACTTTAAATGTCTGTAAAAAAAAATAGTCTTAGCACACAGATCCCCTAATTATAATTTATTAGGTTGTTTACGCATTATGTTAACCAAATAAAATAAAAAACAAATGACATATCTTTCAAATTGGCCATTATTTGCAACTAACTGCATTATTTTGGGTTTTGTCACCAAAAATCATTAAAATTTTGCTAAAAAAAAAATTGGTCGCACTTCGGCTAAGAAAAGTTCGGTTCAAATGGTTGTAAATAGTCTATACTAGCTCCGCTTTCCGGCTTTGCATCGATCTACCAAACATGTTTCATGTCACAAATGTGTTTACGAATATAATTACACTGACATATTTTTTTTTTTTTTTTTTTTTTTTTTTTTTTTTTTTTTTTTTTTTTTTTTACCAGTGTGTACGAAAATGTTTTACTAAGGTACTCTTATTACTACAACTATACTGACATTTCACATTTATAAGGCTTTTCATTCACCAGTGTGTGTACGAGTATGTCTTACTAAATTACCCTTTAATCCAAAACTATGCTGACATATTTTACATTTATAAGGCTTTTCACCAGTGTGTGTACGCATATGTTTTACTAAACTACCTTTTTTATTAAAACCATGTTGACATATTTCACACTTGAATGGTACATCACCCGTGTGCTTCCGAAAATGACATTTTAAATAATTCTTTGTCGTATAACTACGCTGACATATATCACACTTGAAGGGCTTTTCACCAGTGTGTGTACGAGTATGTGTTACTAATCTACCCTTGTCACTAAAACTATGCTGACATATTTTACATTTATAAGGCTTTTCACCAGTGTGTGTACGAATATGAATGACTAAACTACCCTTTACACTAAAACTTTGCTGACATGTTTCACACTTGAAGGGCTTTTCACCAGTGTGTGTACGAGTATGTGTTACTAAATAACTCTTTCGACTAAAACTATGCTGACATATTTCACATTTATAAGGCTTTTCACCGGTGTGTTTACGAATATGAATGACTAAACGACATTTTTCAATGAAAGTACACTGACATATTTCACATTTATAAGGCTTTTCACCAGTGTGTGTACGAGTATGTGTTACTAATCTACCCTTGTCACTAAAACTATGCTGACATATTTTACATTTATAAGGCTTTTCACCAGTGTGTGTACGAATATGAATGACTAAACTACCCTTTACACTAAAACTTTGCTGACATGTTTCACACTTGAAGGGCTTTTCACCAGTGTGTGTACGAGTATGTGTTACTAAATAACTCTTTCGACTAAAACTATGCTGACATATTTCACATTTATAAGGCTTTTCACCGGTGTGTTTACGAATATGAATAACTAAAAGACATTTTTGACTGAAAGTACACTGACATATTTCACATTTATAAGGCTTTTCACCAGTGTGTGTACGAATATGTTTTACTAAAGTACCCTTTTCACTAAAACTATGCTGACATATTTCACATTTATAAGGCTTTTCACCGGTGTGTTTACGAATATGAATAACTAAAAGACATTTTTGACTGAAAGTACACTGACATATTTCACATTTATAAGGCTTTTCACCAGTGTGTGTACGAATATGAATGACTAAACTACCCTTTACACTAAAACTTTGCTGACATGTTTCACACTTGAAGGGCTTTTCACCAGTGTGTGTACGAGTATGTGTTACTAAATAACTCTTTCGACTAAAACTATGCTGACATATTTCACATTTATAAGGCTTTTCACCGGTGTGTTTACGAATATGAATGACTAAACGACATTTTTCAATGAAAGTACACTGACATATTTCACATTTATAAGGCTTTTCACCAGTGTGTGTACGAGTATGTGTTACTAATCTACCCTTGTCACTAAAACTATGCTGACATATTTTACATTTATAAGGCTTTTCACCAGTGTGTGTACGAATATGAATGACTAAACTACCCTTTACACTAAAACTTTGCTGACATGTTTCACACTTGAAGGGCTTTTCACCAGTGTGTGTACGAGTATGTGTTACTAAATAACTCTTTCGACTAAAACTATGCTGACATATTTCACATTTATAAGGCTTTTCACCGGTGTGTTTACGAATATGAATAACTAAAAGACATTTTTGACTGAAAGTACACTGACATATTTCACATTTATAAGGCTTTTCACCAGTGTGTGTACGAATATGTTTTACTAAAGTACCCTTTTCACTAAAACTATGCTGACATATTTCACATTTATAAGGCTTTTCACCGGTGTGTTTACGAATATGAATAACTAAAAGACATTTTTGACTGAAAGTACACTGACATATTTCACATTTATAAGGCTTTTCACCAGTGTGTGTTCGAGTATGTGTTACTAAATTACCCTTTGAACTAAAACTATGCTGACAAATTTCACATTTATAAGGCTTTTCACCAGTGTGTTTACGAATATGAATGACTAAACTACCCTTTTCACTAAAACTACGCTGACATATATCACACTTGTAAGGTTTTTCACCAGTGTCTGTACGATTATGTTGTTTTATTTTTTTTAATTGATTTAGTCTACGCTGATCACATTTGACAGGTTCTTTGGATTTTGAAACCGGCTTAACTGTACCACCTTGAGTATTCCCGATTATGTTTGAGTCTGATAGTTCATTCTTTGTTTCTTTGTTTGTAATTGTGTCTTCAAGTTTTGTTCTTCGTAAGTCAAGCTTTTGTATCTTCACAACGGGCACCCCTGTGGTAATAAATCTCATAAGTACATTGTTCAATGAAGATTGGAGGATGCACATTAGTAACAAATACAATAAAAGAGGTTTGAATAATTCACACTAGTGTCAAAAAGGAACGCAAAAAATACACTTTACCACTTGCGGCCCTTAGGGCTAAGAACTTTGAGGTCGCTCTTGGTTTTAAAAAAACTCTTTTCCAAGATCTGTTGGACCTTCAGCTGCAGCTGCTGGACCCGAGCGGCAACCGCAGAACTCAACGCCGCGCCGGGGGATCTGGGAGGCAGGGCACTGGGCAGGGACGATCCCGCCCCGCGACCAGTCGTGTTTGAGGAGACTCCTAAGCCAGTGCCTCGGAGCAACCCAAGACCCGCGGAACCTCAGCCATGCACCTCCAAAGGGCTTCGTGAATCGCGGGAGCATGGCACTGGGAGAGCTCGGCCGTGAGAGTCAATATGGTTGGTGTACCACACCGAATTAAATTATACCCCGAAAAAAAAAATTCCCTAAAACGTACTATTTTGTACCTAGCTCTAAAAAATCTGTACCTCTTTCAGAACGAAATTATTTCGAAATTAAGGTACACCCGCGATACTGACATCAAGATGGCGGGTGTTCTATATTATATTATTATTTAACCATTACTCATAAAATATAATAACACCAAAAAAACGTACCTAGAACGTACCTCAAGTAAAAAAAAACACAGTCTTGTGTATAAGTAAACACGATAATATTTCCACTAGAGGCACTTGTTTAATTGATATCTCACAACGTCACAGCCTTACGCGACTAGTTCCTGAGAAATAAAACAACCGTGTCTTGAGTACACAGTCTTGTGTATAAGTAAACACGATACCAACTGATCAAGTGTGTGTGTGTGTTTTTTTTACTAGAGGTACTTTCTAGGTACATTTTTTTGGTGTTATTATATTTTATAACTTTTTCAATATTTCATGATAATTATTATCATAAAATATCGAAAAAGTTATTATTTATGCATTTATATTTCACGGATATTTTTAATTGCACACGACTAATTATATTAATAAGTTATTAGCAACCGTCCGCAACTAGCTTCGTAAATGCACATTCATGATAAAGTAAGATGCGGGTATTATATAGGTAGTTGTTAAACTATTAGCAATTTGCACTTTGTTTCCTGATTAATCATACGAGATTCATAGTTAAATAAATGTTATTTATGTTCGCAGATAAATTTATTATCTTGCGATCATAAAGAATTACCACTATAAAACGCAGAAAAAAAAATTGATTTAATCGAACAGATATATTCAAGTACCGTGCACAACTTCTTCAAACAATATTTTTAAAAAACTTGCATTAATCATACATTGTTTTCGTCTAATGCGAATGCAATATAGGTTTTATTTTTGATAATATTTTGATCGATATATTACCGGTAATCTGTATAATCCGGTATTCTATACAATACCCAGGCAATGCAATTTAAAGAAGCAGAATTGCCTCATTCATGTCCAGGGTTGGTATGTGTAGAAACAGTATAGTTAAGGAACTTGCTGACAGGATGTATGCTACCAAGACCTACAAGCGGTGGTTGGATATAGCCGCGTAAAGTATATGTCTATATCTTATTATTTTTTGTTTTCATAGATGTATTGACAAGGTACCATCATTATGTTAATTTCCTTAAACAGTTCCCTTAGAGAATCGCTCATACGGAGATTGTAAATGGCTCTGATGGCTCTTTTCTGCAGAATAAAAAATAGACTCGATGTCTGCAGCTCGTCCCTACAGTAAAATACCGTAAGACATTAACACACACATTGAAAATAACTAAAGTAGACCAGTCTCGCGGCATCCACATCAATAAATTGCCGGATTTTTCTGACAGCATATGCTGCCGAGCTTAGCCGTCCAGCGAGAGATGTTAAATGAGGAACCCATTGTAGCCTTGAGTCGAGCGTAATCCCCAGGAAAACAGTTTTATCAACGAATTCCAGCTTCTCATTATTCAATACTATGTCACAGTCATTACTTTTGACATTTGGTAAAGTAAATCTGATGCACTTACTTTTTTTTTCATTCAATACTAAATTATTCGCCGTGAACCAATTTTGGACTTGCAGTAAGGCGCTATTTATGTGGTCTAGGTTCTGGGCTCGTCTGTCTATCGTAAATATTAAAGAAGTGTCATCAGCAAATAACACCATTTGTGGTTGGTTTTTCAACAGATGAAGAAGATCATTAATATACACTATAAAGAGGAAAGGACCCAAAATTGAGCCTTGTGGAACCCCCATTTCTACCTTTAAACCATGTGAATTCACCCCATTTATTTGGACTTGCTGCTGCCTATTAATCAAATAAGATTTTACTAAAACTAAGCGCAAGTCTACCAAGTCCGTAATGCTCAAATTTCAAAAGTAGTGTGTCATGATTTACGCAATCAAATTGCCTTGGAGAGGTCACAAAAAAATCCTATGGCATCTTGCGCCTCTTCCCACGCAGTAAATATGTGTTTTAATAAAGTGACACCAGCGTCAGTTGTACAACGTCCTTTGGTGAAACCATACTGTTGATCGTGTAAAATGCCATTAGTGTTGAAATGATTAAGCATCTGATTAAGCATAATCCTTTCAAAAACCTTGCTGAAAGCCGGCAGCACGGACACGGGTCTATAATTATTAGTGTCTTTACTGTCACCGGATTTGAAAAGAGGTATAACCATACTAAACTTCATTAGGTCCGGGAAAACTCCTTGGTCTACGCACATATTAAATATTAAAGCCAAATAAGGCGCTATTGTCTCAAATATAGATGTACAAACTTTAATAGACATACCCCACAGATCCTTATCTTGATTTGCCGAAAAGCTTTTAAAACTGTCACGGGGTTAATATGTTTAAATTGAAATTCTCCCGGGCAGCCTGGTACGTTCGCTTTTAAAAAGGGAATTGAAATGCCAGGTGAGGAATTTAAAGCTTCCATGGTTTTAATTGGAATGTTGGTAAAGAACTTCACAAATTCATGCGCTACTTCTATGTTAGAGCTTAGGGGACCACGTGATGTCTCTAATGTATACTCAGTGTTACGAACTTTTTTTCTGCTAGTCTCGTTAACCGTCGACGCGGCACTATCTGTTAGAAAAATTGTTAATTCGTCCGAACATAAATACGTCATTGGGATCTTTCTCGATATCTCAGGGGCTTTTGATAACGCATGGTGGCCTATGCTACTACTTAAGATGAAAACCCGTGGTTGTTACAGAAACATCCATACTCTTGTTTACTCGTACTTTTTAAACGGCTCCGCGAAGCTCAAACTTGGACATCATTATATGTCGAAGGCTCTAACCATGGGATGTCCTCAAGGTTCAGTTATCAGTCCATATTTATGGAATTTAGGTTTTGATGATTTGCTTGCGATTCCACTTCCTTGCGGTTGTTCATTAACCGGTTACGCGGACGATGTCCTTCTGCTTATTCAGGCAAGTACCCGGGCCGAGCTAGAGAATTTGGCTGACACATGCCTTCGTTTAATATCTCAGTGGGGCGACCGAAACCGTCTAACCTTTGCACCTCACAAAACCTATCAACTTATTTTAAAAGGTAATCTTAAATCATGGCCTAGTATTAAATTTAATAACGTTCCCGTTAAAAGAAAACAATCAGTGTGCTACCTTGGTATGGTCTTAGAGATTTTTTTTTCATTCATTGACCACATAAAAACAGTTGGTGTAAAAGCTAAAAAGAACTTTTATGCCTTGAGGAGTATATCTAAAGCCACTCGGGGTCTATCATTTTTAACTTTAAAAACGATTTATGGGGCTACCTATTTGGGATGTATGTGCTACGGAGCACCTATTTGGGCTGATAGGGCCACCATAAGGACAGTACGACGTAAATTGCTTCAAAGTCAACGTTTGGCTTTAATATTTTTATGTAAAGCATATAGGACCGTTAGTACTGAAGCCCTTTCGGTTCTAGCAGGCGTGCTTCCAGTTGATCTTGAGGTGCAACGACGTGCTGCAATGTACTATTCCGCGCGAGAGACCATGGACGCAAACTTTTTAATTCAACGTGACCGCGCTAAGATCTCTAGATTATGTAAACCACAGACTGACGCCTGGGAGGAACTTTTATCCGAGTGGCAGTGTAGGTGGGATGATTCTAGCAAGTGCCGTCACCTTCATCAGTTTTTTCCATCCGTTCGTGAGCGGCTGGCCAGGACATGGCTGGAGGTGGACCATTGTGTTGCCCAATTTCTAACAGATCATGGCAACTTTAAAAGTAAATTATTTTCTTTCAAGCTTGTTGTTTCGCCTTTGTGTCAATGTTCTACATCTGACTGTGAATACGAACAATCTGCACATCATATCTTATGGGAGTGTATTCTTTGGCAGAAAGAACGCAATGTTATGTTGGATAGTGGACAGGCTACATCCGGAGCAGTTTATTATGGGGACCTTGTGGCTAATTTCCGTGCGTTCAAGCGATTTTGCCATACCTATTATTGGAATCAGCTCAGTTTTTAGGGCCCAATAATTATGTCAATTATAATCCGTGGTGCTTAGCAACTGGGTTTCTCCCAGTTGTAAACATCCCTTTGTGCCTATTGGCCTAGTTCTGTTCTGTCTCCTGCTTGATTTGGAGGGAAGTGGAAAATATGTTTTTCTTACTCCTCCGCTGTTCTTTTCTGATTAATTTCGTTGCGGGATCCAAGACAGTTGAATCGTTTCTCTGGGACTCGTCGAGCTTCATTGCTCTGGCGCTTTTCTGGTGATCGCCACTGTTGATTCTGGCTTACAGGAGTTACAGTGGTTAGGAAATAGTGTGGCGGCCTCGTCCCAAAAAAAAACAAAAAAAAATTTGAATTTCTCAGTGCATTGAGGAATTCTGAACTTGTCAATACTCGGAGTTTCTCTGAGGAATAGTATTCTATTTGATTTTATTTGGGAAAAGAAACGGTTACACATTACAATATTATGGTAAAGAACTTAACTCTCGAACGACGTGCGTTATAAATAACATTGAATAGAGAGAATGATTAAATATAAAATAAAAATAAACTGAAACATACACAAGTAAAAATAACAAGAGAAAGAAGATATAATAGAGTATTAAAAATAGAAGTTATGATTTTAATATTGCTATTTACTTAATTCTGCTGTTCATATTAAACGCAATACTTACTTTTAAATTTTCCAGCGAAAACAGCAAAAAACTCGATATCCCGGAAAATCTAATTAAACTTCCTACATCCTAGGACGCCTGCAAGGCCCGCCGATTTGAAGCCGGAGTCGACGGCCTGCACTGTCCTGAAACACCAGCGACCCACACCCTGCCTGCACCTTCCTG
The DNA here is from genome assembly GCA_947361185.1 of Charanyca ferruginea. Lineage (NCBI taxonomy): Eukaryota > Metazoa > Arthropoda > Insecta > Lepidoptera > Noctuidae > Charanyca > Charanyca ferruginea. Next base: position 2,219,993 of record OX376081.1, on the reverse strand, counting down.
CCGGACTTTTCTGTCTACATCACCTGTCGTCATCTCAAGAGTCTCCATCGTCGACCCGTCTACATCATTCATTAATCCACTTCACTACCTACACCACAAATATAGATATCTATATCTGTGACCTACACCTACCTACACATTCTGCACAACTCATCTTCAATAGACTTTCATTTTTTATATATTATTTTTTTGTAAATTTTATACACATTTATACCTTTATACCTTAAACATTTATTTTTATCTGCCGCTTCACGACAAGCTGCAGAGTTTGGTGGTGATCTTTAACCAAAACAAGCGGAGATCACAATAGATCAGCTCTGGTCACAGTGATACCATAGCCGCATAAAGATAATAAAAAAAATATAAGAAATACAATGTCCTATGAAGAATGGGGGACGCATATTAATGAAAAACTTAAGAGGTATGAGTCACACTAAAACCAAAAAGGATTCTGATGATACTAAGGATTACACCCTAATCATGAAACAAGTGTTGTTGATTCATTCAGTTAATTAACTACCTCATACTTACTGTGCGTCTCACTGACTCTTGGTTTCTTCATAGGTACTTCTTGTTCTTCTTCGACTTCAGTTTTCAACTGCATTAATGGTACATCTTCTTCAGAGTCAGCTTCTGAAGGGCACTGTGGTATAACTTCTACATCTGAATAGCTATTGTGTAGATTTTCCTGTTCTAGCTCTGAAAATAAACAAGAAGCAATACTCATTCAATATTCATATTTTACTATGCTAGTGTGCAATATGTTTATAGAGTTTTAAAACCTTTTATGGTCAATAAATAATACACTTATTTCGATTAATGTCATTTAGTATATCATTAAAAACTAATAATATGTAAGAATTTAAAGGTGAGTACATATTATTCAATTATCTTATTATTTTATCTTCCCAAAAACATACCATTACTTAGATGTTCCTCCTTTGGCTCAATAATATCATCTTGTGTCTCACAATCAGCTGGTAGTTCTTCTTTGATAGCAACTCTTTCTGTTCTACATTCATCAACTATACTGATATGCTCCATTGGACTGTTAATAAACCCACCGAAAAACTTTGGTGTGTGGTTTATTAAAAGTTGAGGCTGTAAAAGTTGATTGATGTGTTCAGTATATGCTGATGATCAGTTCCATGAGCACAAACATTTTCATCATAACATAGTACAAAAAACTGCTTCTCAATACTAAACTAGGTCCTACACTACTGCATAGTTTACCTACATAGTTTAAGTTTATATGGAATAATAGTGCAGAAAATTAAAACAAAAATTAATAAACATTTACTGTTGAATTCGATGATTACTTTTGCACAAAATATTCATCCGATAACAATCCGATCCGAGGGCGTGTCATAAGCACTTAAATTTGGCTAGCATAATTAATAAAATCAAATAAACTAATCAACTTAAACATTGACATTGTGATAAAAAAAAAACTTAGTAAGTATTAAGTAACGCAATTTCTCCGAGTCCGCTAGATACTTAAAAAAAAAAACAAGTTGAATGTAGTACAAAAAGTATAATAACTATAAAGGGCTTATTCCAGAAATCCCCACCGACAAATCCCCACCAGTGGGGATTGTTATACTTTTTTCCAGAAATCCCCACTAGATAAATAAAGTCAGCCTAGTGGGGATTTTTGGAAAAATAAATTACAATCCCCACCAAATGTTGTTATTTCTAAATGATTAAACACTAGCTGACCCGACAGACGTTGTCCTGTCCCTATCTACCTACTTACCTGCCTATTTAACCTACCCTACACCAACCCTACACCTACCTTACACCTACCCTACACCTACCCTACACCAACCCTACACCTACCCTACACCTACCCTACACCTACCCTACACCTACCCTACACCTACCCTACACCTACCCTACACCTACCCTACACCTACCCTACACCTACCCTACACCTACCCTACACCTACCCTACACCTACCCTACACCTACCCTACACCTACCCTACACCTACCCTACACCTACCCTACACCTACCCTACACCTACCCTACACCTACCCTACACCTACCCTACACCTACCCTACACCTACCCTACACCTACCCTACACCTACCCTACACCTACCCTACACCTACCCTACACCTACCCTACACCTACCCTACACCTACCCTACAACTACCCTATCTTTCAAGTTGGATCAAACTGCACACGGTGTACAAATTTCATTAAAATCGCTTCAGTAGTTTAGGAGTCCATCGCGGACAAACATCGTGACAGGAGATTTATATATATTAGAAGATTGTTAGGCATTTTAATATTTTTTGGTAGTGAGGGTACCTGAGTACTATAAAAGCGCGTGCTCGATAAGATTCAGGTTCACTTGTTGCTGAGTCGTCGGACAGTAAGGGTTTGGTACCTACACTACCTTACAGTGAGTTTGTTCCATATATTGTGTACTTGTGTGTTTCTTGGTATAAATGCTAACGGATATTTGTGTTCGCTCGAATATTGAAATATTGTTAGAACTAAGTCTATTTTGGAATAAATTACTTAGTCTTAGGTTGTTTATAATTGTCTTTTTTTAATGTTTTCCCCTTCTGGTTTCTAATAATAATATATATATATATATATATATATATATACATTGTTTGGATTGAAACGAAAATCAAAAATATTTACTAGAGTTGACAACATTCAAACATAAATTATTTAAATATATAGGATCACATGAATCGCGATTGTAAATTTATCTTATTCTTTCCAAAAAAAAGTGGCACTGTACTAATGCTGCCATCAATTAACTGTAGTTGAGCATCTGAACTGGTCTTTTTCTTTGCTTTTTTATGACTGTGAGTTCCGACAGTGACTTTCGTTCGACAGCGTCTATCTAGTAAATATTTTAGATTTTCGTTTAAATCCAAACAATTTATAATTAATGTTGATAATAATATTGACATAATTACTTACTTATCTAATTATACGTGTAGGGACACAAGTAAGTACGTATGGTAGAGTGCATGGTAAGCGAAAATGTATGTGAGCGAGAAGTGTGGGCGAACGGGCAGAGACTGCGCACTGGCCCAAGTGAACGGGTCTCTCACGGGGTTTAAACGCGGAAATAAATTCCGTATACAAAATCAGTCTTTCTGTTGAACCCGAGACCCCAGGGCCAGACGAAGCAGTGTTCATAAATAGCGCTTAGCATATTCGTAAACCCACGAAACTTAAACACTTTCGTTTATTTAACTAGTGGGGATTTCTGGAAAAAAAATATAACAATCCCCACTGGTGGGGATTTGTCGGTGGGGATTTCTGGAATAAACCCTTTAAAGTTATAGTAATACAATTATGCAAACCAAAAAAATGATGCGAACCGTAAATAGTTTTTCGCTTTTTCGTTTAATAACAAAATAATTATTTATTCTCGTTTCTATGACGGTAGAGACTTACATTTTTTACACTGTATAATATTTCAAACCAGCAATTAGCTTGTATTTGACATGAGACTGACATTTGCTTTATTTAAGAAATCTAATCTTATTGTGAACGGAGTATAGGTGCTTAAAGCAACGTAACATTTATAAACATAGAGCAAGAGGGGTTCTTTGAGGAACAGAAGGTCAAGGCCTGCCGGGGAGCGGTGAATGCGTAGGCGACCCGCACCCCGGGCCATAGACAGAGGTGGAACACCGCAGTGGTTTTAGCCTTGAGCCTTGTTTAGGTATGAGTCCGGCATGCTCCTCCATCACCCCCACGATGGAGGAAATCCATGAGGATTTTCACCGCGCAACAAAGAAAAAGGTAATTAAAGCAAAGTAAAAGGCCAAAAAACACATTTTATTTTTTTCCATTAATAGTTTTTTTTAGTGTCGGGATTTCTAATTTAGTACATACTTTTATTTTATGTAACATCTTTATTATCTGATCTTTATCAGTCATAGCTAAGCAACTTCTCTGAAAAATCTGCTACCTATAAAAAAACTATTCAAATCAGTCACAAACTGACACACTGACAGACCCTCTGTTATCACGGGGAGTAAAGAGTTCACCTCAAAATTCAATATACATTAAATTTTTTTGAAGTGGTTTTGTTTGGGGAGTTACCACCAGGGACGTTCACCCACGCTTTTTCTTGGGCAGTAGAATACCCGCAGACAGGTAAATAGCTAAACTAGAAGTTATGACAATATATCTGCATTCAAAATTCCTCACCTCATAATTCTTCTTCAACATCTGGGCGAACAGTACTTCAGCTTCCAGACATTGTCTTTGGAATCGGGCGCATTGCTTTAGTTTAGTGCAGCAGAAGGAACAAAGTAACATCGGTCTGCCATCTTCAGTTACAAACTGCAATAGTACTTTTCTTCAACTACCTTTTTGTGTTTGCAAATAATATACTTTCTTTTAAGAACAACTTATTCAGAACTGTTTAAGAAACAACTGACATTAATATTAAATAAAAATTATTTTCCATATCAGATTATTTAGCAGATAAATCGTAATCTTTTAGAATTATTAGTCCAAGAAATATATTTAATTATGTAAGATTATTTTTACATGTCCAATGGCAGGATGCCATGATTACCAGGCCCATATTCAGTACTTAAGAACTCATAGTAATTACCTACATTTAGTGCTTACTAATAAATCTATTTCTATTTCCAATCCAATGAATATGATAAAAAATAACACTTGTGACCGAATTGTTGTCAAGGCGGTTAATAAATAAATACATAGAAGATGTATTATATTATACGAGTGTATACTCATAATATTAAGCAAGATTACAGTACAGTTTACACATAATCTTGTGATTAAGAAATTGCAAACTTATAGTACATATTTATCAACTTACCGGAACATCAGTCAGCTTCTCGTAGAGGTCCTGTAGGGTCTTGTTGACAACTACATACATGTGAACATCCTGCACCAAACATATTCTACACATGGCGCGCTCTTCCATCTTCATCTTCTCTTAGGTTATTTAGTACAAGTTTATATTTATTTATAACTATGTAACAACTGATGCAGCTTGGCTTGTAATATTATCACATAGGTATGCATGGGTACAGCTGTCTGAGTTTGAATAATGTTTTCATATAGATATTGTAGTGCTAATTAGCCGCCCCTAAGACGACCCACTGACCGGGATTTTAGTGAGCAACAAGGGGTTTCACGAGGATATATAAACGTAGCAGCAGCTATTAACTTTCATCAACTTCAACTCTTCATCAACACCTCCAATGGTAGAGGAGAGAGCCTCCACAATTTGCCAATATCACCTAAGTACTACGGTAGACGATGCAGGTAGTAGCAAAAGCCAACCTTTTGTAGTGATCAAAAAGTATTATAACTTTGTATTTATTGAATTGATAATCGTAAATCGGGTAATAAATAATTTCGATCGACTTCTGCAATTGTTTTCAGTAATTTGACATTGACAAATTGACAATTGACATTGACAGTTCAAAAAAAATAATAGTAATAGTGTTGGTACTGGGGGTAGTGAACAATTTTGCGTAAAGAACAAATAATAAAAAATGTCAACATTACATCAAACGCGTAGCGTATCAAAAATGAAACACTAATTTTAAACTCCACTGTCAGCTACAAATGTTATTAACGTCAAAGTTGGCTGTATGTTTTGAAGTTTCCTAAGCCTGTACTTACGACAGAAAAAAAAAATAACAGCTTTCAAAATGAAACGCGAACAAAACTGACAGTTTTTTTTTTACCAACGGACGATTTTGGCGCGACTGGTAATTGTTAAAATTTTTGAGCGACGATAAAAATAAGTTTGTGTGAAGTTTTCTCTTTACAAAAAATATTTTGTATTGGTAAGTAGTTATATTTCTCGTTTATTATTTTACAATTTATTATTTTGTTTGAATTTGGCTGTTTTTGTCCAATAATTCATGTGTTTCGAAAATGCTATAGTATGCAGTAACGACATAAAAATACTTATACATTTTTATCATATGCGGTAATTTTTTGATGGTTGGGTATTTGTGCATGGTTTTTATTTGATTTTTAGAGTGATGGGTGCAAAACGTTGCAAGGACAATGATATAGAGGATATTCTTCGAAGATTGAAAGACTGTGTTATCGGAAGATGATTACGAGTCCGATGGAGACGAGTTACTAGACTTATGTCCTTCAAAAGAAGAACTACATATTTCAGGTGCTAGAAGGAGATGACCCGCCCGATGATAATATTAGTAGGTAGTAACATCTCAGATCCTCCTATCTATACTTCTATACTACATTTATACTACCTAATATTATAAAGCTGAAGAGTTTGTTTGTTTGGTTGAACGCGCCAATCTCACGATCTATTGGTTTGAATTGAAAAATTATTTTCGTGTTGGATAGTCCATTTATCGAAGAAGGATAAAGGTCCATGCGAAGCCGGGCCGGGTCGCTAGTTGTATATACTAATGATAGTAATGACAACTCGGCTCCTTCTGAAACAAACCAGCACATTCCAGCGACTAACAACCGACAGCTAATATGCAAAGCTTTCAGTTTTAAGAGAACAAGACTAAGAGGACAATATTCCCTTTTGTTCAGTCTCAAACCTAGAAACACCCTATCAATTTTTTTTCCTACTTTTTCACATACAACATTATTATTCAATACAGCGTCCAAAAAAATCCAGCTCGACCGGACAGTATTTAGGGATACCTAGGTACATTACATTTATGTAGGATTGTAAGTGTTTCGATAGCCAAATATACGGTCCTATTGGTCTACAAAATTTGGATTTGCCCCTACATCTGAAACCATGTCTCTAAACAGATTTGAAAAGATTAGTTGGCCATGAACTCATTAGAACAGATTCACGAAGGCGTTGTCAATTTCCTGATTGTAAGCTTTTGAGTCTTCTACAATGCTTCAAAGAGTTAAAAAATGGCGGCAATGGTGGAATGGTGTAAATCTGTTAAAAATATAATTCTAACTGTTATTCCTTGTTTCGTATCATTATAACACCTTCATTTATCTGTTCCGTGACCTTCATAATAAATAAATACACGTATAATAGTAAAACCAGTAACTTTGAATTTGGTAAAACACAAGAAATTGCACTTTAAATTGCAACACACAACAAAAAACAATCATGACGTTAAGCTGTCATTTTGATTGAATAATGACGTTTGACATTTATAATTCTGATTTTGTACGTGGATTTGTGCACAACCAGGTAAACAGATGGAAAATAAATGATGTTGAATTAAAAAAAAACGAATGGAAGGTTGTTAAAAAGAACTCCAAAAACTAGAAACAAAACGAGACGAAAGCACAGAACATACGGACGAAAGTGACACTGTTGTAATACTGACAGCTGACAGTTCTCTTTCTATGATCTATGGTCGATCTATGGTTTATAGAGTAGCTAAATCTGAGTGACGCCATGTTGAAAATCCATAAAAATAATTGTTAAATATCAATTTACTACCACAACAGTATAAATTGAAATGAATTATCTGTATTTTTCCCGGATTCTAAGGATTTTTCTCTTTTTTTTGAAGTGGTGTACATAGACTGGGCCCCATATGAAACATGTCCTTTGACCCCCTTCCTGTTGACGGATTTATCTGAAATTTGTTATGCACCTTTAGTATTAGTATAATTTAATAAATTCGGTATCATTGTAAATCCAAGATGGCCGCCACTACTAAATGGCGGATTACATTATATTATTTTATCACTACTTCCTCAATTTATGTATCAATGAAAGGGCTTGATTAGTAAAATAGAGTTCGTTATGAAAAGCTAACATGGCCATCAACAAAATGGCAGGTTCATTTTTCTTTTCACAACCCTTTAATATGGGGATGTAAGCTATGACAAATGTAAAATATACTTAACAAAATTCAAAACTTAAAATAAAAAATGAGCAAAAAATGTTTAAGTTATACGGTTTAATTGAAAATAAAGATTAAAATGACATAGTCAATGTAGTACCTACTTAAGGCGATTAGACTCGTCAATGGCCTTGGAGTTCTAGCGCGGTTTACACACACACCAGCGCTTGCTACGTACGCAGTAGTACGCATCCCTGTCCCGCTTACTCCGATCACAGAATATATGCGGACAACAGACACGCACGCCCGACCTTACGTACGTTGCTGCCTACGTTTGGATAATATTTAATTCATTTATTTAGAAATGGATAGTTTCACTGTAGGTAATAATGAAACAATACGGAAGTAGATACTTGTATATTTCAAAATAAATAGGAATTGAGTAATTAAATGGCCCATAAATATTCAGATTAAATGTGTTGCTATTTTGAGTACCAAAACTACGAAATTAAAGTAAAAAAAAACCCAAAAATCTTGCTATAGTTGGACTTTGGTTATGCTGGCACTTCACATGGCATATATTTGCAAATATTCGCCTTATTTGGATAATACAAAATGAACCCTAGGCTTATTGAAATAAAGTCGATTTTGTATTATCCAAATATGCTGAATATTTGCACAAATACGCCATGTGAAGTGCCAGCATTATATGAGTTAATTATTGATAATTCCACTAGGTAATCACAAATTCTTACGACAAATAAACTTTTTTTGCAAATAAATACAACCGCTTTAAAAAAACTAAAAAGTGATAAATAACGTCAGAAAACATAGGTAAGTATGACTTCAGTCTTGGAAGTCGACGGCTTTGGTTCTGTTTGTTGTTTTGTATTGCCACCGACTTTCGAAACTAAAGTCATGCGTTCTGTGCAGCTGTGCTAAAGGTATATTACCTATCACTTTTTAGATTTTGAAGGCGGTTATCTTTTTAGCACCTACTTCCTTTCATTCAAATCCGCTAAGAAATGGTGAAAGTAAATAACCTAACCAGCAAATGTATTTCTATGAGGAGTCCATATGGTTAGTTGACCATGGATAGGTATTTAACTATCCAGTAATTATGTTTGGTTTTCAGACAGTACTTACAAGTTTTCTATTTGGTTACAGTTAACCAAACGACACCCCCTGTCGGCGACGAGATCCACGAACAACAATAATGTATGTAATATAGGGCGCTAATTAGATTTAAATGTTTGTTATTTTTCTTATAAGGTTCTAATTAGTATATAAGGGTGTATTTACGTAATATTTTAGCGATTCATTCTAATAAGACTGGTTATTTGATAAAGTAAAAGTTTGATCTCAAGTAACTTTGTCCAAATAATTACGTAACTTGAAAAAGTGATTTTTTGTTTGTGTACATAGCGATTTGATTTTAGTCTTAAAAGTTAGATATTGATTTAAAAATGTATATACAAAAGGTTTCATAAGGATAGAACTTACCAATTTAAAGTTATAGCAAAAAATGTAAAGTGAAAATTGCGAATCACACATTTTTACGAGTTTTTGTTCTAGGATTTTTTTATTACGTTATTAAATAGTTAAGATTGGTGTTTTATTTTATTAATTAGGTTCATAATTAGTTAATAAGATAAAAATTGTAAGGATTTATTGAAATAAATAAATAAAATAAGGGGTCCAAAGTTTTCGGCTAAGGGAAAATTGACGAGCAAAACAGGCCCAAATTACGCAGACCTCTGTCCGGTAAGGCAGGCCGGTATATAAGGCGAGCCATTTTTCGGTTCGAGTCAGTCGCAGCTCAGCCGTTGAAGAGGCAACATCAAGAAAAGGGAAGCAAGCCGAAAACTGCGGACAAGAAAGGTTCAAGAAGAATATCTGCGTTTTATTTGTTATTATTTGCCTGCGCCGCCTCTTCAACTCCCCGTCTCTCCCGTGGTCCTTGTGGGTGGTGCCCACGAACACATACGCATTCAGGGGTGCGTGGTGACATACGTCACCAGCAAATAGGCTTGTTCTTACTCGGTCACTAAACGGAACATTCCGTACTAGTACATTCGTTCATATGTACTAGTTCGTTATTCTAGTACAGTAGTTCATTTAGTACACTGATTTTGTAATGACATTTCAGCACATTATTTGAAGGTTTATTTTAGCTCATTGATATAAATCTAATATCTGTAAACGAGCAGTTCTTGTATAAATATACATACCTACATAATCTGAATCTCGGAAACGGCTCCAACGATTTTCATGAAATTTAGTATGCAAGGGGTTTCGGGGGCGATATATCGATCTAGCTAGGTTTCATTTTTTAAAATCACGTTATTCTCAAAAGAAAATTAAAAATACCGAGGAAAGCTCGGTCGCCCAGGTATTATTTTTATAACGCAAAAAGAAATTGATGGATGCTTATTTTTCATGTAGCGATTTAAATTGCTTATAGAACCACTTTTTATACTAAGAATTTCAATGTTCAATGTGTGTGTGTGTGTTGTTCAATGTTCATGTATTTTAGCCCAACGCCACAACGCTAAGTATTATTTAAATTGATTTATTCCTCTTTACTTAACTGAAAAGTTCACCGTCTTTGCAATAATCCACAACCAACAAACATTAAATAGGTACCTAACTACTACTCTTTATTTGTCTAATCCATAAATACACACAAAGGTAAGAATTATATACAGTCAAACTGTGTCAAAATATCCCGCCAAAAATCAAAACGTAATGTAATGTACGAATGAAGTGATTCAACAATAAAGAAGGCTATCTAAGAGTGATTAATTTTATTCGTACATCAGCTTTCTCGCTCGGACTCAGGACTCACGAACCATGGTGTCATGTCACATCTCGTTCCTTCGCATCACTCCCGATCTCGAACTGTACTAAATAAATGCAGATCAATTTCACCTTTTAGCTCTGTGAGTCTGTGTACTAAAAGACCAACAAGAACGACCGAAACAGAATAGTTCGTTCTAGTTCACATAAAGGAATTGCTTCCTATTAGTACATAGTACATGTACTACTCAAGACTACCAGCAAACAGTTCGTCAAAAAACGTACGTCAAATAACGTACGTCAAACAAACGTTTGGGAGATTGTCCCAGGGTGCCTGCGGGTACTGACCATACCCCAGCCGCCCGAAACAGTTGGTCCTTCGAGATCCGGATCCCTGCGAGAAGAGTACAGAAGAGTTCAGAAGAATCAGAAGACTGCGTTCAAGATAACGTAACCAGGTCGCAGAAGGATGCCCCCTCACGCCCCGGGTCCCGTCCCTCTGAAAAGGACGCGACAGAAGGAACGTCGGGGTCAGAAGGGGTCACGTGAGCGTCGGCGTCATCAGGAACTGCAACTACAACAGACACGAACACTTCTTCAGGCACCGCGACGACGGAAGGTACTACAGAAACAGAGACCACGACTGCGACTGAAACCACGGCGGCTTCTGATAAGAAGAAGGAAGATGCCGCAAGAAAGAAGATGGCCAAGAAGACCCCAGAAGATGTTCCGGAAAAGGGTGATTATGGCTCCGCCACGACCCTGAAGCCGAAGGGGGTCGGTCGTCGTGCCAGGTCCACGAAGACCACGAGTTCCTCGGCCAGAAGACGCGAGCTGGCAGCCAGAGAAGAGGTTGCACGCTTGGAGCTGAAGCAAGCACAAGCTGAGGCGAAGCTGGCCCGTGTCAGATTAGAGCTGGCGCAATGTGAAGATGAGGACTCCGTGGATGAAGACCAGGAAGACAGAACAGCACAGGTGCAGAACTGGATCGAGACATCCGTGCTGAATGATGGGAACAAAGAACAGCCAGAGCTACGGGATCAGCGCCCACCAGAAGAGCCACAGAAGGTGAAGTCAGAAGAGAACTCTTCAACGGGAGGGGCTACGATCGAGATTCAAGCGTTGGGGACGGCGTTGAAAGAAGCCTTCACCACGAAAGGAGGACTAGCAGCGCAACCGAAGTACATCCACGAGTTACCCTACTTCGACGGCAACAGCAGCGAATGGCTGGCCTTCAAGGTGGTCTACGAAGATACCGCACCGATGTTCAACGAAGTTCAAAACATGGCTCGACTAAGAAGAGCACTGAAGGGCAACGCAAGAGAAGCTATCAAGAGCCTGCTGTACTCTGAAGCATCTCCGACTGTGGATTCGGTTGGTTTCATCTTTACTGTGGTTTCGGAAAGTATGATGAAAAGCACTGGCGGTGACAGCTGTGTCGCTCGCTCCGGCCATATATCTAAATCATTTTAATAAATACTTCGTGAAATCCCTCTAGGGATTTATAATCTACCTATCACGCTTCTGCCACATCGTGGTTCCGGCGTTGAAGAATACATTTAGCGGAGATTCCCTGCTGCAAGGAGGTTCACACCTACCCTTCGCTAATAATATACCGCCGAAGATTCTGGAACCAGAAGCCTGGTAGGGGCTGATGACGGAACCAGCATCACCTTCAGAGACGGTTCAGGCCAGTGTTCCAACCCTTTACCTACCCTCAGTAGTCAAGACATGTGATGGCCACGGAATTTAGCCAATAAATAATAGTGTACTAAACAATCAACGCTTTTATTTACGGACCCTGGCTATCTACCTACCCGCTGGCAACCCCCCTCAGGGATAAGTTGTCACAATTTATTATGCTAGAAATAATTTTCACTTAGGTACTTATTAACTAAAGAAAAAAAAAATAGTTTTTTTAAATTAATTAAGTAACCATAAAAACAATTTAGGTGTATACTATTTTCTAATGTCATGATAAACAACAATCAATTATAAAATAATTCTATGAAGCACCAACAATAGTGTTCCCGCGCACAAAGCAAACAAATTGTTCCTAATCAGCTTTATACTCTTTGAACGCCTATTTACGCACACGTATACAAAAAGCTCATGTGTATTTGCACTCACACATTTACACGGGGGAGCAGCGAGTGATACAGCCTTCCCGTCTCAGTGCTGTCGCACGACTAATATGTGCCCAGCGCTGAGCGGCTCTAACGTACGAAATCTGAATATTTGTGATTTTCTTTGCAAAATGTTGACAGATTTACATTTATTTTATATCGAATCTGTAGTCTCTTTAATCGTCAAAATTTCAGTGTAAAAATATATTCAAATATCACAGCCATTTAGGAGCTGAAAAGAATTTTAGTCAAAAAATATCGTGTTGTTCAGTATTTTTTTAAGGCAAAAGTATAAAGTCATACGAAAACGTCTTAACTAGGACATGATATGCATATATCGATATTTAACATATATTTTTTCAAATCTTTTTGGTAAGCCGTTTTTGAGGTATAGGCTTTAGAAAGTAACCGTTTTACAGTACTGAACGAGACTAAGGGCCTTAAAGCTAAAAAATAATTTGGTAGGTCCTAGCTAGAAAAATAAAATCTAATTAAAAAAAAAAAAAATTTCATCAAGCGTTTAACTTTAAAAAAATATATAGGTAAGAATGTACTCATTAAACGGTTTTATTTAGCTGGACCTGTTTATTTGGGTCAAATCTAGCAATAAAATTTGACCCCCTTCCTGTTGACGGATTGATCTGAAATTTGGTACGCACCTTTAGTCCCCGTGACAATATAATTTAATACATTCGGTTTCATTGTAAATCCAAGATGGCCCATTTTTCTTTTCACAACCCCTTCAATATGGATATCAAATGAAAGTGCTTGAGCAACAGAATGTTGTAATATGCTTTGACAGATTTAAAAAGGAACAAAACTAAAAACTTGTAAATAAAAATTGAGTAAAAAAACGGTTCTATCTTGGATCATCTTGGATTCTAATTTCGACCCCATAATCGTTTTAAGCGACCTCGAAAACCTCGAAAATGATACCCATGACGAAAAATTTTAAAATTTTCTTGGATTCTAATTTCGACCCCATAATCGTTTTAAGCGACCTCGAGAAACATGAAAATGACACCCATGACGAAAATATTGCAAATTTTCGTCGACGCCATCTTGGATTTTAATTTCGGCCCCATAGTCGTTTTTAGCGACCTCGAAAACCATGAAAATGACACCAATGACGTAAATTTTGCAAATTTTCGTCGACGCCATCTTGGACTCTAATTTCGACCCCATAATCGTTTTATGCGACCTCGAGAACCATGGAAATGATACCAATGACGAAAAATTTGCAAATTTTCGTCGGCGCCATCTTGGCCAGCGCACAATAAATAAATGTCGGCTACACGTCGCGCCGCCAAGTTGTCGGCTAGGCCTCAGGATAATTTCAAGTATTTTCTTTCTATCAAATAAACATTATTATATTTATTTGTTTACCTTTCATCCGTGCGCGGAAATTGATGAAATTGCAGTTTTTTATTAATGTAAAATGACGACTTGCAATCTTTCACAACACACGTAGTATGCACCATTTTAATAAAATTATTTTACATTAATGAAAACAAAAAGAGACTGACACACGATAGCCCTGAAAATTTTCTTCCGAACTACTAAGACGGTAGCGTATGCAGTTCGGGAGCGCCCTTCCCCCGTCTCGCCCCTCACGCCCCGTACGATTGCCCTGTCTAGACGTCTTCGTCGGACGACTGTATGATTTATAGAGTGTGCCATTCCCAAGATGTCTATAATGAAAATAAGACGACAATACATCGAAAATACGCTGTCATTTCACATTTTGCTAAGAGTTTGTAGTGGTAAGAGGGCAGCCTCTTACCACTACAAACGAATTAGTTTAGGCACATTGAACTAATATTACTATAATCAGGGCCGTCTTTAAAATCTCATGATGCATTAACATAACCTTTTTAATATGGAGAAGGGACGCTCGCCACTGCTGTTACAATCAAGATTCTCAATACGATTTCTGTTTTTTTTTTCGATTTTTCATTTGGTAATGTGTCTTCAATTTTGTTTTTTTTCTAATATGATATGTTCACAATAGACTATTCTTTCTTCCTTCATTTTCACTATGAACAATTTTCAAGTATTCTGTATACTGTTTATGTTACGGCTAATAGCCGAAGTGCGGCTACACCTAGTTTAGGCCGGCTACAACTTGGTGCAGCCGGCCACTTGCGGTTAAAGTTAGATGTAGTACATCCTACTTATCCTCGGTTAGAACCAAGTATAGCCTTCATCATAGCGGCTAGAACTAGGTGCAGCCACACTCCGGTGGTTAAATTGTCTGTTTTTGTGCTATTGAACCGGAAGAAGACAGAAAGAGGAGCCACGCTGCGCGTGGCTCCGTCGACTTGACGTCGACCGTCTTCTTCTGCTCAATGGTTTGGTCAAAAATAATCAAGTCGGGGTACCCCAAGTCCCGAGCTCGCAGGCTACACCTAAGTTTAGGACACGCCGTAATTTCGGCGGTAAGACCCGTCATGGAGGATTGGTTAGGGCGCCGGCACGGCGCCCTCTCGTTCCGGCTGACGCCGATACTAACCGGACATGGCTGTTTTGGGAAGTATCTTTGTCGCGAACAATTGCCCGGTTGTCACCACTGCAGAGATTGCTTGGAGGACACAGCGCAGCACACGCTGGCAGAGTGGCCAGCATAGGCAGAGCAGCGCCGTAAACTCTCCGCAGCAGTAGGTGACCTCTCGTTCCCAAACATCGTTCTTTCGATGATCCAGAGCGAGAGTGCGTGGGAGGCTGTCGCCTCGTTTAGCGAGCAAGTCATGCACGCAAAAGAGGCGGCAGAGAGGGTAAGGGAAGCAACTGCATCACTTCCCTCGTTGTTCTTTGAGATAGGTCCTTTTAATCAGATTTTGGGTTTTTATTCCTTGGCCGTCGATTCAAAGTAATTAAATTTATCCCTGAGGTTAATAATAAAATCATCCAGTGAAGTAAACAAATTAGTTGTATATTCTTTCAAATTTTGGTTAGAGCTCCAAATTTCCTATAAATATTATAATTTCTCTAGTTTCGTCTTCTTTGTTTATGACTTTGATGCAAGCCGCTTACTGCATCAGCTCGGACTGACCATCAGGTCAATAAAAAGACTTTTGAAAACTTTTTTTCAACCTAAATGTTCTGTCAATGTATTCCATCGGTGGGGAGGCCGAAAAATAGTTTTGTATTTACTGAACCATTTCAAAAAACTTTATTGCCTCTGAGGTATATATATAGGTTACTGGTGGTGGTGGGGTACTGGTCTACAACCAATAAGAAGTATAGGTAGGTACTGATACTTCTCCGTCATATTTGAGGCTTTGACTTATGCAATATTTTATGAGAATATCATGATTTTCTAAAAATAAACATGATTTCCGCTAAATACTTTGATTTATGCTCCTTATTACGTATAAATTTCTGAAACCTTTCAACGAGAACATGGTCTTTTACGTTTTTAAAAGTTCTGGTCAACATGAGACAGATTGGGCGTACTGTCAAGCTCATAGAAAAATATTTTACTTCTGCTAATTTAACTTCATTTATATTTTTTTTAGGACCTGTTAATCCATTTCGTCAATATAGGTACTCAATACAGATTTTTTTTAAACTGTGATAGGCATACGTTTGCAGCTAAGAAAGAAAATAAGGAATGTTACCTTTTCCAGGATTCCCACATATTTTATTAAATTCACTCAGTAACTCCACACGTCCTCACAAATAATTTTCATTGTTGGAAGTTCCGAGGATTTAATTGTCACCGCGAAACTGAAGCCCTCTCGATGCCAAAAATTTACTACTAATTTACAACAGCTACAATCCGTTTACATTTCTCTAGCACGCGTAGCATGTCCACGCTATGTCTACGGAAGAATAGACGCCCAAGCAGCAAAATTATCTTATAGTGCAGATGTTATAGGCCTACAACACTTATAATATTCTCTTAACGGTTCTAGTATTTGCTGCCACGCTTATAATAGCAAGCAAGGAGTGAGTTGGGTCTTATAGTATATCTAATCTTATACTAATGTATAAGATTAGATATACTATAAGACCCAACTCACTCCCTTCATTTCCCCCCCCCAAGCCTATAAGTAGTTATAAGCTAATGCTTATAACTACTTATAGGTCGAAATGAAGGGTGCAGTATAAGCTTGGGTGACCTATAAAAGTATCGCGAGGGTGTAAATGCACTCAAGAGTAAATAAACTGGTAAGCTATACTTATAACTGCTTACAAGAAGCTTTATAGAACTACTATAAGTAAAGTACGCCAATAAAGTGATAAACGGAACTAAATATACTGGAAACTATTTGTATTTATTACTTGGTTTATAAGGGTTTATAAATTCAATTTTCAGAAGAATTATAAGTAAAACGGAGCGGTTTTATAGTGGTATAAACCAATATTATTATAATCTTAACAAGATTATAAAGGTTTAATACAATTTACTTAGTATCCAAAACTATATCCGTGGTGCCCTGTACAAGAATACATTGGTCTTGCAAATGTTGTTATAGTCTCGGTACGGACATTTTGATTTTGTTGTGTCGTATTCGTTGCCGACGTGGTGTTCTATTTACTTTTCTTTAAAAAATGGATCTATATAAATGGAGACGGCTAAAAAGAAGTGGTTATTACAAATGAAAAGTTCAGATAAATCGTCGGGTTCTATCTTTGTATCTGGCGAAGAACGAATCGTAGAAATAGGAGAAGGTTCCGTACAAAATAGTTACCTACTGTGAAAAGATAAACGCGCATTTTGTTCGGACCTGTGACCCACTAGCGACCACTAACGAAACGAGTTTCCACTTCCGATTGTTAGAGACCATGAATACTAACTACCCAATGAGATGAGTTGCATTCCTCAAAACGATGGGATTTTTTTAATCAAACAAGAATTAATTTTAATAGAACGAATTTTCGTATATCCATATCCTTTTAAATATATAAAACGCTTACAAAAATGCACAATGATCTTCCTGAAAATGGTTACCTATCTACATTAATTTTAGATTGTTAAGTAGGATAATCAGAAATAAAACACTTTATTTTCACATTTTATTCAATATAATCAATATCAATCGTAACATCGTCTAAAAACCTTGCTGGTGCATCTATTCCTTCCTGATGTCTTGCCCATGATAAAAAGTACACCACACTCGCAACATGCGCGCAGTTTCCAACAGTACGGGCGGTCATGTATACAGGAACATGAATAGTTTTGAATACTTTGTCTTCCATTTAGAGTGGGATCAATCAAAATATATGTCGTCGTGTGGAGAAGTGTCGTGGCCGTCTTGCAAGACTTTTTGAACTTTATAGTTACAACCATGACATTTGTGAGACAACAAGAAATTTTCACGAAGGGTTTCGTTCCAAGGCCACCTTATGGTTTTAAAAGCTCGAAAATCCCTTTTGGTCGTAAGGAGATCGACGTCCAGAAATATTACATTTTCATATAATCATGCTGACCTAACTTAGACACAAAACATTGAAATAAGACATAGTACCTAAACTGCACTATCATCGTGTGCCTTCCTACCTCCGCCGCATAGTTGGGGCTTATCTGTCCGAGAGGTGTGTCACCTATGTGGGACGTGATGGCGAACACCAGCGCCGCATGTCGTGCGGTGTTCCGCAGGGTTCCGTCTTAGGATTGCCCCTGTGGAACATCGGGTACGACTGGGTGCTGAGGGGCGAGCTCCAGCCGGGCGTGGACCTGACGTGTTACGCTGACGACACGCTGGTCACGGCCCGGGGGAGTTCGTACAGGGAGGCAGCGTTGCTGGCGACGGCTGCGGTCTCACAGGTGGTGGGCCGCATCCGGCGCCTCGGCCTGGAGGTGGCCCTTAACAAGTCGGAGGCCATGATCTTTCACGGCCCCCGGCGGGCGCCGCCGCCGGGATCACACATCGTGGTCGGGGGGGCCCGAATAGCTGTCGAGTCCACCATGAAGTACCTTGGATTGGTGCTCGACAGCCGATGGGATTTTGGCCCTCATTTCCAGCGGCTGGCGCCCAAGTTGTTGGGCGCGGCCGGGGCGCTTTCAACGCTGCTTCCCAATCTGGGGGGCCCGAGCGCCGTCTGCAGGCGGCTCTACGTGGGGATCGTGCGATCGATGGCCCTTTATGGGGCCCCGATCTGGGCGGCAGACCTGACGGCCGGAAGCATCGCCGTGCTGCGAAAGCCGCAACGCGCGATGGCCGTCAGAGTCATCAGGGGATATCGCACGATCTCCTACGAGGCGGCTTGTGCACTGGCCGGATCCCCGCCCTGGGACCTGGAGGCGAAGGTACTCGCGTCACTGTACCGGTGGCGCGAGGAAGCGCGGGCGCGGGGCGAGCGACCGATGCAGCGACACATGGAGCTGCGTCGGTCTCAGCTTCGCGAGGTCCTGGTGGCGGAATGGCGGGACAGGCTTTCGCGCCCTACCGCCGGCCTCGCCATCATCGAGGCGGTCCGGCCAGTGCTCGAGCGCTGGCTTGGGAGGAGGCACGGCTCCCTGTCGTTTCGGGTGACGCAGGTGCTCTCGGGGCATGGTTGCTTCGGGAAGTACCTGTGTCGCATAAACAGGGAGCCGGACGCCCGGTGTCACCACTGCGTCGACTGCCGGGAGGACACGGCGCGGCATACGCTGGCGGAATGTGCCGCTTGGGAGGGGCCGCGCCGTGCCCTCGTCTCAGTAGGCAGTGACCTGTCGCTGTCGGCCGTGGTCGAGTCGATGGTCGACAGCGCAGAGTCCTGGGACGCGGTGGTTTCCTTCTGCGAAAGTGTCATGTCGCAGAAGGAGGCTGCGGAAAGGGAAAGGGAGATCTCAACCTCCCACCCTGCCCGCAGCAGGCGCACCGGGCGTCGGCGAAGGGCGGACAACGCCCTCTTCCGGCCCCCCTAAATGGGTCCAGGGGCGGCAGACTCGGGGACGTCTGTCGCCCCCCACATACACCAGGACCCGAGGTGGCGGCGCGTAGTGTTCCACGCGCGCCCCTCTAAGACGTCCGGGGGGGAGTCTAACACCTCACTCCCCCCCCTGACCCGAGAAGTGGCCCGCTGCAGCGGGCCGGCACCAGCCGGGGGTTGCGGAAGTATCTCCAGTTCCCGCGATCCCCGACGTAGGTGTGAGATGGAACACCGGGGTGGTTTTTAGTCAGTAAGAGTCTGACAGACCCCTCCGCCCGCCCCAGGGCGGAGGACATCCATGAGGATTTTCCACCACGTACCAAAAAAAAAAAAAAAAAAGGACCAATTTTGACTTGTTGACGTTTTTAAGGTAGTCTATGAACATTTCAAGAGCTTTCCCACGAACACCCAAAGATTCCAACTTGGAGATAAGTTTGGGCACAGAAACCGTGTCAAACGCTTTAGAAAGATCTAAGAAAATTCCCAAGCACTTTGTCTTTTCATCAAGTTTTTTAGCAACCATTTGCGCAAGATCTAGTACCGCGTCTTCAGTTGATACTCCTGAACGAAAGCCATATTGGTTGTCAGCTATAAGATGAAATTTGTCTAGGAAGTTTATAAGTTGTTTATTGAAAATCTTTTCAAAAATTTTTGAAAGTGAAGTGAGGACCGAAATGGGTCTGTAATTGTTAACACAGTTTCTGTCCCCTCCTTTGAAGATTGGATGCAGAATAGCTTTTTTAAGAGCATTCGGAAAAACTCCTGACTGAATGCAGAGATTAAAGATGTAGGTTATAGGAGGGACCAGAATATGGCAATGTGTTTTTAGAAACGATGAGGTGATACCGTCCCAGCCTACGGCATAGTCACTGCGTAGCTGGAGTATAGTTGCTTTCACGTCATTTTCGTCTATTTCAGTAATGACAAGTGAATTACAAGGCTGGCTTATTGTTAAAGTTTCGGGGGAATGACTGCTGATGGGTGTAGTTTGATTTTGAAGTATCTTGGAGGTCAAGTTTTTACCTACATTGGTGAAAAAAGTGCACACATTATTAATGGAAGAAGCAGGTGTATCACATAATTTCAACAATATGTCTGAACTAGTTCGTGTTGGGCGAGTGTTTGTGATTTCTTTGATTGTTTTCCATAGGGCTTTAGGGTTGTTTTTACTTTTTTGTAGCTCATTGTGTTCATGTGTTTGTTTTAGTTTTCTAAGCAATTCGTTACAAAAAATCCTATAGCGCGTGTATGTGGTTTTCAGGATTAAGTTATCTGGAGTGTTTTTTGATTTTAAATGCATATTGTCTCGATTCTTAATGCATTTCAGAAGACCTGCGGTGATCCATGGCTTTAAGGTTCGTTGTTTCCTCGGAAGGTTGACTTGTATTGTATGTTTAGTTGTAATTGTAGAGATCATTTTTATAAGTATGTTCATAGCTTCGTTACCGTCACGAGTCAGGTAGATATCTGCAAAATTTGTATTCTCCAAATCGACTTTTATAGCGTCGTAGTTAGTGCGAGAAACAGTGGTTTTCTTGTTACATATAGGGTTTGTGTATTTAAGTAATAGCACTATCGGTTTGTGGTCAGTAATATGTGATTCCAGAATTAGGCTGGTAGTGTCCAATTTTGTCTTTATGAAAAAGTGGTCTATACAGTTTTCTAATCTGGTTGGGAGTAGATGGGTAGGTGATAGTCCGTGTGAGGCGTTTAGGATTAGATAGTCCAAGCTACGGTCATTTTTGTTCTCTTCCTTGATGTCGACATTCAGATCACCAACAAGGACGATGTTTTGATAAGTAGATAGATCATTGTAGGTTTCATTTAAGCTATTTAGAAAACTTTCAAATTGATCACTAGTGTTGTACGAGGGAGGCCTGTAAATTGCCACAATCGCAAGTCCCGGTTCTATTTTGCAATCAGGGCGAGAAGGGTTGTGGCAGTTATGGATTTTGATCCGGAAATCCTGTGGCGGCTGGGTACGACTGGACATGGTAAAGCAAATGAAATTTGTCTTTGAAATGTTCAATGTTAGAAGATGATGATCTAGCCAGGCAGCAATCAAAGTCAATGCATGCTCAGCGGTTCGGGCAACGCTGTCCCAGGTTTCACCTGAGAAGACAATAGCAGTATCGTCAGCGTATGAGAAAAATTGAGCACCGTCGATCTTCATACTGCAGAGGTTATGGCCCGAGCACACTACCCTGCCCGACCCCGTATGTGACAGATAACTCAGAACTGATGGCTTCCCCTGTCTTCACCACATACTTGCGCTCACTCAGATAATTTTTGAATTGTTTGAGGGGGGTCCCTCTGACACCGATTGCTTCTAGTCTGTGCAGAAGCGTGGGGGCGGAGACTGTGTCGAAGGCTTTTTTTAGGTCGAGGAAAACAGCCAGGCACTTGCCCCCACCGTCTACCTTAGTGGTGACGGTGGAGGCAAGCGCCAGGACTGCATCCTCGGTGCTCTTTCCCTGCCTAAAACCGAACTGTGAGGGTGAGAGAATATTATTCTTATTTAGATAACGAATTAAACGTTGGTTTAATAATCTCTCGATGATTTTAGACAGGGACGGTAGGACAGAGATTGGCCGGTAGTTCGAGGGGTCAGCCTTGTCCCCACCCTTGTGCACTGGTGTAATTACAGCTTGTTTTAGTGCAGTAGGGAATGTACCCTGGTCAAAACAGAGGTTTGCAAGATGGGAAACAATAGGGGCAACGATGGTCTGGGAAATTTTTATTTTGTCCCAGCCGGTAGCACTATCAGATTTCAGACTCCTAATTATGGTTCTCACTTCATCAGGGTCTGTGTCCAATAACATAAAAGATGAGACCGGCGGGTTTGCGGGAGGTAATATTTTAGGGTCGATTATTGATACCCTCTTGGGGTTGTTTAAGATGTCGTCAGCAAGAAGTTGACCTATAGTGCAAAAGTATTGGTTTACACTATTTACCGAATCACCTGGAGTGGGGGTTAAATTTAGTAACTCCGAGTTTTGCGCTTTTGCTGGTTTTCGCAAATTAATTTTGTTGATGGTGTGCCATAGCTTTTTAGGGTTTTTTTCGGCCTGTTGTAGCTGGTCTCGGTCGTACTTCCGTTTTTGTTTTTTGATTATACCATTACAGAAGTTACGATATCTTTTATAGGTGATTTTTAGAATGTTATTGTGTGGGTCCAAATTTAGCTTTTTTTGCATATTATTTCTGTTAAGTATACATCGTAGTAAACCGATGGTCATCCAAGGTTTAATCAGTCTATTTTTTAAGGGGATTCTTGTGACGAGGGTGCTGGCTATAAGACAATTTTGCAGTAGAGTTATTAGGTTGTTTGTTAATATTTCAGGGTTAATTTGGTTTAGTAATTCTTGGGTGTTACTGGTTTTTAAGAGATCTAGTGCATTTTGTAAGTTTATAGTCGTTCTTGTTTTAGTAACTTTATCTGTGTTTTTCAAATTGGATCATTTTAAGAAAATCATTGAATGATCGGTGATAGTAGTGTTAATAATTGAAATAATTGCAGATTTATTACCAGGTGTCAATTTGAGTATGAAGTGGTCCAAGCAGCTTTTGCCTCTAGTGGGAAGTGAATGCCCGGAAAGTAGGCTGTCCATAGCTAGCATGTTTAAATAATTGAGCCTGTTTCATCGTTCGTAAGATTGTTCGTCTTGCTTATGGATTAAGTTTATATTAATGTCTCCCGTGATTATTATATTTTTACAAGACGCTATGGTCGTTAGGTGGAGGTTTAATGAATTAATGAAATCATCCGTATTAGTTCTTGTTGGCGACCGATACGATATATACCTAGGGTTATGAGGTCGGGTATAACGTTAACCTGTAGGCAAGAAGCGTGAGTTAATTTGATTTCTTTTATTTTTATTTTGTGTCTATTATTTACAAAGGCGACGACTCCGTCGGCTTTGTTTACGTGTCGGGTAGTGTGGTGTGCCGAATAATTTGTCAATTGTGGAATATTTTTGTTTTGATTGTCTACATTCACTTAAAATTATGAGGTCAACGTAAAAATTTTGGTTTATTATGTTTAATTGTAAGTCATTAAAATTAGAATATATACTTCTGATATTTTGTGAGATGATCGTAAAATCCGTGCTTTTAACTCTTATTTCTTTGGTGAAATCACTAAATGAACACATTGAGGCTTGGGCTATTTCTGTTTTGTCTAGTTCGGATAAAACTGTCAGTGTGTCACTCATTTTTAGGGGTTTTGTAAATACAGTAAGGCATAGTAACTGGACTATTATCAGTGTGTGTGGAAGTGTGTGTAGTATAATTGTGAGAGTGTGAGATATGTAAAATGGTTGTGAGTTTGTCATGTGAGAGTAGTTTGTTTGTGTATGTTATATGGATGTGCGTGCGCGCTTGTTTAACAAAATTTCTAATCCTATTTTTAATTAATATTAAGTTATGATAGATACAAAGAAAATAATGCAAAAACATAAAACAATAGAGTAAGTATGTTAAACATGGAAAACAAAAACTAACAGAATTTAGTCATATTTGCTGCATAAGTTTGTTGACTTGTATTTCGTTTTTGATAATTATTTTCGGCGAGTTATCGTCTTTTTTTACATAAACGCGGCCGTTAGCAGTCCAACAGTATTTAATTTTTTTTGCCTTTGTAAGGTCACGGGCGAGAAAGTGTAAGCGCGCCCCCTTAGCGGTTAGTTGCTCAGATAAGTAGATTGGGGTATATTCATTTGTGGTGAAGCCTAGGTTTTTGGCACATAACTTCTCTTTGTTTGTCTTGTTAAAGCTTCGCGCCGTTTTCAAGAAGTCAGTTTTCAGGATAGCTGACGACATTTCTATGACGATTGTGCTGTTATTCGTGTCACCTCGTTTGTTCGGGACTCGGAAAATGTCCGTTATATCATTACGTTGGATAGTGCAGCTTGCCTCTTTTGACAGGTTCAAAACCATTTTTATTAAGTCGTCTCTGGTTTCCTTGTTGTACTTTTGGTACATTTTTCAACTCAAGATTGGACTTTCGGCTACCTCGCTGTAGGTCCTCGATTTTATCCTCTAATAGAACTATGTAGTCTTGGTCCTTCTTTGCATTAACTTCTAATTGTTTAATTTTTTTCTTTAGTTCTTCGTTTTGTTTAGTCAGAGAGGCCATCGAATTTGCTATGTTATAATTTGTACTTTTAATTTCTAATAGTGTTGCAGATATATTTTTTATTTCATTGCTTTGAGAAGCCATCAGCTCCGATATCAACGTTTTGACTTCCTCTTTAAAGTCGTGGAAGTCAGCTTCATACTCGTTTTCTCTCGGACGCTTATTACGTAGGGATACGAAGTTGGGTGGCGTCTGCTGATCAACACTAATGGAGACGTTTGAGTCCGATAGTGATTTATTTAATGAATGCGCCATTTTTAGTACTGGGATATTATAACAGCAGAGTGGTGTTTGAAGTATGTGCAACGGTAGATATACGGCGTACGCCTTAAACCTTTGTTAGAAGCGCCAAACGTACTGAGTACGCGATCTCGTACCAGGAGCTTATGATTCGGAGGAGTTAGTCACGGCGCCCGCGCACACAGCAGTAATTAGGTGCTAGTAGTAGGCGGAACTTGCTTAGCCAATCATAAGCAAAGGAGGCGGAGTCAGAAGCAAGTAGGCGGCGTCAGAAGCAAGTAGGACGATCTCGTCCTGGTGGAGTCTCGTCTGCGTGTACGTTAATTTGTCGGTGAAGTAAGAAGAGATGCTCACCATACCTTGTAAGTGGCCAGGCGAATTGAAGTACCAGGAGATTATGAGTTCGCAGGAATTCGAAAGTTCTTGCGCCGCTCACTGAATGTAGACCTTGCAGTTGATTGATGCACTCCTATTTTTTAATACTATTTGTTGGATTCTGAATTTACTTTAATTATTTATTAAACGTTTAAATACGGGCAGTGGGCACGTGTGCACCTTACGGCGGTCCGGGGGAAGAGGTAACAGATGAAAGTCGTTTAGAATTACTCGCCTATCGTCTTTATTATTTATACGCTTGACATCTTGTACTATATACATAACCGCGGTCCGGACCACTCTCTACATTTATTTATCTCATTGCTCAATTTTTCAATAAACATCTTATTATCCTCTTGTTTCAACATGTATATTTCTTCTACATTTATTACTTGACAAAAATCACGCAGCTCCCTCACAAAGTCGCTTGGCGTCAATTGTGATTGGGCAGCTGGATTAATATAAATGGTTAACCTTGAAAGCACGTAAATAAATATTTTATTTTCTTTACTAATTTCCGACTGTGTTCGTAACTTATCTATGTCGCTATGACTTGCAAGTCTGAGCTCTACCGAATTCCTAGGTTTATTATGTGTCTCCACAACTTTCGGTTGATCAGGCCGATCGTCATTTGAAACAATAATATCCAAGGAATTCGACTGCATCTCCCTATACTGAGCTCGCGTCATTACACATAAAGACGTCACCTTTTCATTCATCTCTTTTAAATCTTTACGTGTTACACATATCCGAGATAATGCGTCTGCCACCGCATTCTATTTCCCTTTTACATACCTATTCCACTGTGAAGTATTCTTCTAACGCCAATCTAAATTTTAACAATCGACTCGACGGATCTCGCATGTTAAATAAATACACAAGTGGTTTATGAATGATCCGTTCTAATTATAAACCCTCGTCCGTTAAAGTACGGTCTAAAATGCTTTACAGTCCATACAATGGCAAGCAATTCCTTTTCAATTGTTGGGTATATTATTTCCGATTTATTTAGACCCCTGCTTGCATACGCTACTGGTTTTCCATTTTGGTTTGCCAAAACTGCTCCTAGGGCAAAACCTGATGCGTCAGTTTGTACAATGAAAGTATTGCTATCTGTTAAGTCTGGATATTGAAGGACAGGAGAAGAAATTAGTTTTTCTTTTAGAGAATTAAAGGCAATTGCTCAATCTGTATCCCAGTTAAATAACATTATTTCTACTCAATTTCTTCAAAGGGTATGCTAATGCTGCGAAATTGTTAATAAATTTCCTGTAGTAATTTGCAAAAGCTACAAATCTAAGTACATCCACTGTGTTTTGAGGTTGTGGATAGTTTATGATAGTGGTTATTTTTTCCGGATCTGGTAAGACGCCATCTTTTGACACTATGTGTCCCAAATATAAAATTTCCTTTTTGAGAAAATCACATTTCTCTGGGTTTACTTTTAGATTTACTTTCCTAAGCCTCGTAAATACATCTTGTAAATTCTTACAATGGTCATTTAAATTTTTCCCAAAAACTACAAGGTCAACTTGGTAAACAACACATTTTTCATACGTTAGTCCTGACATTGACATCGTCATAATTCGTGAGAACGAACTGGGGCTTGTTTTTAGACCCATAGGCATTCTAGTTAACTGATATTGTCCTGAAGAAAAAGCTGTGTACTTACGACTACTTGGTTCCAAATCAACATTATAATAGCCTTGATGAAGGTCTAAATGTGTAAAATAGATGCATCCTGATAGTGAATCTAGTATTTCGGTTATATTGGGGAGGGGGAATTTATCATCAAATATTGTATTATTTAGTTTTCTATAATCTATCACCAATCTAATTTTTTTATTACCTGCACTGTCGGGTTTCTTCGGCACTAGTAACAAAGGGCTAGACCAATCGCTATTAGCCGGCTCAATTATACCTTGCTGTAATAAGTCACTAATTTGTCTCGTAATTTCGTGTTTTTGCGAATGTGGTAACCTGTATGGTTTCACAAATACCGGTTCCGCGTTTGGTTTTAGAATAATTTTGTGTTTATATATGTTTGTGGTTGTTAATCTGTCGCCTTCTAAATAAAAAATATCTGAGTACTTGGCGCATAAATTTTCTATAGACTTTCTCTCTTGTAAATTCAAATGTTTTAATTGTATCGATGATAATAACTGCTTAACTCTCTGTGCGTCCTTATCACACCTATCAAAACTACAAATACCGTAATCTTTTGCGCTGTATATGAGAGGCTGTATGTTCCCTAACACTAAATCTTTCTCGGTAGTGTTTAATATTCTAATAGGGATTTTGCCATTGTTGGGTGTAACTAAACTACTAGCCACGAAAACACCATCATATAGCTGTGACGCACACACTACAACCACACCTGATGACGTTTTTAGCAATAAGTAACATATTATTTGATACTGTTTTAAGAAATCGCATCCAATACCTAATACCGTTTGCTTTACACGGTAAGGAATCAAACACATAACATTTCTGTGTAAATATAACATTACCAATAACCAATTGTAAGTATAAGTATCCTGTTGCACATATTTTCCCACCTATACCGTTTATTACTACGTTGCAATTATAAATACGAATGTTTTTGTGCAATATTTTATTATATCTTACTACAGAAATTGGAGCTCCCGTATCAAATAGCCAAGAACATTCTTGTCCGTTTACAGTAAATTGCACGCGTAATGCTTCGTTATAAGAAAATATTGTATGTTCTAGATTAGTCTCGAAAAAACGTATTCAACTCCAAATTTTTCTCAGGCTTTTCATGCATCATTTTACATTCTCTCCTCTTTTACTGTCTATTTCCTCTGCTATTATAAAACCAACCTACCTCTCCTGTTCTGTGGTGGTGCAGATCGACGTTGTCCCGTAGTACCACGTCTCCACACACCTGTATTGCCACGATAAGGCTCATTTTGACTTTGATAACTGTTTCTGTTTACGTTTCCTCTATTAAAGCCTCCACGCCTATATTCCTGATGCTGGAACCTATTGTTTCCTCTGTAATTCCTATTATATTGGTGATAATGTCGCTGTCCCATGAACACATTTGTAGAAGTAGATGGTGAGGTTATTTCCTCATCGACTGCTGATTGGATAGCTTCATTCAAAGATTCAAACTTTCTAGCTGTAATTATTGTACTCAACCTTCGGTTTCGCAATCCGTCGGCAAAGCATTTAATAGCAAGTTTCTCATTGATTCTTTTTAGTACATTATAATTTTTAGAATGTCCTTCTGATTGCGAAATCGTTAAGTCAACAAATAAATTTGCAATTTCCTGACCAAAATCCGAGATTGTTTTCTCTTGCTGCTTAATATGTTGTAATTTACTATGCATTGCAGTACGACTTTTTCGGCAATAAATGTAACCTCATCGCTTTGACTAACTCAGTGACATTAATATAGCTAGATTCAAGCCGCAATTTAACTGACTGTGATAACCGGCTTTTTACGACAAATTCAATTAAGTTACGCTGAGACCCTTCTTCTAAAATAGAGCTATAATACTCAATGCCATCGATTAATTGCGTTGTGACCTGCTCTTGGTCATTCATTACTGGTAGCAAACTAAGTGCTGCTTTTAAGTTGAACTTCTCCATTTCGCTACCGCTTGTCTCTTTACTAGTCTGACATAAAACAACAATTTCTAAATATATTTTATTAAACCTTTCACATAAGTCGTCGATTAATTTATTTTCAGTTGGCTCTTTAAATGCCTTAACTCGACTGATTTCCTCTATATCTACCTCTCTCTCTCTATCTCTCTACTGAGTACACAATTCATTAGCATCTGTAAATTTTTTATTACCTGCAAAAATATTTTCTCGCCTCCTAGCTGGTCCGATTTTAACTAAGTACGTTCTAATTTTAAATAATTCATCGAACAAATTCTTTAGAAAATCTGCCATTAAAATTCATTTCTATAAGTAGGTACCTATATTCTCTAGTTAATTCTAAACCTAAAAACTCCATTCCAATCCATTTCTAGTAAATTACACCTAGCACACACGACGTATGAGTACCTGCCTTTTTTCACATGATATTTTAATGTCTTTAAAACGCGTTATTTTTTTTATATTTATTTTTTAGCACTTTTACCGACACGCACTGGTTTTATTTGGTTTTGACCATGGACTGTATTAAGTCCATGGTTTTGACCAACACAACACTTTTAAACGTACGCACATTCTTCTTACGCCCAGCGCCTTCTACCTTCCACCTTACGCTGTCTGCTGCTGCTCTTCAATGGGTTTCAGGTAACGTCCTCGTAAGAAGGATCGTCGCGTCGCTCTCTCCTCAAATTCTCTTCCTATCCATTGGACGTGGCATTTCTTATATTGGCGATAAATGTAATAAAATACCACAAGTGCTATAAATACTACGATGATAATCAGCAGGATGTTAACTGTGGTGAGATGGTAATTCAGCTGTTCTGCATGTGCACTATTGTTTCCTCCTGATGCATTCTGTGCTATCACTATCTCTTCTTTTGACTGCGTTTTTCCCATAGTGAAATTGTCTAAAAATACTTTTTAAATTTACAAAATGATGTTTTACTCGTTAGACAGGCAATCGGTATTGTCACTTAGCTCGTTTTTTTCACTTTCACACGGAGTGTCCGCTGCGCTTCTCGGAAGCGCCACGTGCGAATACGACACCATGGTCACGGTCGCCATGCAAAGGCGGAACAAGTGAAACGACAGGTTGCTTACTAAGGACTGACTTTATTCAGTATCTTACACTTATTTATAACATGATTTACTTATACACTACAGTGGCGAATTTACGCCAATACAAAATTGAATTTCAATGAGATAACATGAATGCTGAATGAATGTTACCTTTACTCTGGGGTAAAGGTTTCGCCTTAAAAGCGGTGTAAGAAAATATTTGTCTTAAAATCACGAAAATTTTAGTATTTGATATACATCTTTATTTCTATATTCACATGAATAAACAAAACATTCTAAGTAAAACAACACAACTAAAAAGAACTTAGAATGTTTTGTTTATTCACGTGAATCAGATTTTATTCTGTCACCTGTTGCATTTAGGGTAGGGTGGTGTAAGACGGCGCGGGCGATAAGATGGCGCATTCGCGATTGGCTGGGTCTGGTGTGACGTAAGCATCCAACTTCAGTAGCGTTTTGTTTACTACTTGTCCCGGTACGTGCTCGCAAAAAAATAAACAATTTGCTTACAAAACGATCGTTGTAGGTAAGTCAAAAGATTTTGGCCACTTATGATCTAATTTCACTATCATTTGGAAGTAGTGTCGTTCGAAAACTTAGTATATATTTACTGTTTTGAATGATTTGTTGATTGAACACATACTTCATCTTAGCGTAACAAACAAAATAATTCCGACTATTCATAACAGATGGCGTATGTGTGTCGATTCTACATTGTAGGGAAGTATGTAGATGGCGCACTGCGTGGGTGTACAAGATGGCGCACTGCGTGGGTGTACAAGATGGCGCGCACCAACTTACAATACTCCTTCTACATCAAAAGCAGATATCAAAGAAGCAAGTGTTGATTGTTTACATGACATGTCGATTTCTGATAAAATTCTAAATATCAAACCTTTCCCTAAATCTCAGACAAAAAGATGCAGCCAAAGAAAACGTATGAAATCTGAAATTATTAGCAGGTCACCTTATAAAACCCAATTAGAAGCAGCAAGTAAGCAAAAGGCTGAACCAATGCCCAAAAAAACTAAAAAATGTCTGAAAGCACCGAATAAATGTAATAGAGAGAAGGTTTGGGCATGTCCTGGGTGTCAAGAAATATATAAGGATCCTATCAAAGAAGATTGGATTGAATGCTCAGTGTGTCAAGAATGGTGGCATGAGAAGTGTACAGGATATCTTGGATTTGGTGTATTTAAATGCGACGTCTGCCTTCCATAATTGATGTAAAAATAACATAGCATCACGTGCGCCATCTTACCGACTTTGCTGCGCCAACTTACCCAAAAGGTTGTGTAAAAGGGCGCATTTCTACATTTTTAAGTTTAGTTGAAAATTAATCCAAAGATAAAAGATGTGATTTTGATTTAAGTTTCCTTTTGTTACCAATTAATCAAAGATTTAAAATACATAAGTTTGATTTTGATACGTCGACTTTTCATTTTTTTATGATCGATTGTTTCAAAAGTGCGTCATCTTACACCACCCT
Source organism: Charanyca ferruginea (assembly GCA_947361185.1). NCBI lineage: Eukaryota > Metazoa > Arthropoda > Insecta > Lepidoptera > Noctuidae > Charanyca > Charanyca ferruginea. The sequence goes on along the minus strand of OX376081.1, from coordinate 2,188,472 downwards.
ACCCTATTGTTCTTTCTTTCGAGGTATCAACTACGCGGATAGCTCACCAATTATTGAAATTAGGACTTACAAACCAAACTAAGGGAGAAACCAAAATTTTTAGGCGAATTATTTAAAAGAAAATTATAATTAAAATCATTTATTATTCGTGTTCAAAATGTTCGCCGCAGTGTCTAACACCAACACGGGCCCGTTTTTACACTTCTATTGTTGTTATTTTTAACTTCATCTCCAGTTTCATCGTTTTAAACGCTGAATTAATTCTCTCAATCAATTCTTCTTTCCTGTTTATTTCCACATTTGTATAAACTAGTTCCTTGGCCCGACCTCACATGTAAAAGTCAAGTGGAGTCAGGTCGGGTGACTGAGCGGGCCAAGGAGTTGGCCCGTCTCTGCCGATCTAGCTGATTGGGAAGCAATTATTTAAGTGCTCCCGTACATTTAATATCTAATGCGCTGAACAACCATCTCGTTGAAAGATGACTTCTCAGTCTCTAGCGAATATCGGGGCCTCGGATTCAGATGACTTGTCGGTGTCTAGCGAATACCAGATAATTTGTATGGCGAATCTAGCCATACAAATTATCCGGTAAGAAATGGGACCCAATCCTATGTTTAAATTTCGAGCTATTTTTCAAGTGCTGGTATGTGGATCAGCTTGAAATGCCGCCAAGATATCTTCTTCGATGTTAGTATCATGTCTACCTGAATTGACGGGGAGTTACCTCACATTCGGTACTCTACGATTAGGATAACGTTCTTGGTACATACGTCGTGCTAACGATCTATTGCTGTCTGCTCTGCCGTACATAAAAACAAAGTCTGCATATTCCTCGTTCGAGAAATTCATTCAAATAAATTAGAAAAAATTAAATAAGTATACTAGATACTTATTTCACTGATTGGGCCGCATTTCTTCCCGGATAATTTGGATTTGGACATGTCGTCTAAATTCGAGGCCCCGATATTAGCTAGAGAGACCGAGAAGTCATCTTTCAACAAGATGGTTGTTGAGCGCATTGGACATTAAAGGTATGGGCGCACTTAAATAATTGCTTCCTTAACAGTTCGATCGGCAGAGACGGGCCGATTCCTTGGCCCGCCCGGTCACTCGACCAGACTCCGCTTGACTTTTGCGAGTGAGGTTGGGCCAAGGAACTAGTTTATACAAATGTGGAAATAAACAGGAAAGAAGAATTGACTGACAGAATTAATGTAGCGTTTGAAACGATGAAACTGGAGATGAAGTTAAAAATAACAACAACAGAAGTGTGAAGACGGGCCCGTGTTGGTGTTAGAGACTGCGGCGCATTTTAAACACGAATAATAAATGATTTTAATTATAATTTTCTTTTAAATAATTTGAAGTGTTTATTATGACACTTACAATATGCGTGTAAGCAGATGTTAGATGATGGGCGGAGAGCAATGAAATTAGTGACCGAAGCTTAAGCAAAATGGTATAATTATATGATATTACAATAGCGTTAGCAGAAAGCAGAAATCGTAATGAATTTAGTACAAAACAACACAAGTATTTATACATAAAAACAATTAATAATAATTAACGATCACGCCTGGCACTTTTTGCAAAACGGTTCGGTCTTGACACTTTTCTAATTAGTGGGCGGTCCTTAGAACAAAGGATTCACGGCGGCCATGTTGCGCGCGCGCCGCACGAACAATAGCAGGTAGCCAGGTCCTTTTTATGGGCGTCACCCTACTCGCCGCTAGACCGGTTCTGACCGGTTTACTAATTACTTGTAAACAAGATCATCCGATATGACGTAGGGTGGCCTGATTCCGGAGGAGCGTTTAGACGTGTTTCTGTACTGTCTTACTCGCCACACTACTCCCCCGGTGAGACCGTAACTACGGGCGATAGTAGTCGGGAAATCGAACAGTTCGTCCACTCCTGGTCTTTCTGATGGTGTTCTGGTCTTCCATGGGTCTTGTTTGTGGATTCTTCTCTGGAGTCTCTCTGACAACGTATGCTGGTTTCAAGCGGTCGACCGAAATCCTTTGCGATTTGCCCTGGATGTCGACGTCAAAGGTCTTCTGGTCACGGTGCAGTACCTTGTAAGGACCTGAATATGGAGCTTGAAGCGGTCTTCTCATCGGACCTTGACGGACAAAGACGTGGGTTGCCGTCGCTAGGTCTTTTGGCACGTAAAATGTTCTATGGGAACTCCCGTGCCAAGATGTTGGTTGTGGCTTCAATTTACTGACGTGAGCGCGAAGTCTTGAGCTGAAGGAAGTCATGTCCATCTCGTCATCAGGAACTGGTGTAAAGAACTGTCCAGGTAAACGGAGTGGTTCACCGTAGACAAGTTCTGCTGCGGATGTTTGGAGATCCTCTTTCCAAGCGCTGCGGATACCGAGGAGGACCCAAGGTAAGACGTCAACCCAGTTACTTGATGCATGGCAGGTAATCGCTGACTTCAGTTGCCGATGCATTCTCTCTACAAGACCATTAGCTGCTGGGTGGTATGAGGTTGTGGTGTGATGTTTGGCGTTTATTAGCGTGGCGAGTTCCTTAAATGTATGTGAGAGGAACTGGCTGCCACGGTCGGTAGTCATGTGTTCTGGACAGCCAAACCGTGATATCCACCCATGAATGAGGGCAGTTGCGCAGGTCTCAGCTGTCATATCCTGGAGTGGATACGCCTCAGGCCAACGAGTGAAGCGGTCGACTATCGTGAGGCAGTATCTGTTTCCAGTACACAAGGGTAATGGACCGATCAGGTCCAAATGGATGTGCCGGAAGCGTGCTGATGGTGGCTGGAATGTGGCTAACGGCGCTGTGGTGTTCCTTGTTATTTTTGAGCGCTGGCACTGTTGACACTCTTTAGCCCATTGCCTGCAGTCCCGTCTAATACCTGGCCAAACGAATCTTTGGGTAACCAGCTTGACAGTAGCCTTCGCTCCTGGATGGCTCAGGTTGTGCAGGATATCAAACACATGTTTGCGGAACGTTGGAGTGACGTATGGACGCGGACTTGAAGTGGAGACGTCACAGTAAACTTGAAGTTCTGACTCTGCAGTTCTCATCTTCTCTAATTTCAGAGTTGAACCAGACGTTAGCAGTTCTTGTAGTTCGCTGTCAGTACTTTGTTCGTTGGCCAATGACTGGTAATTAAGTGGCGTACATATCTCGTCGACTCGTGAAAGAGCATCAGCAACGACGTTCTCTGATCCGGCTATGTATTTTATGTCCGTCGTGAATTGGCTGATGTAGTCGAGATACCGGAACTGACGTGGTGAGCAGTTCTCACGATTGCCGGCGAAGGCAAACGTGAGTGGTTTGTGGTCTGTCATGACCGTGAACGTCCGTGCTTCCACCATAAAACGGAAGTATCGTATGGCTTCATAGATGGCTAACAGTTCGCGGTCGTATGGGCTGTACTTTCTTTGGCTTGGACTAAGCTTCCTTGAGAAGAAAGCCAATGGTTTCCACCCGCCATCTTGGTGTTGCTGTAAAACTGCTCCAATTGCTGTGTCTGAAGCGTCAGTTTGGATGGCTAATTTGGCTTGAGAGTTAGGGTGGACCAGTAGGGTGGCTTCAGAAAGGCTGTTCTTGCAGCGATTGAAGGCTTCCATCAGAGTGGGTGTCATTGTTATTGCCTGTGATCCTTTCTGTTTAGGGCCAGCCAGTAACTTATTGAGGGGGGCTTGAATAGCAGCTGTGTTCGGCAAAAGTCGGCGATAAAAATTGATCATGCCGAGGAAACGTCTGAGCTCCTTGATGGTCTTCGGCGGTGGATACTCTTGGATGGCTTGTACTTTTGTGTCCATGGGCTGGATTCCTGCCGCAGACACTTTGAAGCCAAGGAAATTTACCTCAGACTGGCCAAATACACACTTGTTTGTGTTAATCAAAACGCCGTATTCTGCTAGTCTTTGGAACAGTATTTTCAGGTGTTTCTGATGAAGGCTGCTTTCAGGACTGTAGATTAATATGTCATCCAGATATCCGAAACAGAAGTCCAATCCTCGCAGAACCTCGTCCATGAAGCGTTGGAAAGTTTGTGCAGCGTTACGAAGTCCGAACGTCATGAACGGGAATTCGTAAAGGCCGAATGGTGTTGTGATCGCTGTTTTGGGTATGTCTGCTTCAAAAACTGGTATCTGATTATAGGCTTTTATCAGATCGATGGTGGAGAATACTGTGCTGCCTGCCAGCTGATGGGTAAAGTCCTGCAAGTGCTTGACAGGGTATCGGTCGGGGATTGTACGTGCGTTCAATGATCTGTAATCCCCACACGGTCGCCATCCGTCGTTTTTCTTGCGGGCCAAATGAAGCGGTGATGACCATGGACTGTCAGATCTGCGAGCTGTTCCATTTTGCAGCATCTCTTCGAATTCGCATTTCGCGATCTTCAGGCGCTCTGGGTCTAAGCGACGTGGACGACTGGATACTGGTGGACCCGTTGTTGTGCGGATGTGATGTACCGTTGAATGTTTGACGGCGGCTGGTTTCGAGGCTGGACGTGTAACTTCTGGATACTCTCTCAGCAGGCGATGGTAAATGGAGTCTTCGGTGGTTGTGCGGACTGACGAAATTGATTCCGCTGTGGTAGGGTTTGGTGCGGCGACTGTTAGTGACGTGACGCCGTCAATTAAGCGCTGGCTACGGCAATCGACTAACAGGTTGTAGAAGCCTAAAAAGTCGACGCCTATGATGGGCTTCGATACATCAGCTACGATGAAGCGCCATGTGAAAGCTCGCCTAAGTCCCAAGTCCAGCGTCAAGGGCAGATCGCCGTATGTGGGTATGACTGTTCCATTTGCAGCGAACAGCTCATATTTTGTCTTGATGCGTGGCTCCCGAACAGCGGATCGCGGAAAGACACACAGGTCTGAACCCGTATCTACGAGATATTGTATTTTTGTTTTGCGATCCGTTATGAACAGGCGGCTCGTTATTTCAAGGCAGTCGTTAACCGCCACTAATGGCTGCCTGGGAAGTTTTCCGCTTTTTTGTAGGTACAGGGCTGCGTACATCTCTGTGCTCGCTCGCCGAACTGATAGTGGTACCAACAGTGTGGGTGATCGCTTGGATGAGATCGTGATCGGGAACGGTATCTGGAACTTCTCGTTCTGGAGCGGGAGCGAGCGCGTCTCTCCAGGTTCATGCTCATAGCTTCCATTCTGCGACCGAGTTCCGCCACTGTCTTTGTCAATGCCTCGATCGCGCTGTCCGTGTTTGCCTGAGGTGCAGCGGGTACTGCCGTACTTGCTACTTGACAGGTCACTGGCATGGTTACTGGTACGACATCGTGATCGCGGTCTGCCAACTCCGCTAGATCCTCTAGCGCCATCTTCGCCTGTTGCGCTGCAATGCAGGTCTGCAGGTGGGTGGGTAAACGACTGGCCCAGATAGTCCTAATGAACTCTGCAGGGACGTTTGCTCCAGCCAGGTGTTGCAGGTGCCGAAGAAACTGCGTCGGCTTCCTGTCTCCCATCTCTTCATGCATCAGCAGCTGTTTTATTTTGCGCTCTTTGGAAGCTGAAAGACGCCGTATGAGCTCAGTCTTCAGGGTATCGTACTTGGCAGAAGTTGGTGGTGATACTATTAGGTCGCGAACCTCTGCTGCCTGTTGTGGTTCCAGCTGCGCCAGCACGTAGTAAAATTTTGTAGCGTCCGCGCTGATGCTGGATAGCACAAACTGTCCTTCTAACTGAGCAAACCATAGCTCTGGGTCATTGGAGTTGAAGGGAGGTGTTCTCACTCCAACGCGGTAGGTTTCGCCGAGTAGGACGTCTTTAGCTTGTTCCGTCATCTTCTAACGTCGAGGGTCACCAGTGAAGTGTTTATTATGACACTTACAATATGCGTGTAAGCAGATGTTAGATGATGGGCGGAGAGCAATGAAATTAGTGACCGAAGCTTAAGCAAAATGGTATAATTATATGATATTACAATAGCGTTAGCAGAAAGCAGAAATCGTAATGAATTTAGTACAAAACAACACAAGTATTTATACATAAAAACAATTAATAATAATTAACGATCACGCCTGGCACTTTTTGCAAAACGGTTCGGTCTTGACACTTTTCTAATTAGTGGGCGGTCCTTAGAACAAAGGATTCACGGCGGCCATGTTGCGCGCGCGCCGCACGAACAATAGCAGGTAGCCAGGTCCTTTTTATGGGCGTCACCCTACTCGCCGCTAGACCGGTTCTGACCGGTTTACTAATTACTTGTAAACAAGATCATCCGATATGACGTAGGGTGGCCTGATTCCGGAGGAGCGTTTAGACGTGTTTCTGTACTGTCTTACTCGCCACAAATTCGCCTAAAAAAATTTACTTTTCTGCCTCAATTTGGTTTGTAGGTCCTAATTTCAATAATTGGTGAGCTATCCGTGTAGTTGATACCTCGAAAGAAAGACCAATAACCAGACATGTTTTTAAAAATGTTTGAACAAAAAAAGCACCATCCCTGATTTTTTTTCATGCCATCTAAAAACAGATTTCTGAAATCTTTAAAAATGTCTTTGACTTTAAATGTCTGTAAAAAATTTGTCTTATCACACAGATTCCCTAATTATGTTTTATTAGATTGTTTACGCATTATGTTAACCAAATAAAATAAAAAATAAATGACATATCTTTCAAATTGGCCATTATTTGCAACTAACTGCATTATTTTGGGTTTTGTCATCAAAAATCATTAAAATTTTGCTAAAAAAAAATTGGTCACACTTCGGCTAAGAAAAGTTCGGTTCAAATGGTTGTAAATAGTCTATACTAGCTCCGCTTTCCGGCTTTGCATCGATCTACCAAACATCCTGTATTTCACATTTATAAAGGTTTTCACCGATGTGTTTACGAATATAACTGACTAAATGAACCTTACAACTAACTACACTGACATATTTTACATTTGTAAGGTGTTTCACCAGTGTGTACGAAAATGTTTAACTAAGGTACTCTTATCACTACAACTATGCTGACATATTTCACATTTATAAGGCTTTTCACCAGTGTGTGTACGAGTATGTGTTACTAAATTACCCTTTGATCTAAAACTAAGCTGACATATTTCACACTTGAAGGGCTTTTCACCAGTGTGTGTACGAGTATGTGGTACTAAATAACACTTTCGACTAAAACTATGCTGACATATTTCACATTTATAAGGCTTTTCACCGGTGTGTTTACGAATATGAACGACTAAAAGACGTTTTTGACTGAAAGTACACTGACATATTTCACATTTATAAGGCTTTTCACCAGTGTGTGTACGAATATGAATGACTAAAGTACCCTTTGTACTAAAACTTTGCTGACATGTTTCACACTTGAAGGGCTTTTCACCAGTGTGTGTACGAGTATGAACGACTAAAAGACGTTTTTGACTGAAAGTACACTGACATATTTCACATTTATAAGGCTTTTCACCAGTGTGTGTTCGAGTATGTGTTACTAAATTACCCTTTGAACTAAAACTATGCTGACAAATTTCACATTTATAAGGCTTTTCACCAGTGTGTTTACGAATATGAATGACTAAACTACCCTTTTCACTAAAACTATGCTGACATATTTCACATTTATAAGGCTTTTCACCAGTGTGTGTACGAATATGTTTTACTAAACTACCCTTTTCATTAAAACCATGTTGACATATTTCACAGTTGAATGGTACATCACCCGTGTGCTTCCGAAAATGACATTTTAAATAATTCTTTGTCGTATAACTACGCTGACATATATCACACTTGTAAGGTTTTTCACCAGTGTCTGTACGATTATGTTGTTTTATTGTTTTTACTTGATTTAGACTACGCTGATCACATTTGACAGGTTCTTTGGATTTTGAAACCGGCTTGACTGTACCACCATGAGTATTCCCGATTATGTTTGAGTCTGATAGTTCATTCTTTGTTTCTTTGTTTGTAATTGTGTCTTCAAGTTTTGTTCTTCGTAAGTCAAGCTTCTGTATCTTCACAACGGGCACCCCTGTGGTAATAAATCTCATAAGAACATTGTTCAATGAAGATTGGAAGATGCACATTAGTAACAAACACAATAAAAGAGGTTTGAATAATTCACACTAGTGTCAAAAAGGAATACAAAGCCTTTTTATGATAATAATACACTTTACCACTTGCGGTCCTTAGGGCTAAGAACTTTGAGGTCGCTCTTGGTTTTAAAAAACTCTTTTCCAAGATCTGTTGGACCTTCAGCTGCAGCTGCTGGACCCGAGCGGCAACCGCAGAACTCTACGCCGCGCCGGGGGCTCTGGGAGGCAGGGCACTGGGCAGGGACGATCCCGCCCCGCGACCAGTCGTGTTTGAGAAGACTCGTAAGCCAATGCGTCGGAGCAACCCAAGACCTGCGGAACCTCAGCCATGCACCTCCAAAGGGCTTCGTGAATCGCGGGAGCATGGCACTGGGAGAGCTCGGCCGTGAGAGTCAATATGGTTGGTGTACCACACCGAATTAAATTATACCAATTACCAAAAAAAAAAATTACCTAAAACGTACTATTTTGTACCTAGCTCTAAAAAACCTGTACCTCTTTCAGAACGAAATTATTTCGAAATTAAGGTACACTCGCGATACTGACATCAAGATGGCGGGTGTTCTATATTATATTATTATTTAACCATTACTCATAAAATATAATAACACCAAAAAAACGTACCTAGAACGTACCTCAAGTAAAAAAAAACAGTCTTGTGTATAAGTAAACACGATAATACTATCGTGTTTACTTATACCACACCTCGGACACTTCATACAAAACTTGCAAAATAATTACCTATTACTACTACAAAACCAAATGACGTCTGTACACGTACAAATGTGTGCGTGAATTTTAGTAGGGTTGAATCAGTTGGATGTCGTGGCGTGCAAAATGGCGCGAAAAGAGCAGCGCTTTGCGTCGGGTGAACCGAACGACGACGGAACTACCCGAACGTTTCGAGCATTATTATGAAGTGATCTTGTTCGAGCGTTCAATTATTTATTTCTTAAAGAAATAAAATAAATGATATTTGATTTTGAATACTCGGAATTGTAATGACATAAAAGTAATATTATAATATTTATTATGTAAAGAGGTTTATTTATTCATCAATAATGGTAAATTAAGGTACCTACCTACCTAATTACAAAATATGGAATTCACGATCGCCCCGTACCATTACGCGGCAACGCAATTTTTTTTTTTTTATTTATTTCGGAACCAGTCCATGTCCATACATGTTAAGTTAAAAAGTATTAAAAATAAAAATTAGGAATTAATTAAAATATTACAATAATAATAATTACAATGGGGCGACGCGACAAGGTTAGTGCGTAGGGTACTACTTTTCAATTCCAAGAATGAATAGAACGTGAAAGAAAGGGACATAAGTACATAACTAAGACAATAAAGAGAGAGAGCAATATTAATAGCTGGTAATGTTGGTATGTTATTATTACGGAAGTTTTAATTGTATTATTATAAAACGACGAAAACTTGGAAAATAAATGAATCATCGAGATTAAAACTAATAAATAAAACTTAAAACAAAATAAATCGCAAAATTGTGTGTTTGTGTCAGCAGTACCTACAGCGCTGCAGTTCTTACGATTTTGAGCGCCCTGGCTAAAGAGTCGGCGGTTAGCCCCTCTCCAGCGGGGTGAAAGTGCGGTATCTGATATAGCGCGGGGAAGGGAGTGTCCCTTCTGTACCTAGTACTATTAAGTATTCTGTACTTTCTAGGTTCATTTTTTTGGTGTTATTATATTTTATAACTTTTTCAATATTTCATGATAATTATTATCATAAAATATCGAAAAAGTTATTATTTGTGCATTTATATTTCACGGATATTTTTAATTGCACACGACTAATTACATTAATAAGTTATTAGCAACCGTCCGCAACTAGCTTCGTAAATGCACATTCATGATAAAGTAAGATGCGGGTAATAAATAGTTGTTAAACTATTAGCAATTTGCACTTTGTTTCCTGATTAATCATACGAGATTCATAGTTAAATAAATGTTCTTTATGTTCGCAGATACATTTATTATCTTGCGATCATAAAGAATTACCACTATAAAACTAATCGAACAGATATATTCAAGTACCGTGCACAACTTCTTCAAACAATATTTTTAAAAAACTTGCATTAATCATACATTGTTTTTGTCTAATGCGAATGCAATATAGGTTTTATTTTTGATAATATTTTGATCGATATGTTACCGGTAATCTGTATAATCCGGTATTCTATACAATACCCAGGCAAGGCAATTCAAAGAAGCAGAATTGCCTCATTCATGTCCAGGGTTGGTATGTGTAGAAACAGTATAGTTAAGGAACTTGCTGACAGGATGTATGCTACCAAGACCTACAAGCGGTGGTTGGATATAGCCGCGTTAAGTATATGTCTATATCGTATTATTATTAATATTTTTTTTGTTTTCACAGATGTATTGACAAGGTACCATCATTATGTTAATTTCCTTAAACAGTTTCCTTAGAGAATCGCCCATACGGAGATTGTAAATGGCTCTGATGGCTCTTTTCTGCAGAATAAAAATAGACTCGATGTCTGCAGCTCGTCCCCACAGTAAAATACGGCAAGAATAGACGACTCGTTTGGTGAAGAGATTGAGCGATTGGCTGCTGCGCGGCGTACCGTGGGTCCGATTCCCGCATGGAATGATTTTCGAACAGATAGTTGTTTGATCTGACTGTTTGTGTAGGTATGTAGGTACACACGGCTACATATAAAGCTATACATTTCCAATATAAGCTGATCTCGCATTGTCCGGAAATCCTATACAATGCGAGATCAGCATTAAATGGAAATGTATAGCTTGATGTCTAGCCGTGTGTAATCGTGTTGAGATTTGTTATTGTAAACGTCGACCGACACCAATTTTTTTTTTTTATGGGACAAGCCCGCCACACTTTTCCCTAACCACTGTAACTCCTGTAAGCCAGAATCAACAGTGGCGACCACCAGAAAAGCGCCAGAGCAATGAAGCTCGACGAGTCCCAGAGAAACGATTCAACTGTCTTGGATCCCGCAACGAAATTAATCAGAAAAGAACAGCGGAGGAGTAAGAAAAACATATTTTCCACTTCCCTCCAAATCAAGCAGGAGACAGAACAGACACCTATTTATGTATAATGCCCCGTTAGGATTATTTTGTTTTAAAGATAAGTATAACAAAGGGCTTACTTATACCTACAGTTCCTACAGAAGTACCGCTGTCGTCAACACCATAGCAATAAGAATATGTTCCCATGGCATTTCATAGTTTGTTAGTTAAAAAAATTAACCGGATAGTTACAAGATTATACAAAAAATTATAATTATTTGAAATAAAGATAAGTAGGTACTGTAGAGACTTGCCCAGCAGAGAGGCTTTATGTAATGAAGCCATAACTATTTAGTCTATGGTTAGAACCTTCTGGATACCTTAGAAATATATTTGAATAATGTAGAAGGATAGTTTTGATACTATGACATGTGATGTCAGTGGGACCCAGCTAAGCTCTGAGCTGCGGGCTACCTAAAGTTTTCCTCTCGCTTATCTGATTAATACAATCTTCTACAAGTCGATAATATCTTTCTTTCAACGTAGCTTAGACCTACAGTAATTCGTACACGGTACAAGTGTAACTCAGGTGTTACAGTACGATATCGCAATAATTATTCGAAGCGTCCCCCGTTTCTTTCTAAATACAAAACTAGGTAGGACATTTTTGTAAATTGTTATTAAGACTTCTAAGCGTGTCTGTCACTATTTAGAACATTAAAAGCGCCTATTAGGTACCTACTCGCTGATTTTACTCATTTACACTACGGACTTCTTCGGTGTACACTACGCGTTTTAGTTCGGCCCACAAATAAATGTCTAATGCAGTTAGGTCTGGTGATCTCGCCGGCCAGTTCACAGGTCCATCACGACCTATCCACTTATGACCGAATTGGCTATCCAAGTACGCGCGCACACATCGCTCGTGGTGAGCTGGACACCCGTGCTGGAAATACATGTCCTGCAGAAAGTACAGAGCCCAGAGGAATGCCATGGTCAAGTAGCTGCTGATAAGTGCGGAGTATCAAATCTGTGCTGGGATTCCGGGGAGCAGGGACACCATTCCGTCTAAGGGATTGTAGGTGTTTCTCGTCGGCGTACATTTGCCTCGCACTATTAACCAGACAAGAAGTAGAACCTTATCATGTCAAGGTACTCCACGTTGGAGTATTCGTACCTCATTATGAAAACAATAACTGGGCGGGCGTTGCACTCGCGGAAACGTAAAAAACAGCGATCGACGTCAGGCTATGACTAATCGCAGGTGACTGGTGGAGGAGTAGGGACCCGGACGCGGTACTAGGATCTATGGGCGCGTGTGTGTGGGATGCGCGTGCGGTGACACGTGCCACGTAGACAAGAGTGTGCGTCTGCGAAAGGATATAATAGAATGAAAGAGGAAGAAGTTCCGTTAATGCCTATCGGCCGGCTTCAATCAAAGGATTGAATGTCGCTGCATGCTTGCTTGCACGCTGTTTAAAATGAGAACTAATACACTCCAAAAAAAGATAATGGGTATTTTAAAAATCGGAATTCGTATTTTTGATGTTTCGAATTTTCATTATGTCGGACTTTTTGTTATTCGATCTTTTGAAACTCGGTATTTTGAGAATAGTAATTATAAACGTTCGGAATTTTGAAATATTAGAATTATTAAAATAGGATGAATGATAAATCGGAGTTATTATACTCGTATTAGGAATTTTGAACCATTCGGAATTATGAAAATCGGTATTTTGACATTTTTATTTCTGACTTTCGGAATAAAGTTTTTCGTATTTATGTAGTGTACCCCTGCTGGGCAGGGTAGGTCTCCCCCAAGGGGGGTTCAGCTGTAATCGCCAGGCTTGGTTGATGCATGTTGGCGGTCGCAGTAGGTGTTATGGTACTCAGAAGGACGCTGCTGCCTATCCTCCGGTCAATATCCCTCTGTCACCTTCTACGACACCCACGGGTAGAAATGGAGAATGGGAAATTAAAAAAATATTACATACATACAATTCAAAAGCGTAAACCAAGAACTACTATTGAAATAAAAATACTCTATCACTTCCTACTTATATATAGTTTCATTTGAACACCTGCCTAATTTGTTGATTTAGTTTATTTTGTCTATTATTATAGTTTTTGGTATATATGTAGACGTACTTAGAGGCTCAGATAGGTACCACTACCTATCTGAACAAAAGATTGCAAAATTTTACTGATACCGAAGAATTGGAAAAACGGGACATTTTGCGAAAGGGACATTTTGTGCTACCTATAGACATTTTGCGAAGTAGGCATTTTGCAACTGAGCCATATTAATTACCAAGTTTAATTATGTGAAAACGATTTTTCGATACTATTTAATGTTATAAAAAATTATTTAAAAAAACAAAAAACCCGACTGCGTGAAAATTTTTAAACTCAAAATAAGTGAAAATTTAAATATTTTTTTGGTTTTGAATCATCGTGGTTGACAGTGGCATCATGGGCGATTTCAACACAGACCTTGCGCAGCCAACCAGTCGTTCCCGTAAACTCTTACATATCATCGACTCTGTTAGTCTCTTGTTCTTCCTCTGCAACCTACTCGTTTTAATATCTTAAGGTATGAGACGTGGCTCGACTTAGTCGTAACGACCTGTCCGTCTCTTGTATTGGAAATAGGTACCAACTCAGGGGAGGCACCGTAAAGTGAAGAAGAAGAGGAAATGTTTTTTAAAGGAAAATCTCTACGACGATAATTAAATAGCAACACAACCTCCTTCTTTCTCTCAGACTCGACGTAAAGGAACTCAACTTAAAGGGAACCAAACTTAATTTATTTGTTGTTTTTTAGCATTTCTCATTCCGAATTTCATTTAAACAAATAGTTGTATATATATTTGTAAGCTATTTATAAAACCCTTTGTTTTAATACCCCACTCGATAGGTTTTGAGGAAAAATATTTTTATTGAAAACACTAATAATTATTAATTATGTCGCCAAAAATCGGCCAGTTTAATTTTTATAATTTTGATGTACCCAGTGTCACTCACACAATTAAGACGATTGAAACGATACCTTTCAAGCTAAAAACTCTCAGACTCAACGTAAAGGAACTCAAAGGGAACGAACCTTAATTTATTTGTTGTTTTTAGCATTTCTCATTCAAAATTACATTTAAACATATAAGTGGTTTATATATTTGTAAGCTATTTATAAAACCCTTTATTTTGATACCCCACTCGATAGGTTTTGAGGAAAAAGATTTTTTTTGAAAACACTAATATGTCGCCAAAAATCGGCCAGTGTAATTTTTCTAATTTTGATGTACCCAGTGTCACTCACACAATTAAGACGAATGAAACGACACCTCTCAGGTCAAAATCCATTGAGCCGTTTGGGCTACAGAGCGTGCCAAAGAAATTTACATACATACATACATACACCCGAAAAACATAACCCTCCTTCTGGCGCAGTCGGGTAATAAATATAGCCTTTAATTTAACCTTTAAGAGCACCCAACCCGTCATATTTCCCATACAAACGCTCGTACGCGATTACGGCGTTATAACAAATTATTTTCACAATATTTTTAACACACAGGTATCTTGTGGTTTAAATCTAGGTTTGTATCTTTCTTTTTCCTGCCCATCCCATGTTACTTGGGGTCGGCGCAACATGTTTTCTTCTTCCATTCCGTCCTGTCCAACGTCATGCTTTCATTGACTCCCTTTTCATTCATATCATTCTTCACACAATCCATCCATCTTTTCTTTGGCCTTCCTCTCCCTCTCCATCCATCCAAACTAATATTCATAGCTCTTTTGGTCACATGAGTTTCGTCTCTTCTCTTCACATGCCCATACCAAGACAAACGATTCCCTTTCAACTTTTCTGTCACTGGCGCCACTTTCAAACTTCTAAAAAATCTAGGTTTGTATGAATCTAAAAATAAACTTTTTTGAGAAACAAATTCAGTAAACACGTCCGAAAATCAGCTTTTTTGCACAATTTTATCTAAACTTTGGCCGGTCATAATGCACTCAATACATTGAAAAGTAAAAAAACAGCTTCATAGAAACCTTGCACATGTAATGGAAATTCTAAATTACAAACATTTTTACCAAAAACTTGTAAGGCTTTTTAAAAAACACGTATGTCCTGGAACAAGTTTTGTGAAATTTCCGCGCGGCAATTTTCCTGTGATGTTATCGCGTTCTCACTCACTCGTTTGTTTTCGAGCTTTGCGTTGGTTGAAACAAAAAAAAATTCAATCGCGCTCGCGTTGAAGTTCGTTCGATGGGGATGGGCGCTCTTAATTCACGATTTCAGTATTTAATAACTTCGTCCCCCTAAATTTTTGAAATTGATCACTGTTAGTTCACTTGCCGTTTTGTATGCGATATTGAGGTAGTTCGTTGTTTATATTGTCAACAGTTCGGTCACGTTAAGAAATACTGCAATAATAAATCACCTGCGTGTGCTGATTGCTCGGAAGCACATGAAACACAGGATTGCCCTCATAAAGACAATTTAAATTTTAAACCGACTTGCGTGGCGTGTAAACGTTTCAAAAAACCGTTTGACCACCGGTGCGGGTCTGAAGATTGTGCGGCCTTTAAACTAAAACTCGAACAGCTTATCCTAAACACTAATTACTAATAAGATGGATAGTTTAAGCATAGGTCAATTAAATCTTCACAATGATAGAGTGGTGACATCCGAGTTGGATAGATTAATTATCGATTACAAGTTAGACGTAGTACTTGTTCAAGAGCAATATCAAAACGTGCGCTTACGTCACAAAGTGGTACAGCTGGATTGCAAAGCACGAGCCGGAATTTACGTTTCACGTTCTTCTAACTTTACAGTAACATCTTTACGTAACCTTATGACTCATCACTGTGCCGTTGCAGAGATTTCTTCAACTTCCTTTAAAGTCTACGTTGAGAGCTGTTACTTTCAATATTCTGATCCTGTTGCTCCTCATACACATAATCTCCGTCACGTCTTGCGGTCGCTTGCGGACCACAAAGTCATCGTTGGCGCGGATGCTAACGCGTCATCGTCCCTGTGGTATGGCAAGGTTCGGTCCACGGATTCCGAACGACGCTGCGCTGTCGAGGATTTTATTGCTGAAATGAACCTATCGATCCATAACACCCCTGACGCACCACCTACTTTTTACAGCCCAATGGGCGAATCTTGTATTCACGTCACACTTTCTAGTGCAGACGTACGCTTGGATAAGTGGCGTGTCCTACCGGACGCGTCTTGTAGCGACCATCGCCTGATCGTGTACGAATTTGTTCCGATGTTTACTCAAGGTCCGTCACATATTAGTGGTAATTTTAGATATAAATGTAAAGGCATGAATTGGGAATTCTTTAGCTCGCTTTTTGCGTGCCACGCCAAAGGCTTCACTCACACCGGATTGTCAGCTGAAGAGAGTGCTGAAATTATGTCAAACACCTTTACTTACTGTGCTGACATCGCCATTGGTCGCGGATCTATGACCAACGTTCGGAGATGTGATTGGTGGAGTGACTATTTAGTTGAACAACGTAAAATTTATCGCAGAGCGCGTAGACAGCTTAATAAGCTTAAAAAACGTAAGGTTACCGGGGACCTGTTGACTTTTGCATTAAATACGTTTAGAGCTGCCAAGTCACGCTACAAAGCATCGGTGGAAAAATCTAAGGGTGTAGGGGGAGTTCTTTTTGAAGGGATGTAAGTCACCGGTTCCGGCGCAGGAAGAAGTCTTGAGTTCGTATAGGCAAAGATTTATTGTACTTTTATACAGGTATTATAGCAAGGGCCGATCCACTCTGCCTTTTCCCGGTAGGGATGAAGGAGGGGAAGAAGGGTCCTCTAACCAAAAATATGACAAAGTTTATGTCGAGTATACTTTTAACTTAGCAGTGAGGTCCCATGCAGTTATTCCAGGAAGGACGTAACAGACGGATGCAACACTGGTTCAGTCTTACAAAATAAAAATATTCTACGAGAGGTCATTAAATCACGGAGACTCTTAACATCGCGATTCAGAAAAGTGACGTCACGCGACAGCGACATCTAGTATCGAGGAGCGGCATGTTGTAGTCTAATGTTTCTCTCTTATGCATACTAGAGGGCGATGGTGAATAATAGTTTTGCTACAATCTCCCCCTCAGTTCCCGAAGACGTCTCGGCGAGAGGAACTGGAGATTAGTGTTTTCTAGGACGTCCACGGCCTCTTGTACTAGCGGGAAGTGTGGTCTGGGTAACCATTTTCTTTGCAGGGCGTCGCCGGTTTCTAAGCGGCTGTATAGGCTCAGGGACCGTTGTGGACTTTTCACCTTTGTATATGTATGATAGTCCGATCGGATTTCCGGGAGTATTCGGTGATGCTACTTTATAGGACGCAGGACCGCGCTGCTGCACTATAATATATGGGCCATCACATCTGGTCGCAAATTTAGCTGTTACTCCCTGATTTCCTCTGCTGATTGGGTGTATGTTGACAAAAACCAGATCTGGTCTGTACTGAGGATGGTTGCATCTCTGTCGGTCAACATTTTCTTTGAGACCTTGTTCCCTTGTGGAACAATTAGTGCTATTCATAACGAATCGAATGACAGGAAGTAGCTGTATCCGTCTGTTTCTGTTATGTTTCACTGGATGCTCTTCTTCCTTCTCCCTCTGGATGAGAACTACACCGAGTGCAAAACTACTGGCGTCTGTGGGTTTGGTTTCATCTTATTGAGCGGTGCACGCCGTGAAGGATCCTTGCCTGGTGGGTGAGATTTTCTCCCCCTGGACGAGAACTGCTCCGAGTGCCACTTGCCACTGGCAGGTCTTAACAGTTGACGTCGTGATTCTTCCTGAACGCGGGACGCACTTGTGCTGATCCTTTTCGGGCCCGCCGTTGGTCGCCAGTTTGTAGGGGGGGTTCTTTTTGAAGGGATGTAAGTCACCGGTTCCGGCGCAGGAAGAAGTGAGTTATTAAGCTTCCCGGAGTAATTTACTGCGTAAAATTGTTGTAAAACTAGATAAAGAAGGTCCGTGGTCTCCTTTATATCACGAGTTTAATAGATCAGTCGACCTTGCGTATGTCCAAAACATTAAAGTAAATAATAAACATACCACCGGTATCGAAGAAACAACGGAAGTTCTACTTAATACTCTGATACCCGATGATTCACCTATGAACGACGACGAATACCAACAGATCAGAGCGTGGGCTTCGGTGCCACCTGATTCACCAGCGTCAGATCTACCATCCACTGACGAGTTCATAAACGTTGTCAAGAGACTACCAGTCAACAAATCATCAGGTGAAGATAAAATATCTAATAGAATGATTATAGAAGCGTGTAAAACAGCGGGTGACGCGATCTTAACTGTTTATAATCGGTGCATTGCGGAAGGTATTTTTACTCGTATATGGCGACGTGGCTTTATACGAATTATCCCAAAGAGTGACGACAAGCCCCCGGATGACCCGAAGTCGTACCGGCCCATAACACTACTACCATCTTTGGGAAAACTCCTGGAGCGCCTTATCGTTCCACGTTTGCTACCGGATGGACCAACATTTCATAATAATCAATTCGGTTTCACCAAAGGGAAATCTACCGTCGACGCGGCACTATCTGTTAGAAAAATTGTTAATTCGTCCGAACATAAATACGTCATTGGGATCTATCTCGATATCTCAGGGGCTTTTGATAACGCATGGTGGCCTATGCTACTACTTAAGATGAAAACCCGTGGTTGTTACAGAAACATCCATACTCTTGTTTACTCGTACTTTTTAAACGGCTCCGCGAAGCTCAAACTTGGACATCATTCTATGTCGAAGGCTCTAACCATGGGATGTCCTCAAGGTTCAGTTATCAGTCCATATTTATGGAATGTAGGTTTTGATGATTTGCTTGCGATTCCACTTCCTTGCAGTTGTTCATTAACCGGTTACGCGGACGATGACCTTCTGCTTATTCAGGCAAGTACCCGGGCCGAGCTTGAGAATTTGGCTGACACATGCCTTCGTTTAATATCTTAGTGGGGCGACCAAAACCGTCTAACCTTTGCAACTCACAAAACCTATCAACTTATTTTAAAAGGTAATCTTAAATCATGGCCTAGTATTAAATTTAATAACGTTCCCGTTAAAAGAAAACAATCAGTGTGCTACCTTGGTCTGGTCTTAGAGAAAAAAAAATCATTTATTGATCACATAAAAACAGTTGGTGAAAAAGCTAAAAAGAACTTTTATGCCTTGACGAGTATATCTAAAGCCACTTGGGGTCTATCATTTTTAACTTTAAAAACTATTTATGGGGCTACCTATTTGGGATGTAAGTGCTACGGAGCACCCATTTGGGCTGATAGGGCCACCATTGGGGCGGTACGACGTAAATTGCTTCAAAGTCAACGTTTGGCTTTAATATTTTTATGTAAAGCATATAGGACCGTTAGTACTGAAGCCCTTTCGGTTCTAGCAGGCGTGCTTCCAGTCGATCTTGAAGTGCAACGACGTGCTGCAATGTACTATTCCGCGCGAGAGACCATGGACGCAAACTTTTTAATTCAACGTGACCGCGCTAAGATCTCTAGATTATGTAAACCACAGACTGACGTCTGGGAGGAACTTTTATCCGAGTGGCAGTGTAGGTGGGATGAGGACATGGCTGGAGGTGGACCACTGTGTTGCCCAATTTCTAACAGGTCATGGCAACTTTAAAAGTAAATTATTTTCTTTCAAGCTTGTTGTTTCGCCTTTGTGTCAATGTTCTACATCTGACTGTGAATACGAACAATCTGCACATCATATCTTATGGGAGTGTATTCTTTGGCAGAAAGAACGCAATGTTATGTTGGATAGTGTACAGGCTTCATCCGGAGCAGTTTATTATGCGGACCTTGTGGAAACTAGAACTAATTTCCGTGCGTTCAAGCGATTTTGCCATACCTATTATTGGAATCAGCTCACTTTTTAGGGCCCAATAATTATGTCAATTATAATCCGTGGTGCTTAGCAACTGGGTTTCTCCCAGTTGTAAACGTCCCTTTGTGCCTATTGGCCTAGTTCTGTTCTGTCTCCTGCTTGATTTGAAGGGAAGTGGAAAATATGTTTTTCTTATTCCTCCGCTATAAAATATAAGAAATACAATGTCCTATGAAGAATGGGGGGACACTATGAGTCACACTAAAACCAAAAAGGATTCTGATGATATAAAGGATCTCACCCTAATCATGAAACAAGTGTTGTTGATTCATTCAGTTAATTAACTACCTCATACTTACTGTGCGTCTCGCTGACTCTTGGTTTCTTCATAGGTACTTCTTGTTCTTCTTCGACTTCAGTTTTCAACTGCATTAATGGTACATCATCTTCAGAGTCAGCTTCTGAAGGGCACTGTGGTATATCTTCTACATCTGAATAGCTATTGTGTAGATTTTCCTGTTCAAGCTCTGAAAATAAACAAGAAGCAATACTCATTCAATATTCATATTTTACTATGCTAGTGTGCAATATGTTTATATAGAGTTTTAAAACCTTTTATGGTCAATAAATAATACACTTATTTCGATTAATGTCATTTAGTATATCATTAAAAACTAATAATATGTAACAATTTAAAGGTGAGTACATATTATTCAATTATCTTATTACTTTATCTTCCCAAAAACATACCATTATTTAGATGTTCCTCCTCTGGCTCAATAATATCATCTTGTGTCTCACAAACAGCTGGTAGTTCTTCTTTGATAGCAACTCTTTCTGTTCTACATTCATCAACTATACTGATATGCTCCATTGGACTGTTAATAAACCCACCGAAAAACTTTGGTGTGTGGTTTATTAAAAGTTGAGGCTGTAAAAGTTGATGATAGTGTTCAGTATATGCTGATGATCAGTTCCATGCACAGACCAATATAAAACTATAGACGGAGCGGTCGTAAACAATCGCGACGAAAGAAGAGAAACTTAAAGTCGGCTGTGTATGCGTGACTCGGTGTACGATATCGTAGATTTGCGCATGTGTGCTAGAGAATAATGTAGCAAGCGCTGCGCTGCGTCTCCCAAGTGCGAGAGATATACTTTGGTGAAAAGTTTTATTATTAGGTAGTATTGTTTAATTTGTCTTGGTTGTATGAAATGAAAGATAAGTTAGTTTAAATAAATTAAGTACCAAAGAACAAAGCTTAGGTATTTATATTAATGCCCCATATGTTGCGTCAGTTTTTTGTATGTTTGACGTAATGAGTCACAATTTTTTAAAAACGTTTCTTGTTGGACGGACAGACAGACAGACAGACGGACAACAAAGTGATTCTATAAGGGTTCCGTTTTTTCCCTTTGAGGTACGGAACTAAAAATATCATATCAAAAATATGTGTTGAAATAAATTATTTTGTATTTGTATTTGTAAAAATAATTATTATTAAAATATATTTTATAAATACTTACATACATGTCATGTCATAATAACATACCTAATGATCTCGAAAACGAAATATACAATAAGCTGATTAAAAACACTTAGTTGAACCGTGTCTGAACTAAACTCTCAACTGCCCTTACTTTTGGGAAAAGATAATATTCTTAACTTGCAACACTGAGACAATAACGTCTAGAATTGGTAATCCAAGAAATTATTTTAAACATTTCGCAATTTTCTTTAAATTATGCAGACAATTGGTTACTTGTGAAAAGTAATCCCAGAAGACTTATTACGACAACATGAATTGTTTTTGCAGCAGTTTATACAACAGGACGGCATAATTTCGTAATTATTATTTCACCAGATGTACGTCATGCGCTCTCACTCACTCGCGGCTGACTACCGAGCGGCCGTCTTCATATGACCGAATCGTCTTCATATTACGTGTCTCACTTTTGTGGGCGCAATGTTCCGTCTATAGTTTTTTATTGGTCTGAGGTTCCATGATCACAAACATTTTCATTATAATATAGTACATAAAACTGCTTCACAATACTAAAGTAGGTCCTACACTACTGCATATTAATAATAAAAAAAAATAATAATATGTGGGGACATTTTCACACACGGCCATCTGACCCCAAACTAGGGAGACCCTGTACTATGGGTGTCAGACAGCTGATATACATACACACATACATTTTTTTTTTTTGTAAATACATACATAACACCCAGACACAAGGCAAACACAAGTGCTCATCACACAAATATTTACCCTGGGCGGGAATATTGCATAGTTTACCTACATAGTTTAAGTTGATAATTATGGAATAATTATGCAGAAAATTAAAACAAAAGTTAAGAAATATTTACTGTTGAATTCGATTATTACTTTTGCACAAAATATTCACCCGATAACAATCCGATCCGAGGGCGTGTCATAAGCACTTAAATTTGGCTAGCAAAATGAATTAAATCAAATAAACTAATCAACTTAAACATTGACATTGTGATAAAAAAAACTTAGTAAGTATTAAGTAGTAAGTCGGTCTTTCGTCCAAACTAGCACCGTGAACGGACGTGTTGTCAATTGTTCCTAATTACAAATTCTTTGCTTCACGCGATATTAGTGCATATGTTAAAGTAGCCAAGTTATCAATCTTCCGTTCACAAGTTAAGGCGACGATATACGACTTTTACAGATTTTAAACTGACAATCACGTCAAAATGTGCAGTGTAAATGATTTGAAGAAAATATATGTTAAACTAGAACATTCTCTTAATCATATAGAAAGTGAATATTTTTGATTATGTTCATATTAAATAGTTTAATTAACTCGTGAAGTTGTGTCTGACGCGGACAAAACATTGACAATCACACAAAATCTACCAGGTATAATTATCCGAAACTTACACTATCTTACAGACAATTTTATTATCTATCTTTTAGTATACGCTTTTTTTTTATTTTGAAAGAATACTACTTTTATTTAATTTTTTCGACTAAATTTTGAAAGTTTGGGACGCAGACTTCGTCCGTTCTGCATCAGTTTTGCGTCCAAAACTCTCAAAGTTTAGTCGAAAAAATAAAATAAAAGTAGTATTCTTTCAAAATAAAAAAAGGCGTATACTAAAAGATAGATAATCAAATTGTCTGTAAGATAGTGTAAGTTTCGGATAATTATACCAGGTAGATTTTGTGTGATTGTCAATGTTTTGTCCGCGTCAGACACAACTTCACGAGTTAATTAAACTATTTAATATGAACTTAATCAAAAATATTCACTTTCTATATGATTCAGAGAATGTTCTAGTTTAACATATATTTTTTTCAAATCATTTACACTGCACATTTTGACGTGATTGTCAGTTTAAAATCTGTAAAAGTCGTATATCGTCGCCATAACTGACCATCTAACGGCGGAGGCGTACCCCCGTCCACCCGCGCGCCGCGAGGAAAAGAAACAGGCGACCTAATTGCTGTCCCACTCCCGCGACGCTGAGGATAGACGGTACTTCAACTGCGTGTACCCCGTAGTACTTGCTACAAAACTGATTTCCGCTACGAAGCTGCTACGGAGACAAGTGTGAACGCGAGGTAAATAAGTTGTCTTACGTGTTTTCTACAAATTAAACGGACCGGCTCGGCTGCTAACGTTTATTTTAAATCTGTCAACTGTAAATAAGTATTATAACATGTCAGTATCTCGTACGCCACCTAAAGGAAAAGCCAATACGGATGAGCTTATGCATGTTCCTCGTGACTCTGACAGGGCATCTGATCGAATTCCCTCTGACAGCGATTCGGCTAGACGCTCTATTACCTCGCGCAAGCTTAAGAGGAAACAAGGAGATTTGCATATAGCCGAAATAAGGGAATTATTTGATGAGATCTCAAAAATTCAAACGACCAAATTTGATGACCTGACGGCCGCCATGACCCTACTAAAGAAAGAGACTGCTGGGAGGGGGGGGGGAGGGAATCTGTGAAATTCATGTCCCAAAAATATGATGAAGTACTGGAGAGTCTAGGCAAAATGCAGAAAGAGAACTCCACGTATAGAGTTCGGGTTGAGCTTCTGGAACAGAGGATTGATTTTCTGGAAAGGAAAGGCAGATCCACCATGATTGAGCTGAGGAATGTGCCGCAGTCCCCCACAGTGACCAAGGACGACATCATTCAAGTAATATCTAAAGTCGGTGAAATTTTGCAGCAGCCCATACAGCCTTCTGATATCCGTGACTCATTCAGATTTAAAACTAAGAACAATACTATCCCTCCCATCGTTGTTGAATTTGCATCAACAACTATCAAAGAAAATATTATTCAGAAGGCCAAATTGTTCAATAAGAACAACAAAGAGAATAAATTAAATAGTTCACACTTAATGATTGACGGACCAACTAAACCGATCTATATCTCCGAGTCTCTTACTCCATTCGCTAAGAAATTATTTTATCTAGCTCGTCAACATGCTAAAAAATTTTCTTTCATTCTTATGGAAAAATCTACATGAAGAAAAAAGATGATCCTATCGATGATATATAGATGATATAAAAGATGACCTACCATTCGCATAGATAATGAAGAAGATATTTTTAAACTTGCTCAAGCCTGACTATTCCCTTTAAGCGCCAATACTTTTAATGATTTCATCTTAATGATATTAACTTGTATTTTAGTCTTTAACTTCAAAAATAATTATAAAATTGTTGTATGTCATGTTTGTACTGTCTTGACAAATGCTTTACTCACACTCACACACTTACACACACACGTGCAACTTCTGATAAACGCAATATCCGGTTTAGTTCTTCTTGAATTTAACCTCCTTTTTCTTTGTAATTCCTTTAGATTGACATGTGCCATAAATTATAATTCGATAGCATAAGTACTCTTAATAGCATAACTACTGACGTTGATTTAATAACCGTCGCTAACGCATCTACTTGTGTCATTGATGAATGCAAAAATCTAATCCCATCCGCTGGAAAAGCTTTGAAAATAATCACGCAAAACATAAGAAGCATTAACTGTAATATGGCTGGTATGATTACTGTCTTGACTAGATCCTGCATTGAGTGGGATTTGATAGTGTTAACGGAGTGCTGGTTATCTGGTATTCATAACCCTCCTACATTGGATGAATTTGAATGTTATTCAACTGTTAATAACCAAACTCAAAATGAAGGGATAGTTGTTTACATTAAAAAAGGTATCATTGGATGTGTAAAGGAGCTATCTATCATGGACTGTAATAGCCTATTAATAACAGTCGGTGAGCATACTGGGATTTTAGCTATTTACCGCTCACCCAGTGTTAGGAATGTTGACAATTTTTTGGAAAGTTTACATAGTGTACTGTCTAAATTTGTGTCAAAATATCAAAACTTTATCCTGACAGGTGATATTAATATTGACATTTCAGAAAATACATTGGACACACGGAAGCACGGTTATTTAAATCTTATGGCGTCACATGGTATGCTCCCAGCACACTTGTTTCAAACACACTCAAAATCCTGTATAGATCATATTATACTCAAAACCAGATTTCCAGCAACATGTTTGGTAGCTGAAACTTCCCTGACTGATCATTATAGTGTCATTCTTTCTATTGATATGTCTACTCCTGCTCAACGTCATGCAAAGTATATAAAGCGGACTGATTTTACTTCCCTTGATGAGGTTATCATGGCTGTTGACTTTGCACCTCTCTTTTCGTTGACTGATCTGAATGAGGCAGTTGCCACTTTTACTGGTTCTCTTAATGCACAAAAAAAAAAACACACAAACAAAATCAAAATCATGCACAAAAGTCATAACTCTAGCAAGAAGAAAGATGAAATGCATGAGGAACAGGGATAAACTGCACCTGAACTCAAACAAATCTCCTAAGAATATGATCCTCAAGTTAACCTACACTAGATATAGGAACTTTTGCAATCATTTATTGGGTAAACTGAAAAGAGAATATGAGAGGAACCAAATCGATAACGCAGGAACGAATTCTAAAAAACTGTGGGATGTTATCAAAAAAGTCACTAACACTACCCAATCAAAGGATGTTGCCTCTGAATTGATATCACAAATTGACCCCCAGCATTCTGTTGACACGATTAATTCTTTCTTTGCTAATGTCGGAAAATCATTGGCTGAGAAACACTTACCTCCAAATTCCTCATCAGCCTCCCCGGCAGTTCCTATTCCTGCTTGTCCGCATTCATTCGTAATGTTTCCAGCAGATGAAAATGAGGTGAACAGCCTTATACTTAACCTAAAAGTTAATTGCGCAGCTGGACGTGACAACATATCGGCAGCTGTTCTTTCCCGTTATAGACATCTGTTAGTTACTGCACTGACGTTTATTTGTAACTTGGCATTTTTAACTGGATCATTCCTACAAGCTTTCAAACTATCGCAAGTCATACCAATACATAAGTTTGGTGACAAGGATTGTGTCAATAACTATAGACCTATTTCTATACTGCCTACTTTGTCAAAGATTTTGGAGAAACTTATTAATAAAAGACTACTAAACTATCTAGAGAAATACAAGCTACTCTCAGACTCTCAATTCGGTTTTAGATGCAATAAATCTACTAGTGATGCTGTTCATGAAGTTACTGACTATGTTGTCAATAATGTGGATGATAAAAACAAAGTTCTGGCTATATTTCTCGATCTGGCTAAGGCATTTGACACAGTCTCTGTCCCCAGGCTGATAAATAAGCTTGAGGGAATCGGAATAAGGGGTTTACAGCTCGACCTCTTCACGGTCTACCTTTGTAATAGATTTCAGTGTGTCAGAGTTGGCGATTGGATAAGTGATGATCTTCCCATTACCTACGGAGTCCCTCAAGGTAGTGTCCTCGGGCCTACCTTGTTCCTCATTTACATTAATGACCTCTGTGACCTAGAACTTCAAAATGGGAAGATTGTTGCTTTCGCAGACGACACGGTTCTTGTTTTTAAAGGCAGTTCATGGAGCAAAACGTTTCAGCAAGCTTAA
This sequence comes from Charanyca ferruginea, assembly GCA_947361185.1. Classification (NCBI taxonomy): domain Eukaryota; kingdom Metazoa; phylum Arthropoda; class Insecta; order Lepidoptera; family Noctuidae; genus Charanyca; species Charanyca ferruginea. The sequence continues at coordinate 2,161,503 of OX376081.1, read as the reverse complement.
TGTGGCTTTGATGCAGTTAACCGTTGGCTAAGAGCTAACCGTTTAACACTAAATGTGGACAAAACCAAATTTATAAAGTTTTCTCTCCGAAATGTCCCGCAGACGATGAACAATTATTCTGATACCATTATCGCTCACTCCCAAAATTGCTGTAGCATAACACCCTGTGGCTGCCCCTCGCTTGAGCAATCGAGCACCATCAAGTATCTTGGCATCCTAATTGATAGTAGACTGAACTTTGCTCCACACATCGACCTTGTTTCATCATCATTCATAGGGTTCGTAAACTAATGTATATATTTAAAAATCTCAGACATATAGCTAAAACGAAGTTATTAAAAACAATTTATTCCGCCCTATGCCAATCGCTTTTAGTCTATTGTATAACGTGCTGGGGCGGCGCATGAAAAACACTAATTTTGAAACTTGAGCGTGCACAAAGGGCGCTGCTTAAAGTTAGTGCTTTTCTCCCATTCTTTCATCCCACTACTGATCTTTATCAAACCTGCGAAGTATTAACAGTAAGACAGCTTTACATACTCCACGCTGTTCTAAAAATGCATGGTTTCCTGACGTATAATCCTACAGCTTTTATACATAAACGTAGAAAGCACACAGTATGCGTATTTAAAGCTTGCCGCACTCATTTTGCACAGCGATTTTTCAGTTTCTTAGGTGGCCATATGTATAATAAAATTAATGAAATCTTAAACATATATCCGTTAATTAAACAAATGTAAAAAAGCAGTCACTCGATGGCTCCTAAGTCTTGATTATATCAACACGGAAAAGATCCTAAGCATTCAAAAGTAGAACTTAATCATCGGATTGCACCAAATTTGCGTACCTGCTCGCATAATTCACCCCATAACCTTGTATTCATATTAAACGCTCATTACCACACCAATAGCACACACACACGCACACGCATACACACTCACATACACACCCCACACACACACGCACACACACACAAACACACACAATTTGTCAAGTACAACTCGTTTTTAACAAAACTAAGTAATAATATATATATATGGTAGTCTATACTTTCCTATAGTTTGGTCTAATAAGCGTTGTAATGTCGTATCTTCTATTGTTCAGCTTTTATATTTTTTATTTCTACATGAAAGAGCACTGATTTCCGAGATACAGGTTCTACCTAGTTTGGAAGTCAGGAGTTCATATAGTTAAGCTGCCTAATTCTTGGATTATAAATATGTTTAGTTCTTATAGTATCTCTGTATTAGGCTAAAGGATCTAGTCCAAATAAACATTATTATTATCACCATTTATTAATTATGTTTACCTATAAAATACATTTTTAAATATTAATAAAAAATAAAAACATTTAAAAATATAAAAAATAGTAGCCCATCGGTATCGGGAACAGGGTCCAAGCTACCGGCGGTCAGGGCTCCAGAGAGAGAAACCTCCTGACAATGCGGGCCGTGTCCAGAAGTACTGCCTTCTGAATCAAGCCCTTGATCCAGCCGCCTAACGAGAGCCTCCTTAGATGTTGGTCGAGGCTCTTGGCAATTAAGCCATTGGCAGTAACAACTATCGGCACAATGATCGCTGAGTCCACATCCCACATGTCGACAACCTCGCGGGCCAAGTCAAGATACTTTATTTGCTTGTCTTTCTCGACCTTCACGAGGTTCACGTCATGCGGAACTGCTATGTCAATAATCATTGCGCGCTTCTCCAATCGATCCACCACCACTACATCAGGTTTATTGGCTACAATAGTCCTGTCAGTGATGATGGATCGATCCCAGTACAATGTGACATTGCCATTTTCAAGAACTGGATCGGGCACATACCTGTAGTATGGTACTTCTGATTCCACGAGGTTGTATTTCAGAGCAAGTTGCTGATGGATAATCCTGGCCACAAGGTTGTGTCTATGCAAGTACTCTTCGTTAGCGAGACGAGAACATCCAGAGATAATGTGACGGATTGATTCTCCCGGTCGGTGACATGCCCGACAAATGTCAACAGTGCCATCCTTCACAATAAATCTCCGGTAGTTATTCGTCATAATAACTTCGTCCATAATTGCACAGACAAAACCTTCGGTTTCTCCAAATAGATCACCGAATCGTAGCCAGGATACTGACGCTAAGAAATCGACATCGGGCCCATGTAGGGCCCGGAAAAAGCGTCCGTGAAGCTCCTTACTCTTCCAAACCTCCTCGCGATCATTAGTCTTGAGCACTACAGGTATGCACCAGTTCTCTTTAGCCAAGGAGAGCGGGGTGAGGCCCTTGTCCACTGCAACTACATCCCGATGCATCCCCACGTCGGCTTCTAGGAAATATTCCCTGAGACTGCATATCTCACGGTTGTGCAGGGTCTTAGCATTTAAGAAGCCACGACCGCCACACTTCCGCGGGATATACAGTCTCATTACCGATGACCGTGGGTGATGCATCCGATACGCTGTCAACAATGTACGGACTCTTCTATCCAGGGCATCGAGTTCCGTTTGTGTCCATTTGAGTATGCCGAAAGAGTACATCAGAACTGGCATGACCCATCCGTTGAAGGCGCGCACCTTGTTTCCGCCTGACAAAACACTATTAAATACTTTCTTCAGGCGGCCAAAGAAGCGCTCCTTCAACGATTGTTTCATGTCAGAAGCATTGATGCCCAACGCTTCCGCCATACCCAAATATTTATAGGTCTCAATTGAAGAGAGGGATCTAAGGTTTATGGAATCCGAGAGCTGAATTCCCTCGGATTCCACAATCTCCCCTCGCTTGACATGCATGACTGCACATTTGTCCACACCAAATTCCATCCTGATGGCGCTACTGAAAGTTTCTGTTACTTTCAGTAGCTCCATCAGCTGTGAACTGTTGGGGGCAAAAAGTTTTAAGTCATCCATGTAAAGAAGGTGAGATATTACCTGACCTCCTCTCTTCAACCGATAGCCTAGACTTGAATTCTCCAGCAGTGTGCTTAGAGGATTCAAGGCTAAGCAGAACCAAAGCGGACTCAAACTGTCGCCCTGAAATATACCCCGCTCAATCCTTATCGGTTCACTATTCCTCTGGATTTGTCGACATCCTGGATAGCGAAGGACGGTCCTCCACTGCCCCATACACGACATCAGGAAGGTGCGCAGAGTGGCATCGATCTTATACAACTCTAGCACCCTCATGAGCCATGTATGCGGCACAGAGTCATAAGCCTTCTTGTAATCTATCCAACATGTCGACAGATCCTTACGGGATCGGCGAACCTGTTGACTGATGGCCATGTCAATCAGGAGCAGCTCCTTAGTACCGCGAGACCCATTCCTACATCCATTTTGAGAGGGAGACATGATACCGTTACTGTCTACGTGGTGGTTAATTTTAGCTGTCAAAATGGATGTAAAAACTTTATAGACCGTCGGCAAACATGTGATCGGTCTATAATTTTTGGGTTCCGCAGTACTACCCGATTTATGGAGCCGGTGGGTTATTCCTGTCGTCAAAAACTGGGGCAACGATCCTGATTCCAAGCATGACTGGAACCACGACGCCAAACAAACGTGCGACCTTCTGAACCATTTGATCCAGAAGTTGTGCAGCCCGTCCGGCCCTGGAGACTTCCAATTAGGCAATGGACGGACTGCACAAGCTACATCTTGGGGGCTGATAGTGATTGCCCCCATTTCTGATATTGCGTCGCACGCTCGTTCGACTTCCTGAGTCCAATCACCCTCAGTGTGACCGACAGGCACCGACCAGATGTTGCGCCAGAACAAATTCATGGCGTCGTCATCCGGCGGGCGCGTATCAGTCACACTTTGAATCGGTCGCTCCCAAGTTCTATAAACCCACCTTTCATCGCTCTGGAATGTGCGATTCTGAAAGTATCGTTCCGCCCGTCGCTTATACCTTCGAATACGGCTTGCCCATGCATACACCTTCTGCTTCAGGAAGTCGATGCGCTCTGTGACCCAGGACATATAGTCTCGAGGACTGATATCAGTCCCCGAGAATGCCCGCCTCACAAAGCGCATCACTCTTGGGCGAGTATTGCCCTCCCTAAAGCAGCTTAATTTGCCGATGAGCACTCTGGCCTCACTAATGCGGCGCTCAGTTCTGCACTGCCACGCCGGTACGGCAGGTTTTGGTCGTGTAGCTCTGTCATCATTGGCAAATTTGACGTGAGCTACACGACATGCCGCAACAGCTGCACAGTACAGAATCGAATGCGCATCAGTGAGGTCGTCGCAACTATCAAAATAATTTGATAGTTGCGAATCCAGAGCACACACCAGCACCTTGTTTTTTTTATGCATGGGCAAACGAGGTAAGCGTGGTCTAAGCTCAGGCGGCATGAATCGATACTCTCGAATCGCACCCTCCAAAGCGCTCCTCAATTCTTCATTGCACTGGGTACTTACATGTGTAGCCATGTCATCACTCCCATCAGTCACTTGACTAGATGTTGTAGTCAGCTGTGGTTGTGCCACTTCCACAATCTGCGGCAGGGGAGCAGTGATATGGCTTCTCTGCATTTCAGTTCGGAGGCGATCAAGTACAGTGTCATCCAACATACGGTTACGCTGGATGACCCGCACCTGATCCGATAGTCGTTGTGCTGAAACGTTGACAGCTGGCTCAAGCACCTGAAACAGAGAGAGCATCCGAACACGGTACGCGGTCAGATTACTTCCCCCCTCTGTAGCCCCATAGTATGCGCGCATGACATTTTCGTTGATAGTTTGTGTCCATCTCATGCGCTGCACACTTCCGCCGGGAGCTGGGACCCTATCAGAGACCGATGGGTCTCGCGGTCCTAAACAATCCGGCTGCCGGCGTCCTCCCCGTCGACGAGCAGGTGGTGGCGTCGTAGGCGAAGAGAAATACTCGTCGCTCGAGCTCGACGCAACTGCCGAGGCCGGTATCACAACACTCACGGTTGGACTGGGTTCCGGCGGCGGTGAGGCGGAGCTGAGCGACGGGTCCGGAGGTTGTAGGCGTGCTCGACGTACTGCTGCTCTCGTTATCATTCTTATCTATATATTTTCTTTATCTTGTACCTTCGTTTTTGATTATATAGTCCATATGTATCGATGAATATATACAATTTCCAATTATTTATGCAATATATTTGTACTATGACAGATGTCATGATGAGAAATTATTTTCCAAAAACTATTTGCGATGATTTTATGGGTATGGCTCACAGAAGTAGTAAAATTAATTGAATATATGCTCGTTATTTATAAAAAATTGTATCAGTATCTATTAATAATGTGTATATGGTATTTAATTAATATTTTTGTTGAACAAATTTATTATTATTATTATTAGTAACGCAATTTCTCCGAGTCCGCTAGATACTTAAAAAAAAACAAAAAAAAAGTGGCACTGTAATGCTGCCATCCATTAACTGTAGTTGAGCATCTGAACTGGTCGTTTTCTTTGCTTTTTTGTGACTGCGAGTTCCGACAGTGACTTTCGTTAACTATTTTTTTCATAAAACCAAGCGTCTATCTAGTAAATATTTTTGATTTTCGTTTAAATCCAAACAATTTATAATTAATGTTGATAATAATATTGACATAATTACTTACTTATCTAATTATACGTGTAGGGACACATGTAAGTACGTATGGTAGAGTGCATGGTAAGCGAAAATGTATGTGAGCGAGAAGTGTGGGCGAACGGGCAGAGACTGCGCACTGGCCCAAGTGAACGGTTCTCTCACGGGGCTTGAACGCGGAAATAAATTCCGTATACAAAATCAGTCTTTCTGTTGACATTCCGAGACTGCCCCAGGGCCAGACGAAGCAGTGTTCATAAATAGGGCTTAGCATATTCGTAAACCCACGAAACTTAAACCCTAAATACGTATTGATTAACGCATTTTATGTTTAATAATTTAGAAACCACAACACTTGGTGGGGATTGTGCAACAAAGAAAAAGGTAATTAAAGCAAAGTAAAAGGCCAAAAAACACATTTTATTTTTTTCCATTAATAGTTTTTTTTTGTGTCGTGGATTTCTAATTTAGTACTTTTATGTACTTATATTTTATGTAACATCTTTATTATCCGATCTTTATCAGTCATAGCTAAGCAACTTCTCTGAAAAATCTGCTACCTATAAAAAAACTATTCAAATCAGTCACAAACTGACACACTGACAGACCCTCTGTTATCATGGGGAGTAAAGAGTTCACTTCAAAATTCAACACTCAAGTACATTTTTTTGAAGTGGTTTTGTTTGGGGAGTATACCACCAGGGACGTTCACCCACGCTTTTTCTTGGGCAGTAGAATACCCGCAGACAGGTAAATAGCTAAACTAGAAGTTATGACAATATATCTGCATTAAAAATTCCTCACCTCATAATTCTCCTTCAACATCTGGGCGAACAGTACTTCAGCTTCCAGACATTTTCTTTGGAATTGGGCGCATTGCTTTAGTTTAGTGCAACAGAAGGAACAAAGTAACATCGGTCTGCCATCTTCAGTTACAAACTGCAATAATACTTTTCTTCAACTACCTTTTTGTGTTTGCAAATAATATACTTTCTTTTAAGAACAACTTATTCAGAACTGTTTATGAAACAACTGACATTAATATTAAATAAATTTTATTTTCCATATCAGATTATTCAGCAGATAAATCGTAATCTTTTAGAATTATTAGTCCAAGAAATATATTTAATTATGTAAGATTATTTTTACATGTCCAATGGCAGGATGAAATGATTACCAGGCCCATATTTAGTACTTATGAACTCATAGTAATTACCTACATTTAGTGCTTACTAATAAATCTATTTCTATTTCCAATCCAATGAATATAATAAAAAATAACACTCTTGTGACCGAATTGTTGTCAAGGCGGTTAATAAATAAATACATAGAAGATGTATTATATTATACGAGTGTATACTCATAATATTAAGCAAGATTACAGTACAGTTTACACATAATCTTGTGATTAAGAAATTGCAAACTTATAGTACATATTTATCAACTTACCGGAACATCAGTCAGCTTCTCGTAGAGGTCCTGTAGGGTCTTGTTGACAACTACATACATGTGAACATCCTGCACCAAACATATTCTACACATGGCTCCCTCTTCCATCTTCATCTTCTCTTAGGTTATTTAGTACAAGTTTATATTTATTTATAACTATGTAACAACTGATGCAGCTTGGCTTGTAATATTATCACACAGGTATGCATGGGTAGGTACAGCTGTCTGAGTTTGAATAATGTTTTCATATAGATATTGTAGTGCTAATTAGCCGCCCCTAAGACGACCCACTGACCGGGATTTTAGTGAGCAACAAGGGTTTCACGAGCATATATAAACGTAGCAGCAGCTATTAACTTTCATCAACTTCAACTCTTCATCAACACCTCCAATGGTAGAGGAGAGAGCCTCCACAATTTGCCAATATCACGTAAGTACTACGGTAGACGATGCAGGTAGTAGCAAAAGCCAACCTTTTGTAGCGATCAAAAAGTATTATAACTTTGTATTTATTGAATTGATAATCGTAAATCAGGTAATAAATAATTTCGATCGACTTCTGCAATTGTTTATTGTTTTCAGTAATTGACAGTAATTTGACAAATTGACAGTTGACATTGACAGTTTAAAAAAAATAATAGTAATACATAGTGTTGGTAGTGAACAATTTTGCGTAAAGAATGAATAATAAAAATTGTTAAAAGTTTATATTTTCTAAGTATGACGTGAAATGTAAAAATTATTGAAACCATTTCCAAGATGTCTATAATGAAAATAAGACGAAAATACATCGAAAATACGCTGTCATTTCACATTTTGCTAAGACTGCCCTCTTACCACTACAAACGAATTAGTTTAGGCACATTGAACTCATATTACTATAATAAATCAGTGGTAAATAAAAATAAATCACTGTTTACCTTGCTGAAGCTATTTTCAAATTCAGGTATTTAATCAAAGTCAAAGCATTTATTTCAATTAAACCATTTGCAGGCACTTTTGAATCAGTTAGTTAGTCAGAAAGTTGAAGCTAGTTGCTCGTTCCAAAACGTAGGGTAGATCTCTATGGAGAAGAACGAGAAAGAAACTCCACAAACACTCTTTTCAATCAAGCATTTACAAAATCCTGGTGACATTACTCTTGTTGCTTCTATATGTGAAAAACAATGTAAGTGAAGAGTAATCCAAAACATTCTAATAAAAAATAAATTAATATAAAAGCCATGGCAGTTAAGAGATGACCAATCTCAACTGACAGCGCCCGTTCACGAACATGACTCGCGGATCAGCACCACTCAGCTCAACCATTTTGAAGGGAACCGAATGATCTAACCCACACGCCACCATCAGCGAGCCATTTGAGCGAGCATGACTATGCTCTCAACTGCCATGCTCATTTATGTCAAACACATTGAATAAATAAATGGCTCCATAGTTCTCACATTTACATAATAATTGAAATAGTGCTATTAATTTACACAAAGCTAAAATTTCCAATGTATGTAAGTATGTCATTCGACAGATAAAATATAATAAGTAAATAATAATAACGGTACACGTTATTCATGTCAATAATAAGGGGTGAGCAACATAATTTTCTTGCAATTAAGAAATTCCCTAAAGTGGCTGTGGAGCAGGACCAGCATTATGCCAAGCATTTTTATCATTGATATAATCTTCCAACTTATAATATGCTTGCCTACATAGTGTTTGTTTAATGCATGTTTTAAATTGCCTTTCATTTAGTTGCAAACGAGCGGTATTTTATTATAACATTTTACACAATACCCCGTAAGAAGTATGTACTTTTGACAATCTGAAACTTGGTTGACATAATTTGTTCCTATTTCTAGTATAAGTTATGTCTGTCACTTATAAGTATTACTAAACTGTCGAGGACGACAGCGAGATCAGCACGCGTAGCATGACCACGCTATGTCTACGGAAGAATAGATATACTGACAGGAAGAATAGACAAACTGTACTGACTTGTCTATTCTTGCTGTCAGTATGTCTATTCTTCCGTAGACATAGCATGACCATGCTACGCGTGCTGGTGTAGGCGGGGGTGACGATGTTCCCGTGACGAAGAGAGAAATAACAACACTCGTGTAGATGTAAAAATCACTTGTATTCACAACACAGTATATAGTTACACACAATAGAGTCAGAGATTTTACAAGAAAGAGTCTTACGCACTATACAACAATAACAAAACTTAACAACTTGGCTTTAACAGAGAATAACGGACGACTTGACAGAATGGACTGCTCAAAGTGAATGCTCAAACTGAACCGATTTTATGCGCCATGCGACGCCTTATTTATTCCTTGATTCTATAGTTACATTTGTATTGGGAGTAACATTCACTCTCCTAAGCTCTCCGCCAATCACGAGCGTGGGCTCCGTGTATATCTAATTACGTTGGCGCAAGTAGTGTTGGGAGTAACAAACCTTCCCACAAGCTCCCCACCATTCACAAGCGAGGGGGCGACGCGCATTTTTCCACATTGTTACAAGTAGTGGATGCACCTCGTGTACTAACAAATCAGGTGACCACTTATGTTAAGGTAATTTTACATAGAAATTACATGTTTTACACTTATGTCTATCATCTAGTAATTAAATTATCCAAATGACACAAACAACATCAATCTTATATCATTCTTATAACTATATTTATCCTAGCTAATACAATCAGTGCTAATTAGGCTACTTTACTGTCTACATAGTAAATAAACTTTAGCCTACACTGGTATAAACCATATAAATTATAATAATATAGCTAAACCTAACTAATAAATTCATCTAAGTAACACTACGCCTAATAGCAGTGACTGCGCACACACATTTGTAAATCGTTTAACTCGTTAAGTATTTATAAGCAATTTGCTGTAATAAAGCATCATGTCGCAACTTGACGACTATACCAAACATAAAATAATATTTTTACATGAGCAGAATGTTGGAATTAGAGAGATTGGTCGGCGACTTAATATAGCAGTAACTAAGTGTTTTTTATACCTATTTTATTTTATTGATTGTGATTAATGAACGCGTAGTTGGCTATTTTACCATTACATTCACTCCTTACAAGTTACATACAAGGTTCCAAAAATGTTTATTTTTGTTTTAGAGAAATACGGTCAGGCTATGGCTAAGACGTTATGGAGACAATGGAAATATTCAGCGGATTCGTCCAGGAGCAAAAGCTATTAAGTATAGTCCCGAATTCGAACGCCACCGGGCTATTGTTTCAAGCCACGTTGAAAATCCATTTTTGCCCATTCGTGCAACTGCAATAAACCACAATATTTCAGTGGAAACAGTGAGAAGGCATTTACACGCTGCTGGGATAAAGAATTATAAACCGGCACAGAAAATTGCATTGACACCTGCTAATCGTGCAGAGGGTCCGTTTTGCCCAGGAATACTTAAATTTTAATTGGGAAGAAAATGTTGTGATCTTCACTGATGAAAAATCATTTAAATCGGACAAAGATGGACATAAAATCTTATGGCGGAGGAAAGGAGAACGTTACAACGAGAAGTGCTTGCTACCTTGTAGAACCAGCGGTAGATTAACCCTGGGCTACTGGGGCTGGATGTCGTCTATGGGACCTGGTGAATTGGTGGGCCTGGGACGACAATCGAACTCCGCGTGAGTAAAGACAGTTGTGCCAACATAGCGTCAAAAAAAAATTTGACAATCCCTTTAAAAGAGCTTTTTAAATGATTCATTCCCGGTACTTTCTTGACAGAATGTATGTAATTTAAAAAACGGGTTTGACGCAGAATGTGCAATTCGCAAAATGTGCACTTTGCAAAATGTACAATTCTCAAAATAGCATTTCTCAAAAGGAGCATTTCTCAAAATGAGCACTCCTCAAAAGGAGTGTGAATTTTATCTCAATGGATCAAAATGAGAAAACTGTTTGCTTACAATATATTTTTTACGATTTTAGCATGATAACAGTAGTTTTTTGTAAAAAGTAATGACGTTCAGGTTTTTTTTTTCAGTACACGTCAGCTATACGCATAGTACAAAATAAAAGTACTCCAGCCATTCATTGATTTATGCATCTATTCTATTTTAACCTTATTTTAACTACTTATTCATATTGATCACACTTACAAAGAATACAAAAATATAAGTAAATATTTTGTAAGTTTTGTACTCAATTTACTCAAGAATAGGAAATAGGAAAATTAGGAAATATATCCTAAATGCTAGAGTTATTTATAATTATTATTACGCTATGCTGTATATATTTATTAAATATAATAAATATATCAATATATAGGTAATTTCATTCTCTAATTAAAAAAAACAGAATACTTAAATCGCATAACTTTTTGTTTAAAAAAATACATAAATACCTAAATAGGGAGGCCAGTAATGATAAACTTGGTAAATCTCCTACTCTATATTATCAAAAATGTAGTTTTTGAAGATTTTTACATTCCTGTTAGACTATACTAATTTATAATTTAGTACTAACACAGGACTAAATTATAAAAAAGCATAATCTTTAAGATAAAACCTGTTTCCTTACCAGTTTTTATTTATAAACCATTGTGATAAAATTCACACTAGGTGGTAGGTTTCGGCCGTTGGCTTGCGACCACCCACTGGGCAAAGATGTACCGCCAAGTGGCTTAGCCGCGTTCCGGTACGATGCTCAGTGTAGCCAATTCAGAGGAGTTGGGTCGAGATAGTCGTTCCAATGCAGGCAGACCGACCAGGCACGCGTTGATATGGGCGTTTCGGGAGACTAGTCGCGGAGGGTAGCGGGATCCGAGGCACGGTGCGCCGCTGGCCAACCGCAGGTAGTTGGGGGCCCAAGTAGTGTGCTAGCCACACATGAAAGGCTGCCCCGCCAACTGTCGAAAAATCCCGGAATGCACCATCGTGCTGGTTGGCGACCAGACGAGAGGGCCCGATGGACATTCCCGGGGGGGCTCAGGCGTCCCTCATTCCCCAGTCCCTCAGGAACCTCATTTCACTTCCTTCTCCTCTTCCTTTTTCACTCAAATTTATGACCAAGAGGAACAAAACGAGAAAAGCTGTACAGTGGCAGCACTCCCTCTCACAAAAAGTGCACCTCAGTAACATACGAGGTCTGCACTCAAATCTCGCCGCAGTCCATCACCACCTAGAGACTGAGAAACCAGCGCTCTTGTTCCTGTCGGAGACGCAGATGGGGTCCGTCTGACGTGGCGTACCTTACCTACCCAGGGTTTACCCTGGAGCACCACTTCAGACCACGCGCGGGCGTATGTGTGTACGTCCGGGACGACATCTGTTATCGGCGTCTCCGCAGCCTTGAGGACTCCAGGTTCTCAACGCTGTGGGTTCTCTAGTGGACACAGGCCTGGACAAAATTGTCTACGCCTGTGTCTACCGGTCGCATAGCGGTGATCTGGAGACAACTGGGCTCATACAACACCTCAGTGAGGCGGCAGATGCGGCTCAGCAGCGGTACCCTTCTGCCCAATTGGTGTTACAATTGGAGTTCTCCACTCGGTAGCTCCGACCACTGTCTGGTGAAGTCTGTGTCCGTCTACTCCCCACCCGATCCTTGCCCTAGAGGCACCCGGCGGGTATGGCGGTACAGGTCAGCAGATTGGGATGGCATGCGATCTTTCTTCTCATGTTATCCTTGGCAGCCTACTTGCTTTTCTTCGACTGATGCTTCGTCGTGCGCGGACGCCGTGACGGATGTGTTGCGGAGGGGGATGGAGTACTACATTCCGTTCTCTGACGTAACAATGTCTGGCGAAGCTCGCCCATGGTTTGGTGCCGAGTGCAATCGCGCTAATGCGTTGCGTAACATTCAGCGTACCTAGCATGGGTTGACGCCCGCACTGCCCGCACACGGCCAGAAGAATAGAGCCTTTAACCGGGCTGCCAAGTCCTGCAAGAAGGTGTTGCGGAGAGCTCGGTTTGACCACATTAACCGAATAGGGAACAAAGTTGCTTCATACCCAGTAGGCAGTAAGGCTTTATGGTCCCTGGCTAAGTCGGTCGAATCGAACTTCTGCCGCCCCTCACTACCACCACTGCTGAGACCCGACGGGTCGCTGGCCCACTCCGCTGAGGAGAAAGCAAACTTGTTCGCCTCTATGTTTGCGGAATCGTCACGTCTGGATCCTGGTGGCGCGAGACCCCCTGCTTCTCCTGTTGGATGCGAGTCGAGCATGTCGAACATAAGCATCCATCAGAAGGACGTTCTTAGGGTACTGCGTAACCTAGACGCGAACAAGGCTAGTGGCCCCGACGGGATTCCAGCAATTGTACTGAAGACTTGTGCGCCTGAGTTGTCTCCGATCTTGACACGCCTATATCGTCTGTCGTTTGAGACCATAAGTGACGATGGCTTGAGTGCAAGCTAACGTGCAGCCCGTGCACAAAAAGGGTAGTCGGGCGACCCGTCGAATTATAGACCCATTTCAGTAACGTTCATACTTTTACAAAGTATGGAACGGGTGCTGAATCGTAAGCTCCTGGCATACCTAGAAGCGAATGATATCCTCAGTGACCGACAAATACGGCTTCCGCCGAAATCGAACAACTGGGGATCTACTAGCGTATGCCATTCACATCTGGAGTGAGGCCATCGAGAAGCACGGGGAGGCACTAGCGGCCTCCCTTGACATCTCGAAGGCCTTCGACAGGGTCTGGCACGATAGCCTTATTAATAAGCTTCCTTCCTTCGGTCTGCCAGCCGGATTGTGTGATTGGATTGCAGATTTCCTGAGGGATCGGTCTATTCGAGTGGCCATAGATGGCTGCTCGTCATTAATGCCGGTGTTCCTCAGGGGTCGGTGCTCTCAGCAACATTGTTCCTTCTGCATATTAATGATCTGCTAAAACCCGGTACCTTTGGGTATGCAGACGACAGCACTGTTGCTGAGTGATACGTGTCCGATGCATGAGCTGAGTGGTGGGTCGCAGATCCGGTCTCTCCGGGAGGCAATGGTTGAGCGCTTGAACTTGTCCTTACAGGAGTTACAGGCTGTCTCTGAATGGGGCGATGCCAATCTGGTCAAGTTCAATGCAGCTAAGACCCAAGTGTGTCTCTTTTCCGCTAAAAAAAGCCAATTCCACCAAGCTCCATCTTTCCGAGGTGTAACCGTGCCGATAACCGACCGACTTGAACTTCTTGGTGTTACGTTAACATCTACCCTCAGTTTTGGCCCTTTCATAGAGGCAAAGGCTCAAGTGGCTGCCAAAAAGTTAGGGATCCTAGCCAAGGTTAGACGGTACTTCACGCCATAACAGCTACTTAAGCTTTATCAAGCGCAAGTTCGATCGTGTATGGAGTACTGCTCTCACCTTTGGGACGGATCTGCTAGATACCAGCTTAATGCCCTAGAGTCAATTGAGAAACGAGCCAAGAGGATCATTGGCAATGATAGGCTCGTTGAGTCAAAGCTCCAAAGTCTTGAGCATCGACGCCGAGTTGCTGGGCTGTCGGTTTTCTATCGGTTGCATTTTGGGGAGTGTGCGACGGAATTGCATAATTTAATTCCGCCGAGCCCGTTCCATCATCGGACCACAAGACGTACGGCGATGCGCCACCAGTACATGGTGGACATCCCACCCACACGCACAAAACGTTTTATTTATGGACACTAATTACTTACATTTACTTGTATTTACTTTTTATTTTTGGGAACTCATTCATTGTGCGTACTGCTAAGGAGTGGAATTCCCTGCCTGTGTCTGTTTTTCCTGATAGCTACAACCCGGGAGTCTTTAAGTCAAGAGTGAAAAGGTTACTTCTAGGCAAGCGTGCTCCATCTTAGACCGCATCATCGCTTCCCATTAGGTGAGATAGTGGTCAAACTAACGTATGCCTATCAAATGATTAAAAAAAAAACAAAATAATTTATATAGCCATTTATTTATGAAATCTAAGATACAAATTCTCATCGTTTACATTTACAATCTATTTATAAATAAACATATGAATTCAGTCGAACGAAACGTACATCATTTTAAAGCCCTCAAGTGTAAGCACCATTCAAGAAACGAAGTCGTAAATCAGCTTTGTTTATAAACATCTGTAGCCCGGCCGTCGCCGGCGGCCATGAAGCATTTGGCGGTGCACGTAGTGCCGATTCGCTATCTCGCTCTAATACACTTGAGCGGCAGAAGAGTCATCGGCAAATAACACCATTGTGGCTGGTTTTTATAACCCAGGAAGATCATTAATGCACACTAAAAAGAGGAAAGGACCTAAAATTCAGCCTCGTGAAACTCCCATTTGTACTTTTAAACCATGTGAATTCACCCCGTTTATTTGAACTTGTTGCTGTCTATCATTCAAATAAGATTTCACTAAACTAAGCGCAAGTTTACTTAGTCCGAAATGCTCAAGTTTGTTAGAATTTCTACATTTCTTTACGTTTAATTGAATACAGCTTTTAGAAAAAAAACAAGTTATCTACATCATTATCTCAACCCTTTTTCCGGCCACTGTTGGGTAGGTATAGGACTCTAAATTTTAGTATGCACCGTTTATTCAATGGTTGATTGAATAAACTGTGCTTATTGCTATTGCTTAAAACTCCATTATCTGTCAACATGTCACAGGGCTGTAACTTTTGAACCGAAACAGGTAAACACTAAAATTTTTCATCTAGTCTTTTAATTTTTAATATAATGATTTTCACATCAACAAGCTCCTTCATTTGATATGGTCACAAGGTGCATTTAATACAATGTACATTTTTAATTAGACCCCAAAATTAGGTCATACAATAGTCATAAAACGTTTTTTAATTAGACCCCAAAATTAGGTCATACAATAGTCATAAAACGTATGAACGCGAATGTACGGACAACAGCTTAGGTTTAATACGGCCAATAAAGGTCATAGATATGTATGAATCCATCGCTTTTTGTAGTCATTCGAACTTGGTCGGATAACCAGCTGTTATTTACATTTTTAGTTTTTTGTTTATATCTACCTACTTAATGCGAAACATTCCAAGCATTTGAAGATTTTGACTGTATATTATTGTGTGCGTTACCCCAGCAAAATAATGTCGAAAATAGTAATTTAAATGTTACAGGCAATTAGTTGTCCAGCTTCTGTAATTGTTACGCACATTTTGTTTGTTGCACATATAGATTTTGAGTTATTCCACAAAAACATTTCCTGCTGGGGTAACGTTACCGCAGCCAGACATTTTCTTTTATAATGGGAATATTGAAATAAACATTAGCCATATAATTAGTAGTCTAGACGAGGTAAATGTTGCAACTTATTTTGTATTTGTTCTTCCTTCGACTGCGATGTTATTCAAGATTTCGCTGGAGTAACGTTTGTGGTTTTGCTGGATCTCTGAAACGGATAAGCAGATTCTTATCATCTTTTTTAAATGATTTCTTAAGAATTAGTTTGAATTAGTTGGGTAATAAAAAAACAAAAATTAATGCACCATTCAAAGGTTATATAATTAAATATAAAAACACTTCAATAGGTCTTAACACTTTGAATAAGAGCTCGAAAGACTTACTTTAACCGTTGTTTTGTAGTTTGTATCTGTCTTCAAATGTATGTGAAGTTTCATTAGTATCCTGTTAGTAATAAACAAATTATGATGAAATTCAGTTCTCCACTTTGACGGTCATAATGCGCGCTTAGTTATTTGGCCTCCGATAACCCTGTATGTGAATATGTAAACTAAATGATATATCAATAATTAGTTACTTTGTTCAGTTATATTCCTGTAAAAGTTCAGCGCAGTACATACAATAATTAACGAGATAATAAAATAAAAGCCATTAGGAAGCGCAACGGGAACACCCAAATATTCCGAAATATTTTATTCCGAATTTAGATATTCCGATTTTTAAAAGTCCGAATTTCATAATACCTAAAAATAATAATCTCTATTATTTAAAATCACGAAAGTTATTTTACCGAATGTCGTAAATCCGATTTGTTTGTTTTCTGATTTTCATATGTTCGAAGAATCAAATGCTCGATGAGTTCTCGGTCCGAAAAACGAAATTCCGATTTTTAATACAAGGTGTCTCAAAAGAAAGTTCACATTTAAATCTTTTTTTAAAAGAAAAGTCTTAGCTTTATTGAAAAAATGTTTATTTTATATTGAAGTACACTGTTTGGGAATTTATTTTTTAAAAATAACATCGTCCAAATGTAAACCGTTGCGCTCTCGGCCTTGCCTTTGTAAATCAGATGATTGAGCGCTTTCCAACGTTCACCAACATCTTGTTTTCCGATGAAGCCCATTTTCACCTGAATGGGCATGTAAACAAGCAAAATTGTCGTTACTGGAGTGCAACCAACCCAAAACAAAAACATCAGAAACCGCTACATTCACCCAAAGTCACCGTATGGGCAGCGATGAAATGGCAGCCATCACGGAGACTACCTGCCGAGCTGTCATAGGCAATTTTAGTGCCCGACTAAATGAATGCCGAGAGCGCAACGGTTTACATTTGGACGATGTTATTTTTAAAAAATAAATTCCTAAACAGTGTACTTCAATATAAAATAAACATTTTTTCAATAAAGCTAAGACTTTTCTTTTAAAAAATGATTTAAATGTGAACTTTCTTTTGAGACACCCTGTATTTCGAATAAACTGTTAAAATTAGGATTCTGATTCAATTGAGCTACGCATATATATTCAAAATGGTGTCCCCTTGTTTCGCAGACAGCATAGAATTTCGTTTCCCAGAAAAAGTTTCATATAATATTTGGTTCTTGTATTTTTATTTCGACTATTATTGTTTCAAAGACTATTTACTTGATTTAAACATATTTCACAGAAACACAATTCAAAGAATTTTTAATCACATTTTTTTGTTCAACAAACTTATCAAACAGTAGAATTACTTTTTAACAAATATCGTTTATTCGGTGTATTTTTCTATGGAATTTATGTCAACAAAAATATATAGGTATAAAAAGAAAGACAATAACAAAAATAATCTTAAACAGTCAATATGTTGTGCTACAAAAGTTAATGACAGAAACGAATTGCTGTGAAACCGACTCCACGTAGTCTTGTCTGCCCCACCCCTAGAGTGTAATTTAAATTCGCGTAGGCGCGGAGGGGCGAGGCGGCCAGCGAGCTGAGGAGCAGGTGGTTTGAACGCCCGCCGCCGCGGCTGAGGCTGGCCAGTAAGCCGAAGCTGCGGTGTTGAGCGTGAATACCATCTGCGACGATAAGCTCGCGTGGTACCGCCGGAGCCCCGCAACACCGTAGCCGTGACAGAAACCATGTCTGCTGCATGGTGCATGCTCGCTTGCATGATGCAAGCTTGCTTGCTTGCATGCTGCATGCTTGCTTGCACGCTGCATGCTTGCTTGCATGCTGCATGCTTGCTTGCACGATAAACGATTGCACGATAACGATAAAGATAATCGGAATTTTAATAATCGGAATTCGTATTTTTGATGTTCGGAATTTTCATTATGTCGGACTTTTTGTTATTCGATCTTTTGAAACTCGGTATTTTGAGAATAGTAATTATAATCGTTCGGAATTTTGAAATTTTAGTGTTATAAAAATAGGATGAATGATAAATCGGAGTTGCCATATTAGGAATTTTGAACTATTCGGAATTATGAAAATCGGTATTTTGAAATTCGTATTTCTGACTTTCGGAATAAAGTTTTTCGTATTTATATAGTGTACCCAAGCGCAACACCGTGATAACCCGACCATATTAAGGTGGTTACAAAAAAGCGACCGCGCAGTACATTATGCTACCTTCTTAAATATGTAGGATAGGTTTACAAGTTTAGTACGGATGTGTACACAAGTGTTTTGAATTTGTGTTATTAAATTTTATATACAGGTAACATTTCAATAAAACTTTCAAAATATTGATAAAACTTTAAAACAATCACAGGTAGCAATACTGTTCTTATGGCATTTTCCATTACTTTTTAAATTTTATTTATTTATTTATACTTCATGCACAAACGTACAAAGGCGTACACTTTGTCTTTAGTAATACAAATCTTTACTTTTAAAATATAAATTAAGATTTAAAACCATCGCAGAAAATAACAGATATAGAATAAATGTTTTAAGTTCACATTATACCTACCTATGTCTACTAATACTTACAAATATCGTTTAAAAATCACAGAATGATGGTAATATAAAATAACATCATAATGTAAGTAGTAAAATGCTTACAGGAAGCCCCACTGTTTTAAAGTCTAATTTCAAATATCACAATATTTTTTTCTAGCTAAATAGGGATAGTTTTATTCTAAAAATGACTTGAATTATTTAAAAATCACATCGAATATTGAACAGTGTACGCGTCTGTACCGAACTTGTAAGGTGTATTATACTAAACATTTTAGAAGGTAGCATAATGTACTGCGCGGTCGCTTTTTTGTAACCACCTTAATATAGTCGGGTTATCACGGTGTTGCGCTTCCTAATGGCTTTTATTTTATTATCTCGTTAATTATTGTATGTACTACGCTGAAATTTTACAGGAATATAACTGAACTAAGTAACTAATTACTGACATATCATTTAGTTTATATATTCACATACAGGGTTATCGGAAGCCAAATAACTAAGCGCGCATTATGACCGTCAAAGTGGAGAACTGAATTTCATCATAATTTGTTTATTACTAATAGGATACTAATGAAACTTCACATACATTTGAAGACAGAAACAAGCTACAAAACAACGTTTAAGTCTTTCGAGCTCTTATTCAAAGTGTTAGGACCTATTGAAGTGTTTTTATATTTAATTAATTAACCTTTGAATGGTGCATTAATTTTGTTTTTTTATTACCCAACTAATTCAAACTAATTCTTAAGAAGTCATGTAAAAAAGATGATAAGAATCTGCTTATCCGTTTCAGAGATCCAGCAAAACCACAAACGTTACTCCAGCAAAATCTTGGATAACATCGCAGTCGAAGGAAGAACAAATACAAAATAAGTTGCAACATTTACCTCGTCTAGATTACTAATTATATGGCTAATATTTATTTCAATATTCCCATTATAAAAGAAAATGTCTGGCTGCGGTAACGTTACCCCAGCAGGAAATGTTTTTGTGGAATAACTCAAAATCTATATGTGCAACAAATTTCAAAATGTGCGCAACAATTACAGAAGCTGGACAACTAATTGCCTGTAACATTTAAATTACTATTTTCGACATTATTTTGCTGGGGTAACGCACACTATATTATTGACTAAACGCGCTAATTATTTGTTTATACTTACACATCTTGGGTTTAGCCGGTTTCTTGTATTTTGCCGTCAAAGTTATGACACCGTCGTTTTAACTTTTAGCAATATTATTCAATAACGCATGCATGTACACTTTTGAAACTTTTTATGGTTATTATAAGCGTCAAGAAGGACCGAAAACAGTTTTCAGCGAGCTTATACGTTTTCCCGTTTAGGCACTGCGATATTTTTTCAGGTTTTCAAGAAAGCGTGATTACTTGAAAATTATAAATATTTCCTTAAATCGTATCCTGTTGAAAATACTCACAAATTAAGAGCTACTCGTTTATGTTTATTCTACAGGGGCACATGCAATGGTTTTAGAGATACACGATTCTGCAAAACGTTACTCCAGCAGGAAATGCAATATCTCGAAAACCTGAAGACGCACTAATTATATTTTTGGCGCACATTAAAGCACACATATAAATGATCTGCCCATGCCCAATATTTCTTTCACTGATTATTCGTTTAGAAGCATTTTTTTCGTATTTTTTCAAAACGACACAACGCACAATTTTTTAAATTGGTGCACATTTACAGCAGTATGTGCCCTAATTATACGTTCCACTCATATCACTCTAGGAGACACTTCCTTGCTGGGGTAACGTACACAAATGATTATTGTAAGTGACAACCATTCGATGAGTAGGGCACCGTAATCCCGAGTTAGTGCGACAACAGGTCACAGCAAGCAGAACTCGAACACTACGTATGTTGACTGTGCGGGCCACCGTATAAAATGAAATAACATAGTTTACTTGTGAGCTCAATGGGGTCAGTTATTGTGAACTATATTATACAGTACATTGGTTTCAAGTAATTTACGTCTAGATTGATAAGTTAACTAATTACACTTCTTTAGCAATTTCTGGTATGATGGGGATGACTTGTGGCATCTATATATATAGTAGGTCATGGCACGACAAAATTGTTTTGTGGAGGATGTAAGGATTTCCTTTTAAGGGCACGTATTCGATTTAGCGCAACTCAAAATCAAGACTGCTTAAATGATTGCTAGAACATCGTAGCAGCATTGACGCACACAATACAAAGTACAATACAATGTTCTGTTTTTGTGTGTGAACGCAGAAAAATGAGCACGAATCATTGAAATTGTTCGACAAACGACTGCGCGCGAGGTTTCATAGTGTTTTTTAAAATACTTGTAATAAATAAATGGGTTCGTATAACAGACTGAAAAATATTCTGTATATTAAGCATAACCTTTGTTTTCATAAATTAAATATATCAGTTATGTTTCTATTCAAATACTGGTGACAAAAAATTGTCAAAAATAACCGAACTTTTTTTAACATTGTTTTTATAAATAATAGTAATATTTTCATAATTTTGGCTCTGTAGTAGACTTAAAGACTGTATATCCTGTTGGAAAAAAACACATAAAACATAATATTTTGGCATACAGTAATGGTTGTATACGTCCTAAAAGTTAACTCTAACGTCTATTTTCGTAAAACGCTATGAAGGGATTGTCTTCGATTTAAAAAACCATCGTTAAAAATTATACTTATACTCTGTAGCAGTCTAAAACAAGACGTAATCTTTCTAAGCCGTAATTTTCTTCTACTAATCTGCTCACAACATTACGATATTGCTCTGGGAAAAACACGAAAACATGATGTTTTCGTCACGAATCGAATACACGCTCTTAAGTCTGTTAATTATTGTAGTATCACTAAAACTACGCTAACATTTTTTTATGCTTGGTAAGGCTTTTTACCAGTGTGTTTACGAATATGTATGGCTAAACTACCCTTCTTACTAAAAGTTTGCGAACATGTTTCACAGTTGAAAGGCTTTTCACCAGTGTGTGTACGAGTATGTGTTACTAAATTACACTTTTTACTAAAACTATGCTGACATATTTCACATTTATAAGGCTTTTCACCAGTGTGTGTACGAATATGATTTAATAACCCTCTCTTATCATTAAAACCACGTAGACATATTTCACACCTGAATAGTTCATCACCCGTGTGCTTACGAATATGATATTTTAAATAATGTTTTGTCTTAAAACTACGCCGACATATATCACACTTATAAGGTTTTTCACCAGTGTGTGTACGAATATGTTTTACTAAAGTACCCTTTCGACTAAAACTATGCTGACATATTTACACATATAAAGCTTTTCACCAGTGTGTTTACTAATATGAGTGACTAAACTACCCTTGATACTAAGTACGAGTATGTGTTACTAAATTACACTTTTTACTAAAACTATGCTGACATATTTCACATTTATAAGGCTTTTCACCAGTGTGTCTACGAATATGATTTAATAACCCTCTCTTATCATTAAAACCACGTAGACATATTTCACACCTGAATAGTTCATCACCCGTGTGCTTACGAATATGATATTTTAAATAATGTTTTGTCTTAAAACTACGCCGACATATATCACACTTATAAGGTTTTTCACCAGTGTGTGTACGAATATGTTTTACTAAAGTACCCTTTCGACTAAAACTATGCTGACATATTTCACACATATAAAGCTTTTCACCAGTGTGTTTACGAATATGAGTGACTAAACTACCCTTGATACTAAAACTTTGCTGACATGTATTACATTTGAAGGGTTTTTCACCAGTGTGTGTACGAGTATGTGTAACTAAATGACTTTTTTGATTAAAACTACACTGACATATTTCACATTTATAAGGCTTTTCACCAGTGTGTGTACGAATATGTTTTACGAAACAATACTTGTTACTTAAACTTTGCTGACATGGTTCACACTTGAAGGGCTTTTTACCAGTGTGTGTACGAGTATGTGTTATTAAATTACCCTTTTGACTAAAACTATGCTGACATATTTCACATTTATAAGGCTTTTCACCAGTGTGTGTACGAATATGTTTTACTAAAGTACCTTTTCGACTAAAACTATGCTGACATATTTCACATTTATGAGGTTTTTCACCAGTGTGTGTACGAATATGTTTTACTAAAGTACTTTTTCGACTAAAACTATGCTGACATATTTCACATTAATGAGGATTTTCACCAGTGTGTGTACGATTATGTTTTACTAAATTACCCTTTGAACTAAAACTATGCTGACAAATTTCACATTTATAAGGCTTTTCATCAGTGTGTGTACGAATATGTTTTACTAAATTACCCTTTTCACTAAAACTATGCTGACATATTTCACATTTATAAGGCTTTTCACCAGTGTGTGTACGAATATGTTTTACTAAACTACCCTTTTCATTGAAACCATGTTGACATATTTCACACTTGAATGGTACATCACCCGTGTGCTTACGAATATGATATTTTAAATAATGTTTTGTCTTAAAACTACGCCGACATATATTACACTTATAAGGTTTTTCACCAGTGTGTGTACGAATATGTTTTACTAAAGTACCCTTTCGACTAAAACTATGCTGACATATTTCACATTTATAAGGCTTTTCATCAGTGTGTGTACGAATATGTCTTACTAAATTACCCTTTTCACTAAAACTATGCTGACATATTTCACATTTATGAGGCTTATCACCAGTGTGTGTACGAATATGTTTTATTAAACTACCCTTTTCATTAAAACCATGTTGACATATTTCACACTTGAATGGTACATCACCCGTGTGCTTACGAATATGATATTTTAAATAATTTTTTGTCTTAAAACTACGCCGACATATATCACACTTATAAGGTTTTTCACCAGTGTGTGTACGAATATGTTTTACTAAAGTACCCTTTCGACTAAAACTATGCTGACGTTCACACATATAAAGCTTTTCACCAGTGTGTTTACGAATATGAGTGACTAAACTACCCTTGATACTAAAACTTTGCTGACATGTTTCACACTTGAAGGGCTTTTTACCAGTGTGTGTACGAGTATGTTTTACTAAAGTACCCTTTTGACTAAAACTATGCTGACATATTTCACATTTATAAGGCTTTTCACCAGTGTGTGTACGAATATGTTTTACTAAAGTACCTTTTCGACTAAAACTACGCTGACATATTTCACATTTATGAGGTTTTTCACCAGTGTGTGTACGAATATGTTTTACTAAAATACTTTTTAGACTAAAACTATGCTGACATATTTCACATTTATGAGGATTTTCACCAGTGTGTGTACGATTATGTTTTACTAAATTACCCTTTGAACTAAAACTATGCTGACAAATTTCACATTTATAAGGCTTTTCATTAGTGTGTGTACGAATATGTTTTACTAAATTACCCTTTTCACTGAAACTATGCTGACATATTTCACATTTATAAGGCTTTTCACCAGTGTGTGTACGATTATGTTTTACTAAATAACCCTTTGAACTAAAACTATGCTGACAAATTTCACATTTATAAGGCTTTTCATCAGTGTGTGTACGAATATGTTTTACTAAATTACCCTTTTCACTAAAACTATGCTGACATATTTCACATTTATAAGGCTTTTCACCAGTGTGTGTACGAATATGTATGGCTAAACTACCCTTCTTACTAAAAGTTTGCGAACATGTTTCACACTTGAAAGGCTTTTCACCAGTGTGTGTACGAGTATGTGTTACTAAATTACACTTTTTACGAAAACTATGCTGACATATTTCACATTTATAAGGCTTTTCACCAGTGTGTGTACGAATATGTTTTACTAAAGTACCTTTTCGACTAAAACTATGCTGACATATTTCACATTTATGAGGTTTTTCACCAGTGTGTGTACGAGTATGTGGTACTAAATAACACTTTCGACTAAAACTATGCTGACATATTTCACATTTATAAGGCTTTTCACCGGTGTGTTTACGAATATGAACGACTAAAAGACGTTTTTGACTGAAAGTACACTGACATATTTCACATATATAAGGCTTTTCATCAGTGTGTGTACGAATATGTTTTACTAAATTACCCTTTTCACTGAAACTATGCTGACATATTTCACATTTATAAGGCTTTTCACCAGTGTGTGTACGAATATGTTTTACTAAACTACCCTTTTCATTAAAACCATGTTGACATATTTCACACTTGAATGGTACATCACCCGTGTGCTTCCGAAAATGACATTTCAAATATTTCTTTTTCGTATAACTACGCTGACATATATCACACTTGTAAGGTCTTGTAGGATTACATTTGACAGGTTCTTTGGATTTTGTAACCGGCTTGACTGTACTACCTTGAGTATTCCCGATTATGTTCGATTCTGATAGTTCATTCTTCTTTTGCTTGTCTGTAATTGTGTCTTCAAGTTTTGTTCTTCGTAAGTCAAGCTTCTGTATCTTCACACCGGGCACCCCTGTGTTTATCAATCTCGTAAGTACATTGTTCAATGAAGATTGGGGGATGAACATGAGTAACAACAAAAAAAAGAGGTTTGAAAAATTCACACTAGGGTCAAAAAGGAATGCGAAGCATTTTTGGGATAATAATAGACTTTAGCACAGATTATTCTAGACTGAAATGTCACTATTGGTGGCAACAATCGATGTTAATACTTTTGATTCACTATTTATTAAAATATTTATTTTGGCACAATATCTCAAAAAAGATTTAGTCGCAATGTGTGGTGTTAGAGCTCTGCCTCTTTAGGATGCCATGGCGACGTCGCCAGCGGCGCAGGCCTGGCTACTTCTGGCATCCGAACGTCGCCAAGTCGAGTAGCCATGGCGTTTCGACAAGTCGACAGTCAGTTCGTTTACGACCGTCAGGAATGGATGTAGAAGAAATCGCACTTCTTTGTTACCTACTACGTCGCAGAAAAATGGAAAAAAAAAGAAAAAAAAGAAACTATGAGTTAATCCTTTTATATCAGATAAAAGCCGAAGTGGTATTTTTTTAAACTGTATGGAGATTTACGAAAATAGCCTGAATTTCTTTTTATCATTATTATTATATATTATTACATATATTACAAATTACTTATCATTTACAACAATATCAACTAGTATATTGTAATAAAAAAATATATAACTAACTAGAACTAGAGGTCGACACCATGTAGCGAGTAGAAAATACTCGTTACATTACATCCCTAACCGAAAAATAAAAGAAAGGAACTTTCTTTTATTAGAAAGAAACATAACGAAAAACGAAGTGAACAAAAATTCAAAAACAAAAAAGTATCATAGTGCAGTTAGGCGTCATGGCCACTGACAAAAACTTCGATACTACAACCGATCAACAAAGCCAAACAACAAACAAATCCAAATTCAGTTAAGCACGAGAGCCGCTGACTAAAACTTCAACAAGACTAAACACTAAACAAATCTAAACTCAGTTAGGCACGAGAGCCGCTGACTAAAACTTTAACAAAACTACTAAACATTAAACACTAACTAAAACTTTAACAAAACTACTAAACATTAAACACTAACTTTAAGTACAGTTAAGCGCTATGGCTACTGACTAACTTTACACAAATTTACTAAACTAACCTACACCTCTTAAGTTCAGTTAAGCACTATCGCCACTGACTAACTTCAATCAACCTACTAAACTAAACCACACCACTTAAGTTCAGTTAAGCACTATCGCCGCTGACTATCCTCAACAAACCTACCGTTCTGCTTTGAGTACAGTTAGGCACCATAGCCCCTGTCTATCTCGGCAACAACCAATTAAAAATAACAATACCTAAACAAAAATTCTAGATAGAGTTGAAGGACTCTATCTAAAAGTATAGATTCCGAACCAATAAAGCCAGACAGAGTTGAAGGGCTCTATCCAAAAATATTGATTTCCAACAAAAAGGTTAGATAGAGTTGAAGGGCTCTATCTAAAAATATTGATTCCCAACAAAAAGGTTAGATAGAGTTGAAGGGCTCTATCTAAAAAGGTTGGATAGAGTTGAAGGGCTCTATCCAAAAGTATTGTTACAGCAATAACCTGTAACAAGCAAAAACCACATTGTGATCGGCGCTACACCACCGAACTTCCGAGCACAATAGTAAAAAGGTACGACAAAAGTCAAAATTTTATTGTAAATTGTGCTCATACCGTGGGTGAGTGTCCTGGAGGCCTGAAATAGGGTTTCCCTAGTTTGGTTCCAGTCCACCCCATATTCTACAATACTTATGTAGAAACTGTTACAAGTAAACTGTACTATTTATAAATTGTGGTGGAAAATAAATAATTTTTATCTTATTTTATCTTTTATCTTAACTTGCGCATTGTGGCTAGAGCCACTACAGGACACTGCTGCTTAAACAAGCACATGTTCTACCTAGGGCTAAGTGATACACGTACCTGCAGACACTGTAAGGAGGCTGATGAAACACCACTTCATCTTCTGGTGAAATGCGAAGCACATATTTTATACAATTTACGAGCGAAACAATCATCTGGGCAAACACCTGTTAAGCCCGGGTGAAGCAGATCCTGCAGTTGATCACAGTTGCAGGGTTTGGTGGTGGTCTTTAACCAAAACAAGCGGAGATCACAACAGCAGTGCTATTCTGTTACAATCTCCCTCGGTGAACACCTTAGTGTAGTGAGCGGTCATCCGTTCCGATGCTAGAGATTTACAAAGCGCTACAATCGGATGACAGCTCACTTCACCTAGGTGTTCACCGAGGGAGATTGTAATAGAATAGACATACTGATCAGCTCTGGTCGCAGTGATACCATAGCCGCATATAGATAAAAAAAAGAAATGCATGTGTATAAACTGTTTTACTCCACAGAC
Source organism: Charanyca ferruginea (assembly GCA_947361185.1). Lineage (NCBI taxonomy): Eukaryota > Metazoa > Arthropoda > Insecta > Lepidoptera > Noctuidae > Charanyca > Charanyca ferruginea. The sequence goes on along the minus strand of OX376081.1, from coordinate 2,133,546 downwards.
TGTTATAATCAAAATGACGTTGTGGCGATATATGCCCATAAAGACTTATCCCACACTGTCACAGAACCACCGTTCTGTGACGCTAAATTGTCTATTATTAAAAATGCTAGATGTAACCATTTTTTGTACCTACAGGTCCCCATCATATAAGTGCATCAATAACTTCCTTACGTCATTAGATGATATACTAAAATCTACTCATGAATCCAAAATAATTGTTGTTGTTGGCGATATCAATATAGATATCAAACCCTCCAACAGTGACAGCAAAAGTTGTGAATATCTGAATCTTCCTGCTGAAAACGGTCTTCTACCAGCACTTGTCTTACCTACACGTGAATCCAACTGTCTAGATCACGTTAACCTAAAAACAAACCGGAAAGCCCAAATATTTATAATAAAAACACACATTACCGACCACTTTCCTGTCCTACTAAATCTAACAATTCCACGAAACCAAGCCCCAAAACATAAACAAGTCATTTATTATGATATGGCATTTAACACTCTCCTGGAGACAGACCTCTCAGATATCCTGAATACTGATGACCCTAATCTTGCTATCGATAAACTAGCACAAAAGATAAAGCACGCGCTGGAAATAAACACCACCCTGCGTAAAATACCAAATAGAAAAAAAATCCTCAAGTCTTGGATTACTCCAGGCTTACTACAATGCATTACACACCGTGACACGCTACACAAAAAATTAAAAGAATCACTATCAAACGAAGTATTCAAATCCTCATACTCCAGATACCGTAACTTCTGTAATAACCTTTTGACCAATCAATGTAAAAGAAAAATAAGAGACCTCACTATTAGACAAAAGCAGTAACCCTAAACAAACATGGGATGTTATCCGATCAATAACTAATACGTTGCGTAATAAAAATCCTGCAGAAGAGCTTTTATAAATTGGTACGGATGACTCAACAACAGCTGTAAATACGGTTAATCATTATTTCGCAGAAATCGGCCAAAAACTTTTGTAATAAAATCGACCAGGCTTTGAATACCCCTAATTCTACCTGCGACATTAATAGCTCCTCTCATCTAACATCTTTTGTATTGCTAGAAACCGATTCTGACGAAGTAGGTGCATTAATAGAGAACCTCAAAAATGACTCTGCTACAGGATGGGACAACATACTAGTCGCATTTATAAAACGCATCAAACATATTATCTGCCCGATTTTAACTAACATTTTTAATCTTTGCTTAAATAAAAGTATTTTTCCTGATAACTTTAAACGTTCCATAATACATCCAGTGCATAAAAGCGGGAGTAAAGACTGTGTCGAGAACTATCGCCCAATCTCTGTGCTTACGGCTTTGTCTAAATTGCTTGAAAAGCTTATTAGCACACGTGTAATGAAATATATGGTGCAAGAAAAAAATATCTCAGACTCACAATTTGGTTTCCAGCCCAATAAATCTACGGAAGGTGCTGTTGTTCAGCTCACCAACCACTTGTCTAGCAATTTGGATCATGGCAGGAAATGCATAGGTGTCTTTTTAGACATGGCGAAGGCTTTCGACACAGTCTCTACGCCTCTGCTTCTCAAAAAGTTGGTAAAGGTATTCGTGGCATTCCTCTACAACTATTTCAAGATTTTTTAACTAACAGAACCCAAACTACGAAAATTAGTAACCACATCAGCAGTCCACTTCCAACAACTTGCGGTGTGCCCCAGGGCTCTGTTCTTGGCCCGAGTCTCTTCCTTATTTATGTCAACGAACTCTGCAACTATATTCTATCAAACGGAAACATTTTCTCCTATGCAGACGACACAGCACTTGTATTTCAGGGAGAGACTTGGGCCGAAACGCACTCATTTGCTGAAATGGGCCTCCAAAAAAATTCAAAACGGTTAGCTAACCTTAAACTTCTTAACCCTAAATGTCAACAAATCTAAGTATATAACCTTTTCAATAAACAAGTACACACAACCTAATAATATTTTTTCCCTTAGAGTACATAATAATATATGTAGCAATGAAGGCTTAACGACTGGTTGTTGTCCACCCCTTGAGAGAACCAATAATATAAGGTACCTCGGCGTCCAACTCGATGATACACTCTCCTGAAATGCTCATCTGGACCTTTTAACAGCAAGAATACGCAAGACGATTTGGATGTTTAAAAAAAATCGAAACGTAGTCAAACCATCCTTGCTCAAAACCGTTTACTACGCTCTAGTCCAATCGATCATGCAGTACTGTATACCGGCGTGGGGTGGAGCGCGCAAGACAAAAATAATTTTAGTCGAGCGAGCACAGATATCGTTGCTAAGGTAATGCTAAGAAAACCCGATCTGCACCCAACACACACACTTTACAAAGAATCAGAAATTCTGGCGGTAAGACAGTTATTTGTTTTGCACACTATACTCCGCAAACACAAAGAGTTAGAGTATGATCAAAGGTTAAACTACTCGTCACGTAGAAGAAACAGGATTTGCGATTCCGTCGCACATCATACAGCCTTCGTCAGGAGACTATCGTCTTTTCTCGCTCCTTACCTCTACAACAAAATTAACTCCCTTTTGAATATACATCCCAAAACTGTTAGGGTATGTAAAGGGATGATCAAAACTTACTTATTAAACTTATACTACATAGCCACCGAATCTCTCATAATCATTGTTGAGTAAGCAGTACACCACACTAACGCTTAAACACGCATATACACACGTGCACATTCACACACTCACTTACCCTCCAACACACCCCCACACAAACACTCACACATATAAACATGCTCCCCGTCCACACCCGCTGCGGTGGTTGACAGCGGATAGTTGCGGGCAGCCCAGCAGCGGGTTGGTTGGCGATCTCAGCCGCGTCCTTCTGAGTACCATAACACCTACTGCGATCGTCAACATGCATCGGCCAAGCATGACGATTACGACTGAACCCCTTGGGGAAGATCTATGCCCAGCAGTAGACGCCTACTGCTGGGCATAGATCTTCACCAAGGGGTTCGTGCGTTTATACAAAGATTTCATATCTTTCCGTAGGCGAGTGACCTGGAGTCCTGAAATACAGGGTTTTCCTAATTTAGGCTCCACTCCACCCATGAATTATCGGTACATAGTAGGTATAAAATTGTTTCTTACATTTGTGGTGGAAAATAAAGGATTTTTTTTTTTTTTTTATTGTCCTATGAATAATGCGAGACGCACATGAATAAAAAACTTAAGATAGTTTGAATGAGTCACACTAAAACCAAAAAGGATTCTGATGATACTAAGGATCCCCACCCCGATCGTGAAATTGTTGATTCATTCAGTTGATTAACTACCTCATACTTACTGTGAGTCTCGCTGACTCTTGGTTTCTTCATAGGTACTTCTTGTTCTTCTTCCACTTCAGTTTTCATCTCCATTAAAGGTACATCATCTTCCGAGTCAGCTTCTGAATGACACTGTGGTATATCTTCTACATCTGAATAACTATTGTATAGATTTTCCTGTTCTAGCTCTGAAAATAAACAAGAACAGAATATTTTACTATCTCAGTGTGCAATACGTTTATAGAGTTTTAAAACCTTATATGGTCAATAAATAATACACTTATTTCGTATTCGTCAGAATGGCGGGTGTATGACTTCCAAATAAATAAAAAAAAAACTATATAAATGTACGTAAAATGTATGTTTTTGTACTAAAATAAGTATACATGTACGTGTCTGTATGCGTAGCAAACATCATTTTAAAGTGAGCCGCCATCCTGATATAAGGTCGGCGGGTGCATTTTAACACTAGAGTACACGCGTGGCCTACTATAGTAGACCACAGTAACATTTTTGTTCATAACTTACCAGTTTTGAATGTTAGAGCGGTGAGCTTACAGGTAAACCTGCTCTATTAAATTTGTCGACAGCTCAGTTCCACGTGTGACCTTTGCGCAAACGCATATTTCTGTAATTTGGTGCCAAAACCGCGGGCCTACCATAGTAGTCCGCGCGTGTATTGGTGTACCAAATTCAGGTAAGCCATTTTTATCGTATTTCAAGTTTATAAGGTATATTTATTGATATTTACTTTTACCATATAGCACACTTATATTTATTTTGTACTTTAATATAAAATGTATTATTTTAAGTTCGTAATTTGGCTACGTTTGTGCAGATATTTACTTATCTATTCATAGGTACTGCACAAGTGCAGAGGTGACTTATGGACTTATGGATGGCGGCTCACTTTAACCTTTGGCATACAAGGTGGGGTTTTTTTAACCCCAACACCTTTCAAATGCGTTAAATTTATGTTAACGCAATTATACAAGTTGATTTTCACAGTAGCTGGAGTTCACATATTTCCGCGTCTTTTGATGGTGTCGGATCAGTACTGAGTGCACCAGCGTCGTGTGTGCAAGCACGCAAAGTGGTTCCCGGGTGTTTTTAACCCCACGTTGTACTGGACGTCGTAAAAAAAGTATGTGTTTACTTCTGTGTTTTTTTGTTATTTACACCTATTTTTAAATACTTAGTAAGATTTTTTTATAGGTACAGATAGTAAATATGTCTAACAACCTGCAAGATCTTATTGTGGCTACCTTATTGAAAATACTGAGTCTTCGTCAGACGATGAGAGTTTTCTTCATATCAGCGAGGTTTCTGAAGTTCAATGTGATACGGATGTGGAAGATGCCGAAATAAACTTTCGACCGTGTTTAGATGACACAACATCAACTCAAGACCTACAGAGATTTAGCAGAATATCAGCGTCAGGTATATTTGCCTGACACGTGCTGAGCTGGACTTCCATTTGGTGCAACCTTCGCACGTCGCACACTGCACTTTGTCTAATACTGTGATTATTTTTATAAAGCAAAATATATCTAGTATTAATTAATAAGCATGTTTTTTTGTGCATATTTTCGTAATTTTTTATTGTGACTTAATGCGTGTGTTGCTGATTTCACGGAAAGGCTATGTGATTTAAGATTTTTTTATAATATATGTTTCATTTGATACATTTTTGTATTTAATTTATTAGTTAAGTAATATCCTTGACAAAAAAAGACATTAAAACTTGTTTTGCTTGATAAACCTTCATAGTACACACCGATGATTCTGGGGTTAATTTAACCCTACGTTGTACAGGTGGGGAGGTTTTTTCACCTTGTACACCGAAGGTTAAAATTATGTTTGATACGCATACAAACACGTACATTTATACTTATTTTAGTACAAAAACGTACATTTTACGTACGTTTATATACACTCGGCGTCACAAAAATCGCACCTTTTCGAAAATAAGTTTAAAACATGTCCCGCCAGTAACGAATACATTAAACCCAATTAATATTGGTATCAATTAAAAGTATGTTTAACGACCTTTAAATTAACAACAGTTAGAATTCCTAAACACAACAGATCTCATTAGCACGTAACGTTAAAAAAAATGTTGTCAAAATACGTATTACAACGGCCACTAATTGCACCTCCCTACAAGGGTATAAAACGGGCGACCCGGGTTAAATGTGGGTCATTCGCTATTCAACCTTTGAAGTGAACACACGTGAACAGCTACAGCAAGAAAAATACCCCAGAAGATGGATACCACTGCAGATGAAGCCGCTCAAGTCATTGCACTACTGCAATCAGGGATGCGGCAATGTGATGTTGCTCGGCAACTGAACTTGAGTCGTTTTGCCGTTCGACGAGTGTTCCAACGTTTCCAAGAGACTGGTGGCTATATCCGAAGACGTGGATCTGGAAGACAACGGTGCACATCCGAAAGAGACGATCGCTTCATTGTTTCGACGTCTTTACGTAATCGGTTCTCCAATGCTGTTGAGCTGCAACAACAACTGCGATCAGCTCGCAGAACTTCTGTAAGCGTCTCCACGATTAGAAGAAGAATGCGGGAGAAGAAAATTGCAGCTCATAGGGCTGCTACAGGGCCCAAATTGACTGCACAGCATAGGAGAGACCGGTTGCAATTTGCCCGTGACCATGTGGATTGGACAATAGACCAATGGAGGGCTGTGCTCTTCTCGGATGAGACGAGGGTGTGTCTTTTCTGCAACGACAGGCGTCGAAGAGTGTATAGGAGGCAAGGGGAACGATTCGCACAAGCCTGTATTCAAGAGACAGTGGAATACGGGGGTGGCTCGTGCATGTTCTGGGGCGGCATGTCAATCGACGGTAAAACGAACCTTGTGTGTGTTTCTCGGACTGGAAGTGCTCGCGGGCAAGGGTCGCTGACTGCTGCTCGGTACATAACAGAGATCTTAGAGGAGCAGGTTGTCCCTTATGCGGGTTTTGTTGGCAGTGGGTTCACGTTAATGCACGATAACGCCCGTTGTCACACCGCTTTAATTGTAAGAGACTACCTGCAAGAAGTTGGCATCCCTGTTATGCGCTGGCCGGCGCGAAGTCCAGACCTGAACCCTATTGAGCACCTTTGGGATGAACTGAAACGGCGAGTACGGGCACGAAATCCTGCCCCTACCACTCTCCAAGACCTTCAAGATGCCGTCGTTGCAGAATGGGACAACATTCCACAAGAGACTGTTGTCACATTAATAAGGTCCATGAGAGAACGCATGGAAGCAGTCATCAGGGCTAGGGGGGGTAACACTAGGTTTTAAGTTAGTTTTAAGGACTTTGTTGTAATTTTTGCTGATAAAATAAAATTTAACTTTTTAATCATTTGCATTAGCTTGCTTTTTTTTATTCCCTGGTAAACAAAAAACCAAATCCATTGATTTATTCTGAAATTTAAATAAATTGCCTTTCCAATTATACCTTATAGTCATATGTATACCATTGATTAATAGGGTTAAAATGACTTTGAAGGGAATTCTTAAAGAGGTGCGATTTTTGTGACGCCGAGTGTAGTTTATTTTTGATTTATTTGGAAATCATACACCCGCCATTCTGACGGATACACTTATTTCCATTAATTTCATTTAATAATTTTTAATGATATAATTAAAAATTAATAATATGTAACAATATAAAGGTGAGTACATATTATTCAAAAAACTTTTTCTTTATTTTCTCAAAAACATACCATTACTTTGATGTTCCTCCTTTGGCTCAATAATACCATCTTGTGTCTCACAATCAGCTGGTAGTTCTTCTTTGATAGCAACTCTTTCTGTTCTACAGTCATCAACTATACTGATGTGCTCCATTGGAGTTTTAACAAACCCACCGAAAAACTTTGAGTGGTTTATTAAAAGTTGAGGCTGTAAAAGTTGACGATAGTGTTCAGTATGCTGTTGATCAATCCCACGAGCACAAACATTTTCATCATAATATTGTACGCAAAACTGCTTCACAAGTGGAGATACTAAAGGTGGTCCTACACACCCTGGACAGCTGGCCGTGCTACCAACCTCACTGAGCACAGCATGGGCTATTGTTGCAGAGCTCGTGCAGACATGAGAGAGGACAGCTATTAAACAGTACAAGTTCTGTACAGTACTTCTATCAGTCATCAACACATGGAGATATGAGAGTATTCACAAGATATAGTACAAAAACATAAAATCTGTAATTTATGAAGGTATGTCGGTTTATGAACTACATACCCACCGGAACTATTTCTTAATGTGTCTTTGCTTTTTAATAAAAAAAAAAAAAAAGTTGAATTGGCTTATACATCTTTATCATACATAACTAAATGTATGTAGACTGCAGTATACACCCTAATTATATGTTTCACTCATAATTATCACTCTAGGAGACACTTTCTTGCTAGGGTAACATACACTATAGATAAGGACCTTTCCCATAAAATATCTATAAAAAAAAGGCATCAAAATCGGTCTATCTGTTTGGCAGTGGCAAAGATTTCATTTCAAAACTGAACACTCAACTTTAGTGTGAAACAAAGACAATAAGTATGAGCTTGAGAGGAATTATTCCGACATTACTCACCTCGTAATCCTTCATCAACCTCTGGGTGAACAGTTCTTCAGCTTCCACACATTTTCTTTGGAATCGGGCGCATTGCTTTAGTTTAGTGCAGCAGAAGGAACAAAGGAACATCGGTCTGCCATCTTCAGTTACAAACTGCAATAATACTTTTATTATTCTATTATGTTTGCAAATAACATACCTACTTCTCAAAGTTAATCTCAAATTATTGAAAGTGATTAATCTCAATGGTGACTAGTAGAATAAGTAGAAAATATATTATAAAGCACAAGCATATACTCTTAAAAATATTAAAATTAAACAAGCAATTCTTGTATAGATATATATATAATCTGAATCTTGGAAACGGCTCCAACGATTTTCATGATATTTAGTATACAAGGGGTTTGGGGGGCGTTAAATCGTTCTAGCAAGGTTTCATTGCGACCAGGTACTACTCATAATATTAAAATTACAGTATACATAATATACTGTTCTTTATTACAACTAGCTGACCTTACAGACGTTGTCCTGTCCCTATCTATCCACCTACCTACCTACCCTACCCTACCTATACCTACCTACCTACCTAGGTACCTAGGTAGGTAGGTAATGGGTTAAAATGTAGTATACGGTAGCACGAATTAAGGGATGGAAGGTGTTGGGGAGTGGGGGGGAGAGGTCCACCGACCCCTGGTACCAGTCCTATGAAAAGAAAATACAGTTTTTGTAACCTAACTTCAAAACACTAAAGTTGACTAAAAAGCGTAGTAGGAAAGCCCCGCTTAGCGGGGCTCAAGGGTTAAAAAAGAAATAACCGCCGAGTCGGGTTGCCCCCAGACCCGAGCTCGCTGCGCTCACTCTTGCATGCATAATGAGACTGTAATGTTATAATTGGGGACCCAACCCCTTCTAACTGCAATACTTTTTACCCCCCAACTCATACTACCGTATACTAGATCCAACCCGGTTGAATTTTGAAAAATTCTTCCTTAGTGGATGCCTTCGTCATGTGAGGAATATGTGAACGGAATTTCAATTTTCTAGCCCTAGCCTCTAGGGTTTGGCCTGTGCGTAAATACATCAGTCAATCACTTTTTCCTTTTAAATATATAGATAGTACAGTTAGATATTGATTAAATAAAATAGCAGGAAACATTAACTTAACCACTGATTATGAAAAACTCAATCACTTTTTCCTTTTAAATATATAGATAGTACAGTACCTTCAGATTAAATAATTTCATATATAATGAAGGTTTTTATCAACTTACCGGAACATCAGTCAGCTTCTCGTAGAGGTCCTGTAGGGTCTTGTTGACAACTACATACATGTGAACATCCTGCACCAAACATATCCTACACAAAGCTCGCTCTTCCATCTTCATCTTCTCTTATGTTATTATTTAGTTCAATTTAACATTTATTTTCAAAAACAACTGAAACGGTTTGGATTGTAATATTATCACACCGGCCGGAATACCTGTCTACATATACCATGAAGATATATAAGCTTCTTGACGTACCTATACAAAATTACAAAAGAGTATAGATTATAGAACGCTATGAGTTGACATTGACAGCTGCGCTCCAGTTCAGGAATTCTGTCACAGTCTGCTGCGAGTGAAAGAGACAGGTAACCTAAAGAGGACAGTCTGCACCATGAAGATATAGGTATAAATGGAGCCAACACTTCGAACAAAAGCTTGAAACCAACTGTGGGCTGATGCTCTCTTTCTGAATGCATACATAAGAACGAGACAGTGATATATGTTTTCTTTATCTTATGTATGCATTCAGAAAGAGAGCATCTGCCCACAGTTGACTTCACTTAGGTATTTAGAGTGTTGCCTCCACTTTTATCTATAAGCTTCTTGGTCTGCACGCGTAGCATGACCATGAAGCTGTAGATTAAAATGGAGTCAATACTTCGAATACCTACTTGAAGCCATACCTATCTATCACTATCTCGCTCTCTGTGCGCCAACCCTCTTTTTAGTGTGGCATGTAGTATTGCTACCTTCTTATTTAAATCTCCTACTAAATTCTTCGAAATAGTCGTCACACTAATCAAATCAGGAGTTAAACTCTGTCAAATAATGTTATTATGGATCAGTAGTTGTACTATGATTAGTTAAGTTACAAAACATAAACTTTTAGGTCATACTCACGCGTCACGCATGCTAAACTGGGTTGACGATCAGTGAATTACAATGCCATTTCCTAAGGAATCGGTAATGTGGCAACATTGACACTATGTGTCAACATAAAAATGGTCAAGGCGGTTGTTTACTTTGCAGTTCACAGCTTTCGAGGTAATTATCGTTCTAATTAAATAAATGTTGCAAAAATGAGTATTGCGCGGAGGTGATATGAAATTTCACCCGTAAGTGTTAAAATCGTGATTTCTGACATTGAATCATTGTAAACATATTTCGTTGTTTTTTTTTCACCTAATTTCTTCTTAAAACGTTTTACCAGTGTTTTTAAATGATAACTATATCAAGATCAAATACTTTTACATTGAATTTCATTGATTTTGTACAATCTATTTGATTTTATTTAAAAGAAATCGTATTGAAGTAGTGTGACCATATTGAAGATATATTTAGGACTTAACTAATTATACTAATAACATTATTTTTTTAGGTTTCCTTAAAATAGTACTCAAAGAAAATTGTGGTTATCCATTGAGCCGTTGAAAATTAAGTTCTCTAAAAGTGCAAGGATTTGCAATTTGCATTTCAAGAATCAGATATGATTCAAGAACAAGGTGCTTAAAACAAACAGCAGTTCCTACTATAATAAAACAGTAGGAAAGGTAAAAAGATAACTGTATTTAAAACTGTGTTACATTATTATCATGTATTTTGAAATATAATGTTTCAAATATATAACAAAAAGCAACATTTTATAAAATGTATTATAATTTTCAGACAACAAGTTCACTACATGAAGAATCTATGGTGCATTCTCCATTTACGGAAATGGGAGTGAAACATGCTGGCTGCAATGTAGTTAAAAACAGTGTCGAAATATTCTTGAAAATATAAGCAATCTTAACAAGTTACCTGGTGTCCCTTTCCGTTAATAAATATTAAATTCATACCTTTTATGTCTATTTATTATGTATTACCTACATAATAATGTCATTAAGTAAAGTTTCAATTACATACAACATATTTTAACTAGTGAGTCATGCGCTCAGTTTAAGAGACATACAGAAAATATCTCGGTGATTTACGTGGTAACAGACAGAAACTACATAGAGTAAGTAATGATATTTAGTCGTGTATGCTAGAAAAGTTACAATAAATGATTTTAATTTGGGTGGTGTTTTTATTTCCTTGTTGAGGTTCTTACCTATAAGCGTTCATATTAGGGCCGGCGCTGACTGACGTCGCGGCACGGCAAAGGATTTTATATTTGATCAAGTTATTTTTATTCTTACTTCATCGAGTTTAGAATTCATATTACTTTATTTCTTAATGCAATGTAAACATTACGTATCATGATGTAAACAAACTTAGACGAGATATTTGTTTATCTTAGACCTTAATTGTAAACAGAATGTAGATATTTGTAAATGAATACTTATAGTGATGTCCTGGGAAAAATAAAATAAAAGTTACCCTACTTAGAAAGAGAGGGTTGGCCCACAGAGAGCGAGATAGTGATAGATAGGTATGGCTTCAAGTAGGTTAATCAAAGTGTTGACTCCATTTTAATCTATAGCTTCATGTCTACAACTACAGTTTTGTAATAGCGACCATAGAGTACAGTAATATAGATTACACTGATAAACCAAGAAGCATATAGGTAAAAGTGGAGGCAACACTCTAAATACCTAAGTGAAGCCAACTGTGGGCAGACGCTCTCTTTCTGAATGCATACATAAGATAAAGAAAACTCATATCACTGTCTCGTTCTTATGTATGCATTCAGAAAGAGAGCATCAGCCCACAGTTGGTTTCAAGCTTTTGTTCTAAGTGTTGGCTCCATTTATATACCTATATCTTCATGTGATAAACTGATTATAGCGACTCTGTTGTACTTCACACAGACAGACTACATACAGATAGTAACAGTAAGATTTAACTACATATACATGTATACAGTATAGGTAATTAATAATTATCTATGTAATAGGTATATACTTCTTTCTTCCTGTCAATACAATTTTATTTGCTGAATTTTTCGCCTTTTCGGTTACTAAGCACCACAAAGTCAATAGGAAAACATTTTTCAATTTCAGACAACTGTACCTACCCATGCATACCTGTGAAATAATATCACAAGTCAAACCGCTTTAGTTGTTGTATAAAAATAAATGTTAAATTGAACTAAATAACCTATGAGGAGATGAAGATGGAAGTGCGAGCCATGTGTAGAATATGTTTGGTGCAGGGTGTTCACATGTATGTAGTTGTCAACAAGACCCTACAGGACCTCTACGAGAAGCTGACTGATGTTCCGGTAAGTTGATAAATACCTACTTACATCATGATTGAAATTGTTTAATTTAAAGGAACTACTATTAATATACACTTGTGCTTTTTAATATATTTCCTACATATTCCGCTAGTCTCCATTGATAAAAACCACTTTCAAGTTTCAATTTGAGATTAACAGTAATTAGGTCAGAAGAGTTGTTTATATTCATTGAATTGGAAGCATATATATTATGTATGCAAACAAAATAGGATAAGAAAAGTAATATTGCAGTTTGTAACTGAAGATGGCAGACCGATGTACCTTTGTTCCTTCTGCTGCACTAAACTAAAGCAATGCGCCCGATTCCAAAGAAAATGTTTGGAAGCTGAAGTACTGTTCACCCGGAGGTTGAAGAAGAATTTCGAGGTGAGGGATTTTTTAGCTAGATATTTTTTCAAAACCATGTAGAAATGATTCCTCTCTAGGTCATATGTAATGTGTCTTTGTTTCACACTAAAGTGAGTGAGTTGAGTGTTCAGTTTTGAATGAACACCCCGCTGTTATGTGGGTGAGGGTGAGGGGTGTTATAATTATGTCAAATGTGGCTATGTGTCAGTCTGTGGCAGTAGCTGCCAATAGTGTTGGGTAGCTCACTCTTTTCAAACGAGGATCGTGCGAGGCACTCTTTTTACAAAGTGAGGCAGCACACTGTGCTAGTACGAATGAGGCGAGCCTACGAATGTGCGAGTACACAGATGTGCTGTCGCGGAGTCGTGAGGACATCGTGCCTATGTGTGTCGTGCAACACACGGCACTCGTAGACACAATCGGACTCACTCAGCAACGTCATATAGCTCGACTCTCACGAGTGACAAGGGAGTTTGTAATCAAATTGCGTGATCGTTAAAGTTTTAGTTTTACTTTTGAATATTTTTAGGTTTGTTGGTGAGTTTCAAATATTTATCCTACTAAATATTGTTTCAAAACTATGTGGACGGAATAAGTACTAAAGATCGAAGACTTAAGAATAAAATTAGCTCAACTCATGCTCAAAACTCACAATACGTGTGTGCGAGCTACGACCTACTGAGTATGACTACTCAGTAGCTAGTGAAATAATTTGACTCTGTGGTGTGTGCAACTGTGGTAGGTGCTATCAACTTTATGACAAAAGCATAAGGTTCATATTTAATTGGGAAAATTTGACAGTTAGGTATGGCTTGATGTGCTGGCGTCTGTACGTCAAAATAAAAAGAGTGAGTGACTCTTTTTGACGAAGTGAGTAGCTGTTAGTGTGGTAGCACCTGTGCTGAGTACCCAACACTAGCTGCCAAACAGATGGACAGATTTGAATCCCGTTTTTTTATACATAACTGAGTTTTCAGGGAAGGTTCAAACCAATATCTTACAGAAGATCGGAAAAGCCAATGCAAAGATACTTATCAGCATTTTTTAAAATAAATAGCACAGACACAAAACAAATGGTATTGGTGGGTATGTAGATCATAAACTGACATACCTTACCTTCATAACCAACAGATTTTATGTTTTATACATTTTTAACAGACTAAAAAGGAGGAGGTTATCTATTCGGATGCTTGTATTATTTTTTCTTTTTTTTATGTATGTTCGGGCATAACATTATGGAATTTCTTTTTTTTACGAAAGGGGCTTATGACGAAATGGTCCCATATTAATTTTATCGAATTTGATTCAACGCTTTTTGAAAAAAATCAACAAAATGCCAAAAAATTACATAGATGATGTTTAAGTTTCCTCAATCTTTGGAGGTCTTTCAATCTCTGATTTAAATGTGTCGCCGTTTCTTAATGGATTTGGATTTAAGGCGATACTAAAAAGTGATAATAACTCTTGCACTGAACACACATTACTTTAGTTTTGGAAGTCGGTTGCGGTGGCTTTGTGTTTGTTGTTTTGTATTGCCCCCGACTTCCGAAAGTACCTAAAGTAAGTGTGTTCTGTGCTAAAGTTAGGTATTTATCACATTTTAGTTTTTGAAGGCGGTTTTCTTTTCTTTTTTAAAAAACGTTTTACTTTTTGCTTTTTAGTATTGCCTTAACATCCAAATCCATTAAGAAACGGCGACACACTTAAAGAGATTGTAAGTCCTCCAAAGATTGAAGAAACTAAAACGTCAACCAAGTATTTTTTTGGGACTTTGTTGATTTTCTCAAAAAGGGCTGGATCAATTTTATTAAAATGTATATGGGACCATTTCGGAATAAACCCCTTTCGAACAAAAAATAATTTTGCAAATCCGTCTATATATGACATAGTTATGCCTGAACATACATAAAAAACTAAAAAAATATAAACGTTTGAATTGATAACCTCCTCTTTTTTGAAGTCGGTTAAAAACATTTGCACGCCATTGTTATGGCAGGATATGCTAAAATAAAATAAAAATAACACCTTATAATATTTATTCTAGCAAATAAATATTTTTGATTTGATTTGATGACCACATCGTCTCTTGCACGATTTTTTTTGGTCGCTTTTGTATGGATGGGCTAAGGAATCACTTAGCCCATCCCCCTACCTCCTACTTAAGGCGGTACCTAAGTACCGTTACCAGGTAGTAGAGTTTTGGACGCAAAACTGATGCAGAACGGACGCAGTCTGCGTCCAAAACTTTCAAAATTTAGTCGAAAAAATTAAATAAAAGTAGCATTCTTTCAAAATTAAAAAAAAAGCTTATATTAAAAGATAGATAATAAAATTATCTGTAAGATAGTGTAAGTTTCGGATAATTATACCTGGTAAATTTTGTGTGATTGTCAATGTTTTGTCCGCGTCAGACACAACTTCACGAGTTAATTAAACTATTTAATATGAACTTAATCAAAAATTTTTACTTTCTATATGATTAAGAGAATGTTCTAGTTTAACATATATTTTTTTCAAATCATTTACACTGCACATTTTGACGTCATTGTCAGTTTAAAATCTGTAAAAGTCGTTTAATAGCCCCTTAAATGAGTAAGGTAACTTGTTATACACTTGAATGGCATGCACTTATACATTTTTCCTAAATATTTGCAATCTACATTGAGGAATATCACCACTAGTGAAGCAGTTTTGTGTACCTACTATATTATGATGTAAATGTTTGTGCTCATGGGACTGGACTGATCATCAACATATACTGAACACTATCATCAACTTTTACAGCCTCAACTTTTAATAAACCACTCAAAGTTTTTCGGTGGGTTTATTAAAACTCAAATGGTGCACATCAGTATAGTTGATGAATGTAGAACAGAAAGAGTTGTTATCAAAGAAGAACTACCAGCTGTTTGTGAGACACAAGATGATCTTATTGAGCCAAAGGAGGAACATCAAAGTAATGGTATGTTTTTGAGAAGATATAAGATTATTTAATAATATGTAAATCTAATATATAAAATTCTCGTGTCACAGTTTTCGTTCCCGTACTCCTCCGAAACGGCTTGACCGATTCTGATGAAATTTTGTGTACATATTGGGTAGGTCTGAGAATCGGCCAACATCTATTTTTCATCCCCCTTTTTCCCCCCCTTTTCATCCCCATCCAAATGTTCGGTAGATCGGGACAGGACAACGTCTGTCGGGTCAGCTAGTAATAAATAAAATAGCCTTTTATTCAGACAATACTAGTTACAAAAAATAAGTTTATATTAATCTACTTATATCTTCAGTTTCACTGTCTGTTTGCCTTTCGGCAAAGGCCTCCTCTAACTCTCCATCTTGGCCATATATTTGTATTGCCTACTGCCTTCTTAATCTCGTCTGCCCATCTTCTAAACGGTCTCCCTCTTTTGCGGTTCCCATCCCTTGGATACCACTCTGTCACAGCTCTACTCCACTTGTCCTTTCCCCTCATGGTATGACCTGGCCATCTCCATTAAAATTTTTTCACTTTGACTGTAAATCTTCAATTTTGGTTTTCTTTCTGATTGTTCTGTTTCGGATCTTGTCAATTTTTCGTTTGTTCAGCATGCTCCTTTCCATGGGAACTTGGCAGACTTCTAGTTTTTATAAGTTGGATTTTGTTAGCGCTCATGTTTCGCAACCGTATGTAAGGATGGGCAGTGTGCAAGTATTTAATAATTTGGCCATTAAGGGCATAGCCATTTCTATGTTTTTCATTATGTCTTTGAGGGACTAGTATCGCTTCCAAGTTTTGCCTATTCTAGTTGCAATTTCTTTTGTCATCAGTTCGTCGATGGATATTAGTTGGCCAAAATAAACATACTCATTCGTATACTCAATAGGGTTGATGTTGACTACAATGGGTACTTCCTCTCCGTTGGACATGATTTTCGTTTTTAGTGTATTCATTGATAGTCCTACCTTGCCTTATCGAGATCGTTGAGCATTGTTTATAGGTCTACTGGGTTTATCGCGAAAATAATTAGGTCATCTGCGAATCGAAGCTGGGTTAAGTTTTCGCCGTTGATATTCAGACCTAATTTTTCCCACGGCATTTCTCTGAAGATGTCCTCTAGGACCGCCGAGAGGAGATTTGGTGAAAGCGGGTCGCCCTGCCGAACCCCTCTTTGAATCTGAAACACTTCTCCTTCCTTCTCTAGTTTCACCCGAGCAGTGTTGTTCCTGTAAATGTTTTGGATCAATCTTATGTATTAACCTTCTACTCCTTGGTTTTTTAGAGCCAGCCATATATTTTCGTGATCCAGGGAGTCAAATGTTTACACTAGTCTACGAAGCAGCAATAGAATGTTAGCTGATACTCTTTGTACTTCTCAAAAACCTGTCTAACAACATGAATGTGGTCAATTGTTGAGAATCCACTTCGAAACCCTGCTTGTTCCCTTGGCTGGTTCTCGTCCAGGTCTCTCTCGAGTTATGCGGTTTAATATTATTTTTGCAAAGACCTTGTAGATGTTGGACATGATACTTATCCGTCTGTAGTTCCCAATATCATTTTTATCTCCCTTTTTATGTAATAGAAGATTGTCGAGGTGGTCCATTGTTCCGGTGTGTATTCGGTTTCCGGATTGGTATCATAATATCTTTAGCATGTATAAGAAATTCATTAGTGATATTGTTTGACCCTGGGGCCCTATCTTTCTTATGTGACAATAGTGCTCTCTCTACTTATCTTTGTAGTATTTTAAGTACCGCTTCTATATTGAACTTTACAGTGGGTTGTTCTGTAGTGTTTCGAGTACAGCTCCTTGTAGAACTTTGTAGCTACAGAGATAATGTCTGGCCTTTTTGTTTTGATATTTCCTGCTTTGTTTTTCAAAGTCGGTATCCTGTCCTTCTGTCTGTAAGTTCTTTGATCGCTTTTTTAACACCGCCTGTTCTAGCGATGTGTTTTTCAAAAGTAGTTTTCATTCTTAATGTTCGGCGGTCTTTTCTCATAATTGTTTTAATTTTCTTACTGAGCTTAGCCATTTGTTTCCTTATAGTTTTTGTTGTGACGTGACAACTCATTAAGTCGCTCCTGTCTTGTAGTAGTTTCATTATTTTTTCAGATAACTTTTAGCTAGTTTGTGATTTGGTTGATTTATTCTGTTTCTTTGCCTGAAGTAGCTTTTCTAGTTTATTGAATTTTTTGTTGTGTACCTAACGCTTCTGTGATTTCTCAAAAGTTATGTACCGTAGTTTTTCTTTCGGTTCTTCATTTGACGTTACTAGGTTAATTTGTTTCGGTTTAACCTTGAATGGTCTGTTGTGTCTGGATTTCTTTGTCTGGAGTGTCGCTCTGAGCATCGGATGATTGCTGTTGAAGTTTAGGTTTTGGATTACACCGCAGTTCGAAAATAGTTCGCTTCTGTTAGTGAGGATGTAATCTATCTCGTTCTTATATCTATCCCCTGGCGATGTCCAAGTCCACCTTTTACTTACGAGTGGTGAAGGTGAGGGCGAGCGAGCTCGATGAGTTTCTCTCCATTTCTCGTTCTTTCACACTGTAACTGCACTGGCCTAAGACTAATTCTTCTCCATTTTTCCTGCTGCCTATCTGTGCATTGAAATCTCCCATTACGATAATGTTTCTATATGATAGGTTTATTAACGTTGTATTTAATTTATTGTAAAAGGAGTCTATTTCACTTTTGCTGGAGTTTTCAGTCGGTAAGTATATCTGTATGATTGACCATTTTTCGTTGGTTGGCGGGATCAATAAGTTCAGTACGGCTATGCGGTCAGAGATACCTATATACTCGTCGATGTTGTTTTTATGGTCGTTTGATACCAAGAAGCCAACGCTAGTGTCCGGCTGTTTCTCCTTTGTAGTATAAAACAAAGTCAAAGTCAAAGATTTATTTGCAAAAAAATATGGTTATAAAAGTTCTTATAGATACAATAGTAGCTTAACATATTTTATCATAACATAATGACATGCAAATTTCGGGTATACAATTAAGTCATTTAGATTTAAACTGAAAAAACAACTTCGCCTTTAAAGTTCCGTTTTCATTCTAGGAGGAATTAATCTATTAGGATATCTAGTTTTGAAGTTGTATTTATCTCCCAGTTTTCCAAACATTTCAGGGTGAGATTTGGTAAATTTACATATTTCCTCAATATAAATACCAGTTAATGTATGTATTCTAAGTTTCCTAAAGAGTGGTTTACAGGACCCGAACTGTCCATAATCTTCTATTTTTTCTCCGAGACGACGTACTTCAGACAGGCCGATTATATTCCATTGCCTTTCTAGCAATCGTTTAGATTTTGAGTTGCGCTAAATGGAATACGCGCCCTTAAAGTCTCTACAACTTTGTTTAACAAGTCTATGTTGTTGTTTTCGTTCTCTTCCACTCCTTATATGGTGATATTGTTTTTTCTAGAGTCTAGTTCTAGCTTTTTAATCTTGGTTCGCAGCTCTTGGACCTCGCTTTTCAGTGCGTCGTTCTCCTCCATTATTGTTTTAAATTTTTCATCTAATGTTATTGTAATGGTTTTGTGAACAGTTTTTGGTTTGAATTTGAAGTTCTTTCCGCATTTTTTCCCACAGCAAGTGCATTTGTTCGCTTAATGGAACCTCCTCGTCCATTTTTAGCTGCGTTGCCATTCTTATTTAATTTTCCCTAAATCGGGTATTAGTATTGTTAATAGTAATACTCCGCCCAAGTGACAGCTGATGATGGGTGTTTATCGTTTCCGAACGCGTCGATTCACGAAGTGATCTGCGAGTGTCTATGGTCGGTCGTTTTACGTCTCTTGATTAACAATCTCAAATTGTTTAACAATCACTTTTTGCACTGCGATTTTAATGTAAATCTTGTTAGGATGATAGTGAGCACTCAAGGGTAGATAGATCCAAGTGTTTAGTTTACACTGAGATGTAATCCACGGTGAATTTCACAGTTTTTACAATATATTTTCACGGAGCTAAGTAACGGCGATGTTTACAGTTTGGCAACCGGAAACAGGACAAGATAATAATATGTACTCATCTTTAAATTGTTACATATTATTAATTTTGGTGTCCCCATGTTTCGCAGACAGATATTTCATAGAATTTCGTTTCCCAGAAAATGTTTCAGATAATATTTGTTTCTCGTATTTTTATTCCGACTATTATTGTTTCAAAGACTATTTACTTCAATGAAAAATATTTCACAGAAACACAATTCAATGAATTGTTAATCACATTTTTTTGTTTAACAGGCTTATCAAACGGTAGAATTATTTTTTAACGAATATTGTTTGTTTGTTGTATTTTTCCATGGAATTTATTTCAACGAAAATGTATATAAATAGACAATAACAAAAATGATGTCTTAAAAATTCAATATGTTGTGCTACAAAAGTTAATGACAGAAACGAATCGCTGCGAAACAGACTCCACGTAGTCTTGTCTGTCCTATCCCTAGAGATTTAAGTCTGCGTAGGCGTGGAGGGGCGGCCCGCGATCTGAGGAACAAGTGGTTTTAACGGTACTTGCTTGCATGATGCATGCTTGCTTACATGCTGCATGCTTGCTTGCACGCTGCATGCTTGCTTACATGCTGCATAGTTGCTTGCATGCTGCATGCTTGCTTGCATGCTGCATGCTTGCATGCTGCATGCTTGCTTGCATGCTGCATGGTTGCTTGCACGCACGCGCAGTAGGTTTGGTTAGAACCGAGACTTCCATTCTTGGGAATAAGTTTTATATTAAATAAAAAATATAAGGATAAAGAATATTTGATTTGTTATTCTATGATATGATCATTCTAACATTAAACTTCATGTAAAACAAAAATGATGATGAAAAAAAGATGATTTAAAAATCTTGAAAGTAAGTATTCTGCGTATTGATTATTCTATGAAACGAAATTAGGGGAAAAATTTTATGTGAAACGAAATTCTATAAAACTATTAGCTATGAAACAACGTACAACCATAAAATTTTAATGATATAATAAATGACATTAATACGCTTACTTCGAGTAAGTGTATTATTTATTGACTATAAAAGGTTTTAAAACTATAAAAGTATTGCACACTGACAAAGTAAAATATTAATATTGAATGAGTCTTTTTTATTTTCAGAGCTAGAACAGGAAAGTCTACACAATAGCTATTCAGACATAGAAGATATACCACAGTGCCATTCAGAAGCTGACTTTGAAGATGATGTACCTTTAATGGAGTTCAAAACTGAAGTGGAAGAAGAACAAGACGTACTTATGAAGAAACCAAGAGTCAGCGAGACGCACAGTAAGTATGAGGTAGTTAATCAACTGAATGAATCAAAAACACTTGTTTCATGATTGGGGTGTGATCCTTAATATCATCAGAATCCTTTTTGGTTTTAGTGTGACTTATTCAAACCCTCTTAAGTTTTTTATTCACGTGCGTCCGCCATTCTTCATCGGACATTGCATCTTTTGTGATCTCCGCTTGTTTTGGTTAAACATCACCACCAAACTCTGCAGCTGTGATGAACGGTAGGATCTGCTTCATCCAGGCTTAACAGGTGTTTGTTCAGATGATTGTAGCGCTTGTAAATTAGTGCTCCACATTCCCCCAGAAGATGAAATGGCGTTTCATCAGCCTCCTTACAGTGTCTGCAGGTACGCGTATTACTTAGCCCTAGGTAGAACATGTGCTTGTTTAAGCAGCAGTGTCCTGTAGTGGCTCTAGCCACAATGCGCAAGTTGTTCCCACTGAGTGCTAGGAGTTGGTTGCTAAGCCTTCTGTCGTAGACTTTGGTAAGTGCTTTCGAGTGTAACATACCCGGCGACTCCTTCCATACCTTTATGGAGGTTTCGAAGCATGATTTAGTCAGGGTGCTCTGAGCTAGGCTTTTTGGTATGCTACAGAAGGGCTCAGGTGAATGCTGCGTGCTATGCGCCGCCACTCTCGCAAGCTAAAGTTAATTACCATTAAGCAGTTCATTGCCAATGATGCCTGCATGGCCAGGCTCTCATCCTAATACTACTCCATTCTTATTGCCTAGAGAGTTTAATTTGGCCATGCATTCTTACCAATTGCGATGAGATTGTGTTCGAGTCTAGCGCTAGTAGAGCAGCTTGGCTATCTAAATTAATGTATATGGTAAGGTTGACGTATTGCCTTTGCAGATATACTTCCGCACATTCTAAGATGGCGTACACCTCTGCTTGGAAAATGGAGGCGTACTGCCCCAGCACGCATAGCCTATTCTTCCTGTCAGTATGTCTATTCTTCCGTAGACATAGCGTGGTCATGCTACGCAGCATTACCGGTTTGTCCAAACGCCGTTTTTTCATAAAGGGTGTAATAGCTTTAAAGACGACGCTATTTAGGGCATACTGTCAGTCCTTTTACACGTGTAGTCTGTGGACCAGCTACACGCAGCGAACCGGCAGTGCCCTGCGGGTCCAATATAACAATGCATTCAGGCTGCTGATGGGATTGTCTCGCTACTGCAGTGCGTCAGCGATGTTTGCTGAGGCTCAGGTGGACGGCTTTCACGCTATTATACGGAAGAGAGCAGCATCGCTGATGCGAAGGGTGAGGGGCAGTCCCAACGGCTACCTGAGTGTAATTGCTGAGTACATCCCTATTTGGAGGCACTGGATAAGGTTGCATGTAGTATAAGCTTGTGTGTAAGATACTAACATAGTTTTAAGTTATTTCGATGTATTACTAACACCATATGGACCTAAAGTCTGAATTAAATGTTTTGAATTTGAATAGCAGTTTTGTCAGCATTAACAGAGAGGCCACTTCTGTTATACCAGTCACTGACGATGCTAAGACCTTTTTGCATTCTACTAGAGATAATACACTCGGCGTCACAAAAATCGCACCTTTTCGAAAATAAGTTTAAAACATGTCCCGCCAGTAACGAATACATTAAACCCAATTAATATTGGTATCAATTAAAAGTATGTTTAACGACCTTTAAATTAACAACAGTTAGAATTCCTAAACACAACAGATCTCATTAGCACGTAACGTTAAAAAAAATGTTGTCAAAATACGCACTACAACGGCCACTAATTGCACCTCCCTACAAGGGTATAAAACGGGCGACCCGGGTTAAATGTGGGTCATTCGCTATTCAACCTTTGAAGTGAACACACGTGAACAGCTACAGCAAGAAAAATACCCCAGAAGATGGATACCACTGCAGATGAAGCCGCTCAAGTCATTGCACTACTGCAATCAGGGATGCGGCAATGTGATGTTGCTCGGTAACTGAACTTGAGTCGTTTTGCCGTTCGACGAGTGTTCCAACGTTTCCAAGAGACTGGTGGCTATATCCGAAGACGTGGATCTGGAAGACAACGGTGCACATCCGAAAGAGACGATCGCTTAATTGTTTCGACGTCTTTACGTAATCGGTTCTCCAATGCTGTTGAGCTGCAACAACAACTGCGATCAGCTCGCAGAACTTCTGTAAGCGTCTCCACGATTAGAAGAAGAATGCGGGAGAAGAAAATTGCAGCTCATAGGGCTGCTACAGGGCCCAAATTGACTGCACAGCATAGGAGAGACCGGTTGCAATTTGCCCGTGACCATGTGGATTGGACAATAGACCAATGGAGGGCTGTGCTCTTCTCGGATGAGACGAGGGTGTGTCTTTTCTGCAACGACAGGCGTCGAAGAGTGTATAGGAGGCAAGGGGAACGATTCGCACAAGTCTGTATTCAAGAGACAGTGGAATACGGGGGTGGCTCGTGCATGTTCTGGGGCGGCATGTCAATCGACGGTAAAACGAACCTTGTGTGTGTTTCTCGGACTGGAAGTGCTCGCGGGCAAGGGTCGCTGACTGCTGCTCGGTACATAACAGAGATCTTAGAGGAGCAGGTTGTCCCTTATGCGGGTTTTGTTGGCAGTGGGTTCACGTTAATGCACGATAACGCCCGTTGTCACACCGCTTTAATTGTAAGAGACTACCTGCAAGAAGTTGGCATCCCTGTTATGCGCTGGCCGGCGCGAAGTCCAGACCTGAACCCTATTGAGCACCTTTGGGATGAACTGAAACGGCGAGTACGGGCACGAAATCCTGCCCCTACCACTCTCCAAGACCTTCAAGATGCCGTCGTTGCAGAATGGGACAACATTCCACAAGAGACTGTTGTCACATTAATAAGGTCCATGAGAGAACGCATGGAAGCAGTGATCAGGGCTAGGGGGGGTAACACTAGGTTTTAAGTTAGTTTTAAGGACTTTGTTGTAATTTTTGCTGATAAAATAAAATTTAACTTTTTAATCATTTGCATTAGCTTGCTTTTTTTTATTCCCTGGTAAACAAAAACCAAATCCATTGATTTATTCTGAAATTTAAATAAATTGCCTTTCCAATTATACCTTATAGTCATATGTATACCATTGATTAATAGGGTTAAAATGACTTTTAAGGGAATTCTTAAAGAGGTGCGATTTTTGTGACGCCGAGTGTAGATTGGCAGAAGCCCTTCACAATGAGTACCAAATCATCCGCATAGCCTTGCGCATCAATGTAAGAATCTGCCAATTTGTGCAAGAGTTCGTCCACTGCAAAGGTCTATGGAAGTGGTGACAGGACTCCGCCCTGTGGGCATCTATTTACTGTGGATACTTGGATTGTAGTTTTATGAAGGAATATTTTTGCTGCATGTGAGCATAGATTCTACCCACCGTACTGTTGTCGGGTCGACATTTTTGTTTATCAGCCCATTGACTAGCAGTGGAGTCGGTGAGTTGTCAAAAGCCCCTTCAATATCTAGGAATGCACATAGCACTATTTACTTGTGCTCTGTAGCTTTTTCCACTTTGTCTATCAGGTTCGTGAGAGCAATCTGCGTTGATTTGCCCCAGAGATAATGTGACGGATTGATTCTCCCGGTCGGTGGCATGCCCGACAAATGTCTACCGTGCCGTCCTTCACAATATACCTCCGGTAGTTGTTCGTCATCATAACTTCGTCCATAATCGCACAGACAAAACCTTCGGTTTCCCCAAAGAGGTCACCGAAACGCAGCCAGGATACGGACGCCAAGAAGTCTACATCAGGCCCATGTAGGGCCCGGTAAAAGCGCCCCTGAAGCTCCTTACTCTGCCATACCTCCCTGCGGTCATTAGTATCTAGTATTACAGGTTTGCGCCAGTTCACGTTCGCTAAGGAGAGCGGGGTGAGGCCCTTGTCCACTGAGACTACATCTCGGTGCATCCCCACGTCGGCTTTAAGGAAATACTCCCTGAGACTGCATACCTCACGGTTGTGCAGGGACTTAGCATTAAGAAAGCCTCGACCTCCGCACTTCCGTGGCATATACAGTCTCATTACCGATGACCGTGGGTGATGCATCCGATTTGCAGTCAGCAATGTACGTACCCTTCTATCCAGAGCGTCAAGTTCCGTCTGAGTCCACTTGAGCATGCCGAAAGAGCACATCAAAACCGGCATGACCCATCCGTTGAAGGCGCGCACCTTGTTTTCGCCTGATAAAAGACTATTTAACACTTTATTCAGGCGGCCAAGAAAGCGCTCCCTCAACGATTGTTTCATGTCGGCAGCATTGATGCCTAACGCTTCCGACATACCCAAGTACTTGTAGGTTTCGGTTGAGGAGAGGGATCTAAAGTGTATGGAATCCGAGAGTTGGGTTCCCACGGATTCCAGAATCTCCCCTCGTTTCACATGCATGACTGCAAATTCCATCCTGATGGCGCTACTAAAAGTTCGCAATCAGTCGCAAATGGTTGGGGGCAAAGAGTTTCAGATCATCCATGTAAAGGAGGTGAGATATAACCTGACCTCCTCTTCTCAACCGATAGCCCAGACCTGAACCCTCCAGCAACGTGCTTAGAGGGTTCAAGGCCAAACAAAACCACAGTGGACTCAGACTATCGCCCTGAAATATACATCGCTCGATTCTTATCGGTTCGCTATTCTCCCGGATTTGCCGACATCCTGGATAGCGAAGGACCGTCCTCCATTGCCCCATACATGACATCAGGAAAGTGCGCAGAGTTGTGTCAATTTTATACAACTCCAACACCCTCATGAGCCATGTATGTGGCACAGAATCATAGGCCTTCTTATAGTCGATCCAACATGTCGACAGATCCCTTCGGGAACGACGAACTTGCTGGTTAATGGCCATATCAATGAGGAGTAGCTCCTTAGTACCACGAGACCCGTTCCTACACCCATTTTGAGAGGCAGACATGATAGAATTTTTGTCAATATGTTCGTTAATTTTAGCTCTCAAAATGAATGTAAGAACTTTATAGACCGTTGACCGTAGTGATCGGCCTATAATTTTTGGGTTCCGTAGTACTACCTGATTTATGCAGCAGGTGGGTTATTTCAGTTCTTATCAATAGGGGCAACGATCTTGTCTCTAAAGCTGACTGGAACTGGGACGCCAAGCGAACGTGCGATCTCTGGAACCATTTAATCCAGAAATTGTGCAGCCCGTCCGGTCCTAGAGATTTCCAATAAGGCAACGGACGAACTGCACGAGCTACGTCTAGGGGGCTGATGGTAATTGCCCCCATTTCTGGTATTGGATCACACGTTTGCTCAACCTCCCGAGTCCAATCGCCCTCTGTGTGACTAACAGGCACCGACCAGATGCTGCGCCAAAACGAACACATGGCATCATCATCCGTCAGATGCGTATCAGTCACACCGTGGTCCGGTCGCTCCCATCAATTGATTATTGCACTGGGTACTCACAGATGTAGCCGCGTCATTATCTTCTTCACCACCGTCGTCAGGTCGCGGTGAAGCACTGGGTAAATCTTGCGATTGTACCGCGACCGCAACCAGTGGCAAAGCACACGTGCCACTGCTACTCCGTGATTCAAGACGTAGTTGATCAAGTACAGCGTCATCCAGCATATGATTACGCTGGATGACCCGTACCTGATCCGACAGACGCTGCGCCGACACGTTAACAGCTGGCTCAAGCACCTAAAACAGAGAGAGCATCTGACCACGGTACGCAGTCAAGTTACTTCCCCCCTCTGTAGCCCCAAAGTATGAGCGCATGACTCTTTCATTAACAGATTGCGTCCATCTCATGCGCTGCACACTTCCACCAGGAGCGGGAACCCTAACAGAGACCGGTGGGTCTCGGGGCTCTAAGCTGTCCGGCGGCCGGCGTCGTCCCCGCCGATGCACAGGTGGTGGCGTCGTCGGCGGAGAGAAATACTGGTCGCTGGAGCTCGACGCAACTGCCGAGGCCGGTGTCACAGCACTCACTATAGGGCTGGGTTCCGCCGGCGGCAAGGCGGGGCTGAGCGACGGGTCCGGAGATGGTAGGCGTGCTCGTCGTGCCGCTGCTTGCGTCAACATCACTGTTCACATCGTTTTTACCTGCTTTTTATTTCGTATTTTCCATATTTTTTTTTTTTCTGTTTCTATTGATTGATTGATTCCATTTTATTATTATATTATTATTCCTTTTTGACCCTAGTGTGAGTTATGCAAACCTGTTTTATTGTTACTCATGTGCGTTCCCCAATCTTCATTGAACAATGTACTTACGACATTTATAACCACAGGGGTGCCCGTTGTGAAAATACAGAAGCTTGACTTACGAAGAATAAAACTTGAAGACACAATTACAAACAAAGAAACGAATAATGAACTATCAGACTCAAACATAATCGGGAATACTCAAGGTGGTACAGTCCAGCCGGTTACAAAATCCAAAGAACCTGTCAAACGTGATCAGCGTAGTCTAAATCAAGTAAAAAAATTAAAACAACATAATCTTACAGACACTGTTGAAAAACCTTACAAGTGTGATATATGTCAGCGTAGTTATACGACAAAGAAATGTTTAAAATATCATTTTCGTAAGCACACGGGTGATGAACCATTCAAGTGTAAAATATGTCAACGTGGTTTTTGTAATAAGAGTAATTTATTAATTCATGTTCGTACACACACTGGTGAAAACCCTTATAAATGTGAAATATGTCAGCAAAGTTTTAGTATAAAGGATAGTTTAGTCATTCATATTCGTAAACACACTGGTGAAAGGCCTTATAAATGTGAAATATGTCAACGTGGTTTTTGCAATAAGAGTAATTTAGTCATTCATATTCGTAAACACACAGGTGAAAAGCCTTATAAATGTGAAATATGTCAACGTGGTTTTTGTAATAAGAGTAATTTAGTCATTCATATTCGTAAACATACTGGTGAGAAGCCTTATAAATGTGAAATATGTCAGCGTGGTTTTTGTAATAAGAATAATTTAGTCATTCATAATCGTAAACACACTGGTGAAAAGCCTTATAAGTGTCAAATATGTCACTGTAATGTTAGTGATAAGAGTAATTTACTAAAACACATTCGTACACACACTGGTGAAAAGCTATACAAATGTGAAATATGTCAGCATAGTTTTAGTAGAAAAGATAATTTAATCATTCATATTCGTAAACACACTGGTGAAAAGCCTTATAAATGTGAAATTTGTCAGCATAGTTTTAGTAGAAAAGATGATTTAGTCGTTCATATTCGTAAACACACTGGTGAAAAGCCTTATAAATGTGAAATATGTCAGCAAAGTTTTAGTGTAAAATGTAGTTTAGTAAAACATATTCGTACGCACACTGGTGAAAAGACTTATAAATGTGAAATATGTCAGCATAGTTTTAGTAGAAAAGATGATTTAGTCGTTCATAATCGTAAACACACTGGTGAAAAGCCTTATAAATGTGGAATATGTCAGCATAGTTTTAGTACAAATAGTAATTTAGCAAAACATATTCGTACACACACTAGTGAAAAGCCTTATAAATGTGAAATATGTCAGCATAGTTTTAGTAATAAGGGTACCTTAGTAAAACATTTTCGTACACACTAATGAAACACCTTACAAATGTAAAATATGTCAGTGTAGTTAGTTGTAAGGTTCATTTAGTCAGTCATATTCGTAAACTCGTCGGTGAAAAGCCTTATAAATGTGAAATATATCCGTGTAGTTTAAGTCAAAAGAGTAATTTAGTAACACATACTCGTACACACACTGGTGAAAAGCCCTTCATGTTTGAAACATGTCAGCAAAGTTTTAGTAAAAAGGGAAGTTTTTGTCATTCTTATTCGTAAACACACTGGTAAAAAGCCTTACCAAGTATAAAAACATGTCAGCGTAGTTTTAGTGCATAGTTGTACTACATTAATTAACCGACTTAAGAGCGCCCATCCCAATCGGCCGAATTTCGACGCGAGCGTGATTGAAATATTGTTTGTTTCAACGCAAAGCTCGAAAACAAACGAGTGAGTGAGAACGCGATAATATCGCAGAAAAATTGGAGCGCGGAGATTTCACAAAACTTTTTCCAGGAAATAAGTGTTTTTGAAAAAGCCTTATAATATTTTGATAATAATGTTTGTACTTTAGAATCTCCATCACATGATCAAGGTTTCTACGAAGCTGTGTTTAGGAAGGTTTAGCTAGGTTTCTATGAAATATTTGGAGAATAATCTATACTAATATTACAAAGCTGAAGAGTTTGTTTGGTTGAACGCGCTAATCTCAGGATCTACTGGTGCGAATTGAAAAAATATTTTTGTGTCGGATAGTCCATTTATCGAGGAAGGCTATAGGCCCATGCGAAGCCGGGTCGGGTTTGTAGTTTGTTATAACGCCGTAATCACATAAGAGCGTTTGTATGGAAAATATGACGAGATGGACGCTCTTACAAGGCAATCCTTACATCCTCCACAAAAAAGATTATTCGTGCCGTGTACAGTCACAGTAAAAACATTAATACAGTTGTCTCATTCAAAACTGACTTTCTCCTAAACTCTTGATTTAAATGTGATGGCGTTAAGAATAGGGTATTTTTTAATTCAAAAGCGAATAGCGACAATCTCGTGATTTGAAATTCGCTTGGTGTATTTGTATTTTTGTTTTTTTTTTTTTTAACGATGCGGCGTTTCGTGCTATACTGACCCGTGCGTGTCAGCATAGCACGAAGCGCGTTGTAGGAATTCGTTCTTTAATTAGTATTTTCTTTTTTGGATTAACTCTCAGTGTTTCGCGCTATCTGCCTTTTGTTTCATAATCTGAGACATGAAAAATAAATTGTTTGAAAATCGAACTGGCCACCACGAATACCTAGAATTTATTTAAAAGAAAAATAAATACTTTGATTTTTGTACTATTGCTTTTTATTGTCTCGTAGATGGTGTGAAAAGTAGAGTATGCTCCTCGGGGATAAAGGTGCCTTGGTCTTGGGCGACCTTAAATCCCACGCTGCACTCAGGATTCTTGTCTTAACTCCCTCGTAATTCAATACGGCGCCCGCTACATAAGACACTACTTTTTCCCCTTAGTGCATAATGTATTATAATAATTCATTTATTTTTAGGCTGCATAGGCCCATAGATAAATACCTTAACCTAAACATACATTATTTTATAATTTGTAACTCTTGTTAGTAGAAAAGACAAGACTATTGTTAGTAGCACTTCACTTTGCACTAAATTGTCTTTGTGCTGTCCTGTGACACTTGTCCGCGGAAGCGAGGAACACACAACTTGACCAAGCGCTGAAGTTCGATGTGCACATTCTGAATATTGTCTCACGATCTTTTAAGGTAGGTACTGGGGTTTGTTTTACGAAATAGTAAAGAATTTAAAAGAGCATCTACGAGATTCTCCCTATTGAAGGAGGATGAAGAACTTTCCACTCTGTTCCTCATATCTCTAAACCTGGGAACCTGCTGTTAACACTCTAGTCCGTCCAATTTTAGAATATGGTTCAGTGGTGTGGAACCCGCATTACGAGGTATACTAAACGATTAGAGAGTGTGCAGAAGAGGTTCCTTTACCATCTATGCTACGGAGATCACTTGGCTAAACAACTAACTAGCTACACCGAAAGGTTGAGGCACTATAATATGGAAACACTAGCTAGTCGTAGGGAGAAACTGGATTTGTTTATCCTTCATAAGATACTGAGTGGGTCGATAGACTGCAGGGAACTTTTAGGCTTGTTAGAAATCAAAATACCAACTCGGATTCCCAGGTCTAACACATATTATCTTTTTTACATCCCACGCTCCAAAACAAATCTAGGTCATTAAGCCGCTGTACCAAGACTTTGTAGGCAATACAACATGCTATCTAAAACAACTAACTTAGATATCAGCCAGTCTCTCTCAGGGCTTAGCGGCACGCAGACTTACATCGGGCTCCGTTGGTGCTTTCTTACGTGATCGGCGTTTCCTCCTTTGCACCTTCATGAAACCATCCCTATTATCCGTCTTATTCGGTGCCTTTACCGGCACAGGCTTCATACTAGCAGCGCCGGGGGCGCTCGCAGAGACCCTAGCGAAACCCCTCTTCAGAGGTTTCACCGGGGCTGAAGACACTGGCAGCGGGAAGGGGCTGCGGGGCGCGCAGCCGGGACGTGTTGCTAGCTCCGCAAACGTCAGCAATGCATCGTTATGTCATTACCAGTTCATTAAGTCACGCCTAACCAACATTTATAAGTAGAAAATATTTAATCACTGATAGGGTATTAGTATTACACCTATTTTTGAAAAGTCTCAATGAAATTCTCTAGTGGTAATATGCCACCAAAAAAAAAACACATTTGTATTCAATCGATAGGTAAGTGCCATAAAAAGATACATTTTCAAATTTCGCGCGTAGTTTGTCGAAAACGCCTCTTACTGGACGCCATATTGCTCAGCGGAATTGACGTCAGTTCGTTTTGTATCAACTTTTATGCGCTCATATTAAATATGATCATTTTATATACTTAAAAAATAATTAAAAGCATATTTTGTAAGTGGTGTATGTAATTAAAAAATTACTTTGGTTACGAAAATAATAAAAAACAAAGCCTATTTATGCGCCAATCGGTTGACTGATAGTTGTCAATTTTTTGTTTACAGAGCCGTACGGTGTAATAACATGGCCGCCACCGCCACTATTTCATGGTGTTTTATAACAGATTAAAAATACTAAACTGTCTCAATAACATGTTTATAGATTTTTTCTCGTATAGAGTAAAATATCCTATTAAGGAGTTAAGTAGTAATTAGTTAAGAATAAGAAGATGATTAGTTGATTTTTGTAAGTAAATCTTTATTTCTCCAGTAATTTCACAACCATTGCATTGTCCGCCGGCGACCTTGAGCGACCAGAGAATCGTATGCGCTGCGTCCAAAACTCAAAGTTTAGTCGAAAAAATTAAATAAGAAATAGTATTCTTTAACTTAAAAAAAAGGTTACTAAAAAATAGATAATAAAATTGTCTGTAAGATAGTGTAAGTTTCGTTTAATTAGACCTGGTAGATTTTGTGTGATTGTCAATGTTTGTCCGCGTCAGACACAACTTCACGAGTTAATTAAACTATTTAATATGAATATAATCAAAAAAATATTCATATACTAAATGATTAAGAGAATGTTCTAGTTTAACCTACTTATATTTTTTTCAAATCTTTTACACAACACATTTTGACGTGATTGTCAGTTTAAAATCTGTAAAAGTCGTTAATTAATAGCCCCTTATGCTAATTGGTCCAGCGTAAAACGACCCTGAATTCTAAAAGTCAGTACACACTTCCAGTCATGGACTAGAAAAAAAAGAAGGACTCTGCGTCACGCATATCGAAGCACCATCTGCACTGTACCGATACCTATATCTTCATGGTAACGATCTGTGTGCGGGATTTGAGGGATACCTACCATATGAATGAAAATTTCCCCATTTTTTGAATACCTACCTATTTTGACAGTTTATTCATTTATTAGAATAAGCGATTTACGAAGTCCACTTAAAGCCCGTCACAGACGTAGCTATAATATATATTAAATAATCTGGGTGTCTTCAAGGCACGAGTGAACCGGTCTATATCTCCCGCCTGCACTACACCACAAAGGTGGAGGACATCGTGGAGTACATGCGCCGAATATACGTCAAACGTAGCTATAATATATATCTATTAATATAATTCATAGCAAGGCATATTACGATATATTTCAGACGTAGCTTTATTATATATTTTACTACGTCACCAAAATATGTGGACTAATAGCAAGGCATATTAATATATATTTTAAAATTGTGAAACAAACAACGATCGCAGACGTAATAAGGGCGAAAATATATTATTATAGTGTAGCTACCGTGTGTGGTGGGTAGCTATAATAATTAAGTACTTATTATGCTTAGTTACGTAACTATGTGACGGGCTTAATTGACTGATTGCTGACTGTAGAGTAATTACGATACTTGGAATTATGGAATGTAGACCTCTCCATAAACCATATAATAAAAATGAATCGTTGGAAAATGCTGAACTGATTTAGCTAATTTTGGTCTTGAAATATTTTTGTGGAAGTCAATGGAAAATTTAAATGGTAAAAAAATTGAATAATCAATTGACAGGACGACGTCTGTCGGGTCAGCTAGTAATTAATAATTAACATTAGACACGTTTTTTGTACAGAGGCCAGCACATCAAGCTGCTACAATCTGTCAAATTTCTTTGATAAATTTTCAATTTTATTTCAAAATCATAAGGTTCATATTTAATGGGGAAAATTTGACAGGTATGGCTTGATGTGCATTTCTGATTCTCTATGAATGCACTTAGCAAATAAATATTCCTTATAATAAAACACACACACACACACACACACTGGATGGGAATAGTGACGGGACGATTGTAATTGTTTTATTTTCTGTTTTTTACAGTACCTACTAACATAGATATAAGAGAATTTTTACATCAAAATGGACAATACTCGGATCGTCGGATCCCTATATAAAAATAAAAATCATTTTTTCAAAACGATTTTTTTTTAATTCGGTTCAAAGGTGGCGAACCGCTAAATGTGTGTTTACTAAAGAATCATGGCGAGATCCATACATTTGTATGAACCAGAAAAATAATTTATACGGTTTCAAATGTGAAGAATACATTACCAGGAGTAGATTGATATACTTAGCATATTTTAAAACCCCCGCATAATTAAAATATTACGAAATGAAAATAACACTATTTCGTTTCATCTAGATGCCCATTTGGTGTTTATAAAAAAAAAGAAAGTGACAAGCGACGTTAACGGATCTATAAAATTGCCACACAAGTGATGTGATAAGTGTGTGGAAAAAAATAATCATTATTTGTGATCCATACTTCCATACTAATATTATAAATGCGAATGTAACTCTGTCTGTTACGCTTTCACGATGAACCGATTTTGATGAAATTTGGTATGAAAATGGCTAGAACCCTGGGGAAGGACATAGGCTACTTTTTAATCAGCGACTTCGTCTGCATAAACTATAACCGACATTCACGCGGGCGAAAGCTAGTTTCCCATAAAACGACGCAATTTCAGTGTAAGAACTGCGAAACGGCGGCTGTCAGTGTCACTGTTACTCTCAGTCGCCGTTTCGTTCTGAAATAATGAGATATTCGTTAAACTATTCACTTCTTTTTGCGGGGTTTTAAAAATATTGTAAATGCCTGAAAATACTCTTTAGGTACCCAAGAATATAAGAATTAGAATTTCAACTTCTCTAGACATCTTAATTTTTTTTTGTACTAATCCTGCCACGATTCTTAACTTCTCGTGACAGGGACTTTAGGTAAATAATCGGACAAAATTAAGCGCAAAACGAATTAATAACACAACATTTTATTACAATTAAACACACCTTCCATTTAAAAGTACAAAAATTTAAATAAGTACTAAATACTAGGATATGAAAATTTCAAGATCATTCAAGTACGTAAGTACTTTACATTTCTAATTGCTGCCTTAGTACAAAGACTGAGAAACCGCATTTTAACTGCACGCTATGTGCAAATCTGTAGTTAACATAGCCTTGTTACATACGGACCACGCGCTACACAATGACAATCTACAGGAGATGTTGTCTCTTTCTGACAACCGTATTATCTGGAGACAGCTTTCCCTAGCGCAAATTACCTCCAATAAACCAAAAATAGTCTCCAATACGGGGCTTTTTAGACTCTGACGTATTCTCTACACGACTACACCAGTTGAAAACCAACGTCAGATCACACCTTTTTTTGATTTATTTTGATTTACTTGTCAAATTTTTTTTTAACAGTCTTCAAAAAGGAAGTTCTCAATTCGACTGTATGTTTTTGTTTTTGTGTCGGTTGCTATACAAAACAACAAACAGAACAAAGCCACCGACTAAACTAAAGTCATGTGTGTTCTATGCTAAAGTATACATCATTTTTTAGTTTTTGATTGCGGTTGTCTTTTTTGTGTACCTATCACATGGTCTATGTCAAATGAACATTTTTTTCTTTCTTTCAATAGAGCTGCAGTTGGCAGTAGCGTTGCAGTTTAAATGCTGTCTGTCTGTCTAGAACTTTGGAGTGCTGCTGTTATTGTGTTGTGAAGACTAGGGATGGAATTGCTGGGGTATTTGCACGTGTTTCTCGACAGCAGGTGTCATTGAGCGGCATCTCTGTGGAAGACAAATATCAAAGATTAATGCAGAAAGAGCAGCAACAATAAGCTTAAGTGGAGAGAACTAATCTTAAACTCAAAACCATTTAATTAAAACTAGTGACCTGCCCGTGCTTCGCATGGGTACAATGTAGATCAAACTATACGTATAAACCTTCCTCTTGAATCACTCTATCTATTGATGAACAGTGTTAGTAGCTACTATATAGCGACTCGCCCCGGCTTCGCATGGGTACAATGTAGATCATACTATACGTATAAACCTTCCTCTTGAATCACTCTATCTAATGATGAACAGTGTTAGTACCTACTATATAGCGACTCGCCCCGGCTTCGCACGGCTGCAATGTAGATCAAACTATACGTATAAACCTTCCTCTTGAATCACTCTATCTATTGATGAACAGTGTTAGTAGCTACTATATAGCGACTCGCCCCGGCTTCGCACGGGTACAATGTAGATCAAACTATACGTATAAACCTTCCTCTTGAATCACTCTATCTCTTGATGAACAGTGTTAGTACCTACTATATAGCGACTCGCCCCGGCTTCGCTCGGGTGCAATGTAGATCAAACTATACGTATAAACCTTCCTCTTGAATCACTCTATCTATTGATGAACAGTGTTAGTACCTACTATATAGCGACACTCCCAGCTTCGCTCGGGTGCAATGTAGATCAAACGTATAAACGTATAAACCTTCCTGTTGAATCACTCTATCTATTGCTGTACCTACTGTATTAAAATCCGTTGCGTAGTTTAAAAAAAAAGGTCTAACCGTACAGACAGCGGGAGCGACTTGGTTCTAAACGGCTTATGTTTAACTTATCACCAGATATAGTAAAATATAACAGTCAAAAATAGTAAATGATCACCAAAATTAAAACCGCATTTTAATGAATGAATCTGAGTATTAGACATGGGTAGCTCGCGAATGAGAGATAAAATTGAACTAGCTCTTTAATTACAATCTAGCTCTCAGTCGCTCAGTCGTTCACGGAATAGCTCACTAGTTCATTTAGCTCAATGGCTCATTGACATACTCTGACTCTGTGGCTTTGCGAGATAAGAGTGATACCGACAGCGCGCGGCCCGACATCCGACAATGCCCGAACAGGGCCCGAATTTCCCCGACAAACAGATAAACGATTTCGCATGTCGCTCACTGACCGACCCTTCGGCTCAATACGTCATTGTAAAATAACTCTTATCGTAATTGTTTTAAAAGAAAAAATGCTGTATCACTTTTACATAAGTATGAAAATCTAGTTCGTGATTTTGTAAACAAAACAAATATTGTTGTTTTTAATTAAATTCAAATTGTTTCGGCGGAATATCGTGTCATTCGTGTCGCATATTACAAAATTTTTGGTTTCTTAATTAAATGATTAATTATTAGTTGCAGTTAGTTAAAATTACTAATAGGCAGAGAGAAATAAGTGTTATACGCTAAATAATATTAAGTGTTTCAAAGAAAAAAGACTTTGTGTGTAAATGTATATATATCTTAGTTAAAAGTTGAATTATTAGTTGTAGGTACCTAGTAAGTTCGGATTAGTGCACAATTATTGTAAATAGCCGCTGATTTTTAAATACGCCAATCTAAATGATATACGCGCATTCATTACATTATACTGTCAATTAATTAGCTTTTCAAATATTTATTCATTTAGATTGACAGTCCTAAGCCTGTTCAAGTATGAAGGAAAATCATTGGCTTTCATTATTATATTTATTGTAATAAGAACAAAACAACCCAATGAATCTAATTGTATCTATAGCTCGCAACTGAGTTAAATGAACTAAAGAACTTCAAAGATTGTATAGAGCCATTGAGCTATTTGTCTCGTAAGTAGCGCGGCTCGCAATTTGATCTGTAGCTCGCAATCTAATCAATTGAGCTCAAGAGTTAAAAGAGTTATTCGGTGAGCTAAAGAGCTAAAAGAGTGATATAGCTCTTTTGATCAAAAGAGCCGTATCTCTCTTTTCTTTTCAGTGAGCTACATTTCGCATGTCTACTGAGTATGCAATCTGGTTATTGGTCTCTGCTACCCAATGAGGCCGACAAGTGAAAGCTGATCTCAGATGGCGCCACCACTGTACGAACCGTTGTAATTGAGTGAGACACAATTTATTACATTTCTCATCTCGAGGAAACTGGTGGCATTTCCTCAATAATGGTGTCTAATTATGAAATCACACATACAACTGTTTTATTATTGGTCTTTGCGCTGCTAGCGCCACTTTGACACTTGTCGGCCCCATATTTTGCAAAAACGTAAAGAAGTTTGTATTTTGTGGGTCTGAATACTTACCTCTCTATAATCAGCTTCGCACATCACTGGGGTCCTCATCTCCACTCTCCTGGCCGGCGTCTGATCCTCGTTGTGTATTAGCTTGTAAACCTCTGAGTGTTTCAGATGCTCGAGGGACACTGGGGGTTTTTCGTATTTCATGAAGTTTATCCTGCAATATGGGGGTAGAATGTTATAATATATCAGTTAAACCTACTGACCGCCACGTCAAAAAACAACGTGCCCTCCAAAAAGCTTAAAAGTGGAGGCAACACTCTAAATCACTAAACCAACTGTGGGCTGACGCTCTCTTTCTGAATGCATACATAAGAGCGAGACAGTGATATGTGTTTTCTTTATCTTATGTATGCCTAAAGAAAGAGCGTCTGCCCCTCAGATTATGAAACAAAAGACAGATGGACCACGCGTAACACTAAAAGTGAAGCCAAAAAAGCAAATAGAAATTCAAAATTGTATACCTACAATCTTGTGATTGTACTTAATTGCTTTTGAGTATTTGAGTATTTGTATTTTTATTTGTTTGTTTTTTTTTTAACGATGCAGCGTGTCGCGCTATGCTGGCTCGTGTCAGTATAACACGAAGCGCGTTGTAGGTATTCAATTTTGGATTTGCATTTGCTTTTTTTGCTTCACTCTCAGTATTCAGCGCGGTCTATCTGCCTTTTGTTTCATAATCTTAGGTCTGCTCACAGTTGGTTTCACTTAGGTATTTAAAGTGTTGCCTCCACTTTCATCTATAAGCTTCTTGGTGCCCTCGGTGCCAAGTTACGAATTACTACTCTATGGAAGTATGTTTGTAAACGTAATACCATAGAGTAGTAACTCGATTGTCATGCCTGTCATGTAGTTGTGACCGTGGCGTGCTGGGCACATTTTGGTTTGTCATTTAGACATGACTGTGGCGGTCAAAAGGTTAAGAAGCCAAGACACAAACCCGTCAGAGTTTAGTAAAATCAGGGGCATGGTGTCTTCTTTTGGTAACCTTTGTTAAAAAGATAAGGCAATATCTCGTGCAAGAGTTTCACTCTACAAGGTTTTCAAAACAATTTTCACTAGACTCTGATGTGTTTTGTCGGCTTTTATAATAAGTTTTTTTGGGACAATTCCCGTATCTTTAAGAACTGTTGGCAGGCTTTTTAAAAATGCCTTCAATAATCCTAAATGTTTGGACAAGTTTTTGACATTTATAATTACTAGGATTGGGTTAAAAGTAAAGTATGGGAATTGTCCTTCAGATCACTGAAAACCTTATCAATTCTTGGGTAAGTGGGGGTATAAAATAAGGGCGGGAAACAGCAGATCAAAAAATAATAATAAAAATAAAAAATGGGAAAGTTTTAATGATTATGTTACAGTTGGTGACTGATAAATCTGATAATAAAGCACGCTCTATACATGCCTATAACTTACGTGCATGGAAATGTCATGTAGCTACTATAAGGTAGAACAATACATAATATTTCCATGGCTATCTTATAGTCATAGAGATGTACCTATAAAGATGCCCTTAACTTACATAAATAAAAATAAAATAATAAAATATCTGTGCATATTATTCGGCGGCCATTTTAAGTCTCAAGCTTACTCAGAGGGGATGAGGGAAATTCTCGTTAATTGACAACGAGAATTTTATTTTTGACAACTTGTCGAAAACTCCTGCCTCCAACTTGCATGCCTCCATTTTTTATGTTTTTGACATTGTTTGTCATTGAGACAAAAAAGGTGACATGCGACTTGATTTGGATGACAGAAATTACCCTTCTGAAGTTACGAAGGCACGCATGACGCTAGCCTAGCCACTATACTTTTGGACAATTAAGCAAATATTGGCAGCTTAATTTTTAAGTCAGTAATTACTTAAATTCTAATTTAAAAATACTGTGATCGGCAATACAATATAATAATGTTTTGCTGAAAAGAAAATTGTCAAAACAACTTACTTAATTTAATTTTATTAGATCAGTTGTACACATACATTCCTACCTAGGAATGTATGTGTACAACTTACTTTACTATAGGTACTACAAATAATAGTGTTGTCACTTTGATCAACTAGTTCTGCGAAGTGGACATCATATTTTTGTATGATCGAAAAAACACAGAACATTTTTTATGGTGGTTCTGTGAACTAAATTAAAGTAAATAAAAATTATATTTATGAGTACATAGGTAGCATATCCTTGACACAAAAATATTTGATTTGTAAATTCAATAATGCAAAGTTTTTTTGTGTACCTACCCATTTTAAAAACCGAGGACAGTTTTTTTATTTCAAACGTAATTTTTTTTTTATTTGACTCGTAAGTGTCAACCGGACAGCAGCGGCTACCCGACACTGTGTTGTCGGGTTTCGTTTAATGAAAAAATAACGATGATGATATTAATAATGTAAATTTATTATAAAATATGTATGTTTAGGTTAAGGTATTTATCTATGGGCCTGTGCAGCCTGAAATAAAGAACACGGCATACGACAAAAGAAGTTTTAATGCATGAAAAACGTTTTAGTCTAAGATCTCGAGAGTCGTTAGACATACGTCATGAGCATGGCTGAAATTTGAGTGGATGGCGGAATATGTACTGTTAAGAATTTATTTTAGAATTTCAATCTTTTCTGCGAGTTGACAATATGAATAAAGCCCTAATGTTTGGACTTCACCCATGTTTCTGAGGTGATTTAACTGGACTATAGGTATCTATTCGATAGTGCTATTGGTTCGATATTGCGTTTCCGAGCACTCAGTTATGGAAGAAAAATACTCAAATAGATAACTTTGTCAAATTAATAGCTATCGAAAGTTTATCCGAAGGCCTCAAAACCCGGGCATCAGTGGCGTAGCTTGCTCTAGAAAAGCCCTGTATCAAAATTTGTCGGGGGGCCCCTGCTATTCTATACGGCGAAGGGTGCAATACAGGGTGTTTTTTTGTAAAAGTAATTATACATTCATGATTATAAATAATTACTGAGGAGTAACTTGGTGGAGGTGGTGGTGGGGGTGGTGTGTAATTTGTGCGATTTCTGATTAGAAATCGCACAAATTTTGGAATTATTTTTATAAAAAAAGAGAATCGATCTTTTAAAGTAAGATGGAACGTGAATTATATCGATTTTTTAATTATACCTAATCCATTAGTGTAATCCTCAAATTAATACAATGCCAACTTTAGCTAAAGTTACATAAGTAGGTATTATTAATTATTTTAGTCATTTTTTTTACTTTTTTTACAGGGACATTTAAATAAAAGCGTTTTTAGTACACATAAAAAAATAATAACGTGGAATTTGATGATAGGATATCGAACATTAATAATATGC
Source organism: Charanyca ferruginea (assembly GCA_947361185.1). NCBI lineage: Eukaryota > Metazoa > Arthropoda > Insecta > Lepidoptera > Noctuidae > Charanyca > Charanyca ferruginea. Next base: position 2,092,718 of record OX376081.1, on the reverse strand, counting down.
TTTTAGATGTAGTTTATTTCTCTTAATTGATGAGTAACCTCTGAATAACGAAGAAAAACGAACTATCGAAAGGATTTAGTCGGATTGGCGCCTTAAGAGAACTGCCGCGCAGCCATGGTTACACCTTTACAACTTTCTGAATATTGAATCTACGAATGTGTAACTTTCATAGTTAGTGTTTAAAAAATTCCTTCTTAATATTTACGTAGTCGTTTTTCTTCTACGACACTGTGTCCGGGCAGTCAAAACGGACACAAGTAATGCAGGTACCTACTTTATAATATCTGAAAAAGGGCCAACCATAGAAGCCAGCAAGTATTCTTACCATCTACCGGCCTATTCTTTTAACTATCCCTAAAAATTTCAGCCATGCCATGACGTAAGTGTAGCGACTATGGTATCCTGGGCTATTTGATGCTGAGAGTCCCATGCTTCAAACATGATGATCGACAAAAAGGAATTGTAACTCACTTCAATCAACTTCTCATAAGTATTAACCATAGTTTCCCGTAGTTTATGGAAATCAACTAGGTGGCAGTTTGACTCTCTGGAATTTGTTGAATTTTTTAAAAGAATATGTTTAGCGGGCTCGAATCCTACAAGGTTCCCTTAGCGTGTATACTCCGTTTACAACAGCATTAGACAGAAGTTAAAAAAGGTTATTTTTAATGCACACTTTGTAATTAAAGTACAATAAACAGTTACGATACATGCCGAATTTATTATATTCTATTTTTACAACAGCTGTCGCACTTAATTGTAACTATTTTAATAATTTATCTTATAAAAATAATTGGCTTTCATTTAGTTGTATTATTTAATTCCAATTTAAAATTACAGTGTCAATGCTAAAAAAAAGAAGCAGTGTGAATAATACCTGGAACGTTATTTGTTTCACTATAATTCTACCAAGTTTAAAATGTTACCTAATCTTTAAAATACTTGTATTGGGTTTATATTATTACTAGTATTATTATATACGTCCATATTTAGTACTATCATAGATCTATTTATCAAATTTAAGTAAAAAATAAATATTTTTTTAATTGTTTTAACTTATCTTTGAAATAAAATGTATTAGAATATCATTGGTTTTCCATTCCTGCTTCTACGAGCCTCTTTTTCCTAATGCTATTATAAATGGAGTATAGTTGCTTCATATAGTTTCTTGTCCTGGCAGGAACCCTCGCGGTTGGCTTTCAAATATCTATCGTTCTATTTTAGAACACTAGATATTTATTTTACTATTGAATTTTAAAATGTAACTATCAAAATTAGAAAAGAACATGGCTGAACAAGCCAATAGCTCTTATTACTTATTAGTATCTTGTTACCAAACCCCTACCAATTTATATAATTTACATAAAATAAACTATACTATCCACATACCTATATTTCCTACAGTAAGACTTGGTATCTCCCCACGGCCATATTTGGTTCCAATTGTCAATCTGCCGCGCGGACATGCAAACAAACAGAAAAACGGACACGTAAGCAAGCAAACTATCTATGTAGCATGAACTTATATGTATGTATATACAGATATATACAGTGATATGTGATTTTTTTTGAAGATGCTGCGAGGTAACCCGCGAAAAAAATTTTTTCTTAAGTTTTTTACAAGTTTCAGCTCAGTATCTGGATGTACGGTATATTTATGTAGGTATTTTAATAATTTAATAATTATATGTATTTAACATAATTATATTACCATTACAACCGTCACTAGAACTCTCTGAGTTATAATTGACCACAAACGACATGTTTACATTAAATAGACACATTTACGTGTTATTCTAACTTGGAGAGTTATTTTAATGATAACAATTGTGGAAATACATACCTACACTGTTACAATCTCCCTCGGTGAATATCTGGGTGAAGTGATCTGTCAATCGTCCGTCTGCTTTGTCAATCACTGGCATCGAGACGGATGACAGCTCACTTCACCTAGGTGTTCACCGCGGGAGATTGTATCAGAATAGCACTGCTGTAATGTTTGCACAAGCCAGAGTTGCTGATATGAATGATGAAATCCCCATAATGAGACATCTTATAAAAACCACCCTGTCTGTAGTAAATTGTCTATTGTAAGTTTTTCATGTAGTCTTGTTTTTAATGTCATTGGATCAATAATATGATTCATCATCATCAGCCTGAAGATGTCCCCTGTTGAACAAAGACCTTCCCCATAAAGGGAGGGGCCATAATCCCCATGCTTGGCAGGCGTCTTGGGGATCGCAGTGAAGTTGTTAAGCGCACGGAAGCCGCTGCTGCCCGACTTCCGGATTTTTCCTTAGTCGCCTTCGACGACACCCTCGGGATGAAATGGGGGGGTGCTATTCTAGCCCAGACACCACACGGGGAATAATGTGATTCATCATCATCATTTCAGCCGAAAGACGTCCACTGCTGGACATAGGCCTTCCCCAAGTGGCGCCACATTGACTGGTCCCGTGCGACTCGCATCCAGCGGATCCCCGCAACCTTTACCAGGTCATCGGTCCACCTAGTGGGAGGCCTTCCAACGCAACGTCTTCCGGTTCGCGGTCGCCACTCTAGAACTTTTCGGCCCCATCGGTCATCCGTTCTTCATAATGTTATTAAAATAATGAATATTATTATTATCGTCGTATAGATCACTGTCGTGTCTCAGTTTTTTATACAACCAGATACTGAGTTGAAAATTGCAAAAAATGAATAAATATTTGAATTTCGCCCCTCCGCCCCTTTCACTCCTACTACTCCCAAACCACTGCTACTCCTATAAGAATCAACAGTTACAGTGGCGACCACTAGAAAATTGTCGAGGCAATGAAGCTCGACGAGTCCCGGAGAAACGATTCAACTGTCTTGGATCCCGCAACGAAATTAATCAGAAAAGAACAGCGGAGGAGTAAGAAAGAGTTTTTGTAGATCTATACGATACAATGACTGATATTTAGATTTGTGTTTAGGCAGTTTCCTGTGAAATAATTTAATTTCAACATAATACGTAACTGAAAAGTCGTAGTGGAAAATGCGAGGCTTTGAGTTACCGTCAGGTCAAACTTTGACACTGCTAGGCATAGGTCCCAAGGAGGTTTTAGCTGTCGCCATTCTTGGCCGAAGCATGTTGATGATTGCAATAGGTGTTATGGGACTTAGAAAGACGCTGTTGCCCATCCTTTGGTCAATATCCCTCTGTCGCCTTCTACGACACCCACGGGTAGAAATGGGGTGGTGCTATTCGCGACACGGCACCACACGACTTGAGTTACCGTGTATCATTTTAAAATAAAATTATTTGACGGAAAATAGACTAACCACACGCCTAGATTTTAGTGCGCATATCTTATCTACAAAACTAGGTGAATTAAGTACCTACATATATAATTTATTTTCCACGCACTAAAACTAGACTCCTAAGCTGAAGTCTATTTATCGTGCTTAACCGTAAAAGTCTTTGAATTTAAAGCTAACCGTACATAAATATTTTATAAATCAAAATCATTAAACTACAAAGGACAATACAAAAACGTACACAATATTTATACACAAATATACTCAATATACTATATCTACATAATTCGACCAACGAAGCAATACCTATACTTACATAATAAATATAATATAAAATGATACCTGCATAGTATGTATAGGTGTCACAGAAGGCACTAAAGTACAGATTAATTAATAGTTCCTTTGACTAAAGCACACTACATTCAAAATCAACAATAATAATGTTCTCAAAGTTTAAAAATCAAGCTTGGTTTCCCTAAAGTGTTAAACTTAGAAAAAGTGGTGGTATTATGTTTCATACAATAAGAATTCGTTAGAAAGGAAAGAACTTATTTAAATGTGCCTTAGTGCATTATAAAACCACAAATAAATCTTTACAAAACGTCACAGTTCTAATTATCAAACGGACAGAAACATGGACAATTACAATTCTAACATATACAATACATACATACATACATACAGACGTATACATATACATTTAATTTTTAAAATCTACATAATATGCATTTATAATTAGTGTACCTCATTAAAAGTAATACATTACTTTATGTACTACAGCTAGTTAATGTTATGTACAAATTGTTGGTGTATTTTATTGAATAAATAAATAAATAGCTGACGTAGGTAGATGCTAGAGATGAAACGAGCTGTTTTGTCGCCTATCCAGCCAATTTTTACTATCCGTCCGGACACCGGATACTAACTCAGTATCCGGTCGAGTGCCGAATATGAAAAACTTTTTTTTTGTTAACACACCTGAATGTTACAGAATCATTCCAATTTCGTTACTCAAATCAAATTCGTCTCAACATGTAATGCGGCAAAAGGCCGAATATCCGGCCATCTGGTCTCGAAGTTTGCTAAATATCCGGCATCCGGCCAAACTACTAATAGTATAATATCATCTTTAGCAAAAAAAAAAAAAACGACCTTATAATTGAACCTAGGTACCTAGTAATTTTAGATTTAGTTAAAATGTATTGCCGACCACAACGACCACAATATTCCTAATACAATACTAAAGCCATAACATTTACAGTGGTATTCAGTAACATTCTCCCACGATAAATTTAGATGAGATGAGCTGTCAAGATACCTACGTCGCATCAATGGAATGGCAGCTTATATATTATGCAGGATACTTAAATACATCGAGGGAGTTTATTACAGAGTAGACAGACAGACCAATAGGCTGGGAACGATGGAGCGATCTTCAAGAGTGTAGTGATTCCATTTTGAAGACTTTGAACAACGTGCCTCTGTTCTGCGTCAGGGTAAGCCGTCTATAGAAAAAGCTGTTGCTAGAATGAGACAGCTACACCTGCCGCGAAAGAGAGGCAAAATCAAAACGTGTTACACTAGACTCTTTGACGTTTTCTTAAAAGCTTTTTGACCTTGAGATTGAATTAATTTTCATTCTGAAGTCAGGGAATTAAATATTTATAAGGTTGGTATTTAACTCGTGCAATATTAAAAGTCAAATTAAAATTGTTGCCGAAACTTCACGTACGGTATAAAGTAGGTATAATGATGATAAAAACGTAATTACACTTTTTCAAGTAGGTACCTATGAGTAATTAAGTGGTCAACGACTGAAAATACTGGAAATAGCTAAAGTGGCGCGCGAAATTCTGTAACATTTTTTGCAATTTTCAACTCAATATCTGGTTGTACGATAATTAAAATCAACAACATACCAAGTTAGTATTATCCGTAAATGTCATGTTTTCATTAAAAAATCACATTTACTGATCATTCTAACTTGGAGAATTATGTTAATAATCATAATTAAATAATTTTAAATTCGTTATTGTCGCGTCTAATGCTGGCAATTCACTTGGCGTATTTGTGCAAATATTTACCTCATCTGAATAATACAAAATCGACTTCAATAAGTATTTAGGGTATATTTCGTATACCCAAATATTTTGCACAAATACGCCAAGTGAAATGCCAGTGCCAGTTTTTACTACCATACAACCAGATATTGAGCTGAAAATTTTAAAAAATGTATGAATATTTTTGAATATCGTTGTCCACCCTAGCGCTTTTACCTAAATAAATAATTTTAAGACACAACTGTCTATTAAGGGCAGGTCGCTTCAACTATACTTTACTGACGGGTAATAGTAAAAAATGGCGCTAACTTACGTCAAACCAAACAAAATAGGTTGTGTCACAAAATGCTGGCCTTAACGTACCTACGTCAAAAAGTTACTATTTATTACCATAACCGACCAGTCAACGTAATTTTGTGTTGTCAAACAGCTACTTCAAACATCCAAATATTATGGAATCACTTTTTGAATAACTTTTACTAACGGATTTTTATGTCATGAAACAACCCGTTACATTTAACGTACGTTAAACATCACACGTCATAGTTACTTTTAACCGTCCGTATGTAATGTTATCCGACTGTTTGAAACAACCCGCCTTAAAACCTTTTATTTTAACCCTGGAAACCCGATTAATTTTCAATTGATTTTTTTTTCTCTTTGAAATCAATAGTAAATATGTAGTTGTCAATTGGGTTGATAAATGACGTCACAATTTGCTATTGCCATACAACATCTATTGGGAATCGTGTTTTGACAGCTCATAAAAAGTACCTGTGTCATGTCAAATAATTACACTCTGTCCACTGGTTTAACCGTTGTTTTGACAGCTAGAACTAATGAACAATATTAATGTTTTCTGTAAAAACTGATACACATACTGTGTTATAATGTCTGTAACAGGTCATAAATAAGATACTCCAATAAGATAAGGCACTTTGTATATTTATTTTATAACGCATTTTAAAGTTTACTTTTAGGTACCTAGGTAATCGGGAATAGTTACGTTTTAAGGCAGGTGTCAAAAAACGAATTACCCAATGGACAGGGTATACCTAGTCGTGTCTAACTACAGTAACTACCCAATGGTGAGTTAGGCATCCTTCACACCAAACGTATTGTAAGCCGCTAAATGTGAGCACAAAGTTGTAAATGTTTGAATAATCGCAGATAGTCAGCCTCACAATCAGCAGTCAGTCGGCTGCCAACTATTATTAAATAAACGTTGTGACGTTGTATTAAATAAACGATTATTATTATACATACATACATACATTTTCAACTTTGCGCTCACAGTGAGCGGCTAACAATACGTTTGATGTAAACGATGCCTTAACATTTATTTTTTATTTTATCATCTTTAGATGTCGATACAATGGAGTCGATACTGTGAAGTTTGGCCAGCTAATTCAATTTGACCTTTTAAGCTAAGGTATTCATTAAGCGACTTACAGACTACTACAGTAGGGCTTATTTCTGAACGAATCTAAACACGTCAAAATTTTAGCCTCTTCTAGAAGTATATGCAAGGAGTTTGGATCACGGAATAGTTTAAAGAAGAATGGATCACCTTCGTCAGTTGTAATAAGTCTTAATTTTGTATAAACAATAAATTCAACTTTGACGAAAAGCTTATTTGTTGTTTAATTAAGACTTATATGTTATTATTTTACAGATTTTCCGCATAATTGTGACTCTTCCACCTGTTTTCTACTATTCCGTGTTTTGGATATTTCTGATTAATTTTAAATCTTTCTAAGCACATTTGGTTCATTAAGTAAGTTTGAAGTTATAATTTTTTTTTTTGCCCACGATTTCCTCCGCGTGAATCTCAGTTATTGCGGATGTAGACGAAATCGCGGAATAAAAAGTAAATTATAACTATCTATGTCTATGTCAGAGATCGAGCTTTTTTCATATCAAATCTCATCAAAATCGGTGCAGCCGTTTCGTCGTAAAAACGTTATAGACAGACAGAGATACTTTAAACTTATTTTGAAACTTTAACTTTAAAACAATAAATCATAACTATAAAAATACCTATTTAATGTTCCAGGGTTGGTAGTAAACTCAGTTACTTACGACATTATTCCCTCAATACGTCTTAGTGTCTCTATAACAACGTTGCCAATGCATACTTGCCATAGCGCGTGTTGCCAATCATTACAAAATGCAAAAGACTTGCCAAATTTTCTTGATTGTTAAGTAATAGAAAATCTATTAAAACAAATGAACAGCGATTGTTGAGACACCAAGTACCTACGCGGGAAAAAGCTAGGCAAATATTATTTCGCACTAGTTCACCGACTATTATTATAAATGCGAAATCGCGAAGACGTCAGGTAAGAACGGTTTTGTCTTCTACGCGTACAAAGTCGCGGATAAAGGCTAGTAATTAAATAAATATATCAATCTATTTGCTGCTGGTGAATTTTTATCATAAAAAACGCAAAAAGCGCTCAAATTTGAAAAAAAATAGTAAGAAATTTTGAATTTCGCGGGTATTGAAGGAATTACAAAAGTAAATCTGTGGTCGCTTAACAAATACCAAGTGTGAAGATATAGTGTAAACCCCACTTGCATCATAAATTACTGAATACATTTTGCGCTATTAGTATTTAGATGTTCTAAATAGGTACTAATAGCGCAAAATGTATTCAGTGTATCCGTTTGAAAACGTTTAGCGCGTAAAGATTGCCTTAAGAAGATACCCTTGAAATAAATGTATAAATAAAATGCTGTCAGAACGTGGCATGTCTGCCATTTTGAGTGACAGTTATTAATATAAAACCATTTAAAACTCATCAAGACGCGTACGCGCGTTTCCGGTGCTTTTCGTAGTTAGGGCCCGTCTATAGGTACAAGTCAGTAGAGATTTATGGCGCAAGTAGGTAAGCCTAAATGGACTTATTACATAAAATTACTGTAATAATGGAATGAAATGTCAAACCTGGTATCATGTACTCGATCGCTTTGGAACCTAAAAATGATACACAAAATGTTTATAAATATGATAAAACAATGAACACTAAAGTTTTCTTTCTGTTGCACACAGAGACATCACTTAAAGATAATCAATCACTAACTTTGACCAATAATTTAACCATCATAACACAAATGACATTTGACTGACAGCTTTCCAATTTATACCAATTAAAGTAAATTGAAACTTTATGGTAAGGAGAATTATCTCTGTGTGAATAAGTGTCCGTTAAAATGTGCTACAATCGCGACAGGTTAAAAAAATCCTCGGCATACTTCAATCCATCAACAATTTCTGCTACATTCATACCATACCCGTGCCAACGCTAGCGCCATTTTGGCGGGTTTTCGAACTGTTATTTAGTATTTACTTCGTAGAGCTGAACACTTCTACTTTCCTCCGAGATAGTTTTCCTTACCTTAATACCTACTACAAAGAGGTAGAATTGTTTGCAAGGGGAAATCTCTTGATGTATTGGTAATTGGTACCTATCTCTCATAGTGTTGTGGTATCAAGTCTTTAGTTAGTGATTGATACATTTTATGTACCTAACGACTTTGACATTGGCGTATCTAGAGTTATTTTTCAGGGGGGGCCTAGCCCCTGAGATGCCATGGCCGATGCGATGAAGCAGAGTCGACACCCAATGTTCTGTCAGCGAGTAGGTGCGATTCGATTAGTATCATAATTCATAAATAACTTTACATTTATTATAAACTTTTTTGTAGTGACAAAGTTCATAATAAGTGTTAAGTTATTTTGAATTACCTATGTTGCGTAACGTTATGTTTGTTCCACATGTTTGAACATGAACTGTGAACTGACGTTTTGAACTTAGTGCTTTTTTTATTCCAAAAAGATTGCGTTTGACCGCAACTCACCTAATCTCAAGTGATAATGTGGTCTAAGGTGGACCTCGCTTGCCTAGGATAAACCGGTTCACTCGTGCCTTGAAGATACCAGAGAACAGAGAGGCGGGCAGTGAATTCCATAGTCTGGCAGTTAACACAATAAATGTGGTATCAAAGCGCTTGGTTCAGGACCGTCGAACTTCAACCATATAGCGGTTACGTTTCGCCGTATCTCTGCTCGTCCGATGATGGAATAGGGATCGGGGAATTAAATTGTGCAATTCCAAAGCTCACTCCAAAATGTACCTGACAAAAGGCCGCGGCGATAGGCTAGCAACCACAGAAAATCTATGCTAGCAAGAGTGCTAGTTCAAGGGTCTGGAGCCTAGCCGTAACCTGAGAGTCGTTGTCAATGGGCATCTTGGCACGTCAATCAATAACTTCCAACGCTTCCAGTTTGTATTTAGCTGATCCATCACAAAAGTGCGAACAGTAAGTACTCCATGCACGATCGAACTTGTGCTTGGTATAAGTTGAGCAGCTGTTCCGACGTAAAGTACTTTAGCACCTTTGCCAGGACTCCCAGCTGTTTTATAGCTAATTGGGCCTTGGATTCAATGAATGACCCAAAGTTAAGATTTGGCGTCAGAGTAACGCCTAGAAGCTCAAGATGGTCAGTGATCGGGACGGATACATGTCGGAAAGAAGGGGCCAGATGGAAAGGCCTCTTTTTGGCAGAGAAAAGACACGCCTGGGTTTGAGCGTCATTAAACTTGACCAGATTAGCATCGCCCCAATCGGAGACTGCCTTGAGGGGCAAGTTCAAGCGTTCGACCATGGAAAGACTGGATTTCAGCCGCATTTGCACGTGCGCTGGATGTGTAACTCTCTACAACCGTGCTGTCATCTGTGTAACCAAAGGTTCTCTTTGAAATCTGTGTAACCGGGTTTAAGCATATCATTGATATGCAGCTAAAAAAGAAAATTGCTATAAATGCTGGTGGCCCTCAGGACACCAGCATTTATAGCAATTCGATCAGACGAGCAGTCATCGATGACTACTCGAATTGAACGATCTCTCAGGAAATCCGATATCCATGTATAGAATCCAGACGGCAAGCCATTTGATGGAAGCTTGCTAATTAGGCTATCATGCTAAATATTATTATGTTCCGGGAGACGGCAAGTGCTTCCCCATATTTCTCGATGGCGTCACTCCAGGTGTGAGTGGCGTACGCGAGAAGATTCCCAGTGGACCGATTTCGGCGAAAGTCGTATTGACGATAACTGAGGAGATCATTACCTTCTAGGTACGCGGGGAGCCTGTTATTGAGGACACGTTCCATTGTCTTGCACATAATGGACGTGACCGAGATGGGCCTACAGTTGGTAGGATCGGCATGACTACCTTTTTTAGGCACAGGCTACACGTTGGCGAGCTTCCATGACTTCGGCACTAATCCAGTCTCGAGAGAGAACCGAAAGAGGCGTACTGTCAGTACAGGAGACAATTCAGGTGCACAGGTCCACAGAACTATAGCTCGAATACCATCTGGTCCACTGGCCTTGTACACATCAAGATTTGCGTTACGCTTTTCGAACTTTCTTTTGGCGAAAGCGAGTATCAGACATTGAGGTCGTGCTGCCAGCTAAAGTCGGGGAAGTTGTGTCTCCTGCATCAAGATGCGAAGATTCTGCAAATAGAGAAGCAAACAGGTTTGCTTTCTCTCCTGCAGTGTGAGCCAGAGAACCATCAGGTTTCAGCAATGGAGGCAGTGAGGGACGACAGAAGTTTGACTCGACCGATTTAGCTAGGGACCAAAAAGCTTTACTACCCGCACTCCGCAGGGTACGAGGCAAGTTTGTTTATGTATAAGGAGTTAAATTTATACCTAACAATAAATTTCTTACCAGGTAAATAAAGTAAGTAATAGCGTAATAAATGTAAACAGATAACAATTATTTTCGAATGGTATGTAATATTATGTAAATATGTAGATTTCCCGGCCGTAAATGATTTTTGTGTGAAGTTTCTTAGATGTCCATCCTAGAATTTCGGATCGTTAAGAGCGCCCTTCCCCATCGAACGCACCCCAACGCGAGCGTGATTGAAAAAATTTTTGTTTCAACCAACGCAAAGCTCGAAAACAAACGAGTGAGTGAGAACGCGATAACATTACAGGAAAATTGGCGTACGGAAATTTCACAAAACTTGTTCCAGGACATACGTGTTTTTAAAAAAGCTTTACAATTTTTTGGAGAAAATGTTTGTAAATTAGAATCTCCATTACATGTGCAAGGTTTCCATGACGCTGTTTTTGTACTTTTTCAATGTATGAGTGCATTATGAACGGCCAAAGTTCAGACAAAATTGTGCAAAAAAACTGATTTTCGGGCGTGTTTACTGAATTTGTTTCTCAAAAAAGTTTACTTTTGGATTCTTACAAATCTAGATTTAAACCACAAGATACCCGTGTGTTAAAAATATTTGGAAAATAATTTGTTATAATGCCGTAATCGCGTACGAGCGTTTGTATGGGAAATATGACGGTATGGGCGCTCTTAACCCAACATCCTGGGGTGGGCACAAGACCATACTGGGGTGGGCACGGCCCACCCGGCCCCCCCTCTATATACGCCTATGGACTTTGAATACGAAGAGAATTAGAATGATTGAGCTGATCCTAAAAAATCCACATGGATTCGCTTGATACTACCAAGTTTTAATTTTCAGCGTTTACGTCACACAACATTTCATACAAACTTTGGAACCCAAAATCCTGGTAATTAATTCACCGATTTGAATTTAATTAAACTTTTTACGTGTATACGCAAGATGTATTAAGTCTTAAGAGTTCGTTAAGAACATTTTTGGAAAAGAGTTCTAAACCAAAACTTTTATAGAATTGTTCTATATAAAACTCCATTTATTTAGTCTTAGACAAAAAGCGGCATTAAGACGATAGTTTTTAAGTTATTGTGTTAAAAAAATCATTTTAGTGATAGTAGCATTGTAAAAACCAGTTGGGTGACCATCCATTTCAAACCGAGTTCCCTCCGTGCCTCGGAAAGCACGTAAAGCCGTTGGTCCCGGCTGTCATTTGTAGATCTTTGACAGTCGTTATGGGTAGACTGATAATCAGTTTTACTAAGGAGTTACCCAGTAACTGGGTTGTGGATCAACGGGCAGTTAGCGTTATTCAGCCGCATCCTGTTAGACTGGGAGCCGACCGAAAAGGCTGGGCAGATGATGAAGAATTGCATTTTAGTAATATTATTTTATGTCAATGGCTAATAGTTTACCTAAATTGCTTTGTATATATGGTGAAGTAACGAAACATAATACATGCTAGCATTGACATAACTACCGATAATTGTCTAATGTTAAATAGAATGGAGTATATCTACGAACACGAGTCTATCTGTCAGTCTATGGACTTAAAAGTTTGTATGACACACTATGCTCAAAAAGCTCTTATCCAAAACTTAAAACTAAAAATTCAAATCACCGTTACCCAATAGCTTTTCCTTTGATAACTTCAGACTGCTTCTCGAACATCTCTTTAATCATTTGTTCATCGTAGACATCTTGGGACTCTCTCCACCTCCTTCCGCCAGGAAGTACGACAGCCCTGGCCTCGTCGGGGTCCAGGGGTCCAAACATCTTCTTTGGTTTAGCGGCAGCGACGCGAGGTGTAGGGTGCTGTTTCACTAAGCGGGATTCGTGTTCTATTCTTGCTTGTTCCTAGATATTTTGTGGATAAATTTGATTTAGGTAAAAGCAGAGATTTCAAAATGACAATGGGATCGTGTTGAAATGACGAAATTATAAAAATAGCAGACTTAGCCCCCTGGTGTTGTGTCTAGTGGGCTACTGCCCGACGGTTGTTGTCGAAATTTTGTGTTTAAGCTAATGTCGCGGAGAACTTTGATAGCGTGATCTAGAAAACGTCAGTTGTAGTTCACATATGGTGCGCTAGATGTCGCTAAAGTACTAAGAACACTAAGAACTCATTGTGGTTCAAATAAATGTATGTTTTCATGTCACAATAAATGAAACAAAAGAAACAGAACCTGGTCATCATTAGACGCGTTAGGGCAGCATCAGTGGTGCTATTCTCTAAGTAACACAACCTAAAGCTCAACGCTGCGGCAGCGGCGAGTAACATTTTCGTATTCTTTAACCTTTGCTTACGCAGTGCTAGCGTCACGTGGCTTTTGCTGGAACTACTCAAGGTCGAATAATTTGACACTTTTGGTAATATGAAAAACAATATTCTCTAAGCAAAAACGGTCGTTGAGCTTGACGTCGATTTCACAGCTGTCACGATGTCGAGTTGGCCGTCTAAGACGAACGGTAACGTTATAGGATAGAATAGCTGTAGGGTTTTAGTAGAGTCCTTTATAACCATCCGTCCTCCCTAGATAGAGGACATTCCCACAAAAAAAACGGGCTAGAAGTAAAAAAATGTAACATTGACGCGACTTTATCCTTAAACTAGACTATGTACCTAGTTTTATTGTTTGATTCTACTAATTGCTAACCTAATTCATTCACTCCAAAATCATTACACCTACCTTTCTTTGTTTTTCGTTTCTTATTTCTTCTTCTGTCATTACAGGAGTCATTCTCTTATTGTTCTGCGCCTGCATTTGCTGTCCCGTCTCCATTTGTGCTTGTACTTCTTGCGCAACTTCATTTGCTTCATTCTTCTGTGTTTCGTTCTGCACTTCGTTTTGTGCTGCTTCGATATTCTCGTTCACTTCTTGAATTGGTTGCATTTCATAGGTTTGTTGGGCTGAAACGAAAAACGTGTTTTTAGTAACATGATATTCACAGTGGGACCTTTGGATGTCTAGTGCAGTGTATCCTAAAGTGTGTTTAGCGGAAAAGTATTTCAGTTCTGCGAATTTACTAAATGAAACAGTGAAACAGTCTTCACAATAAAACTGAATGATGAAGCATCTGTATAATTTTTAAAATATCTGTAACTAGCTGATGCCTGCGCGCTCCCTTCGTTCACGTGAATGTCGGTACAGTGTGGGATTTTACAGACTGATAAACACCAATTTTCATGATTTAAACTACAAAAAAGACGATTTTCCATGTATACTTTCATCCTCTATTTAACTCCTTTAAGGGTTGAATTTCGAAAATTCGTGAATTATTTCTTGTCTACATTGTAGAACGTCTGTGCAAAATGTCAGCTTTCTAGGTCCAAGGGTTTGGGCTGGGCGTTGATGAGTCAGTCAGTCAGAACTTTTCTTTATATTTATATCGATAAAGATTTATGTTCATATTCAAAATTGCAGTCTTTCATTTATAATCATTTGATGTGGGGTTCCATAAAATTAAAGGGGCTTGCTCAAGTGTTCCGTGACCAAGTTTAAGAACCGCTGATTTCAAGGTCGTAACCTTAGGAAGCCCTCGGTTCGATTCTGAGGTACGGTATTAAAGTTATTTGGTTTTTGGGTGACTGCCCTGTGGTCTCGTGACGAAGAGTTCTTGGGTTTTTGCATTAGAATTTCTCAGTACTCGGTAGCAGTCTGGAGTCTGGATTTGTACCTGAGGTCTATTCTGTAAAATTTAAACGACAACTCGCATCTCACATCGCTATGCACTCTGACTTCGCGTAAAAATGACCTTGAGATATTAGACGCTATTAATCGGGTTCGAGTGCGAAGTGAGCGTCGAAGTGACGGGGAAATTACCTTACAGAATGGCACTTCTTACTTACGTCATCTCATACTTTATCTGTCAAAATCTACATGTCAATTTAGTTCAACTCGCTGACACGCTCGCAAGGGTGGCGCTAGTGTAAATTCGAATTATCAACCGAGTTTTTAGAATGCCAATCAAGAAACTCACAGCGGATTCAGATTCGAAGTTTAGAATGAGGTCTTACAGAATCACACCCATAGTTGATGGCAATGAGCTCACCTAGAGAGTCTCACATCATCATCTACTTGTCTTTTCCCAACTATATTGGGGTCGGCTTCCAGTCTAACCAGATGCAGCTGAATACCAGTGTTTTACATGGAGCGACAGCCTGTCTGACCTCCAGTTACTGGGTAACACGATACCCTTTGATAAAACTGGTTGTCAGACTGGGTTCTGACTACCCACAATGACAGTCAAAGATATACGTATGACAGCCGGGACCAAGGGCTTTTCGTGCTTTTCGAGACAGGGAGGACTCAGTACTAGGGATGCCCGATCTGAAACGATCTTCCAGAAGATCGATTCATGGTCATACGATCTACTGATTTTTTGAATCGATACAACGGGATGCGATCTTCGCCTAGATCGAATCGTATGGCTCTAAGATCGTAATAGAAAATCGTATCAAAGAAAACTTACAACAAAGTAAGATTACTTGGCGACATATTGAAAGAGATTAGTTTCCAGTTACATCAATCAAATATTTTTAAGCGGTATTGTATAAACAATTATGAAGGTATCGTGATAATTAATATAAAATTATCATACGGTCTTTCGAGACCAAATGAGATAGATTCAATGCAATACGATTAAAATTGTGAATCGATGCATCAAAAAATCGGGCATCCCTACTCAGTACGAAATTAATTGTGGATGGCCATTAATTTTATACTGATTCGCCTCCATTCTCGGATCGACCGCGGCAAGCGTTGTAACGTTGACTGATCCATCCGTATGGGTTTTAATTAGCCACATGCCCCCACCCTCCGACCTAGAGAGACTGACCTGACTGGTGAAATATCCAATATTGCCCTGCTAACGTCTTCGGAGAATACTGGTGTGAAGATATGTAGGTAAAGAAAATTAAATAAGAAGACAAGTACCACATACCTTCTTGCTCATAGTTCGCTTGAGACACTTCCACGCGAGATTCCTGCAAAAAAATTAATGCTGCAATGAAGCTCGACCATTCTCGGAAAAACGATCCAACTATCTTAGATCCCTCAACAGAATTAATCAGAAAAGAACAGCAGTGGAGTGAGAAAATTCGATAAGAGCAGACAGCACTGCTAGTATTACACGACGTCTTATCAAAGGTCTAAATCTAAACCAGACCCATTGTGCAAGGCGTGCAGTAATTGGCATCTGCCATGTTATTTCTTTACCACCTTTGGTTGATTGGTAGATAAAGCCCAAGGCATTAAGTCCACCTTTGTACTGTTTGCTGCATAGAGTTTTATCATCATTATCTGCCTAGCATTTCCTCAACTATGTTGGGATTCGGCTTCTTGTTTTTTTTATGGTTCCGAGGTGGAAAATCCTCAGGAAAATCTGTCAGACTATAACTGACTGAAAACCACCCCAGTGTTCCATATCACATCTACGTCGGGGGTCGCGGGAACTGGAGATACTTCCGCGACCCTCGAAACTTCCGCAACCCCCGATGGAGTCAGCTCCCAGTTTGACCTTAAGCAATTGAATGACAGAGTTTTACATGAAGCCACTGCCACTATGGACTATTACTAATGGACTATCACTTATACTGTGCTGCCGGTCTGACGACCTCGACATCTACAGTAACCTCGGTAAGGCTTGTTTTCAGGCTTCTGACTGCCCATAACAACTGGCAAAGATCTACGAATAACAGCAGGATCTAACAGCCTTACGTGTTTTTACGGCACGAAATGGTCTCGTATGAAATGGAGTCATTGGTCCCATTCACGAACCATGCCAGATCAAGGTTTTTAAGTCGTATAAATTACGCGGAGTAAGTCTTGGAATAAAGCTTCATAAATCATTAAATACCTGATGAGTCATCTTGCTCAGCTGCTGAGTTACCAGCTCTAGAGACTGCTCGATAACTACAGGAATCTGAGCGAGAGCGGCCAGCTGGGCGCGCATCTGAACCAGCTGTTGGTCCAGACTGGCGTTAGGATCTGGAAAACACAAACATACAGGTCAAATTGTGAGCTTCATCCCGATGGTTAGAAAAATATTCTCCCGAACAAATTATTATCACGGCTGCCAATCATCTACTCTGTAGCGACCATTATCCGCCACCACCAACTAAACTATTTTTGATTGGTTAGCTATCAACCAAAAAGACGAGGAGCGGTCGGTCAGTAACGTTTCCGAACTACTATCGCCCGTGGTCACGGTCTCAGCGGGGAAGTAGTGTAGCGACCATTATCCGTCGCCACAAAACGCTATCGCTCATACAGCAAAATCACGTCGGGGTTACCAGTTTAGAGGTATGAAGAATAGAGTGTAAAATTCTTCATCCTCCATTGAAAAGGGCCACTAGACACGACACCCGTCTGGTCGGATTATCCTCCCTTTTCAACGGAGGATGAAGAACTTTATTTACACTTTGTTTTTCATACCTCTAAAACTCTCTCTCCTGACTCTTTCATTCTACTACTTCTATTTAACTTCATCAACAAAAATGCTGATGATGATATGGCCCTGCCTATTGAGAAGGTAGCTAAAAACTCCATTATCTTATTTTTACTGGATTAGTAGTAGTCTGGAACTCTGGAGTAGTGTATTCTTCGTAACGCAAAATGTCGTGATGACCCAGTGGTGAAGGCGTCCATCTCGCATGTATGACGGTGCGGATTCGGTGCCGGGGCAGTTCCAAAATCTGACCTTTCAATTCATACTAAACTTGTCTTGGACATCAGGTCCATTGGTGCAGTAACATTATCGTGAGGAAATCTGGACTTAATTTACATAAATATAAGTCTATCGCTTATCGTCAATCCGCTTAGAGCAAACGCGGTGATCAGTACTCGTGCCTTCTCTGTATGACAAGAGGCATTTGCCCTAGTAGTATTATTACCAATCGTTATTATTACAAGTAGGTACTGAATGTTTTGTAATTTTTACTCACCAACCATCTGCTGTACGGTTTTCACTAATTGCTCAGCCATCTTGCTCTCCAAATCTTCTGTCGTTTGTTCTTCTTCTTCTTGTGCTACTTCTTCTTGTACTTCTGGTACGGGTTCAGGTTCTGGTGCCTGTTCTTCTATTGTTGGTGGAGGAGTAGGTTCTTTTGGTGGCGGTAAAGGTATACCTAAGGAATATAAGCACTTGTTTAATACCTGTGATTACTAATTTGGAGGTGTTGTGGTTTCTAGTCTATTTCGGCTTTTGTTTTGCCCCTGGTTTTGTTCGTGTAGAGGTTAGAGATTATCGCAAGGGAACGGACTGCCAAGGTAAAAGTATTATAATGTCCTATACTCCGTTCACAATAAGATTACACATATACACAAACCTTTTTTACCGTCCGTTCAACCGATTTTGACTTATATTGCGTTGGTGGCATGAAAAATGGCAGCTGCAGTGAACAGTTGTTATTGTAAACACTTTTCTGCCTCTAATGTCATCCGTAAGCCTACGGAATAGAAGTCAAAATCGATTGAAGGGACTGTAAAAAAGGTTTGTGTAAATGTCTAATCTTATTGTAGACAGGGTATAATTCATGTTGTGTGATATAAACATGGGCCATATCCGTTGAGCCGTTGAGGCGTGATTGATTAATAAACATACAGACCTTTACATTTATTACAATATTATAGAAAAGTCCAAGTAATTAGTACAGTAAAATCAGACAAGTTCAATAACTACTAAAATAAATAACAATAAGGAGTGAAAGCTAAATAAATATAAAAAGTCTAACAAATAAAAATATGATGCAGGGCTCATAGGGCATCAAAAAACTCGTCTATGTCACTCTCAATGGGACAAGTGCCCAAAAGGTTAGCAGCATTCCTACGTTGTATGGCAATGCTAATTCTTTGTCTCAAGAAAAGGCCAGCCCTTTGGTCACATGAAGGTTCGACCAGTCGCTTAACAATGTTAATAATAAGTTAATACATTTGGTAATATAAAACTAACTTATATGCTCACCTATAATCCATCATCTCAAAAAAAAATATATATATTTACTAAAACAGCATTTAGCAACTTACCGGTATCTTCAAGATCTGGGACCTCACTCTCTTTCAAAGGATCAACAGCTTCTAAGAACTCGGGTACCTCAGGTATGAGGATTGGTTCCTCAGGTTCTACCGGTGGTAAAGAAGATTCTACTACGGCCCTCTCTTCCCAGGGTAAAGGTCCGGTTTCGAAATCCTGCCAAGAAGTGATGGAGAGTGAGGATGATGGTGAAGAAATATACAATTATGAAGCTATAATTGAAGTGGATAATAAAACAGAAATAGGCGCGACACATTGTGTTAAGTATAGGGAAATAAAGCAACTTTGAAAAGATGATGCCAAGATCTTTTCAGCTAAAGTTGAAAAGCATGACCGCTGGATAAAATTTAAAATTCAACATCATAAATGCACCTTAGACAAACACAAATGCTATAAACAAGAATTTAGAATTAAAAATGATGTAAATTGTCTGTGAGATTAAAATTAATGACAAATAAATGAATATTTGTCGGTGCTGTAGTGAGAAATGATAAAAATAATTTACAATATTTGAATAACGAAACATAGAGACAAACAATAGTATATACAGAGAAAATTAAACCAAGTCTCGAACTATGAATTGATAATATTCATTTATTTATTTTCTTTTCTCATTATCAAGAACATACATAATATTATTAAAAGCAGAAACATTTTAAGCCACAGACACAAAAGTCCTACATAAATAAAGGATAAGTAAAGTTAAAGTGAAAAAATAAATAAAGTACTGTACTTATGTAGTCAAAATAAAATAAAAAGTAGTTCTTTTAAAAGCAAGTAGGAAATCAAACAATCCTAATTTCAAATTAATTAATTAAAATCAGATCAACAACAAAGACAATATAAAGTCGATAAAGAAGTAACAACTAATGTTAGATTAACAACAAATGATAACTCTATACCTCCGGTTTATAATCTGGTGCAACCTTAGGCTTGGCTTGTTTCACTATTTTCACTTTATACGGTTCCTGAAAAGAAAAACTATAATTTCAACAACTATACCACTAAGCAAGCCTTCAAAAGAGAGATATCAAACAGTTACTGATGCTGGATACAACGGAAGCCTTTTATCAGCTGCCAATGCATTTGTCATATATGGACGATATAGCCATTTCATTAGACTGTGGTTTAAATTGAAGATATCTATTCTAATTAAACTTAAAAATAATTATACCCATATAACAAATATAATAACGATGACAATACCAATAAAGAAGAAGACGTACATTATAAAAAATCTATTTTAAATTCGTAAAATCTAATTTAAAAAACTCACTATTTAAAATCTACGTCGCGACCGTCCACAAGAAAAACTGAACAAATACTAAACATTTTATTTCCATGTTAGCCAATAATCTTTCATTGAATTTATGCCAGAAATTCTGAATGTCACAACGGAAGATATATAATTTGTTGTCAATAAGGAAGTTGATATAAATAGATGTTTAAATTCTGTTCTTGGCCATGATATTGATGATAATATCGATCGCATGACGAATGGTTATTATCTAGATGAAATATGTCATCGTTTTAAACTGGCAAATAAATTAGATTACAATACGACTGTCAACCATTAACCAATAATTTCCAGACACAACTTCTCTAAATAGCCACTTTATATTAGCTATGAAAACCCGATACATCATCATCATCTTCCTTGTTCTTTTCCCATGTTACTTGGGGTCGGCGCAACATGCTTTCATGGCAACATGAAAGCAATGAAATTTAATTATAATTTTTATTAAAAATAAATGAGAGAAAGCTCGTGGCTAAGTAAAAGCCATGCAGATCGGTCAGTCAAAGGTTAAGCTACGCTTGCCGCGGTCGGTCTGAGGATGGGTGACCATGCATTTCATACCGAGTTCACTCCCTGCCTCGGAAAGCACGTAAAGCCGTTGGTCCCGGCTGTCAATTGTATATCTTTGGCAGTCGTTATGGGTAGTCAGAAGTCAGAAAGTCTGACAACCAGTCTTTCCAAAGGGTTTCGTGTTACCAAGTAACTGGTCTGCGGAGGTCCGGTAGGCAGTCGCTCCATGTAAAATACTAGTATCAGCTGCATCCGGTTAGACTGGAAGCCGAACCCAACATGGGTGGGAAAAAGCTAGGTAGAACCGTTCGGCATTTACTCAGCCACGCCAATAAAATAAAGTAATCAAGAAAAATACTGAACATAATAATATTTACCTACTAAATTCATGGTCTACAAGCAACGATAATGCTAGCGATACAAAATGCAATGTTCCACGCGCATATAGTTTGGTGGCTATTTGTTTGCCCAGCGCCGTGGTAGTAACTTGTGTATGTAAGAATAGCCAGGTTTGACTTGATTTTGGTAACAGTTACATTAACTTTATTTACGGACTTTGGAATTGAATTTAAAGAAAGTAGAGTCTTTCTTCAACCACATAATAGTCAAAAGAGCAATGGTTAAAATTACAGGATGTACCTTCCACCGAGTAGTACAACTTTCATGCTAATTTCTATTAGCCTAAAACTTTTAACTCACCGCCACTATTTCCTCATCTTCCGTCCACCCCTGGTACCCGAACTTTGCTTTTGGCACCGGCCTCTTCGGCTTCTGCAGGAAGGTCGTCCACTTCTTCTCCTCCTTCTTCCTCTCTTCTTCCTTCTGTCTTATCATCTCTTCGTTTAATGCCTTTATGACTTCTGAGTCTTTGAGGGATCCTATCATTGGTTTGATTGGCTGGATTTGGGAGGTAGGGTCGTCTGTACGATTCATGTGTGAGTTCAATACTCTTGCGAGGCTATGGAAGAATAGTCTATATTAGTTTTGTGTATTATAGTACACTAGTTTCTGTGCGCGACTTCGTCTGCGTAGTCTTTAGAATGAAACGAAAGTCTTAAATAATCCCAGGGGAACAGAAAAATAGGATAAACTTGTCCTATGTGTTAAGTAAAGGCTGTTGCTAATCGTCCGCTAAACGGATGAATAAAATTAATTAATTGTTCGCTAAAATGTACATGTGTTCATCAAAACATCAGTATCTTGTCTTGGGGGGAATAGGGTGAGGGGAGGGGTTGGGAGAGTAGGGGGGGTGGGGAAGTTTGGAAGTGGGGGAGGGAGGTGGCGAAGGGGAAGGAAAGAAGGTGTAGAACCTCCCTGTGTAGGAAAAATTACGGAGCTCCCCCTTTTTGAGATATGATTTTTTTTATTCTAACCTACGTTTCGGAGTTTCTTGTATTGACATTATTTGACATCTATTAAAAGGTCGAAAGAAGTAAGGAGGGCGACAAATAAATAAGCGATTTGGTTTTGGCGCAGAGGGTCTCAGTTCTAACCGAACCAAAGGATTACCTATACGTAGTATAATTAATTATAACCTAATCATCATCGGATGCCGGATGTCGTCCGATAATCGTATTGGACGACTAATTAATTTTATTCGTCCGTTTAGCGGACGACTAGACACTTCGTTAAGTTAAATCAATATCTATATGCGCGCCAAATTTCAGCTAATAAGGCCACCCCCTAAGGGGGGCTTGCCATAATCCCCACGCTTGGCAGACATCTTGGGGATCGCACTGAGGTTGTCAAGAACACGGAAGTTGCTGCTACCAGACTTCCAAATTTTCCCTGAGTCGCGTTCTACAACACCCTCGGGATGAAATGTGTGGGTGCTATTCTGGCCCGGACATTCCACGAGACGGACACCTCACAGGACATCGTCTTCAAAATTTCGCATTTTTATGATATTAGTAGGATAAAATAAAACAAAGGCAAAGGCCTCTTCTCATACAGAGAAGTCATGAGCAATAATAACCACGCTTGCTCAAGACGGGTTGGTGATTCTAGACTTATATCAAAGTTCAGGTTTCCTCACGATGTTTTCCTTCACCGATGTTGGTAATGGCCAAGAAAGTACACGTGAAATCAAAACGTCACATTGGTATTTGCCCTGGGGGCTTACCATGAACGTAGCATCATTGCAGCTCAATTTAAGACCAAAAATAACCTGTAATGCTTGTTCGTACCAAGCGCGTCGGTCACTTTAAAAGCCGGTGAATACGTCGCAGCAATTTAGCAGCCTGATCTGCATCTAATTCGTACCATATAGTCTTATTAATCTCATCTTATTTAATCTCTGCTGCCAGCTTACTGACCAGAGACTATGTAGCAGGTCAAAAGTTGACCTGATGCGGGTCTGCGGGAAATACTCATGGTACAAATACAGAACCTGTAAGGTTAACATGCTGAGTTGAACTGCCCTGCACTTGGCAAATATTGTAAAAGTTTATAGTAGGCGCCTGTTTAGAATATTCAGCCTTATGCATGAGAGAGCCTTACCCACGGGGCAATACACATTCATTCACGACATTTACTGTTTATTTTTTAAGTATTCAAGTATGGTATCTTACCCCATAACGTGTGCCTCTCGCATCATATCGTCCTCTCCTGAAATTATTGGTTTAATCTTTTCTTCTGGTATGCCAGGCTTTCCAAGCAGCTCTGTAGAAATATAATTAAATATGTATTTATTTGTTACTCTGTAGCGACGTCTATCGCACATAATACGAACTACAACCAACGTTTCCTAGATCGCGCAAGCAGAGTTATCCGCGACATTAAGATATACTATACAAAATTCCGACTACAACCGTGGGGCCAGTAGAACACCAGACACAACACCCGTCTGGTCGGAGGATCCTCCCTTTACTACGGAGGATGAGGAACTTTACACTCTGTTCCTCATACCTCTAAACTACGTACATTTTGAGGTAAACGGGTTTTTCTGTCAAAAACGTTACGTAAAAAAGATTTGGCATGAGGATAAGGTTGGTACCGTTGATTTTGAGCCTGACCACTCCTCAGTCGTTTCGTATTGCCGTCTCATCGCAATATGAGAGTGAGGGAAGAGGGAGTGCGCCTGTGTTTGCGCACACACATGTGCACTATCATATCTTCTGCGTACTTAGGTAGTCTCTATTGAGATTGGCTGCCGTGATCGAAATTTGACCAGTAAAGCTATTCTCTTATAATCTCCCTCGGTGAACACCTAGGTGAGCTGTCATCCGTCCCGATGCTAGGGATTGACAAAGCAGACGGACGGTTGATAGCTCACTTCACCTAGGTGTTCACTGAGGGAGATTGTAACAGAGTAGACATACAGGAAGAACTAGTATAAGTATGAACAAATACTTACTAGCGATTTCGGGATCCATCACCGGCTCTTCAAGTCCATCAACAATACCTTGTATGGTGCCGATTTGATCACCAGTCTCCGTCAAGTACGGAGATAGTCTCGGATCTCGGGTTCCAGTGGGAGGTTCCTACGAATAAAGATTATGTTAAACTAGTTCTTGATCGTGACTTCTTCAGTGCAAATGTCACAGACGAAGATGCGGATTCATTTTTGTTTTTTTTTTCTCCGGATGACTAGACCGGCACCCTACGGGGGAGCTTGTCGTTATCTGGTAAAAATAAATATAATAATCCTATTAAGTGAATATACAAAATTATACTCACTTGAATATTTACATAACTAGGATCATAATACTGGACTTCCCGCCTCTGAATGTTCTCTGGATCAAATACTACTGGTCTGAATCCAAGTAAAACGTCAGATTTTTCTTCCCTTGCCTCTACTTGTTCTATACTTACTGGTTCTGGTTTGACTTCAATAGGCGTTTCAGGTACAATTCTTATCGGAGGTGGTTCAGTAGATTTGATTTCTACAGCTGGTGTTACTGGCGTAGGTTGAGGTACATACGGTATATCTTCAGGTATACTATCTTTTCTCTCAGCTACTATTATTGTATCTCCTGCATTTTCAACTTCAACAATTTTAACCTCACTCTCGAATTTGACTGTCTTTTCTTTTGGTTTAGATTCTTGTTCAATTATAAGTTCGGGTTCATGTTTGATTTCAATTTCAACACTTGCCTTTCTAGTGTTTTCTTCGTCAAATTCAGTTACGATTCCTTGAGTATCAGATTCATTTACGCTTACGTCATTTGTTTCACCATTTTCTAAAGCCGCTAACGCATTACATTTCTCTATGATTTCTTCAATCCTTGTATCAATTTCTTCAAAACCATTCTGTCTGGATCCTTTTCTCATTTTTTTGCTGTACGATTCTTGACAACTTAGAGTACTCTTCTCTTCTTTATACTCTTGAAACTTTACTTCTTTTTTTGTGTCTATTCCTACTTCTTCTTTATATTCCTCTATGCTTTTTATTGTTTCGTCTATTGCTGATGCCAGGAGTGAAGATTTTCTCCCGATTTCTCTTATCTCCTCCTGTGTGCATTAGATTAATAAAATTAATGTTTCAATAGGACAGTAAATACAAATGGCTTTTACTTTTTTGCGATATGAAGAATGTATATAAGTACCTACATGTAGTATATGCTTACTAAGTGTTCAGAAGTAACTGTTAAAAAACATAATACATTATTCATGAAAAATAATTATATTTATAGCTTTGGCAATGGCATTCAATCGAATGTAAGATGGTATGATCTCATGTTTTACTAATCAAATGTTTCTTACAACGCAAGCCAATGAAACAAAAAGGTTAAAAAATCAGGTATCACTAGACTTACGTTATTTTAGTATGGCAGAAAATTTAAGAAAAGATTGATGAATATTTCGTCGTTAAGATGTCATGCGTGATTGGTAGCTTCAACGCTAGGCTATTCATTACTAGACAATAAAAAGACTAAACAAATATTTATAGCATTTATAATCATTATTTTTAAAATAGTAAATGTAAGAAACAAATCGTAAACTGCAAAATAATACAACACAGGTCAGAAGTACTTGCGAAACTTGCGGCAGGGGCTCACGCTTAGGCAGGAGTGGGTTTTAGCCGGTAAGAACTCGGCACTGCCCAGACTAGCTCAACTAGCTATGAAACAATCTGGGCGTCCACGAGGATTTCCCACTCCTGCCTCAAAAAAAAAGGTACTTTACTCACTTTCTATCAAGTGACACTTTTAAAGGTTTTACATGAAAAATTTCCAGCGCTGTAACTGCAGATTACGCATTCCTTCTTAATTACATCTTTTTCTAACTTTCCTAAAAATTTCAACCTTACTAAAATTACGTAACTTTGTAAACTCTAAGATCTTTGACTATATGCTAAACACAATGCAGCTCAGCACAGCTCAATCACAAACACATGTCGATCCAACATACCTTGTGATATTCAGGTTCATCTGCACCACCAAACAAACCAGGTTTTCTATAAACCGGTAACCTAAACCTACCCGCGCCACCTTTTAAGCCGGGCTTAGTATAAACCGGTCTTACTTTAACTGCTCCACCGTTTAGGACAGGTTTGGTATAAACTGGGGATTGAGGCTGTTCAGCTGGTGGGGTAGGTAAAGGAGGATCATAAACTACTTGTTCTATAGTAGTTTCAATATGAGGAATTAAATGCTTCTTTACTATATGTGGATCTTCATCATCAGGACTTAAAGTACCGTCTCTTGGTATCGGAGTACCACCCCTACTTTTAGGCAGGGGTAGGGAGAGTTGGAACATATATTCGTCAGTTAAAGGAGTTGGGGGAACGGTTGAGGGAGTGGGAGTATCTATAGTACTTGGAGGACTTTGCGTTGATTCCAAATCTGTTCTTAAAGATAGTTTTCTATCTTGTGTTTTAGCTGTAAACGATGATTCTTGTATGACAGTTTCAGAGGATTTGCTCAGAGATACTGCTGATACTGCTAGTTCTTTCTTAAGCGAAGATGCTGCAAAGGATACTTGGCTAGTTTGAGATACATCGACTACCGACTCTCTATTTGCTTGAGATGTAGCAATGCCAGTTTCAGAACTGACTGATATCTGGCTACTTTGAGATTCATCTACAGCTGATCCTTTTTTCACAAATAATTTTTCCGTCAATTCTTTTGACGCATCAATCGCTACTTGTTCACCATCTTGAACTTTGCTCACAGCTGTTTTGGAAATCAATTCCGATATATCTTCAACTTCAATTATTTCTGGTGATAAATTAGCGTCGATTTCAACTTTTTTGACTATTTTTAGAGCAGCAAATTCTTCGTGAACAGGTATTTCTTCTTTCGGTTTAATTTTAATAGTTTGAGATATTTCTACTATTTCTATTGGTTTTGGTTCGACAACGTCGGGTTTGGTTTCAACGATTTTTTCTAAAGCTCTTTCTTCTTCTACTATAGCAACTGTTTCTCTTTTCATTTCAATGTTGGTGAAGTCACTCTTTGATTCTTCAACGGTTACGTCAGTCGATTCTGGGACTGAAAGTGATTCGTTGATACCGATTGCAATCTTTTCAACTTTTTCTATTTTCTCTTCCCTAATTTCTACGACAGGCTCCACAGTCTCCTTTATTTCCTGAACCACAACTTCTTGAATATCAGTAGCCTGTATTGCTGTTTCTTTCTTTAAATCTCCTTGGACTAATTCTTTAGTGTCATGCATAACCTCTTCAATCTTTTGTACAGTAGCAGCGCTTTCAGCGGTGACAGTAGCCAGCTTGTGAGACTCTTCAACAATCTGAGCTGTCTCTAATTCTTGCACAGCACTTTCAATTGCTACGTTTTCAGCGCTTATCATTTCTATTGACTCAACTGCTGTATTTATTTCTTCAGCGCTTTGTACAGAAGATGTTTCTGATAAATCAGCAACAAGTTCTTCAAATATAGCATCCTTATTTGTAAAAACATGAGATTCTACAATAGCTATGTATGTTTGATTTGGTGTTTTAGTCTTTTTGTGTTTAATCTCTTGCTTGTTCTCAACGAAACTCTTCTTTTCTAAAGTTTCTGAGGAAGAAAATTCCTTTTTAGACATCTCAGTTCTTTCCATCGAAGTTCTCTTGCTATCTACTTTGTCTAACCATTCTAAAGGATCACCTTCTTTCATAACTTCTTCTTCAATTTGACTTCTGCTTCTCGATCTTTGGTTTTTCATCAGAACCTCTTTCTTAACATCTTCTTCTACTGCGATAGTTTGAAATTCGGATATCACAGCGTCCAACTTTTGAGTCATTTCCGGTGTAAGTCTCTTGTCTGACCGTTGAGCCATTTGAGCTCCTGTTATCGTTCTTTCTATTTTTTGTGCTTGTTTTGCCTCTACCTTCTCAACCTGAATTTCCTGTTTCACGTCTTTTACAGGTACTGGTCTTATTATTTCTTTCTTTTCAACCTTCGTCTCTTGTACGGACTCAACTTTCATATCTTTTTCAATCTTTTGTGAAACCGATTTCACTTCTTGTTTCTTTTCTACCGGTACAGGTGTTACAAGTTGCCTTCTTTCCTGTTTTTTCTCTGCTACTTTCATTGTTGCATCTTGTCTTTCCACCTTCTCGAATACTTCTTGCGAACTCTTTCCTACCTTTAAATTTTCGTTTTCATATGTACAAGTTTCACTCATTCTTTGTTCTGATTGGTTAAAGATAGGCTGACTTAGAAGAAATCTAGATAGTGCTACCATCACATCAGTTAGATGTAAGAAAAATGTTCTTAGAAGTAGATCATAGTGGTAAGAAGAATGTACTGTGCCTCTAATATTGGGTATAGTCTGTAAACCTATATTATAAGCCTTTTGCTCAGCAGAACTTTTCTCACCTTTCACGCTAGAAGCAACGGTTTTTGCAACCTTTTTGAATTTAGCTTTACCATCAAGCTTACCTTCAGAAGATTCCCGAACTGAAGATTCTCTTCTTCTCGTTTCCTCCCTAACTTCTTCATGTAGATATTCTTCTGCGATGAGAGATTGTCTTTGCACGTCTTTGCCGTCCTTGGTAACTCTTTCTGATATTTCAGATTCTTTGTAATCTTTTCTGGCAATTTTCTGTGAACCGTCTTCTTGAGTTTCCATTCTTTCTTCTCTACTCATTTTCCTTTCAGTGTATTCTTTGCCTTCAGTTTTATTAATGATTTCAGAAGATTCTTGGGTTTTTTCAGACTTGACTGATTTTGATTCTTTCTGTTCAGATTCTGACGTTTTCTGTACTTCAGAAGAACTCATCTCTACATCGATTTCTTTTTTGATTTCCTCAGCTACAGACACAGCTCTCTCAATGCTTTCCTCAACTACTGACATTGCTGTTTCTTCTATTTTCTCCAAGTCCAACTCTTGCCTCATCTTTTCTATGTTTTGCAATTCTTCTCTAATTGATTTTTCTTCTACTTCTTCACTAATTTCTTTCCTTTCTAAAGTTTTACTATCCTTTCTCATACTCTCTTCATGTTGCGTTACTTCTTCACTAATTCTAACTTCCTTCTTCTCAATTTTAACATCTCCTTTCAAACTTTCTTTTCTCACATCTTTAGATAATACTTCTTCGGTTACGACGTCACAAACTTTTCTTTCTTTAGTAACATTAACGACCTCTAAATCTTTACTCAAACACTTAACTTGGTTCTCATACTTGAGCAATTTCTCAGTAACCTCAACACTCTGCTTGAATCTCGTTCCATCCGGATCATATTGCTCTGAAATCGGCAATTTATACTTACTGTCACCCAGTTCATAATTTCCGAACGCATTGATGAGATAATCAGGATCATTGTCAAAAGGACTTTTTCCAAATTCATCTCGATGATTAGGATTGAGGATAATTGGATCTTCAAGAGGGGGTACTTCAACTATAGGTTCAGTTGAAAATGGACGATAAGGTTTAGTTGGGGTTACAAAAGGGGATGCAGTCAAAGACCTGGATTCTGGGTCATTTCCTAAGTCTAGTAAGTGGCTGCCAATATCCGCAGGTTCTACAAACTGTTGTATTTGAAAGACTACCTCAGTTGGTTCCGATTGACGGCCTAAAACGTCCTCGTAATCGTAACAGAGGGGCTCTGAGTCGTCCAGAACCGGGTCGTAGAGACCGCTGCAACAAAAGAGAAGAACATTGTATTTTCTCGTTCTAAATTGAGCTTAGTTCATTGTTCAGTAGAGCTCATTTCGGGAATCTTATTGCTAGGCACAAAAGTAACATATGTTAGTAACAAGATTAAAGTTTTCGCAGGTAGAAAGTACCTTTATATAAATAGGTACAAATATAACTGTTTGAAATAAAATCGTGAATATTTTTTTTTGCTACTGGCAAAAAGGCAGTAGTCTTAAACATTTGGATTTTTCCATTTGGTAAATGTTAATTAAATCAAATAAACACGAGTAAGATATTGTATAAGACTTTAATTTTCATTAGTTTACCTTACCTTAGACCTTAGTACCCAAAACCATGAATCCAAAACCATGAAATTTAAATAAAATAAATATAATTTGAATTACTAGGGAAGTGTTGACTACCCCTGAAGTGTCACTTTGATAATGACATCTTTGTTTTCATTTTAAATCTAGAATTTCATTTTTGGTTTTAGAATTGTTAACTATAATCTAACCGCTAGTTTTCGGACCGGCGCGGCGCGGTGGGACTCTCCCCTCTTACGAAGGTGGGTAAGAGTCCCGAGTCCAGACACACTGGTCGGGTTGTTTATTATTGTTAATTTCTTTTTAATACTAACAATAGGCTAAGTTATACTACTAACATTATATATGGAAATAAAATATTTGAATTTGAATTGAATAATTATTCCATCACTACCCAACGGTAATATTTAAAATACATTCCAATCGTATGGTTAGAAAAGATTTAAAATGAATGAGCGTATAATATTTTATGTTTTTTTATAGAAGAATTCATGACGTGGTTTGTTGGTTTATTTTAACTCAATTCGGGACAACTTATTAAAAGTTCTGAAACTAAAGTCATATGTGTTCTGTGCTAAAGTTAATTATCACTTTTTAGATTTTGAAGGCGGTTGTCTTTTTTGTATAAAAAAACTTTTTATTTTTCCCTTTTTAGTACCTCCTTATCATCCAAATCCATTAAGAAACGGCAACACAGTCAAAACAGAGATTGAAATTACAAGGTTGGAGAAACTTAAAATATCATTTATGTATAATTTTTTTCTTTAAGTCGATTTCGATAAAATTTATATGAGGACCACCCCTGAGGTACTACAGTAAAAACTTAAGAAGAAGAAATCGGTTGAAAAAGTTTTTTTTTATATTGAAATAGGCTTGCGTTTGGCCGCAACTCAACTGATCTTAAGTGACAATGCGGCCTAAGGTGGAGCTCGCTTGCCTAGACTAGTAACAATAGGTACTAACTATGCACTATGGTCCTATGG
The DNA here is from genome assembly GCA_947361185.1 of Charanyca ferruginea. Lineage (NCBI taxonomy): Eukaryota > Metazoa > Arthropoda > Insecta > Lepidoptera > Noctuidae > Charanyca > Charanyca ferruginea. Next base: position 2,061,479 of record OX376081.1, on the reverse strand, counting down.
ACCTTCATCTCTCGGGTCGGTTTATTGTGTTCCCAAGCTCGCTTGCAAGAGAATTTAAACAGTTACCTTCGATTTTTCAAGGTCACTTTCAAAGGTAGTGGCAGATGAGGGTTGGTTCCATAGCAACCTGTTTACCTATACGAAATATTTAATGACAAAAATATATTTAAAGGCACACTTGAAAAGGAACGATTGCATTGATTTTACAAAGTTAATTGAAGTCTCAGATTGTTAATATTAAACATTGTAAAATATTTATTTTAAAAGAGTAAGCATGGAGTTTCTTGCCCACTCATACAAAACTCCATTCCATTTCGAAATTTATTGACGGTAGACGAATTGAGTGTTGAAATATTTTTTGAATTTCATAATTAAATTGTAATATTAGTATTATTAGTTACTTAATACTACTTAGATTTATTGTTTTTAAGTATGTACAATATTTACAAGAATAATAAAATAGAAAACCTAAAGTATTAAACTAAAAACAGAAAACAAAAACCTAACACAATAAAGCATCATAAAATTCGTCCACATCGCCGTCAACTGGAAATGTACCCAAGAGACTGGCAGCATTGCCACGTTGGATGGCAATGCTTAATCTCTGACCAAGGTAAAAACCAGCTCTTGAGTCACGGGAAGTGTCAACCAACCTTTTGGATATTTCCTTAAAAAGAAGATGTGCACTCGGACCCGTGGGTTTCAACCCCAAACGGCTCGAAAATAACGTTCGAACCAAGGTTACTATACTTTCGCCGTTTGAGGTGTTCTGCAGCCGCAGCAGCAGCACCAGCACGGGATGCTGAACTAGGAAGATGGGATGGCGCAAGAGTATCGACGCACGTAGCGTCCCACACTAAAGGCCTACCCAACTTCCAAGGAAATAGAGACATGCCGTCCGGTCTCTTGCCATCGTCGCGTGCCAAGCCATTGGGTTCTAAGACAGCCGAAACGCCGACGGCGACGAGAGCACGTCGAATGATGTCATTAATATTCGCGTGCCGCGCTATGCGACCCGCACTCCGGCTGCACGACAGGCCATGGTGTCCAAGGCTGTTAACAGCTTCCCCACAGCGACAGCGATGAGGAGAACAGCAGGAAGCTCCTAAACGTAGCGATGCAGCGAGACGAAAAGTAGTGTCGTCAAACATAGTACTTACTTAATTAATTTATCTATCTTTATATTTAATAATGTACTCAGCATCTCTGGTGTATTGTGTACTTTTGCATGCCTTTTGGTCAAATATGGCTGTTGCTGATTATATTTTTTTATGTCACCTTATCTTGTACCTATATTTGGAAAATAAAATAACTTATATCTTAACTTTTGTGAAGGGTACCTATCTAGATTGCATTATTTTTCTTATGAATGACGTTTAATGGGCCTTATAACGGTCTATTTGCAATAAATAATTTAACCATGACATCAGAAGATGACTTTAAAATTAAATCTGGGGGCTCGGCAGTGCCCCCGCCAAGACGAGTCAAGCGAAGCGCAAGGGCACTACCCACCTTTTCTGGAAGCGCGTCACTGTTTTTGAGCGCACATAACTTGGGTTTGGATTATGCCAAATAAACGAAATTCTCGGGATATGATATCAATAGTAGATTTATTAAATATACAAAGTTTCAATTGCATAGCTCTTATACTTTAGATTTTATTGATATCTAAAAAAGCCCGATTTCGTCACTGACTCACTCACTGATGGTCATCAAAATTCTGGGATACTTCCTGAAGTCCTAGACAGCTGAAATTTGGTATGTAAGCTAGTATTACTACACAAACAACAAAAAAAATCTTAATCTAGAAAAAATTAACAAAGTAACAAAAAAATTGTCTTAAACAGGCAACTTACAAAAAGAAGTGAAATTCCACCAAAAACATTTTCATATAGAATGTTGCCAAGACGAGAGCAAATGGCTTGCGCTGTCAAAAAATTATCAGATCTCTACCTATAATCTCTACTTTACTTGCCCTAACTTCACAAACTCTACACCTTAGTCAAAATATGTTATGTGGCTTGGCTGTTTCGTTACCGCAGGAACAGGAACTATTGTTTATCAGAAAAGTAATGAACAGTGAATACATTTTTCACCTTACGCCCATGTAACGGTAGCGAAACGGCCAAGCTACATACATATTTTTACTAAGGAGTAGAGTTTGATAAGTTAGGGCAAGTAAAGTAGAGATTATAGGTAGAGATCTGACCAGTTTTTGACAGTGCGAGCCATTTGCTCTCGTCTTGGCAATATTCTACATGAAAATGTTTTAGGTGGGATTATGTTCTCCTCAAAAGTTGAAAAAAAAAAATGAAAATATTTATGATGCAGATTAAAAATGAAAGGTTGATACTAACATTGTCAAAATCATATCGATAATATCTTGTAATCACAATTGACAACAAAGTTACGTCACTCACACACTCTCCACTCATTATAATTTAATAGAAAATTAACAACAATAACAAAAAAATGGCTGACTGACAGAAATTGACAGAATTTTAATAAAACAATATTTGAAAATGGCGGGCTAAATGACAACAGACGGCTTTAAACAATTAATATGTACTAGTCTATTAATGGTACTGATTGCAAAAGATTATCTAGGTAACTAGGTGACGGTTTAAAAATAAACTTTTGAGTCTGAAATGACGTTGAATGATCACTATAAGAATCTGTAAGTACCCATCTGAATTCAAACTCAAAACTATTTATTTAAAATAAACCATTTACAGGCACTTTTGAATTTGTCAAGGAGTCCTTCTGTCAAAAAGTTGAAGCTAGTTGCTCGTTTCAATCTGTACTTAAGTTTCTATGGAGAAGAACGAGCAAGAAACTCCATGAACACTCTTTTATAATCAATAGAATATGTTTTCCTCTAGGGAGAAAATTATGTTTTGTTCAGTTTTAATTTGAAAAAATTGCTGAAATATTTTCAGTCCTGAAATAACGGTTTGAATAGAAAATCGTGAAATCATTTTGTGATGAAAACTACGAATTCGTGTTAATTTTACAAACACCTAACAATATGACAAATTCAATGATATAAAGAGAAATATACCTACAATTTTAAAATAATTTAATTAATTTAAAAAACCAATCTAATGTAGGTAGTACAATATTCACGCATAAATACTTAAGTATTTTGTTTTTTATTTGTATAGTCATACATAATCCACGCTTTAAAAAGCAACAAGTGATGGTATTTTTTTAAACACCAAACAATGACACAACGAAACAAAAAAAAATATTAAAAATAAAACTTACTGATCTTTATAAAGTAAATAAAACCTCATGTTTTCAACAAAAATAAACTATCTAACTAAAAATAATCGATCGTTTTCGCGCCGTTATCGACTCCCGAATGAAAATCAAAAGCCAAATACAGATTTGAAACGTGTTTATATGTGAGACAAATAATGTGAAAGGACAATTGTCTATTTTTACGTGACATTAATGGCTAATTTAGTAGCTGTCAATACAAGTTTAATTAGAATTGGCAAAGTGATAATTATGAGCCAGCAGTGTTTAGAAAAAGTTCGTCGTAATCGTAAATCTTTATTTCTGGCACTGGATAACCTAAGTCCGGAAATCAATGACACTTCTTTACCATGCGAAAGTAACTGTGCTTTCACGATGAAACGGCTGAACCGATTTTGTTGAAATTTGGTATGAAAACGGCTTGAACCCTGGGTAAGGACATAGGCTATACTTTTTAATCCGCGACTTCGCCTGCATCCGCGATAACCGACATTCACGCGGACGAAGTCGCGGGCAAAAGCTAGTAACATTATAAATAGATTAATAGTAGGTATAGTATGGAAGTATGGATTACTTTTCATTCGCTTGTAATCTTTGCATGCCATAGTAATTACGGGAAGACACGTCTACACTCGGTCCACTGGTTTAATCGCTTTTTGACAGCTGCAACTAGCGAACAATATTTATGTTTTTTGTAAAAACTGATACGCATACCTGTATTATAATGTCTGTAAGAGGTCATAAATAAGATAATCCAACAAGATTAGGCAGTTATTTTATAACACATTTTAAAGTTAACTTAAGGTAATCGGGAATTATTTATTACATTATAAGGCAGCTGTCAAAAAACCAATAACCCAATGGACAGGGTATACATAGTTCCTGTAATACAGTGTACACTAGTCCCTTCAAAATGGTTGAGCTGAATGGTGTCGAACGCGTCATGTTCGTGAACGGGCGCTGTCAGTAGAGATTGGTCAGCTCTTATCTGCCATGGATTAGATGCCACTTTATCTTGCTTCTTTTTTGTGTTTTATATTGTTAGATTACCTTCATAGTTTTCACATATAGAAGCAACAAGAATCATGTAACCAGACTTTGTAAAAACTTTATTTAAAAGAGTGTCCGTGGAGTTTCTTGCTCGTTCTTCTCCATAGAGACCTACCTACGTTTTGGAACGAGCAACTAGCTTCAACTCTCTGACTAACTGACCGACTCCTTGACAATTCAAAAGTGCCTGTAAATGGTTTAATTGAAATAAATGCTTTGACTTTGACTTTGACTAGCGCTGGAGCTGGGGAATACATAAAAATGTTTTATAATTGATGTCAATAAAGATTATAAGAAGTGATTCCCACAAAGTGAGTCCCACCTAAAACATTTTCATGTAAAATGTTGCCAAGACGACAGCAAATGGTTTGCACTGTCAACAAAAAGTTATCAGATCTCTACCAATAATCTCTATTTTACTTGCCCTAACTCCACAAACTCTACTCTTTAGTTAAAATATGTACGTAGCTTTGAAGTTGGTGGCTTTGTTTTGTTTGTTGTTTTGTATTGCCACCGACTTCCGAAACTAAAGTCATGTGTGTTCTGTGCTAAAGTTATTTAGTATTAGTTTTTGAAGGCGGTTGTCTTTTTGTAAAAAAAAGGCTTTTATTATTATTTATATTAAGAAACGGCGACACGGTTAAACAGAGATTGAAAATCCTCCAAAGATTGTAGAAACTAAAACGTCAAATATGTTTTTTTTGGGATATTGTTGATTTTTCAAAAAACGCTGTATTACTTTCGATAAAATTTATGTGGAAACATTACAGAATAAACCCCCTAAAAAGAATTTTGCAAACCGTCTAAATATGGCGGAGTTATGCCCGACATATATGAAATTGTATGACAATCAAAATATTTAATAAATTACCGCCACAAATAAGAGTATTGCCCATTAATATATTTAGATATTTAGAAAACAATATTTACTTACCTGTTACCTGTAAGACAATTGTTTCTACTCAGTTACTGGAATTTTTAACCATCCATTTTGTCATTTTATTACCTGACAAAAATGTTGACATTTTATTTGAATGCACTTAGTAATATTAAACAAATGAAAATTGTGTATGCATATTGACTGTATTCGTGGTATTAACACATATTTTATTAATAATTACAATCATATTGACATTTCATTTAAAAGTGTATGTATTAAAAATTTTGTTTTTTGTTAAATTCAATTTTATATTTCGACACCGGCAACGGTAGTGGTGAAGCTAAATATATTAATTTTAAGATCTCAATACCATATACTTAGAAATAAATAATATTCTTATTTTTATTCTAAAAAAAATATATATATACATCCGAATTGTTAACCTCCTCCTTTTTGAAGTTGGTTAAAAAGGAACATGAGACTTTATACAATTTAGAATGTCTTACCGCAGCACTCCAACAGTAAGGCTGTGTCCTGACTCCTCAACTCTTCGGCTAGCTGTCTCCACCGTCATGTCGATCGCTTCCTCTCCATTTATAGTTAATATGGAGTCTCCATTCAGCAAGCCAGCACGCTTAGCTGGACTGTCTGGTTCTATCTGGAAATTGGAAAAGAATAAGCATTAAGTATAATCCGTACTATTCATCATCATCAGCCAAAAGACGTCCACTGTTGAACAAAGGCCTCCTCCATAGAACACTACAACCTGCCGCTTGCATCCACCGGTTACCCGCGACCTTGACAATGTCGTCGGTCCAACTGGTGGGAGGCCTACCAACGCTGCGTCTGCCGGTTCGTAGTCGCCACTCGAGAACTTTTCTTCCCCATCGGTTATCGATTCTTCGAGTGATGTGGCCCTCCCATTGCCACTTCAACTTGCATATTGATTATGAGAGCTATGTCGGTGCTATGAGCTGTACTATTATCATATTATAAATGCAAAAGTGAGTACTTTTATTTGTTGTTAGCCTGTTATGTCCCACTCCTGGGCAAAGGCCAACCTTCCATCTTTCCCGATCCTGGGCTTCATCCCACTAGTTTTGGAGGAATCCGTCTAGTTCATCCCGCTATCTCCTACGTGGCCTACCGCGACGCCGTCTTACTGTCTCAGAGCTCCAGTTCTGTGTCACCTGAACCCACAGTTCGTACGGCATACGGCAGACATGTCCTGCCCAGTCCCAAAAATAAAAAGTATTTGTGTATGTATATCAGCTGTCTGACACCCATAGTACAGGGTCTCCCTAGTTTGGGGTCAGATGGCCGTGTGTGAAAATCTCCCCACATATTATTATTATTATTATTTAGGTTGGGCAGCCTTATAGACTAAGCTTGGACTCCAAGTAAGGATATACATAATAATATATAATAATATAATTTAAAAAATACCCAAAACCACTAAATCCTCACTTCGTATCATCACCATGCACAACATTTGTTCAACGACTTTTCAAAATTCGAAACATTTTTTTTTTCATACAAAAAAATATAAACACACTTTACACTTTATTTTGCATAATATATTTTTTCTGACACAGCTGACGAAAGGCCTGCAATCAGCTGTGCCTGTACATTAGCCTACCTACTTACTACCTACATCATATTCGCTATCATACAAGGTGGGGACGACGATACGACAAAAAACTGGTAATACTAGTTCATAAGAATATTTTGAAACTATCAAATAAATCCTAAAAACGAAATTAAAAAAAAAACAGATAATACTAAAGAGCATATTAATGAAACCAAAATAAAACACCATTATGAAATATTGGTTTTCTAACTTGTGAGAAGAGTGGCAACTTGTGGCGTCATAATTTAATATTATTAAAACAATTACACCAAATTACCAAATCCTACCATGATGCTTTTTCGTGCTATTGCCATCGGGTGCACGCGCGTGTAATTTTTACAGACTTCAAATACGTTATTTACTTGAGGTCAAAGTCGTAGAACAAATGTTATTCAAAGTGATAATACGAAGTCCAGATTAATTTTTTTTATTCATTCATTTATTTCAGACATAGTCCATACATTATAATATCAAATCATTGAAAAGATTAAAATCATTAACAACAAATAAAATAATTACACATACACAAAATTACATCAATACAAGCAATACAAATCAATCATTAAACATTATACAATTAAATTAAATTCAATATAATGTAAATTAAAATAATAATAAAATAATACACAATGAAACAGTTTATAACAAAATTCAATTAATACACAATCACACACATGTCAAATAATACGAGGAGAAGCGCTAACATGAAGCTGCATCCACCTCTGTATCAGGGACAGGTCCCACCGCTCGGACAACACCCTCAGGAGGCCGTTCGAGCTGCTTCGTAGGCGACTTAACAGTGAAGCGCTCCGCTTCCTTATGAATTCCTTATGAATATAGATTAAGAGGTTTTGGGTATTTTTTCAATTTCCCTGTATTGTGGCCAAGATCAAATGTGCCAGTTTGCTTAAACCCAATCTTCCGGGTTCCAGGATCTCGAAGGTGTGATTGCACCATTCAAAGACCACCAGGCTCACGCAGCAGCTGCGAATTAAGCGCGCAAGTTGGGACGGAGAACCTCTGGAACTCACCACATCAGCTGCGGCGGTCTAAGGCCGTATCTACGTCAGAATCGTGCTCCCCTTTCGTAATTTGGCTCCTACCGGAATTGGCGGAAACAAGTGTTCTAGAACCAATATATTATGCTCCTTCGCTAGTACCTGTTTTATTATACTAACTGCTGACCCTCAGGGGTAACAGTGGTGGTTGGACGAATCGCCAATCCACCTTGAAGCGTCAATGCTCTTGCCTTCGTAGCTAAAACTGTTTGCATGCCTAAGGGCGGGTTGCTTTAACTATACATTACTGACCGGTAATATTAGGTCCTTACATATGAAATTGCCGATACTTAATACTGGCAACTTTGAAATCAAATATTTTGTGTTTGAATAGGAATTCCAAATTCAAAATTATTTCAAAATAAAGACCAAAGAATATTGTTCTAAAATTCGTGTTTCATTTGTTTTCACGTCATTTGTTTGGGCTTGAAAATTGCTATAGCAACAACAATGGAGAAATTAAAAATTCGCAGTATCTACGAATATGAGTTCCACCGTGGCACCAGTGCAGCAGAAACGGCTCGAAGGATTAACGACGTGTACGGGCCAAGCACCGCTAACGAACGAAAGGTGCGTTTTTAGTTTCAACGTTTCCGTTCTGGAAATTTAGATTTACAAAATGAGCCTCGTGGACGACCGGATACTCAAGTAAATAATGAAGAATTAAAGACGATAGTGGAAGAGGGTCCATCTCAAAACACTTCTGAATTAGCAGCAGCCTTTGGAGTAAGTGACAAAACAATCATTATCCATTTGCGTCAAATTGGAAAAGTAAAAAAGCTCGAAAAGTGGGTACCGTACGAATTGACTGAAGTACACCAACAAACACGCATCGGTTGCTGCGCTTCTTTGCTCCATCGTCACAATAATGAGGGAATTTTAAATCGTATTGTCACTTGTGATGAGAAGTGGATCGTGTACGATAATCGCAAGCGATCATCACAATGGCTTAACCCTGGAGAACCGGCAAAACCTTGCCCCAAGCGAAAACTGACCAAAAAGAAGATTTTAGTTAGTGTTTGGTGGTCCTGTGCTGGTGTCATCCACTACAACTTCTTGAGATCAGGTCAGACGATTACTGCAGACATGTATTGTCAACAGTTGCAAACAATGATGGAAAAGCTCACCATTAAACAACCGAGACTGGTCAATTGCTCTAGCCCATTGCTCCTTCAGGATAACGCTCGACCACATACTGCACATCAGACCGTCGCCAAGTTAGAGGAGCTGCGACTGGAAACTCTGCGTCACCCACCATACTCTCCAGATCTTGCCCCAACCGATTACCACTTATTCCGAAATTTGGACAACTTTTTACAAGGATAAAAATTCAATTCTGATGAGGCAGTTAAAACAGCCTTCAAGCAGTTCATCGATTCTCGCTCCTAGGATTTTTTTACCAAAGGGATCAATGAGCTCCCGATAAAATGGCGGAAGTGTATCGATAACAATGGTGCATACTTCGATTGACTAAATATATAATTTGTTTTAAAAAAAGTTGTTTTTAATTTTTTGATACCGAGCGGCAATTTCATATGTAAAGACCTAATAGTAAAAAATGGCGCTAACTACCGTCAAATAAAAAAAATGGGTTGTTTCACAAAATCGTACGTCCAAAAGTTGCTATTACCTTAACCGATGCTTCGTCCAACCGTCAACGTAATTTTGTGTTGTCAAACAGCTACGTCAAACATCAAAACTTTTTTGAAAAAAGAGAACGGCCTTCGAAAAAAAACTAAAAAGTGATAAATAACTTTAGCACAGAACACACATGACTTTAGTTTCGGAAGTCGGTGGCTTTGTTCTGTTTGTTGTTTTGTATTGCCATCGACTTCCGAAACTAAAGTCATGTGTGTTCTGTGTTAAAGTTATTTACCACTTTCTAGTGCCTTCTTCCATTAAGGAACGGCAACACAGTTAAAACAGAGATTGAAAGTCCTCCAAAGATGCAAAGATGGAGAAACGAAAACGAACATACGGGTCGAACTGAGAATCTCCTTTGTTATTAGTCGGTTAAAAATATTATGAAATATCTTTTTGAATAACATTGATTGACGGCTTTTTATGTCAAGAAACAACCCGTTACATTTAACGTACGTTAAATACACGAAACTCACGTCATTGTTACTTTTTAACCGTCCTTAAGTAACATTAACCGACTGTTTGAAACAACCCGTCCTTAGTTAAGGTAGTTAGACTTTTATTGGGTTGACAAATTTTGGTACATTTGAACCCAATTTTGGACGTTGTAGGTCCATAAGTATCTATCATTTACTGCTCTATACCTACCTAAATACGCACGGACCGGCACGAGACCGGTCAATGTGGCGACATTTTGGGGAAGGCCTATGTCCAGCAGTGGACGTCTTTCGGCTGCAATGATGATGATGATGATGAATATCATCTAAATATCAGTACTGTACAACTACTCCGGTTGTATTATCGGTAAATTGGTAAATTGTAAATGGCGACAGTAAGCGAAGGACATAGAGAAATCTGTTAATTTTAAAACTACGAATATTTTTTTCATTAAACGAAACGTGCGTAGGTTGTATTGTTACACATTGTTACACTGAGAAAAACGGATTAACACACTGTGTTGCCGGTTTCGTCCGACTAGTTTCGATGGCATACGAACTTTTTCAATGAGGTCCACAGGATGACACGCCGCCCGTCGCTTTCCTGTGGACTCTAGTGGGACGAACTCGGCTACATTCACAGTGAGTTAAAATGTTTTTCTCAGTCTATAACGAAAAATAAATTCAAAATCTAGCTGGTTCTAGTTAAGACATTCTACCGTAGTGTCTTGGTCATCATTCTTTTGGTCAAAGAGTCAATTGAAATTGAATTGAGGAACTCGTGACTAATTAACAGTCCTACGGATCGCTCAGGCACGGTTAAGCTATGCTTGCCGCGGTCAGACCGTGGATTGGTGACCATCTATTTCATTATTTCAGAAGTCCGAAAGTCTGACCTGTGGGCTAATTCACGTAACTAAAGAAGTGCTGTTGCAGTGCAGTTGCAGTTAAGTTTCGATCGAAACAACGCTTTTCGTATTCTCTACCGCTGTCAGGCATGCTCGCGTCAAGTTCGCGTCACGCGAGCGTTATAACGGTATTCTACTGTTGCGCCTCTTTGGTGCGAGCTTCGGAACGCAGCAGGATCCGTAATCTACTATTCGTTTGACGTCACAAAATGACAGTTAATAAGCACTAAAATCTGTACTGGGGTATTATTTTAAGGGTATAAATATAATGATCACCAAAAAATACTTTAGGATCTCAAGCTCCCTTACCAAAAAAATATACTAAATTATACCAAATGCTAAATGGTCACCAAATCTTAGTGTGCAAAATAACCAAAATCTTTTTGACCCCCCTGGGGCGGATCCGACATGGTTAGGTTAGGTTAGAAACTGTGACCCAAATCGCTTTTTACAGTCAAACTCATACATTTCTACAATACTTTAGGAAACACCATTTTGGTGACCATTTACTATTTTTGGTTTTATTTTATTTACTAATATTGGTGATCATTCTGGAGGTTCGTTAAACATAAGCCTTATTTTAATATTATAATAACGTCATATTCATTGAAATGTAATCGATCGATATTTTTTCTCGTGGCTACACCATAAGTAAGTTTAGTATAGTTTGGTTGTCGTACAGTTGACGTGCAGTTCACGCGCACCTTACGCGCAGTTCAAATACAAGAATACCGTTTATCACTCAAACTTGAACTTAACTACAACTGCACTACAACTTCATCGGCGCGTAAAAGCTTTTTACAAAAAAGACAACCGCCTTCAAAAACTAAAAAGTGAAAAATAATTTTAGCAAAGGAGGAGGTTATCAATTCGTCTGTTTTTTTTTTCCGCTTTTTAGTACCTCCTTCTCATCCAAATCTATTAAGAAGAGATTGAAAGTAAACTACTACAAAGATTGACGAAATTAAAACGTCGTCTATGTAAATTTTTTGGGTATTTGTTGATTTTTCAAAAACCACCCCTGAAGCATACCCTATCTATAAAAAAAAGAATTTTCAAAATCGATTTACGTTTGCCGTAGAAATCGCGTAACAAATCGCGCACATACTTAATGCAAATTTAAGACTTATACGGTTTCCTCATGGATGCCATTGTCAGAACTGGACCAAATTAAAATGGGACCACACGGGAAGCACTAGCTTTCAAATAAAAAAAGAATCATCAAAATCGGTTCACCCAGTCCAAAGAAATCAGGTAACAAACATAAAAAAAAAATACAGACGAATTGATAACCTCCTCCTTTTTTGAACTCGGTTGAAAATTACATGAATTAGCCCTCAGGCTTATCAAAGCGTATCGTGTTACCCAGTAACTAGGTTGTGGAGGTCCGATAGGCAGTCGCTCCATGTAAAACACTGATATTCAGCTGCATCCGGTAGACTGGTATCCGACCCCAACATAGAGTTGGGAAAAAGCTAAACAGATGACGCGTCTTTTGTTTTTTTTAATTCTCTATTCTATTTTCAGATTAATTAGAGACGAAATACTAATAGAATTGAGTATATCATTAGCTAATTACATTGATCGGTTACGAAATGGACGCAAGGGCACGTGGTGAGGTGCCAACAAATAACGTATCGACGTGTGTCAATGTATTTTGGTCCCAATGTCAATCTACATGCAAGTCATAGATGATTAATTTTGTTTTATTTAATTCACAGCAATGGCCCAGTAGTTAAGACGCCCGTTTCTCATGTCATGAGATACCAACATTAATGGGTCAAATCTCAGATTACGAAACAAAAGGCAGATAGACCGAGCGAAACACTGAGAGTGAAGCCACCAAAGCAAATACAAATTAAAAAACGAATACCTACAATTCGCTTCGTGCTGTACTGACACGAGTCAGTATAGCACGAAACGCCACATCGTTAAACAAAACAAATAAAAAAGCAAATAGAAATTCAAAAGCAAATACAATCTCGAGATTGTAGGTATTCGCTTATGTATTTGTATTTGCTTTTTAAGCTTCACTCTCACTGTTCCGCACGATCTATCTGCTTTTTGTTTCATAATCTGAGGGTCAAATGCTCTAACATTGCCTACATGGTCAACATTGCCTTCATTCTGAAAAGTTATATTATTGCCGCTGTAAAATGTTTTCTTGCTATATAGTAGCCGATTGCTTTTAGTAATACCATACACAGCAAAAACATTTCTCAGCGGCAATAATTTAACTTTTTATAATGTAGGCAATGTTGAGCATGTAGGCAATTTTACAGCATTTGACCGGTACATTTTGCATACCAAGGTTAGGTCCTAGTATGAGGCAACCCATACTACGAATTTCTCCTAAGTCATGTGTGCGTTTACAAACATATAAACTCACATACACAAACAGCCAGACCCGAAACAACTATATGTAGGCCATACAAATATTTGTTCCGTGCGGGAACGGAACCCGCGTCACGCAGTGCAGCAGTCGATCGGTCAACCACTGCGCCAAACGTGTCGTGGAACTCTATACGACTATGTACCTACTTATGCTGTATTTTCTTAACTTGTCATACTTTGTATTCATACTCCTCAGACTCCTCCTCTTTGTATTCGCTTTTGAATTTGTATTTGCTTCTTTGGCTTCACACTCAGTGTTCCGCGCGGTCTATCTGCCTTTTGTTTCATAATCTAATGTGGTAGTTTTTAGGCTAGGGACATCGTATTCACGTGTAACATAAACAAACCAAAATATCATAAAAAAAATATTTGAAAGGTTAAGTTGTATGGAGTTTCTTGCCCATTCATCACCATACTAAACTACTTTTTGGAAGTGATATTTTCGAAACTAAAGTAAAGAATGTTCTGTGGTCACTTTTAATTATTGATGGCAGTTGCTTTTTTTTGAAGTTTTTTTTTCCGCTTTTTAGTATCGCCTAAACATCCAAATACATTAAGAAACGGCGACACAGTTAAAACAGAGATTGAAAGTCCTCCAAAGATTGAAGATATTACTAAAACGTGATAATCTATGTATTTTTTTTGTTTTTGATGATTTTCTTAAAAAAGCGCTATATGGGACTATTTCGGAATAAACACCTTTCGAAAAAAAAAAAATAATTTTGCAAATCCTTATTCTCCTTCTTATCTTTAATATATAGTATATGACGGAGTTATGCCCGAACATAAGCTCCAAAGTCTTGAGCATCGACGCCGAGTTGCTGGCCTGTCGGTTTTCTATCGGTTGCATTTTGGGGAGTGTGCGACGGAATTGCATACCTAATTTAATTCCGCCGAGCCCGTTCCATCATCGGACCACAAGACGTACGGCGATGCGCCAGCGGTACATGGTGGACATCCCACCCACACGCACGAAACGTTTTGGGAATACATTCATTGTGCGTACTGCTAAGGAGTGGAATTCCCTGCCTGAGTCTGTGTTTCCTGATAGCTACAACCTGGGAGTCTTTAAGGCAAGAGTGAATAGGTTACTTCTAGGCAAGCGTGCTCCATCTTAGACCGCATCATCGCTTCCCATCAGGTGAGATAGTGGTCAAACGTATGCCTATCAACAGATAAAAAAAAAAAAAGTACAAAAGAAAATAAAAAAATTACAAACATCCGAATTGATAACCTCCTCCTTTTTGAAGTATAAATAAATGATTTGATTTTGACTTCGTTGGTCTGATACTAAGTACCAATGTGACTGTTTTCAATTCATAGGAATTTTCTTGGACATCGGTGAAGAAAAACATCATGAAGAAACTTGGACTTATAATGATAGTATCCTAAAGTCCGCGTTTCCAGGGGGCCAAGTCTGCTATTCTTATAACTTCGTCATTCCAACACGATCCCAATGTCTTTTTTCCTAAAAGTTCGTAATCTGCTAAATCCTTAATGGTCGATCATTGGTCGGTCGAATTAAAAGCAATGGCTGCACAATGACGTTCTAATGGTAGGTCACTGAGCAAAGGAACTGTCAAAATGTTGGCAGATTAATTACCATAAGTCTTTGTACGAGATTACCATTCTATATCATTTCTTTCAATGGCGTGTCAGTGGTTGACCATTGGAAAGTCATAGTAACGTCATTATATTAGTAGATTACCAAACTTGTCAAAATCAACAATTATGAAATCAATGATAGACCATTCTGACACTATTGTAATAGCCGACTTGAGGCCCAGCCCACACGTCGCAAGATGAGTTCGTTATGAAGACATTAAGAAAGAATCATGGCGAGATCCATACATTCATTATATGAAAAAAAAAATACATTTAGAGGCATTAAAATATTTTCCAATGTGTGAAAACGGATTTTTTTTTAAGAGACTTCTCTTAAAAAAAAAATCCGTTTTTACAAAAAAGACAACCGCCTTCAAATACTAAACCTTGAAACTAACTATATCATAGTAGAATGATAGAATTTAACACACACATGACTATTAAGTTTCGGAAGTCGGTGGCTTTGATCTGTTTGTTATATTGCATTGCAACCGTCATTGTTTTGTGGTTTTTTTGACGTGACAACGTCTTATAATTCGATAGAGCCGGCTGCACGCTACCATACCACGTACCATAACGCCGCTCTGAGGCGTTCCATGTAAGGCTTGAAGTGCAAGCGAGAGCGCGGAATGAGCGACAAAGAAGCACAATCGGCATGATTCTTTCGCGTTGTCACGTTCAACTATCGTCAGTAAACCGACTTTACAGACAACCAATTTTTTTTAAGTGCTTAGTAATTTCGATAAAATTTGTATGGGACTATCTCTCAGACGTACCCTATCCATAGAAAAAAGAATTGTCAAAATCGATTTACATTTTTTTTTTCAAATTCTTGCTTTTGGCCGCAAATCGCCTGATCTTAAGTGATGATGCAGCCTAAGTTGGAACACGCTTGCCTAAAATGAACCGGTTCACTCGTGCCTTGAAGAT
Organism: Charanyca ferruginea; assembly: GCA_947361185.1. NCBI lineage: Eukaryota > Metazoa > Arthropoda > Insecta > Lepidoptera > Noctuidae > Charanyca > Charanyca ferruginea. The sequence goes on along the minus strand of OX376081.1, from coordinate 2,045,685 downwards.
ACCCAGATTAGATGTATCGGGGAATAGAGAGGCGGGCAGTGAATTCCACAGTCTGGCAGTTCGCGCAATAAATGTGAAAGCAAAGCGATTGGAAAAATTGCCGAAGAAATCGTTTAACAAACATTTAAAAAAAACATCGTACAGTCGAATTGAGAACCACTCCTTTTTTGGAGTAAGAATAAGAGTATGGGGTTTTTAGTTACCTTCTCAATAGTCAGGGGCATCTCGTCATCAGCTCCTCCGAAGATCTCGAAGCCCCAAGGCTCATCGACGTCACGAGATAAACGGACATCTAACGCCATCTAGTGGACAAGAAAATAAACATATAGGTAGGTATTCTAAACTGGTAAATAAACAATAATACCTAGTAACTGGTAACATATTTAATGCCGGAATGAGTGTGGTGCTGCCGGCCGCGAATAGCACCACCCCATGTCTACCCGTGGGTGTCGTAGAAGGCGACAGAGGGATATTGACCAGAGGATGGGCAGCAGCGTCCTTCTGAGTACCGTAACACCTTCTGCGATCGCCAACATGCATCGGCCAAGCATGGCGATTACGGCTGAACCTTGGGGGAGACCTATGCCCAGCAGTGGGCGTCTAAAAGTTGACATGGTGATGATTATTCATATTTAACCTCATTCAGCTCGTCGCTAATTCTAAAACCGTACAGATCGATCGGTCAAAGGTTACCTTTAACTGCCGGGTCAAAAACGTTGAAGGTAAAACCTCCACTAGTGTAGTTCACCGGTGACCTACATGGCGTTCAACGTGTTAAGCTACGCTAGTTGCGGTCGGTCTGTGGATGGATGACCATCCCTTTCATACCGAGTTCCCTCCGTGCCTCAAAAAGCATAAAGCCGTTGGTCCCGGCTGTCATACGTAGATCTTTGACAGTCGTTATGGGTAGTCAGAAGCCAGAAAAATCTAACAACCAGTCTTACCAAGGGGTATCGTGTTACCCAGTAACTGGGTTGTGGAGGTTAGATAGACAGTCGCTGCATGTAAAACCCTTTATAGGGTTCCGTACCAAATAAGCGGAACCCTTACAGAATCACTCGTGCGTCTGTGTGTCACAGCCAATTTGCTCCTAATCTACTGGACCAAATCAGGTGTTTCGTAGGATGGTGTAATCCAAACGCAGATGTGCAAAGTAAATTTATTTTTTTCAGGGTAATTTTCGGCAGACAAATGAGGAAATAAAAAAAAAGTTTTGCAAACTTTACTGTGTCGTATATATAAATGAAAGGGTTCGGTATGAGGATCTCAAATATATTTGTCAGATCAGTCAGGATTTAGTCCGTTAGATTCAGTCATCATGTGGGCAGAATATGGGTTTCGTGCAATGAAAACACACTGGGTATAGGGTACAATACAAGGCATTTATTAAAACCACAATTTATCACAAATTGATTTAAAACAAACTCGGTGTTAGGGACAATGAGTACCTACCTGAAAACTGCGTGAACATCGACACCCACGCAAGCAAGCATCCGTGACCCATCTGGTCACGTATTGGCCCGGTTGCATACGGTGTGCGAAGAAATCACATCGAAGTATCGGAAAAATGCAAAGTCTCTTAGGCCTACCACTACTTGCGCTATAGTAGAAAACTACCTAAGCAGGTCGGTTTCGATGGGCAAGCGTACTCGTTCCCTACTGCGGCGCCTACAACAAGAAGAACTACCTGAAGATCCGAAGAACTGAACGCTCAAGAACTGAGCCCCCTGAAGTAAGGCGGGACCCTACAGGACGTGAAGAGCAGGGGGTCAGTGGAAGCCTCAAGAACCGAAGAACGTCGCTAGTAACTTAGTCGTCGCACAGTGATATCGTCATATTAGTTTGAAAATAAATACGGCTTGGTGCCTTTCAACGTTCTCAAGCTTTCATTTGACCTCCAACTGTAGGCATCCCCCACAGTTGGATGGTCCTTCGCCAGCCGGATCAAGAAACAAGTCAGCCGCTCAAGACGCAAGTCAGCCGCTCAAGACGCAAGTCAGCCGCTCAAGACGCAAGTCAGCCGCTCAAGACGCAAGTCAGCCGCTCAAGACGCAAGTCAGCCGCTCAAGACGCAAGTCAGGTGCTGAAGACAGGCGCGCAAGAACTGTGTTCAAGAGAAAAGTGTCGTACACACATTTCTATCCTGTTTCTTTAAGCGGGTGGACCGCGGCTCCGTATCCCTACCACCTAACGGTGTCAAACGGTAGGGGTCGGAGTTAACGCCGATCAAGGCGGTGAGGTATCTTCGTGCAATACCTCCGGTTCACGAAGAGTGCCTTTTTCAAGGCGCGAACCGAAGCTGCACGCTACGCCGGTAAGGTCGTGTGTGGTACGGGGGCCGGTCTGTAGGCACTGCCGAAGGAGCCGGACATTCCCACCGGTTCCCGAGCGCCCCGTAGGACACACTGCCCTCTGCTGGGTAGGCCTGTAACCTGTCCGATCCTGCACACATCCATCCCTGGCGGAGCGTATCCCGGTCACGGGCCCTCCAAAAGGACTGTTAGGACCGTTAGGGCTGTTAGGGACGTCAAAGGTCGAAGATGACGCTGACTAGAAGCCAAGCAGCCACCGACACGAAGACAGCGAAGATTTATGAAGAACCCCCCGCGTCTCCGTCCGCACAACCGTCCGCGTCCGCGTCCGCATCCACGTCCGTACCCGCCGGAACAAAGCCGCGCGCGCGCCCCGACCCGAACGCCCGCGCGCCCACATTACCCGCACAGACAACGATGGATACAGATAGAACAAAGGTGGCGTTACCAGCCGCCGCAAACACCGCCGCAACAGCGTCTAATGTTGAACAAAATAGGAAAGAAAGAAGATCAAAAGCGGCGTCCGAACGATCGCATAGATCGGCCGCCAGCGTTATAGCCCGAATCAAGCAAGCCGAGCTCGATGCCCAGGAACGTCTAGCCGAGATTCAAAGGAGAGAACTGCAGATCGAAGCAGACCTGGTGAAGAAGCGACTAGCATTGGACATAGCCACTATTCAGGAAGAGACTGGCCACGGAAGTGTCAGTGCTCGCGAAGCCTCAGAAGTGGAACATCGAGTTACTGATTGGCTAAAGAACGCCCAGCATAAGGAACGCGAGCTACCCCCGACGACAACAGATCAAGATATGTCATCGGCTGTCCGCGCATCGGCCCTGTGCGAACCACGGGGGGAGCGTACCGACCGCGGGCCAGCGAGGGGGCTAGCAAGACGGCCGTCGCAACACTCTTTCTACCAATATGCGCCGCAGGAGGTACCGAAATGAGTTACTATAGAAACTCCACGACGAGCTAGGTCGCCCACCCCGACGCGATCAAAGGATAGAGGAATAGACAGACTAGCTGAAGCCATAGAACGAATGGCTCAGCGTCGCCCGCCGCCCAGGCAAGCACAAGAACTACCCTACTTCAGCGGCGTACCGAACGAATGGCTGCTATTCAGATCAGCAATACGGGACTCGACGAGATTGTATGGATTCTCGCCGGCCGAGAACCTAGCGCGACTTAGAATATGTTTGAAGGGAGAGGCGCGTGAAACGGTCTCCTCCCTACTATATACCGCTACGGATCCAGCAATTATTATGCGGACCCTTGAACAATGCTACGGTCGCCCCGAGATTATTATCGACAAAGCATTGGATGATATAAAAAAGCTACAGCGCCCCGGAGGGTCAGCTAGCGAACTGAACGCGTTCGCAATCAAGCTACAGAACATTGTTAGTGTACTATCAAGCATAGATGAGAGAGGGTACCTACAGAACCCTATGTTGGCACGTCAAGTACCTAATTGAAAAACTGAGTCCGCACATCAGAGCGAGATGGTGCGACTTCGCCGATCAATACGGAAGTACGAGTGAACCTGAGATCGTTACTCTGTCTCGCTTTCTCATGGGAGAAGCGGACCGCGCCGTGAGATATGCCTACTCTACTAATAGCAACGCGAATAGAGAACCAGCGCGGGCCACGACATCGGCCAAAGCAAGCAATGCGCCGGCGCGCCGCCAAAGCGAGCGGAGGCGAGATGCCGCTACGTACACAGCTACTGAAAACAAAGTATGTCTCTGTTGCGGGCTCGAACATAACACAACCGAATGTAAGAAACTGGAAGCGATGACTGTGCCTGAACGATGGGAATGGGCTAAGGAAGCACGCGTATGCGCTGTCTGAACAATCGTCATCGGCGAGCCAGTTGTAAAGCAAAGAAATGTGGAATTGACGAGTGTCGGCACCCACATCATAAGCTGTTGCACACTTTAGAACGGACCGCTAAGGAAAGCGCTCAACAAGAAAAAGCGATCGACGCGTCGGCTCACACAGTGACGTCAGTAGGCGCGGTATTATTGAAAGTGTGCCCGGTCACGATCCAGGGACCGAACGGATTGGAAGTTGACACTTACGCTCTACTTGATGAAGGTTCCACGATTACTCTGATCGACGAGGAAACCGCTAGAGCCGTGAACGCGCATGGAACGAAGCGCGCACTGCGATTGAACGGCCTGACGGCTACGCAGGAGGAACTTGACAGTGAGAGCGTAGATCTAGAGATACGGGGGTTACGAACGGGCCCCCATTCAATTAAGGCGCGAACCGTCAAAAGTCTCAACATTACAAGTCAAACAATCGCAGCAAGCTGTTTGAACTATGAACACCTGAAGCGACTGCCACAGAACGAGGTCTGCTATGCGAATGCAAGACCGCGCGTACTCATAGGCGCAGACAATTGGCACCTAATAGTATCGCGTAAACTCCTGATCGGAAAAAGAAACGAACCGGCCGCCTCGCTAACTCAGTTGGGATGGGTAGTGCACGGTACGGTGCCACGGACAATAGTGGCCAAAGAAAATCCGGAAGATGGCGCCACTGTGCTCCATGTACGAGCGCCGGAACATCGCGCGCGAACCGACCGCGATGACGAACTAGATGAAATAATAAAGGCGCATTTTGCGATCGACGCCCTAGGAATAGCAAAGGGTTGCAAACCCGTGCAGGAAGACGAGCGCGCGAAGGAAATATTCAATAAAACAGCGCGACTCGTAAATGGGCGCTATGAAGTAGGTTTGCCTTGGCGAACGGAAGACACTCGCTTGCCGCCTAGCTACGATATGGCGGTACGGAGGCTACGATCTATAGAACGAAAGATGGATCGAGATTCAGAGTTTCGTCAAGCATACACGACGCAGATGAACAATCTATTTGAAAAGGGTTACGCAACCCCCGTCGAAGATAATGATCCCAGAACTATAGAATGGTACCTACCGCATTTTGCGGTCACAAACCCGAATAAACCAGGGAAGGTACGCCTTGTGTTCGACGCCGCGGCAGTCACGAACGGATGCTGTCTCAACGACGAGCTGTTGGCCGGACCGGATATGCTCAGAACGCTTCACGGTATATTATTCAGATTCAGAGAGAAACCAGTCGCAATAACGGCGGACATACGTGAAATGTTTCTACGGATTAATATTCGACCCGAGGATCGAGCAGCGCAGCGTTTCTTATGGCGTGACAGTGAACGAAGAAACCCGCCGCGAAGATACGAGATGAATTCCATGATATTCGGGGCTCGGAGTTCCCCCTTTTTAGCACACAGCGTTAGAAACAGGAATGCGGAGGAATGCAAGAATACCTACCCGAGCGCCCTCTGTCCGATCACGATGAATCATTACATAGATGACTGGGTGGATAGTTTTGATACAGAGGAGAGCGCCGCGTTAACAATGAACGAGGTACAGTGTGTGCATAAGCGAGCCGGCTTCGAGCTCGCCGGGTGGAATTCGAATCGCGCGCACTTGCTCGACCATATTAGGGAAGAGGACAAGTCGAAAACCCCGAAAGAGTTAGGCGCAAATGCACACCCCTACGGCAAGACGCTAGGGATGGTGTGGTTGCCAGAGACCGACGAGTTTGCATTCAACACGGATATGCCTCGCGTACCGAGCGACATACGCTGTGGGCAAAGGACGCCTACGAAGCGTGAAATGTTAGGGGCAGTAATGTCAATCTTTGACCCGCTGGGTTTACTCAGTCCGTATACGATTACGGCGAAGATCTCTCTGCAGGAGCTATGGCGAAGACAGGTCGGTTGGGACGAGCAGCTACCCGCCGACGAAGCTATCGCGTTTCTCCAATGGATAAATGGTCTGACGAGCGTGGCGGGCCTGCGCGTCCCCCGACACTACGCGGATCACATGTATGTGGAGAGATCACTGCATGTATTCACTGACGCAAGTGAACAAGCTTACGCCGCCGCTGCATACTGGCGTTGTAGAACGAGCGACGGAGAGATAAGAGTGGTATTGGTCGCAGGAAAAGCGAAAGTTGCACCAATGAAAGCGCAGAGTATACCGCGCATGGAACTACAAGCGTGTCTTATAGGCAGTCGACTCGCTGCGGACATAATAAAAGAACATAGATGGACCGCCGAAGTAACCTACTGGAGCGACTCAAAGACCGCGTTACATTGGATACGTAACGACTCTGCCAGATACACGCCCTACGTTGCACATCGGCTGAGCGAGATAGCCGAGCTCACCCCCGCTGAACGATGGCGCTGGGTGCCGACCGCACACAACGTGGCAGACGACGCGACCAGAGGCAACAGAACGCGTCTCTCGCAGAACGATCGATGGTTTAGCGGCCCCGCGTTCCTCAGAGAGCCAGAGGAAGCTTGGCCGACAGAGATACAGCAACAGAACGAAGAAGAAACAGAAGTGTCAGCCCACGTAACGGCTAACGAGAGCGCGATCGACATGACGCGTTTTTCATCATATAGAAGGATGTTGCGCGCCGTAGCCTACGTGCACCTATTTGTAGACAAGTGTAGGAAACGCGCCACTACCTTAGAGCTGAAGCACATAGAAGAAGCCGAACTAACGCTTATTCGTGAGGCGCAGCGCGCTAGCTTCCCGCAAGAAGTCGAACGGCTTACGTTGGGAAGGAACCTGGAACGATCGAGCCGACTAATCAAGCTCGACCCGATATATGATTCCGATCGAATCATACGTTTAAATGGGCGCATTAACGCCGCGAACGTACCTGACTGCAGGAAGAGACCGCCCATATTAGACGGCAAGCACCCGCTCGCGCGCCTAATCATAAGTCACGAGCATGTCACGAACGGACACGCAGGTCGCGAGCACGTTGTGAACAACATACGACAACGCTACTGGGTACTACGACTACGAACCACGGTACGCGCGATACTGAGCGAGTGCGTCACGTGTAAACTTAATAGAACTGCGCCGCCGACGCCAGTCAAAGGAGACCTCCCGAGCGAGCGACTCGACGCATACTCGCGGCCCTTTACGCGATGCGGAGTGGATTGTTTCGGGCCCATGATGGTGGCCATAGGAAGGCGCAGAGAGAAACGATGGGGACTGCTGTTCACCTGTCTCGTCACCAGAGCGGTGCACGTTGAATTATTAGCCGGGTTAAGCACAGACTCAGCTATAATGGCTATGCGTAGAATGGCCGCCCGCCGCGGATGGCCTAAGTCAATAATGTCCGACAACGGCACGAACTTCCGCGGCGCTGACGTCGAAATACGAAAAGCATATGAAGAGTGGTCGCATGAGTTGAAAGACTACGCACTAACAAAAGGAGTGGAGTGGCGTTTCATTGCGCCCGGAGCGCCTAATCAAGGCGGGGCGTGGGAGAGATTAATAAGAAGCGTGAAGAGCGCCCTCGCGGTCGTGCTGAAGGAACGCGCGCCGCGGGAAGAAGTTTTGAACACCGTTATGACGGAAGTAGAGTACACGATAAACTCGAGGCCGTTAACTCACGTATCAGTGAGCCCGGACGATGATGAAGCATTAACACCGAATCATTTTTTACTAGGGTCGGCAGGAGGGCTGCCGGTCACTGGAACTTGTGACGTAGGCGATAAGCGCGCGTGGAGGGCTGCGCAAGCGTTGGCAGACCGTTTCTGGGCAAGGTGGGTGAATGAATACCTACCAACGTTAACCCCGCGCGGTGACGTCAGGAAGAACGTAGAACAAATACGAACGGGCGACGTCGTTATTATAGCCGACGGCTTATTACCTCGTAACGTGTGGCCGCGGGGCCAAGTCGTGCGCGCGGCGCCGGGGCCGGACGGGGTAGTGCGGAACGTGGACGTGCGGACTCGCGGGGGTGTCTACAAGCGGCCTGTAAGAAGACTCATCGTCCTGGACCGAGAGAAAGGGGCTCGCAGCGCTACGCCGGGGGGAGGCTGTTAGGGACAATGAGTACCTACCTGAAAACTGCGTGAACATCGACACCCACGCAAGCAAGCATCCGTGACCCATCTGGTCACGTATTGGCCCGGTTGCATACGGTGTGCGAAGAAATCACATCGAAGTATCGGAAAAATGCAAAGTCTCTTAGGCCTACCACTACTTGCGCTATAGTAGAAAACTACCTAAGCAGGTCGGTTTCGATGGGCAAGCGTACTCGTTCCCTACTGCGGCGCCTACAACAAGAAGAACTACCTGAAGATCCGAAGAACTGAACGCTCAAGAACTGAGCCCCCTGAAGTAAGGCGGGACCCTACAGGACGTGAAGAGCAGGGGGTCAGTGGAAGCCTCAAGAACCGAAGAACGTCGCTAGTAACTTAGTCGTCGCACAGTGATATCGTCATATTAGTTTGAAAATAAATACGGCTTGGTGCCTTTCAACGTTCTCAAGCTTTCATTTGACCTCCAACTGTAGGCATCCCCCACACTCGGCTTAAAATAAACATTTTCAAAGGTATCGGCACTGGTCTACACTTTAACACAACGAATCGTACTTGTACAGTTTCGGGACGTATTAGCTCCGTTGCGATCAGACACTGAATTCTGAAATTCAGAATTCAGTGTCTTGACATTTAGAATCTGAATGTCCTGCTCGCTGTGGGCTGAAAACATCACGACTCTGTAGATGCGCGCCAAAATGGTGGTGGTTGATCACGTGTTCTCAATAATGGCGCGCTTGCGATCCGTTTCACCATAGACTATTTATTGTCTTTGCGTTTCACGTTCATACTATTGACCGGATACGACATATTTTTGTTATTATTGTAAGATTGATTTTATTCATGAAAGAAGACGAAAATTGAGTTGTTGAGATTGTCCATTGCTTGTAGATTACAGAAAAACCTATAAGAATTATATCAATTGAAAATAAAGATTTAAGAAAAACATTTGACTTTGGCATTGTACGGAACGCTCTCCACGCGAGTTCAACTCGCACTAGGCCGGTTTTAGACTGGAAGTCGATCCCAACATAGGAACGAATTTACTAAGAGGAAAGATTTGTATATTTGTATGTTTGTAACGAATTGACTCAAAAACTACTAGTCCGATTTCAAAATTCTTTCACCATTACAATGCTTCATTATCCCTGAGTAACATAGGCTATATTTGTCAATTGAAAAAATTAAAGATCCTTGGGAAAATTCATGCGGACAGAGTCGCGGACAAAGTGCCAGTTATATTTATAAACTTATAACTTAGTGCTGAACTCCTTTTTAAGGAAATTTCCAAAACGTTGGTTGACTCTTCCCGTGATCCAAGATCTGGTTTTTACCTTGGTCAGAGATTAAGCATTGCCATCCAACGTGGCAATGCTGCCAGTCTCTTGGGCACATTCCTTGGTGGAATTTTATGATGCCTTATTGTATTAGTTTATTTATTTTTATTTTTTTATAAGTTTAGGTTTTTTTTTTAATGTACGTGTAAATATTAAAACCATATAGGTATATCCGAAAACTAGTTCAACTGTAGGCCCAAAGAAGAAGAAGCGTTCGATTGCCTTCGGGCAAAATATTATTGGTTATTTCCATTTCTATACTAATATTATATAGAGGTGAAATTTGTTTGTTTCTAAGTTTGTATGTAGGGTATAATCTCAAGAACAACTCATCTGATGGTAAATCTGAATAGGAAATTACTTAATCTCTGAGTGCTTAGCTAAGTATATCTTATCTTTACATAGTATACAACAAAGTCACTCTCGCTGTTTGTGTGTTTAGATGTTTTAAACTCCGCAACGGATTTTAATGCACTTTTAATCAATAGATAGAGTGATTCAAGAGGAAGGTTTATACGTATAGTTTGATCTACATTGCACCCGAGCGAAGCCGGGGCGAGTCGCTATATAGTAGGTACTAACACTGTTCATCAATAGATAGAGTGATTCAACTCACGCACGAAGGGTTCCGTGGTACCATTATGTATACAACATTAGACACTATAATTATAACCTTTTTTTTAATAGCGAGCAAGAAAACGGCAGAAAAATCACGTTTGTAGTATTTGTTGTTTTAGCGACTACAGAAATATATCATCTGTGAAAATTTTAAATCAAATCGTTTATTTGTGATACATGGGTTACATACAGGTGTTTATAACATAATTATATACTTAATAATGTTCATTCCAAGATCAGCCACTTGGGCATACAAATTATTAAAGAATATAATAAAAGAACAATGGCAGCCGCCCATACATTGTTTTAGTTGAGATTAAATTCCTACGTATTTAAATGAAAAAAATCTTATTTAACTCAGCGTCACCTTCTGAACTAGTTTGTGTAAGATTTTTTGTTCGAGAAGGCCGAGAATAATAGATATTTGGTCATGAACTTTTGTAGGTTATGTCTAGGGTAACTTTTATAATCCAAATTGACGAAGTAAAGGGGCAATATCGCAATAGTGTTTTCTTTACCTAGTTAATTCAGAATGAAATATCTTGTAAAAATATTGTATAAGGTTGGTAATCCCAGTTGTAATGCAACATGAACATCAATATCAACTAATCAACAGTTGTCAATAATATTATTTTTACTCTGTGTGTCACTGACAGATCTGTCTACGACTCTTGGTCAATTGCCAAGCTATTTGTTTTAGATTTTGGTTACTAGTCTTTTTGCCGGTCATCAATCGAAACTAATTTATTTATTTTACACCACAGTATTTTTACCTACCTGCAAAAAACACTTACACTTATAAATAAACTGTATTGTTAATTCAATTAGGTACCTCGTTTAATTGTAATAACAAACTGATTACAATACTTTTATGCTGTACTTGCTGTCACTTGGCAGAATAAATATAAAATGGCAACACAAAACTTTAATGAAAAAGTCAAAAAAGTTTTCATTTAATATAATTTTTTTATCCGGCCCTAACTGGTTAATGTGATACTTTGAAAAATCGTAGAAAAATTATGGAATTTCTTTCGTATATAGTCACTTTTAGACGCTCAAATTTAAGTCAGCTAAGATTTCTCCATTGTTCTTTATGAAATTCTAATGGTTTGATACAAATTCCATTGAAAATCCGTACTAATATTATAAATGTGAAAGTAACTCTGTCTGTTACGCTTTCACGATGAAATGGCTGAACCGATTTTAATGAAATTTGGCGTTAAGATAGCTTAAACCCTGGGGAAGGACATAGGCTACTCTTTAATCAGCAACTTTGTCTGCATCCACGATAACCGACATTCATGCGGACGAAGTCGCGGGCAAAGGCTAGTTTAATATAAATGCTTTATTTAACTGTCTACCTATCACGGTTCATGAGATATAGCTTAGTGACAGACCGCCAGACGGACAGTGGATTCTTAGTAATAGGGTCCCGTTATTACGCTTTGGGTACGTAACCCTAAAAAGAGACGCGTAAGAAAATAAAAGCGGACGAAGTCGCGTGCGTTTTGTAATGTGCGTCACTCTCTCGTGAATAAATGGCTTTTCTTTCTTTTCTTTTTTTCAAAGTACTCCTTCCTTTATACTTACTTTGAAACTCCGTACAAAAACCCAATAACACTTAACCCTAGTATCAAACCCAGGACCCCACGCTCTGCAATCGTACTTGCGTCTACGGGACCAACAGGGTCCTATGTACTAAGATATCAAGAAATAAAAAAACATTAATTACCTTGATACAAGTGCACTTCACCGCGGTTAAAAATTAACTGTACGGTTCTTTGGCAAGGTTTCCCGTTGACACCAATTTCTCTAGATATCTGGGTCTAGACCTAGATTACACCCGCACAACGTAGACCTAGAATAAAATTTGTCTGTACTGACGAACAAGATGTAAATACATCTACATACATTAGTATACCTACAGGTAAATAAAATACTAATATACTTTTTTATTTCGTATATATGCCATAATATTATAAATGCGAAAGTAACTCTGTCTGTTACGCTTTCACGATGAAACGGCTGAACTGATTTTGATGAAATTTGTTATGAAAATAGCTTGAACCCTGGAAAAGCACATAGGGTACTTTTTAATCCGGGACTTCGTCTGCATCCGCGATAACCGACATTCACACGGACCAAAACGCGGTAAAAGCTCGTTATAAATGAAGAATATTTTTTTTATGATTTAATTACAAATGTATAGTTTTCAGACTTTTTCCTGTAATTTATAGTTTAAGACGATAATACTTGCCAAATTTCATAGTTCTAGGTCAACGGAAAGTACCCTATAAATTTTGATTCCCTTGAGTGTCGAAATGTACGATTTTTGCGACATAAACAGCCGTATCTTTTTTCACGTTAACTTAAAAGTTTGAAAATTTTTTCACAGCTTCAAGGGACCGTGGACCTAAGTATATGGTTTTAATTTCAACTCAATATTCTCTACGTGTTCCCGAGATAAAGGGTCTTGACAGACAGACGGACAGGCAGACGGACAGACAGACGGACAAACAGACTGAATGACAGACGGACAACAAAGTGATCCAATAAGGGTTCCGTTTTTAAATAAATCTATCTATACATATAATAAAACAGTAACAAAACTGTGTCTGAACATTGAAAATATAAAAAAAAAATTATTGAGGGGGGTTTAGGAACAGCAATAGAGCACGAATCAAAAAAAAAAATTCTGTCTGTTTGTCTGTTTGTTTGTACTCGCTAATCTTCGGAACTACTGGGCGGATTTGAATGATTTTTCTTTTGTTGTATAGGTATTAAGTCTGGGCAATATATAGGCTATAATTTATCTTGGAAACTTGAACACCTGATGCAGAACCGCAACAGACCAGCTAAACTATAAGAGATACAAAAATGGTACCATAGCAAAAATTGTTCTACGTGATGAGCATTTTCTGCTGAGAGAATAAATTTGAAGATCTGGAACTCCTGATGTGGAACTCCAAGAGCCCAGCTACACCATGACACATATATAAATGACGTCTTAGCAAAAGTTGTTCGGTCTGATGGGCATTTCCTGTTGACTTATAAAAATCGAAGATCAGAAACATCTGATGTGAAAATCAAAGCTATCACTAATTTCACTGTATCTTATAAAATAACATAAGGTGGGAGTACCTCCACGCGGTGAAGGCGGTAACAGTTTAGGACTGATTTTTGATGACGATGGTATATCATTGAAAATTTTACTCTACTGGCCAAAATTCCTCATTCATTTATTTTTTTTTTTTAATCGAATAAATATGCCTTCGGGCTTATGTTATTTGGGTGTTTTATTTCCTTTTCCATTTATCTTCGTGACACGGTAGCCTACCCGGTAACGCAGGGGAGCAGTCACTTAGATTTTAATTGATCAGGTATCTTCTTTACAATAAAACTATAACCATGCCTAGAAAGAGGTCAAATCTTTCCCAATGTTCCAAAGGAGCTAAAAGAGCGTCAGGAGAGACTTGATGCTGTTCGAGAACATCAGGCTGCAACTCGCTCCGTGGAAACCTCTTCAGATCGCGAAGCACGCCCGCGTTCTCAGCGTATTTGGGTAGTTCTTCGAAATTTGATTCTTCGACTGATCCATATGGGCAAAATTTAATTTCACTTTCAGCTTAGTAACACATGTTCTCATGAAAATAGGTATACCAAATAACATAGATTTGAATGAGGGACTCGTTTATAGAAAGTAGTTTTGAAGATATCGACGTTCGAATATTTTGTGCCCAGATGAATCAGAATGTATTACAGATGCATCAGAAACAGAAATAAAAATGAAAAACTGTATGTAGATAGGTAGGTTCTGTATTACGAAACGAATCATATTTTAACAACAACCATAATGTGTTTTTTTATGAAAACCATTATGAGTGATCATAATTATCACGAAAAAAATTGGTGAATTCAAGAATAATTATTGTAAAACCTTTTTGTAACTCCATTACATCATTGTATTATATGGGAAAGCGAGAATATTGCTATACCTATAACAGAAATTGTAACTATTGCTAATATTTGTAATAATGCAATAAACATAATTCTGTTGGGTAGGTACTAGCAAGTTATTATAATGGTACCTATATTGTAAATTATTAATCTACCGTTTATTTATTTTTTCGTGTACAACTCATTAGTCCTATTTATGATACTTATTTAACCCTTCATATACAAAAGATCACAGGAGTACTAACTTATTCTAATAATGGTACTTTTGACATCAGTCTTATTTAAGCAGTCTTAATTAGGTATTAATTGGAATTACCAATCACATTAGTGTATTTATTACTAACAATAAAGTAACAAAAACGAGATCAACTTTAATTAAATGGCATTTTGACAATATCTTCATTATTAACTTTTAAACACTTATTCTAAGTATGGTTAACTAATATTAGTAATATAGGAAATATTTCCTTGGCTCTTTACAAGGAACCGAGCTGCTTTCAATATCATCCTCTTGTTGGCAAGATCTTGAATTTTGGAAGAAGATGGAATAACTAATGACGTGAGACCCTTTTGTCCGTTTATTATAATAACACTTTTTAAACACAAAAATATCCTCATCGTCAGAATCTGAGGGATCATCCACGCTTTTCTGATAAACGGTCGATAAATCTCTGATGAATTTTGGAGATATAATTTTTTCGTTGATTGACAAAGTCTCCATCCAAAAGCTGTCATCATCGGGAAGGGCCAGGTCTTGTAGGGCTGTATCCGAATTAAATAATAATTATTTATTCTTAACTAAGACTGTTACATATCAAAAATGTCCTATTTAGAACAAGTTTATACTCCTGGGATTTTAGAATTAATCAAAAGTTATAGCTTAGTAAATATAATAGAACTACTGACTTGTACACGGTCAAAAATTGGACAAGGAGAATTACGCAACAAAATCGCTCATTTCGTGCCAAAGATGGGAGAAACCAATTTATTTTATGATTTATATGGGGGTTTTGACCATACGAATCAGGCACAGATGAATCAGGATTTTGCCTACAATCATGCATAACTCATGATACGTACAGACGTCATGATTGACATTTTTCTACACAAATCTATAACCCAAAAGCATCACATGAAACGCAGATTGAAGTTTAAAAACAAAAAAATAATTTTTAAAAAGTAGGCATTGTAATCAGAGTGCCACCTGAACCAAACACAGATGAATCAGATGTTTTCCTTCGTAACACCGGTATCTAAGCCAACAGCTACACGTCCGCCTTCTAGATGGTTCGTTGCAAGACTGGCTTCCCCCCGCGCGGGAAGCCAGACTCTCATTATTATTACCCGACCAAGTACGGTCAAGCGCAGCTTACGCCACATTAATCAGTATTATACGCCGGACACTTCTTATTTACTCATTTATAAACACACTAAGGTAGTTATAACTTTTACATATTTTTTTTATAAGAGTACAATTCATTTCCTTTCGATATAATCATAATTTATATTGATGTATCAAAGGGAAAATGCAACATCGACCATTTTGTTCCGAAAAATGGCAAACGGACGCGCTATATGAATCAGATTGTTCTTCTGATTCATATAGCGCGTCCGTTTGCCATTTTTCGGCCTTCAAATATTTTTATTGTATACCTAGACAGCAATTATTTAAATAATATAATTTGTACTAGTAAAGGATAAAGCTAAACTGTACAAAAAAAAATTACATACCGTTCTGTCAGATGGTTACAGAAATATACTCATAGAAATCGAAAATTTTGTCCCTGAAGAACTACCCATTTACGCATCTACATCCAGGTCTCTAGAGTATGAGTATACCAGTGAAGAGTATGATGCGCGACTGACCGCTGATCGTGAACGTCATACATTGTCTCGCGAGTCGGAGACGTTCACGGAAAGAGAATTGCGCTTGAGTTCTCAGCGTATCTACGCATCTGCTGCGGAACGTGATGCGCGACTGTCCGCTGATCGTGAGCGACATGCATTGTCTCGCGAATCGGAAACGTTTACCGATACAGAATCACGCTTGAGTTCTCAGCGTATTCGCACATCTACTAACAGGTCTTTTGAACCGAATGATGAACGTGATGCACGACTAACTGCTGATCGAGATTATCATACACTAGCGACCCGACCCAGCTTCGCATTGGCCTTTAGCCTTCCTCGGTAAATGGACTATCCAACACAAAAAGATTTTTTTAATTCGAACCAGTAGATCCTGAGATTAGCGCGGTTAACCAAACAAACAAACAAACTTTAGCTTTATAATATTATAGTATAGATTGTCCCGAACACGCACACAACAAAATATTCATAATCAGTTAGAAAGTTTGAATTCTGATCGACTTCGACATTCTCTGAACAGAATGTCGATATCATCTGAAGAATCGGATGTGTCTGAAGATATAGCCGTAGGTCATGGCGACCTTCCTTGGGTTGGTAAGAAACGGAGTTCATTTACGTATACTCCTATGATTGACTACGCCACATATTCCGCCATCGGAGGTATGATTCAAAATTGTACTTTTTGTACGTCTGGAATCATCTCGCGCATCCCGTTGTTTTCCCGTCCCCGGGCTGTTAGAATTCGACATCAGACGTTTCAGATCTTCGATTTTGCCGACCCCGTTGTCGCTGGCGTAAGCAACAAGATCCGCGTACGAAGTCGCGGGCAGAAGCTAGTAAGTAAATAAAATTAAAAGTGTCCAAGGGAGTTGCCAAGGAGGAGCAGGGAGATGCAGTAGCAGCACCCCCCTTATCTTTTCTTGGAATTGTGCATAAAAGACCTGTAAAATTTCAACATTATTTAAATGTAATAACTAAATTTCAAACACTCCTCCCCACACTAGTAAGCACAATGTTTCACGTGCGTGTTACATTGCGTGCTAACCTAGAAACATTGATATTTCACACCAAAAATTAAAGTAGTTTCTAATTAATTACATTTTCAATTTAATTTTTCAAATCGAGATGGCTGTATATTTCCCTAAATCGCGTTGGTTTCCGAAACTTTTCAAGCAAAATCATTATCAAAATATAAAAGAAAAATACAGTAAATGAAACGAATAATGCGTTTAATGATACTAGTCATGCTTTTCTCGATGTTTTATTTAATTTCTGGCAAAAATGTGAAAGCCTTAACCGATTCAATGGGGCAAGAAGTGATTGAAATTAAAACGCCTATCAAAGGTAACGTTGACTTTTATAACACAGGCTAGATAGAAGACTTATGGACGTGGGTAAAGAGGTGACCAACACCAACCATCGCGAATTTATCAAGATTCAGTTAATAAGAAGATTGTGAAGCTTTAAATTTTCATACAAAAAGCTGTTTATTTACAAAAAAGACAACCGCCTTCAAAATCTAAAAAGTGATAAATAACTTTAGCACATAACACTTATTTTTCGCTTTTTGGTACTTCCTTATCATCCAAATCCATTAAGAAACGGCAACACAGTCAAAACAGAGACTGAATGTATAAGGTTGGAGAACATTACAACATCATCCATGTATAGTTTATTGCTTTTTGTCGATTTTTTCAAAAAGTGCTCAATCAATTTCGATAAAATTTATATGGGACCACCATTGAGGCATACCCTATTCATCAAAAAAAGAATTTTCAAAATCGCTTTACATTTGCCGGAGAAATCGCGTAACAAAAAACATACAGACGAATTGAGAACCTCTTTCTTTTCGAAGTCGGTTGAAAATTAATAAATTTTTAATAATTTCTGGTGAACTATATTATCATTGAAAATACCTAGTTTCCATTCACATACATAGCAAAAAGAACAAGGGCCTTGCAACGGTTTAGGATAAGACAGGAAACGGTATCCTTCATACCGCAGGATACGCATAGTTTGTAGAGTTGAAACTATCGTCTGTTACAGAACTGCCAGTTGGGTTAGATGAGGAACCTTCTGCTGAAGACGACGATGATGAGAAGCAATCTTTGAAGGTGACCAGCAACAGTCCAATACCGGCCACCAAGAAAGACTCCAAGAAGACGACTACTGTAAGTTTTTCTCTTGTAAATATCAGAGATATTAAGGCCTACGCAGACCGGGACGGCATGGCAGGGGATTTTGCCGTCAGTCAGCGCACACTAGCCGCTTAGATACCGCGGCATTCCACCGCCTTGCCACGGCATGCCACGGCGTGCCGCGGCACGATAAAGCACGCCTCGGCAACTCCTGCTGCCCGATACACTTTTAGTCTTTAGTCTTTCCCCGCCTCACTCCGCGGTATGTCACAACGAGCGCCCGAGTCCTTGGCATGCCGTTGCCTGCCGCAGTACGCCACGCCATCCCACCACGGTAGCCCGTGGCGCGTCTTCCAGTGCCGTGCAATAAAATACCTTTTGATACCACGGCATCATTTTAAAACATATAGCAATTTATGTCGTATTTCTATACCAATACGTTTGAATGTCCCGGTCTGCGTAGGCCTTTATGGAGCTCGGTAAGCATAACTCACCATAATCATCATGTCAACTTTTGGACGACCACCGCTGGGCATAGTAGGTATACCCCAAGTACCCCTATTCAACCGTAATTGCCATGCTTGACCGATGCATGTTGGCGATCGCAGCAAGTGTTAGTTGGTACTTAGAAGGATGCTGCCGACCTCTGTCCCTTTCTACGACACCCACGGGTAGAAAAGGCCGGCACCACACGGCTTGAAGCATAACTAGAAACATTTATTTATTTTTAGTCTTTGTTATCCCACTTCAAGGCAAAGGTCTCGCTTTCTCCTTTCCAATCCTCTCTATCTAGAGGTCATCATCATCATTTCAGCCCAAAGACGTCCACTGCTGGACATAGGCCTCCCCAAGGGGGGGTTTTGCCATAATCGTCACGCTTGGCAGGCGGGTTGGCGATCGCAGTATGGTTGTTACAAAGGCACAGAGAACGCTGCTGCCCATTCTCTGGTAAGTCCCTTAGTCGCCTCTTACGACACCCACGGGAAGATATGGGATGGTGCTATTCTTTACGTCCGACACCATACGGACTATCTAGAGATAGTGTGGACCAATCCCTCCTGTAAGTGTCAAGATCATCCTGCCATCTTCGCTTAGGTCTACCATGATGTCGCTGGACGTTTTCTGGTACCCACATTGTGGTTGATTTAGCCCACGATCCTATCGAAATGCGGCTGAAATGGCCGGTCCACGCTTGGCTTCTTTTTGAGTGACGTCAGCATTTTGTGTGCTGGAGCGCGGCACCATGTTCGCATGCTGCGCTCCATCGCTCGCTGGCAAACCTCAAGTTTGTCCGTGGAGTTTCTTGCTCGTTCTTCTCCATAGCGACCTACCTACGTTTTGGAACGAGCAACTAGCTTCAACGTTCTAACTGACAGACTCCTTGACAATTCAAAAGTGCCTGTTAATGGTTTTGAAATTATTTAGAATGCTTTGACTTTGAACCTCTGCTGAACAATCAAAGACCAGGTTTGAGTGCCGTATGTACGGATATTCCTATCCTTAAAAAATAAAAAAACGTGTTTATTTCTCACCACAAGCCCAAAATACAAACAATATTATACAAACTACAAAAAACCAACAATTTCTGTTTGTGGGTTGCTGGTGCCTGTGGTAGGTAGTAAATACAGGTCACTAAGTTCCCACCTGTTTCTATTTATATAAAAGCATACCTATTTGATACTATAACAATGTAACAAGTTTTACACAATTAGTGAGCTTAAAAACCACTATTCTCGTGAGTAAATAACTCGCCCTTGATGTTTTCCGTAGCCGCAAGGAACATAATATAAAAGTTTTTATTTTTATTTTTATATTTGATTTGATTGAATGAAAGGTAAATTGCAGTTTACAATTTATGACGTATTAAAAAAAAACTACTTACTAGATCTCGTTCAAACCAATTTTCGGTGGAAGTTTACATGGCAATGTACATCATATATTTTTCAATGTAAAAATATATTACAAACCTCAATACCATTTTTGAAGACCTATCCATAGAACCCCACACGTATGGGTTTGATGAAAAAAAAAATTGTTTTTCAGTTTTGTTCTGAAATTGAGTTTCAGTTCAAGCACACCTCGGACACTCCATACAACACTCGCTAAATAATTACCTATTACTACTACAAAACCAAATGACGTTTGTACACGTGCAAAATGTATTGTTTTTTTTTTCTATTTTGTGTGAAAATCTTAATGCGGTTCACAGAATACATCTACTTACCAAGTTTCAACAGTATAGTTCTTATAGTTTCGGAAAAAGTGGCTGTGACATACGGACGGACAGACATGACGAATCCCTATGGGTTCCGTTTTTTGCCATTTGGCTACGGAACCCTAACAATGAAAAGGTAATAGAATGTATGTATGTATGGGAAAGTTTATTATAGACATTCGAAATAAAAAATTGCCGAATCCGTAATCGAATCTGATATTCAGAAAGTTTTAAATAATTTCGGATCCGAGACGCATTATGGCCGGCTTTCATCTTGCTGTGCCGACAATTTGTATATTTTTCTTTTACAATGAACAAAAGAGTTATATGAATAAATCTGGAGAAGAAAAGGGAATCCAAAGTGTGAAGAGTGATAATGAAAGGGAAGGAAGACAGTTATATCATGACGATTGACAGGACGGAAAGGAAGAAGAAAACATGTTGCGCCGATCACAAGTAACATGGGATAAGGGCAGGATGAAAATGGATACCATTTCCTGTTTATAAAAAAACCATTTATTTCAATAACATTATAGACTGAGAAAAACGGATTAACTCACTGTGTTGTCGGGTTCGTCCGACTAGTTTCGATGGCATACGGCCACCTTTCTCAAAGAGTTCCACAGTCCCGCCGCGTTCTTGCGGACACTGCGCGCGGACAACTGCGTGGGTGGCGAGGGTGGCGCGGGCGAGGGTAGAGGTGCCGGAAGAGTATCTTGCTTGAAACACATACACACTGAGCTGTTGGTCGATTCTGTAAAATTCAAACAACAACTCGCATCTCACATCGCTATTCACTCTCACTTCGCATAAGGCTCAAAATGACATTGATATATTTGACACTTTGAATCGGGTTTGAGCGCAAAATGAGCTTCGAAGTGACTGGGAAATTACCTTACAGAATGCCACTTCTTACGTCATCTCATACTTTATCTGTCAAAATCTCCCTGTCAATTTAGTTCAACTCGCTGACACGCTCGCAAAGGTGGCGCTAGTGTATTTTTTAATTATCAACCGAGTTTTTAGAATGCCAATCAAGAAACTCACAGTGGATTCAGATTCGAAGTTTAGAATGAGGACTTACAGAATCACACCCCAGAAGTGATGATATGGTCAGCTCAGTCAGTGTGTATGTGTTTTCCATCTATAATGTGTAACAATACTCACGTTTCGTTTATTGATAAAATATTTCAATAACTATTAACAGTTATTTTTGAATTGTCAGTGAATCAGTCAGTGAGAAAGTTGAAGCTAGTTGCTCGTTCCAAACAGTAGATTTCTTTAGAGAAGAACGAGCAAGACACTTCATGAACACTCTTTTAAAATCAATAAAATACTCGTCGCGGATTCCATTCCCGGTACTAGTTACCTATTTCAATGGCCTGCAGGCCTGGGCTTGGTTGTTTATGTAGAGTTTGTACGGTGTACGTACATGGGTTTAAAATATATTTATTACAATACGTAAGCCAGTAGGCTCGCGTATCTGCACTTTGGACGCAACCTACATTTGGCAGTGCATTGACGCTGACATATTGCATTGTTCTATGCATTTGATATATAGTACATTTTTAGTGTTCAATTAGACGTGGTTTGAGTCGGACAACTTGCATTTTTATTTAGATTCATCCCGTTGGGCACTCATTGACATTTTCTGCATTTAAGTTAAATTTGACATTTACATCTGCATTGACATTACTTATGTTAGGGAGGCACATTGCATAGTGCACCCTACATAGTTTTTTGGTCCTTCGTAACTATTGCAAGTACTATACAGTCTGATACGTCGGTCGAAAAGACGCCGCGCGGGATCTGTGTCGTGTCGTGTGATACCGTGCCACGTGTGTTGCCGTGCAGGAGCATTCGGGGAGGTAGCAGCGGTCCAGGTTCCAGAGCGTCACATTGCATTGCATTTGCATACAGGGAGAGTTCCTGAATTTCAAGTAAGATCGTTCATTATTTATCTTACGGCTTTACAATGGAGGGTTTAATCGTGCGTCAAGCGGAGATCCTCGAGGAAGTGAAAAGAATCCATTCGAATTTTAAAAAGGATTCAGCGAGCAGGAAGACCACCGATTACATTCGAAAAAGGCTTGAGAGGTTAGATGTACTATGGGCGGAATGTGAAGAGAAGAACCGGGAGCTGAGTACAGTAGAGGATAAAGATCATCAATATTTCACCGGTAATATTTACGGGGTCATTAAAAGCTGGTACCAGGGAACGCGTCAGGAGATTGCAGCGGTCGAGATGAAGACTCTTGCTGGGCCCAGTAACGCCGGCCATAGTAAGCTAAACATTGAGTTCGACAAAACCCTGTTCGAGACATCTGTAGGAGCAGAGGACAAGCTATTCGAGTTACAGCAGTTGCAACAAGC
Source organism: Charanyca ferruginea (assembly GCA_947361185.1). Taxonomy (NCBI): domain Eukaryota; kingdom Metazoa; phylum Arthropoda; class Insecta; order Lepidoptera; family Noctuidae; genus Charanyca; species Charanyca ferruginea. The sequence goes on along the minus strand of OX376081.1, from coordinate 2,022,978 downwards.
TAACTTCCGTGCATTCACTAGGTTAGTAAATCGAAGCCAAGACAAGGTCCAGGAGAAATGGGAAATTGAGGATATGCTTAAGACTGTAGAATTTCGGTGGACTGCGATTGACAAATTACATTTACAAATTGATGGCATATTAGAGGGGAATTCACAGGATTATTATGACGAGTATGGTCGTCACGAAGATGCGTTTACAAGTATGAAACGGGCGCTGAATACGAAATTAAACGCTTCTGTACATCAACAGCAAACATTGCCCAAAATTGACATACCTACCTTTAACGGCAACTATACTTTATGGCCTACTTTTATGGATCTCTACGTAGAAGCGATTCATAATAAATCAGCGATTGCAAAAACTCAGAAAATGCAGCATCTAAAGGGTAGACTTCGCGGTGAAGCGGAAAAGTAGTAGTAGTAGTAGTGCAGCATTTACACATAGCACCCGAAAATTATGACACGTGTTGGGAAATCTTGAACCATAGATATAACAATAAGTTTCTGCTATTTACCAAAAACTTCCAGGTATTTATGCGTCAACCTAATTTGCAAAAACAATCTGCATTCGACCTCAAGCGGTTATATGACACTACCAACGAAACAATAAACGCGATACACAACCTGGGCATTGATACAAAGTCAAAGATTTTTTTCAAAGTCAAAGATTTATTTGCAGAAAAATATAAAGATACAATAGTAGCTTAACATATTTTATCATAACATAATGACATGCAAATTTCGGGTATACAATTAAGTCATTTAGATTTAAACTGAAAAAAATCTTTTAAAGTGTAGAAGGAATTCTCAATTAACCACCCGCGTAAAGCCCTTCTGAAGCGGACCATTGGAAGTTCTTTAATTTGGTCAGGAATCTTATTATAAATTTGAATGCACATAGGATAGCAACTTCGCCTATATAGTTCCGTTTTCATTCTAGGAGGAATTAATCTATTGGGATATCTAGTTTTGAAGTTGCATTTATCTCCCAGTTTTTCAAACATTTCAGGGTGAGATTTGGTAAATTTACATATTTCCTCAATATAAATACCAGTTAATGTAAGTATTCTAAGTTTCCTAAAGAGTGGTTTACAGGATGTAAGTGGGTCTACATTACAAATTGCACGTATACACCTCTTTTGTGCAATGAACGCTCTTCCGAGATGCACCGAGTTTCCCCATACCAGTATACCATAACGCAGTATTGAACCAACATATGCATGATAAGCCTGCAATGTGGCTTGTCTACTTGTTAGGTTAGATATACGCCATAGAACATAAGCAAACTTACTGAGTTTTCCACATATCTCATCAATATGGTTAATCCAGGAACACCTCTCATCTAGAACTATCCCAAGAAAAGTCATACTATCTGATTGTTGTATTTGTTTATCTTTATATGTGATGTTTAAATCTATTTTATTCCAGTTTTTGTTACAAAATTGTACATATTTAGTTTTATCTATGTTAGGTTTAAGGTTATTCTTTTCCATCCAAGTTATTATTTTGCTTACAAAGGTTATTCTTTTCCATCCAAGTTATTATTTTGCTTACAGTATTATTTATTTCGACATTATAGTTTTCATTATTTTTAGGGATAATTACAGACACATCGTCTGCAAAGAGTATGCAGGGATGATCAGTTACTTCTGTCAGGTCATTTATATATATCAGAAAGAGTGGGGGGCCTATAATACTGCCCTGTGGAACGCCTGTGCAGTTGTAACCTAATTCGGATTGAAATGTCAGTTCACCGTTTTGATTTGGTCTATCCACAGTAATTTCTACAAATTGCGATCTGTTTGTAAGGTAACTTTTTAACCATGCATTTGCTTTACCGCGTATTCCATATTTATCACATTTTTTTAGTAGTAGCTCATGCGACACAAAGTCAAAGGCTTTTGACATGTCAAAAAATACAACAGTGGTCGGGATTTTCTGGTCAATATTTTTAGTAACTAGGTTAATTAAATTAAATGCCGCTGTGGTTGTCGATTTCCTTTTCTGGAATCCATGCTGTTCAGGTTTAAAAATTTGGAATTATCGATAAAATTTACTAGTCGCGTATGCATGACCTTTTCGTAAACTTTGGCTAAAATAGGCAATAGGGCTACCGGTCTGTAATTATCAACAAGTTTTTTATTACCTTTTTTATGTATAGGTTTGATAGCTGTAATTTTCAATTTCTCAGGAAACACTCCCGTGAATAATGATAAGTCTATTAGATGTACTAGTACCGGAGTAATAATAGGGCTTATGTATTTTATAATTTTTGTAGGTATTTGGTCATAACCTGTTGAATTTGTATCCCTAAGTGATTTTATCACTTTTTGTATTTCGCCATCATTAGTGGGCATTAAAAACATACTAGAATTAATAGAATCAATGTCATAATTATTAGTGTTAATGTCAAAATCGTTTTTCGTCAAATTAATATAGTAGTCATTTACGTGATTGGCAATGTCCGTGGGGCTTGTTAGTGGTCCGGTTTCAGTTTCTATCTCTTTAATATTTGATTCCTGAATTTGAATATTATTGGTATTATATTTTATTAAGTCCCATGATGCCTTACATTTATTTTTAGCCCTAGTTTTGTACTTTGTATAATGGATTTTTTGTGCTTTTTGTATACATTTTTTAAGTAATTTATTATAGTTTAAGTATTTTAGTTTACTGTCTTTGTCAGATGAGAAGTAGTATTTAAAGCGCAAGTCTCTTTTGGTTTTAGTTGATTTTTTAATACCTTTGGAAATCCATTTAGTATATTTTTTCACTAGGTTGATTTTGATCTCAATTTTAGGGAAGCACAAATCAAAGAACAAGACAAGGGTATCATGAAAGTGATCAAATGCACTGTTAGCATCCTGATTACAAAATACTTCTGTCCATTTTAAATTTGACAAGCAACTAAAGAACTTTTCTTTATTTTCGGTGCTAAAATCACGCTTATAAATTGTGCGAAAGCGTAGAGGTGGAACTTTATTGTCTAATTGTATGGATATCATCTGCGCTGTTTCGTGATCTGACAGTCCTAGTGGTATAACCTCGCATATTGCATCGTTACAGTTACTTATTATTTGGTCTAGGCATGAATTTCTTCTAGTTGGTTGATTTACATGTAGTAATAAGCCGAAATTATTTACAATCCTAGTTAATTCGTCTGCGCATTTTTTATTTCTATCGATTTTTTTGCTCAAAATATCGATATTAAAATCACCTACTATTACTATTTGTTTTTTAGATTTGTTACGTAAGTTGCACAACATCACTTCCAAATTACGTAGGAAAACCAAGGGGTTTGAGCTTGGCGTACGATATAAGGCTATTATTATTATGTTATATTGTAAGAGTTCAATTCCACAACACTCAAACTCATTTTCGGACGCATATTTTTTTACTTGAGTCAATATTTTGTACTCAATGTGATTTAGGCAAAATATACAAACACCGCCTCGCTTTTTATTCTTTCTTGAGTACCAATCACTTAATTTGTAGTCTTTTAAGGTAACGCTGCTCTCCTCACCTGCTTTAATAAAGCTCATGGGACCCGATTCTAGTTTACGTGTTGTGCGAAAAATTAGACTCTGACACGTACTCGGAATACATGCAGTCCAGGTCGGATCCGCGCGAGATACCAACATACAATCAGTTTATGGATTTCGTTGAAAACAAGTTTATGGCATTAGAACCATTGCACAGGAAAAAGCCAGAAAACGGTGATAAACCTGCATCAAAACCACATTTTAAGACGCCACATCCGTTCGGAAAATATCCCAAATCACAACCCAATAAAAGTTCAGCGAACTACTCTCGCAACTTCCATGCGTCAAACGCTGGACAATTCAGCAAGATTATTTGTCTATTGTGCAACGTGAACCATGCATTATTCCAATGCTCTAAATTCGCAGACATGCTGAGTCCGGAAAAAATGGCATTTATAGAAAACAATAAAATATGCAAAAATTGTTTATATGTGCATACTAAGGGCTATTGTGCATCACAGAAAAGATGCAGAGATTGCAATGAACCACATAACACACTTCTGCACAGCGACATTGTGAAGTCAGCGCAAACGCCCTCAGCAACACAAACAGCACCTAAACCGTCATCATCGACTTCAACTAGGTCAAATAAAAATCTGCAAAACAACTTTGCATCAAATAATGATGACGAAATATTATTACCAACAGCATTAGTGCAAGTAGCCACGGCTGGAGGTGACTATATTACACTAAGGGCTCTAGTTGATCAAGGCTCACAAATTACGTTGATAACGGAGAATGCAACCCAAAGATTGGGCATAAAGCGTCAACAGCTGAGTGCAAACATTAGCGGCATCGGTACTTTATCCAACAGGAGTAAAGGAAAGGTCTGCCTATCCTGCAAGTCCTTATATAACGACTTCCAGTTTACAACGGAAGCGTTAATCATGACACGGGTAGTAAACAGCCTGCCTAACGTTACATTTGCAAAGAAACCTTGGGCTCATGTGACAGACATCACACTAGCCGACCCAGATTACAACTTGTCTAGGCCGATTAACATACTTTTGGATGCACACGTATTTTCCGAAATACTCATGAATGGCTTAGTCAAAGGGGAGGTTAATGAACCCATGGCTCAACAAACACGATTGGGGTGGATATTGTCAGGCAATGTCACCAAAACATTTAATTGCAACGTCGTAGTTAACGAAGTTAACGACTTGTCTAAATACTGGGAAGTGGAAGACATCAATGGAGATGCATGCAACTCTATGACGTTAGAGGAACGATATTGTGAGGAATTCTACACTGCAACAACCAAGCGATTAAGCGATGGCAGATATGCAGTTCGTTTGCCAATGAAGCCAAATTTTAATCAGCTGCTGGGCAAGTCAAAGCCACGAGCTGTAGCCCAGTTTATGCAATTAGAAAGGAGATTAGGCAAGGATGTCAAATTATCGGATAGCTACATCAAATTTATGCAAGAGTACCTGGAAATGGGACATATGAAGGAGAGCAAACCTGGCTGCAAACTGGCATGCTACTTAGGTAGATGTCACTGAGTCCTGTTTTAGGACTCCATGATGAGGTCATCATGGAGTCCTAAAACAGGACTCAGTGACATCAAAACTGAGGGTAGTTTTCAACGCCTCCCAGAAAACTGACACAGGTTACAGCCTGAATGACTTGATGGAGTGTGGCCCTAAGCTTCATCAAGATCTATTGACATTATTGTTAGGATGGAGGCTATACAAGTACGTCTTCACTGCAGACTGTGAGAAGATGTACCGCATGATCCTTGTCCATGAAGAAGACCAACACTTGCAAAAGATCCTGTGGAGGGAATCCAATCAAGGTCCTTTAAAGGAGTTCCAGTTGTGCACAGTGACGTATGGCACCAAGGCAGCACCATTTCTAGCTCTTCGAACATTGAAACAGCTTGCAGACGATGATGCACAGAAATATCCGTTAGCTGCGGATGTCATTGCTAATGAAATGTACGCTGATGACGTCCTAAGTGGCAGCAACTCCATCGAACGAGCACAAGAAATCCAAAAACAACTCATCGACATGCTGAGTGGAGCTGGCCTTACACTACGGAAGTGGTCAAGCAACGACCAGACCTTGATTGATAGCTTATCTTCTTCAGATCTTAACCAAACGACAATGTATTTTACAAACGATGGAATGACAAGAGTCCTGGTGGTCCAGTGGAATCCTACAACTGACACATTCTCGTTTACAAACAAAATTCAACTTGACAATAAAAACCAATTGACAAAAAGAAAGCTACTATCGGAAATCTCGAAAATTTTCGACCCACTGGGCTGGCTGACACCTTTGACAGTTAAAGCAAAACTGCTGTTCCAAAGCGTCTGGCTATCGGGATGCGAGTGGGATGACACCTTACCTGACAGCGTGCAAGAAGAATGGAAGCAGCTTACTAGCGATTTACACAATATAACCGAATACCAAATACCAAGGTGGCTGGGAGATATTACGAAACCATTCCAAGTACATGGGTTCTGCGACGCGTCCGAGCCTACGCATGCGCTATTTACCTGCTGACAACAAATGACAAAAACGAGCCTGCGACTAGACTTATCGCTGCAAAATCGAGGTTATCGCCAATCAACAAAAAATTGACCCTACCGCGACTCGAATTATGTGGAGCGCTACTACTTTCACGACTCATGAAAAAGGTCCTGACAGCCTTTAAATGGGACAATGTGCACAAAAATACATACGCCTGGACGGACTCCATGATTGTATTAGGCTGGCTGCATGGGGACGTCACAAAATGGAAGTCGTTCGTCAGCAACAGAGTACAGCAAGTGCATGACGTAATTCCAAAACATCACTGGAGTTATGTTAAGTCTGAGGAAAACGCTGCAGACTGTGCATCACGCGGAATCAGTTGTTCCCAACTATTGCAACATTCCATGTGGTGGCAAGGTCCCTACTGGATGAAAAATTACAGTGAAGACACTTCTAATAAAATCACAATTACACCGACAACATGCGAATCAAAACAAAAACAAATGCAAACGTATGTTGTGAAATGTGAACCGTCTTCAATAGTAATTGAGTTATTAGACAGACACAGCGATTTGACTCGTATTACAAGGGTCATTGCCTGGATGAAACGTTTCATAAACAGCTGTTTGAAAACCAACACTCATCGTACTACTACGTATTTGACATCTAAAGAACTACAAAGCGCTGAAAACCTAATATTGAAACATATTCAATTGCACGCCTTCAATGACGAGATTATGAGATTAAAGGAAAACAGAGGTTTGAGCACAAAAAGTAACATTTTGAGTCTAAATCCATTCCTTGACAAACATGACACTCTGCGAGTAGGTGGAAGATTACGTAACTCAAACTTACCCGAAGACACCAAACATCCAATTCTACTACCACATGACAATAAACTGACAGAGTTATTCATTTGGCAAGCTCACAGTCGAACATTACACGGAGGGCCTAAGCTAACCCTGACACATCTACGACAAAAAGTCTGGATTGTAGGAGGACATCGCGCCGTCAAAAAGGTCTTACACAAATGCGTAACATGTCGCCGATTTAATGCTAAACAAACAAACCAGATCATGGCTGATCTACCTAAGCCGAGAGTGACCGTATCTCGCCCGTTTACACATACAGGTGTCGATTTTACTGAACACATTGAAATCAAGGCAAGTAAAGGCCGAGGCGTCAAAACATTGCTGGCGTACGTTGCAGTATTCGTTTGTCTAGCAACAAAAGCCATTCACTTAGAACTGGTATCAGAACTATCCAGTATAGCATTCCTATCGGCCTTCAAGCGCTTCTGCGCGCGTCGAGGTACGCCACGGGACATGTACAGCGACAACGGCACGAACTTTGTGGGTGCAAATCGGATCCTACTGCAACAATACAAATGCATCGTAGAAAACATCGATAACTTCTTCTTGGGCAAAATATCAGAGATGGGAGTTCAATGGCACTTCAATGCCCCGGTCTGGCCAAGCGCAGGCGGGCTGTGGGAAGCCGCTGTGAAGAGCATTAAATATCACCTCAAACGGGTCATTGGAGACCAACGTCTGACATACGAAGAACTTACCACTCTGCTATGCCAGATAGAAGCTTGCTTGAACTCACGACCACTATGCACCGTTTCAGAGAACGCCGAAGAGATAAACTGTCTAACTTCAGGACATTTCTTAACCGGCACATCACTCATGACAATTCCAGAGCCCGACATGGACAAGACTTACCGGTTAAACACGAGATGGCAAATTGTACAACAACTCAGCAAGGACTTCTGGAAGAAGTGGTCGCAAGAGTACCTCCAACAACTACAAGCAAGACTAAAGTGGAAACGACAGAATACTGGCATAAAGAAAAATGACATTGTATGCATTAAAGATGAAAGGTTACCTGCAGGAAAATGGGCACTAGGTCGCGTAGCGGATCTACACCCTGGAAAAGACGGCCACACTAGAGTTGTGACATTAAAAACTGCAAAAGGCGAAACTAAACGACCTATTACAAAACTGGTATCACTAGTGGAGGCGGAGGAACAAAACAACCCTTACACTGACAAATTGCCCAAAAACAGGCGGAACCGAGCTAAAAGGATTAGCTGGAACAGCTTGGTATGTTATATGCTGATGCTAGTTATGACATCGATAACACCTACTGTCCAGCAAGATATGAAACGTACTCAATTGACAAAAAATCAAACACTTTACTTTGACAAGATTGCAGACCTACAAGAAATCAGAGATGAATGGAAACTGGTGTTCTATTACAATATGACAAATTATTGGCGCAACGTGGACACTTTGCAATTATTCGTATCTCACATAAAGCAAGCGCGTTGCGAAGAGTGGATGATGCAATTTCACGTCCTGATTAACCAACTCGAGCAATGCACGAGTGAACTAAACTATTACAACGAATTGCTGAGGTCCCAGCGGATATTAACTCAACACAGGTTCAAAAGAGGATTAATCGACGGAGTAGGATATGTTGCAAATTCGTTATTTGGAGTGCTAGACCAACATTTTGCAGAACAATATGAACAGGATATCGACACAATCCAACATAATGAAAATCACCTACTTCAATTGCTTAAAAATCAGACAAGTGTTCTGGAAACCGAGAACAACATTGTACAGCGCAACGAAGCAACAATGGCGAAGCAATTCACTTTAATCAACGATCACCTCAAGTCCCTAGAAAACAAGACGCTCAAAGACAAACTGGATAATTCACATGCATTCTACATCATTACATCGGCCATAGCTGCAGAAAGAATGGCCCAAAACTTAAAAGATATTCAAGGATCACTCATCAACACCCTGACAAATATGTACCAAGGACATATGGACGTGCATCTACTATCACCAACCCAAATGCAAAGCGAACTAGACAGAGTAGCTCGACTACTACCTCGCGATTCTACACTACCTGAAGTTCATAATGACATAAGAGACACCTACAGGCTGTTCAGAATACATGCGCGCATAACACAGCACTACCTGTTGATGGAAATAAAAGTACCGATCTTAAGTGATGCCCTATACGAACTTAACAGACTTATCAGCATTCCTCAACGTATTGACATAAATCGGGTAATGTATGTTATTCCCAACTCCGCATTAATAGCATTTAACGCCAACCAATACTCATTTATACCCCTCGAACAGCATGACATCAATGAATGTCAAAAATCACATGACCAATCTCTACTGTGCAAACTAAATCACCCTATATACAATACCGGGGATCGTCACAAATCTATCTGCGATGTACGACAACGAAGAACACAGCGTTTATTGCCACACGGAAATAAAAATATGCGCCGACAAATGGGTCAAATTACATAAACAAAACACCTGGTTCTATTATTGTTGTGACACGTGCGAAGTACAATTAGTGTGCGGCACTCAAATGACATCGGAGACGTTACGTCACTCGGGTCTGATAACGCTGAAACAAGGATGCAACTTGCAAGGTGATTCATTCACACTGCACGCATATATGGAACACACAAGTGACATTTTAGTCAACGAACCATATGCGATGATCGTGCCCACAATCTCTCCAATCAACAACATAATCAATACCTCGATTCGTAACTCATCCTGGCATATATTACGCTCTATACAAGAACAGTCTAAGCTAGACACTTTATCCTCTCACGACGTTCATCACTACATTGCAATCTATGTGGTTGTTGCGATTAGCATTGCACTGTTTGTAATATCGGTATACTTTTGGCGAAAGAGGGCCACCCAAAGACGGGGGGAGGGTCCGCAAGACGAGAGAAGCAGAAGTAGACGAGAAGAAGATCATGACATCGAAGACAGGAACAGCAAGATCGACAAACGGGACTCAAAAGGGAATAAAGTGTCGTGTGCTAACCCTACCACAAGCGAAGTGAAATTTGACACTGAAAAACATAGTGATGTGTGCTAATTTATTATTATGGTGACATTCTATTTATAGACTTTAGATACTTCGTGATAGTAGTCGTAGATCAATCATAATTATTTACATTAGAGTCCTGCATTTTTTACATTATTTTTTACATTCTTATTTTATTATTTTACATATAATTATTTGGATTGTTTTATTTAGTTATTCTCTTTCTGTGTTGTGGCAATATGTACGGTGTACGTACATGGGTTTAAAATATATTTATTACAATACGTAAGCCAGTAGGCTCGCGTATCTGCACTTTGGACGCAACCTACATTTGGCAGTGCATTGACGCTGACATATTGCATTGTTCTATGCATTTGATATATAGTACATTTTTAGTGTTCAATTAGACGTGGTTTGAGTCGGACAACTTGCATTTTTATTTAGATTCATCCCGTTGGGCACTCATTGACATTTTCTGCATTTAAGTTAAATTTGACATTTACATCTGCATTGACATTACTTATGTTAGGGAGGCACATTGCATAGTGCACCCTACAGAGTTTATACGTTTGTAAACGCACCCACGATATATGAGGAATTCCTTGTGTTGGGCAACGCTTAAAGTAAAGACCTTTTTCAGTTGGCAAGCGTCAAGAAAGATGTGAAAGACGTGGAAAAGATTGACGGATTGAATCGAGATGACGAAGAAGACAGAATAGAAAAGGAATTGGCTGAAATATATAAGGATACTGCAGGTATGTACTAGTAGATAGTATAGAAATAAGTATAGAATATAGAAAAAATAAGAATAAGTGAGGGGAAAGAGAAGGGCTTGCCTTCAGATCGCAAGTAAAGCCGTAGGTTCCGGTTATCATTCGTAGATCTTTGAAAGCCGTTATAGGTAGTCAGAAGCCAGAAAGTCGAACAACCAGCCTCCCTGTCAACCAGTATCGTGTCACCAAGAAAATTACACATAATCGGTATTCCATTAATATAATTGTTTGGGGCGGGTGGTCCTACCCAACCAACACTAAAGTAGTAGCCTAAAAGGCGTCGACTGTCTGCTACGGTTAAGAAAATTTATACAAAGACGGTCGACGTCAGGTCGACGGAGCCCGCTGTGCGGGTTTAACGAGATCTATACAACCAAACCGCGGGGTGCCCGTGATATCGACCAATAACCTAAGTTTTTTCTGTCCATATTCGGGGACCCCTACCAACTTCAACAGGGGGTAAAAAGTGATCCTATATACTAGATCCAACTCAATAGTTTTTTTTATAGAGAAGTTGAGTTTTGGAATTATTTACTAATGGGGTCTACCACGGGTGTTATCAATCACTCTGTCTTTGATGCAGATTACAAGACAGATGAAGAAAAGGTCTCCACAGAATCGCCATCTCCTGTCGAACAAATTACTGAAGACATCACATCAGCTGAAGAGCCGGACAAGCCAATAGGGAGAGATAGGAACAAGTAAGTTTTTGATAATAAAAATCATTCATTCTCAAATTATCTCCTCCTCCTCAAGTCCTAAGCTCACTGCTAAGCGTCGTGATGTTCTCGTCCACCGGATTCTCCACGACAGATCAGCAGTGAGTGAGCATCTGTGATCGCCGTGTTTAGGCTTTTGTCTATTTGGTCGGACCATATAGTTGGGCTGCGTCCCATGGGTCGTTTTCGTTCTAACTTCCCCGTGACAATAAGTTTCTCCAGATAGTCGGAGGGCTTTCGGGCTATGTGGCCGAAGTATTGCAGCACTTTCCTAAGGCAGATGCTCGCGCGAGACCCATTGCGTTATCTGCAGCTCCCCTGAATGGGTTCAGGTCCTGATATGTGGGGGGCGACAGACTCGGGGACGTCTGTCGCCCCCCACATATCAGGACACGAGGTGGCGGCGAGTAGTGTTCCAGGTGCATCCCTCTTAGACGTTACGTCCAGCACCTCACTCCCCCCCCTAACCTGAGGATACCCGCCGAAATATTAAACAGATGACCCACCAGGAAACAGAAAAAGTTGTGGGAGCGTGGCATTTTAATCGTCTTAGGTACAACGGCAGCCCACTTCATGTGTTCAATGACTACTTATCATTCATTACAAAAAAAATATTTACTTCCCCGGACTAGCTCCTTCACAAAAAGCTTTACTCCTACTACATTCTTTGGCCAATACTGCGTTTCGTTCCCATTTGACATGATTCATCATCATCATCATCTTGCCCCATGTTACTTGTGGTCGGCGCAACACGTTTTCTTCTTCCATTCCGTATTGTCAATCGTCATGCTATCGTTGACTCCCTTTTCATTCATATCATTCTTCACACAATCCACCCATCTTTTCTTGGACCTTCCTTTTTCTCTTCATCCATCAATACTTATATTCATAACTCTTTTGATTACATGCCTTTAATCCCTAAGTCATTTTATATGTGTAGTTTCAGATTCCAACCGGATTCAACGGACGCAGATAGTATAGAGAGGTTTAGGACTTCTGTTGATGAGATCAACTGTAACAACAGACAAAAACTTAGCGGTACAGTGACTGTAAGTACGCTTTATCATCTTTCCGTCCTTGTCTTTAGCTACCTGTCCGTAAGAAATAAACTAATAACACGTTGGGAAAATTTAAAAAACATTTAACAGAATTAAGTGTCAAATAAATGACGATAAGTTTCTGTAATTTCTATCCTTTCCTTTTATAATATGTAGTACCTATCACATTTTGTTATCACATTTGCATGCCGTGCAAATAGATCTCTTCACAGAGCAAGAAATAGCATGCTCCTACAGGCACACGCACATTCTATTTCTATGACCCAGATTGGGCACCAAGGACATCTGAACTTTAGGATACCGTAAACATTAAACTAACATTTTTAACAGAGATATGGGACGGATTGTCTCATATCTCTTCACAGAGTAAGAAATAGCATACAACTACTACAGGCACACGCACATTCTATTTCTGTGACCCGGATTGGGCACCAAGAACATCCAAATATTAATTTAATTAATTCATACAGCAAACACTACCTTACAGAATGCACAAGGATTCAGTATGAATGCAACCACTGAATTTTATGTACTATAGGGGTTTTCTGTATGGCGTATATTGTGAGATCACTATCTACGATAAATCAAACGTAAATTAACTGATAGAACTCTATATTAGGATACGATTAGAATACATTCAAACGTGCCTGACGGCGGGTGGCCTGACAGTCTCTGTCATAGTATAAAAACTGTATTTAAATCATCGAATATATAAATCAATGACAGTTACATTCTAGAAGGATGCATAGTGTTCATCCATAGAGCAAATAGTTATTGTCCTACATAAAGCTTCTACATCAGCTACACCTCCCTCATGAATAAAAGGGCTAGTAGCTTTTATTCATGCCTTAAACACTGCATGCATATATTACTTAATATAAACAATTACTCAAATTCCCTAACTGCTACCTAATCCAAATCAGAGGTCCCTACCCTAAAGGAGGAAATGACGTTGGGGACTACATTCTGAGCGAATAAATACTCTTTCTATTCTATACTAACACCAGCCTATTGTAGTTTAACTGCTAAAGAAAAATGCTTCTTCTCATGTAGAGAAGGAACGAGCATGCTGAAAGTAGCAGTTGCCTCCGTATAAGAAAAGGCTTTTCTTTTTAACTTTTTCATGGAATTGTCAAGGACTAAAGATTTATTACAATTAAAGGATTTACAAGCACTTTTGAATTGTCAAGGAGTCGGTAAGTTAGTCAGAAAGTTGAAGTTGATCGTTCCAAAACGTAGTTAGGTCTCTATGGAGATGAACTTCACAGACACTCTTCTCAATCAAGATTTAACAAAAACCTGGTTACATCATTCTTATTGCTTCTATATGTGAAAAAAAATGTAGGTAAACAGCACTACAAAAGAATAAGAATGGAACCGATCACTTTTCCAAATCATTTTTGTCCGAATTTCACTTTACCGAAAACTATTGACCGACGTCTTTTTTCCTATATGCATTATTTGACATATTTTTAGATCATCGAAGTATCATGTGCCATAGGTATTATTTTACCGAACTATGTTTCTCCGATTTACAAAATAACTTTTTCCTATTGACCGAAGTGAAGTCTCTTTTGAACTATTTTCATTTGCCAAATGATTTATTTGCCATGTTTTCAACAACATTTTACGGAATATTATTTGATCACAAATGTATAGCCGGTTGCTTGGTAGCATTTTCAACAAATTAAAATAGTGTCATATAAAGTGTTACAAAATTTTGTGACAGAAACGAATCGCTGCAAAACCGACTTCACGCAGTCTTATCTGCCCCTAGAGTGTAATATAAGAACGCGTAGGAGCAGGCGGTTTGAAGGCTCGCCGCCGCGGCTGAGGCGGCAAGCCGAAGCTGCGGTGGTGAGCGTTAAAACCATCGGCGACGATGAGCTCGCGTGGGGCTGCCCAATTACCCCGCAGCGCCGGAGCCGTGACAGAAACAATGCTTGTGCATGTTGCATGCCTGCTTGCATGTTTCATGCTTGTTTGCACGCTGCATGCTTGCTTGCATGCTGTATGCTTGTTTGCATGCTGCATTTCTGCTTGCATGCTGCATGCCTGTTTGTATGCTGCATGCCTGCTTGCATGCTGCATGCTTGAAACAAGAATCTTTGTTTGCAAACTTCTTACTGGGACCACCTGTTTTATTAAGTGCCATTACATTTAAATAATTAATGAAACAAAATAGTAGGAAACTAATCTGAAATTAGCTCTCTGTATCGCCAGTGTAATAAATACATTAGTTTTGAAAGCTCTTTCAAATATTTAATTTCACTCAAATAGTCTTTAATTTTCAAAAGTTTTTGATTTTTCGTTTCTTTAACGACGTATTCTGGTGGAGTACCGGTTATCATTGACTCAATATCAGACGTATTTACTTCTAGACGTTTGGTATTAAAACGGTGGATATGGTAATTAAAACAGTGGTATTACGAATGTTCGAACAAATGTTATTTCGGCTAAGTGTAACTTCGGTAAAAAGTTTTTCGACCAAATGAAACGTCGGCGCAACGAAAAAAAAGCGAATTGATAATAGGTCAACTGATACAGTGGCAGACGTGACTTCGATGAAGAAAAAAAATACGAAACGAGGAAAGTTGAAAAGTTTTAATTGAAATGAAATTCGGTCAAATATTTTTCGACCTTATGATAGGTAACCGTGGATCACCACCATTTAGCTTATGTATTTTAAAGGGAACCGAATAATTCAAGGAGACATTTGAGTAAACATGGCCATGGTTTCAACCGCCGTACTCATTTGGAATCTTACTGCTGCTAGCTTTTAAATATTAATTTATTTTTAATAGCAACCCGACCCGGCTTCGCATGGGCCTTCCTCGATAAATGGACTATCCAACACAAAAATAATTTTTCAATTCGGTCCAGTAGATCCTGAGATTAGCGCGTTCAACCAAACAAACAAACAAACTCTTCAGCTTTATAATATTAGTAAAGATTAGTGAATGTTTTGAATGTTCTCTTCACTTACATTGTTTTCACATTAGAAGCAATAACAATAATGTAACCAGGATTTTGTGAAAACTTGATTAAAAGGAATGTCTGTGGAGTTTCTTGCTCGTTCTTCTCCATAGAGACCTACCTACGTTTTGGAACGAGCAACTAGCTTCAACTTTCTGACGAACTAACTGACTCTTTAACAATTCAAAAGTTTAATTAATAAATGCTTTGACTTTGACTTTGAATCGTTAGTCTAATGCATCAAACATGTTTTTGTTCCAGACCCCGACGGTTTTAAAGAACGGAGATGGAACGTTCCGTACCATCTCCAATGGGATAATATTGATAATTGCAGTGTTATCTTATGTTTTTATATGCAATTAATTAATTATGAACTCTTTATATAAAACAACAACAGATAGCTCACTAATTCCTGAAAAATATTGACTGATTTATGAAATATCAGTAGGGTGTTCCTCAAGGCTGTATATTGGGACCAGATCTAATTTATCATAATGCTTATCGTTCTGGACACTGCGTGCTATCATAAGGTGTTCCTCAAGGCTGTATATTGGGACCAAATCTAATTTTTCATAATGTCTTACTTTCTTTACATTGCGTGATATCATAAACAGTGAGTATCTTCGAAAATAAAAGTAGTTTCTCAGCAACAATATTTGGCTCGATGCTAATGAGCAGTAAGCATAGTATGCTTAAATGATATCTAAAAGGCGTACCCCAAGGGTACCAAATTAATATTGGATTTAGGATTTTGGAATTAATATCATTGGATTACTAGTGTAGGTCTTTAAAACTCTTATGCCTCTAACTATGGTCTATTGGTCCTAATTCCCTTAGAGGTCGAATCGTCTCAAATATGGGATTAATAAATATGTTTTTATTAGTGAGCTAACTGATTTTGTTATACAACACTAATGTTTTAAATGAGCTAAGTTCTGCCGAAACGAGCTATTCACATCTGTCAATAAGTACACGTAACTACGTCAAGCTAATTGAATATGTCAAATATGCAGCAAAGTTCAATGTACAGAAGCCAACCAACCACATCAAGCTACCCAGAAATCTGCAAAATTTCTTTGATAGTTTTTAAACTTTATTACAATAAAATAATGTTCATGTTCAATTGGGGAATTTCGACAGTTTTGCATAGCTTGATATGTTGACGTCTGTACGTACAAAACTTATGTTTAAAATAGATTTAAAATTAATCAGTTTTAAATATGTAACCAGAATCACTACAATTATTTCAAAAAATATGGGCAAGTTTAACGTGGTTCGTTTTGGAGCTAAACCCATATATTTAATGGAAAATGCTTTATAAATTATATACTATTGTGTTGTGTGTATAGTAAATACTAAATTGTTTGTTGTTTAATAAAATAATATTTAACTAGAAATGGCTTTTTTCTGCACTTTATCGCACTGATGGCTTAGATGCAGTCATCCTCAAGAAAACAGTATACCTGATCTGAATCGAATGTAACAGCTCACATTTTAGAACTCATTCATCATCTGCCTAGCCTTTTCCCAACTATATTGGGGTCGGCTTCCAGTCTAACCGGATGCAGCTGAATACCAGTGTTTTACATGAAGCGACTGCTTATCGGACCTCCGCAACCCAGTTACTGGCTAACTAATAATAATAATTTATTTATTTCTCGCCACAATATTACAAGGTACAGAGTTATCGAAGTGGTAAAATACATATTAATTGTTATTTAATATTGTGGGAGACTGGTGCCTAAACTAGGCTCTAGGTCTGTATTTCAGGACACCAGGATCTCCGCCATTTTAATATAGATGACATTTACTTTGTTATTCACTTGTACACTGACAACGCCAAACAGTCGGTTTTTATTTTTAAAATTAAAGTTTGTTGTGACTCGACTACTAGGACCCATTAAATAATGTTAAATGTAATTCGTGGTGCTGCAACTGTGCCTCTCCCAGGTGTAAACGTCCCTTTGTGTCTATTGGCTTAGTTCTGTTCTGTCTACTGCTTTATTTAGAGGGAAGTGGAAAATATGTACTTTTTTTTACTCTTCTGCTGTTCTTTTCGGATTCATTTCGTTGCGGGATCCAAGACAGTTGTAATGTTTCTGTAGGACTCGTCGAGCTTTATTGCTTCTGCGCTTTTCTGGTGGTCGCCATTGTTGATTCTGGCTGCCAGAAATTGCAATGGTTTGGGAATGGTCTGACGAGCATCCCTGCTCTGCAGAATGCGTTATGAATTAAAGAAAGAAAGAAAGAAAAGAAAGAAAAATCGTTTATTTGAAACCTCGTACAGGTAAACCGAAACACAAATAATACAACATAAAAAAAAGACTTATAAAACCTGTACGAGACCAAAAAGGCTCCTGTCTCAGCACAATGCTACGACATGAAATGTCGCAGCGCTGGTATTCTGACAGGGCCTTGCAGAGATGCCACGGGCGGCCACAGTCACTACTAAAAGGTAAATAAATAAAATAAAAAAATATAATAATAAATATCTAACAAAAATAAGCAGGATAACCTTCTGTAAAGAATATGTAAACCCGACTTATCTATCAATTATATGTATAAAGTTATTAAATACAATAAATAAATAAAAGTACGCAATAAATAAATAAAAGTGATAATGATAATTTTGCATTATTTAATGTTGCAACTGCCAACGCCAGCGTTACCACATTGTTTGTCTTGTCTATGCCGCTAGCGTTGTGACAGTGACAAACAAAGGGACGCCGACGCCGCCTCAAATTGACAACATTGAACATTGATTGACGACACGGTTGGCGCAGTGGCTGAGCGATCGACTGTTGCGCAGCGTGTTGTGGGTTCGATTCCCGCCCAGGGTAAACATTTTTGTGATGAGCACTTGTGTTTGCCTTGTGTCTGGGTGTTGTTTATATGTATGTATTTTGGTCTGACACCCATAGTACAGGGTCTCCCTAGTTTGGGGTCAGATGGTCGTGTGTGAAAATGTCCCCACATATTATTATTATTATTATTGATGAAAAGTGTTAGTGTATTGTAAAGTAGTAGTTTAAGTTCATGGATAATCATAAAATTATGTACCCTAATCTTTTATGAATTCTGAAGAATGTAGCAGATAGGATCTCTTCTCTGCTATGGAGATCCTTCATTAACCGGCTAATAAAATTATAATGTAATTTGTATTTTAATTTTAAAATTAAACTGTATGGATTTAATTTACGACACGTTTGGCGCTGCGGTTGCTGAGCGTTCGACTGCTGCGCAGCGTGTTGCGGGTTCGATTCCCGCCCAGGGTAAATATTTGTGTGATGAGCACTTGTGTTTGCCTTGTGTCTGGGTGCTGTTTATCTACTTAAGTATGTATTTAAAAAAAATGTATTTGTGTATGTATATCAGCTGTCTGACACCCATAGTACAGGGTCTCCCTAGTTTAGGGTCAGATGGCCATGTGTGAAATGTCCCCACATATTATTATTATTATTATTAATCTAAAATATGTGTTTTTAATCAAATGATGATCTATTATTATTTATTTATAAGATTTACACGGCTCACAAATTAAACCAATTACGTAAATCAAGGTAACATAAAATATGAAGTAATTTAATAACAAAAAATTAATATTGTTCCCGCAAAACTGCAGGCACATAACCATTAAATTGGCGTATTTATTGGCGAATACATCGCAATCTAGAAGAGAAAGATCAGAGAAATCTAGTACCTAGTAGTTGAAACAATATAATTACAATATTATCATAATAATAACAAAATTAGTAAGAACTATGCTAACCTTGGAACATTTCTGATTAAGTAAATAATCTTGGTAATTACGTATTCTACTTTGCGTTTTATAAATAATTCTGATAACTACAGGTGCAATACACAAATTACACCGCTATCACATAATATAATGACACTCATTTATTGATTGTGGATTTTGCGAACAGTATGACAAAGATCATATCTTTCTGATACGTTTTTATCAGAGCTAATACTAATTCTTGTACATCGTGATTTGTCTTGAAAATTACTTGACAACCTATTCTGTAATTAATTGTATTATAAGCCGTGCAGGTCAATCGCCGCCCATTGCATACCAAATTCCCTCCACGCCTCGGAAAGCACGTAAAGCCGTTGGTCCCGGCTGTCATTCGTAGATCTTTGACAGTCGTTTTATGGAGAGTCAGAAACGAGAAAGTCTGACTACCAGTCTTACCGTGTGGAATCGTGTTACCCAGTAACTGGATTGTGGAGGTCAGATAGGCAGTCGCTCCATGTTAAACACTGGTATTCAGCTGCATCCTGTTAGACAGTTGGGAAAACGCTAGGCAGATGATGAATATATGTACCTATAAGTTTTACCAAAAGTGATGGTTAAAATCTAGTATCTGAAAACAGGAATTGGGAGTGGAGGGTGGTGGGAGGGGATAGGGGGGAATTCCCGACCCTCTGGTACCACTCCCATGAAAGGAAAACGATTTTTTGTAACCTAACCTCAAAACACTAAAGTTGTCTCAAAGGCGTCGACTGGTCCGCAACGAACTGTAGGTCGATTCTGTAAAATTCAAACAACTCGCATCTCACATCGCTATTCACTCTCACTTCCCATAAGGTTCAAAATTACCTTGATATATTTGACACTTTGAATCGGGTTCGAGTGCGAAGTGAGCGTCGAAGTGACGAGGAAATTACCAGAATGCCACTTCTTACGTCATCTCGTACTTTATCTGTCAAAATCTGTCAAATCCTGTCAATTTAGTTCAACTCGCTGACACGCTCGCAAGGGTGGCGCTAGTGTAAATTCGAATTATCAACCGAGTTTTTAGAATGCCAATCAAGAATCTCACAGCGTATTCAGATTCGAAGTTTAGAATGAGGTCTTACAGAATCACACCCCAGGTATGGTGGGAGAACTTCACAAGGGGCAAGGCTGCCCCCCTTATGTCATTCTGCCGCGCTAGAGTAAATCCCAAAATCCCCACTGGGGCTTCCCTACTGTGGTGATTAATGCTCGTGTCTTCTCTGTTTGAGAAGAGCCTTTGCCCTGCAGTGGCGTAAAACGATAATCTAAGGTAATGTTTCTAATGGATGGTTACCTACTAAAATTCTGATAGTAGACGGAATAAATATTTCGAAAATTAATTTTTGTTCAATATTTCTTACTAGCTTTTGCCCGCGATTTCGTCCGCGGTTCTTGGTTATCGCGGATGCAGGCGAAGCCGCGGAATCAAAAGTAGCCTATGTCCTTTTTCGGATTTCAAGCTATCTTCATACTAAATTTCATCAAAATCGGTTCAGTAGTTCAGTCATGAAAGCGTAACAGACAGGGCTACTTTCGCATTTACAATATTAGAACGAAAATATAGATTTTGTTTATTTTCCTCTGCCTACTCCTTCGAGGGCAAAAGCGCGAAGTTTTATATCTGGACAGATAACGTTACACGTCCTGTATCAGTCATGTTATCAAAATTATGTTATATCTTCGGCCTGACTCACCTGATAGGACCAGAGATAAGGATAGAACCGGTCAAGTGCGTATCGAAGACTCTTATGAAGGATTCCGTATTATCGTGTTTCTTTTATATATTCTAATAGGTTCAGATTATGAAAGAAAAGGCAGATAGACCGTGCGGAACACTGAAAGTGACGCCAAAAAAGCAAATACAAATTCAACATTGAATTCGCTTTTGAATTTGTATTTGTATTTTTATTTGTTTCTGTTAACGATGCAGCGTTTCGTGCTATACTAAGAGGAGAGGAGGAGAGGAGGAAGAGGAGAAGGAGGGGAGGAGGGGAGGAGGGGAGGTATTCGCTTTTGAATTTGTATTTGCTTTTTTGGCTTCACTCTCAGTGTTCCGCGCGGTCTAACTGCCTTTTGTTTCATAATCTGAGCTAATAGACTTGCGTTTGACCGCAACTCACCTGATCTTAAGTGATGGTGCAACCTAAGGTGGAGCACGCTTGTCTAGGATGAACCGGTTCACTCGTGGCTTGAAGAGATCCAGATTATGCTTATCAGGGAACAGAGAGGCGGGCAGCGAATTCCAAAGTCTGGCAGTATTTTAGAATATGCAAGTTGAGCAATGGGTAAGTCACACATCGCTCGAAGAACCGATAACCGACGGGGAAGAAAGGTTCTCGAGTGGCGACCACGAACCGGAAGACGCAGCGTTGGTAGAGGCCTCCCACCAGATGGACCGACGACATCGACAAGGTCGCGGGGAACCGGTGGATGCAAGAGTGGTGGCGTTCTATGGGGGTGACCTATGTTCAACAGTGGACATCTTCCGTCTGATGATGATGATGATAAACAAATAAAATAAGTAAAAAATACATAGTAAAATAATAAAAAAAATATAATGCAATATTATGTTAGACAGAAACAGGTTACATCCGGAACTATTTACTATGCGGACCTCGTAGAAAGTAGAACTGAAAGTATCCGTGCGTTCAAGCGTTTTTGCCATATCTATAATAGGGTATTTTACTCTATACGACAAAAAATCTATAAATATGTTATTGAGACAGTTTAGGCATAAAGCAGTCGGAAAACGTAAGTTTTAGTTTATAAAATAACAAAACAAATTTTTAAATTCAATGCAAAGTTTTCAGTATTTTTAATCTGTTATAAAAAACCGTGAAATAGTAGCAGCCATGTTATTACACCGTACGGCTGTGTAAACAAAAAATTGTCAACTGTCAGTCAACCGATGGGCGTAATAAAGGCTTTGTACTTTTATTATTTTCGTAACCAACGTAATTTTTTCATTTTTACACCTATTGCAAAATATACTTTTAATTATTTTTAAATGATATACAATTATCATATTTAATATGAGCTCATTTGATACAAAACGAACTGACGTCATTTACGCTGAGCAATATGGCGTCCAGTAAGAGGCGTTTTCGTCAAACAACGCGCGAAATTTGAAAATTTAAAATTTAGATGCATTTTGATGGCACTTATCGATTGAATAAAAATGTTGTTTTTTTTTGGTGGCATATTAGCACTACAGAATTTCATTGGCACACTTTTCAAAAATGGGTGTAATACCCTATTGGAACCTAATGGAACAGCTCATATTTTAGTACCCATTTTTATTGTAATCCGTGGTGCTTGGCAACTGGGCGCCTACCAGTTGTAAACGTCCCTTTGTGCCTATTGGTCTAGTCTGTTCTGTCTCCTGCTTGATAATGAGAGAAGTGGAAAATATGTAGATATTTCTTACACCTCCGCTGTTCTTTTCTGATTAATTTCGTTGCGGGATCCAAGACAGTTGAATCGTTTCTTTGGGACTCGTCGAGCTTCATTGCGCTTTTCTGGTGGTCGCCACTGTTGATTCCGGCTTACAGTACGTCGATTCTGTAAAATTCTAACATAAACTCGCATCTCACATCGCTATTCACTCTCACTTCGCATAAGGTTCAAAATTACCTTGATATATTGGACACTTTGAATCGGGTTCGAGTGCGAAGTGAGCGTCGAAGTGACGGGGAAATTACCTTACAGAATGCCACTTCTTACGTCATCTCATACTTTATCTGTCAGAATCTCCCTGTCAATTGAGTTCAACTCGCTGACACGCTCGCAAGGGTGGCGCTAGTGTAAATTCGAATTATCAACCGAGTTTTTAGAATGCCAATCAAGAAACTCACAGCGGATTCAGATTCGATGTTTAGAATGAGGTCTTACAGAATCACACCCCAGGAGTTGTTTGGGAATAGTGTGACGGGCTTGATGATGATCTGTCGTCCTAGTAAGACACACTCTGTGAAAATTTCGAGTGACCTATTACGGTTAAAAAGATACAGCCCTAAAAAAGTGACAGAGGGACCGGCAGACGGGCGCTCGGACCATGATCGCGAGCAAAATGGATTCCCATTTGAACTCTGGTTCATCATCATCATCATGTCAACCTTCAGACGCCCACTGCTGGGCATAGGTATAGGTCTCCCCCAAGGAGGGGTTTAGACGTAATCGCCATGCTTGGCCGATGCATGTTGGCGATCGCAGTAGGTGTTATGGTAGAAGGACGCTGCTGCCCATCCTCTGATCAATATCCCACTGTCGCCTTCTACGACACCCACGGGTAGAAATGGGGTGGTGCTATTCGCGTCCAGCACCACACGGCACTCTTAGATTACGGAACGCTAAAAATTTACTTATTATCTTTTACATCGTTTCCTACGTACACACAATTTTTTTTCGTCATTGTTGACGAGTTAAGCAAGTGAAGTGTATCAAAATGTCCCATCCGGCGTTTGAAGAGGCGGGAGGCAGTCCCGGAATTGAAATCTGGACCATAGAGGTTTGTAAACATTTTAGTGGACACTAGGAATAAGTTAGTCGATACTGCTAATTAATTGATATACTTTTTATTAGCTGTCAAAATACGTATCCTTAATAGATTTTGTATGACAATGGCGTCAATTCTGTTGTACACGAACTAAATTTTAACCGACTTCAAAAAGGAGGTTATCAATTCGGATGTCTATATATTTTTTTTGTGCGTTCGGGCATAGCTCTGTCGCATATAGACGGATTTACAAAATTCTTCTTTTGTTCGAAAGGGGTTTATTCCGAAATGGTCCCATATAAATTTAACCGAAATTGATCCAGCCCTTTTTGAGAAAATTAACAAAATCCCAAAAAATACTTAGATGACGTTTTAGTTTCTTAAATCTTTGGAGGGTTTACAATCTCTTTTAAGTGTGTCGCCGTTTCTTAATGGATTCGGATGTGGTTCAAGATCCCAAAGTTGCGAGTCCTATGTCAATTTAGCAAAGTGTGAGAGTACATAGAGTTATTTAAGGCAATACTAAAAAGCGAAAAAGAAATAGTAAAAAAAAAGAAAACCGCCTTCAAAAACTAAAAAGTGATAAATAACTTTAGCACAGAACACACATTACTTTACTCTCGGAAGTCGGTGGCAATACAAAACAACAAACACAAAGCCACCGCTTTTAAAGGCGGTTTACTTTTGTTTTTAACTTTTTATTAGCTATTTAAATATATCTCTTTTTCTTCAATAAAACAAGTAAGAGACAGATTAATAAGACCTGTAAATTTTAGTTTATCTCAAATGTTCATACAATTAGTTGTCATGTCAGAACGTACGAAACGAACGAAAAATTAATATGACATCTCTAACTTAGTTGTTATCTGTTGCCGTCCTTTTCTTCAGCTGCCTGACAGTAAGAGACGCCAAATGTCTAATTTTAGTTTAGGTTGTGAAGAAGGGAATCGGCGCCAATAGCAAACAGTGATGTCATTTGCCGACTCAATTGATTAACCATGTGTTGATTGTGACCAGAGGACCCTGATGTGTATTCCCGCTGTCCCCTCTTTCTGTGTTCCCGTCACGGGGACAATGGACTGTTAAGAAAATAAAATATATACTATTAAACGCCCTTTAAATTAATTTTAGACCAAATCTATCTATCTATAATAAACACATAAAAGCGAAAGGTCACTCACTCACTCATCACGAAATATCGATAACCGCTTGACGTATTAAGATGAAATTTGGCAGGGAGGTAGTTTATAGTAAGTAGACGTCCGCTAAGAACAGATTTTGCGACAGGGCCGGATTAAGGAGGTGTAATGGCTCTCGCAAGTTTGTAGGTACCCCGAGAGGGCAAAAATACCGGGAACGAAGTCGCGGGCAGGAGCTAGTATTTTATATTATCTCAAATAGATTTTATTTCACGATTTAGTATTTTTTGCTGATTCCAATGAAGCCCGGTCGACGGAGCGGTTTCTGGGTGGTTTCTAACCTTAACTGTCCGAGACAGGGTGCCCCAAGTTCTGAGCTCACCCAATTTTCAGTACAATAAATTAACGCGGACAGCGTAGGGGACAACGGGACGTAAATTTAATTATTTTATTATTTTCCCTTTGTCCCCTTTAACGGGGACATGGCTGACGGGGACAACGGGAATACAGGGGCCTTTTCTTGGGCTTAAGAATTAGCATTGCCATACATACAACGTGGTAATGCTGACAATCTTTGGAAAGTCCCATTGAGAGCGGTCGAGTTATTTGATGCAAGCTCCCCACATAATATTTTGTCATTATTTGAAAGTTCTGTATGTATTTATTAATACAGTGTTTGCCATCAACATGCTGAAAAGATGACGACACCGCAGGCGCAGATTTTTGATTGACCTGACATTTTTTTTCAGCAATTCGAGCCAGTGGCAATAGATGCAAAGAAGTATGGGAAATTCTATAATGGAGACTCCTACATTGTTTTAAAGGTAAAATTAAATAAATCAAATATATTGTGAAAGTCAAAATTCGTAACCGGACAGAATTATTTATGAATACAAAATCAGTCAATTACTTTTGACAGGTATTTTATCCCTTGTGCTTATAAACCCGACTAGACTAGTGTTTTGTGTCAGACTTTGTTTTATAGTCATTCTTCTACCGACATTTTTTTTAGTTGGTATAATAATAAATAATAATATTATATTATTGACTGGTAGAGAATGCCTGATAGTATTACGTCCGCTTTTGTATCTTATAAAAGCATGAAGTCTAATTTAAATGAATAAATCCTTCAATAGACTTCTGGACGTTCAGATTTTCTATAAAACTTCTTTTCTGTACACACCACAATCTGATAGTCCCAACAGTCGAACAGATAAAGTCGGTTAGTTTGTCAGAATGTTGAATCTAGTTGGTCTCTATGGAGAAGAACGAGCAAGAAACTCCACGGACATACTTTTAAATTAAGTTTTTACAATCTGGTTACATTATCCTTGCTGCTTCTATAAATGAAAACGAGACAAGAAAAGAGAGCAGCCAAAGAGTGTGTAAATGTAAACTATATGTAAGTATATTCCGCTACACAGATAAAGAGCAATACAAAACATAAATAAGAATCAAGATAGAAGCCATGGCAGTTAATAGTTGACTAATCTCTATTGACAGCGCCCGTTTACGAACATGACGCGTGGATCAGCACCATTCAGCTCATAATTCTTACAGACTACAGGCGTGAGCAATTCTTCGCTCAGTTATGACGCGCACTTCTGGCTTGGTAGCAAGACAACCCAGGACAAGAAGGGATCCGCCGCTATCTGGACGGTCACCCTCGATGACAAGCTGGGGGGCAAGGCTGTCCATCATAGAGAGGTCCAGGGACACGAGTCCAGCAAGTTCCTCGGGTATTTTAAACCTGGTAAGTTCAAGATGAAGTAGTAGAGCCAAGAGGCCTTTGTTTAAGGAGCTGCATGGTCCCGAGAAGTCACGGAGTAGAACAAAACAACCAACTAAACAGTGATAAATAACTTTAGCACAGAACACACATGACTTTAGTTTCGGAACTCGGTGGCTTTGTTCTGTTTGTGGTTTTGTATTGGCACCGACTTCCAAATGTTTTGTGCTAAAGTTATTTGTCAGGTTTTAGATTTTGAAGGCGGTTGTCTTTTTTGTAAAAAAGTTTCTATTTTCCGCTTTTTAGTACTTGCCACCGTAGCATCCAAATCCATTAAGAAACGGCAATTCAGTTAATACCCAGATCGAAAGTACTCTAACGATTGGAGAAACCCAAAATTTATATGGGATCATCCCATACCCTATCTATTAAAGAAAGAATTTACAGTCGAATTTAAAACCTCCTTTTTTGAAGTCTGTTGAAAAACCAGTGGAAGTGCCTACGCAACTATCCCTCGCGTGACAAAATTATGCGGAAAAATATGTAAAATATGAACAACCTTTGTCAGTTGTGTAAGTCTTAATTTCATATGAACAATACATTCAGTTTGGACGAAAAGTTTAGGTATTTGTTCATCATCATCAACATCGTCAGCCGGAACACGTCCACTGTTGAACAAATACCTCCCCCATAGAACGACACAACTCTTGCATGACCTTGACCTTGACGATGTCGTCGGTCTTGCCCATCGGTAATCGGTTTTTCGAGCGATGTGGCCTGTCTATTCTACTTCAACTTGCATATTCTGAGAGCTATGTCGGTGACCTTAGTTCTTCAGAAAATTTCCTCGTTCCGAATTCTATCGCGCAATGAAACTCCGAGCATAGCTCTCTCTCCATGGCTCGCTGCGTGACTTCTGAGCTTCTCTAGGAGGCCAGCAGTTAAGGACCACGTTTCTGTGCCTTAAATATTGGTTATAAACCCTCATCTTTACGCACTGTAGAATGCGACCTCTTTGTCAAAGTTAGACTTACCTAGAATCTACCTATTAGAATTACATAAAAAGTAAGCCGAGATAGATTTTTAATTCTAACTATTTTTTTAGCGATCACATACAAGGATGGTGGCAACGAGTCAGGGTTCACGGAGGTGGAGACCAACGCTGGTGCAGAGAAGAGGCTGATGAGGCTGTCCGGCTGTGATAACATGAGGATTGAGGAGGTAACGTCTTCTTGCCCTCTGGCCGGGAACTCACTGCAGTTTTTCAATAGTCAATTTACGAGTAGTTATTGAAATGGTATTTGCTGGACGTAATCGTCATAATTTTCGCGAAATTATCTTATTTGCATCAAATAACATTTCGAAAGCTACGTATTTATTATTTAGTTATTTATTTATTCATCAAAGACACTTAAAAATCTTACAAATAGAAAAATTCTCTCCCAAAACCGTCTAGACGAGAGAGAGAGAGTCTCATTCTCCTACATAAATATTATAACAATAATATAAGAATAATTAAAAAGAAAACCTAAAGTATTAAACTAAAAAAAGTAACACAATAAGGCATCATAGAATTCGTCCACATCGCCGTCATCTGGAAATGTACCCAAGAGACTGGCGGCATTGCCACGTTGGATGGCAATGTTTAATCTCTGACCAAGGTAAAAACCAGCTCTTGGATCACAGAAACTGTCAACCAACCTTTTGGACATTTCCTGAAAAAAGAAGATGAGCACTCGGACCCCACGAACCGAGGGTTTCAACCCCAAACGGCTCGAAAATAACGTTCAACATGTATAATAATTATAAATGGCTTTAACATTTGGCAAAAAGATTAATAGTACTAAATTATACCAACTGCCTAGCCTTTTCCCAACTATATTGGGGTCGGCTTCCAGTCTAACCGGATGCAGCTGAATACCAGTGTTTTACATGGAGCGACTGCCTATCGGACCTCCACAACCCAGTTACTGGGTAACACGATATCTCTTGGTAAGACTGGTTGCCAGACTAGGCAGGAAACGTCTTTTACTTGGTGTCACCTTGACAAAAAAGACTCTACCTCAAAGTTGCGACAAACAAATATGCGACAACCGATCGGGCGACAGTACCTATGGGCTATGTGTCGACCATCAGTAGGTCGCTTCTGTAAAATTCAAACAACAACTCGCATCTCACATCGCTATTCACTCTCACTTCGCATAAGGTTCAAAATGACCTTGATATATTTGACACTTTGAATCGCGTTCGAGTGCGAAGTGACGGGAAAATTACCATACAGAATGCCATTTCTTACGTCATCTCATACTTTATCTGTCAAAATCTCCTTGTCAATTTAGTTCAACTCACTGACACGCTCGCAAGGGTGGCGCCAGTGTAAATTCGAATTATCAACCGAGTTTTTAGAATACCAATCAAGAAAGTCACAGCGGATTCAGATTCGAAGTTTAGAATGAGGTCTTACAGAATCACACCCCAGTGGTGCGACAGTACATCAGTTCGACGTACGTTAGTGCGACACAACTTTAGATCGACAAACGATAGTGCGACACAACTTTTTACCAACAAATGAAAATATGAGTAATTGTGGTAGTTATACTGAAGATACCATTATTATAAAAATACAAATCAATTCGATGAGTGAGGTCTTAGACAATCATTTATTTTAGACAGATAGTGTTGATTAGGTATTCCTTAATTACCTATTACTTATCAAATAAAACCAATCACTGCACACGGCAAGCTACTGTTAATTAATACCTACGAATTGAATAATTATATGAATACCTAATACGTGCATGAAATTGTTACATAATTTGTTTATCAATATCACTATCACTAGGCACATATTACAATTGAAGTAAATTAAATATAAGTATACAAAGCTTAAAAATTAAAACAAAATCAAAAATCATGGAGTATCAAAATATTCGTCCATATCGCTGTCAATGGGACATTTGCCCAATATGTCAAAGGAGAATGGCAAAATTTGTTTTTTTTATTGGGGATTTTGGGAGTGCTGGAATGGGATAGTGTGGAGGGGGGAGTGGGTGACAATGGGTTTGGCGGGGGGTAGTGTAGAACCCCCCCCCCCCCCGTGAAGGAAAAGTTGCGGAGCCCCCTCTTTTTGAGATATAAATTTTGTATTGACATCTATTAAAAGGAAGAAAGAAGTAAGGAGGGCGGCAAATAACCGATTTGGTTCTGGCGCAGAGGGTTACAGTTCTAACCTAACCTAACCATGTCGGTCGGATCCGCCCTAGAAGGATTACCATACGTATTAAAATGAATTATAACCTAATCGTCTGATTATCGGACGACTAATTAATTTTATTTGTTCGCTTAACCGACGACAAATTAATTTTATTCATCCGCTTAGCGGACGAGTAGACACTTCGAATAAACAATTAAATGATTTGATTAAATATCCATCGGTTTCTAAGTAAACTTCAACTATTTCCGACGATCTGAATTCTTATCTGTTTTGGTCAGTCACCAATATACAGACATAATAATATTCTTTATAAAAATACTCTTGCAGGTGGAAGCCGACGCCTCATCTCTGACCAAAGAGCACTGCTTCATCCTGGAGGTAGACCATGATATCTTCGTGTTGATGCCAGAGGGGGCGAAGGCGACACAGCGGAGGAAGATCATCAGCGTCGCTAACCAGCTGCGGGATGACAACCACAATGGAAGGGCTACTATTGAGATCATCGGTGAGTTCTTCTTTTTAAAACTTATAACTAAGCCTGGCCCAAGTAACATTTAGGAATCATTATTCAAAGTCAAAGTCAAAGTCAAAAGACAAAAGTCAAAAGTCAAAGCATTTATTTCAATTAAACCATTTACAGGCACTATTGAATTGTCAAGGAGTCTGTCAGTTAGTCAGAGAGTTGAAGCTAGTTGCTCGTTCCAAAACGTAGGTAGGTCTCTATGGAGAAGAACGAAACATGATCAAAACATGATAAAAACAAAAATCAAAATAAAAGCCATGGCAGTTAAGAGTGGACCGAACTCTACTGACAGCGCCCGTTCACGAAAATAACGCGTGGATCAGCACCATTCGGCTCAACCTTTTTGAATGGATTAGAATCGTACAAGGTGCGGACGACGATACGACAAAAAATTAAAATACTGGTAATACTAGTTCATAAGAATATTTTGAAACTATCAAAGAAATCCTAAAAACGAAATAAAAAAAAATATGATATTACTAAAGAGCATATAAATGTAACCAAAATAAAACACCATTAGGAAATATTGGTTTTCTAACTTGTGAGAAGAGCGGCAACTTGTGGCGTCATAATTTAATATTATTAATGCTCAATAAAAACAATTACACCAAATTACCAAATCCTACCATGATTATTTTTGTGCTATTGCCATCCCCAGATTGTATAATCTATACTTAATATTATAAAGCTGAAGAGTTTGTTTGTTTGGTTGAACGCGCTAATCTCAGGATCTACTGGTTCGAATTGAAAAATTATTTCTGTGTGCTTGGCAACTGGGCCTCTCCCAGTTGTAAACGTCATAGATGAATATACTCTAATAGTAAACGTCCCTTTGTGCCTATTGGCCTAGTTCTGTTCTGTCTCCTGCTTGATTTGAAGGGAAGTGGAACATATGATTTGTTTTTCTTACACCTCCGCTGTTCTTTTCTGATTCATTTCGGTGTGGGATATTTTAACTGAAACTCTATGCGTTACCAAAGTTATCGTAAATAATCATGATTGCAGTCGGCACGCATTACAATCATAATGATAATAACACCACAAAACTCGATACTCCATCTAAATTATGCATCGGCAATTTATGTGATAACGATTATTTTATACCTACTTTCAGGGAAAGACCGATATAAAAAAAAAACTGTTATCATTTTCCCTGAATAGTTTTCTAAGGCCGTTATCAGATTATATTGGATAAAATGGGTAGGTATGTAGGTGATAGTTGAGTTTAAATACGAACATCCGTGATGTTTACCTAAGCCTACTCTACTTATTGTTTAACCATATCTTACCTTTTACTTACTGAAGAAATTCTGGTTATAATAGGCTAACCATAAATACACACCTACCACACCACACACCACACACCACATACACCTACTCACACAAATACGCGCGCACACTACACACACACTCTCTGACAGACATACCTTAACCACAGTATGAATATTATTACTACCGTACAGTAGCGACACGCCCCGCCTCTCTCCGAAACACTATTCCTCACCTCTTCCCGCGTCGAACGTCCTCTCAAAAGTGCTCTTTTAGTCACAAAAAAAGGTTTTTACAAAAAAGACAACCGCCTCCAAAAACTAAAAACTGAAAAATAACTTTAGCACAGAACACACATTGACTTTAGTTTCGAAATTCAGTGGCTTTGTTCTGTTTGTTGTTTTTTATTGCCACCGACTTCCGAAACTAAAGTCAATGTGTGTTCTGTGCTAAAGTTATTTTTCAGTTTTTAGTTTTTGGAGGCGGTTGTCTTTTTTGTAAAAAGCTTTTTATTTTCCGCTTTTTAGTATCTCCTTCTCATCCAAATCTATTAAGAAGAGATTAAAAGTTAACTACTACATAGATTGATGAAACTAAAACGTCGTCTATGTAAAATTTTTGGGTATTTGTTGATTTTTCAACAATTGCTGAATCAATTTCGATAAAATTTATATGGGACCACCCCTGAAGCATACCCTATCCATAAAAAAAAGAATATCATCAAAATCGGTTCACCCAGTTCAAAGAAATCAGGTAACAAACATAAAAAAAAAATAAAAAAAAACATACAGACGAATTGATAACCTCCGGCTAAGTCGGTTGAAAATGCACATATTTGTACAGTCTGTTATTTTGGTAGTAGTGTAGGTAATTAAATCGTTTTGTTTGTATGGAGTAACGCAACTTTGTGCATGATGTA
The DNA here is from genome assembly GCA_947361185.1 of Charanyca ferruginea. Lineage (NCBI taxonomy): Eukaryota > Metazoa > Arthropoda > Insecta > Lepidoptera > Noctuidae > Charanyca > Charanyca ferruginea. The sequence goes on along the minus strand of OX376081.1, from coordinate 1,990,478 downwards.
TAAATAAATAAAACATGCCACAATAAAATTAAAATGAAAGCATTACTTCAATAAAACCGTTCACAGGCACTTTTAAATGAATGCGCCCGAATATTTCCAATCTGTTTCACTCAAAAATAACTCATCACACAACAATATGTAACGCGGCCAAAGGGCCGAATATCCGGCCGGAATCTATCTATCTATAAGCTTGCCGAATATCCGTCCATCCGACCTTGAAGCTTGCCGAATATCCGGTATTTGCTCAAACTACTATCCGTTTCATTACTTATTGACCAAAATATGACTAGATACTATTTTATATGGTACTCTGTCGGGACTATCCCTAATCTAGATAATTTGATTTCCAGACGAGTACTCCTCCGATGACGACTACGGACTCTTCTTCGAGGCTCTTGGTTCAGGATCTAAAGATGAAATCGCCAGCGACGAGTCGAGCACAGTAAGTTTTTTTTTAATTATTTATTTATGGCGATCAAAAAATGCAGCCGTTTATGGCCTATTTTGACACTCGCAAAGTATGACGACGCGTGTACCTAACTGTTTTCAGTGAGGTTCGATTTCGATGATTCTTTTTTTAATTGATATAAAAATATTCCAAATATTAAGGGATGACTGATTTTTTCGGTGTCACCGTTTGGTTATTAATTTGTATGATAAGAAGTCGTCACTAAAAAGAGTAATAAAAAAACTTTTTAACAAAAAACACAACCTCCTTCATAAATTAAAAAGTAAAAAATAACATGGTGGCAATACAAAACAACAAACAAAACCCACAACTTGCGAATTTAAAGATTTTTTCACTTTTTACTTCTTTTTTAGTTACAACTCCCGTGATCGACGAACTTTAACTTCTTTACTTTCTTTCTAATTCTCAATCAAGTTACCAAACTTTATGTTTTTTCTTCCATAAGTTTATGTTATTTTTTATATATTTTTTAGAGTAACTACCGCGAGGATATTTCTGCAGTATACTTGTACAGAGTGGTGGTCGGAGACGAACAGGAGCTGATCGATCTGAGCAAGCCTTACAAGCAGAAGCATTTGTCTTCTGATGTAAGTACCTACCTGGTTCCTCATCATCATGTCAACCTTTAGACGCCCAATGCTGGGCATAGGTCGCCCCTAAGGGTTCAGCCGTAATCGCCATGCTAGGCCGATGCATGTTGGCGATCGCAGTAGATGTTATGGTACTCAGAAGGACGCTGCTGTCTATCTTCTGTAGGTCGATTCTGTAAAATTCAAACAACAACTCGCATCTCACATCGCTATTCACTCTCACTTCGCATAAGGTTCAAAATGACCTTGATATATTTGACTCTTTGAATCGGGTTCGAGTGCGAAATGAGCGACGAAGTGACGGGGAAATTACCTTACAGAATGCCACTTCTTACGTCATCTCATACTTTATATGTCAAAATCTGCCTGTCAATTTAGTTCAACTCGCTGACACGCTCGCAAGGGTGGCGCTTGTGTAAATTCGAATTATCAACCGAGTTTTTAGAATGCCAATCATGAAACTCACAGCGGATTCAGACTCGAAGTTTAGAATGAGGTCTAACCAAATCACCCCTAGTCAATATCCCTCTGTCGTTTCTACGACACCCACGGATAGAAATGGGGTGGTGCTATTCGTGACCGACACTACACGGCCTAGTTCCTAGGCATCTCATAAATACTCTCAAGACCATTATGTCTACAGCATTACCATTATCTTCCTGGCTCTGCCCATGTTACCCGTTGTCCTCGGTGAACAACAAACCGATAATGCGACGCGACGCGTAAATGTCAAAGGACAATGCCAGAAACTCTATAGAACTTTGCCCCACTCAATAAAAGTCATGTGCAATATGTAACATCTCATTGTTTATTTATTGCTGATAACTAAACATTAGTCTTAGTGACTGTAGAACTTGCGGTTTCCGTTTAAATCTAAAAACAATAATGACATTGATTATAGGTTAAATTGTATTTTAGGTCAAATGAGTTTGTGTGGGTGGGTAGGTATTTCGTAATCCGCAAGTTCTAAAGAAAAACAATTTAGTATAGAAAGGTTCTGTATTCATTACAATTATTTTCATTAATTTACTTTTCTGTACATGGGTGGGGCAGGATCTGGCATTGTCTTTTAATAGTCGTTGTCAGTACTTGTGGCCTACGTAGTCGCCATAATCAATGTGCGACCCAACGCGACAAGTGCGTATTTGTTTTTTGCGCGACGAGACGCGACCCAATAGTTTATTAATAATTAAATATTTACTATTATAAGTACCAGTGTTTTTTAGTAAAGTCAATAACAACCCCTCCTCAATAGAAATAGGTTTTTGAAAATTAATAATAATAATATGTGGGGACATTTTCACACACGGCCATCTGACCCCAAACTAGGGAGATCCTGTACTATGGGTGTCAGACAGCTGATATACATACACAATTTTTTTTTTTTTTGTAAATACATACATTATAGATAATGGTAATGGTGGTGGATAATTGGATATTGATAGGTGAATTTGACAGGTGCGCGTCGCGTCGTGTCGCGTTCGGTCGCTCACCTAGGACCATGCCTTAGATACTTGGGATCGGAACATATTTTCTTCTTCCATTCCGTCCTGTCAATCGTCACGCTATCACTGTCTCCCTTTTCATTCATATCATTCTTCTCACAATCCAACCATCCTTTCTTTGGCCTTTCTTTCCCTCTCCATCCATCCACATGTCCACCAATAAGTTTAAAGCATTAAGCCTGCCATTTTGTCCCAAACCACTGCAACTCCTGTAAGCCAGAATCAACAGTGGCGACCACCAGAAAAGCGTCGAAGATAATGAAGTTTGACGAATCCCGGAGAAACATTACAACTGTCTTGGATCCCGCAACGAAATTAATCAGAAAAGAACAGCGGAGGAGTAAGAAAAACATTCAGAAGTCTAAAGCATCAGTTATATAATAACTTAATTGATATTCCCATAACGAGTTCCTAGCATGTCGGTGACACAAACTCTTTGCCCTTTCCAAAAATCTCTTCACTTCGAAAAAGAGTAACATTTTGTGCGGGAAATCCAATAGAATACTAAGCCGTGTGGTGCAGACCACTCCTTTTCAACTCGTGGGTGTTGTAGAAGGCGGCAGAGGGATATTGACCAGGGGATGAGCAGCAGCATCCTTCTGAATACCATTACATCTACTGCGATCGCCAACATGCATCGACCAAGCATGGTAATTACGGCTGAACTCCCCTTGGGAGAGGCCTAGGGCTGACATGATGATGAATAGAATACTTAAAAAATATCTTAAGCTCTCTTTAAAATTATTTTGTAATTCTTTATCTAATTCAACCATACATTGATAAGATTTAAGCGTTCTAACTTCCAGCAACGTTTATATGTAAGGTGAAATAATTTTCTTTTAACTTACAGGAAGTCTATATCCTGGATACTCCATGCTCAGGAGTGTACATCTGGATAGGTAACGGAGTCAGCGAAGAGGTCCGAAAAGCCTACGATGACATAACCAACAAATACTTTGAGGCTAAAAACTATCCCACATGGGTAAGTGACGTCAAGGGCGTCGCCAAGGGGGGGCGGTAGGGGCAGCTGCCCCCTCCTAGAGATTCCAAAAGGTTCATGTGCCTTTAACTGTATTTAAAATTTATACTTTTCCTATCCACCACATATCAATTTGCCCCCCCCTAGGCCATCAGCTGGCGAGTCCTAGCGACGCCCTTGAGTGACGTACCTACCTTTCATCTTTTAAAAACAATTACTTATTTACATAATTTTTATTAAATTATTTATTAACTAAAATCATTGTAGACAATAATTTTGTTGAACGTGTTACCATACCAACACAAACCATCGCGGGTTCAGCAGCGGTATGTTAGACGTGGCAACTTGGTACCGCAACATAACCTTAATTATCCGAAAAATACAATATATACATTGGCATCTTTTTTTTTTTTTTGGTACGGGGTGGAAAATCCTCATGGATGTCCTCCGCCCTGGGGCGGGCGGAGGGGTCTGTCAGACTCTTACTGACTAAAAACCACCCCGGTGTTCCATCTCACACCTACGTCGGGGGTCGCGGGAACTGGAGATACTTCCGCAACCCCCGGCTGGTGCCGGCCCGCTGCAGCGGGCCACTTCTCGGGTCAGGAGGGGGAGTGAGGTGTTAGACTCCCCCCCGGACGTCTTAGAGGGGCGCGCGTGGAACACTACGCGCCGCCACCTCGGGTCCTGGTGTATGTGGGGGGCGACAGACGTCCCCGAGTCTGCCGCCCCTGGACCCATTTAGGGGGGCCGGAAGAGGGCGTTGTCCGCCCTTCGCCGACGCCCGGTGCGCCTGCTGCGGGCAGGGTGGGAGGTTGAGATCTCCCTCTCCCTTTCCGCAGCCTCCTTCTGCGACATGACACTTTCGCAGAAGGAAACCACCGCGTCCCAGGACTCTGCGCTGTCGACCATCGACTCGACCACGGCCGACAGCGACAGGTCACTGCCTACTTCTGAGACGAGGGCACGGCGCAGCCCCTCCCAAGCGGCACATTCCGCCAGCGTATGCCGCGCCGTGTCCTCCCGGCAGTCGACGCAGTGGTGACACCGGGCGTCCGGCTCCCTGTTTATGCGACACAGGTACTTCCCGAAGCAACCATGCCCCGAGAGCACCTGCGTCACCCGAAACGACAGGGAGCCGTGCCTTCTCCCGAGCCAGCGCTCGAGCACTGGCCGGACCGCCTCGATGATGGCGAGGCCGGCGGTAGGGCGCGAAAGCCTGTCCCGCCATTCCGCCACCAGGACCTCGCGAAGCTGAGACCGACGCAGCTCCATGTGTCGCTGCATCGGTCGCTCGCCCCGCGCCCGCGCTTCCTCGCGCCACCGGAACAGTGACGCGAGTACCTTCGCCTCCAGGTCCCAGGGCGGGGATCCGGCCAGTGCACAAATATACATTGGCATCTGGCTCAACTATATTGTGGTCGGCTTCCAGTCTAACCAGGTGCAGCTGAATGGAGCGACTGCTTTTCTGACCTCAAATCAAATCAAATCAAATCATTTTTATTTGTTCCTCCACAACCCAGTTACTGGGTAACACGATGATCCCCTGTTAAGGGGCTATTTAACGACTTTTACAGATTTAACTGACAATCACGTCAAAATGTGCAGTGTAAATATCCAAAACTCTCAAAATTTTGTCGAAAAAATTAAATAAAAGTAGTATTCTTTCAAAATTAAAGAAAGGCGTATACTAAAAGATAGATAATAAAATTGTCTGTAAGATAGTGTAAGTTTCGTTTAATTATACCTGGTAGATTTTGTGTGATTGTCAATGTTTTGTCCGCGTCAGACACAACTTCACGAGTTAATTAAACTATTTAATATGAGCTTAATCAAAAATATTCACTTTCTATATGATTAAGAGAATGTTCTAGTTTAACATATATTTTTTTCAAATCATTTACACTGCACATTTGGACGTGATTGTCAGTTTAAAATCTGTTAAAGTCGTTTAATAGCCCCTTAAGACTGGTTGTTCAACTTTCTGGGTTCTGACTAACGACAGTCATCTACGAACGACAGCCGGTACCAACGGTTTTCCGAAGCACGGAGGGGTGTCTGTATGAAATATATGGTCACCCATCCACTGACCGGCCGCGGCAAGCTTAGTTTAACCATGACCTATCGATACATTCGACTTTTAACCGACTTCAAAATGGAGGAGGTTATCAATTCGGATTTTATATATTTTTTTTTATGTAGGTATGTTCGGGCATAAGTCTGTCAAAATTCTCCCGTTTTCTTTTATTTTTGTAAATAACTTTTTATACTTAGCCACTAAGTCTTCTCCTCTTCGGGGTACGGAATCGTTTGAAAGAGTTTTTATTTTCTTCAGGTAAATGTAACTAAAGTGGCAGAAGGCTCCGAATGTTCAACCTTCAAGCAATTCTTCCAAAACTGGGAGTTTACCTCTGCCAACTCCAAGGCATTGGTCACCGATTCTGGTACGTATCATCAAAGAATTATGACCTAAAGGCGGTTCCAATATGATCATTTGCCCGATCCGATCACCGTATCCGAATCGCTCACGCGTAACAGGATCGCCTATCAGGGCCTAAAGTCTGCTATTACAGTAGGTAGTGTCAGAATGGTCTATCATTGACTTCATAATTGTTAATTTTGACAAGTTTGGTAATCTACTAACATAATGGCGTCATTATGACTTTCCAATGGTCAACCACTGACACGCCATTGAAAGAAATGATACAGAATGGTAATCTCGTACAAAATGACAACTGAATGACTGACTTAGGCGGTAATCTGCTAAAATTTTGACAGATCCTTTGATCAGTGACCTACCATTAGAACGTCATTGTGCAGTCATTGCTTTTAATTCGACCGACCAATGATCGACCATTATGAATTTAGCAGATTACGAACTTTTAGCCAAATGACAATGGGACTTGGTCCCCTGGACGGGTGATGATACGCCGCTCTGATACAGAGTGCGATAGGGCCCGTTCCATTTCGAGTCGGGTTTTGTCCGATCATCAAAGGACATAAGAATACGGCACAGTTTGCCGATACTTCTTTTGCGGTTTTTCGTACGATACCGAGTAAAATAAACGCGTCCACAACTAGATACGGAGCCTGATACAGGTACGGTGATCGTATCGCGCAAATTTCGCGAAAGTTATTTTTTTTTGACCTCGTAGTAACGAGGTCAAATATACCTATCATTATCCTGGCAACCGTAAATACACACAGAGGCAACGTGTTTTTACAGTACTGTCACGCACACCTGTCTAAAAGCGTGCTTCACACGTTTGTTTCGTTCTGTCTATCTGCCTATTGTTTTATAATCTGAGTGAGAGCCTGGTGTATACATTACAGATGCTGGTTACTACTCTGAGGACGCCGAACATTCGGCGCAGGCTGCAAAGCAAATCGGTAAGAGTGCCTCCGCCAGAGGATACATGCCAGATCAGGGAGAGGGCAGCCTTACCGTCACCAGGTGAGAATATGGTTCATGATGTTGAGCTAATGTGGCAGTTTTAACTAAGGGTAGCACTGTGGTAGTATTGTCTTAATGTGGCGATATTTACCGGAAGACGCAGCGGCCTCCCACCAGATTGACCGACGACATCGTCAAGGTAGAATAGCTCAACCATTTTTTAGATTATCTAAAGTACACACATCTTTTATGGGGTACTCTGTTAAATGTTACAATAAAATACCTTGTGATATATTAAAACTAAATGAAACAAAATTTAAAAGATACATTAAAGGTAGACTTTGTAAACAGGCATACTATAAGTTAGAGGATTATATCCGAGATAAGAATGCTTGGGAACATGCTGGTCCGGCTCCCTAAGACATAATTTAGTATAGACAAAATCAATTGATTGCTAATTTAAATGACTAAATCTAATACTACATATAATATACATACTATTCTTTATTGTACTTAATAGATTACTCTGGCTCACACACTATTCATTGTTTGTTGGAATAGAAGAAGTAGTCGTCTACTGTATTATTAATTGTAAATATGTGAACACTGTGTGTCTATGTACATAACTTAGCTGTCATTTCTTAACTTGTGATACTTTGTACATACCATAATATAGTGATTTTTATACAAGATACATCGTATTCACATAACATAATCATTCTTGTAAATGAAAATATTGTAAACACCCTTTTTTAAAAGAGTATGTATGGAGTTTCTTGCCCATTCTTCTCCATACGAAACTACCATTTGGAATGGGCAACTAGATTAAAATTTTACATTATGACGTTCAAAAGTGCCTTTTAATGGTCTAATTGAAATAAATGATTTGACTTGACTTGACTTGACTTGTCGCGGGGAACCGGTGGATGCAAGAGTTGTGGCGTTTTACTGGGGAGGCCTATGCTCAACAGTGGACGTGTTCCGGCTGATGATGTGGCGATGTTGCCTCATCGTCTGCCCAGCCTTTTCCCAAATATGATGGGGTCGGTTTTCAGTGTAACCGGATGCAAATAAATACCAGCTTTTTAGACAAAGCGACTGCCTAGCCGACCTCTACAACCCAGCCACTGGCTAACACTGTCTTGGTAAGACAGGTTGTCAGACTTTCTGGCGTCTGACTACCCATTGTAATATAAAAAAAAAGAAAAATAATGTTGCGATGAATATTTGTATGTTTCCATGCAAAAAGAATCATGGCGAGATCCATACATACATTTGTAAGAAAAATAAAAAACATTTAGAGGGATTCAAATAGTTTCCAATGTGGAAAATACATTACCAGGAGTAGATTAATATTTTCACCATATTTTTAAACCCCCGCATAATTAAAATATTTTGAAATTAAAATTAGTTTTTCGTTTCATCTCGTTGCCGATTTTGTATTTATAAAAAAAAGAAAGACAAGTGACAGTAATGGATCTATCAAACTGACAAACAAGTGATGTGAATCGTTGTTTACAATGGCGGAGTTCAAAAAGTACATTGATTAATCATTATTTGTGACATTTTTTCGCATAAAATGATGCAATTTCAGTGTAAGACCTGCGAAATGGCGATTCGTTTTGAAATAATGAGCTTTTCGTTAAACTATTCACTTTATACATACATTTTAATCGCGGGGTTTTAAAAATATTGTAAATGCCGGCCGGATGTAAATTACGCTCTTTAGGTACCCAAGAGTATAAAAAATAGAATGTCAACTTCTCTAATCATCTTTAGTTTTGTTGTACAAATCCTGCCATGATCCTTTTGAAGATAGATGAAGTGTGTTCCAAATAAAGAGGTAAAAAATTGAAATCTCGGGCGCCATGAGCACACTCAAGATAATGCCATGGATAACTCATGTGGTCGCGTGGAAACAAGGGGCCAAGTCTGCTATTTTTATAATTTCGTCATTCTAACACGATCCCATTGTCATTTTGCTAAAAGTTCGTAACCTGCTAAATTCATAATGGTCGATCATTGGTCAGTCAATTAGCCTAAAAGCAATGACTGCACAATGACGTTCTAATGGTAGGTCACTGATCAAAGGAACTGTCAAAATTTTAGCAGATTACCGCCTAAATCATTCAGTTATCATTTTGTACGAGATTACCATTCTATATAATTTCTTTCAACGGCGTGTCAGTGGTTGACCATTGGAAAGTCATAATGACGCCATTATATTAGTAGATTACCAAACTTGTCAAAATCAACAATGATAAAATCAATGATAGACTGTTCTGACACTATTGTAATAGCAGACTTGAGGCCCTGTCCGTGCGCGCCCAGGCGAACATACCCGAAGCGCTGCAGTAGTGAGGCAGCCCCAACACCGCTCTGTGGGCTAATTCACGTAACTAAAGTAGTGCTGTTGCAGTGCAGTTGCAGTTAAGTTTCGATCAAAACAACGCTTTTCGTATTCTCTACCGCGGTTCGCTTCGGAACGCAATATGATCGGTATTACTATTCGTTTGACGTCTCAAAATGACAGTTAAAAAGCACTAAAATCTGTACAGGGGTATTATTTTAGTATTATAATAACATCATAATTTTTCAGATTCTAATCAATTATTTAGTGAGTAATATTTTTTCTCTCATGTGGCTACACCATAAGTAAGTTTGGTAGAGTTTGGTTGTCGTACAGCTGACTTGCAGTTCTGCGTGTAACTAGCCCACAAACTACAGGTGTAGGGAGTGAATATGCTCGGAAATCGGAAATCTGGGAGCCAGCATATTAGCTCTTTTAGCCAAAACAGCATCATATAAGCGTGTTCATGGATAGGTGGGATTCTCCACTGCTGTGCCATTGGATATGCTTGCACACAGCCACTGCAGGGTGATCCCTAGTATTTTGATATTTTATTTTATTTATTGTATTTGTTGTGTAAATGTATGTACCTATATGTCGTGTGTACTTGGACAAACGTCTGAAATAAAGTTTATTATTATTATTATTATTATTATTAGACAGCGCCCTCCGCTACCTTTAAAAATCAGCATGATCCCTGAAGTCAGCCAGCCGTGACTAAATAGGTATTTAAACTGATTTACCCTGTCTATAGGTACCCCTCCAAAACCGTTTCTTGCGAAGAATCACAGGAGCCCCTTTTTACCTTCGCAACGAGTACCTCCATCTCGATTTAAAAATACCCACCATCCAGCAGTTCATGAAACGCTCCGCCAATCGCTTCTTCGACACTGCTGAGAAGCACTCTAACCCGTTAATCGTATCGGCCGCCCGGTACACTCCCTCCCGTATTAGTAAGACTCGACGACCGAGACATACTCTGACCGACCCTGACGATGCTATTACTCTCCTCCAGGAGAGCAATAAGGCCACCAGTACAGTTGAGAAACACAGACACAGACCGCCGTCATTCCGTCCTCGCCGCCGAGGCCCGCCGCGACGACCCCGTACGTGCCCTCCCCGACCCTTGCTCGTGCCAACCCGCGCCGCTGAGCCTGTAGCTTTAAATTCGTCCCTAAATAATGGAAATCCGATCCAGCCTGTCCCTTAGCTGTCCTCTCCCAGCGACGTCCTAACCCGAGGCTCGTACCCCACAGGGGGTGCCCTTAGCGTGTAGTCGCTTAGTTTGTAAGCTATTTTGCCCTGGCTGGAGGCCCTAAAAATAATAATTTTTAAGGCACCACAGGAAAGTCCGGTTAAGCAGCCGACAACCTCCTAGGTTGACCTGCGAGATGCCAAACCTAAAAAAAAAATCTATAGGTACACTATTTAGACGTATAGGTGGACCAGTGGTGTAATAGGCTGTTATTTATAATTATGTCCTATTTTTTATTTCAGGATAGCCGATGGAGATCAAGATGACGTCACAGAAGAGTTTGCTTCTGGAGTGTCAGTGTTGTACCAGAACTATGTTTACGTCGTCAAGTATGAGTATACTGAGGCCGATGGAGATGATGCGTATATAATTTATCACTGGATTGTAAGTATAAAGTCACAGCATTTATTAGAGACGAATATCCGGACACTATCCGTTATGCGGTATATCCGGCCAGAGTTTTACTATCCGGCTGATAGTAACCCAAAAAAAGGTGATATATTAAAAAAAATGTGATTTTTCTATTTCGTGTTGTTTTCATTTTCGTGTAAGGATGTGGAATAGGGATTTAACATTTTGGTATATGTTTTTTGAATGTTTGATCTAGTATCATGTACGATTCAATGATTTTTTTTCGATACAAAAAAATTGTATAGTTATATCTATTTTTTTACTTTTTTCGATATCACGGCGTAACGCTTAAGAGGTAGTCAGTGGAATTTACTTTAAAACATAGAAAATTATCATGTCAAAGTTTACTCAAAGTGTTTTAAATAAAATTCATTTATTTTGTTAAAAAAGAGTAAACTCGTTTTGGCACATACGTCGTTTTATTCCGAGCGCACGCACATTATAACCATCTCTGCTATTGCGTTTCAAAAGTAATTACATCATTTTCGCTCGCTTAGTAGATCAGTCGCCGAAGATTTATTTTCGAGGTAGTGCCTTAACAAAAGATAAAACATGCCGCAGTACTGCGCTCGCAGTAGTTCGCAGTTTCGCATTCAAAATTCAACCGCTGGCTGCACGCTATTTACATGAGTTTAAGTTTCTATATAGTTCCAGGATATATTCGTGAACATTCTAGCATAAACGGAAATGGTCTAGAATATTGCAACACGACATTAAACCATCTAGAAAAATGTGGAAGGGTCCCGAATGTTCTAAAATATCTATAGTTCTGTGACTCGATAATAGATGGCGGTAGCGTGGCTTTTTCGCCTTAACTATAGTTCGTTCGCGTTAAAGGCCTATTCATACCTAAGCGGTATTCGCTACCGTCTGCGGCAGAGAAAACCCAGTGGGTATGCGGTAATATTACTGTTCAGACCTAAGCGGTATTGAGTTGTGAGGGGCGGGATGCATGCCGCTGCTCCCGCGCGGTATGTACCTCTACCCACAGCGGCAGCGAATATCGCTCAGGTCGCTCTAGCCGCGGTACTTGATACTAAATACCTGAGCGAAACCCGCGCGGTATGTACCTCTTGACTTTGTAATTTGAAAAGATTTGATTGGTAAGGGGCGGGGCTAGACCGACGGACATTGATGATTTCACTGCATTCTTAACGCAAACGAAAGTTCGTTAAGAATGCGACACGACTGAATTAAGGCTTTATAAGTATAAAGCCTTAATTCAGTTGTGTGAGGCGATTGGACCATATTAGAATATATATCAGCAGTACCTATGTACTCATATTTTATAATGTTCTTTTCCTGTGTGGTCAACTGTGTGTACATAAATAGTAAAATAAATAAATAGGTAATAAATAAAAATGTGGTCTTTGTTTCCAGGGTTCCGCGGCCAGCGCTGATGACAAGAAAGCCGCGTTGGAGCTGGTGGCCCAGCTCGAGGAGGAGCTGGAAGGACCTCCCACTGTCGTGAAGGTTCCGCAGGGGAAGGAGAACAAGCATTTCCTTACAATCTTCAAAGGTAAGGGAGATTATTATGGTTGCAAAACTGACGTTTCATTTTACTTCTTCAACAACAACTGTATAATAAGTGTTAGTTTCGTTAAACAGCTTAATTAGGAGAGAATACCGTGGCGTGTCTTTTCTCTGCCAAGAAGACGACTTTCAATCTGACCCCGACTGTATCCGTCCCGATCACTGACCATCTTGAGCTTCTTAGCGTTAATCTGACGTCGAATCTCAACTTCGGGTCGTTCAATGAATGCAAGGCCCAATCTACTGCACATCTATTGTTATGAATTTGTAATTGCTGTCGCACATAGCCATCAATATACCTAATGGTAAAGAAATGCTTGTTGCGGTGGACAGCAATCAAAGTCAAAGTCAAAGTCAAAGCATTTATTTCAATTAAACCATTTGCAGGCACTTTTGAATAGTCAAAAACAAAATTGAAGCTAGTTGCTCGTTCCAAAACGTAGGGTAGGTCTCTATGGAGAAGAACGAGCAAGAAACTCCACGGACACTCTTTTAAATAAAGCTTTTACAAAATCCAGGCTACATTATTCTTGTTGCTTCTATATGTGAAAACAATGTAAGTGAAGAGAAATCCAAAACATTATAATTAAAAATAAATTAATATAAAAGCCATGGCAGTTAAGAGATGACCAATCTCAACTGACAGCGCCCGTTCACGAACATGACGCGCGGATCAGCACCACTTAGCTCAACCATTTTGAAGGGAACCGAATGATCTAACCCACACGCCACCATCAGCGAGACATTTGAGCGAGCATGACAATGCTCTCAACTGCCATGCTCATTTATGTCAAACACATTGAATAAATAAATGGCTCCATAGTTCTCACATTTACATAAAAATTGAAATAGTGCTATTAATTTATACAAAGCTAAAATTTCCAATGTATGTAAGTATGTCATTCGACAGATAAAATATAATAAGTAAATAATAATAACGGTACACGTTATTCATGTCAATAATAAGGGGTGAGCAAAATAATTTTCTTGCAATTAAGAAATTCCCTAAAGAGGCTGTGGAACAGGACCAGCATTATGCCAAGCATTTTTATCATTGTTATAATCTTCCAACTTATAATATAAGATAGAACCGAGACGATACGGTTAGCCAGAATACGGGGTACCGCAAGTGCATTGTAGGTCATAAGGAGGCCGAGTTATTAATACCTACTACAATTTTCTGTTATAGGCAATTTGATCATCATTTTCGGCGGCAAAGACAAACCGGACAACTCTAAAGGATCGTACGAAGATGACAACATTCGTCTGTTTAGAGTAAGTGGTGTAAAATTCTCGATTCCCATATTAAAATTAGACCAAAAATAAGGTATTACACCCATTTTTGAAAAGCATCTCAATTAAATTCTGTAATGCTAATATGCCACCAAAAAAATCACATAATTTTTATTCAATCGATAGGTGCCATAAAAATACATCCAAATTTTAAATTTTCAAATTTCGCGCTTAATTTTACGAAAACGCCTCTTACTGGACGCCATATTGCTCTGCGGAAATGACGACAGTTTGCTGTGTAGTCAAATGCGCTGATATTTTGTATGATTATTAAAAATAATTATTATCATATTTTATATTTATTTATTTATTTTACTATTTATGTACACACAGTAGACAACACAACAACAACAACAATACGCGTAATAATTAAAAAAATGCGTTGGTTACGAAAAATAATAATAAAAGTACAAAGCCTATACGCGCCAATTGCTTGACTGAGAGTTGACACTTTTTTGTTTACACAACCGTACGACGTAATAATATGGCGGCTACTATTTCAAGGTGTTAAGAGCGTATTTTCGATTCGTGACGAAAACTTCATGTTTTCGCATTTTGCCCAGAGAAATATCGTAATGATGTGAGCAGATTATTTAAAGACAATTATTATAGTTTTCAAAAAGATTAAGTCTTTATTTAGGGAGCTACAGAGTAAAAGTATAATTTTTAATTATGGTTTTTTGAAGCGAAGACAATTCTTTCATATCGTTTTACGAAAATAGACGTCAGAGTTAACTTTCAGGACGAATACAACCATTGCAATATGCCAAAATATTATGTTTTATGCGTTTTTCCAAAAGGATATACAGTCTTAAAGTGTACTACAGAGCCAAAATTACGAAAATATTACTATTATGAATTAAAAAACAATGTTGAAAAAGTAGAAAATCGGTTCACCTTGTCAATTTTTTTCCACCAGTATTTGAATAAAAACATAACTGATATATTTATTTTATGACAGTAAATGTTTTGCTTAATATACAGAATATTTTTCAGTCCGTTATCGAGCTCATTTATTTTAGACAATTATTTTAAAAAGCACTGTAAAACATCGCGCGCTGTCGTTTGCCGATCAATTGCAATGATTCGTGCTTATTTCGTGCGTATTTTTTTATCTGATGCACACAAACAGACCATTGTATTGTACTAGTGTGTGTCAATGCTGCTACGCCGTTCTAGCAATCGTTTAGATTTTGAGTTGCGCTAAATCGAATACGCGCCCTTAAGACAGATTAAAAAAACTGAAAACTTTGAGTTTAAATTTAAAATTCATTTTGTTATTTTATGTACTAAAACTAACATTTTCCGACCGCTTATTGCCTAAACTATCTCAATAATATATTTATAGATTTTTTCTCAATATATAAGGTGCTATAAAAATATCTGCCACGGCTTTAATGGGAGGTAGTATTGTGTTTAAAGATTACAATGGTGAAGAACTTTCGTACCCCAGAATAGTTAATTTAATTTGAGAAAATAAAGTAGTTTAATAAACATTGACTCTACTCTGCATAACGTGTTTCACAAATTACGCGCGATGTGTCGCTTCGTCAATGAAAACAACTGCTATCTCTTTCTATCTGTTCTGTGAATGAAAACTGAAATCAGCTGATTAGTTCGTCACTATCTAACCTACTAGGTACACAATAATACGCAGGGAAAAGTGTTTTAAAAGTGCAATTACTTACCAGCTACCGCATTCTTCCAAAAAACTGACGTAGGTAAATAAGATGATAAACTTCCCATCACACTTAAAAAAGGCTTTGGACTGACACGTTAGTGTAAGAATCGTAATTTTTTTCTTATTATTTTTAAACAGTAGGTGCTTAGATTAATACTTAGGTATCAAATAACGATAAATTACAGTAACTTGGCGTTGCCTTCGCCTTCGCGTTGCACACAAATGTAGGCACGCTTACGTACATGTCTCTTCACTTTATTTAATGTGTCCGTTTCACTTTTTACTTGCCTAAATGCGCGTTTGATGCGCCTTTTTAGTTCTTCCACACTTCTAATGATATGTATGATGACTTACTCGCACACCAAACCTCTGCTGGTATAAGTTTACTGCATGCGCAGTTATGGAGTTACACTCGCGGTAGCACAACACCATTTCAAGATATTCTTGATTGGAATACCGTCGTCTGGGAGGCATTTTTAAAGGAAGCGCGAGCGATTATCCCGTCGCTAACCGCTAATTAAAACTAACTTCCGAGCGGGCGGGGGGCGACCGGGCGACTGGCGAGCGGGCGGTCGGCTGGCGCGTGCGACGAACGGGGTAGTGCGGGTCAGGGTGGGGGCGCTCGGGGCTGCTCTTTGACAACGCGACGTCCCGACGAGTGCCGATGCGCAGCGGCATTGTTTGATTAATGATAAGAATGGCAACAGTGTATGAACGGCGCCGGCGTTTTGCGAAACGATTGAATTGTACCTATTCGGTGCGGAGCGGCAACAGCAAGTCTACGTGATGGTTTTATGCGAATAAATCAATTCAAATTTATATGTACAATTTTTTGTATGAAAAAAAATATGACAAATGATCAATAATTTATCTTTACTATTGTAATCTTTAAACACAATACTACCTCCCATTAAAGCCGTGGCAGATATTTTTATAGCACCTTATAGAGTAAAATACCCTATTAAAGCCAAAAGAATAATGGAAAGAAAAATGAGAAAAGATCGTCTAAATCATACCGAATTGAAAATGAATTTGAATTCTAGGTGGAAGGAACAGAGCTTGGAGTCGACATGAGAGCTATCCAGGTCCCAGAAACGACTGACAGCCTGGAACATGATGATGTCTACGTATTGGAGACTAAAGACACCATCTACGTTTGGATCGGCAAAGTAAGAACCATGCACACATCATTTATCAAAAGAAGTCTATGTATGTTAAGAGCATGTATTCGATTCGTGAAGAAAACTTCTTGTTTTGCCCAGAGCAATATTGTAATGATGTGAGCAGCTGATTATTTAAAGACAATTACAGTTTTCGAAAAGATTAAGTCTTGATTTAGACAGCTACAGAGTAAAAGTATCATTTTTAATTATAGTTTTTTGAAGCGAAGACAATTCTTTCATATCGTTTTACGAAAATAGACGTCAGAGTTAACTTTCAGGACGAATACAACCATTACAATATGCCAAAATATTTTGTTTTATGCGTTTTTCCAACAGGATATACAGTCATAAAGACAGCTACAGAGCCAAAATTACGAAAATATTACTATTATGTATTAAAAAACAATGTTGAAAAAGTAGAAAATCGGTTCACTTTGACAATTTTTTTCACCAGGATTTGAATATAAACATAACTGATATATTTATTTTATGAAAGTAAATGTTATGCTTAATATACAGAATATTTTTCAGTCCGTTATACGAGCTCAATTATTTTAGACAATTATTTTAAAAAGAGATTAGTAAAACATCGCGCGCTGTCGTTTGCCGATCAATTTCAATGATTCGTGCTTATTTCATTCATTTTTTTTTCTGATGCACACAAACATACCATTGTATTGGACTATTGTGTGTCAATGCTGCTACGCCGTTCTAGCAATCGTTTAGATTTTGAGTTGCGCTAAATCGAATACGCGCCCTTAAGCATTGCCATCCAACGTGGCAATGCAGCCAGTCTCTTGGGCACATTCCCAGATGAAGGCGATGTGGAGGAATTTTTGGATGCCTTATAATATTCGTTTTTTTTTGTTTAATAGTTATAGGTTTTTCTTTTTTATTGTACAGTCAACAGCAAAAGTAGATGATCAAAATCAGAAATTCAATACTAATGAACGGATTTCACGTCAGAACTGTGTGGCGTCGAAGTGATTCAAGAGTATGTGTGTGACAATCACATACTTTAAATAAATAAATTAGTAATAAATTATATAAATTAGTGTTAGTAAATTAGTATTGAATTACTGATTTTGAATTTGATCATCTACTTTTGCTGTTGACTGAACGTGTAAATATTGTATATAAATTGTTAAGAGCTGCTAAGAGCTTGTCCAGAAAAGGCGAATTCGCTGCGATTCTCTCGTGCATATTACGCGCGACCATTGCGCCCAGAAGAAGCGTACTAACGCGAGCATTTGGGGATTCCGTATCGAAATTTCGGCGCTCTATTTCCCTGAATACGTGCACTCGCTCTGGAGTTCGCGCGTTAACAAGGCGTCCCTAGTATCTTGACTCGAGCGCATTACGCGCGAATCACGCGCAAGTCGAGAGTCTGGCCACAGAATACTTAATAGTACTACATAGTTTGGCGTAGTGCACGCGATTTACGCGCATATTTTAAGTTCGCGCGAAGCTTGTGGGCGCGATGTATTGGTGCCTATAGTTCGTTCGCGTTGAGAATGTTCGCGCAGTAAATCATCAGTGCAAAATGCCTTCAACTGTCATTGTGAACTTGACTTTGTAATTTGAAAAGATTTGATTGGTTAGGGGTGTCATTGTGAACTTGACTTTGTAATTTGAAAAGATTTGATTGGTTAGGGGCGGGGCTAGGCCGACGGACAAAGATGATTTCACTGCATTCTTAACGCGAACGAACTATAGTATCTCACTAACGCGCGAATAATTTCGTGCGAAACGTTTCGCGGCAAATTCGCCCCTTCTGGATCAGTTCTTACGGTACCGAATAGATGTATGAATTTACTGTGATAAAGGAGGTTCTTCGAATTAAACACGGTAAAGCAATTTAGTAGGTACTTCTGTATTGATAAAGAGCATGTCGGCCAGGGGGGGGACAGTCACATATATTTGGCTTGGACCAAAAGATGATGGCTCCATCTACATGTTGTTCCCAAAACTTTAGGTTTTGTTTGTAAGTAAATCATCTCAACAGATGTCGCTACAAAAACCAATTTCATTATTATCGTGATTATTATACATTTTATGACATAAAATATAAAACAAAAATAACTTTTAAGTTTCCAATTAAAATTGAGCTTATTTTAATATTTTTAAACATTAAAATAAATAAGATGATATCTTCGTACTGATCTTTTTTTGACTGGTACTATCTGTTACAAATTTCAAAATGGTGGCTGTATCACTGCGTATACGCATGCTTGTATCATTCTTTTCCATTTTTAGTTTGTATTTCGGTTGTGAAATCTTCCAGAAAGTATCTACGACAATTGATAATAAGCCAGTTCCGCTTAAAATGGTTTTGTTACCGTTGATAAGCGGTTGCACCAAATAATAATGCTCTATTTCTATACATCCAATACCCACATTAAACATCTATAGCTAGATATAGACGCTGGATTAGTTCGGGAACAAATTGTAGACGGCGCCACTGCGCTTGTTGGCATAAATATATCGTAAGAGGGCACTCTTTACCCGTATACTTGTATTACTCTTTGATGTCGGCTACTGACGGCGCCAGGTAAAACAATGGCGCAGATTCCCTTGTTCAAAAACTAAACTAAAATTAGACATTTGGCATCTCTTACTGCCAGGCAGCTGAAGAAGAGGACGACAGATAAGAACTAAGTTAGAGATGTCAATTTTTCTTGAACTTCGAACGCCGTGTTTTTATTCAATACGTTCTGAAATGACAACTATTATTGAACACAACCAGGGCCTTAAGTCTGCTATTAAAATAGTGTCAGAATGAT
Organism: Charanyca ferruginea; assembly: GCA_947361185.1. Classification (NCBI taxonomy): domain Eukaryota; kingdom Metazoa; phylum Arthropoda; class Insecta; order Lepidoptera; family Noctuidae; genus Charanyca; species Charanyca ferruginea. Next base: position 1,971,072 of record OX376081.1, on the reverse strand, counting down.
CTATCATTGATTTCATAATTGTTGATGTTGACAAGTTTGGTAATCTACTAATATAATGGCGTCATTATGACTTTCCATTGGTCAACCACTGACACGCCATTGAAAGAAATGATATAGAATGGTAATCTCGTACAAAATGACAACTGAATGACTGACTTATGCGGTAATCTACTAAAAAATTTACAGTTACTTTAATCAGTGACCTACCATTAGAACGTCATTGTGCTGTCATTGCTTTTAATTCGACCGACCAATGATCGACCATTATGAATTTAGCAGATTACGAACTTTTAGCAAAATGACAATGGGATCGTGTTGGAATGACGAAATTATAAAAATAGCAGACTTGGCCCGCAGCATGTATGCAACTTTTACAGTACCTACACTATATTATAAAAATGGAAAGTTCGTTTGGTTTTAATTGTGGACCACCTTTGCCTGCTCATTCACAAAATACAGTCGTGATGTTCAATTATCATAGGAATCAAACGACACGGAGAAGGAAGCTGTCGCCAGTTTTGTGGAGAAGGTTGTCAAGGACAAGGAGATCGTTACCATAGAGGAGGGAGACGAGCCTGATGAGTTCTGGGACGCTTTAGGTAAGTCAACGCAGTAGCGAAGTATTTACGTCAGAGAGGGGGTTTCTGGACCAAAGTTACCGTTTTTATCGGGTACATTTCGGAGGGGTTACCTACTTGAAATCGAGTGCCGTTTGATCGAATAACAATTGCTCGAAAACGTTAGATCGATTGTAGCTAAAAATCGATAAATTATGAGCGCGAAAGTTCACTACCTCGATGCACAAAATCTCGAATAACTATAAGCTCGAATCATCGGCAGCGCGAAGGCCCATTACCTTGTAACTTTATTTCTCGAACGTTCATTTAATCAATTTACGGAATCGTTTTAAAGATTTTTATTTGAATACAATGAAATGAAACAATCTGAATGAGTAGAAAGTTCTTTTTTATAATTATACTTATGACATTTACTCCATTTTTCGTACATAAGTAGATAAGTTTACTTCCTATCAATTTGGTAAAATAACTAGATACTAAGTAGGTATTTGTAATGTTTTTTTATTATCATCATTATTTTTCATGATTATAGTTGATTTATATTTCTGCTCATTCAGATTGTATGTACCACGACTGAAGTAAAACTTCTTTAGCTCCATCTACAGGGTGCCCGGTAATTAATGGATAACCTTGAAATGGCTTATAGTAGAACTTTACTTTATTGCACTACGACTAGAAATGATATTTTTTTCGTAATTTTTTTTTCCTATTTTTTTCTGAATGGCCATAAGTTCTACTATAAGCCATTTCAAGGTTAACCATTAATTACCGGGCACCCTGTATATGTATGTATGTATCCGTTTGCAACAGGCTATGAGAGAAAGAGAGAAAGAAAATGTGTGCTCGTACCTCTCTCTCTTGGCCCAACAGTAATATACGAAACGTAACTATCTCTCTTTCTATCTTCACTAACTTATATCTCCCTCTCAACTTCCGTTCGCCTCGCCCGATCACAGTTTTTCTAACGCTCTAGTCACGCATTTAGCAGCTTACTCCCCAATTCAAGTGTGCGTAACTAATTTTTACTTCAAAAAAGACGATTAATAAGTGCATGGAATAGTGGTTAAGGCTCCCGCGGCATTTGCACGACGTTGCGGGTTCACAACCGGACACGAGCACAAGACGACACTAAACGAGACTACATTTTATTCATTCAGGAGGAGCCCCAGAAGTGAATGAGGATGCCTCAGGGTGGAGGAACGCTGTGAACAGGAAGATCAACACTCCCCGTACCCTCACCGCGGTCACCGTCAGCATTACCAAGAAGATCAAGTTCGAAGACTTGGATACAGAGTTTACACAGCAGGTACTTCATCATAGCAAAGGCCGCCCACTATTGGGCATAGGTCTCCGGTCTCCCCCAAGGGCGGGTTCAGCCGTAATCACCATGCTTGTCCGATGCATGTTGGCGATCGCAGTAGGTGTTATGGTACTCAGAAGGACGCTGCTGCCCATTCTCTGGTCAATATCCCTCTGTCGCCTTCTACGACACCCACGGGTAGATATGGGGTGGTACTACTAAATTACACCTAAGTTAAGTCGTGACTTACCTTAGGTACAGCAGGTCAACTGTGTCATCTTTACTTTCCGTGGGCATCTTTACCCAAGCATACCCTAGATACAAGTTTCCATTAAATTATTTTTTATCTGCGGCAGTTTGCTCCATTTTAGACATATTGGTAGATTCTATAATAAATTGTGGTATCTCAGAACGATTTTCAAGCTTGCAATTTCGTTAATTGTCAAAATAATGTTTAAAGGTACTTATTAATTCTATGTGGACATTTGTGTCCGCAGCATCATCGCTTAAAGGCTTTCTATTGGCCTATAAACTTTGCCTATGTATTGGTAGCGCTTACTTAAACGAAGGTGGCAGCTTTAAAAATAAATACCTACAGCGCTTTTTTAGCGCCATAGCCATAGCTAACTTTACGTCGTGTGTCACTCGACTGGGACACACATTCTGTGCAATTTGTAGGCTAGGTAAAGTTGCCAAAATTGAGACAATTTTACCCCTTTTTAAAATTACGGAATACTCTATGGAATAATGTACCTAATCTGTCATGTAGTCGTGACTGCTGGGCACATTTTGGTTTACAGGACTGTGGCGGGGAAAAGCTTAACATTCTTCAACAAGCCCATCCCATCTTTTCTTTGATTAACAAATTTTATTATCGAATGAATTAGGAACTCTTTAAAATAAGCCTTTATTTTTACAGGACTTAGCTGATGATGGAATCTACGTGTTGGACACCGGCGAGGAGCTGTATGTGTGGCAAGGAAAGCACATTCCTGAGCGTGTGAAAATGGCTAAGAGTGACATTGTCAAGGTGAGAGAGGTTCCATAAACCCAAGAAGCTAGTAGCTCTGCCAGAGTATGGCCAGCCTAAGACCTTTAAACTGTCTTTGAATTGTCTTGTCTCAGCTGAGAACATTCTCTCTCGCGAAAGACAGTTTAAAGGTCTTAGCCTGGCCAAGAGAACATTCTCTCTCGCGAAAGGCAGTTTAAAAGTCTTAGGCTGGCCAAGAGAACATTCTCTCCCGCGAAAGGCAGTTTAAAAGTCTTAGGCTGGCCAAGAGAACATTCTCTCTCGCGAAAGACAGTTTAAAGGTCTTAGCCTGGCCAAGAGAACATTCTCTCTCGCGAAAGACAGTTTAAAGGTCTTAGCCTGGCCAAGAGAACATTCTCTCTCGCGAAAGGCAGTTTAAAAGTCTTAGGCTGGCCAAGAGAACATTCTCTCCCGCGAAAGACAGTTTAAAAGTCTTAGGCTGGCCAAGAGAACTTTCTCTCTCGCGAAAGACAGTTTAAAGGTCTTAGCCTGGCCAAGAGAACATTCTCTCTCGCGAAACACAGTTTAAAAGTTGGCCATACCATAGGTCTTCTCTTAGCTGCCTCGGATGTTCTAAATTTATTTTGAATTGTTTATTATGATAATATTTTTATCTAAACCTCTTTTAACGTAGGTACACGACTTGTTACATTATTCTCACATAGGTAGGTACTCCTTGATTCAATATGAATGATGTAACCGAAAATTGTAACATATTATTGGTTTTAAAAGAGTGTTCATGGAGTTTCTTGCTCGTTCTTCTCCATAGAAACCTACTGTTTGGAACGAGCAACTAGCTTCAACTTTCTGACTGACTGACTCTGACAATACAACAGTAATTGGTTTATTTGAAATAATTGATTTTGAGTTTGAGAAAAGACAGCTGTACACGGCGCCGCAGCGCTTCTGACGTTCGACCAATCTCAAATTGTTTTTTTTTTACAGGAATACATCGAGGATGACGGCCTGGACCGCACCGTGGACACAGCCCTGGTTGTGTTCGTGAAACAGGGCGAGGAACCGAATGTGTTCAAGAAGTTATTCCCAGAATGGGACGATGAAATGTGGGATGTAAGTATTAAGGCCCAATTTCACGAGGCTAACCGATTCTTGCGAAAATTACGGGAGTCCCGTTCTATCTATTTGATTTACATGGCATACGAAACCAATTACATAAATCAAACTATATAATTATAATAAGTGGCGACCATGAATTGGAAGACGCAGTGTTGGTCGGCCTCCCACTGATTGACCGATGTCATCGTCAAGGTCGCGGGTAACCGGTGGATGCAAGAGTTGTAGCGTTATATGGGTTCCCCCAAAGATCCCCTATTTCCACCATTTTTCCCGATGTTGAGACACCACATTAACTAGTAGGTAATTCCAAGAAAGATTCTATATCGCTTGGTTGATTGAGAATGCCTAAGGCATAAAGTTCGCCTTTCTACGTTTGTGCAAGTATAAATAAATAAATATAAAAAACACCTAATTTCATTTTCAATTTATTGTACCTATAATTTATTTGATTATTAGTTGCTTTGAAATCAATTTTATAGATAGTTAGTCAATTGAGTTAATAAATGACTATGTACAATTTTATTGACGTCATAAGTATTAATTGCTAGGTATACAAAACTATGATATGGGGTAATAGCGTTTTGACAGCTCATAAAAAGTTGGGACTGCTTCGCAGCGTGACGGGTTCGAATCCCGCTCAGGTTAAACATTTGTGTGATGAGCACTTGTCCGATGTCGTTGTTGTAGGAACGAAGTTCCTTAACTCTGCTTACGGGTAAAGCGAATAGGGGATATTACTGCAATGTACAGGCACCCACCAGATTGCAGCACTAGCATAGTCCGTAAACAGTTTTTCGACGAGTCGTTCAAAGCGTGAAATTCTGCCTTTAATTGAGTTCAAAATTGGGAAGTGTATTATATTATACAATAATGCATCAGTGCTGGGTATTTCGATGTAGAAATGAAGGGAATTATTCATTTTCAAAAGAAGAAAATGTTCGAAAACTTTGGGAAGCAGCTAAAGATCGTTCTAAAATATGTTCAGGTATTCAGGTGAGATAGACGTATTTACAGAATAGTTACCTAACTTTTGTCATCTAAGACAACCAAATATGATTTTATTCTGAGCATATCCTAGAATCCACTTTCAAATGGCTTTAGGATGCCATAATATAGTTAAAAGTACAGTTAGGTAAGATTAATTAAAACTTTGGTATATTTTCACAAAATACCTAGTTATTATAATTAATAACATAATTAAACAAGAATACGAGGTTATGCTCGTGGGTATGTGCTAGTGGCGCCCTCTGCGCTGAGTTTCGCGTAATGTTCCCTATTAGTAGAAATCGCCACGCAACGAAATGCGTGTGCGTATATATAAGCGTGTATCAAACCGGTTAAGCAGCCGACAACCTCCTAGGTTGACCTGCGAGATGCCAATCCGAAAAAAAAAAAACCAAGGTACAAACAAATGAGCTCGTGTGTCTTTTTTTTTGTACGGACACGTAGGTACGTAAGAAACTTCGTTCCCTACGGCGGGGGTCCTCCGATCGCACAATTTTTTTATCTATAGACGTATTTATTTAGGTATTTGTGTATGTATATCAGCTGTCTGACACCCATAATACAGGGTCTCCCTAGTTTGGGGTCAGATGGCCGTGTGTGAAATATCTCCACATATTATTATGATTAATTGATTGGTGGTGTTATCTACCAATTTTTGAGGAAGCCATCCAAGGCGTATAACAATCTTTTCCACGATTTAAAGTTATTTAAATGTGTTTTTTTCTTACAGAACCAGACATCTTACGAAGATATCAAGAATGAAACTATAGCGGCTAATTCTAAGTAAAGTAAAATAATAGAAACAAACTTATTTATCGTATATAATTTTATTTTTTTACTATTCTATTTTCTATGTTACACTTTGGAAAAATAAACTATTTATAATATTATTTATTACATGATGTTTTTTTTACATTACCTGCCCAAATAATGTGTATATAACTTATTGTAAAGAAAAAAGATCACAATTCTTTTTTTAATTTCAAAGCTTCACAATAATTTGTGTATATTGGATGGCACTATCTGTAAATGGTGTACATATTTTTCTTAGTATAACTGGGCCTCAAGTCTGCTATTACAATAGTGTCAAAATGGTCTATAATTGAGGTCATAATTGTTGATTTTGACAAGTTTGGTAATCTACTAATATAATGGCGTCATTATGACTTTCCAATGGTCAACCACTGACACTCCATTGAAAGAAATGATATAGAATGGTAATCTCGTACATAATGAAAAATGAATGACTGACTTAGTTTACGAACTTCTTACTACTTCAGATTGCTTATAACACTTCTAAATAATATGTTTAAATATGTATAAATGAAATCTGGTATGAATAAATATTCAACAACGGGTTTCATAATAATGGCAATACGACAATGTCATTATAACACAATTCTATTACGAGACCATTGACCGACCAATGATCGACCATTAAGAATTTAGCAGATTACGAACTTTTAGCAAAATGACAATGGGATCGTGTTGGAATGACGAAATTATTAAAATAGCAGACTTGGCCCCCTGATAGCAATACTGTCTTGTTCTGTTGAAAATAAATACCTACAGAGTAACTTGATACAGTCAGCGGCAAAAGTCGATTAATACAGTATTACATTACACACTACACATTAATACAAAAAAATAAAGGGAAGCCTAAAGGCCTATTCAAACCTGAGCGATATTCGCTGCCGCTGTGGGTAGAGGTACATACCGCGCGGGTTTCGCTCAGGTATTTAGTATCAAGTACCGCGGCTAGAGCGACCTGAGCGATATTTTTTGGTGTGAACAGTAATATTACCGCATACCCACTGGGTTTTCTCTGCCGCAGACGGTAGCGAATACCGCTTAGGTCTGAATAGGCCTTAAGATTGATTCGAAAAGAAGAAGAATCGACATAGTAGACACAAAATAATATGATTTACTTAAACAATTCAGCTACATTATGAAGTACTGTTGTGGGTGCGTTTACAATCACATAAAGTCACAATACAAACAGCCAGACCCGGGAACAACTATCTGTAGGCCATATGAATATTTGATCCATGCGGGAATCGAATCCGCAAAACGCAGCGCAACAGTCAGTCGTTCAACCACTGCGCCAACTGTGTCGTCAAAATAAAAAGTTTATGTTTCTTGATTTTACATCCATTCCGTATATCCTTTAACCGGTCAATCCAAGCGCGCAATACATTGTTTACTCTCAAAAACCCAGCGCCCCGCGCTCGTACGCGTCCCGCGGGGCGAACGTTATGACACCCACAAAAAACGCTCTCAAGCAGTTTCTGTTCGTCGTACAGCGATAACAAAAACTGTTTCGTGATCTTGAATACCCAGAGCAGGTACTTATCTATAAACAATAGCCGGATTATGAGTGTCGTTTTATTTATAAACAAAGGATGATTACAGAGAACTGGCTAAAAGTGTATTTGTTCTTGTATTATATAGATTTGTGATAAAAATACTGTAGCTATGTACACAAAACTTTGTAAATTACATTATGAATAAACAAGGAATCTAACAGTACCGTTAGTTTTAGAATCCCACGTAACATTTTATTTATCTAATTCAATTTCAAAAACAATTACGCCGAGTTGGTCTGTCGGATGACATTGACTGTCACTATATAAATAAATATGAATAATATGCCTCGAATACATGAAATAATTAATTATCACTATTCTTTACGTTGCTACTTAATATTGTTGAATATTCCTGAATAGAATGATTTTGAATAATTCGGTTTTTAAATATAAAGAGTCAAGCGGCTTTAGATGTTGACCATACTGGACCACCAACCACAAAAAAACGACAAAAAAAAAATTATAACGCAGTCTAACTTAATATGTTCACGTAGTCATCATGCCGCAGCGATACACTGATTAATAATTTGCACTAGATTCTTATTCTCTAACGCAGCGGCAATCCTCTCTTTATCTGCTAGTTGTTTGTTCACCGCATTTTCAGACACATGAGAGCCTTCAGAAACTTCTACGGTCACTTTGAAGCGGCTCGGTAGTGCACGGAGGAGTTGTACTCGTATTGATAAACCTGGAATTAGTAAGCAATTGTTTTAAACCTTTAGATGTACACCGCTAGGCATAGGTCTCCCCCAAGGGGGGTTCAGCCGTAATTGGCATGCTTGGCCATCTTGGCGATCGCAATAGGTGTTATGGTACTCAAAAGTATGAGAAACAATTTTTAACTTTGTTTGTGTCTGAAAGTACAAATTTGATTAGAAAAAACCTTTCACTGATAGAATTATAGAATGCTACACTATTATTGAGTGTCATTGATATATTTTCTGGTATACTTGACGCCCACACAAATGAACCAGTGGGTGGAATCTAGTCTTTTATTCTTAATCAAACCAAAGTATTAAGTTATTTTTTAATAATAAAATGCAATCAGGTGCTGTTCATGTTGTATAAGGAACCAGATAATGTAATTTTAAGCTACATCTACATGAAGGAAAGTGTGACATATCCTCTTATAGATCGAAGGTCCCAGAACTTACCAATCAAAGTGGCCATACTGCAATGTGGAATTGTTGGCGTAAAGTTCACAAACACAGTATTATCCTTATTATCTACTGTAATATTACTCTCTTCCACGACATGCAGCTCTTCCAAAGTCAATGGGTGTTCAGGATCATTGATATTACGAATTAAATCGAAAATTTCACGTTCGTCGAATAAATCTTCGATGTCTTCGTCGTAATCGGCTGCAGTCTTTTGCCTTTCAGATTCTTTGTCGTATATGTTGGGGTTTACGTTGTCTGCTACCGATTTCGTCATTATTATGTTGTATTTTGATTTTTTGAAGCAAAAATAAATGACTGAAAAAAACAACGCAGGCACAACTATCTGTCAACAGTAACACAGCTGTTGTAACGACATTAATTTATTCGTTTAAGAATTACTGTTCGGACAGCTGTTAGAATAAAAAGGTTTATTCAATAAAATGAAATTAACATAAATAATAAAAAATGCTTCTTTGCTAAATACATGAAAGCCGAAGCAATTTTAGATTTTAAAAATTAGAATGATAAAGCTTACTTACTTCACATGGGTAAACTACTGAAAAACACCTATTCATATTTTTTTGTAAACACCAAAACAATTTCTGAACGAAACATCCCCTGACATTCTTTTCGTTCCAAAGCATAAATTTTCACCTAGTTATTATTTAAAACATAAAGCGATCGCTTATCTCCTTCACTCTATTTGCTTATTCAATACGTTATCTCTTTTTACGTAAGTAGGTTACAAAACCTGAAACGCGTTAACACTGACGTTTTAATCAAAATCAATAACGATTCAGGCGAATTTCCTCCGTGTTTTTTAAACAAAATATATTGTGAGGGGCGTATCACATCCTACTGCACTCAGGAAGACCTCAGGACATGTAAGAAAACACATTTCATATAGCTATAAAACCTCAGCATTCGTTTAAACTCCCCCTTTTCCTTTTTAGAAAGTTGTTCTATCTAAATATGTTTATAACTATTTGTTTTCGGATTAGAATTCGTCATTAGAGTTTAAGGGTGGTCAATGACGTAACTTGTCGAAGGGCTTTGAATTTGAATCTACTCTTAACGTATACCTTGAAAAATAATACTGTATTTGTAGGTACATTAATCTCAACAAACTGTTGTCAGTTTTTCCTGTATATCATATCAGTAAACTGCTATCTAACCAGGAAAGACTGATAAAAACTTTTATGAAGGCTACTATTCTCCCTCTGTAGGCCAGACGCCATTCAGAGAAGGTACAAGCATTGATCACCATTTTCAAGGCAGTTTGGGGATTCCTATATTCATTATTAGCAACCCACCTTGGCTTCATGCGGGTATTATAGTCATGTTTCAATAAATTCACACAAATCCTTAACAAATTATACACCTAAAACATTCCTCATGAATTGCCCTGTCTATAGACGAAAAAGCATGTACATCCAGTAGTTTTTGAGTTTATCCCAGACAGACTGACAGAGGCAGGGTTTTTGTTTTATAATATGCAAGGATACCCCAGGTTTTCTCACTATGTTTTCCTTTACCAAATTCAAAGATAAACTTACAAGGTAAACTAGCTGACCCGACAGACTTTGTCCTGTCCCTATCTACCTACTTACCTGCCTATTTACCTACACCTACCCTATCTTTCGAGTTGGATCAAACTGCACACGGTGTACAAATTTCATTAAAATCGGTTCAGTAGTTTAGGAGACCATCGCGGACAAACATTGTGACAGGAGATTTATATATATTAAGATTTTAAATTGTAAAACAGACACTTGCCCATGCTCACTTGTTTTACATTATAGATTGAGAAAAACGGACTAACTCACTATGTTGCCGGGCTCGTGTGACTAGTTTTCATGTGTAACAATACTTACATTTCGTTTAATGATAAAATACTCACTTGTTATCCTGAAACTTCATGTATAAGAGGCAAAAGCCTTTACCACTGGGTCAATAGTATCATCATCTGCCTGATGGAACAATTTCCCAATTGGAACAGCTTCCAGTCTAGCTGGATGCTGTTGAATACCAGTGTTTCACCACATGGAAAAGGCAGTTGGTCTATACCAACTGCCTTTTCCGTGTGGTGCCGGCCGCAAATAGCATCACCCCATTCCTACCCGTGGGTGTCGTAGAAGGCGACAGAGGTATATTGACCAGAGGATGGGCAGCAACGTCCTTCTGAGTACCATAACACCTACTGTGATCGCCAACATGCATCGGCCAAGCATGGCGATTATGGCTGAACTCCCCCTTGGGGGAGACTTATGCCCAGCAGTGGACGTCTAAAGGTTGACATGATGATGATGAACTGCCTATCTAGACCCCACAACCCAGTTACTGGGTAACACAATGCCCCTTGGTAAGACTGGTTGTTAGACTTTCTGGCTTCTGACTACCCATAATGACTGTCAAAGATCTATGAATGGCAGCCGGGACCAATGGCTTTCACAAGGTCAATCATATCTTGAAATCTTTGTCTTCAGAACAATGGCGGACCCATGGATTGTGCAGTCACATGAGCTCGCCAAGTTTACGGAGCACTTCCGTAACCTCGGTCCAGTCAATGGATTCCTGACTGGGGAGCAAGCCAAGAGGTTCATGCTACAGGTAAGCACTGGAACAGTTTTTTACGTGTATACGCGTTGTCCCCGTCACGGGGACAACGACACGTCATAAAATTTCATTACTTTTGGTCCCCTTACGTACATTCCGGCAACTGGTATAGTTAAGATTTCACGTTATCTCTCTGCAGCCCGAAACTAAAATGAAACATAATATTATGTAAATGATAGATTTTAACATTTTAGGTTATGTATTTTTTAATTGTATATGTAGGCTTTTGTTATGGAATAACAATTTTAACGCAATGGGGACAACAGGAAGTAATTTTAATTATTTTATTCCATTCCCTTTGTCTCCTTTAATGGGGTTATGGCCGACGGCGCCAACGGGAATACACGCTTTTTTATTATTTTGGTTCTATTACGGTTCATGCTTCTGTGTCTGCTGCCCTGCGTATCTCAAGTTTAATAAACAAAGTCCAAAAAAAAAATCCAGATTGATCTGGGGTGTGGTTGTACAAAGAACCACACCCCAGATCAATCTGGATTTTTTTTTGTTTAGTTTAGTTTTATCATTCTCTTATTTTGAAGTTACAGGGGGGGGGGGGACACACTCTCGCGCAAACTATTCAGTTTAGAAAAAAAAAATACTAGAAACCTCAATAATTTTGTGACTTTATATTTTTGTAAACATGAGCAGTGAATAGCACCACCCCATTTCTACCCGTGGGTGTCGTAGAAGGCGACAGAGGGATATTGACCAGACGATGGGCAGCAGCGTCCTTCTGAGTACCATAACACCTACTGCGATCGTCAACATGCTTCGGCCAAGCATGGCGACTACGGCTGAACGCCCCCCTTGCGGGAGACCTATGCCCAGCAGTGGGCGTCTACAGGTTGACATGATGATTTTTGATACAGGGGAATTTCTTAGTACCTATAAGTAATAAACACTTATATTTTGTTGCTTGTCCTTCTCCATAGAGACCTATTTATATTTCGGAACAAGCAACTAGTTGCAACACTCTAAGTAACCAAAGTCAAAGTCAAAGCATTTATTTCAATTAAACCATTTACAGGCACTTTTGAATTGTCAAGGAGTCAGTCAGTTAGTCAGAGAGTTGAAGCTAGTTGCTCGTTCCAAAACGTAGGTAGGTCTCTATGGAGAAGAACGAGCAAGAAACTCCATGGACACTCTTTTAAATCAAGTTTTTTACAAAGTCTGGTTACATGATTCTGGTTGCTTCTATATGTGAAAACTATGAAGGCAATCCAACAATACAAAACACAAAAAAGCAGCAAGATAAAGTCCATGGCAGATAAGAGCTGACCAATCTCTACTGACAGCGCCCGTTCACGAACATGACGCGTGAATCAGCACCATTCAGCTCAACCATTTTAATAATATAATAATAATAATAATAATTTTTATTTGGTACTTAATGTGAGAACAAATATATCTTCTGGCTCCCAAACTAGGTTTATAGCCTGTGACTTGGGAGTCAGTGATTCCAAAAACTAAAAATATACCTAATAATAGACTTATTAACTAATTACAATTAACAAACAATTTACATTAGGATAAGTATAATAGAAGAGAAATGTGTGTGCGCGCGTGAGTGTGTGTGTGTGTGTGTGTGTGTGTGTGTGTGTGTGTGTGTGTATGTATGTGTGCGTGTGTATGTGTGAGTGAGTGTGTGTGTGAGTGAGTATGTGCGTGAATGTGTGTGTGATGTGAGGACATGAGGCGTATATAATGTGTCTGAAGTTGCTTAGGATTGGGTGAGAAGCAATTCTTCTGTTTCATCGTATGATTGATCCATCAGCCACATTTTCACCGTATTTTTACATTGATGGTAATTCAATTTATGCACCTGGAGAAATTTATTAATTTTATTATATAAACTATAACTGAGGTAGTTGAATTGACGTTTTGCGAAGGTGGTCTTATGTCTTACTGGTGGGATAACAATATCTGCACGACGTTTGGTACTTATTTGAAGTGGGAGTCGATGTCTTCTTAGTACACACTGTAACACATATAGTCCTCTCACTGACAATACTTTGCTTTCTCTATAAAGTTCCATTGTTGAGTATCTGAAGGACTTGCAAAACATAACTTTGAGAACAGCCCTCTGGGTCCTTTCTAGTTTTAGAAAGTGTGATTTGCAAGCGCCGCCCCATGCTGGCAAACAATATAAGAGAAGAGATTGGCAAAGTGAAAAATACACCAACTTTAGTGTATCTGTGTCTGCTGAAAGGCGAAGTTTTTTGAAAATACATATGAGTTTTCGCGTTCGGGCTATCAGGTTATCAATGTGGCTATACCAATTGAGATGTTTGTCAATCAGCACTCCTAGGTATTTTATGTTTGATGTGATTGTTAAAGGAGGACACATACAAGATGAATGCATTGGGAGCCCATGACTGGTGTGGGCTTGAATAGTAAGTGATGTGCTTGGCTGAGATTGGTTTCTTAAAGAGAACGAGATTAATTTAGTTTTTTCTGCATTTAGGGTCAACAGGTTTTTGGTTAACCAATCCATAACAGCGTCTAGTGCTGTCTGAGCATATTTTTCTGCTTCACTCCAATCTTTACCGTGAATAAGTAGAGCTGTATCATCAGCGTAGGTAAACACCGAGCAGTTAGTTAATGAAAGCGAACACAGGTCGTTTATATAGATGAGGAATAGAGTTGGGCCCAGAATGCTTCCTTGTGGAACGCCAAATTCAATTTTTGCCTTGTCACTTATTACCTCACCTATTTTAACATGCTGGTGTCGATTTTCAAGATAACTTGAAAACATATCCAGTGCAATACCACGTATCCCCATGCGTTCCAGTTTTGATAAGAGTATGGGCGCAGAGACAGTGTCGAACGCTTTCGATATATCTAGAAATATACCAAGACATCTCTGTTTGCTATCCATAAGTTTTGTCGCCTTTTCAGAGAACGCAATAACCGCATCTTCTGTAGCGATTCCAGCTCTGAAGCCATATTGGTTTTCAGATAAAAGGTTATTTGCTTGGAGGTAAGAAAGCAGACGGTTGTTCAATATTTTCTCTAAAATTTTTGAGATAGTAGGTAGAATAGAAATGGGTCTATAGTTGCCGACACTGTCTCTGTCCCCTCCCTTGTGAATAGGGTGAACTAAAGCCGTTTTGAAAGCATCTGGGAAAACACCTGTGGATATTGCGAGATTGCAGATGTGCGTGATATAGGGGACTAACACTTGGCGTGTTAGTTTCAAGATGTTTCCAGAAATGCCGTCAACTCCTGCAGTAGAACCGGATTTTAGACTGCTTATGATTCTCTCAACTTCGCAATTGTCAGCCTCCAAAATACAAATAGAGTTACAAGTACTTTCCAGACAAGAGTAAGGTGATACATTTAAATTTCGGTGTTGTATTTTTGTGGCCAAGTTTTTTCCCAGGCCCACAAAGTAGCTGTTGACTCTATTTGCTGATTTGATTTCATCAGTATCAAGATGTAGGAGTTCATTTGGTGGCGATGGTGCAGATTTGGTATATGTTATAGTTTTTATTAGATCCCAGGTCGCTTTAGAATTGTTTTTTCTTTTCATAAATTCTGTCTTCTCATAAAGTATCTTCATTTTTCGCAACAATGAATTGCAGAAGTTACGATATCTAGAATACGTTACTTTTAATATGGCATTTTCTGTTTGTGTTCTTAAAGCTAAGTGCATTTTATCCCGATTTTGAAGCGAGCTGAATGATCCAACACACGCGCCACCATTAGCGAGACATTTGAGCGAGCATGACAATACTCCCAACCGCAATGTTAATTTTTGTCAAACATATAGGTATTAATATACTTAGTAAATGGCTCCATGGTATTCACATTTACAAAATTTAAATAATGCTGCTAAATTATACAAAACTAAGGTTTCCAATGTATATTATTGTACCAACTCCTTGACAGTTTAAAGGCCAGGCCGGACTGTTATAAACAAGCTTCCAACAGGGGTCACCTTGGTGGGAGGCTTGTGGAGCCCACGGTTGGTGTTTGCGTCCACACTGGTTTACAACAAGGCTCCCACCTCAGTGTGTTGTCGACTCTTTGTTTACAACGGCGGTATCCACACGCGGTTTACAACGCGCGTCCGTCCACAAAGGTTGTTTAACCTTCAGGTTAAACAATTTTTTGTTGCAAACAAGTGTTTGCACTGTTGTAAACC
Source organism: Charanyca ferruginea (assembly GCA_947361185.1). NCBI lineage: Eukaryota > Metazoa > Arthropoda > Insecta > Lepidoptera > Noctuidae > Charanyca > Charanyca ferruginea. The sequence continues at coordinate 1,955,793 of OX376081.1, read as the reverse complement.
GACGGTAGAGACCGATGTGGAGGGGTTGTTTACAACAGTCTGGCCGGGGCTTAAAAGTGCCTGTAAATGGTTTAATTGAAACAAATGCTTTGACTTTGTAGAAAATTGACAATTGATGTAAAATTCAAAGTGTTCATATTTTTTTTTTTATTTAAGTTCAGCGTAACTTCACTCCGTGTTGATTAATAAGGGAGCTACAGTGCCAAATTGCTTAGCAAAACGTCAAGAATAAGTCTATAATTGATCTCCAAAGTCCACATAAGTCTATAATAGGGTATTACACCCATTTTTGAAAAGTGTCTCAATGAAATTCTGTAGTGCTAATATGCCACCAAAAAAAACACAACATTTTTATTCAATCTATAAGTGCCATAAAAATGCATCTAAATTTTAAATTTTCAAATTTCGCGCGTAGTTTGACGAAAACGCCTCTTACTGGACGCCATATTGCTCAGCGTAAATGACGTCAGTTCGTTTTGTATCAAATGAGCTCATATTAAATATGATAATTGTATATCATTTAAAAATAATTAAAAGTATATTTTGTAATAGGTGTAATAATGAAAAAATTACGTTGGTTATGAAAATAATAAAAGTACAAAGCCTATATTACGCCAATCGGTTGACTGACAGTTGACAATTTTTTGTTTACACAGCCGTACGACGTAATAACATGGCCGCTACTATTTCACGGTGTTTTATAACAGATTAAAAATACTGAAAACTTTGAATTGAATTTAAAAAATGGTTTTGTTATTTTATGAACTAAAACTTACATTTTCTGACTGCTTTATGCATAAACTGTCTCAATAACATAGTTATAGATTTTTTCTCGTATAGAGTAAAATACCCTATTGATCTCCAAAGTCCACATTCAGTTTTCTAACAAAAACGTATTATGTTCACAGTCTCAACTCCCACCTCCAATACTTGGCCAGATCTGGTCATTGGCCGACACCAATGCTGATGGGAAACTTGATCTACGAGAGTTCTCTATAGCTTGCAAGGTAAGATAGACTTTAAAATATTAACGTAACATTATAACGAGGTGATCTACGGGTTCAGTATAATAACGCACTCAGGATACTGTTGGGGCTGCCATGGCGATGTAGCGCTTCTAAGATGTTTGCTGAAAGACATATTGATGGTTTTGCGGCCATCATATGCAAAAGAAGCGCCTCCCTACTTGCTCGTCTCCGTGGCAGTGCCAATATTATCTTGAGCTTGTTTGCAGATAGGTGGGAGTCTCCAATGCTTCGACATTGGATGAAACTCCACACTCAATAAAATATGTATGTCTACTAACTCTAGTTGTTGAGATCATTGTTACTAACACTATTGGCGTAGCCCGAAATAAATGCTATTATTATTATATTATTTTTATTATAACAAATAATTGTTGTAAATAAAAATAGAAATAACAAAAAAAACATTGTTAGCAGGCAGTTCAAGACTTACATACCATTTAGTTGTGTACGGTTTAGTGACTTATATTTACCCAGAGGAGGAGGAGCTCGTGGCTAAGTTAAAGCCGTACAGATCGATCGGTCAAAGGTTAAGCCATGCTAGCCGCGGTCGGTCTGTGGATGGGTGACCATCCCTTTCATACCGAGTTCCCTCCGTGCTTCGGCCGCCGTTGGTCCCGGCTGTCATTTGTAGATCTTTGGCAGTCGTTACGGGTAGTTAGAAACCAGAAAGTCTGACAACCAGTCTTACCAGGGGGTATCGTGATACCCAGTTACTGGATTGTGGAGGTCCGATAGGCAGTCGCTCCATGTAGAACACTGGTATTCAGCTGCATCCGGTTAGACTGGAAGCTGACCCCAATATAGTTGGGAAAAGGCGACGCAGATGATGATTACAAAATTATGTCTACGTCTTGTGATGTGCATGATAAGGCATTGTACTATATGATATGATGTTTAATGGTATAAAATCTTTTTTCTAGATAATCAACCTGAAACTCCATAATATAGAAGTACCGAAAACCTTGCCACCGTCACTGCTTACCTCCCTCAGTCCTACTGGTAAGTTTTATTAATGAATGAATGGTAACTTTAAGGTGAACACACACATCCGAGCCGAACGCGTCGTGTTTACCTTAATTTGCAAGAATTTTAAGATGTTCTGTCAACAAAAGAATAAGTGACGACACGGTTGGCGCAGTGGTTGAGCGATTGACTGCTGCGCAGCGTGTTGCGGGTTCGAATCCCGCCCAGGGTAAACATTTGTGTGATGAGCACTTGTGTTTGCCTTGTGTCTGGTTGTTATCTATATTCGTATGTATTTAAATGTATTTGTGTATGTATATCAGCTGTCTGACACCCATAGTACAGGGTCTCCCTAGTTTGGGGTCAGATGGCCGTGTGTGAAAATGTCCCCACATATTATTATATTATTATTATTAAGTATACTATCGCCGTTGCCGAGACCGGCCCTGGTGGAAGTGGCGAAATGAGTTAGGGCGGGTTGTTTCAAACAGTTGGTTAACGTTACATACGGACGGTTAAAAGTTACTATGACGTGAGATGTTTAACGTACGTTAAATGTAACGGGTTGTTTCATGACATAAAAATCCGTCAGTCAATGTTATTCAAGAAGAGAGTCCATAATATTTTGATGTTTGACAACACAAAATTACGTTGACTGTTGGATGAAGCATCGGTTATGGTAATAGTAACTTTTTGACGTACGTTAAGGCCACCATTTTGTGAAACAACCCATTTTTTTGGTTTGACGATAGTTAGCGCCAAGCCGTCAGTAAAGTATAGTTGCAACCCGCCCTTAGACGCTTACTGCAAGGGCTGGTTAAAGACAGCGCAAAAAAAAAAACCAGAAAGATGCGGGGGAGGCCTTTTCCTTTTTATTTAATTTCTGGTGTGCAACGTATTTCTTATTAAAAAATACCTCTATACGTATTTCAATAATTATAATAAAACCTTTATTTTTTTTCCATGCAAATAACTCCTTTTTAATACCTACTACCATTAATAAAAAACGAAAGAATAAACATCAATATTTTTTCTATCCACAGCGACTCAGAAACCACAATTCGCGTCCCCAACCCCTGCCCCGATAAAGCCACCAATCCCACCCATGCCATCCCTCCCACCGCAGCAACCACTAATCTCTGGCCTATCATCTACCACCAGCAACCATTCGCTTCTCGGCGACCTAGTAGGCCCCCCAATGGTTAACCAACCTCCTTTAATACCACCTTTAGCTGCCCCAGCTAAACCTCTTGTACCTAACGTACCGGATTTGATATCTGGGGTCAAGCCTGGGCAACCAATGGCTTCGCAGTCTCTGGTTAATACGCAACCGTTGATAGGTCCGGTCGCGTCTCAACCGACGTTACCCTCGCAGCCTATGGTTGCTTCTCAACCGTTAATGAGTTCGCAGTCGATGGTTATTGGACAACCGCAGCAACCAATGCTGCCGACCCAACCTCTAATGAATCCTTTAATAGGCCAAGCACCGCCCCTCATTCCAAATCTACCCATAGACCAGGCATTTTCGAACATGTCTATGAACAATCAACCTCTCATGCAGCCAATGGTACCTCCCCAAAACAGGTCTTTTGTTTCGCCTCCGGAATCCTCTCAAACTTTGATAGGTCCCCACGGTATTGCTAGCCCCCCGTTGACCTCCCAGCCTATTTCGGGGGGGTCAGGATTAGGTTCATTGATAAACAGTCCTCCGTCTGGGGTGAATAATGTTGCCAGTATTGCCAGTCAACCAGTTACATCAACTCCTCTGGCTGCTATGAAATCTGATAGTATGTCTAAACCAGGTAAGATGTAGTTTAGATTTTAGTAATTTATTAAAACGTCAGGGGGGTAATTTCGACTATTGGGTGATTGTATTGAAAGAGAATTACAACGATTGTTTAGTTGTATTTAGTAAAATAAATAGAATTTGAACATCGCCGCAGTGTTGCCAGCCTATCGGTTTTTTATCGGGTACATTTCGGAGAGTGTGCTTTGGAATTGCACAACTTAATTACCCCATCCCCATTCCATCATCAGACGAGCAGAGATACGGTGATGCGTCACCGCTGTACGGATGAAATTCCACGGTCTCGAACCAAGCGCTTTGATTCCACATTTATTGAGCGAACTGCCAGACTGTGGAATTCACTGCCCGCGTCTCTGTTCCCCGATAAGTATAATCTGGGTATCTTCAAGGCACGAGTGAACCGGTTCATCCTAGGCAAGCGTGCTCCACCTTAGGCCGCATCATCACTTAAGATCAGTGAGTTGCGGTGAAACGCAATGTAATCAGAGTATTAAATAATAAACAATTACCCCGTAGTCGAAACTGCCCCTTGTCCTGCCCGACATGTGCTTGACAAAACTTTTATTACCTTCCTATAGACAAAAGTCATAATAACAGTAGTTGAAACAATAATATTTCGGCTTTTTGTTTTGTTTGTTGTTTTCCGAAATTAAAGTTTTTTTTTTGGTTTTTGAAGGCGGTTGTCTTTTTGTAAATAAGGTTTTTTTCGCTTTTTAGTGCCTACTTCTTATCATCTAAATTTATGAAGAAACAGTAACACCAAACTAATTAACTCATTCTTTCATTTTCTACACTAGAAGTGGAATATTTTTATGAAAGGATAATGCCAGAAACTCTATAGAACTTTGCCCCACTCAACAGTAGTCATGTACAAGCTTGCAATATGTAGCATCTTACTGCTTATTCATTGCTGATAACTAAACATTAGTCTTAATGACTACAGAACTTGCCGTTTCTGTTTAAATCAAAAAACTGTATTTGAATTCCTTTTAGCATTGATTTGTGCAAGTAATATTTGGTAATAATGTTGTTCATTTGCCAACAAATAAAGTTCTTTACATTTCCTTTTATTCTGCAATCGTCTACATTATGAAATAGGTACCCAAAAAAAAAACAAATATAAGACACAAAGGAAGCATTTTGCTCCACACTCGAGCCTGTCTCGTGGAAACAAGCCAAGAACGCAAGTTCGCAAGTTCTACAGCAAAACATTTATGTAAGGTTTTTTGATCGTTACAATTATTTTATTAATTTACATTTTCTGTAAATGTGTGGGGCAGGATCTGGCATTGTCATTTGAGGATACACTATCAATTAAAAAAAGTATCATCGAAATCAGACCACACTAAAAAAAATTATGCCTGGTCAAACATTAAAAAAAAAATATACTTATATACGTGTAGAGTTGAGAAAATCCTCTTTTTTTTTAAGTCGGTTAATAAAACATTGGTTTTGAAAAAAAGCTATCGAAATATTCCTACTAACACTTCACATAGTCGTCATCAACATCACCTTTACATGCCCACTGCTGGGCATAGGTCTTCCCCAAGGGGGGATCCAGTCGTAAACACCATGCTTGGCCACCATGTTGGTGATCACACTACACATACTGCTCATCAAACTTAACAAGTAACATTGAGCAAAAAGAATTGCTAGGAAAGACTTATTTTTGGTGTGAAATATCACTGTTTATGGTAGCATGCAATATAACGCACGCAAAACATTATGCTTACGCCTGCATGCAACTGTATAAGAGAGGGTATTTTAGTTTGGTATTTTTTCCAAAAAGACATTATAACTTTGGCCTTCAATTGTGTCAATTCTATTGTGCACGACTTAAACTTATTTTAAGCTATTTATATCTCTTTCTCTCCAATATAACAAGAAAGAGATAAGAGCTGTCAAATGTTCATAAAATTATAGTTGTCATGTCAGAACGTATTGATTGAAAACACGGCGAAGTTCAAGGAAAAAACTAATTTGACATCTCTAACTTAGTTCTTATTTGTCGCCGTCCTTTTCTTCAGCTGCCTGACAGTAAGAGATGACAATTGTCTAATTTTAGTTTAGTTTGTGAACAAGGGAATCGACATCATTATCTTTGTAACCAGAAAGTTTCGCAATCGTGTATTCCCGTTGTCCCCGTCGGCCTTGTCCCCGTTATTGGGGACAAAGGGAATTTAATAAAATAATTAAAATTACTTCCTGTAGTCCCCGGAGGCCTTTGATTCTATATTTTAAATTAAAATCTATCATATACATTATATCTTTCATTTTAGTTTTGGACATGCCGAGCTAAATTACCTATGTTTAAAAAGAAAGAAAAAAAAAGTGGACAAAGACGTGTGAAATCTTAACAGTCTGTTGTCTCCGTTGCCGGAATGTACGTAAGGGGGGACAACGTTAATGATATTTTTTGACGTGGCGTTGTCCCCGAGACGGGACCCAAATTACGGGGACAACGGGAATATACGTTCGCAATGATGCGATAAACATGACTATCGACTTCTTTCATTTATTTTTTGCACCGTTACATCATGACACTTTTCTTATAGGATCATTGGTGACAAGTCCCACTGAAATGCCGATGGGGGTGATGAGTCCCCCCGCTACTGTCGAATGGGGGATACCACAAGCACAGAAGTTAAAGTGAGTACCTAACTGTAATTATCTTACGTGATTCCTTCAATGTAGGCGGTGGCTTTGAGTTTGTTGTTTTGTATTGCCACCGACTTCCGAAAGTAAAGTAATGTGTGTTCTGTGCTAAAGTTATTTATCACTTTTTAGTTTTTGAAGGCGGTTTTCTTTTTTTTGAAAAAACTTTTTATTTTTCGCTTTTTAGTGTTGCCTTAACATCCAAATCCATTAAGAAACGGCGACACACTTAAAAGAGATTGTAAATCCTCCAAAGATTGAAGAAACTAAAACGTCGTCTAAGTAATTTTTTTGGGAATATGTTGATTTTCTCAAAAAGGGCTAAATCAATTTTGATAAAATTTATATGGGACCATTTCGGAATAAACCCCTTTCGACCAAAAAAAGAATTTTGCTAATCTGTCTATAAATGACAGAGTTATGCCCGAACATATATAAAAAAATAAAAAAAATACAAACATTCGAATTGATAACCTCCTCCTTTTTGAAGTCGGTTAAAAAGGTATATTTAAATACTGGCGCGCTAAATCTAAAAAGGGCGAATGGCGCTGACATGTGAGCGTTTTATCAAACCTCTTTAATTAATGCCCACTCGTAAAAATCGATGGGTAGCATATTATTCAATATTTACACTTATTAAGAGGAAATACCACGGGCTAGAGAATTGAAAATTAGGTATTTGTAAAATATATTGCTGTCGCGCGATGCCCGAACACGAACCGCAGAGCGCGATAGAGACAACTGCAGCTTTGACCGAAAATACCTATTAAAAGTAGTAAAGTACACAAAATCAATGATTCGTAGTCCCCTGATTTCTTCTCCAAAACTTAACCGATTTAACTGCTTTTTTCATTAAAAAATAAAGAAAGGCTTTTGCCGTGTTCCTATGTTTTCTATTTTTTATATAATCAAGTCAAATTTGTTTTCTGAATGTTTGAACACAGCGGAAAATCATGCCAATTTTTTAGGTTTTTGAATATTCATATCTCTTTTAATAATAAATTTATGAGAAAAAGGAAAACATAGGGACATGCCAAAAGTAGCCATGGATCTTAAAAAAAAAATTATTGATCTACTGGCATTATCCAGGGAGGAAACAGGGGACTAAGTTTGTATGGAAAAACGGCCCTTGTGTTTCCTCTTAAGACTGCGCCGAGCAAAATAATTCAAAACAGTCGTCACTGTTAAAGTGATATAATCAATACTTTTACCATAATTACCATAAAAAATATGAATGAAGTAAACTGTATTTTTTTTTCACAAACTTGAATTTATTTTAATCTTCAATATTCATACTACAATTTGTAGTTTTTACATTTAATTTTTGTTTTAATTGACGCGCTGTTTTGAATCATACATACATACGTTGCGTATGATTCAAAACAGCGCGAAAAATTAATAATAAAATAACTAAGCGACATTTCGAAAATGTAAAAACTACAAATTGTAGGATGAATATTAAAGATTAATATGTATTCAAGTTTGTGGAAAAAAAAATACAGTTTACTATCAAAACTCAACTAAATACGAGATTTTTTTAAAGATTTTTGTACAACTTTACGTATTTTTGTTTATTAAATTAAACAGTATTCTTATTTTTTGCCAACCATAATCGGTTAACACATTCATCGTGGTATTGAACACATATTTTTTATGGTAATGATGGTAAAGGTATTGATTATATTACTTTAACAGTGACGACTGTTTTGAATTATTTTGCTCGGCGCAATCTTAATCAGGATGTCGTATGCGTCAATTCTTGGGTCCAAGTGCGGGGTACTACCGAGGCGGCGGAGGTTTGACAGTTCGGGTTTAATCGGGGTCGCTTCCGAACTATACGGTTAAAATGCTTTTTTTTTTAAAGAAGTTCTGTCTTTGAGTTATCGGTTCATTTGGTCAACTAGCCAGCCTTCTATCTCCCAACAGATACACGCAACTGTTCAACGCCACAGACCGCGCTAAGACGGGCGCAGTGTCGGGGGCTCAGGCGCGCTCCATCATGCTACAATCGCGCCTGGCACAGCAAGCACTCGCGCAGATCTGGGCTCTGGCAGATCTAGACTCTGATGGGAAACTAGGTGAGAATAGACAACTAGGTACAGTCCGCGAGGCGTAAGCTGAGCTTTGCATTTGTGTAGGTGTGACGTGTTGCTTGGCTTTATACCGGTTTATACTGCTTTTTGACAACCGGCCTGAGGCGCGGTGCGTCCTCTTGTACTGTTGCGTATAGAAGTGTTCTAACGGAACGATTCATTATTAACCCAAACGACACATCTGGTGGCCAAGTCTGCTATTTTTATAATTTCGTCTTTCCAACACGATCCCATTGTCATTTTGCTAAAAGTTCGTAATCTGCTAAATTCATAATGGTCGATCATTGGTCGGTCGAATTAAAAGCAATGACTTCACAATGACGTTCTAATGGTAGGTCACTGATCAAAAGAACTGTCAAAATTTTAGCAGATTACCGCCTAAGTCAGTCATTCAGTTGTCATTTTGTACGAGATTACCATTCTATATCATTTCTTTCAATGGCGTGTCAGTGGTTGACCATTGGAAAGTCATAATGATGCCATTATATTAGTTGATTACCAAACTTGTCAAAATCAACAATTATGAAATCAATGATAGACCATTCTGACACTATTGTAATAGCAGACTTGAGGCCCAGACGAGTGTGAAAATGAAGATAATGAAAATGATGAAGATGCAAAGTCCGGTGTAGAAGGTTCAGCCGTAATCGCCATGCTTGGCCGATGCATGTTGGCGATCGCAGTAGGTGTTATGGTGCTCAGAGTACCAGGATGACATAGATCTAAGGATGTAGAATAACCAATTATACGCAGAATATCTACCCAAGCCTCCATCCCTAAATCTATGCTACAAGAAAATGGGCTGTTTACATCTGTATTAATTAATAATATTTTATAGAGGTATAGTTTGTTTGTTTTTATGTTTTTTCGTTCGGCTGGTGATCTTTTTAGGGTTCTGTAGCCAAATGGCACAAAACGGAACCCTTATAGATTTGTCTTGTCTGTCTGTCCGTCCGTATGTCACAGCCACTTTTTTCCGAAACTATAAGAACTATACTGTTGAAACTTGGTAAGTAGGTGTATTCTGTGAACCGCATTAAAATTTTCACACAAAAATTGAAAAATAACAATAAATTTTGGGGTTCCCCATACTTACAACTGAAACTCGACATTTTTTTTTCATCAAACCCCTACCGTGGGGTATCGATGGATAGGTCTTCAAAAATGATATTGAGTTTTCTGATATAATTTTTTTCTAAACTGAATAGTTTGCGTGAGAGCCCCTCCAAAAGTGGCAAAATGTGTCCCCCCCACCCCCTCCGTAACTTCTAAAATAAGAGAATGATTAAACTAAAAAAAATATATGATGTACATTACCATGTAAACTTCCACCGAAAGTTGGTTTGAACGAGATCTTGTAAGTACTTTTTTTTAATACGTCATGAAAAGTAAATCGCAATTTACTATTAAAACATCGATCAAAATTACAACGAACTACAAGAACTTTTATATTATGTTACTTGCTGCTACGGAACCCTTCATGGGCGAGTCCGACTCGCACTTGGCCGCTTTTTGGAGGTATCTCCCTTGTGTATAGAATTCGATGTTTAGATAGATAGATAGATAGATAGATAGATTTATTTATTTGCATAGAATGTAAGTGATTACAATTAGGTGTTACAATATTTTGAGTCCTTATACATTCTGCCTTAAGGCATGCAAAATTTTATTAAAACTTAGGCTACAATTACATTATTCTATTTACTAAAAACTATTTAAATGCTTTATTTATGTTTAAAGATTACAAACTAAATAGACTTGTCATTTAAAAAATCTAATACAGAGTAGTAGCATTTTTGAATTAGCAATTTTTTAAGGTACTTTTTAAATCTTCCTATTGGTTGCTCTTTAATATTTTTTGGTACATGATTATAAATAAGAGGAGCCATACACATAACACTCTTTCTCAATAATGCAGTTTTAAATCCACCAGTGCATAACTTGTCTTCGTATTGAGTTCTTAAGCTTGCTGTCCTGCTTCTAGTATTTTTCAAAGTCGGAAATAAGTGATCATTTGTTTTAACAAAAATGGCTATTTCTAATATATATAGGCATGCAAAAGTTAAAAGATTATATTTTTTAAACATAGGTAAGCAGCTGTCTGTCACTTTAAGATTAAAAATGGATCGAAGACAGCGTTTTTGCGCCTTAAAAATATTTTCTCTCTCGCTACAGTTGCCCCAGAATATTATACCAAACCTCAATACAGAAACAACTAGACTATGGTATGCTATCAATACTGTCTGAATGTTAACTTTTTTTGATAGACTATACAATGCATAAGCAGCTGAACTTAGTTTTTTACAGACGTCATCTGCTTGAGTTTTCCATGTCAGTTGGCTATCAATTGAAATTCCTAGAAATTTTACAACATTGACCTTTTCTATTGTTTGTCCATTATAATTTATATCCATATTTGTGTCTAATATTCTTTGATAGAAATGCATTACTTTTGTTTTTTCTAGATTTATGATTAAGTTATTTTTATTAAGCCAATTTATAAATTTTTCAAGCGTACTATTGACATCAGATTCATAAGAATCTTTATTATGACATTGAATTATCAAAGTGCTGTCATCAGCAAATAGGACCATAGGATTTGGCATTTCGCTTGGCAAATCATTTATATACATTTACAATAAGTATTGTCCTTTGTAATAGGGTATTACACCCATTTTTGAAAAGTGTCTCAATAAAATTCTGTAGTGCTAATATGCCACCAAAAAAAACACAAATTTTTTATTAAATCGATAACTGCCATAAAAAAGCATCTAAATTTTAAATTTTTAAATTTCGCGCGTACTTTGACGAAAACGCCTCTTACTGGACGCCATATTGCTCAGCGTAAATGACGTCAGTTCCTTTTGTATCAAATGAGCTCATATTAAATATGATAATTGTATATCATTTAAAAATAATTAAAAGCATATTTTGGAATAGGTGTAATAATGAAAAAATTACGTTGGTTACGAAAATAATAAAAATACAAAGCCTATATTACGCCAATCGGTTGACAATGTTTTGTTTACACAGCCGTATGGCGTAATAACATGGCCGCTACTATTTCACGGTGTTTTATAACAGATTAAAAATACTGAAAACTTTGAATTGAATTTAAAAATTTGTTTTGTTATTTTATGAACTAAAACTTACATTTTCCGACTGCTTTATGCCTAAACTGTCTCAATAACATACTTATAGATTTTTTCTCGTATAGAGTAAAATACCCTATTGTATTTATGTGCTATCAATACTTTTAGAAGCTTTTGTATCTAAATAGTAATAGTACCTTTGGATCTAAATGTTATTTTGATTTTTGTTTTTTTTTTTTTATTCTCTGAAAGTATGTACTAGTCTGTTTACAAAGTTATTTAAAAGCTACTAGTAAGTTCGAAGTTTCGAAGTAAGTAAGTAACTTGTCCGCGTGTGAGACAAGCGTACCCACTTGTACACTTGAGAAGCTACTCAACCACGGAATAATAAAAACAAGGGGAAGTGCCACGCAGCCATCGAACGTGTGGCACAATTATGTGGAAATGATCAACATTGGTCCAGTCGAGATCAACTACTTGCAGCGACGTGACATATCGCACAATGTCGCACGTAAGGAAAAAAAATACAACCCTGCCTTATTGTGCAATTTTTACATGCAAAAATGATAGTAGATCAAAGAATGTTTCTTGCAGAGGTATATCGTATCACCAAAAAGTATAAAACATTCATATATTTCAATATAATCGATTTTTATTGACAATACCATATTTTTACTTTGATGCGAACTAAAAACTACCTTATGTCCAATCATTAAAGTCTAAATTAGCTTGCTCGCTGTCTTGACTGTAATCGTTTTACGTGGCATAAATTCTAGAAACTTCGACGCTACTCGTTTAGGGATGCGACACATTAATGCAAATAGTTCGTGTCGATAAAACAATAACATGTAGGTATGTTTAGTACCAAACTTTTTTTTAATAAATAAAAGTACGAGTTTGAAAGAATGAGTTTTAAAAACCTTACCTATATTCTGGCAAATAGTCATTCATTCGCGGTTAGACGTAGGCCTATAAATATTCTATTATATACTTACATGTACCTATCTAATTTATCTTCACAAAAATTCAGATGTCAATTATGTTTTTAAAAGACTGTCACGTATTTAAAAAAGATATTGTCATGTATAAAATAATGCGTCATTTCATTGGGACGTCAATCAATTTTCTACATACAATCATATTACGGACTCATATTATCACAGAAAAATATGTCAATAATTAATAAATTAAGACATAAATCAATACATAATTAATTAATCGTCATTTTTGATCCATTACGTACATTAAAAAGATCAATTTAAACACTGTAGGTAATTACATTTCTTACATTGTACAAATTATCGACAACTTGACCACATCTCTCATTGAATAGAAAATTAAATAACAGTTGCATGCGAAAATGACATCTATTTGTAGTAACAATAGATGTCATGTTAAGTAATTTGGTAACAGCGCTCTCTAGCGTCGAATAGCTGAACTCGTTGGACATTGCTCGAATTCGATTGTTAGATGGAAAAAATCTCTTTAGTGATTTTGACATGTAAAATAATAGCAACGTTCGTCAGTTGTGATACGGTTTAATTTCAAACAACAATAAATAAGCTTTTCGCCAAAGTTGCGTTTCTAATTTGTAGCCAATTATATCATCGTTTTCTGTGTATTGCAAGTACATTTTAATTTGCAAATGTGTGAGTTTGGCGACACTGGATCCAGTATTAAGTAAGACTAAGGGCACTTCCTCTTGTTTTTATTATTCCGTGTACTCAACTATATAATTACACGTGAAGACGAAATAATTATTCTAGTTGACTATCTTTTTCAGTGTTTTTCGGGTTCCGTACCTCAAAAGATATTCAGATATCATCGACTAAATTTACAAACAAAAATTTACAAAAACACAAAGCTATTTAACATAAAACGTCTATATATATATCACACATGCATATTCATACAAAAAATAATAACAAACAGTACACGGTCTCAAATATCTTTCAGCAGAAACAAAATACAACTATTACACAAGAAGCAGTAAATTAAATACCCTGGAAGTTTCTATGCCAAGAACAAATTATGGCAAATATAATATAAGATTTGAGGGAGCCAAATTACATAATAGTTTACCAAGCGATATTAAAATGTCAAAATCTATAAACGTCTTTAAAGTTAAACTAAAAAAATATTTAGCAGAAACAGTTTTGTAAAGCTTGTAAGTTCAGGAACCATATATTGTGTAATATTTTTGTAAGTGATATTGGATATAACTAATTTATTTAAGAAGTCATTCTTCCCGTTGTTGTACCTTTTATAACTATTAAGATTTTTTGTTTTGTTTCTCTTGTAAGTGAATTTTGTAAATTCTTTTAGAGAAATAAATTCTTAAAACCGAAAAGGAAAAAACGGAACCCTTACAGGATCACTTTGTTGTCCGTCCGTCTGTCTGTCTGTCTGTCAAGACCCTTTATCTCGGGAACGCATGGAGGTATCGAGTTGAAATTAAAACCATATACTCAAGTCTACGGTCCCTTGATGCTGTAAAAAAATCAACTTTCTTATGTTAACGTGAAAAAAAGATACGGCCGTTTATGTCGCAAAAAATGCATTTATATAAAATAGATTAAAGTATGGATAGTAGGTATGGATTAGTATAGAAGTATGGATATGTACCTACTAATATGTACGGAACCCCCGGTGGGCGAGTCCGACTCGCACTTGTCCGGGTTTTTTTTTTTTGTTATTTTTTAAATTGTGTTTTTTTTTTTCTTGTTCTTCAGGATGTGAAGAGTTCGTCTTGGCTATGTATCTATGTGAGAAGGCAACACAAGGAGAACCGGTGCCCGCGAAACTGCCTCCAGAGTTAATACCACCTACATTCAGGTAAAGTTAACTTTTAATATAAACTAACATCTATGTCAACCTTTCTATGCCCAGTGCTGGGCATAGGTCTCCCCAGGGGGGGTTCAGCCGTAATCGCCATGCTTGTCCGATGCATGTTGGCGATCGCAGTAGGTGTTATGGTACTCAGAAGGACGCTGCTGCCCATCCTCTGGTCAATATCCCTCTGTCGCCTTCTACGACACCCACGGATAGAAATGGGGTGGTGCTATTTGCGGCCGGCAGCACACGGCAGTATACCTTAACATTGTAACTATGTACATACAACTACGATTTTTCTTATTAAACAGCGAGCCAGGCAGACGTCCTGCCTTGAAAATCGGTACACAAAACCAGGTCCAGCAGGTAGGGACCGTCAGATAGGATTAGGTAGGAGTTAGGTTATTTAGTCAGTGAGACCCAGCTAAGCTCAGAGCTGCGGTCTTATCATGAAGATATAGGTATAAATGGAGCCAACACTTAGAACAAAAGCTTGAAACCAACTGTGGGCTGATGCTCTCTTTCTGAATTCATACATAAGAACGAGACAGTGATATGTGTTTTCTTTATCTTATGTATGCATTCAGAAAGAGAGCGTCTGCCCACAGTTGGCTTCACTTAGGTATTTAGAGTGTTGCCTCCACTTTTATCTATAAGCTTCTTGGGTCTTATAAAGTTTACCTCTCGCTAATCTTATTAATATAGTCTTCTAAAAGTTATTCGTACCTTTCATTGTAGTACGTAGACTACTCTGGTAATTCGTATTTGGTACAAGTGTAGCTCAGGTGCTACAAATAGCCTACCCTACCCCACCTACCTACTTACATACTCTTATTTGTACCTACCACAGATATAGATAGACCTAGATAACGCAAGTATCACGATCTGTATGAAAACCAAGCGTGCCATTTTTTGGCTACCTATTATGAGGTCACAATGTTTTGTTTTTCTTACATTTGGTATTACTGAGGGTATTAGATTAAAAATAATTGTTTTTTTAAATTAATTACGCATAATACAAAATGACTTTCCAATGGAAAGAAACGTTTACTTTATTTTTTTACTTACGATTTTTGTACGTAAGCTAGTAGGCACGAAACTAGGCACGCGAAGTAGTTGCTCTTGCATTATCTAGGTCTATCTATAACTGTGGTACGCACGGCTACACATCAAGCTATTTCCAGTTTAAGCTGACCTCTCATTGTAAGGAAATTCTATACAAGGCGAGATCAGTTTATACTGGCTTGTTGTGTAGCCGTGTGTACCTACCTACCTTGTGTTGTGTCCACTCGACACTGCAATATGGCTCTGTACAGCGAAGAGGTACCAGGATGACATAGATCTAAGGATGTAGAATAACCAATTATACGCAAAATAACTACCTAAGCCTCCATCCCTAAATCTATGCCGCCCTACAAATAAAGATAGGAAAATAACAAATCATAGTAGGATTTCTACAAAAAATAACAAATCATGGTAGGATTTCTACGAAAAATAATAAATCATGGTAGGATTTCTACAAAAAATAACAAATCATGGTAGGATTTCTACAAAAAATAACAAATCATGGTAGGATTTCTATAAAAAATAACAAATCATGGTAGGATTTCTACAAAAAATAACAAATCATGGTAGGATTTCTACAAAAAATAATAAATCATGGTCGGATTTCTACAAAAAATAACAAATCATGGTAGGATTTCTACAAAAAAATTAAGATGTTTATAGATGTTGAAATTCTAATTCTTATACTCTTGGGTAACTTCAGGCATTTACAATATTTTTAAAACCCCGCAAAAAAAAAAAATAGTTTCACGGAAAAACTCATTATTTCAGAACTAAACGTCGACTGACAGTGATAGTAACACTGACAGGCGCCGTTTCGCAGTTCTTACATTGAAATTGCATCGTTTTATGGGAAATAATATCACAAATAATGTTACCTTCAGGCATTTACAATATTTTTAAAATCCCGCAAAAAAATGTTAATAGTTTCACGGAAAAACTCATTTTTTCAGAACTAAACGGCGACTGACAGTAACAGTAACACTGACAGCCGCCGTTTCGCAGTTCTTACATTGAAATTGCATCGTTTTATGGGAAATAATAATGTTTTTTTTTCACATACTTGTCACATCACTTGTCTGCTAATTTTATAGATCCGTTAACATCGCTTGTCACTTTCCTTTTTTATAAACACAAAATGGGCATCGAGATGAAACGAAAAAGTGTTATTTTCGTTTCGTAATATTTTAATTATGCGGGGGTTTAAAAATATGGTAAGTATATCAATCTACTCCTGGTAATGTATTCTTCACATTGGAAAATAATTTAAACCCTCTATATTACTTTTTTTTTCATACAAATTAATGTATGAATCTCGCCATGATTCTTTTGTTAATGTAGTTTCCACTTTAAATTTATCTTCTTTAAATAAAAATGAATCACCGTAAAGTAAAATGTATGTAAGCTCATAACTTCCGAACGGCTGGACCAAATTGGATAATTCTTTTTTAGGTTCGTTATTGTCTGGAGAAGGTTTGTAATTTTAGATAGGGAGGTAGGGTAGGGTATTTATATAAAATGAAATGAATTATACAATTCTTTCCAGACGCGACTCAATAACTTCAAACACAAGCACTAAATCCTACGAAGAGAGAAGGAGAGAGAACATGGCTCGAGGACAAGCGGAGTTAGAGCGAAGGAGAACTCAACTGGCTGACGCACAGCTGAAGGAAAAGGTGAGACATCCACTCATTCTTTGACAATGGGCATAAAGTACGCGCCCGAGCAGAGAGACCACTCAGAACACACCGCCATTTTTACCACCGTTTATAGGCATTCTCAAGCAGTTTCAAGCAGACTTCAGTCTCGACTGTCACGTGTTGTCTAAATGAATCAATGAGAGACATTTCACATTTCACGACGAACAAGAAAATTTTGATATAAAAAATTGCAAAGAGTTACAACCAGTGTCAATAAAATTTCATATTGTCACAAATAAAACCTACAGAGTCAATACAGTAGCAGCCCTAGTGAGTCTGGCAAGTTTAGGTCATTATTTTTGAAGATGGCGGATTGAGCGGTACCCTTTATATTTTGTGCAATGGGGTAATTGATACCACTGAACAACAATTCCAAAATAGAACTAAAGCAACGCAACAAGCAAGCGATCAGCGACCCCTGGACCCCCATCACAGAAATTCAAATCTTTCAATGATTAGTTCTTTCAATAATTCAATGAATTCAATCACATTAACATTACTCCATGTAGTCATTTTACTGACTGAGACCGAATATTCCCGATCGGTAACACCCTGTCGTCAACTCTGTTGACGACTGAGAAGAAAAAAGTTCCGTTCGGTCACAGTGTTGACGAACGGGACCTTTTTCAATAATTCCAATTATTCCCGTTCAGTAACACCCCCGTAGTTAACACTGTTGACGATCGTTAAAATATTATTATTGTAATTACTGTACAACATATAAGTATATAGGTTTTTGAATTTTTTGTGTTGCAAAATTCTGATTCTAAAGTAACTCCACCTTTATAAACGTTGACTCTTGAACTAAGCATGTGTACGACTGGGATCAGAATCGTTGAGTTTAATGATTTAATTAGTTAATTAATTACCAACTGATTACTTTGAGTTAATTACGATGTAAAATTAACGTTAAACAACATGTCACCGTTTTTCTTATTGTAATTCTAATATTTCAATACTTAACCTAAAACTTGAGTACACGTGCACGAGCCTTATAAATACGGCCGCACGCCAGTGCTCAGGGCATTCAAGCTCGAGCCGCCGGACAGTGCGGACCTCTCTATACGTGGTTATACTGCCCGTTGAATAAACAAAGTTTGTAACAAGTCGTGAAGTTCTCATTTATGACCCATAAATGAGTGATCATCATGACGACAACATTTGTGACGTCAGCTATGGCGACGTCACCCTTGTAAATAACGCTACGGGGGTATATATTATATATACATAGGTACACCTACCCCCCCCCCCCCCAACCCACCTCATCCCCTACGCTCAAAGCGCGCTCAAAGCCCGCGATAGAAGCTATGCAATAGCTTAAAAAAAGTTCCGATTGCCAACACTGTGACCGAACGGAACTTTTGGTCCCGATCGTCAACAGTGTTGACGACGGGGTGTTACCGATCGGGAATATTCGACTGAGACTGAGGCAAAAATCACAAAAATCGTCGATCGCAAACAGCCATACACTTACGATCTATCGTTACGATATTCATGATTGTATTCGATGTATGATCAGAATTTGTATTCCGAATTTTAATATTTTTTATCTTTTTGTCCACGCTACTTAGGAAGCTGAGGTAAATACTATGTGTTTAAGTATCGTTTTCTTTTTGTGAAACACTTATATACGCTCTAGAATAGCACCAATCCACAGGAAATAACTTGTCATTTAAGTGAATGTCAGGGCATAAACGCAAGCAAGCAATAGGGTATTTTACCAAAAAAATCTAATTAGTCCGTCAGATAGATTTCCAAAAAAACATTGGACACGTGGTTTTTCTATTTTCACGTAAACAAAAAATTGTGTGTGTGCGTCGAAAACTCGTGTGATATCACTATTCCAGTACATTTTTACTGGCGAAGTGACGTCACAAACCCCCACTCATGATCTTTGATGCGTTTTATCTTCGTCAGTTTTTATTGATTTGATAAAACAAAAAATACGTATCCAATATTTTTCGATAATCAAACTGACTCGCACTTGACCGGTTTTTTTTGTCCCTTTTTTATTTGTAGGTATTTGCGGTGAATTGTGTCTTGGCGTGTAGGTATGCGTTTATGCTCTTTCGTACAAAAGGTTAAATTACCCGATTTTGAAATAGATCTCGTGTTGTGACGTCCTCATCCAACATTTCCATGTTAAGATATTCTTGTACATACCTCTCAAGGTATTTTTCACTCTTCTCATATTGTTTTATTTTTATTACTTGATATATTTGAAACATTTGGATAGATAACAGGACCTATCAATTTACACACTTTGTATGATCTGTCAAAACGCGTGTACCCAATAGATGTTGTATGGCAATTTATATTTATGTACGACGTCATTTGCCAACTCTATTAACTATTTATTAATTTCAAAGCAACCAAAAATCGATTCGTACAGGTAATCGAAATTTGATCGAGATTTAAGAGCGCGTATTCGTTTCGTGACGAAAACTTCATGTTTTTGCGTAATGATGTGAGAGAGCAATATCGTAATGATGTGAGCAGATTATTTAGAGACAATTATCAGTTTTAGAAAGATTAAGTCTTGATTTAGGGAACTACAGAGTAAAAGTATAGTTTTTAATTAAGGGTTTTTAAAGCAAAGACAATCCTTTCATAGCGTTTTACGAAAAAAGACGTCAGCGTTAACTTTCAGGACCAATACAACCATTACAGTATGCCAAAATATTATGTTTTATGCGTTTTTCCAAAAGGATATACAGTCTTAAAGTGTACCAAAATTACGAAAATATTACTATTATGTATTAAAAAACAATGTTGAAAAAGTACAAAATCGGTTCACTTTGTCAATTTTTATTCACCAGTATTTGAATATAAACATAACTGATATATTTATTTTATAAAAATATAGGTTGTGTCTAATATACAGAATATTTTTCAGTCCGTTATACGAACTCATTTATTTAGACAATTATTTTAAAAAGCACTGTAAACCATCGCGCGCTGTCGTTTGCCGATCAATTTCAATGATTCGTGCTTATTTCGTGCGTATTTTTTTTCTGATGCACACAAACAGACCATTGTATTGTACTAGTGTGTGTCAATGCTGCTACGCCGTTCTAGCAATCGTTTAGATTTTGAGTTGCGCTAAATCGAATACTCAATACTCAATACTTTATTGCGTTCCATAATGTGTATATACGCGCCCTTAAGGGTAACATGAAGTGGTTAATGATGTCATCCATCCAATTAGCCTACAACCGTAGTTCACATTTTGATATGCAATAAATATACTGAGTATTGAGTAAAATAATACTAATCTACACGTTCCCAGGCCGAGAGAGAGAGAAAAGAACGAGAAGAAGCTGAAAAGAGAGAGAAGTTACGTCTTGAAATACAAAAGAGGGAACAAGATGAGCTGATGAGAAAACAGAAAGAAGAACAGGTGAGTTACCGCACACACCCACATACACTCTCACACAACACACACCCACACACTCTCATACTCACACAACACACACACACACACTCACTCACACACACACCCACAAATACTCCTCACACTCACACCCACACACACACTCTCACACAACACCCACACACTTTCAACCACACACACACAAACACTACCGCAAATTTAAAACCATTTATTTCAAAAGAGCAACTTACAGGCAGTTTTAAATTGACAACATTTCAAAACTGACACGACCTTAAAACAAAAATACCATTTCTTTATTTTCGTATCCTGAGTCCAAATATATATTTTTTATATTTTTTTATTTTCTCATTTCTGAGAATAATAAGTAAAACCAAAAAGCATGCGATGACGTCACGTATACGGTGGAAAGGTAGTTTACCTTTGCATAAGCATTTCAATGGCATTTAAGAATACATTAACGTCAATTAAGACACACGTCAATGTCACATATATGAAGTCTAATAATAATGATGACAGTTTTTTGACGGGTCACAGTAAACCAAAGGATAAAACGGTATTCCACCGTAAGTATGACGTGATTTGGCGCTTACGTCTTTTTAGAATACACCTAATTTAAAAGTTAAAATTATGAATTAAAAGTACATAATTTTGAAAAACGGAAAAATACGGGTGCCCTATATTTGTATTATATTTACTTTTATATAACTTAATAATACAAGTAGGTTCAAAATATCAAAATGGTGTCAATTATCAAAAAATCAGTCAGGTGTCAATTATCAAAAAATCAGTCAGTCAGAATGTTGCAGCTAGTTGCTCGTTCCAAACAGTAGATTTCAGCCGGAAGACGTCCACTGCTGGACATAGGCCTCCCCCAATACAAAACATCAAACAGAACAAAGCCACCGACTTCCGAAACTAAAGTCATGTGTGTTCTGTGCTAAAGTTATTTGTCACTTTTTAGATTTTGAAGGCGGTTATCTTTTTTAACAGACTTCAAAAAGGAGGAGGTTATCAATTCGAATGTTTATATTTTTTTTTTATGTATGTTCGGGCATGACTCTGTCATATATAGACGGATTTGCAAAATTCTTTTTTTGTTCGAAAGGGGTTTATTCCGAAATGGTTTCATATAAATTTTACCAAAATTGATACAGCCCTTTTTGAGAAAATCAACAAATTCCCAAAAAGAATACTTAGACGACGTTTTAGTTTCTTCAATCTTTGGAGGACTTACAATCTCTTTTAAGTGTGTCGTCGTTTCTTATTGGATTTGGATGTTGAAACAACACTAAAATAAAAAGCTTTATCAAAAAAAGAAAACCGCCTTCAAAAACTAAAAAGTGATAAATAACTTTAGCACAGAACACACATTACTTTACTTTCGGAAGTCGGTGGCAATACAAAACAACAAACACAAAGCCACCGCCACCGACTTCCGAAAGTAAAGTAATGTGTGTTCTGTGCTAAAGTTAATTATCACTTTTTAGTTTTTGAAGGCGGTTTTCCTTTTTTTTGAAAAAAGTTTTTTTGTAAAAAAGCTTTTTGACTATTACCCGTCAGTAAAGTATAGTTGAAGCTACCCGCCCTAAGTCGTCTATGTCGTCCATAAAAAATAGGAGATTACCAGTCTCAACTGACGCGCCCGTTCACGAACATGACGCACGGATCGGC
Source organism: Charanyca ferruginea (assembly GCA_947361185.1). Classification (NCBI taxonomy): domain Eukaryota; kingdom Metazoa; phylum Arthropoda; class Insecta; order Lepidoptera; family Noctuidae; genus Charanyca; species Charanyca ferruginea. The sequence continues at coordinate 1,933,493 of OX376081.1, read as the reverse complement.
ATTCAGCTTAACTATCACACACACACCAACAATGGCAAACAATCACACTTGGCAGTAAAACTGAGGTAAAACTTTTCATTCCCATTTCTTTCTTACAGGAAAAGCGTGAAGCGGCTCGAAAGGAAATGGAAAGGCAGTGTCAATTGGAGTGGGAGAAGAAGAGGTATGTACTGGTAGCAAAGTCAAAATCAAAGCATTTATTTCAATTTGCAGACACTTTTGAATTGTCAAGGAGTCTATCAGTTAGTCAGAAAGTTGAAGCTAGTTGCTCGTTCCAAAACGTAGGTAGGTCTCTATGGCGAAGAACGAGCAAGAAACTCCACGGACACTTGAAATAAGGTTTTTACAAAATAATAATAATAATAAATCATTTCCAAGAGCCTCGACCAAGATCTAAGGAGGCTCGCTTGATTCAGAAGGCAGTACTTCTTGACACGGCGCGTATTGTTAGGAGATTCCTCTCTCAGGAGCCCTGACCACCGGTAGCGTGGACCCTGTTCCCGATACCGGTGGGCTACTATTTTTTATATTTTTAAGTGTTTTTTTTTTTTACTAATATTTAAAAATATAATACAATATGTAAATAAAATGAATAAATGAGAATAATAATATGTGGGGACATTTCACACACGGCCATCTGACCTCAAACTAGGGAGACCCTGTACTATGGGTGTCAGACAGCTGATATACATACACAAATACATTTTTTTTTTAATACATACATATATATGTTAAAATATTGGTTACATTATTCTTCTTTTAGCTAATTTGCAACTTGATCCCGGTTGTCATTCGTAGATCTTTGACAGTCGTTATGGGTAGTTAGAAGCTAGAAACCAGTCTTACCAAGGGGTGGCTCTCACATTGTACCCGTAGATTCAACATGAATGGATGTAACCTACATTTGTAGGTACTATATTATTGATTTTAATAGAGTGTCCGTGGAGTTTCTTGCTCGTTCTTCTCCATAGAAACCTACCTACGTTTTGGAACGAGCAACTAGCTTCAACTCTCTAACTAACTGACCGACTCCTTGACAATTCAATAGTGCCTGTAAATGGTTTAATTTAAATAAATTCTTTGACTTTTGACTATGGTTTTTGACTTTGACTTTAGCTTTCGACTTTGACTTACGACCTTGACTTTTGAATTTGACTTGCTTTTACCTTTGGTGTGATTGCTTATCATATCAGCCTTTTGCTTTCCATTTAATTCTTTCAACTAGCCCTGACTTTCAGACTCACGGACTCCTCGAAAGTCCAAAGTGCCTGGGACTGGTTTAATTTAAATGAATGCTTTGACTATGACCTTTGTATTTTGACTTTGACTCTGACTTTGGTGTGAATGCTCAAGACTATTTAATTCTTTCCAGAACTCGAGAACTGGAAGCCATGCGTACTGAAGAGCAATCCAAGGTGTTTTCCCTTAAATCCAGGAGTCAGAACTTGACGGCCGAGCTAAGTTCCGTGGTTCTCCGCGCTGGAAACTTGGCCAAAGACATTCGAGAGACTAGGACCAGTGTCGCAGCCGCCAAGTGTACTATAGACGGCATGAGGTACGTGGTTATGTTGGCTTTGGGTGGCAATAGTAGCCATTTTGCAAGTTTTATAAATGGTTACTTGAATGTAGTTTTTATAGTTTAAAAAAAAAAATTAGATAAAAAATGTTGATGGTTGATGCCTTCTTCACCTTACTTTATAATTTTGCATGCTATGTTTTATCCTAGCTAAACATGTTTATGCCATCTAAATTTGTACTTAACACCATTGTATACCATGTTTTAAGCAAATAAATATTTTATTATTAGGTATTATTATTTTTATCGTTTATTCAATTTCTTAACATATTAAATTACATTTTTAAATATTAGTAAAAAAAATAATAAAAACATTTAAAAATATAAAAAATAGTAGCCCACCGGTATCGGGAACAGGGTCCAAGCTACCGGTGGTCAGGGCTCCTGAGAGAGGAATCTCTTATTAATATTTTTATTATTAATAGATCGAGTTGTCAATATAAACTATAAATTCAATATTGCCACAGAGACAATATTAGGTGGTGGTGGAGCCAGTAATATTTGATTAGGTAGTAATGTGAACTTGAGAGCTATTACCCCAAGGTGGCAATATTACCCCAGGGTGGCAGTATTACCCCAGGGTGGCAGTATTACCCCAAGCTGGCAATATTACCCCAGGGCGGCTATATTATCTTATGGTGGCAATATCACACCAGGGTGGCAGTATTACCCCAGGGTGGCAATATTACCCCAGGGTGACAATATTACACCAAGGTGGCAGTATTACCCCAAGGAGGCAATATTACCCCAGGAGTGCAATATTAGCCCAAGGTGGCAAAATTACCCCAAGGTGCAATATTACCCCAGGGAGGTAATATTACCCCAGGGTGACAATATTACCCCACGAAGACAATATTACCTCAAGGAGGCAGTATTACCCCAAGGTGGCAATATTAACCCAGTGACAATATTACGTGTTTTATACTATGTAAAGATTTTTATTGATTAGTACATCTTAGCTTCTTATAAGAGCAAACCCGGCTTTAGGCTTGTATAAAGATCCCGGCACCACTTCTTTCTATCGAGGGCTATTTGGGACCAGTCTTAGTCGAAAAAGTCTAGATCATCCCGCTATCTCCGCCTGGACCTTTAAATTTTTATATTTATTCCAGGTCTGACCGCGATGCCAGCATGGCTGAAATGCAACAGCTCAAAGCGAGAGTCAAGGAGCTAAATGCGAAACAAATAGCGTTGAATAAGGAGAAGGCAGAACTGGATGCCAAGGTAATGAAGGTCCAACTCCCGCAGTTAAGAGCTCCCATCCCGTCATATTTCCCATACAAACGCTCGTACGCGATTACGGCGTTAAAACAAATTATTATCCAAATATTTTTAACACACAGGTATCTTGTGGTTTAAATCTAGGTTTGTATCAAGCCAAAAATAAACTTTTTTGAGAAACAAATTCAGTAGCCACGTCTAAAAATCATCTTTTTTGCACAGTTTTTATGAACTTTGGCCGTTCATAATGCACTCATACATAGAAAAAGTAAAAAAAACAGCTTCATAGAAACCTTGCACATGTAATGGAGATTCTAAATTACAAACATTATTAGCAAAAACTTGTAAGGCTTTTTCAAAAACACTTACTTCCTGGAACAAGTTTTGTGAAATCTCCGCGCGCCAACTTTCCTGCGATGTTATCGCGTTCTCACTCACTCGTTTGTTATCGAGCTTTACGTTGGTTGAAACAAAAAATTTTTCAATCACGCTCGCGTCGAACTTAGGGTGATGGGGATGGGCGCTCTTAAGGGGCTATTAAACGACTTTTACAGATTTTAAACTGACAATCACGACAAAATGTGCAGTGTAAATGATTTGAAAAAAATATATGTTAAACTAGAACATTCTCTTAATCATATAGAAAGTGAATATTTTTGATTAAGTTCATATTAAATAGTTTAATTAACTCGTGAAGTTGTGTCTGACGCGGACTAAACATTGACAATCACACAAAATCTACCAGGTATAATTAAACGAAACTAACAATATCTTACAGACAATTTTATTATCTATCTTTTAGTATACGCCTTTTTTTTAATTTTGAAAGAATACTACATTTATTAAATTTTTTCGACTAAATTTTGAAAGTTTTGGACGCAGACTGCCTCCGTTCTGCATCAGTTTTGCGTCCAAAACTCTCAAAGTTTAGTTGAAAAAATTAAATAAAAGTAGTATTCTTTCAAAATAAAAAAAAGGCGTATACTAAAAGATAGATAATAAAATTGTCTGTAAGATGGTGTAAGTTTCGTTTAATTATACCTGGTAGATTTTGTGTGATTGTCAATGTTTTGTCCGCGTCAGACACAACTTCACGTGTTAATTAAACTATATAATATGAATATATGTAATAAAAAATATTCACTTACTAAGTGATTATGAGAATGTTCTAGTTTGACATATATTTTTTTCAAATCATTTACACTGCACATTTTGACGTGATTGTCAGTTTAAAATCTGTAAAAGTCGTTTAATAGCCCCTTAAATACGCTTTTGCACTACGACTTTCACATTTGAACATTTCCTGCATTCTCACTGTTATAGGAATAAGGTTCACTTTTGCTTGTGAGTATTTTGGGTAAAAGAAATACGTGTTTGCACTATGCTGATTTATTTGCGACTGTTTTATGAAGGATAATACTTCTAATTAAATATGATGGCACACACACATGCATACATACTTGCTAACCTACTTTGGTACACAATGATTCTAACTCAACATACCGCCCACCAAAGGGCCTATTTGCCCTTTAATAAATAAATATCTTAAACATAACTAAAAGGACAGTGAGTTACATTAGGTATTCATGCAAGTTTACATAATTAATTAACTCATTAACTCAACAAAATATTATGTTTCAATGTCTATTGGTAAATAACACAACTTATTAAATGATCTTTGTACAACACTATCACCACTCTTTACACTGTACACACGCGTCACACCGTCAGTGCCTGGATGTTTGTCCACTATACGTCCCATCATCCATTTACCCGGAGGCAAATTATCGGATTTTATTAGCACAATGTGTCCTATGTCAAACTCCTTTACCTTGTTGTGCCATTTCGCACGTTGTTGCATTCTTGACAGGTATTCTTGCTGCCAGCGGTGCCAGAAGTCAGTCAATAACCTTTGCTGATGTTGCCATCGGGACAAATGACTCATTGGAATATCTTTGAGGTCTGGTGTCGGTACAGTGATAGGGGTTTCACCGACAAGAAAATGACCGGGGGTTAGTGGTTGAAGGTTGTCATTGTCTGTGTCGTCTATTATGGTCAGAGGTCGAGAGTTGAGGCAAGCCTCAACTTGACATAGCAAGGTGTTCATCTCTTCATAGGTCACATGATTGGTTATGATTCGTTTTAAGTGGTGTTTCATAGATTTCACCCCCGCCTCCCATAGTCCGCCCATGTGTGGGCTATAGGCAGGGATGAAGTGCCACTTAGTTCCATCTATAGCTAACTTCTCGGCAATTGGACCGTCGAATTGTAATTTAGCCTCAGCCCAATCTGCGGCAAGTATTCTGTTTGCCCCAACGAAGTTCCGTCCTTGGTCGCTCCATATCTGAGCGCACCTTCCGCGTCTGGCTACAAACCTTCGGAAGGCTCCGATGAAGGCATCTGCCGTGAGATCTCCTACCAGTTCCAGGTGAACCGCCTTTGTCGACATACAGACAAAAAGAGCGATGTATGCCTTGTTCGTCTTTGCTCCCCTGCCTCTAGACATTAAAATCTGATATGGTCCTGCAAAGTCTATGCCAGCATTCAAGAAAGGTTTTGCAGGGGTAACTCGAACGCGAGGTAAGTTTCCCATTTGTTGTGATCTTGCAGTAGCGTTTAGTTTTGCACAGATAAGACATTTTTTAATCTTGATTTTTACTAATGTCTTTACCTTCAGTATCCAGAATCTAGTTCGCAGGAAGCCTAGCATAATTTGAACTCCGCCGTGCAGCGTCTTCTGGTGAGCGTCGGCGACGAGGAGAGACGTAAGATTGTTGTCCCGATCAAGAATAATCGGGTGTTTGCTATCTTCATTTAGGTCAGAGTGACGCAGTCTCCCGCCCACCCTGAGGATTCCATCCTCATCCAGGTAAGGGTTTAAATTGTTTAATTTACTATTTCTTTTAATTTGTACCTTTGTTTTCAGCTGCTGTATTTCTTCTTCAAAATTATCCCTCTGTGCTACTTTTATGCAAGTTTTCAGCGCCTCATCTACTTCCTCTGTGTTTACAGGTGAGTCCTTGTTTTCTAATTTTCTTCCCTTTAAAAATCTTTTGCAGTACAGTATCACCCTAAGTAGTTCTTGTAATGTGTCACAGTTATCAAATTTTGTAGCTATACTTTTCTCATTAGCAAGCTTTAGATTAACTTGTAATGTTTCCTTTCTTTCCAGGTCTGTCATCATCGCCTTCGGTCTGCTGTAGTGTATTTCTCCTTCTCTCAACCACTCTGGACCCTTCCACCATAGTTCATCATTCTTCAAGTCTAGTAAGGACTGTCCTCGCGACGCAGTGTCTGCAGGATTTTCTGGTGACTTGACATGATACCAATTATGATTGCCGATGTTGTCAAGTATTTCAACTACTCTGTTTCTAACGTACGTGTTCCATCTGGTAGGATCACCGAATAGCCAGGATAGTACAATTGTGGAATCAGTCCATGCGAATATCTGAGAGGTGGGTATATTCATTGCTTCCTTTATCTGTTTCAAAAGTCCAGCAAGTAGCACAGCTCCACTGAGTTCCAGACGTGGTAATGATTGAGGTTTAGTCGGTGCTACTTTCGTTTTAGCCGCAATGATTGATGTCTTTACTTCACCTGTGGCTGTTCGTACTCTGAGATAAGCAACTGCGGCGTAAGCTCGAGATGACGCGTCACAGAAGCCGTGGATAGTGACGTTATTCATTATTGTTTCAGTAGTATGAAGCCATCTGTCAATTTCGATTTCGGGTAAGTATAGATGAAAACATTCTCGTAGGCTGTTCCATTCAGCGGCAATGGTTCCGTCTACTTCTTCATCCCATGTTACACCTTGCATCCATAATCTTTGAATGAGAAGTTTTGCAGGCAAAACTGAAGGTGCCAGCCAGCCTAGTGGGTCAAACAATCTCTGTAGGTCAGCCAGGATTGTTCTTTTCGTAGTGGTCTTTGATGTTGCAGGTAGGTTCAGGCTGTACTGGAATCGATCCTTGCCCATGTTCCAGTGTAATCCTAATGCTCGTGTGATTCCGTCTAATGTAATGTCTAGTTTAACGTGCGAGCTTCTTTCAGACTCTTCAAATTCTTTAAGAAAGTCAGCGGCGTTAGAACACCATTTCTTCAATTTGAACCCGCCTTTCTGCAGTATGGCGTCTATTTCCTTGGCTACTTTTACTGCATCTGATAGATTGTCTTTACCAGACATCAGGTCATCCATGAAGTAGTCGCGTCTTATAATTTCCGCAGCTTCAGGATGGTTTAGTCCTTCATCTCTAGCTACTTGATGCAATGTCCTTACTGCCAAGTAAGGAGCAGAAGCAGTTCCAAACGTGACTCTGGTAAGACGGTAATCTTTGACAGGTTCTTGATCATTAGCTCTCCACAGTATTCGTTGTAGATCTCTGTCCTTCTCACTAACGACAATTTGCAGGTACATTTTCTGGATATCAGCCACGAAGCAAATTTTCCTCATACGCCATCTCATGATTAGACTTCTCATGTCGTCTTGTAACTGTGGTCCTACCATCAGTTCGTCATTGAGTGATACATTGTTTGTTCCCCTTTGAGAAGCGTTGAATACAGTTCTTAATTTGGTCGTTTCTTTCTCTTCTTTAACTACAGCGTGGTGCGGTAAGTACACAGATGGATTGTTCATTTCTTGGTTTGGTACTTCTTCCATGTAATTTATTTCGTAATCTTTCATGACTGTAGCATAGTCGTTCTTGAGGTTTGGGTTATTCTTGAATCTTTGTTCTAATTGGTATAATCTCTTTAATGCTATTGTTCTCGTATCTCCTTGGGTTGATAATAGCATGTTTGATTTCTTTGGTAACGTCACAATATACCGTCCGTCTTTATTTCTTACAGTTGTGGTCTCGTAGATTTCCTCGCACTTTCGTTCCTCTGCTGTGGGTTCTCGTTTGTCGTATGGATCTTGTTCCCACATTCGTTTAAGCATGTCATTGAGATCAAGATTGAGGTGCATGACGATAATTTCATCTCCTGGTAGTTTATGTTCTATGGTCCCAAATAGGATCCAGCCCAGGGTGGTGTTTTGAGCACACGGTGTTCCTGGGGGCCCTTTGATAACTTCACCCTTCATGATTTGGGCACAGACGTCAACACCTAGTAATAAATCTACTCGACATGATTTATTGAAGCTTGGATCCGCCAGAGTAAGTCCTTGCAGATGCGGCCAGGTGCTGGTGGAGATGGTTTGTGATGGTAAGTTGGCAGTGAGTCGCGTAGACATGATGTATGTTTTGATTTTTAAGTTGAAACAAGCGTCGTGTCTCGAGAGTAGTTCGATTTCTGCAGCATGTTTAACATTTGTTTTGGTTGAGCCGACTCCAGTGATGGTGCCATTGACCGGCGTTCTCTTTAATCGTAACATCTGGGCCGCTCTTTCACTCATAAATGTGGCTTGGGAGCCGTGGTCAATCAGCGCACGGAGCACTGTCACTTGTCCCGACTCATGATTTCTTACTGGTACAAGGGCTGTAGCCAGTAATGCAGTGGACAAATTGGCAGCGACATGCGATGAAAGTGTAACATTGGTTTCGGCTGATTTTGCAGAATCTTGATGAGTTTCAACTTCTTTATCTGGTTGGTTCTTACTGTCTGGTTGATTTGGTGTCGTCATGGGCGTGGATTGATGCGTGAGCGTGTGATGACGTTTGTGACATTTACGGCAGGACATCTTCAGGCGACATCTATAAGCCGAGTGTCCTGGGGCCAGACAATTATAGCATAGATTGTGCTGTTTCAAGTAATCACACCTCTCTACTGGATTAAGCTTGATAAAACCCTCACAATGACATAATGTGTGGTCTTCTTTGCACATAGCGCAGCTTCTTGGTTTCGAAGAGGTCGTAGCATTTGAAGTTGATACGTGAACAGCGTATTCTTTTCCCTTAGGTGTAGGTTTCTCTCTAGTCAGCGGCGTGACAAGCTCGAGCGTGCGGAACTTCGATTGTAAGAACTTGTTAAGTGCATCCCATTTAGGTAACTCATCGGCATTTTCATCATAAGCAACATCTTCCCATTCACGATGCGTCTCTGGGTCTAATTTTTGAACAACTAAAAATATAATAAGCGGATCCCAGGAGCTCGTTGATAAATTCATGTTTTTTAGCGCATTCAGACATTCTGTAGTCGTATCTAATATAGATTTAATGTTATTTGCTGTTTGCACAGATATCTTCTTTTGGGTAAACAATCTTTTCAGAATTGAATTGATAATAATGCGCTTGTTGCCGAAACGCGCCTTGAGCATACTAAATGACTCGTCATAGTTAACCTCTGTAACTTGCACGTGCTTCAAAAGCGACAGGGCTTCTCCCGTTAGGCTGCTTTTCAAATAGTGCAACTTTTGTACTTTATTTAATGTTGGGTTATCGTGCACTAAAGACGTAAATAAATCTTGATAAGCAGGCCACTCATCGTAAATACCTGAGAAGATTGGGAGTTGAACCCTCGGTAACTTGACATGCACTTCCATTGATGTTCCAGAACCACTGTTGTTATTGTCAGCTTGCATAGGTACCGGCGACGACTTGTTGTGTGCACTCAATAAATCATTAAGATCGGCTAGCAAACAAATATATAAATCTTCCTGAATAAAGTAGTCTTCATTCACAAAATATGGTATGTTCTGTCGATTCGCTTTCGGAACACGCTTCACTAGTTCTATATGTGCATTTTTGAACGTAGACCAATATTCTTCAATGTTTTTAATCCGTGTTTCTATGTAGCCTTTTGTTAAACGTTGTTTCGGACATTTCTTAAGATTTGCTTGAGTTTTTGCTAACAACATAGCTGTATCTTCTAACACATTAAGTAATTGTTCCGGTGTTTCCGCCATAGTAGTTGTAATAAGCCTTCAACTTGTTATAAAATAGATCGTTTCTTCGTAACTTCGTAAGCAGTTATAATATTATTTACTTGTTATTATCACATACACTAATGACTAATGAGGCTCGAAAATGAACAACTATTTTTTACAACAAATTCTTTCTTTTGTTCTCCGCTCGGTGCGCGAGCCGTCCTTTTGTATTAGCGCTCGGTGAATAAAACGTCGTAAGTCGATCAGATATCCGGCTCGATGTCGACCAAAATGTTATAGGAATAAGGTTCACTTTTGCTTGTGAGTATTTTGGGTAAAAGAAATACGTGTTTGCACTATGCTGATTTATTTGCGACTGTTTTATGAAGGATAATACTTCTAATTAAATATGATGGCACACACACATGCATACATACTTGCTAACCTACTTTGGTACACAATGATTCTAACTCAACACTCACGTTTATAATGCAGTGATCAATGCGCCCGAACAGAGAGACCACTCAGAACAAACCGCCATTTTTAGCACGCACACATTGACATTACGTTTACAGGCATTCTCAGGCAGTTTTAAGCAGACTTCAGTCTCAGCGATACGTGTTGTCAAAATTAATGATCAAAATAATGTATTTGACATTTTATGACAAACAGGGAATTTTTTATTTAAGTATTTATTTATTTTTATTGGTTCACCGACAATTGTTAACACTGATTGCATGCTAAAATGTATATGCAGCAGTGCAACAATCATATAGACGACACGGTTGGCGCAGTGGCTCTAGCGATCGACTGCTACGCAGCGTGATGCGGGTTCGATTCCCGCCCAGGGTAAATATTTGTGTGATGAGCACTTGTGTTTGCCTTGTGTCTGGGTGTTGTTTACCTATATATGTATGTATTTAAAATGTATTTGTGTATGTATATCAGCTGTCTGACACCCATAGTATAGGGTCTGCCTAGTTTGGGGTCAGATGGCCGTGTGTGAGATGTCCAAACATATAAAATAAAAAATCACTTACAGGTAAACTCCGCATGCATAAGAAATCGTACACAATTTTATTTTATAAATTATCTAATTTAGTTTTTATAAATAGCAAAATAATGCGAGATAATAAAAGGTGGTATATTCAGGTAAAAATGTTCTAAACAACTTGCAAAGAGTTCCAACCAGTGTCAATAATATTTCATATTGTCACAAATAAAACCTACAGAGTCAATACAGTAGCAGCCCTAGTGAGTCTGGCAAGTTTAGGTCATTATTTTCGAAAATAGGGTGGTCCATTTTGTGCTAACATCTTTGTTACTAAATCTATCATACGACGACGCAGAAAAAATAATTAGAGTGGTAAAATAAATGTTTCAAATATCTGGCGCTCTCAAGTTCTGTCTTGTTCCACCACATAACATCAGGGGTGTGATTCTGTAAGACCTCATTCTAAACTTCGAATCTGAATCCGCTGTGAGTTTCTTGATTGGCATTCTAAAAACTCGGTTGATGATTCGAATTTACACTAGCGCCACCCTTGCGAGCGTGTCAGCGAGTTGAACTAAATTGACAGAGAGATTTTGACAGATAAAGTATGAGATGACGTAAGAAGTGGCATTCTGTAAGGTAATTTCCCCGTCACTTCGACGCTCACTTCGCACTCGAACCCGATTCAAAGTGTCAAATATATCAAGGTCATTTTGAACCTTATGCGAAGTGAGAGTGAATAGCGATGTGAGATGCGAGTTGTTGTTTGAATTTTACAAAATCGACCTACAGTTGGGCCGTAACTATTTATTTCGTTGGATGGATAATCATCCATTTCATACCGAGTTCCCTCCGTGCCTCGGAAAGCACGTAAAGCCGTTGGTCCCGGCTGTCATTTGTAGATCTTTGACAGTCGTTATGGGTAGTCAGAAGCCAGAAAGTTACACAACCAGTCCTACCAAGGGGTATCGTGTTACCCAGTAACTGGGTTGTGGAGGTCCGATAGGCGGTCGCTCCATGTAACACACTGGTATTCAGCTGCATCCGGTTAGACTGGAAGCCGACCCCAATATAGTTGGGAAAAGGCGACGCAGATAGATAGACTTTCCGATAGTTTTTGAAAGTTGACGACATGGTTGGCGCAGTGGCTGAGCGATCGACTGCTACGCAGCGTGTTGCGGGTTCGATTCCCGCCCAGGGTAAACATTTTGTGTGATGAGCACTTGTGTTTGCCTTGTGTCTGGGTGTTGTTTATCTATTTAAGTATGTATTTACAAAAAAAATGTATTTGTGTATGTATATCAGCTGTCTGACACCCATAGTACAGGGTCTCCCTAGTTTGGGGTCAGATGGCTGTGTGTGAAAATGTCCCCACATATTATTATTATTGTTCTGAATAAATTATGCTTTTTTCTGTGTACAGGCTAAAGCTTCCGAAGGTGCAGGCGAAGACGGGAAACTGAATATGATGGAAGTAACCCTGAAACAGCTGCGTGATAAGGTAACATGTCATTCATTTTTAACCCTTAACTAAAATAAAATTGTTTACGTAAACATAGGACGGGGGGTAAGAGCTTTGCTTAATTTTGCCATGGTGAAGAGGTTAGGGTTAAAAATGACTAAAACTTTGCTCATGTAATTCCTGAATAGCCCCTTAAGGGCTATTAAACGACTTTTACAGATTTTAAACTGACAATCACGTCAAAATGTGCAGTGTAAATGATTTGAAAAAAATATATGTTAAACTAGAACATTCTCTTAATCTTAAAGAAAGTGAATATTTTTGATTAAGTTCATATTAAATAGTTTAATTAACTCGTGAAGTTGTGTCTGACGCGGACAAAACATTGACAATCACACAAAATCTACCAGGTATAATTATCCGAAACTTACACCATCTTACAGACAATTTTATTATCTATCTTTTAGTATACGCCTTTTTTTAATTTTGAAAGAATATTACTTTTGTTTAATTTTTTCGACTAAGCTTTGAGAGTTTTGGACGCAAAACTGATGCAGAACGGACGCAGTCTGCGTCCAAAACTTTCAAAATTAAGTCGAAAAAATTAAATAAAAGTAGTATACGCGCTGTTTGAGTTGGCTCCATAATGAAAGTTGTTCAGGTTCGTGGTCTGAGTCACTTCTTAAAAAACTGCTAATGAATTCAATTTCACCTGCATACTATCTATACTAATATTATAAAGCTGAAGAGTTTGTTTGTTTGTTTGGTTGAACGCAGAATCTCAGGATCTACTGGTTCGAATTAAAAAATATTTTCTTGTTGGGTAGTCCATTTATCGAGGAAGGCTATAGGCCTATGCGAAGCCAGGCCGGGTCGCTATTATTGATATTTCCGTAACACTAACAAGGTCCTGATTTAATTATGCCTATTTAAATATGCTTAGGTATACTTATGGAAGCATATTTGTACTTATGGAAAAGCAATAAAGATATTGATGTCATAACATGTCGGTGACCCACAAGATTTGCCGGAACCAAAAATCGCAAGTCGCGGCTAAAAAAATGTTCACTTTCCACCTACCAAAACTAGCTAACTATAGAAGTTTTCACTTCAAAATAATATTCTCCAACAGGTCGAAGCCGCGAAGGCTCTCGTCGAAAGCAAGAAACAGGATCTAGAAACCAACAAGTCCCAACTATCAGAGTTAAGCAACACTGTGACCGAACTCGGCGAGAAATGCTCCCGAGTGTGGAAACTGTACGAGGAGAGGAGAGAAGAGTATTTGTCCAGGAGTTCAGCCCCGGCTGAGAGTGCTTGGAGCGGTGCAGGTGAGAAACTTTGGTCGAAAGTTGGGCAACTGTTGCCGGCAACTGTTGCTCGACTAAGTGTCAGGAGTGACTAGTGTTATGTGGGTAGGTAAAAAACAATATTGCGTCAAGTCCTAACTGAGCTGGGCAATACTGTGACGGTGTTAGGCAAGAAATGTTCTAGAGTGTAGAAACTGTAGAGAGTAAAGAGGAGTACCTGTCTAGGTCTTCGTTGAAAGTTGCCCGATAGCTGAGCAACAACAACAACATCGCGCAACTGTTGCCGACAGTTCGGCGATTAAGTGTCAGGACTACCTAGTGCTATGTGGCAAAAAAGAAGATTGCATCCCAAGTATCAGAACTGGGCAACACTGTGACGGAGTTAGGAGAGAAATGTTTTAGACTTCTAGAGTGTAGAAACTGTACGAGGACAGAAGAGAGGAGTGTCTGTCCAGGTTCTGGTCGAAAGTTGCCCGATAGTTGAGCAACTGTTTCTGTCAACAGTTGGGCGACTAAGTCTCAGGAGTAGCCGGTAGTTAAAAAAATCCAACTATCAGAGCTGGCGAGAAATCTTCCCAAACATTTCTTGCCGAGTTGGACAACTGTCAGCCGACTAAGGGCGGGTTGTTTCAAACAGTTGGTTAACGTTACATACGGACGGTTAAAAATTACTATGACGTGAGATATTTAACGTACGTTAAATGTAACGGGTTGTTTCATGACATAAAAATCCGTCAGCCTAAGTTATTCAAAAAGAGATTCCATAATATTTTGATGTTTGACGTAGCTGTTAGACAACACAAAATTACGTTGACTGGTGGATGAAGCATCGGTTATGGTAATAGCAACTTTTTGACGTTTGATTTGGTGAAACAACCCATTTTTTTGGTTTGACGATAGTTAGCGCCATTTTTTATTATTACCCGTCTGTAAAGTATAGTTAAAGCAACCCGCCCTATACCCTGTCCATTGGGTTATTGGTTTTTTGACAGCTGCCTTATTATGTAATTATTCCCGATTACCTTAAGTTAACTTTAAAATGTGTTATAAAATCACTATCACTACATATTATAAAACAAAGTCCCCCGCTGCGTCTGTCCCTATGTATGCTTAGATCTTTAAAACTACGCAACAGATTTTGATGCGGGCTTTTAGTAGATAGAGTGATTCAAGAGGAAGGTTTATAGGTATAATACATGCATATTATAGTAGAAGAAAGCCGAGAAATTCCAAGAGTAATGTGAGGTCGTAATAAACATATTTTTGTGCGCTTACATTGCAAACGCTGGCTAAACCTTACGAGATATATCAAATTAATGTACTACGGAATTGTATATCTTAAAAAGATCGATAATAAAGTCCGCGATGGTATATGTTTATCTCTTAAGGATAACCCACAGTAACCATTTTTGTCTTTAACATATAACAAATTAGATATGGGTTACTTACCAAGCTATTTTAAACAATACAGTTTTATTGCTTACCAAATTAAATGCCTTAGATACGTTGTGCATTTTATGTAGATCAACATTGTCCTTTACAGCATATCATTAAAATCAATATATTAGAAGACATCACAGTGTTAAAAAGCGGGGGTAGAGCGGCTAGCGCTTAGATTTGTTGTTTACATGTCTGTGTTGTCTAATGACAATAAAGCTGTGAACGTTGTATATAAAGACATTCTATAGTATATTTAGTATCACCAATGCACCCGTGCGAAGCCGGGGCGGGTCGCTAGTAAATATATAAACTGCCTAATCTTGTTGGATTATCTTATTTATGACTCTTACAGACATTATAATACAGTTATGCGTACAAAAAACATAAATATTGTTCACTAGTTGCAGCTGTCAAAAAACAATTAAACCAGCGGACAGAGTGTAGTGCCAGTGTTAAGTGTGTGCTAGGTGAATTGTGTCTTGGGCTCAGGGGGCCAAGTCTGCAATTTGTATAATTTCGTCATTCCAACACGATCCCATTGTCATTTTGCTCAAAGTTCGTAATCTGCTAAATTCATAATGGTCGATCATTGGTCGGTCGAATTAAAAGCAATGACTGCACAATGACGTTCTAATGGTAGGTCACTGATCAAAGTAACTGTCAAAATTTTAACAGATTACCGCCTAAGTCAGTCATTCAGTTGTATTTTTATACTATTCTATATCATTTCTATCAATGGCGTGTCAGTGGTTGACCATTGGAAAGTCATAGTAACGTCATTATATTAGTAGATTACCAAACTTGTCAAAATCAACCATTATGAAATCAATGATGGACCATTCTGACATTATTGTAATAGCAGACTTGAGGCTCTGGTGTTCAAGAAGTGGTTCTCTTACAGAAGCGGACTGGGGTACGGCTACATCTGATGACGCGTGGGGCGAAGCCCCGGCCGCCGCCGATGCATGGGGCGACGCCCCCGCTACCACAGGTAATTATTTTAACTTTGAGTCTCATCGACAATGGTGCCAATTCTGAGCTAAACTTCATCAGCATCATGTCAACCTTAAGACGCCCACTGTTGGGCATAGGTCTCCCCAAAGGGGGGGTTCAGCCGTAATCGCCATGCTTGTCCGATGCATGTTGGCGATCGCAGTAGGTGTTATGGTACTCAGAAGGACGCTGCTGCCCAACCTCTGGTGCTGGCTCTGAAACTAAACTTATTGTAAGCTATTTATTAGGGTTCCTTGCCTAAAAGGTAAAAACGGGACCCTATTACTAAGACTCCACTGTCACTATGCTGTATCTCATGAACCCACTGTCACTATGCTGTATCTCATGAACCCACTGTCACTATGCTGTATCTCATGAACCCACTGTCACTATGCTGTATCTCATGAACCCACTGTCACTATGCTGTATCTCATGAACCCACTGTCACTATGCTGTATCTCATGAACCCACTGTCACTATGCTGTATCTCATGAACCCACTGTCACTATGCTGTATCTCATGAACCCACTGTCACTATGCTGTATCTCATGAACCCACTGTCACTATGCTGTATCTCATGAACCCACTGTCACTATGCTGTATCTCATGAACCCACTGTCACTATGCTGTATCTCATGAACCCACTGTCACTATGCTGTATCTCATGAACCCACTGTCACTATGCTGTATCTCATGAACCCACTGTCACTATGCTGTATCTCATGAACCCACTGTCACTATGCTGTATCTCATGAACCCACTGTCACTATGCTGTATCTCATGAACCGTGATAGCTAGACAGTTGAAATTTTCACAGATCATGTATTTCTGTTGTCGCTATAACAACAAATACTAAGAATAGAATAAAATAAATATTGAAGGGGGCAAGGGCGTCGCCAAGGGGGGGCGGTAGGGGCAGCTGCCCCCCCCTAGAGATTCCAAAAGGTTCACGTGCCTTTGACTGTATTTAAAATTCATACTTTTGCTATCCACCAAATATCAATTTGCCCCCCCCCCCAGGCCATCAGCTGGCGAGTCCTGGCGACGCCCTTGGAAGGGGGGGCTCCCATACAACAAACGTGATTTCTGCCGATTTTTGCTCGATGTCTAATGTTGTAAATATAATGGTACGGAACCCTTCGTGCACGAGGCCGACTCACGCTTGGCCAGTTTTTATCTCTTTCCAATAAAACAAGGAGATATTAATAAGAGCTGTCAAATTAAGTTGATCAAAAATGTTCATACATTTTTAGTTGTCATTTCAGAACGTATTGATTAAAAACACGACGATATTCGAGAAAATGTAATTTGTCATCTGTAACTTAGTTCGTATCTGTCGCCGTCTCTTTCTTCAGCTGCCTGGCAGTAAGAGATGCGAATTGTCTTATTTTAGTTTAGTTTCGAGAACAAAGGAATCGGCGCCTTTGTGTATCCTGCTTTTTATAATCGTGGGAAAATCCTCATGAACTGTCTCCCATGTGTGCCGGACTCTTACCAGCTAAAACCACCCCGTTGTTCCATCTCACACCTACGTCGAGGGTAGCGGGAACTGGAGATACTTCCGCAACCCCAGACTGTCTGTTGGATCATTCGGTTCCCTTCAAAATGGTTGAGCCAAATGATGCCGATCCGTGCGTCATGTTCGTGAACGGGCGCCGTTAGTTGGGACTGGTCATCTCTTAGCTGCCTCGGTTATTCAAAATTTATTTTGAATTGTTTATTATGATTATATTTTTATCTAAACCTCTTTTAACGTACACGACTTGTTACATTGTTCTCACGGTACAATGTGAGAACAATGTAACAAGTCGTGTCTAGATTCAATATGAATGATGTAACTGAAATTTGTAACATATTATTTATTTTAAAAGAGTGTTGTTCATGGAGTTTCTTGCTCGTTCTTCTCCATAGAAACCTACTGTTTGGAACGAGCAACTAGCTTCAACTTTCTGACTTATTTGAAATAAATGATTTTGAGTTTGACTGGTACCTCCTCGGGTCAGGGGGGGGAGTGAGGTGTTAGACTCCCCCCCGAAAGTCTTAGAGGGGCGCGCGTGGAACACTACGCTCCGCCACCTCGAGTCCTGATGTGTGGGGACCCGTGGACCCATTTAGGAGGGCTGGAAGAAGGCGTTGTCCGATGTGTATGCTGCTTGTCCTAACCTACGATGCTCAAACCCGGTCATTTACCGTGTCGCTAAGGTTCCACCTTGGAGTCTATTAACAAGGGATGCCTGATCTGAATCGATCTTCTGGAAGATCGATTCCATATGATCTACCGATTTTTTTAATCGATTCAACGGGATGCGATCTTCGCCCAGATCGAATTGTATGCCTCATCGTAATAATCGTAATAAAAACCATAATAAAGATCGTAATAAAAAAATCGTATCAACTAAAACCTAAATGTCAACCTAAACGTACATTACTACAGATATAGATAGACCTAGATAACGCAAGAGCAACTACTTCTCGTGCCTAGTTTCGTGCCTAGCTTACGTACAAAAATCGTAAGTAAAAAAATAAAGTAAACGTTTCCTTCCATCGGTAAGTCATTTTGTGATTAATATTATGCGTAATTAATTTAAAAAACAATTGTTTTTAATCTAATACCCTCAGTAATACCTGGTAATACCAAATTTAAGAAAAACAAAACATTGTGACGTCATAATAGGTAGTCAAAAAATGGCACGCTTGGTTTTCGTACAGATCGTGATACTTGTGTCATCTAGATCTATCTATATCTGTGTACAGTACGAACTACAACAAACATATTGAAACATATTGCTACATATTGAATTAAATTAGTTTCCAGTTACATCAATCAAATATTAAAAGCGGCAATGTGTATAATATATAGGTAGGTGATATCGTGATAATATTTTATTGTTGGGTATCGTACAGTTGTTACAATATTGGTCCCCCGCTGAACGCCTGTTTTCTCTAGCTGGAAATACTTTGACAGATAAGATAGAAAGCCAGCACGTCTGTCTAAATTATCAATTTGAGAAAAGTTTAAATGTGGAAATTGGAATCTGTAATGTAAAACATGATAGTTTTTACCCGACTACGGCAAAGCCAAAGGAGGGTTATGATTTTGACAGGCTATGTATGTATGTATGTATGTATGTACGTACGTATGTTCATCTGTTCGCTCATAGCTCCTAAACTACTTATCAGAACTGAACAAATGAGGTATCGTTAGAAGCGTCTTGATCGTCCGCTGGTTATAGCCATTATAATTCATGTTCATCGCACCCATATGGGACACAGGCATGCAACCACGGCTTTACCTTGTGTCTTGATTTCTGTGTGAAATATTTTCTTGTTTCGTACTTTTTAGATCACTTTTTGTTGTGGTCGGGTTTTAGTTTTCAAACTTTTTTTTTTTTTTTAAATAGTGATGTGCACACAATGTAACGATCCAGAAGATCGATTGATAACAAAAAATCGGAACGACAGGACAGAATCCGGAACACCACACTGTGTTCCAAAACGGGCATAAAGGCTGCCAGGCTTAAATGGGATTGGGCGGGTCACGTCAGGCGCATATACAGTGACTGCTAGGCTAGAATCTCCACGCAATGGATGCCTGAAGATGGACGGCGTCACCGAGAACGACCCAAAAAGAGGTAGCGAAATAACCTAGGCCTCTAAACAAAATCCCTTTTCTGTTAGCGTTAAGCCCGTCGCATACGTATCTAAAATATATATTAATACTAGCTGACCCGACAGACGTTGTCCTGTCCCTATCTACCTACTTACCTGCCTATTTACCTATACCTACTCTACACCTACCCTACACCTACCCTATCTTTCGAGTTGGATCAAACTGTACACGGTGTACAAATTTCATTAAAATCGGTTCAGGAGTCCATCACGGACAAACATGGTGACAGGAGATTTATATATATTAGATAGATATGTAGCTATAATCCACCACACACGGTAGCTATAATATAATAATATATTTTCACCCTTATTACGTCTGCGGTCGTTGTTTGTTTCACATTTTTGAAATATATATTAATATGCCTTGCTATATCTGTCCACATATTGTGGTGACGTAATAAAGATATATATTATAGCTGCCTCTGTGGTTACTCAAAGATTACTATAGAAAACTAGCGGGCCTGGCAGACGTTGTCCTTCCCTGAAAACAATAAACCGACTACAGCGCCACCTACCGGGTCCAATTGTCAATCTAAACCATTCTTGAATCCACTGGAACGCATGCAACATTTTTTATCAAAATCAGTCCAGCCGTTTAGGAGGAGTTTCATACACACGCAATGAAGATTTTTATATATAAGATATATCGTAATATGCCTTGCTATGGATTATATTAATATATTATAGCTACGTCTGTGACGGGCTTTAACGCCAACGGAAAAATCATATTGTATGCAGTTGACGTTTGCTTACGCGATGTCACGTGATGCTGATATGTCAACTGCATACAATTTGATTTTTCTGTTGGCGTTAACGCTAACAGAAAAGGGATTTTGTCTACAGGCCCGGACGCGTACCACAAGAGGGCTAATTCACGTAATTTTATGACGCGCCGATGAAATTGTAGTGCAGTTGCAGTTAAGTTCAAGTTTGAGTGATAAACGGTATTCTTGTAATCTTTGAACTGCGCGTAAGCTGGGCGTGAACTGTACGTCAACTGTACGACAACGAAACTCTACCAAACTTACTTATGGTGTATCAACATGAGAGAAAAAATATTACTCACTAAATAATTGAATAGAATCTGAATATGACGTTATTATAATATTAAAATAATACCCCACTACAGATTTTAGTGCTTTTTAACTATCATTTTGAGACGTCAGACGAATAGTAGAACACAGGGCCTCAAGTCTGCTATTACAATAGTGTCAGAATGGTCTATCATTGATTTCATACTTCTTGATTTTGACAAGTTTGGTAATCTACTAATATAATGGCGTCATTATGAAAATCAATGATAGACCATTCTGACACTATTGTAATAGCAGACTTGAGGCCCTACACGCGTGAAGTAGAATGCTTATTGCGCTCGCGTGACGCAAACTTGACGTGAGCGTGTCTGACAGCGGTAGAGAATAGAATCTGCCATTTATAATCTACGTCGCCGCGAATCTCTTAGGGAACTATTTAAAAATATTAATATAATGACAGTGCCTTGCCAATTTATTCATGAAAATATTATGTATGTAAGAAAAAACTTACATATGTTTAATAAAGTAAGTGATAGACATGACTTTAATACTAGAAACAAGGACAAAATAGCTCAACCATATTTTAGATTGTCTAAAGTCCATACATCTTTTATGGGGTACTGTGTTAAGTGCTACAACAAAATTCCTAGTGATATATTACAACTAAGTGAAACAAAATTTAAATCATATATTAAAAGTACACTCTGTAAAAAAGCTTATTATAATCTAGAGGACTATATTCAAGATAAGAATGCTTGGAAACATGCTGGTCTAGCTCCATAGGACGATCGACAGTCTAGACAAAATCGAACCGATTGCTAATTTAAAATACCTAATTTCATACTTAGTATAAATATGTACATATATATATTTGACTCTTTTTTTATACACTGCTCAGGCTCACATACTGATTCATTGTTTGTTAAAATATAAGGAGTGGTCGTCTACTGTTTCAACATTAATTGTAATATGTAATATGTGAACACTGTGTATCTATGTACATATAACTTAGTCTGTCATTCCTTAATCTGTGATACTTTGTACACACTTTCAAATACCTAGTGTTTTTATGCAAGGTACATCGTATTCACGTATAATTATATAATTCCTGTAAATGCAAATATTGTTAACATCGTTTTTAAAAGAGTAAGTATGGAGTTTCTTGCCCATTCTTCTCCATACAAAACTACCTTTTGGAATGGGCACCTAGAATCAATTTTTTTTTTCTCATTTGACGTTCAAAAGTGCCTTATAATGGTCTAATTGAAATAAATGATTTGACTTTGACTTTGAATACGAAAAGCGTTGTTTTGATCGAAACTTTACGGCAACTGCACTGCAACAGCACTTCTTTAGTTACGTGAATTAGCCCATAAAGCTGGTTCGGGATCTCGTGCGAACTTGTCTAGTTTCCATTGAAATTGCTGCAATGACCGAAATTCGGCTTAATCAATTTCTTTTACTTTGTACATAATGCAACCAACGGGGAAAAACACATTTTTGTTTTGTTACTATTCTACTCTTTAATATTTCTTTTTTTTACACCATTGTTTCCTTATCGGCTTCTCAGGGCAGTATAGTTAAACAACTTCATTAGCGACCCTCGAGCGATCCTATTTTCGACTAACTGTAATTGGTTAGATGACACCTATCAATTGACATACTTTTTATGCGTATACGCGTATCCCCAAGCATTACAAAATGTTACCGGTAAAACAGGGTGAATTGGGACGAAACTTTAAAGAAGATTTTAAGGTTGAAATAATATTGCTTGTTGCCAACAAGGACAATAGAAAATCCGTACTTCCATACTTTTATATACTTTTATCTATTATCCATATTGATAGTATAAATGCGAAAGTAAGTTTTACGCTTTCACAATGAAACGGCCGAACCGATTTTGATGAAATTCGGTATGTATATAGCTTGAACCCCAGGGAAGGACATAGGCTACTTTTTAATCAGCAACTTCATCTGTATCCACTATAACCGGCATTCACGCGGACGAAGTCGCGGGCAAAAGCTAGTAAAAAATATTATTGAGTCATTCATTAGAGTCATTATTGTTAACAAACTATATTATTTCAACCTTTAAACCCTCTTTAAAGTTTCGTCCCAATTCACCCTGTATCTCTATTCACCCCGTTCTACGGTAATCTAAATTTCATCATCTGCCTAGCCTTTTCCCAACCATGTTGGGGTCGGCTTCCAGTCTAACCGGATGCAGCTGAATACCAGTGTTTTACATGGAGCGACTGCCTATCGGACCTTCACAACCCATTTACTGGATAACACGATACCCCATGGTAAGACTGGTGGTCAGACTTTCTGGGCCTCAAGTCTGCTATTACAATAGTGTCAGAATAGTCTATCATTGATTTCATAATTGTTGATTTTGACAAGTTTGGTAATCTACTAATATAATGGCGTCATTATGAAAATCAATGATAGACCATTCTGACACTATTGTAATAGCAGACTTGAGGCCCTGGCGTCTGACTACCCATAACGACTGCCAAAGATCTACAAATGAGAGCCGGGACCAATGGATTTACGTGCTTTCCGAGGCACGGAGGGAACTCGGTATGAAAAGGATGGACCCCTCCACAGACCGACCGCGGCTAGCGTACGGCTTTAACTTAACCACAAGCTCCTACGGTACGGTAATTTAAATTTGTAATATATTTTTGATTTTAAAAGAGTGTCCATGGAGTTTCTTGCTCGTTCTTCTCCATAGAAACCTACTGTTTGGAACGGCGAGCTTCAACTTTCTGTCTGACTGACTCTGACAATTGTAAAGTTTAAGAAACAAAAACGCCTTGAAAGAAATCTAAACCTTTTTTTTAACATGACGACTAAATGTCGTCGGAGGGTTTGATTAAAAGCTGTCTTGTTACAATAGCTGCCAATATTTTTAGGATTCTGTACCCAAAGACTGCCAATGGGACCCGCGACGGGGCTAAGGAGCCACTGTCTACCCATCTGTCAGTCAACAGACCTTTTGAACCATAATATTGTCACAGAGTACGTAATACAAAGTTGCTACAAAAAAATTGGTTGTCTGTAAAGTCGGTTTACGGACGATAGTTTTACGTGATAACGTCATAAAGAAATATAATGGCTAACATATATAACATAAGCAAATAATGGCTTCCGTCGAGGTGGGCGGAGCTTATTGCTTGGGCCGATCGTGACTCTCTATCGCTTGTTCCGCGCTCTCGCTTGCACGCTTAGGCTCAGGCGGAACGTGACACTTTATCGTGCGTGCAGCCGGTGTTCATCGATTATAAGACGTTATCACGTCAAAAACTAAATTAAAGGTGAAAATCATGTACATACAAGAAATTTTAATGTGTTTTAAACTTTTTGTACAACGTAGCTAAGTAGAAGACTTACGGATCGATCGGTCACGAGTTTAGTCGCGCTCGCCGCGGTCTGTCTGTGGATGGGTGACCATCCATACCCAGTTCCCTCCGTGTCTCGGAAAGCACGTAAAGCCGTAGGTCCCGGCTGTCATTTGTAGATCTTTGACAGTCGTTATAAGTCGTCAAAAGCCAGAAAGTCTGACAACCAGCCTTACCAAGGGGTTTCGTGTTACCCAGTAACTGTGTTGTAGAGGTCCGATAGGCAATCGCTCTATGTAGAACACTGGTATTCAGAATATCCCAACATGATGGGATGGGAAAAGACTAGGCCAGGGGTCGGCAGCCTTTTCAATTTGGTTCCATAGGCAATAGTGCATTATGAACTAACGGTTTTCACAATCATACGTTGACGTATATAAGCAAATATAATCCATATTTAATATTATAAATGCGAAAGTAACTCTGCCTGTTACGCTTTCACGATGAAATGGCCTAACAACCCAAAGTTGGAAAGGGCCAAATTTTCATGAAATTTGGTATAAAACTAGCTTAAACCCTGAGAAAAGACATAGGTTACTTTTTAATCCACGACTTTGTTTGCATCCACAATAACCGACATTCACGCGGACGAAGTCGCGGGCAAAAGCTAGTAATTAATAAATAGAACTATTAGAGATTCTTTAAAAACTGAAAAAAAAAATGTACATTGTAATTTGGCCGTTTCAAAAGGTGGCCGACCACTGGGGTAGGTAGATGATGACTTTTTGTACAGAACCTTCCGTGTGCGAAACCGACTGTCGCTTGAACGCTTTTTTATACCTTATTTCTTTGAATTCAAAGTCCTAATCAGTTTTACTTCAAACGTGTTTTTATACTGTGAATTATTAGTGAGTAATTTTAGTAATTAATTGTTTTTTGTGTCAAACTCAACTTTGTTTGTTGTGAATTATGAATGCATTTTGTTTGGCTGCGTTTTTTATTTTAGGTAGGTTGTTGAATGTTTTCTTTAAATCTTTTCATCATAATATTCTCTTTAAATAATTTCGGAGTGTTGTAAGATAGGTTGTATAGTCTACTGGACTTGGTGGAAGCTAGTTTTGTTTTAGGATTGACAAAGCCAGACCGCTCTCAAACTAAAATACGAGTGTAAAAACATCACAAAACCGTTACCTTCACATACTCCTCATGAAACTTATGTAACACTGAACAAACATTATTACTGGAAAAACACTTATTTTTGGTGTGAAAAATTATCTTCTACTATCTAAATATATAAAAGCAAAAGGTCACTCACTCACTCATCACGATATATCGAAAACCGCTTGACGTATAAAGATGAAATTGCAAGGAGGTAGTTCATAGTTAGTAGACGTTCGCTAAGAACGGATTTTGCGACAGGGCCATATTAAGAGCGCCCATCTCGTCATATTTCCCATACAAACGCTCGTACGCGATTACGGTGTTATAACAAATTATTTTCCAAATATTTTTAACACACAGGTATCTTGTGGTTTAAATCTAGGTTCGTGTGAAGCAAAAAATAAACTTTTTTGAGAAACAAATTCAGTATACACATCCGAAAATCAGCTTTTTTGCACAATTTTATCTGTATTTTGACCGTTCATACATCCGCTCATACATTGGAAAAGTAAAAAAACAGCTTCATAGGAACCTTGCACATGTAATGGAGATTCTAAATTACAACCCCGAAAAATTGTAACTCCCGAGCAAGGCGAGGGAGTTTAGAGTTCTGACAAGTAAGAATCCTGAGTGTAGCGTGTGATTCACGGTCGCCCAAGACGAAGGCTCCTTTATTCCCGAGGAGAATACTCTACTTTTCACACCATCTACGAGACAATAAAAAGTAATAGTAGGTACTAGAATCAAAGTATTTTAATTTGTGTTCTATTTTTATTTTATTTATATTCTACTCGTGGTGGCCAGTTCGATTTTCGAACAATTTATTTTTTAGTGCAGATCTTAAGGGGCTATTAAACGACTTTTACAGATTTTAAACTGACAATCACGTCAAAATGTGCAATTTTGAGTTTTGCACGCAGAACTGATGAAAAACGGACGCAGTCTGCGTCCAAAACTCTCAAAATTTAGTCGAAAAAATTAAATAAAAGTAGTATTCTTTCAAAATTAAAAAAAGGCGTATACTAAAAGATAGATAATAAAATTGTCTGTAAGATGGTGTGAGTTTCGTTTAATTATTCCTGGTAGATTTTGTGTGATTGTCAATGTTTTGTCCGCGTCAGACACAACTTCACGAGTTAATTAAACTATTTAATATGAACTTAATCAAAAATATTCAGTTACTAAATGATTAAGAGAATGTTCTAGTTTAACATATATTTTTTTCAAATCATTTACACTGCACATTTTGACGTGATTGTCAGTTTAAAATCTGTAAAAGTCGTTTAATAGCCCCTTAATGGTGAATCCATGAAATTAGTATGTACCTACTACCTATCGTAAATGTTCGTATGCGATTTCTACTTTTTATTCCAAATTTAAATCACATTAATGACCAGCGGCTCATAATGAAATTCAGTACAATATTATTGCCCTGCTAGACCTCAGGTCTTAAACGACTTACTTTAGGTTAGGTTTGCATGACATATAATTTGGCATTGTCGAGCAGGTGGTGTGAAAAAATAATTATCATCTTCCTACCCTTGTACCATGTTACTTGTGGTCGAAGCAACACGTTTCCTTCTTTCATTCCGTCCTATCAACCGACATGCTTTCACTGACTCCCTTTTCATTCATATCAAAGTCAAAGTCAAATCATTTATTTCAATTAGACCATTGTAAGGCACTTTTGAACGTCAAATGAGAAAAAAAAAACGATTCTAGGTGCCCATTCCAAAAGGTAGTTTTGTATGGAGAAGAATGGGCAAGAAACTCCATACTTACTCTTTTAAAAACGATGTTAACAATATTTGCATTTACAGGAATTATATAATTATACGTAAATACGATGTACCTTGCATAAAAACACTAGGTATTTGAAAGTGTGTACAAAGTATCACAGATTAAGGAATGACAGACTAAGTTATATGTACATAGATACATAGTGTTCACATATTATTACAAACTGTTGAAACAGTAGACGACCACTCCTTATATTTTAACAAACAATGAATCAGTATGTGAGCCTGAGCAGTGTATAAAAAGAGTCAAATATATATAATTATGTACATATTTATACTAAGTATGAAATTAGGTATTTTAACTTAGCAATCGGCTCGATTTTGTCTAGACTGTCGATCGTCCTATGGAGCTAGGCCAGCATGTTTCCAAGCATTCTTATCTTGAATATAGTCCTCTAGATTATAATAAGCTTTTTTACAGAGTGTACTTTTAATATATGATTTAAATTTTGTTTCACTTAGTTGTAATATATCACTAGGAATTTTGTTGTAGCACTTAACACAGTACCCCATAAAAGATGTATGGACTTTAGACAATCTAAAATATGGTTGAGCTATTTTGTCCTTGTTTCTAGTATTAAAGTCATGTCTATCACTTACTTTATTAAACATATGTAAGTTTTTTCTTACATACATAATATTTTCATAAATAAATTGGCAAGGCACTGTCATTATATTAATATTTTTAAATAGTTCCCTAAGAGATTCGCGGCGACGTAGATTATAAATGGCTCTGACAGCTCTTTTTTGTAAAATAAAAACGGATTCAATGTCAGCAGCCCGACCCCATAGTAAAATACCATACGACATAATGCTGTGAAAGTAGCCAAAATAGACCAAACGCGCAGTTTCTACATCTGTTAACTGTCTTATCTTTCTAACAGCATAAGCCGCGGAGCTTAGTCGCCCCGCAATAGATGTTATATGAGGTCCCCATTGTAATTTCTCGTCTAGCGTGATTCCTAGGAAAACCGTTTGACTAGTAAATTCCAGTTTCTCTCCATTAAGTATGATGTCACATTTACTATTCCTAACATTTGGTAAAATGAATTGAATACATTTGGTTTTTTTTTCATTAAGTACCAAATTGTTTACCGTAAACCAATTTTGAACCTGAAGAATAGCGTCACAATCCAACCATCTTTTTTCTTAGGCCCTTCTCTCCCTCTCCATCCATCTAAATTAGTATTCATAACTCTTTTGGTCACATGCATTTCATCAAAATAATAATAAACAATTAACATTTTATTATAAGGCAACTGTGGCCTATAGATAAAATGCACAAAATAATCTCAAACGCGCAGTGATGTTCGCAAAACATTGTGCTTATGGGTTCATGTGTAGTACAGAGGGAAGGGGGTGTTTAAAGTTAGTACCTGGATTTGGTACACGAGGTTCACTTGAAAATGTGGTCCATGTTAATAAACTATGCATCATCATCAGCCTGAAAACGTCCACTGCTGAACAAAGGCCTCCCCCATAGATCGACACAACTCTTGCATCCACCGGTTCCCCGCGACCTTGACGATGTCGTCGGTCCATCTGGTGGGAGGCCTAACAACGCTGCGGCAAACGGTTCGTGCTCGCCAGGAGAGAACCTTTCTTCCCCATCGGTTATCGGTTCTTTGAGCGATGTGGCCTGCCCATTGCCACTTCAACTTGCATATTCTGAGACCTATGTCGGTGACTTTAGTTCTTCGGCGGATTTCCTCGTTCCGGATTTTATCGCGCAAAGAAACTCCGAGAATAGCTCTCTCCATTGCTCGCTGCGTGACTTTGAGCTTGTGTAGGAGGCCAGCAGTTAAGCACCACGTTTCTGTACCATAAGTCCATACTGGCAACACACACTGGTTATAAACCTTCGTCTTTAGGCACTGTGGAATTTTGGACGAAAAGATATCTCGTAGTTTCCCGAACGCTGCCCATCCGAGTTGGATTCTTCGGGCGACCATTTTGTCGAAGTTGGACCTACCTAGTTGGACAGTTTGTCCAATCAGTCTTCATAGAAGATGGGCACTCGGACCCCATGGCTCTAGAGCTTCCACCCCAAACGGCTTCATTGTTTTCTTGTTCGCTGCGTGACTTTGAGCTTCTGTAGGAGGCCAGCAGTTAAGGACCACGTTTCTGTACCATAAGTCAATACTGGCAACACACACTGGTTATAAACCTTCGTCTTTAGGCACTGTGGAATTTTGGACGAAAAGATACCTCGTAGATTCCCGAACGCTGCCCATCCGAGTTGGATTCTTCGAGCGACCTCTTTGTCGAAGTTGGACCTACCGAGTTGGACAGTTTGTCCAACCAGTCTTCATTGAAGATGGGCACTCGGACCCCATGGCCCTAGAGTGTCCACCCTAAACGGCTCAAGCTTTCAAGAAGGCTATTATTCTAAGTCATTGTTTTCTTGTTCCTTACAGCAACAGAAGCAGTGACGACCACCAGCACTCCTCGATGGCGCTGTGTGTATGAGTTCACAGCGCGCACAACTGATGAACTAAGCTTACAACCTGGAGACTTGGTGAGTTATGTTTGACATTTATGGATTACCTTCATTGTTTTCACATACGCAACAAGGCAAATAGAACCATTATGTAAAACTTGATTTAAAACAGTGTCCGTGGAGTTTCTTGCTCGTTCTTCTCCATAGAGACCTACCTACGTTTTGGAACGAGCAACTAGCTTCAAATTTCTGACTAACTGACCGACTCCTTGACAATTCAAAAGTGCCTGTAAATGGTTTAATTGTAATAAATGCTTGACGTTACTCTCCCACTCCTGGGTGCAGCCCTCATTTCTTCTGATGTTGTGAGGTGGGGACCTCACCAACTCCTGAGAAAGTCATCCAAGTTGTCCCGTCGATGGTCCCTTGGTCTACCGCGACCCCGACTGACTGTGGCAGGGCTTCAGTCTTGCGATATGCGGACCCACAGCCTAGGCAGCATCCGGCAGACATGGCCTGCAAAGTCCTATTTCAGTCTTACAGCTTTTCAACCAACTTCAAAAAGAAGAAGGTTCTCAATTCGACTATGTTTTGTTTTTCTTTCTATATTTTCGCGATTTCTCCGGAAAATGTAAAGCGATTTAAAAAAATCTTTTTTTAATGGACAGAGTGTGCCTCAGGGGTGGTCCTATATAAATTTTATCGAAATCGGTTCAGCACCTTTTGGAAAAATCTACAGAAAGCAAAAATTATACATAGATGATGTTTTAAGTTAGTTCAGGCACGGAAGTCTTAGAAATGTAATTTATATTTAAGCAAAAATGTATTTCTTTTGTCAAGTCATTTCTAAATAAAAATATTATTATTATTATTATTATTATTAAGTTTCTCCAACCTTGCACTTTCAATCTGTGTTTTGACTGTGTTGCCGTTTCTTAATGGATTTGGATGATAAGGAGGTATTAAAAAACAAAAAATAAAAAGCTTTTTTCGACGCAAATTCGCAAATTGTCGACGTAGCTCAAAAAAGCTTTTTAACAAAAAAGTTTTTTTTTCAACCGCCTTTAAAAACTAAAGTCATGTGTGTTCTGTGCTAAAGTTATTTATCACTTTTTAGATTTTGAAGGCGATTGTCTTTTTTGTAAAAATGCTTTTTATTTTTCGCTTTTTAGTACCTCCTTATCATCCAAATCCATTAGGAAACGGCAACACAGTCAAAACAGAGATTGAACGTACAAGGTTGGAGAACATTACAACATCATCCATGTATATTTTTTAGCTTTCTGTCGATTTTTACAAAAAGTGTGAATCAATTTCGATAAAATATATGGGACCACCCTTGAGGCATACCCTATCCATCAAAAAAAGAATTTTCAAAATCGCTTTATATTTGCCGGAGAAATCGCGTAACAAATATACAAAAAATGTGAGCCGTCACGGGACGCCTGGCAGATGTGAAACATCGACATTATTTTGTAAAAGTAATATGCAGAAAAGAACAGATTGCGATAGGAACTAAATATGTCATAATGATAAAATAAAATATTACGATTTTTTTTCCAGATAACGATGACTATTTATTGAATAAACATTTATTTTCATTAAATACAAAAAAATACGAATTTATTTCAAATCGTGACTACTTAATTCGTTTAATCAGTGACTTCGGTAATCGCACAGTCGATTGCGCATGGCGACGCGTCGCCACACCGTACACACTACTGCATATAGACTGTATATATATACCATCATATTGCGTGGCGACGCGTCGCCACGGCATGCGTCGCCACGCTAGAAATCGGTTTTACGTGCGGCTATAGATGTTCCACATCAAAAACGAAAACATACAGACGAATTGAGAACCTCCTTCTTTTTGAAGTCGGTTGAAAATTACTTTTGTGGCGACTTACTTTTCAACCAAAAACAGAAACAAAAACAGAACTGTTTTAAAGTTATTGGAACGAAGTTCCTTATCGCGCGTTGTGAAAGGGGGCTAGACGGAAAAAAATCTTACGAAAAGTTGTCACGACACTTTTGTATATTTGATTTAAGAGCCATCTATTAACGTTATTGGCGCAACTGTGCTCTTCGAGATCGAATTACGAACGGCCAATAGATGGCGCAGAAATAATTTATTGGTCTTTCTATCTAAATAACTACGCATTGTACTAACATGTTAGAAAATGTTAATCTTTAAAATTACTTACTTACAATGTAAGCAGCCATAATAACTTTTCATTCCTCGCTTTTTTTTTGCCCTGGCTTAAAGCCACTTAAATTCACTTTAACGCATCACATTAATTAGTGAAGGAATTGTAATAAAATTTTATTACAATTCCTTCACTAATTAATCGAAAGGAACTTCGTTCCATCCGGGTGTCCCTTGACACCTCTCAAGTTTTTTTTCACTTTTTGGTTTTTGAAGGCGGTCTTTTGTGTTACGATTTCTATACATGTGACTGTGTATTGTAGGTAAGCGACGCGGTGCCACCTCGAGGTGATGCCGAGCCCGGCTGGAGATGGGGCACGGCCAGAGGTAACCAACATTTATTTATTTATTTATTTATACTTCACACACACACTTGCGTGTTGCAGGTTCGATTCCCGCCCAGGGTAAACATTTGTGTGATGAGCACTTGTGTTTGCCTTGTGTCTGGGTGTTGTTTATCTATATATGTATGTATTTACAAAAAAATGTATTTGTGTATGTATATCAGCTGTCTGACACCCATAGTACAGGGTCTCCCTAGTTTGGGGTCAGATGGCCGTGTGTGAAAATGTCCCCACATATTATATTATTATTACACTTCACATTGGCCGATAGTTGCAACATGAAAAAAAAATACTTTATATTATTCTTTATATAATTAATAGTTATGTCGGGTTTACATGTTACATATTTTTTACATAATGTTAGCTCGCATATTTTTGTTAGATATTTATTATTACAACTTTTTTTTAATTTATTTACCTTAAGTCATGACTGTGGCCGCCCGTGGCATCTCTGCAAGGCCCTGTCAGAATACCAGCGCTGCGACATTTCATGTCGTAGCATTGTGCTGAGACAGGAGCCTTTTTGGTCTCGTACAGGTTTTATAAGGCCTTTTTTTATGTTTTATTGTTTTATATAACGAGGTTACAAATAAACAGTTTTTCTTTCTATCTTCATGCACAAAGTTACAAAGGCATACTTTATACTTTATGGCCAAATACTCAAAAGCTACTCAATGTTAAGATGTCGAGTTGTCTCTATCACACTAATGTCGAAATGACTGTGACAGTACGAAACTTACGGTTCTTTACCACCATACCTATTTCTGTCGCAAAGCAGTTGTGCAGTGTTCTGGTATGATCTGGTTGGTTATCGCGAATTCAGACGAAGTCTCGGATTAAAAAAAGTTTTTTAGTGCCTTGTTATCACCCAAATCCAATAAGGACCGGCAACACAGTTAAAACAGAGATTGAAAGTCCTCCAAAGATGGAAAGATGGAAGAAACGAAAACGTCTTCTCGGTTTTTGTTGTTTTTTTCAAAAAGCGCTGAATAAATTTTTGTTTGTTGTATACTAAAACCTTCTCCAATATGTAACAAACACTTTTCTGAAAACCGCATCAAAATCGGTTCAGCCAAACGGGAGATAATCGCGGCCAAACATACACACATACTAACATACGGGTCGAACTGATAACCTCCTTTTTTTTTTGAAGTCGGTTAAAAAGTAGCCTTGTGTACTAAAGGGTTCAAGCTATCTTCATGCCAAATTTCATCAAAATCGGTTCAGCCGTTTCATCGTGTAAGCGTAACAGACAGAATTACTTTCGCATTTATAATATTACTAGTGGTGCGTATAACCTCTAGAATTTGAAAGTTACTAGTAAAAATCACACGCGCGTGAACCTAGATTATTAGAGCAATCTAGGCTATAATTGCTGATTCAGCAGTGCTAACTTTAAGGAGAAAAATACGCAAATGAGACGAAAGGCAATCGATAAAGTTCAACTTATTAATCATGCCACATACCTTTGATTCAGCGACCCCCAAGCAGAAGCAGATGGATGCCGCATTCGGGATGACCAGCTCACAGTCTAGGTACACTACGCTGGCCAGCGATACACAATATAGTCTAGGTAATACAGATAACACTTGATGTAGGTTCAGTTCAGGGTTTAGGGCGAGATGGAGCGACTCCGAGCAATTAACGACATATGCAAAAGCACGCGTGCTCACTATAACGTGGTTAAGACGAGACTCTCGAAGCCAGCAGATGTCACTAGCTTCGACGTGTTGACAGCGGCAACTCCCAATGGGATGTCACCAAACCAACGATATATGACACTTAGTTAATAAATTAGAACTATTAAACCAATGCCTTTCAATCGCCATATGGTGATGTAAGAAAATATAATAACTATAAATTATGAAGCGCAACCAACTAGCGACCCGCCCCGGCTTCGCACGGGTGCATGTAAATGTATATACCATCGCGGACTTTTTTATTGATCTTTTTAAGATATACAATTCCGTAGTACATTAATTTGATATATCTCGTAAGGTTTAGCCAGCGTTTGCAATGTAAGCGCACAAAAATATGTTTGTTACGACCTCACATTACAAATCTTGGAATTTCTCGGTTTTCCTCTACTATAATATGCATGTATTATACTTATAAACCTTCCTCTTGAATCACTCTATCTATTAAAAAAACTCGCATCTAATTCCATTGCGTAGTTTTAAAGATCTAAGCATACATAGGGACAGACGCGGCGGGGGACTTTGTTTTATAATATGTTAGTGATTAATTATTAGTGAAGTATGGATAAATATCCTCTCTACAGGTCAATCGGGCTGGTTCCCTGAGTCCTACGTTGAAGACATCAATGCTCAGGTACCTTACGCCGAGGTCATCGACCCCATGGAGACCAAGACTCAGCTCGAAGGTATCGCGGAGGTGCCTGAGGCTGAACTCAACAATGACCTGGGGGGAGCCATTCAGGCAGTTGGTAAGTCAAAATAAAGTAACGAGAAAGTTTATGGCCAGAGCCACTGTTGGCCAGTGTCAGCCATTATAGACCAATGATAGCCGCTGTAGGCCAGTATTACCCTCTCTAGGCCAGTGCCAGCCATTATAGACCAATGATAGCAGGTGTAGTCCAGTATTATCCACAATAGGCCAGTGTCAGCCATTATAGACCAATGATAGCAGGTGTAGTCCAGTATTATCCACAGTAGGCCAGTGTCAGCCATTATAGACCAATGATAGCTGCTGTAGGCCGGTATTACCCACTGTAGGCCAGTGTCAGACATTATAGACCAATGATAGCTGCTGTAGGGCGGTATTACCCACTGTAGGCCAGTGTCAGCCATTATAGACCAATGATAGCAGGTGTAGTCCAGTATTATCCACAGTAGGCCAGTGTCAGCCATTATAGACCAATGATAGCTGCTGTAGGCCGGTATTACCCACTGTAGGCCAGTGTCAGCCATTATAGACCAATGATAGCTGCTGTAGGGCGGTATTACCCACTGTAGGCCAGTGTCAGCCATTATAGACCAATGATAGCAGGTGTAGTCCAGTATTATCCACAGTAGGCCAGTGTCAGCCATTATAGACCAATGATAGCTGCTGTAGGCCGGTATTACCCACTGTAGGCCAGTGTCAGCCATTATAGACCAATGATAGCTGCTGTAGGGCGGTATTACCCACTGTAGGCCAGTGTCAGCCATTATAGACCAATGATAGCAGGTGTAGTCCAGTATTATCCACCGTAGGCCATTAACAGCCATTTTTAGCCATTAATACCTCTAGGCCAGTGACAGCCTCTATAGGCCTTTGATATCCTATGTAGGCCAGTGACAGCCGTTATAGACCAGTGATAGCTAATGTAGGCCAGTGATACCCGATGTAGACCAGTGACAGCCAGTAATGGGGTATTTTACTCTCTATGAGAATAAAACTATAAATATGTTATTGAGACAGTTTAGGCGTAGAGCAGTCGGAAAATGTAAGTTTTAGTTCATAAAATAACAAAACAAATTGTTAAATTCAATTCAAAGTTTTCAGTATTTTTAATCTGTTATAAAACACCGTGAAATAGTAGCGGCCATGTTATTACGCCGTACGGCTGTGTAAACAAAAAATTGACAACTGTTAGTCAACCGATTGGCGTAATATAGGCTTTGTACTTTTATAATTTTCGTAACCAACGTATTTTTTTCATTATTACACCTATTACAAAATATGCTTTTAATTATTTTTAAATGATATACAATTATCATATTTAATATGAGCTCATTTGATACAAAACGAACTGACGTCATTTACGCTGAGCAATATGGCGTCCAGTAAGAGGCGTTTTCGTCAAACTACGCGCGAAATTTAAAAATTTTAAATTTAGATGCATTTTTATGACACTTATCGATTGAATAAAAATTTTGTGTTTTTTTTGGTGGCTTATTAGCACTACAGAATTTCATTGAGACACTTTTCAAAAATGAGTGTAATACCCTATTGATGACCATTGTATGCCCAGTGAGAGCCTCTACAGACTAGTCTTTGATAACCAATGTAGGCCCAGAAAGGCAGTGGCTCTATAAGGCAGTTTTTGTTATATCGTGTTACCCATTATTATGTGTGTAACGAAAGTAGTAAGTAAAAGACTAGGGAGGTAATGAACTGATTTTCTTTCTTCGGAGAGTCTACAATGTGCCAAATCCATGGAATGGCTTCGATTCTTCCACAGTGTCTATGTATATGATAGTGTCCACATTTATTATAAAAACTTGATTTAAAAGAGTGTCCGTGGAGTTTCTTGTACGTTCTTCTCCATAGAGACCTACCTACGTTTTGGAACGAGCAACTAGCTTCAACTTTCTAACTGACCTACTCCTTGACAATTAAAAAGTGCCTGTAAATGGTTTTTTTTTCTTGTTAGCCTGTTCTGTCCCACTCCTGGGCAAAGGCCTCCCTCCATCTTTCCCTATCCTGGGCGTCCTCCTACCAGTTTTGGAGGAATCCGTCCAGTTCGTCCCACCATCTCCTTCGTGGCCTGCTGCGATGCCGTCTTACTGTCTCAGGGCTCCAGTTCTGTGTCACCTGAACCCACAGCTTGTCTGCGGCAGACATGTCCTACCCAGTCCCATTTAAGTTTGGCAGCTTTATGAAATGGTTTAATTGGAATAAATGTTTTGACTTTGACTTCTTTCTGTAACTCGTTGTAGAGATGAAGTCGGGCCTCGAGGGCATTGTGGAGCTGCCTGAGGCTGAGATGACGAACGACTTGGGAGGCGCCATGCCTGCTGTTGGTAAGTATACTTATCAGGGAACAGAGAAGCGGGTAGTGAATTCCACAGTCTGACAGTTCGCACAATAAACGTGGAAGCAAAGAGCTTGGTTCGAGACCGTGGACCGTGGTGACGCTTTGCCGTTTCTCTGCTCGTCCGATGATGGAATAGGGATGGCTATTATTGTTATAATGTGCAAAGATGCAGTTTCAAAGAATCATGGCGAGATACATACATTCATTTGTATGAAAAAAAAAAAACATTTAGAAAATTTAAAATATTTTTCAATGTGGAGAATACACTACCAGGAGTAGATTGATATACTTACCATATTTTGAAACCCCCGCATAATTAAAGTATTTCGAAATGAAAATAACACTTTTTCGTTTCAAATCGTTGTCCACAAGTGTGTGTGGAAAAATATAACCATTATTTGTGTCATTATTTCCCATAAAACGATATAATTTCAGTGTAAGAACTGCGAAACGACGGCTGTCAGTCTCGCTGTTACTGTCACACGCCGTTTCGTTCTGAAATAATGAGCTTTTCGTTAAACTATTCACTATTAACATCCATTTTTATTGCAGGGTTTTAAAAATATTGTAAATGCCTGAAGATACTCTTTAGGTACCCAAGAGTATAAGAATTAGAATTTGAGCTTCTCTAAACATCTTAATTTTTTGTACAAATCCTGCTATGATCCTTTACTGTTTATCTACAAAACTCTTCTGTGTATCAGAAGGCGGAGACTTCTACATCGCGGCCTACCCCTACATGTCAGGGGAGCCTGGAGACCTGACCTTCGAAGCCGGCGAGAGGATCGAGGTCATCAGAAGAGATGGAGACTGGTGGACCGGCAGAATTGGCATCAGGTAATATAAAACTTCTCGTGTAAGAAGACACTTAGGGCGGGTTGTTTCGAACAGTCGGTTAACGTTACATACGGACGGTTATAAAGTTACTATGACGTGCAATGTTTTAACGTACGTTAAATGTAACGGGTTGTTTCATGACATTAAAATCCGTCAGTTAAAGATTTAAAAAGAGATTCCATACTATTTTGATGTTTCAAGTAGCTGTTTGACAACACAAAATTACGTTGACTGGTCGGTTATGGTAATAGTAACTTTTTGACGTACGATTTTGTGAAACAACCCATTTTTTTGATTTGACTATAGTTAGTTAGCGCCATTTTTGACTATTACCGGTCAGTAATGTATAGTTGAAGGAACCCGCCCTTAGGAAGTCGAAAGTTACATGTTCTTCACACCATTGCGACCATTTTTCGGGTTCGTGAGTGAGTCGTCTTAAATTGCAGGTGGACAATGTATGGCAGTACGCTTTAAATAAAGTAACCTTACTTATTTTGTAGACTTTGAAAACTACGGGCAATAATATATGTTGCAACGCATTGCCTACGGATGATACGGATATATTTATTTTTATTCTGTTTTTAGTATTTCTTGTAATAGCGGCAACAGAAATACATCATCTGTGACAATTTCTACTGTCTAGCTCTCACGGTTCATGAGATACAGCCTGGTGACAGACAGAGAGACTGATAGTGGAGTCTTAGTAATAGGGTCCCGTTTTTACCCTTTGGGTACGGAATCCTAAAAACGAAATAAATAAATAAAATAAAATTCATTTCAAAAATGCAACAATTTAGATTTCCGAGAAACAAATTACCTACATAGAATTGAAATAAACTTAAAATTGTGATAAACTAAAATTGATATTTTAGAATTGAAATAAAATAAAATTACATTATTGTTAAGTTGCATTTAAAATAAAAATATTAATTTAAATTGTAAGCAGGAATATTGATAGCCATATATAAAGAAATAATTAGCTTCATATATGGCTCTCAGTATTCCATTGTCAGAATCATTTACACGGCACAATAAAGTTAAAAATTATAGGAATACAAGAAATGATTGCACGGTGGTACGGAACGGTTCTTGTGCGAGACCCGCTTAGCCGGGTTTTTTTTTTGCCGGCCAGTAGGGTATTACACCTATTTTTGAAAAGTGTCTCAATGAAATTCTGTAGTGCTAATATGCCACCAAAAAAACACACAATTTTTATTCAATCGATAAGTGCCAAAAAACGCATCTAAATTTTAAATTTTCAAATTTCGCGCGTAGTTTGACGAAAACGCCTCTTACTGGACGCCATATTGCTCAGCGTAAATTACGTCAGTTCGTTTTGTATCAAATGAGCTCATATTAAATATGATAATTATATATCATTTAAAAATAATTAAAAGCATATTTTGTAATAGGTGTAATAATTAAAAAATTACGTTGGTTACGAAAATAATAAAAGTACAAAGCCTATATTACGCCAATCGGTTGACTGACAGTTGTCAATTTATTGTTTACACAGCCGTACGGCGTAATAACATGGCCGCTACTATGTCACGGTGTTTTATAACAGATTAAAAATACTGAAAACTTTGAATTGAATTAAAAAATTGGTTTTGTTATTTTATGAACTAAAACTTACATTTTCCGACTGCTTTATGCCTAAACTGTCTTTATAACATATTTATAGATTTTTTCTCGTATAGAGGAAAATACCCTGTTGAGGTACGTTCTCAGATATGAACATAAGAAGTTCGAAGATGCAATGACAATTTAGTGACGGATGTACGACGTTTGTAAACAAACTATGGTTTACTTAATATCATTAATTTGTACGCCTCACCAGGTAAAACATGTACGGACTCCATATACCTTTTCTAAGATCTTGCATGCTTTAATTTGTGTGTAAACGCATGTTATGGTTTAATTTTATTATTTTGTTCTACAAATATATTTATTTTTAACATGAAACTTATTAGAAACTTTAAACAAATATGGTTATTGTGAAAGTAATTTGTTTATACTGGAATATTAAAATAAGGTTAATAGTAAGTTTTTCTTTGCTTAAACTACTTGTTTACGCTAAACTTGTAACTCGTTAACATCATCTATGATTCACGACAAAACAAATGTAATTAGTAAAAGTGTCTACATTATGGCTAGTATTCCGTGAGCGAGAATCTTAATGAAATTTAATATATTTTTTCTCTTATAGAGTAAAATACCCTATTGTTTTCAGAACTGGTATCTTCCCTTCGAACTACGTGACTAAGGACACCACCACCACGGCTGACGTCATAGCGTCCATCCCGGAGGCCGCGGAGCCCGACACGCAGGGCTCCCCGCCCGCCCCCCTGGCGCCCCCGGCACAGCACGTGCCCTCCGCGCTAGACGATGTGCCTGTGCAACAGGTCAGGGCATATACTTCTCAGTGTATTGATTACTGGCAACCATCTGGGAACCATTCGTTATGAAGACAATTTTTACTATTCGAATTTCGAATACCGGATAGTAACCTACTATCAGGCCGAATACCGGGTAGAATCCTCGTAGGCCGCATCATCACTTAAGATCGGATGAGTTGCGATCAAATGCAAGTCTATGAGTATATAAAAAAAACTATACGTCCGAATACCGGATAGTAACCCACTATCCAGCTGGATGCCAAATATGGAAAAAAGTCAATTTTTCCTCATTTACAACATAAAACATTTAGGTTTTACAATTTTAGGTTTGGAAATGGATAAGTGATCTTTCTAGGTTAAGTCAACGGCTGTCGGGCGAAAGTGTTGAAGGTCAAACCTCCGCTGCTTATGTCGAACTGTGTAACATAAGACATTCGAAAGGTTAAGCAACGTTTTTTAGGTTTGGAAATGGATGGGTGACCGTTCTAGATAAAATTTTTGTGTTATTTAGATATCACACAATATGTATTTTTATGTAACAAGTATACAACGATCTATATCTTTTGAGAGAACATTTTTGGAACAGTTTTGTAATATATAGACAATGTCATATATATATCATTATATAGTATTTACAACCTTTATCATTTCGTCACACAGGAACAAAAATCATCAACGCCCATATCGTCCGAGGTAGCGTCCATCATAGGCGAGGGCGCAGCGCCCGGGGGCCCGCGCCCGGCCTCCGCGGCGCGCCGGGACTCCGGACGAGACTCCGTCACCGGACGACGGAAGAACGAGATCGCTCAGGCCATCGCTAGCTATACAGCTACCAGGTAAGAACCTCACATCATCGTATCAGCCTATTGCTGGCCACTGCTGGGCGTAGGCCTCCCCCAGAGATCGCCAACCAGCCCAGCAGCCCGCATCCATCCTGCCACCTTCTTCAAATCGTCGGTCCATGATCACATCATATGTATCACATGGGTGGTCATATCGTAGGTATTGTGTTCGCCAAATGAGACTAAAAGTGAATCAGTAAGTAAATATAATATCAGTTCATTTACTAGCTGAGCCGACATACGTTGTCCTGTGTCTATCTACCTACTTACTTACTTACCTACCTACCAATCTACCTACCTACTCTACGTACACTAGCTCTATCTACCTACCCTACCCTACCTACTAGGTAGGGCACACCTACATACCTCTCTCTACCTACATACCTTATTCCTACCTACATACCCTATCCTACCCTACCTACCAACCCTATAAAAAAAACCATAACTATTAAAAAATTCGAAAACTTCAAGACGAAAAAGGTAGGTAGCTAGGGTAGGGTAGGGTAGGATTGGATACCTACCCTACCCTACCCTACCTACCTACCCACCATACCTACCTTTTTCTTCGTGAAGTTTCGTGGAGTTTCGTTTCGTGAAGGGTAGGATTGGATACCTACCCTACCCTACCCTACCCTACCTACCTACCTACCTACCTACCTACCTACCCACCCTACCTACCTTTTTCTTCGTGAAGTTTTCGAATTTTTTAATAGTTATACTGCTATTCGGGGCGGAGACAAATCCAACAAAGTCAAAGTCAAATCATTTATTTCAACAAATCTAAAATCATGAAAATCGGTCCAGACATTCTCGAGTTTTAGCAAGATTTGATTCATTTTTATTATATAGACTAGCTGACCCGACAGACGTTGTCCTGTCCCGATCTACCTACTTACCTGCCTATTTACCTGCACCTACCCTATGGTAATTTTTTTTTTTTTTCTTTGCTATAAACCTTATGGAGCCCGAGACCTTTCCAACGAATGCAAAACCGTGGAAATCGGTTCGTGCGTTTTGGAGTTATATCGTCAGGAAGGAAAACCCGACTTATTTTTATATAATAGATATGTAGTGATACCTACACCATTTTCTCCGTCTTTCCAGTTCAGAACAGCTATCCCTGTCTAAAGGCCAGTTGCTTGTGGTGAGAAAGAAAGCCGACAGCGGCTGGTGGGAGGGGGAGCTGCAGGCGAAGGGGAGGAACAGGCAGGTGGGATGGTTCCCTGCCAGCTATGTCAAGGTAAGGACTGAAAACTTTCAACTACTAGGTATATCTCATCATCACCTGGAAGACGTCCACTAGGTCCCTATTAGTATGGTGGGTCTAAAACTATACCATTGAGAAAATAGGGTATTACACCAATTTTTGAAAAGTGTCTCAATGAAATTCTGTAGTGCTAATATGCCACCAAAAAAAACACAAAATGTTTATTCAATCGATAAGTGCCATAAAAATGCATCTAAATTTTAAATTTTCAAATTTCGCGCTTAGTTTGACGAAAACGCCTCTTACCCCTCGTTTACACCAAAAAACAAGTATAATACATGTCAAATACACAACTTGTATAAAACATGTCCAATACATGTCTTGACACAACTTGTCTGAGACTTGTAGAATACATGTATTATACATGTTTTGTTTTATCTTTTGTTCACACCGGATTAGACTACAAGTTTCATACATGTATAAAACACTTTTTCGTTCACACCAGAGTCTGTGACAAGATGATACTTGTATCATACAATGATAGCGTTCACACCAGCAAAATACATGTCTTAAATACATGTTTTATACTTGTCTTGTGTAAGGTATTGAGTTTTTTGTAAAATACTTGTTGCATACAAGTTTTTGACTATATCCGTGCTAGTTGGATAACATATATGTATTTTATGCAATGGAGTGGTCGTTAACACAAAATTTGGAATTAATTGAGCTTTTACATGAACATGAATGTTTATGGAATGCAAAAAATGAGGATTATAAAGACCGCAAGAAAATAAAGGATGCGTTGGAAGCTATAGCTGTCCAATTTTCTAAAGAATCCTCGATATATATGTAAGCGCATAACTTCCGAACGGCTGGACCGAATTGGATAATTCTTTTTATTTTGGGGTCGTTATTGTTAGGACAAGGTTTGTTCTTAAGAAAATTTTAGGTAGATTGGGCAGGTAGGTAGGTAGGTAGGGTAGGTAGGTAGGTATGGTAGGTAGGTAGGTAGGTAGGTCATACAATGAACCAGCAAAATACTTGTTTTAAATACATGTTTTATACTTGTCTTGTGTAGGGTATTGAAATTTTTAGGTGGGGGGTAGGTGTACCTTTGTATATATATAATATATATATATAATATATATGAAATGCTATGCAATAGCTTTATCGCGGCAGTCCCCGAGTGCCACAGTGCTTTTTTTTTTTCATTTAGTTACCAGATGAGATTTATTTATCCATAATTTAAAAGAATTAAATATACACAAAGGAATATACCTATATATATATTTATTTATATTTAGTTATTATTTAT
Organism: Charanyca ferruginea; assembly: GCA_947361185.1. Classification (NCBI taxonomy): domain Eukaryota; kingdom Metazoa; phylum Arthropoda; class Insecta; order Lepidoptera; family Noctuidae; genus Charanyca; species Charanyca ferruginea. Next base: position 1,890,333 of record OX376081.1, on the reverse strand, counting down.
ATTTAGTTTCAGATTAAATGTTTTTTAGCCTTCATGGCTAATAAAATAATAATTTCAAAACAATATTCGAAATTCATGAACAATGATGAATGAATGAATGAATTGATTCATTCATTCATTCATCATTTATCTGTGCATTCTGTACTTCGAACCGTTGAGCAAAAGTTATATTCAGTCATTCACTCCAGAATAAATAATTCCTCGGTGGCGGGAAGAATAAAATAAGCTTATCGTGCCCGGCATCAGATTTTGTAACCTCTGGAGTTACACACATCTACAATGGAGTGGTCAAAAACACAAACACTAAAATTAATAGAACTTATCCACGAACATGAATGTTTGTGGAATATAAAAAGTCAAGATTATAAAGACCGCAAAAAAAAGAAGGATGCGTTGGAAGCTATAGCTGTTCAAGTGAACATAGATATCACTGATGTAGAAAAAAAAATTACCAACCTAAAGAATCAATTTAATAGAGAAAACAGTAAAATAAAAACAAAGTCAGGATGCAGCCCTGATGATATATATGTCAGCTCATGGTATGCTTTTACACCATTAAGTTTTATGAAAAATAATAATACACCTAACCATAGTAGAAGCACTGCTACAGTACTTGAGGTAATAATTTTTCCTTTTTTTAATTTTAAAAGTCAAAACGTTTATTGCGAAGTAAGTGTACACACGGCTACACATCAAGCTATACATTTCCAGTATAAGCTGACCTCGCATTGTACGGAAATCCTATACAATGCGAGATCAGCATCAACTGGAAATGTTATAGCTCGTGTTGGTGCTATATTATGTATGTACTTATGAGTTATGACTTAGTAGCCTTCTAAAAGCATTGCTATTATTATTCGCCAGCCCTTTTCATCCTAAATTAGCATGCATTTAACATTTTTATTACTTAATTATTTTCATTTATGTTAGTACAATAAAGTTTAGAAATTCTGGTTAGGTACCTATGTCAAAATTAAAATGTCAGTAATCATTGATTATTAAGTAGGTACCTACCTAGCTACTACCTACTAATTTTCATATTGGCAAAATATGTTTGTCAGTTCATAGTATCTATGTTTGAAGTGTTTGTTTATTTACCATGTTTTACGCCAATATTGATATTTTTTCTAGGCTATAGGTTGGTACATAACTTTACACTAGATACAGTATGCAGTATGCACAGTGAACGACCGGCGCACGCGCTTCCAAGACGCGGCTTTATCTAGGTCCAAGGAACTATTAGTTAATTTGGAGCTGGCAGCGTATTTAATGTCTCATTACTTACGTTTAATATTAAATATTTCGAGTTTTATGAGAAAATGTAGAAGTAATTAAACTACTAATTACATAATTAGGATTATTAAGTCCACTTTTTATATTGCCGGGTGGCAATGGCAAGCTATTGACATTCTGGAATGAGTTTCCCTGCAAGTCCCCAAGAAATAGTTACCTTACCATCTGCAGGGATGTCGCTGGCTCGTTTGCCGCCACCAGTAATAAAAAGCCAACTCAACGGGCGTCGCTGTATTCTAGTCGTAGGTTTATCGCTAATAGTAAAAATAAAATACATGCACCTTTTTGCTTTATATTTATTAAGTTAATTAATTCACCTTCTGCATAAAGTTTGCGTCGTGAGTTAATGTGTGCGAACATTATGTTAGCGAAAGTCAGTTAGCCATTGTAGGTAGGTACTTATTTTATGTGTTTACTATTTACATACATGCATTGTAAATAGTAAACACATAAAATAAGTACCTACCTACAATGGCTAACTGACTTTAATGAATTGCTATGGAGCAATTAACTCCAATTTTCATTATGACGATAATAAATCCAATAAGTAGTTTGGTGCCATTTTAATTGTAAATGGGTACAGTGCCATGAAAAAAAAACAATATTTATTATGCATATCGATCTTGCCAAGACACCTTTCCTAAATCTGTTAAAAAATATGCGGCGAATTCTTCCCTCACTTGGCGATTAGAAGAGGAAGCTCTTCTTGCTACTCGTTGAAGACTGGTTAAACTTGAAAGATTAGATCTCCACGAGCCAGGACTAATAACACCAGAATAAACATTTTCTTCATCAAAAGAACCTTGTGGCGAATATGTTTGTTCATCATTTCTACGTAGAAAATTATGCAAGTGGACACACGCCAAAACAGCACTTTCTACCTTTTTAGGTGGCAGGTGGATAGGTTTGAGCAAAATTCTGAACACTGCGGATAGAATACCAAACGCATTTTCGACCGTTACTCTCGCTCGGCTTAAGCGGTAATTAAATATTCTCTCTGATGAGCCACGTGTATGTGAACCTGGGTATGGTTTCATCAACATGTTATCAAGTGCAAATGCATCATCAGCTACTATAACAAAAGGTGTATTTATTGTTCTGCCAGGCAGTGCCTTTGCTTCTGGAACATTCAATCTCTGCTCTTTGAGAGCTTTATAAAGCGAACAGTTTTTAAAAACTCCTCCATCGGATATTCTTCCTTGAATACCAACATCAACATATATAAAATTATAATTCGCGTCGACTAATGCCATGAGCACTGTACTGTATGTTTTTTTATAATTGAAATATTCACTGCCACTTTGTTCTGGCTTTCTTATCTGTACATGTTTGCCATCTAAAGCTCCAATGCAATGAGGATAGTTCCATTTAGTTTCGAATTCTTTACTTATTTTTAGCCAATTTTGTTCAGTATCCGGTATCTATAAAAAGTATAACAATATTACAGTATATACATACCAATTGTATATTAAATATTACTATTTTCAGGAACAAAATTACAATGAAGATACACAAGTACAAGTAATAGAAGAAATATGTAGTACACCTGGTGAGTCAGATGTATATATAGAGAATAGACCTGCAAAACGAGTGAAGCCTACCATTGAACGCCAAAAAGAAGCATTGGCATTATTGAAGGACGCTCGTGACAGCATCGTAAATCGCAAGGTTAAAGATGACTTGGATGTGTTTGGTGAATACGTTGCTTCTGAACTACGGGGTGTTAAGTGCAAGAAGCAGATTTTAGAACTAAAGAAACAAATACAAGACCTAATATACTATACTAAGATGGAACAAATCACAAGTAATGAAGAAACAGTAACACTGCACTCAGGCATTGATCAAAGTAGTAATAATACTCCATACGAGATGTGTGATGAACATGGAAATCTTTTAATTTCGTTTAATCAGACTTAATATGTTAAATTTTGTAAGTCTACTAGTACGTTCCTTTGTATTTGTTTGTTTTTTATATATATAGACTAAGTTTGTTTGTTTGGTATTACTTAAATCTATATGATTACATATTTTTTTTATAAGTCTATATTATTTCGTAAGTAAGTAAGTTAATCTGCCATTGAAATAAATGAAGAGACTGATATTCGATTAAACTTTTTTTCTTTTGATACAGCTTGACTCTTCATTTAATTATGTTGGAAAAATGTATCTCCTACGTAGGCTACTGCAAAAATATTTATCCTAACCTAACCTTTTTTTTATTCGGGGTGAATGATTGAATGAATGAATCTAACCCAACCATTGAGTACACTTTTTAAACTAAAAAGTCTAAATAAATAAATTACCACCTGCTACCAATAATCGACAGCATGGTTCTACCATCCTACCGTTTGCCTAAATACAATGTAACATATTATACTTACGAAAGAACAACAATACTTACCTTATTTATTAACATAATAAATGTAGCCTACCTTTAAATATTCTGTTAGCGCTTTTATAATTTCCTCGCAAACTTCAGGTACACATTGACTTATTTTAGCCTTTGATATTCGGTGTAAGTACATCAATGATGTGTAGGAGTCACCAGTGGCTAAAAACCTAAGGCAAACAGCTAATTGCTCTGCTGGAGTGATGGCATCTCTATAATGTGTATCACGTTTAATAATAAAAGGTGATACTTTTTGAAGCAAAAGTTCGAAATTTGTTGGTGACATTCGAACAAAATTTCTAAATCCACTTCTGTCCTCTATTCTCAGATCATTTAATATAGAGCGATAGGCTCCTTCTTGATTGCGTCTTCGTAAAAAGGATCGCGACCAGTACTTTCGTTTCCTAATAACAAATTCATCTTGCAGGTATACATTTACTACACACATGAGGTAAAGGTCCTCTGCGTCCATAATTTCCATTGTAAATAAAATCAGCTGTTTCTTCAATTTCAGTCACTATTTTACACAAGTACAAGTATTTTCTTTTTGACGTGAATGCAAAACTAGTATAATACAAGTCAGGTAGGACCAACGACAGATATTATACTTGTCCAATACATGTATTTGCACAACAAGTATAATATACTTGTCCAATACATGTATTTGCACAACAAGTATAATACAAGTTTTGTAGAAGACCAACGACAAATACATGTTTTATACTTGTCCAATACATGTATTTGCACAACAAGTATTAAATACAAGTCTTGTCTAAAACATGTTTTATACTTGTATTTGAGTGTGAACGATATTACAGACATTGCATAAAACTTGTAGAATACATGTATTATACCTTGGTGTAAACGCGGGGTTTCTGGACGCCATATTGCTCAGCGTAAATGACGTCAGTTCGTTTTGTATCAAATGAGCTCATATTAAATATGATAATTGTATATCATTTAAAAATTATTAAAAGCATATTTTGTAATAGGTGTAATAATTAAAAAATTACGTTGGTTACGAAAATAATGAATATACAAAGCCTATATTACGCCAATCGGTTGACTGACAGTTGACATTTTTTTGTTTACACAGCCGTACGGCGTAATAACATGGCCGCTACTATTTCACGGTGTTTTATAACAGATTAAAAATACTGAAAACTTTAAATTGAATTTAAAAAATTGTTTTGTTATTTTATGAACTAAAACTTACATATTCCGACTGCTTTATGCCTAAACTGTCTCAATAACATATTTATAGATTTTTTCTCGTATAGAGTAAAATACCCTATTATTTGGGTTAGAACTGTGACCATTAAAGCGCGAAGCGAGCGGTGCCGCGGTAGCGGCCGCCGAGCTCCAGATCCCCTCTATTGTTGGTGAATCATTTGGGTTAAGTTAGGCGAGAGTCTTGCATCCACCGCCTCCCCGCGACCTTGTCGATGTCGTCGGTCCATCAGGTGCGAGCCTACCAACGCTGCGGCTAACGGTTCGTGGTCGCCAGGAGAGAACCTTTCTTCCCCATCGGTTATCGGTTCTTCGAGCGATGTAGCCTGCCCATTGCCACTTTAACTTGCATATTTTGAAAGCTGTGTCGATTAAATAGGTTTAGAAGTCTTTGTGAAGAAGCTTGCTCAAGAAGTACTTCCACTATGTCTATTTCTGGCGCAAAGCAGTTGTGCAGTGTTCTGGATTAAAGAGTATGAGTGGCACATGAGATATTTTAGGACCCTAAATAATATTAATACGGTATTACAACCATTTTTGAAAAGTGTTTTAATTAAATTCTGTAGTGCTAATATGCCACCAAAAAAAAACTACAAAATATTTGTTCAATCGATAAGGGCCATGAAAATGCATCTAAAATAAAAATTTCGTGCGTAGTTTGACGAAAACGCCTCGTAGTGGACGCCATATTGGAAATGACGTCAGTTCGCTGTATCACAAACGCGCTGATATTAATTTTGTATGATAATTGTATATAATTAAAATAATCTTTTGTAATAGGTAATAATTAAAAAAATATATGTTGTTGTAAATAAAAGTACAAAGCCTTTATAAGCCAATCAGTTGACTGATACTTAACAATTTTTTGTTTCGTACGGCGTAATAACATGGCGGCTACTATTTCATGGTGTTATAAAACAGATTAAAAAAACTGAAAACTTTGAATCGAATTTTAAATTTATTTTGTTATTTTATGAACTAAAACTAACATTTTCCGACTGCTTTTTGCCTAAACTATCTCAAACTATCTCAATATATTGGTAGATTTGTTCCCATATAGAGTAAAATCACAAAATATAGAGGGTACAGAAGGACCGCTCCCGCCATCTTCAAAAATAATGACCTAAACTTGCCAGACTCACTAGGGCTGCTACTGTATTGACTCTGTAGGTTTTATTTGTGACAATATGACATTTTATTGACACTGGTTGGAACTCTTTGCATTTTTTATAACAAAATTTTCCTGTTTGTCATGAAATGTCAATGTCTCTCATTTATTCATTTAGACAACACGTGACAGTCGAGACTGAAGTCTGCTTGAAACTGCTTGAGAATGCCTATAAACCTCATGTTAATGTGTGCGTGGTAAAAATGGCGGCGTGTTCTGAGTGGTCTCTCTGCTCGGGCGCGACGCAGCCGCACAGTACTTTGTGGTAAAATACCCTATTGTAATCCGAGGTGCTTGACAACTAGGCTTCTCCCAGTTGTAAACATCCCTTTGTGCGTATTGGCCTAGTTCTGTTTTGTCTCCTGCTGCAATGAGAGAAGTGATAAATATGTTTTTCTTACTCCTCCGCAGTTCTTTTCTGATTAATTTCTTTGCGGGATCCAAGACAGTTGTAATGTTTTCTGGGACTCGTCGTGTTTAATTGCTTCGACTCTTTTCAAATTTTCCCCTAGATGAAATTCTGCGTTGTTTTTTTTTACACAATTATTACGCATTTTTCAACTCAATTTCCATTTTATTCTATTTTTTGTCAACACGGCTGACGCAGTCGCTGAACAATTAGCTGCTGCATGTCGCGGGTTCGATTCCCAGACAGAACAAATATTTGTATGACCTACAGATTTCAGACCTACAGATTCCGGGTCTGGCTGTTTGTGTATGTGAGTTTATATGTTTGTAAACGCACACACAACACAGGAGAAATTCATAATGTGGTGTCATAATGTAACATTAAAAAAATTACGTAAGTAATTTTTAATTTCGCTTTAAACATCGTATTTAACTTTTTTCTTCAGATCCTACAATCTTCCGGCCGGACATCCGGTAGAACAACTCCAGTTCTGTCCAAAATGGACACCTTACCAGCTGAAACAGTTATTGATAAGGTACAGTGAATAATATTGATTTACATGTGTCGCAGGGTAATGGTATAATTAGAGATTTTATCATATCCCTAAGGGATTTAGTCAAATCACTGCAGAGAACGGAGAAATCTGGTTGGGCCGCCTAGCCGCAAAATGTGTCTTTCGCTAAATGTCTACTGGTCGTAAAATGTCGCTTTCTCACAATGCCTCTTTCGCAGAATGTCTCTTTCGCAGAATTTTTCATTCGCAAAGTGTCACGTTAGTAAATTAGAATAAAAATGACAATGCCAGATCCTGCCCCACCCATGTACAGAAAAGTAAATTAATGAAAATAATTGTAATGAATATAGAACCTTTCTATACTAAATTGTTTTTCTTTAGAACTTGCGGATTACGAAATACCTACCCACAAAATACAAACTCATTTTACCTAAAATACAATTTAACCTATAATCAATGTCATTATTGTTTTTAGATTTAAACGGAAACCGCAAGTTCTACAGTCACTAAGACTAATGTTTAGTTATCAGCAATAAATAAACAGTAAGATGCTACATATTGCACATGACTTTTATTGAGTGGGGCTAAGTTCTATAGAGTTTCTGGCATTGTCCTTTGCCAGGTTTAAAAAAAGGTTGTTTTTTTCCAATTTCTTAAGCATTACTATTCAGCATTAACAGCACTTTAAACTACCCCAATCTGTCAAATTTCATTGAAAGTTTTTCAACTACAAAAGAATAAGGTTCAATTGAGAAAATCTGTAGTAGTAGTATTAATGAATAAATTGAAAAACTTGTAAACATTGAATAAGAAATTGGAAAAAAACAGCCTTTTTTTAAACTTGACTAAATTGTATGTTACTAACGCGACATTTTGCGAAAAAGACATTTTACGACCGGTAGACATTTTGCGAAAAAGGCATTTTGCGAAAGAGAGATTTTGCGACGGGTTATTCCCCTGAAGTAAGTTAGTGATTTGGTCAACTCCCTAAACAGTTTTAGTTGTTTATTTCACTAAACCTGTTGCGGCTCACCTGTATTACTTGAATTTGTGATTAAATAACTTGTATTAATAATCATGCTTGCTTTTATTAATGCTTTGCTTGTATAGAATAATTAATGTAAAACTAAATGACTTTTAAGATTTTCTTTAGTAAAATATTATCAAATAGGAAAAAATTACGAAATCGAAAGAAAAAGAGAGAAAGTATTGCACTTTTTTTAGTTTATACTAGAATAGAAAGCTTTCTTTTTACAATATTTTTTTTATTTAAAGCAGATATATAGGTAGATATATTTGTTATAGCATTATTTAGTGTGTCTAACCGTTATGTTAAATGGCTCTTCGAAGCATAAATAAATAAAAAGAATAGAAATAATCTTTACGTATATGTGAATTTATCATGTATCGTATTTTAAATTACTATAATTTACTAGAAAGTATTACAATTACATTTTAAATTTAAACTTTATTGGATATGAATATGGCTTAAAATATCAAAGCTTGATGAATTTACATTTAAAAAAAGTATTTCTAGGGTAGACAAAATAAAATGTTATTTTTGTAACTCGTCATTTCATAATCTCTTCTTTTTCGGCTTTTATTTCCTTTTGATAATATTTGTTTGAAGAAAATCTTCACTATTTAGTATTATAAACATGTTTCTTGAGTGACCAACGTCAATAACATAGAGAACTAAGGCCCGACCGCTTTACTGAGACCATTCCCGAGGTGCGGTGCGGGAGGGGTGACAGTTGTCACAAGTTGACGTATCAGTGAGCTCTCGCGTCACGTCACCACACTGAGGTAGCTGCGCGGTGCGGGAGGGGTGACAGTTGTCACAAGTTGACGTATCAGTGAGCTCTCGCGTCACGTCACCACACTGAGGTAGCTGCGCGGTGCGGGAGGGGTGACAGTTGTCACAAGTTGACGTATCAGTGAGCTCTCGCGTCACGTCACCACACTGAGGTAGCTGCGCGGTGCGGGAGGGGTGACAGTTGTCACAAGTTGACGTATCAGTGAGCTCTCGCGTCACGTCACCACACTGAGGTAGCTGCGCGGTGCGGGAGGGGTGACAGTTGTCACAAGTTGACGTATCAGTGAGCTCTCGCGTCACGTCACCACACTGAGGTAGCTGCGCGGTGCGGGAGGGGTGACAGTTGTCACAAGTTGACGTATCAGTGAGCTCTCGCGTCACGTCACCACACTGAGGTAGCTGCGCGGTGCGGGAGGGGTGACAGTTGTCACAAGTTGACGTATCAGTGAGCTCTCGCGTCACGTCACCACACTGAGGTAGCTGCGCGGTGCGGGAGGGGTGACAGTTGTCACAAGTTGACGTATCAGTGAGCTCTCGCGTCACGTCACCACACTGAGGTAGCTGCGCGGTGCGGGAGGGGTGACAGTTGTCACAAGTTGACGTATCAGTGAGCTCTCGCGTCACGTCACCACACTGAGGTAGCTGCGCGGTGCGGGAGGGGTGACAGTTGTCACAAGTTGACGTATCAGTGAGCTCTCGCGTCACGTCACCACACTGAGGTAGCTGCGCGGTGCGGGAGGGGTGACAGTTGTCACAAGTTGACGTATCAGTGAGCTCTCGCGTCACGTCACCACACTGAGGTAGCTGCGCGGTGCGGGAGGGGTGACAGTTGTCACAAGTTGACGTATCAGTGAGCTCTCGCGTCACGTCACCACACTGAGGTAGCTGCGCGGTGCGGGAGGGGTGACAGTTGTCACAAGTTGACGTATCATTTAGCTCTCGCGTCACGTCACCACACGATTCCCTTTCAACTTTTCCGTCACTGGCGCCACTTCCTCACCTTATCCATTCTGGTCACTCCATCCGACACATGCTCTGTTGCATCTTTTTCCATCAATCTTCTTCACGGCCCAACATTCCGATCCATGCATCCAGGACTTATCACGTACTTGTAGATGTTCTCCTCTAACCTTTTGAAAGCTCATAAATGCACGAACTTGCTCTCCACGCCAAGTCACAATTCACCGCAAATACTTACAAATAAAAATAGAGAAATAATAAATGACTTTTAATTCTATTCAGTAACTTGACAGTTGAAGGGATATCAGAAATTTACAAAAAGAAGGTAGTGAGGTGGTGAAAGAATGAACGAATTTGAATGAACTTAAATAATGTGCTTATATGCAAATATTTTATTTGAAATTTAATAACTTTTCTTAAAATCACGAAATACACGATAAAAAATCTCACCCATCTATATCTTCACACTATTTAAATGACAAAAGTAAAAAAAGTAAAATAATATGATTTTTATTTTGTTTCTATTAGACGAAAAAGAAAGGAAATTACTTTAATTAACAATTATTAATTGTTCTTATATTCCACATCTTACCATACGAACATAAAGATTTGTCTTAATTAAACCATTTGTATCATTCGTTCTTTACGCAAAATCGTTCACTATCCCAACACTAATAGTTTTCGGGCCAAGTTCACGAAACTTTTCATAATCGGACATCGGCAAATCAGACATTACAACTAACATCGATGTAAATTGTATTTATGTTCTACCAACAAAAAATAACATAACATCAGGAAATCTGGCGTTAAATGAATGAGTCATGTATCTTTCACTCTTCTATCGGTCAGTAATCAAAGTAACCAAAATAAAAAGTCGCATTGTCACAGGTCTATGTTCATTGACAATGTATCACTTTATCTAGCCGTATAGTACAGACTCATGTTAAATTATACAACAAAATAAAAATGTCACTCGTGTAGTCAAGCATGAGTGTGTTCTTGCAACATTTCATTTTGTCGGTACATAATAATGTCAATATTAAGATATGTTCAAACACAGCGTGCAAAGACCGCTGTTACGCGCGATTTTTTTGCAAAACCACATTTAGACAAACCCAGAAATGCTTGCGCGGCATGTCCAAGTCACGCCGCGATTATATCACGTCTAAACCACAATAAAAGCGGCCGCGTGTATAGTTCTACTTATTATTCACTAGCTTTTGCCCGCGACTTCGTCCGCGTATATGTCGGTTATCGCGGACGCAGACAAAGTCGAAGTCGAATAAAAAGTAGCCTATGTCCTTTGTTGGGGTTCACACTTACCCTGTACCAAATTTCACACAAATCGGTTCAGTAGTTTAGGCGTGAAGAAAAGACAGACAGACAGACAGAGTTACTTTCGCATTTATAATATTAGTTAGGATTAGGATTAGGAATAGTTAGGATTAGGATAAATTGCGTAGAAGAAGGAACAAAAGAAAGCCATTTAAAAAAGACAATATTGGGTGCGACCACTTTATCAACAGAGGATGCAGAATTTGAAAGCGATTAATTACCGCGCATGATTGCCACGCTGTGTTTGGACACACCTTTAGTAATTTGCAAATTTTGTTTGTTATCGTTTTGTGTAAGAATAATAATGTCTTATTGCGGGAAAAATAAGGGGAATTTTCTGATGTGTACGACATCTACAAATTCTGTAAAAGTTCTAAATTTCCTTAACATTTTGATTTCGAAAATAAAGCTTCATTTTGACAACTGAGTAAACGCCGGTTAGTAAGGTAACGGACGACCATAACAGCAATTAAATATAACGTCTGATTAAGACATTTAAACATGGTTTGCGCTTGGTGAAACACTCGCTACTTTTAATGTCCGGTTAATATTTTAACGGCCGTTTAAACTAACAAACATTGGTTGGTGAAACTAGGTCTTAGTATGGTATCATTACTATTCTTTGAACTGTCAAGTTACTGAATAGAAGTAAAAGTCGAAGTATAGTATATTTATTTTCTACTTAAAAATGTTCAGTGTAACGTTTTGTTGTCGACGGTAGCGTGTTGGGAATGTTTTCATTTGTCGGTTATGGCGCTCAAAAGGTTAACTTGAGTAGTTAAAACTTAACTGATAGTTAAAAATAACTTGCAGGTAATCGCACTTTACCCGTATACAGCACAAAACGCAGACGAACTAAGCTTTGAGAAGGATGACATTATTGCCGTCACTGATCGCTCACAAGACCCGGCTTGGTGGCAAGGTAACTAACATTCTGTGTGTAAGCCGCTAGCCAGACAGAACACACGTAAAGCGAGGCGCGGACGCGACGTAAAACGGGGCGCGGACGCGACGTAAAACGGGGCGCGGACGCGACGTAAAACGGGGCGCGGACGCGACGTAAGACGGGGTGCGGACGCGACTTTTTAAAACATAGCGCGGACGCCACGGATACTCTGGTCCAGGGTTGTTGCGATCATCAGCATCAGCATCCGCTGAACTTCAGCATCATTTTCAACATCAGCGTCAGCATCCGCATTGATCAATACTGATGTTTGAGTCGTAACATACACTTGGTAGTCTAGGTACTTCATTACTAATCTAGTACTAATTATTACTACACTACTTAATTTGAATATATTTTTTATTGATAGCGCCAAAATTATTTAACCAATCTTTAATTCAAGAGGATTGGATTGGATTAGATATATTTTCAAAATTTGCACAACATTTTCCCTAAAAAATATTAAATTCAGCTTCCGCTGATGCCAATGGTGTAACATCAGCATTAGCATCCGCTGGTGTGAAGAAAATATGCATCAGCAACAACCCTGCTCTGGTCTATTGTAATCATATAAAACTGCATGATTTTCCAGAGGACCCAGAACCCCTACACCGGCCGCACGTCCGGTCGCATCTGTCCTTTTTATATGTTTTTCAATAGGACGCAGACGAGTAAGCGTCTTGTACAGCACTCGCAAAGCTTCTATATACAGTGGGCCCCCGGTATTCCGGCGCCCCCTGTAATTCTACATGCCTATCACACAAACATAATTTTGGCAAATCTTCACTAATGTTATGCATGATTGAACAGGTTGCAACTTGTACAGTCACAAGCAAAAACATGTAAACAGTTGGTCTCATTCTCAACTGATTTTCTCCTAAACTATTGACTGGATTGGATATTTTATCCCCAACTACTATGAAATAGGTTTTATCTATAAGTTGAAATAGTTATTTCACGAGAAAATTCTTTTTGAATTTTGCAATCTGTTTACATATTTATGCTAGTGACTGTATGCACCACCACTACACTGTCTTGTGCTCGATGCGATCTGTAATTTGTCGGATTGCAAGGTATTCGTTGTCAAAAAATTCAAACCTATCTTAGGCAGTACCACAGATATAGATAAACCTAGATAACGCAAGAGCAACTACTTCGCGTGCCTATTTTCGTAACTTACGATAAAAAATCGTAAGTAAAAAAATAAAGTAAACGTTTCCTTCCATCGGTAAGTCATTTTGTGATTAATATTATGCATAATTAATTTAAAAAGCAATAATTTTTAATCTAATACCCACAGTAATACCTGGTAATACCAAATTTAGGAAAAACAAAACATTCGTATTACATTGTGACGTCCAAAAAATGGCACGCTTGGTTTTCATACAGATCGTGATACTTGCGTTATCTAGGTCTATCTATATCTGTGGGCAGTACTCTATAATCCGACAAATTCGATAGTCCGACAATGCCCTGCAACACGTTTGGTGTACGAGTATTACCGGGGTTCCATTGTAAATATATTTTGTGTGAAAAATGTGTGCCCGCGACGCGTCTTCGTTTTACGTCTTTTCTGTCTGGCCAGGCCCTAACGAATAGACTAATTGCTTGAGCAATTTTCAATGACTAATTTAATTATTAACTAAAACTACACAATTCAAATATATAACATGATAAATACAAGATCAATTTTCAAAGAGCTGTCAATTTTGTTAATAATAAATAAATCTAAATGTTATAAAAATAAGGTATTTTTAATGGGTTAACTCACAAAATACTTACCAGATTTAATAAATTCTTACGGTAATTCCTGCGTAAGAATTTTTAAAATGTGTAAAATTGAAAACAACTCACACACAGGTTCTTATATACTTAATAATAAAAGTCAATCATTTTTTATTAATTATCTTTACAAATATACAATATTTACACGTACAATTAAAAAAAGAAAAACCTATAACTATTAAACCTATAACTTAATAATAATAATATAATATGTGGGGACATTTTACACACGGCCATCTGACCCCAAACTAGGGACCCCCCCCCCTGTACTATGGGCGTCAGATAGCTGATATACATACACAAATACATTTAAATACATACATATATAGATAAGGCAAACACAAGTGCTCATCACACAAATGTTTAGCCTGGGTGGGATTCGAACCCGCAACCAGTTACTTAGTGATATAGTAGCTACGTTATCACTGAATAGGCTATATTTTATTATCAAAAAATTTGATTACCGTAAGAAAATTCTGCGGGTAAAATCTTTTTAATAAATACGAGGGTAGATTGGAAAGTTCGTAGCCCTACAATAAAAACTATTTTTATTTTTCTACTTATTCACCGCCAAGCACAATACACGTATTCCACATAGAGGCAAAGCCTTGAACTCACTTAAAAAAAAAATCTTCAAGATCCTCAAAATAGTCACTCACAGCAACTTCAACCTCTTCATTTGTCTAAAATTTTATCCCGCCTAGATGTATTTTCAGGTTCGGGAAAAGATGACTGTTAAAGAATTAGAGTAAAATATGAGAGTATTTGAAAAATTATCATCATCATCATGTCCACCTTTACACGCCCACTGCTGGGCATAGGTATCCCCCAAGAGGGAGAGTTCAGCCGTAATCGCCATGCTTGGCCGTTGCATGTTGGCGATCGCAGTACGTGTTATGGTACTCAGAAGGACGCTGCTGCCCATCCTCTGGTCAATATCCCTCTGTCGCCTTCTACGACACCCACGGGTAGAAATGGGGTGGTGCTATTAAAAATTATAGAATAGTTGATTTCGATATCAGGCGAAGTTTTCAATCCATCCTAGTATATATTTTTTTTTAACTCCCGACCCAAACTATACTTAATCAGACCTGTGGAAGATGCTTACATCTACTAATCAACTAGAAAAGCGCTGAAAATCATCCCATGGGCAAACAGATTTCCCCTCTTAAGAGGCTATTAAACGACTTTTACAGATTTTAAACTGACAGTCACGTCAAAATGTGCAGTGTAAATGATTTAAAAAAAATATGTTAAACTAGAACATTCTCTTAATCATTTAGTATGTGAATATTTTTTATTATATTCATATTAAATAGTTTAATTAACTCGTGAAGTTGACGCGGACAAAACATGGACAATCACACAAAATCTACCAAGTATAATTAAACGAAACTTACACCATCTTACAGACAATTTTATTATCTATCTTTTAGTATACGCCTTAGAGTTTTGGACGCAGCGCATACGATTCTCTGCGTCCAAAACTCTCCAAGTTTAGTCGAAAAAATTAAATAACAGTAGTATTCTTTAACTTCAAAAAAGGCGTATACTAAAAGATAGATAATAAAATTGTCTGTAAGATGAAGAGTCGTTACCTCTACATCTACATATATTTAACAAAAAATAATAATCTTCCATTTTATTTCAGGTGAACTTCGAGGAATGACAGGATTATTCCCAAGCAATTACGTCACTAAATTAGTTAACTAAATCATGTTTAGTCAGACTTAATCATCTTTTATTTAAACAGGTTTAGTCCGGCTAAAACTAGTTTAGTCCGACTCAATCTGCCTAGCCTTTACTCAACTATATTGAGGTCGGCTTCGGTCCGCCCCTAAGACTACCCACTGACCCTAAGTTCAGATACAGCTGAATACCAGTGTTTTACATGGAACGACTGCCTATCGGACCTCCACAACCCAGTTACTGGGTAACACGATACCCCTCGGTAAGACAAGTTCGGGCTTCTGACTACCCATAACGACTGTCAAAGATCTACAAATGACAGCCGTATTGATGAAAAAGTTTAAAGTCTGCTTTCTTTTTAATACTCTACGAATCATCGGACACTACTGTACTCCATTTACAATAGTATTAAACAGGAGTTGAAAAAAAGGTTATTCATAATGCACACTTTGTAAGAAAAGTACAATAAACATGTTACAGTTACTGTAGATACTGAATTTATTATAATCTTTTTTTACAGCAGATATCGCACTTATTTGTAACATTTGTAACCATTTTGATAAAATGTATCTTATGAAATAATGTGGTTTTCATTTAGTTGTATTATTTCATTCTAATTTAAAATTACAATGACAATGCTAAAAACTTAAAAGAAGCAGGGATGAATAATACTGGAAACGTTATTCGTTTCACTATAATTCTACCAAATTTAAAATGTTACCTAATCTTTATAAGACTTTTATTTTGTTCCTTAGATCTATTTAGCAAAGTTATGATAAAATAATTTTCATTTAAAATGGTTTTAAATTATCTATGATATAAAATGTTTTGCATTCCTGCTTCGACGAGCCTCTTTTTTCTAATTATAAATGGAGTATACATACTAAAATTCACCTAAAACTACACTATTTTAGTATAGTAGTTGTTTAGAGAACAATGTTTAATAAAACTAGCTTGTTATTAGAATTTAAAAACACTTTTATTTAGTAAATGATAAGTATTTGTCAAAAAACGCACTATGAATCTATACTACTTTGTTCGTTACGCAATAAATGGTATTATAGGGATTTTTTTAAACGTTGACTTTGTCTACGAAATTTTGGCTATCTAAATAAATTCTTGCATTATTACCAATGTTCACTTGAATTCATAATCTTGGATAAACATCATGTTTTTTAACAACAAACTTAATGTCGTACACGACAAAGTTCACATTCCATTGCAACCATTTGTTTAAGACCTTTTGTTAGAAATGTTCAATCAATAATCAACTAATAATTCATTAGTCTAAAGCAGATAATTGCGTTAATGGCTATCTAAGAATTAGAATTCAAGTGTAGATTGTGATTTTGTAATGTTTAGACAAATATAATGTTAGAGCATTTGAAATTAAGTCTTGTCTGCATACCAAAAATCTTGTCCATACCTTGTCTAGAACAATGCTTCTAGTTGTATATTTTAAATGCACTAAAAAATATAATTTTTCCACAAACTGTTGCCACTTCGAACTAAATGTTTAAACTGTTTTTAATAAAATATTTAATTAGAATAATCGTGTATAATCATGTAGTTGATTCTAGTAGGAATAAATGTTACAACCATTACATTTATTGTTTTATTTTAAACACCCGACGAAAATAGAGTAATAGTTACCGATGCGGTCCTACCACGTAGTGAAACTATTTTGTCAAACTGATTTGACTACAAGAAAAACTTTTGAGCACGCTGTATGCATGCAGTTTAAGTATGTACAGTCAAAGATAAAATTACAGTTATGTCAAACTAGCTGTCCCGACAGACGTTGTCCTGTCCCTATCTATCTACTATACCTACCCTACCCTACCTACCTAATGACCTACCCTACATTACCTACCTACCCTACTTTACCTACCCATCCTACCAACCTACCTACACTACCTACCAATTTTTTTTTTAACCTAACAATAAACAATAAAAAAAGAATTAACCAATTTTGTTCAGCCGTTCGCAAGTTATGCGCTTACCTACATACATTTTGGGGATTCATTTTTAAACATATAGATGTCAAACGTCGCGTTGTTCAGTCCACCCTTTGTTTGACAAATAATGGGGGACAGCGAAACAACTAAAAAAAATAATCTCGTTTACCGCCACTTCCATTTGCCACCACTAGTTTAACATTCTCCTATGGCCACTACTGGGGGAGAAAATGATACAACATTTTAAAGCTTAAATTCATTTACGCATAATAATATCAACAGTTCTTAAGAAGTGAGGCCTAGTCGACAGCACTCCGCTTGACGGGGCTCCTATTTCTGGGTCATGTAACTGTGACAAATCAAAATGTACTCATGCAGCACACACCACGGTCACGACTACATGACAGACACGACAGACGAATTTCTACTCTATAGATTACGTACAGAAACGTAAATCCATAGAGTAGTAATTCGTAGCTTGGCGGCGACGGCACGTTGTTGCTTGTTTGACGTGACGGTCAGAAGTTTAATGGAAGCACCTTCCACAAATATTATGGTCAAATACTCAAACGCTACTCAATTTTAAGATGCCGTTGAGTCTGCGTTCTGTCACAGTCACTTTGACATAAAGTGAGAAAGACAGCACGAGACTTATGTAAGTTGAGTAAGTATGGAGTTTCTTGCCCATTCTTCTCCATAAGAAACTGCCTTTTGAAATGGGCGACTAGAATCAACTTTATATTTTATTACTATGACGTTCAAAAGTGCCTTTTAATGGTCTAATTGATATAAATGATTTGACTTTGACTTTAACATTGAGGAGCGTTTGAGTATTTGGCCGACCATTAATTAAACCCTTTTTAAGGCACTTTTCGAATGCACTTTTAAACGTCATAAGAAAATCTGAATCTAGCTGCCTTCCGAAAGGTAGTTTCGTGTAGAGAACACCATTGTTCTCTACACGAAACTACTTTTTGGAAGGCACACAGCCGCAGGGCCGCAGGACTTCACATCACAAGACACCATTTAAAAGACCTATGAAAAGAGAGACCTATGAGATGAGAGAAATGGTATCTTGTGAAGTCCTGCGGCCCTGACCATAGATACCAGGGGGTGAAAAGGGATGCAGGGGTGAATCGGGACGAAACTTTAAAGAGGATTTTAACGTTGAAATAATATAGTTTGTTGACAAAAATGACTAACGAATGACTCAATAATCAATATTTTTTCCTAGTGGTCTTGTTGGCAACAAGCTATATTATTTCATTGTTAAAAACCTCTTTAAAGTTTTGTCCCGATTTACCCCGTTTGACTGTAGGTACTAGAGGTTGCAATCGAATATTCGAATATTCGAATTATTCGAATTTGATTTCCAAATTTATATTCGAATAGTAAATAAATATATATTCGAATACTACCAAAAAGGGTATTTTCTTCTACGAAGTATATCTGTAATCATCTCAGATGTAAATTAAACGATGATTCCATAGACGCCTTAAGTTTCCACGTAAATAATCATTATTATTTACGTATTCTTTGAAAATGAGACCTGAGGAAACTAATCAGCTTTGAGCTTGAAAATATCAGTATTTTATTTATTTATTTAGGATCTCCAATAAAGAAAAACACATGAAATAAATTATCAACGACAAAAGTACCGTGTGTAGGTGTACTCCTTCACATAGCATGCATAATAAAATGTATAACGAAGCTAACAAAAATTCAAATAAAAATCTACTCAAAACAAATTTGGTAATAAAATTGGAAAATTAGAGAAATAAATACAAAAAATAAATAAATTAACAATGTCTTAGCAGCAATTAGAAAATTAAAATCAAAACATGGTAAAATTCGACACATAAAATGTGTCCAATTTTATCAAGTTTAGTTTTTAATTTTCTAATTGCTGCTAAGAAATTGTACTTTTTATTTAATATTTTTTTTTCCAATTTTATTACCAAATGTATTTTGAGTAGAATTTTTATTTTAATTTTTGTTAGCTTAGTTATACATTTTATTATGCATGCTGTGGTCTCCTGTAAGGAGTACACCTACACGGTAGCATTAGACGAACATTACTTTTGTCGTTGATAATTTATTTCATGTGTTTGTGTCTTGTTCTCTTTTGTTGTAGATCCTAAATAAATAAATAAAAAGCTGAAATTTAAAGTGTTTTTTTTTTATATTTTGAAAATATTCGAATATTCGAATAATATTCGAACATCACTGAAAAAATATTCGGATATTCGAAAATCAAAACTAGCGAATTTTTGCAACCTCTAGTAGGTACTGTGTTTAGTGGAAGTAACGACACAATTTCAAAGTAGATCACTTCAAGTATCAGGGCCACTGGGTCTCAGAAGACCTAGATGACAAACTAGATTTGGAAAGAGAGCGCAGTGTACTGTCTTTGCGCTGTAACATGCTGGCCCGCAGATTTGCGTGGTGTATTGATCAGGTTAAGATGACACTGTTTAAAGCCTACTGCCAGTCCTTTTACACCTGCAGTTTGTGGACGAAGTATACGCAGCGTAATACAATGCCCTGCGTGTACAATATAACAACACGTTTAGGGTGCAGGGGTGTGATTCTGTAAGACCTCATTCTAAACTTCGAATCTGAATCCGCTGTGAGTTTCTTGATTGGCATTCTAAAAATTCGGTTGATAATTCGAATTTACACTAGCGCCACCCTTGCGAGCGTGTCAGCGAGTTGAACTAAATTGACAGGGAGATTTTGACAGATAAAGTATGAGATGACGTAAGAAGTGGCATTTTGTAAGGTAATTTCCCCGTCACTTCGATGCTCACTTCGCACTCGAACCCGATTCAAAGTGTCAAATATATCAAGGTCATTTTGAACCTTATGCGAAGTGAGAGTGAATAGCGATGTGAGATGCGAGTTGTTGTTTGAATTTTACAGAATCGACCTGCTGTTCGGGCTGCCGCGCCATTGCAGCGCTTCTGCAACGTTTGCGGAGAAAAGCGTGGACGACTTTCATGCCATTATGTGAAAACGTTGTGCCTCATTGCTGTTGCGCATGCGCGTCAGCTCGAATAGTATCCTGAGCGTGTTTGTAGACCGCTGGGACTCGTAGTCTTGTTCTTACTCGGTCACTAAACGGAACGTTCCGTACTAGTACATTCGTTCATATGTACTAGTTCGTTATTCTAGTACAGTAGTTCATTTAGTACACTGATTTTGTAATGACATTTCAGTAGGTACATTATTTGAAGGTCTATTTTAGCTCATTTATATAAATCTAATACCTTTAAACGAGCAGTTCTTGTTTATGTATATATATACCTTTTTTTTTTTTTTTTTAACGTGGGGAAATCCTCATGGACTGTCTCCCGTCTGGGGAAGACGGGAGGGTGTGCTGGACTCCTACCGGCTAAAACCACCACGGTGTTCCTCGACTGACCTATGGGCGGGGGTACGGGATTCGCTCGCGCATGCACCGCGCCCCCGCCAGGCTATGATCCGCCTACATGGCGGATTCCGTCGACCTCGGCGTTCTGAACGCCGCCGAATCCTCTAGTGTGGCGCGCGCGGAACACGGCGCGCCGCCTACACGGGCCTGCATCTGGTCGGGTGGTGGACTGCCCCTAAGTCGACCACCCGCAGGCCGGCAACTCATGGAGGCCGGAGGTCATAAAGCGCCCTCCGGCGCCCGGTGCGTCTTCTCCTGGAGGGAAGCGAGGCAGTTGCTTCCCTCACCCTCTCTGCCGCCTCTTTTGCGTGCATGACATGCTCGCAAAAAGAAGCGACAGCCTCCCACGCACTCTCGCTCCGGACCATCGAAAGAACGATGTTCGGGAGCGAGAGGTCACCGACTGCTGCGGAGAGTTCACGGCGCTGCTCTGCCCAAGCTGGGCACTCTGCCAGCGTGTGCTGCGCCGTGTCCTCCAGGCAATCTCCGCAGTGGTGACAACCGGGCGATTGTTCGCGGCCTATGCGACACAGATACTTCCCGAAACAACCATGTCCGGTCAGTATCTGCGTCAGCCGGAACGTGAGGGCACCGTGTCGGCGCCCTAACCATGACGGGTCTTACCGCCGAAATTACGGCGTGCCCTATGTATATATATACCTACATAATCTGAATCTCGGAAACGGCTCCAACGATTTTCATGAAATTTAGTATGCAGGGGGTTTCGGGGGCGATGTATCGATCTAGCTAGGTTTTATTTTTTTTAAACAAGATTTACCAAAAAATAAATGAAAATACTGAGCAAAGTAAGCACCCTGACTGCTAAGCCGGAGGTCGTGGGTTCGATTCCCACCCAGGACAAACTTTGTGTGATGAGCATGATTGTTTGTTCTGTGTCTGGGTGTTTATCTATAATATGTATGTATTTATAAATTATATAAGTATGTATATCAGTTGTCTGGTTACCATAACACAAGCTCTGCTTAGCTTGGGACCAGATGACCGTGTGTGAGTTGTCCCAAGATATTTATTTATTTATTTAAAGTTCGGTCGCCCAGGTATTATTTTTATAACGCAAAAAGAAATTGATGGATGCTTATTTTTCATGTAGCGATTTAAATTGCATATTTAACCACTTTTTATGCTAAGAATTTCAATGTTCAATGTTCTTGTATTTTAGCCCAACACCACAACGCTAAGTATTATTTAAATTGATTTATTCCTCTTTACTTCATTGAAAAGTTCACCGTCTTTGCAATAATCCACAACCAACAAACATTAAATACCTAACTACTACCTACTCTTTATTTGTCTAATCCATAAAATACACACAAAGGTAAGAATTATAAACAGTCAAACTGTCAAAATATCCCGCCAAAAATCAAAACTTAATGTAATGTACGAATTAAGTGATTCAACAATAAAGAAGTTTATCTAAGAGTGATTAATTTTATTCGTACATCAGCTTTCTCGCTCGGACTCAGGACTCACGAAACATCGTGTAATTTCACATCTCGTTCCTTCGCATCACACCCGATCTCGGACTGTACTAAATAAATGCAGATCAATTTCACCTTACTTAGCTCTGTGAGTCTGTGACTCTGTGTACTAAAAGACCAACAAGAACGACCGAAACAGAATAGTTCGTTCTAGTTCACATGAAGGAATTGCTTCCTATTAGTACATAGTACAAGTACTACTAAAGTCAAGACTAGACTAACTGCAGCTCGACATCACTCTGTGCGACATCGACATGAAGAATTAACCTTTGTATTCATAATCATATTATTAAGTATGTCTATTTGATGACCTCGATAACTCAGTAACAAACTCTTAGTATTGTTTCCGGCTTCGATGCCGGGTTGTAAAACATGTTACATATTACTTTACGATTATAATTCGAAATAATTATAATTCTAAAATTTTCGAGTGAACATTTCATGATATTCTTCATAGTTGCGCGCGAGTCGCTGTGATTAGCGTACGTTATTCACTTTTTCGTAACCGATTATTTTGCGTCTACCTACTAGATGTAGAAATGAATACAAATGATATTTTCGATGAGGAGGAGATGAATGATTATGATGGCGGTACGTTAAGCAATGATGATAATGTTGAGACTGGATCGAGGAATTTAAGTACTTTAGAGGAAAATATTATTAACAGTACTATGGAGAGGAAGACAGGAAAAAGACCGAGAGAAAATAGTGAAGAAAGTGAGGACTGTGAGCAAGGATATACAACTGTCACAAGACGAAAGCCAAAAAAAATAATAAGAAGTGAATCAATAAATCAACTTGAGGAGGATAAAATTGAAGTTTGCATAACATCTTTAAAAGTTTTACCAAAACAAATGGCCATGGCAAAATTACTTAGGGATTTGAATATACAAAATATAACAAAAATAAAATATCGTAGCCCATACAAAGTCCTTATACAGTTTGATAAAAGAGATCAAGCCGAGAAGTTCTTTTTGTTTACGACTAAACAAAAAGATAACGGAATTAAATGCTAGATGTCAATTTGTTGATGAGGTGAACATATGTTATGGAGTAATTAGAGGCATAGAATTAGATTACAGCGAAAAAGAAATACAAGAAACCCTTAGAAGTTCGTGCGAAATACTGTCTGTAAGAAGACTTAAACGCTCCGTTTTTGAAGGAAAATGGGAAGACTGTGAAACCGTCCGGGTGGGTTTCAAGGCACAAACTACCCCTTCACATGTTTACGCGTATGGTTGCAGGCTTGCTATAGAAAACTACGTATTTCCAGTTACTCAGTGTTCTGGTTGCTGGAAGTTTGGTCATATCAAAAAGTACTGTCCAATAAATAAAATTATATGCCCTAAATGTGGGTCAAACCATGATAATTGTGAAATAGAAACGTATAAATGTCCTAACTGCAAAGGACCTCATATGGCCCTGGATAAAACCTGCCCCATGTTTATAAAAGAAAAACAAATCCGTAACATAATGACTGAAGAAAATATCACCTACAGTAAGGCCTTAAAATTACACCTAACCAAAAAGACTAAGAATTATGAGCCAACTTGCAACTCCAATGAAAGCACAATTGCTAGCGTAAACACCAGCACAAAGAAAACATATGCCGAGGTAATAAACACTGTGGCACTTATACATCAAGAGGAACCTTCAGACGATATACAGGATGATATAGAGGAGGAACAAGTAGAAAATAGTATGAAAAACTCAGTTGTAACTCAGCAATCAGGCAAGAAGAAAAAACATAAAAAGACATACCAAGGAAATACTTCATATAAACAGGTGGAAGCGGAAGTAGAAAATATGAATGTTGGTTATTTATTAGAAGAAACATCGGAAAAGGAAAAGAGAAATGAGAAAAAGAAAAGTATTGAATTTAAAAGATTATGGTTAAAACTAAAAGAAATCTTTGTCTGCTGTTAAATTTGAAGATAAAATAGAGTTATTGTTGAAAGTCATAATTGAAGAATGTAAGCTGTTTCTGAAAAATGTGTTTAATGACTGGTGTGTTTTACAAAAATTGTTTACTTTATTTGATGGATAGCGGTCTTAAAAAGCTGCAGGTTAATTTAGTGCAGTGGAATGCACGTAGTTTAAAGCCGAAATTGGTAAGTTTTGAGACTTTACTAAACATAGAGAAAATTCACATTGCTATTATAAGCGAGACCTGGTTGGATGACGAAACAGCTATTAACTTAACTGGATATAATATTTTTAGACACGATAGAAGTGACTCGTATGGAGGTGTAGCCATAATTACACACAAGTCAATCCAAACTCAACTTTGTCCTATCCGTGTTTCTAATCCAGGTATAGAAATAATACAAGTCAAGCTACTTAATTGTAAGGATCTAGAAAATATTGTATCTATTTACTGTCCGTCATCTGTCAATGTACATGCTTCTGATTGGGACAGTCTTTTTTCAATTGCGTCAAGAAAGACTATAATTGCTGGAGACTTTAATGCGCACCATTCAAATTGGTCTTATAAGACCGATCAGAGGGGGATACAGATTTTGGATTCTTCATTGGAGAATGGGTTTATTTCATTAAACAACGGTGACCCAACTAGAATTACATTGGTTAATAATTTAGTGCACAAATCATCTCCGGACATAACGTTTTCATCGACAGACATAGCGATGGGTTTAAACTGGCAAGTAACTAACGAGAATTTAGGTAGTGATCACCTCATTATCAAAATTTCAGCAACTTATAATGATCACGTCCATCTTACTGAAAAACGCAACTTTAAGAGGGCTGACTGGTTGGGCTATCGTCATGATCTTTGTGAATCACTGCGCAACTTTAATGGTTCAGTAAATATTCAGGACAGATATGATTATTTGATTAACGAGATTAACTCAGCTTGTGATAGGAACATACCTAAGCTTCGTACATGTCAAGATCCCATTGGGAATTTTAAACCAAAAGAATACTAGACCCCGTCTCTATCTGAAGCTGTTGCTGAAAGAAGGTTAGCATTAAGTACATTTAGGAGGAACCCAACTCCTGGAAATTTCAATAAATTAGAGAAAAAAATAGAGAAAGCCGGGCTATTGTTACAGAAAGCTAAGTCCGAAAACTGGAGAAAATTTTGCAATGGGATCAATGAAACTACTTCTGTGTCTGATATGTGGCAAAAAATGCGATGGTACAAAGGTTACAAAAAAACAAAATATTATATTCCTGATGAAAAGTTAAATGAAATGCACTGTTCTCTTGCTCCGAGTTTTGTCCTAAACTCACCACCATTGATACAGTCCAGAAATGAATTGCTTGATTCACCGTTTATTATGCAAGAACTGAAACATAGTTGCAAGAAGAAAGACACAGCTCCGGGCAATGATGGGGTCACATATTCTATGGTCTGGAACCTTCCTTGTGTTGGTAAGCAGTTCCTGCTTGACTTGTATAATGATATTTATGCATCTGGTGTTGTTCCAAGTCAATGGCGTAGTATTTTAATCATCCCCATTCCGAAATTAGCCAGTAATATTAGCGGTGAAGCAAAGGTTAGACCAATCTCTCTTATATCATGTTTATGCAAGCTTTTACATGGTATGATTACTAGAAGGCTAGAATGGTATGTTGAAAAATATACTTAAAATATTGTCTCCGTACACTTCAGGTTTCAGAAGGGCTCAATCGTGTCTAGATAACCTGATAAGGCTAATCGCTTATATTCAGTTGGGTTTTATAAATAAATATCCTACAGTAGCTTGTTTTATAGATATCGAAAATACTTATAATAATATTTTAATAGATAGAGTAGTTATAACATTGGATGAATTAGAGGTAGGTAATAATATTTGTAAGTATTTATGGTCATTCTTAAGTGCGAGATGTCTCCTGATTAAGAATACGAACAATACAGATAATATTAATGCTAGATGGACCAGTGTAGGACTGGCTCAAGGTGATCCATTATCGCCTTTATTGTTTAATATAGCAACTTATAAAATTTGCAATTCAGTTAATAACGTTTTTGTCTCCCAATATGCTGACGATTTTGTAATTTATTTAAGTCATAAGGATATTATTTTTTGTCAAGGGAATCTGCAAGGAGCTCTCAATGCTATTACAATTTTACTCGATGATTTGGGTTTAAAAATATCGGAAACTAAATCGAATGTTTGCGTTTTTAATAGGGGAAGGAAAAGACATCACATAAGTTTAGAAAATAACAATAAACCTATATCTTCAGTAGAATGTGTTAAATATTTAGGGTTATGGCTTGACAGATCAATGTTATGGAGTAAACATGTAAATGAAATTAAGTATTGATAAAACCTCGAAATTCCTAAATTTACTAAAAGTACTGGCTGGCCCGGGTTGGGGAATTCACCCTAAACATCTGAGAACATTGTTTGTATCATTGATAAGGAGCCGAATGGACTTTGGCAGTTTTTTGTATGATAGTTCAGCTAAAGTCCATTTATCTAAAGTCGATAAATTGCAAAATCGTGCATTAAGAATTTTAGGTGGTTTTATCAAAAGTACACCAATATATGTAATGGAGAGTGAGTTGTGTACTGCTCCACTTAGTTTAAGAAGATTATATCTAGCCTATAAGTATTGTATAAAAACACTGTCTTGGACAGATAATATAACCGTTGAATTGTTAGATAATTTAAGTGATCCCAATCACATCAGTTACTGGCGAACTAAAAATAAGTCATCGCTGTTTTTAGTTTATAATGAATGCAAGTCCTATGCTATTCATTCATCCAATCCACTTGAAATGTTTTCACTTAATATTTGGGTAACTTATATACAAATGGATAAAGTCATTGTGGATAATTTAGATTGTATTAGGGGTCCAAAAAAGGAGGAAGATTTGGCTTCTCTAAAATATCATGTAATTGAAGAACTACAACAAAAACATGTTAATTGGCGACGAATTTATACTGATGGATCCAAGAGCAAGGTTGGTCGAGGAGCGGCTATTTTTGATCCAGTCACACAGTCTTCCTTTTGTTTTAAAACTAACTCCTATATATCCATAATGACGCTGGAACTCATCGCCATTTCAGAAGCCTTAAGTCTTTGCGGTAATACTGAGCAAGATATCGTGATAATTTCAGATAGTAAAAGTGCTCTCCAACACTTAGCTCGATGTGCTTCTGGGTATAGAGGTACATCGATAGCTTACAAAATTTTAAAATTCATTTATGAATTAAATTTACGGCTGATAAATGTGAAGTTGCAATGGGTTCCATCGCACGTAGGTTTAGGAGGTAATGAGGAGGCTGACAGGTTAGCTAAATTGGCAATTACAGAAGGCAGAGAAATCACAATAGACCCTGATTACACAGAAATTCTTCCAAAATGTAAAAATATTTGTTTTGAAAAATGGGATCAGTACTTTCAAAGCGTTAGTAAAGTCAAGGGGATTTGGTACAGGGTTATACAAAGTCAGCCTCCTCGCATTCCGTGGTTTATACACTCTAAAATGAGTAGAACGCACATGGTAGCGGCTTTTAGACTACGTTCTGGACACTATCCCACCAAGAGATTTGGCCATCTGATGAAAAAAGTTGATTCCCCAAATTGTGAAGTGTGTGAAGTTGTTGATGATGTCCAGCACCTTTTGGTGGAATGTGTCAAGAACCAGGCATTAAGGGAGTCATTGACAGAATTGTGCAAGATTAATAAATATGATATGGGTACTTTCCTTGAAATTCTCACAAGTCCAGAAAGTGACGCCGCTAAAATTATCTATGAGATAGCATTATGTCGATGACTCCAGTTTTTGTATTAAGTATATATTATATATATTATTAAATCGTGTATACTTAGTGCAAGTAGTTTGTCTAAACATAGGTTAGGTTATGATGGGGCTGACATGCCTTAAAAGGATAAAAGTCCCTAAAAAATAAAGAATAAAAAAAAAAAAATGATATTCTTCTTGATGGTTAGCATGTTTTTTTAATTCTAATTACAGATCAGTTAATCATATTATGTGATAATGGAATGATTTTACATTCGTAAGTTTCAAAATTAATTTATTTAAGTTTATACTTCGTTTATTGGTAACGGGGTTAGTGTATCGGATATTAATTTGTAGTCTGAGGCTGCAAAAACACCACCAACATTTTCCTATTTTTTTTTATTTTTTTTAAAGAAGTAATGATTCACTTGCATGATCTTCTACATAAATATTTCTTTTTTATGATATAAAATTAGATTAAAATTTATCTTAAATCAAATCGAGTCATTTTTATTTAATACTATTGTTTTAATTTCATAAATAATTTCGATTAAGTAGGTACCTATACTGCATTTATTTTAGTTTGTTTTATTTATATACATAAAGTTATTGTTTTCTTAATTAAAATCTATAGACGGCAGTATCGCATAATCGTTTGTCGCACTACTGTAGACTGTAGAGTCGAACTACTGTCGCACAATCGTTTGTCACACCAGCATGATGTCGAGCTTCAGTGTCGCACTAGCGTGCATTCGAACTATGGTGAGTCGCAGTACAGTGTTGTCGCACTAGCGTTAATCGCACATTCATTTGTCGAGCTGGCGTAGTACACTCCTAGTTTGTATGGTATCTTTTGTTACGGACTACTTAGTAGTCTGAAATAAACGTTACTATTATTATAATTGGGTACCTCAATGCTCCCCAATCAAGCCTAGAGCCAAATGTGGGTGCAGGAGACCCACCATACTACTAGCCATACCTAAGGTGGTATGGTGGGACCAAAACAATACCACTGAGAAAATCGTTTGGGTTAGGTTAGACCTGTGACCATTAAAGAGCGAAGGCAAATGAGCGAAGCGACCGGTGCCGCAGTAGCGGCCGCCGAGCGCTAGATCCCCTCTATTTTGTTGCTGCATCATTTGGGTTAGGTTAGGTGTGTACTTACTTATGGCCAGTGGTATAGTGGGTCCGCAACGCCCAAAGTCAAAACCAAATCTGTAAGTCTATGAGGAAATGGCAAAGTTACGACACAGCAGAACTTTTGGATAATTGTCAAAAAAAAGGACGCGGGAGCGGGAGGGGCGACATGGGCTCATAGAAAAAAAAAACAATACATTTTACATAGGACAAAAATTATCGTGACAATTACATGAAGCAACATTATGAAGCACAAAGAACTTTATGCGCTGTAGTCACTTTGTTTTTTCAAATTGAACTGTTGTAGAGTTAAATTTATTGCAGTTTTTCTGAAAATATAATTAGAAATGTTGCATAAATCTTTATGAACATTTGAGATGAAAATTGGTACTTTTCGATCTGCTACTCTAAGCTTTTCGTAAGTAATAAACACAGTTTTACCCATTTTTTCCCCATTAAACGTTCTTTGAAACTGTTTACAATTCTGCACTACGGTCCACTCGTTGTTTTGACATTATTATGAAATTGAAACAGTCACATCACATTGGTACTTGCTCGTGCCGGATGCGAACCCACAACCTATAGGTAGTGCATTACGGCCTTGGTATAAGTAAATAATATTCCTGTTCCTTCTTCCAGTTTCTTAAATAAAGTCCCACACTGAGAAAGGGATCCTTTCTTTTCGCATAATGTTCTTTTTCCTAATATCAACATTTCAGCCGAAACACGTCCACTGCTGGACATATATAGGCCCCCCTCAGGGGGGGGGGGGCTTTGCCATAATCGCCACGCTTGGCAGGCGGGTTGGCAATCGCAGTATGGTACAAAGGCACAGATAACACTAATAATAACCGCCGCTAATATACTTTGGCATAACTAGTTAGGCATAATTGGTTTTGCCATAATAACACTTCGACATATATTTTGTTGGCATACAGTTTATGTTGGCATAACTATCTTGAAGGCTAATTTGTTTTGGCATAATGTTACTAGGCCTGATGACGCTAAAGTACTGGCTTAAAAATTCAATACGTTTTGCTACAAACGTTAGTGACAGAAATCATGCTTGATGCATGCGTGTTGTATGTATGCTTGTTTACATGTTTGCATGCTTGCTGCAGACTCGGTAAACATATGTTTTAATATACGTAAATAAAATTATGCTTTAGTTAGAATGTTAAGCTTAATTGTTATTATAAATACTAGAGTAATTATGTTTAAAAAAAATATGAGTATGCTGGTATGCGTAAATCATGTTATGCGAAAATGTAATCAAGAGAAACAAAATTATGCTAAGTTATATTAGGTCTCAAAATGTTATGCAAATGTATAGAGAACCACTGAGAAACAACTGCCAAACACAGGTTAAATGAACCTCATCATTCATAGAAACACAGAAAAATGAAACACAATAAAAAGTTTTTAAGTTTTTTTTAAATAATTTTTCACTATTACTTAATCCAACAGTATATAAATAGTATTACTATATAAGTATATACTTAACTCCAAATTCGACGCCAGATGTAAACACGACTTTATCGCTAAGACGTAATGTTCATTTTTGACCGACAAATATTTTTTTAATGTGATTCGGAGTCACGCAGAATTTGTGGAGGTCCGAGAGGCAGTCGCTCCATGTAAAACACTAGTATTCAGCTGCATCCAGTTAGACTGGAAGCCGACCCCAATATAGTTGGGAAAAGGGTAGACAGATGTCAATTTGTCTCAATTCAGTATGCAGCTAAAGATTGTTTTTGTTAGTTTTAACACGCAAATCTCAGGAACAGCTAGTCCGGTTTGAAAAAATCTTATTGCGTTATGTAACCCCATTATCGAGGAAGGTGTAAGCCGTATAAAATCACGCTACGACACACGGGAGCGGAGCAGTAGCCAAAGACTTAAAGCGGGTAAAACCGCAAAGTATGACTAGTAAAAAATTTCAGTTGAGTCAAAATTGAACATTACATCTAAAAAGTCATCTTGCCAGTATTAAAATGGAGTTTCACAAGAACTAAAATTTATAGAAAGAAAAAAGAAAAACAATACTTTATTTGGATTTCTGGGAGTAAAACATACAATACATAATTCTGGAATTTTTATGTCTTAGGTAATTTTGATTGTCTGCACTACAGATTAAAATTGATACAAATAAAATTCTATGTGATTTTGAAGAGCAATGTCACTTGTTGGTTGAATGTTTTCCAATAAGAATTTATCAGTTTCCCGTAGTTTAAAATTTCTGTGCCTCGGAAAGCACGTAAAGCCGTTGGTCCCGGCTGTCATTCGTAGATCTTTAAGTCGTTGTAGGAAGTCAAAAGACAGAAAGGCAGTCTTACCAAAGGGTACCGTGTTACCCAGTAACTGGGTTGTGGAGGTCAGATAGGCAGTCGCTCCATGTAAAACACTGGTATTCAGCTGCATCTGCTTAGACTGGTACTAAAATAGTGCTGAAAATTGCATTGCATAATTACCATGCGTGCAATTAAGCAATTTTCAACCCTGTCTATATTGTAAATTTGCCGAAGAACTCAGGTCATCGACATAGCTCTCAGAATATGCAAGTTCAAGTGGCAATGGGCAGGCCACATCGCTGGAAGAACCGATAACTGATGGGGAAGAAAGGTTCTCGAGTGGTGACCACGAACAGGAAGACGCAGCGTTGGTAGACCTCCCACCTGATGGACCGACGTTATCGACAAGGTCGCGGGGAACCGGTGGATCCAAGACTTGTGGCGTTCTATGGGGGAGGCCTATGTTCAACAGTGGACGTCTTCCGGCTGATGATGAAGTTGAATAAATGTGGTGAAGAGTCAAATATTTTGACATCTGTACCTTTCAAAATCTGACATTGCTTTCCAAATCACGCTACTGATTGTATCGTAATTTCATTTGCATCAAAAACATTTCATTGAATGCATTAAAACAACTGATTTCATATCAAGGAAATTTCATGATAAAAAAAAATATTAAAAAATAATTTTGTTTCTGTACATTTTTCGTTTCTAAAGTATATTGTTTTGAAGTGTTACCCAGTAACTGGGTTGTGGAGGTCCGATAGGCAGTCGCTCCATGTAAAACACTGGTATTCAGCTGCATCCAGTTAGACTAGCTTGCATTTTCTTGCTATGTAACAAACCCGCCACTCTTTTCCTAAAACTGCAACTCCAGTAAGCCAGAATCAACAGTGGCGACCACCAAAGCAATGAAGCTCGACGAGTCCCGGAGAAACATTACAACTGTCTTGGATCCTTGATTTGAAGTTTGTTGCTTACTGACTTTTAGAAATTAGATAAGATCTACATACATAGTTCGATGTGTCGTTATATCAAAAAGCTTATACAGGTTGGGGATGGCAATAGCACAAAAAAGGATCATGGTAGGATTTGGTAATTTGGTGTAATTGTTTATTGAGCATTAATAATATTAAATTAAGACGCCACAAGTTGCCACTCTTCTCACAAGTTAGAAAACCAATATTTCATATGGTCTTTTATTTTGGTTACATTTATATGCTCTTTAGTATATCTGAATTTATTTGATAGTTTCAAAATATTCTTATGAACTGGTTTTACCAGTATTTAATTTTTTTGTCGTATCGTCGTCCCCACCTTAGATGAAAGTGGAGGTAACACTCTAAATCGGCTGTCGGCTGACGCTCTCTTTCTAAATGCATACATAAGAACGAGACAGTGATATGTGTTAATCTTATGTATGAATTCAGAAAGAGAGCAGTTGGTTTCACTTTACAATAAGATTAGACATATGCACAAACCTTTTTTACAGTCCGTTCAACCGATTTTGACTTATATTGCGTTGGTGGCATGACAAATGGCAGCTGCAAAAAACAATTGTTATTGTAACCACTTTTTTTCCTACGGAATAAAAGTCAAGATCGGTTGAAGGGACTGTAAAAAAGGTTTGTTTTAAAGTCTAATCTTATTGTAAATGGAGTATAGGTATTTAGGGTGTTGCCTCCATTTTTATTATCTATAAGCTTGCGTTATATGAACACTCTCTCCTACATTACCTAACCCTTTTTCGAAAGAAGAGTGGTCAGGCAATTCAGGACACTGACTGCACATAAAATTATTCAAATGTTTTAGTAAAAATCATTATAAATGGTTTAAAAAATCAGTTGTTTTAACATTACAAGTATTGCTGAATATATTTGGTGGAGATAAAAGTCGGTTATGACTGAAAATTGACTTGTGGGGACGCCATTTTGATTTATGGTCAAAGAGACTTTTACAATACCCGGTTGAGGAGTTCAGATAGGCAGTCGCTCCATGTAAAACACTGGTATTCAGGTGTATCCGGTTAGACTGGAAGCCGACCCTAATATTGTTGGGAAAAGGAGATAGTGGAGTGTTATTTTGCAAAACACCTCATCTTAAGCTAACAAATGCATTTTAATGAAATACTAAGGGAATGTCACTTTATTTCACGCCGTTTTTACGTTATAGCTGATGAAAACCAGTTCAAGTACAAAAAGTGAGTATCCAGCGATGAACTTTTTTTTGTAATTACTCTAATCTATAGAAAAATCGTTTTAAAGTGGCAATGAGGTGGCCGTACAGTAGACACGCCCCGCCTCCCTTCGAAACACTGTTCCTCACCTCTTCCCGCGTCGAACTTGCTTTCGAAACTGCTTTTAGTTCAAGCGGCGCGTAGACACGCACACACACGCACGTATTTGTACAGTCTGTTATTTTGGTAGTATTGTAGGTAATTAAATCGTTTCGTTTGTATGGGGGTCTCGTAGGTATGATATTAGTATGTTTTTGAAATGAAGAATTCTAAAAGATGTAGGGTCAATGACCGCTTTTGCCAGGTTGTAACGATTTTTCTATAGTGACGTTTGAATTCAAAATGGCGTCCTAACAAGTGATAATTAATAATATAATCTACTGGTGTTGGCTCGAGTTAGGCCCCGCATGGTCTCGGTGATCACGCCAATGTCTTTCTACGAATTTCTTTATATAATTGTAGGGCTGGGACTCTTTTTCGCTTATTACATTGTCAACCTGAAATAGAAAATAATTTGTAATTATTACTTTATTTACAACTAACTAATGTCGGTTATCGTGGATGCAGACGAAGTCGCGAATTAAAAGTAGCATTCAAGTCATCTTCATACCAAATTTCATCGAAATCGGTGCAGCCGTTTCATCGTGAAAGCTGTATTCGCTTTTGAATTTGTATTTGCTTTTTGGCTTCACTCGCAATGTTTCGCGCGCTCTATCTGCCTTTTGTTTCATAATCTGAGATTATAAGTATGAATTTACAACTTAACCTAATTAAAAATATAGAAAACTTAAAACAATAAGATGACAAATTCATGAAAAATCAAGCTCATGTCGAAAAACTCGTCCACATCGCTGTCAACGGGACACGTGCCCAACAGGCTGGCAGCATTGCCACGTTGTATGGCAATGCTGATTCTTTGACCCAAGAATAGACCAGCCTTCGGGTCACATGAAGTGGCGACCAGTCGCTCTCGCTTGGTGAAGTCCCGAAAAACAAGATGGGCACTCGGATACTATAGCCCTAAAGTTTCCACCCCAAACGGCCCAAACATATAACTTCAAAGAAGGCTATTATATTTGCGGCGTTTGAAGATATTGGCACTTGCAGCAGCTGCCCCAGCACTACACGTTGTGCTACATATGCAGGTAACATTGGTTCCATCAGAAACTAGGGTTGAGGATCAACTTCCTTTAGAAGTCAATAGACAGCTCCAAAGCACAGGACTCTGTCTGTTTAATCATAGGGACTTTATTGACAAGTTTATCAGCCAGGGATAATTCAGAAACCTATGTCAAGAGTGGCGCAGTATATAAAAAAGAAAGCCTTTAGTGGAATGTGTGTAAGTGTAGTGAAATGTCAAATTGTAATGCATACATCTGTGACGACGGATTGTGAGTTCGTGTCTGAAGGATCATCCATCGTACCAGGGCCTCAAGTCTGCTATTACAATAGTGTCAGAATGGTCTATCATTGATTTCATACTTGTTGATTTTGACAAGTTTGGTCTACTAATATCATGGCGTCATTATGAAAATCAATGATAGACCATTCTGACACTATTGTAATAGCAGACTTGAGGCCCAGGTTAGCATGTGTATAAAGAAGTGATGTATACCTTGATAACTTTATAAGATTTTCAGTTTCTTCGTAGCTCAAAGCTATTGATTTGTTTCAGTTTTCAATTGTTTTGGCAAAACCACATTGTTTTTTTTATTAGAATAAATACTTGCCTTATAAGGAGGTGTGATAATAACTTCATTATAAACTCGGATGTTCTGGCCGGCCCAGGACACGTCGTCGATGACGCGGGCGATAGCCATGAACAGCCGCTGACCCTCAGGGTCCAAGCATGCTGAAAGGGCTGTTATCTGGAACATGATGAGGTGGACATTAGTCACCAAGTGTATGATAAGCTATAGGTAATATTTACAAAAAAAAAATGTATTTGTGTATGTATATCAGCTGTCTGACACCCATAGTACAGGGTCTCCCTAGTTTGGGGTCAGATGGCCGTGTGTGAAAAATGTCCCCACATAATATTATTATTAAATATTATTATAATGATAAAGGTGTAACATTGTTTTTAACAGACTTCAGAAAAAAAGGAGATGTATGTATGTTTGTCCGCGATTATCTCCCGTTTGGCTGAACGGATTTTGATGCGGTTTTCAAAAAAGTGTTTATTACATCCTGGAGAAGGTTTTAGCATACAACAAACAGAATTTTATTCAGCGCTTTTTGAAAAAAAAAAACAACAAAAACCGAGAAGACGTTTTCGTTTCTTCCATCTTTGGAAGACTTTCAATCTCTGTTTTAACTGTGTTGCCGTTTCTTAACGCATTTGGATGATAAGGAGGCACTAAAAAGTGTAAAACTATTTTTTTTTTGAAAAAAGAGAACCACCTTCAAAAACTAAAAAGTGATTAATACAAAAGCAATACAAAACCACAAACAGGACAAAGCCACCGACTTCCGAAACGAAAGTCAATGTGTGTTCTGTGCTAAAGTTATTTTTCACTTTTTGAAGGTGGTTGTCTTTTTTGTAAAAAGCTTTTTATTTTCCGCTTTTTAGTACCTCCTTCTCATCCAAATCTATTAAGAAGAGATTGAAAGTTAACTACGACAAAGATTGATGAAACTAAAACGTCGTCTATGTAAAATTTTTGAGTAGGTATTTGTTGATTATTCAAAAAGTGCTGAATCAATTTCGATAAAATTTATATGGGACCACCCCTGAAGCATACCCTACCCAGTACCCATAAATAAAAAAAAAATCAATTTAAAAAAATCGGTTTACGTTTGCCGGAGAAATCGCGTAACAAATCGCGCACATACGTAATGCAAATTTAAGACAAGATACGGTTTTCTCATGGATGCCATTGTCAGAACTGGACCAAAATAGGACCACACGGGAAGCACTAGCTTTCAAATAAAAAAAGAATCATCAAAATCGGTTCACACAGTCCCAAAAAATCTGGTAACAAATATAAAAAAAAAAAAAATGAAGTCGGTTAAAAAAAAAAATACAGACGAATTGATAACCTCCTCCTTTTTTGAAGTCGGGTGAAAAGGCAGACAGTTAGACCGCGCGGAACACTGAGAGTGAAGCCAAAAAGGAAATACAAATTCAAAAGCAAATACCTACAATCTCGTGATTGTATTCGCTTTTGAATTTGTAATTTGATTTGTTTCTTTTAACAACGCGGCGTTTCGTGCTATACTGACTCGTGTCAGTACAGCACGAAGCGCGTTGTAGGTATGCGCTTATGAATTTGTATTTGCTTTTTTGGCTTCACTCTCAGTGTTTCGCGCGGTCTATCTGCCTTTTGTTTCATAATCTGAGCGATTGGCGTATTAGTTAAACGATTGACTGCTGTGCAGTGTGTTGCGGCGTTCGAATCCCGCCCAGGGTAAACATTCGTGTGACGAGCAGTTGTGTTTGCATTGTCTCTGGTTGTTGTTTATCTATATATGTATGTATTTAAA
Organism: Charanyca ferruginea; assembly: GCA_947361185.1. Taxonomy (NCBI): domain Eukaryota; kingdom Metazoa; phylum Arthropoda; class Insecta; order Lepidoptera; family Noctuidae; genus Charanyca; species Charanyca ferruginea. The sequence continues at coordinate 1,853,046 of OX376081.1, read as the reverse complement.
TGTATTTGTGTATGTATATGAGCTGTCTGACACTCATAGTACAGGGGCTCCCTAGTTTGGGGTCAGATGGCCATGTGTGAAATGTCCCCACATATTATTATCATCATCTCCCTAGCCTGGGATTTTGTGGGTCATTGTCATTATTTTTTTTATATTCATGTTCATTTATTTGCATCCCAACCTTTTGTAATTTGAATTTTATCTTAAAGTTAATATTCAACAAGCAATTCTAAGAAAATTAGTTCATCCCTCATGTACCAAGCCTTTTCTCAACGATTTGGGTGTTGGCTTCCAGAGTAACCGGATGAATACCAGTCAGTAGCAATATTTAGCCAGTCACGAATAGCACCACCCCATTTCTACCCGCGGGTGCGGTAGAAGGCGACAGAGGGATATCGACCAGAGGATGGGTAGCAGCGTCCTTCTGAGCACCATAACACCTACTGCGATCGCCAACATGCATCGGCCAAGGATGGCGATTACGGCTGAACCCCCCTTGAGGGAGACCTATGTCCAGCAGTGGGCGTCTAAAAGTTGATATGATAATAATGATGAGCCAATATTAACCAGATTTGGCTATATTACTCTAGAAGGCAAATACCTATGGCTTCCAATATTACACTCCAGTGCAGTGGCGTGCCTTCCATTAAAGCCGTAAAGCCCGACTTGCTATCAATAACGGAAAACGATTAAAAACAAAACGAAAAAAAAGCACAAAAAGAAAATACTTCAATATAGGATTTGAAAGATTATCGGTTTTTTATTTTTAAATCTGTCGGGCTTGCCCTAAATGGCATGCTACTGATCCAGTGGCAATATTAATAATAATAATAATATGTGGGGACATTTTTCACACACGGCCATCTGACACCAAACTAGGGAAACCCTGTACTATGGGTGTCAGACAGCTGATATACATACACAAATACATTTATTTTTTTTTGTAAATACATACATATATAGATAAACAACACCCAGACACAAGGCAAACACAAGTGCTCATCACACAAATGTTTACCCTGGGCGGGAATCGAACCCGCAACACGCTGCGCAGCAGTCGATCGCTCAGCCACTGCGCCAACCGTGTCGTCAATTACCCTAAGATATTAGTAATAGCCCATGAGACAATGTTGTAATATTAATAGCAGTAGTATGTATTGGCAATATTAACCTCATGAAAACTGTGAGAAATAGATCAGTGAAAAAAAAACTTTTTGCCAAAAAAGACAACCGCAGTTTCAAAAATTAAAAAATAACTTTAACTTCGCAAGTTGCGGGCTTTGGTTTTGCTTCTTGTTTTGCATTGCCACCGACTTGCAAATTTAAAGTTATTTTTTACTTTTTGAAGGCGGTTGTCTTTTTTCTTAAAAAGTTTTTTTTTTTCGCTTTTCAGTGCCTACTTCTTAACATACAAATTAATTACGAAATGGAGACTAAAAAAAATTCAGTCATCCCTTAATTTTCTACCCTTAGGAGTGGAATATTTTCTTGAAATTTATATGGGACCAAATGTTACATATACACTATAAATTATAAAAAGAATCATGGATATCGGACTACACTGAACAAAGTTATGCATGGTCAAACATAAAAAATAAATAAAAAACAAAAAAAAATGTTCATAAAATTAAAACTACTGGGCCAAACAATGTTAAATTTTTTTGGGACCAAATGGCAACTATTCCGCAAGAAAATAAAGAAGAATCACATAAATCGGATCATAAATCTCAGAGTGATATCGGTGTACATACATTAAAAAAAAAATACCAATTGAATTGAGAATCTCCTCCTTTTTGAAGTCGGTTAAAAAATGATATTACTACACTTTATCATGGCCATATTTTTCTACCAGTTGAGGTCAGTGTTTCCTAGCTGACTACTCTAGAAGAAGTTTATAGAATGGATATATCTTAGAGTGAAAACCTCGTAAGAAAATAAAAGATGATACAGTAAATTTTACAGTAGGACGAAAAAACTACGGCCTTTAGTTTTTTTTACTGCAGATTTTTTAAGTTTATGTTTTTAATGTACTACCCTGATATATTTTCAGATGCATAAAATAAATTATTGCAGGTTATTTTCTCTCAAAAATGTATTAAAGTATAACTGACCAAAATTGCACTCCCGAGCTTTTCACTCTAAGATGACGATATACAATTGCCAATTACAGGCCAATCAGCATGTTAATAAATATCCCATCATATGAAAAACAAATGTCTGATGTCGTGTTGTAAACAAAGAACCACAGCGTTGATAGGTTAGGTAGGTAGGTAAGTAAGTAGATAGGGGCAGGACGGAGTCTGTCGGGTTAGCTAGTTTATAATTATGTAGTGGTTTGTCTGTAGCTAGCTATTAGGAATTGGATTTGTGTGCACCGTAGCTAGCTATTGAGAATTTAGCATTAGCAACCTGGATTTAAATGTCCGATTGATGGCAATAGACTGCAGCCTATATACCTAGGACTATTATAACAAAGTGTCAAAATCCTGTGTGTAGTACCCTTAAGGCTACAATAAATAAAATTGTCATGTCAGATTGCTTTCCATTCAGGCAACGAGTGAGAGAAGAGAGTGCATCTGTTTGCTTGTTGTTTTTGTGACTGGCTAAAGACTAAATAAGAGTTTTGGAAAATACAACTTCATATTAGAACCGGAAACTATCACCAGCATGCAATCAGAAACGAGGCCAAATTATATAAACAATTTCATCATCCAGTAACCACGTTTTCTTAAAAAAAAACCGCGAAACAGTAAAAAAGATTGTAAAATATAGGTTGTATACTCACTAATCTTCTTTTATTCTCTATTGAATTGCGAACTCGTGTATTTAATCTGTGTAGATTTAGTGATTGTGGCGGCTCCGGAGCCGTGGTGACTTCTTTCTTGATTTGTACATCACTGACCAACGATAAGTTCACGATATTTACGTCATGGCGTTTAGGATTGCCACTAGAAGATGGACATTTGAGGATCAGCATCTTCGTTTGAGGATCGAAAGCTAGAACTTCGCCCTCAATATTTTCATTATAACACGTCCGCGTTGCTACTATGCTGCCAATTGTGAAGCAGTCCGACACGACAGTGGACATTATACACCGGTTTTGTTGTTTACACGGTGGAAATGAATTTCATGTAGCGTTGAAATTTTATTCGATCGGTAAAATGTGAAATTATGTTTTGTTACGATCAGAATACGAGGTCGTCCGCCATTGAAACTTTGACAGATTATGTCACAGATAATATAGAATAGATAAGTGAAAGTTTTGAAGTTTATGGTTTTGCGTTTCGTAAACAATATTATGCGTTTTGTTGCTTCGTTGTTACTAGTACCATTAGCAGTTCCATGATGGAACTATTGATATTTTTTTAAATCAGTAATCACTATTAATTTTAAAAGAATCTGAAAATAATGGAACTAATGTTGAATTTTTTCCTGCTAGTACCATTAGCAGATCCATGATGGAACTGTGGCGGCTTAGTAATCGTAATATGCTGAGTTGCATTATTGACGAAGTACGTGGGACCGGGCAATCGGCTCGCCAGTCGCCCATAGATGAATATACTCTATGCCGAGCCGCACCGATGCCCACCGGTATTGGGCGCCGCGCCTAATATTTCTTATTTTCATTACGCGACTTATTTCAGAATGTCATTAAACTACGGCACCATAATTGGTAGTAAGATTGACTACGACACGATAATTCGTAGTGAGACTAAAAGTTTCGAGTGTAGTGTAAGGTGTAGTGTATAGTAAATAATTTTGTTACTGTAAATACCCTCCCGGATAGCTTCGAATTGTTGATACTTAACCGCAATTGTTTTTAAATTTTTATTTAGGAGTATCAGAAATATATTGCTAGATGACGCTAACTGGCTTATAGGTGGCTCTTTTCTTCCCATACTTGTAAAGGTTGTTAAGTGACACTATGTATAATTTAAAATTTAAATGTACAGAGGCCATCACATAAAGATATCCCAATGAGTCAATTATTTTTAAATAGTATTTCAGCTTTATTACAAAAGAATAAGGTCCATGTTCATTTGGCAAAATTGGACCGTTTGGGATAGCTTGATGTGCTGGCGTCTGTACAACCAATTGGTTTGACGTTTTAAAACAAACTTTCTGTGGGTTTCTTGCGTCGTTTCTTCCTACAGTGTTCTTTCCGAAGCAATGGTATAATACTTAATCTTGACTTTCCATAAGTTGTACGAATAAAATTAAAACTTTAAACAACTAATAAAATGGGCGGGGGGGCGGCGAATTTTAGGTCGGCCCCGGGCGGCGAAAACCCACGCTACGTCACTGATTTACTGGTTTACGAAAACTTGTATTTCTGTCTTAAGGGGCTATTAAACGACTTTTACATATTTTAAACTGACAATCACGTCAAAATACACACACACACACACACACACACACACACACACACACACACACACACTACACACACACACACACACACACACACACACACACACACACACACACACACACTACACACTACACACTATCTTACAGACAATTTTATTATCTATCTTTTAGTATACGCCTTTTTTTTAATTTTGAAAGAATACTACTTTTATTTAATTTTTTCGACTAAATTTTGAAAGTTTTGGACGCACACTGCGTCCGTTCTGCATCAGTTTTGCGTCCAAAACTCTCAAAGTTTAGTCGAAAAAATTAAATAAAAGTAGTATTCTTTCAAAATTAAAAAAAAGGCGTATACTAAAAGATAGATAATAAAATTGTCTGTAAGATGGTGTAAGTTTCGTTTAATTATACCTGGTAGATTTTGTGTGATTGTCAATGTTTTGTCCGCGTCAGACACAACTTCACGTATTAATTAAACTATATCATATGAATATAATTAAAAATATTCACTTACTAAGTGATTAAGAGAATGTTCTAGTGCAACATATATTTTTTTCAAATCATTTACACAGCACATTTTGACGTGATTGTCAGTTTAAAATCTGTAAAAGTCGTTTAATAGCCCCTTAAGGGGTAGATAGAAACTACTTCAAACTACAATGGGCTACATGCTACGATCCTCCACTCCCAATTAGCTTATCATAAAAATGGAGGAAACCCCTTAACTAAAGCCTCGTGAAACCCGTTTCGGAGACCTTAATGAAAGCTGTACTCTCTTTCGGATATAGAATATTGTCTCCTTCTGGCATTTCTAACCTAACATAGACAGACGTGTTCTCTCATGTTAATGCCAAACTTTTCCGTTAGAGGCGCCACTGAACTATAAAGTAAACAAAGTGACATTTACATGATAATACTTTTTGTCTGTGCCTCAAAATTATATTTTTTAGCTTCTGAAGCAGCTTTTCAATTCCGGAATAGTTAAACGTCCGTTATTATTATCCATTTTTGATAACACAGTAGGGCCTCGTTAATCCGGAGAGGCAAAAACAAGACCGTTTGCGGATTATCGAGGCGTCCGGATTATAGTGTAGCGGTAGCGCGACCTCCGCGCGCCGCCATCCTGAAAGCATACACATGCGCCCTTCCGCCACGGAGCGCGAACGCAGACTAAAGCGCCCCTTAGAAGCGCGGGATATTTATGGTTTGACCCGCGGAGTGAATCGCGACCGCGATCGATCTAAATACTTCGGAATCCTGCGCTCTGATTGGTTGTACATATTTTAGCATTTAGGTATATCACTACGCATAGGTTTAAGTTTGTAATATAATAGGGCTCATTTTATTTTAATAAATCATTCCATTTTCTACACTCGCTCGGTGTTGTCATTTACCCATAAACTTTATACTAGAGGACACTCGCCTCTAAATTGGTGACCCGACAATCCTGAATCAAGACGCCTACCTTCAGATACTTCTAATAGTGAAGAACCGTCGAGATCAAGTGAAACAGCATCATGTCAAGGGATAATGCCGAAGATTTCTGTGACGCCCAAGGAACCGTGACAGCGAAGAGCGACGTGGCTACGGTATCATTACCAGCACGAATACCACCTTTTTGGCGCCATAACCCCCGTCTCTGGTTCGCACAATTTGAAGCCGCCATCGCTGCCAGTAAAATCGGAGAAGAACAGAGATTTAACCTCGTCGTCACACAGCTGGGCTACAACGATTTAGAACAGATTGGCGATATCATCCTCAATCCACCTAGTTCTGGCAAGTACACCGCACTCAAGAACAGGCTGATATCAACATACCAAGAATCAGACCATCGCCAGCTACAGAAATTACTCGGCGGCCTCGAACTCGGCGACCAGAAACCTACCCAGCTACTCCGTAAGATGCGTGATTTGAGCGGGAAACTCCTAACAGATGAAGCACTCCAAGTCATGTGGCTCAACCAGCTGCCCACGCAAGTCCGCGCCGTGCTCTCTGTAAACACCGAATCCACGCTCGAGATACTAGCTGCAATGGCCGACAAAATGATGGAGCACTTCGAGCCAGCATCAGTCGCCGCAGTCTCCACCGCAACCACGTCAAGTCAACGCGAAAGCCAACCGAATGCTGCATCCATGACGAACTTACAAGTCGATTTGTTATCAAAACAAATCGAAAAATTATCACTCGAGATCGCTGACCTACGCACGAGTCAACAACAGCGCGCGGCGTACCCCCGCCGCCCTCGCCCCCGTTCCCGCCACCAGTCCGCGTCGCGGCAACGCAGCGGTTCGCGCCAAAATTCCCGCGCGCCAAGCAAGCCGGGCGACGCTGATTGGCTGTGTTGGTATCACCACCGATTCGGAGAAGAAGCTCGCAGGTGTGAGTCCCCGTGTTCAACAAAGAAGCGGGAAAACTAGAACATACATCGACTGTGGCGGGAGTCGATGTTAATCAACGAAGCCACCGCCTATGCATCACCGACATTAACAACAGAGAGAAGTTTCTTGTCGACACCGGAGCCGACATATCTGTGTTAGCAGCAAGAAACAAACAATATTTGAAGCCGACAGAAAACACCTACAAATTATTCGCAGCGAACGGCACAGAAATATGTACCTACGGAGAGCGTACACTCGAGCTCAACTTAGGTTTACGTAGAAAATTCAGATGGACATTCGTCGTCGCTGACGTGAAGACATCGATACTGGGCGCAGATTTTCTAGTAAATCACAAATTACTAGTCGACTTACATCACCGAAGACTAATCGACCGCGTTACCGATCTCAGCGTTAACGCCGTCCAAGTACAGTCAACTGAAGAAACCGTCTACATAATCGACCGTAACCACGCATATCATGACATCCTGAAGAAGTATCCAGACATTCTGCGACCCATGTCACTCAAGACTCCGGCTAAACACGACGTAACACACCGCATAGAAACAACAGGACAACCTATTTACTCGAGGCGACGCCCCCTTCCTCCGAACAAATACAACGCCGCAAAACTCGAATTCGAAAAGATGATGGAGATGGGTATCTGCAAACCTTCGAAGAGTCCATGGGCCAGTCCACTACACGTCGTCAAGAAAAAAGATGGTTCACTACGTGTATGCGGCGATTACCGAAGACTTAACGCCGTGACTGTACCCGACCGCTATCCAATTCCGAGAATTCAAGACTTTACGTACCAACTACACGGGAAAAAAGTCTTTTCAAAACTGGACATGAAGATGGCATATTTTTCTATACCAATCGATGAAAAAGACGCTGCAAAGACCGCCATTATAACACCATTCGGTCTCTTCGAGTTTAACTGCATGACGTTCGGCCTACGCAACTCAGGTCAAACGTTTCAACATTTCATGCACGAAGTATTACGTGGACTCGATGACATAGTATTTTGTTTCGTCGACGATTTACTTGTTTACTCAACGAATGAAGAAGAACACCAGCGCCACCTACATCAAGTACTTGAACGATTGAACAACTATGGCGTCACACTCAACATCGATAAGTGTGAATTCGGCACGAACAAAATACAATTTCTCGGATACGAAGTCACGCAAGACGGAATCAAACCCACTGAAGATCGCATTCAAGCAATAATCACCTATCCGAAACCAACTACAATACAAGAACTCAGAAGATTTTTAGGCATGATCAACTTTTACCGCAGCTGCCTACCTCATCAAGCCGAACATCAAAACCTACTAAACAAGTACCTACACAATAGTAAAAAGAACGACAAATCACCAATCGCCTGGACGCCTGAAGCCGAACAAGCCTTCGAACAATGCCGCCAAAGCATACTCGAGGCGACCGTACTGACGCATCCAATACAAAACGCTCCGCTTTGTTTACTTACCGACGCATCTGATACTAGTCTCGGCGCCGTACTTCAACAGAAGGTTGACAACGTGTGGAAACCACTCGCCTACTACTCCAAGACAATGAGCGAGACGCAGCGAAGATACAGTGTGTACGACCGCGAACTACTTGCGATGTACACAGCTGTTAAGAATTTACGTCGACTGATAGAGGGCAATGACCTCACGATCTGCACCGATCACAAACCTCTAACGTACGCGCTTACAAGAACGCCGAGCAGTACCGACACACCAAGAAGAGAGCGACAACTTCACTACATAAGTCAATTCTGCACAAACATCAAGTACATTCATGGCGATAAAAACGAAGCAGCTGACGCGTTATCACGGATATCAGAAGTCGAACTACTGAACTCAACTATCGACTACAACAAACTCGTTCAAGAATATGAAAACGATGCTGAGTTACAAGCTTGCCTGAACAACCCCAAACTCAACTTTACCCGACTGACTATGCCCGGAGTTCAACGACCTATACTATGCGAAACATCTACAGCGAACATTCGACCTTATTTACCATCAACTTATCGTCTTGCCGCCTTCAAAGCGCAACATGAATTAAGTCATCCCGGAGTTCGAACATCGAGAAAAATCATAGCAACGAAGTACTTCTGGCCTTCTATGAACCGGGACATAGCTACATGGGCAAGGGCCTGCATCGGGTGTCAGCGCGCTAAAGTTCATCGACACGTGAAAAGCCCACTCGGTGAATTCCAAGAATCTACTAGGTTCGCACATACACATCTGGACCTCGTCGGGCCACTGCCGCTATCTAATGACTATAGATACCTAGTCACGATGATCGACCGCTGCACCAAATGGCCCGAGGCGATACCTACGCGTGACATCACTGCTGAAACAGTAGCGAAAGCTGTGTACGACGGATGGATATCGCGATTCGGCTGCCCGCTACGTATTACTACGGACCAAGGACGACAGTTTGAGTCTGCATTGTTTACGTCGCTGATGAAGAAGTTTGGTGTCACTCGCATTCGGACCACTGCATTTCACCCGCAGGCGAATGGTCAAGTCGAGCGATGGCACCGAACACTAAAGTCCGCGTTGATGGCGCGATCGGCCTCAACACGCTGGAGTGAAGAATTACCCACAGTTCTCCTAGGACTTCGCACCGCACTTAATGAGAACACCTCCGTCAGCCCGGCCCAGATGACATACGGTACAACAATACGCATCCCGTCTGATTTCTTCGTGCCTACAACGCCGAATATCGAAGACGCCGAGTTTGTTCGCCAGCTGACTGAAACAATGTCGTCGTTGTCGCCTGTGAGAAGAACGCACTCAACGAACGCGAACACATTCGTGTACAAAGATCTCGCAACCTGTACACATGTGTTTCTGCGCAACGACACCGTGCGCAGACCGCTCACGCCACCCTACGACGGTCCGTTTGAAGTACTACACCGCAGCGAAGATGGAAAACTATTCACACTGCAACTACCGTTACGTACCGCCGTTGTGTCAGTCGACAGATTAAAACCTGCACATCTATACAACGAAGACAACAGTGACAACACACAGACTACAGTAACGCCACGCTCGTCGCCGCCGTCGCCACCGCCGCCGGCATCGATAGCGCCAGCAACACCGCCACCGATCGCACCGACGCCGACTCAAGCTAATTCCAACTCATCAGCTGCACTTCATCCATCGAGCTCAACGCGCAACAACACCTACGTCACAAGATCCGGCCGCAGAGTGAAAAATAACGTACGCTTCGCTTGAGGGGGAGCTATGTAGCGGTAGCGCGACCTCCGCGCGCCGCCATCCTGAAAGCATACACATGCGTCCTTCCGCCACGGAGCGCGAACGCAGACTAAAGCGCCCCTTAGAAGCGCGGGATATTTATGGTTTGACCCGCGGAGTGAATCGCGACCGCGATCGATCTAAATACTTCGGAATCCTGCGCTCTGATTGGTTGTACATATTTTAGCATTTAGGTATATCACTACGCATAGGTTTAAGTTTGTAATATAATAGGGCTCATTTTATTTTAATAAATCATTCGACAGGACTCACTCATTCCGCTCTCGCCTGCTGTTGAGTGCACACGTGCTCCCACTCTGCTACGCCGATCGCTCCCGCGCACCCCGCGCCCACCCGACGTCTCCGTAGCGCTACGCCGTAGCGCACGGCTACGCCACCGCACCCCGCGCCGCTGCCGCCGGCTCGTAGCCGGTCGTCGCGTCACCGCCTCCTCGTAGCGCAGCTACGAGTTCGGTTTCATCGTAGCAGGTCGGTTACTAGTGTGCCCATACTCACGCGTAACTTATCTGCTACGATCGCGTTTCGCGCGCCCCGCGCAACGGTTTGGTCCCTTAAGGACTAAAATCCACTGGTTTTTCGGTGGTACTTGGAGGATACCTAACGGTGACAACGATCCCAAGTGGGTGGTGACCCGCCTCACCCGCTGACCCCCTTTAGGGGAAAGCAGTTAGTCGGAAGGGCTCCGACCGCGGCCTTGGGGGGACTCCTAGTCGCGGTCTGGTAGTTTGCTAACCCCCTTTATTACAGCTGCACCCGGGACGTCTGGGTGTCTCTACCCCAGCGGCCCGGATCGGTCGCAAGACCCATAGGGCCCTACCGCACATTGTGATTGGCGGTAGGTACTCAAGCTTAGGGCTCACCGTAGGCACACACCTCCCTGACTATCCCGTCAGGGAGTGCACTCATCCCCGGGTTATCCCACCCGGGGAGTTAGGTAGTTAGGTTTTAGGCCCCTCAGGCATCAGACAGCTTGGTAGCTGACGAGTTTGTTTTCAGGACTTTCTTCTCGTCAGTGGACCAGTAGGAAAGTCTTGCGGGTAGGGAGTTTTTTGTGGGCACTGTCTGCCCGGGGTTACACGTGTAACGTGTCTCCCCGGGGCGTGGTTAGGAGTTTAATCTCCCCCCCCCCCCCCCACTTTGTTATCTTATAATCTTTGGGCCCACAATATGTCGGTCCAAAAGATCATTGAATTTCTCGTCAAAGCTTTCAGTGAGGACCCGTACCTCCAAGAAAAATACGGAGATGAATTCAATGCGATAAAAATGGCGGCGTTTGAAGACCCCGTCTCCTCTCCCGCTTCTTCCGAAGTGTCGAAAGACACAGAGGAACAATCCGATATGGACACAGCCGTCTCCGACGGTGAGGCGACCTCCGCCCCCGAGTCCTCCCCCTCCACCCCCGCATCGTCCTCCGAGGATGACTACCAATTCGTTGGTAGTAAGGGGAAGAGGAAGAAGGGTAAGTCCCCTTCCTCGGCCAGCAAGGCCAAGAAGTTGGTGGTGGATACTGCCACCCCCTCTACTCCCGGTGAGACCAACCCGCGCCCCTCTAGCGCCAGCCGTCCGCCTAGCCCTATGGCCGTAGCGACCCCGGCTATTGCCACTTCGGTTTCGGCCACCCCGGCCTTAACCCCCCAGGCTAAGACCACCCCGGCGGCGGCCACCTCGGCTGCCCCCGTTAAGAAGACCCGACCCCCTCCCCCCTTGTTCATTCACGACAAGGCCAAGTGGCTGGAGGTTTCCAAGGCGTGTAATGAGCGCCGCATTAATTACACAAATGCCCGAGCCGTCCAGCTGGGCATTAAAGTGACACTCCCCACCACCAACGATTTCAGGGAGTTGAATAAACTCCTGTGTGGAAGGAACATACCGTTCCACACATATTCCTTACAAGAGCAAAAACCCGTCAGGGTCGTTGTAAAAAACGTCCCTATAGAAATCTCCACCTCGGAGATTCTCAGTGACCTTGAGTCACAGACCATCCCCGTAGCCGAGGTGCACCGCATGCACCGGAAGAACGGCGACTCTTATAATATGGTACTGGTGGTGTGTAATCCCACCGAGGGGCACCACCCCATCTTCCAGATCAAAAGGATCTGTGGCCTTTCGGGCCTCAAAATCGAGAACCCTCACCAGAGTGGTGAGATGTCGCAGTGCCACCGTTGCCAGTTGTACGGGCATGCCCAACGCAACTGCCACGGCAAACCCAGGTGCGTCAAGTGCCTGGGGGATCACGGCACTGCCGATTGCCCGCGACCTAAAGACCGCACCTTATGCACGGAGCCTCCCTGCTGCGTGCTGTGCGGCGAAGCTGGTCACCCAGCTAATTACCGGGGGTGCCCCAAAGCCCCCAAGTCGTCGGCCCCTAAATTGGCCAAACGTAGCCAGGACAGGCAGCAGAGGGAGCGTCCCGACGCTTCGAGGAAACTCCCCCCTCCCTCGGGTGCACTCCCCGCCACCCTCGCCCCCCAGCGCCCCAGCCCCTGGAACGCGCTTAACCATCAGACCCACTTCCCAGCGCTGAGACCCACTCAGCCGCTGGTAGCTCCAGCCATCCCTGCACTGATGGCAGTGCCTATCCCCCCCCCCCCCTCTCCCCCTAGGCCTATTATCAAAGCGGCCGCGCCTTCAGCACCCCGCTCCCAGGCCAAAGCCCCATTCGCCTTCTCGGCTCCCCCTCCCTCCCTTGCGTCCAATCCCCTCCGCCCTCAAGCAGCGATGGACCCCTTTGACCCCTTCAGGGTCATCACAAGCACATTCGGGGTTTTCCATAGCCCTCGCGGTGTGCAAATGTCGCGTGAGATAATCGCCTGCAAGGGTGATTTCATACGCCTAGCCCAAATATATGATGCGTACCCGGACGTTACGCTTGCCCTCCGAAACCTTCCCCATAACAATCCGTAATGGATAAAACTCCCCCAACGAGGCTCAAACCTAAATCCCTAAAGATAGGGACTTTTAATGCTAATAGCCTTAATGGCCAACGTGATGAGATCGCCAACTTCCTCCGCGACCATCACCTAGACATTCTTCTCGTTCAAGAGACATTCCTTAAGCCCCACCAACGTGACCCGAGAATCGCCAATTACCGGATTGTTCGTAATGACAGGACTCGGTGTCACAAGGGAGGCACTCTTATATATTATAGAGCGGCCCTCTACTGTATTCCTATGGACCCTCCGTCCCTCTCGAACCTGGAGGTCTCTGTCTGTCGGCTGGGCATGACAGGCCATCAGCCCATCACTATCGTCTCGGCGTATCTCCCCCCTGCCAACACCAACCCCACAGAGGTCAATGCCTCCTTAAGAGATGACCTCACGGCCCTCTTCGGACTAAGTGACTCCGTCCTTTTGGCGGGAGATCTTAATGCCAAACACCCCTCTTGGAATAGTCACACGGCTAACTCCAGAGGCAGGGTACTGTTCGATCTCTGTAGTTCCCTTAGTTTTGATGTCATCGCCCCGATGCATCCGACTCACTTCCCCCTCGATCCTAGTCATCGCCCAGACGTGCTAGATGTCGCGCTTCTGAAGAATGTAAACTTGCGATTACATTCTATAGAGACGATCGACGAACTTGATTCGGACCATAGACCAGTGGTCTTGGAGCTCGCGCCCAGATCCGGTCCCTTTGATCCCACTCAATCCCCCCCCTCTAAAGTGATCACGGACTGGGGGAAAGTAGGCGTATTGCTGAAATCTACTGAGTCCCCTCACTTAGACCTAATCCCGGACAACATCGAGACTGTAGCGGATGCGGAGGCCGCGATCGGCTCGTTCGCAGAACACGTGCAATCCGTCCTGAACGAATGTTCACGGGAGGTTCCGGCGGTGGATCATCGCTGGAATCTTCCGGACGATGTGCGTGATCTCGTGACCGAGAAGAACGCGGCCATCCGTGCCTACAGAGCTTTTCCCTGTGACAGTAACAAAGCTTTTATGCGATACTTACAGCGTAAAGTAAGTAGACGCGTCAAAGAGTTGCGTGACGATCAATGGGATAAGATGCTCGATGGACTCGTCCCGACCCATCAGGCCTTCTGGGATCTGCAGAGGAAACTACGCTCCTCTGAGACCACCTCCATGCCCCCCCTTATCCGACCCGATAATAGCGTCGCCTTCGACGACGACGCCAAAGCAGAATGTCTGGCCGACAGCCTAGAGTCCCAATGCTCCCCAAGCACCCAGCCAGTAGACCCAGCCCACCTCGCTGAAGTGGACGCTGAAGTCGAACGCAGATCCTCACTCCCTCCCGTAGAGGACCCGGATGATCCCCTGCCCCCCGTCACTCCTGACGAGGTGGAGGAGATCATAAGGGGTCTCAAACCTCGGAAGGCCCCTGGCTCAGACGGAATCACCAATAAGGTGTTCAAACTCTTCCCCCCCGCCCTGATTTTGTTAATGACCGCTATCTTCAATAGCGCTCTTTCGAACAATATGTTCCCACAATCGTGGAAGCAGGCTACCGTCATCGGTATTCCCAAGCCGGGCAAACCTAAATCCTCCCCTAGCAGTTATCGCCCTATAAGTCTCCTCAATGTCATGGGTAAGATCTATGAGAAACTTATTTATAAGCGACTCAAAGATTTTGCCGAGGCAAAGAGCTTAATTCCTATAGAGCAGTTCGGATTTAGGTCCAGACACTCTTGTGTCCAACAGGTGCATCGTATAGTCGAACATATCAGCGACCGTCGCCAGCGCGGCCTGATGACTGGCGCCCTGTTCTTCGATATTGCGAAAGCATTTGACAAGGTATGGCACAACGGGCTGATATACAAGCTATATCGGCTCGGTGTGCCAGACCGTCTCGTTCTCATTCTTCGAGACTTTCTGTCGAACCGCACCTTTCAATACCGCATTGATGGTGCGCTTTCTACCCCGCACCCGATACGTGCAGGAGTCCCCCAGGGCTCCGTGATATCCCCCTTAGCCTTCACGCTATACACTAGCGACATCCCGAAAAGTAGAACGGCGCAGTTAGCCCTTTTTGCTGACGACACCGCCATATACTATTCGGGTCTGAGTCCAAACATTATCGCCCGCACCCTCCAAAAATCCGCAACCGCATTTGGCGATTGGTCCCGGAAATGGAGAATAGAAGTCAATCCCGACAAGAGTCAGGCGGTCATTTTCACAAGACCCAGAGTCCGCCTCCCCCCCTCTCCTAGCCCGATCACCTTGTTCGGCAAGCCGATCCCTTGGGAGAAGCAAGCTAAATACTTGGGGGTCATCCTAGACCGGAGATTATCCTTCGGGGAGCACATAAAGACGGTACGTTCGCGCGCCGCTTTCGCCCTCGGCAGGCTCCACTCTGTGCTGAATGCGCGCAGCAAATTGTCACTTAAGTGCAAATTGCGTATTTACACCGCGTGCATTAGGCCCATCCTGACCTACGCTTGCCCCGTGTTCGCACACGCCAAGCCCCACCACCTACATAGGATGCAGACCCTTCAAAACCGATTTCTCCGAAATGCCACGGGCGCCCCGTGGTACATTAGGAACGAACGACTACATGTCGACCTGAAAATCCCCACTATCAAACAGTGCATGAAACGTCTTACCAAGCGTTTCTTTGACTCAGCCGAGAAACACCCCAACCCCCTAATTTCTTCGGCATCCCGGTACGTCCCATCACTAATATCGAAGATTCGCCGTCCAAGGCATACCCTCATCGAACCCGATGATCCCATCACCCTCATCCAAGAGAGTAGTAGGGAAACCAGTACGATCCGTAGTAAGTACAAAAACAAATACCGACCGCGACTCCGGCCCCGCCGCCGAGGCCCTCCGCGACCCCCCGTAATATCACAGCCCGACTCTTGCTCGACGAGCCAGCCCGCGCCGCTGAGCCTGTAGCTTTAAATTCCCCTAAATAATTTCGACCCAGCCTGACCATTGCTGTCCCCTTAATGACGCACTAAGCCTAGGTTCGAACCCCGCAGGGGGTGCCCTTAGTGTCTGTTCATTTAATAAATATCCTTAGTTTGTAAGCCCTGGCTGGGGGCCTTAAAGTAATTTTCGGCCACCACAGGATTGTCCGGTTAAGCAGCATCAACCTCAGAGAGTTGTTGCGCTGCGAGTGGTCATATCAAAAAAAAAAAAAAAAAAAAAAAAAAAATAAAAAAAAAATTTAATAAATCATTCCATTTTCTACACTCGCTCGGTGTTGTCATTTACCCATAAACTTTATACTAGAGGACACTCGCCTCTAAAATAGTATGCCATATTTATTGGTAATAAAACACATGTTTATCTAACATTTCTATAATCCGCAATTTGTCTTTTAATGTTAATGTTGAATATTTACGTGGCGGCGCTGCGCCATGATGTTAGCGAGCGCGCTTAATTGACACTGGAGACGGAAGGCGATGAACAAAAGACTGAAGATGGGTTGGCTCATGGCAGCCCGCACCACATCCACCTCCCACGCGAACCCCATTGCCCGGCCTGGCCCGGCCGGATTACAGCGATCATCGAACAAGCGGGAGTCCGGATTAACGAGGCCCTACTAAGTATTACAGCAAAACTTGTAACGCAACTTCTTTATAACAGGAATTTTACCGCGCTAATATAACAATGTTTATGTTAGAGTTCGGTGGCGCCCTCTGAGATTAGCTTTGCGTAAGCAACCCCCACTTCACTTTGCTCCGTTTTCGTATGCTAAACGTCATCGTCATTATAGAAACCAAGACCCGCG
This sequence comes from Charanyca ferruginea, assembly GCA_947361185.1. Taxonomy (NCBI): domain Eukaryota; kingdom Metazoa; phylum Arthropoda; class Insecta; order Lepidoptera; family Noctuidae; genus Charanyca; species Charanyca ferruginea. The sequence goes on along the minus strand of OX376081.1, from coordinate 1,836,305 downwards.
TGCGCACAGACAAGCTTGCGACAGGTATCCCCAAGGATATCCCCTTTTAAGTCACGAGTTAGTTAACACGGGCCCAATGTTTGACATTTTACAATTTAACCTCGGGTTAAAATCTAGTGTATCTGGAAACATGAATTGGGAGTGGGTGATAGTGGGAGGGGGTAGAGGGGGACCCCCCGACCCCCTGGTGTCACTGCCATGAAAGGAAAAACATTTTTGTAACCTAACCTTAAACACTAGGTAAAGTTGCCTAAAAGGCATCGACTGTCGGCAACCGGTACGGAAACTGGCACAAAGATGGCTGCCATCAGTCGACGGAGCCCCGCTGCGGGGCTCCTATTTCTGTCTGAAGGGTTTAAAGTAACCTAACTAACCGAACCTTGGGGTGTCCAAAAAGTTTGACGCACACAAATGTCATTTCATTTTTTTACGTTCCATTTTATAAATTTTGCCCGATATTTTACACAACAAAAAATATATTTTGACAGATTTGATTGTCAATCGCCCTTTTTAACGTTCCGTTTTCACTTTTTACGTGTGATTGTGATTTGAGGTTAGTAACTTATTTTATTAATTCCTCGAAAACTACGCGGTTTCCTTTAATGAAAGTAGTACCTAGTATTCTAATCAGGACCCAACCCCTACCAACTTTATCACTTTTTGTTCCCCAAATCGTGTTTCCGTGTTCTAGATCCAACCCTAACCTAGTGTTAGCAATAGGGTATTACATCCATTTTTGAAAAGTGTCTCAATGAAATTCTGTAATGCTAATATGCCACCAAAAAAAAAACACAAAATTTTTATTCAATCGATAAGTGCACCAAAAAAAACACAAAATTTTTATTCAATCGATAAGTTAGGTGCCATAAAAATGCATCTAAATTTTAAATTTTCAAATTCGCGCGTAGTTTGACGAAAACGCCTCTTACTGGACGCCATATTGCTCAGCGTAAATGACGTCAGTTCGTTTTGTATCAAATGAGCTCATATTAAATATGATAATTGTATACAATTTAAAAATAATTAAAAGCATACTTTGTAATAGGTGTAATAATGAAAAAAAAACGTTAGTTACGAAAATAATAAAAGTACAAAGCCTATATTACGCCAATCGGTTGACTGACAGTTGACAATTTTTTGTTTACACAGCCGTACGGCGTAATAACATGGCCGCTACTATTTCATGGTGTGTTAAAACAGATTAAAAATAATGAAAACTTATTTAAAAATTCGTTTTGTTATTTTATGAAGTAAAACTTACATTTTCCGACTGCTTTATGCCTAAACTGTCTCAATAACATATTTATAGTTTTTTTCTCCTACAGAGTAAAATACCCTATTCCGAGTCATGTACCTATTTTGCGCAAGTGGGCCTAAGAGGAAATAGGATGTAAGGCATTTTCAGTTCTTTGTTCGGTCAGTGGGTCGTCTTAGGTTCTGTCCCGCCTTTAGGAAATTAGGACACTAAATTATAAGAGAACTTGCTTACCGTTATGTGCCTGTTTCAATTGAGTTGCGTAGCCCGATAAGCCATTCCATTATTTTAGATGAAACATAGGAACATAATTGTCACAATCGAGAAATAATTGAATAGAAAAGCGGGCAAGGTACCAATATGTGGAAATTAGTTGTAGGAAACTTGGCGGGATCTGTTAGTTAAGACAGTATTATTGCGCTGATCACGGCTATGTGACACACAACTGTGATAAAGGCAATTTTCTTCCAACGCATGGTCGCTGATCGTTGGGAGATTCAATTTTTTCTTCAATTATGAATTTTGTGCCTACTTTTTCTGTAAGCACCCGAATTCGGGGCCTGTATTCATAAAGGGCCTGTGGATTGAAGACTGAAGACAGTTGTCAGTTCTAGATGATGGACTGTCAGATGAAACTCAAGACTTTTTTTTTTGTAGGTACTGTGGCACTAACTCATGACTTACTTGACAATTCAAAATGTTCCATTCGATGGCGAGTTTCTACCAGCAAGCTAAAGATTCATGGCAGGATTTGTGCAAAAAATAAATAGATGTTTATAGAAGTAAAATTCTAATTCTTATGCTCTTGGGTACCGTAGAACCTGCTAGCTTTGCCAACGGTTGCTGATTTTGCCATAGCCAACTTCTGAGGGAAAAAGTGTAGTTACATCTTAATAACAGTTTTTTGTCATGTATGTATGCCTTTATGGTAAAGTTTATGAGTTAAATGGCAACACCGAATGAGATGTGGCAACCCAGCTTGTTTTTAAGATGTCATTTTCGGCGGTTACTTTTTTCGAATGTTGGCGGCGTAAAACTTAGTACTCCGGAACTTTTACAAAAACAAACGGGAAAGGCATTGCCTACGTAGGTACTTTTTTGATATTATGTTAGCATAATGTTTTTTAACTAAATAAAAGCTGATTTACTGTGCTACAAGCTACCTGTAGTTAGCAATTGGTGTTGGTAAATTCAACAACCCCAATCACAACGTCCGTGATGGTGACTTTGCCATGTTTTGTTGGAGGTTAGGGCTGCCACATTTCTTATGAATATTTTAATGAAATTGTCGTTGTAAGTACCTACTTATAATATAAGTACCTAGGTAGGTACTGTAACGTTTATGCTACACTTGCACCTTTACGAACTATTGTAGGACTACGCTACGTTAAATGAAAGGTACGAATAACTTGTAGAAGATTATATTAATAAAAGGAATAAACTGACAGTGTTTATCTCCTGTTGGGAGTCGGGATGCTTCGGACACAGCGGACACTCCCGCTTCATCATTCAACGTCTGTGTCCTTGGGCGTTTGGGTGATTGGCTGCTTGTGTGTCCCTCGATCTGGGGACATTATTATGCGAGCGATAATCTCTGTTGGATGTATATAAAGTTCTGGGCCTAAAGTTATAAATTGGTGGAGGCGCCGGGTAATAATGTCCCCAGATCCTTACTTGGTGAGATCCTTACTTAGGACTCTTACTGTACCCAGATATGAAATACACAGTGCATGTGCTTTAATGAACGTTGTTTTACAAAAGGTACACTGTTGTTTTACATGGATTTGACCATATCATTTTGTTTAGCGGGATGCACTCTAACCTTTTCGAGAGGGTTTTGGTAGAGTGGGGTTTGGACATGATGGCATGAGCGTATTTGTTGTTCGTTAATTCTTTTAGTTGATTACCCCATGCGTCATGGATTAAACCATCTCTACAGAGACGTCCTCATTGTAATTTCCCTCTTTAGAGTAGGGACCTTCCGATAGGATTAGGTAGGAATTAGGTTATTTAGTCAATTATTTTTGTTGAGTCGTAAACTAGTATTGGTTTCCAGAACGTTCAGAACATGAATAAAATCTACTACCCTTTTATTCATGAAGGGGGCGTAGCTGATGTAGAGACTTGCCCGCCAACGAGGCTTTATGTAATGAAGCCATAACTATTTGGTCTATGGTTAGAACCGTCTGGATACCTTGGGAATAAATAGATATTTGAATGATGTAGAATATAGCTTTCATACTATGACATGTTATGTCAGGGAGACCGACGGCTCGACTAAGAGCGAAGGTCGTGTAAATCTTACCTCTCGTTAATCTTATTAATATAATCTTCTACAAGTTATTCGTACCTTTCATTTAACGTAGCTTAGTTCTACAGTAATTCGTACACGGTACAAGGTACAAGTGTAGCCTAAGTGTTACAGTACCTAAAGAGTATCTTCAGGCATTGACAATATTTTTAAAACCCGGCAAAAAAATGGATGTTAAAAGTGAATAGTTTAACGAAAATTTCTCATTATTTCTGAAAAACTCTCATTATTTCAGAACAAAACGGTGGCTGTAGTGTCTCACAGTTAAGTTACTGTCAGCCGCCGTTTCGAAGTTCTTCTTACACTGTAATTGCAACGTTTTATGAGAAATAATGTCACAAACAATGATAATTTTTTTCCACACACTTGTCACATCACTTGTCCAAGTGATGTGACAAGTGTGTGGAAAAGAATTATCCAATTTGATAGATTCGTTAATATCACTTGTTACTTTATTTTTTTTTATAAACACAAAATGGGCAACTAGATGAAACGAAAAAGTGTTATTTTCAATTCAAAATGAAAAAAAAATGGGGTTTAAAAATATGGTAAGTAGGTATATCAATCTACTCCTGGTAATGTATTCTTTATGTTGGAAAATATTTTAAACCTTCTAAATGTTTTTTTTTTGCATACAAATGAATGTACGCGTATGGATCTCGCCATGATTCTTTTCAGAAGAATAAAATAAGAACTTACAGATTTAGAACTTGCGAAAGCTATACGATACGATACGAATTGTATATGAAAACTAGCCTAGTCGATCTTAGGTTTCAATATATTATAAGAAGAAATGATTTTACATTGTTATATAAAATATTTTATGTTGTTTAAATCAATTTCAGGACTGACCATTGAACTTTGCACCCATTTAGATCTCACTTCTTTTGTCGTTGAAGTCAACAACCGAGGCATATATATCTTAATTTATCTTTGATTGCATATTATTGAACTTGGCTCGGTTCTATACTTCGACTTTTAATTCTATTTAGTATAAATTGTTAGTTGAAGGGATACCAGAAAAAGACAAGTAGGTAGTGAGGTGGTGTAAGAATTAACGAAATTGGATGAACTAAATCCGGATAGGGCTAAGCCATTCCCATTCCATCATCGGACGAGCAGAAATGCGGCGAATAATATAAAAATATTTTTTAAAAAACACGATTTACAGATTTTCTGGCTTGACCTTTAGGCAATAATTAGAAGGAAGTTCAGGGAAAAAACTAGAAATAAAACAAGATTTGTAATAAAATGCATATCCTTATATTTTAAGCGCCTTAAACATTAATGATTAAAATGACACAACATATTATATATTTACAATTTGTGATAGTAAACTAAAAAGTTCGGGTTCCGAAATATGGCAACGGTACACGAACAAAGCCAAAAGCGAAAGCGACATTAACATTTTTATTTCTAGTTTACCATCACATTTATTGTGGTAAATACGAATAAACGAAACATTGTGGTTTTAAGGGGGACGCGCCAGGCTGCCCGCGAATTTCAAATTTTCTTATGTATTTTGCAATTTGTAAAAAACGTTACAACAATTGAATTTCGCGAACTACCCTGAGGTTTTCACCTTAATAATTTAAAGAATCTAAAAGCATTGGTGAGAATAATAACACAAAAATATATATTAATATGGTATTCTCAATAAGAGCAAAGTCGAAGCGCATCGAAGCGTCAATCTGAAACTTAACATAGCAAATTCACCCTTATCTCCACAACATAATACACATATTTCTTCTAAGATAAAAAAGACGCGCAAATTCGCGAGCATTCGACAGAATTCGCGCGCCGGAGCGCAACCAACGCTGATTGGTGCGCGAATTAACTCGTCAACTGGCAACTGATATCCAAAACTACAAATGTAAAAGCGTGCGAATGCGCGCGAATTCTCTCGAATACGCGCGCATTCGTGGAACTTCGCTTTACTTGTGAAGAATTTGACGTTCGATGCGCTTTGACTCTGCGCTAGTATGAATTGACTTTTAGAAATATTGTGCTAAGAGAAAGGTAAGAAAAAAAAAAGCAGACAAATTTAAGAATTAAGAATTAAAAGAGTAAAAAGAATGACTTGCCCAACTGTGGGACAGAATAGGCGGACAAAAACCAACCACCGGTATTTTCAAACGAAAAATTAATGTATAAATTTCTCGTTCAAGAAACCGATGATAAATAAGATTAGAAGTATAAATAAAATAATTTTATATTCTTTTGTCCATAATGCAACGCTCACCTATCTACCACAAATATTATTATCAAAGAAACAAAATCTAGCCGATTCTTCTAATAACAGAAAAAAACATTACTATAATTTGACACTGTTTTCTATGAACGTGGCGAAGAAGAGACCTTACATGAAATGCAGTGACAGACAAGAAGCTTAAAGATAAAAGTGGAGGCAACACTCTAAATACCTAAGTGAAGCCAACTGTGGGCAGACGCTCTCTTTCTGAATGCATACATAAGGTAAAGAAAATCTCGTTCTTATGTATGCATTCAGAAAGAGAGCGTCTGCCCACAGTTTGTTTCAAGCTTTTGTTCTAAGTGTTGGCTCAATTATACCTATATCTTCATGGTGACAGAGTATGTAGATATTTACTATCTGTCAAATCATCTGTGACAGATGAATTGACAGATAGTTTGACATTTACCAGTACATATCCATAATAGTTTCATACCATAGACACTAGACTACTGCTCAGCGTGTCGCTGAAAGGGACAGAAAAGCACAACTAAGAACACTTACGGTACAGCGTATTTTCACCATTTTGCAGGAATATGTAACGACTTTGTTCAGGCACATGAGCCAAAAACGCGGCACGCGATGAGGGACAAAAAATATTAAGTTCTGTCTCTTTTCTTTGCAAGCATCTTGTATATATTTTTCTTTTTCTTGTGTAAGCGAGATAGAAGATGATCAGCAGTCTATAGTGCCTTCTCTGTCTACGTTTCATACACTAAGCTTTTAATAATTGTTTCTGGTAACACTCCCGCGAAAGAGACAGTTTTCAGTCTTCGAAACGGGATTCTTTGAAGTGTTAATTCCACATTTATTAAAAGCGTATTAGTTGTCTTATTAACCACGTTCATTGACAAACTTTTCAGTGTCGATATATTCTTTAAACTAAAAAAATATGACATCATAAAATATTATACTGCCAGTGCTGTCTTGTGACAGAAATTCATCCCGACACATGGCAACACTGCCGCAGAGACAATAAATAAGTTTTTCTTTTTTCAATCACAGAAACAATGACGTGTGATTTTTTTTTAATGGCGAACGTATATGTATTATGCTTAACTCATAACACTAAATAGAAAAAAAGAAAATGAAATAGTTGTATTTGTAATGTTTTTGAAGAGAAGACGTTGATTACTTAGCGAGCGCTTTGGCTAAGCTATATTGCGGTCTCTATCTTACATTTGTAGTTTGACAACTGTGCGACAGTGACAGAAACAATGCTCAGCACGTAATGCACGCGTTATGTAAGTAATATTTATTTAACTTGGAGAAAGTACAGTCGAACAAGCCATTTGGTATCCAGGCTAACTTGCAACTACTTCTAAACACTGTATACTGTTATGAATATACTGATTATTTTCGTTTGAATACCAAATAGTTCAGTCGAAAATACTTTTCATCTCTTTTCAACTCCAGTCAAAAATAATTACAAATAACAACCGAAACTAGCGAAATGTAGTGTTTTTCTTACATACTACGATAATATAAAAAATATTAATAGTTTTATAATTACTATGGCGTTCGATTTGTTGATTTGGAAACTAGGTACATGATGCTTATATAGGACGACTGGTAATTAGTGTACGATACTTAAACACGTGATTGTGTTCATGATAACAAACAACTTTCCCAAAGAAAAAATACATTGCCAGATCCGGCCCCACCCATGTACAGAAAAAGTAAATTAATGAAAATAATTGTAATGAATATAGAACCTTTCTATACTAAATTGTTTTTCTTTAGAACTTGCGGATTACGAAATACCTACCCACAAAATACAAACTCATTTTACCTAAAATACAATTTAACCTATAATCAACGTCATTATTGTTTTTAGATAAACGGAAACCGCAAGTTCTACAGTCACTAAGACTAATGTTTAGTTATCAGCAATAAATAAACAGTAAGATGCTACATATTGCACGTGACTTTTATTGAGTGAGGCAAAGTTCTATAGAGTTTCTGGCATTGTCCTTTGCTTGTATGTAGGAGGTAAACTCCGGAACTACTCATCCATTTTCTTTCACCATTAGAATACTACATTATCACTGAGTAACTTAGGACTGAAAAAAATAGGGATCCTTGAGAAAATAAACGCGAACAAAGTTGCAGGCAAAGAAGTGCTAGTAATGAATTACCTAACTCAAAAGATACTTAACAAACTTCATGTACAACTAAAAATACACAAAGAAAGCGGTTTCAAGAAAATCGTCCACGGCACAAAATATAAAGGTTACAGAAGAACCGCTCTCGCCATCTTCAAAAATAATGACCTAAACTTGGCAGACTCACTAGGGCTGCTACTGTATTGACTCTGTAGGTTTTATTTGTGACAATATGACATTTTATTGACACTGGTTGGAACTCTTTTTTTATAACATTTTTTTTGTGTTCGTCATGAAATGTCAATGTCTCTCATTTATTCATTTAGACAACACGAGACAGTCGAGACTGAAGTCTGTTTGAAACTGCCTGAGACTGCCTATAAACGTAATGTCAATGTGTGTGTGCGAAAAATGGCGGTTTGTTCTGAGTGGTCTCTCTGCTCGGGGTGGAAACACTAGGGCCTTTGTGGCGTTTGGCAGTAACATTCCTAATTGATTGGTGTTGCCATCTAATCTATCATTCTATTGATTCGGAGATTCAAATCAACAAACCGAACGCAGTGTGTCGAAATGTAAGAAAAATACAAAAGCTTGTACCTAACCATAGACACTACATGTTACATAGTTTTTTTTTTTCTTTTTCCAACATACTTAAGACAGTCTCGACACTAGTTAGTGTTAGATAATTTATGCTGCCTCGCTGTTTAATGAACGAAAGATAAGATAAGCACTTTTCTTACTTTCGATTTATAGAATGAAATATTAATCTGCACTGTGATTGGCTGTAGTTAATTCAGTCAGCCAATCACTTACAAGCGCTTGACACTTTTTCATTTTAATCTTTCGTTCGAAAAACCGGCAGTTATATCTGCACACCCATCATTTTCCAATCCTTAGCGAGAATAGCTTAACCTAGTCGTATCTGTCTCTCTAGGGACACAGAAAACCAACTCATCTTTATTTTTCGGTAAGGTGCAGACCCTTCATTTTCTAATCCCCTGGAAAGTAGCTTGACTTAGTCGTATCTGTTTCTCTAAGTACACAGATTACCGAAAGAACCTCATTTCTAGGTAGGGTGCACACCCATCATTTTCCAAACCTCAGCAGCTTAACTTCAGTTGTAATTTATCTAATACTAACAGTATTGCATTTCTATTACTAAGCACAGTCAGTTTCATACTGCGATGCGATTAAACGCAAAAATGATTTAAATTCAAGTACAGTGCTACACGTAAATATTGATATGTGCGGTGATATAGTATAAAAAAAAAATAACCGTCTGTCACAGACGACTATCTCTGAAACAAGTTGACAGATTTTAATTTTTAACTAAGCTTGCAATTTATAAAAAATATTATTGAAAAAATGTGTTCATCAGTATGTCAACGACCATCTCTGAAAACTTTGACACATAACAAATCTAAATTCACGTTATTTCCTGCCTCAATACTCGGACGTTCCTCCGCATGTCAGTCCCAGGAGACAATATCCAAAACTTTGACAAATAGCATTACAAAATGTTTCACGTTAGTTCCTGCTATATTCCTGGAACGTTCATCAGTATGTCAGTCCCAGGAGACAAACTCCAAAACTTTGACACATAACAATTATTTTCTATCTTCATTTCCTGTTTCATTTCTGGTCCAATCGCATCACAATAAGAGACTGCATGCATCTGAGTGTCCCCTCGAACATCGTTCAGTCTTTTAGTTCAGCACTATCAGTCTAGGCGGGAGCATTCCTCGCTTGCTCAGCCACATACTGGAACAAAAAACATCGTAATCAGTATACCTATACTATATTTACATACATTTTTTACGAGACAAGCCCGCGACGCTATTCACAATTTCACAAACTCCTGTAAGCCAGAATCAACAGTGGCGACCGCTAGAAAAGCGCTGAAGCAATGAAGCTCGACGAGTTCCAGAGAAACATTACAACTGTCTTGGATCCCGCAACGAAATTAATCAGAAAAGAACTGCGGAGGAGTAAGAAAAAAATACGAGTGTGCTTTAGACCACACGACTGAAGTAAAACTTCTTTAGCTCCATCTATATGTATGTATCCGTTTGCAACTGGCTATGAGAGACAGAAAGAAAATGTGTGCTCGCACCTCTCTCTCTTGCCCCTACAGTAATATATACGAAACGTAACTCTCTCTATCTATCTTCACTAACTTATATCTCCAAATCAAGCAGGAGACAGAACAGAACTAGGCCAATAGGCACAAAGGGTCGTTTACAACTGAGAGAAGCACAGTTGCCAAGCACCACGGATTACAATAAACATAGGTAATGGGTCTTTCACAGAAATGTTGTATTATGACTTAATTTATTTTTCTTTTTTTTAAATGTCGTGACGGCCCAGTAATTAGGGCTCTCATGCACTAGGTTGTGGGCTCCCAACCGGGCACGAGCAAGTAACAATGTGATTTTTTCAATGTCATATGTACTTTCTAAGTTTATCTTGAACATCATTGACATCGGTGAATGAAAATATCATGAGGGAAACCTGGACTTATAAATAATATAAGTTTAAAATCATCAATCCGTCTTGCGCACCTGGTGATCAATGCTCGTGTTTTCTGCAGTGAGACAATTAGAGCCTGCTATTATTATTATTACCAGCTGACCCGACAGACGTTGTCCTGTCCCTATCTATCTAACCTACCTACCCTACAAGTTTTTTTTTATTTTTCTCTCTGTAAGAACCATCCTCGTACTTCAAGGAATATTATTTTGGCCAAACAAATTTAAAAGACTGTCGTGCCATCGATACGAAGAAGAAGAAGAAGAAGGAATATTATAAAAAAATAATTATCCAATTTGGTCCAGCCGTTCGCAAGTTATGCGCTTACCAACACATTTAGCAATTCAATTTCATCCTGTACTAGCTGACCCGACAGACGTTGTACTGTCCTTATCTACCTACTTACCTGCCTATTTACCTACCCTACACCTACCCTACACCTACCCTACGCCTACCCTACACCTACCCTACGCCTACCCTACGCCTACCCTACACCTACCCTACACCTACCCTACAAAAGTTATTTTTTTAATTTCTTTTTTCTTTTTTCTCTCCGTAAGAACCATCTTCGTACTTCAAGGAATATTGTAAAAAAAGAATTATCCAATTTGGTCAAGCGGTTCGCAAGTTATGCGCTTACCAACACATTTAGCGATTCATTTTTATTTATAAGAAGAAGAAGAAGAAGATATAAACAGGATGAAATTGAATTCATTAGCAAATCTTTAATAAGTGTCTCAGACCACGAACCTGAACAACTTTCACTACGGAGCCAACTCAAACAGCGTGAAAAAAAAAACAGCTGTTCCATACATTTTGGCCGAGTACCTATTGCACTTCTGTATGGAACAGCAGATTTTTTTTTCCCCCCTGTTTGAGTTGGCTCCATAATGACAGTTGCTCAGGTTCCTGGTCAGTCAGACAGACGTTGTCCTGTCCCTATCTACCTACTTACCTGCCTATCTACCTACCCTACATACCCTAGGTACGTACCCTATCTAACTCTACTATCCTATATAATCCCTTTGACGACACGGTTGACGCAGTGGTTGAACGTTGACTGCTGCGCAGCGTGTTGCAAGTTCAAATACAACATTTGTGTGATTAGCACTTGTGTTTGCCTTGTGTCTGGTTGTTGTTTATACAGGGTGAGGACGACGATACGACAAAAAATTAAAATACTGGTAATACTAGTTCAATAAATCATAAAAACGAAATTTAAAAAAAAACTGATATGTACTAAAGGGCATATAAATGTACTTAACCAAAATAAAACACCAAGAAATATTGGTTTTCTAACTTGTGAGAAGAGCGGCAACTTGTGGCGTCATAATTGAATACACCAAATTATCAAATCCTACCATGATAATTTTTTGTGCTATTGCCATCCCCGCCTTGTATATATATATGTACGTATTTAAAATGTAATTGTGTACGTATATCAGTTGTCTGACACCCATAGTACAGGGTCTCCCTAGTTTGGGGTCAGATGGCCATGTGTGAATTGTCCCCACATATTATTATTTTTTATTATTATTATTATGTGCTTACCCGATACCAGCGCCGAGCAAAAGGGAGACCACGTTGGTGAGCAACACAGCCGCGATAGCGCCCCGACTGAACAGACAAGTGCGACGAACGGACAGACAGTGACTCTGCAAATATAACAACATACAAATAAGGTTTATTCCAAAAAAAATCTCACCTTTTTTTTGTTCGGAAATCCCCCACTATATTTCGACTTTTCATTCTATTCAGTAACTTGACAGCTGAAGGGAAGGGAATTAACGAAATTGAATGAACTTAAACAATGTACTTATATGCAATCATTTTGTTTGTTTAATAACATTTCTTAAAAACACGATAATATACACAATTAAACAACATATACGCACATCACACCCATCTATATCTTTACACTATTTAAATGACAAAAGTAAAAAAAATAATATAATTCTTATTTTGTTTCTATAAGAAGAAACAAAAAGGAAATTACTTTTATTAACAATTATTAATTGTTCTTATATTCCACATCTTACATACGAACATTTAAAGTCTTATTTAAATGAAACCATTTTTATCATTCGTTCTTTGCGCAAAATCATTCAGTATCTCAACACTGATAGTTATAATATGGTATCATTATTATTCTTTGAACTGTCAAGTTACTGAATAGAATATGGTATTTTACCAAAAAAATCTAATTAGTCCGTCAGATAGATTTCAAAAAAATATTGGACACGTGTTTTTTCTTTTTTCACGTAAACAAAAAATGAAGACGATACAGTGCGTCGAAAACTCGTGTGACATCACTATGTCAGTACACTTTTACTGGCGAAGTGACGTCACAAACCCCCACTCATGAGCCTTAATGCGTTTTATATTCGTCAGTTTTTATTTATTTGATAAAATAAAAAATACGTATCCAATATTTTCCGATAATCTAACTGACAGACTCATTTTTTTTGGAGATTTTTTTGGTAAAATACCATATTAAATCCATATTGCGTTTCTAATTGACAACATTTCAAAACTGACACGACCGTAAAACAAAAATACCATTTCTTTATTTTCGTATCCTGAGTCCAAATATATATTTTTTAATTCTTCATTTCTGAGAAAAATAAATAAAATCAAAAAACATGGGATGACGTCACATATACGGTGGAAAAAGGTAGGTAGGTAGTTACCTTTGCATAAGCATTTCAATGGTTTGTAAGGAAACATTAACGTCAAATCAGACACATGTCATGTCAATGTCACTTTTATGAAGTATAATAATAGTGATAATAATTTTTTGAGGGGGTCACAGTAAAACCAAAGATAAAACGCTATTCCACCGTGAGTATGACGTCATTTGGCGCTTACGTCTTTTTAGAATACACCTAATTTCAAAGTTGAAATTATGAATGAAAAGTACATAATTTCGAAAAACGGAAAAATACGGGTGCCCTAGATTTGTATTTACTTTTATATAAGGTAATAATACATTATTATTATTCAGCCTGTGTTTTCTCACTGCAGGGCAAAGGCCTCTCTACTCTCCTTCCACTTCTCTCTTCTCAATAATACATGCACGTTAAACATTTAAAATGTTGTCAATTAGGACTAACTGTACTGGAACACGGCACAACCCCTTTGTGACAGATGTAAGTATGCTTGAAAATGACGTCTACTATTTATCGCTGGTCTGCTTACCTGCTGCATGGCTGGTGGTGCGAGTTGTTGCTCCAGGACTTCGATGGATGAGGTGGCGGAGGGAGGGCCGCGAGCACTCGTTGGATGCTTAAACCGCCAGTCCCTGTAGATAAACATTCATAGTTCAAACATAATGAACAGACATCAAGATATCACAAACTGTTGAATTTTCCGTGTCGTGTATGGAGTACTGCTCTTATCTTTGGTACGGATCTGCCAGATATCAGCTTGATACTCTAGAGTCAATTGAGAAACGAGCCAAGAGGATCATTGGCAATGATAGGTTCGTCGAGTCAAAGCTCCAAAGTCTTGAGCATCGACGCCGAGTTGCTGGCCTGTCGGTTTTCTATCGGTTGCATTTTGGGAAGTGTGCGACGGAATTGCATAACTTAATTCCGCCGAGCCCGTTGCATCATCGGACCACAAGACGTACGGCGATGCGCCACCGGTACATGGCGGACATCCCACCCACACGCACAAAACTCAAACAAAAACTCCACTAAGGAGTGGAGTTCCCTGCCTGAGTCTGTGTTTCCTGATAGCTACAACCTGGGAGTCTTTAAGTCAAGAGTGAATAGGTTACTTCTAGGCAAGCGTGCTCCATCTTAGACCGCATCATCGCTTCCCATCAGGTGAGATAGTGGTCAAACGTATGCCTATCAATAGATAATAATAATAATAAAAAATCTATACCAATATTATAAAGAGGAAAGATTTGTATTTTTGTATGTAACGTATAAAATCAAAAACTACTAGACCGATTTCAAAAATTCTTTTACCAATCGAAAGCTACATTATCCCCGAGTAACATAGGCAATATTGCATTATTAAAAAATGAGAGGTCTTTGGGAAAATACAAGCGGAAGAAGTTGCGAGCAATCTGCTCTCCTGGTAAATAAGTGGTCCAATGTATCAGGAGACCAGAAAATAAGAGGTGAGGGTAGGTGTAGGTGTAGCGTAGGTGTAGGGTAGAAGTAGGGTAGGTGTAGGGTGTGTAGGGTAGGTAGGTAGTTTGGTAGTGTAGATAGTTAGGGACAGGACAACGTCTGTCGGGTCAGCAAGTTAAACATAAAACTTATATTTTTTTTTTTATAGGGTCTTTTTCGCATAGCGCATGTCAATCCCATCGTATCCTAAACAATTGTACTTTCACAAAACGTGAGCCATGAGTTTAAACAAACTTTTGGCTTCGTCGCCATTAGGTTGAGATAGAATTGTATGGAACGTGCCTATATCAGTTCTGTTCAAATTCAGGGAGCTTACAAAATTATCTCTATAAGACTTAAATTGGACACATTCCATCAATAAGTGTTGTAGGTCCTCGACAACTCCACATTCCTCACAATTGGGTGAATCTATTTTCTTTATCATGAAGGAGTGCGTGTCCAGATCTGAGTCTACGAGCAGTAACAATCAGTTTTCTACTAAGAACATTATTCTTCTATAGTCTATACTAATATTATAAAGAGGTTAAAGAATCATGGCAGGCATTGTACAAACAAATTAAGATGTTTAGAGAAGTTGAAATTCTAATTCTTATATTCTTGGGCACCTAAATAGTATCTTCAGGCATTTACAATATTTTTAAAACCCCGCAATAAAAAAAAAGAATAGTTTAAGGGAATAGTTTAACGAAAAGCTCATTATTTCAGAACGCAACGGCCACTGGCAGTAACAGTGACACTGACAGCCGCCGTTTCGCAGTTCTCACTGAAATTGCATCGTTTTATGGGAAATAATATCATAAATAACGATTATTTTTTTCCACACACTTATCACATCACTTGTCTGCCAATTTTATAGATCCGTTAACGTCGCTTGTCACTTTCTTTTTTTTTATAAACACAAAATGGGCATCGAAATGAAACGAAACAGTGTTATTTTCATTTCGTAATATTTTAAATATGCGGGGTTTTAAAAATATGCTAAGTATATCAATCTACTCCTGGTAATGTATTCTACACATTGGAAAATATTTTAAGCCCTCAATTTTTTTTTTTCAATACAAATGAATGTATGGATCTCGCCATGATTCTTTGTTTGTATGTTTGTATGTAGGGGGCAATCTCCGGGTAATCTCCGTGTAAGAAAATCTTTTACCAATAGCAAGCTATGTTATCCCTAATAATATAGGCTATATTGCATCATAAAAAAAAATAGGGTTCCTTGAGAAAATGCTCGCGGACTAAGTCGCGGACATGGTGCTAGTAATATTTTTTTATTTAGTTAACGAGGTCACATAAACAAGGTCAATATAATAACATTTATAGATAAAATTGACAATAAATAATAGTAGTAAATAAATGTAATAAATAAATTGAAATAATAATAATAACAATAATGTAAGTAATTGATATTTTTTTTGTTAACTATACATCCTACGCAGTGGCGTGCCTAGGGGTCAAAGTTAGGGCAAGCCCAACTGATTGAAAAATAAAAACACGATAAATATTTAAGGGTAGCAATAACACGAGTGACTGTAAATTACAATTTTAAGTGTCAAAATTAATTAATTTGGGTTATATAATTACTAAGTGAGCGACTGACTGTAAGTGACGAAAAATCAACAGAATAGTATCTTACAAACATTAATTTGAGTTACTTAAAATACAAAATGAGCAGCTTCATAATATTTGAGCGACTTAATATTTGTTTGAGTGTCAACGTTACGTCCTGCATTTTTTTTGATGGTCACAGTTCTAACCTAACCTAACCCAAACGACTCACCATACCACCAGGGGTATGGCCTGTGGTACGGTGGGCCACAGGAAATCGATTCTATCTTAATATTGAAGTTGCCCTCTCTGTATTTCCAGTCGCTCACTTAGTAATGTAGTCGCTCGGATAAAATTTTAATATATGAAATGGATTTATCACAATCCACTTTTTGTAAGCTTGTTCTGGATTTTATTATTAATCAATATTCGTCGTTAGTTTAGTTAATTTTTCGCTTACTCAAATTCATACCGCTCAAGTTATTAATACAGTATGTCAACATCAGTCGCGAAGCTTTTTTTTAATCGCTCGTTTTATAATTCCCCAATATTTAATACCTATTTACCCGTCTGTGTGCTGTCGGACGTAAAGAATAGCACCATCCCATATCTTCCCGTGGGTGTCGTAAGAGGCGACTAAGGGACTTACCAGAGAATGGGCAGCAGCGTTCTCTGAGCCTTTATAACAACCATACTGCGATCTCCAATCCGCCTGCCAAGCGTGGCGATTATGGCAAAACCCCCCCTTGGGGAGGCCTATGTCCAGCAGTGGACGTTTCGGCTGAAATGATGACCTATTTAGACGTAAGTATTCTATTTTTGTGCTTTACTGTTATTTTTTATCGTCTCGCGTTATTGATAGCAAGCAAACCAGGCTTTTCGGCTTTAATAGAAAGCACGCCACTGATCCTACGTTAATATAGCATTTTTCTAAAACAGAGCTTCCTCTCTTCCGCCTTATTGCTGTGCCCGATCAGGGTCCATAATGATCCTAACCAAACACCTACCACCTAAGCATATTTGTACGAAAAGCAATAAAGATATTGAGTATCGAGTAAAAAAAAACTGTATGAATCAGTATAAAATATTTAATACGTCGATAAGACGTTATTTACCACGCTTATTGGAATGTAATATCAATTCTTTTGTTGTGTGTAAATAGTCTGTGTACACAATAGAGGATTATTGAATCAATGCAGATGAAACGTTTTTATCAGTACTAGTTACTGCTCGTGATTTCGTTCGCGTCGAAGTCAGGTATAACCATCCCTAAACATGTCAAGAAAACCTACCAAGGATCTATCTACATTAACGACTATAATGGACCGAACTTGGCGAGTGTAGGCAGGCCCAGGAGGCAATTCCTGCGATTGAAGTCCGCTTCACAAGGCAAGCCCTCCGGCTGTACAAACAAAAACTGCATATTATGTATGTATGTATATATTTATACTAGCTGACCCGACAGACGTTGTCCTGTCCCTATCTACCTACTTACCTGCCTATTTACCTATACCTACCCTACACCTACCCTACACCTACCCTACACCTACCCTACACCTACCCTACACCTATCCTATCTTTCGAGCTGGATCAAACTGCACACGGTGTACAAATTTAATTAAAATCGGTTCAGTAGTTTAGGAGTCCATCGCGGACAAACATCGTGACAGGAGATTTATATTATTAAGATAAGATATAGATATAGGTATAAGATATAGATATATAATTATGTATATGAGTTTACATCTTTTTAACTTTTTAATTATTACTTTTTGTTATGCACCCGCCATATTATCTCTTCATCACCCTTGGTTGACTGGTAGAGAATGCCTAAGGCATTAAGACCGCCTTTGTACCTTTGTGCATGAAGTATAAATAAATAAATATGGTCACGGCTGCCATAACCGGCCATGGGTCTTTCTATCTTTTTGTCATAGGAGTTAAAGTCAGCCTACTGGGGTAGACGAGACAGCAGCCCATGTGCTTCTGAACTGCCTGAGTTCGCTTCATACAGGAGTACTTCGGTAACCCAGGTAACCTACGGGAGATCGCCAGCGACGTCAAGGCGCTGCTGGCCTTTCTTGGGGAGCTCGAGTGGATCGAATGATTTACTTCCCACCTGTACGCAAAATACGCGCTGAGTCGTGGAATTGCGGATACCAGCCCGTTATACAATACCAACCAAAGCCTATAGGGATAACGTAGTATCCTATATTAGCGAAAGAGTTTTCAGAATCGATTGGTCCTGGTCAAGTTATGCCCGCCGCGGTCTGCCCTTGGATGGGTGACCATTCACTTCATACCAAGACACCTTTGTGTCTCGAAAAGCTTATGGATTATGGGTAGTCAGAAGCCAGAAAGTGTGACAGCCAGTCTCATCAAGGGGTATCGTGTTACCCAGTAACTGGGTTGTGGAGGTCAGGCAGTCAGTCGCTCCATGTAAAACACTGGTATTCAGCTGCATCTGGTTAGGTAGTCGACCCCAACATTATTGAAAAAGACTAGGCAGATGATGAATTGTGGAAATAAGCACGTTTAAACTCTTCAGCTTGTTAATATTAGGGCTCTTACACACGAGCGGCATGCCAACTTCAAACGACGACGGCTGCAGTTACCTGCCCTTGGCAACATGTCGCTCGTGTGCAAGAGCCCTTAGCATAGATTACATAAGAGAATGTGTGTGTGTGTGTGTGTGTGTGTGTGTGTGTGTGTGTGTGTTTGTATGGATGTGTTAACTCACTTGGGTGGCAGCTGGTCGGGTCTACTGCTCCACTCCCAGACCCAGTCATTGGAGTCATCCTGGAACATTACACGTGGCTCTTTAATAACATGACTGGTGTAAAAAAATTCACATGTTCTTTTTATTATTACGACCACAGATTGTAGATCTACCTACTTCGCGTGCCAAATTTCGTGCCTAGCTTACGTACAAAAATAGTAAGTAAAAAAATAAAGTAAACGTTCCCTTCCATCGGTAAATCATTTTGTGATTTATTTAATAAAAAACAATTATTTTTAATCTAATATCCTATTTATACTTATATTACGTTGAAACAAGACAATCGAATGGCCCATTGTGTTTACACAGATTGCCATGTTACAGAAAAGCAGAGAAAAATAAAAAATCTAATACCCTCAGTAATACCTGGTAATACCAAATTTAAGAAAAACAAAACATTGTGACGTCATAATAGGTAGTCAAAAAATGGCACGCTTGGTTTTCATACAGATCGTGATACTGGCGTTATCTAGGGTCTATCTATATCTGTGATTACGACTTTTATTTTGGACCTGGAAATGAATTTCGCAGGTCACCTTAGCGTATTGCGGTAGGATAACCCGCGACGGACTAGGGGTACCCGTCGTCCGGCCAAATAAGCCCGACTTAGCGGCGCAGTGTTCCACGCGCGCCACTCAAGAGTGGGTGCAGCCAGTATGGAAAACGCCGCACAAGGAGGTGGGACTCGCTGAGGCGGATCAAGGCCTGCCGGTGGAGCAATCTCTCAAACTTATGCGACTCCCGCACTCAGGCAGAGCCCCATAGGCATAGGTGGAAGGCCGTGGTGGTTTTTAGCTGGTATGAGTTCAGCATGCCTTTACATCACCACAACGATGGAAGAAGTCCATGAGAATTTACACAGCGCAACAAAGAAAAATAAAGGTAACCTTGCAAAAATCAATTCTATTTTTGCAATTTGCAACTCGGTATCTTTGTAACGTGGCACCACACGTTACAAAGATACCCGCGAATAGCACCACCCCATTTCTACCCGTGGGTGTCGTAGAAGGCGACAGAGGTATATTGACCAAAGGATGGACAGCAGACGATTGTAATGTATGAAGAAACCAAAAAGTGAAAAATAACTTTAAAACAGAACACATATGACTTCGGTTTCGGAAGTCGGTGGCTTGGCTGTTCTATTTGTTGTTTTGTATTGCCACCGACTTCCGGCGGTTGTTTTTTTTTTAGTAAAAATGCTTTTTTTATTTTTCGCTTTTTAGCTTCCTTTTTTTTACTTCCCAATCATCCAAATTAAGAAATAGCAACACAGTCAAAACTGAAAGTACGAGGTGAGAACATTACAACATCATCCATGTATATTTTTTTGCTTTCTGTCGATTTTTTCAAAAAGTGCTGAATCAATTTCGATAAAAAATTATATAGGACCACCCTTGAGACATACCCTATCCATCAAAAAAAGAATTTTCAAAGTAGCTTTACATTTGCCGGAGAAATCGCGTAACAAATATACAAAAAAAAAAAAACAGACGAATTGAGAACCTCCTTCTTTTTGAAGTCGGTTGAAAATAGTTATTCGGTTACCGTACATCCAGATACTGAGCTGAAAATTGCAGTAAACGTAAGATGGCGTACTCACTCTCCAGCAGTTGATGTAGACTCCTTTCAGCTCATCTTCAGTGGAAGGCTCTAGGTTCGGGCTGTTGGGCGGTGACTTGGGACTGAAATAGAACAAAAACACTTCATTAGTATTGTTACTTGAGTCGTGATTGGTCAGTGGTTAAGGACTCTGGGGGCCAAGTCTGCTATTTTTATAATTTCCTCATTCCAACACGATCCCATTGTCATTTTGCTAAAAGTTCGTAATCTACTAAAATCATAATGGTCGATCATTGACTGCACAATAACGTTCTAATCAAAGGAACTGTCAAAATTTTAGCAGATTACCGCCTAAGTCAGTCATTCAGTTGGCATTTTGTACGAGATTACCATTCTATATCATTTCTTTCAACGGCGTGTCAGTGGTTGACCATTGGAAAGTCATAATGACGCCATTATATTAGTAGATTACCAAACTTGTCAAAATCAACAATTATGAAATCAATGATAGACCATTCTGACACTATTGTAATAGCCGACTTGAGGCCCTGGGCGGATTTGATACAAAGTAGACGTATTTATTTCAATTAAACCATTTACAGGCACTTTTGAATTGTCAAGGAGTCGGTCAGTTAGTCAGAGAGTTGAAGCTAGTTGCTCGTTCCAAAACATAGGTAGATCTCTATGGAGAAGAACGAGCAAGGAACTCCACGGACACTTTTAAATCAAGTTTTTACAAAATACTGTTTACGTTATAACAATGTAGGTAAAGAGCAATACATTAAAAAAAACCGGACAAGTGCGAATCGGACTCGCTCACCTAGGGTTCCGTACAAATTTGTAGGTACAGTACGCAAAAGAGATAAGTATCCATGTCGTCGGGAATAGTTGAAGATTTCTTAGAAACCAATGGGGGCTTTTCAAATGAAATTTTATTAAATCATTGAACTGTTTATTCTCTATAAATTGTATTTTATTTTATTCATAAAAACCTATCGGTTTCTAAGTAAACTTCAACTGTTTCCGGCGACATGGATACTTATCTCCTTTGGTGACCGTACATATCCATACTAATATTATAAATGAGAAAGTAACTTTGTCTGTTACGCTTCCACGATGAAACGGCTGAACCGATTTTGATGAAATTTGATATGAAAATAGCTTGAACCCTGGGAAAGCACATAGGGTACTTTTTAATCCGGGACTTCGTCTGCTTCCGCGATAACCGACATTGTGATACTGGAGTCAGTTTTGCAGCGATTCGTTTCTGCCTGCTACTTTTGTAGCACAACATATTCAATTTTTAAGACAATACTTTAGCGTAGCACAATAGATTAGCACAGTAACATTATGCGAAATAAATTTATGCCAAAACAAATTAGGCTTCGAAAAATTATGCCCACATAAACTGTATGCCAAAAAATTAATACGGCAAAGTATTATTATGGCTAAACAAATTATGCCAAAACGGTAATGCCAGAGTATATTAGGTAAAAGAACATTATGTGAAAAAAGGGATCCCATACCATGACGGTTGACAGGACGGAATGGAAGAAGAAAACATGTTGTGCCGACATCAAGTAACATGGGACCAGTTGCTAAAAGTTCGTAATCTGCTAAATTCATAATGTTCGATCATTGATCGGTCGAATTGAAGCAATGACTGCACAATGACGTTCTAATGGTAGGTCACTGATCAAAGGAACTGTCAAAATTTTAGCAGAAAGTCGGTCATTCAGTTGTCATTTTGTACGAGATTACCATTCTATATCATTTCTTTCAATGGCGTGTCAGTGGTTGACCATTGGAAAGTCATAGTGACGCCATATTAATAGATTACCAAACTTGTCAAAATCAACAATTATGAAATCAATGATAGACCATTCTAACACTATTGTAATAGCAAACTTGAGGCCCTGAGTAGGAAGATGAAGAGTAATTGAAAAGAGTACTTCGGCATGTTTTCAAGTATCCAGCAAGCCGTTATCTTAATAACTATAATTGTTTTTAATAGTACGTCTTAATTGCAAGTAATTAATGAAATCTTGAGTGGCGTGTGAGTACTGTTTTAAGTGATATTACACGATTTTGAGTTCAACGCTGGTTTTGAAGGACATTGTACAATATCAATTTGTTTATATATATATTTCAGCCTGGATTTTCCCACTGCTGGGCAAAGGCCTCTCCACTCTCCTTCCAACTCTCTCTGTTAAGGGCTAATCAATTTGTTTACTTAGTTTCATTTGTGTTTACTTAATTGGTGTGTGAATCTTATATTAATACTACCCTTCAACTGCGACTCCGTCTGCTTAGATTTCAGAAACGAGTCCTAATTTATCCCAGAGGATTACAAAAAAAAAGACAAAAATTATACTAAGTCAAGTTAGATCAATATCTATATGTGTGCCAAATTTCAGCAAATTCCATTCAGTCGTTTAAGCGCGATTTAACGCTACTCTATTTTAAGACGCCGTTAAGGTTGCTCTCTCGAAAAAAGCTTGAAAGAAGCACGCAGATGAAGCAACTTTTCGTCGGTATTTACAGAGAAATTACATCTGAAAAAAATTGTTAGTAATCTAGATGATATGATACGAAATTTGGTTTAGCCACAATTTTTCTATCGGTATCACATAATAAGAAAAAAAATGTCAAATCACCTCCAAATCATTGAGATGAAACCATTTTACTCCTTAATTTCTTATCAAAAGAGTATAAAAATATCTACTGCTTTGCAATACAAAGGGAAATAATTTGGTTTTGTAACTTTTTACAAATAAATATTTTTATTACAATAAATTAAAAATGCGTCCGATTAAAGACTGCGTCTACATCACCCCCGCACTCGTCCACAAATTCAGTGCGGGCCAAATGCTCAATGTTATTGACATGATTGTATACAAGCCTTAAGTCAGGAGACTTAAGTCCACTGTCCACAGTCACATTGGCGGAATTAACGGCATCTTAAAATTGAGTAGCGTTTGCGTATTTGGCCATAAGACATTCTTGAGTCTCAGCATTTACAGAGTAAAGTTTATTTATCTCAGTCTAGCTGTATGCGTCGCTGCTCAAGTTACAAAACCTGAAAACTGGTCAAGTGTGAATCGGACACGCACACGGGTTCCGTGTACTACCGTACAATATTTTATGAATACAAATCAAAACGTTTCTAGTATAGGAATAGTATTATTAATATTTTATTTATGTTAATTGTTGTTATAGCGGGCATAGAGTAATACACAGTCAGTGAACATTTCAAGTTCTAACTATGACCATTAAAAAGAAACAGCTTTACATTAACGACTTGACTGGACTTCCCGCCCTGAAAGCTAATTTACTTAATTTTATGACGCGCCGATGAAGTTGTAGTGCAGTTGCAGTTAAGTTCATGTTTGAGTGATAAACGGTATTCTTCTAATCTTTGAACTGCGCGTAAACTGCGCGTGAACTACACGTCAACTGCACGACAACCAAACTTACTTTATGGTGTAGCCGCATGAGAGAAAAAATATCGATCGATTACATTTCAATGAATATGGCGTTATTATAATGTTAAAGTAATACCCCAGTACAGATTTTAGTGCTTTTTAACTGTCATTTTGAGACGTCAAAAGAATAGTAGAATACCGATCATGTTGCGTTCCGAAGCACGCACCAAAGACGCGCAACAGTAGAATGCCGTTACTGCGCTCGCGTGACGCTCGCGTGTCTGACAGCGGTAGAGAATACGAAAAGCGTTGTTTTGATCGAAACTTAACTGCAACAGCACTTCTTTAGTTACGTGAATTAGCCTACAGGGTAAATATTTGTGTGATGAACACTTGTGTTTGCATTGTGTCTGGGTGTAGTTTATCTATATACCTATATATTTAAAATGTATTTGTGTATGTATATCAGCTGTCTGACACCCATAGTACAGGATTTCCCTAGTTTGGGGTCAGATGGCCGTGTGTCAAATGTCCCCACGTATTATTATTATTAAAGATCTAACAAAAAATTGAAAGACACGTTTTAGTATAGGGACCGCCTTATAACTTACAAGCTTTTGCCCGCGACTTCGTTCGCGTGAATGTCGGTTATCGCGAATACAGACGAAGCTGCGGATTAAAAGTATAGCCTATGTCCTTCCCTAGGGTTCAAACTATCTACATAGCAAATTACATCAAAATCAGTTCAGCCGTTTCATTGTGAAAGCGTAACAGACAGGGTTACTTTCGCATTTATAATATTAAAGTAAGTAGGTATGGATTTAATTTAAATAATTTGTTGTTACAGCAGCCATGGTAATGTTATTTTAATATATATTAATATTATAAAGCTGAAGACTTTGTTTGTTTGTTTGGTTGAACGCGTTAATCTCAGGATCTACTGGATCGAATTTAAAAATTCTTTTTGTGTTGGATAGTCCATTTATCGGGGAAGGCTTTAGGCCCATGCGAAGCCGGGTCGGGTAGCTAGTGTTATTTAGAGAAGTGACCAGTGATGTAAATATGAACGAATAGTTGTAATTTTAATTAAATTGAATGTATTATATGTTTCGTGTTGTTAATGGAATTGTATTGATTAAAAAGAGTCTTGTCACTTGAATTTGAATAAATAATAATAATAATGCACACTCTGTGAATATTCTACCTGTTACGGCTTTAAGATACAGCTCAGTGAAAGACGAACAGACACACAAACAGCGAAGTTAGTAATAGGGTTCCCTTTTGGCACGCTTCTTGGGTACAGAACCCTACAAAGTAAAGCCGTTGAAATGCGTCTGGCGCCGGCTGCAGACCGCATGTTATATGATACAGCAATGGTGGGTATCTACTACCTATAGTCAATGACGTAATATAAATAGACGCGTCATACACGAACATTAGTGCACTTTAAAACGGCAGCAAAGGACAATGCCAGAAACTCTATAGAACTTTGCCCACTCAATAAAAGTCATGTACAATATGTAGCATCATTTATTGCTGATAACTACACATTAGTCTTAGTGACTGTAGAACTTGCGGTTTCCGTTTAAATAAATCTAAAAACAATAATGACATTGATTATAGGTTAAGTTGTATTTTAGGTAAAATGAGTTTGTATTTTGTGGGTAGGTATTTCGTAATCCGCAAGTTCTAAAGAAAAACAATTTAGTATAGAAAGGTTCTATATTCATTACAATTATTTTTATTAATTTACTTTTTCTGTACATGTGTCACTTTTTATGTACAAGGGTGGGGCAGGATCTGGCATTGTCATTTATATCTACATACCAGTAGGCATATACAATTATACAGTGCAAAGAAAAGGATATAAGCATACAGCGTACACCTGTTAGAAAAAGATACAACATATAAATTTTGTTACGTCAGTTATGTGTGAATTACGAGCGATACTGACGTATAGCCGCGACACTGGGTGGTACGTGACTAAGTGAAACCCCGGCAATTGCCTTGCTTTAATATTGCCATTATTGAGCGCGGGTAACGCATCTAAGTGTATTATATCACTGCCTATAGTACTGTAATTGACTGGTATAGCCATCCGACCCTATTTAGTTAGGTTATACCTAGGGTTGCCAACCCTACTATATTATATAGTATCCTATTATATTACAAGCCTGACTACTATATTTTTGAAAAAAGGATATAGTAGGCAAAACTACTATTATTTTAAAGGCATCAAACTAAGCAATAATATTCGTTTCAAAATGTGTAAGTAGGTATATTTTCTGTAATGCCGGCACTTCACATGGCGTATTTGTACAAATGTTCGCCTTACTTGGACAATACAAAATGTACCCTATGCCTATTGAAATAAAGTCGATTTTGTATTATCCAAGTACGGCGAATATTTGCACAAATACGCCATGTGAAGTGCCGGCATAATGAATAACAAATGGCAATAGCTATGACACATTCCATAAAATAAAAAATATCAATAAGTAATGAAAATAGCAAAAAATATTATTTTAATAAATAAAGTAAGTATCAATTTTGGGACCTAATATATTTTTTTCATTTTTTCGTTATCTACTATATTTTTATGGATAATATTTTTTTTTGACCGACAACGAGTTGGCAACCCTAGTTATACCTTACGTGACCATACGTCCCGCTTCGGGCGGGATCGTCCCACTTTTAGGATCTCTGTCCCGCTGTCTCCAGTTAGAGGAAAAATGTCCCGCTTTGTCTAGAATGCTAATAATGATAGAATTTTGGTGATTATGAATTATTTTAACTTAACACATTTTTTGTTTCGCGACAAATACAAAACAAGACAGTAGAAGTCATATCACTACTTCACTATACTCTGTTCACAATAAGATTAGACATTTACAAAAACCTTTTTTACAATCCGTTCAACCGATTTTGACTCATATTGCGTTGGTAGCATGACAAATGGCAACTGCAGTAAACAGTTGTTATTGTAACCACTTTTTTGCCTCTAATGTCATCCTTAAGCCTACGGAATAGAAGTCAAAATCGGTTGAAGGGACTGTAAAAAAGGTTTGTGTTTATGTCTAATCTTATTGTGAACAGGGTACAGGTCTTAGTTACTCTTGTAATCTAGCCTACTTATGAATCCTGTTCTTCGTCTATGAAATATTATTTTTACATAATATTTCCATAGAAGGCGTCCCGCTCGGACGAAAAAAATAAATGGTCACACGATAGTTATACCTAAACTAGCATCTTGCCCCGGTTTCGCACGAGAGCCACTAATAAATTATAACCTTCAAACAATCAAATCAAAAATATGTATTTGGTAGAATATGGTACTAAGGTGTTACAGTAATTTTATTTCAGCATATCCTGCCATAAGATGGCGTGCATGTCTGTGCACTCAGCGATGTCAATTATTAGTCTAACTTACAAATTATAGATTCTATTGACTTGTCTTTTGAATAGGGTATTACACCCATTTTTGAAAAGTGTCTCAATGAAATTCTGTAGTGCTAATATGCCAACAAAAATAAACACTACATTTTTATTCAATCGATAAGTGCCATAAGAATGCATCTAAATTTTAAATTTTCAAATTTCGCGCGTAGTTTGACGAAAACGCCTCTTACTGGACGCCATATTGCTCAGCATAAATGACGTCAGTTCGTTTTATGAGCTCATATTAAATATGATAATTGTATATCATTTAAAAATAATTAAAAGCATACTAAAATATTTTGTAATAGGAGTAATAATGAAAAAATTACGTTGGTTACGAAAATAATAAAAGTACAAAGCCTTTATTACGCCAATCGGTTGACTGACAATTGTCAATTTTTTGTTTACACAGCCATACGGCGTAATAACATGGCCGCTACTATTTCACGGTGTTTTATAACAGATTAAAAATAGTGAAAACTTTGAATTGAATTTAAAAATTTGTTTTGTTATTTTATGAACTAAAACTTACATTTTCCGACTTCTTTATGCCTAATCTGTCTCAATAACATATTTATAGATGTTTTCTCGTATAGAGTAAAATACCCTATTGTACAAGATGTCACTCCATTCTGTAATATAGGCTCTGTCAGTCAACCGATTGGCGTAATATAGGCTTCGTACTGTTATTATTTTCGTAACCAACGTAATTTTTTTCACTATTACATCTATTACAAAATATCTTTTAATTATTTTTAAATGATATACAATTATCATATTTAATATGAGCTCATTTGATACAAAACGAACTGACGTCATTTACGCTGCGCAATATGGCGTCCAGTAAGAGGCGTTTTCGTCAAAGTACGCGCGAAATTTAAAAAAATAAAATTTAGATGCATTTTTATGGCACTTATCGATTGAATAAAAATTTTGTGGTTTTTTTTGGTGGCATATTAGCACTACAGAATTTCATTGAGACACTTTTCAAAAATGGGTGTAATACCCTATTATGTAGTGCTGGTCCGCCGAATAACTAAGGTCACCGACATAGCTCACAGAATATGCAAGTTGAAGTGGCAGTGGGCAGGCCACATCGCTCGAAGAACCGATAACCGATGGGGAAGAAAGGTTCTTTCCTGGCGACCACGAACCGTTTGCCGCAGCGTTGGTAGGCCCACCAGATGGACCGACGACATCGACAAGATCGCGGGGAACCGGTGGATGCAAGAGTTGTGGCGTTCTATAGGGGAGGTCTTTGTTCAACAGTGGACGTCTTTCGGCTGATGATGTAGACATTCATAAAAAGTTCGAAAGAAGAAACGTCAAATTTGACTTCTTAGATTGTCAGGAATATAGACTTTTTTTTTATCATTTGATAGGCATACGTTTGACCACTATCTCACCTGATGGGAAGCGATGATGCGGTCTAAGATGGAGCACGCTTGCCTAGAAGTAACCTATTCACTCTTGACTTAAAGACTCCCGGATTGTAGCTATCAGGAAACACAGACTCAGGCAGGGAATTTCCACTCCTTAGCAGTGCGCACAATGAATGTGTTCCCAAAACGTTTTGTGCGTGTGGGTGGGATGTCCACCATGTACCGGTGGCGCATCGCCGTACGTCTTGTGGTCCGATGATGGAACGGGCTCGGCGGAATTAAATTATGCAATTTATTGAAGCTAACAAGTATCGATTGAAAGCAAAGTTAATTACTATTGTGTGCAGTAAGAAGCCGTAATGAGGTCGCAGTGTAGCTTGTGAAACCGCTGACGTTTACTAAATACTTAGGTGGACTCCTCGTATGCGTGTTGGTATGCAAGCAATGGTGAAGCAGAATTACAACAGCACCTTTTTAGGGTTCTTTATCCAAAGTGTAAAAACGGGACCTTATTACTAAGACTCCACTGTCCGTCTGTCTGTATCTCATGAACCATGATAGCTAGACAGTTGAAATTTTCACAGATCATGTATTTCTGTTGCCGCTTTAACAACAAATAAAGAATGAAATAAATACGATTTGTAGTATGTAGTAGACGTTTGTAGTATGGAAGGCCCCTTAGGGGCTGTCTCCACGAGCGAGAGAATCGCTGCGATATTATCGTCGTGCCACGTATTTCTATACACTCTCTTAGAACGTGTCTACACACGGCGATGTTATCGCGGCGATGCGACGAGTGGCTGAGTCCGAGCGAAAAGTCATCGTATCGCCGTCTATTAAGACCGAGATTACCCGACGATAGAAGCGCGGAATCGTCGCGATTCACTCGCTCGTGGAGACGGCCCCTTAAGGGCTTTCATACTACAAACGTGATTTTCCCCCGACCGCACAAGTTTTTTTCTGTAAAAGGATGACAAAAGACTGATCTATAAAAAAAAGACAACGGACTTCAAAAACTACAAAGTGAAAAGAAAATATCTGTAACGCGAACGCATTATGTTCTTAGAACGCAGCCAAACTCTTTGACGTGTCGGAGTTTGACAGGAGATTAGCAATAAGAAAATACGATGGCTGAAGTGGTTTTGGATCGTATATTTATTAAATAAGTATACGATTGATAAAAACTTTTTACAAAAAAGAGAACCGCCTTCAAAAACCAAAACGTGATAGATAACTTTACCAGACCAATAGATCGATCGTCGATCGACGGCATCGATCGATGGTAGAATTTATTAGTCGACGTCGATCGAGCTGCTTGATTATTATTACTGATGGATTATAGCCGGGGTTATTCGATCAACGTCAACCGATGCCATCGACCGGCAATCGATCGATTAGTTAGTCGAACGGTATCCGTCGATCAGCCAAAGCTACCACACCAATTGATCAACGTCGATCGATGTCGACCGACGGCATCGATCGGTGGGGAGGAAAGCGGCTCGCTAGGCGCGGCCGGGCACTCTTTTTTGGACCGTACAACGGAACACTGAACTTTTAAGCTCCATTATTCGGACTGAGTATTTTTACTTGTTTGTTAAATCTGACGGTTGATTTATATAATCAGATTGTATCTTCTTTTCACTTCTCTAAAAGGTTTTGTTTTTACTAAAACATTTGCTGAGAGTTAACCGAATAGAATGATTTATTTGCCCAGTAATTGTTAAAGTGTATAACTTTTAAAATATCTCTATCTATGCGTTAATAAATTGATGATTGTGTATTAATATTGTATTATTTCTAATAACAGTTAATTACAGGGTTCAGCGTGCTGTGCTGGTGCTGCTGCTGTGGCTGCAGAAAACCTCAAACGGCGAAAGTATAGTGACCTTGAGCTTTATTTTCAACCAACTTGAGGTTGAAACCTTCGGGTCATGGGGCCCGAGTGGTATCTCCTTTTTAAGTAAAAACATCCAAAAGGTTGGTTGACACTTTCCGTGATCCAAGAGCTGGTTTTACTTTGGTCAGAGGTGAGGTCCAACGTGACAATGCCGCCAGTCTCATGAACACATTTCTAGATGACGGCGATGCGAAGGAATTTTTGATGCCTTTTTGTATTAGTTTTTTTGTTTCTTTTTTATTATGCATGCATGTAAATCCATATCCACACGTCTTTACATCTTCTTTACATAGTATAAAACAAAATCGTTTCCCGCCGTCTGTCCTTCTGTTTTAAACTGCGCAACGGATGTTAATGCAGTTTTCATCAATAGATAGATTGATTCAAGAGGAAGGTTTATACGTATAGTTTGATGCCGTGGGACCAGGGCCTCAAGTCTGCTATTGCAATAGTATCGTAATGGTCTATCATTGATTTCATAATTGTTGATTTTGACAAGTTTGGTAATCTACTAGTATAATGGCGTCATTATGACTTTCCAATGGTCAACCACTGACACGCCATTGAAAGAAATGATATAGAATGGTAATCTTTTACAAAATTACAACTGAATGACTGACTTAAGCGGTAATCTGCTAAAATTTTGACAGTTCCTTTGATCAGTGACCTACCATTAACACGTCATTGTGCAGTCAATGATCGACCATTATGAATTTAGCAGATTACGAAGTTTTAGCAAAATGAAAATGGAATCGTGTTGGAATGACGAAATTATAAAAATAGCAGACTTGGCCCCCAGGCGGGTCGCTAGTCCATTCCATATTCCATATATTCCATTTAATATTATAAATGCGAAAGTAGCTCTGTCTGTTTTGCGGCGTTTTCACGACGAAACCTTGCTGATTTAGATGAAATTTGGCGTCAAGATAGCTTAAACCCTGGGGAAGGACATAGGCTACTTTTGAATCCTCGCCTTCGTCTGCATCCGCGATAACCGACATTCACACGAACGAAGTCGCGGGCTCAAGCTAGATTTGTTTATTTTACTGCGAATGTAATAAAAAAGGTGTTATATACATTTAAGTGAATCTCGTGTGATAGGTCTAGAGACGCGGGAAGTCGCGGACCAAATCTATTTTAAGTTGATAACTGGTTCGACCGGATTGTATCTTGGTAGACGCAACATGTACGATTATATAACACTAGGAATATAGGATGCAAGTTGTTGATGCTTGTAAACATATTCGCAAAGAGGAGGTTTTAGTACGTGATCGAAACGAGGGGGTAGCATTATTCTATTTCCATTAGCTTTTAAGGCCGTGTGTCGCGAATAGCACCACCCCATATCAACCCGTGGGTGTCGTAGAAGGCGACAGAGGGATATTGACCAGAGGATGGGCAGCAGCGTCCTTCTGAGTACCATAAGGGTGTTACCAGACTAATCGATCGACCGTCGATCGACGGTATAATGGATGAGTCGACGTCGATCGATAGTTTCTACCAGACCAATCGATCGGTCGTCGATCGACGGCATTGATCGATGGTAGAATGGATTAGTCGACGTCGATCGAGCTGCTTGATTATTATTATTGCAATGTATTATAGCCGGAGTTAATCGATCAATGTCGACCGATGCCATCGACTGGCAATCGATCGATTAGTTAGTCGACCGGTATCCGTCGATTAGCCAAAGCTACCACACCAATCGATCAACGTCGATCAATGTCGACCGATGGCATCGATCGATGATCGATCGATTGGTGTAGTAACACCCTAACACCAACTGCGATCGCTCGGCCAAGCACGGTGCTTACGGCTCCCCCGGTCTCCCCCCCCCCAATACCCAGCAGTGGGCGTCTAAAGGTTGACATGATGATGCTTAGCTTTTGCCCACGATTCCATCCGCATAGAAGTTAAATAAATCTGTTTTTCTATCTTTCATCAAATGTCTGTCATTCATGACACTCCATCACCGAGTGTATGACACTTGTAACAATCCATCATCGAGTATCTGACATTTTCGACACGCCACTTGTGACACTCCATCTGCGAGTGTCTGACACTTGTGACACTTCATCGTCGAGTGTCTGACACTTGTAACACTTTAAATTCGAGTGTCTGACACTTGCGACACTCCCTCTTCCCATTGAAAATACCCGAATTTACAAAGTATGTTACGATGACGGGTCTGTTACCTACCTGCCTTTGACGCTAGATGCGCGGGAGTGCCTCACGGAGGAGTCCCGGCTTTCCCTCTGGGCCTCGCGTAATAGTCTGATGTACTCGTTCTCAACAGCGGCAAGACCACCGCCGGAGTTGAGTTCCACCCAAGATTCTGGAACAAGAAGAGGGGAAATACATTATTTTTTGATCAGAAAGAGGGGGTTTTCGTAATTGCCAGGACGGCAAAAAAAAACAGAAAAAAAAAGAAATTATAAAGTTATTATTTATTTATTTATTAATATTAGAATCTCCTCGAATATTGAAAAAGATTAATATTATGACAGTGCCTTGTCAATTGATTTGTGTAAATATTACGTATTAGGCTTGGCTGTTCTATTTGTTGTTTTGTATTGCCACCGACTTCCGAAACTAAAGTCGTGTGTGTTCTGTGCTAAAGTTATTTTTCACTATTTGGTTTTTGGAGGCGGTTGTCTTTTTTGTATAAAAGCTTTTTATTTTCCGCTTTTTTGTACCTCGCTCTCATTCGAATAAATTAAGAAACGGCAACACAGTTAAAACAGAGATTGAAAGTACTCCAAAGATTGAAGAAACTAAAACGTCGTCTACGTATTTTATTGGTTTTTTGTTGATTTTTCAAAAATTGCTGAAACAATTTTGATACAATTTATATAGGACCACCCCTGAGATATACCCAATCCATTTTTTTTTCTTAATTTTTTTATAGAGTTATTTAATCTTAGAAGACTATGCCAGCCTCATCGTGATACCCTATCCATAAAAAAAGTATGTTCAAAATCGGTTTACATTTGGGAGAACCTCCGTCTTTTTGAAGTCCATCTACAAACGCACAACAGGATGCAATGATATAAAAAAAATACAAAAACAAATCGCGTGATACCATTTACCATTGTATTGTTGGAGCGGATGTTACCGACATGCTTATCATTAATTATAATTGTGCCGGCTGTGGTCACGTCAGATTGTGATCTCTCACTCGGAAAATTACATAATAAAAAAGTTTTCGCACCTGCATTTATATAAACACATCAAAAAAAGTTTGCGATTACTTTGAAAAATGGAAATCGTTTTTGTTACGGTAGATTATAATATGATTTCTTATTCCTTATTTAAAAATATAGATTAAGAATATAAAACAAAACAGTTCAATTGTTTTTCCATATAAAAAGGCATTCAGTCCTAGCTTACGCTCATTCAGAAATTATCTGATTTAGGATTTAAAATACTTTTTCGCGTAAAGTTGTGATCGAAAAAGTGCCAAGAGGATTATCATAATTTGAGGGAAAAAGGATACATTACGAGAGAAATAGCACGCAGAGTTGCTATATCCCAATTCTGTGTCGTGATCACGTTGCAGAGGTACCACGGGATGGGTAATTTAGCTGACCGACACCGCAGTGGCCGCCGAACTGTTTTGACTACGGAGACCCTGCTAGCCTCGGAAAGCACGTAAAGCCGTTACTCCCGATCTCTAAGATCTTTGACAGCCGTTATGGGTAGTCAGAAGCCACCTATGTATCATAATAAAGCTAGTTTACATCCGTACCACGTCACACACGAAGGTCCAGTTGAAAACCAGCGTCAGGCACAAGTGGTCTGGCATTTATGCTGAACTGGACCTGTTTGGCGCAGAACATACGTGTGTACGTGGTTCGCAAACCTAAAGGTGCGTACGGATTAGAGGCAGCCTTGCCCGAGGCACGCACGGCTCGCCCTGTTGCCTCAAGTGCGTACGCGCCTCAACCCGAGGCGTGCCTCGCGCGAGGCTGTCGCGGCGGCGCGAGCCATCCAGTGGTCGGTTTTTTGACTACGACAGACGCAGAAGTAAATCAGCTGTAAAGACGATCCGGCGCCATTTTGAATGTCGCGCCGTCGTGGTTCGACCCGAGGCAAGTTGCCTCGGCCTGCTGCCTCGTGTTGTTTTAATTTAGTACCGAGGCAGCCCGCACACGAGCCGTGCGTGGCGAGGCCGCCTCTAGTCCGTACGCACCTTAAGAACTACGTACACACTATGTTTTTTTGGTTCCAGTACATGCAACGGTTACGTTTCACTAGTGAGTGCCCGGCTTTATGTCCACGCATCGTTCCACGTTGACGGCGTCGTGACGTGGAGATGTGGACAGGCCCTAATATCTGGAAGGTCCGATTACAATATGTAATTCCTTCACTTAAAGAAAGCTACACTTTTGCAGTCTCATAGACATGGACGAAGACTAAGGGCAGAAGGTAAGGTATAGTGCGTGCCACGTAAGATGAGACTTGACACAGACTTGAATTGACTTCAATTCAAGTCTGTGTCAAGTCTCATCTTTTGACTTGCGCAGTACTGGATTTAAAGGTAAGATACCTTTAAATCGAGTACTGCGCAAGTCAAATCAAGTCTGTGTCAAGTCTCATCTTTTGACTTGTGCAGTACTGGATTTAAAGGTAAGATACCTTTAAATCGAGTACTGCGCAAGTCAAATCAGGTCTGTGTCAAGTCACATCTTTCGTGGCACGCACTATAAGTAATAAAAGCTTTTTTAAAAAAAAGAAAACTGCCTTCAAAAACTAAAAATTGATAAATAACTTTATTTTCGGAAGTCGGTGGCGGTGCCTTTGTGTTTGTGGTTTTGTATTGCCATATGGGACCATTTCGGAATAAACTCTTTACGAACAAAAAAAGAATTTTGCAAATCCATCTTTAAAAGACAGAGTTATGCCCGAACGAGTATAAAAAAAAATAATACAAACATTCGAATTGATAAACCTCCTCCTTTTTGAAGTCGGTTAAAAACCATACATTGTCAGTCTTAGGTACCCACGTTTGTGACACGTCCAACAATCATGACGTGATCCTATCAAAGTCTACATACTATCACAGGTCACGGTATGTCAAGTCAGAGAAAGTCATATTGCACCATTGTCATACAGTCATTATCATTTGATCTTTGAACTGGAGGATTGGATTACCTACTGTCTAACTAGATGCAGCTCAATACCAGTTTTTTTCTGACTAGCGAGGTTTATGGTTTTAGCAGTCTATGGGCGGGTTGCTTCAACTAACCATTACTGACCGGTAATAGTCAAAAATGGCGCTAACTATCGTCAAATAAAAAAAAATGGGTTGTTTTACAAAATCATACGTCAAAAAGTTACTATTACCATTAAATTACGAATACATTACAAGGTAAAACTATACTTAACCATATATCACCTGTTAGCAAATTTAATAGCGATTCCAATGATATAACTGGAAACGAGCTAACTAACGTAATTTCGGAGATATCGTCGTTTTAATCAGACGCGTCGGAACAGCATGCGGCCACCCCGTAAGGCCCCACAGACGCGCGCTTGCGCGGTTTTTAACCGCCAACAGATCAAGGGATAACCGACCAGTCATCGTAATTTTGAGTTGTCAAACAGCTAGGTACTTTAAACATCAAAATATTATGGAATCTCTTTTTGAATAACTTTAACTGACGGATTTTTATGTCATGAAACAACCCGTTACATTTAACGTACGTTAAACATCGCACGTCATAGTAACTTTTTAACCGTCCGTATGTAACGTTAACCGACTGTTTGAAACAACCCGCCCTGTGTAATGCATACATGAGACTGCTAAAACCATAAACCTCTAATAATAATGTTCTGTGTTAAAAAGTTAATCGTGGCTAAGTTAAAGCTGTACATATCGATCGGTCAAAGGTTAAGTTACACTAGCCGCGGTCGGTCTGTGGATGGGTGACCATCCCTTTCATACCGAGTTCCCACCGTCCCTCGGAAAGCACGTAAAGCCGTTGGTCCCGGCTGTCATTTGTAGATCTTTGGCAGTCGTTATGGGTAGTCAGAAGCCAGAAAGTCTGACATCCAGTCTTACCAAGGGGTATCGTGTTACCCAGTAACTGGGTTGTGGAGGTCAGATAGGTAGTCGCTCCATGTAAAACACTGGTATTCAGCTGGATCTGGTTAGACTGGAAGCTGACCCCAACATATTTAGGATAGGCAGTTGATGTTAAAAAGTTATTTATTACTTTTTTTCTTATTACATCGAAGAAACTTAAAACATCATATAATAATATGTATAACTTTTTGCTTTCTGTCAATTTTTCAAAAATTGCTATACCAATTTCATTAAGATTGATATGTGAAAAACCCTGAGGCATACCCTATCCATAAAAAAAAGAATTTTCAAAATCGCTTTACATAATCAACAAACAAAAAATCGACTTGCGCACCTCCTAAATTTTTTTGAAGTCCATATTAACAAAAAAAAATTTCGCCACGATATCTATTCTCGCCAGACATATAGATTAACCCTGACTTTGAAGGGTTCAATGCACTTCATTATCACAAACGAGTCCGCAACATATCATTGAGATAACTGTGTTAACAACTTTTTCTTAAAGAGTATATTGCACAAGGATTCGTCAAAAAATGAGACACTAAACCGAAAACAATAATGTTTTTGTTTTCAATTCAAACTATTTATTTCAGATAAAATA
This sequence comes from Charanyca ferruginea, assembly GCA_947361185.1. Lineage (NCBI taxonomy): Eukaryota > Metazoa > Arthropoda > Insecta > Lepidoptera > Noctuidae > Charanyca > Charanyca ferruginea. The sequence goes on along the minus strand of OX376081.1, from coordinate 1,798,991 downwards.
TACATAAGTCAAATATATAAATTATCCATAATTGGGTGAATTCATTAATTAATAAATAATAATCATAAAACATACAATAATAATAATAATACACGCACACATACACTGACGGTCCCTTCTTTCCGCAATGACTTGCAAGACTTGCAATGGCTTGTTTTGACTCTTATCTCGGATTTTCCTCAATGCCATTTCATCATCATATCAACCTTTAGACGCCCACTGCTGGGCATAGGTCACTCCAAAGGAAGGTTCAGCCGTAATCGCCATGCTTGGCCGATGCATGTTGGTGTTATGGTACTCAGAAGGACGCTGCTGCCCATGTTCTGCTCAGTATCTCTCTGTCGTCTTCTACGACACCCACGGGTAGAAATGGGGTGGTGCTATTCGCGACCGGCACCATCCGGCTAAATGTCATTTGTAAGAATGAAAAATATTGATTGTGCACAAACAATGAATAAACCTTTTGATGACCGCTACAGTCATGTATATATATATACTAGCGGGCCTGGCAGACGTTGTCCCGCCCTTAAAATAAAAAAGTCCAAGAACTCGACTGCAGCGCCACCTACCGGGTCCAATTGTTAATCTAAACCATTCTCGAATCCACTTGAACACACAAATAAATTCAGCAAAATCGATCCAGCCGTTTAGGAGGAGTTCACTTTCATACACACGCACAGAAGATTGTTATATATAAGATGACAACGCTATGTCTACGGAAGAATAGACATACTGACAGCAAGAGTAGACAAGTCAGTAGATACAGTTTGTCTATTCTTCTTGTCAGTATGTCTATTCTTCCGTAGACATAGCGTGGTCATGCTGCGCGTGCAGCACGACACGGTCATCATGACTACATGACAAACTTCTAAACGTACTTAATTACATACAGTATGTAACTTAGCTAGGCACCGAGGGAATCAGAAGGTGACCAGTGGCGGATTTGCTGTCTTGACCGCCCTAGGCCCCAGGCCATGTATTAAGTACCAGCCGCCCCTTTTTCAGGACCCATCCTATGGACTGACAAAATGAATTTACTTTATTGCCAATTTTAGTGATGTATGATGAAATTTTATGTAGTATATAATATGATGCAGTGCAGTGCGGCCCGCCCACAGGCGAATGCTACACGCTCGATATTTATCGTGATATTTGGATCGCGATCCAGGATCGTGATATTTATCGAGTGTGTAGTATAACGTATCACGGATCGTGATATGGATCGCCTTATACTACGCGCTCGATAAATATAGTGATCCGGATCGCGATCCAAATTTCACGATAAATATCGAGCGTTTAGCATTCGCCATTGATATAAGATTTAGATGTCTATGGGCACGCCATAATATGCGCGGCCCTTTAGAATATGTAGGTACTTTGAGTTATTTCTGTGTTAACATCAGTGAGTTTATTGTCACGATTGGCCGCCCCAAATATCTGGCCGCCCTAGGCCCAGGCCTACTGGGCCTTTGGGCAAATCCGCCACTGAAGGTGACTACCAATATTAAAAAAGGACTAAAAAAAAAGGAAAAATAATTATGGTATTTGTCCGTGCCTGGTTGTGAACCCCCAACCACCTCGTGCACCTTTGTGTCATCACGACAATGGCGCCGATTCCCTTGTTCACAAACTAAACTAAAATTAGACAATTGTCATCTCTTACTGCCAGGCAGCTGAAGAAAAGGACGGCGACAGACAAGGACTAAGTTACAGATGTCAAATTAGTTTTTCCTAAAATTTCGCCGTAATTTTAATCAATACGTTCTGAAATGACAACTATAATTGTAAGTTAAACTTAAATTGACAGCTCTTATTAATATCTGTCTTTTTCGTATTTTATTGGAGAGAAAGAGATATAAATAGCTTAAAATAAGTTTAGTTGTGCACAACAGAATTGGCACAAATCTATACTAAAGTAATAATATTTATTTCGCATTTTCCAAAAACTTGCAAAATTCAATCTGACTCATGAGTAAATGCAGACTAAAATACATTTCTTTGTGTATTAGTTCACTGACCTCCATTAGAGTCTGTACGCGAACATTTATAGCAACTCTTTTGAAGATATACCTCCTACGTATAGCTAACAATAAAGTTAGATCTAGCATTGTTTCTAAATTCACTATGAGAGGTACTCTTTGTTACATTTTGCGATCAATGTCTCTGTTTCGTTGTCAGGTCGTTTACAAAGACATCGGACAAAAGAGGTTATATTTGTGAGGCTGAAAATTTTCATACAAAGAGCGATAACGTTTTACTCCCCGTAATCTAAGGCTCTGACAAGAGTGTCACGAAGAAGAAGAAGAAGACATCTGGTAAGCAAACGTCAACTGCATACAATTTGATTTTCCCGTTGGCGTAACGCTAACAGAAAGGGATTTTGTCAACAGGTCCAGGTGAATTGCGGCCAAATGCAAGCCCATTAGAACATTAAAAAAATAGTTTTCACAAAATCCTGGTTACATTATTCTTGTTGCTTGTATAATGATGTAGGTATAGACTATTATAAAACAATTAAGATAACTCTAAGCCACGGCAGTTAATCAAAGTTGCTACTCATGCACGAGGGTTGGGTTCGCAATCGGGCACTTGAAAGTATCAATATTATTGCTTCTACCTACTTCATATAAAAATACTAAGGACACGACTAGGGTTGCCAACTTTTTTTGCAAGAAAAACAGTATATTCAGGTTGGATAAAAAAATCAACAGTACTTCAATAAAATAAAAGTATGTATATAGTAGGTAAGTGTATAAGTATATATTTATAAAATAAAGTACTTTATTTTTTTCATGTTTTAAAAACATATTTCTCGGTGTTTCGCGCTGAATTTAGTGTCATTTCTGAAGGCTTCATGAGGAGCTCATTTTTTGTTAAATTTATGGAAGATCTATTTCTGTCGGCCCGCTACTTTGCATTCATGACAGAAAAAAACTCTTTCTGTGGCGGGAACAGAAAGTAGTAACAATTTTGTAATATTTTAAATTCTTCTGAAGTGTTTACTATCAATTAATGTTTCAACTTTTCGCCAGTACTAATTTGAATACATTTTTTGTCTTCTTCTGATACTCTTTCATAAATTACTTTGAACTATTCTAATTCTGAATTAAATCATCCATGCCAATACAATAGTAGGTAATTTAAATTTAAATGACCTACAATTTTTTCAAAATGCGTTTTCGTTCTGAAACGAGGGAGGCCTGCACTGCATGCACTAAAAAACAGTATTTTTTATACTGTTTTTTTGTCCGAAAGTAAAAAGTATAATTTAGTGAAAAAGAGTATAATACTGTTTTTAACAGTATGGTTGGCAACCCTAGACACGACCCGGCATCGCACAGGTTCAATGTGTAGATACATAATGTGGTGTCACACAGAACAGTATCAAACTATACGTTTATACCATCCTCTTCATCCTCTTGAATCACTCTATCTATTGATGAAACTGCATTAAAATCCGTTACGAAATCTTTATATTAAAATACTAGCGATCCGCCCCGACTCCGCACGGGTGCAATTAAGATCAGGTGAGTCGCAACCAAACAAGTCTTTAAGACTATTAAACAAAAAAAGAAAACCGCCTTCAAAAACTAAAAAGTGATAAATAACTAGCATAAAACACACATTACTTTACTTTCGGAAGTCGGTGGCGGTGGCTTTGTGTTTGTTGTTTTGTATTGCCACCGACTTCCGAAAGTAAAGTAAGTGTGTTCTGTGCTAAAGTTATTTATCACTTTTTAGTTTTCGAAAGCGGTTGAAACTTTTTATTTTTCGTTTTTTAGTGTTCCCTTAACATCCAAATCCATTAAGAAACGGCGACAGATTTAAAAGAGATTGTAAGTCCTCTAAAGATTGAAGAAACTAAAACGTCATTCAAGTATTTTTTTGGGATTTAGGTGATTTTCTCAAAAAGGGCTGGATCAATTTTGATAAAATTTATATGGGACCATTTCGGAATAAACCCCATTCAAACAAAACAAGAATTTTGCAAATCAGTCTATATAATATATAGACTGATTAACAACACACAAAACACGCACGCAACGCACAAAATAGATCCAGCCCTTTTTGAGAAATCACCAAAATCCAAAAAAAAAATACTTGGATGACGTTTTAGTTTCTGACAGAGTTTTGCCCGAACATACATAAAAAAAAAAATAATAATAATAATAATAATGTAATAATATGTGGGGACATTTCACACACGGCCATCTGACCCCAAACTAGGGAGACCCTGTACTATGGGTGTCAGACAGCTGATATACATACACAAATATATTTGAAATACATACATATATAGATAAACAACACCCAGACACAAGGCAAACACAAGTGCTCATCACACAAATATTTACCCTGGGCGGGAATCGAACCCGCAACACGCTGCGCAGCAGTCGATCGCTCAGCCACTGCGCCAACCAACCAATATAAACATCGGAATTGATAACCTCCTCCTTTTTGAAGTCTGAGTTGGGGGTGGTGGGTGTGGGTGGACTTTTATCAATTTTGCACGATATTTTACACCACAAGCAATATATTTTGTTTGACAGATTTGGTTGTCAATCGCTCATTTGAACGTTCCGTTTTCGCTTTTTTTGTGTTGTGATGTGATTTGAGGTTAGTAACTTATTTTATTAATTTCTCGAAAACTGCGCATTTTCTTTTAATGATAATGGTAGCGTTATAATCGGTGACCCAACCCCTACTAACTTCAACTACTTTTTACCCCCCAACTCGTGCTACCGTATACTAGATCCAACCCCCAGTCTTAATAGGGTATACACCCATTTTTATATATTGTATATATACACCCATTTTTGAAAAGTGTCTCAATGAAATTCTGGAGTGCTAATATGCCACCAAGAAAAAACACAAAATTTTTATTCAATCGATAAGTGCCATAAAAATGCATCTAAATTTTATTTTTTTAAATTTCGCGCGTACTTTTACGAAAACGCCTCTTACTGGACGCCATATTGCGCAGCGTAAATGACGTCAGTTCGTTTTGTATCAAATGAGCTCATATTAAATATGATAATTGTATATCATTTAAAAATAATTAAAAGCATATTTTGTAATAGTGAAAAAATTACGTTGGTTACGAAAATAATAACAGTACGAAGCCTATATACATTTGACAATTTATAGACAGTTGACAATTTTTTGTTTACACAGCCGTATGGCGTGTAATAACATGGCCGCTACTATTTCACGGTGTTTTATAACAGATTAAAAATACTGAAAACTTTGAATTGAATTTAAAAATTGGTTTTGTTATTTTATGAACTAAAACTTACATTTTCCGACTGCTTTATGCCTAAACTGTCTCAATAACATATTTATAGATTTTTTCTCGTATAGAGTAAAATACCCTGTTGTCAGCGCCCATTCATGGATAATATGGTGCCTAGCTCAGTACCAGAACTAAAAAATACCCAACAATTTTTATCCAACTAACATTCTTGCACGGCCAGACGAACTAAATTACCTCCTCCTCATTTCACATACAGTAGTTATCGATTTCCGCCAATTGAGTTTACTCACTCGTGTTGAATACAAAACAGCTGATATAATACCTATGAGTGCTGTCTAGGTTACGGAGACCTTCAGCAATCGTCATGAGAGTTTTATTTGACTAGGGACCCAGAATTAAGGCGTGGATTACTTGAATTCCCCGTGGGGTGTCCAGGTTAGAATAGTACCCCCCCCCATTTCATCCCGAGGGTGTCGTCGAAGGCGAACAACTTCACAGCGATCCCCAAGACGCCTGCCAAGCGAGGGGATTATGGCAACCCCCTAATGGGGGAGACCTTTGTTCAACAGTGGATGATGACGATACTTGAATTAGGCTTCATTAGGGGTAGATACCTATATATCTTTATCTACATCACATAAAGCATTTTCTCTTCGATTCAGAATAATGAAAAAATATTTTAAACTTCAAGAATAAATATGCAAAGTAACCTATATTTTCGTAGTTACTAACTTTTTTCTCCTAACCTATCAATGGCAAGATTTTTTAATGTCATCAGTATATTCAATAGTACAACACCAAGGGAACCTGCTTATTATAGCATCCACCCCTAGAGGTAGAAAATTAAGGGATGACTGAATTTTTTTGGTGTCATCGTTTCGTAATTAATTTGTATGAAAAGAAGTAGGCACTAAAGTAAAAAATAACTTGAAAATCGCAAGTCGGTGGAAATACAAAACAACAAACAAAACCAAAGCCGCCGTATTTGCGACTACTGGCAAATTTAAAGTTATTTTTTTTACTTTTTGAAGGCGGTTATCTTTTTTTAATTTTATTTTTTTGTAATTTAACACAACAGAACCACTGGTCCACTCAACTCTGTCAGAATGTTATCACTTGACCGTGTACCTACAAGGTCCGGTCATAATTCTGTACTGCCAGCTGATAAGGAACGGTACGAATTCTATTTGCGTCTGCGCACACATTGTTTGTTTTCATTCATTCTTGCCCGCGAATTTGTCCGCGGGAATAAAAGAGTTAATAGCACTACGGGATAACGTAGTTTCTTATTAGCAAAAGAATTATCGGAATCTGTATACAAACAAGATCTTTATAATATTACTAGCTGAGCCCGACAGACGTTGTCCTGCCGCTATCTACCTACTTACCTGCCTATTTACCTACACTACACCTAAAAAAAAAAAAAAAGTATCCTATGTCCGTCTCCTGGTTCTAAGCTACCTCCACACCAATTTTCATCGAAATCGGTTCAGCCGTTCTTGAGTTATAAATAGTCTAACTAACACGACTAGCTCATGCCTACGATTTCGTTCGCGTGAATGTCGGTTATATTTTGCTCGGAAACACAATTCTTTTTCTGAAATAAAAGAACCCTATTTTATATATACTGCCTTGTTATAGCATATAAGCTATTTACCAGTGCCCTCCCATTGGTGCAACAAACCTACAGACAGACGAACATTTTAGTTTTTTTTTGTAGTTCACCGTCTAAACCTAAACATTCGTAATTTAGTAAAGAGCTGTTATTGTGTTATTACAAACAGACATTTTAATTTTATTTATCAACCGACTTCAAAAAGAAGGAGGTTCTCAATTCGTCTGTATGTTTTTTTTTTTTGTATATTTGTTACGCGATTTCTCCGGCAAATGTAATGGTCGAAAATTTATAATTTTCAATTAATCACACTTACCGTAACATAGGTATACAAGCCTTAAGCAGTCGCTCCATGATAAACACTGGTATTCAGCTGCATCTGGTTGCACTTAGGGTTGCCAACTCTTTGACGGTCAAATATAGTAGTTCTAAAAATTTTACCCATAAAAATATAGTAGATACCGAAAAGATGAAAAAAAAATAGTAGTTTCCAAAAATTTGGTAGGTACTTTATTTTATTGAAGAATATTTTGTGAAAAAAAAAAAAATGTATTTGTGTATGTATATCAGCTGTCTGACACCCATAGTACAGGGTCTCCCTAGTTTGGGGCCAGATGGCCGTGCGTGAAAATGTCCCCACATATTATTATTATTCTCATTTATTTATTTTATTTACATATTGTATTATATTTTTAAATATTAGTAAAAAAAAAAACATAAAAACATTTAAAAATATAAAAAATAGTAGCCCACCGGTATCGGGAATAGGGTCCAAGCTACCGGTGGTCAGGGCTCCTGAGAGAGGAATCTCCTGACTATACGCGCCGTGTCCAGGAGAACCGCTCTCTGTATCAAGCCCTTGATCCAGCTGCCCAACGAGAGCCTCCTTAGGTGTTGGTCGAGGCTCTTGGAAATGAGTCCATTGGCCGTAACGACTATCGGCACAATGACTGCTGTATTCACATCCCACATGTCGACAACCTCGCGAGCCAAGTCAAGATACTTAATTTGTTTATCTTTCTCGGTTTTCACGAGGTTCTCGTCATGCGGAACCGCTATATCAACAATCATTGCGCGACGCTCTAATCGATCTATCACCACTATGTCAGGCTTATTGGGAACAATAGTCCTGTCAGTGATGATAGATCGATCCCAATACAATGTGATGTTGCCATTTTCGAGAACTGGGTCGGGCACATACCTGTAGTACGGTACTTCCGATTCCACAAGCCTGTATTTTAGAGCAAGTTGCTGGTGGATAATCCTAGCTACAAGGTTGTGTCTATGCAAGTAGTCTCCGTTAGCCAGACGAGAGCACCCAGAGATAATGTGTCGGATTGATTCTCCTGGTCGGTGGCATGCCCGACAAATGTCAACCGTGCCGTCCTTCACAATATACTTCCGGTAGTTGTTCGTCATCATAACTTCGTCCATAATCGCACAGACAAAACCTTCGGTTTCCCCAAAGAAGTCACCGAATCGCAGCCAGGATACGGACGCCAAGAAGTCTACATCAGGCCCATATAGAGCCCGGTAGAAGCGCCCGTGAAGCTCCTTGCTCTGCCATACCTTCTTACGGTCATTAGTATCTAGTACTACAGGTATGCGCCAGTTCTCGTTCGCTAAGGAGAGCGGGGTGAGGCCCTTGTCCACTGAGACCACATCTCGATGCATCCCCACGTCGGCTTTAAAGAAGTACTCCCTGAGACTGCATACCTCACGGTTGTGCAGGGACTTAGCATTAAGAAAGCCTCGACCTCCGCACTTCCGTGGGATATACAGTCACATTACCGATGACCGTGGGTGATGCATCCGATTTGCGGTCAGCAATGTACGGACCCTCCTATCCAGGGCGTCAAGTTCCGTCTGAGTCCACTTGAGTATGCCGAAAGAGTACATCAAAACCGGCATGACCCATCCGTTGAAGGCGCGCACCTTGTTTCCGCCTGATAAAAGACTATTCAACACTTTATTCAGGCGGCCAAAGAAGCGCTCCTTCAGCGATTGTTTCATGTCGGTAGCATTGATGCCTAACGCTTCCGACATACCCAAGTATTTGTAAGTTTCGGCTGAAGAGAGGGATCTAAGGTGCATGGAATCCGAGAGTTGTGTTGTTGTTATTATTATTATTATTTCTCGGTATATTTAAAATATCTCACATCTATGTGTGGGTCGAAATTGGCACGGGCCGAAGCCAAGTGCATTGTGTACTAAATTAGGTATTTAAAAATTTGCGGGTTAACCTGCATGTATTCAAAATAACTGCTTTTTGTAGCAGAAGGTAAGTAGATGGACTAACATTCAATGAGTTAAGGCTATTGTGTAGGGATTTTGGGATGATTCCTGTGCTGGATAGTATGATGGGGATAGTTTTGGTGTGTGTAACATTCCACTGCGTTTTAAGTTCTATTGACAAATCTGTGTATTTTGCAATTTTTTCCGTATGTGTGCTAGTAAGGTTATGGGTGTTGCAAATTGCTATGTCTATTATGTACACTAATTTCTTTTGTTTATCTAACATAGTAATGTCTGGTCTATTATTGTAAATTGTTTTATCTGTAATTATTGTCCTATCCCAGTACAATTTATTATTATTAATTATTGAACGCATCTGTCAACTTGACATTTCAGAATCGTTAAAAATAGGTATTGACATTTTGTTTTACGCTTACACATTTTGAAACGAATATTATTGCTAAGAGTTTGATGGCTTTAAAATATAGTAGTTTCGCCTACTATATCTTTTTTTCAAAAATATAGTAGTTGGGCCTCTAATATAGTAGGATACTATATTATATAGTAGGGTTGGCAACCCTAGTTACACTGGAAGCTTGCCCCAACATAGTTGAGAAAAGACTAGGCAGATGATGATTAATACTTATATTTAAAACTGCAACATTGGTGTCGGTCGGTGACTTTGTCCGTATGAGAATCAACAAGTTCAGATAAGAATATTGTTTTGATAAAATTATCGACTTAACATTTGGTTTTTCTCAAGTGTCATGTTCAAAGGAAAATACGCGTAAACGTTGAACAATAACAAACTCATTATTACTTCAATTATCACCATTGATACTAAAAACATTACCCTCCTTTTTGGTCTCCGTCGCAGTCGGGTAATTTTGAACTATAAATCTATAGACAAAAAAAGACAAACGCCTTCAAAAACCAAAAACCTGAGGCTAAGGCGAGGTAAGCCGAAGCTGCGGTGGTGAGCGTGAATACCATCTGCGACGATAAGCTCGCGTGGGACCGCCGGAGCCGTGACAGAACGTGCATGAGGATGACATGCATGTTTAATGTGTTGTTTTGTTGGTTTCGAACCACGTGGCTAAAATTTTTTAATGTCTTGAAAGACGCTTCGCATATTATTTTTGAAAATGTATTACATTTATCGGTACTATGGTTATATTATTAATAATAGGTAACCGATAAACATGATTAATTTCTCACTTTTACCTAGACTTTCGGTAATTATTAATAATGATAAACAATTATTAATAATTTTCAATTTATCAAACTTACCGTAACATATTATACATGCCAATAACCTTGAGCATTTGGCCCGCACTGAATTTGTGGACGAGTGCGGGGGTGATGTAGACGCAGTCTTTAATCGGACGCATTTTTAATTGATTGTAATAAAAATAATATATATTTCTAAAAAATAACAAAACCAAATCATTTTCCTTTGTATCGCAAAGCAGTAGATATATTTTTTTAATACTTTTTGATAAGAAATTAAGGAGTAAAATGGTTTCATCTCAATGATTTGAAGGTGATTTGACATTTTTTTTTATTATGTGATACCGATAGAAAAATTGTGGCTAAACCAATTACGTATAATTTTTTTCAATTAATTTTTTTTCAATTACGTATAATTTAATATCATGTAGATTACAAACAATTTTTTTAGATGTAATTTCTTTGAAAATTCTGACGAAAAGTTGCTTCATCTGCATGCTTCTTTCAAGCTTTTTTCGAGAGATCTTTTTGTTTTGGATAACTGACCTCCACAACCTAGTTACTGGGTAACACGATACCCCTTGGTAAGACTGGTTGTCAGACATTCTGGCTTCTGACTACCAATAACGACTTTTTCGATTTCTTGTTCAACTTTTTGATGATAGATCTTATCAAAGATCTACAAATGACAGCCGGAACCAACGGCTTTCACATGCTGTCCAAAATACGGAGAGGTATCGGTATGAATTTGATGATCACCCATCCACTTCCAGACTGCATTAAGCGTAACTAGCATAACCACGAAACCTGTTAATGAAATTTTAATAATGATATTTAGTGGCAAAAACACATCATAACATGTTATCCTGCTAAGCGTTTAAATAACATTCATTATCAGTAAATAAATAAATTAATTAACAAGTAATATGTTGGAGACCATGACGTAATGGCCATGTTTAAATATTGGAATAAATACACTATTGTATTATACGTATTGTAGTACAATATTATGCGGAAGCTGCAAATAGCACAACCATATTTCTACCTGTGAGTGTCGTAGAAAGCGACAGAGGGATATTGACCAGAGGATGGGCAGCGGCGTCCTTCTGAGTATCAACACCTATTGCGATCGCCAACATGCATCGGCCAAGCATGGCGATTACGGCTGAACCCCCTCTTGGGGGAGACCTATATCCGGCAGTGGGCTTCTAAAGGTTGAGATGATGATAACAATATATGCGCTGGTCATCATTGAGGAGTTCCATGGGGTGAATAGTAAAGTCCTTGATCGGAAAGGTTAGAACTGGTCTGGGTCCAGGGAAGACAGACTCGGGGACGTTTTTGGCCCCCCACAAAACAGGACCCGAGGTGGAGCCGTGTAGTGTTCCACGCGTCTAGACGTCCATGGGGCAGTCCAACCCCTCACTCCCCCCTCTCACCTGAGGAGGCCCGTAGAAGCGGGCCGGCCCCAGTCGGGGGTTGCGAAAGTATCGCAGTTCCCGCATCCCCCGGCGAAGGTGTGAGATGGAACACCGGGGTGCTGTTAGTCAGTAGGAGCACAGTATAATTATGAATACTACTAGAGAGTAGCCAGTGGCGTGCCTAGGGTCAAAGTTAGGGCAAGCCCAACAGATTTAAGAATAAAATCCCGATAAATTCTCAATACCTATTTAAAGCTATCTTCTTTTTTTTATTTTCTCGCGTTATTCATAGCAAGCCGGTCTTTTCGGCTTTAATGGAAGACACGCTACTGAGAGTAGCGATACGCCCCGCTTTCCTCCGAGACACTGTTCCTCACCTCTACCCGCCTTGAACCAGCGCTTGAAACTGCTTTTAGTTCAGAGACTCGCGGCGCGTAGACACGCACACACACGCACGTATTTGTACCAGTCTGTTATTGTGGTAGTAGTGTAGGTAATTAAATCGTTTCGTTTGTGTGTGACGTAGGTGTGGTAGGAGGCTGACAGACCCGTTCGCCCGCCTCAGGACGGAGGATATCCATTTGGATTTTTTACAACGGAACAAAAGAAAAATGTTAGAACTGGTTATATCTTCATCTGCATGGAATTAAAGACCATAAAATATTATCCTATGACAAGTCGGCAATAGTGTATCTTCCTATCCTATCACTATAACAAATTTTGTAATCGGACTTGAACTTCCAGAGGTTTGTTTGTAAGGTGTACCTTACATACAAACTTGTAACTCATTATAGATTGAAAAAAAAAACGGATTAACTCAGTGTGTTGTCGGGTTCGTCCGACTCACAGATATAGATAGACCCTAGATAACGCCAGTATCACGATCTGTATGAAAACCAAGCGTGCCATTTGTTGACTACCTATTATGACGTCACAATGTTTTGTTTTTCTTAAATTTGGTATTACCAGGTATAACTGAGGGTATTAGATTAAAAATAATTGTTTTTAAAATTAATTACGCATAATATTAATCACAAAATGACTTACCGATGGAAGGAAACGTTTACTTTATTTTTTTACTTACGATTTTTGTACGTAAGCTAGGCACGAAACTAGGCACGCGAAGTAGTTGCTCTTGCGTTATCTAGGTTTATCTATATCTGTGGTTCGACTAGATTCGATGGCATACGGTGTCCGCAGGAACGCGGCGGGCGGTGTATCAACCTGTGTAACTCCTTGATAAACTTGTAACTCTTCAGAATACTTGTATAAGTCTAGAAATAGACTATTAATAACACTGAAAACAACATGTTTATGCCGGATACATACTGAAAATTATGCGCATTTTCCTGTTTGGAAAAATGTGTACCAAAGTTTTTGGTTTTCAACTATGCACCTGCCATGTTATCTGTTCACCACCCTTGGTTGTCTGGTAGAGAATGCCTAAGACATTAAGTCTGCCTTTGTACCTTTGTGCATAATCACTTAAATTATTTCGCCGATAGAAAGTTATGTTATCTCTAACTGCTATAAGGTTATGTCTATACTAATATTATAAAGCTGAAGAGTTTGTTTGTTTGTTTGTTTGGTTGAAGGCGTTAATCTCAGGAACTACTGGTTGGAATTGAAAAAATCTTTTTGTGTTGGATAGTCCATTTATCGAGGAAGGCTATAGGCCCATGCGAAGCTGGGTCGGGTCGCTAGTTTTATATAAGAAAAAAAAGTAAACCTTAAGGGCGCGTATTCGATTGAGCGCAACTCAAAATCCAAACGATTGCTAGAACGGCGTAGCAGCATTGACACACACTAGTACAATACAATGGTCTGTTTGTGTGCATCAGAAAAAAAATACGCACGAATTATGCACGAATCATTGAAATTGATCGGCAAAGGACAGCGTGCGATGTTTTACAGTGCTTTTTAAAATAATCGTCTAAAATAAATGAGTTCGTATAACGGACTGAAAAATATTCTGTATATTAAGCATAACCTTTATTTTTAATAAAATAAACATATCAGTTACGTTTTTATTAAAATACTGGTGAAAAAAACTTGTAAAAGTGAAGCGATATTGTACTTTTTCATCATTGTTTTTTAATACATAATAGTAATATTTTTGTAATTTTGGCTCTATAGTAGACTTTAAGACTGTATATCCTGTTGGAAAAACGCATAAAATATAATATTTTGGCATACTGTAATGGTTGTATTCGTCATGAAAGTTAACTCTGACGTCTATTTACGAAAAACACAAGAAAGGATTGTCTTCGCTTTAAAAAACCCACAATTAAAAATGATACTTTTACTCTGTAGTTCCCTAAATCAAGACTTAATCTTTCTAAAACTGTAATTGGCTTTAAATCTGCTCACATCATTACGATATTGCTCTGGGCAAAACGCGAAAATACCTATTAAGTTTTCGTCACGAATCGAATACACGCTCTTAAGAAAATTTATACGGGCGAATTCGCGGGCAGTAACTAGTGAAGTACCTATAAATAAATAAACGTTTCACCCAACTAAGTCAAAAGAAGGGTTAAGAGATATTATGCAAAAGCCGGTTCCCTTCTTAACATCTCAAGTAGTAGACGAAAACTTCGTAGAAAAACTGGTTTTAAAGAATTTATTTTCAAACCATTTATGAACACCTCCGGCACCTGCTTTTAAATCCACGTGTATCAATACTATTCGTCTACAAATCAATCTATAATTGTCTCTGGAAATTTGCCAAAAAAAAAAAAGAATAAATAAATCGCACACGAATTGCCACTTTCAATTTCATTCGAAGTCAATACACTAGAAGATAAACAAAGGAATATTTACCAAGTTCATCCACCATCACAGAGCTCAGTGGCTCCATAGCCATTGTTATCCACAATAAATCACAACACACACAAAGCAAAAGAAATAAATCCAAAAAACTAAAAGGAAACACTCGATAATGTCAACTGCGTAAAAGGCAAAGAAAACTCCGAGCGAGACAACCGTCCACCTTGACGGTCTGCGTGATACTGATGTAAAATTCGAATTTGGAACGCGTGGACTGGGTGAGTAAACAAAGCGGTGTTGCGTCGGCGCACACGTTGGCGTCGATCTATCGCACAATGGATTGATAGTCACAGAAGGTTTACTTTACGGAAAGTTATGGAACTGACGTATTGTTTGACGTAGAAAACCAACAATATGATGCACAAACTGCAGCGACTCGTGTTAGTTTCTTCGATGAGAAATGAAATACGTAATATATTCAGATCTCTCACAACTGTATCTAAGTACCAATATTATGCAGAGGTAAAATTTTGACAATTTAGACTAGATTCAATTTCAGGCCACAGGCCAGGGCCTGGGATGTAGGAAGTAATCATCGGAAGTACTTCCTACATCCAGGCTCTGGCCTGTAGACAAAATCCCTTTCTGTTCAAAGTCAAATCATTTGTTATAGCCCTTTCCAAAAGGTATGGAGAAGAATGGGCAATGATGTTTTGCTTATTGTACCGAGACAGCGACACACCGGCTTACGCTCAGCGTTGCCATCCGACCGGATAAAGCCGGACAGTGTTAGGCTTTTTGACCTCTTGTCCGGCCAAATTTAGCTGCATCGGGCCCGTCCGGGTTTTGTTAGGCATTTTATACAATCGTTCTTCAGTCAGTAGCGAACGAGCGAGCGAGACGAGATTTGCTAACTCGCAACTAAACGCTTCTTATAAAGTACCTAGGTACCTATGTGTTTTCTTTTTTTTTTTTTTCAAAAGTCCCTTTTTTTAGCGTCCGGCTTTGGAATTCAAAAGTTCGACTTTTAAATATGGGTTTTATTAAATATTTCAATATTCTTGATGTCCGGCTTTGGGACCCTGAAGGCCGGCTTTTTGACGGGTTAGTCCGGCTTTTTGATTTTTAGAAATGGCAACACTACTTACGCTGAAAAGCCGTGGTTCGTGCCTTACTGCGCGGACCAAGGCATTTAGGCCCTGGCTCCACCGAAGCGGAGAGGAGAGGAGATGACTTGTAAACAACCAATAGAACACTGTATTGCGTTGAAGCTAAGCGGTGAGATGTGAAAACTTTTTTGAAAAAAGAGAACAAGATAAAAAAAACCTAAAAAGTGATAAATAACTTTAGCACATGACTCTAGTTTCGGAAGTCGGTGGCTTTGTTCTGTTTGTTGTTTTGTATTGCCACCAACTTCCGAAACTAAAGTCATGTGTGTACTGTGCTAAAGTTATTTATCACTTTTTAGTTTTTTTTTTAAGGCGGTTCTCTTTTTTCAAATAAGTTTTTATTTTCCACTTTTTAGTGTCTCCTTATCACCTAAATCCATTAAGAAATGGCAACACTGTTACCGTTTCTTCAATAGAGATTGAAAGTCCTCCAAAGATGGAAAGATGGAAGAAACAAAAACGTCTTCTCGGTTTTTGTTCTTTTTTATACAAAGCGCTTTCAAAATTGTAGTTGCTGTATATTAAAACCTTCTCCAGAATGTAACAAACACTTTTCTGAAAACCGCATCAAAATCGGTTTAGCCAAACGGGAGATAATCGCGGACAAACATACATACATACAAACTGATAACCTCCTTTTTTTTTGAAGTCGGTTAAAAATAACGCATGCCGATTGGTATTTCGAGACATCTCCTCTCCTCTCCGCTCTGGTGGAGTGCGGGTCTTAAGCTGCCTACATACGACATGATCTGACGCCTGATTTGGTCAGATCAGGAGCAGAATCAGGTGGTATGGAGGTTTTTCACCTGATAAATGCTCATCAGGTGGCCAATGCCGACTGATTTGGTCAGATCTGATCAAATCATGTCGTGTGGCGCGCTCTCACCTGATTTCTACGCTCAGTTGCCCCGCGACCGCGGCGCGAGTAGTGTGTATGTGTATTTGCGTTGTTTATTTTTGCAAAAATAATGGCAGAATCAGCGAATATAATAAGTGAACGCAGCGTTATTACAGAAATGCTGGAGACTTACAAAGATTTACCGTGTTTATGGGATATGTCCCATCACATGTATAAAAATAAAGAGGCGACAACAAGCTTTAGAAGTTTTACTTGAAATTTGGAAAAAAGTAGATAATGAAGCCACAATTGAGGGCTTGAAAAAGAAATTGGAAAATATGCGTGCAGCATTTGGCACACCTACGTCGTAGAACGCACGAGAGCAAACTGCAAATCAGGCCTCGTGTGGACGCGATACCTGATTTTACGGATGATTTGGTCAGGCTAGCTAATCATGTCGTGTGTAGGGCGTTTTATGCTGAGCGTTGGCCGTTTCGCGCGGTAGTGATGCCCAATTTCCTACTCGGACATTTTATTTTGATTTTTTAGTACTACCACTTGTTTAGTTTTAGGCTTTGTACAATGTGTATTTATTATAATGTGCGTCGCTTTCGCGAGAGTAAAAGGTTTTTCTTTCTTTAGGTATGTATAATAGGTTGCGGAAAAATTCTTTTCGCATTATAGTATGTATGAACTTGTAATAAAATCACTTTGGCTATACTATTTGTATCTGGCTGGTTTTGGTATCATTGAAAGTTTAAATTTCAAAGAACATAATTCCAAATTCAAATTAGGAAAATGTGTGATTTGTATTTGTTTTTCGTACTGTCAAGATGAGTGAATCTAATGAAGAAAATCGATACATTTTAAAATTTTACTCCAAATAGGTAAAAATGCAAAAAAAAGCCGCGAAAAAAATTTTCGATGTTTATGGACCTAGTGCAGTGTCTGTGAGAGTAGCACAAATTTGGTTTAAGCGTTTTCAATCCGGAAATTTTGATGTCAAAGATGCACGTCGCTCTGGTCGCACTATTACGGATAAAATGGATGCCATTTTTGAAAAAGTGGAGCAAGATCGGCATATCAGTAGTTACGACGTAGCTGAAGAACTGGGAATTGACCACAAAACAGTTTTGGCGAATTTGAAAAAAACTGGGTAATCTGCTAAATTCATAATGGTCGATCATTGACTGCACAATGACGATCTAATGGTAGGTGACTGATCAAAAGGAACTGTCAAAATTTTAGCAGATTACCGTCTAAGTCAGTCATTCAGTTGTAATTTTGTACGAGATTACCATTCTATATCATTTCTTTCAATGGCGTGTCAGTGGTTGACCATTGGAAAGTCATAATGACGCCATTATATTAGTAGATTACCAAACTTGTCAAAATCAACAATTATGAAATCAATGATAGACCATTCTAACCACGGAATAATAAAAACAAGAGGAAGTGCCCTTAGTCTTACTTAATACTGGATCCAGTGTCGCCACACTCACACATTTGCAAATTAAAATGTACTTGCAATACACAGAAAACGATGATATAATTGGCTACAAATTAGAAACGCAACTTTGGCGAAAAGCTTATTTATTGTTGTTTGAAATTAAACCGTATCACAACTGACGAACGTTGGTATTATTTTACATGTCAAAATCACTAAAGAGATTTTTTCCATCTAACAATCCAATTCGAGCAATGTCCAACAAGTTCAGCTATTCGACGCTAGAGAGCGCTGTTACCAAATTACTTAACATGACATCTATTGTTACTATAAATAGATGTCATTTTCGCATGCAACTGTTATTTATTTTTCTATTCAATGAGAGATGTGGTCAAGTTGTCGATAATTTGTACAATGTAAGAAATGTAATTACCTACAGTGTTTAAATTGATCTTTTTAATGTACGTAATCGATCAAAAATGACGATTAATTAATTATATATGCGTATATTGACATATTTTTCTGTGATAATATGAGTCTGTAATATGATTGTATATAGAAAATTGATTGACGTCCCAATGAAATGACGCATTATTTTAGACATGACAATATCTTTTTTAAATAGGTGACAGTCTTTTAAAAACATAATTGACATCTGAATTTTTGTGAAGATAAACTATATACATGTAAGTATATAATAGAATATTTATAGGCCTACGTCTAACCGCGAATGAATGACTATTTGCCAGAATATAGGTATAAGGTTTTTAAAACTCATTCTTTCAAACTCGTACTTTTATTTATTAAAAAAAAGTTTGGTACTAAACATACCTACATGTTATTGTTTTATCGACACGAATTATTTGCATTAATGTGTCGCATCCCTAAACGAGCAGCGTCGAAGTTTCTAGAATTTATGCCACGTAAAACGATTACAGTCAAGACTGCGAGCAAGCTAATTTAGACTTTAATGAATGGACATAAGGTAGTTTTTAGTTCGCATCAAAGTAAAAATATGGTATTGTCAATAAAAATCGATTATATTGAAATATATGAAAGTTTTATACTTTTTGGTGATACGATATACCTCTGCAAGAAACATTCTTTGCCCTGCTATCATTTTTGCATGTAAAAATTGCACAATAAGGCAGGGTTGTATTTTTTTGCCTTACGTGCGACATTGTGCGATATGTCACGTCGCTGCAAGTAGTTGATCTCGACTGGACCAATGTTGATCATTTCCACATAATTGTGCCACACGTTCGATGGCTGCGTGGCACTTCCCCTTGTTTTTATTATTCCGTGATTCTAACACCATTGTAATAGCAAACTTGAGGCCCTGGATAGCAGATAGCTTAGAGTTTTGAAAGTTTCCTGTCTCATCACTATATTTACGCCTTCTGTTTCTTCTTATTTCACAATTGTATTACCAATAGGTATTTGTTCTTTGTAGAAACCACTTGATAATGGAACAACATTCTAATAATCTACGTTTCTAAAAGCCACCAGCAACATATTGTTTATTTGTTTACTCATTTCGTTTATGACGTATTAAAAAAGGAATAAATGTAAGGAAGCAATGAATCTAGTATAATATTATTAAGAGGAAAGATTTGCTTGTAGTGTATAAAGTTAATGATTTGTATGATGTCATGCTCAGTTATAGTAATGCCTAATGATGGTCTGACATAGGATTGCCAACCCTACTATATAGTATCCTACTATATTAGAGGCCTGACTACTATATTTTTGAAAAAAAGATATAGTAGGCGAAACTACTATATTTTAAAGGCATCAAACTCTTAGCAATAATTTTGTTTCAAAAAGTGTAAGCTTAAAACAAAACGTCAATACCTATTTTTAACGATTCTGGAATGACGAATTGACAGATGCGTTCAATAATTCACAAAATATTTAAAAAAAAAGTACTACCAAATTTTTGGAACCTACTATTTTTTTTTTCATCTTTTCGTTATCTACTATATTTTTATGGGTACAAATTTTAGAACTACTATTATTTGACCGTCAAAGAGTTGGCAACCCTAGTCTGACATGAGGCAGATGTGTCCAGCCCACAGATATAGATAGACCTAGATAACGCAAGAGCAACTACTTCGCGTGCCTGGTTTCGTGCCTAGCTTACGTACAAAAATCGTAAGTAAAAAAATAAAGTAAACGTTTCCTTCCATCGGTAAGTCTTTTTGTGATTAATATTGTGCGTAATTAATTTAAAAAAACTTTTATTTTTAATCTCATACCTTCAGTTATACCTGGTAATACCAAATTAAAGAAAAACAAAACATTGTGACGTCATAATAGGTAATAAAAATGGCACGCTTGGTTTTCATACAGATCGTAATACTTGCGTTATCTAGGGTCTATCTATATCTGTGGTCCAGCCCAATTCCACTTCAGCGTGACAGCTTTCCGAGTGACGTCAGCTATTTTGCTGATGAAACAGATGATAGTAATGGAAACCCGGTCCCCAAAATACTCCGTTCTATAGATTCAATTATTTTTATAATAAAATACAGCCTATTGGCCCAATGGTCGTTTGACATGAGGCAGATGTGTCCAGCCCAATTCCATTTCAGCGTGACAGCTTTCCGAGTGACGTCAGCTATTTTTGTGATGAAACAGATGATAGTAATGGAAACCCGGTCCCCAAAATACTCCGTTCCATAGATTCAATTATTTTTATAATAAAATACAGCCTATTGGCCCAATGGTCGTTTGACATGAGGCAGATGTGTCCAGCCATGTGTCCAGCCCAATTCCACTTCAGCGTGACAGCTTTCCGAGTGACGTCAGCTATTTTTGTGATGGAACTGATGGTAGTATTCTTATCTCGGTCTTGAAGTTTTATACCCAGAATACTCAGTTCCAAAGATTCCAATTCCATTTATAATAAACGAATATTATAAAGAGGAAAGATTTGAATGTTTATATGTAACGAATAAACTCAAAAACTACTGGTCCGATTTCAAAAATTCTTTCACCAATCGAAAGCTACATTATCCCTGAGTAACATAGGCTATATGCATTATTAAAAAATTAGGGGTCCTTGGGAAAATACAAGCGTAAGAAGTCGCGGGCAATCTGCTCTCCAGGTAAATAAGTGGTCCAATGTACCAGGAGACCAGAAAATAAGAGGTGTAGGGTATGCGTAGGGTAGGTGTGGGTAGGTGTAGGGTAGGTAGGTAGGTAGGTAGATAGTGTCGGGTAGGTAGGTAGGTAGTTTGGTAGTGTAGATAGTTAGGGACAGGACAACGTCTGTCGGGTCAGGTATAATAAAATATAACATATAGGCCCAAGGTCTGACATGCGGCAGATGTGTACAACCCTATTCCACTTCAGCGTAACAGCTTTCCGAGTGACGTCAGCTATTTTTGTGATAGAACGGATGGTGGTATTCCTAACCCAATGTTGAAGTTTTATACCCAGAATATTCCCTTCTATAGATCCTAAATTAAAATTAATGGAATCAGTAACAGCTCACATTTTAGGACCCATTAAATAAAGGTAATGGTAACCCGTTATGTGTATCCTGCCCATCCTAACCTATGGTGCTCAGACCTGGTCGCTCACCGAGTCTCAAAAATCCCGCCTTAGAGTGTGCCAAAGAGCGATGGAGCGCAGCATTTTGGGTGTAAAAAGAACAGACAAAATACGAAACACCACGCTACGCTCTAAAACAGGGATCTTAGACGTGAGCAAAAAGGCTGCCCGGCTCAAATGGAATTGGGCGGGTCACGTCAGCCGCATGCACAGTGACCGCTGGGTAAAGGTCTCCATGCAATGGGTGGCCTGAAGATGGTCGGGCGAGGCCGGCCCAGGAAGAGGTGGCGAAATGACCTAGACGCGTACAGCGAGGGCTGGGTCGAGGCATCGCAAGAAAAAAATACCTGGAAAGACTCGGGGGAGGCCTTTGACCAGCAGAGGGACACAACGGGCTGATAAAAAAAAAAGAAAAAAATGGTAATCCGTGGTGCTTAGCAACTGGGTCTCCTCCAGTTGTAAACGTCCCTCTGTGCCTATTGGCCTAATTCTGTAAGAGGAAAATATTTTCTTCTTACTCCTCCGCTGTTTTTTTTTCTAATTAATAATTTTGTTGCTGGATCGAAGACCGGTGTAATGTTTCTCCAGGGCTCGTTGAGCTTAATTGCCTCGAGGCTTATCTAGTGTACGCCACGGTTGATTCTGACTTTCAGAAGTTGCTTTAGTTTGGAAATAGTGAGGCGGGATAGACCCATTAATAAAAAAAATTGGTTGTCTGTAAAGTCGGTTTACGGACGATAGTTTTACATGATAACGTCATAAAGAAACATAATAGCTAGCTATAAACATATATAACATAAACAAATAATTGCTTCTGTCGAGTGTCGCTTGTTCGCGCTCTCGCTTGCACACTCAGGCTTAGGCGGAACGTGACACTTTTTCGTGCGTGCAGTCGTTGTTCATCGATTTATAAGACGTTATCTGTCAAAAAAAACCCAAATTGATTTTGTAATAGTAATATAGCACGGGAAAATGTAGCTTCCATAGAGAAGCGCGTTTAGACACAAAGAAACAAACAGTATTCTTAGTCAGAAGTGTATGCCCTCATGAAATACCAAGAATGCTGAAATTATATTTAGCACACCAAAATTCCGACTAAATAGGTAATATATTTGTCAGTTGGTAGCTCGTAAATTGGAATTACTGTGTTTTATCTTCATTCGTCTTCACTAATCTGGATACATTTTAAGCAAATTATTAATTCAAAGCATGTTATGTAGACCCCCAAGTAAAATGGGACAAGGGAAGGAAGTGAATTATATATAATAAATAAATAAATAAATAATATGTGGGGACATTTTCACACACGGCCATCTGACCCCAAACTAGGGAGACCCTGTACTACCTTGTACTATACTACCCTGTACTACCTTTTTTTTTTTTTTTTTTTTTTTTTTTTTTTTTTTTTTTTTTTTTTTTTTTTTTTTTTTTTTTTTTGTAAATACATACATATATAGATAAACAACACCCAGACACAAGGCAAACACAAGTGCTCATCACACAAATGTTTATCCTGGGCGGGAATCGAACCCGCAACACGCTGCGCAGCAGTCGATCACTCAGCCACTGCGCCAACTGTGTCGTCATTAGTTAGTTAGTATATAGTTCTTCGTCGTTCGTTAGAAAGTTCTAAGCCGTATGGTGCTGGCCGCGAATAGCGCCAACACCACCCCATTTCTACCCGTGGGTGTCGTAGAAGGCGACAGAGAGATATTGACCAGAGGATGGGCAGCAGCGTCCTTCTGAGTACCATAACACGTACTGCGATCGCCAACATGCATCGGCCAAGTATGGAGATTACGGCAGAATCCCTCTTGGGGGAGATCTGTGCAGTGGGCGTCTAAAGGTTGACATGATGATGATGAGGTTTAATTGTTTATCACTATTACCATCATCACTACATAATTATTACAAATTAAACCTGAGTTTATGTTCTTACGGTCTAAACGGAAAAAAACCGTAGAGTTCTGTACAAAACTACAAATTTACGGTTTTCGGATTTATTCCTTCTTTTGTGCTACATGACATTGCTTCTTGCTCAAATTCTATGATTCTAGGTCCAACGGAAAGTACTCTAAAGGTTTTGGTTCCTTTGTCAGTGTCAAAATATGTGCAGCATTAAACGGCCCGATTTATCTTTTGATAGCGTTAACTTAGAAGTTTGTTTTTTTTCTGCTCCAAAGGATTGCAGTCCCCAGGACTGCAAGACTGGCCAAGTCTGCTATTTTTATAATTTCGTCATTCCAACACGATCCCATTGTCATTTTGCTAAAAGTTCGTAATCTGCTAAATTCATAATGGTCGATCATTGACTGCACAATGACGATCTAATGGTAGGTGACTGATCAAAAGGAACTGTCAAAATTTTAGCAGATTACCGTCTAAGTCAGTCATTCAGTTGTCATTTTGTACGAGATTACCATTCAATATCATTTATTTCAATGGCGTGTCAGCGGTTGACCATTGGAAAGTCATAATGACGCCATTATTATTAGTAGATAACCAAACTTGTCAAAATCAACAATTACGAAATCAATGATAGACCATTCTGACACTATTGTAATAGCAGCCTTGAGGCCCAAAGTACCAATTTGATATTAATTTCAACTTGATACCTCCACGCGGTTTTGAGAAGACGCGGTCTTGACAGACGGACAACGAAGTGATCTATTAAGGTTTCCGTTTTTTCATTTAAAATATTGTTTATTTGCACCTTCAAGTTAACAACATAACAAGTTAATATTTAGGAACGGAACCGCCAAAATATCAGGAGGATAAAGCTGCAGGAAACAGTTAGTAAGAAATACGATAATCCTTTATATCCTCGAAGCAAATTCCCTAACAACCAAGTCATTGCCACCACCCCTGATGCCATAAAGGAAGCACTTATAATTCTGACTCCTTGACTCCCAGAGTCCCAATCGGGTCACAGGAGACAGTGACCGATCGAGGGCAATTTCGCGAAGTGTATGCCCAAAATAACAAGGCTGATGACCGATATACGGGGATTTAGTCACGTACGCAAAGATGGTCAGTGGTAATGGCAGTGATTGCGATTTCGCAATAATTTCATGAGCATGCGAATATGGTAGTCGCATGCTAATTGCTTTTACTATGCTGTTTGTTATTATGACGTATCTACTTTAAACTTAATCTAAACAAATAAATAAAATTAAAGTGTCTGTTTGTAATGTCAAAAAAATGTCAATGTTGTGTACTTTTTAGTAAATGCATATTATTAAAGTATGTACTGCACTTAAATGGCTCTTAAAAGTTATGTGTGTTCTGTGCTAAAGATATTTATCACTTTTTAGATTTTGAAGGCGGTTGTCTTTTTTGTAAAAAAGCTTTTTATTGCTTTCTGTCGATTTTTTCAAAAAGTGCTGAAATAATTTCCATAAATTTTCAAAATCGCTTTACATTCGCCGGAGAAATTGCGTAAGAAATATCTATACAAAAAAAAACGTACAGGCGAATTGAGAACGAAATTCTTTTGAAGTCGGCTGAAAATTGAAAATAAGCTGCGACTAAGGGCGGGTTGTTTCAAACAGTCGGTTAACGTTACATACGGACGGTTAAAAAGTTACCATGACGTGCGATGTTTAACGTACGTTAAATGTAACGGGTTGTTTCATGACCTAAAAATCCGTCAGTTAAAGTTATTCAAAAAGAGATTCCATAATATTTTGATAGCTGTTTGACAACACAAAATCACGATGACTGGTCGGTTATGGTAATAGCAACTTTTTGACGTATGATTTTGTGAAACAACCCATTTTTTTGATTTGACGATAGTTAGCACCATTTTTGACTATTACCGGTCAGTAATGGTTAGTTGAAGCAACCCGCCCTAAGTTGTCACATGATAGGAATCGTAATAGGAATCTGAACGCATCATTGCACCGAGTGCGTAGGTCTTTGTCCTGCAGTAGGGACAATAACAGTCTGGTATAATTATTTCGAAGTCGATAAGAATGCAATATCATCGATTGCATTATCAATTAACGTCAGATGCGATACTGGTTACACGTGGGACTATCGGACGAGTACCGTAGCACGTAGACCACCTGTCTAGAGAGCTACAAATACTTATAAACTAGGTCAAATGTAATTAGTGCCCAGTACGTCAATTCTGTTACAATATCCCTCGGTGAACACCTAGGTGAAGTGAGCTGACATCTATCCCGATGTTAGGGATTTACAAAGCACTACACCCTGTTCACAATAAGATTAGACATACTGGACTGTAAAATACTTAGGACTTTTTTTACAGTTCGTTCAACCGATTTTGACTTATATTGCGTTGGTAGCATGACAAATGGCAACTGCAGTAAACAGTTGTTTTTGTAACCACTTTTTTGCCTCTAATGTCATCCTTAACTCTACGGAATAGAAGTCAAAATCGGTTGAAGGGACTGTAAAAAAGGTTTGTGGTTTATGTCTAGTCTTATACAATCGGATGACAGGTCACTTCACCTATACTCCGGTTACATACTCCGTATACACATTACATTATAAGATTAGACATTTACACAAACCTTTTTTACAGTCCCTTCAACCGATTTTGACTTATATTCCGTATGTTTAAGGATGACATTAGAGGCAAAAAAGTGGTTACAATAACAACTGTTTTTTGCAGCTGCCATTTGTCATGCCACCAACGCAATATAAGTCAAAATCGGATGAACGAACTGTAAAAAAAGTTTGTGTATAGGTCTAATCTTATTTTGAACGGAGTATAGGTGTTCATCGAGGGAGCTTGTAACATAATAACACTGCTGAACTACTCTGTTTGCCCACCAGTGATCTAAGACTCGCTGTGCCCCGATAAGTATAATCTGGGTATCTTCAAGACACGAGTGAACCGGTTCGTCCTAGGCAAGCGTGCTCCACCTTACCCGTTGTCCTAGGTGAACGACAAACGCGGTAAAGCGACGCGACGCGTAAATATCAAATAGTCGTTGTCAGTACTTGTGGCCTAGGTACGTAGTCGCCGTAATCAATGTGCGACCCAACGCGGCAAGTGCGGATTTGTATTTTGCGCGACGAGACGCGACACAATAGTTTATTAATTATTTACTATTATTTGTACCAGTGTTTTTTCTTACCTTAAAGTAAAGTCAATAACGCCCTCTCCTCAATAGAAATAGGTTTTTGAAAATTGGTTATTGATACTTAAAGGTTTAACAGCTGCAACAATATAATCGAAAGTGCTTGGTAATAGGTCACGATACTCTTTAAATCAACGTGCATTTAGATTCGGATATAAATAATGAAACTCTCCTTTCTATATAAGTACAAGGACTATACCCTGTTTACGATAAGATTAGACATAAACACAAACCTTTTTTACAGTCCCTTCAACCGATTTTGACTTCTATTTCGTAGACATGACATTAGAGGCAAAAAAGTGGTTACAATAACAACTGTTTACTGCAGTTGCCATTTGTCATGCTACCAACGCAATATGAGTCAAAATCGGTTGAACGTACTGTAAAAAAGGTTTTTGTAAATGTCTAATCTAATTGTGAACAGGGTACAACGTAGGACACATGTCGCGCGAAGAATTGGTCGCATTACTTCGCATCGCATCGTGTCGCGTTTGGTCACTCACCTAGGACAACGCCTTAGGCCGCATCATCACTTAAGATCTGGTGAGTTGCAGCAGCAGTCTATAATAATAGTTAAAAAAAAGTCGGAGGCACAGTGTAGTCACAGCGAGGATTAAGGGAAACCCTTTTAGACTCCCCAGGGATGCGCCCTGACAGGCGCTGCACGAGGAGTTCTGGTGCGGTCTTAGTGAGGTAAGAATCTCACACTCCCCGGTGTTCCACACTCCCCACCATCACTGTCGTCTATACATGGTGTAATCAAATTAACATGAAAATTAACTGTAAACAGACCATTCAACTCATCATTATGATCCACCATGAGACCAACACAACCCATATGTTATTTTGTATTGCCACCGACTTCCGAAACTAAAGTAATGTGTGTTCTGTGCTAAAGTTATTTATCACTTTTTAGTGCCTCCTTATCACCCAAATCCATTAAGGAAGGAGATTGAGTCCTCCAAAGATGGAAAGATGGAAACGAAAACGTCTTCTCGGTTTTTGTTGTTTTTTTTTTCAAAAAGTGCTGAATAGTTACATTTCTGATTGTTGTATACTAAAACCTTCTCCAGAATGTAACAAACACTTTTCTAAAAACCGCATCAAAATCGTTTCAGCCAAACGGGAGATATTCGCGGACAAACATACATACATACAAACATACAGGTCTAACTGAGAACCTTCTTTTTTTGAAGTCGGTTAAAAAAGGGATAGATTCGGTTGCTTTCACGTGATAGACAAAACCCACACGAAAGCGATTACGAAACGATTAGGTAGTTTACGATACTATCGTAAACTACCAGGGGGCCAAGTTTACTATTTTTATAATTTCATCATTCCAACACGATACCATTGTCACTATGCTAAAATTTCGTAATCTGCTAAATTCATAATGGTCGATCATTGACTGCACAATGACGTTCTAATGGTAGGTCACTGATCAAAGGAACTGTCAAAATTTTAGCAGATTACCGCCTAAGTCAGTCATTCGCTTGTCATTTTGTACGAGATTACCATTCTATGTCATTTCTTTCAATGGCGTGTCAGTGGTTGATCATTGGAAAGTCATTATGACGCCATTATACTTGTAGATTACCAAACTTGTCAAAATCAACAATTATAAAATCAATGATAGACCATTCTGACACTATTTTAATAGCAGACTTGAGGCCCTGTTTGCCAACTAAGCAAAGAAAAATGTGGCTCTATCAGACGAGTTAGTAATCACGTAGACCATCTGACCAGTGCTACATAGGTAGCAAATCAGGTCAAAAGTAATTGGCCTGTACGTACGAGATTACTTAACGACATCACCAGACGCGGGTTATGTCACGTTCCATGTATGTTTGTTCAATTATGATATGTCGCTTCTATTTGACGTTTGTGTTGTTAAAAATGCATTAAAAAGTAAAACAGACAGTATGCATTAGCAGACAGACAGACAGTAACAGACCGGCCGACAGAAGAGAGTGAGAGACACAGAGAGGGAAAGTAGTTAACAGTATTTTTTAACTTTGTAGTTTTTGAAGATTGTTGTCTTTATTGAAAAAATGTGTTTATGTATCCATCACGATTTCACGAATCGGTTACACTAAACAATTAATCATCCCCTACATTTCCACCCATAAAGGGAAAGGCCTAGGCCTTAAAGGGTGGAAGTTTAGGAAGGTAAAATATTTTTATTAAAATTTATATGGACCCTGTTATATACTGGCTTGTGTATCTCAGGGTCCATTAAGGCTATCAAAAGTTTAAGTCAAAAGTTGTAGTGGTTTGGGTATTCTCAAACCACTACAACTTTTGAAAGCCAGAATCAACAGTGGCGACCACCAGAAAACCGTCGAGGCAATGAAGCTCGACGAGTCCTGGAGAAACGTTACGACTGTATTGGATCCCGAAACGAAATTAATCAGAAAAGAACAGCGGAGGAGTCAGAAATACATATTTTCCACTTGACACTATACCAAGCAGAAGACAGAACAGAACTAGGCCAATACGCACAAAGGGACGTTTATAACTGGGTGAAGCCCAGTTGCCAAGCATAATGCTCTAGTAGGCCGTTGTGAAGACCACTTCACAATAGACAAGCTTATCCTATTTGAGACGCCTTTATTCTCCAAACAAGACAAATACCTCAGGATTGGACAGACGGATAGGGCCGTCCGTCCAATCCTGAGGTATACCCTACCCGTGAGTGAATTGCATTGCAACTCGATCAGAAGGCTAATTCACGTAATTTTATGACGCGCCGCTGAAGTTGTAGTGCAGTTGCAATTAAGTTCAAGTTTGAATGATAAACGGTACTCTTGTAATCTTTGAACTCGCCGTAAGCTGCGCGTGAACTGCACGTCAACTGTACGACAACCAAACTTACTTATGGTGTAGCCACATGAGAGAAAAAATATTACTCACAAAATAATTGAATAAAATATGAATATGACTTTATTATAATATTCAAATAATACTCCAGTACAGATTTTAGTGCTTTTTAACTGTAATTTTGAGACGTCAAACGAATAGTAGAATACCGATCACGTTGCGTTCCGAAGTACGCACCAAAGACGCGCAACAGTAGAATACCGATAATGCGCTCGCGTGGCGCGAACTTGACGCGACCGTGTCTGACAGCGTAAGAGAATACGAAAAGCGTTGTTTTGATCGAAACTTAACTGCAACTGCACTGCAACAGCACTTCTTTAGTTACGTGAATTAGCCCACAAAATGTATGGAATAAAAACTTTGACCAGATCAACACCCCCGATGTCAAGCCACCGTGTCAATAATGTTAATACTATTCACCAAACAATCGAATTTCCACGTGTAGCACACGATTACTTTCAATATCTGACGTCAAGACCACACATATAACTTTCGTACTTATTTATAAATACAAGTTTGATGGAGTTTCTGTTGATTGGAATGGAGGGCTATGTATTGGGTACAATTTGTGGTTGTGTGTTTTGTCATAGTTATATATATTTTTAAGCGAAATCTGTGTCTGTATGTCATACTATTTAACGCTAACAGCTAACAGTTAACGCTAACAGAAAAAGGATTTTGTCTACAGGCCCTTATTTCTGGTCGCTCGATGATGGAATGGGACAACTTGACTTTTACGCAGAAGATATTATAGTGCACAAATGTGTGCGCAAACACAGGTGCACTCCCTTATCCTTCACTCTCATAGTCTGATGGAACGGCCAATTGAGAAACGAGCCAAGAGGATCATTGGCAATGATAGGCTCGTCGAGTCAAAGCTCCAAAGTCTTGAGCATCGACGCCGAGTTGCTGGCCTGTCGGTTTTCTATCGGTTGCATTTTGGGGAGTGTGCGACGGAATTGCATAATTTAATTCCGCCGAGCCCGTTCCATCATCGACCACAAGACGTACGGCGATGCGCCACCGGCACACGGTGGACATCCCACCCACACGCACGAAACGTTTTGGGAATACATTCATTGTGCGTACTGCTAAGGAGTGGAATTCCCTGCCTGAGTCTGTGTTTCCTGATAGCTACAACCTGGGAGTCTTTAAGGCAAGAGTGAATAGGTTACTTCTAGGCAAGCGTGCTCCATCTTAGACCGCATCATCGCTTCCCATCAGGTGAGATAGTGGTCAAACGTATGCCTATCAATAAATAAATAAAAAAAAAAAAAAACGACACGACCGGAGAAAGACCAGGGAAGCGCAGGACCAAAGACTTAACGTGCTTTCCAAGGCATGAGTGTTACACCGCCAACTTCCAAACTCCAGGTCGTTATTAAAGAATTACAGTAATATTTTACCAGTCAATGTAAACTGCAAAACCGAATAAATCACGCAGATACCTGTTTATTTAATGAGTCCGCCACACTGTTCTGAAACCACTGCACTTCTGACAGCCAGAACCAGAATCAACATGGGCGACCACCAGAAAAGGGCCGAGGCAATGAAGCTCGACGAGTCCTGCAGAAATGTTACAAGTTTATTGGATCCCGCAACGAAATTAATCAGAAAAGAATAGCGGAGGAGTAAGAAATACATATTTTCCACTTCCCTCCAAATCACGCAGGAGACAGAACAGAACTAGGTCAATAGGCACAAAGGGACGTTTACAACTGGGAGAGGCCCAGTTGCAAGCAGCATGGGTTGCAATTAACAAAATGAATAGGTCCTAAAATGTGAGCTGTTATATTTGATTCCAATAATAGGTATGGCAAAAACGCTTAAACGCACGGAAATTAGTTCTGGTTTCTACAAGGTCCGCATAATAAATAGCTCCGGATGTAGCCTGCACACTATCAAATAATAATATAATTTATTGCGTCAATATTGCCAAAGAACACACTCCCATAAGATATGATGTGCAGATTTTTCGTATTCAACAGTCAGATGTCCGTGTTTATCGATGAGGTGATCCTTGAAATCTATACAACTACAGGGGATGTTTGTATGTGTGTGCGTTTGTATGGGTACGCTTGTATTGTGTGGTAGCGTGTGTGTTGGATCATTCGGCTCCCTTCAAAATGGTTAAACTGAATGGTGCTGATCCACACGTCATGTTCGTAAACGGGCTCTGTCAGTAGAGATTGGTCAGCTCTTAACTGATGACTTGTTCTTTTTTTATGTTTTGTTTGTTCTTTACCTGCATTGTTTTCACATACAGAAGCAACAAGGATAATGTGTTAAGGCGCTACCCCGACCAAAAGAGCGTTTTTCTTCGTTATTCAGGGGCTGTTAACTCATTAATTAAGAGAAACAAACAACATCTAAAAGCATATTATTAATGTTCAATATCCTATCATGACATTCCACGTTCTTATTTTTTTTTATGTACCCTATATACACCTAAACCTCCCTGTAAAAAAATGACTAAAATAATTGAAAACATGTATCTTTTGCTAAAGTTGACGTGAGGTAACTTAAAAATCTTTATAATTTACGTTTTATTTTATTTCAAAAGATCGTTTCTGTTTTTTGATAACAAAAAAAAAAAACTGCGAATTTCGATTCTGCGGCAAAGAGGAAATGTATGGTCAAGGTTATTTGGTCAGGGAAGCCTTAAAAGAGTGTCCGTGGAGTTTCTTGCTCGTTCTTCACCATAGAGACCTTACCTATGTTTTGGAACGAGCAACTAGCTTCAACTTTCTGACTAACTAACTCCTTGACAGTTCAAAGGTGCCTGTAAATGGTTTAAACGAAATAAATGCTTAGACTTTGTTTGTTTATAACTACAGTAGGTCGGCCCCGCCGCGCTGCACCGTTAACATAATTTCGAAGGACGCCGGCCGGTTTTGGAGTACGTGACTTGTGAAGTGTACACAGGGTACAGAGACGTGGTCTTTGACTGCTGGCCTCCTGCAGAAGCTCAAAGTCACGCAGCGAGCTATGGAGAGAGCTATGCTCGGAGTTTCTTTGCGCGTTAAAATCCGGAACAAGGAAATCCGCCGAAGAACTAAGGTCACCGACGTATCTCTCAAAATTTGCAAGTTAAAGTGGCAGTGGGCAGGCCACATCGCTCGAAGAACCGATAACCGATGGGGAAGAAAGGTTCTCGAGTGGCGACCACGAACCGGAAGACGCAGCGTTGGTAGGCCTCCCACCAGATGAACCGACGATATCATTAAGGTCGCGGGTAACCGGTGGATGCAAGCGGCAGGTTTCCGCTCGTTGTGGCGTTCTATGAGGGAGGCCTTTGTTCAGCAGTGGACGTCTTCCGGCTGAAGATGGAAGTGTACACACACAGTGCAGCAGATGCTTATGAGAACCTACACAGACGCGCTACACGTTTCCATTATGGTGGTCTTTCGAAGCTCTTTTGAAGGCCACTGTCGTCTATGAAAACAGTACAATTTGCACTAGATCTTATGCGGTACAGTCGCGCGATGCCTTCATCATTACAGCCGAAATACGTCCACTGCTGAACATAGGCCTCCCCCAAGAAATGGGGGGTTTTGCCATAATCGCCACGCTTGGCAGGCGGGTTGGCGATCGCAGTATGGTTGTTAAAAAGGCACAGAGAACGCTGCTGCCCATTCTCTGGTGAGTTCCTTAGTCGCCTCTTACGATACCCACGGGAAGATATGGGATGGTGCTATTCTTTACGTCCGACACCATACGGACGGCCGACACCATACGCAATGCCTTCAGGTCAAAGCTTTTATCTAAGTGAAACCATTATTCAATAATTCGTCGTTGATATTATAGTAATAGTAGTATCACGGGCTGGTGTCCGCAACTCCACGTCTAAGCGCGTATTTTGCGTACAGTTGATAGTATTTTTATTTTCAATTCGAAAATCTAAAAAGCTTTTTACAAAAAAGACAACCGCCTTCAAAAAGTGAAAAATAACTTTAGCACAGAACACACATTGACTTTAGTTTCGAAATTCAGTGGCTTTGTTCTTTTTGTTGTTTTGTATTGCCACCGACTTCCGAAACTAAAGTCAATGTGTGTTCTGTGCTAAAGTTATTTTTCACTTTTTGAAGGCGGTTGTCTTTTTTGTAAAAAGCTTTTTATTTTCCGCTTTTTAGTACCTCCTTCTCATCCAAATCTATTAAGAAGAGATTGAAAGTTAACTACTACAAAGATTGATGAAACTAAAACGTCGTCTATGTAAATTTATTGGGTTTTTGTTGATTTTTCAAAAAGTGCTGAATCAATTTCGATAAAATTTATATGGGACCAACCCTAAAGTATACCCTATCCATAAAAACAAAGAATTTTCAAAATCGGTTTACGTTTGCCGAGAAATCGCGTAACTAATCGCGCACATACTTAATGCAAATTTAAGACTTATACGGTTTTCTCATGGATGCCATTGTCAGAACTGGACCAAATTAAAATGGGACCACACGGGAAGCACTAGCTTTCAAATAAAGAAAGAATCATCAAAATCGGTTCACTCAGTCCCAAGAAATCAGGTAACAAAAAAAAAAAAATACAGACTAATTGATAACCTCCTCCTTTTTTGAAGTCTGTTGAAAAAGCGGCAAAGCGCGAATCGGACTCGCCCATGAAGAGTTCCGTAGCAGCAAGTAACATAGGTAATATAAAAGTTTTTTATTTTTGAGTTAATTGAAGAAAAGAGGTTTATGACATGACTCTGATTACTTATATCGAAGCATTTTATATATTCACGTTCATCCTAAAAAGGCTATTGTAAAAAGGATTCACGGCAAACCACAGTAAGACCTTTTCATCAAAAAAAACAGAACCAAATCTAAAAATACCGTAAGTGAAGGTAATATTCGAAGGACGCTAGCGAACCGGTCTGAGGCTCTCGGCTCCGTGACTCACGCGCACTTTACTACAGGCTAAGGATCTTCCACACAGGCGCGATATTATCGGTCGATAATACCGGTTGCGTTTCTACAATAATAAATAAATAAAATAAAATAACCTTTATTTCGGACCAGTAACATCCATAGTTGGTTAGTAAAGCTTAATATTACAACTTTGCGACAAGATTATTCTTTGATACACATCTCTTAATAATGCTATGCATTATCGAAGAGTCGCATCTCCCAGCTATGATTTTCAGGATGGAGTTGAGGCTCGCCCGTACTCTGCAGAGCAATGAGGCAGATTTCTGTCTAATGATGGCATGGAAGCCATCAACGTGACTGTGCGCGAACATAGCAGATGCACTGCAGAAACGGGGTAACCCCAACAGCATCCTGAAACCATTATTATATTGCACTCGTATGGCGCTGATGGCCCGCTGGGTATAATTAGTCCACAGGCTGCACGTGTAGAACACTTGGCAGTAAGCTTTAAAAAGAGTTACTTTAACTTGTTCACTATATAATGCGTCCCGATTCCTTGCACACAGCTGCGATTTTATCGTCCAATAATTTGAAAGAAAGAAGAAAGAAAAATGTTTATTTGACACAGACCATGTGCACACAAAAATAAGAATAAAAAGGTATTTCAATATAAAACAGAAATAAATCAAAAACATTACCGTGTGCCCCACGGCTGCGCCAAACAGGTCCAGTTCAGCATAAATGCCAGACCACTTGTGCCTGACGCTGGTTTTCAACTAGACCTTTGTGTGTGACGTGGTACGGATGTAAACTAGCTTTATTATGATATATAGGTGGATAAATAAATAAAAGGAAACGTGTGGTAAAGAGGGACTGTAATAAGGTTTATATCGTTACCTATGTGTACATGTAACTAACAGTTGTGAGACATACATTTGGTGAGTCGTAAATAAATAAAAGATGTAAATAATAATACTGCGAGTCAGATGCCGATGAAATAATTCGTGCACAGTACCCATAATGCTAAAAAAGTCCGGGCCAGATTGTTATAAACAAGCTTCCAACAGGGGTCACCTTGGTGGAAGGCTTGTGGAGCCCACGGTTGGTGTTTGCGTCCACACTGGTTTACAACAAGGCTCCCACCTCAGTATGTTGTCGACTCTTTGTTTACAACGGCGGTATCCACACGTGGTTTACAACGCGGCCTCTCGTCTGGCCGGGGTTTCATATCGGAATATCGCAGGACGGAGGAACGCAAGCGTCCTACTTCTATTGCGTCGTTATTATCGCAGCGTGTAACTTCGAAGCCGTCCTAGTACAAAATGTACTTAAAACAACGATCGCAATAACGCAACCGATATTATCGGCCGATAATAACGCACCTGTAGGGGAGAGCCTTTATACGGCAACCTACGTGCGTCCGCGCATATCTTTGTTATGAACACAAGGAGTGGGGGCTGTGTTGTTTGTTGTGATTGTCGGGAACTTGTTCCGATGCTATATATAGTTTTGATTACGCTTTGTTTGTGTCGCGTTTGGCGACTGAAAGTGTGCTTCAACAAAAAAATTAAGTGATACAGTCAACTGTGGCATCTTTACCTAAGCATATTAATTTATTTTTATTTAGAATGTTTTTTATTTCTCTTCACTTACATTGTTTTCACATATAGAAGCAACAAGAATAATGTAACCAGGTGTTTGTGAAAGCTTGATTGAAAAGAGTGTCCGTGGTTTTCAAAGCACGGAAGGCCACCACTGAGATATATCCTATCCATGAAAAGAATTTTGGAAATCGGTTTACATTTGCTGGAAAAATCACTTAACCCAAAAATTTAAAACCTCCTTTTTTGAAATCAGGTAACAAAAAATCCATACTTAAATGTGAAAGTAACTCTGTCTGTAACGCTTTTACGACGAAACGGCTCAACGCATTTTGATGAAATTTAGTATGAATATAGCTTGTACCCTGGGAAAGCACATAGGCTACATTTTAATTCGTGACTTCGTCTGCATTCGCGATAACCGACCGAGCTAGAAAGTAATAATATGACTTATTGAATCATTAAATTAGTACTATTAGCTGGTATTAATCATGAATGAACATAACATGACCCTGACTTTTTCCACCTATTGTCTTAGTATTCCGTAGGTAATCTATATGATTGCTATTCTATTGTTTTGTTGACTTTCGACCTGGTTCAAATGAACAAACTACACAAGGACAGAGTTACGCGTTGTTTGTGAAGTAATTATTGTGGAGTTTTACATCCAGAACTTTCAGACGGTCTTCTAGTGTCACTCACTTTTTCTAGTGTCTCTCCGAACTACGAACTTGTAAAAGAGCGTTCGAAAAAAGTCGATAATGATAAACCTTACCTAACCAATTAAAAGGAGCAGTTATTTGGATACGGAAGGAAGAGGACTGGGAAATTGGCGCGCCATGGAGGATGCTCATGTCCAACAGTGGACCAAGTAGTAAGCTGAAGTGCTGATCCAGTTAAAAATAAATTTCACAGATGCTCTAGCGGTTAAAAGTAGTTTTGGCTAAGAGCGTCAGTTAAAACCACTTTTAACCGCAAATTTGCAGTCAAAAGCACTATTAACCAGTGATTTTCAGACAAAACTGCTTTTTACCAATCAAAATTACTTTTGGCTGTTTATTTCACTACTTTTGACTGCTTAAGAGTGTTGTATATGTGTGTCCTCCATTTCTACCACCTCAAGGTCACTTCACCGATTGTTTTTTTTAAAAGAACACACCATCAGATCTTTTCTTTCAACATTTAAATCTGTAAGAGCCTGAGCAAATCCTATTCGCCTAGTTCCACAGCCACTTCTATCTCATTCCAGTGACAGATCTTTCGGCGGGACAGAAAGAGATAAAGAACCGCACAATGACACAATGGTCTAAAAATCAATATTGTACTAACTATTAATGAGTAGATCTTATCAGTTACTATCTGTCACGTGAAAGGCCTATGCAAATGGTATGTTTGGAGTAACTGAGATAAGGCTTAGTGGCTTACATTATCAGTACTCGTAAAAATCCTAATCCGTATTTAGTATCCTTGGTCAGATTGTTCAGTGCCTCGGAAAGCACGCAACTGCGTGTGGTCACAGCCGCCATAACTGGCCATGGGTCTTTCAATAAACATCTTTTTGTCATAGGAGTAACAGACAGCCCACTGTGCAGAGCCTTCATGGGGGTGGACGAGACAGCAGCCCATGTGCTTCTGAACTGCCCTGAGGTCGCTTCATACAGGGCAAAGTACTTCGGTGATCCAGGTAACCTACGGGAGATCGCCAGCGACGTCAAGGCGCTGCTGGCCTTTCTCGAGGAGCTCGGGTAGATCGAATGATTTACTTTCCACCTGTACTTAAAATACGCGCTGAGACGTGGAGTTGCGGACCGTGATACTACTACTTATTATATTAAGCAAGCAAAACCGTTGGTCCCGGCTGTCATTTGTAGATCTTTGACAGTCGTTATGGGGAGTCAGAAGCCAAAAAGTCTGACAACCAGTCTTACCAAGGGGTATCGTGTTACTCAGCAACTGGGTTGAGAAGGTCAGAAAGGCAAGTCGCTCCATGTAAAACCCTTGTACTCAGCTGGTTTCGGCTGAAAGGCTAGGCATATGGTCAGATTGTTGCTATGTGTTCTTCAACGACAGTATTACTTGCTGCCAAAGACATTTAAAGGATATTCGCTACGGTAGCCCGCGAAAAGCAAAACTTCATACGATTTATTTAAATTTTGCAGCTGAGTATCAAGTTTTATGCAAAGGGGAGAAAGCAGCTTCGAAAAACTGGTCATTGAGGGAGTTCTTTATTTTAATATTCCAATAGGCGTGCGTTTGGTCCCTACTTACCTGATCTTAAGTGATGTTGCGGCCTAAGGTGGAGCACGTTTGCCTAGGATGAACCGGTTCACTCGTGTCTTGAAGATACCCAGATTATCGGGTAACAGAGAGGCGGGCAGTGAATTCCACAGTCTGGCAGTTCGCACAATAAATGTGGGAGCAAACCACTTGGTTCGTGACCGTGGAACTTCAACCATATGTACAGCGACGCTTCGCCGTATCTTTGTTGGAACAATGGTAGTTTTGTAATAGATACTCGTAACATAGAAGTAGCGAGAAATTACGTCATCAGGCTACGTATCTAGTTACATTTCCGGGACACAGCTGACTGATTAAACTTACTGGTGGGTAACAGTAAACTGAGCGCTGCCGCACTGAGCAAATTATACCGGGTTTAAAAAAAAGTTAAATGTGCATCATACCTACGAACTTTTTGGTAACGAAGTTATTGAAGGTCAAAGCTAGGTACAATCTTTTCATACGTTTTTACAAGAAAGCGACTTTTAAATGTACCAATCTTTATATCAAATTCTAAACGATACGGTTGATGCAGTGGTTGAGCGACTGCGTTATGTGTCGCGGGTTAGAATCCCCCACGGAACCAATATCTGTATGGCCTACAGGTAGTTGTTCTAGGTCTGGTTGTTTATGTACGTGAGTTTATAGTTCTATCTCTGTTAATAATGGGACAAGCCCGCCACACTATTCCCTAACCACTGTAACTCCTGTAAGCCAGAATCAACAGTGGCGACCACCAGAAAAGCGCCAGAGCAATGAAGCTCGACGAGTCCCAGAGAAACGATTCAACTGTCTTGGATCCCGCAACGAAATTAATCAGAAAAGAAGAGC
Source organism: Charanyca ferruginea (assembly GCA_947361185.1). NCBI lineage: Eukaryota > Metazoa > Arthropoda > Insecta > Lepidoptera > Noctuidae > Charanyca > Charanyca ferruginea. The sequence goes on along the minus strand of OX376081.1, from coordinate 1,759,887 downwards.
GGAGGAGTAGTTGCGGTGGTTTAGTTTCCGCACTTAGTCCTTAATTATGGACCATTGTACGTGAGCCATGGCGGCCGGCACTCCAACCAGCCCACCTCCCTCCAGAAGCAGATCACTCTTCCCAGTCTTCTCAGGGCGTCTGCAAGGGAGTTTGGCGTTCCAAGGGTCTCCCTGCGGATCTGGGTGACGCCAGTGCACTCAAGGAGTACATGCGCCACCGTTTCTTTCGCTTTATAATAATATACTAGCTGCTGCCCGCGATTTCGTTCCCGGTGTTTCCTTGCGATAGCCATAGACCTCCTTAAACCGGCCTTGTCGCAAAATCTGTTCTGAGCGGATGTCTACTAACTATAAACTAACCTGCCTTTCATCTTTATACGTCGAGCGGTTTTCGATATTTCATGATGAGTGAGTGAGTGACCTTTCGCTTTTATGTATATACCACCACCGCTTTTATGTAACCATAGTCCGTATGGTGTCGGACGTAAAGAATAGCACCATCCCATATCTTCCCGTGGGTGTCGTAAGAGGCGACTGGGGACTTACCAGAGAATGGGCAGTAGCGTTCTCTGTGCCTTTGTAACAACCATACTGCGAACGCCAACCCGCCTGCCAAGCGTGGCGATTATGGCAAAACCCTCCCTTGGGGGAGGCCTATGTCCAGCAGTGGATGTCTTTCGGCTGAAATGATGATGATGATATTATTATAGTAAATTTGTAAATGCATCCACGTTACTGGTATCGGTGGGGCAAAGTTTTCAAACACACAACTACTGTATTGTTGCATGCACGTGTATAATATTGTGTAAAGCGATATTTTTCGCACCAAATAAATCGCACGAAATAATGTTTGTTTAATGTTACTCAGTTTGATGAGCAGTATACGTAATTACGGCTTTGTGAAGTATGTATGTACTATGTCATTCGCCATAGGACTGAAGTCACCGAAATTGTGCGTCGAATCAGCATGCTGACGTGAAAGTGGGCCGGCCACGTCTGCAGACGGACAGACGGTATATGGAGGAGACAAGCTTTAGAGTGGAGACGTGGCTGACAGCGGATGGATGCGGGCTGCCCAAGACCGGGTTGGTTGGCGATCTCTGGGGGAGGCCTACGTTCAGCAGTGGACGGACAATAGGCTGATATAATGATGATGATGTCCAGTAATGATGAAAAGTTCAGCACTGCACTCATATAGGTACTGTTCTACTTCTAATTGCTAACAAACAAGATCAATAGGTTATTGTTTAAGTATTCAACCTTGACATACCTAATGAGTACGTCATTTATAATGCAGATACTTTACCGTATAAGTTATACTAGCTTATGCCCGCGATTTCGCCCGCGTAGTAATCAAAAACGTCACTAAATTGGATTGATGTCACCACCAATAAATTGACGTACATTTTATGAGTTGTCAAAACGTGATTCCTTATGACGTCATATGTAGGTAGTCATTTGCCTACTCAATTGACTATTCATTGCTTTCAAAGCAACGGCGAATCTAATTTTACAATAAAATGAGTACAATATAATCTGGGTATCTTCAAGGCACGAGTGAACCGGTTCATCCTAGGCAAGCGTGCTCTATCTTAGGCCGCTTCATCACTTAAGATCACGGCCTGTAGACAAAATCCCGTATCTATTAGCGTTAACGCCAACGGAAATGTCAAATTGTATGGAGTTGACGTTTGCTTACGCGATGTCACGTGACGCAAATGCGCAGTTGACAACTGCATACAATTTGATTTTTCCGTTGGCGTTAACGCTAACAGAAAAGGGATTTTGTCTACAGGCCCAGGTGAGTTGAGGCCAAACGCAACCATTAAGACTATAAAAAATACATTGAAAATGAATCTGGTTTTTAGGGCCAAACTCAAGTGTGATTTTAGACAAATTCTATCTTCGAATTATAGGTTAATGGTTGCTTATAGTTATGGTGACTTCTACCCAATTCGATCCTGTCGTATAATCCGTTCATAACTACTATTGTAGTGAGATGTAACTTGACTGTGGATAGCCACCACCCCACTTTGTTTAACCCCAGGATATGACTTGCGGTAGCCTATATAGAAACCGCTCTAAAGACTAAGCATTCAAGTAAGCCGCTGCAAACATATTTAACCTAGTAAAATGCAGGATTATAGAAGCTTCATTAAGTGTCGTCCGTTCATCAAATTCGTTCATAACTACTATTGTAGTGAGATGTAAGTAGACTGTGGATAGCCACCACCCCACCCCCTCCCTTCAACCCCAGGATGTGACATGCAGTAGCCTATATGGAAACCGCTCTAAAGACTACACATCCAGGTAAGCCGCTGCAAACATAACCAAGTGAAATGGAGGATTATATAGATAGATGATAAGCTTGCCAATGTAAAGTGGTTTTCAAAACGGTCTACAAGAGCATAGTGCTTAGCAACCGGGCGTCCTCCAGTTGTAAACGTCCCTTTATCGTAATTGGCCTAGTTGTATCCTGCTTAGTATAGTGCAAAATATGTATTCCTTACTCCTCCAGTTCTTTTCTGACTAATTTCGTTGCGGTATCCAAGACAGTGGTAATTTCTCCGGGACCCGTCGAGCCTCATTGCTTCGGCGGTATGCTGGTGCTCGCCACTGTTGATTCTGGCGTCTACTAGAGCACGATCGCTATTCCTTTTAGTTATGATACCAATGCCAGTATTGAATAATATTTACTCACAAAAAGACATTATTTACCTCACACTAGCTTGGCTAACAAATCCGTCACAATAGACATTAATACTAACATTGCATCACATGCTAACTCAACCGCACAGTCTTTGAAACTAATACGTATGAGTCATTAGTTCCAGACGACTGGATTTCTTGTGAAGATAATGTGAAAGCATTGTGGCACATATTGCTTAGAAAACGCATGAAAGGAATGGTGTGATTTACACCTGCACTCTGAATGTTCTACTCATATTATAAAGAAGTTTGTTTGTTGTGAAGAGTAAATCACGGTGAATGTTTTGGATTCAATTCAGAGAATTGAATCCCACTGCAAGGCTAAAGGTTTCCCAACTCTCACTTCAATTATCTCTATTTTGGGCTATTTGTCTAAAGAGTCTTGAAATCAATAAAGTCAATTGAGTAGGCAAATGACTACATACAAGTGACGTCATAAGGAATTAAGTTTTGACAGTTTACAAAATAAGGCAAATGATTGGTGGTGTCATCTACCTAATTAAGGGACATTTTTGATTTTCACGCGGACGAAATCGCGGGCAGAAGCTAGTATAACATATACAGTAAATATCTGCATTAAAAATGACGTACTCATTAGGTATGTCAAGGTTGAATACCTATACAATAACCTATTGATCTTGTTTGTGAGCAACTAGAAGTAGAACAGTACCTATATGAGTGCAGTTCTGGACATTATTATCATCATCATATCAGCCTATTGTCGTCCACTGCAGAACCTAGGCCTCCCCCAGAGATCGCCAACCAGCCCGGTCTTGGGTAACACGCATCCATTCACTGCCTTCACCTTCTTCAAATCGTCGGTCCATTCGGTCCAGCGTCCCACACTAAGCGCCAAAACGCGGTGTCCACTCTAAAGCGTGTCATCTCCATCTACCTTCAGTCCGGCTGTTGACGTGGTTGGCCCACTTCCACGTGTGCTAATTCGACGCGCAATGTCGGTGACTTCAGTAGTCTGGCTAATGACATAATTCAAGGTGTAAAAACACACTTTACATAGCCGTAACTACACATACTGCTCATCAGACCAGCAAACATTATTCCTGGAAAACAATTTTTATTTTTGGCTACGAATGACAGCCAGGACCAACGGCTTTACGAGTATTCCGAGGCACGGAGGGGTCTGAGTATGAAATGGATGATCACCCATCTACGGACCGACCGCGGCAAGCGTAACTTAACCATGACAGATCGATCTATGCAGTTTTAACATAGCCATGAGCCCCACTGTAATTCGCAGATGTTCAATTTTATGTGATCACCAAGGCTGGAGTTGTAAATTTTGCCATTTACGAGTCAATTTATAGTGTAGCTAATAAACTGGTATATATAGTTTATATCGGACCAGGATACATGTAGGCGTCGGTTGTGGTGATAAAGTGAGCATCTGTCTTGTGTTTTAGCGGATTTTAACCTTATTGATGAAGTCAGTCATTCGTCACCGACATTGCTCGTCGAAGCACGCTGCATTGGAAGTGGGCCGACCACGTCAGCAGACGAACAGACGGTAGACGGAGCAGACAAGCTCTAGAGTGGAGACCGCGTTTGGGCAAGCATAGTGTTTGATGCCATGCGACACGATGGACCGACGAAGAAGGTGGCTGGCAGCGGCAGGATGCATGTGGCTCAAGACTGGGTTGGTTAGCGAATTTTGGGGGAGGCCTACGTTCAACAGTGGACTGCAATATGATGATGATGGAGTCTGCTGATTTTCAGAACGAGAATACGGGCTTAGATACTATTCATACTAATATTATAAACTAGCGACCCGACCCAGCTTCGCATGGGCCTATAGCCTTCCTCGATAAATGGACTATTCAACACAAAAATATTTTTTCAATTCGAACCAGTAGATCCTGAGATTAGCGCGTTCAACCAAACAAACAAACAAACTCTTCAGCTTTATAATATTAGTATAGATGCGAAAGTTTGTTTATTACGCAGGTTTTAGGACGTATCGAATAGTTAGATTTCCCATTCCATGTTACGTAATAAATATAAGGTGAAACCTTAATAGGTTCTAAACTGCTAGCAGTTATCAAAAATATTCAAGGCTGCAATATTTCTTAAAGATTTTGTTACAGACTAAGTTAGAACTCTAAGAAACAGACTACTTTTTAATTCGCGACTTCGTCTGCATCCGGACAAAGTCACGGGCAAAAGCTTGTTAACCAATTAGAAGATAGAAAAAGACAAGCATTCGGATCAGAATTTCCAGAGAAAACAAATAAACAAACCAAATCAAAGCATCATTTACAGGCACTTGAATTGTCAAGGAGTCGGTCAGTTACTCAGAAAGTTGCTTATTCCAAAATATTGTCACTATGGAGAAGAACGAAGAAGACACTCCGTGGTCACTCTTTTCGATCAAGTTTTTACAAAATCTTGGTTAAGTACATCATTCATGTTGCATCATAATCATTTGCCTAGCCTTTTCCCCTATGTTGGGATTGGGTTCCTTCCAGTCTAAACGGATGTAGCTGGATACCAATGTTTTATATGGAGCGACTGCTTATCTAACCTCCACAATCCAGTTACTGGGTTACACGACACCCCTGGACCTAAGATTGGTAAACTGGTTGGCAGATTTTCTAGCTTCTGACTGCCTATAATAACGACTGTCAAAGATTTAGGAATGACGGTCGGGAACAACGGTTTTACGTGCTTTCCGAGGCACGGAGGTAACTCGGTATGAAAGGGATGGTCACCCATCCACGGACCGACCGAGAGAAGCGTAGCTTAACCACCATGACCGGTTGCTCCGTACGGCTTCTAATTGTAGTGTAAAACCAATGAAGGTAAAGAGGAATACAAAACAATTCATTTATAAAGATATACAAAGGTTAAGAGAAGTTAAGAGATGACCAAACTTTATATATTACCTCTTTACAATATTAGTGTAGATATAGATTATTTGCTTCCATGTACTAGGGTAGCATGTAGCATAGATATAAAATGGGGACGAGCCTATCTATACTGTTATAAAGAGGTCAAACTGTTTGTTTGTTCATAAGTGGTAATCGTTGGAAGTACTGCTACGATTGCATTTATTTTGTTTTTGACAACCGACGAAAAATGTATTCTTTGGAGGTCTACAATCATAAACTGAATATATGGTAAAAGATTCCAGCACGTACATCATAATACCATCACCATCATCAATAATCATCATTCTGAAAACGTCCACTGTTGGACAAAGGCTTTGTTTTTGACAACCGACGAAAAATTTATTCTTTGGAGGTCTACAATCATAAACAATCTATGGTAAAAGATTCCAGCACGTACATCATAATACCATCACCATCATCAATAATCATCATCCTGAAAACGTCCACTGTTGGACAAAGGCCTCCCGCAAGGAGTGGCTTGTCATAATCCCCACGCTTGGCAGAAGTCTTGGGGATCGCAGTGAGGTTGTTAAGTACACGGAAGCCGCTACTGTCCGACTTCTGGATTTCCCCTAAGTCGCCTAGTACGACACCCTTGGGATGAAATGGGTGGGTGCTATTCCAGCTCGGACACTCCATAATAATATCCTACTGACCGTACTTAAGCCACGGCGACTAGTCTCCATTGAGACTGGCCAATTGTACAACTTAAGGGGCTATTAAACGACTTTTACAGATTTTAAACTGACAATCACGTCAGTTTTGGACGCAGACTGCGTCTGTTCTGCATCAGTTCTGCGTTCAAAACTCTCAAAGTTTAGTCGAAAAAATTAAATAAAAGTAGTATTCTTTCAAAATTAAAAAAAAAGCGTATACTAAAAGATAGATAATAAAATTGTCTGTAAGATGGTGTAAGTTTCGTTTAATTATACCTGGTAGATTTTGTGTGATTGTCAATGTTTTGTCCGCGTCAGACACAACTTCACGAATTAATTAAACTATTTAATATGAACTTAACCAAAAATATTCACCTACTAAATGATTAAGAGAATGTTCTAGTTTGACATATATTTTTTTCAAATCATGTACACTGCACATTTTGACGTGATTGTCAGTTTAAAATCTATTAAAGTCGTTTAATAGCCCCTTAATAACCCCATCTCCTGCGTGCTGCGTGTGGTCACAGCCGCCATAACTGGCCATGGGCCTTTAAATAAACAGCTTTTTGTCATAGGAGTAACAGACAGCTCACTGTGCAGAGCCTGCATGGGGGCGGACGAGACAGCAGCCCAAGTGCTTCTGAACTGCCCTGAGGTCGCTTCATACAGGGCATAGTACCAGTGGCGTGCCTAGGGGTCAAGACTAGGGCAAGCCCGACAGATTTTTTACGATAAAATAATCATACCAAGTTGCTGAGGTATTGATTAGCTCATCTTATGATCTAATAAATGCAAGCCCGGCTTTTCGGCTTCCATGAAGATCCCGCCACTGCATAGTACTACGGTAACACAGGTAAACTACGGGAGATCGCCAGCGACGTCAAGGCGCTGCTGGCCTTTCTTGGGGAGCTGGGGTGGATCGAATGACTTACTTCCTCCCACCTGTACGCAAAATACGCGCTGAGACATGGAGTTGCGGACGTAAGCCACTACTACCCTATCCCCATTCCATCATCGGTCGAGCAGAGATACAGCGAATCGTCACCGCAATATGGTTGAAGTTGAAGGTCTCGAACCAAGCGTTTTGGTTCTACATTTATTGTGCGAACTGCCAGACTATTTAAATAATAAATAAATATCCTAGGCAATATATTTATCCTAGGCAAGCGTGCTTCACCTTGGGCCGCATCATCAGTTAAGATCAGGTGAGTCGGGGCCTAACGCAAACCTATTGGAATATTGTAAAAAAAAACAACTCTCACTTCCCTCACTCTCATAGTCCGGTGGGACGGCAATCCGACACGACCGACCGGGGAGAGATCAGGCGCAGGACCAACGACTTTATGTGATTTCCAAGCCCCGGACCTACGCTAAACATTCGCGCTTGCAGCTACGTGATCAACAGAGTAGTTTGCCACCGTGTACATAATATGAATTTCTCAATAGAACATTGTGTTGAATTCTTATATAAGTAAAGTCAATATTGTTAGAAGATACTCGTGATAAGTGTGTTGTATAGTTTTGTGATTAATAACAATCTTTGTTTTCTTTATTAAGAGGTAGAAATTATGTAAGTACGTCTTAATTTAGAGAACGTATACCTCGTGGTTTGGCATTATGGCGTCATCATCTGCCTTGCCTTTTCCACACTGTGATGGAGTCAGCTTCCAGTCTAATGTAGCTGAATACCAGTGTTTTACATGGAGCGACTGCCTATCTGACACTTACAATCTAGTTATTGGGTAACACTATATCACGTGGTAAGACTGGTTGTCAAACCTTCTAACTTCTGACTACCTATAAAGACTGTCAAAGATCTACGAATGACAGTCGGGCCACGTGGTTTTCGAGACACAGAGGGATCGAATTGAGAACCTTTCTTTGAACTCGATTAAAATTGAAAGCTTGCTTACAGCCTGACGTGTTCAACCGGTTTTGATAGTACATCATAAACTTCTAATCACATCTAATTTGTTCAACTGAAAGTCAAGCCAGTGAATCGGAAACAGTTATGATAATATCTTTCGTCGACTTCTCACACGATTACACAGTATTTAGTAAACATGTACGCCAAATATCCGGATGAACGAAGGATATATTGCGAGAAGTATAAACAATAAATTAACTGACATACTGAGAGTTTTGTAATTCCAGATTGGAGGGCCAGCATGCGACACTATTCCCTTAACTGCCACTTCTGTAACCCAGAATCAACAGTGGCGACCACCAAAAAAGCGTCGTGTTTTTATCAATAGATATAGTGATTCAAGAAGAAAGTTTACATGTATAGTTTGAGTAGCGACCCGGCCCGGCTTCGCATGGGCCTAGATAAATGGGCTATCCAACACAAAAATATTTTTTCAATTCGAACCAGTCAATCCTGACATTACCGTGTTCAACCAAACAAACAAACTTTTCAGTTGTATAATATTAGTTAGTATAGATATTGTTTTGTGTTAATTTGTTAGAATATGACGACAAAGACATCCTGTAGTCTTGTAGTATGGTTAGTCTAATCATAATAATACTATAGACACCACATTAGTATCTACATTTCACCAGTACGAGGCGTATCGCTTGTTGCATATTATACAAAATGTTTTCAACATACCTTCGATATTTTATATCAAAGTACTTACAATAAACGTACGAGTTACAACTGGAATGAATAGTAAACAAAAATATTTACGTGCGACAATACAAAACAAAACAATCAACCTCAACCAAGCGCTCAAACTTTTATCTCAACTCCCATCGACACGACTGCACGCGACGAAAGTCGTAAACAAAATGAATTTTACAAATTAAACATCGAAGAGCGTTGACCTTTGCGGAAAAGGTTTAATATGGTGGCGGATATAAGTGGTTTTTTTTTCCGGTCTGTAATTTGGATAGTGGTGGGCACGCAAGAACGCTAATTAAATAAGTTTCTAAACAAAGCAGGTTATTAGGGATCTGTACGTCCGAATGAAAAAGGCTGCTGAGTAAAAGTATGTTAAGATGGGCTACGAGCTCTCTCTCTCTCAGATGTGTGCGATGCGACGTCGCATCGCAGTTTTGTGTACTATCGCGGACTTTTCCGCCTGCTCATTTAATTTTTTTTCCCTTGGCGCCTGCAAAGTCAACGGGGCGGGGTAGAGAGCGCTTCCATCTTTTGAGTGCAAGCAAAAATTAACTTAGTGGTGGTCAGGCGTGTGTGTCCACGATAGTACAAGCCCTTAGCCCACTCGTGTTAATCTGCCTGTCACAGGGTTGTATCTTTTGAACTATAATAGGTACACAGTTGAAATTGTCACAAAGTGTGTATTGTTCTGGCCACTAAAACAAAAAAAAAGCTAAAACTTAAAGGGGATGAACCGTAACAGTAAACAGGTGTATGTCTATATTCTGTTACAATCTCCCTCGGTGAATACCTACATGAAGTGAGCTGTCATCCGTCCCGACGCTAGGGATTTAACAAGCACTACAATCGGATGATAGCTCACTTCACCTAGGTGTTCACCGAGGGAGATTGTAACAGAATAGACATACGGAACTTTTCACGGAGTGCCTATTATTTTTGGTCGCTAAAACAAAAAAAAAGCTCAAATGACGGACCAATGGCAATAAAAGGAGTGTGTGTGTGTGTGTATTACAAGTGTTTTTTGTATGTAGTGTTTGATATTCTACATTTCTACGGTGCGGTGCGGAACCATCGTGTTCGAGTCCAAGCCGCACTTGTCGCCCGGTTTTTAACTTCTTTTTAAATATAAAAATGAATCGCTAAATGTGTTGCTAAGCGCAAATCTCGAGAGCGGCTGGACCGATTTCGCTAATTCTTTTTTTATAATATTCCTTGAAGTACGAGGATGGTTCATACGGAGAGAAAAATTAAAAAAAATAGCCTGAAAAAAAAAAAACAATTTTCTATATTCCCATACAAAAGATTCAAAATGAATCGCTAAATGTGTTGGTAAGCGCATAACTTGCGAACGGCTGGACCAAAATGGATAATTCTTTTTTTATAATATTCCTTGAAGTACGAGGATGATTCTTAGGGAAAAAAAAAACTTTTTTTAGGGTAGGTGTTGAGTAGGTGCAGGGTAGGTGTAGGGTAGGTAAGTAGGTAGATAGAGACAGGACAACGTCTGTCGGATCAGCTAGTTAATCATAAAAATAGTCATGTCAGTCAATAATAGGTAATTTAACCAGATATGACCACACACATCATTGTGACGACTCTCATCAACACGTCATAAACGATAACTCTATCAAGTAAACAACATACCTACTTTACGCTCAGTCAAGTCATCACGATTATAAAGGTACGCACGGCTACACATTTCCAGTTTAAGCTGACCTCTTATTGTAAGGAAATTCTATACAAGGCGAGATTAGCTTATATTGGAAATGTATAGCTTGATGTGTAGCCGTGTGTACCATCGTTATACTCGTGATGACACACCGGCGAAGCGTGGATAGGATGGGTGAAAATTGAAATATTTAATAGTACAACATTAAACTTGATTTCTCAGTAGCGACATTTATCGTACATGATTCGAACTATAACCGACGTTTCCTAGATCGCGCAAGCAGAGTTCTCCGCGACATTAGCAATATACAAACTCCCGACGGGCAGTAGCCGACCAGACACAACACCCGTCTGATCCTCCCTTTTCTACGGAGGATGAGGGACTTTACACTCTGTTCCCCTTACCTCTAAATCTTTAAGAATAGAGTACCTATTTATTTATTTTGTAAAACGGATGTACAAATCTTGCGAGCGCTGGCCATCGCGAGATGGCACGGTATAGCGATGGACATCAGCTCTCGGTCCGCCGCATATCGTCGTCAATTCCAATAATTTATTTTTCATTATATTGGCTACATCTTAATGGATTTGGATGTTAAGGGTTGCCTTAACATCCAAATCCATTAAGAAACGGCGAAAAACATTTTATTTTTCGCTTTTTAGTGTTGACTAAAAAGCGAAAAATAAAAAGTTTTTTCAAAAAAAAGAAAACCGACTAAAACACATAAACAAGCTACTGCGCAGATTACCGCGCAGGTCGTGCGTGATACCTAATTTCACGGTAAGATAGGTGGGACGTTATTGAGATACGAAGCGGTGAAGCAACCTTGATTTGTAAACCAAAACACGTGGATTGATGAGTGAGTTGATTCATAATTATCTTCTATTAGATAAAAATCTCGTATCATACTGTTTGTTAACGAACTCCTCCAAAACAGCTTGACCGATTTTTATGAAAGGACAATGCCAGAAACTCTATAGAACTTTGCCCACTCAATAAAAGTCATGTGCAATATGTAGCATCTTACTGTTTATTTATTGCTGATAACTAAACATTAGTCTTAATGACTGTAGAACTTGCGGTTTGCGTTTAAATCTAAAAACAATAATGACATTGATTATAGGTTAAATTGTATTTTAGGTAAAATGAGTTTGTATTTTGTGGTTAGGTATTTCGTAATCCGCAAGTTCTAAAGAAAAACAATTTACTATAGAAAGGTTCTATATTCATTACAATTATTTTCATTAATTTACTTTTCTGTACATGGGTGGGGCAGGATCTGGCATGTCATTTTTTGTGTATATTTGGTAAGTCTGAGAATATGGCGTAGGCTACAGGCAGTTTGGCAGGGGTAAATATAGCATGTAAAACGAAATATTTATGTGAATAAACACTTTTTTCATTTATTATTTTTTTTAATTCATTTTTAAATTAACGATGATACGAAAATTGTTAGTTTCGTTTATAGTAATTATGCGGGGTTTTAAAAATATGGTAATGTATTATTCACATAGAAAAATATTTTAACTCTCTAAGGGCGGGGTTGCTTCAACTAACCATTACTGACCGGTAATAGTCAAAAATGGCGCTAACTATCGTCAAATCAAAAAAATGGGTTGTTTCACAAAATCATAGGTCAAAAAGTTACTATTACCATAACCGACCAGTCATCGTAATTTTGAGTTGTCAAACAGCTACTTCAAACATCATAATATTATGGAATCTCTTTTTGAATAACTTTAACTGCCGGATTTTTATGTCATGAAACCACCCGTTACATTTAACGTACGTTAAACATCGCACGTCATAGTAACTTTTTAACCGTCCGTATGTAACGTTAACCGACTGTTTGAAACAACCCGCCCGTCTAAATGAATTATTTTTTTGTACAAATGAATCTAAGGATCTCGCCATGATTATTTACAGAATAGAACAGCTGTTAATAATAATAATAATATGTGGGGACATTTTCACACACGGCCATCTGACCCCAAACTAGGGAGACCCTGTACTATGGGTGTCAGACAGCTGATATACATACACAAATACATTTTTTTTTGTATATACATGCATATTTAGATAAACAACACCCAGACATAAGGAAAACACAAGTGCTCATCACACAAATGTTTACCCTGGGCGGGAATCGAACCCGCAACACGCTGCGCAGCAGTCGATCGCTCAGCCACTGCGCCAACCGTGTCGTCTAACTAATGGCAGAGATACCCTCAAAATCTACTAAATTCTACCTTTGTGATTCTCAGTACTTTAGTAAGTAAGCGGTATCATGTTTTACAAGCGATTTCTAATGCTTACAGCAAAAAGTTAGCAATTTGAAACACCGCTTTTAGTTGTAAGTTAATAACAGAGTAGAATGATTTGTTGCATGCTAACGAAAATACAGGCGAAAATGTACAGGAAGTTATGTTTTCCTGTGAAGAGAAGAACTGTTTAAACAATAATATGAATTATTACTATGTAAAGAAGCTGAAAACTCCTCAATTACCTAGTGTGGGACAACGTTTTATCAAAAAACATTTTTACAAAAAAGACAACCGCCTTCAAAAACCAAAAAGTGAAAAATAACTTTAAAACAGAACCCACATGACTTTAGTTTCGGAAGTCGATGGCAATACAAAACAACAAATAGAACAGCACTTTTTCACTTTTGGGTTTTTGAAGGCAGTTGTCTTTTTTATAAAAAAAGCTTTTTATTTTTCGCTTTTTAGTACTTCCTGATCATCCAAATCCATTAAGAAATGGCAACACAGTCAAAACAGAAATTGAAATTACAAGGTGAAAACATTACAACATCATCCAAGTATATTTTTTTGCTTTCTGTCGATTTTTTTAAAAAGTGCTGAATCAATTTCGATAACATTTATATAGGACCACCCTTGAGGCATACTCTATCCATTAAAAAAAGAATTTTCAAAATCGCTTTACATTTGCCGGAGAAATCGCGTAACAAATATACAAAAAAAAAAAACAGACGAATTGAGAACCTCCTTCTTTTTGAAGTCGGTTGAAAAAGGAAACCGCCTTCAAAATATAAAAGTAAAAAATTACTTTAAATTCGCAAGTCGGCATCACCAAAGCCTGGCTTTGGTGTTGTTTGTTTTTTTTTTGTAAAAATGTTAAGAGATGTTGCGAAATAAATATATACAACAGTTTCGTCAAAAGTAATTACCACCATTACAGCCAAAAATCTTTCAAAGCACACACATTATTCATATCCACAAATTCTACACTGACTGGGCAAGACCTACCCTTGCAAAATCTTCTTTGTCCTCCACTAGTCTAGAAGTGTAAGGTCATGCAGTCCAATGACCTAGGTTCAGACGTCTGGGAGTCGACCTTGAGTGACCTTCCAATAGGTAGATGTGTCTGATATACGTAGTAGTATTAGAAAGTTCAATGGACAGCGGAGAAACTTGTTCTTTGTGTTACAAAACCTTTTTTTATCTTAAAAAAGCGATAGATTTTTCATTTACTCACTGGCATACGAGGCCGTATACGAAATTTTGTCCATTGATTGACGTGATATTACAGTAAATAAATAAATAAATAAAATGGTTTATTACAGAAACATGTACAACTTTTACAGTAAATCTAACATAGGGACCTCCTTTTAAGTAAAAAATATACCTGTGCTAGGAGGCCCCGCTTTTCTATGACAGTAATGATAATATGGTGAAAACGGTGTACAAAAAAAAATTAACAAGATGAGGCTTAAACAAAAATAAAATACAAGAGACCAAAAATAAAAAATTAAACGAAAAACTTAGAGATATGTCCTAAACAGTAAAAATAATATTATAATATCATTCCGTATGGTGTCGGACGTAAAGAATAGCACCATCCCATATCTTCCTATGGGTGTCGTAAGAGGCGACTAAGGGACTCACCAGAGAATGGGCAGCAGCGTTCTCTGTGCCTTTGTAACAATCATACTGCGATCGCCAACCCGCTTGCCAAGCGTGGCAATTATGGCAAACCCCCCCCTTTGGGGGAGTCCTGTGTCCAGCAGTGGACGTCTTTCGGCTGAAATGATGATGATTATGAAAAATAATATATTTCTATGCGTTTTAATGCACAACATGAAAGGCTAGGAAAGGCAGAACTTGCCCTGTCCTAGTAGTCCTGTAGTCCTGTCCTGAAAGAAAAAAGTCCTAGAACCCAACTACCGTGTCCAATTGTGAATCTAAACTATTCTCGAATCCACTAGAACACAAAAAATACCATCACAATCAGTCCAGCCGATTAGGACGAGTTCAGTGACGTACACGCGCACAGAAGAATTTGTATTTATAAAGATACTGGCTGACCCGACAGACATTGTCCTGTCCCTATCTACCTACTTACCTGCCTATTTACCTACCCTACTACAAAAAAAAAGTATCCTATGTCCGTGTCCTGGTTCTAAGCTACCTCCCCAATTTTCAGCCAAATCGATTCAGCTGTTCTTGACTTATAAATAGTGTCGTTAACACGACTTTCTTGATTCATTTCTGTAACAATGCACCCGCCATTCTGACACACTCTCGCACCCAGGGCTAAGCTAAGCATATCAGTCGCGCTTGACTACGAGACCAAATGGGCAGTCAAAGCATATTTACATGCCAAATAGGTCAACAAACGACTATCATCTCATAATTTCCGCATACATGTATTAAATCATGTAGGTACATTGTTATCTACGCAAAGTTCATGATAACTCAAATTCAAATGATTTATTTCTAACATAATTATGATCCATCCTGGCTTTGCACGAAAGCATTATCTTCAACTTTATGACTAACCTGTTCCTTCAAAGTCAAACTATTTTTTTTACTGTTGAATGTCAAGGAATCGGTTAGTTAGTCAGAAAGTTGAAGCTTTGCGAAGTTGAGCGACCAATTTCGTTTCTTTTTTATTTTACAATTTAATCTTGTTATTTTTGTGTGTTTCTCTCTTTCAAAGTGTTAGTGGTGGCGATTGTGCGTACTGCTAAGGAGTGGAATTCCCTGCCTAAGTCTGTGTTTCCTGATAGCTACAACCCGGGAGTCTTTAAGTCAAGAGTGAATAGGTTACTTCTAGGCAAGCGTGCTCCATCTTAGACCGCATCATCGCTTCCCATCAGGTGAGATAGTGGTCAAACGTATGCCTATCAATTGATAAAAAAAGAGTCTCTCAATCGATAAATAAAATAACCTGTGATTCATCCTCGAAACTAGAGTAATGACAGTTGAGACAACTATACTCCTGGGGCAACTATCCAGGATTTACCCTATAATTAAATTAAACGCGTGCTCTTTGACTGATGCTCAAAACCAGTCAAACTTATATTATGAAGGATTGGATGACCACGGAACTCGCCAGTTCATCGGCTTGTCATTGTTTATATTTATTTGCATATAATTACAACCTGGCAAACTTCCAGTGGCATGTATTGGTAAATAAGATTCGGTCGTACGTCGAGTATCTTCGAGAAACCGAAAGTGCATTATCACCCATTTACGGCAAAGCCAAGGGAGGGTTATTTATGGAAACGTTTTGACGACATGGTGTTCTTGTTTTGGAACGAATTTTCTTTTCTAAACTAATATTTTAAAAAGGAAAGATTTGTTTGTTTGTTACGATTTAACTCAAAAACGACTGGATCGATTTCAGCAATTCTTTCACCAATCGAAAGCTACATTATCCTTGAGTAACAAAGGCTATATTGTATTATTAAAAAAAAACCGGACAAGTGCGAGTAGGGCTCGCCCACCGAGGGTTCCGTTCAAATTCCGTGATTTGGTCACCCATACGGCTATGACCGCGCATACACCGGTTTGATTACGTACTTTATTTTTGTTAATTTAATTACAAATGTACAGTTTTTAGACTTTTCCCTGTACTTGCAGTAGAAGTCGGTGTTGCTTTGCCAAATTTCATAATTCGAGGTCAACGGGAAGTATCCTATAAATTTTGGTTCCTTTGAGAGTGTCGAAATATACGTTTTTTTGCGGCATAAACGGCCGTATCTTTTTTTCAGAGTCCGGCATGGCATGCCCTTCCGTCACCCTCATGATGAAGGAAGTCCATGAGGATTACAACAGCTAAAAAAATAAAATAAAAATAGGTTAGTAGTCTACTAGCGACCTGACCCGGCTTCGCATGGGCCTATAGCCTTCCTCGATAAATAGACTATCCAACACAAAAAGAATTTTTCAATTCAAACCAGTAGATCCTGAGATTAGCGCGTTCAACCAACCAACCAAACAAACAAACAAACAAACTCTTCAGCTTTATTATTATTTATTTATACTTCATGCACAAAGGTACAAAGGCGGACTTAATGCCTTAGGCATTCTCTACCAGTCAACCAAGGGTGGTGAAGAGATAACATGGCAGGTGCATTGTTAAAAAGAACAACTTATGCAGACTGAATATTAAAATATATATATACTAGCTGACCCGACAGACGTTGTCCTGTCCCTATCTACCTACTTACCTGCCTATCCACCTATACCTACCCTACACCTATCCTACAACTACCCTACACCTACCCTACACCTACCCTACACCTACCCTACACCTACCCTACACCTACCCTACACCTACCCTACACCTACCCTACACCTATCCTACAACTACCCTACACCTACCCTACACCTACCCTACACCTACCCTACACCTACCCTACACCTACCCTACACCTATCCTACACCTACCCTACAACTACCCTACACCTACCCTACACCTACCCTACACCTACCCTACACCTACCCTACACCTACCCTACACCTACCCTACACCTACCCTACACCTACCCTACACCTACCCTATCTTTCGAGCTGGATCAAACTGCACACGGTGTACAAATTTCATTAAAATGGGTTCAGTAGTTTAGGAGTCCATCGCGGACAAACATCGTGACAGGAGATTTATATATATAAGAAGATAATTATATACCTATATAACTAATATAATATATACTTATATATAAATAGGTACACAAAAAGAAAAGACGTTTATGAGATGACTCTGCCTATCTATGTACAAAGTATATCCGCAATTTCGGTTTCAATGCATACCGACTGATGGCCATCCTGATATCGAGAGGAAGCTCGTTCCAAAGAAGGACTGGATATGAAAGGAAGAGTGGACAAAATCAGAGGTATAATAATGTTAGTATAGATGATCAAAAATCACCAAGTGAAAATGCAGGGATATGCAATATAAATTATTTATACGTACTTTATGCAAGTCATAGCCTAATAAAGATACTACTTCATGCGGTTCGTAATGTATATCTTTGCCAAAAATGCAGGGATATGCAATATAAATTATTCATACGTACTTTATGCAAGTCATAGCCTAATAAAGATACTACTTCATGCGGTTCGTAATGTATATCTTTGCCAAAAATGCAGGGATATGCAATATAAATTATTCATACGTACTTTATGCAAGTCATAGCCTAATAAAGATACTACTTCATGCGGTTCGTAATGTATATCTTTGCCAAAAATGCAGGGATATGCAATATAAATTATTCATACGTACTTTATGCAAGTCATAGCCTAATAAAGATACTACTTCATGCGGTTCGTAATGTATATCTTTGCCAAAAATGCAGGGATATGCAATATAAATTATTCAGACGTACTTTATGCAAGTCATAGCCTAATAAAGATACTACTTCATGCGGTTCGTAATGTATATCTTTGCCAAAAATGCAGGGATATGCAATATAAATTATTCATACGTACTTTATGCAAGTCATAGCCTAATAAAGATACTACTTCATGCGGTTCGTAATGTATATCTTTGCCAAAAACGTAGTAAAATACACGTTCATTAAGTTGAGCGCAAACAGAACATTTGCTCGAGTAGTTTTCATTTTATTAATTGATAATAAAGTCATAAAGTCAGTAGAGAAAATTGTGAGAAAGATTAAGATCTTTATTAACGCAGATTACTTTCTGCGCACGGGATTTTAAAATGTCGGCGTTGAAAATCCAGACCGCGGCCGCGGTAAAGAAACTTCGCTTTTTACCGTGCACGGGGGGTTTTAATTCGCGACGTTGAGCCAGGCGTTGAAAATCCAAAATGCGGTAAAAAAACTACGCGGTGAAATCCGCGAAAACGATCGATCGATTCATGCGATATTTGCTATTATTAATTATTATTATTTTTTTATTGTGTACATCTGTAAAGTACCTATAACTGAATTTTATATGTTATCGAATTAATAATTGTCATTTTATTCTACAAGTAATTAAGTGACTATTCATTTTATTATTGACATTATACTTATTTTATTCAATCACTATTAATAGGGAACATTACGCGAAACTCAGCGCAGAGGGCGCCACTAGCACATACCCACGAGCATAACCTCGTATTCTTGTTTAATTATGTTATTAATTATAATAACTAGGTATTTTGTGAAAATATATCAAAGTTTTAATTAATCTTATTTACCTAACTGTACTTTTAACTATATTATGGCATCCTAGGGCCATTTGAAAGTGGATTCTAGGCACAGAATACTTAATAGTTTCTAGGTTATGGCTCAGAATAAAATCATATTTGGTTGTAAGACAACCAAATATGACAAAAGTGAACGTTATTTTGTAAATACGTCTATCTCACCTGAATTAAAGTGAACATTATTTCAGATGATTTTTAGCTGCTTCCCAAAGTTTTTGAACATTTTCTTCTTTTGAAAATGAATAATTCCCTTCATTTTTACATCGAAATACACAGCACTGATGCATTATTGTATAATATAATACACTTCCCAATTTTGAACTCGATTAAAGACAGAATTTCACGCTTTGAACGACTCGTCGAAAAACTGTTTACGGATTATGCTAGTGCTGCACTCTGGTGCCAGAACATTGCAGTAATATCCCCTATTTGATTACTGTTAAAAATGTAGTTATTGTTATTATTTTACATCTTGCTATGTAATTTTTTACTATTGTTTTGGCATTTTCATGCTTTTCAATACTAGTATAATGATCTAATTTTAAGTTATTTTAAATGTCTGTCTTTTTATTATTGATAGGCATAGGTACGTTTGACCACTATCTCTGATGCGCTCTAAGATGGAGCACGCTTGCCCAGAAGCGTTTTTAACTATAACTTTTTACACAATGCATTTTGTTAAGGAGCTAACAAGCGACTTTTACAGATTTTAACTGACAATCACGTCAAAATGTGTAGTGTAAATGATGTTTTTTTTTTTAAGTTAAAGAATACTATCTTTTATTTAATTTTTTCGACTAAACTTTCAGAGTTTTGGACGCAGCGCATACGATTCTCTGGTCGTTTAAGGTCGCCGGCGTATATCTGCGCCTTAAGAACTAAATGACTTATGATTTGACATACAAACATAAGCTGCTAAAACATTAATTTTTCCGTAGTCGAGTAAAAATAGAAGTTAATGCCTTTGTTAATTAGTGCAGCAAACAATACTTGTAATGCTCGTCTATTTAAACATTATACGGTCATCCACCTCACTTTGCTAACAACTTTGGCAGTAAATGCATTATCGTCATCATTCTTTAAGTATTTCTTAGAAATAGCACTAGTGGTGCCACCTATGTATCATTTTTGGAGTATAACGCATCGATTTTAAAAAAGCCGAGGCCGTCACGCTTTAATGTAAGTGAGTAAGATACCTTTTGCGTCTGATATCTAAAATAAAAATATTTAAAAAACAAAAAAACTCGACAGCGCGCAGCGTGAAGAATTGTTAACTAAAAAGACTTTTGATTTGATTAAATTTCACTTGAAAACCTCTATTGGTTTTTAAGTAAACTTCAACTATTCCCGACGACATGGATACTTATCTCTCTTGGTGACTGTCCCTATATTTTTGTAAGCTATATACAAGGTGTGTTAGGAGGACGGTTGACTTTCTTTTAAACCATACAAAAAAAACCAATTGAATTTGATTGTTTTTTTGTATACAGGTAATGAACATGATAGTCCTTATGTGGTTTAAAAGAAAGTCAACCGTCCTGATACACATTGTATAAAACCCTTTATTTTGATACCCCACTCGATAGGTTTTGAGGGAGTTAATGTCGCCAAAAGTCAACAATTTTTTTTTTAACCGACTTCAAAAAGGAGGAAGTTATCAATTCGAATGTTTATATATATATATATTTTTTTTTTTATGTATGTTCGGGCATAACTCTGTTATATATTGACGGAAATGCAAAATTCTTTTTTTGTTCGAAAGGGGTTTATTCCGAAAAGGTCCCATATAAATTTTATCAAAATTGGTACAGCCCTTTTTCAGAAAATCAACAAATTCCCAAAAAAAAACTTACTTAGACGACGTTTTGGTTTCTTCAATCACTGGAGGACTTACAATCTCTTTTAAGTGTGTTGCCGTTTCTTAATGGATTTGGATGTTAAGGCAACACTAAAAAGCGAAAAATAAAAAGTTTTTTCAAAAAAAAGAAAACCGCCTTCAAAAACTAAAAAGTGATAAATTACTTTAGCACAGAACACACATTACTTTACTTTCGGAAGTCGGTGGCAATACAAAACAACAAACACGAAGCCACCGCCACCGACTTCCGAAAGTAAAGTAATGTGTGTTCTGTGCTAAAGTTATTTATCACTTTTTAGTTTTTGAAGGCGGTTTTCTTTTTTTTGAAAAAACTTTTTATGGTATACCCAGTGTCACTCACACAATTAAGACGAATGTAATGACAACTCTCAAGCCTAAATTCATCAAGCCGTTTAAGCTACAGAGCGTGTCAAAGAAATTTACATACCTATATATATGCACCCGAAAAACATAACCTTCTTAATCGTTCTAGCGCAGTCGGGTAATAAAAATGGCCCAGTATTATAAGTGAAAACTTCTTTAGCCGTATTGAGCGTTTTATGGTAGAGGAGCAAAACTTATAATCCTACGTGTAACGAAATACAAATTTAAATTGAATGCGTTTATTATAGTGACATCTAGCGGTGGGTAGCAGAACTTGTTTTTCAAAGTATGAAAACACACACACACTTCAGCCGGAAAACGTCCACTGTTGGACAAAGACCTCCCCAAGAGGGGTAGGGGGGAATTGTCATAATCCCCACGCTTAGCAGGCGTCTTGGGGTTCGCAGTGAGGACCTCACTGCTGGTCTTTGTCCAACAGTGGACGTTTTCCGGCTGAAGTGTGTGTGTGTTAAATGTTTCACAGCAGGAAGAAAATTCAGTTCAAAAACCAAACGATTGACGTTGACGACACGGTTGGCGCAGTGGCTGAGCGATCGACTGCTGCGCAGCGTGTTGCGGGTTCGATTCCCGCCCAGGGTAAACATTTGTGTGATGAGCACTTGTGTTTGCCTTGTGTCTGGGTGTTGTTTATCTATATATGTATGTATTTACAAAAAAAAAATGTGTTTGTGTATGTATATCAGCTGTCTGACACTCATAGTACAGGGTCTCCCTAGTTTGGGGTCAGATGGCCGTGTGTGAAAATGTCCCCACATAGGTATTATTATTATTATATTAAACAGTTTAAAAACGTACATTTGAAATGTGTTTATCAGTGGATTGTAAAACTGTGTATTTGTAAATATTGCTTATCAAACGATTATGTAACGTTAATGTACCACGCGTTTTGTTTTACTGTTAATCTTTTGGTAAGCTTAGTTTATAACCAAAGGACAATGCCAGAAACTCTATAGAACTTTGCCCCACTCAATAAAAGTCATGTGCAATATGTAGCATCTTACTGTTTATTTATTGCTGATAACTAAACATTAGCCTTAGTGACTGTAGAACTTGCGGTTTCCGTTTAAATCTAAAAACAATAATGACATTGGTTATAGGTTAAATTGTATTTTAGGTCAAATGAGTTAGTATTTTGTGGGTAGGTATTTCATAATCCGCAAGTTCTAAAGAAAAACAATTTAGTATAGAAAGGTTCTGTATTTATTACAATTATTTTCACTAATTTACTTTTCTGTACATGGGTTACTTTTTCTGTACATGGGTGGGGCAGGATCTGGCATTGTCATTTTATAACACCAGTGCCTGTAGCTGTACCAGTCATAGTGGTACTAGTCTGTGAACACACCACTGACCATACCCCTGGTGGAATGGTGGATTTAAAACCCACCGATTTAACATCCACTGGGAAAATAGTTTGGGTTAGAACTGTGACCATTAAAGCGCGATGGCGAGTAAGCGAAGCGAGCGGTGCCGCGGTAGCATCCGCCGAGCGCCAGGTCCCCTTCCAGACCCACTATACCACCAGGTGAATGGCCAGTGGTATGGTGGTACTAGATTCCAGTTGCCAGAACGACGTCATTTTATTACCTATTTATGGAAATCAAATACATGTTTAATATTAATGCGAAAGTAATTATCTCTGTTACGTTTTCATGACAAAATGGTTCAACCGATTTTAATGACATTTGGTATGATGATAGCTTAAGGCGCTATCAAGCGAATTTTACAGATTTTAAACTGACAATTAAGTCAAAAGTCAAAATATGTAGTGTAAATGATATTAAAAAAAAATATATGTTAAATTAGAACATTCTTTTAATCATTTAGTATGTGAATATTTTTGATTAAGTTCATATTAAATAGTGTAATTAACTCGTGAAGTTGTGTCTGACGCGGACAAAACATTGATAATCACACAAAATCTACCATGTTTATTAAAACAAAACTTTCACTATCTTACAGACAAGTTTATTATCTATGTTTTAGTATAGGTACGTCTTTTTTTTTAAGTTAAAGAATACTATCTTTGATTTAATTTTTTCGACTAAACTTTGAGAGTTTTGGACGCAACGCATACGATTCTCTGGTCGTATAAGGTCGCCGGCGTATATCGTCACCTTAAACTCTGGAGAAGGCCATAAGCTACCTTTAGTCCGCGGCGTCAGCTGCATCCGCAATAACCGACATTCACCATAAAAACATCCATTGACACTGATGTTGCTTTTCATCAGCTATAAACGAAGTTCCATTGTATACTGGTCTTTAAACAAATTGATACGAAAATAGCCATCAATTTTTCAAACTACCACTACCGGCTATATTTAGTCAAGGGTCTACGAACGACAATTGGGCTAAATGATCTGATTGGAAGATGGAACCGTCTGTGGTCGTGATGTCATTTGGGTCGTCTGAGTTCGATAAAAAGTCAATGTGGCATATTCAATTGGTTGCATACCATTCAATTGCTGGATTAACATTGACTATTGTTGTCCGACATAAAAATATGCAAGTTGAAGTAGCAATGGGCAGGCCACATCGCTCGAAGCACCGATAACCGATGGGGAAGAAAGGTTCTCGAGTTGCGACCACGAACCGGAAGACGCTGCGTTGGTAGGCAACCCACCAGCTGGACCGATGACATCGTCAAGGTCGCGGGTAGTCAGTGGATGCAAGACTTGTGGCGTTCTATGGATGGAGGTCTTTTTTCAACAGTGGACATCTTTCGGCAGATGATGATCGTTGTTTGTGTGAAAAGTTGAAAGGGAATCGTTTGTCTTGGTAATAGTCATGTGAAGAGAAGGGATGAAATGCATGTGACCAAAAGGTTAAAAAATATTAATATGGATGAATGGAAAGGGAGAGGAAGGCCAAATAAAAATGTATGGATTGTGTGAAGTATGATATGAATGAAAAGGCAGTCAGTGAAAGCATGACGTTGGACAGGACGGAATGGAAGAAGAGAACATGTTGTGCCGATCCCAAGAAGCATTAGACAAGGAGGGCAAGAAGATTGTTGTTCGTATCCTCATGTCAAATATTCTCTAGCCAGAGTCTAAATGAGGATTAGTTTTTCCCGCGCCTTGGTTCGCTTGAATGCCGGTTATCGCGGGCGTAGAATAAGCGGCTTTAAAAGTCGTATTTCTGATTAAAAACTCGATCGATTTTTCAATATACTTGTATGTGTACAAGTTGCGAATCTGCTGCGTTTTGTAATGCATTGCTCTTTAGTAAGAAGCTCAGTACATAATCTACGCAATACTCATAGTATCAATACGAAGACCATAAAACTAATTGGATCTTTGATCTTAAATATCCTCCACTGTAACCAAAATCCCAATGATCCAGAACAATACATCACCTGTCTAGTCTTTTGCCCAGTATGTTGGGGTCGGCTTCCAGTCTAACCAGATGCAGCTGAATACCAGTGTTTTACATGGAGCGACTGCCTATCTGGCCTCCACAAAGCAATCACTGGGTTACACGATAATCCTTGGTAAGACTGGTTGCCAGACTTTCTGGCTTCTGACTACCCATAACGACTGTCAAAGATCTACGAAAGACCGGGTCCAACGGCTTTACGTGCTTTCCAAAGCACGGAGGGAACTCGGTATGAAATGGATGGTCACTCATCCACAGGACAACCGCAGCAAGCGTAGCTTAACCACGTCCGTATCGATCCGTAAGGATTCTCTATAGGTATGTCATATATTTGCAACTGTATGTTTAAACCCAAATTCATGACCTCCTACGAAGAATACAGAGCGTAACTTAAAATAATCTTCTATAATCTTATCTTGAAGGACCAATGCAATACAAAATATACTTCTCTTATCATACATTTGAAAGATAAGAAACGACTTCCTCGTTAGTAATGTTATTGACATCGATTTTAAAGATTATTTAGGTAAGTGCAATTTTATCCTCATAAAGGAGTGTCGAAACTGCGTGCTTAAAAATGCAAAAGAACCCAAAATTAAAAAAAAAACCGGACAAGTGCGAGTCGGACTCGCCCACCGAGGGTTCCGTACATATTAGTAGGTACATATTCATACTTCTATACTAATCCATACTTTAATCTACTTAATTTTATAAATGCGTTTTTTACGACATAAACGGCCGTATCTTTTTTTCACGTTAACATAGAGGGTTGATTTTTTTACAGCATCAAGGGACCGTAGACTTGAGTATATGCTTTTAATTTCTCCTCTCGATACCTCCACGCGTTCCTACGATAAAAATTCTTGACAGACAGACAGACAGACGGACAACAAAGTGATCCTATAAGAACCCTAAAAAGGCAAAAGTAGTTTAGTGATGTTTTGGTGAATAAACAATTAAACTTGATGATATTTCAGGACAAGGTTCCTAATATCTAGGGTGTAAAATCTTGTACATCATCGTCTCAGCTATATTGACTTCCAGTCTAACCGGATGCAGCTGAATACCAGCGTTTAACATGGAGCGACTGCCTATATGACCTCCACAACCCAGTTACTCATCATCATGTCAACCTTTACACGCCCACTGCTGGGCATAGGTCTCCCCCAAGGGAGGGTTCAGCCATAAACGCCATGCTAGGCCGATGCATGTTGGCGATCGCAGTAAGTGTTATGGTACTCAGAAGGACGCTGCTGCCCATCCTCTGGTCAATATCCCTCTGTCGCCTTCTACGATACCCATGGGTAGAGATGGGGTGGTGCTATTCGCGGCCGACATGACTCGGTTTAATAGGTACCGCGATACATACAGTTACTAGGTAACACGATATCCCTTCAGACTTTCAAGCTTTTGACTACCCATAACGACTGCCAAAGATCTACAAATGACAGCCGGGACCAACGGCTTTACGTGGTTTCCGAGGCGTAGAACTAGAAGGGCTCGGTAACTCGGTATGTAGAGGATGGTCGCTCATCTACAGACAATCCGCATAGATAGCCTTAAGCCCCTCGCATCATAATCTAGGTTTGGGGTTGGGTCAGTTTACTGTCACATGACTATCAAAATCATTTTAAAAAGTTATTTGACTGGACTCTGATTAGCGTAGCGCAGTGGGTGAGCGATTGCCTACTGCGCTGCGTGTTCCAGTTTCCGTACAGAACAAATATTTATATGGCCTATAGTGTTAGGTCTTGAAGTAAAACCATGGATACTTATAACGTCACATAATATATTGTAGTACATTAAATATTAAAACAACACGTCACTCTCCCGCGCACTCCCGAATATTTTTTTATTATTATTAAATAGGCTTGCGTTTGACCGCAATTCACCTGATCTTAAGTGATAATGCGGCCTAAGTTGGAACACGCTTACCTAGGATGAACCGGTTCACTCGTGCCTTGAAGATACCCAGATTATACTTATCAGGGAACAGATAGGCAGGCAGCGAATTCCACCGTCTGGCAGTTCGCACAATAAATGTGGAGTCAAAGCGCTTGGTTCGGAGAGAACTTCAACCATATAGCGGTGACGCTTCGCCGTATCTCTGTTCGTCTGATGATGGTATGGGGATGGGGGAATTAAATTGTGCAATTCCAAAGCACACTCGTCAATGAGTTCTATCGATCGTCGTATCGATCGATAGTGCTGCCCGTCATTATTTTGCAAATAGGCTGCCAGGTTCACGTGGGATTGGGCGGGTCACGTCAGCCGCATGCAGAGTGACCGCTGGGCGAGAGTCTCCACGCAATGGGTGTCGTCGTCGCCGAGGACAGCCCAGAAAGAGATGGCGAGATGACCTGGACGTGTTCTACGAGGGCTGGTTCGAGGTAGCGCGGGTCAAAAGTTCCTGGAAAGACTTGGGGCAGACCTTTGCCCAGCTGTGGGACAGCATAAGCTATTAAAAGAAAAAAATCCCCTCTTTTTAGTAGGTACCTCCATATTTTTTTTTCTTTTTATCATTTGATAGGCATACGTTTGACCACTATCTCACCTGATGGGAAGCGATGATGCGGTCTAAGATGGAGCACGCTTGCCTAGAAGTAACCTATTCACTCTTGACTTAAAGACTCCCAGGTTGTAGCTATCAGGAAACACAGACTCAGGCAGGAAATTCCACTCCTTAGCAGTACGCACAATGAATGTGTTCCCAAAACGTTTTGTGCGTGTGGGTGGGATGTCCACCATGTACCGGTGGCGCATCGCCGTACGTCTTGTGGTCCGATGATAGAACGGGCTCGGCGAAATTAAATTATGCAATCATCCAAATATCAACCAAATTCATTAAGAAACGGCAACACAGGGTCAAAACAAACATTGAAAGACCAACTCTGAGGCACACCCTATCCATGAAAAAAATCTAAATCGCTTTACATTTGCGGGAGAAATCGCGTAACAAGAATAAAAAAAACAAAAAAATACAGTTGAATGAGAACCTCCTTTTTTAATTCGGAACGTAGGTAGTTGTTTCTGGTGTGCTTGTTTGAGTATGTGAATTTATATATTTGTAAACGAACCCACGGTCCGATTTGATTGTATGTATAAAACATCTTCCCTTTCCACTTTGGTAGAAACTAGGCTTAATTTTGTATTTATAACAGTTTTCCTTTTAAAAATTACAAGAAACGTGAAGTATTTTTAAAGCAATGCAGAATAACATCGTACGATACTAAAAGATAACAATTTATAAACAAATGCGTAGAATTTACGTAGAACAGAACTGCGAAGAAATAATGTGAGTCATACCTAGTAGGTACCTATGTGTAGTGTTTTTGTTTTTATGTAAAGACTGTTGTTTACATAAACACAGTTGGTTGCATATGGATTGAGAAATATGTAATCTATATATATATAAATAAATCGCCGATATGTATGTAAGCGCATAACTTCCGAACGGCTGGACCAAATTGGATAATTCTTCCTTTTTTGTGTTCGTTATTGTCAGGAGAAAGTTAGTTTAAAAAATGAAAATTTTAGGTAGGTAGGGTGGGTA
This sequence comes from Charanyca ferruginea, assembly GCA_947361185.1. Taxonomy (NCBI): domain Eukaryota; kingdom Metazoa; phylum Arthropoda; class Insecta; order Lepidoptera; family Noctuidae; genus Charanyca; species Charanyca ferruginea. Next base: position 1,731,664 of record OX376081.1, on the reverse strand, counting down.
GGTCGGTAGGTAGGTGGGGTACGAAATCGAAATCTAGGACCGCCAGAAATCCGAGCATGCTACCAAGAGACAATACTGCATGCCCCCTATCTACTGCGTACCTACTTGGTCAGTGTTCATTGAGAGATCCTAGCCGTGTGGTGCCCGTCCGCGAATAGTACCACCCGTGGATGTCGTAGAAGGCGACAGAGAGATATTGACCAGAGGATGGGCAGCAGTACCTATACTATTCTGAGTACCATAACACCTACTGCGATCGCCAACATGCATCGGCCAACCATGGCGATAACGGCTGAACCCCCTTCCTTGGGGGAGACTTATGCCACAGAATACTTAATAGTACTACGTACAGAAGGGACACTCCCTTCCCCGCGCTACATCAGATACCGCACCCTCACCCCGCACTAGGAGGGGCTAACCGCCGACTCTTTAGCCAGGGCGCTCAAAATCGTAAGAACTGCAGCGCTGTAGGTACTGCTGACATAAACACACAATTTTGCGATTTATTTTGTTTTAAGTTTTATTTATTAGTTTTAATCTCGATGATTCATTTATTTTCCAAGTTTTCGTCGTTTTATAATAATACAATTAAAACTTCCGTAATAATAACGTATCAACATTACCAGCTTTTAATATTGCTCTCTCTCTTTATTGTCTTAGTTATGTACTTATGTCCCTTTCTTTTACGTTCTATTCATTCTTTGAATTGAAAAGTAGTAGCCTACGCACTAACCTTGTCGCGTCGCCCCATTGTAATTATTATTATTGTAATATTTTAATTAATTCTTAATTTTTATTTTTAATACTTTTGAACTTAACATGTATGGAAATGGACAGGTTCCGAAATAAATGAAAAAAAAAAAAAATTGCGTTGCCGCGTAATGGTACGGGGCGATCGTGAATTCCATATTTTGTAATTAGGTAGGTAGGTACCTTAATTTACCATTATTGATGAATAAATAAACCTCTTTACATAATAAATATTATAATATTACGTTTATGTCATTACAAATCCGAGTATTCAAAATCAAATATCATTTATTTTATTTCTTTAAGAAATAAATAATTGAACGCTCGGACAAGGTCAGTTCATAATAATGCTCGAAACGTTCGGGTAGTTCCGTCGTCGTTCGGTTCACCCGACGCAAAGCGCTGCACTTTTCGCGCCATTTTGTACGCCACGACATCCAACTGATTCAACCCTACTAAAATTCACGCACACATTTGCACGTGTACAGACGTCATTTGGTTTTGTAGTAGTAATAGGTAATTATTTTGCAAGTTTTGTATGAAGTGTCCGAGGTGTGCTTATGCCCAGCAGTGGACGTCTAAAGGTTCACATGATTGATGATGTTGCCAAGATCGAAATTCAGTCGGAAGTATAAATTATAAGGTGAAAAACTTGAGGGTAACATGTCACTAACTACCAGGAATTCAGAACTAAGAAGACACCAAGATATCATTTTACAATTTTTGCATTTTTCTAAGTCATCCATTCTTTGTGCAGTTTGTAATACCTATTGCAAATCAATCTATTACACCAATATGTACATAATATACGTTTATTTCTATTCAACGGGTAGGCAGATAGACGGTGACTTTACATTTAAATAAGTACATAAAAAACACAAAGAAATAAAGTTCTCTATCCATTATCGCTACTCACGACACAAAAAGATAGCGTAAACATAAACAAACAAGGTTGAAAATACAGAAATCAGTGTGCAGTCAATAGGTAAAAGTACCAGGCTGCTATAGTAACTAAGAGATTGCTTGTAAAGTTGAACCTACAGGTATAATGCGACCATTTAAGGAAGTCGTGACTACTATCAGCTTCCGATCAAGACGACGGGCTATTTATAATGACGGTTAATCACAGATCGTATCACGTAGGTATACGTTGTTATTATTTTATGACGCAAATTAAATTATTGACCTCGCGAGTTCAACTTACTACTGACGCCATATTGGATATTTTGAAATGTGTTTTGAAAACGTAAACATTGGACAATGGAATTTTGTATTCTACGTCTTACTAGAGTTGGTTAATGTAAATTTATCAAGAAATAAAAATGCCTTTGTTGTCAATAAAGAAAATAAAGCTGTCGGATACACGTAAATCATGTTTCGTCACGCAATACGCACCAAACAAGTTTTGTTGACACACAAGTTCTATTTATTTATGTACGGATTGTACTCACCGCTTAGATCTTCGATGGTATTCAGCTTTCGAGTCGTCATTTTCACGTTTAACGAATTCACAACACGATAAAACAGTAATCACGCCGAAATATTGCACTTTTAACGGAAAATAGTCGGGATATTTTGAAGTTTTCACAAGGAGAACAACCTTTCTCGACTGCCTTTGTTTTCTTTCTTGTGTGTGTTGTGTTTTGATTTTGTTCCGCTGTGACAGAAGGCGTGCAAATCGTAATCTCTGTTGATTGGTTAATCAGTAATGATGTGTAGCCAATCCCCAATGAGTACGTCACTATCGCAATGTTTGATTGGTTAAGATTTGTAAACAAAAAATAATGCTGCCAGTGTAGAAAATCGGTTCAAAATTTCAAGGACGTCACTTTCACTGGTTTTGCTTCAAAGTTTTATATTTTCTGATTTTGATTACAACTTATCACTATCTCGTAAAAAGCTTCCCATCAAAGAAAAAACTCTGATCTGTTAGCCCTTAATTAACTAATCATTTGTTACGCCTTGAATGTCTATTAGATGGTAAAAAAGACATAAGATATATTTTTTGTTAAATAGTTTACGAATGTATACAAAAATGATAGCATTGTAAAAATAACATTTTAATATCACGTAAACTATAAACTCATTAATTTATCAAAACTACATGGATGACAAAAAATGGGGTTATTAACCTCTTCGCAATTATTGTTCCATGGCAACACTATAAAATTATCTATAACTTTTCTTCAATCAAAAAAGTTCATTCTGTCTGTCATTCGTCATCTACTCACTCATTCATTCAATTTTATTAAAATCTTCACAAGTTAACGATAGATCGCTAGGATAAGCTAATTTACAGTAGACTATTAATTAAAAATACAAATGAGTGCTTATACATCTGATGAAGAGAGCCCACCTGTACCTAAGAACTTCGATGAACTTGAAAGTGCACGGTAAACAACTTATTCTAGCAAAAAATCAGTACTATCCCAATGTTTGTAGTCTGACAGCTGATTGTACCGCGGGAAAGTTAAAAGGCGCGAAATGATTAGGGTGTATAAAGTGGTATTTTTGTGTAAATTCAGTTCTGTGTACTACAAATAGTCCATATTTCGCAGGAAAAGGATGCGTACGGATCATTCGAGCCGTAAAAGCTGGAGTTTGATGGACCGGAAGACGGATCATGAGGTGAGGTGTCGCAAAATTCCCGCTTTTTTCTTGGACTTTTTTTGGTTAGAATTTACTGTAATTTACATTCCGTGGCGTGAATTCTACGTGTCAATTCCTCAAATAGACGGTTATACACCCGGGTATGATCTTTAAATAGTGTAGTTACTGCAGATATGTATCTGCAAAGCCGATAAAGTAACCGTCATTTTTAGTTCCTTTTTCTGAGCTATCTAAGATTGTAATGGATATATTCGAATCGTCCAATGCTTAAATTATCTCTTGCCTACAATTTTATCGAATTTCTTTTCATATATTGCCTAAATCCGGCTATAATTTTTGATAAAAACCGGCCGTTTTGTCATGGTCTATGCGTTTAGTTCATTGACCTTACATATGGGTTGTCCAAAAGAAAATAGCAAGCATGTATGGGTAAAAGGAAACTCTACTATGAAATACACATATAATCGTAAATTTATATATCTCAAGAATCTCAACATAAGACAGCTAAGTAATTTTAAGAAGACATTCTCTCATCTTGATTTATTGAACTCCAAAAAAGCTATATTAAAGAAATTATTAAAAACATCTTCTCTGAAGGGCCGGAAAACGGAGGCTAAAGATGTTACAATGACTACAAGTGAGTTGAATGATTCATTAAAAACATGTATAAAGATCGTTGAGAAAAATGGTTTTGAAGACGAGATTACCAGTTTGATGCAAAATAAATCAGTAAAAAAGGCAAGTAGATCAAAGACTTTACAACCCTATAATATAATGACGAATTGACTAAAAGGTCTCTTCATGCACAGCACAATGCTACACATTCACCCACACTACACTAAAGAATGCTTAAATGATGCTCGCGGTTTAGTATGTTTGTTTCTGCTGCATGTATTATTATAACCATTAAATTGTAAATCCATAATTGGCTGTAAGACTAGTTATTATGACAAATTGTGATGGAAAAGAACACAATCTTTAATAGAGTAAGGTGTCTGAGACAGGATAGCCTGGAAGCACCCTAGATCATAAGTTTGACTTCAACTCTTCATTAATGGCTTTGTTGCAACATAAGGAAGAGTCACTACAATTTTGCTAACATAATTATGTCAGTGGACTATACATAAAACTAGTCAATTATGGACCCTGTTGGGCATGGCAAATTGGAAGACACAAAGTTCCCTTGAATAATTTGAATTGATGCCTTTTTACCTCCACATATACGGTCAAACAAGCTAATTGGCTGTTAAAGAAATTCATCTTTCTACTACACTAATATTTTATTTTCTGATCTTTAGTATTTAGGTACCAGGGATACCTACATGCTCAAGATAAGAAAATTTAAATAAAATATTGTGAAACATGAATATTTTTGCCTGTAAACCAATTAGCTTGTTGTTCAACTGTACAACAGCTAGTGCTGGGGCGGCTGCTGCAGGTGCTGAAAACTTTAAACGGCGCAAATACAAATAGTCTTCTTAGAAGCTATATATTTGAGCCATTTGTGGTGGAAACTCTAGGGTCATTGTGTCTGATTACCAATTTGTTTTCGGGACATTGCCCAAGTGGCTGGTTTGTTCTCATGTGACCCAAAGGCTGTTCTAGACTTGGGCCAAAGAAGCGGCATTGTCACCCAATGTCAGCCTGTTGGGCACATGCATGCAAAGGGACATCCCTTTGACAGCAATGTGGATGAGTTTTATTTATGCCCTATACGCTAGGGCCTCCCTTTTTCTTGGAATTGTACTAATAATATATTATTTTTATGCTCTGTATGGTGTCGGACATAAAGAATAGCACCATCCCATATCTTCCCGTGGGTGTCGTAAGAGGCGACCAAGCGATGTACCAGAGAATGGGCAGCAGCGTTCTCTGTGCATTTGTAACAACCATACTGCGATCGCCAACCCGCCTGCCAAACGTGGCGATTATGTCAAAACCCACCCTTGGGGGAGGCCTATGTCCAGCAGTGGACGTCTTTCGGCTGAAATGATGATGATGATGATGCTCTGTATATCAGTACTACAATAATGAAAACAATTTAAATCAGTACTAATATCAATACATATAATAAAAATGAACTGTTGTTTGTTAGTCTTACTAAAACTAGAGAACAGCTGGACCGATTTGGCAAATTTTGGTCTTGAAATATTTGTTGAAGTCCAGGGAAGGTTTATACGGTAAGAAAATTGAAAAATCGATTGACAGATTATGTCTGTCGGGTCAGTTAGTACATAATATATAAGGAGGAAAGATTTGCTTGTTTGTTTGTCACGATTTAACTCAAAAACTACTGGTCCAATTAAAAAATTTTTTTTTTTTTTTATATTGTTATAGGCTTGCGTTTGACCGCAACTCACCTGATCTTAAGTGATGATGCGGCCTAAGGTGGAGCACGCTTGCCTAGAATAAACCGGTTCACTCGTGCCTTGAGTGAACCGGTTTCAATTCTTTCACCATTAGAATACTACATTATCCCTGAGTAACATAGGCTTTAGAGATCCTTGAGAAAATAAATGAAGATGAAGTCGAGGGCAAAGTGCTACTATTGGATAATTTGCTAGTGTATTGATAAAGCAATTAATTTATTTGCAGGTGCTACAAGAAATGGGTGTCAGTTTGCTTGAACCAGATGACTCTGAACTCTTATGTGACCCTGGTGCCTCTGGAATGGTGAGCCTGCCATTATTTTTTTATTTTATTTCTTTAGGAAAACATTGTTTTTTACATAAGACAATTATGTTTTATTTAGGACTAACGGGCCGTCAGACGTTGTCATGCCCTTAAAATAAAAAAGGCCTACAACTCGACTGCAGCGTCACCTACCGGGTCCAATTATGAATCTAAACCATTCTCGAATCCAGTGGAACACACAAAAAATTTCATCAAAATCGGTACAGCCGTTTAGGAGGAGTTGCACTTTCATACACACGCACAGAAGATTTTTATTAATAATCCATACTTCCATACTGGTTACCTATCATAAGGTCGAAAAATATCTGACCGAATTTCATTTCACCTAAAACTTTTCAACTATTATCGTTTCGTTTTTTTTTACTTCATCGAAGTCACGTCTGCCACTGTGTCAGTTGACCTATTATCAATTCGATTTTTTTCGTTATTCCGACGTTTCATTTGGTCGATAAACTTTTTACCGAAGTTAGACTTAGCCGAATATCATTTGTTCGAAGTATTATGATTCCAAACATTCATTATGCCACTGTTTTAATTACCATATTTTCATTTCATCAAACGCCTAGAAAGTTTGTGCACACTATTTCATAATTATCTGCTTCATTCTGCTATCTGCTTGCTTGCATGCAGCATGCAAGCAAGCATGCAGCATGCAAGCAAGCATGCAGCGTGCAAACAAGCATGCAGCGTGCAAACAAGCATGAAACATGCAAGCAGGCATGCAACATGCACAAGCATTGTTTCTTTCACGGCTCCGGCGCTGCGGGGTCTGAGCGGCCCCACGCGAGCTTATCGTCGCAGATGGTTTTAATGCTCACCACCGCAGCTTCGGCTGGCCGGCTCCGCCGGCCAGCCTCAGCCGCGGCGGCGAGCCTTCAAACCGCCTGCTCCTCAGCTCGCGGGCCGCCCCACCCCTCCGCGCCTACGCGGGCTTAAATTACACTCTAGGGGTAGGGCAGACAAGACTGCGTGAAGTCGGTTTTGCAGCGATTCGTTTCTGTCACTAAAATTTTGTAGCCTATTGATTTTTTATGACACTATTTTATTTTATATTGATAATGCTACCAGGTAATCTTATATATAAAAATCTTCTGTGCGTGTGTATGAAAGTGAACTCCACCTAAACGGCTGGACCGATTTTGATGAAATGTTTTGTGTGTGTTCCAGTGGATTTGTGAATGGTTTAGATTCACAATTGGACCCGATAGGTGGCGTTGTAGTTCTAGGACTTGTTTTTATTTTCAGGCAGGACAACGTCTGCCGGGCCCGCTAGTATTCTGTAAAATGTTGTTTCGGTGTGGTGAAAATATGGCAAATAAATCAACGAACATGACGAAAAATAGTTCGGTAAAATAATACTTATGACACATGATACTTCGATGATATAAAAATATGTCAAATATTGCATATAGCAAAAAAGACATCGGTCAATAGTTTTCGGTAAAATGAAATTCGGAAAAGTGATCGGTTCCCTTCCATACTATTTAATATTATAAATGCGAAAGTGACTCTGTCTGTTACGTTTTCACGACTAAACGGCTGAACCGATTTTGATGAAATTTATTATGAAGATAGCAGGAAACCCGGGGAACGACATAGCGCGTCGTTGAGAGTGCAATTCCGTAACTAACATTTTTAAAAACCGCAAATTTCGACCGTATGTTTAATCAGCAAAACTGTACTTTCGTGGTATTTAAAAATGTTAGTTAAGCGGAATTGCATGCTCAACGATGATAGGCTACTTTTTATTTCGCGAATTCGTCTCCATCCGCGGTAACCGATGTCCACGCGGACGAAATCGCGGGCAAAAGCTGGTATCAATCTATATGGAAGAATTCCCTAACCATCATCAGCCGGAAGATTTCCACTGTTGAACAAGGGCCTCCCCATGGGGGGATGGGGGTTGCCATATGCCATAATTGTCACACTTGGCAGGCGTCTTACATCTTGGGGATCGCAGTGTTGTCAACTACAAGGCCGCTGCTGCCCTGCCTGACTTCCGAATCTTCCCTTCATCGCCTTCTACTAGGGTTTTCACCGTTTTGCATGAAATGGGTGCGTGCTATTCTGGCTTGGATGTTAAGGATGGATTTGGATGTTAAGGCAACACTAAAAAGCGAAAAATTAAAAGTTTTTTCAAAAAAAGGAAAACCGCCTTTAAAAACTAAAAAGTGATAAATAACTTTAGCACAGAACACACATTACTTTACTTTCGGAAGTCGGTGGCGGTGGCTTTGTGTTTATTATTTTGTATTGCCACCGACTTCCGAGTAATGTGTGTTCTGTGCTAAAGTTATTTATCACTTTTTAGTTTTTGAAGGCGGTTTTCTTTTTTTGAAAAAACTTTTTATTTTTCGCTTTTTAGTGTTGCTTTAACATCCAAATTCATTAAGAAACGGCGGCACACTTAAAAGATATTGTAAATCCCCAAAGATTGAAGAAACTAAAACGTCGTCTAAGTATTTTTTTTTCGGAATTTGTTGATTTTCTCAAAAAGGGCTAAATCAATTTTGGTAAAATTTATATAGGACCATTTCGGAGTAACCCCATTTCGAATAAAAAAAGAAGTTTGTAAATCCGTTTATATATGACAGAGTTATGCCCGAACATACATTAAAAAAAAAAAAAACAAATGTTCGAATTGATAACCTCCTCCTTTTTGAAGTCAGTTAAAAATAGTAAATAATCACGAAATCTTAGGACCCTTAATTCCTCCCTGGGGCGGATCCGACATGGTTAGGTTAGGTTAGAACTGTACAGCAGCGGCCGCCGAGTGCCAGAACCAAATCGCTTTTTACAGTCAAACTCATACATTTCTACAATACTTTCGTTAAATGTTGGTGATCATTTACTATTTTTGGAGGTTACTATATCTGAAGGTTCGTTAAACATAAGCCGTTATAATGCTATTAACAGACGATCGAACCGTCCGCCGAACAGAGAGAGACAGCATCATATGCTAGAAGCACTTAGGAGTACAGAATTCTCTTTCTGACATATAGCGCTGTCTCTCTCTGTTCGGCGGACAGTTCGGTCGTCTGTTAGCACTATAATATTCATCATGGAAGATGCTCTTGTTCCTTCCATGTTGCTTTTGGTCGGCGCAACATGTTTTCTTCTTCCATTCCGTCCTATCCAACGTCATGATATTGCTGACTCCCTTTTCTTTCATATCTTTCTTCACAACATAACCAGTATTTTGCAAAAACTTGATTTAAAAGAGTATCCATGGAGTTTCTTGCTCGTTCTTCTCCATAGAGACCTACCTACGTTTTGGAACGAGCAACTAGCTTCAACTTTCGTACTAACTGATGGACTCCTTGACAGTTCAAAAGTGCCTGTAAATGGTTTAATTGAAATAAATGCTTTAACTTTTCTTCTGTACGCAAAATATGCGCTGATACGTGGAGTTGCAGACACCACGCCTACTACTTTGACTCTTCTTTTATATCATTTGTTAAAGAATCTTAATTTTTTTCTTTGGCGTCTCCATCCCTTCACATTTACATTCATAACTATTTTATTCGTTTAAATATATAGTAGTAAAATTCGGCTGTCCAATTTCGAAACCTAGTATCTGACATTTTTTTTAAACGGGTGATTTTGCATTGTTCGACCTTATAGACCACGTTCCACATACTAGGTTAGCAAAAACTCCTAAAAATGTATAAAAAATGAAGTTACAGAAAGTCTAGTATCTACAGCAAAAATTTACAAAATACAAAAATTACAAGATTAAAACATAGCATTTAACTGGACGAGGACGCTAGCACAGCTAGTATTGCCTTCCAACCGCGCCTATAAGTTAATGTGATTGAAAGTGCTGGAATGTGTAAAAAGTGCCAATAAGCATTCTGCTTTCAGATTTAGCTGGCCATATTACAAAAACAAATGAATCACTTGCTAAGATTTGTCAGCAGAAATAATGTAGTAATTTTACGAGATATGTCTTTCGTTGACTTGAATATGCCCTGGCGGTTGAGAGTTTGTCATGCTCACTTGAATGTCTTGCTGATGGTGGCGCATGTGTTGGATCACTTGGTTCCCTTCAAAATGGTTGAGCTAAATGGTGCCGATCCGTGCGTCATGTTCGTGAACGGGCGCCGTCAGTTGAGACTGGTCATCTCTTAGCTACCTCGGTTATTTTAAATTTATTTTGAATTGTCTAATTTCATTGTCACTAGACCTCTTTTAACGTGCACAACTTGTTACATTGTTCTCACATTGTACCCCTAGATTCAACATGAATAATGTAACCTAAATTTGTAATATTCTATTGATTTTAAAAGAGTGTTCATGGAGTTTCTTGCTCGTTCTTCTCCATAGAATCCTACTGTTTGGAACGAGCAACTAGCTGCAACTTTTTGACTGACTGACTCCTTGACAATTCAAAAGTGCCTGTAAATGGTTTATTTGAAATAAATGATTTGAGTTTGATTGTGTTAAGTAGTGAGTTTATGTACAGTCAGTATATCAAGGTATCTAATCATCATCTGCGTCGCCTTTTCCCAACTTTTGCATAATTTAATTCCGCCGAGCCCGTTCCATCATCGGACCACAAGACGTACGGCGATGCGCCACCGGTACATGGTGGACATCCCACCCACACGCACGAAACGTTTTGGGAACACATTCATTGTGCGTACTGCTAAGGAGTGGAATTCCCTACCTGAGTCTGTGTTTCCTGATAGCTACAACCTGGGAGTCTTTAAGGCAAGAGTGAATAGGTTACTTCTAGGCAAGCGTGTTCCATCTTAGACCGCATCATCGCTTCCCATCAGGTGAGATAGTGGTCAAACGTATGCTATCAATAGATTAAAAAAAAAAACTGTATTGGGTTCGGCTTCCAGTCTAACCGGATGCAGCTGAAAACCAGTGTTTTACATAGATAGACTGCCTATCTGACCTCTACGACACATACACCGTAAATATGTGAACTTGGAAAGTTACGTTGATGATTTTAATTATGTAAATGCATATTTGTTACTCCCGCAAATGCATATTATATTACTATACCATAATAACTCAACCTAATACTGAGCTGCAAATTGCAAAAGACGTAAGAAAAATTGAGTTTCGCGGGCTGCCCTGGCGCTTTGACCTTATACTTATGTCATAGTTCATTTAATAGAGTGATATAAAACTATTGACTACTCAACACAGTCACGACATTGCTTAACAGCTTGTTCGACAGTACTCAGTTTAGTTCATCAGCAATTTTTACGATGCATAGTCGACAGATTTGTATAAAACTAGGTTTTATCCGTGATTTTGTTTGCGATTTTGTGTCAATGAAATATTTATACCTCAGGACATTTTCGGGTGCGCCGCTCACAGCAAATACGAAACAATAACCTACATTATTTAATTGTAATATTTAAAACTTAGTATTAAGCACTGTGATTGGTCAATATATTTCCCAAGTGTTTTATTTAGCCACAACTTGTGAGGCCAAAAACGACAACTTAAATAGCACAAATATAGACCTGATTATGCTACATCAAAAGTTAGTGTTTCATTTCTCCTGACATAACACTACAACCCCTTTATTTCGGTTCTGTCGCAAAATTCGTTCTTATGGGATGTCTCCTACCTAAAATCTACATACCTGAAACCATACCAAATTGAAGTATCATGGGTCAAGTGATGGTAAAGATGTCGCGATTGTCTAGTGGTTAGGGCGCCCTCCTCTCATTTTATTTATTGGGCTCATCATGTCAACCTTTAGACGTCCAATGCTGGGCATAGGTATTCCCAAAGAGGTGGGTTTAGCCGTAATCGCCAATATCCCTCTGTCGCTTTTTACGACACCCACGGGTAGAAATGGGGTGGTGCTATTCGCGGCCAACACCACACGCCTATTGCATACGCTTATTTGGCTCACCTTGGGATTAGTGTACCAATAGGGTATTTACACCCATTTTTGAAAAGTGTTTCATTGAAATTCTGTAGTGCTAATATGCCACCAAAAAAAAACACAACATTTTTATTCAATTGATATGTGCAAAAAAACGCATCAAAATTTTAAATTTTCAAATTTCGCTCGTATTTTGACGAAATCGCCTCTTACTGGACGCCATATTGCTCAGCGTAAATGACGTCAGTTCGTTTTGTATCAAATGAGCTCATATTAAATATGATAATTGTATATCATTTAAAAATAATTAAAAGCATATTTTGTAATAGGTGTAATAATGAAAAAATTACGTTGGTTACGAAAATAATAAAAGTACAAAGCCTATATTACGCCAATCGGTTGACTGACAGTTGACAATTTTTTGTTTACACAGCCGTACGGCGTAATAACATGGCCGCTACTATTTCATGGTGTTTTATAACAGATTAAAAACACTAAACTTTGAATTGAATTTAAAAAATTGTTTTGTTATTTTATGACGTAAAACTTACATTTCCGACTGCTTTATGCCTAAACTGTCTCAAAATAACATATTTATAATTTTTTTCTCATATAGAGTAAAATACCCTATTTCTTACACATCATGCATTTCTTATTTGTCGATTGATATTGGGCGCCTTCTTTGCACGAGGTTGTGGGTTCGAAACTGAGCACAAGCAAGTACCAATGTGAATTTTTCAATTTCATACGTACTTTCTAAGTTTATCTTGTACAGACGGCAGCACATCAAGCCATACCAAAATGTAAAAGGACAATGCCAGAAACTCTATAGAACTTTGCCCCACTCAATAAAAGTCATGTGCAATATGTAGCATCTTACTGTTTATTTATTGCTGATAACTAAACATTAGTCTTAGTGACTGTAGAACTTGCGGTTTCCGTTTAAATCTAAAAGCAATAATGACATTGATCACAGGATAAATTGTATTTTAGGTAAAATGAGTTTGTATTTTGTGGGTAGGTATTTCGTAATCCGCAAGTTCTAAAGAAAAACAATTTAGTGTAGAAAGGTTCTATATTCATTACAATTATTTTCATTAATTTACTTTTCTGTACATGGGTTACTTTTTCTGTACATTGGTGGGGCAGGATCTGGCATTGTCATTTTCCCAATTGATTATGAACCTTATGCTATTGGTATAAAGTTGAAAATCTCCAACACGATCCCATTGTCATTTTGCTAAAAGTTCGTAAATAATCTGCTAAATTCATAATGGTCGATCATTGACCGGTCGAATTAAAAGCAATGACTGCACAATGACGTTCTAATCATTGAAATGATTTAATTTATTCTCTATTAATTTTATTTTATTTTATTCCAAAACATCCATCGGTTTCTAAGTAAACTTCAACCATTTCCGATGACCTGCATACCTATCTCTTTTGCTGACTGTACATACATAACTTAGCCGTCATTTCTTAACGTGTAATACTTTTTACATACTCTAAGATAGTGGTTTTTATGCCGTGTCCCGCCGGCGCCGTCCCTACGACCCTGTAGTGCCCGTCCCAGACTGGTCACTCGCCATGAAACGAATTCCCATGAAACTATTTTGCCTTAAGAGGATTGTGAAGCTGTCAATTTTTATACAAAAAGCGATAACTATTTACCCCTCGTAAATTTAGTCCAATCAACTTCCTCAAGCGTTTTTATTCTTTTAAATTAAACTATACCGAATTACCTAAAAGCAACGTACAGACCTAGATTAAGGTGTACTCAATCTAATGAGACCAAAATTGTCTCATTTCGTGAAGGTTTAGGGGGGGGAGGAACGTTATCGTTAGCGCTGTGACTTTTTTTTAATGTTACAGCACCATGCTGAGAGCCCTTTGGCCTTTCCGGCCAAGCCTTTTGGCCTCGTACGGGACCAATTTTCGTTTCTTTTATTAATTACTAGCTGACCCGACAGACGTTGTCCTGTCCTTATCTACCTACTTACCTGCCTATTTACCTACCCTACACCTACCGTACACCTACCCTACACCTACCCTACACCTACCCTACACCTACCCAACACCTACCCTACACCACACCTCGGACACTTCATACAAAACTTGCAAAATAATTACCTATTACTACTACAAAACCAAATGACGTCTGTACACGTGCAAATGTGTGCGTGAATTTTAGTAGGGTTGAATCAGTTGGATGTCGTGGCGTACAAAATGGCGCGAAAAGTGCAGCGCTTTGCGTCGGGCGAACCGAACGACGACGGAACTACCCGAACGTTTCGAGCATTATTATGAAGTGATCTTGTCCGAGCGGTCAATTATTTATTTCTAATAAATAAAATAAATGATATTTGATTATGAATACTCGGATTTGTAATGACATAAAAGTAATATTATAATATTTATTATGTAAAGAGGTTTATTTATTCATCAATAATGGTAAATTAAGGTACCTAATTACAAAATATGGAATTCACGATCGCCCCGTACCATTACGCGGCAACGCAATGGGGCGACGCGACAAAGTTAGTGCGTAGGGTACTACTTTTCAATTCCAAGAATGAATAGAACGTGAAAGATAGGGACATAAGTACATAACAAAGACAATAAAGAGAGAGAGCAATATTAATAGCTGGTAATGTTGGTATGTTATTATTACGGAAGTTTTAATTGTATTATTATAAAACGACGAAAACTTGCAAAATAAATGAAACATCGAGATTAAAACTAATAAATAAAACTTAAAACAAAATAAATCGCAAAATTGTGTGTTTGTGTCAGCAGTACCTACAGCGCTGCAGTTCTTACGATTTTGAGCGCCCTGGCTAAAGAGTCGGCGGTTAGCCCCTGTAAGTGCGGGGTGAGGGTGCGGTATCTGATATAGCGCGGGGAAGGGAGTGTCCCTTCTGTACGTAGGTAGTACTATTAAGTATTCTGTGCCTACACCTACCGTACACCTACCCTACAAAAGTTTTTTTTTTTTTATTTATTTTTTTTTTTTTTTTTTTCTCTCCGTAAGAACCATCTTCGTACTTCAAGGAATATTATAAAAAAAGAATTATCCAATTTGGTCAAGCGGTTCGCAAGTTATTCATTTTTATATATAAGATATATTTTTTGTGTGTTTTTGTCCTGGCGGGCGAATAAATGCTTTTTCTTTCTTTCAAAACCATATTTCTAAAAAGAAATGTAGGTAATTGCCTCCTAGACTTACAACTCTCTCTATCGAACGATACGGGTCCGGGGGAAGGGCCATATTGTATTTGTATCGTTTACCCGGAGGGAGGCAGAGCCCTGCAGCGGTATGGAACAGATAGCATTTTTGGAAATACCTACAAGCGCCGCGTATCAGCACCTCACAATCCGCTTAATGTCCCTAGTGTTTACATATTTTCAAATATCGACCCTAACAATGCATTATTACTTTACAGGCCCACAGACAACTAAAACGCAAACGCGACATAGAGAATGTAAACCCCAACGTCAACCTGGTGACGTCACCTCGTGGTATAACGTCTCCTCGCTCCAAGTACAGTCCGAAGAGTCCCAGAGTGAAGCCTGGTGTTGGCAGCCCTAATGCTGGCCCTTCTAAGATGAGGAGCCCTAGGAGTGCTGAGAAACGTGAGTATATTGACATAGGCTCCAGAGCCTTGAACATCGCCGCACCGTTGCCAGCCTATCGGTCTTTTATCGGGTACATTTCGGAGAGTGTGCTTTGGAATTGCACAATTGAATTCCCCCATCCCCATTCCATCACCGGACGAGCAGAGATACGGCAAAACGTCACCGCTATATGGTTGAAGTTCCACGGTCTCGAACCTAGCGCTTTGATTCCACATTTACTGTGCGAACTGCCAAACTGTGGAATTCATTGCCCGCCTCTCTATTCCCCGGTACATATAATCTGGTTATCTCCGAGGCACGAGTGAACCGGTTTATTCTAGGCAAGCGTGCTCCACCTTAGGCCGCATCATCTCTCTCTCTCACTCGCGCACGAAGGGTTCCGTACGATTATCTATACAACATTAGACATCGAGCAAAAAATCACGTTTGTTGTATGGGAGCCCCCCCTTAAATCTATACTAATATTATAAAGCTGAAGAGTTTGTTTGTTTGGTTGAACGCGCTAATCTCAGGATCTACTGGTTCGAAATGAAAAAATCTTATTGTGTTGGATAGTCCATTTATCGACGAAGGCTATAAGGCCCAAGCGAAGCCGGGTCGGGTCGCTAGTATTTATTATAGTGTCAACAGAAATACTTCATCTGTGAAAATTTCAACTGTCTAGCAATCACGGTTCATGAGATACAGCCTGGTGACAAACAGACAGACGGACAGTGGAGCCTTGTAATGGGGTCCCGTTTTTACCCTTTGGGTGCGGATTTGCGGAACCCTAAAAAATATACGTGCCGAATTAAGAAACTCCTTCATTTTTAAGGTTCCGTACCTCAAAAGGAAAAAACGGAACTCTTATCTTAACGGATCACTGTTGTCCGTCTGTCTGTCTGTCAAGGCCCTTTATCTCGGGAACGCGTGGAGGTATCGAGTTGAAATTAAAAGCATATACTCAAGTCTACGGGCCCTTGATGCTGTATAAAAATCAACCCTCTATGTTAACGTGAAAAAAAGATACGGCCGATTGTGTCGTAAAAAACGCATTTATAATATTAAGTAGATTAAAGTATGGATTAGTATAGAAGTATGGATATGTACCTACAAAGATGTACGGAACCCTCGGTGGGCGAGGCCGACTCGCACTTGTCCGGATCTTTTTTAAAGTCGGTTAAAAAAAAGTGGGAATCTAACCAATCGCCAAGCCACTACACCAACCTTAACCTAATTTCCACCTCTCTCCTTCCAGACAAACCCCTACAACAAACAGACCAGCACATCCTCGAGACTACTCTGATAGACGAGTACCTCATAGACGAGGAGACTCCTCTGGCGCAGTCCGTGAGCGCGGGCTACCTGCCCTCCCCGGCCGCGCACGACAGTGGCGCCACCAGCGACAGTAGCGGAGGAAAACAGCGTTATAAACGTAAATGTTGCTAGTATTCTTTCCAATTGTAAACATCCCTTTGTGCCTATTGGCCTTGTTCTGTTCGTGTAAGGCTAAGCGCGCACTACAAATTTTAACCGTTGCGGATAATAATCTGTCAATCAATCTGTCTGTCAATCTGTCTGTCTGTCTGATCTGTCTGTCATTCTGTCTGTCTGTCTATCTGTCTATCTGTCAATCTGTCTGTCTGTCTGTCTGTTTAATCTGTCAACAATATCAATATTGTACCGAAACACTGTTCCTCACCTCTTCTCGCGTGGAACTTGCTCTCGGAACTGCTTTTAGTTCTCGCGACGCGTAGACACGCACAGCACGCACGTATTTATTCTGTCTGTTATTTTGGTAGTAATAATAATATAATAATATGTGGGGACATTTTCACACACGGCCATCTGACCACAAACTAGGGAGACTCTGTACTATGGGTGTCAGACAGCTGATATACATACACATTTTTTTTTTGTAAATACATACATATGTCGCATCCGGTCAATAGTACAGACTTGAAACGAATCGCAAGTGTGCCATTAGCGACAACACGTGATCAACCACCACCATTTTGGCGCGCTTCTACAGAGTCGTGATGTTTACAGCCCACAGCGAGCAGGACATTCAGAGTTCAGTCTCTGATCGCATCGGAGCTAAGACATCCCGGAACTGTACTCGATTCGTTGTGTTTAAGTGTTAACATGTGAATTATAAATTGGAGTCAGTGTTTATTTAAATTGAGTTGATAAATAGTGGATTTAATAAACGCAGTGTATTTTACCCTATACCCAGTGTGTTTGCATTGCACGTAACCCATATTCTGCCCACATGATGACTGAATCTAATGGGACTAAATCCTGACTGATCCGACACATATATAGATCAACAACACCCAGACACAAGGCAAACACAAGTGCTCATCACACAAATGTTTACCCCGGGCGGGAATCGAACCCGCAACACGCTGCACAGCAGTCGATCGCTCAGCCACTGCGCCAACCGTGTCGTAGTAGTGTAGGCAATTATCGCTTCATTTATATAGTGTCGTGGGTGTGAATTGCGTAAACGCTTTTCTGGTATGACCAGCCGGGACCGACAGTTTTACATGCTTTTCGGGACACAGAGGGTCTTTGTATGAAATGAATAGCCTCCCATCCCCAGACCGACCGCGGCAAGCGTAGCTTAACCATAATCGACACCTACGACTTTAACTTAGCCACAAGATACGTAAACTCTTAATTAAGAGGACTGTGAGGTGCCGATACTCGGCCCCAGTAGGTATTTCCAAAAACGCTATCTGTTTCATACCGCTCGCTTTGCCTTCCTCCGGGTGAACAATATATACAATATGGCCCTGCCCTCCGACCCGTATCGTGCGATAGAGGGAGATGCAAGTCTAGGAGGCTATTACCTACATTACCTTTTTAAAATATGGTCTTGGGCCATAACGTTTTTCCTCCCCTAAACTTTCACGAAATGAGACAATTTTGATCTCATTAGATTCAGTACACCTTCTAGATTTGTGCGTTTTGTTTTTTAAGTAATTCAGTATAGTTTAATTTAAAAAAAAAATCACTTGAGGAAGTTTTTATGTCAATAAAATGTAGATATATAGATGATAACTAGCTTCTGCCCGCGGCTTCGCCCGCGTAAAAAGAACGATTATCCCAAGGGAACACATTACCGGGATAAAAAGTATCCTATGTGTTAATCCAGAAAATGGTCTACCTATGTGCCAATTTTCATCCAAATCTGTTCAGCGGTTTACGCGTGATTGAGTAATAAACATCCAAACATCTTCACAAACTTTCACATTTATAATATTAGTAGGATTATTGCTATCGTTCGCAATATTTGTTTAAAATGAAAACGTACAGACCTAGTGTTTCATTATATCTACAACATTTCCAAAAAGTATTAAAATTAGATTAGGTTTACGTGGAGTAAACCGTTATAGCTTTGCTTATGAAAATTTACAGCCTCACAGTCTTTAAATGACTGCTATTTGTTGTTTCAGCTTTAGGCTTAGAAGATGAACTTATAATCAGCCGTAGACACAAATCAGAACCAGTTGGAGCGGTGTCCTTCAATATTCTGTCAGATGAAATGATACTGAGTGTCTTCAGATGGCTCCCCAAACGGACATTGGCGCATTGTATGATGGTGTGTAAGAGGTAAGAGAGAGTTATTACAGGCACTCACACATCCTAACATATTGTTATGAGCTGGGGTTCGGGGTAAATAATTAAGACCAATTTACACCAAACAAAACACAAATACTTAATTCAAAAAGTCACAAACTCAATAATCAATCACTTATTAATCACTTAGATCGCAGTAGTCGCAATATTCGCAGTTTTCAGTTTCGCTTCCAAAAACTAACTCACTCCCCGCGCCTCGCAGTCCGCTATTTTATATGGCTTAGGACATATACGCGAACATTCTAGCAAACACGGGACTGATCGAGAACGTTGCAACATAAACTTAACTATCTCGAACATTCCAGAACTGTAGATCTGCTGATATATAACAGATGGCGCAAATGGCGCGCTAGTCGACAATAGATGTCGCTATCTAGCGTAGTTCCGCTACTAGATAATAGGTGGCGCTAGCTTGACGTTTTTGGTCGTACCAACCTACGTAACAATATTCACATTATACCACACACTCACTTACACTCCATTTATAATAAGCATTCTGAAAAAGAGGCTTCTAGAAGCAGGAAAGCAAAACATTTTATTTTAAAAATAAGTTAAAACAATTTTAATTATAATTGTTTTAACCGAACTTTGATAAATAGATCTAAGATAGTACTAAAATATGGACGTATAATAATATAAACAAAATAAAAATCTTTTAAACATTAGGTAACATTTAAATTTGGCAGAATTATAGTGAAACGAATAACATTTTCAGTATTGTTCCTCCTTGCTTATTTTAGGTTTTTATCATTGACACTGTAATTTTTAATTGGAACGAAATAATACAACTACAAGAAAACTAAATAATTTCATAAGAAAAATTAGTGAAAATAGTTACAATTTAGTGCGACAGCTGCTGTAAAATTAGATCAAAGTAAATTCGACGTCTTTCGTAACTGAAAATATGTTTATTGTACTTTTATTACAAAGTGTGCATTGAAAATAACTTTTTTTAACATCTGTCTAATGTTATTGTAAATTGAGTATAGATATATATTTTCTTTGACTTAAAAACATGTTATTCTTTTAATCTCAATATTTTCTTTTGTTATTCTAGATGGCATAGAGTGGCGTGTGACGAAACGTTATGGCAGAGACTGGACTTAGGAAACAAGACGTTATCAAAAGACGCCATAGGAAGAATACTAGCTAGGAAACCTATTATTGTTAGATTGGCTAGCTCTGAGGTAAGATGTTCCATATCATAACTACAAACTACTAGTGACATAATATTACTTAAAATGAATACTGGCAGCGAATGAATGCGGACTGCCCAAGACCGGGTTGGTTGGCGATCTCTGGGCGAGGCGAGGCTCTGATGTAAATAAATAAATAAAAAAAAGCCTTTTATTTCCTATTCATTTTAAAGTTTTTATGTTTGTTTGTTTGTTGAAAATATATTAGTTTGAACTATCTATGTAAGTATTTTTTTCTCTTTTTTTTTACATTTTTTTGGTAACAGGAACCCCCCTCAAGGTGAAGGCCTTCTCCAAAGATTGCCATCTTTCCCGGTCTTTAGCTATAAGTTGCCATTGTAGTCCAGCAATTTTTTTGATGTCGTCATCCCAACGCGCGTACGGTCTTCCTTTGTAGCGCTTGCCCTGTGGTCCTTTCCATGTTGTGACCGTTTTGGTCCATCTGTGGTCTTTGAGACGCGCCACGTGACCAGCCCATTTAAATTTAAATTTTAAATTGTGGTTTAGAGCGTCTATAGTTTTTGTCGTAGCTCTTATTTTTGTGCCTTATCTTCTGTATTTTTTTTTATATCTCTGATGCTCTGATGTATGATGACTGAAATTAATGAAAACTTACTGTATGACCAAATAATGCTCACAGCATAATACATTACACATGAATTCAATAATTTTATATTGTCATAATTAAATGTCCACGCGTTAAAGTGTTGCGTGGCGCTACATTTTCCCTGCTTTTAAAGCGAATATTAAAATCAGCATCGGTATCCGCTGATGTCAATGATGAAACGTCAGCATCAGCATCCGCTGATGTGAAAAAATATGCATCAGCAACAACCCTGCTATGGAGACCTCACTTAAAGACCCTGTCTTATACGTATTTGTGGTTTGGGACTTCATTTATCTATACTTAATATTATAAAGCTAAAGAGTTTGTTTGTTTGGTTGAACGCGCTAATCTCAGGATCTACTGGTTCGAATTGAAAAAATATTTTTGTGTTGGATAGTCCATTTATCGAGGAAGGCTATAGGCCCATGCGAAGCTGGGTCTGGTCGCTAGTTGATTTTATTTATTAAACCAACTTCAATTAACAGTCTAAAACCACACAAACAAGTTATCGGTCTGTAAAAAGTTAATGTAAATCATAATAAATATATAAACAAAACCTGAATATAAAATGAAATAGGCAGACATTATCAATAAACAATTACATTAAACAAAAGTAAAACAATAGGATATTTTACTCTATACGAGAAAAAATCTATAAATATGTTATCGAGACAGTTTAGGCATAAAGCAGTCGGAAAATGTAAGTTTTAGTTCATAAAATAACAAAACAAATTTTTAAATTCAATTCAAAGTTTTCAGTATTTTTAATCTGTTATAAAACACCGTGAAATAGTAGCGGCCATGTTATTACGCCGTACGGCTGTGTAAACAAAAAATTGACAACTGTCAGTCAACGGATTGGCGTAATATAGGCTTTGTACTTTTATTATTTTCGTAACTAACGTATTTTTTTCATTATTACACCTATTACAAAATATGCTTTTAATTATTTTATCATAATTAATATGAGCTCATTTGATACAAAACGAACTGACGTCATTTACGCTGAGCAATATGGCGTCCAGTAAGAGGCGTTTTCATCATAATACGCGCGAAATTTGAACATTTAAAATTTAGATGCATTTTTATGGCACTTATCGATTGAATAAAAATTGTGTGTTTTTTTGGTATCATATTAGCACTACAGAATTTCATTGTGACACTTTTCAAAAATGGGTGTAATACCCTATTATACAAAATCAAATAGAATTATTTACAACTACCACTCCAGTGGTATCGTCAACAGCCAGTAAACCCCAACACTTAATAAAGTTCTAACCAAAAACCTTTCCTTACAGATAGCAGATTGGCACCCTCCCTCGCTGCCTCCCCCCTCCCGCATCCACTACCTAGACCTGAGCATGTCCACCATAGACATTGCAACGCTCAACAATTTACTGGAAACGTGTCCGAGTCTTAAAAAGTTGAGCCTGGAGAGTGTGCAGATGGAGGATTCTAGCTGTGCGTTGATTGGTGAGTTTTGTAATGTCACCACATCAGCACATCAAGCCAAAGGACAATGCCAGAAACTCTATAGAACTTTGCCCCACTCAATAAAAGTCATGTACAAGCATGCAATATGTAGCATCTTACTGCTTATTCATTGCTGATAACGAAACATTCGTCTTAATGACTGCAGAACTTGCCGTTTCTGTTTAAATCTGACAACAATAATGACATTGATTGACGACACGGTTGGCGCAGTGGCTGAGCGATCGACTGCTGCGCAGCGTGTTGCGGGTTCGATTCCCGCATAGGGTAAACATTTGTGTGATGAGCACTTGTGTTTGCCTTGTGTCTGGGTGTTGTTTATCTATATGTATCTATTTACAAAAAAAAAATGTATTTGTGTATGTATATCAGCTGTCTGACACCCATAGTACAGGGTCTCCCTAGTTTGGGGTCAGATGGCCGTGTGTGAAAATGTCCCCACATATTATTATTATTGATTATAAGTCAGGTGCACTTTATAATCGTTATAATAAATTATTGGTGTGTGTGGTAAGATTATAAAAATCACACAGTAATACTATGTGATTTTTATAATTTTTTCATAGTGCTCTAAAGCAATTTAAACAACGTATTATAATACGTTACGCACTATTGTTATTACTTATTATAATCTTTAATATTTTAGGTAAAATGAGTTTGTATTTTGTGGGTAGGTATTTCCTAATCCGCAAGTTCTAAAGAAAAACAATTTACTATGAAAAGGTTCTATATTCATCATAATTATGTTCATTCATCTTTTTCTGTACATCTTAACTGTCAAATTTTCCCAATCGAATATGAACCTTATCCTTTGTCATTAAGTTGAAAATCTATCAAAGAAAGGATCATGGCAGGATTTGTACAAAAAAATAAAGATATTTAGAGAAGTTGAAATTCTAATTCTTATACTCTTGGGTACCTAAAGAGTAACTTCAGGCATTAACAATATTTTTAAACCCCGCAAAAAACGTGAATAGTTTAACGAAAAGCACATTATTTCGTAACCAAACGGCGTCTGATAGTAACAGTGACACTGACAGCCGCCGTTTCGCAGTTTTTACACTGAAATTGCATCGTTTTATGGGAAATAATGTCACAAATAAATATTATTTTTCCACACATCTTTCACATCACTTGTCTGCCAATTTGATAGATCCGTTGTCACTTGTCACTTTCTATTTTGTATAAGTACAAAATGGGCAACGAGTTGAAACAAAAAAGCGTTATTTTAATATCGAAATATTTTAATTATGCGAGGGTTTAAAAATATGGTTAAATATTGTATGGCAATTTACAGAGCTTACTCACTCCAATATCTCGCTGATAGTGGCGCGTGCGTTGGATCTTTCGGCTCCCTTCAAAATGGTTGAGTTGAATGGTGCTGAACCACGCGTCATGTTCGTGAACAGGCGCTGTCAGTAGAGATTGGTCAACTCTTAACTGCCATGACTTTCATCTTGATTCTTTTTTAATGTTTTGTATTGGTTTTTACCTGCATTGTTTTCACATATAAAATCAACAAGAATAATGTAACCAGTATTTTGTAAAAACTTGATTGAAACGAGTGTCCGTGGAGTTACTTGCTCGTTCTTCTCCATAGAGACCAACCTATGTTTTAGAACGAGCAACTAGCTTCAACTCTCTGACTAACTAACCGACTCCTTGACAATTCAAAAGTGCCTGTAAATGGTTTAATTTAATTAAATGCTTTGACACTGAATTTTGATATTGCAATGTAGAATCTGTCAGTTGTAATACGCATCGTGTCAGCGACATATGTCGCTACACAGATTTTAATTATCATTTTATTATTTGTTACAGGTAAATGTAGTAATTTAGAAACTTTAAACTTAACTATGGCACAAGGTGTGACGGCTGAAGGACTACAATCAATATTAGAAGGATGTAATAGGTGAGGTTTATTTTTATTTTACCAAACAGTGTGATATCCGATTCCTGCAACGAGCAATAGAAATTCTCAGAACTCCTTATAATCTGCCGACCCTTGTCCCAACTTTATTGGAGTCGGCTTCCAGTCTAACCGGATGCAGCTGAATACCAGTGTTTTACATGGAGCGACTGCCTATCGGACCTCCACAACCCAGTTACTGGGTAACACGATACCCCTTGGTAAGACTGGTTGTCAGACTTTCTGGCTTCTGACTACCCATAACGACTGTCAAAGATCTACGAAAGACAGCCGGGTCCAACGGCTTTACGTGCTTTCCGAGGCACGGAGGGTCTTGGTATGTATCTGTGATACTTTGTACTCACTTTAAAATAGTGTTTTTATGCAAGGTACATACATCGGATTTTTATAATTCCTGTAAATGCAAATATTGTTAAGGGCGCGTATTCGATTTAGCGCAACTCAAAATCTGATTGCTAGAACGGCGTAGCAGCATTGACACACACTAGTACAACACAGTGGTCTGTTTGTGTGCATCAGAAAAAAAAAATATGCTCGAAATAAGCACGAATCATTGAAATGGATCGGCAAACGACAGCGCGCGATGTTTTACAGTGCTTTTTAAAATAATTATCTAAAATAAATGAGCTCGTATAACGGACTGAAAAATATTCTGTATATTAAGCAGAATATTTACTTTCATAAAATAAATATATCAGTTATATTTTTATTCAAATACTGGTGACAAAAAATTGTCAAAATGAACCGATTTTCTACTTTTTCAACATTGTTTTTTAATACATAATAGTAATATTTTCGTAATTTTGGCTCTGTAGCTGTATTTATGACTGTATATACTGTTGGAAAAACGTAATATTGTAATGGTTGTATTCTTCCTGAAAGTTAACTCTGACGTCTATTTTCGTAAAACGATATGAAAGAATTGTCTTCGCTTTAAAAAACCATAATTAAACATTATAATTTTACTCTGTAGCTGTCTAAATCAAGACTTAATCTTTCTAAAACTGCAAACTGTCTTTAAATAATCTGCTCACATAATTACGATATTGCTCTGGGCAAAACGCAAAAACATGAAGTTTTCGTCACGAATCGAATACGCGCACATAACATCGTTTTTAAATAAAAGAGTAAGTATGGAGTTTCTTGCCCATTCTTCTCAATACAAAACTACCTTTCGGAATGGGGAACTAGAATCAATTTCTTTTTCTCATTTGACGTTCAAAAGTGCCATAAAATGGTCTATTGAAATAAATGATTTGACTTTGACTTTATGAAATGGATGGGCAACCCATCCACAGACCAGCCGCGGTAAACGTAGCTTAACCATGACTTGTACAGCTAAGCTATTTCAACAATTAAAACTAATTAATATTATTTTAATTTCAGTTTACTATCACTGAACATATCATGGTGCAATTTATCAGAAGATGCTTTAGAAGTGTTGGTTACCTCAGCACCACAGAGATTGCAGAGGCTCAATATTGGAGGCGCTAGAATAATGACTGATGACAGTAAGTCAATTAACATTTATAGATAGAAGTCTAATATATAGGGTGACTGGTAATTAGTGTACGATACTTAAACACATGATTGTGTTCATGATAACAAACAACTTTCCCGAAGAATTTTTTTTTTTTTGAACTGGTTCATTTTAGGTCACAGGCGTGCGCGCGCGTGAATTTCATACGGCTGTTATGTTATTATGATAAAAGTGAACCAGTACAAAAATCATTTTTTCTTAGGGAAAGTTGTTTGTAATCATGAACACAATCACGTGTTTAAGTATCGTACACTAATTACCAGTCACCCTATATACAAGGTGTAACATCAAATACGCAAAACCTGAAAATAGTTTGATTAGAATAACGAGCAGAATCAATTGAACCACTTTTTAATATAGGTCACATTTTTCAAAAAATCTTCATTATACATGTTGCCCTGTCTATTTAATAATAAGTCAAGCCATCACGTGCGCAAACCTGCCAAAATAGGTAAACAAACACAAATGGTTGTCGTCCAAGTTAAACTTTCTCATGCGCGTGATAATAATAGTTTATATTTCAATGCAAATACGAGTCTTGGTAAAACTAAAACAGCACATAAAACCTTTAAATTTTTTTAAATGATTTTTTTGGTTTTAGAATTAGTTTAATTGAATTAAAAATCATTTGGGGTGTCTGAGGTTTTGCGTGTTTAACGTTACACCTTGTATATAAGCAACCCTCATTTATTGCACACTCCTTTAACTAGAATTAACTAAAGACAGAACTCATACTTCATTTTCAACACTACCAACATGAAACTTAAGAATTCTCTGTGTAGCTTCTTTATCGAAAACAGAAAAATTTCTCTAATTTTACTTTAGCTATTCTTTCAATCGTATTGATATAAAGTAGCTATCTTCTACCTTCTTGTACTTATTAATATGTATTTTCTATCTGTGAAAACTATTGAGAGCGCCCAACCCCATCGAACGAACTTCAACGGGAGCGTGATTGAAAAATGTTTTGTTTCAACCAACGCAAAGCTCGAAAACAAACGAGTGAGTGAGAACGCGATACCATCACGGGAAAATTGGCGCGCGGCAACTTGTTACAGGACATACGTGTTTTTGAAAAAGCCTTACAAGTTTTTGCTAAAAATGTTTGTAATTTAGAATCACCATTACATGTGCAAGGTTTGTATGAAGCTGTTTTTTTACATTTTCAATGTATGAGTGCATTATGAACGGCCAAAGTTCAGAAAAAATTGTGCAAAAAAATTGGTTTTCCGACGTGTTTACTGAATTTGTTTCTCAAAAAAGTTTATTTTTGGCTTCATACAAACCTAGATTTAAACCACAAGACCTGTGTGTAAGAAATATTTGTTAAATAATTTGTTAAAACGTCGTAATCGCGTACGAGCGTTTCTATGGAAAATATGACGGGATGGGCGCTCTTTATTGGTCTTATCTTTGTTGCTGATTTAATCCTGTTTTTGTACCTAGCTGTAAATTTTCCAAAAAAAAAAAACAAAAAAAAATATCATAATTATCATATTATATGACACTCCACAATATTGTATCGATCTATCAGTGAAAGAATTATTATAACCAGACCAGCTTTATGATATTTACATTTAGCATAGAAGTATCTTTACCATCATGTCATCTCGTGAACGGGCGCCGTCAGTTGAGACTGGTCATCTCTTCGCTGCCTCGGTTGTTTTAAATTTATTTTAAATTGTCTAATTTCATTGCCACTAGACCTCTTTTAACGTGCACAACTTGTTACATTGTTCTCACATTGTACCTCTAGATTCAACATGAATGATGTAACCTAAATTTGTAATATTCTATTGATTTTAAAAGAGTGTTCATGGAGTTTCTTGCTCGTTCTTCTCCATAGAAACCTACTGTTTGGAACGAGCAACTAGCTGCAACTTTTTGACTGACTGACTCTTTGACAATTCAAAAGTGCCTGTAAATGGTTTATTTGAAATAAATAAATGATTTGATTTGTCAACTTTTACATGGCCCGCACACTTCACGGGAAACCTATATTATACTTAGTACTAGCGAGCCCGGCAGACGTTGTCCTGCCCTGAAAATCGGTACAAAAATCCAGGGGGCCAAGTCTGCTATTATTATAATTTCGTTATTCCAACACGATTCCATTGTCATTTTGCTAAAAGTTCGTAATCTGCTAAATCCATAATGGTTGATCATTGGTCGGTCAACGGTCTCATAATAGAATTGTGTTATAATGACATTGTCAACAAATTTGAACATTTATTCATGCCATATTTCATTTATATATATTTTTACATAATACTAGCTGACCCGACAGACGTTGTCCTGTCCCGATCTACCTACTTACCTGCCTATTTACCTGCCTATTTACCTACCCTACACCTACCCTACACCTACCCTACACCTATCCTACACCTACCCTACACCTACCCTACACCTACCCTACACCTACCCTACACCTACCCTACACCTACCCTACACCTACCCTACACCTACCCTACACCTACCCTACACCTACCCTACACCTACCCTACACCTACCCTACACCTACCCTACACCTACCCTACACCTACCCTACACCTACCCTACACCTACCCTACACCTACCCTACACCTACCCTACACCTACCCTACACCTACCCTACACCTACCCTACACCTACCCTACACCTACCCTACACCTACCCTACACCTACCCTACACCTACCCTACACCTACCCTACACCTACCCTACACTACACCTACCCTACACCTACCCTACACCTACCCTATCTTTCGAGTTGGATCAAACTGCACACGGTGTACAAATTTCATTAAAATCGGTTCAGTAGTTTAGGAGTCCATCGCGGACAAACATCGTGGCAGGAGATTTATATATATTAAGAAGATTGTACGCCCTATGGGCACAGCGATCGAAATATTATGATAAGATCACCTTCACCACCTGTGACAAACAACAAATGAATTAGAATTTGATGATGATGTATTGTCTCCACAGTCCTAGAGCGCCTGTGTTCCCGCTGCCCGCGCCTGCTGGAGCTGGACGTATCGGACTGCGGCCGCGTGACGTCACGCTGCTGCGCCGCCCTGTGCAGTCTGCAGAGACTCGAGCACCTCGCGCTCAGCCGCTGCTACCTGCTGCCTGCGCATGCACTCACGTGAGTACCCATCACCCATCACAGATATAGATAGACCTAGATAACGCAAGAGCAACTACGTAGCGTGCCTAGCTTACGTACAAAAATCGTAAGTAAAAAAACAAAGTAAAGTCAAAGTCAAAGCATTTATTTCAATTAAACCATTTACAGGCACTTTTGAATTGTCAAGGAGTCGGTCAGTTAGTCAGAAAGTTGAAGCTAGTTGCTCGTTCCAAAACGTAGGTAGGTCTCTATGGTGAAGAACGAGCAAGAAACTCCACGGACAACAGACTCTTTTAAAATCAGGTTTTTACATATGTGAAAACAATGAAGGTAATCTAGAAATACAAAATATAAAAAATAATCAAGATAAAAACCATGGCAGTTAAGAGTTGACCAATCTCTACTGACAGCGCCCGTTCACGAACATGACGCGTGAATCAGCACCATTCAGCTCAACCAAAAAAAAAAAAAACGTTTCCTTCCTTCGGTAAGTCATTTTGTGATTAATATTATGCGTAATTAATTTTAAAAACAATTATTTTTAATCTTATACCCTCAGTAATACCTAGTTATAAAGAAATAAGGAAAAACAAAACATTACATTGTGACGTCCAAAAAATGGCACGCTTGATTTTCATACAGATCGTGATACTTGCGGTATCTAGGTCTATCTATATCTGTGGTGCTTAGAAGTAAACTTCAACGGATAAGTAGCTCTGCCGCTGTCGCCTCTCACCACGCGATATATCGTAACGCTTTTTCGTAACAGACAAATCCTAATACCCCCCCTTTATATAGAAGTTTCACTGCAAAATATGGTACACTAGGTTTTGCCTGCGACTTCGTCCACGTGAATGTCGGTTATCGTGGATGAGACGAATTTACGAATTATAAATCAGTCTATGTCATTTCCCAGGCCTCATGCTATCTTCAAATCAGTTCAGTCATTTCCCAGGGTTCATGCTATCTTCAATCTATCTTCTATCTGAAAAATATAAAATTTTAACATTACCGTCCATTTACATAATAAAAAATGCAATGTTTGTAAGGTCCAACCCTAATCTGTTTTCTCGCATGGCTGATGTGTTTCCTCGCAACAGACGCGACAACACTCAGATTTGCTTACCACAAGCCAGAACTACTCTTATGCGGAAAAGTGTCTTTTGCATGGCTCCAATAATTTATAATAAATTACCAAAAAGTTGGAAAGTTTTATGTGACATGCAGTTTAAATTAAAAGTAAAAAAAAATTTAGCAGAAGAGCCTATTACACCATTAATGATTTTTATGTGAAAAATATTTTGAATGACTATAATCATTTTAGACTTATTTATTTTGACTACTTTAGAGATACATGTGTTTTTTTTATGTGAACTATGACATTTTAATTAATTTGGATAACGGAATTGTGGTTATATTACTATTAAAAAAATTGCTTATACTTACCTACTTACTTAAATATTTGTATGCCATGTCTAAGGCAAACATGACGACCTGTTTATAATATTTTTAACATCTTGCATGCTGATTTTTTTTCTGTATGTATACTCATGTTGGAACAAATAAAATTATCTTATCTTATCTTCAAATCAGTTCAGTCATTTCATGTAATAGACATAGTTACTTTCGCATTTATAATATTAGTATGGATTAGACGTTATTTTTAGATAATTTCCGCATAATTCTGCCATACATGACGTGCAAATCAAAGGTATAAAAATATTTTTTGTTAATTTCCATGGCTATGTCAATACTTCTTCTCCATACGAAACTACCTTTTGAAATGGGCAACTAGAATCAACTTTATATATTTTTATTATGACGTTCAAAAGTGCCTTTTAACGGTCTAATTGAAATAAATGATTTGACTTTGACTTTGACTTGACTATATAATAATTTGTATATTATTATTTTTATAAATTTTTCAGATTATATAAATATAAGAATTACGAATTGCTTAATAAAATGACAAATTATAAAAAAAAAACAACACAACATAAAAAAATAAAAATAAATTAGCTAAACATTTTCAATGAAGTCTTAGTGAATTATCTCCTAAATATTCCTTTACAGCGTAATATCGCTTTTATAGTAACATTTTAACCTTTTAACTGCCCGACTTCATAACAGTTATCTTGCCTCCAGCACCCGGCACAGTGAATAATATTAGTAGTTCGGACATTATTTTTAGGACTTCTACACAAGGTGTAACGTTAAACACGCAAAACCTCAGGCACCCCAAATGATTTTTAATTCAATTAACCTAATTCTGAGAGAAACGAAATCATAAAAAAATATTTAAAGGTTTTATGTGCTGTTTTAGTTTTACCAAGACTCGTATTTGCATTGAAATAAGAACTATTATTATCCCGCGTATAAGAAAATTTAAATTGAACGACAACCATTTGTGTTTGTTTACCTATTTTGGCAGGTTTGCGCACGTGATGGCTTGACTTATTAAATAGAAAAATGATTTTTTTTTGAAAAACGTTACCTATGTAAAAAGTGGTTCAATTGATTCTGCTCGTTATTCTAATCAAACTATTTTCAGGTTTTGCGTATTTGATATTACACCTTGTATAAGAAACTAAAGTGTAAGTTTGAGTTATATTCTCCCAGAATGGTGACCTTTTACAAATGTATTATTTTTCTTGACCTCAGTAAGCTGGGCAGCATGGCCTCGCTCCAGTACGTGGACGTGTGGGGGATGCTGCACTCGCACGCCCTCGCGGCGCTGAGGGCCGCCCTGCCTCACGTGCAGATCAACACATTCATGTTCAGGTGAGTGCTGACTACTTCAAATTAACAAAGGAAACCTTAAATCATAATCCAGCGGATTAAGATCGGGACTAAACGACGCACATAGGAGTATTGTGATGTAAAATCCAAGCAAAATTATTTCATGGCTTATTTAATAATAAAACATGGTAATGCGATATAATATAATTTTTAATGATAATAAAAAAACATTACAAAAGTACGATCCGAAAATTTTTTGATCATTGGGTATTGGGTTAATTCAACTAATTAAGTTGCCAAAAACTTTAAGTTTTCTTCATTTTTTTGTCCTTTGTAGTCACCCATGATGTCTCTGGTAAAATTAATTGGTCTCTTCTGGTATTATTAACGGTTTACTGAACTACATTGTCTGAAATATAGAAAAATAAAACAACATAAAGTTAAATATAACCACATTTTACGTTAACATCTTTAAATAACCTAAAATAAAAATGGCGCGCGTTAGCGCGGCATATTTTTATTGTAATTACTAATGCATGTCCTAGACATCATATCAATCGTAGAATAAAGTCTTGACAAGCCTTGACAAATAAACAAAATGACAATTCAATATTTAAATTTTTCGGTTTATCTTTCGGATTTTTTTTAAACACTTAAAACATTAACTAACTAATTGTTATGTTAAAATAATCAACATACCTTGTACTTCCACATTCACAATGTTTTTTATCCATAATTTATCACACCAAAGTACAGTTCCGACTCCAAATCAGTGAAAAAATCAACGCCGAGAACAAAGAATTGCGGTTGAAACAACGACTGGGTTCCGACTGCTCTTACGGGGAGAGGTGACTACTTGAGTTACAAATGTGTTTCTTATTCGGTGGACCGGTTATTAAGCTGCAAAAATGTATGGCTATAATAGGTTTTTATTTAACTTCGATATTTCGACTTTTGACCGGATTTTACATGAAAATACTCCTATGTGCGACGGCCAGTCTTCAGTTCTGATGAAGTCCGAAACGTTCTCTTCCAACCAAGACTGCCCAGCTTTATGACCCGGCGCTGAGTCTTGTTGGAAGGACGATACTTGGTTATTGAACATGGTGTTGTTAAGGGGCTCAACTACCTTCTCAAGAATGGTATCTTGATACACTTGGGCCGATGTTTTGATACCTTTTTCACAAAAATATGGCTCAGTCACTCCTTCATAGCTAACACCCCACCAAACCAACCAAATAATCTGACTATCTTCAAGACACGAGTGAACCGGTTCATCCTAGACAAGCGTGCTCCACCTTAGGCCGCATCATCACTTAAGAGCGCCCATCCCGTCATATTTCCCATACAAACGCTCGTACGCGATTACGGCGTTAAAACAAATTATTTACCAAATATTTTTAACACACAGGTATCTTGTGGTTTAAATCTAGGTTTGTATGAAGCCAAAAGTAAACTTTTTTGAGAAACAAATTCAGTAAACACGCCCCAAAATTAGTTTTTTTGCACAATTTTGTCAGAACTTTGGCCTTTCATAATGCACTAATACGAGAAAGTAAAAAAACAGCTTCTTAGAAACCTTTGCACGTGTAATAGAGATACTAATTTACAAACATTTTAACCAAAAACTTGTAAGGCTTTTTTAAAAACACGTATGTCCTGGAACAAGTTTTGTGAAATTTACGCGCGCCAATTTACCTGTGATGTTCTCTCACTCACTCGTTTGTTTTCGAGCTTTGCGCTGGTTGAAACAAAAAAAAATTAAATCACTCTCGCGTTGGAGTTCGTTCGATGGGGAATGGCGCTCTTAAGATCAGGTGAATTGCGGTCAAACGCAAGCCTATAACAATATAAAAAGAAACCTTTCCTTATGATCACTTTTGTTCCATTTGTCGTGAAGATTTTTTTTAAAGATTTATTTATCATAGGAATTTAACACAATGATTGACACAATGTCAGGGCCTCAAGTCTGCTATTACAATAGTGTCAGAATGGTCTATCATTGATTGCATAATTGTTGATTTTGACAAGGTTGGTAATCTACTAATATAATGGCGTCATTATGACTTTCCAATGGTCGACCAATGACACTCCATTGAAAGAAATGATATAGAATGGTAATCTCGTTCATAATGACAAATTAATGACTGACTTAGTTTACGAACTTCTTACTACTTTAGGTTTGCATAAAACACTTATAAATAATATGTAAAAATATATACAAATGAAATCTGGCATGAATAAATGTTCATATTTGTTGACAATGTCATTATAACACAATTTTATTCTATTACGAGACCATTGAGTGACCAATGATCGACCATTATGAATTTAGCAGATTATCTACGAACTTTTAGCAAAATGACAATGGAATCGTGTTGGAATGACGAAATTATAAAAATAGCAGATTTGCCCCCAGATCAGTTACGTATGCAAAATACTGGGACCATTTAAGGAAGGTATGGTGGGTACGGTCAGCATAAAAGTCAATTAAGAGCGCCCAACATTATTAAAAAATCTATACACACACATCACACACATTCATATCTATACACTATTAAAATGACAAAAGTAAAAAAAAAAGTAAAATAACATGATTTTTATTTTGTTCTTATTAGAAGAAAAAGTTAAAAACTACTTTTGTTAACAGTTATTAATGGTTCTTATATTCCACATCTTACATACAAACATTGAAAGTTTTATTTAAATTAAAACAAATATATACTGCAAACTGCTCAAAACAATTTACTCAAAACATTATTTCATTACGACTACCTCACTCCAACACAAACACTATATAAAGAAACAAAACTAATGAATATTACACAAACATACATATATAATACGTGCATACTCATCCGAAAAATACTAAATAAAAACATATATACAAAAGTTACCATCACAAAAAGTAAAAAGAAACACAAAATGAAATTAAGACGTGAACAAGACTTACAATTATATTCACCGCGTACAAACTACGGAAGAAAAACAATTATGTATGAAGGGTCTCAATTCTATAACAAATTACCAAAAGATCTAAAAGAAATAAAAACTATGTACACTTTTAAAAAAATACTAAAACAATAAATCATTAAAAACTCACATCTACTACTGTAAGTCTGAGCCACTTCTAGCTTTGCTTATCTGTGTTGTACGGAAACTTGTTTTGCTTTGTGTTTGAATCAACATTGCATGTTTTTCTATGACTACCCCAAAATATTAAATTATGTTTACTTTTTGCAAAACGCCCAACAAAATAATCTATGTATAGTTTTAATATTCTCATGTAAGTGAATGAATGTATTCTTATGAGAATAAAGTTATCTCAAACCGGAAATTAAACCATTTTTATCATTCGTTCTTACGCAAAATCGTCCACTATCCCAACACTAATACTTTTAGTATGGTAACATTATTATTCTTTGAACTGTCAAGTTACTGAATATAATTAAAAGTCGAAGTATAGTTGTAGTTAATAAGGTTCTAATATGTATTAGTTTATTATTGTTGTAAGCTTATTTTGTTTTATCTATGGGCACAAAGTACTGTGCGGCTGCGTCGCGCCCGAGCAGAGACCACTCAGAACAAACCGCCATTTTACTCACGCACACATTGACATTACGTTTATAGGCATTCTCAAGCAGTTTCAAGCAGACTTCAGTCTCGACTGTCACGTGTTGTCTAAATGAATAAATGAGAGACATTGACAATTCATGACGAACATAAAAATATTGTTATAAATATAATGCAGAGTTCCAACCAGTGTCAATAAAATTTCATATTGTCACAAATAAAACCTACAGAGTCAATACAGTAGCAGCCCTAGTGAGTCTGGCAAGTTTAGGTCATTATTTTTGAAGATGGCGGGAGCGGTCCTTCTGTACCCTTTATATTTTGTGCTATGGGCCACAGTTGCCTGATAATGAAATTATTATTATATATATTGTGTATGTTGTTACAGCGCCATCGCTCGCCCTACTGTAGGAACGCGCCGCACTTCGATATGGGGACTACGGACAAGAGACTGAAATATTACATATCATAACATCAGGACATAAAGATACTAACTTTAAAATTAATCACGGCCATCTGACCTCAGACAAGGCAGACACTGTGATTTGTAAATATTCTTTGCTATTATGCAGGTGTGCAGTTAAAATGCATTTATTATTGTTAATTATTGCCATAATAGGGCTCGGAGTTACTACTGGTCGACTACTAAATCAAAATTAAACAGTTTTTCATATTATTGAGTACTAGTTTGAGTTCTAGAATAATTAATTGTATTACAGAAGAAGAAGAATAGTTCTTAGCCTGACTTTTTCACGGGCACATGTTTGATTATCCATATTACAAAGCAATTGTAAAAGAAGTTATTAGAATATTCATATTAGAATCCTCATACACCACGCTGTAACCCGGTACAGTACGATTCAAAGTTAATGGCGGCTCTGAACACGAGACGAGTGGCTGCGCAGTAACAATTTCACGTGTAAGCGGGGGTGAGGCACTGCGCAGCCAACAGCGCACTTCACAGCCGTCATTAAGTTTGAATTGAACTATACCTACAGGTACCGGGTTATTACGACTCAACAAGCAACTCTGTCTAACTCATAGTTAGATACAGGTGTGAATTTAATAGTCGGCCGGTGTAATTTAAATTATAAAAATAGTTCTATAAATTGATGAAATATTTATAAATATCTTACTATAGATACTATGTATTATGAACGTGAAACTTTGTAAGAATGGGTAGATGTTTGTTAATCTTTTATTTAAGGGATATGCGCCAGGCAGCCCGCTATTTCAAATATTCTTACGTATTTTTTAATTTTCAGTCGAGTATAGTATACTCCATTTACAATAGCATTAGACAGAAGTTGAAATAGTAGATTGTTATACAAGGAGCTAAAATGACCCATTATATACGAGGTAGTTTTACTCCCGAGCTTTAGCGAGGGAGTAAATAGAAACCGAGTTTTAATGGGTTTTAGCGCCGTGTGTTACACTATACTTTTCACTACGATTGCGAGAAAATAAAACAATACAATACAATATGAAATATTTTTTTGTTTCTTCTGTAGCCGCAACACGCATGCATTCTACCAGAGATCACCGATTTTAGATCCATTTGCAAAATTAAAATGAGGTTCTTTTTTTATGAAACAGTAATAAGTCGAGTCTTTATTCATGATTATTCTACTTATGACTAAAGACTTTTTCGTTTTTGTAGGCTCATTGACACACAAAAATTAAAAAAAAAAACTTTTTCCCCTAGATGATGAAATACTATTTTATCCCCGCTCTGGTATGCTACAATGACGGCCTTTTTGAGCAAGAGAAGTGAAAAAGGTATTTTTAATGCACACTTTGTAATAAAAGTACAATAAACATGTTACAGTTATGATAGACAACCAATTTATTATAATCTATTTCTACAGCAGCTGTCGCACTTAATTGTAAACATTTTAATAATTTATCTTATTAAATTATATGACTTTCATTCCAATTTAAAATTACAGTCATCATCTGCGTCGCCTTTTCGCAACTATATTGGGGTCGGCTTCCAGTCTAAACGGATGCAGCTGAATACCAGTGTTTTACATGGAGCGACTGTTTATCGGACCTCCACAACCCAGTTACTGGGTAACACGGTACCCCTTGGTAAGACTGGTCAGACTTCTGACCACCAATAACGACTGCCAAAGATCTACAAATGACAGCCGGGACCAACAGCTTTACGTGCTTTCCGAGGCACGAAGGGAACTCAGTATGGTCACCCATCCACAGACCGACCGCGGCTAGCGTAGCTTAACCTTTGAGCGATCGATCTGAACGACTTTAACTTAGCCACGACCTCCTCCCAATTTAAAATTACAGTGTTAACGCTAAAAACCTAAAAGAAGCAGGGATTAACAATACTGGAAACGTTATTCGTTTCACTAATAAGACTTTTTATACGTCCATATTTATTACTAACTTAGATCTATTTTTCAAAGTTATGTTAATACAACTTTAATTAAAATTGTGTTTTACTTATCTTTGAAATAAAATGTTTCGCATTCCTGCTGCTACGAGGCTCTTTTTTTCTAATGCTAATAAATGGAGTATATAGTAGTATGGTAATTTAAAAAAAAATCGAGGAGTAACAAATATGCATTTACCTCTTCAAGTTAAAAAAGCTCATAAACGTCATATTTTCATTAAATAGGCACATTTATGAGCTTTAGTATCTGCTATTTTGTAAGTCAAAAATATTGATACATAATTTTCCTACTGTTAGGTACTTATGAAATCAAGATGGGAACCTATATTTACGTTATAATTATAAATGATAGTGAGTATTTAAAGTTTTTAGTTAATAAGTTTAATGTAAAAAGATTTTTTTAAATAAATGAAAATTTTAAATTATGTTTCTGTTTTATTTACCCTAACACAGGCTGAGCAGCATTGACTATTTGATAATGATCTAAAATTAAACAGAGATTGAGTTGAAAGTTGTGTGTACGATATAATTTCGCGCGCCTTTTGTATACTGCATGCAATTATATGATATTTTTAACTCTATTAACTTTAAATATGTGAATACCACGAAGTAAGTACGTGAACACTATCATTGTATCTATGAACATAGCTGTCACTTTTTTAACTCTAATTCTTTGTACATGCTCAATAGTTGTTTTTATGCAAGGTACAATTATTTTAAAAGATTAAGCATAGAGGTCAAGACAAATTGCCAAAATCTAGTTGCCCCTTTTAAAAGGTAGTTTAAAAGGGGCAACTAGATTTTATATTTTCTTATATGGCAAACGGGGTCGTCACTTATGGGGCTATTAACCGACTTTTACAGATTTTAAACTGACAATCACGTCAAAATGTGCAGTGTAAATAATTTGAAAAAAATATATGTTAAACTAGAACATTCTCTTAATCACTTAGTAAGTGAATATTTTTAATTATATTCATATTATATAGTTTAATTAATACGTGAAGTTGTGTCTGACGACGCGGACAAAACATTGACAATCACACAAAATCTACCAGGTATAATTAAACGAAACTTACACCATCTTACAGACAATTTTATTATCTACCTTTTAGTATACGCCTTTTTTTTTAATTTTGAAAGAATACTACTTTTATTTAATTTTTTCGACTAAACTTTGAGAGTTTTGGACGCAAAACTGATGCAGAACGGACGCAATCTGCGTCCAAAACTTTCAAAATTTAGTCGAAAAAATTAAATAAAAGTAGTATTCTTTCAAAATTAAAAAAAAGGCGTATACTAAAAGATAGATAATAAAATTGTCTGTAAGATAGTGTAAGTTTCGGATAATTATACCTGGTAGATTTTGTGTGATTGTCAATGTTTTGTCCGCGTCAGACACAACTTCACGAGTTAATTAAACTATTTAATATGAACTTCATCAAAAATATTCACTTTCTATATGATTAAGAGAATGTTCTAGTTTAACATATATTTTTTTCAAATCATTTACACTGCACATTTTGACGTGATTGTCAGTTTAAAATCTGTAAAAGTCGTATATCGTCGCCTTAATAACAAACTCAATTGACCAACTGTTTATTGATGGCTTGAAATCAAAAATTCAATTTTACAGTTAATTGAAAATAATCAACTTTCCAGGGAGAGTATTTAAAGAGAAGTTGTCTTGAAACTATTGAATAATGTTACCTAATTAAAGGATGGGACACAAACAAAAATTTAAACAAGTTTGTCACACCAAAAAGGTTTATTACATAAATATTAATTTGTTTTAGTAAAGGTTCTTTTTGCTTTCTGCTCGGCCGCGTCACTGGCCTGTACAAATGTCCTCTTTAATTTATGTTTCCTACTCTCTCTATATTTGGCTGAAACCTTTTCTGAAAGTGTGGCTATCCTTTTCATTGTAGCTGCTGGGTATTTAAAATTAATAAATAGCTGCGTTATGTGACAACATCGAAACTTCAACAATTCATACATTGCGGTATCAAAGTTCTCCATTGCATTAGTATGTAATTAAGTTGCAGGGAAAAGTACAAATAGCTACAGTACAGTTAACGTAACTTGACGCGTCTGAAGTTAGCCGATTAGCTGCGCAGTAGACAATTTTGTTCCTAAAAGTTCCATTGCGCAGCCAAACAGCTAACTTCAGACGCGCCAAGTTACGTTGCCCGTATTGTACAACCTGAGAGTCTTTAAGTCAAGCGTGAATAGGTTACTTGTAGGCAAGCATGCTCCATCTTGGACCGCATCATCGCTTACCATCAGGTGAGATAGTGGTCAAACATATGCCAATCAATATTAAAAAAAAATATATGGATTTGATTGTATCCATAAAGGATTTGGTCAAATCACAGCAGATGCTACAATAACAACTCATTGGGTAATTTCCATGAAGAAAGTTAGGAATTAGCACATTTGTATAACTCCATTCTATTATTTTTGTAACAGAATGTGTAATTATTGTTAGTTCATTCAAATAAAATAAAAAAGTCATCTCAGGGATGTATTTATTCTTTAATAAAGTCTAAAAGAAACTTTATTTACGTACCGACATCCGAAGAATTCGATGTTAGTAAACAATTGTGCCAAAGTAATAAGTTCGCCCTGCTCAAAATCATCTTTATGTTCCTCCATGAAATTGCGTCTCACTTCCCATTGTTCGTCGGATTCGTGCTCCGTACGTAGCGAGTCAATATCTACTATGGGTTTCATAGTTTTTTATTACATTTACAATTATTTTTTTAAGAAAAATATGAATCATATGTAGATATTTCAAGAAACAGGTGGGATTTTGACATTTGGCACTATTTGACAGCATTTACTTTACAGAGGAGTTTCGTTTCATTAAACGCAGAAATACCCAACTCTTAAGAATTATTTGAATTCACTTTCAATTTATTTATAAGTTGAGGGAACGATAGTAACGAATTGTACGTATCTATTTTATTATATTAATAATGACCTATTTTATTAATAATTTAGTTTTGTTTGAAAGCAAGTAGATAATATGAAATAAGTAAAAGCCAATAATAAAATATTTAAAAATCAGTTTATACCTTAAAATACATACCTTGTATTGTACGTTGCTAAGAAACGTTCCTCCGTAATGTTGCAAAGGGGAATATATCTCGAATGTAGTACAGTAGTAATCAACTTCCATTGATAGATCACAAAAAAGTTAAAATCAGCCGCCCCTGTATCGACCTTATTAGAAACACTGTATGTAAGTTACCATTTTCACTAGCTAGCTGAACTATGAAATAAACACTACTATGAATAAAATAAAGATATGGCCTAGAAAAATATTCTACCATAGGTTAATTTAAACCGTAGTTTTCGATATTGTAAAGCTAGCAACATAAATATTGACGTATTATCGTATCAAACAAAGAAGTTCCTAGAAAAGGCGTATATTTTCACAATGCCTACTATTTTCAAGACAACTAGCGCCAAGAGAAGATGATACTACAAACCAACGTACCATTTAAATCGATCGAGTAATAGCAAAGTAGTTTTACGATTTGTCAAGTAAGTTTTTGTTTTGCCAAAATATTTATCATTTTTAACGAAATTTGAAGGTAATCGTAGTAAAAAATGATTCTATCCTCTTTAAATATGACATAAAGCATCAAAAATAGTGGTAAACCAGCCGCACAGACATCGCAGAAGGTAAAGTAATCAATTATTAATTCGCGAATACATTTTCTTTGTTACGAAAATAATAAGTTAGAATTTTATTGTCTAACAGGCCGTTAGAGTAACTGTAAACTGGAGAAACGTTATAATTGCCGTCGAAAAATAAGAATACGCTACCAAAATGGCGTTTTCTATACGAAAAATGTTTTCAAATATATCATATTTTTCCAAATCTGGCGACCAGCCCAGTCCAGAGGGCTACCAAGCCAATGAATCTTCAAGTCACCGATACATGATGGACGAACCATCTATGGATATGGATTTTCAGCCAATAGAGCCTGATTCTACATCAAAACATTGTGCAACAAGCTTAAAACTCCCAGAGTCTGTAAAAAAATTCACTGCAAAAAAAGGTTCTCTATCTGATACCGACCTCCTTAACATCAATGAGGTTGGCACCAAGAACCATAGATCAAGAAATCGAAATTTAAAACTTGATATTAGAAAAGCAAGCCAGTCTATGAACGAATCTCTATCTCAGACAGACAATCCGAATATAGAAAATACTCCGAAACATATCTCTTTAGATTGCAAAAGTGCAGATCTATTCAGCCAGAAATTCAAGCAACTAAACTTCAGCCGTTCCTTTGAGTTCGACATCTCATCGGATTCAGAAGAGGAGCTAGATATAGAATCATTGTCCGAATGCTCCGATACCGACGTCTCTGCAAAAGAAGATGAAAAGTCCGAGGTGAAAATGTGCAGGAAAGTTGAATCGAGTTGTGAAAACCAGTTGGTGCCTTCAGCTACTCCGGAATCATTCGGTGATGTTGAGTTAGACCGAAACGAGGAAGAACGTATCTCTTTACTTCTGAACTACCAAATGAAGTTTGAGAAAGTAGAATGTGTGTTGAAGAAGCTGCTTTCAGAGTTCCAGTTCCACATTGAGGTCTCCAAAATATTTCACAGCAAATCTTTCGTAACCGCTTTACCTGGAACTGATGTATCCAACATACCGAAGATGCTGGGTCAAGTTACGTACATGGACAGTGTCAGACGTGACAGCCCCACGGAATCCTGGAATATAATAATGGAGAAGGAAGATGTTACCACAAAGTACAAGTTCCGCAAGCAACTTCAATCTTTAAAACACTGCTTGGATAGTTTTACCGGGGCTTATCTCCTAACCCAAGAACCGAAGACAAGAGTCAAGCCTCTTATTAAACGTGGCATCACCTTTGATCTTCATAAAGGCAAGCGAATGCACAAGAACATGAAGATGTCTAACAAGAAACTCTTAAAACACTTCGATTTTCCCGACTACAGAGACGCTCTTCTCAGCTTATTCAAGGAGACTAGTTTTGATGAGACAGAGACCCATTTAGACCATACAGATGATGGGTCAACTCATAAATGTGGCTGTAACTGCCACAATCAATCCTTGAGTCAGTCAGACTCCGGTCTCACAACGAAAGACAATCTCTCAAATCAGTCGATCACTTCTTCAATCGGTAATTTCAGCTTGGATTCCACTACTCTCTCCGCTTATTCTGAATCCCTTGATCAAGTCGTAAGCTACAACAGCTTTGACGACTCCACTCTTTTTAATACTCTGCAGCAAAAGCCAGCGGTTGACCGCATAACTTTTTACGTACAAGTCCATAGCATACAGATCCGCTGCGGAGCAGACAACAATGAATCAAAGAACTCAATATCTTTCTACTGCCCAGCCTGTGACACCACAGAGAACGAAGAAGACGGTTTGCTCAAACATATTCTTTGCCAAAAACATTGCGAAAAAATACATTTCCTGTACAAAAGCGTTTATATCAAGAAGTGCGTTGCATTAGGAAAGGAAATTCAACCGAGTACAGTTCTTAATCCAATGACAATGTACCGGGATGACAATAAAATCGTGTGCTTCGGAGATGCTGTATATGCTTGCTCACTTTGCTTCGAAAATAACATTGTTGGAG
Source organism: Charanyca ferruginea (assembly GCA_947361185.1). Taxonomy (NCBI): domain Eukaryota; kingdom Metazoa; phylum Arthropoda; class Insecta; order Lepidoptera; family Noctuidae; genus Charanyca; species Charanyca ferruginea. Next base: position 1,688,263 of record OX376081.1, on the reverse strand, counting down.
AATCAATATTGATGGCACATTGTGCCGAAGAAATACACGCAGACCGTAAAGAAAAAATGTATGAAATGTTTGATTGAAAATGGAGAATAATGATTGATGGTAGGAGTTGGTAACTATTCTTATTCTTCTTCTTCTTCCATTATGATAAGTCAGTGTTTCTTGTTCTCAATTCTTCTCTCATCTGATTTTCTGATCGACATACAAGCATGTGTTTATTTTTTGCAAAATATGCGAAAGAGATGCCTAAAAATGAGCTTTTTAATATTGTTATCATAAATTATAGAAGCTGGCGGTGTTTTTCCCACCTCTAAAAATAATAGAGCTTACTTATTTAGATGTCAAAAAATTATAGCTTCCTTGCAAGATGTTTTACTAAAATTGAACTGAAAAGTATAGAGATAGTAATTAGTTTTTTAATTTCTAATAATTAGTAACTTTTCAGAGGGCGTAAAAAAAAATTATCGGCTGTTTTGCAAAATAATCCTAACCAAAATGACATTTTAAATCTAATACTTTGAAACTTTTTTTTCCAAAAAAAAAAGAAATCTCGAAATATTTTTATACTTATCCCTTGTCTTTTTGTGTTCACAAAAATCGACGATTAGTAATTATTATTATTATTAATTAGTGAAAATAAATAAAAAGGTGCTCGTGGACTCACATTAGAGCAGATTGTGTTCAAATAATTGTCTGTCTGTCCAATGTTACAGTTTTAGCGAAATAAAAGAACCGTATGTTTACTGTAGTTTTCGCTTTTTCGTGAAAAAAAAAATCTTTTATAAACGTTCAAATTATATTTTTACAAAAATCATACATGTAAAACATGGTCTCTTTTAGTAATAATTATTAGTATTATCATTTAATGTACCAATGCTGTGCAAAGATCTGCCAGGTAAATTAAAAAAACAAAAAAAAATTGGCAGGGTACATGGAAACTATTTTATATTCTTTATTTAAAAAATACGTATTAATTTTATACTTACCAAAACTAAAAGTTTAAAAAAGAGGGCTCAATTATTTCCATCAATTAGTTACAAAGAATTATTGCAATAATTTCCCCAAAAATGTCTGTAATCTTTAAAACTTGCTGTTTTTGCATCATTTACGATTTATGTAGTCATTTGTAACCAAATATTGATTAAAATACGACAGATTTTATAGGATTCTGCCTACAAATTGATCTCAAGAATTCAAAATCTCATTTTAAATTATATAGCTATAAAAATAACTGTAGAAATTAGATATCCTTACATTTATTAATTCAAATACTCCGTTTTGGGTTTAAGGCTGGGTAAGTGATAAAAAATCATTTTCTATTGAAATATATAGTTATATTATGTGTTTAAAAAAACATGTTTTTTTTTTTCATGAAAAAGCGAGCACTAAGAAAACATTTCTCAAAAACAGGGTGTTATTAGAAGACTTTTTACATCTTTTTTTTTAACTTAGCGTAACTTAACTCTTGTGTGTAATAATTAGTAAAATAAGCACATTTATGTCTAACGCCTCTATAATAATCTTAATTATAAGAAAAAATTGCAAAACTTTTGCAAAGTATTATAGACTGAATTTATTTTTCCTTGTTTTGTTTTAAATTTCGAAACGAACTCATAGATATTTTATTTAAACCTTTTTTGTTGATGCGACGTTCTACGTTTTTAATTTTAATTTACATTTGTAATGGTGTATCCATGTGTTTTTATTGAGAAATGTTAGCTACGACGACCCATCAATTTCTAAACCTCGTTATATACTGGAGTCATTTATGATCTAAATCGTGTAGTGTCTAAGGTAATATAAGTTTATTTTAAGCTCCATATTTAATGATAAATTAAAGAAAACTATTTGCTGGTATCGAAAATCAAGATTTTTATATTAATTTCCTTGCTTTAAAGTAACAGGTTTTTTTTAACTTAACAAATTCAGATCATAGTAAACGATTTAATATAATCATCTATACATTAGAAATTCAACGCTGTTTGTGGCCATTTTTGTTTCAAAAATATCTATAATCCTATTATAGGTAGGTTTTAATGTAAAGAAACATTGCTAGAATCATGTTCAAATTTGGAATTCGATTTTTCTATGAACTTAAGAATTTTGGCAGGACCATGTCGGGTTGGGATAGCAACATAAAAAATATTAAAAACTGCTCTTGTTTGAGGTCCCTATTACTGCCACAAATTGCCCGCTTTAGTGGCTTTTTATTAACAAGTTTTCTTTAATTCCTTCAAAAAATATCGGAGCTGCTTCGTATGTAGTCAATAGCAATCTGATCTCAATCAAGCCTCAATTTAGAAAAAAAAACAACTCAAAAGACTGATTTTTGATGCCATTTTTATTCCAAATAAAATGTTGTTATCCAGAAAAAATAATAACAATTTAGTAAAAATAAGAAAAATCTAATTTGCTTTTTTTAGGGGTCATTCAAGTGTACGTAAGCAGAGTTTTAGTAATTTTTAATCCCCTCCCCCCTTTTCAGGAAAAGTAAGCAATCTCTTACCTTCTTTGTTAACATTAGTATAGTCCACAGAACATATATACTCCTAACGGAGGTATAGTCTCCGACCAATAAACATTGGTCTGAGTATACAGTAAGTTAAATAACAGAGGGGGTTCCCTACAGATTAAAAAAAAATGCAAACATGTTCAGTGTTTCTTTTAAGTATCCAATTTTGTGTCATTTAAATTATTATTTTTTTGGAGGAAAATAGTTTTTTTGTAGGTATCAATTCTTTTTATTTAATTTATTTATTTTTCACTTTTCGTTAAATAAGGAATTTATAGACTATTAAAGGTTTTAATTTTTTTAAGCAAATGATAAAAACTCAAAAGGAATAAGTTATATCGCTATCCGGAGATAACGTGGTCCTATCTCCCATGTTATTTAAAATTAACTTACGTAATGCTTAAATAGCCCCTTTTCGCCGCCACCTACTGTTTCTTTTTTTGTATTTGCAATGTAAAAACAAACAAAACTGTGATAATTTTGATTTTTTATTTCATGGAAACCGTATCTGAACATCCGAACATTTATTTCTTATTTTTACTTAATTATTTCCATGCTTTTCGCCATTTCGCAGCCGCCTATGCTAAATTAGATTTAATAAGTACTTTTAAATTAATATAATCATGTACTAGATACTAATATTGATAGCTTCGTAGAAGAACTGAAAAAATACCATATGTTTTGAAAAAGACACTGTTATACGTACCTATAGATAAAAGACACATTAAACACATTAACTTCAGAGTTACAAAATCTGCACCTACAGTAGAAAAGAAATTCTAAAAAAAAAATAGTTGTGAAATAAATTAAAAAAATTACACGTATTCCATTGCAATTACTTATAAACTTAAAATGGTTAACTCATGTATGCTAACTTAGATTTAAGATAAATGAAAAAAAAAAAACAATAAAAAAATACTAATTGTAAGGCATATCTTTCTAGGTGTCTAGTTAAGTTAGCCATATAAAGTGTAATGTAACGCAAGTAAAAAATAACTTTAAATACCGTAATTTAAACTTTGTGAACTGCACTCTTAAAATGGCACCGATTCTCTTGCTTTTACTGAACTAGAAAGCAGAGCCAGAAACGAAACGCGAAACAAGTGTTATAATATTGTTTCAACCTAAATTGACGTTAACCTTTTCACCACCACGAAAAAAAAAGCAAAAACATTCCTTTTATTCGTTTTTAACATCTTACGTTAACATAGATGAAATATAAAGAAAGAAGTTAAACTAATATTTATTAAGATGAGTCAAGGAACATAATTAGCAAAGGAAATGAAAACTTAATGTTATTTTATACCAATATCTCCATCTCTTTCTCATTCATTCTAAAAATAAAGTAGAGCAATAATTTTGTTAATTTCAAAAGGAATCGGTGCCATCATATTTATTTAAACCTTCAATAAAATTATCTTCAAATAGATATCACAAATATTGAAACTACACCTTGAATTTCAGCCTTCTCAGTCCTTCTTACTCTTGTCAATTACCTTATTCCTAGTGAGTGCATTAGAACTTATTTTAATTTCGGTCCAATTTAATGAATAAACTTGTCTTAGTATTTAGAACGAAAACAGCATCATAACAAACATATGCATAATAAATAAAATATGTCACACATAAGCATTACCCTAGTGGCTGAACTCCTTGGGTCGCCCAACCTTACTCGTAATAGTATGGCTGAAAATTTGAGGATGAATAGAGGAATATCTTGAAGGTATGCATATACTATCTTCAATACTGAGTGTTTTACTGAGGGTTTAAAGTATCTGCCTGGCATTTCAGCCATGCTTAAAATGTTAAAGCTCTGGCGATTCCAAGATCGGTCTATAAAGTAACAGTTAGTTAACTTGGTAATCGCAACTCGTAGTTTAGCAAACTTGATAATGCATTATGCTTAACAGCTTCTTCACTATCATGACATCAGTAGAAAGACGCTCTCTGCTGGTGTTTGGGGAGATTTTCCAAGAATCACCACAGCGAACAATCCTGCGTCCAATCATCCATCACGTAAAATCAACCAATTTGAATTCTCAAGTCAGTTTTCGGCCCTTTTCTGAGTGCTTAAACTATTTACCGTATCTTATATATAGCTCACCTGTGCCGTTATTCTAAACCGTTCTTTTCTGATCAATTTCGCTGCGGGATCCAAGACAGTTGGATCGTTTCTCCGGGATTTGTCGAGCTTCATTGCTTCGGTGCATTTCTGGTGGTCGCCACTGTTGATTGTGGCTTACAGAAGTAGTTGCAGTGGTTGGGCTAGCGGGTCAGGGTTTGTCTCGAAACAAAAATAGAAGCGTATCTGTTACTTTGCACCGCTGCCTAGCTTAAGTCATGCCTTACAGCCAAGAAGTTAACTGACTGTTACTATAAAACAAAAAATACACACGATCATTGATCATTCTTGATTTAAATTGTAAATTCAAAATTAAACCGTTTGCAAATGAGGCAAAAATGTGTTCCATAGAGAGTTAGTGAATTCTGAATTGTCATAAATAGCACTACTGTGATTAAAACTGTTATTAGGAAAAAAAAGCATTGTTAAAAACATAGTTGTTGGAATTAATTGTGCGATGGCTTTTAAAAAACAAAAAGCATTTCTTTTCTTGGATTTTTGTTTTTAGTATGGTTTGGACTTTTGTAAAAAAAAAGTTTACTATATATTTTTTTTACTTGTAAGGTCCGGTTAGGTCATGTGCTTTTTTGAATTGTGTTCAAGTAGAGAATTTTAATATTTACCTAACCAAGTGCAATTTATTTTTTGTAGCTGTTTTTGAAATGGTTTCTTTTTGTACTTAAACTTTGTTTTTTGAAAGCCTTCGCATGTAATGGCCTTTTGAGTGTATCTGTGATCCCAAAAACGTGTTCATATCATTATGCATCATTTGTAGATTATAGGAATATTAGAGAAATACGAATCTATTGATTTTACTTTATTTTCTTTTACTTGTACACATTTTTTCATATCTTTTTCTTCTACAAATTATAACTATATCAAATCAATATACGTTTTTTTGACTTAATTTTTAGATTCTTATTAATATACGTTACTTTTTATCAAATTTTATTTTTGCATTTACTCTATAACTTCTAAATTAAGTTCTATGTATATAAAATTGATGTTTTAAATAGAAAAATACTCCTTTACAATTGTGCAATATTTACTTGACTACCTCAAAAAATATCTCATAAATTAAGTTCCTATTACTGTCCCACTGCTGGGCAAAAGTCTACCTTTCAGAAAAGGCACGAGCGTTCATCACAACGCTTGCTCAAAACGGATTAGCGATTTCAGACTTATATTAATTACAAGTTCAGGTTTTCTCACCAATGTCATTGATGTCTTAGATAAAGTTAGAAAGTACCTAGATACGAAATAGAGAAAAACATTGTCGTCGTCCCGGTTGTGAACCCACAGTCTCTTGCATGAGAGGGGACGCCTCAACCACTGATCCAGCACGACATAATCGACAGACTTGTCGAGTCGCATTTTCAAGCTAATTCCATGTGACAGAGGCGGATTATGAATTTGTGGGGCCCTGGGATAATACCTCTTGGGGCCCTGCTTAATAAATCAACTAATTGCCATTTTGACAAAAATATGTTTTCGCTAATGATATTTACGACACCTAGTTTTCTTTTTTATATTCATAATATTGTGTTTTCTGTCTCCTGCTTGATAATGAGGAATGTGGAAAATATCTTTTTTTTTCTTACTCCTCCGCTTTTCTTTTCTGATTAATTTCGTTGCGGGATCCAAGACAGTTGAATCGTTTCTCTGGGACTCGTCGAGCTTCATTGTTTCGGCGCTTTTCTGGTGGTCGCCACTGTTGATTCTGGCTTACAGAAAGAAAGAAAATAAATCCATTTATTCACACGGAAGTGACGCACTTAATGCATAACAAGCTTAAGACTAAACAATTAAATTCTAAAAAAATAAAAAACAAATATATCCACAGGACAGGGGTTATATTTACAGGAGTTGGAGTGCATTGAGGATAGTGTGGCGGGTTTGTCCCATAAAAAATAATCATATTACTGTCCATTGCCTCCAATAGAGGCTGGGACCCTATACATATTCACGGGGCCCAGGACTGGAGTCCAAAAACCCCTTTTATAGGTCTGCCCCTGCCATATGGCGTAGAAAATGGCATTAAATGACTAAACTTGTCGCTTCCTTATCTTACCAATTGGTTTATTTATACGTATTTTTTATCAACTCCAGACGCATTATGAACTTTTTACTACTTAGATATTGAAAATACGTCATTATTTTACTTGACTGGCAGAGCTATTAAGTGGTATTTTTTTTTACTCCAATTAAAGGTATTTTCTTTCGACTTTGGAATATTGTTTCTTTGTATCTAATAAATTAATTGTTTAGAATTTATTACTATCACTACATATTATAAATTAAAATGCCACGCTGCTGAACTGGTTCGGGCTTATCTCAGAAAGTGCTGTACGAATTCTCATATGGTTTTTACCAATAATTATCTATGAACGTTATAAGCTATTTGTAAATAGATATTAGTGCAACTCGTGTGGGACCGGGGCCGATCACTAGGAAAATTATAAATACTTTACATTTTTAGAAATTTAGGTACATTAAGTAGCTATTACAAGTAGTGTCCTCAAATAAAAGTGATTTTTATTTAAAAAAGAATCTGACATTTTCAAGTATGTACTGCCATCTATTATATTTTTCAAATTTTCTGTGTAGCCAATAACAAAATCATAGTAATAATGTTACCTTAAAAAAAAGTTGTCTATTTTTTTCTTCCACGTTCTAAACTAAAGAAAAACATTCCTATAATCTACAAATGCTGTGTGTTCTGTTGTATTCTTAACTGTTATTACTTGTCATTATCATTTCGGGTATAAATAAACCATTTTCGACTGATTAAATATACCGTTTTGGAATATTTCCTTTGTTTTATTTCATCAACGCCCAGTGCTGGGCATAGGTCTCCCCAAGGTGGCTTCAGCCGTAATCGCGAAGCTTGGCCGATGCATGTTGGCGATCGCAGTAGGTGTTATGGTAGTCAGAAGGACGCTGCTGCCCATCCTCTGGTCAATATCCCTCTGTCGCCCTCTGCGACACCCATGGGTAGAAAAGGGGTGGTGCTATTCGCAGTCGGAACCACACGACATGGCGACAGTTTAATTTACGTACATGAGTTTACGTGACATACAATAATAATAATAATAATATGTGGGGACATTTTCACACACGGCCATCTGACCCCAAACTAGGGAGACCCTGTACTATGGGTGTCAGACAGCTGATATACATTTTTAAATATATACATAAATATAGATAAACAACACCCAGACACAAGTGCTCATCACACAAATATTTACCCTGGGCGGGAATCGAACACGCTGCGCAGCAGTCGATCGCTCAGCCAGTGCGCCAACCGTGTCGTCACTATTAGATGTATTGAGATAAATTTAAAGTAACTGTGTCTTGACGTTTTTACGACAAAACGGGTGAACCGATTTTGATAAAATTCAGTGTGAAGAAACCTTCATGCTACTTTTTAACCGCCTCCAAAAAAGGGAGGAGGTTGTCAATATGACACGTTTATATTTTTTTAATGTTTGACCATGCATAACTTTTTACAGTGTAGCCCGATTTCCACGATTCATTTTGAAGTAAACTACTTTACGCACGCTTGACTTATTGAGAAAGCTCACAGAGTACTTTGAGTAAGCTGGTCACTCGCCCGGTGATTCACGCGCTCAGCGCACGTGTTTTGTTGCATAGCCGAGTAAATAAGTGTGTCGTAAATAATAAATTTGGTTATGGATGAAAGTAATAGCGATGGAGAAGATGCCAGTGATTCGGAGTTTTTGGCTAATTGCCTACGAGAAAATGAGCAATTAAAGGGAGGTACTTCGAAGGTAGATCATGTTGATGAAAAAGAGAAACGAAATGCGGAAAAGAGAAAAGAGAGAGAAGATGATATTAGTACAGAAGATGAATTTATTACTGTTGTGAGAAGGAAGCCTAAACGGCTTATTAGAAGTGATTCCACTGACACCCAAAGTAGCAAGAGGGTAGATCAAAATAAAAATCAGAACGACTTAGAAGAGGATAATATGTATGAGGTGTGTGTTACATCTACGAAAAATTTGCCTAAACAAATGGCTTTTGCAAAACTGCTAAGATCGGAGAATATTAAGGGTATCACCAGAATTAAATATAAAAGTTCTAACAAAGTATTTCTTCAGTTTAAAGAGGATAAAGATGCCATTACATTATTAGAGTGTCAGAAATTGAAAGAGATGGGGTGCAGGTGTCAGAAGTTGAATGAACTGTCGTTGTCTTATGGAGTGGTAAAAGGCGTGGACTTGGAATTGAGTGAAGAAGAGTTATTGGATATAATAAAAAGCCAAACTGAAATTATTTCTATTAAACGACTTAGGCGACTGAACTCAGAGGGTAAATGGAGCGACAGTGAATCAGCAAGAATTTGTTTTAAAGGCAACATGTTACCACCATACATATACGCGTACGATTGCCGATTTAAAGTTGAGGCTTACGTGTTTCCTGTGACTCAATGTTCAGGGTGTTGGGAGTTCGGACACATAGTTAAGTTTTGCCCAACAAAAAAAATATTATGCCCAAAATGTGGGGGTAAGCACGAAAATTGTGATATTCAAGAATTGAAGTGCTTAAATTGTAAAGGCCCACATTTTGTGTTGGACAAAACGTGTCCCTTATACTTAAAAGAAAAACAAATTAGAGTCATCATGAGCAAGGAACAGGTTCCATACCGAAAAGCGCTTCAATTGTTTATTGAGAAACACAAAAGAACGGAATGTATAACCCAAACTCCACCTATTGATGTTATAACGACAGATATAACTACAGGTATGGCGACGTATAGCAGTGTAGTCGCTAAGTCATTAATACATCGAGAACCAAGGTCATCGGAGATAAGCTCAATGGATATCGCTAGCGAAGCGCTTGTCGAACCACCGTCTATAGTTCAACCGAGTAATTTGCGAAATCGTAAACAAAGAAAAGAAGTGTCCCCTCCGGAACAGGTGGTGGAAGAAGAAAGCGGAAAAACACAGAACGAAGAAAAAGAAAGGGGTAAAAAACAAAATGAGGAGTTAAGGTATATATTTGAATTTAAGAAATTGATGTCATCAATGAAAGGTATTTTTATGTCGGAAGATAAATTCGAAGTTAAAGTTGGATCAGTTATTAAGATTATTTGGGAGGAGTGTAAGAAGTTTATAATAAGTATGTTTTCTAAGAGCGAATATATTAAAAATATTTTTAACTTTTTAAATGGCTAATAATGGTCATGATAATATACGCTTAAATATTTTTCAATGGAATGCACAAAGTTTACGTCCTAAATTAATAGCATTTACAGAACTTTTAAATCAGGAAAATATCCATATAGCCATACTCAGCGAGACATGGCTAGATAGTGAAAGTCACATTAACATTAGTGGCTATAATGTGTATAGAACAGACAGAATTGATTCGTATGGGGGTGTTTCAATAATAGTACACAAGTCCATTCAGTCTTACTTAAATCCATTTTATGTTTCTAATTCCGGAATTGAAGTTGTTAGTGTCAAATTAGTGAACTGTAAGGATTTGGAAAATGTTATAAGTGTTTACTGCCCCTCGTCCGTGCAAACCCATCCCTCTGACTGGGATGGAATTTTTGGATCATTTTCAAAATCAACAATAATAGCTGGGGACTTCAATGGTCATCACACCAATTGGTCGGTCAAGACCGATACAAGAGGTATACAAATTATGGATTCCGCATTAGAAAACTCATTCATATCTCTTAATAATGGGATGGCTACTAGAATCAAATTAGTTAATGGTAATTTGCAACAGACTTCACCGGATATAACATTTATATCGTCCGATATCGCGATAAAATTCGATTGGAAAGTCTTTAACGAAAATATCGGGAGTGATCACTTAATTATTAAAACTTCAATGAATATTATAAACAGTTTCAGTATCACTAAAAAAAGGAATTACAAAAAAGCTAATTGGGTGGAATATCGGAAGGCATTATCAAACAATTTAGCTAGCAATTTAAATTTTTACAATAATAATAATAATATTCAAGAGATGTATAACTATTTCGTAGACCAAATTAATGTTGCGAGTGACCAACATATCCCTAATATTAAGTGTTGTTCTGGACCCACAAATCAATTTAAGCCAAAAGTTTATTGGAGTCCAGAATTATCTAGAGTAGTTGCACAGAGGAGATTGGCTCTGTCTCAGTTTCGTCGTAACCCTACTCCAGAAAATTTAGGTAAACTTGAAGAAAAAACAGTTGAATCACAAAAAATTATTAACAAGGCTAGGGCCCTAAGTTGGCAAAAGTTCTGCAATTCCATTGATCAAGCAGTATCAGCTCCTGAGATGTGGCGACGCATGAGATGGATAAAAGGCTTTAGACATACAAAGGTTTATCCTCCGCCGGATAAACAAAAGAAAATGCTGTATTCGCTTACTCCTGATTACGTTGTAAACTCTATGCCTAATTATAGCTCAAGTAATGAAACTTTGGAAAGCAATTTTAATATTCGGGAATTGGAATGCTGCCTAAAGAAAAAAGATTCAGCACCGGGCGAGGACGGGATATCTTATTCCATGATCTATAATTTACCTAATGAAATCAAACTGCTTTTACTTAACATATACAACAAAATTTTCAATTCCGGAATTGTTCCCTGTCAATGGAGAAACATTCAAATCATCCCCATACCTAAAAACAATAATAACAACTCTGAAATAAAACTTAGGCCTATCTCGTTAATATCCTGTCTGTGCAAAATTTTTCATTTAATGCTGTTTAAGCGCTTAGAATGGTACACAGAAAAAAATAAATTCCTTTCAACTCATACGGTTGGATTCAGAAAATCTCACTCTTGTTTAGACGCAATTACTCGTTTAGTCACATATATTCAGATTGGATTCTCTAAGAACATCCCAACTTTAGCATGCTTTCTTGACATTGAAAATGCCTATAATAACGTCTCAATTGATGTAGCTATAAAGTTATTGGATCAGTTAAAAATAGGATCGAAAATTTGTACTTACCTGTGGTCATTTTTAAGTGAAAGACGGCTAACTATTAAAATTGATAATAATAAGGATACAATAATTACCAGATGCACCAATAAAGGTCTAGCTCAGGGAGACCCTCTGTCGCCTTTAATTTTTAATTTAATAACCTATAATGTAAGCCAATTACCCCTTAATGTGATGTTGTCGCAATATGCAGACGATTATGTTCTGTATATTAGAGACAAAGATATTTATAAATGTGAAATGTACATGCAAAGAGCACTCAATTCCATTATAGCGCTGTTAGGTGAACTTGGTTTAGAATTATCTCCCAGTAAATCCAATTATTGTTTATTTAGTAGAGGACGAAGAAGAATATTACCCACATTAAAAATAAATGAATGTAATCTAGGTTTTTCAGAATGTATCAAGTACTTAGGTATGTGGTTGGATAGAAGTTTGCGTTGGGGCAAACATCTAAATGAAGTTGTTGAAAAAAGTTCAAAACTCTTAAATATATTAAAAGTCCTTGCTGGTAGCTCTTTCGGTGTACATACATCTCACATGCGCAGACTGTACATCGCGTTAATAAGAAGCAGAATAGATTACGGTTGCTTTGTGTATGATTGCAGTGCGAAAACACATACTGCAAAGTTAGATAAACTGCAAAATCAAGCACTAAGAATAATAGGTGGTTTTATTAAAAGTTCACCGATCCACGTTATGGAAAGCGAGTTAAATATAGTACCGTTATACTTAAGAAGACAATACTTAGCATTTAAGTACAATTTAAAAGTTGTCTCTTGGTCCAATAATGTAACAGAAAAAATGATTGCAGATTTGAGTGCACTTTGTAATTTAAGATATTGGGAAAACAAGAATAGACCTTTACTCGTTAAAACATACCAGGATGTGAGTCAAACTAATGTTAATTCGGTTGAGATTCTTAATATGTTTAATTTGGAAATTTGGGTAACTGGCATTGAGATTAACAAAATTATTAACGTAAACTTAACAAGTATTAATCAGTCTAAAACTTGGTATGATCCAAATATTTTGTTGAACAATGTCATCGCAGAAATAAACACGAGCTATAATGGTTGGCACTGTGTGTTTACCGATGGGTCTAAAGGTGATCATGGTTTAGGAGCTGGATTTTACGACAAAACATTACAGCAGAAAGTTGGTTTCAAAATTAATTGTGATGTATCAATAATGTCGCTAGAACTCATTGCAATACATCAGGCCTTAGCTTACGCAAGTAGCCATAATTCGAATAAAATTGTTATTTTCTCCGACAGTAAGAGTGCCTTACAACATGTGGCTCGATGCGCCTCTGGCCGCAGAGGTGCATCGATAGCCTATGACATACTTAAATATATTATAATTTTTAATAAAAGTGGTAAGGACTTAAAGTTGCAGTGGGTTCCGGCACATATTGGTCTGTTGGGGAACGAGGAAGCTGACCGAGTAGCTAAATTAGCAGCAGTAGAGGGTACGATGATAAACTACTTACCAGATCATTGGGAACTAGTACATAAATTTAAAACGGTATGCTTCCGTGACTGGCAAAAACATTTTAATAACAAATCTATTGATAAAGGCATATGGTACAAGACCATACAGGGGGAGCTTCCTCGTGTACCATGGTTCAATGACACTAACTTAAGTAGAAATTATGTTAAACTAGCCCTAAGACTTAGATCCGGCCACTTTCCGTCAGCAAAGTTTGCATACTTGATGAAAAAAACGAATTCACCTAATTGTGTAATTTGCAATAAAATTGAAGATGTGCAACATTTGCTGATGGAATGTGACCGAAATAAAGACGAACGCGAGTTATTGATGACCGAACTCAATTTAAACAGACTTGATGTAGGTCTGATTCAAGTTATCTTGGCCAACCCAAAATCGGAGGCAGCTATAAAGCTATGTCGTCTAGCTGCGACCGATCAGCAATGAGTTGTACTCTTTAGTTACCTATTTTAATGTCCAAGTGGTGGTATTCGTAAAAAGGTACGATGGGGTTGACATATCCTCACTTGGGATAAAAACCCCAAATTAAAAGTAGATTAAAAAAAAAAAAAAAAAAAAAAAGAGTAAGCTGGTGAATGCGTGATGAGAGCGTTAGGAAAAGTATGATCGGGCGAGGCGAACGGAAGTTGAGAGGCGAGAGTGACGTAACTCTTTCTGTCTTAACTAACTTATACCCCATAAGTTAGTGAAGACAGAAAGAGTTACGTTTCGTATATAACTGTAGCGGCAAGAGAGAGAGGTGCGAGCAACGAGAGAAAGAAAATGTCTTTCTCTCATAACCAGTTGCAAACGGATACATACCTACATACAGTGAACAGAAATTTTTATTTCCGTTCACTGCCTACATACCTACATATAGATTGAGCTAAAGAAGTTTTACTTCAGTCGTGTGCTTTACAGCACACTTGTATTTTTTTAATTTTTGAATGGTTCTTAAATGTTTTTTAATGTTTAGTGTTTACCTTATACTTACTTAGTCCCATATTATGAAAATATTCCACATTTAATGGCGGAAAATGAAGGGATGTCTACGACTTTCTGAGCAAGATGCAATAAGTTCTTAATAATAATAATTGTAAATAAAATTTTCATCCCACCATCTCGGAAAGAGTATTTTTAATCTTCAATATCTGAGTGGAAAAGCCGTTTTTATTCTCTAGAGGATAAAGTAAATTTATCTTCAATATCTGAGTGGAAAAGCCGTTTTTATTCTCTAGAGGATAAAGTAAATTGAATTTAGAACATCGTGTGCACTAAGTTTGTGAATTAAAAAAAAACATTAAACCTATTTACTGCTACCTCTATGGTGCCGAATATATCATACAACTTTTTTTTAATTTGTTAAAAACTCAGACTTTGTAAACGTTTTTTTTTTTGCATTTAGTAATTTCCTCGCTGAGGTGGAATGAAAAGTTACGTGTTGCACTCGAGTGCAAAGATTTTTCACCTCGTGCTCTTTTGATTCCCTCGCTAACGCTCAGGATTCTAATTTTGAATCACTCGCTGCGCTCGTGATTCAATTTTAGAATCCTTCGCTTGCTCGGTCATCAAAATTGAACACGCGGTTAAAAAGCAACTTTGCACTCTTGTATAACAAATAACTATATTATGTGATGCATAATTTTGAGAGAATTATTGTAAATTCCTTGATTACCTGTGATTGTGATTCACAAATACTGTACTAATTGCCTCAGTCTTTTTAAAATATTTTTAATCAAAAACATTGTTCACTCTTGCTCAGAAAGTCGTAATTAAATCTGTTATCTGTTATTTAATTACAAATACAAGTTATTTTGACTCACGGTCTATAGCGGGAACGAGTGGGAAATAAAAAGTTCCAATCGTCACCACTGGGGACGAACCATAAAGCTGTTTGCTTCTTGGGAACGAAACTATTTTTCCCACTCGTGCCCAGTGGGGACGAGCGACGGGGCGGGGACGACCGGGAATAACCCGCGACTGCAAGTGTAATCCTGGGTTTCATTCCCAGAGCAAGCGAAGTATTGTTGGGTATTTTCAATAAGAATTTGTCAGTAACAGCCCGGAGTTTGGAAGTTCGCGGTGTGACACCCCCGTGCCTCGGAAAGCACGTAAAGTTGTGGGTCCAATGGTCCTGCGCCTGATCTCTCTCCGGTCGTGTCGGATTGTCGTCCCACCGGACTATGAGAGTAAGGGAAGAGGGAGTGCACCTGTGTTTGCGCATACAATACGGTCAACGTAACTTGGCGCGTCTGAAGTTAGCTGTTTGGCTGCGCAATGCAACTTTTAGTAACGAAATTGTCTACTGCGCAGCTAATCGGCTAACTTCAGACGCGCCAAGTTACGTTGACCGTACTGTACACGCGTGCACTATATTGGCTATATAATAGTCACCATTGAGTTTGGTCACCGAAATTCAGTCGAGAAAAGTTTACAAAAAAGAAAAAAAAACCGCCTTCAAAAACTAAGAAATGATAAATAGCTTGCACAGAAGTCAGAACACACTTACAAACTTTAGTTTCGGAAGTTGGTGGCGGTGGCTTTGTGTTTGTTGTTTTGTATTGTCACCGACTTCCGAAACTAAAGTACCTACCTAAGTGTGTTCTGTGCTAAAGTTATTTTTGAAGGCGGTTTTCATTTATTTTTACCTACTTTTTCTTTTTCGCTTTTTAGTATTGCCTTAATCTCCAAATCCATTGAACGCACATAAAAGAGATTCTAAGTCCTCCAAAGATTGAAGAAACTAAAACGTCATCTAAGTATTTTTTTGGGATTTTGTTGATTTTCTCTGAGAAAAAGAGCTGGATCAATTTTGGTAAAATTTATAGGTATGGGACCATTTCGGAATACGGTTTTTGAACAAATATAAGAGAGTTATGCCCGAACATAGATAAAAAAAATATGAACATCCGAATTGATAACCTCCTCCTTTTTGAAGTCAGTTAAAAACTACAAATATTTGTAACGTTCAGTTCAGACATCGAACACTCGGCAAGCAGCGCAACAGCCAAACGCTCAACCATCGCGCCAACCATAACTCAGCAGCTGTTTCTGCAAAAAATCTCACCTCACCTCACCTACCCTTGAGGTGAGGTGAGACCCGACGTCGGAGGAAAGACTTGTAAGAGACTTCAAGCAGAGACAAAAGAAAAACCTACTTGGAAGGGGGGAATTTGGCGTGTTTATTTATTTAATGGTATAAATATAATGATCACCAAAAAATACTTTAGTATCTTAAGCTCCCTTACCAAAAAAATATACTAAATTGTACCAAAACTAAATGGTCACCAAATCTTAGTGTGCAAAATAACCAAAATCTTTTTGATCCCCCTGGGGCGGATCCGACATTAGTAGATCTGGAGGTGCGTTAAACATAAGCCTTTATTAAATGCATCATGCAGGCTTCATGTAGAAAAGCGGACATAATGTAATGTGCACAAAGGTACAAAGGTGGACTTAATGCCTTAGGCATTCTTTACCAGTCAACCAAGGGTGATGAACAGATAACATGGCATGTGCAAATTATTGTGTGAGCTTAATAATATAATAATATTAACAGCCTATAATTATATCATTATGAATCTCTTATGAATATAATAGAGGAAGCCGGTGGCAAAGGCCTCTTCTCATACAGAGAAGGCAAGCATTGAACTCCACACTGCTTGGACTTATATTCAATTCCTCACAATGTTTCTCTTCATCAAAGTCAGTGTTGACCGAGGTAAAGTTCAAAAAATTAAATTGACTTGAAAAAGTCATATTGGTACTTGCCTGTGCACGGTTATGAACCCACAACATCGTGCATAGGAGGCGGGTGACTTAATCACTGAGCCATCACGACATTTGGAAGCAGAAAACAACAAAATCATAATTCACACTGACAAGGCTTTTAATAAATTTAAACAGCATATTATTTCCCACAGACAGGAACAAATGGAAGGATATGGAGGAGGCCTATACCCGTCAGGGGTCCTTAACCTAGATTTAGTTAACTCATAAAAAATAAAAAGTAATGTAAATATTAAGGAATCAATAAACGGTTTATTATTTCCCATCTTTTATTTCTTTTAATACAGACAAACATGGTCTTTTAAATGGTGACTTGTGCCTCTCAATCAGTTCTTCCATTAAAATACAATCAACGTCTCTTTTTAAACTGTTTTCATATTGTAAAAATGCCAATAGAATTCTTCCATAATTTTTATCATTACAACAACAGTTACAATAGTTTTTTAGGCAAGAAATTATGTAATTTTGAACTGAATCTGTTTTGTTGCATGATTTGTATGCTGTGTATATGTTGAATAGGTTATGGGAGAACTCCTCAGCTGTGAATTCAATGTCAGATAAAGTTTCTAGCAAATCAGTTTGATTATTAGGATTTAAATTCAAAATAAAGTCATTAACTACATTATTTTGTATTTCCAAGTCTTTTAATATAATTTTTAATGCTAGTTTTAAGTAATGTGGGTATTTATTATATGTTTGAAGAAGAATATCGGTACAAAATCGAGAATTCTCGCGTTTTATATAGTTGTGTATGAAATATTTATAAAAAACGATTAAAAAGTCCTTGTTCAAATCTTTAGGGTTTAGAATGTATTCAAATAATTTCTCTGCAGTACTCGTAGGTAAATTTTCAGCAAGTTTCACTAATAATTTTGGAGTTTTTCTAGATTTTTCAACCAAACATCCCAACTTTGATAGTAAGTCGATTTCTGGGTCTAAAAACTCTTCTACCGCATTTGAAATGTCTTCATCTTGATTTTCTTGCGTTTCCGGGCTCTCGTCGATATCCGGAGAATCATTAATGGTAATAGTATCAGCGGTTTTGTTAATTAAATCCATGTTTCTTGGTCCGAACTTTTGAAACCATTTGTTCGACTCATCTGGAGGCGTTGCGGCATTTAAACAGCGTTGTAATAGTGCTTTATTTTCAGGTGCAAATGTCCAAATGTACGACATTGTTTATATTAAGCTGTTTTAATAAAATAATGTAATTATTCTAGCCGCGCAGTGCTTATCAAAATAATCAAACTAACGTGTTAGTGTCAAACTAGCGTCACTAGCGAGCGACTGAGTGAGTGAGTGACATCTGACATTCCATTTTACGTTTATAAAGATGACAAAATCTCAAGTCACATTTTAAGTCGATCGATTTAGTATATTTATGATTTTATAATAAGATAAAATGTTTCGCGTAGAGTTAATGAAATTTTAAAGCTGTAGGCATTTATTTCTTAAACAGTCAAGTAGTTTCAAGACTCATAAAACTGCTATAAAAACTTTCTAGAAGTTTTACGATCACTTTTTTCAACAATAACAGCAATTTTAAATGGGTACGGAATATTGTTTAGTAGGATTAGCCTTTGTATTCATGGATTTTATGATACTTTTTAAACAATACACATATTTTTCTGATTATTTTTATTTACAAAAGCAGCCAGTTCAGGTACACTCAGCTTATTCTAGTAACACAACCAATTTATATTTCTAAGTAAAACTTAATTACTTCTTTACTGTAATTACTAATTAACCCTATGAGTTACAGTTAATGTTTTCAGTACAAAGTCTTAGTTCAATCTATCTTTCATATAATAAAAATAATAAACAATAGAATTCAAACTTAGACTTAAATGAGTATTAAACAAGATTATACAAACAGAATAACTTAAGAATCGACTTAGTTACGTAACTAAATCACATATTTTTGGAAATTCAACATACTTAATATTAAATCTAATAACTTAGTAGATACTTATTAAGTACTTAAGTTAGTTATAAGTGCTACCTGCTTAATAATATTTATAACTATTCTACAACTGGAAATTTTCTACTGGTCTCGGAATAACGATTCTCGGCCCCTCGAAAACATTTATATGCAAAGCTATTAATTCCGTCACAAATTTCTCGAAAGCCGCCATACATAGGCTTTTATAAGACGTACAATGATGATCTATAATTCTCTTAATAACTCTTATTCTAACGGTAAATCCCGATAAACTTTGTATAAAACATAATAAAAGTCTTCCATATTTTTTGTTGTAGGCACAATATAGATTATGACTTAGTAAATTATCCTGTATATATTTGAATATGATGTCATTTTTCTCACATTTTTTAAACATTAAGTAAATTACGGGTAAGATATGACTGAATTGTTCGGAAGTCAACTGCAATTCAATCACAACTTTCAACATATTCGTGCAGTCCTTCTGATTTAAAGTTTCAATATAATCAATTAAAATGTTATTCGGAAGATGAGTGTCTATCAGCAACGTTTTTAAAGTTATTTTAAAATGCACTGGGTAAGCTTTGCTAGCTTTTATTAACAAATGCAGCGACGACCATGAATAAACTCTTTTGAAGTAGACAGAAAAGAAATACGGGTACATAAGCTGAACAAACTCTTCACTTATGTTTTTTTTTGTGAACATTTTGTCGCAGACTACCTCAATAGTTTTTGCTGATAAGTACAGAGCCATTCTTGGAATAAGAATAACAGTTTTGACAGATTCCCTTTCTATATAGTTGTAACTTCTAATGGGATCTTCTTCGATGATATCATATAAACTTCTCTCCAGTTCTTGAGGTGTTGGTCGGATCAATTGTCCGCAGCAAACGTAACTATGTTCCAACATTTTTCTGTTTAACATATTGTCATCACTTTTCAGATAGTTCAAGTTGATAAATCTGTGGCCAATTCTGACCAGCCAGTCATCTCTGGGCGCTATGGTTTCAATGCAGCAATGTTTTGATTCATCATTTGAAGGGTTCATATTAAAAATTGTGTTTTTACACTTAGACAACAATTTCAGTCACTATCTTATGGTTTATTCTTTTCTTATCACAAGACCTTCACCTTTGAATTCACTACACACTACTATTTTAAAACATGTATTGATCACGTAAGTTAAGTAGAAAAACAATTTCCATACACAAATTATGGGCGATTAGGTAAAATATAAAGTACTGTAAAAATTCGACTAGCTATTTTAAAGGACGACGTTTCACGGACACGGTTAGTTATATACTAAATAAATATAACGCCGTGGAGTTATTTTTGTTAATACTTTACAGGTAAATTCGTTAGCGTACGCGTAGCGTCTTTTGTTTTAAACTTCCATTGTCTACTCGTGGTCATTTTGAACAAAACAATTAGCTAGTTTAGTCAAAGGGTTAATTAAGTAGAACAGTAAATACCAATTATAACTATACATTTGAAGTTTTCCTGTAATGTTATTATGTTAACTAGAAATAATTAGGTAATTAATTTAGTTCAACTACATGTTAAAAAGTTCCCAACAATCAATAAACTCAAATTATAATTATGCTGTTTTGAGTTTGAAGCTTAAACTACAAACCACACTAGTCCGCTAAGTAACTACATGGTATTAAACGGCAAAGGGCCACGTTTGTCTGGTTCCACTCAGATTAAAATAAAATTGAATCTTCGAAAATCATTAGTGTCCTAATCAACACAATCGACCGACTATGTTTAATAAGTTAATATTACTGCACCAACACTAATGGACATTACTCAAACATTTTGTCATTTTACGATCATTGAATGAAAATCGCTAGAATGAATGAAAGTCGTAACGTTTGTGATGAGTGACCTGTATCCATGAAGATATAGGTATAAATGGAGCCAACACTTAGAACAAAAGCTTGAAACCAACTGTGGGCTGATGCTCTCTTTCTGAATGCATACATAAGAACGAGACAGTGATATGTGTTTTCTTTATCTTATGTATGCATTTAGAAAGAGAGCGTCTGCCCACAGTTGGCTTCACTTAGGTATTTAGAGTGTTGCCTCCACTTTTATCTATAAGCTTCTTGCCTGTATCTATGGACGGGCCCTAATAACTTCGAAAGTAGCTGTCACTTTGCGACACAAAATGGCCGCCGTACGCCGCCGTGTTTCGTACGAATAATGGCAGCTGTGGTATATTCTGATAGGTATTTAGAGGTATGAGGAACTGGGTGCACGGGGTTGTCCTAATAGAAAGCGACTACATGATCATCGAGTAAGCAATGCGACCACTATGTTATCGCGCGATAACAAAAACTGCTGCCCTAATAGAACATGACATTCGATATCAATTATTATGTTTGATCGCGCGTCAATGTCAATTAGGACATTTATTCGAAATTGCGGATTCGCGCGAACTTTCGATAATCGCGTAGTATCGTTTTATTAGGACAACAACGCCTAAAATTCCCCATACGACATTGAAAAAGGAGGATCCTTCGACCAGACGGGGTTGTGTCTGGTGGGGTACTGACCAACGGTTGTTTTCAACATTTTGTGTATAATTATGGTAATGTCATGAAGAACTTCAATATTGACTTCTCATCACAGATATTTATATTCATAATTCATTTAGACAATATCTCCATAGGTACATCTCTATGTCTGTGATGTGTTATGATTGAATCAGCATGAAGCTGTAGAATAAAGCCCGTCACATACTTAGCTATAATATATATTACAGCTAGCCGACACACCACACACGGTAGCTATAATATAATAATATATTTTCGCCAATTTTCGCCCTTATTACGTCCGCGATCGTTGTTTGTTTCACATTTTTGAAATTTATATGAATATGCCTTGCTATATCTGTTCACATATTTTGGTGACGTAGTAAAAATATATAATAATAATAATAATAATATGTGGGGACATTTTCACACACGGCCATCTGACCCCAAACTAGGGAGACCCTGTACTATGGGTGTCAGACAGCTGATATACATACACAAATACATTTTTTTTTTGTAAATACATACATATATAGATAAACAACACCCAGACACAAGTCAAATACAAGTGCTCATCACACAAATATTTACCCTGGGCGGGAATCGAACCCGCAACACGCTGCGCAGCAGTCGATCGCTCAACATATTATAGCTGATCGTAATATGCCTTGATTATAGCTACGTCTGACGTATATTAATATATATAATAGCTACATCTGACGTATATTAATATATATTATAGCTACGTCTGTGACGGGCTTATAGGTTATCAGCAAAACATGTCATTCATCATTGTTGTTGTGAGTCTACTATATTACGTCTGTGGTCAGCGGTTGTCACTTGTCAGTTTGTTTTCGTTTATCGCGGAGGAGTGTTGTGTAAGAAATTACAAAAATCAATATAACGAGTTACGACCGTGTTTTAATATTACATGTAGAAACAAATAGAAGATTGTGGTAAGTGTTGATTTCTTTGTAACACTAACACACAATTTTGTTTTAACTTTAAAGTTATTGACATCAAGATTTAAAATTAAATTCCGTTGGAATATTAATTATTATTTAACTACGAAGCCGGTAGAAATAGTCACTTAGGTAAATACCGATAAATATTGTTGTTAATTTATCGCTTATTCATATTTTTCCTTGTTGAGCAGTTTTGTACAATATCAGTTTAAAAACATGTTTTTACTGCAACGGTGGTTTAAAACATCGATGATAATTTTATAAAGTTTAGAGTAGGTTTTTTCCCTGATTCATTATATTTATCAGACAAATATTGTTATGATGCTATGGTTATTTAAAGGCTATCGTATTAAAAGCTCCGTTATTTTACGATAAATACAAAGCATTGCAAACAATTTCCCGGTTAGATAAAAAAAATAATGCATTTATTTAAATAATGTAACTTAACTAGTTATCTACCTACCTATTTCTCTACTTTTCTATCTAAAAAGAAAAGAAAGATAAAAAAAAATATACCTACCTAGGTTCCTAAGTAAAGAGAAAATACTTGATTACTTTCTAAGGGTTAAAAAATGAATTAAAAGCAACTTTATCCCTGAGTTCTACGCCTATTTTAATATAAAAAAGACGGGGACGAAATCGCGGGCAAAGTTATAATTTACGTAACTATATCTCTATAAAGCTCTATTATTCACTTACAAAGGCACAATAGGTACCTACATACCTACCTGTTTTAACCGCAATAAGCGACTTCCTATGAGGTCCATAGACTCATATTTTGCTATGGAGGTAAACAGAGTACTTAGTTACTTTCTCGTGAATAAATGGTTTTTCTTTCTTTCTTTCTAGTTACATCCTTACTTGCTACAATCTTCTCTTTTCTTAAAAAAACCGGACAAGTGCGAGTCGGACTCGCCCACCGAGGGTTCCGTACGTATTAGTAGGTACATATCCTTACTTCTATACTAATCCATACCCACTATCCATACTTTAATCTACTTAATATTATAAATGCGTTTTTTTTGCGACATAAACGGCCGTATCTTATTTCACGTTAACATAGAAGGTTGATTTTTATACAGCATCAAGGGTCCGTAGACTTGAGTATATGGTTTTAATTTCAACTCGATACCTCCACGCGTTCCCGAGATAAAGGGTCTTGACAGACAGACAGACAGACAGACGGACAACAAAGTTATCCTATAAGGGTTCCGTTTTTTTCTTTTGAGGTACGGAACCCTTTTTTTTTTTTTTTTTTTTTTACGTGGTGAAATCCTCATGGACTGTCTCCCGTCTGGGGAAGACGGGTGTGCCGGACTCCTACCGGCTAAAACCACCACGGTGTTCCTCGACTGACCTATGGGCGGGGGTACGGGATTCGCTCGCGCATGCACCGCGCCCCCGCCAGGCTATGATCCACCTACATGGCGGATCCCGTCGACCTCGGCGGTCTGAGCGCCGCCGAATCCTCTAGTGTGGCGCGCGCGGTACACGGCGCGCCGCCTACACGGGCCTGCATCTGGTCGGGTGGTGGACTGCCCCTAAGTCGACCACCCACAGGCCGGCAACTCATGGAGGCCGGAGGTCATTAAGCGCCCTCCGGCGCCCGGTACGGAACCCTAAAAAACGGGTCAAATGCGAGTCGGACATGCGCACCAAGGATTCCGTACAAACTTGATAAATAATGCCCATCACGAGAATTGAGTCTCGAAATAAAGTTTGTTAACGCGTTTTCGAGTTTTTTTTTGTCATTTTACTGATTTTACCTGTGTGTTGCGAAATATCTTAAGAAACATTTGGTTATAATGCCTTAATCACATACGAGCGTAAGACCGGCCCCCCTTAAGAGGATTATGAGGTCGAGCCGATACGCGGCACGAGTAGGTATTTCCAAAAATGCTATCAGTTTCATACCGCTCGCTCGCTAGCTTTACATGCTTTTCGGGACACAGAGGGTCTTTGTATGAAATGAATAGCCTCCCATCCCCAGACCGACCGCGGCAAGCGTAGCTTAACCATAATCGACACCTACGACTTTAACTTAGCCACAAGATACGTGAACACCCTTAATTAAGAGGACTGTGAGGTGCCGTTACTCGGCCCGAGTAGGTATTTCCAAAAACGCTATCTGTTTCATACCGCTCGCTCTGCCTCCCTCCGGGTGAACAATACAAATACAATATGGCCCTGTCCCCCGACCCGTATCGTGCGATGGAGAGAGTTGCAAGTCTTGGAGGCAATTACCTACATTTTTTTAAATATGATTTTGGGTGATAACGTTCCCCACCCCTCTAAACCTTCACAAAATGAGCCAATTTTGGTCTCATTAGATTCAGTACACCTTAATCTAGGTCTGTACGTATTGCTTTTTAAGTAATACAGTATAGTTTATTTAAAAAAAATAAAAACGCTCGAGGATTTTTTTAAGTCGATAATGTAGATATTTAGGTGAGAGAATTACTTCTATCGTTCGCAATATTTCTTTAAAATAAAAACGTACAGACCTATACCCTGTTCACAACAAGATTAGACATTTACACTAACCTTTTTAACAGTCCCTTCAACCGATTTTGACTTCTATTCCGTAGGCTTAAGGGTGACATTAGAGGCAAAAAAGTGGTTACAAGAACAACTGTTTACTGCAGTTGCCATTTGTCATGCTACCAACGCAATGGTGTAATGTAATGGTAACGTAATGGTAAAAAAGGTTTTTGTAAATGTCTAATCTTATTGTGAACAGGGTATACAACATTTCCAAAAATTATGAAAATTTGAAAAACGTTAGGTATCGCTTTTTGTATGAACATTTACAAACTCACAATCCTCTTAACTGAAACGCGGTTAGTAAGTTAACTAAATAAAACAGTACAATAAAAACACTAGGTACCAGGATACCATAAGATCTAAACGGGTACGCCACAGTTATTCGACATACATTTTTTTCTTTTAATTCCTGTTTCTACAGTTGCAGCGAACTAGTATGTTGCACTTACGGTCAGTGAGACCACGGATATCGATGTTGTAGATCATATATCTTTTTTAGGGTTTCGTACTCAAAGGTTAGCACGTTCAGACCGGCACCTCATCAGTAGGTACTTGGTATCCTACGGCGCAAATCTTCCTGTGGCCACCGGTGGTACATCACCATCCCATGAATCAAAAATCTTGCCGGGCGGGGTGCGCCACCGGTGGAAACACACAGGATTGCACAGGAATTATGCTTTCTCTCTCTTTCTTAAGCCAGTAATCGTAATTTATAGTAAATTGTTTTGTCTCATTAATCAGATCCGCGCGTGCCGCTCTGACGTAATAAAATAATTTTCATTTTATACCATCCATGATGGCATTTCATTTTATATTTATTTCAATTTTGATTAATTTTTTTTATTATTAAATTTTATCAACGTTATTTAATATTAAATAACTTGCATTTCGTACAATTTATGTTGTGATTACGTCAGTTTTTTTTCTAACACTTAAATAAAAATTTTCAATATTGATTTTTGTTTACTTTTCGAAATAACATCCACCTCCTGAGCTGCACTATGAAAATTTGTCAATTTTACTAGGCGGGGACGGTAAATACAACACTTTCTCTCAAAGCGGCGCGAATTTCTTAGTATATTGAAAGTATAGTGTGATGTGGCCACCGGTGGTACACCTCGCCGTGTCAGCAAATACTCCGTGCTCCACCGGTGGTACACGCCGGTCTGAACGTGTTAAAAACGGGACCCTATTACTAAGACTCCACTGTCCGTCTGTCTGTCTTGCTGTCTGTCACCAGGCTGTATCTCATGAACCGCGATAGCTAGACAGTTGAAATGACAATGCCAGATCCTGCCCCACCCATTTACAGAAAATGAAATTTAATAAAATAATTGTAATGATCAAAGAATCTTATTATAATAAATTGTTTTGCTTTAGAACTTGCGAACTTGCGTTCTTGGTTTGTTTCTACGAGACAGGCTCGAGTGTGGAGTTGTGTGGAGTTCATTAGCAAAATGCTTCCTTTGTGTCTTATATTTGTTTTTTTTTTAAGAACCTAATTGATAATGTAGACTATTGTAGATTATAAGGAAATGTAAAGAACTTTTTTGTTGGCAAATGAATAACATTATTATTATTACTTGCGGATTACAAATCAATGCTAAAAGGAATGCAAATACAGTTTTTTGATTTAAACAGAAACGGCAAGTTCTGCAGCCATTAAGACTAATGTTTAGTTATCAGCAATGAATATGCAGTATGATGCTACTTATTGCAAGCTTGTACATGACTTTTATTGAGTGGGGCAAAGTTCTATAGAGTTTCTGGCATTGCCCTTTTCACAGATGATGTATTTCTTTTTTATTTATTTTTTATTTTTTTCGTTGCTATAACAACAAATACTAAAAACAGAATTAAATAAGTATTTAAGGGGGGCTCCCATACAACAAACGTGTTTTCCTCTACTTCTCTAATCTAATGTTATATAGATAGATCGACAACTCGGTTGGCTCAGTTACTGTGGCGCAGTGGCTGGGTGATCGATTGCTGCAGCGTGTTGCGGGTTCGATTCCCGCCCAGGGTAAACATTTGTGTGATGAACACTTGTGTTTGCCTTGTGTCTGGGTGTTGTTTATATATATGTATGTATTTAAAATGTATTTGTGTATGTATATCAGCTGTCTGACACCCATAGTACAGGGTCTTCCTAGTTTGGGGTCAGATGGCCGTGTGTGAAATGTCCCCACATATTATTATCTATCTTCTATATAATAAAAATGAATCGTTGTTCGTCAGTCTCGCTAAAACTCGAGAACGGCTCGACCGATTTGCCTCATTTTGGTCATTTTGGTCGTTGTGAAAGTCCAGGGAAGATTTATATGGTGAGAAAATTGAAAAAACAATTGTCAGGACAATATCTGTCGGGTCAGCCACGGAACATATAAACTCTATTTATCTGTTCCGTGGGGTCAGCTATAACCTGTTCACAATAAGATAGACATTTACTCAAACCTTTTTTACAGTCCGATCAACCGATTTTGACTCATATTGCGTTGGTAGCATGACAAATGGCAACTGCAGTAAACAGTTGTTATTGTAACCACTTTTTTGCCTCTAATATCATCCTTAAGCCTACAGAATAGAAGTCAAAATCGGTTGAAGGGACTGTAAAAAAGGTTTGTGTTTATGTCTAATCTTATTGAACAGTGTATAGTTAGATATTAATATAAAACAAAGTCCCCGTCGCGTCTTTTTGTCTGTCTTATCGATTAAACTCAAAAACTACTGAACGGTTTTCGATGCGGGGTTTACAGAGTGATTAGGGTTGCCATGCTTGGCAAGCCTCGTGTCGGGACGCAAAATGAAAAATATCTGTATATATTGAAATATTAACTAAAAAAAATTGTTTGCTGTAATATCTGATTTATTTCGATTATTCAGTCCGGGTGAGTCGGTCCGGGTGTTCGGTTATCAGTTTGTCAGTTTGTCAAATTCAGATTTGATTGCAGAAATAAGAAATAAATTTCAAAGATCGGATTTTAAAAAAATCAGAAATTATTCAAGGTGGTCTCTTCAGCGTTAAAATAATTCGGCCGAGTAGAATTTGGCGCGTGTATTTGAATTACCGTTACCACGTGAAAAAACGGGACGTAATAGTGCTTTGTCGGGACGTCGGGACCTAGGCCCCAATGACGGTGACAGTCCCGATATATCGGGACGAATGGCAACCCTAAGAGTGATTCATGTGGAAGGTTTATGTGTATATTTTTTTTAAGGTTTTGTGCCAATTGGGTGAAACATGACAACGATTGTTGAAGATGGCGGAAAATATCATGGTGACTGGGAGCTATGTAGATTACTATATTCAGTTACCCGTGCGAAGACGGGCGGGTTGCTAATATTATAAACTAGCTTCTGCCCGCGGCTTCGGCGCGTAAAAAGAGCGTTTATCCCAAGGGAACATATTACCGGGATAAAAAGTATCCTATATGTTAATCCAGGAAATGGTCTATCTATGTGCCCATTTTCATGCAAATCTGTTCAACGGTTTACGCGTGATTGAGTAACAAACATCCAAACATCTTCACAAACTTTCACATTTATAATATTACTAGGATTAGTATGTATTCGTTGCGGCTAATCTCCGAAATTACTGCTATGCTATTCTCTAACGTTACCATTCTTGGCTGTGCTCGACGACAAACTCGAAATCGTGTCAGCCGTAAAATCACACACAGTATAAGTATTAGTACTACCGTACAGTAGAGACACGCTCCGCCCCCCTCCGAAACACTGTTCCTCACCTCTTCCCGCGTCGAACGTGCTCTCGAAACTGCTTTTAGTTCAAGCGGCGTGTAGACACACACACACACGCACGTATTTGTACAGTCTGTTATTGTGGTAGTAGTGTAGGCAATAGGGTATTTTACTCTATACGAGAAAAAATCTATAAATATGTTATTGAGACAGTTTAGGCATAAAGCAGTCGGAAAATGTAAGTTTTAGTTCATAAGATAACAAAACAAATTTTTTATTTCAATTTAAAGTTTTCAGTATTTTTAATCTGTTATAAAACACCGTGAAATAGTAGCGGCCATGTTATTACGCCATACGGCTGTGTAAACAAAAAATTGTCAACTGTCAGTCAACCGATTCGCGTAATAGGCTTTGTACTTTTATTATTTTCGTAACCAACGTAATTTTTTCATTAATACACCTATTACAAAATATGCTTTTAATTATTTTGAAATGAAATACAATTATCATATTTAATATGAGCTCATTTGATACAAAACGAACTGACGTCATTTACGCTGAGCAATATGGCGTCCAGTAAGAGGCGTTTTCGTCAAACTACGCGCGAAATTTGAAAAATTGGAATTTAGATGCATTTTTATGGCACTTATCGATTGAATAAAAATTTTGAGTTTTTTTTGGTGGCATATTAGCACTACAGAATTTCATTGAGATACTTTTCAAAAATGGGTGTAATACCCTATTATATCGTTTCGTTTGTATGGAGTGTCGCGGGTGTGATGTCGACCTCACCGACTGTTATTGCTTAGCAAATATCGTTTTTCATATATGAACCGTCAAAAGTGTCAAATTATTCAACCTTGTGTAGTTCCATTAAAAGCCGTTAATTCACGTGGCATTAGCGCTGTGTAAGCAAAGGATAAAATACGAAAATGTCACTCGCCGCTGCCGCAGCGTCGAGCTTTAGGTTGTGTTACTTAGAGAATAGCACCACTAATAATAATAATAATGGAGCCCTGACCGCCGGTAGCTTGGACCCTGTTCCCGATACCGGTGGGCTACTATTTTTATATTTTTAAATGTTTTTTTTTTCTATTAATATTTAAAAATGTAAATTATGTGTATATAAGATGAATAAATGAGAATAATAATAATATGTGGGGACATTTTCACACACGGCCATCTGACCCCAAACTAGGGAGACCCTGTACTATGGGTGTCAGACAGCTGATATACATACACAAATACATTTTTTTTTACCACTGGTCCAATTCTGTCTTTTCTTACGCTTAAAAGAAGCTATGGTATCCCTAAATACTACAGGGTCTAATTTCTTATCAAAAAAATTGGGTTCCGTAAAAAAAAACACGCAGGCATCGTCGCGGGCAGTAACTGGTATCTCATCAGCCGGAAAACGTCCACTGTTGAACAAAGGCCGCCCCCATAGAACGCCATACACAACTCTTGCATCAAACTCAAACTCAAAATCAATTATTTCTAACTAGCTGACACGACAGACGTTGTCAATTCAATGTCAATAGATTTTTCAATTTTCTCACCGTTTAAACTTTCCCTGGACTTCCACAAATATTTCAAGACTAAATTTGGCCAAATCGGTCTAGCCGTTCTCGAGTTTTAGCGAGACTAACGAACAACGATTCTTTTTACACGCTTTTTATTAGCTTCACCTGTATGTTTGTATGTTTGTTTGTAACCGACTTCTTTGGGCGCGATTGTGACCCACTTAAACGGCCAGATTTCGTTCAAACTTGGTAGATTTATCGATGATGACGATACACTAATTTGATAAAATTATTCCATTTTTCAAACTAAAAAGTGAAAAATAAATAATAGTTTAAAAAAACTAAAAACACGCTTTTTACTGAAAACCAAACTAAAAAAAAGAAAATAAAATTTTAATAAATTTAAATTAAGAAAAGTGTTAAAAAATTCAACAAATATTAAACGAATTTGAACGATTAGTAGACATCCCCCATAAATCTTCAGTAGCCTTGATCTTGAGTTGTTTAAAAGTCTTAATAACGATTGCAGGGTTTATATGTTTAAATTTAAATTCCGTGGGACATGCTGGAACATTCGAACTTAGTAAATTTAAAGCAAGTGAGGGCGAAGAATCTAAAGTTTCAGTAGTTTTAATAGGAATATCGGTAAAGAATGTTGCAAATTCCTGAGCAACTTCTTTATTAGTACTTAAGAGACCACGGGAAGTCTCCAGAGTGTAATCAGTATTATGTCTTTTGTTCCTGTTTGTTTCATTATTAATAATTTTACAAACAGTCTTAATTTTATCATCAGCTGATTTAACTTTGTTGCTAATGTACAAGGCAAATTGTTTTAGTTTTTTTCTTAAATTTTTTATCAAACTCTGTTTGCATGCACAACTGAAAAAAATTCTTTATACAAAATATTACCATTATTCATATTAAGTTCCTGAACGGGTAACTTACTAATTAAAGTCTTATTAAATTTATCTAAATTACCAGATGTTATTGGTCTTGACTGTATCTGTATTTTTTGCAAGGGTGTGTTGGACTCAAAAGCAACGGTTTGACCGCTGTGATCAGAAGGGAGATAATTTACAATAGCTTTATCTAAATAGTCGCAGCTAGAAAAAACATTATCAATACAAATAGCAGTGGTTGCAGTTATTCGCGTTGGTTCTAAGAACACATTTGACAAATTAAAGGATTTAAAGAGGCTTAATAATCTACTGCTATTTGCGTTATTTTCTAAAATATGAATATTACAGTTTACTATTAAAGTTTACTAATATTAATATTAAACAAATTATTATTGATTTATTACCAGTTGCAAGTTTAGTCAGAACATCCTCCATTATAGACTCAAATATAGAGTAGGTTTGATAATTCGGGGGTCTGTAAACGCACACTATGACATGCCTATCTAGCTCAACACAGGACACTAGGACAGTTCAATAATATGTTCAACCGAGAGTTCAACTATGTCTTTGCGAGACTTAGATTTAATATTACTTTTTAATATAATTAGTGAACCACCACGCAGCATCGATTTCCGATTGAAACAACTGCTCACAGTATAATTTTCATAATTAATTAACATTTCATATGATTTCAACCAATGTTCAGTTATACAAATAATGTCGAACATTGTCTTCTCTAAAAACAATTCAATTTCCAATTGCTTGGAAGAAAATCCTTGAATATTTTGATGGAATAATTTCAAAGAATGTTGCTTAGCCCTTTTTTTTAAACTTGCTGATTGATTGCTAGAAGATACCTTGTTATTGATAAGTTGCATTAAATTGATACTGGTACCTTCTGTTGTCTTAGTTTAAACAATTTGAGCTTACCACCTTAATATTAGTATTATTACTAACTATTGTGGAGCTAATTACGGAACACTTCGACATATTAATTATGTCCGAGTTAATATTAAATGCTAATAGCCATGCTATCTGACGTCTAAACCTAATAGGCAGATACACTGTATCCCTAGTCGATTTTAATTTTTCAACAAAAGTGTTGGTGTCAAGAAACATAAGCTTGTCATTATAATGACTAGCTAATAAATGCATATGATTATTAAGCATATGTATGTTATTATTTGTCCTATTAGATAGGTGCTCAAAGTAAGGAAAAGCGCACAATATTATTTTCTGACAATTAATTTTCAATATTTCAGTGACACTGTCAGTGATATCATTTATTCTAACACTTGAGCTATTAGATTACCTACACATACTGTAATAATGGTATTCGGATCATACTGCTTCCTAGTTATGGAAGACATTATTTCTTTATAAGAAGTCCCAGGCATGCAATAATTTGAAGCAGAACAGGTAGTCAGGTTGTTATTTAATAATTTTCCTAATCCTTTCCCTAAATTATCTGAAAAAATAATGGGACGATAACCAACCTCATCACAAGGTACACAACTACTATCTGTCTGAACAATAACCGATGAATCTAGTACAATTTCTGGTGTTACAATGTTAGTGGACAAACATTCCCTGGCAGAATGAGACAAGTCCTCCACTATCTCCGGCTGTGAAGACTCAAGGTTTGATTCCTTCATTAGTGGCAAGGATAATATTATGCTCTTTTATTTGGTTTTGAGAGTGCACATACTTTGTATAAAGAGAATGTAGCGACTCTTCAAGAACCTGAATTTCAGACTGTAAGCGTTGAGTGTCAACCACATAAATATTTGCACTGTCTTCTAAATTTATTTGAAAATTATTCAATTTATTCACAAGAAAAACACGTTTTAATGTAAATGTAATAAAACATTAACGTTTACATTTTAAAACTTTCATAAAATATTATGCATAATAAATAATAGTTTAAAAAAAGTAAAAACACGCCTTTTATAGAAAACCAAACTAAAAAATAGAAAATAAATTTTAATAAATTATTTTATTTTAAAAAAAGCGTGTTTTTAGTTTTTTTTAACTATTATTTATTTTTTACTTTTTAATTTGGTTATAGCTATATCTATAAATATTATGTACATTTATTCTACCAGGAGCGCTTGTGCAGTACCTTCCTAGTATATAATAGCTGTTTTTTCGGCAACTAATTTTGAACGACCTATTTTTTTTTTGTTTTTTTTTAATAAGTTTATCAAATTAGTGTATTGTCATCGGTCCACGATAAATCTACAAAGTTTGAACGAAATCTGCCCGTTTAAAGTGGGTCAAAATCGCGCCCAAAGAAGTCGGTTACAAACAAACATACAAACATACAGGTGAAGCCAATAAAAAGCTGGTAAAAAGGTGTTTTAATATGTAGTAATAGTAATTTATATTGTTTAGCATTTAATATTAATAAACACAGACATGATTGTAACTGCACCATTTTTTTATCGACAGAAAAAATCGATAATCGATTCTACATACAAAATTGAAGTGTAAATAATCAAAACGCTACTACCGCAGCTGCAATCACTAGTTGTCAAAACTACCTCCTGTCAAAAAACCAATAATCCAATGGACAGAGAATAGTATCTATTTACTTTGAAATCAATGTCGCAATGTAGATTTAGGTCAATCAATACTTGAGTTAGGTAATCCTTAAACACGGTTATCTTTTATCTTGAACGCATTTCACAAATGCAGTTAACTGTAAACAGTTTGCGTAACTTATCATTGGTTATAACTGTAGTATGAAGATTGTTCTAGTCTATCCATTTTATAAATAATAATTATCATCATCACCTCAACCCAACCCTTTTCCCAATTATATTGGGGTCGGCTTCCAACCTAACCCGGTTGCAGCTGAATACCAGTGTTGTACATGGAGTGACTGCCTATCGGACCTCCACAACCCAGTTAATGGGTAACACGATACGATACCCCTTGGTGACTGATTGTCACTTTCTGGCTTCTGACTACCCAAAGCGACTACCAAAGATCAACAAATGACAGCCGGGACCAACGGCTTTACGTGCTTTCCGAGGCAAGGAGGGAACTCGGTATGAAAGGGATGGTCACCCATCCACAGACCGACCGCGGTTAGCGTGGCTTAACCTTTGACCGATCGATCTGTAGGTCTTTAACTTAGCCACGAGCTCCTCAAAAAGGGGGTGACCTTTTTTCCCCCTTTTGAAAAAGCTTTTCCCTTTCACCCATTCACAGACCGACCACGGCGAGGGAAATAAATTATTTTTTTTAAATTAAACATGTCTTTATTGCTATTTCAATGAGATTCAGATTACTTGAAATCCCTGACCCCTGAACTAGTTACAAACTGAATTACAGAGGCCCTTTGGTATTAGGCTTATATAACAAAATGAAAAAAAAAAAAATTGTGCACAATGATTACAAAAACAAAAAAAAATTGGTTGTCTGTGAAGTTGGTTTACGGACGATAGTTTTACGTCATAAAATAATTATGTTACCGTCCGGCTAACGTATATAACATAGGCAAATAATGTTTACCGTCAAAGGTGGGCGGAGCTTCTTGCTTGGGCCGATCGTGCCTCTCTATCGCTTGTTCCGCGCTCTCGCTTGCTCGCTCAAGCTCAGGCGGAACGGAAAAGGGCGGCCGGTGTTCATCAACTTATACGACGTCAAAAAAAAAAATGATAATAATACCAACCTTTTATTGTCCCACCGCAGGGCAAAGGTCTCTTCTCATACAGAGAAGGTATGAGCATTGGTTACCAGGCTTGCTCCAGGTGGATTGGCGATTTCAGACCTATATTAATTATAAGTGCAGGTTACCTCACGATGTTTTCCTTCACCAATGTCAATGATGTCCAAGATAAACTTCTTCATCATCATCATTTCAGCCGAAAGACCTCCATTGCTGGACATAGGCCTCCCCCAAGTCTCGCCAGATTGACCGGTCCCGTGCGAGTCCATCCAGCTGATCCCCGCAACCTTTACCAGGTCATCGGTCCACCTAGTGGGAGGCCTTCCAACGCAACGTCTTCCGGTTCGCGGTCGCCACTCTAGAACTTTTCGACCCCATCGGCCATCTGTTCTGCGAGCAATGTGCCCTGCCCACTGCCACTTAAGTTTGGCAATTCTTCGGGCTACGTCGGTAACCTTGGTTCTCTTGCGGATGTCCTCATTTCTGAAGATAAACTTAGAAATATGAAATTGAAAACAGTCACTTTGGTGGGTGGGTGACATTCACGTAACGTCACTACTTCGTCTATACATTTATTACTTTTTAACCGACTTCAAAAAAAAAAGGAGGTTATCAGTTCGAGCCGTATGTTTGTATGTATGTATGTTTGGCCGCGATTATCTCCCGTTTGGTTGAACCGATTTTGATGCGGTTTTCAGAAAAGTGTTTGTTACATTCTTAGTATACAATAAACAGAAATTTATTCAGCGCTTTTTGCAAAAATCAACAAAAACCGAGAAGACGTTTTCGTTTCTTCTATCTTTCCATCTTTGGAGGGGACTTTCAATCTCTGTTTTAACTGTGTTGCCGTTCCTTATTGGATTTGGGTGTTAACGAGACACTAAAAAGTGTAAAATAAAAACTTAAAAAAAAAGAGAACCGCCTTCAAAAAAAAAAACTAAAAAGTGATAAATAACTTTAGCACAGAACACACATGACTTTAGTTTTGGAAGTCGGTGGCAATAGAATACAACAAACAGAACAAAGCCACCGAGTTGTTCTGTTTGTTGTATTGTATTGCCACCGACTTCCGAAACTAAAGTCATGAGTGTTCTGTGCTAAAGTTATTTATCACTTTTTAGTTTTATTTTTGAAGGCGGTTCTCTTTTTTCTAAAAAGTTTTTTATTACATTGGTGACAGAAAAGTTGAAAGGGAATCGTTTGTCTTGGTAATAGTCATGTAAAGAGGAGGGATGAAGCGTATGTGACCAAAAGAGCCATGAATATAAGTGTGGATGGATGGAGAAGACGAGGAAGGCCGAAGAAAAGATGGAGGGATTGTGTGAAGAATGATTTGAATGAAAAGGAAGTCAGTGAAAGCATGACGTTGGACAGGACGGAATGAAAGAAGAACACGTGTTTGCTCTGACCACAAGTAACATGAGACAAAGGCAGGAAGATAATGATTAATTTGTTACTAGATTTAGAACACAGCAATTGGTCTTTAGAAAGATAAAGATAGTTTCCCAAAGTACAGTAGGTTTCTATAAAGAAAACAGGACAAGAAACTTCATGGATTCTTTTTTACAAACTTTTATTTAACTAGCAATGTTTCTTGGTTTTGGTCAAAATTTAAACGGTCAATAGGCAGACGTTGTGCTGTTTCTAAACATTTATTTATATTCTAACTAGCTAGTTAGAATATACAAAAATGTTTAGAAACGCTTGCTTTTAAGAATGCTTTTTAAATTCTAAATATTATGTAAGAAAAGGATTCGTTACATCATTCGTTTTGAGTACATATTGTAAGAATGATGTAGAAAGACGAATACATGTGTCTATTCATTTGTTTGTGTTTTGTTTTTAGGACAATCAATAAACAACAATTGAGTTGCTAAACATACGTAATATTAGCGTAAGTAACTGAAAGATCAGAAAGAGTAGTGTACGCGCCTGCTCATATTTTGAATGCAAAGTGTCTTCGTAGTGTGTTTTGCGTCTACACCTATTTTTTTTTATATTTACTACTACGAAGGTAGCGTGTATATTTTTTTATGTGTTGGCTATCAAAATTTCTGTACTATCATTTCGGCTCCGCAAAACTAAATTCTAAATTAAATCAAATTATACGCAGTTGAAGTTCTCAATGAGTTTTTCTTAAATAAACTCCATTCTTGTGCGTAAACAAGAAATTTGGCGACCGTGA
Source organism: Charanyca ferruginea (assembly GCA_947361185.1). Classification (NCBI taxonomy): domain Eukaryota; kingdom Metazoa; phylum Arthropoda; class Insecta; order Lepidoptera; family Noctuidae; genus Charanyca; species Charanyca ferruginea. The sequence goes on along the minus strand of OX376081.1, from coordinate 1,651,407 downwards.
CAGGACAAATATACAAAAATTCAATACCAGTAACGCAATACACGAGTTGCGTCATACTCAGCGATACAAGAAGAAGGACATTTGGAGGTTACTACAATAACCAAGGCCAGGCTGGTCTTCCGTGCCAACGAATCAGCTAAAGATCGTACCGGAATTCCATCGAGTCATCATTATCACAAAGTTAAGTGCCTTCCTTTGTTCCGTTCTACCTACCAAAGTACAGCCAATTTCCAAATTCCATATTCCATACGTAATCCATTCTAAATTCCTGTTCCAAACGCCTTTATTTGTGCTATATTCTTAATTTTATAGGTTTTAACATGCTAAATAAGTGTAAAGGTAAATAAAAGTACCTACATAGACCGTCCACTAAAAAATAATATTTAAATTATCTTCCCATATTCGAATCCTTGTTCTTAAATTCATTTTCAAAATTACGTACTCATAAGTAAAAAAAACATAGTTCTAATTGTCATACTCCTACATCGATATATTCGGTATTTTCCCTATATTTAAACCGATTTGCCGAAATTTTCAGCCGTTATCCTGTTGGCAAACTCTCTTGATTGAGTATGCAGCCATCATTGCCCGTCTGCTGAGCGAGGCACTGCAGCCAGCCGAGTCCAGTTTCCCAGGAATTTCCACCGAAGGAGGAGCGTGAGAATATCATTTTTTTTTATTCCTTTTTAAATCCGTTCAAACATTGTCGCTATATTCAATTCTACTAGTCTTAAGTATAATACTAAAGTTATACGCTTGACTTATTTAATTTACTTTTCAAAATGACGCATGAGGGTGGCGATAAATCCTCTGCCAAGGTGTCTTTAAGAGAATTACTAGTAAAACGTAGTTCGATTAAAGGACAAATTACAAAATTTAAAAACTATTTAGAAAAAATTTGTAAATTACCTGAGTTATCAAATATAGAACTTGCGGAATTGAGTTTAAGATTAACTAAGTTTCAAGGATTGTCGACAAGGTTTGACGACTTGCAGACAGAGATTGAAGTTTTAAATGCTCCAAATATTGAAGTAGAACTTGATGAGCGAGAACGCATTGAACAAGATATAGTTCAAAATATAGCTATAGCCAAAACAGAACTACAACAATGTAGTAGTGATGATGATGGTAAGCGCCGTCAATCTATCCTTGTGAATGCGGACTCGGATCATCAATACGTGGGTTTTAGATTACCTCAAATACAAATTTCTAAGTTCGATGGATCACACTTCCGCTGGCTCGAATTTCGGGACACATTTCTTAGTTTGATTCATAAAAATGAGCGCATTCAAGATATACATAAGTTTCATTATTTAGTCTCTTATCTGGATGGTGACGCTGCACGTGTCATATCAAATCTCGAAGTTTCTTCGGCTAATTACCAGGAGGCTTGGAAACAGGTTTGCGAGCGATACGATAACAAAAGAATTCTCATGAATCATCACTTAGATTCTTTAATCAATATTCCACCAATCACGCGTGAATCAGACAAGTCTCTTCGGTGTTTAGTTGATAACGTCACTAAAAATCTAAGAGCTTTAAAAAGTTTAGGTCTACCTACAGACCACTGGGACATGTTGCTTATATTTATTTTATTGCTTAAATTGGATAGTCGTACCATACTAAAATGGGAAGAATATCGCAACACGATAGATTGCGTGAATGACGTGCCCACTTTAGAGCAATTTAATAAATTCTTAATTGATCGCGCTAATGTACTAGAATCATTTAATCAAAATAAATCTATAAACAACAACAACAATAATTCTAAATCACAACAAAACCCGCGTGTCTTGTCAAATCAATCTCAATCAAATAACAATAAATATTCTTCTAATAAATCAAGCCGTAACCAAAATACCAATGTTTTTGCATCTACATCACAGGCTCGTAATAATTCTTCAAATGTTTATCTGTGTGTAGTGTGCAATGGAAATCATAGGATTTATGATTGTCCTACTTTTAAATCAAAATCCATTCAAGAGAAAATGTCATGCATAACCCAATATAAATTATGTACTAATTGTTTGCGCCAAGGTCATCCTGCATCTGAGTGCGGCATGGGCTCGTGTCGGCATTGCAACCAAAGACATAATACTCTTCTCCACGATGCTAGCGTACCAGCTAACTGTAGCGCAACAGATTCAATTGACGATGGTAAAACGGAGACCGTAGCGGCTTTCTCTCAACAAAATTATGTTCATGTATTTTTGTCTACGGCCATTATAGAAGTTTACAATCCTCTAAATAATAAAACTGAAAGGGTTCGCGCGCTGTTAGATAGTGGCAGCCAATCCACTTTCATTTCAAAATCTCTGCAACAAAAATTAGGTTTAATATGTAATCCATTAAATGCATTAAAGGTTATAGGAATAGGAAATAATCAATGTGACACAATATTAGAATGTTGTGCTACTCACCTAAAATCAATTCATGGCACTTACCAAGTTAAGTTGTCTTGCTATATTCTCAATCAACTTACCGGAGACATTCCAAAGGTTTCCGTCGATATACGTCATCTGAAAATACCTAAGGGTATTATATTAGCTGATCCTAAATTCAATGAACCTGCTTCCATTGAGATGATCATTGGTGCAGATATCTTCTGGGATATACTAGTCAGCGGACAACGCTCCCTAGGCCCAAATAATCCTAAATTACAAAATTCTAAATTAGGTTGGCTTATAGCCGGCCCTATTAATGCACAAAATTACAGTCAAAATATTCAATGCAATCATGCAATTGTTCCAAGCAACAAATTGGATGAAATGCTCACTAAATTCTGGGAACTCGAGAGTCTTCCTCAAAGAAAGGTTCTCAGCCCCAACGAAATAGCATGTGAAAAACAATTTCACGAAACCACAACTCGTTTGAGTAATGGCAGATTCAGAGTGAAGTTACCACTAAAGGCCTCTCCTGACTGTCTCGGTGATTCTTATCACCAAGCTAAAAAACGTTTCAAAAATCTTGAAAAAAGATTTAGGAAAAATCCGACGCTAAAGTCACATTACGTAGAATTTATACGTGAATATTCAACTCTAGGACATCTCTCAGAGTCCCCTGTTGCAATTCCAAATCCTTCATACTTTTTATGTCATCATGCTGTATTCAAGGAGGACAGTGAGTCTACCAAGATTCGGGTAGTCTTTGACGGCTCAACTCCTACAACCTCTGGCTACTCTCTAAATGATATCTTAATGGTTGGGCCTAATCTGCAAAATTCTCTATTCTCCATTTTAGTTAGAGCACGTCAATATAAGTACATTTTGACTGGAGACATAGCTAAAATGTATAGACAAATTGCTATGGATCCAAGTGATTGTGATCTTCAATTAATATTATGGAGAGAAGATGAGTCGCAGCCCATCCAAACTTTGCGATTAGATACTGTCACTTACGGTACTGCAAGTGCCAGCTATCTTAGTACTAAATGTCTGTGGCAGGTAGGAGAAGAGTGTGATGACGAGTTAATTAAAACAATAATACAAAATGATTTCTTCGTCGATGACGTCATTACCGGGTCAGACAATGAAGATCAATTAGTATACATACAAAAGGCACTCTCCACTGCTCTAGATGCAGCTTGTTTCCCCCTACGAAAATACAAAACTAATTTACCTAAATTATTCCATAATATAGAAATTAATACAAAAGAAAAACTTACCTTGAGTGAATCCTCTAGTACTCTTGGTCTAGGGTGGGATCCAAGTGATGACACGTTCAATTTTCCTGTAAAAAATAATAACATAAATGATACAATAATAACAAAAAGATTTATAATGTCGCAATCACTTCGTATTTTTGATCCACTTGGGTTATTAAGCCCATGCATAATTCAATCTAAAATATTGATTCAAAGGCTGTGGATCAAGGGAATTGATTGGGATCAACCGGTACCTGAAGACATACAAAGAAATTGGAATGAAATTTCAAAAAACTTACCGTTACTTGCAGATCTGCAAATTCCACGAAGAGTAATCGGTGACCCACCAAAGTCCATAGAACTGCATTCGTTCAGCGACGCTTCGCAAGTTGCTTACGGAGCTTGCATCTACATGCGAACACTGAACGAAAACGATGAGGTGACGGTGAGGTTATTATGTTCGAAATCCAAGGTGGCTCCTATAAAGCCCACCACCATACCTCGCCTCGAACTTTGCGCGGCGTTGTTATCAGCTAATTTATGTCGATCAGTTACTGAGTCCTTAAGACCTATACCTACAAAAATTACACATTGGTGCGATTCTAATATCGTACTATGCTGGATAAACAATGACCCAAGTAAGCTAAAAACATTTGTGGCGAATAGAATAGCTGAGATTTTAGATCTTACTAATCGAAAGGACTGGCGTCATGTTCCCACTGACGTTAATCCTGCTGACCTAATTTCTCGAGGTTTAAACGCTCATCACCTTCGCGACAATCTGATGTGGTGGCAAGGCCCGTCTTTCTTATACAATGATGAATCAAAATGGCCTAAACTGCATCAAAATCTAAAATTTATTGATTTACCTGAAATAAAAAGTCATTATATTAATTTACCTGAATCAACATTCGATTTTAAAAGATTTTCAAAATTTTCTAAATTACAAAGAACATTTGCATATCTTTTACGCTTTTTACACAATTCAAAAATATCAAATAGACTTAATCGGTTATCTGGCCCTTTAACAGTGCATGAGTTGAGTCATTCCTTTATATTTATTTGTCGAATTTCACAGAAACAATCTTTTCCTCTTGAATATAAAAGAATTCAATCAAAATTATCATTACTGCCTAAATCTAAATTATTATGCTTGTCTCCTTTCCTTGAGCCTACAACCAATTTAATAAGAGTTGGGGGGAGATTACATAATTCTAATTATTCATTTAATAAAAAACATCCAATACTCTTGGACTCTTCTCATTATGTAACAAAACTTTATTTTGTACACGAACACTTACGAAATTTGCATGCTGGCCCGCAGCTATTGCTAGCAACGGTCAGAGAATCTGTATGGCCTATAAACGGAAGAAGGTTAGCTAGAAGCGTTGTGAGGCGATGTGTTACTTGCGTGCGTGTTCGCGGGCAAACCATATCCCCAAAAATGGGCAATTTACCAACAAACCGTATCTCCGTGGACTTTCCTTTCAAATCTGTTGGCATTGACTACGCCGGTCCTTTTTTTATATTAAACCGCAAGGGCCGTGGTGCTAGGTTAGTAAAATGCTACTTATGTCTATTTATTTGTTTGCGTTTTAAATGCGTTCATTTAGAACCCGTCAGTGACTTAACTAAAGAAGCCTTTATTATGACATTTCGTCGATTTGTTGCCCGTCGCGGTAGACCAGCGGAGGTTTGCTCTGACAACGGACGAAATTTTGTTGCCGCCGCTAAGGAACTTAGCAATTTTCTAAAATTAAACAGTGAAGTTCTTTCTCAGTTTGCATCAGAGGAAGGAATAAAATTTTCATTTATACCTGCTTACAGCCCTCACTTCGGTGGAATTTGGGAGGCTGGAATAAAGTCTGCTAAATACCACATCAAAAGAGTCATGGGAAACTCCCATCTTTCCTATGAAGAAATAGGTACTTTATTCGCACAAGTAGAGGCAGTTTTAAATAGTCGCCCCTTGTGTCCAATGTCTTCATCCCCTGACGATTTCCTATCCTTATCCCCAGGGCACTTTCTGATTGGCAGACCACTCAATGCGCTGCCAACTCCCATAATTCAAGACGACTGCAATGCAACCCATCGTAGCCGGTACGCTCGCCTTGAGCAAATAAGGCAAGGCTTCTGGAGGCGCTGGCAAAAGGAATATATCTCCGAACTCAATCAACGCACCAAATGGAAGATCGATGCTAAGAAGCTAAACGTCGGAGATCTTGTCATCCTACAAGAAGACAATACACCACCACTAAATTGGCGCCTCGGACGCATCGCCAGACTTTTTCCTGGACCAGATGGCATATCCCGAGTCGCAGACATCAATACAACCAAGGGCTGCGTGCGCCGATCTCTAGTTCGCCTGTGTCCCCTGCCTACGTGTGAAGATTTTCAAGGTTGAAGATCTGCGCCCTTCAACGGGGGGAGTTTATGTACGCGCCTGCTCATATTTTGAATGCAAAGTGTCTTCGTAGTGTGTTTTGCGTCTACACCTATTTTTTTTTATATTTACTACTACGAAGGTAGCGTGTATATTTTTTTATGTGTTGGCTATCAAAATTTCTGTACTATCATTTCGGCTCCGCAAAACTAAATTCTAAATTAAATCAAATTATACGCAGTTGAAGTTCTCAATGAGTTTTTCTTAAATAAACTCCATTCTTGTGCGTAAACAAGTAGTCCATCTTCTAATATACAGGATGTTTGGCAGATCGATGCAAAGCCGTAAAGCGGAGCTAGTATAGACTATTTACAACCATTTGAACCGAACTTGTCTTAGCCGAAGTGTGACTAATTTTTTTTAGCAAAATTTTAATGATTTTTGTTGAAAAAGCCCAAAACATTGCAGTTAGTTGCAAATAATGGCCAATTTGAATGATAAATCATTTAATTTTTTATTTTATTTGGTTAACATAATGCGAAAACAATCTAATAAAACATAATTAGGGGATCTTTGTGATAAGATATTTTTTTTACAGGCATTTAAAGTCAAAGACCTTTTTAAAGATTTCAGAAATCTGTTTTTAGACGGCATGAAAAATTCTCGGATGGTGATCAATCAGGGCAAAAATGCTTTTTCTTTTTTTGGGTGAGGTTCTCAGTTTGGCACAAAATAACTCTTTCTTACAAAAAATAAAACCGCCTTCTAAATCTATACAGTGGCAATACAATCGTACTTCCAAGGAATACCTCTCAAACAAACTTACAAACATTACCTCTATAAAATAATTAGTGTAAACGTAGTTATATTCTTTGTCAACATGTAAGTAGGCAGTTTAAAAGTAAACAAAATTTTAATTTAAAGCACAGAATACTTAATAGTACTACGTACTTAAAGATAAGAAAAACATTTTTAAACCAAGACAGTTATTTGTTGTTAAGTATTTACTAAGTAACATATTAACGTTATCGTAAAAGTCATTACTGATAGGAATAATTAGAATTTTGTCTCAAATACTTTAGATATGGACAGTACCAAGACTAATCACAAAGCCGTTTACTACATAATTATTTATACTGCTCAGCACACTAAGACCTGGTTTTCACAGGCCCAGGGCCTCAAGTCTGCTATTACAATAGTGTCAGAATGGTCTATTGTTGATTTCATAATTGCTGATTTTGACAAGTTTGGTAATCTACTAATATAATGGCGTCATTATGACGGTCAACCACTGACACGCCATTGAAAGAAATGATATAGAATGGTAATCTCGTACAAAATGACAACTGAATGACTGACTTAGGCGGTAATCTGCAAAAATTTTGACAGTTCCTTTGATCTGTGACTTACCATTAGAACGTCATTGTGCAGTCATTGCTTTTAATTCGACCGACCAATGATCGACCATTATGAACTTAGCAGATTACGAACTTTTAGCAAAATGACAATGGGATCGTGTTAGAATGACGAAATTATAAAAATAGCAGACTTGGCCCCCTGTTTCTGACCACACAGTAATCAGCAACTGTGCATTCTGCTGTCTATAATATTACTCACTAAATAATTGAATAGAATCAATTATATTTCAATGAATATGACGTTATTATAACATTAAAATAAAACCCCAGTACAGATTTTAGTGCTTTTTAACTGTCATTTTGAGACGTCAAACGAATAGTAGAATACCGATCATGTTGCGTTCCGACGAAGCACGCACCAAAGACGCGCAACAGTAGAATGCCGTTATAGGTAACGCTCGCGTGACGCGAACTTGACGCGAGCGTGTCTGACAGCGGTAGAGAATACGAAAAGCGTTGTTTTGATCGAAACTTAACTGCAACTGCACTGCAACAGCACTTCTTTAGTTACGTGATTTAGCCCACTGGTCTTTTTTTTTATAAAATACTTTTTTTTCGTTTTTCTGAAACCTCGATAAGAGTTTCACCCACACTTTATAGGGTGTTAAATAATTGCAAACGACGAAGTTAGCAAGTATGCATACCTTCTTAACTACATCATCATCATACAAGCCTATTGTTGTCCACTGCTGAACGTAGCCCTCTCCCAGAGATCGCCAACCACCTTCACAGCGATACGGCGAAGCATCAGCGCTAGATGGTTGAAGTTCCACGGTCTCGAACCAAGCGCTTCTGCTCCCACATTTATTGTGCGAACTGCCAGACTGTGGAATTCACTGGCCGCCTCTCTGTTCCCTGATAATTATAATCTGGGTATCTTCAAGGCACCGGTTCATCCTAGGCAAGCGTGTTCCACCTTAGGCCGCATCATCACTTAAGATCAGAATTAAAAAAAACCGGTCTTGGACAGCCCGTATCCATCCGCTGCGTAAGGGGCTATATTTAACGACTTTTACAGATTTTAAACTGACAATCACGTCAAAATGTGCAGTGTAAATGATTTGAAAAAAATATATGTTAAACTAGAACATTCTCTTAATCATTTAGTAAGTGAATATTTTTAATTATATTCATATTATATAATTTAATTAACACGTGAAGTTGTGTCTGACGCGGACAAAACATTGACAATCACACAAAATCTACCAGGTATAATTAAACGAAACTTACACCATCTTACAGACAATTTTTACCCGACTACGGCAAAGCCAAAGGAGGGTTATGAGTTTGACAGGCTATGTATGTATGTATGTATGTATGTATGTATGTTCATCTGTACGCGCATAGCTCCTAAACTACTTATCAGAACTGAACAAATGAGGTATCGTTAGAAGCGTCTTGATCGTCCGCTGGTTATAGGCTATATGACGTATCACCGAATACAATGTGGCGCCCTCTGGCGGACAAAACAAACAATATTAAAAAAAAAAATAAGACAATCATACCGTGTTTGGTATCATTGGAAAGGGGTTCACTAGTACATTTCAAATTTATATAATATTTAGTGGTAATTTGTCACAAATTATTGTAAAAAAAGGAAAGATTACCAAATAAAGTAAGATACGCATACCGTGTTTAGTATCATTGGAAAGGGGTTCACTAGTACCTATTAAATATATAATACTTAGCTGTGACTCCAAAATGGTTTAAATAAAAATATAAAGTTTAAAAACTAAAACCCGACCACAACAAAAAGTGATCTAAAAAGTACAAAACAAGAAAATATTTCACACAGAAATCAAGACATAGGTACAAAATGGTCAAGGTAAGCCGTGGTTGCATGCCATTATATTCATGTTCATCGCACTCATATGGGATACAGGCATGCAACCACGGCTTACCTTGACCATTTTGTACCTATGTCTTGATTTCTGTGTGAAATATTTTCTTGTTTTGTACTTTTTAGATCACTTTTTGTTGTGGTCGGGTTTTAGTTTTTAAACTTTATATTTTTTATTATCTATCGTTTAGTATACGCCTTTTTTAATTTTGAAAGAATACTACTTTTTTTTAATTTTTTCGACTAAACTTTGAGAGTTTTGGACGCAGATCTGATGCAGAACGGATGCAGAACGGACGCAGTCTGCGTCCAAAACTCTCAAAATTTAACCCCTTAACTACATATTCCTTTACCTAATTTCAAACCATTTCAAGTTGACGTAGGTTCGGCGACCTTAAGCTCTTGGACTATTCGTAAAAACAAAAAGTTCAACAATCCAACTAACAATAGATAATTATCAAGAGGTCAGTGATCTGAAGCTAGAACATTGACACGAATATTTTATCTTTATGAGAATATTTATGTAAACAAAAACATATGAAACTTAAAGACTTAAAAAATGAAATCTAAATGGCCCATTTCCCACGGCAGAACGATTTGCCCTCAGTAGTACCTACTATCGATTCATAGAGTTAAACTTAAAAAAAACCAAGTAATTAAAAAAACATGCATCTCTTCAAACCCGTAAAAGTGTGAAGGGAATATTGGAATAACTTTTAGATAAGTATTGTGTTTCGTTAACACAGAACCTCGCGCAGTCAACCGTTCGCGCTGTATCACTATAGGTCCGGGGTCGCTTGTTTTCCACAATTCTAAATCTGCCGTTTTTTAATAATGTATTTTTCATTTCTCTTGCTCAAAAAGGCCGTCATTGTAGCATACCACAGCGGGGATAAAATAGCATTTCATCCTCTAGGGGAAAAATATATATTTTTTTAATTTTTGTGTGTCAAATATGACAATGAGCCTACAAAAACGAAATAGTCTTTAGTCATAAGTAGAATAATCATGAATAAAGACTCGACTTATTACTGTTTTATAAAAAAAGAACCTCGTTTTAATTTTGAAAATGGAACTAAAATCGGCGATCTCTGGTAGAATGCATGCAATGTGTTGCGGCTACAGAAGAAACAAAAAAAAAGACATTGGCGCGATCTTTATAATTTTTCTCTAATCCAAATTGAATTGGTAGTGACCGTAATTAATTTCTCGCAATCGTAGTGAAAAGTATAGTGTAACACACGGCGCTAAAACCCATTAAAACTCGGTTTCTATTTTATCGATTGTTTTACCAAGATAAAATCATTTCGCTTCGGGAAAATAACCACTAAAAGAATCATGGCGAGATCCATACATTCATTTGTATGATTAAAAAAAAACATTTAGAGGGTTTAAAATATTTTCCAATGTGGAGAACACATTACCAGGAGGATATTCATACACATACCATATTTTTAAAACCCCGCATAATTAAAATATTTCGAAGTGAAAATAGCAGTTTTTCGTATCATATCGATGCCCATTTTGTGTTTATAAAAAAAAAGTGACAAGCGATGTTAACGGATCTATAAAATTGGCAGACAAGTGATGTGACAAGTGTGTGGAAAAAAGTAGGTAATCATTATATTTTGTGATATTCTTTCCCATAAAACGATGCAATTTCAATGTAAGAACTGCGAAACGGCGTCTGTCGGTGTCACTGTTACTGTCAGTCGCCGTTTCGTTCTGAAATAATGAGCTTTTCGTTAAACTATTAACTTGTTTTTACGGGGTTTTAAAAATATTATACATGCCTGAAGATAACTCATTAGGTACCCAGGAATATAAGAATTAGAATTTCAACTTCTCTAAACATCAATTTTTTTTTGTACAAATCTTGCCATGATACTTTCAGCGTGTAATACTTGACTAGCTTTTCACCATGTCTTCGCCCGCGTGAATGTCGATTATCGCGGATACAGACGAAGTCGTGGATTAAAAAGTAGCCTATGTCCTTTCTTGGGGTCTAAGCTCGGCATCGGAACCAATTTAGTAGTTTAACCAAGAAAGGGTAACAAAGAAACAAACTCAGTTTTGCATTGATTACAGTATAAGCACTTTACTAATAAGAATTATTATAAGACCATTTTTCAGGTAACAAAGACCCATAGATAAATACCTTAGCCTATGTTTACATATAACAAAACAACAATTGTGTTAGCGAATACAATTTAAAACTATCGATGCACTGAGTCTTTATGCGTTCCGTTGACACTACTTTGCCGCGTGAATTTACTCAAGGATCCCAAATTTTTTCAATTGATAAATATGGCCTATGTTACTTAGGGATAATGTAGCTTTCTAATGGTGAAAGAATTTTTGAAATCGGTCCAGTAGTTTTTGAGGTTACTCGTTACAAACATACAACAATACAAATCTTTCCTCTATAATAATAAGTGTGGATTAGTCATCATTATCAGCCGACACACGTCCAATGTTGAACGTAGGCCTCCCCCACGGGCCCCCCCCCCCCCGGGGAGGGGGGAGGTTCTGACTTCTGACTACCCATAACGACTGTCAAAGATCTACGAATGACAGCTGGGAGCAACGGCTTTACGTGATTTCCAAACAAAATATGGCTAGAAAACTTTTGTTTAAAACACGTTGTCAATTTCACCTTATGTATTTTCATGCACCTTAGCTTCTAGGTCATCATGACTTAACCACAAACGTTTGAAAAGGAATAACAGTTTCATCGGTCTCAGGTCATTACGGTGTAAAGGTAAGCTTACACTGCAACGCGATGAGTCGCGCAGTTTTTAAGATAGCGGTGCTATACGTGCTTATTAGTTTTGGTTACATGAATTATAATTATAAAAATAAAGAAGAAAGAAAGCGGTTTATTCACGAGAAAGTGACACACATATAATTATGAAAATTGTTGTTTACAAAAACCTAAAACAAATATAAAAAAAACGTGTGGCACTCGGGGACTGCCGCGGTAAAGCTATTGCATAGCATTTTTGACATTTGACTTTAACTTTTTACTTTGACTTTTGACTTTGACTTTGACTTTTGACTTTTGACTTTACTTTGACTTTTGACTTTGTCGTCAAAGTCAAACGTCAAAGATTATATATATTATGATTATATATACTATATACATACACGTTAAGCGAACGCTCGGCCGAGCTACATGGTAGGCAGAGTGGGGGGTGTTAGGTTTTATTTTCGTTACGGAGTTTCTTGATTCGGTCCCCGCGCTCAAAGCCTGCGATAAAAGCTATGCAATAGCTTAAGAAGAGGGTATTCTTATATTCTAAAAAAAAATTAAAAACAAAATTAACTAACTAAAACTTATTCTTCTAACCTTCTCTTAATGGGGTGCAGTGCAATCAAAATATCATAAGCAAATTAAATGCGATAATTTCTTTGCTCCGATTTAAAGCACTGACATTCATTGATCCGTAACTCACTGCTATAATCTCAGGTATTGCAAAATATTAACAACATTCACAAACTAAACTAAAATTAGACAATTGTCATCTCTTACTGCCAGACAGCTGAAGACAAGTATAGCGACAGATAAGAACTAAATTATAGATGTCAAATTATTATTATTTCTTTAGAACTTCGCCTCAATACATTCTGACATGACAACTACAATTGTATGAACATTTTTCATCAACTTAATTTGACAGCTCTTATTAATATCTTGTTCTATTGGAGAGAAAAACAGGCGAGCTTAAAATAAGTTTAGCTTGTGCCCAAAAGAATTGACGCCATTATCTATTCTAATTAAAAACAAACCCGCGTGACATTAGACATTTCAGAGACCTCACGCTACAAATGCGCCTCTAGCGGTGAATTCATACACGATAGCCTTCATTGCCATCTTTATGCTTCGTCGCATCGCTTCGCGTATCAGTGTGACCTGGCCTTAAGTCAGCTTTCTTTTAATTACATCCTACACAACGATGGTGTAGAATTACAGTCATGTTTCAATGATTCTATTGACCTAGTGTTAGATAGACTGGGTCATGTCCGCCATTTTGTATCGCTATTTATGTCTGAGGGTGGTGGTTCAAATCAAAGTCAAAGCACTTATTTTAACCATTTACAGGCACTTTTGAATTGTCAAGGAGTCGATCAGTTAGTCAGAAAGTTTTTTTTATGTTGATTTTGACAAGTTTGATCTACTAATATAATGGCGTCATTATGACTTTCCAATGGTCAACCACTGACACGCCATTGAAAGAAATGATATGGAATGGTAATCTCGTACAAAATTACTAATGAATGTCTGACTTAGGCATCTGCTGAAATTTTGACAGTTTCTTTGATCAGTGACCTACCATTAGAACGTCATTGTGCAGTCATTGCTTTTAATTCGACTGACCAATGATCGACCATTATGAATTTAGCAGATTACGAACTTTTAGAAAAATGACAATGGGATCGTGTTGGAATGACGAAATTATAAAAAAATATAGCAGACTTAGCCCCTAGAGTGACTACATATGAGTGACCTCTACTACCCAGTTACTGGGTAACACGAAACCCCTTGGTAAGACTGGTTGTTAGATTTTCTAGCTTCTGGCTAAAACGACTTTCAAAAATCTACGAATGACAATCGGGACCAATGGCTTTACGTGCTTTCCGAGACACGGAGGGATCTCGGTATGAAATGGATGGTCACCCATCTGCGGGCCGACCTCGGCAAGCGTAGCTTAACCAACATGAAAACTGCTTAAGCTGAAAGGATCATGGCAGGATTTGTAAGAAAAAATAAAGATATTTAGAGAAGTTGAAATTGTCATTCTTAAACTCTTAGGTACCTAAAGAGTATCTTAAGGCATTTACAATATTTTTAAAACCCCGCAATAAATGTGAATGTTCAAAAGTGAATAGTTTAACGAAAAGCTTATTCTTTCAGAACGAAACCGCGGGTTACAGTAACATTGACACTGATAGCTGTTTTATGGGAAATAATGTCACAAATAATGATTAATCAATGTACTTTTTCAACTCCGCCATTATAAAACAACGATTCACATCACTTGTCACATCTATTTGATAGACCCGTTAATGTCTGTTGTCACTTTCTTTTTTTATAAACACAAAATGTGCGACGATATGAAACGAAAAACTGTTATTTTCATTTCAAAATATTTTAATTATACCTGGTAATGTATTCTCCATATTAAAAATGTTTTAAACCCGCTAAATGATTTCATTTTTTACTTACAAATAAATGTATGAATGTCGTCATGATTCTTTGGCAGTTCATAGGTAGGAGACTTTTGTTAAGAACGGTCTTGTCTCTCACGCAGACGGATTCGCGGGAAAAAGTTAGTAAATAAATAAATGTTTCAGGTAAACAATGCAGCGGCTACTGCTACTCCTGTTTGCAGTCGGCGGTGCGCATCTGGTGCCCGTGCAGGATGCTGTGACTCCTACAAAACAGACTTGTGGATATGAGGTAATTAAAAACTTTTTTATAAAAAAGCTTTTTACAAAAAAGACAACCGCCTTCAAAAACTATTTAGTTAGTATTTTTCACTTTTTAGTTTTTGAAGGCGGTTGTCTTTTTTGTAAAAAGCTTTTTATTTTCCGCTTTTAGTACCTCCTTCTCATCGAATTCTATTAAGAAGAGATTGAAAGTTAACTAACTACTACAAAGATTGATGAAACTAAAACGTTGACATTTTTGGGTATTTGTTGATTTTTCAAAAAGTGCTGAATCAATTTCGATAAAATTTATATGGGTATCCATAAAAAAAAGAATTTTGTAGTGGAGACAGGGTAACGGTTTATTGAATTAGACGCTGGTTGCAGAGTTAATCGTTTAATGGTCACACGACACATATAATTACACAAAACAACAATTACTCAAGTATAACAGGTATGTAGTGACACAATAAAATAAAAACGTGGCCGTTAGCATTGGCGATATGAGCCGGACTGAGGCGCGTGCGCGGCGGTCGGCGCGTGGCGGGGCGTGGTCAGTACTCAGTAGTCTCCCGCCACGACAGCGCGAGCGCCTATATGTACCTACCTACATAGGCAAAACTTTTTAAGTTACTATGCCTTCCTACACACTCCCCCTTTTGACCAAACGATAGTGTCCTCACCGTTGGTCAAACATCCACAATGACACGTTTCTTGCGCGGCCTACCGCGAGAGCGCTTAGGAGCAACCGGTTGCGGAACCTCAGGGCACTCATCCTCCCGCGAATGATACCTTCTCAAGGCCGAAACGTGGTACTTCCCGATGACTTCGTCAGGTGAATCCGGAAACGATAGGAGGTAAGTGGTTGGACTGACCTTTTTCTGCACCAGGTAAGGGCCATCCCTTTTAGGCATGAGCTTAGAGCTGACTCCTTTAGCAGCACTGCTAAGCACGTGCGACTTCATCAGGACAAGATCACCGACGGCAAGTTCTTCAGCCTTTCGTGTCTTGTCTTTGGCAGCCTTACGGAGGTCCTGCTGTCGCTCAATGCACTCCTTACTAGTGCTAAGTGTATCCGCTAGCTTCAGCAGATACGGCGTAATCTGTGGAACATAATTTTCAGCCTCTATCACAGCACGGAGGTCACTTTGTACTGCAATAGGTGAGCGGAGTTCACGAGCAAAGGTTAGGTATGCAGGTGTCTGTTGTGTTGCTTTGGTTAATACTGTGTTCAACGCAAATCGGATAAATGGCAAAACCTCTGGCCACTGCTGATGGTGGCCTTCAACCAAGATCGCCAACTGGGTCTTGAGGTCGCGATTTTTACGCTCGACCGGATTGGCTTCCGGATGGTAGAGCGGCACGAGACTCTGCTTTACACCAAGCGTGTACATGGCGTGTTGCATGACATCGGCAACGAACTGTACACCGTTATCGGATATTAGACGCCGTGGAACACCAAAACGTAAGAAAACTTCTTCAATAAGTACCTTTGCGCATGCTTCAGCTGTGGCTTCGGAGAGGGCGAAAAGCTCAACCCACTTGCTGGCTGTGTCTTCCACTATTAACACCCACCTCTCTCCATTAGCTCCTTTGGGCAGTGGCCCGAAAAGGTCGACAGCTAGAACTTCGAAGCGCTGAGCGGGAACTGGAGTCTGTAAAAGTCCTGCAGGTTTCTCATTAGAAGGTTTGTAGCGCTGGCATTCGATGCAGGTCTTTAGATACTCTGCTACGTAACGTCGCATACCGGGAAAATAAAATTTCTGACTTATACGGTGCAGGGTTCTGTCTAGGCCACCGTGACCTGAAGTAGCTGCGTCGTGACATTCAACCAGTACCTGTTTCCTTCGATTCTCAGGAACGACGAGCTGCGGTTCTTCAGTCTCCGCTTCAGTATACCGGTATAGAATACCTCTGCATGTATGGTAACCTCTCTCTGTCCATCGGGTAAGTTCTAATTCATCCTTGCCTTCCAGAGCCTTTAGGATCTTCGCCACTTCAGGGTCTGCGAGCTGATCCTCACGAAGAGTAGCGGCATCCAGCGAGGCGGGTCAACGAGCACCGTGCACACTCCACAGGAATCGCGAGCCTCCTCCTCACACGGCGGACGACTGAGCGAATCAGCAACGACGTTTGCCTTCCCAGGAGTATAGTCGACTTGCAGATCGAAGGACTGGAGTTTCATGGCCCATCGTACGAGACGACCGGCAGGTGACTTTAAGGTGAGTAGCCATTTCAGGGGCTGATGATCGCTGCCGATACGTACTCTATGGCCATCGATGTATCCTCGGAACTTCTCGACTGCCCAGACAACTGCCAACGCCTCGCGCTCGGTGGTTGAGTAGTTACGCTCCGCCGCAGTAAGGAGGCGACTGGCATACGCGATGGGTTTCTCTTCTCGTTGCGTCTCCCCCTGGAGTAGAGCCGCACCCAGTGCATAGTTGCTAGCGTCAGTCCTGAGAACGAATGGCACATTATAGTCTGGCTGAATAAGAATCGGAGGTGAGGTAAGTAATCCTTTTAGTTCTCTAAATGCCTTGTCTTGTTGTTCTCCCCACAGCCAGGACTGATCCTTACGCGTGAGCATAGTCAGTGGCTGCGCGACTTGAGAGAAGTTCGGCATGAACTTGCGGAACCATGAGCAACTCTGTAGAAAAGATTTCAGGTGCTTTACATTCGTTGGTTCCTTCATATCTATTATTGCAGTGACCTTGTCTGGATCTGGGGACACCCCTTCTGAGGTGATAATATGCCCTAGGTATTTCACATTCTCTCGAGCAAATGCGCACTTATTGCGATTGGCGTGGAGGTTAAAGACACGTAAGCGGTCGAATACGGCACGTAAGTCTTGGACATGCTGGTGAAATGATTCAGATATTATGATAAGGTCATCAATATAACCGAGGAGTGTCACCCCCTTAAGAGATGACGCAGAACGAAATCGATCTGTGGCGACACTACTGCTTACCCAACGGACGCGCGACGCGGGGCCGCCGCGCCGCCATCGCAGCCCGTGAGGTGCGCCGGCGACGGCCCGCGCGCGCCCCCCGCCAGTCTACAGCTATCCGTGACGGCGAATGCACGCTGCAATTATCTAACCTGGCTAGCTAAACTGTTCAACTTTCGTTCGCTATAATCTCTCACTATCATTCTCAGTTTCCTTCTTTAAATCTTTCTAGTCTTTCTATCTTCTCAATTTCATCAAACATTGCTATGCCTGTATAGACGCTTTGCTCGCGAGTGAAACTATTGTAATGTGGAACCAAGCCTAAATAAACTGTGTCGTGTTTTCACGGCTATAGTTATTATTTAAGCTTGGTTCCACATTACAATAGTTTCACTCGCGAGCAAAGCGTCTATACAGGCATAGCAATGTTTGATGAAATTGAGAAGATAGAAAGACTAGAAAGATTTAAAATACGAAAGGACTGTCGGGATTGGTGCCGTGCGTGTCTTGCCTGTCAACGTGCAAAGATATCACGTCACGTAACATCACCGCTGAGCTCATATTCTCTACCAGCAGCGAGATTCTTGAATATCCATATCGACTTAATCGGACCAATGCCTTCATCGAATGGATTCAAGTACTGTCTAACAGCTATTGATAGATTCACGCGATGGCCTGAGGCAATTCCGATAGCCGACATCACAGCAGAGACAACAGCAAAAGCCTTACTATCAGGATGGATATCACGCTTTGGTTGTCCAGCAAGCATAACTACGGACCGCGGAAGACAGTTTGAGTCCACCCTATTCAAATCTCTAGCCGAACTAACAGGATCACAACATAAGATGACTACTGCTTATCACCCAGCAGCAAATGGGATAATCGAGCGCTTTCATAGACAACTGAAAGCCGCAATTATGTGTCACGCTAACCAGTATTGGACTGAATCCTTACCGCTAGTGTTATTAGGTATACGTAGTGCCTGGAAGCAGGACCTGCAATCCTCGGCAGCCGAATTAATATATGGAGAACCTCTGCGACTACCAGGTCATTTCTTTGATTCAACAAAATATACAGATATACCTGACGTTACAGATTTCATCTCAAGACTACGATCATTTGCTGAGAGTATAAGACCTTGTCCAGCATCACGACACACACAAAAACGTATTTTTGTGTTCAAGGACCTACAGACATCAGAACAAGTGTTTTTACGACAAGATGCCTTGCGTTCATCTTTACAACCCGCATACACAGGCCCCTACAAGGTCGTTGAAAGAGGTGCTAAGACGTTCAAGATATTAGTTAAGAACAAAGAAGTAACTGTATCAATTGATCGTTTAAAACCAGCATATACGCTAGACACATTACAAGAAACTATAAATAATACGCAAAATCAACAAAACGCTAATCCATTAACGACACGTTCAGGTCGTAAAGTTCGTTTCACAGATTTCTATCGCCCGTAGCAACGGTCTCAGCGGAGGAGTGATGTGGCGACACTACTGCTTACCCAACGGACGCGCGACGCGGGGCCGCCGCGCCGCCATCGCAGCCCGTGAGGTGCGCCGGCGACGGCCCGCGCGCGCCCCCCGCCAGTCTACAGCTATCCGTGACGGCGAATGCACGCTGCAATTATCTTACCTGGCTAGCTAAACTGTTCAACTTTCGTTCGCTATAATCTCTCACTATCATTCTCAGTTTCCTTCTTTAAATCTTTCTAGTCTTTCTATCTTCTCAATTTCATCAAACATTGCTATGCCTGTATAGACGCTTTGCTCGCGAGTGAAACTATTGTAATGTGGAACCAAGCCTAAATAAACTGTGTCGTGTTTTCACGGCTATAGTTATTATTTAAATAACTCCCGTTAGGTTTCCCACAGATCGATTAAACGTTGAAACGTTGCGGGCGCATTGCGTAGACCGAACGGCATGCGAGTAAATTTGTGAACTCCAAAAGGTGATACAAAGGCGGTCTTATCCTGGTCTTCAGGTCTCACTTTGACTTGCCAGTAACCCGATCGAAGGTCAATAGTACTCATAAAACAGCTCTTACCAGTGTATTGAAGGAGGTCGTCGATCACTGGTAGCGGGTACGAGTCACTCTTGGTGACGGCGTTCAGCCTACGATAGTCCACGCAGAAACGGTAACTACCATCCTTCTTCGGTACCAGAAGAGCTGGTGCTGCCCACGGAGACTCACATTCCGTGATGATACCTTCACGAAGCATCTTCTCTATCTCCGCTTCCATGATGGCTTTCTTCGCAGGGGTGAGTCGGTACGGCGGCACCGCAATCGGCGGGTGATCACCGCAGTCGATGCGATGCTCTGCAAACGGTGTAGGTTCTCCCCCTTCTCTGAAGACATCTTCATACTCTTGGAGCAGCTGAGCGAGACATGCCTTCTCTGAAATTGACAGCATCGAACCTTCATCATTACGTAAGACATCCGCGGAAGCACACCCAACGAAGTCACGTGAAGTCTCACACCGCAAGGGGTGAATGACCTGAGGCCGAACAGCTGTGAACCACGTATTGTTCGAAACGTTAATAACGATACCGCCTACCGGCTTTACGCAAAAAATCTATTCCGAGTAACGTGTCATTGTTAACTGAATTAGGAAAAATAACAAAAGTAGTAGGTATCGTCAACCCCTTAAGTACTACGTTAACATCTACGAGTAAGACTTTGAGTTCCCGCACTATGCCATCGGCTAATTTAACAGACATAAAACTACTACGGAACAAATAGTTGAGCTTACGAAGCAGTGCGTACAAACTCGAACCGGCTACGCTACGTTTAGCGGCCGTATCAATCAACCCGGTGCCACGATGACAATCTATCTCGATGTCAAGTATCGGACGACCGTCAGTACAAAACTTCGACGCGGACAAGTTACCTACTATAGTCGGTAACGCATCGCAGTTAACATTACACTTACAACTACATAAACAAGTAGATTTAGACACATTACATACATTATTTACATACATTTCACTTTTCACATTAATATTAGACTTACAACTACAATAATTACACTCGTGTGGAACAACAATAGGGTTACCTGTATTATTACAAACCCTAGTGGGCTCTAACATATTAAATTCGACAACAGAAATGGGTTCTTTATGATTTACCGAACACTTAGCGCAATTAGACCGAATGACACCAATAGCGCCACAGCCGTAACACTTAATGTTTGATTCGGAAGTCGCACTTTTATCGAATTTATTTTTAATACTTTTGCAAGAGTCACGAGTATGTCCGCTTTTACGGCAATAAACACAAAAAAGTCTTTTACCTTTGTCCGAGTTATTTACCACAGTCTGCGGGGTCGCAGCGCTACTCGTAGCACTCGGCGACACTGTAGGCACGCCCGGCGCGGAGCCGGCGGGGGCGCGCGCGAGCGGCGGCGGAGGCCGGGGCTGCGGTGGCGGCGCGTGTGGCGTATGCGCGCCAGCGGCGGGGCCGCGCGCGGCTGTCAACGCCTCGGAGAGCGACTCTTCTACGTTTCGCGCCTTCTCGATCAATAAATCCAGATTCCCGATTGATTCACGAGTTATCCGTTTTCTGATTTTTCTATGTAGTAACCCGTAAACCATGTCGACTTCCATATCGTTTTCGACTTTATATGGAAGTTTAGCAATAAGCGCGCGAAGTCGAGCAATGAAGACCTCCGTGCGTTCTTCCGTTTGTTCCGCGGCAAATATGTCCCGGAATATTTTGTGAGGTGGTCGGGGCGCACCGAACATGGCGCGAAGTTTCTGTAGCGCGTCTTCCCATGACGTCACTGAAGATTTTATGCCCCGAAACCACACAGCTGCGTCACCTTCTAGGAGCATAGGTAGGCCGCGAAGCGCATGTTCGTCACTGATGGATGTACACTCTTTGTATATTACGATCGAGTCGACGAAAGCTTCGAGGGCTTCTGAGTCTTGGCGAGCGCCGCTAAATCGCGCCGTACAGCGCGCGAAGTTTCCGTGTTTTGTTGCTGGTGCAGGCGATGGAGACGGTGAAGCTGAGCCGTTGACGGCCGACGTAGCCAATAGACTCTGAACCAGTTGATGGTTCGATTCCGCTTGAGCCTTGGCGAACGCCTCCAAAAACGACGTTAGCGTCCCTTCCGATAATGGCGCGGGCGTCGGGGACGCCGGCGCGCCGATGTCATCATCGTTGCTTCTACTTTTGCGGCGAGGCATTGTAGGTACACAATAGTCAACAAAACACTAGGAAACACTATTTCACGTTGAATGTGCACTAAACTTGGTACTATAGCGTCCACCTAGAAAACCGTTACACTGTAGGTATTTGAGTTCGCGTCGCGTCGGTTAGGTACGCGTGCCGCGTTGGAGCGCCAGTTTGTAGTGGAGACAGGGTAACGGTTTATTGAATTAGACGCTGGTTGCAGAGTTAATCGTTTAATGGTCACACGACACATATAATTACACAAAACAACAATTACTCAAGTATAACAGGTATGTAGTGACACAATAAAATAAAAACGTGGCCGTTAGCATTGGCGATATGAGCCGGACTGAGGCGCGTGCGCGGCGGTCGGCGCGTGGCGGGGCGTGGTCAGTACTCAGTAGTCTCCCGCCACGACAGCGCGAGCGCCTATATGTACCTACCTACATAGGAAAAACTTTTTAAGTTACTATGCCTTCCTACAATTTTCAAAATTGGTTTACGTTTGCCGGAGAAATCGCGTACTTAACAAATCGCGCACATACTTAATGCAATTTTAAGACTTATACGGTTTTCTCATGGATGCCATGGTCAGAACTGGACCAAATTAAAATGGGACCACACGGGAAGCACTAGCTTTCAAATAAAAAAAGAATCATCAAAATCGGTTCACCCAGTCTAAAGAAATCAGGTAACAAACATTACAGACGAATTGATAACCTCCTCCTTTTTTGAAGTCGGTTGAAAATCAGGACAACGGGTCATAAAGCAACGCGGAACTTTATGTTGGCAATATAGAACAACAAACAGAAGCAAAGCCACCGACCGAAATAAACATAATGGCTGACATATACTGGGTGTAACGGAAAGGGGGTATACATCCGAAGGGAGGTCAATGTACTCGTAAAACTGAATAACATTCAACATAAAAAAAATCGAAATTAAAAAAAAAATTGTTGGTCTCTTCATACAAAATTAAGGCGGCAAGTTTTATTTTTCTATGAAGAGTCCAACAATTTTTTTTTTAATTTCGATTTTTTTTATGTTGAATGTTATTCAGTTTTACGAGTACATTGACCTCCCTTCGGATGTATACCCCCTTTCCGTTACACCCTGTATAACATCTCAGATTATGAAACAAAAGGCAGATAGACTGCGCGGAATACTGAGAGTGAAGCCAAAAAAGCAAATACAAAATCAAAAGCGAATACCTACAACGCATCGTTAAAAAAAAAACAAATGAAAATACAAACACAAATTCAAAAGCGAATACAATCACTACATTGTAGGTATTCGCTTTTGAATTTGTATTTGCTTTTTTGGCTTCACTCGCAGTGTTCCGCGCGGTCTATCTGCATTTTGTTTCATAATCTGAGTATAACTTATACGAATAATGGCTTCCGTCAAGGTGGGCGGAGCTTATTGCTTGGGCAGATCGTTCCTCTTTATCGCTCGTTCCACGCTCTCGCTTGCACGCTCAGGCTCAGGCGGAACGTGACACTTTCGTGCGTGCAGCCGGTGTTCATCGATTTATAAGACGTTATCAGTTATCACGTCAAAAAGTAAATTAAAAATAATTTTAATTTCGGAACCCGCTCTGTTTGTGGTTTTATATTGCCACATTTTGTAGGTTTTGAAACATTATTAAGTTTTAAAGCCTTTAGAAACCTTAAAATGCCCGTCAAATGCTGTAAATAACTGTGAGATGAAAACCCTACGCATGCTGGGCATCCAGATGTAAATTATCAGAGTGTAAAGTTCAAAATGTTATCGTGAACAACATCAGTATATACTCGTTCAAATATTACTACCTATATACTAGCTGCCCGCCCCGGCTTCGCACGGGTATTAAACAAACATTTCAAAAGTTATAATTTTTTACACACACACACACACACACACACACACACACACTCCCATACATACTTTCTCGTTTTTGCGTGGGGTCATTAGAAAATTCGAATATGAAATTATATTTCTTTTTGTATTTTTTTTTAATGTTTTTTTATTTATTTTTTTATAAAAGGCCTTTACAATTTTTCAAATCGGTCAAGTAGTTTCGGAAATGCAAACAAACAAAATGCAAACAATGCAAACAAACAAACAAAAAAACAATCAAATCTTTCCTCTTTATAATATTAGTGTAGATAAATGCAAAAAGTGGAGTTCTTTGTTGGTTAGGCTTACAGATATTTAAGCTACTGAACCGATTTTGTTGAAAGGACAATGCCAGAAACTCTATAGAACTTTGCCCCCACTCAATAAAAGTCATGTGCAATATGTAGCATCTTACTGCTTATTTATTGCTGATAACTAAACATTAGTCTTAGTGACTGTAGAACTTGCGGTTTCCGTTTAAATCTAAAAACAATAATGACATTGATTATTGGTTAAATTGTATTTTAGGTAAAATGAGTTTGTATTTTGGGGGTAGGTATTTCGTAATCCGCAATATGTACATATTACAATTATTTTCATTAATTTACTTTTTCTGTACATGTGTTACTTTTTCTGTACATGGGTGGGGCAGGATCTGGCATTGTCATTTGGTAGCTTGAACTCCAAGTAAGGAAATAGGCTACTTTTTAGTCCGTGCAGCGTTGGTAGGCCTCCCACCAGATGGACCGACGACATCGTTAAGGTCGCGGGGAACCGGTGGATGCAAACGGCAGGTTGCAAGAGTTGTAGCGTTCTATGGGGCCTTTGGTCAACAATATAGTCTACCGATAATGATAATGAACTGGAACAAATTTCCGTTCGTTCAAGTGATTTTGCCATATCTATTTTTTTTTTTAATGGGACAAGCCCGCCACACTATTCCTAACCACTATAACTCCTGTAAGCCAGAATCAACAGTGGCGACCACCAGAAAAGCGCCAGAGCAATGAAGCTCGACGAGTCCCAGAGAAACGATTCAACTGTCTTGGATCCCGCAACGAAATTAATCAGAAAATAACAGCGGAGGAGTAAGAAAAACATATTTTCCACTTCCCTCCAAATCAAGCAGGAGACCGAACAGAACTAGGCCAATAGGCACAAAGGGACGTTTACAACTGGGAGAAACCCAGTTGCTAAGCACCACGGATTATAATTGACATAATTACTGGGCCCTAAAAAGTGAGCTGTTACATTAAATTTGATTCCAATAATAGGTATGGCCAAATCGCTTGAACGCACGGAAATTTGTTCTAGTTTCCACAAGGTCCGCAGAATAAACCGCTCCGGATGTAGCCTGTACACTATCTAACATAATATTGCGTTCTTTCTGCCAAAGAATACACTCCCATAAGATATGATGTGCAGATTGTTCGTATTCACAGTCAGATGTAGAACATTGACAAAGGCGAAGCAACAAGCTTGAAAGAAAATAATTTACTTTTAAAGTTGCCATGACCAGTTAGAAATTGGGCAACACAGTGGTCCACCTCCAGCCATGTCCTGGCCCGCCGCTCACGAACGGATGGAAAGAACAGTTGAAGGTGACGGCCCTTGCTAGAATCATCCCACCTACACTGCCACTCGGATAAAAGTTGCCATATCTATTATTAGAATCAAATGTAACAGCTCACTTTTTAAGACCCATTAATTATGTTAATTGTGATCCGTGGTGCTTGGCAACTTTGCTTCCCCCTGTTATAAACCACCCTTTGGCCTAGTTCTGATCTGTCTCCTGCGGGGAAATGGTAATTAAATGTTCTTTTTATAGAATCACTTTCTTGTCTGTCTGTCTGTTCGTCTGTCTATCAAGACCCTTTATCTCGGGAGCGCGTGGAGGTATCGAGTTGAAATTAAAACTATATACTCAAGTCTACAGTCCCTTGAAGCTGCGCGAAACGCGAAAAAAAGATATCTATAGCCGTTTATGGCGCAAAAAATGTATGTTTCGACACTCTCAAGGGAATCAAAATTTATAGGGTCCTTCCCGTTGACCTAGAACTATGTTTTGGCAAGTAATATCGTCTTATACTATAAATACAGGGAAAAGTCTGAAAACTATTCATTTGTAATTAAATCATAAAAAATATAGTCTTTATTTAAAGTACGTAATCAATCATCGAGGTATGCCCGGTCATAATTGTCTGGGTGACCAAATCACGGAATTTGATTTCAGAAGCCTAGCCTTTTCCCAATTATATATTAGGGTTGGCTTCCAGTCTAACCGGGTGCATCCGGTTAACGATGATGACAATATTGTGAGGAAACCGGGACTTATAATTAACACTAGCGACCCGACCCAGCTTCGCATGGGCCTATAGCCTTCCTTGAAAAATAGACTATCCAGCACAAAAAAAATTTTTCAATTCGAACCAGTAGATCCTGAGATTAGCGCCTACAAACTCTTCAGCTTTATAATATTAGTATAGATGTCTGAGATCACCAACCCGCCTTGAGCGCACGTGGTGATCAATGCTCGTTTCTTCTCTATATGAGAAGCCTTTGTCCAGCAGTGGGACTATAATAGACCGGTACTATATTAGACTGGTACTATAATATACTGGTACTATAATAGACTGGTACTATAATAGACTGGTACTATACTAGGCTGGTACTATACTAGACGGGTACTATAATAGACTGGTACTATAATATACTGGTACTGTAATAGACTGGTACTATAATAATATAATATATGTGGGGACATTTTCACACTAGGCCATCTGACCTCAAACTAGGGAGACCCTGTACTATGTGCAGGTACGGTGCTGTACGGTGTCAGACAGCTGATATACATACACAAATACATTTTTTTTTAAATACATTTAAATATAGATAAACAACACCCAGACACAAGGCAAACACAAGTGCTCATCACACAAATGTTTACCCTGGGCGGGAATCGAACCCACAACACGCTGCGCAGCAGTCGATCGCTCAGCCACTGCGCCAACCGTGTCGTCAACTATAATAGGCTGGTACTATAATAGACTGGTACTATAACAGACTGGTACTATAACAGACTGGTACTATAATAGACTGGTACTATAATAGGCTGGTACTATAATAGACGGATACTATAATGGACTGGTACTATAATAGACTGGTACTATAACAGACTGGTACTATAACAGACTGGTACTATAATAGACTGGTACTATAATAGGCTGGTACTATAATAGACGGATACTATAATGGACTGGTACTATAATAGACTGGTACTATAATAGGCTGGTACTATAATAGACGGATACTATAATGGACTGGTACTATAATAGACTGGTACTATAATTATTTTTATTGATTTTTTGCAGAGTTGTCACGCCACTTCAGCTGACAGACTGAATGTCCACATCGTTCCGCACACGCATGACGATGTTGGCTGGCTGAAGACTGTTGACCAGTACTATTATGGAAGTGAGTACAGTTCATACATCTTCATCATCTTGATCTGGATTTTTTGTATGGGACAAGCCCGGCACGCTATTACCAAATCACTGCAATGCAAGTACTGAATACTGTTCGGTGTGCAAATCCATACTTACTGTAATTCATCATTACTTCCCTACTTTAATATTATAAATGCGAAAGTAACTCTATCTGTTACGCTTTCAATATGAAACGGGTCAACCGATTTTGATGAAATTTAGTATGAAATTAGCTTGAACCGTGGGGAAGGACATAGGATTATACTTTTTTTCTGTATCCGCGATAACCGACGCAAAAACCGAAATACTTCAAATTATAAACTATCAAGTAAAAATATTAAAAAATACATATAAGGTGCTATAAAAATATCTGCCACGGCTTTAATGGGAGGTAGTATTGTGTTTAAAGATTACAATAGTGAAGAACTTTCGTACCCCAGAATAGTTTATTTAATTTGAGAAAATAAAGTAGTTTAATAAACATTGACTCTACTCTGCATAACGCGTTTCACAAATTACGCGCGATGTGTCGCTTCGTCAATGAAAACAACTGCTATCTCTTTCTATCTGTTCTGTGAATGAAAACTGAAATCAGCTGATTAGTTCGTCACTATCTAACCTACTAGGTACACAATAATACGCAGGGAAAAAAGTGTTTTAAAAGTGCAATTACTTACCAGCTACCGCATTCTTCCAAAAAACTGACGTAGGTAAATAAGATGATAAACTTCCCATCACACTTAAAACAGGCTTTGGACTGACAAGTTAGTGTAAGAATCGCAATTTTTTTCTTATTATTTTTAAACAGTAGGTGCTTAGATTAATACTTAGGTATCAAATAACGATAAATTACAGTAACTTGGCGTTGCCTTCGCCTTCGCGTTGCACACAAATGTAGGCACGCTTACGTACATGTCTCTTCACTTTATTTAATGTGTCCGTTTCACTTTTTACTTGCCTAAATGCGCGTTTGATGCGCCTTATTAGTTCTTCCACACTTCTAATAATGTATGATGACTCACTCGCACACCAAACCTCTGCTGGTATAAGTTTACTGCATGCGCAGATATGGAGTTACACTCGCGGTAGCACAACACCATTTCAAGTTATGCTTGATTGGAATACCGTCGTCTGGGAGGCATTTTTAAAGGAAGCGCGAGCGATTATCCCGTCGCTAACCGCTAATTAAAACTAACTTCCGAGCGGGCGGGGGGCGACCGGGCGACTGGCGAGCGGGCGGTCGGCTGGCGCGTGCGACGAACGGGGTAGTGCGGGTCAGGGTGGGGGCGTAATGATAAGAATGGCAACAGTGTATGAACGGCGCCGGCGTTTTGCGAAACGATTGAATTGTACCTATTCGGTGCGGTGCGGCAACAGCAAGTCTACGTGATGGTTTTATGCGAATAAATCAATTCAAATTTATACGTACAATTTTTGTATGAAAAAAAATATGACAAATGATCAATAATTTATCTTTACTATTGTAATCTATAAACACAATACTGTCTCCCATTGCTGCCGTGGCAGATATTTTTATAGCACCTTATATATAGGGCGACTGGTAATTAGTGTACGATACATTAACACGTGATTGTGTTCATGATAACAAACAACTTTCCCGAAGAAACATTTTTTTTTGTACTGGTTCACTTTAGGTCACAGGCGTCCGCGCGCATGAATTTCATACGGCTGTTGTCTTATTGTGATAAAAGTGAACCAGTACAAAAAACATTTTTTCTTCGAGAAAATGTTTGTTATCATGAACACAATCACGTGTTAAAGTATCGTACACTAATTACCAGTCACCCTATATATATACATTTTCTATTATTTGTGTTATTGTTTCCTTCATGCAAAACTAACTTCTGCCCGCGACTTCGTCCGCGTAAATGTGGTTATCGCGGATGCAAACAATTTTTTTGATTAAATAGTAGCCTATGTCCTTCCTCAGGCTTAAAGCTATTTTCATACCAAATTTCATCAAAATCTGTTCAGCCGTTTCGTCGTGAAAGCGTAACAGACAGAGTTACTTTCGCATTTATAATATAAAGTATAATAGGATAAAGCATTTTAACTTTTTAGTTGCGATTGCCTCCACAGTTGAAATAGCCCCGACCTTATTATCAATATTCATCACTAACTAACTTTTCCAGGTCGTAACAACATCCAGAAGGCTGGTGTCCAGTACATCCTGGATTCCGTTGTCAAAGAGCTGTGGCAAGACCCAAAGAGACGGTAAGACTTCCAACTCTTTGTTTTGATGAGATACCAGATAGCCATAGTCTTTTGCACAAGCAAAAGACTATACATGATGAAATTGAATTCATGAGCAAATTTTTGAGGAGTGACTCAGACCACGAACCTGAACAACTTTCATTATGGAGCCAACTCAAACAGAGCGAAAAAAAAAATACACTGTGGCACTCGGGGACTGCCGCGGTAAAGCTATTGCATAGCATTTTTGACTTTGACTTTTGACTTTGAATTTTGACTTTAGACTTTGAATTTTGTTTTTTTTTTTTTTTTTAGTCATAGTCAAAAAACAAAGTCTAAAGTCAAAGATTATATAAATATTATGATTAAATATACCATATACATACACGTTAAGCGAACGCTCGGTCGAGCTACATGGTAGGCGGAGTGGGGGGTGTCAGGTTTTATTTTCGTTACAGAATTTCTTGATTCGGTCGCCGCGGTTAAAGCCCGCGATAAAAGCTATGCAATAGCTTAAAAATAGCTGTTCCATACATATTGGCCGAGTACCGATTGCACTTCTGTATGGAACAGCTGATTTTTTTTCGCGCTGTTTGGGTTGTCTCCATAATGAAAGTTGTTCAGGTTCGTGGTCTGAGCCACTTCTCAAAAATTTGCTCATGAATTCAATTTCATCCTGTATAGATAGCCATAGTCCTGGATGGATGGAGATGGAAAGCAAGCCCAAAGAAAAGATGGTTGAATTATGGGTTTAGAGTCAAAGTCGAAGCATTTTTTCAATTAAACCATTTACAGGCACTTTTGAATTGTCAACGAGTCGGTCGGTTAGTAAAGAAATAAAAGCCTTTTATTCACGCGAAACCGTGTGAACATTGTTACAAAACATTGTTACAAAGCCTAAAACTAAAACAAGTAGATTCTAAAAAGTAAAAAAGAAAAAAATAAAGTCAGATAGTTGTAACTAGTTGCTCGTTCCAAAACTTAGGTGGGTCTGTATGGAGAAGAACGAGCAAGAAACTCCACGGACACTCTTTTAAAACAAGTTTTTACAAAATACTGAGTACATTATACTTGTTGCTTCTTTATGTCAAACTTGCAATTATAAAAATTGTAATAAGTAATTATGTTAAAAATGTCTTTAGGTATTTAAAGGCGGAGTCTCCTATTACAGGAATTATTTGCTTAAAAGGAGTCTCCAATCACCAATTTTTGTAAATCAATAATTGCTTATGAAAATAAAACGTTTTGAATTTGAATTTGTAAAAGAAGGCATTTCATCGCTAGACTTAGGGCGGGTTGCTTCAATTATACATTACTGACCGGTAATAGTAAAAAATGGCGCTAGCTATCGTCAAACAGTCGGTTAACGTTACATACGGACGGTTAAAAACTTACTATGACATGAGATGTTTAACGTACGTTAAATGTAACGGGTTGTTTCATGACATAAAAATCCGTCAGTCAAAGTTATTCAAGAAGAGATTTCATAATATTTTGATGTTTGAAGTAGCTGTTTGACAACACAAAATTACGTTGACTCTTCGGTTATGGGAATAGTAACTTTTGACGTACGATTTGGTGAAACAACCCATTTTTTTGATTTGACAATAGTTAGCGCCATTTTTGACTATTACCTTATTATAAGTTACTTTTATACATTTTTTACTCCACTCCATCAAAAATATCCTCTCAAATTCCAAATTAACCATCTCCGGTCTTTCACAGATTCATCTATGTAGAAACAGCATACTTTTGGAAATGGTGGGTTCGTCAGCCAGCCAATATCCAGGAAAAAGTGCATACATTGGTGCGGGAAGGTCGGTTACAAATGGTTGGAGGAGCTTGGAGCATGAACGATGAAGCAGCCGCACATTACCAGAGCATCATCGACCAGTTCACTTGGGGACACAAGTGAGTGATTTAAAATAACTTTTACTTCACCGCTGTGCTTTTTAGGGTTCTGTCACAAAGTACGTGCGGCTGCGGCGCGCCCGAGCAGAGAGAATCAATCAATCAATCATTTATTTTGTTAAACATAGGTATAGTTACAGATAATATGTGTTGTCTAAAATATGTGCACTATGTTTTGCCAATGTATGGCGTACAAAATCAACATAACAAAACAAGCAATTACAATTAAAATTAGGGTGGCATGTCAACAGATTACATTCAAGAAATAATTAAATTTAAAATATGTCAATTAGGTTGTGTCAATGGCAACAGGTCATTACAATTTTATATAAATGAAAACATTCTATAATTTTATAATCAATTAATTAATAAAATCATATGTTTTTGATTAGCAAGTCGGAATCTTCATATCTCTGCTTATCAGTAATAAACTCAGTGATGGAGTAGTAACATCTATCTATAAGTAATTTAAACAAAGACCTCTTAAAGGATCCCAGACACTCTTTATTTCTAATAGCTACTGGAATACTGTTATATATTTTTGGGGCCATACCAAGCACACTTTTGCTGAAAAATGCGGTTTTATGAGAGGCAACATGAATGGTATTCTGATAACGACGAGAGCGCAGTCTTTCAAAGAAATTAAGGTTACAGCGAACAAACACTCCCATTTCATATATGTACATATACGAGACCACTCAGAACAAACCGCCATTTTTGACACGCACACATTGACATTACTTTTATAGGCATTCTCAAACCGTTTCAAGCAGACTTCAGTCTCGACTGTCACGTGTTGTCTAAATGAATAAATGAGAGACATTGACATTTCATGACGAACAGGAAAATTTTGTTTAAAAAAAAATGCAAAGAGTTCCAACCTGTGTCAATAAAATTTCATATTGTTACGAATAAAACCTACAGAGTCGATACAGTAACAGCCCTAGTGAGTCTGCCAAGTTTAGGTAATTATTTTTGAAGATGGCGGGAGCGGTCCTTCTGTAATCTCTATATTTTGTGGTTCTGTACCTGAAGTGTAAAAACGGGACCCTATTACTAAGACTCCATGGTCTGGCTGTCCGTCACTTGCAGTGCAATTGTGTAAGAATTCACCCGCGGATTCGAATCCTATCTCATTTCCGATTTCAATTCTCTGAAGTGAAAAGTATTTGGTATTCGCTAAAATAGTAATGTAATAACAGTTCGCTTCATATATATTATGTTGTCACTCAGTGGCGCTAGCGTAGTTTTTATCGAGTTACAGAATACCTAAAACAGTTTTCACGGCGTAATCAGAAGTGAGAACTGAAGTGAGCCCTTACAGAATAGCATAGCAGACTGTATCTTATGAACCGTGATAGCTAGACAGTTGAAAGGACATGTTTCATACTGGGCCCAGTCTATGTACACCACTTCAAAAAAAAGAGAATAATCCGTAGAATCCGGGAAAAATACAGATAATTCATTTAAATGTATACTATTGTGGTAGTAAATTGGTAATTTATCAATATTTTTTTATGGATTTTCAACATGGCGTCACTCAGATTTTGCTACTCTATAAATAAACCATAGATCGACCATTGATCATAGAAAGAGAACTGTCAGCTGTCAGTGTCACAACAGTCTCACTTCAGTCACTTTCGTCTCGTTTTGTTTCTAGTTTCTATAGTACTTTATAACAACCTCCCTTTCGTTTTTTTGAATTTAACACCGTTTCTTTTTCATCTGTTTACCTGGCTATCCACAAATCGACGCAGAAAATCAGAATTATAAATGTCAAACGTCATTAATCAATCAAAATGACAGCTTACCGCCATGACTGCTTTTTGTTGTGTGTTGCAATTTCAAGTGCAATTTCTTGTGTTTTACCTGGTCACAAAGCTATTTTAAATTAATTGGACAGTTGAGAACTATTTTAAATGTGTTTCCATATTATTAAGTATGGTGTACAAGGACTGGGCCCAGGCTCCATACATTTTGAAACAACTCCTTTTTACAGATGATGTATTTCTGTTGCCGCTTTAACAACAAGAATAAAAAAGATATTTAAGGGGGGCTCCAATACAACAAACGTGATTTTTTGCCGTTTTTTTGCACGATGTCTCTGATGTCTAATGTTGTCTAGATAATGGTATTTATCTGACTCGCACTTGGCCAATTTTGATTAATTTCGTTGCGGGATCTAGAACAGTTGAATCGTTTCTCCGAGATTCGTCGATCTTCATTGCCTCTACGTATTTCTGATGGTCGCCACTGTTGATTCTGGCTTTTGCACACGACGGGTTCTGTATTTACTTTAGTTTACTTTTATAATTTGTTGTTATAGCGACCGTAGCTACACTCCACACATCCCACACACACCCCAAACACCTACACCACACTCTTTCTCTCTCTTTTACACACACACACACACACACCACACTCACACTACACATCGCCACTCCGCCGTGTGACTACACTCTGTAAAAATTTAATGTGTCTACCCAATACGGTTTAAAAGATTCAGTCCTGTGATATTCGAACAGATAGACAGTGGAGTTTTAGTATCCATTATGTACGCAAACCTAAAAAAAATGTATATTTTTTTGTGTGTGTCCGATCATACACTAGCGTTATTCTAGGTACTTTAATAACAACTATTTTAATGCACAAATACTCTACCTACACACTTGGATCCAATCCACTTCTTCTCAATGTGGCAGCCATTTTGTTTTTAACCGACTTAAAAAAAAGAAGGTTATCAGTTCTACCCGTATGTTTGTATGTATGTTTGTCCGCCATTATCTCTCGTTTGGCTGAACCGATTTTGATGCGGTTTTCAGAAAACAAACAAATTTATTCAACGCTTTCTGAAAAACAAAAACCGAGAAGACGTTTTCGTTTCTTTCTTTGGAGGACTTTGAATCTCTGTTTTAACTGTGATGCCGTTCCTTAATGGATTTGGGTGATAAGGAGGCACTAAAAAGTGGAAAATAAAAACTTAAAAATAAAGAGAACCGCCTTCAAAAAAAATTAAAAAGTGATAAATAACTTTAGCACAGAACACTCATGACTTTAGTTTCGGAAGCCACCGACTTTTTTTTTGAAGGCGTTTTTTTTTAAGTTTTTATTTTAGTTATAGATTCTCTACGTGTGTACAAAAATAATCATATTATCTCTCAAAGATTTTGTCTAACTAAGATAAAAATCGGCTTATTCTGAGGGAAACATTATTGTCTATCGTTTACATTACGAAGCATATCTTCCTAACTTAAAAAAAAATATCTCCTTCAAAAGAGAAAATCATTAATTATGCAAATTAACAAATTAGTGTAAATTCCTGCCCCTGTAATGGGCCCAAGTGTATAGCGAGTCAGTGTATTAATATAGTTGTTATTTATGTACCTCGAATATTGCTAGTTCATCCCTGGACACACTGTATATATACAAGGTGTAACGTCAAATACGCAAAACCTGAAAATAGTTTGATTAGAATAACGAGCAGAATCAATTGAACCACTTTTTAATATAGGTCACATTTTTCAAAAAATCTTCATTATACATGTTGCCCTGTCTATTTATTAATAAGTCAAGCCATCACGTGCGCAAACCTGCCAAAATAGGTAAACAAACACAAATGGTTGTCGTCCAATTTAAATTTTCTCATACGCGTGATAATAATAGTTCTTATTTCAATGCAAATACGAGTCTTGGTAAAACTAAAACAGCACATAAAACCTTTAAATATTTTTTTTATGATTTTTTTTCTTTCAGAATTAGGTTAATTGAATTAAAAATCATTTGGGGTGTCTGAGGTTTTGCGTGTTTTTTTTTACAGGAAACTGAATGAAACTTTCGGCTACTGCGGCCGGCCTCACGTGGGGTGGCAAATAGATCCGTTCGGTCACTCGAGGGAGTTTGCTTCCCTTGTCTCCATGATGGGTTTCGATGGTCTGTTCCTCGGCAGGATAGACTACCAAGATAAGCGAAACAGGTTCCAGAATAGAAGTATGGAGATGGTGTGGCGAGGAAATGATGTACTGGGTAAGTGAATAATTTGTTATTTTGAATGAATGAGTTAGTGATTGAGTCAATGAGTGAGTGAGTGAGTTTGTGGGTGGGTGAGTAGCTGAGTGAGTAGGGAATGACTGGTGTGTGAGTGGCTGAGCGAGTGTGTGAATGAGTGAGTGGGTGGGTAAGTGAGTGATGAGTGTATAGATACAACCATATAACCTAATTTTGTAATATTTTTTATTTTAAAAGCTTGTTTTTGGAGTTATTCCCCATAGAAACCTAGTGTTTGGAACTGGAAGTGCCCACGCAGCTATCCCGCGCGTGTCACAATTTTGCGGAAAATATGTTAAATAATAACATCCTTCGTGAGTTGTAGTACGTCTTAATTTTGTATGACAACAAATCCAACTTTGACGAGAAGCTTATTTGTTGTTCATACAAAGTTAAGATAAGACTTATGCGTGGGTACTTTCACTTGTCTATTTCTGTTCCGTGGTATTGAACGAGCATAGATATAGTTCTTGTCCATACGAAATTACCTTACAATTAATTTATTTTCATGGAAATAATGTTAAAAATGCTTTTAGTGGTGTAAATAAAATAAATGACCTTGATTTTAAGGGAAAAGCTTTTTCAAAAGAGGGAAAGAAGGCCGATCGAAGGATCGATCGGTCAAAGGTTAAGCTACGCCAACCGCGGTCGGTCTGTGGATGGGTGACCATCCCTTTCATACCGAGTTTCCCTCCGTGCCTCGGAAAGCACGTAAAGCCGTTGGTCCCGGCTGTCATTCGTAGATCTTTGGCAGTCGTTATGGGTAGTCAGAAGCCAGATAGTCTGACAACCAGTCTTACCAAGGGGTATTGTGTTACCCAGGAGCTGTGTTGTGGAGGTCGATAGGCAGTTGCTCCATGTAAAACACTGGTATTCAGCTGCATCTGGTTAGACTGGAAGCCGACCCCAATATAGTTGGGAAAAGGCGACGCAGATGATGACTTTAAGCTTTTTCCTTCTATTTTTCAGGTGCAACTTCAGATATATTTACTGGAGTACTTCACAATACATACTCACCGCCTCCCGGATTCTGCTTCGATGTTTTGTGTTCAGATGAACCAATAATTGATGACCCAACATCGCCGTTGTACAATGTGGAAAGCAAGGTATTGTGATATTGTT
Organism: Charanyca ferruginea; assembly: GCA_947361185.1. Lineage (NCBI taxonomy): Eukaryota > Metazoa > Arthropoda > Insecta > Lepidoptera > Noctuidae > Charanyca > Charanyca ferruginea. The sequence continues at coordinate 1,614,906 of OX376081.1, read as the reverse complement.
TTGATTTTTTATTTTATTAATGGCCAAATACTCAAACGCTACTCAATAGGGTATTTTACTCTATATGAGAAAATATCTATAAATATGTTATTGAGACAGTTTAGGCATAAAGAAGTCGGAAAATGTAAGTTTTAGTTCATAAAATAACATTTTTTTTTAATTCAATTAAATTTTTTCAGGTTTTTTAATCTGTTTTATAACACCATGAAATAGTAGCCGCCATGTTATTACGCCGTACGGCTGTGTAAACAAAAAATTGACAACTGCTAGTCAACCGATTGGCGTATATAGGCTTTGTATTTTTATTGTTTTCGTAACCAACGTAATTTTTAAATTATTACATCTATTACAAAATATTATTTCAATTATTTTTAAATTATATACAATTATCATATATAATATGAGTGCATTTGGTACACAACGAACTAACGTCATTTCCGCTGAGCAATATGGCGTCCACTTCGAGACGTTTTCGTTAAAAAAAATTAAATTTAAAAATTAAAAATTTAAATGCATATTTATAGCACTTATCGATTGAATAAAAATTTTGTGTTTTAGCACTACAGAATTTAATTGAGACACTTTTCAAAAATGGGTGTAATAACCTATTCTAACATGCAGTCACTTTGACATAAAGTGATAGAAACAAACACGAGACTTAACGGCGTCTTAACATTGAGTAGCGTTTCAATATTTGGCTGTAAGGGATCTAAGACAATATGTTTGTATAATGTTACGGCTAATAGCCAAAGTGTGGTTAAAACTAGTTTTAGGCGGTTACAACTAGGTACACCCGGTGACATGCGGTTAAACCTAGGTGTATCCTACTTATCTTTGGTTAGAAGTAGGTTTAGCTTTCATCATAGCGGCTAGAACTAGGTGCAGCGTGAAGGCACAAACATTGATCACCGCGCCTTCTCTTAAGAGCGTTCATCCGTTAGAACCATGCTGGAGTCAAAATTGATGATTTCCGTCGGACAATAAAACGATAATGGTGCCAATTCTGTTGTGCACGAACTAAATTAATTGTAAGCTATTTTTATCTCTTTCTCTCCAATAAAACAAGAAAGAGACATATATTAATAAGAGCTGTCAATTTAAGTTGATCTAAAATATTCATACAATTATAGTTGTCATTTCAGAACGTATTGATTAAAAACACTGCGAAGTTCAAGGGTAAAACTAATTTGACATCTCTAACTTAGTCCTTGTCTGCCGCCATCCTTTTCTTCAGCTGCCTGGTAGTAAGAGATGCCAAATGCCTAATTTTAATTTAGTTTGTGAACAACAGAATCGGCACCAATGTGTTTAATTCGTAGATAAGATATTTACGTCAAATTATTGAAAATTTCATAATCTAGTGCATGGCTGTAAAATATTTTCAAATGTTCGTATAGTTTTGTCATAGGAACAGTTTTTATTTAAGCCTTTTTTTAAACTAGCGCTCGATGGCGGATGACGCGGATGCTAGATAATAGTAAAACCATATACGACAAACTTATAACAATATTACTGTTAAAAAATCAATAACTATTACTAGTGCATGGCTGAAAAAAGTCAATATTACTGTAAATTTTCGTACAAGAAAAGTATACTCAAAAGTACAATTATTAGCCGCTTTTCGAATTATTAAACGTCGTGTTAGTTTCGGATGGAATCAGTGATATTTTATGTTTTCATTTACTAGGTCTTATAACGGTACTTATAAATATATATTTTTAATAACTTATATATTTGTCGGATCGTCGGGATTTAGTCCGTTAGATTCAGTCATCATGTGGGCAGAAGTTGGGTTTCGTGCAATGAAAACACACTGGGTATAGGGTACAATACACGGCGTTTATTAAAACAATTTAGCACAAACTCAATTCAAAATAAACTTAGAGTCAAATTAAAATAGACATAGCAACACTTAAACACAACGAATCGAGTACAGTTCCGGGACGTCTTAGCTCCGATGCGATCAGACTCTGGATTCTGAATGTCCTGCTCACTGTGGGCTGAAAACATCACGACTCTGTTGAAGCGCGCCAAAATGGTGGTAGATCACGTGTTGTCGCTTGGCGCACTTGCGATTCGTTTCATGTCTGTACTATTGACCGGATGCGACATATTTATTTTACTATGAATTATTTAGTACTATAATCGGCGCGGAATCGCACCACCGTTCAACTTCATCGAGGCGCGCCGCTCTGTAGTAACGCACAAGAAACATATTTTTTGTCTAGTGTCAACTGTAAGTAAAAATAATCCAAAGTTCCACTTTTCTTAACAACTCTTATTAATAGCGATGCGTCACGAACTCAAATTGTTGCTAGAATAATAATATTTTGAGGTAGTTCTTTTTTGCTGTTCATTTAGTATATTTAATGTGAAAATAATATTTTCGTACATTGGAAACGTTGCTGTCGAGCTTTAGAGGAAAAATATAATATAGTATTGATGCATATTTTTAGCCAATTCTGTTGTGTACGAGCAAAACTGATTTTAAGCTATAAATGACAATGCCAGATCCTGCCCCACCCATGTACAGAAAAAGTAAATTAATGAAAATAATTGTAATGAATATAGAACCTTTCTATACTAAATTGTTTTTCTTTAGAACTTGCGGATTACGAAATACCTACCCACAAAATACAAACTCATTTTACCTAAAATACAATTTAACCTATAATCAATGTCATTATTGTTTTTAGAGTTAAACGGAAACCGCAAGTTCTACAGTCACTAAGACTAATGTGTAGTTATCAGCAATAAATAAACAGTAAGATGCTACATATTGCACATGCCTTATATTGAGTGGGGCAAAGTTCTATGGAGTTTCTGGCATTGTCCTTTATATCTCTTTCTCTTCAATAAAACAAGAAAGAGACAGATGTTAACAGGAGCTGTCTATTTAAGTACATCTAAAATGTTCCTACAATAACAATTAGCAGGTAAGAACGTATTGATTGAAACTAATTTTAATTTGACATGTGTAACTTAGTTCTTATGTGTCGTCGTCCTTTTCTTCAGCTGCCTGGCAGTAAGAGATGCCAATTGTCTTATTTTAGTTTAGTTTCAGAAAAAGGGAATCGACGCCATTTGCGGTTGGTTTTTGTACTAGTATTGTTAAAGATTTGGTTTGTTTGCAATACAGTATTTATTTTGATGTAAAAAATATTTACAAGATGAAATTGAATTCATGAGCAAATTAAGGAGTGACTCAGACCTTGAACATGAACAATTTTCATTATGGAGCCAACTCAAACAGCGCGAAAATAAATCAGCTGTTCCATACAGAAGTGCAATAGGTACACAGCCAAAATGTATGGAACAGCTGTTTTTTCAGCCCTGTTTGAGTTGGCCCCATAATGAAAGTGGTTCAGGTTCGTGGTCTGAGTGAATCCTTAAAAATTTGCTTATGAATTCAATTTCACCCTGTATAATTGATGTAAATTTATTGTCGGGTGATAAGTTTTTAATGAGCATTTAATAATAAGTCAAATTTTTATTATATAGGTAAACGATTTCCTCTCATTGACTAGAAATATGTCGGAGAAATATATAACGAATAATGTACTGGTTACAATGGGAGATGATTTCAATTACCAGGATGCTGCCATGTGGTTTATAAATCTTGACAAATTGATAGAGTAAGTGAGTTTGTGTGTGTGCTATATAAATGTGTGTGCATGTTAGTTGTGTGTGTCAGCATTGCTGGCTTTTTCCCGGGCATCTCGGTATCTATACCTACTCTATGCACATAAATTAATTATTTTACTAAATGCGAAAGTATGTAGGTGCGAAACTTAGAAAAAAAAACTAATTATTAAAAAAATATTTGGTGTAACCTAAATCTTCTACAATAGGGTAATAGGGTATTTTACTATAGACGAGAAAAATCTATAAATATGTTATTGAGACAGTTTAGGCATAAAGCAGTCGGAAAATGTAAGTTTTAGTTCATAAAATAACAAAACAAATTTTTAAATTCAATTTAAAGTTTTCAGTATTTATAATCTGTTATAAAACACCGTGAAATAGTAGCGGCCATGTTATTACGCCGTACGGCTGTGTAAACAAAAAATTGTCAACTGGCAGTCAACCGATTGGCGTAATATAGGCTTTGTACTTTTATTATTTTCGTAACCACTATTACAAAATATACTTTTAATTATTTTTAAATGATATACAATTATCATATTTAATATGAGCTCATTTGATACAAAACGAACTGACGTCATTTACGCTGAGCAATATGGCGTCTAGTAAGAGGCGTTTTCGTCAAACTACGCGAGAAATTTGAAAATTTAAAATTTAGATGCATTTTTATGGCACATAACGATTTAATAAAATTTTTGTGTTTTTTTTGGTGGCATATTAGCACTACAGAATTTCATTGAGGCACTTTTCAAAAATGGGTGTAATACCCTATTGAAAATATACCCAAAACCTCTTAATCTGGACTCCGTATCATCACCCTGAATAACATTTGTTCCACGACTTTGACCTCAACTAAATAACGTAGCCAAAAACAATTTGTTTTTGTTTATTTGTAGTCTGTAAAATTTACGTAAACTACGCGCGCGCGCACCCATATGATAGCGAATATGATGTAGGTAGTAGGTAGGCTAATGTACAGGCACAGCTGATTGCATTGCATTGATCGGCCGTGTCGGAAAAAATATATTATGCAATATTTAAAGTGTGTTTATATTTTTTGTATGGAAATAAAATGTTTCGAATTTTGAAAAGTCATAGAACAAATGTTGTTCAGGGTGATGATACGGAGTCCAGATTAAGACTTTTTGGGTATTTTTTAATTACCCTGTATAATAAAAATGAAACGTTTTTGGTTAGTCTCGCTAAAACTCAAGAACGGCTGGACCGATTTGGCTAATTTTTCTCTCGAGTCTTAAAATATTTGTGGTAGTTCAGTGAAGGTTTAAACAGTTAGAAAATTGAAGAATCAATTGACAGGACAATCAGATAGTTTGTAATAAATTATTGATTTTAAAAGAGTGTTCACGGAGTTTCGTCTCTCCACGCGTCATGTTCGTGAACGGGTGCTGTCAGTAGAGATTCGTCAACTCTTAACTGCTAGCTTTTATATTAATGATTTTTTTATCTTTTGTATTGCTCGATTACCTTCATTGTTTTTGGCTTATGTTTAACGAACCTCCAGGTCTACTAAATGATCACCAATAATAGTAAATAAAATAAAACCAAAAATAGTAAATGGTCACCAAAATGGTGTTTCCTAAAGTATTGTAGAAATGTATGAGTTTGACTGTAAAAAGCGATTTGATTTGATTTGACCCCCTGGTCAAAGTTCTAACCTAACCTAACCATGTCGGATCCGCCCCAGGGGGGTCAAAAAGATTTTGGTTATTTTGCACACTAAGATTTGGTGACCATTTAGTACATTTTTGGTATAATTTAGTATATTTTTTTGGTAAGGGAGCTTAAGATCCTAAAGTATTTTTTGGTGATCATTATATTTATACCCATTGTTTTTACACATAGAAGCAACAAGAATAATGTAATCAGTATTTTGTAAAAACTTGGTTTAAAAGAGTGTCCGTGGAGTTTCTTGCTCGTTCTTCTCCATAGAGACCTGCCTACGTTTTGGAACGACCGAGCTTGAACTTTCTGACTGACGTACTAACTCCGACCACTCAAAAGCACCTGTAAATACCGGCTTATCTACATACAAATAAATAAAATGAAGTGTCTGTTGTGTCTGTTGTAAAATGTCAAAATTATGTCAAAATAAAAAACGAGTTCTGAAAGTGATACTGCATTAACTCCTGAAACAATAAAAATAGAATCTAATAACGTCATACAAAACTTAGGTAATACCTACGAAATCCCGAGAGAAATATTTTCTCATAGAAAGAGATGAAAAGTTGAGTATATGACTCGAGAGCAAAAATATTTTTCGCTACGCTCAGGATTCTATTCTAGAATCCTTTGCTTCGCTCTGGATTCAAAATATCGCCCTCGCCGTAAAAATATTATTTTGATCCCTTGTCATACAATCTACTATTAGGATGCAACCTTTGATTATATATAATGTCTAGATGGAGCGTCAAGTGCACGCAAACGTATCAAAAAGTGTCAGCCAACTATTGGCTGACAAGTGCTTATATAATCAAAGCCCAAATGCATAATAATAATAATAAATGATTAATATATGTATAATAATATTAATTTATGTATAATTATATACATGTCGGATCGTCAGTGAGCGATCGAGGAGGAGCGCCGAGCGGTATAGTACATCGTCAGGACTATAGGCGTTCCCATTATCCCATTAGGGATAAACAAGACCTGTAAAAACAATTACACACTATTAGTAAAGAAAACATAATACAAATGGTAATCAGTAACAAGAATAAAGTAAGTTAAAGGTACAGCAACAATACAGTTAATCGAACAGACCATTAAGGTCCCACAGTTCGTACAGTGGCCAAGCCACCCAATGATAAACGAACAAACCCTTAAGGTTTACAGTTCGTACAGCAGCCTAAGCCACCCAATGATAAACGAACAAACCCTTAAGGTCTATAGTTCGTACAGTAGCATAAGCCACCCAAATACAAAGTGTATCGCTCGCTAGCAGCAAGCCTATACAGCTATGTGAATATACAGCAGCGCTGTACCAGGTAAACCGACAGTATTGTCGGGAGCAGGAACTCTTTACTGAGTCGAATCCGAGGATCGACTGCCATACTTACGGAGTGCACGCTCTTTTATAAGGCGATGCCCCCCACCTTGCAACCTCTCCATACAAGTCTATCCAATGCCGCACGGAAGTGCGTCACGCGTTTACTTGATACAAAACACTACAATGTACTAAATCTAATAAGATCTGTAATCAAATAACACACTAATAATTGTCATGAATAAACAATAGTGATTTCATAAAGTAATTCGTTTTACATTCAAAGTAACATGTCAACAATTGTTTTGAATAAATCCATCGATAACAATTATCGAAATAAAGTAACCACAAATCAGTGTGCATACAGTGAGTACTCAATAAATTATGTTTCGAATTAATAGACAATAATTGATACTAAAATCACTTGAATTGATAATAAGAGAAACAAATCATAACAAATTTAGTTAACTACCCACAATATTAATTTAGATTAAAAACCATCTCCGACATACATAATTGCTTATATAATCATTATTTACGCACACAGAGACGTAGATGCACAGTGTAAAACGACGCCTGCACGCACACATACTTGAAATTGTTGACTCGTTTTCTTTGTTATGATTGTAGGGCGACGCTCCATCTAGACATTATATAATCAAAGGGATGCAACCTACAAAAATTGTTTTTTTTTTTTCTCTGAATCACCATTTCGGAGATATAGCGATGCAAAAAGTTGAAAACGTTGTGTTCTTCATAAGTTGGATTGTTTTGTTCATTAGCATGTATCAGTTGTGGAAGCCAATCGTGCTCCAATGTTGAATCACCGTTAGAAGAGGATTCTTATGATATCAGCGAGGAGACATCTGTGCATCGCACTTTGAACAAGTAATTATCAAAAATGAATGATAATACCGGAAGTTTAACTATTCCGGAATAAAAAAAAAAAAATATCATATCAGTGTCACTTTGTTAACGTTATAGTTCGGTGGCGCCTCTAGCGGAAAAGTTTATAATTAAATACTACCAATTCTGTCTGGTCGGACGGACGTTACGCAATTTTCAACCCTATATTTCTATTTAGGGTTCCGCAGTCAAGTGGCAAAAAACGGAACTCTTATTGATTCGTCATGTCTGCCTGTCTGTCCGTCCGTATGTCACAGCCACTTTTTTCCGAAATTATAAGAGCTATACTGTTGAAACTTGGTAAGTAGATGTATTCTGTGAACCGCATTAAGATTTTCACACAAATGTAGAAAAAAATAAAAAATTTGGGCGTTCCCCATACTTAGAACTGAAACTCATTTTTTTTTTCATCAAACCCATACGTGTGTGGTATCTATGGATAGGTCTTCAAAAATGATATTGAGGTTTATAATATCATTTTTTTCTAAACTGAATAGTTTTAGCGAGATACACTTCCAAAGTAGTAAAATTTGCCCCCCCCCCCCCAGTAAATTCTAAAATAAGAGAATGATAAAACTAAAAAAATATATGATGTACATTACCATGTCAACTTCCACCGAAAATTGGTTTGAACGAGATCTAGTGAGTAGTTTTGTTTAATATGTCATAAATCGTAAACCGCAATTTAACTTACTTGCTGCTACCCTTCATGGGCGAGTGCGACTCGCACTTGGCCGCTTTTTTAATAAAATCTATTCTTGTTAAAGATAAACACATTTTTGGAGATCTGTGCGAACATATCAAAGGTATATAGAAGCAATAATATTTTGATAACAATGGGTGAAGATTTTCATTATCAGGATGCTGCGATGTGGTTCAAGAACTTAGACAAACTTATTGAGTGAGTCTGTTTCTTTACTTATCTTGGGTAGGTCTGCATCTTGGCTTATCGTAGTTATTGTAGGAATAATGTTAAGAGCGCTCATCCCGTCATAGATCCCATACAAACGCTCGTACGTGATTACAGCGTTGTAACAAATTTTTCTCCAAATATTTTTAAAACACAGGTATCTTGTGGTTAATATCTAGGTTCCTATGTAATGAAAAAACAAGTTTTTTGAGAAACAAATTCAGTAAACACGTCCGAAAATCAGCTTTTTTGCACAATTTTTGTTTGAACTTTTGTTCATAATGCACTCATACATTGAAAAAGTAAAAAAACAGCTTCATAGAAACCTTGCACATGTAATAGAGATTCTAAATTTTTCTCAAAAACTAGTAGGTAAGGCTATTTTTTTCAATAACACCTATTTCTTGGAACAAGTTTTGTGAAATCTCTGCGCGCCATTTTTCATGCTATATTATCGCGTTCTCACTCACTTGTGTCTTCGAACACTGCGTTGGATGAAACAAATTTTTTTGAAGTAAAACTTCTTTACGAACACGTGAATACGTGACGAAAGCGTTAGGAAAAGTGTGATCGGGTGAGGCGAACGGAAGTAGATAGGGAGATAAGTTAGTGAAGATAGAAAGAGTTACGTTTCGTATTACCGTAGGGGCAAGAGAGAGACGTGCGAGCACACATTTTCTTTCTCTCTTTCTCTCATAGCCAGTTGCAAACGGATACATACATACATATAGATGGTGCTAAAGAAGTTTTACTTCAGTCGTGTGGTCTAAAGCACACTCGTTGTATTTCGGCCGATGGGGAAGGGCGCTCTTAAGACATGTTTTGCATAATTATCTTTACAAAATTACATAGTGGTCGATGTTGCATGATTGAATGCTATGCACGAATGCATGTAGTATTAGTAATGCTTACTGTGCGTACTAGATTTTGCCCACGATTTTGAGTGCGTGAATCTTCTTCATCATCATCAGCCGGAAGACGTCCACTGTTGAACAAAGACCTCCCCAATAAAACGCCACAAGTCCTGCATCCACCGCTTCCCCGCGAGCTTGTCGATATCGTCGGTCCATCTGGTGGGAGGCCTACCAACGCTGCGTCTTCCAGTTCGTGGTCGCCACTCGAGTACCATTTTTCCCCATCGGTTATCGGTTCTTCGAGCGATGTGGCCTGCCCATTGCCACTTCAACTTGCAAATTCTGAGAGCTATGTCGGTGACTTTAGTTTCCTCGTTCCGGATTTTATCGCGCAAAAAAACTCTGAGCATAGCTCTCTCCATGGCTCGCTGCGTGACGTTTCTATAGTCAAAAGTCGACACTGTCAACACACACCTGTCAATTTTCTTATACCGACCCAATTTTTGACGTAACAACGTCTTATAATTCGATAGAGCCGGCTGCACGCACGAAAAAACATGACGTATGCGGCGGTACGGCGTTACCTCGCTCTGAGGCGTTCCATGTAAGGCTTGAAGTGCAAGCGAGAGCGCGGAATGAGCGACAAAGAAGCACAATCGGCATGATTCTTTTTGATAGTAAACGTTAGCCTATCGACCTCAGGGACAATACGTAGCTTACTATTTAAGAAAATAAATATTTAAAATTGGACCACTGGCCCAATTCTAAATATTTTCCCGAAGATTAGGGTGTTCAAAGAAAAAGTACAAATTATCTCATAAAAGTATTATGTATATGTGGGTTATATGTGTATGCATCCACAATGCGAGAGAAAAATCTCCTTTGCATAACGTTATTTAAAAAAAATAACTAGTTCGGGTAACGTTCTTTTAAAAAATATCTAGTTACGGTAACATTCTTTTTAAAAAAACCTTTAAAGAAAAGACAGCCGCCTTCAAGAACTGTTACAACAATTGTTTTTTTGCAGAAGTTCTGTCTTGGAAAGGGGTTCGAATCTTTTTGTATGGAAGCTGGCATATCGGCCCAGCGCCATTTTGTTTTTTTTTTAAATCACGGCGCACGGTGGTAGTGGTATGTATGGATAGAGGACTCATAGACGATAAAAAAATGCCAAGTTACATGGTACCCCAAAGTGTCACGTTACCGAGATTTTTGAAGGTAAAGATCGACAACGACAATCATTCAAAATAGATTTATTACGTGTCTATAGGCGTCAGATTGTATCCAAATAATCGTTTCCAGGTTGGTTATTATTATTACTGTTTATTGAAAGAGAGTTGGTACTTACATACCACTAGGAGCACGTGCAAACTATTTCTACTAGTTGTATGATGTACTCTCTTCTCTCCTTCTCTTCTTCTTTGTTCTTGTTCTTTGTATTGATTTATGGTATCATTTATCTTTAACTTTATCAGTAAAGAGGCCAGCACTTTAATCTACACCAATCTGTCAAAGGAATTGGTGTCATAATTCACCCAAAAATCTAAGTGTGCGATACGATTAAACTGTGCACAAGAATTCCCTAGAATTATCTGAATAAACGTACCCAAGTTGCAACGTCCTAATCCGTGGGATATCGAAGCTATGGACTGTCAAAGTATGCAAAGAATTCATTTAGTCAAGTAGTTTATTTGTAATATTATTTTTATTAAGTATACCCATGTCGATATTATTCTTAAGGCCGATTTTTCAATGCTCAGATAAACACTTAGATAGTATTTATTAGACAGATAACAATTTGCATTTTTCAATCGTCAGGTAGGCTCTATCTGGGCAATAACGGACCTAACTAACCCTACCCTAACGCTCCCACAACATCACAGTGAAGTTGGCAACTAAAATCCACAGATAACTATTCGCTTGCTATCTGACCATTGTAAAATGCAACATTTTATTTGTCGTTTTAACAGTCAGTTAAGTTTATTCTCTAGTTAGTTATTTATTCAGTTATTTGATGATTGAACAATCGGTCCTTAGTGTAATAACGTTAACAGCATCTATGGCGTCGACTTATAACTGAACTGAATGGCTAAAATCAAAGACATACGATGAAACGGAAAAACTAATTGAAACATAACATCACATACTCACACCACTACACACACCCCCACACACAGACACACTTCCACATCTCACACACCTTACTACACAGACACATACACAGTCACCACAAACACTTAACCACGAATACATAATTTATATTATAATATTACTTATTTATTTCAGTACATAGTTTATGTTTCATTATAAACTTTTCCTTAGTTTAAGGCGACGATATACGACTTTTACAGATTTTAAACTGACAATCACGTCAAAATGTGCAGTGTAAATGATTTGAAAAAAATATATGTTAAACTAGAACATTCTCTTAATCATATTGAAAGTGAATATTTTTGATTAAGTTCATATTAAATAGTTTAATTAATTAGTGAAGTTGTGTCTGACGCGGACAAAACATTGACAATCACACAAAATCTACCTGGTATAATTAAACGAAACTTACACCATCTTACAGACAATTTTATTATCTATCTTTTAGTATACGCCTTTTTTTAATTTTGAAAGAATACTACTTTTATTTAATTTTTTCGACTAAATTTTGAAAGTTTTGGACGCAGACTGCGTCCGTTCTGCATCAGTTTTGCGTCCAAAACTCTCAAAGTTTAGTCGAAAAAATTAAATAAAAGTAGTATTCTTTCAAAATTTAAAAAAAGGCGTATACTAAAAGATAGATAGTAAAATTGTCTGTAAGATAGTGTAAGTTTCAGATAGTTATACCTGGTAGATTTTGTATGATTGTCAATGTTTTGTCCGCGTCAGACACAACTTCACGTATTAATTAAACTATATAATATGAATATAATTAAAAATATTCACTTACTAAGTGATTAAGAGATTGTTCTAGTTTAACATATATTTTTTTCAAATCATTTACACGGCACATTATGACGTGATTGTCAGTTTAAAATCTGTAAAAGTCGTTTAATAGCCCCTTAAGTAATAATTAGTTATAACCTGGAACTGGTTTTACTTTTGTATCTGGAGGTGGGCGTTGATAGTTGTGACACAGTTTCTAACTACTGCAGCTATCATCGTTACATATAAACATTGTTATGTATATTTTTAAGTTCCAAATAAAGACTTATTTTTTGAAGTTATACTTCTTTAGGCGCGTTATGAAAAAATGATGAGAGTGAAATTTTACGATGCGCGCGCACAGCGTCACACAAAATACTCACGGGAGTAATTGTAAACAACGCCATCTCTGACGTACATGCTGAACTACTTACTGCCTTCGTTGCTATTTTGTGACTCGAAGAAGTATAACTTCTCACGCGCGTACATAAGTACACACTGAATTTTTTTTATTTATTATCCCGACTTTCGCGTCGCTCAGCGACAAAATTTTTACGAATTCCGTAGATTCATTTCCAATGTGCTCGATAGTCGTGTGAGACACGAAATCTGTGAATTTTTTTAAAGGGTAGTTGAATAATAGCTATCGGCTGGGCATTATACAGAGCGTCCCACGGATATGCCACATGGAGGGAAAGTACCTTGAATATTGTAGATGAAACATTTTACTGAAAGAAGACTTTATTTGCGATCGACTGCTGCGCAGCGTGTTGCGGGTTCGATTCCCGCCCAGGGTAAACATTTGTGTGATGAGCACTTGTGTTTGCCTTGTGTCTGGGTGTTGTTTATCTATATATGTATGTATTTAAAATTTAAAAAAAAAATGTATTTGTGTATGTATATCAGCTGTCTGACACCCATAGTACAGGGTCTCCCTAGTTTGGGGTCAGATGGCCGTGTGTGAAAATGTCCCCACATATTATTGTTATTATTCATAGATATTTAAATAATTACATGGTTGAACCGGGAATAGAATCTCGTTACACGAGAAAAATAATCACCTGTAGCTTTATCATACCGATCTAAGGGCTTCATCATAAGGATTATTTTTTGTAAAATAACATAGTGTCAGAAATAAAAGGGAGACAAGGAATTTTAACATTTTTAATGACTTTTTTTATTCTCTTGCTTTTTAAATATTTTATACTTATGAAATATATTTCTACACCAGTAATGGTAGTGTATGTGAAACCATATTTAATGTAAGATCTTAATGTACCATATACTGAGAAATAAATACGTTATTATTATTATTATTATTTTTTAGGTGTGTTGTTTGTTCTTCTCAGCTCGAGGCTGGTATTAGCTACATTTACGGGCCAAAGCCAAGAAAATGTAGCGTGTGGTGTGTAGATTGTGTGTTCATGATGGTGTATTAATTATATTATTATTATTATTAATACAAAATTAATCAATATTTATCAATTAATGTACTTACGGCAATTGTCAGCTTTTCATTTTTCTGAACAAAATTTCACATCAAATGTTAAAATTCATGGCCTTCCTTTTATTTCTGACACTATGTTATATAGCAAAAAATAATCCTTATGATCGGTATCATAAAGCTACAGGGTGATTATTTTTCTCGTGTAACGAGATTCTATTCCCGGTTCAACCATGTAATTATTTAAATATCTATGAATGCAGTTTAAATTGTTTTTTAAATTCAAATAGTCTTCTTTCAGTAAAATGTTCCATCTTCAATATTCAAGGTACTTTCCCTTCATGTGGCATATCCGTGGGACGCCCTGTATATTATTGGAGCCATGTAAACACAATTTCGCCGATAAAGAATCATGGCGAGATTTGTACAAAAAAAATTAAGATGTTTAGAGAAGTTGAAATTCCAATTCTTATGTTCTTGGGTACCTAAAGAGTATCTTCAGGCATTTGCAATATTTTTAAAACCCCGCAAAAAAAAGTTAATAGTTTAACGAAAAACTCATTATTTCAGAACGAAACGGCGACTGACAGTAACAGTGACACCGACAGCTGCCGTTTCGCAGTTCTTACATTGAAATTGCATCGTTTTATGAGAAAAAAGGATCACTAATAATGATTATTTTTTTCCACACACATGTCACATCACTTGTCAGCCAATTTTTTAGATCCGTTAACATCGCCACTTGCCATTGTCACTTTCTTTTTTTTTTATAAACACAAAATGGGCATCGAGATGAAACGAAAAAGTGTTATGTATTTTCATTTCGTAATATTTTAATTATGCGGGGGTTTAAAAATATGCTAAGTATATCAATCTACTCCTGGCAATGTATTCTTCACATTGGAAAATATTTGAAACCCTCTAAATTACTTTTTTTTTTTCATACAAATGAATGTATGAATCTCGCCATGATTATTTCTAAGTTAGGCGAGTGCGTAGCACATGGACTTTGTTTAAAACTATGTAGAGATCCATTTGAATCCGCCTTGAGCGCACCTGGTGATCAATGTTCGTTTCTTCTGTGTATGAGAAGAGGACTTTGTCCTGTAGTGAGACAAATAGGCAGGTAGTATTTTTTTACACTTTTTTTCAGATTGCAGTATTTTTAGACTATGTAAAGAATCAAGCAAGATATTATAGGACAAACAATGTTATTATAACTATGGGCGGAGATTTTACATATCAAGATGCGGCCATGTGGTATATTAATCTCGATAAACTTATACAGTGAGTATAATTATTTACATGGTTGGTGGACGATGGTATTTATAATAATAATATAATATAAATTGTGGGGGCATTTCATACATGGTCGTCAGGGGTGTGATTCTGTAAGACCTCATTCTAAACTTCGAATCTGAATCCGCTGTGAGTTTCTTGATTGGAATTCTAAAAACTCGGTTGATAATTCGAATTTACACTAGCGCCACCCTTGCGAGCGTGTCAGCGAGTTGAACTAAATTGACAGGGAGATTTTGACAGATAAACATTTGACAGATATGAGATGACGTAAGAAGTGGCATTCTGTAAGATAATTTCCCCGTCACTTCGACGCTCACTTCGCACTCGAACCCGTTTCAGAGTGTCAAATATAACAAGGTCATTTTAAACCTTATGCGAGTAGTACCTTGTGAGAGTGAATAGCGATGTGAGATGCGACTTGTTGTTTAAATTTTACAGAATCGACCTACTGACCCCAAACTAGGAAGACCCTGTATTTATATTTATACTTGTAACATTTAATAGACATGACCTAACTCAAATGTCAGCCGTGTGATGCCGGCCAGGAATAGCACCACCACATTTCTACCCGTGGGTGTCGTAGAAGGCGACAGAGGGATATTGACCGGAGGATGGGCAGCAGCGTCCTTCTGAGTACCATAACACCTACTGCGATCGCCAACAAGCATCGGCCAAACATGGCGATTACGGCTGAACCTCGAGGGAGACCTATGCCCAGCAGTGGGCGTATTAAGGTTGCCATGATGAACTCAAATGTAACAGCTTACTTTTTAGACCCATTAACTATATTAATTGTAACCCGTGGTGCTTGGTGACGAGGTTTCTCCCAGTTGTAAACGTCCCTTTGTGCCTATTGGCCTAGTTCTGTTCTGTCTCCTACTTGATTTGGAGGGAAGTGGAAAGTATGTTTTTCTTACTCCTCCGCTGTTCTTTTCTGATTAATTTCGTTTCGGGATCCAAGACAGTTGAACCGTTTATTTGAGACTCGTCGAGCTTTATTGTCTTCGGCGCCTTTCTGGTGGCTTGCAGGAGTTGCAGTGGTTTAGGAATACTGTGGCGGGCTTGTCTGGACAAGATCAAAACAAACTATGTAGTTCTGCTTTCAAAACACCACCTTACCTAGGCCTCAAGTCTGCTATTACAATAGTGTCAGAATGGTCTATCATTGATTTCATAATTGTTGATTTTGACCAGTTTGGTAATCTACTAATATAATGGCGTCATTATGACTTTCCAATTGTCAACCACTGACACGCCATTGAAAGAAATTATATAGAATGGTAATCTCGTACAAAATGACAACTGAATGACTGCTTAGGCGGTAATATGCAAAAATTTTGACAGTTCCTTTGATCAGTGACCTGCCATTAGAACGTCATTGTGCAGTCATTGCTTTTAATTCGACCGAACAATTGTCGACCATTATGAATTTAGCAGATTACGAACTTTTAGCGAAATGACAATGGGATCGTGTTGGAATGACGAAATTATAAAAATAGCAGACTTGGCCTCCTGGTTCTCGTATAATTTGATAATTACAACAAGCTGTATGGTCTTTAAAACAGACTTTGACCTGTAAGTTTGTTTCTGTTTCGTCAAAGTCAAAGCATTCATTTCAATTAAACCATTTACAGGCACTTTTGAATTGAGTAGATAACCTATAATACCAAGACGGAACTTCTCTAAACAAGCACTTGATTAAATTAAAACTCAATAAATTTTTAATTACTGTAAAGTTAGATTTTTAGCTGCTTTGAAATTAATAAATAGTTTGTCAATTGAAATTGAATTGAATCAATAAAAAGATTGACAAGTGACATCATAAGTATAAATTGTCATACAATATATGGAGGATATAACGTTTTGACAGGTCATAAAAAGTATGGCTCAATTGATAGGTTTGTCATCTCTATCATATTGTCAAGGAGTCGGTCAGTTAGTCAGAAAGTTGAAGCTAGTTGCTCGTTCCAAAACGTAGGTCTCTATGGAGAAGAACAAGCAAGAAACTCCACGGCCACTCTTTTAAATCAAGTTTTTATTATTAGGTATTGCATTATTCTTGTTGCTTCTATATGTGAAAACAACGTAGGTGAAGGGAAATATAAAACAGAATTACTAAACTGACTTCTCAGAGTAGTCTACAAGGAATCATCGACCAAATCTTGTTTAAAAATACGTGTTTAAGAGCGGCCAACCCACGTTAATATGGCGTTATAAAAAAATGTTCCTCCAGATATTTCGAACACACATATAGGTATATTGTGGTTTATATCTATTGTTTTTTTAATAAAAAGAATTCAATAAATAGGTCTGAAAAACAGTTTTATTGTACAAATTTTATCTGAACTTTGGCCGTTCATAATGTGCTCATACAATGAAAAAGTAAAAACATCATTATAGAACCTTGCACATGTAATGGAGATTCTAAATTACAATCATTTTTACCAAAAACTTATAGGTAAGACTTATAAAAACACGTATTTCCTGGAACAAGTTTTGTGTAATCTCCGCGCGCTAATTTTCGCGCTATTGCGTTCTCTTTTACACGTATGAACATTGCGGGACACACAAATCATGCTCGCGTTGGCGATAGACGCTCCGGAAAGAGCCTTTTTTTATTGTTTTTTATTACTATTTACAGAGTACATATACCGGTATTCTAATTGCATGCTTGGCTGCCTGACGCTTTTAATCCTGAACATTTGTTCTCTCGCTTTTTTTTGTTTGAAACAATTATTATTATGGTTATTTCTGTTGAACGAGCTAACCTGACATCTGTCATTAATTACTTAGTTCAATATACCAAATGTGTTACATTACTATTCATACGAAGGGTAGACGTAAAGAGCGTTATCTCTAGGGGGAAAGTTGAAAATGTGTCTAACTTTAAGCAGCACAGTACGGTCAACGTATCTTGGCGAGGCTGAAGTTAGCTGTATGGCTGCGCAATGGAACGTTTAGGAACGAAATTGTCTACTGCGCAGCTTATCGGCTTACTTCAGGACCGCCAAGATACGTCGACCGTATTGTAACAGTTCCAAAACCCGCCAAAATGGCGCTAGCGTAGGCACAGGGTATGGTATGAATGTAGCAGTTGTTAACGGACTGAAGTAGGGCTTCCAATCCCGTAGGCGCAGCCTGTATGAAAATATTTACATAAGGCAAATAAAACAATTAATTGGCTTGTTAAGAGCAGAAGTAATCCAAGTGACCTTTTTGTCAAAACAGAGTTAAGTCACTTTTTGCCCTCCGTGGGACTAAACTTAGTGCAGAAGTAATCCAAGTGGTATGAGCCATTTTCCCGAACAAAGCCCTTTAATTGACATTTCTGCATAGCCATTAAAAACATAATTTGTTAGTGGAGTTGTGATCCAAGTGAGTGTATGCTACTTGGATAACTTCAGCAATGATTTTGACTCAGTGGAGAAATAATCCATGTTCATTGTTCGCACCTGGATTACTAATATATTAAATACTATTAAAATCAATAAAAACGCGTTTTAATTAATATCTCAAAAGTCACAAAAGGTCACTTGGATTACTTCTGCTCTCAACTAGCCAATTAATGAAAATAACTCCAAACTACTGCGTATTTTAGAGGTTATATAGCCAGCAGCAAAAATACCCTTTCGGCTTCCACACTAGTCGGCGGTATTCCTTTTAAAGCTTCAAAAACTTGTCAATGTTTAGAGTTATTAAGAATATTTCACGCAGATGGACTATATTTGTTTTGGTTTACTTTGAAACTGATAGACAAATGACACTCGCTCGCTTCGCACACCACTCGTGTGCATGCTTTTCCAGTCGCGCGGATCCCGCGTCCGTTATCCCGCAAGACGCGGGATTGGAAAATGATGCGGGATCCCGCAGTACCGAGATTTCGGTATTCTGGGATTGGAAGCCCTAGATTGAAGTATTATAGGTATGTCACGTTAGAAATAGTTTACCAGGTCGCGATTTTAGCGCCACCTAGTGTCACATTTTAACTAACACCTTCATACACTGAGTTCGTGCTCCTTATTCTACCCTTCATAACTATTCAACAGAACTAGATGCTTGTGTGTGCATGTATTGTACAGTCAACAGCAAAAGTTTTGACGACACGGTTGGCGCAGTGGCTGAGCAATCGACTGCTGCGCAGTGTGTTGCGGGTTCGATTCCCTCCCAAGGTAAATATTTGTGTGATGAGCACTTGTGTTTGCCTTGTGTCTGGGTGTTGTTTATCTATATGTGTATGTATTTACAAAAAATGAAAAAGTTTTTGTGTATGTATATCAGCTGTCTGACACCCATAGTACAGGGTCTCCCTAGTTTGGTGTCAGGTGGCCGTGTGTGAAAATGTCCCCACATATTATTATTATTAAAGTAGATGATCAAAATCAGAAATTCAATACTAATTTACTAACACTAATTTATATAGTTTATTACTAGTGTATTTATTAAAAGTATTTGATTGTCACACACATTCTTTTGAACCACTTCGACGCCACACAGTTCTGATGTGAACTCCGTTCATTAGTATTGAATTTGTGATTTTGATCATCTACTTTGCTGTTGACTGTACGACAATTGTGGATTTTCTTTTGATTTTTATTGTTCTTGTGTTAATTTAACCTCAAAATTTCAGATATACAAACTTGAAAGCGGCTAAAGATAACTTAAATGTGACATTATTTTATTCTACACCTGATTGTTATCTAAAATCCATCAAAGATGCCAAGTAAGTACTTGTATTTCTTTTAGAAATAACGTTTTTTTTTCAGTGTAGTCCGATTTCGATGATTCTTTTTTTAACCTATCTCAAAGTTGGTCCCCTTTAAATTTCATGAAAATATTCCACCCAAAATGAAGGGATGACTTAATTTTTTTGGTGTCGTCGTTTCGTAATAAGTTTGTAGGTATGATAAGAAGCAGGAATAAAAAGCGAAATAAAAGACGTTTTTACAAAAAAAAAAACAACCGCCATCAAAAAGTAAAATTTTAAAAATAACTTTAAATTCGCAAGTCGGTGGCAACACAAAACAATAAACAAAACCAAAGCCGCCTTGCCAGTTGCCACTTGCGAGTTTCAAGTTATTTTAACTTTTTGAAGGCGATTGTCTTTTTGAAGTAAAGACTTATTTAGGCGCGTTCTTACTGAACGAAACTGAAACGTCACGCTCGGTAACGCTGAATCTGAATGAATGATTTGTATCAAACGGCTCGCATCGCATCGGATCGGAAAGGATATGACGGGATGCGATGACAGTCGATCGCGTTCGGCAGTATGTCGACGATCGGCTCCGTGCGGTCGTTTGCGAACGTATCCGATTCTGCGCCTAGTCAAATAGGTTCATTCCTACCGTGTTGACAGCCGAAAGGATAATAATAATATGTGGGAACATTTCACACACGGTCATCTGACCCCAAACTAGGGAGACCCTGTGCTATGGGAAGGATAGGATAGGATACGATAGGATCCTATCGCTTACGACGACAGGCGACGAAGCCGATCGCACGTCGCAGCATACTGTCGGCTACGATCGCGTGTCGCGGAAAACGCCCACGGTCACGCTGCTGTGCGTGGCTTAGGAATATAGACTTTAAATACTGTGTTTAAAATCAGAAATGAGGATATCCGCAAGAGAACCAAGGTTACCGACGTAGCCCGAAGAATTGCCAAACTTAAGTGGCTGTGGGCAGGGCACATTGCTCGCAGAACAGATGGCCGATTGGGTCGAAAAGTTCTAGAGTGGCGAACGGGAACCGGAAGACGTTGCGTTGGAAGGCCTCCCACTAGGTGGACCGATGACCTGGTAAAGGTTGCGGGGATCAGCTGGATACGAGTCGCACGGGACCGGTCAATGTGGCGACACTTGGGGGAGGCCTATGTCCAGCAGTGGACGTCTTTCGGCTGAAATGATGATGAATGACTGTGTTTACAATTTAATGTCGTTTAAAGATTGTAAAGTTTCTTCCGATCCGATGCGATGCGATGCGATGCGAGCCGATTGGTAGAAATTATCCTTTACTCGGCTCCACTCGACGTCAAGCTCCGAGTGACGTATTGAATCGCGTTGCCACGCCAGACGGCCAAGTTGACCCATATTGCACTATGACAGAGCTATTCCTGACTTGTTCATTTCACCATTTCACTAAAATAGTTTAGGGTTTTCATCAAATTACTAACTTTCTTCACGGAAATTACCCTACAGAGTTGTTATTGTAAAATCCCGTAATTCCTGAATCCTTTTTCTTGCTAAATACGACTTCAGTCGTATTTTTATTTGTAGGTACAGTAGGGCCTCGATAATTCGTACCCAAGCTAGTCCGAACGCCTGTATAATCCGACCCCCTGCCCCCGCGCATCTGCCGTTTCTTCCGTCATAGTACTTTATTAGAATTCTTCAAAAAAGTATACTTACTAGCTTCTGCCCGCGGCTTCGCCCGCGTGAAAGCACGATTATCCCAAGGGAACACATTACCGGGATAAAAAGTATCCTATGTGTTAATCCAGAAAATGGTCTACCTATGTGCCAATTTTCATGCAAATCTGTTCAACGGTTTACGCGTGATTGAGTAACAAACATCCAAACATCTTCACAAACTTTCACATTTATAATATTAGTAGGATGTAGGTAGGTACATATGCATCATCCAATATCAATTTTGAGTGATTAAAACATAGTTTCGATAATAAACAGTATTGTTTTATTGCTAATATACCTTTTAAAATTTTTATATACTACTAGCTGACCAGACAGACGTTGTCCTGTCCCGATCTAACCTGGGGGATGAAAAAGGGGTGAAAAAAGGGGATGAAAAATAGATGTTGGCCTATTCTCAGACCTACCCAATATGCACAAAAAATTTCATCAGAATCGGTCAAGCCGTTTCGGAGGAGTACGGGAACGAAAACTGTGACACGAGAATTTTATATATTAGAAGATGATCCGAACGCTGCGTACATCCGAACAGGGTATCAATTTTAGGCGTTCTAGGTAAAAATTCTTAATTTTTACACACTCTGTTTTCAGCCCGACTCTGCCTACTAAAGAGGATGATTTCTTCCCTTACGCGAGTGATCCAACTGCTTTCTGGACTGGCTACTTCACTTCAAGGCCTACTACGAAGTATTTCGAGAGAGAAGGGAATAATTATTTACAGGTACGTAAAATTATAAAATTGGGGGGCTCGTGGCAAAATAAAAGCCATACGAATAGATCGGTTAAGGTTAAGCTACGCTTGCCGCGGTCGCTATATGGATGGGTGACCATTCATTGCATACCGAGACCACTCCGTATCTTGGAAAGCACGTAAAAACCGTTGGTCTCGGCTGACATTCGTAGATCTTTGACAGTCGTTATAGGTAGTCAGAAGGCAGAAATTCTGACAACCAGTCTTACCAAGGGGTATCGTGTTACCCAGTTACTGGGTTGTGGAGGTCCGATAGGCAGTCGCTCCATGTAAAACACTGGTATTCAGCTGCATTAATTCCAGACTGGATTGGACCCCTACATACTTAGTTGGAAAAGACGCTTTTACGGCAGATGATGCCGTAAAATATTTATTACATTTTTAATTTAAACTTTTTAAATTCCGAAAGGACATGCTACGCACAATGTACAGTCAGCAAAGCAGATAGGTATGCAGGATCGTCAGGTATAGTTAAAGTTTACTTAGAAACCGATACAAGTTTTTGAATAAAATAAAATAAATTCAATAGAGAATAAACATTTCAATGATTTCATTAAATTTTATTCGCACCTGCATACCAATCTCTTTTGCTGACTGTACACAAATACTTTTAATTAAAAATAACAATTTATAGAATTTAGCTAAAATTACGACGATTGTGTCAGAAATTCCTTTCATCATAATGGAAAAATGCTTATTATCGTCGGGTTGACTTTTCCTATCTTTATCGTACATATCTTAAAACCTTTTCCCTAAAACCAGCTTTCTATTTAAACAAAAACTAAAAAAAAAACTAAAACTTATGAAAACGAATTAGTTGTAGGTTTATTTTGGCAGTTCCTGGGTCCGACTCAGACTAAAATGAGTTAAAGTCAAAGTCAAAGCAAATTTCAATTAAACCATTAACAGGCACTTTTGAATTGTCAAGGAGTCGGTCAGTTAGTCAGAGAGTTGAAGCTTGTTGCTCGTTCCAAAACATAGGTAGGTCTCTATGGAGAAGAACGAGCAAGAAACTATAAGGACACTGTTTTAAATTAAGTTTTTACAATTTTGTAAAAACTTGATTTTAACTGGTTAGTTTTTTTTTTACTGGTTCACTTTTATTTCAATAACACAACAGATTAAGCAGGGCCCCAAGTAGTACAAGTCCAGGGTCCTCCACAAACTCACGGTCCGCCTCTGAGCCCACCAGACACAACAACCATCTGGTTGGAGGCTCTTCCCTTTTTAAAGGAGGATGAGGAACTTTTCACCAATTTCCTCGTGCCAGTAAATTCCTTAAAGTAACCAATATAAATAAATAAAGCTCGCGAATTCTTTCATAAAAAGTTGACAGACTCGTCCCACACTTAATAGCGCCCATCCCGTCATATTTCCCATACAAACGCTCGTACGCGATTACGGCGTTATAACAAATTATTATCTAAATATTTTTAACACACAGGTATCTCGTGGTTTAAATTTAGGTTTGTATGAAGCCATAAATAAACATTTTTGAGAAATACATTCAGTAAACACGTCCGAAAATCAGTTTTTTTTGCACAATTTTATTTGAAATTTGGCCGTTAATAATGCACTCATACATTAAAAATGTAAATAAGCAGCTTCATAAAAACCTTGCACTTGTAATGGAGATTCTAAATTACAAATAATTACATCACATCAATTACAAACTTGTAAGGCTTTTTCAAAAACACGTATGTCCTGGAACAAGTTTTATGAAATTTCCGCGCGCCAATTTTCCTGTGATGTTATCGCGTTCTCACTCACTCGTTTGTTCTCGAGCCTTGCGTTGGTTGAATCAAAAAAAATTCAATCACGCTCACGTTGAAGTTCGTTCGATGGGGATGGGCGCTCTTAATTTGTTGTATTTCTCTTATCTATGTATTTTTAGCTCTCTACTCTTTATATTTTGGTAGTATGTATGTATATAAGTATTTAATATTTTATTATTGTAAATAAGTTTCGTTACGCCTTTCATGTTTTGTCTCAGCATCACCCTAAGGTGCAAGATGCCTAAGGCATTAAGTCTGCCTTTGTACAGTGTTTATGTAGGTACATAAAGTTTAATAAATAAATAAATACATTTTCAACTTAATATCAAAAGAATAAGGTTCATATCAATTGGGAAAATTTGACAGTATGGCATAGCTTGATGTAATGGTGTCTGTACTTGTGCATATGTGTCCGCTTGTGGGATCGTAGCTCCTAAACGGCTGAAACGATTTTTAATTCGTTTTTGTTGTTTGAAAGGTTATATGATTGAGAGTGTTTAAGCTATGTGATGGTTGTATTAAGGTTTACTATTGCTTGTTCGGGATTCGGATAAATTAAATACCTGTTGTTTTAACCCAAGTATATTGGCGACTAAATTAATAGGTACTATAATAATAAATGCTATTAAAGATGACAATGGGTAGCTAGATATGTTGTTGTGTGACTTTCGTACCTACAAACAATGACGTATTATAAATAGACGCGTCATACACGAACATTAGTGCACTTTAAAACGGCGCAAACTTTTATATCTACATACCAGTAGGCACATACAATTATACAGTGCGAAGAAAAGGACAGAAGCATACAGCGTACATCTGTTAGAACAAGATAAACATACATATTTTGTTACGTCAGTTATGTGTGAATTACGAGCGATACTGACGTGTAGTCGCGACACGGGGTGGTACGTGACTAAATGAAACCCCGGCAATTGCCTTGCTTTAATATTGCCATTATTGAGCGTGGGTAACGCATCTAAGTGTATAATAATAATAATATAATAATAATAATAATATAATATGTGGGGACATTTTCACACACGGCCATCTGACCCCAAACTAGGGAGACCCTGTACTATGGGTGTCAGGCAGCTGATAAACATACACAAATACATTTTTTTTTTGTAAATACATACATATATAGATAAACAACACCCAGACACAAGGCAAACACAAGTGCTCATCACACAAATGTTTACCCTGGGCGGGAATCGAACCCGCAACACGCTGCGCAGCAGTCGATCGCTCAGCCACTGCGCCAACCGTGTCGTCAAATATATCAAATATCAATGTAATATATCATTGCCTACAAATTCAATTATAATGTACCTAACATTATGATTCAAGAATATCTATCTGTTCATCCGCTTGAAGACCATCAGCTCTGTTCTAGTTGATTAAACTGATGTGAGAATCTTCAACAGTCTGATCGAGATTTGTACAAGCCGGTGGTTTTTTAAATTGTATCTGTATTTGTTTTCAGGTAGTGAAGCAGCTGCAAGTTTTAGCTGATCTAGAGAAACACAATCAATTCGTGTTAGATGAACTGAAAAGCGCTATGGGTAAGAAAAAGTATAGTATTTTTTCAAACATGTTTTTAAACACACTCGTATGTTTATTTATATTATTGCTTCTTAATTTCGTTGGTTCATTTTGCACGAGCAAGATATCCACGGTTTTCTTTTTAACCCCCGACGAAAAAGAGGGGTGTTATAAGTTTGACGTGTCTGTGTGTCTGTGTGTCTGTCTGTGGCACTGTAGCTCTTTAACGGGTGAACCAATTTGAATGCGGTTTTTTTTATTTGAAAGTAGATTCTCTAGCGATGGTTCTTAGACATGTTTCATCAAAGTCGGTTCAGCAGTTTTAAAGTTATCAGCTCTTTTGTTTGCTGCGGTAGGGATCTTAGACGCATACCGGATGTTTACTTTGCTTTCAAACATATTATTATAGGTGACCACACTGACCACCCATTGAAATACCCATGTTTGCTATAAAACTATGCAAGATTATATACAAAACCAAACTAAATTACATTTAAAAAATTTAAAATAAAAATTAAATTAAAAATTTAAAAAAACCCCCAACGCAAAACATAAAAGCGATTATGTAAAAAGTAAAAAATAATACTTTTGTTGAGCCATCAAATGTTTGTTCGTTGAAATGGCGCTATAATGTCGCGGCGGGGTACCGCTAAGTTTAAAGCAATAACTAAATAGCTAAAATAGCGAACTGATGGTAACTAGATTTGCAACAAGATTAACAACTAGATTAGCAACAAAATTTGATAATATCGAAGCAAATTGGTCGGAAATGCTGGTAAATTAATATACAGTGAATGAAATTAAGGGACTGACTTACTTAAGCGGTACCCCGCCGCGACATTATAGCGCCATTTCAACGAACAAACATTTGATGGCTCAACAAAAGTATTATTTTTTACTTTTTACATAATCGCTTTTATGTTTTGCGTTGGGGGTTTTTTTAAATTTTTAATTTATTTCAGTCAAGTTTATCCTGGTTACATTATTTTGTGTGTTTTTTAACCGACTTAAAAAAAAATGAGGTTCTCAGATCGATCCGTATGTTTGTATGTATGTATGTTTGGCCGCGATTATTTCCCGTTTGGCTGAACCGATTTTGATGCGGTTTTCAGAAAAGTGTTTGTTACATTCTGGAGAAGGTTTTAGTATACAACAAACAGAAATTTAATCAGCGTTTTTTGAAAAAACCAACAAAAACCGAGAAGACGTTTTCGTTTCTTCTATCTTTCCATCTTTGTAGGACTTTCAATCTCTGTTTTAACTGTGTTGCCGTTCCTTAATGGATTTGTGTGATAAGGAGGCACTAAAAAGTGGAAAATAAAAACTTTTTTGAAAAAAGAGAACCGCCTTCAAAAAAAAACTAAAAAGTGATAAATAACTTTAGCACAGTACACACATGACTTTAGTTTCGGAAGTCGGTGGCAATACAAAACAACAAACAGAACAAAGCCACCGACTTCCGAAACTAAAGTCATGTGTGTTCTGTGCTAAAGTTATTTATCACTTTTTAGTTTTTTCAGAAGGCGACTCCCTTTTATCAAAAAAGTTTTTATGCCTGTTATTTCCTTGCTTCCAGGAGTGATGCAGCATCATGATGCCATCACGGGCACTGAGAAACAACACGTTACATATGATTATGTGCGGTTGTTGAACCAAGCTTTAGACGACGCTCTAATAATAGCTAAACAAGCTTTCAAGTAAGTTTTCAACCGACTTCAAAAAAAGCAGGAGGTTCTCTATTACACGCAAATATATTATTTTTAGGGTTCCGTAGCCAAATGGCAAAAAACGGACCCCTTATGGATTCATCATGTCTGTCTGTCTGTCCGTCCGTACGTCACAGCCACTTTTTTTTTACGAAACTATAAGAACTATACTGTTGAAACTTGGTAAGTAGATGTATTCTGTGAACCGCATTAAGATTTTCACAGGGTTCCCCATACTTAGGACTGAAAATCAACATTTTTTTTTTCATCAAACCCATAAGTGTCCATCTATGGATAGGTCTTCAAAAATGATATTGAGGTTTCTAATACCATTTTTTTCTAAACTGAATAGTTGGCATGAGAGACACTTCCAAAGTAGTAAAATGTGTGTCCCCCCCCTTGTAACTTCTAAAATAAGAGAATGATAAAATTAAAAAAATATATGATGTACATTACCATGTAAACTTCCACCGAAAATTGGTTTGAACGAGATCTAGTAAGTAGTTTTTTTTTATACGTCATTAATCGTAAACCGTAATTTAAAAAAAATACACTATTATTAAAACATCGATCAAAGTTACAACGAACTACAAGAACTTTTATGTTATGTTACTTGCTGCTACGGAACCCTTCATGGGCGAGTCCGACTCGCACTTGGCCGCTTTTTTAACTGATAGTGTACCTCAAAGTTGGTTCCCATATAAATTTCATGAAAATATTCCACCTCAAAGGGTAGAAAGTTAAGAGATGACTGAATTTCTTTGGTGTCACCGTTTCGTAATTTATTTGTATAATTAGAAGTAGACACCAATAAGCGAAAAAGAAACTTTTATACAAAAAAGACAACGTCCTTCAAAAAGTAAAAATAACTTTAAATTCGCAAGTCGAGGGCAATACAAAACAACAAACAATACCTAAGCTGCAGTCTTGCGAATTTGAAGTTATTTTTTACTTTTTGAAGGCGGTTGTCTTTTTTCCCCTCAGGTTTCAAAGTCAAAGTCAAAGTCAAATCATTTATTTCAATTAGACCATTATAAGGCACTTTTGAACGTCAAATGAGAAAAAAAAATCGATTCTAGGTGCCCATTCCAAAAGGTAGTTTTGTATGGAGAAGAATGGGCAAGAAACTCCATACTTACTCTTTTAAAAACGATGTTAACAATATTTGCATTTACAGGAATTATATAATCATACGTGAATACGATGTACCTTGCATAAAAACACTAGGCATTTGAAAGTGTGTACAAAGTATCACAGATTAAGGAATGACAGACTAAGTTATATGTACATAGATACACAGTGTTCACATATTATTATTACAAATGTTGAAACAGTAGACGACCACTCCTTATATTTTAACAAACAATGAATCAGTATGTGAGCCTGAGCAGTGTATAAAAAGAGTCAAATATATAAATATGTACATATTTATACTAAGTATGAAATTAGGTATTTTAACTTAGCAATCGGCTCGATTTTGTCTAGACTGTCGATCGTCCTATGGAGCTAGGCCAGCATGTTTCCAAGCATTCTTATCTTGAATATAGTCCTCTAGATTATAATAAGCTTTTTTACAGAGTGTACTTTTAATATATGATTTAAATTTTGTTTCACTTAGTTGTAATATATCACTAGGAATTTTGTTGTAGCACTTAACACAGTACCCCATAAAAGATGTATGGACTTTAGACAATCTAAAATATGGTTGAGCTATTTTGTCCTTGTTTCTAGTATTAAAGTCATGTCTATCACTTACTTTATTAAACATATGTAAGTTTTTTCTTACATACATAATATTTTCATAAATAAATTGGCAAGGCACTGTCATTATATTAATATTTTTAAATAGTTCCCTAAGAGATTCGCGGCGACGTAGATTATAAATGGCTCTGACAGCTCTTTTTTGTAAAATAAAAACGGATTCAATGTCAGCAGCCCGACCCCATAGTAAAATACCATACGACATAATGCTGTGAAAGTAGCCAAAATAGACCAAACGCGCAGTTTCTACATCTGTTAACTGTCTTATCTTTCTAACAGCATAAGCCGCGGAGCTTAGTCGCCCCGCAATAGATGTTATATGAGGTCCCCATTGTAATTTCTCGTCTAGCGTGATTCCTAGGAAAACCGTTTGACTAGTAAATTCCAGTTTCTCTCCATTAAGTATGATGTCACATTTACTATTCCTAACATTTGGTAAAATGAATTGAATACATTTGGTTTTTTTTTCATTAAGTACCAAATTGTTTACCGTAAACCAATTTTGAACCTGAAGAATAGCGTTATTTACGTCGTCTAGATTTTGTGACCGTCTGTTTATTTTAAAAATCAATGATGTGTCATCGGCAAATAACACCATTTTTGGTTGATTTTGAAACAATTGGGGTAAATCATTTATATAAACTAAGAATAGAAATGGACCCAATATTGAACCTTGAGGAACGCCCATAGTCGTTTCAGACCCCAATGAGTTCACGCCGTTAACCTGTACTTTTACCCGTCTGTCCCTCAGGTATGACCTTAGTAAATCAAGAGATGTTTTACTAACCCCGTAGTGCTCCAGTTTCAGCAAAAGTGTCTCATGGTCAACGCAATCGAACGCCTTTGAGAGGTCGCAAAAGATTCCAATGGCATCTTGTGATTCCTCCCAGGCGCTAAAAATGTTCTTTATCAGGGTGACACCGGCGTCAGTTGTACAACGCCCTTTGGTGAAACCATACTGTTGTTCATGAAAGATGGAATTTTTATTAAAGTGACGCAACATTTGATTGAGCATTAACTTTTCAAACACCTTGCTGAGAACTGGCAGAATCGACACAGGCCTATAATTGTTGGGGTCTTTACTATCACCGGATTTGAACAACGGTACTACTTTACTGTGTTTCATCAGATCCGGAAAGACTCCTTGGTCTACACTGGTGTTTAATATAAGAGCTAAATAGGGCGCAATGGTTTCGATAATAGATCTACAGACTTTTACAGACATTCCCCAGAGATCTTCTGTTGATTTAATTTTAAGATCTTTAAAGGCTCTTATAACAGCCTGGCGGTTTGTATGTTCAAACCTAAACTCCGAACGGCATGCCTTAACATTCTTCCTAAGTAAGGCAGCAGAGAGCGCGGGAGAGGAATTTAAAGCTTCAGTAGTTTTAATGGGAATATTTCCAAAAAATGTTTCAAATTCCTGAGCTACTTCTATATCTGAATTAATGGGGCCATGTGCAGTCTCTAAATTAAATTCAGTATTACGCTGTTTTTTCCTACCTGTTTCATTATTTATTATTTGCCAAGTAGTTTTTATTTTGTCATCAGCTAATTTTATTTTATTTCTAATATAAAGGGATTTGGCTATTTTGCAGACACTTTTAAAAAGTTTTGAATATTTCGCAACATACTGATGAAAGCTTGTATTCATTACATGTTGCTTTAGACCATAAAGTTCAAATAGTTTTTCCCTGCTTTTACGAATACCTGGAGTCGCCCAATCGCTAAATAAGAACTTTGTGCAAATACTTTTAGTCTTTAGTGGAAATGTGTCATTAAATTGCGTGTTTATTAGTGAAAAAAACTCAGCGTAGAACTCATTTGGGTCATCTATATTATTAAAGCACTGAACACTTAGTTTACTTTCCAATGAACTATTAAATTTATCTAAGTTTTTACATGTAATTGGCCTAAACCTTATTTGAATTTTTTGTAAAGGAATGTAGGCGCAAAACGTTATTGTCTGTCCACTATGATCAGATGGCAGCTTATTTATAATTTCTTTATGTAAATAATCACAATTACAAAATATATTATCAATACAAGTGGCACAAGAAGCTGTCACTCTGGTTGGTTCCATAAAAACATTTGACAAATTAAATGACCTAAAAAGACTCAAAAATCTGATACTACTGGAGTTGTTTTCTAACAAATTAATATTAAAGTCACCACATATGATGATTGATTTACTACTAGTACTAATTTTTTTCAACACATCTTCCATTACAGAATCAAATGTAGATAAATTCTGGTAACTGGGGGGTCTGTATACACATACTATAATATGCTTATCCAGCTCAACACAGGACAATTCAACAGTATGTTCTACTGATAATCCAACGATGTCTTTTCGTTCTTTACACTTAATAGAATTTTTAATTAATATTAATGACCCACCATGTATCATATGTTTTCGGCTAAAATGGCTAATTACACTATAATTTTCATAATTAATAGACATCACTTGATTATCTTTTAGCCAATGTTCTGTTAAACAAATAATATCATATTTGGTTATTTCTAAGAACATTTCTATTTCAAGTAATTTGGAAAAGCAACCTTGAATATTTTGATTAAATAATTTTAAAGTATGTTGCTTTCCTTTATTTGTTAGGTTGCCAGAAGTTACCTTTTTATTATTCAATAATAATAAATGATTATTTGAAGGTGTAACTTCTGTTGTCTCACAACTTAGTTTAAAGTGTTATCCGGAGTGACCTCCACAACTACATTTGAAGAGTTTATAGTCCCTGTTTGTGATCCAGCAGGAAGAGAATACCCTATCTGACTGGTTGTGGCATCTAAGGATGTTGGCATTGTAGGTGGACCCTCCTTCGTACTATTTGAAGATTCACAAAAATTTATCCCTATGTTGTTAGTGCAACTAGACAACATAAGTTTGTCACTTAACCTACAGTTTGTTATATTAGCTATAACATTGTTAATATTATATGCTATCAACATAGCAATTACATGTCTACATTCTCCAGACAGAGATAAAGTTCTCTGAGTTAACTTAAAACCACTAATAAAGTTATTAGTGTCAAAATATAATAATTTGTCACTATGACAACATGTCAACATATGAATAGTACTATTCAATATATAAATGTGATTGTTTTCTGCTTCTGATAAAGTATCAGAGTAAGGAAAGGCACACAGCATGAGCTTTCCTATGTTTAACTTTAATAAGGTGTTCACACCATCCACTATGTCTTTTTTAGTAATACCAGTACTATTACCTAAAGTAGAACCATTGTACAGTAATGGTCTATGTTTGTATTTACAATTCTCTTAATTATTTGTTTAAAACTAATATTATGGTAACTATGATTCGTAAAGCTATGACTAAGGTAATTGTGTAGTATTTTCCCAAAGCCTGAACCTAATTCATCACAAAATAAAATAGTTTTATTAGTTTCCTGTGTATTGACACAGGTGTTTGCTGGAAGAGCCAACACCGGTGAAACCATGTCAAGCTGAGGCTGAGGAGATGGTGGTTGGTTGGCACTACTGCACGAAAGATTATTAGTCAAATTCTCGTACTTCTCAGCATTGTCCTTCACCAGGTCCAGTAGTTCCCCAGCCTCAAACAAGTGTTCACTTAGTTGATGTTGTGAGGATTCATACTTTTCAAAAATATCCTTCAGCATGTGTTCTTTGTGTAATAAATCATTATAAAGGAGTTGAATATCCGTGTCATATTTTATCCTACATTTATCTAGTTCAACAGTACAAATATTTAAGTCTTTTGATAGGGTGACACGTTGCTTTCTAAGGGAAAGATTTAATTTTAAAAGATTTTGTTTTTTGATTGATTTTTGTGACCGTTTAATGAATTTCTTGACTTTAATATATTTCTTTAGTTTTTTGTGACTCATAATAACGGGACATAATGGCATGGTATCATCACCAGTCAAATCTATTGTTACCGCTGGCTCACACACTGATTTTGACCTACTGCCTACCAACTCCTTGAACAGGTTATCGGTGTTCACAGCCTGTTGCCTGACTTTGACCGATTCTGAGTGAGATAGGGCCTTATGGGCATCACACAATTCATGTTGAAGTTCTGTAATTCGGTTTAAAGCTAGTTCGTGGGTGTCACTGCACTCTTGAAATGTTGTTAACTTAAACTGTAATTGAGTGTGTTGGTCTGCTAAGTCCATGTGTTGTGTATGTAGCTCAGCCAG
Source organism: Charanyca ferruginea (assembly GCA_947361185.1). NCBI lineage: Eukaryota > Metazoa > Arthropoda > Insecta > Lepidoptera > Noctuidae > Charanyca > Charanyca ferruginea. The sequence continues at coordinate 1,581,766 of OX376081.1, read as the reverse complement.
TTTATTCTTAAGGAAGGTGTTTTTGTCTACTATATTCTTCACTTCCACCTCGCTGTCATCTCTTTCCTGGAGCAACTGTTTACATAAAGTTTTAGAAGCCTCGAGGTCCTTTAGTGTAGCTCTAAGTTTTGCTTCCATCTCTTTCATTGTAGCACTGCGGGTCATCATTTTCTTTAAAATATCAGTCACCTGGAATGTGTGTAATAAAGTGCAGCTAAATGATAGTGAAAAAGAAAGTGTTTCTTGTTTATATTAATAGGAGGTAGGTGGTAGGAAAAAAAAAAAAATTATTTAAATGAAAATAAGTATTGAGTTGGGAACAGAAAGATAATACAATTAGGTGAGGCTGTTAGAATTGAAGGGAATGTTAAACATAAATAAAGTAAGATGAATAGGTGGGTACAATACCTACAATAGTAACACTTTAAAGTTAAATTTTAAGTTTCTACAAGTTTAGGGCACATTACAAGTTTGCAAGTTTTAACTAGGGTTTATAATTATAATTACATACAAATAATAATAAGTCAATATATTATGTGTAGTACACTATGAAGTGTTTACTGTCCGGGCGAATGTTTCGTCATCGATTTTGCTTCCACAACTTGTCAAGCAAAAGGAGACATAAACCGAGCCAGTGTGTGATGGACGTAGCTCAGAGACCTGAGCAGTATTTCGTGATGTTCAGTGGTATGTTAATACAACTTGGATAAAACAAAATACTCCCCGGGTTCGATGATATTTCAAATCCATCCGTTATAGTGGTGACTTGACAGCCGGTTTTTGTTATGCTTATTGTGCGAAGTTTTCGCGACAAAAACACTGCATAAGTACTGTACGTATAACTTATCACTTAATTTTAGTTATATAACACAAATTCACGTAAATTAAAGACTTTTACACATTTTGCAAATTAATAAAATTAAGAGATCGTTTTTTGACGACCGGCTACCAGTGTGGCCAGCAAAAAAAAAAAAAAAAAAAAAAACTCCAAGGTAACCTTAGAAAACTGGAATATAATTCGATAAAAAAAACTTTAACTCTAATTCACGTATTTTATGACGCACCGATGAAGTTGTAGTGCAGTTGCAGTTAAGTTCAAATTTGAGAGATAAACGATATTCTTGTAATCTTTAAACTGCACGTAAGCTGCGCGTGAACTGCGCGTCAACTGTACGACCACCAAACTTGCTTATGGTGTAGCCACATGAGAGAAAAAATATTACTCACTAAATAATTGAATAGAATCTGAATATGACGTTATTATAATATTAAAATAATACCCCAGTACAGATTCCAGTGCTTTTTAATTGTCATTTTGAGACGTCAAACAAATAGTAGAATACCGATCACGTTGCGTTACGAAGCACGCACCATAGACGCGCATCAGTAGAATGCCGTTACTGCGCTCGCGTGACGCGAACTTGACGCGAGCGTGTCTGACAGCGGTAGAGAATACGAAAAGCGTTGTTTCAATCGAAACTTAACTGCAACTGCACTGCAACAGCACTTCTTTAGTTACGTGAACTAGCCCACTGCACTTATAATTAATATAAGTCTGAAATCGCCAATTCGCCTTGAGCGCACGTGGTCATCAATGCTCGTGTCTTCTCTGTATGAGAAGAGGGCTTTGTCCTGCAGTGGGACAATAATCGGATGGTATATTTAATAATCGGATGGTATATTTAATAATCGGATGGTATATTTAATAATCGGATGGTATATTTAATAATCGGATGGTATATTTAATAATCGGATGGTATATTTAATCGCCATGAAGGAGATGGTGGGACGAACTGGATGGTTTCCTCCAAAACTGGTATGATGAGGACCACGATCGGGAAAGATGAATGGCATGGAGGGAGGCCTTTGTCCAGGAGAGGGACAGAACGGGCAAACAAAAAAAAACAGTGTTTTACATGGAGCAACTGCAAATCGGACCTCCACAACCCAGTTACAAATTCAAATTCATTTAGGTATTGTTACAAAGTAACATGATATCCTCTGGTAAAACTGGTCGTCAGAATTTCTGATTGCCAAAGATCTGCGAATAACAGCCGGAGCCATAAGCTTCAAAATCAAATATAATAAAGATTAAAATTATTTTCAGTAAAATGACAGTAAAAGACTCAACGAAGCCGCCATTTTTTGACTTCCAAAGATGTCATCTGAACGAATCAAGTTGTGACGTTTCAGAGAAGAGCGAAAAATTCATTGTAAGTATTAAAATATATTTATTTACTTACCAAAATAAATAAGGTGAGGTATGAGTATATAAGAGGAAGTTTGAAAGTGATGGCAGTGACAGAAAAGTTTAAAGGGAATCGTTTGTCTTGGTATGGGCATGTGAAGAGAAGAGACGAAACGCAAGTGACTATTAAAACAGTTTTTTTTTTTTTTTTTTTTAGTAGCCCGTTGTGTCCCACTGCTGGGCAAAGGCCTCCCCCGAGTCTTTCCAGTTATTTTTGTCTTGCGCTGCCTCGACCCAGCCCCCGCAGTACGCGTCTAGGTCATCTCGCCACCTCTTCCTGGGCCGGCCTCGGCGACGCCGACCATCTTCAGGCACCCATTGCGTGGAGACCTTTGCCCAGCGGTCGCTGTGCATGCGGCTGACGTGACCCGCCCAATCCCATTTGAGCCGGGCAGCCTTTTTCCTCACGTCTAAGATCCCTGTTTTAGAGCGTAGCGTGGTGTTTCGTATTTTGTCTGTTCTTTTTACACCCAAAATGCTGCGCTCCATTGCTCTTTGGCACACTCCAAGGCGGGATTTTTGAGACTCGGTGAGCGACCAGGTCTGAGCACCGTAGGTTAGGATGGGCAGGATACATATATCGATGAGCTTTCGCTTCAGGGAGATTGGTAAATCGCCCTTCATTAGCGTCTTCATGGACCAGTAGCTTTTCCAGGCGTTTTCGATTCGGCGATCGATTTCCTTTTCCTGCCTGTTTTCGAAAGAGACTAGCTGGCCCAAGTAAATATACTCATCGACATAGTTTATTTCCTGCCCATCTACCTCGACCCTACGTTTAGTACTGTTGGTCATAATTTTTGTCTTAGACCGATTCATCGCGAGTCCCACCTTGAGGCTAGCCGTGCTTAGGTCTTGCAGCATGGTCTGTAGTTCCAGAGCTGTGGGCGCAAAAAGGACTATGTCGTCGGCAAATCGGAGGTTTGTCAGCCTCTTATTGCCGACTTCAATGCCCTTGGTCTTCCATGAGGCTGCCAGTGTCTTAAATATTTCCTCGAGAGTGCTCGTAAAGAGTTTTGGAGAGAGCGGGTCACCCTGTTTAACACCTCTTTGTATTTTAAAAGAAGACCCTGTTGTGTTAAGTTTTATGTTGGCGGAGCTATTGTGATAAATGTTTTTTAAAAGATCTACATATTGTGTTTCAAGTTCCTGATTTTCCAATGATCTGAATATTTCGGGATGTTTAATGCTGTCGAATGCCTTTGTATAGTCTACGAAGGCCAGATATAATGGTTTATTAAACTCTGAATATTTCTCCAATATCTGGTTCAATGTCTGAAGGTGGTCAGTTGTAGAGAAACTAGGGCGAAATCCGGCTTGTTCTGGTGGTTGATGTTTATCTAGTTTCCCGTCTATACGGTTATGTATGACTTTAATAAATGCCTTGTAAATGTGAGAGGTTAAACTGATTGGACGATAATTAGAAATTTCGCTTTTATCGCCCTTTTTATGCAGAAGGGTTATGTTTGAATGGCACATTGTGTTTGGAACTTTTCCTGACTGTAGTATGGTGTTAAATAGGTTTGTAAGATGAGGCAGCAAGGTGTTAGAACCAATTTTAAGTGCTTCAGTAGTGATCCCATCCTCGCCAGGACTTCTATCGTAGCGCATGGTAGTAAGCGCTCTGTGCACTTCATAGCCGCTTATTGGAGAAACGGAATCGGTGACATGGTATTCTGTGATATTATTGGTGGGTGTTGATTGATCTGAGTAGAGTGTTTTGTAGAATTTGGTTGCTATTTCCATGATTTTATCTCTACTATAGTGTTTCACTCCGTCCTCATCTACTAGACTATTGATCCATGATTTTCCCTTGGTAACTCCGTGTTTTAATACCCTCAAAGATGTATGTTTTTCCAGAGCTGTTTTAACTAAATGAGTATTAAGATTTCTCAGATCTTTCCTAATACTTCTTTTAACCTCTTTATCTAAAGTCCTATATTCTGTGGTACCAATCTCTTTTGTTGTTCGTTTGTCTATCAATTGAATACTATTAACTGTCAGTTTACTTCGATTTCTGGGTGTATTTTTTATGGATTTAGAGCTTTTGCTTATTCCGGTAACTATTTTATTATATTGATCTTCCGCGTCTGTTTCATCAATTTGAAGTTCTTTAAAATAGTTTGTTAATTCGAGATTAAACTGATCGAAGTGGTTTACAAGTGTCTCCTTTGAAAGCCTTATGCGTTTTGTAAATATTTTAGCTCGATGGATTTTAAAGTCGAGCCGAATTTTTGCACGAATAGGTCTGTGATCAGAGCTGTATTTTAATCTATTGATAACGTCAATGTTTTTAATTATATGATGGTCAGATGATAAAATGTAGTCGATTTCATTGTGTGCATAGCCATTAGGTGAGACCCAAGTCCATCGTCGTTGTGGTTTTTTGAAAAAGAAGCTATTTGTTATGTGCATTCTCTGTCCAAAGGCAAATTGTGTAAGACGAGTTCCTCGCTCATTGCGGTCCCCTACTCCAAAGTTACCGACGGTATCTCGACTGTCCAGTTCTTGTCTTCGTCCCACCTTTGCGTTAAAATCGCCAATGACCATATTCCATGTACCCTTGTTTTCATCGCATGCTCTGTTAACTAGATCGTAGAAATCTTCTACATCCTCATCAGTATGTGCAGATGTGGGTGCATAAACTTGTATTAGAGTTAGAGTTTTGGTAGGAGTTAGTTGGAATTTGAGCACAGCGACGCGTTCAGAATAGCCCAAAAACTCGATAATATTGTCTTTCCACTTTTTCGCCACCATGAACCCCACTCCGTGATGTCCATTAGTTTCTCCAAAGTGAAAAAAAATGGCATCGTCTCTTTCTTCCGTGTGCTCGCCCACTCTTCTAACTTCTGAAAGGCCTAAGATGTCCCAGTTGATGTCTTTTAGAGCATTCTCAAGCTCGATTAAGCGCTCATCTTTCATTAGCGTCCGGACATTGTATGTAAGTATGTTCAGAATATCGGTGTCCTTAATGTAACTAGCTGTGGTCGTTTGACGGTAAGTTGATCCCACCCGGAGATTCTTAGCTCCCCTGACACCAGGGTTATGCCTACACCCGTCCACGCCAGCACAACCGCTGGAGTCGCCGGGCACTTGGGGCCTGTCTATTATTTCTCTATCCATTTTGGGGGGGTTTGGACCATAAGCCCGCCACGCTGGTCCAGTGCGGGTTGGCGGGTCGCCATTACCTCGTTTGTTTTTCAGCAGGGTGCACCACGAGCAGGTGAGGTTGGCTTGGGTCCCAGAAGATGTTAGATGGGACCCCTTACACCCCATTAAAACAGTTATGAATACTTATGTCGGATCGTCAGGATTTACTCTGTTAGATTCGGTCATCATGTGCGCAGAAGATGGGTTTCGTGCAATGCAAACACACTGGGTACAATCACTAACTCAGTCATTCACTTCAGCCGAAATACGTCTACTGCTGGACCCCCAAAGGGCCTCCCCCCAAAGGGGGATTTTTGCCATAATCGCCACGCTTGGCAGGCGGGTTGGCGATCGCAGTATGGTTTGTTACAAAGGCACAGAGAACGCTGCTGCTCATTCTCTGGTGAGTCCCTTAGTCGCCTCTTACGACACCCTCGGGAAGATTTTTATTTTTTATTTATTTATTTTATTCAATTGATCTTACGAGCTAACAGATTTGACATCCAAAACGCTCATACGATTAGTTTACTTACAATTCAATTCAATTACGTCACTCTTTATAATAGATTATTATAAAATAGCAATATAATGTCAAAGTAAGTAATAATATCTATACATATAATAAAACAGTAACAAAACAGTGTCTGTACATTCAATATATAAAAAAAAAAAATAATTGAGGGGGGTTTAGGAACAGTAATAAAGCACGAATCCAAAAAAAAAATTCTGTCTGTTTGTCTGTTTGTTTGTACACGCTAATCTTCGGAACTACTGGGCGGATTTGAATGATTTTTCTTTTGTTGTATAGGTATTAAGTCTGGGCAACATATAAGCTATAATTTATCTTGGAAACTTGAACACCTGATGCAGAACCGCAACAGACCAGCTAAACTATAAGAGACACAAAAATGGTACCATAGCAAAAATTGTTCCACGTGATGAGCATTTTCTGCTGAGAGAATAAATTTGAAGATTTGGAACACCTGATGTGGAACTCCAAGAGCCCAGCTACACCATGACACATATAGGAATGTCGTCTTAGCAAAAGTTGTTCGATCTGATGGGCATTTCCTGTTGACTTATAAAAATCGAAGATCAGAAACATCTGATGTGAAAATCAATGCAATCAATCAATATCAAATTTGAAAATTTGACTCTACTGGCCAAAATTCCCATTTATTTTTTTATTTTATCGAATAAATATGCCTTCGGGCTTATGTTATTTGGGTGCTTAATTTCCTTTTCCATTTATCTTCGTGACACGGTAGCCTACCTGGTAACGCAGGGGAGCAGTCACTTAGATTTTAATTGATCAGGTATCTTTACAATAAAACTATAACCATGCCTAGAAAGAGGTCAAATCTTTCCCAATGTTCCAAAGGAGCTAAAAGATTGAGGATCATAAGATCCCAAGAATCTACCGAAGAGCGTCAGGAGAGACGTGATGCTGTTCGAGAACATCAGGCTGCAACTCGCTCCGTGGAAACCTCTTCAGATCGCGAAGCACGCCTGCGTTCTCAGCGTATTTACGCATCTACATCCAGGTCTCTAGAGTATGAGTATACCAGTGAAGAGTATGATGCGCGACTGACCGCTGATCGTGAACGTCATACATTGTCTCGCGAGTCGGAGACGTTCACGGATAGAGAATTGCGCTTGAGTTCTCAGCGTATTCGCACATCTACTAACAGGTCTTTTGAACCGAATGATGAACGTGGTGCACGATTATCATACACTAGCGACTCGACCCAGCTTCGCATTAGCCTACTTATAGCCTTCCTCGGAAAATGGACTATCCAACACAAAATGATTTTTTTAATTCGAACCAGTAGATCCTGAGATTAGCGCGTTCAAACAAACAAACAAACAAACTTCAGCTTTATAATGTTATAGTATAGATTGTCCCGAACACGCACACAACAAAATATTCATAATCAGTTAGAAAGTGAGAGAAAAAGAATTGCTGGAGTACGGCATGAAGAGACAGAAGAAGAGCGCAACGAACGTTTGAATTCTGATCGACTTCGACATTCTCTGAACAGAATGTCGATATCATCTGAAGAATCGGATGTGTCTCAAGATATAGCCGTAGGTCATGGCGACCGTCCTTGTGTTGATAAGGAACGGAGTTCATTTACGTACACTCCTATGATTGACTACGCCACATATTCCGCCATCGGAGGTGTGATTCAAAATTGTACTTTTTGAACGTCTCGAATCATCTCGCGCATCCCGTTGTTTTCCCGTTCCCGGGCTCTTAGAATTCGACATCAGACATTTCAGATCTTCGATTTTGTCGACCCCGTTGTCGCTGGCATAAGCAACAGGATCCGCGTACGAAGTCGCGGGCAGAAGCTAGTATAAAATAAAACAAAATGTCAGTTTAGTGTCAATTTAAAAAAAAAAAACAAAAATAGTACTAAATATGGAAATAATAATATGTCAGTTTAACAGTAGTCAATTCAATTCAATTTCATTATTAGATATGCCTATAATATATTATTTAAAATTATATGGGATGGTGCCATTCTTTACGTCCGACACCATACGGACACAATACACGGTTTTTATTAAAACCACAATTAAACAAAAATTAAAATTGACATAGTAAGAGTTAAAAACAACGAATCGAGTACAGTTCCGGGACGTCTTAGCTCCGATGCGATCAGACACTGAGTTCTGAATGACCTGCTCGCTGTGGGCTGAAAACATCACGACTCTGAAGAAGCGCACCATAAATGGTGGTAGATCACGTGTTGTCGATAATGGCGCGCTTGCCATTCGTTCCATGTTCGTACTATTGACCGGATGCGACAAATATAAATGTGGACGGATGATGTGAAATGAAAATAAAATGTTTATTTTGTCTCAAAACAGTAACGTAGATTTTAGATGAGACATTAAGTTATTGATAATACTTTGGTTTGCGGCTGTGTCGCTCTTCCTTAATTATTAACAAAATATTGAGACTGTTGATTACAAAAGGTGAGTAAAGATTAAAGGACATGTTTCGTAATGGGCCCAGTCTATGTACACCACTTCAAAAATAAGAGAAAAATCCGTAGAATCCGGGAAAAATACCGATAATTCATTTAAGTTATACTGTTGTGGTAGTAAATTGATATTGAATAATTATTTTTATGAATTTTCAACATGGCGTCACTCAGATTAGCTACTCTATAAACCATAGATCGACTTTTGATCATAGGAAAAGAACTGCCAGCTGTCGTCAACAGTGTCACTTCAGTCACTTTCGTCCGTATGTTCTCTGCTTACGTCACGTTTTGTTTCTAGTTTCTGGAGTTCGTTTTAACAACCTTGCTTTCGTTTTGTGAGTTTAACACCGTTTCTTTCCTATCTGTTTACCTGGCTGTCCACAAATTGACGCAGAAAATCAGAATTATAAATGTCAAACGTCATTAAATAATCAAAATGACAGCTTACCGACATGACTGTTTTTTTGTTGTGTGTTGCAATTTCAGGTGTTGTATTTTACCTGCTCACAAAGCCATTTTAAGGTAATTGGACAATTGAGAACTATTTAAAATGTGTTTCCCTATTTTTAACCCCCGACGAAAAAGAGGGGTAAAAAAAATAAGAAAAATAATATGTAGGGACATTTTCACACACGGCCATCTGACCCCAAACTAGGGAGACCCTGTACTATGGGTGTCAGACAGCTGATATACATACACAAATACACAAATATAGTTTTTTTTTTTTTTTTTGTAAATACATACGTATGATAGATAAATAACACCCAGACACAAGGCAAACACAAGTGCTCATCACACAAATGTTAAGTTTGACGTGTCTGTGTGTCTGTCTGTGGCACTGTAGCTCTTTAACGGGTGAACCGATTTGAATGCGGTTTTTTTTAAGTATGATGTACAAAGAGTGGGCCCAGGCTCCATACATTTTGAAACAACTCCTTTAGAGAGAAAATATAACGATAAATGACTTATAAACTAATTAGCAGCTCTTTGTGTAACTGTAGTTGTATGCCTATGGGAAACTGTATGTGCGTACGTGTTGTTTTTTTTAACAGGGTTTGTGTGTGTGTGTGAATGTGTATGTGTGAATTCTAACTAAGATTTGCTCTGTTTCCTCGTACATTAAGGTTTTTAGCCACTCGGTTATGAACTTTTTGCATACGGTGACGACTTCACGGTGAATTTTAATTTTGCGTTCATTTTATTATAAATTGGTTCAGTAGTTAAGGTGTGATAGCGTAACACACAAACAGACACACTCACTTTCGTATTTTAAATATTAGTATTGATTTTTTATTTCAGATAACTATATACAATCCTCTGGGTTGGACTGTGAGGGAACCGATTAGAATACCAGTGGTCGATGGCACATTTGAAGTGTATGGAGCCGATGGTAAGTTGAATAAAATAATATCCTTTATTAAACTTCTTCCAATTTTTACAATTTTCTTAACAAATTACGCTTTGATTTTACAAAAATTGGAATCAACTGGGAAATGGATATCAAATGCACGGTAGGTACCACAGATATAGATAGACCTAGATAACGCAAGAGCAACTACTTCGCTTGCCTATTTTCGTGCCTAACTTCGATAAAAAATCGTAATTAAAAAAATTAAGTAAACGTTTCCTTCCATCGGTAAGTCATTTTGTGATTAATATTAAGCGTAATTAATTCAAAAAACAATTATTTGTAATCTCCCTCAGTAATACCTGGTAATACCAAATTTAGGGAAAACAAAACATTCGTATTACATTGTGACGTCCAAAAAATGGCACGCTTGGTTTTCATACAGATCGTGATACTTGCGTTATCTAGGTCTATCTTTATCTGTGGTAGGTACTGTAACGGATTCGTTCCGTCCGGGATATAAGCTACGTGAAATAAAACGTATGAGCAACTTTTAGAAGACTATATTGAGATAATATATGAATTAGAGGACGAAATACATGACCAAGCCATTACGTCTCCTCGGTCTGACAGCCTTCTCTCATCGTATCAAAATTATAAGTATTCTACATCATTCAAATATAATCGAATCACCTAACTTTCTAGTAGCATCCAGAATTTTCTAACCATAGAGTATATTATCTAATGGCTATTGCATCATAATCGCCACAGTAGGTACCTACATATCAGCTGAGCGAAATATATTTGTTTAGAAAAAAGTTTAGTAATGACATTAAAAATTCAAATTCGTAAAAAACTCAAAAAAGAAATTGCGACTTTGATCTTCAATATTTCCAAAACGAGTGGACTCCCAGGTATGTCCTAGAAGAAAAAAATGGTTCTAGCAATTGGTACAATATGTGGTTTAAATATCGATGACTCATTTACAATCAACCTGATGTACAGTCACCAAAAGAGATAAGTATCCAACTCGTCGGAAATAGTTTAAGTAAATTTGGAAATCTATGGATGTTTTAGAATTAAGTCATTGAGCTGTTTATTCTCTATTCTCTTTATTTTATTCAAAAACATCTACCAGTTTCTAAGTAAACTTCAACTATTTCTTAGGACATGGATCTCTTTTGGTGACCGTACACTGTACAGGAGGATTTTTTTAACCGTACGGGAAAGTACTCTAAATACTGGAGATAGCAAATTTTACTCAAAGGAAACACTCTTGTATTTTAAAAATGTAAAAAACTGCATTCATAGATTTTTTATTAACACGGTATACCCAGAAATGGAATTCGAGATCAAAAATGTAAACAAAGAAATGTCAGTGTTAAAGTGACACTTCAGGGATAATCAACATTTCTCTAGAAATCCACATATATTTTTTTTTAATTTCGTGCTTGTCACTTACAATGACATTTCTTTGTTTATATTTTTGATCTCGAATTTCATTTCTGGGTATATTTCGATGAACTCTTTAGTAAGACTAGTGTGTTTGTCTTGTGTCTCGATCTCTTAGTTTTTATGGTTTTTCTTCATTTAATTAAACACATTTGTTAGATCGACTTAATCCTTGCAATGACCCTTTCGATTAATGCCATAAGGAGGTACAGAATGTTGTTTATCCGGATCCGCAATAGTTGCTATCTCAAGTAGGTATTTGTGGTACTTTGCCTGTATGTGTGGTAAAAAAAATCTATCTTGTATATTTCTATTTCTATCTCTTTCACAGGAAAACAAATAAAAACCCAAATGGTGCCGCTACCAAAGAAAGTAACCGACATACCAACTAGACAATCTAAAGCAACACAAGAAATACTCTTCATCGCAGACTTAAAACCTCTTTCTTACAAATCTCTCTACATTAAAAAAACCTCAAATCGCAACAAAAGAGGTGCTGATAAAGATTACAATTTTTACAAAAACGTAAATACCAATTTCTGGATGAAAGATCCCATTATTAATAGATTAGATGATACTGTCAAGGAAACAGATGATATTAAAGACACATTGACTAAACCAGAGGCCATACCTCATCCACCAGTTTACTCAGATGTCATAAATAGTGACAACAGAGGTGCTAACCTAGATATCCTAAAAGATGGCTCAAACGATGATGACGTATTAGCTCTGGAGAAGTTTTTAAATGAAAATAGAAGGACAGAGAAGAAGAAAACTGATAGGATGTTGATCCAGTACACTGCGTTAACAGCGGATGAAGAGAGGATGTTGTCGGATGAACCGAGAATTGTGGAGAAGTTTAATGATGACGCGGTGCTTGAAAATCAGGTGAGTTTTGAACTGGAATCGTAAAAAAGAAAGGATCATGTCATGATTTGTACAAAAAAATAAAGAGGTTTAGAGAAGTTAAAATTCTAATTCTCTTGGGTACGTAAACTTCAGGCATTTACAATATTTTTATAACCCCGCAATAAAATGGATGATAAAAGTGAATAGTTTTACGAAAAGCTCATTATTTCAGAACAAAACGGCGGCTGACAGTAACACTGACTGCAGCCGTTTCGCAGGTCATACACTGGCATTGCATCGTTCGATTCGATCCATTAATGTCACTTCATTTTTTTTAATAAACACAAAATAGGCAACGAGATGAAACGAAAAACTATAATTTAATTTCGAAATATTTTAATTATGCGGGATTTTAAAAATACTTTAAGTATAATTATCAATCTACCCCTGGTAATGTATTCTCCACAATCGAAAATATTTGAAACCCTTAAAATGAACTTTTTTTCGTACTAAAAAGCAACTGTTTGAAAGTTCGATCAAAAAGGTCTGTCACTATTGATAAATCCCTGCCAACATTTTTGATAAATACAAATTTCGTATTAAAAACATCGTTTTCCTTTTCAGTTTTACAAATTAAATGTTAACAAAGTGACTGGCTTGATTCAGGACATCACATTCCCAGACAATTCTCGGCTAAACTTTTCCATTAACATGTATTATTATACTGGATGCTGTGGTGATAACCACGACGCAGCTCACCGCTCATCTGGTGCTTATATCTTCAGGCCACTCACTAATTACCTAGTAAAACTAGACACACAGAAAACAGAACTCATAGAAGGAGATTTGGTCAAAGAATTTAGAGTAAATCTCTACCCAGGTGGATATATCAACACTAAAGTGTATGAAAATCTTAACTTTATTGAAACAGAATGGATTGTTGGACCAATCTCAATTGCAGATGATGTAGGCAAAGAATATGTGATCAAATACGAAACTAACTTAATAAACAATGGCGAATTCAATACAGATTCAAATGGCCGACAAATTTTGAAAAGGAAATTGGATTATAGACCGCAATGGAATGTGGTGCTATCCGAACCAGTACCTGGAAACTATTATCCTGTGACAAATGAGATCTATATTGAGAATGATGACTATGTGAGGGTAACAGTTCTACCAGATAGGTCTGAAGGTGGAACTTCTTTGGCTGAAGGGGAAATTGAACTGATGTTACATAGAAGACTCTTATGTGATGATGCGTTTGGTGTCGGAGAAGCACTGAACGAAACTATAAATGGACAGGGATTGGTAGTTAGAGGCAAACACAGAGTAATTGTAAGCAATGATAAAGACATGATCAAAAAGAATGTGCTTGGAGTACATTTAAGTCCAACAGTCCTATTCTCAGATGCAACCAATTTAAAATACGATGAATGGCTCAAAATGAACAATGAATTCAGTTGGTTAAACAAAGATTTGCCCAACGGAATACACTTGCTTACTCTGGAACCTTGGGACTCCTCCCACCTTTTACTCAGATTCGAAAATTACTTAGAAGACGATTCATCAGTCGTCGAAATTAATCTGGCCGATCTTTTCCAAGATATTGAAATTAAATGTTTGAGGGAAACCATGTTGTCTGCTAATATTTTTAAAGATGAATACGAGCAGTGGGTTTGGGACAAAGAGGGTGACCTAGATGATGGTAAATCCCCAATAGCTGATAATAATTTCATAAAGATTAAGTCTCAACAGATTAGAACTTTCATAGTATGTTACGAGAGTAAAAAGGAAGTCCTTATGGCGCTTTAAATAAAATGAATTTAAAAATCCCCCGACTCAAACATATCACTTACAATAAACAGCTTACTATTAGTCCACTGTTGGACATAAGCCTCATCCATTGCGCGCCATTTTTCCTGGGGGTCAAGTCTGCAATTTTTATAATTTCGCTTTCCAACACGATCCCATTATCATTTTGCTAAAAGTTCGTAATCTGCTAAATTCATAATGGTCGATCATTGGTCGGTCGAATTAAAAGCAATGACTGCAGAATGACGTTCTAATGGTAGGTCACTGATCAAAGGAACTGTCAAAATTTTAGCAGATAATCAGTCAGTCAGTTGTCATTTTGTACGAGATTACCAATTCTTTATTATTTATTTCAATGGCGTGTCAGTGGTTGACCATTGAAAAGTCATAATGACGCCATTATATTAGTAGATTACCAAACTTGTCAAAATCAACAATTATGAAATTTAATGATAGACGATTCTGACACTATTGTAATAGCGGACTTGAGGCCCTGGTCCCTCTGCCTTCCGCATTCAGCCAGCACCGGCTACATTTTTAAAAGTAGTAGCAGCCTGCATACCAAATACTTTGTTCTACTGTACTTAGTTCAATATAATTATTTTAACTAGAAATACATTACAGTGAATACGAATTATTTTAAATAAATATTTATAATAATTTTACTAATTCTTAGAACAAAAATGCATGCATAGTTTTATGATTACTATTATACCTATGTCACTTTTAAATAAATCGACTTTGGTGTTGCTTTTGCTTAAACTGACGTTAAAATGTCTCCCTTTTCCGAAGTAATTTTACTGTTTTTTGGATATTTCTTGGTGATCAATTGCAAAACTTAATTAGATCATACCTACTATCACTGTCCTGGCCTCAGATTATGAAACAAAAGGCAGATAGAGCGTGCGGAACACTGAGAGCGAAGCCAAAAAAGCAAATTAATATACATATTCAAAATTGTATACCTACAACGCGCTACAATCGAATACCGCATCGTTAAAAACAAAAAACAAATTCAAAAGCTAATACAATCACGAGATTGTAGGAATTCGCTTTTGAATTTGTATTTGGTTTTTTGGCATCACTCAGTGTTCCACGGTATATCTGCCTTTTGTTTCATAATCTGAGGTCCTGGCAGTCTCTTTTTGTTTCGTTTTTGTAATCCTGTCATGGGAATCTGGGTGGCGTACCTTAATACAGGTTACTGTGTAACCTAGCGAAGACGCCAGAGCCATTCTTGAATTTGTTCTTTGTTAAAACTATTTGTTTTACCTGCTGCAGACTGCATCACAATATGCAAACAAAAAAAAAATTTTTTTTATCAATTCAATGTTATCTCTGTTCTAATAGAAGCATAAGTTTTTTATGTACAGATAGCGTCATATTAGTAACCGCATTAATATTATTTCGAAATGGGGGTAACCAGTTGAGACGCTGCCCGTACATTGAATTGTGGTGTTATTATTTTAATTCTTCGGCTCGATTTAGCAGAACTATTTAGAAAAATGTTATTTAACGTTGCATTGAGACCGTGACGGCTAACTTAACTTTAGATTTTATCTAGAAGTCATTATAAAACAAACTAAGGATAAATAGGTTTATATAGTCCTACAAACAAGCCAACTTAGCTTCACTGACTTGCCGCTGTCAGTGAACTGACATGTGCTGACATGTCAGTTCACTGACAGCGTGACAGATGCTGTCATTTTTCATATAGTTTCGTTAAGGTACCGGTCGAACGGGGTGGAATTAATAAGTTTTGAAATAAAAACCTACGTATCTTTTACAATATTAGAATAAAAAACCTGAAAAAAACATAATTAGTGACGACTTTTTGTATGATAGCACAAATAATTTTGTTTTTAAAAATGACAAATAATTTGGGAGAAAAAAAATGTTAACCTGTCAGTTTTATTGATATTGAAAATGGGGCTGTTTTGATAACACCCAATTTTTATTGCTGGTTTAAAGTCACCTCTACGTAGAACGCATTTTCGACTAATATTCAGGTTTAACTTTGAACGTAATTTTTTCCACTTCCAACTATCTTTAATGTGCTACACCGTTTACAAAACATGGCGCATCTACTTGAATTCCTAATATAAGATAAAATAATCGACTGCATTTAATTTTACGGGTAAAAATTAGTAAAATATTAGAATTTCAGGTAATTATCAAAGTTACCTCTTGTTTTGAAAATCACCCCGTTTGACGGTAGTAAATAAACATACCTAAACATACTTTTTATAAGCTGTCAAAACATGTATCTCACTTACATTTTGTATGACAATAGCGAACTGTGACGTCATTTTTTGACAACTCGATTGACTTCCTATTTATTAATTTCAAAGCAACAAAAAATCTTGCTATTGAAAATTAATCGGGTTTTCTGGGCTAAGATAAAGTGTTTTTTATAGAAGTAGTGTCATGGAATTATTTGGTTAATGATTATTAAAACCACCAGGGCATTATTTTAAGTTTGTGGCATAATTATTTTTTTAATGTCTATATCTTTTATATAATATGTAATGTTCATATATTTTGTGTGATCTAAAAATGATAAACCAAAAAATATATTTTTGTAATCATTTTGTTGTTTTATTTGAATCCTAGAACCTAGACCTTCCCTAACTGGTCGCGCACACAGCAGTTTATACATTTCCTCTTCCACGTACAGTCAACAGCGAAAGTAGATGATCAAAGTAAAAGTAGATGATCAAAATCAAAAATTCAATACTAATGAACGGAGTTCAAAGTATGTGATTGTCACACACATACCTACTTTTGAATCAATTCGACGCCACACATACTTTTGAATCACTTCGACCCCACACGGTTCTGAAGCGAACTCCGTTCATTATATTGAATTTCTGATTTTCGTCGAAGTGATTCAAAAGTATGTGATTGTGACACGGTTGACGCAGTGGCTGAGCGATCGACTGCTGCGCAGCGTGTTGCGGGTTCGATTCCCGCCCAGGGTAAACATTTGTGTGATGAGCACTTGTGTTTGCCTTGTGTCTGGGTGTTGTTTATCTATATATGTATGTATTTACAAAAAACAAATTATTTGTGTATGTATATCAGCTGTCTGACACCCATAGTACAGGGTCTCCCTAGTTTGGGTTTGGGGGTTTGGGTTTGGGGTTTGTTTGGGGGTTTGGGGGTTTGGGGCCGTGTGTGAAAATGTCCCCACATATTATTATTACATACTTTTGCACTTCGACGCCACACAGTTCTGACGCGAACTCCGTTCACTAGTATTGAATTTCTGATTTTGATCATCTACTTTTGCTGTTGACTGTACCTACGCTCAGTAGTTCAATTCTGTAAGAAATCACCCGCGAATCCGAATCTTATCTCATTTCTAATTTCACCTACCTGTAGAGCTATTCTGTTACAATCTCCTTCAATGAACACCTAGGTGAGGTGAGCTGTCGTCCGTCCGTCCGCTTTGTCAATCCCTAGCATCGGGACGGATGACAGCTCACTTCACCTAGGTGTTCACCGACGGAGATTGTAACAGATTAAAATAGAATATCATTTAATTCTGAGTATATGGTAGGTACATTGAGATTTTAAAATTAATATATTTAGCTTCACATATACTACCGTTGCCGGTGTAGAAATATAAAATTGAATTTAACAAAAAAAATAAAATAATACATACAATTTTAAATGAAATGTCAATATGATTACGTAATTATTAATAAAACATGTGTTAATACCACGAATACAGTCAATATGCATACACAATTTTCATTTGTTTATATTACTAAATGCATTCAAATAAAATGTCAAAATTTTTGTTAAGTAATAAAATGTCAAAATTTTTGTTATCATGTAATCAAATGTAATATAATAATAATAATATGTGGGGACATTTTCACACACGGCCATCTGACCCCAAACTAGGGAGACCCTGTACTATGGGTGTCAGACAGCTGATATACATACACAAATACATTTTTGAAGTTATACTTCTTTAGGCGCGTTATGAAAAAATGATGAGAGTGAAATTTTACGATTCGCGCATGCGCGCGCACAGCGTCACACGAAATTCTCACGGGAGTAAGTCAGCATGTACGGCAGAGATGGCGTTGTTTACAATTCAAATTGTGCTTATATACTTTTTTAATAATGCCAAAGAAGTATAACTTCTCACGCTCGTACATAAGTACACGCACCCATTTTTTTTTTTTTGTAAATACATACATATATAGATAAACAACACCCAGACA
The DNA here is from genome assembly GCA_947361185.1 of Charanyca ferruginea. Classification (NCBI taxonomy): domain Eukaryota; kingdom Metazoa; phylum Arthropoda; class Insecta; order Lepidoptera; family Noctuidae; genus Charanyca; species Charanyca ferruginea. Next base: position 1,563,673 of record OX376081.1, on the reverse strand, counting down.
CAAAGCAAACACAAGTGCTCATCACACCAGTGTTTACCCTGGACGGGAATCGAACCCGCAACACGCTGCGCAGCAGTCGATCGCTCAGCCACTGCGCCAACCGTGTCAAAATTTATGGTTAAAAAATTCAGTAACTGAGTAGAAACAATTGTCTAACAGGTAACAGGTAAGCATATATTGTTTTCCTAAATTTATTAATGGGCAATACTCTTATTTGTGGCGGTAATTTATTTAATATTTTGGTTACAGAGATTACATTTATATAGCAGAAATTCTCATTGTATGAATGAGAATTTCTGCTATATAAATGTAATCTCTGTCTAGGTATATGTAATTGCTCTGGATTTTGGCTTTCAAAGTCAAAGTCAAAGTCAAAACATTTATTTCAATTAAACCATTTGCAGGCACTTTTGAATAGTCAAAGAGTCAGTTAGTTAGTCAGAAAGTTGAAGCTAGTTGCGCGTTCCAAAACGTAGGGTAGGTCTCTATGGAGAAGAACAAGCAAGAAACTCCACGGACACTCTTTTCAATCAAGCTTTTACAAAATCCAGGCTACATTATTCTTGTTGCTTCTATATGTGAAAAGAATGTAAGTGAATAGAAATCCAAAACATTCGAATTAAAAATAAATTAATATAAAAGCCGAAGCAAAAGCAGTTAAGATATGACCAATCTCAACTGACAGCGCCCGTTCACGAACATGACGCGCGGATCAGCACCACGACTTTTTGAGTAACGATCATACACAGGGAACAGTTTTGGATACCTTTTTATGAATAAACATATTTCAAAGATATAAAGACATGGAAGTGGAAGTATGTTTAGTGATTTAAATAATGGCTTACAATGTTCTAAGTATAGCACTAATAGTAATGCTGAACTGAAAAGTATTTGAAATACTAAATACTTTTCACTTCAAATATTTCTATGTATTCTAGAAATACGCGTAACTACCGCGCTAAACGCGCTAACTTTACGTTCATATGACAACAATGATATTCTAATAAATATCATTGCATGACAAGCGATCAACGCGCGTTTACAGCTACCTACATCATCATCTGCCTATAGTTCGTTCGCGAATACAGTGAGTCATCAGTGCAAAATTTAAATCAGTTAACACAAATGACAGGACACAACCGTTGCGTTCGAAGCAATGCCTTCAACTGTCATTGTGAACTTGACTTTGTAATTTGAAAAGATTTGATTGGTTAGGGGGCGGGGTTAGGCCAACGGACAATGATGACTCACTGCATTCTTAACGCGAATATACTGTAGCCTTTTCCCAACTACATTGGGCTCGGCTTCCAGTCTAACCGGATGCAGCTGAATACCAGTGTTTCACATGGAGCGACTGCCTGTTGGACCTCCACAACCCAGTTACTGGGTAACACGATACCCCTTGGTAAGACTGGTTGTCAGACTTTCTGACTTCTGACTACCCATAACGACTGCCAAAGATCTGCAAATGACAGCCGGGACCAACGGCTTTACGTGCTTTCCGAGGCACGGAGGGAACTCGGTATGAAAGGGATGGTCACCCATCCACAGACCGACCGCGGTTAGCGTAGCTTAAAGTTTTACCAATCGATCTGTACATCTTTATCTTAGCCACGAGCTGCTCTTAGGCGCAAATTATACAGAAACGGCGTAAGGTGAAGGCGCGGCGCAGGCATCTTGCCGCTTCAAAACGTTTCAATACAAAATGTAGGTAGGCGATACGTTGTGAATTATACTCAAGCGGCGTGGCGCAGGCACGTTGTTTCGTCGCCTGGGGGCCAAGTCTGCTATTTTTATAATTTCGTCGTTTCAACACGATCCCATTGTCATTTTGCTAAAAGTTCGTAATCTGCTAAATTCATAATGGCCGATCATTGACTGCACTATGACGTTCTAATGGTAGGTCACTGATCAAAGGAACTATCAAAATTTTAGCAGATTGTCATTGTCATTTTGTACGAGATTACCATTTTGTATCATTTCTTTCAATGGCGTGTCAGTGGTTGACCAATGGAAAGTCATAATGACGCCATTATATTAGTAGATTACCAAACTTGTCAAAATCAGCAATTATGAAATCAATGATAGACTATTTTGACACTATTGTAATAGCAGACTTGAGGCCTTGGTCGCTAACAGTCGCGACTGGAGAGCCGCGCAAGCAGTACGACGTTTTGTTATACAGTAGGAACCGAAAAATGCGTAACGATAGTGAATAAAATGTAGAGTTCTGCGAGATAATTGAACAATATCCAGCTCTTTACGACCATACTAAGCCGGAGTACAGTAATAAAATTGTACATGATAAAATATGGGAACTTTAATTTTTTTTGCGGTATTTATTGATAGCAAATAACTGCTCCTTATTATCAAATCTTAATCCAGTTTTGTCCAGTCTTAGTGATATTTTATACATTGCAGGAAAACGATCAGCTTATTCGCATAATTTTTCCATTATTTTAAAATATATTGCTTATGCTTGTGACATTTTCCACACAGGGTGCACCCAATATCTTCGGTGTCTCTGCACATTAATGAGTTGAAGCAAAGCAAGCGCATCTTCGTCGTCTGAAGAGGAAGACATGCTATCACGATAAAATCAGCCTGTATAATGACTAGTTGCGCCGTCTCTTCGCCTCTTTGATGTTATTTAAATCGCGTCCGTGCCATATCTGTTCCACGCCTGCTCTGCGCCTGCGCCGCGTCTTCACCGTACTCCGTTTCTGTGTAATTCGCGCCTTACAACTACCTACATACATTTTATTCAGGCCGTTCACATACTAACGCGCGTTTTAATAAAGCGCGCGTTGAACGCTGTGCTAGCGCTCGACTGTTGACCCCGCACCTCGCAGCTAGGTACCTCAGGAACGGTCAGGAAATATTATTAATTCGCGGATCAGCCTCAAAAGTAATTTAAAATAAATATCGTTACATTTCAATGCATTTCCATTACCATGTCATTGCGGGGAAATTTGATTGCCCGTTCATACATTTCCTGTCGAAACTGCATGTTCTACTAACAAAGTTTTTAAGTTCATGTTTTACAAACAATTGATGTTATTGATATCTGAAATAAAGTCATTATTATTATTACCATGAATTTTTTTTTTCTTTGACGTAAATAAAACAACGGTAACTTGTTCAACAAAAAACTGTAATAAAACATTTTAACAGGTCACTACCGACTTTAACCTTTCCATAATTACAAAAGTTATTGTGTCTCGCGTGGATCCACGTTGATCCTTTGCGGCAGTCAATGGGTTAATATGTCAGACTTAAAATTTGTCAATATACCTACAAGTTATCTATCTACATGATTATTATTTTATATCTTATATGTATATCTACACAAATAAATAAAATTGAAGTGTCTATTTGTACAGATACTTAATGGTAGGTATTGCAAAATATTTACAACATTATTCTAATAAGAAATGAACCCGCGTAGCCCATCCATATTTCCACAAACAGTGATATTTGTTTGACAGTTCGCAATTCGCATACCTCACGCTACACTAGCTCCTCTAGCGGCGAATTCAGACACTAACACACCACAACACTAAAACGGAATGATAATTGGTAATGAGGGCCATTACCATTAAAATTTATCATTCCTTAAAGTTTTATTCGCGTATAACTGACTACAAATGTTCTAATTTGTTGTGGATATAATTCAATACCATCATCCAAAACAACAACGGGCACAGGTTTAGTAAAACCTCCTTGGTCATTACTGAACTCTACACTCTGGTTTCCATAGATATTATCATTCAAACTTTTTACGAATTTATCTTTCTCCCAAATTAAAGGTACGTTATCTTCCAGCCAAATGTGGGCTGAAAGCGTAGTTTCCTTAACACTATCAATTCTAAAATCACTAAAAAGTTCCTTAATAAATACCCTCTTAAATCCACTTTTCACAACATCGGATTTTTCCAAATAATTTTCTAACCTTAATAAAAATTTGTCATTCCACTTTTCTAATGTCAAAATATGTACGCCAAACGGTAGTTTATTTTTCAAACCAGAGTATTCATTCCTTTTCGCAAACCAACCGTCGTAAGTAATATTGTAATATGATTGATGTATTGATGTGAAAACTGTTGGACTCAACTCCAATTCTTTCGCGAATTTCTTTTCGAAAGCTTTGTTTGGTCTATATCCTGATTTGGAAACGTAAAGATGGTGTTTTCCTCTAATGATAAGTCCTCTATCATACTCAGTTTCGTTTAACCATGCTCTGATACCGCTGTCGTCTGTAAAGAGTCTTCTATGCAGCATCATGTCGACGGTCCCGTCGTGGAGAGAGGTTCCACCTTGAGATCTGTCCGTGAATATTGAAAAGCGAATATCTTTTTCCATATCTACTATATACAGTTTTGATGTTACTGGGTACGTGTTACCTGAAAATTGTTTTGAGATTTAAATATTTTAGTCGCTATCAGCTCAGGCGTCGCTTCGCTTCGCTTCGCGTCGCCAACGGAAAAATCAAATTGGAGTTGACGTTTGCTTACCAGATGTCACGTGATGCAAATATGTCAACTGCATTCAATTTGATTTTTCCATTGGCTTTAACGCTAACAGAAAAGGGATTTTGTTTACAGGCCCTGGACGTAGGGCCGGTATCCTTAAAGGCAGATAAGGAAACTGCCTAGGGGCCGCTCATAGACCAGGGCCACATAGGCCTGCTCACCGAGAAAAACGAAATTGACATTTTAAAAACGAAAACGTAATGTAGAAAAAAAAAACGTAATGATAAATATAATTAACTGTGGTAGAGTATACGTATTTTAGTAATTTAAAAAAGGGCAAAGGGGCCCTGACGGTTGCATTGTATAGGGTTGGTTCGAGGTGGCACAGGAAAAAAAATCCTGGAAGAAATTAGGGGAGGATTTTGCCCAGCAGTGGATAGCAAAGGCCATTATAGAACAAAGTTTAGGTGCTCATAGTGAACCAGCTCGTCTAGTACCAGTCTCACGCACACATGAACAACAAGTCTTACGGTGACGTCATCTGACACCTTACGCCTCTGACGCTCGAAGTCTCACCTCATCGTCATATCAGCCGTCCACTGCTGGACGTAGGCCTCCCACAGAGATCGCCAACCAACCCGGTCTTGGGCAACCCGCATCCATCTGCTGTCAGTCACCTTCTTTAAATCGTCGGTCCATCGTGCCTGCGGGCCCACGCTACGCTTGCCCAAGCGCGGTCTCCACTCTAGAGCGTGTCTGTTCCATCTACCGTCTGTCCATCTGCAGACATGGCCGACCCACTTCCACTTCAGCGTGCTAATTCGATGCGCAACGTCGGTGACTTTAGTTCTCTAGCGTATGACTTCATTGCGAATTCTATCCACCAGAGAAACCTCGAGCATCGCTCTCTCCATAGCACGCTGAGCAAACTTGAATTTGTGGACCAGGCCCTCGGTGAGTGTTCCGTAAGTCATTATGGGTAGGACGCACTGGTTAAAGACCCTGAGCCTCAAGTCTGCTATTACAATAGTGTCATAATGGTCTATCATTGACTTCATTATTGTTGATTTTGACAAGTTTGGTAATCTACTAATATAATGGCGTCATTATGACTTTCCAATGGTCAACCATTGACACGCCATTGTAAGAAATGATATAGAATGGTAATCTCGTACAAAATGACAACTGAATGACTGACGTTAGGCGGTAATCTGCTAAAATTTTGACAGTTCCTTTGATCAGTGACCTACCATTAGAACGTCATTGTGCAGTCAATGATCGACCATTATGAATTTAGCAGATTACGAACTTTTAGCAAAATTACAATAGGATCGTGTTGGAATGACGAAATTATAAAAATAGCAGACTTGGCCCCCTGGTCTTAAGGGATTGTGGGATCGACGGTTTAAAGATATGGCGTAGCTTCCTGAATGCCGCCCAGCCCAAGCGTATCCTTCTGTTCGCATTCTTCTAGAAGTTGTGCCGCCCCAGTCTTTCCTAGATGTTTACAAATCAAAAAGAAGAAAGAAACACTCACTAGCAATTCCCGCCTCCGCAGTATCCACAACCGGACTGTAAGTCGGTCTTACATCCCTAATTCTCTTGATAGTCTGTCTTCCGTTACTATCAGTAAAAAATACACCTCTATTTATGACATCAGTCTTGTATCTCACAAATACTTCCTTCCCCAAATTATCTGCATAAGGTATTGGACCTACGATCCAATCAACCTCTATGGTTGGGAAACTTTTGTAAAGTTTAAATGTCAAACCGGCGTAATTCGAATATTTTATCTGTATTTCTTCTACAATGTCAGATTTGATGACTTTCACTTCATAGTTTGTTGAAATTATTACTGGAAAGGGGTCTATCGGTCTAAATGTGTAAGCCCCGGGTTTTTTCTTAATAATTCCTAGTTTTTCTGGATCATCGGACACGTAATAGCACATTGCGACGGTAAAACTTATATTTACGCCATTGGAAAGGGCAATGCTTGATAGCTTGCGCTGGGCGTCTAAATTAATACGTATATACTGAAACAAATAAAATGGAGAATTAGTATTGTCTCTGTATATTGAAAAAAATGCCGCGGTCGATCTGTAGATGTGTAACAATTCATTTCATACCTAGATCCCTTTCCCCTCTGTGCCTCGGAAAGCACGTAAAGCCGTTGGTCCCGGCTGTCATTTGTAGATCTTTGACAGTCGTTATGGGTAGTCGGAAACAAAGTTATAGTATACACTTAGATGCGTTAACCGCGCTCAATATTGACAATATTAAAACAAGGCAATTGCCCGAGTTGTCACTTAGTCACGTACCAGCCATTCTCGCAGCTATACGTCAGTATCGCTCGTAATTTTGTGACAATTTCAAGGAAAAATGCCTTCATGTGTGTATAATCGATGCACAAATTACACAAAGACAGACTGACCTTTTCTTGGCACTGTATAATTGTATGTGCATACTGGTATGTAGATATAAAAGTTTACGCCGTTTTGAAGTGCACTAATGTTCGTGAATGATGCGTCTATTTATCGAGAGCAGAACTTAGACCAAAATATACCTTATATACCTTTTTTTCTGACTTTATTTCATCCGAACATAACACAAAGACCATAAAGTTCTTTCCTCTAAGACAAACAAAGACCCACTTTGAGGAATTGCCATTATTGTGTCTTGACGCAGAACGTCACTTTCGCAAAATGTCACCTTGAAAAATTTGGTCACTTTCGCATAATGTCATTTTCGCAAAACGTTATTTTCGCAGAATGTCATCCAACCCATTTTTTTTTCAGGGGAGACCTAATACACACATACACACACTAATTTATGAACTACAATAATAATGAACACAACTCTTATTAAACCTCAATCAACTTTTAATAAAATATAATCCCACCAAAAACGTTTTCATGTCAAATGTTGCCAAGACGAGACCATAAGGCTCGCACTGTCAAAAAGATCTCATCTAGACCCAAGCTTCTAACTCTACACGCCCTAACTCTACAGGCCCTAACTTCACAAACTCCGAGTACAAGAGGTGAAATTATAGTACAAATACTATACCTAATTATAGTACAGAACCCAACACTGACTAACTAAAATTACACTTACCTCGTTTTGTATATAATTTTCGGCTGACTCAGTGCTAAGGTAACCAGCCTTCTCCATTCTTCTGTAAAATTGTTCAAATTCGAAATGCGGTGTGGTGCTTACGACCCGCTCCGTAATGTCGTCGTAATAATATTCTATAACGGGAGCGGGGGTCGAGTTTGTCGATGTGGGAATGACATTCCTTGTGGTTCTTATTGGGGGGCGAGTTGTAGTGGTAGTACTGCGAGTTGGGGATAAGCTGAAAAAATAATTGCAATAAGTCAATGATATAATACACTTAGATGCGTTACCCGCGCTCAATAATGGCAATATAAGCAAGGCAATTGCCGGGGTTTCACTTAGTCACGTACCACCCAGTGTCGCGGCTATACGTCAGTATCGCTCGAAATTCACACATAACTGACGTAACAAAATTTATATGTTTATCTTTTTCTAACAGGTGTACGCTGTATGCGTATGTCCTTTTCTTTGCACTGTATAATTGTACGTGCCTACTGGTATGTAGATAATTATAAAATTTTGCGCCGTTTTAAAGTGCACTAATGTTCGTGTATGACGCGTCTATTTATAATACGTCATTGCAATAAGTATATGACATTTACAACGCACTTACGGCACGCCGTATTCCGGCTAACTGTATCGTTTCGGTTCTATTGCGGTCCGCCGCATTTCGTCGTCAATAGGGGATATTACTGCAATGTTCTGGCCCCAGAGTGCAGCACTAGTGTAAACAGTAGATAAACAGTTTTTCGACGAGTCGTTCAAAGCGTGATGAAAATTGTGAAATTCTGCCTTTAATTGAGTTCAAAATTGGGAAGTGTATTAACTATAATATACAATAATACATCAGTGCTGTGTATTTGGATGTAGGAATGAAAGGAATCATGCATTCACAAAAGAAGAAAATGTTCGAAAACTATGGGAAGCAGCAACACGTAGTAGACTTTCGGACTAAAAAACACTCTAAAATATGTTCAGCACATTTTAAATCTGAAGATTTCATTGAAATTGCAAAGTATTCAGGTGAGATAGTCGCATTTACCGAATAACGTTCACTTTTATCATGTAAGGGCGGGTTGCTTCAACTAACCATTACTGATCGGTAATAGTCAAAAATGGCGCTAACTATCGTCAAATCAAAAAAATGGGTTGTTTCACAAAATCATACGTCAAAAAGTTACTATTACCATAACCGACCAGTCATCGTAATTTTGTGTTGTCAAACAGCTACTTCAAACATTAAAATATTATGGAATCTCTTTTTGAATAACTTTAACTGACGGATTTTTATGTCATGAAACAACCCGTTACATTTAACGTACGCACGGCTACACACACATCAACCTATACATTTCCAGTTTAAACTGACCTCTCATTGTAAGGAAATTCTATACAAGGCGAGATCAGATTATACTGGAAATGTATAGCTTAGTGTGTAGCCGTGTGTACGTTAAACATCTCACGTCATAGTAACTTTTTAACCGTCCGTATGTAACGTTAACCGACTGTTTGAAACAACCCACCCTAAGACAACCAAATATGATTTTATTCTGAGCATAACCTAGAATCCACTTTCAAATGGCCGTAGGATGTCATAATATAGGTAGTTAAAGTGCAGTTAGGTAAGTAAGATTAATTAAAACTTTAATATATATTCACAATAAAAATACCTAGCTATTACAATTAATAACATAATAAAACAAGAATACGAGGTTATGCTCGTGGCTATGGGCTAGTGGCGCCCTCTGCGCCGAGTTTTGCGTAATGTTTCCTATTACAAGCATTTCTTTTCCATTACATTGATGGCTACATTATACTGCTAGACTTTGGAATTCACTGCCCAGCTCTCTGTTCTCTCATAAGTATAATCTAACCGGTTCATCCTAGGCAAGCGTGTTCCACCTTAGGCCGCATCACCACATAAGGCGCTAACAAGCGACTTTTGCAGATTTTAAACTGACAATCACGTCAAAATGTGTAGTGTAAATGATTTGAAAAAAATATATGTTAAACTAGAATATTCTCTTAATCATTTAGTATGTGAATATTTTTGATTAAGTTCATATTAAATAGTTTAATTAAATCGTGACGTGACGTGTCTGACGCGGACAAAACATTGATAATCACACAAAATCTACCAGGAATATTTAAAATATTACTATCTTACAGACAATTTTATTATCTATCTTTTAGTATACGCCTTTTTTAAGTTAAAGAATACTATCTTTTATTTATTTTTTTCGACTAAACTTTGAGAGTTTGGACGCAGCGCATACGATTCTCTGGTCGCTCAAGGTCGCCGGCGTATATCGTCGCCTTAAGATCAGGTGAATTGCGGTCAAACGCAAGCCTATTAGAATATTAAAAAAAAATGCGACAGCAATTACAAATTTCATAACAATAGATGTGCGGCCCGCCACAGCTCCAAGACAACCGGAGCGACGAAGACTGGTCCCAAATTACCCTTGATAGCGAGAATTGTAAGGAGGAGAGAAGATAGGCCTTTGCCCTGCAGTAGGAAAATACAGGCTGAAAATAAACCAGCCATGTATGAGTTGGCGTAAGTACTGTGTCCGTACCACAAAACGACATTTTAGTTCCATTTTAGCCATTATCGGGGTTTTTCAACAAATGAAGAAGATCATTAATATATATATACTAAATACAGGTAAGGACCTAAAATTGAGCCTTGTGGAAACCCCATTTCTACTTTGAAACCATGTGAATTCACCCCATTTATTTCAAATAAGATTTTACTAAACTAAGCGCAAGCCTACCAAGTCCGTAATGTTCAAGTTTCAAAAGTAGTGTGTCATGGTTTACGCAATCAAATGCCTTGGAGAGGTCATAAAAGATTCCTATGACATCTTGTGCCTCTTCGAACGCAGTAAATATGTGTTTAGCGTCCTTATGAGTACCATTACAACCACTGCGATCGCCAAAATGCATCGGCCAAGCATGGTGATTACGGCTGAACCCCCCTTGGGGGAGACTTATGCAGTGGGCGTCTAAAGGTTGACATAATTTGCAATAATGCTAGTGTAATACAGGAAGTTAGTATATTTTGTACAGTTTTCGCTACGGAACCCTAACAATAAGAAAAAGAAAACTTACGTAGAAGTGGACGGAACGGTAATCCGAGTCGGAATATTTGTTGCTTCTGTAGTCGCAGCGAAGACTGTCCGAGCCGGGGGAATGATAGCGTTATCACTGTGTTGATTTAACTTGCTCTCCTTACTGACATTACTATACTGCATACTATTTTCAGTACTCGAAGACAAAGTATTTTCAGTCATAGTATCTTCAAAGTATTCGTAGTCAGGAACGTCGTCTAGCAAAGATTTGTCATCAATTTTCAAAGTATTCGATTGTCGAATTAAAAATTTCTTCTTTTTCGTTTTCTTGTTCAACTTTTTGATGATAGATCTTTTTGTTCTTCTTCTAACTTGTACTTGTTCTACGTAGTAGGATCTGTAACCCATAGGGGGGAGGTTTTCAGCTATGAAGACTAGTTCGTCCTCTGTGTAGAAATCTCCTCTGCCTGGTATCTGTGTTACTAAGTCTGGAATTTTTACTATCACGTGATTTTGTTGGACACCTGGAAAGGGAAATAGTTATGAGTTACATGATGAAGATTTGCTGAGGACGTGCCGTCGTCTCGGATTCCAGTCTAACCGGATGCAGCTGAATACCAGTGTTTTACATGGAGCGACTGCCTATCTGACCTCCATAACCCAGTTACTGGGTAACACGATACCACGCGATAAGACTGGTTGTCAGGTTTTTCAGCTTCTAACTACCTATAACGAACAATAACTTTTAAGACCAATATATGTTACTAACAATTGAGCCTATAATTAAGAGCGCCCATCCCGTCATATTTCCCATACAAACGCTCGTACGCGATTACGGCGTTATAACAAATTATTTTCCAAATATTTTTTACACACAGGTATCTTGTGGTTTAAATCTAGGTTTGTATGAAGCCAAAAATAAACTTTTTTGAGAAACAAATTCAGTAAACACGTCCGAAAATCAGTTTTTTTTGCACAATTTTATCTGAACTTTGGCCGTTCATAATGCATTCATACATTGAAAAAGTAAAAAAAAAAACAGCTTCATACAGACCTTGCACATTTTTACCAAAAACTTATAAGGCTTTTTCAAAAACACGTATGTCCTAGAACAAGGTTTGTGAAATTTCCGCGCGCTAACTTTCCTGTGAAGATATCGCATTCTCACTCACTCGTTTGTTTTCGAGCTTTGCGTTGGTTGAAACAAAAAATTTTTCAATCACGGTCGCGTTGACCAGAGTCAACAAGAACACGAGCCTGATTGAAAAAAAAATTGTGTCAACCAACGCAATGTTCGAAAACAAACGAGTGAGTGAGATCGCGGTAACATCGCATAAAAATTGGCGCGCGGATATTTCACAAAACTGGTTCCAAGAAGAAAACAAAGGCTTTTTCATCCCACCATCTCGGAAAGAGTATTTTTAATCTTCAATATCTGAGTGGAAAAGCCGTTTTTATTCTCTAGAGGATAAAGTAAATTTATCTTCAATATCTGAGTGGAAAAGCCGTTTTTATTCTCTAGAGGATAAAGTAAATTGAATTTAGAACATCGTGTGCACTAAGTTTGTGAATTAAAAAAAAACATTAAACCTATTTACTGCTACCTCTATGGTGCCGAATATATCATACAACTTTTTTTTAATTTGTTAAAAACTCAGACTTTGTAAACGTTTTTTTTTGCATTTAGTCATTTCCTCGCTGAGGTGGAATGAAAAGTTACGTGTTGCACTCGAGTGCAAAGATTTTTCACCTCGTGCTCTTTTGATTCCCTCGCTAACGCTCAGGATTCTAATTTTGAATCACTCGCTGCGCTCGTGATTCAATTTTAGAGTCCTTCGCTTGCTCGGTCATCAAAATTGAACACGCGGTTAAAAAGCAACTTTGCACTCTTGTATAACAAATAACTATTTTCATCCCACCATCTCGGAAAGAGTATTTTTAATCTTCAATATCTGAGTGGAAAAGCCGTTTTTATTCTCTAGAGGATAAAGTAAATTTATCTTCAATATCTGAGTGGAAAAGCCGTTTTTATTCTCTAGAGGATAAAGTAAATTGAATTTAGAACATCGTGTGCACTAAGTTTGTGAATTAAAAAAAAACATTAAACCTATTTACTGCTACCTCTATGGTGCCGAATATATCATACAACTTTTTTTTAATTTGTTAAAAACTCAGACTTTGTAAACGTTTTTTTTTTGCATTTAGTCATTTCCTCGCTGAGGTGGAATGAAAAGTTACGTGTTGCACTCGAGTGCAAAGATTTTTCACCTCGTGCTCTTTTGATTCCCTCGCTAACGCTCAGGATTCTAATTTTGAATCACTCGCTGCGCTCGTGACTCAATTTTAGAATCCTTCGCTTGCTCGGTCATCAAAATTGAACACGCGGTTAAAAAGCAACTTTGCACTCTTGTATAACAAATAACTATTTACGGTTTTTGTAAAATTTGAATCTGTATTATATGTGCAAGGTTTCTATGAAGCTGTTTTTTCTTGTATTTTGCAATGTATGAGTGCATTATGAACGACCTAAGTTCAGATAAAACCTCTGCAAAAAAGCTGATTTTCGGACGTGTTTACTGAATTTGTTTCTCAAAAAAGTTGTTTTTCGTTCCATAGGAACCTAGATATTAATCATAAGAAACCCACGTGTTAAAAATATTTGGAGGATTTGTTATAACGCCGTAACCACGTACGAGCGTTTGTATGGGAGATATGACGGGATGGGCGCTCTTAAATAAACAAAATATTTATTAATTAGTGTATAGTCGGAAGTAGGATCAGGCTAAAAGTGGTAGTTTTAAAGTTACTTTAATTACCTTTGGGGTCAAACACTTTGTATATTCCTCTTTCAACTGGTAAGCGTACAGGAATCGTCACTGGCCACGCTAAAGGATTGTAAATCACAGTCTGTAACAAAAATATTCGCAATGAAGTCATTCGCTAGAGAACTAAAGTCACCGACATTACGCGTAGAATCAGCACGTTGAAGTGGAAGTGGGCCGGCCACGTCTGCAGACGGACAGACGGTAGATGGAGTAGACACGCTCTAGAGTGGACACCGCGGTTGGACAAGCGTAGTGTAGGACGCCAACGATAAATTAACGATTTGAAGTAACCAGTATTCTGTATAAACTTCATCTAAAAGAGTGTCCGTGGAGTTTCTTGCTCATTCTTCTCCATAGAGACCTACCTACGTTTTGGAACGAGCAATTAGCTTCAACTTTCTGACTAACTGACCGACTCCTTGACAATTCAAAAGTGCCTGTAAATGGTTTAATTGAAATAAATGCTTTGACTTTGACTTTGAGTAAGTTATTTGGCTACTTACAAAGAATTTATCTCCCTGTATGTTCCAACAGGATGATATGTTGAACTGGCACGCGTAGTATGCCAACTTGTTTGGAGAATCACGGAGGTTACTGCAAGAGAAACAGCATCTTATTTATCATTTACTAGCAACCAATCACGGCTTCGGCATGGATAGCAGAGCATGGTCATCTACATAGCTCCCATTTGCCATGACATTTTTACGCCACCTTCAACATTTATCGTCAAATTTTAACCAACTTACACAAAATCTTAACAAACTATACTCCTAAACCTTCCTCATGAATCACTCTATCTATTGGAGGAAATTGCATGAAAATTCGTTCAGTATAGTTTTTAAGTTTAACGCGGACAGACAGACGAGGACGGGGGACTTTGTTTTATAATATTATGTTGCGATTTGTCACCTAAAGCTTTCATTTAGAACCCCGTAGAGTCCAATTTAAATATTTTTAATCTTAACTACTTGCATTTTATAAAGAATCATGGCAGAATTTGTACAAAAGAAATAAAGATGTTTAGAGAAGTTGAAATTCTAATTCTTATATTCTTTGGTACCTAAAAAGTATCTTCGGGCATCTACAATATTTTTAAAACCCCGCAATAAGAATCGATGTTAAGTGAATAGTTTAATGAGAACCTCATTATTTTAGAACGAAACGGCAGGCAGCTGATTGTAACAGTGACACTGACAGCCGTTTTATGGGAAATTATGTCACAAATTATGATTAATCAATGTCCTTTTTTAGCTCCGCCATTGTAAACAACGATTCACATCACTTGTCCGCCAATTTGATAGATCCGTTAAATGTCACTTGTCACTTTCTTTTATAAACACAAAACGGGCAACGACATGAAACGAAAAACTGGTAGGTATTTCCATTTCAAAATATTTTAATTGTGCAGGGGTTTAAATATAAGGTAAGTATATCAATCTACTCCTGCTAATGTATTCTCCATATTGGAAAATATTTTAAATCCTCTAAATGTTTTTTTTTTCATACAAATGAATGCAGGGATCCCGCCATGATTCTTTAAGTAAGTTTTCTTCAGTCTAATCTATTTCTAAAAATATGTCGCTAATAAAAAGTATATTATCCTAGGCTATATACCTTTTGAACCCCATTGTCACAAATACGTGAGAACTTACTTGAAAGCTTGTCTGTATATTGACAAACACAATTGTTTCGCTAGGAACACTTTCTTCGTGTAGTACTCAATCACACGCGTCGTGCTTCCTCCAGTGATGATTGTGTGGTCTTGTATTACTCCTGGAAGAAAATACGACATTATACAGCCAAGGGAGGATGTGCCAAGCCCGCGAGATTTAATTTTAAAGACACCACAGTACCGGTAAAATGCTGTAACATTGCCATCTTGCTCAACAATGCCTACATTCATAGAAGTTAAATTATTGCCGCTGAGAAATGATTTTAACCAAATTCAAAAAGGAGTTATCAGTTCGGATGTTTGTATCTTTTTTTAATGTATTTTCGGTCATAACTCCGTCATATATAGACGGATTTGCAAAATTCTTTTTGTGTTAAAAAGGGGTTTATTTCGAAATAGTCCCATATAAAATTCATCGAGATTGATTCAGCGCTATTCGAAAAAATCAACAATATCCCAAAAAATTACATAGATGATGTTTTAGTTTCTTCAATCTTTGGAGGACTTTCAATCTCTGATTTAACTGTGTCGCCGTTTCTTAATGGATTTGGATGTTAAGGCGTACTAAAAAGCAGAAAATAAAAACTTCTGTTCTGAAGTTATTTATCACGTTTTAGTTTTTGAAAGCGGTTGTTTTTTTTTTAATGGTTTTTTGCTGTCTATGGTATTACTAAAAGCAAATCGGCTATCTTTATGGCAAAAAAAAATCTAAAGCGAGTTGTGTACATATCATTATTAGTTATTAGCTGCTGGACATAGGTCTTCCCCAAGAGGGGGTTCAGCCGTAATCGCCATGCTTGACCGATGCATGTTGGCGATCGCAGTAGGTGTTATGGTACTCAGAAGGACGCTGCTGCCCATCCTCTGGTCAATATCCCTCTGTCGCCTTCTACGACACCCACGGGTAGAAATGGGGTGGTGCTATTCGCGACCCACCACACTGCTTCACCAAGTACCAACCATGGATCCACATGATATCTTCAAACTTCTTGTCATTGTTGCCAAGCTCGCCAAATATTTGTAAATGTTTCGCTATCTGTGAACATAAAGATAAATTATTATTATTATTATTTTCAGCCTATATTCTCCCACTGCAGGGCAAAGGCCTCCCTTTCTTCTTTCCAACCCTCTCTGTCCAGAGCTAGTGTGGACCAATCCCTCCTGTAAGCGTCAAGCTCATCTCGCCATCTTCGCCTAGGTCTACCTCGATGTCGCTGGACGTTTTCCGGGACCCACATTGTGGTTGCTTTAGCCCATGATATGTTCGACATGCTGACGATATGGCCGGCCTAGTCCCACTTAAGCTTGGCTGCTTTTTGAGTGACGTCGGCCGAAATAAAGATAAAGCTAAAGATAATTCTATTTCGCAAACATATGTGATGGAATAGTACAAAAATCCCAGTTTTCAACATTGAGTTATATGTACTACGTACCTGCGTATAACTCAATGGTGTTCAAAGATTAAAATATTTACTAGATTCAATCACTCTTTAGAACACAGAGTAGAAGCTTTAGAACATTCAATCATTCAGCTGTTCTATCAGTCGTTTATTAACCGTTGATGTTCTATAATATGAAAACTTTCTGTTATAATAAAATCGGTCTCTCGAACAGTGCATATATCTTTATTTTCTCCTGCGACCCATTTTCCCACAATATGTGTAGATGATGACAAAAATTATAACCTGACATCACAGAAAACGCCTCAAAAGGTGACGCTTATGGCATACGATCATACACCAATAGATAGTGCTATTTAATGAAATAGCAACTATAGGTACATAATACTTATATATCACTCTAGAATTAATCTAATTATCGTTCTGGATAGCCACTTTGTTTCCACATTTATTGTGCGAACTGCCAGACTGTGGAATTCACTGCCCGCCTCTCTGTTCCCCGATAAGTTTAATCAGGGTATCTTCAAGACACGAGTGAACCGGTTCTTCCTATGCAAGCGTGCTCCACCTTAGGCCGCATCATCACTTAAGATCAGTGAGTTGCTGCCAAACACAATATTATAAAAACGCCACTATAATACAATAACTAAAAAATCTTTTGCGTTTAGGAACTCCCTTGTCAATTACAAGTTTCCACTGATATACATGAACAAGATAATAAGATATAAAGATCCGCGTAGATAGAATGCAGAATCAAAGGGAAAAAAAAAAGAAAGTTCAGTACATAGATTGGATATAAAAGCATTCACGACACAATTACCTTATACAACAGTTGTGTTAAAGAAATAGTTACACTTAGCTGAAGAGAAATTCAAAACATTAAATTGTAAAGAGAGATAAAGATAAAAGTCATGGCAGTTATGTCAATAGTTTAGCGGCAGCTAACATGGTAGTATGTGTTTACAGTTTACCACGTAGCTAAAGTTTTGCAAACGCCTGTCAAACTGTTAATAGCAACAACACACGCTCCTAATGGTTTTGTAGTGTAATAATGGCAGGCTCTCTTTCTTTCTATCTGTGAAATATTAATAATGTCATTGTGCTCTACACTTTCCTAAACCACATTATTTCCATTTCGGAGAGTGTGCTTTGGAATTGCACAATTTAATTCCCCCATCCCCGTTCCATCATCGGACGAGCAGAGATACGGCGAAGCGTCACCGCTATATGGTTGAAGTTCCACGGTCTCGAACCAAGCGCTTTGACTCCACATTTATTGTGCGAACTGCCAGACTGTGGAATTCCTTGCCCGCCTCTCTGTTCCCTGATAAGTATAATCTGGGTATCTTCATGGTACGAGTGAACCGGTTCATCTTAGGCAAGCGTGTTCCAACTTAGGCCGCATTATCACTTACGATCAGGTGAATTGCGGTCAAACGCAAGCCTATTTAATAGTAAAAAAAAATAAAAAAATATATGGTTATTCGCTTATCCAGTGTTTCCATTTATTTCAACAAAAAACATTAAAGCACAATACATTATATTATGAAACAAAAGTCAGATAGAACGCGCGGAACACTGAGAGTGAAGCCACCAAAGCAAATACAAATTCAAATGCGAATATTCAAATTATTTATTTGGAACAAAAAACATATTTACAGATTTGTGTTCGTTAACAGCTACATTAGAACTGTGTCGTAGTCATTAGCGCCAGCGCCCACTTCCGAGAGGGGAGACGTCGGCGTTCCAATTTTACTTATTTATAACTAAGTTATTAATTTATTATTTATATAATAATAAAATCTCAATAGTACACCTAATATATATTAAAAATTAAAAAAATAGAGATTTAATTATCATGTAAATAAATTAAAAGAATACTTACAATCGCGCTTTGTACGACTTGTTAGTCGAAGTGCTGCATCGTTAAAAATAACAAATACAAATAGAAATTCAAAAGCGAATACAATCACGTTATCACGAGATTGTTTTGAATTTGTTTGCTTTGGTGGCTTCATTCATTCATTCTGTATTCCGCGCGGTCTATCTGACTCAATTTCAATTACTCATTAATTCTATTCTTCTAATGCCTGCCTGCCTGCCTATAGTATAGTATCTATCTATCTATCTATGGTATGCGAAATTGCGGGAAACGCATTCATATTCGAGCGGCCTGATAAATAAATGGACTGGAGGATGGATGGTATTAATATTATAATACACTCGGCGTCACAAAAATCGCACCTTTTCGAAAATAAGTTTAAAACATGTCCCGCCAGTAACGAATACATTAAACCCAATTAATATTGGTATCAATTAAAAGTTCGTTTAACGACCTTTAAATTAACAACAGTTAGAATTCCTAAACACAACAGATCTCATTAGCACGTAACGTTAAAAAAAATGTTGTCAAAATACGCATTACAACGGCCACTAATTGCACCTCCCTACAAGGGTATAAAACGGGCGACCCGGGTTAAATGTGGGTCAACTGTTCGATCTCTGTAGTTCCCTTAGTTTTGATGTCATCGCCCCGATGCATCCGACTCACTTCCCCCTCGATCCTAGTCATCGCCCAGATGTGCTAGATGTCGCGCTTCTGAAGAATGTAAACTTGCGATTACATTCTATAGAGACGATCGACGAACTTGATTCGGACCATAGACCAGTGGTCTTGGAGCTCGCGCCCAGATCCGGTCCCTTCGATCCCACTCAATCCCCCCCCTCTAAAGTGATCACGGACTGGGGGAAAGTAGGCGTATTGCTGAAATCTACTGAGTCCCCTCACTTAGACCGAATCCCGGACAACATCGAGACTGTAGCGGATGCGGAGGCCGCGATCGGCTCGTTCGCAGAACACGTGCAATCCGTCCTGAACGAATGTTCACGGGAGGTTCCGGCGGTGGATCATCGCTGGAATCTTCCGGACGATGTGCGTGATCTCGTGACCGAGAAGAACGCGGCCATCCGTGCCTACAGAGCTTTTCCCTGTGACAGTAACAAAGCTTTTATGCGATACTTACAGCGTAAAGTAAGTAGACGCGTCAAAGAGTTGCGTGACGATCAATGGGATAAGATGCTCGATGGACTCGTCCCGACCCATCAGGCCTTCTGGGATCTGCAGAGGAAACTACGCTCCTCTGAGACCACCTCCATGCCCCCCCTTATCCGACCCGATAATAGCGTCGCCTTCGACGACGACGCCAAAGCAGAATGTCTGGCCGACAGCCTAGAGTCCCAATGCTCCCCAAGCACCCAGCCAGTAGACCCAGCCCACCTCGCTGAAGTGGACGCTGAAGTCGAACGCAGATCCTCACTCCCTCCCGTAGAGGACCCGGATGATCCCCTGCCCCCCGTCACTCCTGACGAGGTGGAGGAGATCATAAGGGGTCTCAAACCTCGGAAGGCCCCTGGCTCAGACGGAATCACCAATAAGGTGTTCAAACTCTTCCCCCCCGCCCTGATTTTGTTAATGACCGCTATCTTTAATAGCGCTCTTTCGAACAATATGTTCCCACAATCGTGGAAGCAGGCTACCGTCATCGGTATTCCCAAACCGGGCAAACCTAAATCCTCCCCTAGCAGTTATCGCCCTATAAGTCTCCTCAATGTCATGGGTAAGATCTATGAGAAACTTATTTATAAGCGACTCAAAGATTTTGCCGAGGCAAAGAGCTTAATTCCTATAGAGCAGTTCGGATTTAGGTCCAGACACTCTTGTGTCCAACAGGTGCATCGTATAGTCGAACATATCAGCGACCGTCGCCAGCGCGGCCTGATGACTGGCGCCCTGTTCTTCGATATTGCGAAAGCATTTGACAAGGTATGGCACAACGGGCTGATATACAAGCTATATCGGCTCGGTGTGCCAGACCGTCTCGTTCTCATTCTTCGAGACTTTCTGTCGAACCGCACCTTTCAATACCGCATTGATGGTGCGCTTTCTACCCCGCACCCGATACGTGCAGGAGTCCCCCAGGGCTCCGTGATATCCCCCTTAGCCTTCACGCTATACACTAGCGACATCCCGAAAAGTAGAACGGCGCAGTTAGCCCTTTTTGCTGACGACACCGCCATATACTATTCGGGTCTGAGTCCAAATATTATCGCCCGCACCCTCCAAAAATCCGCAACCGCATTTGGCGATTGGTCCCGGAAATGGAGAATAGAAGTCAATCCCGACAAGAGTCAGGCGGTCATTTTCACAAGACCCAGAGTCCGCCTCCCCCCCTCTCCTAGCCCGATCACCTTGTTCGGCAAGCCGATCCCTTGGGAGAAGCAAGCTAAATACTTGGGGGTCATCCTAGACCGGAGATTATCCTTCGGGGAGCACATAAAGACGGTACGTTCGCGCGCCGCTTTCGCCCTCGGCAGGCTCCACTCTGTGCTGAATGCGCGCAGCAAATTGTCACTTAAGTGCAAATTGCGTATTTACACCGCGTGCATTAGGCCCATCTTGACCTACGCTTGCCCCGTGTTCGCACACGCCAAGCCCCACCACCTACATAGGATGCAGACCCTTCAAAACCGATTTCTCCGAAATGCCACGGGCGCCCCGTGGTACATTAGGAACGAACGACTACATGTCGACCTGAAAATCCCCACTATCAAACAGTGCATGAAACGTCTTACCAAGCGTTTCTTTGACTCAGCCGAGAAACACCCCAACCCCCTAATTTCTTCGGCATCCCGGTACGTCCCATCACTAATATCGAAGATTCGCCGTCCAAGGCATACCCTCATCGAACCCGATGATCCCATCACCCTCATCCAAGAGAGTAGTAGGGAAACCAGTACGATCCGTAGTAAGTACAAAAACAAATACCGACCGCGACTCCGGCCCCGCCGCCGAGGCCCTCCGCGACCCCCCGTAATATCACAGACCGACTCTTGCTCGACGAGCCAGCCCGCGCCGCTGAGCCTGTAGCTTTAAATTCCCCTAAATAATTTCGACCCAGCCTGACCATTGCTGTCCCCTTAATGACGCACTAAGCCTAGGTTCGAACCCCGCAGGGGGTGCCCTTAGTGTCTGTTCATTTAATAAATATCCTTAGTTTGTAAGCCCTGGCTGGGGGCCTTAAAGTAATTTTAGGCCACCACAGGATTGTCCGGTTAAGCAGCATCAACCTCAGAGAGTTGTTGTGCTGCGAGTGGTCATATCAAAAAAAAAAAAAAAAAAAAAAAAAAAAAAAAAAAAAAAAAAAAAAAAAAAAAAAAAAAAAAAATAAATGTGGGTCATTCGCTATTCAACCTTTGAAGTGAACACACGTGAACAGCTACAGCAAGAAAAATACCCCAGAAGATGGATACCACTGCAGATGAAGCCGCTCAAGTCATTGCACTACTGCAATCAGGGATGCGGCAATGTGATGTTGCTCGGCAACTGAACTTGAGTCGTTTTGCCGTTCGACGAGTGTTCCAACGTTTCCAAGAGACTAGTGGCTATATCCGAAGACGTGGATCTGGAAGACAACGGTGCACATCCGAAAGAGACGATCGCTTCATTGTTTCGACGTCTTTACGTAATCGGTTCTCCAATGCTGTTGAGCTGCAACAACAACTGCGATCAGCTCGCAGAACTTCTGTAAGCGTCTCCACGATTAGAAGAAGAATGCGGGAGAAGAAAATTGCAGCTCATAGGGCTGCTACAGGGCCCAAATTGACTGCACAGCATAGGAGAGACCGGTTGCAATTTGCCCGTGACCATGTGGATTGGACAATAGACCAATGGAGGGCTGTGCTCTTCTCGGATGAGACGAGGGTGTGTCTTTTCTGCAACGACAGGCGTCGAAGAGTGTATAGGAGGCAAGGGGAACGATTCGCACAAGCCTGTATTCAAGAGACAGTGGAATACGGGGGTGGCTCGTGCATGTTCTGGGGCGGCATGTCAATCGACGGTAAAACGAACCTTGTGTGTGTTTCTCGGACTGGAAGTGCTCGCGGGCAAGGGTCGCTGACTGCTGCTCGGTACATAACAGAGATCTTAGAGGAGCAGGTTGTCCCTTATGCGGATTTGGTTGGCAGTGGGTTCACGTTAATGCACGATAACGCCCGTTGTCACACCGCTTTAATTGTAAGAGACTACCTGCAAGAAGTTGGCATCCCTGTTATGCGCTGGCCGGCGCGAAGTCCAGACCTGAACCCTATTGAGCACCTTTGGGATGAACTGAAATGGCGAGTACGGGCACGAAATCCTGCCCCTACCACTCTCCAAGACCTTCAAGATGCCGTCGTTGCAGAATGGGACAACATTCCACAAGAGACTGTTGTCACATTAATAAGGTCCATGAGAGAACGCATGGAAGCAGTCATCAGGGCTAGGGGGGGTAACACTAGGTTTTAAGTTAGTTTTAAGGACTTTGTTGTAATTTTTGCTGATAAAATAAAATTTAACTTTTTAATCATTTGCATTAGCTTGCTTTTTTTTATTCCCTGGTAAACAAAAAACCAAATCCATTGATTTATTCTGAAATTTAAATAAATTGCCTTTCCAATTATACCATATAGTCATATGTATACCATTGATTAATAGGGTTAAAATGACTTTGAAGGGAATTCTTAAAGAGGTGCGATTTTTGTGACGCCGAGTGTAATATGATCTTTCAAAAATAGGGGTCAGAAGGATTTTAGCCCACCTTTTGCGTAACAATCGGCGGCGAACATCATGCAGTCGCATGTATAATCCGATCATCATTCCCCGTTAACCTTTGGAAAGATCGGAGTAAATTTCGAGGCTCGAAGACTATGTACGGCCGATGTAACGAAACCATAGCGCGATCTAATTCGACGCCAGCGCCATCTATCGAGATAGGTGGCAGTTTTTGACACCGAATTCTTATCAGTGATTTTTTACTCGATCGTAGAATGGTGTCATATAATCATATTACAAAGGTGATAATAAAATTAATATAAGGGAATGACAGATATGTTATTTAAAGTGTTTACATATTTACAAATTTTGAAACAGTAGACAACCACTCATTATATTTCTCTATCTCCGTAGCTTGTAAAACTTTGTACATACTTTAATAAAGCATTTTTTATGCAAGGTACCTACATAGTATTCATGTATAATTATATAATTCCTGTAAATGCAAACAATTGTACACATTTTTTTAAGGAGTAAGTATGGAATTTCTTGCTCACTCTTCTCCATACGAAACTACCTTTTGGAAGGCGCAAAAAAAATCAAATTTGACAAATACAATATGACGTTTGTGGTCGTTTTGGGAAAGTGGACGAAATGTGAAATAGACATTTAGGGAATTACCATTCTGGAAAGTGGACGTTTTGGGAAAGTGAACGTCTTGAAGCAGTCGTTTAGAACCTAAAGGGTTCAAAAGTGCCTTATAGTCTTTTGAATAGCATAGTTGCCCCAGTGGAATAGTGATTACTCTAGTTTCGTAGATGAATCGCATGTTATTTTATCTATCTATCCAGCCGTACCGTATATCTCTGTGCATTGCATGGGAAGGCAAGGTGCCATCAAAGTTTTTGCGGGATCAATGTACACTTTTTCGGCGGGGCATCTATCCTAAATTCAATTCAATGTGCTGCGCTCTAGCAGGGTCCATAACTGTACTTAATATAAGCTTTTATGTAACATCTCAGTAACACTATGGAATGCAATAAATAAACGTAATTTATATGGACAACTAAAATTAGAGGTTCGCAATAATTGCCAATACTTGGAAATTAGATATTATGTATTCAGATTAAATTAGGTATTCAGCTGCATCCGGTGGAACTGGAAGCCAACCCCAATATAGTTGGGAAAAGGCTAGCTAGGGATATGATGACAAATTAAATAATTAATTAAATTGATTGATGATACATTGGCTGCTGCCCTGCGTATTACGGGTTCGATTCCTATACGGAATCTATGGCCTACAAGTAGATGTTGTGGGTCTGGCTGTTTGTGTATGTGAGTTTATATGTTTGTAAACGTACCCACGACACAGGAGTAATTCCTAGTGTGGGGCCAATGTTTAAATAAAATAAGGTGTTGTGTAGGTCGATTCTGTAAAATTGAAACAACAACTCCCATCTCACTCTCACTTCGCTTATGGTTCAATATAACCTTGATATATTCAACACTTTGAATCGGGTTCGAGTGCGAAGTGAGCGTCGAAGTCACGGGGAAATTACCTTACAGAATGCCACTTCTTACGTCATCTCGTATTTTTTCCGTCAAAATCTCCCTGTCAATTTAGTTCTATTCGCTGACACGCTCGCAAGGGTGGCGCTAGTGTAAATTCGAATTATCAACCGAGTTTTTAGAATGCCAGTCAAGAAACTCACAGCGGATTCAGATTCGAAGTTTAAAATGAGGTCTTACAGAACCCCTACCCCTGGACTCCTGCTCCATAAACGCACATAATGACTGATAGTGACATCTCGCGGTAATTAACGGAACCATACGCTACGTCATACCTATCTCTCGACCGTGATTGGTTTTTATTGAAATTATTGTGCCCACTCCCCCTTCCTTGAATGTAGTAAAAATGGCAAAACAGAATTAGTTCGGTAAACCAACGCATCGTTTTTTCTTATTGAAATTCCTCAACACTACCTCATCATCATTTCAGCCGAAAGACGTCCACTGCTGGACATAGGCCTCCCCCAAGAATGGGGGGTTTTGCCATAATCGCCACGCTTGGCAGGCGGGTTGGCGATCGCAGTATGATTGTTACAAAGGCACAGAGAACGCTGCTGCCCATTCTCTGGTGAGTCCCTTAGTCGCCTCTTACGACACCCACGGGAAGATATGGGATGGTGCTATTCTTTACGTCCGACACCATACGGACGCAACACTACCTATACAACACAAAGTTTTCACCAAACCTCACCGCTGCTGCTATAGATCCTATATAGTCATGTACAAAATGTATTATGTAAATACATTCCGTATGTTATGTAATACGTTCAAATTCATTTTTTTTGCGTACATTAAGTCCAGATTAATCTTTCACATTATTTTTGCATTTATGGAGAGGTCGTCTAACTTAGCTGTAATTTCGTAATACTTTGTACATAGGTAGGTACTCTTTTAGAGTGGTTTTATGCAAGTTACATCGTATTCACGTCTATTTACCTTATATAATTCCTGTAACTATACAAAATAATTGTGAACAATTATTTTAAAAGACTAAGAATGGAGTTTCTTTCCCATTCTTCTCCATACGATAATCGAACTATTTTGACGTAATTATTTTAGCGATTACCAAGTACATTTCACTTCAGGTGAGTTACGAAGTGAAATCGGAAATGAGATAAAACAAAACTTACAAAACTGCACTGCAGTTCCCGATTCTGAAACATTTCTCCGACAGAACGATTCACTTTTCATTTTTAACCGACTTCAAAAAGGAGGAGGTTATCAATTCGAATGTTTATATATATTTTTTTTTATGTATGTTCGGGCATAACTCTGTCATATATAGCCGGATTAGCAAAATTATTTTTTTGTTCGAAAGGGGTTTATTCCGAAATGGTCCCATATAAATTTTATCAAAATTGATACCGCCCTTTTTGATAAAATCTACAAATTCCCAAATAAATTACTTAGACGACGTTATAGTTTCTTTCAATGATAATATCATTGGTTTCTTCAATCTTTGGAGGACTTACAATCTCTTTTAAATGTGTCACCTTTTCTTAATGAATTTGGATGTTAGGGCAACACTAAAAAGGGAAAAATAAAAAATTATTTCAAAAAAAAGAAAACCGCCTTCAAAAACTAAAAAGTGATAATAACTTTAGCACAGAAGACACATTACTTTACTTTCGGAAGTCGGTGGCGGTGGCTTTGTGTTTGTTGTTTTGTATTGCCACCGACTTCCGAAAGATTCGCCGACAAAGATTTACTTTTCATTTTTTCACCGATAGAACGTTTCAACGGTGAACGATTCGCCGACACTGTTCGTTTGCCCTTGGGGTATAAAACACAGGTATTCGACGTGTAGACCGGTTTCCGTTTATTGTTTACACCTGAATCAAGTTGTGAAGACGAAACTTAAAGTTAAATACAAAAATTATGGAAAACTAGACAAACAAAAAATCTATATATATAAAAGAAAGTCGTGTTTGTTACAACACTTATAACTCGAGAACGGCTGGACCGATTGCCATGGCTTTTGATTTGTTGGATTTGTTTCCGTCCCGAATAGCAGAATACATCTTAAAAAAGAACGGCTGAACCGATTTGGATGAAAATTGGTGGGGAGGTAGCTTAGAACCAGGAGTCGGACATAGGATACTTTTTTTTTAGTAGGGTAGGTGTAGGGTAGGTGTAGGGTAGGTGTAGGGTAGGTGTAGGGTAGGTGTAGGGTAGGTGTAGGGTAGGTGTAGGGTAGGTGTAGGGTAGGTGTAGGGTAGGTGTAGGGTAGGTGTAGGGTAGGTGTAGGGTAGGTGTAGGGTAGGTGTAGGGTAGGTGTAGGGTAGGTGTAGGGTAGGTGTAGGGTAGGTGTAGGGTAGGTGTAGGGTAGGTGTAGGGTAGGTGTAGGGTAGGTGTAGGGTAGGTGTAGGGTAGGTGTAGGGTAGGTGTAGGGTAGGTGTAGGGTAGGTGTAGGGTAGGTGTAGGGTAGGTGTAGGGTAGGTGTAGGGTAGGTGTAGGGTAGGTGTAGGGTAGGTGTAGGGTAGGTGTAGGGTAGGTGTAGGGTAGGTGTAGGGTAGGTGTAGGGTAGGTGTAGGGTAGGTGTAGGGTAGGTGTAGGGTAGGTGTAGGGTAGGTGTAGGGTAGGTAAATAGGTAGATAGCGACAAGACAACGTCTGTCGGGTCAGCTAGTTGAAAATATTTTTAACTACATATTTTGGAATGTCAAGTTGACAGATGCATTCAATAATTCACAAAATATTCTTCAAAAAATAAAGTCACTACCTAATTTTTGGAACCTACTATTTTTTTTAACCTTTTCGTTATCTACTATATTTTTATGCGTAAAAATTTTAGAACTACTATTAATATTTGACCGACAAAGAGTTGGCAACCCTAGTGTGCATTGTGCATTTAACCCCTCACCTGTAAGAAGAGATGTATTTCTCTGACAAGGTACTTAACGACAGGTCGCGATGTATACGCGCCGGAGCCGTGTGTGTCCTTGTCATACGAGAACGGATAGAAATCATCTTGTTTCGTTGACAATTTTGGTCTGAAAAATAATAATAAAATTGCTGAAAAAATTGTGTAGGTATTTGAAGAAAGACTGCTGCTCACAGATATAGATAGACCTAGATAACGCAAGAGCAACTACTTCGCGTGCCTATTTTCGTGCCTAGCTTATGTACGTACAAAAATCGTTAGTAAAAAAATAAAGTAAACGTTTCCTTCCATCGGTAAGTCATTTTGTGATTAATATTATGCGTAATTAATAATAAAAAACAATTATTTTTAATCACCCTCAGTAATACCTGGTAATACCAAATTTAGGAAAAACAAATCATTCGTATTACATTATTTGCGTTACCTAGGTCTATCTATATCTGTGCTGCTGCTCCATAGGTTTAGGCTCCGCTCACCCCTTGGATCTTGCCCCTTTCGATTAAAATGTTTCACTCACCCCGTATTTTATTATTTTTGTGTAGTGATTCGCCCCTTACGAAGGGGCGAGTGGAAAAGTGACATTTAAATATATTTTTTAGTGTATCTATTCGACCTATGCGGCATTTCCTTGGAAATTTAACCAAAAAAGGTTTAGTTAGACAGAAAAATGCTTACATTATGAACAACGCCACGGTTGATTTAAGTCTATGTTTAGAAAAACTGTGTGTTATAAAAATTGTGGAAACAAAATGACAAAAGCACAATAATGTATCTAAATTGTAGTATTTATTAATTTGTTAAACACTTAAAATAATTAAATATGTACAAAGCTTAAAAAATATATAGTATATATTATGTACAGTAGAGGGCTCACAGGGCATCAAAAAACTCGTCCGCGGCATCGCTCACAATGGGACAAGTGTCCAAAAGTCAAGCAGTATTACCACGTTGAAGGGCAATGCTAATTCTTTGGCCCAAGAAAAAGCCAGCCCTCTGGTCACGTGAAGAGTCGACCAGCCGCTTAGAAACGTCTCTAAAAACAAGGTGAGCACTCGGGCCCCATGGCCCTAGTGTTTCAACCCGAAACGGCTCAAACATATAACTTCCAAGAAGGTTGTTATATTTACGCCGTTTGAGGTTTTCGGCACCTGCAGCAGCCGCCCCAGCACATCTACATTGTTGTATCTTTGACATTTTATAATTTTGTGCGTAATAGAGACATTGTTGTGTTTTTGACATTTTATTTCCACATTTTTTTAAATTTTAATTTTATTGATAACAAATCTTAGTAAACTACCAGGAAAGCAGAAATAAACTCTGGAACTAGTGTCCGTGTGTCTTACTACTTAAAGAAAAAAATATCCATTTAAATATTTAAAAACTGAGTGCTGATAAAGTGTTGATGTCTGATTGAGCGCATTGTCAACTGTAATAATAATTGTTTAATGTTTAATTTATTTTTATTTATTTTTTTATAAATTTGTATGCCCATGAGGCTGATCACAGCATGAACTCACTGTACCTATATTGTAAGACCTATATTGCAACCTGTGTATCACAAATAAACTGTTTGATTTGATTTGATAGTGCTTTTGATTTACTTACAATCGGGGCCGATTTGGGTTATCGAATTTTTGAGGGGGCGATTTGGGTTATCGAATTTTTGAGGGGGCGAGTAGATACACTTAGGCAATTAGGGGCAATATCCAAGGGGCGAGTGGAGCCCAAACCGCTCCATACATTTTTGATTGTGTTGTAAGTATTGTAATTCAAAGTCCATTTGTTTGACCCATTCTTGTATGGAACAGACCATTTTGTTTTCACGTTTATGCTGATCATCATCTGCCAAGCCTTTTCCCAACTATATTGGGGTCGGGTTCCAATCTGATCGGATGCAGTTGAATACCCGTGTTTTATATGGAGCAATTGCCTGTCTGTGAATCGAATTACTGGGTAACACGATACCCTTGAACAGTAATAGGCTGGTAATGCTAGTACTATAGAGCTGCTATAAGCTGTAGAATTTTAATATTTGACTGCGCGATTATCACCGCAGCCAGTAGTAGCCATAAGTCAGGAGATAGAAAGTTTGACAACCAATTTTTACAAGGAGTATCGTGATACCCGTAGGTAACTGAATAGTGGAGGTCTCAGGTCAGATAGACAGTTCTATGTAAAACACTGGTATTCAGCTGCATTCGAATATACTGGAAGCCGACCCCAATATGGTTGGGAAAAGGCAGGCAGAAGACAATAAAATTATAGATTTTTTTTTTTAGGCTTGCGTTTGACCGCAACTCACTTGATGATGCCTATACTCCATTTACAATAGCGTTAGACAGAAGTTAAAAAAGGTTCTTTTTAATGCACAATTTGTAACAAAAGTACAATAAACATGTTAAAGTTACGACACAGAATTTATTATAATCTATTTTTACAGTAGCTGTCGCGCGTATTCGTAACCATTTTAATAATTTACCTTCTTTATGTGGATTTCATTAAGTTGTATATTTAATTCCAATTTAAAATTACAGTGTCAATGCTAATAACCTAACAGAAGCAGGGATGAACAATACCCGGAACGTTATTCGTTTCACTTTAATATTCTACCAAATTTAGAATGTTACCTAATCTTTAAAAGACTTTTATTTTGTTTATATTATTATACGTCCATATTTAGTACTATCTTAGATCTATTTATCAAAATTATGTGAAAATCTGTTTAATAAAAATTGTTTTAACTTATCTTTGAAATAAAATGTTTTGCATTCTTACTTCTGTGAGCCTCTTTTTTCTAATGCTATTACAAATGGAGTATAGATGGAGTGTGATGGTGGTAGAGTGAATGAGCTGGTTACTTACGATGCCTCTCGCACGGACCTCAGATAACAAGCAGGAGTGGAGTAGAACAAATACACCCTCTCCTTCTTTGTTGCCTGCTTAGCATTAACGTTACTGAAACAAAACAATCAAATAAAAAACCTATAGGTACCTATTAAACTAATTAAAACAAACAAACTCTTCAGCTTTATAATACTAATATTATAAAGCTGAAGAGTTTGTGTACGAGCTACGCTGTACATTGACCTTATTCGTATTGCAATTAGGCTAAACATTATAATAACATATTTACTTTAGTAGCAATAAATTCTTTACACAGTTTGAACGTCTACTCATTTCTAACAAACATCTAACATTTCGGACAGTGTTCGAACCAACAAACAAACAAACATAATAACATTTATCACTGTTGGATTAAACTCCCAACATTTGGTCCTTCGAGCAATACAGTGTAGTGTAATTCATATCTTTCACGGTCGCGAATCGGTTGGACTGGTCTCTCAGAAGCGAGTCGCCCCAGTAACCAATTGAGAAGGCGCATATCGTGGAACAGTGAAGCTGCACAACACAAAGAACTAGAAGTGTGGAGAAACGGTACGTGCTCTACAAGATGTCGTCTGCAGATATGTACGAGAATCAACAGGAATTGTACGAGAGCATAAAGAAGGTCGGTATTTTGTTTGTTTGGTTGAACGTGCTAATCTCAGGATCAGCTAGTTCGAAATGAAAAAATATTTTTGGGTTGGATAGCCCATTTATCGAGGAATCATAGGAATATGCATGCGAAGCCGGGTCGGGTGACTACAATAATATAAGGCATCAAGAAATTCCTCCACATCGCCGCCATCAGGGAATTTGCCCAAGAGACAGTCTTACAGAATCACACCCCAGTTCTTCAAAAGGAGATGAGCTTCAACCCCAATACAATCTTTTAATCAATTCAATCTTCTTTTAACCGACCTGCAGTCATGTATAGAGTAATATCTAAAAATATGTATTTATTGAATTATAATAATATAATATAATATATATAATCAACATCTCTCTATGTTATTAAATCCAACATAATCCGTGAACATCATATCTTCATGAAAATGGCACGTTCGATAAACTTCTAGAGATGATTAAAATTAGGTACGCTTATAAAGTGCAGTCAATATAAGCTTTAAGGCTCTAGACAGACGGACCGCATTTCAACTGCAATCCAACCGCAAATTGCAGTTCAGATGCAGTTTGAATGCAGTTGACACGACTGCAATAGAACTGCAAACCAAACGTCACACCAACACACAACTGGACTGTAATTGGACTGCAATCGGACTGCACGTTTGGTTTGCAGCTCTATTGCAGTCGTGTCAACTGTCTAGACCCTTAAAGTTTTAAAATGTATTATTATTTTTTGCCAATCTTGAATTTTCGACTTCTGACGAAGGCTGTGGCGATAGATAGTTGATATTGGAGTAATATGGCTTTTATTTTACGCGCAACAAATATTAAAACCCAACAAAGCAACATCCACTAAACTTGTAAGAAGACAGTGAGTTGTATTGTGTGTGTGTTGTGTTGTGGTTGTGTTGTGTGTGTGATTGTGTTGTGTGTGGTTGTGTTGAGTGTGGTTGTGTTGTGTGTATTGTGGTTGTGTTGTGTGGTGTTGTGTTGTTGTTGTCAGTGAGTAGTTGTGAGTAGACTACGTGGTCGTGGCCGCGAATAGCAGTACCTACCCCATTTCTACCCGTGGGTGTCGTAGAGAGTCCTTCTGAGTACCATAACACCTACTGCGATCGCCAACATGCATCGGCCAAGCATTACGGCGATTACGGCTGAACCATTCCTTGGGGGAGACCTATGCCCAGCAGTGGGCGTCTTTCTAAAGGTTGACATGATGAGAATACTTACGCGATAAGTTTTTCGATATTCTCGAACCAGATTGGCGCGTCGAAGTAGCCGAGCCGCTGACCCATGATGACCATTACATGTTGTGTGGTGTAATACGGGCTCTGACGTTTCAGCATGGATTCCATGAATGTGTCCACCTGCGATGTAGATAGTTTAAGCACTTTAGTATTTACAATCTAAGGCGCTAACAAGCGACTTTTGCAGATTTTAAACTGACAATCACGTCAAAATGTGTAGTGTAAATGATTTGAAAAAAATATTTAAACTAAACATTCTCTAAATCATTTAGTATGTGAATATTTTTGATTAGGTTCATAATTACTTAAATAGTTTAATTAAATCGTGAAGTTGTGTCTGACGCGGACAAAACATTGATAATCACACAAAATCTACCAGGAACATTTAAACGTAACTTTTACTATCTTACAGACAATTTTATTAGGCATCTATCTTTTAGTATGCGCCTTTTTTCAGTTAAAGAATACTATCATTTATTTAATTTTTTCGAGTAAACTTTGAGAGTTTTGGACGCAGCGCATACGATTCTCTGGTCGCTCAAGGTCGCCGGCGTATAATATCGTCGCTTTAGTCAGAATTACAAAATGCAAAACTTAAAAATCAAAACATAATTATGTACAGCTCATCTGCATCGTCCTGTTTGGACACAGTAGACAAAGTAGCCTTTCTTTTCCGATTTTTCCTTAGCCGATTTTTCCGTTGGCGTTAACGCTAACAGAAAGCTATTTTTCACCACAGGTCCAGGGGCGAAGTCTGCTATTTTTATAATTTCATCATTCAAACACGATCCCATTGTCATTTTGCTAAAAGTTCGTAATTAATCTGCTAAATTCATAATGGTCGATCATTGGTCGGTCGAATTAAAAGCAATGACTGCACAATGACGTTCTTATGGTAGGTCACGGTCAAAGGAACTGTCAAAATTTTTGCAATTCAGCTGTCATTTTGTACGAGATTACCATTCTATATCATTTCTTTCAATGGCGTGTCAGTGGTTGACCATTGGAAAGTCATAATGACGCCATTATATTAGTAGATTACCAAACTTGTCAAAATTAACAATTATGAAATCAATGATAGACCATTCTGACACTATTGTAATAGCAGACTTGAGGCCCTGGTAGGCCGATGCAAATGAGCTGTACATAATTATGTTTTTATTTTTAAGTTTTTATTGCTCCCGGGCCATTTGGTATCGTTACCCAGTGGTAACTGGGTTGTGGAGGTCACAAAGGCAGTTGCTCCATGTAAAACACTGGTATTCAGCTGTATCTGGTTAGACTAGAAGCCAATCCCAACTAACTAGTAGGGAAAAGGCTAAAGGATGGACTAA
Organism: Charanyca ferruginea; assembly: GCA_947361185.1. Taxonomy (NCBI): domain Eukaryota; kingdom Metazoa; phylum Arthropoda; class Insecta; order Lepidoptera; family Noctuidae; genus Charanyca; species Charanyca ferruginea. Next base: position 1,529,987 of record OX376081.1, on the reverse strand, counting down.
GTGGTAAAAATAGCAAAGTAGGGGTAGTGGTAAGTTGGAGTCACGCCACAACACGAATTTCAAGTCATTCGTAGTGTGAGTTCCGACTCAATATATTGCGACCTTCCTCAAGGATGAGTTTTGGTCGAAGGGTGTCGTGTATCGGCGGTTCCGCGGAAGGCTACGCGATACCACGCGGCGCAATACGTCGCCGTTTCTTCGTGTACAATAGTTTATTAATATTCCTGTGGTTTTTATAAATATGTACAAGTAAAGTAATATGTTATGGGTCTTTAGTTACGCGAAATAAATTATCATTTATTTCGAAAGACAAGGAATAATCATAATCTCCACAGACCCACCGCGGCAAGTATAGTTTAACCTTTGCCCGATCCATTAGTACGGCTTTTACAAGTTGTGCACGTTCAAAGAAGTCTAGAAAAAAAAGGGCAGACAATTATCGATTATGATTATTCCTAATTATTTTTTTGAATATTCATAAAAACTAAAAACATTTAAAAATGGAAGTAACAAATAGTTCCGTAACCGGTATAAGGATTATTACAAAAAAAAAACACCGAAAGCGTGTCTTTAAACACAGTCAGTCAGTGTTTCTTTGAATTTTAATTTTTAATTTTATTTTAAATTGTAATTTATGATCTGAAATTGGATGAAATAAATGATTTTGAATTCGAATTTTAAACTACAAAAGAGGTCAATGCGGCTACGTACGTACTGAAGAGTGTGAAGATCAGCCTAGTTCAGGCTGAACTCACGTCTCGTAACACAGTATTAACTTTAGTCTTGCAATAATAGTTTCACAATTATGAACAATATTGTGAGCTGGATGAATTACAGCTATAAATTATTAACCTAGAATTTAGATCGGCTCCTAGCGCACCGACTTACGTCGCAGCTACGGACCTCCAACTTTTAAACCTTGAAATTGTGTTCTCTACAAAACTGTCGCGAAAACTCTACTTGCGAGATGTAGGATTCAAACTTAAAGATTTTTTTTCTTGAAAACTGTAGTACTTTTGTTCTAACATTTTTGGTTACATAGGAGGTGTAGAAATAAAGTTTTCTCACGTATTTTTTGTTTTTGTGTAGAATTTTTCGTTTTAATTTTATTGGGAGGTGAATTTCTGGAAATTCGTTTACGAGTTTTCCTGAGTGTATGAAAAGGTGGAAAGATTTCTCTCAATAGTGGTTTCTCAAATTCAATGGACGCGTTCTAACTTCGGAGAAAAGCTACCGCTTTGCCACACAAAATGGCCTCCGAAAAGTACGGGCTTCGACGCATTTCAAACAATTATGAACCTTATTCCAATCAAGGTAACTGATACCCAAAATGGCGAACTTGACACGATCTGGCAGGTATTTCCTTCATACATATTTTAGTAGTTAAGGCCGTCTCCATAGATATATCTCTATGATCTGGTCACGTTATTGGTGCCACTCCCTCTACTGTCACGCCCATTTAACGATTAAAAGACAAGGACAGCAACATGAATTTCAGAACAACCGAAAAGGATGAATACATTTTGTAACATTCAACTTCTAATTTACATTTTACAAGATTTTTTATTGCAAAAAGATATTTAAATTATATTAAATCAACTTAGTTTATTAAAACAATTAAAAGTATTGTATTAAATAGAAAGGATGAAAAGTATTTTGTAAGGTATCAAAATACTTTTCCCTGTTGTTTACTATCAAATCGGTAGATTCGCGCATGCGTATTGGGTTCGATTTTGGGACGCCATATTCTGAGAATCATAGAAAGATCATCCGGCGACCGTATAATTCGTACTTGATTATGGAGTTACCTATAACAAAATAATGTTCCTTTCAGACATTTCGAATAGACAGGTATCTTGTGGTTTAAGTATAATCTACGTTTAAACGCAAAAAAATCGTTTTTTTAGGAAACGAATTCTGTAAAGACGTCTGTCGTCGACGAAAATTAGTTTCTTTGGACCAATTTTATCTGAACTTTGACCGCTCATAATGCACTCATACATTGAAAAAGTAAAAAAAACATCATCTTAAAAAATGGAGATTCTAAATTACAATTATCTTCATTTTTATCAAAAACTTGTAAAGCTTTTTTAAAAACACGTATTTTCAGAACAAGTTTCGTGAAATCTCCGCGCGCCAATTTTCGTGCGATGTTATCGCGTTCTCAGTCACTCGTTTGATTTCGAACATTGCGTTTAATGAAAAAAAAAGTGTTTCAATCATGCTCGCGTTGACGATATTAGGAACTGTTCTACGCTATCTCTTGAATATATTTTATTACCAAAAAAGACTGGTTGTCTGACTTTCTGGCTTCTGACTATCACAACTCTGTCAAAGATTTACGAATGACAGCCGGGATCAGCACTTTACGTCATCGAAATATAATGTACTATCTATAGATATTATATCGATATTCTTTTATGCTTTACGTGCTTTCCAAGGCACACCGTGGTTTTGGTATCAAAATCAAAGTCAAAGCATTTATTTCGATTAAACCATTTGCAGGCACTTTTAGATTGTCAAGGAGTCGGTCAGTTAGTCAGAAAGTTGAAGCTAGTTGCTCGTTCCTAAACGTAGGGTAAGTCTCTATGGAGAAGAACGAGCAAAAAACTCTACGGACACTCTTTTCAATCAAACTTTTACAAAATCTATAATATAAAAGCCATGGCAGTTAAGAGATGACCAATCTCAACTGACAGCGCCCGTTCACGAACATGACGTGCGGATCAGCACCACTTAGCTCAACCATTTTGAAGGGAATCGAATGATCTAACCCACACGCCATCATCAGCGAGACATTTGAGCGAGCATGACAATGCTCTCTTCAACCGAAAACATACCCTTTCTTGCACATTCGTGAATGCTGAATCCGATGTGATGATGAGAGGATCATGGCAGAAACTTCCGAAGCAGAAGCCAGGCGGAGTCCAGTAGCCATCGAATAACTTGTGGGTGTAGATGTCAGTGTCTGACCCTGGAATTTCAAGAAGCTTAGTAAAAGAACTGCGAGAAATTGGGCAACACAGTTGTCCACCTCCAGTCAAGTCCTGGCCAGCCGCTCACGAACGGATGGAAAGAACTGATGGAGTTGTCGGCCCCTGATGGTTTTTTTCCACCTACATTGCCATTCGGATAAAAGTTCCTCCCAGACGTCAGTCTGCGGTTTAAATAATATAGAGATTTTAGCACGTCACGATGAGTTAAAAAGTCAGCGACCATGGTCCCTCGCGTAGAATAGAACATTGCAGTACGTCGTTGCATCTCAAGATCGACGGGAGCACACCTACGAGTATCGGAAGTCAGAGTGTAGCCAGCTGATGGCCGCTAGGGCAAGTTGATTTATGTAGGATAGGAAAAGTGTGACATATGATGCTTTTGGAATCTTTAGGGATGGGATAACTGCCTCTCCTTGCCCGGAAGGGCTTCAGTACTGACGGTCCTATATGCTTTACTTAAGAATATAAAAGCTAAACGTTGACTTTGAAGCAATTCCTGTCGTATCGCTCTTCCCCTATGGTGGTGTTACATGCGTGTGTTATCGAAAGCTCATGGAGGGTTATCGAGGTGGACTCTCACCGACTAAAAGCCTTTGGTTTCTCCTGCTAACATGAGTCGGTGATCCGGTATTTTCTTTACGCATAATCCGGGTCCCCGATTGGAATTGAACCGTTGTAAAAAGACCCCTTCAAGTTTCTCACCTAGATCATCACTCCCTCTCCACACAAACTCCAAAGACTTCGAACTCATTCTGTTGAGCTCATCGTCGAAGCTGATAGGGTTGATAAAGTGACCGTCGAAGCCCATTTGAGCCATAAGTGATGCGAACTCCCTTGAATGTCCAAACACGTCCGATTGCCAAGTGACTAGCGGTCGACCACAATCTAAAAATGTAGCATTGATTTTTCTGGAAACAAGAAATATATTTATAACTGGAACAATGTACAATATTTACACGAATGATAAAAAAGGAAAACCTATAACTATTAAACTAAAAAAAACGAATACAATATGGTATCAAAAAATTCCTCCACATCGCCGTCTTCTGGGAAGGTGCCCAAGAGACTGGTGGTATTGCCACGATATATGACCTTAGACCAATTTACGTTTGAGGGCAAGACGTAAGAAATTGATTTATCCCTACTTTAGAATTTTAGTGACTTAAGGCAGATTTGAAAAAAAACCATGTTATACCAAACTAACTAACCCTTGAATCATTTTACTCTTTGGTCTTACTGTCAGATAACTTCGTTTGCGTTTTTCATCACAAACGTAGGGTACCCAATACTAGATATTGTTACTCCTGAGTTGATGATCTTCATCACAAACCGGCAAAATGATGCCGCAAGATTGTCTGTCTACATAATTTTGCCGGTTTCATTTCAACTGTCAATGATGACAGGAGTTGTCATTTTTAGCAGGTAATGTAGCGGTTACCATAATATTAACGGATAACTTGTTTACTCGATGCATTTTGGCAGTACGGCGATTTAGTCACGGTGAAACAGTTAATTTTAAACTCTATTATGCATAAGGTTACGTTCAACATATTTTCCACTTAAAATCAAGCAGGAGACAGACAGAACTAGGCCAATAGGCACAAAGGGACTTTTACAACTGGGAGAAACCTAGTTGCCAAGCACCACGGATTACAATAAATTAACATTATTGAATGGGTCCATATAAATGTGGGTTGTTACAATGGCAAAACCTGCGCCGAACACCGCATACACAACACACAATCATGAGATTGTAGCAATTCGCTTTTGAATTTGTATTTGCTTTTTTGGCTTCACTCTCAGTGTTCCGCGCGGTCTATTTGCCTCTAATAGCTCCAGATGTAACCTGTATACTAGGTATCTATCACACGGCATATTGAATTAGTTAAATTATTGATGATTATTTATGGTTTAGTTCGTTTCGGTAAAACTAAGCCAACAAACTTAGATTCTTGATAAGGTCTCCGCGCGTTCGGACCATATATTCTGTGGTTTCTGTTTTCTGTGGTTTTGTGTGATTTCTGTGGTTTGGACTAGATACTACCGACGTATTTGTCAATTGGGACCACAATACTAAGCTAAATTTTGGCTTACCCGAGCATGTCTCTAAAGGTGGGTACTGACCGGTGTTACAGGCCGTAATGTACCATTCGCAGCAATCCGCAGGTTACGCCGTGTTCTAATCTGCGTGTAACATGCTCGTTACGAGTGCCTTGTTTGCCCGTGCTGACTACACGAACGCTCGCTGTGTAACACGTTACATTACGCCCCGTAACGCCGGTCAGTACCCAGCTACAGCAACCAATGTGTCAGGTGGAGGCACAGAGTATTTTTCGTGCACAATTTTTCACGCACACTAGTCTCCTTGAAATTTGTTTTATACACACGCTCTAGAGCATGGTTACGTCAACTTTTATAGTCGCGGACCACTTTTACAATTTAAACAATTCCACGGACCCCTTTGGGAATTGAAAACAAGCCATATTTCGAGGGCATGGCCGAGAAATGCAAAGTTTACTACACAATCTTCTATACATATAATAAAAATGAATTGCTGTTCGTTAGTCTCGCTAAAACTCGAGAACGGCTGGACCAATTTGGCTAATTTTGGTCTTCAAATATTTGTGGAAGCCCAGGGAAGGTTTAAACGGTAAGAAAATTGAATTATCTATTGACAAGACAATCTGTCGGGACAACTAGTTTCTTAATAAATAATATGTTAAAGTTAACTTACCTATAGCGGACCCCTGATACACGTGCTACGGACCCCTGAGAGGTCCGTGGACCCCAGTTTAAGAAACCCTGCTCTAGGTAGTGCGGTATCAAGTCGGAGCGCGCGAAAACTTATCTATAATCTAAGCCAACAAATATAAGTCTAAAATCGCCAATCCACCTCGTGCAAGCCTGGTGATCACTGTTCGTTCCTTCTCTGGATGAGAAGCGAGGCCTTCGCACTGAAGAGGGACAATGCTAGGTTGGAATCATTACTAAATATTACCTCAAAGTATATGTGAATTGCTCAATGATAGCGTGGTAGCTAGTGGTAGCCTCGTCGCTCATACCCCATCCTCCTCCCACGAAATACAGTCGACCTTGACGGAGAAGTTCGTACACCATGCGTTTGACTGTAACAAAGAAGGAAAGAAAGAAAGAAAAAGCATTTATTCGCCCCCCAGGACAAAAACATACGAAAAAAACATAATTAAAAAAAAATATATTCGAAAATTGATCCTGTTGGAGGCCAAAAGGCCCTTATCTCAGCATGGTGCTGTAAAATTAATAAAATCGTCACAGCGCTGATATTCTGATAGGGCCCAAAGTGTAACAGAGACCATTATATCATCATATAGCCTTCCACTGCTGAACGTAGGCCTCCCCCAGAGATCGCCAACCGGCCCGGTCTTGGGAAGCACGCATCCATTCGCTGCCAGCCACCTTCTTCAAATCGTTGGTCCATCGTCTGCAGGGCGTCCTACACTACGCTTCCATTTAGGGTAAGGAAACTTCACCGAGAGGACGCTCTATACAAAATTATTCAAGTTATATTTCTCGTGGTCTTCCCCAGAGATCGCCAACCAACTCGGTGTTGGTCAGTTCGCAACCAACCGCAGCAGCCACCTTCAAATCGTGAGTCCATCGTGCCGTAGGGCGTCCGACACTACGCTTGTCCAAACGCGATCTCAACTCTAAAGCGAGTCTGCTATCAGAGACCAGCTACGACTTTAAGCCCCTAGTTTCTCGAATAGAAATTCCGGAAACTTGGGGTGTGGGAACTTTGCAGAGAACACGCTCTATACAAAAGTATTCCATTCATATTTTGGAGCTTAAAGAGACATCGTGGCAAAGTAAAAGCCAAATGGATCCATCGGTTACGGAAGCTATACTTGCCACGGTCGATGGACCTGAAAGCACGTCTAGCAGTTGTTCCTGACTTACATTTGTAGATCTTTGACAGCGTTATGGTTAGTCAGAAGGCAGAAAGTCTGATAACCAGTCTTATCAGTCTTATGGCATTAACTGAGTTGTGGAGATCAGACAGGCAGCAGCTGCATTCGATTAGATTGGAAGCCGTCTCCAATATAGTTGGGAAAAGGCTAGGCAGAAGATGGTCATGACTCGGTTTAAGATTTCAATGTCTTCATCATTATCATGTCAATCGCAAGACACCCACTGTTGAGCACAGGTCTCCCCCAAGATTCTCCAAACGAACTGCCCTGCACCTTTCTCATTCAGCGTCTTCTCGCTTAACTCGCTCGTTCGCTCGCTCGCTCTGAGGGTCGATCGGTTAGCCTCGAGCCACAACGTGAACTCCTTTGTGGTGAGAGTACCAACTGAACATCTGTCGACCTTCACGAAGGAGGAATTTTGGCCGAAAGGTGTTGTGTTCCAGCGCTTCCGAGGCCAGCTACCTGCTGACACCGCGCGACACACGACGCCAACTTTACGTGTGAAATAGGATATAGTTGATAGGGTTTTAACATGTATTAGTTGTTATTGTTTGAGATAATTTTGTGTATTTTATCTATGGGCCACAGTTGCTTGATAATAAAGTTATTATTATTATTTGACGTCGGGCTCTGCAGCTGAATACCATTGCTCAAAATGGAGCGACTGCCACTCTGGCATCGGCAACTCAGTAACACGATACCCCTTGGTAAGACTGGTTGTCAGACATTCTGGTTTCTGATTACCCATAACGACTGTCAAAGATCTACGAATGACAGCCGGGACCTACGTATACGAGCAATGGCTTTACGTGCTTTGCGAGGCACGAAGGGGATCCCTTTCTAAGATCTTAAACCGAGTATTAATAATAAGGTTAATAATTAGATTTAGTAATATAAGATTTTTTAAGAACCTGATCCATCCCTGTTCTTCCACCAATGAAATAAATACGGCATGTCGGAAAAGGTGAACCTGAAAATAATAGAAAATAATGATCACTAGGTACCTATTATAAAACAAATTCTCCGGCCGCTTCAGTCTGTCTGTTCTTTTTAGGGTTCCGTAACTCAAAAGGAAAATAACATTTAAGAAGTTTTTAAATACTTTTCCTTTATGTAACTACAATTGACGTACATTTCATTCCTAATGTCAAATAAAAAAAAAAGTTAATTGAATTAAAATGCACCCGCCGACCTTTTATCAGGATGGCAGCTCACTTTAAAATGTACAAAAACAACAACACATTTTAGTACAAAAACTTACATTTTATTACAAAAAAAAAATGTATTTGTGTATGTATATCAGCTGTCTGGCACCCATAGTACAGGATCTCCCTAGTTTGGGGTCAGATGGCCGTGTGTGAAAATGTCCCCACATATTATTATTATTATTTATTTTTGATTTATTTGGAAGTCATACACCCGCCATTCTGACGGACACAAAAAACAGATCAGATAGGATCACTTTGTTGTCCGTCTGTCTGTCTGTCTGTCCGTCTGTCAATCAGGACCCTTTATCTCAGGAACGCGTGAAGGTATTAAGTTGAAATTAAAACCATATACTCAAGTCTACAGCCGCTTGAAGCTGTGAAAAATCAACATTCTAACGTGAAAAAAAGATACGGGCGTTTATGCCGAAAAAAAAGTACATTTCGACTCTCTCAAGGGAATCAAAAGCTATAGGTCTTTGACCCAAGAAAAGGCCAGCCCTCTGGTCACATGAAGAGTCGACCAGCCGCTTAGCAATGTCCCTAAAAACATGGTGAGCACTCGGGCCCCATAGCCCTAGTGTTTCAACTCCAAACGGCTCAAAAATATAACTTCCAAGAAGGTTGTTATATTTACGCTAACTAATTGTACTCACTTCCTTTTTTTATTTGTCCAAAGACAGGTGATCACAGAGTCCAATGTTTGTTTCATGTTGATTTTGCTGGGGGCGAAACCTTCCTCGTCTGCAATTAAAGTTTTAAATTATTATCATCATCTTCCCATGTTACTTGTGGTCGGCGCAACATATTTTCGTCTTCCACAAAATACAACTCAAACTTTATGGCGGCTCTGAACACGAGTCGAGTGGCTGTGCAGTAACAAATTTACGTGTCAGCGGGAGTGAGGTGCGGGGGAGGGGACTGCGCAGCCTGTAGCGCACTTCACAGCCGCCATTAAGTTTGAATCGAACTGTAACTAATGATCGTACTCACATCCTGTAAAGTGTTCGTAGAATGTCCTTGTGTATCCTAGTTCGGCGTGCGTGGCTGGCACTATGTGCACGTTGAGCACGTTTCGACCCATCACAGGACACGCCTGAAAGAGAATAGTCATTGATACTATTTTGCTGTGCCCTTACAGAACTAGAACCCTTCTGCAACGCCACCTACCGGGTCCATTTCTGAATATAAAATTCTAAGCCATCCTAGACTCTAACATAAAAAGAGGTGACAAACCGACAGACGTTGTCCTGTTCACATTTCAGTATTTCTTACAAAAATCCAGGTCTAGCCAACCCTACCCTACCTACCTACCTCCCTACCTACGTGCTACCTACCCTACCAACCTCCCTACCTACCTACTCTACCAATCTACCTACGTACCTGAGACGTGGAGTTGCGGTCATTGCGGATACCAGCCCGTTATACTACTACTACCTACCTTTGTACCCTATCAACCTACCTACCTACTTACCCTACCCCTACGTACCTAATCTACCTACATACCTACCTACCCTATCTACCTACCTGTAATCTTAGGATTTACCACCATGAGTTTGTAAATGCAGGAAATAAGGCAGATCCACAATTATGATAATTTGCGCGTTCCGATTACCCTATCCCTATCGCTGACGCGTAGCATGATCGCCTATCTGGACGGGTGATGATACGTGATCATGACGTATCATGATCACGTATCATCACCCGTCCAGCACCGCGCGTCCGTACAGTCTTGATATCCACAGCGCGATACGGCCCGTTCCATGTCGAGTCGGTTTTTGTCCGATCTCTAAAGAAGATACGGAATACGGCACGGTTTGCCGATACTTCTTCTTGAGGATACAACAGGTACGTACGATACGGAGTGAAAGAAAGACGTCCTTAACTAGATACGGAATTTGATATACCTAGTACGACGAAAAATGCGGTGAAACGGAAACAGCGATCGGATCGGGCAAATGATCATTAATAAGGGCTTATTGAGGACAATTACTCAAGATTGGTGGCTGCTGACAATAAGTTGTCACTCACGGAGTTAAGACAAGAATACTGAGTGCAACGTGGGATTGAAGGGGTGTGATTCTGTAAGACCTCGTTCTAAACTTCGAATCTAAATCCGCTGTGAGTTTCTTGATTGGCATTCTAAAAACTCGGTTGATAATTCGAATTTACACTAGCGCCAAGCTTGCGAGCGTATCAGCAAGTTGAACTAAATTGACAGGAAGATTTTGACAGATAAAGTATGATATGACGTAAGAAGTGGCATTCTGTAAGGTGATTTCCCCGTCACTTCGACGCTCACTTCGCACTTGAACCCGATTCAAAGTGTCAAATATATCAAGGTCATTTTGAACCTTATACGAAGTGAGAGTCAATAGCGAAGTGAGATACGAGTTGTTATTTGAATTTTACAGAATCGACCTAAAGATCGCCCAAGACGAAGGCACCTTTATCCCCGAGGAGCATACTCTACTATTCACACCATCTACGAGACAATAAAAAGCAATAGTCATAGAATCAAAGATTTTTAATTTGTATTCTATTTTTCTTTTATTTATTTTCTATTCGTGGTGGCCAGTTCGATTTTCGAACAATTTATTTTTGAATGGTGCACAAATTAAAATACTTTGTTTCTAGTACTATTGCTTTTTATTGTCTCACCAGTTGTAAAGTCGTAAACTTACTTACCGAATATCCACATGCTTCGCCGTATTCCTTAATTGGTGTGAGCAGGTCTTTCGTCATGGGTGTCATAGACAACACAGGAGTCAACCCCAATATATGGAATAATATCGTGAAAAACATTGTTCTGCCGACAAACACAATAAGTACATTTAAAATAGTCGGAGTCAAAGCCAAAGTCAAAGTCAAAGTATTATTTTCAATTGAAGCATTACATGCTCTATTAAAAAAAGAAGTCGGTCAGTTAGTCGAAGCTAGTTGCTCGTTCTAAAAAGTAAATAAGTCTCTATGGAGAAGAACAAGCAAGAAACTCCACGGACACTCTTTTAAATCAAGATTTACAAAAAAAAGCATTACAAAGATTTACGAAACAATGTGAACATTATAAAACATTTAAAAATAAAATGCCGCCGTGTGGTGCCGGTCGCGAATAGCACCACCCCATTTCTACCCGTGGGTTCGTAGAAGGCGACAGAGGGATATTGATCAGAGGACTGTAGAAATTACTCCATAATGTGACATTAACATTTTTTTGCTTTCATTTACCTATGTGACTAATTGAATTTATAGTTATTTATTATGTTTGGACTGTAGAAATTACTCCTTATTGTGACATTATCATTTTTGCTTTCATTTAGTAACTAATCATCTTGCTAATAATTTTGACATACTTGCCTATGTGACTATTTGAATGTATAGTTATTTATGATTTATTGACTGTAGAAATTACTCCTTATTGTGACATTATCATTTTTGCTCTCATTTAGTAACTGATCATCATGCTATTCATTTTGACCTAAATTATTTGTGTTATCCTCGCGCATGATTAATATTTTTTATTGCTTATTTCGCATGTAACCATATTTGTACGCCTCTTGGCATAACATAGCGACCCTATGAACTTTAATTTAAGAACAGTATTTACTACCTATGTTACACAAATAAAAATGATTTGATTTGATTTGATGGGCAGCAGCGTCCTTCTGAGTACCATAACACCTTTTTTTTTTCTTTTTTTTTTCCCCGTCCGGGGAAGACGGGGGAGTGTGCCAGACTCTTACCGGTTAAAACCACCACGGTGTTCCTCGACTGACCTATGGGTGGGGGTACGGGATTCGCTCGCGCATGCACCGCGCCCCCACCAGGCTATGACCCGCCAATGATGTAGGCGGGTCCCGTCAACCTCGGCGGTCTAAACGCCGCCGAATCGTCTAATGTGGCGCTCGCGGAACACGGCGCGCCGCCTACACGGGCCTGCTTCTGGTCGGGTGGTGGACTGCCCCTAAGTCGACCACCCACAGGCCGGGAACTCATGGAGGTCGGAGGTCATTAAGCGCCCTCCGGCGCCCGGTGCGTCTTCTCCTGGAGGGAAGCGAGGCAGTTGCTTCCTTCACCCTCTCTGCCGCCTCTTTTGCGTGCATGACATGCTCGCAAAAAGAGGCAACACCCTCCCACGCACTCTCGCTCTGGACCATCGAAAGGACGATGTTCGGGAGCGAGAGGTCACCTACTGCTGCGGAGAGTTCACGGCGCTGCTCTGCCCAAGCTGGGCACTCTGCCAGCGTATGCTGCGCCGTGTCCTCCAGGCAATTTCTGCAGTGGTGACAACCGGGCGATTGTCCGCGGCCTGTACGACACAGATACTTCCTGAAACAGCTATGTCCGGTTAGTATCTGCGTCAGCCGGAACGTGAGGGCGCCGTGAATGGAAAATGAATGGAATGAGGCATTCATCAATAATTATTATGTTTTTCCAGAACACTAAACATTTTTCTGTTTACAATATAAACAATCAGATTCATTACCCGGTATGTTTAAGATTTGTGTGTAAGGAATTTTTCCTTGAGATTTTTTTCTTGTGGGAAACTACTCCGATAATCTTCAAACGCAGCATGCACGTCACGCGGGTTTCTCTGGTGGATCAGTGGCGTAGCTAGGCGTGGGCGAAGTGGGCCATCGCCCACGGCCTCGCTCTTGAAGGGGCCTCGCGCGAGGCCCCATTAAATGCGATACCCCCAGACATTACCACAGATGATTAATTAATCTGATTACTTTATCGCTCAAAAAATAAAGTTACAAAAATAGCATTGTTTTGGGCTCGCAAGAAGCCTCTTGGGCTGTTTGGGGTCTTAACATTAACATTAGCTACGTGGACGATATGGTGCTGCTGAGCCCGACGGCGAGGGCTCTCGAAAAGTTGTTATGAGTATGTGAGACCTATGCTGGGGCACATGGATTGGTATACAATGTCAAAAAAAACTGAATAGGAATCTTTAGGGCCGCCGGTGGATGTCCCGAATATTCACAATTTCCCTAAATGGCTTGTTCAAAAATCGTGTCAAGAAATTTAAATACCTGGGGCATTTCATTACCGAAGGTCTTGAAGACGACCTGGATATTGAGAGGGAGCGCAGGGCTTTATAGCCCGCTCAAAATAGACATTGACCCTTGCATAAATTCACAACAAGCTGAAAATTTACAGGCATGTAAGGGATACCACTCTAATGGAATCCTGAAAAGTCCCAACAGATCCTGCGTGTGCAAAAAAAAAATTCAAGGTCAAAAGTCGCAAAAATGGGTTTTTTGGATTTTTTTCCAAACGGCCCACCTAGTTTTATCATAAAAATAGGTGAGACAAAATTATTTATCATGCAATTGGTGTTGTTTATCTATTGTATGTATTTAAAATATATTTGTGTATGTATATTAGCTGTCTGACACCCATAGTATAGGGTCTCCCTAGTTTGGGGTCAGATGGCCGTGTGTGAAATGTCCCCACATATTATATTACTAGCTTCTGCCCGCGACTTCGTACGCGGATCCTGTTGATTATGCCAGCAACAACGGGGTCGGCAAAATCGAAGATCTGAAACGTCTGATGTCGAATTCTAAGAGCCTGGGGACGGGAAAACAACGGGATGCGCGAGATGATTCGAGACGTTCAAAAAGTACAATTTTGAATCATACCTCCGATGGCGGAATATGTGGCGTAGTCAATCATAGGAGTATACGTAAATGAACTCCGTTCCTTACCAACCCAACGAAGGTCGCCATGACCTACGGCTATATCTTGAGACACATCCGATTCTTCAGATGATATCGACATTCTGTTCAGAGAATGTCGAAGTCGATCAGAATTCAAACGTTCGTTGCGCTCTTCTTCTGTGTCTTCATGCCGTACTCCAGCAATTCTTTTTCTCTCACTTTCTAACTGATTATGAATATTTTGTTGTGTGCGTGTTCGGGACAATCTATACTATAATATTATAAAGCTGAAGTTTGTTTGTTTGTTTGGTTGAACGCGCTAATCTCAGGATCTACTGGTTCGAATTAAAAAAATATTTTTGTGTTGGATAGTCCATTTACCGAGGAAGGCTATAGGCCAATGCGAAGCTGTGCATCACGTTCATCATTCGGTTCAAAAGACCTGTTAGTAGATGTGCGAATACGCTGAGAACTCAAGCGTGATTCTGTATCGGTAAACGTTTCCGATTCGAGAGACAATGCATGTCGCTCATGATCAGCGGACAGTCGCGCATCACGTTCCGCAGCAGATGCGTAGATACGCTGAGAACTCAAGCGCAATTCTCTATCCGTGAACGTCTCCGACTTGCGAGACAATGTATGACGTTCACGATCAGCGGTCAGTCGCGCATCATACTCTTCACTGGTCTCTAGAGACCTGGATGTAGATGCGTAAATACGCTGAGAACGCAGACGTGCTTCGCGATCTGAAGAGGTTTCCACGGAGCGAGTTGCAGCCTGATGTTCTCGAACAGCATCACGTCTCTCCTGACGCTCTTTGGTAGATTCTTGGGATCTTATGATCCTCAATCTTTTAGCTCCTTTGGAACATTGGTATATATTTGACCTCTTTCTAGGCATGGTTATAGTTTTATTGTAAAGAAGATACCTGATCAATTAAAATCTAAATGACTGCTCCCCTGCGTTACCGGGTAGGCTACCGTGTCACTAAGATAAATGGAAAAGGAAATTAAACACCCAAATAACATAAGCCCGAAGGCATATTTTTTCGATAATTTAAAAAAAATAAATGGCAATTTTGGCCAGTAGAGTCAAATTTTCAATGATATACCATCGTGATCAAAAATCAGTCCTAAACTGTTACCGCCTTCACCGCGTGGAGGTACTCCCAGCTTATGTTATTTTATCAGATACAGTGAAATTAGTGATAGCTTTGATTTTCACATCAGATGTTTCTGATCTTAGATTTTTATAAGTCAACAGGAAATGCCCATCAGACCGAACAACTTTTGCTAAGACGACATTCCTATATGTGTCATGGTGTAGCTGGGCTCTTGGAGTTCCACATCAGGTGTTCCAGATCTTCAAATTTATTCTCTCAGCGGAAAATGCTCATCACGTGGAACAATTTTTGTTATGGTACCATTTTTGTATCTCTTATAGTTTAGCTGGTCTGTTGCGGTTCTGCATCAGGTGTTCAAGTTTCCAAGAAAAAATATAGCGTATATGTTGCCCAGACTTAATACCTATACAACAAAAGAAAAATCATTCAAATCCGCCCAGTAGTTCCGAAAATTAGCGTGTACAAACAAACAGACACACAGACAGAATTTTTTTTTTGGATTCGTGCTCTATTACTGTTCCTAAACCCCCCTCAATTATTATTTTTTTAATATATTCAATGTACAGACATAGTTTTGTTACTGTTTTATTATATGTATAGATAGATTATTATTATTATTAATTACCTACAAAAATTGATCTTACACGTTTTTCCTTGAATCACCATTTCGGAGATATAGACCTATTCCACGATCTATTGTGGTCCTGTTGAGTTTAAAATATTGTATCAAATAAAAAAGTTGTACTATTGAAAATGATGAAGGCGGTGTGAGTTATGAGTAATTTGAGAAAATTATTCATCTGATTAATAATCGTCTAATGGAAGATCAAGCATAATATCTTCTTGTTCCTGCTGGGTACAAATAAACAGTTCAAAGTGCGATGTACAGATGTCTCCTCGCTAATACCATAAGAATCCTCTTCTAATGGCGACAACATTGGAGCACGATTGGCCTCCTACGATATATACGATTGGATACTTACAGACAAGACCCAGAAGACTTGGGCTTCTGGGTCTAGTCTATGACCAAAAATACAAAAATTGTATTGAGGAGTTTTTCCTTGCAGGTGGGAGTAAAGTCTGAACTGGTTCCAATGTATTGTCAATTAACTCCAATCCCAGTCGTCTAGGACTAGTTTATGACCAAGCCACACTTGAACTTGATAATATATCCGAAATAGATGTTGATGAGCAGAAACAGATGTTGGGGGAAAACAAGCAAATTGTACTCGTTTATTGTTATGAGTATTTTTACAAAAGATAAATGTCGAAACCTATTTAAGCACGTATTTTTTTTAGACTAAGAAATACAGAAAGAAGGAAGCTAAGCAATTAGCTTGTCTTCCTCCAACCTCTGTTTCTGCTCATCAACATTTATTTGTTCATTAGCATGTAGCAGTTATTGAGGCCAATCATGCTTCAATATTAAATCGCCATTAGAAGAGGATTCTTACGATATCAGAGATGAGACATCTGTGCATCGCTCTTTGATCATTTACTTCTACCCAGCACTCAGCAGGAAGAAGAAGACAGTATACTTGAAATAGATGAATAATGCATGATGATGCACTAGACGATTATCAATAAGACGAGTAATTTTCTCTTTCTATGAACAAGCTAAAGTAACGTTGTTTGGTTTTTATACGGGAAATCTGTGGGTCAGTCACATCAAAAGATCGCTGGATGTCCTGCGCGTCCAGTTTAACAACATCTTCAGGATGATGTTGGGGTTGCCTCGCTTATGCAGTGCATCGGGGATGTTTGCACTGTATCGCACTGATGGCTTTCATGCCGTCATCCGCAAGAAAACAGTAAGTATTCCATTTCACGTAAAGCCGTTGTTCCCGGCTATCATTCGTAGATCTTTGACAGTCGTTATGGGTAGTCAAAAGCCAGAAAGTCTGACAACCAGTCTTACCAAGGGGCAAGGGGTATCGTGTTACCCAAGAACTTAGCTGTGAAGGTACGACAGGCAGTCGCTTCATGTTACAGACGGGTTTTCAGCTGCATCCGGTTAGACTGGAAGCCGAGCTGGTTTAAGTTTTTATCAGACCAGCTGATGATAGAAATTGTTTACTCATATCACGAATAGAAAGATTTTTAACCGACTTAAAAAAAGGAGGTTCTCAGTTTGTCCCGTATGTTTGTATGTATGTAAACCGCATGAAAATCAGTTTAGCCAAACCGGAGATAATCGCGGACAAACGTACATACATACATGCAAAAATACATACATACATACTGTATGTATTGTATGTTTCAGAAAAGTAATTGTTACATTCTGGTAAAGGTTTTAGTACCTATACTACAATTAGAAATTTATTTTGCTCTTTTTGAAGAAATCAACAAAAACCCAAAAGTTATTCATAGAAGACGTTTTCTTTTCAATCTCTATTTTAACTGTGTTGCCGTTTCTTAATGGATTTGGGCGATTAGGAGGCACAAAAAGTGGAAATTTAAAACTTTTTTTATAAAAAAGAGAACCGCCTTCAAACACTAAAAAGTGATAAATAACTTTAGCGTAGAACACACATGACTTTAGTTTCGGAAGTCAGTGGCAAATGTGGCAATACAAAACAACAAACAGAACAAAGCCAAAGCCACTTTTTATATAAACGGTTTTATAGAATACAACTACTAGACATAATGAAAAATAAACTTACTCTTATTTTAACTTGTAAATATTGCTGTAAACACTCTGATAATCTCGAATTAACTGAACTGAAAGAGGTTGCATATGTCTTTATGTAGTAATACAAAGTATTTATTTGTTTTGTCATACGAAACTCTTGTGTAATAAATTGTGTAATGTTATACGACCCTGTTTGTTATTAATCTCTTCTTGATGCTGTATGATATTTACAACTACAACCCGCCCCGTCTTCGCATGTGTATTTTTCAAGTAATTTACACAAACTCTTAACAAATCAGGGCCGGATTTGGGGCAGGGAAACAAGGGCTCTGGCCCCCTGGGCCCCCACAAAGAAGGGGCCTCCACAATTTATTTAACAAAAAAAAAGATAGAAGAGAGAATAGAAAAATTTGGGGCCTTCATCTCTAGCTTGGCCCAGGGCCTCCGCAATTTTAAATCCGGCCCTGACAAATTATACACCTAAATCTTCCTGTCGCTCAGTATATGGGCGTTTGTGCACTACAAGGAATTTTACTGTCTGGCAGTCCGATTTTGATGATATGCTTGGCTTGTGCACTTGTCCGTCTTTACTCGGATCGGTGCGGCGCAGTTTAGGGTAGCTCGCTTTGAAATTACACGCCACACACGCGTAATTACGCTACGAACGATGGTTTCTTGAAACGTCGGCAGTTGCTTGCTTTATTACTCTACGTGCGATGACGTAGAAGAGAAAAACGGCCCGGAATGGGGAAAACTAAAATGTCGGACGGCAAAATTACGTAGTAGTGCACAAACTAGTACTTATACAGGATGAAATTGAATTCATTAGCAAATTTTTAAGGGGTGACTCAGACCACGAACCTAAACAACTTTGAAACCAATGATAGACCATTCTGACACTATTGTAATAGCAGACTTGAGGCCCTGAACAATTTTCATTATGGAGCCAACTCAAACAGCGCGAAAAGAAAAAACAGCTGTTCCATACATTTTGGCCGAGTACCTACCTATTGCAGTTCTGTATGGAGCAGCTGTTTTTTTTTTCGCGCTGTTTGAGTTGGCTCCATAATGAAAATTGTTCAGGGCCTCAAGTCTGCTATTACAATAGTGTCAGAATGGTCTATCATTGGTTTCATAATTGTTGATTTTGAGAAGTTTGGTAATCTACTAATATAATGGCGTCACTATGACTTTCCAATGGTCAACCACTGACACGCCATTGAAAGAAATGTTATAGAATGGTATTCTCGTACAAAATTACAACTGAATGACCTGCTAAAATTTTGACAGTTCCTTTGATCAGTGACCTACCATTAGAACGTCATTGTGCAGTCATTGTTTTTAATTCGACCGATCAATGATAAACCATTATGAATTTAGCAGATTGCGAACTTTTAGCAAAATGACAATGGGATCGTGTTGGAATGACGAAATTATAAAAATAGCAGACTTGGCCCCAAGGTTCGTGGTCTGTGTCACTTCTTAAAAATTTACGACACCACGCCAACTTTACGTGTGAAATAGGATACATAATTTTTTATTATTTTTAACAAATATACAATATTTACACGTACAATAAAAAAAAAGAAAAACCTATAACTATTAAACCAAAAATAAACTAATATAATAAGGCATCAAAAAATTCCTCCACATCGCCGTCATCTGGGAATGTGCCCAAGAGACTGACTGCATTGCCCCGTTGGATGGCAATGCTTAACCTCTGCCCAAAGTAAAAACCAGCTCTTGGATCACGAGAAATGTCAACTAACCTTTTGGAAATTTCCTTAAAAAGGAGATGAGCACTCGGACCCCACGACCCGAGGGATGTTGTAGGTAGTTGTTATGGTTATAATATGTATTAGTTTGTTATTGTTTAAGATTATTTTGTGTATTTTATGGGCCGCAATTGCCAGATACTAAAGTTATTATTTATTATTATAGATTTATGGTGTGCCATGTCAGACCGTAAAAAATCGGGCCGCCGCCGGGCAGTAAAATTCCTTGTAGTGCAACGCCCTATTGGGAACCGGATGAAAATCAATTCAGTAGTTTTTGAGTTTATCAGGAACAGACCGACAGACGGCGCTATGTTTTATAACAGTGACTAGCTGATACCCGCGACTTCGTCTGCGTGAATGTGGGTTATCAACGGGATATACTTATATACGAGATATTTAGAGGACTATATTCAAGATAAGAATGCTTGGAAACGTGCTGGTCTAGCTCCATAGGACGATCGACAGTCTAGACAAAATCGAGCCGATTGCTAATTTAAAATAACTAATTTCATACTTAGTATAAATATGTACATATATATATTTGACTCTTTTTTTATACACTGCTCAGGCTCATATACTGATTCATTGTTTGTTAAAATATAAGGAGTGGTCGTCTACTGTTTCAACATTTGTAATAATATGTGAACACTGTGTATCTATGTACATAGAACTTAGTCTGTCATTCCTTAATCTGTGATGCTTTGTACACACTTTCAAATACCTAGTGTTTTTATGCAAGGTACATCGTATTCACGTATAATTATATAATTCCTGTAAATGCAAATATTGTTAACATCGTTTTTAAAAGAGTAAGTATGGAGTTTCTTGCCCATTCTTCTCCATACAAAACTACCTTTTGGAATGGGCACCTAGAATCATTTTTTTTTTCTCATTTGACGTTCAAAAGTGCCTTATAATGGTCTAATTGAAATAAATGATTTGACTTTGACTTTGATAATTTTTTTGTGCGGAATCCAATTTTTTATCCAAAATAAAAGTTGCCTAAGTTACTCCTTATTACATCCACCAGGTCCAGGTCCAGCCTTTCATCACACCTACGACACTACATACAAACGAAACGATTCAATTACCTATACTAGGTAGGTACTACCAAAATGACAGACTGTACAAATACGTGCGTGTGTGTGCGTGAGAACTAAAAGCAATTTCGAGAGCACGTTCGACGCGGGAAGAGGTGAGGAACAGTGTTTCGGAGGGAGGCGGGGCGTGTCGCTACTGTACGATAGTACCTACTAATATTTATAGTGTGCTTTCATAGTGATTATCCGGAACAAACAAACAGACAGAATAAATAAATAAGTAAGTACCTTATATACTTTTATATGCATTTAATAAATAGCTGTTCTTTTGACAAAACAAACAGACACTTCAATTTTATTTATTTGTTTATATGTAATGACAAATAAATTCATATCATCTCGAATTGTTTATTCATCTTATTCAGCTGATGTTTCAATCGTCAGATTACGTTTATCTGAAGAATAAAATAATACGTTTACACATAACGGGTGTAAGAAAACACTTCAATGATATAAATGCTTGCCTGCAGTGCTATTCTGTTACAATCTCCCTCGGTGAACACCTAGGTGAAGTGAGCTGTCATCCGATTGTAGTGCTTTGTAAATCCCTAGCATTGGGACAGATGACAGCTCACTGCACCTAGGTGTTCACAGCACAGAGGGAGATTGTATCAGAATAGACATACTGGTGCTGGTCCTGCTCGGATTGTCGTGACGCTTCGTGTACTTACAGCTTATTAGCGTGCAAGTCGCAACCGCTCCCCGCCGCCCCCCTGCGCGAGCGTGTCGGATTTTTATTACAGAGAGATTAAAAAGCTCTGTGAGATATTACGAGAAAACTTAAAATTGTTACGTTCATACTTGGTCTCCCCTATACTGGTAGGCATTAACAATGGACATAAAGATGGTTAAGTGTCTACAAATTGGAAAGTTGCTGCTATGCCCGACTACTTACGGCGAAAACCATGTGGAGGGTCATTTGGGTTTCGCCCCAGTCGGGTAACAGAACACAGATAAGGTACAAGCACCAGTCATGGACAGTTTAAGAAATATTTATCTTGTTTGGACTGTTTTCTGATTACTTGTTATATCTTTGAATCTAAAAGGAATGAAAAGTAATAAAAGAGAGAATTAGAATATTACCTATCTGTGTTCTATTAACACAGATAGGTAATTCTAACGTCCCTCGAGGACAAACCCGTTTTTGGGCCTACCTGTTACACGAATCAAATATGTAACAAAAACTCATCTGTTTGGCTTTATTCAAACATTTAAATCTTTGCCTCAATAACAATGGCCAAGTGAAGAAAATAAGTAGATTTTTATTTTAATGTTTCACAATATTTTTATTTTATCACTAACTTCACAAACGCTGCCATCATCATAAGAGCGTACCAGAATATAATCGATTTAGTTAGTGGAAGTCGAATACCTACTATTTCAAATAAATAAATAATACACCTTGGTACTACATACTACTTGGTACTTGAGTATTATAAATTCAGTTTAAAATTAAAAAAAAACTGGAATATAATTGACTTTTTACGCAAGGACATTAGACCAATAAAATGAATAACCAAAATAAATAATCGATTGCACCACGGATTGCACTAGTAAATGGGAAATGTCAATACCTTGTCAATGTCATACTCATTAATATCATTCGCTTTTCGTATTTTGGCGCAAGTGACTCAAGTGAGTGTTTTCCGTTTTTCTCGAGATTTTTAATTCAAGACCAAAGAGTATAATAATAATTCAAGACTTTTGCTCGAATCCTGGACTCCGAAATTGATTGCTTTATGACTGACTCTCGCTTGAACATTGGACACCGTACTCTGCCCCTGCCACTCCTGCTGACCTTAGCTGGAAACTTTTGAGAACATCATGAACCTGTGCATTAATTGTGGAATAGAAACCGGCCGTTGCAATTTAATAGGAAGGCGAAGTTTGGAGGATAACACGATTCTTTCTATTGTACAGGGATGGGTCGCGCCTCAAACGGTTAGTATCCGATATTTTGTAGTGTATAATTATGCTATAAATGATACGGTGTCTGTGGACCTATTTGTGGCATGTCTAGAGCTGCTAGTGATATCTCTGGAGCTACAAGTGGTACCTCTGGAGCTGCAAGTCGCATCTCTGGAGCTGCATGCAGAGTAAAAATCTTTACCTGTGCCATGCTTGTACAGAATATGCAACTAATTCATATTCAAAGACATGGGACATTACCAATCCGGATTGAACCTGCTTGGTTAATTATGGCCTATTTCCTCTGTCAGAGAGGAGGCCTGTGTCCCTGCAGTGGAAATGTAATATTAACCAATCCATTATTGCAGGCTACACAGGCCCATGGATAAATACCATACCCTAAACATACATATTTATTGTATAATTTAAAACTTGTGTTAGTTGATAAGACTTAAGACTATGTTAGTAGTACTTCACTTTGCACAAATTTTTCTTTGTGCTGTCCTGTGGCACTTGTCCGCGGAAGCGATGGAACACACGTCCTGCGGCCAAAAATATTCTTCCACTACGAGGGGCAGATAACAATTTGATACTCACACCACAAACGCCTTGAAGTTGACGTTGAGGTGCGACTCTGGTAACTGCACACTCAGGGTGTACTTTGTCTGTTTTTATGTAATAAGGCCTATTTTTACTCAAATGTGCCACTCCAATGTTTAATAGTCTGTAATGCTTAAAATGTTTGTTTCAGGTAAATGAAAATGACTTTATCTGCCAGGCTTGCTGGAATCGTGCTATTTCTGTATCTCTTAATGGAGAGAGTAAACTGACACCTACAGGACACCGACGAGTGTGTATTAACTGCGGACGTTCTGTTCTGAGAAGAGTTCGTTGCCACCAACTTGGGACTGGTACAGAGCAAGAATGCAGAATACAAGAAGTGATAAGAGAATGGATCATACCACGCACGGTTAATATCTTAGTTTTATTCACAGATTATAAATGATAAATAACATTCTTTTAAAAAGAGTGTTAAAAGTTATTTGGTATGCTAAAACCTGTAAGTGAATTAGAAAGACGGTGTGATAATGGACTCCTACATCAGAATTTCAAAGTGGTCAATAAAGATCATAGCACAATATATCAACTTGGAAAGGGATCATCACCCTATCACTTTTCGCCGCGCCGTCAAACAGGCTTCAACCTAACGTAAGCACGTAACCAAAACGGATCAGAAGCTCCGATACGTCGACTCGGCTACGACTAGGCGACGCCGCGCTTACGGCTCGCCGACCGCTAGTTAGCCTGGCGTGCACCAGATCACCAGATCAAACACGCGCGTAACAAGACTGGAAGTTGCCTTGTGAATGACAGCACGTGTGGCAAGAATATTGTGCTGCAGGCAGGTCGCGGGAGGGGTGAGAGGGGCAAGGGTGGACGAAAAGACACAAGTGCGGTGACGCCGCGACGTATAGGCGTAAGCGCGGCGACGCCGAGCCGTAGGCACGGGCACAGATTAACTAATAGTTCCTTTGGAACAGATAGTTCACTCCATAGAAAAAGATAGATACCTAACGCTATAACTGCCTACAAAAATATTACAGCCGTTCGTGCACGCTAAAGTGTACCTTACGCACACGCTCGAGAGTATCTACTACGTTGTCTGACGTGGTGTCGGGCGATCACCTGCGTCAAATTACGCAACGCTAGGGCTGTCTATGTTATGAAATGATTACACAAAAGAATAGGTGAATAAAAAACGGTTTTTACATTTTTGTTTTTTACAGTTGACTAGTTATTGTGTGTATATTTTGAAAAATAATAAGTACCTAAGTAAAATATCTAACCAAATCAATAGGTACCTACTTATAATTACGTACTATTATAAAACTTTCTTCTTAACATGACACAAAGAACTCTCTATTAAACAAAAAAAGAATCAACAAAAAAAAAATACAAAATAATTACCTTTCCTCCTCCTTAGGTAATGTAAAAAAGGATAAACTTTTGTTGGTTATTTTATTTCGATAGCCGTCTACTCTGCAATTTGCACGACTACCCATTATTGAAGCTGCGGTCGCAGTATCGTACGGAACTATTAATTAAACTGTATCAGAAAAAAAATATCTGCGGTATACGTACACTTAGCGAGCGCGTGGCAACCTGACTGAATTTTGGACGTTCGAACGAAAGCGAGCCGTGTACTTAAGCGCGTGACCTTAAACGAGTGACAATACTGTTAGATATCTTTTATGTGGCGCGGGGACCGCTGGTTGACCACGCGCCGCACCGCGGTTCGTGAGCTCGTCCCGAGGCGAGTGGTTTACGTTACGATTCCGATTAGTGTGCTATCTATGTACTATGCAAGGGGGGTTTGGTTTCCGCACTTAGTCCTTAAAAATGGACCATTGTACGTGAGCCATGACGGCCGACTACTCCAACCAGTCCACCTCCCTCCAGAAACAGATCAGTCTTCCCAGTCTTCTCAGGGTGTCTGCAAGGGAGTTTGGTGTTCCAAGGGTCTCCCTGCGGATCTGGGTGACGCCAGTGCACTCAAGGAGCACATGTGCCACCGTTTCATCCGCCTCCATGCAGGCTCTGCACAGAGGACTATCAGTGATACCTAGGGTGTGAGTGTTTGCTCAGTGAGCAGTGTCCGGTGATGGTCCCCGCCACCAGTCGCAAGCTATTTCTATCCAGGTGCAGAAGGCGCTTGGTCAGCTTCGTATCCAGGGATGGCATAGCCTCCTTAGACTGCCTGCACCCTGGTGTCGAGGTCCACCATTTCTCCGCTTGTGTGTGCTTTGGAGTAGAGAGTTTCATACAAAGAACACTAAACGGCTCGACTTTATACGGTTCCGATCCGTTTCCGAGTTGATATGTGTGCCTTAACACATCACAGCTCTCCAGTAAAAAGGCACTCTTTAATGTAGACACATTATTTTCAGGTGGGTGCTTCAAGTGTTGTGTGTCACTCTTGTTGGGTGCGAGCAACTAAAGCTTCCCGGCGTTTCCAATCAGGCCCTTCAACATCAGTTGTTAATAAATCAAATAGTCAGCGCATTCCCCGTTTAGGAGAACCTCCAACACGGCAAGGAACATATTCTGCTCCAACGGCACCTACTGTTGGTACTCTTATTGTTTTGCCTGATTATAAAAGAGCAGTTGAAACTGAAAGTAGATGTTTTGTGGAAGGATGTCGGAGGCATGAACGAAACAGAGTAACATCTACAATGCGAAAACAGTTACTCAAAATGTATAAGTATTATGTACCTCAAAATAATCGCGTTTGTAATACACATTTAAATTGCACATCATGGGACTTCCTTAATGATATTAGTGATATTATCAACACATTTAGTGCATATCAAATTCAAGATATGTTTTCATTAATTGAGTGATTGGGGGAAGACGAGACAGCAGCCCATGTGCTTCTGAACTGCCCTGAGGTCGCTGCATACAAGGCAAAGTACTTCGGTAACCCAGGTAACCTGCGGGAGATCGCCAGCGACGTCAAAACGATGCGGGTCTTTCTTGAGGAGCTCGGGTGGATCGAATGATTTACTTGCCACCTGTACGTAAAATACGCGCTGAGACGTGGAGTTGCGGACACCAACCAGTTGTACCATAATAGAATTTTTTGGATTTTAAATGTTGAGTCTATGGAAGACCACATTTTTTTACCACTGGATTGGTTTTAATAAAGACAGACATTAAATAAGGTGCCTCAGTTTCTGAAGCTTAATATATATCTACTATATTAGTTTCTTATTTATTTAACTTAAGACCAGGGACTCACATGATTGTTTGTCAACACTTCTGCAAATTCCTAAAACTACTTTAGGTAGGTAAGGGTAAAGCTAGAAGATGATTATTTTGTGCCACATCAATTGGGACTTAATCATATTAATAAGCAACAAATAATTGAAAGAATCCCCTTAGTCCAAATTAATTGTTTGGTGAAACCATAGTAGTGCAAGAAACCTATTGTTGTTTTAGATGGCACTTAGGTTTACGTAGAAAAAAAGCTCTAATTATAAGTACCAAAAAAAAACATACAGTTTGCATAAAATATCGAGAAATCTAATAAAACCATTTTTGTTTGTTTGTACCGAACGGTTTCATATATGATCATCTATAACTTCAGATACTGAAATAATTAACAGAGTTTAGAAATGAATCTGTTCTAAGACAGTACTTTGAATCTGGAGTTGCGTTTATAGAATAGGAAGGGACTCAAACCTGGATGTTAAGAGCACCATTATGTAGGTGAGTACGACCAAAAAAGCCACGCTAGCGCCATCTATTATCGCTTAGCGGAACAAGGTATCCTGGAACATTCGAGATCTTTCTACATTTTTCGAGATGGTTAAGTGTCGTATTGTAACATTCTAGACCATTCTCGTATATGCTAGAATGTTCTCGAATATGCTAGAATGTTCTCGAATATGACCTAAACGCATATAAATAGCGGACAGCCAGGCAGTGGAGTTAGTTGGTTTTTGGATGCAACTACTGCGATCAAAGTGATTTTTGTAAGTAAGTGATTACTGTGTTTGTGACAATTTAAATAAAGTGTTTTTGTATTTTTTTGGTGTAAATTGGTGTCAATCATTTATCCCTATATAGCCCCAGCTCGTAACAATATGGTATCTTGGTTAGGCACGGCATCGCTAGGGTAGTCAATTGCCTCCTTAATAATTGCTGGATAATGTATTATTATAATATGATAATTCTAATGAAAAAGGTGATTAATAAAACCACTATCAGAAATAAGTGCTTTTTATTTGATTTTATTAGATTATTGCAATCTCAGATTACTGTAATTTCAGATTGTATCAAATCCCCTAGTAGATGCAATAGGTACAGTGAAACCTGTTTAATCGGGATCTCAAGGATCTAGATTTTGTTATCACCTATTATAATAATATTATAGGTTTTTCATAGTACCCAATTTCCCAAATAGGCAGGTTAACACATGACAGTTGTCTCACATACAGGGTGTCCTGTAACTCGACGTCAAGCCAGAATCGGGTCATAGGTCAAGTCATAATAGTTAACCGAAAAATATTAAAAAAGTTTTTTTTTTTCAGTACAAGGACATAGTATGAATAATGAATAGGTACTTGGTTGGAGAAAGGAAATATAAATGCCCGTATTTTTTTTAAATACATTTTTTTATATTTTTCTGTTAACTATTAGGACTTGACCTATCACCCGATTCCGGCTTGACGTCGAGTAAACAAGCTTGTCACAACTTGTCTAAACCTGATAAATTGTCTCACTTATTGAGCTACGAAGTCCCAATAAATTATAGAGGTAAACATCGAAAAAGTCTATGAAACCTAATCCCAGTTAACAAGACTTGAAAATTCTGTTACAGGTTTCAATGCAAAAGTGTGTGGACCTCATTGTAATCAATAACAGAGGTTTCTCACATATCCTGGGGCCATACATAACCAGGTTTCACTGTAGTATTAACAAATGGACCTTGTCTAATGAACATTTTTCAGTCAGATAAATCTGAAGTCACACCCAAGGCCTTTTTACCAGTACATCAAAGTTCATAAAAAAAAAACTAAATTGACATCTCTAGTCAATTTAGTTTTTTTTTATGAACTTTGCCGTGTTTTTAGTAAATACGTTCTGAAATGACAACTATAGGTAATTTTCGTACGAACATTTTAGATCATTTTAAATTGACAGCTCTTGTTAATATCTCTTTTTCTTGTTTGTTTGAAAAGAGATATAAATAGCTCAAAATAAGTTTTGCTTGTGCATAACAAGATTGGCACCAATTTTATTTACTTACTGAAATAATAAAAATAACCTAAAATTTAAACATGGTCTTAGTTAACCTAAAATTGTAACATTTCTTAGTTTACCAAATTGGCCATTACTAGGAGACGTGTAAATTGAGCTCGTAAAACCTTCCTAGATGCTCTAATTCTTGGCTTAATTCTAGCCCTGTAACGGCTGGCCCAAGTTGCCAAAGTTTGGGTTTTTCCAAAACAGAACCATTCTAGGGCAAACTACACCACATATTATCTGTGACCTCGTGCAACAGAGGCTCATAAATGGCTTCGAAATAAATGCTTTGACTTCGATGGGAAAGGTTTGTTATAAATAAAAACACAATTCAGTAACAAAATATAATAAATATATTTTTGTAAAATTGAAACCTTACAAATCTAGACATTTATTACAATGATTGTTCACATTTCACATAGTATTGAAGTTCAAAGTTCTCTTGAAGCATACAAAAACTGTTTAACCTATTCACCACCACGTCAAAAAATACGAGTGTGCTTTAGATTAGACCACACGACTGAAGTAAAACTTCTTTAGCTCCATCTATATGTCATCTGTATGTATCCGTTTGCAACTGGCTATGAGAGAAAGAAAATGTGTGCTCGCACCTCTATCTCTTGCCCCTACAGTAATATACGAAACGTAACTCTCTCTCTTTCTATCTCCACTAACTTATATCTCCCTCTCAACTTCCGTTCGCCTCGCCCGATCACACTTTTCCTAACGCTCTCGTCACGCATTCACCAGCTTACACCCCAAGTCAAGCGTGCGTAAAAAAGTTTTACTTCAAAAACAAAAACGTCACCTTGGGGCGCCTAGCTACGAATTACTACTTTGAAGCACGTTTCTAAACGTAATATCATTGAGTAGTAATTCGTCTGTCATGTAGTTGTGACCGTGGTGCTCGAATACTACCGATCGGTAACACCCCGTCGTCAACACTGTTGACGATCGGGAAAAAAAGTTCCGATCGTTCACAGTGTTGACGAACGGTACCATTTTTCGATTATTTCAATTATTCCCGTTCAGTAACACCCCTGTCATTCACATGTTGACAATAGGGAAAAAAATTCTTACGTTAACATTGTTGACAATCGGACAAACGGCCGGTCAGTCGGGAAACTTTATTTTTCCCGATCGAGACCGAGTTATGTATATAACTCTGGTGGTGAAAAGGTTAAAAAACGACCTGTTTTTTTTTTAAACATTACTGTTCTTTAAATTGTTCCTTTTACAACTAAATATTTATAATAATAGGATCGAGACAGAAAATTGCGATGTCTTGTGATGTGGACTGATAGTTTTATTTAACCGACTTTATTTTTCTCTTTTTAGTAGGTACCCACTTGATATTCAAATTCATTAAGACATGGCAACACTAAAAGGCTTATTACACTCAAGAAGCTTGTAGGTAAAAGTGGAGGCAACACTGAACAAATAAGTGAAATTAACTGTGGGCAGACACTCTCTTTCTGAATGCAAGATAAAGAAATCACATATCACTGTCTCGTTCTTATGTATGCATTCAGAAAGAGATAGATAACCTGCCCACGGGTGGTTTCACTTAGGTATTTAGTGTTGCCTTCACTTTTATCTATAAGCTTCTTGTATTACACTATACAATTTGTAGAAAATCTATTTAGGAACCCAAAGTTGCTGTTAGCTAGTGATCACACTACACTAAATTGAATTGTAAATAAGACCAATTTAGAATTCAATTTAGTAAACCACCAAATTACACTAAATCGGATGCAATCTGTTCTAACTACGATTACTCCTAAATAGATTTTCTACAAATTGTGTAGTGTAATAAGCCTTTAAAAGAACGAATTTTTGAAAGCGATCAACAATTGCTTGAGATAATTGCGTCACGAAAAAAAAATACTGTCGTATTGTGAACATTTTTTTAAAGTCGGTTAAGAAATTAGTGTAATGAAACTGACAAATGAACAAACTAGGTACTTAAAACACACATACATAATTAGCAGCTTTGAATGATAATAATTCCTGTCAATAAGACTGCAAATCCCAAAACAATGTGACCTGGCCCCTTATTCACAATCATTCGATTCGATTCCGTACCGAATCGAAAGTCAAAAGATATAGAAGATTTCCGTCAAACGCAATTCACAAATCCGCAACCGAATAATTTTGACAGTTCAAATTCGATACGAAGACTGAAGTCGGAAATGAGATTGTCGAATACGGTTCCTTACCGACACGGAAACGTATCGAATGGTTGTGAATAAGGGGCCTGGCATAAAAAAAAAAACAGATTTCTGTACGTCGAACTCACGAAGCAAGTATAAAGTGGTTCACAGACAGACGCGGCCTGCGGTGGCCGCCAGTTGTATTCAGCGGCCAGAGTCGCGGCTTGTCTGGGAGCCACTTAACAGGTCGATCCTAAATAAATTAAAAAAATATACCCTTACACCGATTTGCTAATCAACCATTATAACTTAAATACAATCATATCTGTGCTTCAATTATCTTGATGAATATTTGGGAATGGTAAATTAACCGTTTATCAACGTAAAATAAAGAGTTAGTAGGATCTAATAAAGGGTTTTCCGACACACGACCGATAATCGGTGCCAGTTTTGTTGTCGGAGCTAAATGGAATTAGGAACACATTTTTTTTAGGATAACCCCGTCACTATTCCCTAACCACTGCCACTCTTGTAAGCCAGAATCAACAGTGGCGACCACCAGAAAAGCGACGAAGTAATGAAGCTCGACGAGCTCCAAACGATTCAGCTGTCTTGGATCCCGCAACGAAATTAATCAGAAAAGAACAGCGGAGGAGTAAGAAAAGAAAGTATTTTCCACTTTTCTCAATATCACGCAGGAAACAGAACAGGGGGGTCAAGTCTGCTATTTTTATAACTCCATTGTCATTTTGCTAAAAGTTCGTAATCTGCTAAATTCATAATGGTCGATCATTGGTCGGTCGAATTTAAAGCAATGACTGCACAATGACGTTCTAATGGTAGGTCACTTATCAAAGGAACTGTCAAAATTTTAGCAGATTACCGCCTAAGTCGACGAGATTACCATTCTATATCATTTTTTTCAATGGCGTATCAGTGGTTGACCATTGGAAAGTCATAATGACGCCATTATATTAGTAGATTACCAAACTTGTCAAAATCAACAATTAAGAAATCAATGATAGACTATTCTGGCACTATTGTAATACCAGACTTGAGGCCCAGAACTAAGCACCCACTAGCAACGAAGACTGTCAAAGATCTATGAATGACAGCCGGGACCAACTGCTTTACGTGTTTCTCGAGACTAAAAATGACAAATTCTATGTTCCGCCTCGCTACATGCCTACGTCTGGGCGCTCCTTGCGGGGCTCCGCATCGCTGTCAATGTGTTGAAGTTGTCGACTGCCTCGGTCACCATGGCCTTTCCTGCTGCAAGAGCGCAGGCCGGATAGCACGGCACGCCAGCATTAATGACATCATCCATCGTGCTCTTGCCTCCATCCGGCTCCAGCTGTATTAGAACCTAATAGCTTGCCACGTGACGATGGAAAGAGACCAGGGGGCCAAGTCTGCTATTTTTATAATTTCATTCCAACACGATCCCATTGTCATTTTGCTAAAAGTTCGTAATCTGCTAAATTCATAATGGTCGATCATTGGTCGGTCGCATTAAAAGCAATGACTGCACAATGACGTTATAATGGTAGGTCACTGATCAAAGGAACTGTCCAAATTTTAGCAGATTACCGCCTAAGCCAATCATTCAGTTGTAATTTTGTACGAGATTACCATTCTATATCATTTCTTTCAATGGCGTGTCAGTGGTTGACCATTGGAAAGTCATTATGACGCCATTATATTAGTAGATTACTAAACTTGTCAAAATCAACAATTATGAAATCAATGATAGACTATTCTGGCACTATTGTAATACCAGACTTGAGGCCCAGAACTAGGCACCCACTAGCAACGAAGACTGTCAAAGATCTATGAATGACAGCCGGGACCAACTGCTTTACGTGTTTCTCGAGACTAAAAATGACAAATTCTATGTTCCGCCTCGCTACATGCCTACGTCTGGGCGCTCCTTGCGGGGCCCCGCATAGCTGTCAATGGGGTGTAGTTGTCGACTGCCTCGGTCACCATGGCCTTTCTTGCTGTAAGAGCGCAGGCCGGATAACACGGCACGCCAGCATTAATGATATCATCCGTCGTGCTCTTGCCTGCGTCGGGCTCCAGCTGTATTAGAACCTAATAGCTTGCCACGTGACGATGGAAAGAGACAAGTGGGCAAATTCACGTAACTAAAAAAGTGCAGTTGCAGTTAAGTTTCGATCAAACAATGCTTTTCGTATTCTCTACCGCTGTTAGACACGCTCGCGTCAAGTTCGCGTCACGTGTTGCGCGTCTTTGGTGCGTGCTTCGGAACACAACATGATCAGTATTCTACTATTCGTTTGATGTCTCAAAATGACAGTTAAAAAGCACCATAATAGACGTGGAAGTTGGGTGGGCCTTTGGTGTGGGATGCAACATGTGTCGACACCCTTGCGCCATCCCATCTTCCTAGCACGTCGTGTTGTGCTGGGGCGGCTGCTGCAGGTGCGGAAAACCTCAAACGGCGTAAATATAACAACCTTCTTGGAAGTTATATGTTTGAGCCGTTTGGGGTTGAAACACTAGGGCCATGGGGCCCGAGTGGTCACCTTGTTTTTAGGGACATTTCTAAGCGGCTGGTCAATTCGTCACGTGACCAAAGGGCTGGCCTTTTCTTGGGTCAAAGAATTAGCATTGCCATTCAACGTGGTAATGCTGCTAGCCTTTTGGGCACTTGTCCCATTGAGAGCGATGCGGACGAGTTTTTTGATGCCCTGTGAGCCGTCCATTGATATTTATTTTTAAGTATAAAATTATATAAATATCGTTTTTTTTATTATTATTTTAATTCACTGGGAAAATTGTTAATATGACGGGTAGAATCACCCCCTTAAAAGGTGCGGGGGGACTAAATCGTCAGTCTATATTACTATCTTTATTTTTAGCAACAGATATTGTCCAAGCACTCCATTAATCTATATCTAAAACAACCATTACACTAAAGTACACAGTGGAAGGTGGTACAGTCACGAGCATAGATATGTAAACAGTTAATTGAAATGTTACGAATATGGTATTGTTTATTCCAAATTACTATAAAAAAATAGGTTTTATCTACAAGTTGAAATTGTTATTTGACGATTTCAAACATATCAATAATATTTACAAGAATAATAAAAAAGAAAACCTATAATATTAAACTAAAAAAAAACTAACACAATAAGGCATCATAATATATATATATAAAAAAAAAAAAAAAATCTCGTCAATATAAATATTTGACGAGAAAATTGCTTTTGAATTTTGCAATCTGTATACATATTTATGCACGTGACTGTACACATTGGAACGGGCATCGATACTTTGGGTCGGTATACAGTGAGTTAAATAACAGAGGGTGTTCCCTTATAGTCGTTAATCTACATTATTAATAGATTTCAAAAAATATATCAGTAAAAAAAAAATAAGTACGAAAAAAATCTAAAAGTTTCAGTGTTTCTTTTACTTATCCAATTTTGTGTGACATTTAAAAAAAAGTAAAAACTTTTGGTATTTTTTTTAGTATCTTCGGACGCTGTAGTATTACGCTCGGCGCCCAATGTCGGCAAGGCAAGGCGACGAATAAAAATATAACAAGATATGGAAATAAAGTTGAAATTACAATGTTAACCGTCGTAAGTAGAAAATCAATACCGCGGTATGGTTAGGCATGCCGTGTATTGAAATTTCAACTTTATTTCCATACACTTAAGTTACACAAGGTTTTACCGGTAATAAGGAAACGCCATTCGTTAATTAACTTACTGTATTATTAAAAAAATAACGGTAAATAGCATTTTGTTCAGTTTCGAGAAATATTAAGGAAAGGGCAATGACCATGGTCATATGCCATATTAAAACGCCGCAACTATAGACGCCCAGCGTTCAAATAAGTCAATTATTAAAATAAAAGAAAAAACAACTGTTCCATACAAAAGCCCAATACCTTCAAGGTAAAAATGTATGGAATGTTTATACAGGTTAGATGTACCTCCCACCTGTATAATAATGGGTGTTAAAACACCACCCTGTATAATATACAGGCTGTAAAAACACACTTCACGAAGCTGAAAAATATATGTTCATCTCAGCATGGTGAACATTTTTCTGTTCTACACCATACCTGGGAACCTTCTGGTTAAGAAGATATTGAAGGTTGAAGCTACAACTTTTTTATACAATACGGCAAATGACAAAAATGGACATGTTTCATAATGGGCCCAGTCTCAGTACACCGCTTCAAAAAAATCCGTAGAATCCGGGAAAAATACAGATACTTCATTTAAATGTATACTGTTGTGGTAGTAAATTGATATTTAACTATTATTTTTATAGATTTTTAACATGACGTCACTCAGATTTAGCTACTCTATAAACCATAGAACGACCATTGATCATAGAAAGAGAACTGTCAGTGTCACATCAGTGTCACTTCAGTCACTTTCGTCCGTATGTTCTGTGCTTTCGTCTCGTTTTATAGCTAGTTTCTGGAGTTCTTTTTAACAACCTCCTTTGAATTTAAGACCGTTTCTTTCCCATCTGTTTACTTGGCTATCCACAAACCGACGCAGAAAATCAGAATTATAAATGTCAAACGTCATAAAACAATCAAAATGACAGCTTACCGCTATGTTATTTGTTGTGTGTTAAAATTTCAAATGCAATTTCTTGTGTTTAACCTGCTCACAAAGCCATTTTAAAGTTATTGGACAGTTGAGAACTATTTAAAATGTGTTTCTCTATTTTTATGTATGGTGTTCAAGGACTGGGCCCAGGCTTCACACATTTTGAAACAACTCCTTTCACAGTGAAAAAAATTCGAGCCATGTTCCTTGGATAAAGTGGTTCAATTTCACGACTATTGATTTCGTACATTGAACGTGACTAAACAATCATAATTGTTAATTGTCAGTGGTCGTGTAATTGGATGTATATTTACCTAAACTTCAGGTGTTGACTTAGAATGGAATGGAGTCTTGTATAGCAAAAAAACTCGCGTGTATGACACTACTGATCAATATGGTATTTTACTAAAAAAATCTAATTAGTCCGCCAGTTAGATTATCGAAAAATATTGGATACGTATTTTTTGTTTTATCAAATCAATAAAAACCGACGAAGATAAAACGCATCAAAGATCATGAGTGGGGGGTTTGTGACGTCACTTCGCCAGTAAAAGTGTACTGACATAGTGATGTCACGCGAGTTTTTGACGCACTATATCTTCTTAATTTTTTGTTTACGTGAAAACAGAAAAAAACACGTGTCCAATATTTTTTGGAAATCTATCTGACGGACTAATTAGATTTTTTTGGTAAAATACCCTATTTACATACTTTTTAAGAGCCGTCAAAACGCGTAACCCAATAGATTTAGTGTACACGCGCAAGGCGAACCGGGGTCGCAAGAGGGACGCGGTGAGAACCCCGCAGTCATTCGGATGACAACAAGAACTGTCTCTATATAAGATAATTTGTCTCGCTCGGCTATCCTGATATTAAATATATACCAACGAATTCCTCCCAATATTTAGTATGGCAATTTATACTTATCACGTCACTTCTAGTTAGACATTTGCAACTCAATTGACTATTATTGATTTCAAAGCAATTAAAAAACTAATTTTACTGAAAATTGACAATTAATCGAGTTTTCAGGGTCAAAATCAAGTGTTTTCAAATTAGTACTATCTTGGAATTAGTATTTTACGGTGTTAATTACCTAATTGCCAATTTTGTTTAATTATTTCTAGAAGTATCCATACTATCTTAGCGAAAAAATAACTTTAAGCAAATATGCATCCATTGCCTAGTTATACCTAAATTTTAAATAAGCCCACCTAGCCCCGGTTCTGTCGCATGCACCTGTAACTCCCCGTTTACACAAAGAAACAGTTCGCGTCAAATAACTTTGCCGCTCTGAAGTAGGCAACAAATCACCGCGCAGTAGTTAATCTTAGGAATAAAACAGCAGCGCGCATGCGCGGTTAGCGAAGCAAGGGTTGGGCAACAACGTTGTTTCCGTCTCAGTCGCCCGTATACGTCCGATGCTTACATGTGTCCCGCTCGCACATTACGGTAGACTGTCAATGCCAAAAGTGTTACGCGTTTTTAGTTTGATGTTTATTGTTATTTGTTATTGTTGCGTTTTCCTTGTTATTGTTACTGTTGACGTTATACTTTAAGTTTTGTGAAAGAAATGCCGAAACGCAGCAAAGTTTTACGCCGTCAGGCGAGCAAAATAATTCATAATGTGGTGAACTACATGCAGAAAATTTTTTTTTTCCTTCCTTCTTCTTTTTTTAGGTACATCAAAATGAAATAAGGGTACCTATTGAAATTTTAGATATATTTAAACTTACGTATACACTTAAAATACTTTTTCGTAAGCGAAAACTTTTTTACGCGATAGTACCTGCGCGGTCGTTCCGAAAGCCTAACTTCAGAGCGGCAAAGTTATTTGACGCGAACTGTATAATATATGTATTCTACAAGTTTTATGCAATATCTGTAATTATCGTTCACACTCAAACACAAGTATAAAACTTGTATCACACTTGTTGTGCAAATATTTATTTTTAATCCAGTCTGAACAAAACATAAAACAAAACATGTAGAAAACAAGTTGTGTATTCGACAAGCTTGGTATTATACTTGTTTCTTGGTGTAAACGAAAGGTAAGCACAATATTTTGTAAAAAAAACAGTGATTTCTCACAGCAAAAATAAATAGAATCCCAGCAATAATGTTTCCTTAATGTTACTTTCTAGGTTGACTTGCTTGGTAGACGCAGAGTGGGATGCCCTTCAGCCCGATGATCTGGGAGCCAAGTCTGCTATTTTTATAATTTGTCATTCCAACACGATCCCATTGTCATTTTGCTAAAAGTTCGTAATCTACTAAATTCATAATGGCCGATCATTGGTCGGTCAATGGTCTCGTAATAGAATTGTGTTATAATGACATTGTCGTATTGCCATTATTATGAAACCTGTTAGTAGAAATGATGATTTGAACATTTATTCATGCCAGATTTCGTGTATATATATTTTATTTGCATTTATTTACAAGTGTTATAAGCAATCTGAAGTAGTAAGAACTTCGTAAACTTTAGTCAGTCATTTATTTGTCATTATGTACGAGAGTAATCTCGTCATTGTCATTTTGCTAAAAGTTCGTAATCTGCTAAATTCATAATGGTCGGTCGGTTTTTTTTTTTTTTTTTAAGCAATGACTGTACAATGACGTTCTAATTGTAGGTCACTGATCAAAGGAACTGTCAAAATTTTAGCAGATTACCGCCTAAGCCAATCATTCAGTTGTAATTTTGTACGAGATTACCATTCTATATCATTTCTTTCAATGGCGTGTCAGTGGTTGACCATTGGAAAGTCATAATGACGCCATTATATTAGTAGATTACCAAACTTGTCAAAATCAACAATTATGAAATCAATGATAGATTTCTGACACTATTGTAATAGCATACTTGAGGCCCTGAAGAAGGTAGCTGGTGGTGGCTGGATGCGGAAGGCAGAAGACCGGGAAAAATAGTGCGCCATGGAGGAAGTTTATGTCCAACAGTGGCCTACTAATAAGCTGAATGATGAATAGTTTGATCAGCAGTATGCGTAGCTGACGGCTTTGTGTTGTGTGTTTGAACACCCTGTATGTTGTGGTTTTTATAGCATCTTCCGGATCATATAGTTCAGAATGCCTCCGTTCTTGAAGTACGTAAGGTCCACTTCAGTGTCGAAACGAACTTTCACTTGGAATGATTTGCCGTTGTTTACCTGAAATTAAAGAATAATATGTTTAAATCGACTTAAAAAAAAAAAGGAGATTTCTATCTGCCACACTCAGAGACGTCACTTAATAGTAATTAATTTCATAACTTGGAACGCTGTCAGTCAAAAATATTGTTATTGACATGTGCCATGTTATGTTGGTCCTTTAAAGTTAATGATTCATTATTATTAAGTGACGTATCTAAGTGTGGCAGTGTGTATGTCGCAGCGTCAACACAGATGCGCCATCTATAATGCCAATTAATAATAACATCGTCCATTATTACTAAAAGGAAACGACCTTGGGTGAAGTTGATACAGGGAGTGCCAACACAGAATTCATGTTCGATACAGAAAGTGGGCACACTAAAGTGACGGTTGGCGTTTGACAGCTGGTAATCTAAACTGATGAAAGTGAAGGTTGGAACGTTAGATTTGACTTTTGATAGAGACAACGGTAAAACTACGCATGCCACGGTCGGTTTATGGATGGGTGACCATCCCTTTCCTACCGAGTTCCCTCCGTGCCTCGGAAAGCACGTAAAGCCGTTGGTCCCGGCTGTTATTTGTAGATCTTTGGCAGTCTTTATCGGTAGTCAGAAGACAGGAAGTCGGCAATTAGTCTTACGAAGAGGTTGTCGTGTTACCCAGTAACTGGGTTGTGGAGGTCAGATAGGCAGTCGCTCCATGTAAAACACTGGTATTCAGCTGCATCCGACTGGGAGCCGACCTCAATATAGTTGGGAAAAGGCAGACGATGATGATTTAAGTGTGAACGATAATTACAAACATTACACCCCCCCTCCGTTACCTTGTAGAATACATGTACTTATTATACCTTGGTGTAAACGAGGGGTTAGGTTTGTGTGTGCTAAAATAAAGTTGTGTCTGTTGTGAATAGGGTATTACACTCATTTTTGAAAAGTGTCTCAATTAAATTCTGTAGTGCTAATATAAAAAAAATAGCATTTTTTTTTATTCAACCGATAAGTGCCATAAATAAACATCAAAATTATTAAATTTCAAATTTTGCGCGTAGTTTGGCGAAAACGCCTCGTAGTGGACGCTATATTGCTCTGCGGAAATGACGTCAGTTCGCGGTGTATCAAATGCGCTAATATTATATATGATAATTAAATATAATTTTAAAGTAATTAAAATAATATTTTGTAATAGGTGTAATAACTAAAAAAATATGTTAGTTACGAAAATAATAAAAGTACAAAGCCTATATTACGCCAATCGGTTGACTGACAGTTTACAATTTTTTGTTTACACAGCCGTACGGCGTAATAACATGGCCGCTATATTTCACGGTGTTTTATAACAGATCTAAAACCCTAAAAACTTTTGATTGAATTTCAAAAATCATTTTGTTATTTTATGAACTAAAACTAACATTTTCCGATTGCTTTTTGCCTAAACTATCTCCATAATATATTTATAGTTTTTTTCTCATACAGAGTTAAATACTCTATACATTGTATTATGCCTTGGTGTAAACGAGGGGTTAGGTTTGTGTGGCTAAAATAAAGTTGTGTCTGTTGTGAATTATTTGTTAATGTTGTCAAGTACGTTAGTAAGTAAGTTGTAGTTCGTATGGTGTCGGACGTAAAGAATAGCACCATCCCATATCTTCCCGTGGGTGTCGTAAGAGGCGACTAAGGGACTCACCAGAGAATGGGCAGCAGCGTTCTCTGTGCCTTTGTAACAACCATACTGCGATCGCCAACCCGCCTGCCAAGCGTGGCGATTATGGCAAACCCCCCCCTTTTGGGGAGGCCTATGTCCAGCAGTGGACGTCTTTCGGCTGAAGTGGTGGTTGTTTAAGTATTCAATCATCTTACCTCTACAGTAATCAGATCTCCCGGAGAGATATCCTCAGGCAGGTCGATGTTGTAGACTTCACTCCCGGTGAGCCCAAACGTGTCGGCGTTCTCTCCCTCCATGAACTGCAGCGGGATGATGCCCATCCCCACTAAGTTGGAGCGGTGGATGCGCTCGAAGGACTCGGCTATGACTGCGCGGATACCCTGAGGATGGACAAAAAAGGTAAATAATAATTGAAAACAGAATTATAATGCCATTTTAATTTGCCAAAGAATCATGGCGAGATTCATACATTCATTTGTATGAACAAAAAAGTAATTTAGAGGGTTTAAAATATTTACCAATGTAAAGATTATATTACCAGGAGTAGATTGATATACTTAGCATACTTTTAAACCCCCGCATGATTAAAATATTACGAAATGAAAATAACACTTTTTCGATTCATATCGATGCCCATTTTGTATTCAAAAAAAAAGACAGTGACAAGCGATGTTAACGGATCTTATAATTGGCAAACAAGTGTGTGGGAAAAAAAAAAACATTATTTTGTGATATTATTTCCCATAAAACGATGCAATTTTAATGTAAGAACTGAGAAACGGCGGCTGTCAGTGTCACTGTTACTGTCAGTCGCCGTTTCGTTCTGAAATAATGAGCTTTTCGTTAAACTATTAACTTTTTTTTGCGGGGTTTTAAAAATATTGTAAATGCCTGAAGATATTCTTTAGGTACCCAACCCAATTTAAAGTTTTCAGGTTTTTTAATCTGTTTTATAACACTAGCGGCCATGTTATTACGCCGCACGGATGTGTAAACCAAAAAATGACAACTGTCAGTCAACCGATTGGCGTACATAGGCTTTGTACTCTTATTACTTTCATAACCAACGTAATTTATTAATTATTACACCTATTACAAAATATACTTTTAATTATTTTTAAATTATATACAATTATCATATTTAATATGAGCGCATTTGATACTAAACGAACTGACGTCATTTCCGCTGAGCAATATGGCGTCCAGTAAGAGGCGTTTTCGTCAAACCAGGCGCGAAATTTGAAAATTTAAATTTTAGGTGCCTTTTTATGGCACTTATCGATTGAATAAAAATTTTGTGTATTTTTTGGTGGCATATTAGCACTACAGAATTTTATTGAGACACGTTTCAAAAATGGGTGTAATACCCTATTATCCAAAAATTTGCTGAAGCCCACGAACACAGACTTCACCGACACGTGAATGTTGAGGCAATCCAGCTACTAGACAATACAGACTTAGTGCGTAGGCTAAAAGTGAATGAATAATAGTAACAATGATGTGCTATACATATAACACATGAACATAGTGTTTCTATAAATTATATCAGACTAAGAGGCTGTCTCCACGAGCGAGAGAATCGCTGCGATATTATCGTCGTGCCACGTATTTCTATACACTCTCTTAGAACGTGTCTACACACGGCGATGTAATCGCGGCGATGCGACGAGTGGCTGAGTCCGAGCGAAAAGTCATCGTATCGCCGTCTATTAAGGCGCGTCCCTGTGCAAAACGCAGCGCTAGCCGTTTTTTGTTCAGTTTTTCGGACCTAAATACTCTTTATCCAAAAGAAATATCAACCAATAAAAAATAGATTAATGTTCTACATAATCTTGACTCCAAAATGGTAGATCTGATTTTTTTTTTACGAAGTATTGTATTTAACTAATCTCCTCACAACTAAACCACAGAAATGAGAAATAATTATTGAAAACATGCATCTTCTCGGCAAGTAACCATTAATTCAATTTTTTACTAACACTAATGGATAGGCAATTTATTAATGAACATTTTGGTAGAATTTTTTTTTCAAAATCCCAAAATGTGATTTTATAAAGATTTAATTCTAAAATCTGAGCGTATTTCGCTACTGTATCTCTTGCGCGGCGCAAAGGGAACGAATGCTCAAGGTTATTTGCTCAGGGTACCGCCTTAAGACCGAGATTACCCGACGATAGAAGCGCGGAATCGTCGCGATTCACTCGCTCGTGGAGACGGCCCCTAAGAAAGTGCTACGGACTTGTGTCAAAGTCCAAATGGACACTATTTTTAGTACTAATCTCTAATACGTAACATATTAAGTTAAATTGCTTATTAGTCTTCTAGGCTAGATCGTAATTAATTATTAAGGACTTTGTTCTTACTAATAAAAAATAAAAACAAAAAAAAGATATTTCTAATTTATTAGCTATGCCAGTGAAAATATTAATTTGGATTTTTAGTTTACTTGAAATAATAAAAAAATTATGAATAAAATAGTCAATTGAGTTCGCAAAAAGTGATGTCACATTAAACTTGTCAAACAAAATGTATGGGGAATCTTGTTTTGACAGCTTATCAATTGATTGGTGGTGTCAAGTACCGAATAGACTAAATTTTTATGTACCACATAGTGTGACAAATAAACTTATTTTCTTTGTTTCTTCTTTCTTCCATAAGTAACTATAAATTTTAAGTAACTATAAATTACACTAGGATAAGTCAAACTCAAACTCAAAATAATTTATTTCAATTAAACCATTTACAGGTACTTTGGAATTGTCAGAGCCAGTCAGTCACAAAGTTGAAGCTAGTTGCTCGTTCCAAACAGTAGGTTTCTATGGAGAAGAACGAGCAAGATACTCCATGAACACTCTTTTAAAATCAGTTATATTTTACAAATTTAGGTTACATCATTCATGTTGAATCTAAGGGTACAATGTGAGAACAATGTAACACGTCTTGCATGTTAAAAGAGGTCTAGAGAAAAAATAGTTATAATAACAATTCAAACCAAAATTTAAAATAACCGAGGCAGCTTAGAGATGACCAGTCCCAACCGACGGCGTCCGTTCACGAACATGACGCATGGATCGGCACCATTTAGCTCAACCATTTTGAAGGGAACAGAATGATCCAACACATGCGCCACCATCAGCAAGACATTCAAGTGAGCATGACTCTCCCAACCGCCAGGGCATATTCAGTTGCAGTTTGAAGTTGAGTCAAGTTGAATCGATTGTCATTTAACAGCTAACTATTCTGTTTTATTAATTTGTGGATAACGTTGTTAGCAGTGTAGCTACTCTTATTAATAAGTATTTAGATTATTGTTTAATATATTGCTGTTTGTTGTCCAAAATAAAATAAAATAAAAAATTAACTTACAAGTAAATAAGGTCCTTTGGCGGCCCAGT
This sequence comes from Charanyca ferruginea, assembly GCA_947361185.1. NCBI lineage: Eukaryota > Metazoa > Arthropoda > Insecta > Lepidoptera > Noctuidae > Charanyca > Charanyca ferruginea. Next base: position 1,486,858 of record OX376081.1, on the reverse strand, counting down.
CTCTGCTGGAACCAGACCCGTAGTCCTTGCCGACCACAGCTATTAGAGGGACGTTCTCTGCCGCGTATCTGTGGGATAAAATGGATGAGAATTTATTACTTTGAAAAATGGAAGAAATTTTGATTAGTGTAAGTTAATTTTGGCAAAATGAATTACTACCAAAATGGTAGAAATGTTTACGTTGGTAAATTATTTTTTTACTACCAAAATGGGAGAAATTCTGACTTGAGTAAGTTGTCTTTAGCAAAATTAGTTACTACCAAAATGGGAGAAATATTGACGTAGGTAAGTTTATTTTGGCAATGTTTAATATAACTAAAATGGAAATAAAATTGAAGAGAGTAACTTATTATCGGTAAAATTGATTACTACCCAAGAGAGAAATTTTAAAATGGACAAGTTTTTTTGTGGTAATTAATTACTACTAAAACGTAAGATTTTTTTACGTGGGTAAGTTATTTTTATTGAAATGGAAGAACTACTAAATGGGAGAAAGATTGAAATGTGTTGGATATCTTAGGCAAAATTAATTACTATCAAAATGGGGAAATCTTGACGTGGGTAAATTATTTTTGGCAAAATTAATAAACCAAAAAGGGAGATTTTTTTGACATCGGTGAGTTATTTTTGGCAAAATTGATTACTACCAAAATGGGACAAAATTCTGACATAGGTTAGAATATTTTGGCAGATTTAACTACTAGATATCGTGCTCCACCTTAGGCCGCATCATCACTTACGATCACGGCCTGTAGACAAAATCCCTTTTCTGTTACCGTTAACGCGAACGGAAAAATCAAATTGTATGGAGTTGACATTGTAGCGACCCTAGCGATGCGTTTCGTTGAATAGGGTATTACACCCCCTTAGAGTCTGATATAATTTATAGAAACACTATGTTCATGTGTTATATGTATAGCACATCATTGTTACTATTATTCATTCACTTTTAGCCTACGCACTAAGTCTGTATTGTCTAGCAGCTAGATTGCCTCAACATTCACGTGTCGGTGAAGTCTGTGTTCGTGGGCTTCAGCAAATTTTTGGATAAAAGGGTATTACACCCATTTTTGAAAAGTGTCTCAATGAAATTCTGTAGTGCTAATATGCCACCAAAAAAAAACACAAAATTTTTATTCAATCGATAAGTGCCATAAAAATGCATCTAAATTTTCAATTTTCAAATTTCGCGCGTAGTTTGATGAAAACGCCTCTTACTGTACGCCATATTGCTCAGCGTAAATGACGTCAGTTCGTTTTGTATCAAATGAGCTCATATTAAATATGATAATTGTATATCATTTAAAAATAATTAAAAGTATATTTTGTAATAGGTGTAATAATGAGAAAATTACGTTGGTTACGAAAATAATAAAAGTACAAAGCCTATATTACGCCAATCGGTTGACTGACAGTTGACAAGTTTTTGTTTACACAGCCGTATGGCGTAATAACATGGCCGCTACTATTTTACGGTGTTTTACAACAGATTAAAAATACTGAAAACTTTGAATTGAATTTAAAAATTTGTTTTGTTATTTTATGAACTAAAACTTACATTTTCCGACTGCTTAATGCCTAAACTGTCTCAAAAACATATTTATAGATTTTTTCTCGTATAGAGTGAAATACCCTATTGCATTTTTGTTAATATTGAAAGAACGACAGCATCGGGCTCATACCCTCTGTGGCGGTTAAAAACCGCGCAAGCGCCCATCTGTGGGGCCATTTCGGGTGGCCGCATGCTGTTCCGACGCGTCTGATTAAAACGACGATATCTCCGAAATTACGTTAGTTAGCTCGTTTCCAGTTATATCATTGGAATCGCTATTAAATTTGCTAACAGGTGATATATGGTTAAGTATAGTTTTACCTTGTAATGTATTCGTAATTTAATGTGTGTTCGGTGTGAGCGACTTTTTCCCCGTTTCTTGTGTAACAGACATTATAAAAAAATAGTAATCCTTTTATTCAACAAACTTTTCGTTTTATCTCCACAAATACACATTAGTTCACATAAATAAAACAAAAGAACAGACCTCTCCATACATTTTTTTCATCTCACAAGCAAAACAAACCATGGCGTCATTTACGAGTGCCCGCATTCGAAACAAAAGAATGGGCTTGTTTACACATCAATTCTAAGAACGCTACACGCCTGTTGGCTTGGGTTACATTTTATTAATAATGTTTGGTTCACATACTTGACACAGACAGAGTTTCAGTTGATAAAAATGTATAGTTTAATAGTATTGGCTTTCCAAAGTAACCACTTGAAAACTAGCGCAAAAAACACCTACTCACACTTTGGATCACTGTTTAAATTCTGTTGCCTCAATTTGAAATCTTATTTAATATTCTACACGTTGAAGATATTTACAAAACGGTAGGCAAATAAAAAATGCATGCTGGAAGCAAAAACATTACACAAATCAACAATCAAAACGAACAATTTCACTTAAAAATGACCATCACGTAAACACAGATCACACAAAATATAGATACGGCAATTATGGTCACATGTAAATAATATAAAATTACATAGAAATCTAAAATATATTATTATTTGAAGTCTTTTAGAGTGTATAAAAAGTATAAAGAGTGTAAAAAAAAATAAAAAAAATAATAATAATAATAAAAAAAAAAATTAAAAATTAAAAAAAAAAAAAATTGGTCGGTATTTCTTGACGGACACACACACACGAACACACACCTACAAAATTTTCAGTTTCAACACGTTCAACATTTAAAATCACGAATAAAAAATAAAGTCAACAAAAAGTATTCAACGGATGCCCTATCCATTAGTTCTAACGATCTGTGAAATCGTGTGACGTCATCACCTTGATTGCGCATTCCGGCTCTCTGATTGGCCAGCGCGGATTCGACGATTCTGGTAGTTTTACGTAATTTTGATGTTCAAATTGACCACAAGAAAACTATTATAATATTCAAATTAAACGCCTAATATCTATAGTACGACACATAAAAACACACGTAATAAAGCCAGATTGCTTCTAAAACAATCCTATAAACTACAAATACCTCGAAATGAATCAGCGTCTCTGCAACGGTTCTCCGTGTTCATTGAAACGACTATTTCGGGCCGAAATCGTCTGTTTCTCCAATCCAAAATGGTTCAAACACAACCAGGCACGTTTTTATTACACGAAACACATAAAACACACACAATTCACTCACTTTTAGATACTTAAAAGCACAAACAGAACCAAGAGCTAGACTAACCCGACACTATACCGAAGACATCCCGGACGTCAGCCTGTACGAGATTAGGATGGCTCTGAAACAGCTTAAAAACAACAAGGCACCGGGTGATGATGGAATTACGGCCGAACTCCTGAAGGCGGGTGGAAAACCGGTACTTAAGGCCCTTCAGAAGCTGTTTGATTCCGTCATACTCGAGGGAAAAACGCCACAGGCATGGTGCAGAGGTGTGGTGGTACTCTTCTTCAAAAAGGGCGACAATGCTCGGTTGAAGAACTATAGGCCCATCTCACTTCTGAGCCATGTCTACAAGTTGTTTTCAAGAGTCATCACGAATCGTCTCGCGCGCAGGTTTGACGACTTCCAGCCTCCCGAACAAGCCGGTTTCCGAAAAGGCTTTAGCACCGTAGACCACATACATACGCTGCGGCAGGTTATACAGAAGACCGAAGAGTATAACCTGCCTCTCTGTTTAGCGTTTGTGGACTACGAGAAAGCATTTGATTCGATCGAGACTTGGGCTGTACTGCAGTCTCTCCAACGGTGCCAAATCGACTATCGGTATATCGAGGTGTTGAAGTGTCTATACAGAAACGCCACCATGTCAGTCCGGCTTCAGGACCAGACCTCGGAACCTATCCTTCTGCAGCGAGGTGTGAGACAGGGAGACGTCATATCTCCGAAACTGTTCACCGCTGCATTGGAGGATGTCTTCAAGTTTCTGGACTGGAGCGGGCTAGGCATCAACGTCAATGGCGAGTACATCTCTCACCTTCGGTTTGCCGACGATATAGTGGTCATGGCTGAGACCATGGAGGACCTCGGTACAATGCTCGGTGACCTCAGTAGAGCTTCCGAAAGAGTGGGTCTTAAAATGAACATGGACAAAACCAAGGTCATGTTGAATGCCCATGTAACACCCACTCCTATCAAGATCGGAGACTCTACACTCGAAGTTGTAGACGATTATGTCTACCTGGGACAAACGGTCCAGTTAGGTAGGTCTAACTTCGAGAAAGAGGTCAATCGTCGAATCCGACTCGGCTGGGCAGCGTTCGGGAAGTTTCGTGGTATCTTCTCGTCCAACTTACCGCAGTGTCTCAAGACGAAAGTCTATGACCAGTGTGTGTTGCCAGTGATTACATACGGGACCGAAACGTGGTCGCTCACAATGGGCCTCATCAGAAGGCTTAAAGTCACCCAAAGGGCAATGGAGAGGGCTATGCTCGGAGTTTCCTTGCGTGATAAAATCAGAAATGAGGATATCCGCAAGAGAACCAAGGTTACCGACGTAGCCCGAAGAATTGCCAAACTTAAGTGGCAGTGGGCAGGGCACATTGCTCGCAGAACAGATGGCCGATGGGGTCGAAAAGTTCTAGAGTGGCGACCGCGAACCGGAAGACGTCGCGTTGGAAGGCCTCCCACTAGGTGGACCGATGACCTGGTAAAGGTTGCGGGGATCCGCTGGATGCGATTCGCAGGGGACCGGTCAATGTGGCGCCACTTGGGGGAGGCCTATGTCCAGCAGTGGACGTCTTTCGGCTGAAATGATGATGATGATGATGACAAACAGAACAAAGCAGCGACCTGTCGGTACGCAGTAGAATGATCAACTGGGGGGATCGAAAATTGGTCGCTTCAAAGTGCTGCTGTGACATTTAGCCTATGTTATACTTGTATCTCATTTATTCCCCTAGACTCTGTGAAAGTTTGAGCGAAATAGCAACAAGTTGAAAGTATTAAATCTTGTCAAAACCAGTGAATATTTTCCCCGGACCGCTAGTACCGAGCCACAATTATAATCATAATTTGACATGGCGAGCTCCGGTCCGACCACAATTGAAGGGTTATATAGATTTTAGTCCGTCGTAGTAATAATAATTGTAACCAAGTTTCGTGGAACCCTTTATTAAACAGCTTTCTTAATCAACAAACTTCGCATATTATTTATTGGACCCTATTAATAACACCCACAACAACATATTTGCATCACGTGACATCTGGTTAACAAACGTCAACTCCATACAATTTGACTATTCCGTTGGCGTTAACGCTAACAGAAAGGGATTTTGTCTACAGGCTCAGATGAGTTCCGTCCAAACGCAAGCACTATGAAATGTAAATAAAAATAAGTACCAAAATGGGAGAAATGTTGGCGTGTATTGGTTCCTTTTAAGGCGACAATATACGACTTTTACAGATTTTAAACTGACAATCACGTCAAAATGTGCAGGGTAAATGATTTGAAAAAAATATATGTTAAACTAGAACATTCTCTTAATCATATAGAAAGTGAATATTTTTGATTAAGTTCATATTAAATAGTTTAATTAACTCGTGAAGTTGTGTCTGACGCGGACAAAACATTGACAATCACACAAAATCTACCAGGTATAATTATCCGAAACTTACACTATCTTACAGACAATTTTATTATCTATCTTTTAGTATACGCCTTTTTTTAATTTTGAAAGAATACTACTTTTATTTAATTTTTTCGACTAAATTTTGAAAGTTTTGGACGCAGACTGCGTCCGTTCTGCATCAGTTTTGCGTCCAAAACTCTCAAAGTTTAGTCGAAAAAATTAAATAAAAGTAGTATTCTTTCAAAATTAAAAAAAAAAGGCGTATACTAAAAGATAGATAATAAAATTGTCTGTAAGATGGTGTAAGTTTCGTTTAATTATACCTGGTAGATTTTGCGTGATTGTCAATGTTTTGTCCGCGTCAGACACAACTTCACGTATTAATTAAACTATATAATATGAAAATAATTAAAAATATTCACTAACTAAGTGATTAAGAGAATGTTCTAGTTTAACATATATTTTTTTCAAATCATTTACACTGCACATTTTGACGTGATTGTCAGTTTAAAATCTGTAAAAGTCGTATATCGTCGCCTTAATATAATAAAACTCAAGAAACGTACCTGTCGGCAGCATCGAATATATCCATGGCATCACCACTGGGATGGTGCGTCGTCCTCGGCCCGGCTGTAGCAGACATCTTGTTCACGAGCCTGATGTTCGCGAACGTTCCTCGTGACATCACAGCGTCGTTGCCTCGACGAGAGCCGTACGAGTTGAATTCACGGGGGGTTAGGCTGTGAATAATAAGAAGATTAGAAGAAAGAATAGACGAGAAGTCATTTTTTTCGTGTTCTGCGGGCTGTGTTTCCACCAAGAATGATGAACTGGTATTATAGTTATTAACCCGTGTGGTGCCGGCCGCGACTAGCACCACCCCATTTCTACCCGTAAAAGGGTATTACACACATTTTTTAAAAGTGTCTCAATGAAATTCTATAGTGCTAATATACCACCAAAGAAAACACAAAATTTTCATTCAATCGATAAGTGCCATAAAAATGCATCTAAATTTTAAATTTTCAAATTTCGCGCGTAGTTTGACGAAAACGCCTCTTACTGGACGCCATATTGCTCAGCGTAAATGACATCAGTTCATTTTGTATCAAATGAGCTCATATTAAATATGATAATTGTATATCTTTTAAAAATAATTAAAAGCATATTTTGTAATAGGTGTAAAAATGAATGGTGAAAAAATTACGTTGGTTACGAAAATAATAAAAGTACAAACCCTATATTACGCCAATCGGTTGACTGACGGTTGACAATTTTTCGTTTACACAGCCGTACGACGTAATAACATGGCCGCTACTATTTCAAATTTTTTCAATTCAAAACTTTGAATTGAATTTAAAAATATGTTTTGTTATTTTATGAACTAAAACACACTACATTTTCCGACTGCTTTATGCCTAAACTGTCTCAATAACATATTTATAGATTTTTTCTCGTATAGAGCAAAATACCCTATTGCTAATTTCTACCTATAATCGTCTACTGTTTCAACATTTGTAATGTGCGAACACTATGTATCTATGTACAGAACTTAGCTGTCATTCCTCAATCTGTGATACTTTGTACACACTTTAATATAGTGTTTTTATACAAGGTACATCGTATTCACGTACAATTATATAATTCCTGTAAATGTAAATATTGTTAACATCGTTTTTAAAAGAAAAGTATGGAGTTTCTTGCCCATTCTTCTCCATACAAAACTACCTTATGGAATAGGCAACTAGAATCATTTTTTTTTTCTCATTAATAGTCTAATTGAAATAAATGATTTGACTTTTTTGACCCGTGGGTGTCGTAGAAGGCGACAGAGGTATATTGAGCAGAGGATGGGCAGCAGCGTCTTTCTGAGTACCATAACACCTACTGCGATAGCCAACATGCATCGGCCAAGCATGGCGATAACGGCTGAACCCTTGCGGGAGACCTATGCCCAGCAACGGGCGTCTAAAAGTTGACATGATGATGACTGTGATTGACTTACCCTCGGTCAGCTAAGAATCTGGCCGCTGGAGAGTTTCTGGCGATGGAACCAGCTGGTGAGATATGGTCTGTGGTTACTGAGTCACCCAGGAGTAGGAGACAACGGGCGTTCTTTACGCCTTTACTGGGATTTAAGTCCTGAAAACAAGGAAATGAGATTGGTAATTTACTATGAATTATATTTGGCGAGCCCTTCATGCACCCGTGCGTAAAGTGTGGGGCAGTTAAGTTGGGGTTTTATTTAATTCAATTGCTTTTTTGTTAATGTATTTAAATAAATTATTTAAGCGGTATTTTTGATTTGTTTTTATTTTTTTATTTTGATGTTTATTATTTGATTTGTTGACATTGTTAATTTATAAAAGTTTTTAATTTTAATGAAGTAATATTTTTATTTTATTTTAATGTGAAATACTCCCCTATTTTATTAAAATGGTAATTAGTTGATGTAGGTACTAGCATACATCTTAAGCACTACTAACAAATATTGTGTACTGAAATTGTCTTTTGAATAAATATAATAATAATAGGTATGTTTATTTTCTTTTCAATCGACTTCAAAAAAAGATGTTTGACCACGCATAACTTTGATCAGTGCAAGTAGTCCGATTTCGATGATTCTTTTATTAATTGATAGTGATACCTCAAAGTTGGTCCCGTATACATGAAAAACAGAAAATATTCCACCCCTAAGGATAGAACATTAAGGGATGACTGATTTTTTGGTGTCACCGTTGCGTAATTAATTTGTATGATAAGAAATGGGCATTAAAAAGTAGAAAAAAAAACTTTTTCAAACTTCCGTCAAACAACGCGCGAAAGAATCATAGCGAGATTCATACATTCAATTGTATAAAAAAAAAAAAAATTTAGAGGGTTTAAATTTTTTTCCAATGTGATGAATACATTACCAGGAGTAGATTGATATACTTACCATATTTTTAAACCCCCGCATAATTAAAATATCAAGTGACAAGCGACGTTAACGGATCTATAAAATTGGCAGACAAGTGATGTGACAAGTGTGTGGAAAAAAATAACCATTATTTGTGATATTATTTCCCATAAAACGATGCAATTTCAGTGTAAGAACTGCGAAACGGCGACTGTCAGTGTCACTGTTGCTGTCAGTCGCCGTTTCGTTCTGAAATGCTTTTCGTTAAACTATTAACTTTTTTTTTTGCGGGGTTTTGCAAATATTGTAAATGCCTGAAGATACTCTTTAGGTACCCAAGAGTATAAAAACTAGAATTTCAACTGCTCTAAACATCTTCAATTTTTTTTTGTACATATCCTGCCACGATTAGAGTAAATAGACGGGCACAGCACCTTGACGACGTAAATGACGCCATGCTTAAGATTCATAATTGGTTTACTGTAAATAATTTAGTATTAAATGAGAAGAAAACTAAATGCATAAGATTCGCTTTGCCGAATGTTAAGAGTAATGAATGTAACGTTGTATTGAATACGGACATACTTGAATTCGTCGAAAGGACTGTTTTCCTAGGGATTACGCTTGATTCCAAGCTACAGTGGGGTCCTCACTTAACATCTCTTGCAGGGCGGTTAAGTTCAGCCGCTTACGCTGTCAGAAAGATCCGGCATTTGACAGACGTGGATACCGCTAGGCTAGTATATTTTAGCTATTTTCATAGTATCATGTCTTACGGTATTTTGCTATGGGGACGGGCTGCAGATATGGATTCTATTTTTATTTTGCAAAAGCGGGCTGTCAGGGCAATCTATAATCTCCGCAAACGCGAATCTCTAAGAGAATTGTTTAAACAGATTAACATCATGACGGTACCTTGTCAATATATATATGAAAACATTATGCATGTTCGAAAAAATCTTCATCCTTTTAATAAAATAGGTGACAGACATAATGTTTATACTAGAAATAGGAACAAATTAGATCAGCCAAGCTTCAGATTGTCAAAAGTACATACTTCTTTTATGGGGTACTGTGTAAAATGCTATAATAAAATACCACTTGATATTCTACAATTGAATGAAAAACAATTTAAAACATGTATTAAACGCACACTATGTAGACAAGCATATTATAAGTTAGAAGATTACATCAATGATAAAGATGCTTGGCTGAATGCTGGTCCTGCTCCACAGCCAGTTTAGGGAATTTCCAAATTGGAAGAAAAGGATGTTTCCTACCCCTTTTTCTATTGACATGAGTAACGAGTATCGTTATTTCTTATATATAGATATTTTTAAATTATTAACTTATCACACTTCATATGATAAAATAATATACATTGGAAACCTTAGTTTTGTATAATTTAGCAGCATTATTTCAATTTTGTAAATGTGAATACCATGGAGCCATTTACTAAGTATATTAATACCTTTATGTTTGACAAAAATGAACATGGCGGTTGGGAGTATTGTCATGCTCGCTCAAATGTCTCGCTGATGGTGGCGCGTGTGTTGGATCATTCGGCTCCCTTCAAAATGGTTGAGCTGAATGGTGCTGATTCACGCGTCATGTTCGTGAACGGGCGCTGTCAGTAGAGATTGGTCAACTCTTATCTGCCATGGATTAGATGCCACTTTATCTTGCTTCTTTTTTGTGTTTTGTATTGTTAGATTACCTTCATAGTTTTCACATATAGAAGCAACAAGAATCATGTAACCAGACTTTGTAAAAACTTGATTTAAAAGAGTGTCCGTGGAGTTTCTTGCTCGTTCTTCTCCATAGAGACCTACCTACGTTTTGGAACGAGCAACTAGCTTCAACTCTCTGACTAACTGACCGACTCCTTGACAATTCAAAAGTGCCTGTAAATGGTTTAATTGAAATAAATGCTTTGACTTTGACTTTGATTCTTAGTTGTGTGCAATACTGGGGAAATTGGACTAAACGATCTTGATACTGTTTAGTTTTTCTGCAGCGGTTGACAGATCTCGTAATTTGATTTGACAGGGGACAATTGACATTGCCATATCGTCGTTGAGCGTTCAATACCGCGTAACATAAATTTTTAAATACCGCGAAAGTGATTTTCGCTGATTTAACATTAGCTCAAAATTTGCGGTATTAAAAAAAGGTTAGTTTCGCGGAATTGCACGCTCAACGACGATATGAAAATCACAATTTTTATTCATGCCTTGAGATTCTGGTAGACCTCTAGACGTCTTTCGGCTGATGAAGATAATGATGATTTTTCTTTTATTATTGTTTAGGTACATACCCTGGTCATGCCATCGAAGAAAGGCGGGCGTTTAATGTAAGTAGAGTTAAGGTCCCAGCCATACAGCTTGCCTTGAGGAACTGACAGCGCTTGCCATGATGGAGAACCCTGCTCGATCTTCGCGTACACCTGGAAATTATTCAAACAAAATATTTAGGAAAAAATCGTTCTTGGTGCAAGTTTGAGGAGCTGTACCGATTATAGTTAAGCTACACTTGCCGCGGTTGGCACATGGATGGGTGACCATTCACGCCGAGTTCCCTCCGTGCCTCGGCAAACACGTAAAGCCGTTGGTCCCGGCTGTTATTCGTAGATCTTTGGCAGTCGTTATGGGAAGTCAGAAGCCAGAAAGTCTGACAACTCTTACTAAGGCGTATCGTGTTACCCAGTAACTGGGTTGTGGAGGTCCGATAGGGTTTTGGACAGGCTGTCGCTCCATAAACACGTTTGTGTGTGTGTGTGTGTGTGAGGCACAGTATAAATATTAGTACTACCGTACAGTAGCGACACACCTTCCTTCGAAATACTGTTCCTCACCTCTTCGCGCGTCGAACGTGCTCTCAAAATTGCTTTTAGTTCAAGCGGCGCGTAGACACGCACGTATTTGCTTACTCGTGCTTGGCAATATTTGTATACAAACCTCTTTAAACATCCCAGGAATCACATGCTTGTTCTCCACTTCCTGTATCTCTGCCCTCGTTGGCCAGATCTCGCGGAGGAAGACAGGGCTACCATCAGCTCTTGTACCTGGAAATATTTAGAGTAAGTGAGTGAGTGAATGACTGAGTAAGATAAGATGTAGTATGTATGAGTGAATGAATTAATGATACGGTAATGAATGAATGAATGATGATTAAATGGAATGGACAGTGAGTTCACGCACGATCGCGTGAACGAATGAATGAATGACAAGTGAACGACTGAATAAATGTCCAGCTAAAGATTGACTATAACTAAACGTTTTTTTTATAAATATAAAGTGGAGAGAGAGTAGGGAGGCTTTAGCCCAGCAGTGGGAAAATACAGGCTGAAAAAAACGTGTGACTGGACAAGAAGCTTATAGATAAAAGTGGAGGCAACACTCTAAATACCTAAGTGAAACCAACTGTGGGCAGACGCTCTCTTTCTGAATGCATACATAAGATAAAGAAAACACATATCACTGTCTCGTTCTTATGTATGCATTCAGAAAGAGAGCATCAGCCCACAGTTGGTTTCAAGCTTTTGTTCTAAGTGTTGGCTCCATTTATACCTATATCTTCATGTGACTGGATGATGACCGAGTGAATGAATAAACGACGAGTGAATGAATGAATGATAAGTGATTTTCAACCATTATTCCAACTTACCTAGCGGTTGTGTCTCGAAATCAATTTCCACAGTTCCAGCTAAAGCGTACGCTATGACGAGCAGAGGCGACGCTAAGTAGATCGCGCAAGTGTTGGGGTGGATGAATTATGAGTCAGTGAATAAATTACTGATAGGTAAATGAAAGAGTGAATGAATGATGAATGAGTGAATGAACGATGAGTGTGTTAGTGAATGAATGAACGACAAGCGAATGATTAAAATAAGATAATGTAGTATGAATTAATGAATTCATGAAAGAGTTGGATGTGAATCGCTCGGGACCGATCAATGTGGCGAGACTTGGGGGAGGCCTATGTCCAACAGAGGACGTCTTTCAGCTGAAATGATGATGGTTGATGAAAGAGTTAATGAAAGAACGAATGATGAATGAATGACCAACGAGAGAGTAAATGAATGAACGAATGAATGAATGAACGATAAGTGATTTTTAACCATTATTCCAACTTACCTAGCGGTTGTGTCTCGAAGTCAATATCCACAGTTCCAGCTAAAGCGTATGCTATGACGAGCAGAGGCGACGCTAAGTAGTTCGCGCAAGTGATGGGGTGGATGAATTATGAATCACCGCATGAATGGGGTGGAGGAACTATGATTCAGTGAAATGATAGGTTAAAGAAATGACGAATGAATTAATGAACGATACGTGAATGATAATCAATGAATTAATGATTTACAAGTGAATGAGTGAACGATGAGTGAGTGAATGAGTGAACGATGAGTGAGTGAATGAGTGAACGATGAGTGAGTGAATGAGTGAACGATGAGTGAGTGAATGAATGAATGATAAGTGATTTTGAAACCATTTATTCTACTTACCTAGCGGTTGGGTTTCAAAATCAATATCCACAGTTCCAGCTAAAGCGTATGCTATGACGAGCAGAGGTGACGCTAAGTAGTTCGCGCGAGTGTTGGGGTGGATGCGACCCTCAAAGTTCCTGTTTCCAGATAGAACTCCGCAGCAGACTAGCTCGTTCTGTGGAAAAGAGAAGAATTTGTCAAGATTTTGCTGAAGAAATCTCGCTTTTGATGTTCTCTAAGGGCGGGTTGTTTCAAAAAGTCGGTTAACGTTACATACGGACGGTTAAAAAGTTAATATGACGTGCGATGTTTAACGTACGTTAAATGTAACGGGTTGTTTCATGACATAAAAATCCGTCAGTTAAAGTTATTCAAAAAGAGATTCCATAATATTTTGATGTTTGAAGTAGCTGTTTGACAACACAAAGTTACGATGACTGGTCGGTTATGGTAATAAAAAGTTTTTGACGTATGATTTTGTGAAACAACCCATTTTTTTGATTTGACGATAGTTAGCGCCATTTTTGACTATTATCGGTCAGTAATGGTTAGTTGAAGCAACCCGCCCTAAGTTCTTATTTGATACGTAAGCTCGAGCGCGAATAGCACCACCCCATTTCTACCCGTGGGTGTCGTAGAAGGCGACAGAGGGATATTGACCAGAGGATGGGCAGCAGCGTCCTTCTGAGTAACATAACAACTACTGCGATCCCCATTATGCATCGGCCAGGTCCCGATTACGGCTGAACCCCCCCTTGGCGAAAACCTTTGCCCAGCAGTGGGCGTCTAAAGGTTGACATAATAATTACGGTTAAAACAAACAGGCTTTGTGACAAACCAGCGGAGTCTTATCAATAGGGTCGCATTTGGCACGGAAACCTAAAAAGTAAACAATTTCTTACCTTTTCAATGGTATTGGCAATATTATCGTCGATGGGACCAGAGTTACCGATACAGGTCATACATCCGTAGCCCACTATGTCAAAACCTAGCTTCTCTAGGTATGGCACTACACCGGATTCCTGAAAATGACAAAGAAAAATATTAAATATGTCGTTTCCGGTCAATAGTACAGACATGGAACGAATCGCAAGCCCGCCATTATCGAGAACATGTGATCTATCACCATTTTGGCGCGCTTCTACAGAGTCGTGATGTTTTCAGCCCACAGAGAGCAGGACATTCACAATTCAGTGTCTGATCGCATCGGAGCTAAGACGTCCCGAAATTGTACTCGATTCGTTGTGTTTAAGTGTTACTATGTCTGTTTTAATTTGAGTCTGTTTATTTTAAATTAAATTTGTGTTAAATTAAGGTTTCAATAAACATCGTGTATTGTCCCTATAGCCAGTGTGTTTGCATTGCACGAAACCCATCTTCTGCGCACATGATGACAGAATCTAACAGGGTAAATCCTGACGATCCGACAAATATATTATATTATCACGTGACATCTGGTAAGCAAACGTCAACTCCATACAATTTCATGTTTCCGTTGGCGATAACGCTAGAGTTAGCAGTCACGCTTTCAGCCACCAGACCAACGATCGAAACAGAAAGGACCCCATGGCAGGATTTGTACAAAAAAAGAAAGATGTTTAGAGAAGTTGTAATTCAAATTCTGTTACTTTTGGTTGCCTAAAGAGTATATTCAGGTATTTACATTATATTGTTTACCGCGCATTATATACCGCAATAAAAATATAACGTTAAAAGAGAGTTAAGAATTATTATTATTATTATATTTAGTCTGTACTGTCCCACTGCAGGGCAAACGCCTCACTACATTCCTTCCATCGGTCTCGACTTAAGAATAGTTTTAACAAAACTCATTATTTCAGAACGAAACGGCGGCTGTCAGTGACAGTGACAATGATAGTTGTTTGGCTGTCAGTGACAGTGACACTGATAACCGTTTGGCTTTTAGTGACAGTCACACTGATAGCCGTTTCGCGGGTCTTACACTGACCTAACATAATTTAGCATTGTCAATCCACGAACCAGGGGGTGAGAATGAGAACCTCAGTTGATAAATCATTTCTTTTTTTTATTATCAAATAGGCTTGCGTTAGACCGCAACTCACCTGATCTTAAGTGATGATGCGGCCTAAGGTGGAACACGCTTGCCTAGGATGAACCGGTTCACTCGTGCCTTGAAGATACCCAGATTATACTTATCAGGAACAGAGAGGCGGGCAGTGAATTAAACAGTCTGGCAGTTCGCACAATAAATGTGGAATCAAAGCGCTTGGTTCGAGACCGTGGAACTTCAACCGAATAGCGGTGACGCTTTGCCGTATCTCTGTTCGTCCGATGATGGAATGGAGATGAGAGAATTAAATTGTGCAATTCCAAAGCACACTCTCCAAAATGTACTCGATAAAAGACCGATAGCACAAAGTACTGTGCGCTGTGCGGCTGCGTCGCGCCCGAGCAGAGAGACCACTCGGAACAAACCGACATTTTACTCACGCACACATCGACATTACGTTTATAGGCAATCTGAAGCAGTTTCAAGCAGACTTTAGTCTCGACTGTCTCGTGTTGTCTAAATGAATAATTGATAGACATTGACAATTCATGACAGAAAAATATTGTTATAAATATAATGCAAAGAGTTCCAACCAGTGTCAATAAAATTTCATATGAATGAATGAAATTTAGTAATACAGTAACCAGTACAGTAGCAATACAGTAGCAGCCCTAGTGAGTCTGCCAAGTTTAGGTAATTATTTTTGAAGATGGCGGGAGCGGTCCTTCTGTACCCTTTATATTTTGTGCCGATAGGTTAGCAACGTGCGGCGATGTTCAAGGCTCTGGAGCTTAGCCCTAACCAGGGAGTCGTTGTTTATGAGTTATTATTAATTATTATCAAACAAAACATACCCTGAGATAGTAAGTGACGACGCCAGATCCTGGTGATAGCGAAGTCTTGATGTACGGCAGAACGGACAAGCCATTTTCCACCGCTTTCTTGGCCAGGAGACCTGATGAAAAACATTTATGTTAGATCATTCGGTTCCATCAAAATGGATGAGCTAGAGGGTGCTGATCCACGCGTCATATTCGTGATCGGACGCTGTCAGCTGAGATTAGTCAGCTCTTAATAGCAAGAATTTTTAATTTAACAAGTTTATTTTAAAAACGTGATTGAAAAGAGTGTCCGTGGAGTTTCTTGCTCGTTCTTCTCCATAGAGACCTACCTACGTTTTGGAACGAGCAACTAGCTTCAACTGTCTGACTAACTGACCGACTCCTTGACAATGCAAAAGTGCCTGTTATGTTTTAATTTAAATAAATGTTCTGACTTAGATATTGACAAAGTGGACCCTAGATAGGATAGGATAGGCTAGGCAGTTGCGTAGTAGGCACAGTGTTCGCGCGCCCCTCTTATCGATCGATGCTATCGATCGACGTTGATTGATCCGTTGAGCTATCCGTCGATCAGCCAAAGCTCGGATACCGTTCGACTATCCAATCGATCGATTGCCGGTCGATGGCATCGGTCGACCTTGATCGATTAACCCCGGTTATATATAATCCATCAGTTCTTTTTTCGAAATATATTAATGAAATTTTTAAAAATTATTAATTAATTATAATATAATAATAATATAAATTAAAATATTAATAAAAAAATATATATAGGTAATATAATTTATTTTTTAACTATATTATTTTTTCTTCTCCCTCCTTGAAGTAATCAACACCTCACTCCCCACCCCTTAAGCTGGCAGAAGCGGGCCTGACGGGGGTTGCGGAAGTATAGTCAGTAGGTGTGAGATGGAACACCAGGTGCTTTTTAGTCAATAAGAGTCTGACAGACACATTTGGGCGCCCCATGAGGATTTTCCAACACGGAACAAAAAAAACTGGACAAGTGCGAGTCGGACTCGCCCACCGAGGGTTCCGTACATATTTGTAGGTACAGTCAACAGAGGAGATAAGTATCCATGTCGTCGGGAATAGTTGAAGATTTCTTAGAAACCAATGGGGGCTTTCAAATGAAATTTTATTAAATCATTGAACTGTTTATTCTGTATTAATTGTATTTTATTTTATTCATAAACACCTATCGGTTTCTAAGTAAACTTCAACTGTTTCCGGTGACATGGATACTTATCTCCTTTGGTGACCGTACATATCCATACTTCTATACTAATCCATACCTACTATCCATACTTTAATCTACTTAATATTATAAATGCGTTTTTTGCGACATAAACGGCCGTATCTTTTTTTCACGTTAACATAGAGGGTTGATTTTTTTACAGCATCAAGGGACCGTAGACTTGAGTATATGCTTTTAATTTCAACTCGATACCTCCTCACGTTCCCGAGATAAAGGGCCTTGACAGACAGACGGACAGACGGACAACAAAGTGATCCTATAAGGGTTCCGTTTTTTCCTTTTGAGGTACGGAACCCTAAAAAAAGGTCAGGCAGTTGATGATGAAGAAACCTTACCAGCTCCCAACATGACACTGGGGTTCGAAGTGTTGGTACAGGAGGTGATCGCAGCAATGATGACGGAGCCGTGTGTAATGGAATACGTCTTGCCATCGCTGAAGCTGAAGCTACCAGAGGTGGAAAGGTTGGCGGGAGAAATACCGTAGCCTTTGAAGCCGACCTGGGGAAGAAAAAAAAAATATTAAAGAAATTATAACAATAAAAAAAACCGGACAAGTGCGAGTCGGACTCGCCCACTAAGGGTTCCGTTAAAATTCCGTGGTTTGGTCATCCATACCGCGTATACCTCGATGATTGATTACGTACTTTAAAATCAAAATCAAGTCAAATCATTTATTTCAATTGGACCATTAAAAGGCACTTTAAACGTCATATAAAAACAAATCATTCTAGTTACCCCTTCCAAAAGGTAGTTTCGTATGGGCAAAAAACTCTATAATTGACAACATTTCATATTTTTAATCTACTTGTATTATTACGTTATATAAAAGTAAATACAAATCTTGGGCACCCGTATATTTCCGTTTTTCAAAATTATGTACTTTTCATTCATAATTTTAACTTTGAAATTAGGTGTATTCTAAAAAGACGTAAGCGCCAAATGACGTCATACTTACGGTGGAATAGCGTTTTATGCTTTGTTTTACTGTGACCCGTCAAACATCTATTATCATTATTATTAGACATCATATACCTATGACATTGACGTGTGTCTTATTTGACATTAATGTTTTCATATAAACCATTGAAATGCTTATGCAAAGGTAAACTACCTCATTCCACCGTATAAGTGACGTCATCACATGCTTTTTAGTTTTCCTTATTTTTCTCAGAAATTAAGAAATAAAAAAATATAAAACATATATATTTGTACTCAGGATACGAAAATAAAGAAATGGTATTTTTGTTTTAAGGTCGTGTCAGTTTTGAAATGTTGTCAATTACTCTTTAAAAAAATACGTGTACAATATTTTGCATTTACAGTTTATAGTTATATAACTATACGTGAATACGATGAACCTTGCATAAAAAACACTATATTTAAGTATGTACAAAGTATTACAAGATAAAGAATGACAGGTAAGTTGTATGCGTAGGTACATAGTGATTATTTACCATTAAGTATTGAATGAAAAAGTAGACAAGCACTCCTTACATTTCAACAAACTATGAACTAGTGTGTGAACCAGAGCAAGAATTAAATATAATGTATGAATTAAGTATAAATTAAGTAGTCTTAATTAGCAATCCGTTTGATTTTCTCTAGACTGTAGATTGTCCAATGGAGCCCGGACCAGCATGTTTCCATTCATTGTTTTAAATAAAGACTTTATGATTTTTATTGATTTAATTACAAATGTATAGTTTTCAGACTTTTCCCTGTAGTATAAGACGATATTACTTGCCAAATTTCATAGTTCTAGGTCAACGAGAAGTACCCTATAAATTTCCATTCGCTTAAGAGTGTCGAAATATACGTTTTTGCGGCATAAACGGCCGTATCTTTATTTCACGTAAACTTAGATCTTTGATTTTTTCACAGCTTCACGAGACTGTAGACTTGAGTATATGGTTTTCATTTCAACACGATACCTCCACGTGTTCCTGAGATAATAGGTCTTGACAGACAGACGGACAACAAAATGATCCTATAAGGGTTCCGTTTTTTTCTATTTGAGATACGGAACCCTAAAAATAAAATATCGGTCTGGGCAGCCAATCTCAAAGGAGACTGACCAGCCGAGTCGTCACCATCAGCCTGAAGACTTCCACTGTTGAACAAAGGCCTCTCCCAAGGGGGTGTAAGGGAATTGGGCTGCCATACTCCCCACGCTTGGCAGGCGTTTTTGGGATCGCAGTGAGGTTAAAAAAAAAAAAAAAAAAAAATGTTATGTTAAATGTTATGTTGTTAAATACACGAAAGCCACTGCTGTCCGACTTTCGAATTTTCGATTTATAAAACAAAAATACGAATTGTTTTGTTTATCAACACACACATCCATATACCATAATCATAATCATAATCATTTTATTTGCTCTAAATGTAGGTACAATAAAGGACATAAATAAATGAGATCAGCTACATTTTACCTTACGGCATGCAAATCATTACATTAATTAAACAATAATAAAATAAAAAAATGTCAACAATATGAATAGAATTAATAATGAGTAATTAAAATCAAATAGTCAGGAAGTTCGGTATACGAAACAATAACAATTTACTCAATGTCAATTAACTAAAAAAAATAAAATTAAAATCGCAATAATAAATTAATGTAAGTGCTATAGGTAATTGTAAATAGTCGTATTCTATAATGTAACATCATTTAAAAAGTCTTTTACTGAATAATAGCATTTTCTTGAAAGTAGTGCAGTTATCTTAGATTTAAAAATGTTATCAGAATATTCCTTAAAACTATGAGGTATTTTATTATAAATAACAGGTCCCATTGTTATAATACTTTTTCTCAATAGCGCTGTTTTGTAATTTCCTGTGTGGAGCAAATTTTTGTATTGAGATCTCAAAGGGCCTGGACGTGTTCTTCTATTAGCGAGTGACGGAAATAAGTCCAAATTCGCTTTTACATCAAATTGCCACCTCCAATATGTATAAACAGGGAAAAGTCAATATCCTCAGAGACCGAAACACAGGTTCACAGCTGTCTGTGGATTTAAGATTTGACATAGATCGTAAACACCGTTTCTGAGCTTTGAAGATCTCCCCCCTCTCAGTGCAATTACCCCAAAATATGACACCAAACCTCAATACTGGCGCAACTAACCCGTGATAAGCCACCAGAAGTGTTTTATTGCTAACTTTATGTGATAGGTTATACAATACATAAGCTAATTTACTTAATTTTTTACAAACGTATTCGGCATGTGGTTTCCATGTCAAATTGCTGTCAATTAAAATGCCAAGAAATTTCGCTACACAAGTTGTGTCCACGTTTTGACCACTGTAGCTAACATTTACATTGCATTACATTTATATATTACATTTATACCATCACCTTTAAATGAATGCGCTATAAAGTGCCCAATTGCATCATAATTAGAAATTAAGCTTACCTCCAAGCTTAATTTAAACAACATATTCAAAGACTCCTATAATATCTAATATATAAAATTCTCGTGTCACAGTTTTCGTTCCCGTACCCCTCCGAAACGGCTTGACCGATTCTGATGAAATTTTTTGTGCATATTGGGTAGGTCTGAGAATCGGCCAACATCTATTTTTCATCCCCCTTTTTCCCCCCTTTTCATCCCCCATCCAAATGTTAAGGGTTAGGCAGGTAAGTAGGTAGATCGGGACAGGACAACGTCTGTCGGGTCAGCTAGTAATAAGTATTATTACCGTTGAGTGTTATTCGTGATCCGCGGGAACCGACATTCACGCGGACGAGCTCGCGGGCAAACGCTAGTACAAAATATTTGAAAAGAGTAACTATGGAGTTTCTTGCCCTAGATTAAATGTTTCATGTAAATGTCAATTAGACCATATATTAGACCGTAACAAATAATTAAAAATCAAAGTCAAAGCATTTATTTCAATTAAACCATTTGCAGGCACTTCTGAATTGTCTAGGAGTCGGTCAGTTAGTCAGAGAGTTGAAGCTAGTTGCTCGTTCTTTTGATTGCGTTGAATTAGAAGTTTAATTTTTTGACCGATTCAAGGGATTGCAGACCTGAGTATTTGATAATGGCTTATGTTTAACGAACCTCCAGATTTAGTAAATGATCACCAAAATTGTGTTTCCTACAAGTATTGTAAAAATAAAAGCGATTTGGTTCTGGCGTAGGGGGTCACAGTTCTAACCTAACCATGTCGGATCCGCCCCAGGGGAGACATATGGGTCAAAAACATTTTGGTTATTTAGCACACTAAGATTTGGTGATCATTTACTACATTTGGTATTTAATAAGTATTTTTCGGTGGTTATAATATTTATTCCCTTTATAATAATTATTATTTTTCCATTTAATTTCAACTTATTACCTCTAGGTACGCCATTCTGAGAAAAAGGGTCTTCTTGACAGACGGTCTTACAGACATGCAACGAAGAGGTGATCCTATAAGGCTTCCGTTTTTCCTTTAGTAGTACGGAACCCTAAAAAAAGCCTATTTGAAAGAATTAGGTCTTGTCAGCAGCTACACGTGTGTATTCGTAATTTCGTACATATTAGCATGTAATACAAATAAAATTTAATAAGAACATAATCACACTTCCGTTACGTCAGCAAGTTTGCTCGTCATTTCTTATTAATGACCTTGCTTAGTAAGCATTGTGTGACACAGAGGTTATGCTGCGGATCTGCTTGCTATTTTTAATTTATAAAATTAATTTAGCCATGTGGTGCCGGTCGCGAATAGCACCACCCCATTTCTACCCGTGGGTGTCGTAGAAGGCGACAGAGGGATTTTGAACAGAGGATGGGCAGCAGCGTCCTTCTGAGTACTATAACACCTACTGCGATCGCCAACATGCATCGGCCAAGCATGGCGATTACGGCTGAACCCCTCTTGGGGGAGACCTATGCCCAGCAGTGGGCGTCTAAAGGTTTACATGATGAATAATATTTAGACCGTGACTTCGTCTGACTACAGAACGAACTCAGTCTTAAATGATGCTACAGGATCACAAAAAATATCCTAAATCATTATCTATGTGTGCTAAATTCCCCGTGGGGTGTCCGGGCTAGAATAGCACCTGTTAAGAGCGAACTTAGACGCGAGCCTGATTGAATTTTTTTTTGTTTCAACCAACGCAAAGCTCGAAAACAAACGAGTGTGTGAGAACGCGATAACATCACAAGAAAATTGGCGCGCGGAAATTTACGTGAACATCGCTATGGGCCTAGTGTGATTATTTAATAATGCTAAGATAAATACTGTTAAAATAATGTTATTCTAATTTTTCAATAACTTAACTAGGCCTCTACGAAAGCGGTTTTGAATTATTCGTATTATTTATATATACTTTATTTAAGCTTAAAGTTGCGCTAAAATTTGCTTAAATACTCGAATGTTTAGAGGGTCCTAACTTTCAAACCAACTTTTTTTATGGAATTCTGGCTTCGTACAGGCGTAGGTAATAACAAAACGAATTAATATCATCCTGATTTTCTAAAATACAACCATAAGTAGAGGAGTAATCACCTGTCGCCGTTTGTATGGAAGATTGACCGGCTTGAACAGCCTTAAGTTCTTGATTTCTGTGGACTGCATTTTTCTGGTCAGTTGATTGAAACGACTTGCTAATTACTCGGTTTTTTATTTGTCACTTTTAATTTAATCGCTTACAGGTTCACACACAACACACGCTAATTATATTTCGGACGGAAGTAGAACAGTGTTGCCATTTATTTTGATACAGATTGAAAATACTTTGTGTTGCCATAAACAGCACCCACCCATTTCATCCCGAGGGTGTCGTAGAGGGGGACTAAGGGAAAATCCGGAAGTCGGGCTTCCGTGTACTTAACAACCTCACTGCGATCCCCAAGACGCCTGCCAAGCGTGGGGATTATGGCAACGCCCTTATGGGAGAGGCCTTTGTTCAACAGTGGACATCTTTCGGCTGATTATGATGATAATTAACCAGCCAGTCTGCTAATTTCATTCAACTAAACGTTTAACATGAACATGCTGGTTGGCCTGTAATAGGGTATTTTACTCTATACGAGAAAAAATCTATAAATATGTTATTGAGACAGTTTAGGCATAAAGCAGTCGGAAAAGGCATGTTTTATTTCATAAAATAACAAAACAATTTTTATAATTCAATTCAAAGTTTTTAGTATTTTTAATCTGTTATAAGTGTTTTATAACAGATTAAAAATACTGAAAATAGCAGCAGCCATGTTATTACATGGCTGCTGCTATGAAATAGTAGCAGCCATGTTATTACGCCTTAGGGCTGTGTAAACAAAAAATTGACAACTGTCAGTCAACCGATTGGCGTAATATAGGCTTTGTACCTTTATTATTTTCGTAAGCAACGTAATTTTTTCATTATTATACCTATTACAAAATATACATTAAATTATTTTTAAATGATATACAATTATCATTTTTAATATGAGCTCATTTGATACTAAACGAACTGACGTCATTTACGCTGAGCAATATGGCGTTCAGTAAGAGGCGTTTTCGTCAAACTACGCGCGAAATTTGAAAATTTAAAATTTAGATGCATTTTTATGGCACTTATCGATTGAACAAAAATTTTGTGTTTTTTTTGGTGGCATATTAGCACTACAGAATTTCATTGAGACACTTTTCAAAAATGGGTGTAATACCCTATTGGCGATTGTGTAAGTCCGTTACTTCTATATATTATACCTAAGATCTAATGTATACAGAAGCAAACCCCTAATAATAAATAAATAAATAAATAAACACGTTGGATGCCATGGGGACACCGTGTGACCGACGCTAGTGAAGGTTTTACCTTCAACATTTTTAGCTCGGCAGTCCATGACTTAACCGTGACAAAGAGAATCCATCTATTTATTCATCTATCCCTCTAACATCCCAGATTTTAACAAAGCAGGGCAAAGGCCTATATACTCTCTTCAAACTCTTTCTATCGAGGGTTATGGGCGATATCGCTTGCCATGTTTTGTTTTCACATATAGAAGCAACAAGAATCATGTAACCAGTAATAGACTTGATTTTAAAAGAGTGTCCGTGGAGTTTCTTGCTTGTTCTTCTCCATAGAGACCTACTTACGTTTTAGAACGAGCAACTAGCTTCAACTTACTGACTAACTGACCGACTCCTTGACAATTCAAAAGTGCCTGTAAATGGTTTCATTGAAATAAATGCTTCGTCTTTGACTTTGAAGTAGGACAATAAAATTATAACCTGATATTACTTTATACCTACCTATCCATGTAACATTTGTTCCATTGAGAAAACCAGAACTAGATCAGGAATGCATCATAATAACGACGTTGACAAACAAACAAATTTACACACCTACTTATTATATCAATCGATAAATACGGAAGAGAAAATTATGCTGAGCAAAACTTTTCACGTATTAAAACATAATCATTGTACTTTTATTAATACATTTAGAAAGGTGTAGTAAATACCTTTTCTTTCGCGGGTTTTGTTACCGATTTTTAACCGACTTCAAAAAGAAAGGTTCTCAGTTCGATTGGTATTTTTTAAAATGTATTTATTAATAATAACGTGCTGTGAATTCTAGTGTCTATGTAATCTAGTATTTCAGGTAAGTGATGGATTGTTTTTTGGGAATAAATATATAACACCAAAAATAGTAAATGATCAACAAATTTTAGTCACCAAATAATATAATGACTAGAAAAAATAGTAAATGATCACCAAATCTTAGGACCTTTATGTCCCCCCTGGGGCGGATACGACATGGTTAGGTTAGAACTGTGACCCCGTGTGACGCACGAGGCGAACGAGCGGAGCGAGCGTGCCGCGGCAGCGGCTGCCGAGTGCCGGAAGCAAATCGCTTTTTACAGTCAAACTCATACATTTCTACAATACTTTGGTTAAATGTTGATCATTTACTATTTTTGGAGGTAATTTACTATATCTGGAGGTTCGTTAAACAAAAGCCTTATTTTTTTATTAATAACAAGCGATCCGTCCCGGCTTCGCTCGGGTGCAATGTAGATCAAACTATACGTATAAACCTTCCTCTTGAATCACTCTATCTATTGATGAACAGTGTTAGTACCTACTATATAGCGACTCGCCCCGGCTTCGCACGGAAGCAATGTAGATCAAACTATACGTATAAACCTTCCTCTTGAATCACTCTATCTAATGATGAACAGTGTTAGTACCTACTATATAGCGACTCGCCCCGGCTTCGCTCGGGTGCAATGTAGATCAAACTATACGTATAAACCTTCCTCTTGAATCACTCTATCTAATGATGAACAGTGTTAGTACCTACTATATAGCGACTCGCCCCGGCTTCGCTCGGGTGCAATGTAGATCAAACTATACGTATAAACCTTCCTCTTGAATCACTCTATCTAATGATGAACAGTGTTAGTACCTACTATATAGCGACTCGCCCCGGCTTCGCTCGGGTGCAATGTAGATCAAACTATACGTATAAACCTTCCTCTTGAATCACTCTATCTATTGATGAACAGTGTTAGTACCTACTATATAGCGACTCGCCCCGGCTTCGCTCGGGTGCAATGTAGATCAAACTATACGTATAAACCTTCCTCTTGAATCACTCTATCTAATGATGAACAGTGTTAGTACCTACTATATAGCGACTCGCCCCGGCTTCGCTCGGGTGCAATGTAGATCAAACTATACGTATAAACCTTCCTCTTGAATCACTATCTATTGATGAACAGTGTTAGTACCTACTATATAGCGACTCGCCCCGGCTTCGCTCGGGTGCAATGTAGATCAAACTATACGTATAAACCTTCCTCTTGAATCACTCTATCTAATGATGAACAGTGTTAGTACCTACTATATAGCGACTCGCCCCGGCTTCGCTCGGGTGCAATGTAGATCAAACTATACGTATAAACCTTCCTCTTGAATCACTATCTATTGATGAACAGTGTTAGTACCTACTATATAGCGACTCGCCCCGGCTTCGCTCGGGTGCAATGTAGATCAAACTATACGTATAAACCTTCCTCTTGAATCACTCTATCTAATGATGAACAGTGTTAGTACCTACTATATAGCGACTCGCCCCGGCTTCGCTCGGGTGCAATGTAGATCAAACTATACGTATAAACCTTCCTCTTGAATCACTCTATCTAATGATGAACAGTGTTAGTACCTACTATATAGCGACTCGCCCCGGCTTCGCTCGGGTGCAATGTAGATCAAACTATACGTATAAACCTTCCTCTTGAATCACTCTATCTATTGATGAACAGTGTTAGTACCTACTATATAGCGACTCGCCCCGGCTTCGCTCGGGTGCAATGTAGATCAAACTATACGTATAAACCTTCCTCTTGAATCACTCTATCTATTGATGAACAGTGTTAGTACCTACTATATAGCGACTCGCCCCGGCTTCGCTCGGGTGCAATGTAGATCAAACTATACGTATAAACCTTCCTCTTGAATCACTCTATTACCTTCCTCGGTAAATGGACTATCCAATACAAAAATAATTTTTCAATTCGAACCCTACTGGTTCGAATCTTGAGATTAGCGCGTTCAACCAAACAAACAAACAAACTCTTCAGCTTTTTAATATTAGTATAGATTTCAATGCGATCGTGTATATTGGTAAAGTCGTTCAATGTGCAATCTTCTATGCTTTTCAATGGAATTGTTTCAATTTATTTGATCCGTGTAAGTTTTGGACGCAGACTGCGTCCGTTCTGCATCAGTTTTGCGTCCAAAACTCTCAAAGTTTAGTTAAAAAAACTAAATAAAAGTAGTATTCTTTCAAAATTAAAAAAAAGGCGTATACTAAAAGATAGATAATAAAATTGTCTGTAAGATGGTGTAAGTTTCGTTTAATTATACCTGGTAGATTTTGTGTGATTGTCAATGTTTTGTCCGCGTCAGACACAACTTCACGTGTTAATTAAACTATATAATATTAATATAATTAAAAATGTTCACTTACTAAGTGATTAAGAGAATGTTCTAGTTTTACATATATTTTTTTTTCAAATCATTTACACTGCACATTTTGACGTGATTGTCAGTTTAAAATCTGTAAAAGTCGTTTAATAGCCCCTTAAATAGCTTTTTTCAACTTCTGTCTAATGCTAATGTAAATGGAGTATACCTACAAGTGACGTCATAAGTACAAATTGCCGTACAAAATCTAGTGGGGGAATTGCGTTCTGATAACTTATAAAAGGTATGTCAATTTATCGGATCATCTACCTACCATATTCAAAGTTAAAGTCAAAGCATTTATTTCAATACCATACCATTTACAGGCACTTTTGAATTGTCAAGGAGGCGGTTATCAATTCGAATGTTTGTATTTTTTTTTTTGTATGTTCGAGCATAACTCTGTCATATACAACGTGTATCTTATTTAACGCTATACCTCAGACACCCCAATTAGAATATTAAATTATAAGTCTAAAACAACATCCGTAATTTAATAAATGTAAACCAAACCCAGTCTTTTTTTATAAAATAGTTATCCTTACTAAACGCAAAACGTATGTGCGTTCTACAGCATCCCTACGCACACACTCATGCAATGCTAGCGACCGACGTGCACACACTCGAGCGCCCGCCAGCTGACCAGTGCAGTAGGCATAAGTTAGGCGTTAGTTCAATGAACGAATTTTACGTACCTAACATGTCACAGACCGATAAGAATAACTTTTGATAATAAATTGAGTTTACCATGTAATTATTGATAGTTTTCTAGCAAGTAACATTATGATTCCATCTTTCTATCACACGTGCACAGGCTTGGGACTTAGCGGCTTCAAATAATTTTGTTTACTTTTACGATTGATTCAAGTTCAACACGAATCTAAAATTTTAAGCTTAGTGAAGGGGACGCATTTAATACAGCTACTTTTTACCCGTTAACGATGTGAAGTACAAAACGGGCGGGTGCCGGCTTGAACGGTAAAACAAAGCTTTTTCATAAAAAAGAGAAGCAATACAAAACAACAAACGAAACAAAGCCACCGACTTCCGATACTTAAGTAATGTGTGTTCTGTGCTAAAGTTATTTTTCACTTTTAAGTTTTTGAAGGCGGTTGTCTTATTTGTGAAAAAGCTTTTTATTTTCCGCTTTTTAGTACCTCCTTCTTATCGAAATCCATAAAGACACCTTAAAACAGAGATTGAAAGTACTCCAAAGATTGAGGCATACCCTGTCCATTAAAAAAAGATTTTTCAAAATCGATTTAAATTTGCCGGAGAAATCGCGTAACAAACATACAGTCGATTGAGAACTTTTTGAAGTCGGTTGAAAATAATCTCAGATGCGTAACTATCGCAATATCAGCTACCTGATAAATAGGTCGTGTTTACTTCAATTTCAATTTAATTTAAATTTAATTTATTCAATAACAATTTACATTGTGTCTGAAATCATTCATAATAGTAGTACTGTTATTACCTACGTGAAAAAAAAAACAAATTGTGTTAAAGATTTGGGTCATACCTAATTCATAATTGAAACATAAAAAGATTTAAACCACAAACAGCAAACTTCGCTGCCGAGTCCCCGGTGCCCGCGCACGGAAAAATACCTACTATGATGATGGCCGGCCGGGGACCGGGTGTAGCGCGCCCGTCGGCATGTAAAGGGAAAGCCGGTTTTGTGCCTCTCGCTTATCACATTATTCTTACATTTGCAAAGGACGGAGGTACTAGGTACTAGGTCTACTATTTTCGACATTAATTTCTCGACAAATTATTGAGACATGCGGAATACAAATCGGTCGTGCATTTAAATAAGCCTTGTTGTTGGGACGAATGGATTAAATTCTTCAAATGTAAAATGCTTTGATATTATTTATGTGCACGTGTGCTTTACGGACCTTAAAATTAGGTTTAGCATTGAAGTAGGTACTTATGTTTGTTCAATGCTAGCGGCGCGTGCACACACGGCAAGGCCGCATCACCAGCTTGAACTGTAGGTATTACTGCGTTAGGTACCTATGACTATTGACCGTAATGACCGTACGAATTCAACGACCAAACGTTACTTTAGCTAGATATGGTAGTGATACCTATGCGATATCACCGTGTAAAATTCAATCTTTCCATCACACTTTCACAGGCTTTAGACCGGCTTTGAATTGTCTCTACGCTCTACACGCGGCCGCCGTTTCGTTCGTCGCGTGTCGTTTTTACGAGTATCTACCTAGGTATCTATCTTTAGAGATGTCACACCCGCGCGGCGCGAACGCGAAAAGTTGTGTTTAGGTACAGTTTATTGTTTGTACCTTCTACAAAAATATTCAAAGACGGCGTGTTTAAAAGATTTGAATCATTTTTCATTTACAGTGATTAGTATACAATCGTATTGATAGGAAGAAGTAGGTACTTACGTGACTGAACTATTTACACTTTACACTTAATTAATTTACACTATTTCGGCGATCCACTTTCATTATACTTTCAAAATGACCACCGCCTTGGCCTATGCACTTATTTGCACGCTTTCTTAAATTGTGTTTTAATTTTGTAAGCACTTCAGTGTCACGTTTCACTGTCACAAATGCTTCTTCAATTTTCGATTTAAGTTCATCGACACTTGTACATTGACTGACGTACAATAAAAGTCTAGTGGCGTTAAGTCAGGCCATCTGGGAGGCCACGGTACAGGTCCTCCGCGACCTATTCAACGACTGCCATACTCCGCATCCAGATGCCGTCGAACGGTCCACGTGAAATGCGCGGGAGCACCGTCTTGTTGGTAAAACATGTCACGTAAAAGACCGGCAGGGACGTCATCTAGTAAGTCCGGCAAAGTCTCCTGCAGGAACCGCAGGTAGGTATCTCGCTCTTGCAGTCGAGTAGTCCGCACATTCGTCCCCGTGTCCAAAGCCGTATTTGGAAAGAAAGTCCCGGAGTCCCTCAGTCGGTGAGTGGCAGCAAGCATCGTCCTGGCACTCACACTGCAGCCATAACGGGCATTAAACTCCCGACAAGCTAACGCGACATTATTCAGACAACGAGCTAGGGTCCTCACCATCTCCGTGTACTGGATGTTGGTATAGCGAAAAGCCATCGCGCGCGGAAACAAGAGTATGACGGAGAAGTTAGCCAAGCAACAACTACATTAGATCGCTACCGGCGGATGACTAGCTTTTGATGTTACTGATGTTAGGTACTCATGTTAGTCGGGCGGCAGCGGCGGCGCGTTTGTCGGCATTTCGCATAAAACTCAAAGGGGTAGCCGACAAATGCTTTATCTCTTTGAAATAAGTTCTAAATTTCTTTAAATTAATTGTATTTATTTTAAAATCCCTAAAAATTGTTTATGTGTAACTCTGATGACCGAACTATGTTGGGTCGTGCATTTCAATAATCCTTACTCATTGGAGCCAAGGTTGGAATTTCTTTAATTTACCTATTTTGATGCTCACTACCTTTGAAGTAAAATGCGTTGATATTATTTATGTGTGTGTATTACGAGCTATGTGTGAACTACAAATTATGTCGTGCGTTTAAGTAGGCTTTATTGCGCTGCGTTAAGGTTTAAATTTCCTTGAATTAAGAATTGTATTAACTTGTCATGTGTGTATTACGAGCTATCTGTGAACTACAAATTATGTCGTGCGTTTAAGTATGCTTTATTGCGCTGCGTTAAGGTTTCAATTTCCTTGAATTAAGAATTGTACTAACTTGTCATGATACTGTGCTTCCAATTTAAGTTAATTAAAAGATTTTTCCGTCAAAATTTAACACCTATTTTTAATGACGGAAATGGATTCAGAAGCCGATTCTGAACCAACTACTTTCAGGAATTGCGTTATTTTTGTTACAGCTTGTATAGATGGATTTGCAAAATTCTTTTTTTGTTGGAAAGGGGTTTATTCCGAAATGCTCCCATATAAATTTTATCAAAATTGATACAGCTCTTTTTGAGAAAATCAACAAATTCCCAAAAAAAATACTTAGACGACGTAAGTGTGTCGCCGTTTCTTAATGGATTTGGATCTTAAGGCAACACTAAAAAGAGAAAAATGAAAAGCTTTTTCAAAAAAAAAAGAAAACCGCCTTCAAAAACAAAAATTTATAAATAACTTTACTTTCGGAAGTCGGTGGCAATACAAAACCACAAACACAAAGGCACCGCCACCGACTTCCGAAAGTAAAGTTATTTATCAATTTTTAGTTTTTGAAGGCGGTTTTCTTTTTTTTGAAAAAGCTTTTTTAAATTAAGTGTTTACAAAATATTGGTTACATTATCCTTGTTGCTTCTATATGTGAAAACAATGCAGATAAAGAAATACAAAAAATAAAAAAAGAATGAAGATAAAAGCCATAGCAGTTAAGAGTTGACCAATCTCTACTGACAGCGCTCGTTCACGAACATGACGCTTAGATCAGCACCATTCAACTCAACCATTTTGAAGGGAGCCGAATGATCCAACACACGCGCCACCATCAGCGAGATATTTGAGTGAGCATGACAATGTTCACAACCGCCATGTTTCTTTATGTCAAACACATATACTCTATTAAAAAAAAGAGGCTCATAGAAGCAGGAATGAAAAACATTTTATTTCAAAGATAAGTTAAAACAATTTTAATTAAACTTATTTTAACATAATTTTGATAAACAGATCTAAGATAGTACTAAATATGGACGTATAATAATATAAACAGAATAAAAGTCTTTTAAAGATTAGGTAACATTCTAAATTTGGTAGAATTACAGTGAAACGAATAACGTTCCGGGTATTGTTCATCCCTGCTTCTGTTAGGTTATTAGCATTGACACTGTAATTTTAAATTGGAATTAAATATACACTTAATGAAAGCCACATAATTTTAGAAGATATATTATTAAAATGGTTACAAATACACGCGACAGCTACTGTAAAAATAGATTATAATAAATTCGGTGTCTACCGTAACTCGAAGTTCATTGTACTTTTGTTACAAAGTGTGCATTAAAAAGAACCTTTTTTAACTTCTGTCTAATGCTATTGTAAATGGAGTATAGGTATATATAATTTACTTAAGAGCGCCCATCCCGTCATATTTCCCATACAAACGCTCGTACGCGATTACGGCGTTATAACAAATTATTTTCCAAATATTTTTAACACACAGGTATCTTGTGGTTTAAATCTAGGTTTGTATGAAGCCAAAAATAAACCATTTTTAGAAACAACTTCAGTAAACACGTCCGAAAATTAGTTTTTTTGCACAATTTTATTTGAACTTTGGCCATTCATAATGCACTCATACATTGAAAAAGTAAAAAAACAGCTTCATACAAACTTTGCGCATGTAATGGAGATTCTAAATTACAAACATTTTTACCAAAAACTTTTAAGGCTTTTTTTAAAAACACGTATGTCCTGGAACAAGTTTTGTGAAATTTCCGCGCGCCAATTTTCCTGTGATGTTATCGCGTTCTCACTCACTCGTTTGTTTTCGAGCTTTGCGTTGGTTGAAACAAAAAATTGTTCAATCGCGCTTGCGTTGATGTTCGTTTGATGGGGAAGGGCGCTCTTAATAAATGACTCCATGGTATTCACATTCACAAATGGTATTAATATTCTAAACTGATTCATACAATAATTACTTCTTAAACATTAATTATTTCTGCTTACACAATATTGTAATGAGCTAATTAAAGTATTTACAACATAATTAGGTCATTAATGATGAATGCGTAATCCATACTAATATTTTTAATGCGATAGTTAGTAAATTTGTTTTTTACGCTTTCACGTCTGAACGAATTTTGATGTAATTTCTATGACGATGTATTCTTTACTTTTTCAATGTATGAGTACAATATGAATGGCTAAAGTTCAGATAAAATCTGTGCAAACAAACAATCTTTCAGACGTCTTTACTGAATTAATTTCTCAATAAGGCTTATTTTTAACCGACTTCAAAAAGGAGGAGGTCATCAATTCGAATGTTTATAAATATATTTTTTTTTTTATGCATGTTCGGGCATAACTCTTTCATATATAGGGTGACTGGTAATTAGTGTACGATACTTAAGCACGTGATTGTGTTCATGATAAGAAACAACTTTCCCGAAGAAAAAATGTTTTTTGTACTGGTTCACTTTAGGTCACAGGCGTGCGCGCGCGTGCATTTCATACGGATGTTGTGTTATTGTCATAAAGTGAACCAGTACAAAAAACATTTTTTCTTCGGGAAAGTTGTTTCTTATCATGAACACAATCACGTGCTTAAGTATTGTGGAGATCTGATGTGTTTCTGAGATAATAGCCATTAGATATTATACTCTATGACGGAACACTCAGCAAACTTCTAGAATAAGTTTGAATAGTAGACTTGTATTGTTTTACGTTTGACATTAGGACTTCCTAGCCTGATCTTGTCACGGGCACACTACAAGTATCTGATAATATAATCCAGTACCGAGTTTCAGTGCTTTTATTTATAGAATAATCATATTACGATCACGCATATACCGGTACCAGTAAGAGTCCTACGTAAGGATCTCTTACAGTATCGTACACTAATTACCAGTCACCCTATATAGACGGATTGATGATGATGATGATGCAAAATTCTTTTATTGATCGAAAAGGGTTTATTCCAAAATGATCCCATATAAATTTTGCCAAAATTGATCCAGCCCTTTTTGAGAAAATCAACAAAATCCCAAAAAAATACTTAGACAACGTTTTAGTCTTCAATATTTGGAGGACTTACAATCTCTTTTAAGTATGTCGCTGTTTCTTAATGGATTTGGATGTTAAGGCAACACTAAAGAGCGAAAAATAAAAAGTTTTTTCAAAAAAAAGAAAACCGCCTTCAAAAACTAAAAAGTGATAAATAACTTTAGCACAGAACACACATTACATTACTTTCGGAAGTCGGTGGCGGAGCCTTTGTGTTTGTTGTTTTGTTGCCACCGACTTCCGAAAGTAATGTAATGTGTGTTCTGTGCTAAAGTTATTTATCACTTTTTAGTTTTTGAATGCGGTTTTCTTTTTTTTAAAAAGCTTTTTATAATACTTACATACAAAACTAGTTAAAAACCACAAGATACCTGTGAGTTCTAAATATCTGGAGGAACATTTGTTATAACGCTTAATCACGTATGAGCGTTGTATGGGAATTATGACGCCTGAAGTAAATTGAAAAAGAAAAAAATATATATTATTGTGTCTTAAAATTATTGGTCAACTATTTACACCGGTATTGTTCAAAACATGATTTTAACCACAAATTATTATCAATTCGACCACAATAAAAGTAGGTCATCATTAAAATTAAGTTAACAATCATTAAAAATACCGGAATTTTTGAGGTATACGAATACAGTATGTTTTGAAATATACGTGACTAGTTTCTACCTGCGGTTGCGTCTGCGTAGAATTCAAAATTAAAGTTCTAAATTATCTCATGGGAGCCCAGAAAAACAGAATAGTTAAGCTAGATCAACATAATTATGTTGTGCCGAATTTCTGATAACTACGCTCAGCCATCAAACATGCTATTGGCAAAATCTATTGGGTTTGTTTTAGCGGGAAAAATATATGTAAACGGCGAAAGTATAGTATCCTTGGTGTGAACATTATTTTCGAGCCGTTTGGGGTTGAAACCCTCGGGTCGTGGGGTCCGAGTGCTCATCTTCTTTTTAAGGAAATGTCCAAAAGGTTGGTTGACACTTCCCGTGATCCAAGAGCTGGTTTTTACCTTGGTCAGAGATTAAGCATTGCCATCCAACGTGGCAATGCCGCCAGTCTCTTGGGTACATTTCCAGATGACGGCGATGTGGACGAATTCTATGATGCCTTATTGTGTTAGTTTTTTTTTAGTTTAATATTATAGGTTTTCTTTTTTATTATTCTTGTAAATATTATTGATATGTTTGAAATTAAAAACTTTACATTGTCTAAAGAAAAAAAAAATATATATATATGTTATTCTTAAATATATTTCTAAGAACTCTTTAAAATATCATCAAAGAAACTTCTAAAATGAGCTTTCAAAAATCACCATCTGCCTAGCCTTTCCTACATTGGGGTAGGCTTCTAATGTAACCGGATCCGGCTGAATAGTAATTGATCAACGTATGTTATCAAGCCAAAGCATTTATTTTTATAAAACCTCTGAATTGTCAAGAACTCAAGTAGTTAGTCAGAAAGTTGAAGCTAGTTGCTTGTTCCAAAACGTAGGTAGATCTCTATGGAGAAGAACGAGCAAGAAACTCAACGAATACTTTCCGATCAAGTTCTTATTTATTTGAATAGGTTTTCAAGCATACTCTACTTATATCAATTAAACAAACCACAAAATAGATAAGGTATATTCGTCGATATATATTTTGATTTAACCACAAATATCATTATTATTACAAACACTGTTGACTTGGTAAGTATTATTAAACTGTTTAATTACTGTCATATACAGCATTACTCATCATCTACCTAGCATTTTCCCAACTATATTGGGGTCGGCTTCCAGTCTAACCGGATGCAGCTGAATACCAGTGTTTTACATGGAGCGACTGACTTTCGCCCTCCACAACCCAGTTACTGAATAACATGATACCCCTAGGTAAGACTGGTTGTCAGACTTTCTGGCATCTCATAATCATAATCATCATGAAACCTTTGCACGCCCACAGCTTGCCATAAATCTCACCCAAGGGGGGTTCAGCCGTAATCGCCATGCATGGCCAATACATGTTGGCGATCTCAATAGATGTTATGGTACTCAGAAGGACGCTGCTGCCCATCCTCTGGTCAATATCCCTCTGTCGCTTTCTACGACACTCAGAGGTAGAAATGGGGTGGTGCTATTACCGTCCAGCATCACACCACAAATCAATAAGAGTATAATAATAATAGTAAATACATAATGCAGGAATTCTCCCAGTTGTAAACGTCCCTTTGTGCCTATTGGCCTAGTTCTGTTCTGTCTCCTGCTTGATTTGGAGGGAAGTGGAAAATATGTTTTTCTTACTCCTCCGCTGTTCTTTTCTGATTAATTTCATGGCGGGATCCAAGACAGTTGAATCGTTTCTCTGGAACTCGTCGAGCTTCATTGCTCTAGCGCTTTTCTGGTTGTCGCCACTGTTGATTCTGGCTTACAGGAGT
The DNA here is from genome assembly GCA_947361185.1 of Charanyca ferruginea. NCBI lineage: Eukaryota > Metazoa > Arthropoda > Insecta > Lepidoptera > Noctuidae > Charanyca > Charanyca ferruginea. Next base: position 1,450,656 of record OX376081.1, on the reverse strand, counting down.
TACAGTGGTTAGGGAATAGTGTGGCGGGCTTGTCCCATAATAAAAATTCATACTCCATCGGGTGGAATAGTCGCTGAACCGGTATTTAAGATTGCATTTATATTATTGGGCATTCTACTCCACCGAGAGTGACGAGGCGAGCGGAATCAACCCAATCGCAACCAAATGAGATTTAAGTAGAATAGGCGTCCAACCAGTATTTTAAATAATGCTGAAATTCATACTCCATCGGGTGGAATAGCCGCTGAACCAGTATTTAGGATTTAATTTATGTTTTATTCTTCCTATTATAGATTACTATTTTTTATTTTAAGATTATACATTTCTGATTACCTCTTCAGGGAACACAGGCCTGGTGGTGTTAATAAAGGTGATATAGAAGACAGCCTAGTCACACAATTTGGTGAGTTAGCTTATGAAGTGAGATTGGATATCATAAAGCTATATCACTAAATAGTGTTACTAGGTACTGCTTGCTCCGGCGTCAGTTGGGACTGGTCATCTCTTTGCTGCCTCGGTTATTTTGAATTGTTTTTACTAATATTATAGTCAAAGTCAAAAGTCAAAGCATTTATTTCAATTAAAACCATTTGCAGGCACTTTTGAATTGTCAAGGAGTCGGTCAGTTAGTCAGAGAGTTGAAGCTAGTTGCTCGTTCCAAAACGTAGGTAGGTTTCTATGGAGAAGAACGAGCAAGAAACTCCACGGACACTCTTTTAAATCAAGTTTTTTACAAAGTACTGGTTACATGATTCTTGTTGCTTCTATATGTGAAAACTATGAAGGTATATGTAGCTCTAGACTTTTTTCGATCAAATTATGGTATTTTATTTTATTTATTACGGAAAATAAACAGTTAAACATTACAAGTATTAAAGTAATTAGTAACACACACACACCCCTACACAAACACACACACACGCACTTACACATACACTCACACACGCTTACATATATACACTCTCACACAATCACGCATACATACAATAAAATAAAAAAATTATAAGTAATAGCAAATAGTTTTCACCTTAATGTTTTTGTATTTATTTTATTGCTTTTGTTTTTAATTTAAATTTTAGTTTTTTTTCTTTTTTGTTTTACTTTATAAGTTGTGCTACAAAATTATATAATAATTTGCTAAGGGCATGATAAGTTAAATGACAAATTATGGGGAGGACGCTTACTTCTGCAACACAGTTTTACTAGCGCAGGAGTTAGGGAAATCTTTTTTATTAACCACCGTTTGTGTCCAATAAAGAAATTATTATTATTATTAAAGCAAAAAAAAAATACAGAAGATGATTAAATGTGTAAGGAACGGCGATTTTCACAGAAAATAGATGAAAAATTTATTTAAAAAAAACGTCATGCAATGAATTAGATAATACCTACTGATATTAATAACAAGAAAAGAATATAATACGTGAACAGCAACATTTACAAAAGAAGTTAAAGCAATGGATATTATTTGGATTTCATTTAAATTGAACAGGGACTTTCCGCTGTATATAATAATTAAACAGGCAAAAATATTCATCTTAAAAGGTTAGTTGACACTTCTCGTGATCCAAGAGCTGGTTTTTACTTTGGGCAGAGGTTAAGCATTGCCATCCAACGGGGCAATGCAGTCAGTCTCTTGGGCACATTCCCAGATGACGGCGATGTGGAGGAATTTTTTGATGCGTTATTATATTAGTTTATTTTTGGTTTAATAGTTATAGGTTTTTCTTTTTTTTAATTGTACGTGTAAATATTGTATATTTGTAAAGATGTTTAAAATAAATTGTAAAGTCTTAAATAGTGTTTAACTGTATATTATACTTGTTTGGTAAATAAAAAATATTCCTTGATTTGTTGTAAATATGTTTTGTTGTTAATTCTGAGAAAATAAGTTTTGTGTACAGAAAAACAATTAAATCTGTTAACAATGAAATGAAATCTGTTTTATTTTTGTAACGACATCTCCCGCAAAACAATCCACACTTAAATTATAAATACTCTGTTTGTGTGTTTGTCACCTCATCACGCCAAACCAACTGAATCGATAGTAATGAAAATTTATAAAGAGGTAGCTTGGGATCTGTACAGGGAAATTTGTTGTTTTTTCTACGACTTTGAAACAAACATAAACAAACGACACAAACAAACAACATGAACAAATTACGGCAGACATACTATTTTATATGAAGGAGCTTTATAACACTTTGCCTCAAAATGTAAAAGATCTAAAGAAGCTTATTTATTTACTAGCTGACCCGACAGACGTTGTCCTGTCCCGATCTACCTACTTACCTGCCTATTTACCTACACCTACCCTACACCTACCCTACACCTACCCTACCCCTACCCTACACCTACCCTACACCTACCCTACACCTACCCTACCCTAACCCTTAACATTTGGATGGGGGATGAAAAAGGGGTGAAAAAAGGGGATGAAAAATAGATGTTGGCCTATTCTCAGACCTACCCAATATGCACAAAAAATTTCATCAGAATCGGTCAAGCCGTTTCGGAGCAGTACGGAAACGAAAACTGTGACACGAGAATTTTATATATTAGATTAACAGCGGAGGAGTAAGAAAAACCAGTTCTCCTTTCTACTTGACTTCTCACTTTCAGTTTTTATGCTCTGCGCACACCAAGAACCTTCGTTCCTCCAATAATCGTCTTCTACGATGTCCTTCTCACCGCTCTGGTTTTCTTAAATCTTCTTTTCCTGTCCAGGCGGTTTTCCTTTGGAATGCCAGAATATCAGGATGGCCACCAGTCGGGTTACTTTCAAAGTGAAAGCTCGCGAACACTTTCATGTGAAGTTGGCAGACTCGTCACACAATTAATTTGTTGTATTACTCTATCTATGTTTTTTAGTTCTCTACTTTGTATATTTTGTTTGTATGTATATATATATGTATTTATTATTTCATTATAGTAAATAAGTATCTTTGCACCTGTCATGTTTTGTCTCTGCATCACCCTAAGGTAGATTGGTAGAAAATACACAAGGCATTAAGTCCGCCTTTGTACAATGTTTTTTACATTATGTGCATAAAGTTTAATAAATAAATAAATATTTTCCACTTCCCTCCAAATCAAGCAGGAGACAGAACAGAACTAGGCCAATAGGCAAAAAGGGACGTTTACAACTGGGAGAAGCACAGTTGCCAAGCAGCACGGACTTAACATTATTTAGTGGGCCTTAAAATGTGAGTTGTTACATTTGATTCCAAAAATAGGTAAATATGGTAAAAACGCTGGAACGCACAGAATTTAGGTCTAGTTTCTACAAAGTCCGCATAGTAAACAGCTCACTATCTAACACAAATTATTATACCAAAGAATACACTCTCATAAGATATGATGTGCAGATTGTTCGTATTCACAATCAGGCGTAATTAAGTGTAGTTCACCATGACAACCTTTACATGCCCACAGCTGGGCATAGGTCTTCCCCAAAGGGGAATTCGTAATCGCCATGTTGGCCGATGCATGTTGGTGATCGCAGTAGGTGTTATGGTACTCAGAAGGACGCTGCTGCCCATCCTCTCAATATCCCTCTGTCGCCTTCTACGACATCCACGGGTAGAAATGGAGTGGTGCTATTCGCGGCCAGCACCACAAGGTTTGCTATTCTTCTCCATAAGAAACTATAGTGTAGTCCGATTTCGATTCTTTTTTTTATTAATAATGTATACGACAAAGTTAGTCGCATATAAATTTCAATTTCCATTCCTAAGGGTCGAAAATATAAACTAAAATTTTTTGGTGTCACCGCACGAAAAAGCAAAAAATAAACATTTATTACAAAAAAGACAACGGCCTTTAAAGAGTAAAAAAAATACTTAAAATTCGCAAGTCGGTGGCAATACAAAACAACAAACAAAACCAAAGCTGCAGATTTTTTGTAAAAAACGTTTTTTTGACAATAACAATCTTTTTTAACAGGTACTAATATAATTAATAACAATAATCCCCAATCATTCCTACAACACTTAGTGTGAATAATAATCACTAATGATTTAATCTTTCTCTCTCTAATAATTAGTACCTAATTGTCACCTAATTAAGTTCAGGTACATCTCATTAACGATTTTAATATAAATACTTTAGAATTTCGAAATTCAAATCAGTATTTATTTGTTACTTGCACAAGTAACATCAAGTAAGAAAACTTTAATAAAAAAAAAGGTTCTAAGTGATACTTAAGGCAGATAACGTGACATATTTTCCATACAAAACCTGTCACCCTGTCACATTTAAACATCAGATTTAAGTTACCTGTCGTTTAAAACACTGGCCGTGGAGTTTCTTGCTCGTTCGTTTCCATTAGACCTATCTACAGTTTGGAACGAGCAACTAGCTTCAACTTTCTGACTAACTGACCGACTCCTTGACAATTCAAAAGTGCCTGTAAATGGTTTAATTGCAATAAATGGTTTGGCTTTGGCCTTTAATTTGTGAAGTGACACAATTAAGTGAGTGTAACAATGAAACGACCACCAAACAAATGATCAGAAGACATCAGATCTAATGCCGGGTCAGTTTAGACCAAGAAGACCAGTGATGGAACAAGTTGGAAAAAAATATGCAGAGGGCATGCTGAAGAAGAATTACAAAGTAAAGGTACATTTTGGAACTAGCATAATTATTTTGTTTATTTTAACTCGCTTTGTAACAGTTGTCACTCACTCAGTAGACATGTTGATCATTCTGTCACTGGGATTGTGATGACTGCTGCCGAGTGATACTGATCGTCACATTCTTTGCATAATAATAGTTTTATTCGTTTCGTCTTTCAGTGTCAGTGATCACTCACTCAGTAGACAGGTTTATAATTCTGTCACTGGGTGCAGTGATAACTGCTGCCGAGTGACTCTAATTCTAATACTTATTTGTTTTTAATAATTAGCATGGTATTGAAATCCTGCATTTCTGTATCACTTTGGAACAGTTGTCACTCCCTCAGTAGACATGTGGTTCGTTCTGTCACTGGGAGTGTGATGACTGCTGCTGAGTGCTACCGATCATCGTATTCTTTGCGCCATAATAATTTTTCCTAATACGTTATTCAGTGGCAGTGATTACTCACTGAGTAGACAGGTTTATAATTCTGTCACTGGGTGTAGTAATAACTGCCGCCGAGTGACACAAATTATCATCCTTGTATTTTTTTAAATCATATGCATGATATTGAAATCCAGCTGCTTGTATCGCTTTGGAACAGTTGTCACTCACTCAGTAGATATGTTGATCATTCTGTCACTGGGAGTGTGATGACTGCTACCGAGTGATACTAATCGTCATATTATTTGTGCAATAATTGTATTTTCTAAATCGTCTCTCAGTAGCAGTGTTTACTGACTCAATAAACAGGTAGAGATAATTGCCGCTGAGTGATACAAATTCTCATACCTGTATTTTTTTTATTATATGCATGATATTGAAATCCAGCTGCTTGTATCGCTTTGGAACAGTTGTCACCCACTCAGTAGACATGTTGATCATTCTGTCACTGGGAGTGTGATGACTACTGCTGAGTGATACTGATCGTCATATTATTTGCCCAATAATAGTATTTTCTAAATCGTCTCTCAGTAGCAGTGATTACTCACTCAGAAGACAGGTAGTGGTTATTGCCGCTGAGCGACACAAATTCTCATAATTGTATTTTTAGTTATTATTTGCACGATATTGAAATTCAGCTGATTGTATCGCTTTGGAACAGTTGTCACTCACTCAGTAGACATGTTGTTTATTCTGTCACTGGGAGAAGTGATAATTCCTGCTGAGCGACAATGATTACATTGAATATTAACATTTTGGCTATTATGTAGTCAATAGGCATGCTGATCATTCTGTCACTTTAAGATTGATAACAATCGCCAAATTGTAATTCTTTCAGTAGTAATGATCACTCACTCAGTGGACATGTTTATAATTATGTCACTGGGTGTAGTGATTACTACAGCAGATTGACTTAAGTCATTGTACATTTATTGTGTAAGTCGGGGGACATTTGATATACTTTTTAATTTGTGTACTAATTACTGTGATGCGATTTATTTATGGTCCCTAATAATTGATAATAAAATAACTATTATTGCAACATAATGGCACCTCATTACTTAATGTGAAATTAAAAATGTATTTCCTAATAACTTACTGTCTACTAACTAGTGACAGGTAGATTTCTTAAGGATTTCAAATATAAATAGCAATAGTGTTCCCTATTTTCAATCAGTACCTTCTTGAAGCTTGCACAATAGACTTGACATTTAGTAATTGTGTGTTAGAATATGATCTTGTAATATTGATTGAATTTGTCGCAGTGAAAAAGACAAAACTTGGTCAGGTGAATTCAAATTTATTTTAGAATACTATGTTTTCAAGTTTTTTTTTAGAAAATGTTCTTATTTTTTATACCAACAGGCTTGCCTTCAACCGCAAATCACAAGTTTTTAAGTGATGATGCAGTGATGTGTTTATAAGAATTTAGAAGCGTCCATACTATACGACTCATAGTAGTAGTTGTCACTCACTCAGTAGACATGTTTACAAATTCTGTCACTGGGAGTTTGATGACTGCTGCTGACAGTTGATAATTCTCACATGTAAATATTATTTCAGCATTGTTCTTTATTTACCTCTCAGTAATAGTGATCATTCACTCAGTAGACATGTTGATCATCCTGTCACTGGGTGTAGTGATAACTGTAGCTGCAGGTTATGAAGCATCCTAATTTATATATTGTTTTATGATACTTTTTAGGTCTGTCAAGTCTCTTAGCAGTAGTTGTCACTCACTCAGTAGACATGTTGATCATTCTGTCACTGGGTGTTGTAATAACTACCACTGAATGACACAATCACAGTAGTCCATGCGGATCATGTCCCATAATCTCATTGCCTCTAAGCTTCAGTTGACACTCACTCGGTAGATATGTTGATTATTATATCACTGGGTGTAGTAAGAACTGCCGCCAAGTGACAAATTCTCATGCTATGTCCTCTTCATTTTGTAATTATTTGCATGACATTAAAATTCATTAGTCTTGTTTCGCTTTGGAACAGTTGTGTGATGACTGCTGCTGAGTGCTACCGATCGTCGTATTCTTTGCGCCATAATAGTTTTTCCTAATACGTTATTCAGTGGCAGTGATTACTCACTGAGTAGACAGGTTTATAATTCTGTCACTGGGTGTAGTAATAACTGCCGCCGAGTGACACAAATTATCATCTTTGTATTTTTTTAAACCATATGCATGATATTGAAATCCAGCTGCTTGTATCGCTTTGGAACAGTTGTCACTTACTCAGTAGACATGTTCATTCTGTCACTGGGAACATGATGACTGCTGCCGAGTGATACCAATCATCACATTCTTTCACATTCTTCGCAAAATAACAATTTTCTCCACGTCTACGTCTTTTAGTGGCAGTGATCATTGACTCAGCAGACATGTTTGTAAATCTGTCACTGGGTGTATTGATTACTACAGCTGATTGACTCCTATCGTCGTAATTGTTCATCTATTTACCCCGGTGTTATTTTAAGTGTATTTTTGTACCACTTTGGGACAGTTGTCACCTACCCAGTAGTCATGTGGTTCATTCTGTCACTGGGAGTGTGATAAAACTCCTTCCTCTATCATCTTCGGTTAAAAACATTTTAGTTTCTGATAGGTCACTGAATTCGACATATTTATTCATGTGCATAGCTATAGCAGTAAAGCATTTTTTATGATTCCCTAATTAGTAATAAATACACAGTTAATATTGCAATATAATAGCACCTCATTATTTAATGGGAAGTTACGTAATCACTAATTTCTTACTGACAACAAATAAACAACAGGTAGATCTCATTGGCGTTTCTATTATAACTATAGTGTTTATGGATTTGGATCAGTACCTTCTTGGAGTCTGAAATAGTGAAGTGAACAATGCAATAATGATCTGATGTTTAGGGTTAAAAATAAACGTGTAATCCACATTGCATTAGTAAGCAGAGAAAAAGCCTGGAGAAAAGATTGTCGGAAAGGTTAATTCAATTTGATTTAATTATATTTTATTTTCATGTGTATTTCATTAGCATGTGATTACAGGAATTTGAAATCATTATATACTACACGACTTTTAGTAGTAGTCGTCACTCACTCAGTAGACATGTTGATCATTCTGTCACTGGGTGTAGTGATAACTGCAGCTGCAGGTTATGAAACATCCTAATTTATATATTGTTTTAAGATGCTTTTTAGGTCTGTCAAGTCTCTTAGCAGTAGTTGTCACTCACTCAGTAGACATGTTGATCATTCTGTCACTGGGTGTTGTAATAACTACCACTGAATGACACAATCACAGTAGTCCATGCGGATCATGTCCCATAATCTCATTGCCTCTAAGCTTCAGTTGACACTCACTCGGTAGATATGTTGATTATTATATCACTGGGTGTAGTAAGAACTGCCGCCAAGTGACAAATTCTCATGCTATGTCCTCTTCATTTTGTAATTATTTGCATGACATTAAAATTCATTCGTTTTGTTTCGCTTTGGAACAGTTGTCACTTACTCAGTAGACATGTTCATTCTGTCACTGGGAACATGATGACTGCTGCCGAGTGATACCGATCATCACATTCTTCGCAAAATAACAATTTTCTCCACGTCTACGTCTTTTAGTGGCAGTGATCATTCACTCAGCAGACATGTTTATAAATCTGTCACTGGGTGTATTGATTACTACAGCTGATTGACTACTATCGCCGTAATTGTTCATCTATTTACCCCGGTGTTATTTAAAGTGTATTTTTGTATCACTTTGGGACAGTTGTCACCTACCCAGTAGTCATGTGGTTCATTCTGTCACTAGGAGTGTGATAAAACTCCTCCCTCTATCATCTTCGGTTAAAAACATTTTAGTTTCTGATAGGTCACTGAATTCGACATATTTATTCATGTGCATAGCTATAACAGTAAAGCATTTTTTTATGATTCCCTAATTAGTAATAAATACACAGTTAATATTGCAATATAATAGCACCTCATTATTTAATGGGAAGTTATGTATTCACTAATTTCTTACTGACTACAAATGAACAACAGGTAGATCTCATTGGCGTTTCTATTATAACTATAGTGTTTATGGATTTGGATCAGGACCTTCTTGGAGTCTGCAATAGTGAAATGAACAATGCAATAATGATCTGATGTTTAGGGTTAAAAATAAACGTGTAATCCACATTGCATTAGTAAGCAGAGAAAAAGCCTGGAGAATAGATTGTCGGAAAGTTTAATTCAATTTGATTTAATTATATTTTATTTTCATGTGTATTTCATTAGCATGTGATTACAGGAATTTGAAATCATTATATACTACACGACTTTTAGTAGTAGTAGTCGTCACTCACTCAGTAGACATGTTGATCATTCTGTCACTGGGTGTAGTGATAACTGCAGCTGCAGGTTATGAAACATCCTAATTTATATATTGTTTTAAGATACTTTTTAGGTCTGTCAAGTCTCTTAGCAGTAGTTGTCACTCACTCAGTAGACATGTTGATCATTCTGTCACTGGGTGTTGTAATAACTACCATTAAAAGACACAATCACAGTAATCCATGCGGATCATGTCCAATAATCTCATTGCCTCTAAAGCTTCAGTTGTCACTCACTCAGTAGATATGTTGATCATTCTGTCACTGGGTGTAGTAATAACTGCCGCCAAGTAACAAATTCTCATGCTATGTCTTCTTCATTTTGTAATTAATTGCATGACATAAAAGTTCGCTTTGGAACAGTTGTCACTTACTTAGTAGACATGTTGCTAATTCTGTCACAGGGAACGTGATGACTGCTGCCGAGGAAAACCGATCGTCACATTCTTTGCATCATAACAGTTTTTCCCAAGTGTCTATGTCTTTTAGTGGCAGTGATCATTCACTCAGCAGACATGTTTAAAATTCTGCCACTGGGTGCATTGATTACTACAGCTGATTGACTACTGTCATCACATTGGTGATACATTACTCCGTTGTAATTTAAAGTCTATTTTTTGTATCTCTTTGGGACAGTTGTCGCCTACTCAGTAAGCATGTTGCTCATTTTGCCACTGGGAGTGTGATGACTATTACCAAGTGATTCCATCAGCATTATTAAACACTCTTTGTTATACATCATTTTTGATTAAAACATTTTAGTTTCTGATAGTCACTGAATTTGACATATTTATTGATGTGCATAGTCATAACAGTGATGCGTTTTTTAATGATTCTCTAATTAGTAAAAATGACATAGTTATTATTGCAACATAATAGCACCTCATTATTTAATGTGAAGTTATAAATGTATTCACTAATCTCTTACTGACAACAAATGAACAACAGGTAGATCTCATTAGCGTTTCAATTATAAATATAGTGTTTACGAATTTGGATCAGTTCCTTCTTGGAGATTGCAATAGTAAAGTGACCAGTGCAATTATGATGTTTAGGGTAATCCACATTGCATTAGTAAGTAGCGAAAAAGCCTGGAGTAAAAACGATTGTTGTAAAGGTCAATTTGATTTCATTATATTTTATTTTAATATATATTTTATAAGCATGTGTTTACAGGAATTTGAAATCATTATATACTAAACGACTTTTAGAAGTAGTCGTCACTCACTCAGTAGACATGTATACGAATTCTGTCACTGGGAGTTTGATGACTGCTGTTGATCGTCGATTATCATCACTTTTATATGATGTTATTATTTCAATATTCTTTAATATTTATTCTCTGTGATGATAGTGATCACTCACTCAGTAGGCATGTTGATTATTCTGTCACTGAGTGTAGCAATAACACCAGCTGCAGACTGCATAACACGTGGGCGCAGTAGCTGAGCGATCGACTGCTGCGCAGTGTGTCGCGGGTTCGATTCCCGCCTAGGGTAAATGTTTGTGTGATGTGGTGTTTGCCTTGTATCTGAGTGTTGATTATATATATATGTATGTATTTAAAATGTATTTGTGTATGTATATCAGCTGTCTGACACCCATAGAACAGGGTCTTCCTAGTTTGGGGTCAGATGGCCATGTGTGAAATGTCCCCCCCTATTATTATTATTTATTCATTATTTACAAATTGCTTCAAAGTAACTTTAATGTCTGTCAAGTCTTTTAGTAGTAGATGTCACTCACTCAGCAGACATGTTGATCATTCTGTCACTGGGTGTAGTAATAACTGCCACCAAGTGACAAATTCTTATGCAGTCTTCTTCATTTTGTAACTAATTGCATGACATTAAAATTCATTATTTTCAATCGCTTTGGAACAGTTGTCACTCACTCAGTAGACGTGTTGGTAATTCTGACACTGGGAGCTTGATGACTGCTGCCGAGTGATACCGATCATCACATACTTTGTATAGTAATAGTTAAGTCTTTTAGTTGCAGTGATCATTCACTCAGAAGGCATGTTTATAATTCTGTCACTGGGTGTATTGACTACTACAGCTGATTGGCTCCTGTCATCACAATTGGTTATCCATTTAACCCGTTGTTATTTTAAGTGTATATTTTGTATCACTTTGAGACAGTTGTCACCTATTCAGTAAGCATGTTGTTCATTCTGTCACTGGGAAAGTGATGACTTTCGCCAAGTGATTTCATCAGCATTATTAAAACCTCCATGATTTACATAGTAACCTTTCATTAAACATTTGTTAATGTGCATAGTCATAACTGTGATGCGTATTTTTTATGGTTCCCTAATTATCATGAATTACGTACTTAATATTCCAATATAATAGCACCTCATTATTTACTGTGAAGTTAGAAATGTATTTACTAATCTCTTACTGTCTACAAATTAGCAACAGGTATATCTCATTAGCGATTCAAATATAAATATAATATTCTTCTCGTATCGCTGGTTGTGCCAGCGATACGAAGATAGCCTTTATATAATGTATATATAAATATAATGTTCACAGATTTAATTGCACTGGTCACTTCAAATGAATTTGCAATGACCTTGCAATGACCTTGCAATGTCTTGCAAATGACCAGTGCAATTATGAAATAACGTTTTGGGTTAAAAAATAAACGTATAACCTATTTGCATCAGTAAGTAGCGAAAAAGCCTGAAGTAAAGACGACAGTTGGTAAGGTTAATTCAATTTTATTTAATTATCATTATATTTTTAAGTGTATTTAATTAGCATGTGTTCACAGGAATTTGAAAGTATTTTATACTATACGACTCTTAGTAGTAGTTGTCACACACTCAATAGACATGTTTACGAATTCTGTCACTGGGAGTTTGATGACTGCTGTTGAAAGTTGATTAACATCTTTTGATTGATTATATCACAATGTGTTTAGTCTATATTCCAGCATGGTTCTTTATTTACCTCTCAGTGATAGTGATCACTCACTCAGTAGACATGTTGATCATTCTGTCACTGGGTGTAGTGATAACTGCAGCTGCAGGTCATAAAGTTTCATAATTTATATTTTGCTTTAAGATACTTTTTCGGTCTGTCAAGTCTCTTAGCGATAGTTGTCACTCACTCAGTAGACATGTTGATCATTCTGTCACTGGGTGTAGTAATAACTGCCGCAAAGTGACGCAGATAAAGACTTCTTTGCATTTACCGTTTATCATAACCATCCTACTTGGTCTCTCAGAAGTAGTGATCATTCACTCAGTAGACATGTGGCTTATTCTGTCACTGGGTGTAGTGATAACTCCCACCGAGTGACGGTAATATTCATACTTATAAATGTCATTTATTTTCTTCATTTTGTAGTTATTTGAACTTAGTATTTGCATCTCTTTGGAACAGTTGTCACTCACTCAGTAGACAAGTTTATCATTCTGTCACTGGGAGTGTGATGATTGCTGCCGAGTGATACCGATCATCACATTATTTGCATAATAACAGGTTTTTAATTACGTCTCTCTGTGTCAGTGATCACTCACCCAGTTGACAAGTTTCTGTCACTGGGTGCAGTGACAACTACTACTGAATGACACAATCACAGGTGTCCAAGCGGATCATGTCACATAATCTCATTGTCTCTTAGCTTCAGATGTCACTCACTCAGTAGACATGGTGATCATTCTGTCACTGGGTGTAGTGATTACTACAGCCGATTGGCGTCAGAAGGCATCAAGTCATTTTAATTGTATTTTTAGTCATTTTGGGACAGTTGTTACCCATTCAATAGACGTTGATCGTTTCTGTCACTTGGAGTGTGAACTATCAATGAGGGTGTTCAGCCTTATTTGAAATTACAATTTCATATCAGGCACTTACCTCTAGACGTAAAGGGGAATTCTGAATTTGATATGTTTTTGTTCGTGTAATGATTACTGTAATTTGATGAATTTATTACCTTGTCTGTGAACAGGACTGCTGCATTCATATTGTCATTGTTTAGCTATTGTGTCTGCTAATTGGGCGGTAGAGCTCTTAAGACTACCTAATTATTAAAAAATATATTATTATTATTGGAACAGAATGACACCTCAATATTTAATGAGAAGTTAAAAACGTATTTACTAATCACTTGCCGGCAACAAATTAGCGCTAGGTAGATCTCATTAGCGTTTTAAATATAAATAGCTAGATGTTACCGAATTTCAATCAGTACCTTCTTGAAGCTTGCAGTAGTGCAATTAAAAGGTAAAGTTTTTGTATATTTTTTTTTTTTTTCAGAATACTTATTACATAAAGAAGAAAATGTATTGCGACAACCCTAAGTAACGGGATTAGGGCAGGAAGATGATGAATACTGATTGCCGCGAAAAAGCTTGAAGTAAAAACTGTTCGTGGCGGAATATAAATAAAAATATTAGTGAAATGTACAGAAATTCAATGAAATCAATAAGATATGGTTTAACAATTTTGTATACTCGCCATTTGGCGTTGTGGATCAAAAGTTAATATTTTTCCTTTTCTTCTCACAGACAAGGCAAACGAAAAGGATCTTATCGAAAATATTACTAGCAAAAACTAAACTTAAAATGTGGTAGTAAATCTGTTTGGATATAAACAAAAACGACGCTCTGGTAAGGGACATTAAAATTTATTTTATGATATTAAAGTGTCGTGTGTATTTATATAGCATGTGTCACAGGAATTGGAAAGCATTTCATACTATACGACTCTTAGTAGTAGTTGTCAGTCACTCAGTAGACATGTTTACGAATTCTGTCACTGGGAGTTTGATGACTGCTGTTGATAGTTGAATATCATCGCATTCATATGTAGCTATTCTTTTAGCATTGTTTTTATCTGCCTCTCAGTGACACTGATCACTTACTTCGTAGGCATGTTGATCATCCTGTCACTGAGTGAAGCAATAACACCAGCTACAGACTGCATCACAATTTACAAATTGCTTCAAAGTAATTCGAATGCCTGCCAAGTCTTTTAGTAGTAGTTGTCACTCACTCAGCAGACATGTTGATAATTCTGTCACTGGGTGTAGTAATAACTGCCGCCAAATGACAAATTCTCATGCTATGTCCTTATCATATTATAGTTAATTGCATGATATTAAAATTTGTTACTTTGTATCGCTTTGGAACAGTTGAGCAGCAGGATTCAGCAGAGCGTGATGACTGTTGCCGAGGGATACTGATCATCACATTTTTTGCATAATAATAGTTTTATCTACGTCTACGTCTTTTAGTGGCAGTGACCATTCACTCAGCAGACATGTTTATAATTCTGTCACTGGGTGTATTGATTACTACAGCTAATTGACTCCTGTCATCACAATTGGTCATCCGTTTACCTCGTTGATATTTTAAGTGTATTTTTGTATCACTTTGGGACAGTTGTCACCTACTCAGTACCCATATTGTTAATTCTTTCACTGGGAATGTGATGACTATCACTAAGTCATTCCATCAACATGATTAAAAACTCCTTGTATTACATGATCATCTTTCGTTTAAACATTTTAGCCTCCTATAGAAACGGAAAGTCACTGCTCCCTAATTATGATAATCACATAATTATGCAACAGAATAGCACCTTATTATTTAATGTGAAGTTATAATTGTATTTACTAATCGCTTACTGACCACGAATTAACAACAAGTAGATCTCAAAAGCGTTTCAAATATATGCAATTATAAATAATGATTGATTGATTTTGTTTATTGATGGTTGATGGTACTTTATAAAGTATTGTTATGGGTTAAAAATAATCGTATAATACTTATTGCATTACTAAGCAGCGAAATATTTGTATGGCCTACAGATAGTTGTTCCGGGTCTGTTTGTGTATGTGAGTTTATATGTTTGTAAACGCACCCACGACACAGGAGCAATTCCTAGTGTAGGGCAACGTTTAAAAAAAAGTAGTTGTCACACACTCAGTAGATATGTTTACGAATTCTGACACTGGGAGTTTCATGACTGCTGTTGACAGTTGATTATCCTCACATTTGTATGTACATATTATTTCAGCATTGTTCTTTATTTACCCCTCAGTGATACTGATCACTCATTCAGTAGATATTGGTCATTCTGTCACTGAGTTTCGTGACAACTGCCGCTGAGTGACACTGATTGTAATGCTTATTTTCTTTTGATTTTGCCATTAATCGCATGATATTATAATTCAGTAGTTTGTATCACTTTGGAATAGTTGTCACTCACACAGTCGACATGTTGATCATTCTGTCACTGGGAGTGTGATGATTACTGCAGAGTGAATCTACCAACATTATTAAAAATTTACATGATAGCTTTAACAACCAAAACTTTCATTACATATTAATTGTTTTCTAAGGTAAGGGGAAGTTACTGAATTCGTAAGATTTATTTGTGTAAGGATTACATGCTATCATTTATGGTTTCCTAATAAACAATAATTACAATATTATTATTGCAACACAATGGTACCTCATAGTAAAATGTGAAGTTAAAAATGTATTAAGTAATCACATACTTTTTACTAATTAAAGGCAGGTAGATCTTATTACTGTTTCAAATATAAATAGCTGTGGTGTTACCTAATTTCAATCAGTATCTTCTTAGAGCTTGCACTGGTAGCCAGTGTAATTACTTAGTGATGTTTTAGGTTAAATTTGATTTTGTCATACTGATTACATTAGTGAGCTGCAAAAAAGCTTGGAATATGACGACACTTGGGTAAAAGACAAAGTTTTATTTTTAAATATAATATTTTAAAGTGTATTCATTTAGCATCTGTTAACCGGAGTTGGGAAGCATTTCATACTACACGATTCTTAGTAGTAGTTGTCACTCACTCACTCACTCACATGTTGACCATTCTGTCACTGTGTGTAGTAATAACTGCCGCCAAGTGACGCTCACAAAAGTATAATTTTTTGCATTTACCATTCATCACAATTATCCTGTTCGGTCTTTCAGCAGCAGTGATCACTCACTCAGTAGACATGTCGTTTATTCTGTCACTGGGTGTAGTGATTACTACAGCTCACTGATTTGTATCATCATGGCATTTTAAGCGTTGTATAATTTTTTCTCTTCGTGAAAGTTTTCACCCACTCAGTAGACATGTTGATCGTTCTGTCACTGGGAGTGTGATGACTATCACCGAGTGATTCCTCCAACATTATTAAAAGCTCCTGGTTTCACAGAATCAAGCACGAAGCAAGTCACTGAATATAACATGTTTTAATTTGTGTAATAATACCTGTGATGCGATTTATTTATGGTTTACTAATTATTAAAAATTACATTATTATTATTGCAACATCATGGTACTTCAAAATCAAATGTGAGGTTAAAAATGTAGTTACCACTGTAATTACATTACTATAATAATATAATAATAGCCTTTTATTCGGACAATAGATTTACAATTTTGCTTCTTACACTACTGCACTGTTATATAAGTTTATGTTTTTTTACAGTTTAAATTATTCGCGTATTTGGTGCTTCTTTACTTTCTGTAAGTCCGTTTGCCAGTTGGCAAAGGCCTCCTCCAACATACTCCATTCTGATCTTTCTCTGGCTACTCTACTCCATGTTATTCCTGCAACCTGCCTGTTTTAACTGTAAGGTTTTCATCGTTTTAAGTACATTGAGGGCTGCAACATGGATTTTTGATTCTCTGTGACTGTTTTCGCAATTTTTCCGCAAATTGTTTGAGGGTTGTCTCCCCCAAGCCGACTGGTCCTCGTGGGGGATGGAGACCACAACCCTCCAAGCCAATTACATTAGTAAACTGGGGTAAAGACTCTTGACATTAAATTTTATTTTCACGTATTATAGTTTCAAGTGTATTCATTTAGCATAATATGTTAACCGGAATTTGGAAGCATGTCATATTATATAGTATACGACTTTTAGCAGTAGTTGTCACTCACTCAGTAGACACGTTTACGAATTCTGTCACTGGGAATTTGATGACCGCTGTTGATAGTTGAATATTATCGCAATTATATGTAGCTTTTATTCTAACATTGTTCTCTCTCACTTAGTGATAGTGGTCACTCACTCAGGTGACATGTTGATCATTTTGCCACTGGCTGTAGTGACAACTACAGCTACAGGTTATTAAGCATCATATTGTTTTAAAGTAATTTCTATGTCTATCAAGTCTCTTAGCAATAGTTGTCACTCACTCAGTAGACATGTTGATCATTCTGTCACTGGGTTTAGTAATAACTGCCGCCAAGTGACGCTCACAAAAGTTTCTGTTTTTTGCATTTACCATTCCTCACAATCATTCTGTTCGGTCTCTCAGGAGCAGTGATCACTCACTCAGTAGACATGTCGTTTATTCTGTCACTGGGTGTTGTGATAACTGCCCCTGAGTGGCACAATTTGGCCTACTTACTTATGGCTTCTCTATTTTGTGATTAATTACAGAGCATTCAAATTTTGTAGGTTGTATCCCTTTAGAACAGTTGTTACTCCATCAGTAGACATGTTGAACAATCCGTCACTGGGAGTGTGATGATTGCTGCCGAGTGATACTAATCAGTACATTCTATGCATAATAATTGTTTTTTTTATTTATACGTCTTTCAGTGGCAGTGATCGCTCACCCAGTAGACAAGTTTATAATTCTGTCACTGGGTGCAATGATAACTACCACTGAATGACAAAATCACAAGAGTGCATACGGAGGCGGAACCTATCACAATCTCATATCTTTTAGCTTCAGTTGTCACTCACTCAGTAGACATGTTTTTAGATTCTGTCACTGGGTGTAGTGATTACTAAAGCTAATTGACTCCTGTCATCGCGTAATTTTAAATATTTTTTTTAGTTATTTTGGGACAGTTGTCACCCACTCAGTAGACGTTGATCGTTTTGGCACTGAGAGTTTGATAACTATCACAGAGTGATTTCATCACCCTTGTTTTACATGATAATTTCATAATAACAACTTTATTTTTTTTAGCCCATTGTGTCCCACTGCTGGGCAAAGGCCTCCCTAGAGTCTTAACTTTCATTAGAGGACATTTTATTTTCGGACGTAAAGGGGAAGTCACAAAATTTTACGTTTTTTATTTGTCTAATACTAACTGTGATTTATGACTTCCTAGTTATTAATAATTACATATTTGTTATTGCAGCATTACATTACCTTATTATTATATGTGAATTTAAAATGTATTCACTAATCGCTAACTGTCAACTAATTAGTAAATTATATGTGAATTTAAAATATACTCACTAATCGCTAACTCTCAACTAATTAGTAAAAGGCAGAGTTAATAATTTTTCAAATTTGAAAACGCTACGGTGTTCTCTAATTTCAATCAGTACTTTCTTAGAGCTTGCACGAGTAGTTAGTGTAATTAAGTAGTGCTATTTTAGGTTCAATATAATCGTAATTACATTTGAGTCGCGGAAAAGCTGGCATTAGTAAGGACGACCGACTTTGGTAAGATACGTTTAATTTGAATTCGTAATAATTTATTTTCAAGTGTATTTATTTAGCAGCAAAACATTTCACACAATACGAATTTCGGTAGTAGTTGTCACGCACTCAGTAGATATGTTTACAAATCCTGTCACTGGGAGTTTGATGACTGTTATCGACAGTTGAGTATCATCACATTCATATGTAGTTTTTATTTCAGCTTGGTTGTTTACCTCTCAGTGATAGTGATCACTCACTCGGTAGACATGTTCATTCTGTCACTGGGTGTTGTGATAACTGCAGGTTATGAAGCATCATAATTTATATATTGCTTAGTAATTTTTATGTCCGTCTAGTCCCATAGCAATAGTTGCCACTCACTCAGTAGACATGTTGATCATTCGATGACTGGGTGTATTAACTGCCGCTGATAATAACTTTTTCTGCATCGGCTGTTCATCATAATTATCTGTTTTTTCTTTCACTGTGTGTGATGCCGCCGAGTGACACCGATTCTCATTCTTATTCAGTAGTTTGTATCACTTTGGAACAGTTGTCACTCACTCAGTAGACATGTTGATCATTCTGTCACTGGGTGTTTGATGATTGCTGTTGAGTGATACCGATCATCACATCATTTGCATAATATTTTTGTTCTTATATGTTTATTAGTAGCAGTGCTCACTTACGTAGTAGACAAGTTTATAATTCTGTCACCAGCAGCACAATTACCGCTGAATGACATTTCCACAACAGAGCTTGCCGACGCGGAACACTTCACATAATCACTTAGCTTCAGTTGACACTCACTCAGTAGACATGTTCAAATTCTGTCACTGGGTTTAGTGATAACTACTGCTGAGTGACATTGATCATCATCATAACCCTTGAACTGTGGGCGGACCGGAGCTCGCCATGTCAAATTATGGTCTTATTTGTGGCTCGGTACTAGCGGTCCGGGGAAAATATTCACTGGTTTTGACAAGATTTAATACTTTCAACTTGTTGCTATTTCGCTCAAACTTTCACAGAGTCTAGGGGAATAAATGAGATACAAGTATAACATAGGCTAAATGTCACAGCAGCACTTTGAAGCGACCAATTTTCGATCCCCCCAGTTGATCATTCTACTGCGCACCGACAGGTCGCTGCTTTGTTCTGTTTGTGCTTTTAAGTATCTAAAAGTGAGTGAATTGTGTGTGTTTTATGTGTTTCGTGTAATAAAAACGTGCCTGGTTGTGTTTGAACCATTTTGGATTGGAGAAACAGACGATTTCGGCCCGAAATAGTCGTTTCAATAAACATGAAAAACCGTTGCAGAGACGCTGATTCATTTCGAGGTATTTGTAGTTTATAGGATTGTTTTAGAAGCAATCTGACTTTATTACGTGTGTTTTTATGTGTCGTACTATAGATATTAGGCGTTTAATTTGAATATTATAATAGTTTTCTTGTGGTCAATTTGAACATCAAAATTACGCAAAACTACCAGAATCGTCGAATCCGCGCTAGCCAATCAGAGAGCCGGAATGCGCATTCAAGGTCATGACATCACACGATTTCACAGATCGTTAGAACTAATGGATAGGGCATCCGTTGAATACTTTTTGTTGACTTTATTTTTTATTCGTGATTTTAAATGTTGAACGTGTTGAAACCGAAAATTTTGTAGGTGTGTGTTCGTGTGTGTGTGTCCGTCAAGAAATACCGACCAATTTTTTTTTTTTTAAATTTTTAATTTTTTTTTTTATTATTATTATTTTTTTTTTTATTTTTTTTTACACTCTTTATACTTTTTATACACTCTAAAAGACTTCAAATAATAATATATTTTTGATTTCAATTTAATTTTTTATTATTTACATGTGTCCATAATTGCCGTATCTATATTTTCTGTGATCTGTGTTTTCGTGCTGGTAATTTTTTAGTAAAATTGTTCGTTTTGATTGTTGATTTGTGTAATGTTTTTGCTTCCAGCATGCATTTTTTATTTGCCTACCGTTTTGTAAATATCTTCAACGTGTAGAATATTAAATAAGATTTCAAATTGAGGCAACAGAATTTAAACAGTGATCCAAAGTGTGAGTAGGTGTTTTTTGCGCTAGTTTTCAAGTGGTTACTTTGGAAAGCCAATACTATTAAACTATACATTTTTATCAACTGAAACTCTGTCTGTGTCAAGTATGTGAACCAAACATTATTAATAAAATGTAACCCAAGCCAACAGGCGTGTAGCGTTCTTAGAATTGATGTGTAAACAAGCCCATTCTTTTGTTTCGAATGCGGGCACTCGTAAATGACGTCATGGTTTGTTTTGCTTGTGAGATGAAAAAAATGTATGGAGAGGTCTGTTCTTTTGTTTTATTTATGTGAACTAATGTGTATTTGTGGAGATAAAACGAAAAGTTTGTTGAATAAAAGGATTACTATTTTTTTATAATGTCTGTTACACAAGAAACGGGGAAAAAGTCGCTCACACCGAACACACATTAAATTACGAATACATTACAAGGTAAAACTATACTTAACCATATATCACCTGTTAGCAAATTTAATAGCGATTCCAATGATATAACTGGAAACGAGCTAACTAACGTAATTTCGGAGATATCGTCGTTTTAATCAGACGCGTCGGAACAGCATGCGGCCACCCGAAATGGCCCCACAAATGTGCGCGTGCGCGGTTTTTAACCGTCACAGATGAAGGGATAACATCATCGAAACCTCATGGATTTTACCACAAAAACTTCGACACATGTTCAAAGCGTGTCAAACTCCATATACATATATATATATTAAATGTCATGTTTAACAGTTGTTCAGCCTAAACAACTTATCATGCGATTTTATGTCCGCGAGATAAACATTTTTTTTTGCAAATAGGCTTGCGTTTGACCACAATTCACCTGATCTTAAGTGATAATGCGGCCTAAGTTGGAACACGCTTGCCTAGGATGAACCGGTTCACTCGTGCCTTGAAGATACCCAGATTATACTTATCAGGGTTGGTTCGAGACTTCAACCATATAGCGGTGACGCTTCGCCGTATCTCTGCTCGTCCGATGATGGAATGGGGATGGGGGAATTAAATTGTGCAATTCCAAAGCACACTCTCCGAAATGTACCCGATAAAAGACCGATAGGCTAGCAACAGTGCGGCGATGTTCAAGGCTCTGGAGCTTAGCCCTAACCATGGAGTCGTTGTTAATAAGCCTCTTGGCACGTCTATCAATGAACATTATTAGTAGTAGTAATCATTCACTCAGTAGACATGTTTGTCACTCTGTCACTGGGTGTAATGAATACTGCCGCTGATTAATGGTGGTCTTCATATTTTGTCATTATCAAAACAGCATTGGATTTTTTGTCTCTCAATAGTAGATGTCACTCACTCAGTAGACATAGTTGACAATTCTGTCACTGGGTGTGCGACATTATATAAAATGGCTTGACACATTTTATTTAAATTAATGTATTTTATTAAAACTTTATTGGCATCTTAAGTATTTCATCAAGAACTATCTACGTTTGGTATCTATAACATATATTTTAACTGTTATTTAGCAATAGTTGTCACTTACTCAGTAGACATGCTTATAATTCTGTCACTGGGTGTTTGATGATTTCTGCTGAGTATTGAACAACATTATATTTTTATATTTTATTCACAAACATTGCCATTTTGAGATATTTGTCACTTGCTCAGTAGCCATGTTTACTGGGAACGAGATAATTGTCACTGTTTGACAAAGTCAGACAAACTGCATATTTGTTTTTTTTTTTTAATAATAGTGTGTGTAATATGTGCTGCTTTCAGCTCTCTAACCCTCATTCAATAGTAGTTGTCACCCACTCAGCAGACATGTTTGTAGTTCTGTCACTGGGAGTGTGATTCACAATTTGTTACCCATATCATATGAACATCTTTTAGTAGTAGTTGTCACTCACTCAGTATTATTTATTTATTTATTTTATTTATTTTATTTTAAAGAAGGCTTACAGACTAACAGACCAATAAATTAAAGAATATAATATTAACAAATAGCTAATTACAAGCCTCCACACATAGATAAAAAGAGTCGATAAAAATAAAGAACCTACATAAACATATATAAATACATATACAAGTTAATATAATTAGTTAGAGAGTGATGCATAGATTATCTAACTAACATTAAGAAAAAAATAGTTGTGTCAAAAGTCGTCTTAAGGTTGCCACACTGGTGCAGAACAGGTCGATATTAAGGTCCCTAGGAAGTTCATTAAAACATAGTGCGCTTCTTATTGAAAACACATTCCGCGTATAATTCGTCAATGCAAAAGGTACATTTAATATTGGTCGCTGACGTAATCCCATCAGATTCGTGCGTAAAGATAGATTAGCAACGAGTTCAGGACAGTCTATGTGCCCATTTGCGATACCGAATAGTAGACTCATGTCCCCGATATGTCGTCTCATCTCCAAAGGAAGGAAGTGGTACCGTTTGCAGCGGTGCTCGTAGTCAACTGAGTATTGCTGTGCCCTGTAATCTAGGTAACGTAGAAATTTTCTTTGGACGCCTTCAATACGAGACTTATAAGTCTCGTACTGCGGGTTCCAAACCTGAGACGCGTATTCTAAATGGCTACGTACGTAAGAACAATACAGAATTTTAACCGGTTTAAGAGATCGGAAACAGGTCGTGGCGCGTAATATAAATCCCAGGGCTTTGGATGCCTTTGTGACTATACTATTCACATGTTGATCAAACAGAAGCTTGCTGTCTATGATTACCCCTAAATCTCTTATGCTATTTAGCCTGCTAATGAGTTGATTGTTTAGGGTGTAACTAAAATCTATTAAAGAAGTACGACGTGAGAATGTTAGGAGGAAGCATTTAGAGACATTTAATTTGAGTTTGTTACGAATACAATATAATTCAAACCTATGCAGGTCGTCTTGCAATTGATATGCATCAGATATGTCTCGCACAACTTTATGAATCTTCATGTCGTCAGCATAAAGTAAAATATACGAATGATGAAAACACTGTTTAATATCTGCAATGAACAATATGAACAACAGAGGACCTAGAATGGAGCCTTGAGGCACGCCTGAAGGGACAGAACTCCATCCAGAGGTGTAGCCCTGAAGCACGACAGCCTGTGTTCTGTTCTCTATATAGGAGGAGAACCATCGGTACAAGTCTCCGTGTATTCCGGCGAGAAACAGCTTCTTCAGCAGCATGCAATGATCAATACGGTCAAAACACTTACTATAGTCGGTATACACTACGTCGACTTGTCGCTGTGCCATGCCGTTTGTAATAAACTCTTGTGACAGAAGTAAGTTAGACGTGGTCGAGCGATTCTTAACAAAACCGTGCTGCTCATTGCCAAGAATTAACCTGAAGGCCGCGTAGACATCGGTGTAAACTATACGTTCAAGGATTTTAGAGAAGAGGCAGATTTTAGATATAGGGCGGTAGTTTTCAATATTAGCCTTATCGCCCTTTTTGAAGACTGGAGTGACGAAAGCAGACTTCCAAATTCTTGGAACTATACCTTCAGAAAGAGAGCGCTTGAATAGGATAAAAATGGGTTCAACAAGACTATCAGCACAAGCGACTATGAACATTGGAGGTATTAGGTCAGGTCCACCTGATTTACTAAGGTCTAAAGATTTGAGCAGCTCCAATATACGTGTGCGGTTTATGTCAACTGTACTGACAGACATTGCAGTATTAGTAGACAAGTTTGTCATTCTGTCACTGGGTGTTGTGATGATTACTGCTGGAAGATACTACTCATCATGGATTGCTCAAAATGCCGCAGATCGTTGATGGCCTTAATATTTTAAAACCATTATTAATATCATTGCAATGTTTACTTATTATCATTGCAGAAAGGCATCGGTAATCAAGTAATAACTGTCACTCACTCAGGAGACACGTTTGTGATTCTGTCACTGGGTGTAGTGATCATTGCTACTGAAGGATAATATCATCATTAATCAACATGCTAAGTAAACTCTTCAATCAAGTCATAAGTCATCGGTAATCTTGCAAGCAGTAGTTGTCACTCACTCAGGAGACATGTTTGTGATTCTGTCACTGGGTGAAGTGATCACTGCTGCTATGAGGGATAATATCATCACGCCAAGAAGAATCAACAATCACATGGTAACTCATCGGTAATCTTAGAAGCAGTAGTTGTCACTCACTCAGTAGACATGTTTGTGATTCTGTCACTGGATGTAGTGATTACTGCTACTGAAGGATAATATCATTACGCTAAGAAGAATCATCAATCACATGGTAACTCATCGGTAATTTTAGAAGCAGTAGTTATCACTCACTCAGGAGACATAGTTGCCACTGACCGAGACGGCGAGACCATAACATCACATTGTCTTCACAATTTGTTTCAAATATCATTTCTCCCAGTAGAAGTTATCACTCACGCAGTAGACATCTTTGAAAATCAGTCACTGGGTGCTGTGATGATTGCTGCCGGAAGATGCTACTCATCACGCATTCCTCGAAGTTAAATAAAACTGCCGCAGATCGCTGATGGTATTCATTTTTTAATATGTTTCTTATTATCATTGCAACGTTACCATTTATGTATTTCTCTTAGTAGTAGTTGTCACTCACTCAGTAGACATGTTTGTGATTCTGTCACTGGGTGTAGTGATCATTGCTACTGAAGGATAATATCATCATTAATCAACACGCTAAGTAAACTCTTCAATCAAGTCGTAAGTTATCGGTAATCTTGCAAGCAGTAGTGTAGTTTAGACGACACGTTTGGCGAAGTGGTTGAGCGATCGACTGCTGCGCTGCGTGTCGCGGGTTCGATTCCCGCACGGAACAAATATTTGTGTGGCCTACAGATAGCTGTTCCGGTTCTGGCTGTTTGTGTATGTGAGTTTTTATGTTTGTAAACGAACCCACGACACAGGAAAAACTCACAGTGTGGGGCAACGTTGAAAAAAAAAAAATTTTTTTTGTCGCTCACTCAGTAGACATGTTTGTGATTCTGTTACTGGGTGTAGTGATTACTGCTACTAAAAGATAATATCATCATTTATCATCACGCTAAGAAGAATCATCAATCACATGGTAACTCATCGGTAATCTTAGTAGCAGTAGTTGTTACTAACTCGGTAGATATGCCACTGACCGAGACGGCGAGACCATAACATCACATTGTCTTCACAATAATTTGTTTCCCATTTCATTTCTCTCAGTAGAAGTTATCACTCACTCAGAAGACAAGTTTGTTATTCTGTCACTGGGCGTAATGATCACAGCTACTGAAAGATAATATCATCATTTATCATCACGCTAAGAAGAATTATTAATCACATTGTAAGACATCAATAATCTTACAAGCAGTAGTTGTCACTCACTCAGTTGACAAGTTTGTCATTCTGTCACTGGGTGTAGTGATTACTGCTACTGAAAGATAATATCATCATTTATCATCACGCTAAGAAGAATCATTAATCACATTGTAAGACATCAATAATCTTACAAGCAGTAGTTGTCACTCACTCAGTTGACAAGTTTGTCATTCTGTCACTGGGTGTAGTGATTACTGCTACTGAAGGATAATATCATCGCGCTAAGAAGACTCATCAATCAAGTCGTAAGTCACCGGTAATCCTACAAGCAGTAGTTGTCACTCACTCAGTTGACAAGTTTGTCATTCTGTCACTGGGTGTAGTGATTACTGCTACTGAAGGATAATATCATCGCGCTAAGAAAACTCATCAATCAAGTCGTAAGTCACCGGTAATCCTACAAGCAGTAGTTGTCACTCACTCAGTAGACATGTTTGTCATTCTGTCACTGGGTGTAATGATCACTGCTACTAAAGGATAATATCATCACGCCAAGAAGAATCATCAATCACATGGTAACTCATCGGTAATCCTACAAGCAGTAGTTGTCACTCACTCAGTAGACATGTTTGTAATTCTGTCACTGGGTGTAATGATCACTGCTACTAAAGGATAATATCATCACGCCAAGAAGAATCATCAATCACATGGTAACTCATCGGTAATCTTAGAAGCAGTAGTTGTTACTAACTCGGTAGATATATTTGTAATTCTGTCACTGGGAGTGTGATAATTGCCACTGACCGAGACGGCGAGACCATAACATCACATTGTCTTCACAATTTGTTTCCAATATCATTTCTCCCAGTAGAAGTTATCACTCACACAGTAGACATCTTTGAAAATCAGTCACTGGGTGCTGTGATGATTACTGCCGGAAGATGCTACTCATCACGCATTCCTCGAAGCTTTATAATACTGCCGCTGACCGTTGATGGTACAAATTTTTGAATGCCATTCTTATTATCAATGCAACATTACCATTTATGTATGTCTCTTAGTAGTAGTTGTCACTCACTCAGTAGACTTGTTTGTGATTCTGTCACTGGGTGAAGTGATTACTGGTACTGAAGGATAATATCATCATTAATCAACACGCTAAGTAAACTCTTCAATCAAGTCGTAAGTCATCGGTAATCTTGCAAGCAGTAGTTGTCACTCACTCAGGAGACATGTTTGTGATTCTGTCACTGGGTGAAGTGATCACTGCTGCTATGAGGGATAATATCATCATTTATCAACCGATAAGAAGACTCATCAGTTTGTGGGTCATCATGCAGTAATCTTTTAAGTTGTCGTTATCACTCACTCAGGAGACATGTTTGTGATTCTGTCACTGGGTGTAGTTATCACTGTTGCTGAGTGATAATATCATCACGCTAAGAAGAATCATCAATCACATCGTATTTCTTCGGAAATTTTACAAGCAGTAGTTGTCACTTACTCAGTAGACAAGTTTGTCATTCTGTCACTGGATGTAATGATAACTGTTGCTATGTGGGATAATATAATCACGTTAAGAAGACTTGTCAATCACGTCGTAAGACATCGGTAATGTTACAAGCAGTAGTTGTCACTCACTCAGTAGACATGTTTGTGATTCTGTCACTGGGTGTTTGATGATTACTGCCGGAAGATGCTACTCATCATGCATTCCTCGAAGTTAAATAATACTGCCGCAGATCGCTGATGGTATTCATTTTTTAATTTGTTTCTTATTATCATGGCAACGTTACCATTTATGTATTTCTCTTAGTAGTAGTTGTCACTCACTCAGTAGACATGTTTGTGATTCTGTCACTGGGTGTAGTGATCATTGCTACTGAAGGATAATATCATCATTAATCAACACATTAATCAACACAAACTCTTCAATCAAGTCGTAAGTCATCGGTAATCTTGCAAGCAGTAGTGTAGTGTAGTTTAGACGACACGTTTGGTGAAGTGGTTGAGCGATCGACTGCTGCGCTGCGTGTCGCGGGTTCGATTCCCGCACGGAACAAATATTTGTGTGGCCTACAGATAGCTGTTCCGGTTCTGGCTGTTTGTGTATGTGAGTTTCTATGTTTGTAAACGAACCCACGACACAATAAAAACTCAAAGTGTGGGGCAACGTTGAAAAAAAAAACATTTTTTTGTCGCTCACTCAGTAGACATGTTTGTGATTCTGTCACTGGGTGTAGTGATTACTGCTACTAAAAGATAATATCATCATTTATCATCACGCTAAGAAGAATCATCAATCACATGGTAACTCATCGGTAATCTTAGTAGCAGTAGTTGTTACTAACTCGGTAAATATGCCACTGACCGAGACGGCGAGACCATAACATCACATTGTCTTCACAATAATTTGTTTCCCATATCATTTCTCTCAGTAGAAGTTATCACTCACTCAGAAGACAAGTTTGTTATTCTGTCACTGGGCGTAATGATCACAGCTACTGAAGGATAATATCATCACGCTAAGAAGAATCATCAATCACATCGCAACTCATCGGTAATCTTACAAGCAGTAGTTGTCACTCACTCAGAAGACATGTTTGTGATTCTGTCACTGGGTGTAGTGATTACTGCTACTGAAAGATAATATCATCATTTATCATCACGCTAAGAAGAATCATTAATCACATTGTAAGACATCAATAATCTTACAAGC
The DNA here is from genome assembly GCA_947361185.1 of Charanyca ferruginea. Classification (NCBI taxonomy): domain Eukaryota; kingdom Metazoa; phylum Arthropoda; class Insecta; order Lepidoptera; family Noctuidae; genus Charanyca; species Charanyca ferruginea. The sequence continues at coordinate 1,421,739 of OX376081.1, read as the reverse complement.
AGTAGTTGTCACTCACTCAGTTGACAAGTTTGTCATTCTGTCACTGGGTGTAGTGATTACTGCTACTGAAGGATAATATCATCGCGCTAAGAAGACTCATCAATCAAGTCGTAAGTCACCGGTAATCCTACAAGCAGTAGTTGTCACTCAGTCAGTAGACATGTTTGTCATTCTGTCACTGGGTGTAATGATCACTGCTACTAAAGGATAATATCATCACGCCAAGAAGAATCATCAATCACATGGTAACTCATCGGTAATCCTACAAGCAGTAGTTGTCACTCACTCAGTAGACATGTTTGTCATTCTGTCACTGGGTGTAATGATTACTGCTACTGAAGGATAATATCATCGCGCTAAAAAGACTCATCAATCAAGTCGTAAGTCACCGGTAATCCTACAAGCAGTAGTTGTCACTCACTCAGTAGATATGTTTGTCATTCTGTCACTGGGTGTAATGATCACTGCTACTAAAGGATAATATCATCACGCCAAGAAGAATCATCAATCACATGGTAACTCATCGGTAATCCTACAAGCAGTAGTTGTTACTCACTCAGTAGACATGTTTGTCATTCTGTCACTGGGTGTAATGATCACTGCTACTAAAGGATAATATCATCACGCCAAGAAGAATCGTCAATCACATGGTAACTCATCGGTAATCTTAGAAGCAGTAGTTGTCACTTACTCAGTAGACATGGTTGTCATTCTGTCACTGGGTGTAATGATCACTGCTACTAAAGGATAATATCATCACGCCAAGAAGAATCATCAATCACATGGTAACTCATCGGTAATCCTACAAGCAGTAGTTGTCACTCACTCAGTAGACATGTTTGTCATTCTGTCACTGGGTGTAATGATCACTGCTACTAAAGGATAATATCATCACGCCAAGAAGAATCATCAATCACATAGTAACTCATCGGTAATCTTAGAAGCAGTAGTTGTTACTAACTCGGTAGATATATTTGTAATTCTGTCACTGGGAGTGTGATAATTGCCACTAACCGAGACGGCGAGACCATAACATCACATTGTCTTCACAATTTGTTTCCAAATAATTTCTCCCAGTAGAAGTTATCACTCACACAGTAGACATCTTTGAAAATCAGTCACTGGGTGCTGTGATGATTACTGCCGGAAGATGCTACTCATCACGCATTCCTCGAAGCTTTATAACACTGCCGCTGACCGTTGAAGGTACAAATTTTTGAATGCAATTCTTATTATCAATGCAACATTACCATTTATGTATTTCTCTTAGTAGTAGTTGTCACTCACTCAGTAGACATGTTTGTGATTCTGTCACTGGGTGAAGTGATTACTGGTACTGAAGGATAATATCATCATTAATCAACACGCTAAGTAAACTCTTCAATCAAGTCGTAAGTCACCGGTAATCCTACAAGCAGTAGTTGTCACTCACTCAGTAGACAAGTTTGTGATTCTGTCACTGGGTGTAATGATTACTGCTACTAAAGGATAATATCATCACGCCAAGAAGAATCATCAATCACATCGTAACTCATCGGTAATCTTACAAGCAGTAATAGTCACTCACTCTGAAGACAAGTTTGTCATTCTGTCACTTGCCCATTCAAAAGATGACATAGTCAAAAATAAATAAAACATTGCACTTTTTGTAACGCAACCTCTGGGCTAGATCAGCCGATCTACGCGACGGATGAAAGCATATAGAGGAGGCTTTAACCGCCTTAGGCAGTCCTTACATTGAGAACGACAACAGTGAAGAAACCAATAAAAGTTTTTAATGTTTTATTAGACTAACATCTTAACATTTTATTCACTATTTTGTGTTTTCTTTCTATGTTAAAGTCCTAACTTGTTTTAAAATTGCTGTAAGGAATAGGGTATTACACTCATTTTTGAAAAGTGTCTCAATGAAATTCTGTAGATTAATTCTGTACAGAATTTCATTGAGACACTTTTCAAAAATGGGTGTAATACCCTATTCCTTACAGCAATTTGATACCAAAAAAAAAACACAGAATTTTTATTCAATCGATAAGTGCCATAAAAATGCATCAAAATTTTAAATTTTCAAATTTCACGCGTAGTTTGACGAAAACGCCTCTTACTGGACGCCATATTGCACAGCGTAAATGACGTCAGTTCGTTTTGTATCAAATGAGCTCATATTAAATATGATAATTGTATATATATATAATTTAAAAATAATTAAAAGCATATTTTGTAATAGGTGTATTAATGAAAAAATTACGTTGGTTACGAAAATAATAAAAGTACAAAGCCTATATTACGCCAATCGGTTGACTGACAGTTGTCAATTTTTTGTTTACACAGCCGTACGGCTTAATAACATGGCCGCTACTATTTCACGGTGTTTTATAACAGATTAAAAATACTGAAAATTTTGAATTGAATTTAAAAATTTGTTTTGTTATTTTATTAACTAATACTTACATTTTCCGACTGCTTTATGCAATGACAAACATATTTATAGATTTTTTCTCGTATAGAGTAAAATACCCTATTAATAAAAGATTTTTTATTTATTTTTTTATTTAGATGCAGGTCAGTGGTTGAAACTCTTACCTTATTCGTCAAGCAATCTTGGAAGTCCTTCTTCATGACTGACACGGAGACTCGATCTTGTGGCCTCTTGGGTCCACTTACTGACGTCACAACTGTCGACAGGTCCAGTTCAACCACCTAACAAACAATATTTATTAATTATGCGTTTGGTTCGTTCAGCAACAAAAGTAGATTAACAGATAAACACAGATAAACACATTTATTGGTAAGAAAAAATTACACGTCAAAGGACAATGCCAGAAAATCTATAGAACTTTGCCCCCACTCAATAAAAGTCATGTGCAATATGTAGCATCTTACTGTTTATTTATTGCTGATAACTAAACATTAGTCTTAGGGACTGTAGAACTTGCGGTTTCCGTTTAAATCTAAAAACAATAATGACATTGATTCTAGGTTCAATTATATTTTAGGTAAAATGAGTTTGTATTTTGTGGGTAGGTATTTCGTAATCCGCAAGTTCTAAAGAAAAACAATTTACTATGGAAAGGTTCTATACTCATTACAATTATTTTCATTAATTTACTTTTCTGTACATGGGTGGGGCAGGATCTGGCATTGTCATTTGGTAAATGATCACGTCACGTCGTTGCACATAAAGAAAATAATAATGATTACACTCTAGAAATAATTAAATTAAAAACTTAGTCATTCATTATCAATAATACATTGAATATTCGAATTGCTTAATAAAAGAAATAGTTAAATTAAAAAAACATATTCATTTAAATTTTATAAAATAATTGCATCATTAAATTAAAAACATAATTAAATTAAAGGCCAGTTAACACTGTTACATTTACATATTATCAAAAAGACAAAAGAAATTCCATGTAGGTAATACTTTACAGTATTTCAGGTCATAGTCAAGAGTTTATTTTATCTAGATTTTTGTCGTATTTCTTTTTATTGTATAATGCAACACTTAGAGGAGCTCGTGGCTAAGTTAATCCAGTGCAGATCGATTGGTCAAAGATTAAGCTACGCTTGCCGCGGTCGGTCTGTAGATGGGTGACCATCCATTTCATACCGAGTTCCCTCCGTGCCTCGAAAAGCACGTAAAGCCGTCCCGGCTGTCATTCGTAGATCTTTGACTGTCTTTATGCTTAGTCAGAAGCCAGAAAGTCTGACAACCAATCTTACCAACGGGTATCGGGTTACCCAGTAACTGGGTTGTGGAGTGGACTGGAGAGAAAAAACGGTTAAAGAACTTTGATAGAATGTTCTAGCTCGATGTGTTAGCCTCTGTACCAAAAAGTAAAAAAAAAAAAACGAAAAATTTCGTGCTTTCCAAGTATGGAGAGGACTGTGTATGAAATTGATATCCTACCCACAGACCGACTTTGGCAAGCGTAGCTTAAAACATGATTGATAGCGAAGCGAAACGAAGAGACGCGTGCCTAGGGATCAAGGTTAAGGCAAGTCCGACAGATTTAAGAATAAAAACCATTATTATAATGGGTATAAATATAATGATCACCAAAAAATACTTTAGGATCTTAAGCTCCCTTACCAAAAAAATATACTAAATTATACCAAATGTACTAAATGGTCACCAAATCTTAGTGTGCAAAATAACCAAAATCTTTTTGACGCCCCTGGGGCGGATCCGACATGGTTAGGTTAGGTTAGAACTGTGACCCCCTACACCAGAATCAAATCGCTTTTTACAGTCAAACTCATACATTTCTACAATATTTTAGGAAACAAAATTTTGGTGATCATTTAGTAGATCTGGAGGTTCGTTAAACATAAGCCTATTCTATTATTATGCTCATTTTCACGCTATCAGTTATCATCATTCATCTGCGTCGCTATCAGTTATCATCATTCATCTGCGTCGCCTTTTCCCAACTATATTGTGGTCGGCTTCCAGTCTAACCGGTTGCAGCTGAATACCAGTGTTTTACATGGAGCGACTGCCTATCGGACCTCCACAACCCAGTTACTGGGTAACAGGATACCCCTTGGTAAGACTGGTTGGAGTTTTTAGCTTCTGACTACCAATAAATAATAAAAATAATAATAATTTATTTCAATCAACTATGGATCATAATACATTTAAATTGAAATTGGAAATTCTACATAATATTAATAAAACACAAAATTAAAATAATAAATGAACCCTAGTCTGTAAGTGAACCATGCAGCAGTGGTTCACGTACTGACAGTCAAAACGTTCTGCAAATGCGCTCAGGATACTGTTGGGGCTGGCCCGCACCCTACGCACCAAGGATGTGCACCGCTTGCGCATGATTGTGTGGAACCAATCCACACGCGCCTCGGCAAACATCCCCGACGCGCTACAGAAGCGAGACAGCCCCAAGAGCCCCCTGAACGCATTGTTGTATTGGACATAAAGACTGCCAAAGATCTACAAATGACAGCCGGGACCAACGGCTTTACGTGCTTTCCGAGACACGGAGGGAACTCGGTATGATATTTAATAAGTTACCTGTAGACTTAAAAAACCTGATTCACACATCCTCGTTTAAAGCAAAGCTTCAAGCATTCTTATTGGATAAATGTCTCTACTCAATTAACGATATGGGATATTACCATGCGTTTTTCATAATTAAATTCTGTTAATTACACCGTTTTGACATATTCTTGACATTGTCGTAGGTACTTTAGCTTTATAGACATTGCCTGAGTTGACATTTAATTTATCGTATTACTTTGAATCTGTTATTATTATTTTTATATGGCTAATTACCTATTATTTATTGAATTGACATTGAATTAATATTGATTGTTAAGTACGTTCAAATGGAAATTGTTATGTTTAGATTTCAGACACAACGTAAATTGTTAAAAAAAAAAAAAAATTGAAAGGGGTGGTCACCCAACCACAGACCGACTGCGGTTAGCGTAGCTTAACCTTTGACCGATCGATTTGTACAGCTTTAACTTAGCCACGAGCTCCTCCATTTTCATGCTAAAACCTTAAAAGCCAGGCTTGCAATTTATTAATTGCAAATTGAAATTAAATTGAAAGGGGTGGTCACCCGTCCACAGACCGATCAGGGCTAGCGTAGCTTAACCTTTGACCGATCGTCACGAGCTCCTCCAATAGGGTATTACACCCATTTTTAAAAAGTGTCTCAATGAAATTTTGTATGCCACCAAAAAAAAACACAAAATTTTTATTCAATCGATAAGTGCCATAAAATTGCATCTAAATTTTAAATTTTTAAATTTCGCGCGTTGTTTGACGAAAACGCCTCTTACTGGACGCCATATTGCTCAGCGTAAATGACGTCAGTTCGTTTTGTATCAAATGAGCTCATATTAAATATGATAATTGTATATCATTTAAAAATAATTAAAAGCATATTTTGTAATAGGTGTAATAATGAAAAAATTACGTTGGTTACGAAAATAATAAAAGTACAAAGCCTATATTACGCCAATCGGTTGACTGACAGTTGACCATTTTTTGTTTACACAGCCGTACGACGTAATAACATGGCCGCTACTATTTCACGGTGTTTTATAACAGATTAAAAATACTGATAACTATGAATTGAATTTAAAAATTTGTTTTGTTATTATAAGAACTAAAACTTACATTTTCCGACTGCTTTATGCCTAAAATGTCTCAATAACATATTCATAGTTTTTTTCTCGTATATAGTGAAATACCCTATTTTGAGCTTTGATGGATGGCACGCCACTGACGACAAATAAATAAATATAATAACAATAAATTGTAGTACGTCCCTATGTAAACTTACCTCGGAGAAGATGGGATCTTGGTCAGCATTACTATAATCCCTAAACTGTTTGGTAGCACGCAGGTAAGCCTCAATAATGGATATCCTATCCTTAGAACGATCTGAAAGCAGATACGATTTTTTTAAATTTTCCACTCTATTTATGAAGCTATGCTATATGAAAATTACGCTATAATAATAAGCTTAAGAGCGCCCTTCCCCATCGAACGAACTCCAAAGCGAGCGTGATTTAAAAATTTTTTGTTTCAACCAACGCAAAGCTCGAAAACAAACGAGTGAGTGAGAACGCGATAACATTACAGGAAAATTGGAGCGTGAAAATTTCACAAAACTTGTTCCAGGACATACGTGTTTTTAAAAAAGCTTTACAAGTTTTTGGTTAAAATGTTTGTAAATTAGAATCTCCATTATATGTGCAAGGTCTCTATGAAGCTGTTTTTTTACTTTTTCAATGTATGAGTGCATTATGAACGGCCAAAAATCAGACAAAATTGTGCAAAAAAACTGATTTTCGGGCGTGTTTACTGAATTTGTTTCTCAAAAAAGTTTACTTTTGGCTTCATACAAACCTAGATTTAAACCACAAGATGAAAATATTTGGAAAATAATTTGTTATAACGCCGTAATCGCGTACGAGCGTTTGTATGGGAAATATGATGGGATGGGCGCTCTTAAGGGCGCGTATTCGATTTGTCGCAACTGAAAATCACGACTGCTTTAAATTATTGCTAGAACATCGTAGCAGCATTGACGCACACTAGTACAATACAATGTTCTGTTTTTGTGCGGGAACGCGGAAGTATGAGCACGAATCGTTGAAATTGATCGACAAAGGATTGAGCGCGAGGTTTTATAGTGTTTTTTAAAATAATTGTCTAAAATAAATGAGTTCATATAACGGACTGAAAAATATTCTATATATTAAGCATAACCTTAATTTTAATAAAATAAGTATATCAGTTATGTTTTTATTCAAATACTGGTGAAAAAAAATTTACAAACTGAACCGATTTTGTAAAGTACAAAATCGGTACAGTTTGTAAAATTTTTTTTCACTCAACAGAACTAGAAGATTTACGAAGCTAAGTACGCAATATAAAACTACTCTTTATGGGAAAAGTACATTTTGTCATGGCGCCTAAAATATATAATAAAATTCCCAAGGACATTAGAGACTGCAATAACATCCTTCAATTCTAAAATAAATTACTGAAATTTCTTAACGAACACTCATTTTATTCAGTAAAGGAATTTTTAGACTAGGGCGCGTATTCGATTTAGCGCAACTCAAAATCGAAATGATTGCTAGAATGGCGTAGCAGCTTTTTTTTTTTTTTTTTTTTAGAAATACGCACGAATTAAGCACGCATCATTGAAATTGATCGGCAAACGACAGCGCGCGATGTTTTACAGGGCTTCTTAAAATAATTGTCTAAAATAAATGAGTTCATATAACGGACTGAAAAATATTCTATATATTAAGCACAACCTTAATTTTAATAAAATAAGTATATCAGTTATGTTTTTATTCAAATACTGGTGAAAAAAAAATTGACAAACTGAACCGATTTTGTACTTTTCCAACATTGTTTTTTAATACATAATAGTAATATTTTCGTAATTTTGGCTCTGTAGTAGACATTAAGACTTTATGTCCTGTTGGAAAAACGCATAAAACATAATATTTTGGCATATAGTAATGGTTGTATACGTCCTGAAAGTTAACTCTGACGTCTATTTTCGTAAAACGCTATGAAGGGATTGTCTTCGCTTTAAAAAACCATCTTTAAAAATATACTTTTACTCTGTAGCAGTCTAAATCAAGACTAAATCTTTTTAAAACCGAAATTTCTTCTAATAATCTGCTTACAACATTACAATATTGCTCTGGGAAAAACGCGAAAACATGAAGTTTTCGTCACGAATCGAATACACGCTCTTAATAATATTAATCAGTCTGATTTTGTTTGAATATCCGACAGACAGTCAAATAGAATAGAAATAGAAGAACAATTAATGGTCATGGTGGATGTTTGAGTAGGAAAAAATAGATGATAACGTGAATTAAATAGTCATGGAAGTGTCCCATCGACACGTACGTGGTTGCGAAAGTTTTTTACTGCGACGAACGTTACTGCGAAAGTGTACCATCGCGACGTACGTTGTTGCGAAAGTTCTTTACTGCGACAAACGTTACTGCGAAAGTGTACCGTCGCGACGTACGTCGTTGCGAAAGTTCTTTACTGCGAAAGTGTACCATCGCGACGTACGTCGTTGCGAAAGTTCCTTTCTGCGATGAACATTACTGCGAAAGTTTACCATCGCGACGTAGTCGTTGCGAAAGTTCTTTACTGCGATGAACGTTACTGCGAAAGTTTACCATCGCGACGTGGTCGTTGCGAGACTTCTTTACTGTGATGAACGTTACTGCGAAAGTTTACCATCGCGACGTAAGTCGTTGCGAAAGTTCTTTACTGCGATGAACGTTACTGAGAAATTTTACCATCACGACGTACGTCGTTGCGAAAGTTCTTTACTGCGATGAACGTTACTGCGAAAGTTTACCATCGCGACGTACGTCGTTGCAAAAGTTCTTTACTGCGATGATTGTGTAGGTACCTTATCCTTCTAGGACAAATTCGATATTATTTTTTGATCCCTAATACTCCTCTGGGGCAGATCCGACATAGTTTAAGTTTCGCTACAACGTACTTTTATATCTGTCGCATCCGGTCAATAGTACGAACATGGAACGACGAATTGGAAGCCCGCCATTATCGAGAACACGTGATCTACCACTACTTTTGGCGCGCTTCTACAGAGTCGTGACGTTTTCAGCCGACAGCGAGGAAGACATTAACAATTCAGTGTCTGATCACATCGGAGCTAAGACGTCCCGGAACTGTACTCGATTCGTTGTGGGTAAGTGTAATGTCTGTTTTAATTAGTCTGAGTTGAGTCTGAGTTTATTTGTAATGAAGTTTGTGCTTAATTGTGGTTTTAATAAACGCCGTGTATCCTACGCGCGTACCCTATACCCAGTGTGTTTGCATTGCACGAAACCCAACTTCTGTCCACATGATGACTGAATCTAACGGACTAAATCCTGATGATCCGACATATTAATTATTTTTACCTGTAATAAATTAATTAATGTGCTAATTCAAACACAGTGCGAATTGTTATATACTTAAATAAATAAACACGTCGCAATGGTAAATTTTCGCAGTAACGTACTATCGTGGACACACCCGCCTGACCACCACTAAGTTCAGTTTTGCTTGCACTCAAAAGATGGAAGCGCTCTCTACCCCGCCCCGTTGATTTCGCAGGCGCCAAGGGATTTTTTTTTAACTGAGCAGGCGGAAAGTACATCGCGGTAATGGACGTCGCAACTATGATTTACACTCGGACTTTTCCGACTTTATGACTACGCCGATTTTTCTCGACTACCAATACTCACTGGTTTGGCTGAGGTACTGCAAGGACCTTTCGTCGACAGGGAAGTGCGCTACCGTGGCACCGAACTCGGGACACATGTTGGCTACCGTCGCTCTGTCCGCTATACTCAATGCTGTCACTCCCGGGCCGTAGAACTCAACGAATTTGCCGACCACGCCGAGCGAGCGGAGATGCTGGGAAATAACATTTACAACTTATTAGGTTCGTCATCATCGTTATTATCATCTTCATTGTCATCATCATTACTATCAACATCATCATAATTATTATCATCATCACCATCGTCATCATCAGCACCATTGTCCTCATCATCTTCATCGGCATCATCATTACTATCATCACCATCATCATTGTCATCATCATCATCATTATCCTCATCATTATTATTATCATCATTGTCATCATCATCTTCATTATTATCATCATCATCATCATCAGCCATAAGACGTCCACTGTATAACAAAGTCCTCCCCCATAGAACGCTACAAATCCTGCATCCACCGGTTCCCCGTGACCTTGTCGACATCGTCGGTCCATCAGGTAGGAGACCTACCAACACTGCGGCTAACGGTTCCTGGTCGCCAGGAGAGAACCTTTCTTCCCCATCGGTTATCGGTTCTTCGAGCGATGTGGCCTGTCCATCTCTAGGTTCTAGGTTTATTAGGGTAAGGCTAAACCAAATTATTCAAAAAAAATGCCATATGATGCCTTGAATAGCACCACCCCATTTCTACCCGTGGGTGTCGTTGAAGGCGACAGAGGGATATTGACCAGATGATGGGCAGCAGCGTCCTTCTGAGTACCATAACACCTACTGCGATCGCCAACATGCATCGGCCAAGCATGGCGATTACGGCTGAACCTTGGGGAGACTTATGCCTCGCAGTGGGCGTCTAAAGGCCGGGCCAGACTGTTATAAACAAGCTTCCAACACCACCTTGGTGGGAGGCTTGTGGAGCCCACGGTTGGTGTTTGCGTCCCCACTGGTGTATAACAAGGCTCCTACCTCAGTGTGTTGTCGACTCTTTGTTTACAACGGCGGTATCCACACGCGGTTTACAACGCGCGTCCGTCCACAGAGGTTGTTGAAGGTCAAACGAATTTTTGTTGCAAACAAGTGTTTACACTGTTGTAAACCGCCAGTGGAGACCGATGAGGAGGGCTTGTTTACAACAGTCTGGCCGGGGTTTAAAGGTTGATATGATGCCGAAAACAAAATTAAGATATAAGAACAAAAACAAAATTAATTATAACATGACGCGACATGATCCAACGGACACGCCACCACCAGCGAGACATTAGGTGTTTACAATATTGAATGCTGACCTTGGTTATAGTGAGTACTAAGTCTGTTGAAGTGACGAGGGGGTTCAGTGAGCCCACTAGCTTGTACCCCACCACTTTAGGTAACAGCATACTGATGGCCTGACCCAGCATGACAGCTTCAGCTTCGATACCTGAAGCATAAGATAATGGCATGAAAAATAGAAGCAGTCTTGTATCATTAGTACAGGTTGGCTGCGCGTCATCAATTTCTGTTTTCAAGGTTAAAAGATTCAATAGAACTCGATTAAATTATACATCATCGATGCCAAAATTGTATCGAGAGATAGGCGCAGCGAACAAACTCTTCAGTTATTTAATATTAGTAGTATAAATGTTGGATATTAACAGCTCAACTGACTAGCTAGCAGACACAATAGTAAAACAATGGACGCCGGACTCCTTGATTGATATTTGTTAGGTTTTGAGTCAGACGAGGCGTTTATTTGTTTGAGAGTGTGAGTTTTGATATTTGTGAGTGTGAGTTTGGATATTTGCGAGTGTAATTTTGGAAATTTGTGAGTGTGAGTTTGGATATTTGTGGGTGTGAGTTTGGATATTTGTGAGTGTGAGTTTGGTGATGTTTATAATTGTTAGTTTGGATATTTGTGAGTGTAATTTTGGAAATTTGTGAGTGTGAGTTTGGATATTTGTGGGTGTGAGTTTGGATATTTGTGAGTGTGAGTTTGGATATTTGTGAGTGTGAGTTTGGATATTTGTGAGTGTGAGTTTGGATATTTGTGGGTGTGAGTGTAGAAGTTTCTAAGTTTAACTCACCGCCCACTCCCCAGCCGACGACTCCGAGCCCGTTAATCATGGTGGTGTGGCTGTCAGTGCCCACCACTGAGTCAGGGTGGAGGACCTCACCGCTGAACACTACTCGAGCTAAATATTCTAGATTTACCTGGAATTATTATAAGGCGTAGTTAAGACAAAATTATCACTTTTAACTTTTTGAACGCCAGAGAATATCCGCCGAATATAACAAAACTAATGGATTTATCCGAACTAGTCTCTGTCCGAATTAGTTGGAATAATCGAGGTTCTACTGTACGCTTCAAGACATAGCCAATGCCGTTTTTATTTGTAGTCTATATAAAACCGTGGCATTAAAAAAGGTTAAGGCGTATTCAATTCAGCGCAACTCAAAATCTAAACGATTGCTAGAACGGCGTAGCAGCATTGACATACACTAGTACAATAAAATGGTCTGTTTGTGTGCATCAGAAAAAAAAATACGCACGAAATAAGCACGAATCATTGAAATTGATCGTCAAACGACAGCGCGCGAGGTTTTACAGTGCTTTTTAAAATAATTGTCTAAAATAAATGAGTTTGTACGAGGAACTGAAAAAAATTGTGTTTATTGAGTATAACCTTTGTTTTCATAAAATAAATATATCAGTTATGTTTTTATTCAAATACTGGTAAAAAAAAATTGTTGAAGTGAACCGACTTTGTACTTTTTGAATATTATTTTTTGATATCTAATAGGAATATTTTAGTAATTTTGGCTCTGTTATGTACTTTGAGACTATCCTGTTAGAAAAACGCATAAACCATAATATTTTGGCATACTGTAATGGTTGTATTCGTCCTGAGAGTTAACTCTGCCGTCTATTTTTGTAAAACGCTATGAAAGGATTGTCTTTGCTTTAAAAAACCATCGTTAAAAATTATACTTTTACTCTGTAGTTTCCTAAACCCAGACTTAATCTTTCTAAAACTGTAATTGTCTTTAAATAATCTGCTCACATCATTACGATATTGCTCTGGGCAAAACGCGAAAACATGAAGTTTTCATCACGAATCGAATACACGCTCTTAATTACTAGTTACTAAACTTTGAAAGTTCATCTTGCTTGTGATCTCTCCCCGGTCGTGTCAGATTACTGTTCCATCGCACTACGAGAGTGAGGGAAGAGGGAGTACTTACACTTGCATGTACAAAAAGGTTTGTGTTTGGCCTCCTGATCTTAAGTGATGATGCGGCCTAAGATGGACCACACTTGCCTAGGATGAACCGGTTCACTCGTGCCTTGAAGATACCCAGATTATACTTACCAGGGAACAGATAGGCGGACAGGGAATTCCACAGTCTGGCAGTTCGCTCCGTAGATATTGCCGCCGAGGCCGTTATTTGGATGGGAGAATTTGAAGTTACATACCTGATGCACGATACCAGACCCTGGCGGTACGATCAGCATGTTATCGAAAGCCTGAGCACCCCACTTGAGGAACTGGAAGCGTTCCTTGTTCCTCTCGAATTCTAACTCCTGATTCTTGTTTAATGCATCCGGGCTGGAATTTTAACGGTCTTTGTTGAATAATAAAATTGAATTTTCTGTTTGTAATGTCAAAATTACAGCTTTTTACTAAATGCATATGAAAGTGTAGCGACATCTATCGCACATGAAGCAAACTAGAACCGACGTTTCCTAGATCGCGCAAGCTGAGTTATCCGCGACATTAGGATATATACAAAAAAAAATAAGTTTAAAAACTAAAACCCGACTACAACAAAAAGTGATCTAAAAAGTACGAAACAAGAAAATATTTCACACAGAAATCAAGACATAGGTACAAAATGGTCAAGGTAAGCCGTGGTTGCATGCCTGTATCCCATATGAGTGCGATGAACATGAATTATAATGGCATGCAACCACGGCTTACCTTGACCATTTTGTACCTATGTCTTGATTTCTGTGTGAAATATTTTCTTGTTTCGCACTTTTTAGATCACTTTTTGTTGTAGTCGGGTTTTAGTTTTTAAACAGATTTTTTTTATTTAAACCATTTTGGAGTCACAACTAAGTATTATATATTTAAAAGGTACTAGTGAACTCCTTTCTAATGATACTAAACACGGTATGCGTATCTTAATTTATTTGGTAATCTTTCCTTTTTGTAAATAATTTGTGACAAGTCACAACTAAATATTATATATTTGAATAGTACTAGTGAACCCCTTTCCAATGATACCAAACACGGTATGCTTGTCTTCTTTTTTTTTTTAAATCTTGGTTTTTTTGTCCGCCATAGGGCGCCACATTGGATTCGGTGACACGTCATATAGCCTATAACCAGCGGACAATCAAGACGCTTCTAACGATACCTCACTTGTTCAGTTCTGATAAGTGGTTTAGGAGCTATGAGCGAACAGATGAACATACATACATACATACATACATACATAGCCTGTCAAAATCATAACCCTCCTTTGGCTTTGCCGTAGTCGGGTAAAAATCCCGACTACAACCGACGTTTCCTAGATCACGCAAGCAGAGTTATCCGCGACATTAGGATATATACAAAAGCCCAACTACAACCATTGGGCAGTAGCCCACCAGACACAACACCCGTCTGGTCGGAGGATCCTCCCTTTACTACGGAGGATGAGGGACTTTCCACTCTGTTTCTCATAGGTACCTCTAAAAAAGTATATACGGTACCTAGATAAAAATAGCATTCTTTTTTTTATTTTTGTCTCTTTGTTTGTTCCGGTTAATCTCTGAAACGGCTGGACCGATTTTGAAGGGACTACACTGGCAGATAGCGGATGTCAGTAACTTTTTTTTTTGAAATATTAAATAGGGTTCCGCGCAAAAGAATTAAAACCCCGTTGATAACCGATAATCGCGGACGAATTCGCGGGCATCAGCTCGTATATAATTTACTGTTGACATTCTTGAAATATTTGAAATTTAATTAAATGACATTGTTTTATTTTTTTCACATGTAACATTCAATCATTTATTTTACGACTGCACTACATAACAGTACTACAGGGCCTCAAGTCTGCTATTACAATAGTGTCAGAATGGTCTATCATTGGTTTCATAATTGTTGATTTTGACAAGTTTGGTAATCTACTAATATAATGGCGTCATTATGACTTTCCAATGGTCAACCACTGACACGCCATTGAAAGAAATGATATAGAATGGTAATCTCGTACAAAATAACAACTGAATGACTGACTTGGCGGTAATCTGCTAAAATTTTGACAGTTCCTTTGATCAGTGACCTACCATTAAAACGTCATTGTGCAGTCATTGCTTTTAATTCGACCGGTCAATGATCGACCATTATGAATTTAGCAGATTACGAACTTTTAGCAAAATGACAATGGGATCGTATTGGAATGACGAAATTATAAAATAGCAGACTTGGACCCCTGTACGCATACACCTCATAAAAACAAAGGACAGACATTATTATCTTAAGATTTATGCTTTGATTCTTGTTTTTATTTATTGACTGTCCCATACAGGCACACTGGGTGGGAATAGTGACGGGAACATTGTAATTGTTTTATTTTCTGTTTTTTACATTATGTACCCACTAACATAGATTTAAGAGAATTGTTACTAACACATTATATGGATTCTGTCCGAAATAAATGAATAATAATAATAAATTCCACATACAGGATGTTAAAGAAATTGCGTGCTTTAGGTGTAGGTTCAGTATCGATTTAGGAATCCAGGAAAAATTTAAAATAAAAATAGCAATCGTTTAGAATTAAAATTATTTTGTTAAAATGCTTTAATTACTTACCTACTATCGAACGCGTTGTCATTTTATCCTTCCTTCTCGCGTCCGACTACTAAGGACTTTTTTTAACCTTTTTTAAAGGTATTAATTTTTTTTATTTTTTACGCGATTTATATCGATACTGAACTCACCCTGAAGCTATGGCACGCACAAATTCTTTAACACCCTATATAGGGTGACTGGTAATTAGTGTACGATACTTAAACACGTGATTGTGTTCATGATAACAAACAACTTTCCCGAAGAAAAAATGTTTTTTGTACTGGTTCACTTTTATCACAATAACACAACAGCCGTATGAAATTCACGCGCGCGCACGCCTGTGACCTAAAGTGAACCAGTACAAAATAAAAATTTTCTTCGGGAAAGTGGTTTGTTGTCATGAACACAATCACGTGTTTAAGTATCGTACACTAATTACCAGTCACCCTATATATTTTTTTAAATTTATAGTTGTACGCCTTTTGGCAAAGCATAGAGAACCTATTTAAATATTGTGTAACGTCTCACACACTGAGTAACTGTGTAACCACATCATGTCACCTTTACGCGCCCACTGTTGGGCATAGGTCTCCTCAGAGGAAAGGGGGTTCAGCCGTGATCGCAATGCTTGGCCGATGCATGTTGGCGATCGCAGTAGTTGTTATGATACTCAGAAGGACGCTGCTGCCCATCCTCTGGTCAATATCCCTGTCGCCTTCTACGACACCCACGGGTAGAAATGGGGTGGTGCTATTCGTGGCCGGCATCACACGGCTGTGCATACTGTGTAACTTATGTTTACAAATAAAAATTCTGATTCTGTATATGTACACCACTGTATATAGGGTGACTGGTAATTAGTGTACGATACTTAAACACGTGATTGTGTTCATGATAACAAACAACTTTCCCGAAGAAATTTTTTTTTTGTACTGGTTCACTTTAGGTCACAGGCGTCCGCGCGCGCGATATTTCGTACGGCTGATGTGTTAGTGTGATAAAAGTGAACTAGTACAAAAAACATTTTTCTTCGGGAAAGTTGTTTGTTATCATGAACACAATCACGTGTTTAAGTATCGTACACTAATTACCAGTCACCCTATATATGTATCTGTGGCTACTGATATGCTATGGCTGCGCTATCTGTCATTCGAATATAAACGTCAGTGCGTATTCAACCGCTAAGCCTTTTACTGTTCACGTACTTAACACACACCAAAAATGACGCTTACCTCCTTGCAAAGTCCACCTGCACCGAGTGATCAATAACCAGGTCAGCTGGACATATAGGATTGATCTTCTGAGGGTCTCCGCCGAGGTTCTTGACCGCATCCCTCATGGCTGCGAAGTCTACCACGGCTGGGACGCCTGTCAAGTCCTGGAAAGTTAAATGGAAGTAAGTTAATATATCATTATAGTCATCCATGTCATAATCATCATCACCATGATAATTGCCGTCATTGTCGTCAGTCATTGACATTGTCGACATACTCATTGTCATTGTCGTCATAGTCATCGTCGTCTTTGTCGTCATACTCATTGTCGTCTTTGTCGTCATACTCATTGTGGTCATAGTCATTGTCATTGTCGTCATACTCATAGTCATTGTCGTCATAGTCATCGTCGTCTTTGTCGTCATACTCATTGTCGTCTTTGTCGTCATACTCATTGTGGTCATAGTCATTGTCATTGTCGTCATACTCATAGTCATTGTCGTCATAGTCATCGTCGTCTTTGTCGTCATACTCATTGTCGTCTTTGTCGTCATACTCATTGTGGTCATAGTCATTGTCATTGTCGTCATACTCATAGTCATTGTCGTCATAGTCATCGTCGTCTTTGTCGTCATACTCATTGTCGTCTTTGTCGTCATACTCATTGTGGTCATAGTCATTGTCATTGTCGTCATACTCATAGTCATTGTCGTCATAGTCATCGTCGTCTTTGTCGTCATACTCATTGTCGTCTTTGTCGTCATACTCATTGTGGTCATAGTCATTGTCATTGTCGTCATACTCATAGTCATTGTCGTCATAGTCATCGTCGTCTTTGTCGTCATACTCATTGTCGTCTTTGTCGTCATACTCATTGTGGTCATAGTCATTGTCATTGTCGTCATACTCATAGTCATTGTCGTCATAGTCATCGTCGTCTTTGTCGTCATACTCATTGTCGTCTTTGTCGTCATACTCATTGTGGTCATAGTCATTGTCATTGTCGTCATACTCATAGTCATTGTCGTCATAGTCATCGTCGTCTTTGTCGTCATACTCATTGTGGTCATAGTCATTGTCATTGTCGTCATACTCATAGTCATTGTCGCCATAGTCATCGTCGTCTTTGTCGTCATACTCATTGTCGCCGTTGTCGTCATGGTCATAGTCGTCATAGTCATTGTGGTCATAGTCATTGTCATTGTCGTCATACTCATAGTCATTGTCGCCATAGTCATCGTCGTCTTTGTCGTCATACTCATTGTCGTCTTTGTCGTCATACTCATTGTGGTCATAGTCATTGTCATTGTCGTCATACTCATAGTCATTGTCGCCATAGTCATCGTCGTCTTTGTCGTCATACTCATTGTCGCCGTTGTCGTCATGGTCATAGTCGTCATAGTCATTGTGGTCATAGTCATTGTCATTGTCGTCGTTGTCGTCATAGTCATTGTCATTGTC
This sequence comes from Charanyca ferruginea, assembly GCA_947361185.1. NCBI lineage: Eukaryota > Metazoa > Arthropoda > Insecta > Lepidoptera > Noctuidae > Charanyca > Charanyca ferruginea. The sequence continues at coordinate 1,403,420 of OX376081.1, read as the reverse complement.
GTCATAGTCATAGTCATTGTCGTCATAGCCCTCGTCGTCATAATCATTGTCGTCATAGACATTGTCGTCATAGACATTGTCGTCATACTCATAGTCATTGTCATTGTCGTCAACAACGACGACAATGAGTATGCTCATTGTCGTCGTTGTTGTCATAGTCATTGTCGTCATACTCATAGTCATTGTCATTGTCGTCAACAACGACGACAATGAGTATGCTCATTGTCGTCGTTGTTGTCATAGTCATTGTCGTCATACTCATAGTCATAGTCGTCATAGTCACTGTCGTCATAATCATTGTCGTCATAGACATTGTCGTCATAGACATTGTCGTCATAGACATTGTCGTCATACTCATAGTCATTGTCGTCATAGTCACTGTCGTCATAGTCATTGTTGTCATAGTCATTGTCGTTGTCGTCATAGTCATTGTCATTGTCGTAATAGTCATTGTCATTGTCGTCATAGACATTGTCATTGTCTTCATAGTCATTGTTGTCATAGTCATTGTCGTCATTGTCATCGTCGTCATAGTCATTGTCATTGTCGCCATAGTCATTGTTGTCAAAGTCATTGTCGTTGTCGTCATAGTCATTGTCATTGTCGTCATAGTCATTATTGTCAAAGTCATAGTCATTGTCGTCATAGTCATTATTGTCAAAGTCATAGTCGTTGTCATTGTCGTCATAGTCATTGTCAATGTCGTCATAGTCGTTATCATTGTCGTCATAGTCATTGTCAATGTCGTCATAGTCGTTATCATTGTCGTCATAGTCATAATGTCGTCATTGTCATCGTAATCATTGTCGTCATAGTCATGCACGTCGTCCTCGTCAACATCGTCATGATCGTCATCATTGTCATTATAGACGTCATCGTCATCACTGTCGACTTTATCATCATCGTCGTCAATTTCGTTATCATTATCATTGTCATCATTGTCATCTTCGTCGTCGCCGACGTCATCGTCGTCACCGTTTTATGAAGCGACTGATTGTCTCATCTCCACAAGTCCACAACCCAGTCACTGGGTGAGACATGCTAATTTCTCTCACTTGCAGTATAACCCTGGCTGGTTTGAAGGCGATTTCGACAGCATCTCCAGCTTGGTTCGTCTCCCACTCCAGAACGTTCTGCACATCCTTCTCTAGGACTTGGAAGCCGTCGCAGTTCCTGACGCAAGATTCCAGGAGTACACGCACGGAGAACGGTAGTCGGTCTGTGGGAAGAAATAATCTGTTTCTTTTATCTTTTCATAGCATAAAAAGAAAATAAAAGCATAACAAAACGGTGCCTTTAAAAAGTATTAAAGCAAGCAAGTCGGTGGCAAGTGACAATACAAAATATGCCAACTTGAGAATTTTTTAACTACTTTAACTTTTAACTTTTTTTAGGTAAAAAGTTATTTTTTCGCTTTTTAGTGCCAAGTTCGCATACAAATTAATTACGAAACGGTTACACCAAAAAATTTCAGGCATACCTTAATTTTCTACCCTAAGAAATATTTTAATGAAAGGACAATGCCAGAAACTCTATAGAACTTTGTCCCACTCAATAAAAGTCATGTGCAATATGTAGCATCTTACTGTTCATTTATTGCTGATAACTACACATCTAGTGACTGTAGAACTTGCGGTTTCCGTTTAAATCTAAAAACAATAATGACATTGATTATAGGTTAAATTGTATTTTAGATAAAATGAGTTTGTATTTTGTGGGTAGGTATTTCGTAATCCGCAAGTTCTGAAGAAAAACAATTTACTACAGAAAGGTTCTATATTCATTACAATTATTTTCATTAATTTACTTTTTCTGTACATGGGTGGGGCAGGATCTGGCATTGTCATTTATATGGGGCCAACTTTGAGGTTTATACGTATAGTTTGATCTACATTGCACCCATGAAGATATAGGTATAAATGGAGCCAACACTTAAAAAATAAAATAATAAAAAAATTAAAATTAAAATAAAAATAGTTTATTTCTCACCAGCTAGCAACAAGGATTACAACATATTAAATTTATTCAACATCATTTGTGGTGGTAAAGGGAGGTTAACGTAGGGTTTTGACTCTATCTTCTGAACTAGGCGAGGCCTGTATCTCAGAAGATAGCATTCAGTTGACAATTTATAATTTATAACCTAAAAACATGGTGTGCTACTAATTTAATTGATTAATAACATAAAAAGAGAGAAATAAAAACACAACAAAACTGAAAAACAATAAAGTAATAATTATAACGTAAGTACTGAATAAAGTGTGTATGTGTGTGTGTGTGGTGTGTGTGTGTGTCTTAGAACAAAAACTTGAAACCAACTGTGGGCTGATGCTCTCTTTCTGAATGCTTAAATAAGAACGAGACAGTGATATGTGTTTTCTTTATCTTATGTAAGCATTCAGAAAGAGAGCGTCTGCCCACAGTTGGCTTCACTTAGGTATTTAGAGTGTTGCCTCCACTTTTATCTATAAGCTTCTTGATTGCACCCGAGCGAAGCCGGGGCTGGACGCTAGTAATTAATAAATTAAAAATAAATTTTACATTGTTTCACATTGTACCTACCCGTCGAGTTAACTCGAATGATGTAACCTGAATCCATACTAACATTATACTATACTATACTTCCATATCCATACTTCTATACTAATACGACACGGACGACACGGTTGACGCAGTGGCTGAGCGATCGACTGCTGCGCAACGTGTTGCGGGTTCGATTCCCGCCCAGGGTAAACATTTGTGTGATGAGCACTTGTGTTTGCCTTGTGTCTGGGTGTTGTTTATCTATATATGTATGTATTTACAAAAAAAAAATGTATTTGTGTATGTATATCAGCTGTCTGACACCCATAGTACAGGGTCTCCCTAGTTTGGGGTCAGATGGCCGTGTGTGAAAATGTCCCCACATATTATTATTAATATTATAAATGCGAAAGTAACTCAGTCTGTTACGCTTTCACGATGAAATAAAACCTTCGAAAAGTTCGAATTTTAATAAAATTTGGCGTGCAGACAGCTTGAACCCTGGTGAAGGACATAGGCTACTTTTTAATCCGCGGCTTCGTCTGCATCCGCGATAACCGACATTCACACGAAGCAAATCGCGGCAAAAGCTCGTTATAAATAAAGAATATTTTTTTTTTATGATTTAATTACAAATGTATAGTTTTCAGACTTTTACCTGTATTTATAGTATAAGACAATATTACTTGGCAAATTTCATAGTTCTAGGTCAACGGTCAACCTATAAATTTTGATTCAATTGAGTGTCGAAACTCGAATTGTACGTTTTTTGCGACATAAACAGCCGTATCGTTTTTTACGCAAGTTTGATTTTTCACAGCTTCAAGGGACCGTGGACCTAAGTATACGGTTTTAATTTCAACTCAATACCTCCACGCGTTCCCGAGATAAAGGGTCTTGACAGACAAACGGACAACAAAGTGATCCTATAAGGGTGTTACCAGACCCATCGATTGATCGTCGATCGACGGCATCGATCGATGGTAGAATGGATTAGTCGACGTCGATCGATAATTTCTACCAGACCAATCGATCGATCGTCGATCGACGGCATCGATCGTCGATTGACGGCATCGATCGATGGTAGAATGGATTAGTCGACGTCGATCGATAATTTCTACCAGACCAATCGATCGATTGACGGCATCGATCGATGGTAGAATGGATTAGTCGACGTCGATCGATAATTTCTACCAGACCAATCGATCGATCGTCGATCGACGGCATCGATCGTCGATTGACGGCATCGATCGATGGTAGAATGGATTAGTCGACGTCGATCGATAATTTCTACCAGACCAATCGATCGATCGTCGATTGACGGCATCGATCGATGGTAGAATGGATTAGTCGACGTCGATCGATAATTTCTACCAGACCAATCGATCGATCGTCGATCGACGGCATCGATCGTCGATTGACGGCATCGATCGATGGTAGAATGGATTAGTCGATGTCGATCGAGCTTGTTAGCCGCGCCGCGCGTTTGCGTCTCCATAATAATAGTACGAGCAACATCGTACTGGCCAACAATAAATCGTCCTCTTGTGAATACATTTCGAAAGAAACTGATGTAATATAGCCGGGGTTAATCGATCGACGTCGACCGGCAATCGATCGATTTGTACGTCGATCAGCTAAAGCTACCACACCAATCGATCAACGTCGACCGATGGCATCGATCGATGATCGATCGATTGGTGTAGTAACACCCTAAGGGTTCCGGTTTTTCCTTTTGAGTTACGGAACCCTAAAAAAGCCGACCCCAATATAGTTGGGGAAAAAATAAGGCAGATGATTTATTCGTACAGTTCGTAGAGATTCGAAAAGTTCCCTGGCCTTGTTTTAAAAGAGCGACTGTGTCTACGCGCGGTCAGTCACGTAAGCAAAACACGGGCATGTGAATGGAATTTATTGGCTTGTATGTACACCATACTCGTTCTATACTAATAATCTATCTTATATACAACATGTAACATAATTAAGAGGAAATACCACGGGCTAGAGAATTGAAAATTAGGTATTTGTAAAATCTATTGCTGTCGCGCGATGCCCGAACACGAACCGCAGGGCGCGATAGAGACAACTGCAGCTTTGACCGAAAATACCTATTAAAAGTACACCAAATCAATGATTCGTAGTCCCCTGATTTCTTCTCCAAAACTTAACCGAATTAACAGCTTTTTTCATTAAAAAATAAAGAAAGGCTTTTGCCGTGTTCCTATGTTTTCTATTTTTTGTATAATCAAGTCAAATTTGTTTTCTGAATGTTTGAACACAGCGGAAAATCATGCCAATTTTTTAGGTTTTTGAATATTCATATCTCTTTTAATAATAAATTTATGAGAAAAAGGAAAACATAGGGACATGCCAATAGTAGCCATGGATATTTAAAAAAAAAATGATCTACTGGCATTATCCAGGGAGGAAACAGGGGACTAAGTTTGTATGGAAAAACGGCCCTTGTGTTTCCTCTTAACGCACATCCTGAAAGTAGTTTGTTTAGAATCATTTACTGAAACGATTTATATAATTTTTAATATATGTAATATTTTACCCTAAAAATAATTAAAACTACGTAAATAACAGTCACACTACCGCTGTACAGTCAAAACAAACGGAAATAGACCGTAAATCAAGGCAATAAGACTTTTTGACTTGTACCTACATGTGTGACTGTGTGTGTGCGTAGCTTTGTACTGTGACCACAACCTTCTTCCAGAATTAGTATAACTAATTTAATAAATAAACAATGCCTATACCTTTTAAACAAAAAATTCAGTGTATGTATTATGATTATAACTTCATATACTAATTGGGGTGTCTGAGGGTGTGCGAAGATCAGGTGAGTTGCGGTCAAACGCAAGCCAAAAAGACAATAAAAACCGAACAAGTGCGAGTCAGACTCGCCCACCGAGGGTTCCGTACATATTTGTAGGTACATATCCATACTTCTATACTAATCCATACCTACTATCCATACTTTAATATCATTAATGCGTTTTTTGCGACATAAACGACCGTATCTTTTTTTCACAATTTAATGTTGTATAAAAATCTTCTGTGCGTGTGTATTAAGGCGCTACCCCGACCAAAAATGCGTTTATCTTCGTTATTCAGGGGCAATTAACAATTAAAAGCATATTATTAATGTTCAATATTATCCTATCACCACATTCCACTTTCTTATTTTTTTTTATGTACCCTTTAGACACCTAAATATCCTTGTCAAAAAATTAGTAAACATGTATCTTTTGCTAAAGTTGAGATGCTATTAATTTGAGGATTACACTAATAGATAGGTAACTTAAAAATCTTTATAATTCTCGTTTTATTTTATTTCAAAAGATCGTTTCTCTTTTTTTTATAACCAAAAACCCAATAATTGTGCGAATTTCGATTCTGCGGCAAAGAGGAAATGTATGGTCAAGGTTATTGGTCAGGGAATGAACTCTGAAAGATCTGTGAAAGAGACAGAGAGAGCGTAGTCCGTCGTCGTAACATACTTTTACTCAGCAGATTTCTGTGATGCGACGTCGCATCGCAGTTTTGTGTACAAGCCCTTGGGTATGTGAGAACATAGGTGAAGCGAAGTTCCTATTTTTAACCGACTTCAAAAAGGAGGAGGTTATCAATTCGAATGTTTATATATATTTTCTTTTATGTATGTTCGGGCATAACTCTGTCATATACAGACGGATTTGCAAAATTCTTTTTTGTTTGAAAGGGGTTTATTCCGAAATGGTCCCATATAAATTTTACCAAAATTGATCCAGCCCTTTTTGAGAAAATCAACAAAATCCCAAAAAAAATACTTAGACGACGTTTTAGTTTCTTCAATCTTTAAAGGACTTACAAATTACAATCTCTTTTAAGTGTGTCGCCGTTTCTTAATGGATTTGGACGTTAAGGGGCTATTAAACGACTTTTACAGATTTTAAACTGACAATCACGTCAAAATGAGCAGTGTAAATGATTTGAAAAAAATATATGTTAAACTAGAACATTCTCTTAATCATATAGAAAGTGAATATTTTTGATTAAGTTCATATTAAATAGTTTAATTAACTCGTGAAGTTATGTCTGACGCGGACAAAACATTGACAATCACACAAAATCTACCAGGTATAATTATCCGAAACTTACACTATCTTACAGACAATTTTATTATCTATCTTTTAGTATACGCCTTTTTTTTAATTTTGAAAGAATACTACTTTTATTTAATTTTTTCGACTAAATTTTGAAAGTTTTGGACGCAGACTGCGTCCGTTCTGCATCAGTTTTGCGTCCAAAACTCTCAAAGTTTAGTCGAAAAAATTAAATAAAACTAGTATTCTTTCAAAATTAAAAAAAAGGCGTATACTAAAAGATAGATAATAAAATTGTCTGCAAGATGGTGTAAGTTTCGTTTAATTATACCTGGTAGATTTTGTGTGATTGTCAATGTTTTGTCCGCGTCAGACACAACTTCACGAGTTAATTAAACTATTTAATATGAACTTAATCAAAAATATTCACTTTCTATATGATTAAGAGAATGTTCTAGTTTAACATATATTTTTTTCAAATCATTTACACTGCACATTTTGACGTGATTGTCAGATTAAAATCTGTAAAAGTCGTATATCGTCGCCTTAAGGGCGCGTATTCGATTTAGCGCAACTCAAAATCTAAACGATTGCTAGAACGGCGTAGCAGCATTGACACATACTAGTACAATACAATGGTCTGTTTGTGTGCATCAGAAAAAAAAATTTGCACGAAATAAGCACGAATCATTGAAATTGATCGGCAAACGACAGCACGCGATGTTTTACAGTGCTTTTTAAAATAATTGTCTAAAATAAATGAGCTCGTATAACGGACTAAAAAATATTATGTATATTAAGCATAACATTTACTTTCATAAAAGAAATATATCAGTTATGTTTTTATTCAAATACTGGTGAAAAAAAAATGTCAAAGTGAACCGATTTTCTACTTTCGCAACATTGTTTTTTAATACATAATAGTAATATTTTCGTAATTTTGGCTCTGTAGCTGTCTTTATGACTGTATATACTGTTGGAAAAACGCATAAAAAAAAATATTTTGGCATATTGTAATGGTTGTATTCGTCCTGAAAGTTAACTCTGACGTCTATTTTCGTAAAACGATATGAAAGAATTGTCTTCGCTTTAAAAAACCATAATTAAAAATTATACTTTTACTCTGTAGCTGTCTAAATCAAGACTTAATCTTTCTAAAACTGTAAATTGTCTTTAAATAATCTGCTCACATAATTACGATATTGCTCTGGACAAAACGCAAAAACATAAAGTTTTCGTCACGAATCGAATACGCGCTCTTAAGAGGAAATACCACGGGCTAGAGAATTGAAAATTAGGTATTTGTAAAATCTATTGCTGTCGCGCGATGCCCGAACACGAACCGCAGAGCGCGATAGAGACAACTGCAGCTTTGACCGAAAATACCTATTAAAAGTACACAAAATCAATGATTCGTAGTCCCCTGATTTCTTCTCCAAAACTTAACCGATTCAACTGCTTTTTTCATTAAAAAATTAAGAAAGGCTTTTGCCGTGTTCCTATGTTTTCTATTTTTTACATAATCAAGTCAAATTTGTTTTCTGAATGTTTGAACACAGCGGAAAATCATGCCAATTTTTTCGGTTTTTGAATATTCATATCTCTTTTAATAATAAAGGACATGTTAGGTTTTTGTATGGAGGCTGGGCTTTAATTCGGAGCTGCTGTAAACAGGGAAGAGATTATATTTTTATGAAAGTACATAAATTAATACTACTTTATGTATATTTTTTATTTTTTTTATTAGCACCCTTCCTAAATTATTATATTTTTAATTAATTGTAATTTAAGAAATAAATTGCAACCCTCGGTAATTATTGATTTTGGCAACACTTTTCGGTTGGATGTCATTATTGTCATTATGAAAAGTGTAAACGTCAATCAAGTGTCAAATTCAATTATAATTGCGTACCTATGCGCGCCCTATTATTAATATACTCTGCGAATGCGTCTGTGGTTTGCGTTACAACAACGGAACGTACACAAGTGATTTGTTTATTTTTTATTTTTGTTGTGTTATTGATGTTCAAGTTTCTTGTAATCTTTAAGTTATCTTTTTTTGACCTGGCTTTTCATTTGGATTCTTTCCTGCACAGTTTCTTGATAATATAATTATAAGGGATGATGTTGAACATGAAGAGGTAGAATAAATACAGTCAAATATATGTAAATGCATTACTTTTATTTCTCTACCTAATACACAAAAATGTTCACCTATTCTGACCTGCTGGAGCAACTATTTACAAAAGGTGAACAGGTCCAATCCATTTAAGTCTGTCTGTATCTGGACTGTTTGGTTTACTGGCCTGCCTTGGAGGAGACGTAAAACCATTAGTAATCATTTTGCAATTTACTGAATTCATGATGATAAAGTCATAAAGTCCCAAATTGTAGGAGAAAATAAGGATCTTTGATACAAATAAATTCATACACTGTTTTAAGCTCTCACGGTTTAAAACAGAACTTATATTGTCACACGGGATATCTTCCATGATACGCGATCATGGCGCTTGCCAGCGTCGAAATATCGGGAGCTCAAAACAATGAACAATCACGGAAGATATCCCCTATATGACAATATAAGTTTATATAAATTCATTACCTATTCTTATCATAAACCATTTACTGTTATTGAAAATAATAGCATTTCTGCGTTAATACAATTTCGCTATTAAAAAATAAATTCAATCTATTACTGGCCCCTTGCTGGGCACGGGCCTCTTAGAATGAGAAGGGTTAGGCCTTAGTCCACCTCGCTGACCTGGTGCGGGGATTACACACCTCAGATGATGATTTTACTAATATCAAGTAGAAATAACAAATATTAAATCTAAATATTCATAAGCAAACGGGAAAATAGCGATTCTAACAATGAGACAAGGGCTTGACAAGGGACCGACATGACAACTGACATGTGTGGTGTGACACTGACAACCTTACTGACACAACATAGTTAATGTTTTCATAGATTCCGGAATCAATGCCATGCATACCAATCATGGAGATAATTCGTCGGTTTTATAGCCATCTAATAATGTTTAAAAATATTTTAAATAACAATAAGGTGTTTAATGTACTTTAAAAAATGATATTTAACCCTTTTTTCTTTGTTTCAATGTACAAGAATAATATTACTATACAAAAAAATATCTGGATTTAAAATATTTATTTATTAAATAATGGTGCTTTTAATTTTTTTTTTGTTTTTGTTAGGCCATCTTGAATAATTTTCCCTATCAGAAAAACCACACATGATAGCTGTTCGAAAAAAATTTATTTTAAGCCCATTTCATAACATGTCCTTTATGAGAAAAAGGAAAACATAGGGACATGCCAATAGTAGCCATGGATATTTAAAAAAAATAATTGAATTGAATAAAACATGAAATTTTTGTCACGAATCGAATACGCGCTCTTAAGGCAACACTAAAATGCGAAAAATAAAAAGTTTTTACAAAAAAAAGAAAAGCGCCTTCAAAAACTAAAAAGTGACAAATAACTTTACCACAGAACACACATTACTTTACTTTCGTAAGTCGGTGGCAACACACAACAACAAACACAAAGCCACCGCCACCGACTTCCGAAAGTAATCAACAAAATCCCAAAGCCACCGCCACCGACTTCCGAAAGTAAAGTAATGTGTGTTCTGTGCTAAAGTTATTTATCACTTTTAAGTTTTAGAAGGCGGTTTTCTTTTTTTTGAAAAATCTTTTTACGTAACTATTTTATACCAAATACTTTTCACTTCAGGTAAGTGAAATCGGAATTGAGATAGGATTTCGATATGAAATGGATAGTTATTGGTCACCCATTCACGTGCCGACCGCAGCGAGCGTAGCTTAAACATGAAGTCCGATCGATCCGTTGTACCTACGGCTTTAACTTAGCCACAAACTCCTCGAATCGGACCAGTACCTAGTTTAGGAGAAATGGCGGAAAAAAAATAAATTCTACATTTATTATATTAGTATAGATCCATGGTTCCTAACCTGGGGGTAATTAATGATACCCTTCACTAATTTGTGTTTAATTTGTATTTTATTTAGTTTTGTTGTATCTTTGTTTTTACTTTTTTAGTTTTATTTGTTGTCAATTTGAGTCGTCGGTGTCCCTTTGTTTGTCACAAACTCACAACCACAGAGTAATATAATATACCTCTCACAACGCCAGCGGCATAGACAAACAATGTGGAAACACATTGGCCGATAGTTGCAACATTAAAAAAAAAAAAAGAAAAAAGAAAAATGCTTTATATTATTCAAAGTCAAAGTCAAATCATTTATTTCAATTAGACCATTAAAAGGCACTTTTGAACGTCATATTGTAAAATTTGAATCTAGTTGCCCATTCCAAATGGTAGTTTCGTATGGAGAAGAATGGGCAAGAAACTCCATACATACTCTTTTAAAAAAGGGTGTTTACAATATTTTCATTTACAAGATTCACTTTTATTTATTTATTGTTTTAATAAATTTATATAATTAATAGTTATGCCGGGTTTACATATTACATATTTTTTACATAATGTTAGCTTGCATATTTTTGTAGATATTTATTATTACAACTTTTTTTATTTTTTTACCTTAAGTCATGACTGTGGCCGCCCGTGGCATCTCTGCAAGGCCCTGTCAGAATACCAGCGCTGCGACATTTCATGTCGTAGCATTGTGCTGAGACAGGAGCCTTTTTGGTCTCGTACAGGTTTCATAAGGCTTTTCTTTTTATGTTTTATTGTTTTATATAACCCTTTTTTATGTTGTGTTTACCTGTACGAGGTTACAAATAAACAATTTTTCTTTCTTTCTACTTTTAGTTTTTTAGCAGCTCTGTCGCTATGTATACATTTGTGAATGTTATGTATACCTATAATTGGTGTATACATTAGCAGCAATGCGTTAACCAACATTGAATGTATATACTGTTGGTGTACTTTATTGAATAAATAAATACCCCTGCGTGGGTAAAACTGGAATTCTGTGAGGGTAATAAGCTGGTAATATACATATGTATGACAAATATTAGACCAATAACACCGAATCTAGCTCGCCAGTGCATTTCATGCCCTAGCTGTGCATATCATTAACTGTTTATCTTTAAAGGATGAAATTGAATTCATTAGCAATTTTTTAAGAAGTGACTCAGATCACAAACCTGAACAACTTTCATTATGGAGACAACCGAAACAGCGCGAAAAAAAAAACAGCTGTTCCATACAGAAGTACAAATAGGTACCCGGCCAAAATGTATGGAACAGCAGTTTTTTTTTTTTCGCGCTGTTTCGGTTGTCTCCATAAAGTTGTTCAGGTTCGTCGTCAGAAGCACTCCTTAAAATTTTGCTAATGAATTCAATTTCATCCTGTATTCTTTGGTAACATGAGAGGGGGGGGTTTTATGATTTTTTATTTTTTATGTTTTACCCCCCCCTAAAACAGTTTCCCTAGCTAAGTCATAGGGGTGATAAGATCGAAAAGGTTAGGACCCACTGGGATATATATTTATTACATAAGATACATTACCAATGTTATTATGTTCGAAGTACGTGACGATCGATAACAATGGAGGAATTTTAATTCCAACTGACTTTTGACCTAACCGCCCGAATTGTTATTAAGAAGAATGTTTCGACAGCGGGTTCGATACAAAACTAAAGTCTTGATATAATTTGGTCGATAAGTATTAGAACTCGATGTAATTTTGTAGATAGGATATTTTTTATAGGGTAGATAGGAATATAGACACAGACATACATTTATTTACTTATTTTTAGAAGTTTTGCCATGATGATAATTTCAAAGAAATTTCTGATTTTTGAGAAATGGATGCGTATTGTGTTTGGCGCTCACTAACTTATGTTATAGTCGGCTACTAATACAAATTTGATGATTATTGTGTATGATTTTATTGTATGTTTTAATTATATTGATAATTTTATTCTGTACCTTATTATTTCAATGAATGAATGGATGAAAGAATGACAATTTTAATATTATTTCAATTTTATATGTTTTTTATGTTAAAGTTTTTGTGTATTTTATGGATTATTATTATCTGAAATAAATGAATTAATAATAATAATAATGTATTCCCTCGTAAGTATTTAAGTACTTTTGTTTACTTACATAGATTTAGTTTTAGACAGTAATGAACTAAAATGCTTTTTCTCGTAATTGTTAAATAGATTATTATATATCAGTTTAACTGTAAACTTCACTGACCCAATACAATTTAAATGTAAACAGACCTGAAACACAGGTTTGATTTAACCTAGTTCGGGCGGGTCGCTAACATTGTAATTCCGATCTATAGATACTAACTTGTACCAGTAATATAAATATTTTAGTTTTATTGATGTGAAACATCTATAGCCGCACGTAAAACCGATTTCTGGCGTGGCGACGCATGACGGGGCGACGCGTCGCCACGCTATTTGATGGTATATATATACAGTCTATATGCAGTAGTGTGTACGGTGTGGCGACGCGTCGCCATGCGCAATCGACTGTGCGATTACCGAAGTCACTGATTAAACGAATTAAGTAGTCACGATTTGAAATAAATTCGTAAATTTTTGTATTTAATGAAAACAAATGTTTATTCAATAAATAGTCATCGTTATCTGGAAAAAAAAAACGTAATATTTTATTTTATCATTATGACATATTTAGTTCCTATCACAATCTGTTCTTTTCTGCATATTACTTTTACAAAATAATGTCGATGTTTCACATCTGCCAGGCGTCCCGTGACGGCTCACATTTTTTTTTTGTATGTTGTTCCGGGTATGGCTGTTTGTGTATGTGAGTTTGTTTATATGTTTGTAAAAGCACCTACGACACAGGAGCAATTCCTAGACCGTAGGCTACGTTAAAAAAAACAATGTTTTAGACAATATATTTGTATGGGAAATATTCCTACAGGGGACCAAGTCTGCTATTTTTATAATTTCGTCATTCCAACACGATCCCATTGTCATTTTGCTAAAAGTTCGTAATCTGCTAAATTCATAACGATCGATCATTGACTGCACAATGACGTTCTAATGGTAGGTCACTGATCAAAGGAACTGTCAAAATTTTAGCAGATTACCGCATATGTCAGTCATTCAGTTGTCATTTTGTACGAGATTAAGTACCATTCTATATCATTTCTTTCAATGGCTTGTCAGTGGTTGACCATTGGATCAGAGTCATAATGACGCCATTATATTAGTAGATTACCAAACTTGTCAAAATCAACAATTATGAAATCAATGATAGACCATTCTGACACTAATGTAATAGCAGACTTGAGGCCCTGCTGTGTCGGCTAGTTTCGAACTAGTTTCAACTAAATACTTCCTGTACTAGCCTCGACTAGCTTACAGAATCAGACTAGTTTTCTTCTGACTTTGTTTTACTCAGGGCAGCCGCGAACACCTTCATTTAGTAAAAAGCTTTTTACAAAAAAGACAACCGCCTTCAAAAACTAAAAAGTGAAAAATAAGTTTAGCACAGAACACACACTAAATTTAGTTTCGAAATTCGGTGGCTTTGTTCTGTTTGTTGTTTTGAATTGCCGCCGACTTCCGAAACTATTGTCAATGTGTGTTCTGTGCTAAAGTTATTTTTAGTTATCTCATGGATGTCATTGTCAGAACTGGACCAGATGGGACCACACGGGAAGCACTAGCTTTCAAATAAAAAAGAATCATCAAAAATTAAATTAAAAATTTTAAAAACCCCCAACTCAAAACATAAAAGCAATTATTTAAAAAGTAAAAAATTTTTGTTGAGCCATCAAATGTTTGTTCGTTGAAATGGCGCTATAATGTCGCGGCGGGGTACCGCGTAAGTCAAATCTCATTGCAAATCCATGAGTTCGCTATTTTACCTATTTAGCTATTGCTGACTTAGCGGTACCCCGCGGGTTACTTCTACAGCCTACAAAATGTTTGAGTCTTATCTTACTAATCGGCAGCAGATTGTTAAACTTGATAAATTCTCAAGTGCCCCAGCCAATATACAGTGCGGCGTGCCTCAGGGATCGGTCCTGGGTCCATTGCTTTTCCTCATATATATGAATGACATAAGTACCGCTGGACTGACTGGGCACTTGTCACTGTATGCAGACGACACATGTCTCTTTTATTTTGGCGATTCCATTATTAATATTATCTCAGAAGCACAGAAAGATCTTAATGTTTTGAATAAATGGCTTAGTCAAAACCTTCTGACTATGAATGTTAGTAAAACTGCTTACATAATTTTCGCAGCAAAGAATAAAAAAATACCATCATTTCCAAATCTTACAATAAACAACCAACCGTTACGGAAATCAACGCATGAAAAGTATTTGGGCCTAATTGTGGACAGTAAGTTGACATTCAGAGCGCATATTGACTACGTAAGATCTCGAATACTCCCACTAACCGGAGCCATACGTAACATAGCAAAATGTGTACCTTACAAGCTAAGACATACTATTTACAACACGCTAGTCAAGCCACATTTGGAATATTTGATCCAAGTATGGGGACAAGCTGCAAAAACAAATCAACAACACTTACAACGAACACAAAACAAAATCATCAAAACCCTCTTTAATTATAACTACTATACTCCTACAGAACTACTCTACAAAAAAACAAAATTATTTAACTTACAGCAATTGTACACATACCATACATGCATGACAATCCGAAAGATTCTTAAGACCAACATACACACAAATATTTCATTCACACAAAAGACTCATAAATATAGTACCCGTAATCAAGACGACCTAGAAGTACCAAGAGTGAGAACCTTGTACGGTAGGAAAACTATACAGTATGAGGGGGTTCGGCTATACAATAAATTACCTAAAAAAGTCAGGGAGTGTACAAGCATACCAACATTTAAAAAAGGCCTAAGGAATTATATATTAGACACATAAGTTCACCTTGAGCTATTTTGCTATATTATATCTTGCTATATTGTATCATACATTAAACTATGGTGTTTCAGTTCCTTGGATAGCTTGAACGTCGTAATGTAAACTACTTACAACCTATTATTAATTTAGTTAAGTTTCTCTTTAAGTGAACTGTAATTTGTTCTTTGAGAAATAAATGTCGTTAAACCGAACATAGAGGGTTGATTTTTTTACAGCATCAAGGGACCGTAGACTTGAGTATAAGGTTTTAATTTCAACTCCATACCTCTACGTGTTCCCGAGATAAAGGGTCTTGACAGACAGACAGACAGACAACAAAGTGATCCTATAAGGGTTCCGTTTTTTCCTTTTGAGGTACGGAACCCTAAAAAGAGAACATTTTTAACCTAATTACAGAATAATATAATTTATCATTTAAAGACAAATAAACTAGTTAGTAACATTAAAATTTAGTGCGCACCGTCTCAGTAAGAGGTACCTTTATCTACAGTTATCAGTACATTTTGATAACCAGATGTTATTTATGCTTATCAAATCTTGGTAACTATTTATCATGACATTGCCTTGAACTGTTTATCCATAGTAAAAAATATGGATGACAAAATATACTGTATGTTAATTAAAGAACACTACATTGTCCATCGATATTTAAAAAATATTCCCATCAAAAATAGAAGTTTTTATTTTTTTAATGTAATTCAAAATCGGATACGTAAAAGAAAGACTACGTTTATATACATAACTTATATATTCAACCGACTTCAAAAAAGGAGGAGGTTATCAATTCGTCTGTAATTTTTTTTTTATTCGTTACCTGAGAACTTTGGCATGGGTGAACCAATTTTGATGATTCTTTTTTTATTTGAAAGCTGGTGCTTCCCGTGTGGTCCCATTTTAATTTGGTTCAGTTCTGACAATGGCATCCATGAGAAAACCGTATAAGTCTTAAATTTGAATTAAGTATGTGCGCGATTTGTTTCGCGATTTCTCCGGCAAACGTAACCCGATTTTGAAAATTTTTTTTTTTGCAAATTTTGAAAAATCAACAAATTCCCAAAAATTTTACATAGACGACGCTTTAGTTTCATCAATCTTTGTAGTAGTTAACTTTCAATCTCTTCTTAATAGATTTGGATGAGAAGGAGGTACTAAAAAAGGCTTTTTACAAAAAAGACGACCGCCTTCAAAAAGTAAAAAATAACTTTAGCACAGAACACACATTGACTTTAGTTTCGAAATTCAGTGGCTTTGTTCTGTTTGTTGTTTTGTATTGCCACCGACTTCCGAAACTAAAGTCAATGTGTGTTCTGTGCTAAAGTTATTTTTCACTTTTTGAAGGCGGTTGTCTTTTTTGTAAAAAGCTTTTAATTTTCCGCTTTTTAGTACCTCCTCATCCAAATCTATTAAGAAGAGATTAAAAGTTAACTCGTTTAGATTTTGAGTTCCGCTAAATCGAATACGCGCCCTTAAGAGCGCCCATCCCCCTAACGAACTTAAACGCGAGCGTGATTGAATTTTTTTTTGTTTCAACCAACGCAAAGTTCGAAAACAAACGAGTGAGTGAGAACGCGTTAACATCACAGGAAAATTGGCGCACGGAAATTTCATAAAACTTGTTCCAGGGCATAATGAATAAGCCTTACAAGTTTTTGGTAAAAATGTTATTTACATGTAATCTCCATTACATGTACAAGGTTTCTATGAAGCTGTTTTTTTACTTTTTCAATGTATGAGTGCATTATGACCGGTCAAAGTTCAGATAAAATTGTGCAAAAAAGCTGATTCTTGGACGTGTTTACTGAATTTGTTTCTCAAAAAAGTTTATTTTTGGCTTCATACAAACCTAGATTTAAACCACAAGATACCTGTGTCTTAAAAATATTTAGAAAATAATTTGTTAGAACGCCGTAATCGCGTACGAGCGTTTGTATGGGAAATATGACGGGTTGGGCGCTCTTAACGTCGCTAGAGTAGGCACATGGTATGCATATGAAAATTAATAGTTTTAAGTCAGATTCCTCTTTTTTTTTTTTGATTCCTAGCTCAACTGACTAATTAGCAGACACAATAGTAAAACAATTGACGCCGCCTTGAGGCTTTTGTACAGATGAAGGGTAGAAAATTATAATGTTCGTTTATTTGTATACCAAAATACTACGTTAATAAGAAGATTTGAAAGAATTTGTACAAAAACCGTGCCGTGCCGTGGGTACAGTGTGTTATTGTTTTTGTTTGATGTGTATGTTGTTTTTGTGTGTATTTGTTTGTTTGTGTTTTATGTTTGTAAGTACTGGTCTTTCAAATATTACCTCTTACAAACAAACTAGCAAAAAGAACAATGGCAGCCGCCCATACATTGTTTTAGTTGAGATTAAATTCCTACGTATTTAAATGAAAAAAATCTTATTTAACTCAGCGTCACCTTCTGAACTAGTTTGTGCAAGATTTTTTGTTTGAGAAGGCCGAGAATAATAGATATTTGGTCATGAACTTTTGTAGGTTATGTCTATGGTAACTTTTATAATCCAAATTGACGAAGTAAAAGGGCAATATCGCAATAGTATTTTCTTTACCTAGCTAATTCAGAATGAAATATCTTGTAAAATATTGTATAAGGTTGGTAATCCCAGTTGTAATGCAACATGAACATCAATAATTCAATATCAACTAATCAACAGTTGTCAATAATATTATTTTTACTCTGTGTGTCACTGACAGATCTGTCAATTGGTCAATTACCAAGCTATTTGTTTTAGATTTTGGTTACTAGTCTTTTTGCCGGTCATCAATCGAAACTAATTTATTTATTTTACACCACAGTATTTTTACCTACCTGCAAAAACACTTACACTTATAAATAAACTGTACTGTTAATTAAATTACCCCTTTTAATTGTAATAACAAACTGATTACAATACTTTTATGTTGTACTTGCTGTCACTTGGCAGAATAAATATAAAATGGCAACACGAAACTTTAATGAAAAAGTCAAATAAGTTTTCATTTAATATAATTTTTTTATCCGGCCCTAACTAGTTAATGTGATACTTTGAAAAATCGTAGAAAAATGATGGAATTTCTTTCGTATATAGTCACTTTTAGACGCTCAAATTTAAGTCAGCTAAGATTTCGCCATTGTTCTTTAACCTCATTATAATATAGAAATATAAATACTAAGGAAAGGTCAATGACCGTTATTACTTTGCTAAAACGCTACAAATATAGACATTTTTTCAAACTTACCATATTTCTCTCCAAGTCCAGTGACGTCATAATATTTGTATTCTTTTCCATCAATGTTAATGGATTTCAGGAGGTGGCTGTACGGGTTGTTGGCGGCTGAAACAAACAACATTTACATTAATAACAATATAATTACCTACTTATATTCTCCCAACCGCGAGGTGTAGTAATAATTAAACGCGTTTGTATAAATGTATACAGAATTAAATAAAATATATAAGTACCTAGTTATGATAAAATAGCTTTTTTTAACAGAAAGCTGATTTTAGTGAAAAGGTTTTAAGATATATTATGTACGAAAAAGATAGGGTTGCCAACCCTACTATATAATATAGTATCCTACTATATTAGAGGCCCGACTACTATATTTTTGAAAAAAAAAGATATAGTAGGCGAAACTACTATATTTTAAAGGCATCTAACTCTTAGCAATAATATTCGTTTCAAAATGTGTAAGCGTAAAACAAAACGTCAATACCTATTTTTAACGATTCTCGAATGTCATGTTGACACATGCGTTCAATAATTCACAAAATATTCTTCAAAAAAATAAAGTACCTACCTAATTTTTGGAACCTACTATTTTTTTTTTTTCATCTTTTCGTTATCTACTATATTTTTATGGGTAAAATTTTTAGAACTACTATATTTGACCGTCAAAGAGTTAGAGAGAGAGCAACCCTAGATGAAGATAGGAAAAGCCAATCCGAAGATATCACCATTTTTCAAGATGATGTATGGCTAACATAAAAGTCGTAATTCTACGTAATTTATTCAACTTATTACTTTTAATAGAAAGTATTAATACTTTCTAGTCTTTCAGCAATTTATAAAAAGATTGAAAAAATAATTAAATGACAATGCCAGATCCTGCCCCACCCATGTGCGGAAAAGTAAATAAATGAAAATAATTGTAATGAATATAGAACCTTTCTACACTAAATTGTTTTTCTTTAGAACTTGCGGATTACGAAATACCTACCCACAAAATACAAACTAATTTTACCTAAAATACAATTTAACCTATAATCAATGTCATTATTGTTTTATATTTAAACGGAAACCGCAAATTCTACAGTCACTAGGACTAATGTTTAGTTATCAGCAATAAATAAACAGTCAAAGTCAAAGTCAAAGCATTTATTTCAATTAAACCATTTACAGGCACTTTTGAATTGTCAAGGAGTCGGTCAGTTAGTCAGAGAGTTGAAGCTAGTTGCTCGTTCCAAAACGTAGGTAGGTCTCTATGGAGAAGAACGAGCAAGAAACTCCACGGACACTCTTTTAAATCAAGTTTTTACAAAGTTTGGTTATATTCTTGTTGCTTCTATATGTGAAAACGATGAAGGTAATCTAACAATACAAAACACAAAAAAGAAGCAAGATAAAGTGGCATCTAATCCATGGCAGATAAGAGCTGACCAATCTCCACTGACAGCGCCCGTTCACGAACATGACGCGTGAATCAGCACCATTTAGCTCAACCATTTTGAAGGGAGCCGAATGATCCAACACACGCGCCACCATCAGCGAGACATTTGAGCGAGCATGACAATACTCCCAACCGCCATGTTAATTTTTGTCAAACATAAAGGTATTAATATACATGGCTCCATGGTATTCACATTTACAAAATTGAAATAATGCTGCTAAATTATACAAAACTAAGGTTTCCAATGTAAGATGCTACATATTGCACATGACTTTTATTGAGTGGGGCAAAGTTCTATAGAGTTTCTAGCATTGTCCTTTAAAACCCTCGACGCAAAATCACCTACTAAAAAGTAAAACAATAAAATGGATTTGGGTAGACTGTTTACTAATCACTATCGCTACAGATTAAAAAACAAAGAACCCGCCGCGTGTGTCTGACTGTTCACCATAAACTCAAAAACTACTGAACGGATTTCCATGCGGTTTTCACAAATACACAGAGTGATGAAGGTTTAGGTGTATAATTTGTTAAGGTTTGTGTAAATTGGTTGAAATATGCCGATAATATCCGTGCGAAGCCGGAGCGGGCCACTATAGTAACTTTATAATTCTCTTCACAAATTCATTAATTTCAAATATATTTTTGACTGCAGATTTAAATTTCTAACTGTAGTGAACTGCAATGATGTATATTGCATCCATCTTCAGCATCTTCTCTATACAAATAAATAATAATAATAATATGTGAGGACATTTTCCCCAACTTTAGTTTCGGAAGTCGGTGGCAATTCAAAACAACAAACAGAACAAAGCCACTGAATTTCGAAACTAAAGTCATGTGTGTTCTGTGCTAAAGTTATTTTTCACTTTTTGAAGGCGGTTGTCTTTTTTGTAAAAAGCTTTTATTTTCCGCTTTTTAGTATCTCCTCAAGCTCAAGCTTTTTTTAAATACATTCTTATATAGATAAACAACACCCAGACACAAAGCAAACACAAGTGCTCATCACACAAATATTTACCCTGGGCGGGAATCGAACAACATGACTTTGAGGCTGTAAGATCTTCCCTTAAAAACTGCAAATGTGTTCTCTAGCAAATAAACATTTTTGTTTTTTTTTTTGAACCCGCAACACGCTGCGCAGCAATCGATCGCTCAGCCACTGCGCCAGTCGTGTCGTCAAGAGAATTTGAAGTGTTTGTATGTAATGTAAAAATAACCGATTTTTACTAAATGCTTAAAAAAGTACAATAAGGTCGACGTATCTCGGCGGTCCTAAAGTTAGCCGATTAGCTGCGCAGTAGACAATTTAGTTCCTAAAAGTTCCATTGCGCAGCCAAACAGCTAACTTCAGGACCGCCAAGACCGTACTGTATACACGGTATTTTAATCAAAAAAATTTTGTTTAAATTTTGTCTTTCTGTTCTTTCTGTAACCGCTGAAACGGCTGGACCAATTTTGACGGGACTTTCGCTGGCAGATAGCTGATGTTATAAGAAATAACTTAGGCTACTTTTGTTTTAGAAAAAAAATTAGGTTCGCGCAAATAAAAACAAAAGCCCGCTGACAGCCGACAATCACGCGGGCCTAGTCGCCGGAATTAGCTAGTTCATGATAAAATTAATGTCACGACCCAGGGCCTCAAGTCTGCTATTACAATAGTGTCAGAATGGTCTATCATTGATTTCATAATTGTTGATTTTGACCAGTTTGGTAATCTACTAATAATATAGCGTCATTATGACTTTCCAATGGTCAACCACTGACACGCCATTGAAAGAAATGATATAGAATGGTAATCTCGTACAAAATGATAACTGAATGACTTAGGCGGTAATCTGCTAAAATTTTGACAGTTCCTTTGATCAGTGACTTACCATTAGAACGTCATTGTGCAGTCATTGCTTTTAATTCGACTGACCAATGATCGACCATTATGAATTTAGCAGATTACGAACTTTTAGGAAAATGACAATGGGATCGTGTTGGAATGACGAAATTATAAAAATAGCAGACTTGGCCCCTGCAGATATTCATTATCGTTGATCCCACTTAGGGTAACTACAGCCGTCGGCTAACGTCGACATGCCAACTTCAAACGACGACGACGACGCGACGGCTGCCGCTGATCTTTTAAAGTGGACATATCGACGGCTGCCGCCAACGCGTCGATTAGGGCTCTTACACAGCCGGTGCCGCGTCGATCGCTGACGCGTGTCGACGGCTGCAGTTACCTCTGTCGTTGCTAACATGCCGCTAGTGTATAAGAGCCCTTACTTGGACCCCTTGCAGGTTGTCGTCGGCCCCTAGAAGAGGTCGATATAGTCCACTATATGTAGCAATGTTATATTGGTGTTAAGGGTGTAGAATAGGCTAGTAAAAAAGTGGAACATTGAACTACTATATCTTATCTAAATAGGCTATGATAATAATGTTTAGAGATTTAAATCAGCGACATACAGTACTTGTAAATTAAAATGACCACGGAATAGAAAAAACAAGTGGAAGTGCCTGTAGCTATCCCGCGTGTCACAATTATGCGGAAGAATAGGTAAAATAATAAAAACCTTCGTCAGTTGTATTAATCTTAACCATGTATGAACAACAAATAAGTTGTTAGTCCGTACCAAAGTTCCGCATGAAAATCAGCTTAGCAGTTTTTGAGTTTATCGCGAACAGATAGACAGACGCGGCGGGGAACTTTCTTATATAATACTAGCTTTTACCCGCGACTTCGTCCGCGTGAATGTTGGTTATCGTGCATGCAGACGAAATAGCAGATTAAAAAGCCAATGTCCTTCCCCAGGCTTCAATCTATCTTCATACCTTTCATCAAACTAGTTCAGTTTCCTCGTGAAAGCGCGCTGGCATACTATTTTCCACGCGTAAATGCCATTCTAACACCGGTTTACGCTCACCTGTTCGCAGAATGATAGACGCCTACAATGGGACTTTTGAACATATTGACATTTTTGCATGTTCTCCCAGTAAATTCAAGAGTCTTATTATTAAGGAGCTCTCTTGATTTTGATTGTTTTATGTATAAAATATGGATAAACATGATAGTTAGTTAAGTTTAGCTTTAATATTTTATGTTTACCTAGCGTTTGATTGTATATTTTATTCCACAGTTAATCTGTGAACAGCGTTGTGGGCTACAATATTGTTTAATTGCTATGTGTATTTCTTTTTCTATACTGTATATTGTAGCTGTTTGTTGTTCCTTTTTGAATAAAATAAAATAAAATAAAATACTTAAAAGCGTAATTTCGCATTTATAATATTAGTATGGAAGTATGGATATAATAAGGAAGTAAGGATGTAGTGACGTATGTTACATGTGGTCCACAGATGACTTCGTCAGCATCCGCGATAACAGACATTTAGTGGACGAAGTTGTAGGCAAAACCTAGTAGACAATAGCCGCTTCACAAGGCAGCCCCTCTGACTGTCCAAACACCAGCTGTGTATGGTCACAGCTGCCAAAACCGGCCATGGGTCTTGTAATAAACATCTCTATGTCATAGGAGTTACAGATAACCCATCGCGCAGAGCCTGCATGGGGGCAGACAAGACAGCAGGGCCTCAAGGCTGCAATTACAATAGTGTCAGAATGGTCTATCATTGATTTCATAATTTTTGATTTTGACAAGTTTGCTAATCTACTAATATAAAGCGTCATTGTGACTTTCCAATGGTCAACCACTGACACGCCATTGAAAGAAATGATATAGAATGGTAATCTCGTACAAAATGACAACTGAATGACTGACTTGGCGGTAATCTGCTAAAATTTTGACAGTTCCTTTGATCAGTGACCTACCATTAAAACGTCATTGTGCAGTTATTGCTTTTAATTCGACCGGCCAATGATCGACCATTATGAATTTAGCAGATTACGAACTTTTAGCAAAATGACAATGGGATCGTGTTGGAATGATGAAATTATAAAAATAGCAGACTTGGCCCCCAGCCCATGTGCTTCTGAACTGCCCTGAAGTCTCTTCATACAGGCTAAAGCACTTCTGTAACCCAGGTAACCTACGGAAAATCTCCAGCAACGTCAAGGCGCTGCTGGCCTTTCTTGAGGAGCTGTAGGCAAAATACGCGCTGAGACATGGGAGTTGCGCGCACCAGCCCGATGAGCTCAACTGACGATTAGGAGACACAATAGTTAAACAATGACAAGCGACCATTATTTGGCTTCTGGACAGACGAAGGTTATACTTCTCATCATAGACATTAATTACGAAACGATGACACCAAAAATAAATCTATCATCCCTAACCCTTAGGGGTGGAATATTTTCTTGAAATTAATATGAGACCAAATTTGAGGTATACACTTTCAATAAAAAAAAGAATCATCGAAATCGGACTACACTGAAAAAAGTTATGCGTGGTCAAACATAAAAATCAATATTTATAAAATAAAAAATGTTCATAAAATGAAAACTACTGGGCCAAATAATGTTAAATTTTTATGGGACCAAATAGCAAATATTCCGCATCAAATTAAAGAAAAATCACGTAAATCGGATCATAAATCTCTGAGTAATCGATGTATATACATAAAAAAAAAACAACAGAATTGAGAACATCCTCCTTTTTGAAGTCGGTTAAAAATGACGTATGGGTGATAAAGTGATAAGTCATTAAGATACTGTCCAATAGTATTACAAAAAAAAAAACAAAGTAAACACTTCATATGTTACATGATGACTTACAGTTACGTCATAACGATTTAAGTAAACATAACTTCACTAAGTTCAAAAGTCCATTAACAAGTTACTTATTTACATAATTATACATTGAAGCAAGAATATAAGACTTAAAAAGGTCAGCAACGCAAACATCCTGTAAGTCGAAGGCCGTTAACCCTCAAATGGTAAATTTTAACATTATAATAGGAAGTTAAATGCGTCAATCCCACAAGACCAGGGTCTTTAACCTGTGCGTTCTACTCGTAATGACGTGGGCCTGGTCCACAAATTCAAGATTGCTCAGCGTGCTATGGAGAGAGCGATCGGAGAATGTCAACGACATTGTGCATCGAATTAGCACACTGAAGTGGATGTGGGCTAGCCACATGGACAGACGGCAAATGGAGCAGACAAGCTCTAGAGTGGAGTCCGTGTTTGGGCAAGCGTAGTGTGGGATGCCCTACAGCACTATGGACCAACGTTTTGAAGAAGAGGTTGGTTGGGTATCTCTTGGGGATGTATCTATAGATGACTGCCGAACATAGACCACGTTCGGCAGTAGACGGCATTAGGCTGTCATGATGATGATGAAAAGGTAATAGTTAAACACCTTCTAGGTTGATGGCAGAATGACTATATTAATAATAATAATAATAATAATATGTGGGGACATTTTCACACACGGCCATCTGACCCCAAACTAGGGAGACCCTGTACTATGGGTGTCAGACAGCTGATATACATACACAAATACATTTTTTTTTTGTAAATACATACATATATAGATAAACAATACCCAGACACAAGGCAAACACAAGTGCTCATCACACAAATGTTTACCCTGGGCGGGAATCGAACCCGCAACACGCTGCGCAGCAGTCGATCACTCAGCCACTGCGCCAACCGTGTCGTCGTGCCGTGTCGTGTTGTGTCTATATTAGAGGAAGTTTGAAAGTTGCACCAGTGACAGCCCTTAAACAGGCCTTGAAGCTAAAATGGAAATGGGCGGACCACGTAACAAGATAAACAGACAAAAGGTGGACCTCACAGACACAAAGTGGTCTGGTCCATTGGGAAAAAGAAAAGTTGGAAGACAAAAGAAACAGTGGATAGAATATGATATAATAGAAGTTGCAGGCAGGAACTGGTGGTCTCGGTGAAAAAAGAGAGGACTGGGAGAAGATGGAGAAGGCTTTCACCCAAAAGGGATCCATCGCAAAAACACATCAATAACATAACCATTGTATAAAAAACTTACTTTGTAATGGAATAAATTAAGCTTTATTATTTATTATCAGTGACAGAAAAGTTGAAAGGAAAGCGTTTGTCTTGGTATGGGCATGTGAAGAGGGTTGAAACTCATGAGGCCAAAACAGTTAAAGAGTTTTTGACCTCTGAGTTTGATTCTGTATTTCTTGTCGGCCAGGAAACACCAATAATTTTTTTTTTAATTATGACTCCCAAATGCTTAACTGAGTTTGTTTCTGAGGTAGCTGCACGATGCAGGAGTGGTATGGTGACGTGACGCGAGAGCTCACTGATGATATATGTCAACTTATGACAACTGTCACCCTTCCCACTCCAAGCATGTAACTCAGGAGCGGTCTCAGATAAGCTGTAGTATATTTTTTAACCTATTTCCAGAATAAATGATACAAATTATCATTTTGCAAATATGAAAAAGGTTTAAATTGTATTTGTCATTTTCTCATCATGAAGCAAAGTATCATAAATGGTAATTTGTTTACGTGAATGCTCAGACCAATAAAAAATTATGGGTCTGAGCGTGAATGTTTCAAAATTTTCAAGTACACAGATGACAATTCAGTTTTTGTCTAATGCTTTACGAATTCTAATAAGACAATATACATATTTGTATATTCATGATAAGTTTCTAATCGTGTCATTGACGAAATATTATCGAAAATTACTCTATTGTAACCTCAAAAAATACTTTCTAAACGTGTATTTACGTTCACAGAGGTAGCGAATGTGTGGTAATTTTTTCGCCAGTTACTAACTTTGATAACCTGTTATTTGCCCCGATAATAGATTAATTAAAAAATATTATTTACTTCCATGCCGTCTCTCAAGATTACTTGCGATTACCTACAACTTTTTCAACACAGAAAAGTTCATTACATAAACAAAGTAACGATAAGGCTCTTATCAAGTACACATTAAGTACTTTTAAGGGTAATAAAAGTTAGTTACGTGAAGAATTTCCAAGAAAAGTTTTTCTTGTCAAAAGTATTAAACTTAATTATTGAACTTCATCTTACCCGCCATGTTAGATGTTAACTTTTTTCGCACTGATAGTAGGCACAGGCACACACTCCCGAATCCCGTTTACGAAAAGGGAAAACGAACGAGAAATTATACGAAATCTACGTCACAAATAAATTCAACACAACGCAACACACGCTCGGGTTGGATTAATTTGACACTCACTGACTGACAGCAAAATGTCGCCAAGGGTCCCTTCGGGTTGCGTGTTACTGTCAGAACTGTGATACCAGGAAATATTTTCAAAAACTACTGTTCACATGTAATTTTAAAAAAATATAATTTTGTATTTCTCATGTGAGTTGATACAGGCAGGGGCGTAGCTACCGCCGTATCAGCCGTCTCAATGATACGGGTCCCACGGGCGGCATGGGCCCCAACTTGTGCAAATTTTGTTTTTTTTAACTATTTATAGGCATACGTTTGACCGCCATCTCATCTGATGGGAATTTCAAAATTTCATAAAATGTTACCCACAATCTCACTCAAACTTAGGTCGTTCGCTTCGAGCATTCATTGTAAGTATTTATTTCTCTGCCTTTTTTTGTGAAACAGGAGCCACGGGTTTGTGCCGAAAATCACCGCATAACAATCCTTTGCTCCTGGACTTATAGTTCTGTGTCTGTGTATGAACTACTAGAAGCTGTAATGCTGGAAACAATAAACTTTATTCTATTCTAATCAAAATAGAATAATGCCTTTAACTCAGTAAATAGGGACACCTTGCTGGCAGAATCCAAAAAAGAAATACCCCAAATCTATAGTTTCCTTTGGCAATGTTACAGACATCCTTCGAAATTACTGTATCGTGACAAGCTTTTAGAATCCGCTGTTGGTTGTCAACAAGGTGACCCACTTGGGTCAGTGATTTTCAGTCTAGCCATTCATCCAATAATCCAACAACTAAATTCCAAATTTAACGTTTGGTATCTCGATGATGGGACCCTGGGGGGCGATGTAGACTACGTTTTATAGGATTTGATTATCTTAAAAAATTAACTAAATTCCATAGGCCTAGAACTCAATCTTTCGAAATGCGAATTGTATTTAGCGGCCCATACTGGCAGACAATCGACACTATCAAAATTTAACGCAATAGCCCCAGAAATCAAAATTATAGAAAAAAGCACTCTTCGTCTCCTTGGGTCTCCAATCTACGAAAATTCGTTTTCCAGTTCCATTGAGGAAAAAATACAAAATTTTAATGACATTTCGGAAAGATTGCTTCAAATTAATATGCATTCGTCTATCACCATAATTCGGTAACTGCTGTTTTGGCCCAAAATTAAATTACTTCCTGCGCGCTTCCCATTTGTGGAAGCACAGTCACCTTTTAGAGAAAATGGACCAAATTGTTCGTCATACATTAACCTCTATTTTAAATTTAGCAATGGACGACCGTGTGTAGGCTCAAGCTACTCTACCTATTCGTATGGGGGGCCTCGGCGTCCGCAAAATTTCAAGTATCGGTTTGCCTGCATTTATATCCTCGGTCCACGGCACTGAAAAATTAATCAGGAATATTCTAGCTCCTACACTGGTTGATTTTGATGTGCCGTGCTTTACCGAGGCCATAGATGCTAGGAAACTTGCTTGCCCACGTACTGATCTACCTGACAACTCGTCTTCTCAGAGACGGTGGGATGAGCCGCTCTGCAGGTTAGTACAGAATAATTTACTTACCACTTCTGCTAATTCTGCTGAGCGAGCGCGTCTGCTGGCTGTGGGAAAATGGGAGTCGGGTCTATGGCTTCTGGCACTTCCGTCGTCAAACCTAGGAACTATGTTTAACGACATTATTTTTCGCCTCGCTGCTTCCTTACGTTTAGGAGCATCTTGTTGCTCTCCTCATCGCTGTCGCTATGGGGAAGCTGTCAACTGGCTTGGACACCACGGCCTGTCGTGCAGCCGGAGTGCGGGTCGGATAGCGCGGCACGCGAATATTAATGACATTATCCGTCGTGCTCTCGTCGCCGTCGGCGTTCCGGCTGTTTTGGAACCCAACGGTTTGGCACGCGACGATGGCAAGAGACCGGACGGCATGTCATTATTTCCATGGAAGTTGGGTAGGCCTTTAGTGTGGGACGCTACGTGTGTCGATACTCTTGCGCCATCCCATCTTCCTAGTATAGCGTGCTGTGCTGGTGCTGCTGCTGCGGCTGCAGAAAATCTCAAACGGCGAAAGTATAGTATCCTAAGCGATAACTTTATTTTCGAGCCGTTTGGGGTTGAAACCCTCGGGTCGTGGGGTCCGAGTGCTCATCTACTTTTTAAAGAAATTTCCAAAAGGTTGCTTGACACTTCCTGTGACCCAAGGGCTGGTTTTTACCTCGAACAGAGGCCATCCAACGTGGCAATGCCGACAGTCTCTTGGGCACATTCCCAGTTGACGACGATGTGGAGGAATTTTTTGATGCCTTATTGTCTTAGCTTTTTTTTTTTGTTTTAATAGTTATAGGTTTTCCTTTTTTATTTTTTCGTGTAAAT
Organism: Charanyca ferruginea; assembly: GCA_947361185.1. Lineage (NCBI taxonomy): Eukaryota > Metazoa > Arthropoda > Insecta > Lepidoptera > Noctuidae > Charanyca > Charanyca ferruginea. The sequence continues at coordinate 1,373,740 of OX376081.1, read as the reverse complement.
ATTGTACATTGTATGAAAATCAAAATATGTAGTTACCGTAATTTATTTTATACAAAAGGATACCCCGCTTTTAGACTTCGCCGTATCGGGCAGAAGAGCCCCCCTACTAATTTTGATACAGGGCCTTTCTAGAGCAAGCTACGCCACTGCGTTAAACTAGGTAAATATTTGATTCTTTAATTTTATGATAGAATAGAACGTTACAACAAAAAACATTCTTCTAATTTAGTTAATTTAGTAATTTAGTTTAAAGTTACTGATTCTTTATTATCTAATGTGAATAATTTAATACTATTTAATAATATCATTCAATAAGATGATATCACTGCTCTATAATTACATTCTTGTAATTCAATTCATTTAATAGGTACTTAATTGAATTGAATTACAAAAATTGAATACTCTCATACCTGCCCTAAGTGCCCTATTAGCTGTACAACCCTTGCACCTCAGATATAATAGTAACTTTTAGAATAGAAACTGACACCATAGCTGCGGAAATCAGCATGAATTATTATTCTAATTAATAAATATTGTAATAGTGTGGGGTAATATATATCTTAGAGGATGTTTTAAGTCTAAGGGTGAAATACTTGATTATAGAAAAGTAGATATAGTGAAATGCCATTAATTAAAGCGGAACGCGAGTATTTTTATGTTCTTGAAACTTGATTACTAATCTATCGAATTGGTAGTAATTCAATTTGAATCTGAATAAGTAAATACGAGAAAAGACGTCCCTAAACCGAAAGATTATTAAAATTTAAATAGCAGTATTTTATTTACTGATTATATTTAGGAATGCACCTTGCAATGTTAAATCGCAGAATATCATCAATCATCTTTAAAAAATAACTTCACTTTTCTCTTGAATGCAGCTTGCATGCAGTGACAACACTAACCAAACACTCGCAGCGTTCCATTCCATCTAGCATTGATTGTTACTCGTTCATTGTTTATATCTTTGTCTCAACTTGCCTAAGTAAACCAAAAAGAGACAAAATGTGATGCTTCTATTTGTTCTAAACGAAAGTTGTGGTATGCGGCGGTATCCATGACAAAAAAATTGAAAAAAGTTCGTTGACTGTCATTGTTTTCATAGTTGATTGCGTTTTTATTAAATAATTCGCGTAAAGTGACTATCAAAATGTCGACTTTTGATTTAAACTCCATAAATACAGCGCTATCTGATTCCGGCAGGCCGACCAGTGGCGTGGATTTTTCTGGAAAATCTTTAAAATTGGACACTGCGAATGATGGTATGTAAAAGTGTTTTTTTTACTCGTATTCAGTGTATTTATTGACTCGGAAACGTTATATTATTCATTATTACTGTGAAAAGTAACTTTAACGTCAATTGGGAGGTTTGTTTTTGGTAATTTTCAGTGTTTGCCAAACATAACCTTTTTGCTCATGTATTTTGTCAAACTATTTCCTTTTTCATGATATTAACCACGTGAAGTAGCTATTTGATATTGAATACCTATTATTTTAAAGAGCAAATGTTTTATCTAGCCTGTATCAGCCCAATATTGTATGGAACTTGCTAAAGACTGAATTAATTCACTGAAATAAATATTTAACATTCCTTGCTTGTGTTTATTATAAATAGGTAAAATGACACTACTAAACTATCTCAGAGTTCCATAGTGTTTATAGTGGTTTTGTTGTGTTGTTTAAACATACTGTTCAGTTTAATTAGAGGAAAGATTTGTATTTTTTGTATGTTTGTAACTCAATAAAAAACTATAGACGGAGCGGTCGTAAACAATCGCGACGAAAGAAGTGAAACTTAAAGTCGGCTGTGTATGCGTGACTCGGTGTACGATATCGTAGATTGCGCATGTGTGCTAGAGAATAATGTTGCAAGCGCTGCTCTGCGTCTCCCAAGTGCGAGAGATATACTTTGGTGAAAAGTTTTATTATTAGGTAGTATTGTTTATAGTCTTGTGCCTGCTCGGTCATTTTTGAGATCACTCCGTACTAGTTCATTTCGGTCAGTGAGCTACTTCATTCTATTAGGTCTAATAGCTCTATTCGGTCTTCACTCTCTGTAAGCATTTCCATAGAGCACAGCGCGGATCACTCACAGAGCAAATACGCACGCACTCCAAAGACTTTATTATACATAAACCACTACGTTTATATAAAAAAATATATAAATGCAACATCTATAATTAATTATTTATCTCTATTTATTATTACCACAGAGTACACAGCTGATATATTAAGAGAATTTTAGCTGAATTATTTTATACCATTCAAATGTCAATCTGTGACGGTGACCAAATTATGATAGTCACTATTGTAGCGGCGATAAGCTAAAATAGACTCTAAGACATTGAAAGAACGCGCATCTCATCTCATTCTTGCGAATTCGGTCGGTCGGGTTCGGAAGCATCGTCATTCGTCGGCTATTCTCTCTCGTTCTCATTCATTCCAATAATGTTTCTATCAAATCAGTCAGACTATATTTCATTTTCTCGTTCCGGCGATGTCCGAGATCGAAAAGAGCTATTAGACCGGTTACAAGCCAGCGTTCGGAAACGTTTCTTTTAGTACAGTGCGAAGATACGGCTCCTATTCGTTCATCGTTCGCGAACTACACAAGACTAATTGTTTAATTTGTCTTGGTTGTATGAAATGAAAGATAATTTAGTTTAAATAGAGTAATTTATTTTCATATCATGAACATTATTAATTTACCAAAAAACAAAGCTTAGGTATTTATATTAATGCCCCACATGTAGCATCAGTTTTTTGTAAATTATTTCAAACATTTCGCGATTTTGTTTAAATTATGCAGAATATTGGTTACTTACTTGTGAAAAGTAATCCCAGAAGACTTATTACGACAACATGAATTGATTTTTGGAGCAGTTTATTAATTGTTATTTTCCCAAATGTACGTCATGCGCTCTCACTCACTCGCGACTCGCGGCTGACTACCGAGCGGCCGTCTTCATATGACCGAATCGTCTTCATATTACGTGTCTCACTTTTGTGGGCGCAATGTTCCGTCCGTCTGTCCGTGTGTCCGTGTTCCGTAAACTAAAACGGCTGGACCTATTTCAAAAATTCATTCACCATTAGAAATCTATATTGTCCCTGAATAACATAGGCTATATTTAGCAATTGAAAAAATAAGTGATCCTTGTCGAGTATACACACAAAGCTTCAGACGAAGTCGCAGTTGTATTCATGGACCACTTTCACAATTTAAAGAATTCCATGGACACCTGGTGAAGACAAGCCGTTTGTGACTTGGCCGAGAAATTCTGAGTTTCCTACACAATTTCCTAATAAATATTTTGTGAGCTAAGCAACCTACTGTAAACCTCTCATACACATGCTACAGACCCCAATTTAAAAAAACCCTGGTATAGGCAGAAACATGGCTATTTTGTTTTAATATAGTTTATTTCTCTCATAAACTGCTACAATTGTGTTTAACAATTTTGCCTTATTCTAGAACCTTTGTGAGAGCTGGAGTCTGAACTAGGTCGGGAACTGTATGACAGATCTCCAGGCTCCCACCCTTTTAAATATTATCATATTAATGGCATCTTAATTCCGATTATACATAACACTATATGGATATTGCATAGCCAATTCACATAGTTTGCACAAAAATCGAAATAATCATGTTCTAATTACAGCACAACCAATTGTGGACGCCATCAATGGCTGCCCTGACCTCCAATACCTCACCCTCACGGGCAACACACTGGGGGTATCCGCCGCAGAAGCCATCTCCAAGGCCCTGGAACACCACCCCGAGCTGAAGGTCGCTCGTTTCTCTGATATGTTCACTGGAAGAATGAAGACAGAGATTCCTCCAGCTTTGGTAAGTCTATAAGGGTTCTATAAATCGGCCACCATGGCTCACGTACAATGGTCCATATTAAGGGACTAAGTGCGGTAACCAAACCCCCTAACATAGAAGGGTTTTATACCAGTGTTCCGCAAAGTTTTTGTGTTCAAGGTAAGTCGCGGAAATCGGAAAATTTTGAAGGTACACCTAAAATAAAAGTTAATGTTTACCTTTGACGGCTACATCTAAAAAACAAAAACGAACCCTCGGCGCCGAACTACCAATTCAGGAATCCATTCAAACAGGGCTCGCCCTGTTGCCTCAAGTGCGTACGCGCCTCAGCCCGAGGCGTGAGGCGCGAGCCATCAGGTGTCGGTTTTATGATTGTGCTCAAAGGCGCCTCGGCGTACGCGCCTCCCAAGTGTAGACGTGATTTGAGCACTGTTTGGTTTCTGTTTTTGAATAGAAGTATTTCCCACCAATGTGGTGGTCTTTTTTTCTTAATAAAATTATATTTTACAATAAACGCATTATCAGCACAGGTTTCGTTCGACGCCATGGATTGTCGTTCGTGACCAGGTGCAAAATGGCGGACAGTACAGACGCCGAAGTAAATCAGCTGTAAAGACGATCCGGCGGCATTTTGATCTCGTGCCTACCGTGGTTTGACCCGAGACACGGTGTCTCAGCCTGCAGCCTCATGTTCTTTTAATTATTTTCTGAGGTAGCCCAAACACGAGCCGTGCGTGGCGAGGCTGATCACCCTGAGGCTGCATCTGTCTGCCTAGGTACATAATTAAACACATTCAGAAACACATGTCTGCTGTCTCGTCTGCAAAAGATGTTTATTGAAAGACCCATGGCCAGTTTTGGCGGCTGTGACCACACGCAGCTGTTGTTAATACAGTCTTATGGCTTGCCTCGTGAAGCGGCCCTTGTTCGCAGGAAGTGCCTTCTTGGCCTGCCTGCTCTCGCCAAGTTTGGTCCACTGTCTTTGGTGTAGATTCTTGGTACGTTTCCTTACCATGGTGCGTAGGTGACCGAAGGGAAGTGGCGCTATGGGTTCCGGACTCACCGCGCTTGTACTCTCCCTTCAAGCGAGCTTGTCTGCAGCATCGTGCTAAACCTTAGTTTTGTATAATTTAGCAGCATTATTTCAATTTTGTGAATGTGAATACCATGGAGCTATATATAAAGTAAATTATATGTATAAATATATAAATGAACATGGCGGTTGAGAGCATTGTCATGCTCACTCAAATATCTCGCTGATGGTGGTGCGTGTGTTGGATCATGCGGCTCCCTTCAAAATGGTTGAGCTGAATGGTGCTGATCCACGCGTCATGTTCGTGAACGGGCGCTGTCAGTCAGGGGCGTGCACAGGGTTTGGAGACAGGGTAGGCAGAAATTTTTAAAAGCTTACTTACCAAACAAAAACACCTACTGTTTGTTTGTTTTGGTTCGTCGCTATTTTTGTCACTAAAAGAGTTTTGAAAACGCATCATTTAAAATTTTCTGTACACACACACCTATTATCACCCATCTTTCACCTATTATCAACGTTAAAATCGTTAATATAGATACCAGAATAAAATTATATCACAAAACCACACAACAGTCAGACAAACCATGAAACCATATCAACATCAACAATGGCCCGAATGGCCGCTCATAACTCACGTAAAAATAATACTATAAAAACTAATAGTGCTTCATTTAGCGCTAATATAACATTATAACCAAGAGATGCTACTTTTTAAAATAGTCGCAGATTCCTGTGTAGCCAGCTTCGGTTTTAAGACCCCGCAATTGGCTATTTGAAACCACCAATCAAAACGAGATTCCTCCATAGATTTTTTATGACGCGGCCTGTGACGTCACTTTTACCAATTCAATTGACTAACTATTCATTGATTTCAAAGCAACTTAAAAACAAATTTTACAGTGAATTGAAAATTAATCGGGTTTTCCGGGCTAAAATAAAGTGTAATAAAAGATATGTTGTATTTTGGAATTATTGGCTAATGGTGTCAACAACCCAATTGTCGAAAGTGTAAGTAAATGTTAAAAAAGGCAATGTCTACTTTTGACGTTTGTGTGCGTTATTTGTCTCAATGTGTGCCAAGTATTTATAGAAAAAACACACCATTGTAGCACCACGTAAATACGGGTCTGTCACGACGCACACATATAATCATCCAGAGACTTTGACTTTGTGCCTTTCCGTTGGCGGGTGCGGCGCTGGTGCAGCGCGAAGCGATTATGGTCGAAATGCGCGAAGGTATCAATGAGACTTCATGATTCCACCGTTACTCGATAGGTGGAGCTGATTTAAGATTTTCTATTTTTCGTTTTTGGTATAATGATGCTAATTACTCGTGCATAAAATATTTGTTATCAAAATAAAATAGTAGCAGTATTTTATTTCGATAGTAGTAAGTATTTTGTAAGGTAGGCAATGACTATTTGCCTGTATGAACCGCACGCCACTGCTGTCAGTAGAGATTGGTCAACTCTTAACTGCCATGGCTTTTCTCTCTCTCTCTCTCTTGATCTTGATTCTTTTTTTAATGCATTGTAATGGTCTTTACCTGCATTGTTTTCACATATAGAAGCAACGTGAATAATGTAATCAGTATTTTGTAAAAACTTGATTTAAAAGAGTGTCCGTGGAGTTTCTTGCTCGTTCTTCTCCATAAATACCTACGCTACGTTTTGAAACGAGCAACTAGCTTCATTTTTCTGACTAACTAACTTACTCTTTGACGATTCAAAAGTGCCTGTAAATGGTTTAATTGCAATAAATGCTTTGACTTTACCACGCGAACCGCTGTTGTTGAGTTTATGTATTAATACTGTATTATCTTGTCTCCCAGGCGGCTCTCGGCGATGGCATGATAACAGCCGGTGCTCGGCTCAGTGTGCTAGACCTCAGTGATAACGCATTTGGACCCATCGGAGTAGAAGGCTTGGCTAAGCTGCTGCAGAGTGATGTCTGCAGTGAACTGGAGGTAAGAACTGCTTAGTGGTTTATTGTTTCTCAACACAAAGATTGAAAGTTCTCCAAACAAAAACGTCATCTATGTGTAATTTTTTGTTTTTTGTTGATTTTTTTCAAAAAACGCTGATTAAATTTCCATTTTTTGTATACCAAAGCCTTCTACAGAATGTAAAAAATACTTTTTTGAAAACCGCATCAAATTCGGTTCAGCCAAACGGGAGATAATCGCGGACAAACATACATACAAACATTTCTACTTTTTTTTTAAAGTCGGTTAAAAAGACTTTTGTTTTGAATAATAGTATAGACATTCCTCAACTGGTTTCGTTTGGGCTTCACGTCTGCAATTACAATAGTGTCAGAATGGTCTATCATTGATTTCATAATTGTTGATTTTGACAAGTTAATATAATGGCGTCATTATGACCTCCCAATGGTCAACCACTGACACGCCATTGAAAGAAATGATATAAAATGGTAATCTCGTACAAAATGACAACTGAATGACTGACTTAGGCGGTAATCTGCTAAAATGTTGACAGTTCCTTTGATCAGTGACCTAGCATTAGAAGTTTAGAACGTCATTATGTAGTCATTGCTTTTAATTCGACCGACCAATGATCGACCATTATGAATTTAGCAGATTACGAACTTTTAGCAATATGACAATGGGATCGTGTTGGAATGACGAAATCATAAAAATAGCAGACTTGGCCCCCTGGACGCACTACACAGCCCCAACAGTATCCTGAACGCTGTTTTTCTTCCAGGAGCTGCGTCTGAACAACAACGGTCTCGGCATCACCGGGGGTCGTCTGCTGGCTAAAGCCCTGTCTGCCCGTCCTCGTAAGCTGAAGATCTTCATCGCAGGCCGGAACAGGCTGGAGAACGATGGAGCCACTGCTCTCGCCAAGGTTTTCCAGGTACGTTTACCGGTTCTGCTGGATCATCATCATGTCAACCTTTAGACGCCCAGTACTGGGCATTCGTGTCAAATGATTTATTAAGAGCGCCCATCCCCATCGAACGAACTTCATCGCGAGCGTGATTGATTTTTTTTTTGTTTCAACCAACGCAAAGCTCGATAACAAACGAGTGAGTGAGAACGCGATAACATCACAGGAAAATTGGCGCGCGGAAATTTCACAGAACTTGTTCCAGGACACACGTGTTTTTGTAAAAGCCTTACAAGTTTTTGGTAAAAATATTTGTAATTTAGAATCTCCATTACATGAGCAAGGTTTCTATGAAGCTGTTTTTTTACTTTTCTAATGTATGGGTGCATTATGAACGGCCAAAGTTCAATAAAATTGTGCAAAACAGCTGATTTTCGGACGTGTTTACTGAATTTGTTTCTCAAAAAAGTTTACTTTTAACTTCATACAAACCTAGATTTAAACCACAAGATACCTGTGTGTTAAAAATATTTGGAAAATAATTTGTTATAACGGCGTAATCGCGTACGAGCGTTTGTATGGGAAATATGACGGGTTGGGCGCTCTTAATTTGCAAACATGGGTAATTAGTACAGTCACAAGCATAAATATGTATAGAATGAACGGGAATGTCGCTGTGTCACACACAACTACCTGCGTAATCTCTCGTGACGCCCAGCGTCTCGTCCGTGCCTCGTAAATCGCGATGGCGCCCCGTCTGCGCCCCGTCCGCGTCCCGTCCTCGTCTTACGCCTTTCCCGTGTATCCAGCGCTTAGATCTTTGCCAGTTGTTATGAAGAAGACCTTTGTCCAACAGTGGACGTCTTCCGGCTGATGACGATGATGATGTATATATCCCATTTTTGTTACAGAACATGGGTACCCTAGAAGAGCTAGCGATGCCACAGAACGGTATCTACCACATCGGTATATCTGCGTTATCAGAGGCCTTCAAACATAACACTCAGTTAGCGCGACTCAACTTGAACGATAACACTGTTGGCGCTAAAGGAGCTCAGGCTATTGCTGATGCGTTGCCCAAGTAAATTATAGCTTTTGTAAATTTTGCCCACACTTGATTGAACTATGCCCACACTCGGTTAAACAATGCCTGTACTTTGTTAAACAGTGTCTATACTTTGTTAAACAGTGTCCAAACTTGGTTGAATTATGCCCACGCTTGGTGGCATTACACTATGCCCAAGCTTGGTTACACTATGCCCACACATGGTTAAATTATGCACACTTTTTTTCATTCAAGACCACACTCATTTTTCACATTGTCCCATACACCTTTATCATAGTTGCCCACGTTTGGTTCTTTGCTGTAGTGATACTGGTACTTGTGATGTAAGATAGGAATATATACCACATTTGTATATCAATATTATCAAAGGTGTTCAAAGACATAACGCTAAATTGACGCGACACATCTTGAATAAAAAAGCTTTTTCAAAAAAAATAAAACCACCTTCAAAAACTAAGAAGTGATAAATAACTTTAGCACAGAACACACATGACTTTAGTTTCAGAAGTCGGTGGCAATATAAAACATCTAACAGAACAAAGACATCGACTTCCGCGGTTTTCTTTTTTTGAAAAAGCTTTTTATTTTTCGCTTTTTAGTAATACCTTAACATCCAAATCCATTAAGAAACGGCGACACACTTAAAAGAGATTGTAAGTCCTACAAATATTGAAGAAACTAAAACTTCTAAGTATTTTTTTTGGGATTTCGTTGATTTTCTCAAAAAAGGCTAGATCAATTAAAAAATGGTCCAATATAAATTTTACCAAAATTGATCTAGCCCTCAATTTTGGTAAAATGTATATTGGATCATTTTGGAATAAACCCCTTTTGATCAAAAAAAGAATTTTGCAAATCCGTCTATACATGACAGAGTTATGCCCGAACATACATAAAAAAAATATATATGTCGGATCGTCACTGAGCGATCGAGGAGGAGTGCCGAGCGGTATAGTACATCGTCAGGACTATAGGCGTTCCCATTATCCCATTATCGATAAACAAGACCTGTAAAAAACAATTACACACTATTAGTAAAGAAAACAATACAAATGGTAATCAGTAACAAGAATAAAGTAAGTTAAAGGTACAGCAACAATACAGTTAATCGAACAGACCATTAAGGTCCCACAGTTCGTACAGTGGCCAAGCCACCCAATGATAAACGAACAAACCCTTAAGGTCTATAGTTCGTACAGTAGCATAAGCCACCCAACTACAAAGTGTATCGCTCGCTAGCAGCAAGCCTATACAGCTATGTGAATATACAGCAGCGCTGTACCAGGTAAACCGACAGTATTGTCGGGAGCAGGAACTCTTTACTGAGTCGAATCCGAGGATCGACTGCCATCCTTACGGAGTGCACGCTCTTTTATAAGGCGATGCCCCCCACCTTACAACCTCTCCATACAAGTCTATCCAATGCCGCACGGAAGTGCGTCACGCGTTTACTTGATACAAAACACTACAATGTACTAAATCTAATAAGTTTTAATTATAAAGCAATCAATAACACACTAATAATTGTCATGAATAAACAATAGTGATTTCATAAAGTAATTCGTTTTACATTCAAAGTAACATGTCAACAATTGTTTTGAATAAATCCATTGATAACAATTATCGAAATAAAGTAACCACAAATCAGTGTGCATACAGTGAGTACTCAATAAATCATGTTTCGAATTAATAGACAATAATTGATACTAAAATCACTTAAATTGATAATAAGAGAAACAAATCATAACAAATTTAGTTAACTACCCACAATATTAATTGAGATTAAAAACCATCTCCGACATATATATAAACATTCGAATTGATAACCTCCTCCTTTTTGAAGTCGGTTAAAAACGCTATAAGGACTCAGGCTATTGATACTGTGTTGCCCAAGTATGTGGACCTACTATATCCACACTTTATTCGTTGATGATTGCACATCGTCCAGTAAACTTTCATTAATTATCGTTGCCCACGGACCACGCTTTGTTCTGACAGGTGTTTTTAAAATACATTTATAAATTAAGGGCACTTCTGTGGGTATATCTCAATGGTTTGTTACAGGTTAAAAAACTTAAAGAGTATAAACTTTGGCGACTGCCTTCTGAAGAGCAAAGGCGCAAGCGCTCTCGCGAAGGCTTTTAAGGAGAATTCATTACTTTTAGAGGTAAGGATATGTAATGTGTTTAGACCGCCGTTAACTCTCGTCCTGTCACAGTCACTTTGACATAACGTCATAGAGACAGCATCAGACTTAAGAGCGCCCATCCCCATCGACCGAACTTCAACGCGAGCGTGATTGAATTTTTTTTTGTTTCAACCAACGCAAAGCTCGAAAAGAAACGAGTGAGTGAGAACGCGATAACATCACAGGAAAATTGGCGCGCGGAAATTTCACAAAACTTGTTCCAGGACATACGTGTTTTTGAAAAAGCCTTATTAGTTTATGGTAGAAATGTTTGTAATTTAGAATCTCCATTACATGTGCAAGGTTTCTATGAAGCTGTTTTTGGAACGAAGTTACTTATCGCGCGTTGTGAAAGGGGGCTAGACGGAAAACATTCTTACGAAAAGTTGTCACGACACTTTTTGCTATACCTACTTCACAAACGCAGACAATTCGAACAGAAAAATTGAATCGTTGGAACTGTCAAAATGAGTTCATTATTAGTTGAATGGCGGCTTTTCTATGAAAATATTGGAGCGAATTAAAACCTTATTTTTACACATTAACCGTGAAATTCGGTTGCACATAGCTCCTATTGTCCGGTCGGGCACCAGCCTATACGTTTCTCAGAATAATTTTATCATACCTAGTTTGGTAAAATTTCAATTTTTAACCGTTTACGTTTACAAAATAAAGGCCGAATTCGCTTTTCGTAGAATATGTTTATGTATTTAAAGGCGGCGAGGCGAACTCTTTGAACTAGGTACCTACGGCGATATGTTTAGTACCTAAGTTTATTCGCTCAAATAGTGGCGGTACCTACCTCAATGACATCGGAATTATCATTGCGTGATAATTCCGATGATAACGACCCACGAGATAAGTCCACCTTTCACTGTGAGACTGTGTGGATTGTGAAAACGAGTGTAAATTTTAAGTCGATAATTAAGCCGTAGAATACGTAGGTTAGGTAGTTAGGTAGTTACTGTACCTACTTCTATGTTTTGTTTAGTAGGTACCTATTGAAAGTTTGGGTTTGGTAATCATGAGCTTTCTATCGGTCGCGGTCGTCAGTAGGTAACCACTGCACCTTATCGCTCTAGGTCACAGAGTACTTTTCTCTAGGTTTTACTAGCGACAATAATATTTTTTTTGATTTGATTAAAATGTTTTGGTTTAAATTAAGCCAGTGGGAGCTTAGGTGGGTACCTAGGTAGGTAGTGGTACTTACTTTTATCATTGGCGAATTATTTGTAGTTGTAAGTAGGTAAGTGAGTAGGTACTCTTTTGCTAGAAAAAGAAAGGCAGGCTATAGGTAACCTATTTAAATAAATTAGAGCTATTCACAAACGCAGTTTTAATCAACTTTGGCTTAATTAAAAAACTTACCTATTAGGTATAAAATGTACACTTCCCTGTATCGAAGCAACTGCTCAATATGGAGTCCATTTCGCTCGATACATAAACGGGCACGTTTAATTAAATTGTCTTTTAATTACATTATATTTGTTAATAATAAAAAAAATATTATTATAACTTAAAAAAAAATATATATTACAATTCCTTCACTAATTAATCGAAAGGAACTTCGTTCCATCCGGGTGTCCCTTGACACCTCTCAAGTTTTTTTACTTTTTCATTGTATGAGTGCATTATGAACGGCCAAAGTTCAGATAAAATTGTGCAAAAAAGCTGATTTTTAGACGTGTTTACTGAATTTGTTTCTCAAAAAAAGTTTATTTTTGGCTTCACACAAACCTATATTTAAACCACAAGATACCTGTGTGTTAAAAATATTTGGAAAATAATTTGCTATAACGATGTAATTGCGTACGAGCGTTTGTATGAGAAATATGACGGGTTGGGCGCTCTTAACGACATCTTAACATAGAGTAGCGTTTCAGTATTTTACTTAATAGTCCATAGTCGTCTTATTAGTCCCTTTGACTGATGTCCTCTGTTTAAAATTCCACAACAGTGGGCTGTCAAACTTACAGGCTATCTTTAGGATGCTGATTGATTGTTGATTGATAATTTTTTCCAGTCCCTCGACCTAAGTCACAATGAGATAGGTCGTGATGCGTGCATGGAGGTTGTAGACGCTATCACAGCGCTACCAGACAGCTATGACAGGCTCAGCAGAGTTGTGCTTGCTGGTAAGTGTAATTTTTTTTAAAAGCCTCCTCGCACTAAGACTTTCTTCTGTCCTAATGCGGATCAAAGTTATCATAATACAAATTCTATACTGAGTTATACCATCTATATCAGCGCATTTGTTAACCAGCTAACTGACGTCATTTCCGCAGAGCAATATGGCGTCCACTACGAGTCGTTTTCGTCAAAATACGCGCGAAATTTGTTTTTTTTTTTTTTTATGACACTTATCGATTAAATAAAAATAATGTGGTTTTTTTTTGGTGGCATATTAGCACTACAGAATTGAATTGAGACACTTTTCAAAAATGGGTGTAACACCCCATTTGCATAAATGATGTATTTTGCAGGTAACAGTCTTGGAGGTGCCAATAACAAGAAGTCAATGAGAGACAAGCTTGGTGCTTCCGCAGAGCTCAGTGATGGGGAAGGAAGCGAGGATGAATGTAAGTATTAATTCCTTTGAGATACCGACACCCCTTCGTGCTTCGGAAAGCACGTAAAGCCGTTGGTCCCGGCTGTCATTTATAGATCTTTGACAGTCGTTATGGGTAGTCAGAAGACAGAAAGTCTGACGACCAGTCTTACCAAGTGGTATCGTGTTACCCAGTAACCGGGTTGTGTGTCAAACAGGCAGTCGCTCCATGTAAAACACTGGTATTCAGCTGCATCCGGTTAGACTGGAAGCCGACCCCAATATAGTTGGCCTTTTCCCAACTCTCGTAAATGAAATCCTTCCCAAAAGGTCGTAAATGTGTTAACATTGACAAGCTTTTCTAACTTGGAGACTTATTTTAATTATAATTCTGTAAATACATATTAATTGTTACTCCCGCGAATATTTTTTTATTACCACCTGAAACTGAGCTGCAAAAAACGTAAAATAATTGAATTCCGCAGAAACGGAATTAGAATTGAAATGTCAGTGTGTTTATTGGTATGTAATATTTTTAACCAACTTCAAAAAGGAGGAGGTTCTCAATTCGGTTGTTTTTTTTTTATGTATGTACATCGATTACTCCGAGATTTATGATCCGATTTACGTGATTCTTCTTTAGTTTGATGCGGAATTGTTGCCAATTGGTCCCATAAAAAATTAACATTATTTAGCCCAGTAGTTTTCATTTTATGAACATATTTTTATTTTTTATATATTTATTTTTATGTTTGACCATGCATAACTTTTTTCACTGTGCTCCGATTTTGATGATTCTTTTTTTAATTGATAGTGTATACCTCAAATTTGGTACCATATAAATTTGAAAATATTCCACCCCTAAGGGTTGAAAATTAAGGGATGACAGATTTTTTTAGTGTCGCCGTTTCGTAAATAATTTTTATGATGAGAAGTAGTCACTAAAAAGCGAAAAAGAAAATTTTTAGCAAAAAAGACAACCGCCTTCAAAAAGTATAAAATAACTTTCAATTCGCAAGTCGGTGGCAATGCAAAACAACAAGCAAGCAAAAGCCGCCGACTTGCGAATTGAATAACTTTCAATTCGCAAGTCGGCGGCTTTTGCTTGCTTGTTGTTTTGCATTGCCACCGACTTGCGAATTGAAAGTTATTTTATACTTTTTGAAGGCGGTTGTCTTTATAGTTATTTTTTTTTTTATATTCTTACTACCACAGACAATGACAGTTGTTGTATGAATAATACATTTACATTATTCTAACAGTCATCATCAAATCATCCTTTGTACGCCCACTGCTGGGCATAGGTCTCCCCCAAGGGGGGTTTCAGCCGTAATCGCTATGCTTGTCCGATGCATGTTGGCGATCGCAGTAAGTGTTATGCTACTCAGAAGGACGCTGCTGCCCATCCTCTGGTCAGTATCCCTCTGTCGCCTTCTACGATAGCCACGGGTAGAAATGGGATAGTTTCTAACAGTAAGTAACAAAAAACATAACAAAATATCATTTTTCCAGATGTAACAGACTCAGAAGAAGACAACTCAAATTCAGAAGAAGAAGAAGAAGACAACGACGGACAGAACTCAGAAGATAGTGCCACAGAAGACGCGCAGCATTTCGACACAGTCACGGAGTTCCCTCAGGATATCACACTGGATACCTCTGGTATGTGTCAGAACTAAATCTATCTAAATGTATTTGTGGCGACATCTTTATACACCGTCGCATTTTTGTCGTCTTACAAAAGCGGTCCACTCGAATGTAGCCGATATAAAACCTTGTAGTGGAGACAGGGTAACGATTTGTTGCATAGGGTATTTTACTCTATACGAGAAAAAATCTATAAATATGTTATTGTGACAGTTTAGGCATAAAGCAGCCGGAAAATATAAATTTTAGTTCATAAAATAACAAAATTAATTTTTAAATTCAATTCTAAGTTTTCAGTTTTTTTTAATCTGTTATAAAACACCACGAAATAGTAGCGGCCATGTTATTACGCCGTACGGCTGTGTAAACAAAAAATTGACAACTGTCAGTCAACCGATTGGCGTATTTAGGCTTTGTACTTTTTTCGTAACCAACGTAATTTTTTAATTATTACACCCTTTACAAAATATACTTTTAATTATTTTTAAATTATATACAATTTTTATATTTCTTATGAGCGCATTTGATACAAAACGAACTGACGTCATTTTCGCTGAGCAATATGGCGTCCAGTAAGAGGCGTTTTCGTCAAACTACGCGCGAAATTTGAAAATTCAAAATTTGCATTTTTTGATTATGCAGCACTTATCGATTGAATAAAAATGTTGTGTTTTTTTTGGTGGCATATTAGCACTACAGAATTTTATTGAGACACTTTTCAAAAATGGGTGTAATACCGTATTAGACGCTGGTTGCAGAGTTATTATCGTTTAATGGTTACACGACACAAGTTAATTTACACATAAATCATAAAACAATAAAACCAAATATGCAGTGACACAGTATAGAAAAACGTGGCCGTTATCATAGGCGATTTGAGCCGGACTGAGGCGGGGCGCGGTCTGTGTTCTCTCGCCACGACAGCGCGAGCGCCTTTATGTACCTACCTACATAGACAAAATTTTTTCGAGTTACTAATGTCTTCCTATAACCTTAAAAAATGTATAACGTTAATTAAAAAATGATTCTGTAGGTCCTAAACTAAACCCGTAAAAGTATGAATGGAAGAATTGGGATTAAGGGGCTATTAAACGAATTTTACAGATTTTAAACTGACAATCACGTCAAAATGTGCAGTGTAAATGATTTGAAAAAAATATATGTTAAACTAGAACATTCTCTTAATCACTTAGTAAGTGAATATTTTTAATTATATTCATATTATATAGTTTAATTAATACGTGAAGTTGTGTCTGACGCGGACAAAACATTGACAATCACACAAAATCTACCAGGTATAACTAAACGAAACTTACACCATCTTACAGACAATTTTATTATCTATCTTTTTTTAATTTTGAAAGAATACTACTTTTATTTAATTTTTTCGACTAAACTTTGAGAGTTTTGGACGCAAAACTGATGCAGAACGGACGCAGTCTGCGTCCAAAACTTTCAAAATTTAGTCGAAAAAATTAAATAAAAGTAGTATTCTTTCAAAATTAAAAAAAGGCGTATACTAAAAGATAGATAATAAAATTGTCTGTAAGATAGTGTAAGTTTCGGATAATTATACCTGGTAGATTTTGTGTGATTGTCAATGTTTTGTCCGCGTCAGACACAACTTCACGAGTTAATTAAACTATTTAATATGAACATAATCAAAAATATTCTCTTTCTATATGATTAAGAGAATGTTCTAGTTTAACATATATTTTTTTCAAATCATTTACACTGCACATTTTGACGTGATTGTCAGTTTAAAATCTGTAAAAGTCGTTTAATAGCCCCTTAAGGGGCTTTTAAATATTTACAAACATAGAACATTAAGTTTGAAATATTTAAAACTTTTTATTCATAAATAAATTGAACTTGTAAATGGACAAAAATAGTAATAATATAAACTTCAAAGTTAAAGTCAAAGCATTTATTTCAATTAAACCATTTACAAGCACTTTTGAATTGTCAAGGAGTCGGTCAGTTAGTCAGAAAGTTGAAGCTAGTTGCTCATTCGAAAACGTAGGTAGGTCTCTATGGAGAAGAACGAGCAAGAAACTCCACGGACACTCTTTTAAAATCAAGTTTTTACAAAATACTGCTTACATTATTCTTGATGCTTCTAAATGTGAAAACAATGAAGGTAATCTAGAAATACAAAATATAAAAAATAATCAAGATAAAACCATGGCAGTTAAGAGTTGACCAATCTCTACTGACAGCACCCGTTCACGAACATGACGCGTGAATCAGCAGCATTTTGAAGGGAGCCGAATGATCTAACACACGCGCCACCATCAGCGAGACATTTGAGTGAGCATGAAAGAGGACAAATCGACTTTTAAGTTTTTTTAAATAGTTTTAGTTTTCATTATTTTAAATCCTATATTCTCTTTACAGGAGTAGAAGAAGTGGAGTCAGACGTGGGTAGGTTCCTCGCGCAGCCGACACTTGAGAACCTGAACAGGCTTGGAGCGAACGCGCCAGACGTGATAGACGCACACTTACAGGTAATTTCCTACACATGTACAACACACATTAGGATTACACCTTGATAAGCGACTCAGCTGGCAAAAACATATTTTCACAAAAAGAAAACAATTGGGATTACAACTACGTAAGCTGTATTGGTTAATGGGTCGTCGGTCACAACTGTCGCTAAGTAGCAAGCTTCTCCTCTACAAAACGATCCTTAAGCCGATCTGGACTTATGGAATACAGCTCTGGGGGACAGCCTCCCATTCCAACATCGAAATCATGCAAAGATTCCAAAACAAAATTTTGAGAATGATAACCGGTGCCCCCTGGTTCGTCACAAATGAACAACTACGTCACGACCTGCACATGACCACAGTCAAACAGGAAATACTCTTCTTCACAAACAAGTACAAGGAAAGAATTAAAGACCATCCGAACAGCCTGGCCAATGTCTTGATGGAAGACAACACTACAATCCGAAGACTAAAACGGAAGATGCCCCAAGACACACTTAAATCGCAACAGTGAAGTAAAGTAGGATGCGACACAGGTCGCATACCGAGCATGCCAATTAAAAACCCAACCAACCCACTGATAAATGTCCCTCTGGTGACAGATCGCAGTGTAAGGAGAGAAAAAAAAAAAAAAACGTACAACACTAGCGACCCGTCCCGTTCCCTAAATAATGGAAATCCAATCCAGCCTGCCCACAGATATAGATAGACCTTAGATAACGCAAGTATCACGATCTGTATGAAAACCAAGCGTGCCATTTTTTGACTACCTATTATGACGTCACATTGTTTTGGTTTTCTTAAATTTGGTATGGTATTACTGAGGGTAAAAAATAATTGTTTTATTTTTTAAATTAATTACGCATAATATTAATCACAAAATGATTAACCGATGGAAGGAAACGTTTACTTTATTTTTTTACTTACGATTTTTGTACGTAAGCTAGGCACGAAACTAGACACGCGAAGTAGTTGCTCTTGCGTTATCTAGGTCTATCTGTATCTGTGAGCCTGTCCCTTTGCTGTCCTCCCCCAGCGATGCCCTAAGCCGAGGCTCGTACCCCACAGGGGGTTCCCTTAGCGTGTAGTCGCTTAGTTTATAAGTTATTTTGTCCTGGCTGGAGGCCCCAAAAATAATATTTTTTAAGGCACCACAGGAAAGTCCGGTTAAGCAGCCGACAACCGCAAAAGGCCATTCCGAAATAAAAAGACCCGTCCCGTCTTTGCACGGGTGCAATTTAGAGCAAACCACAGATATAGATAGACCTAGATAACGCAAGAGCAACTACTTCGCGTGCCTAGTTTCGTGCCTAGCTTACGTACAAAAATCGTAAGTAAAAAAATAAAGTAAACGTTTCCTTCCATCGGTAAGTCATTTTGTGATTAATATTATTCGTAATTAATTTAAAAATCAATTATTTTAAATCTAATACCCTCAGTAATACCTGGTAATAACAAATTTAAGAAAATCAAAACAATGTGGCCTCATAATAGGTAGTCAAAAAATGGCACGCTTGGTTTTCATACAGATCGTGATCTAGCGTTATCTAGGGTCTATCTATATCTGTGGAGCAAACTATATGTATAAACTTATTGAAACACTCGCATGTATTGATGAAAACCGCATTAAAAAAGTCGACTCTAATATAATAATATATTTATTTGCTCTAAAACATGGTATAAAAAGATCTGAGAAATAAATATGGCACACTTATTTTGCTTAAAATAAAGCATGCAAATATTAAGACACAATGTAAAACAATTAAATTTTCTGTCAAAGTCAAATAATTTATTTCAATTAGACCATTAAAAGACACTTTTGAACGTCATATTATAAAAAAAAAAAGTTGATTCTAGTTGCCCATTCCAAAAGGTAGTTTCGTATGGAGAAGAATGGGCAAGAAACTTCATACTTACTCTTGTAAAAATAAACGTGTACAATATTTTGCATTTACCGTTTACAGTTATATAACTATACGTGAATACGACGGACCTTGCATAAAAATTGTAAATTGTACCTACTAACATTTATTATTAAGTTTCTTTTATGTATTTACTAACAAATTAGGGACACATATATGTGGGCAACAAAACAAACAAACAAACAAACATTCAGCTTTATAATATTACTAGTAACCCGACCCAGCTTCGCATGGGCCTATAGCCTTCCTCGATAAATGGACTATCCAACACAAAAATAATTTTTCAATTCGAACCAGTAGATCCTGAGATTAGCGCGTTCAACCAAACAAACAAACAAACTCTTCAGCTTTATAATATTATAAGTATAGATTGTCTCGCGTTCAGACATTTGAGTTCACTGGGGATTTTATTATAGAAACGTACACTCATAGCCCCGCAATTTTGATTCTAAGTTTTTTTGGGTAGTTGGGAAAAGTTTAAAATGATGATTAATTGACGACACGGTTGGCGCAGTGGTTGAGCGATCGACTGCTGCGCAGCGTGTTGCGGGTTCGATTCCCGCCCAGGGTAAACATTTGTGTGATGAGCACTTGTGTTGGCCTTGTGTCTGGGTGTTGTTTATCTATTTAAGTATGTATTTAAAATGTATTTGTGTATGTATATCAGCTGTCTGACACTCATAGTACAGGGTCTCCCTAGTTTGGGGTCAGATGGCCGTGTGTAAAATGTCTCCACATAATATTATTATTAATATCATGCTTTCCCATCCCTCCAGAGCATAAAGGACCCAGCAGCGCTAATCCAGGCCTACGTGGACGCCACCTTCTGCGTGGCCGGCTTGTCCGAGCAGAGCCCTCAGGCTCACGCGCTAGCTGAGCAGATGTTCCCGCTGCTCATCAAGCGGGCGGGGCAGCAACACGCCGCGGCCTGGATCCTGGCTAATACTGTGCTGTCTGCACTTGGGCTTATCAAGGTGAGACTAGTTTGATAATCTTATGAAGATGGGTCATGCTGAACCTAGTTGTGTGTATACACGATGGCCCATGATGTGTGTGTACACGATGGCCCATGCTAAACCAAGGTAAGTGTGTAAACGATGGCCCATGCTGGACCAAGGTGTGTGTACACGATGGCCCATGCTGAACCTAGTTGTGTGTATACACGATGGCCCATGATGTGTGTGTACACGATGGCCCATGCTGGACCAAGATGTGTGTGTACACGATGGCCCATGCTGAACCTAGTTGTGTGTGTACACGATGGCCCATGCTGGACCAATCTGGTGTGTGCACGATGGCCCATGCTGGGCCAACTTGTCTGTGTACACGATGGTCCATACTGGACCATTTAGTATGTGTACACGTTGATCCATACTGGTCTAACTTGTATGTGTACACGTCGAACCATACTGGTCTAACTTCCAAATGCTGGAGAAACTATCATTTAAATGCTGATCCTTGTTTATCTAACCATAATGTTGAAAATGGCCCATGCTGGACCAAGATGTGTGTGTACACGATGGCCGATGCTGAACCTAGTTGTGTGTGTACACGATGGCCCATGCTGGACCAAGATGTGTGTGTACACTATGGCCCATGCTGGACCAAGATGTGTGTGTACACGATGGCCCATGCTGAACATAGTTGTGTGTGTACACGATGGCCCATGCTGGACCAACTACGATGGCCCATGCTGGACCAACTACGATGGCCCATGCTGGACCAACTACGATGAGTACACGATGGCTCATGCTGGGACCAAGCTGGTGTGTGCACGATGGCCCATGCTGGTCCAACTTGTTTGTGTACACGATGGTCCATACTGGACCATTTAGTATGTGTACACGTTGATCCATACTGGTCTAACTTGTATGTGTACACGTTGATCCATACTGGTCTAACTTGTATGTGTACACATTGAACCATACTGGTCTAACTTCTAAATGCTGGAGAAACTATCATTTAAATGCTGATCCTTGTTTATCTAACCATAATGTTGATAATTCTTTTTTTTTTACAGTCCGAAGACAAAACCCGCAAAATTCGCTGGGCATTAGGCCCCTGCTACACTTCCCTCTCGCAAGTCATAGACGCTCACTACTTCCCCAACGCACTGAGAGACACAATACGTTTCTTCGCCAGCAGCAAGAAGAACTCGCTACCCCTTGCCGCGAATTTGTGCCGGTAGTTAATGAGAAATTAACTGTAGTTAATGAGGTGTTAACTATGGTTAATAAGAAATTAACTGTAGTTAATGAGAAATTAACAAAAGTTAGAAATTAACTGAAGTTAATAAGAAATTAACTGAAGTTAATAAGAAATTAACTGAAGTTAATGAAAGATTAACTTGGTTTGTGTTAGCTAGGTTAATTAAGAACTTTGTTGATGAGGAATTAACTTGGTTAATTAAAGATTATCTTGGTTAATGAGAAATTAACTTCAATAGTTATTAAAGTCTTAGGTTGTTAGGTCCACAAAAGGTTTTAGCAGTAACAGTGATTTAGTTTGGTAATTTTACCATTTACCAAGCTATGATATGATAACGTAGTTAGTTAACTGGGTAGATGATAACCAATAATTCCAAAACAGGACTCTACAAAACACTTGATTTTATCCCTGTAAACCAGATTAATATTCAATTAACTGTAAAATTAAATTTTTTATTGGGTTGTTGACACCATTAATCAATAATTCCAAAATACAACTTATCTTATAATACACTTTATTTTAGCCCCGAAAACCCGATTAATTTTCAATTAACTGTAAAATTCGATTTTAAGTTGCTTTAAAATCAATTAGTAGTTGGTCAATTGAGTTGGTAAATAAGTGACGTCACAGGCCGCTATTGTCATACAAAATCTATGGCGGAATCTCGTTTTGACAGCTCATAAAAAGTATGTCAATAGATTGGTGGTGTCAAGTACCCAATTGCTATAGAATCAATAAATGGTTACTCAATTGAGTTGGAAAATGATGACGTAATATGTACAATATGCCATACAAAATTGGTTGGAGATACGCGTTTTGACAGCTTGTAAAAAGTACGTCAATCGATTGGTGAGGTCATCTACCCACTTATAACAATTAAGACTTTTAGCGCGAGTATGAATGCCCTATTTAACCCCCCCCCTTCCCTTAGCAATAATGTTACAAACTTAGTTTGATGAGCAAAAAGCGTAGTTAACGGCCATTGTGAACTCACAATATCACTGACCATACCCCTGGCTTTGTTCTGTTTGTTGTTTTGTATTGCCACCGACTTCCAAAACTAAAGCATTATGTGTTCTGTGCTAAATTTATTTATCACTTTTTAGTTTTTTAAGGCGGTTGTCTTTTTTTTTAAGTTTTTATTTTCCGCTTTTTAGTATCGCCTTATCATCCAAATCCATCAAGAAACGGCGACACAGTTAAAACAGAGATTGAAAGTCCTCTAAAGATTAAAGAAGACACTAAAACGTCATCTAACTTTTTACCCGACTACGGCAAAGCCAAAGGAGGGTTATGATTTTGACAGGCTATGTATGTATGTATGTATGTTCATCTGTTCGCTCATAGCTCCTAAACCACTTATCGGAACTGAACAAATGAGGTATCGTTAGAAGCGTCTTGATTGTCCGCTGGTTATAGGCTATATGACGTGTCACCGAATCCAATGTGGCGCCCTCTGGCGGACAAAAAAACCAAAATTAAAAAAAAAAAATTAAGACAAGCATACCGTGTTTGGTATCATTGGAAAGGGGTTCACTAGTACTATTCAAATATATAATATTTAGTTGTGACTTGTCACAAATTATTTAAAAAAAGGAAAGATTACCAAATAAATTAAGATACGCATACCGTGTTTAGTATCATTAGAAAGGGGTTCACTAGTACCTTTTAAATATATAATACTTAGTTGTGACTCCAAAATGGTTCAAATAAAAAAAATAAGTTTAAAAACTAAAACCCGACTACAACAAAAAGTGATCTAAAAAGTACGAAACAAGAAAATATTTCACACAGAAATCAAGACATAGGTACAAAATGGTCAAGGTAAGCCGTGGTTGCATGCCATTATAATTCATGTTCATCGCACTCTTATGGGATAAGGCATGCAACCTTTGAAACTTTGTTGATTTTTTCAAAAAGCACTGAATCAATTTCGTTAAATATTTTGTGGGACCATTTCGGAATAAACCGAACAAAACAAAATTCGCAAATCCGTCTATATTATGACGGAGGAACATACATAAAAAAGAAAAAATATATAAACATCCGAATTGATAACCTCCTCCTTTTTGAAGTCGGTTAAAAACTATAGCAATCACCTCATCATCATCATTTCAGCCGAAAGACGTCCACTGCTGGACATAGGCCTCCCCCAGAGGGGGGTTTTGCCATAATCGCCACGCTTGGCAGGCGGGTTGGCGATCGCAGTATGGTTGTTACAAAGGCACAGAGAACGCTGCTGCCCATTCTCTGGTGAGTCCCTTAGTCGCCTCTTACGACACCCACGGGAAGATATGGGATGGTGCTATTCTTTACGTCCGACACCATACGAACCAATCACCTAACCTAACCCAAATGATTCACCAACAATAGAGAGGATCTGGCGCTCGGCGGCCGCTACCGCGACACCGATCGCTTCGCTCTCTCGCCTTCGCGCTTTAATGGTCACAGTTCTAACCTAACCCAAATGATTTTCTCAGTGATATAGTTTTAAACCCAGCAAGCATACAACTAGAGTTATGGCCAGTGGTACGATAGGTTTACACCTATTAAGAGCGCGCAACCCCATCAAGCGAACTTCGACGCGAGCGAGATTGAAAAATGTTTTGTTTCAACCAACGCAAAGCTCGAAAGCCAACGAGTGAGTGAGAACGCGATAACATCACAGGAAAATTGGCGCGCGGAAATTTCACAAAACTTGTTCCAGGACATACGTGTTAAAAAGCTTTACAAGTTATGTTTGTAATTTAGAATCTACATTACATGTGCAAGGTCTCTATGAAGCTGTTTTTTTACTTTTTCAATGCATGCGTGCATCATCACCGGCCAAAGTTCAGATAAAATTGTGCAAAAAAGCTGATTTTCGGACGTGTTTACTGAATTTGTTTCTCAAAAAAGTTTATTTTTGGCTTCATACAAACGTAGATTCAAACCACAAGATACCTATGTTTTAAAAATATTTGGAAAATAATTTGTTATAACGCCGTAATCGCGTACGAGCGTTTGTATGGGAAATATGACGGGTTGGGCGCTCATAACGGCGATTGGGTGTGTCTTTTTATGATCCGTACGAAATTGTACTCGATCGCACTTTCTAAGCATAATAATTTATTTAATTTACCACTAGATTTCTTTGAATACTAATTCATTTTAAAAGATTTTACGTCAGCAAAGTTTACACAGGTCTTACGAAGATACACAGACTAGTGTGTATATCTATCTCCTTCTTTCACTTTTAAATGCGAAGTTTATTTAGAGCACTATAATGAAATTTGAACGGCGCTTTACTAACGCGCGTTCGAAATGCGCCAGTGCAAACCAGTGATTTCTCACATAATATCCTAGTTGTCTTGTTAGGTAAGTTATTTGTTCGATTCGAATCTTCACTAATTGTACATAATTTATTTGATAATCATGTTGGGTTCATTCCATAAACTGAAATTAAACCTCGGTTTTTCGAACGTAATCGGTTAACGTCATTTTCGGTTCACATTCTAAGTCAAAATTTGCACAGAATTCTGACACTGGTGAAAATATACTTCTGTTGACACCAACGCAACGTGACTATGAGCTCAAGTGAGCTAATTAGCGAAGTTACTCGCGGAGCGCTTTTTATTTGTCACTAGCTGACCCGACAGATGTTGTCCTCATTGTCTTGTCAATTGGTTTTTCAATTTTCTTACCGTATAAACCTTCCCTGGACTTCCACAAATATTTCAAGACCAAAATGAGCCAAATCGGTCCAGCCGTTCTCGAGTTTTAGCGAGACTAAGGAACAACGATTTATTTTTATTAAATAGGATACATAGATTGCAACCAATCATAGCAGGTAACGCACGCTTTACAATTTGTCACGTTCGAAAAGCCGGGGTGAGTAGTTATAAATTCTGTCTGTCTGTATGAAAGTGCTGTGCACGGTAATGACGTTGTATTAGTTTAAATAACTAAAATAATAAAATGTTACACTTTGGTATGAATTTGTTTTATTTATTTTCTTCTTGAAAAACTTTTTATTCCCTTCAGAATACCTGAGCTAAATGGTATTGATCCGTGCGTCTTGTTCGTGAAAGGGCGCCGCGCTGTCATATTTTAGACCACACACATGACATATCTGTGTATGACAAACCAAAATGTCACGACTACCTACATGATAACATGACTGACTTTATACCTACTTTGTAGGTACATACATCAGACGCCTAGACGCCAGCACATCAAGCCATACCTAACTGTCAAATTTTCCCAATTAAATATAAATGTTTTGTAATAAAGTTGAAAATCTATTGTAGTAGTTTGATGTGCTGGGCTCTGTACATGCTACGCACATATTTCTATGGGTACATACGTAATTCGTGGCTTGGCGCCGAAGAATATTTTTGTTTTTTTTTTTATGGGGCGGTCAAAAGGTTAAACTTATTTTGAATTGTAATAATTAAATTAATATCGTCAGGTCGTGCAAGTTAGTAAAGAGATAGAGCAAATTTTGCTCTATCTCTTTACTAACTTGCACGACCTGACGACGACTTGTTACATTGTCCTCACCTATCCTCACATTGACCTTGACGACACGGTTGGCGCAGTGGCTGAGCGATCGACTGCTGCGCAGCGTGTTGCGGGTTCGATTCCCGCCCAGGGTAAACATTTGTGTGATGAGCACTCGTGTTTGCCTTGTGTCTGGGTGTTGTTTATCTATATATGTATGTATTTACAAAAAAAAATGTATTTGTGTATGTATATCAGCTGTCTGACACCCATAGTACAGGGTCTCCCTAGTTTGGGGTCAGATGGCCGTGTGTGAAAATGTCCCCACATATTATTATTATTATTATTCACATTTATTCATTTTTTATACATATTATATTACATTTTTAAATATTAGTAAAAAAAAAATAAAAACATTTAAAAATATAAAAAATAGTACACATTATAGATTAAGAACAACGGATTAACTCACTGTGTTGTCGGGTTCGTCCGACTAGTTTCGACGAACCCGACAACACAGTGAGTTAATCCGTTGTTCTTAATCTATAATGTGTAACAATACTCACGGTTCGTTTAATAAAAAATAGTAGCCCACCGATATCGGGAACAGAGTCCAAGCTACCGGTGGTCAGGGCACCTGAGAGAGGAATCTCCTAACAATACGCGCCGTGTCCAGGAGTACCGCTTTCTGTATCAAGCCCTTGATCCAGCTGCCCAACGAGAGCCTCCTTAGGTGTTGGTCGAGGCTCTTGGAAATGAGTCCATTGGCCGTAACGACTATCGGCACAATGACTGCTGTATTCACATCCCACATGTCGACAACCTCGCGAGCCAAGTCAAGATACTTAATTTGTTTATCTTTCTCGGTTTTCACGAGGTTCTCGTCATGCGGAACCGCTATATGAACAATCATTGCGCGACGCTCTAATCGATCTATCACCACTATGTCAGGCTTATTGGCAACAATAGTCCTGTCAGTGATGATAGATCGATCCCAATACAATGTGATGTTGCCATTTTCGAGAACTGGGTCGGGCACATACCTGTAGTACGGTACTTCCGATTCCACAAGCCTGTATTTTAGAGCAAGTTGCTGGTGGATAATCCTAGCTACAAGGTTGTGTCTATGCAAGTAGTCTCCGTTAGCCAGACGAGAGCACCCAGAGATAATGTGTCGGATTGATTCTCCCGGTCGGTGGCATGCCCGACATTAATGTCAACCGTGCCGTCCTTCACAATATACCTCCGGTAGTTGTTCGTCATCATAACTTCATATTATTATTATTGTAACCGTAGATTCAACATGAACGATATAATTTATACTTGTAATTTCTTATTGATTTTAAGAGTGTTCATGGAGTTTCTTGCTCGTTCTTCTCATAGAAAGTTTGGAACGAACAACAACTCGTTACTCGCGTAGAGAAAATTTATATAGATACCTATTGTAAATTGTCGTTTACCGCCAAAACTGTAATACACTCAGCCACAGGTATATCTGTGAACTGAAAATTCTCGCTTCTCCACTTTTATTTTTGTTATTCTCTTGAATTAAAATGCGGAATGTATTTTCGAAATGTAGCCTTTTGACTGTTAACCCGTGCGACACTTTCAACTTCAAATAAATCAAAGAAGTCACCAGGGGTAGACTATCAACACGCCGCACGCCAGATGAAAGGACGTCCACACTGCAGCCGGACTTAGAACATGCCGTAAACGCTGCTTGTAGCCTGTAGCGCGTGGCTTGAAATACAAGCAAGGATATTATGTTTGAACGTATACTTTTTCTTAATAAATATAGGTAACAGATGAACTTTTAATCAAATAATATTTAGAGCATCAGTTATCGATACAAATAAGGTCCCCGTTTTCGTATGAAACTCGTTGAAGCGCCCACTATTCGGATGGCATTTTGTCATAAAGCAGCTTCATCATCATGCCAACTTTTACACGCCCACAGCTAGGTCTCACTTACTTCGTGGTCTTCACCATGGCGACAGCTTATTCCGTAGTGAAGGCTCATCTATAGATACACTTCAGTGCCTATAACATACAAGTGATAGGCGTGATAGCTGTCAAACTGTCAACAAATTGACAATTTGAAAGTGACAGCGAAATATAACCTAGCAATCTTACTGTGTATTGTTGTGATGTAAATAAACTCGATTTTAAAGTTTTCATATGAAATATCTTAGTAAATAAGCGTTTTACAGATCAAAGCTATTATTAAGGTAAGTAATTAAGTCTATTTGTATCACTAAATTAGCTGTATTTGTTTGAAACATATATTAATTAGCTGTATTTGTTTGAAACACATATCTTGTTAATTAATTAATTTCGTAAAACAGAACTTCTCTTTTACTCTATTGCTGTGCTCAACAAGGCCCTTAATGATCCTAATAAAACACTACCTAAGCACTATACTATATGCTATAATGCTATAGCATATACTTAAGGAAAAGCAATAAAGATATTGAGTATTGTCTCACATTATGAAACTAAAGGCAGATAGATCGTGCGGAACACTGGGAGTGAAGCCAAAAAAGCAAATACAAATTCGAAAGCTATTACCTACAACGCGCTTTGTGCTGTACCTACTGACACGAGTCAGTATAGCTCGAAACGCCGCATCGTTATAAAAAAACAAATAAAAATACAAATACAAATTCAAAAGTGAATACAATCACGAGATTGTAGGTTTTGGCTTTTGAATTTGTATTCGCTTTTTTAGTTTCACTCTTAGTGTTCCGCTCTGTCTGCCTTTTTTTTAATAATCGGAGTGTATTGTAAGGGCCGGTGGGTTAAGGAAATTCTTGCAAAGATATTTACTAAATAATAGAGCTGAGCTTGTGACTAAGTAAAAGCCCGGATTAATCAGCTTGTAGATGGATGACTATCCATTTCATACGGAGACCCGTCCGTGCCTAGCACGTAAAACCGTTGCTCCTTCATGTTATTCATAGATCTTTGGTACTCGTTATGGCTAGTCAGAAGCCAGAAAGTCTGACAACCAGTTTTACCAAGGTGTATCGTGTTACCCAGTAACTGGGTTCTGGAGGTCCGATAGGTAGTCGCTCCATGTAAAACACTGGTATTCAGCTGCATCCTGTTATACTAGGAGTCGATGCTACCCGGCTTCCATATTTTTCCTTAGTCGCCTACTGCAACACCCTCAGGATAAAATGGGTGTGTGCTATTCTTGCCCGGACACCCCACAAGCCTATATCAGAGTATAAGTATTAGTAATACCGTACAGTAGCGACACGCTCCGCCTCCCTCTGAAACCGTTCCTCACCTCTCCCCGCGTCGAGTGACTAGCTCTGGAAACTGCGTTTTTTTTCGCGCGGCGCGTAGACACGCACACTCATGCACGTATCTGTATAGTTTATTGTTTTAGTATTAGTGTAGGCAATTATATCGTTTCGTTTCTATGGAGTGTCACGGGTGTGCCTATGGATTGATGGACTATGTATAAATGTATTATTTAAATAATTTCAGTTTATAAAATGACAGATACTCTAAATCTGAGTCTACAGTTTGGAGGTGGAGCAGAGCTGTTGTTTGACAAAATAAAGAAACGGGACATTGAGTTGCCAGCTTTAAAAAAGTTCAAACCAGATTGCCAACATGAAAAATGGACTATCAGAGAATTATTATTGTGGCTAAAAGAGAATTTATTGAGGGAGAGAGAAGAATTGTTTTTACAGGTAATCTTTTTTTTTAAGTAAATATTGCCCCACAAAGGGAATTTCACCTATATTGACGACATGGTTGGCGCAGTGATAGCAATAGGGAACATTACGCGAAACTCGGCGCAGCCGCAGAGGGCGCCACTAGCACATTCCGTAAATCATAACCTCGTATTCTTGTTATAATATGTTATTAATTGTAATAACTAGGTATTTTGTGAAAATATATCAAAGTTTTAATTAATCTTACTTACCTAATTGTACTTTAACCATATTATGGCGTCCTACGACCATTTGAAGGTGGATTCTAGGTTATGCTCAGAATAAAATAATATTTGGTGTCTTACATGATAAATGTGAACGTTATTCTGTAAATGCGACTATCTCACCTGAATACTTAACCTGAACATATTTTAGAGTGATTTTTAGCTGCTTCCCAAAGTTTTCGAACATTTTCTTCTTTTGGAAATGAATAATTCCCTTCATTTCTTCATCGAAATACACAGCACTGATACATTATTGTATAATATAACACACTTCCCAATTTTGTACTCAATTAAAGTCAGAATTTCACGCTTTGAACGACTCGTCGATAAACTGTTTACGGACTATGCTAGTGCTGTAGGTCGATTCTGTAAAATTCAAACAACAACTCGCATCTCACATCGCTATTCACTCTCACTTCGCATAAGGTTCAAACTTACCTTGATATATTTGACTCTTTGAATCGGGTTCGTCGAGTGCGAAGTGAACGTCGAAGTGACGGGGAAATGACTTTACAGAATGCCAAATGCCACTTCTTACGTCATCTCATACTTTATCTGTCAAAATCTTCCTGTCAATTTAGTTCAACTCGCTGATACGCTCGCAAGGGTGGCGCTAGTGTAAATTCGAATTATCAACCGAGTTTTTAGAATGCCAATCAAGAAACTCACAGCGGATTCAGATTCGAAGTTTAGATTGAGGTCTTACAGAACCACACCCCTGCACTCTGGTGCCAGAACATTGCAGTAATATCCCCCATTGACTACTGAAACATTTGTGTGATGAGTACTTGTGTTTGCCTTGTAGTTTATCTATATACGTATCTATTTATTTATTTGTGTCTGACACCTATAGTACAAGGTCTGCCTAGTTTGGGGTCAGAGGCTGTGTGTGAAATGTTCCCACATATTATTATTATTGTTATTTATTATTATTATTCTCTATTTCAGGGTGAATCAGTTCGACCAGGAATTTTAGTTCTCATCAATGATTCAGACTGGGAGTTATATGGAGAGTTAGATTATGAGCTACAAAATAGAGATACAATTATGTTTATATCCACATTACATGGTGGATGAATCAATTATATTATAAGAGAAAAAAAAAGGAAAAAATTAATAAATATTAAGGTTTAGTTATAAATATTTTGTTTTATTTTAATTCCTCGTCTGGTTAAGGGGGATGTGACAGGCAATCTGCAATTTGCGGTATCTGAACCTCTACTATATTGTACTCTTTGATCAGGGCCCTATTTAATAAAGCTGACAAGTCCGACATAATGTCAAAAAGTGACAATTCGACAATTTACGAACTTCAACGCGAGCGTAATTGAAAATTTTTTTGTTTCAACCTATGCAAAGCTCGAAAACAAACGAGTGAGTGAGAACGCGAAAATTGCATCACAGGAAAATTGGCGCGCGGAAATTTCTCAAAACTTGTTCCAGGACATACGTGTTTTTGAAAAAGCCTTACAAGTTTTTGTTAATAATGTTTGTAATTTAGAATCTCCATTACATGTGCAAGGTTTCTATGAAGCTGTTTTTTTTACTTTTTCAATGTATATATGAGTGCATTATGACCGGCCAAAGTTCAGATAAAATTGTGCAAAAAAGCTGATTTTCGGACGTGTTTACTGAATTTGTTTCTTAAAAAAGTATAATTTTGGCTTCATATAAACCTAGATTTAAACCACAAGATACCTGTGTGTTAAAAATATTTGGAAAATAATTTGTTATAACGATGTAACCGCGAACGAGCGTTTGTGTGGGAAATATGACGGGTTGGGCGCTCTTAATAAAACTTACAGGCGACAAAATTGTCATGGTGGAAAATTCACAAATGGTTGTAGAAACAGTAATAAAAAAAAAATATTCGAAATTCTTCAAGTTAGAAAAGCTCGTAAATGTGCCTATCTCATGAAAATATACCTAGAGAGTTATGCTGAAGACTTTAATTATTATAATTCTGCAAATGCATATTTATTACTGTCGCGATTTTTTTTTTACTACCTACTCCCGTCATAGTTCCACATAGCTCGTACGTGATTACGGCGCTATAACAAATTTTCCTTCAAATATTTTTAACACAAGTATATTGTGGTATGTGTGGTGTGATATCTAGGTTCTTATGTAACGGAAAAAATACTTTTTTGGGAAACAAACTCAAATGTACGTCTGAAAATAAGCTTTTTTGCACATTTTTTATCTGAACTTTGGACGTTGGTTATGCACTCATACATTGAAACAGTAAAAAAACCGCTTCATAAAGACCTTGCACATGTAATGGAGATTTTAAATTACAAACATTTTTACCAAAAACTTGTAAGGCTTTTTCAAAAACACTTATTTCCGATCAAGTTTTGTGAAATTTCCGCGTGTCAATTTTCGTACCTATATGTTATCGCGTTCTTTCTCACTCGTTTGTTTTCAAACCTTGCTTAGGTTGATTCAAATAACAATTCAATCATCCTCGCAGTGACGTTAGACCGATCGGGACCTCTTAAGGCGCTCACCTCTCATGGGTTGCAACCGGGCTCAAGCAAGTAGGTAGGTAGGTACCATGAATGTGATCTTGTCTATGTCGAAGGTCGAAGGCTTCAAAACCCAGCAAAAAATCATTACAAGGTATATTAATAGTTATTTATTTTTATTTTATTTTGTAATCGTCTTAAAATTGCATCACACTTCATGTATCCAATGAATAAGTATGTACTAATCATTCATCAGAAAGAGTATCAAAGAGAAAGAGGTCAATAATATCGTCGAAGTATTTCATAAATATAAGTTTTTCCATATTAGCACACTGGCGAGTTCAAAGACTGCGGTAGTAAGATATCTAAATAAAGAGTAAGGTGAGGTGAGAATACGCAAATCACAAAAAGCACCACCCCATTTCTACCCGTGGGTGTCGTAGAAGGCGATAGCGGGATATTGACCAGAGAATGGGCAGCAGCGTCCTTCTGAGTACCATAACACCTACTGCCATCGCCAACATGAATCGGCCAAGTATGGTGATTAGGGCTGAACCCCCCCTCGGGGGAGATCTATGCCCAGCACGGGGCGTCTAAAGGTTGACATGATGATGACACCGATTGCGTTCCAATGGCGCGATGAATTTGGTCCTAAGTCGGCCTTATGCCATCATAGGATTATAAAACGCAGTCTAATTATTATTTAACAAAGATCTTCGTGTGCGGTGATGTGTTGCCAAGATAAGCAAGCATGCATGAACCCATAATTGGCTTAGCGATCTCGTTTGTATTATAATCATGACAAAAAACTGGTGCACAGGGCCGGATTTGGAAACATATTAATGAAAGGTTTAAAAGTAAACATGTTTTAATAGGTAACAATAATAGTTTTTATTTTTTACTTCCGCCTTCCTTGCAATATTTACCGAAAGTACGGCCGTTGCTTGCAACTATAGATTCAGAAATATGCGAAAAGGGACTATGGTAAACATTTTGTTTCAAAATAAATATGAACCTGTCATTTGTATTCAGTATTGTAACCCTTTGTTTCGCAACTTGCCAATTGAGTTGGAATGACAAATTGGGACACAACGAAATACCATTCTTCACATTGAGACCTCCGTCTCATTCTGTGGGTCTCGGTCGGGAAAAGTGTTATTGTCCGTAAGTAGTTTTCCATTGCCGAAGCTATGAAGTTTGTGGTGTGACAAACTCGCCCCGGAAAGCAGTAAAGCCATTGGCGCCTGATCTCTCCGGTCGTGTCGGATTGTTGTCCCATCGCACTATAAGAGTGTGGGAAAAAGGAATGCATCTGTGTTTGCGTTCACACCATACGCTTCAACATATCTGATGACCAGGAGTCAAGGACAAGGCAACTGGTTCCTTGTCAGCACCGGCTTACGTAGTAGCTACGGGTCTCCATTGCGTACCCAATTTCGGACACTATAATAATTCGTGCGTTCTTGGATAGTTTCACCGAAATTGGTTCAGGATAATGATACTAGTAGGAAGTTATAGTATTAAATCATTATTATTTATTATTTTGTAATCCGTCTCTGTACGATGTCACTCAATTAAAAACAAAGGGGCTGCCCTTCACGCCCTTGTTTATAGGGGTGCTTGTACAGTCGCTAACACGAGTGAACACAAACTCGAATAATTGAAATCAAACAACATATCTACAGGCACTTTTGAATTGTCAAGAGTCAGTCAGTCAGATAGTTAAAGCTAGTTGCTCGTTCCAAACAAAAGAACACCGGTCTTAGGTCGTCGGGCCTGAGCCTGATCGTGTCAGATTAGTGTTCCATCGGGCTATAAGAGTCAGGGACGAGGGAGTGCACCTGTGTTCGCCTACATACTTGTGTAATGTAGGTAATATCTCCTGCTTGCTAGCCTAGGTTAGTTTACATTAATATTGGCAGCTGTGACCAAACCTGAAACATGAAAGAAAAATTAAGCTTTTTATACATTTTGGCCGGGTGTGTGTTCGATCTGATACTTTGATTATATGCTCCTTTTTTGGGGGGCTTTCTTTTTATTATTATCTTTACATAGTATAAAACAAAGTAGCCTCCGCTGTCTGCCGGTAGGCTTAAGATTACTAGCTTCAACTTTCTGACTAACTGACCCACTCCTTGATAATTCAAAAGTGTCTGTAAATGGTTTAATTGAAATAAATGCTTTGACTTTGACTTTAAACTTCGCAACGGTTGGCATAGGTGAATATACTCTTGGGTCCTGGGGCGGCACACTCGGGGACGTCTGTTGCCCCCCACATACATCAGGACCCGAGGTGGGGGCGCGTAGTGTTCAACGCGCGCCCCTCTGAGACGGCCGGGGGGGAGTCTAACACCTCACTCTCCCCCCCGACCTGAGATGTGGCCCGCCGTAGCGGGCCGGCACCAGTCGGGGGTTGCGGAAGTATCTCCAGTTCCCGTGACCCCCGACGTAGGTGTGAGATGGAACACCGGGGTGGTTTTTAGTCAGTAAGAGTCTGTGACAGACCCCTCCGCCCGCCCCAGGGCGGAGGACATCCATGAGGATTTTCCACCCCGAAAAAAAAAGAGGTGAACTCTACGGTTGGAGACGCATGCGGTTTTCATCAATAGATAGAGTAGAGTGTTTCAAAAGGAAGGTTTATACGTATAGTTTGATCTACATTGCACCCGTGCGAAGCAGGGTCGGATCGCTTACTTATAAGTTTTATTTTATTATTAAAATATAAATATTAATGAATAAATATTGATCCTGCAAAGTGTCATTCAAAATCATTCTTTACGAACCACTTATATCCTCGCCTGTACTTTTAAATGTACAGTCGGCGCCACAAATTGCACCCTACCAGAGATTGAGTTTTAATCTCAGTAATATTATTACGTTCGCTAATGTCAGAGGGCGCAACCGTGAACCGTCATAGAGATATATTTATGAAAATACCCGTAGCTTCTAAATGTAGGAAGAAACTACCTGTCAAAACGTGGCTGCTAAATCATGTTGATTTTCAGATACCGATTATAATAATATTAATCAATTTATTTCAGTAACTTTTGTTCAGTAACCGATTGAAACAAGGTTCACTTCAAGAAGCTTTTGATAAAACTGGAGACACCACGTCAATGAGTTGTGAAACCAGTTTAGGGGATGTTGAAGCAGTGCCTCTACCAGGCATTGCTGTCTTCAGTACAGCCCATTCCCTGAAAAGCATACTTCAAGGTTCTTGGTTCATTCGAATGAAATGCGCCTAAGAGAGTAGTACTCGGCGGCCATTTTGTGTTTCAATGGGGCAGTTAAGGGTGCGTCCATAGATATATGTCAATGTCAACGGAACATTGAAAAACATGACGTTTTACGTCTAAAATGATAGATTGTGTGTGTTTTAAAAGAAGGGTAAGATTTCGTAGCTAAATTGTTTTTTTTGTTACAAGCAAATCTTTTTGGTAATTAATTGTTGTTTTAATCTTTATGATAGACACCGTTGTAATTTATACAAGTTATTTATTACTAATTAGTCTGTTTTTGGTGAAGGAAAACATCGTGAGGGAACTTGAACTTTTTAATACCTAAAAAGTTTGTCAAGTTTGTTTAATAATAATAATAATAATAATAATTCATTTATTTCAGAAAACTGGTTCCATAAACAATAAATAATAATAATAATTCATTACAACATTCATTCATTTAAACGCGCCTACCTATCTCTGTAACTCTACTGACTACTAGTACGATTATGAAAGTTATTTCGCTAATAAAGGATAGGGTATTTTACTCTATACGAGAAAAAATCTATAAATATGTTATTGAGACAGTTTAGGCATAAAGCAGTCGGAAAATGTAAGTTTTAGTTTATAAAATAACAAAACCAATTTTTAAATTCATATCAAAGTTTTCAGTATTTTTAATCTGTTATAAAACACCGTGAAATAGTAGCAGCCATGTTATTACGCCGTACGGCTGTGTAAACAAAAAATTGACAACTGACAGTCAACTGATTGGCGTAATAAAGGCTTTGTACTTTTATTATTTTCGTAACCAACGTAATTTTTTCATTATTACACCTATTACAAAATAAACTTTTAAATATTTTTTAAATGAAATACAATTATCATATTTAATATGAGCTCATTTGATACAAAACGAACTGACGTCATTTACGCTGAGCAATATGGCGTCCAGTAAGAGGCGTTTTCGTCAAACTACGCGCGAAATTTGAAAATTTAAAATTTGGATGCATTTTTATGGCACTTAACGATTGAATACAAATTTTGTGTTTTTTTTGGTGGCATATTAGCACAACAGAATTTCATTGAACACTTTTCAAAAATGAGTGTAATACCCTATTATATTATCTGTGAGTGCTGTACTGAAGGAAAGTTAATGAATTCAAAATTTAAAATCCCGCCCAACTATGTAAAAGTAACAGCCTTTTACAAACTGTGTATAAAAGTATTATAAACCTACGGTAAGGTAACAAAAAAAAGTTTGGTCTGTCTGTCGGTTTGTTCCAAATAATCTCTGAAACGGCTGGACTGATTTTGACGGGTCATTTGCTGGCTCATAGCGGATGTTATCAGAGGTGTGATTCTGTAAGACCTCATTCTAAACTTCGAATCTGAATCCGCTGTGAGTTTCATGATTGGCATTCTAAAAACTCGGTTGATAATTCGAATTTACACTAGCTCCACCCTTGCGAGCGTGTCAGCGAGTAGAACTAAATTGATCCACACCACACATAAGAGATTACAGTACATAATTATTATACATGAACTTGTCATAATACTACATACACATATTACACTTTTTTAGTTTTATTTGTTGTCAATTTGAGTCGTCGGTGTCCCTTCGTTTGTCACAAACTCACAACCACAGAGTAATATAATAAACCTCTCACAACGCCAGCGACATAGACAAACAATGTGGAAACACATTGGCCGATAGTTGCAACATTAAAAAAAAATAAAAAAAATAAATAAGGAAAAATGCTATATTATGTATTCACTTTTATTTATTTATTGTTTTAATAACTTTATATAATTAATAGTTATGTCGGGTTTACATATTACATATTTTTTTACATAATGTTAGCTTGCATATTTTTGTAGATATTTATTATTACAACTTTTTTATTAATTTTTTTTAATTATTTTTTACCTTAAGTCATGACTGTGGCCGCCCGTGGCATCTCTGCAAGGCCCTGTCAGAATACCAGCGCTGCGACATTTCATGTCGTAGCATTGTGCTGAGACAGGAGCCTTTTTGGTCTCGTACAGGTTTCATAAGGCTTTTCTTTTTATGTTTTATTGTTTTATATAACCCTTTTTTATGTTGTGTTTACCTGTACGAGGTTACAAATAAACCATTTTTCTTTTCTTTTTATTTCTTTAAATTGACAGGGAGATTTTGACAGATAAAGTGTGAGATGACGTAAGAAGTGGCAATCTGTAAGGTAATTTCCCCGTCACTTCGACGCTCACTTCGCACTCGAATCCGATTCAGAGTGTCAAATATATCAAGGTCATTTTGAACCATAAGCGAAGTGAGAGTGAATAGCGATGTGAGATGCGAGTTGTTGTTCGAATTTTACAAAATCGACCTACAGGAGTATCATAGGCTCGCTAGCTTTCATTGTAGAAAAATAATTGAGTTTCCGTGCAAAAAAAATAAAACTGAAATCCACGAATCCGCGGGTATCAGCTTGTATTATTATCTCAGATTATGAAACAAAAGACAGATAGATCGTGCGGAACATTGAGAGTGAAGCCAAAAAAGCAAATACAAATTCAGAAACGAATACCTACAACGCGCTTCGTGCTGTACTGACACGAGTCAATATACTGACACGAGACGACACGGTTGGCGCAGTGGCTGAGCGATCGACTGCTGCGCAGCGTGTTGATGTGTATGTATTTAAAATATATTTGTGTATGTATATCAGCTGTCTGACACCCATAGTACAGGGTCTCCCTAGTTTGGGGTCAGATGGCCGTGTGTGAAATGTCCCCACTTAATATTATATTATTATTAATATCACGAAACGCCGCATCGTCAATAAAACCAATAAAAAACAAATACTAATTCAAAAGCGAATACAATCACGAGCTTGTAGATACCTAGTTATTCGCTTTTGAATTTGTATTTACTTTTTTGACTTCACTCGCAGTGTTCCGCGCGGTTTATCTGCCTTTTATTTCATAATCTGAGCCTCCTTAAGTATGTAAAAAAACCATTTTTTATTATTTTTGTCTGTCTGTCAGTTTGTTCCAAATAATCTCTGAAACGGCTGGACTGATTTTGACGGGTCTTTCACTGGCAGATAGCTGATATCATCAAGAGTATCATAGGCTGGCTGCAGCTTGTATTATTATAAAGATATTAGATATACAAAACATTGTGCTTACAGTTGCATGCAACTGAATCGTTTTTCAAGGGGTCAGACGATATGTAATTAAGAAGGTATTACTAGTTATCTGGTTTAGCATTTGCTAAGTCATGCCACGTAGTAGGGTCTATAAACTTTATTGTAGTGAATATTTATTGAGACATGGCGAACCTTTCCTTGTTCTGCACAATACTTGAGAACCTTCAGATTACGATTTTACGATGATATTGATCGTAAAAAAACTCGACTTAAAAAAAAAGGAGGTTCTCAGTTCGACCCGTATGTTTGTATGTATGTATGTATGTTTGTCCGCGATTATCTCCCGTTTGGGTAAACCGATTTTGATCCGGTTTTCAGAAAAGTGTTTGTTACATTCTGGAGAAAGTTTTAGAATACAACACCAGAAATTCATTCAGCGCTTTTTGAAAAAAACAACAAAAACCGAGAAGGCGTTTTCGTTTCTTCCATCTTTGAAGGACTTTCAATTCTTGTTTTAACTATGTTGCCGTTCTTCAATGGATTTGGGTAACAAGGAGGCACTAAAAAGTGGAAAATAAAAACTTTTTTGAAAAAAGAAATACGCCTTTAATAAAATACTAAAAAGTGATAAATATCATAGCACATGACTTTAGTTTCGGAAGTTGGTGGCAATACAAAACAACAAACAGAACAAAGCCACCTACTTCCGAAACTAAAGTCATGTGTATTCTGTGCTAAAGTTATATTTATCATTTTTAAGTCTTTTATTGAAGGCGTATTTCTTTTTTCAAAAAAGTTTTTATTTTCCACTTTTTAGTGCCTCCTTGTTACCCAAATCCATTGAAGAACGGCAACACAGTTAAAACAAAGATTGAAAGTCCTCCAAAGATGGAAAGATGGAAGAAACGAAAACGCCTTCTTGTTTTTTGTTGTTTTTTACAAAAAGCGCTGAATGAATTTCTGGTGTTGTATACTAAAACCTTCTCCAGAATTTAAGAAACACTTTTCTGAAAACCGTATCAAAATCGGTTTAGCCAAACGGGAGATAATCGCGGACAAACATACATAAGTACATACATACATACAAACATACGGGTCGAACTGAGAACTTCCTTTTTTTTTAAGTCGATTAAAAAGAGTTGTAACTTTGACGTTCAATATCATCGTAAAATCGTAATCTGAAGGTTCTCAAGTATTGTGCAGAACAAGGAAAGGTTCGCCATGTCTCAATAAATATTCACTACAATAAAGTTTATAGACCTTAATACATAGCATGACTTAGCAAATGCTAAGGGTTAATATCGTAGCCAAGTAATTTGATAAGGGGTTAACTTTTCAAGTTGAAATATACATTGGCATAATGATATGAACTAAGTACGTTTCTGATAACAAACTCTACGACCCGGCCCGGCTTCGCATGGCCGGTAAATGGACTATCCAACACAAAAATATATTTTCTATCCTGAGATTAGCGCGTTCAACCAAACAAACAAACAAACTCTTCAGCTTTATAATATTAGTATAGATAGTATAGGTAACTTTTGCCCGCGACTTCGTCCGCGTGAATGTCGGTTATCGCGGATGCAGACGAAGTCGCGGATTAAAAAATAGTCTATGTCCTTTCCCGGGGTTCAAGCTATATTCATACCAAATTTCATCAAAATCGGTTCAGCCGTTTCATTGTTAATATTAAAGTCAAAGTCAAATGATTTATTTCAATTTTACCTTAAATAATAAAAAGCTTTTTTTACAAAAAAGACAAACGCCTTCAAAAACTAAAAAGTGAAAAATAACTTTAGCACAGTACACACATGACTTTAGATTTGGAAGTCGGTGGCTTTGTTCTGTTTGTTGTCTTAAATTGCCACCGACTTCCAAATCTAAAGTCATGTGTGTACTGTGCTAAAGTTTTTATCACTTTTTAAATTTGGAGGCGGTTGTCATTTTTGTAAAAAAGCTTTTTATTTATCATTTTTTAGTACCTTTTTATTATCCAAATCCATTAAGAACCGGCAACACAGTTAAAACAGAGGTACTCCAAAGATCGAAGAAAATATTAAAACGTCGTCTATGTAGATTTATTCTATGTAGGACCATCCATGAGGCATACCCTATCCATAAGAAAAATTTTAAAAATCTAACAAGATACAGTCGAATTGAGACCTCCTTCTTTTTTGAAGTCGGTTGAAAAGTAGCCTATGTCCTTTCCCGGGGTTCAAGCTATATTATACCAAATTTCATCAAAATCGGTTCAGCCGTTTCATTGTTAATATTAAAGTATGGATTAGTATGGACTATTTTTTGAAATGTCATATTTGAAAAAATAAACAGTTTTTAGGAGTGAAAAGGTAATTTCATTTTACATATTACATCATTAATATAAACTAAAAAGAGGAAAGGACCTAAATTTGAGCCTTGTGGAACTCCCATTTGTACTTTTAAACCATGTGAATTCACCCCGGTTATTTGAACTTGCTGCTGTCTATCTTTTAAATAAGATTTCACTAAACTAAGCGCAAGTTTACCTATTCAGTACCTAATGCTCAAGTTTCCGAAGTAATGTCTCGTGATTTACGCAATTAAATGCCTTGGAGAGGTCACAAAAGATTCCTATGGCATCATGTGCCTCTTCCCACGCGGTAAATATGTGTTTTAATAAAGTGACACCGGCGTCAGTCGTGCAACGTCCTTTGGTGAAACCATACTGTTGAACGTGTAAAATGTAATTTGTGTCAAAATGAGCAAGCATCTGATCAAGCATAATCTTTTCAAAAACCTTGCTGATAGCCGGCAACACGGACACGTTCAATTACTTATTCACCTGAGCTGTGACTGTCGATACCTTCAGTCTCCATAAACATTTTTCCAGAATGGCAAAGTACTTATCGCGATTCTCGATGTCTCTGGTAATGGGGACATGCCTATCGACCGAGACAATTTAAAGTCAAATGATTTATTTCAATCAGGTGATCATCAAAAGGCACCTTTAATTCTAGAAGACTTGTACTACTACTAGGTACTACTAGAAGAATATTGGATCTAGTTGCCCCTTCCACAAGGTAGTTTCGTATGGAGAAGAATGGGTAAGAAACTCCATACCAACTCCATATAGTCGCTCCCGCCACAGAAGGCGGAACGACTTTGTTTCATACTATGGTAAGAAGAAGAGTAAGTATAGAGTAAGAAGTATAAGAAGAAGTAAGAAGTATAAGAAGAGTGAGTATTGAGTATTGGAGTTTCTTACCCATTCTTCTCTATACGATACTACCTTTTGGAAGGGGCAACTAGATCCAATATTAAGGCTGCTCTCTCGAAAAAAGCTTTAAAAGAAGCATGCAGATGAAGCAACTTTTCGTCGGCATTTACAGAGAAATTACATCTGACAAAAATTGTTAGTAATCTACATGATATGATACGTAATTTGGCTTAGCCACAATTTTTCTATCGGTATCATAATAAGAAAAAAAAAATGTCAAATCACCTCCAAATCATTGAGATGAAACCATTTTATACTCCTCAATTTCTTATCAAAAGAGTATAAAAAAAATATCTACTGCTTTGCAAATACAAAGGAAAATGATTTGGTTTTGTTACTTTTTACAAAAATGTATTATATTTTTATTACAATAAATTAAAAATGCGTCCGATTAAAGACTGCGTCTACATCACCCCCGCACTCGTCCACAAATTCAGTGCGGGCCAAATGCTCAAGGTTATTGGCATGTATACAAGCCTTAAATGGAGTTAGATCTTTTCGCTTAGATCTTTTAAACTACGCCACGGATTTGAATGCGGTTTTCATGAATAGATAGAGATGATTCATAAAAAACTGGACAAGTGCGAGTCGGACTCGCCCACCGAGGGTTCCGTACATATTAGTAGGTACAGTCAGCAAAGGAGATAAGTATCCATGTCGTCGGGAATAGTTGAAGATTTCTTAGAAACCAATGAGGGCTTTCAAATGAAATTTTATTAAATCATTGAACTGTTTATTCTCTATTAATTGTATTTTATTTTATTCATAAACACCTATCGGTTTCTAAGTAAACTTCAACTGTTTCCGGCGACATGGATACTTATCTCCTTTGGTGACCGTACATATCCATACTTCTATACTAATCCATACCTTCTAACCATACCTACTAACCATACTTTAATCATCTTAATATTGGGTGTTGTTTATCTATATATGTATGTATTTACAAAAAAAAAATGTATTTGTGTATGTATATAAGCTGTCTGACACCCATAGTGCAGGGTCTCCCTAGTTTGGGGTCAGATGGCCGTGTGTGAAAATGTCCCCACATATTATTATTATATTATTATTATAAATGCGTTTTTTTGCGACATAAACGGCCGTTTCTTTTTTTACGTTAACATAGAGGGTTGATTTTTTTACAGCATCAAGGGACCGTAGACTTGAGTATATGCTTTTAATTTTAACTCGATACCTCTACTCGTTCCCGAGATAAAGGGTCTTGACAGACAGACAGACAGACAACAAAGTGATCCTGTAAGGGTTCCGTTTTTTCCTTTTGAGGTACGGAACCCTAAAAATGATGATTAATATCAATAACAGCTGTTTAGTAAATGCATATGAAGGTATATACGGTATTATATAAAAAATACATCATCATATGCGTCGCCTTTTCCCAACTATATTGGGGTCGGCTTCCAGTCTAACCGGATGCAGCTGAATACCAGTGTTTTACATGGAGCGATTGCCTCTCGGACCTCCACAACCCAGTTACCGGGTAACACGATACCCCTTGGTAAGACTGGTTGTCAGACTTTCTAGCTTCTGACTACCCATAACGACTGTCTAAGATCTACGTATCACAGAAGACCGTGACTGTGTAAGCCGTGTGGTGCCGCCGCGAATAGCACCACCCCATTTCTACCCGTGGGTGTCGTAGAAAGCGACAGAGGGATATTGACCAGAGGATGGGCAGCAGCGTCCTTCTAAGTACCATAACACCTACTGCGATCGTCAACATGCATCGGCCAAGCATGGCAGCAACCTCCCCTTGGGGGAGACCTATGCCCAGCAGTGGGCTTTCAAAGATTGACATGATTAATGTCTGTTTATCCGTTGGTGTTCGAGAACCTCAGTAATTTATTTGTTTTTTCATACAAATTCAAAACTAGCTAAGATTTCATACAAATATCACGCAATGAACATACACAGTTAAATCAAACATAAAAAAAATCTCAACTTCAGTAATAAACACATAATTAAAAATGGCTTAGTAATAAATAACTGAGTAATTATAATATTTTAAAAACAACAATTATTTTCGTAATACATTTTGTTGGAAGAACTCGCGCCGATTTGTTGTCTCTTTCACTCGCTGTTCATCCCTTTCTAGCGTGGATGTATGGACATTTCAAGGGTGAAATGGATGTGGTATATTTTGAATAGGGTTCAGTATATTGTGTCTGTATATTTATGTATAAGTTTCTTTTATTTGATGTTTTTTATTATAAAATGTTATTTTAACAGATAAACACATTTAATGGTATTATACGTCATTATTTTATTGTGATAAAAGATAATAATTATGTTATCAATAGAAATAATTCCATTAACAACTTAGTCATTCAATAATAATAATACAATGAAAAATAACAATTGATTGACAATATTAATTAATATACTTATCTAAAATTGTTATATTCTCTAATGTAGGTTCATCATTTGTATAAAAAAATACTAATATTTTGGTTTCTGTTATTAGAAATGGAAAGGAGAAAGTTTTTTTTAACAAATAAATA
Organism: Charanyca ferruginea; assembly: GCA_947361185.1. Classification (NCBI taxonomy): domain Eukaryota; kingdom Metazoa; phylum Arthropoda; class Insecta; order Lepidoptera; family Noctuidae; genus Charanyca; species Charanyca ferruginea. The sequence goes on along the minus strand of OX376081.1, from coordinate 1,328,929 downwards.
TATCATATTCATATTTTTGTTAGGTTCATCCTCTATGTAATTAAAATACTGATATTTACGTTACTATTTCATATTTTTTTTGTTTACTTATTTATTTAGGGATTACCAATCAGAAATTACATTAAAATTATAAACTTTATTTAAGCAATTATGCCTACAGTTTCAATCAGGTTTAGTTCCCAGAGCGACCTAACCCGCCGTCAAAACTTCTCCCATTTCTCGAAGTACCTACCTAAGTAGTTGAAAAAGGTTAGCATAATCGACAGAGTCTTCACGTTTATCAAATACAAAATATCATTCTACACTACAACCCAACACATAAAAAAGACATATCCAGTTAGCAAATAAAATTTCATACGTCTTTGGTAGGAAATATCGAACCCCCGACAGTGTTCGCTAGAAAACGCGAGGGAGCGAACGCGCTTTTCCCAACAGGAAAAACCTGAAAAAACCTTTTCAAAAACCTTTATTAGACATTAAAATTGTGTAAAAATATTGACGTGATTACATTTCAGTGTTACTAAGTGTATTTTAGTGTAATTAAGTGTGTATTTCGGTTGGAATAAATGAAAATTCAGACTCAAGATGGCTGTAGTGTTTCTGTGTTGAAGAAATAGAATTTCCAGTACGTTTTTTGGGGTGTTGCCTTCTAAAATACTAAGTAAGTTCTGTGGACTTGGTTTTCTGTGTCAAAAAGGGTTATTTTGTATCTGAAATATAAACTATAACTATGCTATGTTGACCTGACAATGAAGATCAGAATTTTCTTTGCCAAGCGCATGTCTATCCACCTAAATACATAAAAACGTAACATTGAGGAAATCTCCGGAAATATTTAACTTAGAAACTTGAAATGTTGTATACAGGTCCATAAATAAATAAAGAAAAGTATTATACGAAAATTCTACCTCCAAATACACTGAAAGGGTTGATAATTTCATGTCGTTATACTCGCGGAGAATAACTACTTAATTCATAGACAAAAATTAATTAGGGCAGAAGAATAATGTGGTAGATTTCTTTTGTTTCTTTAGATTTGTAAGTTTTATACTAAGAATGGATGCTTGCAAGACTTTACTAAGCATAGATGTGTAGTAACTACTTCCATATTTCGCTATTGTAATGAGAGCGGAGTCTTTTCCTATCAACCGGGCTAAATCCAGACTGCGTTGTTACAGAGAAAATTATTACGGTAAAACTGAATACGACTACGTTATAAAAACTAGCTAGTTAACCCGGCAGACGTTGTTTTGCTATATATATAACAAAAATAGCCTAAAAATAAACTATTCTCAGACATAAAATTTCATAAAAATCGGTCAAGCCGTTTCGCAGTTCGATAACAAATACTATTACACGACATTTGATATATTAGACATAATGTGCCTAACACACGCAGTCTCAGAATCTCATTCTGACTCTGATAAAGTTTTTAATAGAAGTGTTTTACCTGAAATAAAACGCATATTAAAATACTTACCTCACTGGAAGCTTTCAGGCTCGACGGTTTAAATCTGGTTTAAAGATAAATCTTCTTTTGTAATAAGACTGACAGTGCCTAAAGACGAAGGTTTATAACCAGTGTGTGTTGCCAGTGTTGACTTATGGTACAGAAACCTGGTCCTTAACTGCTGGCCTTCTACAGAAGTTCAGAGAGAGCTATGCTCGGAGTTTCTTTGCGCGATGGAATCCGAAAAACTAAGGTCAACGACATAGCTCTCAGAATATGCAAGTTGAAGTGGTAATGGGCAGGCCACATCGCTCGAAGAACCGAAAACCGATGGAGATGAAAGGTTATCGAGTGGCGACCACGAACCGGAAGATGCAGCGTTGGTAGGCCTCCCACCAGATGGACCGACGACATCACAAGGTCGCGGGGAACCGGTGGATGCAAGAGTTGTGGCGTTCTATGGGGAGGGCTATGTTCTAAAGTGGACGTCTTCCGGCTGATGAAGATGACATAGTGGAGTTTACAACTGTATGTTTGTGAGGTTAAATCTCTGTTAGCACTGCTCCGATTTGAATAATTCTTCCATTGACAAAAAGTTACAGTATTGCTAAGTGTCATAGGATAATGTTATATCTTATAAAATTTAATTGTAAGTGTTATATGGTATACTCTCTGAGGGCTAATTCACGTAATTTTATGACGCGCCGATGAAATTGTAGTGCAAGTTGCAGTTAAGTTAAAGTTTGAGTGATAAACGGTATTCTTGTAATCATTGAACTGAGCGTAAGCTGCGCGTAAACTGCACGTCAACTGTACGACAACCAAACTCTACCAAACTTACTTATGATGTAGCCACATGACAGAAAAAATGTTACTATATAATTGAATAGAATCGATTACATTTCAATAAAGACGTTATTATAATATTAAAATAATACCCTAGTACAGATTTAAGTGCTTTTTAACTGTCATTTTGAGACGTCAAACGAATAGTAGAATACCGATCATGTTGCGTTCCGAAGCACGCACCAAAGACGCGCAACAGTAGAGTGCCGTCATTGCGCTCGCGTGACGCGAACTTGACGCGAGCGTGTGTGACAGCGGTAGAGAATACGAAAAGCGTTGTTTTGATCAAAACTTAACTGCAACTGCATTGCAACAGCACTTATTTAGTTACGTGAATTAGCCCACTGATTATAAAACAAAAGGCAAATAGACCGCGCGGAACCCTGACAGTGAAGCGGATATCTACAATCTTGTGATTGTATTCGTTTTAGAATTTGTATTTGTTTTTTTTTTAACGATGCGGCGTTTCGTGCTATACTGACTCGTGTCAGTACAACACGAACCGCGTTGTAGGTATTCGCTTTTGAATTTGTATTTGCTTTTTTGGCTTCACTCTCATGTTCCGCGCGGTCTATCTGTCTTTTTTCATAATCTGAGAGTATACTAACCTTTGCCCGCGACTTCGTTCGCGTGAATGTCGGTTATCGCGGATGCAGACGAAATCGCGGATTATAAAGTAGCCCTATAAGTTAATACTTTTGTAAGACGATTTTGGATTTACAAGTCATTAAATCAGTAGTAAGTATTTTTTTGTCAAGTTGAACTCATCTTGTGATCAAATTCTGAGCTACTAGTAGTTAGAATTTAGATGTACTTTAACAGATGAACACATTTAAGCAAAGCAATAATTCTCAAAGAAACACTACTCAGAAAAATAACTAAAACCGCCTATAAATAAAAGAAAATTTAAAATCAAACAAAAAGAAACAATTTTTTATTGAAATTGACAAAACATCGCGAAACATAGGTACAGTCAGCAAAAGTGATAGGTATGCAGGGTCGTCAGGTATAGTTAAAGTTTACTTATGAACCGATGGATGTTTTTGAATAAATTTATATAAAATTAATAGAGAATAAACAATTCAATGATTTAATTAAATTTCATTCGAAAACATCCATCGGTTTCTAAGTAAACTTCAACCATTTTCGATGACCAGCATTCCTATCTCTATTGCTGACTGTACCTACATGGGGGTTCAATCGATGGGTAAAATAACAGTTTTTAACTTCATGCGTATGAAAATATAACTGCTTATACGGTACTTGTTAAAAAAATCGTTTTTAGAATTTTGAAGTAAGTAAGTAAAACTTCTTTACGCACGCTTGACTTGGGGATTAAGCTGGCGAATGCGTGACAAAAGCGTTAGTAAAAGTGTGATCGGGCGAGGCGAACGGAAGATTAGAGGGAGATATAAGTTAGTGAAGATAGAAAGAGAGAGAGTTACGTTTCGTATATATTACTGTAGGGGCAAGAGAGAGAGGTGCGAGCACTCCTTTTCTTTCTCTCTTTCTCTCATAGCTGGTTGCAAACGGATACATACATACATATAGATGGAGCTAAAGAAGTTTTACTTCAGTCGTGTGGTTTAAAGCACACTCGTATTTTTTTCTATGTCGGTTTGTTCCGGCTAATCTCTGAAACCGCTGACACCAGAGCTAGACTGACCCGACACTACGCTGAAGATATCCCAGACATCAGCCTGTATGAGATTAGAATAGCCCTCCGACAGCTTAACAACAACAAGGGGCCGGACGATGATGGATCCACGACGGCACTTCTGCGAGCGGGTGTAAAACCAGTACTTTTAGTCCTCCAGAAGTTGTTTGACTCCGTCATGCTCGAAGGTTCTACGCCAGAAGCAAGGTACAGAAGTGTGGTGGTGCTCTTCTTCAAAAAGGTGACAATACCCTATTGAAGAATTACAGACCCATCTCACTCTTGAGCCGTGTGTACAAGTTGTTCTCAAGGGTCATTCGATTTAATCGAAGTGGTTCAGTCTTTTCAGCGATGCCGTATCGACTATAGGTATATCGAAATGCTTTAGTGTTTATATAGAAACGCCACTATGTCGATCCGATTACAGGACGAGAGTACGAAACCAATCCAATTGTAAAGGGGCGTGAGACAGGGAGACGGTATTTCTCCGAAACTGTTCACGAACGCATTAGAGGATGCTTTTAAGTTCTTGGACTGGGACGGATTTGGCATCGACATCAATGGCGAATACATCACTCACCTTCGTTTTTTCAGTCGTCATGGCTATGTCGATGGAGAATAATAACACTATGCTCAGGGACTTCAGTAACGTTTCTCAACAGGTCGGCCTTAAAATGATTATAGACAAGACGAAAATTATGGCGAATATCCATGTTCCACCCGTACCGGTAGTTGTTAGGAACGATACCCTCGAAGTTGTCAAGCAATATGTTTAAATGGGACAAATTGTCCAGCTGGGTAGGTCCAACTTCGACAAAGAGGTCGCCTGAAGAATCCAACTCGAACGGGCAGCGTTCGGGAAGTTACGAGATAACTTTTCATACAAAATTCCACAGTGCCTAAAGAAGAAGGTTTATAACCTGCTGGCCTCCTACAGAAGCTTAAAGTCACGCAGCGAGCAATTGAGAGAGCTATGCTCGGAGTTTCTTTGCGCGAAAAAATCAGGAACGAGGAAATCCGACGAAGAACTAAGGTCACCGACATAGCTCTTCAGAATTTTCAAGTTGTAGTGGCAATGGGCAGACCACATCGCTCGAAGAACCGATAACCGATAGGGAAGATAGGTTCTCGAGTGGGACCACGAACCGGAAGACGCAGCGTTGGTAGGCCTCCCACCAGATAGACCGACGACATCGTTAAGGTCGCGGGTAACCGGATGCAAGCGGCAGGTTTCCGCTCGTTGTGGCGTTCTATGGGGGAGGCCTTTGTTCAACAGTGGACGTCTTCTGGCTGATGATGATGAACCAATCATCGAATTATAATTGTTTGGGTGACTAAACCACGGAATTTAAATGGAACCCTCGGTGGGTGAGTCCAACTTGCACTTGTCCGGTTTTTTTTTTGTGTTTAACCACGCATAACGTTTTTCTGTGTAGTGCGATGATTCCTTTCGATTGTGCATGTCTCAAAGTTGGTCCTATATAAAGGACAATGCCAGAAACTCTATAGAACTTTGCCCCGCTCAATTAAAGTCATGTGCAAAATGTAGCATCTTATGCTGATAACTAAACATTAGTCTTAGTGACTGTAGAACTTGCGGTTTCCGTTTAAATCTAAAAACAATAATGACATTGATTATTGGTTAAATTGTATTTTAGGTCAAATGAGTTTGTATTTGGTGAGTAGGTATTTCGTAATCCGCAAGTTCTAAAGAAAAACAATTCACTATAGAAAGGTTCTATATTCATTACAATTATTTTCATTAATTTACTTTTCTGTACATGGGTGGGGCAGGATCTGACATTGTCATTTCATGAAAATATTCCATCCCTAAGGGTAGAAAATTAAGGGATGACTGAAATTTTTTGGTGTCACCGTTTCGTAATTAATTTGTATGATAAGAAGTAGGCACTAAAAAGCCTTCAAACAATAAAAAAATAAAAATAACTTTAAATTAGCAAGTCGGTGGCAAGTAGCAATACAAAACAACAAACAAAAAAGAATTAAATATATTTTTTAATTTTTAAAGGCTGTTGATGTCATTCTTGAAAAAAGTTTTTAATCTGCAACTTCATCTACCTCATTGACAACCGCCATTTTCGCAGACGAGGGCGCGGGAAAAGGTAGTGTTGTATTATATCCCTTTAAGAATACCTAATCCATTATTCAGAGTCCTCATTAAGCCGTCTGAAAGGTATTAAAGGTGCTAAATGAATATATAATCGTTTTTTAATGACAACATATTTAAGATTCTCTTCTTAAGAAGCGACGAATATTTCTGACAATAATAAATTATTCCTTATTTTGTCAATTGACAATCGGCCGGCTTAGCGCGGAGTTAATGTAACGTTAATTACATCATCTACCTAGCCTTTTTCCAAGTGTGTTGGGTTCAGATTTCAGTATAACTGGATGCAGCTGAATAATAGTGTTTTACATTGAGCGACTTCCTACAACCCAGTTAGGTACTGCTGGGTAACATGATACGCCTTAGTAAGAGTTGTCAAACTTTCTGGCTTCTGACTACCCATCATCATTATCATCATCATTTCAGCCGAAAGACGTAAACTGCTGGACATAGGCCTCCCCCAAGTGGCGCCACATTGACCGGTCCCGTGCGACTCGCATCCAGCGGATCCCCGCAACCTTTACCAGGACATCGGTCCACCTAGTGGGAGGCCTTCCAACGCAACGTCTTCCGGTTCGCGGTCGCCACTCTAGAACTTTTCGGCCCCATCGGCCATCTGTTCTGCGAGCAATGTGCCCTGCCCACTGCCACTTAAGTTTGGCAATTCTTCGGGCTACGTCGGTAACCTTGGTTCTCTTGCGGATATCCTCATTTGACTACCCATAATGACTGTCAAAGATCTACGAATAACAGCCGGGACCAACGGTTTTATGTGCTTTTCGAGGCACGGTGGTGTTATACCACCAATTTTCAAATTTCAGGCTGGTACTAAGAAATTCCTGAAACCCAATAAAACTTTTCCCGACGTAGAAATCAAACCTCGCAGCTCGGCAGTCGTGCTTTGCGACTACAAGCAACGAAGCAGTAAGAAGATTTATGTGTGTGACGGAATATTCGAGCGGCTGAGACACCACGTGTCCCTGCTGATTCGTTATCTCTTGGTCCTTGGTGCGGGCGTGTACGTTGCAGGTATTCAGAAAATAATATTCGCAAAATAACTCAAGTAGTTTACTTAAAAGTATCGTAACAAAACTTTACAATAAAGAGTAGGGATTGCAATGATTAACACTGATTAAATCAAGTCACAGTAATTGTTTAAGTTTAAATTAGAGCCAATGGACTTGTGCATGTGCACCGCGCGACGACTGCATCAAAAAGTGATTTAGTGATCAGCTCCGACGCCATGACATTCATTAACCCCATTCGGTGTTACCTGCTCTAAATTAAAATTACCATTTAGTCGAATACAAAACGATTAATCGTTAAAAAAATAACAATACTTTCCCAATGATTAAAAAAATAACAAACGAAAACATAACCGCACCTACGACACTCTATACAAACAAAATGATTTAATTACCTACTCTACTACCAAAATAACAGACTGTACAAATACGTGCGTGTATCTGCGTGTCTATGCGCCGCTAGAAAGCAGGTTCGACGTGGGAAGAGGTGAGGAACAGTGTTTCGGAGGGAGGCGGGGCCTGTCACTACTGTACAGTAGTACCTACTAATATTTATACTGTGACATTCAAAAAACTCAAAAAAAAAAACAAAAAAGTTTTTTATTTCAGCAAGTTCTTACTTACAAACTAGTGATTGGAGCCTCCCTTTAAGCAAATAAAGCCTGTGTTAGGAGACCTCACTCTTCCATAACATAGAGTGCGAAAAACTTGTCTTATTAGTTTAAGATTAAAGTATTTATATAATTCTAGCTTCTGCCCGCGACTTCGTACGCGGATCCTGTTGCTTATGCCAGCGACAACGGGGTCGGCAAAATCGAAGATCTGATACGTCTGATGTCGAATTCTAAGAGCCCGGGGACGGGAAACCAACGGGATGCGCGATACGATTCGAGATGTTCAAAAAGTACAATTTTGAATCATACCGCCGATGGCGGAATATGTGGCGTAGTCAATCTTAGGAGTATACGTAAATGCACTCCGTTCCTTATCAACCCAAGGAAGGTCGCCATGTCCTACGGCTATATCTGAGACACATCCGATTCTTTAGATGATATCGACATTCTGTTCAGAGAATGTCGAAGTCGATCAGAATTCAAACGTTCGTTGCGCTCTTCTTCTGTCTCTTCATGCCGTACTCCAGCAATTCTTTCTCTCTTACTTTCTAACTGATTATGAATATTTTGTTGTGTGCGTGTTCGGGACAATGTATGATAATCTCGATCAGCACTCGTTTCAAAAGACCTGTTAGTAGATGTGCGAATACGCTGAGAACTCAAGCGTGATTCTGTATCGGTAAACGATTCCGATTCGCGAGACAATGCATGTCGCTCACGATCAGCGGACAGTCGCGCATCACGTTCCGCACTTGTCTCTAGAAACCTAGAAGCAGATGCGTAGATACGCTGAGAACTCAAGCGCAATTCTCTATCCATGAACGTCTCCGACTCGCGAGACAATGCGTGACGTTCACGATCAGCGGTCAGTCGCGCATCACGTTCCCCACTTGTCTCTAGAGACCTAGAAGTCGATGCGTAGATACGCTTGGATCTTAAGCGCAATTCTCTATTCGTGAACGTCTCCGACTCGCGAGACAATGCGTGACGTTCACGATCAGCGGTCAGTCGCGCATCACGTTCCCCACTTGTCTCTAGAGACCTGGATGTAGATGCGTAAATACGCTGAAAACGTAGACGTGCTTCGCGATCTGAAGAGTTTTCTACGGAGCGATTTGCAGCCTGATGTTCTCGAATAGCATCAAGTCTCTCCTGACGCTCTTCGGTAGATTCTTGGGATCTTATGATCCTCAATCTTTTAGCTCCTTTGGAACATTGGGAAAGATTTGACCTCTTTCTAGGCATGGTTATAGTTTTATTGTGAAGAGATACCTGATCAATTAAAATCTAAGTGACTGCTCCCCTGCCGCAGGGGTAGCCTACCCGGTAGCCACACGGTAGCCTACCCGGTAACGCAGGGGCCCTGCGTTACCGGGTAGGCTACCGTGTAAAGGAAATTAAACACTCAAATAACATAAGCAGGAAGTCATATTTAAACGATAAAAAAAGGGAGTTTTGACCAGCGTCATCAAAGATCAGTCCTAAACTGTTACCGCCTTCACCGCGTGGAGGTACTCCCAGCTTATGTTATTTTATAATATACAGTGAAATTAGTGACAGGCTGACAGCTTTACAGTAATAAAATTAGTGATAGCTTTGATTTCCACATCAGATGTTTCTGATCTTCGATTTTTATAAGTCAACAGGAAATGCTCATCAGACCGAACAACTTTTGCTAAGACGTCATTCCTATTATGTGTTATGGTATAGCTGGGCTCTTGGAGTTCCACATCAGGTGTTCCAGATCTTCAAATTTATTGTCTCAGCAGAATATGCTCATCACGTGGAACAATTTTTGCTATGGTACCATTTTTGTATCCCTTATAGTTTAGCTGGTCTGTTGCGGATCTGCATCAGGTGTTCAAGTTTCCAAGATAAATTATAGCCTATATGTTGCCCAGACTTAATACCTATACAACAAAAAAAAAATCATTCAAATCCGTCCAGCAGTTCCGAAGATTAGCGTGTACAAACAAACAGACAGACAGAATTTTTTTTTGGATTCGTGCTCTATTACTGTTTCTAAACCCCCCTCAATTATTATTTTTTTAATATATTCAATGTACAGACACAGTTTTTTTACAGTTTTATTATATGTATAGATAAGAGAATGATTATAAAAATACAAAATTAAATTAAACTCCACCAAAGATGAGATAAAACACACTTGGGGGTGGGAGTGTGTGATTGTTTGTGAGTGTGTGTGTGATTGTTTGTGAGAAGGTGAAAGTGAGCACGTGCCAGAGTGTAAGGTATCGCGTATAATATAACTCTCAAAATTGGTTTTCATTATTTAATAATGTCACACGCCGTTATGTATAATACAATAAATAGGGTACGTATTTGAATATCGAAGATTAAAATACCTACTGTTAAAATATCGATGTTCATAACATCGAAAATGGAAATATCGAACGACCATAAAACCGAAAATTAAAATAACGAAAGTTTATAGTATCGAATGGTTAAATATCCTACGTCCAATATATCTAAAATCTAAATATCTACAAAAGTTACATCGAAAGATCCAAATATCGAAATACAGATTATCGAATGTCCTAAATATCGAAGTACAAACTATCGAACGTCCTAAATATCGATCGATTTGGAACAATTTCGACCTATTTTATCCATGAAAATCAGTGTCTAGTGTACAAGCATAGGTCAATCGTGAAGGTATTATTTAGGTCTTTAAATTAAAATATTTTCTTGAAAGTCAATATGTTGTGCTACTAAAGTTAGTGACAGAAACGTATCGCTGCAAAACCGACTCCACGTAGTCTTGTCTGCCCTACACCTAGAGTGTAATTTAAATCCGCGTAGGCGCGGAGGGGCGAGGCGGCCCGCGAGCTGAGGAGCTGGTGGTGAGCGTGAATACCATCTGCGACGATAAGCTCGCGTGGGACCGCCGGAGCCCCGCAACGCCGGAGCTGTGACAGAGATCATGCCTGCTGCATGTTGCATGGTCGCTTGCATTTTGCATGCTTGTTTGCACGCTGCATGCTTGCTTGCATGCTGCATGCTTGCTTGCTGCATGGTTGCATGCGCGCTGCATGCTTGCTTGTATGCTGCGTGCTTGCTTGTATGCTGCATGCATCTATAATATTCTATAAACTGTACGTTACATTTACGCAGTAAACAGACTAATGACTACTTAATAGCAACGGGTTTGCAGGGTGTGACAATTTCACATCTACCTACATTTATGAATACACTCATACTGCCTATATAATTTTTTTTCGGTATTTCAACTAGTAGGTATTTTTAACGTAGATATTATGAATTTAGATGTATGAAATGTTGATATTTTGAACTTAGGCATAATGTCATTCGATATTTTGAATCATTCGAAATTTTAATCACTCGGCATTTCAATCTTCGACGTTTTAAGCTTAGGTATAACAATTTTCGACATTTTGATATAATCGATATTTAAATTTTCGATGTTTTGAACATTGGTATTTTAAGCGTAGGTATTTTAATCTTCGATATTCAAATACGTACCCAATAAATATTTAACCAAGACAGAAATCTCAATGTCTTGATATGTCGCCCCACATCAGAGATCGAATCCGTCCAAAGCAAGGGCGAATCGCTAGTGATACCATAAAAAGGTTTGCAACCCCCAGGGCCGGTATTCTGAACAAATTGCATTTAAGATCGACGCGGCCCTAAATCAAATAGGGTTTGGTAAAAAGCTTTCGTTTATTGATAAGCTAGCCCTTTGCCCCCGACTTCGTTCGCGTGAATTTTCTCAAGGATTCCTAATTTTTTCAATTGAAACATATAGCCTATGTTACTTAGGGTTAAGGCTTGTATACATGCTAAGTAGTAACCTTGAGCATTTGGCCTGAATTTGTGGACGAATGCAGGGGTGATGTAGACGCAGTCTTTAATCGAACGCATTTTTAATTTATTGTAATAAAAATAATACATATTTGTAAAAAGTAACAAAACCAATTCATTTTCCTTTGTATTACAAAGCAGTAGATATTTTTTTTATACTCTTTTGGTAGGAAATTAAGGAGTATAAAATGGTATCATCTCGATGATTTGGAGGTGATTTGACTTTTTTTTTCTTATTATGTGATACCGATAGAAAAATTGTGACTAAACCAAACTACTTACGTATCATATCATGTAGAATACTAACAATTTTTTTCAAATGTAATTTCTCAGAGTTGCGAAAAGTTGCTTCATCTGCATGCTTCTTTCAAGCTATTTTCGAGAGAGCAGCCTTAATGTAGCTTTAGATTGGTGAAAGAATTTTTAAAATCGGACCAGTAGTTTTTGAGTTAAGTCGTAACAAACAAACAAATCTTTCCTCTTTATTTACTCTAGATATTTGTTCATAAAACTTTTAAATACTTGTCGGGATCTTGCGAGAAACGTATCAATGTGACTATTCCAATTCATAACGTACGTTAAAACTAAGTTTAGTTCCGGCTGTCATTCGTAGATTTTTGACACTTCGTTATATGTAGTCAAGAAGCTAGACAGTTTGACAACCAACCTTACTAAGGGGTATCGTGTTATCTAGCAATTCATTATTTTATCGCTTTTAAGTGCCCCCTTTTCATCCAAATCCATTAAAAAGGGACAATACAGTTAAAAACCGAGATTGAAAGTACCTACTCAGATTGAGGAAAGTATTACGTCGTGTTTTTTTTGGTTTCGTTGATTTTTTCAAAAAGCGCTGGATCATTTTCGATAAAATTTGTACGGGACTACAAGGGAAGCACCAGCTTTCAAATAAAAAAAGAATCATCAAAATCGGTTCACCCAGTCGCAAGTTCTGAGGTAACAAACATTAAAAAAAATACAGACGAATTGACAACCTCCTTCTTTTTTTGAAGTCGGTTGAAAAAGATATACTTAGGAACTTTTTATTTCGAAACTTCTTTTGCATGTGCCATAGCCTAGGTTCTACTTTTTAATCCGAAACTTCTTCTGCATCTGTCAAAAGTGTCAAACCGACATTTACACGGACAAAGTCACGGGAAAAAGCTTAGCCATTCTAATATTATAAATGCGAAAGTAACTTGGTCTGTCTGTCTGTTTTCAAGACGAAACGGTTGCACCCACAGATATAGATAGACCTAGATAACGCAAGAGCAACTACTTCGCGTGCCTATTATGGGCCTAACTTACGATAAAAAATCGTAAGTAAAAAAATTAAGTAAACGTTTCCTTCCATCGGTAAGTCATTTTGTGATTAATATTATGCGTAGTTAATTTAAAAAAACAATCATTTTTAATCTAATACCCTCAGTAATACCTGGGCATGCCAAATTTAGGAAAAACAAAACATTCGTATGACATTGTGACGTCTAAAAAGTGGCACGCTTGGTTTTCATACAGATCGTGATACTTGCGGTATCTAGGTCTATCTATATCTGTGGTTGCACCAATGTCGATGAAATTTGGTATGAAAATAGCCTTAACCCCTTGGGAAGGACTAATGGCGATAACTCTCATAAATGTCCATAAAAACAGGCACAACCAGTGAACATCACTAGTCATTATAAAAACACAAATATGACACGTTGCTTTGACTAAAAACGCCAAATTAAAAACTATTTCTACTCAAACTACCACTACAAACGAATTCCAACCTTGCTGCTCTAAAAATAACTCCCATGTTTCTTTGCAACAGCATAAATAACCCAATTTGGGAACTTTGAATCTTTTGCAAATGATTTTCGACTGTTTTGTTGTTCAGTTTAAAGTGTACATTCGGTTGTAGTGTATATCAATGGGGGTTTTAAAGTTTAGTAATGCAATGAGGGGATTTTTGGTATGATTTTGTTCAATCATATGTCATGGGGGAGTCATGGGGAGCCATCAAATGTTATTATGGGGCGTATTCGTCAATTTAAAGCTTTTAAAATAAATTGGATCAGCAGGAATAGTGGTAGAGTACTTAGGATCTGTAATATAGCGACTGTTTGGTGACGGGCATTTTATAAACGTCCGTGTGGTGTCGGACGTAAAGAATAGCACCATCCCATATCTTCCCGTGGGTGTCGTAAGAGGCGACTGAGGGACTTATCAGAGAATGGGCAGCAGCGTTCTCTGTGCCTTTGTAACAACCATATTGCGATCGCCAACCCGCCTGCCAAGCGTGGCGATTATGGCAAAACCCCACCTTGGAGAGGACCTATGTCCAGCAGTGGACGTCTTTCGGCTGAAATGATTTTTTTGTGCGTTTTATTGTAAACTAGTTAACTGAATTAATTTCCTAATGATCTGTTACTTATTTGGGACTAAAATACACATTATATACGCACACTATGCGAAGTCAGGGGTATCGCAGCTTCCTATTAATGTAAGAATTTACAAAATTGGACCAGTATCTAGTTACAAAGATAACCCGAACACACAAATACTACGTTTACTTAGGGTGTTACCAGACCAATCGATCGATCGTCGATCGACGGCATCGATCGACGATGGCAGAATGGATTAGTCGCCGTCGATCCAAAGTTTCTACCAGATCAATCGATCATCGATCGATCATCGAAGATCGATCGATCGATCGAAGTAACACCCTTACGTTTCACTATATAACCACATACACTATTTATAAACAGGTAAAAAATGTTTTTTTACATAAAAGACAACCGCCTTCAAAAACCAAAAAGTTAAAAATAACTTTAAAACAGAACACACATGACTTTAGTTTCGGAAGTCGGTGGCTTGGCTGTTCTATTTGTTGTTTTGTATTGCCGCCGACTTCCGAAAGTAAAGGTCATGTGTGTTCTGTTTTAAAGTTATTTTTCAATTTTTGGTTTTTGAAGGCGGTTGTCTTTTTAGTAAAAAAAGCATTTTTATTTTTCGCTTTTTAGTACTTCCTTATCATCCAAATCTATTAAGAAATGGCAACACAGTCAAAACAGAGATTGAAAGTACATACAAGGTGAGAACATTACAACATCATCCATGTATATTTTTTTGCTTTCTGTTGATTTTTTCTCAAATTGCAGAATCAATTTCGATAAAATTTATATGGGACCACCCTTGAGGCATACCCTATCCATCAAAAAAAGAATTTTCAAAATAGCTTTACATTTGCCGGAGAAATCGCGTAACAAATATACAAAAAAAATAAAAAACACACAGACGAATTGGGAACCTCCTTCTTTTTGAAGTCGGTTGAAAATGGATATTTGTTAATTAGTAGTAATCTCTGGAAACGAATGAAACGATCATTGGGCCAAACGCACGACCCGATGGGTCCCTTTATGGCAAGCGACATCGCGGCAGACCCGGGCGGAGATAGCGGGATGATCTGGCCTCCTTCGACAAAGATTGGTCCCAAATGGCCCTTAATAGAGAGAGTTGGAAGGAGAATGGAGAGAGAAAATTCATTCAGAAACAAAGAAAAAAAAAACTCTGGAAGTAGGTACTCTTTCGATTACAATAATTCTTTCACCTTTTGTGCCGTATGGTGCCGCGAATAGCACCACCCCATTTCTACCCGTGGGTGTCGTAGAAGGCGACAGAGGAATATTAAGGCGCTAACAAGCGACTTTTACAGATTTTAAACTGACAATCACGTCAAAATGTGCAGTGTAAATGATTTGAAAAAAATATATGTTAAACTAGAATATTCTCTTAATCATTTAGTCTGTGAATATTTTTGATTAAGTTCTTACTAAATAGTTTAATTAACTCGTGAAGTTGTGTCTGACGCGGACATAACATTGATAATCACACAAAATCTATCAGGTATATTTAAACGAAACTTTCACTATCTTACAGACAATTTTATTATCTATCACGCCTTTTTTTATTAAAGAATACTATCTTTTATTTAATATTTGTCGACTAAACTTTGAGAGTTTTGGACGCAGCGCATACGATTTTCTCGTCGCTCAAGGTCGCCGGCGTATATCGTCGCCTTAAGCTGAGGATGGGCAGCAGCGTCCTTCTGAGTACAACACCTACTGCGATTGACAACATGCATCGACCAAGCATTGTGATTACGGCTGAACCCTTGCGGGAGACCTATCAGTGGGCGTTTAAAGGTTGACAAGATGATGATGATGATGAATTCTGTCACTGATAGAAAGCCACACTATCTTCCATGCGGACATGTCTAGGACAGAATCAAGATTGATCGGTCGGTGGCAATACAAAACAGCAAACAGAACAAAGCCACCGACTTCCGAAACTAAAGTCATGAGTGTTCTGTGCTAAAGTTATTTATCACTTTTTAGTCTTTATTTAAGGTTATTGTAATGTACGACTTCCATGCGGACAAGTCGAGGACAGAATCAAGATTGATCGGTCGGTGGCAATACAAAACAGCAAACAGAACAAAGCCACCGACTTCCGAAACTAAAGTCATGAGTGTTCTGTGCTAAAGTTATTTATCACTTTTTAGTCTTTATTTAAGGCGGTTCTCTTTTTTCACCCAAATCAAATCACTCGAATCCATTAAGGAACGGCAACACAGTTAAAACAGAGATTGAAAGTCCTCCAAAGAAAGAAACGAAAACGTCTTCTCGGTTTTTGTTGTTTTGTTCAGAAAACGCTGAATAAATTTCTATTAATTGTATACTAAAACCTTCTCCAGAATGTAAGAAATACTTTTCTGAAAACCGCATCAAAATCGGTTCAGCCAAACGGGAGATAATCGCGGACAAACATACATACAAACATACGGGTCGAACTGAGAACCTCCCTTTTTTTTAAGTCGGTTAAAAATGCTTTGAGTCAGAACGACCTTTCATTCAACATCCCACGTGATGACCTTTTATCCGCATTCCAGGCTCTGTGTAATAATTTTTCGTTCTATATTTAGCTTATAAACATTTACCATTTACTAAATCGGCTTTTTCAATTTCATGAGCACATTCTAAGTTTCACTGACATCGGTAGAAAAGGAAAATATCGTGAGGAAACGTGGACAAATAAATAAGATTGAAGAGGAAAAATAAATAAAAACATTTATGTGACACTTAAAATACATGTTCTAGTACAGTCGTAATTAGTTTACACAAAAATGTATTTCCACGAAATCCACGAATCTGATCGTAACCTCCAAACTAGGCCTGGACCTGTATCTTGGGGGTCAGCGTTCAGCCATGGGCCAGTCTTTTGTAATTTTGAAATAACAGCTGTTTTTTAGCCGACTTCAAAAAGGGGTTATCAATTCAAATGTTTATATATATATATATTTTTTTATGTATGTTCGGGCATAACTCTGTCATATATAGACGGATTAGCAAAATTCTTTTTTTGTTCGAAAGGGGTTTACTCCGAAATGGTCCCATATAAATTTTATCAAAATTGATACAGCCCTTTTTGAGAAAATCAACAAAATCCCAAAAAAATACTTAGACGACGTTTCAGTTTCTTCAATCTTTTGAGGACTTACAATCTCTTTTAAGTGTGTCGCCGTTTCTTAATGGATTTGGATGATAAGGCAATACTAAAAAGCAAAAAATAAAAAGTTAAAAAAAAAAAAACAAAACCGCCTTCAAAAACTAAAAAGTGATAAATAACTTTAGCACAGAACACACATTACTTTCGGAAGTCGGTGGCGGTGGCTTTGTGTTTGTTGTTTTGTATTGCCACCGACTTCCGAAAGTAATGTGTGTTCTGTGCTAAAGTTATTTATCACTTTTTAGTTCTTGAAGGCGGTTTTGTTTTTTTTGAAAAAACTTTTTACTGAATGCTTTTGAATGTTTACACAGTGGTGGTACCAATAGGGTATTACACCCATTTTTGAAAAGTGTCTCACTGAAATTCTGTAGTGCTAATATGCCACCAAAAAAAACACAAAATTTTTATTCAATCGATAAGTGCCATAAAAATGCATCTAAATTTTAAATTTTCAAATTTCGCGCGTAGTTTGACGAAAACGCGACTTACTGGACGCCATATTGGTCAGCGTAAATGACGTCAGTTCGTTTTGTATCAAATGACCTCATATTAAATACGATAATTGTATATAATTTAAAAATAATTAAAAGCATGTTTTTTAATAGGTGTAATAATGAAAAAATTACGTTGGTTACGAAAATAATAAAAGTACAAAGCCTATATTACGCCAATCGGTTGGCTGGCAGTTGACAATTTTTTGTTTACACAGCCGTACGGCGTAATAACATGGCCGCTACTATTTCACTGTGTTTTATAACAGATTAAAAATACTGAAAACTTTGAATTGAATTTAAAAATTTGTTTTGTTATTTTATGAACTAAAATTTACATTTTCTGACTGCTTTATGCCTAAACTGTCTCAATAACATATTTATAGATTTTTTCTTGTACAGAGTAAAATACCCTATTCTGTTGTGCACGAACTAAATAAATTTTAGGCTATTTATATCTCTTACTCTCCAATAAAACAAGAAAGAGACAGATTAGAATAAGAGTTGTCAATATAAGTTGATCTAAAATGTTCATACAATTATAGTTGTCATTTCAGAACGTATTGATTAAAAACACTGCGAAGTTCAAGGGAAAAACTAATTTGACATCTCTAACTTAGTCTTTGTTTGTCGCCGTCCTTTTCTTCAGCTGCCTGGCAGTAAGAGATGCCAAATGCCTAATTTTATTTTAGTTTGTGAACAAGGAAATCGGCACCAGTATCTGTTTTTTGCGGCTAATCTCCGAAACGGTTAGTCCGATTAGACGGGACTTTCACTGGCAGAAAGCTGATGTTATCAGGAGTAATATAGGCTAATTTTAGAAAAAGAATTAGGGTGCCGTGCAA
This sequence comes from Charanyca ferruginea, assembly GCA_947361185.1. NCBI lineage: Eukaryota > Metazoa > Arthropoda > Insecta > Lepidoptera > Noctuidae > Charanyca > Charanyca ferruginea. Next base: position 1,310,480 of record OX376081.1, on the reverse strand, counting down.
TGAAATTATAACCCAAACGAAACTTATTTGATAACTAGCGACCCGACCCAGCTTCGCATGGGCCTATAGCCTTCCTCGATAAATGGACTATCCAACACAAAAAGATTTTTTCAATTCGAACCACTAGATCCTGAGTTTAGCGCGTTCAACCAAACAAACAAACTCGTCAGCTTTATAATATTAGTATAGATATAAATGGCAAAAGTGATTGACTGATGTATCAACGCACAGGCCTAACCCTTAAGGCTAGAAAATTGAAATTTCGTGCACGTATTCCTCATATGACGAAGGCATCCACTAAGGAAGGATTTTTCAAAATTCAACCCCCAATGGGGGTGAAATAAGGGATAAAAGTTTGTATGAAACTTTTTATATTCCTTGGATATATTTGCATTACCTACCTACCTAGGTAGGTAATGCAAAGGCGAGGTAAGGTAGTAGGCAAGGAGGAGTGCCGAGCGGTATAGTACATCGTCAGGACTATAGGCGTTCCCATTATCCCATTAGGGATAAACAAGACCTGTAAAAACAATTACACACTACATAAAGTAAACACAATATAAATGGTAATTAGTAACAAGAATATAGTAAGTTAAAGGTACAGCAACAATACAGTTAATCGAACAGACCATTAAGGTTCCACAGTTCGTACAGTGGCCAAGCCACCCATTGATAAACAAACAAACCCTTAAGGTTTACAGTTCGTGCAGTAGCCTAAGCCACCCAATGATAAACGAACAAACCCTTAAGGTTTACAGTTCGTACAGCAGCCTAAGTCACCCAATGATAAACGAACAAACCCTTAAGGTTTACAGTTCGTACAGCAGCATAAGCCACCCAATGATAAACGGACAAACCCTTAAGGTTTATAGTTCGTACAGCAGCCTAAGCCACCCAATGATAAACGAACAAACCCGTAAGGTTTACAGTTCGAACAGCAGCCTAAACCACCCAATGATAAACGAACAAACCCGTAAGGTTTACAGTTCGTGAAGCAGCCTAAGCCACCCAATGATAAACGGACAAACCCTTACGTACAGCAGCCTAAGCCACCCAATGATAAACGAACAAACCCGTAAGGTTTACAGTTCGTACAGCAGCCTAAGCCACCCAATGATAAACGGACAAACCCTTAAGGTTTATAGTTCGTACAGCAGCCTAAGCCACCCAATGATAAACGAACAAACCCGTAAGGTTTACAGTTCGTACAGCAGCCTAAGCCACCCAATGATAAACGAACAAACCCTTAAGGTTTACAGTTCGTACAGCAGCCTTAGCCACCCAATGATAAACGAACAAACCCTTAAGGTTTATAGTTCGTACAGTAGCATAAGCCACTAAATCTATAGATAACCGAAATGCACGCGGACAGTCGCTGAGATCAGCTAGCTACTAGCTAGTCTGTGATCGCCAACCCGCCTTGAGCGCACCTGGTGATCAATGGTCGTTCCTTCTCTGTATGAGAAGAGGGCTTTGTCCTGCAGTGGGACTATTAGTGTCTAAACACACTATGCCGAAGTTACACGACCTAAGTTCGGCGGATGATTTTACGTTCCAACGTAGGTATTCGGCTGATATGACACACCATAAGTAATAATAATAATAATAAACTAAATAAAATTACGTACCTAATAGATATTGCAGTTCCCAACACACATAATATGCAGAAGACAATAACTGAAAAAATTAGTAAATATGCCGAACTAAAAGAAGAAGTAACAAGAATATGGCGACAAGAAAAAGTTTATGTCAAAGTCAAAGTCAAAGTCAAAGCATTTATTTCAATTAAACCATTTGCAGGCACTTTTGAATAGTCAAAATAAAATTGAAGCTAGTTGCTCGTTCCAAAACGTAGGGTAGGTCTCTATGGAGAAGAACGAGCAAGAAACTCCACGGACACTCTTTTCAATCAAGCTTTTACAAAATCCAGGCTACATTATTCTTGTTGCTTCTATATGTGAAAACAATGTAAGTGAAGAGAAATCCAAAACATTCTAATTAAAAATAAATTAATATAAAAGCCATGGCAGTTAAGAGATGACCAATCTCAACTGACAGCGCCCGTTCACGAACATGACGCGCGGATCAGCACCACTTAGCTCAACCATTTTGAAGGGAACCGAATGATCCAACCCGCACGCCACCATCAGTGAGACATTTGAGCGAGCATGACAATGCTCTCAACTGCCATGCTCATTTATGTCAAACACATTGAATAAATAAATGGATCCATAGTTCTCACATTTACATATTAATTGAAATAATGCTATTAATTTATACAAAGCTAAAATTTCCAATGTATGTAAGTATGTCATTCGACAGATAAAATATAATAAGTAAATATAATAATAACGGTACACGTTATTCATGTCAATAATGTGGTGGTGAGCAACATAATTTTCTTGCAATTAAGAAATTCCCTAAAGAGGCTGTGGAGCAGGACCAGCATTATGCCAAGCATTTTTATCATTGATATAATCTTCCAACTTATAATATGCTTGCCTACATAGTGTGCGTTTAATGCATGTTTTAAATTGCCTTTCATTTAATTGCAAAATATCGAGCGGTATTTTATTATAACATTTTACACAATACCCCATAAAAGAAGTATGTACTTTTGACAATCTGAAACTTGGTTGATATAATTTGTTCCTATTTCTAGTATTAAAGTTATGTCTGTCACTTATTTTACTAAACAGATGAAGATTTTTACGAACATGCATGATGTTTTCGTATATATATTGACAAGGTACCGTCATGATATTAATTTGTTTAAACAATTCTCTTAGAGACTCGCGTCTGCTGAGATTATAGATGGCTCTGACAGCCCTCTTTTGCAGAATAAAGATAGAATCTATATCTGCAGCCCGTCCCCAAAGCAAAATACCGTAAGACATGATACTATGAAAGTAACTAAAATATACTAGTCTAGCGGTATCCACGTCTGTCAATTGCCTGATTTTTCTGACAGCGTAAGCGGCCGAACTTAGCCGCCCTGCAAGAGATGTTAAGTGAGGACCCCACTGCAGCTTTGAGTCAAGCGTAATCCCTAGGAAAACTGTCTTTTCGACGAATTCAAGTACGTCCTTATTTAATAAAACGTTACATTCACTACTTTTAACATTCGGTAAAGCGAATCTTATGCACTTGGTTTTCTTCTCATTTAACACTAAGTTATTTGCAGTAAACCAATTATGAACTTTAATCATGGCGTCATTTACGTCGTCATAGTGCTGTGCCCGTCTATTTACTTTAAAAATCAATGAAGTATCATCAGCAAATAACACCATTTGAGGTTGATTTCTCAGTAAATGCGGTAAATCATTAATATAAACTAGAAATAGGAACGGACCCAATATTGAGCCCTGTGGTACACCCATTTTTACTTTCAAGCCCGATGAATTTACACCGTTTATTTGAACTTGCTGCAGCCTATCATCTAAATACGATTTTACTAATCTGAGCGCTAGTTTACCGAGTCCGTAATGCTCAAGCTTCAAAAGCAGTGTTTCGTGATTTACGCAATCAAATGCTTTGGAGAGGTCACAGAAAATGCCAATGGCATCCTGTGACTCCTCCCATGCGTTAAAGATATGCTTAATCAAAGTAATACCGGCATCAGTAGTGCAACACCCTCTGGTGAACCCATACTGTTGATCATGTAGGATGTTATTGCAATTAAAATGACTGAGCATTTGATTAAGCATTACTTTTTCAAACACTTTGCTGAATACTGGCAAAACCGAAACGGGTCTATAATTATTCGTGTATCGTATTCGTATTCGTGTAATTATGTGATCCCTATAGTCATCTCCACAACCATCGTCGCGTTATCCCGAACCATCGGCTCCATTGTTTAAAATTACTAAATCTAAAAGAAACTCTATATATCGCCCTACAGAAAGCTGCCATTTTAAATACGTGCCGCATTGTCAGAAAGTTCATGCAATTAGATGAACACGAAATAGGTCCCCAATACAACACGTCCTATTTATAATACACACCACACGCTGCATTTACTTGGCTTCGGCCCGTAAATGTAGCTGAACCCAGCTAAAGTGCTGAGAAAAAATCACACGTATACGAAAATAATAATAATATGTGGGGACATTTTCACACACGGCCATCTGACCCCAAACTAGGGAGACCCTGTACTATGGGTGTCAGACACCTGATATACATACACAAATACATTTTTTTTTTGTAAATACATACCTATATAGATAAACAACACCCAGACACAAGGCAAACACAAGTGCTCATCACACAAATGTTTACCCTGGGCGGGAATCGAAACCCGCAACACGCTGCGCAGCAGTCGATCGCTCAGCCTTTGCCAAACGGTTGGCGCAGTGCCAACCGTTTCGTCAAAGTGCCGAACTTACGCGGCAGAAATTCAGTTCTGCAACTTTGTGTGTGTATTCAGTGTCTCGAGCGCTGTCGTGGCGTCGTGTCGTGTTATCTACACAGTTGGACAGACAGACGCAAAACAAAGTGATCTTGTAATTCATGTGTGCTCACAGAATAAGTTGCCGCTGAACTTACGCCCGACCGAAGTTAGGCTGTACGCTATGACGCGACGTAATTTCGGCATGGTGTGTTTAGACACTTAAATGCTGGTATTATCTTAATACTTATTTAAGTATTGTGTTTTGTTTTGATTGCAGGTGTCACCTGTTTCCTGTCTCCTGCCTGCTATCAAGTTTAAGAGGTAAGTTTGAGTTACAATCATGATGATGTCAATGAATTTTTAAATGACAAATCGCTATATTGTACTGACTGAATTTATTAAATTTATTATGTTTTAATTATTTTATTTAATATTTACCTAATATTAAATAAAATAGTTAATTTGTTATTTATTTATTTTATTATTTTGTTGAAATCTCAGGGTCTTCCGATCTAACTTGTACACCAGCCGTGTTGTGCCAAAGAATCTGTATTACCTATAATAAACATAATACCATATTATATTATCTACACATGTTTTTGCAATAAAAAAAAAACAATCATAATAGAAGTAGGTACTGCTGAGCGTAGTCCCGGGTTTGATTTCCGGGTTGGGCTAAGTGTTTTTGTGTTTTTCCTCTTAGAAATCGTCAGTAGTAGCCCAGTTTGGAAGTCTCGCTTCATATCTACACATCCATATGATCCATCCTCAAATGACGATTAGACCGAAGTTGAAAAAGGTTATTTATAAAGTACACTTTGTAACTAAAGTACCTACAATAAATATGTTACAGTTATGATAGATGACGAATTTATTATAATCTATTTTTACAGCAGCTGTCGCACTACGTTGTACTTAACTATTTTAATAATTTATCTTATGAAATGTTGTGGCTTTCATTTAGATGCATTTTTTTATTCTAATTTAAAATTACAGTGTCAATGCTAAATACCTAAAAGAATTTGTGATGAACAATACCGGGAACATTATTCGTTTCACTATAATCTACAAAAAATGTTACATGATCTTTAAAAAACTTTTATTTTAGTTTTTATTATTATACGTCTATTTAACAAAATTATGTTAAAAACAATTTTAATTATTTTTTTTTTAACTTATCTTTGAAATCACATGTTTTGCATTCATGCTTCTACGAAACTCTTTTTTCTAATGCTATTATAAATGGAGTTTACGTTCCTAGACTATAATATTTCTGTCGAAACGTCGTAATATTATTAGAATCAACAATAACTTCTTGACATTTAAAACTTTTCATTACGGTGACATTTGGCGCCCTCTCGCGGTGATATTTCAAATTCATTGACATTTTCATATAATTGCCTACTCGTGTGCATTAGGTATTGGTTCCGTATTGAAAATTGTCAATTGGGGGTAGTCGCTAGAACGAACCAAGTCACGTTAACATATTTAGTGGCGTTTTTCGAAGTAATTGTGTTAGTTTTAGATGTTGATGATTCTTTAGTCTATTCTAAGCATAAAGAATCATGGCGGGATTCAAACATTTACTTGTATGAACAAAAAAAAGTAATTTAGAGGATTTAAAATATTTTCCAATGTTAAGAATACATCACCAGGAGTAGATTGGTATACTTAGCATATTTTTGAACCCCCGAATAATTAAACACTTATTTTCGTTTCATCTCGATGCCCATCTTGTGTTTGTAAAAAAAAAGAAAGTGTCAAGCGATGTTAACGGATCTATAAAATTGGCAGACAAGTAATGTGGCAAGTGTGTGGAAAAAAATAATCATTATTTGTAATATTATTTCCCATAAAACGATGCAATTTCAATGTAAGAACTGCGAAACGGCGGCTGTCAGTATCACTGTTACTGTCAGTCGCCGTTTCGTTCTGAAATAATGAGCTTTTCGTTAAACTATTAAATTTTTTTGCGGGGTTTTAAAAATATTGTAAATGCCTGAATATACTCTTTATGTACTCAAGAATATAATAATTAGAATTTCAACTTCTCTAAACATCTTAATTTTTTTGTACAAATCTTGCCTTGATTCTTTGGGACGTACACAGGCCAGCACATCAAGCAACCACAATCTGACAAATGACTTTGATAGTTTTTCAACTTAAAGGGCTATTAAACGACTTTTACAGATTTTGAACTGACAATCACGTCAAAATGTGCAGTGTAAATGATTTGAAAAAAAATATATGTTAAACTAGAACATTCTCTTAATCACTTAGTAACTGAATATTTTTAATTATATTCATATTATATAGTTTAATTAATACGTGAAGTTGTGTCTGACGCGGACAAAACATTAACAATCACACAAAATCTACCAGGTATTACCAGGTAAATTGTCTGTAAGATGGTGTAAGTTTCGTTTAATTATACCTGGTAGATTTTGTGTGATTGTCAATGTTTTGTCCGCGTCAGACACAACTTCACGTATTAATTAAACTATATAATATGAATATAATTAAAAATATTTAGTTACTAAGTGATTAAGAGAATGTTCTAGTTTAACATATTTTTTTTTCAAATCATTTACACTGCACATTATGACGTGATTGTCAGTTTAAAATCTGTAAAAGTCGTTTAATAGCCCCTTAATATATATTTCTCTGGTCATACGGTAGCAGCAAACAATAAAAACTGAAAGGAATAGAGTACATAAGTAGGTACCTACTTACTTAATTATCGATGTGTTTTAACTCTTAAATTAAAAATTCACATTGAAATGCCAGCAACCCGCAACATCATGCATAAGATAACTACTGGGCTATCACGACATCACCTCAACCTCAACTCACCTAAATCCACCAAACATAGTTTTTACAAAATATACCGGACCTATTAAGAATTTAACAGTCACATTTAGGGTTGCCAACTCTTTGTCGGTCAAATATAGTAGTTCTAAAATTTTTACTCATAAAAATATAGTAGTTAACGAAAAGGTGAAAAAAAAAATAGTAGGTTCCAAAAATTAGGTAGGTACTTCATTTTTTTGAAGAATATTATGTGAATTATTGAACGCATCTGTCAACTTGACATTCCAGAATCGTTAAAACGTTGACGTTTTGTTTTACGCTTACACATTTTGAAACGAATATTATTGCTAAGAGTTTGATGCCTTTAAAATATAGTAGTTTCGCCTACTATATCTTTTTTTCAAAAATATAGTAGTCGGGCCTCTAATATAGTAGGATACTATATTATATAGTAGGGTTGGCAACCCTAGTCACATTGGACGTGCCCGGTATTGGTAACCTTATGTGGCGAACCTTGTGAAGGCGACAGAGGGATATTGACCAGAGGATGCGCAGCAGCGTCCTTCTGAGTACCATAACACCTACTGCGATCGCCAACATGCATCGGCCAGTAAATTATTCATGCAATAATTATTTTCTTTCAAGCTTGTTGCTTCGCCTTTGTGTCCATGTTCTACATCTGACTGTGAATACGAACAATCTGCACATCATAATATCTTATGGGAGTGTACTCTTTGGCAGAAAGAACGCAATATTATGTTGGATAGTGTACAGGCTACATCCGGAGCAGTTTATTATGCGGACCTTGTGGAAACTAGAACTAATTTCCGTGCGTTCAAGCGATTTTGCCATACCTATTATTGGAATCAAATTTAATGTAACAGCTCACTTTTTAGGACCCATTAATTATGTCAATTATAATCCGTGGTGCTTAGCAACTGGGTTTCTCCCAGTTGTAAACGTCCCTTTGTGCCTATTGGCCTAGTTCTGTTCTGTCTCCTGCTTGATTTGGAGGGGAGTGGAAAATATGTTTTTCTTACTCCTCCGCTGTTCTTTTCAGATTAATTTCGTTGCGGGATCCAAGACAGTTGAATCGTTTCTCTGGGACTCGTCGAGCTTCATTGCTCTGGCGCTTTTCTGGTGGTCGCCACTGGCTGAACCAATAAGGGGAGACCTTACAGGTAGGTCTCCCCCCCTTAGGTAGGACAGTGGGCGTTTAGAGGTTGACATGGAGTGCTATTATTAAAAACAAAATTGGTTTATTTAAAAATGTTTAAATAAAGGATTCTATTTCCAGTTGCGATACCGCGGTAATAGTAATGTAGATGGCGCTTTTTACAATTAGCTTGATTGTGGTTGAGTACAACGAGGGGTGGATTAGGGTTGTCACATTTGATTTGAAAATTGTGCTTTTTTGATAATAAAATACAGCGTATAGCGCTCAACGTACCTTCTTATTAGCGAAAGAATTTACAGAATGAGACCAGCAGTTTTCTAGATTCGCTCATACAAATTTTGCAGCTATTCAATAATCGATTTTTATTAATTCATACAAGGAATTAGAAAGCCCATTGAAGAATAATCATAAATATAAGCAATACGTTACTAATACATCAACATTACTATTTATTATCAACCAATACCAATTACCAACTAATATTATAAAGAGAAAAGATTTGTTTTTTTTGTTTGTAATAAATAAATTCAAAAATACTTAACCGATTCAAAAAAATATTTAAAGATGCTATAGATACAGCTGGCTATAGCTTCTAATATATAAAAATTTCGCTTCGAAACGGCTAAACCGATTTTCAACCGACTTCAAAAAAGGAGGAGGTAATCAATTCCTCTGTATTTTTTTTTTTTTTTTTTTTTTTTATGTTTGTTGCCTGATTTCTTTGGACTGGGTGAACCGATTTTGATGATTCTTTTTTTATTTAAAAGCTAGTGCTTCCCATTTTAAAGTCAATGTGTGTTCTGTGCTAAAGTTATTTTTCACTTTTTGAAGGCGGTTGTCTTTTTTGTTAAAAGCTTTTTTTTTATTTTTTTTTGTGTATATTAGGTAGGTCTGAGAAAAAATCATTTTTTTTTATTTTATAGCAAAACAAGTTTTTGCCTTGTCAGGTAGTTTTATTACAAAAAATAGGGATCTAAAAACGTTGTCCGTTACTAGGAATTTCTTCTGTAGGTATCCTGGGTGCGTTAGCAAACAAATAAATTCACATACACAAACAGTCAGACACATTGTAAGCTCAATAGGGTATTTTACTCTATACGAGAAAAAATCTATAAATATGTTATTGAGACAGTTTAGGCATAAAGCAGTCGGAAAATTTAAGTTTTAGTTCATAAAATAACAAAACAATTTTTTAAATTCAATTCAAAGTTTTCAGTATTTTTAATCTGTTATAAAACACCAACCACCATGTTATTACGCCGTACGGCTGTGTAAACAAAAAATTGTCAACTGTCAGTTAACCGATTGGCGTGTTATAGACTTTGTACTTTTATTATTTTCGTAACCAACGTAATTTTTTCATTATTACACCTATTACAAAATATGCTTTTAATTATTTTTAAATTATATACAACAATCATATTTAATATGAGCTCATTTGATACTAAACGACCTGACGTCATTTACGCTGTGCAATATACATACATCATAATATCAAATCATTTAATCTTTTAAATGATTTGATATTATGATGTATGGACTATGTCTGAAATAAATGAATTAATAATAATAATAATATGGCGTCCAGTAAGAGGCGTGTCCGTCAAATTACGCGCGAAATTTGAAAATTTAAAATTAAGATGCATTTTTAGGGCACTTATCGATTGAATAAAAATTGAGTGTTTTTTTTGGTGGCATATTAGCACTACAGAATTTACTTGAGACACTTTTCAAAAATGGGTGTAATACCCTATTATAGTTTTAGACAGCCCTAGCGACTTAGGCTCCCATGATTGCGTGACCTATAATAATATATCCTGCAGGCAGTTAGAACCTTGTTCGATGGTGATATACTGCGAATGGAAATTAAAATCATTATCGCTGTCGTACTGGGGTAAGTAGACGTGTAAGTGATACGAGCCTGTAGGTTGAGCAGGAGTGTTCTGACTTAAGAGTATTTCAAAGTCAAAGGTCAAGGTCAAATGCCAAGGTCAAAGGGCAAGGTCAAAGGTCAAACTCAAATTATTTATTTCTGCGATCTATATGCGATCTGCGAATTATTCATGTCAACCTTTAGACGTCCATTGCTAGGGATAGGTTAAAGGGCGAGTTCAGCCGTAATCGCCATGCTTGGCCGATGCATATTGTCGATCGCAGTAGGTGTTATGGTACTCAGAAGGACGCTGCTGCCCATCCTCTGGTCAATATCCCTCTGTCGCCTTCCACGACAACCACGGGTAGAAATGGGGTGGTGCTATTCGCGGACGGGCACCACACGACTTACAAGAACGTCGTTTACAATAATAAAAAAAAATCGGCCAAATGCGAGTCGGAATCGCCCATGAAGGGTCCGTAGCAGCAAGTAACATAATATAAAAGATTCTTTATTTTTATATTTGAGTTGATTGAATGAATGGTAAATTGCGGTTTAAGTAACCTTTATTTTCATAAAAAAATATATCAGTTAGGCTATGTATTTATTCAAATATTGGTGAAAAAAATTTGTCAAAGTGAACCGATTTTGTACTTTTTCAACATTGTTTTTAATACATATTAGTAATATTTTCGTAATTTTGGCTCTGTAGTAGACTTTAAGACTGTATATCCTTTTGGAAAAACGCTATGAAAGAATATTGTCTTCGCTTTGAAAAACCATACTTAAAAATTATACTTTTACTCTGTAGTTCAATTAGTTTAAATCAAGACTTAATTTTTATAAAACTGTAATTGTCTTTAAATAATCTGCTCACATCATACGATATTGCTCAGGGCAAAACGCAAAAAAATGAAGTTTTCGTCACGTATCGAATACACGCTGTATTCGATACGTGACGAAAACTTCGACGAAAAATGTTTCTAGCGGTCTAAACCGCTAGAAACATTTTTCTAACTAATATTTACAATTTTTTAAGAGGTCTTTTTTGTTGGATATATTGAGTGAACCGCCTTTGTGGTGCCACGCCATACTTTTGAGTGTAAAGGTTAATAAATACTCTCTCTAACGTAATATTTTTTCAGCATCGATACGATCTTTGCATGTACTGAGGGTTGGTTAAACCACAGTGTCAACAACACGAATTATATTCAATATGCACTGCCTTGCATGTTGTGTCCTATGTATTGTACTATTATATTGATTTTAATAACGACTGTGTAAACTAGGAACTTCACATTTTGTATCATGTCAATTTTGAATTTGTAAATTTTTCAATTTGTCAATTTTGTAATTTGAGAGTGAAGCCACCAAAGCAAATACAAATTCAAAAACGAATACCTACAATACGCTTCGCGCTGTACTAACACGAGTCAGTACAGAACGAAGGGAAGCTTTGTTTAAAGAAACAAACACTAATACAAATAAAAATTCAAAAGCGAATACAATCACGAGATTGTAGGTATTCGTTATTGAATTTGTATTTGCTTTTGTGGCTTCACTCGCAGTGTTCCGCACGGTCTATCTGCCTCTTGTTTGATAATCTGTGTTTTGTATCATATCAACATTTTGACACAGTAAAGATACGAGTATCTTTACTTAGGAGCCGTGTATAGTAAGGGGTGTGGTGCTGGCCGCAAATAGCACCACCCCATTTCTACCCATGCGTGTCGTAGAAGGCGACATAGGGATATTGATCAGAGGATGGGCAGCAGCGTCCTTCTGAGTACCATAACACCTACTGCGATCGCCAATATGCATCGGCCATGCATGGCGATTTCGGCTGAATCCCTCCTTCGGGGACACCTATGCCCAGCGGGCAGCGGGCGTCTAAAGGGTGATGATGATGATGATATGGCTCGTGACTAAGAAAAAACCGTACTGATCGACCTATTTAAATGGTTAAGCTATGCTTGCCGTGGTCGGTCTGTGTCCATACATTTCATACCGAGTTCCCTCCTTGCCTCGGAAAGCACGTAAAGCTATTGGTCCCGGCTGACATTCGTAGATCTTTGACAGTCGTTATGGGTAGTCAGAAGCCAGAAAGTCTGACAACCAGTCTTACCAAGGGGTATCGTGTTGCTTAGTAACTGGGTTGTGGAGGTCAGATATCTGCCTATCTAACCTCCTACATGAAGGGACTGCTCCCTTCATGTACAACACAGGGGTTTCTTTAAGACCTCATTCTAAACATCGAATCTGAATCCGCTGTGAGTTTTTTGATTGACATTCTAAAAACTCGGTTGATAATTCGAGTTTACACTAGCGCCACCCTAACGAGCGTGTCAGCGAGTTAAACTAAATTGACAGGGAGATTTTGACAGATAAAGTATGAGATGACGTAAGAAGTGGCATTCTGTAAAGTAATTTCCCCGTCACTTCGACGCTCACTTCGCACTCGAACCCGATTCAAAGTGTCAAATATCAAGGTCATTTTGAACCTTATGCGAAGTGAGAGTGAATAGCGACGTGAGATGCGAGTTGTTGTTTGAATTTTACAGAATCGACCTACTGGTATTCAACTGCATCCGGTTAGACTGGACGCCGACCCCAATAAAATTGGGAAATGGCCCTAGACAAGTGATGATGAATTTTCCGAACTCCAAAGCCTCAGTGTAAGCATTATGTGTAGCATGTACACCGATGTTATCAACCACGCGAACATTGCACATGTTATCATTATACATGGACTTACTGCTGCGATTACACTTTGACATACATGATTGACAGCTTTTGTATATGACAATTATGTATATCTATTGTTTCATGTCACAACTAAGGGCGGTTTCAAACAGTCGGTTAACGTTACATACGGATGGTTAAAAAGTTACTATGACTTGAGATGTTTAACGTACGTTAAATTTAACGGGTTGTTTCATAACATAAAAATCCGTCAGTCAAAGTTATTCAAAAAGAGATTCCATAATATTTTGATGTTTGAAGTAGCTGTTTGACAACAGAAAATTACGTTGACTGGTCGGTTATGGTAATAGTAACTTTTTGACGTACGATTTTGTGAAACATCCCATTGTTTTTTTTTTGACGATAGTTAGCGCCATTTTTCAACCGATTTTATATTTGTTACCTGATTTCTTGGGACTGTGTGAACCGATTTTGATGATTCTTTTTTTATTTGAAAGCTTGGTCCAGTTCTGACAATGGCATCCATGAGAAAACCGTATAAGTCTGAAATTTGCATAAAGTATGTGCGCGATTTGTTACGCGATTTCTCCGGCAAACGTAAACCGATTTTGAAAATTCTTTTTTTTGGATAGGGTATGCTTCAGGGGTGGTCCCATATAAATTTTATCGAAATAAATTCAGCACTTTTTTAAAATTCAACAAATACCCAAAAATTTGACATAAACGACGTTTTAGTTTCATCAATCTTTGTAGTAGTTAACTTTCAATCTCTTAATAGATTTGGATGAGAAGGAGGTACTGAAAAGCAGAAAATAAAAAGCTTTTTACAAAAAAGACAACCGCCTTCAAAAAGTGAAAAATAACTTTAGCACAGAACACACATTGACTTTAGTTTCAGAAGTCGGTGGCAATACAAAACAACAAAACAAAGCCACTGAATTTCGAAACTAAAGTCAATGTGTGTTCTGTGCTAAAGTTATTTTTCACTTTTTGAAGGCGGTTGTCTTTTTTGTAAAAAGCTTTTTACCGGTCAGTAATGTATAGTGGAACCAACCCGCCCTAAGAGTTCAATGAAATACTGTAAATATGTAAAAAAATACACTTTCACATGTCATTTTTAAACTGGATAAGGTCAATATACTGAACAACTGAGTAATTGACCTTGGTGAAGGAAAACATCGTGAGAACTTGACTGACTGACTGACATAGCAGCGCACAGGCACAGCCGTAGCTATACTGAAACGTGAAATTTACGAGGGTTAAAAGGGAAGAGGTCAATGGTATTTATAGTCTTATTTCAACTTCAAACTTGATACGAATGCGCAAAACTACCTATTTCCTAACCCTTAAATGCGAGCGAAGTCTGAAACTAGTCACTACTTAATTCTTGCCTACACTTAACGACGTTGGTGCCAATTGTTGTGCACGACCTGAACTGATTGTAAGCTATTTATATCTCTTTCTGTCCAATAAAACAAGAAAGAAACAGATATTAATAAAAGCTGACAAATTGAGTTGATCTAAAATGTTCTGAATACAAAGTCAAAGTCAAAACATTTATTTCAATTAAACCATTCACAGGCACTTTTGAATTGTCAAGGAGTCGGTCAATTAGTCAGAAAGTTGAAGCTAGTTGCTCGTTCCAAAACGTAGGTAGGTCTCTATGGAGAAGAACGAGCAAGAAACTCCACGGACACTCTTTTAAAATCAGGTTTTTACAAAATACTGCTTACATTATTCTTGTTGCTTCTATATGTGAAAACAATGAAGGTAATCTAGAAATACAAAATATAAAAAATAATCAAGATAAAAACCATGGCAGTTAAGAGTTGACCAATCTCTACTGACAGCGCCCGTTCACGAACATGACGCGTGAATCAGCATTCCGCTCAACCATTTTAGAGGCAGCTGAATGATCCAACACACGCGCCACCACCAGCGAGACATTTGAGTGAGCATGACAATTCTCTCAACCGCCATGCTCATTTATGTCAAACACATAATAATTTACTTAAAATATGGCTCCATGGTACTCACATTTACAAAATTGAAATAATGCTGCTAAATTATACAAAAGTAAGGTTTCCAATGTTTCTAAAATGTCGAAAAAGTAATTAAAATATATTTGTGTATAATAATAACGATACTCGTTACTCATGTCAATAAAAAAGGGGTAGGAAACAACATTCCTCCAATTAGAAAATTCCCTAAACTGCCTGTGGAGCAGGACCAGCATTTAGCCAAGCATTTTTATCATTGATGTAGTCTTCTAATTTATAATATGCTTGTCTACACAGTTTAATGCATGTTTTAAATTGTCTTTCATTTAGTTGTAGAATATCAAGAGGTATTTTATTATAAAATTTTACACAGTACCCCATAAAAGAAGTATGAACTTTTGACAATCTGAAACTTGGCTGATCTAATTTGTTCCTATTTCTAGTATAAACACTATGTCTGTCACTTAATTTATTAAAAAGATGAAGGTTTTTTCGAACATGCATAATGTTTTCATATATGTATTGACAAGGACAATTATAGTAGTTGCCATTTCAGAATGGATTGATTACAAACACGGTGAAGTAAACTAATTTGACATCTCTAACTTAGTTCTTATCTGCCGCAGTCCTTTTATTCAGCTGCCTGGGGGCCAAGTCTGCTATTTTAATAATTTCGTCATTCCAACACGATTCCATTGTCATTTTGCTAAAAGTTTGTAATCTGCTAAATCCATAATGGTCGATCATTGGTCGGTCAATGGTCTCGTAATAGAATTGTGTTATAATGACATTTTATTCACGCCAGATTTAATTTATATATATTTTGACATACATATTATTTATAAGTGTTATAAGCAATCTGAAGTAGTTTTTGTTTGTCTGTCATTGGTTGACCATTGGAAAGTCATAATGACGCCATTATATTAGTAGATTACCAAACTTGTCAAAATCAACAATTATGAAATCAATGATAGACCATTCTGACACTATTGTAATAGCAGACTTGAGGCCCTGGTAGTAAGAGATGCCAGTTGGTTGTGTAATTTTAATTTTGTTTGTGAACAAGGGAATCGGCACTATCAAACCGTTGCACCGTCCAATACCTGATGCCTTTTTTAACCAACCTTTTTAATGAACTTCACAAAATAGAGGAAGTCCTAAATTCGTGTAGCTTTTTTCTTATTTGTGTATTACGGAATTTCTCCGGAAAGAATCATGGCAGGATTTGTACAAAACAAACAAAGATGTTTAGAGAAGTTGAAATTCTAATTCTTATACCTACTCTTGGGTAAAGAGTATCTTCAGGCATTTATCATATTTTTAAATCCCCGCAATAAAAATGGATGTAAAAGGTGAATAGTTTAACGAAAAGCTCATTATTTCAAAACGAAACGGCGACTGACAGTAACAGTGGCACTGACAGCAACAGTGGCACTGACAGCAACAGTGGCACTGACAGCCGCCGTTTCGCAGTTCTTACATTGAAATTGCATCGTTTTATGAGAAATAATATCACAAATAATGATTATTTTTTTCTACACACTTGTCACATCACTTGTCTGCCAATTTGATAGATCCATTAATGTCACTTGTCACTTTATTTTTTTTTATAAACACAAAATGGGCAACGAAAGGAAACAAAAGACTGTTATTTTCATTTCGAAATATTTTAATTATGCGGGGGTTTAAAAATATGGTAAGTATATCAATCTACTCCTGATAATGTATTCTCCACATTGGAAATGTGTTTTGAACTCTCTAAATGATTTTTCATACAAATGAATGAATAAATCATGATGATGATGAATGATTCTCGCCATGATTCTTTGCAGTCAGATGATGAGTTTGTAGCGCTGAGGTGGTGAAGGTAAAATAATACTCCAGATGTTGATAGGTCCGATGTATAAAGTAGAATGTATATTTACAAAAATATGTACAGAACTTAAAGCTACACAATATGTTACAAGTAGTTGGCTTATTAATAATTTACCACTAAACAAATCGACCAATAGGATTTCAGTTGGGATCTTACTAAATAACATGTATTGAATTATAGTACCTAAATAATCAGTGAGGGGGCGCCTCAAGCGTCGTCCATCTGATTGCTCGCAAAACTCGCGGTGAGTGCGCTTACATAAATATCACCGCGCCGCGCGAGACCTCAGTGAAGCGGTCGTCGCGTCAGCGGACGAATGTGAATCTAATTTATGTATTGCAGCTACAGTACTCCCCCCCTAGCGAAGCGTACAGGCATTTTGACGATCCTGCCTGATCTTGTGCAGTGTGTAGAGTCGCTGGTGCTCGTAGGAAGTAGGCTGGAGTCTTGGGTAGCTGCTGCTGGTAGTAGGCTGGAGTCTTCGGTAACTGCTGCTGGTAGTAGGCGTGTGTGTGTGTTACTGCTGTCGTAATTATCTTCAGTGTTGATGTTGTACGCCGGTTTCAGTCGGTCGATCGATATATTAGCAGATCTTCCTGGCAGTTGTAGTGTGTAATATTTCTCGTTGCGTTCTACGATGAGGTACGGGCCTTGGTATGGACGTTGCAGCGGTTTGCGGACGGTGTCATCACGGACGAATACATGGCTGCATGTTTGCAGGTCGTTGTGCACGAACATACTTCGCTTATTTGAATGCGGTTTGTATGTAGGTGTGAGCTTCGTGATTACGTCATGTAGTTGATTGACGAAGTCGTGATCCATCTTCGCTGCGACTGGTGATGGTGATATAAAATCACTGGGTAGACGTAGTGCTTGGCCGTAGGTAAGCTGTGCGGCGCTAGTGTTGGTGTCGGTTCGTATAGCGGCACGTAATCCCATCAACACGGTCGGTAGTTCTGTTATCCATTTGTTGCTATTTTCTAGTCTTGACATGAGTGCGGCTTTCAGACTTCGGTGCCAGCGCTCAATGATGCCATTACTCTGCGGGTGATATGCAGTAGTACGGGTTTTTTCCACACCTAGTAGTTGTGCGAGGTCGTGGAATAGTCTGCTTTCGAACTGTCGTCCTTGGTCGGTAGTAATCCTTGTAGGACAGCCAAAACGCGATATCCATGTTTCATACAGTTTTCTTGATACGATTTCAGCTGTTATCTCTTGCATCGGTACAGCTTCGGGCCATCGAGTACAGCGGTCGATCATTGTGAGTAGGTATCGATGTCCGCACGAAGATATAGGTAGTGGGCCAGTTATATCGATATGAAGATGTTGAAATCGTTCGCTCGGTGGGAATGATGCGAATTCGCTGTGATTGTGTCGTTGAACTTTTGATAGTTGACACGAAGTACATGTTTTGGCCCATTCGCCAATGTCGGTGTTCATTGCTGGCCAAAAGTAACGTTCTTGCATTAGCTTGCGTGTTGTTCTTATTCCAGGGTGACTTGGATTGTGCACAGCGTTGAATGCGATGCGACGATAGTCAGCTGGTAGGTATGGTCGAACGTGTGACGTAGACGTTTCGCAGTATATTGACTTGTTGCTACCGGGTATGACGATTTTCTTGAGATGAATATTTGTTTGTTGCGATAAGGTAGGTATGTTGCTGTCTCTTTCTTGCGCTTGTGATAATTCCTCGTAGTTGATTGGTGATGGTAACTCGATGGTTTCGATGCGTGAAAGTGCGTCGGCGACAACATTGTTTACTCCACTGACGTGTCGTATGTCCGTTGTGAACTCGCTTATAAACAAAAGCTGACGAGTGCGCCGTTGCGTATCGTTATCAGATGGTGGCTTGCGAATAGCGTAGGTCAGCGGCTTGTGATCGGTATAAACAATGAGTTCTCTTCCTTCGAACATTTTTCTGAAGTGTTTGATTGCCATATAGATAGATAATAATTCTCTGTCGAATGTACTGTATCGCTGTTGTGTTTCTGAGAATTTCTTTGAGAAGTAGCCGAGTGGTATCCATTTCTTGTTTACGAGTTGTTGTAAGACCGCTCCCGCGCAGGTACTCGATGCGTCGCACATTAGGGATATTGCGTCAGTTGGTGTTGGAGATGGGTGAGCGAGTAAAGCAGCGTTTTGTATGCTAACTTTACACGACTCGAATGCTTGTAACGCTTCTGTATTCCAGTCGATCTTCGTTTTATCTCGCTTCTTGGAATTATGCAGGAACGCGTTGAGAGGTGCTTGTATGTGAGCTGCGTTAGGTATGCTGTCACGGTAGAAATTTATCATGCCGATAAATCTACGTAGGTCTTGAATCGTCTCGGGTCTGGGGTAAGCAGCGATAGCGGTGACTTTTTCTTGTGGTGGTTTGATTCCGTTGCTTGACACTTCATAACCCAGGAACTTGACGGTTTCTCTGCCGAAGACGCATTTCGATGGATTAATGGTGATACCATACTCGTCTAGTCTGCGTAGCACTTCTTGTAAATCTTCAATATGGCGAGCTTCATTTTCAGATGCGATTATGACGTCATCAATAAATGGGAATGCGTAGTCTAACCCGATGAGAACTTGATGGATAAATCGCTGGAATGTCTGTCCGGCATTCTTGAGACCTGGACACATTCGTGGAAACTCGAATAAGCCGAAGGGTGTTGTGATGGCTGTCTTCTCGATGTCTGGTTCGTAAACTGGTAGTTGTTGATAAGCACGATTTAGGTCGAGTGTAGTGAAAATTTTCTTGCCGTGAAGTAGGTAGGTGAAATCTTTGAGTCGTGGTACTGGATAGCGGTCTGGTTTCGTGACGTCATTAAGCCTGCGATAGTCGCCGCACACGCGAATGTCGCCGTTTTTCTTAGGTACGACGTGCAGTGGGCTGGACCACGGACTTTTGCTTGGACGGCATATTCCTTGCTGCATCATCGTCTCAAATTCCTTCTTCACGGACATGTATCGGTGTGGTGGTATTGGTCTGGTCTTGTTGTGTACTGGTGGGCCGGTGGTTTCTATGTGATGTTCCACACGGTGCTTCGGAGTATCTTTCATGCACGACGGTCGAAGAATATCAGGAAACTTGCTGAGTAGCTGATGATATGGCTGATCAACGTCGATACTTCTTATTGTTGGTTCGGCGGAGTAAGTGACTGGTGCCTTGACTGTGAGGTTGGTAACTTTGTCGACAAGACATCGGCCGGCTATGTCGACTAGAAGTTGGTGGTGTTTCAGGAAGTCGGCACCGATGATGGGCTTGCTGACTGCAGCGATGATGAATTTCCAGGTGTACGGTCTTCGTAGGTTGAGATCCAATTGTAAGGTTTTCTCTCCATACGTAGGGATGACTGTGTTGTTCGCTGCATACAAACAAAAATCTGTCGGTGATGCTTTCCCGCCTTTTTTCTTTGGTATGACGGAGATGTTCGCGCCAGTATCAATTAAAAATGATAGTCTTGAATTTTGATCTGTTATAAATAGGCGGTACGAAGTAAGGTTTGCGCCGGTTCCCGCCTCAGCCAACGCAGGTTTTAGTTTCCCGAGAGGGCGCCACTGTCTACGTAACTACACGGACGCGTGCATCTTCGCGCTTCTTTGCCGAACTTGCGATGATAAAAGCAGATCGCTGATTGGTCGTTTGACGTGCGATGCTGATTGTGCTTGCTTGACGAACGTGATCTTGATCGCTGCCGGTTGAATGGTCTGCGCCGTTGATAATTCGATCGTGTTGCTTTTAGCTCAGCGATTTCTTTAGTGAGCGCGTCGATCTTCTCTTCGATTGATGTAGGTACATGGGCGGTGGCGGGGACGGAGGAAACTGCAGCGACTGCGCCAAGAGGTTGCGTCTGCTCGAGGATCTTGTCCGCCATCATGGCTAGCTCGTGGATGTCGGAATGCTTCGCAATATTATCGCTGACGGCGAGGACTGCTCGAACGGACTGCGGTAGGTGATTAGTCCACATAATGCGCAGCGCTGAGTCGGAGATATTGTCAGCAGCGAGGCTCTTCATGCGGCGTAGTAGCTGTGAAGGCTTCAGGTCGCCGAGTTCCATTTCGGAGAGTAGTCTCTGCACTTGCCGTTGTTCTGATTCTTCGTAGACCTGGAACAGACGGCTCTTCAGGGCTTCGTACCGGTGATTCTCAGGCGGGCGGAGAATAATGTCTGAGATTTCATCAAGATCTTGCCGCTCCAACTGGCCGATGACGAGCTCGTACATGGCTTGGTCGCCTTTCTTCTGCGAAGCCATGACCGCTTCGAATTGCGCGAACCACAGCCGAATTCTGTCGCGCCAGATGGGTGGGATGCGCAGCGACGTCGACACACCGGAGAGTTCTTGGTCAACGTTCTTGTCCATGATGCAGTAGGTTGAAGGCTTGTAGATTAGGATCTGGAGGTTCCACTTCTTAAGTATCACGTCGGGGTCACCACTGTAGCGCTGAGGTGGTGAAGGTAAAATAATACTCCAGATGTTGATAGGTCCGATGTATAAAGTAGAATGTATATTTACAAAAATATGTACAGAACTTAAAGCTACACAATATGTTACAAGTAGTTGGCTTATTAATAATTTACCACTAAACAAATCGACCAATAGGATTTCAGTTGGGATCTTACTAAATAACATGTATTGAATTATAGTACCTAAATAATCAGTGAGGGGGCGCCTCAAGCGTCGTCCATCTGATTGCTCGCAAAACTCGCGGTGAGTGCGCTTACATAAATATCACCGCGCCGCGCGAGACCTCAGTGAAGCGGTCGTCGCGTCAGCGGACGAATGTGAATCTAATTTATGTATTGCAGCTACAAGTTAATTGAATTACAAGTTGTAGACACAAGTCAACAGCATTATCAGAAACTTGTATCTGTAAAGGTAAATCTTTTAAATAATTAAACAGACTTGGAAATGGATGATCGTATCTGTCTGAAGTTTTGTATAAATTTTACATCAAGTTTGTAAGTATGCATGATCTTGTTGAGTCTATCTTCTGTGCGCCTTCATAACCGAGAGGTATCAAGAAAAAGAATAATTTATCAAAAAAAGTTTCACTTCAAAAGTTTACAAATTTGATTTTACTGTATAAAATGTTGTGTGCTAAGATTTCAGAATCACCTGCAGTTCGTCTTTTTAATTCAGGAATTGATTTAGGAATATATTTACTCCATCTATAGAGATATATAAAGTTAAAGATAGTACTAATACTTATACTGTGGTTAAAGTGTCTATTTGCAATACAGCCACAGCTTTTTACTAAATACATAGTTATGAATGTCTTCACGGTACTTTTACCATAAATATTTTTTTGTTTCTATATTCTAAAAGGCTTCAGGACTCATCTAATCTTAAGTCATGATGCGGCCTAAGGCCTCACTCATGCCTTGAAGATACTCAGATGTCTGTGTCTATCGGTTTTTACCGATAAAATTTAAAACATATATTAAAAGTATACTCAGTAAAAAAGCTTATTATAATTTAGAGGACTATATGCAAGATAAGAATGCTTGGAAACATGCTGGTCTAGCTCCATAGGACGATCGACAGTCTAAACAAAATTGAACCGATTGCTAATTTAAAATACCTAATTTCATACTTAGTATAAATATATATAATATATTTGACTCTTTTTTTATACACTGCTCAGGCTCACATACTGATTCATTGTTTGTTAAAATATAAGGAGTGGTCGTCTACTGTTTCAACATTTGTAATATGTGAACAGTATGTATCTATGTACATATAACTTAGTCTGTCATTCCTTAATCTGTGATACTTTGTACACACTTTAAAATACCTAGTGTTTTTATGCAAGGTACATCGTATTCACGTATAATTATATAATTCCTGTAAATGCAAATATTGTTAACATCGTTTTTAAAAGAGTAAGTATGGAGTTTCTTGCCCATTCTTCTCCATACAAAACTACCTTTTGGAATGGGCACCTAGAACCATTTTTTTTTCTCATTTGACGTTCAAAAGTGCCTTGTAATGGTCTAATTGAAATAAATGATTTGACTTTGACTTTGACTTTTCTAAGAAATGACCGGTCCGATTTTGACAGAAATTTTACTGGCACAAACAGCTCCGGATGTAACCGGATCTGTATAACATGTGGACCTTTTAGAAACTAGAACTAATTTCTGTGCTAATAATGGAATCAAATGTACCTAACTGCTCAAATTTTAGGACCCATTAGATAATGTGCATTGTAATTCGTGATGCTTGGCAATTGGGCTTCCCCTAGTTGTAAACGTCCCTATGTACCTATTGACCTAGTTCTGTTCTGTCTCCTGCTGCATCTATTTTAGAGTTTTAGAATTAAAATGTATAATTGTGCGTATATGGACCTGTGTCTGAAACAAATAAATTATTATTATTATATGTACTTTTTACTCCTCCGCTGTTCTTTTCTGATTGATTTCGTTGCGGGATCCAAGACAATTGAATCATTTCTCTGGGACTCGTCGAGCTTCATTGTTCCGGCGCTTTCCTGGTTTGGTCGCTTTGCAGTAGTGCCGTGTGGTGCCGCCTGCAAATAGCACCACCTCATTTCTACCCGTGGGTGTCGTAGAAGGCGACAGAGGGATATTGACCAGAGGATGGGCAGCAGCATCCTTCTGAGTACCATAACACATAATGCGATCGCCAACATGCATCGGCCAAGCATGGCGATTACGGCCGAACCCCACCCCCCTTGGGGGAGACCTATGCCCAGCAGTGGGCGTCTAAAGGTTGACATGATGATGATGAGTGGTTTAGAAATCCCTTAAAAATAATTTCTTAATCACGTATTTCTCTATCTAGGTATTATCATTTTAGCCATGATAAAATCACATAGGCCGGACGACATTGGGATTACATAATGCTAATTAAATATGAGTTTTTTTTTAATATTTATTTCAAAAGGGCCTTGGTCGTTACTTACCTACCTACTTGTCAAACTTTTTGAAAAACATCGTTTAGACGTAAAACTTTGCTTCCATAATATTTTAAGGAAATAATTCTTTTGTTACCAAAAAGTTTACAGTTTAAAAATAATGACGGTTATGTTGTTTTCCTGTTTTGAAGATTTTTTCTCTTTTTTTTCATACTAATCTTTGCCGTCGACGTTGTCCGCGTTTAAATTGGTAGTACACACGGCTACACATTAAGCTATACCTACATTTCTAGTTGATGCTGATCTCGCATTGTATAGGATTTCCGTACAATGAGAGGTCAGCTTATACTGGAAATGTATAGCTTGATCTGTAGCCGTTTGTACCTGGGCGACCAAACTTTGCTCGGCATTTTTTTTAAATAAAACCTAGCTAGATTAATTTATCGCCCCTGAAACACCCTGTATGCTAAATTTCATGAAAATCGTTGTAGCCGTTTCCGAGATTCAGATTATTATTTATTTACCAGAATTGCTCGTTTAAAGGTATTTTTAGTTTGAGTCCCTGCTAAATCATCATGCCTGCTATTTTTGTAGTGAATCAGAGGATTCCTGGTGTATCAATTGATTTTTATGGGAATTTTGTAAAACTTTATAGTTATTACTGCTCATTTTACCATATAATACACTTATTACTTACTGAAAACGCCTAAAACGAAAAACAATTGCTAAAAATGTACTTTTGTTATTGGAAAATAACAATCTCAACGCAATATTGGCAATACACAGCGGTCAAAATAAACTCAAAACAAGCATTTACTGCACGTCAAAACCCGGTCCTAATTTCAATTTATTAGTCCCCCAAAAGGGACATGAAACTTGAAAACAGTAGATTGATACTTACCACATTTTAAACCTCCGTATTATTAAAATATTTCGAAATGAAAATAACACTTTTTGTTTACTCTTGTTGCCAAATTTGTGTTAATAAAAAAAAAAGAAAATGACAAGTGACATTAACGGATCTATCTAATTATCAGACACATGATGTGATAAGTGTATTGCCGACACTTCACATGGCGTATTTGTGCAAATATTCGCCCTATTTGGATAATACAAAATCGACTTTATTTCAATAATTCTAGGGTACATTTTGTCCAAATAAGGCGAATATTTGCACAAATACGCCATGTGAAGTGCTAGCATTAGGAAAAAAAATAATCATTATTTGTGACATTATTTCCCTTAAAACGATGCATTTCAGTGTAAGAACTGTGAAACGGCGGCTGTCAGTGTCACTGTTACTGTCAGCCGCCGTTTTGTTCTGTAATGAGCATTTCGTTAAACTACTACGTTTAACTACTTTTAACGTTAATTTTTATAGCGGAGGTTTAAAAATATTGTAAACGCCTGAAGACACTCTTTAGGTAGGTACCCTAGAATGAATTAAAATTTCAACTTCTCTAAACATCTTTATTTTTTTGTACAAATCCTAACTACCATGATCCTTTCAATGTCGATCGGTCGGTATTAAAATCAAGAGTAAGCAAACTGGTCTTGAAGTTATAATAATAGCAAAATCTAAGGTTCACTTATTTACAAATATTGAAACTGTAGTAGACGAACACCCAAATGTTTGCCGAGGGGGCAAGTCTGCTATTTTTATAATTTCGTCATTCCAACACGATCCCATTGTCATTTTGCTAAAACTACATAATCTGCTAAATTCATAATGGTTGATCATTGATCGGTCGAATTAAAAGCAATGACTGCACAATGACGTTCTAATGGTAGGTCACTGATCAAAGGAACTGTCAAAATGTTAGCAGATTCATTTGTCATTTTGTATGAGATTACCATTCTATATCATTTCTTTCAATGGCGTGTCAGTGGTTGACCATTGGAAAGTCATAATGACGCCATTATATTAGTAGATTACCAAACTTGTCAAAATCAATAATTATGAAATCAACGATAGACCATTCTGACACTATTATAATAGCAGACTTGAGGCCCTGGGCGGGATTCGAACCCGCGACCCTATACGTCGGAGGCAGATAGGCTTCAGAACCGTCGTGAAAATGTAATGTATATTCAACAAAAAAATACTCAAACACATTTTATTCTTTATTATTTACATTATTTTTGTCTATGTTCAACCCCGCGAACACTTGTCGGTTCCCTAAAAGACCCCTTAAGGGGTAGAAACCCGTAAATGATCCCGTAGCGCAACATCTCTGTTTTCAAAAGGGTTGACCACAGGAATGTAGCAATTTAACGAGTGAGTAAGTAGAAAGTTTTTCGGGAAACCCTTTTAAGAAGGTTTAGGCTCCATCCGCACGGCCGCGGAATTTGTTGGAATAGAAACTTGTGCATTTTTGTTGCATAATTAACTTGATTTTGTTTATTCTTAGCACTTGGCTTACGGTTTCGTCCGTGTGATTTTGTTCTTTCTTTCTCTTTTTAGGGTTCCGTATCTTAAGAGGAAACACAAGGGCCGTTTTTCCATACAAAATTAGTCCCCTGTTTCCTCCCTGGATAATGCCAGTAGATCATTTTTTTTTTTAATATCCATGGCTACTATTGGCCTGTCCCTATGTTTTCCTTTTTCTCATAAATGTATTATCAAAAGAGGTATGAATATTCAAAAACCTAAAAATTGACATGATTTTCCGCTGTGTTCAAACATTCAGAAAACAAATTTGACTTGATTATATAAAAAATAGAAAACATAGGAACACGGCAAAAGCCTTTCTTTATTTTGTAATGAAAAAAGCAGTTAAATCGGTTAAGTTTTGGAGAAGAAATCAGGGGACTACGAATCATTGATTTTGTGTATTTTTAATAGGTATTTTCGGTCAAAGCTGCAGTTGTCTCTATCGCGCTCTGCGGTTCGTGTTCGGGCATCGCGCGACAGCAATAGATTTTACAAATACCTAATTTTCAATTCTCTAGCCCGTGGTATTTCCTCTTAAGGGTAAAAACGGGACCCTATTACTAAGACTTCGCTGTCTGTCCGTCCGTCTGTCTGCCACCAGACTGTATCTTAAGAACCGCAATAGCTAGACAGTTGAAATTTTCACAAATTATGTATTTCTGTTGCCGCTATTACAACAAATAATAAAAATAAAATAAATATTTAAGGGGGGCTCCCATACAACAATCGCGATTTTTTGCCCTTTTTTGCTCGATATCTAATGTTGTATATATCTCGGATCAGTCAGGATTTAGTCCGTTAGATTCAGTCATCATGTGGGCAGAATATGGGTTTCGTGCAATGCAAACACACTGGGTGTAGGGTACAATACACGGCGTTTATTAAAACCACAATTTAGCACAAATTTAATTTAAATAAACTCACATACAAAATACACATAGTTCACTTCACTTCAACAACGAATCGAAAGCACAGTTTCGGGACGTATTAGCTCCGATGCGAATATGCGATCAGACACTGGATTCTGAATGTCTTCCTCGCTGTAGGCTGAAAACATCACGACTCTGTAGAAGCGCGCCAAAAGTATCGGTGGATCACGTGTTCGCGTTAATGGCGCGCTTGCGACCCGTTTTACGTTCATACTATTGACCGGATACGACATATTATAGATAATGGTTCGGAACCCTTCGTCTGACTCGCACTTGGCCAGTTTTTTTATAGTTGTATTGATATTTATTATATTACATATATATTTTTGTATAATATGTAGTTTACCTATTTTGATATCTTTTAACTATGCACCTTCCATGTTACCTCTTCACCACCCTTGGTTGACTGGTAGAGAATGTCTAAGGCATTAAGTCCGCCTTTGTACCTTTGTGTACCTACTCCAGGACCACTAGGCATTAATAATGGTATGGCGGGCTTATCCCAAAAAAACTTACAATTTTTTTTATTTATATATCAAACAATAACTTTTGCCATGCCCTGACAGAGTTTACAACGGCTTTTAGCTCTAAGCCTATTGTTAACATCTTGTTTTACCTTGTGGAACGCAAATAATAGAATATCTTTATCAACCTTAAGACGCCCACTGCTAGGCATGGTCTCCCTCAAGGGGGAGTTCAGCCGTAATCGCCATGCTTCTCCGATGCATGTTGGCAACCGCAGTAGATTTTATAGTACTCAGAAGGACGCTGCTGCCTATCCTCAGGTCAATATCCCTCTGTCGCCTTCTACGACACCCACGGGTAGAAATGGGGTGGTGCTATTCGCGGCCGGCACACACGTCCAGAGAACAGAATATGAATTTATGAAAAAATGCAAAATAAAATTTACCAATTCTCACAGATTCCGTAAAATTGTATCCTATGAAATCCTACCAATTCGTACACAATAAGGCAGTGTGAATCGAGCCTAAGAACCGGACATCGCTAAAATATTTTGTGTTTATTTTCGAACGTTAAAAGGATGAGTAACGGTATGTTGGTCCAGTGGTTAAGGCGCCTTCCTTTCATTCACGAAGTTGTGGGTTCGCATCCTGCCATATAAACTAACTTACTACTTTCTAAGTTTATCTAGGACATCGGTTTAAGGAAAACTACGTGAATTCTCCTGGGCCTGTAGACATAATCCCTTTTCTGTTACCGTTAACGCCAACGGAAAAATCAAATTGTATGGAGTTGACGTTTGCTTACCAGATGTCACGTGACGCAAATATGTCAACTGCATACAGGGTTGGGCAGTATAATAATAATAATAATAATATGTGGGGACATTTTCACACACGGCCATCTGACCCCAAACTAGGGAGACCCTGTACTATGGGTGTCAGACAGCTGATATACATACACATATACATTTTTTTTTTGTAAATACATACATATATAGATACACAACACCCAGACACAAGGCAAACACAAGTGCTCATCACACAAATGTTTACCCTGGGCGGGAATCGAACCCGCAACACGTTGCGCAGCAGTCGATCGCTCAGCCACTGCGCCAACCGTGTCGTCAGAGTATTTGAACTACTTGTAATTCAAATACGTAATTGAAATACAAATACGTATTTGGTATTTATATTTCAATTACATCTTAAAAATTTAATTTTGTAATTGGTATTTCAAATACCTGATACTGAAGTATTTTGTAGTTAGGCTTCAAAATACATTTAGCGATCTTAATAATGGGTGCGTTCTGCAAAAAATAGCGCTCGATAACTTTCGTAAGCAAAATGGCTACCGCTAAATATGTCAATCTTTAAAGTTGGCAACACTGCACCGCACCTGTACAGCTTATAATTATGTATTATGTATTTAAAATACAAATAGTGAGTTTGTAATTTGTATTTTAATTAAAGCAAAGCATGTATTTTGCCCAGCTCTGACTGCATACAATTTGATTTTTCCGTTAGCGTTGACGCTAACAGAAAAGGGTTTAGAGGCGATGTGTCCTCTAGTATAAAGTTTACGGGTAAATGAAAACACCGAGCGAGTGTAGAAAATGGAATGATTTATTAAACTAAAATGAGCCCTATTATATTACAAACTTAAACCTATGCGTAGTGATATACCTAAATGCTAAAATATGTACAACCAATCAGAGCGCAGGATTCCGAAGTATTTAGATCGATCGCGGCCGCGATTTACTCCGCGGGTCAAACCATAAATATCCCGCGCTTCTAAGGGGCGCTTTAGTCTGCGTTCGCGCTCCGTGGCGGAAGGCCGCATGTGTATGCTTTCAGGATGGCGGCGCGCAGAGGCCGCGCTACCGCTACAAGGGATTTTGTAATTTTTATCGTTCCTTATGCTTATAGTATAAAAGTAGCATAAAACATAGTAGTACCTAGTATATCTATACGCTTAGATCTTTTAAACTCCGCAACGAATTTAATACAGTTTTCATCAATAGATAGAGTGATTCAAGAGGAAGGTTTATACGTATAGTTTGATCTACATTGCACCCGAGCGAAGCCGGGGCGAGTCGCTATATAGTAGGTACTAACACTGTTCATCAATAGATAGAGTGATTCAAGAGGAAGGTTTATACGTATAGTTTGATAACATTGCACCCGAGCGAAGCCGGGGCGAGTCGCTATACAAGCTTACATTTTAATCGTTTTAATCCCTTGGACGGGTGGTTTAACTAACAAAATAGTATTCAGCGAAAGCTTGCACTGCATTGTATCTCTTAAAATAAAAAAAATAGCAAGTGATAACGTAATATTCGCAAAATGCATGAAACCGATAGTAGTTCCGCGAGTTAGTTACCTACGCGTACGCCGCGTCGACGTCGGTGCCTACCTAACTACCTACACTCCGCCCGATCGACTTTAGGTTATTGACTCGCTCAGCTGATCATGTTCACGTAAACAAATTTAATGATTCCAAATTTTCCTTCATACTTTTACGAGCTTAGGACCGTCATAATTGCTTTGTGCCTAGGTTTCGAGACATACCTAATAAAATTAAAAAAATATGCTAAAGCGGTACATGTAAAATAAGTCTTTACAGGCCTGCTAGTTATGGCGTATTTAACAATGTGGAATTATTTACAATGATTTTAAAAAGGAAAAACTTCTAATTACACGATTTAAAAAAGTTCTGTTACATACCTAAATCACCTTTGATTTATTTAACTTTCAAAGATACTTCGCAATACATAACAATTGTTCATAAAAATGTGTAGGTAATCAAAATTATTTACAACGATTAAAAAAAGAGTTCTGTTACAAACTAATAATTCATAAATTCTGAATCATCACTAAAGGGTTACACTTCACGATAGCGTAATAATTGTTCGCTGTACAGACGACGAGCCGCTTGCGCATCAAAACCCGCGATCGCGTAGAATTGCACCATGGCATCTCCAGGTTGGAGTACGCGTAATTATTACGAGACGCCATTACGTTCGCGCGACAAGGATATTTTTTAAAAACGGCACACCGATGACGTCTTAGGAGAAACTGAATTTTTTACATGACGTGGTCCTGCGCTGCCCTTAGCGCGCGGGGTGCGCGGGGCGCGCGCTTTATGCATTGCCAATCAAATGGGGTTTGGGGGCGGGGTTTGGTCTAGGATTGGCTAATTTTTGTGAGTCCACGTTGACTGCGCTTACGCGTCATTGTTGTTAGAATCGAATGGTGCCTACTAATGGCCCGCATTATTTTTACACGCATGCGAGAATTAATTCGAGTTTAAAAAAAAAAGTATATTATTTTTTAATTTTATCTTCACAAATCAATAGTGTTTCATGCACCGGATCGACCCTCCACGGGATTAAAACGATCAAAAAGTAACCGTGTATAGTAGGTACTAACACTGTTCATCAAAAGATAGAGTGATTCAAGAGGAAGGTTTATACGTATAGTATGATCTACATTACAATTATCTGTACGTCATACAAATATTTGTTACGTACGGGAATCGAACCCGCGACACGCAGCGCAGTAGCCAAGCGTGTCGTCGAAAAACTTAAATTATTAATTAGGCATTTGCGAGGAGTTATCAACGCGTGCGTTGTACGCCGCGATGTTTAATTTGCGTTTCCACGTCCGCTTCAATGCGAAGACAATTGAGTCTAGAGTCAATTGAGAAACGAGCCAAAAGGATCGTTGGCAATGATAGGCTCGTCGAGTCAAAGCTCCAAAGTCTTGAGCATCGACGCCGAGTTGCTGGCCTGTCGGTTTTCTATCGGTTGCATTTTGGGGAGTGTGCGACGGAATTGCATAATTTAATTCCGCCGAGCCCATTCCATCATCTGACCACAAGACGTACGGCGATGCGCCACCGGTACATGGAGGACATCCCACCCACACGCACAAAACGTTTTGGGAACACATTCATTGTGCGTACTGCTAAGGAGTGGAAATCCCTGCCTGAGTCTGTGTTTCCTGATAGCTACAACCTGGGAGTCTTTAAGTCAAGAGTGAATAGGTGACTTCTAGGCAAGCGTGCTCCATCTTAGACCGCATCATCGCTTCCCATCAGGTGAGATAGTGGTCAAACGTATGCCTATAAATAGATAAAAAAAATTGGTTGTCTGTAAAGTCGGTTTACGGACGATAGTTGAACGTGACAACGCGAAAGAATCATGCCGATTGTGCTTCTTTGTCGCTCATTCCGCGCTCTCGCTTGCACTTCAAGCCTTACATGGAACGCCTCAGAGCGGCGTTATGGTAACGCCGCATACGTCATGTTAACGCCGCATACGTCATCTTTTTTCGTGCGTGCAGCCGGCTCTATCGAATTATAAGACGTTGTCACGTCAAAAAAAAACATCTTTAAGTACTGTATTTTTTTTTCGATAAGGATTTTTTTGTATCAGCCCGGAGGTTAGAAGTTGATGGTGTAACACACACATATTGCGCTGGTCTGCCCGGTCGTGTCGGATCACCATCCCACCGCATTAAGAGAGTGAGGGAAGAGGGAGTGCATCTGTGTTTGTGCTCACACTTGTGCACTATCATATCTCATGCGTACTTGACCAGTCTCCATTGAGATGCGGCTGTAGTGACTTAAATACGATCGAGAGAATATAAAATACATAAACTATCAAATAAAAACAAAAATGTCATTCATATCACATATTTTATTCTAAAATCATTCAGTCTTATTTACAAACTAATATTTTACTATCAAATAAAGATTACATATTTGAAGAAGAAGAAGAATAAAGAAAGAAAAGAATTCAAGAATTAAAAAATTTAAGGATTCAAGAATTCAAGAATTTTATATTTTTATATCTACTTATTTATTCTTCACATAATTATATTTTAGCAAAATTGTGTATTTATATTAAAAATATATTATGCTTAAATTGTATTTATGCAACGTACTTTCTACTAACAATTAATATAAATTAAATCTATGAATTACCTAATTAATCAATTGCGATTTGTCATTTATTATATTATTAACTAGTTTCTGTCCGTGTCGTCGTCTGTTTGGTAGTCAATTATATTTAATACCAAACATTTCCTATTAATCATATCAATTAAATCTATAAAAGGCTTCAAAAACATCGATTAGAAACGATTGATGAATTGCCCATTTAATAATTATAAACTTAATTAGTGTAAACAAATAATGTCCTCGCAAATGACTGCGAGCTTCTTTTACTTTCTTATTTCTTAAAAAAAACTACTTAAGCAATTTCTTCTGTGTTAACCACTGTTTCGACATGCCTATGTCTTTTTTCAGTTCAAATTTCATTCATCATCTGCCAGCCTTTTTCCAACTATGTTGGGTTGTGCTGAATACCAGTGCTTTACATGGAGCGACTGCCTATCTGACCTCCACAACTTACTTACTGGATAACACAATACCCCTAGATAAGACTGACTGTCAGATTTTCTGGCTTATGTCTACTCATAACGACCGACAAGGATCTACGAATGACAGCCAGGACCAACAGTTTTACGTGCTTTCCGAGGCACAGAGGAGTTTCGGCATGAAATCGATGGTCACCCATCAACGGAACGACTGCGGCCAGCGTAGCTTAACCATGACGTACAGCTTTTACTTAGCCTCTTCTTTGTCAAATTTTATTACGATCAGTTTAGTGGTTTTGGTGTGATAAATGAACAAACAAACAAATTAATTTCGCATTTATTTAATCCTACTTTGTCCGCGTGAATATCGACCATTGCGGATGAAATTGCGAATGAAAAAGTAGCCTATGTCTTTATCCATTTCCTAAACTACATTATCGTCAAATTTCACTACAATCGGTTAAGTGGTTTTGGCGTGACGAGGTAACAAACATACACAGTTACTTTCACATTTAGTGTGAATATGTTGCATGATTCAGACGTTGCAACTATTAGCGACATAATATCTCGCGATATGCGTCTAAGAATAGGTTATTCACTGCAATAAAGTGATTCATTATCAACTATTTCGTACCAAAAAGTCAACGATATTAACGGCTTTCATACATAATTAGTCGGCCATAACAAATTATACTTATTGTCACTACCATTGTGGTCGAAATTTTCAAGAATAGTATATTTATTATCAATTGTATAAGGTTCGTTGACCTCTATATGATTCCCGTATTTCTCATCAATATAGTTCTTAACTATCTTACGAATCTCTTCTACGTCATACTTGTCTAAATTATTGACTATTGGCATAAAGTTGTTTACTGATAAATCTTTGAATTTTAGTTTGAGCTCTGCTTGTGCTAATTTGATATTTGATTTCCATACTTTTAAACCAATTGAAGGATTATTTGTTTCTATAGTATCAGCATGGCTTGGTTCTTTCTTAATTAGAGCTATATTGCCTAAAGGTATCGTTAGTTCTTTATCATTATTATATAAATTATCTTTAATACCTTCTTTCTTATTAATATAATTAATTAGACTTGTTTTTAGTTCATTGTCTTCATTAATATTATCTACTCGTGTTGGTACATCAACTATATTACTATATTCATACAATTCTGGACTTTCTTCTAAATTGTTATGATCTAATTTAGTTTGATGAGGTGTTGTTCCCTGTACTGATCTTTGGTGCAGAGGGATTTGACGTTCAAGGTATTCTGTAGGTTTATTAAAATTACGGAGCCCAGAAATTTGATGAACTCTCGAAGGAGGGACAACAGGCATAGAGGAAGACTGAGTATCCATAGAGGAATATATCTGTGGAAGAGGTCCTAGATTTTTTGTAACTCGTGGAGATTTAAAACAAGGTATTTGATAAGTCTTATATCCTGAGTACTTGATATCCTTGATATTGTTGTATGGATATGAAGCGGGAGGAGTTTCAGGGAGTTCCATGGTAGTAGGAAGATATTTAAACTGTGGGTTCAGGAAATTCCTGGGACGAGAGATAGTGACTGCGGGATTTTCTGTGGGAGAGTCTAAGATTTCAGGATAATAGTAATTTAGACCAAGAGTGGAAGTATCTAGTTTTGGAACATAACCAAAATGTTTTGTAGGAGTGTTGGTGAAATGTTTAACATTCTCAGGGGGTACTGCAACAGAGGGATTTGTAATATCAGTATAAGAACCCACAGGTAATGTATTTGAAGTAGGTACAGTAAAAACTTGTGATTTTGTCCCTATATGATTATTTTCATAAAAATGGTCCAACTTTGATAATCTGTGAGGTTTTGGCACGATTTTATTATTATAAGGAGCAATAAAACCTTTGACTTCTGGTACAACTTTGTTAAATAATTTAACTTCGGAAATATCGGGTATATTTTCATTGGACATTACATTGTCAGGATCATAATCAATATTTTCATTTGAATGTAAAACTTCTTCATATTCTGTAGAAGGTTCTAATTTAAACCAAGAATTTACAGGTGCAGTTTGTTTAACATCTAGTTTTAAAGGTTTTTCATCTATGGTGATTTCAGGTTCATAAAATTGGTTTATTCCTAGTGGTGTTTTGTTAAAAGGCCTATATTTATTTAAATCAATTGGTAAACTTTCTTTCTCTAGTTTTACTTCTATGGGGGTTTCGGATAGAGGTAAGAATTTTGTGAGGAATGGTGATTGAAGCCAATTTTGGGGTTTAATCGACATTTGGTTCATGTATAATGGTATCTGAGGATTTGGGAACGGTCTAATGTTCATCTGAGGTCCTGTGTTGGGGGATGTCAAGACATTCGATGATGATGATGATGCATAGAAACTTGGAGAAGATTGGATTAATTCTTGATATTCTTGTGGGCTTATATAAACTGTTGATGATTGTGGTCGTGGTCTAGTTGGTTTCTTAGGTAATAATGTCTTGTATATGAGATGAGGAAACCCTGTATTTGCCAGTGTGTAAGGAGACGATTGTAAAACATTAGATGGAAGTGGTGGCATACTTGAAGATGAGTTTGTTATAAGTGGTTCTTTAATATCAGTTGGAAAGTAGCTAGAGATTAGTGGATTAGATTGAATTGAAGAAATTGGAATAAAATTTGAATTATCTATAAGTTCAGTTTCATCATCAGATAATAACACTGGGGAGTCCAATAATGGAACTGTTTCAGTTGGATACTGTGAAGTTTTAGAGAATTTATCTTGCAATGGCGATGTGGCAGGAGATGGGTGTGGCTTTAATAAATATCTTGGGTTTAAAGTGGGACTATGTGACCTTTGCTGGCTACAACTAATTGATAACGGTGATAAACTATCCATTAAATCAGGCCTAATTTCGTATGGTGCTGCTTCTACCATTTCTGCTTCTAAATATCTAGGAGATAGTCGTGATAGATCTGGGGCAGAAGTTGATGAAACTTCGATAGGCTTAACTGTATTTGGGAGTTTTGGCGAAGATTCTAGGATATTATAATTTGAATATAAGGGTGCATGTGCCAGAGTAGAAACTGGTGAATGATATTGTTGGTTTAAAGGTGATTTTAATAAGTTATACGGTATAATTGATGCTGGTCTAATCGACTCTAAAGTGTCAGGTAATTCTGAGACGAGTAAGTCAGATGGACTGATATATTTGTCATTATCGGAAACAGATGGAAGATATTTTTTAGAAATAACCGGTTTAAGAGTAGAGCAATGCATTGGGAGTAATGGAGCATAATTTTGGGAGGTACTAAGTAAAGGTTTTAGCAGTAGACGTTCTAGTAAGTGATTTGTAGACGGTAATAACTGTGGATCACTATTGAGTTGAGGTTGAAATTGGCGTGATTTTTGATTCAATATTTTTGCTAAAGGTATAAAAGACGATGAAGATAATGGAACTGACGATGTTATTGGAGAAGGACATGAATTCAGAAATTTCTTAGAAATATCTAAAGGTCGTAAGATATTTGATAAAATTACACTATCTAAGGGTGTTATATTTGGTGATGAGATAAGATTCGGAGCGGAATACGATGGTATTTCTAATACGGGTTTCAAACCTGAATTTATGAACGGGTTTCTAGCTGAATATGGTGATTGGATTGAGGGGTCATATAAAGATGCACTAGGAATGGTATATTGTGGTACTATAGGTTCATTTATTTGTTGATAAGGAAAATTTTGTAACGGTGAAGAAGTATAAGAGGTTGAGGGAGCAGCATATTGACTTAGAACTGGTGATGTTTTTGAATGACTTTGAGTTGAGAATGAAATGATAGGAACTGGTTGAGTTGGGTAAGAATCTGTATTCTGTAGTGGCTGGGTAAGATATGGCAATGATGATAATGGAACTGTGTACTTCGATGGCTTTAATATTATTGGTACGGGACCCATCTTTTCCAAAGGTCTGTTTGGAGTACAGCTCGCAACTGCTTTCAAGGGTTCTGTCAAGGCCGGCGATGGCAAACTATATCTTGGATTACTGTAAGAAGGAGATAACTTATTTTTCGGTGTTTGGAAGTCTGTATCCGGAATCATAAATAGTGAAGAAGGTATAATGTTATTTGTTAATGGCTGCATTGCGATATGTGGAGTAAAAACTGTGGTACTTGGTGCAGGTGTAGATAACGATATTGGAATTTGTGGAGTACTAGCGCACCATTGTGGACTATTGAGATTTCTACAAGGTTGAACTATATTATTCAACGATGGTGACTCAGTGTAAGGTAAAGTCACTGGATGACGCTGGAAGACATTATTTTCTGGACAGATAGGAGCAGGTGAAGTATATGGTTGATAGTAAGTGGGTGCTTCATATAGTGGTGACATTTCTCTCAATGTTGTTGTAGGTAAAATAGAAGAAACGTACTGAGAAGAGATTTGCGGTTTAGTTGGTTTTAAACTTGGAGCGAGTGATGTTGTTGGTGCCAAATATTGATCATATAACGGTGTTAGTGAAGGCCTCAAAGATATTTGAGATGGAGGTGATATTCGAATAAAATTATCTGAAATATAAGGCACAGTTGGTGGTTGTATTGCTGGTTTATTGATTGGGGATGGCGCCACCGTACAATGTGCATTAGTTGGGATTCGTGAGAAATCTGAAGTTACTTGTGGAGAAATAATATTACTTATTATGTCTGGGATAGTTGCAGAATAATACGGAGAAGATAATGATTGCTTTCTGTTCATTGGTAATACATTGTATGGACATACAGGTACATCTTTACATGGGTAATTTGATAAAAGTACCTGTGAAGGGAAATTAGGTGCAGGAATTAACGGTGATGGTGGTTTTAGTAATGGACTGTATAAAATTGATGTTGGTGCAGTGACGGGGGCTTTTAGAGAGTTACAAAAAGGCATTAGTGGTATATTATCAAAGATATTTTGTTGAATAGGGTAAAGTGAAGATGTTGGAGGCAGCGGTTGCGCAGCTGAACACGGTCTTAATAATGGCTTACTGTGCAGAAGACTGTATGGTGTTAGATAAGGTTCTTGATAAGACTTGGATGGCTTTCCTGGTTCTGTAGTAAGATTATCTACAGGAGCACAAGGAATAAAATTTCCGTCTTCTATTAAATCATCTATTAGTAAAGGTCCCGTGGTTTCGTCTGGTGCTAAAGTACATGCAAGGGATTCTAAAGGATATTTGAAATTCAGTTCTTTATAATATTGGTCACCTTTGTTATTACTGCATGTGCAAATCATTTCTTCTGGTTTACCAAAATAAGGCCTTTCTTCTGACAAATGTGTGTGTAAATTGGACTCTATTATATCGCCATAAGGTATATTTTCCTTTGTTTGTGAACAACTACTTTGTATTGGTAATCTTTTCGGATTTGTCAGTGGCATTTGATAAGCGTTTAAGAAGGGGTTTACTGCATCAGAAATTGGTGCTGTATTCAATAATCTTAATAATTGTAATTCTGGTGTTGTTAATTGAAAATTTGGTGACATAGGTCTTTTATTTAATGGAAGACTAGGAGTCACTGATGATGTAGGATTTAAGTAAGCTGGTGAAAGAAGACTTGAAGGTCGCATCAGTGTATTTAATGGTACAGGACCTACATATTGTGATAATAAATCAGTAGGCGTTGAAACCATTGGGCTGGTAGAAGCTAGTGTCAATGGACTAGAATTTTCTGGAGATCCTAAATTCGATAATGATATTGGTACTGTCTTACAGATTGGTTTTGATATAGGTTGATCGTATGCTGGTGAATACAGATTTGATATAGTTGGTTTTAATCCATTAATCATGTTCGACGAATATGGACTGGTTTCGGCTAAGATTGGTTTGGAGGGAAAAGGTAAATATGGACTAAAAAATGTTGTAGATGGTTTGCAGGTTTTTACAGGTATAAGTGGACTAGTTAAGTCTGGTACAAATGGGCTGACTGAATAGGGGTGAGTGGGTATCTGTAAAGGTATAAGAGGACTAGCCACATAAGGAACATTTGATACTGAAGTAGTAGTTGGTACTGATATTGGTTTAGCATAAGATGCTAATAATGGACGCGAATAAGTTGGTGAAAGTGGACCCATAAATGCATTTGAAAGTGGAGTTGTATAGAAAGAAGATATAGGTGCAAATGACACTGGTGGTAACTGATATGGAATATTGTTTACATCATTTGAAGCTGTAGTTATTTGTAGCTTCGTATCTGGAGATGAACTAGGCAGAACTTTGAGTGATTCTAAGCATGGTTCTGACAATGGTTGCTGTAAAAATTCACTGTCGAGTTTAGGATTAGTGACGGAATCTACAAATCTTTGAATATTAGGAATTTCATAAAATTCTGATTCTAAATATGTTTTCGGAGATTCAGTAGGTACTAATACTGTTTTCAGGGGAGGTCCAAATATTTCAGAGAATTGTGCTTTTAGCGGTACATTGTGAGAAGGCTGTACGGTACATTGTAAATTGCTTTGTGGTATAATTGGTTTTTGTATCATGTAGGTATTCTGCAGATTGTTCAAGCCTATCTGTGGATTGTAAATTGACGATTGAGCCATCGGATTTGTAATAGGAACTGGTAACAATAAACGCATTTCTTCTAATAATGTAGGTGATACCATTTCGCCTTTCTCAGTCTCTGGAATAGGGGATGTCAAAGAAAATTGCCTAACAGGCAAAACAGACATATCTTTCAGCGATTGAAATCGTCCTTCGTCTACCTGAGTAATGTCATCAAGTACCATTGGGCTGTATTCTGAATTACAAATTGCAGATTTGGAACTAGATGAAATAACGGAAGGATTGTTTGATAATGACGAATCATATTTGTTTAATGGCAAAATGTTAGATGGGGAAGTCAATACTGTTGGTGGTAAGAGATTAGCTACAGGTGCATTGATTTCGGAAATAAATCTAGTAGGATAAAGTTCAGTTTTATCATTTGATGTCCAAGGTGCAACATTGAATCCTGGTCTTAATCCAGACGATGCTTGAAGAACATTGAGAGGCTGTGGTTCTTGCCAATTACGGTACGGTTTTTTTTGAACAAATGAAGAAAAAGGAACACATATATAAGGCAGTCCTTGTGCGTCAGAAGGCGATTCTGCCAAAGTTTTAGGAGTTGGAAAGTAATCTGATTCAATAAAGGGATATCCATTTACAACTGACTCTTCAGGTGGCAGTTCCTGTTTTTCTAAATACTCTGTTATTGGACAGAACTTAGATGCTACATTTTGAAAAGATAATGGAGGATTGAAATGTGATGTTTGCAAGTCTGGATTAGTTGGTAATGATTTAGGTGTCGATGACAGAAGCTTATCAGACTGTTGTATTTCGTACGGCGACGGGTGGAATTTATAAATTGAATTTGGTTTGGTGTATTTTGATGATAATTCTTGAACACCAGATGTAGAGATGGATGGTCCCATGATTGGTTCTAGAGGTGATTCTTCTTCAACTAAATCAGAACCTTTTGTTTCTGGATTATGGTGTCGCGAAATTACTGATTGCTTGAGCCCACTTCCAAAGATCGAAGGTCCTATAAGAGATGAATCTAAAGGCATGGAAGATCCTAATTGTAATTCTTCATTTTTCATTTTAATTTCATCATCTAATATAATCATAGTTTCTAAATTTGGGCCTATTAAAGAGCTATCGAGTTGGTTTTTAGCGTCTACGGCACGTGATATCTCTAGTGATTCCATATCTTGTAGTAAACTTGGTCCTTTTAAAGAGGTGTCAAGTTCACTTTTGGAGTCTAAATAGGCCGTGTTTGATGATTCTACGGTATTGTAAAGGCTTGGACCCACTAAAGAACTTTCAAGTTCAGTGGCAGAATCTAAGACAGTTGAAGTTTCTTGTGACTCAATTTCACGGTATAAAGCTGGTCCTTTTAAAGAGGAATCTAACGTAGTTGACGTTTTTGGTGTTTGACCTTTGTGAAAAAGACTAGAACCTATTAATGAGCTTTCGAGTTGAGTTTCGTAATCTAAATCGGAAATTTCAGGGGACATTATTTTGTGCTGTAAAGTGGCTGAATCTTTTGATGATAAATGTGCAACTTTGTTACCGATTGATAGTAAATCGGGAGTTCGCTCTATGATTTTAAAGTCAGTTTCTTTAAATGAAGTCAGCGGTGTTTTTAATGAAATATCTGTTTGTGGTAGTTCTGCAATAGTGTCTAATGATTGTTTATTAAATTTTGTGTCTTGGTTGTGTATATTACGGTTTGAATCAGCTTTCACTGGTGTGTCTAATAATGTTGGCAATAATGACGACGGTAAGATTATACTTTCCATCTCTTCTATTTGATCATCTGTATTTAGGAGATTGTCTTGGGAAACTGCAGGTACAGGTTTATGATTTACAGTATTTATTATATTCGGAGCGTTCTCCAAGTCTAAATGAGAACCAATGAGAGTTGAATCCAAAGGTATCAAGCTAGACGAATCTGATTCTGATCTTGTTAAGTCTGAGAGTGAATATACAGTTGATTTATGTAACTTTGAACCGGAAATAGCTGGAGATAACATTTTAACTGGTTTTTTATACTGAGCAAGTTCATTTACAAAATCTAATTGAGAAGAATCTAATGGAGTCAATTCAGCAAAGTCTAATTCTGTTGGTAGCATTTTATTGATGATTTGTTTTCCACTATTAAGCAATGGTTTACCTGCAGATAATGTCGACATATCTGTATCTATTAGTGAACTATCAAGTGATGAGATCGATGGTTTATTTTGGAGGTTTTTTAGTTGAGATTTAACTTGTGTGGTTGATAATTCTTCAGGTTGTATTGAGAAAGAATCGCTATGCAAATTATTTAAATCTTCAACTACTGGTGGGCTTCCTAATTCTAAATGAGGTCCTATCAGAGATGAATCTAAAGGCTGAAAGTGGTAGGAATCTAATTCTGTTTGTATCATCTCTTTTCCAGTTTGGTCTTCATCACTGAAAAAAATATTATTTGTATGTAATGTTGAAAGATGTGGACCAATAAGAGAACTATCAAAAACTGTGGCTTGATTTTCGATGCTTGGATGTGGAGATGGAAGTGATACCTTAGTTTGTGCTGAAAAAGTGTTAATTTGGGAATTATATGAATCTAGCATCGTTGATGGGGTTTCCATATCTAAATTTGGGCCTATAAGTGTTGAATCTAAAGGTTTGAAATTAGTAAGATCGGAATCTGAAAGCAATTCTTTATTTCCACTTCGGTTTTCATAATCAACGACGCCATTAGTGGTTGACAATGTTGGTACTTGTTGAAAAGCCTCAATTTTTTTTGAATATATAGATTTCAGAGGTGTTTCATAAGTGTTAGCATCAGAAATTTCTGTTGCTAGATTTTTAAATATATTTGATAGAGGTATGCCATATTTTAATGACAGACCTTGTAAATCACGTTCGAGGGCTATTTCAACTGGTAATGTGTTTACTGATAGAAACGGTGCGTATATTGATGGTATCACTTCAAAATTGTTATTAGCTAAATAGGGTTGTTCAAGGCATTTTAAAGAATTAGTTTTTGATGAATATAGTCTGGGAACTTTGTTATCCAGTATATCTCCTGGAGGTAAGTTATCAATGCCAGTGGGTGGTGGATTGATTCTCATATCTTGGTCAAGTAACATGGTTTGCAGTGAACAAGGGAATGTGCGATATGGAATATTGTTCCATAGATTACTATGAGGTAATGTATTTGGAAAGAAACCTGAACCTAGTAATTGTGGATTTAAAGGTGAGAATGGAGTGTTGGGTGTTGACGGGGGTGAAATTGGGTTTGATTCTTGTGGGTAGTCTCCATTTGGACATGGACAATTTTGGTCTAAGGGTAATGGCAATGAATTTAGTGCTGGAATTTTAGGAACTGGTCGTAAAGAAGTTACAGGCCATAGTGGTTCTAAACACGGTGGTTTTAAGTACAGATTTGCAGTGTAAGGAATGGTAGGGCTAAGATATCTATTTGTGTAAGGTGAACATGGAATCATTGTTTCTTTTTTATCTAAGATAGGTAATAATTCACAAGAACTAGTGTCAAAAGGCATTTGATTTAAGAATCCTAAGTTGTCTTTAGTTGGAAAACAAGGTAGTGACTGTGAATTTTGTTGAATAGGGCTAGGCGAGATTAATGCGCTATTTAAACTGCTAGGCGTTACTGACAAAGGAGTACCACATAGCTTAGAAGTTGTAGGTATTCTGTTAAAAGTATTGGGTATTAGTGATGGTAAGATTGTATCCTTCGGTAATATTTGTGTGTTGGTGTAATGTAACGGTTCAGTAGGCAAAGATGCTTCGTGAAGATCAATAGCAAGTGAGGGAACCCTTTCATCTTCAATTGTAATAGTACGCGTACTATCATGAAACTCCTTTTCTGAAAGTGGTGAAATAGAGTTTTGTGGCGAACGGTCTAATGATAAAGAGTCTGTCGCACTTGGCAATCGCAGTTCATCAATACTTGAGTGGGATGGTAGCCAGCTACAGCCGGCATTGAAAGGTGAATTCTCAGATCCTTTTAGCCGTACCCCACATTCAACAGGTGGAGATGGAAAAATTGGAGATGTGTAGTGATTAATATTAGGCGCAGTAGATGAATGCCCAACAACGTAGTCTTGTGGGGTACTACAAGAAGTTATAGTCGGATGTTCAGAGTCAGAATTCGATTGAGTATTTTGAGAGATATCTGAGATAGCGTACATTGGAAAAGATGACTGTAAATGGGGGTCAGTTTCTAGTACTTTGGCTAAGTCTTTTCCTAATATTGGGACTGTAGTGTATGGAGATGGAGGTACATTAGGTACTGGAGAAACATTTTGTAAAACTGTTTGTTTTGATAGCTTTTGTAACGGGATTGGGTCAAGATGTAAGCCCGAATAGTCAGATATCCTAGAAGTATGGTCTGTAGTTAGAGGAGTTGATGTCAATTTGTTATCTTGGAAAGGTTTTGCACCTTGGAGCATAGGCCCGTTCAGCTGTGTACCGGATGATGAAAAGTCATTGGTGACCTTAATATCAAAATCGTTATCGACATCATCTTTTTCATCACTGTTGGTTACATTTGTATGTTCTGTGGATAATTCATAATTTTCTGAAACTTCATGAGGTACTACTACATTTTCGGCACGAGAATTTTCAATATTGTCAAAGTCAACATAGGTATTGTTATTATTGTCATAACATTCTGAAG
The DNA here is from genome assembly GCA_947361185.1 of Charanyca ferruginea. Lineage (NCBI taxonomy): Eukaryota > Metazoa > Arthropoda > Insecta > Lepidoptera > Noctuidae > Charanyca > Charanyca ferruginea. Next base: position 1,266,388 of record OX376081.1, on the reverse strand, counting down.
CATCATGTGGTGTTTCTTCATCAAGATAAGTTTGATGTGTATCTGTTTCATGTTTAGTACTTTTTAGCAGTTCAAAATGATGATTTGGCATATCATCTGTTAGATTATCTAACTGCGTTTCGACATTAAATTGTGCCAGATTTATGTAATTGTTCGGTACTATAAGATTTTTACTGACATTTACAATTTCGATGTTTTCTGTCGTATCGTCTGGAATAAGATGTTGATTAGCATCAAGATTACTCATGTTCGGAATTGAAACAGATGGATGTAAGTGATTTTGCGGAGGTTCTAAATCTAAGTTAGTTTCGTCTTCATGTACTGCAGAATTTGAACTTATGTCGCTAGTCATAGCCTTTTCGTCATCAGTTAGGTAATTGTCGTGATGTTCTTTATGCTTGGAAGTTTTAACTACATCATTGAAAGCAGTGTCTGCAACATCTGAGAGCACATCTAATTCAATTTTAATTGGCTTATCATTATAAAGCTTTTTATTTATTTCTTCATCAAGAAGTACGAATTCATTTTTGTCTTTATCAATTTCAACGTAAATTGTTTTCGGTTTTCCCTTGTCCTTATCTTTTGGTAGGAAAACCTCAAAATATTTATGATCTTTATTATATTCCGCATCTTTTACGATATAATTTTTGTTGTTCCATTCATCTCCAAGAACTTTAATATCCTTACTATGGTGAGGTTCATGCAGTTTTTTTAAATGATGAGTATGTACTTTAGCAATTTCCGTTTCATTGGCATTATGATCTAATTGATCAATTTGTACACCATGATTTGTATGTCGGCTCTCTGTTTTACTGATATTAGCTGTTGAATTAGTATCACTACTAAATTTACCATTTTCATGAACACTTGCGATATGTAAAGACGTTCCTTCTTCATGTAATGTTACACCATCATTCTTTTCTTCAATGTTCTCAGTCGTTAGTAACCAATTATCAAATTTCATTAATAAATCATCGAATAGTTCTTTATTTACACCAGTGGTGCCAATATTGTGATATTCGTAATTCATTAAATGATAGAAGGTGCATTCCAAGTCGTTACCTTTGCAGGACTCCTGTGCTTTCTTCATTATTTCGAAGATGTTGCTGTCTGCTGAGATGCAAGCGACATCTTGTGTTGACGACACATGTTCTGGTATCTGGAATGAAATGAGAGGACTTGTGTTCATTGCTTTTTCTTTGTTTCTTACATAAACCTATCTTCTAAAATATGTTAGGGACTGGGGTTCTATCTTATTAACGGAGGTTTTAAGAATAAAAGATGTAAAAAGTCACTTAGTGAAGCCGAAATTTACTTATTCTTCCTTATTTTTTTTTGTTCTGAACCATACCTGTTAACTTTCTAGTTATGGAGAATTTGAAGATTCCAATGTGTTTTCCGCAAACAAGTATTAAATACATGCGACGCTCAAGCCTAGTGTTTGACTGTACAGCTGAGGTTCAGACTTGAGGTTTGTCAGCGTGCGATAAAGCGCAGCATCCCGGGAGTTAGAGTAACGGATCACGTTAGGAATACGATGCTGCGTTCCAAGATACAGATCGCCGATGTCACTCAAAAAGCAGCCAAGCTTAAGTGGGACTGGGCTGGCGGCATCCACCACATGTCGAACGGATCAAGGGCTAAAACAACCACAAAGTGGGTCCCGGAGAATGTCCAGCGTCATCGTGGTAGACCTAGGCGAAGATGGAGGGATGAGTTTGAAGCTTGCTGGAGGTATTGGTCCACACTACCTCTACACAGAGAGAGTTGGAATAGAGAAAGGGAGGCTTGCCCTGCAGTGAGACTATATAAGTTATAAATATTTTATCTTCATTTTAAATACACCCAGGACCCCTGTAGGTCGATTCTGTAAAATTCAAACAACAACTCGCATCTCTCATCGCTATTCACTCTCACTTCGCATAAGGTTCAAAATGACCTTGATATATTTGACATTTTGAATCGGGTTCAAATGCGAAGTGAGCGTCGAAGTGACGGGGAAATCACCTTTCAGAATGCCACTTCTTACGTCAACTCATACTTTATCTGCCAAAATCTCCCTGTCAATTTAGTTCAACTCGCTAACACGCTCGCAAGGGTGGCGCTAGTGTAAATTCGAATTATCAACCGAGTTTTTAGAATGCCAATCAAGAAACTCACAGCGGATTCAGATTCGAAGTTTAGAATGAGGTCTTACAGAATCACACCCCTGTACTGTTTCATGCTTCCGTAAACACTATGTTTTGCGTGCGTTACATTGCAAAAACAGTGATATTTCAAACCAAAAACAAAAGTAGTTTTCTAGCAATAAAGGACATGTTTCATATTGGGCCCAGTCTATGTACACCACTTCAAAAAAAGAGAAAAATCCGTACAATCCGGGAAAAATACTGATAATTCATTTAAATGTACACTGTTGTGGTAGTAAATTGATATTTTTTCAATTATTTTTATGGATTTTCAACATGGCGTCACTCAGATTTAGCTACTCTATAAACCATAGATCGACACTTGATCATAGAAAGAGAACTGGCAGCTGTCAACAGCGTCACTTCAGTCACTTTCGTCCGTATGTTCTGCGCTTTCGTCTCGTTCTAGTTCTAGTTTCTAGAGTCCGTTTTCACAACCTGAATGTAACACCATATCTTTCCTATCTGTTTACCTAGCTATCCACAAATCGAGTATCGACGCAGAAAATCAGAATTATAAATGTCAAACGTCATTAATCAATCAACATGACAGTTTACCGCCATGACTGTTTTTTTGTTGTGTGTTGCAATTGCAAGTGCAATTTCTTGTATTTTACCTGCTCACAAAGCCATTTTAAAGTAATTGGACAATTGAGAATTATTTAAAATGTGTTTCCATATTTTTAAGTATGTCCGACGACTTATTAGATGACATCACCTGATATTAAGAGGTCATCGTTCTCTTTTTTTTTTGAGACAAATCCACCACACTATTCCCAAACCACACACAACTTCTGAATGCCATAATCAACAGTGGCGACTAACAGAAAAGCTCCGAGGCAGTGAACCTCGACGAGGCAATTGGGCCTACCCCAATTGTAAATATTCCTTTGGTCCTATTGGCCTAGTTCTGTTCTGTCTCCTGCTTGATTTGGAGAGAATTGGAAAATATATGTTTTTCTTATTCCTCCGCTATTCTTTTCTGATTAATTTCGTTGCGAGATTCAAGACTGCTGTAATGTTTACAAAAAAAAGCACCTGTATTCCATGAGGAACTATAGTGTCCTGATGTTTCGTCGATTGTGGGTGGTTTCCATGATGTGATGGCCCATCGTGGTGAGCTGAAGGATGCTTGGTGGCACTTGATACTACTATTAAAGAACCTGCAATAAAAAAACAAAACATTAATGTCCGTGGAGGAGCTCGTGGCTAAGTTAAAGCCATACAGATCGATCGTTCAAAGGTTAAGCTCGATCACGTGACTCACGTTGAGATGACGTCATTCCCATACATTTGATTACTTTTCTATTAGCGTTATCGATTGTAGATTGTCAATTTGGGCAATTTGGCTCTCGCTTCCCTCCAGGAGAAGACACACCGGGCGCCCGAGGGCACATAATGACCTCCGGCCTGATCAGTTGCCGGCCTGCGGGTGGTCGACTTAGGGGCAGTCCACCACCCGATCAGATGTAGGCCCGTGAAGGTGGAGAGGATTCGGCGGCGCTTAGACCGCCGAGGTCGACGGGACCCGCTTACGTCATTGGCGGGTCATAACCTGGCGGGGGCGCGGTGCATGCGTCTTCCCCAGGCGGAGGACAGTCCATGAGGAATTCCCCACGTTAAAAAAAAAGAAAGGAAAAAAGGGGGCCCCAGGATCCCTCAACCTCAACCTTCAACCTTTTTCCTTCACCGATATTAGTCCCAACTTTGATTGGTAAGGTCGGCGTTAAAAATCGCTTAGCGCTTCAGATTTTCAATCATAGTGGATAAGGTAAGAAATGTGACAGTGGCAGAAAAGTTGAACAAGAATGAGAATTATTTATTGCGTAACTGTGTATATACAATGAGATCCTATAATAATACATAACAGTTTTAGTGAAAGGGAATCGTTTGTCTTAGTATGGGCATGTGAAGAGAAGGGATAAAACGCATGTGACCTAAAGAGTTATGAATGAAATGAAATGTGGATGTATAATAATAATAATAATAAGTTTATTTATTTTCTCTCACAATGGTTTCGTAACACTTAACAGTTTTGCACAATATGAATTCACATTGTGAGAGCTGGTGTCTGAGGTAGGTTTTAGAAAAAACCTGTATTACAGGTCACCAGGCCCCACTTAGTGGCATCATAAATAAGCGGGCAGGTAACATGTTTCTCTACTAAACAATGTAATACAAAAATAAATTAAATAAAAATAAATGAGTAGAAAGAAATTAAATAACACAACAAAAGAAAAATGAAGGTGGCAGTGGTAGGTGAGTGTGAGGGGGAGTGGTAGTTAATGCGAATGTAAATGTGAGTGTGAATGTGAGTGGTGGCATGTGTGTGTGTGTGTGTGTGTGTGTGTATGGTGGTGAATGTGTAGGTAGTTATTTGAGTACAAATATTATGTAGATTTGGGGAGCAATTTCTCTGTGTCGTCATAGGAGAGAGTTTTCAGATAGTCAGTTACTTTTCTCTTACAACTGGGTTCGTGTAGCGAATATATATTATGACCCTTGTTGATGATATTATATAGATAATCCCCTAGGTAACAGAAATACTTGTGGGACTGACGTAGACGGAAAAACTTTGTATTGCACACAGTACCCTTTCTCCGTTTATCTTTCAATAGCTCAGAGTCATAATCTAGCTGTGAGTGCTTTTTAAGGACTGTATGCAGAATGAAAGTTTGTCTTATAGACAGTACATCCCACTTCCATCCATCCATTCCATCTACCATCCGACTGTCGGAAATCGAAAGGGAAGACCCGCAGCAACCTTAAGGATAGCACGTTGAGCTCTTTCCGCCTCCATTAAGTGCGTTTTAGCAGCACCTCCCCAGGAGATAATGCAGTAGTCAATAAGCGACTGACACAAGGCATGGTAAACCATCTTAATGGTACGAAGATTGGCTACATGTTTTAGACTTTTAAATATGTAAATAAGTTTGCGCAATCTCGTAACCAGGACGTCTATATGTGGTTTAAAGCTGAGAAATTGGTCAAGTGTAACTCCAAGGTATTTAATCCTATCAGTTCTTTCGAGGGAAGGACAAACGCAGGACTGGTGGGTTGACCAACACGTGTGAGCCGTAATTGACAATAAACGTGGGGGTAGCACGTTTGATCGATGAGCAAAAGCCACGTATTTGGTTTTTTGTGATATTGAGCGTCAGCACGTTATCCCGTAACCAAGTAACAACCCTGTTAAGCCCCTCCTGAGCCACACCAAAGACCCCATCCCAGCTATCACCACTAAAAAAGAGAGCAGTGTCATCGGCGAATGTAAAAATCTGACCATTACTAAGATGAAGCTGGCACAGGTCGTTGATGTAGATCAAGAAGAGGGTCGGTCCGAGTATGCTGCCCTGAGGCACTCCAAAAGTCACGAGAGTATGTAGAGAGAGGACGGCCAAAGAAAAGATGAATGGATTGTGTGAAGAATGATATGAATGAAAAGGGAGTTAGTGAAAGCATGACGTTGGACAGGACGAAATGGAAGAAGAAAACATGTTGCGCCGACCACAAGTGATGTGGGATAAGGGCAGGAAGACGAGAAGTATTAAAGAAAATATGAAACGGATGAAAATAATATCGTATTCTTAATCTTGAGTTATTTACGTATGACTTTAAAATTAAGTTATTAAACAGTAATTGTAGTAGAAGCTTGTCCGTGTGGTGTCGACGGAAAGAATAGCACCATCCCATATCTTCCCGTGGGTGTCGTAAGAGGCGATTAAGGGACTTACCAGAGAATGGGCAGCAGCGTTCTCTGTGCCTTTGTAACAACCATACTGCGATCGCCAACCCGCCTGCCAAGCGTGGCGATTATGGCAAAGCGCCCCCTTGGGGAGGCCTATGTCCAGCAGTGGACGTCTTTCGGCTGAAATGATGATGATGATGTAGTAGAAGATTAGTGATAGCAACATATTGTGTACAATTAATTTAAAATACCCAATGGGGACTGGCACTGTACTCCCTTACACAGGTTATTCGATAACCTAGCTGGGAATGCAGCACCTCACCACCATTTCAGTTGTAGTTTAAGTACACTTGGCAACGATAGGCTCGTCGAGTCAAAGCTCCAAAGTCTTGAGCATCGACGCCGAGTTGCTGGCCTGTCGGTTTTCTATCGGTTGCATTTTGGGGAGTGTGCGACAGAATTGCATAATTTGATTCCGCCGAGCCCGTTCCATCATCGGACCACAAGACGTACGGCGATGCGCCACCGGTACATGGTGGACATCCCACCCACTCGCACAAAACGTTTTGGGAATACATTCATTGTGCGTGCTGCTAAGGAGTGGAATTCCCTGCCTGAGTCTGTGTTTCCTGATAGCTACAACCCGGGAGTCTTTAAGTCAAGAGTGAATAGGTTACTTCTAGGCAAGCGTGCTCCATCTTAGACCGCATCATCGCTTCCCATCAGGTGAGATAGTGGTCAAACGTATGCCTATCAAATGATAAAAAAAAAAAAAAACTTTGTCAACCCTGTAAATTATCATGTACTACAATGCTGTTTTGATGAATAAACAAATTATTATTAATATTATTGAACTGACTAAGTACAAGTCTTAATATTAGTGCTGTTATCCTATCTCCAAAATGACATCGAGTTTAATTATCTATTCCATGTTCCTAGCCTTTTCCCAACTATCTTAGGGTCGGCTTCCAGTCTAACCGGATGCAGCTGAATACCAGTGTTTTACATGGAGCGACTGCCTATCGGACCTCCACAACTTATATAGTTACTGAATAACACAAGAAGTATTCACGTATAATAGGGTATTACACCCATTTTTGAAAAGTGTCTCAATGAAATTCTGTAGTGCTAATATGCCACCAAAAAAAACACAAAATTTTTATTCAATCGATAAGTGCCATAAAAATGCATCTAAATTTAAAATTTTCAAATTTCGCGCGTAGTTTGACGAAAACGCCTCTTACTGGACGCCATATTGCTCAGCGTAAATGACGTCAGTTCGTTTTGTATCAAATGAGCTTATATTAAATATGACAATTGTATATCATTTAAAATAATTAAAAGCATATTTTGTAATAGGTGTAATAATGAAAAAAATACGTTGGTTACGAAAATAATAAAAGTACAAAGCCTATATTACGCCAATCGGTTGACTGACAGTTGTAAATTTTTTGTGTACACAGCGGTATGGCGTAATAACATGGCCGCTACTATTTCACGGCGATTTATAACAGATTAAAAATACTGAAAACTTTGAATTGAATTTAAAAAATTGTTTTGTTATTTTATGAACTAACACTTACATTTTCCGACTGCTTTATGCCTAAACTGTCTCAATAACATATATTATTTATAGATTTTTTCTCGTATAGAGTAAAATACCCTATTATATAATTACTGTACCGTGTACTATACTGTGTTACTGTTCTGTGTGTATTACCTACTGTGTGTATACGACATATTTTTAGTTTCTTGCCCATTCTTCTCTATACGTAACTACCTTTTGGAAGGGGTAACTAGAATCAATTTTTGTTATATGAAATTCAAAGTTCCTTTTAATGGTCTAACTGAAATAAATGATTTGACTTTGACTTGAGTTTGATACGATACCCTTTGGTGAGACTGGTTGTCAGACTTTCTAGCTTCTGACTACCCATAACGACTGCCAAAGATCTACAAATGACAGCCGGGACCAACGGCTTTACGTGCTTTCCGAGGCAAGGAGGGAACTCGGTATAAAATGAATGGTTGTGCATCCACGAACCGCGACACTTACCTAATAGCCACGATCTCTTCTTATTAATTATCTACTTATTGCCTAAACTTCTGACTAGACTAAGGTTACAATCGAGAGAACAACGGGACAGTTGTATATTATTAAAGTTAGTTATATTAATGGGTAGGTATAAATATAGTGATCACCAAAAAATACTTTAGGATCTTAAGCTCCCTTACCAAAAAAATTTACTAAATTATACCAAACTTAATTATACCAAAATGTACTAAATGGTCACCAAATCTTAGTGTGCAAAATAACCAAAATCTTTTTGACCCCCCTGGGGCGGATCCGACATGGTTAGGTTAGGTTAGAACTGTGACCCCCTACGCCAGAATCAAATCGATTTTTTACAGTCAAACTCATACATTTCTACAATACTTTAGGAAACACCATTTTGGTGAACATTTTGGTTTTATTTTATTTACTATTATTGGTGATCATTTAGTAGATCTGGAGGTTCGTTAAACATAAGCCTACATTAATTAATATTGTTTTTAGGGTTCCCAATGGGTAAAAACGGGATCCTATTACTAAGGCTCCACTGTCCGTCTGTCTGTCTGTCATCAGGCTGTATCTCATGAACCGTGATAGCTCGACAGTTGAAATTTTCACAAATGATGTATTTCTGTTGCCGCTATACCAACAAATACTTAAAACAGAATAAAATGGATATTTAAGGGGGCTCCTATATAACAAACGTGATTTTTGGCAGTTTTTTTTTTTACTCGATATTAAAAAAGTGGCCAAGTGCGAGTCGGACTCGCCCATGAAGGGTTCCGTGGCAGCAAGTAAGGTAAATTGTGGTTTACGATTTATGACGTATTAAAAAAAACTAGGTACTTAATGGATCTCGTTCAAAACAATTTTCGGTGAAAGTTTGCATGGTAATGTACAGACGCCAGCAGGCCAACCTACCCGAAACTGTCACATTTTTCCAATCAATCTTGAACCTTATTCTTTAATCATATCTTTTATCATTTCTTTAATAATATGCTGGCACGCAGATTTGCTCGTTGCAGTTCACAGGTCAAAATCACCCTGTTCAAAGCATACTGCCAAACATTTTACACGAGCAGCCTGTGGACCACATATACTCAGAGATCGATCAGTGCCTTGCGAGTCCAATACAATAATGGCTTTAGGATGTTGCTGGGGCTACCGCGTTACTGCAGTGCTTCGAGTATGTTTGCGGAAGCAAGGGTTGATGGCTTCCACGCCATCATTCGTAAAAGAACTTCTTCATTACTAAGCAGGTTGCGCGGTAGCTCTAACAGCATCTTACAGGTTATTGCGGAGAAATTCGACACTCCAATGATGAAAGCCTTCGTTCGGGTGTTGATTGAATAACCTCGTAGTAGGATATTCGATCGACCCCTGAATGAATCTTCCTACTTTTAATTTTTAATTTTCAATTGCCTACTAACATACTTTATAAGTTAAATTGTTATTAACAAAGTGGACTAGTGGTCTGAAATAAAGAATTATTATTATTATTATTATAAAGTTGAAAATCGATTAAAGAAATGTAACAGATTGTATTAGCTTGATGTGCTGGCGTCTGTACATCATATACTTTTTTTAGTTTTATCATTCTCTTATTTTAGAAGTTACAGGGGGGGGGGGGGGGACACATTTTACCACTTTGGAAGTGTCTCTCGCGCAAACTATTCAGTTTAGAAAAAAATTATATTAGAAACCTCAATATCATTTTTGAAGACCTATCCATAGATACCCCACGGTATGGGTTTGATGCAAAAAAAATTTTAGAGTATCAGTTCTAAGTATGGGGAGCCCCCAAAATTTATTGTTTTTTTTTCTATTTTTGTGTGAAAATCTTAATGCGGTTCACAGAATACATCTACTTACCAAGTTTCAACAGTATAATTCTTATAGTTTCGGAAAAAAGTGGCTGTGACATACGGACGGACAGACAGACAGACATAACATTTGTGACATTTGTGTGATGAGCACTTGTGTTTGCCTTGTGTCTGGGTGTTGTTTATCTATATGTGTATGTATTTACAAAAAAAAAATGTATTTGTGTATGTATATCAGCTGTCTGACACCCATTTGATTATTATCGATATTTCGATAATAATCAAATGTGAAAATGTAAATAACCCTAGTTTACAGATACAAAATACACTCCAAACTGTAGATACATGGCTCCAGATCCACAACCTGGAAATTAATAGTAATAAAACGAAAATAATACAATTTAGGTCATACAAAAAACCACCTCTCAATTTAAAAACAACATACAGAAACATGCAAATAGAAGAAGTTAACACATTTAGTCTACTTGGCATAAATATTGACACACACATTAACTGGAAGTCACACATAGAACATATAAAAACAAAACTCTCCAGATTCTCATACGCTCTTTTTAACCCCCGACGAAAAAGAGGGGTGTTATAAGTTTGACGTGTCTGTGTGTCTGTGTGTCTGTGTGTCTGTCTGTGGCACTGTAGCTCTTTAACGGGTGAACCGATTTGAATGCGGTTTTTTTTATTTGAAAGTAGATTCTCTAGCGATGGTTCTTAGACATGTTTCATCAAAATCGGTTCAGCAGTTTTAAAGTTATCAGCTCTTTTGTTTGCTGCGGTAGGGATCTTAGACGCATACCGGATGTTTACTTTGCTTTCAAACATATTATTATAGGTGATCACACTGACCACACAAAACCAAACTAAATTACATTTAAAAAATTTAAAATAAAAATTAAATTAAAAATTTAAAAAAACCCCCAACGCAAAACATAAAAGCGATTATGTAAAAAGTAAAAAATAATACTTTTGTTGAGCCATCAAATGTTTGTTCGTTGAAATGGCGCTATAATGTCGCGGCGGGGTACCGCTAAGTTTAAAGCAATAACTAAATATCTAAAATAGCGAACTGATGGTAACTAGATTTGCAACAAGATTAACAACTAGATTAGCAACAAAAATTTGATAATATCGAAGCAAATTGGTCGGAAATGCTGGTAAATTAATAGACAATGAATGAAATTGAGGGACTGACTTACTTAAGCGGTACCCCGCCGCGACATTATAGCGCCATTTCAACGAACAAACATTTGATGGCTCAACAAAAGTATTTTTTTTACTTTTTACATAATAGCGTTTATGTTTTGCGTTGGGGGTTTTTTAAAATTTTTAATTTATTTTTTTTCAAATTGAACAAAGTACTAACACACAAACAGCTATAGCTGCTTACTACGCATACGCATACTCATGGATGCGATATGGCGTCATGTTATGGGGGAATAGTGTTAACGTAGATGAACTATTCATAATACAAAAGAAGTGTATAAGAATTCTAGCCCAAATAAATAACACGGAGAGCTGCAAACCATACTTTATAAAATTCCAGATTTTAACTCTGCCGTCCATATACATACTTGATATTTGCATATTTGTTTTTAAAAATATCAATAAGTTCACAAAAATAGAAGATACGCACAACGTCAACACTCGCCATAAAAAGAGGTTATGCGCTCCATCCTCAAGAATTAAAATGTTGAGTGAAAGCCCATATTTTATGGCAATAAAAATATATAATAAGTTGCCTAACATGTTTAAAAATGAAAAATCAATAACAATATTCCAAAAAAGGCTAAATTTATACCTAATCCAGAATTGTTTTTACTCTGTAAAAGAATATCTCGAGTCTAGCTCAAAATAACGAAATTCTCTCATGTACAAACGTGGCGATCTGGCCTATACAAATGATAAGATTTAATTCTATTTAACTTTATACAAAATCTCAATCAAAATTTGTACCTACTACCTGAAAAGTATGACATTAATATTACTGAATTGAATTGACTGTATTGAATTTATTATTACTGACATTTTAATCTTGACATATGTAACTATAATTGTTCAATTTAATTATACTAACATAAATGAAAATATTTAAGTAGGTATTTCTTAGTAATGTTTAATGCATGTTAATAAATGATGGAAAATTGCAATGCTTGTAAAAGGCTACTAAGTCAAAAGTACTAACATAATAATATAACACCGACATTGTACACTTAGTTCTCAATAAACATTTTGACTTTGACTTTGACTTTGACTTAGTACAGGGTCTCCCTAGTTTGGGGTCAGATGGCCGTGTGTGAAAATGTCCCCACATATTATTATTATTATGACGAATCCATAAGGGTTCCGTTTTTTGCCATTTGACTACGGAACCCTAAAAAAGGTTATAATAATTATAGTGTTTAATGTTGTATAGATAATGGTACGGGACCCTTCGTGAGCGAGTCCCACTCGCACTTGGCCACTTTTTTGACGCAAACTCTGTCAGAATTTTAATCTAATTATAAAATTCTTCTCCTTCATTTCGTTAATATTTCACAAGGATGTTCCGTCTTTGTCATTGTCACCTTTTTCTGCCGACGACGACTGTTTTGTTTAAGTTGTATGATATTGATTACTTAGAAGAACTGGGGTGTGATTCTGTAAGACCTCATTCTAAACTTCGAATCTGAATCCGCTGTGAGTTTCTTGTTTGGCATTTTTAAAACTCGGTTGATAATTCGAATTTACACTAGCGCCACCCTTGCGAGCGTGTCAGCGAGTTGAACTAAATTGACAGGGAGATTTTGACAGATAAAGTATGAGATGACGTAAGAAGTGGCATTTTGTAAGGTAATTTCCCCGTCACTTCGACCCTCACTTCGCACTCGAACCCGATTCAACGTGTCAAATATATCAAGGTCGTTTCGAACCTTATGCGAAGTGAGTGTGAATATCGATGTGAGATGCGAATTGTTGTTTGAATTTTACAGAATCGACCTACCTACTGTGCTGACAGCCCCTCAAAATCTAGTTTTCTATAATTATCTTCTCAATTTGACGTTCATAATTTCTTAAGCCCTTTTCAGAATTTAACCGTCAAGGATAAACGAAATTAAAGCAAATCCACAAAATGGCGGGGATTAATTCAAAACATTAAACAATGCTCAGGTGTTTTGCAAAATGGCGATTTGTTTTTGATAAATAATTTGTTTTCTTTGAACGAGTCGAGACTATATTTCTAGGATTGTTATTTTTGAGGAGCTTACTACCTATTTAGGGAATTTATTGTTTTGTGAAGTTAAGGTGGTCGTGCTAGAGTAGTAAGTAGATGGTAAAAGATACCACCACCTGCCTAACCTTTTCTTAACTATATTGGGGTCGGCTTCCAGTCTAACTGGATGCAGTTGAATACCAGAGTTTTACATGGAGCGAAAAAGTTCTTGATAAAGTATATAATAATTAAATTATAGACAATGTACAATATTTACACGAAAAAATAAAACAAACACCTCAAACGGCGAAAGTATAGTATCCTAAGCGATAACTTTATTTTCGAGCCGTTTGGGGTTGAAACCCTCGGGTCGTGGGGTCCGAGTGCTCATCTACTTTTTAAGGAAATTTCCAAAAGGCTGGTTTTTACCTCGGACAGAGGTTAAGCATTGCCATCCAACGTGGCAATGCCGCCAGTCCAAGTCCAGTCTCTTGGGCACACTCCCAGTTGACGACGACGGGCGGGAACTTTTTGATGCCGTATTGTCATAGTTTTTTTTTTTAGTTTAATAGTTAGGTATAGGTTTTCCTTTTTTTTTAACTTTCTCAAAAAATAAAAAAAAATAAGTAAAAAAATAATAAAAAAAAGTTTGTGATCTAGTGATCACAAACTTTTTTTCATGTGTGCTCAGATTATAAAACAAAAGATCTTTTAATGTTATGAAGAAAACAAAACGATGAATAGTTATAATAACTTAAATTATTCGGTAAAATAATGTGACCGTCTCGTCTCACTCGTTGTCATTAATAGCGAGTGACAGTTCTTATCAGTTTTCAAATCAATGAATAACTGTCAAACATTTCTTTCATACTGTTTACTTGTATGATATATGGACGGGCTCTAACTACGAAAAAATACACAAAATGGCCGTCAAACAGTACGCGATTCGACGAGTTTCATACGACTATTACGGGTTCATAGTTAATTCTTTTATGCTAGTCTAATGATTATACAGGCTGGTGATGACAATAGCACAAAAAGAATCATGGCAGGATTTGGTAGTTCGGTGTAATTGTTTTTAGTATATTATATTTAGGTTACCTTTATAATATATTGTTTAGTATGTTTGAATATTTTTTTTTTAATTTCAGTGATAGGATTCATTTGATAGTTTCATAATATTCTATTGAACTAGTATTAATAGTATTTTCATTTTCTGTCGTATAGTGATTCCCACTTTGTATGTTATATTAGCTTGTTTAGGGCAACATTTGCCTGGTTCTTGTAACACAGGTTAATTCCTAGCACGGGACTGGGTCTTGCTCTGCTCTAAACTCTAGCTTGCTCTGTCATTTATATCCTGCTGTAGTTTATAAATTTTGTACCGAGACTAGCACATCAAGCAACCCCAATCTGTCAAATTTCTTTGATAGTTTTTCAACTTTATCACAAATAAATAAGGTTCATGTTCAATTGGGACAAGTTTGCTCAATGAAGTTAAACTTTTCTTAATTTAATTTAATATACTTTGCACATATAGTGGTTTTTATGCAAGGTACATCGTATTCACGTGTAATTAACTAATCCATATTATAGTTGTATTTTTTCTTGTAAATGACATTCAAAAATGCCTTTAAGGGGCTATAGAAATAAATAATTGGACGTTGACTATAAATCGATAACTGATACTCAAAATGGCTGATATGCCACGCTCTAACAGGAATTTTATTCACACATTTACAAGTTAAGGGCATCTCCATAGGTATACCTCTACATCTCTATGGTTCGTACAAAGCGGCCATCTTAGAATTCCTCTCTCATTTTGTATTCCGATCACACCATTTTTATTCAGAGTAGATTTGAAAAGAATGTTTTTTATGAAGATGCCTTTAATACTTAAACCTTATTTAATTGTTGAAAGTTTACAATGGAATCTCTTGAATCGTGTCTTGACTTTTTATTAACCGACTTCTAAAGATGGAAGTTCTGTTTTCGATGGCTTTTTGTTTGTTTCTGAAATTTCTGAGACGTGATAATTTTTAAAGAAACTTGTGAAGTTGCGTGTTGGTTTAATGGTTCTAAGGCTGCTGTGGTTTTTGAGTCTTGGTTGGTTCTAGGATAGTGATTTTGGGTGTTTAAGTTTTTTACCATTTTTGACTTCATTTCTCTCATAATTCTGCCATACCTATAATTGGAATCAAATGTAACAGCTCACATTTTAGGACCCATAATGTTAGCTGTAATCCGTGGTAAACGTAAATGTCCCTTTGTGCCTATTGGCCTAGTTATACCAGCCTATAATAGGGTATTACACCCATTTTTGAAAAGTGTCTCAATTAAATTCTGTAGTGGTAATATGCCACCAAAAAAAACACAACATTTTTATTCAATCGATAAGTGCCATAAAAATGCATCTAAAATTTATATAGGGTATTACACCCATTTTTGAAAAGTGTCTCAATTAAATTCTGTAGTGGTAATATGCCACCAAAAAAAACACAACATTTTTATTCAATCGATAAGTGCCATAAAAATGCATCTAAAATTTATATTTTCAAATGTCGCGCGTAGTTTGGCGAATGCGCCTCGTAGTGGAAGCCATATATTGCTCTGCGGAAATGACGTCAGTTCGCTGTGTAACAAATACACTGATATTATATAATTATGATAATTGAATATAATTTAAGGATAATTGAAATAATATTTTGTAATAGGTGTAATAATTTAAAAATTACGTTGGTTACGAAAATAATAAAAGTACAAAGCCTAAATACGCCAATCTGTTGACTGACAGTTGACAATTATTTGTTTACACAGCCGTACGGCGTAATAACATGGCGGCGTCTATTTCATGGTGTTATAAAACTGATTAAAAAAACTGAAAACTTTAAATTGAATTTAAAAATTAAAAAAAATATATATGAACTAAAACTAACATTTTCCGACTGCTTTTTGCCTAAACTATCTCAATAATATATATTAAGATATAGATTTTTTCTCTTAAATAGTAAAATACCCTAAGTAAGTATTGTCCCACTGCAGAGCAAATGCCTCTTCTCATACAGAGAAGACATGAGCATTGATCACCACGTGCGCTCGAGGCGGATTGGCGATCTCAGACTTATTGTATAATTCCAGGATTCTTCACGATTTATTCCTTCACCGAAGTCAGTGATTTTCAAGATAAACTTGGAAAGTACATATTATTACATTGAAAAAATCACATTGATACTTGCTGAAAGCTGCCTGTAAGGCGCTTCCCTGACCAAATAACCTTGACCATACATTTCCTCTTTGCCGCAGAATCGAAATTCACACAATTATTGAGTTTTTTTGTTTAAAAAAAAAACGAAACGATCTTTTAATAAAATAAAACGTGGATTATAAAGATTTTTAAGTTACCTATCTATTAGTGTAATCTTCAAATTGATAGCACGTCAACTTTAGCAAAAGACACCTACATGTTTTCAATTATGTAAAAAAATGGCTAAAATAATTGAAAACATGTATGAATTACACCACTATAGGTGTATATAGAGTACATACAATAAAAAAATAAGAACGTGGAATGTGATGATACGATATTGAACATTAATAATATGCTTTTAGATGTAGTTTGTTTCTCTTAATTAATGAGTTAATAACCCCTGAATAACGAAGAAAAACGCACTTTTGGTCGGGGTAGCGCTGTAACCACTGAGCCATCGCGACATTAGTAGATATTAGTGACCATTTATTTAAGTGAGTTCTGAGATTCATAACAATTACTTAACAAAAAGTTGACTAATGATAGTCCAACACGCTTCACTATGCTAATTAACAAGCTTAATGATTCATTGTTTAATAGCTAGCAAATATGTCCGACTAAAAACCCGCGATTTTTTCTACGAATCCCTAGTTATTTGGATTTTATTTTTTAATTACTGACCTACCTACCCTACAAACTTACCTACCTTATCTATCTACCCTTCCAACCAACCTACCTACCCTATCAACCTACCTACCTACCTACCCTGCCAACCTACCTACCCTGTTTGACCACGCATATTTTGACGTGATAACGTCTTATAAATCGATGAACACCGGCTGCACGCACGAAAAAGTGTCACGTTCCGCCTGAGCCTGAGCGTGCAAGCGAGAGCGCGGAACAAGCGACAGAGAAGCCCGATCGGTCCAAGCAATAAGCTTCGCCCACCTCGACGGAAGCCTTTATTTGCTTATGTTAAATAAAACATTTATTCAGCTAATATATTTCTTTATCATGTTATCACGTAAAACTATCGTCCGTAAACCGACTTTACGGACAACCAATTTATTTTTCAGTGTCGTCTGATTTCGATGATTCTTTTTTTAATAGATAGTTTATACCTCAAAGTGGTTCCAAATAAATGTCATGAAAATATTGTAGGGTAGAAAAGTAGGAAAATAAGGAATGACTGAATTTTGGTGGTGTCACTGTTTCGTAATTTCGGTTTAAAGATATTTTATTCTCATAAAGAACACAAATAGTTCACTTACAAATATGAAATTATAAATAGATCATGCATTAATTATACTATTTACATAATGACTCCGTGAGTCGATTAATTGTGAAAAAAGAGCGATAACAAATATATATATATAGGGTTCTAGAGACATTAAGTGTACATGTTTTGTTACAAAAATTTAGATACATAAGCTTTTAACATTGTTTTAAAGATATTTGTACTTTTTACATTAACCATATCATCTGGCAGTTTATTATATAACATCGCTCCTTCATATAAGATGTTTTTCTTCCCGTAATTGGTTCTGGGTGGACTGAGTTCTAGCTTGTTACGATTTCGGGTATATTATGTAGATATATTATGAAGTAGGCACTAAAAAGCGAAAAAAAAAACTTTTTTTACAAGAAAAACAACCGTTTTCAAAAAGTAAAAAATAATAAGATAAAATTCTCAAAAGGTTTTGGTTTTGTTACTTGTTTTGTATTGCCACCGAATTGCGAATTTCAAGTAAAACATTTCAATTTGTCTTTATTGTGGATATAGGATTCAGCTTAATTCAGCTGGTGTTAACAATAATTTTAGGATCAGCTATGCCCTTTTGGTGTACAATAACCCATATTCCATACTAATAATGTGTGAGTTAACTCTGTCTGAAACGCCTAAACCTATTTTGATGAAATTTGGTACGAACATAGGTTAAACCCTGTCTGCATTCACGATAACCGATATTCAAGCGGGCGAAGTCGCGAGCAAAAGCTGGTATAAAATAATTAGAACTTTACATAATTATCGTCAACAAATATTCATCAATTCAATTTACCAATTGTGATGAAGTAAATATTACTAACATTTAGTTTATATTGTATTTAATATAGAAACATTAGTTACTACATTAGTTAAGCTACTCAGCTATTTGTCTACTGTACATTTTTCTTTTTGTTTAATTTTGTGATTATTTATTAATTTTATAAAATTACTTTAGCTCTTCTCGCCTGAAACACAGGATTACCTAGTTCAGGCACGGAAATCTTAGTATTATAATTTACATTTAAGCAAACTGTACTTGTTATGCCTTGTAATTTTTTTGAATAAATATTATTATTATTGTTTATATATGTATCACAACATTTTCGTTACATAATAACATTACTTAATAGTAATTTCTAACAATTTAAATATACAAATGTATGTGAAATTGCGTACTAAACGCATCATGACTAAGGCAGAGTGTAGTCTAACAGTATTTTGTCGACTAAGAAAAAAAAACATTTTTTACAAAAAAAAAACAACCGTCTTCAAAAATTAAAAATTGAAAAATAACTTTAGCACAGAAAACACATGACTGAAGGCGATTGTTTTCTTTGTAAAAAAGCTTATTATTTTTCGCTTTTTAGTGCCCCCTTCTCATCCAAATCCATTAAGAAACGGCAACACAGTTAAAACAGAGATTGAAAGTACCCTAAAGATTGAGGAAAGTATAACGTCGTTTATGTATTTTTTTGGGTTCGGTTAATTTTTCCTAAAAACAACAATCATTGTGGGACCACACGGGAAGCACCAGCTTTCAAATAAAACAAAAATCATCAAAATCGGTTCACCCAGTCGAAAGTTCTGAGCTAACTACTTCTATATTTAATCTATACTAATATTATAAAGCTGAAGAGTTTGTTTGTTTGGTTGAACGCGCTAATCTCAGGATCTACTGGTTCGAATTGAAAAATTCTTTTTGTGTTGGATAGTCCATTTATCGAGGAAGGCTATAGGCCCATGCGAAGCCGGGTCGGGTTGCTAGTGAATTTATACTTGTACTTAGTACCTATGCATTATATTTGTTTCTAATTAATTTAATTACATCATGAAAATTATATTAGGCAAATGGTTGGTTAACGCTCGAATGTAATGTAACTCAATATGCTGTGCCCTCTAGCAGGGTCCATAATTTTACTTATCTAAAATAAGCTCGTAATATCTCTGAAACACCATGGAATGCAATAAATAAATAACAAATATAAAAAAAACAGTCCAATTTTGAGAACCTCCATTTTTGAAGTCTGTTAAAACAAGAAAAATGTATATAAATAATATAATATTTTTTATAATATTACATCATCATATTCATCATAATTATATTAGGTTTAATAAAACCTCATGGCTGTTACACCATTAGATTTATTCAAAAATGATTAATCCGTTAAGGATGTCGTAGAAGGCGACTGATGAAAAAACAGTCGCGAGCTACCTAACTAAACGCTTGTAACGAAACCATAGCGCGATTCAGAAAGAGCGTCTCACTGTACAACGCCATCTATCGAAGACAAGTGTCAACTTTTGCATTTATTTTAAAGTTTCAAGAAAAGTGATAAACACTTCGTTCTGTTGGATAAAAGATTTAAAAAAACCTTAAACAACGTTCTTCTATACTTATATTATAAATAGGTGCAGTTTGTATCTAAGTTTTAGGTAATTTCTATAACGTAAAATCAACATGAGTGATGTAATCTAAATTTGTAATACTCTATTAATTTTAAAAGAATGTTCATGGAGTTCCTTGCTCGTTCTTCTCCATAGAAACCTACTGTTTGAAACGAGCAACTAGCCTCAACTTTCTGACAGACTGACTCCTTGATAATTCAAAAGTACCTGTAAATGGTTTACTTATTTCAAATAAATGATTTGAGTTTGAGTTTGAACGTTTCCGTCTCGAAAAAGGTTCGCGTCAAAGACTTGCCTAGATTGTGCAAGTGCGAATCTATATCTATAGGTACCTACAAATAAATAAAATTGAAGTGTCTGTTAGTAGTGAAACATAAACTACTTTTAACTAAATGCGTATGAAAGAAAATACGGTCGATATAAGTAAAAAATACATTTTTCAAAACTTTTCTATGGCTGTCTGTTTGTTGCTGCTTATCTCTGAAACGGCTGGGCCGATTTTGACGGGACTTTCACTAGCAGATAGCTGATGTTATAAGGAGTAAGTTAGGCTACTTTTATTGTAGAAAAATAAAATGCTTTCGGACAAAAAACCCCGTTAATAAACGACAATAACGCGTGCGAAGTCGCGGGTCGCGGTCGCTAGTGGGTAAGTAAAAAGCCCTCGTTATGTAGAAAAGTAATATAAAAGAAGGAAGGGGAAATACAAAAAATAAACAAAAAAGGTACATAATTATTATAACTTACATAATAAAACTTACATATTAAAATCCAGACTCTGGTCGTTCGTAGTGTTTTCATATCGGGTTCCGCTTTTTCTTGACATTTAAATTAAAAATGTTGCCACTAATAAATATCAAAAGTATATAGTCAAGTAGACGTTAATCGCAACTTAACTTTAAGCAACATTTATTAAGTAGTAAATTTTATCTGAAACAAAAAAAAAAGGAAATTAAAAGGCAATTGAGTGCCTTCTCAAAGCCAAGCATTTATTTCAATTAAACCATTTACAGGCACTTTTAAATTGTCAAAGAGTCAGTTAGTCAGAAATTTGAAGCTAGTTGCTCGTTCCAAAACGTAGCGTAGGTCTCTATGGGGAAGAACGAGCAAGAAACTCAACGGACACTCTTTTAAATCAAGTTTTTACAAAATACTGATTACATTATTCACGTTGCTTCTATATGTGAAAACAATGTAGGTAAAGACCAATACAATGCATTGAAAAAAGAATCAAGATAAAAAAATCTCTATAATAAAAACGGAGTAATACAAGTACATACAAGAAGATTACTCCGTTTTTATTAATTTTAATATTTTATAAGTCGTCATAATCATTATCATCTAGCCTAGCCGTAAAACATAATAAATTAGAATACAATTGACATTATCTACCTAGTCTTTTCCCAACTATCTTGGGGTCGGCTTCCAGTCTAACCGGATGCAGCTGAATACCAGTGTTTTACATGGAGCGACTGCCTATCTGACCTCCACAACCCAGTTACTGGGTAACACAATACCCCTTGGTAAGACTGGTTGTCAGACTTTTCTAGTTTCTGACTATCCATAACGACTGTCAAAGATCTACGAATAACAGCCGGGATCAACGGCTTGACGTGCTTTCCGAGGCACCGAGGGAACTCGGTATGAAATGGATGGTCACTCATCCATAGATTGACCGCAGCATGCGTAGCTTAACCATCGTGCCCGGTCGATCCGTAGGTTTTTACTTAGCCTCGAGCTCATCCGGTATATTAAAACCTCCCCGGGTTTATTTCCTAGGCCTAACAAAGTGTTATAGAATAGGGTATTTTACTCTAAACGAGAAAAAATCAATAAATATGTTATTGAGACAGTTTAGGCATAAAGCAGTCGGAAAATGTAAGTTTTAGTTCATAAAATTACAAAACAAATTTTTAAATTCAATTCAAAGTTTTCAGTATTTTTAATCTGTTCTAAAACACCGTGAAATAGTAGCGGCCATGTTATTACGCCATAAGGCTGTGTAAACAAAAAATTATCAACTGTCAGTCAACCGATTGGCGTAATATAGGCTTTGTACTCTAATTATTTTCGTAACAAACGTAATTTTTTCATTATTACACCTACTACAAAATATGCTTTTAATTATTTTTAAATGATATACAATTATCATATTTAATAGGAGCTCATTTGATACAAAACGAACTGACGTCATTTACGCTGAGCAATATGATGTCCTGAAAGAGGCGTTTTCGCCAAAATACGCGCGAAATTTGAAAATTTAAAATTTTAATGCATTTTTATGGCACTTATCGATTGAATAAAAATTTTGTGTTTTTTTTGATGGCATATTAGCACTACAGAATTTCATTGAGACACTTTTCAAAACTGGGTGTAATACCCTATTCTAAATAGGTTATTGGATAATGTTGGGTGGCAAAACGAACTAAATCACATAAAAATGTCTACCATTTTTCCTCAAACCGCGCCATAAATATGAAGCTATATGTTTGAGAAATTTGGGGTGGAAACTCTAGGGCCATTGTCCGAGTACCCATATTGACCCGAAGGCTGGTCTATTTACGATGATCATTTTAACATATGTTTGGGATGTACCTACCTACATAGAACTGTTATTGCTGAATTATAAAATACACACATTTGGCATAGAGTTATTTGACGTAATTTATTATTTTAATAATAATTTGTGGGTTAGTTTCTTATGATAGAATAAAGTTTAATTTTACACCTATCTAATATTGTAAAAACCTAACAAATCTTACCTAAGGGGTTTTGCACAACTCACTTTTTTAACCATAAATCATTATTGAAATTTAAAAATACCACCTCCATATTGCAAGAATGCTAACACTAGAGTAATTAAAAATTGTTTAAAAACGTGTGTTACTAATTCCATGTTTTATAAACGATTTAGGCATTTCTTGGTGACGCATTATGATATTTAGCCGCTTCTGCGTAGGAATGGAAGGCGCAATTGTCTTATATAAAACTAAATAAAAAAAAAAACATTTTTAAAAACAAGTTTTTTTAGGTTGCTAACTTGTTTTTTTAGAGTTAACTTTCAGGACGAATACTAGCAATACAGTATGTCAAAATATTATGATTTATGCGTTTTTCCAACAGGATATACAGTCTCAAAGTATATTACAGAGCCAAAATCACGAAAATATTACTATTAGATATTAAAAAACAGTATTAAATAAGTACAAATTCGGTTCACTTCAACAATTTTTGCACCAGTATTTCAATAAAAATATAAACTGATATATTTATTTTATGAAAATAAAGGTTTAATGCTCAATAAACACAATTTTTTTTCAGTTCCTTGTACGAACTCATTTATTTTAGATAATTATTTTAAAAAAGCACTGTAAAACCTCGCGCGCTGCGTTTGCCGATCAATTTCAATGATTCGTGCTTATTTCGTGCGTATTTTTTTTTCTGATTCACATAAACAGACCATTGTATTGTACTAGTGTGTGTCAATGCTGCTACGCCGTTCTAGCAATCGTTTAGATTTTGAGTTGCGCCAAATCGAATACGCGTCCTTAAGGGGCTATTTAACGACTTTTACAGATTTTAAACTGACAATCACGTCAAAATGTGCAGTGTAAATGATTTGAAATAAATATATGTTAAACTAGAACATTCTCTTAATCATTTAGTAAGTGAATATTTTTAATTATATTAATACTATATAGTTTAATTAACACGTGAAGTTGTGTCTGACGCCGACAAAACATTGACAATCACACAAAATCTACCAGGTATAATTAAACGAAACTTACACCATCTTACAGACAATTTTATTATCTATCTTTTAGTATACGCCTTTTTTTTTAATTTTGAAAGAATACTACTTTTATTTAATTTTTTCGACTAAACTATGAGAGTTTTAGACCTGGTAGATTTTGTGTGATTGTCAATGTTTTGTCCGCGTCAGACACAACTTCACGAGTTAATTAAACTATTTAATATGAACTTAATCAAAAATATTCACTTACTAAATGATTAAGGAATGTTCTAGTTTAACATATATTTTTTTCAAATCATTTACACTGCACATTTTGACGTGATTGTCAGTTTAAAATCTTTAAAAGTCGTTAAATAGCCCCTTAAGTGATGATACGGCCTAAGTTAGTGCCATTTTAACCCGCTATTATATCTAGCCTACGTTTTGGAAAGAGCAACTAGCTTCAACTCTCTGACTAACTGATTGTCAGTTTAAAATCTGTAAAAGTCGTTTAATAGCCCCTTAAGGGGGTTGAGAAAAAATATGTAATCCGCCATCTTGGAGCGGCGGCGATATTGAATTTATTACAATATTGAGTACTGTACATTGTATTGTCATCAGAACTAAAGGTGCTTGCAAAATTTCAGCTCAATTGGATACTAGAAATGGACGAAAAATGATTTGCAAATTTTGAAGCGACAATTTACGAACAGTACTATTTAAATAAAATCTTGTAAAAAGTCATATTTTGAGAAAACTGTTGTCAACACTGGGCAGTCGCTCCATGTAAGACACTGGTATTCAGCTGCATCCGGTTAGACTGGAAGCCGACCCCAATATAGTTGAAGGGAATAGGCTATTTAGATAATGATGACTGTTTGTGAATGATTTAGGATATTATTTCTACACATTGCATTGTTATTGATGAGAGATTAGAGTTAAGCGCTGATCATCTATATGTCACAGTCAAAACTATTAACCAGTCAAAACTACTTAAAGCGCTAACAAGCGATTTTTACAGATTTTAAACTGATAATCACGACAAAATGTGTAGTGTGAATGATTTGAAAAAAATATATGTTAAACTAGAACATTCTCTTAATCATTTAGTATGTGAATATTTTTGATTCATTTCATATTAAATAGTTTAATTAAATCGTGAAGTTGTGTCTGACGCGGACAAAACATTGATAATCACACAAAATCTACCAGGTATAATTAAACGAAACTTTTACTATCTTACAGACAATTTTATTATCTATCTTTTAATATTACGCCCTTTTTTTAAGTTAAAGAATACTATTTTTTATTTAATTTTTTCGACTAAACTTTGAGTTTTGGACGCAGCGCATACGATTCTCTGGTCGCTCAAGGTCGCTGGCGTATATCGTCGCCTTAAGATAAAACGTGTTTGATTTACAAAATCAAAAATACGGAACGCCTTAGTTATAAGAATTACTACAAAACCAAAGTTTTAAAAGGGTCACAATAAAAACCTACCGGCCTAATGGGTTTCTAAATATTAAGACTAAAGAACCGTTCAAAAGTAGTTTTGATTTTGACTGATTTTTTTGTCAAAAGTACTGGTTAAGAGTTTTGCATTTGACATATACAAATAAATAAAATTACAGTGTCTGTTTGTAATGTCAAAGTAAAAACGTTATAGTAAACGCATACGCAAGTATAATACGGTACATAAATATATTAAAAAAAAAACTGTGTGCCTGTCTGTTTGTTCTGGCTTGTCTCTGAAACAGCTAAGAAGCTATAAGGAGTACCTTAGGCTATTTTTATTTTAGAAAAAAATATAGTTTTCGGCTCAAAAAAATTCCCGCAAAAAAATCTTACTTACCACTAGTACCTACTTATTACTTCTTTAACAGAGAACAGACACCGATGGTCTACTCGACGATTCCTACAAAATACACAACCACTGAATTAATACAAGACGTATTCATTTGTCTTAAAAGACCTTTTGTATTTTGTAATATTTAACTGAGGTTATTATTTTCATTTTTAGCCTGTGTTTTCTCACTGCAAAGCAGGCACTGAGGTAAACTCAAAGAAAACATAACATTTTCAAAACGGTAAAAAACCGAAAAATACCATGTTTAATCTGTAATTTAAAAAATATAAAAATAAATCAGTCACAGTTCCTTTATCTGTTGTTTTTGTTAAATTTTCTATTGTTTATGGTTTTTAGGAAAAAAAAAAATAAAACAGTGATACAGTTTATGATTTCCTTGGCTATGGTTTGTTACCGAATGTTTATAAAGTTGTTATGTTTAATACGCTTGAAGGTTATGGAAATTTTAAATGTGAAGTTGACGTATGTACTGTGTTTAATCAATTAATCAAATACTGGCACCTTGTCCGTGACTTCGTCCACGTGAATTATCTCAAGGATCCCTAATTTCTTAGTAATGCTATATAGCCTAGCATTCAGGGATCACGTGGCTTCCTATTGGTAAAATATTTTTTGAAATCGGATGAGTAGGTAGTTTCGGATATTACCCCCTACATACAAACTTACAAACATACAATCTTACAAAGTTATCTCTTTTTAATATTGGAATAAAATCGCCGCACCGTTGCTAGCCTTTCGGTCTTTTATCGGGTACATTTCGGAGAGTGTGCTTTGGAATTGCACAATTTAATTCCCTCATCCCCGTTCCATCATCGGACGAGCAGAGATACGGCGAAGCGTCACCGCTATATGGTTGAAGTTCCACGGTCTCGAACCAAGCGCTTTGACTCCACATTTATTGTGCGAACTGCCAGACTGTGGAATTCCTTGCCCGCCTCTCTGTTCCCTGATAAGTATAATCTGGGTATCTTCAAGGCACGAGTGAACCGGTTCATCTTAGGCAAGCGTGTTTCAACTTAGGCCGCATTATCACTTACGATTAGGTGAATTGCGGTCAAACGCAAGCCTATTTATTAGTAAAAAAAAAAAAAAAATGGAATGAAATGGTATGAAATGAAATGGAATAGAATGGAAAAATATTTATTTGCAAACATGCAACACATAAAAAAAATGGCATAAAAAGATGATAAAATACATAAAAGAAACAACAGCTTACATGTTTTTGCTTATGGGGGATGCGCTAAGGTAGCTCGCTAAATTCATATTTTCATTAAATAAGTAGGTACAGACGCCAGCAGCTCAACCTACCCGAAACTGTCACATTTTCCCAATCAATCTTGAAACTTATATTTTAACCATAAAGTTGAAAATCGATTAAAGAAATGTGACAGATTGTAGAAGCTTGATGTGCTGGCGTCTGTACATTACGGGCTACCATGGTGCTTTGACCTAAACAGTGATAAGAAGGCAAATTTTTACAAGCATATTCAACAGTTTATTGTCAAAATTCTTTGACACTATAAAAACTATGACCACACAAACATTCACGCAATTTAGTTTTGAATTAACCCATATTAAGGGCTATTAAACGACTTTTACAGATTTTAAACTGACAAGCACCGCTCAGCTGCCTAGCACATCTCTGGTGGAAACACTCACATCGTTCCACAGCCTCGCTACGCATCCTCGCACCGCTCATCTACCTCGCACATCTTTGGTGAAAACGCAGCCATAAGGGGCTATTAAACGACTTTTACAGATTTTAAACTGACAATCACGTCAAAATGTGCAGTGTAAATAATTTGAAAAAAATATATGTTAAACTAGAACATTCTCATAATCACTTAGTATGTGAATATTTTTAATTATATTCATATTAAATAGTTTAATTAATACGTGAAGTTGTGTCTGACGCGGACAAAACATTGACAATCACACAAAATCTACCCGGTATAATCAAACGAAACTTACACCATCTTACAGACAATTTTATTATCTATCTTTTAGTATACGCCTTTTTTTTAATTTTGAAATAATACTACTTTTATTTAATTTTTTCGACTAAACTTTGAAAACTGATGCAGAACGGACGCAGTCTGCGTGCAAAACTTTACTTTTTTTTTAACAATTATAGCTGGTAGATTTTGTGTGATTGTCAATGTTTTGTCCGCGTCAGACACAACTTCACGAGTTAATTAAACTATTTAATATAAGAACTTAATCAAAAATATTCACTTTCTATATGATTAAGAGAATGTTCTAGTTTAACATATATTTTTTTCAAATCATTTACACTGCACATTTTGACGTGATTGTCAGTTTAAAATCTGTAAAAGTCGTTTAATAGCCCCTTAAGGCTGCGTTTTCACCAAAGATGTGCGAGGTAGATGAGCGGTGCGAGGATGCGTAGCGAGGCTGTGGAACGATGTGAGTGTTTCCACCAGAGATGTGCTAGGCAGCTGAGCGGTGCGAAGATGCGTAGCGACGCTGTGAAACGATGCGCAGATGAGCGGTGCGAGGATGTGTAGCGGGCTCTTTTTAGATGCGAGCGAGTCCACTGATCTATATTTTCCGTACAAAACATATCTACCTCTAACAAACTGCGTATATAGTAGTTTCTCGCTCGCGTCCATCCTTTGCAGACTCACTACTAAACCGTTTCCACCAGAGCTGCGCTGAGCGAGGCTAGGTAAATGTAGTGATTCAATTGGTTCTTAACAAACACAACCTTCACTGCGCATTCTCGTTCATCTCTGGTGGAAACGCTGCTTGGTAGAATTAAAGTATACCTTAAAATATATTCTGTGATATTCAGCAATAGTGTAGGTTTCAGAAAAACATTTTTTTTTAATTTCCAATGATCATCACCATCCGCCTTGCCTTTTTCCAACTGTTTTGGGCTTGGCTTCCGATTTAACCAGATGCAGTTGAATATTGCTTTTGTTGGTTTTTAGTGTCTTTAAATGTATTATTATGTGTTAGATCGCGAGTTTTCCCCTGTGCTCGATAGATGGCGTTGTACCATTTGGGGTAATTTCTGAATCACGATGTTAAGATTCTCCGCATAGATGTTATAAGGTTTAGAGTCACTCGTTTATAAGTTTTTGCACTGGCTGGAGGTCCTAAAAGTCACTTTAAGTCACCACAGGATTGTCCGGTTAAGCAGTAACCAACCCTCAGGTTGAACTGCGAGATGTCATTCAGAAAAAAAAAAAAAAAATAATGTACTCGCTTGGCAAAGAATTTGTTATTTTAACTACTACTTACAGTCCTCGGGCAGTTGTCAACTTGTCGAGAGCCGAATGTGCCGATGACGAACACTGGCTGGGCAGTACCAATAGGTATGGCGTAAATGACGTCAGTTCGTTTTGTATCAAATGAGCTCATATTAAATATGATAATTGTATATCATTTAAAATAATTAAAAGCATATTTTGTAATAAATAAATACAATTTAAATTTAAATAAATATGTGGGGACATTTTCACACACGGCCATCTGACCCCAAACTAGGGAGACCCTGTACTATGGGTGTCAGACAGCTGATATACATACACAAATACATTTTTTTTTGTAAATACATACATATATAGATAAACAACACCCAGACACAAAGCAAACACAAGTGCTCATCACACAAATGTTTACCCTGGGCGGGAATCGAACCCGCAACACGCTGCGCAGCAGTCGATCGCTCAGCCATTGCGCCAACCGTGTCGTCGAATAGGTGTAATAGTGAAAAAATTACGTTGGTTACGAAAATAATAATAATAATATCCACAACAGGCGTTATCCCGAACCATCTTCTCCATAGCTTAAAACTACTTGATCTACAAGAAACTCTTTATATCACTCTACAGAAAGCTGCCATATTAAATACGTGCCGAATCGTGAGAAAGTTCATGCAAATTGATGAACACGAAGCAGGCCCCCAACAGAATACACCCTCAACATAATACACACCACACGCTACATTTACTTGGCTCCGGCCCGTAAATGCAGTTAAAACCAGCCAAAGAGCTGAGAACAAAGAAAACAAACACAAATAATAATAATAGCTCATGTCAAATTTCCCAACAGTGACGGAGCTGCACGACCAAAACCAGCTGTACCAGCATGGCAGTACAGGATTGAGCGTCGTATTGGTGAGGCTAGAGCACTCATCGGCAAGCTTATCTGCTTCAGGGAGGGCAACACGCGCCCTAGAGTGATGCGCTTTGTGAGGCGGGCATTCTCGGGAACTGATATCAGTCCTCGAGATTATTTGTCCTGCATCACAGAGCGTATCGACTTCCTGAAGCAGAAGATCTGTGCATGGGCAAACCGTATTCGACGGTACAAGCGACGAGTGGAGCGGTACACTCAGAATCGCATATTCCAGAGTGATGAGAGGTGGGTGTATAGGACTTGGGAGCGACCGGACCAAGGCGTGGCTGATGCGAACCAGCCGGATGATGCTGCCATGTGTTCGTTTTGGCGCAGCATCTGGTCGGTGCCTGTCAGCCACACTGAGGGCGACTGGACTCGGGAAGTTGAGCGAGCGTGTGAACCAATACTAGAAATGGGGGCAATTACCATAAGCCCCCAAGATGTAGCTCGTGCAGTCCGTCCGTTGCCTAACTGGAAATCTCCAGGGCCGGACGGGCTGCAAAATGTTTTGGATAAAATGGTTTCAAAGATCGCACGTTCGCTTAGCATCTCAGTTCCAGTCAGCCTTAGAGTCAGGATCGTTGCCCCAATTCCTAACTACTGGAATAACCCGCCTGCTCCATAAATCTGGTAGTACTACGGAACCCAAAAATTATAGGCCGATTACTTGTCTGCCAACGGTCTATAAAGTTCTTACATTCATTTTGAGAGTGAAAATTAACGAACACATTGACAAAAATTCAATCATGTCTGCCTCTCAAAAGGGATGCAGGAATGGGTCTCGTGGTACTAAGGAGCTACTCCTCATTGATATGGCCATTAACCAGCAGGTTCGTCGTTCCCGAAGGGATCTGTCGACATGTTGGATAGACTATAAGAAGGCCTATGATTCTGTGCCACATACATGGCTCATGAGGGTGTTGGAGTTGTATAAGGTAGATACAACTCTGCACACCTTCCTGATGTCATGTATGGGGCAATGGAGGACGGTCCTTCGCTGTCCAGGATGTCAGCAGATCCGGGAGAATAGCGAACCGATAAGGATCGAGCGAGGTATATTTCAGGGTGACAGTCTAAGTCCACTATGGTTCTGTTTAGCCTTGAACCCTCTTAGCATGTTGCTGGAGGGTTCGGGTTTGGGGTATCGGTTGAGAAGAGGAGGTCAGGTCATATCTCACCTCCTTTACATGGATGATCTGAAACTCTTTGCCCCCAACAATTTGCGACTGATGGAGCTACTGAAAGTAACAGAAGCTTTCAGTAGCGCCATCAGGATGGAATTTGGTGTGGACAAATGTGCAGTCAAGCATGTGAAGCGAGGGGAGATTATGGAATCCATGGGAACCCAACTCTCGGATTCCATACGCCTTAGATCCCTCTCCTCAACCGAAACCTACAAGTACTTGGGTATGTCGGAAGCGTTAGGCATCAATGCTGCCGACATGAAACAATCGTTGAAGGAGCGGTTCTTTGGCCGCCTGAATAAAGTGTTAAATAGTCTTTTATCAGGCGGAAACAAGGTGCGCGCCTTCAACGGATGGGTCATGCCGGTTTTGATGTACTCTTTCGGCATACTCAAGTGGACTCAGACGGAACTTGACGCCCTGGATAGGAGGGTCCGTACATTGCTGACCGCAAATCGGATGCATCACCCACGGTCATCGGTAATGAGACTGTATATCCCACGAAAGTGCGGAGGCCGAGGCTTTCTTAATGCTAAGTCCCTGCACAACCGTGAGGTATGCAGTCTAAGGGAGTACTTCCTTAAAACCGACGTGGGTATGCATCGAGATGTGGTCTCAGTGGACAAGGGCCTCACCCCGCTCTCCTTAGCGAACGAGAACTGGCGCAAACCTGTAGTACTCGATACTAATGACCGCAAGGAGGTATGGCAGAGCAAGGAGCTTCACGGGCGCTTCTACCGGGCCCTACATGGGCCTGATGTAGATTTCTTGGCGTCCGTATCCTGGCTGCGTTTCGGTGACCTGTTTGGGGAAACCGAAGGTTTTGTCTGTGCGATTATGGACGAAGTTATGATGACGAACAACTACCGGAGGTATATTGTGAAGGACGGCACGGTTGACATTTGTCGGGCATGCCACCGACCGGGAGAATCAATCCGACACATTATCTCTGGGTGCTCTTGTCTAGCTAACGGAGACTACTTGCATAGACACAACCTTGTAGCTAGGATTATCCACCAGCAACTTGCTCTAAAGTACAGGCTTGTGGAGTCGGAGGTACCGTACTACAGGTATGTGCCCGACCCAGTTCTCGAAAATGGCCATATCACGTTGTATTGGGATCGATCTATCATCACTGACAGGACTATTGTTGCCAATAAACCTGACATAGTGGTGATAGATCGATTAGAGCGTCGCGCAATGATTGTTGATATAGCGGTTACGCATGACGAGAACCTCGTGAAAACCGAGAAAGATAAACAAATTAAGTATCTTGACTTGGCTCGCGAGGTTGTCGACATGTGGGATGTGAATACAGCAGTCATTGTGCCGATAGTCGTTACGGCCAATGGACTCATTTCCAAGAGCCTCGACCAACACCTAAGGAGGCTCTCGTTGGGCAGCTGGATCAAGGGCTTGATACAGAAAGCGGTACTCCTGGACACGGCGCGTATAGTCAGGAGATTCCTCTCTCAGGAGCCCTGACCGCCGGTAGCTTGGACCCTGTTCCCGATACCGGTGGGCTACTATTTTTTATATTTTTAAATGTTTTTATTTATTTTTTTACTAATATTTAAAAATGTAATTTAATATGTTAAGAAAATGAATAAACGAGAATAATAATAAAAGTACAAAGCCTTTATTACGCCAATCGGTTGACTGACAGTTGTCAATTTTTTGTTTACACAGCCGTACGGCGTAATAACATGGCCGCTACTATTTCACGGTGTTTTATAACAGATTAAAAATACTGAAAACTTTGAATTGAATTTAAAAATTTGTTTTGTTATTGTATGAACTAAAACTTACATTTTCCGACGGCTTTATGCCTAAACTGTCTCAATAATATATTTATAGATATTTTCTCGTATAGAGTAAAATACCCTATTGCCGATGCTGAACACTGGCTGGGCAGTACCAATTGGTCTTGTGATAAACCTCCTCCATTTTAAATAATAATAATAATAACAGCCTATAATGGTCCCATTGCGGGACAAAAGTCCTCTTCTTATACACAGAAGACACAAACATCGATCCACGTGCGCTCAAGGCGGGTTGCCGATTTCAGACTTAAGGGCGCGTATTCGATTTACCGCAACTCAAAATCTAAATGATTGCTAGAATGGCGTAGCAGCATTGACACACACTACTACAACACAATGGTCGGTTTGTGCGCATCAGAAAAAGAAATACGCACGAAATAAGCACTAATCATTGAAATTGATCGGCAAACGACAGCGCGCGATGTTTTACAGGGCTTCTTAAAATTATTGTCTAAAATAAATGAGTTCGTATAACGGACTAAAAAATATGTTGTATATTAAGCATAACCTTTATTTTCATAAAATAAATATATCAGTTATGTTTTTATTCAAATACTGGTGAATAAAAATTGACAAAGTGAACCGATTTTGTACTTTTTCAACATGGTTTTTTAATACATAATAGTAATATTTTCGTAATTTTGGCTCTGTGTCTGATTTTAAGACTGTATATCCTGTTGAAAAAACGCATAAAACATAATATTTTGGCGTACTGTAATGGTTGTATTCGTCCTGAAAGTTAAATCTGACGTCTATTTTCTTAAAACGCTATGAAAGGATTGTCTTCGCTTTAAAAAACCATAATTAAAAATTATACTTTTACTCTGTAGCTGTCTAAATCAAGACTTAATCTTTTTTTAAACTATATTTGTCTTTAAATAATCTGCTCATATCATTACGATATTGCTCTGGGCAAAACGCAAAAACATGAAGTTTTCGTCACGAATCGAATACGCGCTCTTAATATAAATTACTAGCCGACCCGGCAGACGTTTTGTCCCTATCTACTTTAGGTACATACCATACCTACCGAAATAACCCTTTTCTTTTCCCCTGGATTTTTAAATTTTCTTACCATTTAAACCTTCCCTGGACTTCTACAAATATTCCAAATCGGTCGGTTTGCTAAATCGGTCTACCCGTTCTAGAGTTTTGGCGAGACTTACGAACAGCAATCCATTTTTATTATATAGAAGATAAGTCGAGGGCTAATTCACGTAATTTTATGACGCGCCGATGAAGTTGTAGTGCAGTTGCAGTTAAGTTCAAGTTTGAGTGATAAACGGTATTCTTGTAATCTTTGAACTGCGCGTAAGCTGCGCGTGAACTGCTCGTCAACTGTACGACAGCCAAACTCTACCAAACTTACTTACAGTGTAGACACATGAGAGAAAAAATATTAGTCACTAAATAATTGAATAGAATCGATTACATTTCAATGAATATGACGTTATTATAGTATTAAAATACCCCCCCCCCCCCCCCAGTACAGATTTTAGTGCTTTTTAACTGTCATTTTAAGACGTCAAACGAATAGTAGAATACCGATCATGTTGCGTTCCGAAGCAAGCACCAAAGACGCGCAACAGTAGAATGCCGTTATTGCGCTCGCGTGACGCGAACTTCACGCGAGCCTGTCTGACAGCGGTAGAGAATACGAAAAGCGTTGTTTAGATCGAAACTTAAATGCAACTACACTGCAACAGCACTGCAACAGCACTGCAACAGCACTGCAACAGCACTTCTTTTGTTACGTGAATTAGCGCACAGTTGCGAACCCACAACGTCGTGTATGATGGGCGGGCTAAGTTTTCACGGAGTCAACACGACATAGTATACCTCCATTTTGAAGTCAGTTAAAAAGGTTGGTAGTTGAAAATCAATAAAATATCGTTTGTTCAAATATTTTTAATTACTTTTTTCGGTCTGTAGAGAGATGGCGAAAACTGGAATTCGAAAGTGATATAAAAAGTTGTAATTACCAAAGTTTTAGTAGAATAATTTTTTGTTTCAATTTAAACTCAGAGATTTCGACGCCAAAAGTAATGATTTTAAATCTCCTTTTGTATTTTCCATTGCTCTCATGCGTGAGACGAAAAATATGTATCTTGTGTTGACATGGGATCTAGTGCCTAAACAATAAATATACATCTGTTGTATGTTTTATAAGCCGTGTGGTGCCGGGCGCGAATTTCGCGCGTCCTTCTGAGTACCATAACACCTACTGCAATCACCAACATGCATCGGCCAAGCATGGCGATTACGGCTGAACCCTTGGGGGAGACCTATGCCCAGCAGTGGGCGTCTAAAGGTTGATTTGATGATGATTTTTAAGCGAGAAAATAGTTGATAGCCATTCGTTTTCTCATCGGTGGTAGAAGGTGGTTATCCATTCATTTGTCCGTCCATTGACGTAGAGCGAGGCAGCGTAGGGAAACGAGGTAGTGCGGCTGCAATGCTCTGCAGTTGCTGTTTTACAGCTTTACCACCCCGCTTCCTGATTTAATTGATGATTTTGATTGGTCCACTGAAGCGGAACGGAGATTCCATGACCACATTTCTACAGTTGCCAAAGAAGTACCTATTTAAAAGGCTTGGGTTTGTTCTCCGGAATACCCGTGATTTTCGTAGCAAGCATGTAATAAGGCTCTTACACATCATCACACTTGTTCGGACTAAACTAGAAGCTAGTTCTTCTGTATGGAATTCGTACGAAGCAAGGTATGCACTTCTTCTAGTCTGGGATATCATACGCTGGAGACCAAATGGGCATGTGACCAGGGGGCCAAGTCTGCTATTTTTATAATTTCGTCATTCCAACACGATCCCATTGTCATTTTGCTAAAAGTTCGTAATCTGCTAAATTCATAACGGTCGATCATTGGTCGGTCGAATTAAAAGCAATGACTGCACAATGACGTTCTAATGGTAGGTCACTGATCAAAGGAACTGTCAAAATTTTTGCAGATTAACGCCAAAGTCAGACATTCAGTTGTCATTTTGTACGAGATTACCATTCTATATCATTTCTTTCAATGACGTGTCAGTGGTTGACTATTGGAAAGTCATAATGACGCCATTATATTAGTAGATTACCAAACTTGTCAAAATCAAAAACAATCAATGATAGACCATTCTGACACTATTGTAACAGCAGACTTGAGGTCCAGGTAGGCACTATGGTCGAAATATGGAAAGGTATGACGGATGCTCCTGACATTCATAATGAGCTGATTCGACTCTACACACCGAGTAATTATCTCAGTAGCAGAGAACATAGACTGCTAGACGTGGCTTCGAGTCGGACTGCAGCCCGTACTGCGTCTCCCGTACTGCACTAAATAAGCTCGTGGAAGCCAACACGGACTGCGATATATTTGAAAACAAATTCGCCAATTTAATGGTTATACACACACGCACACACACGCACACACACGCACACGCACACACACACACGCACACGCACACACACGCACGAAATATTTTGGGAATACATTCATTGTGCGTACTGCTAAGGAGTGGAATTCCCTGCCTGAGTCTGTGTTTCCTGATGGCTACAACCTGGGAGTCTTTAAGTCAAGAGTGAATAGGTTACTTCTAGGCAAGCGTGCTCTGCTCCATCTTACCGCATCATCGCTTCCCATCAGGTGAGATAGTGGTCAAACGTATGCCTATACGTTTGACCACTATCTCACCTGATGGGAAGTCAGGTAAGATAAAAAGTCAGGTAAGATAAAAAAAAAAAAATGTGCCTGCAGTTTTATGAGATTTAATTGTTGTTATTTCTTCATATTTTATAATGTTATTATAAACCTTGATTTATATGATTGGTATTGGAAGCCGTATATATCATATAAATAAATAAATAAATGCAACTCCATGGGTTATTATCGGCACAGCTCCGTTTCGCTTATCTACTTTCGATTTTATCTACTTTCGAGTTTTAATTAGGAAATAAGTGAAATTTATGTGTATATAATAGTTTAGTAGTAATTAAACAGCACAAAAACCCAGGATTATTGTTTTCCTGCAAATATATAAAGTAAAACACAGTGTTTGGTGTCACACCAATACCTACCGGTAACCTATAAGAAACAGCTGTTATTCTCAACAACGGATCTCAGTCTCGCATCGTACGCGACAGGTAGCGGACGAGTTTGCGATGCCGCTGTAACCGGTGCGGTGACTGATCGGTAATAATGTCGTCTCATACTGTGAAGTGTGCTAATTGCAATGTTGTTATCAACGAACTGTTAGCTTTTCTACGAAATGTATTGGATGTCATGGATGAAGAGAGTGTGCATCAAGTGGTTTGCTCAGCTTTTTCTGCGGAGGACATTGTGCAGGCAAAATCTCTGCTATTTGAGTCTATTCCCAGTGGTAAGAAGATGCCCGTGCGAAGAAAGGAGGGAAAGAAGAAAATGTCGCGAGATTTAGACGATATGATTTGTCTCATGAAGGGTACTAGTGCTGAATTATTCCCGATATTTGTGGCGAAGGAGCTTAATAAACTCCCACCGGTCACTTTTGATCATGTGGATGTTACGTGTCTCCTAAGAGATATCTCAAAACTGAAAGATCAGATCAGAATTTTAGAAGATAATACCGTGTCTAGGAAGCAGTTTCTGTCGCTTCAACTAGAGGTAACGAGTCTTAAACAGGCATCTCTAATACTAGATACACCTACGGTCAATAATAGTAATATCAATTTGAGAAGGGGAGCATGTTTAAAAAATAGTTTTACACTGGACAGTGGTCCTATAGGATTACAATATGAACCTATCAAATACTCAGCTGATTGCAAGGTGAACGACCTCTCGTCCAAAGGTGCGTCGTCATCGACACTAGTTAGCGGCGGTAGTAATTGCTTCTCTGTCTTACAAGGACATAATATGGAGACAACGCATCGCGGGCATGTGGAGGCCCAAACAGCTACTGTGGTTTCGAAGGAAGCAAGCGAGACCGACTGCATGACGTGCGAATTTGATGGGCGCGGTTCGTGTGGGAGTGAGACAGTGCAAAAATTAGAGCGCGTGGAGGCCACTACAAGCACCGCGGTTTCGTACAAACCGGTTAACTTATCGGGTCTGGCTACCTGTGCGCGCTCGCCCGTCGGTTCTCCCACCTCTGACAAGCGGGGGACTATTGCCAGTGCGGCCGCCGCTACGACTGCGAATGCATCGAGTAATCTCCAGCAAACAACAGTGCAATGTGAGAGTATGCCGTCAATAGATAACAATGATAAGGTTATCTCTCAAGTAGTGGTGAGGGATACGAGTAATAATGGGTGGACATTAGTGCAAAATAAACGTTCGCGTTCGAAACCTTATACTATTGCCAGTCAAAAAGGTCGTGCTTCTATTGTACCGGACAGTAAATTCCGTGCGGCTGATATTAAAGTCCCGTTATTAATATCGAACGTGAATAAGGAGGCCTCTGAAGATGACATTATTAGCTACATTAAAAGTAAGACTAACGAAAGTGTAACCTTAAAAAAGCTTAACATTAAGTCGTATAAAAAATATAACGCTTATAAACTATATGTATCTAAACACAAGGTGGATATGTTTTTAAATGATCAGCTATGGCCTGATGGTATAACTTTTAGACGTTTCGTTCATTTTATTTACCGAACAAATAGGGAGGCTGATGAGGCTCGTAAAGTAAGTGAGAATAAAATTCAACATGGATTGTCAAAATAAGTGTCAACTAAAATTAACTAGTTTTAATTGTAAATCTGCGAAAAGGTCAGTTGATAATATAAGAAATATTTGCGAATGGTCCGATATGATCTGCCTACAGGAGACTTGGCTATTACCACATGATATATTAATGTTAGGAACGATAAGTCCTGAATTTGAATTCACTGGTAAGTCTGCTGTAGACACATCAGAAGGGCTCCTAAGGGGACGGCCGTATGGAGGAGTGGCCATTCTCTGGAAAAAGGGTATTTTTGAGTCTGTCTCGGTAATATCCTGTAATAGCTCTCGGTTAGTGGCCATTAAAGCTGTGTCTGGTAGTCGCACTATTATTGTTTTTTCGGTTTATATGCCTACAAATTCACCGGAGAACCTGCCTTTATTTACTGAGGTGTTAAGTGAGGTAAGTGCAATAATTGCTACGTATAACGTTGAGAATATATATATAATGGGCGATTTTAATGCACATCCGCAAGAATTATTTTATGATGAGCTATTAAGTTTTTGTAACGATCAAACCTGGGTCTGTGCCGATACAAAAAAGTTAGGTTATGATCAAAATTACTATACCTTCACTAGCGAGGCTCACGGCTGTAGGAGGTGGTTAGACCATTGTGTAGTCTCTTCGTCAGCCTGGCAGACAATTGTTAGTGTAGGTATTGATGAAGATGTTTATGTGTCGGATCACTTACCTATATATATTATATTTAACATAGATGTTGTTAGGCCAAAGTTGTTGCATGGGGCTGCACCCCGCAATGCTGTTGTTTGGGGTGTCAGAAATAAAACTGAGATCGAGAGTTATCATCAGATGTGTTCTAATAAACTGAGGGAGATAGACTTCCCACAGGAGTTTGTGGTGTGCAGTCATGGGTCATGCAACTTGGATGATCACAAACTTGTTCTTGATAAGTTGTACAAGAGTATTGTCGATGTCCTTTGTGAGGCAGCGAGGGAATCGAATGTAGCACACAAGAGACCTAAACGGGGTAGTCCGTTATGTGGGTGGAACAAACATGTTCGAGACGCTCACCGGGAGGCCAGGCTTAGATTCCAACATTGGGTTTTGTCTGATAGACCAACCTCTGGGACTGTTTACGACCAAATGTACGAGACACGTAAAATTTTCAAAAGCCGACTAAAGTACTGCCAGAATAGTCAGGAGCAAATTAAAATGGACATATTAGCAGAACAACGAGCCACAAATAATTTCTGTGCATTTTGGAAGTCCACAGGTAAGTTGGAGGCTAAGCCTGGTCTTGCTGCGGACGTAGGGGGGGTTACTGAGCATGGGGATATTGCTAACTTATTTAGAGACCATTTTAAAGTAAGTTCTCCACTTGGCCCCTCAGTCCCCTCAGTGTCGGGAATCGGCTATGTGTCTCATGTCCCGGGGCAGGAGCCACTACTACGCTTCACCACGAAGCAAGTAAGTTCGGTGATAAATAGTATGAGTAGAGGCAAATCCCCTGGGCATGATGGGCTTAGCATAGAACATTTAAAGTATGCAGGCATGCATATGCCGAGGGTCCTGTCCTTGTTCTATACGATGTGTCTCAGCCATTCGTACCTGCCGGCAGACTTAATTAAGACCATTGTAGTACCCATCGTGAAGAACAGGACAGGAGACATCTCGGACGTAAGCAACTACCGCCCAATCTCTCTGGCGACTATTATGGCCAAAGTGTTGGACAGTATGCTTGACGCTTGTTTGGCAAAATATGTTAAGTTGCATGACGCACAGTTTGGGTTTTGTCCAGGACTGTCAACCGAAAGTGCTATCCTAAGTGTCAAGCATACTGTCAAGTACTACACTGATCGTAGGACGCCAGTGTACGCCTGCTTCCTTGACCTCTCCAAGGCTTTCGATCTGGTCTCTTACGACGTGCTTTGGAGCAAACTGAGGAGTAGGGGTATACCGGAGGAACTGCTCAGTGTATTTCAGTATTGGTATCTTAATCAAACAAACCGTGTTAAATGGTCTAATGCGCTCTCGGAGTCATATGGATTGGAGTGCGGGGTGAGGCAGGGTGGTCTTTCGTCTCCCCGGCTCTTCAATCTATATGTTAATGACCTCATTGCCGAGCTCAGCAGCATGCGTGTCGGATGCAGGGTGGGTGGCGTTAGTTGCAACAACATCAGCTATGCGGATGACATGGTGCTGCTGGGCCCGTCGCCAGGAGCGATCGTGGAGTTGCTTAAGGTATGTGAGACCTTCGCTGCTGCACATGGACTAATATATAATGCAATAAAATGTGAATACATGGTCTTTGGGGTCGCGGGTAAGTGCCGGGAAAGTACACTCGAACTTGCCATAAACGGTGTTTCAATACGTAGAGTGAAAAAGTTTAAATACCTTGGGCATTTTCTTACCGACGACCTCAGTGACCATGCTGACATTGAACGGGAACGTAGGGCTCTGGCGGTCAGGGGTAATATGTTGGCACGAAGATTTGCGCGGTGTACTGACCAAGTAAAGATAACGCTGTTCAAAGCTTACTGTCAGAGTTTTTACACCGGTAATCTTTGGGTCAACTACTCGAAAAGATCGCTGGATGCCCTACGCGTCCAATATAATAATGTTTTTAGGATGCTGTTGCGATTGCCTCGTTTTTGCAGTGCCTCTCATATGTTCGCGGTAACCCATACCGATGGGTTTCATGCTATAATCCGCAAAAAAACGGCCTCGCTGCTGAGTAGAGTAAGAGGCAGTCACAACAGCATCCTCAAGACTGTGGCGGCCGATATGTCCTCCACAATAGTAAGGCAATGTGTGAGAAGACTTATACCCTAGTATTTTGTTGCTCTAGTGGTGGGTGGTCTTCTCATTAATTAGTCTTTAGTTACGGTACTAACAATAGTTTTTAAGTGCAAACCTGTTACTAACAATTTATGGATCTCGTAGTTGTCCGAAATAAAATGATTATTATTATTATTATTATATACGGGGAGTATTGTTTACTTTTATTTTATTAATAGCACACAATCGTCTCTTATACGCTTAGACACGTACTTTTTAGGATTTAACATAACTCCGTTTTGCCTTTTTAACTTTTTATAACACTAAGCAAAAAAAAAAAATTAGTTAGGTCGCTTATTTTAAAATATCTTTGTACCTAAGTTGAATACACTCAGTATATTATAGTTAAATTCCAAGTATATACAACAACAACAAGGTTCATGATTATAATATTTCGTTTATAATATTTAAATACTAGTTAATCAGTAACTGTAACTTAGGCACCCTACCCACAAATAAATAGAAAAAATATTGTGGGCCATAAAAGTAGATATTATTGTAGTTTAATTTAATAAATGCCCTTGAAGTAATTTCAGTAGCCAACTTGCCTCATTTCTCCACATAACTACCTACACTAACTTCTCCCATTTTTCTTTTCATTTCCCATTTATTCTCTAAGTTTTTGTCTATTCTTTTGTTTCTCACACCGTTTCTTTAATTCTACTTCCAGTACCCATATCTGAAACCATGCCTGTGATGACCCGTAAGGCTACTGCTCAGGATATGGAGCTTAAATTGAGAACGGCCCTCCAAGAGCTAAAAGCATCCAATGAACAATGTAAACAGCTGTTGCAGGAGAGAGATGAAAGTGAGGAGGAAGTCAAGAAGATAGTTGACAGGAACTCAAGCTTAAAACGGGAGCTAGTGGTCTTACATCAGCAATACCTGGAGGTTGTTGATGAACGGGATAAATTAAAAATGGTCACAGATGGTTTTAACAATTGTAGTAATTTGTATGAGGAGGCTCTGTGCAAAGTTAGGGACTTAGAGGATGAATTGATCCAGGCAAATGTTCAAATTTTAAAATTACAAATGGAAACGGAACATACACAGGTCAAAGAAACTGACCACTTATATAATGAATTAATAAATATAAACTGTAACCCACATTCGTTAGTAACCATAGATCTTACAGAAGATTCCTTAATAAATCAAAAGTCTAGCTATAATGTTAGTAAAAATAAATTAAAAAAGTATGCTAAACTGAATAAAATTATTAAAAACTGTCGTAAATTCAAAAAACAACAAAAACACAATTCCAAAAATATTCAACTTAGGAAAGAACGTGTTGCTCTTATTAATAAATTGAATAATTATCAAATAAAATTAGAAGATAGTAAGAACATTTATGAAATAGACACTCAGCGCTTACAATCAGAAATAAAGGTTCTGGATGACTCACTAAAGTCTCTTTATAGTAAATATGTAATATCTGAAAACCAAATAAAGGAACACATTCTGGCCGCTAATGAGTTGGTGGATTTGTGTAACTATAATGCAGACAGAATAGACTCGCTGACTCTCAGCAACAGCCAGTGTTCTTGTCAGAGGGAGGACCCATCTCAAGCTGTGGGTACACAGGGCTGTATCCCCAACCAAGAAAGCCCTAATAGTGTAAAAGAAGTGCCACACCCAGTATCTAGTACTTGTTCCCTTAATAGTAGTCAAGCTAGTATTTCAGTGATGTTTTCAGATAGCATAGGAAGAGGTATAGGGAAATTGATTAGTAATAACCTCACCTATTACACTATAAACCACTGTACTCCTGGGTCATCGTACAAACATATAATGTCATCAATAAATAAATATGAATATAATCCTTCTACCAATATTTCTGTATTTATAGGTAACAGTTTAAGGGTCAAAAAGGAGGATATTACTGACAGTGTTACAGAGATTTTGAATATTAATTGTAATAAAATAATTTTATGTGCATTCCCATATTTTGAACATTTAAGTAACAGACAAAACAATTACATACACATGTTAAATAAGCATGTGCATTTTTTAGTAAGTCAACATAGTGACAAACTTTTGTTTTTTGACACCAACATTTTTGTTGAAAAATTAAAATCGTCTAGGGATACTGTGTATCTACCCATTAGGTTTAGACATCAAATAGCGCGGCTATTAGCTTATAATATTAACTCAGACATAAGTATTATGTCGAAGTCTTGTATTATTAACTCCACAACAATTAGTAATGATACTAATAATGAGGTGGTGACCCTAAATAATTGTAGCTCTCATGCTATAAATAATTATACAAACTGTACGAAGGAGGGTCCATGTGTCATTATGGACCAGCCATCTATTGATGTGACTTTCACTCCGGATAATCATTTAAACTAGTTTGTAAGACAATAGAAGGTAGTAATATAGCTATACCTACAAACAACAAGGTCCCTTCTTGCTCTCAAAAAGTTAAGATGCAAAAACAGCAGAATACCTTGAAATTATTTCATCAAAATATTCAAGGTATTTCATCCAAAGTATTAGAAATTGAATTGTTTTTAGAAAAAACCATGTTTGACATTGTTTGTTTTACTGAACATTGGTTGAAGGATTACCAAATGCTAATTAACTATGAAAACTATACTGTGGGCAGTTGTTTTAATCG
The DNA here is from genome assembly GCA_947361185.1 of Charanyca ferruginea. Taxonomy (NCBI): domain Eukaryota; kingdom Metazoa; phylum Arthropoda; class Insecta; order Lepidoptera; family Noctuidae; genus Charanyca; species Charanyca ferruginea. The sequence goes on along the minus strand of OX376081.1, from coordinate 1,222,635 downwards.
TAAAGCTAAGTCACGTGCAGGCTCATTAATCTTAATAAAAAATTGTTTAAAATATAAACAAAGGAATGACATTGTTGGCCTATCGGTTGAACATTGCATTGAACTATCCTGTGTCGAGCTGGATAAGCATATTATAGTGTGCGTGTACAGACCCCCAAGTTACCAAAACTATTCCTTATTTGAGTCGGTAATGGAAGATGTCCTAGCGAAACTCGCACCGTGTAGCAAATCCATAATTATTTGTGGTGATTTTAATATTAATATTTTAGAAAATAATTTGAATAGTAGTCAATTATTAAGCCTTTTTAAGTCATTCAATTTGTCAAATGTATTTATGGAACCTACTAGAGTAACTTCAACTACTGCTACCTGCATCGATAATATTTTTTGCGATTGTGACTATTTGGATAATGCTATTGTTAATTATCTGCCATCGGATCATAGCGGACAAACGGTAACTTTTATGTTTAAAATGTCTATGACAAAAGTGCAAATACAATTTAGACCATTTACAACTGGTAAATTAAATAGATTCAATAGTTCCCTAAATGATAAGTTAAGTGCTCTGGACCATAATAATAACAATGCAAATAAATTATATGATGATTTCTTTTCTGTGGTGGAGACTGAATTTAATAATACTTTCGAAAAAAAGGTAAAACATATTAGCCCTAAGTTTATATTTAGTGACTGGGCAACTAGGGGGATTAGAAAAAGTAGGGAAAGATTGTTTGAGCTGTATGACCTTAAGGCTTATATTAATACAGATACTTTCAACAAGTATGTTACTACTTATTCTAAAACTTTTAGAAATACTTGCAAGGTAGCTAAAGCCCTATACATTAGCAATAAGATTAAATCGGCAGACGATAAAATAAAGACAGTTTGGAAAGTTATAAATAACGAGACTAACAAGAAAAAAGTTCGTAACACTGAATATACATTGGAGACATCACATGGTCCCATAAGCTCTAACCTAGAAGTAGCTCATGAATTTGTTAATTTCTTTACTAGCATACCAGCTAAAACCACGGAAGCTTTAAATTCCTCACCTGACGTCTCAATTGCGTTATTAAAAGCGAACGTTCCAGGCTGCCCGGTAGAATTTCAATTTAAACATATAAACCCCGTAAGAGTCTTAAAAGCATTTCGGCAAATCAAAATAAAATTAACTGAAGATTTGTGGGGCATGTCTATTAAAGTTTGCACATCTATAATTGAAACAATAGCGCCTTATTTGGCTATAATATTTAATATGTGCGTAGACCAGGGAGTTTTCCCAGATCTAATGAAATTTAGTAAGGTCATACCACTTTTCAAATCCGGGGACAGTAAAGATACCAATAATTATAGACCCGTGTCCGTGTTGCCGGTTTTCAGCAAGGTATTTGAAAAGATAATGCTAAATCAGATGCTTGTTCATTTTAACACAAATGGCATTTTACACGAGCATCAGTATGGTTTCACCAAAGGACGTTGTACGACTGACGCCGGCGTCACTTTATTAAAACATATATTTACCGCGTGGGAAGAGGCGCAAGATGCCATAGGAATTTTTTGTGACCTCTCCAAGGCATTTGATTGCGTAAATCACGACACGTTACTTTTGAAACTTGAGCATTACGGACTGGGTAAACTTGCGCTTAGTTTAATAAAATCTTATCTGTATGACAGACAGCAGCAAGTTCAAATAAATGGGGTGAATTCATATGGTTTAAAAGTAGAAATGGGAGTCCCACAAGGGTCAATATTAGGTCCTTTCCTCTTTTTAGTTTATATTAATGATCTTCCCCGTTTATTCAAAAACCAACCACAAATGGTGTTATTTGCCGATGACACCTCTTTAATTTTTAAGATAAATAGACGGGCTAATAATCTCGACAATGTAAATAACGCCTTACTTCAGGTCGAAAATTGGTTCACAGCCAATAACTTAGTATTAAATGGAAAAAAAACGAAATGCATCAGATTTGCTTTACCTAATGTCAAAAGTAGTGATTGCGATATAGTATTGAATAAAGAGAAACTGGAATTCGTTGATGAAACTGTTTTCCTGGGAATCACGCTCGACTCAAGGCTACAATGGGGTCCTCATTTAACATCTCTCGCAGGACGACTAAGTTCGGCAGCATATGCTGTCAGAAAGATCCGGCAATTTACTGATGTGGATACCGCGAGACTGGTCTATTTTAGTTACTTTCATAGTATTATGTCTTACGGTATTTTACTTTGGGGGCGAGCTGCAGACATCGAGTCTATCTTTATTCTGCAGAAAAGAGCAATCAGAGCCATTTACAATCTACGTATGCGCGATTCTCTAAGGGAACTGTTTAAGGAAATTAACATAATGACGGTACCTTGTCAATACATTTATGAAAACATTATGTACGCTAGAAAAAATCTGCATCTTTTTGGTAAAAGAAGTGACAGACATAACTATAGTACTAGAAACAGGGACCAACTAGTTCAACCAGGTTTCAGGCTGGCTAAAGTAGATTCTTCTTTCATGGGGTTCTGTCTAAAGTGTTACAATAAAATACCTCCCCACATTGTTCAACTTAATGAGACAAAATTCAAGTCCTATATTAAACGCACACTATGCAGCCGAGCATATTATAAATTGGATGATTACATCACTGATAAAAATGCTTGGCTGGATGCTGGTCTAGCTCCACAGCCATAAGGGTTCATAGATTTATTGATTAGCATTGGTGACAATTTTTTTGGAGCTGCTGAAGATGTAGAACTACATTATCTTTGCATTGTATAAACTCAAACTATTAGTATTATATAATTTTGCATAGCACATACATGTGAGCACTATGTACTTTAAAGCCACCATTTACGAGATGTCTTTCGTTGACTTGAATATGCCCTGGCGGTTGAGTGTTTGTCATGCTCACTTGAATGTCTCGCTGATGGTGGCGCATGTGTTGGATCATTTGGTTCCCTTCAAAATGGTTGAACTAAATGGTGCCGATCCGTGCGTCATGTTCGTGAACGGGCGCCGTCAGTTGAGACTGGTCATCTCTTAGCTGCCTCGGTTATTTTAAATTTATTTTGAATTGTCTAATTTCATTGCCACTAGGACCTCTTTTAACGTGCACAATTTGTTACATCGTTCTCACATTGTACCTCTAGATTCAACATGAATGATGTAACCTAAATTTGTAATATTCTATTGATTTTAAAAGAGTGTTCATGGAGTTTCTTGCTCGTTCTTCTCCATAGAAACCTACTGTTTGGAACGAGCAACTAGCTGCAACTTTTTGACTGACTGACTCCTTGACAATTCAAAAGTGCCTGTAAATGGTTTATTTGAAATAAATGATTTGAGTTTGAGTTTGAGTTTGAGTACTCTTCGCTCCAGCCTTGTGTCTTTTGCATGAGGTCTAATTTTCCCTTTCCTTATAAAAATAGCGGAGAATAAATATGATAATCTGAATAAATATTTACCAATCGTGTTGTCAATTTGACCGGAATCAATCATCTACCTTTTCAATCAGGTAGATGATTGATTTAGGTTAAATGTTTATTTTGAACCTATTTCAAGATTTAAGAGGAAACACAAGGGCCGTTTTTCCATACAAACTTAGTCCCCTGTTTCCTCCCTGGATAAAGCCAGTAGATCAATTTTTTTTTTTTTAAATATCCATGGCTACTATTGGCATGTCCCTATGTTTTCCTTTTTCTCATAAATTTATTATTAAAAGAGATATGAATATTCAAAAACCTAAAAAAATGGCATGATTTTCCGCTGTGTTCAAACATTCAGAAAACAAATTTGACTTGATTATATAAAAAATAGAAAACATAGGAACACGGCAAAAGCCTTTCTTTATTTTTTAATGAAAAAAGCAGTTAAATCGGTTAAGTTTTGGAGAAGAAATCAGGGGACTACGAATCATTGATTTTGTGTACTTTTAATAGGTATTTTCGGCCAAAGCTGCAGTTGTCTCTATCGCGCTCTGCGGTTCGTGTTCGGGCATCGCGCGACAGCAATAGATTTTACAAACACCTAATTTTCAATTCTCTAGCCCGTGGTATTTCCTCTTAAGATTACCTACTTGAAATATCATTGACTTAAATTAGTTTTTTGTATTTATCTTCTTTATAATAATATAGTTAGCAATATTTACACATTAAAGATTTTATAAATTATACCATTCTCATAAAAAGAAATTGCGTAGTTTTCGAGAAATTAATAAAATAAGTTACTAACCTCAAATCACATCATAACACATAAAAAGCGAAAACGGAACGTTTAAATGGGCGATTGACAACCAAATCTGTCAAAATATATTGTTTGTAGTGTAAAATATCGTGCAAAATTGTTAAACGGAACGTGAAAAAAAGACATATCATTTGTGTCAGGCGTCAAACTCTGGCCAGAAAAAACTTAGGTTATAGGTCGACATCAGGGGCAAGGAGTGGTATCAAGGTAGTCGGGGGACTCACCCCATCCCTATCCCCTCCCCCGGCCCCCCCAACTCTTGCTACCGTATACTAAATTTTAACCAAAAATATTATCATCAAAAGGGGGAGCTCACAGGGCATCAAAAACCTCGTCCACATAGTTCTCAATGGGGGTGTCCCCTTGTTTCGCAGACAGAAATTTCATAGAATTTCGTTTCCCAGAAAATGTTTCACATAATATCTGGTTCTCGTATTTTCATTTCGACTATTATTGTTCACTTCAATGAAAAATATTTCACAGAAACACAATTCAATGAATTTTTATTCACATTTTTTTGTTTAACAAACTTAATTCTTGTCTGCCCTACCGCCAAGAGTGTAATTTAAATCTGCGTAGGCGTGGAGGGGCGAGGCGGCCCGCCAGCTGAGAAGCAGGTGGTTTTAAGACCCGCTGCGGTGGTGACCGTGAATACCATCTGCGACGATAGGCTCGCGTGGGACCGCCGGAGCCCCGCAACGTCGGAGCCGTGACAGAAACTATGCCTGCTACAAGTTGCATGCTCGTTTGCATGATGCATGCTTGCTTGCATGATGCATGCTTGCTTACATGCTGCATACTTGCTTGCAAGCTGCATGCTTGCTTGCATGCTGCATGGTTGCTTGCACGCGCAGTCGGTTTGGATAGAACTGAGACTCCCATTCTTGGGAATAATTTTTTTAGGTACTCAATAAAAAATAAAAAGGCTAAGGAATATTTGATTTGTTATTCTATGATATGATTATTCTAACAATAAACTTTATGTGAAACAAAAAACAATGACATAAAAATCTTGAAAGTAAGTATTCTGCGTATGATATGATTATTCTATGAAAAGAAATTATGAGAAAAAAATTATTTGAATCGAAATTCTATAAAACTATTAGCTATGAAACATTGTACTACCCTCAATGGGACAAGTGCCCAAAAGGCTAGCAAAAATGTTGGTAACAATTTTGAAAAACTAAATAGGTATAACTATGTTATTTTCTTGCCCATTCTTCTTACGAAACTACCTTTTGCAAGGAGCAACTACTTAGATCCAATTTTTCTTATAAGACGTCCAAGTGCCTTTTAATTGTCAAATTCTTCTTCTTTTCGAATCGATGGTTGTGTTTAATATTTATTGTGTTAGACTACTTGAGCCCAGTAGGTAGCCACATTTATCGCATCATTAGTGGCGTTTTTAATGTCCTGTAAGGTGCAAGTGAAAGGGTACTTCGAGCACTGAAGTAACTGGGCCATTGTCTGGTCAGGAGCACCGCACTCACACTGGGTATCGATGGAATCTATAATTTTGCTGGGTTGAAATAAACGGTTTTGCTGTGCTATTTTTCTTATTTATAAAAAAGTCGTGTGGTGCCGGTCGCGAATAGCACCACCCCATTTCTCCCCGTGGGTGTCGTAGAAGGCGACAGAGGGATATTGACCAGAGGATGGGCAGCAGCGTGCTTCTGACTACCATAACACCTACTGCGATCGCCAACATGCATCGGCCGAGCATGGCGATTACGGCTGAACCCCCACTTAGGGGAGACCTATGTCCAACAGTGGACGTCTAAAGGTTGACATGATGATAATGATGATGATTTAAAAATAATAAAATGTTGCTCCACACGCCAATTTTAAACTCACATACACAAACAGCCAGACCCGGAACAACTATCTGTAGGCTATACAAATATTTGTTACGTGCGGGAAACCACTGCTCCAAATTTGTCGTCAAATAATTCTGTTTTTATTTTTTGTATTGCTAGATTACCTTCATTGTTTTCACATATAGAAGCAACGTGAATAATGTAATCAGTATTTTGTAAAAACTTGATTTAAAAGAGTGTCCGTGGAGTTTCTTGCTCGTTCTTCTCCACGTACGTTTTGGAACGAGTAACTAGCTTCAACTTTCTGACTAACTGACAATTCAAAAGGGCCTGTAAATGGTTTTATCATCATCAGCCGTAAGACGTCCACTGTTGAACAAAGGCCTCCCCCATAGAAAGCCACAACGAGCGGCAACCTGCCGCTTGCATCCACCGGTTCCCCGCGACCTTGACGATGTCGTCGGTCCATCAGGTGGGAGGCCTACCAACGCTGCGTCTTCCGGTTCGTGGTCGCCATTCGAGAACTTAATCTTCCCCATCGGTTATCGGTTCTTCTGCCCATTGCTACTTAAAGATATTACATTTGAATTTGGAATCTGTCATTTTTATACGATTGTGCATTGGATTTCTAATTTTGGCGCCAATACATTGTACAGTATTTTGCGATATTAAAATGGAGTGGGGTGAGAAAGAGAACCGAATCGCTGTGATTGCATTACACAAAGTTGGTATGGAGACAAATGCAATTTAAAAACTCTACTTACGCTTGGTATTAGTCAAATGTTTGTGTACCGGGCTATTAATAGGTACAATGAGACCTCCTCTGTTTGTGACAGAAAAATCTGGCCGTCCACGTAGTGTTCGAATGAAAAAGGTGGTCAAAGCAGTAAGGGAAAGAATTCGAAGAAATCCTGTCCGAAAGCAAAAGATTTTATCTCAGGAGATGAAGATAGCACCCAGAACCATGTCGCGTATTTTAAAAGATGACTTAGGACTTGCAGCCTATAAGACGCGCACTGGTCATTTTTTAACCTTTCGAATGTCTTTTGTTACACAGTCTGAAATAAGCAGCGGAGGTTTGACCATCAACACTTTCGCCCGACAGTCGTTGAGTTAAATGATAATGTAAAAAAGAATAGGGTGGTAAAATCGAATCAACTACTGAAGCGGTACGCAAAGGGAGGTCACAGAAAAAAATTGTTTACGGAGGAGAAAATCTTTACAATTCAGCAACATTTTAACAAACAAAATGACCGTATTTATGTTCAAAACTCAGTGTGTGAGTGGACATTAACTCTAACAAAAAATGAATTCTCATTTTATTATTTTGTACTTATAAGAAACGAAATAACATAATAAGGTTGCAGCAAGTTGCAAAAATGATCCCTAACTGGCGTGCGAAATATTGAGCTCTTTTGTGAAATTCGAGCCAGAGTGGTCGTATAGACCGGGTTCGAGGTCTAAAATAGCGACAGGGTCAATGTTAGAAGCAGATCCAGTGTCCAAGAGTTACTCCGGGTTTTCGAGATCACACAATTATAACATGTACAATAACCAACATCATCTATACCAAATTACTTGATCAGTAACACACACGTACTAGAAATCGGTTTTTATTCTGAAATCGCATTATCATTTATTTGGCAACCCAGAATCGAATCTGCAAGGCTACAATTAAAAAACAGTGGTATTTTGTGCGAGATTACTTATTACAAGTTTTTTTTACAGAATATTTCCTGCAACGAGGTTTGCATCAATAATTGTTTGCAAATTAATTTATACTAATATCATAATATCTGGTTCGAATTGAAAAAATATTTTTGTGTTGGATAGCCCATTTATCGAGGATGGTTTTAGGCCCATGCGAAGCCGGGTCGGGTTGCTAGTTATATATCTATTCGTAAAAATATTTTTTACTAAGCAACTTGTCCACGCTAGGCCGAAATTGGCAATCCCCTTTGAGTTTTAAATAAAAGCAAATTAATTAAAAAAAAACTTGTATTTAATTACAACACTATTTCACCGCCCACTAAAGTATCAACAACAGCTCCAGGAATGGAGAACAGCGAGGTGAAGAATCTTCTAGATGGTTGAATGGAAGGGTTCGGTGGAGGAGTCGTAGTGGTCGTTTTCTTCTTAGCTGGTGTCGGTGGCGGTGTTGGTGGTTCTGGGTCCTCTGGAGGTGGCTTGGGATCTGGTTTGGGTGTTGGCGGCGGTGGGTCGGATTTAGGGAATGGCTTCTGCCGATTGAAGGTTGGTGGGGGCGGTTGATTTTCAGGAGTTTCATCGTAGTCTGCATAGTTGTTGTCTGTGAAAGAAGAAAATTGAGCTTAGTTTTGGTAAAGCTAAATAGTTTGTGATGTTACTAATATAGTCCTGCGAGTTGGTTGGTCTCATCCATTTAATACCGAAAGACCTCCATGTCTCGAAACACACGTAAAGCCGTTGGTCCCGGCTGTCATTCGTAGATCTTTGACAGTCGTTATAGGTAGTCAGAAGCCAGACAGTCTGATAACCAGTCTTACCAAGGCGTATCGTGTTACCCAGTAACTGGATTGTGGAGGTCAGATAGGCAGTCGCTCTATGTAAGACACTGGTATTCAGCTGCATCCGGTTAGACAGCAAGTCGACCCCACCATAGGTGGGGAAAGGCTAGGTAAGTGATCAGGTTTTTAATCTAGCCTATGATGTCCCACTACTGGGCAAAGGTCTCCCGTAAGTCCTTCCAGGAACTTTTTTCCTGCACCACCTCGCATCAGTCCCGATGGTACGCATCCAGGTCATCTCGCCACCTCTTTCTGGGCTGTCCACGGCGACGCCGACCATCGTTAGGCACCAATTGAGTGGTCTTGCCCAGCGGTTACTCTGCATGCGGCTTACATGAGCCACCATATCCCATTTAAGACTAGCAGTTTTTTTGCCTCAGTCCTATTTGAAATGCAGCAAAGTGTACCGGATTCTATCTTTTGTTTTTATGTTCTACAAGACTTGCGTTTGGCCGCAACTCACCTGATCTTAAGTGATGATGCGACCTAAGGTGGAGCACGCTTGCCTAGGATGAACCGGTTCACTCGTGCCTTAAAGATACTTAGATTATATTTATCGGAGAATTGAGAGACACCCAGCAAGCTGCGCTCCATTGCTCTTTCAACTCTTTGGCAAACTCCAGATGGAAAGTGACTCGGTGAGCGACCTGGCCTCCGCATCGTAGGTTAAGACCAGGAGAGGTTATTTGTGGTTTAAAAATAACCCTGTTTATCTAAGACTTATCTTAGAACAGATTTCGAATTAAGCTTCATTTAGCTACGATCGAACAATCCAATCTCTTTGAAATTAAGAGATACGGCGAAGAGTCACTGCTATATGGTTGAAGTTCCACGGTCGCGAAAAAAGGAGCTTTGATGCCATATTTATTGTGCGTACTGCCAGACGATGGAATTCACTGCCTGTCTGTCTGTTCCCTGATAAGTATAATCTGAGTGTCTTTGAACCGGTTTATTGTAGGCAAGCGTGTTCCACCTTAGGCCGCATCATCACTTAAGATCAGGTGAGCTGCGAGGTTATATGCTCGAAGGCTGCGGTCAAACGCAAGCATAAAAATATTTATACGTAATGCCATAAAGTAGTCATTCATGGCGATAGAATTAGTCTGGTATTATTATTTATAGTAGTTACCATAGAATGAACTTCTCGGAGGAACTGGTCTTCTTGGCGGGAGCTGGATTCCTCCGCATGGATTTGGTGGTAGAGCTGGTCCCATGAAAGGGCAGGGGAGAGAGCAGTAAGTCGTGAAAGCATCACTGAACACTTTTGAGTTTTCTGGGAAAAAACATCGACAATATTAATGTAGGAATCTCCTCACTTCTTAACGTGCCATTGATAAACACGGAAATGTATAATGTGTGTGTACATAATATGTTATGCTTTGGATCCCGGCTCTGCATGTATCGGCCCGAAGCAATGCGTGCCGAAGCTTCGTACGTTTTGACACTAAAAAAAATATCGCGATAAAAGCTGTGGTCATTGTAGCGGTTTCGATATTTTGCATGAACCATCGTGAAATAATCCAATATGGCCGAAATCATTTTCAAATGTTTAACTATGGACGACGACTTTCTTTACTTTTTTACATGTGTCGGCCACCAAATGTTTTTTGATTCATATTTTTTTGAGTCCCCATAATATAATGGGCTCAGCTTCATAATTATGGAGGAATTCCAGTAACATTTCATCGCTCCACTACATTTTTACACAGCCACGCGTTTGAAGTGGTCGAAAACAACAGCTGAAATGAACAACGCTAGTCTGTCCACGCAGCGCGATATGTTAGCGCGCTAAAACCTTTTGATGTACCGCTACCCGCGCGATAAACACACGCAGCCTGAATGTTCGCGACGATAGCCGATAATAGCCTGTCACATTTGCGTGTATGAAGCTTCGTGACGATACACGCAGATGCGGCCGAAGCATTACGGGTAATAGCCGAAGTGTGGCTACTACTAGATGTATCCTACTTATCTTCGGTTAGAACTAGGTTTAACCTTCATCATAGCGGCTAGAACTAGGTGCAACCGCACATCGACGTCAGTGGCACCCCGAAGTTCGGGTTGGTTAGGTTCCTTTAAACCCTGCAGACAGAAATAGGAGCCCCGGGGCTCCGACGACCTGACTCCGACCGTCTTCTTCTTGTAATATTTTTCTGTTTACCCGCCTTTAATAATAAATAACTAGTTAGCATAGTATATAAGGTGTCACACTTGTAGCATCGTCCTGTTTGCAATATACGCTTGCCTTCCGTCTACGCCTTTTATTTCGCCCGAGCACCAACTTCTCAGTGGCGACGAGGATGGGATAATATTTCATTGCGTTCGGTGTAAACCAAAACAACGACTCTCTGGTTAGGGCTAAGCTCCAGAGCCTTGAACATCGCCGCACCGTTGCTAGCCCTTCGGTCTTTTATCGGGTACATTTCGGAGAGTGTGCTTTGGAATTGCACAATTTAATTCCCCCATCCCCGTTCCATCATCGGACGAGCAGAGATACGGCGAAGCGTCACCGCTATATGGTTGAAGTTCCACGGTCTCGAACCAAGCGCTTTGACTCCACATTTATTGTGCGAACTGCCAGACTGTGAAATTCCTTGCCCGCCTCTCTGTTCCCTGATAAGTATAATCTGGGTATCTTCAAGGCACGAGTGAACCGGTTCATCTTAGGCAAGCGTGTTCCAACTTAGGCCGCATTATCACTTACGATCAGGTGAGTTGCGGTCAAACGCAAGCCTATTTAATAGTAAAAAAAAACTAAAAGAAAAAAAAACCATGTCGGGTGGAAGAATCGGGAAATTAGGAGACTTTGACGTGAAATCAGAAAATTGGACCTTATACGTTGAACGGTTAGAGATGTATTTTAAAGTAAATAAAGTGGAAAAAGACATGTGGTTGGCGATCTTGATCACCGGCGTTGGTGATGATGCGTATGAGTTGCTGAGCACTTTATGCAGCCCAAGCAAACCGGCGGAGATAACCCACGAAAAAGTCGACCAAGCCGAGCCGGCTAATGAGAAGTTGATGCTCGGGCGAAATAAAAGGCGTAGACTGAAGGCAAGCGTATATTGCAAACTGGACGATGAAATTGAAATGATGTATATTGAAAAACATTACACTTCTGCTTAATGGTTTGGTGCCCCAAGTCCTGAGCTCGCAGGATACACCTAACTTTAACCAACTGATACCGGCTCCACCTAGTTCTAACCGGTTAGAACAAGGTGTAGCCGCACTTTGGCTATGAGTCACAACATTATACAGGATAAGTTGTTTTTTTTTTTTTTTTTAATTCTTTATTTTTTAGGGACTTTTATCCTTTTAAGGCATGTCAGCCCCATCATAACCTAACCTAGATAAGTTGTTAGGCATCGTGGAAATTGTAGTCACTGATTCTGGTGTTCAAAACCAACAACTTCTTCAATGGGACCAACATCGAAATCTCAAAAACCAACACTTCTTCATAGATATCGCAACAACTGATGGATTACGACACGGTTGGCGCAGTGGCTGAGCGATCGACTGCTGCGCAGCGTGTTGCGGGTTCGATTCCCGCCCAGGGTAAACATTTGTGTGATGAGCACTTGTGTTTGCCTTGTGTCTGGGTGTTGTTTATCTATATAGGTATGTATTTACAAAAAAAAAATGTATTTGTGTATGTATATCAGCTGTCTGACACCCATAGTACAGGGTCTCCCTAGTTTGGGGTCAGATGGCCGTGTGTGAAAATGTCCCCACATATTATTATTATTATTACTTTGTATGAAAACGTTTTTTTAGGGTTTTTAACGGGACCCTTTTTTTTCATACAAATGAATGTGTGGACCTCGCCATGGTTCTTCTTTTTTCTTCTGTTTGAAATGTCAAGACAACAGCTATTAACTAAATGCATATTAAAGTTTACACGGTATAATCCAAAAACCATTTTACATTTTTTTTCTTTATGTTTGTTCCGATTAATCTCTGAAACGGCTGGACCGATTTTGATGGGACTTTCACTCGCAGATCGCTGATGTTATAAGGAGTATCTTAAGTTTAAAATTGTAATACACAAAAAAAAAATCCCCGCTAATAACCGACAATTATGCGAACGAAGTCGCGTTCATCAGCTAGTATGGGATGTAATTTAAAAATTAATTTTATTTTCTTTTTTACTTACCAAAACCTACCAATAAAATACACACACTTCTAGCAAACATTTTTAACATCTAATCTACAGTAAACATTTCTTAAAATAATCATAGTTGTATGTCTCAATTGAATTTATATAATTTCTACATTAATGACTTGTAATAACGAATGTACACTTTATTTAACCCACGTAAAGTTCATAATTGAACCTGATTGGTTTAACATTTTATAATCTATCGTTACATTTGATTAAATATTAAAAATCAACTTCACTTTTTGTTCTAGTCGATTTGACATTGTAATATGTATTTAGTTTCAATTCTTTTAAATATAAAAATATTTGTGAGTGTGTGCGTATGAGTATTTATATAACATTAATATAATTTATTTTATTTTAATTACCGTGTAATTTATTTAATAAAAATATGATTCTAAAGTTATTTTTCTTGCGTTTTTGTTTGTCAGTTCATGATGAGTTATGAATATAAAATTAAATGTGGGTGGGGGTAGAGGAAGAGAAAGGCCGAAGAAAAGATGGATGGATTGTGTGAAAGAGAAGAAAGTTAGTAATAGCACAGTATAAATATTAGTACTACCGTAAAATAGCGACACGCCCTGCCTCCCTCTGAAACACTGTTCCTCACCTCTTCCCGCGTCGAACGTGCTCTCGAAACTGCTTTTAATAGGGGATAGTACTGCAATGTTCTGGCACCAGAGTACAGCACTAGCGTAAACAGTAAACAGTTTTTCGATGAGTTATTTAAATATTTCAAAATTGGGAACTGTTATATTATCCTAGTGCATCAATGCTGTGAATTTCGATGTCGGAATGAAGGGAATCATTTATTTCCAAAAGAAGAACATGTTCGAAAACTATGGGAAGCAGCTAAAAATCACTCTAAAATATGTTCCGGTTACGTATTCAGGTGAGATAGTCGCATTTACAGAATAACGTTCACATTTATCATGTAAGACAACCAAATATATAACCTAGAATCCACTTTCAAATGGCCGTAGGATGCCATAATATAATTAAAGTACAGTTAGGCAAGGGAGAATTAAAACTTTGATATATTTTCACAAAATACCTAGTTATTACAATTAATAAGTTAATATAACCAAAATACGTTATGCTCCATAACGGTTTATTTACTGTATGTGCTAGTGGCGCCCTCTGCGCCGAGTTTCGCGTAATGTTCCCTATTCTCGAGGCGCGTAGACACGCACACACACACGCACGTACCTATTTCTACAGTCTGTTATTTCGGTAGTAGTGTAGGTAATTAAATCGTTTTATTTGTATGGCGGATCGTAGGTGTGATAATGACACGTGTTGCGCCGACCACAAGTCAAAGTCAAAACATTTATTTGAATTAAACCATTTACAGGCACTCTTGAATTGTCAAGGTGCCGGTCAGTTAGTCAGAAAGTTGAAGCTAGTTGCTCGTTCCAAAACGTAGGTAGGGCTCTATGGAGAAGAACGAGCAATATAATACTGGTTAAGAGCGCCCATCACGTCATATTTCCCATACAAACGCTCGTACGCGATTACGGCGTTATAACATATTATTATCCAAATATTTTTAACACACAGGTATCTTGTAGTTTAAATCTAGGTTTGTATGAGGGCAAAAATAAACTTTTTTGAGAAACAAATTCAGTAACCACGTCTGAAAATCAGCTTTTTTGCACAGTTTCATCTGAACTTTGGCCGTTCATAATGCACTCATACATTGAAAATTCAGCAAAACAGTCTCATAGAAACCTTGCACATGTAAATGGAGATTCTAAATTACAAACATTATTACTAAAATCTTGTAAGGCTTTTTCAAAAACACGTATGTCCTGGAACAAGTTTTGTGAAACCTCCGCGCGCCAATTTTCTAGCGATGTTATCGCGTTCTCACTCACTCGTTTGTTTTCGAACTTTGCGTTAGTTGAAACCAAGAAGCTTATAGATAAAAGTGGAGGCAACACTCTAAATATCTAAGTGAAACCAACTGTGGGCAGACGCTCTCTTTCTGAATGCATACAAAAGAACGAGACAGTGATTTGCGTTCTTTATCTTATGTATGCATTCAGAAAGAGAGCGTCCGCCCACTGACAGTTAATTTCACTTAAGTGTTCAGAGTGTTGACTCCACTTTTACCTAAGATAAGCTTCTTGGTCGAAACTAAACATTTTTCAATCACGCTCGCGTCGAAGTTCGACCGATGGAGTTGGGCGCTTTTAAGTACATTATTCTTGTTGGTTCTACTTTTATGTGAAAAAAATGCAGGTAAAGAGCAACACAAAATATTTTTAAAAAAGAATCAAGAGTTGATCAATCTCGAGAGACAGCGCCCGTTCACGAACATGATCCGATTTTTATCGTACATTCCAAGAAACTTCTTCCCAAAATCAGCTTTCTATTAAAAAATCGCGTTCAAATCGATCCATCTGTTTTTGAGATACGACGCTACACATACACACGTAAAACTTATAACGACTCTGTCTCATAAAAAAATCGCCGACAGAACCAGGTGTTAAACTTGTTTTGTAATAATTCTACGAATGGTATTATTGTAATATAATTAAACATATCATAATTTGTGATAAATTAATATTCTTATCTGTAAGCTTACACAAAGTATAATTCAAAACATTTATTAAATATTTACATTTCTTTACCGTGTGGTGCCGGCCACGAATAGCACCACCCCATTTCTACCTGTGGGTGTCGTAGAAGGCGACAGAGGGATATTGACCAGAGGATGGGCAGCAGCGTCCTTCTGAGTACCATAACACCTACTGCGATCACCAACATCGGCCAAGCATGGCGATTACGGCTGAATCCCCCCTTGGGGAGACCTTTGCTCAGGGGTGTGATTCTGTAAGACCTCATTCTAAACTTCGAATCTGAATCCGCTGTGAGTTTCTTGATTGGCATTCTAAAAACTCAGTCGATAATTCGAATTTACACTAGCGCCACCCTTGCGAGCGTGTCAGCGAGTTGAACTAAATTGACAGGGAGATTTTGAAAGAAAAAGTATGAGATGACGTAAGAAGTGGCATTCTGTAAGGTAATTTCCCCGTTACTTCGACGTTCACTTCTCACTTGAACCCGATTCAAAGAGTCAAATATATCAAGGTCATTTTGAACCAAATGCGAAGTGAGAGTGAATAGCGATGTGAGATGCGAG
Organism: Charanyca ferruginea; assembly: GCA_947361185.1. NCBI lineage: Eukaryota > Metazoa > Arthropoda > Insecta > Lepidoptera > Noctuidae > Charanyca > Charanyca ferruginea. Next base: position 1,206,731 of record OX376081.1, on the reverse strand, counting down.
TTGTTGTTTGAATTTTACAGAATCGACCTACAGGTCAAACTTAAGCCTATTAGACTATAAAAAAAAGGTTGATCAATACATTTAAGCCACCCAACCGATTAAGCATGAAACCGTAACAAACTTCCATTGTTTGCGCAAACTTCCTTACGAAGTTTCGCGTTTATAATGTTAAGTTATATATGTATAGGCATGAAGCAGTATAAGTACGGATGTGTCGGAAAACTTATGCTTCACGATTACGGTTTTCCTTCACCGGTTTCAGTGATGTAAAGTCACGAGCAAAAACATGTAAACAGTTGTTCTCATTCTAAACTGATTTTCTCCTATACTAGGGTGGCGCTAGTGTAAATTCGAATTATCAACCGAGTTTTTAGAATGCCAATCAAGAAACTCACAGCGGATTCAGATTCGAAGTTTAGAATGAGGTCTTACAGAATCACACCCCTGATCTTAAGGGCGCGTATTCGATTTAGCGCAACTCAAAATCTAAACGATTGCTAGAACGGCGTAGCAGCATTGACACACACTAGTACAATACAATGGTCTGTTTGTGTGATTGAAATTGATCGGCAAACGACAGCGCGCGATGTTTTACAGTGCTTTTTAAAATAATTGTCTAAAAAAAAGAGCTCGTATAACGGACTGAAAAATATTCTGTATATTAAGCATAACATTTACTTTCATAAAATAAATATATCCGTTATGTTTATTATTCAAATACTGGTGAAAAAAAATGGTCAAAGTGAACCGATTTTCTACTTTTTCAACATTGTTTTTTAATACATAATAGTAATATTTTCGCAATTTTGGCTCTGTAGCTGTCTTTATGACTGTATATACTGTTGGAAAAACGCATAAAACAAAATATTTTGGCATATTGTAATGGTTGTATTCGCCTTGAAAGTTAACTCTGACGTCTATTTTCGTAAAACGATATGAAAGAATTGTCTTCGCTTTAAAAAACCATAATTAAAAATTATACTTTTACTCTGTAGCTGTCTAAATCAAGACTTAATCTTTCTAAAACTGTGAATTGTCTTCAAATAATCTGCTCACATAATTACGATATTGCTCTGGGCAAAAAGCAAAAACATGAAGTTTTCGTCACGAATCGAATAGTGACGATGAGGCCTAAGGTGGAGCGCGCTTGCAATGCGACTGTCTATCTGACTTCGACAACCCAGTTACTGGATGACACGATACCCCTTGGTTGTCAGACTTTCTTTACGAAATGTATGGTCACCCATCAACGTACCGACCGCGTTAAACGTAGCTTAACCTTAACCACGAGGTCCTCTATATAAAAAAAATAAAAAATAAATTTAAAAAAGAATTGTCTGTCCGTCTGTCATCTGTAGGTCGATTCTGTAAAATTCAAACAACAACTCGCATCTCACATCGCTATTCACTCTCATTTCGCTTATGGTTCAAAATGACCTTGATATATTTGACACTTTGAATCGGGTTCGAGTGCGAAGTGAGCGTCGAAGTGACGGGGAGATTACCTTACAGAATGCCACTTCTTACGTCATCTCATACTTTATCTGTCAAAATCACCCTGTCAATTTAGTTCTACTCGCTGACACGCTCGCAATGGTGGCGCTAGTGTAAATTCGAATTATCAACCGAGTTTTTAGAATGCCAATCAAGAAACTCACAGCGGATTCAGATTCGAAGTTTAGAATGAGGTCTTACAGAATCACACCCCTGATTGTTTCGGCTAATCTATGAAACGGCTGGACCTATTGTGACGAAACTCACTGGCAGATAGCTGATATTATAGAGTAACTGAAACTACTTTAAAAATAAATAAAACACTGCCGGTAACTGACAATCACGCGGGCGAAGTCACAGGCATCAACTAGTCAGATAAAAAAGCTAAAGTAATTATATAACCAGAATGAGACTATAATTCGGTTTAACGACATTTATTTCTCAAAGAACAAATTACAGTTCACTAAGAGAATCTTAAAACTTGAGCAAAGAATAAATGACAATGCCAGATCCTGCCCCACCCATGTACAGAAAAAGTAAATTAATGAAAATAATTGTAATGAATATAGAACCTTCCTATACTAAATTGTTTTTCTTTAGAACTTGCGGATTATGAAATACCTACCCACAAAATACAAACTCATTTTACCTAAAATATAATTTAACCTATAATCAATGTCATTTTTTTTTTAGATTTAAACGGAAACCGCAAGTTCTACAGTCACTAAGACTAATGTTTAGTTATCAGCAATAAATAAACAGTAAGATGCTACATATTGCACATGACTTTTATTGAGTGGGGAAAAGTTCTATAGAGTTTCTGGCATTGTCCTTTATTATTTATATACAATGTACAATATTTACACGAAAAAATAAAAAAGGAAAACATTGCCATCTAACGTGGCAATGCCGCCAGTCTCTTGGGCACATTCCCAGTTGACGACGATGTGGGGGAATGTTTTGATACCTTAGGGCCGGCGCTCACTGCCGGCACGGCACTCCGTGTCATAGCAAAGGATTCTATTACTAATCAAGTTATTTTGAATCTTATTTTATCGAGTTTAGAACTAATATTGCTTTATTTCGATACAACCATACCGCGGCACGTCGTGGCATACCGCGGCGCCCTGTGGCAGGCCACGACGTGCTGTGGCAGGCCGCCGCGTCTCACAAGTCACTTAGGTCATAGGATTATGACAGCTAAACTAATTGAAATAAGGTTTGAAATAGGTGCGGCGCACTGTGGGCTGGATTTCGGGTTTCATAGACATCCGATCAGTCACCTCGAAAGTGATGACTTTTATGCCTGAATATCTTTCGGAAGACCACATACACACTTTAAAATTGTATCATTATAGTATAGACTCATAAACGGCTCATTGAGAATTTTTTATTCAAAAATTTGTATGAAGCTGACAGAATAAAAAGACATATCTCCGGTCTCGCACAATTGGCCCTAATTATTTTTCAGGGAGTCAATCTACGAATTATTTGCAATTTTTTGATATATTGCATTATAAGGCCAGAGGTGCGAAACATTTTTTTTTTAATTTTTAAACATTTTTATTGTATTTTATCAAAAGTTTAAGTTTAGTCCAGCTTGGAGTCTATAGCTAGGTCTTCCGAAAGATATTCAGGCATAAAAGTCATCACTTTCGAGGTTACTGATCGGATGTCTATGAAACCCGAAATCCAGCCCACAGTGCGGCGGTGTCTTTGGCAAATGCGCGCAGTCTGAGCGGGGGGCAAGGGAGAAGTGGCTGAGCTTGCTGCGGGACGCCACGACGTTCGCGGCATGCCAAAGCGTCCTTCGAGCTGCCGAAGCACGCCGTGTCGTCTTAGCTTAGCCGTGCCGTATTGTCTTAGCTTTTGTTTTGTTTTAATAATTATAGGTTTTCCATCTTAAAGCTAAATTAATAATAGGTTGTATGTAGTTTACATTTCGACGTTCAAGCTATGCAAGAAACTGAACTTTTCTTTTTTTTTTCGGATTGGCATCTCGCAGGTCAACCTAGGAGGTTGTCGGCTGCTTAACCGGACTTTCCTGTGGTGCCTTAAAAATTATTATTTTTAGGGCCTCCAGCCAGGGCAAAAGAGCTTACAAACTAAGCGACTACACGCTAAGGGCACCCCCTGTGGGGTACGAGCCTCGGCTTAGGGCGTCGCTGGGAGAGGACAGCAAAGGGACAGGCTGGATCGGATTTCAAGGAACTGAACACCATTGCGATAGTATTAATACTTATACCACAGTAAAGACAAAGGAACTATTAGTTTAATCTGTGCGTAAACTGTGACCATAGTTTAATGTTTAATACAATATAGCAAGTACGTGCTTATTTATTTATTATTAAGTCTAAATAAAATACAAAATAGTTCAAGGTAAACTTGTGTCTAATATATAATTCCTTAGGCCTTTTTTAAATGTTAAATTTAAAATTAAATGGTATAATTGAAATAAATATTTCAGCTTTGATATTTTAATTAAATTAAAAAATAGACTGTCTACTACACACAATGTTTTTCTTAGTCTAGAAAAATAAACTTAAAACGGTTTCATTTTTAATTGTATGTGTATCTAGTTAATATTTACATTAATACTAAATATTAATTTGTTTGTTGAAATTCTAAAATAATTACAAGTTCTTTTTATGTTCTATATCTTGTGTTTGCCCGCAACTGACCTGTAGGTCGATTCTGTAAAATTCAAACAACAACTCGCATCTCACATCGCTATTCACTCTCACTTTGCATAAGGTTCAAAAGGACCTTGATATATTTGACACTTTGAATCGGGTTCGAGTGTGAAGTGAGCGTCGAAGTGACGGGGAAATTACCTTACAGAATGCCACTTCTTAAGTTATCTCATACTTTTTCTTTCAAAATCTCCCTGTCAATTTAGTTCAACTCGCTGACACGCTTGCTGGGGTGGCGCTAGTGTAAATTCGAATTATCAACTGAGTTTTTAGAATGCCAATCAAGAAACTCACAGCGGATTCAGATTCGAAGTTTAGAATGAGGTCTTATAGAATCACACCCCTGGATCTTAAGGCGCTAACAAGCGACTTTTGCAGATTTTAAACTGACAATCACGCCAAATTGTGTAGTGTAAATGATTTGAAAATAATATAATGTTAAACTAGAACATTCTCTTAATCATTTAGTATGTGAATATTTTTGATTCATTTCATATCAAATAGTTTAATTAAATCGTGAAGTTGTGTCTGACGCGGACAAAACATTGATAATCACACAAAATCTACCGTATAATTAAACGAAACTTTTACTATCTTACAGACAATTTTATTGTCTATCTTTTAATATTACGCCCTTTTTTTAAGTTAAAGAATACTATCCTTTATTTAATTTTTTCGACTAAACTTTGAGTTTTGGACGCAGCGCATACAATTCTCTGGTCGCTCAAGGTCGCCGGCGTATATCGTCGCCTTAAGTGATGATGCGGCCTAAGGTGGAGCACGCTTGCCTAGGATGATTAATTCTAGGTGTCCTCACGATGGATTTTGAGATGATCTGAGATTTCCTACACTAATGTCAATTACCTCCAGCCGGCCTGTTGCCTGTCATTTGTAGATCTTTCGCAGTCGGTATGGGTAGTCAGAAGCCAGAAAGGCTGACAACCAGTCTTACCAAGGGCTATCGTGTTACCCAGTAACTGGGTTGTGGAGGTCCGATAGGCAGTCGCTCCATGTAAAACACTGGTATTCAGCTGCATCCGGTTAGACTGGAAGGCGACCCCAATATAGTTGGGAAAAGGCTAGGTTACGATGATTTGTATAAAACGCGTCTTAAGAGCGCCCTTCCCCATCGAACGAACTTCAACGCTTGCGTTGTTTCAACCAACGCAAAGCTCGAAAACAAACGAGTGAGTGAGAACGCGATAACATCACAGGAAAATAGGCGCGCGGAAGTTTCACAAAACTTGTTCCAGGACATAAGTGTTTTTAAAAAAGCCTTAGAAGTTTTTGGTAAAAATGTTTGTAATTTAGAATCTCCATTACATGTGCAAGGTTTCTATGAAGCTGTTTTTTTTACTTTTTTAATGTATGAGTGCATTACGAACAGCCAAATTTCAGATAAAATTGTGCAAAAAAACTCATTTTCGGACGTGTTTACTGAATTTGTTTCTCAACAAAGTTTATTTGTGGCTTCATACAAACCTAGATTTAAACCACAAGATGCAAGTCAACCATCCCGACAAAAACATTTACAAAAATAAATAAATCATTTGAAAAATTAATTTTATTTCTTACACTCAAGTTTACAGTGATTTAATATTTGCTTAAAATTAAATAGCCTTATTATAAAATAATTAAAAATAAGTATACAAATTTCCGTTGTTGTTTTATGTCCAAACGTAATAATACGCTCTTTACTCAACTTTAAAACAAAATAATTCCAATATTTTACAATTTTTACCCAAAATTTCACTTAAGACCACAACTCAGTCACCCCTTTGCAACACTTTCAATTCCTTCAAACTCATAAATTAACATTTTTAAATTCCCCAAACTCCTAAAATAACACATTAAACTGCCTAAGCCTTCAAAATAACACTTTGAATTCCACCAAATCTTTAAGATTACACTTTTTAATTGCCTAAATCGTCAAAATAACAACTTTAATCCGCCTAAACTCCCAAAATAACACTTTTAATTCCCCAAACTCCCAAAATAACACTTTTAATTCCCCCAAAACACCGAAAATAACACTTTTAATTCCTCCAAACCACTAAAAGAAGCCTCTAGACCTTATATAGGTCTCTAATTACTTATATAAAAAGTAGGTAGTACACTAAACCTAGGTATTCTAGGTACGAAGTTATATCGGAACATGACCTGCTTCTTATCGGTGTCTAACCCGAAACCAAAACCTGGAACAGCTGCTACAGGATATAGAAGAATACCTAGAAAAATAAATATTGTTATCAGGAATCGCAAAGTTTTTGAATGGAGATCACGTATCCGGCAAGCCCACCACACTAAAGTATAATTATAATATATGCTTTGACTTTGACTATTCCCAAACTACTGCAACTCCTTTAAACCAGAAACCACAATGGCGACCACTAGCAAAGCGTCGAAGTAATGAAGTTCGACGAGTCCCAGAGAAACAATTCAACTATCTTGGACCCCACAACGAAATTAATCAGAAAAGAACAGCGGAGGAGTAAGAAATACATATTTTCCACTTGCCTCATTATTTATTTATTTATAAATAACCAACCTATACTAACAGCTTACACCAGACATATAAGTTATTGGTTAATAATAATATAACTTAAGTACTAAACATAAACAAAAGAAGAAACATAACATACCATAAAAGAACATAGAATCTGACTGAATTACAGTAAATGAACCAAATCGGATGATCATAAACGGCACGATAAATAATAATAATAATAACTAATCAATTTAACTCAAGGAGATTGTACTGGGAGTGGCAATTGTCTCCAGGTAACGATTACCGGTAGCCAGGAGTCTCAGCTCAGTACTCGCAAAGACATCCAATGATTCGTCATACAGCAATATGTTATCAATAAGGGAAAGGGCTAGGTACAGTGGACTGGTTTTAAGGGTTTCTGAACTTGAACCCACTCCAGTATGTCTATTCTGTTACAATCTCCCTCGGTGAACACCTAGGTGAAGTGAGCTGTCATCTGTCCCGATGCTAGGAATTTACAAAGCACTACAATCGGATGACAGCTCACTTCACCTAGGTGTTCACCGAGGGAGATTGTAAAAGAATAGCACTGCAGTTCTCACTTCTGATTCCGCGGTGAAAACTGTTTTAGGTACTCTGTAACTCAATGGAAACTACACTAGCACCACTAAGTGAGAACAGTGAATCGAACCATTATTTCTATTTTAGCGAATACCAAATACTTTTCACTTCAGGTAGGTGAAATCGGAAATGAGATAGGATTCGAATTCGCGGGTGAATTCTTACAGAAATGCACTGCTGGAGACAGAACAGAACTAGGCCAATAGGCACAAATGGACATTAACAACTCCTTGCCAAGTACCATGGGTATATCGTATTCGGAGTAGAACTGAAGTCACCGACGTTGCTCGCAGAATCAGCAAGCTGAAGTGTGCTGGTTACGTCTGTCGCGGGACCGACGGCCGATGGAGCAGACTTGTCGATAGATGAAGCGTGGGACGCCCTCCAGCCCGATGGATCGATGACCTGAAGGTAGCCGGTGGTGGCTGGATGCGGAGGGCAGAGGACCGGGAATAATGGCGCGCCATGAAGGAGGCTTATGTCCAACAGTGGACTACTAGTAAGCTGAAGTGATGATGATATATCACTGGCGTTACTTCCAAACGTCCTCTAATATACTCATTTCTGACCAGAGGGCTAATTCACGAAATTTTATGATGCGCTGATGAAGTTGTAGTGCAGTTGCAGTTAAGGTTAAGTTTGAGTGATAAACGGCATTCTTGTAATCTTTGAACTGCGCGTAAGCTGTGCGTCAACTGCACGTCGACTGTACGACAACCAAACTCTACCAAACTTACTTATGGCTTAGCCACATGAGATAAAAAATATTACTCACTAAATGATCGAATAGAATCGATTACATTTCAATGAATATGAGGTTATTTTAATATTAAAATAATACCCCAGTACAGATTTTAGTGCTTTTAAACTGTCATTTTGAGACGTCAAACGAGCGTGTCTGACAGCGGTAGAGAATTCGAAAAGCGTTGTTTTGATAGAAACTTAACTGTAACTGAACTGCAACAGCACTTCTATAGTTACGTTAATTAGCCCACTGATCTATTTTGGTTAGGTACTCCACACATCCATCTCAACATTCTGATAAAATTATTTGATTATTAAATAAAATTGAAATACATGCGTACCTATTAAGATTACGAGTAACGCTCTCATTGCTATTAGAGTCGAACTGAAAACTATTTCATATCTTTTAATAAACGCAATCCGTTTGAAAACATTTACTTCTGTGGCTATTCAACAAACTACTGTAAACTTTCGTGATAAAATTCAATATCTATTGTAATACATTTCATGCTTAATTTCTTATTAATAGCTGAATTATATCAATATTTATAATTTAATGTTATAATATCCCATGATATTAAAGTCAGAGTCAATGCCAATCATTAGTATCAACATAAAAAGTTTTTTTCAAAAAAAAGAAAACCGCCCTCAAAATCTAAAAAGTGATAAATAACTTTAGCACAGAACACACATTACTTTACTTTCGGAAGTCGGTGGCGGTGGCATTGAGTTTGTTGTTTTGTATTGCCACCGACTTCCGAAAGTAAAGTAATGTGTGTTCTGTGCTAAAGTTATTTATCACTTTTTAGGTTTTGAAGGCGGTTTTCTTTTTTTTGAAAAAACTTTTGATTTTTCGCTTTTTAGTGTTGCCCTAACATCCAAATCCATTAACAAACGGCGACACACTTAAAAGAGATTGTAAGTCCTCCAAAGATTTGAGAAATTAAAACGTCGTCTAAGTAATTTATTTGGGAATTTGTTGATTTTCTCAAAAAGGGCTTCTATCAATTTTGATAAAATTTATATGGGACCATTTCGGAATAAACCTCTTTCGAACAAAAAAGAATTTTGCAAATCCGTCTATATATGACAGAGTTATGCCCGAACATACATAAAAAAAAAGAAAAAAAAACATAAACATTCGAATTGATAACCTCCTCCTTTTTGAAGTCGGTTATAAACCAAGAAAAAGTTCCATCCAAAAAGTAGTTTCGTATTTAGGTGGCGAATGGCAAAAGGGACTCCATACTTATTCCATAGTTTTCATAATCTAATATATATAAATCTCCTGTCACGATGTTTGTCCGCGATGGACTCCTAAACTACTGAACCGATTTTAATGAAATTTGTACACCGTGTGCAGTTTGATCCAACTCGAATGATAGGGTAGGTGTAGGGTAGGTTTAGGGTAGGTGTAGGGTAGGTGTAGGGTAGGTGTAGGGTAGGTGTAGGGTAGGGTAGGTGTAGGGTAGGTGTATGGTAGGTGTAGGGTAGGTGTAGGGTAGGTGTATGGTAGGTGTAGGTAAATAGGCAGGTAAGTAGGTAGATAGGGACAGGACAACGTCTGTCGGGTCGCTGCTATCTAATATATATAAATCTCCTGTCACGATGTTTGTCCGCGATGGACTCCTAAACTACTGAACCGATTTTAATGAAATTTGTACACCGTGTGCAGTTTGATCCAACTCGAATGATAGGGTAGGTGTAGGGTAGGTTTAGGGTAGGTGTAGGGTAGGTGTAGGGTAGGTGTAGGGTAGGTGTAGGGTAGGGTAGGTGTAGGGTAGGTGTATGGTAGGTGTAGGGTAGGTGTAGGGTAGGTGTAGGGTAGGTGTAGGGTAGGTGTAGGGTAGGGTAGGTGTAGGGTAGGTGTATGGTAGGTGTAGGGTAGGGTAGGTGTAGGGTAGGTGTATGGTAGGTGTAGGTAAATAGGCAGGTAAGTAGGTAGATAGGGACAGGACAACGTCTGTCGGGTCGCTGCTATCTAATATATATAAATCTCCTGTCACGATGTTTGTCCGCGATGGACTCCTAAACTACTGAACCGATTTTAATGAAATTTGTACACCGTGTGCAGTTTGATCCAACTCGAATGATAGGGTAGGTGTAGGGTAGGTTTAGGGTAGGTGTAGGGTAGGTGTAGGGTAGGTGTAGGGTAGGTGTAGGGTAGGGTAGGTGTAGGGTAGGTGTATGGTAGGTGTAGGGTAGGTGTAGGGTAGGTGTAGGGTAGGTGTAGGGTAGGGTAGGTGTAGGGTAGGTGTATGGTAGGTGTAGGGTAGGTGTAGGGTAGGTGTATGGTAGGTGTAGGTAAATAGGCAGGTAAGTAGGTAGATAGGGACAGGACAACGTCTGTCGGGTCGTTGCTATCTAATATATATAAATCTCCTGTCACGATGTTTGTCCGCGATGGACTCCTAAACTACTGAACCGATTTTAATGAAATTTGTACACCGTGTGCAGTTTGATCCAACTCGAATGATAGGGTAGGTGTAGGGTAGGTTTAGGGTAGGTGTAGGGTAGGTGTAGGGTAGGTGTAGGGTAGGTGTAGGTGTAGTGTAGGGTAGGTGTAGGGTAGGTATAGGTAAATAGGCAGGTAAGTAGGTAGATAGGGACAGGACAACGTCTGTCGGGTCGCTGCTAGTTTATTATAATAATTTTCTACATTGCATGAAAATTGTATTTTTGAAATTAATTTTGTATGCCTCAGTAGCGGAACATAGTAGAACTACCTGTCATGTCACTACACAACATCTGAACCTATGATCTACAATAAATGATTTTGGTTTTTGATTTTGACCTTGGCTCTCTCACCCGTTTAGGTATAAAGGTGTGAATATTGAGCTGCAAATCGTTGGAAATTTTACCAACCTTAGTCACCCTTAAAGAAACGAATTGAATAACCCATTTTTCTTCAAAGTCATAGTATTTATTTGTGCGATTTCTGCTGATAACAGGTCTTACAGAGACTTAAAAGCTACCCTTTAGGGCATACACAGTTGTGTACACCCTAACTTCGTTTAATATCATGTTGTCTCACTGACCCGCTATACTGTGAGACTGAGAATATGTGGGGACATTTTCACACACGGCCATCTGACCCCAAACTAGGGAGACCCTGTACTATGGGTGTCAACAGCTGATATACATACACAAATACATTTTTAAGAACAAAATAATACCCCAACTTAATATTGTGCAGCATAGTCCTCAATATCAAGCAGTGCGGATTTTTAACAGGTTGCCATTGGACTTAAAAACCATAATTAATTATAAAAGCTCATTTAAGTCAAGACTCAAGCATTCCTATTGGAGAAATGTCTGTATTCAATAGACGATGACATATCCACAATTTATTTTTTTATTTATTTTCTTATGTATCAATTAATGTGAGACTGGGTAATATTGCTATATTATTAATGTTTTATTTTTTATATTTTGGTGTAATAGTATTGAATTTTTAATTGTATTAACTTCGTAAATTGAATTGAATTTTATTTTATTGTTGTATTATTTTCTATAAGTAATTTATGGTTGAATATGTTAATTTTATGATTGTGATTTATTATGATATTTTTTGATTTCAAACACAATATGAATTGTTCCCGAATAATTAAATTTGAATTTGAATTTGAATTTGTTTGTAAATACATACATATATAGATAAACAACACCCAGACACAAGGCAAACACAAGTGCTCATCACACAAATGTTTACCTTGGGCGGGAATCGAACCCGCAACACGCTGCGCAGCAGTCGATCGCTCAGCCACTCATAATAAGCTCCTTTGTTTAGCCGCCATTTTCTTACCAAGAATTGTGACCAGAAATAGTGAGTTTATTATTCATTAATATTTTTGTTTTATTCACAGGTACGTATATTATCAACTGAAATTATCGGTGAGTCAGTGTTTTAAATATTTTCTTAGTGATATCGTGTTTAATAAAAAGTTTTTTCAAAAAAAGACAACCGCCTTCAAAAACTAAAAAGTGATAAAGTGAGAACACACATTACTTTAGTTTCGAAAGTCTGTGGCGGTGGCTTTGTTGTGTTTGTTGTTTTGTATTGCCACCGACTTCCGAAACTAAAGTAGGTAATGTGTGTTCTGTGCTAAAGTTATTTATCACTTTTTAGTTTTTGAACGCGGTTGTCTTTTTTTGAAATAACTTTTTATTTTCCGCCTTTTACCGCCTAACATCCAAATCCATTAAGAAACGGCGACACACTTAAAACAGTGATTGTAAGTCCTCACAAGATTGAAGAAACTAAAACATCTATGTATTTTTTTTTGGGATTTTGTTGACTTTCTCAAAAAGAGCTGAATCAATTTTGATAAAAATTAAATGGGACCATTTCGGAATAGACCCCTTTCGAACAAAAAAAGAATTTTGCAAATCCGGCGATATATGACAGAGTTATGCCCAAACATACATAAAAAAAAAAGGTTTAATTACGTAATAAGTCAGTTAACTGTAACTGACTTATTACGTAATTAAACCTTTTTTTTACTGTACTGACAGTAGTTATAGGAAGGCGATTATTTCTCTCAGTTGTTGATAGCTACACAGTTATGATTTCACGATATTTAAATTCGTTAAGTTATATTATTTTATAATGCTAAATAATGACGCGCATCTTTAGCCGCGCGTCGTTAAAAGTAGGTTGCAGAGTAAACAGAAAAATGTACGACGATGAGACCGTACAGTATGAACATTTTAGAGCAACTTAAATTTACAGCTGTTAAGTAGGTATTAATGTTTGCCGCTGTTTTGTTTAATTGAAGAGAAAGAGATATAAATAGCTTAAAATAAGTTTAACTCGTGAACAACAGACTTGACACCAATATCAATTGGAAGTTTTCAATTGTTTTTTTATTGCTAGCCGTTCCTGTCCTGGGCAAATGAATTTTCAATTGTTTTATTTTTTATTTTTGCTATAACAAAGGGGTCAATAAACCAAGATCTAGGACAGAAAGCCTGATGAAAAAAACTTGAGAGGTGTCAAGGGACACCCGGATGGAACGAAGTTCCTTTCGATTAATTAGTGAAGGAATTGTAATAAAATTTTATTTTTTTTTAATTATAATAATATTTTTATTATTATTAACAAATATAATGTAATTAAAAGACAATTTAATTAAACGTGCCCGTTTATGTATCGAGCGAAATGGACTCCATATTGAGCAGTTGCTTCGATACAGGGAAGTGTAAATTTTATACCTAATAGGTAAGTTTTTTAATTAAGCCAAAGTTGATTAAAACTGTGTTTGTGAATAGCTCTAATTTATTTAAATAGGTTACCTATAGCACCTATAGGTACCTACGCCTGCCTGCCTTTCTTTTTCTAGCAAAAGAGTACCTACTCACTTACCTACTTACAACTACAAATAATTCGCCAATGATAAAAGTAAGTACCACTACCTACCTAGGTACCCACCTAAGCTCCCACTGGCTTAATTTAAACCAAAACATTTTAATCAAATAAAAAAAAATATTATTATCGCTAGTAAAACCTAGAGAAAAGTACTCTGTGACCTAGAGCGATAAGGTGCAGTGGTTACCTACTGACGACCGCGACCGATAGAAAGCTCATGATTACCAAACCCAAACTTTCAATAGGTACCTACTAAACAAAACATAGAAGTAGGTACAGTAACTACCTACCTACCTAACCTACGTATTCTATGGCTTAATTATCGACTTAAAATTTACACTCGTTTTCACAATCCACACAGTCTCACAGTGAAAGGTGGATTTATCTCGTAGGTCGTTATCATCGGAATTATCACGCAATGATAATTCCGATGTCATTGAGGTAGGTACCGCCACTATTTGAGCGAATAAACTTAAGTACTAAACATATCGCCGTAGTAACTAGTTCAAAGAGTTCGCCGCGCCGTCTTTAAATACATAAACATATTCTACGAAAAGCGAATTCGGACTTTATTTTGTAAACGTAAACGGTTAAAAATTGAAATTTTACCAAACTAGGTATGATAAAATTATTCTGAGAAACGTATAGGCTGGTGCCCGACCGGACAATAGGAGCTATGTGCAACCGAATTTCACGGTTAATGTGTAAAAATAAGGTTTTAATTCGCTTTATAGAAAAGTGAATTAAAACCTTATTTTTAAAAACCGAAATTAAAACCGAATTTCACGGTTAATGTGTAAAAATAAGGTTTTAATTCGCTTTATAGAAAAGCGAATTAAAACCTTATTTTTACACATTAACCGTGAAATTCGGTTGCACATAGCTCCTATTGTCCGGTCGGGCACCTGTTCAACTAATAATGAACTCTATTTGACAGTTCCAACGATTCAATTTAGCTTATTATAGCATGTCGTGACAACTTTTCGTAAGAATTTTTTCCGTCTAGCCCCCTTTCACAACGCGCGATAAGGAACTTCGTTCCAAAAAAATACAAACATCCGAATTGATAACCTCCTTTTTGAAGTCAGTTTAAAAAATAATTTTGTTGGTGGTCCTGCGTCTGATCTCGTGTCGGATCACCGTCCCACTGCACTATGAGAGTGAGGGAAGAGGGAGTGCATCTGATTAAATGAATTAATATTAAAGAGCAACAAAAAAACTCGTCCACATCGCTGTCAACGGGACACGTGCCCAACAGGCTGGCAGCATTGCCACGTTGTATGACAATGCTGATTCTTTGACCTAAGAATAGACCAGCCTTCGGGTCACATGAAGAATCGATCAGCTGCTTGGCAAAGTCCCGAAAAACAAAATGGACATTCGGACCCCATGGCCCTAGAGTCTCCACCCCAAACGGCTCAAATATATAGCTTCCAAGAAGGTTATTATACTTGCGCCGTTTGAGGTTTTCGGCACCTGCAGCAGACGCTCCAGCACAACACGTCGTGTTGGGAAGATAAGATGGCGCAAGGGTATCGACACATGTTGCGTCCCACACGAAAGGCCTACCCAACTTCCAAAGCATTATGGTCCCATCTGGTCTCTTCTCATCGTCACGTGCTAAACCATTGGGTTCTTAAATGGTAGGCACTCCGGCGGTGGCGAGAGCACGACAGAGAATGTCATTAATGCTGGCGTGCCGTGCCATTCGGCCGGCGCTCCTACTGCAGGCCTGAAGGCACTAATAGGCCATGATATTTTTAAGATTTGTATATGTTTAGTTCTGATAAAATTAATAAAGTATAATTTCCGTGAATTGAGAATATTATCGTAATAATTTATTTCTTCAGAACTTGGCTCTAATTGCTCTAATAATAGCTCTCTGCTCTGCTCTATAAAGATGGACAATGAGTGAATCTTACCTTTTCAAACAAAATGTAAGTTTCCAACAAGTCATATTTATACATCAAAGGAATGTAATTACCAACTGTTTTCAGAAACATTTTTTTAATTAAGTCTCCTTTAAATTATTTCTTTCTCAAAATATTTTTCGTTGAACATCCGTCATGGTAAAGTCAGTTCAACCGTGAAAGATGTTTTTGATAATAATTGAAATTAGTTTTTTTGGTATAAAAAGTGCAGATTTCAAGATTTTGGACACAGACTGTCGAAACCACAGAAATGGCATCCAAGGCATTAGTGTTAGCTGGTAAGTAAGAAACTATTTCTACACACATTTTTTATTAATTTAATTTAATTTAAAACTAGATAAAGTTTACAAAAATTATTAGAAATAAAAAAATAAGTGAACTAAAAATCCAATAATGAACAGTGGCGCCGATTCTCTTGTTCACAAACTAAATTAAAATTAGACAATTGGCATCTCTTACTGCCAGGCAGCTGAAGAAAAGGACGACGACAGATAACAACTAAGTTAGAGACGTCAAATTAGTTTTATCTAGAACTTCGCCGTGCTTTTAATCAATACGTTCTGATATGAAGCCGCACAGAAGGACGCTTCTGGCCATCCTCTGGCCAATATCCCTCTGTCGCCTTCTACGACACCCACGGGTAGAAATGGGGTGGTGCTATTCGCGGCCGGCACCACACAGCTTTATTGTACATCCTATATTTTTCCAAAGTCATTATTGATACGTTTTTTTCCAGCTTTCCTGTGTGTAGCCCGCTGCAACCCCCTGGGCTTGGGGCAGACCACAGTATGCGAGTCCGGCTCCAACTACATGCCCGGACTTGGCGCGACAGTCTGTGAATCTGGACCATTTGGCTTGGGCGGACTTGGGTACCTTGGCGGAATTGGAGGCCTTGGCGGACTTGGCGGCCTCGGTCTCGGTCTGGGAGGTTTAGGCGGCGCAACTGTATGTGAATCTTTACCGTCCTACGGATATGGCCTCGGAGGACTTGGCGGTTTGGGAGGCCTCGGCGGTCTCGGGGGCTACGGTCTTGGAGGACTCGGTGGCATGGGGGGCATCGGAGGCGCAACAGTTTGTGAATCTGTACCGAATATCGGTTACGGCGGATTAGGCCTCGGTATGGGTCTTGGAGGTTTAGGCGGCGCAACTGTCTGTGAATCAGTACCCTCTTACGGTTACGGCCTCGGAGGAATGGGTGGACTCGGCGGACTTGGTGGTCTCGGCGGCCTCGGAGGACTGGGAGGCATCGGACTTGGAGGTCTCGGCGGGCTAGGAGGAGCGACTGTCTGCGAATCATTACCAAATATTGGCTTGGGCGGGTACATGGGTGGGTTAGGAGGATATGGCCTAGGCGGATTAGGCGCCACAACTGTCTGTGAGTCTTCACCATCTCTAGGTTATGGACTTGGCGGTCTCGGAGGACTCGGTCTGGGTGGACTTGGCGGACTAGGGGGTATGGGACTGGGCGGATTGGGAGGACTCGGTGGTTTGGGAGGACTCGGCGGTTTAGGAGGTCTCGGCGGTATCGGAGGACTCGGCGGTATCGGAGGCCTTGGACTCGGTGGCTTAGGAGGGGCAACTGTTTGTGAATCTGTACCGAATATCGGTTATGGCGGACTTGGTCTCGGAGGCCTTGGCGGAATCGGAGGCATTGGCGGTCTAGGTCTTGGCCTCGGTGGATTAGGCGGCGCAACCGTCTGTGAATCTGTACCGTCCTACGGTCTTGGTCTCGGAGGGGTGGGTGGGCTAGGAGGCCTAGGATACGGAGGAGGCCTTGGAGGCATGGGATACCTTGGCGGTTTGGGTTTAGGCCTAGGAGGTATTGGCCGTTCTTTTTTATAAATAGTAACACCTCTTCGGCTTTTTTTAATAGCAACACTCAGATCTCAGGACCTAAGCCGATGGTGTCTAATAATTGTTATGGAGGAATTAATGGTCAGTCAAACATAATGGCATTGATTTAAATTAAGTAAAGCAAATTAAAAAATACAATTCAGCCATATTGGAAATATTTACAAGTAGACTAACATTTTTTGTAGTACCGATTAAATCAAATAAAAAAAAAGAAAATCGTCGAATCTGAATAATATGTCGAAACTTTTTGGCGTTTGGCCATAAAATATAGTAGAAAATTTTTTTTTTGTGTATCAAATTTTTCAAATTGTGATTCTATAATTATTCTAATTATTTCAAAGTATTTAATTTTCTGTAGTCTGTCTTGTAACCAATTACCTATGTCTGGATAAAAAAAAAAATGAAAATGTATTATTCCAAATTTGTATAATATTATAAATATGTATTTATGTATGTATCTATATTTCGTTGGCTAATAAAATGTATGTATTAAATTTTTGTGTTTAATTTCCTATTTTATTGATCATAGTTAAGCTACGCTTGGTGCGGTCACTCCTTATCCGGGTGACCATCTATTGCATACCGAGATCCTCGGTGCCTCGGAAAGAATAAAACGGTTGGTATCGACTGTCATTCGTAGATCTTTGAGTCGTTATGGATAGCTAGAAGCTAGAAAGTCTGACAACCAGTCTTAGCAAGGGGTATCGTGTTACCCAGTAGCTGGGTTGTGAAGGTCAGATAGGCAGTCGCTCCACGTAAAGCACTGATAGTCAGCTGACCCCAACATATAAAAATAAATATTTGGGAAAATGCTAGGCATCTCATGATGATTAAAGATTAAGGTTTTGTCGTTGAAAACATTGTTAGTACCTACCCTTCACAATAAGATTAGACATTTACTCAAACTATTTTTACAGTCCGTTCAACCGATTTTAACTTCTATTGCGTTGGTAGCATGACAAATGGCAACTGCAGTAAACAGTTGTTATTGTAACCACTTTTTTTGCCTCTAATGTCATCCTTAAGCCTACGGAATAGAAGTCAAAATCGGTTGAAGGGACTGTAAAAAAGGTTTGTGTTTATGTCTAATCTTATTGTGAACAGGGTATAGTTCAAAACCTCAGATTATGAAACAAAAGGCAGATAGACCGCGCGGAACAATGAGAGTGAAGCCAAAAAAGCAAATACAAATTAAAAAACGAATACCTACAATCTCGTGATTGTATTCGCTTTTGAATTTGTATTTTTATTTGTTTTTTTTTACGATGTGTCGTTTCGTGCTATACTGACTCGTGTCAGTGCAGCACGAAACGCGTTATAGGCATTCGCTTTTGAGTATGTATTTGCTTTTTTGGCTTCACTCTCAGTGTACGCGCAGTCTATCTGCCTTTTGTTTTTCGTAATCTGAGTTCAAAACATATAAAACTCACATACACAAACTGCCAGACCCAGAACAAATACCTGTAGGCCATAGAAATTATTTGTTCCGTGCGGGAATCGAACCCGCGGCACCCAGCGCAGCCGCCGTTTCGTGTATGTGTTGATTGTGTTGGTTTGTTTGCTAAGCAATGGCTGAACAGATTTGAATGAAATTTGGCACAGAGGTCGACTATAAACTGGATCGAAACATAGGCTACTTTGTTTTCATGTAAATAAAAAACTGGTCAAGTGTGTGTCGGACTCGCGCACGAAGGGTTCCGTACATAATCTACAACAATAGACATCGAACAAAAAAACAGTAAGAAATCACGTTTGTTGTATGGGAGCCCCCCTTAAGAGCGCCCTTCCCCATCGAACGAACTCCAATGCGAGCGTGATTGAATTTTTTTTTGTTTCAATCAACGCAAAGCTCGAAAACAAACGAGTGAGTGAGAACTCGATAACATCACAGGAAAATTGGCGCACGGGAATTTCACAAAACTTGTTTTAGGACATGCGTGTTTCTAAAAAAGCTTTACAAGTTTTTGGTTAAAATGTTTGTAAATTAGAATCTCCATTACATGTGCAAGGTTTCTATGAAGCTGTTTTTTTACTTTTTCAATGTAACTATGAGTGCATTATGAACGGCCAAAGTTCAGACAAAATTGTGCAAAAAAACTGATTTTCGGGCGTGATTACTGAATTGGTTTCTCAAAAATGTTTACTTTTGACTTCATACAAACCTAGATTTTAACCACAATATACCCGTGTGTTAAAAATATTTGGAAAATAATTTGTTATAACGGCGTAATCGCGTACGAACGTTTGTATGGGAAATATGACGGGATGGGCGCTCTTAAATATTTATTTTATTTTGTTTTTGCTGTTACAGCGGCAACAGAGATACATAATTTGTGAAATTTTCAACTGTCTAGCTATCGCGGTACTTGAGATACAGCTTGGTGACACACAGACGGACGGACAGACAGCGAAGTCCCGTAGGGTCCCGTTTTTACCCTTTGGGTACGGAACCCTAAAAAATACAGAGAATTTGACAGAAAATGTTGGTAAAAACTAAATAACAAAAAAATAAAACAAAACAGTTATAATTGCTTAAATTACCCGTACTTTATTTCGAACATTTACTCACTTACAAATGTATACTAAATCAAATATATATACATAAAACTACATATATATTATATTCCTATTAACAGGGGCATAGACACGGCGGTGGGGGTTCAGGGCATGGGCAAGGGCAGGGCGGTGGGCACGGGCAAGGGCACGGGCAAGGAGGTGGGGGGCACGGGCAAGGGCAAGGCGGCGGCGGGCAAACCTGCCCACATTGCACACAAGGCGAGCAAGGATCGCCCGATTGCGATGGCAGTCCAACGTCGTTTTGCCCGTTAACTCTGCATATAGTGGCGGCACCCAGGGTTCTGAAGTTCTGCGGGGGGTTGGGACGGAAGCAGATGGTCGGGGGGGCGGGGACGATGATCTTCGGCGGTCTCACGATGAGGGCACCAGGGACTGGGGGCTGTACTGGTGGTGGTTGCACCTGAAAACACAAGAGCGTCAAAAAACAAAGAAAATGCCAGAATCAACTGTGGCGACCTCCAGATTGAAGCTCGATGATTCCCGGAGAAACGATTCAACTGTCTTGGATCCCCCAACGAAATTAAACAGAAAAGTACAGCGGAGGAGTAAGAAAAAAACATATTTTCCACTTCCGTCACTATCAAGTACGAGACAAATGCATTAAGGGGCGTTTACAGCTGGGAGAAGGCCATGGCGATCGCAGTAGGTGTTATGGTACTCAGAAGGACGCTGCTGCGCATCCTCAGGTCAATATCCCTCTATCGCCTTCTACGACACCTGCAGGTAGAAATGGGGTGGTGCTACTCGCTAACTAACATTTACAAATACCGCAAATTTCGACCTTATGTTAAATCTGCGAAAGTGTCCTTTCGCGGTCTTTAAAAATTTTAGTTACGTGGAATTGCACGCTCAACGACGAAATTCGTTTTTTCTTGAACTTCGCCATGTTTTAATCAATATTTTCCGACATGACAAATAATGTATGTATTTGTAATGTCAGAACGCAAAATACGCACTGAGACATGGAGTTGCGGACACCAGCCCGTGATACAACTACTGTATGTAAGTATTTGAATTCAAACTTAAGATTAACGATCCATCTGGTGGGGGAGGTCTTTTTTTTTATTTGGGACAAGTCCGCCACACTATTCCCTAACCACTGTAACTCCTGTAAGCCAGAATCAACAGTGGCGACCACCAGAAAAGCGTCAGAGCAATGAAGCTCGACGAGTCCCAGAGAAACGATTCAACTGTCTTGGATCCCGCAACGAAATTAATCAGAAAAGAACAGCGGAGGAGTAAGAAAAACATATTTTCCACTTCCCTCCAAATCAAGCAGGAGACAGAACAGAACTAGGTCAATAGGCACAAAGGGACGTTTACAACTGGGAGATACCCAGTTGCTAAGCACCACTGATTATAATTGACATAATTAATGGGCCCTAAAAAGTGAGCTGTTACATTAAATTTGATTCCAATAATAGGTACGGCAAAAACGCTGGGGGGGAACGCTGGAAGCTATATACCAACGCTGCGTCAAGGGCCAGCAGTTCTCCTACTAAAACTACTTCCAAATGAAAAATTCACTTACCCGGATCGGAGGCGGTCTCGGCACACAGACGGGTGGGGGTCGGACGATCAGTGGGGGCGGCTGTGGCGGGTTCACGGGTGGTACTCTAACGTAGAATGGTGACGGAGTTGGCGGGCGAATGGGCGGTGGTCGCACCGTTATCGGAGCTGGGGTGGGTGGTTGGACTGGGGCTGGCTTCACCCAAATTGCGGGTGGTTGGGGCAGCCGGATCTCACCGGGGCGTACCACTATTGGGCTTGGTGTTGGGAATCTGATCTGTCCGGGTCTGATTAGGATGGAACCTGTGAATAAGAAAAAGTTGTAGAAAAAAAAATTGAAAAAAATATTCAAAAGTACTCGGGGTTCACAGCTAAGTAAAACCCATACGGGTCGGGCAGCCAAGGTAAAACTACGCTTGCCGCGGTCTGCCCGTGGATGGGTGACCATCTATTTCATACCGACACCTCTCCGTGCCTCTGAAAGCACATAGAAGTTCCAGCTGTCATTCGCTGACCTTTAACAGTTGTTATAGGTAGCCAGAAGCCAGAAAGTCTGACAACCAGTCTTACCAAGGGGTATCGTGTTTCCCTGTAACTGGGTTAATTGTGTATATCAGACAGGCAGTAGCTCCATGTAAAATACTTTAGGTTAGAATAGAAGCCGGCTAACATAGTTCGAAGAAGGATAGGCAGATGGGACAAGCACTAGTCCAAACCACTGCAACTTCTTTAAGTCAGTATGATCAACAGTGGTGATTACCAGAAAAGCGCCCAGGCAATGAAGCTCGACGAGGCATGGAGAAATAAGCTAGTCAAACGATGTTGTATTTAACTCTAACTCCAGCCCATATTGAAAAGAATCATCATCTGCCTAACCTTTTCCCAAGTATTGGGGTTGGCTTCCAGTCTAACCAGATGCAGCTGAATACCAGTGTTTTACATGGAGCGACTGCCTATCGGACCTTTACAACCCAGTTACTGGATAACACGATACCCCTTGCTAAGACTGGTCGTCTACGAATAACAGTCGGGATCAACGGCTTTACGTGCTTTCCTAGGCACGGAGGGAACTCGATATGAAACGGATTGGTCACTTATCCACAGACCGACTGAGGTCAGAGCAGCTTTACCTTTGACCGATCGATCTGGCATTTAGTTGCCCCTTCTTGCGAAGACCAAAAAGCCGAAATTCCCCAATTCATTCCAACTTACCCGCAGGAGCCTGACCGTAAACGTAGTTCACTGGTGGCTCACAAGGGTTGCACGGTCCTATTTGCTGGGCCCCATCACATGGATTTGCCGGGGCCGGCTGGGGCTGACAAGGGCAAGGGCACGGGAACTGAGGTACCGGCTGAGGGCACGGCTGCCCCAGCACAGTACCCAGGAAAAGAACTGCAACAAAGGGAAAAGGAAATAAAATTAATGAATGCTTTGGTCCAGTGGTTTATGCATGAAAAATTGGGCAAGTGACACCAATGTGACTTTTTGAATTCATGCCACAAGATGCCAGCATATACAGGGTGAAATTTAATTCATGAGCAAATTTTTAAGGAGTGACTCAGACCACGATCCCGAACAACTTTCATTATGGAGTCAACTCAAACAGCGCAAAAAGAAAACAGCTGTTCCATACATTTTGGCCGAGTACCTTTTGAACTTCTGTATGGAACAGCTATTTGAGTGAGTGACTAAGTCACTCCTTAAAATTTTGCTAATGAATTAAATTTCACCTGTATTATCAAACTACAACAATCTGTCAAATTTCTTTGATAGCTTTTCAACTTTATTACAAAAGATCAAGGTTCATGTTCAATTGGGGAAATTTGTCAGTTTTAGATGTGCTAACATCTGTACTTCCTAAGTTTATTTTGAACGTGAAGAAAAACAATGTGAAGAAACCCCAATCCACTTTGAGTAAGCGTGATGATCAATACAATAATAGGTTTCTTCTACGTTTCGTATTATAAGTCAATCCTTAGGTATTATTTTGTTGGATAACTTGGACCCATACCCTACGTTTTTAAGTTCCTCTAAGATACAGATGTGCACTTTGGACACTCTAGTAAGTGGGCCATTGTCTGGCCAGTATCACCGCAATCACACTGGGTATCGGTGGGATCTATAATCCCCTACTTTGCTAGGTTGTACAATTTGTAATTGTCATCCCTCAATTTCAGTGTATTTTTATAAAATTTAATTTTAAAAACGGACTCTTATTTATTCTTCCATCACTTTCTCGCTTAACTTGCAGGAAAGGGACAGCTACACCTTTTATCGGTACAGTCAAGACGCCAACATGGCGATATGTAACTTATTTTTAGCTAACTGAATTAATTATTGAGAAATGGTGAGTAGGCTCATTTTGCTAAATTAAGCTCTATAATAGAAGTGAGAGAAAGTATTATAGAAAAATATATTTACCCGATAACCATATGACTTTCCCCTTCGCCATTTTTCGATCGTCTGATGAAAATTAATTAGAAAAAACACCTTTTATACTCTTTAATTATTGAAAATCTCTATCTACCAACCGCCATTTTAAAACCCTACTACATTGTAAACACCACCTTATAGACTCCTGCCAAAAGTTTCATTTCAATTAAAGCAATCTTTAAAAAAACATTTCTGTATTGTCATCCTCAAATTAATGTTTTGTAACGGTCAACGAATTATTTTTTAAATTTCGAATTATTTAGTTTTGCAACACTTGACTTTGGTAACGGTTTCGCTTTAAGATTTTTTTGAAATATAATATTTTGACTTTTTAAATTCGTTTAGGTTTGATAAGAGAGTTATTGGTTTTTGTAATAATGGATAATTATTCATCGTTAGTATTTTTACGTAACTGTAGAACGAGTGACGTAAAAGAACTGTTGTAATTTGAAATTATTCACATCAAAAATCTTCCACCTTTCGTTTCGGACGAAATTTCATTTACGCTGGCCTATCTCAATGGAGATTTTAGTCTTATGGTCCGTTGGGATGGCCATTCGGGACCGAGACAGATCAGGTGTACGTTAAATGCTCGCCGATTAATTGGGGAGTCACATAACCAACTTCCAAATCCCATATTGCTACTGGAAAATTGCCAATGGCATAACTTGATAACATTTTGTCTTACCTGGGAATTGAATCCAGGACCCTGCACTCAGTAGTCGCGCTTACGACCACAAGACCAACGACTAATTTTATTCACCATCGTCATTCTACTCTACCCTTATCCCACTGTACTATTGGTCAAAATAGGGTACTTATGTCATATTAGAGTTCACAGTATTGACTTTTAGAACAGAAACTGTCACCCAAGCCGAAATCAGCATAGGACCGCTATTTATATTAGCGCTCAAAGCAACATGTCTTCTTTTTCATACATCCCTATTCAAACTCAAATGCTCTTGCCACCAACGGGGTGCCTGCTATTTTAGAACCCAATGGTTTAGCACGCGACGATGGAAAGAGACCAGGGCCTCAAGTCTGCTATTACAATAGTGTCAGAATGGTCTATCATTGATTTCATAATTGTTGATTTTGACAAGTTTGGTAATCTACTAATATAATTTAATGGCGTCATTATGACTTTCCAATGGTCAACCACTGACAATCTCGTACAAAATGACAACTGAATGACTGACTTAGGCGGTAATCTGCTAAAATTTTGACAGTTCCTTTGATCAGAGACCTACCATTAGAACGTCATTGTGCAGTCATTGCATTTATTTCGATCGACCAATGATTGACCATTATGAATTTAGCAGATTACGAACTTTTAGCAAAATGACAATGGAATCGTGTTGGAGTGACAAAATTATAAAAATAGCAGACTTGGCCCCCAGATGGGATGATCATAATGCCTTGGAACTTCGGTAGGCCTTTGGTGTGGGACACAACTTGTGTCGACACCCTTGCGCCATCTCATCTTACTAGCACGACGTGTTACGCTGGGGCGGCTACTGCAGGTGCTGAAAACCTTCAACGCCTTCTATAAAGCTTTATATTTGAGCCGTTTGGAATGGAGACCCTAGGGCCATGGGGTCCGAGCGCCTATCTTGTTTTTCGGGACATCGCCAAGCGGCTGGTCAACTCTTCATGTGACCCGAAGGCTGGTCTATTCTAGGTTCAAAGAATCAGCATTGCCATTCAACGTGGCAATGCTGCCAGCCTGTTGGGCACGTGTCCCGTTGACAGCGATGTGGACGAGTTTTGTGATGCCCTTTGGGCTCCCCTGTCCCCTTTTTCTTGAAATTGTACATAGTATTATTATTTTTATTTTTAACTCAAGTTCAAAATCATTTCATCATCAGGAAATGTATAAACCCGCTGATCATCACGCGGACGATATCTGGAGCATCACAGCTATTTATAAAAATGTAATAAAGTTAAAAATTAAACCACTGCCACTCCTGTAAGCCAGAATTAACAGTGGCGACCACCAGAAAAGCGTCGGGGCAATGAAGCTAGACGAGTCCCGGAGAAACATTACAACTGTCTTGGATCCCGCAACGAAATTAATCAGAAAAGAACAGCAGTGGAGTAAGAGAAAGAATATATTTTCCACTTTCCTCCAAATCAAGCAGGAGACAGAACAGAACTAGGCCAATAGGCACAAAAGGACGTTTACAACTGGGAGCAGCTCACTTGCCAAGCACCATGGATTACAATTGAATTAAAATTAATAATGAATGGGTCCTAAAGTAAGGAGTAAAAAATAAAGATATTGGTTTCGCGGATTCTTTAAAATTGAGATTCGTTACATGACTGTAGACCTATATTGTAGTTCCGTACATCCTTTATTTTTATTTATTTATTTTTCATGATTAAGTAACAAGACTCATAATTCATACAAATTAAATAACAATACACACATACAATACATTAAAATAAATTAGAGTTATTCATTTACATTTACATCATTGGTCATTTAGATAACATGCCTGATGCCTGTCATAGCAATGCCGGATATAAGGGCAGTCCAACCTGTTTAATGTGACCCGACTCCTACTTGGCCGTTTTTCCTTTCTTTCCTTCTTTCTTTAATAGTATGTTTAGTCTCCTGTCTGCTAACAACACCATACCGCTTATCTATGGCAGGGGTTGTTATAGTAATTACTCTGTTTAAGTATTAAACTAGGACAAAAGGGCGTTGGACCGGCGAGGTCGGAAGTTCGATTCCCTTTCATTACATAACATAACATCACGCCCTTTTTTTCTGGAGGGCTAGGCAGAGGTGTACCTAGGGTTGCCACCTGCACTACTTGATTAAAGGGTTACCAGCATAAAAAATACGGGGTTTAGATATTTTTTACGGGAGACAATTAAAACAGCAACATTAAATGAAGATAATCTATTTTTAAATTTATTGTTTGAAGAAAAAGTTTTTTAAAGCTCTTCACTTTGTGAAGCAAATTGTATAAAAATCTTTGCAAGGTTACTTAAAATTACATTGACTTGTATCTACGCCTTGGCAGTCTCAATATTGAGTCGATTTCAGCTTTCTGTATTATCTTAGCCAGAAAAAGGGGGTAACCCGTAAAATACTGGGCATCTGGCAATCCTAGGTATATTTAGGTGAATGAATCACGCTAGACAAAAAATTACAATGGGGATCACATATAACATCTATCGCGGGACGGCAAAGCTCAGCTTCTTATGCTGTTAGAAAGATAAAACAGTTGACAGATGTAGAAACTGCGCGTTTGGTTCATTTTAGCTACTTTCACAGCATTGTTGTATGATATTTTACTTTGGGGTCAGGCTGCTGACATTCAATCCAATTTTATTTTACAAAAGGGAGCTGTCAGACTGTCAGCCATTATAGCCATTTATAATTTACGTCGTCGCGTATCTCTTAAAAACCATGTATTTAAAAATATTAATATGTCGTATCCGGTCAATAGTATGAACGTGAAACGCAAAAACATTAAATAGTCTATGGTGAAACGGATCGCAAGCGCGCCATTATCAAGAACACGTGATCAACCACCACCATTTTGGCGCGCTTCTACAGAGTCATGATGTTTTCAGCCGACAGCGAGGAAGACATTCAGAATCCAGTGTCTGATCGCAACGGAGCTAATACGTCCCGAAACTGTACTTTCGATTCGTTGTTGAAGTGAAGTGCCTATGTCTATGTCTAAGTGAACCTATATCTATGTTAATTATAGTGTCTGAGTTTATTTTAAATTAATAGTGCTGAATTGCGGTTTTAATAAATGCCGTGTATTGTACCCTATACCTAGTGTGTTTGCATTGCACGAAACCCATATTCTGCCCACATGGTGACTGAATCTAACGGACTAAACCCTGACTGATCCGACAAATATAATGACAGTGCCTTACCAATTTATTAAAATACAGTGTGCGTTGCCTGTGATTACATACGGGACCGAGATGTGGTCGCTCACAATGGGCCTCATCAGAAGGCTTAAAGTCACCCAAAGGGCAATGGAGAGGGCTATGCTCGGAGTTTCCTTGCGTGATAAAATCAGAAATGAGGATATCCGCAAGAGAACCAAGGTTACCGACGTAGCCCGAAGAATTGCCAAACTTAAGTGGCAGTGGGCAGGGCACATTGCTCGCAGAACAGATGGCCGATGGGGCCAAAAAGTTCTAGAGTGGCGACCGCGAACCGGAACGTTGCGTTGGAAGGCCTCCCACTAGGTGGACCGATGACCTGGTAAAGGTTGCGAGGATCCGCTGGATGCGAGTCGCACGGGACCGGTCAATGTGGCGCCACTTGGGGGAGGCCTATGTCCAGCAGTGGACGTCTTTCGGCTGAAATGATGATGATGATGATGATGATGTGAAAATAAACCTACTTAGATTTAATAAAGTAAATGATAGACATAATTTTAATATCATAAATAAAGATAAAATAGCTCAACCATATTTTACATTGTCTAAAGTTCATACATCTTTCATGGGGTACTGTGTTAAGTGTTGTGTGTATATTAAAAGTACACTTTGTAAACAAGCATATTATGATTTAGTTACAGGATTATATCCAAGATAAGAATGCTTGGAAACATGCTGGTCCTGCTCCATAGAACAATCTACAATCTAATTTAAAACTCAATATTATTCTTAATTTTTTGTACATAAAGATTACTCCGGCTCACTTATTAATTCATTGTTTGTTGAAATAAAAGGAGCGGTCGTCTACTGTATTATTAATTGTAAATATGTGAACACTATCTATCTATGTACAGTCAGCAAAGGAGATAGGAATGCAGGGTCGCCAGATACAGTTAAAGTTTACTTAGAAACCGAAGGATGTTTTTGAATAAATTTTAATTAAATTAATAGAAAATAAACATTTCAATGATTTAATTCAATTTCATTTGAAAACATCCATCGGTTTTTGAGTAAACTTCAACCATTTCGGATGACCTGCATACCTATCTCTTTTGCTGACTAGAAAGAAAAAAAAGAAGAAGAAACTGACTGACTGACAGACTGACAGATAAGTAATGTACACATTACTTATCTACACATTACTTATCTGTAATTTCTTAACTTGTAATACTTTTATACAGTGGTTTTCATGCAAGCTACATCGGATTCACGTATAATATATACTTGTATTATAGATGCAAAATTAATACTGAACGACTGAACCAATTTTGATGAAATTTTGTATTAAGATAGCTTGAACCTTGGAGAAGAACTTAATCTACTTATTAATCAGCGACTTCGTCTGCATTCGCGATAAGCGACATTTACGCGGACGAAGCGGGGGCAGAAGTTATTTATTTATAATTCCTGTTATTATGCAAAATACTGTTAATATTTTTAAAAGAATAATAATAATAATAATAAAAAGCTTTATTGACACAGTAAAACACACTTTACAAATATCTTAAAGTAAACAAAAATTCTTTAAATTAGACGGTAATACAATATTACGCAGTGAACTGTTAATTTTGTGTTTACATTTCTAAATGAGTCCTAACGTCTAAACTAGGCCGAGCCTGTATCTTAGACGTTAGTTGGTTCCCGTGGTAATAAAATAGACATGACATGTTTACAAATTATCAATAAAAAACAATAAAATATAAATATTCTTAACGTAAACGAAAGTGTGGGTATAAATAGATATTTCATAGATATTTTTTCCTCTGTACCGTACTATTAGCTTACATTGTAACTGATACCACAAAAATGAATAGGTATGGAATTTCTGGCTCATTCTTCTCTATACGAAACTACCTTTTGGCAACTAGATTTTTGTTTTTTCTTAAGGGCGCGTATTCAATTTAGCGCAACTCAAAATCGAAACGATTGTTAGAACGGCGTAGCAGCATTGACACACACTAGTACAACACAATGGTCTGTTTGTGTGCATCACAAAAAAAATATACTCACGAAATAAGCACGAATCATTGAAATTGATCGGCGAACGACAGCGCGCGATGTTTTACAGTGCTTCTTAAAATAATTGTCAAAAATAAATGAGTTCGTATAACGGACTGAAAAGTATTCTGTAAATTAAGCATAACCTTTGTTTTTATAAAATAAATATATCACTTATGTTTTAATTTAGATACTGGTGAAAAAAAATTGACAAAGTGAACCGATTTTGTACTTTTTCAACATTGATTTTTAATACATAATAGTTATATTTTCGTAATTTTGGCTCTGTAATAGACTTTAGGACTGTATATCCTGTTGGAAAAACGCATAAAACATAATGTTTTAAGATACTGTAATGGTTGTATTCATCCTGAAAGTTAACTCTGACGTCTATTTTCGTAAAACGCTATGAAAGGATTGTCTTCGCTTTAAAAAACCACAATTAAAAATTATACTTTTACTCTGTAGCTGTCTAAATCAAGACTTAATCTTTCTAAAACTGTAAATTGTCTTTAAATAATCAGCTCACATAATTACGATATTGCTCTGGGCAAAACGCAAAAACATGAAGTTTTCGTCACAAATCGAATACGCGCTCTTAAATGACGGTCAAAAGTGCCATTGAACTAAATACTCCTATGTCACTTGGGGTCGGCGCAACTTGTTTTCTTCTTCCATTCCGTCCTGTCCAGCATCATGCTTTCACTGACTCCCTTTTCATTCATATCATTCTTCACACAATCCTATTCATCTTTTCTTCGGCTCTCCTCTTCCTCTCCATTCATCCACATTAATATTCATAACTCTTTTGGTAACATGCATCATTTTTGTTTTTTTTTTTTATTAATTAATAGGCTTGCGTTTGACCGCAATTCACCTGATCTTAAGTGATGATGCGGCCTAAGTTGGAACACGCTTACCTAGGATGAACCGGTTCACTTGTGCCTGGAAGATACCCAGATTATACTTATCAGGGAACAGAGAGGCGGGCAGCGAATTCCACAGTCTGGCAGTTCGCACAATAAATGTGGAATCAAAGCGCTTGGTTCGAGACCGTGGAACTTCAACCATATAGCGGTGACGCTTCGCCGTATCTCTGCTCGTCCGATGATGGAATGGGGATGGGGGAATTAAATTGTGCAATTCCAAAGCACACTCTCCGAAATGTACCCGATAAAAGACCGATAGGCTGGCAACGGTGCGGCGATGTTCAAGGCTTTGGAGCTTAGCCCTCACCAGGGAGTCATTATTAATGAGCCTCTTGGCACGTCAATCAATAACTTCCAACGCCTCCAGTTGGTATTTTGCTGATCCATCCCACAGGTGCGAACAGTACTCCATGCACGATCATCATCATCATCAGCCGAAAGACGTCCACTGTTGAACATAGGCCTCCGCCATAGAACGCCACAACAAGTGGCAACCTGCCGCTTGCATCCACCGGTTACCCGCGACCTTGACGATGTCGTCGGTCCATCTGGTGGGAGGCCTACCAACGCTGCGTCTTCCGGTTCGTGGTCGCCACTCGAGATCCTTTCTTCCTCATCGGTTATCGGTTCTAAGAGCGATGTGGCCTGCCCATTGCCACTTCAACTTGCATATTCTGGACACATTCATTTCATGCCTTTTAATAGTCTGATTGAAATAAATGATTTTGTACTTACAGAGACACCTCTGTAAGTACAAAATCATTTATAACACCAGTTTATAACACCTACCTACTTACCTGTAGGTCGATTCTGTAAAATTCAAACAACAACTCGCATCTCACATCGCTATCCACTCTCACTTCGCATAAGGATCAAAATGACCTTGACATATTTGACACTTTGAATCGGGTTTGAGTGCGAAGTGAACGTCGAAGTGACAGGGAAATTACCTTACAGAATGCCACTTCTTACGTCATCTCATACTTTATCTGTCAAAATCTCCCTGTCAATTTAGTTCATCTTGTTGACACGCTCGCAAGGGTGGCGCTAGTGTAAATTCGAATTATCAACCGAGTTTTTAGAATGTCAATCAAGAAACTCACAGCGGATTCAGATTCGAAGTTTAGAATGAGGTCTTACAGAATCACACCCCTGCTCTTATATTAATGAAGTAACTAGCTTCAACTTTCTGACTAACTAACTGACTCTTTGACAATTCAAAAGTGCCTGCAAATCGTTTAATTAAAATAAAACTTTGACTTTGTTTTTCGATATAATTTATAAAAAGAAAACAATCTATTCCAGTCAATCTAAATTTCAAAACTCGCTCGCTAGAGCAAACCCTATCCGATCGAGATGGCGCTATCACCCTCCTTCAAGAAAGATAATAAAATATTAAGAAATATTGCCATAGGGCCAGGGCATATTAGTTAAACACAGATACAGATTACCGTCATTCCGACCTCGCCGCTGAGGTCCCTCGCGACGACCCTGTAACACCCCCCCCCCCCCCCCCGACCCTTGCTAGCGCCAGCCCGCGTCGCTGAGCCCTCTTAGCTTTAAAATAGCCCCTAATTAATGGAGACCCGATCCAGCCTGTCCCTTTGCTGCCCTCTCTCAGTGACGCCCTAAGCCGAGGCTCGTACCCCACAGGGGGTGCCCTTAGCGTAGTCACTTAGTTTATAAGTTTTTGCCCTGGCTGGAGGCCCTAAAAATCACTTTTTAAGGCACCACAGGATTGTCCGGTTAAGCAGTAACCAACCCTTAGGTTGAACTGCGAGATGCCATTCAGAAAAAAAAAGCTAGATGAAAAACCTGTGGGGATGATATTTTATACCATTTAGAGAACATATTAAGCTAAACTTGTCTTGAGCTAGCCGAAGCTAGACGAAGTATCTCAAAGAAAATAACTTCCACATCAGAGAAAACCTTTAGAAGCCCATTGCTGGGTATAGGTCTCCCCCAAGGGGGGATTTAGCCGTAATCGCCAAGCTTGGCCGGTGCATGTTGGCGATCGCAGTAGGTGTTATGGTACTCAGAAGGACGCTGCTGCCCATCCTCTGGTCAATATCCCTCTGTCGCCTTCTACGACACCCACGGGTAGAAATGGGGTGGTGCTATTCGTGGCCGGCATCACACGGCTTAATAGAGAAACATACTACGCACTTATTTAAGTTCACTAAACTAAAACAAAATAGGAAAACGCTTTGTTTACGGCATAATAAAAAATTAATAAAGTAGTCCTCAATTGTACAAAGCGTCTTAAAACATGCTCGGGTATTGCCTTTTCTTTTGAAGTATTATTTACGCAAATATAATCAACTCTTAAAATTAGGGTGTACAAAGCAAATTTAAACAGACGAAGAAAACACATTTTTGTTAAAATATTGTATTGTTCTAAATTATAGTTTCTGAGAGAGTGTGCTTTGGAATTGCACAACTTAATTCCCTCATCTCCATTCCATCACCGGACGAGCAGACATACGGCGAAACATCACCGCTATACGGTCGAAGTTCCACGGTCTCGAACCAAGCGCTTTGCTTCCACATTTATTGTGCGAACTGCCAGACTGTGGAATTCACTGTCCGCCTCTATATTCCCCGATTCATATAATCTGTGTGTCTTCATGGCACGAGTGAACTGGTTCATCTTAGGCAAGCGTGCTCCACCTTAGGCCGCATCATCACTTAAGATCAGGTGAGTCATTTCCCAAACTCGCTGTTTGTTTGTAGCTCAATCTAGTACAGTAGCACTTAAGACCAGACTATTGTACTAAGCCCTGACCTTCATTGATAACATTTTGCTACATGATGAATTCTTAGACATCATTGTGAGTAAATGGTGCTGCTGATCCACTTGCATGTTTGTAAACGTACGCTGTCAGCTAAGACTGTATGCCTTATATCTAGCTTCTGCCTGCGACTTCGGCCGTGTGAATGTCAGTTATCGTAAATGCAGACGAAGTCGCGGATTTAAAAGTAGCCTATGTCCTTCCCTGGGGTTTAAGCTATCTTCATGCCAAATTGAATCAAAGTCGGTGCAGCCCTTTCATCGTGAAAGCGTAGCAGACAG
The DNA here is from genome assembly GCA_947361185.1 of Charanyca ferruginea. Taxonomy (NCBI): domain Eukaryota; kingdom Metazoa; phylum Arthropoda; class Insecta; order Lepidoptera; family Noctuidae; genus Charanyca; species Charanyca ferruginea. The sequence continues at coordinate 1,173,101 of OX376081.1, read as the reverse complement.
AGTTACTTTCGCATTTATAATCTTTTATGTAAAAATCTTCTGTGCGTGTGTATGAAAGTGAAATCCTCCTAAACGGCTGGATTGATTTTGATGAATTTGTTAGTGTGTGTTCCAGTGAATTCGAGAATGGTTTAGATTCACAATTGGACCCGGTAGGTGACGCTATTGTCGGGTGGCAGGACAACGTCTGCCAGGCCCGCTAGTATTAAATAATAAAGTATGGAAGTATGGATTGTTTTGTATTGCTCTTTACCTCCATTGTTTTCACATACAGAAGCAACATGAATAATGTAACCAGGATTTTGTGAAAACTTGATTGAAAGAGTGTCCGTGGAGTTTCTTGCTCGTTCTTCTCCATAGAGACCTACCTACGTTTTGGAACGAGCAACTAGCTTCAATTGTCTGAATAACGAATTTACTTTTTGACAATTCAAAAGTGCCTGTTAATGGTTTAATTGAACTTTATCATCATCATCATTTCAACCTTTAGACGCCGACAGCTGGCATAGGTCTCGCCCAAGGGGGGGTTCAGTCGTAAACGCCATGCTTGGCCGATGCATGTTGGCGATCGCAGTAGGTATTATGGTACTCAGAAGGACGCTGCTGCCCATCCCCTGGTCAATATCCCTCTGTCGCCTTCTACGACACCCACGGGTAGAAATGGAGTGGTACTATTGCCTTTGACTTTGTATGTACCTATGTTATAATAATTTTTGAACAAATTGAAGATTGTAAGGAATCTTTGATCCTTTAGCTATTAAGTGGTGTATATCCAAGATTAGTAAAGTAAGGTGTGTGTGGCGTATTAGTTGTATACATGTGCGAATTGAGAATAAGTGTTAGCTAGAGAAAATTAGTTAGGTATCTATCTGCCCGCGATTGTTCGACAAACCATAGAGAACGTTTTGGAACAGTTCTTCTAGAACAAAACAAGACATCACAATAATGGAAACAACCATGTTACTTTCGGTTTCGGTATTCTTTTTTTTTATTTATAAAAGGAATACTTATAAAAGGAAAATCGATTAAAACAGAATCGGACTCAATGTTGAACCTTGTGGTACCCCATATTTTCATATTCCAGATACAATATTGTGTATAGTTTTTTATGTTGAAGCCTCAGATTATGAAACAAAAGGCAGATAGATCGCGCGGAACACAGCGAGTGAAGCCAAAAAAGCAAATACAAATTTAAAAGCGAATACCTACAACGCGCTTCGTGCTGTACTGACACGAGTCAGTATGGCACGAAACGCCGCATCGTTAAAAAGAACAAATAGAAATACAAATACAAATTCATAAACGAATACAATCACGAAATTGTAGGTATTCGCTTTTGAATTTGTATTTGCTTTTTTGGCTTCACTCTCAGTGTTCCGCGCGGTCTATCTGCCTTTTGTTTCTGAATAATCTGAAGTTGAAGCATTACGCAATTACTACCGGAAAGATTCGGTTCATATTTTGTGTATATTCCCTACTAGTCCTGGTCAGTGGCCATACAATATCACGCCATTTGCAATGTGGGTTGAGCAATGCTGCCTTTTTATGTGTTTTCTTCTACAGTTTCCCACAGCATTGCTTTGAGACTTAGACCTAGTTTCACCAACCGATGTTTGTTATTTTAAACGGCCGTTAATTATTATATAATAGTTATATAATAATTATATTAACCGGACGTTAAAAGTAGTGAGTGTTTCATCAAACGCAAATCCATGTTTAGATGTCTTAATCAGACGTTATATTTAATTTCTGTTATGGTCGTCCGTTAACTTACTAACCGGCGTTTAGTCAGTTGTCAAAATGAAACTTTATTTTCGAAATCAAAATGTTTAGGAAATTTAGAACAATTTACAGAAGTTGTAGATGCCCTACACATCAGAAAATTCCCCTTGTTTTACCCACAATAAGACATTATTATTCTTTCACAAATCGATAACAAACAAAATTAGAAAATTACTAAAGGTGTGTCCAAACACAGCGGTTCAATCATGCGCGGTAATTAATCGCTTTCAAATTCTGCATCCTCTGTTGATAAAGTGGTCGCACCCAATATTGTTTTTTTTTTGTAATAGGCTTTCTTCTGTTCATTCTTCTACGCAATTATGGAATAATAGTAGAGCTACACACGCGGCCGCTTTCATTGTGGTTTGAACGCGATTTGAGCGCGGCGTGTCTCGGATATGCAGCGTATTATTGCCGCGCAAACATTTCTGGGTTTGTCCTAACTAGACGCACGGTAGATTTGTGTCTTGGGAAAAAACCGCACGTAGCAGCGTTTTTTGCGCGCTGTGTTTGGACACATTTTAATTTTGACATAATTATAAACTGACAAAATGAAAATAATGTTGCAAGAACACACTCATACTTGACTACACAACTGACATTTTTATTTAGTTGTATTATTTAACACGAGTCTGTACGATACGGCTAGATAAAGTGATACATTGTCAATGAACATAGACCTCTGACTTTGCGACTTTTTATTTTGGTTGGTTTGATTACTGACCGATAAAAGAGTGAAAGACACATGACTCATTCATTTAACGCCAGATTTCCTGATGTTATGTTAGTTTTTGTTGGTGGAACATAAATACAATTAACATCGATGTTAGTTGTAACGTCTGATTTGCTAATGTCCGATTATGAAAAGTTTCGTGAAAGCCCTTAGAACAACTAGGTTCACTTAGAAAATTGTGTTGACACACTATTCAATACTTATTTTCGTTACACTTATACTGAGCATTAACCGTTTCGCGCGGTATTAACACATATTTCCATCTAGGACAATATTTTGTTTCTATATTAGAATATACCGACTTGTTTTTGTGTTTGGTTTTTGTAATCCACAATTTTTATATAATTAATAATGTGTGCGTCACTTTCACATAAAATTTTGTAGAACTTATATTTATTTTGCATGTTTAAATATTTGTATGTCTTATGACAAAACATAGCGTAATATTTTATATGTGTGACCTTTTTATACCTACAAATAAACTTTTGAATTTGACTTTGTCTTTGACTTTGAAAATAAGCAGTTTTTCTTTCTTTTCTTTACTTAGCTCCAAGTGAGAGAAGCTGCGGGTACGGTTAGTCAATTAATAAATGAAGAACTCTAACATTTTTTTGCAAATCTATACCTACTAAATTTTATAAATGCGAAACTGAGTTTGTTTATTTTGATGATATTTGGTACAGTACGGTCAACGTATCTTGGCGCGTCTGAAGTTAGCCGATTAGCTGCGCAGTAGACAATTTCGTTCCTAAAAGTTCCATTGCGCAGCCAAACAGCTAACTTCAGACGCGCCAAGTTACGTTGACCGTATTGTACGGACGTTGAAACCCTAAGAAATGATGCAGGCTACTTATTAATCTGCGATTTCAGATAATTATATCCGCGTTTATCGAAAATCACAGAACAACATCCCAGGCGATAGCTAAAAGTGTATATGGTAAACAGCAAAAAGAAAACAAAAGTCGTAATACATATGCGTATAATAATTCGTTATTAAAATACATAAATACTTAGTCTATACATTTGTAAATAGCACACACATTCAAAACTCATACGGGTAATTAAATCTAACTACTAATTTACCTTTAACATGCCGAAGTAATCGTTAAAAAACCTTCTGGAGATCTTTGAGACATACTAGTGGACTTGGAAATTATTTGAAAAAACGACCTGGTACGTAGAGCAAAAAATTCCAGTAAGACCATTGGTCCGACTGAAAAATTGTAACACTGCTTTACTATTCTCTACTACTGTGGTTCTTTCATTTATTTAGCGTTCTATATGATGAGGAGTCAATTGGAGAAGAGGTATTAATTCGTTTCTTGCCCTATCAACATTAATTACCTCAGTTGGAAATGTAGCTGCGACGGTATAGCTTAGCTTCTCCATTCAACTCCTTCAGTGCCTGTCAATTCGGGATCATTCTTAGCAGTGGTTCTCAAATAGGGTCGTTTTACAATAAATCCTCAACATCCTTTTGTTATTTAGCATGGTGAGCAGGGTGAGGGGTCGCAAGGGCACGGGCAGGGGCACGGGCATGGGCACGGGCAAGGTGGTGGGGGCAGAGGCTCACACGGGCAAGGTGAAGGCGCTGGTGGCTCACATGGGCAGGGATTTACACACGGATTGCAGGGGTTCACGCAAGGGTTGGGTGCTGGCTGCACGCATCCGCATTGCTGTGACTGTTGGAGCGAAGATGTGGACACGCAGATCGTTGGTGGCTGGATGGTCGGAGGCTGTGGTGGTCTCACCACAATCTGGGGTGGATTGATCGGGGCTGGACGTGGCTGTGTCACGCTGATCGGCGCTGGCTGAACTGGACCAGGTTTCGGCACTGTCACTACTAGAGGAGGTGGCTGAATGCAGGGCAACGGTCCAGGACGGGCCAGCACTGGTGGTGGGGTTATCGGAGGCAGGGGTGGTGGTCTGACGCATATCGGACGCGGAGTCACAGGCGGCAACGGTGGTGGTTGCACGGTCAGAGCTGGTGGGGTGATGGGACCCTGTTGGGGTGGTCGGACCAGGATCGGGGGTGGCTGGATGATCACGTCAGGGGATGCGCTGATGTAGAACGTGCCTCCGGGGACGGCGATCTCCTGGAAGCCGGCAGCTCTCAAACGTTCAGGCACGCAGTTCTTTTGCAGCAGTACCTTGATTGGTCCATCGCCGCATGTTGCTGGAAAGGAATATGGTTTTATTCACTGTGGAAGAAAAATTGCAAAAAATCTGGTATTTCATACACAAGTGTAAAATGTATGAAATAGTAGATTTTTCTGAACAACTGACGAAAAATGTTGACTCTTGGGGGTTTTAGAATCTTATGCAAAATCCAGGGTGTGTATAGACATCATACTCATAGGAGTTTACATTAGTACTGAATTGGCTAATCTACGCGCCATGTTCGTGAACAAGCGCTGACAGTTGATGCTGGTCATCACTGTCATGACTTATCTTTATTTTTTTTTTGCGCCACTCATAGCAAGAATAACAAGAATAATATTAGCAGGAATTTGTAAAACATCAAACTGGCAACTAGCTTCATCTTTCTTACTAATCGACCGACTGCTTGACAGTTCAAAAGTGTTTTAATTGAGATAAATATTTTGACTTTGGCTTTGACTTTGACTTTGGTTTTGACCTTGACTTTGGCTTTGAATTTGGCTTTACAACTGCGCTATTACGTTTCGTTTCATAAGCAAAAGCTAATGGATACGAAAATGGAACTCGCCGCTGCCGCATCGTCGGGCTTTAGGTTGTGTTACTTAGAGAATAGCACCACTGGTGGGCCGTTATATTGTTTGCCAAGGGTACTTGTTACCTATATTTTAGTATCAAAATAACTATAGTAACGCCATCTATGATATCATATCTATAACTGTTGTATCTGCCAATCTTAGCTGTCAATATGGAGTCGTTATTCGAGAGTGCACGTTTTAATAATACTCACAAGGTGGAGGAGCGCAGGGGTCACAAGGGCATGGCGGAGGTACGGGGGGTGGGCACGGCGGCGGCGGAGCCGGACACGGACACGGACACGGTGGGGGGGGCGGCGGACACCCGCAGTACTGGGGCGCTGGCGCCGCTGCCGCTGAAGCTACCAATGCTGAAAACAAAAACAACACTTAACTTCTGCAAGTTGAAGTAACAAATTACTTATAATCCACGTTAGTAATCCTAACACAAAAACAGAATCAGAAGTAGTTTATGACATCACTGCCGCAAGGTGACAGGCTCAGTCGAAACCCTGCAGTAGTGGTTCACAAACGCACAATCAATCCTGCTCGCTATCATACACATGATGCTGTTGGCGCTGCCCCGCGCCCGGCGGACCAAGAATACGCACCGCTTCCGCATCACCGAATTAAAACAATCCACACGAGCTTCAGCGAACATCCCTGAAGCACTGCAGTATCGGGGCAACCCCAACAATAGACTAAAAGCGTTATTGTATTGGACGCGAAGGGTGCCGTATGATTGTTGAGTATAATGAACCCACAGGCAGCAAGTGTAGAAAGATGTGCATTAAGCACTATGATGACAATTAAGGGCACATGAAGTAACAATGGGCAGCCCACATCGCTCGAAGAACCGATAACCGCAGTGTGATAGTGCAAAGTAAAGCACTACAGTGTGTGTTAACTTATGGTACAGAAACGTGGTCCTTAACTGCGGACTTCCTACAGAAGCTCAAAGTCATGTAGCGAGCCATGGAGAGAGCTATGCTTGAAGTTTCTTGCGAAAATCCGGAACGAGGAAATTCACCGAAGAACTAAGGTCACCGGCTCACAGAATATGCAAGTTGAAGTGACAATGGGCAGGCCACATCGCTCGAAAAACCGATAACCGATGGGGAAGAAAGGTTCTCGAGTGGCGACGACGAACCGGAAGATGCAGCGTTGGTAGGCCTCCCACCAGATGGACCGACGACATCGTTAAGGTCGCGGGTAACCGGTGGATGCAAGCGGCAGGTTTCCGCTCGTTGTGAGGGATCAGGGAGGCCTTTGTTCAACAGTGGACGTCTTCGGGCTGATAATAATGATGATGAATAACTTCTTCTTCTTCAGTGTCACTCTTGACAGAGCAGCCGGCAATGGACACTGGGCTTCTCCCAGTTGTAAACGTCCCTATTGGCCTAGTTCTGTTCTGTCTCCTGCTTGATTAGGAAGAAAGTGGAAAGTATTTTTTTTTTCTTACTCCTCCGCTGTTCTTTTCTGGTTAATTTTGTTGCGGGATCCAAGACAGTTGAATCGTTTCTCTGGAACTCGTCGAGCTTCAGTGCTTTGGCGCTTTTCTGGTGGTCGCCACTGTTGATTCTGTCTTACAGGATTTGCAGTGGTTTAGAAATTATAGTGGGGCGGGCTAGTAAGTGCAAACAGGTGCACTCCCTCTTTCCTCAGAGCATTAATCACCACACTTGCTTAAGGCGGATTGGCGATTTCAGACTTATATTTATTAGAAGTCCAGATTTCAGTTTCCTCAAGATGTTTTCTTCACCGATGTCAGTGGTGTACAAGATAAACTTAGAAAGTTCTTATGACATAGAAAAAATAAGTTAATTAAAGATTAATTACCTATTATACCCAATGCCGTTAGACGCCCCATGGTTGACAACCTTGTGTATTAACAGCTAAAGTTTAAAACCTTTTATACTAAAAAACTGTCCTCAGTTTGTTTTAAACTTCCAAATCAACCGTCAACTCTTGCTTGACCAAGCATCAATATAATAAACTTAAATTGTTTTAAGTTTCGTGGGATAATTAGTTGTCACGGTATGGGCATGCCATTTGGTGAAATGAAGGACAAGGAAACGAGTCTCCTTTTGCCTTTTGCTTTTTTAGAAACCCAGTTACCAAGCACCAATCAGGATTACAATTAACATAATCAACAACTTCGCTGTCTGTTAAGCAGACACAATAGTTAAACAATTGCAATGAGTCATATGTGCGGAGTCTGAGTCATATATGAAGAGCTCGTGGCTAAGTTAAAATCGTACAGATCGATAAGGCTAGGCAGATGATGAATGAGTCATATGTGCCTCATTGGACAAGGAAATGGTTAATGGTTTCATGGTGCTGTGTCGTGCCAGCCGCGAATAGCACCACCCCATTTCTATCCGTATGTGTCGTTGAAGGCGATAGAGGGATATTGACCAGAGGATGGGCAGCAGCGTCATCCCCATTCCATCATCGGACGAGCAGAGATACGGCGAAGCGTCACCGCTATATGGTTCGATTTCCACGGTCTCGAACCAAGCGACATTCTACATTAATTGTGAGAACTGCCAGACTGTGGAATTCACTGCCCGCCTCTTTGTTCCCTGATAAGTATAATCTGGGTATCTTCAAGGCACGAGTGAACCGGTTCATCCTAGGCAAGAGTGTTTCACCTTAGGCCGCATCATCACTTAAGATCAGGTGAATTGCGGTCAAACGCAAGCCTATTAAAATATTAAAAAAACCCATGGGGGAGACATATGCCCAGCAGTGGACGTCAAAAGGTTGACATGATGATATGTCGTGAGAACTTGTAATTGGCTTCATGTAACGTACTCAACTTTCATTCACTGTATGTACAGCTGTTGGTTTTCGAAATACGTTATTTATTTCTATACTAATATCTCAGATTATGAAACAAAAGGCAGATAGACCGCGAGGAACACTGAGAGTGAAACCACAAAAGCAAATACAAATTTAAAATCGAATACCTATAATTCACTTCGCTCTGTACTGACACGAGTCAAAACAGCACGAAGCGAAGCATAGTTGGCAGAAACATATAGTAATACAGATATAAATTCAAAAGTGAATACAATCACGAAATTGTAGGCATTCGTTTTTGAATTTGTATTTGCTTTGGTGGCTTCACTCTCAGTGTTTCGCGCGGTCTATCGGCCATTTGTTTCATAATCTGAGACTAATATAATGGAAAGGTAAAGCTTGTAAGTTTAGATGTAGCAGGTAATATCCGAAACTGCCCATGATATTAAAAATAATAATTAAAAGGTTTATTTTGTTACATAAAAACAGTTAGCAAAACGAAGAAAGCCGCAAAAGTTAATAACTGTGTCGCAGCTATCAACGCTCGTCTCTTAGCATTAATTTATAATTATAGCAAATACAATTATCTTATCATAAAGCATTTACTCTATTCAATAAACTGCCTAAACGCTGGAAGGAACAAAATGATAATGCATTCAATTGTCAAGTAAAAATGATTCTATTGAAAAAAGCCTATTATACGGTTCACGAATACCTATTTAGCAGAATAGTTTTTGATTAACGCAACTGACTTAGAATTTTACAGAACTATTAGTACTTATGAGAATTATGTTTGACATTTATGACGTTTTGACATTTATGACGTTTTCTTGACATTTTAATCCTTGAGATATTACTTAGCATATTTTTAAATTGTTGTAATTTTAATGTAACTTATTTGATGTAAAATAAATTCAAATGTTTCTTTTCAATATTTGTACGCCGATACTTACGGCTAAACATGATTGAACTTCAATGAATGAACTGACATAATATCTTGCATGCTCTTATTTATTTATTATTTATGATCGATTCATGCACAAAGGTAGGTACAAAGGCGGACTTAATGTCTCTGCCTCTCTAGCTCTGCTTAGCTCTGCTGCATAATGTCTTTGCTGCTCTTGTATGTGTACCAAAGAGAATAGTGGTTTTATAGTCTTTGACACAAAATATAGAGGTTAGCGCCGTACGTACTTTGTGTCTTTGATGTGTACTGTAGATAGTTTCTATTTAGTCTATTTAGTCTTTGGTTAGAACTTTCTGGATACTTTAGAATATATTTGAATGATGTTGAATATAGCTTTTATACTATGACAAGGGATGTCAGTGAGACCGACCGCTCGACTAAGAGCGAAGGTCGTGTAAATCTTACCACTCGCTAATTTGAATAATATAGTCTTCTGAAAGTCGTTAATAAGCGTAGATTCCTTGGTAATTCGTACTTGGTACAAGTGTAGCTCAGGTGCTACAAGTGGTGGAGTGTCCAGAATGTTCAGTACATGAATAAAAGCTACTAGTCCCTTTTATTCATGAAGGGGGCGTAGCTGATGTAGAGAGTTTGAGGCTTTATGTAATGAAGCCATAACTATTTAAGGCGGGTTGCTTCAACTAACCATTACTGACCGGTAATAGTCAAAAATGGCGCTAACCATCGTCAAATAAAAAAAAATGGGTTGTTTCACAAAATCATACGTCAAAAAGTTACTATTACCATATCCGACCACTCAACGTAATTTTGTGTTGTCAAACAGCAAACGTCAAAATATTATGGAATCCAATGGAATCTCTTTTTGAATAACTTTAACTGACGGATTTTTATGTCATGAAACAACCCGTTACATTTAACGTACGTTAAACATCGCACGTCATAGTAACTTTTTAACCGTCCGTATGTAACGTTAACCGACTGTTTGAAACAACCCGCCCTTAGTCTTTGCTTAGAACTTTTTGGATACTTTAGAATATATTTAAATGATGTTGAATATAGCTTTTATACTATGACAAGGGATGTCAGTGAGACCGACCGCTCGACTAAGAGCGAAGGTCGTGTAAATCTTACCACTCGCTAATTTCAATAATATAGTCTTCTGAAAGTCGTTACAACCTTTTATTTAAAGTACCTAGCGTATATTCCTCGGTAATTCGTACTTGGTACAAGTGTAGCTCAGGTGCTACAGTACACATGTTTAACAAATGAATAAATCTATTCTATTCTATCTAAGAAAGCAATTTCTCAGACATAAGAGTATGAGAATAATAAAATTATTTTGTTAATAAGAAAAGTATGTAGAGGTGTAGTGTGTGTGTATGTGTTGTGTGAGTATGTAAGAGGGGTGGTTGTTGTGTTGTTCAATGGAACCGTCATTCCCATTAGCCCTAGCGTAAAAGATCTCGGTTTGCATCTCGACTCGACACTTGGGTGGCAAAGCCAGGTTTCTAGTGTCAGTCAGAGAGCCAACGGTACTTTGAGAGCCTTGTATCTTCTGAGATACTTTTTGCCTGCTAAGATAAAAACTATGCTAGTGCAAACTTAAATTTTCCCTTTCATCGAATATGGTGACGTGTGTTACTTTGAATTGAACTCAGTCTTGCTGGATATGCTGGATAGGGTCCTCAATAACTGCATTACATTTATTTTTAACCTGAGGAAATATCGTCGTAGAGGAAGTATCGGAAATATAGTCCGTATGGTGTCAGATGTAAAGAATGGCACCATCCCATATCTTCCCGCGGGTGTCGTAAGAGGCGACTAAGGGACTCACCAGAGAATGGGCAGCAGCGTTCTCTGTGCCTTTGTAACAACCATACTGCGATCGCCAACCCGCCTACCAAGCGTGGCGATTATGGCAAATACCCCCTCCTTTTGGGGGAGGCCTAAGTCCAGCAGTGGATGTCTTTCGTCTGAAATGATGAGGAAATATGATCATGTGTCAAGCTACAGGTTTGAGCTGAAATGGTTGCCTATTCGTCAGAGAAGAAGTTTGCGTGCGTTGACAACGCTTTACTCCCTGCTCAACTCTTCGACCCCTCTTTCTTATCTAATATCCCACTTTTAATATTTATATTCTTCACTTGTTCAGAATTTGCGGTCTTCTAATAATCTTCTTTCGCTGTGTGTGTGTTTCTCTTCCTGCCATATCCAGTTCATTTTTCTTTGGAACGAGCTTCATCTCGATATCAGGGGGCCAAGTCTGCTATTTTTATAATTTCGTCATTCCAACACGATCCCATTGTCATTTTGCTAAAAGTTCGTAATCTGCTAAATCCATAATGGTCGATCATTGATCGGTCAATGGTCTCGTAATAGAATTGTGTGATAATGACTTTGTCAACAAATTTGAACATTTATTCATGCCAGATTCCATTTATATATATTTTTACATATTATTTAATAAGTGTTCTATGCAATCTGAAGTAGTAAGAAGTTCGTAAACTAAGTCAGTCATTAATTTGTCATTATGTACGAGATTACCATTCTATATCATTTCTTTCAATGGAGTGTCATTGATTGACCATTGGAAAGTCATAATGACGCCATTATATTAGTAGATTGCCAAACTTGTCAAAATCAACAATTATGAAATCAATGATAGACCATTCTGACACTATTGTTATAGCAGACTTGAGGCCCTGGATATTGCGAAAATACTTTCTACACAAGTAAGCAGAGTCATCTCATAAACATCTTTTCTTTTTTATTTATGTATAATGTTCAGATTACCAAACAAAAGGCAGATAGACCGTACGGAACACTGTGAATGAAGCCACAAAAGCAAATACAAATTAAAAACGAAAACCTACAATTCACTTAGCGCTGTACTTACACGAGTACAGCACGAAGCGAAGCATTGTAAAAAAAAACCATTACTAATACAATTAAAAATTCGGAGGAGCTCGTGGCTAAGTTAAAGCAGTACAGACCGATCGGTCAAAGGTTAAGCTACGCTAGCCGCGGTCGGTCTGTGGATGGGTGACCATCCCTTTCATACCAAGTTCCCTCCGTGCCTCAGAAAGCACATAAAGCCGTTGGTCCCGGTTGTCAATTGTAGATCTTTGGCAGTCGTTATGGGTAGTCAGAAGCCAAAAAGTCTGACAACCAGTCTTACCAAGGGGTATCGTGTTACTCAGTAACCGGGTTGTGGAGGTCCGATAGGCAGTCGCTCCATGTAAAACACTGGTATTCAGCTGCATCCGGTTAGACTGGAAGCCGACCCCAATGTAGTTGGGAAAAGGCGACGCAGATGATGATGAATACAAGTAAAAATTCAAAACCATTTTATGCATGCATGTAACAATCACGAGATTGTAGGTATTCGTTATTGAATTTGTATTTGCTTTTGTGGCTTCACTCGCAGTGTTCCGCACGGTCTCTTGTTCTTTGCCTCTTGTTTGATAATCTGTGGTATTATGTATATGTTACAGTCAAAACTTAAAACCAGTCAAAACTACTTTTGACTGGCTTTAAGATAAAACGCGTTTGCGTTACAAAAACAAAAATACGGAACGCGTTAATTACAAGAATCACTACAAAACCAAAGTTTTAAAAGGGTCACAATAAAAACCTACCGACTGAGTAGATTTCTAAGTATTAAGAGCGCCCAATCCGTCACATTTCCCATACAAACGCTCGTACGTGATTACGGCGTTATAACAAATTATTTTCCAAATATTTTTAACCCACAGGTATCTTGTGGTTTAAATCTAGGTTTGTATGAAGCCGAAAATAAACATTATTGAGAAATAAATTCAGTAAACACGTCCGAAAATCAGCTTTTTTGCACCCTTTTATCTGAACTTTGGCCGGTCATAATGCACTCATACATTGAAAAAGTAATAAATCAGCTTCATAGAAACCTTGCACATGTAATGGAGATTTTAAGTTACAAACATTTTTACCAAAAACTTGTAAGGCTTTTTCAAAAACACGTATGTCCTGGAACAAGTTTTGTGAAATTTCCGCGCGTCAATTTTCCTGTGATGTTATCGCGTTCTCACTTACTCGTTTGCATTCGAGCTTTGCGTTGGTTGAAACAAAAAAAAATTCAATCGCGCTCGCGTTGAAGTTCGTTCGATGGGGATGGGCGCTCTTAAGGTCGATCACTGATAATTTTAGCTATCTTCGGCGGTCATGTTCATGTTCTATACTTGTGTACAAAAAATCAAGGTACAGAACATGATGTCCTTACGTGGTTTAAAAGAAAGTCAACCGTTCTGACACGCCTTGTATATTAGTTGTTATTGTTGTATAAATATTAAGTAGGTAGATATGTGTGATGATGAACTGCCTCAATGTTTGCATGCCAAAATGGTAGAATGTTGTACAAGGATTCTTTAATATTAAATTATTGTAACCACCTTAGATAGATAGATAGATAGATTTATTTATTTGCATAGAATGTAAGTGATTACAATTAGGTGTTACAATATTTTGAGTCCTTATACATTCTGCCTTAAGGCATGCAAAATTTTATTAAAAACTTAGGCTACAATTACATTATTCTATTTACTAAAAACTATTTAAATGCTTTATGTATGTTTAAAGATTACAAACTAAATAGACTTGTCATTTAAAAAATCTAATACAGAGTAGTAGCATTTTTGAATTAGCAATTTTTTAAGGTACTTTTTAAATCTTCCTATTGGTTGCTCTTTAATATTTTTTGGTACATGATTATAAATAAGAGGAGCCATACACATAACACTGTTTCTCAATAATGCAGTTTTAAATCCACCAGTGCATAACTTGTCTTCGTATTGAGTTCTTAAGCTTGCTGTCCTGTTTCTAGTATTTTTCAAAGTCGGAAATAAGTGATCATTTGTTTTAACAAAAATGGCTATTTCTAATATATATAGGCATGCAAAAGTTAAAAGATTATATTTTTTAAACATAGGTAAGCAGCTGTCTGTCACTTTAAGATTAAAAATGGATCGAAGACAGCGTTTTTGCGCCTTAAAAATATTTTCTCTCTCGCTCTCTCTTAGCTTCAAATACCTACATTCTGAGCAAATAAATCAATAGATCACCATCTGCCTAGCCTTTTCCCAAGTATATTGGGGTCGGCTTCCAGTCTAACCGGATGCAGCTGAATACCAGCGTTTTACATGGAGCGACTGCCTATCTGACCTCCACAACCCAGTTACTGGGTAACACGATACCTCTTGGTAAGACTGGTTGTCAGACTTTCTAGCTTCTGACTACCCATAACGACTGTCAAAGATCTACAATTGACAACCGGGACCAACGGCTTTACGTGCTTTCCGAGGCACGGAGGGAACTCGGTATGAAAGGGATGGTCACCCATCCACAGTCCGACCGCGGCTAGCGTAGCTTAACCTCTGACCGATCGATCTGTAAGGCTTTAACTTAGCCACGAGCTCCTAAATAAAGTGAGCAAATAAATCAATAGATATTCTATTGAATTCGAATTAAACTCTCAGTCGGCTTGATTTCTTCCCATATATTTTACAATTGGCACAAAACAAATCAAACTTTACGCATAAACCTTTCTTTTGAATCACTCAATGTATTGATGACAACCGCATTAAAATCCGTTGTGTAGTTTCAAAGATCTATGCATACAGACGGACAGACGGCGGAAAACGACTTTGTTTTACATGGAGCGACTGCCTATCTGCCCTCCACAACCCAGTTACTGGGTAAATACCCCTTGATAAAACTATTTTTTTTTGACAAGCCCGCCACTCAATACCCGTACTGCTGCAACTTCTGAAAACAAGAATCAACAGTGGCGACCACCAGAAAAGTGCAGAAGCAATGAAGTTCGACGAGTCCTGGAGAAACATTACAACTGTCTTGGATCCCGCAACGAAATAAATCAGAAAAGAACAGCGGAGGAGTAAAATAAAAAAAAGTAAAAAAAAAAAAGAAAACCGCCTTCAAAAACTAAAAAGTGATAAATAACTAAAGCACAGAACACACATTACTTTACTTTCGGAAGTCGGTGGCGGTGGCTTAGTTTTTGTGGTTTTGTATTGCCACCGACTTCCGAAAGTAAAGTAATGTGTGTTCTGTGCTTTAGTTATTTATCATTTTTTTAGTTTTTGAAGGCGGATTTCTTTTTTTTGAAAAAACTTTTTATTTTTCGCTTTTTAGTGTTACCTTAACATCCAAATCCATTCAGAAACGGCGACACACTTAAAAGAGATTGTAAGTCCTCCAGTGATTGAAGAAACTAAAACGTCGTTTAAGTATTTTTTTTGGAAATTTGTTGATTTTCTCAAAGGTCCCATATAAATTTTATCAAAATTGGTACAGCCCCAATTTTGATAAAATTTATATGGGACCTTTTCGGAATAAACCCCTTCCGAACAAAAAAAGAATTTTGTAAATCCGTCTATATATGACAGAGTTATGGCCGAACATACATAAAACAAAAAAAAAATATATATATAAACATTCGAATTGATAACCTCCTCCTTTTTGAAGTCGGTTAAAAAATAAAATAAAAAAAGCTTTATTGCAAAAACATGTACAACTTTTACAGTAAATCTTACATAGGGACCTCCTTTTAAGTAAAAGATATACATGTGCTAGGAGGCTCCGCTCTTCTATAACAGTTGTTAATATGGTAAAAGTGGTGTACAGAAAGTAAGAGAGTAAGGAGTAAAAAAAACATATTTATTTATTTATAATAAGCACACCAAGAGCTTTGTCATTTACCAATTCAAAGCAAAAGCATTTCAGTAACCATACAAATAACAGGTATGCATGATATTGACAAAATGAAAGAGACAAGAAGAAAAACTAAAAAGTGTGTCTAAAAACTCAAATCCGAAAACACTAAAAAAAAAAATGAGCTGTGTAGACGTGCATTTTTCGCACTGTATATGTAGGGAGCGTCTGTATGAAGCGAAACTCATAGGGAATACTTCGGAAGGGTAATCAGTCAAGTTGGAACGTTCATTATAAAACCTTGCCATAAGCGTCAGGGGGCTATTAAGGCTGCTCTCTCGAAAAAAGCTTGAAAGAAGCATGCAGATGAAGCAACTTTTCGACGGCATTTACGGAGAAATTACATCTGAAAAAAATTGTTAGTAATCTACATGATATGATACATAATTTGGTTTAGCCATCATTTTTCTATCGGTATCACATAATAAGAAAAAAAAAATGACAAATCACCTCCATATCATTGAGATGAAACCATTTTACTCCTTAATATCTTATCAAAAGAGTATAAACAAATTCTACTAATATCTACTGCTTTGCAATACAAAGGAAAATGATTTGGTTTTGTTACTTTTTACAAATATGTATTATTTGAATTAAAAATGCGTCCGATTAAAGACTGCGTCTACACCAACCCCCACTCGTCCACAAATTCAGTACGGGCCGAATGCTCAAGGTTATTGGCATGTATACAAGCCTTAAGAGGAAATAGGCTAGAGAATTGAAAATTAGGTATTTGTAAAATCTATTGCTGTCGCGCGATGCCCGAACACGAACCGCAGAGCGCGATAGAGACAACTGCAGCTTTGACCGAAAATACCTATTAAAAGTACACAAAATCAATGATTCGTAGTCCCCTGATTTCGTCTCCAAAACTTAACCGATTTAACTGCTTTTTTCATTAAAAAATAAAGAAAGGCTTTTGCCGTGATCCTATGTTTTCTATTTTTTATATAATCAAGTCAAATTTGTTTTCTGAATGTTTAAACACAGCGGATAATCATGCCAATTTTTTAGGTATTTGAATATTCATATCTCTTTTAATGATAAATTTATGAGAAAAAGGAAAACATAGGGACATGCCAATAGTAGCCATGGATATTTAAAAAAATAATAATTGATCTACTGGCATTATCCAGGGAGGAAACAGGGGACTAAGTTTGTATGGAAAAACGGCCCTTGTGTTTCCTCTTAAAGGTGGTATTTAAGTTGGATGTAGGTAATTGAATAATGCGAAGATATCGCTTGCTACGTTGGTTAGTCCTAAAGTAAAAATATTTTCCACTTCCTCCATATCAAGCAGTAACACTGGTTGTCAGACTTTCTAACTTCAGACTACCCATAACGACTGACAAAGATCTACGAATGACAGCCGGGACCAACGGCTTTACATGCTTATCCGAAGACGGGTCTCGGTATGACATAGATAGACATTCATCAACGAAGCGACCACGACAAGCCGAGTTTAGCCATGCGCTCCTTCGAAGCAATAAGAATGCTAAGTATATAGTCGAAAGTTTAGAAATCGACATCGCTTCGTCCTACACAGAAATACTTAACTTTTACAAAAATATATGCTGCAATCATTTTAGAAAGTATTTCGACAGAAGGTCTAAAGAAAAAGGCATATGGTATAAGACCATACAAAGTGAGCCTCCTCGAATCCCTTGGTTTGCTGAAAGTCGTTTGAAGAGGTCGTATGTAGTTATGGCACATAGATTGCGATCTGGTCATTTTCCATCTAGGAAATTTGGATACCTAATGAAAAAGGTCGATTCCCCTAATTGCCAAGTGTGTAACAAAGTCGAAGATGTCCAACATTTGCTAATGGAATGTGAAAAGAACAGGAGAGAGAGAGTTAGTGATGCAGGAATTAAAAGTCAATACGTATGATGTTGGGGCTTTCATTAGAATATTATCTATACCTAGTGCGGGAGAAGCGAAACTGGTATACGAAATGGTTGCTGCATCACTATCCCCTTCGCTTACGCAATAATGTACAAATTAATAATATTATAAGTGTAGGTAATAAGATAATTAGATTAGGGTATGATGAGGCTGACATACCTTTGTAAGGCCTCTAAATAAATATCGATTATAAAAAAAAAAAGTGTATAGTCAATACTTCATGGAGTAATGTAATTATCCACGTATGTCACAGTCAGTAGAGCTTGCAATAATATGAAATTCTAAGCTGTATATAAGAAGTGTTCGCATCCAAATTGTACACTGAAAGGCATAATGGGTCTCCAGGCATTTGTGGTTCTTGGTGAGTAGCAATGTTTTTTATTTATTTATTTATACTTCGTGTACAAAGGTACAAAGGCAGACTTAATAGACATTATCTACCAGTCATCCAACGCTTGCCGCGATCGCGTTGTGGCCATATTTATTATTCTGCCCCCTACTTCGTCCGCGTGGTTGTCGGTTATCGCAAATGCAGAGAAAGTCGCCCAGGGTTCAAACTGTCTTCATGCTAAATATCATCAAAATCGGTTCAGCCGTTTCATCGTGAAAGCGTAACAGACAGAGCTACTTTCGCATTTATATTATTAGTATACATAAGATTATTTATTTATTTTGACTTCTTTTTTTTTTTTTTTTTTTTTTTTTTTTCTCTCTAGTCTCTGCACTAAGTGTACGGCCTACAGGGCAAAATCACGTAATTTTATGACGCGCCGATGAAGTTGTAGTGCAGATGCAGTTAAGTTCAAGTTTGAGTGATAAACGGCATTCTTCTAATCTTTGAACTGTACGTAAGCTGCGTGTGAACTGCACGTCAACTGTACGACAACAAAACTCTACCAAATAACAATTATAAATTATCATTTTTATGAAAATAAAAACAGAATACTATAAATGTCAATTTGAATTAAAAATAAATAAATCATAGGAATGACATTAGAACCG
Source organism: Charanyca ferruginea (assembly GCA_947361185.1). NCBI lineage: Eukaryota > Metazoa > Arthropoda > Insecta > Lepidoptera > Noctuidae > Charanyca > Charanyca ferruginea. Next base: position 1,154,449 of record OX376081.1, on the reverse strand, counting down.
AAAGCACAAACACATTTTTTTCTGAAAACCGTTTTTGAGAAATATTTTCTTAGTGTAGGGATATAATATTTTCTCAACTAATAGTTTACTACGGAACCCTCGGTGCACCAGTACGACTAGCACTTGACCAGCTTTTTTATTATTTCTTATTTTATTAATTAATTATTCTATCTCTCATCAGCATCAAATATATTTTTTTTTTTAGTTTTTCTTTTCTTTATCATTTGATTTAATTTTTCTAGCTCTCATCAGCGTCGCGGCGGCCGCTCCCTGGCGATGCTACAGTACTTGCGACGGAAGTACTGTCTGCTTCGGGGAAGCTGGTCAGCCAACCATCTGCCCACCAGCGATCTGCATAGGCAGAGTTTGCCCACCTTGCACAGGACCGGCAACGGTGTACACTCCTTGTCAGTGTCCCCAGCCTAATCCTTGCCCACCCCCTCCTCCTTGCCCATGCCCTTGCCCGTGCCCGTGCCAGCCTCCTTGCCCGGAACCTGCCCCACCACCACCTTGCCCCTGCTACTAACAACATGAATCAGTATAATAAAAAATAAAAATTAATAATTGGTGATAGAAAAAAGAAAACCTGTTTTTCGATTTTGGATTATTTTATTAACATGTATTATTTTATTTTTGGTATAAATTAAATTATTGTTTTTGAAAAGTATTAAAAATTTATGGTTTCGAATTAAATATAATAACTTGTTTTTTTTTTCTTATTTGTGTTTATTTACTTCATATAAGTGTATTCCTTATGGTGTCGGACGTAAAGAAAGGCACTGTAAGGTCAGGTGTCAGGTTGAATGAAACATGCTATGGTACAAGACTGCCTTTAATTATGTTATTACACGGGTTATATATTTGTTACACACAGAAATAATAGGTCCTGTACTACGTCACAGCACCATCCCATATCTTCCCGTGGGTGTCGTAAGAGGCGACTAAGGGACTCACCAGAGAATGGGCAGCAGCGTTCTCTGTGCCTTTGTAACAACCATACTGCGATCGCCAACCCGCCTGCCAAGCGTGGCGATTATGGCAAAACCCCCCCCCTTTTGGTGGAGGTCTATGTTCAGCAGTGGACGTCTTTCGGCTGAAGTGAGTGATGTGTATTAAAGGAAAACCTGACTGACTGTCGTATCAAGTTCACAGCCGATCCTATTGAAACTAGGAAAGTGAAATTTTCCACACGGTCTCCTTTTATGATGTACACCACTATTATAACACCACCACCACTGGTGGTGGTGGTTAAACAACAAGCTCCAGTAATGACTGCCATATTTAATAGATCATTTTCATACCACCACCAACATTAACCATGTACCCACTTCTCAATACCATCACATCTTTCTCCCTCAACAAAAAAAAAAAACTAAATACAAAATTAAAAAGAAACATTAACTAATTTACACACATTTAAATTTCATTTAGGTACTAGTAACATGTCAATAAAAAATGTTTATGTACGTAAGTGGTGATAAGTAGATACAATAATTCATATTACTATAATAATTTAACAAGCACAATCAACTAATAAGTATTCAGGATATTTTAATCATATAACAACAATAATTTATCTAATCATTACAGTAAACAGTAAAATCGATACTTATTTTCTATATACTTAAAAAGAAGTACCTACGTTGTTTAATGAAAGTATGTCTCAATTAATTTAATATTTTTCATTCTGATATTTATTTATTTGCAATTTATTTGTATCATAAATAATAAATAACAGTATTTTTTAATTCATTTAGTTGTTCCATTGTTAATATCAATATTACGTTGCCGTTGATAAACCGGATGTTGGTTACATATGTGGTGTATTGATATTTTCACGGATACCCACATTTAGTCGGCGGTCGCACCGTCCTGCCAGAACGAGTAAAAACCACCACCACTATTAAAGGATTTTTGGAAATTGCTGGTAAAATAGGGATTAAAAGTTTATAAGCGAAATACGTAATTTTATATTTAAGCAACATTAAAATTGGTATTAAACAAAAAGTGTATCAGTTTTATGGAAACATCAGGTGTAAGGGGGTGAAATAAAAAAAAATAAAAATGTCTTTATTGCTATTTAAATGAGATTCAGATTACTTGAAATCCCTGACCCCTGAGCTAGCAATATGGGATGAAATAGGGGATGAAAAAATCGGACCCATCGTTTTTGAGATAAATCGTAACAAAGAAACAAATCGTTCCTCTTTATAACATTAGTTTAGAAAAATGTTTTAAAAATAAATAAAATAATATGTAATATGTGTGGACATTTTCACACACGGCCATCTGACCCCAAACTAGGGAGACCCTGTACTATGGGTGTCAGACAGCTGATATACATACACAAATACATTTTTTTTTTTTGTAAATACATACATATATAGATAAAAAACACCCAGACACAAGGCAAACTCAAATGCTCATCACACAAATGTTTACCCTGGGCGGGAATCGAACCCGCAACACGCTGCGCAGCAGTCGATCGCTCAGCCACTGCGCCAACCGTGTCGTCAAAATGAACTAGTTATGTCTAAAACTCTAACTATTTCAATTTCAAAATTAAGTTACTTTTTCTGAGCTCTCTGCTAGGCCCGCTGTTACCTGTATTATCTAACAATGAAATACAAAACTGTATAATATAATATTATCCCTTTTATTCGTGAACCAAATCCCAGTGAAATGAGAATTTTGCCGACATACAGAATTTCTCTGACCGAAAATACCAAATTACACATTTGTTCAATGAAGGGATTGAATTCAAATCCTATCTATAGTATGAAGGCATGTTGTGGTGTCAAATAATATAATAAAACAAGCATTTTCTCGCGACTTTGCCTCCTTTAATTTCGGTTATCATGGATGCAGACGAAGTTGTGGATAAAAACAACTAAAAAATTATAAATAACTTTAGCACAGAACTCACATGATTTTAGTATCGGAAGTCGGTGGCAATACAAAACAACAAACAGAACAAAGCCGCCGACTTCCGAAACTAAAGTCGTTTAATCGTTTAGTCGTTCGCTAAGTACTAAAGTTATTTTTCACTTTTTGAAGGCGATTGTCTTTTTTGTTATTTTTCACTTTTTAGTACCTCCTTAACATTTATCATAATTATAATTTGTACTACCTACCTAAAAAGGATGACATAAATATTGCTTAATAATTGTATTTAATTCAATGATTACTGAAATTTTAATTTTGACATACACTTTTGACATTTTTCAATTTAATTGTACTATTTAAATGAAAATAATTAATAAATAAAAAGATTTAATGCATGGTAATGTAGGATGAAAACGTCAGGCGAAGGATGATTGCAATGTTTGTAGAAGGCTATTAAATCATAAGTAGGTAGGTACTAACCTAACATAACATTAAAATTGTACACATATTTCGCAACACATTTTTTGTCTTTGACTTTAAAAATCATAGCGATTGGGAGCTATAGAAGACTATGCTTTGCTATACGGGGCGGGGCTCTTGTGTTGTATAAGTACACAGGATGAAATTGAATTGACTCAGACCACGAACCTGGGCCTCAAGTGTGCAATTACAATAGTGTCAGAATGGTCTATCATTGATTTCATAATTGTTGATTTTGACAAGATTTTGTAATCTACTAATATAATGGCGTCATTATGACTTTCCAATGGTCAGCCACTGACACGCCATTGAAAGAAATGATTTAGAATGGTAATATTGTACAAAATGACAACTGAATGACTGACTTAGGCGGTAATCTGATAAAATTTTGACAGTTCCTTTGATCAGTGATCTACCATTAGAACGTCATTGTGCAGTCATTGCTTTTATTTCGACCGACCAATGATCGACCGTTATGAATTTAGCAGATTACGAACTTTTAGCAAAATGACAATGGGATCGTGTTCGAATGAGGAAATTATATAAATAGCAGACTTGGCCCCCTGAACAACTTTCATTATGGAGCCAACTAAAACAGCACGAAAAATAAAACCGGACAAGTGCGAGTTGGACCCGCCCACCGAGGGTTCCGTACATATTTATAGGTACATATTCATACTTCTATACTAATCCATACTTTAATCATCTTAATATTATAAATTCGTTTTTTGCGACATAAACGGCCGTATCTTTTTTTTACGTTAACATAAAGGGTTAATTTACAGCATCAAGGGACCGTAGACTTGAGAATATGGTTTAAATTTCAACTCGATACCTCAACGCGTTCCCGAGATAAAGGGCCTTGACAGACAGACAGACAAACGGACAACAAAGTGATCCTATAAGGGTTCCGTTTTTTCCTTTTGAGGTACGGAACCCTAAAAACAGCTGTTCCATACAGAAGTGCAACAGGTAGTCGGGAAAAATGTAAGGAACAGCTGTTTTTTTCGCGCTGTTTGAGTTGTCTCCATAATGAAAGTTGTTCAGGGTCGTGGTCTGTGGTGAGTCACTTCTTAAAAATTTGCTCATGAATTCAATTTCATCCTGAAAGCAAACCTCGAGGCAACTTCATAGGCGTACCCACAGACAGATATAGATAGACCTAGATATCGCAAGTATCACGATCTGTATGAAAACCAAGCGTGCCATTTTTTGGACGTTACGAATCACATTGTAATACGAATGTTTTGTTTTTTCTAAATTTGGTATTCCGAGGTATTCCTGAGAGTATTAGATTAAAAATAATTGTTTTTTAAATTAATTACGCATAATATTAATCACAAAATGACTTACCGATGGAAGGAAACGTTTTCCTTATTTTTTCACTTACGATTTTTTATCGTAAGTTAGGCACGAAAATAGGCACGCGAAGTAGTTGCTCTTGCGTTATCTAGGTCTATCTATATCTGTGGGCGTACCCATCTGTTTATCTGCAAAGGAGCATATCAATTCAAACGGTACTTAATCTAAGCATTTTCCGTATTATTTCTGCGTAAATACGTAATTTATCAGTTAATGGTTTTAGAGGCAGCTATCTAAGAACAGGGGGAGCATTCTATTTAAAATAAGCCATGAATATAAATAATAGATTCTGCCGCAAAGCAATGTCGCTGTGTTTAGGTTTGGTTTAAAACAAGGCAGATGATTCAATAACAAGTTCTCTGTTTTAGGTCATTTTCCTGAAGAAAATTAGTGATTTGATCAAATCCCTGAACTGTTTTAGTGAAATTATGAAATAAACAAATCAGTACTCGCATAGCTCTATAATAATAATAATAATTAGGATTATCCACCAGCAACTTGCTCTAAAATACAGGCTTGTGGAATAGGAAGTACCGTACTACAGGTATGTGCCCGATCCAGTTCTCGAAAATGGCAATATCACGTTGTATTGGGATCGATCTATCATCACTGACAGGACTATTGTTGCCAATAAGCCTGACATAGTGGTGATAGATCGATTAGAGCGTCGCGCAATGATTGATGAGCGTTCCGCATGACGAGAACCTCGTGAAAACCGAGAAAGATAAACAAATTAAGTATCTTGACTTGGGTCGCGAGGTTGTCGACATGTGGGATGTGAATACAGCAGTCATTGTGCCGATAGTCGTTACGGCCAATGGACTCATTTCCAAGAGCCTCGACCAACACCTAAGGAGGCTCTCGTTGGGCAGCTGGATCAAGGCTTGATACAGAAAGCGGTACTCCTGGACACGGCGCGTATAGTCAGGAGATTCCTCTCTCAGGAGTCCTGACCACCGGTAGATTGGGCCCTATTCCCGATACCGGTGGGCTACTATTTTTAATATTTTTAAATGTTTTTATTTTTCTATAAATATTTAAAAATGTAATTTAATATGGTACCGAAATAAATAAAATGTGAATAATAATAAAATAATATAAAACGTTTACTTTCTCTACACAAGTGCACGAACAAGGAACTAATTTTGTGAGAGACTGGTGCCTGAAGTAGGTTTAAATACAAACCTGTATCACAGGTCACCAGGGTCTATCTTAATGTAGCGTTATGTGTATACATTCATTTTTATCATGGACTAGCGAAACGCCCTGGCTTTGCACGGGTGCAACGTAGATACTGTATGGTGTCACACAAAACAGTATCAAACTATACGTATAAACCTTCCACTTGAATTTCTATCTATTGATGAAAACTGCGTATAAATACGTTGCGTAGTTTAATAGTACATTATGATATTAGTGCGGTAAGTAGAAAATTACAGCCGAGGCGATGTTGCTACTACAAGAAAGCAGAGGCTGTAATTATCAAAGCGCACGTATGTCATACGACGTTTTATAACAGATTTGCGAGAAAATAAATAAAACTCGGACTTTATTAAACGAATATATCTTTAATCACTTGTTAAAGCAGTTAGAATTCGAACAATTTTATTATATTTTATCTCCCAAAGTTTATTTTATTCATAAAATGTTGACACTTTTCTTACATAAAAACTCTTTGCTAAGATTTAAAAAAGTACCGTTCGTTTACGGAGCATCTTGATAAACCGTACGTTTTTTCTTATTAAAAATAAACTCGTGCGTTTTACATTACAATAACGCACTAGTACGTAATGACATACATTACGATATTGAAATTGGTAAAATAAAAGACCCTTTACGAGCAAATGTGTTATAAAAAATCTTACGTACAGACAGCGAAAGCGACTTTGTTTTAACAGAATTGAAGAAGGTGGCTGGCAGAGGATGGATGCTGGTTGCCTAAGAAAGTTAATAATAATAGGAGTCTGCGATCATCGCAATACCGTGTTCTTCATTGTCCCTCTCACCGCACTGACTTCATTCACCGGTCATTCTTTGTGCAATCTATTTCTCTGTGGAATGCGTTTCCCCTGGAAATCAAGATGGCAACCAATCGCTTAGCGTTCAAAATTAAAGTTCGAGAGTACATTCACAAGAAGTTGGCAGTTTCATCACAACGGTAATGTTTTCTCCATTGTTTGTCTTTTTATTTTTGTATATCCGTGTAAATATATGTAATTTGATATTATATTTATACAGTATTTATATAGCTTTGTATTAATTTAATTACCGTTTTCAGATTACACCTACCACTGCTTGTCTCTGTATCACCCAAAGGTTGACTGGTAGAATATGCCTATGGCATTAAGTCCGCCTCTGTACTTTGTGCTTGAAGTGTTAATAAATAAATAAAGTTGGTTGACGATCCCTAGAGGACTGAACGTAGGCCACGTTTAGTAGTGGACGATGATGATGACGACAGCCATGGGGTGTCGTAGAAGGCGACCGAGGAATATTGACCAGAGGATGGGCAGCAGTGTCTTTCCGCACCCGCGACACTTCATACAAACGAAACGATATAATATATGATCAAACGAACTTCGACAAGTGAAGTTCGATCGATATTATATTAATCGCTTCATTCTTCAGATATAACATTCACAACGTAGTTTCTCTAACCTACAAGGCAACTTCGCACAATTTTTTAAAATTACCCCTTTTTTTTTTTATTTTGTTTTCTTATTTGCGATCCGTGTATTAAATCTCATTTTTTTTAGAGTAAGTATTTTTTAGCAAAAACTTCGTAATAGGGAAATTGGGTGGGTGGGTGTTATATCTTCGAATGAAGCGATTAATATAATATCGATCGAACTTCACTTGTCGAAGTTCGTTTGATCATATATTATATTGCATCGCTTCATTCTTCAGATATAACATTCACAACGTAGATGTTTAGAGGTGAAGTTTTGCTAATAATAACACATTTAATAAGTAGTTTACTTAATTAGTTTATTTAACTTAAGCCTTAATTCCTTTAAGTAATAATTTATAATTAATCGGTAATCTATTATATAATATAATACCATGAAAATATTGTAATCTTAATCTAGAATCAACTTGAATCATAATAATATTGTTTTGATAACTTACACACTCAGAATAATATAGAGGCTAATCAGCCTTAATTTAATTTGGGTTTGGTGGAAAACAGACCCGACTTGCGAAAGAATTTTCTTCGCGTATGGCTCGACAATAATATTTGGCGAATGTATGAGAAGTAGCAGTCCAGCCAGCCGCCTTTCTAATTGCGTCTATGGACAGGCCAGCGCGGCGAGCCGTGGACGTAGCGGCATGGCGCGTGCTATGCGCGCTGAATGTCGTCACGTCCACGCCGCTAGCACATAACACTTGTTTTATCCAGCGACTGATGATTGGACTGGGCCGTGGCGCCTCTATAGGGCCGTTTAAACGTCACAAATAAATTAGGTACACCCTCAGGCCTAATTTCCCTAGTTATATGAAGGTAATCTTCTAATGTCGTAGCCGGACAAATGCTTGGTTTTTCTGTAAAATATGGTAGAAATAAAATCGGTTGATCTCGGCCAGGTGCCGATGTCTTAATGATATCGGTTATAATTATTTCGATGCCTCTGGAATTAATTTTATGTTTGAGGTCTTGATAAGGGAAAACGTTTGAACCCTGTGAGCTGTACAAATAGCTAACAATATTGCTAACTTCTTAGTGATGTTTTCCATTGGGAGATCTTTATTTGGGAACCAATTAGAGATAAAGCTGAGTACCACCTGGGGATCCCAAGTATTTGTGTACTTGGGTACACTAGGTCTCAACTTGTATGCTCCTTTCAGAAGCCTTTTGATGCAATCGTCTGCTCCTACACTATTTCCTAGAAGTAGTAGCGATAGGGCAGAACGATGGCTATTAAGGGTACCGTACGATGCTCCCTTTTCAAATTGATCAGATAAAAAGGTTATGACCCGAGGGATTGACACCTCAAACACGCTAATATTATTAGATATACAGAATTGCCACCACAGCTTAAAGGTGACGTTGTATTGTAGTACAGTGTTTTGGGACAAAGATGCTAACATTAAGTCGAGAGCGGTTGGAGGCGTCCCCCGCTGCGTAAACGCAAGCCGGAGAGCATCGCGGCACCCAGGGTAAGCGACTTGTACAGTGGATGGTGCGTTCTGAAACGGGAAGATAAAAGACTTTTATTTGCTTTTAGAATGATTATTTCGCTAACGAGCATACTCTTTAACTGGGGATACCAGGCTTGTGAAGGCCATATGGGAAAAACAAGGATACCTTCGGCTTTGTCTAAAATAATTTTTTGTAAGCATTTTAATATCATACAAAAAGGCGGGAATGCATAAAAGCGTTTATCGCGCCAGCTTATTGTAAAGGCATCAATTGTGATGGCATCGGGGTCTGGTCGCCAAGACACATAGTTCTCACATTTTGCATTAGTGCGAGAGGCAAATAAGTCAATGTCTGGTTGTCCTAATTTTTGTGTTATCAATTGAAATGCTATATTTGATAATTCCCATTCTGTATCTATGTTAATTTTTCTGGATTGTTCGTCAGCTATTACATTATCATGTGTGTTTATGTAAGAAGCTACTAACCAGATATTTTTCCTCTCGCACCACTGCCAAATAGATCGAGATAAATCGTTCAAATGTGGGAATTGTATTCCGCCCATGCGATTAATATAACTAATGGCTGTCGTATTATCGATACGTAATAATATAGCACTATCAGAATAATTGCGAACGAACCATTTTAATGCTAAAAATACCGCTAAGAGTTCAAATCAGTGTATGTATCAGTGAATATTTCTAATGTGAATGCTTGGGCTCTTATGAAATTGAAAGTTATGGAAATGTTTTTTGACCACCAATAAAGACCGTTTAATATTATATTAGGTAATTTAATTTTTGTATCATAATTGTTGTTTATATTTAACGCCAAGTATTTTTGTCTTTCTAAAATTTTGGTGTAAATCCATCCATATTTTGCTGCGGGACAAGCAGCAGTAAGAATACCAATTAATTGGGCAAATTCTCTTATTTTGCAGCATGGTAAACGTGAAAATGTATCTATTAAACTAGCTATGTGCGTGAGTTTTTCTTCTGGTAAGGACATAGTTAAATTTTTTGAGTCATACATAAAACCTAAATATTTACAAGTTTGTTTTGGTTCTAATGAACTCTTATTGCAATTAATAACGAAACCAAGGGATTCTAATAAATTCAGAGTTTCTGTTATGTTATCACGACATTCAGAATAGGTATCACCAATACATAAAATGTCATCAAGGTATTGAACTGATTTATAACCCCAGTTCCTAAGATGAGACATTACCTCCTTCATAATCTTGGTAAAAGTTCTGGGTGCAATGGATAAGCCATAAGGCATAGCATTAAACTCATACAAATAGTGTTGTGTTTTGTCATTCTCATAATGAAAACGCAAGTATTTCCGATGATTTTTAGTAATAGGAATTAAAAGATATGCTTCTTTCAAGTCTATGTTAGCCATGTAACCGTTTTGTGGTATTAATTTAGTAACAGTCCTATAATCTTCCATTTTAAAATGAAATTTAGAAATAAACTTGTTTAGTGGTTTTAAATTTAAGATAAACCGTTTGTCGCCGTTTGGTTTGGAAGTAAGGAATATCTTTGATAAAAATTGATTTTCCGCTGGTAAACATGTTGATATGGCGCCTAAATCAAGTAATTTCTTGATGGCCAGATTCATATCCTCTTTATCTGCCGGTGACGGGCAATTACGAGGAGGAAAGGTTTGCACCGGAGTTTCAAAAAATGGTATAGCAAAACCCTTACGAATCCATTCGAGAACGACGACATTGGAAGTTATATGAAGCCAGTGAGAATAAAAATGACGTATTCGTCCAGAATGTACCTGTTCTATTGTTGAGGTTGAGCACGTGCTTTGTTCGTGTTCGACCACCTCGGTTGAGCCGCTGGCTGCGCCTTGCGCTCTGCAGGGGCTTGTCTCTTCTGGCCTCCGCGCCCCCCCCTGTTCGACAGGTAACGCGAAGGACCTGGCCAGTTTTCCTGGTAACGAGGTCGTGTGACTGCCGATTGAACTGTATGTGGAGGTTTCTGAGGCACCGAGGACTTCTTTATTTGAAGGCTCTGCCTTTCTATAGCTTTTGAAGCTTTGATTTTTTCGGATAGTTTTATTCCGAATAAAGTGCTATCCCTTTCGTTATCTTTGATAACATTTAGGAAAGATCTTTCCAAACCGGGTGTCACCAATTTTATACGTGCTTCAGTATCCAAATAGTGAAGATGGGTTAAGATGCGACAACTGTCGCTTAGCATTTTTATGGCTTGAATTTTTTCTTCGCCAGTAATGAGAAGCGTCATCGCTCTATTCACGGCTGTGATCCCAGCGCCAAGGAGTTGTTGCGATAACTCCATCTTCTTATCGCGATTCCTTGCCATATCTGTTATAGCTGCCGAAATTTCGGCATTCAGTTTTGGTGCTTGTAAAAGAGTACAGTTGGAAGGGACAAGATATTCCTTTAATAATGCTTCCTTGGTGTCCTTAGGGAGTCCTTTTTTTAGTATGGGCTGCCATCTTTGTGCTAAATTTTCGTGTATGCTCTCTCCAAACTCGGGAGTGTCGTCAGATTGCTCCCCTAATGCTGACAAAATTTCTGGGTCAAGTTCATGTGCCATCGAAGATGCTTCGGTTTCTGGTAGTCCTGGCTCGGGAACCGGTATTTCGGGAATGTCAATAACCTCCAAGGCTGGTGGATTCGCAGGTTCATTTCTGTCCACTTTATCGGCATCTAATAATAAAATTATATATTTTATTATTTGTGGGTACTTTGACAAAAAATTACCGTCGTTCTATCTCTCGGATAGACCCCAGGCTTTGTCTTAGTTCGCAAAAATGTAAAGCTACCTCATGTAAGATAAGCTTATGTTTTGCTTTAATGCCTTCGTGTTGACTCACGGCCAACCCCCAGGCTTGCCACGTTCGATTTCGAATCAAGGCAACAAGGAATGTTTGAAACCCATATACCACACTAAATCACTTATTCACCATAATGTAGTTAATAAAAGTAGGTACTTACCGATACAGGCCTCGTTATCGAGGCTTACATCGGAGTCCGAAGATTCTAAAACTCGCACGCGACGACGATTTCGTCGTTCCTTTTGTTCGAGTTTACGGATCTTATTATTATAATGCTCGATCTTATCTTTAGCACGGCGCTTAGGCATTATTACTGTCTATTACCTACTGTCCAACACTAAATTCAAAATTAAAACTGTAGGTCTTTAAATCGGGGACGGTGATCGCAGAACACGTGCTGTCGTTGCCTCGCACAGAAAAAGAATGAGATTTAATACACGGATCGCAAATAAGAAAACAAAAAAAAAAAAAAAGGGGTAATTTTAAAAAATTGTGCGAAGTTGCCTTGTAGGTTAGAGAAACTACGTTGTGAATGTTATATCTGAAGAATGAAGCGATGCAATATAATGGCCTACACAACTACCAAAATAGCAGACTGTACAGATACGTACGCATTTGTGCGTTAATAGCGCTAGGGCTGTCACTGCCACCGCAAGCGCGCGAGAGCTAGCGAGCGCGCGATGTCGGCCTCAACACAAGTTGACAAGTGTTTCTCTCTCTCATGTAGGTACTCGATTCTCGAAATTCGAACTTTAGGTAAGTAGGTACCTACCAAGAAGTTTGTAGCTTTAGTTAAAATTCGTCATTCCCTCACGGTCATTTCCTCATTGCATTTAGAAGGGAATGACGTTAGATGAGGGAATGATTTACATAGTATTCTACAATACTTTTAGTTTTTTTATTTATTTCTTCCAACTTGTATTTCATGGTATTTAATTTAAAGCAGGTACGTGCATGTATACGTCATAGTTTAATATGATAAAAAATACATAATTTCATATATTATTATTTGTTTTTAAATCATCCAAGGGGGATCGGAACTGTCACTCCTTCATACAGGTTATACACTAACCTAGTTAGGAGATCAGAACTGCACCCACTACAATTGTAACAATCTGTAATTTTACCATGTATAAATGCAATTTACAGTGACAAACTTACCAAGAAGTTTCAGCCCCTGCAGCTTGGCTTTGGTTCCAGAGGGGGCTGCGAGGCTGCCGTACATGCCCTGTCCACTTTTTTAAAATCCAACAAAGGTGAGGTCATTCTTAAGGTTGACGTTAAGAACGCCTTCAACTCCGTCAATAGAGACACTTTGTTGGCCGAAGTCAAAAAAGAATTACCCGAAATTTATGGTTTTTTGTGGCAGTGTTACAGGCACCCTTCAAAATTACTTTATAAGGACAATGTTTTGGAATCTGCAGTCGGATGCCAACAAGGTGATCCTCTTGGGCCAGTTATTTTCAGTTTGGCAATTCATCCTATAATACAAAAACTAAATTCCAAATTTAACGTATGGTATTTGGACGACGGAACTCTAGGAGGTGATATAGACACTGTTTTGAAAGATTTTCAACTCCTGAAACAGCAATTTGAATCTATTGGCCTAGACCTGAATCCCTCCAAATGTGAAATTTTTCTTTGTGACAATACCGACAGACAATCGACTTTAGATAAATTTAATGCAGTAGCTCCACAGATCAAAATTTTAGAAAAAAGCTCACTGCACCTCCTGGGTTCCCCAATTTTGGAAGATAGTTTTGCACCTTTCGTTGACGAAAAAATCAGACGTTTTGACGATTTTTCGGATAGACTCTCCAAAATTAATTTACATTCGGCATTTACCCTCATCAGATATTGTTGTTTTGGTCCAAATTTTATGTATTACCTTCGCTCTTCGCCTTTATGGCAGCAGCCACACCTTTTGGACAAAATTGATCTACTTATTAAAGATACACTAACTAAAATTCTTAATGTGGCCCTGGATGACCGAGCGTGGCTCCAAGCCACACTGCCTATTCGTTTTGGTGGTCTCGGGATCCGCAAAATTTCCAGTGTTAGTTTGCCGGCGTTCCTGTCCTCCGTCCACAGCACCGAAAAGTTAACCACAAAAATCTTATCCTCGTCACTGGTTGACTTTGAAGTGCCGTGCTTGACTGATGCGGTGAACGCCTGGAAAGTGGCTTGCCCAAGTACGGTTCGGCCCGTGAACCCATCTTCCCAGAGACAGTGGGATGAGCCGCTCTGCAGGTTGGTACGGAATAAACTTATTAATACGTCCACCAATCCTGCTGAGCGTGCCCGCTTGCTGGCTGTGGGTGAGTGGGAGTCGGGCCTCTGGCTTCAGGCACTGCCGTCACCTAACATAGGTACTATGCTTAGTGACTCTACATTCCGGCTCGCTACATGCCTACGTCTGGGCGCTCCTTGCGGGGCCCCGCATCGCTGTCAATGTGGTGAAGTTGTCGACTGCCTCGGTCACCATGGCCTTTCCTGCTGTAAAAGCGCAGGCCGGATAGCACGGCACGCCAGCATTAATGACATCATCCGTCGTGCTCTTGCCTCCGCCGGCGTGCCAGCTGTGTTAGAACCTAATGGCTTGGCACGTGACGATGGTAAGAGACCAGATGGAATGACCATAATGCCGTGGAAGTTGGGTAGACCTTTGGTGTGGGATGCAACTTGTGTCGACACCCTTGCGCCATCCCATCTTCCTAGCACGTCGTGTTGTGCTGGGGCGGCTGCTGCAGGAGCCGAAAACCTCAAACGGCGTAAATATAATAACCTTCTTGGAAGTTATATGTTTGAGCCGTTTGGGGTTGAAACACTAGGGCCATGGGGTCCGAGTGCTCACCTTGTTTTTAGGGATATTTCTAAGCGGCTGGTCGACTCTTCACGTGACCAGAGGGCTGGCCTTTTCTTGGGCCAAAGAATTAGCATTGCTATTCAACGTGGTAACGCTGCTAGCCTTCTGGGCACTTGTCCCATTGTGAGCGATGCGGACGAATTTTTTGATGCCCTGTGAGCCCTCCATTGTACATAATATAAATATATTTTTTAATTTATTTTTAAGCTTTGTACATATTTAATTCTTGTGTTTTCTGCAAAAATAAATAATATCCCTATACCCATGTACTGCAATACTTAAAAATGATCAATAAAGATTTTATTATTATTATTATATAATCAATCAATCAAATCAATCAGCCCTTGAACTAGAACACGTTGCCAGAGCCAATGCGGCGCGGGTAGACTTGAGAAACAGTGTTTCGGTGCGGGGCGGAGCGTGTCGCTACTGTACGATAGAACGAATACTTAGCTGTGGTCCTACTGAGTACCATAACACCTACTGCGATCGCCAACATGCACCGGCCAAGCATGGCGATTACGGCTGAAGGTTCTAAAGATGATGATGATAGTACAGAAATCTCAATGGGTATGGGTGTCGATGTAATTACAGACACAAGAGACGTTTTTACTTTGTCTCTGGACAACGCATCTACAAGGCCTGCACCGTTGCCAGCCTATCGTTCTTTTATCGCGTACATTTCGGAGAGAGCGCTTTGAAATTGCACCACTTAAGAGGACTGTGAGGCTGTAAATTTTCATACAAGAAGCGATAATGTTTTCCCCTCCGTAAACTTAGTACAATTTTCATATTTTTTGGAAATGTTGTAGATATAATGATAAACTATGTCAGTACGTTTTTTTGAAAGAAATATTGCGTATGAAAGAAGTAATTATCATCTAAATATCTACATTTTTGACTTAAAAAAATTCTCGAGCGTTTTAATTTTTTTTTAATTATACTGAACTGAATTACTTAAAAAGCAAAATGTACAGACCTAGATTAAGGTGTACTAAATCGAAAACGTTATCGCCCAAACCATGTTTCTAAAAGTAAATGTAGGTAATAGCCTCCTAGACTTGCAACTCTCTCTATCGCACGATACAGGTCGGGGGGCAGGGCCATATTGTATTTGTATTGTTCACCCGGAGGGAGGCAGAGCGAGCGGTATGAAACAGCATTTTTGGAAATACCTACTCGGGCCGCGTATCGGCACCTCACAATCCTCTTAATTCACGCTTCCCATTTTCGGACCAACAGAGATACGGCGAAGCGTGACCGCTATATGGTTGAAGTTCCACAGTCTCAGACTAAGCGCTTTGCTTACAGCCAGCCAGACTGTGGAATTCACTGCCCGCCTCTCTGTTCCCCGATAAGTGGGTATCTTCAAAGCACGAGTGAACCGGTTCATCCTAGGCAAGCGTGCTCCACGGTACCTTAGGCCGCATCATCACTTAGGATCAGGTGAGTTGAGGCCAAACGCAAGCCTATTAGATTACTAAAAAAAAATTAGGTCTATAGTAACCACGGTGACCACCCTACATTAGGTGGACTGTCAGCTTATTTGCCAAAAAAGTACTATTAAGACACTTCTGCCAACCAGTTGCCAATATAACCTTGCCTAATTTATGACCCTTTTCTTTACCCCAGTGTTGAGAATCACTGAATGAGCCACATTGCCACCCTCTGCATTTAATAAGATTAAAAATAATTCCTATTCAATTAAATATTACCACGGGAGGGGTTCAAAGCACCGGTTCCAAGTGACTGACAGACAGACAGTTTGTAAGGGTTGAATTTTATACATCAACTAGATTCTGACCGTGACGTCGTCTGCATTAACCCTTGGGAGCACAAAAACGCGATAAATATAAATCCTCTAAGTAGCTAGCTATCAGTTTTTTTAATTCTAATATATTATTATTTATTTAATGTTTTGTATTGCTAGATTACCTTCATTGTTTTCACATAATAGAAGTAACAATAATAATGTAACCAGTATTGTAATAACTTGATTTAAAAGAGTGTCCGTTGAGTTTCTTGCTTGTTCTTCACCATAGAGACTTCTTCTTCTTCTTGCTTGAACTTCAACTCTCTGACTAACTGACCGACTCCTTGACAATTCAAAAGTGCTTGTAAATGGTTTAATTGAAATAAATGCTTCGACTTTGACTATAAAGTCAAAGCACTACTACTACACTGCTTCACTGCTTAAAAGGCGCCGCATAGGGCTGATAATGGTGCTGGTTTCGTGATGGTGCAAAGGAGGAAGCACCGATCACGTAAGATCGAGAATTGCTGCGGCAAAGCACCAACGGAGCCCGACGTATATCTGCGTGCCGCAAAATCGAACACACCGGTATTTACCTCCCACCTGTAGGTACTACACCACTAAGGCTGAGGACATCGTGGAGTACGTGCGCCGAAAGACGAAGTACCCTCCGACGGTGCAGTTACTGGAGTCGCGCCGCAACGTAAACTTCAAGCCGTTCGTGGTGCGAGTACCAAATTGTTATCTGACGAGGGCGTCATGGAAGAAGACTTTTGGCCGCAGAACGTGGTGTTCCGTCGCTTCCGCGGACAAGTGCCACAGGACACAAAGACAATTTAGTGAAAAGTAAAGTACTACAGTGTGTGTTGCCAGTGTTGACTTATGGTACAGAAACGTGGTGTGTCCTTTATAGAAGCTCAGAGTTACGCAGCGAGCCATGGAGAGAGCTATGCTCGGAGTTTCTTTGCGCGATATAATCCGGAACGAGAAAGTTTGCCGAAGAACTAAGGTCACCGACATGCCACATCGCTCTAAGAACCGATAACCAATGGGGAAGAAAGGTTCTCGAGTGGCGACGACGAACCGGAAGACGCAGCGTTGGTAGGCCTCCCACCAGATGGACCTAAGACATTGTCAAGGTCGCGGGAAACCGGTGGATGCAGGACTTGTGGCGTTCTATGGAGGTCTTCCGGCTGATGAAGAATTACTACTAGCATACTATTGAGTCTTATCAGGAAGTAGGATAAGATATGCAATTGATTGTGGTAGAAATAAAACATCAGATTTTAAATTATGTTTTCATAAAACTAGATAGTAGGTTCATGGGGATCTGCAGGGGTAGCGTGAGTAGGGCTAGAGGGTTCGATGACGATTCCGTGGTGGTACTGGGGGTCACCGTCTCGGGTCTCGCTGAAGATAAGACCAGCAACACTGAAAAACACGAAAAAAAATACGGTGTTTTACACGCAAAATTACTTTTGGGCATTCTTAAAATATCCTTCTCATCATCTGCCTAGCCCATTCCCAACTATATTGGGGTCGGCTTCCAGTCTGATCGAATGCAGCTGAATACTGCAGTGTTGTATATGGAGCGACTGCCTATATGACCTCCACATCACAGTTACTGGGTAACACGGATACCCCTTGGCAAGACTGGTTGTCAGACTTTAAGCAGTAAAACTTTAACTACAGAAGTCGGCAGCGTTGGTCTGTTTGTTAAATTGTATTCCCAGTGAATTCCTAAATTAACGGTTATTTTTAACTATCATGTAGTTTTTGAATTTTTCTTTTTATTGGATTTTTGGAAAGCAGAATATTTAAAAAACAAAACGTTTTTTTTTTGAAAATGTGAAAAACAAACTGTATTTTTTTGTCCGTGTGGTGTCGAATGTCCGTGTGATGTCGAATGTCCGTGTGGTGTCGAATGTCCGTGTGGTGTCGAATGTCCGTGTGGTGTCGGACGTAAAGACTAGCACCATCCCATATCTTCCCGTGGGTGTCGTAAGAGACGACTAAGGGACTCACCAGAAAATGGGCAGCAGCGTTCTCTGTGCCTTTGTAACAACCATACTGCGATCGCCAACCCGCCTACCAAGACCTATGTCCAGCAGTGGACGTTTTTCGGCTGAAATGATTTTTTAGAAACAGTTTATTTTTAATTTTTCGCTTTCTAGTAAGAAACAGTAATTCTAAAAACGTCACTGCAAAGTCACAGGAAAGCAAAAATAAAGTACAGGAACGCATTTCACCTGCCACCACTCAATAGACTCTACTAGACGATCATCTACCTTTCATTTAGTTTATTTTGTTGCGCGGTGGAAATCCTCATGGTCTTCCTCCATGGTGGGGGTGACGGAGGGTCATGCCGGACTCTTACCGGCTAAAACCATCGCGGTGTTCCATCTCTGCCTATGTCCGTGGGTGCGGGTTTTGTGTAAGCATTCACCGCTCCCCCGACTGGCCTTGACCCGCTATTCTATATGGCTTTTATCTTGATTATTATTTATATTTTGTATTGCTAGATTACCTTCATTGTTTTCACATGTAGAAGCAACAAGAATAATGTACAGTATTTTGTAAAAACTTGATTTTAAAAGATTGTCCGTGGAGTTTCTTACTCGTTCTTCTCCATAGAGACCTACCTACGTTTTGGAAAGAGCAACTAGCTTCATCTTTCTGACTAACTGACCGACACCTTGACAATTCAAAAGTGCCTGTAAATGGTTTAATTGAAATAAACGCTTTGACTTTGTCTTTGTTCTTCAGCGGGTCCCACCTCCTCGTACGACCATTCCCATCTTCTTCTTCTTCTTTGTATCGCTACCACGACAGTCTTTTAAATTGGGGTCGGGCGGGTCCCACCCCCTCGGACGACCATTCCCATCTTCTTCTTCGTATAGCTAACACGACAGTCTTTCAAATTGGTTAGGTCCAAAACGTAGCCACTTCCACGGCGTCGTTGGTGACAGCGCATAATTTACTCCGATCGCATGTTTTGGGCGCAGAGGACATGACAAGAGGTGGGGCATGGTTTGCAACTCAGCCATTCCCATGCTAGACCATCATCACCCTAGCCTTTTTCCAATAAAAGGTATCGTATATCAGTGTCTTACATGGAACGACTGCCTATCTGACCTTCACAACCCAGGGGACCAAGTCTGCTATTTCGTCATTCCAACACGATCCCATTGTCATTTTGCTAAAAGTTCGTTATCTGCTAAATTCATAATGGTCGATCATTGGTCGGTCGAATTAAAAGCAATGACTGCACAATGACGTTCTAATGGTAGGTCACTGATCAAAGGAACTGTCAAAATTTTAGCAGATTACCGCCTAAGTCAGTTCAGTTGTCATTTTTACGATTGCCATTCTTTATCATTTCTTTCAATGGCGTGTCAGTGGTTGACTATTGGAAAGTCATAATGATGCCATTATATTAGTAGATTACCAAACTTGTCAAAATCAACAGTTATGAAATCAATGATAGACTATTCTGACACTGTTGTAATAGCAGACTTGAGGCCCAGTTACTGGGTAACACGATAAAAAAATCTTAAGCCACACTTACCGCTAAATACTAACACAATTAAATATATTTTTACTACACCCATTGTGCAGAACACAGTCTTATTTGCCGTTATTATAAATATCATTTATTTTATCATAAACCAGTTGCGTCAGTATTTATATAAACTTCATAGTTTTTAATCGTCATGCCGAAATCGATTTTTTATTTATATAATAACAATGTTTTTGGTTACGCTAGTTGAGATTCTGTGGCGTTACTTGGGATTACTTTAACCGCCACGTCAAAAAACTTGCCTTCCAAGCCTTGCCAAGCTACGAATTCATACTCTTCCCCGTGTATTCCCGTTGTCCCCGTAATTTTGGCCCCGTCACAGGGACAACGCCACGTCAAAAAATTTCATTACCGTTGTCCCCCCTTACGCATTCCTGCAACGGAGACAACGGACAGTTAAGATTTCACGTGTCGTTGACCACTTAATTTTTTTTTTTTTTTAAACATGGGCAATTTACCTCGGCATGCCCAAAACTAAAATGAAAGATCTTAAGTATGTAAATTTTAATTTAAAATATAGAATCACCAGCCAGCCTGCGGGGACAACGGGAAGTAATTTTAATTATTTTATGATATTCCCTTTGTCCCCTTTAATGGAGACAAGGGCCGACGAGGACAAACGGAATACACGCTCTTCCCCATCGTCCGAACATCAACACGTGTTTGAAAATATTTTTTTTATTATGTTCGAAAACAAACGAGTGAGTGAGAACGCGATAATATCGCATGAAAATAGGCGCGCGGAGATTTCACAAAACTTGTTCCAACAAATACGTGTTTTTAAAAAAGCCTTATATATAGTTTTTGGTAAAAATGTTTGTAATTTAGAATCTCCATTACATGTGCAAGGTTTCTATGAAGCTGGTTTTTTTTTACTTTTTCAATGTATGAGTGCATTATGAACGGCTAAAGTTCAGATA
The DNA here is from genome assembly GCA_947361185.1 of Charanyca ferruginea. Taxonomy (NCBI): domain Eukaryota; kingdom Metazoa; phylum Arthropoda; class Insecta; order Lepidoptera; family Noctuidae; genus Charanyca; species Charanyca ferruginea. Next base: position 1,133,650 of record OX376081.1, on the reverse strand, counting down.
AAAACTATGCCAATAAGCTGATTTTCAGACGTCGTTACTGAATTCTTTTCTCAAAAAAGTTTATTTTTGGCTTCATACAAACCTAGATTTAAACTACAAGATACTTGTGTGTTCAAAATATTTGGAGAATAATTTGTTAGGTATAACTCCGTAATCACGTACGAGCGTTTGTATAGAAAATATGACGGGATGGGATGGATTAATACCTTTTTAAACGACTTCAAAACAGAAGGTGGTTCTCAATTCGACTGTATGTTGTTTCTTATTCTTGTTACGCGATTTCTCCGGCAAATGTCAATCGATTTTGAAAATTCTTTTTCTAACAAAATCCCAAAAAAGTTTACATAAAGTCAAAGTCAAATCATTTATTTCAATTAGACCATTAAAGGCACTTTTGAACGTCATAAATTGTAAAATTTGAATCCAGTCGCCCATTCCAAATGGTAGTTTCGTATGCATAAGAATGACTAGACGACGACGTTTAAGTTTCTTCAATGTTTGGAGTACCTGCCTCTGTTTTAACTGTGTTGCCGATTCTTAATGGATTTGGATGTTATTAAGGTACTAAAAAGTGATAAATAAAAAGTTTTTTTACAAAAAAGACAAACGCCTTCAAAATCTAAAACGTGATAAATAACTTTAGCACAGATGACTTTAGATTTGGGGAAGTCGGTGGTAATTAAAGACAACAAACAGAAAGCCACCGACTTCCAAATCTAAAGTCATGTGTGTACTGTGCTTAAGTTATTTATCATTTTTGTAGATGTTGAAGGCGGTTGTCTTTTTTTTGTAAATTAGCTTTTCCTATAATTGGTAAGAATTAGTTTTTGTCATGTAATTTTAATAGTTTACCTCACCATGCAAGCATATTACAGTTTAGAGGATTATATCCATGATAAGAATGCTTGGAAACATGCTGGCCCGGGCTCCATAGGACAATCTACAGTCTAGACAAAATCAAACGGATTGCTAATTAAACTACTTAATTTATACTTAGTATATACATTATATTTAATTCTTGCTTTGGGTCACACACTGGTTCATAGGTTCATAGTTTGTTGAAATGTATGGAGTGGTTGTCTACTTTTACAATAATTGTAAATAATAATATGTGAACACTATGTATCTATGTATACAACTTAGCTGTCATTCTTTATCTTGTAATACTTTGTACATACTTCAATATAGTGTTTTTATGCAAGGTCCATCGTATTCACGTATAGTTATATAACTGAAAACTGTAAATGCAAAATATTGTACACATTTTTTTTAAAAGAGTGAGTATGGAGTTTCTTGCCCATTCTTCTCCATACGAAGCTACCTTTTGGAATGGGCAACTAGAATCAACTTTATATTTTTTTATTATGACATTCAAAAGTGCCTTTTTAATGGTCTAATTGAAATAAATGATTTGACTTTGACATGTATCTAGTCTTAGTAAAACAATAAACTTTATTATTATTATTATTCTGTTTTTAGTACAGAAATACATCATCTGTGAAAATTTCAACTGTCTAGTTATCACGGTTCATGAGATACAGCCTGGTGACAGACAGCCAGACGGACAGTGGAGCCTTAGTAATAGGGTCCTGTTTTTACCCTTTGAGTAAGGAACCCTAATAAAAAATTACCTTTTGTCAAATTTCATTTTGATCGATTCAGGATACATATCAAACAGACAGAATTACTTTGGCATATTATATTATTAGTGTGGATAACGATATTTTACAAAAATAACGTAAAACCGATTGATTTCAGTTAACATTGCGTGCGTAATTACGATTATGTGTTGTTATTCTTTTACGGTAAAAAGAGTGACTAAGTATTTTTCATGTAAATAATGTAATGGGCGACGATGTACTCTACTTTTAAAGTCAAGGCATTTAACTTCATTTAAACCATTTACAAGCACTATTGAATTGTCAAGGAGTCGGTCAGTTAGCAGAAAGTTGAAGGTAGTTGCTCGTTCCAAAACGTAGGTAGGTATAGCGGGGTATAATGGCACCAACTTAAGCCGCATCATCACTTAAGATCAGGGGCCAAGTCTGCTATTTTTATAATTTCGTCATTCCAATACGATTCCATTGTCATTTTGCTAAAATTCGTAACTTGCTAAATTCATAATGGTCGATCATTGGTCGGTCAATGGTCTCGTAATAGAATTGTGTTATAATGACATTGTCAACAAATTTGAACATTTATTCATGCCAGATTTCATTTATACATATTTTTACATATTATTTATATGTGTTTTATGTAATCTGAAGTAGTATGAAGTTCGTAAACTAAGTCAGTCATTAATTTGTCATTATGTACGAGATTACCATTCTATATCATTTCTTTCAATGGAGTGTCATTGGTTGACCATTGGAAAGTCATAATGACGCCATTATATTAGTAGATTACCAAACTTGTCAAAATCAACAATTATGAAATCAATCATAGACCATTCTGACACTATTGTAATAGCAGACTTGAGGCCCAGGTGAATTGCGGTCAAACGCAAGCCTATTAGATAATAAAAAAACACCTGGATGTTAATATGGAAGGTTTTGATTTAACGCAGGGCGCCAGCGGTCAGGGCTAATATGCTGATACACAGGTTCGCTCGTTGTAGTGTTGAGGTAAAGACGACGCTGTTTAAAGCGTATTGCCAATCATTCTACACGAGCGGCCTGTGGGTAAGGTATACTAAGAGATCGCTAGACTCCCTGCGTATTCAGTATAATAACTGCTTCAGGATGCTGTTGGGACTGCCGCGCTATTGTAGTGCGTCCGCTATGTTCCCATTTGCGCATACCGATGGTTTTTACGCCATAATGCGCAAAAAAATTAATTCCATCTTGTCAAGAGCGCGGACCAGTTCTAACAGCATCCTAAGTATGTTAATAGAGAAGTATGACTCACCTTGGTTGTCGCATGTTGTGGATGTGCTGGTCAGAACACCCCACGGCTAACCGTGAAATTGTCTTTTTGATTTTTATTTTTTTGTTTTGTTTTCTGTGTTTGTTTACTAACAATTGGGCTTAGTTGCCATAATAAACAAAATAATATTATATGATTATTATTATTAAGCATTATATGTTTATCTCTATGTATGTGTTACTAAAAGATTTTCCAGTAAAACCTAAGATGTTCCAACTCTTACGCTGTTCGTACACCGACGCGTTCGTATGCGGCAGCGGGTCTACTGCGTATCGAAATATCTGTGGAATGTTAGTACACTGCAGTTTTTTCGCAAAGAAATGTCATTGTAATTTTTCCCGTCTTTTCTTGAACTTTCCTCCATGCCACCTCTTTTTGTACGCATTTTTATAATCTGCGTGACCAACTGCATATAATTCGGGATACGTGGGTATTCGGGGGACGTGGTGTTCCGTCGCTTCCGCGGACAAGTGCCACAGGACAGCAACACAGTCAACTTACTGCAATTTAGTGAAGTGCTACTAACATAGTCTTAAGTCGTCCCTATTAACACAAGTTAGAAATTATAAAATACTAGCTGACCCGACAGACGTTGTCCTGTCCCGATCGACCTAATGGGGGATGAATAAGGGGTGAGAAATGGGGATGAAAAATAGATGTTGGCCGATTCTCAGACCTACCCAATATGCACAAAAAATTTCATCAGAATCGGTCAAGCCGTTTCGGAGCAGTTCGGGAACGAAAACTGTGACACGAGAATTTTATATATTAGACTAGCTGACCCGACAGACGTTGTCCTGTCCCGATCTACCTACTGGGGATGAAAAGGGGGTGAAAAATGGGGATGAAAAATAGATGTTGGCCGATTCTCAGACCTACCCAATATGCACACAAAATTTCATCAGAATCGGTCAAGCCGTTTCGGAGGAGTACGGGAACGAAAACTGTGACACGAGAATTTTATATATTTGATGTATGTTTATTTTTATTTTCAGCCTATATTCTCCCACTGCAGGGCAAAGGCCTCCCTTTCTTCTTTCCAACCCTCTCTGTCCAGAACTAGTGTGGACCAATCCCTCCTGTAAGCGTCAAGCTCATCCCGCCATCTTCGCCTAGGTCTACCTCGATGTCGCTGGACGTTTTCCGGGACCCACATTGTGGTTGCTTTAGCCCATGATATGTTCGACATGCGGACGATGTGGCCGGCCCAGTCCCACTTAAGCTTGGCTGCTTTTTGAGTGACGTCGGGGACCCGTGTCCTGGAGCGCAGCTCCGCATTCCTAACGCGGTCCGTTAATCTTACTCCCAGGATGCTGCGCTCCATCGCTCGCTGGCAACCTAAATGTATGTTTAGGTTAAGGTATTTATCTATGGGCCTATGCAGCCTAAATAGAATATAAATGAATTATTATTATTATATTTAAAAAAATACACTAATAATAACCAAACCAAACCACGGCGTACCCCTGACGTCGTCGGTTGAAATAAATTATTAAGAAGTACCTAGGTACAGTCAACAGCAAAAGTAGATGATCAAAATCAGAAATTCAATACTAATGAACGGAGTTCGCGTCAGAACTGTGTTGCGTCGAAGTGATTCAAAAGTATGTGTGTGACAATCACATACTTTTAATAAATAAACTAGTAATAAATTATATAAATTTGTGTTAGTAAATTAGTATTGAATTTCTGATTTTGATCATCTACTTTTGCTGTTGACTGTACTCGTTGTTTTGCCGGTAAGAGTCCGGCATGCCCCTCCGTCACCCCCACGACGGAGGAAGTCCATAAGGATTTCCACCGCGCAAAAAAAAAAAAACAAAAAAAAAAGGTACTCGTTGTTTTATTACTAAAACCAACATTCACCAACCGTCACTGGTAAAACCTAGCATTTACTTAATTCAAGTGGTGAAAGCCCGATAAAATCGTTCCTTTTTTATATATTCTTACATTTATCGACTCGTGTTGGTAAATCCTAAGATTTACTGGTAGGCGCGGATCTAGCTCTCGAATAAGGTTGTGGTCACCACACTCTTATGAGGGCAACTGGAGCAAGGGTCAAGTGTGAGTCGGACTATGGACTCACGATAATCATTGCATCGACACGGTTGACGCAGTGGCTGAGCAATCGACTGCTGCGCAGCGTGTTGCGGGTTCGATTCCCGCCCAGGGTAAATGTTTGTGTGATGAGCACTTGTGTTTGCCTTGTGTCTGGGTGTTGTTTATCTATATATGTATGTATTTAAAATGTATTTGTGTATGTATATCAGCTGTCTGACACTCATAGTACAGGTTCTCCCTAGTTTGGGGTCAGATGGCCGTGTGTGAAATGTCCCCACATATTATTATTATTGCATCCCCATAAATGAGACGTTTACAAAATTCCGGTCAAGACCTTGTGAGTTGTACCTTCGGCGGGCAAAGCGGCACACTAGTAAATTAGCAAACGTAAAAAATTACAAACGCAAAGCTAACTACCTATAGTTATTTGTTTGCATATCAATGAAATTATAACATTGTACAGTACGCAAAAGAGATAAGTATCCATGTCGTCGGGAATAGTTGAAGATTTCTTAGAAACCAATGGAGGTTTTTAAATGAAATTTTATTAAATCATTGAACTGTTTATTCTCTATAAATTGTATTTTATTTTATTCATAAAAACCTATCGGTTTCTAAGTAAACTTCAACTGTTTCCGGCGACATGGATACTTATCTCCTTTGGTGACCGTACATACTTTTAGGGTACCGTACTGGAAGTGACTAAAAGAAGCCCTATTTTTGGTAAGTTTTTTAAGGTTCCGTACCTCAAAAGGAAACAACGGAACCCTTATTGGATCACTTTGTTGTCCGTCTGTCGGTCTGTCTGTCAAGACCCTTTATCTCGTGAACGCGTGGAGGTATCGAGTTGAAATTAAAACCATATACTCAAGTCTACGGTCCCTTGATGCTGTAAACAAAATCAACCCTCTATGTTAACGTGAAAAAAAGATACGGCCGTTTATGTCGCAAAAAACGCATTAATTTATAAGATTAAGTAGATTAAAGTATGGATTAGTATAGAAGTATGGATATAAGTATCCATGTCGTCGGGAATAGTTGAAGATTTCTTAGAAACCAATGGGGGCTTTCAAATGAAATTTTATTAAATCATTGAACTGTTTATTCTCTATAAATTGTATTTTATTTTATTCATAAAAACCTGTCGGTTTCTAAGTAAACTTCAACTGTTTCCGGCGACATGGATACTTATCTCCTTTGGTGACCGTACATAAAAATTGCTTCCATTTTCTTCTTCACAATAGACTATAAAAATTTTATGCTCGTTTTGAAGTGAATTATTCTAAATTCTTGAGCCAACGTTTGTATGGTACTTGGGAGAAGAGATTAGCGATTAACGGAGGCATAACTTTTGATTTATAAGGAAACATTAAAATATAATTTGTTTATTCCGCGGAAATGGCTTGGGATACAGTGAAATATGTCTGTATTTCAAAGAAAATGGAAAATTAATAGCTCGAATTAAGGAGCTCGTGGCCAGTTAAGCTACGCTTACCACGGTCTATCTGTGAATGGGTGACCGTCTGTTTCATACTGAGTGCAAGCAAGAACATGGTAACTCATTTTTTAAGACTTTCCAGGAGAGCGCGTCAAAGATTGCAATAGTCCGTCTACGTGTGTTTAAAGTTCTAGTGTAAACTTGATATTGGTAATTAGTGGGGTCATATCTAATAAATTAAGTGTTTTTTTATGCAAAATACTTGTCCTTCTTTGTTTTTAATGAGTTACCATGAAATATTTTAAGGCGACGATATACGCCGGCGACCTTGAGCGCCAGAGAATCGTATGCGCTGCGTCCAAAACTCTCAAAGTTTAGTCGAAAAAATTAAATAAAAGATAGTATTCTGTAACTTACAGGTTTTCGGAAACGAGGAAAACCGATAACTAGATGTCAAAGTCAAAGTCAAAGTCAATGGATGGACAGACGACATCATACGAGTCGCAGGAAAAAACTGGATGTTAGAAGCTATCGACAGAGACCACTGGTCATCTCTGGAGGAGGCCTTCACTCTCACCGAGTGAGAGGTTCATGCATACCATTTTAATTATTTTTTTAATAATAATTATATTGTATTTTTAACAGTTTTGTTTCAGTTTTTTTAATACAAAACTAATGGTGAATACTACATTTTTTTTAATTTTAAATAATTTAAATATTTTTGTTATTTTATTTTATAAATTTTGTATTATATTATCATTTTTTCTTTTTAATTTTAAAATTCTCATTTTTTAAATATTTTTAAGGAAAGATACAAATATAAATATTTTGTTAATAAAAGTGTGATAAATAATTTATAAAATGTATGTTTATAATAAATATTTTTTTAAATTGTATTATGATTAAGAATATTAATACTATTAAACCATGTAATTGAACTTATATTACCACAAACTATATATAAATAAGATCTATACTTGTCTTGTAAATCTGTCATATGTATGAAATAAAAGGCTTTTTTTATTTTATTTTTATTTTATTTATTCTGTAACTTAAAAAAAGGCGTATACTAAAAGATAGATAATAAAATTGTCTGTAAGATAGTAAAAGTTTCGTTTAAATACTCCTGGTAGATTTTGTGTGATTATCAATGTTTTGTCCGCGTCAGACAGAGCTTCACGATTTAATCAAACTATTTAATATGAACTTAATCAAAAATATTCACATACTAAATGATTAAGAGAATGTTCTAGTTTAACATATATTTTTCTCAAATCATTTACACTACACATTTTGACGTGATTGTCAGTTTAAAATCTGCAGTGTCGCTTGGTAGCGCCTTAACATACGACTACAATATGTAAAAAATAAACTGGCTTTCGAAAAATAAACATTGTATGTCTGAGATACAATATCCGAAATGTGTTATGAACGGGCTGTATTGTGTTCGTAACTAAAAATACAATTAAAATACACTTAGTGGACCAATACTTACAATTTTTTTACATCGCTTGTGATTTAAGCCACAATTTGGACCTTAATTCAGGAACTACTGCTGGCCAGTTGCGAAAAGACAGCCATTTATTCCTATTTAACTTAAAACATAACTTTTATAAAAGGAGGTGTTGTAGACCCTTTTTAATTTCTCTTTTTGTGATCTCATAATAGACTTAATTGTTAAAAAGTTTTGTAATTACTAAGGGTCAGTGCAGTCAGCCGTGTGGTGTTGGGCGCGAATAGCACCACCCCATTTCTACCCGTGGGCACAGTATAAATATTAGTACTACCGTACAGTAGCGACACGCTCCGCCTCCCTCTAAAACACTGTTCCTCACCTCTTCCCGCGTCGAACGTGCTCTCGAAACTGCTTTTAGTTCTCGCGTAGACACGCACAAACACGCACGTATTTGTACAGTCTGTTATATTGACGACACGGTTGGCGCAGTGGCTGAGCGATCGACTGCTGCGCAGCGTGTTGCGGGTTCGATTCCCGCCCAGGGTAAACATTTGTGTGATGAGAACTTGTGTTTGCCTTGTGTCTGGGTGTTGTTTATCTATATATGTATGTATTTACAAAAAAAATGTATTGGTGTATGTATATCAGCTGTCTGACACCCATAGTACAGGGTCTCCCTAGTTTGGGGTCAGATGGCCGTGTGTGAAAATGTCCCCACATATTATTATATTATATTATATTGGTAGTAGTGTATGTAAGTAATTAAGTCGTTTCGTATTATGGAGTGTCGTAGGTGTGCCGTGGGTGTCGGTGAAATCGACAGAGGGATATTGACCAGAGGATGGGCAGCAGCGTCCTTCTGAGTACCATAACACCTACTGCGATCGCCAACGTGCATCGACCAAGCATGGCTTTGGGAGACTTATGCCCAGCAGTGGGCGTCTAAAGGCTGACATGATGATGATGAATGCAGACAGAAAAAGTATACCTATATCTCCAGTAGTTTTCGTTTATATCTAACATACAAATAAATAAAATTGAAGTGTCTGTTTGTAATGTCAAAACAACAGATTTTGACTAAATGCACATGAAAGTATCTTCAGCCGTAATCGCCATGCTTGGTCGATCCATGTTGGCGATCGTAGTAGGTACTCAAAAGGACGCTGCTGCCCATCCTCTGGTCAAATCCCTCTGTCGCCTTCTACGAAACCTACGGGTAGAAATGGGGTGGTGATATACGCGGCCGGCACCACACGGCACGAAGTCTCAAAATTATATTAAAAAAATCTATTTTTAAAATTGTTGTCTATGTGTCTGAACATTTTGACGTGACAACGTCTTATAAATCGGTGAACACCGGCTGCACGCACGAAAAAGTGTCACGTTCCGCCTGAGTCTGATCGTGCAACCGAGAGTGCGGAACAAGCGATAGAGAGGCACGATCGGCCCAAGCAGTAAGCTCCGCCCACCTCAACGGAAGCCATTATATGCTTATGTTATATATGTTAGCCATTGTGTTTCTTTATGACGTTATCAAGTAAAACTGTCGTCCGTAAACCGACTTTACAGACAAGCAATTTTTTTTTTTAAATAGTGTTCCGTGCAAAAGAATTAAAACCTCGCTGATATCACGCGGACAAATAATAATAATTTATTCACATAAAAAATACACAAGCCCTATGAAGTCCCTGACTCCTGAGCTAGGTTCAGAGACCTGTGTTACAGGAGTCAGTGTCTTCTCCCAATAGCTGTCACGAACGCAAAAATAAAAGCAGTTACAACAAAAAAAAAGATGGAATGTGTCTATATGTGGAGTGTTAGTGTGTAGTGTGGATGTAGGAATATGTGTTGTGTTTTTCGATAATTTAAGTGTAGACGTGAGTATGATGTATATTTATTACATTACATTGTTAAAATGGAGTGTATTCAGGGTAGCAGTTTTTCAGTTTGGTCATAGTCTAAACCTAATGCTTTAGTAAAACTTTAGTATCACGATGTGATAGTGGGTGAAAGTTTAGTATTCTATTTATTTTATTATATAAGTATGTAGACATGAAGCATTGTTGTCGCCTAGCAGATGCTGTATGGCATTTTATTGATGGACAGACGTCTCTGATAGTTCGCTTTTTGTAATAATCTGAAGACTTAACAAAGCCCCAAAGAGTATTAGCTAGTCATCAAATAAAATCAGTATTCAATTCCCGTTTCTTCCAGAATTGATACAAAGTTGTGCTTACGTTGTGTATTCGAGTTTCTCACCAAGAACTTGGCTCATTTACATTAACAACTCCGATGAGTTGTCAAATAACTTTTGTTTAGATGATTATACTGTTTAAATGTAAACTGTGGCGGAAATCGTTACGTTGCGTTGTATTACTGAAGTTTTTAAACTGTGGTGTGTTTAGAACGAAATGAATTTTAGGTCCCGTTCAAAAATGCGCTGGCGTAAAAGTATTCGGTTGGAGACGAATTTTCGAATAGGGTATTACACCCATTTTTGAAAAGTGTCTCAATGAAATTCTGTAGTGCTAATATGCCACCAAAAAAAACACAAAAATTTTATTCAATCGATAAGTGTCATAAAAATGCAACTAAATTTTAAATTTTCAAATTTAGCGCGTAATTTGACGAAAACGCCTCTTACTAGACACCATATTGCTCAGCGTAAATGACGTCAGTTTGTTTAGTATCAAATGAGGTCATATTAAATATGATAATTGTATATCATTTAAAAATAATTAAAAGTATATTTTGTAATAGGTGTAATAATGAAAAAATTACGTTGGTTACGAAAATAATAAAAGTACAAAGCCTATATTACGCCAATCGGTTGACTGACTGTTGTCAATTTTTTGTTTACACAGCCGTACGGCGTAATAACATGGCCGCTACTATTTCACGGTGTTTTATAACAGATTAAAAATACTGAAAACTTTGAATTGAATTTAAAAATTTGTTTTGTTATTTTATGAACTAAAACTTACATTTTCCGACTGCTTTATGCCAAAACTGTCTCAATAACATATTTATAGATTTTTTCTCGTATAGAGTAAAATACCCTATTGTAAAGTCAAAGTCAAGGATTTATTTTAATTAACCATTTACAGGCACTTTTGAATTGTCAAAGAGTCGGTCAGTTTGTCAGAAAGTTGAACCTTTGCTCGTTCCAAAACCTAGGTCTCTATGGAGAAGAACGAGCAACAAACTCCGCGGACACACTTTTAAATCAAGTATTAACAAAATACTGGTTACATTATTCTTGTTCCTTTTATTATATGAAAACAATAAGCGAATACAAAGTCATTAAAAAAAAAACAAGATTAAACCCAAAGGTGTCATTATTAATCTCGGATAATATAACTTGTTTGTTGAATTTTAAAGGTAAGTCGATTTACTCTCAGATGGATTTTTTTATTTGTTTAACACGAAATGTTCTCTAACTCTAAAGTAGGGATGGGTGATTTTTTGCTTTGAATCGAGCTTTTGGATCTTAATGGATCGTTACCTCGTGAATCGATTCACGATTTTAATCGTATTGCATTGAATCGATCTCATTCGATCTCGAAAGATCGTATGGTTATTTTATAAAAATAATGGAAAGCACAGTATGCATGCAAAATTGTTTATTTTACCATTATATACTAAGTATATCTAATGCAAATTGTACCACGGACCATACCATCAAATCCCTCAAATACACTAAAACAAATACTTTCACAGAAAGCCGTAATAGGATAATCAGTCAGTATCTCTAAATTACTATTTTTGAAAAGTACAAAACATGTTTCACATTCAAAGCCAAAGTATTTTCAGCTAAAGAAAATAGGCGTTCAGGGGGCCGATATTGCAACAACTGGTGGCCAAGTCTGCTATTTTTATAATTTCGTCATTCCAACACGATCCCATTGTCATTTTGTCAAAAGTTTGTAATCTACTAAATTCATAATGGTCGATCATTGACTGCACAATGACGTTCTAATGGTAGGCACTGATCAAAGGAACTGTCAACATTTTTGCAGATTACCGCCTAAGTCAGTCATTCAGTTGTCATTTTGTACGAGATTACCATTCTATATCATTTCTTTCAATGGCGCGTCAGTGGTTGACCATTGTAATTTAAAGTCATAATGACGCCATTATAATAATAATAATAATATTCATTTATTTCAGGTACTTAACCCATATAGAACAATACATTAATAAAATAAAACTAATAATACACCAATTCATAAATTCAATTCAATAATATAACAAATCATAACAATTCATTCAATTCATTAATTTATAAATATAACACACCATTATTATTATTGCGATACATAAAACTAATTTTTATTTTTTATTTTATTAAATTAAATTATTACTTATTATATTAGTAGATTACCAAACTTGTCAAAATCAACAAATATGAAATCAATGATAGACCATTCTGACACTATTGTAATAGCAGACTTGAGGCCCTGTACGATACCCAACAATAAAATAAAAAAAGATCACGCTAGAGTAATGGTTGGTTTTATTCCCAGGATAAGACCTATACAAGTTGGGCCAAATCCACCCTTAGAACCCAGGTAAGTAAATGACTAACAATTCTACCAACTCCATCAGTCAAAACAGGCGTGAAGATAAGCAAGTATTCAGTGAATTTAAAACCTACAGTAATTGTGAAGTATTCACTAAACTTTTACAGACAGACGAGAGGGCGTTTAGGGTTCCGTAACTAAATTAAAATAAGGCAAAGAAACCCTTCTGTATAACATGCTGACAGGACCCAAACTACTCCAAAATAGGATTGTTTTAATATTTTTTTAAGTTGGCGAGTTGGACTCTGTTAGAGTATAAAGTATATAATGTCATTAATTTTAAACTTATTTCTGAGAATTCTGTTGTTTGAAAAAGTCGCGTTTTTTTTTAAATTAATTACTCGACCCCCGTCTCCGTCGGCGTGAAGGTCGGTAATATACATTCTCACAAATGATAACGATAACCTATGTGGTTATCATTTAAATGACAATGACAATGATTAATGATTTGTGACAATGTCACTCAGATTATTATGTACAATTATTATTGTGAAATACACACACACAAATACATGTCACTGTTATTAAACCGAAACGTATATTCACCAAAAAAAAGTAATGCCAAAATTCAAGCCTTATTTATATGTTTTTTTGTCGTTTCTCTAATTATATGCGGAACCCTCCGCGTCGAGTTGACAAACTTGTACTTGACCGCTTTTATTTTTACTTTCGTTTCATTAAATTCACTGAGTTTGGTCTGAGGCTCTCAAATTTTTCTGGTGATTTTTAAAACGTTTTATGTAGACTATGATTAAATGTAAAGCATGTAAACTACATTACACTTTACATAAAAAAATATCACTGAAAAGCATTTATTTCAACAATACAACCGGATTCGAACCGACGGTCGGAACCGGACCGAACCGACCGTCATTCCTGCCTTATCCCATATTACTTGGGTTCGGCGTCATCAATCTTTCAAAAACCTTGCTGAAAGCCGGCAACACAGACACCAGTCTATAATTATGTGTCTTTACTGTCACCGGATTTGAAAAGAGGTATAACTTTACTAAACTTCGTTAGATCCGGGAAAATTCCTTGGTCTACGCACATATTAAATAGTGAATACAAATAAGGCGCGATTGTCTCAATTATAGACGTACAAAGTTTAATAGACATGCCCCACAGATCCTCAGTAAATTTTATTTTGATTTGCTGAAAAGATTTTATGATCATTCATCATCACTGACTCCCTTTTATTTCATTCATATCATTCTTCACACAATCCATCTATCGTTTCTTCGGCTTTCCTCTCCCTCTCCATCCATTCACATTAATATTCATAACTGTTTTGGTCACAAGCGGTTCATCCCTCTCCATCTTCATCCCCATAACAAGACAAACGATTCCATTTGAACTTTTCTGTCACTGGCGCCACTTTCAAGCTTCCTTTAATATATTAATTTCTTACCTCATTCATTCTGAGGGCTAATTCACGTAATTTTATAACGTGCGTATTAAGTTGAAGTGCAGTTGCAGTTAAGTTCTTGCAAGTTTGAGTGATAAACGGTATTCTTGTAATCTTTGAACTGCGCGTAAGCCGCGCGCGAACTGCACGTCAACTGTACGACCGCCAAACTCTACCAAACTTACTTATGGTGTAGCCACATGAGAGAAAAATATTACTCACTAAATAATTGAATGGAATCTGAATATGACGTTATTATAATATTCAAATAATGCCCTACACATTTAAGTGTTTTTTTTTTTTTTGTTAAACTGTTTTTTTTTAATTTTGAGACGTAAAACGAATAGTAGAATTCCGATCGCATCATGTTACGTTACGAAGCACGCACCACAGACGCACAACAGTAGAATGCCGTCATTACGCTCGCGTGACGCGAACTTGAGGCCATCGTGTCTGACAGCGGTAGAGAATACGAAAAGCGTTGTTTTGATCGAAACTTAACTGCAACTGCACTGCAACAGCACTTCTTTAGTTACGTGAACTAGCCCACTGGTCACTACACTCATCCATCTCAACATTTATCGGTACGTGCTATCTTTTTTCATCCGTCTTCTACACAGTCCAACATTTCAATTATGCATTTAATAAAAATACTTAAACATTTTACGAAAAACGTTATATCTCTAAAAACTTTGACAACCATAGACTCGCTGTCTATTTCTCCTCATTGACATTAAAAAAGTTTTTAATTAAAAATAGGAATGGTTTCATTCAACGTTGAAAATACTGGCCCTCTTATTTTTTATAATTTATTTAAGTCTAGTTCTTATTTTGAAAAGAGGCATTTCTTTTTTAAATACAGCTTTCCTATTGTGTCGAAAAGAAGACGTCTCAACTAAATAAGATTTTTTATGCCACGAACCATTAAAAAGTTTTGAAAATAGACTTTAAAAATTACGGCGAATAATTAATATAATTATTATAAAGAGAAAAAGAGGCTGAGGCTAATTAAAAGCTGTACGGATTGATCGGATAAGGTTAAGTTATGCTTGCCGCAGTCGGAATGTGGATGGGTGACCATCCAACCAATCCATACTGAGTTCCCTCCGTGCCTGGGAAAGCACGTAAAGCCGTTGGTCTCGACCGTCATTCGTGGATCTTTCACAGCCGTTATGGGTAGTCAGAAGTCAGAAAGTCTGACAACCAGTTTTACCAAGTGGTATTGTGTTACCCAGTAATTTAAGGTTATAGAGGATAGACAGTCGCTTCATGTAAAACCAAGTCAGCCAAAAAGTTATTGGGATTTTCGATCAGGAATTTGTCAGTAACAGCCCGGAGTTTGGAAATTGGCGGTGTAACAGCCCCGTGCCTCGGAAAGCACGCAAAGCCGTTGGTCCTGCATCTGATCTTTTTGGCGTCCCACCGCACTATGAGAGTGAGGGAAGAGGAATCACACTTCGTACGATTCAATAATATACATTAAAAACCTTAGTTTGTATAATTTAGCAGCATTATTTCATTTTTTTAATGTGAATACCATGGAGCCATTTACTAAATTAATATTAATATTATGTTTGACCAAAATGAATGGCGGTTGGGAGTATTGTCATGCTTGCTCAAATGTCTCGCTGATGGTGGCGCGTGTGTTGGATCATTCGGCACCCTTCAAAATGGTTGAGATGAATGGTGCTGATTCACGCGTCATGTTCGTAAACGGGCGCTGTCGGTAGAGGTTGGTCAGCTCTTATCTGCCATGGACTTTATCTTGCTTCTTTTTTATGTTTTGTATTGCTAGATTACCTTCATAGTTTTCACATATAGAAGCAACAAGAATCATGTAACCAGTACTTTGTAAAAAACTTGATTGAAAACAGTGTCCGTGGAGTTTCTTGCTCGTTCTTCTCCATAGAGACCTACCTGTGCAACTGTGTTTGCGCACACACTTGTGCACTATCATATCTGCACCTTACTTTGCTATTCTTTATTGCCCGAAATTTAATGAAGCCATTTGCCAGAGAACTAAAGTCACGCACAGTGCGCGTAGCATCAGCAGGCTGAAGTGGAAGTGGGCCGACCATGTCTGCAGACGATAGATGGAGCAGACACGCTTTAGAGTGGAGATCGAGTTTGGGCAAGTTTATTGTGGAACGCCCTGCGGCACGATGAACCGACGACGATTTGGAGAAGGTGGCTGACAGCGGATTTGCCCAAAACCGGGTTGGTTGGCGATCTCTGAGGGAGGTCTACGTTCAGCAGTGGACTGTAATTTTCGTGATGACCGAAATTCGGTCGGGAAATTATAGTAACGATTTTTTTTTATTTTTGGTAATCTTGATTTCGGACAGCAGCGGTTTCCGTGTACTCAAAAACTTTACTGCGATCCCCAAGACGCCTTCCAAGCGTGAGAATTATGGCAAAACACCCCTCTCATTGGGGGACTGGTGACAACTGGTGACAACTGAAATGGTGTCAGGATAATAGTGAGCGAATTAAAATGGACATTATAGCCGAGCACCGTTCGGCTAAGAACTTTACTGATTTTTGGAAAGCAACTAACAAGCTGAGTCCTAAGTCTGGCCGTCCTGTGAGCGTGGGGGGTGTTAGTGACAGTAAGAAGTCACCACTGGGTCCCTCGGGACCGGTGCCTGATGTTGCGCCCGTTGTGGCCGGTGATTTGTTCACTGTATCTGCAAAGCAAGTCGCTGACATCATAGGTAAAATGTCCAGAGGCAAGTCACCAGGTCATGACGGGCTCAGCATCGAGCACCTGAGGTATGCAGGGGTCCATCTTCCTCGCATTCTAGCGATGTTCTTCACACTGTGCTTGAGTCACTCATACCTGCCCGCGGAGCTCATGAAAACCATAGTTGTGCCTATTGTTAAAAACAAAACTGGAGACTTGTCTGACACGGGAAATTACCGGCCAATATCTTTAGCTACAGTGGTGGCTAAGGTGCTGGACAGTGTGCTTGACTTTGATCTGGAGGGCCAACTCCATATTCATGACGCACAGTTCGGCTTCCGACGTGGACTATCCACAGAAAGCGCTATTCTGAGCCTCAAGCACACTGTGCAGTACTACACAGGGAGACGTACACCTGTATATGCATGTTTCCTCGACCTCTCGAAAGCCTTCGACCTTGTATCTTACGATCTTTTATGGCAGAAGTTAAAGGATACGAACGTGCATGCACAGGTGCAACGCCTCTTCCAGTTTTGGTACGGTAATCAGACAAACTGCGTCAGATGGGCGGACAGTCTCTCCAATTCGTACAGGTTGGAGTGCGGGGTGAGGCAGGGTGGCTTGAGTTCACCGAAGCTATTCAACTTGTACGTAAATGAGCTTTTGGTTGAGCTCAGCAGCACTCGGGTCGGATGCTCGGTTGACAATGTTTGTGTAAACAACGTAAGCTACGCGGACGACATGGTGCTGCTGAGTCCAACAATAAGCGCCTTGAGGAGACTGTTGGCCGTCTGTGAAAACTACGCAAGACAACATGGTCTTTTATATAATTGTAAGAAAAGCGAGTTTTTGGTTTTCAAGGCTTTTTGTAAATGTCCATCCAGTGTACCTCCAATTCGACTGAATGGAGTGGAGCTCAGTCGAGTGTATCATTTTAAATATCTAGGACACTATCTTACAGAGAGCCTTGACGATCAAATGGATATTGAAAGGGAGCGCAGGGCACTGGCGGTCAGAAATAATATGCTGGCACGCAGATTTGCTCGTTGCAGTTCACAGGTCAAAATCACCCTGTTCAAAGCATACTGCCAAACATTTTACACGAGCAGCCTGTGGACCACATATACTCAGAGATCGATCAGTGCCTTGCGAGTCCAATACAATAATGGCTTTAGGATGTTTGCGGAAGCAAGGGTTGATGGCTTCCACGCCATCATTCGTAAAAGAACTGCTTCATTACTAAGCAGGTTGCGCGGTAGCTCTAACAGCATCTTACAGGTTATTGCGGAGAAATTCGACTCTCCAATGATGAAAGCCTTCGTTCGGGTGTTGATTGAATAACCTCGTAGTAGGATATTCGATCGACCCCTGAATGAATCTTCCTACTTTTAATTTTTAATTTTCTATTGCCTACTAACATAGTTTATAAGTTAAATTGTTACTAACAAAGTGGACTGTCTGAGTCTGAAATAAAGAATTATTATTATTATTGGGGACGCCCATTGTTCAACAGTGAACGTCTTCCAGCTAATGATGATGATGATGAACGATTTTAGTAATTTTCCGGTGACATTAAAATATAGGGTACATTGTTGGCATGAAAGGTATTCATATCAAGATCATGTTCTTCAATTTTACGTTATCTCTCGACATATCAAGGTCAAACAGCTATAATATTGAAGTAATAAATTATAATCTAACCAATATGTGATGTCAAGGAAATGATTGATGACACTGAATTCTTATGAATTCTGAGGCACAGAGAGAAAGCGATGACATAAAAATATTTGATAAGAACTGCCTTACCTACGAGGAGTTCGTAGCTAAGTAAAGCGTACGGCTTTCGACACTCGTTCAAACCAATTTTCGGTGGAAGTTTACATGGTAATGTACATCATATATTTTTTTTTAGTTTTATCATTCTCTTATTTTAGAAGTTACATGGGGGGGGGGGGACACATTTTACCACTTTGGAAGTGTGTCTCGCGCAAACTGTTCAGTTTAGAAAAAAAATATATTAGAAACCTTAATATCATTTTTGAAGACCTATCCATAGATACCCCACACGTATGGGTTTGATGAAAAAAAAAATGTTGAGTTTCAGTTCTTAGTATGGGGAACCCCCAAAATGTATTGTTTATTTTCTATTTTGTATGAAAATCTTAATGCGGTTCACAGAATACATCTACTTACCAAGTTTCAACAGTATAGTTCTTATAGTTTCGGAAAAAGTGGCTGCGACATACGGACGGACAGACAGACATGATGAATCCATAAGGGTTCCGTTTTTTGCCATTTGTCTACGGAACCCTAAAAATCGTGTTGTAAGGAATCAATAAAGCAACGAAGATTTACTTCTTTTAGTCCTAACAACAACCATTCTAGAATGGCGACTCTGGGGATCTCATACTTAGTAAATATTACTATAACGTGTCTTTTTATTTGTTTCAGATTTTAAAGAAATCTTCACACTACACAAACTGGCGTCAAAGAAGAGGTAAGATTCTAAGCTCAAGTAGTTTTTTAAATAGGCTTGCGTTTGACCGCAATTCGCCTGATCTTAAGTGATGATGCGGCCTAAGGTGGAGCACGCTTGCCTATGATGAACCGGTTCACTCGTGCCTTGAAGATAACCAGATTATACTTATCAGGGAACAGAGAGGCGGATAGCGAAATCCACAGTCTGGCAGTTCGCACAATAAATGTGGAATCAAAGCGCTTGGTTCGAGACCGTGGAACTTCAACCATATAGCGGTGACACTTCGCCGTATCTCTGCTAGTCCGATGATGGAATGGGGATGGGGGAATTAAATTGTGCAATGCCAAAGCACATTCAAAAGATCGATAGGCTAGCAACAGTGCGGTGATGTTCAAGGCTCTGGAGCTTAGCCCTAACCAGGGAGTCGTTGTTAATTAAGTTTTTTTTTTGTTAGCCTGTTCTGTCCCACTCCTGGGCAAAGGCCTCCCTCCATGCCTTCCATCTTTTCCGATTGTTTGCTTCCTCCCACCAGTTTTAGAGTAATCCGTCCAGTTCATCCCGCCCTCTCCTTCGTGGCATGCCGCGACGCCGTCTTACTGTCTTAATTAATTAAGTTACCATATCTAAGACGAATTGAATTGAATTGAATTAAGATTTGTGGATTATAGGAAGGTGTACATAAAACAGATGGTGTTAACAATCATTTTTTGATTTGCTATGTCCGTCCCGCCCATGATTATCACCTCTTGATCTTGATTATCATCAATTGATTATCATCTATCAAGCTTAACCAACTATATTGGGGTCGTCTTCCAGTCTAACCGGAACAGCTGAATACCAGTGTTTTACATGGAGCGACTGCCTATCGGACCTCCACAACCCAGTTACTGGGCAACACAATATTTCTTGGTAAGACTGGTTGCTATTCTTTCTGACTTCTGACTACCCATAACGACTGTCAAAGATCTACGATGTGTATCTAACCTAATTATCTAATTATATCTATAACACAATAATTGCTGTTCTGGTGCTGTTGCTGCGGCTGTAGAAAACCTCAAACGGCGAAAGTATAGTATCCTTAGTGATAACTTTATTTTCGAGCCGTTTGGGGTTGAAACCCTCGGGTCGTGGGGTCCAAGTGCTCATCTTCTTTTTAAAGAAATGGCCAAAAGGTTGGCTGACACTTCCATTGATGCAAGAGCTGGTTTTTACCTTGGTCAGAGGATAAGCGTTGCCATCCAACGTGGCTTTACCGTCAGTCTCTTGGGCACATTTCCAGATCCAGATGACGGCGATGTGGAAGATATTTTTGACGCTACGAAGATTTGTTTGGTTTAATAGAACTGTAGGTTTTCTTTTTTATAATTCGTGTAAATATTGTACATACTAAACTTATAAAATAGATACAATGAACACAGAAAAAAAAGAAGAAAATATACAAATTCAGTTTTCGCAATTATGTTATTCTTTGTGCTACATATTAACATGAGTATAGCACGAAACGCCGCATGGTTAAAATAACTAATATAAATACAAATTCAAAAGCGAATACAATCACTAGATTGTAGGTATTCGCTTTTGAATTTGTATTTGCTATAGTGGCTTCACTCTTACGGCTGAAACCAATTACTTACCTTCACTGAAATGTAGATCACTACTGCTGGAAGACCATATGTTTCTATCTATGTTTGATCGGTGTCTCACATTCATTAATAACGGTTATCTATGTGACGGAAACAATAGATAGGGGTGGCCCTCCCGTGCGTTTCGTTACAACCAACATCATCATAAACAACGTGATTTTTATAAAAAACTTATGTATGTTTAAAGTATTAAATTAATGGATTTAGTTATAGTTTACATAAAATATTAAACTATGCGAGTAAATCGAACATTATACAAGATTTGACTACATTTTGCTAAACAAAGCGGTAAGGCTAGAGAGTAGGAATTAAACGTACCTAATTGACAATTTAAAACTCTTTTTTTTTTGTAATTATTTCGTTAGGTAAATAACGTGCTATTGATTTATTTAAATGGAATCTATATGTAAATTTATTACAAGTTAATTTGCTCTTATGATCGATACGGTTTTTATTGTTTGTTATTGGTTCTATGTTATAGGTCCTCAAAAGCAATTTCCTTGTGGTATAACTCTGGTACTATTTCAAAATCAGTACTTTAACTTGAGTAGGACAGGTTTCATAAGATTATAAATAAAGTTTATTTTAAAAGCAAACCATTTATTCCTAGAATTCGGCGGATCAACAAGTCTGTTACCATTAGTTACCACCCTATCAAACAAATAATTGTCAACACGTCATTGAGACACATACTTTGGTTTTTTCATACAAATAGTTAGCCACAGACCCTCTCATCGATAGATATCGTGTGCCGGTAAGACTTCTTACTCTCTAACAAATAATTGGGACACTATAACCACAGACAGATAGGTTTTTCTATTACCAGTATGTAAAAATTGGAGATAGAATAGGTAATTGGGTTTGGCCGTAAAGTGTCTATCTACCTTTTGTTTCATAATCTATAATAGTTATAGGTTTTGTACACACTTAACTTATTAAATAGGCACAATGAACACAGAAAAAAAAGAAATAAATATACAGTTTCAGTTTACACAATAATAAGCCTTATTAAAGTTAGTTACAATACCACAACAACGTACCATGCTGCAGCAATCTTCAGTGTAAGAACGATCCCTTTTAAAACTTTGTTCTAAATAGATTTAACTTAATTCTAGCTGTTCCTATGGCGGAAGTGTACAATTGAGAGCAATTTAGATTTGTTACTTTTAGATCTAATAATATGTGTATGCGTCATTCTCTAGAAATGTGCTGCCCTTATTATTCGGTTCCTTTAAAACAGGAATCGTAAATGGTGGAATGGGAATAATGCCTTGGAAGTTGGGAGGTCTTTGGTGTGGGACGCAACTTGTGTCGACACTCTTGCATCATCTCATCTTCCCAGCACGTCGTATTGTGCTGGGGCGGCTGCTGCAGGTGCCGAAAAGCTTCTTCATCATCATCGTCATCATCATCAGCCGAAAGACGTTCACTGTTGATCATAGGGCTCACCTTAAGTAGTCTTAGCGTAAAAATATACGATTCATTGTTTTTATACAATATGGAACTCACTTATATGCAATAAATGAAACCTCAAGTAGTAATAGTCCACAGAAGTATAGCAAAATTAAATATTAAATTTAAAACCGAAAATTAAAAAAGTTAAATTTTCAAACAAAATAAATATCAAAATAAATTCAGTTAAAGAAAACACTCTGTTTAAAGACAACGTACCTTGACCCCGGAGCGAATTTTACATTTAGGCAAGTAACTAGAATAGGTACATAACAGAGTCGAGATAGTTTGTAGTTTTGCACTCCGTGGCAGCGTCGCTTTTCAGTGTTAAGAGGGTTCAAGTTCATTGAGTCATTGACCTAGTGATCCAATTCTACAGAGTGTTGAAATTTGTTCAAAATTAAAACCCTACTTTTTGACCTAATTACTGGACCGATTTCGTTAATTTTTTGTATATTGTCAGAAAAGGCGATAACAAGTATGTCTTATAATTTATTGCATATATGTGGTCCCCATTCTGTATAACACGTCTTGCTATGGAAGAGCGGACTCTCCTAACACAGGCACTACATGCCTAAAAGGAGGATCCAATCAAAAAATTTGTTTGAACCATGACTTGTTTTACTAATAAACTATTTTTATTTTATTTTATTTTATTTATTACCCATAAAACGCCACAAAGAGCGGCAATCTGCCTCTTGCAAGACAAGATCACCGACTCTCAGACTATGCAAGTTGAAGTGGCAATGGGCAGGCGACATCGCTCGAAGAACCGATAACCGATGGGGAAGAAAGGTTCTCGAGTGGCGACCACGAACCTTGTCGAACATCGTCAAGCTCAAAAAAACCTGACAAGTGCGAGTCGGACTCGCCCACCGAGGGTTCCGTACATATTTGTAGGTACACATTCATACTTCTATACTAACCCATATCTACTATCCATACTTTATTCTACTTTATGTTATATTATTATACAGGATGTTTGGTAGATAGATGCAAAGCCGTAAAGCGGAGCTAGTATAGACTATTTACAACCATTTGAACCGAACTTGTCTCAGCCGAAGTGTGACAAATTCTTTTTAGCAAAATTAATTGCAACTACCTGTAATATTTTGGGTTTTGTCGTCAAAAACCATTAACATTTTGCTAAAAATAATTAGTCACAGTTCGGCTAAGACAAGTTCGGTTCAAATGGTTGTAAATAATCTATACTAGCTCCGCTTTACGGCTTTGCATCGATCTACCAAACATTCTGTATTTATATATTTTATACATCCATACTATATCTTCTTCTAATATATAAAATTCTCGTGTCACAGTTTTCGTTCCCGTACTCCTCCGAAACGGCTTGACCGATTCAGATGAAATTTATTGAGCATAGTAGTATATTATTGGGCACCTCACCCCACCTTCCGTTCCATCGACTCTCTCCGTTCGTCTCAGTCACTCACGGTGTGGTGAGATGCCCAATAATATCCTACGGAGTGGGCGCCGTTCAACAATTCCGTTTTATTACATACCGTTCCTACGTCTCACTTCGACTGAATTTGCGTTTGCGTTAATACTGGTTTGGCGCCTATTCCACACGAACATTTACGGTTAAAGGGGCTGAGCACATTATTACTACTTACCGATGGCTTACCTCGATCATGTACTGCAGATTCTCGAAGAGTAGAATGCCCAATAATATAAATGAAATACGCAGGTTCGACGTCTATTCCACGCGATGAAACGGAAGGTGGAGTATGACAATGTCCAATAATATCCTAGAGTAGACGCAGTGAAAGAAAACAACTTTTATAAATAATTGTTCGCCGTAATTTAACACCACATTCGATTCTTACTATTGTAGTAAGAAGGTTGTATTTCATATCATAGATTTAAATACATTTCAACCAAGTTAACTACAATGCATAGCTCAGAGAAATCTGATATTAAAGATATTTGTAAACTTATTATGAGGAATTCTAGCGGCGAGATTATATTTATTCAAGATTTGCAAACTGGACAGAAAAATACAGATAACGGTTCATCAAAATACCAGGACTCGTATACAGCCCAAACCGAAGATTTGTTCTACCAGCAGATGCTTGATTGGTTAAAATCAAACAATCGCTATCTTATATTGAAGGACAGCTATGGTGAGAGTCGTACATTTGCTCGAGTTAGCGACAATGAGTTATAAATGTCAATGTAATACGTTAATTTATTCATTATTAATAAAACCGCTTTAACAGTCGTCATGAAATTTGTAAAACAACCACAATCGTTACATGTAAACGAACTTTGTGTTCACTCTCAGGAGACCGGTTTTCGCCATGGAAAATTATTACCTAAAACGGTACGATGCATCATTTGCGGACCATCAAATTGTGGAAAAACTAATTTATTAATTGGTCTCCTTATACACGAGAATGGTTTAAGGTTTCAAAATGTTTATGTTTATTCAAAAACCTTGCAACAACCCAAGTACGTATTTTTAGAAAAAGTTTTGCAACGGGTACCAGACACGTCATTTCAGAAATATCATGAAAATGAGCAAGTACTAAGTGTTCAGGACGCAAAACCGAATTCTGTGATTGTATTTGATGATGTTGCTTGTGAAAATCAAAGTAGCATGCGGGATTATTTTGCAATGGGAAGACACAAGTTCATCGATTGTTTTTATCTAAATCAGACATATAGTAAAATTCCTAAGCAGTTAGTAAGAGACAACGCGAACCTAATCGTACTTTTTAAGCAAGATGAAAGAAATATGAGACATGTTTACGATGAACATGTCAACACTGATATGACTTGGATTGAATTCCGTGAAATGTGTTCAAAAATATGGAGTGTATCTTTCAATTATGTTGTAATTAATAAAGATTGTTCCAAAAACAAAGGATGTTATAGAAGTAAATTTGATACGTTTGTAGTTTTTGACTAAGAACACGAACACATATATAAGAGCTTTACCTGTGCGACATTATTACTCTCCAAACAGAGCTTAACCGGTTACAATCTATTCATCGATTATGGAAAAATCTTTAAAGAGGCAAATTGTTGATGCTGCAGCAGCTGTAAAGAAGAAGGTGCGAAAAATGCGAGATATTGAGAATGAGCGTAAGCAAGCCTTGGAAACAGTTTTTAAACCTGTAACAGAGCCTCTCAACCAAATTGCTACAGCTAGTATGCAAACTCCTTTGCTGCATAGTAATGAAGATGAAGAATCTAAAGATCTGTTTATAGACGAAACTTTGCAAAAAGTTGCAACTGGTAGTGATGTAGACGAGTCTGATACCAGCAGTGAATCTTCGTATAAATCAGTTGAAAAAAGTGAAGGTCGCGATACATCATCCTGGTCAGTGTCTTCAGAAGCATTAACAGACATTCCATTTGGTGTTAGAGTAGAACGCGGGAAATTGATGTTAGGTTCTGCTCACATAACAATCGACGATCATTATATCATCGTGGCTGGTCATAAATACAGACATACGCCTGGTTTAAAACAACTACTGCTTAAGAAAGATATTGATTTAAGTCTGATTACTGAAGATGACTTGCTATATTATAAGAAAATGTTACTTGATACAAACGCACATCGTCGTGATAATGACCCAAGTAAACCAATAAAAAGTAATAAGGGACAAAAATATTTACAAGTTATTAAACCTCTTTTTAAACTGCAAAGTACTGTTCAGGGTAATCATTCAAAAGGAAAAGGACTACCATTAACAAAAATCTGGAAAAAAAACATAGATTTAGTATATTGGGATAATCCTAATGAATTGGTGGAAAGGTTAAAGTTATTAATAGCATCTCGAGATGCTGGTAACACAGGATTAGATAATGAAATAATATCCATTATTGAAGAATTACGTGAAAGTAAACTTATAAATAAATAGGTGTAAAATTTACTATTGTTCAGTTGATCATCAGCCTTTACATATAGTACACCTGAAACATGAATATTGATAAATTTGGACATTTAATTCATAAAAGAATGCGATTGTCAGAACTGATTAATTTCAATGATAACGCGTTGTTAAAATCAGAAAATGGAGATTTTGATTTAAAGTCATCTAGATTGAGAGGAATTAAACATCCATTAGAAGCAGACGATGCTGTGAACAAGGATTATGTAGATCGAATGAGTGCTGATACGATAAAACAATTTAATAAACTGATTGCTTCATTGCGTGCTCAAATCATATTAGATGCACAAAAGACTGTTCAGTCTACTTTAAAAGCAAAGGAGCCTGAGGTTTTGATTCATTTGGAAGAGAAGTTTTACACCAAAGCAGATATAGATAAATTACTTAAAAATCTCAATAATGGCAAAACAACAAATTGTAAATGAAATACACAAAGCGGCACGAAGAAACTTTCTTCGACGTTCTGTTATTCTCAAAGGGATCGATGATTTATGGCAAGCAGATCTAATGGACATGCAAAACCTAAGAAAGTATAATAAAGGTTACAATTTCATTTTAGTGGTGATTGACTGCTTCTCAAAGTATGCCTGGGCAGAACCGTTAAAGTCTAAAAATAAATCTGAAGTAACTCGAGCGTTTGAACGAATACTACTAAGCAGCAATAAAAATCCTGTTAATTTACAAACAGATATGGGCACAGAGTTTTATAACAACACATTTCAAACGCTAATAAAGAAGTACAACATTAACCATTACTCATCGTTCTCTACTAAAAAAGCTTCAATTGTAGAACGACTAATTAAAACTGTTAAAAATAATTTGTATAAATATTTTAGTCTCATTGGAAATTATAAGTGGTTAGGATCACCCTTAGAAGATTTATTTAATACGTATAACAACACAAAACATCGTACAATTAAAGTTAAACCTATTGATGTGAATAAATCTAATGAAGCAATCGTAAAAGAAAATATAAAAAATATATGTAATCATGTATCCCTCCAGTGGAAACCTAAATTTAAAAAAGGTGATTGTGTTCGTATCAGTAAATACAAACACAATTTCGAGAAAGGTTATACTCCTAACTGGTCAACTGAACTCTTCACAATAAAAAGGATTAATAAAACTATACCAGTAACATATCACATAGAAGATCAAAGAAAGCAAGATATATTAGGAACTTTTTACGAACAAGAACTTCAAAAATCGAACTATCCTGGTGTTTATTTAGTAGAAAAAATACTTAAAAAGAAAGGAAAGAAACTATTCGTTAAATGGTTAGGTCTCAGTAATGATGAAAACAGTTGGATTGATAAATCTGCATTAATAAATTGAGATATAAAAGAAGTACTTTGTTATATTTGTATCATTATAATATAAGTAATGCAAGGTGGTGGACTAGTTAACACTATAATTAATAACCTACCGTTCGAAGCTCATTTGCCTGGATACAATTATTGCGGACCAGGAACTAAACTTCATAAACGTTTGTTGCGAGGTGATCGAGGTGTGAATAAACTAGACGAAGCTTGTATGCACCACGATATAGCATATGAAAATCATACAGATTTACCTAATCGTCATAAAGCCGACTTACAGCTATTGAACATGGCTAAACATAGACTCAAATCAAAAGATGCGGGAAAAGGTGAAAAATTAAGCTCATGGTTAGTAAGCAAAGTCATGAAAGCCAAATTGAAATCTGGTTCTGGTGCCAAAACATTTAAGAGTTTAGTATCAAAAATAAAATCTAAAATAAAAAAGCTAAAACCCAAGGATAGTAAGTCTTTAATAAACTTCGCTTACTTAGCTGCAAAAAAGTTATGCCCCAAATTACATCAAATCAAAGTGCCGAGAGTGATCCCCATACCGAAGACTGGTGGAGTTCTACCTTTAATTCCAATTTTTGCTGGCTTATCAGCTTTAGGAGCTTTAGCTGGTGGTGCGGCTGGCATTGCAAAAACGGTAAATGATTACAAATCAGCCCAACAAAATTTGCGAGAGACAGAACGACACAATAGAACTATGGAGGGTTTAGCAGTGGGCAAGGGTTTATACATAAAGCCTTATAAAAACGGTAAAGGATTGTTTATAAAATCAACAAAAAACTGAACAAGAAGCTACCAAATCGCGCACTAACTAATGTAGACATCCAATACTATGCAAGAGACATCCCATATTTCCGAGGAGTATATATGAAAGATCAATTACCAAGGAAGCCGAAACGTATGGAATGTGGTATTGTTAACTTAGACGATTCTAAAAATGAAGGAACGCATTGGGTAGCTTATGTAAAAGTATATGACTATTGTGAATATTTTGATAGCTATGGAAATTTAAAACCTCCATTAGAACTGGTACGATATTTTAAGAATTGTAAAGTTTCATATAACTACACAAGATATCAAAAATTTAATACTGTAAACTGTGGTCATTTATGTTTAAAATATCTAAGAACTTTTTGGAATAAAAATATATAAAATGAATGCTTTTATTTTATTTCATTCATTTGCAAGATGTCACTCACTTTGTCAATAACTGGAAACTCATCAATTTTATCTACGTACTATCCTAATACGTTGCAACTCAATGGAGAATATGAGTGTGCTTTATTGCATTTTTCAACATTTAATTCTATACCAAATATTGATAAAAGTAATAACAAGTATTATTATGGCTCAAACGATGTTATTGAAATACCGGAAGGCACCTACGAATTGCAAGATATTTACGATTATTTAAAATCCGAAATAAAAGATGCCTCAATCAAATTACAATGTAATAACAATACTTTAAAAACTGCCATATACTGTTCAAAAGACGTTAATTTTAAGAAAGAAAACTCTTTCAGTAGACTGTTAGGATTTGATAAGCAGGTTCTGAAAGCAAATAAATGGCATGTGTCACAGCATCCAGTCAACATTTTACCGACGACAGTGGTAAGGATCGAATGTGACATTGTGAGCGGCTCTTACATAAACGGTGAACCAAGTCACATAATTCACGAATTCGCACTCAACGTACCACCTGGATACAGAATCGTAGAAATCCCGAAGAACGCAATATATTTTCCAATCAATCGAAACAGCATAAGCTGCATACATATCCGACTACTAGATATAAACAATCGTTTAATTAATTTGCGTGGTGAAGAAGTGCAGCTGTATTTACATCTTAGAAGAAAAAATGATTAACTACAATAAATATGTGTCTCATCAAATTAAAAATTCCAGTTCTACTCAAGCTGCCTACCAAATAAGACGTCGTTCTAAGAGCAAAATAAAATTAACTAAAGACAATAAGATATTTCTCAGAGCGATTGGATTGTTAAAATGAATATCTTAGACGTTTTATCCACTCCGACTTACGACAACAGTATAGAAGGAATCGAATTTCATTCGTACAAACCTTATGTAACGAGTTTCAACAGGAACGATGAAATACGCATACCTATCAACCAACAGGATCTGTACATATTACCATCAGCCAGCACTCTGTATTTGGAAGGAACCGTTATCGTTAACAAAAAAGATTCAAAAGAGAAAGCTACTAGTGTCAATTTTACGAACAATGGACTACTCTTCTTGTTCCAAGATATTAGGTACGAATTAAACGGAGTGGAGATTGATAAAATAAAAAATGCAGGTATAACTACAACCATGAAATCATTAATATCAATGAATGAGAATGAATCAAAAATAGCTAGAGCTTGGGGTTGGAGTATCGATGGCATAAAAAATATTAATGGAGGAAGTTTTTCTGCGTCTATACCACTTCGGAATATCCTCGGTTTTGCAGAAGATTTTAAAAAAGTTGTAATAAATAGTAGACATGAACTAATATTATTACGAAGCAACACTAATTTGAACGCTGTAAAATTAAATACCGGCGAAATAGTGGAAGACATTCAAATCAATAAAATCATATGGCGCGTACCCCATGTTAAAGTATCGGACAAAGAAAAAATAAGTTTATTAAAACTATTGGAAAAAGATCGACCGCTTCAGATGGTTTTTAGAAACTGGGATCTATATGAATACCCCACTTTACCAAGAACTACAAAGCACACCTGGTCTATCAAAACTTCATCTCAAATAGAAAAACCGAGATATGTAATAATTGGTCTACAAACAAGTAGAAAAAATAATGCAAGTTCTGACATGTCGCAGTTTGATCACTGCTATGTTCGTGACATTAAAGTATACCTTAATTCGACATATTTCCCGTATGAAAACATCAATGTCAACTTCGCCAATAACAGAATTGCTTTATTATATGAGCAATACATCAGATTTCAACAGTCATATTATGGACGTTGTCCGGAGTCTTTATTAAGCGAGAAACAATTTAAAGAATTAGCTCCGTTGTTTGTTGTTGATTGCTCTAGACAGACCGATAATCTGAAGACTGGACCCGTTGTGGATGTAAGGGTAGAAATTGAGAGTGATTCAGAAATACCAGATCAAACTTCGGCATACTGTCTCATTCTCAACGATTGCATTGTTGAATACAAACCATTAAGCAACACAGTGAAGAAGTTATCATGAACGCGGATATTATCATTGTCGAACTCCAAGGATTCAAATATTTAGACAATAATTTTATTGTCAAAGAAGTGGCTATCGTAAGTAATGACCACACACAGACGTTCTTGGTTAAACCACCGCATTCGTTTTATTATTTAACTCAAGAAGAAAAGAAGCAGGTGCGATGGTTAGAAAGAAATAGAGGAATTTTCTGGAGTGAGGGCTTTATAGACTACAGAGAGTTTCAACACGTCATCGTACCGTATTTAGAAAATAAAAAAATTATTACAAAGGGTTTGGAGAAGATTAAGTGGATTAAAGAGTTATGTGCAAACTGTGAAGTGATTGACATAGGTGAAAAAGGGTGCCCTAATTTTGCGACATTAAAAAAGAAGTTCTGTAAAAATAAAACTGATTTTAATTGTGTGAACCATAAAATAAATTGTGCTTTGAATAATGCTATATGTATTAGAAAATGGTATGTGGATAATAATATGTCTATATTTAATCTATTTAAAATTAATGTTCATTAATCTATTTAAAATTATTTTGTAATGTTCAGTTAATAAAAATGTAATTATCTACTTATGAGTGTTTTATTTAATATAATCAGGGTAACATACATACTAAACTTTAAATGAGCTGTAGCAAAATGATATTTATTAAACGAATTATTGTAAGAAAAAATCCTTAAAGCAATTAACCTATAATAATATCATTACACTAGAGCTAATTTAGAGTTCGAGTATAAATAAGTAATACAAAATAAAACATAATTTAAATTATAACTGAATATACTTTTATTTATTTTTTAAATTATTTAAAATTATTACAAACTAATTATATCTACCAACCCAATAATCATAATAACTGTCCCCACATGTTTTCTACGCGTACATACATACTTATAACATAAAAACTTGTGATGTATGAGCACTACCCAACAAAATTAAACTAAGAGATTAATATTATCTATTTACATTAAAACAATCTAGATATTTTATTTAATTTTTTTCTCTCTTTATTATTTTTTGTTTTTGATATTTTTGTAACTTCTTTTGTATATTTAAAAGATTATTACAATAAAACTTACATATATGATATTCTAATAATTTATACATCCAGAACTTACACAACATAAAAACCTATTATTATACCCTAATAACTATAATATTACTCACATATTAACTTATAAAGTAGGTACTTACAAAATAATTACATCACTTAATAATAACTGTCCCCACAAAGTTTTTTTGAAATTTTGTTAATTAACGATTGCGTCTCCTCCATAACATAGTCCACCGGTTCAGTCACTACATACTGCGCACTTAACATCACATTCTGATTGTCACTTGCAGGTTCTTGTTCACTGATATCCAACACTTGTACCTGGATCAGTCGTAATCCTTTTTTCTTCTCATTGTTTATGACATATGATTCACAATAATTAGGCAGAGATGACTTCTGTTTTAGACACTCCCGTCTTGTTCTAGGCTTCTTGCTAGCAGGTCCGCAGTCTTGTCTTGCTCTAGGTTCCTTGTTGACAGGTATTTGTTGATCTTGGATATCTGGGATATGCCAGCTTAAACTCGGAGTCGGAAAACCTTGACCGTATTGTGAGAAGTCAATAATATCTGGAGAATCGCACATTATTGATGATCTGAAACAAAGAAAATTATAATTATTAATAATTATATCAAACACATAAATAAGACATAATTTTATAAGTACTTATACGCTTGTGCAATACTTACAATTTGTTTCGTTTTTAAGTGACGTGATGTGACCAGTCCGGCTGACTGCCTTGTGATGTATGTACTAATCATATTATTATGAAATGCAAACTCCATAAAACCTTGCGATGTGAATCAATTTCATGTTTCAACAAGTTCAATCTGATGAGCACCTGATCGGTGTTAAATTCTACACCGCGCGTGTGAACCTCGACTCATGAGTGCTTTGTCATCAAAACTGGACATTAGGTACAGTACGCAAAGGAGATAAGTATCCATGTCGCCGGAAACAGTTGAAGTTTACTTAGGAACCGATAGGTTTTTATGAATAAAATAAAATACAATTTATAGAGAATAAACAGTTCAATGATTTAATAAAATTTCATTTGAAAGCCCGCATTGGTTTCTAAGAAATCTTCAACTATTCCCGACGACATGGATACTTATCTCCTTTGCGTACTGTACATATTTTATCAAGTTGGAACCTGTATCGACACGCGGCGAGCGCTGTGTGCTTTGTCATCAGGAACAGAAATGAAACAGATGTATGTAATGAATATACACAATTTAATTTATTCAACTTTATACTTTGTAGGCACATAATAGATATATATATACCTACACTGTTTAGCTCTAACTAGTAAAAGGGACACCAAGAATACACACAATTTAGAATTGTATACATAATAAAACCAGGTTCAAAAGAAACTTCTATCGATACTATTTGAATTAAATTACACAGCAATACTACTTATTTCACATTTTAAAAGAGTAACAAACATCCATCCACCCACCCTTACAGACTTTTTATAATAGTAAGTAAGACAGTAGGTAGGATGAAAAATTATCTAACTTTCCATTTAGGACGTCATAAGTTTTACCATTCACAATCAATAAAAAACATGTTAAAATATGTATTACTTAAATATACTTGCGTTACCCCAGGCTAAAGTAGAAACTTTATCAAACGATAGCAATCGTTTATCATCATTGCTTGAAAGTGCTACTTTATTTAAGTCCTGAGTAAATATTTCGTGTTTTATTGATTTAAACAATACATTTTTTTTACGAATAACATTGCAATCATATAAAACATTTTTATAATCTAACATATTAAAATTTTTGGTAATACATTTTTTTGTACCTTTTGCCTTTTTAATTGTTTTGTTTAACGTTTTAATACAATAAAGCTTTGAGCGCAGTCCTACGAATTCTTTGATAATGTCACCACCCATTTCATCCTTAAACAGTCCTGGAACCTTCTTATTAATAATTGGTAAGTTATAGTCATTGTTACAGTCATAATTGCTGGTATCAAAATATTTTAGAAAATGGAGCTTAAAGTCTTTATAAACATCATTACTCTGTACATCATATACTAGACTATCTGTGTCAGTATAGCATAATTCTATTCGGTTACCATAAAAAGGTTTAATGATGGAGTAGTGAAAGTTGTACATGTGAGCCTTAGATAATTCTAATACTGCAAACCCTATGTAAATTGGTTTATCAAGTATAATACGCACAGGTTTCATTTGGATTGCTACTAGATCATCAGAAAATACAGAGACGCTATGAAAATATGGGCTGGCTATCAATTTTTCAGCACAAGTAGTCTTTTTTGTTTTATTGTTCGAGTCACACCACTTGTTTACTAACTTAACGTCTATTCGGTGTTCATTATTTTCTAGGGTCTTTCCAAAAATACTATTATTCAATAATTTGAAAAAGTCTTGTTCAAACGTTGACTCTGCTTTTTGACGTAACTGGGTGTTAATATCAATATATTGCTTTAAAAAACTACTTTGTTTAAATATAATAGCGCGATGGATTCTTCTCAATACTAAACCGTGCTGTAAACATTTTTTTAAATGTACGTAATGAATAACATAGTAATATTTATCATACAAATTTGGTATTAGCTTTTTATTCTTACCACCCGGTGGTAAGCATTTTTCTGGACAAAAGGGAAAGTCATTGTGTTCCATGTGCAAATTCTCCGGATATATTAAATCAACTTCAAGGATGTAACCGTTTTCTGCAGTATCACTAATTTCTGCTAAGTTCAATTGTAAAAAATCTATTTCTTGTCTATTCATAAATCTGAAATCCGAATAGGGTAAGGATTGACACATGCTATAACCGTATAAATTGTTACAATCTAAATAAATGATAAATGAATTAGGACGGGCTGGATCATAAGTATCTAAATATTTATGATTGGCTTTGACATGTCTTTTGGAACACATACAAACACCTCCTCGAATACCTTTTTGTATCATTCTAAAAATTTCAACATCACTAATCAATTCTAATTGAACTCCTGTTTTTAAAAGCATTGCATCAAAAGATAGACTTGGTGCTGTAAGATAAAACGCGGGATCGAGATTGTAATGTAGTTTACAAGTTTTTCGAAAATTTTCAAATACATCTGTTAACAACAAAACATCTGTTTTGAGATACAAATCTGTGTACATACCCATGTTTTGAATATTAAATACTGACCAAACAGACCGAGCGTGTTCATAGTCTTCGTCCGTAATTGCGTCATTTGTTAAATAGTTAAAAAAATATTTTTTTGAGGGTAAACACGTTTCTTCATAACGTTCCCATTGAGACATATAGTCATATGGATACACTCCTTTACGAGTGAGTAGGATAAATTGTTTTTTATTAGGGAAATAAGATTTTAATTGTTTAAAGTCTTGTTTTTTCATTGTACTAACCAACTTTTCTAAGCTAGTTCCTAAAAACTTGAAAGAATCTACAAACCGAACTTGGATGCTTTCCCCGGTAGCAATCGGAATAAACTTAGTGAAAGAAATATAGTTTTCTTTTGTTTTAGGTATCACTTTTATAGATCCAGGAGCTTCGCCTAATTCTTTTATGAAAAGATGGCAATCGTATCCAGACAAATTATGAAAAAATACTGGCAAAAATGATGGTAGTTTGTATTGTATGTTACAATAACTATGAGCTGCGCCGCGATATTTACCAGTCAAGTGACAATGATCGCGAACCCTATCGCCGAACAAGAAGTGTTCACAAATATGACATGTCAACGCGTTTTCAAAGTCGCGAGCATTTTCATTTGAATAAATCATAGGAACATTATTTTTTACAATATCGTAAATTTTTTGTGCATCTTTATAGATAGACTTCACAAAATTTGATACACAATCCGAACCGCGATAAGAAACGTAACGATTGTGGCTTTCGTCTAGCGTACACGTAATATGATAAGCGAAAGCTATAGGCACATGTCGCTGTCGCGTTACAGTACTCGCCTTAGTGGGGTCAGGGTCACAAGATTCATACCGTTCTAGCATTGTTTCAAAATCTGCGTATATAACAAATGGAACAATTTGCTTTCTATTATAATTTTTAAACTGTATGAAAGAACCCTTTGGAGGTAGTTCAGTGACAACACCTCCACAACTATGTGAACTAAGATCATCGCATGAATTAAAAAACATTAAACAAGCATCACAAAAGTACAGTTTACTGTGGTGTTTTGTTATTTGATTTTTAACAAGTCGCGGCAAGTCTTTAATGAGACAGTAATGTGACAAATTATCTCTTTCTAAATAAAGTAAATGAATCACCTTTCCGTTCAAGGCTTTTGGTTTGTAAAACGGTCCTACGACGGTATTATTTTTTAAACCATAAAT
Organism: Charanyca ferruginea; assembly: GCA_947361185.1. Classification (NCBI taxonomy): domain Eukaryota; kingdom Metazoa; phylum Arthropoda; class Insecta; order Lepidoptera; family Noctuidae; genus Charanyca; species Charanyca ferruginea. The sequence continues at coordinate 1,097,675 of OX376081.1, read as the reverse complement.
GTAAATGCAAATTTCGGGGTTATTCACTTCGAACCGCGCAATATCTGAGAAATTCACTGGAAATGACATATCCTTTACATTTAACACGTTACGAAAATCAGGGTAAGAAGATACTCTTTCAGGATGACTTTTAGCTGGATATAAAGCAGCAACAACAGACCACAAAAAACAATACTCGTCATTATTGTGGATATTAACACATGCTCTTTTCGATTTTATTGCAGAAGGCAATTCGATAAAGCCTGAACCATGCAACGGTTGATATTTGTTAACATTGACTTCCAAATGAGAACTGCTCAAGAACGTCCATCCACTGTCTCGGTCCTGAAATTCTTCTATCTTTTTTGATAAAATGTTTTTTACTTGAGTTAATAATGAATCAATTTCATAATTCTGATGCAGAGTAAAGTTTTTTGTGGCAAATGATTTCATCTCCTGAGAATCATTTTTAAACATTAAAAATAAAGCAAAAAATTCGAAATTAACTTTTAGACAAGTATGTTCTTTAAGAGAAATATTAATTAACGTTTTAATTTTGTCCCAAATATTAATAAGAAATGGTTGTAGAGAACTATTCTCAGACGGAGCGACAATTCTATAAGAAGCTATACGATTACGAAATGCAGAATGTATTATTTCAACACCTTCGCAAAAATGCGAAATAGTTTTGTTTTTATGATTAGTACTACGTAGGTGACCTGTCCAGTGACTGCGCTCAACAGATGTGTTACAAACAGTACAGAACGGCATTTTAAAATGTAATAGTTTTAAACTTACTATTAGATGTTGCAATGTATTATTTTTACGATTATGATTTACGCTCGCAGAAATACAAAAACATCTGGTGCCCCAACAACTTAAATATTTATTTTAAACTAATATTATTGCTATAAAAGACAGGCTCAGAGTTATCAAAAAACTCATGAGTCCGTCTCATAAAAACTTGTAACCCGTCCCACTGCGGCGTGTTCCGGTTAAGCTGCACTTTTAGTGCCACCGAGGCTTTCTTCCACCGCTCCTCTTTTGGGGTGGAGGCAACTTCAGCCTTGTTATAGACTTTAACCTCCACGTAGAAGTCCCCGGATACGTCTGCCGTTCGCCGCACTTTACCGTTAGCAACACGGCTGATGAGTGACGAACCGAAGTCTGCAACTGAGGTTTTGGTGGGGACGTAGTCCTCCAAACCAAAGAGGTCCGAGCTCAAGCTGCGCCTTTTACTGTAAACAATTTAACACATTATTTATTACATTTATTTTTTAATATTGACAAATTGATGGTGTATTACTCCTCTGTTGAACCCTACGGGGATAGAAAGCATGATGTTCTGTTATAATAATTTAAATATCTCATGAACTAACTGTAAACATTCCGACAAGGAATATAATTGGAAATTGATTTCAGAGCTCTCTTCGTTGCAGTTCTAAATCCACTAACCAACGTTTATCGGTGTATAACATTTTAATTGACATAACATACACAACTAGCACCTAAAGGTAAAAACAGTAACACAAAATTACCTTGACTTCGGTACGGACGGTGTGGTGCTCTCGGAAGCTTTGCGCTTCGACACCTTCTTCTTTGGTTGCGGCTTCGGCTCGGCTACAGTTGCGGACTGTGACCGGTATTCTGAATCGGAGCCAGACCTGAAATGGAACACATAAAGATTAATTTTGTAACTAATAACTATGACTTAAGTTTCGGTAATTGACAATATCGCATCGCGGCAACAAATAAGGTTCATAATAGCGATACGTTTGATGTTAGTTGAATCGGATAACCACAAAATAACATTAATTTCGAAGTTTTCTTTAAATTGTGAGAAAAATACATGGCTCAGTGGAATAATTTATAGACATGTCTTTAGTTCATGAAATTCCCTATAATGTTATTACATAAAATTATATGGTTTACGCTCAAAATTCTAACATCTATGCGATGAAATTAAGGCTAACCAATACACCAGCCGGCAGGCAGGAACCAGGTCCGTAGCTGGGTAGCGATTAGTACATTAGTAAATTCAGTTAAATTAGTAGTACTTACTTACTTACATTTTATATAGTTGAAGGTAACCGGTGGTTATCACTGGAAGATACTGGAGCGAATGTAATATTATGATCAAAATTGATTGATTTTATACATAAAAAATACCATTTCAGCAATATTTATCCCATTACAAAATTAAACCTTAACTACATATATTGACAGTTGTATGACTAATTTATGTTACTTACGTCTAATTAAACCGTAGTGATTGAAAATCACTTCCGTCTAATTGCAATTTTATCGTGAGAAATGAAATATAAAACCAGCTTTTTTCGCTCGCCGACAAAGATGACACATGACGCTTATGATTAATACATTAATATATAATAAAGTATGTATGTTTGTTGTATAAAATGTGATGTAAAACTTCGCCTGATATCACACATGTGAACTAAAAAATAAAAATCACTTTTTTGACGGAAAAGAGCTGAAAGAAAATCATCCTGAAAACATTTTTTGTGTAGAATAATCCATGTAAACAAACTTGCGGCAAAAAGTTAACCACTTATATGCTACAGTAAAACTTGACATTATCGTAAATAAGTAATATCATCTAACGACTAAAACGAACTTTTTATTATCGATTCATGCATAAGTTCAGTAGGTAGGTACTAGTATTAAGATTCATCTTTCAAACAAATCCTAGATTGTTAAAGAACTATCAATGTATTTTGAAACATTTTATGTTTTCTTATATGTTTTTATGCTTGTTCAGTATGTATTAACCAAAAACTTGTATGTCTGGTGTAAACTGTAAGTATAGGTTGGTTATTTATAAATAAATATAGCAAATAAACAATATAAAATAATTAGCAAAGTTATCAAAGGAACATCCTGTATTTGAATGAATTGCATTGATTATGAAGTTCTATAAAATACCAATTTTAATCAGAGACTGCAACATGCACAGCGATCATCTTACAGCTAAATTGTTGAATACGTGGGAATGACTCAAACATATACCTGGTACAACAAAGTTCGAACACTACAAATTTACATAATGCAATTTTGCAGTCTTTGCGATTGTAAAGAATCACGTACACTTATACTGTGAAGCTTAACACGGTCGCCGATCCGACGCCGTCGTCCGGCGGTTTAAAAGGAGTATGGTACAATAGATGATCACGGGACGGCACACGAACCGTTTCGATGGCAATTGTATAAGTGTGCGATGATCTTAATCAAGCGCAACGCAGAGTCGCAGAGTAACAACAGAACATTTCAGAGCTACCAGTAGTTGTTTGTTAACGTGTGAGGTAGTGTTAGCTGTATGAATTAATTAAATTAAAATTCAGATGTCCTTGGTGCCCAATCTGGGGTCATAGAAATAGAATGTACGTGTGTCTGAAGATGCATAATATTTCTTGCTCTGTGAAGAGACATGAGACAATCTGTCCTGAATTTTAGGCTAATGGTTCTAACAGCGAGCACACTTATTTGTTAACATGTAAAACTGTATGAGTTAATTAAATTAAAATTTGGATGTCCTTGGTGCCCAATCTGGGTCATAGAAAAAGAATGTGTGTGTACCTGTAGGTGCATGCTATTTTTTACTCTGTGAAGAGACATGAGACAATCTGTCCCAAATTTTAGTTTATTTGTTAACATGTAAGCTAGTGTCAACTGTATGAGTTAATTAAATTAAAATTTGGATGTCCTTGGTGCCCAATCTGGGTCATAGAAAAAGAATGTGTGTGTACCTGTAGGTGCATGCTATTTTTTACTCTGTGAAGAGACATGAGACAATCTGTCCCAAAATTTTAGTTTACTATATTCGTAAAGTTCCATTAGTAAACGAAATATGTGTCAAACTGACTGACTTTTTTCTCGTGTGGAATAGGCGCCAAACCAGTATTAACGCAAACGCAAATTCAGTCGAAGTGAGACGTAGGAACGGTATGTAATAAAACGGAATTGTTGAACGGCGCCCACTCCGTAGGATATTATTGGGCATCTCACCACACCGTGAGTGACTGAGACGAACGGAGAGAGTCGATGGAACGGAAGGTGGGGTGAGGTGCCCAATAATATACTACTGAGCATATTGGGTAGGTCTGAGAATAGGCCAACATCTATTTTTCATCCCCTTTTTTCACCCCTTTTTCATCCCCCGTAGATCGGGACAGGACAACGTCTGTCGGGTCAGCTAGTTTAATATTATAAATGTGAAAGTAACTCCGTCTGTTACGCTTTCACGATGAAACAGATGAACCGATTTTGATGAAATTTGGCAAGAAGATAGCATGAATCCCGGGGAAGGACATAGGCTACTTTTTAATCCGCGATTTCGCGTGCATTTACGGTAACCGACATTCACGCAGACGAAGTCGCGGAAATAAAATACTACGCGGGCCTTAAATCAACATCATCTGCGTCGCCTTTTCCCAACTATATTGGGGTCGGCTTCCAGTCTAACCGGATGCAGCTGAATACCAGTGTTTTACATGGAGCGACTGCCTGTCTGACCTCCACAACCCAGTTACTGGGTAACACGATACCACTTGGTAAGAATGATTGTTAAAGTTTCTGGCTTCCGTCGACTCTGTCAAAGATCTACAAATGACCGCCGGGACCAACGGCTTTATGTGCTTTCCGAGGCACGAAGGGGTCTCGGTATGAATTGGATGGTCACCCATCCCTTTACCGACCGCGGCAAGCGTAGCTTAACCATTGCCGATCGATTTGTACAGTTTGTCCCTCGGGCCTAGAACTCCATACGTCAAATAAAATATATAATTTACGAAAGGGTCTTCTTATTTTGATATCCCATTGGGGAATGTTGAGATGAAATTCTTAAATATTATATAATGTACTAGCTGGCCCGACAGACGTTGTCCTGTCCCTATCTATCTACCCTGCCAAACTACCTACCTACCTACCCTACCCTAACCACCTACCTAACTACCCTACTCTACCTACCTACCTACTCTACTCTACTCTACTCTACCTACCTACCTACCTACTCTACCCTACACTACCTACCTACTTACCCTACCTACCTACCTACCTACTCTACTCTACTCTACTCTACCTACCTACCTACCTACCTACTCTACTCTACCCTACACTACCTACCTACCTACCCTACCCTACCCTACCCTACCTACCTACTCGACTCTACTCTACCTACCTACTCTACTCTACCCTACACTACCTACCTACTTACCCTACCCTACCCTACCTACCTACCTACTCTACTCTACTCTACTCTACCTACCTACCCTACCCTACCCTACCCTACCTACCTACTCGACTCTACACTACCTACCTACTCTACTCTACCCTACACTACCTACCTACACTACCTACCTACCCTACCCTACACTACCTACTTACCTAAAATTTTCTTTTATACAAACCTTCTCCTGGCAATAAAGAACACAAAAGAAAAGAATTATCCTATTTGGTCCAGCCGATCGGAAGTTATGCGCTTACATACATTTCGGCGATTCATTATTATATAGATTTATGTTATTTCGATGTTTGTAAGTATCCCATTGCATATTATATTTGTATACTAGCTGATACTTGCGACTTCGCCCGCGTGATTTTTTTATATCTGTGGGTATTTTTTTACAGAACCCTAATTTATTTCTAAAATAAAAGTAGTCTAAGTTATTCCTTATAACATCAGCTGTCTGCCAATGAAAGTCCCTCCAAAATCGGTCCAGCCGTTTAAGAGGTTAGCCGAAACAAACAAATAGAGAGACAGCCCAATTTTTTTTTTATATAAGTAGGTACCGTATTATACTTTCATGTGCATTTAGTAAAAAGCTAATAATTTGAAATTACAAACAGACACTTCAATTTTATTCATTTGTAGTATAGAAGATTGTTAAGACCTATTTACTGTATAAAACGGCCACTGGCGAATTACAATCAAATCAAATGAAACAGTTTATTTGTGCTAAACAGGTTGCAATATAGGTCTTTCAATATAGGTATAGTGAGTTCATGCTGTGATCAGCCTCATGGGCATACAAATTTATAAAAAAAATAAATGAAATAAATTAAACAATAAACAATTATTATTACAATTGACAATGCGCTCAATCAGACGTTAACACTTTATTTAAAGCAGTAAAGAGGAAATACATAATAAAAACATTGTAAAATCATTTTAAGAGCGTGTATTCGATTCGTGACGAAAACTTCATGTTTTTACGTTTTGCCCAGAGCAATATCGTAATGATATGAGCAGATTATTTAAAGACAATTACAGTTTTAAGAAAGATTAAGTCTTGATTTAGACAGCTACAGAGTAAAAGTATAATTTTTAATTATGGTTTTTTAAAGCGAAGACAATTCTTTCATAGCGTTACGAAAATAGACGTCAGAATTAACTTTCAGGACGAATACAACCATTTCAGTATGCCAAAATATAATGTTTTATGCGTTTTTTCAACAGGCTATACAGTCTTAAAGTCAGACACAGAGCCAAAATTACGAAAATATTACTATTATGTATTAAAAAACCATGTTGAAAAAGTACAAAATCGCTTCACTTTTTAAATTTTTTTTCACTAGTATTTGAATAAAAACATTACTAATATATTTATTTTATGAAAATAAAGGTTATGCTTAATATACAAAATATTTTTTAGTCCGTTATACGAACTCATTTATTTTAGACAATTATTTTAAGCAGCCCTGTAAAACATCGCGCGCTGTCGTTTGCCGATCAATTTCAATGATGCGTGCTTAATTCGTGCGTATTTCTTTTTCTGATGCACACAAACCGACCATTGTGTTGTACTGGTGTGTGTCAATGCTGCTACGCCATTCTAGCAATCATTTAGATTTTGAGTTGCGCTAAATCGAATACGCGCCCTAGTCTAAAAATTCCTTTACTGAATAAAATGAGTGTTCGTTAAGAAATTTAAGTAATTTATTTTAGAATTGAAGGATGTTATTGCAGTCTCTAATGTCCTTGGGAATTTTATTGTATATTTTAGGCGCCATGACAAAATGTACTTTTCCCATAAAGAGTAATTTTATATTGCGTACTTAGCTTCGTAAATATTCTAGTTCTGTTGCGTGATCTTGTCACTATTACAAATAAATATGGATGTTTTTTGATAAAAAGGACCATTTCAAAGATATACAGTGATGGTACTGTGAGTATTTTTAGTTTTTACCAGCTTTTTATTAGCTTCACCTGTATGTTTGTATGTTTGTTTGTAACTGACTTCTTTGGGCGCGGTTTTGACCCACTTTAAACGGCCAGATTTCGTTCAAACTTTGTAGATTTATCGAGGACCGATGACAATACACTAATTTGATAAAATTATTAAAAAAAAACAAAACTAAAAAAAAAATTACTTGTAACCGACTTCTTTGGGCGCGATTTTGACCCACTTTTAACGGCCAGATTTCGTTCAAACTTTGTAGATTTATCGAGTACCGATGACAATACACTAATTTGATAAAATAATTAAAATAAACAAAAAAAAAAAATTCTTGTAACCGACTTCTTTGGGCGCGATTTTGACCCACTTTAAACGGCCAGATTTCGTTCAAACTTTGTAGATTTATCGAGGACCGATGACAAAACACTAATTTGATAAAATTATTAAAAAAAAAACAAAAAAAAAAAAAAACATTAGTCGTTCAAAATTAGTTGCCGAAAAAACAGCTATTATATACTAGGAAGGTACTGCACAAGCGCCCCTGGTAGAATAAATGTACATAATATTTATAGATATAGATATAACCAAACTAAAAAGTAAAAAAAAAATAATAGTTTCAAAAAACTAAAAACACGCTTTTTATAGAAAACCAAACTAAAAAATAGAAAAGAAATTTTAATAAATTATTTTATTTAAAAAAAAGCTTGGGGTGCATGGTGTCAACAGTTATAAATATTTTATTGGCAGATATGAGTAGAGTGATTATCATTTTGATAATATCTTAAAAAGCACCCCACGCTTTTTTTTAAAATAAAATAATTTATTAAAATTTCTTTTCTATTTTTTAATTTGGTTTTCTATAAAAAGCGTGTTTTTAGTTTTTTTAAACTATTATTTATTTAAAAGACTGCTTACAGCTCTCAGTTTTTTGTAGACCACATATTGCACGGATGCATCTTTCCACACTTAATTTCAAGTTTATAATACTAGTAGGAAATTACAAAAGCGCTCTATATCTTATTGAAACCCCTAACCATATCTCCCCTCAATAAAAAAGAATGTCGTAGACGCGTCGCCTTGCCAGTCGACTGAAAGTAACAGAGGGGTAAACTAGTCTCGTAGTAAGAAAAAACAAATACGAAAACTTTATCGGGATTTGCGATAAAAAAAACAAATGAAAAAAAAAGAACGTGATTTTAAAAAAACTGGATTCATTTGTTTACGTTTCTTTAAAAGCGTGAAGTGTTGAAGTGTATTTAAAAATATCTTTTTGATTTTATTTTCAAAACAATATTTTTTGTGTCTTGTTAGGAATATTTAAAAAACGTAGGTCTAGTTTAGTGATGTGGACTCCAAACAAAAAACAATATTTAGTGTTGAAATCTATATAACATTATTTGGTTTTGTGAAAATGAAAACTTGTGTCGTACTATAAAACAAAAAATAGTGTTGTAATTGGATTGATATTCAAAAATAGGTAAGTACAATCTTAAAATCACATGCTTTAGACCTGCTGCATAAAAAATAATTTTTTTTTGTCATTTTCGTAAGTTCTGTACATATTATAAAGCAAAAATATATTATTTAAGTGTGGGCCGCTTTTACTCAAAACAAAATATTTTTGACAAACAGTAGGTAAAATGGCCGCTTGTAAGCACTTTCCTTGCGACTTTGTTGGCGTGATATGTCTTGCGGAACCCTAATTTAAAAAAAAAATAGCATATAGTACTGAGGGATAATGTAGCTTCTTATAAGCGGAACAATTTTCAAACTCGGACGAGTAGGTAGTGACGGAGATCTTGCGTTCAAACAAATAGAAAAACAAAAAAACTCTGTAACTTATTTATTTATTTATTTATTCAATAAAGTACACCAACAGCATATACATTCAACATTGGTTAACAGTTAATTAGTGCATTACTTCTAATGTATACACCAATTATAGGTACCTATACATAACATTCACAATTGTATACATAGCGACAGAGCTGCTAAAAAGCTAAAAGTAAAAACAAGATAACATCAAAACTAAATAAAATTAATTTAAACACAAATTAGTGAAGGGTATCATGAACGTGTTGGAAGCAATAAGAAATCAAAGTAGTTGTATACAAAATATTACAACATAAAGGACATGTTTCATACTGGGCCCAGTCTATGTACACCACTTCAAAAAAAAGAGAAAAATCCGTAGAATCCGGGAAAAATACAGATAATTCATTTAAATGTATACTGTTGTAGTAGTAAATTGATAATTTAACAATAATTTTTATGGATTTTCAACATGGCGTCACTCAGAATTAGCTACTCTATAAACCATTGATCATAGAAAGAGAACTGTAGGCTGTCAGTGTCACAACAGTCTCACTTCAGTCACTTTCGTCTCGTTTTGTTTCTAGTTTCTAGAGTACTTTATAACAACCTCCCTTTCGTTTTTTTTGAATTTAACACCGTTTCTTTTTCATCTGTTTACCTGGCTATCCACAAATCTACGCAGAAAATCAGAATTATAAATGTCAAACGTCATTAATCAATCAAAATAATAGCTTACCGCCATGACTGCTTTTTGTTGTGTGTTGCAATTTCAAGTGCAATTTATTGTGTTTTACCTGCTCATAAAGCTATTTTAAATTAATTTGACAGTTGAGAACTATTTAAAATGTGTTTCTCTATTATTAAGTATGGTGTACAAGGACCTGTCCTTGTACACCTGTCCTTGTGTCCTTGTGTCCTTGTGGCCCAGGCTCCATACATTTTGAAACAACTCCTTTATAACTTAACTCAACTATTTAGGATAATATTTATCAGCGCCTCATGCTAAGCTTTTGATCGCTACAGTTATGTTCAAAACACAAACCAAAAACAAAAAAATACTTTAATTTCGCAAGTCGGCGGCTTTGGTTTTTTTTGTAGTTTTGTATTGCTTCCGACTTCCGATATCAGTTATTTTTTCAACCGACTTCAAAAAGAAGGAGGTTCTGAATTCGTCTGTTTTTTTTTTTTGTAAATTTGTTACGCGATTTCTCCGGCAAATGTAAAGCGATTTTGATTTTTTTTTATGGATAGGGTATGCCTCGAGGGTGGTCCCATATAAATTTTATCGAAATCGATTCAGCACTTTTTGAGAAAGTCGACAAAAAGCAAAAAAATATACATGAATGATGTTGTATTGTTCTCACCTTGTACTTTCAATCTCTGTTTTGACTGTGTTGCCATTCCTAATGGATTTGGATGATAAGGAAGTACTAAAAAGCAAAAAATAAAAAAGCTTTTTTACAAAAAAGACAACCGCCTTCAAAAACCAAAAAGTGAAAAATAAATTTAAAACAGAACACACATCACTTTGGTTTCGGAAGTCGGTGGCAATACAAAACAACAAATAGAACAGCCAAGCCACCGACTTCCGAAACCAAAGTGATGTGTGTTCTGTTTTAAAGTTATTTTTCACTTTTTGGTTTTTGAAGGCGGTTGTCTTTTTTTTACTTTAATAGGTACACAGTGATGTTTAGGTACATTCGTTGGTTAGCACTTAGATAAGTACACTATCGCATTAGGCATTAGGCTAAGCTCCTGTAATGATAGTTGTAAGATGAATAAATAAATTAATAAAATAAATACTTTTAGAGGCGGTTTGTATTTTATGTAAAAATGTTTTCCTTTTCGCTTTCTAGTGTCTACTTCTTATCATCCAAATGACTAAATTAAGATATGATAACACCAAAAAAAATATTTCATCTCTTACTTTTCCGGCCTGTATATGAAATTAGAAAATATGGAGGACCAGCTTTGAGGTGTACTCTGTCCATTATGGGGCTATTAAACGACTTTTACAGATTTATACTACTATTATTTAATTTTTTCGACTAAATTTGGAAAGTTTTGGACGCAGACTGCGTCCGTTCTGCATCAGTTTTGCGTCCAAAACTCTCAAAGTTTAGTCGAAAAAATTAAATAAATGTAATATTCTTTCAAAATTAAAAAAAAGGCGTATACTAAAAGATAGATAATAAAATTGTCTGTAAGATGGTGTAAGTTTCGTTTAATTATACCTGGTAGATTTTGTGTGATTGTCAATGTTTTGTCCGCGTCAGACACAACTTCACGTATTAATTAAACTATATAATATGAATATAATTAAAAATATTCACTTACTAAGAGATTAAGAGAATGTTCTAGTTTAACATGTATTTTTTTTCAAATCATTTACACTGCACATTTTGACGTGATTGTCAGTTTAAAATCTGTAAAAGTCGTTTAATAGCCCCTTAAGAAAGAATTATCCAAATCAGACAACACTGAAAAAAATTACGGGCGGTAAAAGACATGTCGAAAAAAAAATTGACAACCTTTTTTTTTTTGAATCGGTTAAAACAAGAAGCCAAAACGCTAGTCAAGCTAAAGACCTGTTTAATTACAAAAAAAAAAACAACAATTTTGGCAAAGTTTCAAACACATTCTTGTTACTAACTCCACCGTCCCTTCTCAAACTTCAGTGCGACTTCAAAACATTCTTTGAGAGTCGTTAGACTTGAAATTTACGATATCAGACGTTTGGGCATTGGAATTTTTGATATTACATGCTTCTTAAGTTATATGAAGATAGCGCCATCTAGTGAGGAGATTGAGGAGCTGTAGCTTCTTTCATTGAATATAACAATATTGTTAACAATTATTTTAAAGCAGTAAGTATGGAGTTTCTTTCCCATTTCTCTCCATACGAAATTACTTTTTGGAACGCAACTAGATTCAACGGATTCTATAAAAGTGCCTTTTAATAGTCTTTGAAATAAATGATTTCACTTTGACTTTGACTAAAGATTAACGGGCTAAACTTAAGTTTATTTACAAGGATATGGTTGAAATTACACGGTCTTGAAACAAGCGCTTTGCTTCCGCATTTATTGTACGAACTGCCAGACTGAGGAATTCACTGCCCGCCTCTCTATTCCCCAATACATATAATCTGGGTATCTTCAAGGCACGAGTAAACCGGGTTATCCTAGGCAAGCGTGCTCTACCTTAGGCTGCATCATCACTTAAGATCCTGGGCCTCAAGTCTGCTATTACAATAGTGTCAGAATGGTCTATCATTGTTAACATAATAAAATTGTTGATTTTGACAAGTTTGGTAATCTACTAATATAATGGCGTCATTATGACTTTCCAATGGTCAACCAATGAAACTCCATTGAAAGAAATGATATAGAATGGTAATCTCGTACATAATGACAAATTAATGACTGACTTAGTTTACGAACTTCTTACTACTTCAGATTGCTTATAACACTTATAAATAATATGTAAACATATATATAAATGAAATCTAGCATGAATAAATGTTCAAATTTGTTGACAATGTCATTATAACACAATTCTATTACGAGACCATTGACCGACCAATGATCGACCATTATGGATTTAGCAGATTACGAACTTTTAGCAAAATGACAATGGTATCGTGTTGGAATGACGAAATTATTAAAATAGCAGACTTGGCCCCCAGGTGAGTTGCAGCCAAACGCACGCCATATTCGTTCATTTATATACAAAAAATATTGAAAGGATACCAACCCCACTTTTGAACCACATCTAACCTGCTATGTTCGTTCGATAGCAGGAATTTCCAATTTCGCCCACAATCGCCTCCATTGGACAATAGGGCTGTCGCCGGTCGGATTTATCCGATCCTTGCGGATATATCCGAAAACCAACAAGTGGCCGAATTGGAAAAGAATTGAATTTCTGTATGTAATTAATGCTTTTGGTTTTAATGTTTAAAAAAAATGGAAGGTTAAAATATTTACTTCGCCATCGGCAATACGGTCACTGTCACTAGCGAATGCTACAGGGCCATGGTAAACGCCTTCTTCTTACTAGCAGAATTGGATGAGCGGGGCTTGTTAAACGTCATGTGATTTCAACAAGACGGTGCAACCGCACACACAGCACGAGCCACAACAGATATTGTGAAGGAAGCGTTTCCTGGTCGCGTAATCTCCCGTTTTGGCAATTTGGTATGACCAGCAAGATCGCCCGATTTAACCATTCCAGACTTCTTTCTTTGGGGCTACTTGAAGTCGCAGGCTTATGCCAACAAGCCTCAGACAATCGTAACTCTTAAGAGCGCCCATCCCATCATATTTCCCATACAAACGCTCGTACGCGATTACGGCGTTATAACAAATTATTTACTAAATATTTTTAACACCCAGGTATCTTGTGGTTAAAATCTAGGTTTGTATGAAGCCAAAAATAAACTTTTTTGAGAAACTAATTCAGTAAACACGTCTGAAAATCAGCTTTTTTGCACAATTTTATCTGAACTTTGGCCGTTCATAATGCACTTATACATTGAAAAAGTAAAAAAACAGCTTCATACAAACCTTGCACATGTAATGGTGATTCGAAATTACAAACATTATTACCAAAAACCTGTAAGGCTTTTTCAAAAATACGTAGGTATGTCCTGGAACAAGTTTTGTGAAATTTCCGCGCGCCAATTTTCCTGTGATGTTATCGCGGTCTCACTCACTCGTTTGTTTTCGAGCTTTGCGTTGGTTAAAACCAAAAAACATTCAACCACGCTCGCGTTGAAGTTCGTTCGATGGGGAAGGGCGCTCTTAAGGAGAATATTCGACAAGAATGCGAACAGTTATTACCGGAAATCTTGTGGAAAGTCATGGAAAATGGGATAAAACACTCACTAAAGTATATCAACACTGGCGGTCGCCACTTCACGGATTGCTATCATCTTTTCCACCTTACAGAAAAAATTGTAAAGGTCCATATAAAGATTTCCATCACTAAAACATTTTTTTTAGCAAAAAAAATATTCAAAAAAGCTTTTCTATAAAAAAGACAACCACTTTAGTTTCGGAAATCGGTGGCAATACAAAACATCAAACAGAAGAGAGCCACCGACTTCCGAAACTGAAGTCATAAATTATGTGTGTTCTGTGCTAAAGTTATTTATTATTTTAGATTTTGAAGGCGGTTGTCTTGTGGCTTGTCAAAAACACTTTTTATTTTTCTCCTTATCATCCAAATCCATTAAGAAATGGCAACACAGTCAAAACAGAGATTGAAAGTACAAGGTTGGAGAAACTTAAAACATCATCCATGTACATTTTTTTGCTTTCTGACGATTTTTCAAAAAGTGCTGAATCAATTTCGATAAAATTTATGTCGAACCACCCCTGAGGCATACCCTATCCATCAAAATTGATTTTTCTTAATCGTTTGACATTTAAAGGAGACATCGCGTAACAAATATACAAAAAAAGCAACATACAGTACGGTCAACGTATCTTGGCGCGTCTGAAGCTAGCCGTTAAGCTGCGCAGTAGACAATTTCGTTCCTAAAAGTTTCATTGCGCAGCCAAACAGCTAACTTCAGACGCGCCAAGATACGTTGACCGTATTGTACCTACAGAGAAGAGAAAAAAAGGAGGTTGTTAATTCGAACCTCCTTCTTTTTGAGATCGGTTGAAAACAAAATTGGATGATTGATTTTGCGCCACCTAGTGTAAACAAAGAAGTTCAACTAATATAATTTAGAATGAGTCAAGGATCTAGTAAAGGAAATAAAACTATGTTGTTCTATGAGCTTTATTTACGTATATAAGTCCGTCATCGTGTAGTCAAGACCGTGGCTGCTGGCCACATTTTGGCTTGTTATCCGTCGCGGTTAAAAGTCCGATGCGTGACACCCCTATACCCGAGTTAGTTAACAGCTTTTTTTTTTTTTTATCTATTGATAGGCAAACGTTTGACCACTATCTCACCTGATGGGAAGCGATGATGCGGTCTAAGATGGAGCACGCTTGCCTAGAACCTATTCACTCTTGACTTAAAGACTCCAGGTTGTAGCTATCAGGAAACAGACTCAGGCAGGGAATGCCACTCCTTAGCAATACGCACAATGAATGTATTCCCAAAACGTTTCGTGCGTGTGGGTGGGATGTCCACCATGTACCGGTGGCGCATCGCCGTACATCTCGTGGTCCGATGATGGAACGGGCTCGGCGGAATTAAATTATGCAATTCCGTCGCACACTCCCCAAAATGCAACCGATAGAAAACCGACAGGCCAGCAACTCGGCGTCGATGCTCAAGACTTTGGAGCTTTGACTCGACGCTCAGTTATCTGTGGCGGTTAAAAGTCCGGTGCGTGACACCCCTATACCCGAGTTAGTTAACAGCTCAGATTGGATATTGTTCTCTTCTAACCGGTGACATTCGATCATTTAACTATTTTAACTAGTTTAACTATATTTCATAAACTGTGTTTGGTGGATCGTGGTCAAGTAAAAGCCAGGATCGATCGGTCAGTCTACGCGGTCAGTCTATGGATGAGTGACCATCTATTTTATACAGAAACCCTTCCGTGCCTCACAAAGCACGTAAAGCCGTTGGTCCCGGCTGTCATTTGTAGATCTTTGGCAGTCGTTATGGGTAGTCAGAAGGCAGAAAATCTGACAACCAGTCTTACCAAGGGGTATCGTGTTACCTAGTAACTGGGTTGTGGAGGTCAGATAGGCAGTAGCTCCATGTAAAACACTGGTATTCAGCTGCATCCGGTTAGACTGGAAGCCGACCCCAATATAGTTGGGAAAGACAAGGTGGCAACGTTACCTAAAAATAATTTTTCGTCTTTATCTCTGTTGTGTTTTAGTTAAGTATCTGTCAATTGGTCTCGTTGACGCGGTGGTATAAAACGCGACTGTTGATCGTGGGTCCTGGGTTCGATTCCCAGGGGTGTGATTCTGTAAGACCTCATTCTAAACTTCGAATCTGAATCCGCTGTGAGTTTCTTGATTGGCATTCTAAAAACTCGGTTGATAATTCGAATTTACACTAGCCACCCTTGCGAGCGTGTCAGCGAGTTTAACTAAATTGACAGGGAGATTTTCAAGGATAAAGTATGAGAGGACGTAAGAGTGGCATTCTGTTAGGTAATTTCCCCGTCACTTCGACGCTCACTTCGCACTCGAACCCGATTCAAAGTGTCAAATATATCAAGGTCATTTTGAACCTTATGCGAAGTGAGAGTGAATAGCGATGTGAGATGCGAGTTGTTGTTTGAATTTTACAGAATCGACCTACAGGTCAGGAAAAATGTTATTCATTTATTTATTTATTTTACTATTTATGTACACACAGTAGACAACACAGGAAAAGAACATTATAAAATATGAGTACATAGGTACTGCTTATTTCTTAAGAAATTTCTGCCAGCAGACCTGCAAAAGGAGAAATGAAAAAAGAAACATAGACTATAGTGTGTGAGAAAAGGAAGAGAATAAAGTATGTATGTGCCTTATTTAACTAACCTATAATATCGGATCGTCAGTGAGCGATCGAGGAGGAGTGCCGAGCGGTATAGTACATCGTCAGGACTATAGGCGTTCCCATTATCCCATTATCGATAAACAAGACCTGTAAAAACAATTACACACTATTAGTAAAGAAAACATAATACAAATGGTAATCAGTAACAAGGATAAAGTAAGTTAAAGGTACAGCAACAATACAGTTAATCGAACAGACCATTAAGGTCCCACAGTTCGTACAGTGGCCAAGCCACCCAATGATAAACGAACAAACCCTTAAAGTTTACAGTCAGCCTAAGCCACCCAATGATAAACGAACAAACCCTTAAGGTCTATAGTTCGTACAGTAGCATAAGCCACCCAAATACAAAGTGTATCGCTCGCTAGCAGCAAGCCTATACAGCTATGTGAATATACAGCAGCGCTGTACCAGGTAAACCGACAGTATTGTCGGGAGCAGGAACTCTTTACTGAGTCGAATCCGAGGATCGACTGACATACTTACGGAGTGCACGCTCTTTTATAAGGCGATGCCCCCCACCTTGCAACCTCTCCATACAAGTCTGTCCATGCGCACGGAAGTGCGTCACGCGTTTACTTGATACAAAACACTAAAATGTGCTGAATCTAATAAGATCTGTAATCAAATAACACAATGATAATTGTCATGAATAAACAATAGTGATTTCATAAAGTAATTCGTTTTACATTCAAAGTAATGTGTCAACAATTGTTTTGAATAAAACCATCGATAATAATTATCGAAATAAAGTAACAACAAATCAGTGTGCACACACAATAAATCATGTTTCGAATTAATAGACAATAATTGATAGTAAAATCACATAAATTAACAATAAGAAACACAAATCATAACAAATTTAGTTAACACCCACAATGTGATTAATAAACTGTCTCCGACATATATATATGAATACACATATAAGTAAATATTAATATATTCGTATATAAATACATAATGCTAAGATATATAAACTAATAAAAATATATATGTATATAATAAATCATGATTGAGAGGAAAGGTAATGCTCTTTCACTCTGGTTTTGAACAAAGAAATTGTCTTCAAATCACGAATGCTAGGCGGAAGTGCGTTCCACAACCTTACAGCATGGACGGAAAAGGAATATGAGTAATAGCTGGATTTATGAGGATGGGATTTAAGTAGGGATCTAAGGTGCGATCTACACGGTGCGTTAGTAGAGCGGGCATTTTCAATAAGAATTTGTCAGTAACAGCCCGGAGTTTGGAAGTTGGCGGTGTAACACCTCCGTGCCTCGGAAAGCATGTAAAGCCGTTGGTCCTTCGCCTGATCTCTCTCCGGACGTGTCGTAATGCCGTCCCATAGGACCATCAAATCATCCCTTAATTTTCCACCCCTAGCGGCGAAATATTTTCATAAAATTTATGTGGGACCAACTTTAGGTATAGTATACACTATCCATTAAAAAAAGAATCATCGAAATCGGACTACACTGTAAAAAATTATGCGTGGTCGACATTATATATCTAGGAATATTTTTGTTTTGTTTTATTTTATAAATGTGTGTATATGTTCTTGTATTATATAGATTTGTGAAAAAACTATTGTAGCTATGTACACAAAACTTTGTAAATTACATTATGAATAAACAAGGAATCTAACAGTACCGTTGGTTTTAGAATCCCACGTAACATTTTATTCATTTAATTCAAATTCAAAAACAATTACGCCGAGTTGGTCTGTCGGATGACATTGACCTTCACTATATAAATAAATATGAATAGATATGCCTCGAATACATGAAATAATGAATGATCACTATTCTTTACGTTGCTACTTAAGAAGTTTAGTTTATTTCTAAACGAAGGATAGAGTTAGATTTTTCCGAACGAAGGATAGAGTGAACGAAAGGAGATAATAATTTAAGATGGCAGAGAATCTGAGAGAACAAAAAAAGATGGTTGTGTTCTGCTGTTTTTAATGAAGATGAAATATAAAAGAAATGTTTTGGACATTCGAGCATTTTTAACCGACTTCAAAAAGGAGGAGGTTATCAATTCGGATGTTTGTATTAATTTTTATTTTTTTTATGTATGTTTGGGCATAACTCTGTCATTTAGAGACGGATTTGAAAATTATTTTTTTTTCAAAAGGAAATGGTCCTCTGTTAAAAACCGCGAGGGAGTCCACCGGTTGGACAAAAAGCTCTCCATACATACATATGTATATATGTAAATGTATACATGTATATGTAAGTACCTATATATCATTATTTGACGAGTTGAGAACCTCCACTTTTTTATAAATCGGTTAAAAATTATTGTGAATCGAATACTTATACGATTGCGCGTTCGTTCTAGGCCCTCGGTATTACAAGACAGACAATTGAGCGTATCAAACGCGGCTCGTTATCGTATCGTGTCCGCCACGTGTACGCCACGTGTCCGCGACGTATCCGCCACGTGTTCGCCACGTGGGCAGCGTGTGTTTACAATAACGTAAGGTCAAAGGGGATGGTGAAATGAATCGTGTATATAGTAGAAAGCAAATATTTTACTAAAAAGTTGTTTGAAATATTGTTTTAAATAATAAAATGATATAACCTGTGTGTGTCTAATGTGTCGGTTTGTTCTAAGTTTATTTTGTTTTATTCTATTTGGTAAACTTACAGCTAATATCAAAAAATAAATAGATACTAAAAGATAAAGTTAAGACCAATTATAAGTTTTCACTAAAAGTATGTGTGTAGCAATATTGATGGCAGTGAAGTAGGGCTTCTTGACAACCTACACTATGCCTACACAGCGCAAATAAAAATAATAAAAATACTATGACAAGTCATCGAGAAAGTTGCCACGAAGAGTCCCATCCAATTTACGGACCCCGGTATTGAAAAGATCGATGTCAACTTCCTGGCAGGGGTCCAAGTCTGCTATTTTTATAATTTCGTCATTCCAACACGATCCCATTGTCATTTTGCTAAAAGTTCGTAATCTGCTAAATTCATAATGGTAGATCATTGACCGGTCGAATTAAAAGCAATGACTGCACAATGACGTTCTAATTGTAGGTCACTGATCAAAGGAACTGTCAAAATTTTAGCAGATTACCGCCAAGTCAGTCATTCAATTGTCATTTTGTACGAGATTACCATTCTATAATATAACTAGCTGACCCGACAGACGTTGTCCTGTCCCGATCTACCTACTTACCTGCCTATTTACCTATACCTACCCTACACCTACCCTACACCTACCCTACACCTACCCTACACCTACCCTACACCTACCCTACCCCTACCCTACACCTACCCTACACCTTCCCTACCCTAACCCTTAACATTTGGATGGGGGATGAAAAAGGGGTGAAAAACGGGGATGAAAAATAGATGTTGGCCTATTCTCAGACCTACCCAATATGCACAAAAAATTTCATCAGAATCGGTCAAGCAGTTTCGGAGGAGTACGAAGTCGAAAACTGTGACACGAGAATTTTGTATATTAGATTTCTTTCAATGGCGTGTCAGTGGTTGACCATTGGAAAGTTATAATGACGCCATTATATTAGTAGATTACCAAACTTGTCAAAATCAACAATTATGAAACCAATGATAGACCATTCTGACACTATTGTAATAGCAGACTTGGGGCCCAGGTCTCATTATTGGTACGGCACGCTCTCAAGAGTATGAGTTTTGTCTGTAAGAGGTTTTTACCGCCGGCGTGTGCAATTGATAAGATCTACGAAAAGATGCACAAGGTACACGCAATCCTATTTTGTTCACTAACTCGGGAATGTCGGCCGATCCGTTCATCATTCTAAACAAGTGAAATTTTTCTGCGTTCGTAAAGAGGAAGAATTTGATGTTTTTGACAACGTGTGACATAATCGTAATTACACAATTTTTTCAATTTACATAATTTTGAGCGAAATTGAATTGAAATGTTATCTTGGACTCTGAGCTTGGACATTACGCTGACATCGGTGAACGGTAAATATCGTGAGGAAACCTGACTCTTTAATAGTACCAGTCTATTACCGTCCTACTGTAGGACATACTCGTAGACCTCTCAAACTCAAACTCAAAATCACTTATTTCAATTAAACCATTTACAGGAACTTTTGAATGGTCAGAGTCAGTCAGTCAGAAAGTTGTAGCTAGTTGCTCGTTCCAAACAGTAGGTTTCTATGGAGAAGAACGAGCAAGAAACTCCATGAACACTCTTTTAAAATCAATAATTTACTAGGTACAAAAGGTTACATCATTCATGTTGAATCTAAGTGTACAATGTGAGAACAATGTAACAAGTATTGCATTTTAAAATAGGTCTAAAGAAAAATATAGTTTTAATAACAATTCGAACTAAAATTTAAAATAACCGAGGCAGCTAAGGGATGACCAGTCCCATCTAACGACACCATTTAGCTCAACCATTTTGAAGGGAACCGAATGATCCTACACATGCGCCACCGTCAGCGAGACATTCAAGTTAGCATGACTCTCCCAACCGCCAGGGCACATTCAAGTCAATGAGAGACATACCTCGTAAATGGTAGCTTTAAAGAACATAGTGCTCCCTCCATTCCTTCCATCGGCCTCGACTTCTAGCTATGTCTTGTCAATTCATAGATCATAGGGCAGCGACCAAATTCATCCGGCTATCTCTTTCGTGGTCTCTTGCGGTCCCGTCTCGCCATTTCAGGGCACCAATTTTGGGATTTACGGGCCCAAAGGTCGTTCGGCATGCGGCAGACCTTTGTACATAGTAAAAAATATAAGCCTGAAATCACTAATCCTCCTTTCAGGCAAGCGTGTTACCGAGTAAAAGGGTTGTGGAGGTCCGATAGGCAGTCGCTCCATGCACACATGGAGCGTGGTCGCTCCATGTACATTGGTATTCAGCTGCATCCGGTTAGATTGGAAGCCGACCACAATGTAGTTGGGAAAAGACTAGGTAGATGATGATAATTATTATTTTATTATTATTTATTCATTTATCAGTTTACAAAGAGGTCCACCGTTTTAGTAACAATATATCCTATGTTAGTACCTACTTAATAACTAGAACAGAAGCCGTGTGATACCGGCCAGGAATAGCACCACCCCATTTCTACCCGTGGATGTCGTAGAAGGCGACAGAGGGATATTGACAAGAGGATGGGCAGCAGCGTCCTTCTGAGTACCATAACACCTACTGCGACCACCAACATGCCTCGGCCAAGCATGGCTATTACGGCTGAACTCCAAGGAGGGCCTTGGAAGAGACCTATGCCCAGCAGTGGGCGTCTAAAGGTTGACATGATGATGATGAACTAGAACAGAACAGGTGCGATTACTTAGCGCCCACACTAGCGGGCTATCTGCCCGGGCGGCTATAGATTGCAGGATAGTGTTGGGACTGCCACGCAGCCTGTGGCGAGGCAGATTTCTTATCGCCACAACGCATCGAAACTGTCAGTGCTTCGTCGGCAAACATTGTGGAGTCACTACAGAAGCGTGGCAGTCGGAACAATACCTTGAACGCATTGATACTCGCTCGATTGAACTCGGAACGCCTTAAGAGCGCGTATTCGATTCGTGACGAAAACTTCATGTTTTTGCGTTTTGCCCAGAGCAATATCGTAATTATGTGAGCAGATTATTTAAAGACAATTTACAGTTTTAGAAAGATTAAGTCTTGATTTAGACAGCTACAGAGTAAAAAGTATAATTTTAAATTACGGTTTTTTAAAGCGTAGCCAATTCTTTCATATCGTTTTACGAAAATAGACGTCAGAGTTAACTTTCAGGATGAATACAACCATTACAATATGCCAAAATATTTTGTTATTTGCGTTTTTCCAACAGTATATACAGTCATAAAGACAGCTACAGAGCCAAAATTACAAACATATTACTATTATGTATTAAAAAACCATGTTGAAAAAGTAGAAAATCGGTTCACTTTGTAATTTTTTTTTCACCAGTATTTGAATAAAAACATAACTGATATATTTATTTTATAAAAGTAAATGTTATGCTTAATATACAGAATATTTTTCAGTCTGTTATACGAGCTCATTTATTTTAGACAATGATTTTTTTAAAAGCCCTGTAAAACATCGCGCGCTGTCGTTTGTCGATCAATTTCAATGATTCGTGCTTATTTCGTGCGTATTTCTTTTTCTGATGCACACAAACCGACGACTGTGTTGTACTAGTGTGTGTCAATGCTGATACGCCATTCTAGCAATCATTGAGATTTTGAGTTACTTTGCGCTAAATCGAATACGGGCCCTTAGGGCGCTTCCCTGACCAAATAACCTTGACCATACATTTCCTCTTTGCCGCAGAATCGGAATTCGCACATTTTTTTGTTTTTTTTTTTTTGTTAAAAAAAAAAGAGAAACGGTCTTTTGAAATAAAATAAAACGTGAATTATAAAGATTTTTAAGTTACCTATCTATTAGTGTGATCCTCAAATTAATAGCACGTCAATTTTAGCAAAAGATACATGTTTTCAATTGCATCATCCTGTTTAAATTTCATTTAATGTGTAAGTAATTAGCATCGACGGGTTGCCTTACCCGCGTCGTCGTTGTTTCTTGTACTGCATATCTTAGTGATTATTTACTAACTACCTCATAATTAGAATTAGAAACTGTTTACTTAATCATAAATATTGATATTTGATATTAATAAGATTGCTCAAAAGTGTTTTAACATCCGGACAAACCTTTTGGGGTTTTTGTGATGTTTCTGTTATTAACTTGTTTTTTATTTCATAATTAATAAACAAAAAAAAAAATATTTTAGTCATTATTTTACAGGGTGATTTATAGGTGTATATAAGGTACATAAAAAAAAATAAGAACGTGGAATGTGATGATAGGATATTGAACATTAATAATATGCTTTTAGATGTAGTTTGTTTCTCTTAATTAATGAGTTAATAGCCCCTGAATAACGATGAAAAACGAAGTTTTGGTCGGGGTAGCGCCATAACCATGAGACCCCAACTACTTTTTACCAAAAACAAAAAGCAACATTCACACCACAGTCTTGTCTATAGTCACCCCATTGCCATAAACTTCCCATACAGATAATGATAAATGTATGACACGCGCCGGGATGTCATAGGGGTAGTTTTTACAATTAGGGGTAGAAATGTGCGTCTAGGGACTATACGGGGTCTACGTTTTTAATAAGAGCGTGTTTACGCTCCATTTGTGGTGTACCTACGTAATGTAAATATATTGTATTAGAACAAGAACTGCCTTCTCCTGTCGCTTTCTGTCTACAGTGTCTACCCTTGGAAGTGGGTATCTCGAAAATGACTGACCCTATTTATTTATTTATTTATACTTCATAGTGTGTGTGTGTGTGTGTGTGTGTATGTGTGTGTGTGTATGTGTGTGTGTAGTGCGTGTGTGTGTGTAGTGTAGTGTGTGTAGCGCGCGCGTGTGAGTGTGTGCGTGTGTCTGTATTTTAGTGTAATGGTGTGTTTTGTGAACTTTGTATATAATAAATAAAGTAAATAAGTAAGTATATGCAAAAGGTGGACTTAATGCCTTAAGCATTCTCTACCAGTCAACCAAGGGTGGTGAAGAGAAAACTTGGCAGGTGCATTGTTAAAAAATATAACAAAAATAGCCACTGTGCCCACGTTTTCGCGTGAATTTTCTTAAGGATCCCTAAATTTTTGATAATGCAATATAGCCTGCAGCATTCAGAGATAAAGTAACTTCCTATTGGTGAAAGATTTTTTTAAATCGGATGAGTAGTTTCGGAGATTACCCCCTACATACAAACTTACAAACTAAAACCAATTTTACCTCTTGTGTTGTATTATGTGTTATCACACATACCTATATAAATATAATAAATTACCATTTAAATAGAAAAGAAAAGAGGCTTATGAGATGATTCAGCTAACTTGTGTTGAAAGTGTCGGATATACACGATAATTAATAGTATATTTTTATCCGACTTCAAAAAGGAGGAGGTTGTCAATTCGGATGTCTATATAGGGTGACTGGTAATTAGTGTACGATACTTAAACACGTGATTGTGTTCATGATAACAAATAACTTTCCCAAAGAAAAAAATGTTTTTTGTACTGGTTCACTTTAGGTCACAGGCGTGCGCGCGCGTGAATTTCATACGGCTGTTGTGTTATTGTGATAAAAGTGAACCAGTACAAAAAACATTTTCATCCCACCATCTCGGAAAGAGTATTTTTAATCTTCAATATCTGAGTGGAAAAGCCGTTTTTATTCTCTAGAGGATAAAGTAAATTTATCTTCAATATCTGAGTGGAAAAGCCGTTTTTATTTTCTAGAGGATAAAGTAAATTGAATTTAGAACATCGTGTGCACTAAGTTTGTGAATTAAAAAAAAACATTAAACCTATTTACTGCTACCTCTATGGTGCCGAATATATCATACAACTTTTTTTTAATTTGTTAAAAACTCAGACTTTGTAAACGTTTTTTTTTTTGCATTTAGTCATTTCCTCGCTGAGGTGGAATGAAAAGTTACGTGTTGCACTCGAGTGCAAAGATTTTTCACCTCGTGCTCTTTTGATTCCCTCGCTAACGCTCAGGATTCTAATTTTAGAATCCTTCGCTTGCTCGGTCATCAAAATTGAACACGCGGTTAAAAAGCAACTTTGCACTCTTGTATAACAAATAACTATTTTTCTTCGGGAAAGTTGTTTGTTATCATGAACACAATCACGTGTTTAAGTATCGTACACTAATTACCAGTCACCCATAAATATATATATGTCGGAGACAGTTTATTAATCACATTGTGGGTGTTAACTAAATTTGTTATGATTTGTGTTTCTTATTGTTAATTTATGTGATTTTACTATCAATTATTGTCTATTAATTCGAAACATGATTAATTGTGTGTGCACACTGATTTGTGGTTACTTTATTTCGATAATTGTTATCGATGGTTTTATTCAAAACAATTGTTGACACGTTACTTTGAATGTAAAACGAATTACTTTATGAAATCACTATTGTTTATTCATGACAATTATTAGTGTGGTATTTGATTGCTTTATAATTAAATCTTATTAGATTTAGTACACTGTAGTGTTTTGTATCAAGTAAACGCGTGACGCACTTCCGTGCGCCAATGGATAGACTTGTATGGAGAGGTTGTAAGGTGGGGGGCATCGCCTTATAAAAGAGCGTGCACTCCGTAAGTATGGCATGCCCTGGCTGGAGGCCCTAAAGCCCTGGCTGGAGGCCCTAAAAATAATAATTTTTAAGGCACCACAGGAAAGTCCGGTTAAGCAGCCGACAACCTCCTAGGTTGACCTGCGAGATGCCAATCCGAAAAAAAAAAAAAAAAAAAAAAAAAAAAATAAGTATGGCAGTCGATCCTCGGATTCGACTCAGTAAAGAGTTCCTAATACTGTCGGTTTACCTGGTACAGCGCTGCTGTATATTCACATAGCTGTATAGGCTTGCTGCTAGCGAGCGATACACTTTGTATTTGGGTGGCTTATGCTACTGTGCGAACTATAGACCTTAAGGGTTTGTTCGTTTATCATTGGGTGGCTTAGGCTGCTGTACGAACTGTAAACCTTAAGGGGTTGTTCGTTTATCATTGGGTGGCTTGGCCACTGTACGAACTGTGGGACCTTAATGGTCTGTTCGATTAACTGTATTGTTGCTGTACCTTTAACTTACTTTATTCTTGTTACTGATTACCATTTGTATTATGTTTTCTTTACTAATAGTGTGTAATTGTTCTTACAGGTCTTGTTTATCCCTAATGGGATAATGGGAACGCCCATACTCCTGACGATGTTCTATACCGCTCGGCACTCCTCCTCGATCGCACCTGACGATCCGACATATACTAGGTGATTTTTTATTCACGTTCCAAATTTCTCAGGGTGATAGTACCCATGAAATTGAATAACTTTCTCCAAAAAACATGGGTCGAAATATTAAAAAAAAAATCGGACTTCCCATACAAAATCGATCAGCTGACTATTGATTTTGTATGGGAAGTCCGATTTTTTTTTTAATATTTCGACCCGTTTTTTGGAGAAAGTTATTCAATTTCATGGGTACTATCACCCTGAGAAATTTGGAACGTGAATAAAAAATCACCCAGTATATTATTTATGTACCTATGTTCGGGCATATCTCTGTCATATAGGTATAGACGGAATTGCAAAATTCTTTCCTTGTTCAATAGGGGTTTATTCCGAAATGGTCCCATATAAATTTTACCAAAATGTATCCAGCCCTTTTTGAGAAAATCAACAAAATCCCAAAAAATATACTTACGTTTAGTGTCTTCAATCTTTGGAGGACTTACAATCTCTTTTAAGTGTGTTGCCGTTTCTTAATGGATTTGTATGTTAAGGCAATACTTAAAGCGAAAAATAAAAAGTTTTTTCTAAAAAAAGAAAACCCGCCTTTAAAAACTAAAAAGTGATAAATAACTTTAGCACAGAACACACTTACTTTACTTTCGGAAGTGTCAATACAAAACAACAAACACAAAGCCACCGCCACCGATTTCCGAAAGTAAAGTAATGTGTGTTCTGTGGTAAAGTTATTTATCACTATTTAGTTTTTGAAGGCGGTTTTCTTTTTTTTTTTAAACTTTTCCGAAATTAATTGCAAATACTTTTGTAACTTGGACAAGCTTTCATGCTAAAATAAACATTATAGGTACAGGCGCCAATGAAGGCCCGCTTAATTTCAAAACCTCGTAAAATCTTGCAGATAAGTAAAGTAAAGAAAAAAGTTAATGGAAGTTGTAATATATTTATTTGAGAAACAAGATATCTAAAAAAGTAGTACAGTTTTTGGCATTTTAACACAAATGTAAACACTTTTTAGAAACTTGTTATTGGGCTATCTTGGGAAGCTGGTCGCTGAAGATGGCCCGAAAAATATTAATGAAAGTATATGCATTATAAACTCTTAAACACTTTTAACATAAAACATCGAAATAAAAACACATACTTCCCATAACATTATTCATAAAAGGTAAAAAAATCAACCAAAAATTTAAATGTGGGCTATCTTAAATCTATCAAAATGAAAATCAACTATAAAATAAAAACAAACCACTAAATAAAATAAAATTTAACTTCGAGATCAATATTGAAAGTAACTTATCAAAAATAAAAATAAATCAGATGTTTTTTCTAAAATTTATTTTTTTGATGTCATTCATTAAGGGAATTATATTATGGGCCATGATAGGAAATTACACCTGGGTTGAGTATAATCTCGTAAAAATACAAAAAAAGGAAATAAAATAATAACACTCACCTGTAATTCGCTTATAAATAGATTAAATATGAATTTTCACATTTTAGAGCAAAGAGATTTGTTTTAAATTCGTTAATTCTCAAAAGGATTTAGATAATGCAGGTAATAAAAAGTGTATCGTCTTGACATGAACAAGCAAACTGCCATCAGTCTCCAAAATGGCGACGCGCCGGTAATGAAACACACTTGCACTATTGTCTATAGTACCAATAGCATACACCCACGAAATTTCAAATGTTTCGAATAATCATAACTGATTTTTTTTTAAAGTGGGCTATCCTAGGAGCCGGGCCATCTTCGGCGACACTACTTAAAGTATTAATAACGTTAATAGTCACCATCTTCGCCAAACGTCATGTCATGATCGTGTCCTGTGTCCTGTCGCAAACGATTAGGGATGCCCAATCGATTGTAATCGATCGATTGAATTTTCAATGAACTGTTGCATATTTTTAGAATGACATTTTGAATTTATTTCGAACTAGCTGATGCCCGCAGCTTTGCCCGCTTGACAAATTAAACTGAAGTGCTGAAGTGATTCGCCGCGATCGGTTTTGGATGAAGGACCATCATAAAACACTGGTATTCAGCTGCATCCAGTTAGACTGGAAGCCGACCCCAATTTATATAGTTGGGAAAAGGCGACGCAGATGATGAATAGTGTTATTAATATGTATTTGTTATTTCATACAACAAATTAGAATTTCACAGGCTACCTAACGCTTTCGCGTTAAGATTCATTCCCGAATGTTTCAAACAATTAATAATCATAAGTCTGAGTCGTTAGCGCCACCTGGCGGCGGATAATTTGCAAGTTTCGCGCGTGACTACTAATTACATTACTATAGATAGTTCCCGGGTTTACCGCATATTTATATAAATATTTAAACTTTACGCTACAACCGCGCAACCGCTAATACATATAATATATTTGACTCTTTTTTATACACTGCTCAGGCTCACATACTGATTCATCGTTTGTTAATATAAGGAGTGGTCGCCTACTGTTTCAACATTTGTAATAATATGTGAACACAGTTCGTCCCATAGTTTAACTAGGGGCCTCAGCGGACTAACTTTAGTATCAAAGAAAGTTACAGAACTAGTGATAAACTTCATTTTATAATAACGTTTTATTTAGTCGTGGTTTAAACCATGTAAAAGTCCCAGTACTAAATTTAGATCGTGTTTTGGAGTAAGACGGTGTGTATCTATGTACATATAACTTAGTCTGTCATTCCTTAATCTGTGATACTTTGTACACACTTTCAAATACCTAGTGTTTTTATGCAAGGTACATCGTATTCACGTATAATTATATAATTCCTGTAAATGCAAATATTGTTAACATCGTTTTTAAAAGAGTAAGTATGGAGTTTCTTGCCCATTCTTCTCCATACAAAACTACCTTTTGGAATGGGCACCTAGAATTTTTTTTTTTCTCATCTGACGTTCAAAAGTGCCTTACAATGGTCTAATTGAAATAAATGATTTGACTTTGACTTTGACTTTGACTTAGGCGAGCGACCGAAAGCGACAAGACGCGACGTGACGCGATGCGACGTAATGCGACCAATACTTCACGCGACGTGTGTCCTACGTTGTATGTAGTCATTGTACTTATTTAGAAAGAAATAAGTTTGGAGAGTTTCATCATGTATATCCGAAACTAAATCTACGTTTATTTAAAGAGTACTTATTGTGAATATTTAATTATTGTGTCGCGTCTCGTCGCGCAAAAAAGAAATCCGCACTTGCCGCGTTATGTCGCACATTGATTAACGCGCTTCCCTGACCAAATATCCTTGACCATATGACCAAATATCCTTGACCATACATAGGAAATGTATGGTCAAGGATATTTGGTCAGGGAAGCGCCGCAGAGTCAAAGTCAAAGTCAAAGTCAAAGCATTTATTTCAATTAAACCATTTACAGGCACTTTTGAATTGTCAAGGAGTCGGTCAGTTAGACAGAAAGTTGAAGCTAGTTGCTCGTTCCAAAACGTAGGTAGGTCTCAGAATCGAAATTCGCACAGTTTTTGGGTTTTGGGGTTATAAAAAAAGAGAAACGATCTTTTGAAATAAAATAAAACGTGAATTATAAAGATTTTTAAGTTACCTATCTATTTGTGTAAACCTCAAATTAATAGCACGTCAACTTTAGCAAAAGATACATCGACGCCCCCAAGCAATAAGTCGGTAATGCACTATTATGGACTTCTAGCTTGACAATGCCAGATTTTGCCTCACCTATGTACAGAAAAAGTGAATTAATGAAAATAATTGTAATGAATATAGAACCTTTCTATACTAAATTGTTTTTCTTTAGAACTTGCGGATTACGAAATACCTACCCACAAAATACAAACTCATTTTACCTAAAATACAATTTAACCTATAATCAATGTCATTATTGTTTTTAGATTTAAACGGAAACCGCAAGTTCTACAGTCACTAAGACTAATGTTTAGTTATCAGCAATAAATAAACAGTAAGATGCTACATATTGCACATGACTTTTATTGAGTGGGGCAAAGTTCTATAGAGTTTCTGGCATTGTCCTTTGGCATCTGTGGACTGGAATACAACTTGGAATTTTTTTTCAGAATTTTTCAATGATTATTTACAAAGATATTGACACATACATTTTTATTGTTGGGAAAACAAAATGATGTCGGCAAGATTTTTGGTCAATTCAAATACGGAGTTTTTGATTACAGATAAAAGAAAAGATGAGATTATTAAAAAAGAAGAAATAGAGACAGCTGACAAAGACTATACTATTACAGTAGCAATATTTCACTTGCAAAAGGTTTTGAGTGTACAGTCGAACAAGCTAATTGGTTTACAGGCAGAAATATTCATGTTTCTACTATACTCACAATATTTTAATTTATTAAATTTTCTTAACTCGAGCTCATAGGCATCTCTGGTACTTACGTACTAAAGATAAAAAAATTAACAAGCGCTTTATCAAGCGCAAGTTCGATCGTGTATGGAGTACTGCTCTCATCTTTGGGACGGATCTGCCAGATACCAGCTTGATGCCCTAGAGTCAATTGAGAAACGAGCCAAGAGGATCATTGGCAATGATAGGCTCGTCGAGTCAAAGCTTCGAAGACTTGAGCATCGACGCCAAGTTGCTGGCCTGTCGGTTTTCTATCGGTTGCGTTTTGGGGAGTGTGCGACGGAATTGCATAATTTAATTCCGCCGAGCCCGTTCCATCATCGGACCACAAGACGTACGGCGATGCGCCACCGGCACACGGTGGACATCCCACCCACACGCACGAAACGTTTTGGGAATACATTCATTGTGCGTACTGCTAAGGAGTGGAATTCCCTGCCTGAGTCTGTGTTTCCTGATAGCTACAACCTGGGAGTCTTTAAGGCAAGAGTGAATAGGTTACTTCTAGGCAAGCGTGCTCATCATCAGGTGAGATAGTGGTAAAACGTATGCCTATCAATAAAAAAAAAAAAAAAAAAAAAAAAATTGTTAGTGTAGTAGAAAGATGAATATTTTTACCTGTAAACCAATTAGCTTGTTAGACTGTACCTCAATCTGAAATAAACACGTTTTATTACAAAACAAACCATGTTACAATTTTAGCGTTTTTGATCCCATACAAAAAGTAGGATATTATTATGTGTATTTCTTTTTTAAACTGAACGCGAGAAAGGTATTTTGAAGTTTAATATGCACGCAAGACATGGACAAAGACAGTATGATGTTTCCTCGCGACGTGATACCGATGTAGCAAGTTATCAAAAACGTAATTTTCATCATAAGGTTCTGAAGGTTCCATTTCCGTTTTTGTGACTACCTCCTGTGAGGGTTTAAAATATTTTCCAATGTAAAGAATACATTATCAAGATTAGATCGATAGGTATACTTAGCATATTTTTCAAACCCCGCATAATTAAAATATTACGAAATGAAAATAACACTTTTTCGTTTTATCTCGATGCCCATTTTGTGTTTATAAAAAAAAGAAAGTGACAAGTGACATTAACGGATCTATAAAATTGGCAGACAAGTGATGTGACAAGTGTGGAAAGAAATAAACATTATTTATGATATTATTTCCTATAAAACGACGCAACTTCAGTGTATGAACTGCGAAACGCCTGCGAACTGTGGTCGCACTGTAACTGTCAGCCGCCGTTTCGTTCTGAAATAATGAGCTTTTCGTTAAACTATTCACTTTTTTTTGCGGGGTTTTAAAAATATTGTAAAGGCCTGAAGATACTCTTTAGGATAGGTACCCAAGAATATAAGAATTAGAATTTCAACTTCTCTAACTATTTAATATGAATATAATCACTTCTCTAAACATCTTAATTTTTTATATTATATTATGTGACAGTGAAAGCATCAGCTTTCACTGTCACATAATATAAATATATGATATTGAATATTATAATATAAAATAATTATCAAATAATCCCATAAATCACTATATCAATTATTGCGCTACCCGGCATACCAAACATCGTCCCACGAGATTGCACCCCTCGACCACTCAATATTGGTTTTAATGTCAAATTAGCGACATACCCCATGACCTCTGATCTGAAAAGAGGGTTCTGAATAAGGGGTCGAAATAAAATATTAATATAAAAACAAAAAAACTTAAAAGAAAATATGATAAAATAGATTCAATACTCAATATCTTTATTGCTTTTCCATAAGTATAAAATAATAATAACATGCTTAGGTGGTAGGTATTTAGTTAGGATCATTATGAACCCTGTCAGGCACAGAATTGGCCCAAACAGAGGGTGCTCTGTTTTATAAAAATATTTAATAAACGTAGGAGCAATGTAAAAATAATTAATTCATTCTCAATTATATAATTTTTATATTTATCATTTAAATGTTCATTTATGGAATACAACACACACACACATACACACACACATACACACACACACACATACACACACACACACACATTCATCACACACATTGTGCGTTGTTTGTTGTTCTCACATACATTTGTTTATAAGACTTGTTTGAATCTTTCTTATAAATTACATAATTAAACTATTCTTTCTTTTTCATCTGCCTAGTCTTTTCCCAACTATATTGGGGTCGGCTTCCAGTCTAACCGGATGCAGCTGAATACCAGTGCTTTACATGGAGCGACTGCCTATCTAATCTCCACAATACTGGGTAACACGATACCCCTTGACACACCTACGACACTACACCAAAATAACAGACTGTACAAATACGTGCGTGTGTGTTTGCGTGTCTACACGCCGCAAAAACTGAAAGCAGTTCTCAGTACCAGTCGATCGACGCGGGAATGGCAGAGGAAGTTTCAGAGGGAGGCGGAGCGTGTCGCTACTGTACGGGAGTACTAATATGTGTGCCCTTGATAAGACTGGTTGTCAGACTTTCTAGCTTTAGACTACCCATAACGACTGTTAAAGATCTACGAATGACAGCCGGGACCAACGACTTTACGTGTTTTTCGAGACACGGAAGGGTCACTGTTTGTACATAATTGTTAACTTGTGTGCCGATAGATGGCGGTGTTAGTTGAGAAGCGATTTCTAGAAGTCGGTGTTAAGATTCTCCGCTTATTAACAAGGTCGCATCATTTGTTATGCCAAAATGATCCTAATTGGTAATATACAAGTAACACAGTAGTAGTTGTTTTATTATCATATTAGTTACGACAGTTTGAGAGCTGCAGTATTCATGCGCAAAACAGTGCACTATAAAGTGATGTAATATGACATTACTTTTCGCACCGAGGAATATGACATTACACCATGACTCCGAACATGACGCGAAATGAAGCGCGCTGGATGGCGTGTGGCGCTTCATTTCGCGTCATGTTCTGAGTCATGGAGCGCCACACGCCATCCAGGGCGCTTCATTTCGCGCCATGTCATTGTAATGAAATGCTCGCAATGTAGAATGCATAGTGATGTGCCAACTCGGAAAAAACACAACTCGAGTTAACTCGAGTCGAAATTCAGGTAACTCGAATTTAATTCGAGTTACACAACTCGAGTTAGCAGGAAGAAACTAAGTGTATGATTTGTTTTATATTTGTTCTTCCATCCAACTCTCTGTTAGGACAATTATCTTTGCTAAACTTCGTAGGCAGGATTGAAGAAAGACATCAATCAACAAAGCATTAGGAGCTCCCATCCCGTTATATTTCCCATACAAACGCTCGTACGTGATTACGGCATTATAACAAATTTTCTTCCAAATATTTAGCCTTATCTAGGTACCTATGTAACGAAAAATCTACTTTTTTGAGAAACAAATTCAGTAAACCCGTCCGAAAATCTGCTTTTTTGCACAATTTTATCTGAACTTTGGCCATTCATAATGCACTCATACATTGAAAAAGTCAACAACAGCTTCATAGAAACCTTGCACATGTAATGGAGATTCTAAATTACAATTTTATTTACCAAAAACTTGTAAGGTTTTTTCAAAAAAACGTATGTCCTGGTACAAGTTTTGTGTAATTTCCGCGCGCCACTTCCTGTGATATTATCGCGTTCTCACTCTCTCGTTTGTTTTCGAGCTTTGCGTTGGTTGAAACAAAACATTTCTCAATCACACTCGCGCGTTCGGGCGATGGGGATGGGCGCTCTTAAGTCCGCCTTTGTGCCTATGTGCATGAGGTGTAAATAAATAAATTGTTGCAACTCGAGTATTAAAGCTAAAACTCGAGTTAACTCGATTTTAGCACAACTCGAGTTAACTCGAGTTAGTAAGTCGAGTTGACCCATCTCTAAGAATGCAATACATCATTACATGAGATGATATAGCGCGTTATGCTATGAAGTGATATTGTGATGTGACAATCGTCAAACGCAATGCGCCCTCGTACTACACTAATAAATAGTTGCTTTTGTTGTCATATGTAGAGTCGATTTTAGACTACCCATAACGACTGTTAAAGATCTACGAATGACAGCCGGGACCAACGGCTTTACGTGTTTTTCGAGACACGGAAGGGTCACTGTTTGTACATAATTGTTAACTTGTGTGCCGATAGATGGCGGTGTCGGTTGAGAAGCGATTTCTAGAAGTCGGTGTTAAGATTCTCCGCTTATTAACAAGGTCGCATCATTTGTTATGCCAAAATGATCTTAATTGGTAATATACAAGTAACGAAGTAACACAGTAGTAGCACAGAATACTTAATAGTAGTACTACGTTAGTTAGTGCTGCTTTCTCCACTGCGCTGGCACTGCTTCCAACGCTTGGCTGCGTTGCGCAAGCGATCCACTTGCCCAGCCAATCTTCACTAAAACACTTCCAGATTCTTCGATCCGGCTCTCGAAGGACCATAATTATGAACAACCAGTTCACTCCACTGGACCACACACACACACTAGGTGGTCACAGATACTGCAGCTCTCAAACTGTCGTAACTAG
The DNA here is from genome assembly GCA_947361185.1 of Charanyca ferruginea. Lineage (NCBI taxonomy): Eukaryota > Metazoa > Arthropoda > Insecta > Lepidoptera > Noctuidae > Charanyca > Charanyca ferruginea. The sequence goes on along the minus strand of OX376081.1, from coordinate 1,062,454 downwards.
TATGATAATAAAACAACTACTTCTGTGTTACTTGTATATTACCAATTGATTGAGATCATTTTGGCATAACAAATGATGCGACCTTGTTAATGAGCGGAGAAGCTTAACACCGACTTCTAGAAATCGCTTCACAACTAACACCGCCATCTATCGGCACACAAGTTAACAATTATGTACAAACACTCACCCCCTAAGCAAACCTTTAGGGGTTGAACAATATTTACTATGTGTGTGGGTTAAATTAAAAGACAGCTTGTATATTTAACTAACCCATCTTAAAAATAATTTTGATAGGAAATATTCCGGTATGAAATGGATGGTCATTGGTCACCCATACATGGACTGACCGCGGCAAGCGTAGCTTAACCATGATCGATCCGGATTTTACTTAGCCACGAGAATCTTACGCACCGCACGGTAAAAACATATAGAACATCAACTTTTTTTCACCCCTTAAGCAAGTTTATAGGGGACTAGCTTTTGCCCGCGACTTTGTCCGTGTATATGTCGGTTATCGCGGACGCAGACGAAGTCGAAGTCGAAGTCGAATAAAAAGTAGCCTATGTCCTTTGTTGGGGTTCACACTTACCCTGTACCAAATTTCACACAAATCGGTTCAGTAGTTTAGGCGTGAAGAAAAGACAGACAGACAGAGTTACTTTCGCATTTATAATATTAATAGTTATAGTTAGGATGAAAAAAAATTACTGTGTGTGGGTTGAATTAAAAGTCGGCTTGCATATGTACGGATTTTACTTAGCCACGAGCGTCTTTCGTACCGCACGGTAAAAACATATAGAACAGCAATTTTTTTTCACCCCTTAAGCAAGTTTATAGGGGATGAAAAAAAAATACTGTGTGTGGGTTGAATTAAAAGTCGGCTTGTATATTTATGTAACCCATCTTAGAAATCATTTTGGTAAAAAATTCAAAGTCTTGTTATCGTACGCCCCTTACACAAATACAGAACTTTCCATCAAGTGCAAATCGATTGCAATTTCACGGGTTTTTACATTTTGTAAAGCTATCCGGGCCCCTATTTAAAAAAAAGATTTGTTAACAAATGGGGTTGTGAGCGAGTTCGACTCTTAATTAAGGAGACTGTACCGACATCAGTTCCATGCAAAAGTAGTAATATTTTGGTCAGTATGAAGTTAAATTTAAGAGTAAATTATTTTCTTTCAAGCTTGTTGCCTTGCCTTTGTGTGAATGTTCTACATCTGACTGTGAATTCGAACAATCTGCATATGATATTATTTTATGGGAGTATATTCTTTGGCAAAAAGAACGCAATATTATGTTAGACAGTGTACAGCTTACATTCAGAGCTGTTTATTATGCTGACCTTGTAAAAACTAGAACTAGTTTCCGTGCGTTCAAACGTTTTTGCCATACCTATTATTGGAATCAAATGTATCAGATCACCTTTTAGGACTTATTAATTATGTTTTTTTATAATTCGTGGTATTTGGCACATGGGCTTCTACCAGTTGTACACGCCCTTTTTTGCCTATTGGCCTATTACTGTTCTGTCTCCTGCTTCATTTGAAATGAAGTGGAAATTATGTATTTCTTACTCCTCCTAGTTAAAATGGATGTAATCTTATAGATAGGGTAAGAAACTGACTAACCACAATTCTAGATATTAGGACTCCTTTACTATCTATAGAATTTCATCAATTTCCTTACTTATTGACTAAAATATGACTACAGCTACTTTTGTATGGAGACCGCTTTCAATGTCGGTACACAGTCCCTTTAATTTGACCGGGTGGTCAAGAGGTTGGATTCAATTGGATGAATGGAAATACAAAATAAAATCAATAATATTGTATCGCATGGGTATTCGTATGCATGCAAATGGTGGTAGGGATACCGTGACATAAAATTTCACCGTCGATTAATAGTAAGTTAAATAACAAGACAACATTAAGAACAAGCCGCCATCCAGTACACAATATCACTAGCTTAACACGGTATTTTGATGTGTTTTCACTGTGCACGTACATTCAGTGCTAAAATAGGATACCTAAGCTACATTAGAGCACACTTTCGTAACTTTTAGGGCAGAAACTGTCATCGTAGCCAAAATCGGCATGGGATGTTACCATTATTATTAGTCAGATTAAAAAATCTGCTGTTCCATAGAAGACTGCATCAGCTACACGGTCAAAATGTACGGATCGCGTGATATTTTCCATACTACATCACAAAATTAACGTACACACGGCTACACATTAAGCTATACATTTTCAGTATAAACCCGATCTCGCTTTGTACGGAAATCCTATACAATGCGAGATCAGCATTAACTAGAAATGTATATCTTGATGTGTAGCCGTGTGTACATACTTATAAAAAACTTCACCTAGGTGTTCACTGAGGAAGATTGTACGAATAGACATTCTAATCTTAAGTAATGATACGGACTAAGGTGGAGCAAAAAATATCCTATGTAATCTAAAATCCGCTAAATCAATAAATTTGTGGCAAATTTTCGCTAATTCCATTTAGCCGTTTAAGTGGGAAAGAGTTAGCAACATCCATCCTTCCATCCATCTTCAGAAACTTTCTAAACTCATTCATGTGCACTTTAGAACAGTCAAAGTTAATCAATGGCGCAAATCATTGTGGGTTGGCTTGGTTTGGCAAACGAAGAACGAAGCAGAATTGAACTGATCATTCGTTATACAAATATAATTTTAATGCTTTATACATACTAAATTAAATTATCTTTAAAGTTTTTTTACTACCCAATATTCGCCCCTTTTCAACCCACAAAAACCACCATACCATAATTTGAATAATAATTGTAGTATTTCAAATCACTAAACGTCACCACGACACGCCTTGAAATTCACCCCTAAAATTTCACCCCTTTTTTAAACAAGAATTTAAATACTGCCAGTGACATTTAACTAAACATTTATAAGATTTGTCAAGCTAATCCCTGCCTAATTATAAAATACCATGGGAACGTATTAAGAGTATGGTTCCCCAGATTTTGAGAGACAAATAATTGTGGGGGTTGAGTTTTTGCATAAATTAAAAATAATCTGCCTATATTGTTTTCATGGGAATTTTTTATCTCTACGGAGGGTAGGGTTTTAGGTTCGATTCCTAGGCTGAACAGTGTTATTTTTTAAAGGAAAAGTCATATGATGAATTTGAATTATAACTTTTAAAGGAACTTTGCAATATTATAAGCAATAAAAGAAGAAAATATATAATAGCTTCGTATAGAGAAACATAAGGCAAGAAACTCCATACTTACATTTTCATTAGGTACTTCTCAGAAACAATGGATCTTTAGCAATAAGTACACTCACCCCCATGTATGTTTACTAATATTAAGACGTAAGCTTTGTTTGTGTTTCTGTTTGTATGAGGTACCTAATCTCCACAACTACTCATTCGATTACAAAAATTCTTTCACTGATAGAAAACTACACTTTTCTCGGTGATATACTCCTGACAGATATAACTTCTACGCGGGCAAAATTACGGACGGAATGTTAACAAGAAGTAAATATCCAAATTAAAATGGTAAAATCAATCTACAGTAAATGACGATGCCAGATCCTGCCCCACCCATGTACAGAAAAGTAAATTAATGAAAATAATTGCAATGAATATAGAACCTTTCTATAGTAAATTGTTTTTCTTTAGAACTTGCGGATTACGAAATACCTACCCACAAAATACAAACTCATTTTACCTAAAATATAATTTAACCTATAATCAATGTCATTATTGTTTTTAGATTTAAACGGAAACCGCAAGTTCTACAGTCACTAAGACTAATGTTTAGTTATCAGCAATAAATAAACAGTAAGATGCTACATATTGCACATGACTTTTATTGAGCGGGGCAACGTTCGAAGAGTTTCTGGCATTGTCCTTTTAAATCAATCATAATGTAAGAACAACAATATTTTTAACTCAGAAATTAATGATTTCTGTACAAAAAACTAGCTCCCCTAATAATAAATAAATAAACGTTGTGCAGGGTAGTGGGTACCCCCAGCAATCTTACGCTGAGCGATTGATTCCATGAGTTGGGGTGGCGTTTTAAGGGGAAGTCTACATTTGGAATTAAAATGTATGGTATTTTAATTCTAAATGAAATCTATCCTGTGATGGATTGATTTCTCTAACTTTTTTGCAAGTTAGGGATCATTTTATTCGAAATACAAATTCAAATCATTTATTCTTATAATGCCGTGTGGTGCCAGCCGCGTATAGTACCGACCCGTATCTACCCGTGGGTGCCGTACAAGGCGACAGAGGGAGGGCAGCAGCGTCCTTCTGAGTACCATAACACCTAATGCGATTGCCAACATGCATCGGCTAAGCATGGCGATTACGGCTGGACCCTCCTTTGGGGAAGACCTATACCCAGCAGTGGGCGTCTAAAGGTTCAATTCAATTCAATTCATTCATTTATTGCATCAAACATGGTAGGTACATGGAGTTCTTATATAAAATATTCAAGAAAGAATTCATCTATCGAATAAAAACACTCTTCTAACTACCACTTCCGCAACGCAACACAAAACTTATTGAAGGGTAGTTGAGTAATTGACCTAGGTAATGCATTATAAATTAGGGGAGCCATATAAACGCAGCTCCGTCGAAAAAGTTCTAGCTTTGGAACAGGCATTTCAAAATCTAAATGTGTAGGTTTCCTTTTGTTTGTGTTGTCTTTCCGTTCAAATAGTTCAAGATTGAACCTCACAAACCTAGCAACTTCGTAAATATATATGCATGGGACCGTCAGTAGATTGTGCGACTTGAATATAGGCTTGCATGAGTCAGACCACTGCATTTTGAATATTGCACGAATACACTTCTTTTGGGTGATGAAGATCTTCGCGATTTCGGAAGAGTTTCCCCACACAACTATACCGTATCGTATCACTGAGCAGACGTATGCGTGATACACCATTATGATAATGATGATGATGATTCTTATAATGTTGGTAAATAGGTGGTAGGTTAAAAAATATAACAACATTGAAAGAGTGTTCATATTCCTACCTCCTACTATACCTCTTCACCTCTATCTTTGGCTCGTTACTTCGCCCGCGTCAATTATCTGACGGTATCTAATAATTTTTGATAATAATATATAGCAATTAATTGAATTATTTCAGAAAAACTGGCAACACACACGAACTCACACAATTACACATCACAAACACGATTCACCATCACACTTAAGTCAACATCTTCATGGCATTTGCTTTCTCTCTTTTTATTTGTTTCATTTTGTTTTTCTCTCTGTAATATTTGGAACTTTCACTTTTAATAATACTGCAATACCTTAGAATAAGCGAATCAAGGGTTGGGACTTGTGCCCTTAATACAAGTTATCCTGATAACTTAGCAAGGGTGCTAGTTACGACAACTTCTAGTGTGCTTCATAAATCTAAGTCTTAAGTATGTAATATTAAGTAGTCTTGTTGATGCGAATAAATACTTATTATTATTATTATTATTTATACATGATGCAGATGCACAAAGGTACAAAAACGGACTCATTCTCTACCAGTGACATGACAAGTAAAAAAACCCTGAAATATTTTGGTGTCACCGTTTCGTAAGTAGGCTAAAAAAAAGCTTTTTTCTCAAAATAGACAACCGCCGTCAAAAAGTAAAAAATAACTTTAAATTCGCAAGTCGGCGGCAATACAAAACAACAAACAAAACCAAAGCCTTGCCCACTTGCGAATTTAAAGTTATTCTTTACATTTTGACGGCGGTTGTCTTTTTTGAGAAAAAAGCTTTTTTTTTTGCTTTTTAGTGCCTACTTACGAAACGGTGACACCAAAATATTTCTGTTAATTCTTAACTTTCTACCTTTAGGGGTGAAATATTTCATGAAATTTATATGAGACCACCACATGAGTATACTCTTTCTAATAAAAAAATAATTTTGAGAATCGGGGAATCCACAAATGGGAGAGAAATCGGTGAACATACATAAAAAAAATACATAGAAGCACCTCCTTTTTTGAAGTCGGTTAAAAAAAGTAAAATATAAACCTTTTTGAATTAAGTGATCTTCTAGGAAGCTTACTGTTGTCTTGTAAGTATCATAATCTGTTCTATGCCTAATGCCTACTCAAACGTTTTCATGGGCAACTAGACTAGACTCAAATTTTACAATATGACGTCCAAAAGTGCCTTTAATGGTCTAATTGAAATAAATGATTTGACTTTGACTTTGACTTCATATAACTGATTAAAAACATACAATAATTAAATTACATCTATGTTTAGTAATTGCAGTGAGTTAAAAAAGTATTTAAAAATACTTGCATTTAATCTGTGCTTTTATTTAAATTATTATTAACCGAAAGCAAACACTAAAAAAAAGTCCTTATCAAACAAAATTTACCGACAACCGATATGCCCCTTAACAGAACATTTATTCCGTACGATTTCACCCCCTAGTCAGGGGTGAGAGGGACCAGCCGTATTATACTTAAAAAAACATGTACACGCACATATTACATTCCTTCGACCACGGTGGATTGTTGGAATTATCGTATTAAGATGTGTCTGGTAAGATGTCAGGGGAATGACGAGTTTGGGGGTTGAAATGGGAAGTTAGGAAAAAAATTGAGGGTACTATAATTTTTTTCTTCTTTAAAATATAAACAGATTAATTTGTTTTTCTCTGCTAAGGCCTAAACTGCCATGTCTTTCATCTTTTTAGGGTTCCGTGGCAAAAAACGGAACCCTTATGGATTCGTCATGTCTGTCTGTCTGTCTGTCCGTCCGTATGTCACAGCCAGTTTTTTCCGTAAATAAAAGAACTATACTGTTGAAAATTGGTAAGTAGGTGTAATATGTGAACCGCATTAAGATTTTCACACAAAATTAGAAAAAAAAACAAAAAATTTTGGGAGTTCCCCATACTTAGAACTGAAACTCAATTTTTTTTTATCAAACCTATACGTGTGGGTTATCTATGGATAGGTCTTCAAAAATGATATAGAGGTTTCTAATATCATTTTTTTCGAAACTGAATAGTTTGCGCGAGAGACACTTCCAAAGTGGTAAAAGGTATACCCCCCCCCCCCCCCCCCGTAACTTCTAAAATAAGAGAATGATAAAACTATAAAAATATATGGTAAACTTACACCGAAAATTGGATTGAACGAGATCTAGTAAGTAGTTTTTTTTAATACGTCATAAATCGTAAACCGCAATTACCTTTCATTCAAAAAAAAAAAAAAAAAAAAAAAAAAAAATGTAATCGTTGACTCTCTGTATGTGTTGGTGGCTACTGTTAGTGCAGAGAGTAATTAAAATAATAAATAAATAAATAAATAAAAATAAATTCAATGTACTCAAATATAAAAATAAAAAACTTTTATATTATGTTACTTGCTGTTACGGAACCCCTTTATGGGCGAGTCCGACTCGCACTTGGCCGCTTTTTTTTATTTGTAAATTTTTGGTTTGCTCTTCACTTACATTGTTTTCACATATAGAAGCAACGACAATAATGTGACCAGTATTTTGTACAAACTTGTTTTAAAAGAATGTCCGTTGAGTTTCTTGCTCGTTCTTCTCCATAGAGACCTACCTATGGAACAAGCAACTAAATCAATTTTCTGACTAAATGACCGACTCCTTGACAATTCAAATGTGGCTGTAAATGGTTTAATAGAAATAAATGCTTTGAATTTGACTTTTTGATAAAGTGTTTTATACCCGCTGTAGGCCGCCATCATCGATATATATGTGTTTTTCTGTGATGTCATAATAGCCTCTAACCAGCAAAATATCATAACACTTCCAACGACACCTATATGACGAATATTGTAGGAGATATGCATACCTAGATGAAAATACATAGACTGCTAAAATCGCAACCTTGCATAATAAAAACCAGGTGCCATTATACCCCGCTAGAAGTTGAGTTTAAAATAAAAGCGATGTATCAAAGTCGAAGTTATCTGCATAATTATCTAGAAGATAAATGACTTCATTAATAATGCTCATAAAAACTATTTTGTTGAAACAGGAACTTGCTTAGGTAAAGAGAAATTTTCATGTTTACTTGACTGCGCCGGCGGAGTTCAAAAGGAGGGTAGTATTTTTCATATTTATGTGTAGTTCTGTTGAAACAGATCAAACCTCGTCAAATATTTACCTATTTTTCGAAGAAATGAAGGATACTTAATGATTACTTTATCAAAGAGATAAGTATCCATGTCGCCGGGAATAGTTGAAGTTTTCTTAGAAACCGATGGGTGTTTATGAATAAAATAAAATACAATAGGGGATATTACTGCAATGTTCTGGCACCAGAGTGCAGCACTAGCATAATCCGTAAACAGTTTATCGACGAGTCGTTCAAAGCGTGAAATTCTGCCTTTAATTGAGTTAAAAATTGGGAAGTGGGTTATATTATACAATAATGCATCAGTGCTGTGTATTTCGATGTAGAAATGAAGGGAATTATTCATTTTCAAGAGAAGAAAATGTTCGAAAACTTTGTGAAGCAGCTAAAAATCACTCTAAAATATGTTCAGGTTAAGTATTCAGGCGAGATAGACGTATTTACAGAATAACGTTCACTTTTGTCATGTAAGACAACCAAATGTGATTTTATTCTGAGCATAACCTAGAATCCACTTTCAAATGGCCGTAGGATGCCATAATATAGTTAAAAGTACAGTTAGGTGAGTAAGATTAATTAAAACTTTGATATATTTTCACAAAATACCTAGCTATTATAATTAATAACATAATTAAACAAGAATACGAGGTTATGCTCGTGGGTATGTGCTAGTGGCGCCCTCTGCGCTGAGTTTCGCGTAATGTTCCCTATTAATAGAGAATAAACAGTTGAATGATTTAATAAAATTTCTTTTGAAAGCCTCCATTGGTTTCTAAGAAATCTTCAACTATTCCCGACATGGATACTTATCTCTTTTAGTAAAAGACATGATAAATTATAACAAAAAATTGTTACTTAGGTTTGCTCTGCTCTGCTCGCACATGCTAGAGTTTCGAGTTTTAAACAGGTTTTAAGTTTTTAGCGATGTCACCTGAGATTATGACCGCGCGGAACACTGAAAGTGAAGCCAAAAAGCAAATACTAATTAAAAAGAGAATACTTATTAGACTATTGGCTCTTCCGTTTCAAAAGGTTGCCGACTCCTGGTCTAAGCCAACATTTGCCAAACTATGATTCGTGTCCACTGATAGGTGACAAGATGACAAAACAGTAAACATTGTAACCTTTCATTTAAGGCTGCTCTCTCGAAAAAAGCTTGAAACAAGCATGCAGATGAAGCAACTTTTCGTCGGCATTAACAGAGAAATTACATTTGAAAAAATTGTTAGTAATCTACATGATATGATACGTAATTTGGTTTAGTCTCAATTTTTCTATCGGTATCACATAATAAGAAAAAAAAATGTCAAATCACCTCCAAATCATTGAGATGAAAACCATTTTCCAAAACCAATTTCTTATCAAAAGAGTATAAAAAAAAATATCTACTGCTTTGCAATACAAAGGAAAATGATTTGGTTTTGTTACTTTTTACAAATATGTATTATTTTTATTACAATAAATTTAAAATGCGTCCGATTAAAGACTGCGTCTACATCACCCCCGCACTCGTCCACAAATTCAGTACGGGCCAAATGCTCAAGGTTATTGGCATGTATACAAGCCTTAAGTAAATGGCACTCCATGTGTATAAAATTCTCGATTGTAACTGATTCCTTTTTCTTATTTCGAATAGTCTTTCATTCATAAAGTTATGCCCCCGTCACAGCGAAGGTTTGAGTTTCGAGTACGGAAGTTTTTATAACATGAAATAGAGTTCGATCAGTTTTGGGAACCACTGGTCTAAGCTACTGTAGGGACGCAGTGTAAGCCCGGAATGCTGGATAAACAAAACTGTATACGCATGACACGAAGGCTCCTTCAAAAGGCCGGCCTACCAGTTTATGGACAGTATAGTCTACAAGGGATATTGTCGTTCCTATAGTTTCTAATAAATAAACGCAGATATTTTCAGTTTATCAAGGACTTTTATTTAGAGAACCCACGGCTTCCTCCAACCAGACAGAGCAGTAATCAACTAAGGGTCGGACCCTTACTTATTCTCCACACTATAGTATATGTGGTAACACATACTATATTTACTTTTTATAAACATGCAATCATTCTTCATATTTGCTGTCTAAATATTATAATAATACTTGCTTTTATACTTATACAATACGAGACGAGCATAAAGACTGTAAGTACCTTTAAAGTATAAAAGCAAGTATTATTATAATATTTAGACAGCAACTATGAAAAATGATTGCATGTTTATAAAAAGTAAATATAGTATGTGTTATCACATATACTATAACACACAGCTTAATTTCGTTGCGGGATCCAAGACAGTTGTAATGTTTCTCCGGGACTCGTCGAGCTTCATTACTTCGACTCTTTTCTGGTGGTCGCCACTGTTGATTCTGGCTTTAACCAGAATCCACTATCCACGCGAGACACAATAGATTTTTAATTTGTGTCTGTAAAAATAACGGCATACGAAAGGATTAAAATTTAGTATATGGTAGCACAAGTGGGGGGGTGAGGGATAGTGTGGGTCCCCCGACTCCCCTGATACCACTCCCATGACAAGCAAACGCACTTTTTTGCAACCTAACCTCAAAACACTAAAGTTGCGCAAAACGCGTCTCGTCTGGTTGCAACGGTTACGAAAATTGGCACAAAGACAGTCGACGCCAGGTCGACAGGGCCCCGCTGCGAGGCTCCTATTTTTGTCTGCAGGGTTTAAATGAACCTAACTAACCGAACCTCGAGGTGCCCCTTATGTCGACCTATAACCTATGTTTTTTCTATCCAAAGACAAAACTGTCATCAGTCTGTCACAAAGATGTCATTTCTTTTTTTGACGTTTCGTTTTATCAATTTTGCACGATATTTTACACCACAAACAATATATTTTGACAGATTTGATTGTCAATCCCCCATTTTAACGTTACGTTTTCACTTTTTATGTGATATGATGTGATTTGAGGTTAGTAACTTATTTTTCTCAGCTGCCTGACACCCATAGTACAGGGTCTCCCTAGTTTGGGGTCAGATGGCCGTGTGTGAAAATGTCCCCACATATTATTATTATTATTATTATTATTTATTATTTTCTCGAAAACTACGCAATTTCTTTTAATGAAAATTATAGCATTATAATCACGAACCCAACCCCTACCAACTTTAACACTTTTTACCCCCAACTCTTGCTACCGTATACTGGATCTAACCCCAAATACAGACCCCTAAACTCTTAGACCTGATGTGTAACCTTTATGTTCTCTTGTTCCAGATGAGGTACAGCTCGTGGTGTTGCGAAGGTCGCGGTTGACACCATGGAAGTGTCGTGGGTGGTGCTCGCCGCCGTCTTCATAGCGGCACATGCGCAGAATAACAGAAGTAAGTACACACACCACATCAAGTTATCCCAAACTGTTAAATTTTCCCAATAGAACATGAACCTTTTGTTTTTTTAATTATCGAATTGGCTTGCGTTTGACTGCAATTCACCTGATCTTAAGTGATAATGCGGCCTAAGTTGGAACACGCTTGCCTAGAACGAACCGGTTCACTCGTACCTTGAAGATACCCAGATTATACTTATCAGGGAACAGAGAGGCGGGCAGCGAATTTCACAGTCTGGCAGTTCGCACAATAAATGTGGAGTCAAAGCGCTCGGTTCGAGACCGTGGAACTTAAGCCATATAGCGGTGACGCTTCGCCGTATCTCTGCTCGTCCGATGATGGAATGGAGATGGGGGAATTAAATTGTACAATTCCAAAACGTTACTATTTTGTAATCAATTTGAAAAACTATCAACAAATTTGACAGATTAGAGGAAGTTTCAAAGTCGAAGTCAAAGAAGTATGCCTTTGGTGTGGGACGCAAGATGTGTTGACACCCTTGCGCCATCTCATCTTCCTAGCACGACGTCATGTTGTGCTGGAGCGGCTGCAGCAGGTGCTGAAAACCTCAAACGGCGCAAATATTATGGAAGCTAGATATTTGAGCCGTTTTGGGTGGAAACTCTAGGGCCATAGGGTCCGAGTGCTCATATTGTTTTTCGGGACATCACCAAGCGGCTGGTCGACTCTTCATGTGACCCGAAAGCTGGTTTATTCTTGGGTCAAATAATCAGCATTGCCATACAACGTGGCAATGCTGCCCGCCTGTTGGGCACGTGTCCCGTTGACAGAGATGTGGACGAGTTTTTTCATGCCCTTTGAGCTCCCTGCCTTTTTCTTGGAATTGATTTTTAAGATTTGTATTTTTAAAAGTACTGGACTAAAATAGAAATACAATTGTTTAGAAAGCGTAACGCAAGATTTAATTACTACATCATTTTATCGATTTATAATGGTGTCAACCACGAAGTACTAATAAACTTACTTCGTGGTGTCAACTGTCAATGATGTTCACACGACTTGTCATTGTCAGCTAGTAAGGTAGCGGCTGCCATTATATTAATCTCGAATAACTTGTTCACTCGATGCATTTTGGCGGCATAGAGATTTAATCTCGGATAGACAGTTATTCCGGGGATAAAATTTGGTAAAACTTTTAAAATGTTAACTAGAGTAATGAGTGATTTTATTCCCAGGATATTACTTATACGAGTTCGGTCGAATCTGCCCTAAGCATAATAAATTATTGGAATAATCATCTAGAAAAAAAGAAGGGGTTGAAATTCACCCTGTATGACTTTGGCATTTTCAACCCTAAAAATCCTCTAGGATTCTTATTGCCACAATATTACCTCCCATTTCTACTTCATGGGGCGAAAACCATTAAAATGAAACAGTCCCTTTTCCTCCGGATAAAATAAATATGGCGGCGTTTCAGACCGGAATTTGGGCCACGGATTCATCACATCCGTTACACAAATGTGACACTGGAGCGTAAATGCTGATAATTGTGTTTTCTTGTTTATTTTGTTATTTATTATTAACTATTGGTTAAGAATTATGTTTATTGTGGGGTCTTATTTTGGGGGTGAAATAATTCGCCCCTATTTTTCTGATGTGGTTACAGATTTATTTTGTAACTATCTTTTGCCTATGACTTCGACCGCGTGACAGTCGGTTATCAGTGGGGTTTTAATTATTTTTTCGCGCAACCCTATTTTTTTTCTAAAATAAAAGAAGGCTAATTTACCCTTTGAAACACCAGCTATCTGTCAGTGAAATTCCCGTTAAAAATTAATCCAGCCGTTTCAGAGATTAGCGATTAGAAATTGATATTTTGATATAAGTAGGTACGTGCCGTATACAGGATGAAATTGAATTCATTAGCAATATTTTAAGAAGTGACTCAGACCACGAACTAGAACAACTTTCATTATGGAGCCAACTCAAACAGCGCGAAAAACAGAAGTGCAATAGGTAGGTACTCGGCCAAAATGTATGGAACAGCTGTTTTTTTTTCGCTCTGTTTGAGTTGGCTCCATAATTAAAGTTGTTCAGGTTCGTGGTCTGAGTCACTTCTTAAAATATTGCTAATGAATTCAATTTCATCCTGTATAGTTTTATATGCATTTAGTAAAAATATGTTATTTTGACATTACAAACAGACACTTCTGAATATATTCGTATACATTTTAAGTACGCCTTTCAATACTTTTTTAATCAATATAATATTCATAACACTTCGTTTTCGGCCCATCTAACAAAAACTTTAGGACAGACGTTCTCCATATATCATTCCCATCTGCCGAAACCACATATTCTTAGATTCCCGCTTCCACAAAGTTGGCAAATCTCTGTTTGAAAGTTCCACATAACTTTGGCACTTTATTATTTTTTCTTGAATAGGTTTTTAAAATGGCTGCATGAAATATGGCTGAAATTCGATTGGATTTCTTTTTTTAGTTAAATTTTTGTATTTGTCTAGTGAGATAGGCAAAAAAGTTCCTACTATGTGTATTGAATTTTTTTACTGCCTGAAAAACTATAACACGACCACATACCTGAGACGGTGTGGTGACGTGACGCGAGAGCTCACTGATACGTCAACTTGTGACAACTGTCACCCCTCCCGCACCGCGCAGCTACCTCAGTGTGGTGACGTGACGCGAGAGCTCACTGATACGTCAACTTGTGACAACTGTCACCCCTCCCGCACCGCGCAGCTACCCTCAGTGTGGTGACGTGACGCGAGAGCTCACTGATACGTCAACTTGTGACAACTGTCACCCCTCCCGCACCGCGCAGCTACCTCAGTGTGGTGACGTGACGCGAGAGCTCACTGATACGTCAACTTGTGACAACTGTCACCCCTCCCGCACCGCGCAGCTACCCTCAGTGTGGTGACGTGACGCGAGAGCTCACTGATACGTCAACTTGTAACAACTGTCACCCCTCCCGCACCGCGCAGCTACCTCAGTGTGGTGACGTGACGCGAGAGCTCACTGATACGTCAACTTGTGACAACTGTCACCCCTCCCGAACCGCGCAGCTACCTCAGTGTGGTGACGTGACGCGAGAGCTCACTGATACGTCAACTTGTGACAACTGTCACCCCTGCCGCACCGCGCAGCTACCTCAGTGTGGTGACGTGACGCGAGAGCTCACTGATACGTCAACTTGTGACAACTGTCACCCCTCCCGCACCGCGCAGCTACCTCAGTGTGGTGACGTGACGCGAGAGCTCACTGATACGTCAACTTGTGACAACTGTCACCCCTCCTGCACCGCGCAGCTACCTCAGTGTGGTGATGTGACGCGAGAGCTCACTGATACGTCAACTTGTGACAACTGTCACGCCGCCCGCACCGCGCACCTACGTCAGGAACGGTCTCACTTAAGCGGTCGGGCATCGTCGTAGTTAATCGTATTTATTTCATTTTTAACTTGTATTGTCCAAGTCCCAATGCTAGGCAAATGCCTCCTTACTCCTTTCCAATCAACTCTGAATGTTAGTGTGGACCAATCCCTTCTGTAAGCGTCAAGCTCATCCAGCCATATTCACGTGTAATTATACAAAATATTGTAAACAATTATTTCAAAGGTATGGAGTTTCTTGGCCATTCTCCTCCATAGGAACCTACCTTTTGGAAGGAACACCTAGAGTATTTTTTTCTTTTATGACGCGCAAAAGTGCCTTTTAACGGTATAATTGAAATTAATGATTTTATCTTTCTTTGTTTCCAGATGATGGACCGAGATTTCTGTCTCGAGGGCATTCGTTTAGGACTGTAGTAGGAGACACTCTACTGCTTCCATGTCAGGTCCAAAACTTGGGTAAGTAGAGGAAATTATGTATTTCTTACTCTCCGCTGTTCTATTCTGATTAATTTCGTTGCGGGATCCAAGACAGTTGTAATGTATCTGAGGAACTCGTCGTACTTCATTGCCTCGACGCTTTTCGGTTGATCGCCACTGTTGGTTCTGACTTTAGGAGTTGCAGTGATTTGAAAATAGTATGCTAATATAGTCCTTATCTGCTGGCCTCCTAGAGAAGCTCAGAGCCAGAGCCGAGCTATGGAGATAGCTATGCTCGGAGTGTTTTTGCGCAATAAATAATCCGGAACGAGGAAATTCGCCGAAAAACGAAGGTCACCGATATAGCTGTCATAGAAGAAAGGTTCTCGAGTGGCGACCACTAACAGGAAGACACAGCGTTAGTAGGTCTCCCACCAGATGAACCGACGACATCGTTAAGGTCATGGGTGGATGCAACCGGTGGATACAATGGGGGAGAACTTTGTTCAGCAGTGAACGTCTTCTCGCTGAAAATGAGAATGGCAATACCGCATTGCAATAATAAATAGAACTGGACTACTGTTTCCAATAAACCCAACATTGTGGTGATAGATCGATTAGAGCTTGACGAGGACCTCGTAAAAGCTTTGGTCGCGAGGTTGTCGTTATGTGGTATGTGAGTATAGCAGTAATTGTGCCGATAGTCGTGACGGTCACTGGAATCATTTCCAATAGCCTCGACCAACATCTGAGGAGGCTTTCGTTGGGCAGCTGGATCAAAGGCAAAAAGTGGTACTCCTGGACATGGCGCGTATTGTTAGATCTCAGGAGGGCTGACCACCGGTAGCTTCGACCCTGTTTTCGATATCACTGACGCACACTTTAAGAGGATTGTGAGGTGCTGATACGCGGTGCATTACATGGCATTTTGATACAGATAGCATTTTTGGAAATACATACTTATGTATTTCCAAAAATACTATCTGTGTCATACCGCTCGCTCTGCCTTCCTCCGGGTGAACAATACAAATACAATATGGCCCTGCCCCCCGACCCGCATCGTGCGATAGAGAGAGTTGCAAGTCTAGGAGGCTATTACCTACATTTCCTTTTTTAAATATGGTTTTGGGCGATAATGTTTTTACCCCTTAAACCTGCACGAAATGAGACAATTTTGGTCTCATTAGATTCAGTTCACCTTAATCTAGGTCTGTACGTACTTAAGTGTACTTTTTAAGTGATTCAGTATATTAAAATAAAAACACTCGAGGAAGTTTTAAAAAATGTAGATATTTCGATGATAATTCCTTCTATCGGTCGCAATATTTCTTAAAAATAAAAGCTTACAGACCTAGTTTTTCATTATATCTACAACATTTCCAAAAATTATGAAAATTGGACTAAGTTAACGGGGGGTAAAACGTTATCGCGTTTTGTATGGAAATGTACGGCCTCAAAATCCTCTTAACATCTATGTATACAGGGAAATTGAAAAAATACCTAAAACCTCTTAATCTGGACTTCGTATCATCACCCTGAATAACATTTGTTCTACGACTTTGACCTCAACTAAATAACGTAGCCAAAAACAATTGGATTTCGTTTATTTGAAGTCTGTAAAATTTACGTAAACTACGCGCGCGCGCACCCATATGATAGCGAATAGATGTAGGTAGTAGGTAGGCTAATGTTCAGGCACAGCTGATTGCAGGCCTTTCGTCGGCCGTGTCAGCAAAAATATATTACGCAAAATTTAAAGAGTGCATACATTTTTTGTATGGAAAAAAAATATTGCGAATTTAAAAAAGTCGTAGAACAAATGTTGCTCGGGGTGATGATACAAAGAAAGCATGTGGTTTTGGGTATTTTGGGTATTTTTCATATACCCTGTATATAGAGTAACAATTACCCTGTATATAGAGTAACCTTTGTTCACAAATAAATTAAAGTGTGTTGACATGCCTTCTACTTCCTTGCAGGCTCACTGGTCCTGTTATGGCGACGGGGGCCAGCAGTGCTGACAGCTGCTAGCCTTATGGTGACCAGGGATGAGAGGTTTCGACTGGTAGACGGTTACAATCTACAAATCACCGATGTTGGGCCACAGGTAATATCTTAGTAACGCTCCGTTATAGTAAGAACGGTCGGTAATTTATAGGTACCAACTTACTTTTCGTTTTTGGTAAAATACGGACGGTAGGAACTGATTTAAGTAAAAAAAAAGTAATTACTTACAGAAATTTTAAATAGTAATAATGGCCGGGTGATCGTCTCTTCATGTGATTAAAGGGCTGGCATTCTTGGGCCAAATAATTACCATTTCCATTCCATTCCAGCGAAGCGAACGATGTTTTTGATGCCCTTTGGCATGAAACATTCTTAAAAACTATTATTTGCACTGTATACTTAAAAAATGTTTTTATTAGTGTGTATTAGCTCCCCCCCCCCCCCCCCCCACCATTTATACTTAATTATTTCATTATTATTTATAAGGTTAAATACAACAATTTTAAGTAAAAAAATACGAGTGTGCTTTAGACCACACGACTAAAGTAAAACTTCTTTAGCTCCATCTATATGTATGTATGTATCCGTTTGCAACTGGCTATGAGAGAAAGGGAGAAACAAAATGTATGCTCGTACCTCTCTCTCTTGCCCCTACAGTAATAAACGAATCGTAACTCTCTCCCTTTCTATCTTCATTAACTTATGCCCGATCACACTTTTCCTACCGCTCTCGTCACGTATTCACCATCTTACTCCCCCAAGTCAAGCGTGCGTAAAGAAGTTTTACTTAAAAGCTTCTCTAGATTAACTTTTTAGCTACGTTTTTAGATGACAATGGTGCCGATTACCTTGTTCACAAACTAAATTAAAATTAGGCATTTGGCGTCTCTTACTGCCAGGCGGCAGACAAGGACTAAGTTAGAGATGTCAAAATAGTTTTTCCCTTGAATTTCGCAGTGTTTTTAATCAATACGTTCTGAAATGACAACTATAATTATTGTATCAACATTTTAGATGAACTTAAATTGACAGCTCTTATTAATATAATGTTTTATTGGAGAGATTA
Source organism: Charanyca ferruginea (assembly GCA_947361185.1). Classification (NCBI taxonomy): domain Eukaryota; kingdom Metazoa; phylum Arthropoda; class Insecta; order Lepidoptera; family Noctuidae; genus Charanyca; species Charanyca ferruginea. The sequence goes on along the minus strand of OX376081.1, from coordinate 1,044,095 downwards.
AGGTGCAGCGCAGACGACAGACTATTCGTGACGCACTTTTTAGTCTGTGAAAATAGAAGCTATGCAATTATATGCAGTAACGCACACGACGCGCAAAAAGTCCGGTGCACAAAAAATCCGTGTAATTCGGGCAGACCGCACCGCGCCGCGCAAAAGTGTGTGAAAAAAATTGAACGTTTGCTTCAACGCGCGCTAACGCAGACGGCGCACACTTTAGTCGGCAATCTGCATTTGCTAGGGGTGGACGTATAGAATCCGAAAGTATAGGATGTACCCAAAATTCTCTATTTCTTCTTCTTTTTCTGTACTTCATGTACAAAATAATACTTCGCGATCTCTGCAAGATTTCCATAGCGTCTACGTCCCTACAGCTCTGCCGACAGAATGATCGAAGATGTGCGTCGTGTGCGTTGAGTCTGTGAAAAATCCGCGACCGACTTTTTGCGCGCCATGCAGACTTTTTGTGCGCCGCAGACTCGATCACACAAAAACTGTGCCGTCTGCGCTGCACCTAATTTAGTTCGTACACATCAGAATTGGCACCATTATTATCAATAGCACCACTACTAAGTATTATATATCATCGATTTATATCATCGGTTACGATTATGTAGTTTGTTTTAACGAGTCGTAATATGTAACGGATAGTTTGATAAAGGAACACGGAACAAATCGATCCACCTTCAATCCTCCGTTTCGCCCTATTCCTTGTCAGTTCATGAATTTTAATTACCATTTCATCAAGAAATCTATCAGATATCTGTTAATGAAATCTTAAGTTAACGATTTTAGGTGTAGATATTTGCATTAATTGGTTTTTCTTAGTCGACGCCATCGGTATATCTAATATATAAAATTCTCGTGTCACAGTTTTCGTTCCCGAACTGCTCCGAAACGGCTTGACCGATTCTGATCAAATTTTTTGTGCATATTGGGTAGGTCTGAGAATAGGCCAACATCTATTTTTCATCCCCTTTTTTCACCCCTTTTTCATCCCCCATTAGGTCGATCGAGACAGGACAACGTCTGTCGGGTCAGCTAGTATGTAAGATATATTTCTATGGTCGACGAGGTGTCAAACTTAGTTGAGATTGTAGTCTTTACAAAAGGTAAAGTGCAAAATCATAATCTGCCTAGCATATTCCTATGTTAGGGTCGACTTCCAGTCTATCCGAATGCAGCTGAATACCAGTGTTTTACATGAAGCGACTGCCTATCTGAACTCCATAACCCAGTTACTGGGTAACACGATCCCCTTAGTAAGACTAGTTGTCAGACTTTCTGGCTTCTGACTACCCATAGCGACTGTCAAAAATCTATGAATGACAGTTGGGACACTAGGGACAGACGACGAAACGTTCTTTTCACTTGAAATAAATACTTTGACTATTTTCCGTTTTTAAATTGCCCAACGTTGCCAAAAACGGTAATTTTACGCAATTTTTTCACACTCTAATTCTCGAGTCGGCGAAAATCTCGAAAATTCTTCAAAATAGTTCCCCGACCGAACTTAAAATTCAAATCTCCCGTTATTACCTCCAAATAGGTTTTATAATGCCAAAAATCGTTCCACATTTTTTTTTCGCCGTCAAAAATGCTAAATAGCGCCCTAAACGGTAATTGGGCCCGGAAAATATGATAATGGGCGCATAAAAACCTTTGTGGTATACATCCTCGTTATTTTTTATGTGTTGCAACACTGAGGTACGATTTCCCGCGCAATTCTAGTCAGCCATGTTGCTTTTTATTTTGTGGGTGGAAAACGGTTGGACATGGAAAATGCTTTTTTTGATTTGAGTTTTTGTGATTTATTTTTAATTCTGGTGTTGGTACTTTCTAGTTGAATAAATCAATTCGGATTTTTACCGAAGATATCAATCACGTATTGATGGAATGGGACCGGGACATTTGTGAGAGACAAGATGTATTTAGTGTGTGATCCGCGCGTCATGTTCGCGAACGGGCGCTGTCAGTTGAGATTGGTCATCTCTTAACTGCCATGGCTTTTATATTAATTTATTTTTAATTAGAATGTTTTGGATTTCTCTTCACTTACATTGTTTTCACATATAGAAGCAACAAGAATAATGTAGCCTGGATTTTGTAAAAGCTTGATTGAAAAGAGTGTCCGTGGAGTTTCTTGCTCGTTCTTCTCCATAGAGACTTAGAGACCTACCCTACGTTTTGGAACGAGCAACTAGCTTCAATTTTTTTTTGACTATTCAAAAGTGCCTGCAAATGGTTTAATTGAAATAAATGCTTTGACTTTGACTTTGTGGGATTTGAAGTGGGGACATGTAATAGTATCTTAGCGTCTCCGTTTTCCGAGGAGGCTAGAATCTTAGAATAATAATATATAAGGTCAGTCAGACATTTAAATACAGACATTACAGACAGACATTTAAATCCATACCTGTGCGCACAATACACAGCAGTGTACAATTTTTACTTACTACCTACCTATATGTTATATTATTTTATGATTATTATGTATTGTTTTTGCCAATTATTTTAATTTAATTTATTATGTTATTTTAATTTGTAAATGGGAATGTCGACCATTTAATAGGGTATTTTACTGTATACGAGAAAAAATCTATAAATATGTTATTGAGACAGTTTAGGCATAAAGCAGTCGGAAAATGTAAGTTTTAGTTCATAAAATAACAAAACAAATTTTTAAATTCAATTCAAAATTTTCAGTATTTTTAATCTGTTATAAAACACCGTGAAATAGTAGCGGCCATGTTATTACGCCGTACGGCTGTGTAAACAAAAAAATGTCAACTGTCAGTCAACCGATTGGCGTAATATAGGCTTTGTACTTTTGTTATTTTCGTAACCAACGTAATTTTTTCATTACTACACCTAGTACAAAATATGCTTTTAATTATTTTGAAATGATTTACAATTATCATATTTAATAAGAGCTCATTTGATACAAAACGAACTGACATCATTTATGCTGGGCAATATGGCGTCCAGTAAAAGGCGTTTTCGTCAAACTACGCGCGAAATTTGGAAATTTAAAATTTAGATGCATTTTTATGGCACTTATCGATTGAATAAAATTTTTGTGTTTTTTTTTGTATCATATTAGCACTACAGAATTTCATTGAGACACTTTTCAAAAACGGGTGTAATACTCTATTGTTCTTACCCTATCCTAATGGAGGATTGAAATAGCAAAAAATGGACTTCTGACAAACATGTTTAAATTAGTATTTTCGTTTTAAGCACAGTGGGTTATTTATTATTGTGACACTGTAGCACCTAAAACTATTTATATTGCTGTGCCCTAGCAGGGTTCATGTATGAAACCTATATACTGTAACAACTTGTAAACTAAGTACATGAATGCAATAAATGATGACTATGACTATATCCCAGTAGTGTCCGCCATGGGTTCGGCTGTGAATCATCTAAATTCAAAAACAATTGGATAATAATAAAACAGTCTCTATGCGCTGCATACATTAGTAGGTTATGTGTGAGTGAGCGTTGAGTTACGACCGCTGAGATGCACACAGGCGTAAAAAAATGTTGCTACGAAATATCATTTACTCTAAAATCGGGGAAAAAATTAATGCATTGGGCCATAGCACGATGCATATGAAAAATGTTACGTACGTAATGTAAGTTGTCAATGTGGTTTTTTTTATATGAATTAAAATACAGTCACATCTACTTATCATTATTCAACGTTATAAAAATTTTAATTGTTGTTTTTAACGTAACTCGTACTTATACTTAGAAATTCGTTTGTGAGTCCATGTCGCGTATCTATTTAAATTAGGTCGTTTAAATGTGTACGCGCCAAACATTTTAATAGGTATATGTATAGGTAATATCTTCCTTGTCATCCCATCAAAATATTATTTACAGTCGTATATTCGGATTATTTGGTAACTAAAAATGTAGGTACTCCACATAGCATATAGCATAGATAACACAGTGTCCGATATTAACCGGATACAACAGAATTACATTATTTGCGCTTTCAGTTGTTACAATAATTTAAGGTAAAATAAAATTCACAAAAACCGGAATATCGCCAAAAAAAAACGCAGATACGAACGCAGCTGTTCCTACATTAATTAATAAATAATTATTCCGAGTTTTACGAACATAAATGTATGGATCAGCTGTTGGTTTCTACCAGAATAATACAGTAGACTCCAACAGTGTTAGTGTTTAGAATTATTATGGGTAATATTTCCGTACAACACTGGCAACATTTCATTGCAATAAATTAGGTTATGAAAATTTTTATTCGGAGATCGATTTGCGTAAAAGTAACAGATTATAATGTTACTATTTATATGTGAAATGTAATTTTATCACATTTTTTATGTTTACCGGTTGTACTTTGACAGTATTTTACGCAACAAACTGTCATTTTTAAATATTTCTTGTGAGCTGTGTTCAACCACAGTAAAGATATCTAACAGTATTGTGACTCGGCCCTGTCCTTGAAATAATTACCTACATGTGCGCCGTACCTAAACGTGCGATAGGGTTGTCCCGCGTACAGTATTTAATTTCTTCCTAGTGTGTTTTGTGATTATTTTGTAGTAGTAGTGTTTTATTTTCCTTTTCGTTTCGTGATTGTAAATGTAGATATATAATATTTTTCATTTAATTAAAAAAAAATTAAATAGATAAATGAAATGGGAAGTGTTCAATAAAAATGCATGTTATGTTTTTGATTAGAAGTTTAAAAAAAAACCCTTTATTCTGCAATCCTTACAAACTTCACAACCTACTTCTTACTTAACCAAAATGCAAAACACAGCTGACAAAACCTCTAACTACCGACTACAAAATCTTACTTAAAAAGTAAATAATAATGTAAATCTTACTAAATAGGTAGATACAGAGTCCAGCACAAGCTGGAGCAACCGTCTGTCAAATTTCTTTGATAGATTTTCAATTTTATTACAAAAGCGTAAGGTTCATATTCAATTGGGGAAATTTGACAATTTTTAATGGCCTGATGTGCTGGCGTCTGTACCTATCATTTACTCTAATAATCATTTTATAATGATGTTTTGTTTAATTCAATAATACATGTAAGTAGCTAGTACATAAGTAGGTAGATAGATAGCCTAGCCTAAGAAAGTACCTAGGTAGGTACTTACCAGTTCGTTTTAACGCGAGCGTAGGTAGGTCGCTTTGCCTATCCACTTATTTGTTTATGAATCCAGGTACCTACCTACTTTACTCGGTAGAAAAAGCGAAATATAATAAAAAAAAGAAACAAATTACGTACTATAGTAGGTACCTATATCATTTTTTTAATAGTCTAGTAAGTAGGTACCTATAGTCAGGAAGTAATTTTTTTTAAAGTCTATTAAGTTTCAGGAACATATTATAGTATTTCGGAGTTCCAAGGTAATTTAAAAAATGTTATCTCTGGGTGCGTTTTTGACGAATTCAAGTACCTAACCAAAAACAACACAATATATTCGCCACTGCGGCGCATTCGAGACTGTCGGTATACTAATTTCCCTACTAACTTAAAAAGTGTAGGTACGACTCGCGTTCCGACTGTTTGTATGAAGATAGAATACTGTATAGATATCTTTACTGTGGTTCAACGGAGCGTGACCTTGAGCACTGACGGCTGCGCAAACTAGACTTTATAAGGTCGAATTCGAATACTCGTACTTTTGATGCTCGTTAGGGACAACACTATTATCAAAGTCAAAGTCAAAGCATTTATTTCAATTAAACCATTTACAGGCACTTTTGAATTGTCAAGGAGTCGGTCAGTTAGACAGAAAGTTGAAGCTAGTTGCTCGTTCCAAAACGTAGGTAGGTCTCTATGGAGAAGAACGAGCAAGAAACTCCACGGACACTCTTTTAAACTCAGGTTTTTACAAAATACTGCTTACATTATTCTTGTTGCTTCTATATGTGAAAACAATGAAGGTAATCTAGAAATACAAAATATAAAAAATAATCAAGATAAAAACCATGGCAGTTAAGAGTTGACCAATCTCTACTGACAGCGCCCGTTCACGAACATGACGCGTGAATCAGCACCATTCAGCTCAACCATTTTAGAGGGAGCCGAATGACCCAACACACGCGCCACCACCAGCGAGACATTTGAGTGAGCATGACAATTCTCTCAACCGCCATGCTCATTTAAGTCAAACACATAATAATTTACTTAAAATATGGCTCCATGGTACTCACATTTACAAAATTGAAATAATGCTGCTAAATTATACAAAACTAAGGTTTCCAATGTTTCTAAAATGTCGAAAAAGTAATTAAAATATATATTTGTGTATAATAATAACGATACTCGTTACTCATGTCAATAAAAAAAAGGGGTAGGAAACAACATTCCTCCAATTAGGAAATTCCCTAAACTGCCTGTGGAGCAGGACCAGCATTTAGCCAAGCATTTTAATCATTGATGTAGTCTTCTAATTTATAATATGCTTGTCTACACAGTGTGCGTTTAATACAGGTTTTAAATTGTCTTTCATTTAGTTGTAGAATATCAAGAGGTATTTTATTATAAAATTTTACACAGTACCCCATAAAAGAAGTAGGAACTTTGACATAATGCCTTTCTACTCTGATATACTGACGCCAGCACATCAAGCCATACCTAACTGTCAAATTTTCCCAATTAAATATGAACCTTATGGTTTTATAATAAAGTTGAAAATCTGTCTTTTTAATAATATAATAATAATAATTCTTTATTCGGACAACCATGGATCCATTTTATACACATTTACATTATAAATTGTTAGTATGAACTTAAAAACTATGTTAGTACCTAATAACTAAGAGAGACTTAGTCCTCTGGGTGAGGCTCCACACCAGAGGGCTGTCCAACTTGTTGCCTATTACATTCAGGATGCTGTTACTGCTCCCACGCAATCTGCTCAGCAGTGAAGCTGCCTTTTTGCGCCAGGTGGCATCAAAGCCGTCTGTGCGCGACTCGGCGAACATTGCCGACGCACTGCAGAAGCGCGGCAGACGTAACAGCGCCCTGAATCCATTGTTAAACTGAATGCGCAGAGAATTGTAAGCCCTTTGGGTATATCTGAACCACAGGCTCGCTGAGTACAAAGATGTGCAGTACGCTTTGAATAAAGTTACTTTCACCGCGTCTGTACATCGAGCGAACCTGCGGGCCAGCATGTTCGCCCGGACTGACAATGCCCTGCGCTCCCTCTCCATGTCTACATCATCTCCAAGACTTTCAGTGATCACATGCCCAAGATACTTGAATTGGTATACTCGCTTAAGAGGAATACCACTGAGTAGCACTGGTGGAACAACAGTTGGGCACTTTGTACCTGCCTTGAAGATCATGAACTCTGACTTTTTAACATTGTAGCTCAAACCGTGTGTGGCCGCATAATTTTCACATACAGCAAGTAATTTCCTCAATGCACAAATCGAGGGAGCCAGTAGCACCATATCATCGGCATAACTAAGGTTGTTTACACTGACACCATCTACGTAGCACCCTACGGGCAATTGACTGAGTTCCTCGATTAGCGCATTTATATATAAATTAAAAAGCAGGGGCGAGCTCAACCCCCCCTGCCTCACTCCGCATTCTAGTCTGTATTCACTCGACAGTTCACCCGCCCATTTTACATTATTTTTCTGGTTAAGGTACCAATACCTAAAAAGTGATGTCAACTCTGGCGGTAGCCCCGTCTCCTTTAACTTCTGCCATAACATATCATAAGAGACTAGGTCAAATGCTTTCGAGATGTCTAGAAAGCAAGCATAAACCGGGGTCTGTCTGTCAGTGTAATATTTGACAGTATGCTTAAGGCTAAAAATAGCAGTCTCAGTCGACAAGCCCGGACGAAAGCCGAACTGAGCGTCATGTAAGTTAACATGCTGGTTCAAATATGAGTTAAGCACACTGTCAAATACCTTCGCTACAATCGTGGCTAGCGAAATGGGTCTGTAGTTAGATTTATCAGACACATCCCCCGTCTTACTTTTGACAATCGGTACCACCAGAGTCCTCATCAGGGCCGGGGGTAGGTATGAGTGATTTATGCACAAATTAAAAAAACATTGCAAGTACTCTAGGAAGGTGTACACCAGCATGCCTAAGGTGTTCCACGCTGAGAGCATCATACCCCGGTGATTTTCCTCCCTTCATACTCCTAATAGCACGACCAATATCCTTAGCAAGTATTAAAATTGAAATATTCGTCCCCTGAGTCTCAGTATCGAACCGTCCGCATGCTGGTCCTAAGGGTGATTTTGCTACAAATTGTTCCTTAAAAACATTAGCAATGTCTTCAGGGTTGGAAACACCGCCGACACTCACTGGGATGCCAGGTCTAGAGTTCAATTCATTTGTACACTTCCAAAAATTCTTAAAGTCCTTGTTCGTGTAGTGTGTAGCCATCAAATCCATTTTTATCTGTTCTTGATGGTTTTGACACCACTTCAGCTTACCTTTAAATATTTTACGTGCCTCAATCATGTCTTTGAACAACGGCCCGCTAGCTGGCTTACCGTAACTTACCCATGAACTAAATGTCCGCCTGGCACCCGCGTAAGACTCACTAACGTGTTTATTCCACCCAGCTAATAACTTTCCATGTTTGCCTTTCTTCATTATACAGGTCGTGGCCGCAGCCTTTTGTAACACATTAATTATATCATTGTATAATTTATTGACAATATCCTTATGGGAATCATTGTGACAGATCTTTCCACAACAACTTTGCAATTCATATGGGAAATCTAAAGTTTTTAAAAGTGTATTACATGTCTCTGTGTACTCGTTTATCTGCTCTGGGCTCCTATCGCCCCATTTAACTTTATTACATGGTGTGTACTTCAATACAGTTTTTTGTGTAATAACATTAAAATTGCATGTAACTACTAGTGGGTAGTGGTCTGACCAATACACATCATGCTTTACATATATATCAACAACACACGGCCACGCGGCCCTCGTGACAATACAATGGTCTAGCCATCTACGACACCCGTGTGCCTCGCTAATGAAAGTGAAAGTATCGGACGATAAACACAGTTTATTAGTGTCCGCACATATCCAGTCCTGTTCCGCACAGAATTCCAAAAGTTCAGTATAAAAACGCTCACCTGGATGTGCATTTATGTCTCCGAGAATGAAAACAGATTCAACACTACTTTCCTCAATAATAGCACTAATCGCACTTAGGCAGTCTGTGAACTCAGGTATGTTCTCAGCACAGTCCGTAGGCATGTAAACACTGACAACCAGCACAGGCCGATCGTTTGTAGAAATACGAATAGCCGATATACGCGGGTTTGCACACTGTATCACTGACACAAACTGGAATACGGATTTACGCCACAAGAGCGCCACCCCTCCAAAGGGTCTACCCTTGAGGATACCCACACTGGTGTCCACCGCAGAGGTCCCAGTGCTGCCAAAGTCTTCGTGAATGTCCGCTAGGTAGGACAGTTCACAGGGCAGCAGCCACGTCTCCTGTAGGGCAACGATGTCTGCAAAACCACATATCTGTTTTATACCGTCCACAGAACGTTTTATATTTTTGCAGTTAAATGTTACCATAGTAGCATTATACATTATCAATCGAAATATTTCTTTTGTTCTCATCATAAACTTGTTTGTACGGCATAAATCGACGACATATCACACCGTCTGGCCAGATCTCATCATTTAGGAAAAGATCTAATTTATGCTTCGTAACTGTCATTTTGTAGGCACTATAGCTTTTTTCTGTTTTCATTTTTATTTTCTGAAGAGTAACACTTTCGTTGGTTTTTGTGAAAATATACTCGATTATGTCCTTCTCAGAGGTATTTTTGTGCACATTAGACACGAACAACGGGATTTTAAGATCTGCTGGTCTGAATCTATCTTCAGGTTTAATTGAAGCTGTCCCTCTGATGCCCTCCGTCCTATTTCTGTATCTTCTTTTCTGTACCATCAACCACTCATTACTTAAAGTAGCAGCTTTATCTTTCAATTCTCCTTTCGACATAACTATTTCCGCCATTGTTTTATCATTATTTGTTACAACCGTACCACTCGCCGTGTTCATTACGGTGTGATTAGCGGCCGGCCCCGTCAGCTGTTCCGTCGCTGTACTTGTGGTGTCTGTGTGCGTACAAGCTTCAGTCTGCGTGCGCGCGTTATCAGCTGCTTTGGATGCAAAGGCAGTAGGGCTACACTTATACACCAAATCAGTTGATTGTGTAAATGTCGAACACGGCAAGTTAAGCACTTGCTGCTTCTCACTTCTTGCTTCTACCTCCGGTGCATTCTTTATTGACGCGGACGCGTCATCAATATTCAAAACACCGGTCGGCTCGCTATCTAGTAAATAGGCACCTCGTCTATTGTTTACATTGGAATCTTCATTTAATAATGACGCGTCTTTTATGTTATTCAACTCAGTTTTTAAGTACTCACTCGTTACGTAAGTTTCCTTAATTAGTTTTAGTTCCGACTGTAGTAACACAATATCTCTTAACAACCTAGTTGCATCTATGTGATCAAAGGTTACTGGTGGCAATTTATGAAGTTCTTTTGCCACGAATATGGGAATTTTATCCGGATCAACAGTTTTAAAAGCACTTATGATATCTTCAACATCCTTTTGTTCTTTATTTTTACGTCGCGCCACTTTTCTGACGGTATTTGAAAAAGACGTAAAAAGGAGTTCCTTCGCGACACTGATTTCTAACGCGGAGAAATCACTTGTAATAAGTCTTATTAGACTCACTTCATCCATAACACAGATTTTATTTTGCGTAAAACATAATAGCTCATTTATAACTATGTTACACTGTGAACACTTCACAACTTCGGTAGACATTTTTATTCTGCACCCGTTCGCTTACGCGTTCGCGCGGGAATAAATTAAGTGATCGACATAATTTCAATACTAGGAATAAAGACAAAAAATAGCTCAACCATTTTTTAGATTATCCAAAGTACACACATCTTTTATGGGGTACTCTGTTAAGAGCGCGTATTCGATTCGTGACGAAAACTTCATGTTTTTGCGTTTTGCCCAGAGCAATATCGTAATTATGAGAGCAGATTATTTAAAGACAATTTACAGTTTTAGAAAGATTAAGTCTTGATTTAGACAGCTACAGAGTAAAAGTATAATTTTTAATTATGGTTTTTTAAAGCGAAGACAATTCTTTCATATCGTTTTACGAAAATAGACGTCAGAGTTAACTTTCAGGACTAATACAACCATTACATTATGCCAAAATATGTTGTTTTATGCGTTTTTCCAACAGTATATACAGTCATAAAGACAGCAGTATTAAAAAACAATGTTGAAAAAGTAGAAAATCGGTTCACTTTGACAATTTTTTTTCACCAGTATTTGAATAAAAACATAACTGATATATTTATTTTATGAAAGTAAATATTATGCTTAATAAACAGAATATTTTTCAGTCCGTTATACGAGCTCATTTATTTTAGACAATTATTTTAAAAAGCACTGTAAAACATCGCGCGCTGTCGTTTGCCGATCAATTTCGATGATTCGTGCTTATTTCGTGCGTATTTCTTTTTCTGATGCACACAAACCGACCATTGTGTTGTACTAGTGTGTGTCAATGCTGCCACGCCGTCCTAGCAATCGTTTAGATTTTGAGTTGCGCTAAATCGAATACGCGCCCTTAAATGTTATAATAAAATACCTTGTGATATATTAAAACTAAATGAAACAAAATTTAAAAGATACATTAAAGGTAGAATTTGTAAACAAGCATATTATAAGTTAGAGGATTATATCCAAGATAAGAATGCTTGGGAACATGCATGTCCGGCTCCATAGGACAATCTACAGTCTAGACAAAATCATACTAATTGCTAATTAAAACTATACTTTATATATTTAAATATGTATTTGTACTTGTATTATATAATTATAATTGTATTATTTAGTGTACTTAATAGATTACTCTGGCTCACACACTATTCATTGTTTGTTAGATTAGGAGTGGTCTACTGTATTATTAATTGTAATTATGTGAACACTATGTGTCTGTACATCATTTGCTGTCATTTCTTAACTTGTAATGCTTTGTACATACTATAATATATGATTTTTATATAAGGTACATCGTATTCACGTAACAGAATATATTATAATTCTTGTAAATGCAAATTGTAATAGTAGATTGTTATACAAGGAGCTAAAAATGACCCATTATATACGAGGTAGTTTTACTCCCGAGCTTTAATGGGTTTAAGCGCCGTGTGTTTCACTATACTTTTCACTACGATTGCGAGAAATTAATTACGGTCACTACCAATTCAATTTGCAATTAGAGAAAAATTATAAAGATTTCGCGCCAATGTCTTTTTTTTGTTTCTTCTGTAGCCGCAACACATTGCATGCATTCTACCAGAGATCGCCGATTTTAGTTCCATTTTCAAAATTAAAATGAGGTTCTATTTTTATGAAACAGTAATAAGTCGAGTCTTTATTCATGATTATTCTACTTATGACTAAAGACTTTTTCGTTTTTGTAGGCTCATTGTTATATTTGACACACAAAAATTAAAAAAAAAAATCTTTTTCCCCTAGAGGATGAAATGCTATTTTATCCCCGCTCTGGTATGCTATAATGACGGCCTTTTTGAGCAAGAGAAGTGAAAACAATTTTTTTTTTAAAGAGTATGTATGGAGTTTCTTGCCCATTCTTCTCCATATGAAACTACCATTTGGAATGGGCAACTAGATTCAAATTTTACAATATGACGTTCAAAAGTGCCTATAATGGTCTAATTGAAATAAATGATTTGACTTTGACTTTTGACAGAAATTTGACAGATTGTTAGTAGCTTAATGTCCTGGCCTCATTACATTATAATAATTATAAGCGTAGATAAAAGAACAGATGTCTATTAAACTTGTGTAGTTTTAAGATGAAAATGTTTTGTTATGGGGGTGACATTATCAATATGTGACGAAAAGATAACAAAAACGTACTAGCACACATACGGAAAAAATTGCAAAATACACAGATTTGTCAATAGAACTTAAAACGCAGTGGAATGTTACACACACCAAAACTATCCCCATCATACTATCCAGCACAGGAATCATCCCAAAAACCCTACACAATAGCCTTAACTCATTGAATATTAGTCCATCTACTTACCTTCTGCTACAAAAAGCAGTTATTTTGAATACATGCAGGTTAACCCGCAAATTTTTAAATACCTAATTTAGTATACAATGCACTTGGCTTCGGCCGGTGCCAATTTCGACCCACATATAGATGTGAGATATTTTAAATATACCGAGAAATAATAATAATAATAACTTTATTATCAGGCAACTGTGGCCCATATATAAAATACACTAAATAAGTTAAATAATAACAAACTAATACATATTAAAACCTTACTATCTATAATTAAATATATCCTATTTCACACGTAAAGTTGGCGTCGTGTGTCGCGCGGTGTCAGCAGGTAGCCGGCCTCGGAAGCGCCGGAACATAACACCTTTCGGCCAAAATTCCTCCTTCGTGAAGGTCGACAGATGTTCAGTTGGTACTCTCACCACAAAGGAGTTGAAGTTCACATTGTGGCTCGAGGCCAACCGTTCGACCCTCAGAGCAAAATTCGACTTAATACGGATGTACTCTACAACCTCCTCAACCTTTGTAGAGTAGTGCAGTCGAGACACATAATGTTAGTATGGAATTTTTAAATGGGACAAGCCCGCCACACTATTCCCTAACCACTGTAACTCCTGTAAGCCAGAATCAACAGTGGCGACCACCAGAAAAGCGCCAGAGCAATGAAGCTCGACGAGTCCCAGAGAAACGATTCAACTGTCTTGGATCCCGCAACTAAATTAATCAGAAAAGAACAGCGGAGGAGTAAGAAAAACATATTTTCCACTTCCCTCCAAATCAAGCAGGAGACAGAACAGAACTAGGCCAATAGGCACAAAGGGACGTCTACAACTGGGAGAAACCCAGTTGCTAAGCACCACGGATTATAATTGACATAATTACTGGGCCCTAAAAAGTGAGCTGTTACATTAAATTTGATTCCAATAATAAGTATAGCAAAATCGCTTGAACGCACGGAAATTTGTTCTAGTTTCCACAAGGTCCGCAGAATAAACCGCTCCGGATGTAGCCTGTACACTATCTAACATAATATTGCGTTCTTTCTGCCAAAGAATACACTCCCATAAGATATGATGTGCAGATTGTTCGTATGAATGTTGATGTTAGTATGGATTGTTAATTACTAAGTTCAATCAATTTAATCAGGCGCAACCAGGGCGCGCTGCCAACGAAATATATACAGTTTCAAATAGGGTACCAACGTACCATATACAGGCCAACTTTGATCTGCCTAGCTTTTCCCAAGTATATTGGGGTCAGCTTCCAGTCTAACCGGATGCAGCTGAATACCAGTGTTTTACATGGAGCGACTGCCTATCTGACCTCCACAACCCAGTTACTGGGTAACACGATACCCCTTGGTAAGACTGGTTGTCAGACTTTCTGGCTTCTGACTACCCATAACGACTGTCAAAGATCTATAAATGACAGCCGGGACCAACGGCTTTACGTGCTTTTCCGAGGCACGGAGGGTACTCGGTATGAAAGGGATGGTCACCCATCCACAGACCGACCGCGGTTAGCGTAGCTTAACCTTTGACTGATCGCTCTGTACGGCTTTAACTTAGCATCTTAGCATTTTTAAAGATAAAAATAAAGATAATTTAGATAGAGATTGTGATAGAGATAAATGATATTGATGGTAAGGGTAAAGGAACAAAAGTCTCAATTGTTCCTAAACTGATCAGTAAATATAGTTTAGATTTATGGAAAAACTAGTACTTAGCCCGCAACTTCGTTCGCATTATAATAATAATAATAATGAGGAACGGAGCTCCCACCTCTATCTTGCCTTAATTGGCCGGTTAGAGTGGAAACTCGCGAGAGCATTCGTGCTCGGGGTAAGGAAGTATTCCAGTAAGACGCTGGTAGGGATCTTGACCGTACTTCCGGGATTGTCCTGATAGCCGTGGAATACCTCTCCAATCCTCTAGCACCTCAAGATATGTTGTCCCCTTGTCGCTACGTCACTTCGTGCTAGCGACTGTTTCAGGGGGCCCATTTAGTGAGTGTGCAAGTCACCCCCTGCTATTTTATCCATGTATACAAACATTGATTCGGCAGGGGCCATAGTCACTTCATAGTTCCAGGTAACCAAGTCACTTTAGCAACCCATACCCATAGTCCAGTACTGTTAGTTTCCATGTCCTGTAATAGTCCTGCACCAACCGGGGGTTGTCCTTGGGTGCACTTGCATAGTGCATACAGGGATAATCGTCGGTTGATGTCTTATTTCATATAAAGCTACCTAGGGGGCCTCTGCGAGTTGGCTTCGGCTCCTCGTAGTACGCCTTACAAAGGCCCGGGACCTCTGGGTCCCGAGATGCATAAAGTATATAAAATATAATAATAATAATAATAATTTTTATTGGCACTTCAAGATACGATCTACAGTGTAGCCCTGGCTCTTGTACTAGGATTTCCTGTATCACAAGAGCCAGACCTCTCAATATACAGGGTTCATATTGTAGAAGCATTATAGACAAAAGAAGAGTTGATTTCTTACAGCTATGGCATGCAATGACAGGTATGTTTACAGAATTAATTACAAAGTAAAGTTAAATATAGTAAGTAAGTAACAATAATAATAGTTAAGCATAAGTTGCAATAATAATTATAAATGAAATTCGGACAAAAATAATTCGGAAAAGTGATCGGTTCCCTACCTAAGGGGGTGAAATACTGTACATAATCGAAAGTACTGGAACAAAAAATGAGAAGTTATGCACATGACTTCCTTAGGTGAGCACTAGGAAACGATCTTTCTAAACTCAACCCTTAAAGGGATGAAAAGGGGGAGTTGTACTAAAAATCTTATTACTTGGGCGTTAATCAAATGGAAACTGGGCACGAATGCCAACCTAAGTAAATAATAAAGGGTTCTTTGAACAACCCCTTGAAGGGATCTAAGAGCGTTGCGTTTAGGAAATCTGAAAAGAGAAGTATGAAATCAATGCCAAGATAAGGGGACTAAACAACTCAAGCAAGTTAAACATCTGAGCAACTTTAAATTCAAACAAACAATAATACACTGGTTGGATAATTATAACTACGATGAAATAGAAAACATAATGGACAACATGAAATAATACTCTACAAACATGCACTGTACTACACCCCTCACACACACACTCATCCCTTTTAGATCAGTACGGATGTGTGCGTGAAATATGTGTGTGTATGGGGGTGAGTAGTGAGTGTGCGTGAGGGATGAGTGTGTGTGTGAGGGAGTCGAATTTTCTTTTTTTTTCTTATTGCTCCCCTACATCATAAAAGGAAGCTGCTCCTCAAGACTTCGTCCGCGTGATAACCGATTATCAACGGGGTTTTGTCTTATTTTTGTGCGGAGCCCTATTTTCACTAAAATAAAAGTAGCCTTAGTTACTCCTTATAACATCCGCTATCTGCCAGTAAAAGTCAAGTCAAAATCGGTCCAGCCGTTTCAGAGATTAGTTGGCATAAACAGACTGGCAAACCTTTTAAAAATAGTTTTTTTTTATTTAACTAAGTACCGTATATATTCGTATGCATTTAATAAAAACCTGTTACTTTGACATTAAAAACAGACACTTTAACTTCATATAATTGTATATTGTATAATAGAAGATATAGATAAAACACCGGTTGCACAGAACATCAAATTAAGGGGCTATTAAACGACTTTTACAGATTTTAAACTGACAATCACGTCAAAATGTGCAGTGTAAATGACTTGAAAAAAATATATGTTAAACTAGAACATTCTCTTAATCACTTAGTAAGTGAATATTTTAAATTATATTCACAATATATAGTTTAATTAATACGTGAAGTTGTGTCTGGCACGGACAAAACATTGACAATCACACAAAATCTACCAAGTATAATTAAACGAAACTTACACCATCTTACAGACAATTTTATTATCTATCTTTTAGTATACGCCTTTTTTTTATTTTGAAAGAATACTACTTTTATTTAATTTTTTCGATTAAACTTTGAGAGTTTTGGACGCAAAACTGATGCAGAACGGACGCAGTCTGCGTCCAAAACTTTCAAAATTTAGTCGAAAAAATTAAATAAAAGTAGTATTCTTTCAAAATTAAAAAAAAGGCGTATACTAAAAGATAGATAATAAAATTGTCTGTAAGATAGTGTAAGTTTCGGATAATTATACCTGGTAGATTTTGTGTGATTGTCAATGTTTTGTCCGCGTCAGACACAACTTCACGAGTTAATTAAACTATTTAATATGAACTTAATCAAAAATATTCACTTTCTATATGATTAAGAGAATGTTCTAGTTTAACATATATTTTTTTCAAATCATTTACACTGTGCCGTGATTGTCAGTTTAAAATCTGTAAAAGTCGTTTAATAGCCCCTTAACAAATGTATGTCTGTCGAACCACAGATAACTAAACATAAAAACTATGATGTAAGAGTAGCTTTTACCTCTGAAAAATCCTCATGGATGTCTTCCGCCCTGGGGCGGGCTTAGGGGTCTGTCAGACTCCTACTGACTAAAAACCACCCCGGTGTTCCATCTTACACCTACGTCGGGGGTCGCGGGAACTGGAGATATTTCCGCAACCCCCGACTGATGATGTAAGAGTACCTACACCTACTTGAAAAAGTGTACAATAATAAGTACTCTATTTTACGACTGGTAACCCTATTCACACATGTAAATTTTAAACCTTCAGGATGCTGGTGACTACGTATGCCAGATATCAGACCGTGTTGCGAGAGACCAGGTGCATACCGTGGAAGTCCTAGTTCCGCCCAGCGTCAGGGCGTCTCCGGAGTCAAGACACGCAGCCGCCAGGAGAGGAGGGGCGGCCGTGTTGGAGTGCAGGGCAGCTGGCAACCCAGTGCCCACTGTCACTTGGCACAAACTTGTGAGGATCTGAGATTTATAATCATCATCATCTTGTCAACTTTTAGACGCCCACTGCTGGGCATAGGGCTCCCACAACGGGTTCAGCCGTAATCGCCATGCTTAGCCGATGTTAGGTGTAGGTGTTATGGTACTCAGAAGGACGCTGCTGCCCATCCTCTGGTCAATATTCCTCTGTCGCCTTCTACGACACCCACTGGTAGAAATGGGGTGGTGGTATTCGCGGCTGGTACAGTTCGATTCAAACGTAATGGCGGCTGTGAAGTGAGCTGTTGGCTGCGCAGTGCCCCGTCTCTCGAACCCCGCCGTCACGTGAAATTGTTACTGCGCAGCCACCTCGTATTCAGAGCCGCCATTAAGTTTGAATCGTACTGTACCACACGGCAGATTTATAATAATAACTTTTAATGAATTGGGTAGACACCGTCACCAGCCTTTTCCACTATATTGGGATCGGCTTCCAGTACAACCGGATGCAGCTGAATACCAGTGTTTTTCATGGAGCGACTACCTATCGGACCTCCACAACCCAGTTACTAGGTAACACGATACCCCTTCGTAAGACTGGTTGTCAGACTTTCTGACTTCTGACTACCCATAACGACTGCCAAAGATCTACGAATGACAGCCGGGACCAACTGCGACACAGAGGAATCTCGGTATAAAATGGATAATCAATCACCCTCACCAATCCATGGGCGGGCCGCGGCGCGGGTAGCTTAACCATGACCGAAAAAAATTAACGGGTTTTAGTTATCCACGAGCCCCCTATTCCTCATACTTTCAAAAAAGGATTACATTTAATTTGCTGCCGTCAAAGACCATCTTTTATTTAAGTAGATAATTCCGGTGTTTCAGAACGACACCAATACGCGGCTCGGCGAGGGCCCACAATTACAACTGTCCCGGCTAGAGAGGGGACACAGTGGCCGGTACGCGTGTACCGTAGACAACGGAGTGGGTGCACCTCTAGTGGCAGAGTTCCAGCTGCAAGTTCTATGTAAGTTAATCGTAGTTTATCTTGATCTTTATCACGAAAATTATGTTCTTTGAAGCTGGCAAGATACCTTCTTGACGACATCATCATATCTCCTTGCCCTTTTCTAAATTACTATGATGTGGTGGTAGCTTCTAGTCTAACTGGCTGTCAGACTTTCTGTCTTCTGACTACCCATAATGTCTGACAAAGATCTACGAATGACAGCCAGGACCTTTTGTGGATATTCAATCACACTACACACTCGGACACCGATCTAGTCTAAATCTACCTACCAACCTCCAGGCTAAAACTACACTCTACAAGTCCCTACGTAATGTAATATCAATAAAGTTTTACCTATAACAAACTACCTAAAATAATAAAGGAAGAAGAAAAGTTTAATTTATTTATAAAAAGGATTAAACAAATTCTGATAAACAAATGTTATTATTCCATCAATGAATATCTAAATGATAAATATATAAATAATATAATTGAGAATATTTTAATGATGATTAATAAAATGAATAAATTAATATGAACATAATAATATTAACAGATATAATTGACAAAAAATTATAAATAAATATAAATAAACAAATATAAATAATAATAAAAACAATAATACATATAGTTGATTTTTTTTAGTAAACTATAATATAGTTCTTACGTTAATTTATTATTTATCCAATACAGAGCTTCCTCTCTTCTACCCTATTGCTGCATCAGGATCCATAATGATCCTAACCAACTTATGGAAAAGCAATAAAGATATTGAGTATTGACCAACGATG
This sequence comes from Charanyca ferruginea, assembly GCA_947361185.1. Taxonomy (NCBI): domain Eukaryota; kingdom Metazoa; phylum Arthropoda; class Insecta; order Lepidoptera; family Noctuidae; genus Charanyca; species Charanyca ferruginea. Next base: position 1,024,297 of record OX376081.1, on the reverse strand, counting down.
AAAATTCGAATTAAAATTTTGGTGCATTTTTTTCAGATCCGCCCGAAATTACTGTGGAGCGGTCTTGGGTCCACACAGGAGAAGGATTCAGGGCTGAACTACTGTGCACAGTGCTTGCTGACCCACCAGCTGAGGTGAGTTTATATTCTTATAAGCCATAATAGAGCGTTTGAACGCAACTCACCTGATCTTAAGTGATGATGCGGCCTAAGGTGGAGCACGCTTGCCTAGGATAAACCGGTTCACTCGTGCCTTGAAGATGAACAGGGAACAGAGAGGTGGGTGAGTGAATTCCACAGTCTGGCAGTTCGTACAATAAATGTGGGACCAAAACGCTCGAGGCCGTGGAACTTCAACCATATAGCGGTGACGCTTCGCCGTATCTCTGCTCGTCCGATGGAATGGGGATGGAAGAATTAAATTATGCAATTCCAAAGCACACTCTCCGAAATGTACCCGATAAAATACCGATAGGCTGGCAACGGTGCGGCGATGTTCAAGGCTCTGGAGCTTAGCCCTAACCAGGGAGTCGTTGTTAATGAGCCTCTTGGCACGTCTATGAATAACTTCAAACGTCTCCAGTTGATATTTGGCTACAGTACTCTATGCGCGAAATCGATTAAATATTCTTAATATGTAAATACTATTATGTGTGTTGTCTTTTCTTAACTTGTCATACTTTGTACACTCACTAGCATAAATACCATATAATAAATATAGAGGATCTATTCTTGAGACAATCAAGCATTTAGATGCTCTGTCTCCTTTCTGAGCAAAAAGGCGCGCTTTCTTAAATTCTAATTTTATTAGCATTTATAATTTAAAAATAATGGCTGTCTTAAAGTTAAGTTTTTATTTTTTTGTAAACATTTTTAATATTCTTGTCATTCATCTCATGTGTAAAACTTATTTTTTTAAAGCACTTTAGTTGTATATTGTTTTTAATTATATATACTTTTTTAATTTCCTATATTTTATAGCGTAAAATTGTATAACTAGTAGGTATCCTGTGAATAACGCAGTAGATTACATGATTGTTAGTTTTAAGTTTCACTGTTTGTATAACATTATTATGTAATTGTTAGTTGTTCCAAATAAATAAATAAATAAATTGTATACAGACAGCAAAATTCAAAAGCAATTTTCTCGTGAAATAACTATTTCAACTTATAGATAAAACCTATTTTATACTACATAGTTTGGGGTCAAAAATACCCTATTCGTAACCCCATAACATTTCAATCAATAGTTTAGGAGAAAATCAGTTTAGAATGAGATCAACAGAACTGTTTACATGTTTATGCTCGTGACTGTACTGTCAACAGCAAAAGTAGATGATCAAAATCAGAAATTCAATACTAATTTACTAACACTAATTTATATAATTTATTCTTGAAAGTTATATGTTTGAGCCGTTTGGGGTCGAAACATTAGGGCCATGGGGCCCGAGTGCTCACCTTGTTTTTAGGGACATTGCAAAGCGGCTGGTCGACTCTTCACGTGACCAAAGGGCTGGCCTTTTCTTGGGCCAAAGAATTAGCATTGCCATTCAACGTGGTAATGCTGCTAGCCTTTTGGGCACTTGTCCCATTGAGAGCGATGCGGGCGAGTTTTTTGCCCTGTGAGCACTGTACATATTATGTGTTTATATTTATTTTTAAGCTTTGTATATATTATATTTAATTATTCTTAGTCTATGCATATTCTTACGATAAGTAGTGAAGTGGAAGAACCTAATTCCTAATGATTAGCATTACATTTATTACTAGATTATTTATTAAAAAAACGTTTTTTTAACAAAAAACACAACCGCCTTCAAAAAGTAAAAAATAACTTTCAATTCGCAAGTCGGCGGCTTTGGTTTTGCTTGTTGTTTTGTATTGCCACCGACTTGCGAATTGAAAGTTATTTTTTACTTTTCGAAGGCGGTTGTTTTTTGTTAAAAAAAATTTTTTTCGCTTTTTAGTGCCTACTTCTCATCATAGAAATGAATTACGAAACGGCGACACCAAAAAAAATCTGTCATTCCTTAATTTTCAACCCTTAGGGGTGGAATATTGTCTTGAAATTTATATGGGACCAAATTTGAGGTACACACTATCAATTAAAAAAAAGAATCATCGAAATTGGACTGCACTGAAAAAAGTTATGCGTTAAACATGAAAATAAATATATAAAAATAAAAAAAATGTTCATAAAATGAAAACTACTAGGCCAAACAATGTTAAATTTTTATGGGACCAAATGGCAACAATTTTCCATAAAACTAAAGAAGAATCACGTAAGTCGGATCATAAATCTCAGAGTAATCGATGTACATACATAAAAACAAAAAAAACAACCGAATTGAGAACCTCCTCCTTTTTGAAGTCGGTTAAAAAGTATGTGATTGTCACACATATACTTTTGAATCACTTCCGCGCTACATAGTTCTGGCGCGAACTCCGTTCATTAGCATTGAATTTCTGATTTTGATCATCTACTTTTGCTGTTGATTGTACAGATGTGTGAGATGTGTGAGAATGTCGCATTCTGCCGTCTCTTCCTTTGTACACTTAGATCTTCATCAAAAATTACGTTGAATTCATGAACAATTTCAGGTGACCTGGTATCAGAACTCGTTCCCTCTGAGCGCGTCTGAACGAGTGACGATGTCTGCGAGGGGCAACAACCACACTCTCCTCATAGCCAACGTGCAACCTGAAGACTTTGGAAACTATAGGTGAGCTCTTGAAGATATTGTGTGACCAGAAGACATCGTCGTTAGAGAGAGATGAAGCTTTATGGGGTGTAAAAAGACCCTCAAGAGGGCTCTTCCCAGTCCCGGTCTATCGCCAACGCGAGCGTGATTGTCAATTTTTTTGTTTCATCTAACACAATGTTCGGAAACAAACGAGTGAGTGAGAACGCGATAACATCGCACGAAAATTGGAGCGCGGTGATTTCGCAAAACTTATTTCAGGATTTTTTTAAAAAGCTTTGCAACCTTTTGGTATAAATGGTTGTAAGTAATCTAAAATCTCCATTACATGTGCAAGGTTTTGGTCCGTGCGGTGTCGGACGTAAAGAATAGCACCATCCCATATCTTCCCGTGGGTGTCGTAAAAGGCGACTAAGGGACTCACCAGAGAATGGCAGCAGCGTTCTCTGTGCCTTTGTAACAACCATACTGTGATCGTCAACCCGCCTGCCAGGCGTGGTGATTATGGAAAAACCCCCTCTTGGGGAAGCCTATGTCCAGCAGTTGACGTCTTTCGGCTGAAATGATGGTGAGATGATGTGCAAAGTTTCTACTGCCGACTGCTGACTGCCGACAAACTGCACAGCAGTTTGGCAGAAAATAATGTGTATCTTTTTGTATAACTTTTTTGTGAATAAAATAAATAAATAAAAATAAAAATAAGGTACAAAGTTGGAAGCAAATTCTTTATGTTTGAACTTAACTGTTTTTTGGTATTCAACAAACAAATAAAATCTTGCTTAATCTTCCAGTTGCGTAGCAGACAACAGCCTCGGTCGAGCTCGGCAACACGTGGAGGTGTCGGGGCGGCCGGGCCCCGCGCGGTTCACGTCGGCCCCCCTGGCGCGCTCCCACACGCGGTACATGCTGGCCTTCGCTGTGGACAGCTACCCGCCGCTTGATGAGCTGAGACTGCTGTATCGGCAGTTGGCTGTGAGTATATTTTAGACTAGCGACCCAAACCGGCTTGGCAATGCAATGATTTCTTCCGACATTTTGGACAATTTTCGTCATATTTCAACGAACGGGACCAGAAACGCAACAACATTCCGGCATTACATCGTCCATCGTCCGACACGACTGCGCTCAGACATACTTTTTGATTTAAGTACCTACATACAAGGGCGTCGCCAGCCAGTGGGCCAGGGGGGGGCAAGTTGATATAAGGACTAGTACTTTTCCCGCGACTTCGTCTGCGTAGATTTCGTACTTCCCACAAACACTACACCCCGATAAGGCTCGTTAGGAGTAGGTAACTAAAAATAAAATCTTAACGTCAATTTATTTTTTTATCTGAGTTGGCATTTTTGCCAAGTTTCAAGTTGGTTAGTTTTAAAAATAAGATTTTTCGTACAACTCCCCTTTGGTGTTGAATTTGCAAAAATGCTGAAGTATTTTATAAATTCAACTCCAATTTTAGATAAATATGCAGTAGCTCCACAGATCAAAATTTTTGAAAAAAGCTCACTGCACCTCCTAGGTTCCCCAATTTTGGAAGATAGTTTTGCACCTTTCATTGACGAAAAAATCAGACGTTTTGACGACATTTCGGATAGACTCTCCAAAATTAATTTACATTCGGCATTTACCCTCATTAGATATCGTTGTTTTTATCTTTATGGCAGCAGCCACACATTTTGGACAAAATTGATCAAATTGTTAAAGATACACTAACTACAATTCTGCCATGGATGACCGAGCGTGGCTCCAAGCCACACTTCCCATTCGATTTGGTGGTCTCGGGGTCCGCAAAATTTCCAGTGTTAGTTTGCCGGCGTTCCTATCCTCCGTCCACAACACGGAAAAGTTAACCACAAAAATCTTATCCTCGTCACTGGTTGACTTTGAAGTGCCGTGCTTGACTGATGCTGTGAACGCCTGGAAAGTGGCTTGCCCAAGAACGGTTCAGCCCGTGAACCCATCTTCCCAGAGACAGTGGGATGAGCCGCTCTGCAGGTTGGTACGGAATAAACTTATTAATACGTCCACTAATTCTGCTGAGCGTGCCCGCTTGCTGGCTGTGGGTGAGTGGGAGTCGGGCCTCTGGCTTCAGGCACTGCCGTCACCTAACATAGGTACTATGCTCTGTGACTCTACATTCCGGCTCGCTACATGCCTACGTCTGGGCGCTCCTTGTGGGGCCCCGCATCGCTGTCAATGTGGTGAAGTTGTCGACTGCCTCGGTCACCATGGCCTTTCCTGCTGTAAAAGCGCAGGCCGGATAGCACGGCACGCCAGCATTAATGACATCATCCATCGTGCTCTTGCCTCCGCCGGCGTGCCAGCTGTGTTAGAACCTAATGGCTTGGCACGTGACGATGGTAAGAGACCAGATGGAATGACTATAATGCCGTGGAAGTTGGGTAGACCTTTGGTGTGGGATGCAACTTGTATCGACACCCTTGCGCCATCCCATCTTCCTAGCACGTCGTGTTGTGCTGGGGCGGCTGCTGCAGGTGCCGAAAACCTCAAACGGCGTAAATATAACAACCTTCTTGGAAGTTATATGTTTGAGCCGTTTGGGGTTGAAACACTAGGGCCATGGGGTCCGAGTGCTCACCTTGTTTTTAAAGACATTTCTAAGCGGCTGGTCGACTCTTCACGTGACCAGAGGGCTGGCCTTTTCTTGGGCCAAAGAATTAGCATTGCCATTCAACGTGGTAATGCTGCTAGCCTTCTGGGCACTTGTCCCATCGTGAGCGATGCGGACGAGTTTTTTGATGCCCTGTGAGCCCTCCATTGTACATAATATATATTTTTTTTAATTTATTTTTAAGCTTTGTATATATCAGTTATTTTTTTATATAATATGTATATCAAATGAATAAATACCAATAATAGGTACTCCAAAGGGGAATCGTACGAATAATCTTATTCTTGAACATGTTTTAATGGAAAAATTTTCATCAGTGTATTATAAAAAATCAATGTACCTTAACTGTAGTTAACGGTTTTGAGTTTCCATACAACAGTGTTTCACCCTTTCCACGCTTTAAGGCAATTGGAATTGCTAAAGATTTTGAAAATTCAACCGCAAAAGGGAGTTGTACAAAAGATCTTATTTTTGGAACTATCAACTTATCTATGTTGGCGCAAATGACAAAATAGATAAAAAATAAAATTTGACGTTATTATTATTTTACCTACCCCTCAAAAGTCGCCTATCGGGGTTTTGTATTTTAGGACAAGTAGAGGGTTGGATCTAGTATCTGGAAACAGGGATTGGGGGGTAAAAAGTTTTGAAGTTGGTAAGGGTTGGGTCCCGATTATAACGCTGCCCCTCTCATTAAACGGAATTGCGTAATTTTCGAGAAAGTAATAAAATAAGTTACTAAACTCAAATCACATTATTTAAAGCGAACACGGAACGTTCAAATGTGCGATTAACATCACAAATCTGTCAAAATATATTGTTTGTGGTGTAAAGTATCGTGCAAAATTAATAAAATGAAACGTAAAAAAAAAGACAACATAATTTGTGTCTTGGTGTCAAACTCTTTAGACAGAAAACACTTAGGTTATAGCGGTCAACATCAGGGGCACCCCTAGGTTTGGTTGGTTAGATTCCTTTAAAGCCTGCAGACAGGAATAGGAGCCCCGCACCGCGGGGCTCCGTCGCCTTTACGTCAACCGTCTTAGTGCCAATTTTCGTATCCGTTGCAGACAGTCGACGCCTTTTAGGCAACCCCTGCTTCCAGATACTAAATTCTAACCGAAGTAGGTACGAAATTTGCGTATGAATGAATGAATGAATGACAAAGTCGCGGGAAAAGTGCTAGTTAAAAATAACGGATTTCCCATACAAACATTCATCCCTATTATACTGGAATTTATAAAAAAGCTGAAAAACGTTTTTCTTTTATTTTGTCTCGAACTACAAAAATGACCGAGTTTCATACAAATATTTCATTTCCAATTATACACCCTTAGAGGTTGAATCCCGAAATCCCCTCTTTAGTGCTCGCCAACATGATAAAAAGAACGTGTGTGCAAAATTTCACATTTCTAATTCCAGTAGTTTCGGCTGTGCGCTCATACTCAGTCAGACAGTCTGTCAGTTTCTCCTTTTATTTATGTATAGATATAGATGAGAAGAGTACTTATGATTATAATAAATACAGTTAAAAGCACATGAAGCTTTACACTGGTAATGCGAGTATTTTATTAATTGTACAGTCAAGAGCAGTGGCGTGCCTTCCATTAAAGCCGCAAAGCCTGGCTTGCTATCAATTACGCGAAACGTTGAAAAAAAAAATCTCTGTAAGAAAATACCTCTAAATAAGTATTGGAAATTTATCGGGTTTTTATTCTTAAATCTGTCGGGCTTGCCCTAACTTTGACCCCTAAACACGCCACTGGTCAAGAGCTATTAATAAAAAACCTCCATCTTTTTTTGAAAATGTGTAGGTAGGTAGTAAAAAAATTTTTTTTGGTTCTCTAGGGGGGGGCAGCTGCCCCTACCTGCCCCCCCCTGGCGACGCCCTTGCCTACATAGGTTCCTGTAATTGTATTTTTAGGTTTAAGAGCGCGTATTCGATTCGTGACGAAAACTTCATGTTTTTGCGTTTTGCCCAGAGCAATATCGTAATTATGTGAGCAGATTATTTAAAGACAATTTACAGTTTTAGAAAGATTAAGTCTTGATTTAGACAGCTACAGAGTAAAAGTATAATTTTTAATTATGGTTTTTTAAAGCGAAGACAATTATTTCATATCGTTTTACGAAAATAGACGTCAGAGTTAACTTTCAGGACGAATACAACCATTACAATATGCCAAAATATTTTGTTTTTTCCCTTTTTCCAACAGTATATGCAGTCATAAAGACAGCTACAGAGCCAAAATTACGAAAACATTACTATATGTATTAAAAAACAATGTTGAAAAAGTAGAAAATCAGTTCACTTTGACAATTTTTTTCCACCAGTATTTGAATAAAAACATAACTGATATATTTATTTTATGAAAGTAAATGTTATGCTTAATATACATAATATTTTTCAGTCCGTTATACGAGCTCATTTATTTTAGACAATTATTTTAAAAAGCACTGTAAAACATCGCGCGCTGTCGTTTGCCGATTAATTTCAATGACTCGTGCTTATTTCGTGCATAATTTTTTTTCTGATGCACACAAACAGACACTGTGTTGTACTAGTGTGTGTCAATGCTGCTACGCCGTTCTAGCAATCGTTTAGATTTTGAGTTGCGCTAAATCGAATACGCGCCCTTAAGAACAACTTTATTTCTCATAAAGAATTACACATAATTCACTTACTGAGAAACACTAAAACTAAGATTAATAATTAGAACGCACAGAGGTACGTATACAAAATTACAAAACAAAATAGTAAAGAGAAAAAATGTGGATAAACAGATAAGTTTTAACCAAGCACTACATGAATGTATAAATTAGATTTTTACTAGATGTGGCATTGGTGGCATAGTCTGTTTTTAGCGAGATTTTGTTTATGCTAAGGTTTTGTTATTTTAAGACTACTTTATTTTTAGTTTATTATAAGTACTATTATTATATTTTGAGCACATAGGTACATGGCAAAACATTTTGAGTATTTGATTTTATTTGTTTTTGTTTGTTATCATCATCATCATTTCCGCCGAAAGACGTCCACTGCTGGACATAGGCCTCCCCAAGAGGGGCTTTGCCATAATCGCCACGCTTGGCAGGCGGATTGGCGATCGCAGTATAGTTGTTACAAAGGCACAGAGAACGCTGCTGCCCATTCTCTGGTGAGTCCCTTAGTCGCCTCTTACGACACCCACGGGAAGATATGGGATGGTGCTATTCTTTACGTCCGACACCACACGGACATTTTTGTTTGTGGTATATACTTAATCTATGAATAATTGTGTACCACATAATAAACGTTTTCTTAATACAGTCCGCTTGCCTTCTTTCTATCTGGGCAAATTCTCTTCCTCTTGTATCACTATTGATGAAAACCGCATTAAAATCCATTGGGTAGTCTAAAAGATCTAAGCCTGGTGTACAAAGGGGCAGACGGCAGTTCTTAACTGCCGTCTGCTGATAAGTGGAGATTGTTGAACGGATGAGCAGGGATACGGCGATGCATCACCGTTATATGGTTGGAGCTCCAGTCTCGAAGCGCTCCAAGCGCTTTGCTTTCACATATTGTGCGAATTGCCAGACTGTGGAATTCACTGCCCGCCTCTCTGTCTCCCGATAAATACAATCTGTATTTCTGTGAAGTAAAAAATATGTTTTCTTCTCTTACTCCTCCGCTGTTCTTTTCTAATTAATTTCGTTGCGGGATCCAAGACAGTTGAATCGTTTCTTCGGGACTCGTCGAGCTTCATTGCCTCGACGCTTTTCTGGTGGTCGCCACTGTTGAATCTGGGTTACAGAAGATGCATTGGTTTGTGATTAGTGTGGCCGGCTTGTATGTTCGGGAAACCTCAAAATACATTTTTGCAATCAAGGTTGTTGTGTGCTTACACAATTAACTTGAATGGTATGTGGTTTATAATGTTGTAATTGTAACTCCGTCTAGGAATTAGATATCGATAAAAATCCGAGATAGAATATAGCTGTATGATATTCCATAATATTATAGGGTTTTTTACCAAAAAACTCTAATTAGTCCGTCAGTAAGATTATCAAAAATATTGGATACGTATTTTTTGTTTTATCAAATCAATAAAAACTGACGAAAGTAGAACGCATCAAAGATCACGAGTGGGGGTTTGTGACGTCACTTCGCCAGTAAAAGTGTACTGACATAGTGATGTCACACGAGTTTTCGACGCAATGTATTGTCTGGGTCAGGATGGTTGGACCAAGAGAGCTTTTGGAGGTTTGAGCAACACTAAGCTCTTGTACCTATTTTATACTATTTGATACCAGACATCAAATTACTAGTACCTCGCTAAAGAGGGAAAACTATTACGAGGAAAGTGGCCAGCCATTCTGACTTCAGAATGGCTGGACCAATCCAATTTCACCTAGTTGTAGGCGTTATAACTAGTTCATCTTTTCGTTAAAATATAGTACCTTCATATAAATAAATAGAAAGATGGATGTACGTTAAAATGTATCTCTATATTTGTCATTTTGGACTTGAACCGTAATCGGTCAGCTTATTAGTGCGACTGAGCGTGCGACTTGTTCACTATATTATCTTCTGCATACTTGACTTTCATTGGCCGCCAATACCGTAATTCGCTCGTAGATTTGATCAAGATCCCCTCTTTCCCAGATCAACGAGTCATTCCAGCAGCCGGGACGCTGGCATGACGTGGTGATCCCTGCTCCTGAGCCAGCAGGCTCCCTCACGCACCGCGTCACGCACGAGCTGCGGGGCCTGGAACCAGGAGCTGTCTACGAGGCTATCGTGCAAGCCAAGAACAGATACGGGTGGAATGAGGTATGGTTTCTATTTCAGAATGGCATCTCGCATGAGGTCGTCGGTTCCCTCCTGACCTGAGGAGACCTGTTGGGGGTTACGGAAGTACCGTCAATTCTCTCGACCACCGACGTAGATAATAATAATAATATGTGGGGACATTTCACACACGGCCATCTGACCCCAATCTAGGGAGACCCTGTACTATGAGTGTCAGACAGCTGATATACATACACAAATACATTTAAATACATACGTATATAGATAAACAACACCCAGACACAAGTGCTCATCACACAAATATTTACCCTGGGCGGGAATCGAACCCACAACACGCTGCGCAGCAGTCGATCGCTCAGCCATTGCGCCATCCGTGTCGTCAAAGAGATGTGAGATGAAACACCGGAGTTGTTTTTAGTCAGTAAGGGTCTGACAGGCTCCTTCACACGCCCCAGGGCGGAGGAGAGCAAAGAGAAACAGCAAAATGGTGGTCGTCACTTTCTTCATCATATCAGCTTATTGCCTTCCACTGCTGAACGTAGGCCACCCCCAGAGATCGCCAACCAACCCGGTCTTGGGCAACCCGCATCCAACTACTGCCAGCCACCTTCTTCAAATGGTCGGTCCACCGTGTCGCAGAGCGTCCCACACTACGCTTGCCCAAAAGTCTCCACTCTAGAGCGTGTCTACTCCATCTACCGTCTGTCCGTCTGCAGACGTACAGACGCCAGCACATCAAGCGATACCTAACTGTCAAATTTTCCCAATTAAATATGAACCTTATGCTTTTGTAATAAAGATGAAAATCTATCAAAGAAATTTGACAGATTGTAGTAGCTTCGTGCTGTGTAGTGCCTTAAAGTGAATTAAACCCCCCAATATGCAGAGCAAAAAAAAATTGAAACTAAGCGACTTCACCCCTGTAGGGTACAGATCTCGGCTTAGGGTGTCGGCATCGCTGAGAGAGGACAGCAAAGGGACAGGCTGGATCGGATATTTATTATTTAGGAATTTAAAGCTACAGGCTCAGTGGCGCAAGCTCAATGGCAGCACAGGAATGTCCGGTTAACCAGCCGACTACCTCTGCTGTTGCCCTGCGGGATGAAAAAATAGTATTGTAACGCCCACGGATTACAAAAATAAAAAAAAATAGAAAAACACGCTTTACTTGCAATCCGAACTAAAAGGTAGAAAATAACTTTGAAATTAGAATAATTTGTTATATAGAATCTTCAGTTGATGATGCATAAGGAATTTTAATAACTAGGTACCTATAAACTAAAAATGAAATAGTAAAAAAATATTAATTTTTCGTACCCGGCTTCACCATCAAATCAGTTCAACGGTACCTACCATATTATTGCGGTTTTTGATAAGTGTGACAAGTTTCAAATCAATCCGACGTTTTGAAAGGGATGAAAATCGAGTTCAAAAGTTCTGATACATACAACCGAAGATAATGTATGTATGTATATAGTCCTCCTTATCGATTTCGATAACGGCGACCCTTTATAAAAATTTATTTCCTTGCGTGTGCCCTAATATGACGCGCCAGACCGAATTTGGTTTTAAATACCCGGTCACAACGAATGCAGTAAAGTTGGCCTGCAGAGTTAAAATTATAGGTGTAGGAGGGTTTAGGTCTCGCTTTACGTATTTGGCGCTTCTCGTTCAGTGTCAAGTCGCTTTTGCTCAAATTGTTTTACATTTTTACATATAGTAGAGCGCCAAGACGACCTATTCGATGCGAGCCTCTCCCAACCTTTAGGGTCAATAGCACAAGCGTTTAGGTGTCTTTTGAACACATCTTTATAGCGCAGATGCTGACCACCATGCTTCCGTTTACCTTTTGCTATCTCAGAGTAAAATACTGCTTTGGGTAAACGGTGGTCCTCCATGCGAAAAACGTGCCCACACCATCTGAGCTGACGCTGCATAAATAGAGCTTCCATGCCATACATGTTGGAACGGCGCAGCACCTCCGTATTGGGAACTCGGTCTTGCCACTTAATATTTAGGATAGATAAGCGTGTTAAAAAGCACTGCGCGCCACGCATATCGAAAGTCATACCCTAAGTAAGCCGGACCGTTAGTACAAACATGCCTCACGCACACATTCACATCATAGTGAAGCACCGTACCGATCTATGTGTGCGTGACTATGATGTAAATGTGTGCGAGAGGCATGTTTGTAGTACAAGCGGTCGGGCTTACTTAGGGTGCTTCACTTTGGATATGCGTGGCATAGAGTCCTCCCTCTTTTCTAGTTCGTGGTTAACGCCATTGTCTTGCCAACATAACCTAACTATAAGCATTTGTTTCAGGTCAGCGACATCTTCCAATTCCACACTCTCGGAGGCACACACACAGCACACGCGGACGAACTAACACCAATGTTCTCATCAACGACAAGAATACAATTCGCAAAATCTCTCGTTCTCGCCTTATATACCTTTTTTACGCGCCTAATTTGAACCGACCAATCAGCGTTCTCCGTTTGACGTTTTTTGACATGTTTTTTTTTTAATCGTAAAACGATAAAACACCAACGTTTTAGTGTTAAGCTTTTTTAAGAGTTGTGACAGCTGGTTTTTGTGATACCTACGCTATTTTGTTTTTGACTGTGGTTATATTATAATAGGCTGTGTGGTTTACGCGCGAATTTTGTGTAATATTTTATTCGGGACCTGAGAATTGTTTTACGTACACAGGAACCTATTAGCGCCATCTACGTCAAACTAATTTGACAGTAAGCAACCCCATTGCCAGCTGTCATAGAAATCCCGCGCAAATCATTTAAATTTAACGATGCTTAAATTAGTGTTACCATACTTTGATTCATACTACCATTTTGTAAAAACGCATAAAGTCTAGGGTTCCTCTTAAAACAAATATGTTTTAATAATTGTTTTATCTAACTATACTAACGCACACATTTTTTATTTAATTTTAATTAAACTATTTTTACTTGCATGGCGAGTTTTCGCAGTTTGGCAATAGTGTAGCAAAAACTTGTCATGTTTATAAAATATAGAGATGTCTAAAAACATTTTGCTGCACAAATTGACTTCGTGAATAAATTGATCATACGTAAAAACAAATGTAACACAGTTAAATCAGTTATTTTATATAGAAATAACGGTGAGAATTTGTTGTAGGTAAAGATAATAGGAGAAAATAATACCGGGGAAAGATTTCGACATGCAAAATGTTAGACAACTCAAAACTATTTTGAATTTCAGGTATATATTACGTTTACCTAAGGGAACCTTATAAAATCTAGTCGTAACATAGTTAATTTATAATTTCTCATAAATAGACGCTTTTACCATAACATTTTATAAACATAATAATATTTTTTACTAAATAACATCCATGTAAAGTGAATTTACTAATATACGTAGGTAATAATTTATTGTAAGAGTTTCCAAATGGAATTTAATGAGAACAAGCTTGTAACTGTCAGCCGATAACTACACGCCAGCGCTTTTGTTTCCATCAAATAGGTGAATGACATGATTTTCATAAACAACTGACTTACCATTTTCGCAATTTTATGGACACCGTGCATCGACAAAAATACCTTTGAATAATTAGAAAATAGATTCGAAAATAATAGAAATAAGTCGTAAGATGCATTTTGTTTATAATTCGCCCTGGATGTTTCGTAATTTTTGGTCAGTTTACAATTACCAAGTCTCACGCATCGATTAAGTGTAACTAACAGTAGAGCTATTCTGTTACAATCTCCCTACCCCCTCTCGTCCCGGTGCTAGGGATTGACAAAGCTTACGGACGGATGACAGCTCACTTCACCTAGGTGTTCACCGAGGGATATTGTAACAGAATAGACATACAGATAACAAATATACTACCACACATTTTCAAACAACATTGACTGATTGTTTTAACACACGTTACAAGCTCACTTTCGCATTTGTATGATGTTTTAACTGTATCGTTTATAGTTTCGGTGTATGATGGTGTCCATTGCTGAACCGACTCTGTCCCTGTATAAGCGCGAGTAGGCTCCTAGTTATTATTTTAAGTAAGCAATAAATCGTGTTAGTGATAAATGCTATCTCTAGAAGTAAAATAATTGTGTATTTTTCATTTTTATTCTTGAACGTTTCATGGGGTGTGTGTCGGCTTGGTGTTGGTTGTGGATATGGACGAGGTTAGACAAGCTATATCGGTTCACTGCTGGATATTAAACCTTTCCTAACTTGCATGACCAGAGGCGAGGAAGTAGATATATCCTTGGTATGATATGATATATGATATCGTAATGCAATTTTGCATAGCACATACATGTGAGCACTATGTACTTTAAAGCCACCATTTACGAGATGTCTTTCGTTGACTTGAATATGCCCTGACAGTTGAGTGTTTGTCATGCTCACTTGAATGTCTCGCTGATGGTGGCGCATGTGTTGGATCATTTGGTTCCCTTCAAAATGATTGAACTAAATGGTGCCGATCCGTGCGTCATGTTCGTGAACGGGCGCCGTCAGTTGAGACTGGTCATCTCTTAGCTGCCTCGGTTATTTTAAATTTATTTTGAATTGTCTAATTTCATTGCCACTAGACCTCTTTTAACGTGCACAACTTGTTACATTGTTCTCACATTGTACCCCTAGATTCAACATGAATGCTGTAACCTAAATTTGTAATATTCTATTGATTTTAAAAGAGTGTTCATGGAGTTTCTTGCTCGTTCTTCTCCATAGAAACCTACTGTTTGGAACGAGCAACTAGCTGCAACTTTTTGACTGACTGACTCCTTGACAATTCAAAAGTGCCTGTAAATGGTTTATCTGAAATAAATGATTTGAGTTTGAGTTTGAATGAAATTACCATGAAACGAAAAGTTTTAAAACGTAAGGCAACAACCACCCTACCCTTGAAAATCAGTGTTGTGGATAACGACCCACTACTTCTCAAAGGATTAAAGATAAAATGTTGATCAAAATTCCAACGCCATTAAAATTCCGACGGTTACCTACTGGCTGCCCGGCGTGAAAATGCCAATTGTATATCTTCTCTACAAAGTAAGTATTAAAAAAGTACGCTTATATCTTAACTGCGGAACGGATTTTAATGCGGTGCGATGACCGTTAAATATACAAGACAACCTTTAAAAAAAAAATACTCGGTAACTATAAGCTCGGATACCTTGTCTAATCCACAACCACCATTAATAAGAACGATGTAATTTGAAGCATAGTCCTCATTGATTATAACGTAATTTAGGTGCAATATTAATTTTAGTGTGAATTCGAAAGCAATATTTGAACACATCACTAGTTTTTTGTAAGTAAACAAAATTATGAGACAAATTTTATGGATTCTGGGCGCAATGGGTAATGCGTTTGCTGTGCTTACAATGCAAAATGAAGAAATATGTCCACCCTGTTTTAGAGCCGGATTACAATTTTTAGTATTGCATTAGGTACAAGCTTATCTGTGCATCTGTCACCATAACTTGATATATGTTGCTGACATATTTAGGTAATAAAGTGCATTCATGCATGGCCGTAAATGTAAACACTGATATTGCATTGCCCATTGAAAACAGGATATCTTATATTAGTTGTAATTTTATTCTTTTTTATTTGCGTGAAGTGTTCAGAAGTACCAGATTTAGATACTATTTTATTTTATTATTTATTAGAAAGGATAGGATTACTTTTTCTTTTTTCTGTTTTTTTTTTTAATCTGTGTTTAGTAGTTACTTCTTTCATTATGATTAGTAGATTTCTTCTGGACTTTTTCTAGCAATATAATCATAAATTATAATCTTAAATTAATTTTATAACTATATTTTTACGTAAAAAATATGTAAAACCTTAATGTAATCACTGCCGACGTAATGAATTTTTTATATCAACTTTTTTATAATTATTTTGAATACATAATTTGTCAAACTCATTAAAATTAATGTAATTAAAAAAATAATCGGCCATAATTCTTTTTAACGAGAATTTAGATGTAAATTTTTTTAGAAAAAAAATATTCGGTATATATAAAAAATATTATATAGTTTGAGTGAAAATTGTAAATTTGATGGGCTGTAGAAAATCGCCTTTTTATTTGAGAAAAAAGAAAACTGAACCCTGTATGTAGTAAATAAACGTGTAAGTTTATTATAGTATTGTGTTTTCTTCATTTGCTTTTGCTTAAAACACCCACTGCACTAAGTAAATATTACCCTCTGATCGTAAGAAAGTGGTTATGAATATTTCCCTAATGGCTATCACATCATAACAATCATCATATCGTTCATCATATTGAACTAACTCTCACTCGCTTATTTAAATAAAAAAATATAAACTGAGAAAAACGTATTGACTCACTGAATGCTGGATTCGTTCGACTAGATTCGATGGCATACGGCATACGGTCACCTTTTTCACAGGAACGCGAGCGACGTGTCATCCTGTGGATCTCCTTGAAAAAGACTGGCCGGTAGCCGGTGGTAAATAAAAAAATTACGCAATTTTATAATATTATAATAATTAAACTGTAATACTGAAACATTTTACACTTCATTCACTTCATTACATGGAATTAGACAATTCCTAGTAATAAACTAGCGACTCAAAGAGTAAATAATCACTACGTTTTATAGCGACTTATGGCCAAATACTCAAACACTACTCAATTTTATGATGTCGTTATGTCTCGTGCTGTTACAGTTACTTTGACATTAAGTGATAGAGATAGCACAAGACATAACGGCATCTTAAAATTGAGTAGCGTTTGAGTATTTGGCCATTAATTAACCTAAACTGCATCCAAACAATACAAAATAAAATAATAAAAATCCTCTTTCATTACGACTTTCTCACACCAACAAATAAAATTTAGTCCGAAACCAAATTAATGAATATAAAACAAAAATACTCTCTAGGTAATACATGCATCCCAATCAAAAAAATTAAAGTTAAAAAAATACATTAGTAGCTAATTTTTAAAACAAACACCGAAGAAGGGTTAAGGCCTCTTCATAGCGCAAATGATATCTGTCTCGCGAGAACACGTACGAATTATGGAAAAAAAAAATATTACCTACGAAGGGGCACAGATGTTCAATAAACTACCAAAAGAAATAAAAACCTCTAAAAGTTGACAAACATTTAAAAATCAGTTGAAATCTTATATTATTGACAAAATTTAAGTGCGGCCCTGGTTTATGTTTTTAATTTACCCACAAAAATTGATTTTTGTTTCGCATAAATCTTTTACTGCTATCTTCAATGTCCTGTTATGTATGTATGTACGTTAAATAATATTGTCTTCTTTTAATACTGTGCATGTCATTCTAGCTCTGCTCACGAATCTTTAAATAAACGAAATTACGAATATAATATTATATACTTAAGTACCTAGTTTAAATATTTCTCATTAAACGAAATTTGTAGTAAATTTCTTTTGAGAAAATAAATATCCTTCAACTTTTCAACTCCACAGTTCCAATACTCTGCTCACTATACAAGATAAAGATAAAAGTTTAGTAGAAATGTAATATATTTTGCTGGCAACTATTTCTTCAATAAATTCTCAAAAGCCTCCAACTCGATTCAAATTATACATATAAGATCTCTGATTAAAAACGAAATCTTGTTCTTTTTGACGTTCACACTTTGACATTGACAGTTGTTTTGTTGATGTGCAATGCAAATCTTATAAACAAACACAATTTTTCTAAATTTATTTACAAAATATAAATTAAAATGTCCTTCGTTACACTTAAAAACGTATTTAATGGAGATTTATTAGCCTGCAGAGCTTGTTTGGCAACGAACAGAAAGTTGTACAGTATACATCAAGACGATATTCTTAACGCTTATAAGAATCTTGCTGGACGCGAAGTAAGTTTTGTAAAATACCTGCAAAGGTTCTAATACTGTTTTCAACCAGTCATTTTCACATTCAGGTTGAAGGCCTCCCCACAAACCCTCTGACCCTCTTCTTAAATAAAGTCGGAAAGAGTATTGATCACTATTGGCAAAATTTATTGTGGTGTCTCTTGTAGAAAAGCCCAGGCTCGTACTGGCCATAATAGATGGGGTGGCGTTTGCCAGCCAGGCCCTAGCCTGCGTAGGGTACCCTACCTACACCAAGCCTTACAATCTTCATGTAAAATAGTTCATTAATACTTAGAGATAAATGGAACAGAAAAATTGTAAAAAGGTTGATCCTGATTTTACAATTTTTCTGTTTTTTTGTAGAGAAAGCTCTCAAAAATATTTCTGTTCATTTTCGGGCTAAAAGAAGAATAATAGGACTTTTTTTGCATTTAACAATATTTACTAATGATTCACCTAAATTGCAGCATTCAATATAGTTTTCTTTTTGGAAATAGTTATGAACACGTTTTTTTTGTAAAACAATATTTAAATTAAAGGACAATGCCAGAAACTCTATAGAACTTTGGCCCACTCAATAACAGTCGTGTGCAATATGTAGCATCTTACTGTTTATTTATTGCTGATAACTAAATATTAGTCTTAGTGACTGTAGAATTTGCGGTTTCCGTTTAAATTTAAAAACAATAATGACATTGATTATAGGTTAAATTGTATTTTAGGTAAAATAGGTTTGTATTTTGTGGGTAGGTATTTCGTAATCCGCAAGTTCTAAAGAAAAACAATTTACTATAGAAAGTTTCATTTCATTAATTTACTTTTCTGTACATGGGTGGGGCAGAATCTGGCATTGTCATTTAACCAACTTCTAATTTTTGTATTAAACTGAAACAGCCTGTTCTCAGAAGCAACTTGGGAGCCTGGATTTGTGCACTAAATTTGCGCACACACTTGTGCTATGCACTTGGGGTAACTCCTGTGTACTAGTCCCTATTGAAATTGGCTGCCATGAATTTTAATTTTCTTCTATTTCGTTTTAGGTGTGTCCGTATGATACGTTACCACAATACATTTGTAACTATTGTACAGTACTTTTATTAAAATACAATACATTCAGAGATCACTGTAGAAGAGCTACAAGTTATTTAGAAGATGCCAGGGTAGGAAACAAGAATGTATGTATAACTTTTGTCTGATTTATGTTGTACGGTCACCAAAAGAGATAAGTATCCATGTTGTTGGGAATAGTTGAAGTTTACTTAGAAACCAATGGCTGTTTATGAATAAAATAAAATACAATTAATAGAGAATAAACAGTTCAATGATGTAATTAAATTTCATTTGAAAGCCTCCATTGGTTTTTATGTAAACTTAAACTATTCCAGCCGACATGGATACTTATCTCTTTTGGTGACTATACATTGGTTTAGTAATTAACTGTGACTTCTGAACATTTATTTCGAAGATAACAAATTCATAATCAATACAATTGTATTAATATCTAGCGACCCGGCCCGGCTTCGCATGGGCCTATAGCCTTCCTCAATAAATGGACTATCCACACGTACAATGGTCCATTTTAAGGACTAAGTGCGGAAACCGAACCTCCCCCTAACATGGACTATGCAACACAAAAATAATTTTTCAATTTGAACCAGTAAATCCTGAGATTAGCATGTTCAACCAAACAAACAAACTCTTCAGCTTTATAATATTAGTATAGAAGTATAGATATAGATAATACCACCTGGGGCTTGGAGAGAAAAGGAGAAAAAAAGAGCTGGATTGTGCTGATCCACGCGTCATGTTCGTGAACGGGCGCTGTCTGAGAGGCTGGTCAACTCTTAACTGCCGTGGCTGTTATCTTGGTTATTTATTAAAATGTTTTGTATTGCTCATTACCTGCATTGTTATCACATAAAGAAGCAACATGAATGATGTGACCAGTATTTTGTAAAAACTTGATTTAAAAGAGTCTCCGTGGAGTTTTTTGCTCGATCTTCTCCATAGAGACCTACCCTATGTTTTGGAACAAGCAAATAGCTTCAACTTTCTGACTAACTAACTGACTCTTTGACTCTCAAAAGTGCCTGTAAATGGTTTAATTGAAATAAATGCTTTGGCTTTGAATAATTAGTGCTATCTTTTCCAGATAACGCTAGACTATTTAAACAATTTCCAACCCTACATACAACATATAAAATCAGAAACTAAACAAATTAGCATCTATGAGAGTGACATAACAGACGAGAACCTGTCAAGCTTAAAAGTTGATGACAATGATGATCACTTTGACAGCAACTTTGATGACAGCAATCATCATCACACATTGCCATCACACACAGAAAACTTAAAAATTTACGCCGAAACAGTAGAAATTAAAATCGAAAACGATATACTAGACATGGCAACAGAAATACCAAAAACAAAACTAAAAAGCAGAAAGAAAAAATACACAAGTTTAAGAAAAAAGAAAGAAGAGATGGAGGTAAAAAGAAATGGAAAATTCTTCGAAACGAAAGAAAAAATGAGTGATTTTGAGAAAATGTTTGACGTAGAAATTGTTGTTCTAAGTGAAGAACAGCAAAGGAAAGATGTTCTGGATAGAAAGACCAGTTCTAACTACTTGCATAGCCCTTATAAGTGTGAATTGTGTTATAAAGGGTATATGGGTGCGGATATATTGGATAAACATGTCTTGTCTCAGCATGATCCGGTAAGTCCTAGTAATGGTAATTAAGGTCTGGCGCCAGATAAAGCTGCAATAAGTGTCTTTGATCGGACTTGTACCAAAAACTCCCGAAACTTAAACGATTGAGATCGCTCGTCATACAAAACTGTCGCTTACACTGCTTCGGTCGAGTTTCATAATACCAAACACCGCGTCAAGGACGCCCCTTACCACGAAACGATCGTGATAGCGACACCGCTTTATATTTTTGTCGTGATAACGTCTTAAAAATCGATGAACACCGGCTGCACGCACGATAAAGTGTCACGTTCCGCCTGAGCCTGAGCGTGCAAGCGAGAGCGCGGAACAAGCGATAGAGAGGTACGATCGGCCCAAGCAATAAGCTCCGCCCACCTCGACGGAAGCCAGTATTTGCTTATGTTATATATGTTAGCCATTGTGTTTCTTTATGATGTTATCACGTAAAACTATCGTCCGTAAACCGACTTTACAGACAACCAATTTTTTTTGTATGGTTTTAAACTATTAGAATACATTGGTAGAAGGGCGTCTACGACTTTCATCATCTTTCTTTCCCAACTACATTGGGGTCGGCTTCCAGTCTAACCCGATGCAGCTGAATACCAGTGTTTTACATGGAGCGACTGCCTATCGGACCTCCACAACCCGGTTACTGGGTAACACGATACCCCTTGTTAAGACTGATTGTCAGACTTTCTGGCTTCTGACTACCCATAACGACTGCCAAAGATCTACAAATGACAGCCGGGACCAACGGCTTTACGTGCTTTCCGAGGCACGTCGCAACGTCGACGGCGGAGGATAAGTCGGCTTGTAACATTTCCGCCGTTATCAGGTCGAGTCCTGGTGCTTTGCCTGTCTTCAAAGAGCGGACTGCCTCCGCAACTTCAGAGGCTGTCGGTGGTTCCGTGTTGATGTTAAGATGCCGGGATGGTGGGGAACTGACTTGCAGCGCGTCAGGCGCTGATGTAGCTGACAAACGGAAGACCTCCTCAAAGTGTTGACGCCAGCGTAGCAGCTGCCCTTCTGATGTCACAATGAGCTGACCATCTTTGGACTTCAGCGGCTTCTTCTTTGACCTGCTGTTACCTGCCAGAATTTTGGTAACTTTGTACAGCTCCTTCAAATTGCCGCTGTTTGCAGCTTGTTGAGCATGATCAGCAATACCATCAGCCCACTGCCTCCCTATCTTTGCGGGTACTGCGGTAGATTTCCTTGCGTTTCTGACGGTATTGGATGTTAAGGTCGGCCCGTATGGCGTCGTTATGGGCTTCTATCAGTCTCAGATGAAGATTTCTTCTGTCTTCGATCAGGCTCCACGTGCGTTGTGACATCCAGTCCTCCCGAGAGTGAGTCGATTTATGCCCTAGAACGGCGGAGCTGGTCTCTGTATAGGCCACTTTGATGCGATTCCACTCCTCGTCTAATGATTCCGAAGCAGTATCGAGTACAGAAAAGCGATTGCGTAACTCGAGCTGAAAGGCTTTACGCGTGTCTGGGTTATGCAGTTTGTTAATGTCGAACCGTCTTCCAATCTTGCCGGGTCCTCCAGCCGCACGGGCTACTGCAACTTTTAGCCGGACTTCAGCAACCACCAGATGGTGGTCGCTATCAATATCGGCACCCCTACGGTTGCGAACATCAAGCAATGAAGAACGCCATTTGGAACTAATGGCAAGGTGGTCAATTTGGTTCTTGGTGACCCCATCGGGTGAGTTCCACGTGTACTTATGATGGTCACCATGAATGAATAATGTTCCTCCGATGGTAAGGTCGTGGTTCTGACAAAACTCAATAAATCGCTCCCCATTCTCGTTGCACATCCCAAGTCCCTGTGTACCCATATGTCGCTCGCGGTTAGTGTTACTGTTAACACTCCCAACCTTCGCATTCAGGTCCCCCATGACGATGATGATGTCTTGCTTTTTTAAGCTTCTAAGGGTGGCGTTGAGTGCATTGTAGAAGTCATCCTTAGTATCCTCAGGTGCACCATTGGTTGGGGCGTAGCACTGGACAATGGAGATCTTCCGGGCTCTTGAATTGAAGCGGGCATACATGATCCGGTCTGAGATCGGTTTCCAGTCCAAGAGACTATTCTTGGCTGCTTTAGAAAGGAGGAGCCCCACGCCATACTCGCGCACATCTTCGTCACTTTCTTTACCAGAATATAACAATGTCAAGCCCCCGGACGTTCTCAGCTCTCCAAAACCGTTCCTCCTCACTTCGCTTAGACCGAGTATCTGCAGGTTGTAACTAAGCATTACTGCTTCTGCTTGGGCTAGTCGGCTGTCGTCGCTAAGCGTGCGTACGTTCCAATTAGCAATTCGTGTCCGTTTTTTCATGCCAAAAGTCGTCGGTAAAAGATCAGTCCGGTTTCTATCTGTTTCAGTTTCAGGAATCAATTATTGTCCGGCAAGCAGGTGCTTAGCCCACTGTACCTTAATCCGATAGCGGGGCTGCCGCTTTAGAGCCTTCGGATGTGCTCAGTTTTGTTTCGGGTATCCTCCCTAGTGAGGCGATTTTGTTTTAAGGCGCAAAATATTCGCCCTTCGCCCTGCATCCGTTAGCTCAGCTGCAACTCGAGGTGGCGGTTGCAGCAGGTCCCAGGGAGAACGACGGGGACGTGGATGACTCGGACTGGCTAGGGTTCTGCTTTATACGGTACTCCGCCACGAGTACAACAGAAAGTATTTTTGGCATTTTATAGGTAATGCTGCTCTCACCAACAGCGATTCCCACCAAACATACCCTAGCTTCTCCCCCCATATATTGAAAAAGTAATAAAACAGTTTCATAGACCTTACCTTTAGAGTTACCTTGCACATGTAATGGAGATTCTAAATTACAAATAATTTTACTAAAAACTTGTAAGGCTTTTTCAAAAACACGTATGTCCTGGAGCAAGTTTTGTGAAATTTCCGCGTGCCAATTTTCCTGTGATCTTATCGCGGTCTCACTCACTCGTTTGCTTTCGAGCTTTGCGTTGGTTGAAACAAAAAAAAATCAATCACGCTCGCGTCGAAGTTCGCTCGATGGGGACGGGCGCTCTTAATGGTCTAATTAAAATAAATGATTTGACTTTGACTTTTGAAATATAATTTTGAAAAAAATTGAATTAAATCAAATTTTGACATTACAAACAGACACTTCTGAAAAATGAATGAAATCAAATCTTCAAATTGAATGTTTACAAAACATTTTTGTCTGTCGGTCTGTCGGTGTGTTTCGGTTAATCTCCGAAACGGCTAGTCCGATTTTGACGGGACTTTCACTTTCAGATAGCTAATGTTATCAAGAGTAGCATAGGCTAAAAAATAAGTTCTGCGCATTAAAATCCCACAGAAAACCGAAATTCACGCGAGCGAAGTCGGGGCCATCAACTGGTTTACAATAAATTTTCTTATTACAGAGTCGTGGTAATGTAGTGTGTGAATTCTGTAAATTTCGTTACAAAGATCGTCGCGGACTGAACCAGCATCTGAAGAGTCATCGTCTGAAGTTCGCTTGTAAACAATGCCCATACATTTCCAGGACTACGTAAGTACAATTGACACGCCATTTCTACGAAATATGAAGGTTAAGGAGAACTATCTCTATAGGAGAAATAGTAAGCACTAGCAGCAGTAAAAAACAGTTCCAAAACCCGCCAAAATGGCGCTAGCGTGGGGTCAGGGTTGGGCAGTATTTGAACTACTTGTAATTCAAATACGTAATTGAAATAGATAGAAATACGTATTTGGTATTTGTATTTCAATTACTTTAAAAAAAAATAATTTGTAATTGGTATTTCAAATACCTAACGCTGAGTTATTTTGGGGAACCGATCACTTTTCCGAATTATTTTTGTCCGAATTTCACTTTACCGAAAACTATTGACCGACGTCTTTTTAGCTATATGCATTATTTGACATATTTTTAGATCATCGAAGTATCATGTGTCATAGGTATTATTTTACCGAACTATGTTTCTCCGATTGACAAAATAAATTTTTCCTATTGACCGAAGTCTCTTTTGAACTATTTTCATTTGCCAAATGATTTATTTGCCATATTTTCAACAACATTTAACGGAATATTATTTGAACACAAATATATTAATAGCCGGTTACTTGGTAGCATTTTCAACATTAAATTAAAATAGTGTCATAAAAAGTCAATATGTTACTTTTGACCTTATGATAGGTAACCGTTATTTTGTAGTTAGTATTTCAAATCGCACGCTCAGTAATAATCTGGCCGATTACGGTTTAGGTCCAAAATGAGTTAGACAAACAAAAATATGCGTTTTGACGTCATCAATCTTTCTATCTCTTTCTATTTTCTATAGACAGTTCCTAGATGGACTATAACATTACAAATCACTAGCTTTTGAGCTTCTTTAGCTTTATTTTTGAGTTAGGTCAGTCTATTATTTAGCATGCGAAATACTTATATGGCTTCAAAATACATTTGAACATAAATACATTTAGCGATCTTAATAACTGCTGGCTGGGCTGCTGACATTGAATCCGTTTTTATTTTACAAAAAAGAGCTGTCAGAGCCATTTATAATCTACGTCGCCGCGAATCTCTTAGGGAACTATTTAAAAATATTAATATAATGACAGTGCCTTGCCAATTTATTTATGAAAATATTATGTATGTAAGAAAAAACTTACATATGTTTAATAAAGTAAGTGATAGACATGACTTTAATACTAGAAACAAGGACAAAATAGCTCAACCATATTTTAGATTGTCTAAAGTCCATACATCTTTTATGGGGTACTGTGTTAAGTGCTACAACAAAATTCCTAGTGATATATTACAACTAAGTGAAACAAAATTTAAATCATATATTAAAAGTACACTCTGTAAAAAAGCTTATTATAATCTAGAGGACTATATTCAAGATAAGAATGCTTGGAAACATGCTGGTCTAGCTCCATAGGACGATCGACAGTCTAGACAAAATCGAACCGATTGCTAATTTAAAATACCTAATTTCATACTTAGTATAAATATGTACATATATATATTTGACTCTTTTTTTATACACTGCTCAGGCTCACATACTGATTCATTGTTTGTTAAAATATAAGGAGTGGTCGTCTACTGTTTCAACATTAATTGTAATATGTAATATGTGAACACTGTGTATCTATGTACATATAACTTAGTCTGTCATTCCATAAACTGTGATACTTTGTACACACTTTCAAATACCTAGTGTTTTTATGCAAGGTACATCGTATTCACGTATAATTATATAATTCCTGTAAATGCAAATATTGTTAACATCGTTTTTAAAAGAGTAAGTATGGAGTTTCTTGCCCATTCTTCTCCATACAAAACTACCTTTTGGAATGGGCACCTAGAATCAATTTTTTTTTCTCATTTGACGTTCAAAAGTGCCTTATAATGGTCTAATTGAAATAAATGATTTGACTTTGACTTTGACTTTGACTTTAATGGTGCGTTCTGCAAAAAATAGCGCTCAATAGCTTTCGTAAGCAAAATGGTTACCGCTAAATATGTCAATATTTAAAGTTGGCAACACTGCACTGTATTATGTAATTTGTATTTAAAATACAAATAGTAAAAATACTGTATTTTTGTATTTTATATTTCAAATACACGGCTTAAAAATATTTTGTAATTCGTATTTTTAATACGTGGTAATTTGTATTTTAATTAAAGCAAAGCATGTATTTTGCCCAGCTGTGCTGCTGTGCAGCTGTGCAGCACGGGCACTTTGATACACAGAGAGACGGTTCTCCTTACTTCTACTCTCCACAAGTCCATAATAACCGAATATTCCCGATCGGCAACACCCTGTCGTCAACACCGTTACCGATCGGGAAAAAAGTTCCGCTCGTTCACAGTGTTGACAAATTGTACTTTTTTTTTCCCAGTCGTTCACATGCTTACTTGCTTAGTTCAAGAGTCAACGTTTAGAAAGGTGGAGTTCAAATAAATATGAAACGGATTTTGAAATGATTTAATAGTACGACTTCCAAAGCAAAACATTAACATCAAAATCACAAAATAGGTACTTGTTTTTTATTTTAAAATCAGCGTATCGGGAATTTTGCAACACAAAAAATTAAATACCTACCTATGTATATGTTGTACAGTAATTACAATAATAATATTTCAACGATCGTCAACAGTGTTAACGACAGGGGGGGGGGGGGGTGTTACTGAATAATTGGAATAATCGAAAAAGGGTCCCGTTCGTCAACACTGTAAACGAACGGAACTTTTTTTTCCCGATCGTCAACAGTGTTGACGGGGTGTTGCCGGTCGGGAATATTCGCCATAATACGAAGAAAAAGCTTCCATCTTGAAATGTCACTATCATCTTCCTGCTCTGTTGAAACGAATTTAGGGCCTCCAGCCAGGAAAAAAAAATTAAAGCGACCACATTCTTTTTTTACTTCCTTTTCTTCAGCCAGTCTTCTTTAAAGCGAACCAGTAGCCTATGTCCTTCCCCAAGGTTCAAGTCAAAGCATTTATTTTAATTAAACCATTTGCAGGCACTTTTGAATTCTCAAGTTTTTTTTATACCAAATAACATCAAAACATGATGATGTTGTTCCCATATCTTCCCGTGGGTGTCGTAAGAGGCGACTAAGGGACTCACCAGAGAATGGGCAGCAGCGTTCTCTATGCCTTTGTAACAACCATACTGCGATCGCCAATCCGCCTGCCAAGCGTGGCGATTATGGCAAAACACCCCCCTTGGAAACCCCCTTGGCTGAAATGATGATGATGATGAACATCAAAATCGGTTCAGCCGTTTCATCGTGAAAGCGTAACAGACAGAGTTACTTTCGCATTTATAATATTAGAATAGATTATAGTGGATCTACCCAGAACAAAAAGTTTGCCCAAAGTAAAAGTTTAACTCTTACCGAAATGTATGGGAAAAGTTTTTCGCGATTTCTATCATTCCTAGTACTCATAACTTAAATGGTCCTATAGTCTTTAGATCAATAGGTTCGATAGGCAGAAAAACAATGGTATTTTAGCGTGTTTTTCGCTGATTGTACATTTTTTCCAAAATCTGTAAATGCAGTTCAAAATATCTTATAAAGTTATGGATGGTCTTCTAGGTACCTCCCCTTACTGCCCCGTCTCAAAAATCCACCCTGTTTAAGATCATCGACTTGATAATAATAAATAATTCGCTCAGATCAGAACACAAGTGTAATTTTATTTTCAACCCTATTGTGCTCACATTAGGTCTACATTACCAGCTCAGTAGTAAATCTGACATATTAATTTTAATATTATCATCCATCATCATATCAATCTTTAGACGCCCACTGTTGGGCATAGGTCTTCCCCGAGGTTCAGGCGTAATCGCCATGCTTGTCCGATGCATGTTGGCGATCGCAGTAGGTGTTATGGTACTCAGAAAGACGCTGCTGCCCATCCTCTGGTCAATATCCCTCTGTCGCTTTCTACGACACCCACGGGTAGAAATGGGGTGGTGCTATTCGCGGCCGGCACTACACGACTGATGTATTTTGACATTATACAGGATGTTTTCTTTTTATTTCAGTTTCAATGCTAAAGAACATTTTAAAATGCATGGCGGACAAATGCATGAATGTGGACATTGTGGGAAGTCTTATGAGTGAGTAGCTACCATTTCGTGTACAGTGACACACACAGTGGTATTTTAATCTTCTTACAACGGCAGCCACGTTATGTATCCAATGGTGCCGATTCCCTTGTTCACAAACAAAACAAAAATTAGACAATTGGCTTCTCAAAGTCAAAGCATTTATTTGAATTAAACCATTTGCAGGCACTTTTTAATTGTCAAAGAGTCAGTTAGTCAGAAAGTTGAAGCTAGTTGCTCGTTCCAAAACGTAGGGTAAGTCTCTATGGAGAAGAACGAGCAAGAAACTCCACGGAGACTCTTCTTAATCAAGATTTTACAAAACCTGGTTACATTATTCTTGTTGCTTCTATATGTGAAAACAATGTAAGTGAAGAGAAATCCAAAACATTCTAATTAAAAATAAATTAATATAAAAGTCTTGGCAGTTAAGAGCTTACCAATCTCAACTGACAGCGCCCGTTCACGAACATGACGCGCGGATCAGCACCACTTAGCTCAACCAGATCTCTTACTACCAGGCAGCTAAAGTTAGTTTTTTCTTTGAACTTCGCCGTGTTTTTAATCAATACGTTCAGACATGACAACTATAATTGTATGAATATTTTAGATTAGCTTAAATTGACAGCTATTAATATCTGTCTCTCTTTCTTGTTATACTAGCGACCCGACCCAGCTTCGCATGGGCCTATAGCCTTTCTCGATAAATGCAATATCCAACACAAAAATAATTTTTCAATTCGAACCAGTAGATCCTGAGATAAACGCGTTCAACCAAACAAATAAACTCTTCAGCAGAGTTGGGCGTAATCAACTACTTTTGTAATCGGATTAATAATCTGATTAAAAGTAATCATGAATACATCAATCATGATTACTTTTAATCTCGATTACTTTCAATCATGACTACATTTGTAATCATTAGTTTTGATTACAATAGTCAGTAATCTTAATTACATGGGTAGATTTGATTAATTTTTAAGCATATTTTTAATAAATGCGGTTCTATATTCAATCAGTATGTATCTTGTATGTCTGCGTTTTTCTAAAAACTTGTGATCCAATTTGGATGTCATGGACGTTTTGTACTCTTTCGTTATTTAAATCCTTAAGTAAATTCGAAAAAGAATTTCTGCGTGCTCAATTGCATTTTTCTTAAGTATAATAATTATTAAAAAATTGTAATTCATGAGACTGATAAAAAAATAAAGATGATTTACAATGTTAATGATTTTATTTTTCGAATTCCTAAATGTAGTTAGTATGCATCAATCCAAAAAGTAATCAAAATAACGATTACAAACTAATAATCATTAATCACCGATATGATGATTACTTTCTTGATTAATTTCCGTAATCTGTAATCTTGATTGATGATTACAAAATGTAATCGTAATCCTTAATCATTAATCTGATTACATTTTGCCCAACTCTGCTCTTCAGCTTTATAATATTAGTATAGATTGGAAAGAAAGAGATATAAATAGCTTAAAATAAGTTTAAATTGTGCACAACAGCATTCGCACCATTTACTACTAATCTTTCATTAATAAGATATTTTTGAACATTTGAAAATATTAGTCACACCCGGTTACTAACGCGGTCCGAGCCTTGCTTTCCAAGGACGGCGCGGAATGGAACGATGACATCTTTATCAGACCTTGCGTGCTTTTTCGAACCACGGTGGGGTTTCGGTATGAAAATGGATGGTCACCCATCCAACGACGGACCTCTGCAAGCGTAGAGCGAACCATGACGAGCTTAGCTAGGAGCCCTTAAAAAAACAGCACCAAGTAACTATACTCCGTTCACAATAAGATTAGACATATACACAAACCTTTTTTACAGTCCGTTCAACCGATTTTAACTTATATTGCGTTGGTGGCATGACAAATGGCAGCTGCAGTAAACAGTTGTTATTGTAACCACTTTTTTGCCTCTAATGTCATCCTTAAGCCTACGGAATAGAAGACAAAATCGGTTGAAGGGACTGTAAAAAAGGTTTGTGTTTATGTCTAATCTTATTGTGAACAGAGTATAGTTAATAATATGTTTCTTCCCAGGAAATTGTCAAGCCA
Organism: Charanyca ferruginea; assembly: GCA_947361185.1. Taxonomy (NCBI): domain Eukaryota; kingdom Metazoa; phylum Arthropoda; class Insecta; order Lepidoptera; family Noctuidae; genus Charanyca; species Charanyca ferruginea. The sequence continues at coordinate 993,898 of OX376081.1, read as the reverse complement.
TCTGTCTCACCTGCGTATCCATCATCCGTCTGAGTTCATCTGGTGCGACGTGTGTGGTGAGGCCTTTATTGGCACGTTCGGGCTTAACGCGCACAAGAAAAGAGCGCATAGACATGTATGTAGTTGTTCGTTTTCATTCATTCATCTTGTGACATTATAAAAATCATCCAGTGCGCTTGTGCGTTTTGTCATTTTACGTTGGGTGTTTGTTTAATAGTTCAATAATTAAATTGTTCATTCATTCATTCTTCGGTCTCATAAGCAGTAAGTTAGTTAGTTCACTTCTTAGTTCGTTCACTCATTTGACAGTTCAGTAATTCTTGGTACTTGTACTTGGTAAACTTACAATTATATTAAGGGCGCGTATTCAATTGAGCGCAACTCAAAATCTAAACGATTGCTAGAACGGCGTAGCAGCGTTGACACACACTAGTACAATACAATGGTCTGTTTGTGTGCATCAGAAAAAAAAATATGCACGTAATAAGCACGAATCATTGAAATTGATCGGCAAACGACAGCGCGCGATGTTTTACAGTGCTTTTTAAAATAATTGTCTAAAATAAATGAGTTCGTACAAGGAACTGAAAAAAAAAATGTATATTGAGCCTGTATTGGTGTTGTATTGTATGTATACCTTTATTTTCATAAAATAAATATATCAAATATGTTTTTATTCAAATACTGGTGAAAAAAAAATGTTGAAGTGAACCGATTTTGCACTTTTTTAATACTGTTTTTTAATATCTAATAGTAAATAGTAGTTTTCGTAATTTTGGTAACTCTGTTATGTACTTTGAGACTGTATAATCCTGTTGGAAAAACGCATAATACATAATATTTTGGCATACTATAATGGTTGTATTCGTCCTGAAAGTTAACTCTGACATCTATTTTCGTAAAACGCTATGAAAGGATTGTCTTCGCTTTAAAAAAACCATGATTTAAAGTTAATCAAACATAAAGCAAGACTTAATCTTTTTAAAACTGTAATTGTCTTTAAATAATCTGCTTACATCATTACGATATTGCTCTGGGCAAAACGCAAAAACATGAAGTTTTCGTCACGAATCGAATACGCGCTCTTAAGAACTAGTAATGAATAAGCTTTCAAAAAGTACAACCGTTTATTCGTCCTTATTCATTCTCTAGTTAAACTTATCTTCACACTTTGTGCTTTTTGTGCTATCTTTTGAAATACAAGGCCTCGCCTAGTTCGGAAGGTAACCTCCCTTTACCACCACAAATGATGTTGAATAATTATTATACATTGTACATTACATTAGTATACTTCCTAGTGTTAAACACTTTTAATATGTAATCCTTGTTGCTAGCTGGTGAGAAATAATCTATTTTGATTTTATTTACTTCACAGTCAATGACGTTCACATTTTTATTCCTACATTCACTCATTAATTTATAATTAACTAGCTTCTGCCCGCGGCTTCGCCCGCGTAAAAAAAGAACGATTATCCCAAGGGAACACATTATCGGGATAAAAAGTATCCTATGTGTTAATCCAGGAAATGGTCTACCTGTGTGCTAATTTTCATGCAAATCTGTTCAACGGTTTACGCGTGATTGAGTAACAAATATCCAAACATCTTCACAAACTTTCACATTTATAATATTAGTAGGATTTTACTTCAATCCCCACCCAACAACTTTTTCATTCGTTATCATTCACTCAACAGCTTCAATCACATTTACTCATTAATTCCTACATTCACTCAATCAATCTGACATTCAATATCACTAACACATTCGTTCCTACATTCACTCATTTAATCTGACATTCAATATAATCTTCACACAAGAACTTTTTCATTCTTTATCATTCACTCAACAGCTCCCCCTCCCCGCCGCTTGCCCCTCCTGTGACATGCGCTTCGTCGACAACACAGCGCTTGAACGTCATTCATCGCGCGACTGTTGTAGTGAACAGACGTGTTTACATTGTGGGGAAGTGTTCAATGAAGCGCTTGAGTTGAGAGATCATTTATTGGAGAAGCATAGAAGTTGTAAAGTTTATTCTTGTGAAAAGGTTAGTAGATAGTTTTCTTTTTTGTATAATTTTATAGACTTGCGTTTGACCGCAACTCACCTGATCTTAAGTGATGATGCGGCCTAAGGTGGAGCACGCTTGCCTAGGATAAACCGGTTCACTCGTGCCTCGGAGATACCCAGATTATATGTATCGAGGAATCGAGTGGCGGGCGTTTCGTTTTTTTATTTAACATGCTTTAGCCTGTAGAAAAATCTTGGAAGTCAATTTTTTACCAATTTCAAAATCACGTCAACCATTAGACTCCCACTGCTGGGCATAGGGCTCCCCCAAGGGGGGTTCAGCCGTATTGGCCATGGTTGGCCGATGCATGTTAGCGATTGCAGTAGTATGGTACTCAGAAGGATGCTGCAATTTCAAACTCACTTTAGGTAGTAATTTACTAATTCAATTGACTATCTGTTTATTGATTTCAATGCAACTAAAAATCGAATTTTAGTCAGGTTTTTAGGCCTAAAATCAAGTTTTTTTTTTTAGAGAAGTTCTATCTCGGAATTAGTGGTTAACACCAATCCGCGTTGAGCTCACGTGGTGATTAATGCTCATGTATTCTGTGTATGAGAAGAGGGCTTTGTCCTGCAGTGGGGCAGTAATAGACCTTATACGACGACGACTACGAGATATCTTTTCGTTCAAAATGAAATTCGCCGAAGAACTAGGGTCACCGACCACATCGCTCGAAGAACCGATAACCGATGGGGAAGAAAGGTTCTCTCCTGTCGACCACGAACCGTTAGCCGCAGCGTTGGTAGGCTCCCACCTAATGGACCGACGATGTCCACAAGGTCGCGGGGAACCGGTGGATGCGAGAGTTGTGGCGTTCTATGGAGGAGGCCTATGTTCAACAGTGGACCTGTGGACGTGTTCCAGCCAAGAAGCTTATAGATAAAAGTGGAGGCAACTCTCTAAATACCTAAGTGAAGCCAACTGTGGGCAGATGCTCTCTTTCTGAATGCATACATAAGATAAAGAAAACACATATACACATATATTTTGACGACACGGTTGGCGCAGTGGCTGAGCGATCGACTGCTGCGCAGCGTGTTGCGGGTTCGATTCCCGCCCAGGGTAAACATTTGTGTGATGAGCAATTGTGTTTGCCTTGTGTCTGGGTGTTGTTTATCTATATATGTATGTATTTAAAATATATTTGTGTATGTATATCAGCTGTCTGACACCCATAGTACAGGGTCTCCCTAGTTTGGGGTCAGATGGCCGTGTGTGAAAATGTCCCCACATATTATTATTATTATTATATCACTGTCTCGTTCTTATGTATGCATTCAGAAAGAGAGCATCAGCCCACAGTTGGTTTCAAGTTTTTGTTCTAAGTGTTGGCTCCATTTATACCTATATCTTCATGGTTCCAGCTGATGATTATATTTATTTTATTTATTTATTCACAGTGTGGCAAGACGTTTTCCCGCGAATCCTTGTACAGTGCGCATTACAGACGCATACACGTCGATGCCAAGGACAAAGGTAATCGCAAGAAAGAGAGGCCGTGGATATGTGAAGTTTGTGGGAAGACCTTGCCGGTATGTGTAAGAATAATAATGATTTATTGCGTAACTGAGTACAGTTAGTTATATATAGCAGTTAGATGCAGGGCCGGATTATCTTTAATAAGGCATATTTTTATTTTATTTTTTTAATGGGACAAGCCCGCCACACTATTCCCTAACCACTGTAACTCCTGTAAGCCAGAATCAACAGTGGCTACCACCAGAAAAGCGTCAGAGCAATGAAGCTCGACGAGTCCCAGAGAAACGATTCAACTGTCTTGGATCCCGCAACGAAATTAATCAGAAAAGAACAGCGGAGGAGTAAGAAAATCATATTTTCCACTTCCCTCCAAATCAAGCAGGAGACAGAACAGAACTAGGCCAATAGGCACAAAGGGACGTTTACAACTGGGAGAAACCCAGTTGCTAAGCACCACGGATTATAATTGACATAATTAATGGGTCCTAAAAAAGTGAGCTGTTACATTAAATTTGATTCCAATAATAGGTATGGCAAAAACGCTTGAACGCACGGAAATTAGTTCTAGTTTCCACAAGGTCCGCATAATAAACTGCACCGGCAATAATAAGGCATATTAGGCAACTGCCTAGGGGCCCCTCATAGGCCAGAGACCCCGGGCACGATAAACGTAAACGTATGTAATATAATTAACTAGCTTTAGCCCGTGACTTTGTCCGCGTGAATGTCGGTAATCGTGAATGTTGAAGAAGTTGCGGATTTAAAAGTAGCCTATGTCCTTCCCCAGGTTTCATGCTATCTTCATACCAAATTTCATCAAAATCGTGAAAGCGTAACAGACAGAATTACTTGAGCATTTATAATATTAAAGTATGAATTGTGGTAGAAAATATGAATTTTAGGAAGTTAGGAGAGAGTAAAGGGGCCCTGAGACTTGCATTGCCTAGGGGCCCCGACATGGTTAATCCGGCCCTGGTTAGCTGAACCGCCTTTGCTTTATTGATTGAGATTTTTTTGAATACGAATCGATAGAATTAATCTTATCTAATATAATAAAAATCTCGTGTCACAGTGTTTCTTATCGAACACCTCCGAAATGGCTTGACCGATTTTTGTTTTTTTTTTAGTATAGATATTTGGTAGGTCTGAGAATAGGTCGTAGGTTTTGTTTTTTAATTTATACGACATAATGGCAATGGTAATGGCATTAATTTTGAATTTGTATTTGCTTTTTTGGCTTTACTCTGTGTTCCGCGCGGTCTATCTGCCTTTTGTTTCATTATCTGAGAATAAAGATTATAAAATTCTATTAATTCTGAAATCTGTTCATTCGTCTGAAGATTATCAGCTATTTTCTATTTGATTAATGGATGTGAGCATATTCCACAGGTTTTATCGAGTTTTGTTTGTGTTGGGGGTTATTAAAACTTAAATTTCTCTTTGTACAGAATAAATGTATTTTACTATACCATCAGAGGAACCATACCGGTGAAAAACCGTATCATTGTACGCAGTGCCCTAAAAGTTTTACCATGAAGAAATTATTACAGGTACCTCTTACTCAAACTTATTTCCATCCTATGAGATAATGTTCCCTTGGGTATCCGGGCTAGAATAGCACCCTCGGGATGAAATGGGGGGGCCAATTCATCCCGAGGGTGTCGTCGAAGGGAAAATCCGGAAGTCGAGCAGCAGCGGCTTCCGTATACTTAACAACCTCACTGCGATCCCCAATACGCCTGCCAAGCGTGGTGATTATGGCACCCCTCTTCCCTTGGGGAGGCCGTTGTCCAACAGTGGACAAACGCTGACATTCAATATATAAGTGTAAAATTTAAAATAAAAATTTCATTGTTTCAATAACAGTTGTACTGCACTCCGTGAGAAATAGGCATGTGATCCACTCTTATTTAAGATCTTGTATGCTTGTATTATTTTAATTCTGTATGAATATATTACGGCTAAGTGCGACCGAATTGCTACTACACCTAGTTTTAGGCGGTTATAACTAGATGCAGCCGGCCACTTGCGGTTAAACTTAGATGTATCCTACTTATCTTCGGTTAGAACTAGGTTTATTAGCTTTCATCATAGCGGCTAGAACTAGGTGCAACCGTACACCGACGTCAGGAGCACCCCGAGGATCGGTTTGGTTAGGTTTCTTTAAGAGCGCCCGTCCCCATCGAACAAACTTCAACGCGAGCGTGATACAATTTTTTTTGTTTCAACCAACGCAAAGCTCGAAAACAAACGAGTGAGTAAGAACGCGATAACATCACAGGAAAATTGGCGCGCGGAAATTTCACAAAACTTGTTCCAGGACATACGTGTTTTTGAAAAAGCCTTACAGGTTTTTGGTAATAATGTTTGTAATTTAGAATCTCCATTAAATGTGCAAGGTTTGTATGAAGCTGTGTTTTTACTTTTTCAATGTATGAGTGCATTATGAACGGCCAAAGTTCAGATAAAATTGTGCAATAAAGCTGATTTTCAGACGTGTTTACTGAATTAGTTTCTCAAAAATGTTTATTTTTGGCTTCATACGAACCTAGATTTTAAGCACCTGGGTGTTAAAAATATTTAGGAAATAATTTGTTATAACACCGTAATTGCGTACTAGCGTTTGTATGGGAAATATGACGGGATGGGCGCTCTTAAACCCTGCAGACAGAAATAGGAGCCCCGTGCAGCGGGGCTCCGTCGACCGTCTTCTGCATTTGGTGCCCCAAGTTCTGAGCTCGCAGGCTACACCTAAGTTTAACCAACTGCTACCGGCTACAACCAGTTCTAACCGGTTAAAACTAGGTAGCCGCACTTCGGGTATTAGCTGTAACATATATAGGTAGGTACACATGTTTGAGCAATTAAAGTTTAATATTCTTACGCCTACAAATAACATTGAGCTAACATTACTAGGAAACGACTTTTTATCTTTTTGTGCTTACGAGTGCATGCAAAAGTACAGGGTATGTAAGAAATTGTTTTGTCGTAATTATGGATCATTTTCCTTTGCAGTCGCATCTGAGAGTACATACAAGCGATCGACCATACACTTGCAAATTATGTCCAAAGGCTTTCAAAGGATTATCGGCTTTGAGGACTCATGAACATGTAAGTATTTTAGTCTCTGCGTTAGTTTACAATATAAGGGCGCCTCCACAGAATGTCCAATTCGCAAAGTGCTATCGGCGGCGCTTCGGCGTTTAATTTTGATTTAATTATTATAAGCTAGTTATGCATTAGCACCATGCTTTCATGTTATATGAGCGTGCAACTGGCGAGCGCACTATTCAGTGGTGGATCAATTAGTTTATTGTAATATAAAATGAATTATTTAAAGCAAAAAAAAGTGTCCAGTTCGCAGATTGTCCAATTTGCAAAATGTCCAATGCTCGCAGTGTCTAATTCGCATAATGTCCGGTTTGCAAAATGTCCAGTAGTCCCAGTGTCCAGTTCGCAAAATGTCCAGTTTGCAGAATGTCCAATATTCATCATAACGTTGCCAATCAAGTCAGAACTCTAAATCGGTCAAAACTAAAAAAAAATAGTCAAAAGTACTTACTGTTGACAGTAAGTACTTTTGACAATTTTTTTTTAGTTTGGTCAAAAGTGGTTTTGCCTGGAATCAGTTACTTAGGCCGGCTTTCACCAAATCTCGTTTAAATAACTCGTAAATACATTTAGCTAATTTGATTTAACCCCATAAACGCGTTTAGCTTAATTTCGTTTAGGCACGTATTTCACCAAGCTGTATAACAGAGCATCTAGTTAAATAAGATTTGCGCGTCAGTAAAACAGTCGATGGCGTTCCGTTGTACTGAATTGTATCTTGGAACATTCAGCGGTGTTACGTTTCATTCAAATAAGGTATTCCGATTGACGTAGAATGCATGAAAAGAAACGACGCTGACTTTTACATCGGTTGTAATCTGTGGTTTAAGCCATCCGGATGCAATGATTGTTTTACATAAAGATGTTTTGGGTTCAGAGATGTCCCATATCTACTTACCCAATCCAGACTATACTACATAGATAAAAACTAGGTACTAATACATAACTTACTAGTTTGTTTTAAAGGTTAGTTGATGTTCAATTTCTTGCAATAACAACAAGTAGTTTTTTTAGGAAGACGAAATCTTGTAACACATTTTGTATCACAAAATGTTTCAAACATATTGGTCCCTGGACCCATTTGCCTCAGTGCACGAGGTCTATTTAAATAGGAAATAATCTCTTCGTCGTCATCTGATAAAACCCACAAATCCATTATGTTATGATTAATTGATTATTCACAAATTATAATAGATGAGAAACTGGTAAAACCTGAGTTATCCTCAAAATTATCACAAGTAACAAAGACCACGTGATGCCTTAAACGTATTTAGCGCCGCTAAATAGCCGATTGTGAGTAATTAACTTTGACAGTTCACTAAACGCGTTTAAGTCGTGGTGATAGACATCTTTCGGATTTAAACACAATTTTATGTTAAACGAAATGTTTAAACGCATTTAAAGCTTTGGTGAAAGCCGCCCTTAGTCAAGACTTCTTCTTCTATTGGGCAAAACTACTTTCGACTGAATTTGTGCAAGAGACAGTGCAGCGAGCTCGGAACTTGGAGCACCCCGACTGGGACAGATAAACGTTACCCTTCTAACGTGAGTTTCATTTAAACCACTCAGCTATAAGAGCCCCGATAAGCGGAGCTCCGTCGACCGGACCTCATTTTTATTAAGAATTATTTAGGATGAGATTTCTTACCGATTAATTCCGATTTGTTAACAGTTTAGACAACATTACTCATTGATAGGGTAACAACGTTGTGTTAAATATTGGACATTCATAATTGGACATTGGCAAACAGGACATTTTGCGAAGTGGACACTGCGACCGTTGGACATTTTGCAAAATGGACTTTCTGCGAACTGGACATTATGCGAATTGGACAGTCTGCAAACTGGACACTTTGCGACCGCGAATTGGACATTCTGCACCTAAACGCTGCACACTCAGATGACTCCACTACCCTGGTCGCTACGACCTGGTGAGGAGACGCCCTAATCGATTGAACTAAAGGAGACTGAAGGATTGTATTGTTCCTTTTTCAGACACACACGGGTGTTCGGACGAAAACGTCTTCAAAGATTGAAAGATCAAAATAGTACCTACAGTGAATGTAAAGAAATCTGTCAATAGCCACGTATCAGAGGTCCGTAGTAGATCTGTTAACTCTTAACATATTTATTAAGAAATTGTGTAGTAAAATCAGCATTTTTCGGCCAAGCCACGAACTCGCCGCGACGACGATTCATTGTCGTCATCTCCAATAAAAGTGATTTAATATAAATAAGTTTTCTTTTCCTAAAATATTATTTGATAGGGGTCCGTGGAATATGGTATTTTACCAAAAAAATCTAATTAACTAGTCCGTCAGTTAGATTATCGAAAAATATTGGATACTTATTTTTTGTTTTATCAAATCAATAAAAACTGGCGATGATAAAACTCATCAAAGATCATGAGTGGAGGGTTGTGACGTCACTTCGCCAGTAAAAGTGTACTGACATAGTGATGCCACACGAGTTTTCGATGCATTGTATTGTCTTAATTTTTTGTTCACGTGAAAAAAGAAAAAACATGTGTCTAATATTTTTTAGGAAATCTATCTGGCGGACTAATTAGATTCTTTTGGTAAAATACCCTATTATTTAAATTGACTACATTTCAAAATTGACACGACCTTAAAACAAAAATACCATTTCTTTATTTTCGTATCCTGAGTCCAAATATATATTTTTTTATTTCTACATTTCTGAGAAAAAATAGTAAAATCAAAAAACATATGATGACGTCACATAAACGGTGGAATGAGGTAGTTTACCTTTGCTTATGCATTTTAATGGTTTTTAGGAAACCATTAACGTCAAATAAGACACGTCAATGTCACATTATATGAAGTCTAATAATAATGATACTAGTTTTTTGACGGGTCACAGTAAAACAAAGGATAAAACGCTATTCCACTGTAAGTACGACGTCATTTGGCGCTTACGTGTTTTTAGAATACACCTAATTTCCAAGTTAAAATTATGAATGAAATGTACATACTAATTTCGAAAAACGGAAAAATACGGGAGCCTTAGATTTGTATTTACTTTTATATAACGTAATAATACAAGTAGGTTAAAAATATGAAATGTTGTCAATTGTAAAAGTACCTAGGTACTTAGTCCGTGACTACAAGAAGTTTAAGAAACTGCTGTACACGTAAAATAAAACGGTGTAGTGCTATTCCCAGCTGGCAACACACTACGGGACGTCTCAACAATACCTAGTATGGAAATTAAATTCCATATGATTGTTGAGGTTTGGAGCTCGTGGCTATATTAACGCCGTACAGATCGATTGGTCAAAGGTTAAGCTACGCTAACCGCGGTCGGTTTGTGGATGGGTGACCATCCCTTTCATACCGAGTTCCCTCCGTGCCTCGGAAAGCACGTAAAGCCGTTGCTCCCGGCTGTCATTCGTAGATCTTTGACAGTCGTTATGGGTAGTCAGAAGCCAGAAAGTCTGACAACCAGTCTTACTAAGGGGTATCGTGTTACCCTGTTAACTGGGTTGTGGAGGTCCGATAGGCAGTCGCTTCATGTAAAACACTGGTATTCAGCTGCATCCGGTTAGACTGGAAGCTGACCCCAATATAGTTGGGATAGGGCTAGGCAGATGATGATGATGATGATTGTTGAGGTTTATCCCGGTTTCAGATATGAAATTATTGCTGATTATTCGATAAATTTATTTACGGACATTTTACGGAATCGTAAAAGGAAAATATAAATTGTCGGCTCGTCCGGGCGAAAACCTGTCATACCTTGTTTCATTTACAATGAGTTGCACAAATCAAACATTAGTTTAACCTTTTGACCGCCAGTCATGTATAGATGACAAACCAACATATGCCCAGCGCGTCACGGTCACGAATATATGACAGACTTCTTTTGATACTGTATCCGGCTCGAAGGACCAAAAATAATGTATGATCCTTTGTTTGACCATACATTACTTTTAGATGAAATGAAGATTGAAATGAAAGAATGATTCCTCTAATGGGCATGGATCTTACTTCTGTGATCTTTGTTTTGATTACTATGTAAGCTAGTTATTGTACTCTTTTTGCCCGTTTTACCAACCCCCTAAGGGCAAAAAGGGTTTTTTGCCATTTCATATAAAGTTGATATTGTTCAAAAATGTTGATTATTTGTTTCACTAATTATTTTGATTATGGTAGTCAAAGAGGTTGTGTTCATGAGCGTTTATTTTGTTATATGAATATCTTTTAATTTATACTGATTTTAATTGATCATCCTTAGGGGGCCCGCTTTGCCCGACCGTCTCCTAATGAACGGAGTTCGCGTCAGAACTGTGTGGCGTCAAGTGATTCAAAAGTATGTGTGTGACAATTTAATTACTTTTGAATTACAAAATGTCATACGATGTTATAAAAGTGTGTGGGAGCGTTTATCTAATATATAAAATTCTCGTGTCAGTGTTTACAATAAAACTACTCCAGAACGCCTTGACCGATTCTGATGAAATTTTGAGTGTAGGTATATTCAGTAGGTAGGTCTGAGAATAGCACGTAATTTTTTCATACCCCTAAGTGATAAGGGTTATCGACCCAATTTTTTTTATTCTTATTATTTTATGATTCGGCATTAAAAAACCCTAAATTTTCACCCTTCTACCACCAACCTCCATTTTTTAACAGACAGGGTAGGTAGGGTAAGGTAGAGTAGGGTAGGTAAGGTAGGTAGGTAGGTAGGGTAGATAGATAGGGATAACGGATAACATCTGTCGGCTCAGCTCAGTAACATTCTAACATAATTATTTCTTTATTTATCCATCTTACACACTGCTAAGCTAACGTGCTACACATTGTTTTATAACGATAAACACGCTGAAATGTTAGTAGTAGTACAATCGATTAATAAAAAAAATTAAATAAATTATTAAAAAACCGCAGTTAAAGAATTGTGGGAAACTAGCGACCCCGAACCAATAGTGATAAAGCGCGAACGGCTGACTGCACGAGATCCTGGCCTCAAGTCTGCTATTACAATAGTGTCAAAATGGTCTATCATTGATTTCATAGTTGTTGATTTTGACAAGTTTGGTATTCTACTAACATAATGGCGTCATTATGACTTTCCAATGGTCAACCACTGACACGCCATTGAAAGAAATGATATAGAATGGTAATCTCGTACAAAATGACAACAGAATTACTGACATAGGCGGTAATCTGATAAAATGTTGAGTTCCTTGGATCAGTGACGTACCTACCATTAGAACGTCATTGTGCAGTCATTGCTTTTAATTCGACCGACCAATGATCGACCATTATGAATTTAGCAGATTACGAACTTTTAGCAAAATGACAATGGGATCGTGTTGGAATTACGAAATTATAAAAATAGCAGACTTGGCCTCCCTGTCACCTGTGGGAAACAAAGAAAGAAAGCACTTTTTCGGGTTCAGGATCGTTATAACGTTTAACAAAAAACATATTTTAAGTCGATAAGTTCTACTGAGGGCAAATCGTTCTACGCGGGGAATGACCATTTAAATTTCAGCTTGTATAACTGGCGTGGGAGCAGTTTTACACCAGTAAAAAAAAACAGCTTTGATCAAAAAATGATCTTTTATTAATTACACAATATATAAAATTAATTATAAGTTGATTGCAACATAAAAATAATACCAGCCTATTATAGTTCCACTGCTGGACAAAGGTCTCTTCTCATACACAGAAGGCACGACTCACGAGCATTCCACGCGCGCTCTAGGCGGATTGCCGATTTCAGAATTACATGTGCTTCTTGTCACCTGTCATGTATCTGTGACCGTGGGGCGCTGCGCACAATTTGGTTTGTCATCTATACATGACTGAGGACCGTAAGATCAAAAGCAGTTTAAATTAGTTCATATGGCAACATTCACTATTTTCTTTTCTTTCGAATTTTGTTCATTCATTCAAGAAATATTGAATGCCAATGTCTGTTTGATATTTGAGTTTTGATATTTTGTTGATGTTTTTGCTTAGGTACTTCCCCTATTCGTAGCTTGTTGAGTGTGGTCCGTGCATGGTATTCGTGTTTGTTTTTGCTGTGGAGATATAAATGTAAAAAAAAATAGTCTGATTAAAAAAAGGGAGCTTTTTTTAAATTAGACTACTTTAGTGAAAAAATAATCAAATGTCCATAACATTACACAAAATAAAAATAAAACTGATGTAGTAAATAATCAGTTATACGAGGAAACTTGTATTAGCCGAAGATTTGAATGGTACTTCTTGATCTAGAATATGCCAGAAAACGAAACCACAAAAAAACAATGCAACAAAACAAGTTGAGCGTTTTTTTTATGTATGTTTGGATGGATGGAGAGGGAGAGGAAGGCCAAAGAAATGATGGGTGGATTGTGTGAAGAATGATATGAATGAAAAGAGAGTCAGTGAAAGCATGACGTTGGACAGGACGAAATGGAAGAAGAAAACGTGTTGCGCCGACCACAAGTAACATGGGATAAGGACAGGAAAAAGAAGAGTAGGTATATTTCTTGAATGTTATTTTAAAATAGTTTGATTTTTTTTTTTACTTTACAACTCAACAAATAGGTACAAAACAACTAATACGCAAATAATTTTACAACCGGGCAGTCTGAATGTTGGAACAACAACCAACAGACAGAGTTTAATCCACACGTGGGAGTTTAACCGGACCGTTGGGTCAGTTTAAACTGTCTATGGTCGATCAACTACCATTGATCTTAAGAAACAATCGAAGACGGGGGATTAAACTTTATTCCGTGGTTTAAACTACGATTGATCTTACGGCCCTTAGGAAACAATCGAAGACGGGAGATTAAACTTTATTCCATGGTTAAACTACGATTGATCTTACGGCCCTTAGGAAACAATCGAAGACGGAACTTTATTCCGTGGATCTTACGGCCCTTAGGAAACAATCGAACACGGGAGATTAAACTTTATTCCGTGGTTTAAACTACGATTGATCTTACGGCCCTTAGGAAACAATCGAACACGGGAGATTAAACTTTATTCCGTGGTTTAAACTACGATTGATCTTACGGCCCTTAGGAAACAATCGAAGACGGAACTTTATTCCGTGGATCTTACGGCCCTTAGGAAACAATCGAACACGGGAGATTAAACTTTATTCCGTGGTTTAAACTACGATTGATCTTACGGCCCTTAGGAAACAATCGAAGACGGAAGATTAAACTTTATTCCATGGTTAAACTACGATTGATCTTACGGCCCTTAGGAAACAATCGAAGACGGGAGATTAAACTTTATTCCATGGTTAAACTACGATTGATCTTACGGCCCTTAGGAAACAATCGAACACGGGAGATTAAACTTTATTCCGTGGTTTAAACTACGATTGATCTTACGGCCCTTAGGGAACAATCGAACACGGGAGATTAAACTTTATTCCGTGGTTTAAACTACGATTGATCTTACGGCCCTTAGGAAACAATCGAAGACGGAACTTTATTCCGTGGATCTTACGGCCCTTAGGAAACAATCGAACACGGGAGATTAAACTTTATTCCGTGGTTTAAACTACAATTGATCTTACGGCCCTTAGGAAACAATCGAAGACGGGAGATTAAACTTTATTCCATGGTTAAACTACGATTGATCTTACGGCCCTTAGGAAACAATCGAAGACGGGAGATTAAACTTTATTCCATGGTTAAACTACGATTGATCTTACGGCCCTTAGGAAACAATCGAAGACGGAACTTTATTCCGTGGATCTTACGGCCCTTAGGAAACAATCGAACACGGGAGATTAAACTTTATTCCGTGGTTTAAACTACGATCGATCTTACGGCCCTTAGGAAACAATCGAACACGGGAGATTAAACTTTATTCCGTGGTTTAAACTACGATTGATCTTACGGCCCTTAGGAAACAATCGAACACGGGAGATTAAACTTTATTCCGTGGTTTAAACTACGATTGATCTTACGGCCCTTAGGAAACAATCGAAGACGGGAGATTAAACTTTATTCCATGGTTAAACTACGATTGATCTTACGGCCCTTAGGAAACAATCGAAGACGGGAGATTAAACTTTATTCCATGGTTAAACTACGATTGATCTTACGGCCCTTAGGAAACAATCGAAGACGGAACTTTATTCCGTGGATCTTACGGCCCTTAGGAAACAATCGAACACGGGAGATTAAACTTTATTCCGTGGTTTAAACTACGATTGATCTTACGGCCCTTAGGAAAAAATCGAAGACGGGAGATTAAACTTTATTCCGTGGTTTGAACTACGATTGATCTTACGGCCCTGAGGCGGTCCAAAAGTTTAATCCGTGACTTCTTCTCCATCCGCGATAATCGACATAGTCATCTTTCCTTTTTCGCCAACATGTAATTTTCCTAACCCACTTCAGTTTCTGAGGTGATTTAACTGGAGTATATCTATTCGATAGTGCTATTGGTTCGATATTGCGTTTCCGAGCACTCAGTTAAGGAAGAAAATCACTCAAATAGATAACTTTGTCGAATGAATAGCTATCGAAAGTTTATCCAAAGACTTCAGAAACCAGGCATGAAAGTTCTATATTCGATTCCCGAGTCTGACAAAACTTCGAATGTATGTAACACACAGATTTTTTAAATCAATAACATGTTATTGAAGGAAAAGTTTTATTTATTCTTCGTAAATCACTTCGTAGGTAATTTCTCTAGAGTCAACATCTTCATATAGAATTTCGGCTTCTTCAACTTCTTCTTTAAATATACCGATTTCCGGTTTGATGAATTGTACTTGCGTTTCTTCTACTACATTACTTGTCTCGCTTATACTTTGCGCTGGAAAGAGATGAAACATGTCTTTAGAAAGAAAGAAAGAAAGAAATCGTTTATTTGCTAATAATCTTATATATAAAATTCTCGTGTCACAATGTTCGTTCCCGTACTCCTCCGAAATGGCTTGACCGATTCTGATGAAATTTTGTGTACATATTGGGTAGGTCTGAGAATCGGCCAACATCTATTTTTCATCCCCCTAAATGTTAAGGGTTAGGGTAGGGTAGGTGTAGTGTAGGGTAGGTGTAGGGTAGGGTAGGTGTAGGGTAGGGTAGGTGTAGGGTAGGGTAGGTGTAGGGTAGGGTAGGTGTAGGTAAATAAGCAGGTAAGTAGGTAGATCGGGACAGGACAACGTCTGTCGGGTCAGCTAGTGTAGGTATACATTTTAATTGGAATATTTGTAAATTGTCCCGATACATTTTACCTTGCAGCATGCAAAATATTAGTTTTGAATTTAATAATATAATTACAATTACAACCATTACAATTATTATTACTAGTTCTACTCAGTTATATTTAATAGGTATGGTATGTTTAGATATTTCTATGACTAACTATATATCTATACAAATAAATAAATGTCTGCTTGTGTCATGACATGTCCAAAAAAAAAATACAAAGACTTCCAAGGCGGTTGTCGCCTTCGAAAACTAAAAAATAACTTTAATTTCGGAACTCGGTGGCAATACAAAACTACAAACTTAGTTTTTGAAAGCGATTGTCTTCTTGGTTTGAAATAGTTATTTGTTATACAAGAGTGCAAAGTTGCTTTTTAACCGCGTGTTCAATTTTGATGACCGAGCAAGCGAGGGAATCAAAAGAGCACGAGGTGAAAAATCTTTGCACTCGAGTGCAACACGTAACTTTTCATTCCACCTCAGCGAGGAAATGACTAAATGCAAAAAAAAAAACGTTTACAAAGTCTGAGTTTTTAACAAATTAAAAAAAAGTTGTATGATATATTCGGCACCATAGAGGTAGCAGTAAATAGGTTTAATGTTTTTTTTTAATTCACAAACTTAGTGCACACGATGTTCTAAATTCAATTTACTTTATCCTCTAGAGAATAAAAACGGCTTTTCCACTCAGATATTGAAGATAAATTTACTTTATCCTCTAGAGAATAAAAACGGCTTTTCCACTCAGATATTGAAGATTAAAAATACTCTTTCCGAGATGGTGGGATGAAAAAGTTTTTTTTCGGTTTTAATTGCCTACTTCTTATCATCGAAATTAATTTAGAACAGTAACACCAAACCAATTAAGTCATCCCTGAATTTTTTCATCCTAACAGGTGGAATATTTTCATGAAATTTATAATATTTTTTTTTTTTTACCACTTTAAAAAAAAATACGAGTGTGTTTTAGACCACACGACGGAAGTAAAACTTCTTTAGCTCCATCTATATGTATGTATGTATCCGTTTGCAACTGGCTATGAGAAAGAGAGACAGAGAATGTATGCTCGCACCTCTCTCTCTTGCCCCTACAGTAATATACGAAACGTAACTCTCTCTCTTTCTATCTTCACTAACTTATATCTCCCTCTCAACTTCCGTTCGCCTCGCCCGATCACACTTTTCCTAACGCTCTCGTCACGCATTCACCAGGTTACTCCCCAAGTCAAGCGT
Source organism: Charanyca ferruginea (assembly GCA_947361185.1). NCBI lineage: Eukaryota > Metazoa > Arthropoda > Insecta > Lepidoptera > Noctuidae > Charanyca > Charanyca ferruginea. The sequence continues at coordinate 976,805 of OX376081.1, read as the reverse complement.
TCGTAACGAAGTTTTACTTCAAAAAGAATCATCGAAATCTGACAACACAGTAAAAGCTACGCGTCGATCATAAAAAAAATCCGAGTCGAACTGAGATCCATAACAGTTTTTTACTCAATGCATATTAAAACATGATAAACATTTTCCACAACACCACAATCCGTACAGTTTGTTGAATTTAAGTTTCCCATCAAAAAGTTATTTAACGGAATATGCCCGGATTGAAGATAAAGTTACAATATCGGATCTTGACATATTGGAGTCTGCGAACCACGGTGATCGATAAAGGTAAGGTTGCATTGTCCTATACCAAATACCCTTTGTTAAGAGCGCCCATCCCCATCGAGCGAACTTAGACGCGAGCGTGTTTGAATTTTTTTTTGTTTCAACCAACTCAAAGCTCGAAACAAACGAGTGAGTGAGAACGCGATAAAATCATAGGAAAATTGCCGCGCGGAGAATTTACAAAATTTGTTCCAGGACATACGTGTTTTTGGAAAAGCCTTAAAGTTTTTGGTAAAAATGTATGTAATTTAGAATCTACATTACATTTGCAAGGTTTCTATGAAGCTGTTTTTTTTACTTTTTCAATGAATGAGGGCATTATGAACGGCAAAGCTCAGATAAAATTGTGCAAAAAAAAGCTGATTTTCGGACGTGTTTACTGAATTTGTTTCTCAAAAAAGTTTATTTTTGGCTTCATACAAACCTAGATTTAAACCACAAAATACCTGTGTGTTAAAAATATTTGGGAAATAATTTGGTATAACGCCGTAATCGCGTACGAGCATTTGTATGGGAAATATGTCGGGATGGGCGCTCTTAAGGGGCTATTAAACGACTTTTACAGATTTTAAACTGACAATCACGTCAAAATGTGCAGTGTAAAAGATTTGAAAAAAATATATGTTAAACTAAAACATTCTCTTTTTTCGACTAAATTTTGAGAGTTTTGGACGCAGAACTGATGCAGAACGGACGCAGTCTGCGTCCAAAACTCTCAACATTTAGTCGAAAAAATTAAATAAAAGTAGTATTCTTTCAAAATAAAAAAAAGGCGTATACTAAAAGATAGATAATAAAATTGTCTGTAAGATGGTGTAAGTTTCGTTTAATTATACCTGGTAGATTTTGTGTGATTGTCAATGTTTTGTCCGCGTCAGACAAGTTCTTCACGAGTTAATTAAACTATTTAATATAAATATAATTAAAAATATTCACATACTAAATGATTAAGAGAATGTTCTAGTGTAACATATATTTTTTTCAAATCATTCACACTGCGCATTTTGACGTGATTGTCAGTTTAAAATCTGTAAAAGTCGTTTAATAGCCCCTTAAGGCAGTTACAATATCGGATCTTGACATATTGGAATCTGCGAACCACGGTGGTCGATAAAGGCAAGGTTGCATTGTCCTATACCAAATGCCCTTTGTTAATGTTCTTTTGTCAAAGTACCACATGTCAGTCAAGTAGATAAATATGTAAATATCTTACCAGCGGTACTATCCTCATTATCAATGACCTTCAGAATGGCTTCTCTTAGCATCTCTCTCTCCTTAGCCTTGTTCTTCCTGGTTTTGCTTTTGTAAGGAGCTGGCATCTTCAGATGTACAGTGTTCACGTGGAGTTTCATGGAGTTGGATTGAGTGAAGAACTTGCCACATTCTGGACACTCGTAAGGTTTTATGCCGGTATGGACCTGGAAGAATGATTAATAGATTATTTTTTTAGCTTTTGCAACGCTTATTGACGGCTTGAATGACGGTTAGCGTGGATGCAGACAAAGTCACGGATTAATATTAGACGTTATACTACTTTTAATAGTATTCTCAGTTATTGTTAGAGCTCTGCCTCATTAGTACGCCATGGCGACGTCGCCAGCGGCGCAGGCCTGGCTAATTCTGGCATCCGAACGTCGCCAAGTCGAGTAGCCATGGCGTCTCGACAAGTCGACAGTCAGTTCGTTTACAACCGTCAGGAATGGATGTCGAAGAAATCGCACTTCTTTGTTATCTACGTCGCAGAAAAATGGAAAAAGAAGAAATGAAACTATGGGTTCATCCTTTTATATCAGATAGAACAAAGCCAAAGTGGTATTTTTTTTTAAACTATATGGAGATTTACGAAAATATCCTGATTTTTTTTTATTATTATTATTTATCATTATCTTATATATAAAATTCTCGTGTCACAATGTGCGTTCCCGTACTCCTCCGAAACGGCTTGACCGATTCTGGTGAAATTTTGTGTACATATTGGGTAGGTCTGTAGGTGTAGGGTAGGTGTAGAGTAGGTGTAGGGTAGGTGTAGGGTAGGTGTAGGGTAGGTGTAGGGTAGATGTAGGGTAGGTGTAGGGTAGGTGTAGGGTAGGTGTAGGGTAGGGTAGGTGTAGGGTAGGTGTAGGGTAGGTGTAGGGTAGGTGTAGGGTAGGTAAATAGGCAGGTAAGTAGGTAGATCGGGACAGGACAACGTCTGTCGGGTCAGCTAGTTAATATATATTATTACATATTACACATAACACATTACTCATTATTTACAACAATATCAACTACTATATTCCGATCGAGCGTCCAAAATGGCGGCTGACTGACGGCTGAGTGAGCGAGGTTCAGTTTACTCGTGTACATTATAGTGGCAACGTTGCCAGGCCGCCAGAGTATCCAGACGCCACGTAGGGAGCTGTAGCTCGTGGCCACGCTTCCAACTTGGCGACGTCGCCAAACCGTCGCGAAGTGAGTTAGGTACCATACATTTGAATATTAACTGCTTGGATACGTAGCCGGCGACGTCGCCATGGCGTCTTGGTGAGGCAGAGCTCTTAGTGTAGTTAAAAAAATATATTGTGTTAAATTAAACATGTTAATGATCATCTCTAGTTGAATCTACGGGACACAAATGTGACAAAAATGTAACAAATAGGGTACTTTACCAAAAAAAATCTAATTAGTCCGTCAGTTAGATTATCGAAAAATATTGGATACGTATTTTTGCTTTACCATATCAATAAAAACTGACGAAGATAAAACGCATCAAAGATCATGAGTGGGGGTTTGTAACGTCACTTCGCCAGTAAAAGTGTACTGACATAGTGATGTCACACGAGTTTTCGACGCACTGTATCGTCTTCATTTTTTGTTTACGTGAAAAAAGAAAAAACACGTTTCCAATATTTTTTGAAAATCTAGCTGACGGACTAATTAGATTTTTTTCGTAAAATACCCTATTGTGCACGTTAAGAGCGCCCATCCCCATCGAACGAACTTCAACGCGAGAGTGATTGAAAAATTATTTGTTTCAACCAACGCAAAGCTCGAAAAGAAACGAGTGAGTGAGAACGCGATAACATCACAGGAAAATTGGCGCGCAGAAATTTCACAAAACTTGTTCCAGGACATACGTGTTTTTGAAAATGCCTTACTTGTTTTTGGTAAAAATGTTTGTAATTTAGAATCACCATTACATCTGCAAGGTTTGTATGAAGTTGTTTTTTTACTTTTTCAATGTATGAGTGCATTATGGACGGCCAAAGTTCAGATAAAATGGTCCAAAAAATCAGATTTTCGGACGTGTTTACTGAATTTGTTTCTCAAAAAAGTTTATTTTTGGCTTCATACAAACCTAGATTTAAACCACAAGATACCTGTGTGTTAAAAATATTTGGGAAATAATTTGATAGAACGCCGTAATCGCGTACGAGCGGTTGTATGGGAAATATGACGGGTTGGGCGCTCTTAAAAGAGGTCTAGAGACAATCATAAAAAAACATCAAAATAAATTTAAAGCACGCCAGGCAGCTAAATGTGTGATTAAACAGTACGCAAACACTCGAGCCGAGCGAGATTCGGGCCAGCCTAGCTCGGCGCGGCTCGGCACGGCTCGGCAAAGTTCGTACGATCCATCGCTTGTCGGTTTGTTGACACGGATCAAAGCTTTGCGCGGCTCGGCTTGTGTTAATACTTTAGAGATGACCGGTCTCGCCAGACGGCGCCCGTTCACGAACATGACGCAAGGATCGGCACCATTTAGCTCAACCATTTGTATGTGAACCGAATGATCCAACACAAGTCTTTAAGTCAAGACAAGAGTGAATAAGTTACTTCTAGGCAAGCGTGCTCCATCTTAGACCGCATCATCGCTTCCCATCAGGTGAGATAGTGGTCAAAGTATGCCTATCAAATGATAAAAAAAATTGTAAAAACTATTTTTTTCGCTTTTTAGTGCCTACTTCTTATCATACTAACGGAACGGTGACACCAAGAAATTTCAGTCATCCTTTCATTTTCTACCCTCAGCGGTGGAATATTTTTTATTGATATTTATATGGGCCCAACTTTGAGGTATACATTATTATTTAAAAAAAACCGGACAAGTGCGAGTTGAACTCGCGTGGAGAGGGTTCCGGACAATGATAGAATTCTTATAGGTTTTCATGTAATCTACAAGCAATTAACTATATTTTGTATTTTTTTCAAAATTTTAGGCTCAAAGAATGGTCAATTTTCGTCTTAATAATAATAATAATAATAATTTTTATTTGGTACTTAATGTGAGAACAAATATATCTTCTGGCTCCCAAACTAGGTTTATAGCCTGTGACTTGGGAGTCAGTGATTCCAAAAACTAACAATATACCTAATAATACACTTATTAACTAATTACAATTAACAAACAATTTACATTAGGATAAGTATAATAGAAGAGAAATGTGTGTGCGCGCGTGAGTGTGTGTGTGTGTGTGTGTGTGTGTGTGTATGTGTGCATGTGTATGTGTGAGTGAGTATGTGCGTGAATGTGTGTGTGATGTGAGGACATGAGGCGTATATAATGTGTCTGAAGTTGCTTAGGATTGGGTGAGAAGCAATTCTTCTGTTTCATCGTATGATTGATCCATCAGCATCAGCATGTAAAAATACGGTGAAAATGTTCACCGTATTTTTACATTGATGTCTTCTTTCATGAATAAAATAAAAACTCATTATTTTACAATAATAACAAAACATATTTGAGATCCTCATAACGAGTCCTTTCATTTGATGACACAGTAAGGTTTGCAAAACTTTTTTTTTAATATCCTAGTCTGTCCACCGAAAATTACCCTTATTTAAAAAAATATTGATTTACTTTGCACATCATTTGAATAACATAGTTGAAAATTGCGTGTCAGATGTCAATGTTTTGTGGAATAATATCTTGCATTCTTTCAGAGTTGGGCAAAATAAATGCTTTGCTTTAATTGAAATACAAATTACAAAATACTATCTCGCACGTATAAAATACGAATTACAAAATATTTTAAGTCGTGTTTTTGAAATACAAAATACAGAATTTTAACTATTTTTATTTAAAATACAAATTACAAAATACATATAGGCTGCAGGCTGCACAGATGCCGTGCAGTGTTGCATTGACATTTTTAGCTTTCGCCATTTTGCTTACGAAAGCTATGGAGCGCTATTTTCTGCAGAATGCACCCATTAGTAAGATCGCTAATTGTATTTATGTTCAAATGTATTTTGAAGCCATAAGTAATTGAAATACTAACTACAAAATACCTCAGCGTCAGGTAAATGAAATACCAATTACAAATTACATTTTTAAAATTGAAATACAATACCAAATACGTATTTGTATTTCAATTACGTATTTTAATTCTATTTTTTTTTTCTTCTTTTTTTAAATTGAAATACAAATACTAAATACGTATTTGTATTTCAATTACGTATTTTAATTCTATTTTTTTTTTTAATTGAAATACAAATACCAAATACGTATTTGTATTTCAATTACGTATTTTAATTACAAGTAATTCATATACTGCCCAACCCTGTACTCTGTGGTGGCTAGTTAATACTCACTCTATCATGACGTAGTAAGGCTGCTTTATTGCTGAAAGCTTTCGGACACAAGCTACACTCGTACGGACGCTCTCCGGTGTGAGTGCGAAGGTGGATCTGACAACAATCATCAAACGAGGTCAGGTGACGAAAATGTGTACTAAAATTCATGTAATGTAAATAATAATAATGTTATGTGAATTTTATTTCAGACAGAATTCACATAAGTGTTAGTAACAATTTCCTTAAAATCTATGTTAGTAGGTACAGTCACCAAAAGGGATTAGTATCCATGTCGTCGCGAATAGTTGAAGATTTCTTAGAAACTAATGAAGGTTTCCAAATGAAAGGAGTTGTTTCAAAATGTATGGAGCCTGGGCCGTCCTTGTACACCATACTTACAAATAGGGAAACACATTTTAAATAGTTCTCAACTGTCCAATTAATTTTAAGCTTTGTGAGCAGGTAAAACACAAGAAATTGCACTTGAAATTGCAACACACAACAAAAAAACAGTAATGGCGGTATTGCGGTAAGCTGTAATTTTGATTGATTAATGACGTTTGACATTTATAATTCTGATTTTGTACGTCGATTTGTGGATAACCAGGTAAACAGATGGGAAAAAAAACGGTGTTAAATTAAAAAAAACGAATGGAAGGTTGTTAAAAAGAATTCCAAAAACTAGAAATAAAACGAGACCAAAAGCACAGAAGATACGGACGAAAATGACTGAAAGCTGACAGTTCTCTTTCTATGATCAATGGTCGATCTATGGTTTATAGAGTAGCTAAATCTGAGTGAACGCCATGTTGAAAATCCATAAAAAGAATTGTTAAATATCAATTTACTACCACAACAGTAAACATTGAAATGAATTATCTGTATTTTTCCCGGATTCTACGGATTTTTCTCTTTTTTTTTTGAAGTGGTGTACAGTACGCAAAAGAGATAAGTATCCATGTCGTCGGGAATATTTGAAGATTTCTTAGAAACCAATGGGGGCTTACAAATGAAATTTTATTAAATCATTGAACTGTTTATTCTCTATAAATTGTATTTTATTTTATTCATAAAAACCTATCGGTTTCTAAGTAAACTTCAACTGTTTCCGGCGACATGGATACTTATCTCCTTTGGTGACCGTACATAGACTGGGCCCAATATGAAACATGTCCTTTTATTAAATCATTGAACTGTTCTTTCTCCATTAATTGTATTTTATTTTATTCATAACCACCCATCGGTTTCTAAGTGAACTTCAACTATTTCCGGCGACATGGATACTTATCTCTTTTGATGACCGTACATATTAAAGAAATACATAATATAGAACAAAGTAAAGAATAAAACAATTAAAGTTTTCCAGTAACTATTCCCACCCAGTGTGCCTGTATGGGACAGCCATGGCGGGATGCAATCATTCGCAAAATGCTGATGGAGATACCGCGCAGTCTTTGAAATAATGACGCCACTTTCTTACGCATAATAGCGTGGAAGCCGTCAATGCGCGAATAAAGATGAATTTGTCATAACATGCGTTTACACACAAATTAAAACATGCAAGAGAAAATAAAAGGTCAAGGAAAAGGTGGGGGAGCCATTACCTCCGTGCCTCTAATAGCAGGTTAAGCCGTTGGTCCCGACTGTCATTGTAGATCTTTGACAGCCATGTCATTATGGGTAATCAAAAGTCAGAAAATCTGATATGTGATGGTCAGTCTTACCCTTCGGTAAGACTTGACTTGATCTTTCTATTTCTGATTGTCCTATAGTATTACATGTAGTATCTACTAATTTTGAAACTCACACAGGCTATATGAGTGATTATACACACACACACCTATACACACATACACTTACACACATACACACATACACACACACACACACACACACACACACACACACACACACACACAAACACAAACACACACACGCACTCACAAAGAGTAAATATAAGAGAAAAGAGAATGTAAGAGTAATTAGAAGTGGGTGGTTCCCAATACAAGCATAGCTACATGCTTCCTGGGTGGTTCCAACCACAGAATACAATTATGTAAAAGACAGGTTAAAGAAATAAACTATTTTTTTATTTTTATTACTAATAAGACTTGGTTGTAGTCTCCAGTTTGCTGATTCTGTAACTGTTTTGCTGAATGAAAAGACAAACATTATGGAAAACCAATGTTGAAGTGTCCACAGCTTTCTGCCCGCAGACAATTTTGCAATGGCAAAAAGCGAACGAAGATTGATTTTAGATAAACATCAGACTTCAAGGCCCAGGTGAAGTCGTGGGTTAAAAAGTAGCCTATGCCCTTTCTTAGTGTTCAAAGCGTACTCCGCACCAAAGTTCATCAAAATCAGTTCAATGGTCTAATCATGATTACTATCCCATCAGCAGCAACGGTGGCAAGTGTAGCTACTTTATCTATATTTAATGCAAATCCTCCTCACCTGTAAAAACAACGGCATCGTAAATGTCTTGGTGCACTCTGTACATTTGTAGGGTCGCTCTCCGGTGTGAACACGTTGGTGGTACTTCAGCGCTGCGTTTGACTGTAACGAGAGGAATAATAATAAATCAAAACAACTCTATACTTTAACAAACAACTCTATTATTTACCAAACCAGTCTCTTCTTTACCAAATGCACTCTATTAATTACCAATTCAACTCTCTCCATTACCAAAACCACTCTATTATTTATCAAACCAGTATCTTGACTACCAACTTCTGGCAACCTAACAAATAAAGGAAAGCAACATACTTTAAAATTATTTAATCAAAATATTCAAGGTTGCTTTTCCAAATGACTTGAAATAGAAATGTTCTTAGAAATAACCAAATATGATATTATTTGTTTAACAGTACATTGGCTAACAGATAATCAAGTGATGTCTATTAATTATGAAAATGATTGTGTAATTAGCCATTTTAGCCGAAAACATATGATACATGGTGGGTCATTAATATTAATTAAAAATTCTATTAAGTGTAAAGAACAAAAAGACATCGTTGGATTATCAGTAGAACATACTGTTGAATTGTCCTGTGTTGAGCTGGATAAGCATATTATAGTATGTGTATACAGACCCCCCAGTTACCAGAATTTATCTACATTTGATTCTGTAATGGAAGATGTGTTGAAATAAATTAATACTAGTAGTAAATCAATCATCATATGTGGTGACTTTAATATTAATTTGTTAGAAAACAACTCCAGTAGTATCAGATTATTGAGTCTTTTTAGGTCATTTAATTTGTCAAATGTTTTTATGGAACCAACCAGAGTGACAGCTTCTTCTGCCACTTGTATTGATAATATATTTTGTAATTGTGATTATTTACATAAAGAAATTATAAATAAGCTGCCATCTGATCATAGTGGACAGACAATAACGTTTTGCGCCTACATTCCTTTACAAAAAATTCAAATAAGGTTTAGGCCAATTACATGTAAAAACTTAGATAAATTTAATAGTTCATTGGAAAGTAAACTAAGTGTTCAGTGCTTTAATAATATAGATGACCCAAATGAGTTCTACGCTGAGTTTTTTTCACTAATAAACACGCAATTTAATGACACATTTCCACTAAAGACAAAGTATTTGCACAAAGTTCTTATTTAGCGATTGGGCGACTCCAGGTATTCGTAAAAGCAGGGAAAAACTATTTGAACTTTATGGTCTAAAGCAACATGTAATGAATACAAGCTTTCATCAGTATGTTGCGAAATATTCAAAACTTTTTAAAAGTGTCTGCAAAATAGCCAAATCCCTTTATATTAGAAATAAAATAAAATTAGCTGATGACAAAATAAAAACTACTTGGCAAATAATAAATAATGAAACAGGTAGGAAAAAACAGCGTAATACTGAATTTAATTTAGAGACTGCACATGGCCCCATAAATTCAGATATAGAAGTAGCTCAGGAATTTGAAGCATTTTTTGGAAATATTCCCATTAAAACTACTGAAGCTTTAAATTCCTCTCCCGCGCTCTCTGCTGCCTTACTTAGGAAGAATGTTAAGGCATGCCGTTCGGAGTTTAGGTTTGAACATACAAACCCCCAGGCTGTTATAAGAGCCTTTAAAGATCTTAAAATTAAATCAACAGAAGATCTCTGGGGAATGTCTGTAAAAGTCTGTAAATCTATTATCGAAACGATTGCGCCCTATTTAGCTCTTATATTTAACACCAGTGTAGACCAAGGAGTCTTTCCGGATCTGATGAAACACAGTAAAGTAGTACCGTTGTTCAAATCCGGTGATAGTAAAGACCCCACCAATTATAGGCCTGTGTCGATTCTGCCAGTTCTCAGCAAGGTGTTTGAAAAGTTAATGCTCAATCAAATGTTGCGTCACTTTAATAAAAATTCCATCTTTCATGAACAACAGTATGGTTTCACCAAAGGGCGTTGTACAACTGACGCCGGTGTCACCCTAATATAGAACATTTTTAGCGCCTGGGAGGAATCACAAGATGCCATTGGAATCTTTTGCGACCTCTCAAAGGCGTTCGATTGCGTTGACCATGAAACACTTTTGCTGAAACTGGAGCACTACGGGGTTAGTAAAACATCTCTTAATTTACTAAGGTCATACCTGAGGGATAGACGGGTAAAAGTACAGGTTAACGGCGTGAACTCATTGGGGTCTGAAACGACTATGGGCGTTCCTCAAGGTTCAATATTGGGTCCATTTCTATTCTTAGTTTATATAAATGATTTACCCCAATTGTTTCAAAATCAACCAAAAATGGTGTTATTTGCCGATGACACATCATTGATTTTTAAAATAAACAGACGGTCACAAAATCTAGACGACGTAAATGACGCTATTCTTCAGGTTCAAAATGGGTTTACGGTAAACAATTTGGTACTTAATGAAAAAAAAACCAAATGTATTCGATTCATTTTACCAAATGTTAGGAATAGTAAATGTGACATCATACTTAATGGAGAGAAACTGGAATTTACTAGTCAAACGGTTTTCCTAGGAATCACGCTAGACAAGAAATTACAATGGGGACCTCATATAACATCTATTGCGGGGCGACTTAGCTCCGCGGCTTATGCTGTTAGAAAGATAAGACAGTTAACAGATGTAGAAACTGCGCGTTTGGTCTATTTTGGCTACTTTCACAGCATTATGTCGTATGGTATTTTACTGTGGGGTCGGGCTGCTGACATTGAATCCGTTTTTATTTTACAAAAAAGAGCTGTCAGAGCCATTTATAATATACGTCGCCGCGAATCTCTTAGGGAACTATTTAAAAATATTGATATAATGACAGTGCCGTGCCAATTTATTTATGAAAATATTATGTATGTAAGAAAAAACTTACATATGTTTAATAAAGTAAGTGATAGACATGACTTTAATACTAGAAACAAGGACAAAATAGCTCAACCATATTTTAGATTGTCTAAAGTCCATACATCTTTTATGGGGTACTGTGTTAAGTGCTACAACAAAATTCCTAGTGATATATTACAACTAAGTGAAACAAAATTTAAATCATATATTAAAAGTACACTCTGTAAAAAAGCTTATTATAATCAAGAGGACTATATTCAAGATAAGAATGCTTGGAAACATGCTGGTCTAGCTCCATAAGACGATCGACAGTCTAGACAAAATCGAACCGATTGCTAATTTAAAATACCTAATTTAATACTTAGTATAAATATGTACAATTATATATATTTGACTCTTTTTTTATACACTGCTCAGGCTCACATACTGATTCATTGTTTGTTAAAATATAAGGAGTGGTCGTCTACTGTTTCAACATTTGTAATAATATGTGAACACTGTGTATCTATGTACATATAACTTAATCTGTCATTCCTTAATCTGTGATACTTTGTACACACTTTCAAATACCTAGTGTTTTTATGCAAGGTACATCGTACTCACGTATAATTATATAATTCCTGTAAATGCAAATATTGTTAACATCGTTTTTAAAAGAGTAAGTATGGAGTTTCTTGCCCATTCTTCTCCATACAAAACTACCTTTTGGAATGGGCACCTAGAATCATTTTTTTTTTTCTCATTTGACGTTCAAAAGTGCCTTATAATGGTCTAATTGAAATAAATGATTTGACTTTGACTTTTGAACTCTATTCACTACTCTATTCTTTACCAAAAACCTCTCATATTAGAATGTAGGTGTACAATGTCCCCCCCCCCTGCCAAGTGTGTCACGCCTATACCAAAACAAATCTATTATTTACTAAAACATCTATTATTTACTAAAACATCTATCATTTACCAAAACGGAGTTATCCCTTACCAAAACTATTCTCTCATTTACTAAAACCACTCACTTCTCTACCAAAACAACTCTGTCCTTTACCAAAACCAGTATCTCCTTTAATTGATTTTAATGATTTAATTTTAATGATGACAATAATTTTAAGTTTTATTTATGTTATTTTATTTATTAACCCCCGACGAAAAAGAGGGGTGTTATAAGTTTGACGTGTCTGTGTGTCTATGTGTCTGTGTGTCTGTGTGTCTGTGTGTCTGTGTGTCTGTCTGTGGCACTGTAGCTCTTTAACGGGTGAACCGATTTGAATGCGGTTTTTTTTATTTGAAAGTAGATTCTCTAGCGATGGTTCTTAGGCATGTTTCATCAAAATCGGTTCAGCAGTTTTAAAGTTATCAGCTCTTTTGTTTGCTGCGGTAGGGATCTTAGACGCATACCGGATGTTTACTTTGCTTTCAAACATATTATTATAGGTGACCACACTGACCACCCATTGAAACACCCATGTTTGCTATAAAACTATGCAAGATTATAGAATTCTTGGTCTTATGCTGCAGCCAGATTATACAGCACACTAGTACCTAGTAGCAGATATATCGTATTTGGATTCGTTTTAATCAGTATTTTATTAACCCCCGACGCAAAAACGACGGGGTGTTATAAGTTTGACGTATCTGTGTGTGTGTGTGTGTCTGTGGCATCGTAGCTCCCGAACGGATAAACCGATTTTGATTTTGTTTTTTTTATTTGAAAGGTGAATTAGTCGGAATTAGCTTAGCTATGTTTGATGAAAATTGGTTCTAGATGGCCGCCGCCAAAAAATGGCGGATCACATATTTTTACAACTCCCTCAATATGGGTATCAAATGAAAGGGCTTGACTAGTAGAATACTATACACTATGACAACTTTTAAATACAAGATGGCCGCAACCACAAAATGGTGAATTACATTCTATTTTCACAACTCCCTCAATATATGGGTATCAAATGAAAGGCCTTGACTAGTAGAATAATGTATATAGTATACATTGCGGGGAATGAGGAATGAGTAACGAAATGAAAACTAAAAACTTGTAATTTTTTTTTGTAAACTCATATACAAAACCAAACTAAATTACATTTAAAAAATTTAAAATAAAAATTAAATTAAAAATTTAAAAAAAACCCCCAACGCAAAACATAAAAGCGATTATGTAAAAAGTAAAAAATAATACTTTTGTTGAGCCATCAAATGTTTGTTCGTTGAAATGGCGCTATAATGTCGCGGCGGGGTACCGCTAAGTTTAAAGCAATAACTAAATAGCTAAAATAGCGAACTGATGGTAACTAGATTTGCAACAAGATTAACAACTAGATTAGCAACAAAAATTTGATATCGAAGCAAATAATTGGTCGGAAATGCTGGTAAATTAATAGACAGTGAATGAAATTAAGGGACTGACTTACTTAAGCGGTACCCCGCCGCGACATTATAGCGCCATTTCAACGAACAAACATTTGATGGCTCAACAAAAGTATTATTTTTTACTTTTTACATAATCGCTTTTATGTTTTGCGTTGGGGGTTTTTTTTAAATTTTTAATTTTTAGATCAGTTTTTGTTGTGGTCGGGTTTTAGTTTTTAAACTTTATTTTTTTATTTAAACCATTTTGGAGTCACAGCTAAGTATTATATATTTAATAGGTATTAGTGAACCCCTTTCCAATGATACTAAACACGGTATGCGTATCTTAATTTACTTGGTAATCTTTCCTTTTTTTACAATAATTTGTGACAAGTCACCACTAAATATTATATATTTGAAAGGTACTAGTGAACCCCTTTCCAATGATACCAAACACGGTATGCTTGTCTTCATATTTTTTTTTTATCTTGGTTTTTTTGTCCGCCAGAGGGCGCCACATTGGATTCGGTGACACGTCATATAGCCTATAACCAGCGGACAATCAAGACGCTTCTAACGATACCTCATTTGTTCAGTTCTGATAAGTAGTTTAGGAGCTATGAGTGAACAGATGAACATACATACATACATACATACATACATAGCCTGTCAAAATCATAACCCTCCTTTGGCTTTGCCGTAGTCGGGTAATAAGGAGTAAGAATAATGATATTAATTTCGCGGATTCTTAAAAATTGACATTCGTTACATGACTGTAATACCTATATTGTACACTGACCCGACTCCCACTTGGCCGTTTTTCCTTTCTTTCCTTCTTTCTTTCTTTCTTTCTGTTTGCGCCTGAGCTATAAATGTGCCTTTACAGCATCCGTCAAATTGCTGCTAACAATTTTTGATAAGGCGCACATATGTCGGTAGTTCATTCAGAAATGATTATCAACTAAGGAAAAAATTCTACCTGCTATTTTTGACATTTTGGATATACACTATATTTTTTACAAAGGAACAAAGGAAGAATCGGTCCACACTTATTAATTCGTGTTTTTATACTAAATCCTATTGAAATTCTGATAAAACTAAATACAAAGTCTATTAGTAAAACTCCTATGTTTTATTGAGCACCAAGCTCCAGTGTCTCGCAGTAGACATAATTGGCGACCGTGACAGGACACGAACACGATCTTCAGATTACCAAGGTCTAGCTGGAGTTGGCCAGCACCGCACTGCAACTATCAGTCAGTCAGCACAGCGCCGCATCCAGCCCTTGGGAGAAACAAGTAAATTGGAAGAATACGAGCAGTACTTAGCACCGCCGACTTTGATGCTACTGTATGTAGCACACCGCAGCGCAGCAGCATTTCTGCAGCTAAGTGCCCTTCCTTAATTCCTAAACTTCCGTTTAAACCACGTAACCAACGTCCCTATCCAACTTTTGTATGGTTTTTCTACTTGTGCAATTTCATATTTTAATAAGGTCACCTTTGTCAAGGTTACATTGTTGCGTCATACTTTCTTATATGACATTTCTTTCTTATATTTCCATAATTCCGCTACTATTTAATGTTATTAACAATTCGCAAAGATACAACGTTCTTCATTTCTAGTTTTTTACCGATTTGGTAGATTTGTGAATTTTTCAAGCACATTTCATATGTCAAAGCCTGCATACCTAAAGTAATTAGTACAGATTTGTTTGTTTCGATTCTTGTTGTATTTATTTCAGGAAATTAATTCCACAGGCTGCCGTGCCTATCTAGTACCGTTAAAGATCGTTCCGCCGAACATTTCAGATTTGCCTAAGTTTCCCGTACGTCGCTGAGCGTCGTTGCCGCAGTGTGCAGCGCCCGCGCAGAGTCCGTGCAGCCTGAGGCTGCCCGCAGACCGGTGCCTGCGACTTCGGCCTCCCGTGCGGCAGAGACCACCAACCAGGGGCGTGAGCGTATTCTTTTATTTTATTTATTTTAACATTAGTTATTCTTGAGTTTGTTTAAATCTTACATAACTTTAGTTTCCTTTTCGTTTGAATTTTGATCGAAATAAACATTCGTAATGGGTGTAGGCGATGATGCCAAAAACTTGGCGGAATTAAATGTTAGACGAAGCTCCGTCAAGGGCCAAGTAACAAAATTTAGAAATTATTTAGAAAAAATCTCACGGTTAGACACTTTTACTACAACAAATAGGGCGGAACTTACACTTAAACTTGGTAAATTTGAAACCTTATTTTCAAAGTTTGATGACTTACAAGGCCAAATCGAAATATTTAATTCTGCTGGGTTGAAAGATGAACTTGAAGAACGAGAAAATATTGAGAAGGAATTCATTAGCAATATTGTAATGGCTCAAGAATTATTACAAATACACGGTAGGGATGAAAGCGTCCAAGACTCAAGCAGTCCTCACAATATAACTCATTGCGCTGTCGATCAGAGTGAAATGGGTTTCAAGCTACCCTTGATACAGATATCTAAATTCGACGGATCATACTTTAGATGGATGGAATTTCGTGATACTTTCCGATCTTTAATACATGAAAACAGTCGAATTACGTCGGTAAACAAGTTTCATTATTTAATTTCTTATTTAGACGGCGAAGCAGCACAAACCATTTCAAATCTAGAAATATCTGCTGATAATTATCGGGAAGCTTGGAACCTATTGCTTGAACGTTATAACAATAAACGTTTGTTGATAAGTCATCATCTCAATGCATTATTTAACATTAATTCCATAAATAAGGAGTCTGAAAAATCGTTACGGTTCTTGGTTGACCACGTGACTAAAAATTTACGTGCCCTCTCCAATTTGGGACAAGCCACTGAGCATTGGGATGTCCTTATCATTCACTTAGTCGCCTCCAAGTTGGACAATAACACCTTCGTGAAATGGGAGGAACACCGTAACGCGTTGTCAACAGACACTCCTACACTCAGGGAACTTTATAAATTTTTAAACGATCGTGCAACCGTGCTTGAGTCCTTGCATCGCAGCAAGTCAGATAACACATTTAAACATAATCATGACAAACAGCGTTCAGAAGGCCATTCTAAAAAACCGGAACACATACGTCATTCTAAAACATCTGCATACATTAGTAGTAGTAACCAACCACAAACACAATCATCCTCGACGTACCCCTGTCCATGCTGTAATGCTGATCATAAAATATTTGATTGTCCATCGTTCAAGGCAAAGGGTATAAGTGAGCGCATAGCCGAGGCAACTAAATTGAAATTGTGTCTTAATTGTTTAAGGTCAGGTCACCCTACGTTTAAATGTCGTTTCGGCCGTTGTCGTGAATGCAACAAAAGACACAACTCTTTATTGCACCTTCCTACTGGAACAGCTGACACCACTGACAGTCCTTCTGAGACGTCAGTTAACTGTAACAATCAAGGTAATAAATATGCCCTACTTTGTACTGCTTTGATTGAAATAATCAATCCCAAGACAAATAATCGCGAAACAGTGCGCGCCTTACTTGATTGCGGCAGCCAATCCTCTTTCATAAGTCTAGGCCTGAAACAAAGGTTATCACTAGAGGACTGCCCTATTAACGCTGCAAAGGTAATCGGTTTTGGCAACAATGAAGCAGGTACTATAACTGAATATTGCATTGCCCAATTAAAATCGTTACATACACCATTCAACGTTATTTCTAACTTTTATGTTATGAAGGAACTAACAGCCTTACTTCCCAATGCGGTAATTGATATCAGATCGTTTAATATTCCCAAGGATATTATCTTGGCAGACCCTAAATTCTATCAGCCTTCCTTCATAGATATTCTTATAGGTTCAGATTTATTTTGGGACATTATAGGTTGTGAGCAGCGGTCATTAGGCCCCAATTATCCCAAGTTACACGGCTCAAAGTTGGGCTGGTTGATTGGAGGTCCCCTGCAACACAAACAACCCAAGGATATTAAATGCAATCATGTACTTACCCATTTTTCTTATGATGAAAACATAGAACTAAAATTAAATAGATTTTGGGAGCTTGAAGAAATCCCATCCAAATCTTATCTAAGTGAAAGCGAGCAGGCATGTGAAACGCATTTTTTGCAGCACACCTGCCGCTTAGAAAATGGCAGATTTTCTGTCAAGTTACCTCTCATTGACGCACCAGATTGTCTCGGTGACTCCTACAATATGGCAAAGAAAAGGTTTCATAATTTGGAACAGCGATTTAGAAGACAGCCCGAAGTCAAGGCGCAATATATTGAATTCATCAGAGAGTATTCAGAATTAGGTCATCTTTCTGAAATTGCAATAAACAAGTTAAATTCTAATTTATGCTATTTTTTACCTCATCATCCTGTGTTTAAAGAAAACAGCGAATCGACAAAAATTCGCGTCGTTTTCGATGCATCGGCTCGCACTTCCTCAGGTCTCTCTGTCAACGATATACAAATGGTTGGGCCTCAGATTCAAGACTCCCTTTTCTCCATATTAATTCGAGCTCGTTTCTATAAATATCTTATAGCAGCAGACGTAGAAAAATTATTTCGTCAAATATTAGTAGACGAGTCAGATCGAAATCTTCAGCTCATTCTATGGAGAGAAGACGAGCGTCAGCCTCTTAAAGTGTTGCGTTTAAATACTGTGACTTATGGTTTCACAAGCGCAAGTTATTTGAGCACAAGGTGTCTTTGGCAGTCGGGCGAGGAGTGCGAGGATCCACTCATCAGGACGATCATACAACATGATCTATACGTAGACGACTTGATTACGGGCTGTAATTCTGAAGAGGAACTTATACATATTCAAAATTCTGTATCAGAAGCCCTTAAGGCAGCGTGTTTTAATCTACGAAAATATAAATCTAATTCGTCTAGCGTTCTTAAAGTCTGCTCCGAAAATTCTACAGACACGCTTATCATTAGTGAGTCTTCAAATGCTCTTGGTTTAGGGTGGAATCCTAAAACTGATAGTCTACATTATTCTTTCGAAATTCCCCCTATCACTGATAAAATCACCAAGCGCTATATTTTATCCACATCGTTTAAAATCTTTGACCCACTCGGTTTTGTCAGCCCCTGTATTGTTATTCCTAAATTAATAATGCAGCAGCTTTGGCTTGACAAGGTTGGCTGGGACGAACCTGTTTCAGACGAAATAGAAAAGGCTTGGCGTAAGTTTTCCAATAATCTATCTTGTCTAGCTACATTTACAATGCCGAGACAAGTTTTATGTGACTCACCTGCTGTTACAGAGCTACATATGTTCAGCGATGCTTCCCAAAGGGCTTACGGCGCTTGCGTCTACATAAGGTCTACTGACGAAGCAGGTATCGTGCACGTAAACCTTCTGTGTTCTAAGTCAAAGGTGGCACCAATCAAGGCCTGTACTATACCTCGTTTGGAGCTATGTGCCGCATTGCTAGCTGTCAGACTCTGCAAGGCCGTCGTTGATTC
This sequence comes from Charanyca ferruginea, assembly GCA_947361185.1. Lineage (NCBI taxonomy): Eukaryota > Metazoa > Arthropoda > Insecta > Lepidoptera > Noctuidae > Charanyca > Charanyca ferruginea. The sequence goes on along the minus strand of OX376081.1, from coordinate 957,865 downwards.
TTTGAGGTTTCCAGTAACACGTAAACTATATTGGTGTGACTCCAGCGTCGTTCTTGCTTGGCTGCATACTAGTTCTAGAAGGTTAAAGACCTTCGTGGCTAATAGGATAGCGGAAATATTGGAACTCTCGGATGTGGCTTGCTGGCGTTATGTGCCTACCACTCAGAATCCTGCCGATCTCGTCTCGCGTGGCGTGTACCCCGAAGAGCTTAAAGACCGTAATCTGTGGTGGTCAGGGCCCGATTTTTTACTTCAAGGCGAGTTTTCCTGGCCTAACTTACCGAATAAACTCCAACCCGACTCTGAAATTCCTGAAATTAAATCGAATATAGTTGCTAAGCTAGATAATTCTTCGATCATTCCATTTCATAAGTATAGTAAATTACATAAGATAAGGCAAGATTATGCTTATGCACTAAGATACTTTTATAATTTACGCAAGCCTAATTGTAAGCGTCTTGATGCCCTTACTTTAGAAGAATTACAAAATTCATTTCATCTTTTATGCCGCAAGGCTCAACAGGAATCTTTTCCTGTTGAGTACGAATTGTTGTCTAACAAAAAGTCAATCAGCTCTAAATCACCCATCATAGCGTTTACACCTTTCATGGACGCAAACGGGTTGATACGAGTAGGAGGCCGGCTGGATGCTTCAGATATTTCATTTAGTAGTAAACACCCCATCCTACTACATTCTTCTCATCATTTTACAAAATTAATCTTTGAGCGGGAACACCTACACAAATTACACGCTGGCCCACAACTTCTCCTCGCTAGTGTCAGGCAATATGTGTGGCCTATCAATGGGCGACATCTCGCTAGGAGAACAGTGCACAACTGCGTCACATGCAGAAAGGTACAGGGCAAGACTTTAACACCATTAATGGGTAACTTGCCCTCACAGCGCGTTACGGTGGATTTTCCGTTTCGTAGTGTTGGTATAGATTTTGCCGGACCCTTTTTTGTCTCAAATAGGAAGGGTCGCGGATCAAGAGTTACAAAATGCTATTTATGCATTTTTGTGTGCCTTAGGTACAAGTGTGTGCACTTGGAAGCGGTAAGCGATCTTTCTAAGGACGCCTTCATTCTTACCTTGCGTAGGTTCATATCCCGTCGGGGTAAGCCTACTGAAATTTTTAGTGACAACGGCCGCAATTTTGTGGCCGCTGCAAAAGAAATTGGCAACTTTTTGAAAAACCACCGCCAGGCAATTACTGATTTTTCTAATGAGGAGGAAATTAAATTTATGTTTTTACCTGCTTACGCTCCTCACTTTGGTGGTATCTGGGAGGCCGGGGTAAAATCCGCCAAGTATCACATAAGACGTGTAATGGGCAACACGCATTTAAATTTTGAAGAGATATCCACGCTGTTCGCACAAGTGGAAGCCATATTAAATAGTCGCCCTCTTTATCCCATGTCCTCGTCTCCGAATGATCTCCTTTTCCTCACCCCAGGGCACTTCCTGCTTGGACGGCCGCTTACTGCGCTGCCTTCACCGAGCCTAGAAAACTGCAACTCCACTCAACTGAAGCGCTACCAGCGACTTGAACAAATCCGGCAGCACTTTTGGAGGAGATGGCAGAGGGAGTACCTGGCGGAGCTGCAGCAGAGATCAAAATGGCGCACCAATGATACTCCACTGAACGTTGGAGACCTAGTGCTACTTCAGGAGGACAACTTACCACCACTGTGCTGGCGAATGGGCCGAATCAGTAAACTCTTTCCTGGTCCTGATGGAGTATGTCGCGTAGCAGATGTCCAAACAACTCAGGGAAGTTACCGAAGACCCTTCAAGCGACTCTGCCCTCTACCAGCGACTGAACACCTGATCGAGAGTTAAAAGCCGCAGACTTTTAACGGCGGGGAAGATGTTTGCGCCTGAGCTATAAATGTGCCTTTACAGCATCCGTCAAATTGCTGCTAACAATTTTTGATAAGGCGCACATATGTCGGTAGTTCATTCAGAAATGATTATCAACTAAGGAAAAAATTCTACCTGCTATTTTTGACATTTTGGATATACACTATATTTTTTTACAAAGGAACAAAGGAAGAATCGGTCCACACTTATTAATTCGTGTTTTTATACTAAATCCTATTGAAATTCTGATAAAACTAAATACAAAGTCTATTAGTAAAACTCCTATGTTTTATTGAGCACCAAGCTCCAGTGTCTCGCAGTAGACACTTTCTTTAATAGTATGTTTAGTCTCCTGTCTGCTAACAACACCATACCGCTTATCTATGGCAGGGGTTGTTATAGTAATTACTCTGTTTAAGTATTAAACTAGGACAAAAGGGCGTTGTACCGGCGAGGTCGGAAGTTCGATTCCCTTTCATTACATAACATAACATCACGCCCTTTTTTTCTGGAGGGCTAGGCAGAGGTGTACCTAGGGTTGCCACCTGCACTACTTGATTAAAGGGTTACCAGCATAAAAAATACGGGGTTTAGATATTTTTTACGGGAGACAATTAAACAGCAACATTAAATGAAGATAATCTATTTTTAAATTTTGTTTGAAGAAATAGTTTTTTAAATCTCTTCGGTTTAAAGAATTTATTCTCATAAGAACAATACATAGGTTCACTTACAATGAGATACAAAGTAATTTTTTATATCTAAATAAATACATTTTGCCTTCGATGCGTGTTGGAGAAGTTATATAAAACAAATATATATATTATAATAGGAAGTATGTAAATTGCTATTGCGATATGACTACATTTCATAAACGTAATTTCTCAGCTTTAGTTTAAATCTGTTAATATTATCACAATCTTTTACGTCATTTGGTAGGTCATTAAACAGCTGTGCTCCTTCGAACAATCTAGTTCTCTTCACTTTGTGAAGCATATTGTATAAAAATCTTTGCAAGGTTACTTAAAATTACATTGACTTGTATCTACGCCTTGGCAGTCTCAATATTGAGTCGATTTCAGCTTTCTGTATTATCTTAGCCAGAAAAAGGGGGTAACCCGTAAAATACTGGGCATCTGGCAATCCTAGGTATATTTAGGTGAATGAATCACGCTAGACAAAAAATTACAATGGGGATCACATATAACATCTATCGCGGGACGGCAAAGCTCAGCTTCTTATGCTGTTAGAAAGATAAAACAGTTGACAGATGTAGAAACTGCGCGTTTGGTTCATTTTAGCTACTTTCACAGCATTGTTGTATGATATTTTACTTTGGGGTCAGGCTGCTGACATTCAATCCAATTTTATTTTACAAAAGGGAGCTGTCAGACTGTCAGCCATTATAGCCATTTATAATTTACGTCGTCGCGTATCTCTTAAAAACCATGTATTTAAAAATATTAATATGTCGTATCCGGTCAATAGTATGAACGTGAAACGCAAAAACATTAAATAGTCTATGGTGAAACGGATCGCAAGCGCGCCATTATCAAGAACACGTGATCAACCACCACCATTTTGGCGCGCTTCTACAGAATCGTGATGTTTTCAGCCGACAGCGAGGAAGACATTCAGAATCCAGTGTCTGATCGCAACGGAGCTAATACGTCCCGAAACTGTACTTTCGATTCGTTGTTGAAGTGAAGTGCCTATAACAAGCAAAGTAATCCTATAAGGAAAGATTATAAGTCTGTCACTACTACTATCGGTCTTATAAGACATTTCGGTAGACTATTTAACTTATAATAGCATTTGCTGAGCCTTAGCATACTCAAGTACATTCGTTTTTATGTCTCGATCTTATAGTTCGCTACAGGACTGACCTATAAAACTATTGTAGGACACTTTTACCAACAATAGCATTTCACAAGTGTAGACATTCTCAAGAGCATTTGCTTTTATATCACATTCTTATATGTAGTTAGCTACAAGATTATCTTTTAGGACACTTTTAGGGATAAGTCTCCTATAATTGTTTGCAGTAAAACTAAATAATCCTGAAAAATATTTTGATCTTATACTAGCATTTTGTGAGAGAACAAAGTATTATGACATACTTAGCGGAGATCACTATAAGTCTGCGCTGTTATAGTTTTGCTTGAGACTCTTTTAAATCAAATAGTACTTAAGAAAAGCGCTATATGATCAAAAAAGCTTATAAGCTACTAAATCGATCACTTTATTAGTAAACGTCAGCCATTTTGTTGAAATTCAGTCGTTCCCCTTCGTCTTGAGAAATTAAGTAGAACATGAATTTCAGCGATTGGAAACGATTAAAAATGAATTGTGGTTACAGCAAAAAGGTGACAAATAGGTATAAAGTATTAATAAACTCAGGTTCTTCAAGATTTCAAGGGAACCCTAATTTGCTTTAAAATGGAGGCGAGTTATCTGAACTGAAACTGCTACAAGTACTAATTTACCTACAATGGTTCTATAAAGTACTTAATGAAGAGCAATTATAAAACATGGCGACTATTCATAAGAATTGAACGAATATTTTTTTACAACAATATACAAATGTGTTATTTTTCGAAGGGGGTTGTGAAAACAACAAAATTGCGGTACATATTTACAGTAAAAATGACTTCCCCACGAGTTCACACACTATATTTACAATATATATTAGTGATTATTGTTCTACAATAATATAAAATAATAGTAATAGAAAATTACGTTTTATGTATTTAATATTTATCACATTTTTTTTTGCCACAAAACCAGCTTCTACAAGGGTAACCCCTATTAAAGTGTACTTATAACTAATAACTGAGTACATTACTAGTGCACAAGTAAACAAGATTGCTTTAATAAGTTACTTGTGTCAGATACTAACAAGAGCGTCTGTACTTGTAATTGTCTAGTCTCATACGATTATAGAAGCTATTGCGTTTTGTCAAGTAGATTATAGGGCTAAGTAACATTTTATAAGTTGATTATAAGACAGTTATAGAAATAAAGGCTCCTATAACTGCGCCCAAATTTAGCTTTGTAGAATGTTACAAGTTTCTTATAAATCAAAATCAAACTAGTCTTGAGATCGTTTTAAGTACTAATTTTGCTAGTTATATGTCTATGTCTAAGTGAACCTATGTCTATGTTAATTATAGTGTCTTGAGTTTATTTTAAATTCATTGTGCTAAATTGTGGTTTTAATAAATGCCGTGTATTGCCCCCTACACCCAGTGTGTTTGCATAGCACGAAACCCATATTCTGCCCACGTGATGACTGAATCTAACGGACTAAATTCTGACTGATCCGACAAATATAATGACAGTGACTTAACAATTTATTTATATATGTAAAAATAAACCTACTTAGATTTAATAAAGTAAATGATAGACATCATTTTAATATCATAAATAAAGATAAAATAGCTCAACCATAGTTTACATTGTCTAAAGTTCATACATCTTTCATGGGGTACTGTGTTAATAGGGTATTACACCCATTTTTGAAGTGTCTCAATGAAATTCTGTAGTGCTACCTATTTTTATTCAATCGATAAGTGCCATAAAAATGCATCTAAATTTTAAATTTTCAAATTTCGCGCGTAGTTTGACGAAGACGCCTCTTACTGGACGCCATATTGCTTAGCGTAAATGACGTCAGTTCGTTTTGTATCAAATAAGCTCATATTAAATATGATAATTGTATAACATTTAAAAATAATTAAAAGTATATTTTGTGACAGGTGTAATAATGAAAAAATTACGTTGGTTACGAAAATAATAAAAGTACAAAGAATATATTACGCCAATCGGTTGACTGACAGTTGTCAATTTTTTGTTTACACAGCCGTACGACGTAATAACATGGCCGCTACTGTTTCACGGTGTTTTCTAACAGATTAAAAATACTGAAAACTTTGAATTGAATTTAAAAATTTGTTTTGTTATTTTATGAACTAAAACTTACATTTTCTGACTGCTTTATGCCTAAACTGTCTCAATAACATATCTATAGATTTTTTCTCGTATAGAGTAAAATACCCTATTGTTATGTGTATATTAAAAGTACACTTTGTAAACAAGCATAATATTATGATTTAGTTACAGGATTATATCCAAGATAAGAATGCTTGGAAACATGCTGGTCCTGCTCCATAGAACAATCTACAATCTGTATACATTTATTTGCGTAAATAAGGTACAGAATGTTCTTATAAAATAGTATGTTACTTGATTATATTCATATTAAATAGTTAAAAGAATTGAATATGTACAAAGCTTAAAAATAAATTAAAAAATATATTTATATTATGTACAATGGAGGGCTCACAGGGCATCAAAAAATTCGTCCGCATCGCTCACAATGGGACAAGTGCCCAGAAGGCTAGCAGCGTTACCACGTTGAATAGCAATGCTAATTCTTTGGCCCAAGAAAAGGCCAGCCCTCTGGTCACGTGAAGAGTCGACCAGCCGCTTAGAAATATCCCGAAAAACAAGGTGAGCACTCGGACCCCATGGCCCTAGTGTTTCAACCCCAAACGGCTCAAACATATAACTTCCAAGAAGGTTATTATATTTACGCCGTTTGAGGTTTTCGGCACCTGCAGCAGCCGCCCCAGCACAACACGACGTGCTAGGAAGATGGGATGGCGCGAGGGTGTCGACACAAGTTGCATCCCACACCAAAGGTCTACCCAACTTCCACGGCATTATGGTCATTCCATCTGGTCTCTTACCATCGTCACGTGCCAAGCCATTAGGTTCTAACACAGCTGGCACGCCGGCGGAGGCAAGAGCACGACGGATGATGTCATTAATGCTGGCGTGCCGAGCTATCCGGCCTGCGCTTTTACAGCAGGAAAGGCCATGGTGACCGAGGCAGTCGACAACTTCACCACATTGACAGCGATGTGGGGCCCCGCAAGGAGCGCCCAGACGTAGGCATGTAGCGAGCCGGAATGTAGAGTCACTAAGCATAGTACCTATGTTAGGTGACGGCAGTGCCTGAAGCCAGAGGCTCGACTCCCACTCACCCACAGCCAGCAAGCGGGTACGCTCAGCAGGATTGGTGGACGTATTAATAAGTTTATTCCGTACCAACCTGCAGAGCGGCTCATCCCACTGTCTCTGGGAAGATGGGTTCACGGGCCGAACCGTACTTGGGCAGCCACTTTCCAGGCGTTCACCGCATCAGTCAAGCACGGCACTTCAAAGTCAACCAGTGACGAGGATAAGATTTTTGTGGTTAACTTTTCGGTGCTGTGGACGGAGGACAGGAACGCCGGCAAACTAACACTGGAAATTTTGCGGATCCCGAGACCACCAAAACGAATAGGCAGTGTGGCTTGGAGCCACGCTCGGTCATCCAGGGCCACATTAAGAATTTTAGTTAGTGTATCTTTAATAAGTAGATCAATTTTGTCCAAAAGGTGTGGCTGCTGCCATAAAGGCGAAGAGCGAAGGTAATACATAAAATTTGGACCAAAACAACAATATCTGATGAGGGTTAATGCCGAATGTAAATTAATTTTGGAGAGTCTATCCGAAATATCGTCAAAACGTCTGATTTTTTCGTCAACGAAAGGTGCAAAACTATCTTCCAAAATTGGGGAACCCAGGAGGTGCAGTGAGTTTTTTTCTAAAATTTTGATCTGTGGAGCTACTGCATTAAATTTATCTAAAGTCGTTTGTCTGTCGGTATTGTCACAAAGAAAAATTTCACATTTGGAGGGATTCAGGTCTAGGCCAATAGATTCAAATTGCTGTTTCAGGAATTGAAAATCTTTCAAAACAGTGTCTATATCACCTCCTAGAGTTCCGTCGTCCAAATACCATACGTTAAATTTGGAATTTAGTTTTTGTATTATAGGATGAATTGCCAAACTGAAAATAACTGGCCCAAGAGGATCACCTTGTTGGCATCCGACTGCAGATTCCAAAACATTGTCCTTATAAAGTCATTTTGAAGGGTGCCTGTAACACTGCCACAAAAAACCATAAATTTCGGGTAATTCTTTTTTGACTTCGGCCAACAAAGTGTCTCTATTGACGGAGTTGAAGGCGTTCTTAACGTCAACCTTAAGAATGACCTCACCTTTGTTGGATTTTAAAAAAGTGGAAAGGGCATGTACGGCAGCCTCGCAGCCCCCTCTGGAACCAAAGCCAAGCTAATCTACAATCTAATTTAAAACTCAATATTATTCTTAATTTTTTGTACATAAAGATTACTCCGGCTCACTTATTAATTCATTGTTTGTTGAAATAAAAGGAGTGGTCGTCTACTGTAGGTATTATTAATTGTAAATATGTGAACACTATCTATCTATGTACAGTCAGCAAAGGAGATACGTATGCAGGGTCGCCAGATACAGTTAAAGTTTACTTAGAAACCGAAGGATGTTTTTGAATAAATTTTAATTAAATTAATAGAGAATAAACATTTCAATGATTTAATTCAATTTCATTTGAAAACATCCATCGGTTTTTGAGTAAACTTCAGCCATTTCCGATGACCTGCATACCTATCTCTTTTGCTGACTAGAAAGAAAAAAAAGAAGAAGAAACTGACTGACTGACAGACTGACAGATAAGTAATGTACACATTACTTATCTACACATTACTTATCTGTAATTTCTTAACTTGTAATACTTTTATACAGTGGTTTTCATGCAAGCTACATCGGATTCACGTATAATATATACTTGTATTATAGATGCAAAAGTAACACTGAACGACTGAACCAATTTTGATGAAATTTTGTATTAAGATAGCTTGAACCTTGGAGAAGTACTTAAGCTACTTATTAAACAGCGACTTCGTCTGCATTCGCGATAAGCGACATTTACGCGGACGAAGCGGGGGCAGAAGTTATTTATTTATAATTCCTGTTATTATGCAAAATACTGTTAATATTTTTAAAAGAATAATAATAATAATAATAAAAAGCTTTATTGACACAGTAAAACACACTTTACAAATATCTTAAAGTAAACAAAAATTCTTTAAATTAGACGGTAATACAATATTACGCAGTGAACTGTTAATTTTGTGTTTACATTTCTAAATGAGTCCTAACGTCTAAACTAGGCCGAGCCTGTATCTTAGACGTTAGTTGGTTCCCGTGGTAATAAAATAGACATGACATGTTTACAAATTATCAATAAAAAACAATAAAAAATTAAATTAAAAATTTAAAAAAAACCCCCAACGCAAAACATAAAAGCGATTATGTAAAAAGTAAAAAATAATACTTTTGTTGAGCCATCAAATGTTTGTTCGTTGAAATGGCGCTATAATGTCGCGGCGGGGTACCGCTTAAGTAAGTCAGTCCCTTAATTTCATTCACTGTCTATTAATTTACCAGCATTTCCGACCAATTATTTGCTTCGATATCAAATTTTTGTTGCTAATCTAGTTGTTAATCTTGTTGCAAATCTAGTTACCATCAGTTCGCTATTTTAGCTATTTAGTTATTGCTTTAAACTTAGCGGTACCCCGCCGCGACATTATAGCGCCATTTCAACGAACAAACATTTGATGGCTCAACAAAAGTATTATTTTTTACTTTTTACATAATCGCTTTTATGTTTTGCGTTGGGGGTTTTTTTTAAATTTTTAATTTAATTTTTTTATTTGTATCGTAATGAAATTTTATTTGAAATTGTAATTTATGACCTAGAAGTGGTTGCAATAAATGATTTTGAATTTGAATTTAAATTTATCAAAACAATGCTCTCCTTTACCAAAACAACTCTCACTTTCACCAATCATTTCAAACAACAAACTACTCACCGCATATCTCCTCCCGCACACTTCGCACACGATATTCTTTGCATTGTAATAAGATTTCGTCTTCTTCTCCTTCTTCACTTTGACTTTGGGCGCCGGCTCAGGTTCCTTCTCGATCAGTTCTTCGTATATCTAGAACAAGATTGAATAAAAACCTTTTTATATTAACCGCATTTACCCGCGATTTCGTCTGCGTGAATGTCGAATATCGCGGATGCAGACGAAGGAAGTCGCAGAATAAAAAGTATGTCTATGTTCTCCCTCAGGCTTTAAGAGCCCATCGAACGAACTACGACGCGAGCGTGATTGAAAATTTTTTTGTTTCAACCAACGCAAAGCTTGAAAACAAACGAGTGAGTGAGAACGCGATAACATCACAGGAAAGTTGGCGCGCGGAAATTTCACAAAACTTGTACCAGGACATACGTGTTTTTAAAAAAGCCTTCCAAGTTTTTGGTAAAAATGTTTGTAATTTAGAATCTCCATTACATGTGCAAGGTTTCTATGAAGCTGTTTTTTACTTTTTCAATGAATAAGTGCATTATGAACGGCCAAAGTTCAGTTAAAATTGTGCAAAAAAGCTGATTTTCGGACGTGTTTACTGAATTTGTTTGGGAAATATGACGGGTTCGCGCTCTTAAGAGCGCCCATCCCGTCATATTTCCCATACAAACGCTCGTACGTGAATACGGCGTTATAACAAATTATTCATCAAATATTTTTAACACACAGGTATCTTGTGGTTTAAATCTAGGTTTGTATGAAGCCAAAAATAAACTTTTTTGAGAAACAAATTCAGTAACCACGTCTGAAAATCAGCTTCTTTGCACGTTTTTATCTGAAATTTGGCCGTTCATAATGCACTCATACATTGAAAAAGTAAAAAAAAAATTGGTTGTCTGTAAAGTCGGTTTACTGACGATAGTTGAACGTGACAACGCGAAAGAATCATTACCTTTATCGCTGTAATTATCGTTACTATAAACAATTGACACCACATTCACTTTTCACTTGGAACGCCTCAGAGCGAGGTAACGCCGCAGAGCGAGGTAACGCCGCATGACGTCATGTAACGCCATAACGCCGCATGACGTCATGTTTTTTCGTGCGTGCAGCCGGCTCTATCGAATTATAAGACGTTGTCACGTCAAAAAAAAAACAGCTTTATAGAAACCTTGCATATGTAATGGAGATTCTAAATACAAACGTTATTACCAAAAACTTGTAAGACTTTTCAAAAGCACGTATCTCCGCGCGCCAGTTTTATCACGTTCTCACTCATTCGTTTGTTTTCGAGTTCACCGTTAGTTGAAACAAAAATTGTTTCAATCACGTTCACGCCGATGTTCGCTCGATGGGGAAGGGCGCTTTTAATGTAGCAGTTTGTAACTATTTAAAAGCCACTTAATTCCAATTCTTCCTTTAAGCCCGTCACATACGTAGCTATAATATAATAATATATTTTCGCCCATAATACGTCTGCAACCGTTGTTTGTTTCACATTTTGAAATTCATATTAATATGCCTTGCTATATCTGTCCACATAATTTGGTGATGTAGTAAAAATATATATTATAGCTGATCGTAATATGCCTTATGTCTGACGTATATTAATATAATATTATAGCTACGTCTGACGTATATTAATATATATTATAGCTACGTCTGTGAGGGGCTTTATGCATTTACAAGCTTAAGACCCTCAGAAACATTTTTCTAATAGGTAAAATCCCTATTTTATAGAAGTTGCATTAGGAGTGTTTTGTTGTAATATATTACAAAAAATTTATGATAATAATGGACGTTAAACTATTCCAGAATTTAAAAAGCTGCGCCGGAAGCCAGAACCTGTAATTTTGATGCACAGACAAAAAGTATTATCATGTCAATGTCACTTTGTTTACATATTCGGCGGAAATGAAAAAGTTTGGCAGTAAGATTCCTAATTAAAGTTAAATTTTTTTTTTAATCGTGGCTACACTACATTGAGTGGACAACCTTTGTAAGACCCATGGACTAGAAAAAAGGACAGACGCATATCAAAACTACGGTCTGCACTTTCGATATGAGTGGTGCAGTATCCTTTTTTCCTAGCTGTGACTATGATGTAAAAGTGTGCGTGAGGTATGTTTGTACAAACGGTCCGGCTCACTTAGGGTGCTTTACTTTCAATATGCATGGTGCGGAGTCATTCTTTTTTTTTCTAGTCCGTGGTACCACTAAAATGTCACGGTGAGGATACATACTATCTCCCTGTTCTCTTCTCCATCTTCAACAGTCTCGGTCACCACGTAGTCATGTTCTTCTACATACTGATGTTCTTCCACGTAGTCATGTTCCTCTTTGATTTCAATGTGGTTCTCTCCATAGTGTTGTATGCAAGCCTGCTCTGTGGAGAATATGGCTTCGCACTGCGGGAAGAGAATAAAGTATGAGTAAGAATAAATTGGACCGATTTAAGCAAAAATGTTACAAACCACACAAATTTCAAGATAATTGACTTTAAAGTTTCGTCTTCGACATTTCAGCTGTGGGGTAGACCATACGGATTTTAGTCAATTATTAACATAGAGTTAAGAGTCTTTGATATGTTAAATATACCTTATTTAGAGCACATAGGTCACAAAACTCGAAATTCTCATGGTTGTGGGTTGGAAAATTTTTGCTTAAATCGGTCCAATTGATTATTTACTTACATGAAATAGGGCTCTGATTCTCTTGTTGGAAAACTTGGAAAGGTAACCTAAACTACATCTTAATAAGACATTTCCCAGTGTTCCCACTGGGAATGTAAACACATGTGGTAAATGTATTCAGAATAGTGGAAGACTAAATTCGACTCCAAACCATGTCGGGGTCAGCTTCTGGTCAAAGGGTCGCCTTAGGGCGAAGTAACACGATACCCCTTTGCAAGACTGGTTGTCAGACTTTCGGTGTGCTGCCTGCCCATAACGATTGTCATAGATCTACGAATGACAGCCAGGATCATCGGCTTTAGGTGCTTTTCACTGACCATCATAGGCTGGGCTATTCAGAGAGTTGTCTGATCACCAAGAAACGTCTAAACTTGCCAAAATCACTTTAATAAGTCATCCTTTACCGGTTAGAGTAGAAAATGGACAAATTGCAAACGCAGCCAATATTGTAATTGTTCCTTAGGACTGAAGAATCGATCTTGTCAACCAACCCTCGAATGCTTCGAGCCCGAGCCGCCTGGAAAACAGTTTTCTCCAACAGATCCTCCCATAGAAAAACTATAAATAAACATGTTTATGTGAAACTTACAACGCCACATTTGTATTCTTTTCTTTCCTTTTTTAACGAATGATCTTTTTCCAAATGACCTTTCAGTTCTTCCTCTGTTGGAAATGTTTCTCCACATTCACAGATAATATAGTGGATGCTCACAAATGAGCAATAGAACATATCGTCCCCGGCCGACATAGCGGAGATATTTCAAGCACAGATTAGTAATTTAATGATAAAACTGATATTAATTTTCTATGCGACGGCCATCTTAGATTCTATTTTCTGTGAACCGTGTGGTCTCTCGGTAGTGATGTGAAGTATGAATGAGAAATCGATAACGTAAAAATCCGATAGTTGATTTTTATGGTAGCCAATTTTTATGCTTAAAAAAATATGTTTTTAATGTTTTGTTGAGGAAAAGACTTCAAATCGTTTTTTTTTAGTAATACTTATTCATCTAAAACATCACCAACTTACTTGAATTTAATAATAATAATAATAATTAAACCATTTATTTTCGGGTAACAAACACCCATAGAAAAATACTGTAACATAACAGCGGGTATTACTTTTGATTATCTTATCTTTTGGTATTGTTGAAAATATATTGTTATTATTATTTTACTCACATTGCTCGATTTTTAAATTCGTACTCTCAGTGTATAGTTACATAGTTCGACCTTTTAAGGCAACGCATGTATTTTTTATTTAAAACTTAAAACATCCCTTTCATATTCGACTTTTCATAAAATATGGATCGACTAAAGTGGTTTATTGCTGATGATGTGTACATTACTGTGAGTAGAAGCTGACGTATTTGTGTTTTGTTTCCAATTGACAACATTTCAAAACTGACACGACCGGAAAACAAAAATACCTTTTCTTTATTTTCGTATCCTGAGTCCAAATATATATTATTTATACTTTTTTATTTCTTAATTTCTGAGAAAAATAAATAAAATTAAAAAATACATGGAATGACGTCACACATACGGTGGAAAAAGGTAGTTACCTTTGCATAAGCATTTCAATGGTTTACATCATAGACATATATGTTTACATGGAAACATTGACGTCAAATAAGACACATGTCAATGTCACTTTTATGAAGTATAATAATAGTGATAATCATTTTATACCTATATCTTCATGGTCACAGTAACACCAAAGATAAAACGCTATTCCACCGTGAGTATGACGTCATTTGGCGCTTACGTCTTTTTAAAATATAACGTGCGAAACAACTTTTAATTTCAAACATAATATCAATAATATTTACAAGAATAATAAAAAAGAAAACCTATAATATTAAACTAAAAAAAAACTAACACATTATGGCATCATAGAATTCGTCATAGAAATCTGGAAATGTACCCAAGAGACTGGCGGCATTGCCACGTTGGATGGCAATGCTTAATCTCTGACCAAGGTAAAAACCAGCTCTTGGATCACGGGAAGTGTCAACCAACCTTTTGGACATTTCCTTAAAAAGAAGATGAGCACTCGGACCCCACGACCCGAGGGTTTCAACCCCAAACGGCTCGAAAATAATGTTCACACCAAGGTTACTATACTTTCGCTGTTTGAGGTCTTCTGCAGCCGCTGCCGCAGCACCAGCACAGTACGCTGACCTAGGAAGATGGGATGGCGCAAGAGTATCGACGCACGTAGCGTCCCACACTAAAGGCCTACCCAACTTCCAGGGGAATAGAGACATTCCGTCCGGTCTCTTGCCATCGTCGCGTGCCCAGCCGTTGGGTTCTAAGACAGCCGGAACGCCGACGGCGACAAGAGCACGACGAATAATGTCATTAATATTCGCGTGCCGCGCTATGCGACCCGCACTCCGGCTGCACGACAGGCCATGATGTCCGAGGCTGTTGACAGCTTCCCCACAGCGACAGCGATGAGGAGAACAGCACGAAGCTCCTAAGCGAAGGGAAGCAGCGAGGCGAAAAGAAGTATCGTCAAACATAGTACCGAGGTTTGACGACGGAAGTGCAAGAAGCCAAAGACCCGACTCCCATTTACTCCCAAATATAACTAATTTCAAAGTTCAAATTTTATGAATGAAAAGTACATAATTTACGTTTTTTTTAAAAACGGAAAAATACGGATGCCCTGGATTTGTATTTGCTTTTATGTATCGTAATAATACATGCAGGTTAAACATTTGAATGAAATGTTGTCAATTACAGAGCATCTATTTAAATATTTCCAATAATTTTAGAATTTTATAATTTTTTATCTAAGCCTATTCTGGAAGGAACATGAAGATGTATTATGAAATAAATTAGGTGTAGTCTATTTTATGGGTGCCGGTGCAATGAAACGATACTGTATTACTGTCATTCATTTTAATTTGTTAACTGACACTGTCATCTGTGTCTCAATTTGTACTTGTCAAAAACTACTTGTTATATTAGATACATTTTAATTTTATTTGTGTTTTTTCGTAAATTATCCTTTAATTTTGTGTGAAAAACGATGTGAATGTCTTTAAATACCATGGAAGATTTGCTAGCTTGTCGGGTGTGCCTCGCCACTAGCGTAAATTTGTTCGACATGTACAAATACAAGCTCAAAAACGATTTTGAAATATTCAGTGGGATTCAAGTAAGCTTGTTTATATTTTTTACTATTATAAAATCTGTTTATTTTAGGGTATTGTTTACATATCAAAACGTAGGACTTAATCTACATGCCCTACTATTCAAATTATCGTGCTTTTTCTTAAATCGGTAATTAATTACCTACAAACATTAATAAAAAAAATATTTATGACTAGGTACATACTACTTTTTATACTCTTATTTTCTCCAAATATACAACTTTTCCTGTGGCGTTTCAATCTTTTTACAACTACCATGCCATATATACTACTACTACTACTACTACTGCACTGCTACTACTACTACTCCTACTGCTACTGCTACTGTATATCTTGGTATCCACTAGTATTGAAAATAAATGATATCTTACTTGATAAAACACAATAATAGTAATTATAAAATGAGTCACAATAAAATAAAAAAATATTTCAAATTGAATAAAATTATTAATAAATGTAATAAATATAAGAAACAACAGAAACACTATTCCAGTAATATAAAACTAAGGAGAGAATGTGTGTTTCTAATAAATAAATTAGATAATTTCCAAATAAAGTTAGAAGACAGTGCTAACATTTATCGGGTTGACACTCAACGGCTTCAGTAAGAAATTCAGGTACTTGAAGAGTCACTACATGCTTTATACCAAGTATGTGCATTCTCAAAAGCAAATAAAAGAACATATCCTTGCCACAAATGAGTTAGTAGATATGTGTAACTCCAATGCAGACAGAGTAGACCCACTGCCTCTCAGCACCTCTCCAGATACCTTCCAACTGGAACCAAGCTGTGAGGTGGTTCAACCTGATGCTACAGAAGTCCTGTCCCAATCTGAAAGTGCTAGGGAGTCTATGCTCAAAAAAAATGTAACAACAGATATTTTACAGGGTTCACCTTCTGTTGTACAGTCACAGTCAGACAATAGTTTTCTCAGTTGCAATAATGTTTCTAATAAAGATTGTTATTGTCCTATTTTGTTTTCGGATAGTTTAGGGAGAGGGTTAGGTAGATTATTAAAAAAAAATTATACTGTGGGCAGTTGTTTTACTCGGAAATCTATGCTGCGTGGTGGTTCACTAATTATAATAAAAAATAATATTAAATTTAAGTCTCGCAGAGACATCATTGCACTATCAGTTGAACATATTATTGAACTGTCCTGTGTTGAGCTAGATAAGCATGTCATAGTGTGCGTTTACAGACCCCCGAATCATCATAACTACTCTTTATTTGAGTCTATAATGGAGGATGTTTTGACTAAGCTTGTAACGGGTAATAAATCAATAATAATTTGCGGAGACTTTAATATTAATATTTTAGAAAATAATTCAAGTAGCAGTAGATTTATAAGTCTCTTTAAATCCTTTAATTTGTCAAATGTGTTTTTAGAACCAACACGAATAACTACGACCACTGCTACTTGTATCGATAATGTTTTTTGTAGCTGCGACTATTTAGATAAAGCTATTGTAAATTATCTTCCTTCTGATCACAGCGGTCAAACCGTTGCTTTTGAGTCCAACACACCCTTGCAAAAAATACAGATTCAGTCAAGACCAATAACATATGGTAATTTAGATAAATTTAAAAAGACTTTAATAAGTAAGTTACTCGTTCAGGATCTTAGTATGAATAATGGTAATATTTTATATAAAGAATTCTTCTCAGTTGTGCAAACTGAGTTTCAGAATATTTTTAAGAAAAAAATTAAAACAATTTGCCCTAAGTTTTTATTCAGTGACTGGGCAACTAAAGGCATCAGGAAAAGTAGGGAAAGACTTTTTGAGCTGTATGGCCTTAAGCCTTATATTAACACTGACACTTTTAATAAGTATGTTACTATTTATTCTAAAACTTTTAAAAATGCTTGTAAGGCAGCTAAAGCGTTATACATTAGCAACAAAGTAAAATCGGCTGATGATAAAATTAAGACTGTTTGGAAAATTATTAATAATGAAAGAAATAGGAACAAAAGACATAATACTGACTACACTCTGGAGACTTCCAGTGGTCTCATAAGTACTAATATAGAAGTTGCGCAGGAATTTGCAACATTCTTTACTAATGTTCCTATTAAAACTACTGAAACTTTAGATTCCTCGCCGTCACTTGCTTTTAATTTATTAAGTTCGAATGTTCCAGCCTGCCCCACGGAATTTAAATTTAAACATATAAACCCTGCAATCGTTATAAAGACTTTTATACAACTCAAGATCAAGGTTACTGAAGATTTATGGGGGATGTCTACTAATGTTTGTAAATCGGTTATTGAGACAGTGGCACCCTATTTAGCTTTAATTTTTAATATGTGTGTAGACCAAGGGGTTTTCCCGGATTTAATGAAGTACAGCAAGATTATACCACTTTTTAAATCCGGCGATTGCAAGGACACGAATAATTATAGACCCGTCTCAGTTTTGCCGGTTTTCAGCAAAGTGTTTGAAAAAGTAATGCTTAACCAAATGCTCAGTCATTTTAATTGTAACAACATCTTACTTGACCAACAGTATGGTTTCACCAGAGGGCGTTGTACTACTGACGCCGTTGTCACCTTAATTAAGCATATCTTTAAAGCATGGGAGGATTCGCAAGATGCTATTGGCATTTTTTGCGACCTCTCCAAAGCATTTGATTGTGTAAATCACGAAACACTGCTCTTAAAGCTTGAGCATTACGGACTGGGTAAACAAGCGCTTAGCTTAGTAAAATCATATTTAAGTGATAGACTGCAGCAAGTTCAAATAAATGGTGTTAATTCATCAGGCTTAAAAGTAAAAATGGGGGTACCGCAGGGCTCCATATTGGGTCCGTTACTCTTTTTAGTTTATATAAACGATTTACCTCATTTACTGAAAAATCACAAATGGTGTTATTTGCTGATGATACTTCATTGATTTTTAGAGTAAATAGACGGGCACAGCACCTTGACGACGTAAATGACGCCATGCTTAAGATTCATAATTGGTTTACTGTAAATAATTTAGTATTAAATGAGAAGAAAACTAAATGCATAAGATTCGCTTTGCCGAATGTTAAGAGTAATGAATGTAACGTTGTATTGAATAAGGACATACTTGAATTCGTCGAAAGTCTAGAAGTCTAAAGAAAAGACTGTTTTCCTAGGGATTACGCTTGATTCCAAGCTACAGTGGGGTCCTCACTTAACATCTCTTGCAGGGCGGTTAAGTTCAGCCGCTTACGCTGTCAGAAAGATCCGGCATTTGACAGACGTGGATACCGCTAGGCTAGTATATTTTAGCTATTTTCATACTATCATGTCTTACGGTATTTTGCTATGGGGACGGGATGCAGATATGGATTCTATTTTTATACTGCAAAAGCGGGCTGTCAGAGCAATCTATAATGTTTATACTAGAAATAGGAACAAATTAGATCAGCCAAGCTTCAGATTGTCAAAAGTACATACTTCTTTTATGGGGTACTGTGTAAAATGCTATAATAAAATACCACTTAATATTCTACAATTGAATGAAAAACAATTTAAAACATGTATTAAACGCACACTATGTAGACAAGCATATTATAAGTTAGAAGATTACATCAATGATAAAGATGCTTGGCTGAATGCTGGTCCTGCTCCACAGCCAGTTTAGGGAATTTCCAAATTGGAAGAAAAGGATTGAATCAAACGCAGATTTTATATTGAATTGTTGCCGTTTAATTTTATTGGTGAAGTACTTTAACAATCAGATTTGCGAGAAAGGAGCGTGCGGCTTGCGTGGGCCTCGAATTTGCACTGGAATGTTCTATATTTTTTTCTAACTACGCTGCGTCCCGCTCCCGCGCGCCCCTCTCTCGCTCACACATACAGTACACAAAACAGATTGCACTCCCGGGCACAACGAGCCGCCAACATTCCCCACCCCAGTGCTGTTAACAGCACTCATCATCTAAAGGCACTCGAGCGACTCGTGGGGCGGATCGCGTCACCAGTCCAGATTTCGTTTGTATTCTTACTACCCTGACGCGTCCATCCTTCCCAGGGCATACCTCCTTAATTACGCCCTTTGGCCACACGTTTCTAGGGCCGTTTGGATCGACTACAAATACCAGATCTCCCACTTGCAGCGGTCTTTGCTCCTTGTTCCACTTTTTCCGAGGTATAAGGTCAGGTAGTACCTCTCTTACCCATCTGTTCCAAAACATATCTGCTAATCGCTGGGATATTCGCCATTGTTTTCTTAGGAATAAGCAGGTATCGTCAAATTTGCCGAGCTGCGGTGAGTTCGAAGATGTCCCAAGTAGAAAATGGTTTGGTGTTAAGGTTTCCATGCTGCCAGGTTCCACTGAAACGTGGGTCAGTGGTCTACTGTTTACTATATTTTCGACTTCACATAACAATGTGTTAAAAGCCTCTTCCCGTGGAGTTCTTTCTTTCAGTATGATTTTCAACGACGTCTTCACACTACGGATGAGTCGTTCCCATGCCCCACCCCAGTGAGGACTAGCAGGCGGTATGAATGACCATTTGGTGCCGTGATTCTCAGCTTCGTTTTTCATCATTTCCTCATCCAACTCTGTAACTGACTTTTTCAGTTCAGCGTGAGCTCCTCTAAGGTTAGTCCCGTTATCAGAATACATATGCCGGGGCCATCCGCGTCTTGCGGCCATGCGTCGAAGGGCCATAATGAAGGAGTCAGTCGTCAGCGTGGCAACAGTTTCTATGTGAATAGCTCTCACTGTGAGACATGTGAACAGCACGCCATATCTTCGTTCATGACGTCTACCAATAGTGACCTCCATTGGCCCGAACAAGTCTACTCCGCAGTATGTAAATGGGCGCTGATGGTGAGCCACCCTTGCATGAGGTAAGTTTCCAATTCTTGGTATTTCGGGCTTACATTTTCTTAATTTGCACAGCATACATTTTGTTACTACATTTTTTACCGTTGGTCGCAACTTGATAACCCAGTATTTTTGTTTTATTTCATTGACAACGGTCTCTTGGTTTCCATGCGCGGCGTTGATATGGTAGTGACGTATAATCAATCGGGTTACATAATTTCGTCCATCTAATATTGCAGGTCTTTTAGTTTCAGGTAGCACGTCTGCAGCAGCATCGATTCTCCCTCCAGCTCGCAGGACTCCATGCTGATCAAGATAAGGTGACAAGGTAAGTAATTTACTAGTAGTAGGTATTGATTTTAAATTTTTCAGCAGGGCGATATCTTCACTAAACGACTGGACTTGTGAGTAAGTAAGCAGTAGGCGCTCAGACCTATCCATGACGTCATCATCTCGACGCTCTAATTTATTTATAGCCTTCAATCCCATATCAACAAAGGTAAGTACTCTTGATGTAGATCTCAGTAAGCGTAGCCATGATGAAAATCGTGTAGGCTCAGGTACTGGTAAGTTTACAGTTTCATTTTGTAGCATGACAGTTAAACATTCTTGCGGTAAATCTTCTATTTCAGGTTGAATTATATTTTGTGGCCAATGAGCACAGTCACGGTATAAAAAGGCAGGTCCATGCATCCATTCATTTTGTAAAACTAAGCAATCATAGCTTTCTCTTGTAGCAATGTCGGCGACATTTATTTTAGTGGGTACATATCGCCATTCGCCCTTTTCTGTGAGGTCGTCAATTTCGCCCAAACGATTTGCCACATATATTTTATAATTACGGGCGGTGTTATTTATCCAATGAAGCACAGTTGTTGAGTCACTCCAGAATACTCGTCGCTCAGGTTTCATCTTATGCTCTTTATTTATCGAGTCCGCTAGTCTAGCTGCTAATACTGCGGCCTGTAGTTCTAAACGTGGAACAGTAATTGGCTTGTTCCCCACGACACGACATTTACTAGCGATGAATGCCACGCGCACGTTTAACTCTTCGTCAATCCATCTCCAATAAGCGACGGCGCAGTAAGCCTTTGTTGAGGCATCACAAAATATATGCAACTGCAGGTGCCTATAACCACACGGCGGCGGCGTAATAATATTTCTATTGTCACTGTTACTAGGCACGTGCGACGTAACCTGCGTAGCGCATGTAGTATCTGCTACGCTCGTAGCACTGGACTCCGCTGTAGCCCTAGCACTCGTAGGCTCAAGGTGCGACGATAGCCGCACGCTGGTTTGATTATCTGTCTCGCTCACTCTAGTGGCAGCCGCTAGATAGTGTCTAGGTAATCTTACGTCACGCAGTGATTTTAACAAACAAATCCATTTTTGCCATTTTACGTAAATTTCATCGCTAACGGGATCATCCCAGCTGATATTGAGTTGCCATGTCTCTTGCAAAATGATTTTTCCATTAATTGTAAATGGCGATAGAAAGCCATAAACATCAAATATTGACATAACAACACTTAACATTTCTCGTTTCGTAGGCCTTTTTTGCCCGGTGATAATAGCAGGTGGAATACGTTTGAATGACACGTCGAATCTTAATGAGTCGTCTTTTGGATTCCAAATTAATCCTAGTGTACGTTCACCGTCGTATTCTGTTTGTCCAACCTTGAACGTCACATCCGTCGAACGTAGACTTTCTTGTGGCAATGTATTTAACACGGCTTGACTGTTGCACGTCCAATTTCTTATATCAAAACCTCCTTGTTTATGGACGTGTGTGACGTCATTCACAAGCTTGATTGCCGTTTCTTCGTCCTCAACACTGTCGATGTAATCGTCCATGTAGTGTTGTTTACAAATAGCTTGCACAGCGCTCGGCATAGATGACTTAAACCGTTCGGCATTCTTATTTTTAATAAATTGTGCTACGAAGGGTGAGCAGTTAGCACCAAATATAAGCGAACTCATAACATATGTTTTTAATGGTTTGTCCGGTGATTCTCTCCACAAGAATCGTAATGCATCTTGGTCTTCTTGCATAATTTTTATTCTAAGAAACATATCTCTTATATCACCAGTTACAGCGATTTTGTTTTCACGAAATCTTAGCATGGTTCCGTATAGTGAAATAAGTAAGTCGGGTCCTTTCAAAATGTAATCGTTCAAGCACACTCCATTGGGTTTTTGCGGCGGCATCGAAGACCAATCTTAGCTTTTGCTTGTTGGGGTTATCGACCCCGAAAATGAGGTAGGTACCATATTTTTCTTGAAATATCAGATGTACTAGATTTACTATTTATTTCAGAAGCGTAGTCGTTGGAGATGAGATGTTCGATTCGTTCTTCGTATCGCGTAGCATAGCTTGCGCTGGACTTCATCTTTCTCTCGACACCTCGTAGTCGTGACATCGCGTTAGGGTACGAGTCAGGCAGCGTGCAATTGCTATCTTTCCATGGTAAGCTGACGTGCCACCTGCCTTTTATTAGTGTAGATGTTTGTTCCAGGTGGTTCCAGGCACGCTGTTCTTCAGAGTTCTGCCGTGGTTTAATAGAAGAAACTCCCATAGATTCGACGGAGAAGTAATGTTGAACGTCTTTATGAAGATCGTGAAGGTCGCGGTCCGCGGAAGTATTTTCATTATCTTCAGTGATGAAAAACGTGGAATGGTGTATGCGCGTTGGTAGGTATCTACGTGGCACGACGCCGTGGAGGCACCAACCCATGACAGTACGGGTGGCGCATGGCTCGTTCCGTCCGCCTACTATTGTCTCCAAAGGTAAGATTAAATGATAATTATCTTGCCCAATTAGCACTTCCGGTTTGAGTTGGCCAGTACTCAGGACGTCTTTTAGCTTGCGTAAATAGTCATAGTTCTCACATTTCACTGAGGCCAAGTTTTGTTTAGGTAAGTTTAGTTCATTGACACTACGTGCACTGAGGTTATATTTTTCACCGAGTGTATTAGACACAGTCAAGTCCACTAGTTCAGTGTCGCACAAAAGTTCAGTGTTATCCCATGCACCACGTACTCGCATTGCCTGCTTCTGGCCGCTCACTCCGGCGCGCGATGCTAGTGAAGCGCTTATCGTTATCATTGACACTGTCGAGCCGTCGTCGAGTAACGCGCTCGTGCTGAACACGCCGTTAGGTCCGTGAATGTTTATCGGCACTACTTTTAATAACACTGACCAATTATTATTGTTTGAGTTGACGTGAGTAACGGTTTCAGTCTTAGTGACACTGGATTCAGGTTGCGCCGCCTCTGTTACGTTATTATTACTTTGGCGCGAACTCAGCACAAAATGCAGCAAGCGGTGGTGGGGTTCCGCGCACCCGTCGACGTCACATGCAGCGGCGGGACACGTTTGCCTATCGTGTCTTGATATCAGGCACTTGTAACATAACCCGGAGCGTTTCACATACGACCACCGATTTTTGCGTAACGTTTTCTTGAACTTTTTACAGTCTATCAAATCGTGTTTTGATGTACGACAGAAGCGACATTTATTATCACTAGCACTTTGTTCGTGTTTTTCAGTTTGTAACAACACAGTTTGCTCGTTATCACTGTGATATTTACGTTTGCTGTCCCATCGAATGTTCATTAAACCGGCACTACACGTAGCTATCTTCATAGCTTCTTCACTCAAAAAGTCACTTAATATGTCTAGCCTGCATTTATGTTGCTCCTTTATCAAAGGATAACTGTAGTCTGCCCATTTTGATAGCAGCACGGTAGGCAGCTTAGTTAGCACCATGTTGACTACATCGACACCCTGTAGGTACTCTTGTCGTTCGAGTTGTCGAACCGAAGCAACACAATTTTTTATTTTCACACTAAAGGGCACTATGTCTTTATGATAATCTTGTGGTAGTGGATTTAACTTTTTCACGTCGTGTAGGATTCTTGATATAATAATGTCTGAGTTTCCAAACTGTAGTTCTAACGTTGACATGACTATTTCAGGCGATGTCGAACTAATTAACAGAGCGGACACAGCTTCTTTCGCGGGACCGCGGAGGCATTTTCTTAAACGCCATAAGTTCTCCCTCTCACTAAAGTTGCACATGTTTGTCGACTCCTGGTATGCAGTTTTGAAGAACAGCCATTCCATAGGGTCACCAGTAAACAAAGGGAGTTCACGTGGTGTGCTGAGGCGGCTGAGTAGGTTTGCATTGTGGCTAGTGGGAACGGAAGCGGTGACTAAATCCTTGAGTGCGCTGGCTAACTGCTGAACTGCACCGTTAGTGCCGCCGCCCTCCGGCAGCAGCGGTAACAGCGGGCCTGTGGATGCTCCTTGTGCGTTGACCCTCTGTTTCTCCAGTTCGTGTTGGCTGCGCTCCAACCACTCCTCTATGTCCCTGCCATTACCTTGCGATTCCGACGCTGGTGGACTGTATTTTTCATCAAGGGCCGCCATATCAGCGGCTAACTTCTTGTCTATGAGTTCCATTTGAATTCGAGCTTTCTCCGTCGCCGCGTCCAGTTCGAGCTTCTTTCTTTGTGCAACTACCGACGATGATGACGTCCTTGTTCTCGAATGTTTCGATTTCTGAGACACGTGTTCGCATTTTTCTTCTACTTTAACACTTGAAGAATCGATTGCTTTCGATTTTTCGTCGTCCTCTTTGGTCGATAATTGCTTTTCATCCTTCCGATAACTTAGCTTTTTGGTGGTACTACGCGTGTTGACCATTTTGTTCTGCGGCGGCGTGTGGTACATCAATAAATTAATGATCCGGCTGAAGGACCAATGAATCAAACGCAGATTTTATATTGAATTGTTGCCGTTTAATTTTATTGGTGAAGTACTTTAACAATCAGATTTGCGAGAAAGGAGCGTGCGGCTTGCGTGGGCCTCGAATTTGCACTGGAATGTTCTATATTTTTTTCTAACTACGCTGCGTCCCGCTCCCGCGCGCCCCTCTCTCGCTCACACATACAGTACACAAAACAGATTGCACTCCCGGGCACAACGAGCCGCCAACAGGATGTTTCCTACCCCTTTTTCTATTGACATGAGTAACAAGTATCGTTATTATTATATATAGATATTTTTAAATTATTAACTTATCACACTTCATATGATAAAATAATATACATTGGAAACCTTAGTTTTGTATAATTTAGCAGCATTATTTCAATTTTGTAAATGTGAATACCATGGAGCAATGTATATTAATACCTTTATGTTTGACAAAAATTAACATGGCGGTTGGGAGTATTGTCATGCTCGCTCAAATGTCTCGCTGATGGTGGCGCGTGTGTTGGATCATTCGGCTCCCTTCAAAATGGTTGAGCTGAATGGTGCTGATTCACGCGTCATGTTCGTGAACGGGCGCTGTCAGTAGAGATTGGTCAGCTCTTATCTGCCATGGATTAGATGCCACTTTATCTTGCTTCTTTTTTGTGTTTTGTATTGTTAGATTACCTTCATCGTTTTCACATATAGAAGCAACAAGAATGTAACCAAACTTTGTAAAAACTTGATTTAAAAGAGTGTCCGTGGAGTTTCTTGCTCGTTCTTCTCCATAGAGACCTACCTACGTTTTGGAACGAGCAACTAGCTTCAACTCTCTGACTAACTGACCGACTCCTTGACAATTCAAAAGTGCCTGTAAATGGTTTAATTGAAATAAATGCTTTGACTTTGACTTTGACTTTGACAAAAAGTTATAATTAAAAACCTTGAATTATGATGGCTTGCCCAGCAGTGGGGCAGAGAAACAGTATTTCTGTAATTACTTCTATGCCTATTTGATAGGTGTCACCCACGGACAACTACCCGCAGTACCTATGCATTTACTGCAGTGTGCTGCTCCGCAAATGTGAAACCTTCAGAAAGAGATGTTGGAGGTCACAGGAGCTCATGAAGTATGCAGAAATGAAGAGTGGGCTTGTAAGTTTTTTTAATCATTACATGGCAACAGCCCTACGAACAAAAAGAAATTATCCCAGAAAAAAGTTGAAACATTTCAAATATTAATAAAAAAAAAATACAAAGTCGTATATTTGCACACCATATTTTGATTTTAATTACAATACACTGGGTCATTTTGAATAATTACAATATACAGGTAATTTGTACAATTGCAATACACAGGGTCATTTTGAATAATGAGTAGATGCAGGATAGTTATGAATAAATACAATAAATGGGGTCACAATTATATATTTACCATACTCGCATTCTTGTCCGAAAAATATTAAACAACTCACTCAATACTAACATATCCTTTTTACGGTTGAAACAAATAATACAGCGAAGTTCACGTCGAGCCAGTTTTTTAGTTCTACCCAAGATAAGAATGAAACTTGGCAAAACAATGTTTACTTATGCAGATGCGGAACTTTATAACAAATTACCGTCTATAGTTAAAAATGTAAGCTCCTTTAATGCATTCAAAGTAAAACTTGCTCGCCATATAGTCGAAAAATATTAACAATAGCAGTTAATTACTTCTGAATGCACTAAAGAAGTACCCACATATAATTATAATTATATTGAACAACAATCTCAATAAGAACTTTTGTAAACTATTTTCTCATGTAAGTGACTGTTTGTTTTTTATGAGAATAAAATTTCTTTAAGCCAATTTTGGATAATGATTATATACATATAGGGTCATTTTAAATAATTACAATCCACAGGGTAATTTTGAATAATTACAATATACAGGCTCATTTTGAATAATTACAATATACAGGATCATTTCAAATAATCATAGCAGGATTTGTACAAAAAAAATTAAGATGTTTAGAGAAGTTGAAATTCTAATTCTTATATTCTTTGGTACCTAAAGAGTATCTTCAGGTATTTAAAATATTTTTAAAACCTCGCAAAACAAAAGTTAATAGTTTAACGAAAAGCTCATTATTTCAGAACGAATCGGCGACTGACAGTAATAGTGACACCGACAGTCGCCGTTTCGCAATTGTTACTTTGAAATTTCATCGTTTTATGGGAAACAATATTACAAATAATGATTATTTTTTTCCACACACTTGTCACATCACTTGTCTGCCAATTTTATAGATCCGTTAACATCGCTTGTCACTTTCTTTTTTTTTATAAATACAAAATGGGCATTGAGATGAAACGAAAAAGTGTTATTTTCATTTCGTAATATTTTAATTATGCGGGGGTTTAAAAATATGGTAAGTATACCAATCTACTCCTGGTGGTGTATTCTTCACATTAGAAAATATTTGAAACCCTCTAAATTACTTTTTTTTTTTCATACAAATGAATCTATGAGTCTCGCCATGATTCTTTACAGGGTAATTTTAAATAATTAAAATATACAGTGTCATAATGATAATAAACGGGGTCATTATGAATAATTTAAATATACATGGGTATTTTGAATTATTAAATTATACTGGGTAGTTTGAATAGTGGCAATATCGTCTATATTGTCATTATTCAAACTACCCAGTATAATTAAACATAGACACAATTAACAAGAAAATTTTCATGTTCAAAACATTTATTCATACATTTTTATATATTTTTCAGCTAACAACTTCACAAATACACTCGATAGCAGTCTCCAACCATACCACACTACCATTGACTATATCAATTCCTGAAATAACCACCATTACAGACATTCACATAAAAACTGAAGAGCCTGAAGCAGTCTTGTTGTTTAAAGAAGAAATTGATTTTAGTGACGAAGAACCGCTTGCAAATAAGGTGGGTAACAAATATTTTTCATCCCTTCTATTCGAAAAGTGTCGTTTTGTTCCTCTATAAG
The DNA here is from genome assembly GCA_947361185.1 of Charanyca ferruginea. Taxonomy (NCBI): domain Eukaryota; kingdom Metazoa; phylum Arthropoda; class Insecta; order Lepidoptera; family Noctuidae; genus Charanyca; species Charanyca ferruginea. The sequence continues at coordinate 929,757 of OX376081.1, read as the reverse complement.
CGGGAGCAAAGTAGCTCTTTTCTCCACTAGACTTTTTAGCGGGCAGTAATGAGATTTGAATTTGGAACATGAATCGTTCATTGAAATCGAACGCAAATTGTATAAATTACTGGCTGTAAGTGTTGGCTGTACGGTGCGGGGAGGCGCGGTAACAAAAAAAAAAACAAAAGTGCGCGATTTACTTCCCTGTTCTTGTAATCGGTTGTATGGTATATTGCAAAAAAAAATTGTTCTACGTCGAGTTCTGAAAGTGATAGTGCATTAACTCCTGAAACAATAAGAATAGAAGCTAATAACGTCATACAAAACTTGATACCTACGAAATCCCGGGAGAAATGTTTTCTCATAGAAAGGAGATGAAAAGTAGAGTAGGTATATGACTGAAGAGCAAAAATATTTTTCCCTCAGGCGATGTACTTTGAATCCCTCGCTACGCTCAGGATTCAATTTTAGAATCCCTCGCTATGTTTAGGATTCTATTCTAGTATCCTTCGCTTCGCTTTGGATTCAAAATAGCGCCCTCGCCGTAAAAATATTATTTTGCTCCCTTGTCATACAATCTACTATAGTAACATGGTGTTTATAACACTCGTATCAAAGACGTTGGCTACTCATACTGTTTGTCAAACTAAGTAACATTAAATCACGTACTAGAAAATAAAGAAGAACTCCACGCCACGCATATCAAAAGTGTAGCACCTAAAGTACGCCGGACTGAGACGCACACATAGATCGGTATGGTCGGCAGTCGGTACTTTCGGCGGGGAATCCATTTTTCTAGTCCGTGACTAGGATGTAAATGTGTGCGTGAGGCATGTTTGTACAAACGGTCCGGCTTACTTAGGGTGCTTCACTTTTGATATGCGTGGCGCGGTGTCCTTTTTTTTCTAGTCCGTGCATTAAATAAATAACATTATTGATGGGAAAAAAAAACTTACTTGCTTGCTTGCTTACTTACTTGGGGTGTTTTTTGGTATGAAAAATCACTGTACGAGAATCATTGAGCTAGGTGTTTGAAAGTTTAGTTCAGGATCGCGTTTTCCCATCCCACATTTGTGTGATGAGCACTTGCGTTTGCCTTGTTTGGTTGTTGTTTATCTATAAACGTATTATTTCTGTATGTATATCAGCTGTCTGACACCTATAGTACAGGGTCTTCCTGTTTGTGGTCAAACGGCAGTGTGTGTGATGTTCTCGTTCATATCATATATCCTTATATATGGTTACGTTGGGTGTAGATATAATAATAATTATTATTTTTTATTTACTGTTTTCTCTAATTTACTTTTTTACATGTATTTATATTTGTTTATTCATTTACACTATTTATTTTTTATTATATCCGTATCTGACCGTGGCATCACTTTGGGCCCTATCAGAATATCAGCGCTGTGACATTTTTAAATGTTACAGCACAATGCTGAGATAGGGGCCTTTTGGCATCGTACAGGACCGATTCGTTTCTTATTTTTTATTTTGTAATAATATTAAACCTTGTTGTTATTTGTGTGTTTCGTCCTGTGCGGGCTAATAAATGCTTTTTCTTTCTTTCTTTCTTTCTTTATATTGTATTGATTTAAAAAATATATTTTCTTGCACAAGTCCCGCTTCTGATAACATACTTTCGCTGTACCTACACCGCATGGCGTCGAAAGATATCTTTTAGCATATTTGCTAAAAATTGGAGTCAAGTATGACCGTGGCAACGTGTGGCACCACGCCGCTTTATTTGATGCTAACTATCCGGCGGCTGAGTATCCGGCTAACGGATACTCGTTATCCGTTATCCGGCCAAATCATTATCCGCTGAATCTCTCATTTTAATTTTGTACACTAGAAATGGTAGAAAATTTGAGACTATGACAATTGTGACACCTTATTGTTATACATGTAATCTTACAAATAAACTCATCATCATCTACCTAGCCTTTTCCCAACTATGGGTCGGCTTCCAGTGTAACCAGATGCAGCTGAATACCAGTGTTTTACATGGAGTGACTACCTGTGGGACCTCCACAACACATCACTCATCATTTCAGCCTAAAGACGTCCACTGCTGGACATAGGCCTCCCCAAGGAGGGGTTTTGCCATAATCGCCAAGCTTGGCAGGCGGGTTGGCGATCGCAGTATGGTTGTTACAAAGGCACAGAGAACGCTGCTGCCCATTCTCTGGTAAGTCCCTTAGTCGCCTCTTACGACACCCACGGGAAGATATGGGATGGTGCTATTCTTTACGTCCGACACCATACGGACTCCACATCACAGTTGCTGAGTAAGGTAGCACGATACCCCTTGGTAAGACTGGTTGTCAAACTTTCTGGCTTCTGACTACCCATAACGACTGTCAAAGATCTACAAATGACAGCCGGGACCAACGGCTTTACGTGCTTTCTGAGGCACGGAGGAAACTCTGTATGAAATGGATCTTGACCCATCCACGGCCTGACCGCGGCAAGCGGCTTTTACGTAGCCATGACCTCCTCTATTCTTACAAATAAACTGTATTTTCTATAATTATTTCCAGGTAAAGAAAAAAGATGACCAAGATGTAGAAGTGGAATTACCACCCTTAGAGAAAGATGACGACTTCAATGATTATGATGACAAAGAAGACTTTGATATTAATGTGTCCAATGTGTTTGGAGATGAAACGTATTCAGAGTTCCCCAGCACTGATATTGAGGTAAATGACTTAAGAGCGGTCCACCTGTCATAAAAATATTTTAGTTTAGCCAGTAAAAAAAATAATGAGGGTAGTTTTAACCATAGTGTAAACAGTTTAGAGACACCTAATATTTGTATCGAGTAGCTAATATGACGTTTTCTTTTCGTTAACTTATAGTCTTATATAACGATTCCGTAAATCGATTAAATGGTCGTTCGAGAAATGAAGTTTCAAGATAGTGGACCTTCGCGCTGCGCGCTGATGCATCGAGGTAGTGAACTTTCGCGCTTATAATTTATCGATTTTAAGTACAATCGATCTAACATTTTCGAGCAAGTGTTATTCGATCAAACGGCATTCGATTTCAAGTAGGTAACCCGCTCGCGCGTGATTATGGCGTTAAGTTGGCGTTGGCTGGTTGAATGGGCCCTGGATATGTGAGAAACCTCTGTTATTGATAATACAACGAAGTCTCGACACTTTTGCATTAAGAATTTTCAAACCTTGTTAAATGATATTTCATAGATTTTTTTGATGTTTACCTCTATCATTGGGACTTCGTAGCTCAATAACCTAAGTGAGACAATTTATCAAGTTGAGACAACTGTCATGTTAACCTGCCTATTTGAGAAACTAGGTAAATGGAAAACCTCTATAAGTGATAAAAAAATCTAGGTCCCTTGAGAACCCAATAAAACAAGTTTCACTGTACCCCACCCATTTTAATGATTAAAGAACCTTATTTATAATAAATGTTTTTCTTTAGAACTTGCCAGCGTTCTTGGCTTGTTTCCAAGAGACAGGCTCGACCTAGTGTAGAATTCATTAGCAAAATGCTTCCTTTGTGTCTTATATTTGCTTTTTTTTTGTGAATCTAATTGTTAATGTAGTCTACATTAACAATAAGGCTAAGGAAATGTAAAGAACTTTTTTATTGGCAAATAATCAACATTTTTATTATTACTTATAGATTACAAATCAATGCTAAGAGGACTTCAAATACAGTTTTTTGATTTAAACAGAAACGGCAAGTTCTGCAGTCATTAGATCTAATGTTTAGTAATCAGCAATAAATAAGCAGTAAGATGATACATAGTGCAAGCTTGTACATGACTTTTATTGAGTGGGGCAAAGTTCTATAGAGTTTCTGACATTGTCCTTTACTCATCAGTTGATGATATTATAATTATGGTAATTCTCTAAATGAAGTTTTGTTACTTCGCCGAATATTCTTTTTTATTACAATAGGTACTACCTGATACTGTGCTGCAAATTCCAAAAAACTTAACACATATGAATGAAAGTTTTGATTTGTATTCTTGGTACATACCTACATTATTATTATTTTCTTTTAAAGGTAATATGTTTGACAAAAGAAGAACAATTAAAGGAAATACTCGAGAGAAAAGACTCTTATAACTATATCAATTCATTTTATAAATGTGAACATTGTTACAAAGGATTCATTCAAGATGGGACGTATAAAAACCATATGTTGAAGCATGATCCGGTATGAATCAATTTTTTTTTAGGCATTGTCATACTCCAGGGCAAAACCTAGCTTCCTCCTTTCCAACCCTCACTGTCAAGAGCAGGGTTTCTTAAAGAGGGATCCGTAGCATGTGTATCCGGGGTCCGCAGTAGGTCAATTAACTCACAACATATTTATTAGGAACTTGTGTCAACATATTTGTTAGGAACTTGTGTAGTAAACTCTACATTTTTCGGAACTCGAAAGAAGGCTTGTTTTCTTTTCCTAAAATATTATTGACAGGGGTCCATGGTACTGTTAAAATTGTAAAAGTGGTCCGTGAGTACTAAAAGTTTAAGAAACCCTGGTCTACAGCTAGTGTGCACCAATCCCTCCTGTAAGCATCAAGCTCATCCCGTCATCTTCGCCTGGGTCTACCAGGATGTCGCTGGACGTTTTCCAGGACACAAATTGTGGTTATTTTAGTGCATGATCCGTTTGACCCCACTTCATTTTGGCTGCTTTTTGAGTGACATCGGCGATTTCTGTCTTGGAGCGCAGTACCGTATTCCTAACGCGGTCCATTAATGATTTTTTCATTAATAATTTTCATCTGTAAATAATTTTATTTATTACTTGCTATTTGCTAGCAACATTTTTATTTTTTAAATGTACCTATTGCTCTTTACCTGCAATATTTTCACATATAGAAGCAACAAGAATAATGTACCTAACCAGGATTTTGTAAAAACTTGATTGAAAAGAGTGTCCGTGAAGTTTCTTGCTCATTCTCCATAGAGACCTACCCTACGTTTTGGAACGAGCAACTAGCTTCAACTTTCTGACTAACTGACCGTCTCCTTGACAATTCAAAAGTGCCTGTAAATGGTTTGATTGAAATAAATGCTTTGGTTTTGATTTCTTCCGCATTAATATCAGTTATCTGCCGGGTTTTCATTTTTTTTGCGCGGAACTCTAATTCTTTTTCTTAAAATAAATGTTAGCTTTATGTACTCCTTATAACAGGAGGTATCTGCCAGTGAAAGTTCCATCCCTGCACCTGTAACAAATATCCATCTGTCCTTCCATCCTCACTGACATTCACGTTTTAAATAGTATTAAAACTCTTAACCAGTCAAAACTACTTTTGACTGACTTCAGTCAAAACTCTTATTAATATAAAACGCGTTTGCGTTACAAATACAAAAATACGGAGCGCCCTAGTTGTAAGAATCACTACAAAACAAAAGATTTAAAAGGGTCACAAAAAAACCTACCAACCGGGTTTCTAAGTATTAAGGATAAAATTGAATCGTTGAAAAGTAGTTTTAACTGGTTTTTGTAGTCAAAAGTAGTTTTGACTGGTTAAGAGTTTTGACTGTGTCATTTATGAATTTCACTATACAGGGTGTTTTTCCAATGTTTTTTATAAACAATTTATTTGTGTAAAATATATATTTGTGTTTGTATATCAGCTGTCTGACACCCATAGTACAGGGTCGCCCTAGTTTGGGGTCAGATGGCCGTGTGCGAAATGTCTCCACATGTTATTATTATTCACATTTATTTATTTCATATAAGTACCATATTAAATTACATTTTTAAATATTTATAGAAATAAAAAACATTTAAAAATATAAAAAATAGTATCCCACCAGTATCGGGAATAGGGTCCAAGCTACCGGTGGTCAGGGCTCCTGAAAGAGGAATTATTTTTATTAGTATTATAATATTGTATATAATTTATTTTCCAGTCATCCGGTAAAGAAACGTGCTCTATTTGTAAAACAAGATGGCCGAATTTACGCTCACTAAAATCCCATGCAACGAACGCTCACGAACGAAAATATATTTGCAAATTATGTAATCATGTTTCTAAAAGTAGCCACAGAGCTAAGGAACATTTGAAATGGCACAAAGGCCACAAATTTGTTTGCAAAGTATGTGGAGCGATGTTCTCAAAGTCGACAAGTCATTTGACACATTTGAGGTTGCAGCATCCGACTAAATATTGCTGTGAAGTTTGTGGTGAGAGCTTTTTAGGAGAAATTGGTTTGAATATGCATATGAAAAAGTCGCATAGAGGTAGTGAGGTTAGTAGCATATTTTTTATAATCATCTGCCTAGCCTCTTCCCAACTATATTGGGGTTGGCTTCCAGTCTAACCGGATGCAGCAGAATACCAGTGTTTTACATGGACCGACTGCCTATCTGACCCCCACAACCCAGTTACTGGGTTACACGATACCCCTTGGTGAGACTGGTTGTCAGACTTTCTAGCTTCTGACTACCCATAACGACTGTCAAAGATCTACAAATGACAGCCGGGACCAACGGCTATACGTGCTTTCCGAGGCACGGAAGGAACTCTGTATGAAAGGGATGGTCACCCATCCATAGACCGACCGCGGCTAGCGTAGCTTAACCTTCGACCGATCGATCTGAACGGGGTTAACATAGCCACGAGCTCCTTTTTTAAAAATAATAATAGTGTAATTTATCAAAAATCATATGTACCTACTTTCTAAGTTTATCACTGACATTGGTGAAGGAAAACATCGTGAGGAAACCAGGGGGCCAAATCTGCTATTTTTAAAATTTCGTCATTTCAACACGATTCCATTGTCATTTTGCTAAAAGTTCGTAATCTGCTAAATTCATAATAGTCGATCATTGGTCGGTCGAATTAAAAGCAATGACTGCACAACGACGTTCTAATGGTAGGTCACTGATCAAAGGAACTGTCAAAATTGTAGCAGATTAGCGCCTAAGTCAGTCATTCAGTTGTCTTTTTGTACGAGATTACCATTCTATATCATTTCTTTCAATGGCGTGTCAGTGGTTGACCATTGGAAGGTCATAATGACGCCATTATATTAGTAGATTACCAAACCTGTCAAAATCAACAATTATGAAATCAATGATAGACCATTCTGACACTATTGTAATAGCAGACTTGAGGCCCTGGACTTATAATTGATATAAGTCTGAAATCACCAAACCTTAGCGCACGTGGTGATCACTGCTCGTGCCTTCTCTATATGAGAAGAGAGCTTTGACTCGCAGTAGGACATTATTATAGATCTGCGACCTCCATGAGAGGTGGCCTGCGGGCGGCGGACCAGGGGCGTTCGTCGTCCGACCAGATAGGCCCGAGTTGGCGGCGCAGTGTCCCACGCGCGCCAGGAGAGAGTGGGTGCGGCCGCTATGGAAATGGCCGCACGGGGAGGTGGGACCTGCTGACGAACAGCAGGTCTTGGCCTGTCGGGGGAGCGGTGAATGCTTATGCGAATCCCGCACCCCCGGCCATAGGCAGAGGTGGAACACCGCGGTGGTTTTAGCCGGTAAGAGTCCGGCATGCCCCTCCGTCACCCCCACGACGGAGGAAGTCCATGAGGATTTCCACCGCGTAAAAATAAAAAAAAAAAAAAAAAAAAAAGGACATTATTATAGGCGTTTATTGTTATTGTTATCTGCAGTAATCTTTACATTGAAATCTTCTAAAAGTCTTCTAAAAGTCTTCTAAAATTCATCTAAAAGTTTTTACTTTTTCAGCAATTGAATTTAAAACCACAATTCAAATGTGCCGTTTGTGAGCTCTATTTCAAATGTATGGAGGGTTTGAAACGACATACAAATAGTTATGAGAATGGACTTTGTGATGGCAGCTTATGGTAAGTTTTTAACTAGCTTCAGCCCGTGACTACGTCTGCATGGGAGTCAAGACTAGAAGATGCTAAAAATTCTTGGAATTTTACGTCGTTAAAAAAAAATTAAGATTAGGTGTTCTATACAAAATCATGCAAACATTATGAAATGTATGCATATCTACTATTCCTATCCTCCTGTACTCATGTTTGGACAAATAAAATGATCTTATCTTACAAAAGTGGTCCCTACCTACAAGGGTAAACTGTATAAAAAAGCAGATTTCTTCGAAACTGCTGAAACTATTAAAAACAAAAAAAACTACTGATGATTTTTCAAAATTCAACAGCAATGGGGAGTTGTTTATAAATTCTTATTTTTTTAATCGACTTGACATTTGACACAAATGCCAACAGATACAAAATAAAACTTGAGTGTTAATTTCTTTAACCTATCCTTCAAAAGGGGCCTAGCGGGGTGTTGTGTTTTTAGGGGAAGTTAGTACGAAGCCTATGTAGAGGATGGGACGGGATAAATGCAAAAAAAAATACGAGTAGTATAGTGTATTAAATATACAACGAAAATATTCCAAGATTTTTTAGAATCATTGACTGAATACTTGATAAAAAGCGAGTCCGGTACGGTATTGTATGAACGATACAACGGGCTACAGAAAGCATAGTTACGGAAAATCAATCATCACTACATATTATAAAAAAAAGTCCCCCGTCGCATCTGTTTGTTTGCAATAAACTCAAAAACTCCTGAACGAATTTTCATGCGGATTTCACCTAATAGACAGAGTGATTCACGAGGAAGGTTTAGGTGTATGATTTGTTAAGGTTTTGTGTCAATTGGCTGAAATATAACGATGATCGTTCAAGGTGGTGGAAAAAATCATGGTGACTGGGAGTTATGTAGATGACTATTCTCTGCTATCCGTGCGAAGCCAGGGCGGGTTGCTACTTAATCGATATAAATGACACCTGTTAAAATTTTATAAGTAACAAACATAAGACAACTCGCTTGTTAATAATAGACAAACCTAACTCAAAAAAAAACAGTTTTTTTTGGGAAATCGCAAGAAATGTTTTGGCAATTATGACTTGCCTTAAATAATGGTTTATAATGTTGTAACTCCATTTAGGAACTAGATATCAAAAAAATCCGAGATAGAAAGAAGGATGATTTTAAAACGTAGGTATCTCTTTGTTTGTCTAACTCATTTTGGAGCTAAACCGCATGAAAATCTGATCAGCAGTTTTTGAGTTTATTGCGAACACAGACAGACGCGACGGGTACTTTGTTTTATTATGTAGTGATGATAGTTCTTAGTATCGTAGTATATAGTAGTTCTAGTAACTATGCTTTCAGTAGACAATTGTACTGTTCAAGGGTAATCCTGTATGACCGTAAAGAACTCGTCCCTTCCACTGTGCAATAATAGGTAATTGTTGACAGTTCATGTTTCCAATGCGGTGAAAACTTACCAACACAGGATGCGCTCAAAGATCACTTGAAAACACACGATGTTGGCGTCAAGTGCGATGAGGTGAGTGTTGTACTTATACTGCTCATCAAACTAAGTGACATTTGATTGAACTATTTTATTGTACCTACCTATGTTAACAAAATATGAATAAATGACCTATGACTTTGAGCAATTATTATTGCTGAGAAACTACTTTTATTTTTGGTGTCAAAAGACACTGATTTTTACAATACAATGCACGAAAAACATTGTGCTTACGGGTACATGCATCAGTACAAGAGTATTTAAAGTTTAGTTGTAACATTTAAATCTCGTTTTCATAAAAAAAAGTTGTAAGTTCAATCTTCAATATCTTCGTAACCTGAAGGTTCCAATGTATGGTGTAGAAAAAAAAAATGGTCGCAGTGATGAAATGAACATAGAACTATCGACTTCGTGACGTGTCTTTTTTACACCCTGTATTTATAGATAAAGTAGGAAGTATTTATCAAATCAACAGGGGGCTGTTCAAGCATAACATTGGTATGAGATTTTAAGAAAACTTTCGGATAATTTTTGGTAAAACTTGGTGTTGAAATAAACAAGTATTTGGCGTAATTGATCATATTTATGGCATTAAGTAACAATACTACGAAGCACAATGGTGGAATGTATTGTTTTGAGTCGCCTGTCTATTGCTGTCTCGCTCACTCTTGTCTGTATTCAACACTTGGATTAGTTTAAGTCATTTAAACCATTGAACTTTGGCGACAGTTGATTAATCCCAAAACAAACATTAACTTCATCATTATGTCAACCTTTAGACGCCCACTGCTGGGCATTGGTCTCCCAAAGAGGGGTTTAGCCGTACCCAACATGCATGGCCGACGCATGTTGGTGATCGCAGTAGGTGTTATATGCTGCCCATCCTTAACTTACAACACGTCAAATCGTCAATCGTACCGAAATTAAACAATAGATTGGCGGAAGAAATTTTAATAAGTGACTAGCACGCGGTCATTCCCCTACTCGGTTCTTAATAATAATAATAATAATCATTTATTGCAATAAGTATTTGTAGGTACAGCGTTGGTCTTAAAGTTTGTAATTCGGTTCCTAATACAAAGTCAGTTAAGTAACATGCAAAACATATTTTTTATGCTACAGAACAATATGTATGTCCAATGGCATGCATTCATATAAAAAAAAAATATATTCAATAATTTAAACATTAATTTAAAACTGATTATTATTTAACATTATTTATAAACTCTTTCTTTTTATAAATTCTTTTACTCAGTTCTAAGCGAGTAAACGTATCCATTATCGTCGAGAATCTCCGCGAATGCGCATAAACAAGTAGGGTTGCCATGTGTTTAAACCAACGTCGACAAAATTTTATAGAAAATCCGAAAAAGTATAAAAATAAATACTGCTGATGTAATCACCATTTCGTAATACTTGAATGGCCCAGCTTGTGGTTTTTACACCTTGTATAACAGATGCTTGCATGTTTTTTCCAGTGCAACAGAAACTTTGCACACGAGCGATCGTTCTCAATACACTATCAGCGAGTACATCTAGGAATTAAGCTAAAACACTACAAGCCTAGGGATAAAAGAAAAAAGGTGCCTTGGGTCTGCGAGATTTGTGGGAAGAAATGTATAGTAAGTATCTACTTGAAATGTTCGGGATATATTAAGTAAGTATAAGTAAGAATAAGTAGTAAGAGTAGTAGTAGTAAGTAGTGTATAAGTTTTAGGAAATAAGTTGTTATTATTAAGTTTACTGCAACTATTTCATTGGGTTGTACCTGTAAAAATAGTTGTGTGTGATGATTATATAAATAAATATTTAATAATTTTTTCGATATTTTTATACAATGTACAATATTTGCCGCCAGTCTCTTTCGACGATGTGGGGGAATTTTGTTGTTTAGCTATATATGCATGTATTTAAATTATATTTGTGTATGTATATGTTGTATATGTTGTGTTGACGACACGGTTGGCGCAGTGGCTGAGAGATCGACTGCTACGCAGCGTGTTGCGGGTTCGATTCCCGCCCAGGGTAAACATTTGTGTGATGAGCACTTGAGTTTGCCTTGTGTCTGGGTGTTGTTTATCTATATATGTATGTATTTACAAAAAAAAAAATGTATTTGTGTATGTATATCAGCTGTTTGACACCCATATTACAGGGTCTCCCTAGTTTGGGGTCAGATGGCCGTGTGTGAAATGTCCCCACATATTATTATTTTTTTTTTTTGATACCTTATTGTCTTAGTTTTCTACTAATCAATAATTTAATAATTTAATACTAAACTAATCTCAGAGGCCGCCACCGAACCATAACGTAAACACTATTAGCGTGATAAAATTTATATTTCATAGAAGTTGCATTACGAATGTTTGGTTGTTATTGTTGTTAACAACAGGTTAAACGTGTCTAGAAGTATTTTATGTCAGATACATTGAGTGGATAACCTTTGTAAGATGACTAATATGCCACGGCGCAATCTCCTAAAAATTTGGTTTGCTGTTAAAAATGTTGCCAAGTCAAATCTCGAGATTCAATTTATCCTGAGTTATCTGTTTTGTTTTCCGAAGGTGTACACGAAAAAGATTTAAAACATTTTTTTTTTCTTCGACAGTCCAACGCTGCACTAGTGTATCACCAACGTACTCACACTGGAGAGAAACCATTCCAATGTATTGAGTGTCCGAAGAGATTCAGCATATTTCAAAGGTTACAGGTAATCACAATCACTATGATAGACAAATACAGTAAAACCCTTTTAAGACGATTTCACAGAGATCCAACCAAAAACGCGTCTTAAGCGAGAAAACGTATTATGCGGGATAGGGAAAATAAAACGTACTATTACATATTATGTTCTAATTTCGTATATGTAGGTATTAAATTATACATTCATAAATTACCTACGTTAAATACGTAGTGTAAATTATAATTACGTTATTTAAAGTAACCACTTATTTTTGTTTGACAGAAAGATTTTGATGCATTAGCAATTACAAGATTTTCAACAAATGTCACTTTTGCAGTGAGACTTCGCTTTGATTCAAAGAAGCTACATGGCGTCTTAAATCATTAACAGCTGATAATGTCTGGGCGTTTGACAAAATCGGAGTTGACTCATCTTCGTCTTCATCATTATCACTTAGGGCCTCTTTTTATGTGTTATTCACATTCTCAATAAGATCTTCAATTGATTGAATTTCGTATGATGCCACATTGTCTACAATGAAAGAATATCCAGGAAAACCATCACGGGTTCTTCTTCTTCTAACACGACATCAACCACGCTATTTCTAAAATTTAGTAGAAATAGTAGTAGTGGCAGAGTAAAGATCTATGAAGGAGCTTGTCCTCATCAACATCATATTAGCCTATTGACGTCCACTGTTGAATGTAGGGCTCCCCCAGAGATTGCCAACCAACCTGGTCTTGGGCAATCAGCATCCATCCGCTGCCAGCCACCTTTTTCAAATCGTCGGTCCATCGTGCCGCACTATGCTTGCCCAAACGCAGTCTCCACTCTAGAGCGTATCTGCTCCATCTACCGTCTGTAGACATGGTCGGCCCAATTCCACTTCAGCGTGCTGATTCTACGCGCAATCCTTTAGTTCTCTGGCGAATGACTTCATTGTGAATTCTATCCATCAGAGAAACCCCCAGCATCGCTCTCTCCATAGCACGCTGAGCAACCTTGATTTTGTGAACCAGGTCCACAAATTAAATTCATCATCTGCTTACTGCCGCACTCAGAGACGTCACTTAATAGTAATGAATCATTAACTTTAATTGACCAACATAACTTGGCCTCTCAATCTGTCATATTTTTGACTGACAGCGTTCAAATTTATGTTGGTCGATTAAAGTTAATGATTCGTTATTATTAAGTGAGTCCTCTGAGTGCGGCAGTTAGCCTTTAAAATAAAATCTTGTATTGTTTACAGTTTGCGGTAAACAATTTAAGGCAAACATGATTAAGGCATTTGTGTCATGAGACAATAAAATAATAAAAATAAATTATTTATTTTCCAAACTGACCGTTATTTGCAACTAATTGCTATATCATTCATGGTAGGTTAAGTTATTAGAATAAGAATATTAACATAGGGGGTAAGGAGTATTGTTACTAACACAGTTGAGTCTTTGTTACTTTTTAAATAAAAATATTATTATTATATTTTGGGTTTTGACATAAAAAAAAACATTACAATTTTGCTAAAAAAAATTGACACACTTCGTCTAAGACAAGTTCAGTTCAAATGGTTATAAATTATATTTGACGACACGGTTGGCGCAGTGGCTGAGCAATCGACTGCTGCGCAGCGTGTTGCGGGTTCGATTCTCGCCCAGGGTAAACATTTGTGTGATGAGCACTTGTGTTTGCCTTGTGTCTGGGTGTTGTTTATCTATATAGGGTGACTGGTAATTAGTGTACGATACTTAAACACGTGATTGTGTTCATGATAACAAACAACTTTCCCGAAGAAAAAAGTTTTTTGTACTGGTTCACTTTTATCACAATAACACAACAGCTGTATGAAATTCACGCGCGCGCACGCCTGTGACCTAAAGTGAACCAGTACAAAAAACATTTTTTCTTCGGGAAAGTTGTTTGTTATCATGAACACAATCACGTGTTTAAGTATCGTACACTAATTACCAGTCACCCTATATATGTATGTATTTACAAAAAAAAAATGTATTTGTGTATGTATATCAGCTGTCTGACACCCATAGTACAGGGTCTCCCTAGTTTGGGGTCAGATGGACGTGTGTGAAAAATGTCCCCACATATTATAAATAGTCTATACTAGCTCCGCTTTACGGCTTTGCATCGATCTACCAAACACCCTGTATATCATTTCGTTACAGATTCACATTCGCACACATACAGGTGAAAGGCCATTCAAATGTTCCATCTGTCCTAAAGCTTTTAAACATAAAGCGGCTCTCAACAGACACGACCGGGTAAGCAACTATATACACTAATATAAATATTGAAACATTGCGAGATTCATACATTCATTTGTATGAAAAAAAGTAATTTTGAGGATTTTTAATATTTTCCAATGTAAAGAATACATTACCAGGAGTAGTTTGATATACTTAGCATATTTTTAAACCCGCATAATTAGAATATTACGAAATGAAAATATCACTTTTTCGTTTCATCTCGATGCCCATTTTGTGTTTATAAAAAAAAGAAAGTGATAAGCGATGTTAAAGGATCTATAAAATTGACAGACAAGTGTGTAGAAAAAAATAAGCATTATTTGTGATATTATTTCCCATAAAACGATACAATTTCACTGTAAAAACTGCGAAACGGCGGCTATCAGTGTCACTGTTACTGTCAGTTGGCGTTTCGTTCTGAAATAATGAGCTTTTCGTTGAACTATTAACTTTTTTTGCGTGGTTTTAAAAATATTGTAAATGCCTAAAAATACTCTTTAGGTACCCAAGAATATAAGAATTAGAATTTCAACTTCTCTAAACATCTTCATTTTTTTTTGTATAAATCCTGCTCTGATTCTTTACCAAAACAATATACAACGTGACTGGTAATGAGTGACTGATATTAAAACGACATAATGTACCAATTGCTAGGGTCATTATTTTCTTCTAGAACATACCTGGGAATCCACTGGTTCTGGAGATATCAAGGATCTAAGTCGCAATTTTTTATTTTTTTTTACAATTACGTATTCCATGTGTCATTACTAAACTTCTTCCAAACAAACATAACGTCAAAGTCAAATCATTTATTTCAATTAGACCATTAAGGGGCTATTAAACGACTTTTCGACTTTACTTTATTTTTGGACGCAAAACTGATGCAGAACGGACGCAGTCTGCGTCCAAAACTTTCAAAATTTAGTCGAAAAAATTAAATAAAAGTAGTATTCTTTCGAAATTAAAAAAAAGGCGTATACTAAAAGATAGATAATAAAATTGTCTGTAAGATAGTGTAAGTTTCGGATAATTATACCTGGTAGATTTTGTGTGATTGTCAATGTTTTGTCCGCGTCAGACACAACTTCACGAGTTAATTAAACTATTTAATATGAACTTAATCAAAAATATTCACATTCTATATGATTAAGAGAATGTTCTAGTTTAACATTTTTTTTTTCAAATCATTTACACTGCACATTTTGACGTGATTGTCAGTTTAAAATCTGTAAAAGTCGTTTAATAGCCCCTTAAAAGGCACTTTTGAACGTCATAAAAGAGATCGTCAGAAAGAATCTAGTTGCCACACAATTATAGTTGTCATGTCAGAACGTATTGATTAAAAACACGGCAAAGTTCAAAAAATTTGACATCTCTAACTTAGTTCTTATCTGTCGGCGTCCTTTGCTTCATCTGCCTGGCAGTAAGAGATGTCAATTGTCTAATTTTAATCTGAAGTTCACTAATACGTCACTAATTATCAGTCACGCTGTATAGAGATTGATCTAACTTAACACAAGAACTTTTATCCCGTTTTTGTGTTCCCCTCGTATAATTTAAACCATTGGCTTAATTCCGAAGTCTATGTCGATTAGAAGCTAGTACAATACGGTCAACGTAACTTGGCGCGTCTGAAGTTAGCTGTTTGGCTGCGCAATGGAACTTTTAGGAACGAAATTGTCTACTGAGCAGCTAATCGGCTAACTTCAGACGCGCCAAGTTACGTTGACCGTACTGTACTTATGATAATTGTTCCTCAGGTACATTCAGGAGCAAAACCCTATCAATGCGGCCATTGTGGGAAGACTTTCTCTCAATCAAACTCCATGAAACTTCATGTGAAGACAGTTCATTTGAAAATGCCAGCGCCATACAGGACTAGAAGAGGACATACTGACGAATGTGATCTATTGGAGAATGATATAAGTTGAAGTTCCTTCTGTCAACACCAGCAAAATCCACCATACCACTGGCCATATCCCTGTTGGTATAGTTGGTCTAAAACTATACCACTGAGAAAATCGTTTGGTTCAGGTTAGAACTGTGACCATAAAAGCGCGAAGGCGAGCCAGTGGTGCCGCGGTAGCGGCCGCCGAGCGCCAGATCTCCTCTATTGTTAGTGAATCATCTGGGTTAGGGTGTTACCTGATCAATCGATCGATGGTAGAATGGACTAGTCTCGACGTCGATCGACCTGCTTGATTAGCCGCACCGCGTGCCATCCGCTAACTACCAGGGGGCCAAGTCTGCTATTTTTATAATTTCGTCATTCCAACACAATCCCATTGTCATTTTGCTAAATTTATATTGGTCGATCATTGACTGCACAATGACGTTCTATTGGTAGGTCACTGATCAAAGGAACTTTTAAAATTTTAGCAGATTACCGCCTAAGTCAGTCATTCAGTTGTCATTTTGTACGAGATTACCATTCTATATAATTTCTTTCAATGGCGTGTCAGTGGTTGATCATTGGAAAGTCATAATAACGCCATTATATTAGTAGATTACCAAACTTGTCAAAATCAACAATTATGAAATCAATGATAGACCATTCTGACACTATTGTAATAGCAGACTTAGGCCCTGGCCTGCTTGTGTTTATGTGTCTTCTGCGTTTGCGTCTCCATAATAATAGTACAAGCAATATCGAACTGGCCAACGCACCCTCTTGTAAAACTGATTGATTATAGCCGGGGTTTGAATCAATCAACGTCGTGCCATCGACCGGCAATCGATCGATTGGTTAGTCGAACGGTATCCGTCGATCATCCAAAGCTGCCACATCAATCAATCAACGTCGATCGACGATCGATCGATTGGTGTAGTATCACCCAAGGGCGTCGCCAGGGTGCAGGGGGCAGGTAGGGGCAGCTGCCCCCCCCCCCCTAGAGACCGAAAAAATTTTTTTTTACAGGTTTCAAAAAAAAGAAGGACGTTTTTGGTTAGGAGCTCTTGACTGTACAATTAACAAAAAAACTCGCACTACCAGTGTAAAGCTTTATGTGCTTTTAAGGGCGCGTATTCGATTTAGCGCAACTCAAAATCTAAACGATTGCTAGAACGGCGTAGCAGCATTGACACACACGAGTACAATACAATGGCACAGAATACTTAATAGTACTACGTACAGAAGGGACACTCCCTTCCCCGCGCTACATCAGATACCGCACCCTCACCCCGCACTAGGAGGGGCTAACCGCCGACTCTTTAGCCAGGGCGCTCAAAATCGTAAGAACTGCAGCGCTGTAGGTACTGCTGACACAAACACACAATTTTGCGATTTATTTTGTTTTAAGTTTTATTTATTAGTTTTAATCTCGATGATTCATTTATTTTCCAAGTTTTCGTCGTTTTATAATAATACAATTAAAACTTCCGTAATAATAACGTATCAACATTACCAGCTATTAATATTGCTCTCTCTCTTTATTGTCTTAGTTATGTACTTATGTCCCTTTCTTTCACGTTCTATTCATTCTTTGAATTGAAAAGTAGTACCCTACGCACTAACCTTGTCGCGTCGCCCCATTGTAATTATTATTATTGTAATATTTTAATTAATTCTTAATTTTTATTTTTAATACTTTTGAACTTAACATGTATGGACATGGACAGGTTCCGAAATAAATGAAAAAAAAAAAATTGCGTTGCCGCGTAATGGTACGGGGCGATCGTGAATTCCATATTTTGTAATTAGGTAGGTAGGTACCTTAATTTACCATTATTGATGAATAAATAAACCTCTTTGCATAATAAATATTATAATATTACGTTTATGTCATTACAAATCCGAGTATTCAAAATCAAATATCATTTATTTTATTTCTATAAGAAATAAATAATTGAACGCTCGGACAAGGTCACTTCATAATAATGCTCGAAACGTTCGGGTAGTTCCGTCGTCGTTCGATTCACCCGACGCAAAGCGCTGTACTTTTCGCGCCATTTTGTACGCCACGACATCCAACTGATTCAATCCTACTAAAATTCACGCACACATTTGCACGTGTACAGACGTCATTTGGTTTTGTAGTAGTAATAGGTAATTATTTTGCAAGTTTTGTATGAAGTGTCCGAGGTGTGACAATGGTCTGTTTGTGTGCATCAGAAAAAAAATACGCACGAAATAAGCACGAATCATTGAAATTGATCGGCAAATGACAGCGCGCGATGTTTTAGATGAGTAAAAATTATACTTTTACTCTGTAGCTGTCTAAATCAAGACTTAATCTTTCTAAAACTGTAAATTGTCTTTAAATAATCTGCTCACATAATTACGATATTGCTCTGGGCAAAACGCAAAAACATGAAGTTTTCGTCACGAATCGAATACGCGCTCTTAAGAACTAGTAATGAGTAAGCTTTCATTCTTTTTTTTTTCATTGCATTTGTTATAACTTATAACAAATGTTCCTCCAGATATTTTGAACACACAGCTATCTTGTGGTTTATATCTAGGTTTTTATGTAATAAAAGTTTTAAGAAACAAATTCAGTTTTTTTTTTTGAACAATTTTTATCTGTACTTTTGCCGTTCAAAATGTTCTTTAAAAAAGTAAAGAAAACATTGTTATAGGCTCAGATTATGAAACAAAAGGCAGATAGACCGCGCGGAACACTGAGAGTGAAGCCAAAAAAGCAAATACAAATTTAAAAGCGAATATCTACAACGCGCTTCGTGCTGTACTGACACGAGTCAATATAGCACGAAACGCAGCATCGTTAAAAAAATACAAATACAAATTCAAAAATCGAATGCAATCACGAGATTGCAGGCATTCAATTTTGAATTTGTATTTGTTTTTATGGCTTCTCTCTCAGTGTTCCGCGCGGTCTATCTGCCATTTGTTTCATAATCTGACGTCTTATAAATCGATGAACACTGGCTGCATGCACGAAAAAGTGTCACGTTCCTGAGCCTGAGCCATAGATAATACACTATAATACCCATGAAGTTATAGGTATAAATGGAGCCAACACTTAGAACAAAAACTTGAAACCAACTGTGGGCTGATGCTCTCTTTCTGAATGCATACATAAGAACGAGACAGTGATATGTGTTTTCTTTATCTTATGTACGCATTCAGAAAGAGAGCGTCTGCCCACAGTTAGCTTCTCTTAGGTATTTAGAGTGTTGCCTCCACTTTTATCTATAAGCTTCTTGATAATACCCCAATAGATCGGCCACTCAGATTTTCGTTTTGTAAAACGTGAGTACCCAAGCCGATAGATGGCGCTGCATGCCTCAATGTGTCCTCCGCTTACGCTCTGTAGATGGCGTTGTTAGAAGTATTTGTTACTAGTATTAAATCCTTATATTAAAGAATGATTCGTACATACATTTACTTTTACTTTGTTAAATAAATCAAAGTAAAAGTAAAATCAAAACATTTTCTAAAAAGCACTATGATGACCATTGATGACAATATCATATCATACATCTAAGAATTTACTTACAATTAATCAAAATATGTAAGAATCAGTCGTCAACATAAGGAAAATCATTCTTTAAAATCATCATCATCGAGAGCCTTATCAATAAATGAAGATGGTAGAGTTAAATGATAAATAACATTAAGTTTTTAAAGAATTTATTTCCTTCTTATTATATGCCTAGTATAATAATTTAGAGCTTGTATTTTGGTTTTATTATTATGACACATTTTGCAAGTTTCTTCTAATCCAAATCAAAAAGGCGAAATCGAGGTCCAGTAAATACATAGCGTTAGGTCAATAGTTTACGTATCTAATCACAAGGTCCAAGGAAGAAAAAGGGTCAAACGTTTATAGCAGATATCAAGAAAACAAGCACAGTCCAAAATCTAAAATAAGAGCATAAATCAGATCACCATAGCACAACGAAACAACAACAAACAAAACAAAGAGTAGAAATGTTTTCAAAAGAAAGACAACGAACTTTTCGCAACTTTCATCATTTACGTTTCGTTTCACTCTTAAAGTTATCATACTACTTGACGAGTCATGTGTTGTTTACATTATTTTGTTACTATATTTTTTAGTTTATATAATATTGGGAAACATAATACAATACCTAATAATAATGAATAATATATATTTATTGTTATTTACTATAAGTTTATTGTTGTACTGTTGTCACCTAGCTCTATCTATCGGCAAAAATGCAAAACTATGGCCAATGTTTCAGTACCTAATCCTTCAGATGGCAGCACCGCCAATAAATAATTTGTTAGAAGCCAATGTATGGAACTTTCACCCCCCTGGCCTGAGCGAGCAAGCTATAGCGCGGAACAAGCGATAGAGAAGCACGATCGGCTTCTGGCTGGATACCGGATACTCGACAAGCACGAGACCGATGGTCGGATATTCGGCCCCTTGTCGCGTTACATGTGAGTTTGATTTGAGTGAACGAGATTGTTTGTACCTACGCACAGAATACTTAATAGTACTACGATCTACGTGTGAACGTATTAAATTATATTAACGAACAAGACATTCGGCCAAGGTGTTTCACCTTCAACTTGAAATCAATAAACAATTCTTATAATATATACAGATAATTATGTAAATAAGAACATTAACAAATTAATTTGTGTTTTAAATTACTTCCTCAATGTATTATAGTCGGAAATGGAATAAATATTTTATTAATGTGTTGTTTTCTTTTATAAAATAAAAAATATCCGTTCTCCCCAAATGATTTCCGTCATGGATGCCAATCTTAATGGAGGCTAGCCAAGTAGGTACTATAGAGGGTATGGGCATAATATTATAAGAGGAAATTGAATAAAAACTTTTTTGAAAAAAGAGAACCGCCTTCAAAATCTAAAAAAGTGATAAATAACTTTAGCACAGAACACACATGACTTTCGGAAGTCGGTGGCTTTGTTCTATTTGTTGTTTTGTATTGCCACCGACTTCCGAAACCAAAGTCATGTGTGTTCTGTGCTAAAGTTATTTATACCTTTTTTAGTTTTTGAAGGCGGTTCTCTTTTTTCAAAAAGGTTTTTATTTACCACTTTTTACTTAAAACAGAGATTGACAGTCAGTTGAAAGGAAAGGTGAAAGAAACGAAAACGTCTTCTTGGTTTTTGTTGTTTTTTTCAAAAACCGCTAAATAAATTTCTGTTGGTTGTATACTAAAACCTTCTCCAAAATGTAACAAATACTTTTCTGAAAACCGCATCAAAATCGGTTCAGCCAAACGGGAGATAATCGCGGACAAACATACAAACATACAGGTCGAACTGATAACCTCCTTTTTTTTAAGTCGGTTAAAAAGTGTCCAATTCTAAGCAGCAAGTAGGTAAGACCAGGGTCTTTAACCAGTGCGTCCTACCCGTAATGACTTACGGAGCCGAAACGTGGACACCCACCGTAGGCCTGGTCCACTACCTAAGCGTGCTATGGAGAGCGCGCGATGCTCGGGATTTCTCTGGTGGATAGAATTCGCAATGAAGTCATTCGCCAGAGAACTAAAGTCACCAACGTTGCGAATCGAATTAGTACGCTGAAGTGGAAGTGGGCCGGCCATGTCTGCAGACGGTAGATGGAGCAGACACGCTCTAGAGTGTAGACCGCGTTTGGGCAAGCGACGATGGACCGATGATTTAAAGAAGGTGGCTGGCAGTGGATGGATGCGGGTTGCCCAAGACCGGGTTGGTTGGCGATTTCTGGGGGAGGCCTACGTTCAGCAGTGGACGGCTATAGGCTGATATGGTGATGATGCTGAATTAAAATTTTTTCACACCACCTGCTCGACAATGTCAAATTATATGTCATGCAAACCTAACCTAAAATAAGTCATTTAAGACCTGAGGTCTAGCAGGGCAATAATATTGTACTGAATTTCATTATGACCCGCTGGTCATTAATGTGATTTGAATTTGGAACATAAAGTAGCAATCGCATACGAACATTCACCATTAAGATCTGCCTCAGATTATGAAACAAAAGGCAGATAGACCGCGCGGAACACTGAGAGGAAAATACAAATACAAATTTAAAAGCGAATGCAATCACGAGATTGTAGGTAAGTACCTATTCGCTTTTGAATTTGTATTTGCTTTTTGGTTTCACTCTCAGTATTCCGACCGGTCTATCTGCCTTTTATTTGATAATCTGAGATTCGTGCCTCTTTTCATTCGTGCATCTATTCCAAAACCCGCCAAAATGGCGCTAGCATAGGCACAGGGTATGGTATGAATGTAGCCTATGATATAGACACTTTTCTCTTTTCTTTTCTCTTTTCTTTTCTTTTTTTTTCTTTTCTTTTCTTTTCTTTTCTTTTTTTTTTTTTGACACAGAGATCGTGCTCCTTATCTTAATCCTCCATACCAAGCATGCAAAAGACATGATAGTACACAAGTGTGTACACAAACACAGATGCACTCCCCTTCCCTCACTCTCATACTCCGGTGGAACGGCAATCCGACACGACCGGACAGAGATCAGGCGCAGGACCAACGATTTTACGCGATAGGTCCCAAGGGGAGGTTTAGCCGTGATCGCTATGCTTGGCCGATGCATGTTCGCGATTGCAGTAGGTTTTATGGTACTCAGAAGGACGCTGCTGCCCATCCTCTGGTCAATATCTCTCTGTCGTCTTCTACGACACCCACGGGTAGAAATGGGGTGGTGCTATTCGCGACGCACCACTCGGCTCATGCTATTGAACATTTCTGATGAAAGGGTCCGATAACTCTTTGCCTAAGCCAGGAATTGTACCCCACGTTCAGCAGCACGCGCTTGCGACCGCATGTTTAACCTACCTCGGTCACGTGGTCACTACTGACCTTAAAGACAATGCTGACATTGAAAGGGAGCGGAGGGCTCTGTCTGTGCGTGCGAAATGATAGCCCGCCGGTTTGCACATTGTACTGCCGACGTGAAGGTGACGCTCTTTAAAGCATTCTGCACAACCTTCTACACGTGCAGCTTGTGGGAGAAATATTCGCAGGCGTCGTATGGAGCCCTTTGTATCCAATTCAATAACGCATTCAGAAAACTGATGGGGCTGCCATGGCGTTGCAGTGCGTCAGGGATGTTTGCGGCGGCGCGTGTAGACTGTTTTATGCTACAATGCGCAAGCGCGCGGCATCGCTGTTAGCACGGGTCACGGCTAGCCCCAACAAGGTTCTGAATATGATAGGTGACGGAGTGGACTGTCCGTATATAGTTCACTGCTGTAGTCTACATGCACCGTCCTATAGCATTAATTACTGACACTGGTCTAGGAATTTTGTTAGTAACCCTATATGAGTTTTTTGCTTGAAATAAAGATTTATTATTATTAACAGCAACAAGTTGATGGTTAACTGGTGTTTTGTGGGAGTATTATACTAAGTTCTGCACGTCCGTCTACCTGTACGTCTGCAGACGGGCAGGCGGTAGCAGACACGCTTTAGATTGGAGACGCCCTGCAAACGGTGGACGACCGACGATTTGAAGAAGGTGGCTGATAGCGGATGGATGCGAGCTGCCCAAGGGTTGGTTGGCGATCTTTGGGGGAGGCCTACGTTCTGCAGAGGTCGGTAATAGGCTGATAATTGATGGTGATGATGATACAAAGTGTAATTTCATTAACTGAAAACTTAAAGCAAGACCTTGTAACAGTTTTTACTAAGGGACCAATACTGAAATCATGAAACAAAAATTAGCGAATCCATCTTACAATTTGTTGAGCTAGCCTTTTATCAACTATGTTAGGGTCGGCTTCCAGTCTAACCGGATGCAGCTGAATACCAGTGTTTTACATGGAGCGACTGTCGGACCTCCACGACCCAGTTGGTGGGTAACACGATATTCCTTGGTAACTCAAACTCAAGTCATTTATTTCAAATAAACCATTTACAGGCACTTTTGAATTGTCAAGGAGTCAGTCAGTCAAAAAGTTGCAGCTAGTTGATCGTTCCAAACAGTAGGTTTCTATGGAGAAGAACGAGCAAGAAACTCCATGAACACTCTATTAAAATCAATAGAATATTACCATTCATGTTGAATCTAGGGGTACAATGTGAGAACAATGTAACAAGTTGTGCACGTTAAAAGAGGTCTAGTGGCAATGAAATTAGACAATTCAAAATAAATTTAAAATAACCGAGGCAGCTAAAATATGACCAGTCTCACTCAACTGACGGCGCCCGTTCACGAACATGACGCACGGATCGGCACCATTTAGTTCCACCATTTTAAAGGGAACCAAATGATCCAACACATGCGCCACCATCAGCGAGACATTCAAGTGAGCATGACAAACACTCAACCGCCAGGGCATATTCAAGTCAACGAAAGACATCTCGTAAATGGTGGCTTTACAGTACATAGTGCTCACATGTATGTGCTATGCAAAATTGTATAATACTAATAGTTTGAGTTTATACAATGCAAAGATAATGTAGTTCTACATCTTCAGCAGCTCCAAAAAATAGTCACCAATGCTAATCAATAAATCTATGAACCCTTATGGCTGTGGAGCTAGACCAGAATAAATGGTAAGACTCGTTATCAGACTGGCTTCTGACTAACCTGACTATAAAGTCGTCAAAGATTTACACACAGATGGTCACCCATCCACAGACAGCTTAACCATCACCCATTCGGTTACGGTTACGGTTCGGTTCGGTTCGGCTACGGTTTTTACTTAACCACGAATAACGCATATTCTGTTGAGCTACGCTAATATAAATGTATACTACCTATAGATAAGCTGATGCTTTTTTTAGGGTTCCGTATCTCAAAAGGAAAAAACGGAACCCTTATAGGATCACTTTGTTGTCCGTCTGTCTGTCTGTCAAGACCCTTTATCTCGGGAACGCGTAGAGGTATCGAGTTAAAATTAAAACCATATACTCAAGTCTACGGTCCCTTGATGCTGTAGAAAAATCAACCCCCTATGTTAACGTAAAAAAAAGATACGGCCGTTTATGTCGCAAAAAACGCATTTATAATATTAAGTAGATTAAAGTATGGATTAGTATAGAAGTATGGATAATATGGATATGTACCTACAAATATGTACAGAACCCTCGGTGGGCGAGTCCGACTCGCACTTGTCCGGTTTTTCCTATTTTCAGGGTCAATCCAATAGTAAAAGTTGTTTACAACGATGAGCACAATGACCTAAGAGGCTAATCCCGTATTTTTAAGAGTACCTATTTGCCGGAAATTTAGGAAAGGACAATTTCGATTAATGAGTTTAATTTAAATATTTCACAGGCACTCGTAGGTTTAATTCAATCAATTTGATATGGTACAATCGAAGTCAGACGTGGCAAAAAGATGTCATGCAGATTAAAACCCCAATTACTTAAATCAATAAAGTCTAAATTTGTAAAAAATAACTATAATTTACCTACTTTTGACATTAATTGTCACTAAAATGACATGACATTGTTAACGTATTTAATCCTGACGAAAACAAGGGTATTTTAAGTTAGCGTGAGCTGTGTCTGCCTGGCATCGTAATTCGTAGTAGCTTCAAAACAGATGGACAGATTTTTTTTTAAATATAAATCTAATTTTCTGAAGAAGGCTTTTTAGCTACGCTACGATGAAGATTGAAAAACCCCATCCGAAGATATCAGCATCTTTCCATTATGATTTATGGAATTTTGACGTAAACTTTCGTAACCTATTTAAGTACAGAGTACATATTGATTATATGTTGCATTTGATCGTGTATCGTGTCGATGTAATAGTAAGTCTGTTGTGCAATACGAGTAGGACCTGATTGTACAACCTTCGAGCGACCGCGAATTGAGGCAAACTGGTTGACTCAAGTGATGTCACTGATGGTGGGATTATCGATATCGATGAAGATTTATTTATTTATCCATCACTTACAACTATTTTTACTTACTAAAACTTATTACATATGTCATCCTTGTGAATTCACTCAGTGTGCCAGCAAAAATGTCTATCTCCTCTGCTACAAGGTTAAGAGTGCGAAACACTTGCGTTAGGGGCGCCTCATTCAACTGATTAGTGCGGTCTGCGGCCACGAGGTACAGCCACCAGCTGAGGCCGACGTCTCTCGGCATCTCAACTCTATATCTAAACAAATAAATAAAATTGAAGTGTCTGTTTTTAATGTCAAAATAACAACTTTTCAACCGACTTCAAAAAAGGAGGAGGTTCTCAATTCGACTTATTTTTTATGTTTGTTACCTCATTTATGTTTGTCCGTATAGTGTCGGACGTAAAGAATAGCACCATCCCATATCTTCCCGTGGGTGTCGTAAGAGACGACTAAGGAACTCACCAGAGAATGGGCAGCAGCGTTCTCTGTGCATTTGTAACAACCATACTACGATCGCCAACCCGCCTGCGAAGCGTGGCGATTATGGCAAAACCCCCCCTTCGGGGAGGCCTATGTCCAGCAGTGGACGTCTTTCGGCTGAAATGATGATGATGATGATGTTACCTCAGAACTTTCGACTGGGTGAACCGATTTTTAACGATTCTTTTTTTATTTGAAAGCTGGTGTTTCCCGTATCAAAATTGATCCAGCGTTTTTTGAAAAAAATCACAAAACCTAAAAAAAATACATAGACGACGTCATACTGTACTGTGTGTAAGTACTTTCAATCTCTGTTTTAACTGTTGCCGTTTTTTATTGGATTTGGATGAGAAGGGAGCACTATTATAAAAAGCTAAAAATAAGAAGCTTTTTTGAAGGCGGTTGTTTTTTTTTGCAAAAACGCTTTTTTCCACTAAATGCATATGAAAGTATATACGGTATGTCAGTCTGGCGGTCTGCCTGTTTGTTCTGGCTAATCTCTGAAACTGTCGATAAAATTTATCGACATACTTTCTCGCGCAGTGCCCAACACTACGGCATTAAGATCAGCGATAATCGGCAGTTGAATCTGATACACTGTGCTTTTAACACACATCGATATTATTTATTAGTGTGTTGAGGAAAATTGATAAAAAAAAATGTGTTTTATATCGCTTGGTTGTGAAGGTTGAGAAACACATTATATTACTTTTGTGTGGTCGGGAGAGTAAATTGTAAGTACCTGCCGATATTTTGTTATATTTCTATAATATGTTTATGTTTTAATGGCCCAGAGGTTGAAGCGTCCGTCGTTCATACATACATGAGGTTGTGTACCTATTCGAATCCGGGCATGTGACTTTTTCAATTCATAATACAGGTACTTACCTAAGTATTATGCTTTCTAAGTTTACCTTGGACTAGCTTTTGCCAACAACCCTTTACTGCCATGGCTCTTTTACTTCTTTAAATCTTGATTCTTTTTTTTAATGCATTGTATTGGCCTTTACCTGCATTGTTTTCACGTATAGAAGCAACGTGAATAATGTAATCAGTATTTTGTAAAAACTTGATTTACAAGAGTGTCCGTGGAGTTTCTTGCTCGTTCTTCTCCATAGAGACCTACGCTACGTTTTGGAACGAGCAACTAGCTTCATTTTTCTGACTAAATGACTCTTTGAAAAGTGCCTGTAAATGGTTTAATTGAAATAAATGCTTTGACTTTGACTTTGCCCGCGACTTCGTCCGCCTGAATGTCGGTTATCGCAGATGCAGAAGAAGTCGCGGATTAAAAAGTAGCCTATGTCCTTTCCTTGGATTCAAGTCATCTTCATACCAAATTTTATCAAAATCGGTTTAACCGTTTCTTCGTAACTTAATGACAAGTTTTGGATATAACATTAGTATGATTTCATATTATATTATATTACATTACCTACTTTTGACCAATAAATGTTTTTATTATTTTACTAGTGACCAGACCCGGCTTCGCATGGGCCTATAGCCTTCCTCGATAAATGGACTATTCAACACAAAAAGATTTTTTAAATTCGAACCAGTAGAACTTGAGATTAGCGCGTTCAACCAAACAAACAAACTAACAAACTCTTCAGCTTTATAATATTAACTAGCGACCCGACCCGGCTTCGCATGGGCCTATAGCCTTCCTCGATAAATGGACTATCCAACACAAAAAGATTTTTTCAATTCGAACCAGTAGATCCTCAAATTAGCGCCGAGCGCGTTCAACCAAACAAACAAACAAACTCTTCAGCTTTATAATATTGGTATTAGATATAAATATAAAAACCGGACAAGTGCGAGTCGGACTCGCCCACCGAGGGTTCCGTACAAATCTATACTTCTATACTAATCCATACTTTAATCTACTTAATATTATATTCACGTTAACATAGGGGGTTGATTTTTTTACAGCATCAAGGGACCGTAGACTTGAGTATATGGTTTTAATTTCAACTCGATGCCTCCACGCGTTCCCGAGATAAAGGGCCTTGACAGACAGACGGACAACAAAGTGATCCTATAAGGGTCCCGTTTTTTCCTTTTGAAAAAATACCGAGCAAATCTCGGTCGCCCAGGTACATACTATACATAATATGGCACGGCACGGAATGACTCGGTTGCCGCAGTGGCTGCCCATCTTGACTGCTGAGCTGCTTGTCGCGGGTTCGATTCCCGCACAGAACAAATATGTGGTATGTATGTGTACCTAGTTGTTCCGGGTCTGACTATGAATTTGACAACTGATACAATTGGCTATCTATTCAGCGGTCTGTTTATTAATATAACTTGTACTACAGTAGGTATTTTACCTCTGCCTTTGCCTCGGGATAATGATTTTGATATCTCGATCAAAATATAGAATTGTACCCCTATCATTTTGAAATAAACTTACTTAGAACCTCAGATTATGAAACAAAAGGCAGATAGACCGCGCGGAACACTGAGAGTGAAGCCAAAAAAGCAAATACAAATTCAAAAGCGAATAGCTACAAATACAAATTCAAAAGGGTTAAAAATATAATGATCACCAAAAATACTTTAGGATCTTAAGCTCCCTTACCAAAAAAATATACTAAATTATACCAAATGTACTAAATGGTCACTAAATCTTAGTGTGCAAAATAACCAAAATCTTTTTGACCCCCCTGGGGCGGATCCGACATGGTTAGGTTAGGTTAGAACTGTGACCCCCTACGCGACGCAATTATCGCACGAATTCCAGTATGTACTTATGATCGTGGATTCGTATGACTAAAATTCGCGCGAACTTGCGATAATCGCGTAGTCGCGCTATAGGACAACGCCATATTCTTTGTAAAACGTCAGCACTCCACGAGCGCAAGGCAAAGAAAATAAGCATTTTTATTAGCCTTAGCTGTATAATTAGTGCGAGTAGTATAATATTATACTACTAGTGCGTCTTCAGATTTTCGAGATATATTGCATTTCCTGCTGGAGTAACGTTTTGCATAATCGTGTACCTTTAAAACCATTGTATATGCGTCTGTAGAATAAACATATATGAGTACCTCTTAATTTGTGCGTATTTATGGCAGGATTAGATTTAAATTTAAATTTATTTAAATTGATTTAGTCATTCGAATTTGGTCGAATAACTAGACATTGTTTACATGCTTTGTTTTTTGTTTCTATAAGTATCTACTTAATGCGAAACATTCCAAGCTGAATATTTTTACTATAACCGGTTTTGGAGACATAGAAGGTCAAACTCCATTTTTAAATAGTTTTATACGAATAGGATAGTGACCCTACATAACGCAATTTTCGGGGGTTAATAAATAACTGAAGGATTATGGAATTTCCAAATAAAAATCGTGAAGCTAAAACTTAATTATGCAAGAGTATATGTTCATACCAGCCTAGGTAGGATTATTGCGAATATTCCCGATAGGTAACACCCCGTCGTCAACACTGTTGACGATCGGGAAAAATAAAGTTTCCCGACCAGTGTGTCTATTCTGTTACAATCTCCCTCGGTGAACACCTAGATGAGGTGAATTGTCTTCTGTCTCGATGCTAGGGATTTAAAAACACTACAGTCGGATGACAGCTCACTTCACCCAGGTGTTCACCGAGGGCCATTGTAACAGAACAGCACGGCCGGTTTGTCCGAGTGTCAACACTGTAAACGGAAGAAACTTTTTTTCCCGATCGCGATCGTCAACAGTGTGAACGATCGGAACTTTTTTTTCCCAATCGTCAACAGTGTTGACGACGGGTTGTTACCGATCGGGAATATTCTTTTTTTCCCGATTGTCAATAATGTGAACGACAGGGGTGTTATTGAACGGGAATAATTGGAATAATTGAAAAATGGTCCTGTTCGTCAACACTGTGAACGATCGGAACTTTTTTTTCCCGATCGTCAACAGTATATAGGTAGCGGGATATAGGTGCTCTAAAACATATCCTATTTAACTCGGCAATAGTGTACTGTGCTTTCTACAAGTAAAAGCTTTTGTGAAATCGAAATCCTTTTTCGTACGAACACTACGTCGACGGCCAGATCTTTTTCTGTCGCAAACAGAGGAGGTCTCATTGTACCTATTAATAGCCCGGTACACAAACATTTGACAAATACCAAGCGTATGGAGTTTTAAAAATTTCACTTGGTTCCATACCAACTTTGTTTAATGCAATCACAGCGATTCGGTTCTCTTTCTCACCCCACTCCATTTTAATATCGCAAAATATTGTACAATATATTGGCGCCAAAATTAGAAAACTCAATGAAAAATGACAGATTCCAAATTCAAATGTAATGTCTTTCTTATTTATAATTGTAACAGTATTTAGGGCCAGACTAAGTATACGATATTGCTTGTTACTAAGTTTTACAAAATTATGTTTCTAAATATTGTAAAAAAATTTAGTGGTGAGAAATAAACAGTTTATTATTTGTTATTATTATTGATCTCTTTATTCAATCAGATGGAGACTCCCGCCGCGGAGGCTTCTTTAAACGCTGACGCAGAGGAGGAATATTCCGAAGGAGTGAGAGCCCTAATAGTAAGTCACGATTCTTAATTACCCATACACCCTACACAAACCATTGAATAACCGCATACTTCCCAAAAAACTTCATGCAGATTTGATTCCCGCACGGAACAAATCTTTCCATGACCTACAGGTAGCGTTGCCATTTCTAAAAATCAAAAAGCCGGACTAACCCGTCAAAAAAGCCGGACTTTTGGGTCCCAAAGCCGGACATCAAGAATATTGAAATATTAAATAAAACACATATTTAAAAGCCGGACTTTTGAATTAACCAGAAGGGATTTTAAACAACAAAAAAATAAGAAAACACATATCCTACTTTATAAGAAGCGTTTAGTTGCGAGTCAGCAAATCTCGAATCGCTCGCTCGTTCGCTACTGACTGAAGTGATTGAATTGAACGATTGTATAAAAAGCCTAACAAAACCCGGACGGGCCGGACGCAGCTAAATTGGGCCGGACAAGAGGTCAAAAAGCGTAACACTGTCCGGCTTTATCCGGACGGATGGCAACGCTATCTACAGGTAGTTGTTCCAGGTCAGGCTGTTTGTGTATGTGATTTTATATGTTTGCAACACAATACTTAAAATTAATCAACTCTATACAATTAAAACATGCATCATAACATAATACATAAAATCATAACACAAGGCACACACTCGCAAGTGAACTTGAAAAAGAAAAGTTACACATATATAGGTACCTAACGCAAGACGACGAGACAAAATAGAATTAAGAAGACCTAGAACCAACTATGGTAGGAAAAATATACTATATGAGGGGGAGCAAGACTTTACAATGAAATACCAGAAGATGTGTTTGACAGTAACAGTTGGTATACATATAAAAAAGCACTAGAAGAATTCGTTAGAAAAAGTACTTACACCATATAGAGGTTATGTGCTCGACGACTAACACCGAATTGTCACCTATTATAAATAGCTTAACCATATTTTAGATTGTCTAAAGTTCATAAATCTTTTATGGGGTACTGTGTTAAGTGTTTTAACAAAAAAAAAATTACAAAAAGACAACCGCCTTCAAAAAGTAAAAAATAACTTTCAATTCGCAAGTCGGCGGCTTTGGTTTTGCGTGTTGTTTTGTATTGCCACCGACTTGCGAATTGAAAGTTATTTTTTACGTTTTGAAGGCGGTTGTCTTTTTTGTTAGATTTTTTTTTTTCGCTTTTTAGTGCCTACTTCTCATCATAGAAATTAATTACGAAACGGTGACACCAAAAAAAAATCTGTCATCCCTTAATTTTCAACTCTTAGGGGTGGAATATTTTCTTGAAATTAATATGGTACCAAATAATCATGGCGAGATCCATACATACATTTGTATGAAAAAAGAAAATAATTTAGAGGGCTTAAAATATTTTCCAATGTGAAGAATACATTACCAGGGAGTACCTGGTAATGTATTCTTCACAATGTTCATTGTCAATCTACTGATTGATATACTTACCATATTTTGAAACCCCCGCATAATTAAAATATAACGAAATGAATATAGCACGTTTTCGTTTCATCTCGACGCCCATTTTGTGTTTATAAAAAAAAGAAAGTGACAAGTGACATTAAAGGATCTACCAAATTGCCAGACAAGTGATGTGAATCGTTGTTAACTCCGGTCCTGTCATTATTTGTGACATTTTTTCCCGTAAAACGATCATTGAAAACGATACAATTTCAGTGTAAGAACTTCGAAACGGCTGCTGTCAGTGTCACTGTTACTGTCGGTCGCCATTTCGTTCTGAAATAATTAATTTTTCGTTAAAGTTTTAATTTTTTTTTGCGGTGTTTTAAAAATATTGTAAATGCCTGAAGATACTCTTTAGGTACCCAAGAATATAAAAATTAGAATTTCAACTTCTCTAAACGTCTTTATTTTTTGTACAAATATCCTGCCATGATTCTTTGAGGTATACACTATCAATTAAAAAAAGAATCATCGAAATCGGACTACACTGAAAAAAGTTATGCGTGGTCAAACATAAAAATAAATCTTTAAAAAATAAAAAAATGTTCATAAAATGAAAACTACTGGGCCAAACAATGTTATTTTTTATGGAACTAAATGGCAACTATTCCGCATCAAACTAAAGGAGAATCACGTAAATCGGATCATAAATCTCAGAGTAATCGATGTACAGTACGCAAAAGAGATAAGTATCCATGTCGTCGGGAATAGTTGAAGATTTCTTAGAAACCAATGGGAGCTTTCAAATGAAATTTTATTAAATTATTGAACTGATTATTCTCTATAAATTGTATTTTATTTTATTCATAAAAACCTATCGGTTTCTAAGTAAACTTCAACTGTTTCCGGCGACATGGATACTTATCTCCTTTGGTGACCGTACATGCATAAAAAAAAACAACCGAATTGAGAACCTCCTACTTTTTGAAGTCGGTTAAAAATTCCTAGTGATATATTGCAACTAAGTGAAAGAAAATTTAAAACATAATATTAAAAGTACACTCTGTAAACAGGCATATTACAGTTTAGAGGATTATATCCATGATAAGAATGCTTGGAAACATGCTGGTCCGGGCACCATAGGACAATCTACAGTCTCGACAAAATCAAACTGATTGCTAATCAAAACTACTTAATCTATACTTAACGTAATTTTTAATATTTTTATACAATGTACAATATT
Organism: Charanyca ferruginea; assembly: GCA_947361185.1. NCBI lineage: Eukaryota > Metazoa > Arthropoda > Insecta > Lepidoptera > Noctuidae > Charanyca > Charanyca ferruginea. Next base: position 896,045 of record OX376081.1, on the reverse strand, counting down.
TACACGAAAAAATAAAAAAGGAAAACCTATAACTATTAAAACAAAAAGAAAAGCTAAGACAATAAGGCATCAAAAAATTCCCCCACATCGTCGTCAACTGGGAATGTGCCCAAGAGACTGGCGGCATTGCCACGTTGGATGGCAATGCTTAACCTCTGTCCGAGGTAAAAACCAGCCCTTGGATCACGGGAAGTATCAACCAACCTTTTGGAAATTTCTTAAAAAAGTAGATGAGCACTTGGACCCCACGACCCGAGGGTTTCAACCCCAAACGGCTCGAAAATAAAGTTATCGCTTAGGATACTATACTTTCGCCGTTTGAGGTTTTCTGCAGCCGCAGCAGCAGCACCAGCTCAGCACGCCGTACTAGGAAGATGGCGCAAGAGTATCGACACACGTAGGGTCCCACACTAAGGGCCTACCCAACTTTCAAGGAAATAGAGACATTCCGTCCGGTCTCTTGCCATCGTCGCGTGCCAAGCCTTGCTCTGGTTCACACACTAGTTCATAGTTTCTTTTTCAATAATAATTGTAAATAATAATATGTGAACAACCTGTGTGTATACAACTTGGCTGTCGTTCTATATCTTGTAATACTTTGTACATACTTCAATACCCGTGTGTTTTTTGTGCAGGGTCCATCGTATTCACTTAAAGTTATATAACTATAAACTGATGCAAAATATTGTACTCATTTTTTTTCTAAAGAGTAAGTATGGAGTTCCTTGCCCATTCTTCTCCATACGAAACTACCTTTTGGAAGGGGCAACTAGAATCAGCTTTTTTATGACGTGCAAAAGTGCCTTTTAATGGTCTAATTGAAATAAATGATTTGACTTTGACTTTATTATATTAGGTCTTTACATATGAAATTGCCGCCCGGTATCAAAAAATTAAAAATAACTTTTTTTTAAGGATTTTATATATTTAGTCAATCGAAGTATGCACCATTGTTATCGATACACTTCCGCCATTTTATCGGGAGCTCATTGATCCCTTTGGTAAAAAATCCTGGGAACGAGAATCGATGAACTGCTTGAAGGCTGTTTTAACTGCCTCATCAGAATTGAATTTTTTTCCTTGTAAAAAGTTGTCCAAATTTCGGAATAAGTGGTAATCGGTTGGGGCAAGATCTGGACAGTATGGTGGGTGACGCAGAGTTTCCAGTCGCAGCTCCTCTAACTTGGCGACCGTCTGATGTGCAGTATGTGGTCGAGCGATATCCTGAAGGAGCAATGGGCTAGAGCAATTGACCAGTCTCGGTTGTTTAATGGTGAGCTTTTCCATCATTGTTTGCAACTGTTGATAATACATGTCTGCAGTAATCGTCTGGCCTGATCTCAAGAACTTGTAGTGGATGACACCAGCACAGGATAACCAAACACTAACTAGAATCTTCTTTTTGGTCAGTTTTCGCTTGGGGCAAGGTTTTGCCGGTTCTCCAGGGTTAAGCCATTGTGATGATCGCTTGCGATTATCGTACACGATCCACTTCTCATCACAAGTGACAATACGATTTAAAATTCCCTCATTATTGTGACGATTGAGCAAAGAAGCGCAGCAACCGACGCGTGTTTGTTGGTGTTCTTCAGTCAATTCGTACGGTACCCACTTTTCGCGCCTTTTTACTTTTCCAATTTGACGCAAATGGATAATGATTGTTTTGTCACTTACTCCAAAGGCTGCTGCTAATTCAGAAGTGTTTTGAGATGGATCTGCTTCCACTATCGCCTTTAATTCTTCATTATTCACTTGATTATCCGGTCGTCCACGAGGCTCATTTTGTAAATCAACATTTCCAGAACGGAAACGTTGAATCCAAAAACGCACCGTTCGTTCGTTAGCGGTGCTTGGCCCGTACACGTCGTTAATCCTTCGAGCCGTTTCTGCTGCACTGGTGCCACGGTGGAACTCATGTTCGTAAATACCTAATAATTTTTAATTTCTCCATTGTTGTTGCTATAGAAATTTTCATGCCCAAACAAATAATAAATAATAATAATAATAAATATCTTGGGACAACTCACACACGGTCATCTGGTCCCAAGCTAAGCTAAGAGCTTGTGTTATGGTAACCAGACAACTGATATACATACTTATATAATTTATAAATACAAATGACGTGAAAACAAATAAAACACGAATTTTAAAACAATATTCTTTAGTCTTTATTTTGAAATAATTTTAAATTTGGAATTCCTAATCAAACACAAAATATTTGATTTCAAAGTTGCCAGTATTAAGTATCGGCAATTTCATATTAATATGTTTTAATTCTGTTTCTTTGTGTAACCGTTTACCGTATGTGGTAGACCATTCTGACACTATTGTAATAGCAGACTTGAGGCCCTATCATTGATTTAATAATTGTTGATTTAATTTTTTTATTTGTTATTCGCTAAAATAGTAACGTATTAATGGTTCGTTTCACCTATGTTCTCACTTAGTGGTGCTAGTGTAGTTTTCATCGAGTTACAGGGTAGGTATCTAAAACAGTTTCCACCGCGGAATCAGGAGCGAGAACTGGAGTGAGTTCTTACAGAATAACATAGCCGATTTCAATGATTCTTTTTTTAATTGATAGTCTATACCTCAAATTGGGTCTGCATGTCGGTGGCAATACAAAACAACAAGGAAATTATGTTCCAATTTCCCTCGGTGAACACTTAGGTGAAGTGAGCTGTCATCTGTCCTGATGCTAAGGTTTTACAAAGCACTACAATTGGATGACAGCTCACTTCACCTAGCTTCACCGAGGGAGATTGTAACAGAATACAGATTCGAATTCGCGGGTGATTTCTTACAGAATTGCACTGCGCAGTTCGTAGCCATCTCCTTCGTTGCCTACCGTGACCCCGTCTTACTGTCTCAAGACACCAGTTCTGTGCCACCTAAGCCCACAGTTTAAAAATAAAATAAAAATAAGTAGGTCAGTTACACATAATAGAAAAGGCCAAACATAAAAGGCGAACATGCGCGCTTTTGTGTGTGTAATTATGCGACTAAAAAGACTTTACGTTTCCAAAACGACTCTTTCAACTAAACAAAAGGATTTAAAGACATTATCTCTCAGCCATTTTCGAATTAATCGATACGTTTACAAAAGTCTTAAATCAAGGTTCTACAAAGCTCGCTTGTAAAATGTGAAGGTGATTCGAAGAGTTAATGTCAATGCCGACCGGATCTAGAGTGGGTTTTGGGAAGTGGTTACGAGTATGATAATGACTTCCTGCGATGGGATTTATTACAGCACGACTATTATAATATCGCTCTGTCACGATTTTTCGTTCCGTCTTGTTATCTCGTCTTTGCGCCCAACTATAGGTACTCCATTTACAATAGCATTAGACAGAAGTTAAAAAAGGTTCTTTTTAACGCACACTTTGTAACAAAACTAAGTACAATACACCTGTTAAAGTTACGATAGGCACCGAATTTATTATAATCTATTTTTACAGACGCTGTCGCGTGTATTTGTAATCATTTTAATAATTTATCTTCAAAAATTATGAGGCTTTCATTTAGTTGTATAAATAATAGGTACCAATTTTAAATTACAGTGTCAATGCTTAAAACCAAACAGAAGCAGAGATGAACAATACCCGGAACGTTATTCGTTTCACTGTAATTCTACCAAATTTAAAATGTTACCTAATCTTTAAAAGACTTATGTTCTGTTTATATTATTATACGTCCTTGTTTAGTACTATCTGAGATCTATTTATCAAAATTTTGTTAAAATAAGCTAAATTAAAATTAGGTATTGTTTTAACTTATCTTTGAAATAAAATGTTTTGCATTCCTTCCTGCTTATATGAGCCTCTTTTTTCAAAATGGAGTATAGCGTGAATTCTTAGGGACCATTAATTTATGTTTCTAATAAAATAGAGCCAATAATACCTACTCAGTGATAACGTTTCTTATTAGCGAAAGAATTTTCGGAATCGGTTCCGTATTATTATCTATAGGTATGTATAACATTAGACACTTATTATAACCTATTTTTAATATCGAGCAAAAAATCAGCAACAATCAGGTTTGTTGTATGGGAGCCGCCCTTGAATATTTGTTTCATTCTGTTTTTAATGTTGCTTGTCATAGCGGCAACAGAAATACATCATCTGTGAAAATTTCAATTGTCTAGCTATCACGGTTCATGAGATACAGCCTGGTGACAGACAGACAGACGGACTAACAGAGGTGTCTTAGTAATATCGGTAGTACTAATACTTATATTGTGGTAACAGGGTCTCGTTTTTACCCTTTGGGTACGGAACCCTAAAAAGGCTTCTTCTCGGCTTCTTCTCTGCGCTCAAAGCGGATTGGAGATTTCAAACTTAATTTGTTCAGCAAACAAAGGCTTTAAACGTTAAATTGAAAGTCAACTGTCAGTTTCTACACGTGCCGAGCGGTCTATGGGTGAGTGACTAGTGTTGCCAGGTCCGATTTGTTTTAAATCGGGGCAAAAGGTAAAAAAAAAATCGGGATTTATGGTTTTAGATCGGGACAATTGAAAAAACAAGGTTTTTTTTTCAACTAAGGGTTAATTTATTGCGTTTCTCAAACGCAACTAATATTACTAAGGAAGTCTGAATTGAATCTTATAATAATAGTCATACTTGCTGGACTAGTAGAAATTATTTACAAAATATTACAATAAAGGTCACAAGGTTATGGTGATGTGTGTTACTATGACCTGAATGCAGATCTCCTCATAAGTCCTCAATAAGCTTGACCGACTTCTTAATAACTGCATTCGATTCGTATTTAATCTCCGTAAGTACGATCATGTGTCCGCACATCGGTTGCTCTTAAAATGGTTACCCATCAGACAGCGCAGAGCGTTAAGGGCTTTGACAACCTTGTTTTCTCTTCTAGACAAACCCAGTTCTCCTTCTTACCTGACTTCTCATTTTCAATATTTATGCTCTGCGCACAGCAAGAATCTTCGTTCCTCCAATAATCGTCTCCTACGATGTCCTTCTCACCGATCTGGTTTTCTCAAATCTTCTTTTCCTGTCCAGGCGGTTTTCCTTTGGAATGCGCTTCCTCAAAATATCAGGACGGCCACCAGTCGGTTTACATTCAAGGTAAAGGCTCGGGAACACTTGCATAAGAAGTTGGCAGACTCGTCCCACAATTGATTCGTTGTGTTCCATCAGGTATTTTCAGCTCCCTCTACTCTTTTATATATATATGACGGAGCAGGGACCTCCGTAGCGTTCTTTACAAGGGTGACGTCACCATAGCTGACGTCACAAATGTTGTCGTCATGATGATCACTCACTTATGGGTCATTAAATGAAAACTTCTTGACTTGTTACAAACTTGGTTTATTCAACGGGCAGTATAACCACGTTTAGAGAGGTCCGCACTGTCCGGCGGCTCGAGCTTGAATGCCCTGAGCACTGGCGTCACTGGCGTGCGGCCGTATTTATAAGGCTCGTGCGCGTGCACTCAAGTTTTAGGTTAAGTATTGAAATATTTGAATTACAATAAGAAAAATGGTTACATGTTGTTTAACGTTAATTTTACATCGTAATTAACTCAAAGTAATCAGTTGGTAATTAATTAACTAATTAAATCATTAAACTCAACGATTCTGATCCTTGTATCAGATGCACTTTTGTAGTTGCGCCGATACGGCCATACTGACAGGCGGTGCGCGCTCTGCACCAGCCTTCTTTGATTCTCGTTGTCCGGTCTTCTCTTCTCGGTCCTCTGAGTTTTTGTAGGGTGCTCCGAGGTTCTCTTAGGGTTCTCGGAGATTCTCGTAGGGTTCTTGGAGATTCTCGGAGGTTCTCGTGGGGTTCTCGGAGGTTCTTGTAGAGTTCTCGGAGGTTCTCGTAGAGTTCACGACGGTTTTCGTTGTGATACAGTGGGTTCTCGGAGGTTCTCGTAGTGTTCTCGGAGGTTCTCGTAGAGTTCTCGGAGGTTCTCGTAGAGTTCACGACGGTTTTCGTTGTGATACAGTGGGTTCTCGGAGGTTCTCATCGAGTTCTCGGAGGTTCCCGTCGAGTTCTCGGAGGTTCTCGTAGAGTTCTCGGAGGTTCTCGTAGAGTTCTCGAAGGTTCTCGTCGAGTTCTCGGAGGTTCTCGTAGAGTTCTCGAAGGTTCTCGTAGGATCCTCGGAGGTTCTCGTAGGGCCCTCGGAGGTTCTCGTAAGATTCTCGAAGGTTCTCGTTGTGATATCTGCAAGAATAGAAAAACTTTCTTTGAGTAGTACATCTGTAAGTTTCAGCACATCAATGCTTACTAGGCTAGTAGGTTCTCGGAGGTTCTCGTAGGTTCTCGTAGAGTCCTCGGAGGTTCTCGTAGAGTACTCGGAGGTTCTCGTGGATGAGTCATAGTCAAGTTAAAGTCATCAAAGTCAAGTCAAAGTCAGTGTTGATTCTCGAAGGTTCTCGTAGAGTTCTCGGAGGTTCTCGTAGATAAGTCAAAATCAATGTAAAGTAAGGTCACATTTAAGTGTCAGTTCTCGAAGGTTCTCGTAGATAAGTTAGCGTTAAAGCTTATTTGGAATTATCGAATTGAGTTACTTATCTTTTGGGTCATCTTCACCCTATAGTTCGTGGTTTGGCTGTATTTGCAGCCGTTCTCAGTATGTGATTGGTTTCCCGCCGATACGATCAACTGATCACCAGATTGTGGGGCACAACGCTGCTGGTCATGGGTAACCTTACGGGGTCATCCTCAAATCATTCTCGAGGGCTACAACACCCCTGTCAACATGTCTAACCGCTCGGTGGATTCCTGGAGTAACCACTTCGTCACCCACTTCTTGGTTAACACTCTGATGTGGCGATCCGTAGCATCCAGTGACGTCATGGACATGATTCATGAAGCTTTTCGCACGACACCATGATTAGATAGGCAATGGAGCCTATCCCACTTCTGATGACGGAGCAGGGACCTCCGTAGCGTTCTTTACAAGGGTGACGTCACCATAGCTGACGTCACAAATGTTGTCGTCATGATGATCACTCACTTATGGGTCATTAAATGAAAACTTCTTGACTTGTTACAAACTTGGTTTATTCAACGGGCAGTATAACCACGTTTAGAGAGGTCCGCACTGTCCGGCGGCTCGAGCTTGAATGCCCTGAGCACTGGCGTGCGGCCGTATTTATAAGGCTCGTGCGCGTGCACTCAAGTTTTAGGTTAAGTATTGAAATATTTGAATTACAATAAGAAAAATGGTTACATGTTGTTTAACGTTAATTTTACATCGTAATTAACTCAAAGTAATCAGTTGGTAATTAATTAACTAATTAAATCATTAAACTCAACGATTCTGATCCTTGTATCAGATGCACTTTTGTAGTTGCGCCGATATATATATTGTTTGTATATACATACAAACAATATATATATATAAAAGTATATATGTATTTATTATTATATTTTATTCTTAAAAATTTCTGCGCCTTTGCACCTACCATGTTTTGTCTCTGCATCACCCTAAGGTAGACTGGTAGAAAATGCCCAAGGTATTAAGTCCGCCTTTGTACAGTGTTTTTTACATTTTGTGCATAAAGTTTTAATAAATAAATAAATAAATAAAATCGTAGTTTAAGTGTTAATTATTTCGACGGCGACGCTGTTTACCAATACGTTATAAGTAATTTATTTTTTTAATAAAATTATATTTATCGTTAGATTTTGCGGCTTTAAGATTGCCTTGTTTTAGTATACTTAACACAAACGTATTAATTTTTAGATTTTCAATTATGTCAACCATTGACGCGTAAGTGAATGAGTCGTCCTGAAGAGAAAATGGTTTAAATAAATCTAATCTGCTATCTTTGAGTCCGTTTTTAGTTTCTATATAATGTAGAACATTTTTGTACCATTCACAATAGTATTCTTTAATTTTCGAAACTTTATCTGGTTGGTTGGCGATCTCTGAGGGAGGCCTTCTTTCAGTAGTGGACGTGCAATAGGCTGATATGATGATGAAGATGATATCATCAGGCAACTTTTTAATAAATTGCTGCAAGTGAATCCTATATCTTCAATAATCTATAATATTCAAGCCGCAATTTTTTAATCAGCCCAACCATTCAAAGTCACATTATTTCGTGATGCATCTCATAAGAGTTTTAAAGCGTCCACACGTTGTGCATAGTTTGAAAAATGGTTATTCAGCTAGTGAACGCACTCGGAATAGGTGACGTGATCAGTTTTTTTATTTGTTTTTGCTAATAATAATGGTTGATATAAATGTTTTAATTTATCGGGACATTTAGTGTCCCGATCAGGTGCAAATCGGGACGCGTCCCTAGACCCCTAAAAATCGGGACGTCCCGCGCATATCGGGACACCTGGCAACACTACCCACGACACACCTAGTAGTGTAGGCAATTATATACACCTACACTACCTACACTACCTACTACCAAAATAACAGACTGTACAAATACGCGCCGCTCGAACTAAAAGCAGTTCCGAGAGCATGTTTAACGCAAGAAGAGGTGAGGAACAGGGTTTCGGAGGGGGGCGGAGCGTGTCCCTACTGTACGGTAGTACTAATACTATACTGTGCTACAGCGCCTTCAGAGTTCAATACAAAAACATTTTCAGAGCACTGATGCGACTTGTTCAATGTAGTGCTTCAGGCATGTTAGCGGACGCTCATGTAGACGATTGTTTATGCCAATATGCGAAAGAAAACAGCGTCGGTCATGAGGGTTGTGCCAGGGAGTAAGAACAGCATCCTGAAAATTATAGCGAATAGGTTAGACGTGTCTGTCAGCAAAAAAAACTGAAAACTGAAACTTTTTGATTGTGAGGTGCTGATACGCGGCCCGAGTAGGTATTTCCAAAAATGCTATGGCTCTGCCTCCCTCCGGGTGAACAATACAAATACCAATATGGCCCTGCCCCCCGACCCGTACCATGCGATTGAGAGAGTTGCAAGTCCAGGAAGCAATAATCTACAAATACATTTTTACCGACTTCAAAAAGGAGGAGGTTCTCAATTCGGTTGTATTTTTTTACGTATGTACATCGATTACTCTGAGATTTATGATCCGATTTACGTGATTCTTCTTTAGTTTGATGCGGAATAGTTGCCATTTGGTCCCATAAAAATTTAACATTGTTTGGCCCAGTAGTTTTCATTTTATGATTTTTTATTTTTTATTTAAATTTTTTTACGTTTGACCCCGCATAACATTTTCAGTGAAGTCCGATTTCAATAATTCTTTTTTTAATTGATAGTGTATACTAACAATAATGGTTGTACGTTGTTTCATAGCTAATAGTTTTATAGAATTTCGTTTCAAATATTTTTTTTCTAATAGTATCGTTTCATAGAATAATCAATACGCAGAATACTTACTTTGAAGATTTTCAAATAATATATTTTTTTTACATAAAGTTTATTGTTAGAATGATCATATCATAGAATAACAAATCAAATAATATTCTTTATCCTTATTTTTTTTTTAATATAAAATTTATTCCCAAGAATGGGACTCTCAGTTCTAACCAAACTTACTGCGCGTGCGTGCAAGCAACCATGCAGCATGCAAGCAAGCATGCAGCGTGCAAGCAAGCATGCAGCGTGCAAGCAAGCATGCAGCATGCAAGCAAGCATGCAGCATGCAAGCAAGCATGCAGCATGCAAGCAAGCATGCAGCAACATGCAGCAGGCATAGTTTCTGTCACGGCTCCGGCGTTGCGGGGCTCCGGCGGTCCCACGCGAGCTTATCGTCGCAGATGGTATTCACGCTCACCACCGCAGCTTCGGCTTACTGGCCGGCTAGGCCGGCCAGCCTCAGCCGCGGCGACGGGCGTTAAACCACCTGCTCCTCAGCTCGCGGGCCGCCTCGCCCATCCACGCCTACGCAGATTTAAATTACACTCTAGGGGTAGGGCAGACAAGACTACGTGGAGTCGGTTTTGCAGCGATTCGTTTCTGTCATAAACTTTGGTAGCACAACCAGACCCCTCTTTCCCACTGGGCACGATGGGCACGTGCCTAGGGCCCCGCGGTCGATGGGGGCCCCCAATTGCCAGATCACCAAACGATAACCGATATCTAATAATTTAAAAAATATATATTTTGAAAAAATCGAACGTTAAAAATAAAAATACAATTTAATGGTGCACTGTAACTACATCGTTTTGAATAAAAATAATCAGAGAACTAGTTTTTCATATAATTAAAAAAAAAACTGTGTAAGAAACCTTTCTAAAGTAAATCTATGCTCTTTGAGTGAATTAAATGATTGGAAGCACACTGATCATATAATTTTAACACATCAAAATAGCCCAGTAAAACTATGATGACTTGTCTGGCACAAAGTAAAGCGGTTAGTAGATTAGATAAAGACTTCTCAACATCAAAAAGAAGTGGATTCCTGGAGAAATGTCCTTAGACGGAATGTAGCTGTTGTAAATTAGTAGTAAATTTTTGGGATCGAGATTCCGTTTCGCGGTGACAATGAAATCCTCGGAACTTCCAACAATGGAAATTATTTAGGATGTGTGAAGTTACTGAGTGAATTTAATCCAATATTTAAAGATCACTTAAAAAAGATTTGGGAATCCTGGAAAAGGTAACATTTCTTATTTTCTTATTTAGCAGCAAATATCTGTAATGAATATATTGACGAAATGGAATAACAAGCCTTAAAAAAAATTAATTAAGTAAACCCTTCTAAATGTGAATTATACCTTGCAGACATTACTGACAGACAATCGACCTTAGAGAAATTTAATGCCCCAGACATCAAACAGGCAAAAGTTCTTTAGGTATATCTTCTGGGTTCTACTATTTTGGAAGATAGTTTTTCACTTTTTATTGAAGAAAAAATTACACACTTTAATGATATTTATATTTATTTAACGAACTGGGCGGATTTCTCCAAAACTGGTGTAATGAGGGCCAGGGTCGGGAAAGGTAGAAGGCATTGAGGGAGGCCTTTGCCCAGAAGTGGGACAGAGGAGGCTAACAAAAAAGAAAATATATATGTATATTTCGGATAGTCTTTCCAAAATTAATCTACATTCGACTTTTACCCTCATTAGATGTTGTTGTTTTGGCCCAAATTGTATATACTACCTCCGCTCTTCATCCTTGTGGAAGCAGCCTCTTGGATCTTGGACCTAATTGATCAAATTAATAAAAATACTTTAACATCAATTTTGAATGTGGCCCTGGATGACCGAGCGTGGCTACAAACCACACTACCCATTCGTTTTGGTGGTCTCATCGTCCGCAAAATTTCCAGTGTCAGATTACCGACGTTCCTGTCCTCTGTCCACCGCACCGAAAAGTTAACCCATTAAAAATTATCCCCATCACTGGTTGACTTTGAAGTGCCGTGCTTGACTGATGCGGTGAACGCCTGGAAAGTGGTTTGCCCAGATACAGATCGGCCCATGTAATGAACCCATCTTCCCAGAGACAGTGGCATGAGCCGCCCTGAAGGTTGGTACGGAATAATCTAATCATTACGTCCACCAATTCTTGTGACCGTGACCGCGTACTGGCTGTGAGTGAGTGGGAGCCGGGCTTCTGGCTTCAGGCACTTCCGTCACCCAACATCGGTACCATGCTGAGTGATACTACCTTCCGTCTCGCTACATTCCTGCGTCTGGGCGCTCCATGCGGGGCTCCGCATCGCTGTCAGTTTGGTGAAGCTGTCGACTGCCTCGGACACCATGGCCTGTCCTGCAGTAGGAGCGCAGGCCGAATGACACGGCACGCCCGCATTAATGAAATCCTCCGTGGTGCTCTTGCCATCACCGGGGTGTCTGCTATATTAGAACCCAATTGTTTAGCACGCGACGATGGGAAGAAACCAGATGGGATAACCATAATGCCAATTTTTTTTGCTTGAAGACTATAGCTACATTTTGATGAGTCGAGACAAAGAATTACCTGAAATCTGTTATAAAGACGTTAATATGAAAAAGAGTTGGAAATTGAATGTATGCATTTAACAGAACTCTTGAAAATTGTTCATAGTGAAAATGATGGAAGAAAGAATAGTCTATTGTAAATATATCATATTTTAAAAGAAAACAAAATTGAAGTCATTTCCAAATGTAGAAATCATATTGAGTATATTTTTAAGCATGATCGTAACTGAAGTAAGAAGCCTTCCTTCTCCATATTAAAAATAATAAAAAAGAATGAAGAAGTGCAATGCTTCAAGAGAAATTAACCAGTTTGTAGCTAATGTTCATATATGAAGGAGTGGTTAAAGATTTTGTCCATCTCAAATCTAGAAGGGTAATAAATACAAATAAATCTAGAACTTTACTTATCTACTTTCTTTGTATATACCTTAATATACTAACAAAGTAGTGCTCTGTTTAGAGTTTAGGTCATAGGGGCCCCATTATCCTATTGTGCCCAGGGCCCCCAATAGGTTAAAGACGGCCCTGAGCACAACATATTGACTTTTTAAGATAACATTTTTGTTTTTGTCTATTTATATCTATACATTTTCGTTGAAATAAATTCCATGGAAAAATACAACAAACAAAAAAGGATTCTTTTTCGTTAAAAAAGAATTCTACTTTTTGATAAGTTTGTTAAATAAAAAAATGTGATTAAAAATTCATTGAATTGTGTTTCTGTGAAATATTTTTCATTGAAGTAAATAGTCTTTGAAACAATAATAGTCGAAATAAAAATACGAGAACCAAATATTATGTTAAACATTTTCTGGGAAACGAAATTCTATGAAATTTCTGTCTGCAAAACAAGGGGACACCAACAATAATACTGTCACATAGGTATAAATTTCAAGAAAATATTCCACCCCTTAGGGTAGAAAATTAAGGGATGAATGAATTTATTTGGTGTCACCGTTTCGTAATTAATTTGTATACTAAGAAGTACGCACTAAAAAGCAAAAAAATAATTGCTTTCATCAAAAAAGAAAACCGTTTTTAAAAAGTAAAAAACAACTTTCAATTCGCAAGTCATGGCAATACAAAACAACAAGCAAAACCAAAGCCGACTTGCGAATTGAAAGTTATTTTTTACTTTTTGAAGGCGGTTGTCTTTTTTGTTACAGCAGTACACCTTAATCTAGGTCTGTATAGTGCGTGCCACGAAAGATGAGACTTAACACGGACTTGATTTGACTTTACCTTTAAATCGAGTATTGCGCAAGTCAAATCAAGTCTGCGTCAAGTCTCATCTTTCGTGCTTTCGTGGCACGGACTGTACGTTAGTTTTTAATTAATCTACAACATTTTCAAAAAATATGTAAGTAAATTGGACTAAGTTTACGGGTGGTAAAACGTTATCACATTATGAAAATTTACAGCCTGACAATCCTTATCCGGTTTAGTTGGTTTTATGATCCCTATTTGCAAGTACCTAAAGATAGTTTGTTGAACCGTATCTGATTAGTTTATGTCATTTCAGTTAAACCTACCAGAAGATGAAGGCGAAGGTCTTGGCTTCAGGCTCACGAGGACTCTATGGGATCCATATCCTTGGGTAAGAAACGAATTTAACCCACCCTTCTTCCTACATTTTTCTTAATGGAATGGGTTTATGGAAGAAGATCTTTGACTTTGAATACACCCTAAGTATCTATTAATATAATAACTTACTTATATTGTTATACCTACCTATTATTGTCGAAAAATCTTACCGATCGATGCTGTTGTTACCTTGTTATTTTATAAGACGAAGGAGACTAGTTTCCACGACACAGGGAATCCTAGTGTTAAGACTAGGGTTATTTTAAACAGTGATTTGTTTTGACAAAACACATTTAAATATTTTATTAAGTATTGGGTGTATTCAGACTTCAAAGAAACCATCAAACAGGTACATTTGAATCAAGGAGTCGGTTAAGTAGTCAAAAACTTGAAGCTCGTTTCAAAACATAGGTAGCTTTGGAGACGAACGAGCAAGAAACTTCACTACTTATTTTTAAACACTGTCAAAGAGATGAAACGGATGTCCGGCGACGCCAATTTGGGGGTCCAGAATTATGTACCAAAATTCATAGTAAAAATTTGTTGTCCTTTCCACTATGTTTTGTGTGTCTCTCAGGTTCGTGAAGTGACACCCAATGGCAGAGCCGACCATGCAGGACTGAAGCCAGGAGATTGCATCCTACAGGCTGATGGGAAGGACCTCCTTGGATTACCAGTACGTATTTTAACAGGAAGTACGTAAAGCTCGTAAAAGCCGTACAGATCGATCGGTCAAGGTCAAACTATGCTTGCCGCGGTCGGTATGTGGATGGGTGAGCATCCATCCAAATTCTACTATTTTAACGCTGAAGATAGACCACCTAAAATAATTTCAATTTTTTTTTAAGTCCGATCAATTAAATTTATTTCCTATTTCTGCAATCAAATCTCAATTTGTTTCACAAAAATTTAAAAAGCGTGGAGAGTTAATGGTTTTTGATAAAAAAGCCCAAAATAATGGAGTTAGTTGCCCCTTTGAAAAATACATAATTATTTTTATTTTAGTTTATTAAAGTATTGTGTGAGCAATTTAATTAAACACGATTAAGGCATCTTTGTCATGAAACCATAAAAAAAATAAAAATAAACGATTTATCTTTCAAACTAGACATCACTTGCAACTAATTGCAATATTTTGGGTATTGTCATCAAAAATCATTAAAATTTTGCTAAAATAAATTGTCACACTTCGTCTAAGACAAGTTCGGTTCAAATGGTTATAATACGCTATACTAGCTCCGCTTTACGGCTTTGCATCGATCTACCAAACATCCTGTATATATTTTTCTTTTGCGTCCCGATACGAAATATGCCAAATATGGCAACCCTTTTTTTTTTTTTTTATCGTGGGGAAATCCTCATGGACTGTCTCCCGTCTGGGGAAGACGGGAGGGTGTGCCGGACTCCTACCGGCTAAAACCACCACGGTGTTCCTCGACTGACCTATGGGCGGGGGTACGGGATTCGCTCGCGCATGCACCGCGCCCCCGCCAGGCTATGATCCGCCTACACGGCGGATCCCGTCGACCTCGGCGGTCTGAACGCCGCCGAATCCTCTAGTGTGGCGCGCGCGGAACACGGCGCGCCGCCTACACGGGCCTGCATCTGGTCGGGTGGCGGACTGCCCCTAAGTCGACCACCCGCAGGCCGGCAACTCATGGAGGCCGGAGGTCATTAAGCGCCCTCCGGCGCCCGGTGCGTCTTCTCCTGGAGGGAAGCGAGGCAGTTGCTTCCCTCACCCTCTCTGCCGCCTCTTTTGCGTGCATGACATGCTCGCAAAAAGAGGCGAAAATATGGCAACCCTACTCATGAAGCACTCTATTTGGCCTCTGCTTCGGGCCTCTGACTATCCCTATCGGCTGTTTTGTTGTGTACTTGTTTTGCGTATAGTTTGATCTTACATTGTACCCGTGCGAAGACTGGGGCCGGTCGCTGGTGTTCTATAAATTCTTCTCTTCTATTCGGTATCTTCATTGCTGAAGATCGTGTCTAGTATGAAGTGTTGATCACTCGATATACAACGTTCTTCCACGTGCTTCTATCCTCGGCGGTCTAAATAGCTTTGGTTATTGGCAGGCCAGTGAGCGTCTTTACTAGGTCTGACCATCGGGTAGGTGAACGACCTCGTGCTCTTTTCCCGTTGACCTGACCAACCACCATTAGTTTCTCTAGGCTGTCAGGGCTTCTACGAGCGATGTGTCCAAAATATTTAAGTATCCGCTGGAAGCAGATCATAGTTGATAGCCTTATGGTTATTTTGAGCTCCTTCAGAATGGGTACGTTGGTATGGCATGCAGTCCAGGGGGCCAAGTCTGCAATTTTTACAATTTCGTCATTCCAACACGATCCCATTGTCATTTTGCTAAAAGTTCGTAATCTGCTAAATTCATAATGGTCGATCATTGGTCGGTCGAATTAAAAGCAATGACTGCACAATAACGTTCTTAATGGTAGGTCACTGATCAAAGGAACTGTCAAAATTGTAGCAGATAAGTCACTCATTCAGTTGTCATTTTGTACGAGATTACCATTCTATACCATTTCTTTCAATGGCGTGTCAGTGGTTGACCATTGGAAAGTCATAATGACGCCATTATATTAGTAGGTAGATTACCAAACTTGTCAAAATCAACAATAATTATGAAATCAATGATAGACCATTCTGACACTATTGTAATAGCAGACTTGATGCCCTGGGAATGCGCAACATCCGCCTCCAATACCGCATCTCAAAAGCATCGATAAAAAAATTAAGGCTATAAACTATGGTACTATTATTTATATTTGTAAATCTCATGGTCACAAACGCGACTACCTACTGAATATAGGGTCCTAGGTTCGATGATCCGACGAACATTAGTACAGACGTCAGCACATCAAGCGATATCCCAAACTGACAATTTTTCCCAATTGAACACGAACCTAAATCTTTTGTAATAAAGTTGAAAAACTATCAAAGACATTTGACAGATTGGGGTAGCTTGACGCGCTGGAATCTGTACAAATTGTGTAAACTAGTTAACTATACAGGGTGAAATTGTATTCATGAGCAATTTTTTAAGGAATGGCTCGAACCATGAACCTGAACTACTTTCATTATGGAGCCAACTCAAACAGCGCGAAAAAAAAAACAGCTGTTTCATACATTTTGGCCGCGTACCTTTTGCACAGCTGATTTTTTTCGCGCTGTTTGAGTTGGCTCCATAATTAAAGTTGTTCAGGTTCGTGGTCTGAGTCACTCCTTAAAGAATCATGGCGAGATCCATACATTCATTTGTATGAAAAAAATAAAAACATTTAGAGGGTTTAAAATATTTTCTAATGTGGAGAATACATTACCAGGAGTAGATTGATATACTTACCATATTTATAAACCCCCACATAATTTAAATATTTTGAAATGAAAATAACAGTATTTCGTTTCATGAAAGTGACACGTGACATAGCCGATCTATCAAATTGGCAGACAAGTGATATAAATCGTTGTTTGCAATGGCGGAGTTGAAAAACTGCATCGATTAATCATTATTTGTGATATAATTTCCCATTAAACAATGCAATTTCAGTGTAAGAACTGCGAAACGGCACGGAACTATCAGTATCACTGTTACTGTCAGCCGCCGTTTCGTTCTGAAATAATTAGCTTTTCATTAAACTATGTAGTCACATGTAACATCCATTTTTATTGCGGGGTTTTAAAAATATTGTAAATGCCTGAGGACACTCTTTAGGTACCCAAGAGTATAAAAATGAAAAGGACAATGCCAGAAACTCTATAGAACTTTGCCCCACTCAATAAAAGTCAGTGCAATATGTAGCATCTTACTGTTTATTTATTGCTGATAACTACACATTAGTCTTAGGGACTGTAGAACTTGCGGTTTCCTTTTAAATCTAAAAACAATAATGACATTGATTATAGGTTAAATTGTATTTTAGGTAAAATGAGTTTGTATTTTGTGGGTAGGTATTTCGTAATCCGCAAGTTCTAAAGAAAAACAATTTAGTATAGAAAGGTTCTATATTCATTACAATTATTTTCATTAATTTACTTTTTCTGTACATGGGTGGGGCAGGATCTGGCATTGTCATTTCAACTTCTCTAAACATCTTTATTTTTTTTGTACAAATTCTGCCATTATCCTTTGCTCATGAATTCAATTTCACCCAGTATAAAACAAAATTATAATATAGTAAATTATGTGTACAGGTTGGACAAGTAGCTGGTCTTATCCGAAGAGACGGCGCCGGTGGCGAAGTGTCTTTGATTATATGGAACTGTGGAGTAGATCCCAAAGATGACCCTGAGGTAATAGTACCAGCTTATTATTGTCTCAATGCAGGGTAAAGACCTCTTCTCTAATAGAGAAGGCAGTGGTACTTGCCCGTACTTACGGAACCACAAACTGCTGCGTACTGCATGACAGGCCAACCTTAACCAGTGCGTTAAGAGAAAAGAATTTAATCTAGTTGCGGATCATAGGGTGGTTTCGTATACAGGGAAATTTAAAAAAATACCCAATACCTCTTAATCGTGACTTTGTATCAGGAAACAGAACATCATTTGTTCTGCGACTTTTCCAAAATTTTGGACATTTTTTTTTATACAAAAACTAAAAGTAAAGTCTAAGGGTGTTACCAGACCAATCGATCGATCGTCGATCGATGGTAGAATGGATTAGTCGACGTCGATCGAGCTGCTTGACTAGACGCGCCGCGCGCCGTCCGGTTTTAATAAAATTGTCTGTAAGATGGTGTAAGTTTCGTTTAATTATACCTGGTAGATTTTGTGTGATTGTCAATGTTTTGTCCGCGTCAGACACAACTTCACGAGTTAATTAAACTATTTAATATGAATATAATTAAAAATATTCACATACTAAATTATTAAGGGAATGTTCTAGTTTAACATATATTTTTTTCAAATCATTTACACTGCACATTTTGGAGTAATTGCCAGTTTAAAATCTGTAAAAGTCATTTAATAGCCCCGTATGTATTTTATTAATTTATATTTTCTGTAAATGGGTGGGGCAGGATCTGGCATTGTCATTTAGTAATGGTAATTATTGCAGTTGCTGTGGAGTTGTGGCGGCGGAGCGCGCGGGGAGCGTTCTCGTCGCGCGCTGGCCGGCGTGGTGCGCGCGCTGGCGTGCTGCGTGTGCGCGTCTACCGCCACCCGCCCCCTCACCTGCGCGCGCTCACACGTCTACTGTGAACGTAAGCTTATTCATTAACTCGAACGGAACAAATACTTGTATGGTCTACAGATAGTTGTTCCGGTGTATGTCAGTTTATATGTTTGTGAACGCACCCACGACACAGGAGTAATTCCTAGTGTGGGGAAAAGCTTTTTAAAGAAAAAAACAAAAAATAAGTAAATAAAAATATCAAATAAACCATTTACAGGCACTTTTGAATAGGGTATTTTACTCTATACGAGAAAAAAACTATAAATACCTATGTTATTGAGACAGTTTAGGCATAAAGCAGTCGGAAAATGTAAGTTTTAGTTCATAAAATAACAAAACAATTTTTTTAATTCAATTCAAAGTTTTCAGTATTTTTAATGTTATAAAACACCGTGAAATAGTAGCGGCCATGTTATTACGCCGTACGGCTGTGTAAACAAAAAATTGTCAACTGTCAGTCAACCGGTTGGCGTGATATAGGCTTTGTACTTTTATTATTTTCGTAACCAACGTAATTTTTTCAATAGTACACTTATTACAAAATATGCTTTTAATTATTTTTAAATGTATATTTAATATGAGCTCATTTGATACAAAACGAACTGACGTCATTTACGCTGAGCAATATGGCGTCCAGTAAGAGGCGTTTTCGTCAAACTACGCGTCTTCGTCAAAATTTAGATGCATTTTTATGGCACTTATCGATTGAATAAAAAATTTGTGTTTTTTTTGGTGACATATTAGCACTACAGAATTTGATTGAGACACTTTTCAAAAATGGGTGTAATACCCTATTGTCAAAGAGTCAGTCAGTCAAAAAGTTGCAGCTAGTTGCTCGTTCCAAACAGTAGGTTTCTATGGAGAAGAACGAGCAAGAAACTCCATGAACACTCTTTTTGTGTTGCGGGTTCGATTCCCGCCCAGGGTAAACATTTGTGTGATGAGCATTTGTGTTTGCCTTGTGTCTGGGTGTTGTTTATCTATATATGTATGTATTTACAAAAAAAAAATGTATTTGTGTATGTATATCAGCTGTCTGACACCCATAGTACAGGGTCTCCCTAGTTTGGGTTCAGTTGGCCGTGTGTGAAAATGTCCCTACATATTATTATTATTATTATTATTATTATTTTAAATCAATAGAATATTACAAAGAATCATGTCAGGATTTGTACAATAAAAATTTAGATGTTTAGAGAAGTTGAAAATCTAATTCTTTTATTCTTGAGTACCTAAAGAGTATCTTTAGGCATTTACAATATTTTTAAAACCCTGCAAAAAAAGTTAATAGTTTAATAAAAACTCATTATTTCTGAACGAAACGGCGACTGACAGTAACAGTGACAGTCACCGTTTCGCAGTTCTAACATTGAAATGTGTGCGTTTCGACCGCGCGGCCACGGCGATATTTCGAAAATAAAACTTTTCCAAGATTATGTAAAATTTTGTAAAAGTTGATTCCCAAAACCATAAATTTGTCGAAGATATGGTTAAAAAGTTATATGGGTTTGAACGTGGTCGCGCCATTGAAACGCGGAGAACCGCGCGGCCACGGAGATCTTTAAAACTAAGCGTAGCAGAGACCTAAAATTCAGGTAAACAACAGATTGAATTTGTAAAAAAAATGTAAAAATACAGAAAAAAATCCTAGGTTTATATTTTAGGAGCTGCAAGACAAAAACCCCATGGCCGCGCCATTGAAACGGTGAATAACACTCTAGCGCCGATATCACGCTGAAAATGCATCGCAGACGTCTGAAATTCATTGTAAAATCTAGATTTGAATTTGTCGAAAATGTAAAAAATATGCAAAAAATACCTAGGTTTAGATTTTAGGAGCTGTAAGACTAAAACCCCATGGCCGCGCCATTGAAACGGTGGAAAACACGTTATCGCTGATATCTCGCTGAAAAAGCATCGCAGAGGTCTGAAGTTTTTTGTAATACCTAGATTTGAATTTGTCGAAAATGTAAAAAATATAAAAAAAATACCTAGGTTTATATTTCAGGAGCAGTAGTACGGTATCGTGTAAAAATAAGTTTTGATTATCTATCGAAGAAAGTAAGTATTAGTGAGTTTTTTTTTTATAAACAACACCTATTAATATGTAGAACTACCGATAATATGCAAAACATATTTTTTATTCATAATACAAAGCCTTGCAATGTGTTTTGAATATTTCGATAGGATGACCATGCCTTGTTGTGTACAGAAAACTTTCCACCTGTTGTAATAGAAATCATGTCCCAAGGATTCTAAATTGAATTAAAATGAAACGAAGAGATACAAAAACATAATAATATATCTTTATTTCTTTAAAAATCACATAAATCACAGATTG
The DNA here is from genome assembly GCA_947361185.1 of Charanyca ferruginea. Taxonomy (NCBI): domain Eukaryota; kingdom Metazoa; phylum Arthropoda; class Insecta; order Lepidoptera; family Noctuidae; genus Charanyca; species Charanyca ferruginea. Next base: position 875,055 of record OX376081.1, on the reverse strand, counting down.
TTTACTTACACTAAGATATAAACTTCTATTAAAATCACAAATCACAGATTGTTTACTTACACTAAGATAAATATTTTTGTATGTAGTATGCGGCCACGGAGATCTTTAAAACTAAGCGTTTTAAAGATCTCCGTGGCCGCGCGGTTCTCCGTGTTTCAATGGCGTGGCCACGTTCAAACCCTTATAACTTTTTAACCATATCTTCGACAAATTTATGGTTTTGGGAATCAACTTTTACAAAATTTTACATAATCTTGGAAAAGTTTTTTTTTCGAAATATCACCGTGGCCGCGCGGTCGAAACGCACACCATTGAAATTGCATCGTTTTATGGAAAATAATATCACAAATAATGATTATTTTTTTCCACACACTTGTCACATCACTTGTCTGCCAATTTTATAGATCCGATAACATCGCTTGTCACTTTCTTTCTTTTATAAACACAAAAGGGGCATCGAGATGAAACGAAAAAGTGATATTTTCATTTCGTAATATTTTAAGTATGCAGGGGTTTAAAAATATGCCAAGTATATGAATATACTCCTGGTAATGTATTCTTCACATTGGAAAATATTTTAAACCCTCTAAATTACTTTTTTTTCATACAAATGAATGTATGAATCTCGCCATGATTCTTTAGGTTACACCATTCATGTTGAATCGACTGGTACAATGTGAGAACAATGTAACAAGTTGTGCACGTTAAAAGAGGTCTAATGGCAATCAAAATAGACAATTCACAATATAATTAATTTAAAATAACTGAGGCAGCTAAGCGATGACCAGTCTCAACTGACGGCGTCCATTCACGAACATGACGTACGGATCGACACCATTTAACTCAACCATTTTGAAGGGAACCAAATGATCCAACACATGCGCCACCGTCAGCGAGACATTCAAGTGAGCATGACAAACTCTCAACCGCCAGGGCATATTCAAGTCAACGAAAGACATATCTCGTAAATGGTAGGTTTAAAATACATAGTCCTCACATATATGTGCTATGCAAAATTATATAATACTAATATGTGACATGCGATTCTCACACGACGCTTCTTACCGCCGCGGATGACGGAGGCGGCGAAGCGGATTTTGTAGCGGTGCGCCGCGCGGTTGGTTTTCGATCAATTCGAACAGATACTTTTAAAATATTGAATACTGAAGTGGAAGCAGTATTTGGTTACTTACTACACAGGAAATGACTAGGTACTCCGACGAAGAAAGAGAATTTTTAGATGATATTGGGTTCATCCATTTTTACGAAACAGAACTCTTCATAATCTATGTATAGATATAAAAATGAATCGCCGAAATGTATGTGAGCGCATAACTTCCGAACAGCTAGACTAAATTGGATACCTACTTAAGTACATAATTCTTTTTTTTTGTGTTCGTATCGTCAGGAGAAGATTTATATTAAAGAAAATTTTAGGTAGGTAGGGTAGGTAGGTAGGTAGAGTAGGGTAGGTATGTAGGGTAGGGTAGGGTAGGTGGGTAGGTAGGTAGGGTAGGTGGGTAAGGTATGTATTGCATGTACCGTAAATAATGATTATTCACACTAAAAGTTCCTTTATGATGGGCAGTACCTACAAAATGTGTAGTTAACGTCTTGTGATGCGTCCTTCGTATTATTGTTCGCAGCATGTTGGACCCGGTTAGAACGTTGTGCTTTGTGCAGAGAAGCCTTGCCGTCGAAGAACTCGCCGTATGCAAGGAATCGTGTAGCTGAGCAGGTAACCAACAATACCTACTTTCTTGTCCATACGAAACTACCTTTTGGAAGGGGCAACTAGAATACATTTTTAAATAAATATTTATTTTAGAAATAAATAATTTGAATTTACTAGAACTCTTATAGCCAATTACTCAAACGCTACTCAATGTTAAGATGCCGTTAAGCCACACCCACGGCACTCTAAACGAAACGATATAATTGCCTACACTACTACCAAAATAACAGAGTGTACAAATACGTGCGTGTGTGTGCGTGTCTACGCACCGCGAGATTTAGTCAGTTTCGAGAGCACGTTCGACGCGGGATGAGGTGAGGAACAGTTTCGGAGGGAGGCGGGGTGTGGCGCTACTGTACGGTAGTACTAATATTTATATCTGCTGTGCTTTAAGTATGTCAAAGAGCCTTAGCGCCATCTTAAAGTTGAGTAGCTATTGAGAATTTGGCCATGAGTGAAACAGTTCGCACCGCGATCTCAACTGTTAAAACAAAACACACACAACACAATTATACAATACACATACCTACATTATTTTTAAACAATTAAACATAAATTTGACTAAGGTCGGGTTGCTTTAACTATACATTACTGACCGGTAATAGTCAAAAACGGCGCTAAATATCGTCAAATACAAAAAAAATGAGTTGTTTCACAAAATCGTACGTCAAAAAGTCACTATTACCATAACCGACCAGTCAACGTAATTTTGTGTTGTCAAACAACTACTTCAAACATCAAAATAGTAGGGAATCTCTTTTTAAATAACTTTAGCGGACGGATTTTTATGTCATGAAACAACCCGTTACATTTAACGTTAAACATCTCACGTCATAGTTAGTAACTTTTAACCGTCCGTATGTAACGCTAAGCGACTGTTTGTAACAATCCGCCCTAACAAAAATATTGAAAACAAAACTTTTTAAAGATCTAAAATCTGAAACTGCTTTAAAACTTACAGGTTTTCGAAGCAATAGCCACCGAATATGAGCTCAAAAATGTGAAAGCGATGCGTCCGATGCAAACCTCGTCTGCATACACATCACCCAACCGGTCCCGGACCTCGTCACCATCACCGAACCGCAGAGGACAGTACCAACACTCATTAATGAACAAATACAAGAAAACAGTCCATTTCACAGAGAAATTCGGCCAAACATACGCTTCAGATCCAAACATACACAGATCTGTACACACAGCAGAATTAAGAACGAATGTCAGAACAAACACTACTAATTTGGTAGAAAATTCTCAAGCTGGCAACTCTAGTGATGGCGGGAATAACAGCTGTCAACATCAAAATGACATTAGTGTTCCGAAGATTAATGTTGAAAGTGTAGACGAGGGGAATAAATGTGGGGGCAGTGATTGTTCCAGCAGTTGTCAGAGTTTGAGCTTGCCGCATAAGTTGGTGGCGAGGCTGAGGCAAGCGTGTTCACTCGCAGACTTGAACAATGTAGGCGGGCAGTGCTCACTGTCGAGGTCTTTAAATAGCTTAGGTGATAATTGGTAAGTTGTAAAGGTAACTTAATTTAGGTATGAAATAAAAGAAACACCAATTAAGTGACTTAACTTTAACGCCTAAATTCGCTGCGAAAGGCACTAGTGTAGGAGTGAGGTCTCTAGAAATGTCAAATGTCGCTAAATGTAGTTTTTTTTCTGCCTGTATTTTCTCAGTGCAGGGCAAAGGCCTCTAAGTCTCTACTTTCCTTTCATTTCTCTCTGAACATAGTTAGACCCTAATAATATAATTTAAAGCTTAAAAATTACTGCTTCGTGCGCCTAATGTCGTAAGCACGACTGCTGGACATGGCGTCTTGGGTTCAAACCCGGGCTCCTGTTCTTATATTTTTCAATCAGCTAATTCTTCGAAATGTGCGAAGTATCGTTGAAATAATACCTACCATTTCTTTCCATTCTTACAGGGTAGAACGACCAGCACTAAAACACAATTTTTGTTTTTCCAGCAAAAACTGTCACCACGGATCATTAGACAACTTGAAGAATCATTGCAGTTCCATCTGTGGTATGTATAAACCGAGTACAACTAATGCTGTATCTGCTCTACAGTGCGCATGCGCGGGTGTTATTATGGCATTTCAGAAGTGCTATTCTTGAACGCAAGAGTGTACACAAGAGAGCCACAATTCACCATTAATACCTACAAATATAAATAGGGAAAAAACAAATAACTAGGTAATCAGTGATATCATGACAGTTGTTGACAGTGACACGACGGTATGTAAGGAGAAGCCGCGTTGTGCCGGCCACAAGTGACATGGGAGAAGGGTGGGAAAGGAAATATGGAATGGATTTAAAATCAAGATAAAATAATCTTTTAGCTATTACCTGAAATGTTGAACAGCATTGCAACGCATTATTTTGTGTCGATGACAGTAGTGCGATTCTGTAAGAATTCACCCGCGAATTCGAATCCTATCTCATTTCCGATTTCACTTACCTGAAGTGAAAAATATGTGGTATTCGCTAAAATAGTAACGTAATAATATTAGGTCCTTACATATGAAATTGCCGATACTTAATACTGGCAACTTTGAAATCAAATATTTTGTGTTTGATTAGGAATTCCAAATTCAAAATTATTTCAAAATAAAGACAAAAGAATATTGTTTTAAAATTCGTGTTTCATTTGTTTTATCGTCATTTGTTTGGGCTTGAAAATTGCTATTGCAACAACAATGGAGAAATTAAAAATTCGCGATATTTACGAATATGAGTTCTACCGTGGCACCAGTGCAGCAGAAACGGCTCGAAGGATTAACGACGTGTACGGGCCAAGCACCGCTAACGAACGAGCGGTGCGTTTTTGGTTTCAACGTTTCCGTTCTGGAAATTTTGATTTACAAAGTGAGCCTCGTGGACGACCGGATACTCAAGTGAATAATGAAGAATTAAAGGCGATAGTTGAAGCGGATCCATCTCAAACCACTTCTGAATTAGCAGCAGCCTTTGGAGTAAGTGACAAAACAATCACTATCCATTTGCGTCAAATTGGAAAAGTAAAAAAGCTCGAAAAGTGGGTACCGTACGAATTGACTGAAACACACCAACAAACACGCGTCGGTTGCTGCGCTTCCTTGCTCAATCGTCACAATAATCAGGGAATTTTAAATCGTATTGTCACTTGTGATGAGAAGTGGATCGTGTACGATAATCGCAAGCGATCATCACAATGGCTTAACCCTGGAAAACCGGCAAAACCTTGCCCCAAGCGAAAACTGACCAAAAAGAAGATTCTAGTTAGTGTTTGGTGGTCCTGTGCTGGTGTCATCCACTACAGCTTCATTAGATCAGGCCAAACGATTACTGCAGACATGTATTGTCAACAGTTGCAAACAATGATGGAAAAGCTCACCATTAAACAACCGAGATTGGTCAATTGCTCTAGCCCATTGCTCCTTCAGGATAACGCTCGACCACATACTGCACATCAGACGGTCGCCAAGTTAGAGGAGCTGCGACTGGAAACTCTGCGTCACCCACCATACTCTCCAGATCTTGCCCCAAACGATTACCATTTATTCCGAAATTTGGACAACTTTTTACAAGGAAAAAAAATCAATTCTGATGAGGCAGTTTAAACAGCCTTCAAGCAGTTCATCGATTCTCGCTCCCAGGATTTTTTTACCAAAGGGATCAATGAGCTCCCGATAAAATGGCGAAAGTGTATCGATAACAATGGTACATACTTCGATTGACTAAATATATAATTTCTTTTAAAAATGTTATTTTTAATTTTTTGATACCGAGCGGCAATTTCATATGTAAAGACCTAATAGTTCGCTTCACCTAAGTTGGTACCCAGTGGCGCTAGCGTAGTAGTTATCGAATTACCTAAAACAGTTTTCACCGCGGAATCAGACGTGAGAACTGGCCCCTTATTCACAACCATTCGATACGTTCCCGTGTCGGTAAGGAACCGTATTCGACAATGTCATTTCCGACTTCAGTCTTCGTATGTTCGTTGAACTGTCAAAATTATTCGGTTTCGGATTTGTGAATTGCGTTTGAAGGATATCTTCGATATCTTTTGACTTTCGATTCGGTACGGAATCGAATCGAATGATTGTGAATAAGGGGCCTGGAGTGAGTTCTTACAGAATAACATGCAGTAGTAGCGACTTCTGTCGATGACAGTATAAAAAATAGTAGAAAATGTAATTTTCTTGTGGCAACATTTCAGCAATGACATAGCATGTCCACACTCGTACGTATCTTCAACTTTCAACTACTAAACTAACTTATTTATGTCGTAACTTACTTTGCGTGTTGTTTCTTTTATAACTATTTCAATCGTGCCAGGGATAGTCGTCTTTTTCTACTAACAGCATTCTGTGGAGACTGCATTCTGTTAAAGACAGGCACCTCTTTCAGGTCTCCAGAACTGCATTCCCCGACTCTCTGACGTGTTCTAGGCTTCTTGGGGAGTACTAACGAATGTGTTCATTATTTCCAGACGCTCCGGTGTTTCTGCTGCCGGCGCCTCCAGTGTATGTCTTAGCGTGCGACCACGGCAAGAAAGAATAGGATATTTCTGTTTAGATGTACATTTTTTAATCAATAAATAAAAATAAATTATATAAACTCTGTAAATATGTTAACAGTTTTAATTGTCGTTTTTATTTTTGAACCTTTATGCCACGTTATTATACAATTCGTATTTTTTTATATCTAATGTTTGATATGAATTTTAAAAATTCCCAAATGAGGAATATCGCATACAATTTCTGTTTCAGTGCGAAAAAGAGACACCGCCATACGCTCTACATAGTACCATCTCTTTCTAACACTATTTTTATTTCTTAATAGCACAGTTACGACACTGCTAATGATTTACCATTAAAATTAAAGCTTTAAATCGTGAGCGTTGAAATCTATATATATAAAAGAAAGTCGTGTTTGTTACAACACTTATAACTCGAGAACGGCTGCACCGATTGTCATGGTTTTTGATTTGTTGGATTTGTTTCCGTCCCGAATAGCAGAATACATCTTAAAAAAAAACTCGATATGTGTAATGAATACTTAATCATTTCAATAGATGCTGATTTGTTTATTACATGTCAAACATTTGGTAGGTGTAGGGTAGGTGTAGGGTAGGTGTAGAGTACCTACTCTACACCTACCTACCTATCTACCTACTTACCTGCCTATTTACCTAAATAGGCAGGTAAGTAGGTAGATAGGGACAGGACAACGTCTGTCGGGTCAGCTAGTATATTTTATAAAGACAAAAAGCGATAGCTTGTGGGCGGCGAATGTTTCGAAGCGATGCTGTTAACTGCTGTTGTATTGTAACGTACGATGACCATATAAATCAAATAAAACACAATTTTTTACAAAACATAGGTATTTATTTAGCGTCGGCTGGGGCAGTTTCGACTACGGGGCAATAGGGTATTACACTCATTTTTGAAAAGTGTTTCAATGTAATTCTGTAGTGCTAATATGCCACCAAAAAAAAAAACAAAATTTTTATTCAATCGATAAGTGCCATAAAAATGCATCTAAATTTTAAATTTTCAAATTTCGCGCGTAGTTTGACGAAAACGCCTCTTACTGGACGCCATATTGCTCAGCGTAAATGACGTCAGTTCGTTAGGTATCAAATGAGCTCATATTAAATATGACAATTGTATATCTTTTCAAAACAATTAAAAGCATATTTTCTAATAGGTGTAATAATGTAAAAATTACGTTGGTTACGAAAATAATAAAAGTGCAAAGCCTATATTACGCCAATCGGTTGACTGACAGTTTACAATTTTTTGTTTACACAGCCGTATGGCGCAATAACATGGCCGCTACTATTTCACGGTGTTTTATAACAGATTAAAAATACTGAAAACTTTGAATTGAATTTAAAAAATTGTTTTGTTATTTTATGAACTAAAACTTACATTTTCCGACTGCTTTATGCCTAAACTGTCTCAATGACATATTTATAGATTTTTTCTCGTATACAGTAAAATTCCCTATTGTAACTATGGGATCAGTGGAATAACAGTTCTTGTATAGTTGTTACCTTTCGATACAATTACCCCACACCCCGCCTGTTTTACCAGAAATCAGTTCACACATTATAAATTAAGTATGCTTGAGTTGATAACACCATTTAGCAATTCTTTCAAGACAGAACTTCTCTATAAAAAACACTTGATTTTAGTCCTGAAAACCTGAATAATTTATAGTTGCTTTGTAATTAATAAATAGTCAATGAAGTTGACAAATGACTACCTACAAGTGCCGTCATACGTATAAAATGGTGTTAATTCTGCTGTACACGAGCTGAACTTATTTCAAGCTAGTTATGTCTCTTTCACAATTGAATATGAACCTTATCTTTATGTGATATAGTTGAAAATCTGACAAAAAAATAACAGATTGTTGTAACTTGATTTGCTGGCCTCCGTACAAGTAAGTAGGTACTTAAAGAAGAAACAACTTAAAACATAATTTCCTATTGAGATCATCATCCGTCCACAATAATATTATAAATGCGCAAGTAACTCTGTCTGTTTGAACATAACTGTCACATGACAAAACGACCTAAACTTCCAATGTATTTTGAGCTTTATTCCTCAAGCAGAAAAGTTCTTAATACAAAAACTGAGCTTAGTAAGAGTCAATTTTGTAATAAGAGCTTTATCGCAGCAAAAATAGAGTTGATAATTATAAAACAGGGCTAGAGTACTTCCACACCTCAGATTATGAAACAAAAGGCAGATAGACCGCGCGGAACAGTGAGAGTAAAGCCACCAAAGCAAATACAAATTCAAAAGCGAATTCCTACAATCTCGTGATTGTTTTTTATTTGTTATTGGAACGAAGCTCCCTTACGCGGCTTACAGGTAGAGCGAATTAGTAAAAATCGTCACGTAACGAAATGCGTGTATGTATGTGTGCGTGTATGCTCGCCTGCTCGTGATATATTATTATATTTGTTTTGTACAGACACGTACGTAAGGAACGAAGTTCTTTACTGACTCGTGTCAGTACAGCACGAAGCGCGTTGTAGGTATTCGCTTTTGAATTTGTATTTGCTTTTTTGGCTCCACCCTCAGTGTTCCGCGCGGTCTATCTGCCTGTTGTTCCATAACCTGAGTTCCCCACTATGTAAGATCAGACTGCGTGTCCTCTGGTCCCCGCAGGTACCATCGCTAGGGTCCTGCCGTGACGTGGAAGGTGAACACATCGCAGGGCTGTCTCCAGGGCTCCAGCAGCGGCTCCGGCTTGAACACTTCCAGCTTCGGAGACTGCGCCTCTATGGGAACCTCTGGCTTCACCTGTTCATGATAATACTTTCAATAAACATTCGTTTTGGGGGGTACGCATCGATCGGTCAGAGGTTAAGCTATGCTTGCCGCGATCGCTCCTTGGATGCCTCAGAGGTAGTCCCTGAGGCATACCCTATCTATTAAAAAAATAATTTTCAAAATCGATTCAAAACTGTCGCACATATCGCATAATTTATCATCTTTTCATGGAGCGACTGTCTATCGGACCTCCACAACCCACTTACTGGGTAACACGATACTGCTTGAATCAGAATCAGAATCAGAAACATTTATTTCTGATTTAGAAAATCACCACCCAATCAGACCCTGGAGGTCAACATCAGTGATAACTTGGATGGGAAGAAGAAGTGCCTTACCATTTTTTTAGACCTTGAAAAGGCTTTTGACACAATTTCTGTTCGGCTACTCCTGGACAAGCTTATGAGACTGGGAATTAGAGGAACTCAGTTAAAACTTTTGAATAGCTACCTCAGCGAGCGACGACAATATGTTCGTGTGAGTAACTATACTAGCACCGACCTTCCAGTTACACACGGAGTACCACAAGGCAGTATTTTAGGACCAACCCTATTTCTCGTTTATATCAACGACCTAACCAACCTAAAACTTCCCCAGGGTGAAATCATTTCCTTTGCAGACGATACTGCTCTCTTTTTCTCCGCCGATAACTGGAATGAAGTTTTTGATGCTGCCCAATCTGGTTTTAATACTGTCTTTATATACTATTATTGTTTAAGAAATACTCTAAGTCTGTCGCACAGTCTTTCCTTGGGGTAAGACTAACAAACCTTAGCGCTCCGCCGGAGCTTCATGTGCACTAGTTTGACATGCGTGCGCATGGCTGTTCGCTGCGTGAAGCGTCGCCCACACTCGCTGCACTCGAAGGGCTTCTCTCCCGTGTGCGTCCGCACGTGGTTGGTCAGCACGCTCTTGCCCTGGGGACCAATGGGGAGCGATATAACACGGCGATCAACTTAAAAAACAACCAAATTGGTTCAGTTGTTTTTGAGAAAATCGGGGATGCACTGGCTCACGTACAATGATCCATTTTAAGGACTAAGTGCGGAAACCAAACCCCCCTAACATAGAACATAGAAATCGGGGATGTATACAAGGTGTGCGTATCTTTTAAACCACGTAAGGACTATCATGTTCTATACCCAAAAGAAATCAAATCGAATAGGGTATTACACCCATTTTTGAAAAGTGTCTCAATGAAATTCTGTAGTGCTAATATGCCACCAAAAAAAACACAACATTTTTATTCAATCGATAGGTGCCATAAAAATGCATCTAAATTTTAAAATCAAATTTCGCGCGTAGTTTGACGAAAACGCCACTCACTGGACGCCATATTCCTCAGCGTAAATGACGTCAGTTCGTTTTGTATCAAATGAGCTTTGTATATCATTTAAAAATAATTAAAAGCATATTTTGTAATAGGTGTAATAATGAAAAAATAACGTTGGTTACGAAAATAATTAAAGTACAAAGCCTATATTACGCCAATCGGTTGACTGACAGTTGACAATTTTTTGTTTACACAGCCGTACGGCGTAATAACATGGCCGCTACTATTTCACGGTGTTTTATAACCGATTAAAAATACTGAAAACTTTGTTTTAAATTTAAAAATTTGTTTTGTTATTTTATGAACTAAAACTTACAGTTTCCGACTGCTTAATGCCTAAACTGTGTCAATAACATATTTATAGATTTTTTCTCGTATAGAGTAAAATACCCTATTGTTTTTTATATACAAGTACAGAACAGGATAGGCCTTACGTGGTTTACAATAAAGTCAACCGTCCTGACACACCTTGTATATCGTCATCATCGTCATTATCATCAACACTATTATCACCAACGCCATCATTATCAACATCATTACCACCATTATCATTAACGCCATCATCAAAATCATCATCATCATTATTTTTTCAAGGCGTGCTGTCAAAGTCTGTACGCGGGGGGTCTATGTCAAAGGTTACACGCTCAGTCTGGCGTCAGTCTGGTCAATCAGTCTGCTCAGAATGACGGGAGAATTATCGTCTAACCGGTTGAGGGACGGACTGATGGTCCAGAATGACAAAAATTAAATAGTTTAAATATTTTTTATCATTCTGGTGTGAATGACTGCTGACTGATGCCAGACTGATCGTGTAACCGCTCGAATCATTCTCGCATCAGTCAGTCACCGTCCCGTCCCCGACGCAATGGAGCAAGACGTGCCAAGTGACGAAGCGCTGCCGCCGCCGCCAGCTTAACTCCCGCCACCGCCAATCGAGATAGAAAAAGAATTCATTGCCAGAGTTATGGGACAAAACACATACTTTATATTGTAATAAATACAAGAGAAATGACGCTTTGCGAAAACTCCTCGACATATATATAAAAATTAAACTTGGGGCAACAATAGAGGATGTCAAAAAAAAATCAACGTTTTACGGTCCAACTACAGGAGAGAGCTCAAGAAAATTACATAATCGCGAAGATCGGGGTCTAGTACTACAGATGACTTATACTGTTCAAAAAGACAGGTTACTCACTTGACTGTCGTCTTCACTTTACGAATGATGACTAACGTAAGTTTTATCAGTCTGCTGTCAGTCTAGACTGAGCGTGTAACCGTGTTTTTCATCCATCATTCTGGCATCAGTCTTAGCCGGACCAAACTGATAGACCGATTTTTGGAAATAAATAATAATAATTATGTCATCACCACATCATCATCATCATTACTACCGTCGCCATCATCATCATCATCGTCATTCAACATCATCGTTCAACATTCGTTCAATCATTGTCAACATCATCGTTATGATCATCGTCGTTATTATCATCGTCGTTATTATCATCGTCATTATCATCGTCATCGTCACTATCATAATCATCGTCCTCATTATCGTCGTCGTTGTCAACATCATCGTTATGATCATCGTCGTCATCGTTGTCATCATAATCGTCACAGTCGTCATCTTCATCTTACAAACACTACATACCCGGAAGGCCTTCCCGCAGGTGTCACACACGTGGCGGGGCGGAGGCCGGAGCCCGCGGTGCACGGTGTGCTGGTGCTTGCTGAGGCTGGAGCGAGTGGCCAGCGCGGCGCCGCAGTCCGAGCATACGTGAGGCCTCACACCCTCGTGCTGCACCGCGGTGTGTCGCGACAGGGAGCGAGCGCAGGGGAAGCGGGCCGAGCAGCGCGGGCACGGGAACCTGAGCACAGGCAACAGAAGCCGTGCACGTACCGTAAGTATGTTTGAACCAAGGCACAAAATGCCGTAGGAATCTTTAGTGACCTCTCCAAGGCATTCGATGGAGTAAACCATGACATATTACTTCTGAAACTTGAGTATTATTGACTACCTAGACTTGAGCTTAGTTTAGTTCAATCTTATTTGAATGATAGACAGCAGCAAGTTCAAATAAATGGAGTGAATTAACATGGTTTAGAAGTAGAAGTAGGGGTTCCACAAGGCTCAATGTTAGGTCCTTTCCTGTTTTTAGTTCATATTACTGATCATGTAGTTTACATCACAAACGGTGATTATTACCGATGACACTTCATAAATTTATAAAATAAATTCGACCACGCAAATAACGCCTTAGTGCAGGTGCAAAATTGGTTCACGGCTAATAATTTAGTATTAAATGAAAAAAAAAAACTAAATGTATCAGATTTGCTTTACCAAATATCAAATGTAGTCATTGTGACATAATCTATACTAATATTATAAACCTGAAGAGTTTGTTTGGTTGAACGCGCGAATGTCAGAATCTACTGGTTCGAATTGTAAAATTATTTTTGTGTTGAGTCCATCGAGGTCCATCGAGGAAGGCTATAGACCCATGCGAAGCCGGGCTGGTACGCTAGTATCGAATAAAGAGAATTGGAATTCATCGATATAACTGTTTTCTTTCGACTCAAGGCTACAATGGGGTCCTCAGTCCTCATTTTACATCTCTCGCTGGACGGCAAAGCATATAGTGCACCACACACCCTTTAATTCAAATAAATCATTTACAGGCACTTTAGAATTGTCAAAGAGTCAGGAAACGACCTAACATTCAACCTTGTGGAAACTCTATTTCTACTTTTAAAGCATAGGAATTCACCTCATTTGTTTCAACTTGCTGCTATCTATCATTAAAATAAGATTTTACTAAACTAAGCGCAGTGCTTAAGTTTCAGAAGTAGTGTGTCGTGATTTAAGCAATCAAATGCATGCAACGCAAATCTGTCGGAGACGCAAATCAGATGTCCGACTGACACGGCGTACCTATCGTACCCAGGGTACTTCTTGGAACACAATTTTAAGGCTCGAGCCGGAGTGTGCCTGTACGCCCGGGACGGGCGGCGAAAACTTGAAGACCGTAGGTTTTCTGTAATTTGGTTTCTGTTGGACACTGGTATGGAGAAAATTCTCTATGCTTGTGTCTACCGTTCGCACAGCGGAGACCAGGAGACGACCAGACTCTCAGAATACCTCATTGAGGCGGCTGATGCGGCTCAACAGAAGTACCCTACTGCCCAATTAGTAGCTGGGGTATTACAATGCTCGCCACAAGGAAACCACTCCTCCCAAACCGGGACACTGACCATGCTGGGAGAAAGATGAGAAAGCTTGCTTTAGCGTTAAATCTCACCCAACTGGTCCATGGGGCTACTAGGGTTCCTGATGTTGAGACGCACACAGCCTATTGCTTGGAACTCTTGCTCACTACTGATCCAGACCTCTACTCAGTGTCGGTTACTTCACCTCTGGGTAGCTCCGACCACTGTCGACCCTGCGAGGATGGATCACCAACAAGCTCAGACTGAGAGCCGTACAAGTCACGGTGAATGACACCACAAGAGCCATTGTGGCGAAAGGATGCCCGCAAGGAGGCGTACTCTCACCACTACTATGCAAATCTGTCGGAGACGCTCTCTTGTGTAGAATCTCGTGGTAGATAGCCTCAGAAGGCGCCTAAATGACAAAGGCTACTTTACGGTGGGCTACGCTGATGACAAAACCATAATAATAAACGGCACACATGAAAACACACTATGCAACCTTATGCGTCAAGCCTTGAAGATAGTAGAGGTCTTCTTTGGAACCACGCTAAGCCTATCGACTGAATCCAAATACCTGGGCATCTATTTGGACAAACAGCTGAACTGGGCTAAACACACCGACTACATCACCACAAAAGCCAGCATAGCCTTATGGCAATGCAAAAGACTGCTTGGCAGGAATTGGGGAATAAGTCCCAAAATCACCTACTGGCTATACACCACAGTCATCCGACCAATTGTCACATACGGTTCTTGCTATTTTGGTGGCCCAGGACCAATCTGAGCACAGCCCAGAAAGAGCTCGATAAACTACAAAGATTAGCCTGCGCGCTGCGTAGCGATTACCGGCAGTATGAGAACGTCACCCACAGCGGCTCTACAGGCGATGCAGGGACTGCCACCTCTAAATCTCGTTGTGAGAGAGGAGGCGACCCTAGCGGCTTTCAGGCTGGATATATCCGGTACCCTAAGCAAAGATTCCAGAATCAAACATACACGGATAAAAGAGGATGCAATCAAACGACAGCCCATGATGGCATCACCCAACGACAGCACCTTGAAAATACACTGTTTCCAAAAACACTACAACATAGAGCTCACAGCGGAGCCGTGTGACTACTCAGGCCCAAATGAGCTAAGGATCTACACCGATGGATCAAAAACCGACCTCAGTATTGGAGTCGGAGTCTTCTCTGAAGACCTAAACATTAAAATATCCAGACCCCTAGGAATGCTTAACACTGTCTATCAAGCAGAATGTGTAGGCATCATCCACCAGGCAGCACGGCGTGTGCTGCCTGGATGATGCCTACACATTCTGCTTTGAGGCCAGGGGGGTTACGGATACACACACCCGTATACTCTCCCATAGTGCCTCAGTCCTTCAATCCTTAGAGAAAAACCAGATCACGTCGAGACTAATACTAGAATATCATAATGCACTAGAACGTATTACGGTACAAAACCGCAATGCGGTGACACTACAATGGATCAAGGGGCACAGTGGATCACTGGGCAACGATGCGGCTGACGAACTCGCCAGGAGGGGCTCTAGCTCAAAAGCCCTCGGACCCGAACCCATTGTGCCCATTCCGTTTAATCAGCTTAGAAGTTGGGTAAAAGACTACACACAAACACGAGCGGAGGAATGGTGGACCTCGACACCAGGTGCAGGCAGTCCAAGGAGGCTATGCCATCCCTGGATACGAAGCTGACCAAGCGCCTTCTGCACCTGGACAGAGATAGCTTGCGACTGGTGTCGGGGACCATCACCGGACACTGCTCACTGAACAAACACTTTCACACCTTAGGCATCACTGATAGTCCTCTGTGCAGAGCCTGCTTGGAGGCGGATGAAACGGTGACACATGTACTCCTTGAGTGCACTGGCGTCACCCAGATCCGCAGGGAAACCCTTGGAACACCAAACTCCCTTGCGGACGCCCTGAGAAGACAAGATTGATCTGCTTCTGGAGGGAGGTGGGCTGGTTGGAGTAATCGGCCGCCATGGCTCACGTACAATGGTCCATATTTAGGGACTAAGTGCGGAAACCAAACCCCCTAACATAGAACATAGACACCCCTAACCAATCAAATCTTTTCAAATTACAAAGTCAAGTTCACAATGACAGTTGAAGGCATTTTGCACTGATGATTTAATGCATTCTTAACGCGAACGAACTATAGGCGTTTGGTCAAATATGGTTATTAAAACAGTGGTATAACGAATGTTCGAACAAATGTTATTTCGGCTAAGTGTAACTTCGGTAAAAACTTTTTCGACCAAATGAAACGTCGGAGCAACGAAAAAAAGCGAATTGATAATAGGTCAACTGATACAGTGGCAGACGTGACTTCGATGAAGTAAAAAAATACGAAACGGGAAAAGTTGAAAAGTTTTAGGTGAAATTCGGTCAAATATTTTTCGACCTGTAACCGTTGTTAGACTACTAAAATCCCGCCGTGTATATTTGTTAATAGCGCCGATTCCCTTGTTCACAAACTAAACTAAAATTAGACAATTGGCATCTCTTACTGCCAGGCAGCTGAAGAAAGAGACGGCGACAGATACGAACTAAGTTACAGATATCAAATTAGTTTTTTCCTTGAACTTCGCCGTGTTTTTAATCAATGCGTTCTGAAATTACAACTTTAAATAGTATGAACATTTTAGATTAACTTAAATTGACAGCTCTTATTAATATCTGTCTCTTTCTTATGTTATTGGAGAGAAAGAGATATAAATAGCTTAAAATAAGTTTAGTTCGTGCACCACAGAATTGGCATCAATGTCACGGAAAACTTTGATATCGCGATGTATACGTCCGTCGTGGTTCGCATGTGGCGCGATAGATGTCGCCACAGTACTATGGCCCCGCTGGTCCCACACACAAGTGCTTTTTGAACTAAAAAAAGGGTAAATTTTCAATACTCACTTTAGACTCTGCTTGTCTCGATGTTTCAAACTCTTCAGTAGATGCTGTCTCAAACTGTGGGCTGATTTAAATCTGAAAAAATATTCTTACTTATACTCCATTTACAATAGCATTAGACGGATGTTGAAAAAGGTTAATTTTAATTTTGAAACAAAAGTACAATAAACATGTTACAGTTAGGATAGACGCCGAATTTATTATAATTTATTTCTACAGCAGCTAGTCGCAGCAGTCGCACTTAATTGTAACCATTTTAATAATCTACCTTATGAAATTATGTGGCTTTCATTTAGTTGTATTATTTCATTCCAATTAAAATTAGTGTCAATGCTAAAAACCTAAAAGAAGCAGGGATGAACAATAAAGGGAACGTTATTCGTTTTACTATAATTGTACCTTTCAAATGTTGCTTAATCTTTTCTCTCTTCTTTTTTTTATTTATCTTTTTTTTGTATTTTTCTTTTCTTTTTTTTTATCTTTTATCTGTCTTTTTTTTTTCTATTATTATACGTCCATTTTGAGTACTACATATCACCACCATACCAGTATGACCAGTGGTGTTATGTGGTGGGTATAAAACTATACCACTCACATAACCTAACCAAAATCATTAACCAACAATAGAGGGGATCTGGCGCTCGGCGGCTGCTACCGCGGCACTGATCGCTTCGCTTATTCGCTTTCGCGCTTTAATGGTCACAGGTCTAACTTAAACGATTTTCTCAGTGGTATAGTTTAAGTCCCACCACACCACCAGGGGTATGGCCAGTGGTATAGTGGCCACACCATATCTTAGATCTATTTATCAAAGTTATGTTAAACAGTTTTAATTGAAATATGTAGTTTTTTACTTCTTTTTGAAATAAAAGGTTTTGCATTCCTGCTTCTACGAGCCTCTTTTTTTAAATGGAGTATAGTTCGAATTAAGATCCCAAAACTTTAGAATTTTATCCATATTTGTACCCAAAAAAAATTCTCTTAGGATGTCTAGCATATTAGAAACCAGAAGAGCGTATGACCAGTCGAACATTATGCTTGAAATACATAATGTAAGGGGACAAGAGATGCTCCCAATCTCCTCAATGAGCTGATTCGTCTCCGTGTAGCCGTGTCAAGGTGCCTAACTGCGTACGAACAGTTCCCCTGTTCGTCGCGTCCTGTCTGCGCTCAACAGTCTAATGGAAGCCAGCCCGAACTGTGGTATATTTGCAGACGATTGTGTGTATGTCTAAGCTTCTGCGAAAGCATGACGATTTGACATATTTTTATTATTATTTTATTTTATATGTATAAGTACAAATTTGTTTTATTTTGTTTTTGCATTATTTTTGTACTTATTATACATCTTTAATGTTAGCGTAATGACTCATCGAAGCCGTGTTAGTATAAATAAATAAAAAAAAACATTTCAAATGCTGACTGACTGACTCCTTGTCAATTCAAATGTGCCTGTAAATGGTTTATTTGTTTACGTACCTAACGTCACATTCCACGCAGTAGTAATCTTTGACATCCGAGTGGGTCAGCTGATGGTGTTTGATCTGCGTCCTTGTTCTAAACCTCTTGTTACAAACTGAACACTCATAGTTTTTAATACCCTGGTGAATCCTGTAAGAGAAAAAAATAATTGTAATCCACACTAAGGCCCGACAACCATTGTTAGCATCGGCATGACAAGGTATTTTTAGGCGACGAACAAAAATATAACTTAATGGTATGGAAATAAAATTCAAATTTCAAAGTTAACCGTCATAAGTACAAAAATAATTCTACTGTATACAGTCAGGTCGCAGGCATGCCGTCTTTTTCGTGATTTTTTTATCTATCATCTATTCATAATTTTGAAATTAGCGTGAAATTTAAGTTTTACTCTATTTATTTATTTATTTATTTTTATTTTTATTACCACTTAATTAGTTTAATTAATCTATGAGTAATAATGACCAGAATTCATATTAGTGTTTTACGAAAAGGTTGTCAAGGGATTTATTATGAGTAAACTTCATAGAGTTAAGAAATGCCCGATTTAGAAAGTATTGGAATATCACAAGATGACAGTAACATGACAATACAAACATTGCATGTAAACAATTATAAATATTTTCTTAATGAAACTTTAATTTTATTTCTATACCTTTAAGTTACATTTTTATTCGTCGCTTAAAAAATCCTGGCATGCCAATGCTGACAATGGGTGCCGGGTCTAAGTCGTCATCATCAGCATCTTCCTGCCCGTATCCCATGTTACTTGTGGTCGTCGCAACACGTTTTCTTCTTCCATTCCTTCCTGTCAATCCTCATGATATCACCGACTCTCTTCTCTTTCATGTAGTGATGAAAATCGCATTAGAATCCGTTGCGTAATTTAAAGCGATAGGTACACATTCGTCAGATTCCTTTTTCGTCAGAATAAATTATAGGCTGTATTTTTTCTGAAGAAAAAGGAATTCCTCTTTGAACAGATATAACTTAGCTTAATTTAGGTCAACGTCAGTGGCACCCTGAGGTTCGATTTGGTTAGATTAACTTTGTACAGAAACACGACCGCTGCGCAGCGGGGCTCCGTCGACCTGACGTCGATTGTGCTTATTTTCGTAACCGTTTTCACTGCAGACAGTTGCAAATAGGGTATTACACCCATTTTTGAAAAGTGTCTCAATGAAATTCTGTAGTGCTAATATGCCACCAAAAAAAACACAAAATTTTTATTCAATCGAGGTGCTATAAAAACGCATGTAAATTTTAAATTTTCAAATTTCGCGCGTAGTATGACGTAAACGCCTCTTACTGGACGCCATATTGCTCAGCGTAAATGACGTCAGTTCGTTTTGTATCAAATGAACTCATATTAAATATGATAATTGTATATGATTTAAACATAATTAAAAGCATATTTTGTAATAGGTGTAATAATGAAAAAAAATACGTTGGTTACGAAAATAATAAAAGTACAAAACCTATATTACGCCAATCGGTTGACTGACAATTGCCAATTTTTTGTTTACACAGTCGTATGGCGTAATAACATGGCCGCTACTATTTCACGGTGTTTTATAACAGATTAAAAATACTAAAAACTTTGAATTGAATTTAAAAATTTGTTTTGTTATTTTATGAACTAAAACTTACATTTCCCGACTGCTCTACGCCTAAACTGTCTCAATAACATATTTATAGTTTTTTTCACATATAGAGTAAAATACCCTATTGTTATTTTCTCCTTAATGCAGCTTCTTACTATATTTTCTTTATAATTTTGTTAGTATTCTGACGAAAGCGGAATTTGATCAAAATTCCGTTTTAGTCAGATAGAAAACAGCTTATAATAATTCATTCTGATGAAAAATAGTATCTGACGAATGTATATCTCCCCGTTTAAAAGATCTAGCGGCAGACGCCAAGAAGTGAATTTGTTTTATGTAGTGATTTCCAATTTCTACAAAAGCCATTAATAAGGAGTTGTAATTATAGTACTTACTGCTGATGTTCCACAAGTGAATCCTTATTGATAAAGCTCTTCCCACACTGGTCACACTTGGGTCTGGCAGCGCCGTGGTGGTTCCTCATGTGACCTCTGTGAGTCTTGTTGTTACTATAAATTATATATATTTATCAATCAATTTACATGATAAAAGATATACACGGGTATATCCGTCCATATAAGACTGCCATTAGACGGACTGCATCGCGGCAATCGCGCGCAGTCGATGTATTCAACAGCATGCAGTTTACGCCACGCATCTAGCCAACCCAGGAGCTCAGTGTAATTTTTTTTTTTTTTTTTTTTTTTATTATGCGTAATTAATTAAAAACCCCATTATCTTTAATCGAATACCCTCATTAATACCTGGTAATAAGGAAATAAGGAATAATAAGGAAAAAAACAAAACATTGTGACGTCATAATAGGTAGTCAAAAAATGGCACGCTTGGTTTTCATACAGATCGTGATACTTGCGTTATCTAGGTCTATCTATATCTGTGGTATATATGTTATGCGGTCTTTGTTACTCGAAATAAATGACATATTATTATTTATTAATGGTACTTACTTGGAAACTTTCCCACAAATATGGCAAGTGAATAACGTTAAAAATCCTTCGTGTTGCGTTCTGTAAAAAAAAAGGTTTGTTTTTTATTGTTTTGTATGTTGTGTAAAACCCAAGTTAATGGACATGTGTATTCTCCCCATCTTGAATTGGCCTTTGACGAACACCCAGGAGTCTAAGATTAAGGTATGCCAACGAGTGATGGATGGAAAAAGGAGGAGGTTATCAATTCGAATGTTTTTATATACATTTTTTTTTATGTATGTTCGGGCCTAACTCCGTCATATATGAACGGATTTGCAAAATTATTTTTTGTTAGAAAGGGGTTTATTTCGAAATGGTCCCATATATAATTTTACTAAAATTGATCCAACTCTTTTTCAGAAAATCAACAAATTTCCAAATAAATTACTTAGACGACGTTTTAGTTTCTTCAATCTTTGGAGGACTTACAATCTCATTTAAGTGTGCCGCCGTTTCTTAAAGGATTTGGATTGGGAACACTAAAAAGTGAAAAATAGTTTTTTCAAAAAGAAAGAAAACCGCCTTCAGAAACTAAAAAGTGATAAATAACTTTAGCACAGAACACACATTACTTTACACAAAGCCACCGCCACCGACTTCCGAAAGTAAAATAATGTGTGTTCTGTGCTAAAGTTATTTATCGCTTTTTAGTATTTGAAGGCGGTTTTCTTTTTTTTTAATTTCTTTTTTTTGTAGCTCGGTTTTATGTATTCTGTGTTAGGTTATTCTACGTTCCACTCACCTGTAGTGATCTATAATAGATGATCTGTCTATCATCCGCCGACCGCAAGCAACACATTCGTACCTCCGGTTATGTATCAAGGAATGCACGTTAAAACTATAAGATGTTGGTAGATGCATTCGACATAACTTACACTCGTATGGACCGCGAGACTGAAAGATACATTTTTTAATAATTAAAATTGGTTTAGTAGTTTTTGAAAGTCAAAGTCAAAGCATTTTTTTTTTCCATCTTTATTATTCCCTATCGTGCCTTATGCTACAAAACCAGGAACTAAAATAAACTTAAACTAAAAGAAGAATCTTAATCAATATGATACACCAACTCACTAAATCTTTTCGCCACATCTGACTTCGGTTGTGCTAAAATTGATTGAATTAAACCTACCTGTGATTTATTTAAATTAAACTCGTTGATTAAAATTCTTCTTTTCTTTTGGTTCTTGACGCATTCCATCAGCAAATAATGTACTATTGCGGACTTTTCCGCCTGCTCAGTTAAAAAATAATCAATTGAATTTGAACTTTGTCCCTGTACGCCATTGAGTTCGTTTTCATTTGATGCGATATTTAATTTAAAAATGTTGATGTTTGCAACAAACAAAAAGTTATACAAACTTACCGGACTGTGTTTGCTCATATGATTTTGTAGTTTAGACTCAAAATTAAATCCTTTATGGCATAAATTACAATGAAATGGGAACTTTAAACCAGCTTTGCTTTCTTCCTGAAAGAAAAACAATTAAGTGTCAAAATAAAATGCTACCGTTGCGTCCCCTTCTAACATATCAAAAAAGAAAAAGATAGAAGAAAGTAGACCACTCAGGCATCAGACATTTGCATAGACATAGAGAATAAACTAAGCGTCTATAGGCAGTAAAGAGTGAGGGAGACAAAGTGAAAGTGCGGCCAGTAGTTGTCTCTTTCTTGAATTATGATAGGTCCACGTCACAGCCTTGCAGGAGCGGATGCTTTGGCCACCACGCCTTCATCGCTACAGACAGAAAAGAGACAGGTATTGGCCGCACAGTCGCTTTCTCTCTTTCTAGTCAGATATACGAGAGATACGGCGAAGCGTCACCGCTATACGGTCGAAATTCCACTGTCTCGAAACAAGCGCTTTGATTCCACATTTATAATTGTGCGAACTGCCAGACTGTGGAATCCGCTGCTCGCGAGATATTTTTTTTTTATAAATACAAAATGGGCGACGATGTGAAACGAAAAACTGTAATTTTTATTTCAAAACATTTTAATTACTGTCCAAAATATGGTAAGTATATCAATCTACTCCTAGTAATATATTCTCCACATTAGAAAATATTGTACACTCTCTAAATGTACTCTGTTTTTCGTACTATGGATCTTGCCATAATTCTTTTCTTAATTGAATATGAACCTTATAATTTTGCAATAAAGTTATCAAATAAATTTGACAGATTATTTTAGTTTGATGTGCCGGCCTCTATACAATAAGGTGTTACAATTGACAACATTTCAAAACTGACACGACCTTAAAACAAAAATACCATTTCTTTATTTTCGTATCCTGAGTCCAAATATATGTCGGAGATGGTTTTTAATCTCAATTATTATTGTGGGTAGTCAACTAAATTTGTTATGATTTGTTTCTCTTATTATCAATTTAAGTGATTTCATTATCAATTATTGTCTATTAATTCGAAACGTGATTTATTGAGTACTCACTGTATGTACACTGATTTGTGGTTACTTTGTTTCGATAATTGTTATTGATGGTTTTATTCAAAACAATTGTTGACACGTTACTTTGAATGTAAAACGAATTACTTTATGAAATCACTATTGTTTATTCATGACAATTATTATTGTGTTATTTGATTGCTTTATGATGAAATCTTATTAGATTTAGCACATTTTAGTGTTTTGTATCAAGTAAACGCGTGACGCACTTCCGTGCGCCATTGGGCAGACTTGTGAAGGAGAGGTTGCAAGGTGGGCGGCATCGCCTTATAAAAGAGCGTGCACTCCGTAAGTATGGCAGTCGATCCTCGGATTCGACGTCGAAAACGCTATTCCACCGTAAGTATGACGGCATTTGGCGCTTACGTCTTTTTAGAATACACCTAATTTCAAAGTTAAAATTATGAATGAAAAGTACATAATTTTGAAAAACGGAAATATACGGCCCTAGATTTGTATTTACTTTTATATAACGTAATAATACAAGTAGGTTAAAAATATGAAATGTTCTCAATTGTCATGGTCTCATACATTGTACCATACACCACTGACTCTTCACCTGACTCTTCAGATAGGACCGGCGAGATGACAAGATCGAACTTACCTCTCTCTGTTTAATTTGCTCCTCTGGGTTCAGAGTGACTACTCTGATCTTCGTCGGATCCAATTCTATAGGTTTTCTAATGGAAGACTTGGTGCAAACTTCATCATCCAGAGATGGATCACTAAAAAAAAAGTTGTTATAATAATCCAGCAGCTAAGGTCTCTCAAGAACGAGGTTGTGGGTTACAATAGTCCGGTCAGTGCTGATAAATCGATCCCAATACAACGTGATATTGCCATTCTCAAGAACTAGATTGGGCCAATACCAGGGGGCCAAGTCTGCTATTTTTATAATTTCGTCATTTTTCGTAATCTGCTAAATTCATAATGGTCGATCATTGGTCGGTCGAATTAAAAGCAATGACTGCACAATGACGTTCTAATGGTAGGTCACTGATCAAAGGAACTGTCAACATTTTAGCAGATTAACGCCTAAGTCAGTCATTCAGTTGTCATTTTGTACGAGATTCCCATTCTATATCATTTCTTGCAATGGCGTGTTAGTGGTTGACCATTGGAAAGTCATAATGACGCCATTATAATAGTAGATTACCAAACTTGTCAAAATCAACAATTATGAAATCAATGATAGACCATTCTGACACTATTGTAATAGCAGACTTGATGCCCAGTAGTATGGTACTTCCGATTCCACAAGCCTGTATTTAAGAGCAATTCCGATTCCACAAGCCTGTATTTTAGAGCAATTCCGATTCCACAAGCCTGTATTTTAGAGCAATTACGATCCCACAAGCCTGTATTTTATTAATATTGTTATTATTAATTAAAAACTAGACTTACATTTTCTTTTTTTTCTTTTTACTTTTCACTTCTTTACTTTTAATCTTCTTCTTCTTGACTATTGTCTCTTCTTTAATGTTTATTTGATCAGTCTCTTGTAATAATGACGCTATATCATCTTCTGTTATTTTCGTTGCTACAGATCTAGAAATGTTGAATGTAGAATGAGATTTTGATGTGGTGAAATGTGGCTATACCTTCTGGATGTCAAGGGATGATGTTTTCTTATGTTAAGAAAGAGGGATGCGTCAGGGAAACCAAATTTCTTTTGTTTCATGCAATTTGCAGCTCAGCATCAGGTTGTATTTGAATTAAAAAAAAATATTTGCAGGTGTAACCAATATGCATTTACTACCTCTTGAGTTAGAAGAAACTCGTAAACGTTATATTTACATTAAATAGGCACATTTATTGTTATTTATTTATTTTAAAACACATACACTATCCTCACCGGCTTATCTA
Source organism: Charanyca ferruginea (assembly GCA_947361185.1). Taxonomy (NCBI): domain Eukaryota; kingdom Metazoa; phylum Arthropoda; class Insecta; order Lepidoptera; family Noctuidae; genus Charanyca; species Charanyca ferruginea. Next base: position 850,103 of record OX376081.1, on the reverse strand, counting down.
ATACAATAGTGTAGTTACAGTATCATAGCTTACAAAGATAAATTAATACTACTTATTATTATTACTTAAATGCATATTTGTTACTTCCGTGAATATTTTTTTTATTACCACACATCAAGAGACACTGGGCCATACTCCTGAGTGGGTCTAAAACCATACCACTGAGAAAATCATTTGGGTTACGTAGATAGCGGTGCCGCGGTAGCGTCCGCCGAGCGCCAGATTCCCTCTATTGTTGGTGGTTCATTTGGGTTAGGTTGGGTGAGTGGTCGGTTACAAGTCGGAGACCGTGATCTTTCACGGCCCCCGGCGGGCGCCGCCACCGGGATCATACATCGTGGTCGGGGGGGCCCGAATAGCTGTCGAGTCCACCATGAAGTACCTTGGATTGGTGCTCGACAGCCGATGGGATTTTGGCCCTCATTTCCAGCGGCTGGCGCCCAAATTGTTGGGCGCGGCTGGGGCGTTGTCAACGCTGCTTCCCAATCTGGGGGGCCCGAGCGTCGTCTGCAGGCGGCTCTACGTGGGGATCGTGCGATCGATGGCCCTTTATGGGGCCCCGATCTGGGCGGCAGACCTGACGGCCGGAAGCATCGCCGTGCTGCGAAAGCCGCAACGAGCGATGGCCGTCAGAGTCATCAGGGGGTATCGCACGATCTCCTACGAGGCGGCTTGTGCACTGGCCGGATCCCCGCCCTGGGACCTGGAGGCGAAGGTACTCGCGTCACTGTACCGGTGGCGCGAGGAAGCGCGGGCGCGAGGCGAGCGACCGATGCAGCGACACATGGAGCTGCGTCGGTCTCAGCTTCGCGAGGTCCTGGTGGCGGAATGGCGGGACAGGCTTTCGCGCCCTACCGCCGGCCGCGCCATCATCGAGGCGGTCCGGCCAGTGCTCGAGCGCTGGCTCGGGAGAAGGCACGGCTCCCTGTCGTTTCGGGTGGCGCAGGTGCTCTCGGGGCATGGTTGCTTCGGGAAGTACCTGTGTCGCATAAACAGGGAGCCGGACGCCCGGTGTCACCACTGCGTCGACTGCCGGGAGGACACGGCGCGGCATACGCTGGCGGAATGTGCCGCTTGGGAGGGGCCGCGCCGTGCCCTCGTCTCAGAAGTAGGCAGTGACCTGTCGCTGTCGGCCGTGGTCGAGTCGATGATCGACAGCGCAGAGTCCTGGGACGCGGTGGTTTCCTTCTGCAAAAGTGTCATGTCGCAGAAGGAGGCTGCGGAAAGGGAGAAGGAGATCTCTACCTCTAACCCTGCCCGCAGCAGACGCACCGGGCGTCGGCGGAGGGCGGACAACGCCCTCTTCCGGCCCCCCTGAATGGGTCCAGGGGCGGCAGACTCGGGGACGCCTGTCGCTCCCCACATACACCAGGACCCGAGGTGGCGGCGCGTAGTGTTCCACGCGCGCCCCTCTAAGATGTCCGGGGGGGAGTCTAACACCTCACTCCCCCCCCTGAACCAATAAGTGGCCCGCTGCAGCGGGCCGACACCAGCCGGGGGTTGCGGAAGTATCTCCAGTTCCCGCGACCCCCGACGTAGGTGTGAGATGGAACACCGGGGTGGTTTTTAGTCAGTAAGAGTCTGACAGACCCCTCCGCCCACCCCAGGGCGGAGGTCATCCATGAGAATTTTCCACCCCGTACCAAAAAAAAAAACAGGTGAGTGGTCGGTACCAGTCGGGGGTTGCAGATGTATCTCCAGTTACCGCGACCCCCGACGTAGGTGTGAGATCTGAGAAGGGAACACTGGGGTGGTTTTTAGTCAGTAAGAGTCTGACAGGCCCCAGGGCGGAGGACATCAATGAGGATTTTTCACCCCGAACAAAAAAAAAGAAAATAAGAAAATTACTACCGTACAAAGTCTGTTAAAATTTTTCATGTATATTTCCTACAGTAGAGTCTGCTCGGTGTATAGGCTAACCATAATTATCACAGTATTTGCTACGGGGGGTGAGTAATGTTGCATTATATCTGAATTCTTCTACAGTTTACCAGATTGCTTTAAAACTTGGAACAACTAGGAGGTTCACTTAGAGAAATGTGGCGTCATGAGTGAAGGCGAGGGTCACGTGGTCACGATAGTCTTATGTAAGAGCTAGTAGGTGCCTACTAATGACTTCATCTACGTAAATGTCCGAATTATACCAATCCTTAATTATACCACAGGAAAAAAAAACAATTCCTGTGTTAAGGCCAAAGCACACACGCTACCTTTAGTATCGGTGATTTGCGATTTTGCTACTATATAGATGCTGCGTCGCGTTTGGCGACTGCGTTTGGACGCGGTATCCGAATCACGCGCTTTAAGGGGCTATTAAACGACTTTTACATATTTTAAACTGACAATCACGTCAAAATGTGCAGTGTAAATAATTTGAAAAAAATATATGTTAAACTAGAACATTCTCTTAATCACTTAGTAAGTGAATATTTTTAATTATATTCATATTATATAGTTTAATTAATACGTGAAGTGGTGTCTGACGCGGACAAAACATTGACAATCACACAAAATCTACCAGGTATAATTAAACGAAACTTACACCATCTTACAGACAATTTTATTATCTATCTTTTAGTATAGGTACGCCTTTTTTTTATTTTGAAAGAATACTACTTTTATTTAATTTTTTCGACTAAACTTTGAGAGTTTTGGACGCAAAACTGGTGCAGAACGGACGCAGTCTGCGTCCAAAACTTTCAAAATTTAGTCGAAAAAATTAAATAAAAGTAGTATTCTTTCAAAATTAAAAAAAGGCGTATACTAAAAGATAGATAATAAAATTGTCTGTAAGATGGTGTAAGTTTCGTTTAATTATACCTGGTAGATTTTGTGTGATTGTCAATGTTTTGTCCGCGTCAGACACAACTTCACGAGTTAATTAAACTATTTAATATGAACTTAATCAAAAATATTCACTTACTATATGATTGAGAGAATGTTCTAGTTTAACATATATTATTTTCAAATCATTTACACTGCACATTTAGACGTGATTGTCAGTTTAAAATCTGTAAAAGTCGTTTAATAGCCCCTTAAGGCGACGATATACGCCGGCGACCTTGAGCGACCAGAGAATCGTATGCGCTGAGTTCAAAACTCTCAAAGTTTAGTCGAAAACTTTTAAATAAAAGATAGTATTCTTTAACTTGAAAAAAGGCGTACACTAAAAGATAGATAATAAAATTGTCTGTAAGATAGTAAAAGTTTCGTTTAAATATTCCTGGTAGATATTGTGTGATTATCAATGTTTTGTCCGCGTCAGACACAACTTTACGATTTAATTAAACTATTTAATATGAACTTAATCAAAAATATTCACATACTAAATGATTAAGAGAATGTTCTAGTTTAACATATATTTTTTTCAAATCATTTACACAACACATTTTGACGTGATTGTCAGTTTAGAATCTGCAAAAGTCGCTTGTTAGCGCCTTAACGACTGCTCCTATGCTGGATCGGGTCGGCTGTAGTGTTTCCGATCGATAGTCGACTATCGATAAAGCAAGTAGCAATGCAGCTTCATTACAATCCATGGTAACGGTGTAGCTTCGTCAAAATCTAGTGCAACACTGAGTAAGCGCCTGACTTCGAGTCGTGTTCCGAAAATGCCAAATCGAAGCGACCGGCATCCGAATGTGTGTGTAATGGCGTTCAGTCTCTGTGTCCAGCTTCCGAAAACCAACTCGATCGCCGCGTTTGGCGTTTTTAAGTGTGCGGTGTGGAATATTTGGTCGCTTCATTTAGCTTCTAAAAGCGGATAAATTACTGATCGCCAATGCTAAAAGTAGCTGGTCTGATGTGGCACTTAGTTATTCAATAAGTGTGACATATTCCAGCTAATTTCGAACAGCGGTTCAAGCACAAAAGAGTAACAAACATACAACTATCCTCAGAAATTTTCGCGGATATCAAGTATATAATATTGATACTGATCACATCTGTAAAATTTCTCCAGTATTATTTAATTTTGGGAATAAATATAATAACCACCAAAAATAGTAAATGATCACCAAATCTTAGACACCACATGACCACCAAAAATAGTATGATCACCAAATCTTAGACACCACATGACCACCAAAAATAGTATGATCACCAAATCTTAGACACCACATGACCACCAAAAATAGTATGATCACCAAATCTTAGACACCACATGACCACCAAAAATAGTATATGATCACCAAATCTTAGTCACCAAATGACCACCAAAAATAGTAAATGATCATCAAATCTTTGTCACCAAATGACCATCAAAAATAGTAAATGATCACCAAATCTTAGGACCCTTAAGTCCCCCCTTGGGGCGGATCCGACATGGTTAGGTTAGGTTAGACCTGTGACCCCCTACGAACCCCCAGAACTAAATCGCTTTTTACAGTCAAACTCATACATTTCTATAATACTTGGGTTAAATGTTGGTGATCATTTACTATTTTTGGAGGTCTGGAGGTTCGTTAAACATAAACCTTTAATTTTTTTGCCATAAAGAAGAGTCTTACCTAAATTCTTCTAAAGTGATATTATCTTCGTAGTCCGAGAAGCCGTTTTCTTCTTTCACTATATCGTCCTCCATTTTACTAATCATTTGAATATCTATATCGTCTAATCCTGAAGACTGTACCTGTTTTTCATGCTGAAATTAAAAAAAAAATGGTTTAACCGATTTAAGGTCAATGACGGCTCAGGTGCGTCATAAGCAAATATCAAAGATGATGAGTGAGTGATAATTAAGGCTCTCCCTCACAGGCGCGTTATTATCGGTCGATAGTATCGGATGCGTTATTGCGAAATCTTTTTTTTAGTACCTTTTGTACTAGGACGGTTACGAAATTACACACTGCTGCGATAATAACGACGCAATAGAAGTAGGACGCTTGCGTTCCGCCGTCCTGCGATATACCGATATGAGTTCTTAGAACATTTGTATTGGGATTGGGACGCATGCGATCCCACATACAGCTGCGAGATCGTTAGTACGTTAAGAGGAAATACCACGGGCTAGAGAATTGAAAATTAGGTATTTGTAAAATCTATTGCTGTCGCGCGATGCCCGAACACGAACCGCAGAGCGCGATAGAGACAACTGCAGCTTTGACCGAAAATACCTATTAAAAGTACACAAAATCAATGATTCGTACAGTTGCCGGCACGTAACTTGGCCAGAGATTTTGTAGTGGGGGAAGTTCGCGCACGCACAATTTCATACATTTTTACATGCGCGAACTTCCCCCACTACAAAATCTGTGGCCAACTTACGTGCCGGCAACTGTAGTCCCCTGATTTCTTCTCCAAAACTTAACCGATTTAACTGCTTTTTTCATTAAAAAATAAAGAAAGGCTTTTGCCGTGTTCCTATGTTTTCTATTTTTTATATAATCAAGTCAAATTTGTTTTCTGAATGTTTGAACACAGCGGAAAATCATGCCAATTTTTTAGGTTTTTGAATATTCATATCTCTTTTAATAATAAATTTATGAGAAAAAGGAAAACATAGGGACATGCCAATAGTAGCCATGGATATTTAAAAAAAAAATGATCTACTGGCATTATCCAGGGAGGAAACAGGGGACTAAGTTTGTATGGAAAAACGGCCCTTGTGTTTCCTCTTAAGGACGAGGTTTAACTGACGGTTACAAATGTTCTAAAATTCTATAATAATATGGATATTGATTTATCATCAGACAAAGAATGTTTATCACTAACAGTAGCTACTGTAGTGAGACAATCACAAAAATGGCAAATACACCCCTCATTACGGAAAAACCTGCCAAAAACCCAAATACGAAATAGAATTAATTAAATTAAATTAAATTAATTGACATATTGAATGATAATTGTAATGATAATTTATTAGTAGTAATGATTTTTGTTTGAATAATAATTAAATAATTTATTAATTGACCGATTGAATGATAATTGTGATTATAATTTATTAATTGATATTTTGAATGATTAATAATTGTAATAATAATATATGAATTAATCTGGTTTTAAAGTGCATGTTCATAATAATAATGATTCGTGTATTATGTAAATGTTGGCATGCCGAATGGTAAAATATGGCTGAGCTTTAATGTGTTAAGACAACTATTGTGTATTACCCATATTTGCAAAATAAAAAAAAATAAAAAAATATATATATCAGACGATAAAAACGCAGCTGTGTGGAAGGAATGCACGCAACTGCGGTTTTTATATATGGGACGCATTATCGCAATAACGCATCCAGTACTATCGACTGACAATAACGCGCCTATGTGAGAGTAACGAGGTGGGTATTCTTAATGATACAACCATTCAATGGATCAAAGGACACAGCGGTTCGTGCGGTAACGATGCTGCGGACGAGCTCGCTAGAAGGGGGTCGAGTATGAGCGCGGTGGGTCCGGAACCCATAGTGACTCTCCCCTTCGGTCACCTACGCACCATGGTAAGAAAACGTACCAAGGATCTACACCAAAGACTGTGGACCGAACATGGCGAGTGCAGGCAGGCCAAGGAGGCTCTTAATGCAATTGAGGGCCGCTTCACGAGGCAAGCCCTCCGACTGTCCAAACAACAGCTACGTGCGGTCGTAGCCGCCATAACTGGTCATGGGTCTTTCAATAAACATCTTTTTGTCATAGGAGTCACAGACAGCCCTCTGTGCAGAGCCTGTATGGGGGCAGAGGAGACAGCAGCCCATGTGATTCTGAACTGCCCTGAGGTCGCTTCATACAGGGCAAAGTACTTTGGTAACCCAGGGAACTTGCGGGAGATCGCCAGCGACGTCAAGGCGCTGCTGGCCTTTCTCGAGGAGCTAGGGTGGATCGAATGATTGACTTCCCACCTGTACGCAAAATACGCGCTTAGACGTGGAGTTGCGGACTCCGGCCCGTCATACTACTACTACTACTATTAACGGGTCTATGTGGGATAGCCTTTAAGAGCCGCTCTTGAAACAATTGATTGTCACTAACCTCTAAGACTTGCTGGTATCCCGCCTTTCCCTTGCCCACAATATCAATGGTCAATACACTTGTAGTACTGAGGTGGGGACTCGCATACTTCGATAACTCCTCATCTTGAGCGTCTATCGGAAACTGCAACATAATGGTCATCTTTCATTATTACAGCATTGGACCGACATAGACCTGGAATTGCCTCGAAAATTGCTAGCTGGTGGGAAACAATTTTTATTTTTGGTATGAAAAATTATTGTTATTTTAGCTCACGTTGTGCTTACGGGTGAAAAATGTGAGGGCCAAACTGCCGCTACTAAAACCCCGGCCAGACTGTTGTAAACAAGCCCTCCACATAGGTCTTCACCGGCGGTTTACAACAGTGTAAACACTTTGTTTGCAGCAAAAATTCGTTTGACCTTCAACAACCTCTGTGGACGGACGCGCGTTGTAAACCGCGTGTGGATACCGCCGTTGTAAACAAAGAGTCGACCACACACTGAGGTGGGAGCCTTGTTGTAAACCAGTGTGGATGCAAACTAAGGCACCTATGCCCTACATTTTTGACATTCGAGACTTGTTTGACTTGACAAGTCAGTCTTGTGGTTGTTTTTGACTTGTATGTTGGAAAATTAACCTTTTTTTTATTAAACGGCAGCCCCATACTTGCTTTTCTCCTGTAATGTGTTTACAAACAAATTATAAAGTCTCATGCACAAACAACCAGAGCTGAAACATAGGGAATCGAGACCCATGACACAGTGCATCAGTCAATCGCTCAGCCACTGCAACCGCTGTGTTGTCTGTCAATATCTGCATAATCCAAATAATACAAACCAAAAAACCGGATAAGGTCGAGTTGGACTCGCTCACCGAGGGTTCCGTACAAACATAGTTCTAGGTCAACGGAGAGTACCCTATAAATTTTGTTTCCCTTGAGAGTATCGACATGTACATTTTTAGCGACATATACGGCCATATCTTTTTTTCACTTTAACTTAGAAGTTTGATTTTTTCACAGCTTCAAGGGACCGTGGACCTTAGTATACGGTTTTAATTTCAACTCGATACCTCAATGCGTTCCCGAGATTAAGGGTATTGACAGACAGGTGAACAGACAGACAGACAGATAGGCAGACAGATGGACAACAAAGTGATCCTAAAAATATTGCTATGATAAATCATGTTATTGGAACATATTGTGTCATCATTATATGCAACTCGGACTGGAACATGGTCTCAACTCTCAGCAGTAACATAGTCATATTAATACTCACAGGGGCACAGCGTGTCAGATACTCATACAGCATTCTATGAGCCCGCAACATCTTGTGTTTGAACCGCACGGACTTCTGTAGGAGTGTACTGCATTCATAACATAACCACTGTGGTAGACCATCTGAATCAGTTACCTGAAAATCAAAACAGATCAACAAATCAATCAGCATCTGCCATGTCCTATTTGGTTGAGGTCGGCTTCCAGTCTAACCCAATGCAGCTAAATATAATATAATATAATATGTGGGGACATTTTCACACACGGCCATCTGACCCCAAACTAGGGAGACCCTGTACTATGGGTGTCAGACAGCTGATATACATACACAAATACATTTTTTTTTGTAAATACATACATATATAGATAAACAACACCCAGACACAAGGCAAACACAAGTGCTCATCACACAAATGTTTACCCTGGGCGGGAATCGAACCAGCAACACGCTGCGCAGCAGTCGATCGCTCAGCCACTGCGCCAACCGTGTCGTCAGAGTACCAGTGCTTTACATGAAGCGATTGTCTGACCCACCCAGTTACTGGAAAACACGATACTACTTTCTAAAGGTGCGTATGGATTACGCCTCGCGCGAGGCTGCCGCGGCGCGAGCCGTCAGGTGTCGGTTTTTTGTGTGCTCAAAGGCGCCTCGGCGTACGTGCCTCGCAAGTGTGGACGTGATTTGAGCACGGTATTAGCGAGTCTCACACAATGGCGAAAAGGCCGTGTGTATCCAAACCCACAAAATTTCTTAAAAAACCTTTTTTACAAAAAAGACAACTGCCTTCAAATGTAATCTAAACACCTTCAACCTTTTTTAATCTTTTATATATAAAAATCTTCAGGGCATGTTTCATTTAAATAAAACACGAAAAACAAAAACAGTTACTAAGTAACTAAATTCACAAGTCGGCGGCTTTGATTTTGTTTGTGTTTTTGTATTGATGAAAAATAAATAAATAAATAAAATGTTGTTTTGAATGTCGCGCCTTCGTGGCTTGACCCAAGGCATGTTGCCTCAGCCTGCTGCTTCGTGTTGTATTAATTATGTACCAAGGCAGCCCACACACGAGCCGTGCGTGGCTAGGCTGCTCACCCTGAGGCTGCCTCTAATCCGTACGCACCTTAAGACTGGTTGTCAGACTCTCAGACCTAGGACCAACCAAAAGTAGTGGGATACTAATATTCTCCTGAAGACATGAAGTCACATCTCAGTGGAAACTAGCTAATATGCAGTAGGTATTATCGTGCACAAGGGTGTGTACGAATTTGGAATTTAAAATATGACTATTCTATAGCATTTTGGTTTGATTTTCTTTTGCAAGCACAATTAACTATCACTCATTGATATGAATAATGGGTCAGTGGGTCGTCTAGGTGTCAGCAATTTAAAAAACGGTTGTACTTGGACCAATGGTATAGAATTACAGATTGATTAACAATTACAGATGTAAATGGATGATGTCGATCGACGACACGGTTGGCGCAAGGGCTGAGCGATCGACTGCTGCGCAGCGTGTTGCGGGTTCGATTCCCGCCCAGGGTAAACATTTGAGTGATGAGCACTTGTGTTTGCCTTGTGTCTGGGTGTTGTTTATCTATATATGTACGTATTTACAAAAAAAATATGTATTTGTGTATGTATATCAGCTGTCTGACACCCATAGTACAGGGTCTCCCTAGTTTGGGGTCAGATGGCCGTGTGTGAAAAAAAAAAAGGTCCCCACATATTATATTATTAAATCCTTTCAAATGATTTGTAACCACAGTATTTGGCTTAAAGAAGAATGGTACATATGTGCCACTGTAAGCGATAAGCCATTCATAGACGCCCTTCATAATATATAACTAGGAAGAAAAGGTAAGTAGATAAGTGCTTTGCTACAATCCTACTAATATTATAAATGTGAAAGTTTGTGAAGATGTTTGGATGTTTGTTACTCAATCACGCGTAAACCGCTGAACAGATTTGGATGAAAATTGGCACATAGGTAGACCATTTCCTGGATTAACACATAGGATACTTTTTATCCTGGTAATGTGTTCCCTTAGGATAATGGTTCTAGCGGGTATAGCGGGCGAAGCCGCGGGCAGAAGCTAGTAAACAATATTTTCTGTGATGTTAACTTAATTTTGTTTTAGGTTATTGTCAATAAATAGTGTTAAATATCTTTAAAATTAACTGGTTTTTTATACTAACGAATGTTTTAAAGTTTTAAAGAGCATTGAATAAATAAATACTTACATTAATCCCGGCTAGATCTTTGAAAAACGTTTCAAACATTAAAATGTTATACATTCGTCTTTCTGTCGTCAAACAACACCTACAAATAGCTTTTGCCGGTTCAAAATCTAGTTTAATATCTTCTTCGTTCCCTAAACTCATCGTTTCCATTTTATTACAAATATATAATATATATTGTATTATTTAAAATAATCACACGCAAATATTTCCAACACAGAACTGTAGATTGTAAAATGTAAACAATATGGCGGTTTGTCTTTGGCAATTGGCAGCTTTGTTTTTATCGATGCGTTTTGTTAGCACATGCAACTTGCATTTAATTAACTTTCGTTTTACTACTGAAAATTATCCGATAATAAAAGTCATCTTGTGGAATTTAACAATGTACTTGATAATTATTTTAATGTTGTTTATTTACGGATAATAAAATTACATGAAGAAAATAGTTTCGATATGGTGAAAAAACCACACGTATTATACCCAAGAAGCATACAGATAAAAGTGGAAGCAACACTCATAAGTGGGCAGACGCTCTCTTTCTGAATGCATACATACGATAAAGAAAACACATATCACAGTCTCGTTCTTATGTATGCATTCAGAAAGAGAGCGTCTTATTCACAGTTGGTTTCACTTAGGTATTTAGAGTGTTGCCTCCACTTTTATCTTTCTATAAGCTTCTTGATTATAGCATAGGTTTTTAAAAAGCCTACGAAAAAGGAACTATGAACTTTTCAGCCAGGTCTAGCCGTCTAGCTGACTGTTTGTGTAAGGCTGGCCCAGGCCGGCCATACTCGGACAGTTCGAAGCAGTCAGAAACTCAGAATCGACTGCTTCAAGCTGCGACTTACATACATAAATGGAACGGCTCGAGCAGTTGCGACTGATGCTGACTGGGCAGTCAGCACCTCGGTGAAACATCATGCGGTCAAGTAGTTGCCAGGCATTAAACCATATTGCGGGCGAATATGACACTGAAGTGAAAACAACATTGTTCAAAGCATTGTGTACATTTTTCTACACGAGCAGCCTGTAGGTGGTATGTACATACACGCGCGTACAGAACGCCTTGCGCGTGCAATATAATAATGCATTCAGGGTGCTGATGGGCTGCCCAGATTCTACAGCGCCGGATGTTCGCCGGGTCGCAAGTAGACTGTTTCTATTCTGCTTTGCGAAAGCGGTGCATATACCTGGTGCGCAAGGTTCGGGCTAGGTCAAACGCCATCCAGAGGGCATTCGCGGAGGTTCGATTGTTGACCTGATCCATTGCTGTATGGTTCACTTACTGAGCAATCGAAATCAGTAGTAAGGCCGGCCATACACGGACTGCTCGAGCAGTTAGGCATTGATCAACATACACGGACCGCTTGAGCAGTCATAGTGAACCGCTTGAAGCTGTCATTGATAACTGCTCGAGCAGTTCATACCAGTTGCTAGAGCAGTTCATACCAACTGTTCGAGCAGTTTGCAAAACAATCGTGCGTGACGCGGATTTAAGACCGCGGGTGGAGAGACTTCCCGAGAGCAGTCGACAGCTCGAGGAGTCAGTGTATGCCTGGCGACTGCTTAACCTCTCGATGAAATTTCACCGTGCGTCTGACCGCCCGAAGCAGTCGCGACTGCTCGAACAGTTCCGTGTGTGTGTGTACGTAGAAGACTATAGTTGTAGCGTAGTAGTATGCAGTCGCAGCTTGAAGCAGTCGATCCTGACTGCTTCAAGCTGCACGTGTATGGCCGGCCAGTTTGTATAATTAAATTGTAACGGCATCGCATTACTTGAGTCCGCCACTTAAACAAGCGTGTTTTATGTAAAATCTATATAAATCTAATAATATTATATTTAGGTACTTACAATTCACTTTTACACTTTTATTTGGTGGACGTAATACCCTACAAAATTAATTTTGCGTATCATCTGCCTAGCCCTTTCCCAAGTGTATTGGGGTCGGCTTCCAGTCTAACCGGATGAAGTTGAATACCAGTATTTTACATGGAGCGACTGCCTATCGGACCTCCACAACCCAGTTACTGGGTAACACGATACCAGTCTTACTAAGAAGACTGGTTGTCAGACTTTCTGGCTTCTGACTACCCATAACGACTGCCAAAGATCTACAAATGACAGCCGGGGCCAACGGCTTTACGTGCTTTCCGAGGGACGGTGGGAACTCGGTATGAAAGGGATGGTCACCCATCCACAGACCGACCGCGGTTAGCGTAGCTTAACCTTTGACCAACTGATCTGTACGGCTTTAACTTAGCCACACTTATATAATATTTAAACATATAATTTAAAAAGGGGTAGGTAAAAATGAAATAGAACATTTTAGCTTCACATCAAAATATTATATTTACAATAAATATTCATTTGAAATAAAAATAAAATATAATCTTTAAATGTAAGTACCCCAGTAATCGTATCAAACAGTTGTACACGGAATTGATGACATTGAAAATTAAACCTTAACTCAGTGCCATAAAGTGCAAACAAAAACGGGCGATTTCACTAAAGTACGCCCGTGGACTCGATGTTTACGCAACTTTGCACTTTATGGCACATATTTTAAAGTGTATTATTCAAAGTCATCCTGATCTCTCCTGTATAATTTTCTATCACATTCCCAAAGATTTTGAACCATATTTATAATCCCTTGCAGTATATCTTCAAAAATCATCTACTTAATCAAAAGTGTACATAATGCAATGAATATCTTTGAATTTTTGGATTGTAAGTGTTATACAAATGTAGACACCATTCCAATATTTCAAAGACAAAAGTTTTCACAATAAAAAAAATTGGTTGTCTGTAAAGTCGGTTTACGGACGATAGTTTTACGTGATAACGTCATAAAAAAACACAATGGCTAACATAATATATAACCTAAGAAAGTAGTGGCTTCCGTCGAGGTGGGCGGTGCTTATTGTAGACGCTTGGGCCGATCGTGCCTCTCTATCGCTTGTTCCGCGCTCTCGCTAGCACGCTCAGGCTCAGGTGGAACGTGACACTTTTTCGTGCGTGCAGTCGGTGTTCATCGATTTATATGACGTTATCACGTATAAACAAACACCTTATTTTATAGCCCAGACAACCCCATTAATTTTTAACTGTAAAATATGGAGGGTAGACAGAGCCATCTCGTATGGGGGAAAGTTGAAACAGTGTCCAGCTTTTAGCACTAAAAACAGTTTCAAAACCCGCCAAAATGGCGCTAGCGTAGACCAAGAAGCTTATAGATAAAAGTGGAGGCAACACTAATTACCCAAGTATAACCATCTGTGGGCAGACACGTCTCTTTCTGAATGCATACATAAGATAAAGAAAACACATATCTCAGTCTCGTTCTTATGTATGCATTTAGAAAGAGAGCGTCAGCCCAGTTGGTTTCACTTAGGTATTTAGTGTTTCCTCCTCTTTTATCTATAAGCTTTTTGGAGTAGACACAGAGTGAAGTATGTCGGGTTAGAAAATGTTTGTCCCTTATTCACAACCATTCGATACGTTTCCGTATCGGTAAGGAACCGTATTCGACAATCTCATTTCCGACTTCAGTCTTCGTATCGAATTTGAACTGTCAAAATTATTCGGTTTCGGATTTGTGAATTGCGTATGAAGGACATCTTCTATATCTTTTGACTTTCGATTCGGTACGGAATCGAATAAGGGGCCTGGTCGCGATTGTAGCGCCACCCTTGTTAAAACAATTAAATGGACACATTTTGATACGCAAAGACGGTTCTCTTTACCTCTACCCCCCATATTATGAAATAAGATTTTTGATGCTTTCAATCAATAACTGTCAATTGAGTTGTGACGCCACATTTTGCTATTGCCATACAATATCTATGGGGGTATCGCGTTTTGACAGCTCAAAAAAAGTATGTCAATTGATTGGTGACGTCTACACCCTTTTTATTAGCTGCTTATCTTCCAAATATAACTAAATGACTAAATTATGAAATAATAACTGTATATACATATTTATAACATTTATATTATTTACTTTGTTAGCCGTGGACTGTGTAGACATTTAGATTGGAATCATGTTTTAGAGGGTAGTTGGATTTTTTTTGACAAAAATGTGCGACTACCCTCTCTTAATTATTTTGTCAGGTATGAAAATCGTTTAATTCTACCTAAATGTCTATTATTTTTCACATTAATAGTAATGATTTTGAATTTTTAACGCTGGTTAATTTGATGATTATTAATCATTGTAATGTTATTGTTGAATGTAACACATTGTAAAACACAAAATAAATAAATAAACCAGCTCTGTGGTCCCCGAAGGATCAACTGTCTCTATATTTGTAAAAACATCACAACTTCATTAAACAGTAGAATTCTAAATTAAAATCAGTTCTGTTTTCGGCCGAAACAGACAGAGGCCGAATAATCAAAGGCTTAGGCAGAGTTGTACATATCTTGTGACAGTAGGTTGGAGGGCAGTTAGAATTTTCACCAGGAAACAGACTATAGTTCGTTTGCGTTAAGAATGCAGTAAATTATCCGTGCAAAATGCCTTTAACTGTCATTGTGAACTTGACTTTGTAATTTGAAAAGATTTGATTGGCTAGGGGCGGGGCTAGGCCGACGGACAATGATGATTTCACTGCATTCTTAACGCGAACGAACTATATAGGTACTGAGAAACGAACAGATTATTAAATCTGATGTTAGTTTGTCTTAAGGTCGAAGATTTTGTTCCGGTTTCGGCCAAGTTTCTGTTTTGTTTCATTTAACATGACGAATTGTCTCTGTATGTGTAAAAAATATATTTAATTTATATAGGTACATAAGTATTTTGTGCATATCTAATTTAAATTTGTTTAGTATTCGGTATCGGCCGAAACAGCCCAAGGCCGAATATTCGGCTAAAATACTGTTTCGGTCCGACTATTACGGTCTAAATGTCTACCAGTCCAGGACTTGAAACTCTTTCAAAATCATGAGGATATTAAACTAAAATCATGAAAAAATATATACACCATTCATAATTACCAATATCTAGAACCGCAGCGCAATTTCACTGACAATCAAATAAATAACTTAGAAATAAAGTCGAAACTAAATAACAAAAACTTCTATTATTCCGAGAAAAACCGCAGATGGAGATACGCGGTAAAGGCTATTTATTTTCGCCTTTATTTTAAGAAGCGAAATGTTGATATTTGGGGAGGACCAGGCTGGACCAGGTAGATGGCCACGTCTCCAATTTTTCCCTCGGTATGTTCATAAGCAACAAGAAAATGTTATAAACAGCTTTTTTTAGTACACTAATATACAATATATTTTTAATATCCCACAACTACTTTTGTTCCACCAAAACTAAACACATCATCTGCGTCGCCTTTTCCCAACTATATTGGGGTCGGTTTCCATTCTAACGGGATGCAGCTGAATACCAGTGTTTTACATGAAGCGACTGCCTATCTGACCTCCACAATCTAGTCACTGGGTAAAATTATATCCCTTGGTAAGACTGGTTATCAGACTTTCTAGCTTCTGACTAACGACTAACGACTGTCAAAGTTCTACGAATGACAGCCGGGATCAATGGTTTTACGTGCTTGCCAAGGCACGGAGAGGTCTCGGTATGAAATGAATGGTTACCCATCCATGGGACGACTGTAGCAAGCGTAGCTTACCATGACCAATCGACGGTACGGCTTTTACTGCCCTCACATTTTGTCCAGTTATGAGACCATGATGAGCTTGACGCATACAGGAGGGATTGGTCTACACCAAGAAGCTTACAGGTAAAAGTGGAGGCAACACTCTGAACACCTAAGTGAAACCAACTGTGGGCAGACGCTCTTTCTGAATGCATACATAAGATAAAGAAAATACATATCACTGTCTCGTTCTTTTTTTTTTTGCATTCAGAAAGAGAGTGTCAGCTCACGGTTGGTTTCACTTAGTTATTTAGTGTTGCATAAGCTTCTTGGTCCACACTAGATCTAGATAGAGATGGGTTGGAAAGGACAAAGGGACACCTTTGCCCTACAGTGGGGCAATACAGGCTGAAAATCTATACTAATATAATAAAGCTGTAGAGTTTGTTGCCGTTTTGTCCGTGTGTGTCGTAGAAGGCGACAGGGGGATATTGACAAGAAGATGGGCAGCAGCGTCCTTCTGAGTACCATAACACCTACTGCGATCGCCAACATGCATCGGACAAGCACGGCCATTACGGCTGAACTCCCCTTGGGTGAGACCTATGCCCAGCAGTGGGCGTCTAAAGGTTGAAATGATGAAGAGTTTGTTTGTTTGAGGTCCGATTCAGAAACATTGTGCGTAAAAGTGCGTAAGCATCACTGACAGTCCTCTGTGCAGAGCGTGCATGAGAGGTAACGGTGGCGCATGTACTACTTGAGTGCACCGGCGTCATACAGATCCGCAGGGAAACCCTTGGGACACCAAATTCATCCACAAGGGAATTTGGTGTCCCTGAGAAGACTGGGAAGACAGATCTGCTTCTGGCGGGAGGTGGGCCGGCTGGAATAATGGCCGCCATGGCTCACGTTCAATGGTACATTTTGAGGACAAAGTGCGGAAAACGAAACCCCTGAAATAGAACATAGATCACTGAGAGTTATAGGGCATATTTTATTATAAAAAAAAATTTAAGATCCTTTTGTGATAAATAAATGCGAAAATAAATGTATCAGTAGATTTTTTGTCACGTTTTTAGTTTTGGTAAAACAAAAGATGGCGTTTATCATAATTGTTAGTAATAGAATGCTGTGATGTAATGAATGGTTTAAAAATATTACCCTTTATACAAAAAAAACAATTATTACAGCTTACTACTAAATTGTTAAAAATATTGCACATGATAAATAAACCTAACATAGCTGGAGAAAAAAATGAAATAAACAATATTTTTTTTCTTTTAAATATTATTTAAGGCCTAAATTCTAAGACTTTTCGAGATTAAATTTAATGCTACAAAAAATATTTTACATCCTCATAATTTTAAAAGTCCTACTTATTATTTAAAATTACTGACCCCAAATAGATAACAATTTTGTAATATGGCAACACTGGATTTTCTTCGTTTAGTCTCACACCTCTTAAGATCGCTATACACATAAATAGGTTGGAATTCTCAATACAACATTTGATAACGTTGTTTTGAATTGTTCCGAAAAGCTTGTGTACTATATAGCAAACCTTACAATATTTATTCCACATTGACTGCCTCGGCGTCCGGACGAATTTTTCTATTGGCACAAAAAATTCTGTCAGAAATAAACACAATTGTTTTATTTACACGCGTAACGAGATAAAGACAGTGAAATTACAAGTAAAAAGATATACATAGGTTGAAACTGGTATCACCCAGGATTCTCCACATTGCACTGTATTTTGAGAAATAAGAGGGTATTTTTTTTGTTGATGTGCCTTTAAACTCCGCTTGTCATTTGAGCTCACTTGAGCTCAGTCGTGTCGGTATCAACAGACGTATGTTGCGTCCCGAGTGTCAGATTGCGCTCTAAAACAAGAGAAAATTACGTTCCCGGGTCACCTATTATAGTGTGATATTACAATATTACATTAACTATGTGTGAATTAATATGACATTTTTAAAGCTCGAATCTTGTGTAAGTAACTTAACAACACCGTTTTACTTGTAATACCATGTGCCATTAGACCCAAAAATTAAAATAATTCCTTAAAAGAAAAGAATACTGAGAAATAAAGCCAATACAATCTAATAAATCACACTCTCTAAAACATTATAATCTGATGCCAACATAAAACGGTATGACGTCGCCAAAACCCAGTCAACATCAGTCTTTTCTACCAAAATCATCAATGTTGCCATACCCAATATAATAAATCTACCAAAAAAGAAACAGTTAATAAGAAAAACTATTAATTTTATATTTAAAGTCTAACGTTAACGCTTTAAACTTCCAATTTTCTAATAATTAATACGAGCTAATTGTATTTTAATAAGGAGCATAAGCTTATTCAATAAGCTAAAACTCGAATAAGATTTTAAATTGAATTTTAAATACGTCGGGCGGGAAAATGGATGGGTAGCACGGCCAGTACTACATATCAAGCTAAACATTTCCAGTCAAAGTCAAAGCGTTTATATCTATTAAACCATTTACAGACACCTTTGAATTGTCAAGGAGTCAGTCAGTTAGTCAGGAGTTGAAGCTAGTTGCTCGTTCAAATCGTAAGTAGGTCTCTATGGAGAATTAGCTAGAAACTTCACGTACACTATCTTCTTGGTTCTATATGTGATAGCAATATAGGTAAAGACCAATATGCCCTGGCGGTTGCGCTGATGTTGGCGCATGTGTTGGATCATTCGGTTTCCTTCAAAATGTTTAAGCTAAATGGTGCCGATCCGTGCGGTTATGTTCGTGAACGGGCGCCGCCAGTTGGGACTAGTCATCTCTTAGCTGCCTCGGTTATTTTTAATTGATTTTGTATTGTTTATGAATGTCTCTAGACCTCTTTTAAGAGCGCCCAACCCGCCCAATATTTCCCATTCAAATGCTCGTACGCGATTACGGCGTTATAACAAATTATTTTCCAAATATTTTTAACACACAGGTATCTTGTGGTTTAAATCTAGGTTTGTATGAAGCAAAAAATAAACTATTTTAAGAAACATATTCAGTAAACACGTCCAAAAATCAGCTTTTTCGCACAATTTTATCTGAACTTTAGCCGGTCATAATGCACTCATATATTGAAAAAGTAAAAAAAACAGCTCTAAATTACAAATATTTTTACCAAAAACTTGTAAGGCTTTTTCAAAAACACGTATGTCCTGGAGCAAGTTTTGTGAAATTTCCGCGCGCCAATTTTCCCGTGATGTTATCGCTTTCTCACTCACTCGTTTGTTTTCGAGCTTTGCGTTGGATGAAACAAAAAAAATTTCAATCACGCGTTGAAGTTCGTTCGATGGGGATGGGCGCTCTTAACGTGCACAACTTGTTACATTTTTCTCACATTTGTTTCCCGTAGATTCAACATAAAATACAAATTTGTAATTTTCTATTAATTTTAAAAGAGTGTTTATCGAGTTTCTTGCTCGTTCTTCTCCATAGAAACCTATTGTTTGGAACAAGCAACTAGCTTCAACTTTCTGACTGACTCCTTGACAATTCAAAAGTGGCTGTAAATGGTTAATTTGAAATAAATTGTTTGAGTTTATAAAACAATTCAAACAATAAAGATTGTTCAACTGACAGCGGTCTCACGAACATGACGCGTGAATCTGCACTATTTAGCTCAACTATTTTGAAGGGAACCGATCCAACAAACGAACCAGCATAAACTAAACCTTGCATTATATAAGCCTTTCCATACAATGAGAACAAACCTGAAACCACTGCATCTCCTGAAAGCCAATATTTGCAGTGGCCACCACCAGCAAATCGTCGAGGCGATGAAGCTCGAATTCTCAAAGAAACGTTACAACTATCTTGGATCCCGCAACGAAATGAATCAGAAAGGAACAGCGGAAGAGTAAGAAATACATATTTACAATAAGACATCAGCTAATACTGAAAATGTATGGCTTAATCCACGCCGTGTGCCCAGTGCCTAGAGAAGAAATTTAAGAAGAAGAGAATACTAGAAGTTACATTCAACAAATGTATACCTTAGAATAACACCATAGAATCGTGAATTGCAAGAACTATACCTAGGTTTTTCCGAAAATTGTTAGCCACATAACATGCAATCTCTTTTGTCTTGAAACTATTTTGAATTGACAGTAAATGACAATGCCAGATCCTGCCCCACCCATGTACAGAAAAAGTAACCCATGTACAGAAAAGTAAATTAATGAAAATAATTGTAATAAATATAGAACCTTTCTATAGCGAATTGTTTTTCTTTAGAACTTGCGGATTACGAAATAACTACCCACAAAATAAAAACTCATTTTACCTAAAATACAATTTAACCTATAATCAATGTCATTATTGTTTTTAGATTTAAACGGAAACCGCAAGTTCTACAGTCACTAAGACTAATGTTTAGTTATCAGCAATAAATAAACAGTGAGATGCTACATATTGCACATGACTTTTATTGAGTGGGGCAAAGTACTATAGAGTTCTGGCATTGTCCTTTTAATGCAAATCTCTTTGGTGAAATTGGCGGTGTACGTAGCATTCTTTTTCATCAAGATAATGCAACCGCTCACTCGGTTATTTTCGACCAACCGCAAGATACATTTCTAAATGTTTCGATAGCTGGTTCACCCGAATGCAGACATGCATTGGGGTTGGAGGGGAATTTTGAAAACCTTTAAATAAACTTTTTCCATATTCTATTTTTTATTTCACTAACAATTTTTGGAACAGCCCACGTAGTAGAAAGGAAGCAATACAAATACATAATGTTTTGTGTCTTCATTAGCGTGTCGCGTACGCCGCAGTTACATTTCAAACAAACGAATTTACATGAACACTCTCATACATGGCCAAATTATTGAGTTAGGACGGTTAAAAGTTACTATGACGCGAGCTGTTTAACGTACGTTAAATGTAACGGGTTGTTTCATGACATAAAAATCCGTCAGTCGAAAGTTATTCAAAAAGAGATTCCATAATATTTTGATGTTCGCCAACACAAAATTAATTTGACTGGTCGGTTGTGGTAATAGGAACTTTGACGTACGATTTTGTGAAACTACCCATTTTTTGATTTGACGATAGTTAGCGCCATTTTTTACTATTACCGGTCAGTAATATATAGTTGAAGTAACCCGCCCTTAGACGCGTCCCTGTTCCTATCAACAAGTCTTTAGCCAGTTGCCAAAAACGCCATCTTTTCAATAAGCACTGAGCCTCGCCATCTCCCGTCCGACGCTACCTTAGAAAAACTCTAAGAATAAGAATAATTTGCAAGAATTTGGTCCTAACTATAAGAGGCTAAACCGAGAATCCTCTGCAGGATCAATTACTTTTTCAAAACATGTTAATAAATCTTCTTGGAACATATCTACAACGGTATGCCGCGAAACTTTTGAGTGACTTTTCGTTTATATATCTGAAGCACTATACTCCATCAAATAGACCAAAATCGTTTTTTGTTAGCATGTAATAAGTTTCGATATTTTCCGATAAATACTAAGCAACGTAAACATTTGCTATTAACATCCTAATAACTATAGTTACGAGACCAGGCCGCGAGACATGGACCGATCAGGTCAAAGCTGTAGTTGAGAGCACCTTACACGAATGCACGAGGAAGGCAGCGTAAAGCGTGCCATCAACACCTGGGCCTCAAGTCTGCTATTAAAATAGTGTCAGAATGGTCTATCATTGATTTCATCATTGTTGATTTTGACAAGTTTGGTAATCTACTAAAATAATGGCGTCATTATGACTTTCCATTGGTCAACCACTGACACGCCATTGAAAGAAATGATATAGAATGGTAATCTTACGTCATTGTGCAGTCATTGCTTTTAATTCGACCGACCAATGATCGACCATTATGAATTTAGCAGATTACGAACTTTTAGAAAAATGACAATGGGATCGTGTTGGAATGACGAAATTATAAAAATAGCACACTTGGCCCCCTGAAGTGACGACCACGACCACTTTGCCAAGAGTGACGCCGATGAAGAAGAAGAGTACTATAGTTATTTGGTTGTTTTTCCTCTAACGTTTACATATAATTGGAGTATAGATTATTTCCACTTTGCACTTTGCACAACACAAAAATGAGACACTCATTGGAACAAAATTTCGCCAGAAACTCATTCAGAATCATCCTCGGAGTCAGTTTCGCCCGACTCCGACTCAGAACTCGAGGCCGGCTCACATTTAATAAACTCAATCTCTGCTCTCGTCTTCCTCGGTCTCCCTCTCTTTTTGACTGGTATGTCTTTCTCATCCCCCATTACAGTTTTAACCATCTGTGAGATCCTCTTTAAATGCTGTTGTTCATGTCTCTGAATGTGATTGTTCAAATACTTCTTCAGTTTAAATTTCTTTCCGCATTGGTCGCAAGAATGCGGGTAGTTAGTCTCGTCCAGTTCAAGATGGACTGCGTTGTTGTGCCGCCGAAGGTAGTGAGCATGAGCGAATTCCTTATCACACTTCTCGCAACGAAGTTTAGGCTTTGATGGATGCACGATCTTTTTGTGTTTCTTCAAGCGAATGGCAGAGTGAAAGAATTTGTCACAAATATCACATTGGACCTTCGAATCCAGTGAGGAATGGACCTGCATGTGCTCTTTGAGGTACTGGTCATTTTTGAACTCTTTCAGACATTCGGGGCACGTTACTTTGGACTCCAATGGAGGATGGATGTTCAACACATGCCGCTTCATATGATGTCGAGATTTGAAGGTCATGTTGCAGAACACGCACGGATGTCTCTCAACCGGCGTATGTTGGAAGTGAAGATGTCGGTTCAAGTTCAAAGTGTTCTTGTATAGTTTATGACACAAGTGACATTTGTATTTCTCTTTATCCTGTCTATGGCAGGCTTCGATGTGGTACTTCAGCTTGTAAGGTACCGCGAACTCTTTCCCGCATTCGTTGCATTTGATCTCGGGCAGTGTGTTTGGATGAATCCTTTTCACGTGCATATGAAGAGCTCTTCTTGTACGGAATTCTTGGAGACAGAACTGGCAGTAACACTTCTCGAGCTCCGAATAATGCTTATTCATACGGTGCATGTACAAGTAGTGTTTATTCTTGAATGTTTTGTCGCATATATCACAAATGACGGCGGATTCTTCCGAGGAATGTACCCTGGTTGTGTGCAGGTATAAATTCTGGTAGTTTTTAAACTCCTTGTTGCATTTGTTGCAAATGTAGCGCTTGATTCTCTTGGGGAACATGACCGGCTTCCATGTGGAGAGTACGGACTCGTACATCTCTCGCTGTTCTTCGGTCAAGACCTCGCTTGTGACGCTGATGAACTTCATGACTGGTTGAGGTGGAGGTTCCATCTTAACCTCCTCCTCCATTTTGCTCTGGAAAAGAAGGATTTTTTATTAGATAACTTGGGAGTACTTTTATACTTTTTTAAAAACGGATCGCTTCTTCGGAAATCAATTTTTCTCGAGACCTATGCAACATAGATTTTGAATTTTGGTACAGATCTTGATAACGCGCCCGCAAATCACAAGTTATAAATCTTTTAAGTGGAAACTTCTTTAGGACGTTTTTTAATAGGGGCATTACGGGTACGCGTCACTGACATGCTTTGATGACCTCGTTACGAAAATATCAATTTTACAAACGAAATACAGGTTTAAATTGAATGCATTTATTATAGTGACATCTAGCGACGGGTAGCAGAACTAACTTACTATACTGGTCCTGGTGAGAAACAATTAATAGTAATGACAAAAAGAAACAAAGTTATTCCAAAGTTTTAAGTTGTGCAATTTTTTTCGTGTATTCCCGTTGTCTCCGTAATTTTGACCCCATCACGGGGACAACGACACGTCATAAAATTTAATTACCGTTGTCCCCCTTACGTACATTCCGGCAACGGGTATAGTTAAGATTTCACGTCATTGCTCGGCATGCCCGAAACTAAAATGAAAGATATTATGCATGATGATAGACTTTAACAATTTAGGTTAAGTATTTTTTTAATTTTATATGTACTCATTTGTATATGTATAGGAATTACAATTTTAACGTAACGGGGACAACGGGAAGTAATTTTAATTATTTTATTCAATTCCCGCTGTCCCCTTTAACGGGGACATGACCGACGGGGCCAACGGGAATACACTTTTTTTTTATCCTTTGTGTAAGGGATAGAAGTAAAGATTGTATCACATTTTGTAATTTTAGCCAAGGGAAGCTGGCGTAATTCTATTAACTACCATTTTTAAATTTATTTTTGTTAATCTATGATTTTTTCATTGAATGTTGCAAAGAGGATAGATTTGAAACGTTTTTATTTAAGGTAATAAAGTGCCTTCTACATGGTTGCCAACCGCGTTCCAAACTGAGGTGATTCTGGCTGGCGACCTCAGAGACGTTTCAAAATTGGTCGTAAACCACCACCACCTACACGGTTGTAAACCACCAAGGTCACATACAGGGACCGTGTATCAGTCGCTTAAGAGTCTAGCCAGACAGAAAAGACGTAAGACGAGAACGTGTCGCGGACGCGGCGCCTTTATCATACAAAATGTGTAAAAGCGTTGCGACCACAGATATAGATAGACCTAGATAACGCAAGAGCAACTACTTCGCGTGCCTATTTTCGTGCCTAACTTACGATAAAAAATCGTAAGTAAAAAAATAAAGTAAACGTTTCCTTCCATCGGTAAGTCATTTTGTGATTAATATTATGCGTAATTGATTTAAAAAAAAACATTATTTTTAATCTAATACCCTCAGTAATACCTGGGAATACCAAATGTAGGAAAAACAAAACATTCGTATTACATTGTGACGTCCAAAAAATGGCACGCATGGTTTTCATACAGGGCCTCAAGTCTGCTATTACAATAGTGTCAGAATGGTCTATCATTGATTTTCATAATGACGCCATTATATTAGTAGATTACCAAACTTGTCAAAATCAACAATTATGAAATCAATGATAGACCATTCTGACACTATTGTAATAGCAGACTTGAGGCCCTGATCGTGATACTTGCGTTATCTAGGTCTATCTATATGTGGTTGCAACGCTAATTATATAGAAATGACGGGACGCGGACACGATGCTTACTCAACTGCATTGTATTGAAATACATTTAGATTGAAAGGATAAGGTAGGGGTCATCGGGGGTGCGGACGGGGCACGGGGAGTCTGTGTTCGCACTGTTCAACCTGCGAGTGGCGCCCGTGTCACGTCTTCTTCTTAAGTCTTTCTGTCTGGCTAGCGATTAATGCCCAATTTCAAAGGTGATTTAACTGGACTATATCTATGCGATAGTGCTATTGGTTCGATATTGCGTTTCCGAGCACTCAGCTAAGGAAGAAAAAAGCTTTTTACAAAAAAGACAACCGCCTTCAAAAAGTGAAAAATAACTTTAGCACAGAACACACATTGACTTTAGTTTCGAAATGCAGTGGCTTTGTTCTGTTTGTTGTTTTGTATTGCCACCGACTTCCGAAACTAAACTCAATGTGTGTTCTGTGCTAAAGTTATTTTTCACTTTTTAATTTTTGAAGGTGGTTGTCTTTTTTGTAAAAAGCTTTTTATTTTGCGCTTTTAAGTACCTCCTTAACATCCAAATCTATTAAGAAGAGGTGGGAACCACTACAAAGATTGATGAAACTAAAACGTCGTCTATGTAAAATTTTTGGGTATTTGTTGATTTTTCAAAAAGTGCTGAATCAATTTCGATAAAATTTATATGGGACCACCTCTGAAGCATACCCTATCCATAAAAAAAGAACTTTCAAAATCGGTTTACGTTTGCCGGAGAAATCGCGTAACAAATCGTGCACATACTTAATGCAAATTTAAGACATACGGTTTTCTCATGGATGCCATTGTCAGAACTGGACCAAATTAAAATGGGACCACACGGGAAGCACTAGCTTTCAAATAAAAAAAGAATCATCAAAATCGGTTCCCCCAGTACCAAGAAATCAGGTAACAAACATAAAAAAATATATAAAAAAAAAAAAAAAAAAAACAGACGAATTGATAACCTCCTCCTTTTTTGAAGTCGGTTGAAAATTACCCAAAAGATAGCTGTCGAATGAATAGCTATCGAAACATTATCCGAAGTCCTCAGAAACCCGGCCGGCCTTCTAATGATAATTACCCATTTATTACAGTTCCCAAAATGTACCTACATCTGCCCTATAGATAAAATCGCCGCTGATGCAGTAATTAACGGTGCGGCCCAAGTAGTAGAAAAAGAAGAATTTTAGCTATATCGATTGATTTGAAAAGAAGAACAATTTGTCAGTTGCCGATAATCTCATTTTATATGAGTGGCGCTTTAAATATTCTACTACTATTAAACAGTACGCCAACTACGCACTGAGACATGGAGTTGCAGACACCAGCCTGTTATAGGTACACCTTTCTGTCAAAATCTTACATTTATACTTCATGCAAAAAGTACAAAGGCGGATTTAATGCCTTACGGGCGCGTATTCGATTTAACGCAACTCAAAATCTAAACGATTGCTAGAATGGTAACACACACTAGTACAAAAAGTGTGCATCAGAAAAAAAAAATACGCACGAAATAAGCACGAATCATTGAAATTGATCGGCGAACGACAGCGCGCGATGTTTTACAGTGCTTCTTAAAATAATTGTCTAAAATAAATGAGTTCGTATAACGGACGGAAAAATATTCTGTAAATTAAGCATAACCTTTATTTTCATAAAATAAATATATCAGTTATGTTTTTATTTAAATACTGGTGAAAAAAAATTTACAAAGTGAACCGATTTTGTACTTTTTCAACATTGTTTTTAAATACATAATAGTAATATTTTCGTAATTTTGGCTCTGTAGTAGACTTTAGGACCATATGTCCTGTTGGAAAAACGCATAAAACATAATATTTTGGCATACTGTAATGTTGGATTCATTCTGAAAGTTAACTCTGACGTCTATTTTCGTAAAACGCTATGAAAGGATTGTCTTCGCTTTAAAAAATCATGATTAAAAATTATACTTTTACTCTGTAGCTGTCTAAATCAAGACTTAATCTTTTTAAAACTGTAAATTGTCTTTAAATAATCTGCTCACATAATTACGATATTGCTCTGGGCAAAACGCAAAAACATGAAGTTTTCGTCACAAATCAAATACGCGCTCTTAAGCATTCTCTAGTCAACCAAGGGCACAAACATTTGGAATTTTTGGAACACACACACACACAAGCACGCGCACTCGCGCATGCATGTTTGCATGTTTTCCCAGTAGGTTCAAAGGTCTTACACTTATGGAGCTCTCTTGATTTTGATTCATCGTCTGCCTAGCCTTTTCCCAACTATATTGGGGTCGGCTTCCAGTGTAACCAGATGTAGCTTAATACCAGTATTTTACATGGAGCAACTGCCTATCGGACCTCCACAATCAGTTACTGGGTAACACTATACCCCTTGGTAAGTCTGTATTTTTTTTTCAAAAAGGACAACCACCTTCAAAGTATAATAAAATTCATTTCGGAAGTCTGAGGCAATACAAAACAACAAACAAAGCTGCCGACTTGCAAAGTAAACATTGTTTCTTCATTTTTGAAGGCGGTTTTTTTATAGAGGAAATACCAGAAAGTGTGCAAGGGGAATACCCAATATAATTGTGGGGAAATCTAGGGAATTACCTCATTTTGACAAAATTCTATTTCTTGCTGTTTGAGTTTTATTGAAAAAATTAAGTAAAAATTTTAAAAAAATACAGCCTACGGCCCTAGCCTTCTCTCAACTCCTATGAATGGCAACAAAACGATTTTAGAGATATTTTAATTCCAAAAAAATTATTTTATTTATTTCCATTTATTTACAAATTTGTTTTATACCCTGTTATTTACTTAGTGTTGAATATTGTTCCTTTTATAAACATTTTATAAAAAACACTGTTCAACATAAACATTGTTCAAAACAAGATTCTAACATAGTTTTATTAAAGTGGTTTTTATGTAAATTACATCATATTCACATATACCTAATTATAAAATTGTAATTACTTATACAAAATATTGTTATCATTTTAAAAGAGCGCAGTGGTTGAGCGATCGGCTGCTGCGCTGCGTGTCGCGGGTTCGATTCCCGCACGGAACAAATATTTGTATGGCCTACAGATAGTTGTTCCGGGTCTGGCTGTTTGTGTATGTGAGTTTATATGTTTGTAAACGCACCCACGACACAGGAGTAACACCTAGTGTGGGGCAACGTTTAAAAAAAAAAAAAAAAAAAAAAAAGTATGGAGTTTCATGTCCATTTTTCTCCATACAAAACTACCTTTTGTATCGGGGCAACTAGATTCTAATTTTCTTATATGATGTTCAAAAGTGACTTTTAGTGGTCTAATTGAAGTAAATGATTTTGACTGATGTCTTTAAAAACCAGTTATTTTAATCATGCCGACCCTTCATAATCTACCCAGTCTTTTCCCAATGTTGGGGGTCGGCTTCCAGTCTAACCGGATGCAGCTGAATACTAGTGTTTTACATGGAGCGACTGCCTATCGGACCTGAAATACCCATAACCCAGTTGCTGAAAAACACAATATCCATATTTACAAACCCTAGACCCAATAGGAGTAAGTTAAGGATGGAGGCTTTTGTCTAGCTGTGGGAAGATGCAGGACGACATTATTTGAAAAGATTATGGAAGAATCTATTTACATCAAATTTGGCAGGTAAGAAGAGAGGGTCAGTGGGTAGGGCCAGTTATGAACGGATTTTGCGACATGGTCGAATTAAATAGGTCTATGACTTCGACGAAAACGATGGCATTGGCAAGAATAGTTTGATAATAAAAACAAAGTGATATTTAAGGATAAATAGAGGATAGCACAGAAATCATAGGTACTCGATATTGTTAAAAACATCAACCTTAATGTAATAAAATGACGTTTTCAATTTTTCATCGTAATTCAACTTCGTCCTTCGATAAGTCTGTCTTGATTTTGTTCGATAAAAGTAATGCTCAATTATTCTTGTTTTACTTACAGTGCAATTAGTAACGCCAGCCGCCAACACGTCAGAAGTCTATCAAATACTTTGATGCAGCACAAAAGAATTTTACACTATTAAAATATGGCCCTTGTCTTCAGGCTAAACACATCACAACATGGCGATCTATCATTGTTGTCCACTATTATTAAACCTAACAAATAATCGCAATGACTTTAATGCACAATTATTGGAGTTAAAAAACGACGTAATTGATTTTTTCTTATGGTTTCGGCAATAAAATTATTATGGAAAATCTGATTTGACATTTGGATTTGTCAGTGATTATCGCGAAACGTCATTTTATGCAATGGCGATCGGATAGGAAGGAAATTGGAATGCGTTTTGTTTACTAGTGATCATTATTTAATTAAATGTAAAAATAAATACCTAGAGAACTACTTTTTAAATAATTGTCTTTAATTTAAATGATAATATGTAGGTACATTAAAATATAGTCTTCCAATAACTAAAAAAATATGTAAAAGAACTTCTAAAATACAACAATAGATGGCGCTGTAATAAAATCATTCATCTTCCCCACTAGTTAACAACATGATTTTCTATTACAGATTTCTACGATTATTAAAGAAAATAATCTATCTATCGACTTTGGTTTTAATCAAGACCTAATTTAAAATAAAATCATTACGATCTTAGTACTGTAAATCATCCCACGTGGTAACTACGCGCCTAGACGAAAGTTCTTAAAATAGTACATTTCACTAGAACAGTCGCTTTAGTTTGGGTGTTTAAGAAGTGAAAACATAGTTCAAAATGCGTGAAATTGTGCATTTACAGGCGGGACAGTGCGGTAATCAGATCGGCTCAAAGGTGGGATTGTAAATACTGTTTTTCTAGGTTTTCTAATCGACAATACTTAAAATAGAAGAAGGGAATCTATTTTTACGATATGATACAGTTGTCTAACGGAACTCGACTCAGTAGTTATTATAAGATGATATTTCCCGTTGATCGACTTTTAAAGTTCAATGGATCATCAAACATTGTAATTTTTATTCACATTTAAAAAATATTTCTATCAATACATACCTTGTAGAATATTCACAAAGGCATTATCGTAACAAAGTAAAAATTCGCGCGCATATTTTTGGTTTGGTCTGTGCAACCCAAAATCTCTAATATAAAAAATTTCGTGTCACAGTGTTTGTTATCGAAATCCTTCAAAACGGCTTGACCGATTTTTATGAAATTGTTTGTGTAGGTATATTTGGTACGTCTGAGAATAGGTCGTAAGGCTGTCTTTTATAGCCCTATCTAGGTGATAAGAAATAATTTATAAGGCAAAACAACGTTTTTCAGGTCAGCTAGTATTATTACAATTTAGTCCGTCCGTCTCCCTCAATTCCCGCCAAAATCAGACATAAATTCTACTCCATTTTTATTTACAATCAAATTCATAAAATCACTTTACGTGGTGGACCAAAATTATACCTACGTCATTCAAAAACGAAAAAAGCAATAAATAAGGCCACTTTAAAGTAACAAGGTCAGCAGACGAAACGGTTCTTAATGATGTAGTTGAGATAAAGATCTTAGATTCGCATCATTAGCTTTGTATGGTAATTTGCAGTTATGTAGAAAGTACCTACTCTCTCTACATACAGAATGCTCATTATACATAGAGAGCTGTCAAACTCAATTTTTTTATTTCAATAGGGTATTACACCCATTTTTGAAAAGTGCCTTAATGAAATTCTGTAGTGCTAATATGCCACCAAAAAAACACAACATTTTTATTCAATCGATAAGTGCCATAAAAATGCATCTAAATTTTCAAATTTCGCGCGTAGTTTGACGAAAACGCCTCTAACTGGACGCCCTGCTCAGCGTAAATGACGTCAGTTTGTTTCGTATCAAATGAGCTCATATTAAATATGATAATTGTATATAATTTAAAAATAATTAAAAGCATATTTTGTATTAAGTGTAATAATGAAAAAAATACATTGGTTACGAAAATAATAAAAGTACAAAGCCTATATTACGCCAATCGGTTGACTGACATTGACATTTTTTTGTTAACACAGCCGTACGGCGTAATAACATGGCCGCTACTATTTCACGGTGTTTTATAACATATTAAAAATACTGAAAACTTTGAATAGAATTTAAAAATTTGTTTCGTCATTTTATGAACTAAAACTTACATTTTCCGACTGCTTAATGCCTAAACTGTCTCAAAAACATATCTATAGATTTTTACTCTTATAGAGTAAAATACCCTATTAAGCCGAAAAAAAAGAAAATCAATAGGTACAATTATTCAAGGGTTAGCTAGAGCAGAGTTTATATTTTACTTATGCCTGCTACACACGTAACGATCTAAAATTCAAATTCAAATTCTTTATTGCATTCCATATGTATTAAATAGGTGGTTTATCAAGGAGTTGACCAATATGGACCCTGTCGGGCACAGCAAGATTAGGAGAGAGGAAGAGGGCTAAGTTAAGGCTTAAATTATTTGATGAGTTTAATTGGGTGTTTGTTTTATATTATTAGATTTGTGTATAGGTATAGTGTATTAGTTATTTTAATTTTATGTATTGTATTAGAATAATGCAGGTAATTATTACAAAATTAATTAATATTACAATATAGGTAAGGAATTTTCATTATTATTAAATTATGTTATTATTTTATTATCTATCGCAACGATTAAACTGTGCAAACCGATCCCCGCAGTTTTATCGATCGTGTGTATGGTAAATCGTTGCAGATTATCGTAACGATGCGTGTTCCAACTTAGGCCACATTATCACTTAAGATCAGGTGAATTGCGGTCAAACGCAAGCCTATTTGATAATAAAAAAAAAATACGACACCCTTCGGCCAAAATTCTTTCTTGAGGAAAGTATCAAATGAGTCGGAACTCGCACTACGAACGATTTGAAGTTCGTGTTGTGGCGCGACTCCAACTTCTGACTTCTCGACCCTTAAGATCCTGCTGGTCTTCGATCGAACATAGTCCACGATCTCCTCAACCTTCGTGGTGTGATGTACTTAGTCGGGGACACATAGAGCTGCGTCGTAGGTGTTGTCGGACGCAGCATATTAGGTCTTGCCAGCGCGGTGCCGCACTGTAGGTAGATTCTGTAAAATAGGGTATTTTACTCTATACGAGAAAAAAACTATAAATATGTTATTGAGACAGTTTAGGCATAAAGCAGTCGGAAAATGTAAGTTTCAGTTCATAAAATAACAAAACAGATTTTTAAATTCAATTTAAAGTTTTCAGTATTTTTAATCTGTTATAAAACACCATGAAATAGTAGTGGCCATGTTATTACGCCATACGGCTGTGTAAACAAAAAATTGTCAACTGTCAGTCATCCGATTGGCGTAATATAGGCTTTGTACTTTTATTATTTACGTAACCAACGTAATTTTTTCATTATTACACCTATTACAAAATATGCCTTCAATTATTTTTAAATGATATACAATTATCATATTTAATATGAGCTCATTTGATACTAAGCGAACTGACGTCATTTACGCTGAGCAATATGGCGTCCAGTAAGAGGCGTTTTCGTCAAAATACGCGCGAAATTTGAAAATTTAAAATTTAGATGCATTTTTATGGCACTTATCGATTGAATAAAAATTTTATGTTTTTTTTGGAGGCATATTAGCACTACAGTATTTCATTGAGACACTTTTCAAAAATGGGTGTAATACCCTATTCAAACAACAACTCGCATCTCACATCGCTATTCATTCTCACTTCGCATGGTTCAAAATTACCTTGATATATTTGACACTTTGAATCGGGTTCGAGTGCGAAGTGAGCGTCTAAGTGACGGGGAAATTACCTCACAGAATGCCACTTTTTACGTCATCTCATACTTTATCTGTCAAAATCTCCCTGTCAATTTAGTTCAACTCACTGACACGCGCGCAAGGGTGGCGCTAGTGTAGTTTAGAATACCAATCCAGAAACTCACAACGGATTCAGATTCGATGTTTAGAATGAGGTCTTACAGAATCACACCCCTGGTTTCGACTAGGCTTCATTTTCGCTATCCGCTGGTGCAGTCAATAGGTCCTCACATTAGCAGGTGACAGAATGCGGCGCAAGATAGAAGGTAGACCATGCATGGCTTGCGGAGAGATACCGCATAGGCACAATGTGCCTTTTAATAGTCTTATTGAAATAAATGTTTTGACTTGATGTTGGTTTGTTCACAGTTTTGGGAGATCATATCGGACGAGCATGGCATCGACCAGACTGGGTACTACCGCGGCGACAGCGACCTGCAGCTGGAGAGAATCCAGGTCTACTACAATGAGGCGGCTGATGGTAAGGGTAGAACGTAATAAATTCTTTGTGGGGTCAAATTTAACAGATCAACATTCGGCTCCCGTCAAAATGGTTGAGCTGAATGATGCTTATCCACGCGTCATTTTCATGAACGGGCGCTGTCAGTAAAGATTGGTCAGCTCTAAACTGCCATGGACTTAATCTTGCTTCTTTTTTATGTTTTGTATTGTTAGATTACCTTCATAGTTTTCACATATAGAAGCAACAATAATCATGTATTTTGTAAAAACTTGATTTTTATAAAAAAGTGTCCTTGCAGTTTCTTCTCCATAGAGACCTACCTACGTTTTGGAACGAGCAACTAGCTTCAACTGTCTGACTAATTAACTGACTCGTTGACAATTCAAAAGCGCCTGCAAATGGTTTCATTGAAATAAATGCTTTGATTTTGAACAGCTCACTTTTTAGGACTCAAAAAAACTTTTTTGAAAAAAGAGACACCCCGCGGTTCTCTTTTTTCAAAAAAGTTTTTATTTACCACTTATTAGTGCCTTCTTATCACCCAAATCCATTAAGGAACGGCAACACAATTAAAACAGAGATTGAAAGTCCTCCAAAGATGGAAAGATGGAAGAAACGAAAACGCCATCTCGGTTATTGTTGTTTTTTTCAAAAAGCACTGAATAAATTTCTGTTTGTTATACTAAAACCTTCTACAGAATGTAACAAACACTTTTCTGAAGACCGCATCAAAATCGGTTCAGCCAAACCGGAGATAATCGCGGACAAACATACAAACATACAGGACGAACTGAGAATCTCCTTTTTTAAATCAGTTAAAATATGTTAATTTTAATCCGCAGCATTTGGTAATTAGGCTTCTCCTAGTTGTAAACGTCCCCTTGTCCCTATTCGTCTAGGTCTAGTTATGTTCTGTCTCCTGCTTGAAATTGAGGAATGTGGAAAATGTGTATTTTTCCTACTCCTTCGCATACTTGAGAAGAGGCCTTTGTTCAAATGTGGAATAATCATCGTCATCATAACATCCTATTGTCGTCCACTGAACGTAAGCCTTCCTCAGAGATCGCCAACCAACCCGGTCTTGGGCAGCCTACAATTATGGTACTTAATGATCAATTCTTTCTCAGGCAGGCGCTTCGTTCCTCGCGCTGTTCTGGTCGACCTGGAACCGGGGACCATGGATGCCATCAGGTCCTCAACTTATGGACAATTGTTCAGACCTGATAACTACGTGTTTGGGCAGAGCGGTGCTGGTAAGTCCTTTATTTACAGACGTTGGATCATTCGGTACTCTTTGACAATTCAAAAGTGCCTGTATGTTTTATTTGTAATAAACGGTTTCGAGGCGGCGAAAGAAAAGAATACCTGGAAAGACTCGCGGGAGGCCTTTGCCCAACAGTGGAATTCACAGGACTAATAAAAAAAAATATTTCTTTGACGTAAGTAATTTAATTAATTTAATTTCCCTGCCTGAGTCTGTGTTCTCTTCCCTGATAGCTACAACTTGGGAGTCTTTAAGTCAAGAGTGAATAATAATAATAATAATAATATGTGGGGACATTTTTCACACACGGCCATCTGACCCCAAACTAGGGAGACCCTGTACTATGGGTGTCAGACAGCTGATATACATACACAAATACATTTTTTTTTTGTAAATACATACATATATAGATAAACAACACCCAGACACAAGACAAACACACGTGCTCATCACACAAATGTTTACCCTGGGCGGGAATCGAACCCGCAACACAGGTAGGTATAGGAAGGTTAATAGGTTACTTCTAGGCAAGCGTGCTCCATCTTAGACCGCATCATCGCTGCCCATCAGGTGAGATAG
The DNA here is from genome assembly GCA_947361185.1 of Charanyca ferruginea. NCBI lineage: Eukaryota > Metazoa > Arthropoda > Insecta > Lepidoptera > Noctuidae > Charanyca > Charanyca ferruginea. The sequence goes on along the minus strand of OX376081.1, from coordinate 814,856 downwards.
TGGTCAAACGTATGCCTATCAATAGATAAAAAAAAAGAAATTGAACTACATTCCTTGCAGTACAAATCTTACTTTATTAAATGTGATCATATTAACACAACTTCAAATAGATAAACTGACAGTTTCCTTCTAGAGAAGTGTTCTGGTGGCACAAAATATAAGACGCAGCCTTACGTATTTTGTGCTGGTGGTGTCTAGGACAAAAGTCAGCTAGGCACAGTTCTCAGTCTCCAACACAAAGACTCTCTTTGCTCCAACACGACTTGTCCACGTGCCACCATTACAACTGACAACTGACGTCACGGCGTTTCCTCTGTACCTACTACAAGAGTCAAATGAATAACTAATTCATTAAACAATATCGTTTTTTTTCGACATATATATATGTATAAGTATATTTTATAGTTGTACGGAACTCTTTCAAGTCCGATTCTCAGATCACTTGGCCTCTTTGATGCCATTTGAACACCTTCCCCCCCTTTTTACCCGACTACTATAAGTTTTGTACATTTGTAATAATCCGATGTAATACCGATAACTTATCTGTTGCCAGGTAATAATTGGGCTAAAGGCCATTACACTGAGGGAGCTGAGCTGGTTGAATCTGTCATGGATGTGGTACGAAAAGAGGCGGAGCCTTGTGATTGCCTACAAGGTGCGTATCATCAACTCTGCATTCTGCAAACGGGTAACCAGAGGTGTGCAACTGCCCCGTAAAATGCACAAGTACAGAATTTGCTCCCACCAAAGTTTGACAACATTGGTTACTAAGGGGCAGTAAGGGGTACATAGTGTTACCCAGTAAATGTGGAGGTCAGATAGGCAGTCGCTCCATGTAAAACACTGGTATTCAGCTGCATCCGGGTGGATTGGAAACTGATGGCCTGTGGATAGTGGTCTAATCTATTCATCAACTAGAAAAGAGCTGACGATCTTCCAACGGCTGAACAGATTCTCTTGAATCCTCGCTAAGGACACTCCCGATCAAGTCATTTTTCAAACAAACTAAATCAAACCCATGCCCATTTGGGAGCTCCGATACCACAAACAGATCGACACGTCAAACTTATGACACCTCTGTGTTTTCATCGGCGGTTAAAAAGTCTGATAAAAGATCTAATGTATTGTCTTTCTGGTAACACAGGTTTCCAGCTAACCCACTCGCTTGGTGGGGGCACAGGATCTGGTCTGGGCACGCTGCTCCTCAGCAAACTTCGCGAAGAGTATCCAGACAGGATTGTTAACACTTTCAGCGTAATGCCGTCTCCTAAAGTAAGTTATTTTAAGGGTTCTGTAAGGGTGTTGGCGTGGTTAAAGGGCCCTCCTCTCGTAAAAGAGTTTGTCGGTACCAATGTGATCTTTTCAAATCATATTAACTAGGTATACCTAAGTACTGGCTTTTGCCCGCGACTTTTTCCGCGTGAATGTCGGTTATCGTAGAGGCAGACAAAGTTGCGGAGTAAAAAGTGGCTTATGTTCTATGTAGGTATTATGTGTGTATGCCTATGTTTGGTATGAAGACAGCTTGAGCCTCAAACCCCAGCCAGACTGTTGTAAACAAGCCCTCCACATCGGTCTCCACCGGCGGTTTACAACAGTGTAAACACTTGTTTGCAACAAAAAATCGTTTGACCTTCAACAACCTCTGTGTAAACAAAGAGTCGATAACACACTGAGGTGGTAGCCTTGTCGTAAACCAGTGTGGACGCGAACACCAACCGTGGGCTCCACAAGCCTCCCACCAAGGTGACCCCTGTTGGAAGCTTGTTTATAACAGTGTGGCCCGGCCTTCAGGGCTTTTAAAGCTATCTTCATACCATTTGCACGCTAGCACCATGGTGCCATGCGAAACACCTGTACCATATTCTAGCAAATAATTAATATTTTTGATTTGATTTTGATTTGATTTATCAAATTTCATCAAAATCGGTAGGTACAGCCGTTTCCTCGTGAAAGCGTTACAGACAGAGTTACTTTCGAATTTATTACATTTAGTATGGAAGTACTTTCCAAAGAATCCTGGCGAGATCCATACATCCATTTGTATGAAAAATAAAAATATGTGTCCAATGTAAAGAATACATTACCAGGAGTAGATTGATATAGGTACTTACCATATTACGAAATGGAAATAACACTTTTTCGTGTCATCTCGATGCCCATTTTGTGTTTATAAAAAAAAGAAAGTGACAAGCGATGTTAACGGATCTATTAAATTGGCAGACAAGTTATGTGACAAGTGTGTGGAATAAAAATAATCATTATTTGTTAGGTACATTATTTCCCTTAAAACGATGTAATTTCAGTGTAAGATCTGCGAAACGGCGGCTGTCAGTGTCACCGTTACTGAAGCCGTTTCGTTCTGAAATAATGAGATTTTCGTTATATTTTTTGCGGGCTTTTAAAAATATTGTAAATGCCTGCAGATACTCTTTAGGTACCCAAGAGTATAAGAATTTGAATTTCAACTTCTCTTAACATCTTAATTTTTTTGTACAAATACTGCCATGATTCTTTATCTTGGACATCACAGCCGGCTGAGTCGTCGGGATCTTCCTCTCACTGTTAAACTGTTTCAGGTTTCCGACACTGTGGTTGAGCCTTACAATGCGACGCTATCAGTACATCAGCTGGTAGAGAACACAGATGAGACTTTCTGTATTGACAACGAAGCACTGTACGATATCTGCTTCAGGACTCTACGTCTAGCATCACCTACTTACGGGGACTTGAATCATCTTGTGTCTGTAAGTATCAAAACATGAATTATCTATTAAACCTCTCATGCATGAGGTATGGGTTCGCAACCGACAGAGGGATATTGACCAGAGGATGGACACCAGCGTCCTTCTGAGTACCATAACACCTACTGCAATCGCCAACATGCATCGGCCAAGCATGGCGATTACGGCTGAATTCCTCTTTGGGGAAGACAGTGGGCGTCTAAAAGTTGACATGATGAGGTATGGTAGTACTTCCCCAGACAAGTTCCTTCACAAGGGTCTCTACAACTATGAGACTAAAGGGACAGAAAATTATACGAAGAATAGAGGACAATGCCAGAAACTCTATAGAACTTTGCCCCACTCAATAAAAGTCATGTGCAATATGTAGCATCTTACTGTTTATTTATTGCTGATAACTAAACATTAGTTTTAGTGACTGTAGAACTTGCGGTTTCCGTTTAAATCTAAAAACAATAATGACATTGATTATAGGTTAAATTGTATTTTAGGTACAATGAGTTTGTATTTTGTGGGTAGGTATTTCGTAATCCGCAAGTTCTAAAGAAAAACAATTTAGAATAGAAAGGTTCTATATTCATTACAATTATTTTCATTACTTTACTTTTCTGTATATGGGTGGGGCAGGATCTGGCATTGTCATTTGGAAACTTACGGCGTTGGCACAATAATCTCGTCGAGATCAATGACAGCGAGCCAGTCATGCTTCCCAATGCTCCGGTACAAACAGTCGTTGAGAGGCAACAGTTCCCTCCTCATGTCCCGGTTCACTCGATCCTGCTTGAACCCTGATACTTGTGGCGGATGGGACAGCTCAGTGCCCTACAAACCCTGTATCCTCACAAGTAAATACTAATGTGACCATTCCAATGTCATATGTACTTTCTAAGTTTACCTTGGACATCATTGACATCGGTGAAGGAAAAAATCGTGAGAAAACCTGGGTTTATAATTAATAATATGAGACTAAATTCGTCATTCCGCCTTGAGCGCACGTGGTGATCAATGCTCGTAGCTTCTCTGTATGAGAAGAGGTTTTGCCCTGCAGTGGGCAATTATAGGCTGGTATTACTATCTATTACCTACATCTAAGTAAGTATATATTATTTAAAAAACTATTTTGAAAAAAGAGAACCGCCTTCAAAAAAAACTAAAAAATGATAAATAACGTTAGCACAGAACACACATGGCTTTAGTTTGGAAAGTTGGTGACTTTGTTCTGTTTGTTGTTCTGGCGAGCGGTTCTCTTTTTTTCAAAAAAGTTTTTAATTTACACTTTTTAATGCCTCCTTATCACCCAAATCTATTAAAGAACGGCAGCACAGTCAAAACAGAGATTGAAAGTCCTCCAAAGATGGAAAGATAAAAGACACGAAAACGTCTTCTCGGTTTTTGTTGGTTTTTACAAAAAGCGCTGAATAAATTTATTTTTGTTGTATACTAAAACCTTCTCCAGAATGTAACAAACACTTTTCAGAAAACCGCATCAAAATCGGTTAAGCCAAACGGGAGATAATCGCGGACAAACATACATACATACATACAAACATACAGGTCGAACTGAGAACCTCCTTTTTTTGAAGTTAAATGACTTATTCGTTTCTTAAATTTTTGGAGGTTTGGCGCAATTAATGTAGGTACGGTATGTAGGGTAGGTAGGGTAGGTGGATAGGCAGGTAAGTAGGTAAAACGGGACAGAAATACGTCTGTCGGGTCAGCTAGTAAATAATAAAATCTCAACAAAGTAATGTATGTTGAAGCAACACGTAATTACTAACGGATGCATTTTCTTCAAAATTTTCATGTCTTTCCCCTGGTAAAGAGACTTGAGGCAACGTAATAGCCGTACATATCCATTGGTCAGGGTACAGTAACGCGAGCCATGATCTGTCTGTGGTTCGTGGTCCATTACCTAGTTACTGAAACCCCTCCCTACCTCGGAAACCACGTAAAACCGTTGGTCCAGAAGCCCGAAAGATTAATAGCCAGTCTTACCAAGGCGTATTGTTACCCAGCAACTGGGTTGTGGAGATCAGATAGGCCATCGCTCCATGCAAAACGCTGGTATTCAGCTGCATCCGGTTAGACTGGAAGCCGACCCCAGCATAGTTGGGAAAAGGCAGGCAGATGATGACAGCTGAATACCAGTGTTCTACATGGAGCGAAGAACCGATAACCCATGGGGAAGAAAGGCTCTCGAGTGGCGACCATGAACCGTTTGACGGAGCGTTGGTAGGCCTCCCAAGTCCCACCAGATGGACCGACGACATCGTTAAGGTCGCGGGTAACCGGTGTATGCAAGAATGGGGTATTTTACCAAAAAAAATCTAATTAGTCTGTCAGATAGATTTCCAAAAAATATTGTACACTTGTTTTTTTCTTTTTTCACGTGAACAAAATATTAAGACGATACAGTGCGTCGAAAACTCGTGTGACATCACTATGTCACTGTAATTTTACTGGCGAAGTGACGTCACCAACCCCAACTCATGATCTTTGATGCGTTTTATCTTTTTTGGTAAAATACCCTATTGTGGCGTTCTATGGAGGAGGCCTTTGTTCAACAGTGGACGTCTTCCGGCTGTTGATGACATGAAGCGACTGCCTATCGGACCTCCACAACCCAGTCTCTAGGTAACACGATATTTCTTGGTAAGACTAGTTGTCAGACTTTTGGGCTTCTGACGATAACGACTGTCAAGGGTCATCCTGTATTAATCACAGAGTTGTTCATTCACAGCTGACAATGTCAGGAGTCACCACATGCCTACGGTTTCCAGGACAACTGAATGCAGATCTTCGAAAGCTGGCTGTGAACATGGTACCTTTCCCAAGACTGCATTTCTTCATGCCAGGTATGAATGAGTACCTCTTACCTTACCCACCTCCGCTGTTCTTTTCTGATTAATTTCGTTGCGGGATCCAAGACAATTGTAATGTTTCTCTGGGACTCGTCGAGCTTCATTGCTTCGTCGCTTTTCTGGTGGTCGCCACTGTTGATTCTGGCTTACAGTGTCCCAAAATACCTCAGTTCGCTCTGTTGGTTTCGTGGACCTGACGCGTGAGGTCCTAGGTTTGATCCCCAGGTAGAGCAAAGTGTTATTGGGTTCTTCCATTAGGAATTTTTCAGTAACAGCCCGGAGTTTAGAAGTCGGAACGGCTCGGAAAGCACGTAAAGCCGTTGGTCCTACGCCTGATCTCTCTCCGGTCGTGTCGGATCACCATCCCATCGCACTATGAGAGTGAGGGAAGAGGGAGTGCACCTGTGTTTACGCACACACACTCGTGCACTATCATATCTTCTGCGTATTTATCTCGTCTCCATTGAGATTGGCCGCCGAGACCGAAATTCGGTCAGCCAGTTCGGTAATTCGGCAATATCATAATTTGCGCGTTCCTCCAGGCTTCGCGCCACTGACCGCGCGTAACAGTCAGGGCTACCGCGCGCTCACCGTTCCCGAGCTGACGCAGCAGATGTTCAGCCCCGTGAACATGATGGCGGCGTGCGACCCCAGGCACGGCCGGTATCTCACTGTGGCCGCCATCTTCCGAGGACAAATGTCTATGAAGGAGGTCGACGAACAGATGCTCACGGTTCAGGATAAAAATTCGAGGTATTTAGATATAGAAACTCAAACCATTTACATTTAATATTTATCATATAGTCTTACTATCCATCATCATTATCATGTCAACCTTTAGACGCCCACTGCTGGGCATAGGTCCCCCAAGGGGAGGTCCAGCCATAATCGCCATGCTTGGCCGATGCATGTTGCCGATCGCAGTAGGTGTTATGATACTCAGAAGGACGCTGATGAGCCTCGAGCGGAGGCTAAATTAAAGCCGTACAGATTGATCGGTCAAAGGTTAAGCTACGCTAGCCGCGGTTGGTCTGTGGATGGGTGACCATCCCTTTCATACCGAGTTCCCTCCGTGCCTCGGAAAGCACATAAAGCCGTTGGTCCCAGCTGTCATTTGTAGATCTTTGACAGTCGTTAAAGGTAGTCAGAAGCCAGAAAGTCTGACAACCAGTCTTACCAAGGGGTATCGTGTTACCCAGTAACTGGGTTGTGGCGGTCTGATAGGCAGTCGCTCCATGTAAAACACTGGTATTCAGCTGCATCTGGTTAGACTGGAAGCCGACCCCAATATAGTTGGGAAAAAGCTAGGCAGATGATGATGATGATACTATACTAAATGAATATATTCTAATACTTTAGTAATATATTCATTTATCCAGCTTGAGCATTCGTGGCCGCCTTTTCTATGTGAGAAGAGACAGGCTCGAGTGTGGACTTGTGTGGAGTTCATTAACAAAATGCTTCCTTTGTGACTTCGTTTTTGATAACCTAATTGATAATGTAGACTGAAGAAGGAGTGGAATTCCCTGCCTGAGTATGTGTTTCCTGATAGCTACAACCTAGGAGTCTTTAAGTCAAGAGTGAATATGAATAGGTTACTTCTAGGCAAGCGTGCTCCATCTTAGACCGCATCAACGCTTCCCATCAGGTGAGATAGTGGTCAAACGTATGCCTATCAATAGTAAAAAAAAGAAAGACCATAAGGAAATCTATAGAACTTTTTTGTTGACAAATAAACAACATTATTATTATTATTACTTGCCGAGTACAAATCAATGCTAGAAGGAATTCAAATACAGTTTTTTTATTTAAACAGTAACGACACGTTTTGCAGTCATTAGGACTAATGTTCAGTTATCGGCAATTAATAAGCAGTAAGATGCCGTGTGGTGCCGGCTACGAATAGCACCACCCCATTTCTACCCGTGGGTGTCGTAGAAGGCGACAGGGGGATATTGAGCAGAGGATGGGCAGCAGCGTCCTTCTGAGTACCATAACACCTACTGCGATCGCCAACATGCATCAGCCAAGCATGGCGATTACGGCTGAACAGCCCTTGGACTAGACCTATGGCCCAGCAGTAGGCGTCTAAAGGTTGACATGGTGATGAAGATGCTACATATTGCAAGCTTGTAGGTACATGACTTTTATTGAGTGGAGAAAGAAAGAAAGAAAGAAAGAAAGAAAAAAAAGTAGTGAACAGTTTTTGGTGTTTTTTGTTTTTTTTTTGTTTTTTTTATTTGTTTTTTTTTTGTTTTTTTTTTTGTTTTGTTTTTTTTGTTTTGGAGCAAAGTTCTATAGAGTTTCTGGCATTGTCCTTTTCTGTTTCCAGTTACTTCGTGGAATGGATCCCGAACAACGTTAAGGTGGCTGTGTGTGATGTGCCTCCCCGAGGTCTCAAGATGGCGGCCACCTTTGTCGGCAACACGACCGCCATTCAGGAGATCTTTAAGAGAATTTCTGAACAATTCACCGTGATGTTTCGTAGAAAGGTAACTATTACTATACGTTTAACATTCTTATTCGTATGTTCATAAAAAGAACAGGGCCTGTAGAAAAAATCCCTTTCCGATAACGCCAAAGGAAAAATCAAATTGTATGCAGTTGACATTTGCTCACCAGATGTCACGTGATGCAAATATGTTAACTGCATACAATTTTATTTATCTGTTGGCGTTAACGCTAACGCAAAAGGGATTTAGTCTACAAGTGTAGAACAGAAAAACCAGTAGAAATCGCATCTTCATTATTATTAGTATCGGAACCAGCGTACCCCAAACACACACTCACCCAAATTCTTCTTCTTCTTTCTCCTGGCTTTTATCCCAATTTATTTGGGGTCAGCCCTCCTAGTATTTTTGCGCCACACGGTACGGTTGTGGGTTGTCTGGTGGGTTAGTCCGCTCGCTAACACGTCGTTGTTTATTGTTTGAAGCCAGGTTATTGGTGGTCGTCCACGGCCTCTTTTTCCTTCTACTATGTTCATGACGCTTTTAGTTACATGGTCTTCACCTCTTCTCATCACGTGTCCGTACCAGCGCAAACGGTTTTCTCTAAGTTTGTCATGTATCTTAGCGACTTTAAAACTACCTCGGATATATTCGTTTTTTATCTTATCTATTTTTGAAACTCCACCGGACCAGCGTAGCATTTTCATTTCTGTGCTGTGAATTTTTTGTTCATCCGTATTTCTCATCGGCCAGCACTCAGATCCGTACAGTAAGGCAGGTCTTACTGCCCTTTTGTACACATTGCCCTTGACTTTAATCGGCATACGGGAGTCGCATAGGATGCCAGACAGCGACCTCCATTACAGCCATGCTGCCTGGATTCTATTGTGTATGTCTCTCTTTACACAGGCTTTTGGTGCTACAATAGATCACAGGTACTTGAATTCCTTAACACTATTAAAAGGTCTGTTGTCGACGAATGGGCATGGTATGACACTAATATTAGCTCCAGAAAAGTTGCAATACATATATTCCGTCTTCTGTCTACTGACCCTCAACCCTCTCCTCTCCAAGGACTCCTGCCATGCCGTCAGGTCTGCTTGTACTTCTGCCAATGATTCGGCTATAAGAACTACATCATCGGCATATAGTAGTGACACTCACCCAAATTACGTTCGAAATAAAATAAATTAATCCTTACCAATGGGAAGGAGCTCGTGGCTAAATTAAAGCCGTACAAATCGATCGGTCAAAGGTTAAGCTACGCTAGCCGCGGTCGGTCTGTGGATGGGTGACCATCCCTTTCATACAAAGTTCTCTCCGTGCCTCGGAAAGCACGTAAAGCTGTTGGTCCCGGCTGTCATTTGTAGATCTTTGACAATCGTTATGAGTAGTCAGAAGCCAGAAAGTCTGACAACCAGTCTTACCAAGGAGTATCGTGTCACCTAGTGACTGGGTTGTGGAGGTCCGATAGGCAGTCGCTCCATGTAAAACACTGGTATTCAGCTGCATCCGGTTAGACTGGAAGCCGACCCCAATATAGTTGGGAAAAGGCGACGCAGATGATGATGACTTACCAATGGTATGATATCGGTACCACCATTTGATTATAGGTTTTACTATCGCGTTTACATTCTGAAACAGTACAATAGGGTATGTTTGTATTTTCTTTTCAAGTTCTTGTCACTGTGTCGGTTAGAAAAAGACTGATATGCGTGGAAGTGCGCGGAAACAGCTAGACTTGTGCGGAACTCCGCAAAATTCGGGGTACGCGGGCATTTGTGACATCTAGGTACTGTTTTTTCGGTTCCGTCTACACGGAAAGTGTGTAAAACGACATTAAAAGCTACCGTAAGTTACGAACTATCTAGCCTTTGTCCCAACTATTTTGAGCTCGGCTTCCAGTCTAACCAGATGCAGTTGAATACCAGTGTTTTACATGGAGCGACTGCCTATCTGACCTCCACAACCCAGTTACTGGGTAACATGATACCCCTTGGAAAGACTGGCTGTTAGACTTGGTGAGCGAGTCTGGGCCTGCGGGTGGCGGCCCTACAGTGTTACGATTTCTCCTTCTTCCATGACTCAAGAGCCAGGTCTCACTTGACGCATGATCCGGCTCTCGATGACGTAGGTTTGACGACACTCGGATCTTGGACGATAAGTTGGCTTAACGGCACGGTTGGCGTAGTGACTGAATGAATGGCTGCCGTGGTGCATCTTGCAGTAGATTTGTTGTAGATTTCTCTAGTCATCTCTCATCTCTCTTGTTGTAGATCAGCACCATGCTGAGGTAGGAGCCTTTTGGCCTTGTACAGGACCAATTTTCGTTTCTTTTTTATCATGTATTTTTGTGTGTTCTTGTCTTGGCGGGCGAATAAATGCTTTTTCTTACTCTTTCTTTAAGAGAAGAATAGTATGGCAGTGCTGCATCTTACAATTCTTACAGGTTAGATTCCCGCACGGAATCAATATTTGTATATACCCTACAGGTAGTTGTTCTGGCTGGGCTGGGGTTTGGCTGTTTGTGTATGTGAGTTTAAATAAACGCACATAGAATACAGGAGAAATTCCTAGTGATAGGGAAGTGTTAAAACAAATTTGGTTGTCTGTAAAGTCGGTTTACGGACGATAGTTTTACGTGATAACGTCATAAACAAACATAATGGCTAACATATATAACATAAGCAAATAATGACTTCCATCGAGGTGGGCGGAGCTTATTGATTGGGCCGATCGTGCCTCTCTATCGCTTGTTCCGCGCTCTCGCTTGCACGCTCAGGCTCAGGCGGAACGTGACACTATTTCGTGCGTGCAGCCGGTGTTCATCGATTTATAAACGTTATCACGTCCAAAAGCAAAATGTGACTCAAATGCCCTCATTTCTTTCCCAGGCTTTCCTCCACTGGTACACAGGAGAAGGGATGGATGAAATGGAGTTCACTGAAGCCGAGAGCAATATGAATGACCTGGTGTCGGAATACCAGCAATATGAAGTAAGTACTTCACACATCATCTTCCTGCCCTGGGGGCCAAGTCTGCAATTTTTATAATTTCGTCATTCCAACACGATCCCATTGTCATTTTGCTAAAAATTCGTAATCTGCTAAATTCATAATGGTCGATCATTGACTGCACAATGACGGTTTAAATGGTAGGTCACTGATCAAAGGAACTGTCAAAATTTTTAGCAGATTACCGCCTTTAGCAGATTATCAGTCAATCATTCAGTTGTCATTTTGTACGAGATTACCATTCTATATCATTTCTTTCAATGGCGTGTCAGTGGTTGACCATTGGAAAGTCATAATGACGCCATTATATTAGTAGATTACCAAACTCGTCAAAATCAACAATTATGAAATCAATGATAGACCATTCTGACACTATTGTAATAGCAGACTTGAGGCCCTGGTTCCATGTTACTAGAGGTCGGCGCAACATGTTTTTGAAGTAAAACTTCTTTACGTACGCTTGGGGAGTAAGCTGGTGAATGCGTGACGAAAGCGTTGGTAAAAGTGTGATCGGGCGAGGCGAACGGAAGTTGAGAGGGAGATATAAGTTAGTAAAGATAGAAAGAGAGAGTTACGTTTCGTATACAGGGTGGGGATGGCCATAGCACAAACAAGGATCATGGGAGGATTTGGTAATTTTTCGTAAGTAATTGTTTTTATTGAGCATTAATAATATTAAATTATGACGCCACAAGTTGCCGCTCTTCTCACAAGTTAGAAAACCAATATTTCATATGGTGTTTTATTTTGGTTAATGCTCTTTAGCCTATATCTGTTATTGGAACGAAGTTCCTTATCGCGCGTTGTGAAAGGGGGCTAGACGGAAAAAATTCTTACGAAAAGTTGTCACGACACTTTTGTATATTTGATTTAAGAGCCATCTATTAACGTTATTGGCGCAACTGTGCTCTTCGAGATCGAATTACGAACGGCCAATAGATGGCGCAGAAATAATTTATTGGTCTTTCTATCTAAATAACTACGCATTGTACTAACATGTTAGAAAATGTTAATCTTTAAAATTACTTACTTACAATGTAAGCAGCCATAATAACTTTTCATTCCTCGCTTTTTTTTTTGTCCTGGCTTAAAGCCACTTAAATTCACTTTAACGCATCACATTAATTAGTGAAGGAATTGTAATAAAATTTTATTACAATTCCTTCACTAATTAATCGAAAGGAACTTCGTTCCATCCGGGTGTCCCTTGACACCTCTCAAGTTTTTTTTTAATTTCGTTTTTATGATTTATTTGATAGTTTCAAAATATTCTTATAAACTAGTATTACCAGTATTTTAATTTTTTGTCGTATCATCGTCCCCACCTTGTATTACTGTAGGGGCAAGAGAGAGAGAGAGACGTGCGAGCACACATTTTCTTTCTCTCTTTCTCTCATAGCCAGTTGCAAACGGATACATACATACATAAGATGGAGCTAAAGAAGTTTTACTTCAGTCTGGTCTAAAGCACACTCGCATTTTTTTCTTCTCCCATTCCGTCCTGTCAACCGCTATCACTGATTCCCATTTCTTACACATCATTCTTTTTTGTTTTATATTCTAATCTAGGCTTGCGTTTGACCGCAATTCACCTGATCTTAAGTGATGATGCGGCCTAAGATGGAGCACGCTTGCCTAGGATGAACCGGTTCACTCGTGCCTTGAAGATACCCAGATTATACTTATCAGGGAACAGAGAGGCGGGCAATGAATTCCACAGTCTGGCAGTTCGCACAATAAATGTGGAGTCAAAGCGCTTGGTTCGAGACCGTGGAACTTCAACCATATAGCGGTGACGCTTCGCCGTTTCTCTGCTCGTCCGATATGGAATGGGGATGGGAGAATTAAATTGTGCAATTCCAAAGCACACTCTCCGAAATGTACCCGATAAAAGACCGATAGGCTAACAACGGTGCGGCGATGTTCTAGGCACACAATCCATCTATCTTATTTTCAGCCTTCTTCTTCCTCTCCATCTACCCACATTTACCCCAACCCTTTTGGTGACATGCGTTTTATCCCTCCTCTTCACATGCCCATACCAAGACAAACGGTTCCCTTTCAACTTATCTGTAACTGGCGCCACTGTTACACAAGTACTTGACAACAGTAGCCGAAACTGTCGGACATCCGAAATTATGGGAATCTGGGAACCTGGGAACCACCACATCAGGGAAAAAGCTTTTTACAAAAAAGACAACCGCCTTCAAAATCTAAAAAGTGATAAATAACTTTAGCACAGCACACACAGTCATGACTTTAGATTTGGCGGTTTTGTTCTGTTTGTTGTCTAGGTAGGGACATAAATATTAGAACCGTAGGTAATATATGGCCGTTTTAATAACAAATAAAATAAAGGTAAACATTGATGTGGGTGCTAAAGAAACTAGTTTTGCCGGTGATTTTTGCTCGATCTAACGAAGTCGAACTTCACGGATTTTTTCTAAAAAAAAATTGACATCTTCATTGCAGGAAGTGGGAGTGGATGATGCAGAATTTGACGAGCAAGAAGAGGAAGCTGCAGAGGAGTACCCTGATGAGTAGTCTCAGCTGTGGGATTATTTAACTTAATATTGATTGTAAGATAATGGTGAAATACACTAGGCCTAGCGCAGTCCACTGCAGGACATACGGAGTGAGACAACTGTAAAATTAGATTTTTAATTGCTTTCAAATCGATAAATAGTACGTCAATGAGGGCTATCGCGTATGAATTCGCCGCTAGAGGCGCTAGTGTAGCGTGAGGTCTCCGAAATGTCGAATGCCACTGTTTGTGGTTATACTATACTAAAAGAAAAGAAGGAAATAGTATTTATTTGCCCCCGCCCCCAAGACAAAAACACACACAAAAAAAAAACCGCATTCAAACCGGTTCACCCGTTTAAGAGCTACAGTGCCACAGACTGACACAGACACACAGACACGTCAAACTTATAACACCCCTCTTTTTCGTCGGGGGTTACAAACATTAAAAAAGAAAGAAAAAGAAAATGAAAATTGGTCCTGTACGAGGCCAAAAGGCTCCTATCTCAGCATGGTGCTGTAACATTAAAAAACGTCACAGCGCTGATATTCTGATAGGGCCCAAAGTAGGTACTAAGCGGGTTTATTTCTAATTTGTTGTGTAATAATAATGTTGTGAATATTTTGCAATACCTGAAATTAATTATGGCAAATATGAGTTACGGGACCCGTAACTCATATTTGCGAAAGATAAGACTACTTATCTCAAAGCACTGACATTCATTGACCCGTTATCTTTCGGAAACTTAAGTCTCCTTTTTTTCCGAATAAAACGGGACTGCGGAACACTACGGCATGCTCGATATTTTTATTTTAAGATATTAAATATGATTTCAGCGTTTTCACGATATTTTTTCACGCTCGTATTAACAAACTTTGGGACCCCACTCGACAGTGGCGCCAACTGGTGAGCATAAAAACGGTAGCCCTCATTGAGTTGGTAAATAAATGACGTCAACAACGACAGTTCGATCTCCCATATTATTATAATACTCTTTGAGTTCGATTCAAACTTAATGACGGCTGTGAAGTGCGCTACTGGCTGCGCAGTACCCCGCTCCTCACCCCCGCTGACACGTGAAATTGTTACTGCGCAGCCACTCGCCTCGTGTTCAGAGCCATGTATCCGTTTTGATAACTCATAAAAGTATGTCAAATGATTTATTGTTTTTACACGTCTTGTATTATTGTTTGAACATTGTTAATAACCACGCCACGGAAAAATTTAATGTGGGTTACCTATAATGTAGAAATAAGTTCAAAATAAAACATAAAAAAATTGAATTTGTTCTTTTGTTTTTCTGGATTCTGAACTGACAAAAAGGATATTTAAAAGTAAAACAAACGTAACGTTCAGTTCAAACAAAGCAGTTTTCATTTAATAATTTACAATAAACTAAAAGACACGAATACAGTTGAAAATTGTGTAAAAGATATAGATAACTAGCGACCCGACCCGGCTTCGCATGGGCCTATAGCCTTCCTCGATAAATGGACTATCCAACACAAAAAGAATTTTTCAATTCGAACCAGTAGATCCTGAGATTAGCGCGTTCAACCAAACAAACAAACCTCTTCAGCTTTATAATATTAGTATAGATTCAGCGCAACATTTATTATTTTGCAAGCAATCTATTAAGCTTAACTAACTTAACAAGATGGTAGCCCATCCGCGGATGGACTGAGGCAAGCGTAGCTTAATTAAATTACGACCAATCGATATCCGTACGTTTTCTAGTTAACCCGGGCCCCTTCCTGTGTTCATCATCATCATTTCAGCCGAAAGACGTCCACTGCTGGACATAGGCCTCCCCCGCGTGTCGCCACATTGACCGGTCCCCTGCGATTCGCATCCAGCGGATCCCCGCAACCTTTACCAGGTCATCGGTCCACGTAGTGACGTAGTGGGAGATAGTCGAGGTTAGACGGGCTGCCGGGTACTAGGGGCCATTTTTGTCTTGCGCTGTTCATTGGGGGGTTTTGCCATAATCGCCACGCTTAGCAGGCGGGTTGGCGATCGCAGTATGGTTGTTACAAAGGCCCAGAGAACGCCCATTCTCTGGTGAGTCCCTTAGTCGCCTTTTACGACACCCACGGGAAGATATGGGATGGTGCTATTCTTTCCGTCCGACACAGGACTATAAAATATATTCTTTTGATCCGACACCATATGGAAGCCTGTCGTCTCCCACCTGTGCTCACCGTAACATATTCAAGTTGGGCGAGATGAAACTTCAAATACTGAATTTAAAGAAATAAAAATCAAAATGTATCATTTATTTATAATTATTTAAATTGAATTTTATTTTATTAACTGGCTTGTAAGGTACTTGTCGGATCAATTCATTGCCAAAATTATTGTAATTTAAAGATTCGTTAATATTAGTTAAAATATCAGTTTCTGTCGAAGTAAAATCAACAACTTCACAAACTGTATTTGGTAAAACATCGGAAACCTTTTCTGTTTCCACCTCTTTGTCATTTACAGCAACATGATTTTTGGTAACGGCAACACAATTCTTCCTGTCAAAATTTCTTGATTTTTTTAGCTTGCAATGTTTCACAGATTTGTAATCTGATGACTTTCTTTTCCCAACATCAATATTGTTTTCATTACCCATGTACAGTTTTTTGACATCGTAATCTTTTTGATCTGTTTTCTGTTCTGAATTAGTATCCGGTTTAACTGAACTTTTATTTGCAATTGATTTCTGCAAATTTTTTAGTCTTGCAACAACGCTTTTTTTCCGCAGTAATAATTTTTCTCTTGTATCATTTACATTTTCCAGTTCAGGAGCATAGCAGACATGCAGGATACCACCATAGTAGTTCTTCGTATCTAACATTTTCTTTGCAATCCTAGCCGATTGTATATCTTCAAATATTGCGTGAAATGTTTCCGTAAATTGCTCTGATGGGTACTTTGTTAGGTTGAATTGTAGTTTACCGAATCTTGAGAATAATGCCTTGGTTTCCTGGCGTAGGTTGAGGGACGGTACTCCGAATACTAGAAGATGTCTTGATTCGTTGTTGACCGAGTAAACCTGTTGAGGAAAGAAATTTTCTATTTAATGCCTCTGGTCATCTATAAGTACCTGATAATAAAATGTCTATTGAAAGATTATCATTTGAGAACAGCTCTACCAATATATTCTTTGTTGTGTTAATAATTTGTCATGACAAAGTTTGTATATAAGAAGTTTTTAGGAAAAGCTGTAAGTTTTAAGGTATTTTAGTATGAAAATCTCAATAAAAAAGAATTAAAAAAAAAAAAGAAAACCACCTTCATAAACTCAAAAGTGATAAATAACTTTAGCACAGAACACACATTACTTTAGTTTCGGAAGTCGGTGGCGATACAAAACAACAAACACAACAAAGCCACCGCCACCTTCCAAAACTAAAGTAATGTGTGTCCTGTGCTAAAGTTATTTATCACTTATTAGTTTTTGAAGGCGGTTTTCCTTTTTTTCTTTAACTTTTTCTTTTCCACTTTTTAGTATTGCCTTAACATCCAAATGCATTAAGAAACATTGAAGAAACTAAAATGTCATCTATGAATTTTTATTTTGGGATTTTGTTGATTTTCTCAAAAGGAGCTGAATAAATTTTGATAAAATTTATATGGGACCATTTAGGAATAAACCCCTTTCGAACAAAAAGAAGAGAAAATAATTTTGTAAATCCGTCTATATAGACAGAGTTATGCCCGAACATACATAAAAAAAAATATAAACATCTGAATTGATAACCTCCTCCTTTTTGAAGTCAGTTAAAAGTGTGATGATTTGTAAATTCTTCAATTGATATCGACTTTCTTTCCGTTCGAGTACCTTGTCCCAGTAGGTAGCCACATTTCCTCTTGGGTGCAGATAGCAACGAAATGGTCAGGACAAGTGGCAAAGGAGAAAGGTAGACCAAGATAACTGTGGGCAGATGAAATCATCTAAATCGCTGGCATGAGATAGAAGAGGCTTTTACCCCAAATGGGATCTACATCTAATACTAACAGAAACTAATCAAAATAGAATCAAGAATAATGCTAAAATGTTATGTCATGTAAATATTAATCTAATATATAAAATTCTCGTGTCACAGTTTTCGTTCCCGTACTCCTCCGAAACGGCTTGACCGATTCTGATGAAATTTTTTGTGCATATTGGGTAGGTCTGAGAATCGGCCACCATCTATTTTTCATCCCCATTTTTCACCCCCTTTTCATCCCCCCTAGATCGGGACAGGACAACGTCTGTCGGGTCAGCTAGTGTAATATAAGATTAAAATATTTTAGTACGGTCTCATTAGAGAAACATAGAGATATGTCTGATTTAATTTTCCTTAAAAAACTGGTAACAGACTCTTTAAATTGTCCCGAGTTGCTTAGCAAGGTGTTCTTTCATGTGTCACGAAATCAACCAAGAAGATCTAACATAAAACTGTTCAGCAAGCCAAAAAGTAATACAAATTTGAGGCAGCATTGCTCACTGTCTAGAATGTATGTTCTATACGAAGAACACAATGAGGATATTGATCTGTTACATACATCTGTGCCTAGTCTGAAAAGAATGTTCAACTGTACTTCGTCGTAATATAATAGTCGGCTTATTTGTCGCAAATATTTGCCTATCTTAATATGTATAATAATAGTTATTTGTTATACAAGAGTGCAAAGTTGCTTTTTAACCGCGTGTTCAATTTTGATGACCGAGCAAGCGAAGGATTCTAAAATTGAATCACGAGCGCAGCGAGTGATTCAAAATTAGAATCCTGAGCGTTAGCGAGGGAATCAAAAGAGCACGAGGTGAAAAATCTTTGCACTCGAGTGCAACACGTAACTTTTCATTCCACCTCAGCGAGGAAATGACTAAATGCAAAAAAAAACGTTTACAAAGTCTGAGTTTTTAACAAATTAAAAAAAAGTTGTATGATATATTCGGCACCATAGAGGTAGCAGTAAATAGGTTTAATGTTTTTTTTTAATTCACAAACTTAGTGCACACGATGTTCTAAATTCAATTTACTTTATCCTCTAGAGAATAAAAACGGCTTTTCCACTCAGATATTGAAGATAAATTTACTTTATCCTCTAGAGAATAAAAACGGCTTTTCCACTCAGATATTGAAGATAAATTTACTTTATCCTCTAGAGAATAAAAACGGCTTTTCCACTCAGATATTGAAGATTAAAAATACTCTTTCCGAGATGGTGGGATGAAAAATATATTACAAGCTACATTATTTAATTGAGGGGAAAAATAAATAAACTAACATTACTAATGCGCATATGCGTAAATTTTCTAAGGTGTCCCCCACATTAGGCGTGCGCGTTCCTCGGGCATGTGAGTAACGCGAACAATAGCGGGCGCGGCGGGGATAACTGGCGAAGGGGTAATGTGCTCATTACACTATACAATTTGTAGAAAACCAATTTAGAAACCTAAGTTGTCAGCTAGTAATCACACTACACTAAATTGAATTCTAAACTGGACCAATTTAGAATTCAATTTAGTAAACCACCAATTTACACTAAATCGGATCCAATCTGTTCTAACTGCGATAACACCGGCCAATTTCCTAAACATTGTATAGTGTAATAAGCCTTTAAGAACGCGACGCAAGCGCTGAGTGCACTCTCCACAAACGCCACAGGACAGCAAAACGCGACGCTCACGCAACGCGCGCTAGTCACACGCGCGAGGAACGCGCACGCCTAATGTGGGGTCAGCCTTAATGTAGATATGGAATAAAGCTTTATATTACAAAAAAAATCAGACAAGTGCGAATCGGACTCGCCCACTGTTAGATATGCAGGTATAGGACGGACAACAATCAAACACGCTAGTCAATGACACACTAAGTTTAATCTGTGTTCGGGTTACTTAGCCGGGTCGCAGCCGCGGTACGTTACACATAAGTACATATATAACATCCCCTTTCCTTTATTTTGCAATTACAAGTTAAACCCTGTTAAACAATAATAAAAAATAAAACTAATCGAATTGAGAACCTCCTCCTTTTTGAAGTCGGTTAAAAACTACGCTAAGGTGTAAAGTTGTCGGGAGACAATTCGAGTCGTCGTGGATTTATCGCTGGTATGGGCGTCAGCGCGTCGACCGAGCCATCTGACTCAGCTAGGGGCGTCCCGAAGGTCACATGTCGCTCTGTGGCATATTCACCTTGTCCCTCTCCTCTCACCGGTGTGCTGGTAACTGACGGCGATAACGTAATGTGTTGTGGGGGCGGTGTCCCTATTTCCTCTAAATCTGAGTTGGTGTTGTTGCTGGTCGGGTCGTCGTTGTATACGTTTACCGGGTGTTGGTCGTTGTCATCCAATGTTGTCTGGTTTGAGCCCGGTATATTACTTTGTACATCCGGTATGACATCTGAATCCCAGTTTGTGTTGCGGTCTGTCATTTGTGTCTGTCCGTGTGCCCGTATCTGATCCAAGTGCCGTTTTACTAGCCGATCTATTTCAGGAACATAAATTTCGTACATTACGTTTCCGATCTTTTTCTTGATTGTTCCTTCGACCCATACAAACTTTTTATTATTTATATTTTTCATAACCCACACCACTTCATTTTCTTGAAATTGCTTACGTTCTTTTCCTTTATAGTATTTACGCTGTAAGCACTGGTTTTGCGCAACGGTTTGAGTGAGGCAAGTGGAAGAGGAGTTCGACGCTGCGGACGTCGCCGAAGCCGATGTCGGTGACAATAAATCGAGCCGCGTGCGAAGCGACCGGCCGTACACGAGCTCAGCGGGTGATTTCTCGGTGGTACTATGCCTGGAGTTCCGATAGTCGAACAAAAACTTTGAAATTTGCCGATTTAATGGTTTCCCTTTATTATTAAGTATTATGCCCTTGAGACCCCTTTTAATAATTTTAACGTAGCTTTCGGCTTGTCCGTTACTTGACGGATGATAAACCGGAGCGAGCGTATGGACAATGCCATTCTTTGAACAAAAATCTTTAAACTCTAGCGTAACAAACGAAGTACCGTTATCCGTTACAATAGTATGTGGAATACCGACTCGTGACATTAAATCTATCAGTTTTTCAATAACTACCTTCGAGCCATATGATGAAGTCATTATATACACTTCTACCCATTTACTGTAAGCATCAACTGCGATTAGAAACATTTGGTTATTAAAGGGCCCTAGAAAATCTAAATGTATTCTATGGAAGGCGTGGGGAGGATGTGGCCAGGGCGTGAGCGGGGCGCGGGGAGGCGCGGGGTGCATACCGCGCACGCGCCGGCCAGCCGCTCCAGTGCGCTGTCCACGCCCGGGAACCACAACCGCTTGCGTGCCTCTGCCTTCATCTTTACCACTCCAAAATGTGAACTGTGAAGTTCATTACATATTTGTTCTCGCAACAATTCTGGTATGATAACTTTGTGGCCCCGCATCAAACAACCGCTTTCAACCGACAGTTGGTTACGACAGTAAAAATATGGTTTCAATTTGTCGTCGTATACTTTTCTTGGCCAACCTAACTCCACATAATCTTTTACTTTACGCAAAGTTGAATCTTGCTCGGTTTCGCGTTGTAAAACAGTTAGCGTTACAGGCAGCCCTCCGTCAACGACGAAGTAAACATAAGATGCGCGGTCAGCTGTGGTAAGCGGTTGGTCTCGCTCTCGCGCCACCACCGCGCGCGCACCGCCGGTGTCGGCTGTGGGCCCTGCGCTGCCCGATGACGGTGACTCATTCCCTACCGGTGCGCGCGATAGATAATCGGCGCTGTTATTTTTACTACTTACATATTCGATGACATAATTATAAGCTGATAAAAATATTGCATAACGCTGTAGTCGATTAGCTGTTATCTCCGGTATACCGCGGTGTGGGCCGAAGATGGTTAATAGCGGTCTATGATCAGTTCGCAAGGTAAAAGGCACCGATCGAGCATATAAATACTGATGGAAACGCTTTACCCCGAATACTATAGCTGTTGCCTCTTTTTGTATTTGTGCATATTTTTTCTCGGCTGCTGTTAACGTCCTAGATGCATAGCTAATCGGTCGTTCACGCCCATCGCTTCCTACTTGTGATAGCACCGCGCCTAACCCGTATGGAGAAGCGTCTACCGTCAGGATTAATTTCGCCACGGGGTCAAAATGTGCCAGTACCTCATCCGAAGATAACTGTTTTTTAATAGTTTTAAAGGCATTGTCGTGTAGTTCTGACCATTCCCATTTTGTTGTTTTGTGCAACAAGTTATATAATGGGGCTAGTATTGTTGATGCGTTGGGGACAAAGTTGCGATAATAATTTGTTAATCCTAAAAATGATTGCAATTGTGACACGTTCTGTGGGGTTGGTGCTTGTGACACTGCTGTGACTTTATCTGGTGATTTTTTTATACCGTTCTTGTCTATTATATGCCCTAGATAGTTTACTTCATTTTTTAAAAACTCACATTTGGTTGGTTGTATTGTGAGGCCTGTGTCCGCTAGCCTGTCTAGTACCGAAACTAATCTACTCATATGTTGTTTATTATCGACGCCGGTTATTAAAACATCATCAAGGAAAAAACTACACCATCTAACCCTGATAATATGCATTCCATAGCACGTTGAAATATTGCGGGTGCGCTCGACAAACCGAATACTAACCTTGTGTATTTAAATAGTCCGCGATGTGTATTGATACACGTTATATTTTGTGATTGCTTTTTTAAACAAAATTGGTTGTACGCCATAGACAGGTCTAATTTACTAAATTGAACGCCACCATGCAACTTGGCAAACAAGTCATTAACCGTGGGTAACGGATATTTATCAACAATAAGTTGCTTGTTAATTGTGACGGAAAAATCTGCGCAAATTCTCACTCCACCGTCCTTTTTCAAAGCGGGTACAATTGGTGACGCGTAATCTGAGTACTTTACTGGTTCCAGTACTCCTAATTCGACGAGTCGATCTAGTTCGTTATCAATTTTATCTTTCAAAGCATATGGTACTGACCGTGCTTTAAAATAAATTGGTTTGGAGTGTGGTTTTAGATGCAACTCCACGGCGTACTTATTAAATTTTCCTAATTTCCCAGAGAACACGGTGGGGAATCTTGTTATTAAGTCGTTCACTATTGAATTGTCATTCGATCTGCCAATTGATTTTACTATTGGTGCCAGTTCTAAGTCAAACGTGCTTATAAAATCTCGGCCTAACAATGATGGGCCGCCGTTACGTACGACAAACAAGTGAAGTTTACGCGTCACTTTGGAATATTCTATATCTAAATTAATTACGCCAACTGTTTCTAAAAGTTCCCCCGTATAACTGTGAAGTTTTTTATCTGTAATTAATAACGGTACTTTGCTGAAATGCTCGTTGTATATCTGGTGTGATAGACAGACAGTCAGAGAGACAGACAGTGGATCCGCAGTTAGTATTAACTAACTGCGGATCCACTGTCTATCTCGAACTCCAACCCTAGCCCACCGATAAAAACGCTCGCCAGCATCGGTCGACCCTTATCACAACGTATATTTAAGCACAACTTACCGTCGTCGCCCTCATCATCCACTTTACCTTCCTCCACGTGTTTCACTTTCGCGTCACTTGAGCACATCCGTCTCAGATGGTCCTTGTTATTGCACTTTTTGCACTTATAGTTTTTAAACCGGCACTGATTGGATTTGTGATTAGCATAACCGCACACACTGCATTTTTCCCTAACCGCGAACACGGAACCCTCATCGACGCTGCCGGCGGTCGCGCTCGAGCCACGTGCTACCGGCGTGCCCTGGGAGGCGCGCCGAGCACACCGCACGCTCTCCGCTAATTCCACCGCCTTGGCTAATGTTAACTCCGTCTGTTCCTGGGCAAAGAGCTTGTCTCGCTCGGGTCCTGGTATCATACCCATGATGAATTTGTCCAGAAGAGCTTCCTCCAAGTTCTTAAATCCGCAGTGTGCCGCCAATCCCCTAATTCTGGCCGCCCATTGAGTGTGGCTTTCGTCTGAACGCTGCCCTGCCGAGTAGAAAATTGATTTTTCTGCGAATCCGAGCCGCTTCGGCTCAAAATGACGGTCTAGAAGTTTTAGAATTTCTTCAAAATTAGTTTCTTCCAGCTTCTTAGGCAGCGCCAAGTCCCTTGCTAGCATATAAGTAGGTCCGGTGAGGGCGCTTATAAGTATTGCCCTCCGTTTGACCTTCAACTTGTCCGATTCGTCCGTAATATCGTTGGCAATAAACCATTGTTGTAGCCGTGATTTATAACTTATCCAGTCCTGGGATAAATGATCAAAGTTCGTAATTATTCCGAATGAAACACCAAAAGTAGACATTGTGCACTCGTAAATTCGTCCTCGTCGCCACTGTTAGATATGCAGGTATAGGACGGACAACAATCAAACACGCTAGTCAATGACACACTAAGTTTAATCTGTGTTCGGGTTACTTAGCCGGGTCGCAGCCGCGGTACGTTACACATAAGTACATATATAACACCCACCGAGGGTTGCGTCCATATTTGTAGGTACATATCCATAGGTACTTCTATACTAATCCATACTTTAACCTACTTAATATTAAAAATGCGTTTTTTGCGACATAAACGGCCCTATCTTTTTTCATAGAGGGTTGATTTTTTTACAGCATCAAGGGAGCATAGACTTAGTATATTGTTTTAATTTCAACTTGATACCTCCACGTGTTCCTGAGATAAAGGGTCTTGACAGACAGACGGACAACAAAGTGATCCTATTTAACATGTTGAACGCCATGTATGTCACCGGTGACCGAAGTTAGTGGAGGTTTTACCTTTAACATTTTTGGCCCGGCATTTAATGTATTAACCTCTCGTATGACGGAACGTAGATCTACGCGAGACATAATAGGTTTTTTATTGTGTCTGTAATTACGGCATACAAAAGGTTAAGGGATTCGTTTTTTTCCTTTTGAGGTACGGAACCCTAACAAGCCACAGGTGTAGGGCTCTGGGCTAGACACTTTGGGCACTCTAGTAGGTGGGCCATCCACTGGCCCAGAGCACCTACTCACACTGGGTGCAATATGCATATTGCAACTTTGTTATCCGTTCTTAAGTCATTCGCCTGCATATCGGTAATCATGGCCACAGACCAAGTTGCTGATTAAACAGTAGCTTAAATATGTCCTTATTCAGATCTCAAGAAAACTCAACCCCTAAGACGACCCACTGACCCAAAATCTTATTTCAAATAAACCATTTATTTATTTATTTTATTAAAGCTTGCAGACTATAAAATAACCATAATGTAATTATAACTAAATTGCAATTTGGAAATTGCAATCCTAACGCGAAACACGCTTGTAATAAGTAGTCTATATCTTTTTATGGGTTGAGGCTGTACTGTTAGCTTAGTCTGTGTCAAATATCATCAAAATCCCCACAAACAAACACAATTTCGCATTTATAATATTACCATGAATTTAGGCACTTACTTTTACAGCAGTAAGTTTTCTACCCTGTCTGTAAGGTAGCCGCGTTGAGCATAATGCTTGTTGTTCATGGTGAGGTAATAGTATGGGGTACGTGTTTTCTTCAGACATCTTATAAATAATTCTGATTAGCGTTCATTCGCTCGTAAAAATACATTAATCCGCAACAATAAACACAACACACACACACTATTTTGACAAGTAGTCAATGACAGTCAGTCAATCTGTCAATAGTGTCAATGACTTACTTAACGTCCGATATATTACTTTACTCTATGCTTAACGTCAACGGTGACCAAGAAGCTTATAGATAAAAGTGGAAGCAACACTCTAAATACCTTAGTGAAGCCAACTGTGGGCAGATGCTCTCTTTCTGAATACATACATAAGATAAAGAAAACACATATCACTGTCTCGTTCTTATATATGCATTCAGAAAGAGAGCATCAGCCCACAGTTGGTTTCAAGCTTTTACTCTAAGTGTTGGCTCCATTTATGACGGTGACTGATGACTATGAGTTGCTGAAATGCTGACTGTCTGTCCAATAAGTCCATGGTCCATCCATCCAATCTGTCATTTTCTTGTCAACATCATAGACAAATTAAATCTCTATATTGCATTCATGTGATTCATGTGTGTACATTAAAGGCCTATTCATACCTAAGCGGTATTCGCTACCGTCTGCGGCAGAGAAAACCCAGTGGGTATGCGGTAATATTACTGTTCAGACCTAAGCGGTATTGAGTTGTGAGGGGCGGGATGCATGCCGCTGCTCCCGCGCGGTATGTACCTCTACCCACAGCGGCAGCGAATATCGCTCAGGTCGCTCTAGCCGCGGTACTTGATACTAAATACCTGAGCGAAACCCGCGCGGTATGTACCTCTACCCACAGCGGCAGCGAATATCGCTCAGGTTTGAATAGGCCTTTAATTATTATAACATGTAGAATAATACCTTAGACATAGAACACTAGACTTATCTATATCTGTATATGAGTAGTCTAGTGTCATAGAACACTAGACTACTTACAGATATAGATAAGTCTATGTAGTGTTCTATGTCTCCTAGATAACGCAAGAGCAACTACTTCGCGTGTCTATTTTCGTGCCTAAAATACGATAAAAACTCGTAAGTAAAAAAATTAAGTAAACGTTTCCTTCCATCGGTAAGTCATTTTGAGATTAATATTATGCGTAATTAATTTAAAAACAATTATCTTTAATGTAATACCCTCAGTAATACCTGGTAATAAGGAAATAAGGAATAATAAGGAAAAGCAAAACATTCGTATTACATTGTGACGTCCAAAAAATGGCACGCTTGGTTTTCATACAGATCGTGATACTTGCGTTATCTAGGTCTATCTATATCTGTGAGACTACTGTTCAGCGTGTCGCTTTATGGGACAGAAAAGCACAACCGAAAACACACTGCACCGTACCATTTTGCAGGAATATATATATATAGTTACCTATTAGAATATTCATCTATGTATGTAACGTCTTTGTTTACCACATGAATTAACCAAAAACACGGCACGCGATGAGGGACAAAAAATCTGTCTCTTTTCTTTACAAGCATCTTCTTTACAAGAATTATAATATTTGATGCCAAAATAAAATAAAATTAATGATAATATTTTTGTTTTCCTTGTGTAAGCGAGATAGAAGATGACCAGTCTTCTCTGTCTATGACAAATACCCCCAATAATAATTAGGTACTGTTGCAACAAATGTAATTTTTAGGGTAGTCGTTAAGTTTTAATCATGAATAACGCTGTCTTTAAATTATTACGCATATCTAACGTCATATTTCTCTTTAATACAAAAAAAAACACAATAATTTTAAAAGTCACGATCACAGTACAATTTTCGAAGTGAAACTTCTATAAGACGTGGTGAGAGGCGGCAGCGTTCCAATTGTCCGTTGAAGTTTCACTTCTAGTATGTGTGCCAGCACACATTTCAATTTTTTAATTTGAAATTCTATTTAAATTTACATCGAAAGATCAAACATTTTATGTCTCTGGTGTACCATAAAGAAAAGTAATAAGATGCAATGTTCCAAGACGAGGTATATGCATCCATAGTATGTTCAATAGGGTATTACACCCATTTTTGAAAAGTGTCTCAATGAAATTCTGTAGTGCTAATATGCCACCAGAAAAAACACAAAATTTTTATTCAATCGATAAGTGCCATAAAAATGCATCTTAATTTTAAATTTTAAAATTTCGCGCTTAGTTTGACGAAAACGCTTCTTACTGGCCGCCATATTGCTCAGCGTAAATGACGTCAGTTCGTTTTGTATCAAATGAGCTCATATTAAATATGATAATTGTATATCATTTAAAAATAAATAAAAGCTTATTTTGTAATAGGTGTAAGAATAAAAAAATTACGTTGGTTACGAAAATAATAAAAGTACAAAGCCTATTTTACGCCAATCGGTTGACTGACAGTTGACAATTTTTTGTTTACACAACCTTAGGGCGTAATAACATGGCCGCTACTATTTCATGGTGTTTTATAACAGATTAAAAATACTGAAAACTTTGAATTGAATTAAAAAAATTGTTTTGTTATTTTATGAACTAAAACTTAAATTTTCAGACTGCTTTATGCCTAAACTATCTCAAAAACATATTTATAGATTTTTTCTCGTATAGAGTAAAATACCATATTACCGGCACGTAAATTGGCAAGAGATTTTGTAGTGGGGGAAGATCGCGCACGCACAATAGGGGATATTACTGCAATGTTCTGGCACCAGAGTGCAGCACTAGCATAGTCCGTAAACAGTTTATCGACGAGTCGTTCAAAGCGTGAAATTCTGCCTTTAATTGAGTTCAAAATTGGGAAGTGTGTTATATTATACAATAATGTATCAGTGCTGTGTATTTCGATGAAGAAATGAAGGGAATTATTCATTTCCAAAAGAAGAAAACATTCGAAAACTTTGGGAAGCAGCTAAAAATCACTCTAAAATATGTTTTAGTTAGATTAGGTTTTCCAAGCATGTAAAAGGGGCATTATAGCAAAGTGAAAACATTGCCAATGGCCAATGCAATTTTTGAGAATTTTATTGTTAATTGATGTTACGTGAACGTGATAAATAAAATTGGTCAATTATATAGTATACTAATCAATTTAAATTTAACAATTCCTTCTATTCAGTACGAGGAAGAAATCACTTCTACATTATTCGAGCCTAATACATCTTTTATTCGTATTAGATTCTATTTGGTTGCATAATAATATTGCTTTGGTAACACTGACAAGCTTACTGGCAAGAGGTCATAATAAAGTTATTCTTTCTTTTCATTCTTTTCATACCTAATTTTAAATTTTAATTTCCTTTTCCTGTGCTCCGTCATAGTCAGTCAGTGCTGCCAATTATAATGGCTAAATCTAGCATTTTTCCGAATGATTAAGCATAATAAAATTCAATTTAGCATAATATTGCATATTTTTAGCCACTAGCAGTGTTTAAATGTTTTATAGTTATAATAAATTCAAAAAACGAAGTTGCATTAAATATCGCAATTTATAAATAAATGTACCTGAGAACGCAGCATTATTTTCGTTTTATTTTCGTAGCCATGCCCGCTGCACTGCGCGTTAAAAAAAATAAAATAAATAAATAAATTCGTTTATGTTGGCAAGGGAATTACAAAGTTAAAGGCCGGAACTTACATTGATTGATTGGCTGCTACACCGCGTGTCACGGGTTCGATGCCCGCACGGAATCAATATTTGTATGGCCTACAGATAGTTGTTTTTGGTCCGGCGGTTTGTGTACCTATGTGATTTTATATATTTGTAAACGCATCCATAAAAAAATATATAGTTAGACGACTTGGAAGACTGCCTTAAGAAAATTGGCAAGACATAGACAAAGTCGAGACAGATGGAACTGATGGAAGAAAGGATAGGTGAGAGACCTTCGTCGCAGTGGGATAGTAAGGGCTCAAAACAACAAAATAATTGAATGAAAACAAACTTGTTCTTCAAAGAATATTAGTAATACATGTGAGGTAATTTTGTCATTACAGCCGAGACTGGATTGCACTTGTGAGGAAAATCATTAACATTACATAAACTTCAGTAGTAGTACATTATGTGTAACCCGAAAAGCGGTGCAACAACAGTCAACTTACGAACTAGTGTGTTGACAATACTATTTTGTAGGTGTCTAAAATCTTAGGCAAAAAAATATTAAAAAAGAAAAGTGAAACAGTATATCAGATAGAAGTGAGTTCTTTTTTGCATTTTTCGTATTCGTACGTAGCATAATATATTTTCTGGAGTTGGCAACACTGCAGTCAGATTTTCTTCTCTTTCAGTTTCAGATTTCAAATTCTTTCTTTGCTAGCGAACGCGAAGCAGGATGTCTTGTTCAAAGTTTTTGGAGCGGAAATTAAGTTATGAAGCTTATTCAGTGTTCTTGGACCTTGGTTTTAAAAGTTCCTCGTTGTCGTAATTGATTTAATTATCGGAGTTTGCAAGTATAATTGAATTGAACCTAGGATTTACATGTTTGTAGTTTGAGAAATGGCGTCATGTCATACAGGTTCTCATAAATTGTATTCATGGAGTTGAATCAGAGTAATTGAATGTTTCAGCTTCAGTTTAGTTATTCTTCTTGACTTTTGTTTTCTGTTTTTAAATGTATTTTGTGGTAGGTAGGTACCTAGTTGTTGTCCAAAAATATTTTGAAAAATGGCGGAAATAAATGGCTTCCGAATTCCGATTCTGAGGAATAGTTTCTGGTAGGTCGCTGACTTATTTGAGACATTTTGGGAATTTGAGATTTGAGCTAAGTGGTAAGACTAAGATGGTGAATTTCTTAGGTAATTGTTTAAAAATAATAGTATGTAGTTAGCTACAAATCTTACGCCTAGTAACACCTTGTTTTTCAGTGGATATTTTTTACTAAATGAAGGTTCCGTCGCTTTTTATGTGGTTGACTAGTTGACTAGCTACTTACATAGCGGGGGTTGCTGGAGAAGCAATACCTCAGCAAGAGTAACGTGGGTTCTGCTCCCTGAGGGTAGGTTGTTTTGAATTGTTAAGTCAGTGGGTTGTCTGGTGTTCTTGTGTAAAAAAATGTGATGAAACGCACAACTAATATAATATATATTAGTTGTGCGTTTCATCACATTTTATTTATGAGTAAGTGTCAAATGTTCAAGTTGGCATCCTCACGGTCCAGCAATAAGTGAAAACATTATTTTAATTTTTTTATTTATGATCAAGAGGAAATCTCTTAAATTAATTTACAATCATTATGCCACAGTTCAAGACTTAAAACTTAATCTAGGAACTCAAGTGCACTATAAAAGCAATATCTTTACAATAAAAATGAATTATTGTTCATTAGTCTCGCTAAAACTTGAGAATGGCTGGACTAATTTGGCTAAGTTGGGTATTGGAATATTTGTGGAAGTCCAGGGAAGGTAAATGGTTAGAAAATTTGAATAATAAATTGACAGGACAATGTCTGTCGGGTCAGCCAGTCAATTAAATTTATACTAGAATAAAAAAAAATACTGTCGGTATGGTATTTGAAATTTTATTATACAATTTTGTTCATGTAAAATAGCTGTTGTTCGATTTGAGTATGACATTTGTCTTTGGTTTATAAAGCTTGTTGGTATTATCAGATTGAGGGGCAAAGTAGCTTGTCGCTTGATGAAAAAAAACTTTTTTGCTTTATGCTTCTAAACAAATGTACATGATTTCCAAGGTATAAATGCAGCATGCAAGGTAGAATGGTATTAAATAAAAATTAATCATTGTTCGTTAAGTCTCAATAAAACTCTTGGCTACACTGATTAGGCTAATTAAGGTCAGGTCTTCAAATATTTGTGGAAGTCCAGGGAAGGTTTATATGGCGAGAAAATTATAAAGTAAATGACAAGACAACGTCTGTTGGGTTAGCTATTTTGTAATATAAACAACATGGCTCATGTAAGGAAATTTTTGTGAACCAGTTTTGTCCCACTCCTGGTCAAAGGTCTTCGCTATAGCCTTCCACCCTTTCCTATATTGACCTTTGTACCTTAAGTCTTTAACTGCCGGGCCAAAAACGTCGAAATTAAAACCTCCACTAGCGTAGGTCATCGGTGACCTACATGGCGTTTAACGTGTTAAGCAAAAAAAAAATTCTAAAAAAACAAGCTTTTTTTTTCTCTTTAGGGACTTTAACTATACGAGGCAGTCCCATCGTACCTTTTTAACCGAATTAAAAAAAAAAGGAGGTATTGTAATATTTGTGGAAGTCCAGGGAAGGTTTAAATGGTTAGAAAATAGAAAAATCTATTAACAGGACAACGTCTGTGTGGTTAGCCAGTAAATACATTTTTGCAAGAATAAAAAAAAATTGTACTGTCATTATGATATTTGAAATTTAATTACTTATACAATTTTGTACTCTTAAAATAGCTGTTGTTCGATATGAGTATGAGATTTGTCTTTGGTTTATAAAGCTTGTTGGTATTATCAGATTGAGGGGCATAATAGCTTGTCGCTTGATGAAAAAAAACTTTGTATTTGAAATTTTATTACTTATACAATTTTGTACTCTTAAAATAGCTGTTGTTCGATTTGAGTATGAGATTTGTCTTTGGTTTATAAAGCTTGTTGGTATTATCAGATTGAGGGGCATAGTAGCTTGTCGCTTGATGAAAAAAAACTTTGGTATTTGAAATTTTATTACTTATACAATTTTGTACTCTTAAAATAGCTGTTGTTCGATTTGAGTATGAGATTTATCTTTGGTTTATAAAGCTTCT
This sequence comes from Charanyca ferruginea, assembly GCA_947361185.1. Classification (NCBI taxonomy): domain Eukaryota; kingdom Metazoa; phylum Arthropoda; class Insecta; order Lepidoptera; family Noctuidae; genus Charanyca; species Charanyca ferruginea. The sequence continues at coordinate 783,032 of OX376081.1, read as the reverse complement.
AGAATCGGTGTAAACCTGATGCATTTGGAGTCCAAATCGATCTGTTTGAGCTAGTACGATAGTAGTGGGCCTCTTGTTCAATCATCAATCACCACCCTTGGTTGACTGGTAGAGAATTCCTAAGGCATTAAGTCCGTCTTTGTACCTTTGTACCTTTGTGCATGAAGTCCCTTGGTTGACTGGTAGAGAATTCCTAAGGCATTAAGTCCGTCTTTGTACCTTTGTATCTTTGTGCATGAAGTATAAATAAATAAATAAGTCGGCAGTTTTGGTAAATTATCCGTTGGAACCATGCTGGAGTCAAAATTGATGGTTTCCGACGGACAAAACGATAATGTGTTTAATTGGTAGATAAGATATTGACGTCAAATTATTGAGAACATAATCTAGTGCATGGCTGAAAAATATTTTCAAAAGTTCTTAAAGTTTAGTCATAAGAACAGTTTTTATTTAAGATACAAGCTATTTATTTTGCTAAAACATGAGTATACATAAATGCAAGATGTTACATAAAAAAGAATAACTTGAGTCGCAGTCATTCATGTTTTGCCTTAACCAACCTTTAGCTACTGAGGTGGATTTACTTTCACGTAAACACTGACGTGGGGGCCTCAGAGGCCCGTATATACATGTGCTTATATTTAAAAACCTTCAGGTGTTTTAGGGTTTAGTGGTTAATAATAAGCTTGAGTGGATATATTTAAATGAAATAAAATTATTTTTGTGCAATTTGTTTGTTTCTAAATAACTATTATTTCGAAGTTTAGAAAACACTAAGCATTTTATGGCAAAAATCACATGAGACCATAAATCACAAAGTATTTCTAAAAATTATTTTAAAAATCAACAAATTAACTTACATTCTTAATTTTAAATAGTCTTTCTAGCAAATGGCACGTCAGTAATTGTAATACTATTATGAAAACAAAAAAATACAGACACCAATTATTGCGAATTGAACTGAGTCTGGGTAAACTTGCTTTGCACATTGAAGGATCATTTGGGTCGTTTTATGTTAGATTTGAAAAGATAGTTTGTCTAATTAAATTGTGTTGAAAAACTCGAACGGCTCTAGAGGGTGGCTGGTGCGCCCATTTGTAGCGATTTTTCCCATAAAAGGATTGAATTGATGACTATCTTTTTTCTCCCAGACGACGAACTGGACTTCATATTGTAAAAGTTTTCAAACTACTGCAAAGAAAAGACGATAACTAAAGCAAAGTGGGGTCTGAGAGGCTCACGAAAATTACAAAATGAATTTACTTACGGCAATTGCGCGCGTAAACACTTGAAAAGTCATTGAGACCCTCGGCGCAACTAAACTCGAAGGTACGCATGTGTTATGCGCGAGGGAAAAGAGAAATTCAACAATTTTACTTTCTCCAAGCCTGAGAGGCCCCTTCCTCAGTAGTGTTAATGGCGTACCAAATCTAAATGGTTTAAAAAATAAAAATAAACAAAATGTCAAACAATATTTCAAATATGTCATGCCAAAGTTTGTTACTTAAATCACAATCAAAGATAAAATACAGTAGGTAGTCCAAATGTTTCAAATGTAAATTGTAATAATAATAATAATTTATAATTAATAATGAAATTTCAAAGATAAAATATAGTAGTTCAGGGTTATGTTAGTTTATCAGTCAAAAACTCGTTAGTGCTGTAATAGGCGTTCTCTATCAAAACCTTTTTTAACCTATTTCTTAACTTTGCGGCTGTATCTTCCCTCCAATATTTTGGTAATTTATTATAAAGGATTGGCGCCATACAGAAAACACTCTTACGTAGTAACGCTGTTCGAGTTCTTGGGATGCTAAGTTTGCTATTGTCGCGTCTATTTCGAGTTACTTTATCTGACAGAAGGGGAAATAGATCTGGGTTCGTTTTGACAAACATTATGGTTTCAAAAATGTACATAGATAGAAGCGTCAAAATCTTATATTTTTTAAACAATGGTTTGCAACTGTCTGTGGCATGGAGTCCGAACATGGTTCTTAGACACCTCTTCTGGGCTTTAACCCTTAAATGCATGACCTTTTATTTTAAAACTTAAAAAAAAGTTTTTTTATAGAATATTGTGCTTAGATTCGAGGAAAAATAATAAAAAAATTATTTATGTATATTTTTAGCAAAAATCAACATGTGCCGTTTTTGGCACTACATGCATATATATGTACCTATAGTTGCTTAATTTTTTTTGTGCAGGTCATTGAAGCAGTCTTTGCTCTTTTTAGCGCATAAATGAACTTTACATTTCGCACACATAATTACAGTCTTCAAATTGCAGGCTGGAAACATACATCTCATCCTATTAGGTGTTCTTACTTGTTCATGGTCCACGCCATCGAGTATGACGTCGTTTGGGGGTAAAACTTGACAGGGCTTTCCTTTTCTATTTAAGCCATTCGACTCCGCGTTTATCCAGCATCTCGCTCAAGCGCGCTGCAATTTGGATAAAAGAATTCATACCCGATCGAACGCGGAAATGATACGCACGTTATCGGTTCGTATATATACGCATGGAGTAGCTTCGCGGTCTAGCTCAGCAAGCCATTCTGTAGCGCTTATAAAAATACGTCTTCCGTGTGCCTGCGGTACAGAGACGCGATTTACAGTTGAGAAATTTGTAATGTATAGATCGGGTTTTTGCATGCGTTCCAAATCAATATCAGTTATATTAATATTGCATGCACGCCAGGATATACTCTTCCGTGGGTTATTATCAATTCTTTTCGAATCATATTTGACTTGAAGAATATCCCCATCACATTCAGCGATAATCGAGCAAGTATTAATCGTATATGGAACGGGAATATTTAATGTCACAACGCCTTGTGCGCTATGGTTACGAATGGTATGTTGGACATTAAAGGTGCTTAGCATCTGAGATACATTACGCTCATAACAGGATCAATCTCAGGATTCTCGAATGTACCAATATTGGTATATGGAATATTGTATAAGGCGGGAGAGCTTCTATCGGCGATCTGAGTTCCTAATTCAATTGATGGGAGTATTCCATAGTCTATCGGATTCTCAATTATAACATTGGCAAGTTCTATAGCAAGTTCAGTTAAGGGACTGTGTAATACTCCTACATAAAAGGGGCCTATCCCAGAGGATAATCCAGCCTTGGCGTGGAGAGACATGTGATCCGCGAGTGGCCCTTCACTGGAAGCGATAAACTCAATGCGTTCAGAACGTCTGAACGAATTATCGGGGATTGAATACACTCTGTTTATTTGATCAAAAATGTGCGCTTTGATAGCGCTCTCCGCGCAATCACGCGCAATGGCGCATTCTGCTTTAGCCTGAGATAAATATGGTAGAGCCCCTACGCTCAAAAATTGTGGCAGAACATAGAGATTTAGCGAGATATAGAATCGTTTTTCCTTTGATGGGGACAACAGTTGGCTCCTCACTACCATCAGTATACAATTCGTTCATTGAAGCTTCAGAGAGTCGCATCGAAGAATACCAATTTCTAGAATTGTATTCGTTAACGACTGCGAAGAAATTGAATATGCGTGAGGCGAGCAACTTGAAGACTTGCGGTGCCCCTGCATAGGAATTCTTGTCTTCTCCGTAACGATTTGCGGAGGCAAGAAAGCTACTCGCTGTAGCAGCTACTCTCCAATTCGAAAAGTGTAAAATGCGGTCGGGATGCTCTAAATCCTCAACTCTTTCTATTTCATCGACGAAGAGCTGAAGATTGCAACAGTTAGCGTATGGAACTGCTGGATCGGCAGGCGCATACCTTTGGTTATCGCCTTCACGCCATCCACCTCCATTTCCAGTTGAAATGATTCCATTTAAATCATTGATGTGAGCTTGTGGCTCTGCGTTGACTCTGTTCAATGGCAGTCCTACCATCCCTGGCGCGAATGTCAGAATGTGAGCGTTAATGCCGGCGTCCACTAGAACTTGCTCGACAACCCGCGCTCCCCGAGGGGTCACGTTATTCCAACGACGAGAGTGAGAGAGTATGCGAAGATAAGTTTGCACAAACACGCACATAACGCGCGAAGTGGATGATCTGCGGGGGAAATATCGTCTAAACCGATTTCGAATTCAATCAAACCTGGAACTATGCAAGAAATGAAGAAGGCGTTAATTGCTTCACTCATATCTGGTGTATAGTCGATTGAGAACATTGATGATATGGATGTCGCTCTTGTGATGGAGAGCGAAGCCGTTTTCTGTAATGTCCCAATGTCTATCGGGCCAAGCATCACATCTGGCTTCTGCAGCTCAAGGATGAGACCTGCGGAGAAACGCATTCTTCGTGGTAGAGATTCAAACATTGTGGTAACGAGAAAGGGGTTCATCACCACTTCGAATAGCATATTGTTGACTAAAACTGGTAATTTGACATTATCTGGTATACCATTACGGGTGCGAAGCTCTTCTGTTTCGATGCTTATTGCGAGTACACGCATTTCGTGCTGAGATATCTCAAAGAATTCACGCATAGAATCTTGCATTGGCGGAATCTATATTGGGAATACGCTCTCTCCCGATACATACAACTTCGAATCGTGGGATTAATTTTTCATCCACAGTTGGCTGCCATGCCTTTAGTCCATAGCCGTTTACACCGTATTCTTTTTCCTCAACGCATATATTAGTGCTACGCGCGAGGACAGTTCTTAAAGTACCAAGTAAGTCGAATAGATTTCCAGAGTAACGTTTTTCTGATTATCCTTCTCCTGACTGACGGGTTCTTCCGTGTCATTTCGGGGCTCCTGATTCTCCACCTGTGACCCGGCCGCATGCTCACGTAGGTGATCTCGCACCGCGTTGCCGTTTTCTCGGTGGGATCTGGCAGGCTAGCAAGACCACGAACGTTGAAATAGTCGGCAAATCCAGCTAAAACCAGCTAAAATATATGCATGAAAGCAAAGAAATTAAACATGTAAGGAGCATAGCCTAAGAAATTAGAAATGAGTGAATGTAAATAATATTCCCTTAAAATGCAACGATCACGCAACAGGGAATATAGAAAAATCACTTGCTTCAATGAATTAATTGCAACAAATATATAACTTGGCAATGTATGATTGCATTTTATGAAAATAAGCATTTATTTTGTCGTTTGGCTGGTGCATAGAAACTACATTTAGGCAGGCACATACATATATTCAATGTGCATAAAATGATGACACGCAATAAATAACGATATATTTCTGTGAAATTACAAGCACATGCAGAAAAGCCAAACATCCATTTAAAAAAGAAATCACTTACTTAATTGTGCACTCAGAGCCTGTAAAACCGGTCGAGAAATAAAATAATGTTTCGGAATACTGAAGTTACGAAATATGAGAAAGAAAACACTGCTTGTACAAGAGGCAACTTGAAACACGCGGTCACAGTAATTATGACTACACGGTAAATTGCAATTATGTACTTCCCCGATCGAGCGCCGGATCGCCGAAGCAGCAGCAGACCAGCAACGCAGTCAGCAGGCAAGGCAATCATCAACCAGGGTAGGCACATGTAGCAGGCAGTTCTAATTCCTTTCTTTCTTCTATAAAATTTCAGTATTTCCCGTTTACTGCGTTTACTGCATCGTGTGCGCAATGGCCGCCATCACATATATTATGTAGAACGCTTTTTGAAGGCGACGAAGGCAGCAAACACGTCGGAGTCACCAATGTTTACGGTCAACGGTCAACTGGATACCAAATTGAAGATAGCGTTTATTTATTATCAATCTGGGATTTTTTAGCAGAGAACATCTTCGCTTACATTGTGGGCCGCAACAGTGGTTGTGCTCAATACGCGAAACCTTTTGGCCTACTGGCGGAAGAGTTCTTGCTGCACAGACCGTCAACAAGTGCGTACGTTGCACTAGATTAAAGGGTAAGACTGAACAACCTCTGATGGGTTACTTACCTAAGCCCCGCGTCACACTTAGTTCTCCCTTCGAGACCTGTGGCACCGACTTTGAATGCACAATTTAAGTAATTGCTTTTGTCAATGGATGTTCTTTTGATTAGAAAGACGTTTGTAATTTATTAATTATATTATTATTGCAACAGTTATCAGCATTATTCTATCTGTAGGCCTCCTCGCGTGGTATGGTGCCCTAATGATAAAACTAGATGTCAATCTAATTTTGTCTGAATCGTCAGTTTGCTCTTCGAAAGGATTTACACTTGACAATGTTGCAAGTATAGGGAATATGGCTATATATTCTTAAACATTTCTTTTCCATAAATCTCCCCATTCCCATAGGCGCCACCTATTCGCGAGTATGTATTTGTAAGTTTAGACAGCTGCACACCTGTGTTTGTTTGTAGAATATCGGAGAACATTTCAGATGCTACTGGCTCACAAAGGAACGGAAGGGGATGCCCATCTGAGTAACCCATTTTAAGGAGTTCTGGGCAAGAAGTGTAACCGATAGGAATTTGGGTATTCTCTCCCATCGTTATAAAAACTTCCTCAATCCATGGGCTGTATTTCAACATTGGGTTTTCTTTATATTCTGGCTGTTTCATATCCTCTGAATAGGCTGAATGAGTTATGCCATTCTGATGGGTTGTCACTCTCCTTTATTGGAAGCAAATTCTTTAGAAAATCTGTAGGTGTTATTGTTGTTGGCGGATTCTAATGTTGGCGGATTCTCACTCATATATAGCTCAGACTTATGTGTCATTTTGAGTTGCTATTAGGTCTTTCTCCTACTTCATTAGCTCTTCTCTCAACCAGTTACTTGGACATATTGTGTCCAATTCCACTGAAGGTAGTAGGGGGGGGGGGGGTAGGTGTAGGCTGTAGGTAGTGGTAGTTGTCATTTATTCCATGCTGCTAAAGAACTATTGATCGTTCTATCAAAAACTTCGTTATTTTTGTTTCACCAACAGCCTTCTTATTTTGACCAATCCATTTCCCTGTAGTCTTTCCAGCTTCTATAATATACATGTCAGAGTTGTGGGGTATTTCTGCTTTGGCCCTCAGATATTTGTGAACATCAGATCCTGTATTATAGGAATATCTGATTCTGACCTCTGTTTATAGAAATAGGAATTTCAGCCGTCGCCTTGAAAAAGGCAACTTTTGAACAGTTGGTTGCAGTCGGCTGACTACAGGAAAAGTTTTTTCTCTTCCAGGTCAATTATGTCCCATTGGTAAGAGACTTCAGGTATCTCCCATTCTTTACATATTTCTTTTAAAGTTAGATGTTTCATAGGCATGTGACTTAACATCTTGAACCTATAGTAAGTGTCTTCAACTTCTTCCCCTTCTTCCATAGCAACTTCATCTTCAGTGGTTGTCGTACTACTAGATGACCCTGATATCTCACTACTTTTTATACTGCCCGACTCATATTTTCTTGAATTGCCTTCCAGTGGGTCTTGCATTTCTTCGGTTCTTTGCTGTTTAGCTTTGGTGGCCTCTAAAGCTCTTAGTTTCCTCTTTCTTGAATCAATTTTGGGTGTTATCCGTTCTTTATTACATATTAACATTCAAAGCATTACGTGTAAAAGATGATTCTCTTTTTCTCTTCCATTCATAGAGTACCATTTTGGGTGTCTTTTACTAGTGGTGCGCGACTGCGAATGATCTGGTTACTCGAATTATCTGCAACTACTAATTTACAAATTCGACTTGAATATTAGTAGGTTACTAATTTTCATAATCGAATGACCACTACTAATATTAGTAACTACTAATGGCGTTGCGTCGGTCAGTCAAATAAAATGAAGTCGTTCTATTCATGTTCTTGTTCGAATGAATGGTTGAACGAGCAATATATTATAATTTATTCGAATAATTCGAGTGAGTAGAAAAAAAGAATTGAAAAATGAAGACTGTCTTGTTCTCAGATTATGAAACAAAAGACAGCTAGACCGCGCGGAACACTGACAGTGAAGCCACAAAAGCAAATACAAATTCAAAATTCGCTTTGCTCTGTACTGACACGAGTCGAAACAGCACGAAGCGAAGCATCGTTACAAAAAACAAATACTAATACAAATATACAAAATACAAAAGCGAATACGATCACGAGATTGTAGGCATTCGTTTTTGAATTTGTATTTGCTTTTGTGGCTTCACTCTCAGTGTTCCGCGCGGTCTAGGTCTATCTGCCTTTTGTTTCATAATAGCTGTACCTAATAATTGGTTATTAATGCTTTTTAACTTTATAAGCACGTTTATTGGTTTACGTACTACTAACCAGCTCCTAAACATTACCTACTATTAACTAATAATTCTATTAAACCTAAATAGAGAGTATCGAATTATTTTACCATGTGACAAAGTCGTAGGTACATCCAATTCGAATGTCCAATTCATTCGTTAGTAGTTACTAATTTTTTCAATCACTCGAATCATTCGAATGATTCGTTCAGTCGAATGATTCGAATGAAATCATTCGTAGTCGCGCATCGCTATCTTTTACCAAATTGCTCTATAACATGCCCGCTGCACCTGTGACCCGGCCGCATGCCCGCTCCACCTGTGACCCGGCCGCATGCCCGCTCAACCTGTGACCCGGCCGCATGCCCGCTCCACCTGTGACCCGGCCGCGTGCCCGCTCCACCTGTGACCCGGCCGCGTGCCCGCTCCACCTGTGACCCGGCCGCGTGCCCGCTCCACCTGTGACCCGGCCGCGTGCCCGCTCCACCTGTGACCCGGCCGCGTGCCCGCTCCACCTGTGACCCGGCCGCGTGCCCGCTCCACCTGTGACCCGGCCGCGTGCCCGCTCCACCTGTGACCCGGCCGCGTGCCCGCTCCACCTGTGACCCGGCCGCGTGCCCGCTCCACCTGTGACCCGGCCGCGTGCCCGCTCCACCTGTGACCCGGCCGCGTGCCCGCTCCACCTGTGACCCGGCCGCGTGCCCGCTCCACCTGTGACCCGGCCGCGTGCCCGCTCCACCTGTGACCCGGCCGCGTGCCCGCTCCACCTGTGACCCGGCCGCGTGCCCGCTCCACCTGTGACCCGGCCGCGTGCCCGCTCCACCTGTGACCCGGCCGCATGCCCGCTCCACCTGTGACCCGGCCGCATGCCCGCATGCTCACGTAGGTGATGTTTTGACACATTTCTCGAACAACAGAAGTAATGTAATTGCCATGAACCTTGTCGTGAGGGAAATCTCCATCTTCCCGCTCCCATTGTAACCTCTCTATTTCTATACCACCAATCAGTATTGTTTTACTCTCAGGATTCTTTTTCCTATTATATTCTAATGCTCGACTTACAGTCTCAGCAACTTTGGGTGCTTGACTCCCGTACCCGTGTGGAGGTGTCCCAGTGTATAAAGGGCACTTATTGTTGAAAGGTTCTTTGTCAAATCAGGGTTGAATTTTCTTTCGTATGAAGTGTTTCCATCTTTTTCTTTTAGTTTTCTCAACTTTTCTATTACTAACTACTTACTTTCGTAGTAATATTTAACATCGGTGGCTTACGAACATTTCGCACTTAGCGCAGTGGAAGCGTATTAAATCTTTACTATATATTTAGTTTAAATAAGACACTAAAATATATGGGCACCATTTTATTAGCAGAGCATTTTGACCAGAGAGTACACACCACTATTATAGAGCAACCATAGATAAACAATCCTCAACATTAAGTGATAACGGAACGGAATTTGACAACAAGGAAGTAAGGGATATTTTGAATATAAAAGGAATTAGGCAACGCCTGGTCATGCCTTATACGCCAGAACAGAATGGCCCCTATACGCCCGAACAGAATGGCTGTAGTGAGCGTCAGAACAGAATGGCTGTAGTGAGCGTCAGAACAGGACGTTAGTTGAAACCGCAAGGACGTTAGTTGAAACCGCAAGGACGTTAGTTGAAACCGCAAGGACGTTAATTAATGCTCAAAGAGAGCTACCAAAAGCATTATGGGCAGAACTAATAATGACTGCTGCGTACATCATCAACCGAACAGGCGCAACTAGAGAGAAGAACAAGTCGCCCTATGAATTATGGTTCGGGAAAAAGCCCAACATAAAACATTTAAGAATTATTGGAAGGTACGTGTTACGCTCACATTCCGAAACAGAAACGAAAAAAAATGGATAAGAAAGCAACTAAAGGCATTCTCATAGGATACGACAATGATGACGGTTATCGTATCTGGTATAAAACACAGCATAAAGTTGACAACCTCATCATAAAGTTGACAACCTCATCCGATCCAGAAATGTTATCTTCGAAAAGACGCCTATTCTTGGCATAAAAGCTGACAGTTCAAGAGAAGATGCTAAATCAATTGAGAAAGATTGGACAGTATCATTTAAAACAGATTTTGAAAAAGGTGTTCAGCAAGAGCCACCGCTAATAAATATTCCTACAAATCATGAAGTCCTCTCAAGACAGAGGTCTATTCGATTAGAGGGAGATATAGGAGAAGATAGACATTTAGACATGACGCCTATTGAAACGGCAATAGACGCTGAATTTGAAGAGAATAGACAGTCATTCCAATTAGAGGGAGAAGAAGAAAATGAGATCATAGAAAATGAAAACGCATTTTCAGATAGTGAAACTGAAGAGTTCGTAGATGCTATTCCTACTGAAGTTGAGATGCCTATGAATTCAGAGGGAGATGTTGCTATACCGGACGTTCCGAGGTATAATCTCAGAGACAGAAGTACTCTACGACCTCCACAAAAATTGGATGACTATAATTTGTTCTTCGTCGATTCGATTACCGAAAGAGAACCTTCAACATTATAAGGAAGCAGTATCAAGTGGTAAAAGTAAAGATAGATTGTTAAAAGCCATGAATAATGAAATGGATTCTTTAGAAAAATAAGTGTGGGACTTGGAACATCTACCGAGAGATCGAAAAGCCCTGCCATGTAAATGGGTTTATAAAGTTAAAACCAACCCTGACGGTACAGTAGAGAAATATAAAGCTCGATTAGTTGTAAAGGGGTTTAGGCAAAAGAAGGGTTTTGACTTTAATGAAACTCAGCCCAGTAGCCAGGTTAGCAACTGTAAGATTATTTTTAAGAACTGGAAAGCTAATTGTTTTTGAATAAATTGAAAGTTATTTTTTTTATAAAAAAAAAATATTTTACTTAATTATTATGTTCTTCGTATTTATACGTTTTTGGGAGTTCCTACTAGTGATTTAAGCGTAAATCAATGTAACTGTGACAAATTGTCTAAAATAGTACCTATGACTATTTTCCTACAGAATCACTTGTTTCTTTTACTCGTTCTCTTTGACAATGGGAAGTATACTGCACATGGTTTGAGTGCATCAGTTTCTTACGAACTTGATAATGTCCAGTATAATGGACGTAGGTTTTTCAGGAAACTGAAATAGGTAGATTTTTTCAGATATTTTTTCTAGTGTCTCCTACAAACTAAGAACCAACATCTGTAAAGATTTTACATATTTAATAAAAAAAAAATCCGTCAAATTAAGGGTTAAGGAAATACACTATGCAAGAACCTATTTCTTGTGGGCCACGAGAAGCTATGCTTTCATCCCACTTAAACATATACACATCATTTGTTTTCATATTATGTATACCGAGACAGTATGTCCAGAGTTGACGTTTGTAATAGCATATACCTGTACTTATTACAGGAGTTGGTAAGGTCTTCATTAGATCAAATTAAATTATACATACATTTTCATCATTCTTATACATTTCTACATCCTTTTTTTATGCCCTCTCTTGCTGAACTTGCTTTGAGTAGATGTAACTTTTTTTCATTTTTCAATCTTAGTTCATCGTTAGAATTGTCACAAACTTTTATTTTGATATCTAATGAATCACAGCGCGCTTACAAGAGTCAGTAATAGGGGCATGGAAACTCAACTCAGTAATAGGGGCATGGAAACTCAACTCAGTAATAGGGGCATGGAAACTCAACACAGTAATAGGGGCATGGAAACTCAACTTAAACTCTTCATTAAAAATTTTACTAAATATAAACTTTGAGGTAGGGTTACAAACTTTGGCTTTATAAAGACCATATAAAATATTCATGTTTAAATCTGGTGCTAAAAATTTGCGGTTTATTGATTTATGCAATGAATAATGTGACTCATATGAAGGAATAGAGTTGATGAAATGTTTTATTTCATTGATCTTATCACTGGGTGTTTTATTGGCTGATACTGAATGACCTCAGCGATCCAGAGGTGGAGTTGACACAGAACTTTTGTTTTTAAGTAGTCTACTAATGCGACCATCTGAGACACATAATGTATCTTTAAAGAACTTTTTGCATACTAAAACTTCTATTCCTTTAGAGTCACTCAAGTAGTAATGTCTTGTCATTTGTCTTCTTGAGGTTTCATTACTAGTGTAGGTACGAAACTTTCAAACAACTTTGATAAGCGAAAACAAATAAGATGTTTGCAAGTCGAAATTCGCCAAAGTATAGAAATCTTTGAATATCTTACTTTGTTTGGTCACAATTTATTTTTACGTGACATTTGTTTGGACATGAACACAATCCTACCTTAGGTGTCTTAGCTGGTACAGTTACCCTCTTGTAGTTGACATATTCCTCTCCTTTATTACGTTTTGATTTCTTCACATTCCTGGGCCAATTCTCAGTTAGAGTTTCTCAGTTTTTCTAATTCTCTTCGTTTCCTTGCGCTTCTGTCTTCTTGTAATCTTGAACTTTCAAGTCCCTCTTGCAAAACATCTTTTAAATCAGATGAAGAGTGCTGGGTACGACTTTCCATTGACGTCCGTCGAATTAAGGGTGGGGAGGGAGGGGGGGGGGTGTTGATTATCCCCCCCCTTAAAGGGAAAAGTTGCGGAGCCCCCCCCTTTTCGAGTTTTTTTAATTTTTAGGTCTGAGGAAATTTTTCCCATTTTATGAATTAAAATTAATAGTAAGTGTAAAAAACCATGGAGGACCCCTTAGGGGGGAAGGGGGTTCTCCCCCTACAGAAGGGGGAATCCCCCTTCATAAAAAAAAATGGCACTGATTTAAAGAGGCAGTTGTAAATAGCGGTTTTAGTAAGTTAAAAATTATAAATGGCACGTTTCATAACTACCAGCCAAGCCGAACCCTAAAATATTTTATGCATGGTCGAGGGTGGGCTTGGTCGACGGAGCCCCGCTTCGCGGGGCTCCTACTTCTGGGTGGTTTATAAAAAAATAACCACGAAGGGGATGGCGGGGTCTATTCGCTCGCTTCGCTCGCTCACACGACCCCGCCATCCCCTTCTAACCTAACCTATCCGAGTCGGGGTGCCCTAAAGTCCAGATTGCAATCAGTTTCTCCTATAAAGTAATAATAATACTGACGATGACAGTGACAATACAAATAGCGTCAGTTTTACGTTTCGTTCCACAAGCCGACAAAAAACGGTAAACACTTAACATTTTAATTTTTTTTATTTCGTACTGAAAATAATGCTGTAATTTATATATAAACTGTTAAATATATGTGTGCATGAAAACTATTTAAACTAGTACAAAATGTTATTATTTACGTAAATTTATATAAAATAAAATGTTACCAAACGTAAGACAACTTAACCGTTGGTGAAACGAAACGTTCAATAGCGATAATTCTATATAATCTGTGGTAGGAATTGATATAAATACTGCAAAAATATTTATTTTCAACATTTTTTTTCTCAAAAAGTACGCGTCTCCGCATGTTGAGACTTTACGTGTGATCTTATAATAATTTAACCTTTCTGTAAAAAAAATATCAACCCCCAACTCGACGGCCGGCAATGGAAAGCTTAGCCAAATTCTTTTTGAAATTCAATCGACTCTGAAGGGTTCACAGAATCTAGCATAGTGTTAAATGGAATTGATGATATGGATGATGCTAAACAAATTTCTTTGAGCTCAACAAATTTCTTTGAGCTCCTCTATGGGTATTTGTGATAATTTCCCTTCAGATATTATGCAGGCCAACAAGTTTCTAAAGGGGTCAATCCATCTTCTGTCTTCTCTTATGTCTTCAATAGTGTAGTTTACCACTACCAAATTATTGTGAACTAATGCGTGTTTCAATTGTACTGCATTCTCATTACTTGAGGACAAGATAGGCAAATATCTTTCTTTGGGGTCTAAATAATTCAAAATGATTCTGATTTGTTTAGTCAACGGCATGTTGTCCTCTAAAACCCACTTGTATCTTATCTTTCAATTCTTTTATGGCACCTGTTGGAAGTGCAGGATTCGGGATTGTGTAATCAGGAAAGAATATCTCTTTCACAGCCTCAGTTCTTAAATTTTTATCCCCGCCTTTTCCCAGCAAGCGTTGTAATACTGCCTTACTGATTCATCCAAACTGGAAAATAAGACATCAGTTAACCTCTTCATTTTTTCGGTAGGTTCCTCGCTTTGTTCAATCCACCAATTAAGAACATCTAATCTTGCAAGAACTCGATTATGTAAGTGAGAATCAACGATTCGTCTTGAACTTGTGTTCTTTGCTATAAATGTGTGCGGAACTCCGTGTTTTCTTGCTCTCTCTGGTGCCGAAAGTACTATCGGAAACTTCTGATTCAATAAAATCATCGTCGTTGCTAGGGGATTTGGATCTTTTGTACATCTAGATGATCTTTCAATGAGCTTTGAGTGATACATTTTTCATCTCTTGATTATGTTCAAACTTCTTTGATTCAACTTAAGTATCATTTCAGATGCTTTAATAAGTATTAGCTTGTTTCCCTCTGTCATTTTTATTGTTGTAATCGATAATTATAATTATAAGGATCTGTTCATACTGAGATGTCAATCTAATTTTGTCTGAATCGTCAGTTTGCTCTTCGAAAGGATTTACACTTGACAATGTTGCAAGTGTAGGGAATATGGCTATATTCTTAAACATTTCTTTTCTATAAATCTCCCCATTCCCATAGGCGCCACCTATTCGCGAGTATGTATTTGTAAGTTTAGACAGCTGCACACCTGTGTTTGTTTGTAAAATATCGGAGAACATTTCAGATGCTACTGGCTCACAAAGGAACGGAAGGGGATGCCCATCTGAGCCATTTTAAGGAGTTCTGGGCAAGATGTGTAACCGATAGGAATTTGGGTATTCTCTCCCATCGTTATAAAAACTTCCTCAATCCATGGGCTGTATTTCAACATTGGGTTTTCTTTATATTCTGGCTGTTTCATATCCTCTGAATAGGCTGAATGAGTTATGCCTTTCCTTCCAATCTCCAAAGTTGCTTTAATTGTTTTGCCTTTAAGTGGTGACACGGATTCCATGAAGGAAAAAGTATTGTGGTCTGAATTTTTCCAGAGTTCTATTATGTCAGTTAATATTTCTTCCTCTAATGCACTAGTTTCTTTCATATTAATTTTATACACTCTTACTCCTCTCGCTAAGGCACTTTTTATACTTGTTGTCAAAACAGTGATAATGTTGCTATCAGTATTTTCTCTAGTTTGTATATTGTAGCAAAAACCTTCAGGCAATATCTTACCCTTCCATTTTATATACTCTGATGGGTTGGAGAGTGTCACTCTCCTTTATTGGAAGCAAATTAAAGTGATAATAAGCCGCAGCTGCGGCTTATTATTACTAGCCAAACCCTTTAAATATTTTATGCATGGTCGAGGGTGGGCTTGGTCGACGGAGCCCCGCTTCGCGGGGCTCCTACTTCTGGGTGGTTTATAAAAAAATAACCACGAAGGGGATGGCGGGGTCTATTCGCTCGCTTCGCTCGCTCACACGACCCCGCCATCCCCTTCTAACCTAACCTATCCGAGTCGGGGTGCCCTAAAGTCCAGATTGCAATCAGTTTCTCCTATAAAGTAATAATAATACTGACGATGACAGTGACAATACAAATAGCGTCAGTTTTACGTTTCGTTCCACAAGCCGACAAAAAACGGTAAACACTTAACATTTTAATTTTTTTTATTTCGTACTGAAAATAATGCTGTAATTTATATATAAACTGTTAAATATATGTGTGCATGAAAACTATTTAAACTAGTACCAAAATGTTATTATTTACGTAAATTTATATAAAATAAAATGTTACCAAACGTAAGACAACTTAACCGTTGGTGAAACGAAACGTTCAATAGCGATAATTCTATATAATCTGTGGTAGGAATTGATATAAATACTGCAAAAATATTTATTTTCAACATTTTTTTTCTCAAAAAGTACGCGTCTCCGCATGTTGAGACTTTACGTGTGTTCTTATAATAATTTAACCTTTCTGTAAAAAAAATATCAACCCCCAACTCGACGGCCGGCAATGGAAAGCTTAGCCAAACTTTCATTGAAGTAAACATTTTCACGCCAAAATGAACTGAGTAATTCTTTATTTGATGTAGGTACTTACATCGCATATTTTCTTCCACATCTTCCACATCTTCTGCATTTTCCAAGTCTTCCATAGTACTTAAATAGTTTTTAAATAGTTTTTTATGCTTTCGAAGTATTCAGAAATAAGTTTTCTAACACTTTTTAACAAAGTTTTAGCAGTTAGTTTGAGCAGGAAAAATAAATTATGACGTTTCGACGACAGCTGTCAGCCTAACCCGCCAAAACAACAAATATTGCCAGAATGCAAAAGTGGCCTAAGCTCGGTTAGGCCACCTTTACACTGCGTCGCAGGCACAAAAATTAGACGCAAAAAGAATGTTTACAACGCCATGGATGAAACTAGGGATAGGCCGGTTTTGCATGAAAAATTAAAATATTTTAAATAAATTGCAATAGAAAAGTATGATTATGAAAAATTGTGGGTTAGGCCACTTTTGCGCTGACGGCCTCAATTTAAGTGATTGCTTTTGTCAATGGATGTTCTTTTGATTAGAAAGACGTTTGTAATTTATTAATTATATTATTATTGCAACAGTTATCAGCATTATTCTATCTGTAGGCCTCCTCGCGTGATATGGTGCCCTAATGATAAAACTAGATGTCAATCTGCTTATCTCCACCGGTATCTTAAGTGCAGTCCCAGGTAACAGGATGTTTGAGGATGAATCCAATGTTAATTGATAACACCCTGTTGTTACATACTCAGAATTAGGCTGATGTCTAAACTTCCCGCAATTTTCACCACTTTTTAAGTCACCAATTCTAGAAAATTCTGTGATAGTACATCCAATGAGCTTATATGGACATCTATTTACTATCCTTTCAATGGTTCTATCATTTAAATGGTCTCTCAATTCGGTAGTATCTTGATATCTATAACTAATATGCTTTGCAATTTCTTTTAAGAGAGATATGAGATCACGAACTGTAGAAAATGTGCTGACTATCTCTATGAATGTTTGGCCATTATAGACGTATTTCCCTCGCATATCATTTTATTTGAAGTTTATTACTTGATTTCCCATTTTAATTGTTCGAGAAATACTTTTCTTGTTAAATATTAGAACTTCTCTTCCCTCTTTAGGATCGGGACAAATTGTCATTGGCCCTCTCTTGTGCTCTAGTGTTGTTGGTTTTTCAAAAAGTGCCCTTGCCCAGAGAAATTCAATCGACTCTGAAGGGTTCACAGAATCTAGCATAGTGTTAAATGGAATTGATGATATGGATGATGCTAAACAAATTTCTTTGAGCTCAACAAATTTCTTTGAGCTCCTCTATGGGTATTTGTGATAATTTCCCTTCAGATATTATGCAGGCCAACAAGTTTCTAAAGGGGTCAATCCATCTTCTGTCTTCTCTTATGTCTTCAATAGTGTAGTTTACCACTACCAAATTATTGTGAACTAATGCGTGTTTCAATTGTACTGCATTCTCATTACTTGAGGACAAGATAGGCAAATATCTTTCTTTGGGGTCTAAATAATTCAAAATGATTCTGATTTGTTTAGTCAACGGCATGTTGTCCTCTAAAACCCACTTGTATCTTATCTTTCAATTCTTTTATGGCACCTGTTGGAAGTGCAGGATTCGGGATTGTGTAATCAGGAAAGAATATCTCTTTCACAGCCTCAGTTCTTAAATTTTTATCCCCGCCTTTTCCCAGCAAGCGTTGTAATACTGCCTTACTGATTCATCCAAACTGGAAAATAAGACATCAGTTAACCTCTTCATTTTTTCGGTAGGTTCCTCGCTTTGTTCAATCCACCAATTAAGAACATCTAATCTTGCAAGAACTCGATTATGTAAGTGAGAATCAACGATTCGTCTTGAACTTGTGTTCTTTGCTATAAATGTGTGCGGAACTCCGTGTTTTCTTGCTCTCTCTGGTGCCGAAAGTACTATCGGAAACTTCTGATTCAATAAAATCATCGTCGTTGCTAGGGGATTTGGATCTTTTGTACATCTAGATGATCTTTCAATGAGCTTTGAGTGATACATTTTTCATCTCTTGATTATGTTCAAACTTCTTTGATTCAACTTAAGTATCATTTCAGATGCTTTAATAAGTATTAGCTTGTTTCCCTCTGTCATTTTTATTGTTGTAATCGATAATTATAATTATAAGGATCTGTTCATACTGAGATGTCAATCTAATTTTGTCTGAATCGTCAGTTTGCTCTTCGAAAGGATTTACACTTGACAATGTTGCAAGTGTAGGGAATATGGCTATATTCTTAAACATTTCTTTTCTATAAATCTCCCCATTCCCATAGGCGCCACCTATTCGCGAGTATGTATTTGTAAGTTTAGACAGCTGCACACCTGTGTTTGTTTGTAAAATATCGGAGAACATTTCAGATGCTACTGGCTCACAAAGGAACGGAAGGGGATGCCCATCTGAGCCATTTTAAGGAGTTCTGGGCAAGATGTGTAACCGATAGGAATTTGGGTATTCTCTCCCATCGTTATAAAAACTTCCTCAATCCATGGGCTGTATTTCAACATTGGGTTTTCTTTATATTCTGGCTGTTTCATATCCTCTGAATAGGCTGAATGAGTTATGCCTTTCCTTCCAATCTCCAAAGCTGCTTTAATTGTTTTGCCTTTAAGTGGTGACACGGATTCCATGAAGGAAAAAGTATTGTGGTCTGAATTTTTCCAGAGTTCTATTATGTCAGTTAATATTTCTTCCTCTAATGCACTAGTTTCTTTCATATTAATTTTATACACTCTTACTCCTCTCGCTAAGGCACTTTTTATACTTGTTGTCAAAACAGTGATAATGTTGCTATCAGTATTTTCTCTAGTTTGTATATTGTAGCAAAAACCTTCAGGCAATATCTTACCCTTCCATTTTATATACTCTGATGGGTTGGAGAGTGTCACTCTCCTTTATTGGAAGCAAATTAAAGTGATAATAAGCCGCAGCTGTGCGGCTTATTATTACTAGCCAAACCCTTTAAATATTTTATGCATGGTCGAGGGTGGGCTTGGTCGACGGAGCCCCGCTTCGCGGGGCTCCTACTTCTGGGTGGTTTATAAAAAAATAACCACGAAGGGGATGGCGGGGTCTATTCGCTCGCTTCGCTCGCTCACACGACCCCGCCATCCCCTTCTAACCTAACCTATCCGAGTCGGGGTGCCCTAAAGTCCAGATTGCAATCAGTTTCTCCTATAAAGTAATAATAATACTGACGATGACAGTGACAATACAAATAGCGTCAGTTTTACGTTTCGTTCCACAAGCCGACAAAAAACGGTAAACACTTTTAATTTTTTTTATTTCGTACTGAAAATAATGCTGTAATTTATATATAAACTGTTAAATATATGTGTGCATGAAAACTATTTAAACTAGTACCAAAATGTTATTATTTACGTAAATTTATATAAAATAAAATGTTACCAAACGTAAGACAACTTAACCGTTGGTGAAACGAAACGTTCAATAGCGATAATTCTATATAATCTGTGGTAGGAATTGATATAAATACTGCAAAAATATTTATTTTCAACATTTTTTTTCTCAAAAAGTACGCGTCTCCGCATGTTGAGACTTTACGTGTGATCTTATAATAATTTAACCTTTCTGTAAAAAAAATATCAACCCCCAACTCGACGGCCGGCAATGGAAAGCTTAGCCAAATTCTTTATTTGATGTAGGTACTTACATCGCATATTTTCTTCCACATCTTCTGCATTTTCCAAGTCTTCCATAGTACTTAAATAGTTTTTAAATAGTTTTTTATGCTTTCGAAGTATTCAGAAATAAGTTTTCTAACACTTTTTAACAAAGTTTTAGCAGTTAGTTTGAGCAGGAAAAATAAATTATGACGTTTCGACGACAGCTGTCAGCCTAACCCGCCAAAACAACAAATGTTGCCAGAATGCAAAAGTGGCCTAAGCTCGGTTAGGCCACCTTTACACTGCGTCGCAGGCACAAAAATTAGACGCAAAAAGAATGTTTACAACGCCATGGATGAAACTAGGGATAGGCCGGTTTTGCATGAAAAATTAAAATATTTTAAATAAATTGCAATAGAATAGAATAGAATAGAATAGAATAGAATAGTTTATTTGTTTGTTAAACATAGGTATATATATAAAAAAGATCTTAAACATTTAAATAGTGCGCTATGTTTTGCCAATAATGACATACAACTATTATTATTTTCTTGCATTATATTACATATCTTTACAATTATAATTAGCTAAGGTAGTACGAAGTGTTTTAAATTATTACCATTAACACCAAAACTATTAGACATTCTATTCATTATTACAATAAGGACAATATTACATTATTATAAGCATTATTACATTAAGATAATTATTATATTTAGATATACATGTTTGATAATTATTACATTTCAGATTAATTATTAATTCATAAATAAAAAAATGATCATCAAGTAATGATACAGTACATTGATTAATTATTTTAAATTAGAAGATTACTTTCTAATGCAAAAAACAACAAGATATATTACAAAGATTTGTCATTAAGGAACTCATCAAGAGAGTAATAACATTTTTTATTCAATAACCTGTTAAGTGATTTTTTGAATTTATATTTTGGCAAGCATTTTATTTCCTCGGGTATTTTATTGTAAATTTGGGGAGCAATTCCGAAGAAACTCTTTTTCATTAAGGCAGTTTTACATTTCATAAGGCTCAAACTATTCACGTATTGAGTACGCATCGGTGTTTTCTTTGACAATTTCATAAATAAATGTGGATTTGTTTTTACGAAAAATGCTGTTTCCAAGATATACAGAGCTGGTAAAGGTAATATTTTAAATTTCTTAAAATAAGGAATGCAGCTGTCAGTCTGTTTTAAACCACACATTGATCGTAAACATCTTTTCTGCATTCTGAATACGAGTTCCCTATTTGTTGATTGTCCCCAAAAAATTACACCATAACGTAAAACCGAGGCCACAAGTCCATGATACGCTGTTAATAGAGTATCAATATTTACTTTTTTTGATAACTGAAATAGCACATATGATGATTTACTTAATCGCTTGCAAATTTCATCCAAATGCGGTTTCCAAGATAATTTACTATCTATGGTTATGCCTAAGAACTTTGCATTATTGGTTTCTTCTATTCTAAAATCATTATAAGCAATATTAACAGAAAGACGTTTGTAATTTATTAATTATATTATTATTGCAACAGTTATCAGCATTATTCTATCTGTAGGCCTCCTCGCGTGATATGGTGCCCTAATGATAAAACTAGATGTCAATCTGCTTATCTCCACCGGTATCTTAAGTGCAGTCCCAGGTAACAGGATGTTTGAGGATGAATCCAATGTTAATTGATAACACCCTGTTGTTACATACTCAGAATTAGGCTGATGTCTAAACTTCCCGCAATTTTCACCACTTTTTAAGTCACCAATTCTAGAAAATTCTGTGATAGTACATCCAATGAGCTTATATGGACATCTATTTACTATCCTTTCAATGGTTCTATCATTTAAATGGTCTCTCAATTCGGTAGTATCTTGATATCTATAACTAATATGCTTTGCAATTTCTTTTAAGAGAGATATGAGATCACGAACTGTAGAAAATGTGCTGACTATCTCTATGAATGTTTGGCCATTATAGACGTATTTCCCTCGCATATCATTTTATTTGAAGTTTATTACTTGATTTCCCATTTTAATTGTTCGAGAAATACTTTTCTTGTTAAATATTAGAACTTCTCTTCCCTCTTTAGGATCGGGACAAATTGTCATTGGCCCTCTCTTGTGCTCTAGTGTTGTTGGTTTTTCAAAAAGTGCCCTTGCCCAGAGAAATTCAATCGACTCTGAAGGGTTCACAGAATCTAGCATAGTGTTAAATGGAATTGATGATATGGATGATGCTAAACAAATTTCTTTGAGCTCAACAAATTTCTTTCAGCTCCTCTATGGGTATTTGTGATAATTTCCCTTCAGATATTATGCAGGCCAACAAGTTTCTAAAGGGGTCAATCCATCTTCTGTCTTCTCTTATGTCTTCTCTTATGTCTTCAATAGTGTAGTTTACCACTACCAAATTATTGTGAACTAATGCGTGTTTCAATTGTACTGCATTCTCATTACTTGAGGACAAGATAGGCAAATATCTTTCTTTGGGGTCTAAATAATTCAAAATGATTCTGATTTGTTTAGTCAACGGCATGTTGTCCTCTAAAACCCACTTGTATCTTATCTTTCAATTCTTTTATGGCACCTGTTGGAAGTGCAGGATTCGGGATTGTGTAATCAGGAAAGAATATCTCTTTCACAGCCTCAGTTCTTAAATTTTTATCCCCGCCTTTTCCCAGCAAGCGTTGTAATACTGCCTTACTGATTCATCCAAACTGGAAAATAAGACATCAGTTAACCTCTTCATTTTTTCGGTAGGTTCCTCGCTTTGTTCAATCCACCAATTAAGAACATCTAATCTTGCAAGAACTCGATTATGTAAGTGAGAATCAACGATTCGTCTTGAACTTGTGTTCTTTGCTATAAATGTGTGCGGAACTCCGTGTTTTCTTGCTCTCTCTGGTGCCGAAAGTACTATCGGAAACTTCTGATTCAATAAAATCATCGTCGTTGCTAGGGGATTTGGATCTTTTGTACATCTAGATGATCTTTCAATGAGCTTTGAGTGATACATTTTTCATCTCTTGATTATGTTCAAACTTCTTTGATTCAACTTAAGTATCATTTCAGATGCTTTAATAAGTATTAGCTTGTTTCCCTCTGTCATTTTTATTGTTGTAATCGATAATTATAATTATAAGGATCTGTTCATACTGAGATGTCAATCTAATTTTGTCTGAATCGTCAGTTTGCTCTTCGAAAGGATTTACACTTGACAATGTTGCAAGTGTAGGGAATATGGCTATATTCTTAAACATTTCTTTTCTATAAATCTCCCCATTCCCATAGGCGCCACCTATTCGCGAGTATGTATTTGTAAGTTTAGACAGCTGCACACCTGTGTTTGTTTGTAAAATATCGGAGAACATTTCAGATGCTACTGGCTCACAAAGGAACGGAAGGGGATGCCCATCTGAGCCATTTTAAGGAGTTCTGGGCAAGATGTGTAACCGATAGGAATTTGGGTATTCTCTCCCATCGTTATAAAAACTTCCTCAATCCATGGGCTGTATTTCAACATTGGGTTTTCTTTATATTCTGGCTGTTTCATATCCTCTGAATAGGCTGAATGAGTTATGCCTTTCCTTCCAATCTCCAAAGCTGCTTTAATTGTTTTGCCTTTAAGTGGTGACACGGATTCCATGAAGGAAAAAGTATTGTGGTCTGAATTTTTCCAGAGTTCTATTATGTCAGTTAATATTTCTTCCTCTAATGCACTAGTTTCTTTCATATTAATTTTATACACTCTTACTCCTCTCGCTAAGGCACTTTTTATACTTGTTGTCAAAACAGTGATAATGTTGCTATCAGTATTTTCTCTAGTTTGTATATTGTAGCAAAAACCTTCAGGCAATATCTTACCCTTCCATTTTATATACTCTGATGGGTTGGAGAGTGTCACTCTCCTTTATTGGAAGCAAATTAAAGTGATAATAAGCCGCAGCTGCGGCTTATTATTACTAGCCAAACCCTTTAAATATTTTATGCATGGTCGAGGGTGGGCTTGGTCGACGGAGCCCCGCTTCGCGGGGCTCCTACTTCTGGGTGGTTTATAAAAAAATAACCACGAAGGGGATGGCGGGGTCTATTCGCTCGCTTCGCTCGCTCACACGACCCCGCCATCCCCTTCTAACCTAACCTATCCGAGTCGGGGTGCCCTAAAGTCCAGATTGCAATCAGTTTCTCCTATAAAGTAATAATAATACTGACGATGACAGTGACAATACAAATAGCGTCAGTTTTACGTTTCGTTCCACAAGCCGACAAAAAACGGTAAACACTTAACATTTTAATTTTTTTTATTTCGTACTGAAAATAATGCTGTAATTTATATATAAACTGTTAAATATATGTGTGCATGAAAACTATTTAAACTAGTACCAAAATGTTATTATTTACGTAAATTTATATAAAATAAAATGTTACCAAACGTAAGACAACTTAACCGTTGGTGAAACGAAACGTTCAATAGCGATAATTCTATATAATCTGTGGTAGGAATTGATATAAATACTGCAAAAATATTTATTTTCAACATTTTTTTTCTCAAAAAGTACGCGTCTCCGCATGTTGAGACTTTACGTGTGTTCTTATAATAATTTAACCTTTCTGTAAAAAAAATATCAACCCCCAACTCGACGGCCGGCAATGGAAAGCTTAGCCAAACTTTCATTGAAGTAAACATTTTCACGCCAAAATGAACTGAGTAATTCTTTATTTGATGTAGGTACTTACATCGCATATTTTCTTCCACATCTTCTGCATTTTCCAAGTCTTCCATAGTACTTAAATAGTTTTTAAATAGTTTTTTATGCTTTCGAAGTATTCAGAAATAAGTTTTCTAACACTTTTTAACAAAGTTTTAGCAGTTAGTTTGAGCAGGAAAAATAAATTATGACGTTTCGACGACAGCTGTCAGCCTAACCCGCCAAAACAACAAATATTGCCAGAATGCAAAAGTGGCCTAAGCTCGGTTAGGCCACCTTTACACTGCGTCGCAGGCACAAAAATTAGACGCAAAAAGAATGTTTACAACGCCATGGATGAAACTAGGGATAGGCCGGTTTTGCATGAAAAATTAAAATATTTTAAATAAATTGCAATAGAAAAGTATGATTATGAAAAATTGTGGGTTAGGCCACTTTTGCGCTGACGGCCTCAATTTAAGTGATTGCTTTTGTCAATGGATGTTCTTTTGATTAGAAAGACGTTTGTAATTTATTAATTATATTATTATTGCAACAGTTATCAGCATTATTCTATCTGTAGGCCTCCTCGCGTGATATGGTGCCCTAATGATAAAACTAGATGTCAATCTGCTTATCTCCACCGGTATCTTAAGTGCAGTCCCAGGTAACAGGATGTTTGAGGATGAATCCAATGTTAATTGATAACACCCTGTTGTTACATACTCAGAATTAGGCTGATGTCTAAACTTCCCGCAATTTTCACCACTTTTTAAGTCACCAATTCTAGAAAATTCTGTGATAGTACATCCAATGAGCTTATATGGACATCTATTTACTATCCTTTCAATGGTTCTATCATTTAAATGGTCTCTCAATTCGGTAGTATCTTGATATCTATAACTAATATGCTTTGCAATTTCTTTTAAGAGAGATATGAGATCACGAACTGTAGAAAATGTGCTGACTATCTCTATGAATGTTTGGCCATTATAGACGTATTTCCCTCGCATATCATTTTATTTGAAGTTTATTACTTGATTTCCCATTTTAATTGTTCGAGAAATACTTTTCTTGTTAAATATTAGAACTTCTCTTCCCTCTTTAGGATCGGGACAAATTGTCATTGGCCCTCTCTTGTGCTCTAGTGTTGTTGGTTTTTCAAAAAGTGCCCTTGCCCAGAGAAATTCAATCGACTCTGAAGGGTTCACAGAATCTAGCATAGTGTTAAATGGAATTGATGATATGGATGATGCTAAACAAATTTCTTTGAGCTCAACAAATTTCTTTGAGCTCCTCTATGGGTATTTGTGATAATTTCCCTTCAGATATTATGCAGGCCAACAAGTTTCTAAAGGGGTCAATCCATCTTCTGTCTTCTCTTATGTCTTCTCTTATGTCTTCAATAGTGTAGTTTACCACTACCAAATTATTGTGAACTAATGCGTGTTTCAATTGTACTGCATTCTCATTACTTGAGGACAAGATAGGCAAATATCTTTCTTTGGGGTCTAAATAATTCAAAATGATTCTGATTTGTTTAGTCAACGGCATGTTGTCCTCTAAAACCCACTTGTATCTTATCTTTCAATTCTTTTATGGCACCTGTTGGAAGTGCAGGATTCGGGATTGTGTAATCAGGAAAGAATATCTCTTTCACAGCCTCAGTTCTTAAATTTTTATCCCCGCCTTTTCCCAGCAAGCGTTGTAATACTGCCTTACTGATTCATCCAAACTGGAAAATAAGACATCAGTTAACCTCTTCATTTTTTCGGTAGGTTCCTCGCTTTGTTCAATCCACCAATTAAGAACATCTAATCTTGCAAGAACTCGATTATGTAAGTGAGAATCAACGATTCGTCTTGAACTTGTGTTCTTTGCTATAAATGTGTGCGGAACTCCGTGTTTTCTTGCTCTCTCTGGTGCCGAAAGTACTATCGGAAACTTCTGATTCAATAAAATCATCGTCGTTGCTAGGGGATTTGGATCTTTTGTACATCTAGATGATCTTTCAATGAGCTTTGAGTGATACATTTTTCATCTCTTGATTATGTTCAAACTTCTTTGATTCAACTTAAGTATCATTTCAGATGCTTTAATAAGTATTAGCTTGTTTCCCTCTGTCATTTTTATTGTTGTAATCGATAATTATAATTATAAGGATCTGTTCATACTGAGATGTCAATCTAATTTTGTCTGAATCGTCAGTTTGCTCTTCGAAAGGATTTACACTTGACAATGTTGCAAGTGTAGGGAATATGGCTATATTCTTAAACATTTCTTTTCTATAAATCTCCCCATTCCCATAGGCGCCACCTATTCGCGAGTATGTATTTGTAAGTTTAGACAGCTGCACACCTGTGTTTGTTTGTAAAATATCGGAGAACATTTCAGATGCTACTGGCTCACAAAGGAACGGAAGGGGATGCCCATCTGAGCCATTTTAAGGAGTTCTGGGCAAGATGTGTAACCGATAGGAATTTGGGTATTCTCTCCCATCGTTATAAAAACTTCCTCAATCCATGGGCTGTATTTCAACATTGGGTTTTCTTTATATTCTGGCTGTTTCATATCCTCTGAATAGGCTGAATGAGTTATGCCTTTCCTTCCAATCTCCAAAGCTGCTTTAATTGTTTTGCCTTTAAGTGGTGACACGGATTCCATGAAGGAAAAAGTATTGTGGTCTGAATTTTTCCAGAGTTCTATTATGTCAGTTAATATTTCTTCCTCTAATGCACTAGTTTCTTTCATATTAATTTTATACACTCTTACTCCTCTCGCTAAGGCACTTTTTATACTTGTTGTCAAAACAGTGATAATGTTGCTATCAGTATTTTCTCTAGTTTGTATATTGTAGCAAAAACCTTCAGGCAATATCTTACCCTTCCATTTTATATACTCTGATGGGTTGGAGAGTGTCACTCTCCTTTATTGGAAGCAAATTAAAGTGATAATAAGCCGCAGCTGCGGCTTATTATTACTAGCCAAACCCTTTAAATATTTTATGCATGGTCGAGGGTGGGCTTGGTCGACGGAGCCCCGCTTCGCGGGGCTCCTACTTCTGGGTGGTTTATAAAAAAATAACCACGAAGGGGATGGCGGGGTCTATTCGCTCGCTTCGCTCGCTCACACGACCCCGCCATCCCCTTCTAACCTAACCTATCCGAGTCGGGGTGCCCTAAAGTCCAGATTGCAATCAGTTTCTCCTATAAAGTAATAATAATACTGACGATGACAGTGACAATACAAATAGCGTCAGTTTTACGTTTCGTTCCACAAGCCGACAAAAAACGGTAAACACTTAACATTTTAATTTTTTTTATTTCGTACTGAAAATAATGCTGTAATTTATATATAAACTGTTAAATATATGTGTGCATGAAAACTATTTAAACTAGTACCAAAATGTTATTATTTACGTAAATTTATATAAAATAAAATGTTACCAAACGTAAGACAACTTAACCGTTGGTGAAACGAAACGTTCAATAGCGATAATTCTATATAATCTGTGGTAGGAATTGATATAAATACTGCAAAAATATTTATTTTCAACATTTTTTTTCTCAAAAAGTACGCGTCTCCGCATGTTGAGACTTTACGTGTGTTCTTATAATAATTTAACCTTTCTGTAAAAAAAATATCAACCCCCAACTCGACGGCCGGCAATGGAAAGCTTAGCCAAACTTTCATTGAAGTAAACATTTTCACGCCAAAATGAACTGAGTAATTCTTTATTTGATGTAGGTACTTACATCGCATATTTTCTTCCACATCTTCCACATCTTCTGCATTTTCCAAGTCTTCCATAGTACTTAAATAGTTTTTAAATAGTTTTTTATGCTTTCGAAGTATTCAGAAATAAGTTTTCTAACACTTTTTAACAAAGTTTTAGCAGTTAGTTTGAGCAGGAAAAATAAATTATGACGTTTCGACGACAGCTGTCAGCCTAACCCGCCAAAACAACAAATATTGCCAGAATGCAAAAGTGGCCTAAGCTCGGTTAGGCCACCTTTACACTGCGTCGCAGGCACAAAAATTAGACGCAAAAAGAATGTTTACAACGCCATGGATGAAACTAGGGATAGGCCGGTTTTGCATGAAAAATTAAAATATTTTAAATAAATTGCAATAGAAAAGTATGATTATGAAAAATTGTGGGTTAGGCCACTTTTGCGCTGACGGCCTCAATTTAAGTGATTGCTTTTGTCAATGGATGTTCTTTTGATTAGAAAGACGTTTGTAATTTATTAATTATATTATTATTGCAACAGTTATCAGCATTATTCTATCTGTAGGCCTCCTCGCGTGATATGGTGCCCTAATGATAAAACTAGATGTCAATCTGCTTATCTCCACCGGTATCTTAAGTGCAGTCCCAGGTAACAGGATGTTTGAGGATGAATCCAATGTTAATTGATAACACCCTGTTGTTACATACTCAGAATTAGGCTGATGTCTAAACTTCCCGCAATTTTCACCACTTTTTAAGTCACCAATTCTAGAAAATTCTGTGATAGTACATCCAATGAGCTTATATGGACATCTATTTACTATCCTTTCAATGGTTCTATCATTTAAATGGTCTCTCAATTCGGTAGTATCTTGATATCTATAACTAATATGCTTTGCAATTTCTTTTAAGAGAGATATGAGATCACGAACTGTAGAAAATGTGCTGACTATCTCTATGAATGTTTGGCCATTATAGACGTATTTCCCTCGCATATCATTTTATTTGAAGTTTATTACTTGATTTCCCATTTTAATTGTTCGAGAAATACTTTTCTTGTTAAATATTAGAACTTCTCTTCCCTCTTTAGGATCGGGACAAATTGTCATTGGCCCTCTCTTGTGCTCTAGTGTTGTTGGTTTTTCAAAAAGTGCCCTTGCCCAGAGAAATTCAATCGACTCTGAAGGGTTCACAGAATCTAGCATAGTGTTAAATGGAATTGATGATTTGGATGATGCTAAACAAATTTCTTTGAGCTCAACAAATTTCTTTGAGCTCCTCTATGGGTATTTGTGATAATTTCCCTTCAGATATTATGCAGGCCAACAAGTTTCTAAAGGGGTCAATCCATCTTCTGTCTTCTCTTATGTCTTCTCTTATGTCTTCAATAGTGTAGTTTACCACTACCAAATTATTGTGAACTAATGCGTGTTTCAATTGTACTGCATTCTCATTACTTGAGGACAAGATAGGCAAATATCTTTCTTTGGGGTCTAAATAATTCAAAATGATTCTGATTTGTTTAGTCAACGGCATGTTGTCCTCTAAAACCCACTTGTATCTTATCTTTCAATTCTTTTATGGCACCTGTTGGAAGTGCAGGATTCGGGATTGTGTAATC
Organism: Charanyca ferruginea; assembly: GCA_947361185.1. Taxonomy (NCBI): domain Eukaryota; kingdom Metazoa; phylum Arthropoda; class Insecta; order Lepidoptera; family Noctuidae; genus Charanyca; species Charanyca ferruginea. The sequence goes on along the minus strand of OX376081.1, from coordinate 753,090 downwards.
AGGAAAGAATATCTCTTTCACAGCCTCAGTTCTTAAATTTTTATCCCCGCCTTTTCCCAGCAAGCGTTGTAATACTGCCTTACTGATTCATCCAAACTGGAAAATAAGACATCAGTTAACCTCTTCATTTTTTCGGTAGGTTCCTCGCTTTGTTCAATCCACCAATTAAGAACATCTAATCTTGCAAGAACTCGATTATGTAAGTGAGAATCAACGATTCGTCTTGAACTTGTGTTCTTTGCTATAAATGTGTGCGGAACTCCGTGTTTTCTTGCTCTCTCTGGTGCCGAAAGTACTATCGGAAACTTCTGATTCAATAAAATCATCGTCGTTGCTAGGGGATTTGGATCTTTTGTACATCTAGATGATCTTTCAATGAGCTTTGAGTGATACATTTTTCATCTCTTGATTATGTTCAAACTTCTTTGATTCAACTTAAGTATCATTTCAGATGCTTTAATAAGTATTAGCTTGTTTCCCTCTGTCATTTTTATTGTTGTAATCGATAATTATAATTATAAGGATCTGTTCATACTGAGATGTCAATCTAATTTTGTCTGAATCGTCAGTTTGCTCTTCGAAAGGATTTACACTTGACAATGTTGCAAGTGTAGGGAATATGGCTATATTCTTAAACATTTCTTTTCTATAAATCTCCCCATTCCCATAGGCGCCACCTATTCGCGAGTATGTATTTGTAAGTTTAGACAGCTGCACACCTGTGTTTGTTTGTAAAATATCGGAGAACATTTCAGATGCTACTGGCTCACAAAGGAACGGAAGGGGATGCCCATCTGAGCCATTTTAAGGAGTTCTGGGCAAGATGTGTAACCGATAGGAATTTGGGTATTCTCTCCCATCGTTATAAAAACTTCCTCAATCCATGGGCTGTATTTCAACATTGGGTTTTCTTTATATTCTGGCTGTTTCATATCCTCTGAATAGGCTGAATGAGTTATGCCTTTCCTTCCAATCTCCAAAGTTGCTTTAATTGTTTTGCCTTTAAGTGGTGACACGGATTCCATGAAGGAAAAAGTATTGTGGTCTGAATTTTTCCAGAGTTCTATTATGTCAGTTAATATTTCTTCCTCTAATGCACTAGTTTCTTTCATATTAATTTTATACACTCTTACTCCTCTCGCTAAGGCACTTTTTATACTTGTTGTCAAAACAGTGATAATGTTGCTATCAGTATTTTCTCTAGTTTGTATATTGTAGCAAAAACCTTCAGGCAATATCTTACCCTTCCATTTTATATACTCTGATGGGTTGGAGAGTGTCACTCTCCTTTATTGGAAGCAAATTAAAGTGATAATAAGCCGCAGCTGCGGCTTATTATTACTAGCCAAACCCTTTAAATATTTTATGCATGGTCGAGGGTGGGCTTGGTCGACGGAGCCCCGCTTCGCGGGGCTCCTACTTCTGGGTGGTTTATAAAAAAATAACCACGAAGGGGATGGCGGGGTCTATTCGCTCGCTTCGCTCGCTCACACGACCCCGCCATCCCCTTCTAACCTAACCTATCCGAGTCGGGGTGCCCTAAAGTCCAGATTGCAATCAGTTTCTCCTATAAAGTAATAATAATACTGACGATGACAGTGACAATACAAATAGCGTCAGTTTTACGTTTCGTTCCACAAGCCGACAAAAAACGGTAAACACTTTTAATTTTTTTTATTTCGTACTGAAAATAATGCTGTAATTTATATATAAACTGTTAAATATATGTGTGCATGAAAACTATTTAAACTAGTACCAAAATGTTATTATTTACGTAAATTTATATAAAATAAAATGTTACCAAACGTAAGACAACTTAACCGTTGGTGAAACGAAACGTTCAATAGCGATAATTCTATATAATCTGTGGTAGGAATTGATATAAATACTGCAAAAATATTTATTTTCAACATTTTTTTTCTCAAAAAGTACGCGTCTCCGCATGTTGAGACTTTACGTGTGTTCTTATAATAATTTAACCTTTCTGTAAAAAAAATATCAACCCCCAACTCGACGGCCGGCAATGGAAAGCTTAGCCAAACTTTCATTGAAGTAAACATTTTCACGCCAAAATGAACTGAGTAATTCTTTATTTGATGTAGGTACTTACATCGCATATTTTCTTCCACATCTTCCACATCTTCTGCATTTTCCAAGTCTTCCATAGTACTTAAATAGTTTTTAAATAGTTTTTTATGCTTTCGAAGTATTCAGAAATAAGTTTTCTAACACTTTTTAACAAAGTTTTAGCAGTTAGTTTGAGCAGGAAAAATAAATTATGACGTTTCGACGACAGCTGTCAGCCTAACCCGCCAAAACAACAAATATTGCCAGAATGCAAAAGTGGCCTAAGCTCGGTTAGGCCACCTTTACACTGCGTCGCAGGCACAAAAATTAGACGCAAAAAGAATGTTTACAACGCCATGGATGAAACTAGGGATAGGCCGGTTTTGCATGAAAAATTAAAATATTTTAAATAAATTGCAATAGAAAAGTATGATTATGAAAAATTGTGGGTTAGGCCACTTTTGCGCTGACGGCCTCAATTTAAGTGATTGCTTTTGTCAATGGATGTTCTTTTGATTAGAAAGACGTTTGTAATTTATTAATTATATTATTATTGCAACAGTTATCAGCATTATTCTATCTGTAGGCCTCCTCGCGTGATATGGTGCCCTAATGATAAAACTAGATGTCAATCTGCTTATCTCCACCGGTATCTTAAGTGCAGTCCCAGGTAACAGGATGTTTGAGGATGAATCCAATGTTAATTGATAACACCCTGTTGTTACATACTCAGAATTAGGCTGATGTCTAAACTTCCCGCAATTTTCACCACTTTTTAAGTCACCAATTCTAGAAAATTCTGTGATAGTACATCCAATGAGCTTATATGGACATCTATTTACTATCCTTTCAATGGTTCTATCATTTAAATGGTCTCTCAATTCGGTAGTATCTTGATATCTATAACTAATATGCTTTGCAATTTCTTTTAAGAGAGATATGAGATCACGAACTGTAGAAAATGTGCTGACTATCTCTATGAATGTTTGGCCATTATAGACGTATTTCCCTCGCATATCATTTTATTTGAAGTTTATTACTTGATTTCCCATTTTAATTGTTCGAGAAATACTTTTCTTGTTAAATATTAGAACTTCTCTTCCCTCTTTAGGATCGGGACAAATTGTCATTGGCCCTCTCTTGTGCTCTAGTGTTGTTGGTTTTTCAAAAAGTGCCCTTGCCCAGAGAAATTCAATCGACTCTGAAGGGTTCACAGAATCTAGCATAGTGTTAAATGGAATTGATGATATGGATGATGCTAAACAAATTTCTTTGAGCTCAACAAATTTCTTTCAGCTCCTCTATGGGTATTTGTGATAATTTCCCTTCAGATATTATGCAGGCCAACAAGTTTCTAAAGGGGTCAATCCATCTTCTGTCTTCTCTTATGTCTTCTCTTATGTCTTCAATAGTGTAGTTTACCACTACCAAATTATTGTGAACTAATGCGTGTTTCAATTGTACTGCATTCTCATTACTTGAGGACAAGATAGGCAAATATCTTTCTTTGGGGTCTAAATAATTCAAAATGATTCTGATTTGTTTAGTCAACGGCATGTTGTCCTCTAAAACCCACTTGTATCTTATCTTTCAATTCTTTTATGGCACCTGTTGGAAGTGCAGGATTCGGGATTGTGTAATCAGGAAAGAATATCTCTTTCACAGCCTCAGTTCTTAAATTTTTATCCCCGCCTTTTCCCAGCAAGCGTTGTAATACTGCCTTACTGATTCATCCAAACTGGAAAATAAGACATCAGTTAACCTCTTCATTTTTTCGGTAGGTTCCTCGCTTTGTTCAATCCACCAATTAAGAACATCTAATCTTGCAAGAACTCGATTATGTAAGTGAGAATCAACGATTCGTCTTGAACTTGTGTTCTTTGCTATAAATGTGTGCGGAACTCCGTGTTTTCTTGCTCTCTCTGGTGCCGAAAGTACTATCGGAAACTTCTGATTCAATAAAATCATCGTCGTTGCTAGGGGATTTGGATCTTTTGTACATCTAGATGATCTTTCAATGAGCTTTGAGTGATACATTTTTCATCTCTTGATTATGTTCAAACTTCTTTGATTCAACTTAAGTATCATTTCAGATGCTTTAATAAGTATTAGCTTGTTTCCCTCTGTCATTTTTATTGTTGTAATCGATAATTATAATTATAAGGATCTGTTCATACTGAGATGTCAATCTAATTTTGTCTGAATCGTCAGTTTGCTCTTCGAAAGGATTTACACTTGACAATGTTGCAAGTGTAGGGAATATGGCTATATTCTTAAACATTTCTTTTCTATAAATCTCCCCATTCCCATAGGCGCCACCTATTCGCGAGTATGTATTTGTAAGTTTAGACAGCTGCACACCTGTGTTTGTTTGTAAAATATCGGAGAACATTTCAGATGCTACTGGCTCACAAAGGAACGGAAGGGGATGCCCATCTGAGCCATTTTAAGGAGTTCTGGGCAAGATGTGTAACCGATAGGAATTTGGGTATTCTCTCCCATCGTTATAAAAACTTCCTCAATCCATGGGCTGTATTTCAACATTGGGTTTTCTTTATATTCTGGCTGTTTCATATCCTCTGAATAGGCTGAATGAGTTATGCCTTTCCTTCCAATCTCCAAAGCTGCTTTAATTGTTTTGCCTTTAAGTGGTGACACGGATTCCATGAAGGAAAAAGTATTGTGGTCTGAATTTTTCCAGAGTTCTATTATGTCAGTTAATATTTCTTCCTCTAATGCACTAGTTTCTTTCATATTAATTTTATACACTCTTACTCCTCTCGCTAAGGCACTTTTTATACTTGTTGTCAAAACAGTGATAATGTTGCTATCAGTATTTTCTCTAGTTTGTATATTGTAGCAAAAACCTTCAGGCAATATCTTACCCTTCCATTTTATATACTCTGATGGGTTGGAGAGTGTCACTCTCCTTTATTGGAAGCAAATTAAAGTGATAATAAGCCGCAGCTGTGCGGCTTATTATTACTAGCCAAACCCTTTAAATATTTTATGCATGGTCGAGGGTGGGCTTGGTCGACGGAGCCCCGCTTCGCGGGGCTCCTACTTCTGGGTGGTTTATAAAAAAATAACCACGAAGGGGATGGCGGGGTCTATTCGCTCGCTTCGCTCGCTCACACGACCCCGCCATCCCCTTCTAACCTAACCTATCCGAGTCGGGGTGCCCTAAAGTCCAGATTGCAATCAGTTTCTCCTATAAAGTAATAATAATACTGACGATGACAGTGACAATACAAATAGCGTCAGTTTTACGTTTCGTTCCACAAGCCGACAAAAAACGGTAAACACTTAACATTTTAATTTTTTTTATTTCGTACTGAAAATAATGCTGTAATTTATATATAAACTGTTAAATATATGTGTGCATGAAAACTATTTAAACTAGTACAAAATGTTATTATTTACGTAAATTTATATAAAATAAAATGTTACCAAACGTAAGACAACTTAACCGTTGGTGAAACGAAACGTTCAATAGCGATAATTCTATATAATCTGTGGTAGGAATTGATATAAATACTGCAAAAATATTTATTTTCAACATTTTTTTTCTCAAAAAGTACGCGTCTCCGCATGTTGAGACTTTACGTGTGATCTTATAATAATTTAACCTTTCTGTAAAAAAAATATCAACCCCCAACTCGACGGCCGGCAATGGAAAGCTTAGCCAAACTTTCATTGAAGTAAACATTTTCACGCCAAAATGAACTGAGTAATTCTTTATTTGATGTAGGTACTTACATCGCATATTTTCTTCCACATCTTCTGCATTTTCCAAGTCTTCCATAGTACTTAAATAGTTTTTAAATAGTTTTTTATGCTTTCGAAGTATTCAGAAATAAGTTTTCTAACACTTTTTAACAAAGTTTTAGCAGTTAGTTTGAGCAGGAAAAATAAATTATGACGTTTCGACGACAGCTGTCAGCCTAACCCGCCAAAACAACAAATGTTGCCAGAATGCAAAAGTGGCCTAAGCTCGGTTAGGCCACCTTTACACTGCGTCGCAGGCACAAAAATTAGACGCAAAAAGAATGTTTACAACGCCATGGATGAAACTAGGGATAGGCCGGTTTTGCATGAAAAATTAAAATATTTTAAATAAATTGCAATAGAAAAGTATGATTATGAAAAATTGTGGGTTAGGCCACTTTTGCGCTGACGGCCTCAATTTAAGTGATTGCTTTTGTCAATGGATGTTCTTTTGATTAGAAAGACGTTTGTAATTTATTAATTATATTATTATTGCAACAGTTATCAGCATTATTCTATCTGTAGGCCTCCTCGCGTGATATGGTGCCCTAATGATAAAACTAGATGTCAATCTGCTTATCTCCACCGGTATCTTAAGTGCAGTCCCAGGTAACAGGATGTTTGAGGATGAATCCAATGTTAATTGATAACACCCTGTTGTTACATACTCAGAATTAGGCTGATGTCTAAACTTCCCGCAATTTTCACCACTTTTTAAGTCACCAATTCTAGAAAATTCTGTGATAGTACATCCAATGAGCTTATATGGACATCTATTTACTATCCTTTCAATGGTTCTATCATTTAAATGGTCTCTCAATTCGGTAGTATCTTGATATCTATAACTAATATGCTTTGCAATTTCTTTTAAGAGAGATATGAGATCACGAACTGTAGAAAATGTGCTGACTATCTCTATGAATGTTTGGCCATTATAGACGTATTTCCCTCGCATATCATTTTATTTGAAGTTTATTACTTGATTTCCCATTTTAATTGTTCGAGAAATACTTTTCTTGTTAAATATTAGAACTTCTCTTCCCTCTTTAGGATCGGGACAAATTGTCATTGGCCCTCTCTTGTGCTCTAGTGTTGTTGGTTTTTCAAAAAGTGCCCTTGCCCAGAGAAATTCAATCGACTCTGAAGGGTTCACAGAATCTAGCATAGTGTTAAATGGAATTGATGATATGGATGATGCTAAACAAATTTCTTTGAGCTCAACAAATTTCTTTGAGCTCCTCTATGGGTATTTGTGATAATTTCCCTTCAGATATTATGCAGGCCAACAAGTTTCTAAAGGGGTCAATCCATCTTCTGTCTTCTCTTATGTCTTCAATAGTGTAGTTTACCACTACCAAATTATTGTGAACTAATGCGTGTTTCAATTGTACTGCATTCTCATTACTTGAGGACAAGATAGGCAAATATCTTTCTTTGGGGTCTAAATAATTCAAAATGATTCTGATTTGTTTAGTCAACGGCATGTTGTCCTCTAAAACCCACTTGTATCTTATCTTTCAATTCTTTTATGGCACCTGTTGGAAGTGCAGGATTCGGGATTGTGTAATCAGGAAAGAATATCTCTTTCACAGCCTCAGTTCTTAAATTTTTATCCCCGCCTTTTCCCAGCAAGCGTTGTAATACTGCCTTACTGATTCATCCAAACTGGAAAATAAGACATCAGTTAACCTCTTCATTTTTTCGGTAGGTTCCTCGCTTTGTTCAATCCACCAATTAAGAACATCTAATCTTGCAAGAACTCGATTATGTAAGTGAGAATCAACGATTCGTCTTGAACTTGTGTTCTTTGCTATTAATGTGTGCGGAACTCCGTGTTTTCTTGCTCTCTCTGGTGCCGAAAGTACTATCGGAAACTTCTGATTCAATAAAATCATCGTCGTTGCTAGGGGATTTGGATCTTTTGTACATCTAGATGATCTTTCAATGAGCTTTGAGTGATACATTTTTCATCTCTTGATTATGTTCAAACTTCTTTGATTCAACTTAAGTATCATTTCAGATGCTTTAATAAGTATTAGCTTGTTTCCCTCTGTCATTTTTATTGTTGTAATCGATAATTATAATTATAAGGATCTGTTCATACTGAGATGTCAATCTAATTTTGTCTGAATCGTCAGTTTGCTCTTCGAAAGGATTTACACTTGACAATGTTGCAAGTGTAGGGAATATGGCTATATTCTTAAACATTTCTTTTCTATAAATCTCCCCATTCCCATAGGCGCCACCTATTCGCGAGTATGTATTTGTAAGTTTAGACAGCTGCACACCTGTGTTTGTTTGTAAAATATCGGAGAACATTTCAGATGCTACTGGCTCACAAAGGAACGGAAGGGGATGCCCATCTGAGCCATTTTAAGGAGTTCTGGGCAAGATGTGTAACCGATAGGAATTTGGGTATTCTCTCCCATCGTTATAAAAACTTCCTCAATCCATGGGCTGTATTTCAACATTGGGTTTTCTTTATATTCTGGCTGTTTCATATCCTCTGAATAGGCTGAATGAGTTATGCCTTTCCTTCCAATCTCCAAAGTTGCTTTAATTGTTTTGCCTTTAAGTGGTGACACGGATTCCATGAAGGAAAAAGTATTGTGGTCTGAATTTTTCCAGAGTTCTATTATGTCAGTTAATATTTCTTCCTCTAATGCACTAGTTTCTTTCATATTAATTTTATACACTCTTACTCCTCTCGCTAAGGCACTTTTTATACTTGTTGTCAAAACAGTGATAATGTTGCTATCAGTATTTTCTCTAGTTTGTATATTGTAGCAAAAACCTTCAGGCAATATCTTACCCTTCCATTTTATATACTCTGATGGGTTGGAGAGTGTCACTCTCCTTTATTGGAAGCAAATTAAAGTGATAATAAGCCGCAGCTGCGGCTTATTATTACTAGCCAAACCCTTTAAATATTTTATGCATGGTCGAGGGTGGGCTTGGTCGACGGAGCCCCGCTTCGCGGGGCTCCTACTTCTGGGTGGTTTATAAAAAAATAACCACGAAGGGGATGGCGGGGTCTATTCGCTCGCTTCGCTCGCTCACACGACCCCGCCATCCCCTTCTAACCTAACCTATCCGAGTCGGGGTGCCCTAAAGTCCAGATTGCAATCAGTTTCTCCTATAAAGTAATAATAATACTGACGATGACAGTGACAATACAAATAGCGTCAGTTTTACGTTTCGTTCCACAAGCCGACAAAAAACGGTAAACACTTAACATTTTAATTTTTTTTATTTCGTACTGAAAATAATGCTGTAATTTATATATAAACTGTTAAATATATGTGTGCATGAAAACTATTTAAACTAGTACAAAATGTTATTATTTACGTAAATTTATATAAAATAAAATGTTACCAAACGTAAGACAACTTAACCGTTGGTGAAACGAAACGTTCAATAGCGATAATTCTATATAATCTGTGGTAGGAATTGATATAAATACTGCAAAAATATTTATTTTCAACATTTTTTTTCTCAAAAAGTACGCGTCTCCGCATGTTGAGACTTTACGTGTGTTCTTATAATAATTTAACCTTTCTGTAAAAAAAATATCAACCCCCAACTCGACGGCCGGCAATGGAAAGCTTAGCCAAACTTTCATTGAAGTAAACATTTTCACGCCAAAATGAACTGAGTAATTCTTTATTTGATGTAGGTACTTACATCGCATATTTTCTTCCACATCTTCTGCATTTTCCAAGTCTTCCATAGTACTTAAATAGTTTTTAAATAGTTTTTTATGCTTTCGAAGTATTCAGAAATAAGTTTTCTAACACTTTTTAACAAAGTTTTAGCAGTTAGTTTGAGCAGGAAAAATAAATTATGACGTTTCGACGACAGCTGTCAGCCTAACCCGCCAAAACAACAAATGTTGCCAGAATGCAAAAGTGGCCTAAGCTCGGTTAGGCCACCTTTACACTGCGTCGCAGGCACAAAAATTAGACGCAAAAAGAATGTTTACAACGCCATGGATGAAACTAGGGATAGGCCGGTTTTGCATGAAAAATTAAAATATTTTAAATAAATTGCAATAGAAAAGTATGATTATGAAAAATTGTGGGTTAGGCCACTTTTGCGCTGACGGCCTCAATTTAAGTGATTGCTTTTGTCAATGGATGTTCTTTTGATTAGAAAGACGTTTGTAATTTATTAATTATATTATTATTGCAACAGTTATCAGCATTATTCTATCTGTAGGCCTCCTCGCGTGATATGGTGCCCTAATGATAAAACTAGATGTCAATCTGCTTATCTCCACCGGTATCTTAAGTGCAGTCCCAGGTAACAGGATGTTTGAGGATGAATCCAATGTTAATTGATAACACCCTGTTGTTACATACTCAGAATTAGGCTGATGTCTAAACTTCCCGCAATTTTCACCACTTTTTAAGTCACCAATTCTAGAAAATTCTGTGATAGTACATCCAATGAGCTTATATGGACATCTATTTACTATCCTTTCAATGGTTCTATCATTTAAATGGTCTCTCAATTCGGTAGTATCTTGATATCTATAACTAATATGCTTTGCAATTTCTTTTAAGAGAGATATGAGATCACGAACTGTAGAAAATGTGCTGACTATCTCTATGAATGTTTGGCCATTATAGACGTATTTCCCTCGCATATCATTTTATTTGAAGTTTATTACTTGATTTCCCATTTTAATTGTTCGAGAAATACTTTTCTTGTTAAATATTAGAACTTCTCTTCCCTCTTTAGGATCGGGACAAATTGTCATTGGCCCTCTCTTGTGCTCTAGTGTTGTTGGTTTTTCAAAAAGTGCCCTTGCCCAGAGAAATTCAATCGACTCTGAAGGGTTCACAGAATCTAGCATAGTGTTAAATGGAATTGATGATTTGGATGATGCTAAACAAATTTCTTTGAGCTCAACAAATTTCTTTGAGCTCCTCTATGGGTATTTGTGATAATTTCCCTTCAGATATTATGCAGGCCAACAAGTTTCTAAAGGGGTCAATCCATCTTCTGTCTTCTCTTATGTCTTCTCTTATGTCTTCAATAGTGTAGTTTACCACTACCAAATTATTGTGAACTAATGCGTGTTTCAATTGTACTGCATTCTCATTACTTGAGGACAAGATAGGCAAATATCTTTCTTTGGGGTCTAAATAATTCAAAATGATTCTGATTTGTTTAGTCAACGGCATGTTGTCCTCTAAAACCCACTTGTATCTTATCTTTCAATTCTTTTATGGCACCTGTTGGAAGTGCAGGATTCGGGATTGTGTAATCAGGAAAGAATATCTCTTTCACAGCCTCAGTTCTTAAATTTTTATCCCCGCCTTTTCCCAGCAAGCGTTGTAATACTGCCTTACTGATTCATCCAAACTGGAAAATAAGACATCAGTTAACCTCTTCATTTTTTCGGTAGGTTCCTCGCTTTGTTCAATCCACCAATTAAGAACATCTAATCTTGCAAGAACTCGATTATGTAAGTGAGAATCAACGATTCGTCTTGAACTTGTGTTCTTTGCTATAAATGTGTGCGGAACTCCGTGTTTTCTTGCTCTCTCTGGTGCCGAAAGTACTATCGGAAACTTCTGATTCAATAAAATCATCGTCGTTGCTAGGGGATTTGGATCTTTTGTACATCTAGATGATCTTTCAATGAGCTTTGAGTGATACATTTTTCATCTCTTGATTATGTTCAAACTTCTTTGATTCAACTTAAGTATCATTTCAGATGCTTTAATAAGTATTAGCTTGTTTCCCTCTGTCATTTTTATTGTTGTAATCGATAATTATAATTATAAGGATCTGTTCATACTGAGATGTCAATCTAATTTTGTCTGAATCGTCAGTTTGCTCTTCGAAAGGATTTACACTTGACAATGTTGCAAGTGTAGGGAATATGGCTATATTCTTAAACATTTCTTTTCTATAAATCTCCCCATTCCCATAGGCGCCACCTATTCGCGAGTATGTATTTGTAAGTTTAGACAGCTGCACACCTGTGTTTGTTTGTAAAATATCGGAGAACATTTCAGATGCTACTGGCTCACAAAGGAACGGAAGGGGATGCCCATCTGAGCCATTTTAAGGAGTTCTGGGCAAGATGTGTAACCGATAGGAATTTGGGTATTCTCTCCCATCGTTATAAAAACTTCCTCAATCCATGGGCTGTATTTCAACATTGGGTTTTCTTTATATTCTGGCTGTTTCATATCCTCTGAATAGGCTGAATGAGTTATGCCTTTCCTTCCAATCTCCAAAGCTGCTTTAATTGTTTTGCCTTTAAGTGGTGACACGGATTCCATGAAGGAAAAAGTATTGTGGTCTGAATTTTTCCAGAGTTCTATTATGTCAGTTAATATTTCTTCCTCTAATGCACTAGTTTCTTTCATATTAATTTTATACACTCTTACTCCTCTCGCTAAGGCACTTTTTATACTTGTTGTCAAAACAGTGATAATGTTGCTATCAGTATTTTCTCTAGTTTGTATATTGTAGCAAAAACCTTCAGGCAATATCTTACCCTTCCATTTTATATACTCTGATGGGTTGGAGAGTGTCACTCTCCTTTATTGGAAGCAAATTAAAGTGATAATAAGCCGCAGCTGCGGCTTATTATTACTAGCCAAACCCTTTAAATATTTTATGCATGGTCGAGGGTGGGCTTGGTCGACGGAGCCCCGCTTCGCGGGGCTCCTACTTCTGGGTGGTTTATAAAAAAATAACCACGAAGGGGATGGCGGGGTCTATTCGCTCGCTTCGCTCGCTCACACGACCCCGCCATCCCCTTCTAACCTAACCTATCCGAGTCGGGGTGCCCTAAAGTCCAGATTGCAATCAGTTTCTCCTATAAAGTAATAATAATACTGACGATGACAGTGACAATACAAATAGCGTCAGTTTTACGTTTCGTTCCACAAGCCGACAAAAAACGGTAAACACTTAACATTTTAATTTTTTTTATTTCGTACTGAAAATAATGCTGTAATTTATATATAAACTGTTAAATATATGTGTGCATGAAAACTATTTAAACTAGTACAAAATGTTATTATTTACGTAAATTTATATAAAATAAAATGTTACCAAACGTAAGACAACTTAACCGTTGGTGAAACGAAACGTTCAATAGCGATAATTCTATATAATCTGTGGTAGGAATTGATATAAATACTGCAAAAATATTTATTTTCAACATTTTTTTTCTCAAAAAGTACGCGTCTCCGCATGTTGAGACTTTACGTGTGATCTTATAATAATTTAACCTTTCTGTAAAAAAAATATCAACCCCCAACTCGACGGCCGGCAATGGAAAGCTTAGCCAAATTCTTTATTTGATGTAGGTACTTACATCGCATATTTTCTTCCACATCTTCTGCATTTTCCAAGTCTTCCATAGTACTTAAATAGTTTTTAAATAGTTTTTTATGCTTTCGAAGTATTCAGAAATAAGTTTTCTAACACTTTTTAACAAAGTTTTAGCAGTTAGTTTGAGCAGGAAAAATAAATTATGACGTTTCGACGACAGCTGTCAGCCTAACCCGCCAAAACAACAAATGTTGCCAGAATGCAAAAGTGGCCTAAGCTCGGTTAGGCCACCTTTACACTGCGTCGCAGGCACAAAAATTAGACGCAAAAAGAATGTTTACAACGCCATGGATGAAACTAGGGATAGGCCGGTTTTGCATGAAAAATTAAAATATTTTAAATAAATTGCAATAGAAAAGTATGATTATGAAAAATTGTGGGTTAGGCCACTTTTGCGCTGACGGCCTCAATTTAAGTGATTGCTTTTGTCAATGGATGTTCTTTTGATTAGAAAGACGTTTGTAATTTATTAATTATATTATTATTGCAACAGTTATCAGCATTATTCTATCTGTAGGCCTCCTCGCGTGATATGGTGCCCTAATGATAAAACTAGATGTCAATCTGCTTATCTCCACCGGTATCTTAAGTGCAGTCCCAGGTAACAGGATGTTTGAGGATGAATCCAATGTTAATTGATAACACCCTGTTGTTACATACTCAGAATTAGGCTGATGTCTAAACTTCCCGCAATTTTCACCACTTTTTAAGTCACCAATTCTAGAAAATTCTGTGATAGTACATCCAATGAGCTTATATGGACATCTATTTACTATCCTTTCAATGGTTCTATCATTTAAATGGTCTCTCAATTCGGTAGTATCTTGATATCTATAACTAATATGCTTTGCAATTTCTTTTAAGAGAGATATGAGATCACGAACTGTAGAAAATGTGCTGACTATCTCTATGAATGTTTGGCCATTATAGACGTATTTCCCTCGCATATCATTTTATTTGAAGTTTATTACTTGATTTCCCATTTTAATTGTTCGAGAAATACTTTTCTTGTTAAATATTAGAACTTCTCTTCCCTCTTTAGGATCGGGACAAATTGTCATTGGCCCTCTCTTGTGCTCTAGTGTTGTTGGTTTTTCAAAAAGTGCCCTTGCCCAGAGAAATTCAATCGACTCTGAAGGGTTCACAGAATCTAGCATAGTGTTAAATGGAATTGATGATATGGATGATGCTAAACAAATTTCTTTGAGCTCAACAAATTTCTTTCAGCTCCTCTATGGGTATTTGTGATAATTTCCCTTCAGATATTATGCAGGCCAACAAGTTTCTAAAGGGGTCAATCCATCTTCTGTCTTCTCTTATGTCTTCTCTTATGTCTTCAATAGTGTAGTTTACCACTACCAAATTATTGTGAACTAATGCGTGTTTCAATTGTACTGCATTCTCATTACTTGAGGACAAGATAGGCAAATATCTTTCTTTGGGGTCTAAATAATTCAAAATGATTCTGATTTGTTTAGTCAACGGCATGTTGTCCTCTAAAACCCACTTGTATCTTATCTTTCAATTCTTTTATGGCACCTGTTGGAAGTGCAGGATTCGGGATTGTGTAATCAGGAAAGAATATCTCTTTCACAGCCTCAGTTCTTAAATTTTTATCCCCGCCTTTTCCCAGCAAGCGTTGTAATACTGCCTTACTGATTCATCCAAACTGGAAAATAAGACATCAGTTAACCTCTTCATTTTTTCGGTAGGTTCCTCGCTTTGTTCAATCCACCAATTAAGAACATCTAATCTTGCAAGAACTCGATTATGTAAGTGAGAATCAACGATTCGTCTTGAACTTGTGTTCTTTGCTATAAATGTGTGCGGAACTCCGTGTTTTCTTGCTCTCTCTGGTGCCGAAAGTACTATCGGAAACTTCTGATTCAATAAAATCATCGTCGTTGCTAGGGGATTTGGATCTTTTGTACATCTAGATGATCTTTCAATGAGCTTTGAGTGATACATTTTTCATCTCTTGATTATGTTCAAACTTCTTTGATTCAACTTAAGTATCATTTCAGATGCTTTAATAAGTATTAGCTTGTTTCCCTCTGTCATTTTTATTGTTGTAATCGATAATTATAATTATAAGGATCTGTTCATACTGAGATGTCAATCTAATTTTGTCTGAATCGTCAGTTTGCTCTTCGAAAGGATTTACACTTGACAATGTTGCAAGTGTAGGGAATATGGCTATATTCTTAAACATTTCTTTTCTATAAATCTCCCCATTCCCATAGGCGCCACCTATTCGCGAGTATGTATTTGTAAGTTTAGACAGCTGCACACCTGTGTTTGTTTGTAAAATATCGGAGAACATTTCAGATGCTACTGGCTCACAAAGGAACGGAAGGGGATGCCCATCTGAGCCATTTTAAGGAGTTCTGGGCAAGATGTGTAACCGATAGGAATTTGGGTATTCTCTCCCATCGTTATAAAAACTTCCTCAATCCATGGGCTGTATTTCAACATTGGGTTTTCTTTATATTCTGGCTGTTTCATATCCTCTGAATAGGCTGAATGAGTTATGCCTTTCCTTCCAATCTCCAAAGCTGCTTTAATTGTTTTGCCTTTAAGTGGTGACACGGATTCCATGAAGGAAAAAGTATTGTGGTCTGAATTTTTCCAGAGTTCTATTATGTCAGTTAATATTTCTTCCTCTAATGCACTAGTTTCTTTCATATTAATTTTATACACTCTTACTCCTCTCGCTAAGGCACTTTTTATACTTGTTGTCAAAACAGTGATAATGTTGCTATCAGTATTTTCTCTAGTTTGTATATTGTAGCAAAAACCTTCAGGCAATATCTTACCCTTCCATTTTATATACTCTGATGGGTTGGAGAGTGTCACTCTCCTTTATTGGAAGCAAATTAAAGTGATAATAAGCCGCAGCTGTGCGGCTTATTATTACTAGCCAAACCCTTTAAATATTTTATGCATGGTCGAGGGTGGGCTTGGTCGACGGAGCCCCGCTTCGCGGGGCTCCTACTTCTGGGTGGTTTATAAAAAAATAACCACGAAGGGGATGGCGGGGTCTATTCGCTCGCTTCGCTCGCTCACACGACCCCGCCATCCCCTTCTAACCTAACCTATCCGAGTCGGGGTGCCCTAAAGTCCAGATTGCAATCAGTTTCTCCTATAAAGTAATAATAATACTGACGATGACAGTGACAATACAAATAGCGTCAGTTTTACGTTTCGTTCCACAAGCCGACAAAAAACGGTAAACACTTAACATTTTAATTTTTTTTATTTCGTACTGAAAATAATGCTGTAATTTATATATAAACTGTTAAATATATGTGTGCATGAAAACTATTTAAACTAGTACAAAATGTTATTATTTACGTCAATTTATATAAAATAAAATGTTACCAAACGTAAGACAACTTAACCGTTGGTGAAACGAAACGTTCAATAGCGATAATTCTATATAATCTGTGGTAGGAATTGATATAAATACTGCAAAAATATTTATTTTCAACATTTTTTTTCTCAAAAAGTACGCGTCTCCGCATGTTGAGACTTTACGTGTGATCTTATAATAATTTAACCTTTCTGTAAAAAAAATATCAACCCCCAACTCGACGGCCGGCAATGGAAAGCTTAGCCAAATTCTTTATTTGATGTAGGTACTTACATCGCATATTTTCTTCCACATCTTCTGCATTTTCCAAGTCTTCCATAGTACTTAAATAGTTTTTAAATAGTTTTTTATGCTTTCGAAGTATTCAGAAATAAGTTTTCTAACACTTTTTAACAAAGTTTTAGCAGTTAGTTTGAGCAGGAAAAATAAATTATGACGTTTCGACGACAGCTGTCAGCCTAACCCGCCAAAACAACAAATGTTGCCAGAATGCAAAAGTGGCCTAAGCTCGGTTAGGCCACCTTTACACTGCGTCGCAGGCACAAAAATTAGACGCAAAAAGAATGTTTACAACGCCATGGATGAAACTAGGGATAGGCCGGTTTTGCATGAAAAATTAAAATATTTTAAATAAATTGCAATAGAAAAGTATGATTATGAAAAATTGTGGGTTAGGCCACTTTTGCGCTGACGGCCTCAATTTAAGTGATTGCTTTTGTCAATGGATGTTCTTTTGATTAGAAAGACGTTTGTAATTTATTAATTATATTATTATTGCAACAGTTATCAGCATTATTCTATCTGTAGGCCTCCTCGCGTGATATGGTGCCCTAATGATAAAACTAGATGTCAATCTGCTTATCTCCACCGGTATCTTAAGTGCAGTCCCAGGTAACAGGATGTTTGAGGATGAATCCAATGTTAATTGATAACACCCTGTTGTTACATACTCAGAATTAGGCTGATGTCTAAACTTCCCGCAATTTTCACCACTTTTTAAGTCACCAATTCTAGAAAATTCTGTGATAGTACATCCAATGAGCTTATATGGACATCTATTTACTATCCTTTCAATGGTTCTATCATTTAAATGGTCTCTCAATTCGGTAGTATCTTGATATCTATAACTAATATGCTTTGCAATTTCTTTTAAGAGAGATATGAGATCACGAACTGTAGAAAATGTGCTGACTATCTCTATGAATGTTTGGCCATTATAGACGTATTTCCCTCGCATATCATTTTATTTGAAGTTTATTACTTGATTTCCCATTTTAATTGTTCGAGAAATACTTTTCTTGTTAAATATTAGAACTTCTCTTCCCTCTTTAGGATCGGGACAAATTGTCATTGGCCCTCTCTTGTGCTCTAGTGTTGTTGGTTTTTCAAAAAGTGCCCTTGCCCAGAGAAATTCAATCGACTCTGAAGGGTTCACAGAATCTAGCATAGTGTTAAATGGAATTGATGATATGGATGATGCTAAACAAATTTCTTTGAGCTCAACAAATTTCTTTGAGCTCCTCTATGGGTATTTGTGATAATTTCCCTTCAGATATTATGCAGGCCAACAAGTTTCTAAAGGGGTCAATCCATCTTCTGTCTTCTCTTATGTCTTCAATAGTGTAGTTTACCACTACCAAATTATTGTGAACTAATGCGTGTTTCAATTGTACTGCATTCTCATTACTTGAGGACAAGATAGGCAAATATCTTTCTTTGGGGTCTAAATAATTCAAAATGATTCTGATTTGTTTAGTCAACGGCATGTTGTCCTCTAAAACCCACTTGTATCTTATCTTTCAATTCTTTTATGGCACCTGTTGGAAGTGCAGGATTCGGGATTGTGTAATCAGGAAAGAATATCTCTTTCACAGCCTCAGTTCTTAAATTTTTATCCCCGCCTTTTCCCAGCAAGCGTTGTAATACTGCCTTACTGATTCATCCAAACTGGAAAATAAGACATCAGTTAACCTCTTCATTTTTTCGGTAGGTTCCTCGCTTTGTTCAATCCACCAATTAAGAACATCTAATCTTGCAAGAACTCGATTATGTAAGTGAGAATCAACGATTCGTCTTGAACTTGTGTTCTTTGCTATAAATGTGTGCGGAACTCCGTGTTTTCTTGCTCTCTCTGGTGCCGAAAGTACTATCGGAAACTTCTGATTCAATAAAATCATCGTCGTTGCTAGGGGATTTGGATCTTTTGTACATCTAGATGATCTTTCAATGAGCTTTGAGTGATACATTTTTCATCTCTTGATTATGTTCAAACTTCTTTGATTCAACTTAAGTATCATTTCAGATGCTTTAATAAGTATTAGCTTGTTTCCCTCTGTCATTTTTATTGTTGTAATCGATAATTATAATTATAAGGATCTGTTCATACTGAGATGTCAATCTAATTTTGTCTGAATCGTCAGTTTGCTCTTCGAAAGGATTTACACTTGACAATGTTGCAAGTGTAGGGAATATGGCTATATTCTTAAACATTTCTTTTCTATAAATCTCCCCATTCCCATAGGCGCCACCTATTCGCGAGTATGTATTTGTAAGTTTAGACAGCTGCACACCTGTGTTTGTTTGTAAAATATCGGAGAACATTTCAGATGCTACTGGCTCACAAAGGAACGGAAGGGGATGCCCATCTGAGCCATTTTAAGGAGTTCTGGGCAAGATGTGTAACCGATAGGAATTTGGGTATTCTCTCCCATCGTTATAAAAACTTCCTCAATCCATGGGCTGTATTTCAACATTGGGTTTTCTTTATATTCTGGCTGTTTCATATCCTCTGAATAGGCTGAATGAGTTATGCCTTTCCTTCCAATCTCCAAAGCTGCTTTAATTGTTTTGCCTTTAAGTGGTGACACGGATTCCATGAAGGAAAAAGTATTGTGGTCTGAATTTTTCCAGAGTTCTATTATGTCAGTTAATATTTCTTCCTCTAATGCACTAGTTTCTTTCATATTAATTTTATACACTCTTACTCCTCTCGCTAAGGCACTTTTTATACTTGTTGTCAAAACAGTGATAATGTTGCTATCAGTATTTTCTCTAGTTTGTATATTGTAGCAAAAACCTTCAGGCAATATCTTACCCTTCCATTTTATATACTCTGATGGGTTGGAGAGTGTCACTCTCCTTTATTGGAAGCAAATTCTTTAGAAAATCTGTAGGTGTTATTGTTGTTGGCGGATTCTCACTCATATATAGCTCAGACTTATGTGTCATTTTGAGTTGCTATTAGGTCTTTCTCCCACTTCATTAGCTCTTCTCTCAACCAGTTACTTGGGAATATTGTGTCCAATTCCACTGGAGGTAAATACAAGTTGTCATTTATTCCATGCTGCTGAAGAACTATTGATCGTTCTATCAAAAACTGTAGTCTTTCCAGCTTCTAGAATATACATGTCAGAGTTGTGGGGTATTTCTGCTTTGGCCCTCAGATATTGGTGAACATCAGTCTGATTCTGACCTCTGTTTATAGAAATAGGAATTTAGCCGTCGCCTTGAAAAAGGCAACTTTTGAACAGTTGGTTGCAGTCGGCTGACTACAGGAAAAGTTTTTTCTCTTCCAGGTCAATTATGTCCCATTGGTAAGAGACTTCAGGTATCTCCCATTCTTTACATATTTCTTTTAAAGTTAGATGTTTCATAGGCATGTGATTTAACATCTTGAACCTGTAGTCAGTGTCTTCAACTTCTTCCCCTTCTTCCATAGCAACTTCATCTTCAGTGGTTGTCGTACTACTAGATGACCCTGATATCTCACTACTTTTTATACTGCGCGACTCATATTTTCTTGAATTGCCTTCCAGTGGGTCTTGCATTTCTTCGGTTCTTTGCTGTTTAGCTTTGGTGGCCTCTAAAGCTCTTAGTTTCCTCTTTCTTGAATCAATTTTGGGTGTTATCCGTTCTTTATTACATATTAACATTCAAAGCATTACGTGTAAAAGATGATTCTCTTTTTCTCTTCCATTCATAGAGTACCATTTTGGGTGTCTTTTACCAAATTGCTCTATAACATGCCCGCTGCACCTGTGACCCGGCCGCATGCCCGCTCCACCTGTGACCCGGCCGCATGCCCGCTGCACCTGTGACCCGGCCGCATGCCCGCTGCACCTGTGACCCGGCCGCATGCCCGCTCCACCTGTGACCCGGCCGCATGCCCGCTCCACCTGTGACCCGGCCGCATGCCCGCTCCACCTGTGACCCGGCCGCATGC
Source organism: Charanyca ferruginea (assembly GCA_947361185.1). Taxonomy (NCBI): domain Eukaryota; kingdom Metazoa; phylum Arthropoda; class Insecta; order Lepidoptera; family Noctuidae; genus Charanyca; species Charanyca ferruginea. Next base: position 732,298 of record OX376081.1, on the reverse strand, counting down.
CCGCTCCACCTGTGACCCGGCCGCATGCCAGCTCCACCTGTGAACCGGCCGCGTGCCCGCTCCACCTGTGACCCGGCCGCGTGCCCGCTCCACCTGTGATCCGGCCGCGTGCCCGCTCCACCTGTGATCCGGCCGCGTGCCCGCTCCACCTGTGACCCGGCCGCGTGCCCGCTCCACCTGTGACCCGGCCGCGTGCCCGCTCCACCTGTGACCCGGCCGCGTGCCCGCTCCACCTGTGACCCGGCCGCGTGCCCGCTCCACCTGTGACCCGGCCGCGTGCCCGCTCCACCTGTGACCCGGCCGCGTGCCCGCTCCACCTGTGACCCGGCCGCGTGCCCGCTCCACCTGTGACCCGGCCGCGTGCCCGCTCCACCTGTGACCCGGCCGCGTGCCCGCTCCACCTGTGACCCGGCCGCGTGCCCGCTCCACCTGTGACCCGGCCGCGTGCCCGCTCCACCTGTGACCCGGCCGCGTGCCCGCTCCACCTGTGACCCGGCCGCGTGCCCGCTCCACCTGTGACCCGGCCGCGTGCCCGCTCCACCTGTGACCCGGCCGCGTGCCCGCTCCACCTGTGACCCGGCCGCGGCCTAGCGCTCCTCATCTAACCGCCCCGCACAGATAAGAGAACACTGCCAGCGCAGCCGTACTGGTAGACCTGTACGTCTTGCGTCAGCAGTATCAGACTGGTCGTCAGCTTGGTCTCTGGCACCTGAGCAATGCGCTGCGAACAACGTGGAGTGCCGCTCTTATGTGCCAGCAAGCAGCAGCATACGTCCGCGGCTACGTTTGGCGTTAAAATTGTCGGCGGCGTCTGGCGTTAAATTTGTCGGCGGCGTCTGGCGTTAAATTTGTCGGCGGCGTCTGGCGTTAAAATTGTCGGCGGCGTCTGGCGTTAAAATTGTCGGCGGCGTCTGGCGTTAAAATTGTCGGCGGCGTCTGGCGTTAAAATTGTCGGCGGCGTCTGGCGTTAAAATTGTCGGCGGCGTCTGGCGTTAAAATTGTCGGCGGCGTCTGGCGTTAAAATTGTCGGCGGCGTCTGGCGTTAAAATTGTCGGCGGCGTCTGGCGTTAAAATTGTCGGCGGCGTCTGGCGTTAAAATTGTCGGCGGCGTCTGGCGTTAAAATTGTCGGCGGCGTCTGGCGTTAAAATTGTCGGCGGCGTCTGGCGTTAAAATTGTCAGCGGCGGAATCGGCGTGGATGGTCAAAGTAAGTAAAATAGAAGACGTCTCAATCCACATAACATTTTTAGTGTATTTTATTTCAGTTGAATAGCCAAGGATAACTTTTTTTCTTTTTATTCCAATAACGAAGTATGTTTCCGTCGAGCACATCCTTGGGGTAGGATCCACCAAAGTATTTCCAACATTCAACTACTACAGGATCATCAGCCTCGTTAGTGTTACTACCTAAGAAAATTTTATGAAGATGATTCGGACGGTTGAGAGTGATTAGAGTGGAGGAGACTGACTCGCTGGGATCATTCGCTGTTTCTTGTAGGATATGAGATCCCCTGACGTGTTCTGTCACAAATTCGTTTCCCTTCTTTCTTCAAGGTATTTGTCAATTACTGACATTTCTTGAAAACTGCAATCAGTCAATTAATTTATGGGAAAGCGGTGATTTAATTTCGCCAACATGTTTCTTTTCATGCAGCTCATTATATAAACCGAGTCGTCCCCAGTTTGTTTCAATCTGAAAACCAGTGCAGTGATTGTGACTGAGTTTGATGCACGCATTATATACCGAACAGTTTTCAATTTTTTTATTAAATTGCCCAGTAGTTTCCACTCAGACTCATCAATTTTCAAATAAGATCTGTTCGGTCTGACAAGGAGTCTGAAAAGGATTTCTGTTACATTTGTATATATATTTTCCTACATTAAGAGAATACTATGCGTTTTTATTGAAGTTACAGAATCTCTCAATCCCTGCTCTCGGGATTGGAACTCGATCAGGATGGTCACGTCGTCCGCGTATGCCGGCAGGTAGCGGCAGTCGAAGGAAGTTGTCCAACAGCAGGTTCCATAGAGCCGGACCCAGGACGGACCCCTGGGGACACCCCATCGTAAGCACTTTCCACTCCACCCGGTTGCCGACGAAAAGCCAAACTCGTCGGCAGGCGAAGTAGTCTGCCAGCATCTTAAAGTCGACCACTCATATCCTGCGTCTTCAATGGCCGTTTCACCCCCAGACACTGGCGCGCCATGTTTACTATTACGTTCGTGAATTCCTTGCAGATAAAGGAATGACCTACCCATTCGCGCTTTGATTGTCTGCTGGAAGTGCGGCCAGTCCACCCCTTTGATTCCGGAAGCGCACCGGCTCTCCGCCTGACTCTGCACTGTGGTGGCCCTCTGTTGCACCCACCTGGAATGTAATAAGGCGGTGGTCGCTGGTGCTGGCTCCCTCGTGGACTATCTATCTATAGCATTCCGCCGTAACGCTCCTTGTGATTAGGGTAAGGTCGATATTGGACTCACCGTTTGGGCCACTGAATGTGAAAGGTTGGCCTTTTAACGGTGAGTCCGTGCGCAGCAATGAAGTCCTCCAGAGCCACCCGTCTGTGCTTTGCGTCATGGCCTCGGTCCGTGTAGTGGCAAGGCGCGCTGTGCCACATAAGCCAGTGCGTGTTTACGTCTGCGCATATTAAGATCTTCCTCCCGCGTAGCGCCTCCATAATTCTCTCCAGCAGTGCTATTCTGTTACCTCTTTATTTATTTATTTATTTCTTTGGGAGAACAAACAGTTACACAAAAGTCTCTTAATTAACAATTCTTAGTATCTAAAGTTAATAGTGTATGTGTAACTCACAACGTTATCCACATGTTACCTATTCAATATTTTATATAAGAACTAACTAGGCATGCGAGTGAATTTACATTACATTATAAAGCTTCGGCTACAGATACAAAGAAATTTTAATTTAGTTTATTAATTTTTGAATTACAGTATTTCGAAATTTGTTAGATGATAGTGTAAATAGATCTATGTCCGAAAAATGTGTGTTATAATTATTTGCTATACGACGTAGAGGTGCACGGACTCCAGCATTGGTGCGGCAAGATGGAATGGCGAATAGTAGTCGTGCACGCACCTCGCGTCTCATAACAGTTCTAGGTACAACATAACTTAATTTATTTACCAAATCAGAGCAGTCATATCTGCCACCACATATATCATACAGAAACATCATCTCTAGGAAAAGGCGTCTAGACTTCAAGTCCATCAACGTAATATCTCTACAGGAGCCATTAGGGCTCAAACCATGACGGCAACGGTAACGCACTGCTTTGAGAAATTTGCGCTGTACATTTTCTAAGCTGTCTACGTATCTTTTATATAAAGGATTCCATATCAATACGGCGTATTCAAGTTGTGACCTAATAAGTGACTAGGTATCAGGACGCTTAAAGTCTGAGGTGGTTCTCATCACAAAACCATACATGCGGTATGAGTTGCTAATAATTTTGTTAATATGTTGATCAAGATGGAGCCTACTATCCAATATTACCCCCAGATCTTTCACCGACGTAACTTCGCTCAAAGGAGCATTGCTGAGAGTAGTAAGTGCGTTTTATTATATTTTTGTTTTTTGTGAATGTGATTGATACACATTTAGAAGTGCTTAATTGAATTTTGTTCTTAATACAGTACGCAGAAAATCTATTCAAGTCGTCTTGAAGTAAATCACAATCTGTAACTGTGCGTATTGTTCTGTATATTTTGAGATCGTCTGCGTAAAGTAAGAATTTTGAATGCTGAAAACAATTCCAGACGTCATTGATAAATATAATAAAAAGTAGAGGGCCTAAAATTGAGCCCTGGGGTACGCCAGAGGTCACGGTGACTGATTTGGATTGATATCCCCTAATCACGACTCGTTGAGTTCTGTTCGTTACGTACGACATAAACCAGCGAAGTAAATCTCCGCGAATCCCGTTATATGCGAGTTTTTTAAGAAGTAACTCATGGTCCACCTTATCAAAGGCTTTCCGGTAGTCTGTGTATACGGCGTCAATTTGTATCTGTTGATCCATATTATTAAATAAATAATTTGTGAAAGTTAATAGATTTGTAACTGTAGATCGTCTTTGAACAAATCCGTGTTGTTGAGTTATGATAATGTTGTGTAGTGTGGGGTAAATTGCGCCATGTACAAGCCTCTCAAAAATCTTCGATAAGGCAGACAAGATGGAGATAGGTCGATCATTTTCTACATCCTGTTTAGACCCGGTTTTATGTACTGGTGTTATATTAGCCATTTTCCAAATTTCTGGGAATGTTCCACCAATAATACAATTATTGTATATGAAATGTAACGGTGTAGAAATATTGACGGCGACTTTCTTGAGAAAGTAAGGCGGTAACCCATCAGGACCGGGTCCTTTTGTTGTATCTAATGAGTTAAGCTCTTTTAAAACTTGTTTATGACTAAACGAAATGCGATCAATAACAACACAATGATCTGTGCAACTTTCAGGAGGCATCCATTGGCTGTCGTTTAATGTTGATGTCTCATAGACTGATTGAAAAAAATCTGAGAATAAGTCACAAGATACGGTTGGGTCAGTTGAAATTTGACTTTTATAGAACACGGAAACAGGTACACCATTATTTGATTGACGGTTAGAAACATAGCTCCACAAATTCTTAACATTTTTCTTTATGTTTTGCTCAACACTATCCATTCGGATTGAAATCTACGTCTTAAAAAGGAGAATTGTTCGTAATCTGACAAGTTCTTATACGTCTTCCATTTAATCCAGGCTTTATTTTTTGATTTAAAAATGCGAATTAGCGACTTAGAAAACCAAACTGGGAATTTCGTCGATTTGGTACAAGTCTTGGGAGTGTGCTTTTTAACAGAGCCATATTAAATATCATAAAAGGTACTGACACATTCATTTACAGACAAACTACCAAAACTAGCCATCCAGTCAATTTCAGATAGATCGAGATTAATTAGTTCATAATTTGCTTTGAAATAATTATATTTGTATGATTTAGCTTGCGCGAGGGTTTTAAATGTAGATTATAATTTGCTTTGAAATAATTATATTTGTATGATTTAGCTTGCGCGAGGGTTTTAAATGTAGATTTATATGTAATAGTAGCACAAAAAGGAGGGTGATGGCCATCAATAGGCAATGTACAGGATGGGGAGTATACAGTATAATCAGTATTACTAATTAATAAATCTAGAATACGACCATTGTTGTTCTTCGTGTTATTGAATTGTGACGCATTGAGTAAAGAAATAAAGTTGCTCATATGTTCGTTAGATGTTGAAGAATTACTGTAAACACATTGCAGAGCCGATACACTACCGTGTTTGTTAGGTAACCAACTAATATCTGGTAAGTTATAATCTCCAAATAGATAAAATATTTTAGTGTCGAGGTTGTATAGAGTTCTATGTAGAAGATTAAAGTGGTCTTGGTAAATGTCTTCAGAAGATTTAGGCGGAATATACACTCCGCTAATAAGGTAGTTTCCATCAGTTTTATTCCCTGGTAATTGTATGAGAATGTGCTCAATATAAGGGCTGACTGGTTGTGTCAGGGAAACGAGAGTGGACGCTAAACTTTTAAGCACTGCCACCAACACCTCTCCACCTTCTTTTTTGTTGGTGGCAGTGCGGTTACGGTCGCATCGATAGACATTGTAGCGGTCATCTATAAACTCGCCGTCAGAAATATGCGGAGTCAGCCATGTTTCCGTCAGGACTATAACGTCGTAACAATTCGATAAAATATTCATAAACAATATGTTAAGTTTGGTGCGTATACCTCTACAATTCTGATAATAAATATTTAAATTATCCACAGTTGAAGGGTTGACACTTTAAAAAGCTGAAATTAATAAGTTTATGGACCGTCATTGTCCACATAGTTGATATATAGATGAAGTCTGGGCTATATAAAGGGCACATAAATAATATGACAATATGTGGAGGCAGATCGGACTGAGTAATATTGAGATGATAATTAGTAACGAAATTACCTATAATAGTATACCTGCTAATAGCAAAAGTTGAAAAATAAAATATGAATACCATGATATAATATATAAGAGCGCCTAACATTTTAAAAAAACAAAGATATGTAAATAGAATACAAAAATAAATCCTTAAATGATTAATCTTAATTACTAGCTGTAGTACCTGTAACATTTGTAAGAGGGGTGCCAGGTTTAATTTTAGAAATATCCTGCGTAGACCGAATTGCAATAGCAGGCGCTCCATCAACCTCTCGCACGAGAATGGTGGCATGCTTGACCCAGACGAATTTGTACTTGTTTTTATTTGCGGCTTCTTTGCAGGCGCGAAACAACTGCTTGTTTTTTAGCGTGAGATGTTCATTCATATAGATGGATTGTACTGTTCCAGAAATTCCCAGTTGATCAGTTTTTACCCCCTTTGCCAATCGGAATGCACTGAGTAGATTATCCCGTAATATTCGGGAGCTAAGCTTTACAACAATGTTCTTAGGTTTATTGGTATCTTTCCGTGCATGCGGGACGCGATGAATAGCAATTATGTCTCTTTGATTCAGTGAACAGTTTATTTTAGCGCTAATATTTTCCATAATTGTTATCAAGTTTTCAGATCGCCTTTCCGGGAGATTGCATATTTCCACGTTACATTGCCTGGCCTGTTGCTCAAGTGTGTCAATTTTTGCTTCCAACCCGAATATCGTATCATTCAAAAACTCTGTACTCTTGTTTTGCATGGATATGGTATCGACCTGTTTCCTTAAGTCGGCTTGCAGGTCGGAGGTATGTTCTAACGACACTTGTAAGCCAGTAAGTTCCTTGACCAAATCATTGTGCTTGTCATTTACGTGTTTTTCAAGTAATAAGTGATCAAAACGCAGCGAATTAAGTTCATTTTTAATTTCCGCAGTGGCTTCAGACAATGAGGACAGTTCAGTTTTTATAGAGCTTACATTTTCTGTTAATTTTGACATAGCACAGTCAAAGTAAGATCGCAACTCGTTAAATTTCATATTTATATCTTGGTTAAGAGAATTGATAGCATTTGTTATTTCTGATTCAGGTTGTTTTCTCTTTCTTTGTGTTACATTTTCAGGCGTTCCAGTAATGTTTGTTAGATTTGACGAGGAAGCAGACGTGGTGGGCGAGCGGATCATTATTAAATAAAAAGCGCCACCAGTAACTCGAAAAAGAAAGTGTAATTATAAATGACGTGAAAAGCTTCAACCAATCAAAAGTGCCGATACTGGTCAAGTATTTCGCGCGGCGCTTTCCACTAATTCGTGGCTCAGTGGTCCCAGGCGGTGCCTTGGTCGTAATGCACGCCGTGTCGTGAGTTCAAACCCCGGTATCACAGAACACTTTTTCAAAGTTTATTCTGTGTTTAAATGTGTTTAGTGTCTTGACTCACCACCAGAGTAGAACAGGATGGAGCTATACAGATTCGAAGATGGCGTCGACCGCTAATGGGCACCTCCACAAGATAGTAAGAGAGGTACCGAACTTTGTAATTTAAGAAACCAAGTAAATAAAATAAATTTAGAAAATAAAAAATAAAAACAGCAGAAATCCGACAGAGATCCACTCATGCTGCGGTAACTTAGAACAAACGGCACGGTACGCTGTAAGCACTGCCATCTATTAGCTGCTTCAAGAAAAAAAAGGCTGTTTGTAATTTTTATCAAAGAATTTCACTAGATGGCAGTTGTAACAAATCTCTGTGAAATAACGATGACAATAAAGTGACGTTGACATTTGACATTTAAACGTCAACATTTTGAATTTTTCACAAAAAATATCTTGTTGGCGTAACCTGTTAATTTTCTTGTGTTTTCTCGGTTTTATTATCATTCGGTGCGTTGAGTGAATTTTGTTACTCCGGCTTTACTTGAAGATTGCCATAAAACACTAATCGTGAACTTCACTTGTTACTCAATAAGTTTAAGATGGTTCTCAAAGGTCTTGTTGTGTTCCTGGCTGTTCCACGCTGTTCCACGAAACTTGGAAGCGGTAAGTTGTCTCAGTCCTGAGTATATTTTTATTTCAAACCCATTCAGCTGTTGAAGTGCGATTGAGTAACAATTCTCTAGACAATTTAAAATTATTGACTTTTTAACAAGATTAAATATTTTGTTAACTAGAAAAGTCAATAATTTTAAATTTGAGGATTTAATTGTTTTTTACCAAACCAAGATACAAGTTGTGTGCTCAGATTCTTTCCTTTTTTATGTTTCAATAACTTTTTAATTATCATGTTTTAGGATTGCCGTTGCACCGGTTTCCAAATCCAAACAAACTTGCTCAAATAGAACATTTTCGCATGTGGGTTATGAAAATTTGGAGGTGATATTATTGGAGAAGATAATGAATTCATTCATTCAGACACAGAAAAGTGTATCATAAACATTTTGAAGATGTTTACTTATTCCCAAATATAAGACTAACTGCATTGGCAATTCCAGGTAAAATTTGTTATTTTTTTTAACATTCATGGAATAACGTAATTAATCTAGCCATGTCTTGTTTTATAAAATACAAAATAAGGCAATGTATAAAAATAGAAACTGACTTCATGAAGAAGTTTTTAAGCAGATTAATGTTGAATTAGAAATAATGTCTTATAGTAGATTATGCATCAAGGGGATAAAGTAGCGTCTTATGTAGTGGGCGCCGTATTGAATCCCGAGCAAAACGAAGGATTCTAGCGTTCACTCCTGAGCGGAGTTAAGACAAAAATCCTAAGTGCGGCGTGGGATTCAAGGTCGCCCAAGACAAAGGCACCTTTATCCCCGAGGAGCATACTCTACTTTTCACACCATCTATGAGACAATAAAAACAATAGTACTAGACTTAAGAGTAGATTGTTGGTCATACCAATGGCTTCAGATTTAATGTATTCCGGATTCAAATCACTTTAGTCACTCGACATTTTTGTAAAAATTTGCTTATATGTAATTTGTTGGTTATCAAAGCAAAGCAATTTTCAGTATTCGATTTGAGTCTCTTTTTAATTTGTGTTCTATTTTTCTTTTATTTATATTCTCTTAGTGGTGGCCAGTTCGATTTTACTAGACTTAAGAGTAGATTGTTGGTCATACCAATGGCTTCAGATTTAATGTATTCCGGATTCAAATCACTTTAGTCACTCGACATTTTTGTAAAAATTTGCTTATATGTAATTTGTTGGTTATCAAAGCAAAGCAATTTTCAGTATTCGATTTGAGTCTCTTTTTAATTTGTGTTCTATTTTTCTTTTATTTATATTCTCTTAGTGGTGGCCAGTTCGATTTTCGAACAATTTATTTTTTAGTGCAGATCCCTCAGATTATGATACAAGCGGCAGATAGACCGCGCGGAACACTGAAAGTGAAGCCGAAAAAGCAAAACAAATTCAAAAGCGAATACCTACAATCTCGTGATTGTATTCGCTTTTAAATTTGTGTTTGTATTTTCATTTGTTTTTTTTAACGATGCGGCGTTTCGTGGTATACTGACGCGTGTCCGTACAGCACGAAGCGCGTTGTAGGTATTCGCTTTTGAATTTGTATTTGCTTTTTTGGATTCACTCTCAGTTTTCCAAGCGGTCTATCTACCTTTTGTTTCATAATCTGAGGCAGATCTTAATGGTAAATGTTCGTATGCTATTTCTACTGTTCCAAATTCAAATCACATTATTGACCAGTGGGTCATAATGAAATTCAGTACAATATTATTGCCCTGCTAGACCTCAGGTCTTAAATGACTTACTTTAGGTTAGGTTTGCATGACATATAATTTGACATTGTCGAGCAGGTGGTGTGAAAAAATATTTCATCATCCTCATTAAAATTTACCCTATAAATTTCAGGTGTGCATGTTGGTGAGCGCAGGCATATTGAACTGCCATCTATGCAAATTCAAATGGCGACAGCCTCCTCTACCACACCCATTCTCATGGACACAGATTTATCTTCAATGCCAGGTAAACGATACATTACAGATACTTATAATACCTAATGGAAATGTATAACATTATAAAGCATCAAGGCCATTAAAGTCAAATGATTGTGAGGGTTAATATAACATTAATAGACTTGTTATTATTTGTAAAATGTAAAGTGTTTTTAAGTGAAGGTTTAGGCGTCTTGAGAGATTCTTAGTAGAGGTTTGAAACTTACCTTTGGATTCCGTCACCATCACTGACATGCTAATGTTAACAGTATCTCTTAGTACATATAACGTGTTGCGCTTGGCCGGTAGTAAAAGTAAAGATAGGTAGGTAGGTAATTCATTTGAAAGTAAAAAAAAACTGTTATTTCAGAGTTTTAAGTTTTCACTTCTGTCGGCAGTGTTTATAAATAACCCAATGTTTAAATTTGTGTTTATTATGTTCTTACAGTCATGAATATTGAACTGCAATCTACTTCAGTACAAAATAAAGACAGCCTCCTCTACCTGATCAGTTGAAATGGACACAGATATATCTTCCAGGCCAGGTAAATATTTTACAGTCGGTCAGAGATAGTGTTGACCAATTTTGCTGATAGATTCTTTGCAGTTGGTAATCGACACACAATACAATGTTTAATTTTGTTTTTCTTATGTGATTACAGTAATGAATGTTGAACTGCCATCTTCTTCACTTCAAATTGAGACAGCTGTCTTTGTCTGTTTGTCTGTCCAGACCAGTTCAAATAGACACACTATCTTCCTATCGAGGTAAACAAAATCAACACAATTATTAAATATACCTACTTTATGTAATTAATATTAATGTAAGACTTGTAAACAATTATTTATAGTGATGTTCGAAATAAATATTCTATATTATACTAGCGACCCGACCCGGCTTCGCATGGGCCTACAGCCTTCCTCGATAAATGAACTACCCAACAGAAAACTAATTTTTCAATTCGTACCAGTAGTTCCTGAGATTAGCGCGTTCAACCAAACAAACAAACAACCTCTTCAGCTTTATAATATTAGTATAGGTATTCTAATTATTACCCAATGTGTAATTTTGCTTTTATTTTTTCAGGTTATAAGATTTCAGGTTATAAGATTTCTATGCCTTTGACTGCAACAGAAAAGAAGCTGAAAAATATAATATCCGTAGTAAAAGCAAAATTGCGCAAAGCTTACAATACAAACAAAAAGCTAAGAATGCAAATGCTGATGGTAGAAAAAATTAGTAAGTTGAAAAAAGCAATTTGCAAAGAAACCTGCAGGGAGATGTTTTACCCTAGCAACACCGTTGGCCTGACTATCAATGGGATACATAGCAGGTTTGTTTTTTCATTGATCATTTTAGCATTTAGCACTGCGTTAATGATTCATATTCATTAACGCGTTATCTAACGACGTTAAATCTTAGACTGGCCAGTCGGCCATTAATGCATAAAATCACGATGAAAGTTAATTAAAAACTTTTTCTTTTCAGATGAAGGGAGACTCCTGAATGAAAGTGTGGACACAGCCAATCTCATCTTATACCTACTTACAAATTATTTGACTCTGTCATTTCCATAAAACATTTCATTCCATCGCAAGCGCTTGCGCAAACCGGCTGTCGTCTTACACCTATCCTTCTAATTAGCTACTTACGCGTGTGAGTGTGTGACGTACTGTACGTGTTATCTCAACTGCGCGGTGCGGTGCTCGCCTGTAGCCGAAGAGTAGACTACGAGTCAGAGGTTGCAATCGTAAAGATGACAACAATAAATACCACTATTGATCGCGATTCTGATGAAGCACCTGGGCTTGGTGAAATGAGTGTAGACGGATCGCTTATTGATGAGGTATCACCACCACCTTGCATCACGTTCCGGAAAGGAGTATCACGCGGTTACGAGTCCGAATTCCGACAAGAATTCCAGCTATTTCAAGATAATATGCAGACTATGTTTGAGACGTGGTTCACAAAGCAAGACGCCAAGTTCTCCAAGTTACTGGACGAGTTCTCGGGCGTACAAAAATCCATCCAGTACATCAGTAATAAATACGATGACCTCGAAAAAAGGACGCAGGAAGTCAAAAATCGCGTTCAAGTGGTCGAAAAAAACGTCCAAACCCACGAACCACGTCTCACCGACTTGGAAGCGAAATTTGAGTCTATGGAACAAAGAGCACGTAACTGTAATCTTGAAATAAGTAATTTGCCTGAGAAACGTGGGGAGAACCTGACATCAATTATTGAAAACATTGCAAATGTTATAAAACAGCCCATTTCTGCACGTGATGTGATCGCAATCCATCGTGTGCCGCAAAGTAACCCAAACAACTCACGGCCAAAGAACATAATAGTAAAATTTTCCAGCCAAATTATTAGGGACAACTTTGTGTCAGCTGTGCGCCTCAACAAAGGTATTACGTCGGGGCAGATAAATATACAAGGTTCACCACAAAATATTTATATAAATGAACACTTGACATTGCAAAACAAGAAACTATTTCGTCAAGTCAAAGAAAAAGCCAAAGAATTTGGATACAAGTTTGTCTGGATCAAACATGGAGTCATACTTGCTAGGGCTGACGTCACCACCGCAGCCATTGCCATTCGCTCAGAAAAGGATATATTCAAACTTGTACCCTATACTCGGGAAAATTAATTACGTACTATTTATACTAATAAGTGTGTGTTCATTCTTTGTTCAAAATATCAGTGAAATTATCGGTAGTAACGTGAATCATATTAGGAACTGCGTTATGTATAAAATACTCTGCGTGCAAACTCTGAATCTTGCATTGCTCTGTGGACCGACGAGGTATGCGACAATTATTATTCTTTCTTGGTTTTTTACTTCCACCGTCTTAATATTTTGTTACATATTGTATCGCGAATTAAACGTTAAATATTTACTTTTAAAGCTAATATCACTTCTTGTATATATATTATGTAACGATATTATTCGTCAATATAATTGTCTAAACTTATCTTTAATGCTCAGATATTCATTCTACCGGAGTTACATATTTTGCTATGTACTGATTTTAACGGGTCACCTGTGTACCTTTCTACCAGTAACTTTTAATAACATAATTATTTACCCGCACAATGAATAATAACATGTCAATTTATTACCAAAACTGCCGAGGCCTAAGGACTAAATTAAATACTTTGTATAATAATATTCTGGCGGACTCCCACGATATTATTATTTTATCTGAGACATGGCTGATTCCAGAGATTGGTGATGGTGAATTCATCGACTCAAGATATATTGTTTATCGTTGTGACAGAAATCGTTTGTTGTGTGGTAAATCTGACGGTGGCGGTGTTTTGATTGCGGTACGTCGCGGTTTAAATGCAATGCGTTGTGAGTTATTGAATACGCTTTGTTACGACGACTGTTATTACACCATGCCACCCAATATTGATTACGTACTTTTAAAGTTTTATTCTAAGTCTGTTAATAAGTATCATACTGTGTGTGGCATATATGTTCCACCTAACCAAACACTAACGACCTACCAATCGTTATTTAGTTTCCTGGAGAAAGAAATTACATCCCATACTATTGATAACACGTATATTTTTGGAGACTTTAATTTACCACAGATCGAATGGTTTGCTCATAACACACCTGCATTTATGCCTCGCTTACACAACAACAGTAGCTCTATAGAAATCCTGCTTCTTAATTTCTTATCGGCTATAAACTGCAAACAATATAATAGCTTAAAAAATCAGCTTGGCCGCACTTTGGATTTACTGATTTCAAACTATGTCTGTGTGTGTGAGCCCGCACCTATTCCTCTCGTACCTGTAGATACTTATCATCCACCTTTCATGACAATTATCTCCTTAGAATTATTGCATAAACCTATGGCTCGGTGCTCCGGGCCCAGATATCGCTTTATAGAAGCTGATTACTCTGCCATTAATAAAGAAATAGACTTGGTTGACTGGACCCACGTATTAGAAAACCTCTCGCTGGATTCTGCTATCGAACGTTTCTATGAAGCAATTTATGAAATTATTAAGACTCATGTACCGATGAGACCGGTTAAATCCAACGAATATCCGATTTGGTTTTCCCGTCCATTGATACATATTTTTAAAAATAAAGAAAAGTCGTGGACTAAATGGAAAAATATAAAAATCGTGTAGATTATGAGCAGTTTTCTTTATATCGAAAGAGATTTAAGTTTCTTTCGGCTGAATGTTTTAATGGGTATATACACTCAGTTGAAGTCAATATGCAAAAAGATATAAAACAATTTTGGTCGTTTGTGAAAAGCCGTAAAAGTAATACAGGTATACCTAACACCATGTCATATAATAATGAGGAATGTCACGGGCCTGTGAATGTATGTAAATTATTCTCAAAGTTTTTTAGCTCCGTGTATGAGCCGCTAGATGACAGTAACGTTAATAGAAACTCTGTGTCTCCTTTCCACAACCAAGTGACCTTATCTGACTTGTCATTCTCTCAAGATACGATAACTAAATCACTCAAATCTCTTGACGTTACCAAAGGCTCTGGGCCAGACGGTGTTCCTCCTTTCTTTTTAAAACACACAGCTGAGTCGATGAGTGTGCCCTTACTTTATCTATTTAACCGTAGTCTGAAAGAGGGTGTTGTGCCCCTAGCATGGAAGACTGCCAATATTACGCCAGTTTACAAAAGCGGGACGATAAAAGACGTTACCAACTATCGTCCAATTTCTTTGTTGTCCACCTTGTCAAAAGTCTTGGAGCGATTAGTTCATAATGCAATCTATCCTATCTTACATAATATTATTATACCTGAACAGCATGGCTTTGTTCAAAATCGCTCCACTGTGAGTAACCTTGTTTTATACTCAAATTATTTGTTTGAAAATATGGACAATCAACTTCAAGTTGACACGATCTATACTGATTTCTGCAAGGCTTTTGACAAGGTGGACCACGCCATGCTTTTACAAAAAATTGAATTTAATGGTATTCGTGGGAGTTTGCTTCGTTGGTTTACGTCTTATGTAAAAAATAGAACTCAGAAGGTTGTGGTCCACGGGTTTTCTTCTGACGTGATCAGCGTGACATCTGGTGTTCCGCAGGGCTCGATACTGGGTCCTTTGCTTTTTTTGCTATTTATAAATGACATACATACCTGTTTTAAAAACTGTAGTTTTCTCCTGTATGCTGACGACCTTAAAGTATTTCGTAAGATAAGAACCGTTGAAGATTGTCTTAAATTGCAACATGACCTGGATCGATTGTCGGCCTACTGTGTCACCAATAAATTGCAACTAAGTCTGTCCAAATGTAAATCTATTACATTTACCAAAAAAGTTAATGTCGTACAATTTACATACTCGCTCTGTAGCAGTCCTTTAGAAAAAGTTTCCTTAATCAAAGACTTAGGTATACTCTTTGACTCAAAGTTGCATTTTGATGCACACATTGATCGCATCACTGCCAAGGGATTCCAACTATATGGCTTCTTAAGGCGGACCTGCAATTCTTTTAAGAAACCATCTACTTTCTTGTTGTTATTCAAGTCACTTATTAGATCTCAACTGGAATATGCCACGTGTGTTTGGAACCCACTTTATAATAAATATAGTGATCAGTTAGAATCAGTACAACGCAAATTTCTTCGCTTTCTTAATTTTAAATTCATGAACAAGTGGTCATCATATCACACTCTTTTAGATAAGTTTTCTCTGACAACTCTTAAAGTAAGGAGACTGTATCTTGATCAATCGTTCCTATACAAGATCTGTCACAATAAATTTGATTGTAATAACCTAATAAACCAAATATACCTTCGCATACCTAGTCGTTCCCAACGTATTCGTGATACTTACACTCACTGTCTATTTGCTCCGAAGCGGTGCAGGACCAACGCAGGAGAACGAGCTCCTTTACATCGATTAATGAAAAGTTATAACGATAATTTTGCTGATATCGACATATTTGCTTTGTCACACAAACAATTCAAAAATTGCATTTCTGCAAAACCTGACTGTAATTCCCCATAACGTCAGTTGTATTCCTATTTACTATATTCCATTTTT
This sequence comes from Charanyca ferruginea, assembly GCA_947361185.1. Taxonomy (NCBI): domain Eukaryota; kingdom Metazoa; phylum Arthropoda; class Insecta; order Lepidoptera; family Noctuidae; genus Charanyca; species Charanyca ferruginea. Next base: position 716,320 of record OX376081.1, on the reverse strand, counting down.
TCACACAGTGTTTGCTAATTCACTTGATTTACTTATTATTAGTTTATACTTAGATATACAGTCTTTTATGTAAAAGTTTGCTTGCAACTTGCTATTTTTTTTATCTAGGTATTAGCATTACTCAGTGGATAACGGTGCTGGTTGCGTGATTACTTAAGTGTTTTATAAGTTTTTTTTTTGTATTAAGCATTATTACGCAATTGTTTGTTATCCTAAAGAAATAAAAATAAAATAAAAAAAATAAAAATAAAAATAAAACTGACTTAGGAAAAAATTGTAGATGTGCTGTAACTTGGCAATCTCCACATCATGTGGTATAAAAGTTTAGCAATATTGAAATCCATGACTTCCATCACAAAAACTGGTAACAGAGCAACTGTGCCGTCTGTAAGGAGTTGGGTAAAAAGTATAGAAGCTTTTTTCGCCTTGCCAAAGTATTTACATTCTGCAGGTTTGAAATCGATACTGCTGCGCCATATTAATCAAGACCCCTTAGAAAATTTCTTTGGGGCAATAAGAGCGCATGGTCTCCGCAATAATATGTCAAGTGCTCATACTTTTATTAGCGCTTACAAATGATTACTGATTATTATTACAGATAAGAGGATATGTAATATAACATCATACAAATTGGTTGGGGTTAAATGTAAAGAAGACAATTTAAATTATTGCATTCATAACAAAAAATAACTGAAAAGCCCCAACCAGAAACAAGCAATTTCAAATTTGAAATAGCTGAGGACCACTTGTGCGTTAAGTACGCAGATGTAGATTTATTATCAAATCCCGAAAACAAAGATAAATGTGCAGCAGTGGCATAGCAAAATATTGGGAAGGATTGTCAAACCTGCAGACATGATTTCGAATCTGAAGAAATGCAAGACTATCATAAATATATTAAAATTAAAGAGTATGCACAAAAACTTTACTTTCTTACCCAAGTCGTGAAGCATTTTCATTTTTTTTTATTCACAAAAGATTGTGATAGAAATTCAAAAGACTAAATATAAATATAATATATATGCATATTTAGAACTAGAATTAACAATAAATATCAATTATCAACTTTAATTTTATTAAATGTAATCAGCATAGAAATTTATTAATAAAATATGATTTTGTTCTTTTTGAACAGTTGATATCTGAAAAAACACGTTTTGGGATGAAAGTGATGTTAAAAAAGTGGTAGCTATTAATTACGATGTAACTCATAAAACCCGAAATAAAAACTAATAACTTAAAACATTGTTTTTTTTTTCTCTCTAAGAAAATGTCACGCATTGTTTACAGGATTGCATTATTTTCAGGGGAACATACCCCCGAAAATAATGCAATAAATAATAATAGCTATAGAAGCTGGGTACGCTATACGGCTGCACTATATCCTATTTATATTTATAGATATGTAGGGCAGTAGATTTAGTTCGTGAAGCAACCACTAGACGGCAGCACTTTCGCGACCTCGAGCGAAGCCGAAGTTACCTATCTATATTAGAGTATATTCATCTATGGATCCACTCGCGATGCAGTTCAACGGACGAATGACCCTGCTACCTGTTATCTCCCTCGGTGAACACCTGGGTGAAGTGTGTTGTCATCCGTCATCCCGTCATCACCGTCTCGATGCTACGGATTGACAAAGCAGACGCACGGATGGACAAAGCAAACGCACGAATGACAGCTCACTTCACCTAGGTGTTCATCGAGGGAGATTGTAAAAGAATAGACATACAGGTGGTGCAAGTGACAGCTTTACCTCTGCCTTAGCCTTCGGGGTTTACAGGCGTTATGTTATGTTGATATGTGTGATTTAACCCTTACATGCATGATTTTTTTTTTGTGGAAAAAATGTTATAAGGTACGTTATTATGTAAAGAGGTCGGGAAAAATAATAAAAAAAAATCATAGTCAAACTTATTGATATAATACAATAAAAAAAACACTATGCTGCCATTTGGCAACAATATGCATATACTACCTCAACTATACTTATATACATATTTATGATGAATGGAATGCAGCAAAGCAATTTCTATCGTATGTATGGCAAAGAGCAACCTTGCATTTGGTGCATTCTGTGCGTGAGTAGCCTTTGCATCCTGGTAGTTTGCACCTATTTTTGTTGGCACATCTTTGTTCATTATGGCCAATTCTATGGCCAGTCCTAACATCTTTAGGTGTAACGGCTTTCATAGGTCCACGATGTTTCTTTGCTTCAAGTTCTTTGTCGATACTACTTGAGGAGGGTCGTCCTCTTTTGTTTTCGGCACTTTTTTTATAATTACATAACGTCTCTGCCAACTCGGATCTGTACTCACCTAAACTAAGGCTTTTGTGGACCCCCCTTTGGATATTGGCTTTTTTATATAAAACCCATGAGTTTATAATAGCCATATCAGCCATGTGATAAAATAAACGAATATACCATTTTCGACTTTTTATCCTAATCCTATGTCTTCCTAGAAAGCTATCCATTAGGTCGACGCCTCCCATATGCGCGTTATAGTCTCATATGCGCGTTATAGTCTTTGATTATTTTCGGGCAGAGGATAGTGATCGTCTTCTTTTCTTTTTTGTCGTATCTGTTGACTGAACCTACTGGTTCAGCACCAACATACGTAGAAGCCAATTTAACGAGCTTGTTATCCTTCCAACAGGTAACTGAAATGTCCACGCCTTCATAGTCGGCCACTTGCTCTTCATACGACCCTCGAGGTACAGAGTCTTTCATGTATTCTTGTTGTGTAGGCAATTTACAGTTTTTACCGCGACGGTTTCTTTGGATCGTACCAAGAGAGCATATATGCCCTGACTGTCAAGGTAATGAAGCAAGGGAATCGAGGTGTAAAAATTGTCAAAATAAATAATGTGGTTCGCACTTCGTGGGACATGGCGGCACAATCGAACGACCGTGTTTCCTACAACGCCAAGATCTGGTTCGCCTGGCAGGTTGTCAAGGTCGTGCTTACCAGAATAAATTTCAAAGTTATATGCATATCCTGACAGAGAGCATAGTACGAACAGAGGGGAACGAACGGGAGGTATTGCTTCATGAAATGTGCTACTTTCGTAGCACACATTTGCTCATCAAGTGACAACCTCTGCTCATAAGGGGCAACTCTTGTAAATGTTTTATTGAGATGTTCTACTAGAGGTCTTATTTTGTATAGACGATCGTGTTGAGGGGGGTGACCAACAGGTTTGTGTTCTGCATTGTCATTGAAATGAATGACTGAGCGTATTTTTTCAAATCTGTTCAAATTCATTGTCCGCATTGTATTGGGAAAACCATACTTTGACCAGTAAGATCTGACGCTGGGATAGTGATACACAGACATGAATATAATAATGCCAAGAAACTGGCGGATTTCTAACACATTTACAGGAGGACAGTTGCTAATTGTCTTTTGGGTAATATATAAATTCGTCTCATTTACTATTTTGGTAAGTATATCCTCATTTATAATTTGGGAAAAGAATTCAAATGGCGTCTCTAGTTGTGCCACGTCTGAGGGAAGATCTGATGTACCTAAAAAAGTAATACGATCGTCATTCCAATCCAGATGGCGTTTTTTCCATATGAGATCCCTACTTCGTGTTCTCCAAGCAGCTACACCGATAATACCAGCAACCGGTTGACTAGACGAAGGTCCTGGTACAGGTTCCGATGAAGGCCCTTCATGATGCTCTTCGATGATTATAGGAGGGTCATCTAAGATATTTTCATCTTCATAAAGAGATTTTCCCTAATCCTAAAGTATATAGTGATAATTGGTCCCTTATAGGAGCATGTCAGTAATAATATGTGATTATACTTGAGGATAGAAATATAAGTATAGAATGGTCATTGACAAGATCGTGAATTAAGGAGCTCTGACCCATTGATCTGGTCTAGATGGAATGTCTCCGAATTTTGTCCGAAGTAGATTTAGTTGCTCTTTAGCCTCAGTCATTCTGTTAAACTCTTTATGAAATCCCGGATACATTGTGCATCGTGTTAATAGTCCTGATAGATCTTTGTTCAAGATTCGGACAAGCCCTTGAGGGGATAAGGGAAGAAGTCCTAGCTCAGTAAGGGCTTTAGCTCTGGCTGTGAGAGGCATAATGGAGGGATCCCCATTGGGTCCAAATTTTACAGAGATAAGGGTTGACCTGAAGGAAGAGATAGGGACACAGTCAATGTTGCAAGGAAGATCAACCTGTGGAGAGCTTGTGGAGTCGGTTGTGGGAGGGATTGCACCGGGACACAACTTTCTTCCGGAGGGTCTGGACATTTCGAGTGTTTTATTGTCCAACTTTTCTGAGAGCTCTGCAACCCCTTTGGTGAATGAATTAAGTTGCCTTGTAAGATCTTCATTAAATGTTCGATCCATATCTTGCTGATGTTTGGCCTGCACAGTACTTAATTTGAATTGATCGACTAACTGTCCAAATAGTTGGATGTTCTGATTAAACGCCCTCCCATGTTGAATTTGGTATACAATGTTCATTCCTGATAGAACACTGATGAGTCCTGAATATCCCATGCGACAGCCGCAATCTAATGATGCTGACCCAGCAAGAAGGCGATACTTGGACCTTCATGGTCGTCGACATCATCATTCTCCAGCTCATGCAATAATTCCTTTTCGCTCATATAGTAATCGATGTCGTTGTCATCGCCTATATCACTGCCGTCTTCAGAAACATAGCCGTCTTCTAAGGCTGACAGCATTTCCTCAATATCTTTGTCCCGCATTTTGCCAAGCAAGCTGGAAAATAATGCAAAATTACCCAAAACCCTCCACCACCAAATAGTCAAAACCGGATGAAATCATAAGCGCTAAACGCATAATGTAGACTTTTGGCAACATAGCAATTTAGCAGGATATCGCATAATTCCAAGTAAATACTAAAGAAAATATAGAATATATCGATAACTAACCTTTTTCTTAGTCAATAAGAATTTTTCCAATCAAATTAGCACCAACAGCAAAACAGAAATGAAAAATCAATTGGTCACAAATCGTAATCTACTAACTTTTTCACCTCAGTTGACAATTAATCAAACTGTCAAAAAACTCGCGCCAAAACCGAGTTTTTTTTTTATTTCATTCAATAGTCTGTGGTTTTATGATAGTTGTTACGTATCGTTCAGTAACACATAACTTTTAACTCTTTGTAATAAAAAAATAAAAAGGGTATGATTACAAATGGCAACAATATGCATGTAAGGGTTAATAAATACCTGTCGTAAAGAATAGTACCTACCATCCCCATATCTTCCCGTGGGTGTCGTAAGAGGCGACTAAGGGACTTACCAGAGAATGGGCAGCAGCGTTCTCTGTGCCTTTGTAACTAGAACAACCATACTGCGATCGCCAATCCGCCTGCCAAGCGTGGCGATTATGGCAAAACCCTCACTTGGGGAGGCCAATGTCCAGCAGGTGACGTCTTTAGGCTGAAATGATGATGATGCTGTAATATAAAAATATAGTAAGTACATTGCCAGTATTGATAATGAGAGATAACAATTTAATTATTTACTATTTTTATTTACTAGCATCCTAGGAATTGTCCCGTAACACGAAAACTTTGTACATTTGATTATTGATGTATGATCCATTTACTGTAGTCGAAATGGTTAGCTATGCTTTAGTCGTTCATTGTTGCTATCATTTCCATTTTGTCTGGACGATTGTCAAGTTTCAATATCCAAAAAATTGTCCCATCACACGGAAAATAGGGCCATTAAGACTGTCGAGCATAAGCGTCAAGCGCAGATTAGGCATTTAACTTCATGCGCAGATTAGGCATTTAACTTCATGCGCTGTGCTTAAATCGCACACAGTTACGCTCGCACACAGTTACGCTCGCACACAGTTACGCTCGCACACAGTTACGCTCGCACACAGTTACGCTCGCACACAGTTACGCTCGCACACAGTTACGCTCGCACACAGTTACGCTCGCACACAGTTACGCTCGCACACGCTCGTGGGCTGTTGCTGTTGAAAATCAAAACTTGGTTACTTCAAAATATATTATTTTTAACTGAACTTCATATTTTTTCTGACTGAAAATAAAACAATTAATGCAATTTTTTAAATAAATATAATACATTTTTAAAAGACATTGCCCATTTCAGACCCTCCAGTGAACATAAGACTAGAGAAAAAATAATTCATGCATTAATTTTGTCATAAAAAAATATGTATTTACTTTCTTCCAAATGAGCGCCACTACAATTTACAACAATTCGTTAAAAAAAGTAATTCTATTGGAAAAACAGGAAGCTTTTTGATACTGACGCAGCCATAATATTGCCAGCATCAAAACCATATTACGAGTATATCATTAATCAAAGTTATTTTTTCGTTATTGTGACAACACTGAATCGAATCTGACTCTTCGTTGTCTATGTTGTTTATACTCAATGTGGAATAATGTGGATGTGTTTTATTTAGTTTTTCTTTTACGCACGACATTTGGCTTTGTTTTAATAATTTTGTAATCACGTTCGACGATAACTTTGACTCTAGAATCAAGGATCACGACTGCATTCGATTTTAGATGCTGATCAAAATAACATTATATACAATGACTGAAGAACATTGTGTGAGTTGTGGTTTTAATCTGACCGAGATTCAAAATCATACCCAAAGAAATAAGCGTGATACAGCAGTGGGCACAGCAAGTAAATATTCAAACCATAAAATAATTCTATTATTGCCTACATCATACAATTATTTACCTAAAAGAATATTGTTTTAGGTGTCAACAGATAATCTTGTTTCTTATAACGTTACGATTCTAAAATAGTGGCGTCAATTTTAATATATTTTTTAACCGACTTCAAAAAGGAGGAGGTTATCAATTCGAATGTTTATATATATATACTACTCATAACAAAATAAGGGCCACGAGGTATTTTTTCATTTTGGTGTAATTTATTTTTTTATGGTGCTCTTCACAGACGAATGCAAAGTTAAATTTTTTAACGACGATCGGTGTATTAGAGTATGGAGAAGACGCAGCGAGAGATTTTCAGAAGCCTGCATCCATGAAGTCGATCGTTTTGGTGGTCCAAATGTAATGATTTAGGGCGGGATAAGCTTACACGGCAAAACTGAGCTCGCTATTTTAAATGAGGGTACTGTTACTGCTCAGCTGTATATTGAGGAAGTTGTCAGACCACATGTGATCCCATTTGCACAGCGAGCGGGTCCTGGATTCATCTTGATGCAAGACAATGCTCGTGCACACACGGCTCAAGCGACTCGGTTTGTACTGCAAGACTCTCAAATTCAAGTCTTGCCGTGGCCGGCGAACAGTCCGGACTTAAATCCAATAGAGTACATGTGGGATCAGTTGAAACGAAGAGTTAGAGACGGTGATCAGGAAATCCACAACCAACAGCAACTCATCAACGCTGTGAAAAGGACCTGGGAAGAGATTCCAATGGAAAATGTCAGGCATTTGATTGAGAGCATTCACTCCAGGCTTCAGGAGTGCGTAGCTAAACGAGGGGGGGCATACCCGTTACTAAAAGATGAGCATGGAGTATTTTCTTTTGTTTTCAGTAACTTTACGTTGTTTTTATTTTTAACCTAAAATGTGTTATTTCTTTCAAAAGCAAACTTTTTAATCATTATTATTTGAATAAATTTATTGGTCTACGTGGTAAAAACTACATTAGTTTTCGTTATGGAGACAAAAAATATATATTGGTTTTATTATTTTCATGGTACAGACAAAATACCTGGTGGCCCTTTGTTGTTTTGAGTAGTATATATGTCGCAGTGAGACCCCGTAGCTGCCATACTACACGTGAACATTTGGACACGGGTGTTATTAGTTTACTAATTAACTAATTATTATAACTGTTGGTCATTGGTAATAATGCCCTCTGTGAGATCACGTTACAACTATCACACATTACGTGGGTATTGATTAATTCATTTGAGATCAACGTCATCTATTTGCTTGCTGGATAAGCTGAAGTTATCGGAAATTTGTTAATAAACTAATTTCAATGTTTTAGTTAAAACTGTAGTTAAAATTAAATGGAAGCGTTTATTATATGACCATTAGGATTTCAGTCATATTAACAATTTGCACATCTGATTTATAAGTTGTTTAGAAATATTACAGAGTTGTGTAATTGAGGTCCTTGAGGAAATGGCGTAGACCATTATGTCAATAGTCAATATCTCATGGTTCTAATTTAATACGAGAACTTAATAGGTTTCAATAATGAATTGCTGAGTGTAAATTAACAAGACTATTTTACATAGGCAATTTGTTAATGACGACCTTTTATTTAATTAATTTCTTCAAATCACCGGAAATGTCATCGCGCAGTAATATCACTATTTGCAGTCATAATGTTAAGACGCCTTTCTATTTGAGAATATTAGCATTGTTTAATGATAAAAGAATTAACTGGTAATCATTTTAGTATTGTTTCTACATTTTATTCAACTACTTAAGTAATAAGATTTTGTACTGGTACGACACGCTTCCGGACGGAGGGGGCAGAGAGAAATATGGCGATGGGCGCGTGTGCGCGTGTTAAAATGTAAAAAGTAGAATTTGGTTTTAAAAGTGTTAAGATTATTCGACCATAACATTGTTGTAACATATTTTGGTTTAAAAGAGTGATCATGGAGTTTCTTGTACGTTCTTCTCCATAGAAGCCTACCTGTTGGAACGTACATCTAGCATCATCTTTCAGACTGACAATAACTCCTAGTGATAATTTCAAAAGTGCCTGTAAGTGGTTTAATTGAAATAAATGGAGTTTGTGTCAAAGTCAACGATGTGTGTGATTGAAATTCAACTACCTACCCTACCTACCAATCCTACCATCAATGAAGGATCTCGACGAAGACCATACCTACTCGCCGTGTTATCAGAAGTGGCGATGGCGCACGCTATCCCTTCCGCTCGATCAAGCCTTTATAGTATTTGTCCAAAGTTGCAAAGATAATACGTTTCATGAAGCGACTTACTGCTTAGCCACAGCCGAGAAATTATTCAATTGCTTTCCACACCTAATGACGCCAAAAGGCTTAGTGGCAATGAACTCATGGACAAAATCTCGACTGACGCTGAAAACACAATAACAAATGAACTGGAACCCCTTGCAGTCCCCAAGCGGTCGAGCACTGCCATCATTTTGACAATAAAAGGACAATTCTACAAAATGTTGAGATTAAATGGTGGTGGCGTGATTTCATGCAGAAGACGACCCACTGACCAGATATTTTCAGTAGTCATATGAAATCCGCCCCCAAGATGATCTACTGACCAAATTGAATGCACTCAAAATGATACTCTGTGTTCTGAAAACAAATTACCTGAATGTTATCTGATTAGTGATGACTCACAGAAACAAAGATGAAGTTCTAGGTGAGCAGAAGCATCAAAACAACATGTAGGTACCTACAGCACAGAATGACCGAAGCAGCAGCCAAGAAAAAATAAAAATAACAATATTGGACACCAGAAAAACAAATAATAATGAACAGTCAGTTGATGGATTTCAAAATCATCAATCCTGGGAAGTATTGTTTTTTATCAATTATTCTTAATCATTATATTTACACACTTCAGAACATCACATTTAGGTCTTTAACCCAGATTTATATACCTGCTCCATACACAGCTTACCAGCTCTAAAGTCTTTAAATAATAACAAATGAAAAACTCACTTCAAAGTGTCAGTTCTGTATTACAGTAAAATCAGTTTTAAAAAGTCAAAATGAAGGAAATATCATCCACTTTGAATTGGAACGGGCCATTTGCAGATACAATAACTGTGTTCATGACTTACACAACTATAGCTAATACCTGCGAATTCTTCCCTGTGAATGTCAGTTATCTTTCTTTGAGCACAAATTCTTATTCAGAAGTATAGAATGACCTATTTTATTCATTACAACAAGCTATCTGCCAATGCACAACCTATCTCCTGTCAAAATTCATTCAGTAATTTCGGAGATAAGCTGGAAGAAATAATAAAATAAAATAATAATAATAAAACCATAAACCATACTAGAAAATAGAAATCAGAAAATCTATTGGGATGTAATCACCATTACAAACAAGACTATACACTACAATAGACCTGATATCACCATACATGACAGAACAACAAAATAGTTTACCTAATAGCTATGGCGATACCTAATTCATACCACATTCAAAATAAATCTGAAAAACTCAATAAATACTAATACCTTGCCACAGAGATTAAAACTCAGTACTTGTACTTGTGTATTTCTAATACAAAGCCTTAACGCTACAGATGTCTACTCACACACTTTATATGAGCATATATTCAAAAAGCCACCATCCTCAATACCTGTCGCATAACCTGAAAGTTTCAGACTTTTTCTCTTTCAACCACATTTATAATTTAAATTCACCAACTCTACTAAGAGAAGAAATACAAAGATAATAGTAACTTAAATAATTGTTTGCTTTTATTTTTGGAATCCACTAATGCAGGTATCCCGTAATCATTCATATGCATTTAGTAAGAAACTATTATTTTGATATTACAAATAGACACCACAATTTTATTTGTGTAGAACTGAACTACACTCACTATGTCACTGAACAGACAGTCATGTGTTGTGTAGACATTAGACTTGTAAAACTAAGGAGAAATTGTTTGTATTTGCTAATAAAACTATCGGCACATGTATCCGACAAATGGAAGTAATGAAATAATTCATTTTGTTGAAATAAGTAACGGTTTCCAATTTCGAGTCAGACGATAACAGGATCCATAGTAACAAATTCTTTCAGTCTGCTGCAGCTATCCAAATAGTATGATTGGCTTCTACCATCACACATTCATAAGGTTGATTTCCTTTTACAACTTGTGAAAGCAAAATCAATATGAACTCATTGACCTATATAAACTACCTAAATTAATTAATTCACAGATTTTTATAAGGTCATTGTTACTTTTCAATGTAACTTGTAATATGTCCTAATCTTTCCTTGTTCTCTGTCAGTTATCATTATACTAAATTTAGTAATGGTCAAAGAAGTGTTCGTGTTACCCCTTTTCAGTTAAAATGTTTCATCGTTCTTTATTCATTTCATAATAATGATTAGCTTATAACAATTAATTACTTAATTTACTTATCACTATTAACTCATACTGGTTTATACATTGTAGGTACCTAACATTTACATATTTTCCTGGCACTATTACTTAAGCTGCATAACTTCTCAAATTCCAGGTTATTATTCTGCATTATGCATCCCTGACCACCTGAGTCAGCGATCAATAGAACGAGAGTGATACTAATGAGAATAATTAAATCATCTATGGGAAAAGTGATGATATCAAGATCTTAGACATTTCCTATAATGGGATTATCTCCGAGTCTGCCAATAGTACTAGACAATGACCGTCACCTCAGCAATCTGGTAGTTGAACGAGGTCACCTGAAGAAGTGACTAGCACCACAGCTTGCTAAACAAGACCCTGTGTTACCAGCCAACGAACAACTGATCGAAATCCCATTAAATAAACGCCTGTTAGAAGACAGTCAACGTGGAGATGACTATCACAGTATTTTTACACAATAACTACAAAAGGTGAGAAGTTTTCAAACTATTTCCTTTTGCTAGTTCATTTACCATTGTATCAAACTGCTCATTAGCAAAGTCAGCCAGTACCTGGTGTACCCCCTTAATGATACTCATGTGTCAAGCATATTATGCACCAAAGTACAGTAAAAACTTTATTATTTTTACATCTGTAAATTCTAACTGTAATAACAATTATTTATATTCTGTTATTAAATAGTTTCCATGGAGGCTAAATAACTATATCAAAATTAAACAAACTATTAGCAGCCGTGGAGACTGCTTATAATTATATCCACCAACAAAACAAACTTTTAGTTGCCATAAAGGCTACGAAGAACTACATCAACATAACACAAACTATTAGTGGTCGTGGAGACTGCTAATTATTATATCCACCAACAAAACAAACTTTTAGTTGCCATGAAGGCTACTAAGAACTACATCAACATAACACAAACTATTAGTGGTCGTGGAGACTGCTAATATCGATATCCACTAAACAAATTCAAATTACCGGAAAAAAACAAAACCGGAGGAAAAAAAAAAAAAAAACAAAAAAAAAATGTACCGTTAGTTTACCGTGGAGGTAACTTGCGAAGCCGTTAGATGCCGTCTGAGGTACTAATGATGCCATTAGTGTCACTAATGAAGCCGCTGGAAGTTGTGGAAACTTCCAGTGATGCCATTGGAAAATCGTGGAGATGACCAATGATGAACTTTCTCTCATGTATCCCAGCCGGGACCACGGCGTACAAGACCGCTTCTGCCCGGTACCATATATCCTTTCAAAAAAAAAAAAAAAAAGACTTCGTGCCTGACACGGAGCGGTGTTCCTAAACTTCCTTATCCTTTAATCCTGTCAACTCAAAGACTTTGTGTTTATCACAGAGCGGTGCTCCTGATCCCTATCCTTTATTCCTGTCAAACCAAGACTCGGTGTCTATCACAGAGCAGTACCTTCCCCGTGAGAATGAAACACTATACAAAAACAAACAAACAAATTACACACAGCATACCTAAAGTATGTAGGTACTTAGCTGTAGGTGTTACATCACATCATATCACATCACAACATTTACATTTGAGTAGATAGCAAACTAAGCTAAGAAGAATTAAAAGCTATCAACAAACTAACTTAATAGTCAGTTCTGGTTAAAATTTTATTGTAGTATAATACAAACAATAATATTCTGCATACTTGTGACAATGAAACTATCAAGTTAACGTGCTGATCATGCAATATCAATAACAAATGCAAATTACAAATAGAATACCTAAACTCTATACTTATGTTGATGGTTCATAAACTCATTAATTAATTCCCTCAGAGTTTAAGACAAAGATTTAGTTTGCAGTTTTTTTTTAATTTTAAGCTCTCAATGTTAATTGAAATTGACTACTTACTACAATTCAATGAATTTTGTAGGATCATACAAACAACAATATTCTGTATACTTGTGAAAATAAAACTATTCATCTAAAACTGATGATGCCATATCAATAAAATGAACAAACACAAGATGCAAGAAGAATAAAATAATGCTATGCTTATGTAGGAGTTAACTATGTAATGCAAAAACCCAATGTATGGCAAAATTGAGTAATGTCAGCACTTTAACAAGCTTTCAGTGATAATAAGAACTGTCCAGTAACAAATCCTACAATTTGATGAACAATTGTAGGATAATAGAAACAACAATAATCTGCCGACAAAATTTATTTCAACAATTTCAGATAACTACCACATAACACAATGGTGATGACGACGGCGACGGCAGGTGCAGAGCGCGCACCGCCGATCAGAACGGCCGTGTCGCAGTGAGACCCCGTAGCTGCCATACTACACGTGAACATTTGGACACGGGTGTTATTAGTTTACTAATTAACTAATTATTATAACTGTTGGTCATTGGTAATAATGCCCTCTGTGAGATCACGTTACAACTATCACACATTACGTGGGTATTGATTAATTCATTTGAGATCAACGTCATCTATTTGCTTGCTGGATAAGCTGAAGTTATCGGAAATTTGTTAATAAACTAATTTCAATGTTTTAGTTAAAACTGTAGTTAAAATTAAATGGAAGCGTTTATTATATGACCATTAGGATTTCAGTCATATTAACAATTTGCACATCTGATTTATAAGTTGTTTAGAAATATTACAGAGTTGTGTAATTGAGGTCCTTGAGGAAATGGCGTAGACCATTATGTCAATAGTCAATATCTCATGGTTCTAATTTAATACGAGAACTTAATAGGTTTCAATAATGAATTGCTGAGTGTAAATTAACAAGACTATTTTACATAGGCAATTTGTTAATGACGACCTTTTATTTAATTAATTTCTTCAAATCACCGGAAATGTCATCGCGCAGTAATATCACTATTTGCAGTCATAATGTTAAGACGCCTTTCTATTTGAGAATATTAGCATTGTTTAATGATAAAAGAATTAACTGGTAATCATTTTAGTATTGTTTCTACATTTTATTCAACTACTTAAGTAATAAGATTTTGTACTGGTACGACACGCTTCCGGACGGAGGGGGCAGAGAGAAATATGGCGATGGGCGCGTGTGCGCGTGTTAAAATGTAAAAAGTAGAATTTGGTTTTAAAAGTGTTAAGATTATTCGACCATAACATTGTTGTAACATATTTTGGTTTAAAAGAGTGATCATGGAGTTTCTTGTACGTTCTTCTCCATAGAAGCCTACCTGTTGGAACGTACATCTAGCATCATCTTTCAGACTGACAATAACTCCTAGTGATAATTTCAAAAGTGCCTGTAAGTGGTTTAATTGAAATAAATGGAGTTTGTGTCAAAGTCAACGATGTGTGTGATTGAAATTCAACTACCTACCCTACCTACCAATCCTACCATCAATGAAGGATCTCGACGAAGACCATACCTACTCGCCGTGTTATATATATATATATATTTTTTTTTATGTATGTTCGGGCATAACTCTGTCATATGTAGACGGATTTGCAAAACTCTTTTTTGTTCGAAATGTGGTTATTCCGAAAAGGTCCCATATAAATTTTATCAAAATTGGTACAGCCCTTTTTGAGAAAATCAACAAATTCCCAAAAAAACTTACTTAGAAGTTTCTTCAATCACTGGAGGACTTACAATCTTTTTAAAGTGTGTTGCCGTTTCTTAATGGATTTGGATGTTAAGGCAACACTAAAAAGCGAAAAATAAAAAGTTTTTTCAAAAAAAAGAAAACCGCCTTCAAAAACTGGGCGGTTTTCTTTTTTTTTTATGTCTAATACTTACTATTAAGATTTTGGATTTTGATCTTGGGCCTAGGACAGTATGGAGACCAGGCAATCCCCTTTATTTCTTATTGTTTTACCAAATCTGAATGGGGGTCATTCGTATTGATTAGGAGTCAAATACAGTTCCCTCTTGTCTCTATCCATATGCTCGGAGTACGCGAGCGTGGAGCTCCAGGACACACTCAGGAGGCTATGGGCTTGGCGAGACGTCATCCTGTAGGAAAGATAGCTGGTTTCTTCGGAAGATTTTACTTCTATTGTCTGGGGGACATTAGATACCCTAGACTCTCCTATCCTCGTGATCCAGGTCTGGCGATTCTGTCTTTACTAGGCTGAGTTCCTCAGATTAGCCTGCTCTGGGTATGATATGATAAACATATGTTTGATCTTCAGAACTCATCTGTTCCCAAGTTCTATGACCTGTAACTGTTAGGTGAGGTGTTGAGGCCGATACACATGATTTATAAACAAAAGAAAAAAAACAACTTTCAATTCGCAAGTCGGCGGCTTTGGTTTTGCTTGTTGGTTTGTATTGCTACCGACTTGCGAATTGAAAGTAATTTTTACTTTTTGAAGGCGATTGTCTTTTTTGTTGCATAGTTTATTTTTCGCTTTTTAGTGCTTACCACGTATCATACAAATTAATTACGAAACGGTGACACCAAAAAAAATCTGTCATCCCTTAATTTTCTACCCTTAAAGGTAGAATATTTTCTTGAAATTTATTTGAGACCAAATTTGAGGTAAAAACTATCATTTAAAAAGTTATGCGTGGTCAAACATAAAAAATAGAAAAATGTTTGTACGAGCATCGCCACATGATATGTATTGTTGTTATTGTTTTTACCTGAACAAGCATTTGCTTATTTACCTATTATTGTGAACATTCGCTGACTATGCTATCGCGCCCACTACAACTAACCTACTTTATGCATTATATAATATAATGTTTTTACTTCTTCTTCTTCTTTTCGAATCGATGGTTTTCCTTTATGCTAGACTACTTGGGCCCAGTAGGTAGACACATTTATCGCAGCATCAGTGGCGTTTTTAATGTCCTCTAAGGTGCAGGTGTAGGGGCACTTTGGGCACTGTAGTAAGTGGGCCATTGTCTGTTCAGGGTCACCGCACTCACACTGGGTGTCGGTGGGATCTATTATGCCCCATTTTGCTAGATTGTGTTTGCAGCGGCCTACCTGGGTGCGCAGTCTATTGAGCGCTTTCCATACAGGCCACTGCAAATCACTTCCGAGTGGCAGGTGTTCCTTGGGTTGAACGAAGTTGGGTGGTGGTGGATGGAGGTTCTCCCACAACTTACGCCTCACCGTACGCGGACGGTCCTGAATGGCCTGTGTGCTTCGAAGAAAACTCTTCCGACTCTTAAGTCTGCCCGGAGCTGTTGTGTAATTGTAGAGGGGATGTCGGGAATCGGATTCTTGGTAATGTTTCTCAAGCGCGCATGCGACATCCCTACGGACGACGGGTGGTGCGATACCAGCCAACGGGTAGAGCTTGTTGAGCGGAGTCTGTCTTAGGCAGCCCGATATAATGCGACACGTCTCGTTCAGGGCGATGTCAACTTGCTTTGCATGAGCGGATCGATGCCACACTGGGCATGCAAATTCGCCAGCAGAGAGTTGTTTTTACTAATAAACTGTCAATCATTATCGGACACAGAACAGTGATTTTATTTCCTGTACACATCCCGTTTGATTCGTCCGACTACATACTACATCTCAATGTACGGAGTACTTGCCCGTATTAAGAACCTCCTTTTTGAAGTCTGTTATAAAAGGATACAATAGTAATAAAAAGTAAAAGCAAACAAACTTTATCTCTTTTTTACCCGACTACGGCAAAGCCAAAGGAGGGTTATGATTTTGACAGACTATGTATGTATGTATGTATGTATGTATGTTCATCTGTTCGCTCATAGCTCCTAAACTCCTTATCAGAACTGAACAAATAAGGTATCGTTAGAAGCGTCTTGATCGTCCGCTGGTTATAGGCTATATATGACGTATCACCGGATCCAATGTGGCGCCCTCTGGCGGACAAAAAAACCAAGATTTAAAAAAAATATGAAGATAAGCATACCGTGTTTGGTATCATTGGAAAGGGGTTCACTAGTACCTTTCAAATATATAATATTTAGTGGTGATTTGTCACAAATTATTGTAAAAAATGGATTTCAAATTCATTTATTGTTTGTCACACTCACAGGTGGTGAAGGTGCTCTTATCATAATAATATTTAGATCGCTGTAACATACCCATAGGGCGTACAATATTGAATAAAGATTACCAAATAAATTAAGATACGCATACCGTGTTTAGTATCATTGGAAAGGGGTTTACTAGTACCTATTAAATATATAATACTTAGCAGTGACTACAAAATGGTTTAAATAAAAAAATTAAGTTTAAAAACTAAAACCCGACCACAACAAAAAGTGATCTAAAAAGTACGAAACAAGAAAATATTTCACACAGAAATCAAGACATTGGTTGCATGCCATTATATTCATGTTCATCGCACTCATATGGGATACAGGCATGCAACCACGGTATTTTCTTGTTTCGTACTTTTTAGATCACTTTTTGTTGTGGTCGGGTTTTAGTTTTTAAACTTATTTTTTTTTAAATTTAATGTCATGTCCCAGTATAGATAAATATAACTAAACAATCAATTAAAACTTCCGCGTGAAATTGAAACATGTAATAATCGTCTCGGTAAATGTAAAGAGTGAAGCGGTCATAATTGATTTGCATGGATTATTATTTAAAGTGGCAATCATTTAGTTTTCTACTACTAAACGCCAACATGAAGTGGTTGCTAGCGAGCTTGTTTGTGATTGTGTTGCTAATAGCTAACGTGTTATCTTATTATAGTGGTAAATATCCAGTTTTTCAACACGAAACTTGCTCATAAAGTGGCATTTATTTCTCCGCTTTTAGGGTTATAATGAAGAGTATTACGTACGCGTGTTAAGATGCAAAAGGGATTTTAAATGTTTTAAACCGTTAGGATTTAAACCGTCCGTCTTAAAACGAGATTTAGCGGTTTAATGGTTTACAATGTTTTTTTCCAATAGAATATTCTTTGTGTCGGTGGTTTAAATTTTTACACCTATGACCTAATTATTATTGTTTTTTTTTTCAGATCTGGATTTTAGAAGAATGTGTACCTATGATTTTGAATGCCGCGACGGTTGTACGTGTGCTGTTACTGAAGAAAACAAACCAAAGCAATGCCAATGTTCGAAAGGGTAGGGCTTTTTTTAGTCATGACCAATGCACCGGTGTAAAACTCAACTGTTCCCACCTCATTTATTGTAGCTCTACCTACAATAAATGAGTTGTGATCAACGAGAACAGAGTTGTAGTTTCGATAGTTGGTCGATAGTGGTTGGACCACCAAACGACTATCGTCGATTTTTCTTCGTTAACTCTTTCTGCGACGGCAGCAACCTGCTATCTGTATCTCTTTTAATGACGCGGGAACTACATCTGCTTCATGAAAGAAAAGAAAGCAAACGCATTTATTAGCCTGCCAGGACAAGAACCCACAAAAATACATTATAAAGAAAAAAATCGAAAATTGGTCCTGTACAAGGCCAAAAGGCTCCTATCTCAGCTCGATAGCTAGTGGCTTCCTTGTCGTCGGTAGCACATCTGCAACTATTCTGTTACAATCTACCTCGGCGAACACCTAGGTGAAGTGAGGTATCATCCGGCCCGATGCTAGGGATTGACAAAGCAGATGGACGGATGACAGCTCACTTCACCTAGGGTGATTGTAACATTTGTAACAGAATAGAATAACTGTTGCACGTTTGTTCAGCTTGAAATTAGTCGATAGCTAGTGGCTTACTCGTTGGCTGTAGGATACGTGCTTTGTTTTTACATTTCTTCCCCGTAATGTTTTATTAGACACTAGCCTATTTATACCCCACTGCAAGGCTAAGGCCTCTTCTCATACAAAATAAGCTTGAGCATTGCTCATTAGGCTTGCTCAAGCGGACTGACCATTGATATTTTATATACAAGTCCCTGGTTCCCTGACGAGGTTTTCCTTCACTGATGTCAGCAATGTCTTGCTCTACGAAGCCGTTTTCTCCCCTCCCCGACCCTTGCTCGTGCCAGCCCGCGCCGCTGAGTCTGTAGTTTTAAATTCATCCCTAAATAATGAAAATCCGATCCAGCCTGTCCCTTTGCTGTCCTCTCCCAGCGACGCCCTAAGCCGAGGCTCGTAAAGTACATATAAAATAGAAAAAAAAACTTTTTTACAAAAAAGACAAACGCCATCAAAATCTAAAAACTGATAAATAACTTCAGCACAGTACGTACACACATGACTTTAGATTTGGAAACTGGTTGTTTTTTTTGTAAAAAAGCTTTGGTTATTTATTACTTTTTAGTACCTTCGTATCATCGTATCATCCATTAAGAACCGGCAACACAGTTAAAACAGACGTACTCCAAAAATGGAAGAAACTAAAACGTCGTCTATGTAGATTTTTTTTGGGATTTAGTTGATTTTTCAAAAAGTGCTGAAATTTTCAAAATCACATTCATTTCATTTCACATTTGCCGGAGAAAACGCGTAACGAATATACAACAAAAAAAAATCAACAAACAGTCAGAACCTTCTTCTTTTTTGAAGTTCGTTAGAGACATTGGCCCGTGCGCGGTCGGAAACTCACAACCCTAACTACTGGCCATCACATTATTATTTTTAAACGGGTGTTTCTTGATAAGTTTATTGTTAGCCCTTCAGTTTGTGCATTAACAGAACAATGTTTTTAGGTTTTTTACTGGTGGACTTGGTGGCCTTGGTGCCTGCCGAAGAGCAATGTATATCGATGACAATGACAAACCAAATGCGGGCGAAGCAGTCTGAAAACAAACCTTTTAATTCCATGTGCCTTACCTGAAGTTATTAATCATGCTGATAAATCATTATTATTAAATGAAATTATATTTTTTTGTTGTTTATTTGTTGTTGTTGCGACGTTATATGTTGTTGTTAGCTCGTGGCTAAGTAAGAACCGTACAAATCGATCGGTCAAGGGTTAAGCTACGCTTGCCGGTCTGTCTGTGGATGGGTGACCATCCCTTTCATACCGAGTTCCCTCCGTGCCTCGGAAAGCACGTAAAGCCGCTGGTCCCGGCTGTCATCCGTTGATTTTTGGCAGTCGTTACGTTATTATAGGTATTCAGAAGCCAGAAAGTCAACCAGTCTTAACACAGGGTATCGTGTTACCTAGTAACTGGGTTGTGGAGGCCCGATAAGCAGTCGCTCCATGTAAAACACTGGTATTTAGCTTCGTCCGGTTAGACTGGAAGCGAACCCCAACATATGATTTTGTTCCACACTAGGAGTGTCACCTGTATTGTTGTTGCACAAAACTGTCAGACCCGGGACGACTGTAGACCATACAAATATTTGTTCCGTGCGCCGTGTACGCTGTCAGATATATTGTAGCAGATAAGGTGACCAAATACTTCTGAACAATTTAAAATGTCAATAAGTTCCATACATTACAAGTTACCATTAATGTCTGAACATTAATTACTTCATTAATACCTGAGCAGATGCTTGTCAATAATTTCTATACAAACAACTAACCAAAAATATCTGAACACTTAGAACGTCAAGTGTATCTATCTACGCAGACAAACACTGAGCTTACGTAATTTGTTACTGCGTGATATAAAGGACGAACCAAAAACGAATATCGACTTGACTATCTGTGGTTAGTCCAGTCATTTCAGTCATTTGGTAGTTTTACCTGGAAAGTTTTTAAACTGGTGATTTTATTGAGTTCGACGTGCTCTCTTCGAATTTTCACATTGTCCCCAGAGTTCTACTGCAAAGGCATAAATGGCCATCCCATGAGATGGCAGAAATGAATATACAATGAGGGTGAATACTTTGATAAAATAAATATACAATAAAAAAAATGTTTGAATTTTTCAGTACAAAACGGCAATTTCATATCTACACCCCTAATACTTCTATTGAGTTCTGCCGGCAGACATTTCGTAGAAGGGAGAGAGGGGTGCCTGACACAAACGACGCGACGAATTCCCATAAACCTACAACGCATAGTAAAATATACGAAAAATACATTATTGGTAATAGATAAAAAAAAAAAAAAAAAAATTGGTGTAGATGAATAAACTATTGATTATACAAAAAAATTGTGAAGAGATAAATTGAAGGAAAGGAGATCGGATATTTTTGTATGGACTTTGGTCCAAGTGGCGTCGGATGATGAGACCTAGTTTATTTGTTGGATAATTTAATATTATAACATTGACCAAACCCGCAGGTAAATCGACACATAGATAAACAAGTTATTGACACTTATGTAAATCAGCAATATTTTAAGGAGGTATTATAATCATTTAAAATTTTTAAATGTTACAATAAAATATCTTGTGATATATTAAAACTAAATGAAACAAAATTTAAAAGATACATTTTGTAAACAGGCATACTATAAGCTAGAGGATTATATCCAAGATAAGAATGCTTGGGAACATGCTGGTCCGGCTCCATAGGACATAATTTAGTATAGACAAAATCAATTGATTGCTAATTCAAATGACTAAATCTAATACTACATATAATATAATATACATGCTATTCTTTATTGTACTTAATAGATTACTCTGGCTCACACACTATTCATTGTTTGTTGGAATAGAAGAAGTAGTCGTCTACTGTATTATTAATTCTAAATATGTGAACACTGTGTGTCTACTATGTACATAACTTAGCAGTGTGATACTTTGTGCATACCATAATATAGAATAAGAATAAGAATTATTTATTGCGTAACTGTGTACAGTGTGTGAGATCTTATAATAATACATAACAGTTATTGTATCAACAGTTTACCCATGTCGGATATGCAATATTTAACAGTGAAAAACAAGTTAATTACTTAGTGTTAGCTACATACGTTATTTTTACATTTGTGATTTTTTGTCAAAAAATTCATTCAAATTATAATACACATTATTAATTAACATTTTTTTTAATTTAGTTTTAAACAAATTTCCATTTAATTCCTTAATAGCTACTGGTAAATTATTGTAAACTCGAATAGCAGTTATGTAAGTACTTTTATAATACATCATATTTTTAACAGGCGGTAAAATTATGTCATGTTTATATTGCTTGCGAATGTTTCTCTTTGAGTCCGATTTTAGACTAAAATATTGCATATTATTCTTGACAAATAAACATAGTTCCAGTATGTAAATTCCAGTAAGTGTCAGGAAGCCCTTCATTCTGAAAACATCTCTTAATGACTCGGTACTATGCATGCTATATATTGTTCTAATACATTTCTTTTGGAGAATGAATGTAGATTGAATGTTTGTCGAGTTTCCCCAGTATATAATACCATAGGTTAATAATGGATAGACGTTTCCAAAATAAGCATTTCTAGTGACATTTTCATTTGTGATTAAGTGATTTTTATACAAGATACATCGTATTCACATAACATAATCATTCTTGTACATGAAAATATTGTAAACACCCTATGTATGGAGTTTCTTGCCCATTCTTCTCCATACGAAACTACCATTTGGAATGGGCAACTAGAAATTGAAATAAATGATTTGACTTTGACTTTGACATTTATTTTTATTACTTATATGCTGAATATTTTTTAATTAATTAGCAAAATAAGATTTATTTATGTTACATGTATTTATTAAAGCACACAACAACATAGCATAACACCTGTTAACCTGGAAGGTTTAGGCAGAGGTATACCTTTAGTAATAATTGTGTGTTTGGTATATAATAACGGTTAAAAGGTCAACTTTTTTTTTTTTAATATTGTTATAGGCTTGCGTTTGACCGCAACTCACCTGATCTTAAGTGATGATGCGGCCTAAGGTGGAGCACGCTTGCCTAGAATAAACCGGTTCACTCGTGCCTTGAAGATACCCAGATTATATGTATCGGGGAATAGAGAGGCGGGCAGTGAATTCCACAGTCTGGCAGTTCGCACAATAAATGTGGAGTCAAAGCGCTTGGTTCGAGACCGTGGAACTTCAACCGTATAGCGGTGACGCTTCGCCGTATCCCTGCTTGTCCGGTGATGGAATGGGGATGGGGGAATTAAGTTGTGCAATTCCAAAGCACACTCTCCGAAATGTACCCGATAAAAGACCGATAGGCTGGACACGGCGCGGCGGTGTTCAAGGCTTTGGAGCTTAGCCTTAACCAGGAAGTCGTTGTCTATGAGCCTCTTGGCACGTCTTTCAATAACTTCCAACGCCTCCAGCTGGTACTTGGCAGATCCATCGCAGAGGTGCGAACAGTACTCCATGCACGATCGAACTTGTGCTTGGTATAGGTTCAGCATCTGTTCCGACGTGAAGTACTTTCGCACCTTTGCGAGGACTCCTAGCTTTTTGGCAGCTAGTTGGGCCTTTGACTCGATGTATGACCCAAAATTGAGACTCGACGTCAAAGTAACGCCAGGAAGCTCAAGATGGTCGGTGATCGGAACGGATACATTTCGGAAAGCAGGGGCCAGATTGAAAGGCCTCTTCTTGGCAGAGAAAAGACACGCCCCAGGCGTGTTGGCTGCATTTAACTCGACCAGATTGGCATCGCCCCAATCGGAGACAGCCTTGATGGACAAGTTTAAGCGCTCGACCATGGACTACCTGGAATCAAGTAAATTGATTGTACGTTAAGAACACCATTTTATAAAACAACCCATTTTTTTTGGTTTGAAAATTATTATTATTAATCCTTTATTTCAGGCAACTAAGGCCCATAAAACACAATACATATATAAGCATAAAAACAATAATTATAAACTAATACATATTTTAAAACAATAAACTTAAAAACTACTGCACACGAAGAGACGGCGTCGTGTTACGCTGCGAGGTGTCACGTAGCCGACCGCGGAAACACCTAAACTCTTCCTTGAGGAAGGTCACCAAATGTTGAGTCGGAACGCGCACTACAAACGACTTGAAATTGGTGTCATGGCGCGCCTCCAACTTCTCCACCCTCAAGGTCCAGTTGGTACAATATTAGTCTCTAAAACCCGTCAGTTTAGTTGAAACAAGGGGACGCCGTAATATCGGCGGTAAGACCTGTCATGTCATGGAGGATTGGTTAGGGTGCCGACATGGTTCATTTGTTACGCCGACGATACGCGCGTTGTAGCGCGCGGGAAGACGCACCAGCAGGCGATGGTTATGGCAACCGCTGGTGTTGCGCAGGTCGTGGTCATGGCCCTCAGCAAGTCCGAGGCCCTGTTCTTTCATGGGCCCCGGCGTGGACCACGTCCGGGCTCTAATCGTGGTGGGAGGCGTCCTCATCGGCTTCGAGTCAACGATGAAGTACCTAGACCAACATTATCTGACCCACTTGAGTAACATAGCCAATTTGATCGAAACGCTTGCACGAAGTATTCCAAATTAGCGATAAGGCTAATTTGGAATACTTCGTGCAAGCGTTTCGATTATAATCACATTATTAATCGACTTTTATCGTTATATTGTTATCGTTAAGGTTGAAAAGCTAATGAGTACTACTAACTAAAAATAACTAAGACGAGGGTAGATTCATAAAAAAATATCGCGCATCAGTAACACGAATAACATTAAAGTTATCTGTCTACGGTAAATAGGTAATTCCGTCATTCATTTCAACAGCTGCTTCTGATTGTGCGATAATGAACTCTATGAAAATATACGACATGGTTCAAATTCTTTAGGATTACAACTAACATCAAATTTCAGAACAGATAAGGCCTAGTGGTCACTAAGGCGGTTTGATGTTTATCATGGTTTGCGTTCGAAACCAAGACTATGTAAAATAACCTAATTATAGCTTTTTATTCACTATGTTTAGTTTTTAATAATTATATTTTTTTTACTTTTTTTTAACAAATGAAGTCGGGAAATGTCTTTTTAAATGGGTAGTTCGTACAGAAATAAAAGAAAATCATCGTAAGTAATGAAATTGCTTATTATTTCATTCAAAAATAATATACTTAAGTAAGTAAGATACCTAAAGTAAGTTAATGCGGTTGTACGTTTTTTCATAGCTAATAGTTTTATAGAATTTCGGTTCACATAATTTTTTTATAATAATTTCGTTTCATAGAATAATCAATACGCAGAATACTTACTTTCAAGATTTTCAAATCATTGATTTATGTTTCATATAAAGTTTATTGTTAGAATAATCATATCGTAGAATAACAAATCAAATATTATTTATCCTTACAATTTTTATTTAATATAAAACTTATTCCCAGGAATGGGACTCTCAGTTCTAACCAAACTTACTGCGCGTGCGTGCAAGCAACTACGCAGGATGCAAGCAAGCATGCAGCGTACAAGCAAATATGCAGCATGCAAGCAATCATGCAGCGTGCAAGCAAACATGCAGCGTGCAAGCAAACATGCAGCGTGCCAGCAAACATGCAGCGTGCCAGCAAACATGCAGCGTGCCAGCAAACATGCAGCGTGCCAGCAAGCATGCAGCGTGCAAGCAAGCATGTAGCGTGCAAGCAAGCATGTAGCGTGCAAGCAAGCATGCAGCGTGCAAGCAAGCATGCAGCGTGCAAGCAAGCATGCAGCGTGCAAGCAAGCATGCAGCGTGCAAGCAAGCATGCAGCGTGCAAGCAAGCATGCAGCGTGCAAGCAAGCATGCAGCGTGCAAGCAAGCATGCAGCGTGCAAGCAAGCATGCAGCGTGCAAGCAAGCATGCAGCGTGCAAGCAAGCATGCAGCGTGCAAGCAAGCATGCATCATGCAAGCGAACATGCAGCAGGCATAGTTTCTGTCACGGCTCCGGCGTTGCGGGGCTCCGGCGGTCGCACGCGAGCTTATCGTCGCAGATGGTATTCACGCTCACCACCGCAGCTTCGGCTTACTGGCCAGCTACGTCGACCAGCCTCAGCCGCGGCGGCGGGCGTTAAATCACCTGCTCCTCAGCTCGCGGGCCGCCTCGCCCCTCCACGCCTACGCAGATTTAAATTACACTCTAGGGGTTGGGCAGACAAGACTACGTGAAGTCGGTTTCGCAGCGATTCGTTTCAGTCATTAACTTTGGTAGCACAACATATTGACTTTTTAAGACAACATTTTTGTTATTGTCTATTTATATCTATACATTTTCGTTGAAATAAATTCCATGGAAAATACAACAAACAAACAAACAATATTCGTTAAAAAAGAATTCTACTTTTTGATAAGTTTGTTAAACAAAATAATGTGATTAAAAATTCATTGAATTGTGTTTCTGTTAAATATTTTTCATTGAAGTAAATGTAGTCTACTTACTATATTACTTATTATACTTATTAGTCTACTTATTATATACTAGTCTTTGAAACAATAATAGTCGAAATAAAAATACGAGAACCAAATATTATGTTAAACATTTTCTGGTAAACGAAATTCTATGAAATTTCTGTCTGCGAAACAAGGGGACACCAAGTTAATGTTCATAGTTGAAAACTAATAATTTTACATTTTTTACTATTATATTCAAACCTAATCACTTAAACATAAAAAAAGGTTTGCTAATGCTTGGAAATTTGTTATCGAGAAAATGAATTAATTTGTGCAATGTGATACAGATTTATAGCTATAAGTAGTGAATCAACATGTTTTTTAAATAGATAACTGCATATCCATTTATAACAATAACATCACCACAGAATCTGCAACATTTTAATGGTTTAGCATTAATTCCATTGAGCATTAATTCCATTGAGCATTAATTCCATTGAGCATTAATTCCATTGAGCATTTATTCCATTGAGCATTTACTTACAAACTGTTCTTCGCGATGAGCAGGTGTCAATGCAATTTTCTGTGCCGGTTTAAAGTTTCTGATCCCAGCACTGAAATACTGTGTTTATTTGCAGTTAAACGAATAGGCATAAACGGATTTTCAACATCATGGCTTGATACAATGGCCAGGTGGCGTTCGGATTCGGAACTATACATCATGGATTGTGCTCCTGGACGATTTCGCTGAATATTTCCAGTGTCTCCATAACGTCTTAGACATAGCCTGACAGTATTTCCTTTTTTTTTACTATTAAATAAACAAAACATTTTTGGAAACGCGTAGATAATTTGCAAGGATTGGATGTAATGAGAAAATAGCCGAAAATACGATCACTAGGTATATACTTAATACTTAACAGACGTCTTCAAAAGATTTGTTAGTATCTACTTAGTAAATAAAGAGTAAAGTATAGGTAATAAGTATTTCTCTATAAAAAAAAAACAATTTTCCTTTTTTTTTTTTTACTATTTAAACGAAACATTTTTAGAAACGCGTAGATAATTTGCAAGGATTGGATGTAATGAGAAAATAGCCGAATATACGATCACTAGGTATATACTTAATACTTAACAGACGTCTTCAAAAGATTTGTTAGTATCTACTTAGTAAATAAACGAGTAAAGTATAGGTAATAAAAACACTTACCGCTATATTAAGTCTACGACTAATCTCTCTGATTCCAACATTCTGCATATGTAAAAATATTATTTTATATTTTTTATAATCATTAAGTTGCGACATGACGCTTTGATTAGTTTGATTACACTGATAAACGTTTTAGATCAATGTTAGTGCGCATTCACTAATTTAGTATCCATCTACCTCACGAAGTAAATATATTTTACTTCGTATCTACCTACTCGTGTCACAAAAAGATGTTTTAAAAATAAAATACATAAGTACCTCTTTTAATATATTTTGCCAAAGCCTCACTGTAGAGAATATTTAAAAGTTTGTTGTTAAAAAGGAATGTAGGAATAGTTTTATCTTAATAAAGGTGAAAAAGTGTCATTATAGAATAATAATATGTTTAAAAACGGAGCTACGTCTCCCAACAAACTGCTTTGTAGTTTGGCAGAGGTAAATATAGCGTGTAACAAATTATTTATGTGAATAAACACTTTTTTCATTTTTTTTTTCACTCATCCTTGGTAATTATAAATTCTGTGGACTAAGTTTTTTTTATTTACCCACCTGTTTATAAAGTTGTTAGGCGATAATCATCATGGTTGTTCTTTATTATTGCAAGAAATCATAAATGTAAAAAAAAAAGAAATTCATAATAACATGGATTGTGTTTTCGTATCATCGTTTTGAACCCTCATCGTTTTGAACCCTTATGATGTTCGTTGCCAATCCAGCATTGAACAGCGAAGCCACAATAACATGTTGAGAATACGTAAAATTAAAGATTAGTAATTATGGAGTAGCCGTGTCACTCAAGCCTCTCAACTTTAACTACAACAAGATAGGGTTTAAAATGACTTAACAAGATGATATATAA
This sequence comes from Charanyca ferruginea, assembly GCA_947361185.1. NCBI lineage: Eukaryota > Metazoa > Arthropoda > Insecta > Lepidoptera > Noctuidae > Charanyca > Charanyca ferruginea. The sequence goes on along the minus strand of OX376081.1, from coordinate 688,072 downwards.
TGCCGGTGAATCGGACAATGTTGGGTGGGTCATACAATGTTGGGTGGGTCATATAATGTTGGGTGGGTCATATAATGTTGGGTGGGTCATATAATGTTGGGTGGGTCATATAATGTTGGGTGGGTCATATAATGTTGGGTGGGTCATATAATGTTGGGTGGGTCATATAATGTTGGATGGGTCATATAATGTTGGGTGGGTCATATAATGTTGGGTGGGACTGTACCTAGGAAGGACTTGCCCTCGAAACTCATGGGTGCGGCGAATTGAGGTGGACCTAAGGCTTCCTGCCGGAGGCTCTATATGGGGATTGTGCGGTCTATGGCGCTCAACGGGGCGCCAGTATAGGCGGAAAACCTGGCGGCCCGCAATATCGCAGTGCTGTGACGTCCGCAGCGAGCGATGGACGTCAGAGTGGTTCGGGGATACCGCACGATCTCCTTTGAGTCTGCGGGCCTCCTTGCCGGATCTCCGACGTGGGATCTTGAAGCGAGAGCCCTCGCTCCGTATTCCGAGCTCCGTGAGATCCTAACGAAGGAATGTAGGGAACGACTTGCTTTTGGTAGTAAGACCCGTCATGGAGGATGGGTTAGGGCGCCCTCACGTTCCGGCTGACGCAGATATCGACCGGACATGGCTGTTTCGGGAAGTATCTATGTCGCATAGGCCGCGAACAATCGCCCGGTTGTCACTACTGCCGAGATTGCCTGGAGGACACGGCGCAGCATACGCTGGCAGAGCAGCGCCGTGAACTCTCCGCAGCAGTCGTTCTTTCGATAGTCCAGAGCAAGAGTGCATGGGAGGCTGTCGCCTTGTTTTGCGAGCAAGTTATGCACGCAAAAGAGGCAGCATAGAGGTAGACGGAGGCAACTGCCTTCCTTCCGGGAGAAGACGCACTGGGTGCTGGAGGCCCCTCAATGACATCCGACCTCCATGAGTTGCCGACTTGCCTGGTCGACTTTAGGGGCAGTCCACCACCCGTATAGATGTAGGCACACCACCCGTATAGATGTAGGCACACCACCCGTATAGATGTAGGCACACCACCCGTATAGATGTAGGCACACCACCCGTATAGATGTAGGCACACCACCCGTATAGATGTAGGCACACCACCCGTATAGATGTAGGCACACCACCCGTATAGATGTAGGCACACCACCCGTATAGATGTAGGCACACCACCCGTATAGATGTAGGCCCGGATAGGCGGCACGTGTTCCGCGCGCCGCCGCGTGCGCCATACTCGAAGATTCGGCGGTGCTCTGACCGCCAAGGTTGACGGGACCCGTCTACATTATTGACGGGATCGGTCGAGGAACACCGTGGTGGTTTTAGCCGGTAAATGTCCGGCACACCCCGTCTTCTCCAGAAGGATGACGATTACCCCAGGTAAAAATAATAACCCCGCCCTAAGTAAATTGAGCCAACGACGAAAAACGGTAAGAATAATATAAAGAGACAAAACGATGTCCTTGTTGGGTTGTTGAATAACATAACTTACTAACTAGTAGACGATTATAATTGTAAATCATATAAATATAAATAAATAAATAAATAAAAATGAAGTAAATGAATGAATGAAAAGTCTAGTAGTAGACTAAGAGAGTCTGGAATAGTAAGTCTGGTGTAGTAGTAGTCTTGTGTAGTAGTAGTCTTCTTGTATAGTGGTAATTGTATGTGATAATAATTATTTTAATACGCGCGGCGCAGGAGCATCACTCCACCGCCCATACACCCGCCACGGGAGTATACGGGCGTATATAGTACTCGGCAGACAGGTTTTGGTCGGATTGACGAGATTAAGTACCGTTTTTCAGGATTGCATAACTTTTTTCTCCGTGGGTCAATTTGATGGTGCCATAGTAAAAAAATATCCTACTTTCACGAACTATCATATAGACGTCTCATCCGCCGACGCCATTTGGGCCACTTCCGCCCGTTCTCCTTTTTGGTTAGTTGTGTATATAGAAATTATTGACAAGCATCTGCTCAGATATTAATGAACTAATGAATGTTCAGATATTAATGGTAACTTGTAGTGTATGGAACTTAATGACATTTTAAATTGTTCAGAAGTATTTGATCACCGTGTCTGCTACAATATATCTGACGGCGACAGTACACACGAGACGCAGTGCAACACTGCCATTGCACCGACTGTGCCGTCACGCCAAAAACATGACACTGCAACAGTGTAGCTTTCCATCAGTGAAACATTGTAAGTACTTATTCTGTTACTTTCCAAATCATCATGTTCATGTTACTGGAAGTATGTTTAACGCACACGCATAAGTTTCAAGGTACACTCACTTTAAATAGTCAGGATTCTTTTTACGCTGGACCAATTAGCTTAAGCCATATTTCTAAGACAATGCAATGATTGTGAAATTATTAAAGAAATAAAGCTTCATTATTTTATTTTATTAACAATTTCCAGGGAGGGCCTGGGATTGAATAGTATAGATTAATCAGCTACTACTTCTTGGGGGCATTAAAATTATTTAATAGAAGCACAAAATTTCCACTGTTGAAAAACCTCAAAAATATTATAAATATTACAAAAAGAGAAATCTCAGTTTTAGCGACGTATTCGTTTACACTCTGTTGAAGCGACATGATCGCCAACATGCATCGGCCAAGCATGGCGATTACGGCTAAATCCCCGTTGGGGAGACCTATGCCCAGCAGTGGGCGTCTGAAGGTTGCCATGTGAAGCGACATATTCGTGAACACACTGGTGAAAAACCTTACTAATCTTATAATCATGTCAGTGAGACTATGAAAGTGATTTGTTGAAGCGACATATTCGTACACACACTGGTGAAGAACCTGTCAGTGAGACTGTGAGAGTAATTTGTTGAAGCAACATACTCGTACACACACTGGTGAAACACCTTTCAAAAGTTATTATCATGTCAGTGAGACTATGAAAGTGATTTTTCGAAGCGAAATATTCGTACACACACTGGTGAAAAACCTTTACTCATGTCAGTGAGACTATGAGAGTGATTTGTCGAAGCGACATATTCGTACACACACTGGTAAAAAACCTTACAAAAGTTATTATCATGTCAGTAAGACTATGAAAGTGATTTGTTGAAGCGACATATTCGTACACACACTGGTGAAGAACCTTTCAGTGAGACAGAGTAATTTGTTGAAGCGACATATTCGTACACACACTGGTGAAAGACCTTACAAAAGTTATTATCATGTCAGTGAGACTATGAAAGTGATTTTTCGAAGCGAAATATTCGTACACACACTGGTGAAAAACCTTACAAATGTTATAATCATGTCAATGAAACTATGAGAGTGATTGGTTTAAGCGACATAATCGTACACACATTGGTGAAGAACCTTTAATCATGTCAGTGAGACTATGAAAGTGATTTTTTGAAGCGACATGTTCGTACACACACTCGTGAAGAACCTTTAATCACGTCAGTGAGACTATGAGAGTTATTTGTTGAAGGACATATTCGTACACACACTGGTGAAAAACCTTACAAATAATATTATCATGTCAGTGAGACCAGGAGAGTTATTTGTTGAAGCGACATATTCTTAAACACACTAGTGAAAAACCTTACAAATAATATAATCATGTCAGTGAGACTATGAGTGATTTGTTGAAGCGACATATTCGTACACACACTAGTGAAAAACCTTACAAATAATATAATCATGTCAGTGAGACTATGAGTGATTTGTTGAAGCGACATATTCGTACACACACTGGTGGAAAACCTTACAAATGTTATAATCATGTCAATGAAACTACGAGAGTGATTTGTTGAAGCGACATAATCGTACACACATTGGTGAAGAACCTTTAATCATGTCAGTGAGACTATGAAAGTGAATTTTTGAAGCGACATATTCGTACACACACTCGTGAAGAACCTTTAATCACGTCAGTGAGACTATGAGAGTTATTTCTTGAAGGACATATTCGTACACACACTGGTGAAAAACCTTACAAATAATATAATCATATCAGTGAGACCAGGAGAGTTATTTGTTGAAGCGACATATTCGTACACACACTGGTCAAAAACCTTACAAATGTTATAATCATGTCAATGAAACTATGAGCGTGATTTGTTGAAGCGACATAATCGTACACACACTCGTGAAGAACCTTTAATCACGTCAGTGAGACTATGAGAGTTAATTGTTGAAGGACATAATCGTACACACACTGGTGAAAAACCTTACAAATAATATAATCATGTCAGTGAGACTAGGAGAGTGATTTGTTGAAGCGACATATTCGAACACACACTGGTGAAACACCTTACAAAAGTTATTATCATGTCAGTCAGACTATGAAAGTTATTTTTTGAAGCGACATATTCGTACACACTCTGGTGAAGAACCTTTAATCATGTCAGTGAGACTATGTATATATCACCTATATCACTCTGTTTATTCCTCGGCCTTAATGTAATATTGCGTCTGTCAACCTGTACTATTGGACGAGGTGGATAATAAGGTTTCATCTAGTTCTCCAATGTCAGTGTCATACTCACTTGAGTCTTCACTTTTACCTTCTTGTGTGTCCGGTGTTGACTCCTGAGTGAGTAATTCTTGATTCTGACTGACACACACACTTTCTGACTTCTCGCTTGCTGGTAAAGCAGAGCTGGCACAGTCTGTCTGGCTCTCCTTGGCTGGAACATTTATTTGACAAGGCACAGGTACATTATCATTCTCATTAAAATTTTCTATGAAAGCAAGATCTCTACTTTTTACAATTTTATGGGTTTTTAGGTCCATTAAGTCCATTAGGTCTATTTGTGGAAGCTTGTAATTAGCAACTGTCAATAGTTACTTTTGTTACAATTTACGTGTATTTGTCTGTAAGCTTTCCTAAAATTGTAAAAATAAAATAAGAAATAAAATATTAAACGGTAACCCTTGGAGTTTTCACAGTAACCTACTAGTATCATTTTTATAGACTTTCTGTCCCACTTTTGGCGTTTTTCTTTTGGTATATGAACCATAACAACAGAGCCAAATATTTTCATATGTGATAAGTTGGGTTTCTTACCTTTCCATATCTCATACGGAGTCTTACCATCCAGTGACTTGGTGGGACAACGGTTGACAATATATGCAGCGGTTGCCACAGCTTCAGCTCAGAAACTCTTCTCCAGATTAGCATAGAATAGCATACTTCTTGCTCGTTCCACCAGAGTTCTGTTCATTCTTTCTGCCAAGCCATTGTGCTCCGGAGTGTATGGAGTAGATGTCTGATGTACAATACGATAATGAACAGACAAAAAACTAATGACGAGACAAAAAACTTTCAAAATTGTGATTGCAGTACTCTGTTCCATTATCAGTTCGAATCTTTTTAATCTTGCAATTCAATTCATTCTCGACTTATTTAACATCTTGAAAGATCGCCAACACATTCATTTTATCTTTAAGAAAATATACATAGGTCATTCTTGTAAAGTCATCCGTGAAAGTAATAAAGTATCTCATACCTCCATGTGACTTATTCTCCATAAAACCACACAAGTCTGAATGTATAAGTTCTAGTGGTCTCTCTGCTATAGAACCCACATTTTTAAATGGTAATCGGGCTTGCTTACCTTCTAGATAATGGGTGCAGGTGATGACATTATTTTTATTCTGAGTCAGAGTCACATTCTCAGCACACTGGGGCAGTTTCTTGATATCTGAGAAATTCAAATGGCCCATCCGCAGATGCCATAGGTAAGCATTATTACAATTCACATCACTTGAAGTTAAGTGAGCCATTTCTTTGCTGGTGTTCATGACATACAAATTGTTGTTCAATGTTGCAGTGCATAATAACTGTCCTCTGACATTTTGAACGTCACATATTATGTCATTGAACATGACTTTATAACCACTTTTCACAATTGTACTGACTGGAAGGAGATTTGCTGCTAGTCCGGGAACAAATAAAACATTTTTAATCTGTATTTTATCTTTGTGACAGTTAATGGTTCACTGTTAACCACAGCAATGTTTTTCTCTGGAGGCTCGGTGACATTATACATCCAATCGTCTCTGCCTGACATATGCATGGATGCACCGGAGTCAATAAACCAGTCCTCACTCATATTCACTTCAATACTAGCTTAAAAAGCTGCTACAAAACTGGAGCTTTCTCCTTTACTTGATGTTTTCTTCGGTTGTTTACAAAACTTGGCAAAATTACCATTCTTGTTGCAATTATAACATCTCGGTTCCTTTGATTTTACTGGCTGATTATTGTTCTTTGACTTCTTTGAGTTTGCATAAAAAGCTGCTGACTGGTTCATTAACTTCTTGTATAAGTTTAGACTCTACTGAGTCTGCACTGATTTTTATGCCAGAACTCTCTAACCCCATTATCATTGGTTTGTATTCGTCAGGTAGACCAGCTAACATCAATGTACCGAGCCACTCATCATTGACATCAAATCCAATATTTCTCAATTTGTGGGCAGTGTTCATGATCTTGCTCACATAGTCCTCGACACTATTGCTTGATTCTAATGATGTGTTTATTAAATCCTTGAGTAGGCCCACTCTCCTCGTAAGACCATTATCATCAAAGGCTCTCTGTAAACACTCCCATACCTGTTTAGCGGTTGTGCATTCCTGAACATGGACGTCGTTTTGTGGGTCCAGAAGCAAAATTAGCTTAGCCTTCGCTTTCACGTCCTTGCTAGCATCAACGGGCACTTTGTCTGAGGGTTCCTGTAACAAATCTAATGCTTTATGAAATAAAAAGCTATGTAGAATTGTACGATAGAATTTAATAGCTCTCACAAGAAAGATTTTAATGTGATGATGAGTATCAAAAACATAGAAATAAAAAACACTAACCTAGACGCACTACGATTAGGCAGAGATTTCCAGTTTTTTAGCTTCCGTTAATTTCTCAGAAAGTCTTGAGAACATGCCATGCCATGTCTTGTTTAAAAGATGTTAAATCCACTGATTTCCCTAACTGCAAAAATAAAAACTAAATAACAACTTGGATAACAAAAACTTTAATCAATCAGACTGGCATAATTGGTTACAAACAATAAAAAAAATCTTTCATTATAACAAAATAACTTCTCTTTATGATAATGAAAAAGATTTTACTCGTCCTTTTATTGATATCTCAATCAATAATAAAATATTTTCTAGTTTACTAGATTTCTATTACAATACTTGGTAATAACTCTCATCTAGAAATCTTAAAATTAGGCTTCAAGTTATCCAAGTCTTCTTCAATAACGATTACTACTGCCAGTAGTCATAAAAGTCAATCCCTTGGCCAAATGTAACAAATCTAATGCTTTATGAAATAAAAAGCTATGTAGAATTGTACGATAGAATTTAATAGCTCTCACAAGAAAGATTTTAATGTGATTAGTATCAAAAACATAGAAATAAAAAACACTAACCTTACGATTAGGCAGAGATTTCCAGGCTCCTGATTATTTACATAGTTCCTTCGCCAGACAGTATCTCCTACGTTGTATTCTTTGAAGGAACGATTTTCGTTATAACGAGTAGAGTTACGAGCATGAGCAATATGAAGGGCTATCTGAACTTTATTAAAAGTTGCAGATAATAAACCTATGTTAGTAGCATAGATGTCCCTAGGGAGAAAAACTATTTCATAAAGATATAGTTGGCGTATAAAGTAAGCCAGAAGTAACAGTTTCTCGTCCAAATAACAAGAAGTTAGGGGAGAAACCAGTGGTAGTATTATTTGTACTGTTCATAGCGTATTGAACTTTAGGAAGGTAAATGTCCCAAGTTCTATGGTCATCACCGACCAAAGATGACAAAGCTGTTATAATAGTACGATTGTATCTCTCAGTGTGATTAACTTGAGGGTAATAGTTAGGAGAGAAAAATATGTATGGTATGTTATATCTGCCCAGAAAGTTGCGAAATTCATTGGATTGCAGTCCATAATTATAGTCTGAGGTACTCCATGAACCAGAAAAACAAAATTTTCTAAGTTAGAGATTATGTTAGCACCAGTAGCCCGTTTTAGTGGAAAGATCAGGGAATATTTAGTAAAGCAAGTTATCGCTAAAATAATTTCTATCTGTGAAAATTGCTTAACTTACAAACACGCTAATCATTCTCCCTTCGGCCTTATGGGTAAACCAAAAATTTGTTCCAGGCCCTTCCAAACAATTTCTTTGGATTTAATGGGTCCTTTGCCTATGACTAGACGTAGAAATCAATGTATTTTAGTGGTTAACTGTTGCTTTACTAAATAATCCCTGATCTTTCCAATCAGTTTTTCGATGTTAAACACACGTGAGGAGCTCATTTTGTGTATTTTCGCCAGTTTGAAGTTATGAAGTACAAAAGTCGTTGAGATGCACGTGTTGAGAATTCACAACAAGTATTTCGCCGACTGAAGTTGTATTTCCGCTGTTTATGCTTTCTAACTGTACCACACCGAACCACGCTCTGCTACCATGTAGGAAAATTAGCGTGATCATGGTAAATAAACAGTATAAATATTTCAGTACAACTTAGTTTTATTTCACAATAGGAATTTTTCATTACAATCAGAAAAGGCGCCAATTAAGTTCTATATCATAGATCATCTAGAATCGACGACATAAAAGAGAAGCGTCACAGATTATAACTCAAATAGTTTGGTTGCGATTCATTATTCCAACACTATGAGAGTGATTTGTCGAAGCGACATATTCGTACACACACTGGTGAAAAACCTTACAAATGTTATAATCATGTCAATGAAACTATGAGTGTGATTTGTTGAAGCGACATATTCGTACACACACTGGTGAAGAACCTTTAATCATGTCAGTGAGACTATGAGAGTGATTTGCTGAAGCGACATATTCGTACACACACACTGGTGAAACACCTTACAAAAGTTATTATCATGTCAGTAAGACTGAAAGTGATTTTGTGAAGCGACATATTCGTTAACACACTGGTGAAGAACCTTTAATCATGACAGTGAGACTATGAGAGTGATTTGTCGAAGCGACATGTTCGTACACACACTGGTGAAAAACCTTACAAATGTTATAGGTAATCATGGCAATGAAACTATAAGTGTGATTTGTTGAAGCGACATATTCGTACACACACTGGTGAAGAACCTTTAATCATGTCAGTGAGACTATGAGAGTTATTTGCTGAAGCGACATATTCGTTCACACACACTGGTGAAAAACCTTACAAATAATACAATTATAATCATGTCAGTGAGACTAGGAAAGTGATTTGTTGAAGCGACATATTCGTACACACACTGGTGAAGAACCTTTAATCGTGTCGGTGAGACTATGAGAGTTATTTGTTAAAGCGACATATTCATTCACACATTACAAATCAGTGAGACTAAGAGTTATTTGTTGAAGCGACATATTCGTACACACACTGGTGAAAAACCTTACAAATGTTATAATCATGGCAATGAAACTATAAGTGTGATTTGTTGAAGCGACATATTCGTACACACACTGGTGAAAAACCTTAGAAATTTTATAATCATGTCAATTAGACTAAACGAGTGATTTTTGAAGCGACATATTTCGTACACACACTGGTGAAGAACCTTTTAGTAAGACTGTGAGAGTAATTTGTTGAAGCGACATATTCGTACACACACTGGTGAAACACCTTACCAAAGTTATAAACGAGTGATTTTTTGAAGCGACATATTTCGTACACACACTGGTGAAGAACCTTTTAGTAGTAAGACTGTGAGAGTAATTTGTTGAAGCGACATATTCGTACACACACTGGTGAAACACCTTACCAAAGTTATGATCATGTCAGTGAGACTATGAAAGTGATTTTTTGAAGCGACATTTTCGTACACACACTGGTGAAGAACCTTTAATCATGTCAGTGAGACTATGAAAGTGATTTTTTGAAGCGACATATTCGTACACACAATGGTGAAGAATCATGACAGTGAGACTTATTTGTTGTAGCGACATATTCGTACACCCACTGGTGAAGAATCATGACAGTGAGACTTATTTGTTGTAGCGACATATTCGTACACCCACTGGTGAAAAACCTTACAAATGGTATCATCATGTCAATTAGACTAAACGAGTGATTTTTTGAAGCGTCGTATTCGTATACACACTGGTGAAAAACCTTAGATATAAGTATAAACATATACACACTGGTGAAAAACCTTAGATATAAGTATAAACAGACATCGATCGACGTTGATCGATTGGTGTTACTACTCCAATCGATCGATCATTGTTACTACACCAATCGATCGATCATCGAGCGATGCCAGACTATGAGAGCGATTTTTTAAGCGACATATTCGTACACACTCTGGTGAAGAACCTTGTTATAATCATGCCAATGAGACTATGAGTGATTTGTTGAAGCGACATATCGACATATTCGTACACACATTGGTGAAAAACCTTACAAATGTTATAATCATGTCAGTGACACCATGAGAGTCATTTGTTGAAGTGACATAATATTCGTGTGCACATTGGTGAAAAACCTTCAATGAGACTATGAGCATGATTTGTTGAAGCGATATTTTCGTACACACACTGGTGAAATACCTTTAAATTATTTCATAATAGTTTTGCCTACTCTGAAGGTGGTGGCCATGAGAGGTCGTCTCTTGTTTTATCACAAAACAGCTTATCGCGTCTAGAGTCGCCTGTAGTGATCTCTCATCGGGCAATCCTAAGGACCCAGAGCTCATCTCTGCTATCATCTTCTTCCTCTTTTGGTCCCCTGTGTTGTGTGTTGATATTGTAGGCCCAGGGGTGCACAATATCAATAGGATTTCAAGATATTGACTCAAGCTACCAAGGTATTGGACTCAAATACGGTATAATTCGCACTTGAAAAACCATGTCTTCTCTAGACTGGTATTTACCCCGTATCATCTTTAAAGCCCCGTCGGTCTATTTCTATTGCATTCAGGAGATCAGTAGAATTTCCCGCCTCGAATAGAGACATGCTACATCTGAGGAACGAAGTGTTGTTACCTTAGCTTTGCCAGGATCAATGCCATACATAACAGGGATTAATCCAAGAGTTGTTGATCCGGCATTTAACATCCCCATTAACATTCCACCTGATGACAAGACATAGTTGTCCCCATACCTGTAAGGTTCAATGTCCCTAAACCATCGTGTTGTTTTATTACTCATGTGGGGTTCGTGCTCTCTAATCCATCTTATACGCGTGTACTTTTTTCTCATCTTGCACTAATACCCCGTCCCCTAATGTTACCTACTCTGAAGGTGGTGGCAATGAGCTGTCGTCTTTTGTTTTATCACATAACAGCTTATTGTGCATCATTGCAAATGTTGAAGGGTTCACACATTCATTCCATTTGGTAGCGTCTTGAGTCGCCTGTAGTGATCTCTCATCGGGCAATCCTAAGGACCCAGAGCTCATCTCTGCAATCATCTTCTTCCTCTTTTGGTCCCCTCCTATTGATATTGTGGACTCAGGTATATGCTTGGCTAGCTCCAAGTAGAAACTTTCTATTATGTGTAGAAATTCTATCTTTCTTTCCCCTCTCTTCGTGTTTTATATAAGAGCAAAAAGATCGAGATAAATCTATCATGTATTTAAACACTTCATCATTACCTTCTATATGTTTAACAATTACTTTTGGAGTGCTAACATCCACATCTACGTATTGTTTTTCTGCGCTGTTATAGCTCATCTCTGCAATCATCTTCTTCCTCTTTTGGTCTCCTCCTATTGATATTGTGGACCCAGGTATATGCTTGGCTAGCTTCAAGTGAAAACTTTCTATTATGTGTAGAAACGTTCTTAATATTGGATTGGCTGAGGCTATAGCTCTTCTATCTCTCTTTCCCCTCTCTTCGATCTTTCTTTCCCCTCTCTTAACCGAGATTATTATGTATTTAAACACTTCATCATTACCTTCTCTATGTTTAACAAATACTTTTGGAGTGCTAACATCCACATCTACGTATTGTTTATCTGCGCTGTTATATTTTCTATTGTCTTTAATCTATTAAAAGAGAGACATTTGAAGAAGCATTGGATCCATTCCAAAGTGTTAAGAACAAGTCACATTAAGATTATCCTTAAACAACTTGAGCATTCTGTTATAAGCGACGGAGCTCGGAGCACTCCTTTGTAATATGGGATCCCATGTCCGTCTTCTTTTTGTCAAAACATCTGAGTTTTGGGACATCACTTTTTCCATTTCATTATTAATGACATTATAATGATAATTATGACATTATACCAATAAATGACATTAAACCTTAGAAATTTTATAATCATGTCAATTAGACTAAACGAGTGATTTGTTGAAGCGACATATTCGTACACACACTGGTGAAAAACTTTATAATCATGTCAATTAGACTAAACGAGTGATTTGTTGAAGCGACATATTCGTACACACACTGGTGAAAAACCTTACAAATGTTATAATCATGTCAATGAGACTATGATAGTGATTTTTCAAAGCGACATTTTCGTATACACGCTTGTGAAACACCTTACAAATGTTATAATCATGTCAGTGAGACCATGAGAGTGATTTGTTGAAGTGACATTTTCGTATACACGCTTGTGAAACACCTTACAAATGTTATAATCATGTTAGTGAGACCATGAGAGTGATTTGTTGAAGTGACATATTCGTATACACACTGGTGAGAAACCTTAAAAATGTTATAGTCATGTCAATGGGACTGTGAGAGTAATTTTTTGAAGCGACGTATTAGTACACACTGGTGAAAAACCTTACAAAAGTTATAATTATGTCAGTGAGACTATGAAAGTGATTTTTTTAAAGCGACATATTCGTATAGGCACTTATAAAACACCTATTATCATGTCAATGAGACTATGACAGTGATTTGTTGAAGCGACGTTTTCGTACACACACTGGTGAAATACCTTTAATCATGTCAGTGAGACTATGAGTGATTTGTTGTACACACACTGGTGAAAAGCTTTAAATCATGACAATGAGACTGATGGTGGTTTGTAGCGACATATTCATACACACACGGGTGAATAACATTAAAAATGTTATTATCATGTCAATGAGACTATGAGTGATTTGTTGAAGCGACATAGTCGTACACACATTGGTGAAAAACCTTTTAAATGTTATAATCATGTCAATGAGACTATGAGGATGATTTTTGAAGCGACATATTCGTAAAGACACTGGTGAAACACGTTACAAATGTTATAATCATGTCAATGAGACTATGAGAGTGATTTGTTCAAGCGACATATTCGTACACACATTGGTGAAAAACCTTTAATTATTTCAATTGAAGCGACATATTTTATTTTTATTTTATTTTATTTTTATTTTATTTATATTCGTACATACACTGGTGAAAAACCTTACAAATGTTATAATCATGTCAATGAAACTATAAAGAACCTTAAATCATGTCAGTGAGACTATGAAAGTGATTTTTTGAAGCGACATATTCGTACACACACTGGTGAAAAACCTTTAATCATGTCAGTGAGACAATGAAAGTGATTTTTTGAAGCGACATATTCGTACACACACTGGTGAAGAACCTTTCAGTGAGACTGTGAGAGTAATTTGTTGAAGCGACATATTCGTACACACAATGGTGAAGAACCTTTCAGTGAGACTGTGAGAGTAATTTGTTGCAGCGACATATTCGTACACACAATGGTGAAGAACCTTTAATCATGTCAGTGTGACTATGAAAGTGATTTTTTGAAGCGACATATTCGTACACACACTGGTGAAAAACCTTTCAGTGAGACTGTGAGAGTAATTTGTTGAAGCGACATATTCGTACTCACAATGGTGAAGAACCTTTCAGTGAGACTGTGAGAGTAATTTGTTGAAGCGACATATTCGTACACACAATGGTGAAGAACCTTTAATCATGTCAGTGTGACTATGAAAGTGATTTTTTGAAGCGACATATTCGGAGTAATTTGTTGAAGCGACATATTCGTACACACAATGGTGAAGAACCTTTAATCATGTCAGTGAGACTATGAAAGTGATTTTTTTAAGCGACATATTCGTACACACACTGGTGAAGAACCTTTCAGTGAGACTGTGAGAGTAATTTGTTGAAGCGACATATTCGTACACACAATGGTGAAGAACCTTTAATCATGTCAGTGTGACTATGAAAGTGATTTTTTGAAGCGACATATTCGTACACACACTGGTGAAGAATATTTCAGTGAGACTGTGAGAGTAATTTGTTGATGCGACATATTCGTACACACACTGGTGAAACACCTTACAAAAGTTATTATAATGTCAGTGACACTATGAAAGTGATTTTTTGAAGCGACATATTCGTACACACACTGGTGAAGAACCTTTAATCATGTCAGTGAGACTATGAAAGTGATTTTTTGAAGCGACATATTCGTACTCACACTGGTGATGAACTTTTCAGTGAGACTGTGAGAGTTATTTGTTGAAGCGACATATTCGTACACACACTGGTGAAACACCTTACAAAAGTTATTATTATGTCAGTGACTATGAAAGTGATTTTTTGAAGCGACATATTCGGAGTAATTTTTTGAAGCGACATATTCGTACACACAATGGTGAAGAACCTTTAATCATGTCAGTGAGACTATGAAAGTGATTTTTTGAAGCGACATATTCGTACACACACTGGTGAAGAACCTTTCAGTGAGACTGTGAGAGTAATTTGTTGAAGCGACATATTCGTACACACAATGGTGAAGAATATTTCAGTGAGACTGTGAGAGTAATTTGTTGATGCGACATATTCGTACACACACTGGTGAAACACCTTACAAAAGTTATTATAATGTCAGTGACACTATGAAAGTGATTTTTTTGAAGCGACATATTCGTACACACACTGGTGAAGAACCTTTAATCATGTCAGTGAGACTAAAAAAGTGATTTTTTGAAGCGACATATTCGTACACACACTGGTGAAGAACCTTTCAGTGAGACTGTGAGAGTAATTTGTTGAAGCGACATATTCGTACACACAATGGTGAAGAACCTTTAATCATGTCAGTGAGACTATGAAAGTGATTTTTTGAAGCGACATATTCGTACACACACTGGTGAAGAACCTTTCAGTGAGACTATGAAAGTAATTTGTTGAAGCGACATATTCGTACACACACTGGTGAAGAACCTTTAATCATGTCAGTGAGACTATGAAAGTGATTTTTTGAAGCGACATATTCGTACACACACTGGTGATGTACTTTTCAGTGAGACTGTGAGAGTTATTTGTTGAAGCGACATATTCGTACACACACTGGTGAAACACCTTACAAAAGTTATTATAATGTCAGTGACTATGAAAGTGATTTTTTGAAGCGACATATTCGTACACACACTGGTGAAGAACCTTTCAGTGAGACTGTGAGAGTAATTTGTTGAAGCGACATATTCGTACACACAATGGTGAAGAACCTTTAATCATGTCAGTGTGACTATGAAAGTGATTTTTTGAAGCGACATATTCGTACACACACTGGTGAAGAATATTTCAGTGAGACTGTGAGAGTAATTTGTTGATGCGACATATTCGTACACACACTGGTGAAACACCTTACAAAAGTTATTATAATGTCAGTGACACTATGAAAGTGATTTTTTGAAGCGACATATTCGTACACACACTGGTGAAGAACCTTTAATCATGTCAGTGAGACTATGTAAGTGATTTTTTGAAGCGACATATTCGTACACACACTGGTGATGAACTTTTCAGTGAGACTGTGAGAGTTATTTGTTGAAGCGACATATTCGTACACACACTGGTGAAACACCTTACAAAAGTTATTATAATGTCAGTGACACTATGAAAGTGATTTTTTGAAGCGACATATTCGTACACACACTGGTGAAGAACCTTTCAGTGAGACTGTGAGAGTAATTTGTTGAAGCGACATATTCGTACACACAATGGTGAAGAACCTTTAATCATGTCAGTGTGACTATGAAAGTGATTTTTTGAAGCGACATATTCGTACACACACTGGTGAAGAATATTTCAGTGAGACTGTGAGAGTAATTTGTTGATGCGAAATATTCGTACACACACTGGTGAAACACCTTACAAAAGTTATTATAATGTCAGTGACACTATGAAAGTGATTTTTTGAAGCGACATATTCGTACACACACTGGTGAAGAACCTTTAATCATGTCAGTGAGACTATGAAAGTGATTTTTTGAAGCGACATATTCGTACACACACTGGTGAAACACCTTACAAAAGTTATTATAACGTCAGTGACTATGAAAGTGATTTTTTGAAGCGACATATTCGGAGTAATTTTTTGAAGCGACATATTCGTACACACAATGGTGAAGAACCTTTAATCATGTCAGTGTGACTATGAAAGTGATTTTTTGAAGCGACATATTCGTACACACTCTGGTGAAGAACCTTTCAGTGAGACTGTGAGAGTAATTTGTTGAAGCGACATATTCGTACACACAATGGTGAAGAACCTTTAATCATGTCAGTGTGACTATGAAAGTGATTTTTTGAAGCGACATATTCGTACACACACTGGTGAAGAATATTTCAGTGAGACTGAGAGTAATTTGTTGATGCGACATATTCGTACACACACTGGTGAAACACCTTACAAAAGTTATTATAATGTCAGTGACACTATGAAAGTGATTTTTTGAAGCGACATATTCGTACACACACTGGTGAAGAACCTTTAATCATGTCAGTGAGACTATGAAAGTGATTTTTTGAAGCGACATATTCGTACACACACTGGTGATGAACTTTTTAGTGAGACTGTGAGAGTTATTTGTTGAAGCGACATATTCGTACACACACTGGTGAAACACCTTACAAAAGTTATTATAATGTCAGTGACTATGAAAGTGATTTTTTGAAGCGACATATTCGGAGTAATTTTTTGAAGCGACATATTCGTACACACACTGGTGAAGAACCTTTAATCATGTCAGTGAGACTATGAAAGTGATTTTTTGAAGCGACATATTCGTACACACACTGGTGATGTACTTTTCAGTGAGACTGTGAGAGTTATTTGTTGAAGCGACATATTCGTACACACACTGGTGAAACACCTTACAAAAGTTATTATAATGTCAGTGACTATGAAAGTGATTTTTTGAAGCGACATATTCGTACACACACTGGTGAAGAACCTTTCAGTGAGACTGTGAGAGTAATTTGTTGAAGCGACATATTCGTACACACAATGGTGAAGAACCTTTAATCATGTCAGTGTGACTATGAAAGTGATTTTTTGAAGCGACATATTCGTACACACACTGGTGAAGAATATTTCAGTGAGACTGTGAGAGTAATTTGTTGATGCGACATATTCGTACACACACTGGTGAAACACCTTACAAAAGTTATTATAATGTCAGTGACACTATGAAAGTGATTTTTTGAAGCGACATATTCGTACACACACTGGTGAAGAACCTTTAATCATGTCAGTGAGACTATGTAAGTGATTTTTTGAAGCGACATATTCGTACACACACTGGTGATGAACTTTTCAGTGAGACTGTGAGAGTTATTTGTTGAAGCGACATATTCGTACACACACTGGTGAAACACCTTACAAAAGTTATTATAATGTCAGTGACACTATGAAAGTGATTTTTTGAAGCGACATATTCGTACACACACTGGTGAAGAACCTTTCAGTGAGACTGTGAGAGTAATTTGTTGAAGCGACATATTCGTACACACAATGGTGAAGAACCTTTAATCATGTCAGTGTGACTATGAAAGTGATTTTTTGAAGCGACATATTCGTACACACACTGGTGAAGAATATTTCAGTGAGACTGTGAGAGTAATTTGTTGATGCGACATATTCGTACACACACTGGTGAAACACCTTACAAAAGTTATTATAATGTCAGTGACACTATGAAAGTGATTTTTTGAAGCGACATATTCGTACACACACTGGTGAAGAACCTTTAATCATGTCAGTGAGACTATGAAAGTGATTTTTTGAAGCGACATATTCGTACACACACTGGTGAAACACCTTACAAAAGTTATTATAACGTCAGTGACTATGAAAGTGATTTTTTGAAGCGACATATTCGGAGTAATTTTTTGAAGCGACATATTCGTACACACAATGGTGAAGAACCTTTAATCATGTCAGTGTGACTATGAAAGTGATTTTTTGAAGCGACATATTCGTACACACTCTGGTGAAGAACCTTTCAGTGAGACTGTGAGAGTAATTTGTTGAAGCGACATATTCGTACACACAATGGTGAAGAACCTTTAATCATGTGAGTGTGACTATGAAAGTGATTTTTTGAAGCGACATATTCGTACACACACTGGTGAAGAATATTTCAGTGAGACTGAGAGTAATTTGTTGATGCGACATATTCGTACACACACTGGTGAAACACCTTACAAAAGTTATTATAATGTCAGTGACACTATGAAAGTGATTTTTTGAAGCGACATATTCGTACACACACTGGTGAAGAACCTTTAATCATGTCAGTGAGACTATGAAAGTGATTTTTTGAAGCGACATATTCGTACACACACTGGTGATGAACTTTTTAGTGAGACTGTGAGAGTTATTTGTTGAAGCGACATATTCGTACACACACTGGTGAAACACCTTACAAAAGTTATTATAATGTCAGTGACTATGAAAGTGATTTTTTGAAGCGACATATTCGTACACACACTGGTGAAGAACCTTTCAGTGAGACTGTGAGAGTAATTTGTTGAAGCGACATATTCGTACACACAATGGTGAAGAACCTTTAATCATGTCAGTGTGACTATGAAAGTGATTTTTTGAAGCGACATATTCGTACACACACTGGTGATGAACTTTTCAGTGAGACTGTGAGAGTTATTTGTTGAAGCGACATATTCGTACACACACTGGTGAAACACCTTACAAAAGTTATTATAATGTCAGTGACTATGAAAGTGATTTTTTGAAGCGACATATTCGTACACACACTGGTGAAGAACCTTTAATCATGTCAGTGAGACTATGAAAGTGATTTTTTGAAGCGACATATTCGTACACACACTGGTGATGAACTTTTCAGTGAGACTGTGAGAGTTATTTGTTGAAGCGACATATTCGTACACACACTGGTGAAACACCTTACAAAAGTTATTATAATGTCAGTGACTATTAAAGTGATTTTTTGAAGCGACATATTCGTACACACTCTGGTGAAGAACCTTTAATCATGTCAGTGAGACTATGAAAGTGATTTTTTGAAGCGACGTATTCGTACACACACTGGTGAAACACCTTACAAAAGTTATTATAACGTCAGTGACTATGAAAGTGATTTTTTGAAGCGACATATTCGGAGTAATTTTTTGAAGCGACATATTCGTACACACAATGGTGAAGAACCTTTAATCATGTCAGTGTGACTATGAAAGTGATTTTTTGAAGCGACATATTCGTACACACTCTGGTGAAGAACCTTTCAGTGAGACTGTGAGAGTAATTTGTTGAAGCGACATATTCGTACACACAATGGTGAAGAACCTTTAATCATGTCAGTGTGACTATGAAAGTGATGTTTTGAAGCGACATATTCGTACACACACTGGTGAAGAATATTTCAGTGAGACTGTGAGAGTAATTTGTTGATGCGACATATTCGTACACACACTGGTGAAACACCTTACAAAAGTTATTATAATGTCAGTGACACTATGAAAGTGATTTTTTGAAGCGACATATTCGTACACACACTGGTGAAGAACCTTTAATCATGTCAGTGAGACTATGAAAGTGATTTTTTGAAGCGACATATTCGTACACACACTGGTGATGAACTTTTCAGTGAGACTGTGAGAGTTATTTGTTGAAGCGACATATTCGTACACACACTGGTGAAACACCTTACAAAAGTTATTATAATGTCAGTGACTATGAAAGTGATTTTTTGAAGCGACATATTCGGAGTAATTTTTTGAAGCGACATATTCGTACACACAGTGGTGAAGAACCTTTAATCATGTCAGTGAGACTATGAAAGTGATTTTTTGAAGCGACATATTCGTACACACACTGGTGAAGAACCTTTCAGTGAGACTGTGAGAGTAATTTGTTGAAGCGACATATTCGTACACACAATGGTGAAGAACCTTTAATCATGTCAGTGTGACTATGAAAGTGATTTTTTGAAGCGACATATTCGTACACACACTGGTGATGAACTTTTCAGTGAGACTGTGAGAGTTATTTGTTGAAGCGACATATTCGTACACACACTGGTGAAACACCTTACAAAAGTTATTATAATGTCAGTGACTATGAAAGTGATTTTTTGAAGCGACATATTCGGAGTAATTTGTTGAAGCGACATATTCGTACACACAATGGTAAAGAACCTTTAATCATGTCAGTGAGACTATGAAAGTGATTTTTTGAAGCGACATATTCGTACACACACTGGTGAAGAACCTTTCAGTGAGACTGTGAGAGTAATTTGTTGAAGCGACATATTCGTACACACAATGGTGAAGAACCTTTAATCATGTCAGTGTGACTATGAAAGTGATTTTTTGAAGCGACATATTCGTACACACACTGGTGAAGAATATTTCAGTGAGACTGTGAGAGTAATTTGTTGATTTATTTATTTATTTATTTATTTATTTATACAAGGTGACTTCACAGCTGACATGTAAGTGTAACAATAATTATGCAATTAAACGTTACGCCAATAACGAAGTACACAAATAATTTGAAAAAAAAAAGAATTTGATTGGCAGAGAGTGACACGATTATTTATGAAGTAGGTACATATGTATTATATTTATTGGAAGTGTGGTGTGGGGGTGTGTGCGTGTAACTGTACAGTGTGGAAATTTGTAAATGTGTGTGTGTGTATGTGTAGTGATGAGTGTTATGTAGGTGTGACTAAACTGGCACTACTGGTCGCGCTGAATATCAGAGTTTTGATGGAGAAGTTGGAGTATTTCTTTTTTAAGTCTGTGACGTGAGGTATTAAAGGGGTCCAATGTTGGGAACTTATCATTATATAAAGCGGGTAGGCGCACAAATGGTGACCTTTTAAGGTAATTAGTGGAGGCCGAAGGCACTGCGAATAAAGTGGTATGTCTAGTACGTCTATGTGGGACGTTAAAGTTTATTCTGTTGAGTAGTTGTGGACAGTCAAATTTATTGTTAAGAATGTCGTATAATAACACCATGTCATTTAAGTCTCGTCTCTCTTCCAGAGTATAAAGTTTGTGATGCTGACAGGAGTCCGGGTACTTCTGGATGGCGGTTTTTGTTTTGTAATTTAAGTACTTGATAAATTTACGTTGAATAGATTCAATTTTATCAATATATTTCCTATAAAAAGGTCGCCATATAACACTTGCAGAGTCCAGTATGCTCCTCACATAGCAATAATATAAAGTTTTTAAACACAGTGGGTCGTTAAACGGTTGGCTGTTACGTATTACGAATCCAAGGGACTTGTATGCTTTGCTAGTGATATGATCTATGTGCGCTTCAAACGTAAATTTTTCGTCCAGGATAACACCCAAATCCCTGACCTGTGATGCTCGGGGAATAAAATCATTACCGATACGATAATTGTAGCTAATATTGTTGCGTTTTCTAGAAAAGGTTATTATTTGGCATTTGTTTGTATTTACATTTATCTTATTCAAATGATAGTATTCATTAAGTCTATTTAAGTCTGATTGGATCAATTGACAGTCATTAGGTGATGTGATAGGTTGATGCGACATATTCGTACACACACTGGTGAAACACCTTACAAAAGTTATTATAATGTCAGTGACACTATGAAAGTGATTTTTTGAAGCGACATATTCGTACACACACTGGTGAAGAACCTTTAATCATGTCAGTGAGACTATGAAAGTGATTTTTTGAAGCGACATATTCGTATACACACTGGTGAAAAACCTTACAAATGTTATAATCATGTCAATGAGACTATGATAGTGATTTTTCAGAGCGACATTTTCGTATACACGCTTGTGAAACACCTTACAAATGTTATAATCATGTCAGTGAGGCCATGAGAGTGATTTGTTGAAGTGACATTTTCGTATACACACTGGTGAGAAACCTTAAATATGTTATAGTCATGTCAATGGGACTGCGAGAGTAATTTTTTGAAGAGACGTATTAGTACCTACACACTGGTGAAAAACCTTACTATTGTTGTTGAAGTGACATATTCGTATACACAGTGGTGAAAAACCTTACAAATGTTATAGTCATGTCATAATCATGTCAGTGAGACCATGAAAGTGATTTGTTGAAGTGACATATTCGTATACACACTGGTGAGAAACCTTAAATATGTTATAGTCATGTCAATGGGACTGCGAGAGTAATAATTTGAAGCGACGTTAGTACACACTGGTGAAAAACCTTACTATTGTTGTTGAAGTGACATATTCGTTTACACACTGGTGAAAAACCTTACAAATGTTATAGTCATGTCAATGAGACTATGATAGTGATTTTTCAAAGCGACATTTTCGTATACACGCTGGTGAAACACGTTACAAATGTTATAATCATGTCAATGAGACTATGAGAGTGATTTGTTCAAGCGACATATTCGTACACACACTGGTGAAAAACCTTTAATTATTTCAATGAGACTGATATTTTTGAAGCGACATATTTTATTTTTATTTTATTTATATTCGTACACACACTGGTGAAAAACCTTACGAATGTTATAATCATGTCAATGAAACTATATACTGTATTAGTAAGAACAAAGTTCTTAATAATTAATTACGATCTAGCCTAGAAGACTAATAAGCAATTTAACTCTAACTTAATATGTTACGTGATAGATTATGTTAAAACTAAAAATAGTGTCCATTTGGACTTTTACACAAGACCGTAGCACTTTCTTAGAGTCTGATATAGATTATAGAAACACTATGTTCATGTGTTATATGTATAGCACAACATTGTTACTATTATTTATTCACTTTGTACACTACACTAATTCAAATGGTTTAGTTCTTTTTAGCCTACGCACTAAGTCTGTGTTGTCTAGTAGCTGGATTGCCTCAACGTTCACGTGTCGATGAAGTCTGTGTTCGTGGGCTTCAGCAAATTTTTGGATAATTGTGGTGACGGATTCCATTTTAAGGTCACGGTGAAGGTCGTCGTTTCTTATGTACCAAGGTGCATTGACAGCATCCCTGAGTACTTTATTTTGGAACTGTTGTATTATTTTGATGTTGCTTTGTTTGGTACAGCCCCAAAGTTGGATACCATACGTCCAAATTGGCATAAAAATATGCTTGTATAGGGTTATTTTATTATGTATTGATAGACAGGATTTCCTTCCGAGTAACCAATACATACTTTTATAACGTATATCGAGTTCCTGTCTTTTCTTTTTGACATGAGCTTTCCACCGCAACTTGGCGTCGAGAGTAATGCCAAGGTATTTGGCTGTATTAGCATACGGCACTTGCATGCCATTTATGTAGATTGGGTGATGGTCCATGTGTTTGTTTGTGAAGTCAATGTGAATTGATTTTGACTCATTCAGATGATCTTCCATTTTTGTGTCCAGTCATAAACTTTGTTCACAGCTAGTTGAACTTTTTCTACTGCTTCTCTGTGGCTTGACCCAGTGGCCATAATTGCAGTATCATCTGCAAAGGTCGCGATGGTGTTGTTTTCCAGTTCTGGGATGTCACATGCGTATAACAAGTATAAAATTGGACCTAGCACACTTCCTTGAGGTACACCAGCTTTTATAGCTTTTAACTCGGAGTATGCGTCGTCCTGCCGTATTCTAAACATTCTATTAGTTATATACGACTCTAGGATATCTGCAAATTCTGGTAGCATGCGTCTGAGCTTGTATATAAGACCCTTATGCCAAACTTTGTCAAAAGCTTGTGCGACATCTAAAAACACGGTGGCGCAGACTTCCTTATTTTCAAGAGCTTTTTCAATGATGTTAGTTATTCTATGTACCTGGTCTATTGTTGAGTGTTTTTCCCTGAAGCCAAATTGATGATTGGGAATAAGGTTTTTATCTTCTATAATTGGTTTTAGCCGTTTCAATAACAGTTTTTCAAATAGTTTTGATAATACTGGCAACAGAGAAATAGGTCTATACGATGATGCTTCCTGGGGTGGTTTCCCAGGCTTCGCAATCATAATGACTTCAGCAACCTTCCATGACTCAGGTACATGTTTTAAAATAAATGCAGCATTGACAAGCTTAGTCAGCTTTACTATGGCTTTGCGAGGGAGGTGTTTTAGAACTTCACCTGTAATGAGGTCATAACCCGGAGACTTTTTCGAGCTAATATTATTTTGAATTTCTCTCATTACTTCTTTCGGAGTCACAAGATTAATTTTTTGATTTTGTGATAAATGTCTACTCTCAGGTATTTCGATTGAGCTTTCATTGGGTTGAAAAGTTTCTTCTAAATGTTGAGCAAACCTTACCGCTTTTTGGTCATTACTTATGGCCCATTTTCCGTTATCTCTGATGGGTGGTATTTGTATAATCGGCCTTTTTAGATTTCTTGTTGCTTTCCAGAGAGAGTAATCCGTTGATTTGTCATTGGTTAGCTGCAAGAGGTTAGTATTTAAAGATTCATCCTCAAATTCAAGAATTTTCCTCTTCAATCGTTTAGTTAGATTATTTAGTGATGTTTTATCTCGCGGGCACCGTGTTTGCTGCCACTGCTTTCTTTGTTTCCTTTTCTCAGAAAATAAATTCACAATTTCCTTAGGATAGATAAATCCCTTATATTTACGTTTTAATTGCGGTGTGTTGTTCCACGCACATTGTTGAATATTAACAATATATTTATTTACTTCTGAGTCAAGCTGATCTTGCGTTTTTATCGGAGTCTTAAGGTCGATAATATGATCTAGATCAAGGGCAAAACTTTCCCAATCTGTAAACTTATTAACCAGGGTTAAGTGGCTTTCTTTGAGTAGAATTTTTTGACTAAGCGTTAGTATAATCGATGAGTGGTCCGAGTTCATATGAAAACCTTCCTCCACGCTGACGTAATTTGTAGATATATTTTTGCATATAAAAAAATCTATAAGGTCAGGTATTTTCTGGTGGTCAGTGGGCCAGTACGTTGGTTTACCTGTGCTCATAACTTTGGAATGTGTATCTTTAACTGCACTTAAGAGCTGCCTTCCCTTAGTTGTAGTAAGTCTTGATCCCCAATGCGTATGCTTAGCATTAAAATCGCCGCCTAGGATAAATCTCTGGCCTAATAATTCAAAGAGATGTAAATATCGCTCTTTCCTTATCATGTGCCGTGGAGGACAGTATACGGCAGCAATGGACACGTGACAAAATTTGGTTTTAACGGATATTGCCACGGATTGAATGTCTTGTTCTTCATATTTACACTGCACGTAGTGACTAATGTTTTCTTTAATTATTACTGCGCTACCTCCTCTAGCAGAGTTGTCAGGGTGGAGTGAATTATATACCATGTATCCTCTAAATTTGACAAAAGATTGCTTAGTGAAGTGGGT
Organism: Charanyca ferruginea; assembly: GCA_947361185.1. Classification (NCBI taxonomy): domain Eukaryota; kingdom Metazoa; phylum Arthropoda; class Insecta; order Lepidoptera; family Noctuidae; genus Charanyca; species Charanyca ferruginea. The sequence continues at coordinate 662,518 of OX376081.1, read as the reverse complement.
TTCGGATACCAAACACACATCGATATTTTCTATGTCTAGGACCGCCTGCAACTCATTTTGATGTTTGAGGAGCCCATTAGAGTTCCACGCCATTATTTTAAGGGTGTTATTCATTTTTGGTTATTTAAAACAGCTGTTTTAGTGCTGGATTCTAGTTTCTCTAATCTCTTGTCAAATGAGGTAATACACTTTAAAATCTGATTAATTTTATCCTCTAAATTCAAAGGCTGTGATCTTTGTTTTACAGCTTCCGCATAGGAACCAGTGTTGGTTACTTGCATGGGTTTTGCATTTGACTGGGCACTTGCTTTCTGTGCCTGTTTCTCAAGTTTTTGTAAGGGAATAGACTGTTGGGTAGTTGGTACCACAAGTTTCTTTTTAATATTTTTATTTTTCATTATTTGGATTTGCTTAGCTACTTCGCACCCTCTGTACTTGGCAGGGTGAGGTAGACCACAGTGAACACATTTTGGCTTCTCTTGCGGAGATTTGGTACAATTCGCTGTAAGATGCTTGCCGGTGCATTTTACGCACCTGGGCTCTTTCCTGCAGTATTTATGAGTATGCCCATAGGCCTGGCATCTCTTGCATTGGGGAATGAGTTTAGGATTTTTTAGTGGGTGTATTTCAATTTTACACCCTAAAATATACTTTATGCCATAGATTTTATTGACATCTTCCTCGTTATTGAATGATAATACAAACATATTGAGTGGCTCTTTTTTTTTCCAACTCAATTTGTTGTCTACTTTTTCTATTTTTAGCCCTTGTGTTGTTAGATCGTCTTTAATTCGATCAGGTTGGCAAGAAGAATGTAACTTCTTCACAACAACTCTAATTGGTCTAGCTTGTTTATTCTCGTAAGAATGCCAATGGTAGTCTTTTTCTGTCAAAAGCCTGGCAATTTCTCTATATGAGTCTTCTTTTTTGGCGTTAACCTTGACACAATCACCATTCATCATTTTTGCGGTAAATGATTCAGCTGGTATTGTTTCAGTTAACGTATCGTAAAACGTTTGGTAGTTATTAATTCCGTCTATTATGATTGGCGGTGGTGGAGGCACTTTCTTGAGAGAAGCCCCTTTCGCATTTTTTTTATCTTCTTCTTGTTGGGCGCTTGTTCCGGGTTGTTGTTTTGGAGAGAGGGAGGTGTTAAGCTTCCTCTTCTTCCTGCTCTTGGCCCTAATCCACTCAGTCTCTTTAGCGAGTTCATCCTCGTCTGTGCAATATTCAACGTCACTTTTAGTGCGCTGGACAAATATTGATTTCTCGCTTTCCTGTTTTTCTAAGGGTTCTTTAGTTTCTTTTTTTTCCTTCAAGCAATTTAATTCTCCTTGAAGGGCTAGTACTTGTTCCTGCAAGCTATTAATGTGATCATTCAGATTACGTACCATAAATTGCAGGTTTTCTCTATCCGTTTTCTCCTGGATGTAACAGTCATACAACCGCTTTTCCAGGTCAGTTTTTATCTTAATAGGTTGAGTAGCCATTATTTTGATGTAAGGTGAGTTTAACGCCTAAACAATAAATTAATATAAAAACACTTCATGATTTCCGCACTTGTAACTGGGTCATGACAATGACACCGATAAATCGACGTAGGTACACCCGCGACGACGGTGTTGTGCTGCGTCTGCAGAATACTCTTAACTAGAGCACGCGCGCGCGATCGTACGTCTTTTCGCTATTGCAGTTAAACAACGAATGAAACTATGAGAGTGATTTGTTAAAGCGACATATTCGTACACACACTGGTGAAGAACCTTAAATCATGTCAGTGAGACTATGAAAGTGATTTGTTGAAGCGACATATTCGTACACTGTTATAATCATGTCAATGAAACTATGAGAGTGATTTGTTAAAGCGACATATTCGTACACACACTGGTGAAGAACCTTAAATCATGTCAGTGAGACTATGAAAGTGATCGTACACACTGAAGAACTTTTCAGTGAGACTGTGAGAGTAATTTGTTGAAGCGACATATTCGTACACACACTAGTGAAGAACCTTTTATCATGTCAGTGAGACTATGAAAGTGATCGGTACACATTGAAGAACTTTTCAGTGAGACTGTGAGAGTAATTTGTTGAAGCGACATATTCGTACACGCACTGGTGAAACACCTTATGAAAGTGATTTTTTGAAGCGACATATTCATACACACACTGGTGAAGAACCTTTCAGTGAGATTGTGAGAGTAATTTGTTGAAGCGACATATTCGTACACACACTGGTGAAGAACCTTTTATCATGTCAGTGAGACTATGAAAGTGATTTTTTGAAGCGACATATTCGTACACACACTGGTGAAGAACCTTTAATCATGTCAGTGAGACTATGAGAGTTATTTGTTAAAGCGACTTATTCGTACACACACTGGTGAAAAACCTTAGAAATTTTATAATCATGTCAATTAGACTAAACGAGTGATTTTTTGAAGCGACATATTCGTACACACACTGGTGAAGAACCTTTTAGTAAGACTGTGAGAGTAATTTGTTGAAGCGACATATTCGTACACACACGACACGTTTGGCGCAGTGGTTGTGCGATCGACTGCTGCGCTGCGTGTCGCGGGTTCGATTCCCACACGGAACAAATATTTGTATGGCCTACAGATAGTTGTTCCGGGTCTGGCTGTTTGTGTATGTGAGTTTATATGTTTGTAAACGCACCCACGACACAGGAGTAACTCCTTGTGTGGGGCAACGTTTTTTTAAAAAACAATTAAACAATTAAACAACAACAACAATGGTGAAGAACCTTTAATCATGTCAGTGAGACTATGAAAGTGATTTTTTGAAGCGACATATTCGTACACACAATGGTGAAGAACCTTTAATCATGTCAGTGAGACTATGAAAGTGATTTTTTGAAGCGACATGTTCGTACACACACTGGTGAAGAGCCTTTCAGTGAGACTGTGAGAGTAATTTGTTGAAGCGACATATTCGTACACACAATGGTGAAGAACCTTTAATCATGTCAGTGTGACTATTAAAGTGATTTTTTGAAGCGACATATTCGTACACACACTGGTGAAGAATATTTCAGTGAGACTGTGAGAGTAATTTGTTGAAGCGACATATTCGTACACACAATAGTGAAGAACCTTTAATCATGTCAGTGTGACTATTAAAGTGATTTTTTGAAGCGACATATTCGTACACACACTGGTGAAGAACCTTTCAGTGAGACTGAGAGTAATTTGTTGAAGCGACATATTCGTACACACATTGGTGAAAAACCTTACAAATGTTATAATCATGTCAGTGAGACTATGAGCATGATTTGTTGAAGCGATATTTTCGTACACACACTGGTGAAATACCTTTAAATTATTTCATAATAGTTTTGCCTACTCTGATGGTGGTGGCAATGAGAGGTCGTCTTTTGTTTTATCACAAAACAGCTTATCGCGTCTTGAGTCGCCTGTAGTGATCTCTCATCGGGCAATCCTAAGGACCCAGAGCTCATCTCTGCAATCATCTTCTTCCTATTTTGGTCCCCTGTGTTGTGTTGATATTGTGGACCCCTGTTGACTCGAGCTACCAAGGTATTGACTCGGTTTATTTCTATTGCATTCAGATCAGTAGAATTTCCCGCCTCGAATAGAGACATGATATAAGTTCGAATGTTTCAGCATGCCCCACGGAATTTAAATTTAAACATATAAACCCTGCAATCGAAACAACTCAAGATCAAGGGTACTGAAGATTTATGGGGGATGTCTACTAATGTTTGTAAATCAATTATTGAGACAGTGGCGCCCTATTTAGCTTTCATTTTTAATTTGTGTGTAGACCAAGGGGTTTTCCCGGATCTAATAATTACAGACCCGTTTCAGTTTTGCCGGTTTTTAGCAAAGTGTTTGAAAAAGTAATGCTTGATCAAATGCTCAGTCATTTTAACTGTCACAAAATTTTACATGATCAACAGTATGGTTTCACCATAGGACGTTGCACTACTGACGCCGGTGTCACCTTAATCAAGCATATATTTAAGGCTTGGGAGGATTCTCAAGATGCTATTGGTATCTTTTGCGACCTCTCCAAAGCATTTGATTGCGTGAATCACGAAACACTACTCTTAAAGCTTGAGCATTACGGACTGGGTAAACTAGCGCTTAGCTTAGTAAAATCATATTTGACTGATAGACTGCAACAAGTTCAAGTAAACGGTGTAAATTCATTGGGCTTAAAAGTAAAAATGGGGGTACCGTACCGCAGGGCTCAATATTGGGTCCGTTCCTCTTTTTAGTTTATATAAACGATTTACCTTATTTGCTGAAAAATCAACCACAAGTGGTGTTATTTGCTGATGATACTTCCTTGATATTTAGAGTTAATAGACGGGCACAGCACCATGACGACGTAAATGACGCTATGCTTAAGGTTCATAATTGGTTTACTGTAAATAATTTAGTATTAAATGAGAAGAAAACTAAATGCATAAGATTCGCTTTACCAAATGTTAAAAGTAGTGAATGTAACGTTGTATTGAATAAGGATATACTTGAATTCGTCGAAAAGACTGTTTTCCTAGGGATTACGCTTGACTCAAAGCTGCAATGGGGTCCTCACTTAACATCTCTTGCAGGGCGGTTGAGTTCGGCCGCTTACGCTGTCAGAAAAATCCGGCATTTGACAGACGTGGATACCGCTAGGCTAGTATATTTTAGTTATTTTCATAGCATCATGTCCTACGGTATCTTGCTTTGGGGGCGGGCTGCAGATATTGATTCTATTTTTATTCTGCAAAAGCGGGCTGTCAGAGCCATCTATAATCTCAGCAGTCGCGAGTCTCTAAGAGAATTGTTTAAACAGATTAACATCTTGACGGTACCTTGTCAATACATATATGAAAACATTATGCATGTTCGAAAAAACCTTCATCTTTTTAATAAAATAAGTGACAGACATAGTGTATAAACTAGAAATAGGAACAAATTAGATCAGCCAAGATTCAGATTGTCAAAAGTTCATACTTCTTTTATGGGGTACTGTGTAAAATTTTATAATAAAATACCTCTTGATATTCTACAACTAAATGAAAGACAATTTAAAACATGTATTAAACGCACACTGTGTAGACAAGCATATTATAAATTAGAAGACTACATCAATGATAAAAATGCTTGGCTAAATGCTGGTCTTGCTCTACAGGCAGTTTAGGGAATTTCCTAATTGGAGGAATGTTGTTTCCTACCCCTTTTTTTTATTGACATGAGTAACGAGTATCGTTATTATTATACACAAATATATATTTTAATTACTTTTTCGACATTTTAGAAACATTGGAAACCTTAGTTTTGTATAATTTAGCAGCATTATTTCAATTTTGTAAATGTGAGTACCATGGAGCCATATTTTAAGTAAATTATTATGTGTTTGACTTAAATGAGCATGGCGGTTGTGAGAATTGTCATGCTCACTCAAATGTCTCGCTGGTGGTGGCGCGTGTGTTGGGTCATTCGGCTCCCTCTAAAATGGTTGAGCTGAATGGTGCTGATTCACGCGTCATGTTCGTGAACGGGCGCTGTCAGTAGAGATTGGTCAACTCTTAACTGCCATGGTTTTTTCTTGATTTTTTTTTATATTTTGTATTTCTAGATTACCTTCATTGTTTTCACATATAGAAGCAACAAGAATAATGTAAGCAGTATTTTGTAAAAACCTGAGTTTAAAAGAGTGTCCGTGGAGTTTCTTGCTCGTTCTTCTCCATAGAGACCTACCTACGTTTTGGAACGAGCAACTAGCTTCAACTTTCTGTCTAACTGACCGACTCCTTGACAATTCAAAAGTGCCTGTAAATGGTTTAATTGAAATAAATGCTTTGACTTTGAAATACTTTAAATGTTGCTGAAATGCTGAAATACTTTAAATGTTGCTTAAATGCTGAAAAACTTTAAATGTTCCTGGAATGCTGAAATACTTTAAATGTTGCTGAAATGCTGAAATACTTTAAATGTTGCTGATATGCTGAAATACTTTAAATGTTGCTGATATGCTGAAATACTTTAAATGTTGCTGATATGCTGAAATACTTTAAATGTTGCTGAAATGCTGAAATACTTTAAATGTTGCTGAAATACTTTAAATGTTGCTGAAATACTTCAAATGTTGCTAAAATACTTCAAATATTGCTAAAATACTTTAAATGATGTATTAATATGATCATTATAGTTGGGGCAAAATGAAGCTGTACCAGTTTATACCGACATCTCTCCGCATCCGGTTAGACTGGAAGCCGTCTAACATATTTCGGAAAAGGGTAGACAGATGTAAATAGGTCATATTTTCCTGGCAATGCCACCATGCATCCCCGGGAATTATATATACAGCTTAATTTACGAGATAGTAGATTTTGTATTTTATTGTTAGAGAAATGCGCAGAAGGGTGACCATATGATATGAGATCACCGGAAATAAAAATGTTATTATATATATTTATTTATTTATTTACGCTAATCTCACCTACACACCATTACAGATTTGCGATCCAATGCAATACAGAAAGAAGCCTTACATGCTAAATCCTTAATCTACATCTATAAAACTGTATCCTAAATCTTAACATATATCTAAATAACATATTATATCCTATTTATAAAAATCTTCTGTGAGTGTGTAAGAATGTAAACTGTTCCTAAACAGCTGTACCGATATTGTTTTTTTTTTTATTGTGTGCAGTAAATTCGAGAATGGTTTAAATTCACAATTCGACCTAGCGCTGCAGTCGAGTTGTAGGACTTTCTTTATTTTAAAGGCAGGTCAACGTTTGCCAGGCCCTCTAGTTAGTTCTTCTCCATAAAGACCTACCTACGTTTTGGAATGAGCAACTAGCTTCAACTTTCTGACTAACTGACCGACTCCTTGACAATTCAAAAGTGCCTGTAAATGGTTTAATTGAAATAAATACTTTGACTTTGAGTGCATCTATAAATATAAAAATGAATCGCCGAAATACAATGTATGTAAGCGCATAACTTCCGAACGGCAGCACCAAATTGGATAATTCTTTTTCTTGTGTTCTTTATTAGAAATTTCAGACAAAATTGCTGATGTTTGTTGTTGTTCTTTTATGATTCTTAAATGAGAGAGGTGTTGAAATTTCTTTAAAACGATAAATACATTTGTTTATTTCAAAGTCAAAGTCAAATCATTTATTTCAATTAGACCATTATAAGGCACTTTTGAACGTCAAATAAGAAAAAGAAATGATTTTAGGTGCCCATTCCAAAAGGTAGTTTTGTATGGAGAAGAATGAGCAAGAAACTCCATACTTACTCTTTTAAAAACGATGTTAACAATATTTGCATTTACAGGAATTATATATACGATGTACCTTGCATAAAAACACTTTAAAATATTAAAGTGTGTACAAAGTATCACAGATTAAGGAATGACAGACTAAGTTATATGTACAAATACATAGTGTTCACATAGGTATTACAAATGTTGAAACAGTAGACGACCACTCCTTATATATTAACAAACAATGAATCAGTATGTGAGCCTGAGCAGTGTATAAAAAAGAGTCAAATATATCATACATATTTATACTAAGTGTGAAATTAGGTATTACAAATTAGCAATCGGTTCGATTTTGTCTAGACTGTCGATCGTCCTATGGAGCTAGACCAGCATGTTTCCAAGCATTCTTATCTTGCATATAGTCCTCTAAATTATAATAAGCTTTTTTACTGAGTGTACTTTTAATATATGTTTTAAATTTTGTTTTACTTAGTTGTAATATATCACTAGGAATTTTGTTGTAGCACTTAACACAGTACCCCATAAAAGATCAATCTAAAATAAGGTTGAGCTATCTTGTCCTTGTTTCGAGTATTAAAGTCATGTCTATCACTTACTTTATTAAACATATGTAAGTTTTTTTTTTTTTTCATTAATTAACAGATGCATTTGTTTATTCAAATCCACTATTGGTTTCCGTCCTTTCTTAATAATTCTTAGCTTCTGTAATGGAAATATGAAACAAAATGCAGATAGACCGCGCGGATCACTTAGAGCGAAGCCACCAAAGTAAATACAATCTCAAAAGTGAATACCAACAATCGCGCTTCACTGACACGAGTCAACACGCAGCGCCCCAACGTTTAAAAAACCAAATAATAATACAAATAAAAATTCAAAAGCGAATACAATCACCAGATTGTAGGTATTCGCTATATTACATATTATTAATTATTATAACATGTGAAGTACGTGGCGAGGGTGCTGCACGGGCTGGTGCACCATCCAGATGTGCTGGAGGCGCTGCGGCTGTGTGTCCCGGACGGGTATGTGTGCACTTTGTTAGAGGTGCCAAGGTCTAGGACGAATTTACTAAAGTTTGCTCCGTTGTCAAGGGCCGCACGTTTGATAAATAATATATCATCGGAGGATATATTTCGTAGCCTGCCGAAATTTGTATCAGGAGCGCAAAAGTGCATTGAAGATGGGATACAAATATGACTGACGGACTGACTATTGTTATCGTTAATGTGAATTATTTTGTGGGTGTAACTAAATTTGTTATGATTTGTGGTTCTTATTGTTAATTTATGTGATTTTACTATCAAATATTGTCTATTAATTCGAAACATGATTTATTGAGTACTCACTGTATGTACACTGATTTGTGGTTACTTTATTTCGATAATTATTATCGATGGTTTTATTCAAAACAATTGTTGACACGTTACTTTGAATGTAAAACGAATTACTTTATGAAATCACAATTGTTTATTCATGACAATTAATATTGTGTTATTTGATTACAGATCTTATTAGATTCAGCACATTTTAGTGTTTTGTATCAAGTAAACGCGTGACGCACTTCCGTGCGCATGGACAGACTTGTATGGAGAGGTTGCAAGGTGGGGGGCATCGCCTTATAAAAGAGCGTGCACTCCGTAAGTATGGCAGTCGATCCTCGGATTCGACTCAGTAAAGAGTTCCTGCTCCCGACAATACTGTCGGTTTACCTGGTACAGCGCTGCTGTATATCCACATAGCTGTATAGGCTTGCTGCTAGCGAGCGATACACTTTGTATTTGGGTGGCTTATGCTACTGTACGAACTATAAACCTTAAGGGTTTGTTCGTTTATCATTGGGTGGCTTAGGCTGCTGTACGAACTGTAAACCTTAAGGGTTTGTTCTTTTATCATTGGGTGGCTTGGCCACTGTACGAACTGTGGGACCTTAATGGTCTGTTCGATTAACAGTATTGTTGCTGTACCTTTAACTTACTTTATTATTGTTACTGATTACCATTTGTATTGTGTTTTCTTTACTAATAGTGTGTAATTGTTTTTACAGGTCTTGTTTATCCCTAATGGGATAATGGGAACGCCTATAGTCCTGACGATGTACTATACCACTCGGCACTCTTCCTCGATCGCTCCTGACGATCCGACATATATATATATTGTTATAGTTATTTTTTAATATTTGTGCTATATGTTTGTTATTGTATGAGGGATATAAGTATATGCAGTTAGTAAGTGATGAATATAATTATGTGTATGACATCGTATTGGAATTTTCTGTAAGATATTGTACGTATTGTCATAAATAAATAAATAAATAAAAATGTTTCTTACCTCAAATCAGATATGAACGAAAACGAAACGAAACGTTATTTGCATCATGTGACACTGTCATTGAATATATTGTAGTTTTATTTGTTTTCTATAGCAAACTAAAATATTATTATTATATTTGCGCCGTTTGAGGTTTTCAGCACCTGCAGCAGCCGCCCCAGCACAACCCGTTGTGCTAGGAAGATGAGATGGCGCAAGGGTGTCGACACATGTTGCATCCCACACCAAAGGCCTACCCAACTTCCAAGGCATTATGGTCATCCCATCTGGTCTCTTCCCATCGTCACGTGCCAACCCATTGGGTTCTAAAATAGCAGGCACCCCGGCGGTGGCAAGAGCACGACGGAGGATGTCATTGATGCTGGCGTGCCGTGCCATTCGGCCTGCGCTCCTACTGCAGGATAGGCCATGATGTCCGAGGCAGTCGACTGCTTCACCACACTGACAGCGATGTGGAGCCCCGCATGGAGCGCCCAGACGCAGGCATGTAGCGAGTCTGAAGGTATTATCACACAGCATAGTACCGATGTTGGGTGATGGAAGTGCCTGAAGCCAGAGGCCCGACTCCCACTCACTCACAGCCAGTAGGTGGGCACGCTCAGCAGAATTGGTGGACGTATGAATTAGATTATTCCGTACCAACCTGCAGAGCGGCTCATCCCACTGTCTCTGGGAAGATGGGTTCACGGGTCGATCTGTATCCGGGCAAGCCACTTTCCAGGCGTTCATCGCATCAGTCAAGCACGGCACTTCAAAGTCAACCAGTGATGGAGATAAAATTTTTTTGGTTAACTTTTCGGTGCTGTGGACGGGGCACAGGAAAGCCGGTAAACTGACACTGGAAATTTTGCGGACGCCGAGACCACCAAAACGAATGGGCAGGGTGGCTTGTAGCCACGCTTGGTCATCCAGGGCCACATTCAAAATCGATGTTAAAGTATTTTTAATAATTTGATCAATTTTGTCCAAGAGGTGTGGCTGCTTCCACAAAGGTGAAGAGCGGAGGTAGTACATAAAATTTGGACCAAAACAACAATATCTAATGAGCGTAAAAGCGGAATGTAGATTAATTTTGGAAAGTCTATCCGAAATGTCATTAAAATGTTTAATTTTTTCCTCAATAAAAAGTGAAAAACTGTCTTCCAAAATAGGAGAACCTAGGAGGTGTAGAGAACTTTTGTCTAAAATTTTGATGTCTGGGGCTATTGCATTAAATTTCTGTAAGGTCGATTGTCGGTCAAAAATGTCAGGAAAGTATATTTCACATTTAGAAGGGTTTAGGTCCAGGCCAATAGATTTAAATTTCTGTTTTAGGAGTTGCAGATCTTTCAAAACGGTGTCAATATCACCTAGAGTCCCGTCGTCTAAATACCACACGTTAAATTTTGAATTTAATTGTTGTATGATTGGGTGAATAGCCAAACTGAAAATAACTGGCCCGAGAGGGTCACCTTGTTGACATCCAACTGCAGATTCTAAAATATTGTCCTTATATAGTAATTTTGAAGGGTGCCTGTAGCACTGCCACATAAAACCATAAATTTCGGGTAATTCTTTTTTGACTTCGGCCAACAAAGTGTCTCTATTAACAGAGTTAAAGGCGTTCTTTACGTCAACCTTGAGAATGACCTCACCTTTTTTCGAATTTAAAAAAGTAGAAAGGGCATGTACGGCAGCCTCGCAGCCCCCTCTTGAACCAAAACCAAGTTGTAGGGGCTGAAATTTGCTGGTAAGCGTTTCACTATAAGCTTTACAGCAAATTTTGGCTGCCATACGCCTGTAGGTACACCCCACGGCAATGGGACGAATGCCGCCGTCTTTCTTGCGAAGGGCACATAAATTGGCTCCGTACAAGACATCAATGATGGCATTATTCACACCGCCGCAGAGCGAGCATAAGTTTCATCAGAGCCGCAAGCTCCTTCAAAAGCGACTCACCAGCTTCCCCGGCGCCCGAACTCAACAGATCTTTTAAGTGCTGCGGAGTAAGGGCGTCGAGGCCGCCAGCAGAACCGCTTCGAAAGGAACCAACTATATAGTTGTTACAATAAAAATGCATTAAAAGAGAATAATAAAAGATAAATAAAAAAAATGACGGTTATAGTGATGATTTGACGGCTGTGACGCAGTCACGCTGGCGGCCTGGGGCGCCTGCTCAGTGCGCGCCGAGCATACACCGGCGCAGTTGAGGGGCGCAGCCTTCGCGACCGTCGCGTCGCATTGACAGCAGTGGGCGTCGCGTTGCGTTGTCAACGGAGATGAATTTATTATTGTTATCGTGTCGTACAAAAGAAAACTGAACTTCTGAGCTCGGGTAACAGATAATAATAATAATAATAAATATCTTTATTTCAGACATACGTCCATACAGTTTTTACAACAGATAGCGTTAGTAAAGTTGTTAGTTGTACACACAAAAATAAAAAGATGTTAGTAATTTGTTAGTAAACAAACACGGAAACACAACAATCATAATTTTACTACTATTTCCTATTTCTGTGCAGGTGTACACCTGCCCAGTACACAACAAATGGACTGTCCATTTTAGCAGCTAACGTTCTGAGGACAGCGTTGGTGCTACCACGGACCCTGCTCATCATCGATGCAGTTCTTCTCCTAATAATGGAGAAGAAATCATCGATGGAAGCAGCCGCAAACATTGCGGAAGCACTGCAGTACCGGGGTTTTCCCAACACTGCCCTCAGAGCGTTGTTGTATTGTTGTATAATGAAGAACGGAGTTTATTTTACCCGTTTTGTAGTTCTCTATGGTATCGTACTATTTTTGTTCGAGTCACTCTGGTGGTGTAAACGATTTATCGGCGTAACAGATAAGACAATAATATCAACGTTAAATGTGTACTTAGATATACTTATATGCATTTAATTTAATTTATATTAAAATTCAATAAAATTTTCGTCCATGTCAGTTGACAGGTGTCAGTCCTTTTTTCTTTTCCTTTTGTAGACTGTTTGAAAGAGCTGACTTAAGCTTGTCAAAGAATTTATCTTCCATGACCAACAATATAGCTTGAGTTAGAGGGCCAATACTCCTCAAAATACCATTCCTTCTTTCAGGAGCAAGTGTGACACCTTGTAATAGTGAAATATGTTGGTTTGTTAAGCCGTATTGGGAAATGTTCTGAGTATTCTCTTGTTTCTTTGTGGTAGGAACCAACTTTCTTTTTAGGAGTTTTTCCCATCTTTTCAAAGTCAAAGTCAAAGCATTTATTTCAATTAAACCATTTGCAGGCACTTTTGAATAGTCAAAGAGTCAGTTAGTTAGTCAGAAAGTTGAAGCTAGTTGCTCGTTCCAAAACGTAGGGTAGGTCTCTATGGAGAAGAACGAGCAAGAAACTCCACGGACACTCTTTTCAATCAAGCTTTTACAAAATCCAGGCTACATTATTCTTGTTGCTTCTATATGTGAAAACAATGTAAGTGAAGAGAAATCCAAAACATTCTAATTAAAAATAAATTAATATAAAAGCCATGGCAGTTAAGAGATGACCAATCTCAACTGACAGCGCCCGTTCACGAACATGACGCGCGGATCAGCACCACTTAGCTCAACCATTTTGAAGGGAACCGAATGATCTAACCCACACGCCACCATCAGTGAGACATTTGAGCGAGCATGACAATGCTCTCAACTGCCATGCTCATTTATGTCAAACACATTGAATAAATAAATGGCTCCATAGTTCTCACATTTACATAATAATTGAAATAGTGCTATTCATTTACACAAAGTCAAAATTTCCAATGTATGTAAGTATTTCATTCGACAGATAAAATATAATAAGTAAATAATAATAACGGTACACGTTATTCATGTCAATAATAAGGGGTGAGCAACATAATCTTCTTGCAATTAAGAAATTCCCTAAAGCGGCTGTGGAGCAGGACCAGCATTATGCCAAGCATTTTTATCATTGATATAATCTTCCAACTTATAATATGCTTGCCTACATAGTGTGCGTTTAATGCATGTTTTAAATTGTCTTTCATTTAATTGCAAAATATCGAGCGGTATTTTATTATAACATTTTACACAATACCCCATAAAAGAAGTATGTACTTTTGACAATCTGAAACTTGGTTGATATAATTTGTTCCTATTTCTAGTATTAAAGTTATGTCTGTCACTTATTTTACTAAACAGGTCACTTATTTTACTAAACAGTCACTTACTTTATTAAAAAGATGAAGGTTTTTCCGAACATGCATGATGTTTTCGTATATATATTGACAAGGTACCGTCATGATATTAATTTGTTTAAACAATTCTCTTAGAGACTCGCGTCTGCTGAGATTATAGATGGCTCTGACAGCCCTCTTTTGCAGAATAAAGATAGAATCTATATCTGCAGCCCGTCCCCAAAGCAAAATACCATAAGACATGATACTATGAAAGTAACTAAAATAGACTAGTCTAGCGGTATCCACGTCTGTCAATTGCCTGATTTTTCTGACAGCGTAAGCGGCCGAACTTAGCCGCCCTGCAAGAGATGTTAAGTGAGGACCCCACTGCAGCTTTGAGTCAAGCGTAATCCCTAGGAAAACTGTCTTTTCGACGAATTCAAGTACGTCCTTATTCAATAAAACGTTACATTCACTACTTTTAACATTCGGTAAAGCGAATCTTATGCACTTGGTTTTCTTCTCATTTAACACTAAATTATTTGCAGTAAACCAATTATGAACTTTAATCATGGCGTCATTTACGTCGTCATAGTGCTGTGCCCGTCTATTTACTTTAAAAATCAATGAAGTATCATCAGCAAATAACACCATTTGAGGTTGATTTCTCAGTAAATGCGGTAAATCATTAATATAAACTAGAAATAGGAACGGACCCAATATTGAGCCCTGTGGTACTCCCTTTTTTACTTTCAAGCCCGATGAATTTACACCGTTTATTTGAACTTGCTGCAGCCTATCATCTAAATACGATTTTACTAATCTGAGCGCTAGTTTACCGAGTCCGTAGTGCTCAAGCTTTAAAAGCAGTGTTTCGTGATTTACGCAATCAAATGCTTTGGAGAGGTCACAGAAAATGCCAATGGCATCCTGTGACTCCTCCCATGCGTTAAAGATATGCTTAATCAAAGTGATACCGGCATCAGTAGTGCAACGCCCTCTGGTGAACCCATACTGTTGATCATGTAGGATTCTATTGCAATTAAAATGACTGAGCATTTGATTAAGCATTACTTTTTCAAACACTTTGCTGAATACCGGCAAAACCGAAACGGGTCTATAATTATTCGTGTCCTTGCATTCGCCGGATTTGAAAAGTGGTATAACTTTACTGTACTTCATTAAATCTGGGAAAACTCCTTGGTCTATACATAAATTAAATATGTAAGCTAAATAGGGTGCTACTGTCTCAATAATCGATTTACAAACATTAGTAGACATTCCCCACAAATCCTCAGTAACTTTGATCTTTAGTTGTTTAAAAGTTTTTATAATAATCTCAGGGTTTATATGTTTAAATTTGAATTCCGAAGGGCAGGCTAAAACATTCGTTTTTAATAAATCAAAAGCAAGTGAGGGCGAGGAAGCTAAATTTTCTGTAGTTTTAATTGGAATATCAGTAAAGAATTTCGCAAATTCCTGAGCAACATCGATATTAGTACTTATTAGACCACAGGGTGTCTCCAGAGTGTAATCAGTTTTATTTCTTTTGTTTCTATTGGTTTCATCATTGATAATTTTCCAAACAGTCTTAATTTTATTTTCTGCTGATTTTACCTTGTTGCTTATGTATAAAGCTTTAGCTGTCTTGCAAGTATTTTTAAAAGTTTTAGAGTAAGTAGCAACATACTTATTAAAAGTTTCAGTGTTTATATAAGGCTTAAGGCCATATAGCTCAAAAAGTCTTTCCCTACTTTTCCTGATACCTTTAGTTGCCCAGTCACTGAATAAAAACTTAGGGCTAATAGTTCTAGGTATTTTCTTAAAAATATTATTAAACTCTGTTTGCACAACTAAAAAGAATTCTTCATACAAAACATTACCATCACTCATATTAAGGCCTTGAATGTTTAACTTACTCATTAAAGTGCTATTAAATTTAATTGAATTGCCAGATGTTACTGGTCTTGACAGTACCTGCACTTTTTGTATTGGAGCGTTGGATTCAAAAGTAACGGTTTGCCTTAGTTTTATGTTATTGCAATAGTGTTTCTGTTGTTTCCTAAATTTATTACATTTTTTAATAATTTTGTTCAACTTGATATATTTTTTTATTTTATTGTGACTCATTTTATAATTACTAGTATTTTGTTTCAGTAAAGAATCTTCAGTAAGGTCAATTGTTATTAATGAATTTGGGTTACTATTACTCTTCAACAATTCATTATATAAATGGTTAGTTTCAATAACCCGAGTACATTCTTTTTCCTTCTGTAATTTTGCATACCGCACATTTGCATGAATTAATTCTTCTTCTAGATCCCTAACTTTACTCAAGGCCTCCTCATATAGGTTGCTACAGCTGTTAAAACCATCTGTGACCACCCGCAGTTTATCCCGTTCCTCAACAACATCCAGGTATTGTTGATGAAGGTCTACAAGCTCCCGCTTCAACTTGGTGTTTTTGTCAACAATCTTTTTAACTTCCTCTTCACCTTCCTCTCTCTCCAGTAATAATTGTTGACATTGGATGTTAGACGCCTTTAGTTCTTGTAGGGCCGTTCTCAATTTGAGCTCCAAATCCTGAGCAGTAGCCTTACGGGTCATCACAGGCATGGTTTCAAGATTAGTACTGAAATTAGAATTGAAGAAACGGTGAGACTAATTGAATAAACAAAATAGGAATGGTAGAAATGAAAGAAAAAGATGGGAAAATTAGTACTTGAGGAGAAGAAACGAGGTAGGCTGTAATCACATTAATTGCAAAGCTAAGCTAATTCAAAAATGGTCTTGTGGTTTTATTTATCCCTCTATGTGGGTAGGATCCTAAGATTGAAGTTGTAGTTTTATATCAAGACTACAATGCAAATTATGAGAAATACACGTTATTGTTTGTTGTTATGTATTCTAATATACTATAAGATTAACTCTATTTCGAAACAAGTTATGTCTTTTGTATGCGAACAAAGTGACAAGGCCCTATTGCAAAGTACCAACAAATCTACCAGAATAAATGATGCTGGGACTCAACAAGAGCGTGTTATACAATAAGTGACGCTTGTTTGTGTGCTAATATCTGGCTACAATGAAATAAAAGTAAAACAATACTCCCCGTTTAAATCCGTAGGTTGACATCAGCTGATCGGTATAGGTTACCGGTAACGGTGAATAACCAAAACAATGTGTTTACTTTGTTACTTTGCAGGAAAAACAATAATCCTGAATTTTTATGCACTTATTTACTTAAACTTATACTGATACACCTTAATAAATACTTAAATAATAATTAAAACTAATTTTTAAATACGGATTAAAATTTTTGACATGTCACTCGGGCAGTGTTGCCAGTTATCTCAGTTTTGTCCGCTTAACTCCACGTTTGGCAACAGAATCACGGACTTTAAACCTTGTTACCCCTGTTCTAACTTCGTCATAGAATGATCTAAATAAAGTTATTATTTCCACAATAGGTGTACATATCAAAAAATTTATTTCAATTTTTTGAGCTTTAACTTTTTCAACTACAGACCTAACAGAAATTTCAATGCCTCCTACTGTAGCTGTGTATGTATGTTATTTGGTAGTTTATTATACAATGCAGCACCTTCGTACATCACGTTTTTTCTGCCATAGTTAGTTCGTGGTGAGTATAGTTGTATGTCATTTGCATTTCTGAGCCTAATTTTGTGTATTTGGTGTTTTTTTGTAAAATGTATTTGTGTGTGAATTTTTTTATGACAATATGACATTCAAAATTGCCTCATGAAAGTGTAATTGTAATTATTTGACTTGTTGAACACCGGCTGCGGAAACGTCACACGTAGGTACGTCGACCCCTAAACGTACCTACGCTGCTTCTGTCACGAACGGCAAATCTGTTGCGTCGCAACCTAAGCGACAAAGCAAAATAGGGGAAAAACCGAAGAAGGGTGCTGCTCAACCTGCCCTGACTGCGGTCCGTAGTTCCTTGCCAGGAGCGGGACAAGTTGATGAAGAGGGTTTCATCAAAGTGGAGAAGAAGAAGAAGAGGCCCAATTCTCGTAACCAGTGCGGTACCGCACCGTGTGGACCCAACATGCTGCTGCGTCCCGCTGTGCCTACGACGCAGCTGTATATTTCGCGGCTGCATTACACCACGAAGATTGAGGAAGTAGTGGAGTACTTGGGGGTGAAGACCGACTGGACTCTGAGGGTTGAAGCGTTGGAATCGCGACACAACGTCAACTTTAAGTCGTTCGTGGTACGAGTTCCAACCCAACATCTACAGACCTTTTTGAAGGAGGACTTTTGGCCGAAAGGTGTCGTATATCGACGTTTCCGAGGACGGTTACGACACCACGCAGCGAAACACGACGCCGACAACGTAAAGTGTTAAGTTTAGTCAACGTTTAGTTGATAAGGTTTTTTTTTTATATGTATTAGTTTATGGTTGTTTAAGATTATTTGTGTATTTTTTCTATGGGCCTCAGTTGACTGACAATAAAATTTATTATTATTATTATAAAACAAGAAAGCTACTGTGGCACACCACACTGATACTCTCACTACCACGTAAGCTCACTTAGTGCATTAAATCTCTTATAAAACAAAAATAAACATGCGACGCAGCAAATAACAAAAAAATAAGTCAGGTAGAAGAAAAAAAATATATATTAAAAGTTAAAATTAAAATCATGTGTATCCTACAACACACAATTTTTAAAAAAAAATCAATATCTAATATCTCGAAAATTAAGCTGTATAAGTAAATGATCTATACATATTATAAAACAGTTACAAAACTGTGTCTGTACATTGAATATATTAAAAAAAAAATAATTGAGGGGGTTTTAGGAACAGTAATAGAGCATGAATCCAAAAAAAAAATTCTGTCTGTCTGTTTGTTTGTACACGCTAATCTTCGGAACTACTGGGCGGATTTAAATGATTTTTCCTTTGTTGTATAGGTATTAAGTCTGGGCAACATATAGGCTATAATTTATCTTGGAAACTTGAACACCTGATGCAAAACCGCAACAGACCAGCTAAACTATAAGAGATACAAAAATGGTACCGTAGCAAAAATTGTTCCGCGTGATGAGCATTTTCTGCTGAGAGAATAAATTTGAAGATCTGGAACACCTGATGTGGAACTCCAAGAGCCCAGCTACACTATGACACATACAGGAATGACGTCCTAACAAAAATTGTTCGGTCTGATGGGCATTTCCTGTTGACGTATAAAAATCGAAGATCAGAAACATCTGATGTGAAAATCAACGCAATCACTAATTTCACTGTATCTTATAAAATAACATAAGCTGGGAGTACATCCACGCGGTGAAGGCGGTAACAGTTTAGAACTGATTTTTGATGACGATGGTATATCATTAAAAATTTGACTCTACTGCCCAAAATTCCCATTTATTTTTTTATTTTATCGAATAATATGCCTTCGGGCTTATGTTATTTGGGTGTTTAATTTCCTTTTCCATTTATCTTCGTGACACGGTAGCCTACCCGGTAACGCAGGGGAGCAGTCACTTAGATTTTAATTGATCAGGTATCTTCTTTACAATAAAACTATAACCATGCCTAGAAAGAGGTCAAGTCTTTCCCAATGTTCCAAAGGAGCTAAAAGATTGAGGATCATAATTAAGATCCCAAGAATTTACCGAAGAGCGTCAGGAGAGACTTGATGCTGTTCGAGAACATCAGGCTGCAACTCGCTCCGTGGAAACCTCTTTAGATCGCGAAGCACGCCTGCGTTCTCAGCGTATTTACGCATCTATATGCAGGTCTCTAGAGACCAGTGAAGAGTATGATGCGCGACTGACCGCTGATCGTGAACGTCATACATTGTCTCGCGAGTCGGAGACGTTCACGGATAGAGAATTGCGCTTGAGTTCTCAGCGTATTCGCACATCTACTAACAGGTCTTTTGAACCGAATGATTAACGTGATGCACGACTAACTGCTGATCGAGATTATCATACACTAGCGACCCGACCCAGCTTCGCATTGGCATATAGCCTTCCTCGGTAAATGGACTATCCAACACAAAAAGATTTTTTTAATTCGAACCAGTAGATCCTGAGATTAGCGCGTTCAACCAAACAAACAAACAAACTTCAGCTTTATAATATTATAGTATAGATTGTCCCGAACACGCACACAACAAAATATTCATAATCAGCTAGAAAGTGAGAGAAAAAGAATTGCTGGAGTACGGCATGAAGAGACAGAAGAAGAGCGAAACGAACGTTTGAATCCTGATCGACTTCGACATTCTCTGAACAGAGTGTCGATATCATCTGAAGAATCGGATGTGTCTCAAGATATAGCCGTAGGTCATGGCGACCTTCCTTGGGTTGGAAAGGAACGGAGTTCATTTACGTATACTCCTATGATTGACTACGCCACATATTCCGCCATCGGAGGTATGATTCAAAATTGTACTTTTTGAACGTCTCGAATCATCTCGCGCATCCCGTTGTTTTCCCGTCCCCGGGCTCTTAGAATTCGACATCAGACGTTTCAGATCTTCGATTTTGCCGACCCCGTTGTCGCTGGCATAAGCAACAGGATCCGCGTACGAAGTCGCGGGCAGAAGCTAGTTGTTAAGTAAAACTTTAATCATGAAGTTGTACAAAATGTAATCGTAGTTTGTGTAAATCAATACGAAACATGTAGTTACGTATAAGTATTCATAAGGATCACCCAGTTCGCAAATGTAAAAACATTGAAGTACTCATAACTTTTTAACAAAAGGTGTTTGTGTTATGATATTTATTCAAATACTAGCTGACCCGACAGACGTTGTCCTGTCGCTATCTACCTACTTACCTGCCTATTTACCTACCCTAAACCTACACTACAACTAAAAAGAAAGAAAAAAAAAAAGCAGTCTCCCCACCAATTTTCGTCCAAATCGGTTCAGCCGTTCTTGAGTTATAAATAGTGTAACTAACACGACTTTCTTTTATATATATAGATAATCGGAACATACATTTTAGGATAAAAAATAAATGTAACTGCTGGATAAGTCAACCAAAACCTTAATACAACGATCTCTCAGACCAAATGGTGTATGTACTGAGTAATCCAATAATACTGTTAAAGATGCCTGGAATCAGATTTAAATGCCTTGATGGCTTGAAAAAAATATTGTGACAATTTGAGATATAAACTTAGTCAGCAGAGTAAGTTTTTGTTGAGATTTGCCTCATAGCCGTTTTTGCATAATGTCTGAATTGAGTGATCCACATTTTGGGCAATAACTGAAGACCCTTGAGAGTGACAATTTTTTTACTTTGGGCTATGAGTTTTGACTATTTTTGATTCAAAGCCAAAGTCAAAGTCAAATGAGCAAAAATAAAAAGATTCTAGGTGCCCATTCGAAAAGGTAGTTTTGTATGGAGAAGAATGGGCAAGAAACTCCATACTTACTCTTTTAAAAACGATGTTAACAATATTTGCATTTACAGGAATTATATAATTATACGTGAATATAATTATACGTGAATATAATTATACGTGAATATAATTATACGTGAATAAATGTACTATCAGATTTTGTCATGAAATAAAAAAAGATCACTCAATCGAAATGCACATAATTTTTAGCACTGTTATAGTACCTACCTGGCTTTCATAACTTTATAGTAGGTTTAAAGAACGTTTTAGTGCTAAAATGCGTTTATGAATAACAATTTTTACAATTTGACTATAGCAAGGCTTTTAGTGTTCGATAAGTTTTTATGAATAAGACCGTTTAAATTTTCTGATTGTCGTGCGTGTTTCTTGTGATCTTTAAGATCTATATATTATTCTATTTCTAGCCGTGAGAATCTGTAATTGGCTTTATGTTACTTACTCAACTTCTGTATTTTTATCTTAGTATAGCTCTTGGTTTTCCAAGTAAATAAATAAATACCCTGGAACTATCTAGAAACGCGAGTTGCTACTGCGAACGAAGTCAGGTCAAGTGATGTTTCTGAACAGTGTATTCGCGACTGTTGAAATAAAAGTGTGTGTTATTGGTGTAAGTTGGTCTACATTATTTGTTGAAGTATAACGAGTGTTTATCTATGCTTTCAATATCTATATCTATACTAATATTATAAAGCTGAAGAGTTTGTTTGTTTGTTTGTTTGGTTGAACGCGCTAACGTCAGGATCCCCATTGGTTCGATTTTTTTTTTCTTCCCGGAGTTCATTTGCAATCAGTCCCTGGACTATAAGCGGATAGGTGGTGCGATGATTGGCGTGATGAGTGAGCCTTCCATTGAAGGCAGCTGTAGTACATCATGCCTCTTTAGGCGCCCAAGATGTTTTTGGCTTTTAAGCTGGGTTGCCAATTGATTGGGTTGCAAGGCAAGCCGGTGTTGGTATGTTTTTGAAGCAGCTCTAATTTCCTCCTTCACTGTTGTCATTTGTAGGTTGGCATGGATTTCGTTGTTTGTGATGAACCAGGGAGCATTGGAAATGATACGTAAATGATATTTTGTGTTCTTTGTATCATGGCAATATTTGAGTTACTGGCGCTTCCCCAGAGTTGTATCCCATACATCCACACTGGTTCGAATTGAAAATTCTTTTTGTGTTGGATAGTCCATTTATCGAGGAAAGCTATAGGCCCATGCGAAGCCGGGTCGGGTCGCTAGTTTGTTAATAAGTGAACACTTTGTATCCATGAACACAAGTTTTGTAGTAAGTATAAAGTTTCTTGCCCATTCTCTAGAAATTACTTATTCGAAGGGGCTACAACGATATTTTTTAATATCGGGTTTGAGATGTCTTTATTTCCCATAAGAATTTAATTCACTTACATGAGAAATATTTGAGTAACATTAAAACATTATTAAAAAACGTACAGTTTTGACTAAATAATACAATATACCAAAAAAGAAAAATATTGTAAAAGTGTAGGGTAACCGCTAATATTGAACACTGCCAAAACGTAAACATACAAGGAGCGCGCGCAACGAGTTATATGTCGTTGTATCTGTCTTGATGTTGCAGGGGCCGCTCATTGATTCTAACCCTTGTTGCTTTAGCATTTATGATCTGGGCAAGAGTCTGTGACTCCTTTGACCCTGCCACAACAGTCACATTCTCCTGGTTTAGAACCCCTAAGATATGTTCCGCTCCAGCAGAGCATCTATCAACTATCTTATGATGTCGTTGGACCCATACTGCTTGATCTAGTCCACCCTCATCCCCCTGGGAATACTCAAGACTCTTAGATAGCAGTGCGGCCAATGTTGGGTGATCCCTGGGTCCCATTTTCATGAAATAGGCGTCGTTGATCACTCTAGACCAGGGGACAGTCATGTCCGGTCTCCCTATTGCTTGATAAGTTCTGAGGAACGAGATAACGGCTTTCCAAGAATGGGCGGTACTGGAGATAAGGGTTATCTGATATAACTCCACCCAGGACTTTCCGAAAAATTGACAAATGTCAAAAATCATCTGAAGAATGCCTAGACCATTCCAGGAAGTGTGAGTTAAGACAGAGGCATCCAAGTATGCCTTTCGTGTCCCTGTCGTCTTTGGTACTCATTACAACCAACTTGGCAAACATGCTGGAAATGGGGGGTCTAGTCTTTGTTATATGTATGACTACCTTTTGGAGACAAGCTTCGCAAGGAGGTACGAACTTCTCTCCTAGAGTGGGAGAGGTAAAGGCGGATACATTCGATTTATATTGACGCTTCAGAAAACCGGTAATCATTTGGGCATGTGTCTTGGTTGTCGCCCTGAGCATGGTGAGTGCTGTAAAATTTAACAGCCGGTACAGTTCCAATGCCTCGCGCGTAGGAGCATTCGTTACTGGTGATCGGGACAGGATCTCCTCACAATGAAGATAAAATGTTTTTGCTAAGTTGCTGTTATAGGTCAAAAGTAAAGGCTGGACTCGAGCTGCTAATTGATTAATATCCTCCTCAGGTCTCAGCTTTGTCACGGTTATATCAATATTGGTAGTTGCTCTAGGTAGACTTGAACCGAGGACTCTTATATCAGCTTCATTGATCTGGATGAGCTTGGGCACAGGTTCCGTTTGATTGTCTGTTCTATTGTTCTCAGATTGTGATGGTGTAGAGGCAGGAATGGCCTTGGGGGTCATAGTGAAATTTGGATTGACGTCACTAATGAATTCCTCAGGCCAAACGAGATCAGACGAAGTTTTCGCATCTTTCTTGAAGACCATGCCCGCCATCGCTAGTATCACATCCGTTACGTCATAAGTGTCCTCAACATTACCCGTGACATAAAACTGTAGATACTGTATTACCATACCTCTCTGTTTTTCTGCAACCTTTATATCTGCGGGAAGGGTCATCTTTTTTGCTATTGTCAAACACTCATTAGAGGACCATTCTCCTCTAGATGGTTGGGTTGTAGTCTGTGGATGGGGGTTAATCTCATTTATAAGTGTGGATGTAAATCCCGTAATGTCAGAGAGATCTTGAATCTCCGTATGATGAGCCATCATATGAAGGGAGTCAAACCAACTATCTGGATTACAACTAATTTAAAGAATAATACTTTGTTAGAGTGCTAAATTTTAGTATTATTTTTTGAACGTGGAACTGGAAGTGGCATGTAATGTACTAAGGTGCGCTCACTTTATTAAAGACTAGCTTCTGCCCGCAACTTCGTACGCGGATCCTGTTGCTTTTGCCAGCGACAACGGGGTCGGCAAAATCGAAGATCTGAAACTGTTATCGCCCTCACCGCGTGGAGGTACTCCCAGCTTATGTTATTTTATAAGATACAGTGAAATTAGTGATAGCTTTGATTTTCACATCAGATGTTTCTGATCTTCGATTTTTAGAAGTCAACAGGAAATGCCCATCGGACCGAACACCTTTTGCTAAGACGTCATTCCTATATGTGTCATGGTGTAGCTGGGCTCTTGGAGTTCCACATCAGGTGTTCCAGATCTTCAAATTTATTCTCTCAGCAGAAAATGCTCATCACGTGGAACAATTTTTGCTATGGTACCATTTTTGTATCTCTTATAGTTTAGCTGGTCTGTTGCGGTTCTGCATCTGGTGTTCAAGTTTCCTAGATAAATTATTATGTTGCCCAGACTTAATACCTATACAACAAAAGAAAAATCATTCAAATCCACCCAGTAGTTCCGAAGATTAGCGTGTACAAACAAACAGACAAACAGACAGAATTTTTTTTTGGATTCGTGTTCTATTACTGTTCCTAAACCCCCCTCAATTATTTATTTTTTAATATATTCAATGTACAGACACAGTTTTGTTACTGTTTTATTATATGTATAGATAAGTAACTTTAAGTGTTTTTAAATATTGACATGGATTTTGCATTTTTAATGTTATTTGGTAGTTTATTATACAATGTATAATAAACTACCAAATAACATTATATATATGATTCTGCCATAGTTAGTTCGTGATGAGTATAGTTGTATGTCATTTGCATTTCTGAGCCTAATTTTGTGTATTTGGTGTTTTTTTGTAAAATGTATTTGTGTGAATTTTTTTATGACAATATGACATTCAAAATTGCCTCATGAAAGTGTAATTGTAATTATTTGACTTGTTAGCGAAGAATACAAAATTTACATGGACGACACCGCAGAATACGCGTTAGTTGCAAAAAAATAGGTAATGGTATGTGTTTATTGTTTTAGAAAGAAAAATAAACAATATTGTTTATTGACTAAGCAAAACCAA
Source organism: Charanyca ferruginea (assembly GCA_947361185.1). NCBI lineage: Eukaryota > Metazoa > Arthropoda > Insecta > Lepidoptera > Noctuidae > Charanyca > Charanyca ferruginea. Next base: position 637,069 of record OX376081.1, on the reverse strand, counting down.
TTTACATATATACAATGCAAGCGGGGTACAATAATAATAAATAAAAATATGGTACTATTTGATCAGTTGTTAATAATTAATAGTATCAGTAAGCAAGCTGCAGTTCACTAGGTAAGTGGCGTTACATTTCATTCAAGAATAAAAATAATATTACAAATCATTTAATATAATATTTATTAATAAGATTAGCTGTTCTTTGCGACTTGTAAATCCTGCAGGTCCTAATAGTCTAAGAGTGCCGTGAGATCGACCTTCACCCATCAGATAACTTGATGAGACATATTTTTATCAAATACTAGCGACCTGACCCGGCTTCGCATGGACCTATAGCTTTCCTCGATAAATGGACTATCCAACACAAAAATATTTTTTCAATTCGAACCAGTAGATCATGAGATTAGCGCGTTCAACCAAACAAACAAACAAACGAACTCTTCAGCTTAATAATATTAGTATAGATTAGCACTTTGCCCGCGACTTCGTCCACGTTTATTTTTTCAAGGATCCATATTTTTTTTTTTACAAAATATTTTATCTTACTTAGGCATAATGCAGCAACATTATGGTGAAAGAATTTTCATCGGTCAAACCGCTTGTCAATCGGACAAGCGGTTTTTGAGTCAAATCGTAACAAACAAATCTTTCCTCTCTATATTAGTTTAAATTAAGAATAAGATCTGCCCCCTTAGCCAAGTTACAAACGTCTCATATTGTTTTTCTTTCTACAATAATTAACGCTTCATCGTAATCCATTTTTAACCGACTTCAAAAAGGAGGAGGTTCTCAATTCGGTAGTTTTTTTTTTTATGTATGTACATCGATTGCTCTGAGATTTATGATCCGATTTACGTGATTCTTCTTTAGTTTGATGCGGAATAGTTGCCATTTTGTCCCATAAAAATTTAACTTTGTTTGGCTCAGTAGTTTTCATTGTATGAACATTTTTTATTTTTCATATATTTATTTTTATGTTTGACCACGCCCTTTGAGTTAGTTTAGTGAAGTGAGTGTTACGTAGTGCAGTGAGTGCTACTCTTAAAGAACACAAGAACAAAGTGTCTTTCCATCATAATAGAGACAATAAGAAAAGTGCCAATGGACACATTCTTAACCATGTAAGATTTTAGCAAATTAAGTTAAATTTAAATTACTTATTAGCCTCAAGGTCTAGATTGTAATTGTTATGAGTAACCGTTTAATTACGAGTACATCATAAATGAAAAAAAAAAAAAAAAAAAAAAAATATATTTATTTTTATGTTTGACCACGCATAACTTTTTGATGTGAAACATCTATAGCCGCACGTAAAACCGATTTCTGGCGTGGCTACGCATGCCGTGGCGACGGTATATATATACAGTCGATATGCAGTAGTGTGTACGGTGTGGCGACGCGTCGCCATACGCAATCGACTGTGCGATTACCGAAGTCACTGATTAAACGAATTAAGTAGTCACGATTTGAAATAAATTCGTAAATTTTTGTATTGAATGAAAATAAATGTTTATTCAATAAATAGTCATCGTTAACTGGAAAAAAAATCGTAATATTTTATTTTATCATTATGACATATTTAGTTCCTATCACAATCTGTTCTTTTCTGCTTATTACTTTTACAAAATAATGGCGATGTTTCACATCTGCCAGGTGTCCCGTGACGGCTCATTTTTTTTTCAGTGTAGTCCGATTTCGATGATTCTGTTTTTAATTGATAGTGTATACCTCAGGTCCCAAATAAATTTTAAGAAATTTTTTTACCCCTAAGGGTTGAAAATGATCGATGAATGATAGATTTTTTTGGTGTCACCGTTTCGTAATTAATTTCTATGATGAGAAGTAGGCACTAAAAAGCGAAAAAAAAAATTTTATACAAAAAAGACAACCGCCTTCAAAAAGTAAAAAATAACTTTCAATTCGCAAGTCGGTAGCAATACAAAACAACAAGCAAAACCAAAGCCGCCGACTTGCGAATTGAAAGTTATTTTTTACTTTTTGAAGGCGATTGTCTTTTTTGTAATATTTTTTTTTATTTTCGGTCACGTGACTTATCGTTGAGATGACGTCATTCCCATACATTTGATTAGTTTCTATTAGCGTTATCGATTGAAGATTGTCAATTTGCGTAGTTTGGCTAGGGCCCTTGGCCCTCTCTGACCAATCTCCTAAAACATTTCCTTGGTCTTCGCCCAGCATCCACTGCGTGCTGCCGACTCCCGGCATATCTATCGTGATGCATACATAACCCGCCAACCAAATCCCACTTCAGCCTTGCAGGCGATTTATGTTTTGAGGCGTATAGTGGAATTGGGTATTCAGTCACTGAGCTTAATACCCAATACGCTCCATCGCCCTTTGGCAAAGCACACTTTTGAGACTCCGTCAGTTATCATGTTTGAGGACGGTAAAAAGTAAAACTCAAACAACCATTATATCAAATAAACCATTTAGGGCGGGTTGTTTCAAACAGTCGGTTAACGTTACATACGGACGGTTAAAAAGTTACTATGACGTGAGATGTTTAACGTACGTTAAATGTAACGGGTTGTTTCATGACATAAAAATTCGTCCGTTAAAGTTTTTCAAAAAGAGATTCCATAATATTTTGATGTTTGAAGTAGCTGTTTGACAACACACCTTTTTTTTAACGTTGGCTGGTCGGTTATGGTGATAATAACTTTTTAACGTACGATTTTGTGAAACAAAACAACCCATTTTTTTTTTAAAATGGCGTTAACTATCAACGCCATTTTTTACTATTACCGGTCAGTAATTTATAATTGAAGCAACCCGCCCTTACAGACACTTGCATTGTCAAGGAGTTAATCAGAAAGTTTGAGTTGCTGGTTCCAAACAGAATACGAGTATGTTACTTATTTAAGATACATCATTTATGTATATTCTACAGGTACAATGTGAGAACAATGTAACAAGTCGTGCACGTCTAGAGAAAAAAGTAATCAGAGATTATCAGCCCCAACTGACGTGACGGCGCCCGTTTGAACATGACGCTCGCATTTAGCTCGACCATTTAGAGGGGTACTGAATGTTTGTCTAATTTTCAGTTACCACTAATTACAGCAACGATGCGACTCATCGCAGCCAGTATCTTAAACCAGCGTCGAAGCCTGCTCATCGCTGTCGCCGCGGTATCCGCCTTCATCCTGCTATGGCTATCTGTCTCTTCAAATCAACATATTACTTACATCCTTCCAACACTAACGGACTATCCAGCTCCCATACCTGACTCCAATCCATCTCCCATACCTGACTCCAATCCTACTCCCATACCTGACTCACATCCAACTCCCATACCTTTCAGCTCGAACTCCCGCCTCCTTCCATTCCGGTACTGGAATCACCGGTCTATGTATCCAGAGAAATACGCCGATAACACTTGTATGAAACTGCCGGCTGTAAGTGATTTGCAGTACGCGTCAAGTACCTGGCAACTGGTCAAGGTTGAGAATGGAAGTGTTTACGTGTATGGAGCTTATTATGATAACCGATTTGAAGAGCCGATGGTTAGGGTTTTAATTTATACTGACGTGGCTCCTGTGCCCAAGCTGTTCATTCAGTTGTGGTAAGTTTGAGTACTTCTAGTATTCTAGATACCTACACACACACACACACACACATCGCCCTTTCACCACCCTCAGCTACTTTCAATCCTCCCCCTTAATCCCCCCCATCTCTCTACTACTCAACTCTTCTCCTCCCTCACCGCTACTCAACTCGTCTCCCCCTCCCTCACCGCTACTCAACATCTCTCCTCTCTCACCGCTACACAACTCGTCTCCCCCTCCCTCACCGCTACTCAACATCTCTCCTCTCTCACCGCTACTCAACTCGTCTCCCCCTCCCTCACCGCTACTCAACATCTCTCCTCTCTCACCGCTACTCAACTCGTCTCCCCCTCCCTCACCGCTACTCAACATCTCTCCTCTCTCACCGCTACTCAACTCGTCTCCCCCTCCCTCACCGCTACTCAACATCTCTCCTCCCTCACCGCTACTCAACTTGTCTCCCCCTCCCTCACCGCTACTCAACATCTCTCCTCTCTCACCGCTACTCAACATCTCTCCTCTCTCACCGCTACTCAACATCTCTCGACTAAAATCCTTTCCTACCCGCAGAAATTAGATGACTAAAAGGCATTTTTGAACGTCGTCGACAAGATAAAAGAACACTTCAGTTGTCCCATCTAATAGGTGGTTTCATACTTTTTTAAACTTCAATTATATGCGGTGATGACTATCAGGTAGCCTCTGGCCTCTCAGGTAGCCACTTGCCTCTTAGGTAGCCACTTGCCTCTTAGGTAGCCACTTGCCTCTCAGGTAGCCACTTGCCTCCTGGTAGCCAGTTGCCTCTCAGGTAGCCAGTTGCCTCTCAGGTAGCCAGTTGCCTCTCAGGTAGCCAGTTGCCTCTCTGGTAGCCAGTTGCCTCTCTGGTAGCCAGTTGCCTCTCAGGTAGCCACTTGCCTCTAAAACTCGCTTCGTCCTTAGGTTTCCAAACGACAATGAGCCCCAGACTGAGTTAGCTGAACCGTTGTACGGCTGGCGGCCCGAGTGGGGTGGCCCCACTGATGGAGTCAATGAACCTTACATCCTGGCCTGCAAATGTCGGAGACATCATCCAGACAAGGACATACCGCCTCTTGCAGCTGCCGTGGTCACAGCTCCATGTGGGGTTGCGAGCAACGTGTTGGATGTTCAGGTATGATAAAATGAACCATCATTTGTTAATTTAACTTGTATCTATCATTATACAGGGTATTTGAAAAAATACCCAAAACCACTTAATCATGACTTCGTATCATCACCCTGAACAACATTTGTTCTACGACTTTTCTAAACACACTTTAAATATTTTGCATATTATATCTCTTGCACTGGATAATCGACAAAGTTGAGCAAATCAGCTGTACCTGTACATTAGCCTACCTACTACCTACATCATATTCGCTATCATATGGGTGCGCGCGCGCGTAGTATACGTAAATTTTACAGACTTCAAATAAACGAAAACAAATTGTTTCTGGCTACGTTATTTAGTTGAGGTCAAAATCGTAGAACAAATGTTATTCAGGGTGACGATACGAAGCCTAAATTAAAAGGTTTTGGGTATTTTTTCAATTTCCGTGTGGATGTTGTTTTACCTAATCCGACAACGTAAAAGATTGCTTGTAGCGGAGATGAGAATGTTGAGGTGGATTTGTGGAGTAACCAGAATGATGATGATGCTATCCGACCGATTTCAGCCAAGGCGATTGGTTGAGCTCCCCTGTAGCTGAAGTTCATGAGCTCTCGCATGTGGCTTATGTAACCAATATTCTTTGTGAAGACCCTCGCACATTGCGGGCATGTGAACTCATCATCTATATAGTTATAATTAATTGCCGCAGGTGTTCAGGCTTTCAATCGGTCACGCTTGGCATCAAGCTCAAGGCGCCGCTGATATCCTGATTGGATTAGAAATCTATATAATAAAAATGAATCGTTGTTCGTTAGTCTCGCTAAAACTTGACAACGAAAAGTCCAGGGAAGGTTTATACGGTGAGAAAATTGTGGTGGGTAGGGTAGATATGTAGGTAGTGTAGGGTAGGTGGGGTGGCGACCGCGAACCGGAAGACGTTGCGTTGGAAGGTCTCCCTCTAGGTGGACCGATGACCTGGTAAAGGTTGCGGGGATCCGCTGGATGCGAGTCGCACGGGACCAGTCAATGTGGCGCCACTTGGGGGAGGCCTATGTCCAGCAGTGGACGTCTTTCGGCTGAAATGATGATGATGATGATGATGTAGGGTAGGTAGCGTAGGCAGGGTAGGTTGGTAGGATAGGTATGTAGGCAAAGTAGATAGGGTTCAGGACAACGTCTGTCGGGTCAGGTAGTCATGTATAAATTAGTTCCAGATCAGAATTTTTTATCTAAATCTTCACATAAATTACTACAAAACTTACCATACCTATTTTTAATAACTACATCAAAAGTGATGTAGTTATTAAAAAAATAGTAATGACTGCTTGTCGCTTGTAATTAATTAATTTACATTTGTGTCTGATGGCCATGAAAATAAAATAGAATTGTAATTAAATGATATACCATGTGGTTTTATAATCACGTTAGGATTTTTAAACAGAAAAGTTGCTCTAAAATTAGAAAAAAAAATATTAAAAATAATTTTCCTTTTTTTCTTCTTTTTTAGGGTTCCGTACCTCAAAAGGAAAAACGGAACCCTTATAGGATCACTTTGTTGTCCGTCTGTCTGTCTGTCTGCCAAGACCCTTTATCTCGGCAACGCGTGGAGGTATCGAGTTGAAATTAAAACCATATACTCACGTCTACAGTCCCTTGATGCTGTAAAAAAAAACAACCCTCTATGGTAACGTGAAAAAAAGATACAGCCGTTTATGTCGCAAAAGCGCATTTATGATATTAAGATGATTAAAGTACGGATAGTAAAAAAAAAAGGTATGGATTAGTATAGAAGTATGGATATGTAATTTTTAAATAAAAATTTTTTTTTTAAAAAACGTTGACTCACACTAGGATTTTTTTTGTTGTGGGTGCGTTTACAAACATACACAAACAGTCAGTCCCGAGATATTATGTGTGGGGCGTGTGTCGGGAAACTCTTCACTGAATAAGTCCTTTTTAGGTTATTATTATATTTAGCCTGCACTGTCCCACTGAAGGGAAAGTCCTCCCGCCATTCCTTCCATCGGTCACGACTTCTAGCTATGTCTTGCCAATTCTTAAGGAAGCTATCCAAGTCATCCCGCCATCTCTTTCAAGGTCTACCGCGGCCCCGTCTCGCCATTTCAGGGCATCAATGGGCTTTATGGGCTTACTTTACTTTTTATAATAATAATAATATTTTGTTTATTATGGCAACTAGGCCCAATTGTTAGTAACAAAGCACTTAAAAACTATTGTTAGTAAACAAACACAGAAAACAAAACAAAAAAATAAAAATAAATCAAATCATCTATATATATAAAAGAAAGTCGTGTTTGTTACAACACTTATAACTCGAGAACGGCTGAACCGATTTGGATGAAAATTGGTGGGGAGGTAGCTTAGAACCAGGAGACCGACATAGGACTTTTTTTTTTTTTTTTTTTAGTAGGTGTAGGGTAGGTGTAGGGTAGGTGTAGGGCAGGTGTAGGGTAGGTGTAGGGTAGGTAAATAGGCAGGTAAGTAGGTAGATAGCGACAGGACAACGTCTGTCGGGTCAGCTAGTTTATTTATAAAAAAGACAATTTCACGGTTAGCCGTGGGGTGTTCTGACCAGCACATCCACAGCATGCGACAACCAAGGTGAGTCATACTTCTCTATTAACATACTTAGGTTTTTAGGTTACGAATTATATTTTAAGGTTCACAATTTTCACATACAACATTATGAAATAGATTCTTATTAGTTAGGTTTAATGTATCAATGCCCGTTTACACCGAAGTTAGGTAAAGAAAAGGCGATGACAATGGTCGAAAACGTCGGACGATCAGTCACTTTGTCAGTACGAGCTGAGCTTGCAGGTTGACCTCGAACCACTATCTGTAGGCCATACAAATATTGGTTCCGTGCGGGAATCAAACCCGTGACACGCAACGCAGCAGTCAATCGCCACTGCGCAGTCGGGGTCGTCAAACTAAACCATTTTACATCATTATGAACTTAAAGTATGTTCCAATGTTACCCGATATAAAAGAAAACACAGAAAATTCATGATTCGCAAAGCAATAAGCTCCGCCCACCTCGACGGAAGCCATTATTTGCTATGTTATGATATGTTAGCCATTATGTTTCTTTATGACGTTATCACGTAAAACTATCGTCCGTAAACTGACTTTACAGACAACCAATATTTTTTTTAAATGTTCTCCTTACTCTAAGAATGTCTTGTATATCGTACGGTACGTTCACAAACATATATAAACTCACACTTCATACTTGCAATTGCCAATTGCACCGTGTCATCTAACTTATCTTTCCAGAACGCTCCTTTCGACGGCGTCGATCCGCTGAACTCCAAGAAAGAAGTGCCGTCAACTCACAACGGCACTTCTGTTGCCGTCTGTGTAAGAGGGATCCACTTCAGAGATGACGTGTCAGTGCGAGTCGTGGAGTGGATGCAGCTGATGAAGCATTTTGGAGCTGAGATTGTGTATATTTATATCATCAGGGTCAGTATCTCCTTTATTGTTATCGCATATGGATCTGACAAGAATAATGCAACCGGGATTTTGTAAAACTGGATTGAAAAAAGTATCCGTAGAGTTTTTCACTCGTTCTTCTCCATAGACATCTTACTACGTTTTGGAACGGGCTACTGGCTTTAACTGTTCTGACTAACTCACCGACTCCTTGACGATTCGTAGGCCTGTAAATGGTATAATATATGATTTGACTTCTGTTTCGAATTTTGAATGATTGAATAATCTCTTTATTTGCTTAAAAATAGGCTGTTACACCAATTTGTAGTCACTAACTCGTCGATTTTGATTTCACGGTTTCAAACCAAATCTCTCACTGCGCCAGTGAGAGATTTGGTTTGTCGGTCCTCATTTTGGTACCTCAACCAGGCATAACCAGGCATGCTTAAAAAAATGTATGAACAAAAAAGCACCCGTGATTTTTTTCATGCCGTCAAAAAAAGAGGTTTTGCAACGATCTTCTAAACCAAAGGTCTTCAACCCGCGACCCGCGGGCCGCATGCGGCCCGTGCCAACTTAATCTGCTGCCCACTGACCCGACCCGCCTTCATCGCCAATATTTATTTATTTATCCATAAACTCAAACTCAAAATCATTTATTTCATTTAAACCATTTACAGGTACTTTTGAATTGTCAGAGTCAGTCAGTCAGAAAGTTGAAGCTAGTTGCTCGTTCCAAACAGTAGGTTTCTATGGAGAAGAACGAGCAAGAAACTCCATGAACACTCTTTTAAAATCAGTTATATTTTACAAATTTAGGTTACATCATTCATGTTGAATCTAAGGGTACAATATGAGAACAATGTAACACGTCTTGCATGTTAAAAGAGGTCTAGAGAAAAATATAGTTATAATAACAATTCAAACCAAAATTTTAAATAACCGAGGCAGCTAAGAGATTACCAGTCCCAACCGACGGCGTCCGTTTACGAACATGACGCATGGATCGGCACCATTTAGGTCAACCATTTTGAAGGGAACCGAATGATCCAACACATGCGCCACCGTCGGCGAGAAATTCAAGTGAGCTTGACTCTCCCAACCGCCAGGGCATATTCAAGTCAATGAGAGGTATACCTCGTAAATGGAAGCTTTAAAGAACATGGTGCTCACATGTATGTGCTACGAAAAATTATATAATACTAACACATTGAGTTTATACAATGCAAAGATAATATAGATCTACATCTTCAGCAGCTCCAAAAATAGTTAAAAATGCTAATCAATTAATCTATGAACCCTTATTATGGCTGTGGAGCTAGACCAGCATCCAGCCAAGCATTGTTATCAGTGATGTAATCACTGAATTTATAATATGCTCGGCTGCATAGTGTGCGTTTAATACAAGACTTAAATTTTGTCTCATTTAGTTGAACAATGTGGGGAGGTATTTTATTGCAACACTTTAAACAGTACCCCATGAAAGACGAATCTACTTTAGCTAGTCTGAAACCTGATTGAACTAGTTGGTCCCTATTTCTAGTATTATAATTATGTCTGTCACCTCTTTTATCAAAAAGATGCAAATTTTTTCTAGCGTACATGATGTTTTCATAGATGTATTGACAAGGCACCGTCATTATGTTAATTTCCTTAAACAGTTCCCTTAGAGAATCGCGCATACGCAGATTGTAAATGGCTCTGATGGCTCTTTTCTGCAGAATAAAAATAGAATCGATGTCTGCAGCTCGTCCCCGCAATAAAATACCGTAAGACATTATACTATGAAAGTAACCAAAATAGACTAGTCTCGCGGTATCCACATCAGTAAATTGCCGGATCTTTCTGACAGCATATGTTGCCGAACTTAGCCGTTCTGCGAGAGATGTTAAATGAGGACCCCATTGTAGCCTTGAGTCGAGCGTCATTCCCAGAAAAACGGTTTTATCGACGAATTCCAGTTTCTCTTTATTCAATACTATGTCACACTCACTATTTTTGACATTTGTCAAAGCAAATCTGATGCACTTAGTTTTTTTATCTATTTAATACTAAATTGTTAGCCGTGAACCACTTTTGTACCTCAAGTAAGGCGTTATTTACGTTATCAAGATTTTGAGCCCGTCTATTTATTTTAAAAATTAATGACGTATCGTCGGCAAATAACACCATTTGTGGTTGGTTTTTGAATAACCGGGGAAGATCATTAATATAAACTAAAAAGAGGAAAGGACCTAAAATTGAGCCTTGTGGAACTCCCATTTGTACTTTTAAACCATGTGAATTCACCCCGTTTATTTGAACTTGCTGCTGTCTATCATTTAAATAAGATTTCACTAAACTAAGCGCAAGTTTACCTAGTCCGTAATGCTCAAGTTTCAGAATTAATGTCTCGTGATTTACGCAATCAAATGCCTTGGAGAGGTCACAAAAGATTCCTATGGCATCTTGTGCCTCTTCCCACGCAGTAAATATGTGTTAACACTAACAGTAACACAGTAACGCGCGCGTTGTTAGTACGTGTCCAAATGGTCGTGTATCGGGAGCGCTAAGCACATTTGATGTAAAGCTGGACCTATGGATCAACCATTTCAAAAACAACGTTACCACGCGTTTTGCTCATTTATCGTCTGCAAAATTACGAACATATCTTCTTCAAGATCTTACGACACAGTTCGATTCACGTTTTGTTGTATTACGAAAAAAAAGTGCATGAATTTATTAGCTCGTCCATTCAGTGTTCCTGTCAAAAATATACCTGAAGAAGCATAGATGGAACAATAGAGCTTCAGGCCAACTCTATCTTAAAAAATTAATTTAATTTGGGGCTGCTCGAGTTTTATTCCAAATAGGTTTCCATTACAAAATTTCCAAAGGTCAGAGATTGAAAGAGATCATGCACTGAAGATGACATCACTCTTTGGAACGACTGATCTATGTGAGCAGTTATTTTCTGGAATGAAAATCGTGAACTCCAAGACAACAGCTTAAGAATCGCAACGACTACTATTTGACCAGATATTGATAAATTACTTAGTTAAGACGAAACACTGTCAAACTTCTCATTGATTAATATTAATTGTTTAATATCATTTGATTCTTTTTATTAAAGATTTTAAAGCAATGGTTGTTTTACTGTAATAACAATTATACATATGTTCCCTCGAGTTGCGGCCCACGGAACCCGAAAGAAAATATTTTTGGCCCTTGACATCAACAAGGTTGAAGATCCCTGTTCTAAACATTCTGTATAAATGTATGCTAAAGTTCAGCGAATACTGTTCAGGGCCTGTAGACAAAATCCCTTTTCTGTTAGCGTTAACGCCAACGGAATATGAAATTGTATGGAGTTGACGTTTGCTTACGCGATGTGACGTGATGCAAATATGTCAACTTCTTACAATTTGACTTTTCCGTTGACGTTAACGCTAACAGAAAAGGGATTTTGTCTACAGGCCCAGATGTTTAATCATGCGCGAATTTATAATAGTAGTAGGACCCCACTCAAAATTAAAAAAAACTTAAAAAAAAAGGAGAACCGCCTTCAAAAACTAATAAGTGATAAATAACTTTAGCACAGAACACACATGACTTTAGTTTCGGAAGTCGGTGGCAATACAAAACAACAAACAGAACAAAGCCATTTTTATTTTCCACTTTTTAGTGTCTCCTTACCACCCAAATCCATTAAGAAACTGCAACACAGTTAAAACATAGATTGAAAGTCCTCCAAAGATAGAAAGATGGAAGAAACAATTTCTTTTTCAAAAAGCGCTGAATAAATTTCTAGTTGTTATATACTAAAACCTTCTCCAGAATGTAACAAACACTTTTCTGACAACCGAATCAAAATCGATTCAGCCAAACGGGAGATAATCGCGGACAAACATACATACATACATATAAACATGCATACAAATTCCCTTCCTATTTTTTGAAGGCGTTTAAAAATATCCGCTTATTTAATAAAAAATAAAAATACAGCCTATACAAATATTTTCAGAAAACGCTTTTTTACTTCTATAAAGTGTAACTTTAGATACAAGGGTTTCACTCGTCGCCGACGATATTTAACTATTGAGTAATAGAATTTTCACAGTATCCCTAATTTTTAAACGACTTAAAAAAAAAGGAGGTTCGACCCGTATGTTTGTATGTATGTATGTTCGCGATTATCTCTCTTTTGGCTGAACTGATTTTGATGCGATTTGAGAGAACCGCCTTCAAATACAAAAATGTGATAAATAACTTTAGCACTGAACACACATTACTTTAGTTTCGGAAGTCGGAAAAAGTTTTTAACAATGCAATATAGCCACTTAACGTAGCTGATAGTTCCGTAGGCAGAAGCATATTATAGCATCGCATTATTAACATTTCAGATGGATCCCAACTCCAGGAGAGTCTTCAAATACTACGAAGATACAGGGTTTGCAGTGGTCACTGAGCTGTCCCAACCGCCACAAGTATCAGGGTTCAAGCAGGATCGAGCGTCTCAAGACTTCCGGGACATGAGGAGGGAACTGTTGCCTCTCAACGACTGTTTGTACCGGAGCATTGGGAAGCATGACTGGCTCGCTGTCATTGATCTCGACGAGATTATTGTACCAACGCCGTAAGTTACCAAATTTATTCTTCGTATAATTTTCTGTCCCTTTACTCTCATAGTTGTAGAGACCCTTGTGAAGGTACTTGTCTGGGGAAGTACTAGTACTTCCATACCTCATCATGTCAACCTTTAGATGACCACTGCTAGGCATAGATCTGCCCCAAGGGGGGTTCAGCCGTAATCGCCATGCTTGACTGATGCATGTTGGCGATCGCAGTAGGTGTTATGGTACTCAGAAGGACGCTGCTGCCCATCCTCAGGTCAATATCCCTATATCGCCTTCTACGACACGACCGGCACCATACGGCTACCATACCTATATCTGCCTATTCCTTTTACCCAATGCATGAGTTATTAATATGAAGGAGTTTGTAGCTATGATCTCTCGGATCAAAGATCTAAGAGTGACTCATAGATTTTTGACAGTAATTAGATAAGATAAGATAATATATATTTTGTAAAACATGACTACATTATGAAAGGTTAATTCCGTGTGGTGTCGGTCGTAAAGAATAGCACCTTCCCCATATCTTCCCGTGGGTGTCGTAAGAGGCGACTAAGGGACTCACCAGAGAATCGGCAGCAGCGTTCTCTGTGCCTTTGTAACAACCATACTGCGTTCGCCAACCCGCCTGCCAAGCGTGGCGATTATGGCAACCCCCCCCCCCCCCTTTAGGAGGCCTATGTCCAGCAGTGGAAGTCTTTCGGCTGAAATGATGACAGCAGTCTTACTAGAGATATCGTGTTACCCAGTAATTGGGGAATGTTGAACACTAGTACCTGAATCCTACGCTAGGCAAATGATGAACTAGCTTCAACTTCTCAACTGACTGACTCCTTGACAATTCTAAAGCTGTAAATGGTTTACTTGTAATAAATGCTTTGACTGTCCAGTGAAGATAGTTGGCCTGCTCTGATAGATAATCGGCTGGCATCCGAGCCGGATGGTGCTCCGTTTGATGCCCTCTCCTACCCTAACTACTTCGTGCTGGATGGCGCTCAGAAGGACTTGGTAGGACCTGCGAAAGCTCGCATCTTGTCTCACACTTGGAGGGCAACAGATCCGAGTCCTCCTGGTAAGTTTAATTTGGCTCTTATGACCCTTCAACTTGTTTCACATAAAGTTATCGCGGATGCAGATGAATCCGTAGCTAATAAAGTTAAAGCTTAGTCTATATCAAATATTATCAAAATTGGGTCAGTAGTTTAGTCTTCAAAGCGTAGCAAACAAATAAACTTTCGCATTTATAATATCAAGTTTGAATAACCAACTTACATTCACAGTTTGCACCACACATCATTTTTGTGAAGCTAGACCTGACTGAACTTGACCAATAATGAAAATTTTTAATGTCTTGTGTTTGTTTTATTGAAATTGTATTGATTATGAGCCTAATGTTACTTGATTATTAATAAATAATATTTTCAACTTTATTTAAATAATTTGACAGTATGCTGTGTGGCTTAACAAGCTGGTGTGTATACATTTTCTCAAATGTCAATACTTTCATGACAGTGACAGTATATAATGAATAGGTAGGATTGGATAGACAACTAGGGAAACTAGTCTTGAAAAAATACTAGCTTAAAAATGCTGATAAAAAATATTTCCATAGTTGCTAATTCAGTAAACTGATGATTACAAAATTAGGGGATACAGTTTGGTGTTGTAGCTACATATCTATCAATTCCATCCAAAATTTATTTACACCACTCGATAGCCAAAGGATCAAAGAATTAGTTACAATTTTCAGTTCATTCAAAAATTATGAAGACATACGTCAATATGCCTAAAGGAAACATTATCCATTCACGTAAGCACATTTTATTAGTAAACTAGCGACCCGACCCGGCTTCGCCTGGGCCTTCCTCGATAAATGGACTATCCAACACAAAAAGGTTTTTTCAATTCGTACCAGTAGAGATTAGCGCGTTCAACCAAACAAACAAACAAACTCTTCAGCTTTATAATATTAGTATAGATCACGCAGATTAATGCTAATATTTTCGTCCTCCCTTCAGGTTGGTGCGTCAAATCATTCATGAACGTGGCCTCGGTGACTGCTATGCATAACCATTACCCGATGGCCTGTAAAGAGTACTGCAGAATTAGCGACATGGATAAAGGACCTGGCAAACTGTTGCACTTCAGAGAAAAGTGCTCTTACGACGCGGAGGACTGTGACGCCTTGCATAACGTTACCAAGGAGGATAACCTTGAGAGGTGGAGAGCACCCGTGCTGGCTGAGATGTCGGAAGTGCTGGAGAAGCTAGGGCTTGAAGGTCTAGATTGATATAGATATGTAACGGATAAAATAGGAACTAAAAATGAGTTAGTACGTTGTATAATTTGATAGACTACATCTAAGGTGCATTTAGTAAATAAACATTTATAAGATCTACCAATTGTATTGTTTAATAAATTTTTGATTTTTAAATAACCTTGTAATGTTTTTATTCTTCACCTTCGACGAAAAGGTAAAGCTTTATTAAAGACGCTCCTAGACAGACGCGGCCTGCGGTGGCGACCTCTCGCAGGCCGCAGCTCTGGTCGCTGCAACAACACACCACAGCGGCCACAGTGGCAGCCTGAAGCACCATAAACTGTGGTATACTTGCGTTACAATCAGACGTCAGTCAATAATCTTATTGCTCTTATTAGCCCTTTCATAAGACTAGAAAATAGGGTAGGAAAATAAATAGAAAAACAAGCTTTTTAAACATTTGAGGTTAGGGTATTATCATTAGCATCTCATATTACTTTTAGGAATAGAAATTATAATAATAACTTATTTTTGGGATATTTCCGTATTTGGCGTCATTTTTCAATGCGGTACACGCGGCGGTGGAGGGGTCGGGCCGCTTACAGGCCGCGTCATGGCCGCACGTGTTTGAAGACAAGTTGGGTAATAAGGAACGTACTTATTATATAACATAAAATGTCATAAAACGTTGAAATGTCACATGTTTTAGTAATGTGGGGAAATGTTTTATAAAACACTAGCGACCCAACTCGGCTTCGCATAGACCTGTAGCTTTCCTCGATAAATGGACTATCCAACACAAAAATAATTTTACAATTCGAACCAGTAGATGAGATTAGCGCGTTCAACTAAACAAACAAACTCTTCAGCTTTATATAGATGTGATGAGTGTGGTGTATTGTGTGTGTGGTGTGTTGTATTGTGTGGTGTGTGTCTGTGTGTGTGATAAGAACAGGTGTTTAACATGTTCAGAACTGAACTGGTGGTGGTGGTGGTAGTGGTAGGGGGTGGTGGTGTTGGTCGTTTTAGTGGTGGTTATAATCGTGGTAATGGTGGTGGTAGTGGTAGCCTAGTAGTGGTGTAGTTGCAAAGTTGAAAATCAAAGTTATATAATAATTAGAACGTATTATAAAACAGCAGTTGCACTACATGTTACTTGATCTGTCTGCACCTTTACGTTCCACGCGAATACAACTGGCCGCCACAGCAGGCCGCGCCTGCCTGTGAGCCACCGTAGGCCGCGCCTGTCTGTGAGCCACCGTAGGCCGCGCCTGTCTGTGAGCCACCGTAGGCCGCGCCTGTCTGTGAGCCACCGTAGGCCGCGCCTGTCTGTGAGCCACCGTAGGCCGCGCCTGTCTGTGAGCCACCGTAGGCCGCGCCTGTCTGTGAGCCACCGTAGGCCGCGCCTGTCTGTGAGCCACCGTAGGCCGCGCCTGTCTGTGAGCCACCGTAGGCCGCGCCTGTCTGTGAGCCACTTTACGTGTTTATCTGTCTGTGTGTGCATTAAAACGATTTCGTTTTTTGTTGCAAAGGTGATGACTTGATCGAGAATTTTAAGCTAAAACTAAACAAGAAAATGTGTTTAGCTGTTTAAAGATTGTTAGCTCTTTTCAACCGACTTCAAAAAAAAAGGAGGTTCTCAGTTCGACCTGTATGTATGTATGTTTGTCCGCGATAATCTCCCGTTTGGCTGAACCGATTTTTATGTGTTTTTCAGAAAAATGTTTGTTACATTCTGGAGAACGTTTTAGTATACAACAAACAGAAATATATTCAGCGCTTTTTGAAAAAAAAACAACAAACAGAACACGTTATCGTTTCTTCTATCTTTCCATCTTTGGAGGACTTCCAATTTCTGTTTTAACTGTGTTGCCGTTCCTTAATGGATTTGGGTGATAAGGAGGCACTAAAAAGTGTAAAATGAAAACTTTTTGATAAAAGAGAACCACCTTCAAAATTTAAAAAGTGATAAATAACAAAGTTTTTTCTAGTTGATGAATGGTAGTAAGCAGCGTTTATAGGTCTGGTGGAGTTTTTTTTGTGTCGAAGTATATTTTATAATTACTATTTTTCTAATGTGTAAAACAAGCTCTTTTTTATTTTGAAATCAGAATGCAGGGACAGAAAAATATAATCATTAAAACGGAGATCCCAAACCCCCAGATTATTATAATTCATAAATATCTAAAGACATATTTTTATTAACATATTCATATTGTCGCCATATTTGAAGGGTCGTGGTGGATTCTCAGCCTAGATCTCACCTACAGCCACTCTGCCCTCCGACTGCCCATGCCGTTGAAACTGTAACAAAAGCACACGTTAGTGATCACTCAGTGGCTTACGTAATCTACAATGAGTCACACTTACCCGTTGTCTTAGGTAAACGACAAACGCGATAATGCGACGCGACGCTTAAATGTCAAATAGTCGTTGTATGTACTTGTGGCCTACGTAGTTGAAATAATCAATGTGCGACCCAACGCGGCAAGTGCGGGTTTGTTTATTGCGCGACGAGACGCGATACAATAGTTTATTAATAATTAAATATTTACTATTATAAGTACCAGTGTTTTTCTTACCTTAAAGTCAATAACAACCTCTCCTCAATAGAAATAGGTATTTGAAATTTTTATATTGATAGTTAAATAATAGGTTTAACAGCTGCAATAATATAATCGAAAGTGCTTGGTAATAAGACGCAATACTCTTTAAATAACCGTGGATCTTTCTAAATAAGTACAATGACTATCTACAACGTAGGACACACGTCGCGTGAAGTATTGGTCGCATTACGTCGCATCGCGTCGCGTCGCGTTCGGTCGCTCATCTAGGACAACACCTTAGAAACACGCACAACACACACACACACTTACTTAATCACACACACACTCACTCACACATGTACGCACATACACACCCACGCACTCGCACATTCGCACCCACGCACTACTTACACACATCGCAATGACAGCGCAGCGGCCGGCAGTTTTGATGGCAAACCATTTTCAACTTTATCTCTAGATGTCAAGACATAGTAACGCTTAAAGATTTGCGTGTGTCGAGCGGCAGCTCGTGCCGTCGGGGCGCGTTGAAGATCTAGGCTGAGAATCCACCACGACCCTTCAAATATGGCAGCAAAACTGCCGGCCGCTGCGCTGCCATTCCGGTGTGACTTGACCCTTAAGGTGCGTACGGATTAGAGGCAGCCTCGCCTGAGGCACACGGCTCGCCCTGTTGCCTCAAGTGCGTACGCGCCTCAAGAAATAGTTATGCAGAAACATCTGTGGCAATTGTGGATCCATTTCGACATTTTGTTTTAGTGTTGCCGTTTCTTAATGAATTTGGATGATAATAAGTGGGTACTAAAAAGCGAGAAATCGCAACACAGGCATTTGCCTTTTTGGAGAAAATGTTTTTTTTTGACGTGACAACGTCTTATAATTCGATAGAGCCAGCTGCACGCACGAAAAAACATGACGTCATGCGGCGTTACGGCGTTACATGACGTCATGCGGCGTTACCTCGCTCTGCGGCGTTACCTCGCTCTGAGGCGTTCCAAGTGAAAAGTGAATGTGGTGTCAATTGTTTATAGCAACGATAATTACAGCGATAAAGGTAATGATTCTTTCGCGTTGTCACGTTCAACTATCGTCAGTAAACCGACTTTACAGACAACCAATTTTTTTAGTTTAATTTTTGTGTATATTTTACTTGTAATACACATTGGCATATTTGTCTTGTTCCTTACTATGGGGTTCCGTCGCAGGTGCACATCTTTAGGTCGCTGTAAGTTACTCGCACACACCTGCAGGGTGGTTTGCATTGGTAGTCGGCGTAGCACCACGACCGCTGTTTCATCTCCTCCTCTGTTAACAGAAATATTCATCATCAGCACCTGCCTAGCCTTTTCCCTACTGTGGCTCAAAAGTCAGAACTCACGATGCGGTTTTCGCCCGCGCCCGCAGGTTTTTTTTGTTTTTTTTTTTATATTGATATAGGCTTGCGTTTGACCGCAACTCACCTGATCTTAAGTGATGGTTCGGCCTAAGGTGGAGCACGCTTGCCTAGAATAAACCGGTTCACTCGTGCCTTGAAGATAGTCAGATTATATGTATCGGGGAATAGAGAGGCGGGCAGTGAATTCCACAGTCTGGCAGTTCGCACAATAAATGTGGAAGTAAAGCGCTTGGTTCGAGACCGTAGAACTTCAACCGTATAGCGGTGACGCTTCGCCGTATCCCTGCTCGTCCGGTGATGGAATGTGGATGGGGGAATTAAGTTGTGCAATTCCAAAGCACACTCTCCGAAATGTACCCGATAAAAGACCGATAGGCTAGCAACGGCGCGGCGGTGTTCAAGGCGTGCAAGAATAGCCCAAAAAACTCACGAGACCAGAGTTCTGTGCGGTTATGTACCCGTCGCGGTTGCGATTATCGCCCGCAGACTTAATTGGCGGGCGATTATCGCAAGACGTGCGGTTTCAAGACGGGCATTGGCCTTTCTTGCACCAAAGTAATTTATAGATCGACTTCAATATCCATTTTGTAATGTTTGTTGACAAACGTGCACAGACACGCCACGAGTTAACAAGTCACTACAAAATGGCGTCGGATTTCTGTACCCCCGCTGGCCACTGCGGTCGCCCGCCAACCGACCGCAGAGCTCGCGGGTGTATAACGCCGCGGCTGCGCGAGCGATTCTACTAGTTGCCCGCCGCACTGTGGGCTGGATTTCGGGTTTCATAGACATCCGATCAGTCACCTCGAAAGTGATGACTTTTATGCCTGAATATCTTTCGGAAGACCACATACATACTTTAAAATTGTATCATTATAGTATAGACTCATAAACGGGTCATTGAGAATTTTTTATTCAAAAATTTGTATGAAGCTGACAGAATAAAAAGACATATCTCCGGTCTCGCACAATTGGCCCTAATTATTTTTCAAGGAGTCAATCTACGAATTATTTGCAATTTTTTGATATATTGCATTATAAGGCCAGAGGTGCGAAACATTTTTTTTTTAATTATTAAACATTTTTATTGTATTTTATCAAAAGTTAAAGCTTAGTCCAGCTTGGAGTCTATAGCTAGCGCAATAAAAATAGGAATATGAATAGGACCATGAAAATATGTGAATATAATTATAATAAGTACATATTTAAGTAACAATTATTTAACTTGATTTACATAACCATTTGTAAACTATGCCTCAATCAAGAAATATACGATTATTTAAAATAATAAACACGATATATAAAAATAACAATCAAAGTTAAGTCATAATTAATTTGGAAACAATATTATGAAATGGCAATCTTAAATCTTAAAAAACATAAATTCAAAAGTTGTAAGACAAGTATTCATGGAATTAAAATGAATGTCATAATAACAATCACACTACAAATCATCACGGTCATTCAGAGTCCGAATCAGAGTCAGAGTCCATTTCTGTGAATTCAAACTCAGGTTGTTGAAGCTTAAGTAGATCAAGGGTTTCACTAAATAAAGTTTTCTTTTTCTTTTTCTAATTACCCTCAACGTAATCAATAAATGATATTGAAATAACAATGGGGTCATTAGGTTTTACTGGTTAAAACGTCATTAATAAATACGTTCTTTGAGACACTAATATTACTGATTAAAGATTATAATGTAATTAGTTAATTATTTGCAAATTTCACAGTATAGATTTAGGTCGTTAATGATTAATGTTAGAATTATTTCTCGATATAATTAGCTAAAGCTAATTAAATAACTAGCCTAAAAGCCATACTGTGAAATTTGTGTCATACTCATATATACATATTATATCACTATACTCATATACATGTCATACTGATATAAAAATAAATTTTAAATTCAAAAATACTTACCGAATAATTAAAAGAAAAGTTCAATAACTGTCACTTACATATATATTTATCATATATTCATATATTTTCACGGCCCTATTAATTTTAAAGCGCTAGCTATAGACGCCAAGCTGGACTAAACTTAAACTTTTGATAAAGTACAAAAAAAATGTTTAATAATTAAAAAAAAAATGTTTCGCACCTCTCGCCTTATAATGCAATATATCAAAAAATTGCAAATAATTCGTGACTCCCTGAAAAATAATTAGGGCCAATTGTGCGAGACCTGAGATATGTCTTTTTATTCTGTCAGCTTCATACAAATTTTTGAATAAAAAATTCTCAATGAGCCGTTTATGAGTCTATACTACATGTATAATGATACAATTTTAAAGTATGTATGTGGTCTTCCGAAAGATATTCAGGCATAAAAGTCATCACTTTCGAGGTTACTGATCTGATGTTTATGAAACTCGAAATCCAGCCCACAGTGCGCCGGTGCAGAGGGAACCGCAAACAACCGCGCATACCGCGGGCGTAAACCGCGTCGTGAGTTCTTAGTTTATGTTGGGCTCTGCTTCCAGTCTAACCGGATGCAGCTGCATATCAGTGACTAGCGACCCGGCCCGGCTTCGCATGGGCCTATAGCCTTCCTCAATTAATGGAGTATCCAACACAAAAACTTTTTTCAATTCGAACCAGTAGATCCTGAGATTAGCAAACTACTGAGCTCCAACAACGACATGCGCGCATTTAACCCGATGGTTTTCCTATTTTTCAATATATAGGGTGACTGGTAATTAGTGTACGATACTTAAACACATGATTGTGTTCATGATAATAAACAACTTTCCCGAAGAAAAAGTGTTTTTTGTACTGGTTCACTTTTATCACAATAACGCAACAGCCGTATGAAATTCACGCGCGCGGCACGCCTGTGACCTAAAGTGAACCAGTACAAAAAAAAAAATTCTTCGGGAGAGTTGTTTGTTATCATGAACACAATCACGTGTTTAAGTATCGTACACTAATTACCAGTCACCCTATATATACAGTCAGTTATACAGTCCACTGCTTTCATTTATAGTCCTTAGATAGGGCCCTAACGGTAGTAACAGTTACTTTCGCGTTTATAATATTATAAATAATAGCTTTTGCCCGCGACTTCGTCCGTGTGAATGTCGGTTATCGCGGATGCAGAAAAAATTATGGATTAAAAAGTAACATATGTCCTTCCCCAGGGCTTGGGCTATTTTCATACCAAATTTCATCAAAATCGGTGCAGTCGTTTCATCGTGAAAGCGTAATAGACAGAGCTACTTTCACATTTATAATATTAACTAGCTGTTGCCCGCGACTTCGTCCGCGTGGTTATGAAGATATGAAAGGACATCGTCGTAAATGGCCCCAAGACCAACAAAGATCTGATGTACATGATAATTATAAGTATATTTTATCATACTTATTGCGAATATCTGTTTGAAACGGATATCCTGCGTTCTCTATTGAACAATTAAAAGAGCTTCAACCAATTTACGACATCACAAATCAAAAATGGCCATCTTTGACAATAGTGATGCGCGACTGCGAATGAATTCATTCGAGTCATTCGACTGAACGAATCATTCGGATGTTTCGAGTGATTGAAAAAACAGTAACTAATTGGATATTCGAATTGGATGTACGACTTTGTCACTTTGTGTGTAATGGCAAAATCATTCTATTTAGGTTTAATAGAATTATTAGTTAATAGTAATGTTTAGTAGCTGGTTAGTAGTACGTAAACCAATAAACGTGCTTATAAAGTTAAAAAGCATTATTAATCATTAAAAGTATACGCTAGGTAACAAGACAGTCTTCATTTTTCAATTAAATTTTTCTACTCACTCGAATTATTCGAATAAATTCAGACTTAATACATTTTTCAACATTCAACTGCTCGTTCAACCATTCATTCGAACAACAACATGAATAGAACGACTTCATTTTATTTCATTCCCGACGAACTACCGAGTACCGACGCGACGCCATTAGTAGTTACTAATATTAGTACGGTAGTGATTATGAAAATTAGTAACCTACTAATATTCAAGTCGAATTTGTAAATTAGTGGGTGCAGATAATTCGAGTTCAGATCATTCGTTACACTACTTATATAAGACAGGTACCTAGGACATAAGGATCTGGTTAAATGTTTTACTGAATCTCTTAACTCATAGCTTAACTAGTCACATGACATAGAAATGCAATAGAAATAGCATTAGTGACAGCCATTTACTAGCATATTTCTACGTATTGTTTTCTTCTTCTTCTTTGTTTTCTTTTTAAATAAATGCTTTCTACAAGTTGTTCGTCGTTAAACTTTGTCTTCATAGGCTTATTCTTGTAATTTAGAACACGCAAAGTAAATTTCCTTCGCTGTTGGATCTGGGGCAAAACATGTATGGATGCAGAACAATCTCCTTTAGTTTAATGATGTTAAACGCAAACTATTTTAATATTTCAGTCAACAGAAAACGCCTATTTTAAGGCACCAATTTGTAAAAAAATAGATGTTATTTTCGTAAAACCTACAACCTACCTCCTATACACCACATTTATAGTTTTATTTTCAGGCTGCAGTTTATTTTATTTCATTATATATTTAAAGAGATGGCATTTGTGCTTATGATACAGTGGTCTTCTTCGTGTCGATCGATCGAATCGATGGTTGTGTTCTTTTTTTTTGTGTTAGACTCATATCCGTGGTTAGACCGCTTGGGCCCAGTAGGAGCTGCATTAATCGCAGCATTAGTGGCGTTTTAATGTCCTCTAAGGTGCAGTTGACGGATCACTTTGGGCACTGTAGTAAGTGGGCAATTTTCTGGTCAGGAGCACCGCACTCACACTGGGTATCAGTGGGATCAATAATCCCCCATATGGTTAGGTTGTGTTTGCAGCGGCCTTCTTGGGAGCACACTCTATTGAGCGCTTTCCATTTAAGCCACTGCAAATCACTTCCGAGTGCCAAGTGTTCCTGGGTTGAAAGAAGTTCAATGGCGGTGAGTGATGTTCCCACAACTTTCGTCTGACCGTACGTGGTCGGTCCTGGATGGCCTGTGTGCTGCGGAGAAAACTTTTCCGACTCTTAAATCTACTCGAAACTGTTGTATGTTTGGAGAGGGGATGGATAGTATAGATTTTAAATGTGAGCTTTCTAAAATTAAATCTATGGTTTTACAGAAAACGATGGTCAATGTGGGATAAACAAAGATGTATAAAATACTGTCTGGAATTTGGATTACCAAATTACAGTTACTTTCGCATTTATACCTGGTATAAATGCGAAAAAAATATATACCTGGTACCAGGTTCTGCGTATTATGATCTCATAATGCGTAATAGAAAATACAACTTAAAGAAATTCAAACGAATCGAGGTCTTAATATTTTTTAGTTATTAGATTCATAAAGAATTTAAGAATTAAAGAATTTATTAAGCACAAGTTAACAGAATTAGTAAGCACAAAAAAAAAAAAAAAAAAACAAATATTGGCTTATAAAGTCATACCTATATGTATCTGGAGATACATTATATACTTTCTATATGATTAAGAGAATGTTCTAGTTTAACATATATTTTTTTCAAATCATTTACACTGCACATTATGACGTGATTGTCAGTTTAAAATCTGTAAAAGACGTTTAATAGCCCTTAAGTTGTATTTTCTATTTGTTGTATTATAAGTCATCAATAAATGTTTGTTGAACACATAGAGTTAGGTTATATTCCCTTGAACTGGCCCTGTCGTAAAATCTGTTTCTATGTGACATAACTTAACTATATACTATCTCTCTACCAATTTTCAGGTACAAAAAGCAAAGGATTTATATACAGGGTGCGCAGTAAATAGCACGACATACTGCAGGAGGTGATAGCTTGGGTCAATACCTGCCAAAACAACACAATATATGTTCAGCAAAATCTTACGGATTTTTATTCACCACTGTAGGTTAAAGTAAAACGATAAGAAAATTGTTCTGTGAAAATTTGAACAAAAAATTGTATTTCTTGAAAACATTTTTGTTTTTGATAGAAAAAAGACTTATTAAGGAGTAAAGTAACTATTCACGAATAATTTGATGTAAAAAAAATACTAGAAAAGGAATTTTTCATTACGAGATGCTTATAAATCTGTTTCAAGGTAGAGATTTTTCGATATTTCGAAAAATTTTGTAAAACTGTAAATCCGTAAGATTTTGCTGAAGATATATTTCGTTGTTTTGGCAGGTATTGACCAAAGCTATCACCCCCTGCAGTATGTCGTGCTATTTACTGGACACCCTGTGTATAAACTTGTAAAGTAATAAAGTATAGAGTATAGATGGTGCTCAAATAAAAATTCTTGAAACTTATATACGAGTATGTAAATCAATTACATGGTGGTTCGAGAAAGGATGTTTCAAGATAATGGGCCTTCGCGCTGCCGATGATTCAAGCTTCAGTATTCGAGATTTTGATGCATCGAGGTAGGTAGTGAACTGTCACGCTCATAATTTATCGATTTCAAGTACTATCGAGTTTTCGATCTCAAGTAAGGATCCCTGTCTAACCTTCACAACCCAGTTACTGGGTAACACGGTACTCCATGGTAAGAGTGGTTGTCAGATATTCTAGCTTCTATAACTACTATCTAAGATCTACAAATGAAAACCGGGACCAACGGCTTTACGTGCTTTCCGAAGCACGGAGGGAACTCGGTATGAAAGGGATGGTGACCCATCCACCGGCCGACCGCGGTTAGCGTAGCTTAACCTTTGACAAATCGATCTGTACGGCTTTAATTTAAAGGGTCCCCAATATTTGTGGTTTGGGACCACGCAGATTGGGACCCTCTGAATAGGGTATTTTACCAGTCCCAGTTTTAGTCTGTCAGATAGATTTCCAATTCCTTTTTCCAATTTCTTTTTTCACGTAAACAAAAAATGAAGACGATACAGTGCGTAGAAAATTCGTGTGACGTCAATATGTCAATACACTTTTACTGGCGAAGTGACGTCACAAACCCCCACTCATGATCTTTGATGCGTTTTATCTTAGTCAGTTTTTATTGATTTGATAAAACAAAAAATACGTATCCAATATTTTGATGAGCACTTGTGTTTGCCTTGTGTCTGGGTGTTGTTTATCTATATGCCTATGTATTTAAAATGTATATCAGCTGTCTGACACCCATAGTACAGGGTCTCCCTAGTTTGAGGTCAGATGGCCGTGTGTGAAAATGTTCCCACATATTATTATTATTTTTCGATAATCTATCTAACTGACGGACTAATTAGATTTTTTTGGTAAAATACCCTATTAATCTTGTTTTTTTCCAGCGTTTTTTTTTTTTGCTCGATCTCTTATGCCTTCTTGCGCAACTACGACTCCCAATTGGACGATTTTTGTAAAAAAAAAAATTGGTTTTCTCTCTCTTACCCGTATACGCAGATACGTAGATTAACACCACGACCGCGAAAAGAGCCACTTGGAACCACTTCATAGCGTTATCAGTAACTGTGGTCTCAACTCGACACTGCTGCAAATGCAATAATCTGCATCATTAAAAGCCAATTATTATTGTTTTAATGGCATTGATCGAACAATATTACTACAAGATTTTATTTTAAATTGACATGTAACTATTATCCGTATTTGTACATTTCTAATGTTAGTTCCGTTTGTTTGTTACTTATGAATGCATGAATCAGTTATGGTTAAGCTACATTTGCCGCGGTCTGTCTGTGGATAGGTGACCATCTTTTTGGTTTTGAACGCAAACTGATATTTATCCGATTTCAGATTTCAAAATCCGTTTTTAGAAATCCGATTTAACCTTTCTAGTTCCAAGAAACATTAAAGCATAAACCAAAATACATCAACGTATAATCTTGAAAATGTATTCTTAAATACTTGGCAGTAAAGATGATATTGATCGCATTATAATGTCTGTTAGATTTCCGAGAACCGAAATCTAAATCACAAAATTCGCGCTATCCTTTTTACTCCGCTATGTTACACTTAGAGAAAGAGAGAAAGCGATTTTCCAACGAAATCCAACCAAACGCAAACTGTTCGCGTTTTGAATAGTTTGGATTTCGTTTGGTGATGTGATCCAGTGATTTTATTGTCGATTCGTTTGGTGGTAGATCGTTAGCGTTTGGTTCGGCTAGATAGATTATTAAAATCAGATCTTCAAGTTTGAGAAATCGATACGAATCGATTGGTGTTTGAAATCGGATTTTGAATTCGTTTTGATATATCGGACGCATGCCTAGTTCCGTATCTAAAAAAACGGAACCCCTATAGGCAGTGGCGTGCCTAGAGGCCAGTTTAGGGCAAGCCTGATAGACATTTTACGATGAAGAAAAAATCAGCAAGTTGCTCAGTTATTGATAAACTCATGTTACTGAACAACTTGCTGAAGACAAGCCGAAAAGCCGGGCTTGCACTAATGTGCAAGCCTGGCTTTTCGGCTTCTCTCTTCTTTTCGGCTTCTCTCTTCTTTTCGGCTTCTCTCTTCTTTTCGACTTCTCTCTTCTTTTCGGCTTCTCTCTTCTTTTAGGCTGAAGGTTCCGCCACTACTTATAGGATCACTTTGTTGTCAGTCTGCCTGTCTGTCTGTCTGTGCGTCTGTCTGTCCGTCTTTTAATGGGACAAGCCCGCCACACTATTCCCAAACCACTGCAACTCCTGTAAGCCAGAATCAACAGTGGCGACCATCAGAAAAGCGCCAGAGCAATGAAGCTCGAGGAGTCCCAGAGAAACGATTCAACTGTCTTGGATCCCGCAACGAAATTAATAAGAAAAGAACAGCGGAGGAGTAAGAAAAACATATTTTCCACTTCCCTTCAAATCAAGCAGGAGATAGAACAGAACTAGGCCATTAGGCACAGAGGGACGTTTACAACTGAGAGAAGCCCAGTTGCTAAGCACCACGGATTATGAATGACAAAATTAATGGGTCCTAAAAAGTGAGCTGTTACATTAACTCCAATAATAGATATGGCAAAATCGCTTGAACGCACGGAAAACCGGTCGTCTGTTCGTCTGTCTGTCAAGTCCGTCAAAACTAGGGTCTCCCTAGTTTGGGGTCAGATGGCCATGTGTGAAAATGTCCCCACATAATATTATTATTATTCAACATTGGCCCATCGCTACTGTAGTACTTGAGAATACCGATCGCGTGGTGGTTTGGAAGAGTAAGAAGCTTCACGGACGCTTTTTCCGGGCCCTACACGGGCCCGATGTGGATTTCTTACCGTCTGTGTCCTGGCAACGATTCGGTGATCTATTTGGAGAAATCGAAGGTTTTTTTTGCACAATTATGGATGAAGTTATTTTGATGAATAACTACCGGAGATTTATTGTGAAGGATGGTACGACAGTCGATAGCTAATCGCCGGCCAATAGTACGTACCATTTTGCCGCGATACGCATATAATGCGCCTTATTCACCATCCATCTTGCTGTACGTCCCGCCAAGGTAATGCACGATGCAAAACAACCGTGAATAAGCTTGCTGTACGTCAAAAATTATTATTCATTTTTTTTTCACGGTACTTTTGACGGGACGTACAGCAAGATGGATGGTGAATAAGGCGTTTAATTTTGTCATCTTACTGTTTTTGTATTGTTTGTGATTCCTAAGGTATTAAAACCCGTGTCTTAACGTTCAAATATATAAGTTTCTCTGTAAATCGTGCGTCGAATCATTGAAATACTCCCACAAACGCCCCTAAGAGAAAATACCCACCTTAACTCAAATAATCCATATATTTTTTGTTATACTCGTATGTAAAAGATAAAAATGGTTACTGTGAGGGGGAGATTAACATAAACCAAGCGCACAAAAATATGTCTGTTACGAGTACGACATCACATTACAAATCTTTGAATTTGTCGGCTTTTCTGTACTATAATGTGGCATGTATTATAAACCTTCCTCTTGAATCACTATAATTATATATTGCTGAAAACTGCATTAAAATCCGTTGCGGAGTTTAAAAGATCTAAAGATAGCGGGGACGACTTTGTTTGTTCTATATGATGTAAAGATTATTTGTAATTTTGTTTTATTTTTTGAATTTAATGAAACGCTGTTATTATTAATTATTGACAACTGATCAAATAGTACCATATTTATTTATTATAATTTTATGTAACCGCTCGCATTGTATATGTAACTTGACTTTGCTTAGTCAATAAAACGATGTTAATTTTTCTTTTATCAAACAATAAACACTTACTTGTTTTTGTTTTTGCAATTATAAGTACATTGTGTCATCGTCCATGTTGATTTTGTATTCTTTGCTACAAAGTCAAATCATTTATTTCAATTACATTATCAAAAGGCGATTTCCCGATTCTCCGATCTCAATCGAAGCTCGTTACTAGTGGGACCAAGCCAAGGACAGGCTGATGATGAAGAAGAAGGCTTCATTTGTGTGGAAAAGAAGAAGAAAAAACCAGTGCGGTACTCGTCGCAATCAGTGTGGTACAAAGTCAAAGTCAAATCATTTATTTCAATTAGACCATTAAAGGCACTTTTGAACGTCATATTGTAAAATTTGAATCTAGTTGCCCATTCCAAATGGTAGTTTCGTATGGAGAAGAATGGCATCACCTTTGATCGCCTTTAGTTGAGTTGATACTCGTTGGGCAATCTGGGTTTTGTACTCATTTACTGTTGCCTTTGTTAGACGGTAAATGGCCAGGAGATATGCTGCAATCCACCCATCATCGGCTGAGGTTACTGAGGCCGTTAAATGCACATCTGTTAGTCTGGTGGTAGTCTCCGCATGAATCAAGTCTAGAGGCGTGATTTCTTGATTTTTTTGACCGATTGTAATATTGTACGACTTCCAATCATCTTCTAACTTGTAGCGAATTGTCTGAGCCATGTAATACAAGAATGTTTTTGCCAAGTCTAGATCTATTGCGTTGTCTATCATACCTTTTTTGACTGCCTGTCTTGCGTCTTCTAAATTAGATGTTAAGAGTGTAATACTTAGGGTAGGTTTGACATTGGGGTGTTCATCGAACCATTTCTTCGGATATTGTACATCTATCGATTGCGAAGGCGCATGAGGCCGGACAATTTTCTTAGTAGATACGCGAACCAAACTCATCGTGAGATCAAAATTATTCAGTTCTGTTGCTTATTATTTTTCTTTACTCTTATTCTTTTAAAAAGAATATTGTTTACAATTTGCATTTACAAGAATTATAATATATTCTGTTACGTGAATACGATGTACCTTACATAAAAATCATATATTATAGTATGTACAAAGCATTACAAGTTAAGAAATGACAGCAAATGATGTACAGACACATAGTGTTCACATAATTACAATTAATAATACAGTAGACGACCACTCCTAATCTAACAAACAATGAATAGTGTGTGAGCCAGAGTAATCTATTAAGTACACTAAATAATACAATTATAATTATATAATACAAGTACAAATACATATTTAAGTATATAAAGTATAGTTTTAATTAGCAATCAGTATGATTTTGTCTAGACTGTAGATTGTCCTATGGAGCCGGACCAGCTTATAATATGCTTGTTTACAAAGTCAACCTTTAATAAACTCGTTAATAAGTACTCGTCGCAATCAGTGTGGTACTCGTCCCAATCAGTGTGGTACCGCGTTGACCGAACCGAACATGTTCCTGCGTCCCGCTATTTAGTCGACGCAGCTGCACGTGTCACGTCTCCACCACTCCACGAATGCAGAGGACGTTGTGGAGTACATAAGGATGAAGACTAAATTTACCTTAAGAGTCGAGTGGTTAGAGTCGCGTCACAAAATTAACTATAAATCTTTTGTGGTGCGGGTTACATGGGGACCTTATTGAAAGAAGAATTTTGGAGGAAGCTACAGATTTTTACCAAACAAAAGAATATTTTTCCCACCACCAAATAATGTATCGTTGTTTTTCTCTTGTAGACGTAAATGAATGATCCTTAAGTTTTCATAAGAAACCATTGAGATTTCGTCTATAACCAGCCAGTTCATGTTACTCCAATTGCGTCTCTCTTGTTCGAGTCTCTATCTTGTCAAGGGCACGATGATCGTAGTCTTGACTTTCGTTAGCCAAACGAGTGCGAATTAAACTAAGACGATTATTGTAATTTTCTTGATTTTCGTCACTTAACCTACGTAACATTGGATCTAATTTTTAAGGACTGTTAGTCCTCAAATAATTGATTTTTTTCTTCACATCATCTTTGGTTCCCCGTAAAATCATCTCTATGTATTTAGACAACAATGTTTAGTAAGCGGCATGTTTTTAATCACGGTCATGATATTCTTTTCTCTTGACATTCCACAGAAACGGCAATTCTCTGTATCAAATCAAATCAAAATCAAAAATATTTATTTGCTCGAATATGGTACATAAGGTGTTTCATTAATTTTATTTCAGCATATCCTGCCATAAAATGCCGTGCAAATGTTTTAGCAATTAGCAATGTCAATTAATCTAACTTACTTACAAAGAACAGATTCTATTGACTTGTCTTCTAAATAGTCCATAATGGTATAATAACTTTTAAATACAAGTAGTTTGAAAAGCTTTTTTTTAAATAAAGATACATATTTCAGAAATATATATGTATACATGGCAAAGGCAGAATTTGAAGTTTTTGGAACAGTGGCTTACAGCTGTCTAAAAAGTGAGCTCCACAAATTGCTCGGATACTTTTTTTTTGAGCTTTAAAAACTCTGTCAAAATCTACTGAGTTACCCCATATTATAATACCGTATCGGAGGATGGATGATACATACCCATGGTAAGCCAGCATTATTGCAGTATCATGGTTAACAGTTTGTTTCATTCGTTTTAGCACATATATAAAACGATCAATTTTTGTAAGAATTTTATGTAGGTGTGGTTTCCAATTGCAATATTTATCGATCGTTATACCCAAGAATACACAATTGTCAACAGTGGTCAAGTGAGAATCTTTATAATTAATGTCTAGTTTATTTATGTTTGCATTATATGTCTGAAATTGTATTACATTTGTTTTAGTCATATTTATTTTTAAGTTTTTTTTTTCTAGCCAGTTAATTGCATTATCCAGAGCTTGTACGATTTCATTTTCTAAATTTTTGTTTGTGTCACTTTCTATTATTATTGTAGTATCATCAGCGAATAGTATGCAATCTTTGCCTATCGCCTCTGGAATATCGTTAATATAAACTAGAAAGAGTAGTGGGGATACGATCCCTCCCTGAGGCGTGCCGTAATTATTTTGTTTATATTCCGATCTAAAGTTTTTTTTTTCATTTTGACAGGTTTTTGTTATTTCCACACATTGAACTCTTTCAGAAAGATAGCTTTTGATCCAGTCATTGGCCTTACCTCGGATACCATAATGCTCTAGCTTTGAGAGTAGTGTTTTATGGCAAATAAAATCAAAAGCTTTTGTCATATCTAGGAACACACAACTTATCTTAGATTTTTTTATTTAAACTTTCAGTTAAGGCTTTATTAACGTAAAACATGCCAAAGCAGTGAAACTACCCTTCCTAAATCCAAATTGTTCTTTTTTAAGAATGTCACTTGCTGTTAAAAAGTTCTCTATTTTAATAAACATCACTTTCTCAAAGATTTTGGATATGATTGGGATTATAGTTATTGGGCGATAATTGCTCATGTCAGTTTTTACACCTTTCATGTAAAGAGGTTTGACAATTGACATTTTCAGACGTGTTGGGAATACTCCTTCTGTTAGAGACAGATTGATAACGTAGGTTAAGGGAGACACTAAACTAATTGCACACGTTTTTAAAACTTTAGTACTCAGGTCGTCATACCCAGTCGAGTTTGTGTTCCTTAAGCTGTGAATTATTTTATAAACGTCTGATTCCTCTACTGGTGTAAGGAAGATGCATTTAGGGTTTTGGGAAGTGATTACTTTCGTGTCATATTTTTGCGCATTATTGGTCGTTTTTGATTGAGATATATTGTACGAGCTACGCTGTACATTGACCTTTGTGATAGTTTGTACTTCATAATTTAATAATGCACATCGTTATTGTTTAGCTGTGCATTTCTGTACATAACATTTAAGTGGAACAATTATGTAATAATATTCAGTAGCAATAAATCCAGCAAGGGAATCTTTCGTCTACTCATTTACATAACATACCGGAACAAGTTTACGTAACTATAACATAACATTTTCACTGTTGGGCATTACAACCCCAACATTTGGTCCTTCGAGCAATTTAGTGTCGTGTGATTTTATCTTTTACGGTCGCGAATCGGTTGGACTGGTCTCTCACAAGCGAGTCGCCCCAGGTACCAATTGAGAAGGCGCATATCGTAGAAGAGAAAGGTTGCACAATACCAAGAACCAGAAGTGTGGAGCAACAGCCTACTTCTCAAAACAAAGTTCGTCAATTCGTCGGAAAGTTTGACAACATGACGTCATCAGCAAATACTTACGAGAATCAGCGCGAACTTTACGAAAACATCAAGAAAGTCGGCATCAACATCAAGAAGGATGGCTGGGACAGGAAGAACTTGGACTACTTTAAACGGCGTATGCAAATGCTGGAACAGTTATGGAGTGAATTCCAGTTCAACCATGATCGTCTGTCAACAGAAGTAAGTGCGGGCCATCCTTATTTTACAAGCGATTTATATAACATAGTATTGAAGTGTTATAAAGAAGTCAAGGAGTTAATTCTCCAACAAAATCAACAACTGTCGACGCACAAGCTGTCCACAGGGGGACCGGCAGTGCAACTAACATCGTTCGAAAGTACCTCTGAACAAGATCAGGCAAGTACGTCGAGCAAACAATTACAAGAGCAACAATACAGCGAGGAGGAGGAGGAAACCAGTAACGCACCTGAGAGCAACAACAGGGATCAATCACCTCCTCGGCAACAACAAAACCCTAACAAGAGGGACACGGGGTCCAACAGTAAACTGGATGACCTCTTACGCAAACAGAGCTGTCGCCAACATTCAAGTAGAATTCATAACAGAAAAATGGGAATTCCAGGACGCGTTGCAAACGTTACAAATACGTTGGTCTGCTATTGACAGTCTCCAGTGGGAAATTGAGTACGAACTCAACGGGGACAAAAACACAGTGTACGAAGAGCGCTATACAAGATTTGAGAACCAGTACATCGATCTGAAGAAGGCATTAAACACCAAGATGTGGTCCGGAGCTTATCGAGAAAAAACCACACCAAAGTTGGAGATACCTGTTTTTCACGGAAAATTTAGTCAGTGGATCCCGTTCAAAGACCTTTTTACGGAAGCCATCCATAACAATACATCATTGTCCAATGCGCAGAAGATGCAATTTTTGAAAAGCAAGGTCCAAGGGGAAGCTGAAAGGTTGATCCAACACTTACAAATAAGCTCGGATAACTATCTAGTGTGTTGGGACATTCTCAACAATCGCTATAACAACAAAAAGCTCATATTTACAGCGCACATCAATATGCTCTTCAATCTGCCTACTATGCAACAACAGTCATTAGCACCAATCAAGAAAATACATGACGTCACAATAGAATGTTTGCACGCTATCAAGAACTTAGAAGTGGATGTCAGGACCTGGGATCCGCTACTAGTGCACATCTTGACACAAAAACTGGACGCTGAGACTTACTCAGATTACATTGAATCATTGAAGAACTCACGGGAATTACCTGTATTAAAGGATTTCTTAGACTACCTAGAGGCGAAGTTTACTTCAATGGAATCGTCACAGCGCAAACAAGACGGCTATCAGAAGACAAGTTCTGCAACAAACCAGAATCAAGAAGCATCCCATAACAAGAAACATAGATATCATAACAACAGGAATCAAGCGGCTAGTAACAACAAGGTTACGAAATCGTACCATGCGTCAACGTTCATTTGTCCACTCTGCAACGACGAGCATGGCCTCTATTTTTGTGCAAGGTTTTTAGAAATGTCGAACGACGAAAAACTTAGCACAATAAACAAATTACAAGTCTGCATTAATTGTCTGTACAGCCATAAGGGCAAGAAATGTACGTCAAATAACCGATGTCGCAAGTGCAAAGCTAAGCACAATACTTTAATGCATGAAGCTGCATCAAAAAACAATGAACAAAACCAAACAAATTCATCATCTCATGTCTCTCAAAATGATGAAGAAGCTTCGGAGATTCTATTAGCGACTGCCATAGTAAAGGTTGAGGGTGCTGATGGAACTCAGTACAACATGCGAGCTCTTGTAGATCAAGGGTCTCAGATATCACTGATAACAGAACGAGCAGCTCAACGTCTTGGTATTCAACGCCAGAAATGTAAAGGAGTGATCTTTGGAGTTGGAGAAAAGGAGAGCAATTGCAAGGGCATGATGACAATTTCATGCAGCTCTGTCTTCAGCGACTTCACGTTCAGAAAATCAGTATACATAATGAAAAACCTAATCAAGAATCTACCGAACAAAACTTTTACAAAACCTTCATGGCCTCAAATACAAAATATCAACTTGGCGGATCCGGAATTCAACAGCAGCCGACCAGTAGATCTGCTATTTGGAGCAGACATTTACTCCCAGATCATGCTAGGAGGAATGATCAAAGACGATGACGTCACACGGCCCATCGCACAACAAACATACTTAGGCTGGCTACTATGCGGACGCGTCAAAACTACAAAATTACAATGCAACGTGGTATTGAATAATCTGGAGGATATGATACAGTTTTGGGATACCGAAGACATCAAAGACCGAGCCGATTTCTCAGTGGAAGATCAGAAATGCGTTGAGTACTACACGAATACAACACAACGTTTAGAAAATGGAAGATACGAAGTGAGACTTCCAATGATAAACGACTGGGAATGCAAGCTGGGCTCTTCCAAACAGATGGCCATTGCCCAATTCAAAACATTAGAACGAAGAATAGGAAAACAACAACATTTAGCAAAAGCCTATAAAGAATTTATGGCAGAGTACATTGACTTAGGTCACATGCAACAATCAACATGTAACAAGACACTCGAGTGCTACTTGCCGCACCACGGCGTCGAACGCGCCGAGTCAACAACAACTAAGTACAGAGTTGTGTTTAATGCATCCGCAAAAACAAGTACCGGTTGGAGCTTAAACGATCTCATGTACAAAGGCCCAAACCTACAACAAGATTTACAAAGAACATTAATCCAGTGGAGGCAATACAAGTATGCTTACACAGCTGATATTGAAAAGATGTACAGGCAAATTTTAGTGGCCCACTGTGACCAAAGCCTACAACAGATTGTCTGGCGAGAATCACCAGAACAACCTCTACTTTCATATCAGCTCGCCACTGTAACTTACGGGACAAAAGCAGCGCCGTTTCTGGCCATAATGACACTACGTAGACTGGCGGAAGACGAGCGTCATAATTTCCCGGAAGCTGCAAAGGTAGTGGAGGAGTCATTTTACGTCGATGATCTCGTTCACGGATCGCATACCATTGAACAAGGACAGAAGCTAATTTCGGACCTAAAACAATTACTCAAGAGTGGAAGTTTCAACCTTAGAAAATGGTCATCAAACGAGCCGGCACTCCTGGAAAATACAACAACACAACAAAACAATGAAAACACTGTCTACAACTTCAAGTCGGATTAAACATCCAAAACATTGGGCCTATGCTGGAATTCGAAAGAGGACAAATTTACATTCCAATGTTCGATTTCAAGCATCAACAAGAAACATACAAAACGCAGCTTATTAGCTGAAATATCAAAATTATTTGACCCACTTGGCTGGCTAGCTCCCTTATCAACAAAATTAAAATTATTATTCCAAAAAGTGTGGGAGGTCAAATTACAATGGGACGAGGAAGTTCCCAACAACATACACAGAGAATGGTGCAAAATACAAGCGGACATAAGGATAATAAACTTGTGTGAAGTACCAAGATGGCTCAGATGTGACGGAAGGCAAGCTATAGAACTACATGGCTTTAGTGACGCCTCCCTAGATGCCTATGCGTGTGTTATTTACGCACGAATTCACCCATCAACAGACGTTATACTTGTCGCTGCAAAGTCAAAAATTGTACCGCACAGAAAAACAACAACATTGCCTAAACTGGAATTAAATGGAGCGCACCTACTATGCAAATTAATGCAGAAGGTTAAGGAATCCTTACATCAACACGAAATTCGAGTCTATGGCTGGACTGATTCTATGGTGGTCCTGGGTTGGATACAAGGTGACCCGTCACGATGGAAAACATATGTAGAGAATAGAGTCCAAAAAATCAACAGTGTAATACCGCGCTCGTGTTGGGATTACGTCAAGTCAAGTGAAAATCCCGCTGACGCCGCAAGCAGAGGTCAGTACGCCGGTCAATTGAAGGAAAACAAACTGTGGTGGCAAGGTCCCACTTGGCTATCATCCTTTGAAATGAAAACCCAAGTCAAACAGGTCTATACGTCAGACCAAGAGGTGAAAACAAGGGCTATGAAACAAGTCAATGCTGTCCAATCGAACACAGAAACCATATCGAACAATTATTACAAAAACATAGCTCTATTAATCATGTCATTCGAATAGTCGCATGGATACACAGAACATTGAACTTAACAGTTCGAACATTGGACTCAAAACATCGCCAATTACCGAGTTACCTTACGTCGCAAGAATTGAACAGTGCAACTAAATTAATTGTGAAACAAACACAACAAAAGGTATTTGAAACGGATATGAGTCATTTACGTAAACACGGCAGAGTGCCATCAACTAGCAAGCTATTACCTCTTAATCCTTACATTGATCAAGAAGGCTTGCTAAGAGTCGGGGGAAGATTGAACAACGCCACGCTAGCTGAAGAGATGAAACACCCGATGATCATCCCTCACGACAGTCGGCTAACGCATTTGCTTATCAATCAAGCTCACCAAATGACGTTTCACGGCGGACCGCGACTCACTCTGTCGCATCTTCGCCAAAAATACTGGATCATCGGTGGCGTGCGAGTTACGAAAATGCAAGTCAGAAAATGCGTAACGTGCCGAAAAATCAGTCCAACCAAACAACAACAAATCATGGGTGAACTGCCGACCGCAAGAATAAACCCTGCCCCGCCATTCCACCATACAGGAGTGGACTACACGGGATTTGTCGACATTAAGATGAATAAAGGAAGAGGGGCTAAAACCACCAAGGGTTACATAGCGATCTTTGTTTGCATGGTAACAAAGGCAGTGCACATTGAGTTGGTCTCTGATCTTT
This sequence comes from Charanyca ferruginea, assembly GCA_947361185.1. Lineage (NCBI taxonomy): Eukaryota > Metazoa > Arthropoda > Insecta > Lepidoptera > Noctuidae > Charanyca > Charanyca ferruginea. The sequence continues at coordinate 598,911 of OX376081.1, read as the reverse complement.
CAAGCTCAGCATTTCTGGCAGCCCTTAACAGAATGGCAGCAAGGAGAGGCGCCCCTCGCCATATGTACAGCGATAATGGCACGAACTTCGTCGGCGCTAACCGACTGCTCATGGAACAATACGAGGAAATAGAGAACACCTACAAGAACGAACAACTACAGAAGGAAGTCGCCGAGATGTTCATACAGTGGCATTTCAACGCTCCTGCTTGGCCCTCGGCGGGGGGATTGTGGGAACGAGCCGTAAGAAGCTTGAAACACCATTTAAAACGAGTGGTGGGTGAGCAAAAGTTAACATTCGAGGAGTTCACCACAATCTTAACAAAACTAGAAGCATGTCTAAACTCCAGACCTCTGTGTGCGCTGAGTGAAAATGTGGAAGACCTAGACTGTCTGACGCCAGCACACTTTCTAACAGGGAGATCAGGATTGACCGTCATCGAAACAAGAGAAGACGCCCGAACAAGATGGGAGCTTACTAGACAAATATACACAGACATCTGGAAGAAGTGGAAAAACGAGTACTTGTGCCAACTGTTAGCAAGAACAAAATGGCAGAAGCCTCAGAACAACGTGAAGAGTGGTGACTTGGTTGTTGTACATGATGACCAGCGGCCCGCAGGAAAATGGTTGATGGGCAGAGTAACAGATCTTCACCCAGGAAACGACGGATATGTTCGTGTCGTGACCCTGAGAACAAGAAATGGTTCTATAAAGAGACCCATAACAAAACTATCTATTTTACCAATAGACAGCAAGGAAAACTGTATTCCACAAAATACCGAAAATGAACACAAAAAACAAGATACATTCGAAACCAAAACAAAACGTCAGCAAAATGCCAAGACAGGCAAAATCAACTTGATCGGATTAGTAATGACCCTGTTATACCTACTTAGTCCAGTAAGAGCGACAACAAACAAAGCAAACTTTATCGAATTGCAACAAGGCCTATATTTCGATAAAACCACCAACATGAAACTAATTCGCGACGAGTGGAAGATTGTGGTCTACTACGACGTCAAACCTTACTGGCATGGCACAGCAGTGTTCACCAAATTCCACGATCATCTTGAAAACATATGTTCAAAACTAAAACAGAAGACTCAATGTGACGTAATTTCATTACAATTACATCACGCGTTCGCTGAACTCGACCACTACAACCGTATGTTGCTGAATCCGCAAGGTCGGGTGAATATGAGAAGCAAACGCGGTCTTATCAACGGTGTCGGGTCAATCGCACGTTCCCTGTTCGGAGTATTGGATGACCAATTCGCCGAACAATATCAACGGGACATTGAACTCATCAAACAAAATGAAAAACATCTGGCCCTTTTGTCTAAAAATCAGACAACTATAATAGAAGCCGAATATAACATACTAAGAAGATCGGAAGAAACAATCGCAAAACAATACAAATTATTCAATCAACATCTGCTCAGCCTAGACAAGCTAACGAGCAACATTCAGCAAGAAATTGAATCTCAAGAACTAGCAATTGAGTTTGTGATGTCTGCCATTTCTGCAAACAGCTTTATAGAGCATCTAAGAAACGTTCAAGAGGTCCTGTTGGATACCGTAACCAACATTTACAACGGCAAAATGAACCTACACCTCATCGCGCCAGATCAACTACGGGACGAATTGAACGTCATATCCAGTCAACTCTTGAAGGATGTGGCACTTCCCATCACCAACATTCAAGATGATTTATTTCGCCTATATCACCTTTTACAAGTGAAGGCAAAAATGACAGAGAGATATCTAATCATTGAGATACGGGTGCCGTTAATCAGTAGAGAAAACTACGAAGTTTTCCACGTCATTCCTGTCCCAAAAAAGAATGGCTTCGACATGGTCACCCTACTGCCCATAGTGGAACTGTTAGCAATCAACATACAGAAGAATTCATACCTACCGATGACTGGAACCGACCTACATCAATGCCTGCACTACGACAGTACGACTCTTCTGTGCCCCATGAGGTCACCAACATACCACATGCAGTCTGACGAGAGCCTTTGTAAGAAAAGACAAGATTCGTCTAGCTGCAAAACAAAACATGAGAACTGTCAAAACAAATGGTTGGAACTTAACGACATAAATAGCTACCTATACTTTTGTTGTGACGCTTGCAAATTACGCGTCATATGTGGGAATCAAGTTTCAACTGCATTACTTAACAACGCAGGGGTAATGACACTTGGTAGCGACTGCACTATCAATAGTGAGACGTTTACTGTATATTCCCAAAGGCAACTGAAGGATATAATACATGCTCAGGTGGAAGAACTCACGCTGGAAATCCCTCCAATTAACCGGATCATCAACCTATCGGTACCGGAATTGAAACATGAACCCGAGAACGAGACGGTAATAGAACAAAGCTCATTACTGCTAGATCTGGGAAAACAAATAGAACAGTTGAAAGCCGCGGCGGCAGAAAACATCATATCTGATCGGGCAACATACCACGATGTTCACCAATATGTTGTCATATACGTATTGGCAGCAGTAGCAGCGATAGCAAGCGCAATATATGGGTACCACCGACTTCGCAAACATTGCACGAGTCACAAGAAACCTGAGGCACCACCGGTTCCCAATCCAGCGCCCCGAAGGAGGTCGACTGCAAGCATCGTGGACAACACAGCTGTGTGTGACGTCACAGACGACAGCAGCGCAGTGCACCTATCGAGTGCACGTACACTCAACAAAGCAACGTCGCCTATTGCGCGTTGTGATTTAATTGTTTAAGGCTTGAATTAGATTACTTTCTTTTACATTTTATCTCTCTTTGTAACACTTTATTACCATAACATTAACATTTTATTTGTTCACTGTTACCTTTTGTGAGTGGGCAATATGTACGAGCTACGCTGTACATTGACCTTTGTGATAGTTTGTACTTCATAATTTAATAATGCACATCGTTATTGTTTAGCTGTGCATTTCTGTACATAACATTTAAGTGGAACAATTATGTAATAATATTCAGTAGCAATAAATCCAGCAAGGGAATCTTTCGTCTACTCATTTACATAACATACCGGAACAAGTTTACGTAACTATAACATAACATTTTCACTGTTGGGCATTACAACCCCAACATATATAATGGTCATTAAATAAGTCACATATTTGGCTTGGATTGTCATAAACTCTACTATTAGCATCAATTTCGTCAATTTCACAGTTACTTGTCATGTTATCTGTGTTTGTTTTAATCGTGTTCCAGGCCGCTTTACTTGTATTTTTAGCCTTACATGAATGTATCTTACTTGAATGTATCGTACAATTCGATACATTCAATTCTTTCCTTCCTTAACTTTTGGATTCCCTTTTTCCGGTATTTTTGCGCGAGCGCGCTTTTGTTAGTACTCCTAGTCAAGACGAAACACACACTAAACAATATTGCGCAATACTGACCCTATACGAATATACGATGCAATTGAAAAATATGGAGCATTCAATCATTGCGCAAGCTTCAATATTAATCTGATACGGTCAATAATATTGCACTATTCGTAATACGTATTGTGCAATATAATTGATCGTCTAGGGACCGCCTTAGAAACTTTAGGCACAGTTTTCAGAACTTCTAACAGAATCACACTTTTTCATCCTCACTTCATGATAATTGGGTAAATATTGTTACAATATAATGTTACATTCATATGTAATGTTGTGTAACATGACCATTATAAATAATATCTAATTCAATAAATTGCTTTCATCATCAGTCGGAAGACGTCCACTGTTGAATACAGGCCACCCCCTGCATGGGCGGGGGGGTGCCAACTGTTGAATACAGGTCACCCCCATAAGGGCGGGGGGCTGCCAACTGTTGAACAAAGGCCACCCCCATAAGGGCGGGGGGGATGCCAAAATCCCCACTTGGCAGGAGTCTTAGGGATCGCAGTGAAGCTGTAAAGTACACGGAAGCCGCTGCTGCCCGACTTCCGGATTTTCCCTTATTTGCCTTTGACGACACCCTCGGGATGAAATGGCCCCCCCATTTCTGCTGCTATTCTAGCCGGACACCCCATGGGGAAAATAATTATAAAAAATAATAGGTAATTCATTTATTTCAGGCTGCATAGGTCATGACCCAGATTTTTTTTATAATCTAGGAGTATGTTTTACTAGCACTTCACTTTGCACTAAATTGTCTTTGTGCTGTCTTGTGGCACTAGTCCGCGGAAGCGACGGAACACCACGTCCTGCCTCCAAAAGTCTTCTTCCATGACGAGGGGCACGAAACAATTTGGTACTCGCACCACGAACTCCTTGAAGTTGACGTTGCGGCGCGACTCCAGTTACTTGTTTACAGGTATAAATTCGATATTAGGTACAGACAGCGTCATCAACTGATTACCCCCTATGCGAAGAAATTTCAACGCGCGGGGGGTTAGCAGTTGATGACGCTGTCTGTACATCCTAGTAACTGGCACATCTAACAGAGCAGGGCGGTGTGTACCCACGTAACCGTCCCAAAACTCGCAGCCGTAGTGCTCCCAGCACCTCTGGATGGTGCAGTAACCCTACCTGACCGCTCGCCACGTACTTGACAAGCCCGACGTCCCTCCTTACTGCCAGCCTGGTGTACCCGACCATGCCGTTAATGACCTAGTGGAAGCTTTGGCTAAAGAACAAAGTGATTTACAGTAGCTACAATCTTTGCAATATGTTTTCGGAACTTCTAATCTTCGGATCTATGGGTCCGGTCAAAAATCTGACGGACTTTTACAGAGGGAGAAGAGGGATTGTATCTGTGTTAGTGCACACACTTATGCGCTATAATATCTCCTGCACACTTGGCGCTATTCTTCATTAAGATGGTCTGCACCGCCGTGACCAAAGTTCGATTGGAAGAGTACCAAAGACCAAATATTTTGTAATTTTCTGCAATTATTGCGGCGTTAATTGTATTTTTATGAACATTTTATATGAGACTAAGAAATTGTTATGCGGTAGATCTCGAGATGAATATATTATCTTTGATTTGTTACATGATATCCGCACAGTTGGAATTCTTGATGCGTTATTAAGGTACCCGAAAATCGGTGATAATAGTATAAAAATGCATCCTTAAAAGTATGTAAAGATAGAAGACAAATCATATATTTATTATTTTCAAGCTGTTTTTCCATGTGTCCCCAATTCTCGATTTGTCTGGAGTGACCTCCTGTGTTGTTCCTCAGTCTGCCTACAGATACTCCATCCTACGACAATTCATGTGGACTCTGAAAGCAGAAAACTACCTGCTACAACCCAGTAGGTAGCCATATTTATCGCAGCATTAGTGGCGTTTTTATTGTCCTCTAAGGTGCAGGTGTAGGGGCACTTTGGGCACTGTGTGCTTTTATAACACCGTACCAACATGTATTATGAAAATAAATGATTTGATTTGATTTTTGTAGTAAGTGAGCCATTGTCTGGTCAGGATCACCGCACTCACACTGGGTATCATGGTGGTGGGATCTATTATCCCCCATTTTGCTAGGTTATATTTGCAGCGGCCTACCTGGGTGCGCAGTCTATTGCTTTCCATATAGGCCACTGCAAATCACTTCCGAGTGGCAGGTGTTCTTTGGGTTGAACGAAATTGGGTGGTGATGATAGTGCTAAGGAAGAAAATCACTCCCGAAGACCTCAGAAACCGGGCATTGGACAGGCAGCCGAGCGCAACATAGTAAAGAAAATGCAAGGCAGAGATAATGGTCACCCGAATGTCTCGCTGGTTTTGGTTTGGCGTTTGAGGTCTTAAACGAACGCCTACAGTTGAGACTGGAATCTCTCAACTGCCTCGGCTAGTTTTAACTATTGCTATATTAAAATGCTGTTGCTAATACAGGATGAAATTGAATTCATTAGCAATTTTTTAAGAAGTGACTCAGACCAGGAACCTTTACAACTTTCATTATGTAGCCAACTGAATCTGCGAAAAAAAGAAACAGCTGTTCCATACATTTTGGCCGAGTACCTATTGCACTTCTGTATGGAACAGCTGTTTTTTTTTCGCGCTGTTTGAGGTGGGTCCATAATGAAAGTTGTACAGGTTCCTGGTTTGAGTCACTCCTTAAAATTTTGCTAATTAATTCAATTTCATCCTGTATGTTGATCTACACCTCTTTTAACTTGCACGAGTTGTAACATTGCTCTCACATTGTGCCCGTAGATTCAACATGATTGATGTGCAATTTTGATCATTTTTAATTGATTTTAAGTGTTTATAGAGGTTTTTTCCCATACTTACCTACTGTTCTTAACGAGGAACTAGGTTTAACTTTCTGACTGACTTCGACTTCTTGACATTTCCGAGCTTAACAACATTTTAACTGCCAAATAGAGCGGCGGAGATGATTTAGAAAATTACTATTACTCATATTCAACATTTGAAATACCTCAGATTATCAAATAAAAGGCAGATAGACCATGCAACACTGCGAGTGAAGCCACAAAACCAAATACAAATTCAATAACGAATACCTACAATCGCGTGATTGTATTCGGTTTTGAATTTTTATTTGTATTAGTATTTGTTTTCTTTAACAATACTTCGCTCTATTGACTCGTGTCAGTACAGCGCGAAGCCAATAGTAGATATTCGTTTTTGAATTTGTATTTGCTTTTGTAGCCTCACTCTCAGTGTTCCGTACGGTCTATCTGCCTTTTGTTTCATAATCTGAGTGAAATACTAAACCTTCGCTTGAGTTTCTTTAAGACTATTATGTTATAAGTAAAAACAGATTTAAGGAAAAATATTTATTATTAGAAAAATATTTTCCGAGACTGTTTTTCCAAGTGTCCCCAATTCGAAGACTCAATGTAACTGGAGTTACATCCTTTGTTGTTCACCAGTCTGTCTACAGGTACTCGCTTCTACGACAGTACATCTTTTTCCTGGAAGCAGATTAAAAGGTGCTGCACTAAACGAAATCAAAAGTCAAAGAATCTATATAGTTTGTGGATCGTGGCAATAAAAACGATGGATTTAACTATGACCTTGCTTTTATTTAAATAAGTATTTTAAAAACCATCTTACAGCTTTTTTACTTTCAAACGCATCGCTTGCTCAACCGCCCTCGCCATCTTCCTTTTATATTCTCTCTCTTTCTATCCATCTTGTCTCACTGACACCTTTACGTTTCATTCCGCGCACCATCCATACGTTCCATTCCATTCTCCATCCTACAATTATTTTATTTCAAGTAAACCAATTACAGGCCCTTTTGAATTGTCAAGGAGTCGGTAAGTTAGTCAGAAAGTTGAAGTTAGTTGCTGGTTCCAAAACGTAGGTCTCTATCTATACCTACTAATATTATTCAACTGAAGAGTTTGTTTTTCGTTTGAACAAATGTCGTTTCCAAAATCCAAAATGGTGGCTATGAAATACGGATTGTCATGAGGGTCGTTTCCATGATTTTTGGGGTCTTCCATGAAATCTCAACAAATAGCCGCTATCTTAAATTTTGATTTTAACATCATTTTAGGCATCGGCACCCCCATAACCCAAGGAAGTTTGAATATTAGGAGAAGAGAGGAAGTTTGAATATTAAGAGAAGAGAGGAAGTTTGAATATTTGGAGAAGAGAGGAAGTTTGAATATTAGGAGAAGAGAGGAAGTTTGAATATTTGGAGAAGAGAGGAAGTTTGAATATTAGGAGAAGAGAGGAAGTTTGAATATTTGGAGAAGAGAGGAAGTTTGAATATTTGGAGAAGAGAGGAAGTTTGAATATTTGGAGAAGAGAGGAAGTTTGAATATTTGGCTAATAATAATAATATTTTTTTATTCATCTGACAGCAAAGGTCCACATTGATTGAATATTGGAAGATGTTAGTAACAATGTTTCTTATAACCTTTGTTAGTATTTATACACAACGACAGACATTGTGGTTTTGATAAGATGCCTCATTATGGGGCGCCTATCATGCCGGTCGGCTATCACCTTCAGGAGGCTGTTGCCACTGCCACGCAATCTGGCGAGCAGAGACGTACTTTTCTTCCTTACAACAGCTGAGAAACTGTCCACTTGAGCTTTGGCGAACATCTCTGACGCACTGCAGTAACGCGGCAGCCGCATCAGCGCCCTGAAGGCATTATGATCACGGCTTCGTGACGGTGCAAAGAAGGAAGCGCTGGCAGAGCTGTAAGAACCGCTGCGGCAAGGCTCCTACGAAGCCCAACGAAAAACTACGTGCTGCGAAACCGAATACTCCGGCGTATATTTCCCGTCTCCACTACACCACTGACGCGGAAGACATCGTGAAGTACGTACGCCAAAGGCTGAAGTACGCGCCGAAAGTGCAGTTGCTGGAGTCGCATCGCAACGTCAACTTTAAGGCGTTTGTGGTGCGCAGACCAACATGCTACTTGCATCAGGTGTTGAATGAAAGCTTTTAGCCACAGGATGTGGTATTCCGCCGCTTTCGCGGCCAAGTGCCACCGGAACGTGCAAAGACTTAGTGCAACTAAGTGATACTAACATAGTTTTAAGTTTTATTTACTAACACAATTGTTATATTGTTATATGTATACTTAAGTTAAGGTATTTTACTATGGGTCTTTGTAACCTGGAAATAAGTGGTTTTATTATTATTATTATTATATTGGACGCGCAGCGCATCTACGGCACGTTTGGTACTGCTGATCCATAGCGCGCTCGAGTACAGAGAGGTGCAGTATGCTTTAAATAGCGTGTGTTTGACCGCGTCTGTACATCGAGAGATGGAGGGGTGTTATTTTAACCCGGACACCCCACGGAACACCCCGACGTTGTCCCCACGGGACACTCCATATTAGTTACAAGCCTCTTGACTTGCACTATTTGTCTAGATTCTTACTCGTTTTCATGGGATAAGCAGAAGCAGAGCTTCGGCACGTTCGTTTGGGGGCTCTGGCAGCGGCAGTTATCGTTGCATTGGTAGTCTTGTGAGCACATCGAACGCTCCAATAGCTCCAAATCTGTAAACAGAACATTACTTAACCTCTCGACTGTCAAATGGAAGCTACGTTAGTAAAATTAATTATTTTATTACAGAATGAAGAGTCAAATCACTGCCGTAAGGTTGCAGCACCCGTTCACAAACGCGCAGTCTAGCCTGCTCAAGTCAAGTCAAAGCATTCATTCCAATTAAACCATTTACAAGCACTTTTTTATCGTCAAGAAGTCGGTTACTTAGTCTGAAAGTTAAAGTTAGTTGCTCGTTTCAACACATAGGTAGGTAGGTAGGTAGGTCTCTATGGAGAAGAACGAGCAAGAAACTTCAAGGACACTCTTTTTAATCAAGTTTTTACAAAATGCTGGTTACATTTCCCCTGTTGCTTCTTCTAGTTGTTGCTAGTGATCCTTAGATCTCTATAAATTATTTCATTTTGAGCTGTGAGAACCTGTAATTGGCTTTATGTACTCGACTTTAACTGACTTTATGTATAGTGGTTGGTTTTCCATGTATTAAATAAATTCATAAATATGTGAAAACAATGCAGGTAAAGAGGAATACAAAATATATAAAAAATAACCAAGATAAACGCTATGGCAGTTAATGAGTTGACCAATCTCTACTCACAGCGCCCGTTTACGAACATGACGTGTGATGCTCGCTATCATAGGATGCTGTGGGTACTGGCCTGCATCCTCGGACCAAGAACGCGTATCGCTTCCGAAATAGTCCACGTGAACTTCTGCATACATCCCTGATGCGCTGCAGTAGCGGGGCAGCCCCATCAGCACCCTGAATGCGTTGTTGTACTGAATGCAGAGAGCGCCGGAAGATTTTTGGGTGAAATGAGCCCACAGACCACACGTGTAAAACGACGTGCAGTAAACTAAAATGCTAGCATTGAGTAGCTTAAAATGTTGTCGTGGAAAACGATATTGTTTAATGAATTCGTAAGGGTTCTACACCAATCGATCGAGCGTCGATTGATGTCATCAATCGACATCGATCGAAGTTTATCGATTGGTGCGGTAGCATTGGCTGATCGACGGATACCGTTCCACTAACTAATCGATCGATGGCATGGGTCGACGTTGATCTATGAACCCTAGCTATAATCCATCAGTAATATTATTACTGATGGATTATAGCTAGGGTTCATGATTATTAATCAAGCAGCTCGATCGACGTCGACTTATAAATTCTACCATCGATCGATCGATTGGTCTATTAGAAACTATCGATCGACGTCGACTAATTCTTTCTACCATCGATCGGTGCCGTCGATCGACGATCGATCGATTGGTTTGGTAACACCCTTACTCAGTTGATTACAAAACTCAAACTATTAGTATTATATAATTTTGCATAGCACATACATGTGAGCACTTTGTACTTTAAAGCTACCATTTACGAGATATGTCTTTCGTTGACTTGAATATGCCCTGGCGGTTGAGAGTTTGTCATGCTCACTTGAATGTCTTGCTGATGGTGGCGCATGTGTTGGATCATTTGGTTCCCTTCAAAATGGTTGAGCTAAATGGTGCCGATCCGTGCGTCATGTTCGTGAACGGGCGCCGTCAGTTGAGACTGGTCATCTCTTAGCTACCACGGTTATTTTAAATTTATTTTGAATTGTCTAATTTCATTGTCACTAGACCTCTTTTAACGTGCACAACTTGTTACATTGTTCTCACATTGTACCCCTAGATTCAACATGAATGATGTAACCTGTAATATTCTATTGATTTAAAAAGAGTGATCATGGAGTTTCTTGCTCGTTCTTCTCCATATAAACCTACTGTTTGGAACGAGCAACTAGCTGCAACTTTTTGACTGACTGACTCCTTGACAATTCAAAAGTGCCTGTAAATGGTTTATTTGAAATAAATGATTTGAGTTTGAGTTAGACTATATTACAGAAGATGTGGTAAACGCCGTGACGTCAGTTGTCAGTTACAATGGCGGCGCGTGGACAGTCGTGTTGGGGAGTGGAGACTATGCCGAGGTCAGTTTAGCTCGAGACACCAACCAGGACGCTCCTCTAGAACGAAACTGTCAGTTTACCTAATTTGAATTGTATTTTACGATCACATTTAATAAAGTATGGTTAGTTAGTACTGCATTGAATATTGAACCCGATACCACCGAACCCAAACGAGGTCGGCTCTACCGCTCAGCCGTCGCTGACGTCGTCATGTAGGTCTATTCCAAACAATGTGATGGGAGTTTAGAGTTATGAGGAACAGTGTTGAAAGTTCCTCAAATCCTTATCCTCCATTAAAAGAGAGGATTCTCCGACCAGACGGGTGTTGTGACTGGTGAGTTACTGGTTGTTGTCGGGATTCTGTATGATGATGAGACGACTAAAATGCCACGGTGTGCGTGGCATTTTAGTCGTCCTACAAACGCAGTCCACTGCATGTAACCGACATACAATACCTCTATACCCTGTCCATTGGGTTATTAGTTTTTTGACAGCTGACTTTAAAATGCGTTATAAAATAAATATAAACTACCTTATCTTGTTGGATTATCTTATGACGGAAGAATTGAAATTAAGTGGCTTTCAAATACTAAATACTACATATTGAGAACATTAAGATTATACTAGTCAGTAACACATTTTAACGCTATGATGAATAGGGTGATTATCCGGCTATATCTTCGCTTATAACAGATCATCATCATCATCATTTCGGCCGAAAGACATCCACTGCTGGACGTAGGCCTCCCCAAGGAGGGGGTTTTGCCATAATCGCCACGCTTGGCAGGCGGGTTGCATAGGCACGCGCGATAATAGATAAATTTCAGTAATTCGTTTTAGTGTTGCCGTGACGTGAGTAGGAAGAGGAACCTCAGCCACTGCCACCCAACTTCGTTCAACCCCATGAACACATGCCACTGGGAAGTAATTTATAGTAGCCAAAATGAATAGCGCTTAATAGACTGCACATTCAAGTCAGCCGGTGTAAACACAACCTAGCAAAATAGAGGATTATATATATCAAATCTTGCGACATGCGGGCCCACAGCTAAGCCGGCATCCGGCAGACATAGCCCGCTCAATCCCATTACCGTCAAGCAGCTTTTTGAGCAACTACGAAAATTTGCGTTCTGGAGCGCTGTGTGTGTAAGAAGGGGTGATGCCCTATCTCCCCAAGTTCCAAGTTCCCCAAAACTTATATTATCAAATAAATTTGTACGACTCTGTCTTGACCGAAATCTAGAAGGGTACAGTCGGCGAATTAATGGCCTTACGTTATTTGTTATTACTTTAGAGAATCAATGGGGAAAATCGTCAAAATTATCAAAACTTATTTCATTTCCGCGTTCTGGATTCCTGATTTTATCTTTCAGGCAATTTGCATAGCGACGTTGCTTAATATGCATGTTGCAAAATATAAAATAGAGGGGGATAGTGTTCTGACTCTCACCCCCTGGATATATCCCTAGCACACCCTGGATATATCTCGAAACAATCTCAAAAAACATAGTGCAAATTTTACATTCTGAAAATTCTTCCAAAATAAGATTAATTTTAACTAGGTACTGATTTTATTTTATTGTAACACTTTTGGAGACGTCAGTACAAAAAATGGTCAAGTGTGAACTTTAAAAATAAATTAATTTTACATTTTGGGGACGTTGGGAATTAATGTATGAAAAATCCTTTTGGGGAACTTGGAACTTGGAACTTGGGGCGATAGGGCATCACACGTGTACTAAAAATCGAAAAAATAAATGTTTAAACAATGTTTTGCTTACCCGTATAGGCAGCTGCGTTGGCTATCATCACCACCAGAGCAAACAAGAATACAACACACTTCATATCGATATGAAACCATTGAACCTCAGTGAACAAGGGCAGATACGTCATTAGTTATATATTACAGTCTCCCTGTTAAAGCCAATTATGAACGCTTTAATGTAATTCTGAATAACGTCGTTATTACTACTAAGTGTATTATTTAAATGTGTTCTCTTGTTATCCATTTTACTATATTTCACAGTTTTTATTGCGAATATCTTGTTCGTTTGTCAGTTTTCTTTGCAAAACTGCTGGGTACTTTTAGGATAGAATCAAAATGTTTCAGGTGTAATATATGTCCTGCCTACCGTTGCAAAGACTTTTGAGCACATACTCCACGCACTTATCTACAAGAGGATTAATGCGCTTCTTTCAGATGCCCAACACGGTTTTCGCCCAGGTCGCTCCGTAAACACAAATCTACTGATCCACACTGACTATATCTCAAGCGGTTTGGACCTCGGTAGGCAAGTCGATGCCCTCTATTTCGACTTTCAGAAAGCGTTTGACAAAGTCGATAACGATATACTCTTGTCAAAGTTAGAGGCCATGGGATTCTCATCCAATTATCTTAATTTCTTCTCTGACTACCTACGGGATCGTAAGCAATTCGTCAGACATGGCTACTTCGAGTCCAAGCCCTATAACACTCGCTCTGGCGTGAGTCAGGGATCCGTGTTGGGGCCGCTGTTGTTCCTCATCATGATCAACGACCTTGTCAAAAAGGTTAAGTTTGCAAAATGCGTGCTATATGCGGACGACCTAAAACTAGTTGCTCACATCAGAACGGAGGAGGATTGCAAACTCTTGCAAAGGGATATTGACGCTATCTACGAGTGGAGCATTCTAAATAAGCTGTTCTTTAACACAAATAAGTGCTACGTCATGACATTCGGTCGAGGATTGCGACCCTGCACCTAAGGTGTAGTCAAAATGAATTCATTTTGACTACACCTTAGGTGGAGAAAAAATGACTCGGGTCACCAAAATAAAGGACCTGGGAGTGACCTTCGACCGCTGTCTGACTTTCAGAGATCACATTTCCACCCTTGCGAAAGAATCTTTCAGGCGCTTAGGATTTGTTTTGCGGAATGCACGTGACTTTCACAACCCTCATGTTTTTAAGTTACTGTACACCACTTTAGTACGCTGGAGACCAGCAGTTGTGTCTGGCACCCCTATACTGCAGCTCAAACACTTATGCTTGAGAAAGTGCAGAAAACTTTTTTAAGGTATCTTTACAAAAGAATTTTCTACTTCTACCCTTTCATGTACCCTACAAACTATATCCTAGGGGCTTTAGGTTTCAACTCGTTGGAGGTAAGAAGAGGCCTTGACCAGCTCACGGTAGCCTGTAAGACGCTCAACGGTCGTATTAAATGCCCTGAGCTCCACGACCTTTTTTGTCGATTATTTGTACCCGACAAATACATCGGCCACCGCCAAAGTCGCCGACACAATCTGTTTGCGCAACTGCCGTGCAGAACGGTCGCCAGAGCTGAATCGCCTGTGTGTCGTACCTTAAGGATGCTCAATGCCCTCCTGACGGCCAACCCTGAATGTGATCTGTTTGCGGACGAATGGAGTAAAATTAAACGCGTATGTCTGATATTCTGTGAGAAACAGTATGCGAGGGTGTCCACTGTTCCATGTTAGTAAGTAACGAATAATTGTATAATTGTTTAAAACACAATATTGACTGCTTTGTATAGTTTAATTACATTGATATTTTATCGAGTGTTTCTATGTTAATTGACTCTACATTCCGGCTCGCTACATGCCTACGTCTGGGCGCTCCTTGCGGGGCCCCACATCGCTGTCAATGTGGTGAAGTTGTCGACTGCCTCGGTCACCATGGCCTTTCCTGCTGTAAAAGCGCAGGCCGGATAGCTCGGCACGCCAGCATTAATGACATCATCCGTCGTGCTCTTGCCTCCGCCGGCGTGCCAGCTGTGTTAGAACCTAATGGCTTGGCACGTGTCGATGGTAAGAGACCAGATGGAATGACCATAATGCCGTGGAAGTTGGGTAGACCTTTGGTGTGGGATGCAACTTGTGTCGACACCCTCGCGCCATCCCATCTTCCTAGCACGTCGTGTTGTGCTGGGGCGGCTGCTGCAGGTGCCGAAAACCTCAAACGGCGTAAATATAATAACCTTCTTGGAAGTTATATGTTTGAGCCGTTTGGGGTTGAAACACTAGGGCCATGGGGTCCGAGTGCTCACCTTGTTTTTCGGGATATTTCTAAGCGGCTGGTCGACTCTTCACGTGACCAGAGGGCTGGCCTTTTCTTGGGCCAAAGAATTAGCATTGCTATTCAACGTGGTAACGCTGCTAGCCTTCTGGGCACTTGTCCCATTGCGAGCGATGCGGACGAATTTTTTGATGCCCTGTGAGCCCGCCATTGTACATAATATAAATATATTTTTTAAATTATTTTTAAGCTTTGTACATATTCAATTCTTTTAACTATTTAATATGAATATAATCAAGTAATAAATTGTTAATTGATGTAATTGGTATATTACCGTGTTAATTAACTATAAAATAAATAAATAAATAAATGTATATAGTTTTTTGAAGTGATAACGTCTTATAAATCGATGAACACCGGCTGCACGCACGAAAAAGTGTCACGTTCTGCCTGAGCCTGAGCGTGCTAACGAGAGCGCGGAACAAGCGATAGAGAGGCACGATCGGCCCAAGCGTCTACAATAAGCTCCGCCTACCTCGACGGAAGCCATTATTTGCTTATGTTATATAAGTTAGCCATTATGTTTCTTTATGACGTTATCACGGAAAACTATCGCCTGTAAGCCGACTTTACAGACAACCAATTTCTTTTTATATGTTTTTATTTATGTTTTTGTTTAGTCGGTCGATTATCCTTGCAAACGAAATAATTCATTATTAAACAAAATTATAATTGAGTAAGATTCAATGGTTTCCTTCACTGAGATCAATGATGTCCAAAATATACTCAGAAAGTAGATATGATTTAAGATTTCTTTTTTTTATGAGGATCTCCTACAGAGAATACACCTTACATGCTATATTATAAAGAACAAGAACATAAATCTATGTGCTTCCGCAATTGAGCGGTGGTGCGATTCCGCGCCGATTATAGTAGTACTAAATAATTCATAGTAAAATAAATGTATAAGTTATTAAAAAAATATATACCATGTTTTAGAACGTAAATGTTTTCATTTACTAGGCCTCAAAAAGACAAAAAATATCATTGATTTCATCCCAAACTAACTCAAACTCAAACTCAAAATCATTTATTTCAAATAAACCATTTACAGGTACTTTTGAATTGTCAGAGTCAGTCAGTCAGAAAGTTGAAGCTAGTCGCTCGTTCCAAACAGTAGGTTTCTATGGAGAAGAACGAGCAAGAAACTCCATGAACAACACTCTTTTAAAATCAATAATATCTTACAAATTTCGGTTACATCATTCATATTGAATCTAGGGTACAATGTGAGAACAATGTAACAAGTCGTGTACGTTAAAAGAGGTTTAGATAAAAATATAATCATAATAAACAATTCAAAATAAAATTAGAATAACCGAGGCAGCTTAGAGATGACCAGTCCCAACTAACGGCGCCCGTTCACGAACATGACGCACGGATCGGCATCATTTGACTCAATCATTTTGAAGGGAACCGAATGATCCAACACGCGCGCCACCGTCAGCGAGACATTCCAGTGAGCATGACATACTCCCAACCGCCAGGGCACATTCAAGTCAATGAAAGACATACCTCGTAAATGGTAGCTTTAAATAACATAGTGCTCACATGTATGTGCTATGAAAAATTATATAATACTAACACATTGAGTTTATACAATGCAAAGATAATGTAGATCTATATATCTTCAGCAGCTCCAAAAATAATTAAAAATGCTAATCAATGAATCTATGAACCCTTATGGCTGTGGAGCTAGACCAGCATCCAGCCAAGCATTTTTATCAGTGA
This sequence comes from Charanyca ferruginea, assembly GCA_947361185.1. Lineage (NCBI taxonomy): Eukaryota > Metazoa > Arthropoda > Insecta > Lepidoptera > Noctuidae > Charanyca > Charanyca ferruginea. Next base: position 582,171 of record OX376081.1, on the reverse strand, counting down.
TGTATTCACCCAATGAATAATATGCTCGGCTGCATAGTGTGCGTTTTATATAAGACTTAAATTTTGTCTCATTTAGTTGAACAATGTGGGGAGGTATTTTATTGTAACATTTTAAACAGTACCCCATGAAAGAAGTATCTACTTTAGCCAGTCTGAAACTCGGTTGAACTAGTTGGTCCCTATTTCTAGTGTTATAATTATGTCTTTCACCCCTTTTACTAAAAACATGCAGATTTTTTCTAGCGTACATTATGTTTTCATAGATGTATTGACAAGGTACCGTCATTATGTTAATTTCCTTAAACAGTTCCCTTAGAGAATCGCGCATACGGAGATTGTAAATGGCTCTGATGGCTCTTTTCTGCAGAATAAAAATAGATTCGATGTCTGCAGCTCGTCCCCACAGTAAAATACCGTAAGACATTATACTATGAAAATAACTAAAGTAGACCAGTCTCGCGGTATCCACATCAGTAAATTGCCGGATTTTTCTGACAGCATATGCTGCCGAGCTTAGCCGTCCAGCGAGAGATGTTAAATGAGGACCCCATTGTAGCCTTAAGTCGAGCGTGATCCCCAGGAAAACAGTTTTATCAACGAATTCCAGCTTCTCATTATTCAATACTATGTCACAGTCATTGCTTTTGACATTTGGTAAAGAAAATCTGATGCACTTCGTTTTTTTTTTCATTCAATACTAAATTATTCGCCGTGAACCAATTTTGGACTTGCAGTAAGGCGCTATTTACGTGGTCTAGGTTCTGGGCTCGTCTGTCTATCTTAAATATTAAAGAAGTGTCATCGGCAAATAACACCATTTGTGGTTGGTTTTTCAACAGATGAAGAAGATCATTAATGTACACTAAAAAGAGGAAAGGACCCAAAATTGAGCCTTGTGGAACCCCCATTTCTACCTTTAAACCATGTGAATTCACCCCATTTATTTGGACTTGCTGCTGCCTATTAATCAAATAAGATTTTACTAAACTAAGCGCAAGTCTACCTAGTCCGTAATGCTCAAGTTTCAAAAGTAGTGTGTCATGATTTACGCAATCAGGAGAGGTCACAAAAAATTCCTATGGCATCTTGCGCCTCTTCCCACGCAGTAAATATGTGTTTTAATAAAGTGACACCAGCGTCAGTCGTACAACGTCCTTTGGTGAAACCATACTGTTGATCGTGTAAAATGCCATTAGTGTTAAAATGATTAAGCATCTGATTAAGCACAATCCTTTCAAAAACCTTGCTGAAAGCCGGCAGCACGGACACGGGTCTATAATTATTAGTGTCTTTACTGTCACCGGATTTGAAAAGAGGTATAACCTTACTAAACTTCATTAGATCCGGGAAAACTCCTTGGTCTACGCACATATTAAATATTAAAGCCAAATAAGGCGCTATTGTCTCAATTATAGACGTACAAACTTTAATAGACATACCCCACAGATCCTCAGTAAATTTTATCTTAATTTGCCGAAAAGCTTTTAAAACTGTCACGGGGTTAATATGTTTAAATTGAAATTCTACCGGGCAGCCTGGTACGTTCGCTTTTAAAAAGGCAATTGAAATGCCAGGTGAAGAATTTAAAGCTTCCGTGGTTTTAATTGGTATGTTGGTAAAGAAATTCACAAATTCATGCGCTACTTCTATGTTAGAGCTTAGGGGACCACGTGGTGTCTCTAATGTATACTCAGTGTTACGAACTTTTTTCCTGCCAGTCTCGTTATTAATAACTTTCCAAACTGTCTTTTTTTTATCGTCTGCCGATTTGATTTTGTTGCTAATGTATAGGGCCTTCGCTACCCTGCAAATATTTCTAAAAGTTTTAGAATAAGTAGCAACATACTTGTTGAAAGTATCCGTGTTAATATAAGACTTAAGGCCATAAAGCTCAAACAGTCTTTCCCTACTTTTTCTAATAACACGTTTAATAACTCGAAAAGTGGCTAAAAATGGCACTTTTCAGTATACTTTTCTTGTATGAAAACTTACAGTAATATTGTTTTTTTTTCAGCCATGCACCAGTAAATGTTATTGCTTCCTTAACAGTATTATTGTTATAAGTTTGTTGTATATGGTTTTACTATTATCTAGCTTCCGCGTTGGCCATCGAGCGCTAGTTTAACAAAAGGCTATAAAAACTGTTCTTATGACAAAACTATATGAATATTTGAAAATATTTTTCAGCCGTGCTCTAGATTATGAAATTATCAATAATTTGACGTCAATATCTTATCTACCAATTAAACACATTATCGTTTTATTGTCCGTCGGAAATCATCAATTTTGACTCCAGCATGGTTCTGACAAATGGACGCTCTTAAAGGAGATCACAACATGCAATAAAAAACAAACAAATAGAGACAGATTACAGAAACAGATAACTTAGATATTAAACAATATCGAAATTAAATAAAGATTAAAAGCGAAGAAAACATAAGTACTGTAAAAAAATTATGCTTACTGACAAATAAAAATAGAATTAGCAAATAAGACATTGCTAGGCAGGTAGTTTAACACTTATACTTGAAACTGATTTTGTTTAAAAAATAATTTTATTAACTAATTACACGTCCACACCTCGCTACACATGCTGACACACATATTACACGCACGCACACACACGCACGCACACACACATACACACACACACACATACACGCACACACACATACACACACACACACACACACACACACACATACACACACACACGCATACTCTCACACAAATATTATAATTTGTTATCTATTAATATCGGTATGGAAGAGCGGAGTCTCCTAACACAGGCATTACTTGCTTAAAGGGAGGCTCCAATCACTAAGTTGTTTTTGTAAATATTGTTAGAGAAATAAATGATTTTTGATTTTTGTCATTTTTTGACAATGATACTTTGTTATACAATTTTACAACGTAAATATAGTGTTGCCGCGACAAATGCTAAGTAGTTACCAACGCTGTACCGCTGAGAATGGGTCTTTTATACTGCCACCATTGGTTATAACTCTTTGTTCTATTTTCCATAACATTTCCAATGTCTTCCGTGAAAATTGTAATTATATCTTTAATGCGTCCATTGTTCTGGGCTTGTTGACTTGTGTACGGATTCATCATCATCATGTCAACCTTTTGACGCCCACTGCTAGGCATAGGTCTCCCCTAAGGGGGGGTCGCCATGCTTGGCCGATGCTTGTTGGCGATCGCAGTAGATGTTATGGTACTCAGAAGGACGCTGCTGTCCATCCTCTGGTCAATATACCTCTGTCGTCTTCTACGACACCCACGGGTAGAAATGGGGTGGTGCTATTCGCGGCCGGCACCACACTGTGTACGGATTAGTGACCTAAAAGTATTTACCCAGAGTATTAGAAATAAATGAAAACGTTACATTGGTACTTACTCGTATTCGATTGCGAACCCACGACCTCGAGAAGTAGGTCGATTCTGTAAAATTCAAACAACAACTCGCATCTCACATCGCTATTCACTCTCACTTCGCATAAGGTTCAAAATGACCTTGATATATTTGACACTTTGAATCGGGTTCAAGTGCGAAGTGAGCGTCGAAGTGACGGGGAAATTACCTTACAGAATGCCACTTCTTACGTCATCTCATACTTTATCTGTCAAAATCTCCCTGTCAATTTAGTTCAACTCGCTGACACGCTCGCAAGGGTGGCGCTAGTGTAAATTCGAATTATCAACCGAGTTATTAGAATGCCAATCAAGAAACTCATAGCGGATTCAGATTCGAAGTTTAGAATGAGGTCTTACAGAATCACACCCCAGGAGCGGCCATCACGACATCTTATAAATAATATAAATCTGAAATCGCTAATCAACCTCGTGAACAAGCTCGTGTGATCATTGCTCGTGCCTTTTTTGCACGAGAAAAGGCATTTGCTCTACAGTGGGACAATTATAGCCGAATATTAGTTTATGTAATTCAGTAAATGCAGTTCTCAACAAAGTGCCTTACAGCATATAGCTCGATGCGGGTTCCCTCTATCTGGCAGAATCTTGATGCTCCGAAATTTATTTGGCATAACACACTGGGCATAATCTTCTTAACGCATAAAAATTGTTTAATATAATTATTGTTTGGCAGAATGTTTATATGTCCGAATTTACAATGGCATACTTTTAAGATGGCAGAATATTATTTCGCATAATTTAGTTTAGGATAACGTTTATTTGGAATAATTTTATTCGGCATATTGCCATTTCTGTATAAAAAGCATTTTTGCTTAGCAAATATGGCTGAACTCTTTTATTTTATCATCTATTGCTGTTACCCATATTTGCAAAATGAAATTATCTTTATCTTTATCTTTAATAATGAATTTATACAAATAATTAATTAATTATTATGGTAGCACATTGCAGAAAATTCATAGTTAGAATCATTTTGTAGATTACAAAATGATTCTAACTATGAATTTTCTGCAATGTGAAATATGAGATTTTCAATTATTATGGATATGAAATTTATGCCTAAAGATGATTCTGACTTACAAAATTATGAGTTTTGAATGTATGATAAATGAGTGTCTGCCAAACCATTTTCTGCGAAATGAAGTTTATGCTATCCGCTGTTATGCAAAATAATATTATGACATAAAAAGTTCTGCTATAAAAGGTAATAAGCTTATGCAATAATAAATAAATTTCTGGCCCTGGTCGCTGCGGAAGCGACGCCTGGGATTGCAGTGGACTCCTTCACATGTTGGCCTCCGTGGTAATGAGGAGGCAGACAAACTAACTCGAGAAGCTATCTCAAGTGGTACAGAAGTTTATCTAAGACCAGAATACTCAGAAGTTTTAATCAAATACAAAAAATTTATTGCATCTCAGTGGAAGAGTATTTTGACATAGTTTCTCGAGTATTTAGACATCATTCTCAATCCCATGCATTATACACTCTTGCACGTACCCATATTCACTCACTCACTCACACACACACACACACATGCGCATACACACACACTCACAAGTACATACTCATAAGCAAACACACATACTAACAAACAATCACAAACACAATCACACAGTTCCACCCCCATTGTGTACACAAGCTTTTTGTTTTATCTCTGTTTTGGTGAAGTTTAGTTTTATTAGTTTTGATTTTGATTTTGTATTTTATAATCTTAAACTTGTATCATAAATCTTAAATTATTAAGACAAGTTATTCACACTATGATATGGAAGAGTGGAGTCTCCTAACACAGGCTTTATTTGCCTAAAAGGAGGCTCCAATCACTAGTTTGTATGTAAGAACTTGTAGAAATTTTTTTTTTTTTTTTTTTCTCGCGATAAAGGATAATACAAAGTGAGCCTCTTCACATACCATGTGAGTGCCAATGTTAAGCTAAATCGTAAGCAAGTTGTAATCATACGTTACATTCCAGACACATGCCCTTTAATAATTTCAAAATTTTAATGAAGAAGGTCGACGGTCCCAACTGTGATTTGTGTGGCGTTGTTGAAGATTTGTATCATTTTTTGATGGAGTACATCTACGAGAGATAATTTATTTGAAATGTAAGAAGTAAACCGTCTTGATGTGGGTTTGTTCCAGAGCATTTTAGCTGCGCAAACGTCGGGCGCAGCTAGAATGCTCTATCAGGCTACAGACAGGCTGGTCAATGAGAGTTAGTGGAGCAGTGAAAGAACTATGAGACTGGCATAGTTGTTCAACGACTCAAAGTCCCTAAATTAAATAAAGAAAATAAAAAAAAAGAAAGTTCTCAACAAACAAGTCCTTCGATCCTTCATTACTGAGTCTCGTTGTCCTTGAATCCGTTTTAGTGGACAATCTGCCTCCAATGACTCCGGTTCAAAGTTGCCTGTCTGCTGAAATTTTCTTGAGGACTATCGTGTTGGCGACTGGTCCCGTGTTCTCTTTTCTTCGGTATTATTAATGGCCAGCATTTTAGACTACTGTCTCCGCTTCCGCCGGTATACTGTAGTCAATCGGTTTTGATATGGAGTTGGGAAACAACAAAGCAGTAGTTACTTACCTCAGTGACAAAAATATTAAATCTATACTAATATTATAAAGCTGAAGAGATTGTTTGTTTGCTTGTTTGTTTGGTTGAACGCGCTAATCTCAGGATCCACTGGTTCGAATTGAAAAATTATTTTTGTGTTGGGTTGGCCATTTACCGAGGAAGGCTATAGGCCCATGCGAAGCCGGGCCGGGTCGCTAGTATTGATATAAAAGAATATTTTGCTCTCCTAGGCTTCTGCAGCTGCACCTAAGAAAAATCATGATAATTCTACTTTCTTTTCGTTTTTTAAAACGTTGTCCCACACTAGAAAATCCTCTTGTATTCTGGGTGCTTTTTCCCAAACATAGAAACTCACATACACAAACAGCCAGATGCGCAACAAATATTTGTAGGCCATAGGTATTTTATTTATTTTGAAGAAAGCTTACAGACTAATAACATATTTAAATACCAATATTTTCAACAAACTTTTGCTAATTACAAGCTTCCAAATTTATATAATGCAATTTAGCGACTAACGAATAAGTACTTACATTAATAATACGGTTCGGACGGGCATTATCCACTCTAGATCCAGTTAGAACAATGTAAATGAAAAGAAAAAAAAACTGTGAAGAGAAAAGAAAAAACAAAACAAAACTATGTCAAGTTTACTTGCAGCATTAACTTGTTTTAAGGTCAGCAAAGTATTCTCTATTCAAAATATTTCTAATTTGACGTGCGCTGGTGTTAAACAGATCAATCTCTAGGTGTGATGGTAGATTATTGAAAGCTACTACACTGCGTATGCAGAAAGAGTTTCCCCTATAATTTGTAGTTGCAGATGGAGCGTGTAGTACAAACATTTGTTCCTTGTGGAAATCGAATCTGCGACACGCAGCGCCGCAACCACGTCCGAATTGAATAACATAAGCTATGCGGGCGATAAGGTGCTGAAGAAGGTGCCATCGATAGTCGGGTTGAAGAAGTTGCTATCGACCTGCGAGGCCTATGCGGAGGAGCATGGCTTGATATATAGGGTGACTGGTAATTAGTGTACGATACTTAAACAAGTGATTGTGTTCAAAGTAACAAACAAGTTTCCTGAAGAAATAATGTTTTTTGTACTGGTTCAGTTTTATCACAACAGCCGTATGAAATTCACGCGCGCGCACGCCTGTGACCTAAAAGTAGGGTGACTGGTAATTAGTGTACGATACTTAACCACGTGATTGTGTTCATGATAACAAACAACTTTCCCGAAGAAAAAATGATTTTTTGTACTGGTTCACTTTAGGTCACAAGTGTGCGCGCGCGTGAATTTCATACGGCTGTTGTTTTAATATGATAAAAGAGAACCAGTATAAAAACATGTTTTCTTTGGGAAAGTTATTTGTTGTCATGAACACAATCACGTGTTTAAGTATCGTACACTAATTACCAGTCACCCTATATAACTCAAAGAAGAGTGAGCTTCTAGTGTTTAAAGCACCTAAGCAGCGGCCGCGCTTTGTTCCGCCCATAAGTCTCAATGGCGACCTGAGGGTCGACGTAGATATAGAGAGGGAGCGCAGGGCGTTGTCTGTGAGGAGCAATATGCTTGCCCGCAGGTTCGCTCGTTGTACTACAGACGTCAAAGTAACTCTTTTTAAGGCATACTGTCAATCGTTTCACACGAGCGGCCTGTGGGTGTTATGTACGAACCGAGCCTACAATTACGTGTACAATTTAATAATGCATTTAGGATGCTGTTGGGACTGCCATGGCGCTGTAGCGCGTCGGGGATGTTTGCGGAGCCTCGCACAGATGAAAGAAAGCGGCCTCGTTACTGCAGCGCCTACATGGTAGTGACAACAGCATTTTGAAAATGATGGGGGACCCCCGTCCAGCCGCTGCGGCGCACTCGCCTGCTCGTGATATATATATATTATTATTTTTTTGTACAGACACGTACGTAAGGGACTACATTCCTTACGGGGGTCCCCCGACCGCACAGTTTTTTTTTATTTTTATATATTTTATACACACATAAACTCACACACACTAAATTGTAAACAAGAATAATATTTTTATTTACTTTTGAACTTACTACCTATCTACCTACTTATAAATAAATAAATAAATAAAATTCATTTATTTCAGGCAAGACACCCATACGACAAAATTACATAAAATTGAATTGAAATACACTTCAAATTGATATTAAAATATTGAAAATGAATACAAATTGAATTTAAATAAGATTAAAATTTAATTAAAATTACATTATTGTTAAAAATATTAATTAAAAATAAATAATTATATAAAAAAAAAAAAAATATTGTTAGCAGGAATATTGACAGCCATATATAAAGAAATAATTAGCTTCATATATGGCTCTCAGTATTCCATTGTCCGAATCGTGTACACGGCTCATAAAGGAGGCCCTCGCTTTTCGTAATACAGCATGGAAATCATCTACTCTGTTCTCTGCAAACATGCCGGACGCACTACACCTCCACGGTAGCCCAAATATACACCTGAATGCGTTGTTGTATTGCACACGTAGGGTGTTGTAAGCGCGTTGTGTGTGTGTGTGCTTGTACCAAAGGTGGCCAGTGTAAAGCGACCGACAGTACGCATTGAACAGAGTGACTTTAACTTGATTGGTACATTTAGCGAATCGCCTAGCAAGCATGTTACTTTTCGCTGCCAACATTCTCCTCTGTCTTTCTAAATCCTCATCGTCCCGCAGTTTATCCGTTACGATATGACCGAGATATTTAAAACTCTTAACAACTTTTAGTTTGGTGTTACACAATTATTATATCAGGCGTAGGTAATGGACTGTTATCGTATCTAAATACCATCAATTCCGTTTTTTTTACATTGTATTTGAGACCATGCTTACTAGCGTACACTTTACAGATGTTCAGTAGCTTTTGCAACCCCTTGACAGAGGGGCTGAGCAAAACCATATCGTCTGCGTAACTGAGATTATTTACAGAGACAATATCAATAGAACAGCCGACACCGGCTCTGCTCAGCTCCTCTATCAAGTCGTTAACATATAAATTAAATATTGTTGGCGATGTCAAACCCTGTCTCACTCCGGAATTGAGGGTGTATTCACCGGATAAACTGTCTCCCCACTTTACAACGTTAGTTTGACCCTCGTACCAATATTTCATGCCATTAATGACTTCAGGTGGTATACCTGCATTGTACATCTTGTTCCACAAGACATTGTAATTTACAGAGTCAAAAGCACGACTTAAATCAAGAAAACAGGCATAGATATTTGTTTTTCTGTCCAAATAGTACTGGACAGTTTTCTTTAACGAGAATATGGCGGTATCAGTCGAAATGATGATTTTATCTTATGATTTTATTGAACGATGTAAAAATATTGTTTATAAAAAATGTTATATGTTACAAATATTTGCTTGTGACATTGCTGTGAAGGGACACTGATCTCTAAGATACAGGGACGCCCCTAGTTATGAGATTTATATTATTAAATTGTATTAGCATGTTGGGTTTTCTTCAATAAACATTTTGTATTAAGATAAAACCGTACAGATCGATCGGTCGAAGGTTAAGCTACGCTAGCCGCGGTCGGTCTGTGGATGGGTGACCATCCCTTTCATACAGAGTTCCCTCCGTGCCTCGGTAAGCACGTAAAGCCGTTGGCCCCCGCTGTCATTTGTAGATCTTTGGCAGTCATTAAAGGTAGTCAGAAGCCAGAAAGTCTGACAACCAGTCTTACCAAGGGGTCGGCATTATCGTGTTACCCAGTAACTCGGTTGTGGAGGTCCGATAGGCAGTCGCTCCATGTAAAACACTGGTATTCAGCTGCATCCGGTTAGACTGGTAGCCGACCCCAATATAGTTGGGAAAAGGCGAAGCAAATGATTATGATAATATAAACTGCGCAGACCCTTAAGGTATGAATTCACACGGACAAGGCACAGGGAAAGCAGTAGTTAATATTTATTAATGCATAAGTATGGTTGTACATGTCAAAAGTAGTGATTGCGATATAGTATTGAATAAAGAGAAACTGGAATTCGTTGATGAAACTGTTTTCCTGGGAATCACGCTCGACTCAAGGCTACAATGGGGTCCTCATTTAACATCTCTCGCAGGACGACTAAGTTCGGCAGCATATGCTGTCAGAAAGATCCGGCAATTTACTGATGTGGATACCGCGAGACTGGTCTATTTTAGTTACTTTCATAGTATTATGTCTTACGGTATTTTACTTTGGGGGCGAGCTGCAGACATCGAGTCTATCTTTATTCTGCAGAAAAGAGCAATCAGAGCCATTTACAATCTACGTATGCGCGATTCTCTAAGGGAACTGTTTAAGGAAATTAACATAATGACGGTACCTTGTCAATACATTTATGAAAACATTATGTACGCTAGAAAAAATCTGCATCTTTTTGGTAAAAGAAGTGACAGACATAACTATAGTACTAGAAACAGGGACCAACTAGTTCAACCAGGTTTCAGGCTGGCTAAAGTAGATTCTTCTTTCATGGGGTTCTGTCTAAAGTGTTACAATAAAATACCTCCCCACATTGTTCAACTTAATGAGACAAAATTTAAGTCCTATATTAAACGCACACTATGCAGCCGAGCATATTATAAATTGGATGATTACATCACTGATAAAAATGCTTGGCTGGATGCTGGTCTAGCTCCACAGCCATAAGGGTTCATAGATTTATTGATTAGCATTGGTGACAATTTTTTTGGAGCTGCTGAAGATGTAGAACTACATTATCTTTGCATTGTATAAACTCAAACTATTAGTATTATATAATTTTGCATAGCACATACATGTGAGCACTATGTACTTTAAAGCCACCATTTACGAGATGTCTTTCGTTGACTTGAATATGCCCTGGCGGTTGAGTGTTTGTCATGCTCACTTGAATGTCTCGCTGATGGTGGCGCATGTGTTGGATCATTTGGTTCCCTTCAAAATGGTTGAACTAAATGGTGCCGATCCGTGCGTCATGTTCGTGAACGGGCGCCGTCAGTTGAGACTGGTCATCTCTTAGCTGCCTCGGTTATTTTAAATTTATTTTGAATTGTCTAATTTCATTGCCACTAGGACCTCTTTTAACGTGCACAATTTGTTACATCGTTCTCACATTGTACCTCTAGAATTAACATGAATGATGTAACCTAAAGTTGTAATATTCTATTGATTTTAAAAGAGTGTTCATGGAGTTTCTTGCTCGTTCTTCTCCATAGAAACCTACTGTTTGGAACGAGCAACTAGCTGCAACTTTTTGACTGACTGACTCCTTGACAATTCAAAAGTGCCTGTAAATGGTTTATTTGAAATAAATGATTTGAGTTTGAGTTTGAGTTTGTACATACATTTAATGTATGTATTATATGTTACACGTAATGTAGCGCGACACGACGTTATCGCTATCTGACCTACTTAGCGAGTCGGCGACAAATATAATATGACGCAGGTAATGGCACAATTACGGATGTAAATAGGGGATGCCACAATAACAAACGTATTTCCTTAAGAAACACGTATTTTCTTTAAGAAAGTTTGTCATCATCATTTCAACCTTCTAAACGCCCACTGCTGGGCATAGGTCTCCCCCCAAGGTGTTCAGCAGTAATCGCCATGCTTGGCCGATGCGTGGTGGGATTGATTATTTATTTCGGTATGAATAAAAAAGGCACTTTTGAACGTCATATACAAGAAAAAAATAATTTAGTTGCCTGGAATTAATGTAGTTTTACCATCTCGTACTTATTTATAAGTACTTTTTATAAATGTGAAAACTTTTAATTGTCCTTAATCTTACGATCGTTTTTTGACAGCTGCAACTAGTGACCATTATTTATGATTTTTGTAAAAACTGATACGCATACCTGTATTATAATGTCTGTAAGAGGTCATAAATAGGATAATCCAACAAGATAAGGCAGTTTATATATTTATTTTATTATAACGCATTTTTAAGTTAACTTAAGGTAATCGAGAATAATTTCATTCTAAGGCAGCTGTCAAAAAACCAATAACCCAATGGGCAGGGTATAGTTTGTAAGTTTTCCAAAAAGTTACAATAAAATATAAATCCGAAAGTGATTATTAGCAGTTAAATAAACGTAAAGTAAAATATTTGTATCTCATCACTGTGTGCGCTTGGTCTGAAATAAATATTTTCATTCATTAATTCAAAATTTCAAAATCATATCACTATCACAAGAAATATTTTTCTTTTGAGATTACAAATTTACATTTGCAGTTGAAAGAAATCACTGTGACGTACATCAATGTATGGGAGGATCAGTTTTTTAGCTACAAATTTAAGTTAGTACTACTTAGTACGGATGCAAATAGCATTTTTCGGTATTTTTACCTCTTGTCATAATAAAACCTCATGGCTGTTACACCATGAGATTAATTCAAAAATCATTAATCCACTAGGGATGTCGTAAAAGGCGACTGTCTAAGAAACAGTCGCGAGCTACCTAACTAAACGCTTGTAACGAAACCATAGCGCGATTCAGAAAGAGCGTCTCACTGTACAACGCCATCTATCGAAGACAGGTGTAAACATTTACATTTATTTTGAATTTGAAGAAAATTATCGCAAATGTTTTAAAAGCCAACTAGATCTAGATATTTATATTTCCTTGTCTAATTTAAATCACTACTTAATTTTATAAAGCTGAAGAGTTTGTTTGTTTGTTTGGTTGAACGCGCTAATCTCAGGATCTACTGGTTCGAATTGAAAAATTATTTTTGTGTTGGATAGTCCATTTATCGAGGAAGGCTATAAAGGCTAGTAAATAATATGATCATAGAATTAGGTTTGATAGATTGCACGTTTTGTTTTAAGGAAATTTTGTGATATTTTTTGCAATAAATAAAAAAATCTAGATTCCTTTGCGCTGCCTTAAAAGGACACACATCAAAAGTGTTAAGGAATCAAATATTTTATTTGCCTATTGAAATCGAATCTAAATGATGATTTAGATAGATTAAATAAAATTTTTTCATACATGTAAATTGACGAAAAATCGTCTTTATTTTTGCAAAGCAGAGTACGATTTTTACATCTGCTAGATTTTTAGCCAGTCATTAAAATATGATAACAATTAGTTCCTTGTTGTAGTACCTAGTCTGTATTTGCGATGCTAAAGCGTAGGTATAACAGACTCGTATAGCGATTGGGCATAGAGTTCATCTAAACCACGTTGACAGCCGGGGCCAACGGCTTTACGTGCTTTCCGAGGCACGGAGGGAACTCGGTATGGAATGGATGGTCACCCATCCACAGACCGACCGCGGCATGCGTAGCTTAACCTTTGACCGATCGATCTGTATGGCTTTTACTGACCTACCCATGGGGGACCCATCAATTTTAAAATGTATTTTATATTTAGACTAGCGGGCCTGGCAAACTTTGTCCTGCAACCCGACTATAGCGCCACCTGCCGGGTTCAATTGTGAATCTAAACCATTCTCGAATCCACTGGAACACAAACACACTAACAATCTCATCAAAATCGATCCTGTCGTGTCGGCGACGAGATCCACGAACAACAATAATGTATGTAATATAGGTGTCGGCGACGAGATCCACGAACAACAATAATGTATGTAATATAGGTGTCGGCGACGAGATCCACGAACAACAATAATGTATGTAATATAGGTGTCGGCGACGAGATCCACGAACAACAATAATGTATGTAATATAGGGCGCTAATTAGATTTAAATGTTTGATATTTTTCTTATAAGGTTCTAATTAGTATATAAGGGTGTATTTACGTAATATTTTAGCGATTCATTCTAACAAGACTGGTTATTTGATAGTTGTAAAGTAAAAGTTTGATCTCAAGTAACTTTGTCCAAATAATTACGTAACTTGAAAAAGTGATTTTTTGTTTGTGTACATAGCGATTTGATTTTAGTCTTAAAAGTTAGATCCTGATTTAAAAATGTATATACAAAAGGTTTCATAAGGATAGAACTTACCAATTTAAAGTTATAGCAAAAAATGTAAAGTGAAAATTGCGAATCACACATTTTTACGAGTTTTTGTTCTAGGATTTTTTTATTAAGTTATTAAATAGTTAAGATTTGTGTTTTATTTTATTAATTAGGTTCATAATTAGTTAATAAGATAAAAATCGTAAGGATTTATTGAAATAAATAAATAAAATGAGGGGTCCAAAGTTTTCGGCTAAGGGAAAATTGACGAGCAAAACAGGCCCAAATTACGCGGACCTCTGTCCGGTAAGGCAGGCCGGTATATAAGGCGAGCCATTTTTCGGTTCACAAACGTTTGGGAGATTGTCCCAGGGTGCCTGCGGGTACTGACCATACCCCAGCCGCCCGAAACAGTTGGTCCTTCGAGAGCCGGATCCCTGCGAGAAGATTACAGAAGAGTTCAGAAGAATCAGAAGACTGCGTTCAAGATGCCGGTAACCAGGTCGCAGAAGGATGCCCCCTCACGCCCCGGGTCCCGTCCCTTTGAAAAGGACGCGACAGAAGGAACGTCGGGGTCAGAAGGGGTCACGTCAGCGTCGGCGTCATCGGGAACTGCAACTTCAGGCACCGCGACAACGGAAGGTACTACAGAAACAGAGACCACGACTGCGACTGATCCACGGCGGCTTCTGATAAGAAGAAGGAAGATGCCGCAAAAAAGAAGATGGCCAAGAAGACCCCAGAAGATGTTCCGGAAGGGTGATTATGGCTCCGCCACGACCCTGAAGCCGAAAGGGGTCGGTCGTCGTGCCAGGTCCACGAAGACCACGAGTTCCTCGGCCAGAAGACGCGAGCTGGCAGCCAGAGAAGAGGTTGCACGCTTGGAGCTGAAGCAAGCACAAGCTGAGGCGAAGCTGGCCCGTGTCAGATTAGAGCTGGCGCAATGTGAAGATGAGGACTCCGTGGATGAAGACCAGGAAGATAGAACAGCACAGGTGCAGAACTGGATCGAGACATCCGTGCTGGATGATGGGAACAAAGAACAGCCAGAGCTACGAGATCAGCGCCCACCAGAAGAGCCACAGAAGGTGAAGCCAGAAGAGAACTCTTCAGCGGGAAGGGCTACGATCGAGATTCAAGCGTTGGCGACGGCGTTGAAAGAAGCCTTCACCACGAAAGGAGGACCAGCAGCGCAACCGAAGTACATCCACGAGTTACCCTACTTCGACGGCAACAGCAGCGAATGGCTGGCCTTCAAGGTGGTCTACGAAGATACCGCACCGATGTTCAACGAAGTTCAAAACATGGCTCGACTAAGAAGAGCATTGAAGGGCAACGCAAGAGAAGCTATCAAGAGCCTGCTGTACTCTGAAGCATCTCCGTTGGAAGTCATGCAAGCCCTCAGAAGAAAATATGGAAGACCTGATGCGCTGGTGCTGGCAGAATTGGATAAGGTAAAGGCGTTATCGAAGATCTCTGAAAATCCCAGGGATATATGCGTCTTCGCGAGCCAGATCAACAACAGCGTAGCAGCAATAAAAGGATTGAAGAAACCGCAGTACCTGCATTCGCCTGAGATGGTGAAGCAAATCATCAAGAAATAGCTCAGGGGTTCAAAGTGCCTACGAAGAGGGAAGTCACCAGCGCCGTGATGTCAACTTTCGACCCACTAGGATTAGCATCACCGGTTCTCGTCCAGGGCAAGAAGCTGCTTCAGAACATATGGCGGAGCGGCGTCGGTTGGGATGACGAGATAGAAGAAAGGGAGTACGAGGCATGGAAGACTTACCTGGAGAAGATGAAGCTACTTCAAGACCTGCAGGTTCCTAGATGCCTGGCGCCACATCGCACCGAGGGGGAGCTGCACACGTTTACGGATGCAAGCGAGACAGCGTATGCAGCGACGGTTTATTGGAGGGCAGAAGATGAAGATGGGACTTACCACGTCAGCTTAGTGGCGGCGAAAGTAAGAGTCACTCCACTGAAGCCGGTGTCGATCCCGAGACTCGAACTGCAGGCGGCCCTCCTTGGAAGCAGACTGGCACATTCGGTGGAAGAAGAAATGGACCTTAAGGTGAAGAAGAAGACTTATTGGACGAACTCCAGCATCGTACTTTCCTGGATCAAGACGGACCCGAGAACATTCAAGACGTTCGTGGCTCATCGCTTGGCGGAGATAGAAGATCTCACCAAACCACAAGACTGGCGGTGCGTGCCTACTGCGCAGAACCCTGCAGATGACGCAACGCGCGACGTACCGGAACACTTCAGCTGCAATCACCGATGGTACACCGGACCGGAGTTTCTAAGAAGAGAAGAAGTTCATTGGCCAGCGGCAAGAACCTTCAAGAAAGGAACCACCGGAGAAGAAAAAGCAGCGGACGTCGTGGCGACAGCAAGCACTACTCACCCATCACCAGATCATGAGAGGTTTTCGTCATCGAAGAGACTTTGGCGAGCCACAGCGAGAGTACTGCAGTTTATACAACTCTGCAGAAGAAAAGAGAAGGTCAACGTCAGTAAAGAAGATCCCACCTGGAAGATAACGAAAGGAAAGAAGGCGAAGATTATCGAGAAGCGACTTCGACCGTCAAACATACCAGCAAGGAACTACATCCCGTTGGGCGCAGAACTACTAGAGCAAGCTGAAACCCTATTGCTACAAAGAAGTCAAGATAGAAGCTTCAAGGAAGACATCAGGTGTCTGCAGCAAGGGAAGCAATTAGAGGGCAGCAGCAAGTTGAAGAAGCTCGACGTAGTACTGGAAGAAGGACTCCTACGACTGAAAGGAAGAATCGACGCGATACAGGGTGTCACCAGAGACTACAAACGACCCATCGTGCTCGGCAGCAAGGACAAGACAACACGACTCATCATAGAAGAATTCCACTGCCGCTTCAATCACGGGAATCATGCAACAGTAATGAACGAAGTAAGGCAACGCTTCTGGATACTGGGACTGAGGTCAGCAATAAAGGCGGTTCAACATCAATGTCAATGGTGCAAGATAAGAAAAGGAAAACCGCAAGAACTACCGACGGGCAACTTACCTGCTGAGCGTTTGATGCACGGAAACCCTCCATTTACGTGCACCGGCGTAGACTACTTCGGCCCGATGACAATCACCGTAGCAAGACGTCACGAGAAAAGATGGGGTGCGCTGTTCACATGCTTAACAACTAGAGCTGTGCACATTGAGATAACTCCATCACTCTCCACCGACAGTATGATTATGGCGCTACGACGATTCGCCGCAAGAAGAGGAATGCCGAAGACCATCTACACCGACAACGGGACCAACTTCGTCGGCGCCAACAAAGAACTGAAAGAGGCGCTAGAAAAAATGACACAAGAAGACCTCACCTCAGAAGCAGAGAAGATCGGCGTGCAGTGGAAATTCATCCCTCCTGGTGCACCAAACATGGGCGGTGCATGGGAGCGTCTGGTGCGATCAATAAAAACCGCACTAGGCGCCACACTCAACGAGAAGCATCCACGTGAGGAGGTACTTCACACCCTCCTACTAGAGGCCGAACACATAGTCAACTCCCGGCCTCTCACCCACATCTCCGAGAACCCTGAAGAAGAAGCACTTACGCCTAACCACTTCCTCATTGGGCGATCATGCGGCGCAGCGAGAATCGGCAGCTTCGAGGACAACGAGCTCGTGGGCAAACACACCTGGAAGGCCACGCAGCGACTTGCCGATCACTTCTGGCAACGTTGGCTGCGCGAATACCTGCCCACTCTACTGCCGAGGAAGACGAAGGGAAGACCCAACGCCGCAGACCTGCAAGTCGGAGACATCGTGTTGATCGTCGACCACAGCCTACCGAGATGCACCTGGCCACGCGGCAGAATTCAGCGGGTGTATCCTGGACCGGACGGGCGGACAAGGATCGTCGACGTCGAGACGCGAGGAGGTGTGCTGCGAAGACCCAGTTCGAGAGTGGTGCTGTTGGTGCCGGGAGTATCGCCGAGCCAGAGGGATGGTGCGACGCACGAGGGGGAGACTGTCGGCGACGAGATCCACGAACAACAATAATGTATGTAATATAGGTGTCGGCGACGAGATCCACGAACAACAATAATGTATGTAATATAAGGCGCTAATTAGATTTAAATGTTTGATATTTTTCTTATAAGGTTCTAATTAGTATATAAGGGTGTATTTACGTAATATTTTAGCGATTCATTCTAACAAGACTGGTTATTTGATAGTTGTAAAGTAAAAGTTTGATCTCAAGTAACTTTGTCCAAATAATTACGTAACTTGAAAAAGTGATTTTTTGTTTGTGTACATAGCGATTTGATTTTAGTCTTAAAAGTTAGATCTTGATTTAAAAATGTATATACAAAAGGTTTCATAAGGATAGAACTTACCAATTTAAAGTTATAGCAAAAAATGTAAAGTGAAAATTGCGAATCACACATTTTTACGAGTTTTTGTTCTAGGATTTTTTTATTAAGTTAGTTAAGTGAGTTAGTTTAAGTTTTATTTACTAACACAATTATTGTTATATTGTTATATGTATACTTAAGTTAAGGTATTTTTCTATGGGTCTTTGTTACCTGAAAATAAATGGTTTTATTATTATTATTATTATTAAATAATTAAGATTTGTGTTTTATTTTATTAATTAGGTACATAATTAGTTAATAAGATAAAAATCGTAAGGATTTATTGAAATAAATATATAAAATGAGGGGTCCAAAGTTTTCGGCTAAGGGAAAATTGACGAGCAAAACAGGCCCAAATTACGCGGACCTCTGTCCGGTAAGGCAGGCCGGTATATAAGGCGAGCCATTTTTCGGTTCAAATCATTCGCAGCTCAGCCGTTGAAGAGGCAACATCAAGAAAAGGGAAGCAAGCCGAAAACTGCGGACAAGAAAGGTTCAAGAAGAATATCTGCGTTTTATTTGCCTGCGCCGCCTCTTCAACTCCCCGTCTCTCCCGTGGTCCTTGTGGGTGGTGCCCTCGAACACATACGCATTCAGGGGTGCGTGGTGACGTACGTCACCAGCAAACAGTTCGTCAAAAAACGTACGTCAAACAAACGTTTGGGAGATTGTCCCAGGGTGCCTGCGGGTACTGACCATACCCCAGCCGCCCGAAACATGTCGTTTAGGATGAGTTCACTTTCATACACACGCACAGAAGATTTTTTATAAATAAGATGTTATAGCGGCCATGTAAAATATACAGTCCTGTGCAGACAGTACGAAACCATATACACGAACTGGATCGCCATTTTAATACACGAACTGGATCGCCATTTTAATACACGAACTGGATCGCCATTTTAATACACGAACTGGATCGCCATTTTAATACACGAACTGGATCGCCATTTTAATACACGAACTGGATCGCCATTTTAATACACGAACTGGATCGCCATTTTAATACACGAACTGGATCGCCATTTTTATACACGAACTGGATCGCCATTTTTATACACGAACTGGATCGCCATTTTAATACACGAACTGGATCGCCATTTTAATACACGAACTGGATCGCCATTTTAATACACGAACTGGATCGCCATTTTAATACACGAACTGGATCGCCATTTTAAACTGGATCGCCATTTTAATACACGAACTGGATCGCCATTTTAATACACGAACTGGATCGCCATTTTAATACACGAACTGGATCGCCATTTTAATACACGAACTGGATCGCCATTTTAATACACGAACTGGATCGCCATTTTAACACACGAACTGGATCGCCATTTTAATACACGAACTGGATCGCCATTTTAATACACGAACTGGATCGCCATTTTAATACACGAACTGTATAGCCTTTTTAATACACGAACTGGATCGCCATTTTAATACAAGATCAGGGATAGCCATTTTAATACACGAACTGGATCGCCATTTTAATACACGAACTGGATCGCCATTTTAACACACGAACTGGATCGCCATTTTAATACACGAACTGGATCGCCATTTTAGTACACGAACCGAACGCCATTTTAATACACGATCTGGGGTTGCCATTTTAATACACCATCAGGGGTTGCCATTTTAATACACGAACTGGGTTGCCAACTGGGCCGACATTTTAATACACGAACTGAATCGCCATTTTAGTACACGAACCGAACGCCATTTTAATACACGATCTGGGGCTGCCATTTTAATACACGATCGGAGGGTTGCTATTTTAATACACGAACCGGCTCGCCATTTTAATACACGAACCGGCTCGCCATTTTCATACACGAACCGGCTCGCCATTTTAATGCACGAACCGGCTCGCCATTTGAATGCACGAACCGGCTCGCCATTTTAATACACGAACCGGCTCGCCATTTTAATACACGAACCGGCTCGCCATTTTAATACACGAACCGGCTCGCCATTTTCATACACGAACCGGCTCGCCATTTTAATGCACGAACCGGCTCGCCATTTTAATACACGAACCGGCTCGCCATTTTAATACACGAACCGGCTCGCCATTTTAGTACACGAACCGGCTCGCCATTTTAATACACGAATACATTACATTTACTGAATCGCCATTAATACACGTACCAGCCGGCGACGACGCGAACGCCGTCGATGATCGTCAAGATAAATTCTCAGAGCTGTTGGTTTTCTAACAAACAAATTTAAAATAATTGGGGAAAGAAAACACAAATTAAAAAAATATGTTTTATTTATAGAATAGCTGCTGCTACAGAATTGTCAAAATAACTGAGTTTAATGGAAGATCTCTTTTGCCAATAAAAGATCTTATTGGATGTGGCACTTACTAACATTTTATGCCTTCAAAGTGAATTTATTGAAACTATTAACATCAAATTATTGTCATACTAGCTTTTGCCCGCGATTTCGTCCGGCAGAAGTCAAAAGTCAAATGTAGGTACAGAGAGCAGCACAACAAACTACAACAATCTGTCAAATTTTATTTGTTTGATAGATTTTCAACTTTATAACAATAGCATAAGGTTCATATTCAATTGGGAAAATTTTATAGTGCTGGCGTCTTTACCATAAAATCCATACTATTATTATAAATGCGAAAATGAGTTTCTTTGTTACGCTTATATCCCATAGTATTATTATTACATTTCCCATCTCAATCCTAAGATTTACCAATATACGGGATTTTACAGCAACATACATATATTAATGTTGCTGTGTTTATTCCAGATAAAATAACTCAAAAAAAAAAAACCTATTTATTACAATCAGATCGGTGTACGGAACTTAAAACTAACATATTACTTAACTTAGGTATATTTACTTTATTATTGCTCATGTTTCCGAGAAATGTCAATAGTGACACTCTTTATTATAATTAGAAGAATGTCTACATAATACAGTAAAAATAAAAAAACACCTCCAGTACTTAATTTACTGATATGATTCAACTTCTAGAGCTATAATAAGGCATCGTTCACACCAAACCAATTGTGAGCCGCTGACTGTGCAAAGTTGAAAATTTCAATTTTCTTTTAAGTATTGTGTACTTAACTGTTAGACAACGAATAAATTGTATTGTTGTTTTATATTTTTACCTATTACTTAAGTTTACCAAAACTGTATCTGATCTAAGAATACGTTTGGTGTGAACGATGCCTAATGGGTAGAAAAATACTCGGTATTAGGGTGCTTACATATAGAAACAGGTTTCCGACATAGACAAACCCGCACCGAGCAGTGCAGGTATAATATTCATACATTATCTTATGCGCTTACTTATAAAGAAACAGCTTTAAACTCGTCGGTACCGATTACCTGGACAGAGTCATTCGGTTGTCAATAAGGACAGATGTACCTGTTTCTTTATGAAAACACCCTTAGTCATTAGATTCGCGTTTACATTGCCTTTATTCCAATATTCGGCCTGATATAAAGGCAACCTTATTATCTTATGCCTATTCTTAAAACGCTTTATTTTGGCAGTCAAAATGGGCTTAGTAGTATGAAAATTACCCAACCCGTAATCTCTCAATAATAACATTTAATAAGTGTAGTGTGTGTGTGTTTGTGTGTGTGTGTGTGTGTGTGTGTGTGTGTGTGTGTGTGTGTGTGTGTGTGTGTGTGTGTGTGTGTGTGTGTGTGTGTGTGTGTGTGTGTGTGTGTGTGTGTTGGTGTAGACCTACACCAATTAGCTGACCCACCTTTGCGTAAATGGTTGAGATTTTCTAGAAAACGAATCGACAGAATTTTATAATTCTTATAATATATTTTATTTACTTTGCTCAATTGGTAGAAAAATATAAAAGAATTATAAAACTCTATCGATTCGTTTTCTAGAAAATCTCAACCATTTATGAAAAGCTGGATCAGATAATTGGGGTAACTGACTGTATATACTATAAGCCAAATATCTAACATTACTATCCAGCTAGTCCGGAAGTCGACCAGCAGCGGCTTTACTGAGATCGCCAAGACCCTTGTCAAGCGTTTATGGCAAATCCCCTCCGGGTTTACCAATTAGAAGGTTTACACGGATGCCGCTGCTTGAAGTCCTTTGGGGGAGAACTTTGTTCAACAGTGGACGTCTTGCAGCGTCCAGCAAAAATGGTTTAATGTTTTATCCCAAATTGAGATTTAAAAATTCACCAAAATCATGAGAAATTTTCATGCGGGTTGGTTAGAACTAAATGCACTTTAAATTGTTTAGCACCACTAGGGTAAATAAGGCACCATGACTGTAGAAATATTCTCCACACAAAAATCTTAGAACATAATCAGGTATAACATATTTATATCACTAAAGGATTATATTTTAAACACTAAAAAGCTCGCAAGACTATATTACTAACATTATAAAAAAAAACACTTTTGTTGATTCCTCAATATTTGTTTCCATATCTAATATATAAAATTCTCGTGTCACAGTTTTCGTTCCCGTACTCCTCCGAAACGGCTTGACCGATTCTGATGAAATTTTGTGTACATATTGGGTAGGTCTGAGAATAGGCCAACATCTATTTTTCATCCCCTTTTTTCACCCCTTTTTCATCCCCCATTAGGTCGATCGGGACAGGACAACGTCTGTCGGGTCAGCTAGTTAATAATAATATTCTTCTTTACAACAAAAGTAGTTGTTTATAAAGTTACTAATATAGTCCTGTGAGGTTTTTACTGTTTTACAAAACCCTGAATAGTACCTACTTAGATATAAATAAAATTGACAAAAAATGTAGGTACAGCACGAGAGTTAAATAACCAAGGGCATCAGGTATTGCATTTACCAAAATATAATTACATAAATTAAATTTCATTCGACAACATCCATTGATTTCTAGACTAACATAAACTTATGTAGCGAACCTAGTCAGTTTTAGTGACTCTATATTTAAAAAAAATCAGTTGCCGGTTTGGGTACTTTATACACTTAGAATTAATTATTTTTGACAAATGCTTCAAAATTGGCCCATAATAGCAAATGTGACTGTTTTCAAGAAAGTCACACTATAAGAGTTAAGACACCATCATCGGGTTAGCCTTTATCCAACTATATTGGGGTCGGCTTCCAGTCACAGTAAAGATATCTAACAGTATTGTCACTCGTTTAAGGTCACGCGCTTAAGTACCTACGGCTCGCCTTTGTTCGAACGTCCAAAATCCAGTCGGGATGCCACGCGCGCGCTTTTTTTTTCCGATACAGTTTAATTAATAGTTCCGTACGATACTGCGAACCGAACGCAGCTTTAATAATGGGTAGTCGTGCAAATTGCAGTGTAGACGGCTGTCGAAATAAAACAACCAACAAAAGTTTATCCTTTTTTACATTACCTAAGGAGGAGGAAAGTTTGTGTAATGTTAAGAAGAAAGTTTTATTATAATACGTAATTATAAGTAGGTAAGTACCTATTGAAAAGTGAAATTTACAGATTTATGTACATGTTTTCCTAAGGAGTACTTGTTAAAGTTATTTGTTAGATTTAGAATATTTGCGACGATTAGATTTAATAATCGAAATTTACGGGAGGGTAAAAAGTT
Source organism: Charanyca ferruginea (assembly GCA_947361185.1). NCBI lineage: Eukaryota > Metazoa > Arthropoda > Insecta > Lepidoptera > Noctuidae > Charanyca > Charanyca ferruginea. The sequence continues at coordinate 558,230 of OX376081.1, read as the reverse complement.
CAGGCGGGGGCGGGTTAAAGTAAGGCATTTGTGATTTTGAATATATATATATATTTTTAAAATGTAAAAACTGTTTTATATTCACCTATTCTTTTGTGTAATCATTTCATAACATAGACAGCCCTAGCGTTGCGTAATTTGACGCAGGTGATCGCCCGACACCACGTCAGACAACGTAGTAGATACTCTCGAGCGTGTGCGTAAGGTACACTTTAGCGTGCACGAACGGCTGTAATATTTTTGTAGGCAGTTATAGCGTTAGGTATCTATCTTTTTCTATGGAGTGAACTATCTGTTCCAAAGGAACTATTAGTTAATCTGTGTTCCAGTCTAACCGAATGCAACTGACCTCCACAACCCAGTTACTGGGGAACACGATACTACATCCCTGAAAACACGATAAATTTCCAACTGACTGAAAATTGTTAGCTGCTTTGAAATAAATAAAAAGTACGTCAATTTTCAATTATGGGACGTTACAATTTGCAATTGTCGTACAAAATGTACACATTTTGACAGGCTCTTAAAAAGTATGTCAATTTATTGATGGTGTCTAAACACAAGGCTAATTCACGTAATTTTATGACGCGCCGATGAAGTTGTAGTGCAGTTGCAGTTAAGTTCAAGTTTGAGTGATAAACGGTATTCTTGTAATCTTTGAACTGCGCGTAAGCTGCGCGTGAACTGCACGTCAAGTGTACGACCACCAAACTCTTCCAAACACCACACACAACACCCACATAATACCCCAGTACAGATTTTAGTGTTTTTTAACTGGCATTTTGAGACTTCAAAACGAATAGTAGAATACCGATCATGTTGCGTTCCGAAGCACGCACCAAAGACGCGCAACAGTAGAATGCCATTATTGCGCTCGCGTTACGCGAACTTGACGCGAGCGTGTCTGACAGTGCGGTAGAGAATACGAAAAGCGTTGTTTTGATCGAAACTTAACTGCAACTGCACTGCAACAGCACTTCTTTAGTTATGTGAATTAGCCCACAGGTACCTATGTATTTAATTACAGAAAAAAAAAACTACATTGTTTCAGTTAGCGAAGATGAGGTAGTCGTAAAAAAATAAGGTTTAAAACTATACCACTGAGAAAATCGTTTGCGTTGGCCGCCGAGCGCCAGATCTCCTCTATTGTTGGTGAATCATTTGTGATAAGTTAGGTGAGTGGTATAGTCTTAGACCTACCATACCTCCAGGGGTATGACCAGTGGTATGGTGGCTCCGCAATGGAAAAAGGGAATAAATATAATGACCACCAAAATATACTTTAGGATTTTAAGCTCTCTTACCAAAAAAAATATACTAAATCCCAAATGTAGTAAATGATCACCAAATCTTAGTGTGCAAAATAATATACTTCATGGCTATTTAAAATTTGGCTTTTTGATTACCAAAATGGATAACCAAAATCTTTTTGACTCTTAAGTCCCCCCTGGGGCGGCTCCGGCATGGTTAGATCAGAACCGTGACCCCCTATGCCAGAACCAAATCGCTTTTTACAGTCAAACTAATACATTTCTACAATACTTTAGGAAACAGAATTTGATGAGCATTTATCCATTGTAAAAAGGTATAATTTGACATTAAAATGGGGTTAAATGTTGGTGATCATTTACTATTTTTGGTGATCATTAACTAGATCTGGAAGTTAAACATAAGCCATGGAAAAATATACACAAGGATTTTAACGGCGACCGAAAATCGGTCTCGATGGAGACTAAATAACTACGCAGGAGATATGATAGTGCACAAGTGTGTGCGTAAACACAGGTGCACTCTCTCTTCCCTCACTCTCATAGTGCGATGGAACGGCAATCCCACACGATCGGAAAGAAAGAGAGGAGAGAGGAGGTGGAAAGGAGGGGGGGAGAGATCAAGGTGACCTTCGTTTGATGGATGGTTAAAATTTCGCCGTATTTATGATTTTTATTATAAGACTGACTCTATAGTAATGGTGGATGCATATCTGACAGAAGATACGTGAATACGCTCGACGCTTTATAAGGTTGAATGTTACATTATCTGTATAACTGTTCTCGCGTTACGCGACCGACGTTCCGCGGCGCATTTTCCGTCAGATTTGCATCCACTTTTATACATATTGAATTAGCTCCTTTGTAAAAGCTTTTTTTTTCAGATTCCGATGTGCGACACAGCGACATTTGATTGAGTAAGTACCTATCAAATACAATTTACTTTTTTTCATACAAATGAATGTATGAATCTCGCCATGATTCTTTAATGTTTCACATAAAAAAACACGATACACAATATAGAATATAGATATAAGTAACAATTTTAACCCATGAATTAATATTCAATTGCTTTTTGAGATTACATTACAGAACTTAAAATAAGACTTAAAAATAGACAATGGCTCATTTATTTATTACTTAAAAGAGATTCTAAAGAACCCGTCTATAGGATTAAAATGGCTGCCGATTTTAAAATCAGCACGAAGCTGCACTCAAAATATAGCTTCGTACTAATATTTCCCTTAAAAAGATAGTTTTACACTTTTTTGGCCACAAAAAAGACAACTTCACACTTTTTTGCCTGATCAAAAATAGCTTGACTCTAATGTAGGCGTTAAAAAAATAGCTTTACACTAATTTAGGTCCTAAAAAGATAGGTTTACACTTTCTCGACCCTAAAAAGATAACTAGACACTTTTGTTGCCCATAAAAAGATAACTAGACACTTTTGTTGCCCATAAAAAGATAACTAGACACTTTTGTTGCCCATAAAAAGGCAACTAGACACTTTTTCTGCCCATAAAAAATATGTAGACACTTTTCTGCCCATAAAAAGATAACTAAACACTTTCTTGCCCATTAATAGATAACTAGATACTTTATAGCCTATAAAAAGACAACTAGACAGTTTTTTGCATATAAAACACTTGTTCGACCGTAAAAAGATAACTGGCCACTTCTAAGCCCTAAAAAACAAGCTCTTTAGACAGCATCCTTCACCGCCACATTGACTAATTGTCCGTCACTATTCAAGTGTACATCAAGCCCACTTTTGACAGTTTTCTCACCGGCCTGCTTAAACACTTCTGGCCACACAAACTTCTTATTGTTCCTCAACGGTAAGGCTCTCTGCAATCTCTCGCTAAAACTCGCGTCATTCCATTTCAAGAACGTATTCATTTTCATATGTGCTAACAATTCATCTGATAACTTCTCATGTTTTGTCACGTCTTCTAGCAGAATCAAGATTATTCTGTTTTTGCCTTCTTTTAGAGCTAAATTGTGTGCTGCTCTAAACTCCATATTAGCGTACGCAGAGTCTAAGAAGTTATTCGACAGAAGAATGATAGTTTTACGCGATTTCTCAACGGATCTGTTGATTTGGTCAGGAATGAAATCTCCTACGAACCAATCGCGGTAGTGTACGCAAGTTTTGAGTCCAAATTCGTTTTCTAGCGATGGCATTAATTTTTCTAAATACGCTCTGTCTTTATGTGCGTAAGATACGAAGACATCGTATTCTTTGTCATCTGGGTCGTCTACGAAACAACATGGGCATAATCCTTTGACTATTATGAAGGCTACAATGTCATGATAATTCCTGTATATGATTATAACTATTATAGCAACGATGAATATTAGTACTATGAAAGTTCCACTGGCAACAGCGACCGCTCTCCAAGTATTACAAAGTTCTAAAGGATCCATTGAATTCAGCAGTTTGTCTCCACAAAGAACAGAAGACACATCCCAGACTATTTTACTAGCTTTCAGTGTAGCTAATTCTTCAGAATGCCAGCAATCACATTCAAAAGGATTATTCGCCAGATACAATGTAGTGTTGGCTTCTAGAAACTCCATTGGTATTCTAGTCAATTTATTGTTTGACAAATCTAAAACTTTGACTGTTTTTGATGAATTGAAAGGTATTTCATGTAAACCTATATTGGATAAATTTAGCAATTGCAGATTCAAATGGTCAATATTATCCGGTGCGGTTCTCAATCTTAAAGATAGGTACTTACGACCGAAATTTGCTGGATTTGGCAGAGTTGCTGGAAGGGAGTCACAATCGTACGCCAGTTCGTTTTGAGCTGGTCTATCTTCACAAGAAGAACAAGAAAAGCATTGCTCTGGAGGCACATCACAGTTCAAATCGTTCGGTGACACATTTCTGAACAAATCTCCTTTCAAATGTGAAGGAGATGCGCACTTAGCGTCATCTACAACTAACGTAGGTTCCACAGTTATAGGCTTAAGTCCTGTCATCCTCATAGCAAGGTTATAGAGATTACAATCGCATATAAAAGGATTGTCATTGAGAAGAATTGTATTATTTGAAGTGGCGTAGAGTGGGTCATCTTTCGATATCGTCGCAACGTTTAATAACAAAGTTGATATTTTATTGTGCCGCAAGTCGACTACGATGTTGTTGCTTAGAAATTGGCATTGTGACGACTGGAAACAAAAACATATATTATATACACATACAACGTGACATTTTAATCATCCCCACAATCGGTAACACAATACCACAGTATTACAATATTCCCTATACTGTGACAATACCCCTTGGTAAGACTGGTTACCAGACTTTCTAGGTTCTGTCTACCCACAACGACTGCCAAAGATCTTCGAATTACAGCCGGGAACAACGGCTTCACGTGCTTTCCGAGGCACGGAGGGAACTCGGTATGAAATGGATGGTCAGTTCACCCATCCACAGACCGAGCGCGGCAAGCGTAGCTTAACCTTTGACCGATCGATCTGTCAGGCTTTTACTTAGCCAAGAGTTTTTCTTATAAACATTTGAATAATTTAAAATATGAATTTCTACCATTCGAGCAAAGTAAATAAAATACGAAAGAATTATAAATTCTATCGATTCGTATTATAGAAAATCTCGACCATGTATGCATAGGTGGGGCAGTTATACTACATCATAAAAGAAAGTCTTGTACAAAGAATCATGGCAGGATTTGTACAAATTAAATAAAGATGTTTAGAGAAGTTGAAATTTCTTGGGTACCTAAAGAGTACCTTCAGGCATTTACAATATTTTTAAAACCCCAAAAAAAAAAGTTTATAGTTTAACGAAAAGTTCATTATTTTAGAATGGAACGGTGACTGACAGTAACAGTGACACTGACAGATGCAGATCTACTCTGAAATTGCATCGTTTTATGGGAAATAATATCACAAAATAATCAATATTTTTATCCACATTTTTTTTCACTTGTCATATCACTTGTCTGCCAATTTGATAGATCCGTTAAGACTGCGCCGAGCAAAATAATTCAAAACAGTCGTCACAGTTAAAGTGATATAATCAATACTTTTACCATAATTACCATAAAAAATATGTAATGAATACCACAATGAATGTGTTAACCGATTATAGTAAACAAAAAATAAGAATACTGTTCAATTTGATAAACAAAAATACGTAAAGTTGTACAAAAATCTTAAAAAAAAATCGTATTTACTTGAGTTTTAATAGTAAACTGTATTTTTTGACGCGCTGTTTTGAATCATACGCAACGTATGTATGTATGATTCAAAACAGCGCGTCAATTAAAACAAAAATTAATAATAAAATAACTAAGCGACATTTCGAAAATGTAAAATCTAAAAATTGTAGTATGAATATTAAAGATTAATATGAATTCGAGTTTGTGAAAAAAAAATACAGTTTACTATCAAAACTCAACTAAATACGAGATTTTTTAAAGATTTTTGTACAACTTTACGTATTTTTGATTATCAAATTAAACAGTTTTCTTATTTTTTGCCAACTATAATCGGTTAACACATTTATTGTGGTATTCATTACATATTTTTATGGTAATTATGGTAAAAGTATTGATTATATCACTTTAACAGTGATAACTGTTTCGAATTATTTTGCTCGGCGCAGCCTTTACTATACTATATACGTCAGCCAGTCAGTCAGGTTCTCCTTTTATATACTCGTAAATGCATTACTTTCTTTGATACGATTTAATTATACGAAACCCTACGTTGAAACGATTTAATTATATGAAACCCTAAGCGATACGATTTAATTATATGAAACCCTAAACGATACGATTTAATTATATGAAAGCCTAAGTAATACGATTTAATTATATGAAACCCAAGTGATACTATAGAATTATATGAAACACTACTTTGATACGATTTAATTATATGAAACCCTACTTTGATACGATTTAATTATATGAAACCCTAAGTGATACGATTTCATTATATGAAACCCTAAGTGGTACGATTTAATTATATGAAACATTACTTTGATACGATTACGGCGTTGTAACAAATTATTTTCCAAATATTTTTAGCACACAGGTATCTTGTGGCTTAAATCTAGGTTTGTATGAAGCCAAAAATAAACTTTTTTTGAAACAAATTCAGTAAACACGTCCGAAAATCAGTTTTTTTGGCACAATTTATCTGAACTTTGGCCGTTCATAATGCACTCATACATTAAAAAAGTAAAAAAACAGCTTCATAGAAACCTGGCACATGTAATGGAGATTCTAAATTACAAACATTATTACCCAAATCTTGTAAGGCTTTTTCAAAAACACGTATGTCCTGGATCAAGATTCGTGAAATTTCCGCGCGGCAATTTTCCTGTGATGTTATCACGTTCTCACTCACTCGTTTGTTTTCGAGCTTTGCGTTGGTTGAAACAAAAAATTTTTCAATCACGCTCGCGTCGAAGTTCGTTCGATGGGGTTGGGTGCTCTTAACAGACGTGGTTGCTGTATTTGTTTTTCAAAACGGTTTATTTTTTGCTTCATGCAAACCTAGATTTAAACCATAAGATACAGTACGATTGAAACTTAATGGCGGCTCTGAACACGAGGCGAGTGGCTGCGCAGTAACAATTTGACAGCGGAGGTGAGGGGCGGGATACTGCTCAGCCAAACGTTCACTTCATAGCCGCCATTAAGTTTGAATCGAACTGTACCTGTGTGTTAAAAATATTGGGAGAGTAATTTGTTATAACGTACGAGCGTTTGTATGGGATATATGACGGGATGGGCGCTCTTAATGGTTTAATTTAAATAAATGCTTTGACTTTGGCTTTGTTAACCTTTTCATCATTTCAGCCGAAAGACGTCCACTGCTGGACATAGGCCTCCCCAAAGGGGGGGTTTTGCCATAATCGCCACGCCTGGCAGGCGGGTCGGCGATCGCAGTATGGTTGTTACAAAGGCACAGAGAACGCTGCTGCCCATTCTCTGGTGAGTCCCTTAGTCGCGTCTTACGACACCCACGGGAAGATATGGGATGGTGCTATTCTTTACGTCCGACACCATACGGAAGCTCTTAGTGATATTTTAATATATAATAATATATAAACAAATAGGTATCCATAACATAAAAGGGCAAAACTCACCTCCAATTCAGTAAAATTATTTCCATAAAGATTTAAAACCCTCAATTTCGTCAAAACCGATGTCCAATCGGCGAACATAGTATCGATTTCATTTCCATTTAGATGTAAGTTTTTTAATTCCAACAGCATATTAAATGGTGATTGAACTTCTAAGTTGGTGTAGCCATCTGTGTATTGGTATTTGGACTTTAGTGTCAATTTGTTGGATTTTAAAGATAAAGTCTTCAAGCCTGTCGCTCCCATTAAGGCTGACTGACTGATGAAGTTCAGTTGGTTATCATCAATAGAAATGTAGTTCAAGTTTACAAGACCGGAGAATAAATCTCTGTAAAGAGAATAAAAAAAATAAATCACATTGATATCGGTCAATCTGTTTAGGGGTTACGATTACGATGTCACAGACTAACTTATTTTTTTTTTAAAGGAGGCTCTCTATTCGTCCGAACCTCTTTTTATATTTTATGAATGTTTTCTCCGCTAATTGTGGACCGATTTTCAAAATTCTTTTTTTAATGATTTTTTGAATGGTTGCCTCAAGAAGCAAACTACAAACCAAATAATTTTGAATCAATTTCGATAAAATTTATATTGGTTCCATATAAATTTTATAGAAATTGATTCAGTACTTTTTGGAAAATTCTACGAAGAGCAAACAATTGATACCGTTTCGTAATGGATTTGGATGATATGAAGGTACTAAAAAGCAGAAAATAAAAACCTTCTTACAAAAAAGACAACCGCCTCCAAAAACTAAAATTTGATAAATAACTTTAGCACCGAACACAGCGGTGGCAATACAAAACAACAAACAGAACAAAAGCCACCACTCAAGAGTTACAATACCTAGTATTGGCTACTCTACGTTTGTGACGGTAAAACGCAAACGAAGTTATCTGAGAGTAATCTGTCTCGTAGATAACTTTAATAATATAATAATAATATGTGGGGATATTTCACACACGACCATCTGACCCCAAATTAGGGAGACACAAATACATATATATGTAGATAAACAACACCCAGACACAAGGCCAACACAAGTGCTCATCACAAATGTTTACCCTGGGTTGGAATCGAACCCGCAACACACTTTGATTGCATTTTACAATCCAATCAGTAATCAATAGGGAACATTATGCGAAACTCGACTCAGAGGGCGCCACTAGCATATTCCGTAAATAATAAGCTCGTATTCTTGTTATGTTATGTTATTAATTGTAATAACTAGGTATTTTGTGAAAATATATCAAAGTTTTAATTAATCTTACTTACCTAACTGTACTTTAACCATATTATGGCGTCCTACGACCATTTGAAAGTGGATTCTAGGTTATGCTCAGAATAAAATCATATTTGGTTGTCTTACATGATAAATGAGAACGTTATTCTGCAAATGCAACTATCTCACCTGAATACCAGCAGTGCTATTCTGTTACAATCTTCCTCGGTGAACACCTAAGGAAAGTGAGCTGTCATCCGTCCCGATACTAGGGATCGACAAAGCACACGGACGGATGACAGCTCACTTCACCTAGGTGTTCACCGAGGTAGATTGTAACAGAATAGACATACTGAACATATTTTAGAGTGATTTTTAGCTGCTTCCCAAAGTTTTCGAACATTTTCTTCTTTTGGAAATGAATAATTTAGTTCATTTCTTCATCGAAATACACAGTACCGATATATTATTGTATAATATAGAACACTTCCCAATTTTGAACTCAATTAAAGGCAGAATTTCACGCTTTGAACGACTCGTCGATAAACTGTTTACGGATTATGCTAGTGCTGCACTCTGGTGCCAGAAAATTACAGTAATATCCCCTATTGAGTAAAATTATTCAAGGATTAGTTACTCTAGTATAACATAGCATTTGGTAGAATTTGCCCTTATAAAGATAAAAATAATACTTACTCCGGCAACTCTTTCAAATCATTTCTATTCAAATTTAGATATTTCAATTGTTTTAATGGCGTAAACACTTCGGAACTCAAAGTGGCAATTTTATTCCGACTCAAATCTAATGTTTCTAAATTTTTATTTTTTTTGAAAATTGCTTGCGGTAGTGACGTTATCTTGTTGCCGGAAAGATTTATCGTCTGCACTGCGTCACAGCCGGTTAGAAGGTCTTCAGGCAAGTCGCTGTTGCAATTCTCAAGAACCAGTTTCTTTAGTGAAGGTAGATTTGAGAAAGAGTGTTTGTGGAGTTTTAGCGGCACATCATTGCTCTGAATGGTTATCTGTAAGAAAAAAAAACTGACTATAAAGATTGTCAACCGACTTAAAAAAAAAACGAAGGAGTTTCTCAATTCGACACGTAGTTTTGGAACGAAGTTCCCTAACGCGGCTTACGGGTAGAGCGAAATGGTAAAAATCATCACGTAACGAAATGTTAGTGTGTGTGTGCGGCCCACTCGCCTGCTCGTGATATATTAACTAATATATAAAATTCTCGTGTCACAATGTTAGTTTTACTCCTCCGAAACGGCTTGACCGATTGTCATGAAATTTTGTGTGTATATTCAGTAGGTCTGAGAATAGGTCATAGGCTATTTTCATAGGTTAGGGTAGGTGTAGGGTAGGTGCAGGGTAGGTGCAGAGTAGGTGCAGGGTAGGTGCAGGGTAGGTGCAGGGTAGGTGCAGGGTAGGTGCAGGGTAGGTGCAGGGTAGGTGCAGGGTAGGTGCAGGGTAGGTGCAGGGTAGGTGCAGGGTAGGTGTAGGGTAGGTGTAGGGTGGGTGTAGGGTGGGTGTAGGGTAGGTGTAGGGTAGGTGCAGAGTAGGTAAATAGGTAGATAGGGACAGGACAACGTCTGTCGGGTCAGCTAGTTATTTTTTTTTTTGTTGTACAGACACGTACGCAAGGAACTTCGTTCCGTACGGAGGACCCCCACCGCAGTTTTTTTTAAATATTTGATTCTTTTTTTATTGATAGTGTTTGTACCTCAAAGTTGGCCCCATATAAATTTCAGCAAAATATTCAGGTAAGTGAAATCGAAAATGAGTTAGAATTCGAATTCGCGAGTAAATTCTTACAGAATTGCACTACAGAAGATCGAAAGTCTGACAATCAGTCTTGCCAAGTGGTTTCGTGTTACCCAGTAACTGGGTTGTGGAGGTCAGATAAACAGGGGCCCCATGTAAAACACAGGTATTCAGCTGCATCCTGTTGGACTGGAAGCCGACCCCAATATAGTTGGGAAATGGCGACGCAGATGAAAGAATACATAAATAATATACTCACATTTTCAAGTAGAGTTAAGTTCTGAAATAAACCAGGCGGCAATTCTTTTAATTCATTTTTGAACAGCAATATTGATTGTAATTTCGGTACGTGGATCAATGAACCGGCCGCTATGTGCGATATGTGGCTGGTGGTCAGTGTTAGACGCTCCAAGGAATCCAGACCTGAAAACATTTACATACAAAACACGTTTATTACTTGCAAAATACATACAAGCTGTGTAAGTCCTAGTGTGGTGCCGGCTGCGCATAGCACCACCCCATTTCTACCCGTGGGTGTCGTAGAAGACGACAGAGGGATATTGACCAGAGGATGGGCAGCAGCGTCCTTCTGAGTACCATAACACTTCCTGCGATTGCCGACATGCCTCGGTCAAGCATGGCGATTACGGCCGAACCCCCCTTGGGGGAGACCTATGCCCAGCAGTGGGCGTATAAACGTTGACATGATGATAATGAAAATACATTCATACACCGTGGTAATTAAGTTGTCTTAGAGAGGTGGTACACTCAACCTATGCGACATAAGGTACCTCCAGACGTGATTACAAAAAAGTTTTTTCAAAAAAAAAAGGAAACCGCAAAACACTTTAGGTACTTTACTTTCGGAAGTCGGTGGCAATACAAAACAGCAAACACAAAGCCACCGCCACCGACTTCCCAAAGTAAAGTAATGTGTGTTCTGTGCTAAAGTTATTTATACCTTTTTAGTTTTAGTTTTTAAAGGCGGTTTACTTTTTTTTTTACTTTTTATTGTTAGCTTTTTAGTATTGCCTTAACATCCAAAACCATTAAGAAACGGCGACACACTTAAAAGAGATTGTATGTCCTCCAAAAATTGAAGAAACTAAAACGTCATCTAAGTATTTTTTTGGGATATTGTTGATTTTTTCATAAAGGGCTTGATCAATTTTGGTTAATTGATTAACTAATTCACTAATTCACGTAATTTTATGACGCGCCGATAAGTTGTAGTGCAGTTGCAGTTAAGTTCAAGTTTGAGTGATAAACGGTATTCTTGTAATCTTTGAACTGCGCGTAAGCTGCGCGTGAACTGCACGTCAACTGTACTCAACGAAACTCTTCCATACTTACTTATGGTGTAGCCACATGAGAGAAAAATTATCAATCGATTACATTTCAATGAATATGACGTTATTATAATATTAAAATAATACCCCAGTACCCATTTTAGTGCTTTAACTGTCATTTTGCGACATCAAACGAATAGTAGAATACCGATCATGTTGTGTTCCGAAGCACGCACCAAAAACGCGCAACAGTAGAATGCCGTTATTGCGCTCGCGTGACGCGAACTTGACGCGAGCGTGTCTGACAACGGTAGCGAATACGAAAAGCGTTGTTTTGATCGAAACTTAACTGCAACTGCACTGCAACAGCACTTTTTTAGTAACGTGAATTAGCCCACAGATAGGCCCGAGTTTTCGGTGCAAAGTTCTACACGCGCCACGAGAGTGTGGGTGGGACCATTATGATAATGGCCGTACGGAAGGTGGAACTCGCTGAGGAACAGCGGGTCAAGACCTGTCGGGGGAGCGGCGAATGCGTATGCGAGTCCCGCACCCCCAGCCATTGGCAGAGGTGGAACACCACGGTGGTCTTAGCTGGTAAGACCGCTGTTCTTTTCTGAATGATTTCGTTGCGGGATCTAAGACAGTTGAATCGTTTCTCTGGGACTCGTCGAGCTTTATTGCTTCAGCGCTTTCGGCGGTTTGGGAGTAGTGTGGCGGGCTTGTCTCTTAAAAAGCCGGTAAGAGTCCATCACCCCCACGATGGAGGAAGTCTATGGGTGTTACTTCACCAATCGATCTACATCGATCGACGTTGATCAATTGGTGTGGTAGCTTTGGCTGATCGACGGATACCGGTCGACTAACTAATCGATCGATTGCCAGTCGATGGCATCGGTCGAAGTTGATCGATTAACTCCGGCTATAACCCATACTAATAATAATCAAGTAGCTCGATCGACGTCGACTAATCCATTCTACCATCGATCAATGCCGTTGGTCGACGATCGATCGATTGGTTTGGTAACACCCTATGAGAATTAACACCGCGCAACTAAAAAAAAAGAACTAAAAAAAAAGTAACTTACCTCTTAATGAATTATTGCCAATATAATTTATATTGTTTCCCCAAATGTTCAGAATCAACAGATTCGACAGTCCTTTAAACGCGTCCTCTGGTAACTCACTGATCTGACCGTCAGATAGTTCCAGAAACTCCAATTGTGTTGCGTTAATAAAATCGTTGGTCTTCAAAGTGATATGGTTTCCTGTTATCCTGAACCGTCGTAGAGTTGGAAGTGAATTAATTACTGACACAGGTACTACTGTTTCCACTCCTGAAATTGGAGAAAATGTGGTGGTGATTATATTATACTGACAGAGCGTAACAGCACACTGATTTGTGGAGTGACCAGAATGAATGTATTAGAGGAAGTTTGAAAGTGGCGCCAGTGACAGAAAAGTTGAATGGGAATCGTTTGTCTTGGTATGGACATATAAATGTGGATGAAGGAAGAGAAGGAAGGTTAAAGAAGAGATGGATGGATTGTGTGAGGAATGATATGAATGAAAAGGGACAAGACGACACGGATACGGATGACAAGACGGAATGGGTGTGTGTGTGTGTGATGTGTGGCTTGGTGATGGTAGTGGTGTTAGTGATAGTGGTTGACTGGTAGAGAATGCCTAAAAGGCATTAAGTCCGCCTTTGTACCTTTGCGCATGAAGAATAAATAAATAAATAAAGGACAATGCGAGACACTCTATAGAACTTTGTCCCAATCAATAAAAGTCAGGTGCAATATGTAGCATCTCACTGTTTATTTATTGCTGATAACTAAACATTAGTCTTAGTGACTGTAGAACTTGCGGTTTCCGTTTAAATCTAAAAACAATAATGACAAAGTTGTATTTTAGGTAAAATGAGTTTGTATTTTGTGGGTAGGTATCTCGTAATCCGCAAGTTCTAAAGAAAAACAATTTACTATAGAAAGGTTCTATATTCATTACAATTATTTTTATTAATTTACTTTTCTGTACATGGGTTACTTTTTCTGTACATGGCTGGGATCGGATCTGGCATTGTCATTTTACAGGCAGGCATGCAGGTGCGTGGGCGCAGGCGGCGAGGTATATTATCGATGCGCTTGGTTAGGGTGCAACCTTCACACGGCTAATAAGTGTGCGTCCGTTCTTATTAGTGCCATCACACCCCCACCCATCCATTTCTCAACCTCGCTACCACTAACTTAACCGCTCACCTCTCACGATCATGACATCAGTCACTTCTCCTAATCCCGCGACATGCTGGCCCTCCAACGGTGCGACTCCATCAGTGACAGTCAGGAAGGACACTGAGGGGGTATTCAGGGCCTCGTTGAGACAGGGGAGAATGGTTGGGGAACAGCCCTTCGTTGAAACAGATGATAGCGGTGAATCATTTCCGAAGTTGATAATTGGCAGGTCTGCGCAAGTGAAGTTTGTACCCTGGAAACACGAGAAGTTCTGGTTAATGGGCGTTTTGATAACAACGGGGTGTGTTGATGTAAGATGTGTGTGTGTGTATATGATGTGTGCGTGTGTGTTTGATGTGTGTGTGTGTATTCGTGGGTGTGTGATTTCTTTAATGTTGCCACACACTAAAAAAAATCACACACACACACACACACTAACACATCAAACACACACACACACACACACACACACACACACACACACACACGCACACATACCGTGCGGGAAAATAACACGCGACACGCAGCGCAGCAGTCAATTACTCAACCACTGCGCCAATCGTCTCATCGTTTGATGTAGTGTGTGTGTGTGTTGGGGTGTGTGTGTGGTGTGTGTGATGTGTATTTATTTATTTATAGGTTTACCTACAATTGGGTACTTGACAATATTAAACAACTAGCTTCTACCGACACCGACTTCTACCCGCGACTTCGCCCGCGTACAAAGTAACTTTCTCAAGACACAATTTTATCCAAATAATCGTCCAATGGATTACGCTTGATTGTGTAAAAACATGCAAATTATCTTAGTCTTAATTTAGGTTTGGATCCGGAGTGCTCAATATGCCCAGTCCAGTACCACATTATTGGCAATCCAGATCCAGATCCATCTTCCATGCAAACAGGTGAAGGTTGCTGCTGGAATCTGTTGGAACTGCCTCGTGTGGGGCGGATCAGGGACACAACTCTCTTGCGAATAATCTCTGCAAATATTTGTGTCCATAAACATACCTGATGCGCTACAGTAACTATTATCCCAAGGGAACACATTATCGGGATAAAAAGTATCCTATGTGTTAATCCAGGAAATGGCTTATCTATGTGCCAATTTTCATCCAAATCTGTTCAACGGTTTACGCGTGATTGAGTAACAAACATCCAAACATCTTCACAAACTTTCACATTTATAATATTATATTAGTAGGATACTTAATTCCTTTCTTTATAATTTCTTTCTTTCTCTATTCCTCATACCTCTAAAAGTCAAAAATTCTCACCTCGCAATGAATATTGACATATTCATTCTTCCGTGCGTTGAAGGTCACTCTTTCGGGTCCCACTGAACAGAAGTACTCGAGCTCGTCTCCAATAACACATTCGCATTGTTTGGGACAGTCCATCGCGAGTGTGCCTACCAGGCACACTGCTAGTATGAGTAACCGCATCTTGTTACCTTGAACCCGACATTACTGGAAAGAAAGAAAGAAATATGTTATTTTTAATCAATTTAAAAAAAAGGAAGAAGGAACTTTTTTTTTCTTGTTTGACCACGTTTAAGTATTTTCAGTGTAGTCCGATTAAGATGATTCTTGTTTTAATTGGTAGTGTAAACCTCATAGTTTGTTCGCGTGAAAGTCGGTTATCGCGGATGCAGACAAAGTCGCGGATTAAAAAGTAGCATATGTCCTTCCCCAGGGTTTTAGCTACCTTCATATCAAATTTTATCAAAATCTGTTTTGACGTTTCGTTGTGAAAGCGTAACAGACAGAGTTAGTTTCTCATTAATAATATTTATTATATACTGGCTTCTGCCCGCGGCTTCGCCCGCGTAAAAAGAACGATTATCCCAAGGGAACACATTACCGATAAAAAGTATCCTATATGTTAATCCAGGAAATGGTCTACCTGTGTGCTAATTTTCATGCAAATCTGTTCAACGGTTTACGCGTGATTGAGTAACAAACATCCAAACATCTTCACAAACTTTCACATTTATAATATTAATTAGTAGGAAGGATTATATATATTATATAGTATTGAAGTATATAGTATGGATTGAATAAAAGAATCTGTACCAAATTCCATAAAAATTAGTTTACTAGTGTAGCCCCGTAAAAGCTTAAACAAAATCAGTTTCGCTATTTTAAATATAGATTTATGTTGATCTAGGTGTTTATTTCTACACCCACGTTATCAAAAGTTATGTTTAAAAAGTATATCGAAATGGATCAAAGTAATTTATTCCTCTCGGGCACAGCATACCAAGATAAACAAAATATTTATAGCAGCTTTATATTTTATTACTAACCTGCCTATTTACCTACCCTACACTTACCCTACGCCTTCGCTTACCCTACGCCTACCCTAGGCCTACTCTACGCCTACCCTACGCCTACCCCACGCCTACCCTACACCTACCCTATAGCCTATGTTACTCAGCGATAATGTAACTTTTGATTAGTGAAAGAATTTATGAAGTCGTACCAGTAGTTTTTGAGTTTATTCGTTACATACAAAAAGACAAATCTTTCCTCTTTATAATATTAGTTTAGCTATATAGATTATTGGCGTCTCAACAATATGAAGTCGTGAACTTGGCCATGTCAAATATTTGCTGCAACTGAGTCATAGAGGTTGAGTCAGTTTTCTTATATTTACAAGGATGCAACATTATATTTTATCAGTGATAGTTCACATCACATCTTATGTATTTGTCACAGCAGGGGCGCATCTATATGTACGGGTGTTACTTCACCAATCGATTGATCATCGATCGTTGCCATCGGTCGATTGAAAACGCCAATTTATTATTTGGGGGCCAAATAAAATCACTTAAATCAGTGTTTTTTAGCTTTGATATCTTTAGTTAGACGTTCTGAACACTGTGGTAAAATTGGTCCATCTATTTTAATGGGACAGTATAAAGGGCCCCAGTCTCTATTGAAGACAATGGAAAATACTGTGAATATGTAAAAGAAAACTATCAGTTATTTGACAAAATGGCAATAGGGTATTTTACCAAACAAATCTAACTAGTCCGTCAGTTAGATTATCGAAAAACATTGGATACGTATTTTTTGTTTTATCAAATCAATAAAAACTGACGAAGATAAAACGCATCAAAGATTATGAGTGGGGGTTTGTGACGTCACTTCGCCAGTAAAAGTGTAGGTACTGACATAGTGATGTCACACAAGTTTTCGACGCACTGTATCGTCTTCATTTTTTGTTTACGTGAAAAAGAAAAATCATGTTCAATATTTTTTGGAAATCTATCTGACGGACTAATTAGATTTTTTTGGTAAAATACCCTGTTTGATGATTCAGTAAACAGAGTTCCAAGTCAAGCAGTGGCGTGCCTAGCGGTCAAGGTAAAGGCAAGCCCGATAGCGTTTTTACGATCAGCAAGTTCCTCAGTTATTGATTAGCTCATGTTATTTTTATTAGTGCAAGTCCGGCTTTTCGGCTTGTTTAAAGGTCCCACCACACAGGGGCGGACCGTTAGGTTGGCAGGGGCCCTGAGCTTATACTATATAAGGCAAGGGCCCCACAAACTCCCGCCCCTAGTCCGCCCCTGTGCCACGTTACATCTAAAGGTACTTATCTTACCAAAGCACCAAAAACAGAGGGGTGTTGATAAGTTTAACATGTGTCTGTAGCATCGTAACTTCTAAACGGATGGTACGATTGGGTCGCGGTTTTTTTTTAAAGAAAGCTGATTTTGGGGAGATAATTCTTAGCTATGTACGATGAAGATGGAATAAGCCAATGAAAGGAATTTCTGACATAAAATCGTCATTCTAGCTATGTATTTATTTTACGCGTAGCGTGTCTTCTCGTAATTTAAAACGTTTTAAATAAAAAAATAAAATAACATTGTAAAAACCTCCAAAGAAAAATCTTTTAAGTTTGATGGTTAGGCACTTTGGTTTTTTAAGTGTTGAATTTAATTAACCGAAGAAGTAGTTTAAATAAATACTTAAATTCAGTTTATTTCAGGCATAGTAAGTACGTACTACGTATTTATATACATTTCACCCAATAGTAGTAATCCGATTGCGATGATTCTTTTTTTAATTGATAGTATATGTAACCTCAAAGGTGGTCACATATATTTTTTTTAGAAAGTACCTACTTCTAAAGGTGGAAAATTAAGGGATGACTAAATTTTTGGATTTTTTTGACTTTGGCATGCTGAGATAGGGAGGGAGCCTTTTGGCTTCGTACAGGACTAATTCGTTTTATTGTTTTTTTTCTTTTTTAATGTTATTTTTGTGTGTGTTTTTGTCCTGGGGGGCGAATAAATTATTTTTCTTTCTTTCTTTCTTTCTAATTTGTTTGGTGTCATTTATTTATTTATACTTCTTGCACAAAGGTACAAAGGCGGACTTAATGCCTTAGGTATTCTCTACCAGTCAACCAACGGTTATTGAAGAGATAATAATGGCGGGTGCATAACAAAAAAGTAATAATTAAAAAATTAAAAAAACCGTACCGTACCGTTTCTTAATTAATTTGGATTATAAGAAGTATTCAAAAAAATATCAAAATAGAGAACTGCCTTCAAAAACTAGAAAATAACTTCAATTTCGGAAGTCGGTGGCAATACAAAACAACGAACAGAACCAAAGCCGACTTGCGAAATTAAAGTTATTATATAGTTTAGTTTTGAAGGCGGTTGTTTTTTTTTTGTAAAAAATTGTTTATTTGGTATTACCGTGTAAGTATTCGTAAGCATATTAAAAAGCTTTTATTTTGACTTAACAAACAGACACTTCAATTTTATTTACATATAGAGGGTGACTGGTAATTAGTTTACGATACTTAAACACGTGATTGTGTTAATGATAACAAACAACTTTCCCGATGAAAAAATGTTTTTTGTACTAGTTCACTTTTATCACAATAAGACAACAGCCGTATGAAATTCACGCGCGCGCACCCCTGTGACCTAAAGTGAACCAGTACAAAAAACATTTTTTCTTTGGGAAAGTTGTTTGTTATCATGAACACAATCACGTGTTTAAGTATCGTACACTAATTACCAGTCACCCTATAGATATTGAAACCATAGACTACCACTACAAACATTTCAACAAACAATCAAGAGTGGCTGATTATGTTTGTATTTATCTGTGCCTCAGATTATGAAACAAAAGGCAGAAAGACTTTGCGGAACACTGAGAGTGAAGCCACCAAAGCAAATACAAATTCCAAAAACGCATGCCTACAATTCGCTTCGCGCTGTAACCGAGTCAGTACAGCACGAAGCGAAGCATTGTTAAAAACACAATTAAAAAAATATACAAAAGCGAATACAATCACGAGATTGTAGGTATTCGTTTTTGAATTTGTATTTGCTTTTGTGGCTTCACTCGCAGTGTTCCGCACGGTTTATCTGCCTTTTGTTTGATAATCTAAGATCTGTACTAATAATTATTTTAAAGCTAAAAAGTTGTTTGTTTGTTTCAGCGTAGTTAAATCTCCGGAACTAAAGAACGGATTCTAAAAATAGGGTATTTTACTCTATACGGAGAAAAAATCTATAAATATGTTATTGAGACAGTTTAGGCATAAAGCCGTCGGAAAATGTAAGTTTTAGTTCATAAAATAAGAAAACATATTTTTAAATTCAATTCAAAGTTTTCAGTATTTTTAATCTGTTATAAAACACCGTGAAATAGTAGCGACCATGTTATTACGCCGTACGGCTGTGTAAACAAAAAATTGTCAACTGTCAGTCTACCGATTGGCGTAATATAGGCTTTGTACTTTTATTATTTTCGTAACCAACGTATTTTTTTCATTATTACACCTATTACAAAATATGCTTTTAATTATTTTTAAATTATATACAATTATCATATTTAATATGAGCTCATTTGATACAAAACGAACTGACGTCATTTACGCTGAGCAATATGGCGTCTAGTAAGAGGAGTTTTCGTCAAACTACGCGCGAAATTTGAAAATTTAAAATTTAGATGCATTTTTATGGCTCTTATCGATTGAATAAAAATTTTGTGTTTTTTATTGATGGCATATTAGCACTACAGAATTTCATTGAGACACTTTTCAAAAATGGGTGTAATACCCTATTCTGTCACTAATAAGAAGGTATGTTATCTCTGAGTCACAACTACGACACTCCATGCAAAAACAACGATTTAATTACCTACACTACTACCAAAATACCAGACTGTACAAATACGTGCGTGTGTGTGCGTGTCTACGCGCCGCGAGAACTGAAAGCAGTTTCGAGAGCACGTTCGACGCGGGAAGAGGTGAGGAACAGTTTCAGAGGGAGGCGGGGCGTGTCGCTACTGTGCGGTAGTACTAATATTTATACTGTGTCTGAGTGCTAAAGGCTATATTTTATTGTAAAAAAGCTTTTTTACGGAAAAAGACAACCGCCTTCAAAAACTAAAGTGATAAACTTTAGTTCATAACACACATGACTTTAGTTTCGGAAGTCGGTGGCTTTGTTCTGTTTGATGTTTTGTATTGCCACCGACTTCCGAAACTAAAGTCATGTGTGTTGTGCCAAAGTTATTTATCACTTTTTAGATTTTGAAAGCGATTGTCTTTTTTCATAAAAAAGCTTTTTATTTTTCGCTTTTCAGTACTTCCTTATCATCCTAATCCATTAAGAAACGGCAACACAGTCAAAACAGAGATTCAAAGTACAAGGTTGAATAACATTACAACATCATCCATATATTTTTTTTTTGTTTTTGTCTATTTTTTTAAAATGTGCTGAATCAATATCGATAAAATTTATATGGGACCACCTTTGAGGCATACCTACCCTATCCATCAAAAAAATAATTAAAAAAACAACATATACAGACGAATTGAGAACCTCCTTATTTATTAAGTCGGTTGAAAAGATAAGAAAAAGCGCGGGCAATTGCTATAGTCTTATCATTTGACCTGACCCCTACTAGTAGGTAATTATAATAATTTTTTTTTTCTCCTATCAAGGAATGTGTAAAAACCCAACTGATTAGTTAAAATAATAGTAAGATAATAATTAAAAAATCAAAGAATTACATATATCTTTACAAATATAAACTGTATTGTGATACGTAAAAGGTATATTTATGAATAGTAACAGCTCATTATTATACCTTTGATAAATGATTATAAGATTTTGTAAAAATATAATGTAATGTTATTAGAAGAAACAGACAAAAGAGTTAAAGATCCTTTCCCTGTGCAATGACCCACGGGTGGATCAAAAAGGAGGAGGTTATAAATTCAGATGTTTATATATATAGGTATATATTTTTTTATATATTCGGGCATAACTCCGTCATATATTTGACGGATTTGCAAAATTCTTTATAGTTCGAAAGGGGTTTATGCCGAAATAGTCCCATATACATTATATTGAAATAGATTCAGCGACAAAAACAAATATAAAAAAATATAGATCGACGTTTTAGTTTCGTCAATCTTTGGAGGACTTTCAATCTCTGTTTTAACTGTGTTGCCGTTTCTTAATGGATTTGAATGATAAAGAGGTACTAAAAAGCGGAAAATAAAAAGCTTTTATACAAAAACTACAACCGCCTTCAAAAACTAAAAAGTGATAAATAACTTTAGCACAGAACACACATGACTTGTTTCGGAAGTCGGTGGCAATACAAAACAACAAACAGAACAAAGCCACCGACTTCCGAAACAACTCATGTGTGCCCATACCAAGACAAACGATTCCCTTCCAAAAGATTTCTAGAGTCTCGTATACAAATAAAGTTTGGCCCAATATTTGCAATCATAACCTACTCTAAACGCCCCCTGATGCCAATGTCTGGCCAATATATTTTGCAGTACAATAAAACAGGCAGACTGCGACACAATAAATAAGATAATAATGCAGTTTAGCATTTAAATATAGCTTGATGATAACAGTACACAGCATGTGTTTAGATAAATGTTGAACGAAACTACTAAACTAATAAACTTAAGAGCGCTTAACCCGACATATTTCCCATACAAACGCTCGTACGCGATTACGGCGTTATATCAAACTATTTTCCTATTATTTTTAACACACAGGTATTTTGTGGTTTAAATCTAGGTTTGTATGAAACCAAAAATAAACTTATTTGAGAAACAAATTCGGCAAACACTTCCGAAAATCCGCTTATTTACACAATTTTATCTGAACTTTGGCCGTTCATAATGCACTCATACATTAAAAAAGTACAAAAACAGCTTCATAGAAACCTTGCACATGTAATGGAGATTCTAAATTATAAACATGTTTACCAAAAACTTAGGTTTTTTCAAAAACACGTATGTCCTGGAACAAGTTTTGTGAAATTTCCGCGCGCCAATTTTCCTGTGATGTTATCGCGCGAGCTTTGCGTTGATTGAAACAAAAAAAAATTCAATCACGCTCCCGTTGAAGTTCGTTCGATGGGGATGGGCGCTCTTAAAACAGAACTTTAGTCACAACACCAATCTATCTAATCTGCTCGACGTCCGCATGTCACTGCAAGGATTCAGCAGAATATCAGCGTCAGGTATACTTGCCTGACACATGCTGAGCTGGACTCCCATTTGGTGCAACCTTGAGATGCACACCGCACTGTGTCCACACTTTGACTTTTAATTCTATTCAGCACCTTGACAGTTGAAAGGTTACCAGAAAATTACAAAAAAAGGTAGTGAGGTGGTGTAAGAATTAACGAAATTGAGTGAACCTAAATAAAGTACTTTCATGCTAACTTTTTATTTTTTTAATAACTTGTCTTAAAAACACGATATACACTATTACAAATCTATACACACACATCAAATTAAAAAAAATATATGGGACCATCTGTGAAGTCTACCCTTTTAAACAAAAAAAAAATATATATGGACTATCCAACACAAAAAGATTTTTTCAATTCGAACCAGTAGATTCTGAGATTAGCGCGTTCAACCAAACAAACAAACTCTTCAGCTTTATAATATTAGTATAGATAATATACATAGGTACACCTACCCTCCCCCTACCCCCCCCCCCCCCCTTTTTGAGGTACGGAACCGAAATATCGTAAACGTAAGCGACCACTCCTCACATTTCAACAAACAATGCAATAATGTGTGAGTATAAGAATGTACAACATAATTATGTTAAAAACAAGACGGTGTTACAATCAAATAACAATCTCATATTTCTTGATGACAACACCGTAAAAAGGTAAAAAGGCAAAGGCAGAAAGACTACAGTTTTAACGGCAAAATCCAACATCTATCCTATCTTTTCCTAACTATATTGGGGTCGGCTTCCAGTCTCACCAGATGCAGCTGAATACCAGTGTTTTACATGGAGCGACTGCCTATCGGACCTCCGCAATCCAGTTACTGGGTAACACGATACTCCTTGGCAAGACTGGTTGTCAGACTTTCTGGCTTCTAACCCATATCGACAGCCGAGACCAACGGCTTTACGTGCTTTCAGACGCACGAAAGGGTCGCGGTATGTAATGGATGGTCACCCATCCGCAGCCCGACCGCGGCAAGCGTAGCTTAACCAAGACCAATCGATCCCAAGACAACATGCCCACCGACAGCAAAAACCAACATTGTACATAATTCAGTCATAAAAGTTGCGAGTAAGTATAACCATATTTTTAGGGTTCCGTAGCGAAATGGCAAAAAACGGAACCCTTATGGATTCTTCATGTCTGTCTGTCTGTCTGTCCGTCCGTATGTCACAGCCACTTTTTTCCGAAACTATAAGAACTATACTGTTGAAACTTGGTAAGTAGGTGTATTCTGTGAACCGCATTAAGATTTTCACACAAAAATAGAAAAAAAAAAAAATAAATTTTGGGGGTTCTCCCTTACTTAGAACTGAAACTCAAATTTTATTTTTCATCATACCCTTACGCGTGTGGTATCTATGGATAGGTCTTAGAAAATGATATTGAGGTTTATAATATTTTTTTTTCTAAACTGAATAGTTGGCGCGAGAGACACTTCCAAAGTGGGACACACACACTTTACCACTTTGGAAGTGTCTCCCCCTGTAACTTCTCCAATAAGAGAATGATAAAACTAAAAAAAAAATATGATGTACATTACCATGTAAACTTCCACCGAAAATTGATTTGAACGAGATCTAGTAAGTAGTTTTTTTTAATACGTCATAAATCGTAAACCGCAATTTACCTTACTTGACCTTACGAGTCCGACTCGAACTTGGCCGTTTTCTTTTGTTATTTTGCAGTGAACAGCGATAGGTAATAATACGAAACATAAAAGGTCAACATTCGTTACAATAATAATAAATTATTGTAATTATTGATAACAACAGAATGCTTCGCAGCAAATTGATAATTGTACCTATTTTTGCCGTTTTAATTCATCACCATCATGTTAACCTTTAGACGACCACTGCTGGGCATAGGTCTCCCCCAAGGGGGGGGTCAGGAGGTGTTATGGTACTCAGAAGGACGCTGCTGCCCATCCTCTGGTCAATATCCTGTCGCCATCCACGGGTAGAAATGGGGTGGTGTTATTCGCGGGCACCACTCGGCCATTCATTCATACTTACATTTGAAATTACTTCAAAAATACACATAACACGCGAAACGCAAATATCACTTTCATATAGTCAAATTGCACTTTACACTGAACTTACTATAAAATACAGATTTGTAAACAAATGGGGCGTTGAGAAACGCGTCCGCGTTTGACAAAGGTTACACTGTGAATGACACCGGCCGTAAAGACGTCCGGGGGCAAACAAGCTAAGCGCAAGCGCAGAATGACCTAAGGCGTAATATTTTATGGCACCTAATCTAATCTAATGTTAAACATCCCAACTTCTTAGAGAACATTTCGTCAGATTTCGTACTTACCCAAAAATTTGTGGAAATACAAAAGAAAGAAACAAATTATTTGTTAGCGATCATTCGCTTAGCTCGTGGCTAAGTTAAAGCCGTACAGATCGATCGGTCAAAGGTTAAGCTACGCTAGCCGCGGTCAATCTGTGGATGGGTGACCATCCCTTTTATACCAAGTTTCCTCCGTGCCTCGGAAAGCACGCAAAGCCGTTGATCTCGGCTGTCATTTGTAGATCTTTGGCAGTCAGAAGTCAGAAAGTCTGACAATCAGTCTTAAGAGCGCCCATCCCGTCAAACCCATAATAACGCCCGTACGTGACTACGGCGTTATAACAAATTATTCTCCAAATATTTTTTCACAGAGATACATTGTGGTTTAAATCTAGGTTTGTATGAAGCCAAAAATAAACTTTTTTGAGAAACAAATTGAGTAACCACGTCTGAAAATCAGCTTTTTTGGACAGTTTTATCTGAACTTTGGCCGTTCATAATGCACTCATACATTGAAAAAATAAAAAAAAACAGCTTCATAGAAATCTTGCACATGTATGGAGATTCTAAATTACAAACATTAATACCAAAAACTTGTAAGCCTTTTTCAAAAACACGTATTTCTTGGAACAAGTTTTGTGAAATCTTCATGCGTCAATTTTCCTGCGATGATATCGCGTTCTCACTCACTCGTTTGTTTTTTTTTAACAAAAATTGTTTTAATCACGCTCGCGTCGACGTTTGGCCGATGGGGATCAGTTTTTTAGATTTCTGTGGGATAGGCACTCTTAACAAAGAGCATCGTGTTACCCAGTAACTGGGTTGTGGAGGTTCGATAGGCAGTCGCTCCATGTAAAACACTGGTATTCAGCTGCATCCGGTTAAAACCTAGGCGATTTTCGTCCAACTGTAATAATGTCTTAGCATACTTTTTGTAAGCCGTGTGGTGCCGGTCGCGAATAGCGCCACCCCATTTCTACCCGTGGGTGTCGTAGAAGGCGACAGAGGGATATTGACCAGAGGATGGGAGCGTCCTTCTGAGTACCATAACACCTACTGCGATTGACAACATGCACCGGCCAAGCATGGCGATTACGGCTGAACCCCCCCTTGTGGGAGACCTATGCCCAGCATTGGGGTTCTAAAGGTTGACATGGATATGATGATGAAGTCGCGAGTCAAAGCTAGCTGCCAATAATTGTGAAAATATAGGTGTCCGTGTAAACTCACCAAGAAAAACTATATTTACCAACAGGGGTAGGTATTAAAAACAGATCATAACAAAAAACATCTCCATAGGGGAAAACCGAGAATGATAACAATGCAACTGGACGAAGTGATAACAAAACAATACAATACAGACACAAATGAACTGGCCAAACTTCACACCTAAATGTCAAATTATTGCAAAATTATTTATCAGCTCCTAATTCTCTTGGAAGCTATACATTTGAGCCGTTTGGGGTGGAAACTCTAGGACCATGGGGTCCGAGTGCCCATATTGTTTTTCGGGACATCGCCAAGCGGCTGGTCGACTCATCATGTGACCCGAAGGCTGGTCTATTCTTGGGTCAAACAATCAGCATTACAGCCATACAACGTGGCAATGCTGTCAACCTGATGGGCACGTGTCCTGTTGACAGCGATGTGGACGAGTTTTTTTATGCCCTTTGACAGAATAGGGAACCCTATTTTGTAAATTAATTCGGTAAAAAGTAAATCAACTTTTAATTTAAAACATATCAATAATATTTACAAGAATAATAAAAAAGAAAACCTATAATATTAAACTAAAAAAAAACTAACACAATAAGGCATCATAGAATTCGTCCACATCGCCGTCATCTGGAAATGTACCCAAGAGACTGGCGGCATTGCCACGTTGGATGGCAATGCTTAATCTCTGACCAAGGTAAAAACCAGCTCTTGGATCACGGGAAGTGTCAACCAACCTTTTGGACATTTCCTTAAAAAGAAGATGAGCACTCGGACCCCACGACCCGAGGGTTTCAACCCCAAACGGCTCGAAAATAATGTTCACACCAAGGTTACTATACTTTCGCCGTTTGAGGTCTTCTGCAGCCGCTGCCGCAGCACCAGCACAGTACGCTGACCTAGGAAGATGGGATGGCGCAAGAGTATCGACGCACGTAGCGTCCCACACTAAAGGCCTACCCAACTTCCAGGGGAATAGAGACATTCCGTCCGGTCTCTTGCCATCGTCGCGTGCCAAGCCGTTGGGTTCTAAGACAGCCGGAACGCCGACGGCGACAAGAGCACGACGAATAATGTCATTAATATTCGCGTGCCGCGCTATGCGACCCGCACTCCGGCTGCACGACAGGCCGTGATGTCCGAGGCTGTTGACAGCTTCCCCACAGCGACAGCGATGAGGAGAACAGCACGAAGCTTCTAAGCGAAGGGAAGCAGCGAGGCGAAAAGAAGTATCGCCAAACATAGTACCGAGGTTTGACGACGGAAGTGCAAGAAGCCAAAGACCCGACTCTCATTTACCCACAGCCAGTAAATAATAATGCGTTATGTGTGCGCTATCCATAATCATACTAATATACTAATCTATCTATAGATATATATAAAAATGAATTGCCGAAATGTATGTAAGTGCATAACTTCCGACCGAGTAATTGAGTAATTCTTTTTTTGTGTTCGTTATTGTCAGGAGGTTTGTATAAGAAAATTTTAGGTAGGTAGGTAGGTACGGTAGGTAGGGAAGGTAGGTAGGTACGGTAGGTAGGTAGGGTAGGTAGGTAGGTAGTGTAGGGTAGGGTAGGTAGGATAGGTAGGTAGGGTAGGGTAGGTAGTGTAAGGTAGGGTAGGAAGGTAGTGTAAGGTAGGGAAGGAAGGTAGGGGACAGGACAACGTCTGTCGTATCAGCTAGTTACTAATATTTGACAAATATCCATACTTCCATACTTAATATTATATGACCTTTGCCTCATAAACACCGATAAAAAATCTTAGGGAAAAACGTTAACCTTAATATTATTTTATTAACTAATTATCTCGGTTAGTGTTTTATTTGTGGTTGAAGATAAAAATTCCCAGTATGTAAGAATAAACATAAAAAAACATTTTTTCTCATTATATCTGTTCAATCAACCGGAATCACTTTATCGCGCGTTGATCAAAACACAGTATAAATATTAGTACTACCGTACAGTAGCGACACGCTCCGCCTCCCTCTGAAACTGTTCCTCACCTCTCCCCGCGTCAAACGACTGCTTTGGGAACTGCTTTTATTTCGACCGTCGCGTAGACACGTACACACGCACGTATTTGTACAGTCTGTTATTTTGGTAGTCGTGTAGGTAATTAAATAGTTTCGTTTGTATGGAGTGTCGTAGGAGTGCTGGTAGTAAGAAATTCCAATTGTCTAATTTTAGTGAACAAGGGAATCGGCATTTAATAAGTATTATAAAATATCTATAATAATCTTACCTCCTTGCTATGTGTACTGAAGCCCGAAAAGATTAAAAAAGGTTTTTTGTTAACCACAGACAAGACCGAACACTAGGGTAGCACCACACACACTTGTTGGTTTATAGCTGCACCATTACTAACGACCAACTGGTGTAAAACGTTGAATGTTCAATACCTCACCACTACTCCTTTTTTCAAACCGGTCATAAGTAGTCATAACCGCATTCTATTTATATGAAACAAGCAACTCGCGCCAACTTCACATTGGGGCCATTTTTCCGGTGGGTTTTCCAAATAAAACTGTCAAACAAAACTTATCCTGACTCAAAAAAACACATCGAGCCAGTTTCAAGTAATAATCTTACAAACATGCGGCAATTAATATGTTTACATACTCGTAGTGTAAAGTCGCCGTAATGTCTGTACGCGCATAACTTCAGAATGACTGCACCAAATTGGATATTTTTTTGTTACCGGTATCCTTCTGCGGAACTGTCATGTCGCAGAAGGAGGCTGCGGAAAGGTAGAGGGAGATCACAACCTCCCACCCGGACCTCAGCAGGCGCACCGGGCGTCGGCAGAGGGCGGATAACGCCCTCTACCAGCCCCCCTAAATGGGTCCAGGGATGACAGACTCGGGGACGTCTGTCGCCCCCCACATATTAGGACCCGAGGTGGCGCGTAGTGTTCCACGCGCGCCCCTCTTAGACGTCCGGGGGGAAGTATAACATCCCATTCCCCCCTGACCAGAGAAATGGCACCAGTCGTGGGTTGCGGAAGTATCTCCAATTCCCGCGACCCCCGACGTAGGTGTGAGATGGAACACCGGGGTGGTTTTTAGTCAGTAAGAGTCTGACAGACCCCTCCGCCCGCCCCAGGGCGGAGGACATCCATGAGGATTTTTCACCCCGGAACAAAAAAGAACGTATTGCCAGAACAGGGTTTGTATGAAAGAAAACTACGGAACTTCGAAAAAAAATGGGCTCGCTAAGATAGATGAACCCTCCGTGCCTCGAAAAGCACGTAAAGCCGTTGCTCCCGGCTGTCATTCGTAGATCTTTGGCAGTCGTTATGGGTAGTCAGAAGCCAGAAAGTCTGACAACCAGTCTTACCAAGGGGTATCGTGTTCCCAGCAACTACATTATAGAGGTCAGATAGGCAGTCGCTTCATGTAAAACACTGGTATTCAGCTGCATTCAATCATCTTCGAATTCGAATCCTATCTCACTTTAAGTGAAAAGTATTTGGTATTCGCTAAGATAGTTAAGTATCTACGTAAAAATAATTCGTTTGTAGTTTATGCACGTATATTCTCATGGCACTAGCATAGTTTTCATCGAGTTACAGAATACCTAATACAGTTTTCAATATGGAATCAGTAGGGAGTAGCACAGAAACGAGTTCTTCAAAAAAAAAATAACAAAAAAGACAACCACCTTCAAAAAGTAAAAAATTACTTTGGCTTTGGTTTTGCTTGTTGTTTTGTATTGCCACCGATTTGCGAGTTGAAAGTTATTTTTACCTTTTTGAAGGCGGTTGTCTTTTTTGTTAAATTTTTTTTTTTTGCTTTTTAATGCCTACTTCTTATTAATAACGAAACGGTGACACCAAAAAAAATCAATCATCCCTTAATTTTCTACCCTTGGGAGTGAAATATTATCAATTAGAACACCAATCATCGAAATCAGACTACACTGAAAAAAGTTATACGGGGTAAAACATAAAAAAAAATTTTTTAAAAATGTCCATAAAATGAAAACTACTGGGCCAAGCTATGTTAAATTTTTATGGGACCAAAAGGCAACTATTCCGTATCAAACTAAAGAAGAATCACGCAAATCGGATCATAAAAAAAAAAAAAAAAAAAAAGTTTATTGATTCAAAAAAAAAAAAACAGGTATTACAATATTTAGGTAGGACACTGGATACCGCACTAGGATACCCTGTGTCGCAGGATCCAGTCTCTTTCGACAGATAATGTGAATTATATAAGATATGATAACAAATGCAACGGTTTCACTATAAGTTATTGAACTAAACTAAATCTCAAAGGTAACCAAATGTATGAGTGTTTGTGATGATCGTGAGTGTGTGTGTGTGATGAATGAATGTATGTGAGTTAGAGTGTAAGCAATGATAATGTTTTAATGGTTGACTGTTAAAAGATCTTCCGTTTCATCATAGTTAAGCCCAAGCAACCAATCCTGCACCAGTTTTTTGCACCTAAACTTTGTCAGGGGGAAGATTTTAAGCTTTTTATTAACTTTTTCATTTATAAATCTCAGCGTAATCGATGTACACACATTAAAAAAAACCAATCGAATTGAGAACCTCCTCCTATTTGAAATCGGTTAAAAATAGCATTGCTGGTTAGACTATAAGCCGAACATAGTTGGAAAAAGGTTTAAGATGATGACATAAATGGACGGTATCACCCCTTTCCAATAAACTAGGTGCCAGCTTCGTAATCAAATGATCAATAGGTCAGTTCCAAACCACTAAGATCCGTAATTGCATAACGACTTTACGGGTAAACCCTGTGGCTGAGACTTAACAGAATTATGTTAGGTACTCATATTAGCACATTTATTGGTTTCTTGTCTAGGAAATATTGATTGAGAAATGTAACCTCTGGATTTTCCCGGCTATACGCTCTATAAAAAAGTATTCATCATATTTTTAACTGTGTTGACGCCAGTGCCCGCCAATTTGACGCTGTCAATGTCATCGTTACCTATACTTCGAATTTTAATTATATTCAGTAACTTGACAGTTCAGCTCCTGCCGCTCCTGGCTAAGTTAAAGTCGTACAGAACGATCGATCGGTCAAAAGTTAAGCTACGCCAAGAAGCTTACAGGTAAAAGTGGAGGCAACACTCTGAACACCTAAGTGAAACCAACTGTGGGCAGACGCTCTCTTTCTGAATGTATACATAAGATAAAGAAAACACATATCACTGTCTCGTTCTTATGTATGCCTTTAGAAAGAGAGCGTCTGTCCACAGTTGGTATTTAGAGTGTTGCCTCCACTTTTACCTATAAGCTTCTTGAGCTACGCTCAAGACCCCAGCCCAGTTCCCTCCGTGCCTCGGAAAGCACGTAAAGCCGTTGGTCCCGGCTGTCATTTGTAGATCTTTGACAGACTTTATGGGTAGTCAGAAGCCAGAAAGTCTGACAACCAGTCGGGTATCGTGTTACCCAGTAACTGGGTTGTGGAGGTCAGATAAACAGGGCTCCATGTAAAACACTGGTGTTCAGCTGCATCCGGTTAGACTGGAAGCCGACCCCAATATAGTTGGGAAAAGGCTAGGCTAGGTGATGATGACAGGTAGAATATTTTCATGAAATTTATATCCGACCAACTTTGAGGCATTTACACTATCCATGGAAAAAGGAATCATCGAAATTGGACTACACTGTAGAAAGTAATGCGTGGTCAAACATAACAAAAATATAAATGTTTTGAATTGATAACCTCCTCTTTTTAGCGTTCAGTACAAAAAAAAGCGGCCAAGTGCGAGTCGGACTCGCCCATGAAGGGTTCCGTAGCAGCAAGTAACATAATAATATAAAAGTTTTTTTATTTGAGTTGATTGAATGAAAGGTAAATTGCGGTTTACGATATTTGACGTATTAAAAAAACTACTTACTAGATCTCGTTCAAACCAATTTTCGGTGGAAGTTTACATGGTAATGTACATCATATATTTTTTTTAGTTTTATCATTCTCTTATTTTAGAAGTTACAGGGGGGGGGGACACATTTTACCACTTTGGAAGTGTCTCTCGCGCAAACTATTCAGTTTAGAAAGTGTAGTTATTTCAATAATATGACCTAATAACTATACTTATTTGTCCGTTTTTTCAGTGATTTATAAAAAATGGAGTATACAAGGTCACAGAAGTTCATTATAAATATAATTAAATGAAAACTGCTAGAGTAATCTAGCAGTTTTCATTTACCCTTGTTTAACTTTTTTTCTAACAGACAAAAAAGCTCCACGTCAGGCCAATTCATTAAAACGTCACATTGTCTTGTCATTCTCACATAACGAGTTGATTGTTACTGATTAATAGCTAAATCAATTAAAATGCTATTTATAGTTAATTATACATTCGCAGCCATTTTGTTATATCTAACGCGTAGTTCCATTTCGGTTCGAATGCACCTGAATACCAGTGTTTTACATGGAGCGACTGCCTATCTGACGTCCACAACCCAGTTACTGGGTAACACGATACCCGACTGTTATTGGTAGTCAGAACCAGAAAGTCTTGACAACTAGTGACACCAAGGAGTATTATGTGTCAAAAATTTACGAATGACGGCCGGGACCAACGGCTTTACATGCTTTCCGAGGCACGGAGGGAACTCGGTATGGAATGGATGGTCACCCATCCACAGACCGACCGCGGCAAGCGTAGCTTAACAGATGAATACGTACGGCTTTTACTGAGCCACATGCTCCTCCTTTTGACAGTATGTAGATGTGGTAAGGAGCCGTTAGACCCCAATGAATTCTGGGGAACCTTGGGGTTTTAAGGCGGTACCCTGAACAAATAAACTTGAGCATTCGTTCCCTCTTCGCCGCGCAAGAGATACAGTAGCGAATACGCTCAGATTTTAGAATTAAATCTTTATAAAACCAAATTTTGAAAAAATCTACCAAAATGTTCATTAAATTGTCTATCCATTAGTGTTAGTGAAAAAACGATTTAATGGTTACTTGCCGAGGAGATGCATGTTTTCAATAAATATTTCTCATTTCTGTGGTTTCGTTGTGAGGAGATTAGTTAAATCGTATACGTCGTATCGTTACTTCGTAAACTTAAATCAGATCTACCATTTTGGAGTCAAGATTATGTAGAAATTTTATATATTTTTTATTTGTTGATATTTCTTTTAGATATAGAGTATTTAGGTACGAAAAACTGAACAAAAACGGCTAGCGCTGCTGCGTTTTGCACAAACGCACATTTATCCGAGCCGTACGCATCGAACGAATCGAAGTCAAGGAGGCCTCGCACACATATCCGCACCGAAAGAATCGACCGCGCCGAAGAAATCGTTTCTATTTCCTTTACGCCTGTCGCACTGTTATTATGTGAATTGTGATGAATCTTGACTAATGTTTGTGGTGCGAGCGCATCGTTCGAGTCGAACGCATAAGCCGCGCCGAATTTGATGACGTCATCCGAACTCGTCTAGGATTTCTGGAATTCTTCCAGATTCGGACGATACGACACGGACATATATGCGAGATATCATAAGATTTCATATACAGAATTCTAAAATTCGTTTCATTCGATGCGTTCGGCTCGAATAAGTGTACTTTTACGTAGGTCGGCATGCTAGCGCCATCTATTATCGAATAGCAGAATTACGTCACACGCTGGCGCCATCTGTTATCGAATAGCAGATCTACAGATCTGGAATCATCGAGATATTTAAGTTTCGTGTTGCAACGTTCTCGATCAGTCCCGTATTTGCTAGAATGTTCGCGTATTATGTCCTAAGCCATAAATAAATAGCGGACTGCGATGCGGTGGAGTGAGTTAGTTTTTGGAAGCAAAACGGAAAACTGTGACTATTGCGAATACTGCGATCTAAGTGATTAACATATTGATTATTGAGTTTGTGACTTTTTAAATACAGTATTTGTGTTTTGTTTGGTGTTAATTATTTATCCCGAACCCCAGCTCATAATCGTACGTTCACCTTTAGTCGGTAAAAGTCCGACTAAACCCTATTAAAACGTTTTTACTACGTAGGTAACTACAATTACGTATCTCGCTGGGAAAATCAACGTTTTTGTCGCTACTTCTTGGGAAATGCCAATGAAACCAGTTTTACGAAGCTGTTTGTAATGAATACTTTCTATTTGAAGCAGGAAAGGGTTCCACATATTAATAAAGTAGTTTAATCTTACGAATACCTATTTTTATCTGACTTCAAAAAGGTATAGGTATATTAACATCCGAATTGATAACCTCCAGTTATCAATTCGGATGTTTATATATCTATATATTTTTTTATTTATGTTCGGGCAGAACTCCGTCATATATAGACGGATTTGCAAAATTCTTTTTTGTTCGAAAGGGGTTTATTCGGAAGTGGTAATTTATCGAAATAACGCATTTTAATCGAAATTGCATCAGAGCTTTTTGAAAAAATCAACAGATTTCCAAAAAGATACTTAAAGATGACGTTAAAGTTTCTTTAATCTTAGGAGGACTTCTTTTTTCTTTCTTTTACAAAAAAGACCACCGCCTTTAATAACTAAAAAGTGATAAAGTGTTCTGTGCTAAAGTTATTTATCACTTTTTAGTTTTTAAGGACTCGCGTCACTGAAATGCTGTGACCTTTACGGAAATATCAATCTTATAAGTTACAAAATACAAGTTTAAATTGAATGCATTTATTACAGTGACATCTAGCGGCCGGTAGCGAAACTTGGTTATTCAACTGTTCCAGGAGGAACGAATATATATTCAGCCTGGATTTTCCCACTGCTGGGCAAAAGCCTCTCCACTCTCCTTCCAACTCTCTCTGTTAAGGGCTAATTTGGGCCAGTCTTTTTCGAAGGAATCTAGATCATCCCGCCATCTCCGCCTGGGCCTGCCGCGATGTCGCTTGCCATGTAGAGGAACCCATTGGGTTGTACGTTTGGCGCAATGATCGTCTGACATGCGGCAGATGTGTCCAGCCCAATTCCATTTCAGCATGACAGCTTTCCGAGTGACGTCAGTTATTTTTGTAATGGAACGGATGGTGGTATTCCTAACCCGGTCTTGCAGTTTTATACCCAGAATACTCCGCAGGAACGAATAGTAATAGCGAAAAGAAACAAATATTCCGTAGTTTTAAGTTTCCGCTGTCGGCAGTCTCCATTATCACAAAGTACTGTGCGGCTGCGGCGCACCCGAGCAGAGAGACCACTCAGAACAAACCGCCATTTTTACCACGCACACATTGACATTACGTTTACAGGCATTCTCATATAGTGTGGTCGGCTTCCAGTCTAACCGGATGCAGCTGTATACCAGTGTTTTACATGGAACGACTGCCTATCGGACCTCCACAACCCAGTTACTGGGTAACACGATACCCCTTGGTAAGACTGGTTGTTAGACTTTCTTGGCCTCTGACTACCTTTAACGACTGCCAAAGATGAATGACAGCCGGGACCAACGGCTTTACGTGCTTTCCGAGGCACGGAGGGAACTGGGTATGAAAGAGATGGTCACCCATCCACAGACCGACCGCGGCTAGCACAGCTTAACCTTTGACCGATCGATATGTACGGCTTTAACTTAGCCACGAGCTCCTTTCGAGAGTAAAAAATAAAACGTACAAGGACACAATATCATTATCAATATAATTAAATGAACACTGCTAGAGTATCATAATAATACAGTACGTTAGTTAACGAAAGGCGTTTAATCTATAGTAAAGGTAATTAAATTAGGATTTAATATTTAATTTATGTAAGGTAACACACATATGAAAGTGTTTATTAAAATGTGCCACTTACGGGTGGCGCTGCAATTGCGACCGGGTAAACATTTTCTTACTCGGCTTACTTCACTCCGTCAACAACTGCTACATTCATACCATACGCTAGCGCCATTTTGGCGGGTTATGGAACTGTCACTTGCTGCTTAGAGCTGAACACTTTTTCAATACAAATACACGATACAAATACAACATAACCATAAATATAAAAAAAAATATTCCCAGTCAAAATAAAAAAGGTTTTATTTCTTTAATGTCATACAAAGTCTACTAAAAGAAACACTGTACATATGTATTTGGATTTTTTTAATACTTTTTTTTTTGGTAACAGTCAGTAGTGTTGTTGTTGTTTGAGTAGTTGGGTTGAGTTGAGTGGTGTTATGTTGTTGTAGTTTTAGTTGTTTTTATTTAAAAAGTAAATAAAGAAAAACCATTTATTCACGTGAAAGCGACGCACATATTGTATAACAATATTAAGCTTAAAACTAAACAAGTAAATTCTAAAAAAGTAAAAATATAAAAATATGTCCCAGTCAATCAGTCAAGAAACCGCGCGAACTGGCCAACGCTCAGTATAAATGCCGTTGAAATTAGTTGTTGTTGGTTTTATTTTTTAGTTTTGTTTGTTGGATGTTCTGTTTGCACCTACCCTTTTTTTACGTTTTATTTACTCGAAAAAAAAATCTCCACGTGTCACGCCAATTCATTAAAACGTAACATTGTCTTGTCATTCTCACATAACGAGTTGATTGTTACTGATTAATAGCTAAATCAATTAAAATGCTATTTATAGTTAATTATACATTCGCAGCCATTTTGTTATATCTAACGCGTAGTTCCATTTCGGTTCGAATGCACCTGAATACCAGTGTTTTACATGGAGCGACTGCCTATCTGACGTCCACAACCCAGTTACTGGGTAACACGATACCTGACTGTTATTGGTAGTCAGAACCAGAAAGTCTTGACAACTAGTGACACCAAGGAGTATTATGTGTCAAAAATTTACGAATGACGGCCGGGACCAACGGCTTTACATGCTTTCCGAGGCACGGAGGGAACTCGGTATGGAATGGATGGTCACCCATCCACAGACCGACCGCGGCAAGCGTAGCTTAACAGATGAATACGTACGGCTTTTACTGAGCCACATGCTCCTCCTTTTGACAGTATGTAGATGTGGTAAGGAGCCGTTAGACCCCAATGAATTCTGGGGAACCTTGGGGTTTTAAGGCGGTACCCTGAACAAATAACCTTGAGCATTCGTTCCCTCTTCGCCGCGCAAGAGATACAGTAGCGAATACGCTCAGATTTTAGAATTAAATCTTTATAAAATCAAATTTTGAAAAAATCTACCAAAATGTTCATTAAATTGTCTATCCATTAGTGTTAGTAAAAAAACGATTTAATGGTTACTTGCCGATGCATGTTTTCAATAAATATTTCTCATTTCTGTGGTTTCGTTGTGAGGAGATTAGTTAAATCGTATACGTCGTATCATTACTTCGTAAACTTAAATCAGATCTACCATTTTGGAGTCAAGATTATGTAGAAATTTTATATATTTTTTATTTGTTGATATTTCTTTTGGATATAGAGTATTTAGGTCCGAAAAACTGAACAAAAAACGGCTAGCGCTGCGTTTTGCACAAACGCACATTTATCCGAGCCGTACGCATCGAACGAATCGAAGTCAAGGAGGCCTCGCACACATATCCGCACCGAAAGAATCGACCGCGCCGAAGAAATCGTTTCTATTTCCTTTACGCCTGTCGCACTGTTATTATGTGAATTGTGATGAATCTTGACTGATGTTTGTAGTGCGAGCGCATCGTTCGAGTCGAACGCATAACCCGCGCCGAATTTGATGACGTCATCCGAACTCGTCTAGGATTTCTGGAATTCTTCCAGATTCGGACGACATGACACGGACATATATGCGAGATTTCATAAGATTTCATATACAGAATTCTAAAATTCGTTTCGTTCGATGCGTTCGGCTCGAATAAGTGTACTTTTACGTAGGTCGGCATGCTTGCGCCATCTATTATCGAATAGCAGAATTACGTCACACGCTGGCGCCATCTGTTATCGAATAGCAGATCTACAGATCTGAAATCTTCGAGATGTTTAAGTTTCGTGTTGCAACGTTCTCGATCAGTCCCGTATTTGCTAGAATGTTCGCGTATTATGTCCTAAGCCATAAATAAATAGCGGACTGCGATGCGGTGGAGTGAGTTCGTTTTTGGAAGCGAAACGGAAAAGTGCGACTATTGCGAATAGTGCGATCTAAGTGATTAACATATTGATTATTGAGTTTGTGACTTTTTAAATACAGTATTTGTGTTTTGTTTGGTGTTAATTATTTATTCCGAACCCCAGCTCATAATAGTACGTTCACCTTTAGTCGGTAAAAGTCCGACTAAACCCTAAAAAAGTTTTTACAACGTAGGTAACAATTACGTATCTCGCTGGGAAAATCACCGTTTTTGTCGCTACTTCTTAGGAAATGCCAATGAAACCAGTTTTACGAAGCTGTTTGTAATGAATACTTTCTATTTGATGCAGGAAAGGGTTCCACATATTAATAAAGTAGTTTAATCTTACGAATACCTATTTTTATCTGACTTCAAAAAGGTATAGGTATATAAACATCCGAATTGATAACCTCCAGTTATGACGACACGGTTGGCGCAGTGACGACACGGTTGGCGCAGTGGCTGAGCGATCGACTGCTGCGCAGCGTGTTGCGGGTTCGATTCCCGCCCAGGGTAAACATTTGTGTGATGAGCACTTGTGTTTGCCTTGTGTCTGGGTGTTGTTTATCTATATATGTATGTATTTAAAAAAAAAAAAAAAATGTATTTGTGTATGTATATCAGCTGTCTGACACCCATAGTACAGGGTCTCCCTAGTTTGGGGTCAGATGGCCGTGTGTGAAAATGTCCCCACATATTATTATTATTATTGTTAGTTATCAATTCGGATGTTTATATACCTATATTTTTTTTATTTATGTTCGGGCAGAACTCCGTCATATATAGACGGATTTGCAAAATTCTTTTTTGTTCGAAAGGGGTTTATTCGGAAGTGGTAATTTATCGAAATAACGCATTTTAATCGAAATTGCATCAGAGCTTTTTGAAAAAATCAACAAATTTCCTTATAGATGAACTTATGATGAAAAGATACTTATAGATGACGTTACAGTTTCTTTAATCTTTGGAGGACTTCTTTTTTCTTTTTTTTTACAAAAAAGACCACCGCCTTTAATAACTAAAAAGTGATTAAAGTGTTCTGTGCTAAAGTTATTTATCACTTTTTAGTTTTTAAGGACTCGCGTCACCGACATGCTGTGACCTTTACGGAAATATCAATCTTTAATGTTACAAATTACAGGTTTAAATTGAATGCATTTATTACAGTGACATCTAGCGGCCAATAGCGGAACTTGGTTATTCAACTGTTCCAGGAGGAACGAATAGTAATAGCGAAAAGAAACAAATATTCCGTAGTTTTAAGTTTCCGCTGTCGGCAGTCTCCATTACCACAAAGTACTGTGCGGCTGCGGCGCACCCGAGCAGAGAGACCACTCAGAACAAACCGCCATTTTTCGAACGCACATATTGACATTACGTTTACAGGCATTCTCAGGCAGTTTCAAGCAGACTTCAGTCTCGACTAGCGACACGTGTTTTCAAAATGAATGACACAAATGATGTAATTTACATTTCATGACAAACAGGAAAATTTTGTTATAAACGACTTGCAAAGAGTTTCAACCAGGGTCAAAAAAATTCCATATTGTCAAAAAAAAAAAAAAAGATTATGCAACAAAAAGACTCTCCCTTTTGTTTCATAATCTGAGGCCGCGCGGAACACTGAGAGCGAAGCCAAAAAGCTAATACAAATTCAAAAGCGAATACTTACAATCTCGTGATTGTATTCGCTTTTGAATTTGTATTTGTATTTTTTTTTGTTTTTTTTTTTAACAATGCGTCGTTTCGTCTTTACGTGCTACGTGTACTGACTCGTGTCAGTACAACACGAAACGCGTTGTAGGTAGTCGCTTTTGAATTTGTATTTGCTTTTTGGCTTCACTCTCAGTGTTCCGTGCGGTCTATCTGCCTTTTATTTCACAATCTGAGGATTCAGGCACACAGTACAGTCAACAGCAAAAGTAGATGATCAAAATCGGAAATTCAATACTAATTTACTAACACTTATTTATAAAATTTATTACTAGTTTATTTATTAAAAGTATGTGATTGTCACACACATACTTTTGAATCACTTCGACGCCACACAGTTCTGACACGAACTCCGTTCATTAGTATTGAATTTCTGATTTTGATCATCTACTTTTGCTGTTGACTGTACGTAAGGCTGCGTCGCGCCCGAGCAGAGAGACCGCTTAGAACAAACCGCCATTTTTACCACGCACACATTGACATGACGTTTATAGGCATTCTCAAGCAGTTTCAAGCAGACTTCAGACTCGACTGTCACGTGTTGTCTAAATGAATAAATAAGAGACTTTGACATTTCACGACGATCGAGAAAATTTTGTTATAAAAAATTGCAAAGAGTTTCAACCAGTGTCAATAAAATTTCATATTGTCACAAATAAAACCTACAGAGTCAAAACAGTAGCAGCCCTAGTGAGTCTTGCAAGTTTAGGTAATTATTTTTGAAGATGGCGGAAGCGGTCTTTCTGTACCCTCTATATTTTGTGATCCAGGCATCAGTTTTTATTTCTACGCAGTTTTAATATGTCCATGGTAATTGATAGTACATATGTAAATACTTAAAATACTCAAACATTCGTAGAATTTTTAACAGATGGCCTACCATCTGCGCATTACTCATCGATATGAACGAAGATTAGTACTGTATGTTAATAAAAATATTATTCGTAACAGTACCTAATATTTAGGTGCTTAATTATCATCTACCTGCCCCTATCCCATATTATTCATCAATATTAATTAGTTAAAATATTAGGTGGGTTTATGTAAACAAGTGTAAAACGTTGTTAACATAAAGCTATTACACACGAGCGGCATGTTGCCAACGGCAAAGGTAACTGCTGCCGTCTATACATGTGTGCGGCAGCCGTCGACCTATAGCGACACTTGCAGTTGCAGCGTGCCGCGTCCGCCATTTTGTCAGTCGACTGCAAATAGTTCAAGAGTGAGCTCTTACACACGAGCGGCATGTTGCCAACGGCAAAGGTAACTGCTGCCGTCTATACATGTGTGCGGCAGCCGTCGACCTATAGCGACACTTGCAGTTGCAGCGTGCCGCGTCCGCCATTTTGTCAGTCGACTGCAAATAGTTCAAGAGTGAGCTCTTACACACGAGCGGCATGTTA
Organism: Charanyca ferruginea; assembly: GCA_947361185.1. Classification (NCBI taxonomy): domain Eukaryota; kingdom Metazoa; phylum Arthropoda; class Insecta; order Lepidoptera; family Noctuidae; genus Charanyca; species Charanyca ferruginea. The sequence goes on along the minus strand of OX376081.1, from coordinate 517,155 downwards.
CCAACGGCAAAGGTAACTGTGCCGTCTATACATGTGTGCGGCAGCCGTCGACCTATAGCGACACTTGCAGTTGCAGCGTGCCGCGTCCGCCATTTTGTCAGTCGACTGCAAATAGTTCAAGAGTGAGCTCTTACACACGAGCGGCATGTCGCCAACGGCAAAGGTAGCCGTCGATACGTGTGTGCGGCAGCCATCGACCTATAGCGACACATGCACACAAACACTCTCCACGCGCTCACACACGCACCGCCCCCCCCCACACGCACGCACACACACACTCACACTCAGACATACAATTATAAAAAAAAAATATGTTAAAAATGTCTTTAGGTATGGAAGAGCGGAGTCTCCTAACTACAGGCATTATTTAAAAGGAGTCTCCAGGCAGTATAAGAGAATTTGCGTATTGCAAAAAAAAACCTAACATGACGAGCAACGTGCATCATGTGTACAAAAGTTATTACATAAAAAAAAACTTTTTAACAAAAACGACAACCGCCTTTAAAAAGTAAAAAATAACTTTCAATTCGCAAGTCGGCGGTTTTGGTTTTGCTTGTGGTTTTGTATTACCACCGACTTACGAATTGAAAGTTATTTTTTAATTTTTGAAGGCGGTTGTCTTTTTTGTTAAAATGTTTTAGTGCCTACTTCTTATCATACAAATGAATTACGACAAAATTCAGTCATCTCTTAATTTTCTACCCTTAGGGGTGGAATATTTTTGAAATATATTATTGATAGATGTTTCCCCTTCCAACCTACCCGGTCGGAGAGAAAGTTAATAAAAGTCACGGCGCACTGTGAACGGGATCCCCGTAACCCCCCCCCCCCCCGACCCTTGCTAGCGCCAGCCCGCGTCGCTGAGCCCTTAGCTTTAAAATAGCCCCTAATTAATGGAGACCCGATCCAGCCTGTCCCTTTGCTGCCCTCTCTCAGTGGCGATCTAAGCCGAGGCTCGTACCCCACAGGGGGTGCCCTTAGCGTAGTACTTAGTTTATAAGTCTTTGCCCTGGCTGGAGGCCCTAAAAATCACTTTTTAGGGCACTACAGGATTGTCCGGTTAAGCAGTAACCAACCCTCAGGTTGAAATGCGAAATGCCATACATAAAAAAAAAAAAAAAAAATGTGAACGGGATCATTGTCTGCTTGGCTCTTGGATGGAACGGACGTATTTTAAGAACGTCATAATGTTGATTAGGCTCGTGTTATATAATTCTTATGTACCTACTATTTACCAATGTGCTTGTAAATATAACTTTGAGGTTATTTTGTGATTTGTTGTTTTCTTAATATATTCCGCTTCTGGTTTCTAAGATTATATTTATTTTATTTTTGATACAGGACCAAATGACAATGCCAGATCCTGCCCCACCCATGTACAGAAAAAGTAACACATGTACAGAAAAAGTAAATTAATGAAAATAATTGTAATGAATATAGAACCTTTCTATACTAAATTGTTTTTCTTTAGAACTTGCGGATTACGAAATACCTACCCACAAAATACAAGCTCATTTTACCTAAAATACAATTTAACCTATAATTAATGTCATTATTGTTTTTAGATTTAAACAGAAACCGCAAGTTCTACAGTCACTAAGACTAATGTTTAGTTATCAGCCATAAATAAACAGTAAGATGCAACATATTGCACATGTGGGGCAAAGTTCTATAGAGTTTCTGGCATTGTCCTTTGAGGTACAGTTGCCAGCACGTAAGTTGGCAAGATATTTTGTAGTGGAGGAAGTTAGCGCATGTAAAAATGTATGAAACTGTGCGTGCGCGATCTTCCCCCACTACAAAATTTCTTGCCAACTTACATGCCGGACAGTGTACATGTTACAGTCAAAACTCTTAACCAGTCAAAACTACTAGGGTTTTGACTGAGTTCAGTCAAAACCCTTAATAAGATAAAACGCGTTTGCGTTACAAAATCAAAAATACGGAACGCCTTAGTTGTAAGAATCACTACAAAACCAAAGTTATAAAAGGGTCACAAAAAAAAAACCTACCAACCTAAATATTAAGAATAAAGGACAATGCCAGAAACTCTATAGAACTTTGCCCCACTCAATAAAAGTCATGTACAAGCTTGCAATATGTAGCATCTTACTGCTTATTCATTGCTGATAACTAAACATTAGTCTTAATGGCTGCAGAACTTGCCGTTTCTGTTTAAATCAAAAAACTGTATTTGCATTCCTTTTAGCATTGATTTGTAATCCGCAAGTAATAATAATGTTGTTCATTTGCCAACTAAAAAGTTCTTTATATTTTCTTATAATCTACAATAGTCTACACTATCAATTAGGTTCTTAAAAAAAAAACAAATATAAGACACAAAGGAAGCATTTTGCTAATGAACTCCACACAACTCCACACTCGAGCCTGTCTCGTGGAAACAAACCAAGAACGCAAGTTTGCAAGTTCTAAAGCAAAACAATTTATTATAATAAGATTCTTTGATCATTACAATTATTTTATTAAATTACATTTTCTGTAAATGGGTGGGGCAGGATCTGGCATTATCATTCATCAAAATCGGTTCAGCCCTTTTGTCGTGAAAACGCAACAGACAGAGTTACTTTCGCATTTATAATATTAAGAATGGAAGTATGAATAACAAGGTCAAAATATACGTAAGAGCATGTATTAAGTGACCTCCGGGGTATTTTGTTTGTTCTGCCAAAATGTATTTTTACTCAGTAGAAATTACACATCGGTTCGTAGAAACTCATGACGTATAAGATGGGGGATATCAAAGCGCCCATTACCCCAATAACAATAATTATAAGGCCGAGAAAGGTAAGCATGTCGTATCCGGTCAATAGTACGAACGTGGAACGAATCCAAGCGCGCCATTATCGAGAACACGTGATCTACCGATACTTTTGGCGCGCTTCTACAGAGTCGTAATGTTTACAGCCCACAGCGAGGAAGACATTCAGAATCCAGTGTCTGATCGCATCGGAGCTAAGACGTCCCGAAACTGTACTCGTTGTGTTTAACTGTTACTATGTGTATTTCAAGTTGAATCTGCATTTATTTTAAATTGAGTTTGTGCTAAATTGTGATTTTAATAAATGCCGTGTATTGTACCCTATACCCAGTGTGTTTGCATTGCACGAAACCCAACTTCTGCCCACATGATGACTGAATCTAACGGACTAAATCCTGGCGACTAAAGCTTATCAAGTGTTGCCAGGTTGTCGACATGTGGGATGTGGACTCAGCGATCATTGTGCCGATAGTTGTTACAGCCAATGGCTTAATTGCCAAGAGCCTCGACCAACATCTAAGGAGGCTCTCGTTAGGTGGCTGGATCTAGCGATTCAGAAGACAGTACTTCTGGACACAGCCTGCATTGTCAGGAGGTTTCTCTCTCTGGAGCCCTGACCGCCTAGCTTGAACCCTGTTCCCGATATACCGGTGGGATACAATTTTTTATTCTTATATTAATACTATAGCTTTCGCCCGCGACATCATCTGTGTGAATGTCAGTTATCGCGGATGCAGACGAAGTCCCGGATTAAAAAGTACCATATGTGCTTTCCCAGGGTTCAAGCTATTTTCATACCAAGTTTCATCAAAATCGATTCAGCCGTTTCATCGTGGTAGCGTAACAGATAGAGTTACTTTCTCATTTATAATATTAGTATGCATATGTATTATGTTATGTATAGAGGCCAGTTAATCTGTTAAAGAACAATGGCGAAAACGTAGTTGACTTAAATTTGAGCGTTTAAAAGTGACTTACATACGAAAGAATTTACATTATTTTTCTACGATTTTTCAAAGTATCACATTAACCAGTTAGGGCCGGATAAAAAAATTATGTTAAATGAAAACTTATTTGACTTTTCATTACGTTTAGTGTTGCCATTTTATATTTATTCTGCCAAGTGACAGTAAGTACTTAAAGCATTTAAAGTATTGTAATCAGTTTTAGTTTGTTATTACAATTAAACGGAGTAAGTAAATGAATACAGTTTATTTCCAAGTCTCGGTTTCTTGCAGGTATGTAAAAATACTGTGGTATAAAAATAAATCAATTAGTTTCGATTAATAACTAGCAAAAAGACTAGTAACCCAAATCTAAAAATAATTGCTTGGTAATTGACACAGAGTCATAGACAGATCTGTGCACAGAGTAAAAACGATATGATCGATGTATACATGTAGTAGATACCTATTGTATACATAAGGTAAGGCCAAAGAGTATTTATTACCACTGGGATTACCAACCTTAAACAATATTTTTACAAGACATTTCATTCTGAATTAACTAGGTAAAGAAAATACTAATGCGATATTGCCCTTTTACTTCCTCAATTTGGAATATAAAAGTTACCATAGACATAACCTACAAAAGTTCATGACTGAATATCTATTATTCTCGGCCTTCTTTAACAAAAAATCTTGCACAAACTAATTCAGAAGGTGATGTTGAATTAAATAAGATATTTTTCATTTAAAGACGTAGGAATTTAATCTCAACTAAAACAATGTATGGGTGGCTGCCATTGTTCTTTCTTTCATACATTTTTAACTTTATGACAAAAGAACAAGATTCAATCTACATTCATTCTCCAAAAGAAATGTATTAGAACATGCATAGTACCGAATAATATGCAATATTTTAGTCTAAAATCGGACTCAAAGAGAAACATTCGCAAGCAATATAAATATGACATAATTTTACCGCCTGTTAAAAATATGATGTATTACAAAAGTACTTACATAACTGCTATTCTAGTTTACAATAATTTACCAGTAGCTATTAAGGAATTAAATGGAAATTTGTTTAAAACTAAATTTAAAAAAATGTGTATTATAATTTGAATGAATATTTTGACAAAAAGTCACAAATGTAAAAATAACGTATGTAGCTAACACTAAGTAATTAACTTGTTTTTCACTGTTAAATATTGCATATCTGACATGGGTAAACTGTTGATCCAAAACTGTTATGTATTATTATAAGATCTCATTGTACACAGTTACGCAATAAATAATACTTATTCTTATTCATATTCAATTAGGAAAATTTTGACAGTTTGGTATGGCTTGATGTGCTGTCGTCTGTACCTGCAAATTTGTACGGAACCCTCGGTGAGCGAGTCCGACTCGCACTTGTCCGGTTTTATTCAATTGTCTAGCTTAATCACTGTGAGATACAGCTTGGTGACAGACAGCCAGACACACAAACCGACGGACAGTGAAGTCTTAGTAATAGGGTCCCGTTTTTACTCTTTAGGTACGGAACCCTAAAAAGAATCAAGATAAATACTTACATCTATACTTTAATATTATAAAGCTGAAGAGTTTGTTTGTTTGGTTGGTTGAACGCGCTAATCTCAGGATCTACTGGTTCGAAATATTTTTGTGTTGGATAGTCCATTTATCGGGGAAGGCTATAGGGCCATTCGAAGCCGGGTCCGGTTGCTAGTAATAAATATAGTGAGACGGTGCCGCGGTAGACCTCGAAGGAGATAGCGGGATGATTTAGATGGTTTCTTTAAGAATTGCCAAGACTTAGCGCAAAATAGAGAACAATGGAAAGAATGGAGTGAGACGACCTTTGCCGAGCAGTGGGATAGCACGAGCTGATTATAACATCATCATCATCATTTCGACCTTTACACGCCCACTGCTGGGCATAGGTGTCTCCCCTAAGGAGGGATTTAGCCGTAGTCGCCATGCTTGGCCGATGCATGTTGGCGATCGCAGTAGGTGTTATGGTACTCAGAAGGACACTGCTGCCCATCCTCTGGTCAATATCCCTCTGTCGCTTTCTAAGACACCCACGGGTAGAAATGTGGTGGTGCTATTTGCGGCCCGAACCACACAGATAATAATTATATTAAATAATAACAATATACCAATAATAATAAAGGACAATGCCAGAAACTCTATAGTACTTTGCCCCACTCAATAAAAGTCATGTGCAATATGTAGCATCTTACTGTTTATTTATTGCTGATAACTAAACATTAGTCTTAGTGACTGTAGAACTTGCGGTTTCCGTTTAAATCTAAAAACAATAATGACATTGATTATAGGTTAAATTGTATTTTAGGTACAATGAGTTTGTATTTTGTGGGTAGGTATTTCGTAATCCGCAAGTTCTAAAGAAAAACAATTTAGTATAGAAAGGTTCTATATTAATTACAATTATTTTCGTTAATTTACTTTTTCTGTACATTTGTTACTTTTTCTGTACATGGGTGGGGCAGGATCTGGCATTGTCATTTTAATTATGGTGACTAAAGAAAATTGCTAAGTAATAATTGCCGCTTTAGTTGATCGACCAAGGTTTTGCATTAAAATGCAGGAAGTATTCTTAGTGGAATTCTAGGTGATAAAACTTAATACCATCATTCCGATACATAAAATACTAGTTAGATGGAAAACTCGTACTCTATGGATCGGAATGTTGGGCCGTGAAGAAGACGGTTGGAAAAAGATTGCATGTAGCGGAGATGAGAATGTTAAGATAGATGTTTTGAGTGACCAGAATGGATAAGAAATGAGTATATATTGGAGGAAGTTTGAAACTGGCGGCAGTGACAGAAAAGTTGAAAGGGAATCGTTTATCTTAGTATGGAAAGAAAGAAAAAGCATTTATTCGCCCGCCAGGACAAAATTAACCTAATTAAAAAAAAACGAAAATTGGTACTGTAAGACTCCTATCTCAGCATGACGCTGTAACATTTAAAAAAACATCACAGCGCTGATATTCTGATAGGGCCCAACGGGATGCCACGGTCAGATACGGATAAGACAAAAAAATAAAGTGTAAACGATAAAACAAATATAAATATGTCAAGTATAATAAATTCGAAAAGAAACGTAAATACAAGAATAATAAATTACATCTGAACCCCTCATAACCAAACTGTACGTCAATCTGTGCCATGACTTTCATTGGCAAGAATGGCAAGTGGCAATACTGACGAACAGAGAGCACAGAGACGCGGACGCAGATATTAATTTGGAAACATTATGAATGTCATCGAAGAGAATCAGGGCATGGGTATGGTCATGTGAAGAGGATAAAACGAATATGACCAAAAGAGTAATGAATATTAATGTGGGTAGATGAAGAGGGAAAGGAAGGCCAAAGAAAATAGTTCATGTGTGTATCCTTTGGGATAGATTTGCCAAATACCATGCCAGTTCGAGTTGGAGTGTAGTACCAGTTGGAGGTGTTGGAAGTTATTGGAAACCTTAGTTTTGTACAATTTAGCAGCATTATTTCAATTATGTAAATGTGAGTACCATGGAGCCATATATTAAGTAAATTATTATGTTTGACATAAATGAGCATGGCGGTTGAGAGAATTGTCATGTTCACTCAAATGTCTCGCTGATGGTAGCGCGTGTGTTGGATCATTCAGCTCCCTCCAAAATGGTTGAGCTGAATGGTGCTGATCCACGCGTCATGTTTGTGAACGGGCGCTGTCAGTAGAGATTTGTCAACTCTTAACTGTCATGGCTTTTATCTTGATTAATTTTTTTTTCATTTTTTATTGCTAGATTACCTTCATTGTTTTCACATATAGAGGCAACAAGAATAATGTAAGCAACATTTTGCTATTTCATTTATACAATACAAAATAAAATATGAAATAATACAACATTGAATAAAAAATAAAATAAAGTAAACAATTGCATACGATAAGCAAAATTCCATCGACATCAGCCTATTGCCGTCCACTGCTGAACGTAGACCTCTCTCAGAGATCGCCAACCAACCCGGTCTTGGGCAGGAGGTATCAATCAGCTGCAAGCCACCTTCTTCAAATCGTCGGAACATCGTGTCGCAGGGCGTCCCACACGTTTGCTCAAACGCGGTCTCCACTCTAAAACGTATCTGCTCCATCTACCGTCTGTCCGTCTGCAGACGTGCCCGGACCACTTCATCTTGCTGATTCGACTTCGGTTCGGTGTGGAATGACTCCATTGCGAATTTTATTAGCACAATCAGTATCAGTCATTAATATTAATGAAGCCTTCAAACTAAATTAATATTATATGCGAAACTGGGTATTTCCAATTTCAAAATCGATCCATTTTATGTTATGTTTATTCCGCGCGCCCCTGTTAGGCTCTCTCTGTACATTAACTTCAGCCGCGTGGAAATCGGACTTTCGCAAAACAGGCGCTTTATTCCTTTGAGATGTTTGCAGTGGCTCACGTCGAGAGCTTTGATGCAAGTGTGCGTAAAAAGGCAGCATCTCTGTTGCGTCGGATTCGCGGGGTTCCAACATTTTTGAAAGCGATGGTCGACTATGGAAGAAGACCACTGTTCGGCTACTTAACATAATTATTGTTGCCTGTAGCTCAATTTATACGTCCTAAATATTTCATGAAGCCATCTGAGACCCTTCCATCTGGGCATGCGTTGCCGTAGCCGACCTGGAAAACTTTCAACCGACTTCACACTCTGGTTGGCCGCAGCAAAGAGAATCTTCAAAGGTTCTTAAATGATGCCAATCTTCAGTGCCTATGCGGTGTCTCCCCGCAGACCATGGTCCACCTTCTATCTTTCGCCACATGCCCTGTCACCTGCTCATGTGAGGACCTAATGACTGCATCAGCGTTAAGCGTTGCCTTGACTGAATGCTGGTCCAAACAAGGAATCTGACAAGAATAAACACAACACACATACACGTACTCATTCATACACACTCACACACACATGATACATAGCAGTGTTTGCCGTTGACACGGTAAGAAGAACAACATATCAATTTTAATTTTAAAAAACTTAAGCAATCGAACCACGGTCAGACCTGAGGAACCTGGTCACATCCATTCATCAACTAGAAGTAGTCCGAGATTTAAATAAATTAATATATTAGCAACGAGCTATAACTATGTGCGCAGATAATGTCATTGCCATACATACTTAACCTTAATGCTAACAGGAAAGTTCTTTGTCTAAACCCTCTAGATGCGACACGAGCGCGCGGCTTAGAGACAGCGCAGATAGAGCTTCTAATTATTCTCTAAACTAATTGTTTAATTATAAAGAAATTTGTTTGTACCCGATGTCCCAGTTTTAAGTCTCACTCATCTGTCTGTTACAGTTTTTAGGATAAATAGAAACTGCTGTCTGCGCTGACCGTTACACGACAGTCAAACTAAAGGCCCGGTCACACTGGAGCGACAATCTTGCGATCGCGGTCGGATATTGCAGTAGTATCTTGCTCACGTTGATGTGAACTCGTTCATAATACTCTCCCGGCCGAATGTCGGTCACGGCGACCAATCTCAAGGGAGACCAACCAAGTAAACAGGAGATATTACAGCGCTCAAGTGTGTGCGCAAAACACAGGTGCACTCCCTCTTATCTCACCCTCATAGCGCAATGGGACGGCCATCCGGCAATCAATCAAAAGGCACGAGGGTGTCACACAACCAACTTCCAAACTCGGCACTGCTATTGAGAAATGGCTTATGTTTAACGAACCTCCAGATATAGTAAATGACCTCCAAAAATAGAAAATGATCACCAACATTTAAACAAAGTATTGTAGAAATGTATGAGTTTGACTGTAAAAAGCGATTTGGTTCTGGCATCTGGCGTAGGGGGTCACAGTTCTTACCTAATCTTACCATGTCGGATTCGCCCCAGGGGGGACTTAAGGGTTCTTAGATTTGGTGACTAAGATTTGGTGATCATTTACTATATTTGGTGGTCATTTGGTGACTAAGACTTGGTGATCATTTACTATTTTTGGTGGTACTTATTCCCTTGAGAAATTGGTAAAAGCCTTAACACTTTTAGGCGAATCCAGGCCAGTGCTCCATTCTCTGCAGTCATGCTTGCTTCCCTAACTCTCATCAGCAACTCATCTGATTTTAAGTGTGCCCTAAGGTGGAGCACGCTTGCCCCGGGCTAACCGGTTCACTCGTGGCTTTAAGATAGCCAGATTATATTTATCGGGGAACAGAGAGGCGGCAGTGAATTCCATAGTCTGGCAGTTCGCACAATAAATGTGGAAACAAAGCGCTTGGTTCGAGACCTTGGAACTTCAACCGTATAGCGGTGACGCTTCGACGTATCTCTGAAGTTAAGAGCACAATACAAATACTTAATATCTGACCGCGCTCGCTTTGCCACTCCAATGTGACCGAGCCTTAACGTAAATCTCGCGGTGAGCTTAGAACCGACGACGAACGTTTATAGTATTTTGTATTGTCGTGTAACGTGGACGTCGCGTGTGTAAGTTACTGCGGTCGTGAGCTCGGTCTGTGGATGGGTGACCATTGAACAGGTTTAGTTTTAGTTTACCAAATTTCTGAAAGGGATCGTTGTTCTTATGTACTTTTCCTATTTTTTCTTTATTTTGAATTGTTTGTTAATGATTATATTTTCCTCTAGAGCTCTTTTAACGTGCACAACTTGTTACATTGTCCTCACATTGTACCAGTACATTCAACATGAATAATGTGACCTAAATCTGTGATAATTTATTTATTTAAAAAAAGTGATTATGTATTTTCTTGCTCGTTCTTCTCCTTATAAAGTTTCTGTCTGACTGACTCTCGTAAATGGTTTATTTGAAATAAATTTACATCGTTATCACACGGATAGACCCGCAGATTCAACAATAATGATGTAGCCTAAATTTGTAATTATTGATTTTAAAAGAATGTTCATGGAGTTTCTTGCTCGTTCTTCTCCATAGAAAGTTACTGTTTGGAACGATCAACTAGATTCAACTTTATCTTTGACAATTGAAAAGTGACGGTAAATGGTTTATTATTTTAAATATATGGTTTTGATTTTGAGTTTATTATAATTTTTTCTTATTGTATTGTCACTTGTATGTAGAGTTGTTGTGTCTAGTTAAAAATTAATCATTGTAAACAACTTTTACTATGAAATCAACCCTGAAAGGGTCCAAAATTGCTGGTCTATATGTTACTGTAAAAGTTCGAATATTGGTGATGCTAGGTTTTACCAGTGACGGTTGGTAAATCTCGGTTTTAGGAATAAAGCAATGAGTACTTCTTCATCATGGTTCGGTTTGGTTAGGTTACTTTAAACCCGGCACACGTCGACCGTCCTTGTGCCAATTTTCGTTACCGTTGCAGACAGTGGTAAATTGTAATTTTTTCCTTAAGAGCGCCTATCCCCATCGAACGAACTTCAACGCGAGCGTGATTGAATTTTTTTTTGTTTCAACCAACGCAAAGCTCGAAAACAAATGAGTGAGTGAGAACGCGATAACATCACAGGAAAATTGGCGCGCGGAAATTTCACAAAACTTGTTCCAGGACATACGTGTTTTAAAAAAAGTCTTACAAGATTTTGGTAAAAGTATTTGTAATTTAGAATCTCCATTACATGAGCAAGGTTTCTATGACGCTGTTTTTTTTACTTTTTCAATGTATGAGTGCATTATGAACGGCCTAAGTTCAGATAAAATTGTGCAAAAAAACTAATTTTCGAACGTGTTTACTGAATTTGTTTCTCAAAAAAGTTTATTTTTGGCTTTATACAAACCTAGATTTAAGACACAAGATACCGGTGTAATAAAAATATTAGGAAAATAATTTGTTAAAACGCCGTAATCACGTACGAGCGTTAGTATGGGAAATATCTCGGGATGGGCGCTTTTAATGCAGTTTCTTACTATTTATTTTCGCCTCTATTATTTTGTTATTATTCTGACAAAAGCGAAATCTGACTGAAACTCCGTTTCCTGACATGTTTATTTCACCATTTACCGAGTCTTTAAGGCAAGTCCTAAGATTTACCAAGTGAATGGTGATAAAAGTTTGATGATCGTAGAACGGTTCGAACTTTTACCATTAAGAGAGCAAATAAATAAATGATTTATGATTTAAGAGTTGGTAAATCTTAGGTTTTACTGGAAAATCTTAGGATTTTTCAAATTCAAATTCAAATTCAAAATCATTTATTTCAACCACTTCCAGGTCATAAAATACAATTTCAAATAAAAATTTCATTACAATAAAAATAATAAATAAAATAACATAAATAAAATTTAAAATTATTATCATCATTAAAATAAAACCTAAATATTAAATTAAAATCATAAAATTAAATTAAAATCATAAAATCAAATCAAAATCAAATTAAAATCATAAAATTAAAATAATAATAATATAAATTAAATTGAATTAACCCGACTAAAAATACGCCTGCCTCTGAGTCATTTGTTTGTTTGTCATTACATTAACCATGTAACAATGGTTGATGTACTGACAATCAAACCTGTTCGCAAATACGCTCAGGAAGGTGTTGGAGGTGGCCCGGAGCCTGCGCCCCAGAGATGTGCACCGCTTTCGCATCGTCGTGTAGAAACAGTCAACACGGGCGTCGGCGAACATCCCCGACGCACTGCAGTGCCGGGGGAGCCCAAACAACACCCTGAACGCATTATTATACTGAACACGGAGAGCGTTGTACTGCTTCTGGGTGTATGACACCCACAGGCTGGCTGTGTACAGGGGCGTAAAAACGCTCTGAATAGAGTTATTTTGACGGCCCCCGAGCAACGAACAAACCTGCGCGCGATCATATTCGCCCTCACAGACAACGCTCTCCGCTCCCTATCGATGTCCGCATCGTCCCTCAGGTCAGAGGTCACGATATGTCCGAGATACTTAAACTGTTGAACCCTTTTCAACTCCACACCGCTCAATCTAATAGGTGGAACAGAATCCGGACCGCTCCGACCCCTGGCCTGAAAGACCATTCATTCACTCTTCTTTGCGTTATAGAGCAAACCGTGACTCTGCGCATAACGCTCACATATGCCTAGCAACCTCGACAGACCACACACTGAGGCGCTCAGCAGCACCATGTCGTCCGCGTAGCTAATATTGTTGACATTAACACCGTCAGTATGGTAGCCGACACGGGTGCTGCTAAGCTCCTCTATCAGTGCGTTCACGTACAGGTTGAAGAGCTTCGGCGAGGTCAACCCTCCCTGTCTCACCACGCACTCCAACCTGTACGGTTCCGACAAAGCACTCGACCATCGAATGACGTTGACCTGGTTAAGATACCAGTACTTGAAAATGTCTATCAGTTCGAGAGGCATTGATATGTTATTCAATTTCTGCCATAGGATGTCATAGCTAACCCGGTCGAACGCCCTCGAGAGGTCGAGAAAGCAGGCATAAATAGGTGTGCTCCTATCGGAGTAGTACTTTACAGTTTGCTTCAGACACAAGATAGCTGACTCAGTAGACAGTCCCGGTTTAAAACCAAATTGGTTGTCATGAATGTCTACATACCGGTCAAGCTGTGTATTAATTTACCGTAGTTCGGGATTTTACAGTAGCATATACATTTTATTGGTTTCTTGAGTTCAGTGACCTCTTTTCAAGTTTCCTGTAAACAAAGACTAAGCTGGCATTTCGTGTCTCGGAAAACACGTAAAGCCGTTGGTCCTGACTGTCATTCGTACATCTTTCAGCACAAAATATAGAGATTACAGAAGGACCGCTCCCGCCATCTTCAAAAATAATTACCTCAACTTGCCAAACTCACTAGGGCTGCTACTGTATTGACTCTGTAGGTTTTATTCGTAACAACATGAAATTTTATTGGCACTGGTTGGAACTCTGCATTTTTTTATAACAAAATTTTCCTGTTCGTCATGAAATGTCAATGTCTCTCATTTATTCATTTAGACAACACGTGACAGTCGAGACTGAAGTCTGCTTGAAACTGCTTGAGAATGCCTATAAACGTAATGTCAATGTGTACGTGACAAAAATGGCGGTTTGTTCTGAGTGGTCTCTCTGCTCGGGCGCGCCGCAGCCTTACTTTGTGCTTTCAGTTATAAAACTTGTGTCTATTTGTCTATACCTCCTTAGTAACAAAACCGTGTGTACAGTTTCCTTGTTTATTGCATGGCAGGTATGACTAATCTAAGGATAATAGTTGTAGAATAAAATCATTTATTTCCAAGTACCTAGAAGACCATGATACAACTTCAAATACTCTGATAAAGTGGTTTTTTATGCAAGGTACATCGTACTCATGTATAATTACTGTTATTATACAAAATATTGTTACCAATTGTTTGAAACTAGCGGTCCGCCCCTGCTTTTCATATAAACCTTATATATTATACCGAACATAACAAAAATTATCCAATCAAATGGTACAGTCATTCGGAAGTTATACGCGCAAACATTTTGGCGCCTTTATTTTCTATATAGGAAGAGTATGGAGTTTCTTGACCTCTCCATACGAAACTACCTCTTGGAATGGGCAACTCAATTATTTTTTCTTCTATACATTTATGACGTATAAACACCGTTTCTGGTGTAGAAATATTTAAATTAAAGGTAATTAATTAGCAAATTCTTCATCAGCTAATTATGTACGCAATCTAATTATGTTAATTTAATATCATTATGATGTAGTATGCTATTTTGCCAAAAATTGTGTTTTTATTGTGTCTTCCATTAAAATCCTCTTGTCATTCTTTTATTTAAATATTTTATGTACGAATTATATGTATTTCTTTATTTAATATAAATATTTTCCTTATTATCTGGTTTAATAGTTATAGGGTTTTTCTTTTTATTATTCGTGATACTATTGTAAATAATTAACCTACCTTAATATAATACAAATGCAGCATCCCATTTAAAAAATATATAAGTAGGTATGTATTTTAAGTTAAATTATATATTAAATATTAATTTAAAAAAATATACATACAAGTAAATGATTTATTTTAAAAACGCTTCGTGCTTATGCATAATATTGTGATTAATTTTAAGTTTTGCATATGTTACAGTCATAACTCTTGACCGGACAAAACTACTTTTGACTACAAAAATAAGTTAATAGTAGTTTTGACCAGTTTAAATTTATCCTTACTACTAAACCAATAGGGTATTTTACCAAAAAAATCTAATTAGTCCGTCAGTTAGATTATCGAAAAATATTCGATACGTATTTTTTGTTTTATTAAATCAATAAAAACTGATGAAGATAAAACGCATCAAAGATCATGAGTGGGGGTTTGTGACGTCACTTCGCCAGTAAAAGTGTACTGACATAGTGATGTCACACGAGTTTTCGACGCACTGTATCGTCTTCATTTTTTGTTTACGTGAAAAAAGAAAAAACACGTGTCCAATATTTTTTGGAAATCTATCTTACGGACTAATTAGATTTTTTTTGGTAAAATACCCTATTAAGTTGGTAGATTTTTAAAGGCTCTTTTAAAAACTTTTGTTTTGCAAAAGTAAAAATGTTTTTTGCAGCAAAAACGCGTTTTATCTTAATAATAATTCGACTTAATGCAATGCTATACCTGAGTACTTAATCCCTGAATAATTTTACCCATTGGTTTTATCCTTCGTTTGCGTTTTAGCATCACAAACGTAGAGTAGCCAATTCTGGGTATTGTTACTCTTGAATTAATTAAATGAACAATTGAAATTGAATGAATGATGAATCACATGTGTAAGCCCACTAAAATAGAAATACACTTGTTTATAAAGCGGAACGCAAAATGTTATGTTTTAATAATTTTGCTGGTTTATAATGGTGTCACTGGTGTCATAGTGTGGCCGCGAATACCACCACCCCATTTCTACCCGTGGGTGTCATATAAGGTGACAGAGGGATATTGACCAGAGGATGGGCAGCAGCATCCTTCTGAGTACCATAACACCTACTGCGATCCAACATGCACCGGTCAAGCATAGCGATTACGGCTGAACCCCCCTTGGGGGAGACCTATGCCCAGCAGTGGGCTTCTCAAAGTTGACATGATGATAATGGTGTAAACTGTCAATGATATTTACACAAGTTGTCATTGTCAGGTAATGTAGCGGCCGCCATTATGTTAATCTCGGATAACTTGTTTACTCGATGCATTTTGGCTACTAGAAGCTCAGATTATGAAACAAGTTTTTAACAAAAAAAAACAACCGTCTTCAAAAAGTAAAAAACAACTTTCAATTGTCAAGTCGGCGGTTTTGGTTTTGCTTGTGGTTTTGTATTGCCACTGACTTGCCAATTGAAAGTAATTTTGTACTTTTTGAAGGCGGTTGTCTCGAGATTGTAGGTATTCGCTTTTGAATTTGTATTTGCTTTGATGGCTTCGTGATCCGCGCGGTCTACCTGCCTTTTGTTTCATAATCTGAGACAACCAAATCACTGATTCCGGTTTTTTTTGCTTTTTCGTTGGAGAATCAGTTTAAGTACATACAAACAAGTTATAATCCCTGCTGAGTGCTAAATTATTAACTGCAACAGGTGTTGAACATCACAGATTTAATATAAAAGACAACACAACAACCAGACGGACAGTAGTTGTAAATATTGTGGACTGAAGACACAAACCATGCGGCTAAGCATAGGTAAGTAACGGTTTTTAATGTTACTTTGTTTTTTTTTCTCTAATCTACGATTTTCGACGTTGCGTTGGAAGGCCTCCCACTAGGTGGACCGATGACCTGGTAAAGGTTGAGGGGATCCACTGGATGCGAGTCACACGGGACTGGTCAATGTGGCGACAATTTGGGGAGGCCTATGTCCAGCAGTGGACGTCTTTCGGCGGAAACGATGATGATGACGATTTTCGCTGGGGAAACTGCGCAATGTTAATTGTGGTCCGTGGTGCTTGGCAACTGTGCTTCTCCCAGTTGTAAACGTCCCTTTGTGTCTATTGGCCTAGTTCTGTTCTGTCTCCTGCTTGATTTGGAGGGAAGTAGAAATTAGGTTTTTCTTACTCCGAAAGAATTTCGGGATCCAAGACAGTTGTAATGTTTCTGAGCTTTATTGCCTCGACGCTTTTTTGGTGGTCGCCACTGTTGATTCTGGCTTTCGGGAGTTACCAAGTTGGTAACATACCCGCATCCTTGTGTCAGTATACACGAGATAACGTACAGTTCAGTAGAAATTGTGGCAAGAAAGCAGTCGCCACATCTCAGCCCTGCCCAACATGAAAGGCATCCCTCACTGCTCTGACGCAACAAATAATTTACCATTCAATTTAAGGCTTTAAATAATAACCATTAAAGTACTTTTCACAATCATCATCAGCCGTAAGACGTCCACTGTTGAGCGAAGGCCTCCCCATAGAACGCCACAACGAGCGGAAACCCGCCGCTTGCATCCACCGGTTACCCGCGACCTTGACAATGTCGTCGGTCCATCTGGTGGGAGGCCTACCAACGCTGCGTCTTCCGGTTCGTGGTCGCCACTCGAGAACCTTTCTTCCCATTCGGTTATCGGTTCTTGGAGCGATGTGGCCTGCCCATTGCCACTACAACTTGCGAATTCTGAAAGCTATGTCGGTGACCTTAGTTCTTTGGCGGATTTCCTCGTTCCGTTCTTCTTCGTTTTATCGCACAAAGAAACTCCGAGCATAGCTCTCTCCAATGCTCGCTGCGTGACTATGAGCTTCTGTAGGAGGCCAGAAAGTTAAGGACCACGTTTCTGTACCATAAATTAACATTGGCAATATACTGAATTTTTACAATGATACGATAAAAAGTTAAAGGCTTGCGGTGGCGGTGGTATTCCTTAATCGAGATATTGGTTTATTTCGGTAACATTTCGTATCTTTCTCCGCAGTATTACCCCTGCTTCTGGTTCTGGTGGGAGCAGCGATGATCGACGGGAGGGCTTGTGTGTGTCCGGCCATGTATGTTATCCGCGTATGCGCAACGAATGGCAAGACGTACGGCGGGTATTGCGAGTAAGTGCTACCTACCTACCTAGTGCCCGTTTTCCACCAATCGGAGAGGAGAGGAGATGTGTCGACAATCAATCGGCTTAAGATATTATTATATCGCACCGCTGTTTTTTTTATATTGTTTTACTTGCGTTGGGCCGCAACTCACCTGATCTTAAGTGTTGATGCGACCTAAGGTGGAGTTAGCATGCCTACGACAAACCGGTTCACTCGTGCTTTGAAGACACCCAGATTATATTATCGCCTTAGGCCGCAACATCACTTAAAATAAGGTGAGTTGCGGCCAAATGCAAGCCTATAAGAATATAAAAAAAGTAATTTATTTGTCGGAATATGTGTTCTGTATATTGAAAATGTGGTATTAAATAGTAAATAGGCCTCAACATTATTATACTCCCATGTATGGCGTGCAAATTTATATATAGGAATAGATCATTATGAAGGGGGATGCGCCCGGGCAGAAAAAATCAAATTTTGTTACGTTTTTTGCCATTTGCAGCTCAGTATCAGGTTGTATTGTGTCTATTCAATGAAAATATGACGTTTAAGAGCTTTTCTAACTCGTAGTAACGTAAGAATTCATTCAGCGCTTTCGCTTTAGATAAATTATAAATACAATAAAATAAGTCGGTTGAAAAAAATTATGAAGTGGTCCCATACCAAGCGCTTTGATTTTACATTTATTGTGCGAACTGCCCGACTGTAGAATTTACTGCCTGCCTATCTATTCCCTGATAAGTATAATCTAGGTATCTTCAAGGCACGAGTGAACCGGTTTATCCTAGGCAAGTGTGTTCCACCTCAGGCCGCATCATCACTTAAGATCAGGTCAGTTTCGGATAAACGTAAGCCCATGAGAATAAAAAAAAATGATTTACATCTCTTTTGTTTTCAGAGCGAGGTGTGCCCGAAAGCGAGTTCTTCACGAGGGACCGTGCCGCACTGGGCCAGGTTGGGCCAAGTGGAAACCCAAACCCCAGTAATGATTTAATAATGGTTTCTAATAATTTAATATGCTTAACTAATGATATTTCTTCTATACAAGAATGGAAACCCAAAACTGATATCAAACTATAGACCTATTAGCCTACTGCCCTATTTTTACAAGGTTCTCACTTCGACCCTGCTTCGACGAATAACAAAAGTCATAGATGAGAATCAACCAGTTGAGGAAGCCGGATTTCGTGTAAATTAATCGAGAGTTCACACTGTAAAGCAAGTTATAGAAAAATACATCGAATATGACCAACGTCTATATCTCGCATTCATAGACTCGACCAAAGCATTCGACTCTATATCCCACCACATAGAGAGATGGCAATCACTAACAGAGCAGAATACGTAGAGCTCATAAACTTTTCATCGCAGTCTTGAAAAATGTGTTCAAGAAATTAGATTGGAGATATAAGGGAATTATGATAGATGGAAAATAATTATCGCACCTCAAATTCGCGGACGATATTTTCGTACTGTCGGAAGATTCAGTACAGCTACAAATGATGTTAGAGAACCTTAATACACTAAGTAAACTGATTGGGTTTGAGGTCAATCAAGATGAAACCAAAGTAAATACTAACAATCAACACGTTCCTATGAGTGTCAACTCAATACCACTGCAGTATGTAGAAGACTACATATACATCGGCCATGTCATATCGTTGAAAGATTGTAGCGAAAAAGAAATAAATACTAGAATAAACAACATGTGGAATAAATACTGGGTCATGAAAGGAAAATTTTAATAGTTCGTTTCCACCTAGCCTGAAATCTAAAGCTAGCTTAGGTACCTGCTTGATACCAAGCCTGGTCCTTAACAAAAAAATACAACAGAATAGAATTAGAATATGTCAAAGAGGACTGGAACGTAGTTTCATGAATATTAAACTTAGAGACCGAGTGAAAACTACGTTGATCAAAAAATCAACAAAATCTAAGGATGTGACTAGGCAGGCACTAAAACTTAAATGGCGATGGGCAGGCCATATTCAGAGGCTAGATCCACAAAGATGGGTCCTAATTATAACAAACTGGAACCCCAGAAAGGACATAAGAAAAATGGGCAGACCATTTAATAGGTGGAAAGATGACATAGGAGACAGAACAGCCAAACTACGGGAAGAAAGGAAGCATTTAGAGGCTTTTACCGAACTTTTGAGAACTAAAACAGTGAAGAAACTAACACACAGCACTAACATATAAGTACAAGATTTTTATTTTTTTTATTTCGACTACAATAACATACTAACATTTAACACACTATTTTGTCTGTTCTTACTATGTTAGAGACCTTACGTGTTTTAAATCGCTGTAAGGAATTATTAAAAGATTTTTATTTTATACTTATATTTTAAGGAATAAACTCTGATAACCACTTCTTAATATTTTCCAGTTTTATATGTATAATAAAAATTAAATAATAAAGAACTTCATATTATTGAAAAAAAAAAACAACAAATACTGGACATATTCTAAAACTTCTTCTGCTCTCCTCACATATACACTTCGCAGTTATTGCTTACACTTCGGGGTAAGAAACTTTTCTTTTTAAGCTAGCAGGTGAACTGCGCATTAGGCTTATGAGAGGGTCTAACGATATGACGTGATATGACGAACAAGCGATTCAAAATATCTGTTATGTTGTCGATCCTGGATGTTTTCCTGCTAAAATGTTCTCTGCAAAGCTGGGACTCCATTAGAGTCAGCCGCGGGTCGAGGCTGCTGGCTCCACTCCGGGCATGGCAAGTGGAGACGCTGCCTTGCGTCGAGGCGTGTCACTCCTAGAACTAAGTGAGTGCTCGCGGGGAGGCGGCTCAATATGAGGCTGCTCAAATGAAGTCCCAACTTTAGATTTAAAATCTTTGGTCAAACCTGAAAGTACTCGTAATGTGCAAAAATTATTACAAGCATCGAACGATGAGTTTTCTGGTTTTTGATTTTAGCAAATATAAAAATTATTATTTTAATTTCGCGCAACCTGCTTTTACTTTTCAACTCAGATTAATTACAAGGATGGATCACATAACTTCGTTTGCGTTTTACCATGACAAACGTATAGTAGCTAACCCTAGGTAGTGTTACTCTTGCGGTGGTTTCCTTCTGCGAAACGGTCATGTCGCAGAAGGAGGCTGCGGAAAGGGAGAGGAGATCACTACCTCCCACCCGGATCGCAGCAGGCGCACCGGGCGTCGTCGGAGGGCGAACAACGACCATCGTGTTCTAGGCGCGCCCCTCTTAGACGTCGTGGGGGGAGTCTACCACCTCACTCCCCCTCCTGACCTGAAGAGGCCTAAATCAGTCGGCATCGGTCGGTAGTTGCGGAAGTATCTCCAGTTCCCGCGACCCCCGACATAGGTGTGAGATGGAACTCAAGGGTGGCTTTAAGTCAGACTTAAAGCCTTTCTTAGAGACCCCTTCGCCTGCCCCAGGGTGGAGGACATCCATGAGGATTTTCCACCGCTAACAAAAAAAAAACATAAGCTATTGTTACTCTTGTGTTGATGAATGAATGATAAATTACACGTGTTAGCCAACTATGATAGAAATAAAATTATTTATAAAGAAGAACGCAAGATTTAATGTCTACCTAATTTCGCAGGTTTATAATGGTGTCTGTATCATAAACTGTTAATGATATTCATACGAGTTGTCATTGATTACTGGTAATGTAGCGGCCGCCATTATTTTAATCTCGGATAACTTGTTTACTCGGTGCATTTTGGCGTTATTCCTGGATTAAAATTTAGTAAAACGATATTTTTTTAAGGGTCCCAGGATAAGACTTATCCAGTTGGTCGAATCCAAAAGGGTTTTGACTGAAGCCAGTCAAAAGAAGATTAGACCGATTAAGAGTTTTGACTGCAACATAATAGAATTATTAAGGAAATCTACTATAATATATTCAACCAGCTAACTGACTCCGGTTTATTTTTGCTGTGTGTGTAGGTGGACCAGTTTAGATACAACATACAAACAAGTTATAATCCCTACTGAGTGCTAAATTATTAACTGCAACAGGTGTTCAACATCACAGATTTAATATAAAAGACTACACAACAAACAGACGGACAGTAGTTGTAAATATTGTGGACTGAAGACACAAACCATGCGGCTAAGCATAGGTAAGTAACGGTTATAATGTAACTTTGTTTTTTCTCTCTAAAGGTGAACGCACATTTATCCGAGCCGAACGCATCGAACGAAACGAAATCGAGAAGGGCTCGCACACATATCCGCACCGAAAGAATCGACCGCACCGAAGAAATCGTTTATATTTCCTTTACGCCTGTCGCACTGTAATTTATATGTGAATTGTAATGGATCCCGACGAGGTTTGTGGTGCGAGCGCATCGGACGAATCAACCGCATAAGCCATGCCGAATGTGATGAGGTCATCCGAATTCGTCTAGGATTTCTGGGATTCTTCCAGATTCGGACGATTCGACGCGGCATACAGAATTCTAAAATTCGTTTCGTTCGATGCGTTCGCACCTTAACCCACGATTTCTGCTGCGTAATGTTTGTTGTAATCCGTGGTGCTTGGCAACAGTAACTGTTGTAAACGTCTCTTTGTGTCCATTGGCCTACTTCTGTTCTATTCCTACTTGATTTGGAGGAAAGAGGATTTGTTTTTCTTACTCCTCCGCTGTTCTTTTCTGAATAATTTAATTGCGGGGACCGAGACATTGTAATGTTTTAGAGTCATCGAGCTTCATTGCCTCGACGCTTTTCTGGTGGTCGCCACTGTTGATTCTGGCATCAGGAGTTGCAGTGGTTTGACAATAGTATTGCAG
Organism: Charanyca ferruginea; assembly: GCA_947361185.1. Taxonomy (NCBI): domain Eukaryota; kingdom Metazoa; phylum Arthropoda; class Insecta; order Lepidoptera; family Noctuidae; genus Charanyca; species Charanyca ferruginea. The sequence continues at coordinate 494,645 of OX376081.1, read as the reverse complement.
CCTTCCAGGATATTTTTTGGATTGGTATCTCGTAGGTCAGCCTAGGAGTTTGTCAGCGTTTAAACAGGGCTTTCCTGTGGTAGGCATCACAGGAAAGTCCTGTTAAACCGCTAAACTGAATTTTAGGCCTCCAGCTAGAGCAAAAAAACTTCCAAACTAAGCGACTACACGCTAAGGGCACCCTCTGTGGGTACGGACCTCGGCTTATGGGTTCAGACAGGCTGGATTAGACCTCAGTACCTGACAGTTGTTGTCGGTTCTATAAAACTTATGTCAGGATACGTCAGTTCAAATTCGCATGTGGCGAGAAAGATGCCGCCATATCCTCTCCCCTTGTATTTCAGCATAAAAGTCATCCCTCACTGCTCTGACACCACCATTTAAGGCTTTAAATAGTGCGTCTTAAAGTAATTTTTATAATGACAAGTAGACGGCTCGCACTAATTGACGATATCGTATCTTTCTCCACAGTATTACCCCTGCTGCTGGTTCTGGTGGGAGCAGCGATGATGGACGCGAAACCCTGCGTGTGTCCAGGCGTGTATGTTGTGCGCGTATGCGGAAGGAATGGCAAGACATACGGCGGTTATTGCGAGTAAGTTCTACCTACCCTTTGTGCCCGTTTTCCACCAATCCTCGATGTGTCGTACAATCAATCGGTTTGCGATATGCACTCACCTGATCTTAAGTGATGATTTGGCCTAAGGTGGAGCACGCTTGCCTAGGATGAACCGGTTCATCAATCAATTATAATTATCGGGCAACAGAGGCAGGCAGTGAATTTCAGTCTGGAAGTTCGCACAATAAATTTGGAAGCAAAGCGCTTGGTTCGAGTCGGTGGAACTTCAACTGTATAGCGGTGACGCTTCGCCGTATCTCTGTTCGTCCGGTGATAGAATGCATGGGGATGGGGGAATTAAGTTGTGCAATTCTAAAGCACACTCTCCGAAATGTAACCGATAAAAGACCGATAGGCTAGCAACGGTGCAGGTGCATGTTAAAGGCTCTGTAGCTTAACAAGGGGGTCATTATCAGAGCCAAATATAAAATAATTATGCAAAACAAGATTACTATCAAATGCTTTTTTTAATAAAAGCTGCATGAAATCTATACAAATAAATAAAATTGAAGTAGGGTAAACAATACTAATGTTCTTCTGTTTATTAAGAAGCTTGTACTGTTTGTGATGTTAACTTGACATTACAAACAGTCATCATTTGTAATGTCAAGTTAACAGTTTTTTACTCCAGACAATACTAATGTCGGCAAACCCCCGAAATTATTTGAACTTCGCTAATTTATTCTGTTTATCAAAACTATAATTATAGTATAAAGCTGAAGAGTTTGTTTGTTTGTTTGGTGGAACGCTCTAACCTCAGAATCTTCTGGTTCGATTTGAAAAAATATTGTTGTGTTGAATAGTCCATTTACCGAGGAAGGCTATATGCCAATGCGAAGCCGGGTCGGGACGCCAGTCAAGAATATTTTCGTTTTTTACCCGAAAGACAGTAATATTTGTAGAAATATGTAACAGCGTCCCTAAAAAGCGAAAATATTCTTGATAAACAATAAAGGGGAACGCCCGAAAAATGCTTGAAATGGACAGAAACTACAAATAGTCCATAATTGTATTTAGAATAAAATATGTGTAATAAAATAATTCTCAAGTTTGTTTAGGTAGGGTGAAAATATAACAATTATGAAAATATTTTTAATTAATGCATATTAATCGTTAATCTTGACTTAACCTATATATTTTAGAAAAATGTTTGTAACTAGCTTCTGCCTACTTTTTTGATAATTATTGAAATTGTTATGGATTTCCTATGGTATGTAGTACAATTTGGCGTAGATTTCATTGTTGTTTATTTCAGGCATTTATTTGTATGGCCGCTGGGCATTCCCCTTTGCGAAGTTCCAATAATTGGGGGGGGGGCGGGGTGACAACATTAGTATCTATTGTTTACCCACCTGTTTGTAATGTCAAATTAACAGTTTTTACTAAACGCATATGAAACTATATACGGTACCTAACGCTTGGGTACCTAGAACAAAAAAAAACAATTTTACAGTCTCTGTCTGTTCGGTTTAAAATAAATATATATATCTCTTTTGTTTTCAGAGCGAAGTGTGCCGGTGTACACGTTTGCGGCACGGCCCCTCGTGACGTACTCACGAGGGGCCGTGCCGCAAACGTAAACGCGACATTCGCGAAGACTTTGTGTGATCAAATCATATGTGTTAAATAATGTATTTGTAATAAATTCTGTATATTTTTTATATTTATATAAATTACCATAATTTCTTTGCAGTCATTTTTAATTGAGTTCAATAAAGCAGGTTCTGTTTTCGATTCATATGAATGTACAGTCACGAGCATAAATATGTATACAGATTGCAAAATTCAAAAGCAATTTTCTCGTGGAATAACTAGTTCAACTTACAGATAAAACCTTTTGTATAGTAGTTGGGGATTAACACCATAACATTTCAATTTCAATCAATAGTTTAGGAGAAAATCGATTTAGAATGAGACACACTGTTTACATGTTTTTGTCGTGACTGTACATATTAGTAGGTGACACAAGATAAAATGATCCTACTAAGCTTCAATATTTGTTTATATATTTTTCAATTATTAGTTTTTTTTTTTTAGCCTGTTCTGTCCCACTCCTAGGCAAAGGCCTCTCTCCATGCCTACCATCATTCCCGATCCTGGGCTTCATCAAGAGGATCATTGGCAATGATAGGCTCGTCGAGTCAAAGCTCCAAAGTCTTGAGCATCGACGCCGAGTTGCTGGCCTGTCGGTTTTCTATCGGTTGCATTTTGGGGAGTGTGCGACGGAATTGCATAATTTAATTCCGCCGAGCCCGTTCCATCATCGGACCACAAGACGTACGGCGATGCGCCACCGGTACATGGTGGACATCCCACCCACACGCACAAAACGTTTTGGGAACACATTCATTGTGTACGCACAATGAATGTGTTCCCAAAACGTTTTGTGCGTGGTATCAGGAAACACAGACTCAGGCAGGAAAATTCCACTCCTTAGCAGTACGCTGCTAAGGAGTGGAATTCCCTGCCTGAGTCTGTGTTTCCTGATAGCTACAACCTGGGAGTCTTTAAGTCAAGAGTGAATAGGTTACTTCTAGGCAAGCGTGCTCCATCTTAGACCGCATCATCGCTTCCCATCAGGTGAGCTAGTGGTCAAATGTATGCCTATTCCGGTCTCAGGGCTCCAGTTCTGTGTCACCTAAGCCCACAGTTTGTCCGGCATGCGGCATTAATTATTGTAAATATTAGTAACCCGCCCCGGCTTCGCTCGGGTGCAATGTAGATCAAACTATACGTATAAACCTTCCTCTTGAATCACTCTATCTATTGATGAACAGTGTTAGTACCTACTATATAGCGACTCGCCCCGGCTTCGCTCGGGTGCAATGTTATCAAACTATACGTATAAACCTTCCTCTTGAATCACTCTATCTATTGATGAACAGTGTTAGTACCTACTATATAGCGACTCGCCCCGGCTTCGCTCGGGTGCAATGTTATCAAACTATACGTATAAACCTTCCTCTTGAATCACTCTATCTATTGATGAACAGTGTTAGTACCTACTATATAGCGACTCGCCCCGGCTTCGCTCGGGTGCAATGTAGATCAAACTATACGTATAAACCTTCCTCTTGAATCACTCTATCTATTGATGAACAGTGTTAGTACCTACTATATAGCGACTCGCCCCGGCTTCGCTCGGGTGCAATGTTATCAAACTATACGTATAAACCTTCCTCTTGAATCACTCTATCTATTGATGAACAGTGTTAGTACCTACTATATAGCGACTCGCCCCGGCTTCGCTCGGGTGCAATGTTATCAAACTATACGTATAAACCTTCCTCTTGAATCACTCTATCTATTGATGAAAACTGCATTAAGGCACTTCCCTGACCAAATAACCTTGACCATACATTTCCTCTTTGCCGCTTCGCACAATTTATGGTTCTTTTTTGTTATAAATAAAGAGAAACGATCTTTTGAAATAAAATAAAACGTGAATTATAAATATTTTTAAGTAACCTATCTACGAGTATTAGTATAGTGTAATCCTCAAATGAATAGCACGTCAACTTTAGCAAAAGATCATGTTTTCAGTTATTTTTGACATTTTTTACAGGGAGATTTAGGTGTTTATAGGGTACATTAAAAAAAAAATAAGAACGTGGATTGTGATGATAGGATATTGAACATTAATAATATGCTTTTAGATGTTTGTTTCTCTTAATTAATGAGTTAATAGCCCCTAAATAACGAAGAAAAACACACTTTTGGTCGGGGTAGCGCCTTAAAATCCGTTGCGTAGTTTAAAGATCTTAGCGTAGACAGCGGGAGCGACTTTGTTTCATACTATGTAAAGCTCAGGTGGTATTCATATAAAGAACATCTTCATAGGTAAAACAACAATAAAGTATGTTTCCGTAACCAAAAGATACACGCAAACAAGAAAGCGCGAAGGCGACAGAGGGATATTGACCAGAGGATGGGCAGCAGCGTCCTTCTGAGTACTATAACACCTACTGCAATCACCAACATCCGCCAAGCATGGCGATTGCGGCTAAAGCCCCCTTTAGGCAGACCTATGCTGGGTGAGTGAGCGTCTAAAAGTTGACAAGATGATGACGATGAACCAATAGATTCCCAGATGATATCTAGAACTTGTCCGTGTGGTGTCGGACGTAAAGAATAGCACCATCCCATATCTTCCCGTGGGTATCGTAAGAGGCGACTAAGGGATTTACCAGAGAATAGGCAGCAGCGTTCTGTGCCTTTGTAACAACCGTACTGCGATCGCCAATCCGCCTGCCAAGCGTGGCGATTATGGCAAAATCCCCCCTTGGGGAGGCTTATGTCCAGCAGTGGACGTCTTTCGGTTGAAATGATGATCTAGAACAAAAACAACATCGCAATGTTGGAATGAACTTATATTTTTAGCTACGTTATTTTTACACTCGGTATGCATGACTCAAAGTGTACTGCAGATATAACTAGTGATAATAATACAAACATAGATTTACTTAGTACGTAACCACGCTATGTCTACGGAAAAATAGACAAAATGTACTGACTTGTCTATTCTTGCTGTCAGTATGTCTGCGTAAAGCGATACGGTGACGATTGCTTTCTGAGTTGATATGTGTGTTACGACCTTTACCCAGTATCCGGGTTATGGAGGTCTGATAGGCAGTCGCTCCATGTAAAACACTGTTATTCAGCTGCATCCGGTTAGACTGGAAGCTTTTTTTTTTTTTTTTGGTACGGGGTGGAAAATCCTCATGGATGTCCTCCGCCTGTCAGACTCTTACTGACTAAAAACCACCCCGGTGTTCCATCTCACACCTACGTCGGGGGTCACGGGAACTGGTGATACTTCCGCAACCCCCGGCTAGTGGCGGCCCGCTTCGTCGGGCCACTTCTCTGGTCAGGGGGGGAGTGAGGTGTTAGACTCCCCCCCGGACGTCTTAGAGGGGGGCGCGTGGAACACTACGCGCCGCCACCTCGGGTCCTGATGTATGTGGGGGGCGACAGACGTCCCCGAAGCCAAGCTTTGTTGTTTTGTTGTTTGTTTGTTTGTTTGTCGAGGCTTTGTTGGGGCAAGCCTACCCCAACAAAGTTGTGAAAGGGCTAGGGAGATGAGTCAAGAATATGGTTTCATTTGGGTCAAAAAGTGATAAACCTGACCTGTTATCTCTTGGTCAAATGTCCGTAAGTGTATGTAGATGAACTTCGCATTAATTTATATCTTGTTTTGAACAGAATCCTTAACCTATCGGATAAGGAAAAGTTTGCGAAATATTGTTTTTTATGTCTTGGACATCTAGCGGTAAATGGCGTAACGGTAATTAGTCAGCGCCGTCTATGGACCCAGACGAATCGCAGTACGTAACCAGAAATCAACATCTACAAGGCCTGCGTTGAAAATGGCGAAAAAAAAGCAATATGTGGTTTTTTCGGTTTTTTTTTTCGTTTTATTCGGATGTTACTTAGAAAAATTAATCGTTCGTCTAGCTCTTGCCCATAATATTAATTTCATTTAATTTACGTTACTCTCCCCCCCTGACCAGAGAGGTGGCCTGCCGTAGCGGGCCGGCACCAGCCGGGGGTTGCGGAAGTATCTCCAGTTCCCGCGACCCCCGACGTAGGTGTGAGATGGAACACCGGGGTGGTTTTAGCCGGTACGAGTCCGGCACACCCTCCCGTTTTCCCGGACGGGGGTAGTCCATGAGGATTTCCCCACGATAAAAAAAAAGTTTAGAACTGTGACACCAGCCGGGGGTTGCGGAAGTATCTCCAGTTCCCGCGACCCCCGCGTAGGCGTGAGGTGGAACCGGGGTGGTATTTGTCAGTAAGAGTCTGACAGATCCCTGACCCGCCCACCTCAGGGCGGAGGACATTCATGAGGGTTTTCCACCCCCAACAAAAATAAAAAAAACGTTTAGAACTGTGACCACACACCGCGCGAAGGCGAGAGAGCGAAGCGAGCGTGCCGCGGCGGCGGCCGCCAAGCGCCAGATTTCCTCTTTTGCAAAGCAAACATGCATTACAGATTATGGTAAATAAATGTTAATGTAAATGTGTTGTAAATGAATGGAAAATATAGCAAATATTTTTTAGGGATGGACACTTGTTCGATTATGACTAATGAATTTAGTAAATGATTTTATGTCATTTCACGATTATGGCAACTGAAGCATTATTATCCGTAAGCGTTGCGCCTCTCTGCGGCACAGAACACGGGGTAGTTCCAACAGTATGCTGAGAGCATTATGTGAGCGGTGGAACTGTCCAATGCTCGGCCGATGGGTGGGACTGTTCACACAGGTCGCAGCCAGATAAGTGGACAGATACAAATTGTGATTGTTTTATTTATTTATTTATCTTTATTTCGTCATTGTATGTGTACTAACATTAGTTTTGATAAGTTTGAATGTATCTACTAACAGTATGGACCTCGGTCTGCAAATTAATTATTATTATTATTTTCTATGCGTTTTTTTTGCTCGGTATTATTTCTAATGAAATTATGACAAATACAAGAATGGTATATAAAATTATTGCGTTTAAAACCTGACCTGTTTTTTGCGTTTTCCTTGTCACTAATCATCTTTTGGTTACAGAAACATATAATAAAATATAATAATATTAATATGAAATAATTCATAAAATTAAAATTATTCATATTTTTTTTACTTATAAAAATGTCTTAGATTCATAAAATGTTCTTCTTTAAATTAAGATCATCTGATTAAGTAGGTATATTTAATAATTAGTTAAAAAATATTCATAAGCAAATATTGGTGCTAAGTAGGACCATTTGTACGTAGTACTATTAAGTATTCTGTGCCATTAACATTACACATACGAATCGAAACTACAACCTCCTTTTTTGAACTCTATAAAAAATGACTGCAAATGAATTTTAGATTTTTTTTAATATATTTAAAAATAAATAAAAAATATACAATTTTTTTTACAAAAACATTATAATTAACACATATTTGATCACACAAAGACTCAGGTTATTTTCGAATGTTAATGGCGTTTACGCTTGCGACACGGTCCCTCGTGTCGTACGCGCACACCGGCACACTTCGCTCTGAAAACAAGAGATATAATTGTATATCATTAGAATATAATTGGTATTGGTTTTTTTTTCTAATGTGATTCGTATGATTTCCTTTTATCACAAAATATAAAGGGTACAGAAGGACCGCTCCCGCCATCTTCACCTAATTACCTAAACTTGGCAGACTCACTAGGGCTGCTACTGTATTGACTCTGTAGGTTTTATTTGTGACAATATGAAATTTTATTGACACTGGTTGGAATTCTTTGCATTTTTTTATAACAATTTTTTTCCGTTCGTCACGAAATGTCATTTATTCATTTAAACCAAACGTGACAGTCGAGACTGATGTCTGCTTGAAACTGCTTGAGATTGCCTATAAACGTAATGTCAATGTGTGCGTGAGTAAAATGGCGGTTTGTTCTGAGTGGTCTCTCTGCTCGGGCGCGTCGCAGCCTTACAGTGTTCTCAATTCAATTCAATTCTCAATTCTTTATTGCGTACCATAATGTATCATGTATTTGGTAGGAAAATACTATATATGTCACAATTATGGACCCTGTCGGGCACAGCACAGCATAGACAAGTAGTAGAGAGGAGGAAAAACACTGGGTGCTTAATATGCTAAATATTATTGATTGAAAAAACGCAAAAAAATGAAAACACGCAAAAATTCTAAATTTAATTTTGTATTATTAAAACAGAATAGTTTACTCGTAGTTAGTAAACTAACGTGTTTTACAGATTGTATAATAATAATAATAATAATATGTGGGGACATTTTCACACACGGCCATCTGACCCCAAACTAGGGAGACCCTGTACTATGGGTGTCAGACAGCTGATATACATACACAAATACATTTTTTTTTTTTTTTTGTAAATACATACATATATAGATAAACAACACCCAGACACAAGGCAAACACAAGTGCTCATCACACAAATGTTTACCCTGGGCGGGAATCGAACCCGCAACTCGCTGCGCAGCAGTTGATCGCTCAGCCACTGCGCCAACCGTGTCGTCGCTGTCATACATTTATTTATTTAGTAACTTTGTGATACCACTAATGTTTTTATTTTTAATTATTCTTTATTGTTTTATCCGGGGGTTCCGTACCCAAAGGGTAAAAGCGAGACCCTATTACTCAGACTCCATTGTCCGTCTGTATGTCTGGCTGTCTGTCACCAGGCTGTATCTCACGAACCCTGATAGCTAGATAGTTGTATTTGAAATAAAAATAAATAAATTAGTTCGTTTGTTGTTTGTTTGTGTGTTTGTTGTTGTTGGAGGAGCTCGTGGCTAAGTTAAAGCTGTACAGATCGATCGTTCAAAGGTTAAGCTACGCTTGCCGCGGTCGGTCTGTGGATGGGTGACCATCCATTTCATACTGAGTTCCCTCCGTGCCCCGAAAAGCACGTGAAGCCGTTGGTCCCGGCTGTCATTCGTATATCTTTGGCAGCAGTTAAAGGTAGTCAGAAGCCAGAAAGTCTGACAATCAGTCTTACCAAGGGGTATCATGTTACCCAGTAACTGGGTTGTGGAGGTCCGATAGACAGTCGTTCCATGTAAAACACTGGTATTCAGCTGAATCCGGTTAGAATCAATTTTTTCTCATTGGACGTTCAAAAGTGGTCTTGGGGTTCTCTGGGTCTGATTTTTAGATTTAGTCTGGAGAGATTTACTGTGGGTCTAATTGAAATAAATGATTAAAATTAGACTGGAAGCTGACCCCAATGTAGTTGGGAAAAGGCTAGATAGATGAAATAAATTAGTTTGTTTGAAGTTAATAATAGTAGTAAAAGTTCTACGCTCCAAAACATAGATTGACAGATTTACTACTGGACATCATGGCCGCAGGCCGAACAACCTATGGGCCCGTTAATCCTAAAATTGGTGCCCAGGGCCTCAAGTCTGCTATTAAAATAGTGTCAGAATGGTCTATCATTGATTTCATAATATTGTTGATTTTGACAAGTTTGGTAATCTACTAATATAATGGCGTCATTATGACTTTCCAATGGTCAACCACTGACACGCCATTGAAAGAAATGATAGAATGGTAATCTCGTACAAAATTACAACTGAATGACTGACAGGCGGTAATCTGCTAAAGTTTTGACAGTTTGATCAGTGATCTACCATTAGAACGTCATTGTGCAGTCATTGCTTTTAATTTGACCGACCAATGATCGACCATTATGAATTTAGCAGATTAGGATTTTTTAGCAAAATGACACATGGGATCGTGTTGGAATGACGAAATTATAAAAATAGCAGACTTGGCCCCCTGAAATGGCGCGAAGGAGCAGTGGTAGACCACGAAAGAGACGGCGGGAGGACTTCCTCAAGAATTCATCCGACGAACAAAGATACGGCGAAGCGTCACCGCTACATGGTTGAAGTTCCACGGTCTCGAAATAAGCGCTTTGCTTATGCTTTGGTTCCACATTTAATGTGCGAACTTCCAGACTGAAATTCACTGCCCGTCTCTCTGTTCCCCGCTAAATGTAATCTGGATATCTTCAGGGGCACGAGTGAACCGGTTCGTTCTAGGCAAGCGTGCTCCACCTTAGGCCGCATCATCACTTAAGATCTGTTGAGTTGCGGCCAAAGCGGCCAAGCTTGTTTGAATGTAAAACAGCGGTGTGTGTGATATATAGTAATAATGCAAGCCGATGAAGGCCAGGCACCCATTGTCGGCATCGGTACCTCTAGGCGACGAACAATAATATAAAGATATGGAAATAAAGTTAAAATTTCAATGTTAACCGTCGTAAGTACAAAAACTACCGCGGTATGCTTAGGCATGCCGTGCCGTGTATTGAAATTTCAACTTTATTTCCATACTTTTAAGTTATATTTTTATTCACCGCCTAGAGGTACCGATGCATGCCGATGCCGTCAACGGGCACCGGGCCTTAGACACGACTCTTCTCCTCTTCTTTCCACTCCGTCTTCGTGGAGAACGGGCAAAAGAGTAGGTAGCTCTTACTCGCAATAGCTGCCGTACGTCTTGCCATTTCTACCGCATACACGAACAACATATACGCCTGGACACACGCAGGGTTTCGCGTCCATCATCGCTGCTCCCACCAGAACTAGTAGCAGGGGTATTACTGCGGAGAAAGATACGAAATGTTTACCGATATCTTGATGTATTGCTCTCTTCCACATTAAATTAAGGAATACCACCACCACGCCCCGCCCGCTAGCCTATTATCTTGCCATGAAAATAAAAACCATAAGTCACAATTTTTAAAGCTTTAAAGAATCATGGCGAGATCCACACACATATACAACAAACAAACGTACATTCATTTGTATGAAAATAAGAAATCATTTAGAGGGTTTATAATATTTCCCAATGTGGAGAATACATTACCAGGAGTAGATTGATATTATGTATCTTACCATATTTTTAAACCTAATAATTAAAATATTTCGAAATGAAAATAACAGCTTTTCGTTTCTATTTTTAAAAATAAAGTGACATTAACGGATCTATCAAATTGACAGACAAGTGATGTAAATAGTTGTTTACAAGTACAGAGTTGAAAAAGTACATTGATTAATCATTATTTCTCTAAACATCTTTATTTATTTTTTTGTAGAAATCCTGCCATGATTCTATAATGGTAAATAATTTCTTGTGTTAGAGCAGTGAGGAACGAGTTTCATGTTGGAACACTAGGGGAGTGGTGTAGCGACATCTTTCTCGCTCGACATGCGAACTACAACTGACTTATCGTACGTAAAGTGTTGCCAACAAGACCAATAGAGAAATCTTATTTTTTTTAATATAATCTCGGTAAAAGAGGTAAAATAATATACTCGCTGTCTCAAAGAGGTAATTTACGATATAAAATCGAAAGAACAAATCCCAGAAATGTCCCACAAACAGAGGTAATTCAGGGCTAAAGTGTCGTGTCACCATCGGTTCCAGGAACTTCCATCTATGGAGGTTTCTCACTTATACAGGTCCCACTTAACAAAGTTTTACTGTATATCCTATTTCTATCTCACTTCCTTCATACAAGGAGGGAGTGAAAAAATGCTGCTAATCTATCTTATATTGAATGAGATTTGGTGGGGATCTCCACAATACGGTAGAGAGCATTTGACGTCAAGATTTTACCCTTTCTATTATGTCGGCACCAGGAGCGCCAACAATATAGCAAAAGGATTCATTCTAAATGGAAATAATTACGCAAGCATTTACGTAATTTTCATGGTTAAACTTTTATTTCATAATTATTTTATATGCTAAAAAAATATGCTTTATGCTAAACAACAAATAAGTTTACTAAACAACATGAAAATATGCTAAATTTAGCATAAAATATGCTAAATTGGCATCACTGCGTAAAACCAGCATATTACTGTACCACTGGAGAACAAAAGCCCTGTCGGGTTGGATCTAGTATCTGGAAACACGGGTTGGGGGGTAAAAAGTGTTGAATTTGGTAGGGGTTGGGTCTCATCATTCTCAATAAAGGAAACTGCGTAGTTTTCGAGAAATTAAGAAAATAATTTACTAACCACAAATCACATCATACCACGTAAAAAGCGAAAACAGAACGTTAAAACGGGCGACTGACAACCAAATCTGTCAAAATATATTGTTTGTAATTTAAAATATCGTGCAAAATCGATAAAACGAATAGTCGGTGAACAGCGTAGATATAATATAAAACAAAATACTGTAAAATCATTACTTACCTATGCTTAGCCGCATGGTGTGTGTCTGCAGTCCACAATATTTACAACTACTGTCCGTCTGGTTGTTGTGTTGTCTTTTATATTAAATCTGTGATGTTCAACACCTATTGCGGTTAATAATGTAGCACTCAGCAGGGATTATAACTTGTTTGTATTGAATCTAAACAGGTCCGGCACACACACAGCAAAAAAAACACCGGAGTCAGTTAGATAATAAACTTGTTTACGTTCGATTTTTACAATGATATTTTAATATAATATCATTGGTATAATGCGAGCTAAATAAGGAACTTTTGAATTTGAGCTCGAGCCTGATGAAGCTGAGGATCCTTTGGACAGTGAAATTGAAATTATAGTAAATAACATGCAAAAAAACCGGACACGGTGCGAGTCGGACTCGCCCACCGAGGGTTCCGTCACAGTAAAGATATCTATACAGTATTCTATCTTCATACAAACGGTCGGAACGCGTGTCGTACCTACACTTTTTAAGTTAGTAGGGGAATTAGAATACCGACAGTCTCGAATGCGCCTCAGTGGCAAATATATTGTGCATTTCCCTTTATTCTGCAATCCTTACATACTTCAACACCTACTTCTTACTTAACCAAAATGCAAAACACAGCTGACAAAACCTCTAACTACCGACTACAAAATCTTACTTAAAAAGTAAATAATAATGTAAATCTTACTAAATAGGTAGATACAGAGTCACGAGCACAAGCTGGAGCAACAATCTGTCAAATTTCTTTGATAGATTTTCAATTTTATTATTAAAGTGTAAAGTTCATATTCAATTGGGGAAATTTGACAACTTTTAATGGCCTGATGTGCTGGCGTCTGTACCTATCATTTACTCTCATAATCATTTAATAATTATATTTTCTTTAGTTCAATAATATGTGTAAGTAGCTAGTACATAAGTAGGTAGATAGATAGCCTAGCCTAAGAAACTACCTAGGTAGGTACTTACCAGTTCGTTTTAACGCGAGCGTAGGTAGGTCGCTTTTTCACCCTATCCACTTATTTGTTTATTAATTCAGGTACCTACTTTACTTGGTAGAAAAAGCGTAATTTGTTTATTTTTTTAAAAGGTAAGTATTTCGCTTTTTCTACCAAGTAAAGTAGGTACCTGAATTAATAAACAAATAAGTGGATAGGGTGAAAAAGCGACCTACCTACGCTCGCGTTAAAACGAACTGGTAAGTACCCACCTAGGTAGTTTCTTAGGCTAGGCTATCTATCTACCTACTTATGTACTAGCTACTTACACATATTATTGAACTAAAGAAAATATAATTATTAAATGATTATGAGAGTAAATGATAGGTACAGACGCCAGCACATCAGGCCATTAAAAGTTGTCAAATTTCCCCAATTGAATATGAACTTTACACTTTAATAATAAAATTGAAAATCTATCAAAGAAATTTGACAGATTGTTGCTCCAGCTTGTGCTCGTGACTCTGTATCTACCTATTTAGTAAGATTTACATTATTATTTACTTTTTAAGTAAGATTTTGTAGTCGGTAGTTAGAGGTTTTGTCAGCTGTGTTTTGCATTTTGGTTAAGTAAGAAGTAGGTGTTGAAGTTTGTAAGGATTGCAGAATAAAGGGAAATGTTTTTATTTGAGACGCCTTGAATGGCTGCGACTGAGGCGCAAATATCTTTCGGACTCAATATAAGGGTGGAAAACTTGTAATCAAAAACATAAAATGCATTTTTATTGAACACTTCCCATTTAATTTATCTATTTCATTTTTTTTTAATTAAATGAAAAATATTATATGCCCATATTTACAATCACAAAACTAGAACACACACTAGGAAGAAATTAAAACAATGTACGCGGGTCAACCCTATCGCACGTTAAGGTACTGCGCGCATGTAGGTAATTATTTCAAGGACAGGGCCGAGTCACAATACTGTTAGATATCTTTACTGTGGTTCCGAACATATTTGTAGGTACATATCCATACTTCTATACTAATCCATACCTACTATCCATACCTACTATCCATACTTTAATCTACTATCCACACTAATATTATAAATGCGAAAGTAACTGTCTGTTACGCTTTAACGATGAAACGGCTGAACCGATTTTGATGAAATTTGGCATGAAGATAGCTTAAACCCCGGGGAAGGACATAGGCTATCTGCGACTTCGGCTGCATTCGCTATAACCGACATTCATGTGGATGAAGTCGCGGGCAAAAGCTAGTCTATCATAAATCTATTATAAACGCGTTTTTTGCGACATAAACGGCCGTATCTTTTTTTCAAGTTAACATAGAGGGTTGTTTTAATTTCAACTCGATACCTCCACGCGTTCCCGAGATAAAGGGTCTTGACAGACAGACAGACGGACAACAAAGTGATCCTATAAGGGTTCCGTTTTTTCCTTTTCAGGTACGGAACCCTAAAAAGGGAAAACAACATGGTTTTTTTTCGTGAACTAAACTAATTGTTTTTTTCGGCATTCAACGTTAGCGCCCTGCAGTGCCAGACGCTTCGTATACATTACCTTACCAGACAAAGATTAAATCGGCGATATCAACAAAAGTAATTGCTAAGGTTTTTTCATGTCTTTGAAATGTAAACAAGCACCTGAGGGCTAATTTACGTAATTTTATGACGCGCCGATGAGGTTTTGGTGCAGTTGCAGTTAAATTCAAGTTTGAGTGATAAACGGTATTCTTGTAATCTTTGAACTGCGCGTAAGCTGCGCATGAACTAACTGCACGTCAACTGTACGACAACCAAACTCTACCAAAAACCAAGCCAAGCAAACCAAGAGAAAAAATATTACTCACTAAATAATTGAATAGAATCAATTACATTTCAATTAACATGACGTTATTATAATATTAAAATAATACCACACTACAGATTTTAGTGCTTTTTAACTGTAATTTTGAGACGTCAAACGAATAGTAGAATACCGATCATGTTGCGTTCCGAAGCACGCACCAAAGACGCGCAACAGTAGAACGCCGTTATTGCGCTCGCGTGACGCGAACTTGACGCGAGCCTGTCTAACGGCGGTAGAGAATACGAAAAGCGTTGTTTTGATCGAAACTTAACCGCAACTGCACTGCAACAGCACTTCTTTAGTTACGTGAATTAGCCTTGCAGATAAGTTGCCATCACAGATACATCTCACGTCCCTGTAATTACACCGACACTCAATCCTTCAACCCAGACCTCAGCACTGCTGCTTTGAGAGAAAAAGGTATGAGATGAGAAGAGTTAGATTCAAAGTCATTTCCTGCTCAGATTATGAAACAAAAGGCAGATAGACCGTGCGGAACACTGCGAGTGAAGCCACAAAAGCAAATACAAATTCAATAACGAATACCTACAATCTCGTGATTTTATTTGCTTTAGAATTTTTATTTCGCGAAGCGAATTGTAGGTATTCGTTTTTGAATTTGTATTTACTTTTGTGGCTTCACTCGCAGTGTCATTCACGGTCTATCTGCCTTTTGTTTGATAATCTGAGTATGTATGTATATTGTTTCAAAGCTTGTCAATCGTGCAACCGCCAACGGTGCTGTCAAAATTTCCAATGTGTGTACTGGGAATTTTTGAAGGCACGGCTGACGCTGTGGCTGATACACGGGATCGATTCCTGCACCGGAAAAATATTTTACACGTCTACAGATAGTTGTTCCGGGTCTGACTGTATGTGTGTGTAAACGCACCTGCGATACAGGAAAAAATCCTAATGTGCGGCAACGTTTTGACGTGATAACGTCTTATAAATCAATGAACACCGGCTGCACGGACGAAAATGTGTCACGTTCCGCCTGAGCCTGAGCGTGCAAGCGAGTACAAGTGATAGAGAGGCACGATCAGCCCAAGCAATAAGCTCTGCCCACCTCGACGGAAGCCATTAATAGGGTATTTTACTCTATACGAGAAAAAATCTATAAATATGTTATTGAGACAATTTAGGCATAGAGAAGTCGGAAAATGTAAGTTTCAGTTCATAAAATAACAAAACAATTTTTTAAATTCAATTCAAGGTTTTCAGTATTTTTAATCTGTTATAAAACACCGTGAAATAGTAGCGGCCATGTTATTACGCCCTATGGCTGTGTAAACAAAAAATTGACAACTATCAGTCATCCGATTGGCGTGATGTAGGCTTTGTACTTTTATTATTTTCGTAACCAACGTATTTTTTTCATTATTACACCTATTACAAAATAAGCTTTTAATTAATTTTAAATGATATACAATTATCATATTTAATATGAGCTCATTTGATACAAAACGAACTGACGTCATTTACGCTGACCAATATGGCGTCCAGTAAAGAGGCGTTCTCGTCAAACTACGCGCGAAATTTGAAAATTTTAAATTTAGATGCATGTTTATGTCACTTAGCGATTGAATAAAAATGTTGTGTTTTTTTTGGTGGTATATTAGCACTACAGAATTTCATTGAGACACTTTTCAAAAATGGGTGTAATACCCTATTGCTTATGTTATATGAGGAGGTGAGTGGCCTATCTTTTCCAGACACAATTTAAAATGCTTTGTGCCTGGAAAAGATAGGCCACTCTTGCGCTCACCTCTTCATATATGTTAGCTATTATGTTTCTTTATGACGTTATCACGTAAAACTGTCGTCCGTAAACCGACTTTACAGACAACCAATTTTTTTGTCAAACAGAATTTCCCATATTAGACACAGACAGTTTGTCATAGGTAATTCAAGGCGTTCTAAAATCGATGCACGTCTTAGCATCGCTGAATAATTATTAATTAGTAGGTTAAGGAAAACTACATGACGAAAACCGCGGCGTCTATTCTGTAAAAATCGTCCTCGGTACATATAGATAAGCTATGAAAGTGACGCCAGTGACAGAAAAATTGAAAGGGAATCGTTTGTCTTGGTATGGGCATGTAAAGAGAAGGGATAACACGCATGAGACCAACAGAGTTATACCTGTGTGAACTTGGCGACCAACATTAAAACAAATAATTTTTTTGTTTAGTTTTATAGATTTCGGTAAGTAGTGGATAGTAGTGAAGATAACTTCGTTTGTATTTGCACCATTAATTTGTCAAAAACCATTTTTCACTTCTCTTGCTCAAAAAGGCCGTCATTGTAGCATACCAGAGCGGGGATAAAATAGCATTTCATCCTCCAGGGAAAATGTTTTTTTTTTCATTTTTGTGTGTCAAATATGACAATGAGCCTACAAAAACGAAAAAGTGTTTAGTCATAAGTAGAATAATCATGAATAAAGACTCGACTTATTACTGTTTCATAAAAAATGAACCTCATTTTAATTTTGAAAATGGAACTAAAATCGGCGATCTCTGGTAAAATGCATGCAATGTGTTGCGGCTACAGAAGAAACAAAAAAAAGACATTGGCGCGAAATCTTTATAATTTTTCTCTAATTGCAAATTGAATTGGTAGTGACCGTAATTAATTTCTCGCAATCGTAGTGAAAAGTATAGTGTAACACACGGCGCTAAAACCCATTAAGAGGAAACACAAGGGCCGTTTTTCCATACAAACTTAGTCCCCTGTTTCCTTCCTGGATAATGCCAGTAGATCAATTTTTTTTTTTTAATATCCATGGCTACTTTGGCATGTCCCTATGTTTTCCTTTTTCTCATAAATTTATTATTAAAAGAGATATGAATATTCAAAAACCTAAAAAATTGGCATGATTTTCCGCTGTGTTCAAACATTCAGAAAACAAATTTGACTTGATTATATAAAAAATAGAAAACATAGGAACACGGCAAAAGCCTTTCTTTATTTTTTAATGAAAAAAGCAGTTAAATCGGTTAAGTTTTGGAGAAGAAATCAGGGGACTACGAATCATTGATTTTGTGTACTTTTAATAGGTATTTTCGGTCAAAGCTGCAGTTGTCTCTATCGCGCTCTGCGGTTCGTGTTCGGTCATCGCGCGACAGCAATAGATTTTACAAATACCTAATTTTCAATTCTCTAGCCCGTGGTATTTCCTCTTAAAACTCGGTTTCTATTTACTCCCTCGCTAAAACTCGGGAGTAAAACTACCTCGTATATAATGGGTCATTTTAGCTCCTTGTATAACAATCTACTATTGTTACCTCCGCCTTGGGCAAAATTAACACCACGCTTACTCAGGCGGTTTGGCAAATTCACACTTATCAATACTATGTAATTACTTAAGTACTTTTAGACATATCAATTAAGTCCAGTAGAGCTATTCTGTTACAATCTCCCTCGGTGAACACCTGAGTGAAGTGAGCTGTCATCCGTCCCGATACTAGGGATTGACAAAGCAGACGGACGAATGACTCACTTCACCTATACCCTGTTCACAATAAGATTAGACATAAACACAAACCTTTCTTACAGTCCCTTCAACCGATTTTGACTTCTATTCCCTAGGCTTAAGCATGACATTAGAGGCAAAAAAGTGGTTACAATAACAACTGTTTACTGCAGTTGCCATTTGTCATGGTACCAACGCAATATGAGTCAAAATCGGTTGAACGGACTGTAAAAAAGGTTTGAGTAAATGTCTAATCTTATTGTGAACAGGGTCTAGGTGTTCACTGAGGGAGATTGTAACAATATAGACATACAGGTTTCCACACGATACACATACATGCGTCATGTTCGTGAACGGACGCCGTCGGTTGGGACTGGTCATCTCTTAGCTGCCTCGGTTATTTTAAATTTTGGTTTGAATTGTTATTATAACTATATTTGCCTCTAGACCTCTTTTAACATGCAAGACGTGTTACATTGTTCTCACATTGTACCCTTAGATTCAACATGAATGATGTAACCTAAATTTGTAAAATTTATCTGATTTTAAAAGAGTGTTCATGGAGTTTCTTGCTCGTTCTTCTCCATAGAAACCTACTGTTTGGAACGAGCAACTAGCTTCAACTTTCTGACTGACTGACTCTGACAATTCAAAAGTACCTGTAATTGGTTTAATTGAAATAAATGATTTTGAGTTTGAGTTTGAGTTTGACACACACATCCACTTGTTGCACATACACACACACATTACATATCCTACACTGCTACACATATCATATATCGATTTGTTTGAGTTTTAGGTTTTGTTGTATAAACTGTTTTGTAATGTGCGTCACTTTCTCGTGAATCAATGGTTTTTTTTTTCTTTCTTTCTGTGTTCTTCACTGATGTCAGTAATACGAGGTACATATGAAATTGAAAACGTCACTCACATTGGTACTTGTTAGTGTTGAATTGCGTTCTATAATTTCAGTCTACACATCTATGAAAAAAGACCTATGTATGTACGAGTTCGTATGAATGTAATAATTAAATTAAAACGCCACATCGCATGCTAAATTACTCATGCATTTCTAATTGGACTTTAGTTTCGGAAGTCGGTGGCAATACAAAACAACAAATAGGACAGCCAAGCCACCGACTTCCGAAACTAAAGTCATGTGTGTTCTGTGCCAAGTTATTTTATCACTTTTTATTTTTGACCTTTTGCAGGCGGTTGATTTTTTTTTTGTAAAAATGTTATATGTTCATGTTTTTTTATAAAAGTATTTACTTAGTTACTATTTTAATTTAAGTTCTAGAACTTTTAAGTTTCAGAAGTATTTTTATTTCTTGTATTATTTTATATACGTTGGCCTGCAATTGGCGATTGTATAAATTCGTGACTTACTATGTAATATACTAAGATACAATGTCTACAGAAGTTGTTGGCTAACCCTAATAATAAATAAGAATAATAGCTATATCCAACGACCCTGATTACTATCTCTTTTGGCAGAAAGTACGTAAGGTTGCGACGCGCCCAAGCAGAGAAACCACTCAGAACAAACCGCCATTTTTACCACGCACACATTGACATTAGTTTATAGGCATTCTCAAGCAGTTTCAAGCAGACTTCAGACTCGACAGTCACGTGTTGTCTATATGAATAAATAAGAGACTTTGACATTTCACGACGATCGAGAAAATTTTGTCATAAAAAATTGCAAAGAGTTCCAACCAGTGTCAATAGTTCATATTGTCACAAATAAAACCTACAAAGTCACTACAGTAGCAGCCCTAGTGAGTCTGGCAAGTTTATTTATTTATTTATACAAGGTGACTTCACAGCTGACATGTAAATAATAAAATTATACAATTAAACGTTACGCCAATGACGAAGTAAACAAATAATTTGAAAAAAAAAAGAATTTGATTGGCAGAGAGTGACACGATTATTTATGAAGTAGGTACATATGTATTATATTTATTGGAAGTGTGGTGGGGGGGTGTGTGCGTTATTTTTGAAGATGACGGGAGCGGTCCTTCTGTACCCTCTATATTTTGTGCTTTTGGTGACTAATTGACTATACCTACCTATTGACATTTTAGAATATCAATAGGTAACTACTTATTCTTAGCATTTGCGTCGTAGTCATACATCGTCGACGTAGGAAACGTACTGATACTGTGAAACAGATGACTATCACTCTATAATTTATTGACCCCACAGTTACATCACATTTACGATCTCAATTCATGTAACACAAGTATGGGAAAAAAAATTGCACGGTACTTCACACTTGACCGCCGTTTTTAGGATTCCGTAGCCAAATGGCAAAAAACGGAACCCTTATGGATTCGTCATGTCTGTCTGTCTGTCCGTCCGTATGTCACAGCCACTTTTTTCCGAAACTATAAGAACTATACTGTTGAAACTTGGTAAGTAGATGTATTCTGTGAACCGCATTAAGATTTTCACACAAAAATAGAAAAAAAAAACAATAAATTTTGGGGGTTCCCCATACTTAGAAGCCCATACGTGTATGGTATCAATGGATAGGTCTTCAAAAATGATATTGAAGTTTCTAATATATATTTTTTGTAAACTGAATAGTTTGCGCGAGAGACGTTTCCAAAGTGGTAAAATGTCCTCTCGCCCTGTAGCTTCTAAAATAAGAGAATGATACAACTAAAAAAAATATATGATGTACATTACCATGTACACTTCCACCGAAAATTGGTTTGAACGAGATCTAGTAAGTAGTTTTTTTTTAATACGTCATAAATCGTTAACCGCAGTTTACCTTTCATTCAATCAACTCAAAGTTGCTACTACGGGACCCTTCATGGGCGAGTCCGACTCGCACTTGGTCGCTTTTTTTAGATGTAATTTCACTTCAGCCAAATACCAACTGAGGCGTTGGAAGTTATTGATAGACGTGGCAAGAGGCTCATTAACAACGACTCCCTGGTTAGGGCTAAGCTCCAGAGCCTTGAACATCGCCGCACCGTTGCTAGCCTTTCGGTTTTTTATCGGGAACATTTCGGAGAGTGTGCTTTGGAATTGCACAATTTAATTCCCCCATTCCCAAATCCATCATCGGACGAGCGGAGATACGACGAAGCGTCACCTCTTGTAGTGGTCATCATTTATTGTGCGAACTGCCAGACTGTGGAAGTCACTACCCGCCCCTCTGTTCCCTGATAAGTATAATCTGGGTATCTTCAACGAACGAGTGAAGCAGTTTATCCTAGATAAGCGTGCTCCACCTTTGGCCGCATCATCACTTATGATCAGGTGTGTAAACTTCACTTCTATTTACACCTTTTCAGGAACTATAACTATCCTAAAGGTGAGTAAACACTTGAGCATTTACTTGTAACAAAACATCGAGCCGCTGTAATGTGTCACCGTGTCACGAACCGAACTTTGAACACGACGCTCAACGCTTTGATACATCTTGATTTTACAAACCAACGAGCCGATTTGTGTAACATTTCATCGAGCAAAGACACGCTTGCAGATCTGACCTTTCAACGAAAAGTAGATGTAAAATAGAAAGAATTGTTACTGGTAAATGCTCACTCACCTTGAGCAATACGTCGACACAGCGTCGAGCATTCTCAGGAACGTTACAATTACAAGAAAGTGCTTTTGACGTGACAACGTCTTATAATTCGATAGCCGGCTGCACGAACGAAAAAACATGACGTCATGCGGCGTTACGGCGTTACATGACGTCATGCGGCGTTACCTCGCTCTGAGGCGTTCCAAGTGAAAAGTGAATGTGGTGTGAATTGTTTATAGCAACGATAATTACAGCGATAAAGGTAATGATTCTTTCGCGTTGTCACGTTCAACTATCGTCAGTAAACCGACTTTACAGACAACCAATTTTTAACTTGAGCTTTTACCTGTATACCATTCATAAGAGAGTTACATTACATGGAAATGCTCGAGTAAATGCTAAGTGTAGGTATACTCACCTTTTGGTGAATATACACCTGAGCATTTCCGGTGAGTTTACACTTGAGCATTTACTCGAGCATTTCCATGTAATGTAACTTTCTTACGCATGGTAAAATACAGGTTTAAAGCTCAGTTTCTATGTAATGTAACGTTCCTGCGAATGCTCGATGCTCTGTTCGGCGCAATGCTCACAGCGAGAGTGCATTTACCCGTAACATTTCGTTGCGTTCACTCTTTGTTGAAATGTCGAACCTCGGCGATCATGCAAAGGGCTCGATGAAATGTTACACAAATACGCTCGTTGGTTTGTACAATTAGGTTGTAACGAAACGGCGAGCGTGCTCGACATTTAGTTCGTGAAAGGATGATACACTAGAACATTTCATAGAGCGGCTCGTTGTTCTGTTACAATAGGGTATTTTACCAAAAAAAAAATCTAATTAGTCCGTCAGTTAGATTAACGAAAAATATTGAATACCTACCTACGTATGTTTTGTTTTATCAAATTAATAAAAACTGACGAAAATAAAACGCATCAAAGATTGTGGTGATGAGTGGGGGTTTGTGACGTCACTTCGCCAGTAAAAGTGTACTGACATAGTGATGTCACACGAGTTTTCGGCGCAATGTATCGTCTTCATTTTTTGTTAACGTGAAAAAAGAAAATATTTTCCAATATTTTTTTAGATGTATTAGATTTTTTGGTAAAATATCCTATTCAATGCTAAGTGTATACTCACCTTTAAAGTGTTGCAATGTTGCTATTTTCGACACCCACGAACCGCGCAATTGAAAACAAATGGTGATCTACTCTTTTAAATTGGGCTAAAAATACGAACATGCCTGAGTAGGCTGTGTACATGTAATCTCGAGGTTGCTAAAAACGTAACGGAATAAAAACAACCAATCAGGATGTAGGAATGCAAAGTGTTTCTTGACTCACGTTTCACTGTAAACAATTTAATTATAGCTGATGATATACAAACGCCATCTTTTATATATGTAGCTAGTAAGGTACATAGATAAGTATTCTAATTCTTAGTTTTTTTGGAGAAGAAAAGTGCTTACATAAAATAGAAAAATATATATTTCATTAATTAACTACCTATCGTAATAAAGCTTCGTTATACATAATCATTATACATCTACGTTACAACTTCGTTATACATACAGTTTATTAATGCTTCCATATAAATATTAAAAATGCGAAAGTACCTAACTCAGTCTGTTACGCTTTCACGATGAAACGGCTGAACCGATTTTGATGAAATTTGATACGTAAATAGCTTGAACTCTGGAGAAGGACAGGCTTCCTTTTCGATCCGCGACTTCGCCTGCATATTCGCGATAACCGACATTCGAAAGCCTAGTACCTAGTACGGTAAATACAAAGCAGTGTAAACTATTTGTTATTTACATTTTAAGATATTACTAAAATACAGTTATTACAAACATTTAATCCTGGACGCTTTTTGTCTAAATAAATGGAATAGGTACAGAATTCTGAACCTTACCGTATTTACCAAACACGAATGTTAACAAACCAACTAAATAACAATTTAATTGATTGCTTGCTAAAAACGTTAACAGAAAAAAAACAACATGACTAAATAATCGTTCTTGTTTAACCAACCTTAGAGCGCTTTGACGAAATGTAGCAATTCCAATTCCAATGTAACCACGTCAAAACACACTTTCAACTGCCACTAAACTTCGAATTAACACTAAACAAACACAATAATTCACTAATTACATGATGTTGTAACACATAACACTATTTCTTTGTAAATTGACGTAAAAATGTTTGTTTTTATTTCTTAATAAATGCAGAACGATGAAGGACGCGAGCGGTAACGACGTCACGACGCCACAGACTAACAATAATATCGCTGATTTCGGTGTTGCCGTTCTAAAATTGAAATACGCTCGAAGCACATAATAATATTATCAAAAATAAAGTAAGTCTAGTGTCAAGAGCTAGGTATGTTTTGTTGTCACAGAACTGTGATTGTTTTAAACAATCGTGCAATATACTGGGTCACTTAAGATCGAGCGAAAAAACAGCGTAAAAAACAGGTTTCTTGTATACGGACCTCTCAATTTTTAACTTTGTTATTTTTAATTCTTGCTGTTATAGTGGCCATAGAAATACACACTTTGTGAAACACACAACCTGCTGACAGACAGACAGACAGCGGACAAATACAAATAACACGCCATTATGATAACAACAACGAAATGACAGTGATTAAAACTATTTATTTTTTAATATTTCTCATGTACTACATAAAAGTAATTAATATTAAAATTAAATACATTGATTTTTTTCAATTGCCCCAATTATTCGACAAATTTCCCTAAAAGCTGGCAAAATACCAGCCTGGCAACACCAACATCTGGTTTTGGTCAAGCTAATTGACACGGATATAACACAACCACGTTACTAATACATACACAACAGCCTCTATTCCACTACACTTAAGACTATTTTCCTTTATTTTTACACCTCAATAATTTTGTTGTAAGCGTAACTCGAATGGTATTACCAAATGAATTTACAGTTGATAGAGTCATTACCAATGTTGATATAAAGTATACATTTGTTTGAATGATAAGTATTATAAAGTTGGGTAAATAAGTTTGCAAGACGGGTTTCTTAGTAAAGTATTGAGGTCTTTACTACGCTGTGACTATGTCCTTGTGTATCGATATTGCAAACTAAAAACCATATTGGTCGGCCATTTTGAATATTAATGACGTAAAAACCATCTACTGAGAAACATCTCCGGGTAATCATTTTTTTCATGAATTCGAGGGAATCTTTACTTTTTTCTTAATTTTGATAATTTAATCTTTGACATTGGTGAAGGAAAACAGCGTGAGGTTATCTAGATTTGTAATAAACCAACGCGAGCAAGCGTGGTGATTGATACTCTTGCTTTCGAACTGGTCATATTTTCGCGAAATAAACTAATTTCTATCCATCGATTCATACCAATATTATCATTATTTTATTTATGAATTAATAGGTAATGAATTAATCTAAATTGTAATAATAATCTCTTAAGTAATAATGCTTCTAGTAATGTAGTATTGTCCTTATTGTAATAATTAATAGTATATTAAATAGTTTTTGGAATTAATGGTACCTAATAATTAAAACACTTCGTACTTACTAGCTCATCTAATTATAATTGTATATCTATTAGAATATAAGAAAATAATAATAATTGTATGTCATTATTGGCAAAGCATAGCGCACTATTTAAATGTTTAAGATCTTCCACGATGAAATGGCTGAACCGATTTTGATGTTTAGTATGAAGATAGCTTATAGAATTAGTTTAAACAATAAGACAAACTAAGGCGACAACACGGTTCGCGCAGTGACTGAGTGATAGGACGCTGCGCTGTTCACGGGTTCGATTCCCACACAAAACAAAATATTTGTATGACCTACAGATAGTAGTTCCGGGTCTGGCTGTTTGTGTATGTGAGTTTATATGTTGGTAACCGCACCGTTTTTTTTAAAATAACAAGTAGTAACAATGGTAGCACTTAAGGGGCTATTAAACGACTTTTACAGATTTTAAACTGACAATCACGTCAAAATGTGCAGTGTAAATGATTTGAAAAAAATATATGTTAAACTAGAACATTCTCTTAATCACTTAGTAAGTGAATATTTTTAATTATATTCATATTATATAGTTTAATTAATACGTGAAGTTGTGTCTGACGCGGACAAAACATTGACAATCACACAAAATGTACCAGGTATAATTAAACGAAACTTACACCATCTTACAGACAATTTTATTATCTATCTTTTAGTATACGCCTTTTTTTTAATTTTGGAAGAATACTACTTTTATTTAATATTTTCGACTAAACTTTGAGAGTTTTGGACGCAAAACTGATGCAGAACGGACGCAGTCTGCGTTCAAAACTTTCAAAATTTAGTCGAAAAAATAAAATGAAAGTAGTGTGATTTCAAAATTAAAAAAAAAGGCGTATACTAAAAGATAGATAATAAAATTGTCTGTAAGATAGTGTAAGTTTCGGATAATTATACGTGGTAGATTTTGTGTGATTATCAATGTTTTGTCCGCGTCAGACACAACTTCATGATTTAATTAAACTATTTAATATGAAGTTAATCAAAAATATTCACATACTAAATGATTAAGAGAATGTTCTAGTTTAACATATATTTATGTCAAATCATTTACCCTACACATTTTGACGTGATTGTCAGTTTAAAATCTACAAAAGTCGCTTGTTAGCGCCTTAATAAATCCATCTTCATGTAAGAAAGAAATCGCTTTGAAACTAGATAGAAATATATGCTGTTATTCTTCTAAAACACCTTTCTAATGTTTTGTATGTGCGTGGGTGCAAGATGTGTATCGTATATAGGGTTGCCAACTCTTTGTCGGTCAAAAATAGTAGTTTTAAAATTATTACTCATAAAAATATAGTAGATAAAGAAAAGATGAAAAAAATATAGTAGGTTCCAAAATTGGTACTTACTTTATTTCATAAAATAATATTTTTGACGTGACAACGTCTTATAATTCGATAGAGCCGGCTGCACGCACGAAAAAACATGACGTATGCGGCGTTGTGGTAACACCGCTCTGAGGCGTTCCATGTAAGGCTTGAAGTGCAAGCGAGAGCGCGGAATGAGCGACAAAGAAGCACAATCGGCATGATTCTTTCGCGTTGTCACGTTCAACTATCGTCAGTAAACCGACTTTACAGACAACCAATTTTTTGATAATTATTATTGATTATTTTTTTATTTTATGGAATGTCTCATAGCTATTGCCATTTGTAATTCATTACAGAAAATATACCTACTTACACATTTTGAAACGAATATTATTGCTTAGTTTGATGCCTTTAAAATATAGTAGTCCCCCGCCCCTCTGTTCCCTGATAAGTATAATCTGGGTATCTTTAAGGCACGAGTGAACCGGTTCATCTTAGGCAAGCGTGTTCCAACTTAGGCCGCATTATCACTTACGATCAGGTGAATTGCGGTCAAACGCAAGCCTATTTAATAGTATAAAAAAAAAAAAAAAGTTTCGCCTACTATATTCTTTTTTCAAAAATATAGTAGTCAGACCTGTGATATAGTAGGATACTATACTATATAGTAGGGTTGGCAACCCTAATCGTATATCGCGGACAATAGCATGACTCATCCGTCATCAGTATCACAGTACCGTTCGTAAGTGTTCAGAGAAACAATGGCAATAAAAGTCTTCGACTCTTCGTTACGACTTTGTTACTTTTAAACGACGACTCCAAAAATATTAAGTACTTTTTTTGCTCAGATTATGAAGCAAAAGGCAGATAGACCTTGCGGAATACTGAGAGTGAAGCCATCAAAGCAAATACAAATCAAAAGCGAATACGTACTGACTCGTGTCAGTACAGCACGAAGCGCGTTGTAGGTATTCGCTTTTGAATTTATATTTGCTTTTATGGCTTCACTTTCAGTGTTCCGCGCGGTCTTGCTGCCTTTTGTTTCATAATCTGAGGTATGGATTTATAGTGTCACAAATCTACTTAATTCTATAAAATAAAAAGCTAAGTAAACTTGCACATGTAAAATTTAATAGCTTTTCAAGAAATGAAGTGACTATAAAAACACATATATAAAGACTAACCTAAACGCACTGTGATAAGGCAGCGTCGCCTAGGCTCCAGCCCGGCCGGCAAATCAGGATCGGACCGAAGAAAGACTGGCGCGGTCAGCTCCAAGCTCTAGGACGGAGGTCCCCAGGCGGTCCTAACATTAGGCCCCGCCCTGGGAGCAGCAGGCACGCGTCAGCTCGACGGCTTGATTCAGGACAATTACCGACTCTCGGTTGTGGACTGGTAGACTTTTAAGATACGGAGACGTGTTGCTAGTTAGAAACCAAATCTTGACTGCTCCGTCCTTTGTCAGATTGCCTTAAATAGTCCGTTTCTTCAGAATTTTAATATTTTCTAAATATGATTTTTCTTCTGGAATTTCTATCGTCATATAGAAGCAGTATAGAGAAATTCAGCCAAAACCAGCCAAGCTTAAATTTCAGCAAATCAGCCAGGTTTTAAATGTAGCCTGCCAATTATTTCAGGCCTTCATAAAATCACGAGTGCGTAAAGGATTTTTAACACACACAAATACATTAGCAAGTACCTAGCAAGTATTTTTTAGAAAATCGTATAAAATACAATCAGATATTAATAATGAGAATTTAAGTTACATATGCCAAAAAAAACTAATTAAGAAGAATGTCAATGTTGACAACTGTCATTAGAAATCATAATAATAAAATATTGTATAACAGGTTTTTGTAAAGAAAAACGATAAATATTTATAAAATACAGTCTTTATCAAGCTACGAATACACAAAGTATGTATCATTATAGAATTCCCACGAATTCTATAAAAAACAAGTATAATACATTGAGTTATATGTACTACATAATACATATAACTCAATGGTATAATATAATATATCATTATTAGAACAACAATTGAAGAGAATGGTTGGATGCATAAAAAAAGTAAATAAATAGTATGTAATACTATAATCGAGCACTTTTGGGAGTCGGTCAGAAAAGTTGAGGCTAGTTGCCTGTTCTCAAAGACTATATTCTCTTTGCCCGTTCTAAAACATAGGTAGGTTTCTCTATGGAGAAGAACGAGCTAAAAACATAATAAAAGTATTGTTTGTACCACTTATATTTACGTAACTGTGACTACCCGACATTAGTGTCGCTCCGATGCGCGTGAGTCGATTTTCAACTCAGTACTCTACGCGTGAAAAAGATAGGACATACGTAAGTGAGAGGGAGACAGGTATATTTTTATTGATGTGTTCGTGCGAATTAATGACGCTGGCGATTTTATTATTTGGTCATTGTACTGCTTTTTTTGTTTTTATTTCCAAAGAGTTGACGTGAGTATTAATAGTTCTTTTTGCAACAAACTATTCAAGGATTTTTTACTGTAAATTCGTTTTTCATTAAGGGCGCGTATTCGATTTAGCACAACTCAAAATCGAAACGATTGCTAGAATGGCGTAGCAGCATTGACACACACTAGTACAATACAATAGTCTGTTTGTGTGCTTCAGAAAAAAAAATGGACGAAATAAGCACGAATCATTGAAATTGATCGGCAAACGACAGCGCGCGATGTTTTACCGTGCTTTTTAAAATAATTGTCTAAAATAAATGAGCTCGTATAACGGACTGAAAAATATTCTGTATATTAGGTAAGCATAACATTTACTTTCATAAAATAAATATATCAGTTATGTTTTTATTCAAATACTGGTGAAAAAAAATTGTCAAAGTGAACCAATTTTCTACTTTTTCAACATGGTTTTTTAATACATAATAGTAATATTTTCTTAATTTTGGCTCTGTTACTGTCTTTATGACTGTATATACTGTTGGAAAAACGCATAAAACAAATTATTTTGGCATGTTGTAATGGTTGTATTCGTCCTGAAAGTTAACTCTGACGTCTATTTTCGTAAAACGATATGAAAGAATTGTCTTCGCTTTAAAAAACCATAACTAAAAATTATACTTTTACTCTGTAGCTGTCTAAATCAAGACTTAATCTTTCTAAAACTGCAAATTTTCTTTAAATAATCTGCTCACATAATTACGATATTGTTCTGGGCAAAACGCAAAAACATGAAGTTTTCGTCACGAATCGAATACGCGCTCTTAAGTACACACGGCTACACATCAACCTATGCATTTCCAGTATTAGCTGATCTCTAATTTTATGGGAATTCTATACAATGCGAGTTCAGCGTAAACTGGAAATGTAAAGCTTGATGTGTAGCCGTGTGTACCAGTTATTAAGTTAAGCCGTGTGGCGCCCGCGCTGCGTCGCCGCCGCCGGTCGCGAATAGCACCGCACCACCCCATTTCTACCAGTGGGTGTCGTAGAAGACGACAGAGGGATATTGTCCAGACCAGAGGATGGGCAGCAGCGTCCTTCTGAGGTCTATAACACCTACTGCGATCGCCAACATAATGCTTCGGCATGGCTATTACGGTTCCCCCGCTTGGGGGAGACCTATGCCCAGCAGTGGGCGTCTTAATGTTGAAATGATGATGATCTGCTTAAACTTATCTACAGTAATATTATAATGGGCTAATATTTGTAACTTTAGAAATCTCAGGAAATGGTGATCTGATTACAATCATTCTAATAGAAACTCAGATTATGAAACAAAAGGCACATAGACCGCATCGAACACTGGGAGTGAAGCCAAAAGCAAATAAAAATTCAAAAGCGAATACCGGACGGCATGTCCCTGTTTCCTTGGAAGTTGGGATAGGCCTTTAGTTCCAAAGGAAGTATGTGGGATGCTACGTGCGTCGATACTCTTATCATCCCATCCCATCTTCCGAGTTCAGCGCACTGTGCTGGTGCTGCTGCTGCGGCTGCAAAAAACCTCAAACGGTGAAAGTAAACTATCCTTGGTGATAACTTCATTTTCGAACCGTTTGGGGTTGAAACTCGCGGGGTCCGAGTGCTCATCTCCGTTTTAAGGACATGTTCAAAAGGTTGGTTAACACTTCCCGTGGTACAAGAGCTGGTTTCTACCTTGGTCAGAGGAAGCATTGCCACCTAACGTGGCAATGCAGCCAGTCTTTCGGGCAGATTCCCAGATGACGGCGATGTGGAGGAACTTTTTGATGTATTAGGTTTTTAGTTTAATAGTTATAGATTTTCCTTTAAACGATTCGTGTAAAAAATTGTTATGATATTACGTTGATAAAAAAATGATGGAAAATCCCCTTTGACGAAACTGGTTTTTTATAACGACTAATTCGATACTTCATTAATAAAAAACCAATCAAATTACCAAGAAGTGATTGTTCGATGCTAATTTATGTTTTGTTATTTTTAGACTACAATGAATTATTTTTTTATAGTCTTGCGTTTGGCTGCAATTCACCTGATCTTAAGTGATGATGCGGCCTAAGGTGGAGCACGCTTGCCTAGAATAAACCGGTTCACTCGTGCCTTGAAGATACCCAGATTATATTTATAAGGAAACAGAAACGGCCAGAATATAATCATCATCTCCCTAGCCTTTTACCAACTATATTGGGATCGGGTTCCAGTCTAAACGGATGCAGCTGAATACCAGTGCTTTTACATGGAGCGACTGCCTATCGGACCTCCACAAGCCAGATACTGGGTAACACGATATACCCCTTGGTAAGACTGGTTGTCAGACTTTTTGACTTCTGACTACCTTTAACGACTGCCAAAGATCTACAAATGACAGCCGAGACCAACGGCTTTCCGAGGCACGGAGGGAACTCGGTATGAAAGGGATGGTCACCCATCCACAGACCGACCGCGGCTAGCGTTGCTTAACCTTTGACCGATCGATCTGTACGGCTTTAACTTAGCATAGCTTAGTATGTATAAACAACACGACCACGAAAAAAAAACGACCTCTTAGTTTTATTATTTTGCAAAATGTGTAAAAGTCTTTAATTTACGTGAATTAGTGTTATATAACTAAAATTAAGTGATAAGTTATACGTACAGTACATATGCAGTGTTTTTGTCGCGAAAACTTCGCACAATAAGCATAACAAAAACCGGCTGTCAAGTCACGACTATAACGGGTGAAGGATTTGAAATATCATCGAACCCGGGGAGTATTTTGTTTTATCTAAGTTGTATTAACATACCACTGAACATCACGAAATACTGCTCAGGTCTCTGAGCTACGTCCATCACACACTGGCTCGGTTTATGTCTCCTTTTGCTTGACAAGTTGTGGAAGCAAAATCGACGACGAAACATTCGCCCAGACAGTAAACACTTCATAGTGTACTACACATAATAGGCTTATTATTATTTGTATGTAATTATAATTATAAACCTTAGATAAAACTTGCAAACTTGTAATGTGCCCTAAACTTGTAGAAACTTAAAATTTAACTTTAAAGTGTTACTATTGTAGGTATTGTACCCACCTATTCATCTTACTTTATCTATGTTTAACATTCCCTTCAATTCTAACAGCCTCATCTAATCGTATTATCTTTCTGTTCCCAACTCAATACTTATTTTCATTTAAAACATTTTTTTTTTTTTCCTACCACCTACCTCCTATTAATATAAACAAGAAACATTTTCTTTTTCACTATCATTTAGCTGCACTTTATTACACACATTCCAGGTGACTGATATTTTAAAGAAAATGATGACCCGCAGTGCTACAATCAAAGAGATGGAAGCAAAACTTAGAGCTACACTAAAGGACCTCGAGGCTTCTAAAACTTTATGTAAACAGTTGCTCCAGGAAAGAGATGACAGCGAGGTGGAAGTGAAGAATATAGTAGACAAAAACACCTTCCTTAAGAATAAACTGGCTGAGCTACATACACAACACATGGACTTAGCTGACCAACACACTCAATTACAGTTTAAGTTAACAACATTTCAAGAGTGCAGTGACACCCACGAACTAGCTTTAAACCGAATTACAGAACTTCAACATGAATTGTGTGATGCCCGTAAGGCCCTATCTCACTCAGAATCGGTCAAAGTCAGGCAACAAGCTGTGAACACCGATAACCTGTTCAAGGAGTTGGTAGGCAGTAGGTCAAAATCAGTGTGTGAGCCAGCGGTAACAATAGATTTGACTGGTGATGATACCATGCCATTATGTCCCGTTGTTATGAGTCACAAAAAACTAAAGAAATATATTAAAGTCAAGAAATTCATTAAACGGTCACAAAAATCAATCAAGAAAGAAAATCTTTTAAAATTAAATCTTTCCCTTAGAAAGCAACGTGTCACCCTATCAAAAGACTTAAATATTTGTACTGTTGAACTAGATAAATGTAGGAAAAAATATGACACGGATATTCAACTCCTTTATAATGATTTATTACACAAAGAACACATGCTGAAGGATATTTTTGAAAAGTATGAATCGTCACAACATCAACTAAGTGAACGCTTGTTTGAGGCTGGGGAACTACTGGACCTGGTGAAGGACAATGCTGAGAAGTACGAGAATTTGACTAATAATCTTTCCTGCAGTAGTGCCAACCAACCACCATCTCCTCAGCCTCAGCTTGACATGGTTTCACCGGTGTTGGCTCTTACAGCAAACACCTGTGTCAATACACAGGAAACTAATAAAACTATTTTATTTTGTGATGAATTAGGTTCAGGCTTTGGGAAAATACTACACAATTACCTTAGTCATAGTTTTACCAATCATAGTTACCATAACATTAGTTTTAAACAAATAATTAAGAGAATTGTAAATACAAACATAGACCATTACTGTACAATGGTTCTACTTTTAGGTAATAGTACTGGTATTACTAAAAAAGACATAGTGGATGGTGTGAACACCTTATTAAAGTTAAACATAGGAAAGCTCATGCTGTGTGCCTTTCCTTACTCTGATACTTTATCAGAAGTAGAAAACAATCACATTTATATATTGAATAGTACTATTCATATGTTGACATGTTGTCATAGTGACAAATTATTATATTTTGACACTAATAACTTTATTAGTGGTTTTAAGTTAACTCAGAGAACTTTATCTCTGTCTGGAGAATGTAGACATGTAATTGCTATGTTGATAGCATATAATATTAACATGGTTATAGCTAATAATAATATAACAAACTGTAGGTTAAGTGACAAACTTATGTTGTCTAGTTGCACTAACAACATAGGGATACATTTTTGTGAATCTTCATATAGTACGAAGGAGGGTCCACCTACAATGCCAACATCCTTAGATGCCACAACCAGTCAGATAGGGTATTCTCTTCCTGCTGGATCACAAACAGGGACTATGAACTCTTCAAATGTAGTTGTGGAGGTCACTCCGGATAACACTTTAAACTAAGTTGTGAGACAACAGAAGTTACACCTTCAAATAATCATTTATTATTATTGAATAATAAAAAGGTAACTTCTGGCAACCTAACAAATAAAGGAAAGCAACACACTTTAAAATTATTTAATCAAAATATTCAAGGTTGCTTTTCCAAATTACTTGAAATAGAAATGTTCTTAGAAATAACCAAATATGATATTATTTGTTTAACAGAACATTGGCTAAAAGATAATCAAGTGATGTCTATTAATTATGAAAATTATTGTGTAATTAGCCATTTTAGCCGAAAACATATGATACATGGTGGGTCATTAATATTAATTAAAAATTCTATTAAGTGTAAAGAACGAAAAGACATCGTTGGATTATCAGTAGAACATACTGTTGAATTGTCCTGTGTTGAGCTGGATAAGCATATTATAGTATGTGTATACAGACCCCCCAGTTACCAGAATTTATCTACATTTGATTCTGTAATGGAAGATGTGTTGAAAAAAATTTGTACTAGTAGTAAATCAATCATCATATGTGGTGACTTTAATATTAATTTGTTAGAAAACAACTCCAGTAGTATCAGATTATTGAGTCTTTTTAGGTCATTTAATTTGTCAAATGTTTTTATGGAACCAACCAGAGTGACAGCTTCTTCTGCCACTTGTATTGATAATATATTTTGTAATTGTGATTATTTACATAAAGAAATTATAAATAAGCTACCATCTGA
Source organism: Charanyca ferruginea (assembly GCA_947361185.1). Classification (NCBI taxonomy): domain Eukaryota; kingdom Metazoa; phylum Arthropoda; class Insecta; order Lepidoptera; family Noctuidae; genus Charanyca; species Charanyca ferruginea. The sequence continues at coordinate 459,401 of OX376081.1, read as the reverse complement.
TCATAGTGGACAGACAATAACGTTTTGCGCCTACATTCCTTTACAAAAAATTCAAATAAGGTTTAGGCCAATTACATGTAAAAACTTAGATAAATTTAATAGTTCATTGGAAAGTAAACTAAGTGTTCATTGCTTTAATAATATAGATGACCCAAATGAGTTCTACGCTGAGTTTTTTTCACTAATAAACACGCAATTTAATGACACATTTCCACTAAAGACTAAAAGTATTTGCACAAAGTTCTTATTTAGCGATTGGGCGACTCCAGGTATTCGTAAAAGCAGGGAAAAACTTTTTGAACTTTATGGTCTAAAGCAACATGTAATGAATACAAGCTTTCATCAGTATGTTGCGAAATATTCAAAACTTTTTAAAAGTGTCTGCAAAATAGCCAAATCCCTTTATATTAGAAATAAAATAAAAGTAGCTGATGACAAAATAAAAACTACTTGGCAAATAATAAATAATGAAACAGGTAGGAAAAAACAGCGTAATACTGAATTTAATTTAGAGACTGCACATGGCCCCATAAATTCAGATATAGAAGTAGCTCAGGAATTTGAAGCATTTTTTGGAAATATTCCCATTAAAACTACTGAAGCTTTAAATTCCTCTCCCGCGCTCTCTGCTGCCTTACTTAGGAAGAATGTTAAGGCATGCCGTTCGGAGTTTAGGTTTGAACATACAAACCCCCAGGCTGTTATAAGAGCCTTTAAAGATCTTAAAATTAAATCAACAGAAGATCTCTGGGGAATGTCTGTAAAAGTCTGTAAATCTATTATCGAAACGATTGCACCCTATTTAGCTCTTATATTTAACACCAGTGTAGACCAAGGAGTCTTTCCGGATCTGATGAAACACAGTAAAGTAGTACCGTTGTTCAAATCCGGTGATAGTAAAGACCCCAACAATTATAGGCCTGTGTCGATTCTGCCAGTTCTCAGCAAGGTGTTTGAAAAGTTAATGCTCAATCAAATGTTGCGTCACTTTAATAAAAATTCCATCTTTCATGAACAACAGTATGGTTTCACCAAAGGGCGTTGTACAACTGACGCCGGTGTCACCCTAATAAAGAACATTTTTAGCGCCTGGGAGGAATCACAAGATGCCATTGGAATCTTTTGCGACCTCTCAAAGGCGTTCGATTGCGTTGACCATGAGACACTTTTGCTGAAACTGGAGCACTACGGGGTTAGTAAAACATCTCTTAATTTACTAAGGTCATACCTGAGGGATAGACGGGTAAAAGTACAGGTTAACGGCGTGAACTCATTGGGGTCTGAAACGACTATGGGCGTTCCTCAAGGTTCAATATTGGGTCCATTTCTATTCTTAGTTTATATAAATGATTTACCCCAATTGTTTCAAAATCAACCAAAAATGGTGTTATTTGCCGATGACACATCATTGATTTTTAAAATAAACAGACGGTCACAAAATCTAGACGACGTAAATGACGCTATTCTTCAGGTTCAAAATTGGTTTACGGTAAACAATTTGGTACTTAATGAAAAAAAAACCAAATGTATTCGATTCATTTTACCAAATGTTAGGAATAGTAAATGTGACATCATACTTAATGGAGAGAAACTGAAATTTACTAGTCAAACGGTTTTCCTAGGAATCACGCTAGACGAGAAATTACAATGGGGACCCCATATAACATCTATTGCGGGGCGACTAAGCTCCGCGGCTTATGCTGTTAGAAAGATAAGACAGTTAACAGATGTAGAAACTGCGCGTTTGGTCTATTTTGGCTACTTTCACAGCATTATGTCGTATGGTATTTTACTGTGGGGTCGGGCTGCTGACATTGAATCCGTTTTTATTTTACAAAAAAGAGCTGTCAGAGCCATTTATAATCTACGTCGCCGCGAATCTCTTAGGGAACTATTTAAAAATATTAATATAATGACAGTGCCTTGCCAATTTATTTATGAAAATATTATGTATGTAAGAAAAAACTTACATATGTTTAATAAAGTAAGTGATAGACATGACTTTAATACTAGAAACAAGGACAAAATAGCTCAACCATATTTTAGATTGTCTAAAGTCCATACATCTTTTATGGGGTACTGTGTTAAGTGCTACAACAAAATTCCTAGTGATATATTACAACTAAGTGAAACAAAATTTAAATCATATATTAAAAGTACACTCTGTAAAAAAGCTTATTATAATCTAGAGGACTATATTCAAGATAAGAATGCTTGGAAACATGCTGGTCTAGCTCCATAGGACGATCGACAGTCTAGACAAAATCGAACCGATTGCTAATTTAAAATACCTAATTTCATACTTAGTATAAATATGTACATATATATATTTGACTCTTTTTTTATACACTGCTCAGGCTCACATACTGATTCATTGTTTGTTAAAATATAAGGAGTGGTCGTCTACTGTTTCAACATTAATTGTAATATGTAATATGTGAACACTGTGTATCTATGTACATATAACTTAGTCTGTCATTCCTTAATCTGTGATACTTTGTACACACTTTCAAATACCTAGTGTTTTTATGCAAGGTACATCGTATTCACGTATAATTATATAATTCCTGTAAATGCAAATATTGTTAACATCGTTTTTAAAAGAGTAAGTATGGAGTTTCTTGCCCATTCTTCTCCATACAAAACTACCTTTTGGAATGGGCACCTAGAATCAATTTTTTTTTTCTCATTTGACGTTCAAAAGTGCCTTATAATGGTCTAATTGAAATAAATGATTTGACTTTGACAACAATAATACTGTGTATGTAACCTTGTCTGTCCCGGAAGAGGGGTCATAATTGTATTCATCATTACGAGCAACTTTGACTATGGGATTTAACCATCATACCACCCAACAGTCACGTAACTAAAGAAGTGCTGTTGCAGTGCAGTTGTAGTTAAGTTTCGATCAAAACTACTATTAGTTTGATATTAGATAGATATTAGATAGATAGAATATTAATATTCTACTATTAGTTTGACGTCTCAAAATGACAGTTAATAAGCACTAAAATCTGTACTGGGGTATTATTTTAATATCATAATAACGCCATATTCAATGAAATGTAATCGATTCTATTCAATTATTTAGGTAATAAATTTCTCTCATGTGGCTACACCAAATTGACGTGCAGTTCACGCGCAAGATTACAAGAATACCGTTCATCTCTCAAACTTGAACTTAACTGCAACTGCACTACAACTTCATCGGCGCGTCATAAAATTACGTAAATTATTATTCTTGTTTGTAATCGGCATGGTTGGGTACAACAAGCAATTGACACATATATTTTTAACCGACTTCAAAAAGGAGGAGGTTCTCAATTCGGTTGTTTTTTTTTTAATGTATGTACATCGATTACTCCGATATTTATGATCCGATTTAGGTGATTCTTCTTTAGTTTGATGCGGAATTGTTGCCATTAGGTCCCATAAAAATTTAACATTATTTAGCCCAGTAGTTTTCATTTTATGTTTATTTTTTATTTTTTATATATTTATTTTTATGTTTGACCATGCATAACTTCTTTCAGTGTAGTCCGATTTCGATGATTCTTTTTTTAACTGATAGTGGCCTCACATTTGGTCCCATAAAAATTTCAAGAAAATATTACACCCCTAAGGGTTGAAAATTAAGGGATGACAGATTTTTTATAGTGTCTCCGTTTCGTAATTAATTTCTATGATGAGAAGTAGGCACTAAAAAGCGAAAAAAAAATTTTTAGCAAAAAGACAACCGCCTTCAAGAAGTATAAAATAACTTTCAATTCGCAAGTCGGTGGCAATACAAAACAACAAGCAAACTAAAGCCGCCGACTTGCGAATTGAAAGTTATTTTATACTTTTTGAAGGCGGTTGCCTTTTTGTTAAAATTTTTTTTTTAACTGTTGAGTGGTAAGACGTGTGTACATAATTCTTACGTATTACAACGCCGGCGACCACGGCTACTAGCAGTGCAGCGCGCACGAACCAACTTGCTCAGCAAAACGCCACTGACGAGCGCCATGCATGCACTCAATGACACTGCCGACAGAATTGATTTGTTTTCTTGCTCTCTGAATGAATTCACAAAGAATACATTCGTAATAAGATTTAATTAATTACCACGCTATCGCATTGGGTTGTAACCTGTAAAGTTAGTTCTGTTCGAGAAACGGTGGCACATGTACTCCTTGAGTGCTTGGCGTCACCTAGATCCGCAGGGAAACCCTTGGAACACCAAGCTCCCTTGCGGACGCCCTGAGAAGACTGGGAAGATTGATCTGTTTCTGGAGGGAGGTGGACTGGTTATATTTCAAGGACTAAGTGCGGAAACCAAACCCTCCTAATATAGATAGTTCTGTTTGTGATAAAATAAATAAATCATCTTCGACTGCCCTTGCTCCATGTTACTTGGGGTCACACACACGTCTTCTTCAACCATTCCGTCCTGTCAACAGTCAGGCTATCACTGATTCCCTTCTTTTTCATTTCAGCCAGTCCCAGCTACGGGCACTGTGACATCCTGCTTCCTGAAGGTGGAAACGAGAAAGAGGAAGAAAGCCTTCTAGTCAGAACCAGTTGGAACTTGGCGCGAGTCCGACGACTATAATATTGAGACCTTCTTCAAGGAAGAGTTTTGACCGAAAGGTGTCGTGTAGCTACGCGACGCAACGCAGCGCAATACGATGCTGTCGTATACAATAGTTTAATAATATTTTTGTGGTTTTTATAAGTATGTATGATAGTCTGTAAGGTATATAATGTTATGGGTCTTTGGTCCCCAAATAATGATATACTTAACACGTTCACTGCCACTGACTCACCCACGTTAATTTTAATCCAGTGCCGGCGACTCGCTTGGCGAGTTCAGTGTGTTTTGGTCATATTTTCAAAAGGCTTATGTTTAAAGAAAATCCAGATCTACTAAATGATCCCAATAATAGTAAATAAAATAAAACCAAAAATAGTAAATGGTCACCAAAATGGTGTTTCCTAAAGTACTGTAGAAATGTATGAGTTTGACTGTAAAAATCGATTTGATTCTGGCGTCTGGGGGCGTCTTTTGTTCGTAGGGGGTCACAGTTCTAACCTAACCTAACCATGTCGGATCCGCCCCAGGGGGGTCAAAAAGATTTTGGTTATTTTGCACACTAAGATTTGGTGACCATTTAGTACATTTGGTATAATTGAGTATATTTTTTTGGTAAGGGAGGTTAAGATCCTAAAGTATTTTTTGGTGATCATTATATTTATACCCTTTTCAAAATGCTTTTGTATATTCTGTTCAAAATTACAGTGTAGATTTAATATGATGTGCATTTATAATTGTGGCCTGGATGTAAATAACAATTTTATATTTGAAAGAAAAAATTTGCCGCAGATTCTCAACATTTGAATGAACCTAAAACAGAATTAAAGTGTTGTCGAGTCCAAAGTGAAATGTATGCAGCATCCGTGAAGACATCATGACAATCGTAGTGGCATTGAACGTGTTAAGTATTATTATTATATAATTCTTGATACAGTCCAGATCCGTCTTTTCTTTGGCGTTTCTCTACTTTTCCATCCATCCACATTTATATTCATAACTTTTTTGATCCCATGCGTATGGGACCTATGTAAAAAAACTTATATTTTATATCTATGGGAACAACGCTAAAATTGCAAAAAAAGGACAATCAGCTGTCGAGTTATGCAAACACCCGCGAATAGCACCACCCCATTTCTACCCGTGGGTGTCGTAGAAGGCGACAGAGGGATATTGACCAGAGGATGGGCAGCAGCGTCCTTCTGAGTACCATAACACCTACTGCGATCGACAACATGCATCGGCCACGCATGGCGGTTACGGCTAAATTCCCCTTGGGGGATCTATGCCCAACAGTGGACGTCTAAAGGTTGACATGATGATGATGAATATATATAAATAGGTAATACATTTCCTTTCTTCGAATATTGGGAGTAACTTTGACGCTGATTGCTTAGGCTTTGCCCTTGTCAATTTTCTTACAGACCCCTATATTTTTTTAAATAAAATATACCCCATAGCACTTAATAATGTAGAGCTATTGGTTAAGGAATTTGAAAAACGGATAAGGAGTCGGTCGTTACTCGATCCCTACATACAAACTTATACCTCTTTATGAAATTAAAGTCAAAGTCAAAAGTCAAAGTCAAATCATTTATTTCAATTAGACCATTAAAAAGGCACTTTTGAACGTCATAATAAAAAAATATAAAGTTGATTCTAGTTGCCCATTCCAAAAGGTAGCTTCGTATGGAGAAGAATGGGCAAGAAACTCCATACTCACTCTTTTAAAAAAAAATGTGTACAATATTTTGCATTTACAGTTTTCAGTTATATAACTATACGTGAATACGATGGACCTTGCATAAAAACACTATATTGAAGTATGTACAAAGTATTACAAGATAAAGAATGACAGCTAAGTTGTATACCTACATAGATACATAGTGTTCACATATTGTTATTTACAATTATTGTAAAAGTAGACAACCACTCCATACATTTCAACAAACTATGAACCTATGAACCAGTGTGTGACCCAAAGCAAGAATTAAATATAATGTTTATACTAAGTATAAATTAAGTAGTTTAATTAGCAATCCGTTTGATTTTGTCTACACTGTAGATTGTCCTATGGAGCCCGGACCAGCATGTTTCCAAGCATTCTTATCATGGATATAATCCTCTAAACTGTAATATGCTTGTTTACAGAGTGTACTTTTAATATATGTTTTAAATTTTCTTTCATTTAGTTGCAATATAACACTAGGAATTTTGTTATAACACTTAACACAGAACCCCATAAAAGATTTATGAACTTTAGACAATCTAAAATATGGTTGAGCTATTTTGTCTTTGTTTCTAGTATTAATATTATGTCTATCACTAACCTTATTAAATAAATGTAGGTTTTTTCTTACGTACATAATATTTTCATAAAGTTAGTTTTTTTCATTAGTATAGACCTTCGTAATTACTGATACGAAAGGTATATGGGGTATTCAGTGGTAGATAGTTCATGTAAAAGTTGAATGTATTAGGCATGCTGGTCGAAACCATTGGACTACGAGGCATGCCTTTTAAGTTTTGTCGTTTGAAGAAAGAAAACCAACCAAGAGAACCTTACAGTATTTTTTGATGTGAAACATCTATAGCCGCACGTAAAACCGATTTCTGCCGTGGCGACACGTCGCCACGCTATATGATGGTATATATATACAGTCTATATGCAGTAGTGTGTACGGAGTGGCGACGCGTCGCCATGCGCAATCGACTGTGCGATTACCGAAGTCACTGATTAAACGAATTAAGTAGTCACGATTTGAAATAAATTCGTAATTTTTTGTATTTAATGAAAATAAATGTTTATTCAATAAATAGTCATCGTTATCTGGAAAAAAAAATCGTAATATTTTATTTTATCATTATGACATATTTAGTTCCTATCACAATCTGTTCTTTTCTGCATATTACTTTTACAAAATAATGTCGATGTTTCACATCTGCCAGGCGTCCCGTGACGACTCACATTTTTTATTGGTTTTTAGAGTATTCACCACGTAGTTAAATACACTTTTCCATTCGCTCAAACCAGTTACATTTATTCCACTCTAAAGTGGGGGTGTTCAAAATGACTGACTTGAAAGCGTCGACTGCTTCTTCACAGGACCTTTGACCACGAAGTCTTTTCTTAATTTTAGGAAATGTAAAGAAATCGTTAGGGCTTAGGTCAGGACTGTATGGAGGATGGTCAAGAATTTCTATTCTATATTTCTTTTTCCTGCTTCAAACACTCAGTCGTTTGACGAGCGCTGTGTGAGCTTGCGTTGTCGTGGTGCAGGACGATGCGTCGCTTTGAGTTAGATTTTCGAAGTTCGGCGATGACTTGTGGTAAACAAACTGTGGTATACCACTCTGCGTTAACCGTTCTACGATCTTCAAGCGCAATAGTCGCAACATGGCCGGTTTTTCCAACGAACGTGGCCACCGTCTTCTTTGAAGTGCTTCGAGAACGAACAACTTTAGTCGGCTTTGGCTTGTCTTGAAAGACCCAGATTGTAGATTGTTGTTTGGAATCAGGATCGTACGCATAGATCCAAGATTCGTCACTACTGATGATGTCGTAAACGTGATTTGACTCTTCTCGGTTGAACCTTTGCAGAGTTTTCTTACACCATCTGACGCAGGCCGCCTTGTGATCGTCGGAAAGCAGATGCGGTATCCAACGGCAAACTAGCTTTCTCACACCAAGCGCTTCATGCAAGATCTTCTGAATGATTGTCCCTGAGATGCCTAATAGAGCCTCTATCTCTCGATACGTCACATGACAATCTTCAAAAATTAGTTGTCTCACAGCAATGATGTTATCTTTAGTGAAGTGCACACTAGTATGTCCAGGCTGGAATTCTAAATACCAGCGTTCGACGGTCCGCAGACATGGGGCTTCATCACTGAACGCAGATGTTAGCTCTTCAAAACACTGAAGCCGTGTCAGGCCTCTTCTAAAGTTGTATAAAATTATTGCACGAACATTTTCCTTAGAAAGATTCATTTTCGTACGTAACCTGACAGATTTCAATCGACGCTGTGACTAAACAATAGCATTAATTAATCCTAATACTTTCAACTGTTTTGAGATTCAAAATTTAAACGCATTCGAATATAGAACAGTTCCAAATTCAAAATTGCCGGGAAATATGGAAACGACAGAACTTAAAAGGCATGCCTAGTAGAAGTATTTCGTATTTAGAACGTTAGTCTTATGTATAAACCACACCCCGGACATTTCATACAAAACTTGCAAAATAATTGCCTATTACTACTACAAAACCAAATGACAATGACAATGAATGATGTACTAATACACGTGCAAATGTGTGCGTGAATTTTAGTAGGGTTGAATCAGTTGGATTGTATGTCGTGCTAGCGTACAAAATGGCGCGAAAAGTGCAGCGCTTTGCGTCTGAACGACGACGTCACTACCCGAACGTTTCGAGCATTATTATGAAGTGATCTTGTCCGAGCGTTCAATTATTTATTTCATAAAGGAATAAAATAAATGATATTTGATTTCGAATACTCGGATTTGTAAAGACATAAAAGTAATATTATAATATTTATTATGTAAAGAGGTTTATTTATTCATCAATAATTGTAAATTATGGTACCTTATTACAAAATATGGAATTCACGACCGCCCCGCACCATTACGCGGCAACGCAATGGGGCGACGCGACAAAGTTAGTGCGTAGGGTACTACTTTTCAGTTCCAAGAATGAATAGAACGTGAAAGAAAGAGACATAAGTACATAACTAAGACAATAAAGAGAGAGAGCAATATTAATAGTTGGTAATGTTGGTATGATAATATTACGGAAGTTTTAATTGTATTATAAAACGAAGAAAACTTGGAAAATAAATGAATCATCGAGATTAAAACTAATAAATAAAACTTAAAACAAAATAAATCGCAAAATTGTGTGTTTGTGTCAGCAGTACCTACAGCGCTGCAGTTCATACGATTTTGAGCGCCCTGGCTAAAGAGTCGGCGATTAGCACCTCCAAGTGCGGGTTGAGGTGCGGTATCTGATATAGCGCGGGGAAGGGAGTGTCCCTTCAGTACGTAGTACTATTAAGTATTCTGTGGTATAAACATAAGACTAATGTTCTAAATACGATTATAGAACAGTTCCAAATTCAAAATTGCCAGGAAATATGGAAACGACAGAACTTAATAGGCATGCCTAATAGAAGTATTTCGTATTTAGAACGTTAGTCTTTTGTGTATATGACAAGGCAGATTGTTTTGTCCACAGCCAGCTAACAGTGACGTATTATTCTATAATAGAGTGATTACAACAGAGTCCTTCTTTGATTGAAGTATCCCTCCAACCTCTTAACACGTTTTAATTATACATCATCCTGGTACTTGAGCTCTCACAGTACCTAATGTACCTCCATATGCAGTACACACGGTGACTACCAAGTTATGAATGTCCAATAGAACTGACCTCGTATTGTATAGACTTTACTTACAACCAGAGGTCAGCTTATACTGGAGACCAAGTCCCACTCGCTAAGTACTTACCAGTTTTTTATTGATATACTGTGTGACGCCAACTGGTTATGTAAAGATGTTCTTTGTTAGGAGTTGTTTTATATTCATTCTAAGAAAATTGCTACATAAATAACAAGCGCCATTTGTGGTAAAGAAACCTAATTATCGTCTTCGATGGTTGAAGGTTTTAGAAAACTTTGCTAGTAAAATGTTTTTTTTTATTCTTTTTTTCAGCCTGTAGTGGGAAACCACTGCAGGCTATTTGAGACACGTCTTTGTCAAAAGAGTCTAGATTATCCCGCCATCTTCGCCTGGGCATGCCGTGATGTCGCTTCATACATTTTCAACCGACTTCAAAAAAGAACGAGGTTCTCGATTCGACTGTATGTTGTTTTTTTTTGTATATTTGTTAGACGATTTCTCCGGCAAATGTATATCGATTTCGAATACATTTGCCGGAGAATGTATATAAATGTTATCGAAATTGAATTAGCACTTTTTGAAAAATGAAAAATCCCAAGAAATAACTACATTGTCGTCGTTTTAGTTTCTTCACTCTTTGGAGTAGGTATACCTTTGTTTTAACTGTGTTGCCGTTTCTTAATGGATTTCGATGATAAGAAGGTACTAAAAAGTGATAAATAAAAAGCTTTTTTACAAAAAAGACAACCGCCTTCAAAATCTAAAAGTGATAAATAAGTTTAGCACAGAAACACATAACTTTAGATTTGGCAGTCGGTGGCAATTAAAGACAACAAACAGAACAAAGCCGCCGACTTCCAAATCTAAAGTCATGTGTGTTCTGTGCTAAAGTTATTCATCACTTTTTAGATTTTGAAGGCGGTTGTCCTTTTAGAAAAAAAAGCTTTTTATTTTTAATATCTTTAGGAGGTATCTAGATCTGCGTTGAAAGTTCTTCATCCTTAATGGAAAAGCTTGGATCCTCCAACCAGACGAGTGTTGTCAGGATTTTGTACAAATGTAATATCTGTTAAATAAGCACGAATCATTGAAATTGATCGGCAAACGACAGCGCGCGATGTTTTACAGTGCTTCTTAAAAGGAGAACCGATCCAGCCTGTCCCTTTGCTGCCCTCTCCCAGCGACGCCCTAAGCCGAGGCTCGTACCCCACAGGGGGTGCCCTTAGCGTAGTCACTTAGTTTATAAGTTTTTGCCCTGGCTGGAGGCCCTAAAAGTCACGTTTTAAGGCACCACAGGATTGTCCGGTTAAGCAGTAACCAACCCTCAGGTTGAACTGCGAGACGCCATACAGAGAAAAAAAAAAAAAAGCTTCTTAAATAAATGAGTATAACGGACTGAAAAATATTCTGTGTGCTAAGAATAACCTTTATTTTCATGAAATAAATATCAGTTATGTATGTGTGTGTGTGTTGTGTTATGTGTGTGTTGGTGTGTGTGTGTTGTGTTGTGTGTGTACGTTTTTATTTCAAATACTGGTGAAAAAATTTTTGTCAAATTGAACCGATTTTGTACTTTTTCAACATTGTTTTTAATACATAATAGTAATATTTTCGTAATTTTGTCCTGTTGGAAAAACGCATAAAATATAATATTTTGGTATACTGTAATGGTTGTATTCGTCCTGAAAGTTAACTCTGACGTCTATTTTCGTAAAACGCTATGAAAGGATTGTCTACGATTTGAAAAATCATAATTAAAAATTATACTTTTACTCTTTAGTTCCCTAAATCAAGACTTAATCTTTTTAAAACTGTAATTGTCTTTAAATAATCTGTTCACATCATTACTCACATTATTATTTTAATTTATATTGAATTTAATTTAATTGTGTAATGTTTAATAATTGAATTGTATTGCTTGATTTGATGTAATTTTGTGTATGTGTAATTTATTTGTTGTTAATGATTTTAATCTTCTTAATGTTTTGATATATAATGTTTGGACTATGTCTGAATTAAATGTTTTTAGTCGTTGAAGGCGTTTTCTTTTTTTTGAAAAAGCTTTTTATTTTTCGCTTTTTAGTATTGCCTTAACATCCAAACCGATTATGAACGGCGACACACTTAAAAGAGATTGTAAGTCCTCCAAAGATTGAAGAAATTAAAACGTAGTCAAGTATTTTTTTTAGGATTTTGTTGATTTTCTCAAAAAGGGCTGGATCAATTTTGGTAAAATTTATATGGGATCATTTCGGAATAAACCCCTTTGGAACAAAAAAAGAATTTTCCAAATCCGTCTATTTAAGACAGAGTTATGACCGCACATACTAAAAAAAAATATATATATGTCGGAGACAGTTTATTAATCACATTGTGGGTGTTAACTAAATTTGTTATGATTTGTGTTTCTTATTGTTAATTTATGTGATTTTACTATCAATTATTGTCTATTAATTCGAAACATGATTTATTGTGTGTGCACACTGATTTGTGGTTACTTTATTTCGATAATTGTTATCGATGGTTTTATTCAAAACAATTGTTGACACGTTACTTTGAATGTAAAACGAATTACTTTATGAAATCACTATTGTTTATTCATGACAATTATTATTGTGTTATTTGATTACAGATCTTATTAGATTCAGCACATTTTAGTGTTTTGTATCAAGTAAACGCGTGACGCACTTCCGCGCTCCCGACAATACTGTCGGTTTACCTGGTATGTACAGCACTGCTGTATATTCACATAGCTGTATAGGCTTGCTGCTAGCGAGCGATACACTTTGTATTTGGGTGGCTTATGCTACTGTACGAACTATGAACCTTAAGGGTTTGTTCGTTTATCATTGGGTGGCTTAGGCTGCTGTACGAACTATAAACCTTAAGGGTTTGTTCGTTTATCATTGGGTGGCTTCGCCACTGTACGAACTGTGGGACCTTAATGGTCTGTTCGATTAACTGTATTGTTGCTGTACCTTGAACTTACTTTATTCTTGTTACTGATTACCATTTGTATTGTGTTTTCTTTACTAATAGTGTGTAATTGTTTTAACAGGTATGTTGTTTATCCCTAATGGGATAATGGGAACGCCTATAGTCCTGACGATGTACTATACCGCTCGGCACTCCTCCTCGATCGCACCTGACGATCCGACATATATATAAATATTCGAATTGATAACCTCCTCCTTTTTGAAGTCGGTTAAAAACAACATACAGTTGTATTGAAAACCTCCTTCTTTTTGAAGTCGGTTGAATAATAAAAGCCACAGGTTTGTTATAGCAAGCAATATTATAGGTCAAATTAATAGGACTGCATGCAGTGGTATACTTTCTCTGTATCACGATTCTGTGGAATATGTCACCCCCTCTAGTTCTCTGTCAATTCACCCCATTAAGGATTTGATCCTTCAGAGACTCAAACAAGCCTAGCCCACTCAAAAATAGACAAATTTACTAAACATACATTGTACAGTTTTTCACAAAAGCAATACACAACTACCTATACTTACCACCCTCTAAAACAAAGAGAAACAACCCCTTCCATTATGTTCCTATAAATATATGATTAGGGGTTGAAAGGCGTGGCTTAAACACACCCCTCGCAAAGGCGGGGTTTGTTTAAACCACGCCCACTTAACTCATCCCTTACGGCAGTATCATTTCGTCTGTCTTGAAGGTAGTATCTCTAAGGTACTTTATTAATGTGCATTTTGGCGTTTTTGCGATTAGTCGTGCGTTGTGTGTGATATTGTGTTTGTGCCGTTTATATATGGAGTGAAATGGTGTTTTTATTTATTTTAAAACGGGGTTGTGCTTAGAAAACTATGTAAGTACCTACTTATTTATAGTATCCATACTTCTATACTAATTTTATAAGTTAGCAACCTGTCTCGGCTTCGCACGTGCTTGATATTTTCCGACATCTTGAACAATAGGGTATTACACCCATTTTTAAAAAGTGTCTCAATGAAATATTGTAGTGCTAATATGCCACCAAAAAAATACAAATTTTTTATTCAATCGATAAGTGCCATAAAAATGCATCTAAACTTTAAATTTTCAAATTTTGCGCGTAATTTGACGAAAGCGCCTCTCACTGGACGCCATTTTGCACAGCGGAAATGACGTCAGTACGTTTTGTATCAAATAATTAAAAGCATATTTTGTAATCATTAAAAAATTAGGTTGGTGACGAAAATAATAAAAGTACAAAGCCTATATACGCCAATGACTGACAATTGACAATTTTTGTTTACACAGCCGTACGGCGTAATAACATGGCCGCTACTATTTCATGGTGATAGAAAACGGATAAAAAAAACTGAAAGCTTTAAATTTAATTTAAAAATTGAATTTGTTATTTTATGAACTAAAACTTACATTTTCCGACTGCGACTAAAATACCCTATTATCGTCATCTATATTATCATAAAAGTGAAAGTAATTCTGTCAGTTACGTTTTCATGGCGTAACGGCTGAACTGATTTTGATGCTGTATGAAGATAGCTTCAGCCCCAAGAAAAGACATAGGCTACTTTTCAATCCGCGACTTCGTCTGAATCCGCGATAACCGACATGAATTATATTAACCGACATTAAAAAAATATTTCATCTCCACAAATAACATTAAGTTAGTATACATTATACAGCTGACAGGAAAACTTTACAATAATTTGTGAGAGATCAAGTAAGCCGAGGCCTGTACTTCTCCAGGCCACCCATTTTATAATATTGTATAGATTGCCAACATGTGAGAAGCGAACGTGAGTGCAGTAAATGAGTAAACGAGGAGCAAGTGTTAGGGTAAATAATGATATCTTTGCGTGTGGGAGTGAGTTGGAGTGTGTTGGTGTGTGTGTGTGTGTGTGTGTGTGTGTGTTGGTGTGTGTGTGTGTGTGTGTGTGTGTGTGTATTACATTCACACTGACGAAGTCGCGGGCAAACCTAAATCTGAATAGAACGTCTAACAAAGAACCTCTACCTACCCTCGAGGAGTACAGGCATGATGTTAAGCTTCTGAGACATTCGTCAAATTAAACCCAAGTTCTTACATTCAGTAATCGCGCTTGTAGCCACTTGGCCAACGAGGCTGCTAGATTTTTGATAACCCAGTCCTCAGATTGTGAAACAAAAGATAGATAGACCGCGTGGAACACTGAGAGTGAAGCCAAAAAAGCAAATACAAATTCAAAAGCGAATTCCTACAACGCGCTTTGTGCTGTACTGACGCGAGTCTGTATAGCACAAAACGCCGCATCGTTAAAAAAAAACAAATACAAATACAAATTCAAAAGCGAATACAGTCATGAGATTGTAGGTATTCGCTTTTGAATTTGTATTTGCTTTGGTGGCTTCACTCTCAGTGTTCCGCGCGGTCTATCTGCCGTTTCAACCGACTTCAAAAAGAATGAGGTTCTCAATTCGACAGTACCTATGTTTTTTTTGTCTGTTTGTTACGCGATTTCTCCGGCAAATGTAAAGCGATTTTGAAAATTCTTAATAATTAAATTTTATCGAAATAAATAAATATTATTGAAATTAATTCAGTTACTTTTTGAAAAAATCGACAGAAAGTAATAAATTATACATAGATGATGTTTTAAGTTTCTCCAACCTTGTACTTTCAATCTCTGTTTTGACTGTGTTGCCGTTTCTTAATGAATTTGGATGCTAAGGAGGTACCAAAAAGCGAAAAATTTTCCTTTTTTTTTGAAAAAACTTTTTATTTTCTGTTTTTTAGTATTGCCCTAACATCCAAATTCATTAAGAAACGGCAACACAGTCAAAACAGAGATTGAAAGTCCTCCAAAGATTCAAGAAACTAAAACGTCACCTGTGTATTTTTTTAGATTTTGTTGAGTTTCTCAAAAAGAGCTGAATCAATTGTGATAAAATTTATATGGGACCATTTCGGAATAAACCCCTTTCGAACAAAAACAAATTTTGCAAATCTGTCTATATAATTATGACAGAGTTATGTCCGAACGTACATAAAAAAAAAACATATAAACATCCGAATTGATAACCTCCTCCTTTTTGAAGTCGGTTAAAAATGCCGTAACGCTTTCTGGAAATCAAACCCAAGTCCTTAGATTCAGTAATCGCGCTTGAAGCCATTTGACCAACGAGGCTGCTAGATTTTTGATAGCCCAGTCCTCAGATTATGAAACAAAAGGCAGATAGACCGCGCGGAACACTGAGAGTGAAGCCAAAAAATACAAATTCAAAAGCAAATACCTACCTACAGCGCGCTTCGTGCTGTACTGACACGAGTCAGTATAGCACGAAACGCCGCATCGTTAAAAATAAACAAATGCAAATACAAATTCAAAGCGAATACAGTCACGAGATTGTAGGTATTGGCTATTGAGTTTGTATTTGCTTTGGTGGCTTCACTCTCAGTGTTCCGCGCGCTCGATCTGCCTTTTGTTTCATAATCTGAGAACCAGTCATATAAAAAATCTCACATGGAAACCATTTTTATATTCAGCCTGTATTCTCCCCCTGCAGGGCAAAGGCCTGTCCATTACTCCTCTCCAACCCTCTCTGTCCAGAGCTACTGTGGACCAATTTCTCCTGTAAGCGTCAAGCTCATCCCGGCCATCTTCGCCTGGGTTTACCTCGATGTCGCTGGACATTTTCCGAAACCCACATTGTGGTTGTTTTAGCCCATGATCCGTTCGACATGCGGCGGTTATGGCCGGCCCAGTCCAACTCAAGATTGGATAGATAGATAGATAGATAGATAAAACAGTTATTTGGTGCACACAAAAGACATATTACAACTCAAAAAATACAAATCAAATAAGGATTCTCATCTTCTAACACGACGTGTTGCTGCAGGTGCCGAAAATTTATTTTATTTTATTATTATTATTAATTTCTTAAACAATTTTTACATTGTATTGAAACTATGAGCACTACACACAATCTAAAATAATTGATGCTAAACATATAGAAAATTAGATATTAATCCTTATTAGGTCCCTACCATTACCTAACTCCTGAAAACATTATCCTTATTAAAAATCGACACAATTTTACACAAAACCAATTAACAGATTCGAATATTTATGCAGCACTTATTTAAAATGAATACATTAATGAAATTAAATCAAATCAATACAATTCAGATTTCGGTATTATATGTGTCTAAAATCATAACAAAAATTAGTCCAACAAATTTTGATAATTAGATTTAGATATTAATTTGAATTTCACCCATACTAAATTCAAAAAGTTAAATAAAGTCAATAAAAATAGTGTCAATAATGTAGTCATATTAAAATGTATGTCAAAGAGAGAAAATAAAATCCATGCAGTACATATTCCACCATTACAAATGTCACCAACAAAAATAACAATCAATAAAATAAGTTATATTATTAGTGTCTAGTTGTACGTGTCATCAAGAAACTCATCAAGTGTGTAGTAGCACTTTCCTATCAGAAATGACTTTAACTGGTGCTTAAACTGATTTAAGTTATATATATACACTTTAATTGTAAAGGTAGTTTATTAAACAATTTAATTGATTGATAGCTTGCAGCCTGGCTAACTACTTTCAAATGTGGTTGTATCTTAAATTGTAAGTCCCTGCGCCTTGAGGCTTCCCGCTTTTTTCTTTCCTCAAGTGTTTCGAAATTATGTAGATTATTCATAAGGTCAGTCAGTAGTACTAAAATATACAAGCAAGGAACCGTTAATATATTTAGTTCTTTGAAGTGCTCCTTGCACGATACCCACTGTGGAATTCTCACCATGGTTCTTATAGCCCTTTTTTGTATGACAAAGGCAGTATTCACATTGTAGGCGTAACTAGCTC
Source organism: Charanyca ferruginea (assembly GCA_947361185.1). NCBI lineage: Eukaryota > Metazoa > Arthropoda > Insecta > Lepidoptera > Noctuidae > Charanyca > Charanyca ferruginea. The sequence goes on along the minus strand of OX376081.1, from coordinate 441,581 downwards.
CCCATAAGGCAATACTATACCTAAGCTTTGACTCTACAAGCGAATAATATACAACTTTTAATTGTTCAATAGCAATCACATCTCGAAGGCTTCTTAAGGCATAGCAAGCTGAGCTAATTGAATTTTCTACAGCTGTTAGTTCCTTTTTCCAGTTTAGCCTTTCGTCAATATATATATATATATAATAATTCTTTATTCGGACAACCACGGATCCATTTTATACACATTTACATTATATATTGTTAGTATGAACTTAAAAACTATGTTAGTACCTAATAACTAAGAGAGACTTAGTCCTCTGGGTGAGGCTCCACACCAGAGGGCTGTCCAACTGGTTGCCTATTACATTCAGGATGCTGTTACTGCTCCCACGCAATCTGCTCAGCAGTGAAGCTGCCTTTTTGCGCCAGGTGGCATCAAAGCCGTCTGTGCGCGACTCGGCGAACATTGCCGACGCACTGCAGAAGCGCGGCAGACGTAACAGCGCCCTGAATCCATTGTCAATGTAGATACCTAAAAATGTCACGCTATCCACCAATGTAATCCTCTTATTCTTCAAAATTATATCTATTGTTTCTTTGTTTCTTGCTGTGGTTCTAAATAATATGGCATTCGTTTTACTGGTGTTTAATTTGAGATTATTGATACTAAACCAAGAATGAAAGAGAGCCAGAGCCTTGTTAACCTTACTACTTAGGGTATCTACATCTTTGGCGGTTATAATAGCATTTGTATCATCAGCAAAAATAACAAGTTCAGTGTCATTTAGTTTCAGCATGTAGTTAATTAAATCATTAATAAACAAGATGAAGAAGGTTGGCCCTAATATTGAACCTTGCGGCACTCCTTGTTTTATTAGTTTAAGTCCTGATTTGTAAACATTTTCACAATTTCCTTCTCTCACTTTGATTTCTACATACTGCTTTCTATTTTCTAAGTACGATTTAAACAGGCATACTGGTCCTCTTACTCCATAATGTTCCATTTTTTCTAACAGTAGCTTGTGATTAACTGTATCAAAAGCAGAACTTAGATCCAGGAATAACCCTACGACTTTTAATTTATCATTAATTCCGTTAACTACTTGCTCCATTAGCGTATTAATCGCGTCATTTGTTCCCACATTTTTCTGATAGCCGAATTGTCTATGGTTAAGAATACTATTACTGTTTAAATGTGTTAGCAGTCTTATTTTGAGGATTTTTTCAAAATTTTTCGCTATTGTTGGTAACAAGGAAATCGGTCTGTAATTATTGGGATCCAATATGCAACCTTTTTTGTAGATCGGTAATACTCTTGCTATTTTGAGTTGTTCTGGAAATATTTTCATGTTTATACACCTAAAACAAAACCTCAAACGGCGCAAATATAATAGCCTTCTTGGAAGCTATACACAGGGTGTCCAGTAAATAGCACGACATACTGCAGGGGGTGATAGCTTGGGTCAATACCTGCCAAAACAACGCAATATATGTTCAGCAAAATCTTGCGAACATATATTGCTTAGAGATTAGGTCACCCTGACCGAGATTCAGTCGAGAATATTATTATAAACCTCTCAGACACACCGCAGGGTGTCTGTCTACCCTCTTACTAAACGGAAACAGCCGCAAAGACTTCCAAAATTCATTCCTTTCATCTTTATAATCAGTTCAAAATTATTGACAGCCCTATCTCAAACTACCACATCTACTAAACATCATTTAAACATCTTAACACACTTATGTTTTAAGAAATAAAGTCGATTATTGTATTCGAATTTAGTTTCTGAATAACAAATATAAAGTTGCAATTTTATTTGCAGTTGACGAAATTTTTATTTCCAAATTATAGTTTGTATAATGTTAGTTTAAGGTGGAAAATAGAATGTCTTTGAGTTTGATAAGTATGTAAGTAAGTTGGTTTACAATTTAGAAGTAACTTATTTTTGATATGCGCTGCGGGATGTCACCTTTAGTAGGGTGACTATGACGTAGCGAAAAATATCGGGCTTTTGTTTGTTAAAATATTTTTATGGTCTAATTTCAACAAATCATCATCTAACCCTTTTTAAACTATGTAAGGGTCGGGTTCCAGTCTATTCTAGGTGCAGCTGAACTTCAGTTTACATGGAGCGACACACCTGCACTTGAGAAAATCTAGCGACGTGTGTTTACCAAATCAAGCAACTGTCAAATATTACATTTCAATCATCATCATGTCAACTTTTTGACGTCCACTGCTGGGCATAGGTCTCCCCCAAGGGGGGTTCAGCCGTAAACGCCATGCTTGGCCGATGTATGTTGTCGATCGCAGTAGGTATTATGGTACTCAGAAGAACGCTGCTGCCCATCCTCTGGTCAATATCCCTCTGTCGTCTTCTACGACAGCCACGGGTAGAAAAAGCGTTGTGTTATTCGCAGCCGGCACCACACGACCCGATATTGAACCCCTGAAAATTCCCCATACCTTCTCCAATCATCGTCACCCTACACCTGCTCTTGACATTCGAGCGACTTTTGATCACTGACTTCACCCCGTGACGTCACGGCACCCCCTCCCCCTGTACCCCACACACCCCCTGCGACACCCCGCTGTGACAATTATGTAGCAATATTGTTGATGTTTTACCAAATATTTGGGGGAGATAGCAGTGGTTACATTTGAAAGAATATGATCGGTTAGCGGACAAAAAGGTCGTGGTTAAGTAAAAGTCGGTTACGGTACGGATCGACCGGTTAGGGTTAAGCTACGCTTGAAGCCGTCTGACTATGGATGGGTGACCAAACCTTTTCTTTTCTTTATTTAGGCTTGTGTTTGACCGCAACTCACTTGATCTTTAGTGATGGATGAAATGAATGGTGTCGAAGAGTTACAGGGATATGAGACAATACTTACAGCTTTTGTTTTTTGAAAGTCAAAGATTTATTAGCAGAAAAATATGGTTACAATAGTGAGTGTGGTATACGTATGGTGTCGGACGTAAAGAATAGCACCATTCCATATCTTCCCGTGGGTGTCGTAAGAGGCGACTAAGGGACTCACCAGAGAATGGGCAGCAGCGTTCTCTGTGCCTTTGTAACAACCATACTGCGATCGCCAACCCGCCTGCCAAGCGTAGCGATTATGGCAAATCCCCCCATTTCTTGGGGGAGGCCTATGTCCAGCAGTGGACGTCTTTCGGCTGAAATGATGATGATGAATAGTGAGTGAGTGAGTGTGTGGAAATGGCAAGGTATCTGTGAAGCCTCTGTTATTTCATACGTCCATAGCCGATGGTGAACACTTAATTCTCTGCCACTCAATATAAAAACTGTAATGTCCAAATACTGAAACGTGCTCAATTTTATGATGCCGTTAAGTGTCGTACTGCCACTGTCAGTTTGACATAAAGTAATAAGAGATAGCACGAGACTTAACGGCATCTTAAAATGTAGCGTAGTGTTGTTTAGTAGTATAAGTCATAGTATTTATTTCAGTTAAATTATTAACAGGCACTTTTGAATTGTTAAAGAGTCGTTAGTCAGAAAGATAAAGTTACTCGTTCCAAGACGTAGGTAGGTCTCTATGGTGAAAAAAAGTTTTTTCGAAAAAGTCGGTGGCGGTGGCTTTGAGTTTGTTGTTTTGTATTGCCACCGACTTCTGAAAGTAAAGTAATGTGTGTTCTGTGCTAAAGTTATTTATCACTTTTTAGATTTTGAAGGCGGTTTTCTGTTTTTTGGAAAAACTTTTTATTTTTCGCTTTTTAGTGTTGCCTTAACATCCAAATCCATTAAGAAACGGCGACACAGTTAAAAGAGATTGTAAGTCCTCCAAAGATTGAAGAAACTAAAACGTCGTCTAAGTATTTTTTTTTTTGAATGAATGAATGATACCTTTATTTGCTAGAATATAGGATGTACATTAGGTGTTATACAATTTGTTTGTTACGCTATATTCGACCTTTGGGTCGTGCAAATGTTCAGTCAAAAAATAAAATAATAATTTAGAACATTGACATTTTAGAATTATAATAAGTATGCATGCAATTTAAACTTCTTTAACAATATCTAAGTTTATTAAATCTAGGTCATGTAATTACACGTCGAGCCCTCACGTAAGATCAAGTCAATACCTAATAATTTATAATTGCAATACTTCAATATTTCAAATTTATTTATAATAATTGTAATAGTTTATAGGTAATAATTGTAATAATAATTGTAATTTATAATAATTGTAATTGTAAATTCATAACATTTAAAAAAGTAAATATTTAAAATATATTAAAGTATATTATATATTGTAAGTACTCATATCAATTAAGACTGTAGGTATAACATTTAAAATAGGTTCTAGAATTAATCAATAGCAAATTAAAAATAAGAAATTATTTCAACTAATAATTTAAAACTGTTTTGGGAATTTGTTGATTTTCTCAAAAAGGGCTAGATCAATTTTGGTAAAATTTATATGGGACCATTTCGGAATAAACCCCTTTAGTACAAAAAAATAAATACAAAAAAAAAAAGCAAATCCGTCTGTATATGACAAAGTTATGCCCGAACATACATAAAAAAAAATACAAACTTTCGAATTGATAACCTCCGCCTTTTTGAAGTCGGTTAAAAACTAGCAAGAAATTCCACGGACACTGGTTTACAAGTTTTTACAAAATCCTGTTTGCATTATTATTGTTGCTATATGTGAAAACATTTACAAATTATAAAAAAAAAACTACGAAATATCTTCCCTTCATTGCTCTTGGTCAAAACTACCCTTAACAGCACATATGATAAGTGTCAAACTCTCAAACCTGCTCTCGCCACCTGTGGAGTGTCCCTTAACCCTATCACCGCTACCCTAATGTAATACTGACCGGAGTGACACTTGGTGTAATGTCATTTATTTGTGAAGTGTATCGTTCGGTAAGGGGGTTAATTCTGTTGAAAAGGGGTGATTATTCATGTCCAGTGAAATTTAATGAATTAAATAATGTGCTGATTTAGACGTTAAGTATTATTGCCAAATTAGGAATTTAGTAGTTAATTAACAATCCGGGCACATATCCATACATGTTTTAAAGAAAGGGATGAAACGTTCACAATATTTGTTCAATTATGGATACTTAAATGAATTACTTTAAAAAAACTTTTTAACAAAAAAGACAACAGCCTTCAAAAAATAAAAAATAACTTTCAATTCGCAAGTCAGCCGGGGCGGCTTTGGTTTTGATTGTTGTTTTGTTTACCGACTTGCGAATTGAAAGTTATTTTTTATTTTTTGTAGGCGGTTGTCTTTTTAAAGTTATTTTTCGCTTTTTAGTGCCTAATTCTTATCATACAAATTAATTACGAAACAGTGACACAAAAAAAATCCAGACTAACACAGAAAAACCCTTATTTTCTACACTTAGGGTGGAATATTTTCTTGAAATTTACAAAAAGCTTTTTACAAAAAAGACAACCGCCTTCAAAAACTAAAAAGTGAAAAATAACTTTAGCACAGAACACACATTGACTTTAGTTTCGGAAGTCGGTGGTAATACAAAACAACAACAAACAGAACAAAGCCGAAAACTTTCGAAACTAAAGTCAATTGTTGACACCGACTTTCGAAACTAAAGGCGGTTGTCTTTTTATTTTCCGCTTTTTAGTACCTCCTTATCATCCAAATCCATTAAGAAACGGCAACACAGTTAAAAACAGAGATTGAAAGTAACTACTCCAAAGATTGAAGAAACTAAAACATCGTCTATGTAAAATTTTTGGGAATTTATTGATTTTTGTAAAAAGTGCTGAATCAATATTGATAAAATTTATACGGGACCACCCCTGAGGCATACTCTATCCATAAAAAAAAGAATATTCAAAATCGGTTTACGTTTGCCGGAGAAATCGCGTATCAAATCGCGCACATACTTAATGCAAATTTAAGACTTTTATGGTTTTATCATGGATGCCACTGTCAGAACTGAACCAAATTAAAATGGGACCACACAGGAAGCACCAGGTTTCAAATAAAAAAAGAATCATCAAATTCGGTTTACCCAGTCCAAAGTTCTCAGGTAACTCCTTTTTTGAAGTCGGTTGAAAATGAAAACTACTGGGCCAAATTATGTTAAATTTTTATGGGACTCAAAATCTGATTCTGCCTAACGGACCTCCTCAACCTCAACCCAGTTACCAGGTAACACTACGATACCCCTAGGTAAGACTGGTTGTCAGACTTTCTGACTTCTGACTACCCATAACGACTGCCAAAGATCTGCACAAATAACAGCCGAGACCGACGGCTTAACGTGTTTTTCGAGGCACGGAGGGAACTTGATATGAAATTGATGGTCACCCATCCACAAACTAACCGCGGCAAGGTTAGCTTCACCTTCGACCGGCTTTTACTTTCACGACGAGAAAAATCGAGAAATTGTGTTTAAGATGCAAAAGAGATGTATACGGGCGATGTATGGGTTAAAAAGACTGACAGTGTTGCATTCCATATTTTAAAAAATATAATATTTTACCCCTCCCTGCTCTGTACATTTTTGAAACTGCATTATTTGTAAAAAAAGAATCCCCATTTATTTAAAAAACTGGCTGCAGTAAAGAAAATACCCGTACGTTCTCAATACATGAACACATTATGCAATCTGAAATGTAAAACTGCATTATTGAAGAAAAGTTTCTTGGGTATAACAAATTACCAGATGTAATTAAATGTATGCCAGTACAAAAGTTTAAAACTGCCTTACACCAACTGCTACATAAAACATGTTATTATACTATAGACGAATTATTGAATGACTTTAATTAAGTAACTTGTGTAGTGTAACTAAAATACTTGTGAAAAATATTGAATACTTAAACTATTTTTTGATTTTCTAAAACTATTTTTATATTTGTGTGTCATTTGGCAAAACATAGCGCACTATGTACCTACTATTTATAAGATCTATTTAATGTTTACCTATGTTACACAAATAAATGATTCTGATTCTGATTCTGACGATTATTTAGTAAGACATGATAATCAGTCAACTAATTGAATACTGCTAATTACTAAAACCATCTGCAGTGTAACCCTTTCACTGCGATGGGTAATCAAATACTGACCACTCACTGTAATGAGTGACCCCCCGGGGGGCCATGTTGACAATGTGGTGACACTACGAGTATTTATACACCCTTGTTTGTGAAGCTTAAAGGGGTATTGTGGACAATTATGGTGAAGAATATTATGTAGTTTTATAATAAATTGTAATAATCAATTATTGTTTTTATTCGGGACAACATAGGAACCAATTTTTGTTAGTACACACCTTAAATACAACAACTTGCACACTAGCTAAGAATAAATGCCAGGTTAATGAGTCATGGTGTACTTACGAGGCATTTCATGCGGACAATGATTCCGCATGAGATGCCTCAAAACAGGAGCTCTCGGGTCCTCAGTCACGACTTTCAGGATGCTGTTGCTACTCCCCTGAATCCTCCTCACAAGTGATGCCACCTTTTTCCTGATGATGATAGCATGGAAGCCAGCTGTTCGCAATTGGGCAAACATTCCCGAGGCACTACTGAAACGAGGGAGTTTCAACATCATCCTGAAAACGTGGTTATATTGGACGTGCAAGACACTTAGCGTCCCCCGCGAACAGCTGAACCATAGACTTCCCGTGTACAAGCCTTGACAGTATGCTTTAAACAAGGTTATATTGACCTGCTTGAGTTGCTGAGTTTATTTGGGCATAATAAGCAAGGAAAGGCTCGTGTGGGTATGGTTAGCTTGAGGTAATTAGCTTGCTTTTATTTATTTATTTATACATCTTGCACAAACGTGCAAAGGCGGACTTAATGCCTTAGGCATTCTCTACCAGTCAACCAAGGGTGGTGAAGAGATAACAAGGCAGGTGCATTACAAAAAGTAATATTTAAAAAGTGAAAAAGATATATTTATATATATATAAAAACTACACATACATAATAATATTATGGAATATATATACCCCGAAATACATATATACATACTCATAATATATATATATATATTATATTAATAAAAGAAAAGAGGTTTATGAGACGACTGCTCATTTGTGCTGAAAATAAATTCGCAATTTCCGCTTAAATGCATACAGACTGGTGGCCGTCCTGATATCGAGAGGAAGCGCATTCCAGAGAAGAATGACCTGGATATGAAAAGAAGAATGAACAAAGTCAGAAGTATGAGAAGGGCAAAGTAACGGAAGGTTATTAGAAGACCGCAGGTTCTTAGTATGTGAGGAACATAGATATTGAAAGTGTGAGACTAAAAAAAAAAAAAAAATAATAAAAAAAAAAAAAATGTATTTATTTCAGTAAATCTTTACAAGTAAGTTGCCGGGGCTTCCCAGAAAGTAATCAAATGATACTTGTGTTGGGAAAGCCTCGCTCTTCCGTTGTAAACATAAATTTAGACTTACTAGACTAACAATATGAGCAACAATAATATTGCGGTAAGTACCTTAAAAACTAAAAAGAAGAAAAACAAGCGTAAAGTGTGTGTTTGTGTGTGCGTGTATGTGTGTGCGTGAGAGTGTGTGTGAGTGGGTGTATGTGTATGTGTGATGGTGAGCGAATGTAAGTGCGTGTGTGTGCATGGTTATTTGAATGGGTCACATATCCCTATTAATTCGTTACGTGTCCATGTGAGTGCATTACACATATCAAATTCAAGTTACGGTAAGCAGGATTTCCTCCACGTCTTCATAATTAAGAGTAAGGAGCCATTCAGTCAGATTTTCCTTACACTCGTGCAATTGCATGGAGTAAATATTAAGGATACGATTAATTTTATTATAAACACGGGGAGCTTGAGCTAAATATTGCCGACTAGCAAAATCAGTACGAGTGGGGTATGTAGGGGCTACTATATCGCACCGTCTTTTCCTAAGTTTGGCATTGTCGAAAGGTAGTGCTTTGTGATAACTATGTGTCATGTGTAGGATATATAATTTCCTGACGGAGAGAAGCTTAGAAATTGCATATAAGGATTTAGTGGAAAACCTAAAAGGTTTACAGTACATAACTTTTATCAAGGATCTTTGCGCCCGCTCTAGATCTATAAAGTATGACTTAGCTGCACCTCCCCATACCGAAATACAGTATATAATTACAGATTGTGCTAAAACAATGTATATTTTATTCAGTAGCTCTGTATTCATAACGTGTCTTAGAGATTTGAAGACCCAAATAAGCTTTCTTACCCTCCCTATGGTTAGTTCAAGGTGTGGGTACCAGCTTAACCTTTGATCCACTATAATTCCGAGGTACCTAGCAGAGCTAACTTTCTGAATTATCGGACAACTTTGAGTACAAGTAGAAGGAGTACGACAGGAGTGAATTTTAATTTCGAAGTCAGGCGAAGGCTGCGAGTTTAAGTACGGGGCAAAGCAAACGTAGTTAGTTTTTTGGGTGTTTAACGTCAGAAGATTCTCATTAAGCCAGTGGCCAACTCTAGCCAGACCCTCTTCAGCCACCAACCTTACTCTCTCCCATGTCTTGGCAGTAAAAATAATAGCAGTGTCGTCCGCGTAGGACAGTATCCTCCCACCGACGCCGCTAAGATTACATAGATCATTGATATATATCAAAAAGAGCGTCGGCCCGAGAACACTGCCCTGCGGGACTCCAAATGTTACGTTTTCTTCGTCACTGAGAAAATTGCCAATTTTTACCCCCTGCTTTCTATTTTGTAGGTAACTGCTGAGTAGGGAGAGAGCAGAGCCACGGAAACCTATCCTCTCCAGCTTGCGTATCAGGATTGGAATAGAAACAGTGTCGAAAGCTTTCTTGAGGTCAAGAAAGACTACTAGGCATTTGTTACCCCTATCTATTTCTTTTGTTATTGTAGATGCAAGATCCATGGTAGCATCCTGAGTCGACATACCTTTCCTAAACCCATATTGAGAGTTAGATAAGATGTTGTACTTAGCCAAATAGCTTATAATTCTAGAGTTCAAGAGCTTCTCAATGATTTTGGAAATGGAGGTCAGCACAGAGATAGGCCGATAATTGTTAGCGTCGTCGCTATCTCCTCCCTTGTACACAGGGGTGACAACGGAGCGCTTAAGAAGATAGGGGAAGATTCCGGAGTTGAAACATAGGTTGGCAAGGTTTTTGATCAGAGGGACTAAGATCTCCTTAGCTTGTTTTAAGAAAAGGGTAGGGATTCCGTCCCAGCCTGGTGCACTCCCAGAGTCTAGGGACATCAGTGTAGTTTCAACTTCCATCTCAGAGGTGTCTAATAAAACAAAAGAGGACAGATTATAGGTGTCCGTGTCAGTTGATCCCGGAGGTACGAAGCTATTTGAGATATTCTGAGCCAAAGTTTGACCAATGTTAATAAAATAATTATTTACATGGTTGGTTGAGGCTTGAGAACATGATTTTATCTTAAGTAGGTCACTATTTGAGCTCTTGGGTGGCTTGTAATGTGTGATTTCATTAATGGTGGACCATAGTGCCTTAGGGTTTTTAACAGATGCTATAATTTTATCTTTATTGTATTTATTTCTTAGTTTTTTTATAAGGTTTCCACAGAAGGTTCGGTATCGTTTATAAGTTATTATTAAAATTTGGCTTAGGGGGTTTGATTTAAGTTTTAGGTAGATTGTGTTTCTAATTCTAATACACCGTAAGGCACCTGTGGTTATCCAGGGCTTTATCTTCCTTTTGCTATTCGTGACAATTACATTTTTGGTGTTGGAGAGTATAGTTGACCTGACCATCTCTATCAGTACAAAGGCGTAAGTATCCGGATCTTTAAAGACATTAAAAAAGGATGTATCAATATTTATTAATCTATTATGAGCGTTTTCATAATTGATTAGGCTTTTGTGCTTTTGAGGTACCGTATGTTGATACTTATTGGCGATTGACAAAAGAATAAAACAGTGGTCGGTTACAGTTGTATTTAAAACCGCCGTAAAAGCCATGTTCCTTTGTTTGTCCAGGCTCAGAAAGACATGGTCAAGACAGCCGTCTCCTCTCGTTGGTAAGTTATGAGACGGCAACAGTCCATGCAGAGATAGCATATTTAAATAGGTTAATCTATTATTCCTTTCTTGATTAGTATCTATTGGGGAAACGATTAAGTCAATGTTAATGTCACCTAAAATCAAAACGTTTTTACTAGGGGTGGTATTCTCAAGATGATTATTGAGAGATGTAATGAAATCACCTGCATTTATAAATGAAGGTGACCGGTAGATACCCAGTATGGTGTAGTTTGCAATTTGTAACTCCAGGCCCGTAGCATTAACAAGGTTTAGTTCTTTAAATTTTACTGATAAATTATTTTTGATGTAAGCAACTACCCCATCACATTGATTAATGGGGTATTTGGTTTGAAATGATGTGTAATTAGCTAATTGCGGTATGTTTTTGTTAGGGTTTAGCCAACATTCTGTAAGAATCAAAATATCTATTTCACATTTTAGTTGTGACAGAGTGAGTTGCAAATCATAAAAATTTTTGTATATACTTCTAATGTTTTGTGTTGATATAGTTAGAGTATACGTAGCCTTTCCTATCTCTATATTTATTTCCTGTATACTGCCCTTAAGTGATTCCGAGGGCTTAATTTGATCAATTTCATTCAGTGTATCAAAACTATCCATTTATAAATATTGAGTTAGAACTCTTGGGGTTGCAGCTGGGGTAGTTGGATGGTATAGTTAAAAGCAGGTCAGGTACGGGTAAGTATACCAGTGTAATGATGAATTCATTGTAAAAAAGTTGCGAGATAATTGGTATGAGGCCTGTTGTGTATCTATAATCTATATAATATAGGTGTACTCTTTTGTCTTTAGGGTTGTAAGAGGCTTGAATGTATGTAGATAAATTTAAGTTTTGTATGTGTACTAGTTTGTTTTGATAGTCGGCGTGTAGTATACGTGAAAATTGGTAGTTGAAATTATAGGTTAAAAGTGTGTATGTATGTATAGGTTTGTGTGTAGTCTTCTGTGTGAGATTTTTAGTATAGTAGATATTTGACATTTTCTCAAATAAAATAGGTATTAGTTTGAGGTAAACTGAAGTATGTAAGAAAGAAAGTGTTAGGAAATATATACCCATAGTTAGTCATTGTTCTTGCATTATAGAACTATATAACTATAACATAACTATATATATATAACTATAACATTATAGGACTAGATAAGAAGGAGGGGAGAGAGAGTTGAGAAGGGAGAACAATGTTGTCAATGCACGCATACTTCTCTGTCGAATGGGCAACCATTTTAACTTAGACCTGTAGCTTGAGACATGGTCGTATTTCCTCAAGTTAAAGATAAACCTGATGCAGTTATTGAGAACCCTATCCAGCTTATCCAGCAAAACCGCGTTCAAGTCAAAGTAGCACACGTCACCATAGTCGATTATAGGGAAAATTAAAGTCTGCACAAGCATAGTCTTCGTCTTCGCAGGCTTTTGGCTTCAACTCACCTGATCTTAAGTAATGCTACGGCCTCAGGCGGAGTACGCTTGCCTAGGATGAACAGGTTCGTAACATGAAGATACCCAGATTATACTTATCTGGGAACAGAGAGGCGGGCAGTGAATTCCACAAGACTGCCAGACTCCAGTTCGCACAAAAAATGTGGAAGCAAAGCGCTTGGTTCGAGCCCGTGGAACTTTAACCATCGGTGACGCTCGCCGTATCCCTGCTCGTCCTATAATAGAACAGAGATGGGGGATATAAGTTGTACAATTCCAAAGCGCACTCTCCAAAATTTTACCGATAAAAGACCGACAGGCTGACAACGATGCGGCCTCTGATTATGAAACAAAAGGTAGATGGACCGCGCGGAACACTGACAGTGAAGCCATCAAGTTATTCGCTTTTGAATTTGTATTTGCTTTGGTGGCTTCACTGTCAGTGTTCCGCGAGGTTTATCTGCCTTTTGTTTCGTAATCTGAGGCCGCATCGCTGTCAGTCTGTCGGTGCAGTGTTGGTGCGACGAAGTTCAAGGCTCTGGAGCTTAGCCTTAACCAGGGAGTCGTTGTAAATGAGCCTCTTGCCACGTTTATCAATAGCTTGCAACGACTCCATTTGGTATTTCTACAGGATAGCACTGCAGCTGTCACAAATAACATCAACCAATCATGACAATCTTTTTTGATTCCACATCGCATCAAAGTTCAATAAGCACTCAGTCAATTGTTTTAGCAATTAATAAAACAACAGACTATTAGTAGGTACTGCAAATACCGTAAGGGATGAACGGATCACATCAGTAGCTCACCAGTCTGCTGAAGAGTGGAGAAAACAAATAATTAATGTGATACCGCCATTGGCCATGATACTAGCGTTATGTGGGGCCCTGAGAGGAGCGGGGAGAGCTTGTAAAGCAAACCTGAGTGGCCTTACTTGGAACATAAGTATTCACCCGGACCTTGACACAAAACCTAATTGTGATAATAAGTAGGTACTTTTGTCAATGATCGAACATCCTGACACAATAGTATTAGAAGACTTGGGCCCCAGTTATTAATACAAATAAGTGCCTGTTTGTAACGCCAACATAACACCTATTTTTTAAATGCATATGAATGTTTACATGGTAATTAAACCAAAAACCCATTTTTATATTATTTTTGTCTATGTTTTTGTCAATCTTCAAAACGGTTGCTCTGATTTTAATGGAACTTTCACTGGCGATAGCTAATGTTAATTTTAGAAAAATAATTAGGGTGTCGCCCAAAAAATCCCTGCAGATAACCGACCGACATTCAAGCGAATGAAATCGCGGGTGCAAGCTTTGCAAGTTTTAATATAATAGGGGTAATAGGGAGCGAGTCCATTGCCATTAGGACATAATCAGAGTTCTGGCTGCTCTGTATTTTTTTTTTGTGAAAACATTAGGTAATGATTCATTGCATTATTAAACTCCGCTGTTTTAGTAGCCAACACAAATGTAAAGCTTTTAATGAAAAGAGCAAGCTAGTTAACCCTCTGTTTGCTGACGGAGCGCGAGCCGGGGTGCACTGGCAACAGGGGCCGGCCGGACCCCGGGGGCCCGCGGCGATAATGTTATGAATTTTATTGTTTGTGTAACGTCAATTTTGATTTGGGGCGCGCGTCTGTAATTTTTTTTTGTAAAATGTTGGATGTGAATTTTTCTGTATGTTTTTTGAAGAAAGCTACGCTTGTAGACTAATTTATTGATGCTATTAATGCTAACTTTTAAATAAGTAACGTTTATTAGCGTTCTTTGAACGAAACTTTAATCTGTAAACATAATGTCATGTGAGCAAAGTTATTAACGTAACGTATATTAGGTAACCTAATATAAGCTTAAATATTTAATTTCGATGTTCAATTATTTGTGCTAAGGGTCTGATGATCTGATCACGCAAATAGTCAATTTAATCATTGACTGCCGAGTCAAAAACGTCGATGGTAAAACTTCCACTAGCATCAGACACACGGTGTTCGCCATTGCGTCCAACGTGTTTTAAAGTATACTCCAGTCTTTAATTACCCCCTTTTCCTTATCCCAAGGTATCTGTGGTTGGCATGGCATGTCATCATCCATCCCTTTAAAGCTTACTAAGGTATATGTACAAACGCATATATGGATACTATTCGTTTATGTACCCTACTACCACAACACCCGTCAAGATCAATTTATCTTATCTGCTCGACGTCCTATGTCACTACAGGGATTCAGCAGAATATCAGCGTCAGGTACATTTGCCTGACACATGCTGAGCTGAACTCACATTTGGTGCAACCCTGAGACGATTTGTTTTGTTTTTTTTTTTTTTGTTGTGATATGTCTTTTGGGTGCACTAAATAAATGATTTATCTATCTATCTATCTATGAACTTTCTTTTAGGCTGTTTGGGTTACAATTCGCTTGAGGTACAAAGGAAAAATAACAATATAATTTGTGCAAAATGATGCGTGTAAAAATGGATGCTCCCGAACATAGTGAACTTGTCCAACTGCTTACCCCTGTTGAATATCACCATAATAGGAGGCATACATTATTTGCTGTCCCTGTTAGGTGTACAGTCGCCCATCCCACGTGTTCTGTCTTCACTTAATGCTCTCTATTGATGTTTTCGCGGACGAATGGAAGACGATCTTGTCAGTATGTTTAGTATGTTTACGTATTGTGAGGTGAGCGGGTGATGTCGTTAAGTATATCAAATTATAAGTCTAACTAAGGTAATTGGCCGTTTTATGTTAAAGTAAAAATAAATAAAAATCCTCTCTATCAGTTATCATCTCAGTATTCATCCCCTTTCGATTCACATCACTTAACTTACAAGAAAAACAAAATAATGAGATCCCAATTAATCCTAAAAAAAGATGAATAAAAGCTCGAAAAAGCTCCCTTGCTATCTCTAACCCTTTACTGCTAAACCCTTGTGACTGTTATGCAAGCCGACACACCGTGTAATAGCCAGTGTTAATAATTCACACTAGATGAAGAGCAGCTCGGGGTCACTAAATTATTTTGGGGGCCTTTTAACCCGCTGTGGCAATGTAAGGGTTAATTTTGTTAATCCGATCATATTTCTTTTTGTAATAATTTTGATTTCAAGTTTTAAATACTGATATAAAATAAAACTGTAAAGCTAGTAGAACTTTTGAGCTCCTCCGCTGTTCTTTTGTGATTTTAGGCTGCGTTTACACCAGAGATGAGCGAGGATGCGTAGCGAGGGATGTGTTTTTGTTAAGAACCAATAGAGTCACTTCATTTACCTAGCCTCGCTCAGCGCCGCTGTGGTGGAAACTACTTAGCAGAGCCAGGTTTTTATACGTACAAAACAAGCGAAGGATGTCTGCGAGAGATATGTGCAAAAGATGGACGCGAGCGATAAACTACTAGCTATAGCAGATCACTAGACGGAGTTTGTTAGAAAAAGATGTGTATCGTACGAAATATATGGATCAGTGGACTCGCTCGCATCTGAAAAGAGCCCGCTACGCATCTTCGCACCGCTCGCACATCTCTGATGGAAACACTCACTTCGTTCCACAGCCTCGCTGCGCTTCCTCTCACCGCTTATCTACCTCGCACATCTTTGGTGGAAACGCAGCCTAAGTACTTTTGTTGCGGGGTCTAATCGGGATCTATTTTTCCGATGCTTTTCTGGTGGTCGACACTAGTGTGGCGGGCTTGTCTCTAGCCGTCATGACCGGTTCATCCGTACTGCTTTCACTTGATCAGGAGCTCCTCAATTGTTATTTACTAGCTATCTTTATATATACAGTCAGCAAAAGAGATAGTTATGCAGGCCCGTCAGATATAGTCAAAGCTTACTTAGAAACCGATGGATGTTTTTGAATAAAATAAAATAAAATTAATAGAGAATAAACAATTCCATGATTTAATTAAATTTCAATCGAAAACATCCATCGGTTTCTAAGTAAACTTCAACCATTTCCGAACACCTGCATACCTATCTCTTTTGCTGACTGTACATACTTACCTTTTAAGTGATCAGAACCTCAATAATTAAGTAATGTATACTTTTATTCTGTTTATTTTTATATCGTTCTTCCTAACAACTAGTACATCTGTTTGGTAATATGTGGATAACGTTGTGAGTACCTAGTGTATTTGTTACTTCTATTAATAAGTTCTAACCTATGTGTACTTATTATTAGGTACAATTTTGTTGTCCCTTAAGAGCTCAATAACTGTCTAATTAGGAGACACAATAGTTAAACCATGTCAAACGACCAATATTTGGATACTGAACATTAAAAAAATAAAAAAAATATTTTATTTCAGACCTTGATCCATATGATGTTAGTAATACAGTACTTAAAAACAAGGGCAAGGCAAGGCAAGGGGGGGGGGGGGTAAGGTACTTATAAGGGTTAATAAATAAATAAATTTCATCAAAATCAGTTCAGCCGTTTCATCGTGAAAGCGTAACAGACAGAGTTACTTTATAATATTAAGCTTGGATTTTATACCTTGAATTATTTTGAACCAAACATGGCCTAGAGTAAATAGCGCAAGAATTGTAACAATACAACGACAACTACAGGTGAGTTGTGTGTTTGTGTTGTGTAGTGTGACGTCACAACACACAATTAGCTAATGAATTGGGGATCGCAACATAATAGGCAATATTCCCATTGTGTTACGGCTCACAATAGACAAGGGAGTGGGGTGCCGGGACTCGGGTGTAAAGAAATACGTGTTCTTTTTGTCACCTTCTGTACAATAGTTTTACACAACAATTAGAAACAATTCGCAAGCTAACTGGGACCGTCCGAAACCGTGTAACCTTTGAACCTCACAAAACCTATCAACTTATTTAAGGCGACGATATACGCCAACGACCTTGAGCGACCAGAGAATCGTATGCGCTGCGTCCAAAACTCTCAAAGTTTAATCGAAAAAATTAAATAAAAGATAGTATTCTTTAAATAAAAAAAAGGCGTATATTAAAAGGTAAATAATAAAATTGTTTGTAAGATAGTGTAAGTTTCGTTTAATTTTACCTGATAGATTTAGTGTGATTGTCAATGTTTTGTCCACGTCAGACACAACTTCACGAGTTAATTAAACTATTTAATATGAATATAATTAAAAATATTCACTTACTAAATGATTAAGAGAATGTTCTAGTTTAACATATATTTTTTTTCAAATCATTTACACGACACATTTTTACGTGATTGTCAGTTTAAAATATGTAAAAGTCGTTAATAGCCCCTTAAAAGGTAATCTTAGATCATGACCTAGTATTAAATTTAATAACGTCTCTGTTAAAAGATGACAATCCGTGTGCTACCTTGGTCTGGTCATACAGAAAAACTTCTCGTTTATTGATCACATAAAAACAGTTGGTGAAAAGGCTAAAAAGAACTGTTATGCCTTGACGAGTAGGTATATCTAAATTCTAAAACCACTTGGGGTCTATCATTTTTAACATTAAAAACCATTTATGGGGCTACTTATTTAGGATGTCGTTTGGGCCGATAGGGATACCATAGGGACGATACGACGTAAATTACTTCAAAATCATCGTTTAGCTTTGATATTTTTATGTAAAGCACCTTTAGTACTGAAGCCCTTCCGGTTCTAGCAGGTGTGCTTCAGGTCGAACTGAGGTGCAACGACGTGCTGCAATGTACTATTCCGCGTGAGAGACCATTGACGCAATTTTTTTTATCTCAACGTGACCGTGTTAAGATCTCTAAATTATTTAAACCGCAGACTGACGTCTGGGAGAATCTTTAATCCGAATGGCAATGTAGGTGGTGGTCGGCCCTTGATCGAATCACATCAAGGGCCGACACCTTCATCAGTTCTTTAGATCCGTTCGTGAACGGCTGACAAGGACATGGCTGGAGGTGGACCGCTGTGTTGCCTAATTTCTAACAGGTCATGGCAACTTTAAGAGTAAATTATTTTCTATCAAGCTTGTTGCATCGCCTTTGTGTCAATGTTCTACATCTGACTGTGAATACGAACAATCTGCACATCATATCTTATGGGAGTGTATTCTTTAGCAGAATGAACGCTATATTATGTTAGATAGAATACAAGTTACATCGCGACCTTGTAGAAACTAGAATTAATTTCCGTGCTTTCAAGCGATTTTGCCATACCTATGATTGGAATCAAATGTAAACAGCTCATTTTTTAGGGCTCATTCATCATCATCATCAGCCGAAAGACGTCCACTGTTGAACATAGGCCTCCCCCATAGAACGCCACAAGTCTTGCATCCACCGGTTCCCCGCGACCTTGACGATGTCGTCGGTCCATCTGGTGGGAGACCTACCAACACTGCGTCTTCCTGTTCGTGGTCGCCACTCGAGAACCTTTCTTCCCCATTGGTTATCGGTTCTTCGAGCGATGTGGTCTGCCCACTGCCACTTCAACTTGCATATTCTGAGAGCTATGTCCGTGACCTTAGTTCTTCGGCGAATTTCCTCGTTCTGGATTCCATCGCGCAAAGAAACTCCGAGCATAACTGTCTCCATGGCTCGATGCGTGACTTTGTGCTTCTGTAGGAGGCCAGCAGTTAACGACCACGTTTCTGTGCCACCTACCCAATTGTCATTAATTATATTAGTCATTAATTAATGATGTTATTGTCTAAGCTCTTCTATTTAAACACTTTCTAAGTCAGTCAGCGTTTAACTAACAGAGTGTGTATCCAAATGCACCGTCAACTAAGCACCGTAAACAACGTGATCCCCCGGGGGTACACACAATGTACCCCCGGGGGAACACGTGAGAGCTTTAGCTATCGTTAAATATTAACGGGTACTGTTCTGTCGGTACAGAGGGTTTTATGTTTGATACTGTATTGTTGTTTTCAGAGGAGCTCGTGGCTAAGTTAAACCCGTACAGATCGATTGGTCAAAGGTTAAGCTAAGCTAGCCGCGGTAGGTCTGTGGATGGGTGACCATCCCTTTCATACCGAGTTCCCTCCGTGCCTCGGAAAGCACGTAAAGCCTTTTTCCCGGCTGTCATTTGTAGATCTTTGGCAGTCGTTATGGGTAGTAGCCAGAAAGTCTGACAACCAGTCTTACCAAGGGGTATCGTGTTACCCAGTAACTGGGTTGTGGAGGTCCGATAGGCAGTCGCTCCATGTAAAACACTGATATTCAGCTGCATCCGGTTAGACTGGAAGCCGACCCCAATATACTTGGGAAAAGGCGACGCAGATGATGACTGTATTGTTATTTTGACGATTTGTAAAAACTTGATTGAAAAGAGTGTCCGTGGAGTTTCTTGCTCGTTCTTCTCCATAGAGACCTACCTACGTTTTGGAACGAGCAACTAGCTCTAACTTTCTGACTAACTGACCGACTCCTTGACAATTTAAAAGTGCCTGTACAGGGTCTAATTGAAAAAAAAAAACTGGCCAAGCGCGAGTTGGACTCGCCCACGAAAGGTTCCGTACACACCGTACATCTATACAACATAATATTAGACATCATACAAAAAAAAAGCTTTTTACAAAAAAGACAACCGCCTTCAAAAAGTGAAAAATAACTTTAGCACAGAACACACATTGACTTCAGTTTCGAAATTCAGTGGCTTTGTTCTGTTTGTTGTTTTGTATTGCCACCGACTTCCGAAACTAAAGTCAATGTGTGTTCTGTGCTAAAGTTATTTTTTGACTTTTTGAAGGCGGTTGTCTTTTTTGTAAAAAGCTTTTTATTTTCCGCTGTTTAGTACCTCCTTCTCATTCAAATCTATTAAGAAGAGATTGAAAGTTAACTACTACAAAGATTGATGAAACTAAAACGTCGTCTATGTAACATTTTTGGGTATTTGTTGATTTTTCAAAAAGTGCTGAATCAATTTCGATAAAATTTATATGGGACCACCCCTGAAGCGTACCCTATCTTTAAAAAAAAGAATTTTCAAAATCGGTTTACGTTTGCCTGAGAAATCGCGTAACAAATCGCGCACATACTTAATGCAAAATTAAGACTTATACGGTTTTCTCATGGATGCCATGGTCAGAACTGGACCAAATTATGGGGATAATAAATGGGACCACACGGGAAGCACTAGCTTCCAAATAAAAAAAGAATCATCAAAATCGGTTCACCCAGTCCTGAGAAATCAAGTAACAAACATAAAAAAAAAAAAAAAAAAAAAAAAACATTAAAAAAAATACAGACGAATTGATAACCTCCTCCTTTTTTGAAGTCGGTTGAAAACGGCATAAAATTACGTTTGTTGAATGCCCTTAAATATTTATTTTATTCTGTTTTTATTTATAATATGCGCTATAACAACGCGCCAACAGAAATACATCATTTATGAAAATTTAAACTGTTTAGCTCACGGTTCATGAGATACAGCCTGGTGACAGACAACCAGACAGACAGACAGACGGATGACTCAAGACAAGTGCTCATCACACAAATGTTTACCCTGGGCGGGATTTGAACCCGCAACACGTTGCGCAGCTGTCGATCGCTCAGCCACTGCGCCAACCGTGTCGTCAGATATAGACGTGCGCTGATAAAAGGTGGTTTATAAAACACCTGCATTGGCTTGTGGCAAAGTAACGCCACAGTAAAGATATCTATTTACTGTGGTAACGCTCATCGTCAAAACCCCTTTGTCAGTCGTTTTTCATTCATGGTTGTGTCAATATTCAAGTCAATCTGTAATATTGCTCCCCTGGGGACTCGACAAATAGCTCAATATCACTAATGAGCACTGTCATCGTCACTTCTGTGGGGCGTTAGAGGTATGTGGGGTAGTAGGGTGACCAGCCACTGTCTTACTAATGTGGGGCGAATGATGAGCAGTAGGTAAGCTAACAAACTTTAAAAAGGAGGAGGTTATCAATTCGGATGTTTGTATTTGCAAATTTCTTTTTTTTTGTTCGAAAGAGGTTTATGCCGAAATGGTTCCATATAAATTGAATCAAATATAAAATGTCAATTCAAATCTTATATGATTGAATAAAATACAAAGATGACGTTTTAGTTTCTTCAATCTTTGGAGGTCTTTCAATCTCTGATTTAACTGTGTTGCCGTTTCTTAATGAATTTGGATGTTAAGACGATACTAAAAAGCGGAAAATAAGAACAGCCGCCCGCCGCAATACAAAACAACAAACAGAACAAAGCCATCCTTCCGAAACTAATGTGTGTTCTGTGATGTTATTATCACTTTTTTTTTTTTAATGTTTTTGTAAATCTATTAATGGTGTTGATTAACAAATTTATGGGAACGCCCTCTATTATTTAACTTACTGTATAAATAGTACATAATGTATTAAGAAAATTGAAATGTCTGTTTGCAATCTCAAAATATTAACAGTTTTTTATTAATTGCAATAAGAATACAAAGTAGTTACATTAAAAAATTTTTTTTTCAATTTCGTAGTGTTTTTATTCCGGCCAATTTCTGAAACGCCCTGGTCCGATGTTGACAGGACTTTTATTTTTATATAGTTTATATTAATTTCAGAAAAATAATTAGGGCTCTAGATAACCGACATTCAGCTCAAAGTCACGCAGCGAGCAATGGAGAGAGTTATGCTCGGAGTTTCTTTGCGCGATAAAATAAGGAACGAGGAAATCCGCCGAAGAACCAAGGTCACCAACATAGCTCTTAATATTTGCAAGTTAAAGTGGCAATGGGCAGGCCACATCGCTCGAAGAACTGATAACCGATGGGGAAGAAAGGTTCTCTCCTGGCGACCACGAACAGGAAGACGCAGCGTTGGTAGGCCTCCCACCAGATGGACCGACGACATCGACAAGGTCGCGGGGAAGCGGTGGATGCAAGAGTTGTGGCGTTCTATAGGGGAGGCCTTTGTCCAGCAGTGGACATCTTCCGGTTGAAATGATGATGAACCGACATTCACGCAAACTTAGATTAAAACAAATGTTGTACAATATTTTGCATACGTACAAACAAATTGAATCATTTCTCTATGACGTCACTTCCTATCTGTTCTCAATTTGAAGTACACAACGTACACGTAGGGGGCGCTTCCACTTCCGGCCCCGCCCACCGTCCGCCCCCCTCGCTCTGCTATACAGCTGTAGAACATGTTACTGAAGTCGTTTGTTCATAATGTCGCATGCATATATTTTATGCATACTAGATTAATAGTTTCTACCCCCTTTCTGCCGCGTGATATTCTTTTGGATCCAATTATTTTTATAGAAAATGTAGCGGACCCGGTGGACGTCGACCTGCCCGGCAAAGCAGCCCACACATTAAATATGATATTTCAAAAAAAGCTTTTTACAAAAAAGACAACCGCCTTCAAAACTAAAAATTGAAAAATAACTTTAGCACAGAACACATTGACTAGTTTCGAAATTCAGTGGCTTTGTTCTGTTTGTTGTTTTGTATTGCCACCGACTTCCGAAACTAAAGTCAATGTGTGTTCTGTGCTAAAGTTATTTTTCACTTTTTAGTTTTGAAGGCGGTTGTCTTTTTTGTAATTTTTTTTTTATTTTCCGCTTTTTAGTACCTCCTTCTCATCAAATCTATTAAGAAGAGATTAAAAGTTAACTACTACAAATATTGATGAGACTAAAACGTCGTCTATGAAAACATTTTGGGTATTTGTTGATTTTTCAAAAAGTGCTGAATCAATTTCGATAAAATTTATATGGGACCACCCCTGAAGCATACCCTATCCATAAGAATTTTCAAAATCGGTTTACGTTTGCCGGAGAAATCGCGCACATATTTTTTATTTTTTTTTACTATTAAATAGGCTTGCGTTTGACCGCAATTCACCTGATCGTAAGTGATAATGCGGCCTAAGTTGGTACACGCTTGCCTAAGATGAACCGGTTCACTCGTGCCTTAAAGATACCCAGATTATACTTATCAGGGAACAGAGAGGCGGGCAGGGAATTCCACAGTCTGGCAGTTCGCACAATAAATGTGAAGTCAAAGCGCTTGGTTCGAGACCGTGGAACTTCAACCATATAGCGGTGACGCTTCGCCGTATCTCTGCTCGTCCGATGATGGAACGGGGATGGGGGAATTAAATTGTGCAATTCCAAAGCACACTCCGAAATGTACCCGATAAAAGACCGAAAGGCTAGCAACGGTGCGGCGATGTTCAAGGCTCTGGAGCTTAGCCCTAACCAGGGAGTCGTTGTTTATGAGCCTCTTGGCACGTCTATCGATGACTTCCAATGCCTCCAGTTGGTATTTTGCCGATCCATCCCAAAGGTGCGAACAGTACTCCATGCACGATCGAACTTGTGCTTGGTATAAGTTGAGCAGCTGTTCCGACGTGAAGTACTTTCGCACCTTTGTGAGGACTCCCAGCTTTTTGGCAGCTAGTTGCGCCTTGGATTCAATAAATGACCCAAAGTTAAGATTTGACGTCAAAGTAACGCCAAGAAGCTCAAGCTGGTCAGTGATTGGAACGGATACATGTCGAAAAGTAGGGGCCAGATGGAAAGGCCTCTTCTTGGCAGAGAAAAGACACGCCTGGGTCTTAGCTGCATTGAACTTGACCAGATTGGCATCGCCCCAATCGGAGACTGCCTTGAGGGACAAGTTCAAGCGCTCGACCATGGACTCTCTAGAAGACCGGATTTCAACCGCACTGGCACGTGCGCTGGATGTATAACTCTCTACAACCGTGCCGTCATCTGCGTACCCAAAGGTACCGGGTTTCAGCAGATCGTTGATATGCAGCAAAAAAAGGGTTGCAGAGAGTACTGAGCCCTGAGGAACCCCGGCATTTATTGCCATTTGATCTGACGAGCAGCCATCAATGACTACGCGAATTGATCGATCACTCAGGAAATCCGATATCCATGCACAGAAACCAGCGGGCAAGCCATATGCTGGAAGCTTGCTAATAAGGCCATCATGCCATACCCTATCAAAGGCCTTCGAGATGTCCAGGGAGACGGCAAGTGCTTCCCCATATTTCTCGATGGCCTCACTAAAGATATGAGAGGCGTACGCGAGAAGATCCCCAGTGGACCGATTTCGGCGAAAGCCATATTGACGATCACTGAGGAGGTCGTTAGCTTCAAGGTACGCCAGGAGCCTGTTATTGAGGACACGTTCCATTGTCTTGCAGATAATGGACGTGACCCAGATGGGCCTATAGTTGGTAGGATCGGCATGACTACCTTTTTTGGGCACGGGCTGCACGTTGGCAAGCTTCCATGACTTCGGCACTAATCCAGCCTCGAGAGAGAGCCGAAAGAGGCGTGTCAGTACAGGAGACAATTCAGGTGCACAGGTCCTCAGAACTATAGCCGGAATACCGTCTGGTCCATTAGCCTTGTTCACATCAAGATTGCGTAACGCTTGACGAACCTCCTTTTGGCGAATGCGAGTATCAGACATTGAAGTCGTGTTGCCAGGTAAAGTCGGGGGAGTCGCGTCTCCTGCATCAAGATGTGAAGATTCTGCAAATAGAGAAGCAAATAGGTTTGCTTTCTCTTCTGCAGAGTGAGCCAGAGAACCATCAGGTTTCAGCAGTGGAGGCAGTGAGGGGCGACAGAAGTTTGACTCGACCGATTTAGCTAGGGACCAAAAAGCTTTACTACCCGTAGGGTACGAAGCAAGTTTGTTCCCTATTCGACTAATGTGGTCATGACGAGCCCTCTGTAGAACCTTCCTGCAGGACTTGGCAGCTCTATTAAAGGCTGTCTTCTTCTGGCGTAAATCCCTTGCTTTACGGTGACGAGCGTCAACCCAAGCTAGGTAAGCCTCATGCTTCTGCGCTTCTGCGCGTCTGCATTGAGAACTAAACCAGGGGCGAGCTTTGCCGGACAGAGGTACGTCGTTATATGGGATAAAAAACTCCATAGCTTGACGCAACACTTCCGTCACGGCATCCGCGCAGGTAGAGGGATCACCAGAAGAAAAACAGACCGGCAGCCAAGGGTACGACGCGAAAAAACAGCGCAGCTCATCCCAGTCTGCTGACTTGTACCGCCACATCCGCCGGCAGCCACTTTAGACAAATTTAAGACTTATACGGTTTTCTCATGGATGCCATTGTCAGAACTGGACCAATTAAAATGGGACCACACGGGAAGCACTAGCTTTCAAATAAAAAAAGAATCATCCAAATCGGTTCACCCAGTCCAAAGAAATCAGGTAACAAACATAAAAAAAAAAAACAAAAAAAAAAAAACCGACGAATTGATTACCTCCTCCTTTTTTGAAGTCGGTTGAAAAGGGAATAAATAGTAAATGATCACCAAATCTTAGTCACCAAATTTTTGGACCCTTAAGTCCTCCCTGGGGTGGATCTGACATGGTTAGGTTAGGTTAGAACTATGTGACCCCCTACCCTGCCAGAACCAAATCGCTTTTTACAGTCAAACTCATACATTTCTACAATACTTTGGTTAAATGTTGGTTGGTTGGTTTGTTTTGGAGGTCAACTACTATATCTGGAGGTTCGTTAAACGTAAGCCTTTCAAAAACATTAACATTTTTTTTTATTTTGCGATTATTTTTAAAGAATCTACAGTTGAGACATTATTTTTGGATATCTCACTGTTTACCTACTTTTATATGTCAATTTATGTCCGTATGGTGTCGGACGTGAAGAATAGCACTATCCCATATCTTCCCGTGGGTGTCGTAAGAGGCGACTAAGGGACTTACCAGAGAATGGGCAGCAGCGTTCTCTGTGCCTTTGTAACAAGCATACTGCGATCGCCAACCCGCCTGCCAAGCGTGGCGATTATGGCAAAACTCCCCCTTGGGGAGGCCTATTTCCAGCAGTGGAAGTTTTTAGTCTGAAATGATGATGATGATATGTCAATTTTTAATTCTTTGTCTCAAATTTGGTGACATACCGACAGCAGCGCCACCTACCGGGTCCAATTGTGTTTTCAATCCATCCAGGAATCCATTGAAATATACGTACAAAATTTCATCCACATCAATTGAGCCGTTTAGGAGAAGTTAGGTGATAAGAACATGTACAGAAGAATTATATACGAGTATAACTAGCTTTTGCCCGCGACTTCGTCCGCGTGAAATTCGGTTATCGCGGATGCAGACGAAGATATGGAACAAAGAGTAGCCTATGTCCTTCCCCAGGATTCAAGTTATCTTCATACCAAATTCAATCAAAATCGGTTCAGCCGTTTCATCGTGAAAGCGTAACAGACAGAGTTACTTTCGCATTTATAATATTGGTATGGATAAATAATAAATAATAAATAAATAAATATAGTATGGGAGTATGGATTTAATATAATTATAACCTTTTAAAAAAGTCGATTGATTTTTTTATTCCAGGCGCTCATTCGAAGCCCTCTAACTATCTATGAAACAAAATTGGTACGACACAAAACATTTTGATTGTTACAACAAAAAATCCAATTTCTGTCACCTACCCATTGTCATTATAATTTCTACCGTGTCGCTGATCTGAATAGATAATAATATTCAATAAAAATATCTTCTGATACACCCCTCTGTCACCTCAGGGTGGGATTTTATTAAATCTTTTCATCAATTCTTTGACAGAATATCCGAAATTGTGGCGTTATTTGAATATTGTATGCAAATTAAAAATAAATAGGATTATTTAGTACACAGCACCAATAAATTGACATACTTTTTACATGACTGGCCAAAAAAAGGAGTGTAATGTTTCCATGGTTCATGCATGCAGTTTCTTTATGCCACCATAACTTCTAAACTTCTTAACCCATATCAATGTATGTGGTATCGTTAGAAGCGTTTCGTTGTCCCGGGTAACAAATACTGGTGAAAATTAGGAAAATAAAGAACCGATCTTTTAATTGCAGTCGGGGGACGATTTCTTGAAACAGTTGTTTACAAGTCTCCTGACTTCGCTGAAAGGATTGGTTTTCAGTTTTCCACTTTTGGGCACAATGGCGGTTTAAGGCGACGATATAATATGTCGGCGACCTTGATCGACCAGAACCAGAGAATCGTATGCGCTGCGTCCAAAACTCCCAAAGTTCTTTAATATAAAAAAGGCGTATACTAAAAGATAGATAATAAAATTGTCTGTAAGATAGTGAAAGTTTCGTTTAAATATATCTGGTAGATTTTGTGTGATTATCAATATTTTGTCCACGTCCGACGCAACTTCACGGGTTAACTAAACTATTTAATATGAACTTAATCAAAAATATTCACATACTAAATGAGAGAATGTTCTAGTTTAATATATATTTTTTTCAATAATTTACACTACACATTTTGACGTGATTGTCAGTTTAAAATCTGTAAAAGTCGCTTGTTAGGGCGGGTTGCTTCAACTAACCATTACTAACCGGTAATAGTCAAAAATGGCGCTAACTATCGTCAAATCGTCTACAATATATACGTCAGAAAGTTACTATCACCATAACCGACCAGTCAACGTAATTTTGTGTTGTCTAACAGCTACTTCAAACATCAAAATATTATGGAATCTCTTTTTGAATAACTTTAACTGACGGATTTTTATGTCATGAAACAACCCGTTACATTTAACGTACGTTAAACATCGCACGTCATAGTAACTTTTTAACCGTCCGTATGTAACGTTAACCGACTGTTTGAAACAACCCGCCCTTAGTGCCTTAATTGCACAGTAAACTTTACATTATATTACGTAATCATTTTTTTTTATGCGTAAAAAAGTAGCGTCAGTGGTGCGACGAGTACGGGGAAGCCCGAATAGCGTCCTAAGGATGATTGGCGAGAGAACCGATACTGTTCTGCTCAGTAGGTTCACTGAACTCCATGTATTGCGAGACCGGTGAGCCTACTGTGCAGTGCTAGACGGTGTGTCGAGTTTCTTCTTTGTATTTTTTAATTACTAACGTTAATTATAAGCTAAATTCAAGGTTACTCACAGTCATTAGTATAGGTATGGACTCTATTGTCTGAAACAAATTATTTAAAAAATAAAAAAAAATTAAAAAAAAAAAAAAAAAAAAAAAAAAATTTAATATATATTTTTTTTAATATTTTTTTTTTGTTTCACAAATAAACTGATTTATTGATTGATTGATTATATTTTTTTTTTATTTAGGTCCTTCATTTAGATTGATTTTTAATTGTTTTGTTATTTTTTTTTATTCACTTTTTGACAAGGCTTTTTTTACAGATCGATCCGAACGGTTTTTATTTACCCACGAGACTAAGATTAATTATTTATTGACCGAAATTTAACTAGACTAATATTGCGTGCAGAGCAACATCATCTTCGTACCCTTATCCCATGTTACTTGTGGTCGGCGCAACATGTTTTCTTCTTCCATTCCGTCCTGCCCAACGTCATGCTTTCACTGACTCCCTTTTCATTCATATCATACTTCTCACAATACCTCCATCTTTTCTTAGGCCTTCCTGTCCCTCTCCATCCGTCCACACTTATATTTATGACTCTTTTGGTCTCATGCGATTCATACCTTCTCTTCACATTCACATACCAAGACAAACGATTCCCTTTCAACTGTCACTGGCGCCACTTTCAAAGTTCCTGTAATATACTCATTTCTCACCTTATCCATTCTGGTAACTCCACACCACACATCCATCTCAACATTCTCATCTCCGCTACGTGCAATCTTTTTTCATCCATCTTCTTTATGACCCAACATTCCGATCCATACAGTACGATAGTCAGTCGATTCTGTGAAATTCAAAAAACAACTCGCATCTCACATCGCTATTCACTCTTACTTCGCATAAGGTTCAAGATGACCTTGATATATTTGACACTTTGAATCGGGTTCGAGTGAGAAGTGAGCGTCGAAGTGACGGAGAAATTTTCTTACAGAATGCCACTTCTTACGTCATCTCAAACTTTATCTGTCAAAATCTCCCTGTCAATTTAGTTCAACTCGCTGACACGCTTTCAAGGGTGGCGGTAGTGTAAATTCGAATTATCAACCGAGTTTTTAGAATGCCAATCAAGAAACTCACAGCGGATTCAGATTCGAAGTTTAGAATGAGGTCTTACAGAATCACACCCCAGGTCTTATCACGGACTTGTAGATTTTCTCCTTTAACTTGGGTCAGTTCCAGTGACCTGTCGCCATTTCATTCATTCTGCTGCATGGAGAGCGCTATCGGGAAATTCTGGAGTTGCCGGCCGTGAATAGCACCACCCCATGTCTACCCGTGGGTGTCGTAGAAGGCGACAGAGGGATATTGACCAGAGGATGGGCAGCAGCGTCCTTCTGAGTACCATAACACCTACTGTGATCGCCAACATGCATCGACCAAGCATAGTGATTACGGTTGAACCCCCCCTTGGGGGAGACCTATGCCCAGCTGTGGGCGTTTAAAGGTCGACATGAAATGATGAAACATTTTTCCCCGACCATGACCCAATTCGACGTAAAAC
The DNA here is from genome assembly GCA_947361185.1 of Charanyca ferruginea. Taxonomy (NCBI): domain Eukaryota; kingdom Metazoa; phylum Arthropoda; class Insecta; order Lepidoptera; family Noctuidae; genus Charanyca; species Charanyca ferruginea. The sequence goes on along the minus strand of OX376081.1, from coordinate 411,789 downwards.
CATTCATTTTGAATATTTCCTTCCTTCACTACAAAACTAGTTACCTACCAATCAAATTCAATTTTCATTGGAAAGTATTTAAGCCCCGATCCCGGGACTCACGCCGTCACTCGCTCGAGACGTCGCCGCGGGAAATGAACGCGGGATTTACTTCCGCTCCGCGATTAGATTTCAAACAATCTTGGATTATGAGCGCGGTATCGATCTTTTTCATGTTTGTTTTTGTAAGAAATGTAGCTTTTACTCGCGAATTTGTCCGCGGTTATGCCTAAGAGTCTCGGCAATAGTGGTAACTTTCTATCAGTGAAAGATTTTTTTAAATTAGAGGACCTTCAGAGATTTCGTTTAGCCGCATCTCACCTACGCCTAGCCAAGTCACAAACGTCTCTTTCTACAATAATTAACATCATCATCATCATTTCAGCCGAAAGACGTCCACTGCTGGACATAGGCCTCCCCCAAGAAATGGGGGGTTTTGCCATAATCGCCACGTTTGGCAGGCAGGTTGGCGATCGCAGTATGGTTGTTACAAAGGCACAGAGAACGCTGCTGCCGATTCTCTGGTAAGTCCCTTAGTCGCCTCTTACGACACCCACGGGAAGATATGGGATGGTGCTATTCTTTACGTCCGACACCATACGGACTTAATAATTAACGCCTCGTCGTAATCCATTTTTTATTTTCGATCACGTGACACATCGTTGAGATCATAGATATCCGAGTTGAGATGATCATTCCCATATATTTAATGAGTTTTCTATTAGCGGTATCGATTGTAGATTGTCAATTTGGCTAGGGCCCCTGATCTTAAGTGATGATGCGGCCTAATGTGGAGCACGCTTACCTAGGACTAACCGGTTCACTCGTGCCTTGGAGATACCCAGATTAAATGTTTTAGGGAACAGAGAGGCGGGCAGTGAATTCCACAGTCTGACGACAGCTGGAACCAACGGCTTTACATGCTTTCCACAGGGAGGTTCACCCATCCTCAGACCGACCGCGGCAATCGTAGCTTAACTTATCTCCGGAACTTTTATAACTACCAAATTTTATTACCAAAAGTTAGGTATCCCTAAGAAAATTCAAGACGAAGCTACATCAAAATATTTTCATTCCATCCGTTTAAAAAGACTTACGGTGTATTTCTCCACAGTAAAATACCTCATGATTGAGTGACAGCTCAACAATTTGATTTCTGATAAAAACGCAAGCGGAGACAGGAGGCGCGCTATGAATACCAATGACTTTGATGCACGTACTCAACGTAGAGCCATTGATATAGACCACCTCACCTTAGATAACATAGAGATATAACTACCTATGGAGATGGCAACTTCTTAAGAACAATTTACCGGTCAGAACGTGGCATGTTTGGACTATCAAATAAGGACTGGCGATTTCAGCGTCATATTCATAGAAATAATGAATGAATCTACCTATATAATAAAAAATTATCGTTGTCGTAGTCTCGCTAAAACTCGAGAACGGCTGGACCAATTTGGCTGATTTTGGTCTTGAAATGTTTGTGGAAGTTCAAGGAAGGTTTAAATGGTAAGAAAATTGAAAAATCGATGGATAGGACAACGTCTGTCGGGTCAGCTAGTGATGAATATTTTTTGGTAGACCTCCTTAAGGGGCTATTAAACGACTTTTACAGATTTTAAACTGACAATCACGTCAAAATGTGCAGTGTAAATGATTTGAAAAAAATATATGTTAAACTAGAACATTTTCTTAATCATATAGAAAGTGAATATTTTTGATTAAGTTCATATTAAATAGTTTAATTAACTCGTGAAGTTGTGTCTGACGCGGATAAAACATTGACAATCACACAAAATCTACCAGGTATAATTAAACGAAACTTACACCATCTTACAGACAATTTTATTATCTATCTTTTAGTATACGCCTTTTGTTTATTTTGAAAGAATACTACTTTTATTTAATTTTTTCGACTAAATTTTGAGAGTTTTGGACGCAGACTGCGTCCGTTCTGCATCAGTTCTGCGTCCAAAATTCTTAAAGTTTAGTCGAAAAAATTAAATAACAGTTATTTGTTATACAAGAGTGCAAAGTTGCTTTTTAACCGCGTGTTCAATTTTGATGACCGAGCAAGCGAAGGACTCTAAAATTGAATCACGAGCGCAGCGAGTGATTCAAAATTAGAATCCTGAGCGTTAGCGAGGGAATCAAAAGAGCACGAGGTGAAAAATCTTTGCACTCGAGTGCAACACGTAACTTTTCATTCCACCTCAGCGAGGAAATGACTAAATGCAAAAAAAAAACGTTTACAAAGTCTGAGTTTTTAACAAATTAAAAAAAAGTTGTATGATATATTCGGCACCATAGAGGTAGCAGTAAATAGGTTTAATGTTTTTTTTTAATTCACAAACTTAGTGCACACGATGTTCTAAATTCAATTTACTTTATCCTCTAGAGAATAAAAACGGCTTTTCCACTCAGATATTGAAGATTAAAAATACTCTTTCCGAGATGGTGGGATGAAAAAGTCATTGTCAATGTTATGTCCGCGTCAGACACAACTTCACATGTTAATTTAACTATATCTATATATATAAAAGAAAGTCGTGTTTGTTACAACACTTATAACTCGAGAACGGCTGGACCGATTGCCATGGTTTTTGATTTGTTGGATTTGTTTCCGTCCCGAATAGCAGAATACATCTTAAAAAAAAAAACTCGATATGTGTAATGACTACTTAATCATTTCAATAGATGCTGATTTGTTTATCACATGTCAAACATTTGTTGTCCAATAGTGTAACGGGTAGGTGTAGGGTTTGTGTAGGGTAGGTGTAGGGTAGGTGTAGGGTAGGTGTAGGGTAGGTGTAGGGTAGGTGTAGGGTAGGTGTAGGGTAGGTGTAGGGTAGGTGTAGGGTAGGTGTAGGGTAGGTGTAGGGTAGGTGTAGGGTAGGTGTAGGGTAGGTGTAGGGTAGGTGTAGGGTAGGTGTAGGGTAGGTGTAGGGTAGGTGTAGGGTAGGTGTAGGGTAGGTGTAGGGTAGGTGTAGGGTAGGTGTAGGGTAGGTGTAGGGTAGGTGTAGGGTAGGTGTAGGGTAGGTGTAGGGTAGGTGTAGGGTAGGTGTAGGGTAGGTGTAGGGTAGGTGTAGGGTAGGTGTAGGGTAGGTGTAGGGTAGGTGTAGGGTAGGTGTAGGGTAGGTGTAGGGTAGGTGTAGGGTAGGTGTAGGGTAGGTGTAGGGTAGGTGTAGGGTAGGTGTAGGGTAGGTGTAGGGTAGGTGTAGGGTAGGTGTAGGGTAGGTGTAGGGTAGGTGTAGGGTAGGTGTAGGGTAGGTGTAGGGTAGGTGTAGGGTAGGTGTAGGGTAGGTGTAGGGTAGGTGTAGGGTAGGTGTAGGGTAGGTGTAGGGTAGGTGTAGGGTAGGTGTAGGGTAGGTGTAGGGTAGGTGTAGGGTAGGTGTAGGGTAGGTGTAGGGTAGGTGTAGGGTAGGTGTAGGGTAGGTGTAGGGTAGGTGTAGGGTAGGTGTAGGGTAGGTGTAGGGTAGGTGTAGGGTAGGTGTAGGGTAGGTGTAGGGTAGGTGTAGGGTAGGTGTAGGGTAGGTGTAGGGTAGGTGTAGGGTAGGTGTAGGGTAGGTGTAGGGTAGGTGTAGGGTAGGTGTAGGGTAGGTGTAGGGTAGGTGTAGGGTAGGTGTAGGGTAGGTGTAGGGTAGGTGTAGGGTAGGTGTAGGGTAGGTGTAGGGTAGGTGTAGGGTAGGTGTAGGGTAGGTGTAGGGTAGGTGTAGGGTAGGTGTAGGGTAGGTGTAGGGTAGGTGTAGGGTAGGTGTAGGGTAGGTGTAGGGTAGGTGTAGGGTAGGTGTAGGGTAGGTGTAGGGTAGGTGTAGGGTAGGTGTAGGGTAGGTGTAGGGTAGGTGTAGGTAGGCAGGTAAGTAGGTAGATAGCGACAGGACAACGTCTGTCGGGTTAGCTAGTATAAATATAATTAAAAATATTCACTTACTAAATGATTAAGAGAATGTTCTAGTTTAACATATATATATATATACATATATATATATATATATATATATATATATATGTTAAACTAGAACATTACATATATATATATATATATATATATGTGGGGACATTTTCACACACGGCCATCTGACCCCAAACTAGGGAGACCCTGTACTATGGGTGTCAGACAGCTGATATACATACACAACTACATTTTTTTTTTGTAAATACATACATATATAGATAAACAACACTCAGACACAAGGCAAACACAAGTGCTCATCACACAAATGTTTACCCTGGGCGGGAATCGAACCCGCAACACGCTGCACAGCAGTTGATCGCTCAGCCACTGCGCCAACCGTGTATATATTTTTTTCAAATCATTTACACTGCACATTTTGACGTGATTGTCAGTTTAAAATCTGTAAAAGTCGTTTAATAGCCCCTTACCGGTGGATGCAAGCGGCAGGTTGCCGTGAGTTGTGGCGTTCTATTGGGGAGACCTTTGTTCAACAGTGGACGTCTTCCGGCTGCTGATGAAAATGATGATTAATTACGTGTAATAATGATTATCATATTAGTAAGTAGATCAGTCAGATACCTACAGAATACTGGTACAGAATACTGACATTTGTAGGTTTTGTAAATGACTCTGGTATGCTTTCCTGCAGGTCCTCGCGATGATCACGTCGTCGACGGCAGGCTGATGAGCGGTGACATGGCGCAGCAGGGACAGCCGTACCCCATACCCTGGGGGCTTCACTACCAGCACCGGTGAGTACCAACAGTTGGGTAGTAACCTTACCAATAATTACAAAAAAAACACGTTAATTTTAGCCCTGAAATTCCGATATTTTTTTTAATTTGCTGATTTGCTTTTTTGGTTTGGATGGAAAGGGCAGGCAAATAAAAATTGCAATGCTTGTAGAAGGCTACTAAGTCATAAGTACTAACATAATATGTATGTCAGATCGTCAGGATTTTGTCCGTTAGATTCAGTCATCATGTGGGCAGAAGATTGGGTTTCGTGCAATGCACACTGGGTATAGGGTATAATACACGGCGCACAATTTAACACAAACTCAATTTAAAATAAACCCAGACTCAAAAATAGACATAGTAACACTTAAACACAACGAATCGAGTACCAACAGTTTCGGGACGTATTAGCTCCGATGCGATCAGACACTGGATTCTGAATGTCCTGCTCGCTGTGGGCTGAAAACATCACGACTCTGTAGAAGCGCGCCAAAAGTAGTGGTAGATAAACGTTTTGACTTTAACTTTGACAGTTAGAGTTTTTGGACAATTACGACAATTTTGACAGTTCATAGATTTTGTGTGGCAATTTGTACTTATGACGTCACTTCTAGTTAATCATTTGCCAACTGAGTATACATCTATCCACATGATCGAAAACCAGTCCAGCATTGAGAGCGATGGTAGACAATACAACGACCTCATGTGGTCAAGACCCTCAGTCCTGAGGATACGAGGAGGAAGATTTTATTTATTAATTGAGAGACCGTATATATTCGTTTCGGCAGATTTTTGTTTTTTTAACTCATCAAAGCCAGAATCAACAGTGGCGACCACCAGAAAAGCACCGAAGCAATGAAGCTCTACGAGTCCCGGAGAAACATTACTTGAACAGAGAAGAAACATTGACTGTCTTGGATCCCGCAAAGAAATTAATCAGAAAAGAACAGCGGAGGAGTAAGAAAATCATATTTTCCACTACCCTTCAAATCAAGCAGGAGACAGAACAGAACTAGGCCAATAGGCACAATGGCATGTTTACAACTGGGCGAGGCCCCGTTGTCAAGCACCACGGATTTATGTCCTAAAATGTGAGCTGTTACATTTGATTCCAATAATAGGACGGTTTACTCTAGTTTCTACAAGGTCCGCATAGTAAACAGCTCCGGATGTAACCTGTACACAGATTTAAGTTTAATTGATCATCATCTTTCTTTCCAGAGACTCCTCAACCCCCACATCGACGGGGCGTCCCTACGAGCACCCACACACCCACACACACTCACAGCTGTACGCACGGCATGCACACAATCATGCACACACGTTGATAGACCAATATGAACCGTAAGTATCTAGCTTTTATATTGTTTTCATGAACGTGGTGGCAGTTTTGACAGGGTCTTTGGTTTGGAAATCGGTTCATTAATTTCCTCATCCTCATCATCATATCAGCCTATTACCGTGTACTGCTGAACGTAGGCCTCCCCCAGAGATCGCCAACCAACCTGGTCTTGGACAGGCCGTATCCATCCGCTGCCAGCCACCTTTTTCAAATCATCGGTCCATCGTGCCGCAGGGCGTCCCACACTACTCTTGCTCCAACGCGGTCTCCACTCTAAAGCGTGTCTGCTCCATCTACCGTCTGTCTAATCGATTTCCTAGATTGTGAATATGCAAGCTGGCAGATACTATGCGACGAAAAAGGTCCAAGTGTCGATTAAGAATTCAGGGGTCATCATCATCTGCGTCGCCTTTTCCCAACTATATTGGGGTCGGCTTCCAGTCTAACCGGATGCAGCTGAATACCAGTGTTTCACATGGAGTGACTGCCTATCGGACCTCCACAACCCAGTTACTGGGTAACACGATACCCTTTGGTAAGACTGCTTGTCAGATTGTCTGGCTTCTGACTATACCCATAACGACTGCCAAAGATCTACAAATGACAGCCGGGACCAACCGGCTTTACGTGCTTTCCGAGGTACGGAGGGAACTGGGTATGAAAGGGATGGTCACCCATCCACAGACCGAACTTTTGACCGATCGATCTGTACGGCTTTAACTTAGCCACGAGCTCCTCTTTAAACAATTCATTTATTTGCTACATAGGCCCATGGATAAATTGTTTTATAACACACATACATATTTTATAATAAGACTTGTATTAGTAGAAATGACTTAAGAGTAGCACTTAGCAGTAAATTGTCTTTGTGCTGTCCTATGGCACTCGTCCGCGGCAGCGACGGCATATCACGTCCTTCCATTACGAGGAAAAGTCTTCATCAATTACGAATGCTTACGTTGACGATACGAATGTTTTTTCGATAGTGATTCGTGCTAGGGGTACAGAAAACAACTCGGTGCTCGCACCACGAACGCCAAGAAGTTGACGTTGCGGCGCGCGCGACTGTAACTGCACCTTCGGCGTGAACTTCGTCTTTCGGCGCGCGTACTCTACGATGTACTCCACCTTAGTGGTTTGGTATAGTACAGGCGGGAGATATACACCGGAGTGTTCGGCTTAGCAGCACACAGACTTACGCTGGGCTCCGTTGGTGCTTTGCCGCAGCAAAGCAAGCGAGGGTTAATGCCTTTAACTTAGATAGCTATTATATTGTCATCAGATGTAAAGGCGATGTGGAGGAGACCAGGCCGGAGTACAGAGACTACACGGAGCAGTTGCACAGGTAGACCTGCAGTTCAAACGTCCTCAGACTGTCCGACTATTAGGGCATTCCATCCTCGGGAACATTTGTCTGTAATGTAACTCTTCAAAATTCAATTTTGAGCATCGTTCAGGCGTGGAAGCCTTGAAGAACCTAATAGCAAATATAAATATGATGCATTCTATAACGGTACTGTTTCGTTTTGTGTAGGCGTATCCTATTATTGTCTGACAAACTGTTTCGTCATGGCAACTTGCGTTAAAATGCCTTTACTACTACCTAATACCTTTTAACACTGTCTTTATAATTAAACTAGCGAACGGACCCAGTTTCGGTTTCGGGCCTATAGCCTTCCTCGATAAATGGACAATCCAACACAAAAACAATTTTTCGATTCAAACCAGTAGACCCTGAGATTAGCGAATTACGAAGGTGACAGCCGGAGGACTTAAAAAAAACCGAAATTATTTTAATGAAGGTTTTTAATTAGATAAAAATTACAATTAAACTTAGGCTAATTTATAAGTCTAGATTCGGACGATGCTAGTACCGAAGTGTCTTAAAATTAATTCTATTTAATATTACAATTATCGATTGCTAAACGTGGAAGCGGCGTCAGCAGATTTGGAAGTAGGTGAACGCTCGGCGTCACGAAGCGTCGATTCAGCGATTCAGCAGGTGGCGTGTTGCAGTTTAATGTTGAAACATCCGATTGATGTAAATAGCTATCATGTCGCTATTCAGCTGATTTGGTGTAGGCAGAGCACGTAACACCTCCCCCCTCAGAACAGCAACTATTTGAGAACCTTGAGCGAAAATGTTGCTGGTGTCTGTTTCCTGGTTGTGGGTGATTCTACATCTTCGTATTTATGATTTTCAGGGCTTTTATCTGGTTTCTGTGGTTTTCTAAGCTTTGTGCAAACGTTATACCGACGTATAGTGATAGTAACGATCAGTACAGTTGCAACGAATATTATGACGTATAGTGGGATCGTCGTATGGTAGAGTGAATATTCCACATTTGCGTGATCTATGTGTACTGGATGCTGCATTAAGATCTTATCTTCAATTTCATGTAGGCTTTTTAAGTGCAATGAGTTTAATTTCAGATGTGGGTTGGTTTCTTCAATGATGTTCAGGTTCATAGGTATTTCAGTGATTTTCAGCGGCTGCCCTTTGATATGGTCGTTGTTGTTTGTAATAGTGAATCGCTCGGTGCGTAATAGGCATTTGTGCGGGATAGTAGCGAGATAACTTCCGTGCAGTGAGATAAATTCTTGATGTTCGCAATGTAACTCTGTCCGGGTCGGTCGTGAAAAGGTAAGTGTGTAGGTAGCGTCTGTCGTCCAATTGTACCATGGCTGCTTTAGTTGGTGTAAGCTTTGTAGGCTGGCATGACTTCTCCAGGGATTGGTTGTAGATGAAACGTGGGATACAGTCTAGGTGTCCTCTCGTTGGTTGAAGGTTGATTCCTTTTTCGTAGAGATGGTAAAAGACAAACTTCGGGCATTCAGCCTCTATGTGCTTGAAAACTTTCCTTTTGGTTGCAATGAGAGGGTAAGGGGGAATAAAGGCATACATCAGTTTATTGGGAATTGTTGGTGATCTGTATAATTCAAACCTATCAGGAGAAATTATTCAACTTTAAATATGATAACTATATTTTTGTAATTTGTATAGAGGTTTAAATCATTTAATTATATTTCTTAAGGTATATCTATTCTTAACATACTATGATGGGTGCTCGATGCACATATTTAATAAAAGCTATGGCTATCTTCCTACAAGTAATCCTAAAGTACTATTAATCCTTTCTTAAATGCTAACATTTTGTTTTTTTTTAGTATATCGTTATAACGAGCCATCCAGACTTTGCTAAGACTGATATGCTCATTTAACTCTGATACTATTTTATCGTTATTATTTTTGCATTATTAAACTTTTGGGCATCCGTATGATCTAGGTTTCCGGTAATGATTTTATTAGCTCTCAAGTCTTATCTCGAGCGCCGGTGTTGGTCGATTTTGATTTCTTAGGGACACGTTTGAGTCGAGACTTGGCTACAGGGCCTTTCTTTTTGGAGGTGTATATGTGTATCGGGAGGTCAGCTAAAACAGTGTCGTGTGTGTAACGTGGTGCTAATTTTTGTCGGCTGGCTACCGGGTTAGAGATGAATATTTGTTGCTCGGGTTGATATTCTATTTCGGGCTCTCTGTCCTTATTCCTATTCTGCATAATATTCGTGCGGTCAGTAAGCGTGAAGCTGTTAATAAGGTCGTATACAGTTTTCATCTGGTCTCGGTGTGTCAAGATATATTGTTGCATGAGATGTTCAGTCAAGTTAACGTCAAGGGGGTCTCTGGGGTCAAAATGTCCTCTAACTATGTCATGTGGTCGACACTTCGTAAAACTGTGAACCGAACTATTATAAGCTAATAATGCATAAGGCATAAGGTTAATTACTGGTTCATCTTTCTGACGTAGACGTAAAATACGCAAGTGTTCTAGTAACGTAGAGTGAAATCGTTCTACGATTCCGTTATCGTTAGGGGAGTGTGCTAATGTTTTATGGTGGTTGATTTTATGTAATCTTGTGAATTCGGAGAATAACTGATTTGTGAATTCTGTGCCGTTATCGGTGACTATTGTCAACGGTAAACCATGATGTGTACAATAATTTAAAACTGCTTGCAGTATGCTTATTGCGGTGCCATCTCTAAGATGATAAGCCTGTCCATATTTTGAGAAAACATCTACCACTGTTAAATACTTTTCATTCTGAGCTGTAAAGAGGTCCATATGTACTAGTTCGAAGGGTTTAGTCGCTGGGGGTACTACATTAAATTGTGGTCTAATTGGGTTCCTATCATATTTCGTTTGTCCGCAAATGGTGCACTCATTAATATATTTAGTTATTTCTTCCCTCATTTTGGGCCAATAATATTTCCGGGAAAGGGCAAGATGACATTCGTTTATTCCCCTGTGATTGGTTTTTCCTTCATGATAGTGTTTAATAATCTCCTGCTGTCTTAGATACTCTTTGACGTCTTCTAATTCTGTTTTTGCTAATACTAAGTTAATTGCTGAGCTTTTAAAATGATTCTGGATGATAGGTATAACTGAATACATGCCTAACGGTGGAGTTATTTTTAAAGCGGTTTTTACTTTGGGGTTGACATATTCTTTTATAGCATTTATTACGTCTTGCTCTAGGTTTGATTCTGAAACCTGAATAAAAGTACGTGTGTGTGTGTCAAAAGGTTTAGTGGCGGTTGTACGTCGTTTAATATCTCCTACTATAGTAATGCATAACTGTCGGTGAAACTTGTTCAAAGGTTCGTCAGTGATAGGGACTTCTAGAATAGGGTTTTCGGAACTAGTGTGTGCAGTGGCTGTCGTAGAACGTGTACGAGAGGGTGGTCGCTCTGAAGGGTTAGCTATCATTGACTCTGTTTCCTCATTATTAATTTCTACCCGGGATAGAGCGTCGGCGTTGGTGTTGTATTTTCCCTTTTTGTAAACTATAGTATAGTCATATTCACTAAGTTTAAGTCGCCATCTAGTCAGTCTTGAGTTAGGCTCCTTAAGGTTCATTATCCACTGTAGTGGCTTGTGGTCGGTGAGTATTTTGAATTTGCGACCAAACAAGTAAGGCCTAAAATACTTTGTAGCCCATACTATGGCTAAAAGTTCCTTCTCGATAGTACTGTAATTGGTCTCGCTATCGTTTAAGGTTCTGGAGGCGTAACATATTGGTTTATCTGAGCCAATGGTACCTTGTGAGAGTACAGCGCCTATAGCTACGTTAGACGCATCCGTCGTTAGGATAAACTCTCTAGTGAAGTCGGGGTACTGTAAGATTGGGTCGTTTGTGAGTAAAGTCTTGCATTTGTTAAAACAGTCAATGTATTCGGAGTCAAAGGTAATTTTGTTAGTCTTTTTAAGGCATTTTGTCATAGGCTTAGTGATGCGGGCAAAGTCAGGGATAAATTTTCTGTAATAGCCTAGTAGTCCGAGGAACTGTTTTATTTCTTTCGGAGTTTTTGGTAATGGGTATTTTTCTATGGCGGCTATTTTATCAGGATTAGGTTTAACACCTTCTCCACTAATTACATGACCTAAAAACGCTGTTTCTAACTTTAAAAATTCGGACTTATCCATTTGAATCTTAAAGTTAGATTCCTGTAATCTACTAAAAACCTTTTCTAAGTTAATCATGTGTTCTTGCAATGACGTACTAAAGATGATGACGTCATCAAGATATACGAGACAGATGTCATTTTGTAAGCCTCTGAGCACATTATCCATTACTCGTTGAAAAGTAGATGGAGAGTTTTTTAAGCCCATGGGCATGCGCAAGAATTCAAAGTGCCCATGCTCTACGTTAAAGGCTGTCTTCGGAATGTCGTCAGGGTGCATCTCACATTGATAAAATCCAGATGCCAGGTCCAAGGTCGTGAAATACTGGCATTTGCCAAGCTTGTCAAGTATGTCATTTATGTTAGGAATCGGGTATTTGTCGTCTATGGTCTTGTCGTTCAGTTTACGAAAGTCAACTACGATTCTCCACTTCTGTTTGCCTGATGCGTCGGCCTTCTTAGGAACTACCCAAATAGGTGAGCTCCAAGCTGACTCAGAAGGTCTTATGATACCTTGGTCGAGCATCTTAGTGATCTGATCTCTAACTTCTTGTCGGTGAACAAAAGGGTAGCGATAACTTTTCGTATATACGGGGAGTTCGTCAGTCGTCCTAATACGATGTTTTATTTTATTTGTAAAAGTCAAAGGTTCTCCTTCTACGTAAAATACGTCAGCAAAACGGCCGCATAAAGTCTCTAAGTTAGTTTTTTCCTCAATATTTAAATGGTCTGTACGCAATCTAGATAAAACTTCTTTAACGCGCCTAGGATCTTGTTTAGTGCTAATGCACTCGTTATTAAATATCTCTGCTTGTAAAGGGCGTTCGAATGTAATAAGTAAGTCATAATCGGTTGGGTTTTCAATTTCTACGATACCAGTACAGTCAGTAACGCGAGTAATGCATTCATGAATAATGCAATTACTATGTATTTGCTGAGTTATGGCAACGTCACCGTCTGGACTATAAATAGGAACACTTAATAATTTTGATGAGTTCGCGGGAATATTTTCTTGATAAGTCGACTTTTTACATTGATAAAAACTAATAGGTATGCTTGTAAAATCCGTAATTAAATAATTATTTTTAAGATCAATCTGTGCTCCGTCAAGTAAGTCTAAGCCTATTAAACCGTCAAAGTAATTATGAAATCTATAAATGAAAAACTTAACATTCGTAGGGTTATTAAATTCAGGAAAATTTGGAATTGTAATAGAATGGTTATGCGTACTAGTTACACGAGCGTTTGTCACTTCAAAGGGATCGAAGTTCAGAGGTATGTGTGAAAAGTATTGTTCGACTGCCTCGGGACTAATAAAAGACTGGTTAGCCCCGGTATCTACTAATAACTTGAGTGGCGGGTCCGCTATTTGAATGTAGCGTAGTTCCCTTTTAGATTGAATATTTAATTCTATTTTAACCCTTTTTGATCCTTCTCCATGTGAAAATCCGGATTAGCATTAGAGGTAGACGACTGTGGTGCTTCTAAGCACTTTACGTTGTCAGAAATCTGTGATTGTGTGTTGTCTTGTACAAATGTCTGATAATCGGGCTCAATCTGGTTAAGGTAATAAAAGTCGGGATAGTCATAGTAATAGGAATAGTCAGGTTGTTCATAGTAATAGTCAGGATAGTCATACGTATTTTCAGGGTCGGTCATTTCGTTAAAGTTCATTTCACGCGTCTTAAAGTAATTACTAGGTGGTGGGTTTCCTGATCTACGCCAATCGTGTGCTGGTAACCCTATTGGTTTCGGTACGAAGTGACTAACACCGCTCATCGGTTTCGGACCTGTATATTGCGCTGGGATATTTGCGTTTGGTGATTTAAACACGTTACTCTGTGGGTGGTAGTTCGGTGGGGGTGCACGAAACATTTGCTGGGTTCGACTAAACATGTTAGGGGCACGATGAGGTACCTGGTTATGCTGGAACGATGGCCTCCATTGCTGCTGCTGCGGCGGCATGGGCATAGGCTTATGCCAGCTCGTGCCTGCACTCGGAAAGCTAAAAGGTTTGGGTGTGGTCATAAGGACCGGTGGTGGCATTCTATGGGTTGAATGCGACTGCTGTGTCGGGTTACGTCGTTCGGGAATGCTTTCGTTGCGCTGCTGTAGGTACATGACATTCAATTCTTGTTGTACAAATTCCAGAGCCTTTTCTATAGTTTCGGGTCTCATACATCGAATACGGGACCCTAAAGGTTCTTTAAGACCTCTAACGTAAGACTGTAATGTAAGTTTTCTATAAAGGTCGCGTTTTGCTTCTATAGTAGTAGCTATATTTTCATGTAACGTTACATAAGTCATTATAGTGCTACAAAGGGTCTGGCATTTGTCATAATATTCCTGTGGAGTGCTACTTCCTTGCGTTAGTAAGGACATGTCATTATAAAGGGCGGTCTCGTCCCTCTGATCAGAAAAGTTGTTAATTAAAGCGTCACGAATCCCTTGCCAATTTTCAGGTATGCCATTAGAATTAATAGTTGTTGCTGCAGATCCCGTGATTTTATTTAAAATACCGTTTATAACGCATAAGTTAGTGAACTCGCAGCTCGGGTCATTTCTAACGTATTGTGTTACGAGCTGATCGCATATTTTAATAAAACGGGTTAAAACATTCGGATTGCCATCAAAGTCTGGTACTGGGCGTAAGGCCTTAAAGATAGTATCAGGGTTCAATGCCATTTCGTCAATTTTAAATAATATATCTAACCCTAAATTATCGAAATCTATAAACCTATTTAAATCTACTTCCCTAGTCCTATTTATCTGTCTGGAAGAGACAGATTTACTCCTAGCTTCCCTTGGATGAAAAATTTTGAATTAATATAATAAATGGGGATAAAAAGGAAGGACTCGGGAGCAACACTCAAAGAAAGTTTCAAGGACTTACATATACATAGTTTTTCTTGGTGTATCGATGGCTGGATACGTCCTCAGCTGCGTCTTCTTAAAGTTCGGATATTCGACGAGGTACTTGGAAATACCGACAGCGACTATCGGAGTCAGCAGATTAACGATTTTTGGAAATCTATACCGCGCCGCGCACTGCCTCGAATATCCTACCGACTGCGCCAATTACGAAGGTGACAGCCGGAGGACTTAAAAAAAACCGAAATTATTTTAATGAAGGTTTTTAATTAGATAAAAATTACAATTAAACTTAGGCTAATTTATAAGTCTAGATTCGGACGATGCTAGTACCGAAGTGTCTTAAAATTAATTCTATTTAATATTACAATTATCGATTGCTAAACGTGGAAGCGGCGTCAGCAGATTTGGAAGTAGGTGAACGCTCGGCGTCACGAAGCGTCGATTCAGCGATTCAGCAGGTGGCGTGTTGCAGTTTAATGTTGAAACATCCGATTGATGTAAATAGCTATCATGTCGCTATTCAGCTGATTTGGTGTAGGCAGAGCACGTAACAAGCGCGTTCAACCAAACAAACAAACAAACTCTTCAGCTTTATAATATTATATTAGTAATTAGTCATTAAATATACATTTTCTGGTTTTTTATTGACACCATCCACCAAAGAATGGATAGGTATAAAAAGCATTACTGCCTCTCTAACTGATGAGGATTCACCTAAGCTGTGAACCGCGTCACAGTTATTACAATTGATGTGCCATTGATGTTAGAATTTCATTACAGCTGTAATGTTACAAAATTTTGTAACATTACAGCTGTAATGAAATTCTAACATCATTGGTTGTGCACGGTAACGCTTGGTTCTCCTCACTCACTGATTTATTAGTCTACAAGAAACAGTGTCCAAATGATTGTACAGTAAAAAGTACATATTTTACAACCAGAAAACATTATGTAATGAAAAAGGGTAATATGCTATTAACAGAAAAAAAATCTCATCTCTCTTTCGTCTATAATTTCACAAAATCTCAAGCATTCGCGATTCACGACACACGTCTATCCATTTCTCGGCAAACAAATCACACTCAATCATCAAAGTTGATGACAGAAGAGCATTTTTTAGCATTGCCAGCGCACGAACCAGGGGCGAGTTAAAATACGAGACTATCATGTGCTGACGGAACGGCTGATATATCGTGATGTAATGCTACAATCTGAACCGTTACATTACAGGCGAATGCTTTAGAAGTTTAGACCAATAAGACTGTCTTTTTATGACATAGTGTGTGTGTGAGCTCCCTGGAGGGGCCATATTTGAGCATGAATGTGTATCTTTCTGTTCAGGTGCAGTTCGTACAGCAAATGTGTAGAGGAAGTGACGTCAGAGGAACCTCGCGAGAGAGACGAGGCCGTCACCAGCACCGAGCACCATCAGCACTGGGATGAGAAGATAGGTGGGTCTGGGACTGTATAAAGTTCCCGACCGTGTTTCAATCGATGGTCGAGAGCGAGAACGCACGAAACTGGGTAGGGGCGTCAGTCTTCCGACCAGATAGGCCCGAGATAGCTGGCAGTGCAGTGTTTCACACGCGTCACTCGAGAGTGGGTGTGACCATTATGGGAAGGCCACCCGGGGAGGTGGAACCCGCTGAGGAACAGCAGGTCATGGCCTGTCGGGGAGCGGTGAATGCTTATGCGAATCCCGCGGTGGAACACCGCGGTGGTTTTAGCCGGTAAGAGGCTGGTGTGTTGGCGCTCGCAGTTATGGGTTATGTGGTACTCAGAAGGACGCTGCTGCCCATCCTCTGGTCAATATCCCTCTGTCGCCTTCTACGACACCCACGCGTAGAAATGGGGTGGTGCTATTCGCGGCCGGCACCACATGGCAAACTTTTACAACGGCAATTTTAGTTATGTCTTACTTTTATTAACAGACTTCAAAAAAGGAGGAGGTTCTCAATTCGTCAGAATCTTTTTGTTAATGTCAGTGTTTCTTGTTCCACAGTAAGCAGTTCTCTTTGCTCAACGTCTGCGCAGACGCCGCCGGCGCGGTCGGACGCCGCCTCCCCACATCAGCACGTCACCACTACACATGCTGGTATGTCAGTCTGAATATTCTTATTTTCTACCAATAGAGCTACTTAGTATTCAATTTAATTGTTCAAATCTTAGCTATATTTTTACACATCCATCTCCGAGTGCCTGACACTCGCTACACTCTGTTTTCTAGTGTCTAACACTCACGACTCTTCTTCTCCATCTCCTAGTGACTTTTACCGCCGTGACACTCGCGAAACTCGCTTCTCTCCACCGTGACACTCGTGACACTCCGTCTCCGAGTGTCTGACATTCGCAATACTCCGCCATGACACTTGTGGCACTCCACCTCCGAGTATCTGACACTCGCGACTATCCGCCGTGACACTCCATCAAGAGTATCAGACATTCGTGACTCTTCGCCGTGACACTTACGACACTCCATCTCCCAGGGTCAGATACTCGCGACACTCAACCTCTGAGTGACTGACACTAGTGACACTCCATCTTCGACTCCACTTCTAATTTGATATAAGCTGGTTAATACTTAGAATGATGTTGCCAGGAGGAGGACGTCGCGGTGCGCTACAACTGTGGCAGTTCCTGGTCTCCCTGCTGGCGGAGGGAGCGCGCTGCGTCGCCTGGACCGGCCGGGGGCTCGAGTTCAAACTGCACGAGCCTGAGGAGGTAAGAAGGAACGACCCCTTTAGTCTTGTCAGATCAGGCTCATATAATCCAGGTATCCCATCCTCAAGAGTAGGGAATCTATAAACAAGTAACAAAAAGGAAAAAAAAATAGTAAGTAATAAGTCTGAATCCAATAACAGACTCAAACGTTTAAGCTTGGACTTTAAGTCCAGTAAAAGTTTGTGTTGGGTCCAAAATCAGATATGGAGTTAGATTGTTACTGCCCCCTTCGTCTTGTGAGACTGAGAGTGGGGTCCCTGGATTCTACAACCAAATCGGACAAAGTGTAATAGGGTGTTTCCATTAAGAATTTGTCGGTAGCAGTCCGGAGTTTCGAAGTCATTCTTTCAAGTATATGAGAGAAGATTCGGATGCTATGGATTGGCAGCTCAACTTAGGGTCCTATCTTACTAAGACACGGCCAGCGGTCGCGCTACCAACAAAATGTATGCAGTTAATTTACGTGTCCGTTGGTCGCGCCGCCAAATTGATGGACACCAGGTAGAGTTGCATACATTTTGCTGGTGGCGGCGACTAGTTGCGCCGCCATAATGTCCCAGTGAAATATAGCCCATATGCTTAATTTGAAATTTTTACCAAGTCTTTAAGCACTGCAGATCATGCTAGACGCAGAAGACTATAAACTAGGGGTTGTGTGGTGTTGAACTGGGGACAGGTTGACTATTAATCGACTAGCCATTATACCACCCCAACATAGTTGGGAAAGAGATCTGGGATAGTTGGCGTGGGGTATTTTGGTTGGGATAGTTGGGTCTAGGCTTGGCAGGGGCCGCGCCGTGCCCTCGTCTCAGAAGTAGGCAGTGACCTGTCGCTGTCGGCCGTGGTCGAGTCGATGGTCGACAGCGCGGAGTCCTGGGACGCGGTGGTTTCCTTCTGCGAAAGTGTCATGTCGCAGAAGGAGGCTGCGGAAAGGGAGAGGGAGATCTCAACCTCCCACCCTGCTCGCAGCAGGCGCACCGGGCGTCGGCGAAGGGCGGATAACGCCCTCTTCCGGCCCCCCTAAATGGGTCCAGGGGCGGCAGACTCGGGGACGTCTGTCGCCCCCCACATACACCAGGACCCGAGGTGGCGGCGCGCAGTGTTCCACGCGCGCCCCTCTAAGACGTCCGGGGGGGAGTCTAACACCTCACTCCCCCCCCTGACCCGAGAAGTGGCCCGCTGCAGCGGGCCGGCACCAGCCGGGGGTTGCGGAAGTATCTCCAGTTCCCGCGACCCCCGACGTAGGTGTGAGATGGAACACCGGGGTGGTTTTTAGTCAGTAAGAGTCTGACAGACCCCTCCGCCCGCCCCAGGGCGGAGGACATCCATGAGGATTTTCCACCCTGTACCAAAAAAAAAAAAAAGTTGGGTCTAGGCAGATGATGTAGGTACTTAGTCTCTATTGTGAATCAGTAATCATGCCCTAGACACTAGAGAATCTAAACTCTTGTAGGCCCATTGCAGGTAGTCTGTCCTCAGGGCACTGGTGTAAAAGCTTTGGCGGTACGCTCTGAACAAAGTTACCTTTACTCTCGCTGTACACCTTGACTTGCCTTGCCACCGACATCTCCTTTACTATAAATGGATTGATCTTTAAATATTGAATGCCTGCAGGTGGCGCGTCGCTGGGGCGCTCAGAAGAACCGGCCGGCGATGAACTACGACAAGCTGTCGAGGTCACTCCGGTACTACTACGAGAAGGGAATCATGCAGAAAGTTGCGGGTAAGCTCTCGTCATCTTAGATACCTTACCACAGTTACCACTGCCAAACGGTACAGAACTACCATTTGGAAAAAGCAACAAGAAAACTAGAATACACTTTTGTATTTCTTGTAAATTTTGACGTTCTGAATTATTTTTTAAGCTATTGCATAGCTTTTATCGCGGGCTTTGAGCGCGGCGACCGAATCAAGAAATTCCGTAACGAAAATAAACCTGACACCCCCCACTCCGCCTACCATGTAGCTCGGCCGAGCGTTCGCTTAACGTGTATGTACTTATAATATGGTATATTTAATCATATAATAACATATATATCTTTGACTTTTGACTTTGACATTTGACTTTTGACTTTGAATTTTGACTTTTGACGTTTCACTTTGACTCATGCCTTTGGTTTTTTTACTATGACTTTTGACTTTGTCACACTTTAGACTTTGTCAAATTCAAAGTCAAAAGTCAAAGTCAAAGTCAACAGTCCAAAGTCAAAGTCAAAAATGCTATGCAATAGCTTTACCGCGGCACAGTGTATTTTTTTTTTAGAAATACCTCTTCTTCTATGGTAGATTGCGATACCTTAAACTTTAACTGCATCTCAACCAGGCTTGATCTTAGGGTTGTGAATGTTGTGATGTCCCGCAGCAGTCTGGTGACGTCAACGTGGTCGAATGTGACTGGGGGTAACTTGCGCAAATCCTTCGCCACGAAAGTCGGCCGGCCAAAAAACTGAAAATAACTGGGTTTACATTAGTAAAAGTAAACAACAATATATAATAATGACAAAGGAATACTTCGGCTAGTGATGAATAACTAGCGGGCCTGGCAGACGTTGGCCTGCAAACCGACTATAGCGCCACCTGCCGGGTCCAATTGTGAGTCTAAACCATTCTCGAATCCACTGGAACACACATAAACAAATTCATCAAAGTCGATCCAGCCGTTTAGGAGGAGTTCACTTTCATCCTGCTCTCTGCTCACTTGCCGAAACTGAAGAGCTCAAAACATGAATGAAGTACAAACTATTAAAGGCGATAAATATTACACTGGTTGGTTTGTTTCGACAGAACCAACCCCATGGAGTTTTAGATGAATGAGAGAAATTAGTTCTCAAGACGACACAAATTTACTTTTAATTCCAACAATAAGTACAAACCTTCTATCTTCCCCAGGTGAACGCTACGTGTACAAGTTCGTGTGCGACCCAGAAGCTCTGTTCAGCATGGCGGCAACCCCCCGCGCGCGCTCCCCGCCACCACCCCCCGCGCCCTACGACGTGCTGACGTCACTGTACGGGGGGGTGTACCCACAGTACCTACAGCCTCCCCCTCCGTCTGACTACCCGCGCAGATACTACCATCATCACATCAACCATACGGGACATTATGATACGTAGATTGAGAATCTAGTTCAGTAGAGCTATTCTGATACAATCTCCTATAGGAAATCAGGTTACGGATGTGAATTAAAATGCAGTAATTGTGGATTTAAATAATGTTTATTATATTTCACTTTAACGTTTCACAAGGAAGGTGTGTCTCCTAGCACAGTCGAAAGAATAAGAACCTAACTGATTTTTTTTTTTTTTTTCGGATGGCATCTCGCAGTTCAACCTGAGGGTTGGTTACTGCTTAACCGGACAATCCTGTGGTGCCTTAAAAAGTGATTTTTAGGGCCTCCAGCCAGGGCAAACCTAACTGAGGGTAGTTGTCGGTTTTTATATTAATCGTTAGTGACAGTGTTGCCAATATTAAAAAGTAAGAATCGATTAATTTTTGCACATTAAAATCGACAAAATTCCAACATCTCCCTCGGTTAACACCTAGATGAAGTGAGCTGTCATCCGCCCGTCTGCTTTGTCAATCTCTAGCATCGGGACGGATGACAGCTCACTTCACCGAGGGAGATTGTAACAGATTAGCACTGCTGGAGTATCTTTCTATATACTTGTGGCGTTTTAGCATAGCAATAACGGTCATTGGTGCCAATTCTGTTGTGCAAGAACTAAACTTATTTTCAGCTATTCATATCTCTTTCTTTCCAATAAAACAAGAAAGAGACAGATGTTAATAAGAGCTGACGACTATTAGTCATCATTTCTTGTTTAAAAAGTTCATGGAAAGAACGACATCTCTAACCTAGTTCATAACTGACGCCGTCCTTTTCTTCAGCTGATCGGTAATAAGAGATGCCAATTGAATTGTGAACAAGAGATTCGGCACCATCGTCCCAGCCTTAAAGGTGATACACTAAAGTCGCCCGCAATATTCCAAAGAATCATGGCGAGATTCATATACTCATTTGTATGAAAAATAAAAAGTAATTTAGACCCGGAGTAGATTGATATACTTAGCATAATTTTAAACCCCCGCATAATTAAAATATTACAAAATGAAAATAACACTTTTTCGTTTCATCTCGATGCCCATTTTGTGTTTATAAAAAAAAATAAAGTGTCAAGCGATGTTAACGGATCCATAAAATTGGCAGACAAGTGATGTGACAAGTGTGTGGAAAAAAATAATCATTATTTTGTGATATTATTTCCCATAAAACGATGTAATTTCAATGTAAGAACTGTGGAACGACGGCTGTCAGTGTCACTGTTACTGTCAGTCGCCGTTTCGTACTGAAATAATGAGCTTTTCGTTAAACTATTAACTTTTTTTTTGCGGGGTTTTAAAAATATTCCAAATGCCTGAAGATACTCTTTAGGTACCCAGGAATATAAAAAATATAAAGTTTAAAAACTAAAACCCGACCACAACAAAAAGTGATCTAAAAAGTACAAAACAAGAAAATATTTCACACAGAAATCAAGACATAGGTACAAAATGGTCAAGGTAAGCCGTGGTTGCATGCCTGTATCCCATATGAGTGCGATGAACATGAATATAATGGCATGCAACCACGGCTTACCTTGACCATTTTGTACCTATGTCTTGATTTCTGTGTGAAATATTTTCTTGTTTTGTACTTTTTAGATCACTTTTTGTTGTGGTCGGGTTTTAGTTTTTAAACTTTATATTTTTATTTAAACCATTTTGGAGTCACAGCTAAGTATTATATATTTAATAGGTACTAGTGAACCCCTTTCCAATGATACTAAACACGGTATGCGTATCTTACTTTATTTGGTAATCTTTCCTTTTTTTACAATAATTTGTGACAAATTACCACTAAATATTATATAAATTTGAAATGTACTAGTGAACCCCTTTCCAATGATACCAAACACGGTATGATTGTCTTAATTTTTTTTTTAATATTGTTTTTTTTTGTCCGCCAGAGGGCGCCACATTGGATTCGGTGATACGTCATATAGCCTATAACCAGCGGACGATCAAGACGCTTCTAACGATACCTCATTTGTTCAGTTCTGATAAGTAGTTTAGGAGCTATGCGCGTACAGATGAACATACATACATACATACATACATACATACATACATACATACATACATAGCCTGTCAAACTCATAACCCTCCTTTGGCTTTGCCGTAGTCGGGTAAAAATTAGAGTTTCAAGTTCTCTAAACATCTTAATTTTTTTTGTACAAATCTCGCCATGATTCTTTCATAAATTTTCTGCCATTTTCAGCTGTGCCAGATTGTATGGTATTTAAGAAATTAGCGACAGTACCGAAGTTCGAGTATGTATAACCACCACAATCTTTACCCACGACCATGTTGAACCCCGCGGAGTTGAACATACGTTTATTTGGAATACATGCTCCATGCATTTGAGAAAATCTTTTGTGTTTTACTGTCCATAAGGTTGCAAAATAGACAGTAAAACACAATAGTTTTTCTCATCTACCCTAAATTGATTGCCTAATGCCAAATGTTCAGATTGTCACTTGAATTGGTGCAAGAGCTTCTTTTAAACCACCCAGAGAAAGGAGCACCGCGAAGCGAGGCTCCGTCGACCGGACCTAACCTAATCTGTCCGAATCGGGGTGCCCCAAGTTCCATAAACCCGTTAAAGATTAATTATAAAGAAAATAGTTACCTTCTACTCTCAGTACTACTTTAATGTCATTGTTAGTTCCCTAACAACAATGAGTTAAATATGGACAGAATCGTTCAGTCAAAATAGCGTTTGGCGATAAATGTTTGCTTCGTAATAAATTCCATTCGAACAATTGCAATTTCAGTTTGCTCTCACAAAGATTATGATCTAATTACATTCAGATGTATGGTTGAATATAGGTATTCACATTGTGAGAGCTGGTGCCTGAAGTAGGTTTGATAAAACCTGTATCACAGGGGGTCAAGTCTGCTATTTTTATAATTTCGTCATTCCAACACGATCCCATTGCCATTTTGCTAAAAGTTCGTAATCTGCTAAATTCATAATGGTCCATCATTGGTCAAGCGAATTAAAATCAATGACTGCACAATGACGTTCTAATGGTAGATCATTGATCAAAGGAACTGTCAAATTTTTTGCAGATTACCGCCTAAGTTAGTCATTCAGTTGTCATTTTGTACGAGATTACCATTCTATACCATTTCTTTCAATGGCGTGTCAGTGGTTGACCATTGGAAAGTCATTAACGCCATTATATTAGTAGATTACCAAACTTGTCAAAATCAACAATTATGAAATCAATGATAGACCATTCTGACACTTTGTAACACTTTGTATTGTAATAGCAGACTTGAGGCCCAGTTCACCACACACCACAATGATTCAGTCAACTTTCCATTAGTTACGGACCCAAAGAAACGATGACCAATGGCCAACCCGTGGTTCAACATAGAACCTTTCAAACACCTTTAAATCCTTAGTAGATATAGTACCTACGTGCCACGAAAGATGAGACTTGACACAGACTTGATTTGACTTGCGCAGTACTCGATTTAAATGTCTCTTACCTTTAAATCGAGTACTGCGCAAGTCAAATCAAGTCTGTGTCAAGTCTTTCGTGGCACGCACTATGCCTACCCTCTTCTTTAATATCTGTTTTGGAGACAGTTTGTAATAATATTATTATAATGTACAGGTTAAATCATATTAATTAGACACTGCACTGCCATTCATCATAAACTACGCAACAATCATTTATTATTAATACTTAATGTTAATAAAATTATGTAAAATGGCGCTGAAAATATTGTAATGGCAATATATCACGGTTCAACCAAATATGTATTCAATTTTGTTGATTCATGATTGATGTTATGTTCGGCTTCGTCTTAGTGTCTTTTCGCACCCGTTACAACCGTCACTTGGTTAAAAAACGACCTTAACATTTAGTGACGGGCAAGTGAGTCTCAACTTTAAATAGTAGCATTATGGTCGACTAATACAATCAACCTGACATTTTTAGTGCCATACCCTTATGACATACTGAAAATAATTCCTTAGTTACATTTCAGTCGTAAATAAGTAGGTAATAAGAACTTCTAGTCAATAAATTGTTAAATAATAAGTTTTAATTGTGCAATATTATTATTAGTGATGTAGCTACAATTATTAATATGAAAATAAAAGCAATCTTGTGAATATATTAGTACGTAATATGATTAAACATATTTTATTTTGTACATAATCCTGATTTTCCATAGATAAATCCTATTTGCTACTGTGGCGACACCTATCACACCAGACGTGAACTACAACTGGTGTGCGTTTCGACCGCGCGGCCACGGCGATATTTCGAAAAAAGAAACTATTCCAAGATTATGTAAAATTTTGTAAAAGCTGATTCCCAAAACCATAAAGTCAAAGTTATGGTTAAAAAGTTAGAGGGTTTGTAATTTTTGTAAATAACATATTGAATCTGTAAAAAAAATATAAAAATACAGAAAAAAATCCTAGGTTTATATTTTAGGAGCTGCAAGACAAAAACCCCATGGCCGCGCCATTGAAACGGTGAATACACGTTATCGCCGATATCACGCTGAAAATGCATCGCAGACGTCTGGAATTCATCGTAAAATCTAGATTTGATTAAATTTGTTGATAATGGAAAAAATATACTTACAAAAATACCTAGGTTTAAATTTTAGGAGCAGTAGTTCGGTATCGCTTAGAAATAAGTTCTGATTATCTTTCGAAAAAAGTAAGTATTAGCGAGATCTTTTTCTGTAAACAACACATTAATATGTAGAACTATCGATACTTACAATGGCTTGCGTTTGACAGCAACTCACCTGATGATGCGGCTTAAGGTGGAGCTCGCTTACCTAGGATGAACCGGTTCACTCGTGCCCTGAAGATACCCAGATTACACATATCAAGGAACAGAGAGGCGGGCAGTGAATTCCACAGTCTGGCAGTTGTCATAATTAATGTGGAAGCGAGACGCTTGTTTCGAGACCGTGGAACTTCAGTAGCGGTGACGTTTCGCCGTATCTCTGCTTGTCCGATGATGGAATGGGGATTGCGGAATTAAATTTCCAACTGCGCCGCAGTTTTTATTTGATTAATTTCTTTGCGTGATCCAAGACAGTTGAATCGTTTCTTTGGGACTCGTCGAGCTTCATTGCTCTGGCGCTTTTCTGGTGGTCGCCACTGTTGATTCTGGCTTACAGGAGTTGCAGAGGTTTGGAATTAGAAAAAAAAAATAAAAAAATTGCTTATTGCACATAAAAGGTCTGTGGTACATATTTGTGAAACTCTTGACTTCCAAACTAAGTAAAACTTGTACCTACCTACTATGGAAGTCAAGGCGCTCTTTTCTATCCAGAACTGGAATACAATAAACGGCAAAGGAAGCATGCAAGCCCAGAGTATTTGGCAAACAAATCACATTGTACCCCTAGATTAAATATGAATGATGTAACCGAAATTTGTAACATATTATTGATTTTAAAAGAGTGTTCATGGAGTTTCTTGCTCATTCTTTTCCATAGAAACCTACTGTTTGGAACGAGCAACTAGCTTCAACTTTCTGACTGACTGACTCTGACAATTCAAAAGTAACCTGTAAATGGTTTATTTGAAAGAAATGATTTTGAGTTTCAAATAAAAAAGTAAAAAATAAAAATTAATAGTGTGGCGGGAATGTCTCAATATTAAAAAGACCAACGAACCAACAAATGAAACACAAAAGTAATGTTATAAACATTTATTTGACAAGTCTATACGATTCACGTGAACATTGAACAATCGCGGCGTAACAACTGTATGCTTGAATTCAGAATCTATACAACTTTCACCGCCACGCCATAAAGCAAAAACGTTTAGAAACGTAATACCATAGAGTGCCCTCGAGGCTCGGAATGACTACTCTATGGTAAGTATTATGTTTCTAAACGTAATACTATAGAGTAGTATTATAGAGTAGTCTGTCATGCCTGTCACATATTCGTGACCATAGCGTACAGGGCACGCGCTTGCTTGTCACGTATTTGTGACAATGGCGTTGAAAAGGTTAATAAGCTGATGAGTTTGTTTGTTTTAATGCGCCAATCTCCGGGACTGCTGATCCAATAGGGTATTTTACTCTATAGGAGATAAAATCTATAAATATGTTATTGAGACAATTTAGGCATAAAGCAGTCGGAAAATGTAAGTTTTAGTTCATAAAATAACAAAACAAATTTTTAAATTCAATTCAAAGTTTTCAGTATTTATAATCTGTTATAAAACACCGTGAAATAGTAGCGGCCATGTTATTAAGCCGTACGGCTGTGTAAACAAAAAATTGACAACTTTCAGTCAACAGATTGGCGTAATATATGCTTTGTACTTTTATTATTTTCGTAACCAACGTAATTTTTTCATTATTACACTTATTACAAAATATGCTTTTAATTATTTTTAAATGATATATGACGGAGCAGGGTCCTCCGTAGCGTTCTTTACAAGGGTGACGTCACCATAGCTGACGTCACAAATGTTGTCGTCATGATGATCACTCATTTTTGGGTCATTAAATGCAAACTTCTTGACTTGTTACAAACTTGGTTTATTCAACGGGCAGTATAACTACGTCTAGAGAGGTCCGCACTGTCCGGCGGCTCGAGCTTGAATGCCCTGAGCACTGGCGTGCAGCCGTATTTATAAGGCTCGTGCACGTGTAGTCAAGTTTTAGGTTAAGTATTGAAATATTAGAATTACAATAAGAAAAATGGTGACATGTTGTTTAACGTTAATTTTACATCGTAATTAACTCAAAGTAATCAGTTGGTAATTAATTAACTAATTAAGTCATTAAACTCAACGATTCTGATCCTTAAACAGATATACTTTTGTAGTTGCGCCGATACGGCCATACTGACAGGCGGTGCGCGCTCTGCACCAGCCTTCTTTGATTCTCGTTGTCCGGTCCTCTCTTCTCGGTCCTCTGAGTTTTTGTAGGGTGCTCCGAGGTTGTCTTAGGGTTCTCGGAGATTCTCGTAGGGTTCTTGGAGATTCTCGGAGGTTCTCGTGGGGTTCTCGGAGGTTCTTGTAAACTTCTCGGAGGTTCTTGTAGAATTCTCGGAGGTTCTTGGAGGTTCTCGTAGAGTTCTCGGAGGTTCTCGTAGTGTTATCGATGGTACTAGTGTTCTCAGAGGTTCTCGTAGAGTTTTCGGAGGTTTTCGTAGAGTTCTCGGAGGTTTACGTAGAGTTATCGAAGGTGCTCGTTGTAATACAGTGGGTTTTTAGAGGTTCACGTAGAGTTATCGAAGGTGCTCGTTGTAATACAGTGGGTTTTTAGAGGTTCACGTAGATTCTCGTAGAGTTCTCGGAGGTTCTCGTAGAGTTCTCGGAGGTTCGCGTAGAGTTCTCGGAGGTTCTCGTAGAGATCTCGGAGGTTCTCGTAGAGTTCTCGGAGGTTCTCGTATAGTTCTCAGAGGTACTCGTAGTTTTCTCGGAGAATATCGTAGAGTTCTCGGAGGGTCTCGTAGAGTTCTAGAAGGTTCTCGTTGTGATATAAGGTTAGTAGGTTCTCGGAGGTTCTCGTAGAGTTCTCGGAGGTTCTCGTAGAGTTCTCGGAGGTTCTCGGAGGTTCTCGTAGAGTTCTCGGAGGTTCTCGTAGCATTCTCGGAGGTTCTCGTAGAGTTCTCGGAGGTTCTCGGAGGTTCTCGTAAGATTATCGAAGGTTCTCGTTGTGATATCTGCAAGAATAGAAAAACTTTCTTTGAGTAGTACCTCTGTAAGTTTCTGCACATCAATGCTTACAAGGTTAATAGGTTCTCGGAGGTTCTCGGAGGTTCTCGTAGAGTTCTCGGAGGTTCTCGTAGAATTCTCGTAGGTTCTCGTAGATAAGTCATAGTTAAGTTAGTCACATCAAAGTCAAGTCAAAGTCAGTGTTAATTCTCGGAGGTTCTCGTAGAGTTCTCGGAGGTTCTCGTAGATAAGTCAAAATCAATGTAAAGTAAGGTCACATTTAAGTGTCAGTTCTCGAAGGTTCTCGAAGGTTCTCGTAGATAAGTTAGCGTTAAAGGTTATTTGGAATTATTGAATTGAGTTACTTATCTTTTGGGTCATCTTCACCCTATAGGTTGTGGTTTGGCTGTATTTGCAGCCGTTCTCAGTATGTGAATGGTTTCCCGCCGATACGGTCAACTGATCACCAGATTGTGGGGCACAACGCTGCTGGTCATGGGTAACCTTACGGGGTCATCCTCAAAGCATTCTCGAGGGTTGCAACGCCCCTTTCAACATGTCTAACCGTTCGGCCGATTCCTGGAGTAATAGCGTCACCCACTTCTTGGTTAACACTCCGATGTGGCGATCCGTAGCATCCAGTGACGTCATAGACTTGATTCATGAAGCTTTTCGCACGACACCATGATTAGATAGGCAATGGAGCCTATCCCACTTCTGATGACGGAGCAGGGTCCTCCGTAGCGTTCTTTACAAGGGTGACGTCACCATAGCTGACGTCACAAATGTTGTCGTCATGATGATCACTCATTTTTGGGTCATTAAATGCAAACTTCTTGACTTGTTACAAACTTGGTTTATTCAACGGGCAGTATAACTACGTCTAGAGAGGTCCGCACTGTCCGGCATCAACTGTCCGCAATGGTGACATGTTGTTTAACGTTAATTTTACATCGTAATTAACTCAAAGTAATCAGTTGGTAATTAATTAACTAATTAAGTCATTAAACTCAACGATTCTGATCCTTAAACAGATATACTTTTGTAGTTGCGCCGATATATACAATTATCATATTTAATAAGAGCTCATTTGATACAAAACGAACTGACGTCATTTACGCTGAGCAATATGGCGTCCAGTAAGAGGGGTTTTCGTCAAACAACGCGCGAAATTTGAAAATTTAAAATTTAGATGCATTTTTATGGCACTTATCGATTGAATAAAAATGTTGTGTTCTTTTTGGTGGCATATTAGCACTACAGAATTTCTTTGAGACACTTTTCAAAAATGGGTGTAATACCCTATTATGAAAATTCTTTCGCTAATTTCAGAGTGCTGTAAGGTATATTTTATTATCAAAAAGATTTGGGTTCCGTTTGAATATCGTGTCATGTCACATTTTTTTTGTTCAGGAAACCGGGGTTGAGTTTTGTAATTCTTCAACTTAATAATTACTTAAGATTCTGAATTCAAGTTTACATAATAATAACTACATCGTGTTTAAAGCAATCATTACGACAACTGAGCGAGGCAACCGATTGCTACAAGTATAAGTGCTGGTGATTTAGTGATTTGCACCCTTCCAGGGGGTGATTCTACCAGACTTATTAAATAATATTTAACGTAGAATAGGTAGAGTAGGTAGAATCATCTCCTTGAAGGGTAAAAGTGACTAAAACACCGAACTGTATTACAAAAACACTTTTATAACAAGAACATTATATTATTTACTTTTTTATATTATGGAAGAACTTTGATTTTAGTCTAGAATATAGGATTTCTGTATGTCAGATTAAAGGTATCAAGGAATCACACTTGTACGCAGAGCTGCGCCGTTACTAAGTAGTTTTTTAGCCCGAATTATCCCACTGTTGGGCAAAGACTTCTCTTTCTCTCTATCAAGGACTTAAACACAAAATAATACCATGCACTGCTTTTTTATGTAATATCGTAGTTTATTCTAAAACGTTAACTGCCAAGGTTTATTTTCTAAACCCTCCAAATTTTCTTTCCAAATGGTTAAAATGAATATTTATGTACAAAAAAAGTGACCCCTTTTCTACATTTTAGAATTTCTTTGTGTTTTATTTAATTTTCATAAAAATAACTTTAGTTCTAGATATAAAAGTAAGTATGTCTTGCTTGGAACCATGTCAGTCATTTCTAATGAACACTACATGTGCCAGACGTTATACTGCGGTCATTTGAATTTGATGCCTCAGTGTCAGGCATCGGTGACTGACATAGCAGTTAACGTGAATTTTATATCTGTTACGGCTAGAATCCGAAGTTCGGCTAAATCTAGTTTTAACCAGCTAGATCTAGGTTTAGCCGGTAGTAGTTAAGTTAAACTTAGGTGTAGCTTGCGAGCTCAGGACTTGGGGCACCCCGACTTGGTTATTTCTTACCAAACCATTGAACAGAGGGCTAATTCACGTAATTTTATGACGTGCCGATGAAGGTGTAGTGAAGTTGCGGTTAAGTTCAAGTTTGAGTAATAAACGGTAGTCTTGTAATCTTTGAACTGCGCGTAAGCTGCGCGTGAACTGCACGTCAGCTGTACGACCACCACAGATGAGAAAAAAATATGACTTGAATAGAATCTGAATATGACGTTATTATAATATTAAAATAATACCCCAGTACAGATTTTAGTGCTTTTTAACTGTAATTTTGAGACGTCAAACGAATAGTAGAATACCGATCATGTTGCGTTCCGAAGCACGCACCAAAGACGCGCAACAGTAGAATGCCGTTATAGCGCTCGCGTGACGTGAACTTGACGCGAGCGTGTCTGACAACGGCAGAGAATACGCAAAAGCGTTGTTTTGATCGAAACTTAACTGCAACTGCACTTCTTTAGTTACGTGAATTAGCCCACAGAAGAAGATGGTCGACGTCAGGTCGACGGAGCCTAGCTGCGCGGGGCTCCTATTTCTGTCTGCACGGTTTAAAGGAATCTAACCAAACTTCGACTATTAGCCTTAACATGATTCTTTTAATATCTATCTACCTAGCCTTTACCGGTTACAATGAAAGCCGATCCCAATAATCCCTAAATATATGATGTTTCTCGTGTCACCTAATATGACCTTATAATAGTACATCATCTATGTGTGCGTTAGTGTGACATTTATGGTGTGACGGACACTGGCTTGGCCATCATCAGGGATTTAAATTATGATAACACAAAAAAATTGTCGCTACACTCCGTCTACTGGTTTAACCGTTTTTTGACAGCAATTTTTATGTTTTTTGTAACAACTGATACGCATACTGTAATAAACTGTCTGTAAGAAGTCATAAATAAGATAGGTAATCCCATAAGATAAGGCAGTTAAGAATAGTTAAGGTACGTTCAAAGGCAGCTGTCAAAAAACGAATATCCTATTGGACAGGGTATAATTAGTCGAAATTTGTCGCCAAATATCAGAATTTGTCGGTCACTGGTTCAAAATATATAACGGTTAGCCCAAGAGCTAGATCAAAGATTTCACGACAATCTCTTCGATCTAGCTCTTAGACTATACATTACTAATTGAACTCATTATATCTACCAAAGCTAAGACTCGATTAAATCTGTGACTTGGCGACAAATTGTGACTAATTAGATCTTCGCTAGGTGCCCTAGTTTTTGAGATATAAATGTGGCCAAGCTGAGGAGACTCTTTCCAGATCGGCCATCTATAAACCCTTATATCTTTTGAACCAGTGACCGACAAATTCAGATATTTGGCGACAAATATCGTCTAATTTGCGACAATTTTTTTGTGTTATCAAAATTAAAATCCCTGATGGTGGCCAAGTCAGTGTCGGTCACACACATTTATGAATTTCGAATCTTGTGTAGGTAACATATTTACAAATTTTTACTCGTAATATTGGCCCATAATTGCTTTAAAAAATCTACAGGTTACATAAATACTTTAATACTTAAAAAATAAAAACAAAACTATTTTACAAATTAAAAAGAACAGCTCGAGTTGCACTCGTGTAAATGGTTCCGCGTAACATTGAAGGACTAGGTATTATACAAGATTAGAGTTCCTCAAAATTTTGAGTTTTTTTGCAAAAAATTTCCAAAATTGTCTAAATTGCACAGGGTACTACGAAAAATGTTATATATTTATTTTATTAAAGTGTTACTAAGTAAAATACAATCTCATAAACGAATAATGATCATCTAAAAATGGTTGAAATAACGAAATATATTAATTGACATAGAAACATATCGATGATTATTTTATAAATTGGATACAATTATTATTTAATAATATTTGGTTTAAAAATAATGAGTTACTACTTCCTATGTGCATTTTTCAAATACATAACAAATATACGTATATAGGGCGACTGGTAATTAGTGTACGATACTTAAACTCGTGATTGTGTTCATGATAACAAACCACTTTCCCGAAGAATTTTTTTTTTGTACTGGTTCACTTTAGGTCACCGGCGTGCGCTCGCTTGAATTTCATACGGCTGTTGTGTTATTCTGATAAAAGTGAACCAGTACAAAAAACATTTTTTCTTTGGGAAAGTTGTTTGTTATCATGAACACAATCACGTGTTTAAGTATCGTACACTAATTACCAGTCACCCTATATATAAACAAAAAGATATAAATACACGAAAGAAGGGATATCGTTACTATGGATTGATGATTTATTGCCGATGAATTTGTAGTTCAGTTGCAGTTAAGTTCAAGTTTGAGTGATAAACGGTATTCTTGTAATCTTTGAACTGCGCGTAAGCTGCGCGTGAACTGCACGTCAACTGTACGACCACCAAACTTTACCAAACTTACTTATGGTGAAGCCACATGAGAGATAAAATATTACTAATCGAATAGAATCGATTACATTTCAATGAATATGACGTAAATAATATAATATTAAAATTTCCCAGTACAGCTATTAGTGCTTTTAAACGAATAGTAGAATACCGATCATGTTCCGTTCCAAAGTACGCACCAAAGACGCGCAACAGGAGATAGCCGTTATTGAGCTTGCGTGACGTGAACTTGACGCGAGCGTGTCTGACAGCGGTAGAGAATACGAAAAGCGTTGTTTTGATCGAAACTTAACTGCAACTGCACTGCAACAGCACTGCTTTAGTTACGTGAATTAGCCCACAGATCGCTGTATCCGTATCACCGTATCAATCGTCGTTATAAAACAAGAAGGTTTAAACTTGACGGTACAGATTACGCTCAAAGTCTCAGCTAGTACCGTACTACCGTGTACCGAGCGTTATGAAGAGCGCCTATCCCCATCGAGCGAACTTCGACGCGAGCGTGACTGAATATTTTTTTGTTTCAACCAACGCAAAGCTCGAATACAAACGAGTGAGTACGCGATAACATCGCAGGAAAATTGGCGCGCGGAGATTTCACAAAACTTGATCCAGGAAATACGTGTTTTTGAAAAAGCCTTACAAGTTTTTGATAATAATGTTTGTAATTTAGAATCTACATTACATATGCAAGTTTTCTATGAAGCTGTTTTTTTTTTTTTTAATGTATGAGTGCTTTATGAACGGCCAAAGTTCAGATAAAAGCTGCTTTTCAGACGTGGTTACTGAATTTGTTTCTCAAAATGTTTATTTTTGGCTTCATACAAACCTACAAAGCTCCTTTTCAGACGTGGTTACTGAATTTGTTTCTCAAAAATGTTCATGGCTTCATACAAACCTAGATTTAAACCACAAGATACCTGTGTGTTAAAAATATTTGGAGAATAATTTGTTATATCGCCGTTATCACGTACGAGCATTTGTATGGGAAATATGATGGGATGGGCGCTCTTAACACATCAATTACTAGAATTCATTATTTATTAATTAATCAAAAATTACGCTGTAGGATCGAGAATTATGTACAGAACCCAAGCTCATAGTGCCAGTAACAATGCTCCCTTCTACCGTGTATAATTTATTTATCACAAACATAACAAGAAAAATATTTACAATCTAGACTAGATATAGTGCTCCTAGCGTCACGCACAGGCAGTGGTTCTCAAAAAACGTCCTAAGTTTTATGCCAATACAAAATTAACTTTATTGCAATGAACATAGGGTATAAATTATATTACCCAAGTAATGCGGATGCACAAATGCGCCAAGAAGTTTGTATTAAAAAACCTAATAACGCTGCCCGACCTTGGAATCAAACCCATGACACTACGCTCCACAAAAATCAACGAGACCCTTACGATTGTATGTATGTACTAGCACTTTGCCAGCGTTTTTTCAAGTCTTCTCAAGGATCCCTAATTTTTTCAAATGATAAATATAGCCTATGTTGTTCAGGGATAATGTAGCTTTCTAATGATGAAAGAATTATTAAAATCGGACCAGTAGTTTTTGAGTTAAATCGTAACAAACAAATAAAACTTTCCCCTTTATAATATTAGACTAAGTTTCTATGAGAACCACTACCTATCGTAAGATATATTTCTAAAATAAAAATAATAATATCTATGTGCGTAAATATTCTTAAAAAATATTTTGCAGTGCTCGGACGAAAACGCATCGGTGCGTTGTGGTGCGCAACGATTAGTGCGTTAAGACGCATCGGTGGTAACTGGGTAGCCACAATAAAAAAATGCGATTTAAAACGAAACAAAATTATACAAGGTGTTTATTAGAAGAGGAAGGAGTAATTGTGAATTGAATCGTGATTGAGCTTGCCTTGTGCTTGCTCAAAATTGATGTATTTTGCAAGTAAATTATTTTTTTTCTCATTTGACGTTCAAAAGTGCCTTCTAGTGGTCTAATGGTAATAAACGAATGTACTTTATTTTTTGTAATTAATTTTGAAGTTGTCATGTCTCAACTTTCACGAAACTTAAGACATATAGGCTTTTGGATGAAAACTACCAAACGACCCCCCTACCACCACCCCATTCCTGAAAAAATATGTCGATTCTTCAACTAAACACCTTGTATTTTATAGTGATAACGCGCTATTTCACGACAGGTTTGCGGTATCGTTGTGTCCGCAACGTTTCTATTGCATTTTCGTCCTTAAGTGAATGTGTGATCATAAACACTAAATATTAGTCCGCAGATAGTTGACATTAAAATATTTTGTTTGACTGAACCGCCTGTCAATGTCAACTGACAGGAGCTACGCAATTTCAAGATTAGAATGCATTTTTTTTTACATTTATGGTGTCAGATTTTCCTAACTTTATCTATCCCCACTGTAATTCAGAACCAAGAAGCTTATAGATAAAAGTGGAGGCAACACTCTAAATACCTAAGTGAAGCCAACTGTGGGCAGACGCTCTCTTTCTGAATGCATACATAAGATAAAGAAAACACATATCACTGTCTCGTTCTTATGTATGCATTCAGAAAGAGAGCATCAGCCCACAGTTGGTTTCAAGATTTTGTTCTAAGTGTTGGCTCCATTTATACCTATATCTTCATGTTCAGAACTTACAATTCCAATACCATTGACTTGTATCTATGGACACGCCACATCTACGGCAAAGCTGTCACCTTCAAACGTCACATGATACAAAATGGCCTGTCACATGGATTGACACAAGTCAACGTCACGTCACCCCTCCCGCACCGCAGTTACCTCATGAACGGTCTCGGTTCAGCGGTCGGGCTTTAGTAAACTATTATATTGGCATTTCTGTCCAACCTTGTAGATCAACTTGCAGTTAAGCTCTTGTTGAACTAGAAAATAGGTTCTAACTCTCAGTGGGATCATGCCCTCTCTTTCTCTCTCATTTCCAATCTCTATGATCCCAATTGAAAGCCGAAACTTACATTGCACATGCCCATTTGTAAGATATTTAAAGCTGTAACATGGTCCACTATCTGCGGACTACATTTCTATAATATCATTTCTTTATTATTGTCAAAGTTCAGTCACTTTAATAACTTTAATTAACAAAAAATAAGCATTCGCCTGTAATGTAACAAAACAAGATTCTATTGTGAGCATCACTTTACAATAAAAATAATAAAATATTTTCTTTATTGAGAAAATACTGCTTCACAAGTGCATATGCAAGTTGAAGTAACAATGGGCAGGCCACATCGCTCGAAGAACCGATAACCGATGGGGAAGAAAGGTTCTCGAGTGATGACCACGAACCAGAAGACGCAGCGTTGGTCCCTCTCACCAGATGGACCGACGACATCGTCAAGGTCGCGGGTACCCGGCGATTTTATTGATTTTTTCAAAAAGCACTGAATCAATTTCGATAAAAATTTTATGGGACCATTTCGGAATAAACCCCAAGAATTTTGCTAATCTGTCTATATATGACGGAGTTATGCCCGAACATACATAAAAAAACATATAATACGAACTGATAACCTCCTCCTTTTTGAAGTCGGTTAAAATAAATGGTCTAATAGGTCCACTTTACTCTGATGTAATGCTCCAATCTGATCTGTTACATTACAGGGGTCTGCTGCCAGAGGGGATGAGCAGAGGTCTGAAGCATCCCCATATATCGTCAGTAATATTTGAGTTCGAGAAAAACGTTTTAAAAATACTTCCTAACAGTCTAACACATTAAGACCATTATTCTTTACCAATTGACTTTTGACAGCCCAAGTGACATTATACATGGTGTATGACAATGTTTAGCTGTCATCTTATTGCACGATCGCAATAGCTTTCAGATTAGCGAATCGAACAGAAAAGTGATTATTCCCGCATCCCGTTTTACTATTATTTCAAATTTTTGGTCAAGAAAAAGGACGATGTATTCCTGTTGTCCCCTCTACCTGTGTCCCCGTCACGGGGACAACAGCACGTCATAAAAAATCTTTACCGTTGTCCCCCTTATGTAGTTACATTCCAGCAATAGGGAATTTAGTATTTTTTGCTGATTCCAATGAGACCCGGTCAACGAAGCAGACTCGCTTCTATTTCTAATAGTTTCTGAGCTCCCACAATATTCGGTACAATAAATTAACGCTTACACCGTACGGGGACAACGGGAAGTATTTTTAATTATTTAATTAAATTCCCTTTCTCCCCTTTAACTGGGACATGGCCTACGGGGACAACGGGAATACATAAAAAACAACCTGTTTACAGAATTGTGTTCAACTGTCAAATGGAAAGCAATTGCAATTGTCATTGTCAAGACAATTTGGTTAGTGTAGTATAGAGTATAGACTAGCTGTTGAAGTGTACTGCTATATCTCTAAGAGTACTCTTGATACTGTCGTAGGTAGCGAATGAGATACCAACTGCGATGGGACCCTTCACCCAGTTCATGCTGAGACCCTTGTAGAAACCTCGCCAGCCTTCTGATCTGAAAGAGAAAATTATTCAATGTCAAGGTCTCAGTCAAATCATTCACTAGACCATTAAAAGGTACTTTAGAATGTTATTTATAAGAAAAAAGTAGTTTCGTATGGCTACATGTTAAGTTACTCACTCAATCACACACAAACATTCACACATACACACTCGCTCACTCGAACACACACTCACTCACTGAAACAAAGTTTCGTATAGCTACATGTTAAGTTACTCAATCACTCACACACAACCATTCACACATACACACTCGCTCACTCGAACACACACTCACTCACTGACACAGTTTCGTATAGCTACATGTTAAGTTACTCACTCACTCACACACAACCATTCACACATACACACTCGCTCACTCGAACACACACTCACTCACTGACACACAACCATTCACACATACACACTAGCTCACTCGAACACACACTCACTCACTGACACAGTTTCGTATAGCTACATGTTAAGTTACTCACTCACTCACACACTGGTTGTGTTGATGTTAATTTAGTTTACAACGTTTAAAAAGGAATATGAACAGGGCATAAGGTCGAAAGTGTTTTTACTTAGTTATTATTTCATATATTTCATTTGAATTCATTCATTTCCATAAACGACCATTTTTATTAGCTCACTGGCTTAAGCATTGGCGTATCTAGAGTTATTTTTCAGGGGGGCCCTAGCCCCTGAGATGCCATGGCCGTTGTGATGAAGCAGAGTCGACACCCAATGTTCTGTCAGCGTGTAGGTGCGATTCGATTAGTTTCATAATTCATAAATAACTTTTTATTTTATTATAAACTTTTTTGTAGTGACAAAGTACACACACATAATAAGTGTTAAGTTATTTTGAATTACCTATGTTTCGTAACGTTATGTTTGTTAAACATGTTTGAACAATGAACTGTAAATTGACGTTTTGAACTTAGTGCTTTTTTATATTCTAAAAAGTTTGCGTTTGACCGCAACTCACCTAATCTTAAGTGATAATGTGGTCTAAGGTGGAACACGCTTGATAGGATAAACCGGTTCACTCGTGTCTTGAAGATACCCAGATTATACTTATCAGAAAACAGAGAGGCGGTCAGTGAATTCCATAGTCTGGCAGTTCGCACAATAAAAGTGGTATCAAAGCGCTTGGTTCGAGACCGTCGAACTTCAACCATATAGCGCTTACGCTTCACCGTATCTCTGCTCGTCCGGTGATGGAATAGGGATGGGGGTATTAAATTGTGCAATTCCAAAGCTCACTCTCCAAAATGAACCCGACAAAAGACCGCGCGAAAGAGGCTCAAGGCTCTGGTGACTAACCCTAACCTGAGAGTCGTTGTCAATGAGCTTCTTGGCACGTCTATCAATAACTTCCAATGCTTTCAGTTGGTATTTAGCTGATTCATCACAAAGGTGCGAACAGTACTCCACGCACGATCGAAAGTTAAGATTTGGCGTCAGAGTAATGCCTAGAAGCTTAAGATGGCCAGTGTTCGGGACGGATACATGTCGGAAAGAAGGGGCCAGATTGATAGGCCTCTTCTTGGCAGGGAAAAGATACGCCTGGGTCTTAGCGTTATTAAACTTGACCAGATTAGCATCGCCCCAATCGAGGACTGCCTTGAGGGGCAAGTTCAAACGTTCGACCATAAAAAGACTGGATTTCAACCGCATTGGCACGTGCGCGGGATGTGTAACTCTCTACAACCGTGCTGTCATCTGCGTACCCAAAGGTACCGGGTTTCAGCATATCATTGATATGCAGCAAGAAAAGGGTTGCAGAGAGTACCGAGCCCTAAGGGACACCAGCATTTACAGCCATTCGATCAGACGAGCAGCTATCGATGACTACTCGAATTGAACGATCTCTCAGGAAATCCGATATCCATGTATAGAAATCAGACGGCAATCCATTTGATGGAAGCTTGCTAATTAGGTCATCATGCCAAATATGTTCCGGGAGACGGCAAGTGCTTCCCCATATTTCTCGATAGCGTCACTCCAGGTGTGAGTGGCGTACACGAGAAGAACCCCAGTGGACCGATTTCGGCGGAAGCCGTATTGACGATAACTGAGGAGATCATTGAGGAGTTTGCTGCGATCCGCGCTTTGAATCGGACGCGCACACTGTAGCCACGCGAAAATTATTTAATTTGCGCCGAGCGCGACAAGCGCCGCTGTCGCTATGCGTTCGGACGAACTAGTAGCGAACGAGGTCCTGGCATTCCTGCAGTATCAGCTGGATGTCATGGACGAAGTCAGTGTCACCCAGATCTGCACATCCAACTTCATCGAAGAGGAGATACGCAGGGCTAAGAGGCTGCTGTATGAGCCGCTGCATATGGCTGACCGAATGCCAACCCGTAGGAGGGATGAGAAAGGAGAGAGGAGTCTCCAAGACATAATCAAAGTGTTAAAGGAGACCGACCCGGACGACGTGCCGACTTTTGTGGCGAAGGATTTGCGGAAGCTACCCCCAGTCACAGTCGACCACGTCGACGTCACCAGGCTGCTGCGGGACACTAAATCCCTGAGATCAAGCCTCCGATTTGCGATACCTCCAACTTCAAATGCACCTCAGACAAGGTGCATTTGAAGTTGGAGGTATCGCAAACCACTATCAGTGATCTACGTACCAAGGTGGCGGATTTACGCTTTACGGTATGTAGGTCACAAGAGCAAACTACTAACGTCAACATACGTCACGGCGCGTTCAATGCATCGCAGCTGTGTTTCGAGTCAGCAAAATTCGACTCGTAGCCGGCCGCCGTCTCTGTGAGCGATGCACAAGCGCGCCCGCTGTCCCCGCGTCCCCCGTCGTTGGGGCTTGCTTGTTGGACGTGCTTACTCAGCTGCCGTTACTGCTACTCCGGCAAAACAACAGCAGCAATTAAAACTAGCGAGGGACACCCAGGTTCCCTCCGATCTCGTCCGAAGCGCAGTACCAGTGGGACCATGCCAAGGGCAGGCTGATAAAAAAGGCTTCATTCGTGTGGAGAAGAAGAAGAAGAAGAAGAAGCCTACTCGTCGCAATCAGTGCGGTACCGCGTTGACCGAACCGAACATGTTGCTGCGTCCCGCTACTCCGTCGACGCAGCTGTACGTGTCACGTCTGCACCACACTACGAAGGTAGAGGACGTTGTGGAGTATATAAGGATGAAGACCAAATTCACCTTGAGAGTGGAGTGGTTGGAGTCGCGTCACAAAATTAACTTCAAATCTTTTGTGGAGCGAGTACCAACTCATCACCTATAGACCTTCTTGAAGGAAGAATTTTGGCCGTCGGGTGTCTTGTATCGGCGTTTTCGCGGAAGGTTCACGACACCACGACTCAGCGCAATAAGTCGCCGATCCAACGTAGTAAATAGATTTTTAAACTAGGTTAATAATTACGTATTAGTTTATGTTTTTATTTAATTTGTGTATTTATTTCTATGGGCCTTAGTAGCCTGATAATAATAAATATTTTTTTTTTTTTTTATAGTATGTGGGGACCTGTTATTGCGGACACGTTCCATTGTCTTGCAGATAATGGACGTGACCGAGATGGCCCTATAGTTGGTAGGATCGGCATGACTACCTTTTTTGGGCACGGGCTACACGTTGGCGAGTTTCCATGACTTCGGCACTAATCCAGTCTCGAGAGAGAGCCGAAAGAGGCGTGTCAGTACAGGAGACAATTCAGGTGCACAGATCCTCAGAACTATATAACTCGAATACCATCTGATCCACTGGCCTTGTACACATCAAGATTTGCGTTACGCTTTTCGAACCTCCTTTTGGCGAAAGCGAGTATCAGACATTGAGGTCGTGCTGCCAGCTAAAGTCGGGGAAGTTGCGTCTCCTGCATCAAGATGCGAAGATTCTGCAAATAGAGAAGCAAATAGGTTTGCTTTCTCTCCTGCAGTGTAAGTCAGAGAACCATGAGGTTGTAGCAATGGAGGCAGTGAGGAACTACAGAAGTTTGACTCGACCGATTTATCTAGGGACCAAAAAGCTTTACTACCCGCAGAGTACGAGGCAAGTTTGTTTATGAAAAAGGGGTTAAATTTATACCTAACAATACATTTCTTACCAGGTAAATAAAGTGATAGCGTAATAAATGTAAACAGATAACAATTATTGTCGAATAGTATCTTATGTAAGTACATATGTAGTTTTCTTGATTGTAAATTATTTTTGTGTGAAGTTTCTTAGGTGTCCATCCTAGAATTTCGAATCGTTAGCCCAACATCCTGGGGTGGGCACAGGACCATACTGGGGTGGGTACGGCCCACCCGGCCCCCCCTCTATATACGCCTATGGGCTTAAGTACGCGGCCTTATCCAGGTAAATGTCGGTTATCTTTATTTATTTTTGCATGGGACCTTAATTTTTGTTTCTAAGATGAATGATGCTTTTCCTTATAACATCAGCTGTTTCGGAGATTAGCCCAAACAAACAGACTAAAATGAAAAATAAAATGTTTTGGTTCAATTATCGTGTTCAAACATTCATAATTATTCAATTAGTAAAATGTCACGCTTCCACGATGAAACGGCTAAACCGATTTAAATGAAATTTGGCATGAAGATAGCTTAAACCCTGGGGAACGACATAGGATACTTTTTAATCCGCGATAACCGACATTGCGGGTTGCCGAAGTTGCGGGCAAAATAAATACTTACTTATAGACTAGTACCAGTGTCTCCCTGATGCTGGCATAGGGGTATGTTCCATCAGGTCGTCTGCGACTGGTCTGCATGCGACGTCGCACGATGTCTAGCGGGTACGACGCCGTCTGAGCGATGGCGCCGGCCGTACCTCCTAGCGCCACGTTTACCAACGCGCCTTGTGGCTTTCCGAAATATTCTACGAGAGAAAGTATTCTATTGAAACCAGAGAACCGTTTGGTGCTGGCTGCTAACAGCACCATTTCTACCCGTGGGTGTTGTAGAAGGCCACAGAGGGATATTGACCAGAGGATGGGCAACAGCGTCCTTCTGAGTAACAATACACCTACTGCGATCGCCAACATGCATCGGCCAAGCATGACGAATGAATGATGAATTAATGATAGCTGAAGCATCCCTTGGCAAATCAAATCGTTTATTGCAATCCATAATGTACACTTACAGGTGGTAAATTCAAAAATAATAGAAACAATTATGGGCCCTGTCGGGCACAGCAAATATTTAAATATGTAGCGAGAGGATGATGAGGAGAATGATGAATGAATGATGAACGAATGATGAATGAAAGATGAATGAACGATGAATGAATTATGAATGAATGATGAATGAACGACGAATGAATGATGAATGAATGATGAATGAATGAGTGATAAATGAATGATGAATGAATAATGATAATGAACTCATATGTACTTTCTAAGTTTTATCTTGGCCATCACTGATATCGGTGAAAGAAAACATCGTGAGGAATCCTGGGTTTATAATTGATAATCGCCAATCCGTCTTGAGCAAGCTTGGTGATTAATACTCGTTCCTTCTCTATATGAGAAGAGGGTTTTGTCCAGCAGTGGGACAGGTGAGTACTCACCTAAGTACTTGTGCTTGAGGGTGTCGTATGTGAAGAAGGAGACGCCGGCGTAGGGAATGACGCCCAGCACCGTCGCCGAGTAGCCTCTGGAACATAACAGTAGAAGGTATTAATGGTTATATGTAAATTAGGTCCAGATAAATATTGTTCTCAACTCGATTTAAGGTGTATTGCTATTTGTGTTATCGAAAGCTTTCCATAAAAAAAAATTGGTCCCCTGGCCAGCCTAGC
This sequence comes from Charanyca ferruginea, assembly GCA_947361185.1. Classification (NCBI taxonomy): domain Eukaryota; kingdom Metazoa; phylum Arthropoda; class Insecta; order Lepidoptera; family Noctuidae; genus Charanyca; species Charanyca ferruginea. Next base: position 368,833 of record OX376081.1, on the reverse strand, counting down.
GCCTAACACACAGATGTACTCTTGCTTTCCTCTCTAATACTTTCCTCTCTCTCTCTCTCTCTTTCTTTCCTCACTCTCTCTTTCTCTTCCTTTCCTCTATCTCTTCCATTCCTGTCTCTCTCATCCTTTCCTCTTTCTCTCTCTCTTCCATTCCTCTCTCTCTTCCTTTCCTTACTCTCTCTGTCCTCCATTCCTCTCTCTCTCTCTTCCATTCCTCTTTCTCTCTTCCTTTCCCCACTCTCTCTCTCTTCCATTCCTCTCTCTCTCTTCCATTCCTCTCTCTCTCTTCCATTCCTCCCTCTTCCTCCACATTACCTATACAGCGTGAACAGTCCCTCGTCCCGCGCCACCGTCACGAACACGGCCCTGAGCGTGGCGTACTCCTTAGCGTTGGTGACGGCCATGCGAGCGCGCGCCACGTCGAGCGGGTACGTGGCCGACTGTGACGTCACGCCGGCCAGCGAGCCCGCTATGAGGTGCAGGACTGGGCTGGCCCTGGAACAATGAGCTGAGTTTGAATAAAGTCTAAGTCAAATCATTTGTTTCAATTGGACCATTAAAAGGCACTTTTAAACGTCATATAGAAAAAAACTGATTCTAGTTGCCCTTTCCAAATGGTAGTTTCGTATGGAGACGAATGGGCAAAAATGGAAAAAGAAACTCCATACTTACTCTTTTTTTTTTAAATTGTGCAATACTTTGCATTTACAGTTTATAGTTATATAACTATACGTGAATACGATAGACCTTACATAAAAACACTATATTGAAGTATGTACAAAGTATTGGACAAAGAATGATAGCTAAGTTGTATACACAGATACAAAGTGTTCACATATTATTATTTACAATTATTGAAAACTACAACTTTCGCGGTAACGTACTATCGTGGACACACCCGCCTGACCACCACTTAGTTCATTTTTGTTTGCACTCAAAAGATGGAAGCGCTCTCAACCCCGCCCCGTTGACTTCGCAGGCGCCAAGGGATTTTTTTTTAAATGAGCAGGCGAAAAAGTCCGCGATAGTACATCGCAGTAAAGAACTTCTGCAACTTTGATTTCTACGACTTACTTCGCGCTCTTCGGCGTGTCAACTCCTAAGGCCTTCTTCCACTGTTCGTGTGCCGTGAACTGTATGGCGGCGTAGGGCACGATGCGCGCCATCGTGGCGCTGTTGCCGCGCCACAGCGCCACCAGGCCCTCTGTTCGAGCGCTGTGCACCAGGAAATTTACGGCGGCGCGCCATGAGTATGGGGTTTGGCTGTGGAATATGGAATTAACAACTTTATGGTACACGAAATAGAAGTCATTATCATAATTTTTATTAGATATCTATTAATTTAATCATTTATTTTTAATTTAAAGATCTGGGTCTCAATCAACTCAAAATCATTTTCCGTGCGTTCCCGTTGTCCCCGTAATTTTATCTCCGTCACGGGGACAACAACACGTCATCAAATTTCATTACCGTTGTCCCCCTTCCGTACATTGCGGCAACGGGTACAGTTTAAGATTTCACGTTATCGCTCGTCATGCCCGTTACTAAAATGAAAGATTTTATTTATACTCGTATGATAGATTTTAACTTTTTAGGTTATGTATTTTTTTTTATTTTATATGTAAGAATAGGAATAACAATTTTAACGCAAAGGGGACAACGGGAAGTAATTTTAATTATTTTATTTAGGTCCCTTTGTCCCCTTTAACGGGGACATGGCCAACGGGGACATGGCCGACGGGGCCAACGGGAATATACGCCATTTTTAACCGACTTCAAAAAAAGAAGGAGGTTCTTAATTCAACACGTATTTTTTTATGTTTGACCACGCATAACTTTTTTCTGTGTAGTCCGATTTCAATGATTCTTTTGTTAACTGATAGTGTTTCCAAAAAATTGGCCCTATATGTATAAAATTCATGAAAATATTCCACCCCTAAGGGTGGAAAATTAAGGGTTAACTGAATCTTTTGGTGTCAAAGTTATTTTTTACGTTTTGTTTTTGAATCTTTTTTGTAATATTTTTTTTTGTTTCAAATAAACCATTTACAAAAATCTAATCAATACGTCATTCAAATTCTCAGATTGTAACTGAGAGTTAGAGTGACGAATTTGATGTGGCTCCGACGTGCGTCATGTTCGTGAACGGGTGCTGTCAGTTTAGACTGGTCCAAGCTGCCTCGGTTATTTTGAATTGTTTATTATGATAGTTTCTAGACCTCTTTTAACGTGCACAACTTGTAAATTTTTTCTCACATTTGTGTCTCGTAAATTCAACATGAATGATGTAACCTGAATTTGTAACATTCTATTGATTTTAAAAGAGTGTTCATGGAGTTTCTTGCTCGTTCTTCTCCATAGAAACCTACTGTACTGAACGAGCAACTTACCTCAACTTTCTGACTGACTCTTTGACAGTTGAAAAGTGCCTGAATTTGGTTTATTTGCAATAAATGGTTTTGAGTTCGAGTTTTAAGTCCTCATAGTTATGACGCTACATGCGAATTTTGTAAAACAGCGCTTTTGAACAAAACAGTAAAAAATTTAATATTTCGCAGTAGGTATAACTGGTAACTTACGAGATCTGAAAGTTGATCTTGGTCCTGTCCAGCGGCGCGATGGCAGTCTTGGCGATGGCGCCAGCAGTAGCGCCGGCTATGAGCGACGTAGTGACTGTGGTAGCCTGGCCCAGCCCGGAGTGGTCCTGGGGCACCTTGTGACCGGAGTCTGGGGGACGAATAACAGATGTTACAGAAGAATAACTAGTAAACTACTACATGACCCGTTGATACAGGTGCAGACAAAACCATCAACCAATTAACATCTTTTTTATCACCTTTACGATAGCGCCATCTATTATCGAGGAGCAGAAATACAGATATTCTGGAACATTCCGGACCCGCGGCTTCCGTGATCTTAACAAACTCATTGCGATCTCCGAGACGCCTGCCAAGCGTGGGGATTATGGCAACCCTTTCACCCTTGGGGCCTCCCCTTTGTCCATCTTCCGACTGATAATGATGATGATGATTCGAGACCCGCATTTTTCTAGATGGTTAAATGTGGTGTCAGAAACGTGGTCCTTAACTGCTGGCCTCCTAGAAAAGCTCAGAGTCACGCAGCGAGACATAGAGAGAGCTATGCTCGGAGTTTCTTTGCGCGATAGGAACGAGGAAATTCGCCGAAGAACTAAAGTCACCGACATAGTTCTCACTCAGAATATGCAAAATCCTATGTTCAACAGTAGACATCGTTCGGCTGATAATGATGATGATGAAGTGGCGTGTTGGAACATTCTAGACCATTCTCGTATATGCTAGAATGTTCTCGAGTAGGTATGTCCTGGATCTATCTAGTAACCGTACTCGTATAAATAGCGAGCAGCCAGGCAGTGTTGGCGAGTTGGTTGGTTTTTGAATGAAACTGAGACTACTGCGAACAACAAAGTGAACGACGCTTTTTGAATGAAATTGAGACTACTGCGAACAACAAAGTGAACGACGCTTTTTGAATGAAATTGAGACTACTGCGAACAACAAAGTGAACGACGCTTTTTGAATGAAACTGAGACTACTTAACTGCGAACAACAAAATGAACGACGCTTTTTGAATGAAACTGAGACTACTTAACTGCGAACAACAAAATGAACGACCCTTTTTGAATGAAACTGAGACTACTGCGGACAACAAAGTGAACGACGCTTTTTGAATGAAACTGAGACTACTTAACTGCGAACAACAAAATGAACGACGCTTTTTGAATGAAACTGAGACTACTTAACTGCGAACAACAAAATGAACGACGCTTTTTGAATGAAACTGAGACTACTGCGGACAACAAAGTGAACGACGCTTTTTGAATGAAACTGAGACTACTTAACTGCGAACAACAAAATGAACGACGCTTTTTGAATGAAACTGAGACTACTTAACTGCGAACAACAAAATGAACGACGCTTTTTGAATGAAACTGAGACTACTTAACTGCGAACAACAAAATGAACGACGCTTTTTGAATGAAACTGAGACTACTGCGGACAACAAAGTGAACGACGCTTTTTGAATGAAACTGAGACTACTTAACTGCGAACAACAAAGTGAACGACGCTTTTTGAATGAAACTGAGACTACTTAACTGCGAACAACAAAATGAACGACGCTTTTTGAATGAAACTGAGACTACTTAACTGCGAACAACAAAATGAACGACCCTTTTTGAATGAAACTGAGACTACTGCGGACAACAAAGTGAACGACGCTTTTTGAATGAAACTGAGACTACTTAACTGCGAACAACAAAATGAACGACCCTTTTTGAATGAAACTGAGACTACTGCGGACAACAAAGTGAACGACGCTTTTTGAATGAAACTGAGACTACTGCGGACAACAAAGTGAACGACGCTTTTTGAATGAAACTGAGACTACTTAACTGCGAACAACAAAATGAACGACCCTTTTTGAATGAAACTGAGACTACTGCGGACAACAAAGTGAACGACGCTTTTTGAATGAAACTGAGACTACTTAACTGCGAACAACAAAATGAACGACGCTTTTTGAATGAAACTGAGACTACTTAACTGCGAACAACAAAATGAACGACGCTTTTTGAATGAAACTGAGACTACTGCGGACAACAAAGTGAACGACGCTTTTTGAATGAAACTGAGACTACTTAACTGCGAACAACAAAATGAACGACGCTTTTTGAATGAAACTGAGACTACTTAACTGCGAACAACAAAATGAACGACCCTTTTTGAATGAAACTGAGACTACTTAACTGCCAACAACAAAATGAACGACGCTTTTTGAATGAAACTGAGACTACTTAACTGCGAACAACAAAATGAACGACCCTTTTTGAATGAAACTGAGACTACTGCGGACAACAAAGTGAACGACGCTTTTTGAATGAAACTGAGACTACTTAACTGCCAACAACAAAATGAACGACGCTTTTTGAATGAAACTGAGACTACTTAACTGCGAACAACAAAATGAACGACCCTTTTTGAATGAAACTGAGACTACTTAACTGCCAACAACAAAATGAACGACGCTTTTTGAATGAAACTGAGACTACTTAACTGCGAACAACAAAATGAACGACCCTTTTTGAATGAAACTGAGACTACTTAACTGCCAACAACAAAATGAACGACGCTTTTTGAATGAAACTGAGACTACTTAACTGCGAACAACAAAATGAACGACCCTTTTTGAATGAAACTGAGACTACCGCGGACAACAAAGTGAACGACGCTTTTTGAATGAAACTGAGACTACTTAACTGCCAACAACAAAATGAACGACGCTTTTTGAATGAAACTGAGACTACTTAACTGCGAACAACAAAATGAACGACGCTTTTTGAATGAAACTGAGACTACTTAACTGCGAACAACAAAATGAACGACGCTTTTTGAATGAAACTGAGACTACTGCGGACAACAAAGTGAACGACGCTTTTTGAATGAAACTGAGACTACTTAACTGCGAACAACAAAATGAACGACGCTTTTTGAATGAAACTGAGACTACTGCGGACAACAAAGTGAACGACGCTTTTTGAATGAAACTGAGACTACTTAACTGCCAACAACAAAATGAACGACGCTTTTTGAATGAAACTGAGACTACTTAACTGCGAACAACAAAATGAACGACCCTTTTTGAATGAAACTGAGACTACTTAACTGCCAACAACAAAATGAACGACGCTTTTTGAATGAAACTGAGACTACTTAACTGCGAACAACAAAATGAACGACCCTTTTTGAATGAAACTGAGACTACTGCGGACAACAAAGTGAACGACGCTTTTTGAATGAAACTGAGACTACTTAACTGCGAACAACAAAATGAACGACGCTTTTTGAATGAAACTGAGACTACTTAACTGCGAACAACAAAATGAACGACGCTTTTTGAATGAAACTGAGACTACTGCGGACAACAAAGTGAACGACGCTTTTTGAATGAAACTGAGACTACTTAACTGCGAACAACAAAATGAACGACGCTTTTTGAATGAAACTGAGACTACTTAACTGCGAACAACAAAATGAACGACGCTTTTTGAATGAAACTGAGACTACTTAACTGCGAACAACAAAATGAACGACCCTTTTTGAATGAAACTGAGACTACTGCGGACAACAAAGTGAACGACGCTTTTTGAATGAAACTGAGACTACTTAACTGCGAACAACAAAATGAACGACCCTTTTTGAATGAAACTGAGACTACTGCGGACAACAAAGTGAACGACGCTTTTTGAATGAAACTGAGACTACTTAACTGCGAACAACAAAATGAACGACGCTTTTTGAATGAAACTGAGACTACTGCGGACAACAAAGTGAACGACGCTTTTTGAATGAAACTGAGACTACTTAACTGCGAACAACAAAATGAACGACGCTTTTTGAATGAAACTGAGACTACTTAACTGCGAACAACAAAATGAACGACCCTTTTTGAATGAAACTGAGACTACTGCGGACAACAAAGTGAACGACGCTTTTTGAATGAAACTGAGACTACTTAACTGCGAACAACAAAATGAACGACCCTTTTTGAATGAAACTGAGACTACTGCGGACAACAAAGTGAACGACGCTTTTTGAATGAAACTGAGACTACTGCGGACAACAAAGTGAACGACGCTTTTTGAATGAAACTGAGACTACTTAACTGCGAACAACAAAATGAACGACGCTTTTTGAATGAAACTGAGACTACTTAACTGCGAACAACAAAATGAACGACGCTTTTTGAATGAAACTGAGACTACTTAACTGCGAACAACAAAATGAACGACCCTTTTTGAATGAAACTGAGACTACTTAACTGCCAACAACAAAATGAACGACGCTTTTTGAATGAAACTGAGACTACTTAACTGCGAACAACAAAATGAACGACCCTTTTTGAATGAAACTGAGACTACTTAACTGCCAACAACAAAATGAACGACGCTTTTTGAATGAAACTGAGACTACTTAACTGCGAACAACAAAATGAACGACCCTTTTTGAATGAAACTGAGACTACTGCGGACAACAAAGTGAACGACGCTTTTTGAATGAAACTGAGACTACTTAACTGCCAACAACAAAATGAACGACGCTTTTTGAATGAAACTGAGACTACTTAACTGCGAACAACAAAATGAACGACGCTTTTTGAATGAAACTGAGACTACTTAACTGCGAACAACAAAATGAACGACCCTTTTTGAATGAAACTGAGACTACTGCGGACAACAAAGTGAACGACGCTTTTTGAATGAAACTGAGACTACTTAACTGCGAACAACAAAATGAACGACGCTTTTTGAATGAAACTGAGACTACTGCGGACAACAAAGTGAACGACGCTTTTTGAATGAAACTGAGACTACTTAACTGCGAACAACAAAATGAACGACGCTTTTTGAATGAAACTGAGACTACTTAACTGCGAACAACAAAATGAACGACGCTTTTTGAATGAAACTGAGACTACTGCGGACAACAAAGTGAACGACGCTTTTTGAATGAAACTGAGACTACTTAACTGCGAACAACAAAATGAACGACGCTTTTTGAATGAAACTGAGACTACTTAACTGCGAACAACAAAATGAACGACCCTTTTTGAATGAAACTGAGACTACTGCGGACAACAAAGTGAACGACGCTTTTTGAATGAAACTGAGACTACTGCGGACAACAAAGTGAACGACGCTTTTTGAATGAAACTGAGACTACTTAACTGCGAACAACAAAATGAACGACGCTTTTTGAATGAAACTGAGACTACTGCGGACAACAAAGTGAACGACCCTTTTTGAATGAAACTGAGACTACTGCGGACAACAAAGTGAACGACGCTTTTTGAATGAAACTGAGACTACTGCGGACAACAAAGTGAACGACGCTTTTTGAATGAAACTGAGACTACTGCGAACAACAAAGTGAACGACGCTTTTTGAATGAAACTGAGACTACTGCGAACAACAAAGTGAACGACGCTTTTTGAATGAAACTGAGACAACTGCGAACAACAAAGTGAACGACGCTTTTTGAATGAAACTGAGACTACTTAACTGCGAACAACAAAATGAACGACGCTTTTTGAATGAAACTGAGACTACTGCGAACAACAAAGTGAACGACGCTTATGTGAAACTTATAAATTTCAGATTACTGTATTTGTGAATATTTAAATAAAGTGTTTGTGTTGTTGGTGTAAATTAATGTACATTATTTATCCCCGGCTCGTAACATTTTTATGAGCTATCAAAATGAGATTTCTCCATAATGTTTCAACTATCTCAATGAAGACTTGCCGAGTACGCAGAAGATATGATAGTGCACAAGTGTGTGCACAAACACAGGTGCACTATCTCTACCCTCACTCCTATAGTCTAATAGGAAGGCAGTCCGACACGACCGGAGAGAGATCAGGCGCAGGACCAACGACTTTAATACGGCCGTAATTCCATGCCGCTTACTCACACATAATTACTTAATGTTGAGTCAGTTTTTAGGGTTCCGAACAAAAAAAAATGAAACCCTTATAGGATCACTCGTGCGTCTGTCTGTCCGTCCGTCTGTCACAGTCAATTTGCTCCGAATCTACTAAACAAAATCAGGTGAAATTTGGTAGGATGGTGACCTATGACCCAAACACAGATGTGCAAAGTAAATAAATATTTTATTTTTTAATTACGGTCATTTTCGGGGGCAAATTAGGAAATTTGCAAACCTTACTGTGTCATTATCAAATGAAAGGGCTTGTTATGAGGATCTTAAATATATTTTTGTTATTATTGTAAAATAAATAGTTTTGATTTTATTCATGAAAGAAGACGAAAATTGACCATTCCCCCTGATCTCCGAAACTACTGAGCCTAAAATTTTGAAAATAATACAAAATATAGTTAATTGTGTAGATTACAGGAAAACCTATAAGAATTCTATCAATTGGCATTGTACGGAACCATCTCCACGCGAGTTCCACTCGCACTTGGCCGGTTTTTTATAGGGAGCGTGTATGAGACTATCCTTCTAGGCGTTATTATTCTAAGGTTCCAGGGGGTGACCTAAAGGTCAGGTCACATCAAGTACACCTCGTACTTACATCTTACACTGTCTGGCATCTTACGCAAGTCCCGCTACACTATAATTCAATAGGGTATTTTACTCAAATATGAGAAAAAATCTTTAATATTTTATTGAGATAGTTTAGGCAAAAATGCAGTCGGAAAATGTTAGTTCATAAAATAAAACAATACATTTTAAAATTCAATTCAAAATTTCAGTTTTTTTAATCTGTCTTATAACACCTTGAAATAGTAGCCGCCATATTATTACGTCGTACAGCTGTGTAAACAAAAAAAGTGTTAACTGTCAGTCAAGCAATTGGTGCGTATAGGCTTTGTACTTTTATTTTCATGACCAACGTATTTTTTTAATTATTACACCTATTACAAAATATGATTATAATTATTTTTAAATTATATACAATAATCATACAAAATATCAGCGCAATTGACTACACAGCAAACTGTCGTCATTTTCACAGAGCAATATGGCTTCCACTAAGAGGCGTTTTCGTCGAAAATGTAAAATGTTAATTTTATGGCACTTATCGGTTGATTAAAAAAATTTTGATTTTTTGGTGGCATATTAGCACTACAGAATTTAATTAAGTCACTTTTCAAAAATGGGTGTAATACCCTATTAGTCCTCGTATCTACGAGGCAGCGATTGATATCTGATAATAGCTAATAGTAAGTTATTTATCAATCTACTCTTATCTTAGAGAAGGCGTGATGCGTAGTGATGCGATCGAGGTGTATTTATCCGAGAAGTTCTGATGTGTATCCCTATTTAGTAGTAGTTTAACCTCTCAACAGGTTATGGGCCCAGGCAAGCTCATGGTCTATTGATTGTAGCGGATTTTCTATTTTGGGAAACGATTTTGTGCTGCGGTCAAGTAGCAATACGACGGGTGAGATTTCGTCGGCGGCGGCCGGTAAAGGTCGAAAGAAAACGCGGCGTGAGAGTGCCGGTAAAGGTACGCATTGCGGTTAAGCAGTTATTATAGAAACATGAGCAATACAACAGACATAGACATAGCAACCAAGTTGCACTGTGCTCACACTATAAAAAAACATAATTTTAATTTTTTTCTAGGCTATACTATTCCACAGCTTGACAAAGGTCCCCCAAGTCCTTCTTGGAACTGTTTTCGAATGCACCTGACGTGACCCACCTAATCCCATTTTTGCATTAACAATACGAAAACAAAAATACCAAACCTATATAAAACATCATCTGCCAAGCCGTTTCCCAACTACCTTCGTTGTGGTCGGCTTCCAGTCTAACCGGATGCAGCTGATTAGCAGTGTTTTACATGAAGCGACTATAACCCAATCACTGGATAACAAAAAATGTTTTAACAAAAAAGACAACCGCTTTCAAAAAGTATAAAATAACTTTCAATTCGCAAGTCGGCGGCTTTGGTTTTGCTTGTTGTTTAGTATTGCCACCGACTTGCGAATTGAAAGTTATTTTATACTTTTTGAAGGTGGTTGTCTTTTTTGTTAAAAATTTTTTTTTCGCTTGTTAGTGCCTACTTCTCATCATAGAAATTAATTACGAAACGGCGACACTAATAAAAATCAGTCATCCTTTATTTTCACCCCTAAGGGGTGAAATATTTTTTTGATTTTGATTTTTGGGACTAAATTTGAGGTATATACTATCAATTAAAAAAAGAATCATCGAAATCGGACTACACTGAAAAAAGTTGGTCAAACATAAAAATAAATATATAAAAAATAAAAAAACCAAATGGCAACAATTTCGCATCATACTAAAGAAGAATCACCTAAATCGGATCATAAATCTCGGAGTAATCGATGTACATACATAAAAAAAAAACAACCGAGAATTGAGAACCTCCTCCTTTTTGAAATCGGTTAAAAATACCCCTTGGTAAAACTGGTTATCAGATTTTCTAGCTTCTGACTACATAACTAAGTTATAACTTATATAACTAAGCTTAACAAATAAGTATCCGCACGTGTCCCAACACTACGCCATTATCAATTAACATAACATAACATATCTAACTCACTCACAATAATATCGCTATTTGACAGTATTTACTGATATTCAAGATATCATTATGTGGAGTGGCTACTGGGGAGTTTACACTAGAGGCGTTTACTTGTCACAAAACATCGAGCTGCTCTGCTATCCTATTCTCTAATGTTACCATTCGTGGCCGTGTTTGACGGCGAACACGACATCGTGTCAGCCGTGAAATCGACGTCGAGCTCTGCGACTGTTTTCGCTTAGCGAATATCGTTTTTCATGTATGAACTGTCAAATTATTCAACCTTATGTAGTTTTACGAAAAGCCGTTATATCATGTGGCGCCTGAATACCAGTGTTTTACATGGGGCGACTGCCTATCGGACCTCCACAACTCAGTTACTCGTTAACACGATACCCCATGGTAAGACTGGTTGTCAAATTTTCTGGCTTCTGACTACCCGTTTCGACTGTCAAAGATCTACGAATGACAGCCGGGACCAACGGCTTTCCGTGCTTTCCGAGGCACGGAGGGAACTCGTTATGCAATGGATGGTCACCCATCCACAGACCGACCGCGGCTAGCGTAGCTTAACCTTTGACCGATCGATCTGTACGGTTTTAACTTGGCCACGAGCTCCTCGACCTCAAGCTATTAGCTTATACTGTACCTGTCAAAAAATAAATAAATCATCATCATGTCAACCGAATATTCCCGATCAGTAACACCCCGTCGTCAACACTGTTGACGATCGGGAAAAAAAAGTTTCGATCGTTCACAGTGTGTAGGAACGGGACCTTTTTTCGATTATTCCAATTATTCCCGTTCAGTAACATCCCTGTAGTTATGTCTGTTGACATCAAAATCACAAAAAAAAAATTACTATTAAATCTGCGTACCAGGAATTTTGCAACACAAAAAATCAAATACGTTTTACAGTAATTACAATAATAATATTTTGACGAGGGACGAAAAAAAACCCCGTTCGTACACACTGTGAACGATCGAAACTTTTTTATTCCCGATCGTCAACAGTGTTGACGACGGGGTGTTACTGATCGGGAATATTCGATGTCAACCCTTAGACGCCCGTTACTAAGCATAGGTCTCCCCCAAGGGGGGTTCAGCTGTAATTACTATGCTTGTCCGATGCATGTTGGCGATCGCAGTAGGTGTTATGGCACGCAGAAGGACGCTGCTGCCCATCCTCTGGTCAATTACCCTCTGTCGCCTTCTACGACATCCACGGGTAGAAATAGATGGTTTAAATAAATAAAACATCGAATTTTAAACTGCTTTGGTGTGTATTTACCTTTAGGCATCCCCACACACGAACAATATGATCACTCCAGCGATATCTATACGCAGAACAATTTCTATGTCAATATCGCCGCAATGATAATATCGCTCGTATTTATAGGTACATCATTTATCTCCGAGATAACATTTTATCTCATTTTGATGATACGTTAGATCTCTGAGGTACTTCTGTATTTCTGCAGCCGAGTCGTATGTGTCATTGGGTCAGTGAACCAGTCAGGGCCAGTCAGGGTTGAGACGTCTTCTGCTCTAGCAGTTATCAATTATCTATAGTTATTCATACCTAATTTAATAAAGTTCATCATCGTGCCGTTGCCAGTCTTTTATCGGGTACATTTCGGAGAGTGTGCTTTGGAATTGCACAACTTAATTCCTCCATCCACATTCCATCATCGGACGAGCAGAGATACGGCGAAGCGTCACCGCTATACGGTTGAAGTTCCACGGTCTCGAACCAAACGCTTTGCATCCACATTTATTGTGCGAACTGCCAGACTGTGGAATTCACTGCCCGCCTCTTTATTTCCCGATATATATAATCTGGGTATCTTCAAGGCACGAGTGAACCGGTATATTCTAGGCAAGCGCAATATAGCAATATAGTCACCCTACTCGACGTGCAGAAATGATCAATGAATTCGTAGCGATATTCAATCCTTTGATTGAAGCCGACCGATATTATAACGAGGGAAAGAGAGGAGGGGGAAGGATCGACCGGTCGTGGTTAAGCTGTGCTTGCCGCGGTCGGTCAGTGGATGGATGACATCCATTTCATACCACATACACTGACCTGTCTTAGCATGATGCGCGGGCGCCGGTCGGTCGCCGTGTAGCAGAGGGACTCGCGCCTCGCCGACCGCCATCTTGTGACGTCACGTGTTCATATCACTGCCAGCATCTGTAAAGATTAAATCATTATTACAAATAACTTACATTATTCAATAATTGTATAAAAAAAACATTTAAAAATAGTAGCCCATCGGTATCGGGAACAAGGTCCAAGCTACCAGTGGTCAGGGCTCCAGAGAAAGAAACCTAACAATGCGAGCCGTCTCCAGAAGTACTGCCTTCTGCATCAAGCCTTTCATCCAGCTGCCCAACGAGAGCCTCCTTAGAGCACGAGCATAATTTTTCAACAACTACCTACGTTATATGTGTTAAATCTATAATACTCACCTAATTTATTTTTTATTTATTTATTATCAAACATCTCCCTTATCTAGACTATCTCTCGTCATCTTGTCTCTCCCCCTAGGCCATCTCTCGTCCCCTTTTCTCTCCCCCTAGGCCATCTCTCGTCCCCTTTTCTCTCCCCCTACGCCATCTCTCGTCCCCTTGTCTCTCCCCCTAGGCCATCTCTCGTCCCCTTTTCTCTCCCCCTACGCCATCTCTCGTTCCCTTGTCTCTCCCCCTAGGCCATCTCTCGTCCCCTTTTCTCTCCCCCTACGCCATCTCTCGTCCCCTTGTCTCTCCCCCTAGGCCATCTCTCGTCCCCTTTTCTCTCCCCCTACGCCATCTCTCGTTCCCTTGTCTCTCCCCCTAGGCCATCTCTCGTCCCCTTGTCTCTCCCCCTACGCCATCTCTCGTTCCCTTGTCTCTCCCCCTAGGCCATCTCTCGTCCCCTTTTCTCTCCCCCTAGGCCATCTCTCGTCCCCTTTTCTCTCCCCCTACGCCATCTCTCGTCCCCTTGTCTCTCCCCCTAGGCCATCTCTCGTCCCCTTTTCTCTCCCCCTACGCCATCTCTCGTTCCCTTGTCTCTCCCCCTAGGCCATCTCTCGTCCCCTTGTCTCTCCCCTACGCCATCTCTCGTCCCCTTGTCTCTCCCCCTACGCCATCTCTCGTTCCCTTGTCTCTCCCCCTAGGCCATCTCTCGTCCCCTTTTCTCTCCCCCTACGCCATCTCTCGTTCCCTTGTCTCTCCCCCTAGGCCATCTCTCGTCCCCTTTTCTCTCCCCCTACGCCATCTCTCGTCCCCTTGTCTCTCCCCCTAGGCCATCTCTCGTCCCCTTTTCTCTCCCCCTACGCCATCTCTCGTCCCCTTGTCTCTCCCCCTAGGCCATCTCTCGTCCCCTTGTCTCTCCCCCTACGCCATCTCTCGTTCCCTTGTCTCTCCCCCTAGGCCATCTCTCGTCCCCTTTTCTCTCCCCCTACGCCATCTCTCGTTCCCTTGTCTCTCCCCCTAGGCCATCTCTCGTCCCCTTTTCTCTCCCCCTACGCCATCTCTCGTCCCCTTGTCTCTCCCCCTAGGCCATCTCTCGTCCCCTTTTCTCTCCCCCTACGCCATCTCTCGTTCCCTTGTCTCTCCCCCTAGGCCATCTCTCGTCCCCTTGTCTCTCCCCCTAGGCCATCTCTCGTCCCCTTTTCTCTCCCCCTACGCCATCTCTCGTTCCCTTGTCTCTCCCCCTAGGCCAACTCTCGTACCCTTGTCTCTCCCCCTAGGCTATCTCTCGTTCCCTTGTCTCTCGTCCTGTTGTCTCTCTCCCCCTCTCTATCTTTATCTCTTCCCTCTCTCTCCTTGTCCTATGAGCCGAATTAAGGGGTCTTCGACGGCGAAAATGGACGGAGTCGCAGACAAAAGCTAATATTACAATAACTACAGCAATGTATCGACATTGCGCCGTGGAGCCCTATTTGAAGCACCTTTAACTCGTTCAATAACATTTCAATTACATTGGTATTTGGAATTGAATCGACCTTAACGGCGCGAAATTGGAGCATCCGTATGTAGAGCTTGTGTCGAAATATATACATATTTAAAACCACAGAATAATGTTTAAAACAATTGTTATTTACATTGCAAACGATTTTAGTATATACTAGCTTCTGCCCGCGGCTTCGCCCCCGTGAAAAGAACGACTATCTCAAGGGAACACATTACCGGGATAAAAACTATCCTATGTGTTAATCCAGGAAATGGTCTACCTATGTGCCAATTTTCATGCAAATCTGTTCAACGGTTTACGCGTGATTGGGTAACAAACATCCAAACATCTTCACAAACTTTCACATTTATAATATTAGTAGGATGCTGCTACACCTAGTTTTAACCGGCTAGAACTAGGAGTAGCCGGTAGCAGTTGGTTAAACTTAGGTATACCCTGCGAGCTCTGGACTTGGGGCACCAAACCATTGAGCAGGTCTGTCAGACTCTTACTGACTAAAAACCACCCCGGTGTTCCATCTCACATCTACGTCGGGGGTCGCGGGAACTGGAGATACTTCCGCAACCCCCGACTGGTGCCACTTCTCGGCAGGGAAGTGAGGTGTTAGGCTTCCCCCCGGAAGTCGGACGTCTATGAGGGGCGCGCGTGGAACACTACGCGCCACCACCTTTAGGGGGTCGGAAGAGGGCGTTGTCCGCCCTCCGCCGACGCCCGGTGCGCCTGCTGCGGGCAGGGTGGGAGGTTGTGATCTCTCTCTCCCTTTCCGCAGCCTCCTTCTGCGACATGACAGTTTCGCAGAAGGAAACCACCGCGTCCCAGGACTGTGCGCTGTCGACCATCGACTCGACCACGGCCGACGCGACAGGTCACTGCCTACTTCTGAGACGAGGACACGGCGCGGCTAGTCCCAAGCGGCACACTCTGCCAGCGTATGCCGCGCCGTGTCCTCCCGGCAGTCGACGCAGTGGGGACACCGGGCGTCTGGCTCCCTGTTTATGCGACACAGGTACTTCCCGAAGCAACCATGCCCCGAGAGCACCTGCGTCACCCGAAACGACAGGGAGCCGTGCCTCCTCCCGAGCCAGCGCTCGAGCACTGGCCGGACCGCCTCGATGATGGCGAGGCCGGCGGTGGGTTGAAAGCCTGTCCCGCGATTCCGCCACCAGGACCTCGCGAAGCTGAGACCGACGCAGCTCCATGTGTCGCTGCATCGGTCGCTCGCCCCGCGCCCGCGCTTCCTCGCGCCACCGAAACAGTGACGCGAGTACCTTCGCCTCCAGGTCCCAGGACGGGAAAGGAACCTAACCAAACCGCACTTTGGGGTGCCCCTGACGTCGGGGTGCAGCTGCACCTAGTTCTAGCCGCTATGGTGAAGCCTAAACCTAGTTCTAACCGAAGATAAGTAGTATACACCAATGTATCCTACTTGTCTCCGGCTACACCTAGTTCTAGCCGGTTAAAACTAGATGTAGCCGCACTACGGGTTTTAGCCGTAACAGATATAAAAAAGAGAGGAGGCACACGAACAACACAGGTGCACTTCCTGGGGCGGACTGTGAGTTTGTGGGCCCCCGAGCTAATACTACTTGGGGCCCTGCTTAATGAAGTGCTGCAACTAATTGCCATTTTGTTAAAAAATAAGGTTTTCTATTATGATCTTTACGATAGTTTCCTGTTTTAAATTCATAACTAACACTTTATTAACCTCAACTTCGGCCGCGTCAATTTCCTTAATCACTCAGCGATAACGTAGCTTACGATTGGTGAAAGATTTTTTGAAATCGAGCCAGTAGTTATTGAATTAAATCATAACAAACATATCTTTCCTCTTTGTAATATTATTAGTTTAGATATTGTCCATTATCTTCAATAGGAGCCGGGGGTCCTATTCACGGGGCCCTGGACTGCAGCCCAAAAAACCCTCAAATTATAGGGTCCCCGCACACGGGCCACACGCGACAGCCACAAACGCCGCCACAAGAAGCAAGAAGCGGCCACAAAGTCAGCTGAAAGGCGCGACAGCCCGATGTAGCCGGTGGTCGACACTTACGGTCCGTGGCTGCTACTTTTTAACCCCCTAATGGACTCTGACGAAGAAGGTTTAGGGAGAAAGTAGGGAATCGCTCGAGTGGCGTGTGGCAGCGCTTTTTGTCGGCGTTTAGTGGCCGGTGCGGGCCACCAGATGCGAGTAGCGACGATTTGTAGCGTGTGGCGGCCACCGGCGTCACCCGTGTGCGGAGAGTCCATATAAAATGTATGACAACTGTCAACTACAGGAAATATGCCGGTGGCGTCGTTTTGTGATTGTAGCCGGTGGCCCGTGGACCCATAAATAACAGAATGCACATTACTTTACTTTCGGAAGTCGGTGGCAATGCAAAACAACAAACACAAAGCCACCGCCACCGACTTCCGAAAGTAAAGTAATGTGCATTCTGTTATTTATCACTTTTTAGTTTTTGAAGGCGGTTTTCTTTTTTTTTGAAAAAGCTTTTTAGTGTTGCCTTAACATCCAAATTCATTAAGAAACCGCGACACATTTAAAAGAGATTGTAAGTCCACTTTTTAGTTTTTGAAGGCGGTTTTCTTTTTTTATTTCAAAGATAAGTTAAAACAATTTTAATTAAACTTATTTTAACATAATTTTGATAATAAGATAGTACTAAACATGGGCGTATTATAATATTATAAACAGAATAAAAGATAAGGTAACATTTTAAATTTGGTAGAATTACAGTGAAACTAACAACGTTCCGGGTATTGTTCATCCCTGCTTCTGTTAGGTTTTTACCATTGACACTGTAATTTTAAATTGGAATTAAATATACAACTTAATGAAAGCCACATAATTTTAGAAGATAAATTATTTGTATAGTTACAAATACGCGCGACAGCTAGTTTAAAAATAGATTATAAAAATTCGGTGTCTAGTCTATCGTAACTTTAGCATAATTATAATAATATGTGGGGACATTTTCAAACACGGCCATCTGACCCCAAACTAGGGAGACCCTGTACTATGGGTGCCAGACAACTGATATACATATACAAATACATTTTAAATACATACATATATAGATAAATATATATATAGATAATAGATAGCATGTTTATTGTACTTTTCTTATAAAGTGTGCATTAAAAAAAGCTTTTTACAAAAAAGACAACCGCCTTCAAAAACTAAAAAGTGAAAAATAACTTTAGCACAGAACTCACATTGACTTTAATTTCGAAATTCAGTGGCTTTGTTCTGTTTGTTGTTTTGTATTGCCACCGACTTCCGAAACTAAAGTCAATGTGTGCTCTGTGCTAAAGTTATTTTTCACTTTTTAGTTTTTGAAGGCGGTTGTCTTTTTTGTAAAAAGCTTTTTATTTTCCGCTTTTTAGTACCTCCTTCTCATCCAATGCTATTAAGAAGAGATTGAAAGTTAACTACTACAAAGATTGATGAAACTAAAACATCGTCTATGTAAATTTTTTGGGTATTTGTTAATTTTTCAAAAAGTGCAGAATCAATTTCGATAAAATTTATATGGGACCACCCCTGAAGCACACCCTATCCATTAAAAAAAGAATTTTCAAAATCGGTGTACGTTTGCCGGAGAAATCGCGTAACAAATCGCGCACATACTTAATGCAAATTTAAGACTTATACGGTTTTCTCATGGATGCCATTGTCAGAACTGGACCAAATTAAAATGGGACCACACGGGGAGCACTAGCTTTCAAATAAAAAAAGAATCATCAAAATCGGTTCATCCAGTCCAAAGAAATCAGGTAACAAACATTAAAAAAAAAAAAAAAACCTTTTTTGAAGTCGGTTGAAAATAGAGGCAGTCAGTGATAGCGTAGCTTCCAGTTGGCTAAAGAATTTTCAGATTTGAACCAGCAGTTCCGGACATACAAACTCTTCAGCGCTATCATCATCATGTCAACCTTTAGACGTCCACTACTGGGCATAGGTCTCCCCCAAGGGGGCGTTCAGCCGTAATCGCCATGCTTGGCCGATGCATGTTGGCGATCGCAGTAGGTGTTATGGTACTCAGAAGGACGCTGCTGCCAATCCTCTGGTCAATATCCCTCTGTCGCCTTCTAAGACACCCACGGGTAGAAATGAGGTGGTGCTATTCGCACGGTAATTCAGTTCTATTATATTAGTATAAATTACAATTAATTCGAAAAATGTGAGTTGTGAGAAATTCTACCGTTTTTGGCAGTACTAAAGAATTTTGTGTTCCAAATGTACCGATTTGAATTTTTCTCAAAGACACCTTCAAACGAACGGCTTTTGTTGTCAAATAATAAAAAGATAAGTTGTGTTTTATTATTGTAATGATAAGAGGTTTAGATAATGTGTGGAGTAGAATACACTGAGCTGAGACACATCACTCACACACTGATAAATATACACTAGTTTTATTGACATACTTACATTTTATTGCAGAATAATTGAAAAATGTTTTGACTTCTTCTTGTCGGTTTTAGGATTCCGTACCTCAAAAGGAAAAACCGGACAAGTGCGAGTCGGACTCGCCCACGGCCCACCGAGGGTTCCGTACATATTAGTAGGTACATATCCATACTTCTATACTAATCCATACCTACTATCCATACTTTAATCTACTTAATATAAATGCGTTTTTTGCGACATAAACGGCCGTATCTTTTTTTCACTTTAACATAGATGGTTGATTTTTTTTACAGCATCAAGGGACCGTAGACTTGAGTATATGGTTTTTATTTCAACTCGATACCTCCACGCGTTCCCGAGATAAAGGGTCTTGACAGACAGACAGACAGACAGACAGGCAGACAGACGGACAACAAAGTGATCCTATAAGGGTTCCGTTTTTTTCCTTTTGAGGTACGGAGCCCTAAAAAGACTCTGTTTATTGTGTGTATTATTTTAATGTATGTCATACATACCATATTCAGACTAATTAATAAACGATTATGATTAAGTAATAATAATATTTTTAATGCAAAATAAGTAAGTATGTACCTACGTTATGTTTACCTACTCCGCGAAACGTTACGACAACTGGAAATACCAGTTTCACACATAGTATTTATTTAATTTGAACGCTTTACTCATATCAATGGTTGATATTAATTGTCGTATAAAACTATACTAAAATGCTATAGGATACATGACTATCCTATCCTTTCTCACTAGAAAAACTTAAAAAAAATTAAAAGCAACCGCCTTCAAAAACTAAAAAGTGACAAATAACTTTAGCACAGAACACAAATTACTTTATTTATTTATTTATACAAAACAACAAACAAAACAAAGCCACCGCCACCGACTTTCGAAACTAAAGTAATGTGTGTTCTGTGCTAAAGTTATTTGTCACTTTTTAGTTTTTGAAGGCGGTTGTTTTTTTTATTATTTTTTTCCGCTTTTTAGTATTGCCTTAACATCCAAATCCATTAAGAAACGGCGACACAGTTAAATCAGAGATTGAAAAACCTCTAAAAATTTTAGAAACTAAAACATCATTTAAGCATTTTTTTCGGAAATTTTGTTGACTTTTTCAAAAAGCGCTGAATCAATTTCGATAAAATTTATATGGGACCATTTCGGTATAAACCCCTTTCGAACAAAGAATTTTGCAAATCCGTCTATATATGACGGAGTTATGCCCGAACATACATAAAAAAAAATACAAACATCCGAATTGATAACTCTTTTTGAAGTCGGTTAAAAATCGACCCGAATATTATCTGCGTCGCCTTTTCCCAACTATATTGGGGTCGACTTCCAGTCTAATCAGGTTCAGCTGAATACCAGTGTTTTACATGGAGGAACTGCCTATCTGACTTTTACGACCCAGTTACTGGGTAACACGATAACCCTTGGTAAGATTGATTTTCGGGCAGGGGTTGGATGATTCGGTTCCCTTCAAAATGGTTGAGCTAAATAGTGAAAATCCACGCGTCATGTTCGTGAATGGGCGCTGTCAGTTGAGATTGGTCATCTCTTAACTGGCTTTTAATGATGGCGTTGTCAGCACTGTACACGAATAATACTCCAAACTGTTTCTTCACTGAACTCCTTTATTAAAAATATTATTGTCTACTTATACTTTTGGCTGTAACGAAACCATAGCTCGTTTTTAAATGGGGCAACGCCATCTAGGAAGCTATGGTGAACTAAATAATCAAAATATAAGAGTGGTTTCATTTCTAAGGTAGTTTACGTTTAGACATTCCGCCCACCAAAGGACTTGTCCTTTTAATAGTTTTAAAAACAACAATAAAGGGCAAAAAAAGATTGAATAAACTCTATACACAACAAAAAGTAGAACAATAACATTCGCTCAAATAGACCGCCCACCGTCATGACTAGGCGTTAAGAATAAAACAAAAATAATAAGACAAAACAGACACATTACTAAAGAATTAACTATCATACTCAAAATAGATAATAGATGGACGTTTGATTTGATGTTTGATAGGATCTTGGCCCGGGTGCTTCTGGATAAGTCTACTTAACAACCACTTTGCTGGTGGTAGATTGTGATCTTGAGTAACGGCAATGTCGTCTCTCCCAATGTTTGGTTTTTCTGTCGACCTCTTGTGACGTGGTTTACAAACCAAATATTCTCCTGACCATCTCTTCACACGTGCTCTGGCTCGTTTTCTCCGTTTTTGCCAACATTTTAATCGTAAATAATTTAACATAATTTGTGGGCCTGTATGCATAGTTTTATGATGAGCGTCAGTTGTTAATAGCTTCATAAGGTGGCTATTACAAGGCAAAATCACGGGGTGCTTCATATTGAATTTAACTTCAGACTCTTTAATGCGTTCGCTAGATCTTAACACTTCATTCCCATCAATAATGGGGCATAGCGTACGTAGTTGACTCTTGATATCAATTGGTTTTTGATCTTCAGAAGTAGAAAAATGATAAATATTGTCATAAGTATTACTATGATGTAAAATATCTGGACCATGCAAAGCGTTCTTTAGCAACTTCTTCTCTAAGAATTTAAATCTGCGTAAAACTATCTCCTTCGATTTTTCACCAAACATTTGTTCGCATTTAATTTCTTTCTTCGTAATTGCATCTGGCTCTCTTTCGAAATCATCTTCGCTTACTCGTATGTGACAGTTGATAATCTGGGAGTTTACAGAAGTTGATTCACGTCTTACTCGACCCGACAAAATCCATCCAAATCGTGTCTCTTGTGCTATTGGACCATTCCCTGATGGATGTCTCAAAAATCCCTCTAGCATTAACTCTTCGTATACTTCAACTCCCAAAATCATGTCGATTTTAGCAGGTGATCCATAATTTGGATCAGCCAAGTGAACTTTCTCTAGATCAAGCCAGTCTGTTATTGTAGTTTGGCAAGTAGGAAGAAATGATGTCAGTTTTCTCAGTATATATGCATTGACTTTTATCGAATACTTTGCATTTTCATGTTGAATTGACTCCAAAGTAAGCGACACCATGTTCTTCGATCTGGCGAGACTATCTCCAATTCCAGAGACTACACCATTTATGCACACTCTTGTCAAGCCTAATGATTGTGCAGTAGTCTCGGTGATAAATGAACCTTCTGAGCATGGGTCGATTAGAACTCGCACAACTTGTGAGTAGCCATTTGCTGAATATGCTTTGACTACAGCAGTAGCCAATAGCAACTCTCTCTCAACTTTTTCTGTAATCAAATGAACTACCATTTTATTCTCAATCTCTTTGCTCGGTTCTGGATTCGATAACTCAATTTTCTCGATGCTGGAAGATGAGTTTCCAGTTGAATAGGTTCTCTCGAAATGAAGCAGTGTGTGATGACGTCTGCCGCAGCGACGGCAGCATGCAGATGATCGGCATTCTTTCACTGAATGTGTCGGTGCAAGACAATTAAAGCAGAGTCTCTTTGATTGTACGAACTCTGATCTCTCTTGAGGAGACTGCTGTCCGAATTGCTTGCATTGATAAAGTAAGTGCTGACCTTCACAACTTGCACAGTTTGGAGTTGATCTTTTATCTTCTTGCGTGGTAGAGTGATAAACTTTAGGTTTTGTTGTATTGGGGTGCGTAATGTAAGACTTGTTTGTAGGTATGTTGCCACTTATCATCTCTAATGTTCGGAATCTGGTTTCTAAAAACTTGACGAGTTGTTCCCAAGACGGCAATACATCTGGATCTAATTGACTTACTTGGATTTCCCATAATTTACGTGACTCTAAATCAAGTCGTGATAAAACCAAGTAGTTTATGAAGACCTCACATGAACTGGAACTGGTAACGATTCCGATGTTTTCTAATGATTTGATTGATGAAGATGTAGTGTCTAGAAGTTGTTTGATTGAACTCGCTGAATCAGTGGCATTACGTTGTGAATATAAGCGCTTCATAATTTCGTTGCAAATGTAACGTTTGTTATTGTAACGGCGAGTAAGTTGCTTGAACGCTTCTTCGTAATTTGAATCAGTAGTTGAGAAGTTTTTGAGAAGGGTATCTGGTTCACCCGTCAGACTACTCTTCAAATAGTGTAGCTTTTGCACATCACTCAAAGTTGCGTTCTGATGGATCAACGATATGAACATATCATAAAAGGTTTGCCATTCTTCATATAATCCAGAAAATCTCGGTAGTTGAATTTGTGGCAATTTAACTTTAGTACTCGATAGACACAATTCATCAGATCTTTTAATTTGAGATGAACAAGGCTTCACACCATAGGTTATGAGATCATCTTTCATTCTTGTCTTATAGTCAGTGTAAATCTCTTCAAATTGAAAATACATATCGTCTTTGAAATAAGCTACTTTCGGTTTGTCTTCTCTTTTTACACTTCCTACAATCTCATTGTGGATGTTCGCAAAACCATCAAATATTTTTTCTAAATTTTCAAGTCTTGCTTCAATATAAGTTACTTTAAGTCTTTCTTTAGGTGTCTTTTTATAATTTGAATAGGCCTTATTCATATGCTCGAACATATCTTCTTGCTTCAAAAACAACTTCTCCATTTTTATTTTCGTTTACTCACTAGTAGACCAACGAAATTCAAAGTTTAAAGTTCCGTAGGTATTAATTTTTGAAGAAATTTTACAAGTCTTTTTTATGCACGATTTTTCTAAGTGTTTTTGATACGAAATTTTTATAAGTCTTTTTTAACGCGGATTATTCTAAGTGTTTTTGATATGAAATTTTGCTAAGTGTTTTTTGCACAAAATTATTCTAAGTGTTTTTAGCACGAAATTATTCTAAGTCCAAAACACATCACAAATTCTTCTAAGTTAATGTTCACACACGATATTTTTACAAGTCCCAGTTTTACACTTTCACTATGTCACTTTTAGTTCACTTTACTCACGCACTTCCCGGGTTTCGGCACCAGATGTCAGCACTGTACACGAATAATACTCCAAACTGTTTCTTCACTGAACTCCTTTATTAAAAATATTATTGTCTACTTATACTTTTGGCTGTAACGAAACCATAACTCGTTTTTAAATGGGGCAACGCCATCTAGGAAGCTATGGTGAACTAAATAATCAAAATATAAGAGTGGTTTCATTTCTAAGGTAGTTTACGTTTAGACAGGCGTTAATGTTTTTGTATTTCTCTTCACTTACATTGTTTTCACATATAGAAGCAACAAGAATAATGTAACCAGTATTTTTTGTAAAAACTTGATTTAAGAGCGGCCATCCCATCATATTTCCCATACAAATGTTCGTACGTGATTACGGCGTTATAACAAAGTATTCTCCAAATATTTTTAACACACAGGTATCTTGTGGTTTATATCTAGGTTTGTATGAAGCCAACACGTACAATGGTCCATATTTAGGGACTAAGTGCGGAAACCAAACCCCCCTAACATAGAACATGAAGCCAAAAATAAACTTTTTTGAGAAACAAATTAAGTAAACACGTCTGAAAATCAGCTTTTTTGCACAGTTTTTAACTGAACTTTGGCCGTTCATAATGCACTCATACATTGAAAAAGTAAAAAAACAGCTTCATAGAAAGCTTGCACATGTAATGGAGATTCTAAATTACAAACATTTTACCAAAAATATGTTTTTTTCAAAAACACGTATGTCCTGGAACAAGTTTCGTGAAAGGAGTTGTTTCAAAATGTATGGAGCCTGGGCCCAGTCCTTGTACACCATACTTAATAATTAGTTGTAATTAGTGTTGCGGGTTCGATTCCCGCCCAGGGTAAACATTTGTGTGATGAGCACTTGTGGTTTGCCTTGTGTCTGGGTGTTGTTTATCTATATATGTATGTATTTACAAAAAAATAAAAAAACCATATTTATAAATAATTTTTAAAATTATTGTTAAATTATTAATTTACTACCACAACAGTATACATTTAAATGAATTATCTGTATTTTTCCCGGATTCTACGGATTTTTCTCTTTTTTTTGAAGTGGTGTACATAGACTGGGCCCAGTATGAAACATGTCCTTTCCGCGCGCCAATTTTCCTGTGATGTTATCGCGTTCTCACTCACTCGTTTGTTTCCGAGCTTTGCGTTGGTTGAAACAAAAAAATTATTCAATCACGCTCGCGTTGAAGTTCGTTCGATGGGGATGGGCGCTCTTAAGGCGCTACCCCGACCAAAAGTGCGTTTTTCTTCGTTATTCAGGGGCTATTACCTCATTAATTAAGAGAAACAAACTACATCTAAAAGCATATTATTATTATTCAATATATCCTATCATTTATGTACCCTTTAATGCCCTATATACCTACACCTAAATCTCCCTGTAAAAAAAGTACTAAAATAATTGACAACATGTATCTTTTGCTAAAGTTGACGTGCTATTAATTTGAGGATTACACTAATAGATAGATAACTTAAAAATCTTTATAATTCACGTTTTATTTTATTTCAAAAGATTGTTTCTCTTTTTTTATAACAGAAAAAATCCAAAAATTGTGCGAATTTCGATTATGCGGCAAAGAGGAAATGTATAGTCAAGGTTATTTGGTCAGGGAAGCGCCTTAAAACAGTGTCCGTGGGGTTTTTGCTCGTTCTTCTCCACAGAGACCTACCTACGTTTTGGTACGAGCAACTAGCTTCAACTTTCTGACTAACTGACCGACTCTTTGACTATTCAAAAGTGCCTGTGAATGGTTTAATTGAAATAAATGCTTTGACTTTGACTTTCAATAATGTCATCCACAAATCGTATTACAAGCAAGCTCTCAACTCCTTATCATTATCATCACATCACATAGATGTTATCTCATTGTTGGCGAGTGAGCTATAATTGGCAATCAGTCTATTTTTATAACAATAAGATTAACCTTGTCGTTAAGAATGGAAATATATTCTGTATTGTAAGTTCTAGAGCTTAGTTTGTCAGTTATTTTTGACAGATTAAATAGCAAATGTGAACTTAAAATTTGCTATTTAATCTGTCTGTCTTTAATTTTTTTACAAAAAAGAGAATCGCCTTCAGAAACTAAAAAGTGCTAAATAACCTTATTAGCACAGAACACACATGACTTTAGTTTCGGAAGTCGGTGGTGGCTTTGTTCTGTTTGTTGTAATGTATTGCCACCGACTTCCGAAACTAAAGTCTGTGCTAAGGTTATTTTAGCACTTTTTAGTTTTTGAAAGCGGTTCTCTTTTTTGTTAAAAGTTTTTATTTTCCACTTTTTAGTGCCTCTTTATCACCCAAATCCATTAAGAAACGGCAACACAGTTAAAACAGAGATTGAAAGTCCTCCAAGGACGAAAGAAACGAAAACGTCTTCATGTATATTTTTTTGGTTTTGCTGATTTTTTCAAAAAGCGCTGAATAAATACCTATTTGTTGTATAAAAACCTTCTCCAGAATGTAACAAACACTTTTCTGAAAACCGCATCAAAATCGGTTCAGCCAAACGGGAGATAATCGCGGATAAACATACAAACATACGGGTCGAAATGAGAACCTCCTTTTTTTTTAAGTCGGTTACAAATACGGGAGATGCCTCCCTCATTATAGGCAGTAGCAAAATGTATATATAAATCAACCATACTAATATTATAAATGCGAAAGTGAGTTTGTTTGTCAGTAGCTTAAACCCCGAAAAAAGGACATGTAGGCTATTTTTACACGCTTTTTATTAGCTTCACCTGTATGTTTGTATGTTTGTTTGTAACCGACTTCTTTGGGCGCGATTTTGACCCACTTTAAACGGCCAGATTTCGTTCAAACTTTGTAGATTTATCGAGGACCGATGACAATACACTAATTTGATAAAATTATTAAAAAAAAATTCAGTGTGTACTTATGTACGCGCGTGAGAAGTTATACTTCTTCGAGTCACAAAATAGCAACGAAGGCAGTAAGTAGTTCAGCATGTACGTCAGAGATGGCGTTGTTTACAATTAATCCCGTGAGAATTTTGTGTGACGCTGTGCGCGCGCATCGTAAAATTTCACTCTCATCATTTTTTCATAACGCGCCTAAAGAAGTATAACTTCAAAAAAACAAAAAAAAAAAACATAAGTCGTTCAAAATTAGTTGCCGAAAAAACAGCTATTATATACTAGGAAGGTACTGCACAAGCGCCCCTGGTAGAATAAATGTACATAATATTTATAGATATAGATAAGTATAACCAAAGTAAAAAGTAAATAATAGTTTAAAAAAACTAAAAACACGCTTTATAGAAAACCAAACTAAAAAATAGAAAATAAATTTTAATAAATTATTTTATTTTAAAAAAAGCGTGGGGTGCATGGTGTCAATAGTTATAAATATTTTATTGACAGATATGAGTAGAGTGATTATCATTTTGATAATATCTTAAAAAGCACCCCACGCTTTTTATAAAATAAAATAATTTATTAAAATTTATTTTCTATTTTTTAGTTTGGTTTTCTATAAAAAGCGTGTTTTTAGTTTTTTTAAACTATTATTTATTTTTTAATCCGCGCCTTCGTCTGCATCCGCGATAACCGACATTCAAGCGAACGAAGTCGCGGGCAAAAGCCAGTATGTTTATGTATTGTAGCGACATCTATCGCACATGAAGCATACTACAACCGACGTTTCCTAGATCGCGCAAGCAGAGTTATTCGCGACATTAAGAGCGCGTATTCGATTCGTGACGAAATCTTCATGTTTTTGCGTTTTGCCCAGAGCAATATCGTAATTATGTGAGCAGATTATTTAAAGACAATTTACAGTTTTAGAAAGATTAAGGACGCTGTTACATTTTTATACCTAAATCGTCGTTTTTCGGGTACCATTTGAATGCATCAAGAATCCCAACTGTTAGGATATCATTTAACCAATTAAAGACAATATATTCATCTCGTATCTAGGGCATAAAATTGCATAGTCCCATACAAAATATTCACATAATTACGATTTTACCGTCGCAATAATCGCAGAAAATGACAAAAAATGGGGTCTAAATAGGTACATATAAGCTAAATCTACTGGACATTTTTCACTTTCAAATAATAAGAAATTATACCATATATAGTCCTCTATACGCCTAAGTAATTATTTTGTACCCAAATAAATAACTTTATGATTTATGAGCAAAAATAAATGCGCGCGCTATTTTCTCCATACATTTCCTCTTCACAATCTGCCATTACGCGCTCAGAGGCGCTAGTGAAAGCACGCATGTATCGCTTTTTTACTCAAAAAAAATACGATCAAAATAATAGTAATAAAGTGAGTTCCGTGCTGTATACTACTGTCGGAAAACTTGATACTTTTTGGACCAAAATATATTTATTCCTTTTATCGGACTACGGACATCCAAGGTAAGATTTTATCCACTGTTTCTTATATTTTTGCTAGAAGTAAGTGGGGATTATAAATTCATATTTCTTTTCGGACATAATGGAGTGACCTGAAGGTGCACTTCGAAGTCTGCTACTGGATCTAATAGACGAGCAGAGCTACGTATGCCGAGTTTGGGCTCGTTTTGTTAGTTATGTTGAGACCTTACCATAGGACTTGATGGAGTGACCTGAAGGTGCTCTTCGAAGTCTGCTACTGGATCTAATAGACGAGCAGAGCTACGTATGCCGAGTTTGGGCTCGTTTTGTTAGTTATGTTGAGACCTTACCATAGGACTTGATGGAGTAACCTGAAGGTGTTCTTCGAAGTCTGCTACTGGATCTAAAAGACGAGCAGAGCTACGTATGCCGAGTTTGGGCTCGTTTTGTTAGTTATGTTGAGACCTTACCATAGGACTTGATGGAGTAACCTGAAGGTGCTCTTTAAAGTCTGCTACTGGAACTAATAGACGACCAGAGCTACGTACGCCGAGTTTGGGCTCGTTTTGTTAGTTATGTTGAGACCTTACCATAGGACTTGATGGAGTAACCTGAAGGTGCTCTTCGAAGTCAGCTACTGGAACTAATAGACGAGCAGCGCTATGTATGCCGAGTTTTGGTTCGTTTTGTTAGTTATGTTGAGACCTTACCATAGGACTTGATGGAGTAACCTGAAGGTGCTCTTCGAAGTCTGCTACTGGATCTAATAGACGAGCAGAGCTACGTATGCCGAGTTTGGGCTCGTTTTGTTAGTTATGTTGAGACCTTACCATAGGACTTAATGGAGTGACCTGAAGGTGCACTTCGAAGTCTGGTACTGGAACTAATACGACGTGTAGAGCTGGTTGATAACAATGAGTATAAAAACCTCTTGTAACTGAATCGTTGTTATAGATGCCAAGGACTAAGACGTTTGGGAAACGCTCTTGTAAGAAGCTTCATGCCTGTAGACGTAACGCAGAAAAGGGAATACGGTGCGTGCTTATTTGATTATTAAAAATATTATAGTAGCCACGAATTACTTAACTTACTACCCGACCTTATGATAACGTAACAGTTGGTAAAGTTGAGTGCAAGAACCATCTTCTGCGAAATTACTGCAAAGCCCTGTTAGCTCTCTCAACAAACACCTGTTATCACATCAAAGCAAGAAAACTTATAAAAGAAAAGTATATGCGGTTACGTTGGGGAGTTGACTCTTCTCTAAAATACTGGTCTAGTAAAAATATTTCATTTGATGAAAAAGTCACAAATATAAAAAACGATATCCAAAATGGGCCACACCACATATTCGGTGACCACAGCCACTGTCCTCCATATTTTTGCAATAAAAGTAATACTGAAAACTTTGTCCCTGAATTGATAGCATTTGGAGTGTTCCAAAAAATTACAGATTTGGCATATAAACTTTCGCTACATGCTTACAGTTTTGCATACAATGTATCAAATAACTTAGCCGAGAGTTTCAATGCAAGAGTTGCTAAGGTTGTAGGAGGAAAAAGAGTAAATTACGCTTTAAAAGGGTCATACAGCGGACGATGTGCAGCTGCAGTAATTTTATTCAATACCGGCACACTTCAAACATTAGCACACAAGTTTATTTTTGGGACAGATGCAGGTGCTGAAATAATTTCATTAGAAAATAGACGCAAGAGAAATAATGAGAGAAGGAGATGTGTTAAAAAGAAAAAGCTTTTCAAACATATTAGGGCAAAAGATGCTCATTATGGCGAAGTTTGTCAGAAACCTGACATGGAAATCTCTGAATACAGTAAAGCGAAAGAAGACTTTATAAAATCTTTAGAATTATCTACAGAAGGCAGAATAAATATTGAAAGGAACACAAGCCCGCTCTGGTTAGAGACTAGAAGGAAACTTCTAACAGCTTCCTGGTTTGCCAGAGTTTGCAAGCGGCGTGCAAACACTAATTGCGCTGCCCTTGTAAAGCAAATTTTATATGGCAGTGATTTGAGCAATGTGCCGTCTATAAAACACGGCAAAAACAACGAGCATGCAGCACTCCAAGATTTAAAAAGCGTGTTAAATGTGGAAATCGAAGAATGCGGATTACACATAGACCACGAATTTCCATTTCTGGGTGCTACTCCAGAAGGCAAATATGCACAAGGTATAGTAGAAGTGAAGTGCCCGTCATCTGCATATAATATAGAACCAGAAGAAGCAATTAAGCAAAAGAAAATTGACTTTTGGCGATACAAATCTGACGCTTTCAGCGTCAATACTAATAGTAAATGGTACTACCAAGTACAAGGACAGTTACGAGTAACTGGTCAAAATATGTGTGTATTTGCCGTATGGACCGGCGAAGGCAAAATAAAATATGAGTATGTAAAAAGAGACGACCAGTTCTGGAAGGAAAAAATGGAAGGACATTTACTTAAATTCTACAACAATTGTTTACTTCCAGAACTAGTTGACCCTCGATACGTTAGGTCTATGAATCTTAGAGACCATAGCTCACACACAAGCCAATGTATATTGGCAGAAAAAAATAATGTGTAAAAACTTACATTCATTATATTGTTAACTGCATTCTCGATTTTTATTACATTCTTTATTAAATTTGTTTTTGTTTTGATTAAAAATACTAAACCCACGCCCCAGTCCCGTAGTATCTGATTATTTCAACTAACACTTTGCCCGCGACTTCATCCGCGTGAATATTCCCAAGGATCCCTAATTTTTGCAATTGATAAATAGCCTATGTGGTGGATAGGGATATATAGCTTTCTAATGGTGAAAGATATTTTAAAATCGGTCATGTCATTTTTGAGTTAAATCGTAATAAACAAACAAATCTTGCCTCTTTATAATATTAGTTTAGATTATCACAACGAAAGTCAACAGTTTTCTCTTCATTTGTTTATGTAATACATAATTATTACAAAAAGTTGGCCAAAATAATATAATAATAATAATTCATTAATATTTGACAAAACCAAAGTTTAATCTATGGGTTAGCTGTTTAATCTAGAACCACAAACAGAGACAAACACAATACGAACGTCAAGGCTGCCTTGTCGCTCATATATTTGAAAATAATTGTAAGTGCACAAAAAAAGGCCGTTATTTACCCTTGGAATCTGGTAATATTACATACTGTATGTAATCATTGACACTATTTATAAATACATACTAAATGTATAAAGATTCACTAACTTTACTCAATCAGTACTAGAAAAATAAAATA
Organism: Charanyca ferruginea; assembly: GCA_947361185.1. Lineage (NCBI taxonomy): Eukaryota > Metazoa > Arthropoda > Insecta > Lepidoptera > Noctuidae > Charanyca > Charanyca ferruginea. Next base: position 336,768 of record OX376081.1, on the reverse strand, counting down.
ATATATTCTAGTACCAAGATTAGTTACGAAGTATATCAAAACCCGAGAACAATGGTTTCAATGTGTGCGTGCGTATAACGTTGTAGTGTGAATCTGTGTGACGACTCAGATACCTAATATTGAGCGCGTCGAAAATGTAACAGCGTCCTTAAGTCTTGATTTAGACAGCTACAGAGTAAAAGTATAATTTTTAATTATGGTTTTTTAAAGCGAAGACAATTCTTTCATATCGTTTTACGAAAATAGACGTCAGAGTTAACTTTCAGGACGAATACAACCATTACAATATGCCAAAATATTTTGTTTTATGCGTTTTTTCAACAATAAATACAGGCATAAAGACAGCTACAGAGCCAAAATTACGAAAATATTACTATTATGTATTAAAAAATAATGTTGAAAAAGTAGAAAATCGGTTCACTTTGACCATTTTTTTTCACCAGTATTTGAATAAAAACATAACTGATATATTTATTTTATGAAAGTAAATGTTATGTTTAATATACAGAATATTTTTCAGTCCGGTATACGAGCTCATTTATTTTAGACAATTATTTTAAAAAGCACTGTAAAACATCGCGCGCTGTCGTTTGCCGATCAATTTCAATGATTCGTGCTTATTTCGTGCATATTTTTTTTTCTGATGCACACAAACAGACCATTGTATTGTACTAGTGTGTGTCAATGCTGCTACGCCGTTCTAGCAATCGTTTAGATTTTGAGTTGCGCTAAATCGAATACGCGCCCTTAAGATGTATACAAAGTCCCGACACCAACCGTCGGGCAGTAGCCCACCAGACACAACACCCGTCTGGTCGGAGGATCCTCCCTTTTCTACGGAGGACGAGGAACTTTACACTCTGTTCCTCATACCTCTAAAAGTGATCTCAGTAATAATAATAATACCAGCATTTACATATATATATTATATTTTTTATAACATTGCCCCCACACTGGAATTTTGTCCTGCATCGGGGGTGCGAGTCGTCCAATAGGGTATTTTACCAAAAAAATCTAATTAGTCCGTCAGTTAGATTATCGAAAAATATTGAATATGTATTTTTAGTTTTATTAAATCAATAAAAACTGACGAAGATAAAACGCATCAAAGATCACGAATGGGGGTTTGTGACGTCACTTCGCCGGTAAAAGTGTACCATATTTATTTATTTATATATTCAGTTTCGGACAACAATGTAATCCATTTTGTTAGTAAAAAATTGGTTGTCTGTAAAGTCGGTTTACTGACGATAGTTGAACGTGACAAAGCGAAAGAATCATTACCTTTATCGCTGTAATTATCGTTGCTATAAACAATTGACACCACATTCACTTTTCACTAGGAACGCCTCAGAGCGAGGTAACGCCGCAGAGCGAGGTAACGCCGCATGACGTCATGTTTTTTCGTTCGTGCAGCCGGCTATCGAATTATAAGACGTTGTCACGTCAAAAACCTTATACCTAATGTTAGTATTTCAAAACACTACATTTTACTATGCCCTGTCCATTGGGTTATTGGTTTTTTAGCAGCTGCCTTATAATGTAATTATTCCCGATTACCTTAAGTTAACTTTAAAATGCGTTATAAAATAAATATATAAACTGCCTAATCTTGTTGGATTATCTTATTTATGACCTCTTACAGATATTATAATACAGGTATGCGTATCAGTTTTTACAAAAAACATAAATATTGTTCACTAGTTGTAGCTGTCAAAAAACGATTAAACCAGTGGACAGAGTGTAACATAGTGATGTCACACGAGTTTTCGACGCACTTTATGATATCGTCATAATTTTTTGTTTACGTGAAAAAAGAAAAAACACGTGTCCAATATTTTTTGAAAATCTATTTGACGGACTAATTAGATTTTTTTGGTAAAATATCCTATTGGGTACTTGACACCACTAATCAATTGACATACTTTTTATGAGCTGTCAAAACGAGATCCCTCCATAGATTGTGTATGACAATAGCGACCTGTGACGTCACTTATTTACCAACACAATTGACTAACTATTAATTGATTTCAAAGCAACTGAAAATCGAATTTTACAGTTAATTTAAATTAATCGGGTTTTCGGGGCTAAAATAAAGTGTATTTTAAGATAAGTTGTATTTTGGAATTATTGGTTAATGGTGTCAACGACCCAATTGTCCCACGGCTGGGCAAAGGGCTCTTCTGATACAGAGAAGGCACAAGTATTGCACCACGCAGGTTAGACAGGTGATATAAAACAGTTTTTAAGACAGAAATCAATGGGATCAAAATCGACACACAATAATTTATGATCGTTATTCAGATCCCAAGCTACTTACCTCGATGTGAAATTTCAATACAATCGGTTCAGTCGTTTTGCAGTGATGTAGTAACAAACGGACAGTTACTTCCATATCCAACTTCCTACTACTATTATAAATGCGAAAAGTGAGGATGGTAAGAAACTTCAAACTTGGCACTAAAACAGACGATGATCTAGCAAATATTTATCCCGTCTTTGTATTGCCAAGGGACTCACGTACATCGTATTCACGTATAATTATATAATTCCTGTAAATGCAAATATTGTTAACATCGTTTTTAAAAGAGTAAGTATGAAGTTTCTTGCCCATTCTTCTCCATACAAATCTACCTTTTGGAATAGGCAATTTTTTTTTTTCTCATTTGACGTTTAAAAATGCCTTATAATGGTCTAATTGAAATAAATGATTTGACTTTGACTTTGACTTAGAACTCTGGATTACATTCCGAAATCTCCACAGAAGAAGTCATAGGCAAAATCAAGATTATAACATAAATCTGTTGTGTGGAATGTACGACATTTCACACATGGCCATCTGACCTCCCTAGTTTGGGGTACTGTACTATCCATATACTATGGGTGTCAGACAGCTGATATACATACACAAATACATATGTATATAAATAGGTACTTAAACAACACCCAGACACAAGGCAAACACAAGTGCTTATCACACAAATATTTACCCTGGGCGGGAATCGAACCCGCAACACGCTGCGCAGCTACTACGCCAATCGTGTCGTCAATGTGTGCATGAATCAGCAATTTTATTCCGACAGTCATTCACTATATTAGTTTTACTTCAAGAGGTCATTGCTCTAACCTCGGTGTGCATTTATAAATATATTACTTATATTTGGCATTGAGAAGGTTATAGCAATACTTATGTGGTTCTAGTGTGATGCTGGACTATGTTTAGACAACCTTCATGTAGTAGAATAGGTATAGGTACAATAGTGAAAACTCATAATAATTATTTATTAATACTATTCTAGCACTTTGCCCGCGTGAATTTTCTTTAGTAAGTACCCAAATTTTTTAATTTTTTAATAATGCAACAAAGCCTATGTTATCAGGAATAATAATGTAGCTTTCAATTGGCGCAAGAATTTTTGAAATCGGTCGAGTAGTTTTTGAGTTAAATCGTAACAAACAAACAAATCTTTTCTCGTTTAAAGTTTGCAATGCCAGTTGTGTGGTGCCGGCCGGATTAGCACCACCCCATTTCTACCCGTGGGTGTCGTAGAAGACGACAGCGGGATATTGACCAGAGGATGGGCAGCAGCATTCTTCTGAGTACCATAACGGTAAGAAATCGTACCAAGGATCTACACCAAAGACTATGGATCGAGCATGGCGAGTGCAGGCAGGCCTAGGAGGCTCTTCCTGCGATTGAGGGCCGCTTCACAAGGCAAGCCCTCCGACAACAGCTACGTGTGGTTACAGCTGCCATAACTGGCCATGGATCTTTGAATAAACATCTTTTTGTCATAGGAGTCACAGACAGCCCACTGTGCAGAGCCTGCATGGGGGCGGACGAAACAGCGGCCCATGGGCTTCTGAACTGCCCTGAGGTTGTGTCATACAGGGTAAAGTACTTCGGTAACCCAGGTAAGAGAGAGAGGTGAGATTGCCAGCGACATTAAGGTGCTGCTGGCCTTTCTTGGGGAGCTCGGGTGGATCGAATAATTTACTTCCCACCTGCACGCAAAATACGCGCTGAGACGTGGAGTTGCGGACACCAGCCTGTAATACTACTACACTACTATGTATAATTTTGTATTCATGTTTGGATATCAGCTGTCTAACACCTATAGTTTGGGGCCAGGATGTCCTCATAATATAAACTAACCAACTTAATGTACTATTGAATAAATACCCTTTAATAAATATCTAAAAAAACAAGGAGGCAAGTTGTCAGGTCAACATGTTAGTTTCCACAACACATCTCTACATTGTTTTCAGTTCCCATAATATAGAATCAACTAGAATAATGTAAGCAGTATTTAATACAACTTGATTTTTCTCGTTCTTCGCCATAGAGAGCTGCCTACATTTTGGACGAAGTAACTAGCTTCAACTTTCGGCCAGTGGGTCGTCTTAGTTGTAACTAAGTAACTAAAGAACTCCTTGACAATTCAAAATTGCCTGTTAATAGTTTAATTGAAATAAAAGCATTGACTTTTGATTTCAAACATGTTTTATCACAGATCAGAGTTCTACATGACCATGACGCAGCAAAAAATTATATATCTTAACATTTATCACAGAACAATCGTCAATTTAATTCTATTAAACTTTTTATTACGCACGCCTGCAATTACGCAATTAAAAAACTACGGACATCGCGTAATTAAGTACGTCAGTTTACGAGAAACATGGTCTAATGTTTACAAACTTGAACTTGCCTTTGCCTTGCCTACAAGGAAGCTGAAACAAACAGACATAAAAAAAATGTTTTCAATCAAGAATCGCTCTAAAGTTCAAAGTCTACCTTGTAACCTTGAATAGAACATTTTAGGGCTAACGAGCGATAAAAAACGTGTATGATCTAAAAATAGATCCATAGGAAATGTTTCTAGCAACGAAACATACAAAACTTACCTAAAAATTATTTCGAACATACCATCGAGATTTTCGGGAAAAATTTAAGTTTTTTGTAAACTTTAACACAAAGGTACACTGTTAAGAGATACTTTTTGAAGTTAAAAATATGATTTGAAGAGTTTCAACACTAGGAGAGTCGGTTGTTTAGTCAATAATTTTCTTAAACCAAGAAAATTTAGAAAAACACTGCACGTAATAGCCGACACTTCACAACTCACTCAGTGAGAGTGACACTCACTGACACTCAGTCGGTTCAGCCTTGACAGCCCTGAGATGACAGCAGTGCATGGGGTGGTCAGGACCAAATTTTAAATTCTACTCCATTTTTTATTTCTAGTTCTACCAACAGAATGAGGTTATTCATTGTTTGTATTATGTATTTTATTCAATATTTCTCATCAAGATTAGTTACTATTACGCTACTAATCCTATTTCCTACTACTATATTAATAATAGTAGGACAGATGGATGTTTTGTCCTGTGGGATAATTTTACGTTAACAAAGTTGCAGGCCTATGCTAATACTTTTCTTTTTATAATTCTGTTTATGTACTGCTCCAGGCTTTTTATTTCTCATTTTCGTGTTTTTAAAAAGTCAGCATATTTCTAAATCTACTATTCTTGGTGGAACTCGTGCTAGGCATTAGTGACCACTCAATCTGTTTTGTAAAAAACGTCCCTCGGTGCATTGAGGTGAAGTGAAGGAGCAATTCTACTAATAGGAACATTCACATTCAAATCTGCCTAATGCTGGCACTTCACATGGCGTATTTATACAATGCCTTCTTTGGACAATACAAAATATACCCTACCGTTATTGAAATTAAGTCGATTTTGTATTATCCAAATAGGCTAATATTTGCACAAATACGCCATGTGAAGTGCCAGCATACACAGCAACACCTAAGTATATTTACCTACAATTTTGACAATACCATCATCGTCTGCCTAGCCTTTTCTCAACTACATTGGGGTCGGCTTCCAGTCTAACCGGATGCAGCTGAATACCAGTGTTTTACACGGAGGGATCGCCTATCGGACCTCCACAACCCAGGTACTGGGTAACACGATACCCCTTGGTAAGACTGGTTGTCAGACTTTCTGACTTCTGACTGCCCATAGCGACTCCGAGGCACGGAGGGAACTCGGTTTGAAGGTATTGTCTTGTTTTCCATAAAATCATTTGTACTATTGTTGTTTTCCATAATCGTCCCCCGTCATAATATTTACTTGCACTATTATCATTTATACTAATAAGGTTTGTCATATCAACTTATTAGTTATAATTTTCATTTTCCATAAAATTAGTTGCCATAATAACATATGTTATAATCATTAGTTTCTATAAGTAACACATTACATAATCGTTATTTGACATAAGCAACATTTAATGAAATTTAGAAACGTTTATTGTTTTGTACAAAAATTATGTCAAAAATAATATTTAGACATTTGTTTTGGCATAAATTAAATTCGCATAATGTTACTAGGCATAATGTGCAAATCTATTGTGCCACGCTAAAGTATTGTCTTAAAAAAACAATAAGTTGTGCTACAAAAGTTAGTGACAGAATCGAATCGCTTCAAAACCGACTCCACGTAGTCTTGTCTGCCATACCCCTAGAGTGTAATCTAAGCCCGTGTAGGCGCGGAGGGGTGAGGCGGCCCGCGAGCCGAGGAGCAGGTGGTTTTAACGCTCACCACCGTGGCTGAGGCTGGCCGGCAAGCCGAAGCTTCGGTGGTGAGCGTAAAACACCGCAGCGCCGGAGCCGTGACAGAAACCATGCCTGCTGCATCCTTGCTTGCATTCTGCATGCTTCCTTGCTGCATGCATGGTGTATGCTTGTTTACATGTTTGCGTGGTTACTGCATGCATAGTAAAAATATGTTTTAATACACTCGGCGTCACAAAAATCGCACCTCTTTAAGAATTCCCTTCAAAGTCATTTTAACCCTATTAATCAATGGTACTATACATATGACTATAAGGTATAATTGGAAAGGCAATTTATTTAAATTTCAGAATAAATCAATGGATTTGGTTTTTTGTTTACCAGGGAATAAAAAAAAGCAAGCTAATGCAAATGATTAAAAAGTTAAATTTTATTTTATCAGCAAAAATTACAACAAAGTCCTTAAAACTAACTTAAAACCTAGTGTTACCCCCCCTAGCCCTGATGACTGCTTCCATGCGTTCTCTCATGGACCTTATTAATGTGACAACAGTCTCTTGTGGAATGTTGTCCCATTCTGCAACGACGGCATCTTGAAGGTCTTGGAGAGTGGTAGGGGCAGGATTTCGTGCCCGTACTCGCCGTTTCAGTTCATCCCAAAGGTGCTCAATAGGGTTCGGGTCTGGACTTCGCGCTGGCCAGCGCATAACAGGGATGCCAACTTCTTGCAGGTAGTCTCTTACAATTAAAGCGGTGTGACAACGGGCGTTATCGTGCATTAACGTGAACCCACTGCCAACAAAACCCGCATAAGGGACAACCTGCTCCTCTAAGATCTCTGTTATGTACCGAGCAGCAGCCAGCGACCCTTGCCCGCGAGCACTTCCAGTCCGAGAAACACACACAAGGTTCGTTTTGCCGTCGATTGACATGCCGCCCCAGAACATGCACGAGCCACCCCCGTATTCCACTGTCTCTTGAATACAGGCTTGTGCGAATCGTTCCCCTTGCCTCCTATACACTCTTCGACGCCTGTCGTTGCAGAAAAGACACACCCTCGTCTCATCCGAGAAGAGCACAGCCCTCCATTGGTCTATTGTCCAATCCACATGGTCACGGGCAAATTGCAACCGGTCTCTCCTATGCTGTGCAGTCAATTTGGGCCCTGTAGCAGCCCTATGAGCTGCAATTTTCTGCTCCCGCATTCTTCTTCTAATCGTGGAGACGCTTACAGAAGTTCTGCGAGCTGATCGCAGTTCTTGTTGCAGCTCAACAGCATTGGAGAACCGATTACGTAAAGACGTCGAAACAATGAAGCGATCGTCTCTTTCGGATGTGCACCGTTGTCTTCCAGATCCACGTCTTCGGATATAGCCACCAGTCTCTTGGAAACGTTGGAACACTCGTCGAACGGCAAAACGACTCAAGTTCAGTTGCCGAGCAACATCACATTGCCGCATCCCTGATTGCAGTAGTGCAATGACTTGAGCGGCTTCATCTGCAGTGGTATCCATTAGGGCTTGCATTCGAACATTCGAATATTCGAATTATTCGAATAATCAACTGTTTCAAATATTCGAATAGAAATTTTACGATAATCGAAAATTCGACCGATTCCTAGAAAACAAAACTCAACAATCTGATGTGCACACAAAATTCAACGTTCATGCACGCCGTCCAAACAAGGTCAACGATCAACGTCGTTCGACGCGCGGGCGTTACTTACGAGCGTTAACTTACTACAGGATGATGACTCTGACAGTGATGAAGAAGAAGGTGCATTTGTAGTTGGGACTGGAAGACAACTGAACAGGAACCAATATGTATACGGTGATGTAAATCTAAAAAATGTTATAGATAAAGTGAGAAAAATTGTTAATTTTTTTAGGAAATCACCCACCAAGATTGAGAGTTTCTATAACTACCTTCCAGAAGAACAGAAAAAAATGGTAAATCTTAGACTGCAAAACTAGGTGGAGTAGCTTGGCTGATATGATCTCAAAGTTTTTGGTACAAAAAGAGTCTATCATGAAGACTCTTATTGATTTAAAGAACGAAATCACATTTAGTTCCGCTGAGCTAGCTTTACTCCAAGAATTGTCCACTTCTCTCAATATTGTAAAGGTAATAGTCGAGGCGTTGTGCCAAGAAAATGCAAATCTGCTTACTGCAGAGACAGCTCTACAATTCATGGTTGCGAAACTTCAAGCGACAAACAGTTTTACAAGTGATCAGCTACTCCAGGCTCTGAAGAAAAGAATAACTGAGAGACGCCTACTAGATCTAGTGTGTACGTTAAAATATCTACACAATCCCACAACATATTACGCAGAGACACCTTCGGATATTTTTCCATCTCCAGGAAACGACACGATTGCTAAAGTTATACTGAGATTAACGACAGATACTTTAGTCAAATACAAGACTTTAATGACAATGAAGATAGATCCTTAGTTGATCACCAGCAGCAGTGACAGCGACAACATGAAGTAATTCAGGAAACTGCAATAAGCTTCAAGGAAGAACTACAAAAAAAGATCGAAGAGACCGTTTTAGCAACTTCTTGTACATCCATCGCAAAATCATGCAGAGAAGTGTTGGAAACGTCAATCCTAATGCAAATGGCGCTATTTGATAGAGGAAGTCCTAGACAAGTAAATTTGAGCCAAGCGTACGACTTTCTGCAGTGTATACCACCTACAAGTGTAGAGTGTGAAAGAGTGTTTTCTTCCAGCAAATATATTTGCAATCATCTAAGATGTGCCTTAAACGATGATTCAATGGATGCTCTAAGTTTCCTTAGGTCCCACTTCCAGGGAAAACGTTGAATTGAAGGTACAAAGGTACATGATAGGATTAAAAAGTACTGTGATTTTGAGTACTAAATGTAGCGTGCTACCGGTGCTACTTAGATCTGATCTGATCTCGTGATTTATTATTTTTGTTATTACTAAGATTTAATGTTAAATTAACACACATTATATTAATATCACACATTGTTAGTGTGACATTGATTATTTAACATTAAGAAAACGATTTTGCATCGAAGGTTTAATTGCGTTACTTACTTGTTATTGTTTTGTTTGATTTTATTTTATTATATTATTACAATATTCATAACCGATTTTATAAGACTGTGTTGTGTTTGTGTCCAAGGTTGAAAAACAAAACAAGATTAGTTTATTTTGATAAGTATGGTTTATTTTAAAACATTTTAAGCATTTGTTTCTAATTTTTGCGAATATTATATTAGAATAACATTGTGGTGTATTAATATTTAATATTATCAGTACAATTAAGTTGACCATTAAAATTCTTCCAAAAAAATACGTTGATTTATTGTGTTAGCTATGTTATTTGATGAAACTAGTTGATTATTTGCAGTTTAATGTTAGCTATTCTAATCTTTTGTGTTCTTATAACAGAAAAAATATATTTTAATTGTTTTTGTAACATTGCGTTAGCTTTAAATAGTATTATTTTGATTTAGAGAATAAAGACTATTTAGAAATTAAAGAACATGATTTCTATAAAACTTAATTTATTTATTTAATATTCGAACAATATTCGAATTATTCGAATATGCCCCAAAAAAAATATCGAATATTCGAATTGCAAAATTGTCGAATATTTGCAAGCCCTAGTATCCATCTTCTGGGGTATTTTTCTTGCTGTAGCTGTTCACGTGTGTTCACTTCAAAGGTTGAATAGCGAATGACCCACATTTATTTTTTATTTTTTTTTTCGGATTGGCATCTCGCAGGTCAACCTAGGAGGTTGTCGGCTGCTTAACCGGACTTTCCTGTGGTGCCTTAAAAATTATTATTTTTAGGGCCTCCAGCCAGGGCATAAAAGCTTACAAACTAAGCGAATACACGCTAAGGGCACCCCCTGTGGGGTACGAGCCTCGGCTTAGGGCGTCGCTGGGAGAGGACAGCAAAGGGACAGGCTGGATCGGATTTCCATTATTTAGGGACGAATTTAAAACTACAGGCTCAGCGGCGCGGGCTGGCACGAGCAAGGGTCGGGGAGGGGACGTACGGGGTCGTCGCGGCGGGCCTCGGCGGCGAGGACGGAATGACGGCGGTCTGTGTCTGTGTTTCTTAACTGTACTGGTGGCCTTATTGCTCTCCTGGAGGAGAGTAATAGCATCGTCAGGGTCGGTCAGAGTATGTCTCGGTCGTCGAGTCTTACTAATACGGGAGGGAGTGTACCGGGCGGCCGATACGATTAACGGGTTAGAGTGCTTCTCAGCAGTGTCGAAGAAGCGCTTGGCGGAGCGTTTCATGAACTGCTGGATGGTAGGTATTTTTAGATCGAGATGGAGGTTCTCGTTGCGAAGGTAAAAAGGGGCTCCTGTGATTCTTCGCAAGAAACGGTTTAACCCACATTTAACCCGGGTCGCCCGTTTTATACCCTTGTAGGGAGGTGCAATTAGTGGCCGTTGTAATGCGTATTTTGACAACATTTTTTTTAACGTTACGTGCTAATGAGATCTGTTGTGTTTAGGAATTCTAACTGTTGTTAATTTAAAGGTCGTTAAACATACTTTTAATTGATACCAATATTAATTGGGTTTAATGTATTCGTTACTGGCGGGACATGTTTTAAACTTATTTTCGAAAAGGTGCGATTTTTGTGACGCAGAGTGTATCATTATGCCTAAATAAATTTATGCTTTAGAATGTTAAGCCTAATCATTATTATGATTAGAAAAATTATGCGTAAGCTGTTATACGTAAATAATGTTATTGCGAAAATATAATTAGGAAGAAACAAATGTATGCTAAGTTATATTAGGTCTTAAAATTTTATGCAAATGGATAGAGGTTTATTTTAGATTTCCTTGTAATTAAAAAATCTGTGTCTGTTATCATGATCATAACATCAACATTGCAGGCGATTGTACTGAACTAGCATTGTTGTACTAGTATGGGTAATGGTGAATAAATGTTATGGAAAACGAAATTATTGAAAATAAAAATTATAGCAAATAAATTTATGGATTAACATTATCATGACACGTGACCGATTATGACCAAGGAAATGAGTGAAAATGATTTTATGTCATTTAACGATTATAGCAACTGAAGCATTATTTCTAATGAAATTATGGCAAATAAAAGTATGGCATATAAAATTATGGCAAACATTAGTAAACCCGGTTTGAATTTTGACAATACCGCTGGAATCATATTGCGATTACATTTCGAATGTTTGTAATTAGTACAGCTATAAATTGCGATAACCAGAGGAAGACACGAAAGCTGATTAGTTAAATAAGTATAAAAATAAAGGAAACAAGCACTTTGTTAAAAAGGTGTTTATTCAAAATATTAAAATAATAATGCATTATACATTTAATTTAATTCACACGCAACTAGCGAAATCTACCTAAATACCATAACGGTAACTAGCAACACTGCACACGTGCACACAAACAATAACAACTTTAATTTGTACGTCATAAAGTCTACAATCGTTTAGCACCATTCATACATACGTAGTAGAAGAGAATTTATGAACATTCTCTTAAATAAATATACTTTTAATATTGCATAGGCGTATCATATCAGTATTTTAACTTTGTTAGTAAGCAAGAAAGAATGGAATGGTTTTTTTTCTAGCCGTTTCGTATATTTCTTGACAGAAATCGATACTTCTGTCTGTTACACTTTCACGTCGAAACGGCTGAACTGATTTTGATGAAGCTATGAAAATAGCTTGATCCTTAGGAAAGGACATAGGCAACTTTTTAACCCACGACTTCGTCTGCATCCGCGATAACCGACATTCACGCGGACGAAGTCGCGGGCAAAAGCTTGTGTCTAATATATTTTCGTATATTGTAGTTAAAGCAATATGTTATATTAGTTTTACATAATTATGTGGTTACTATGGATCAAATATTCGGTTGCACCTAAAGATCATTTTTGCTACGAAAGTATGGATAGGACTTCTAAAAACAATTGTTTTAAAAAGAAAAAATCACTACAATTTAGGAAACGTGATATTATTTCGATACAATAGTCCATTCCATACTAAGCCAACACCTGAAGTTTTGGTAAATAGATATCCAATGCCTAGAGATTACAAAGAACATTTAGCTCCAATTTCTTATTTTGATAAACATGTAAGATGTCTGTACACATTATACGTCTGTCTACCCTACTAAGCAGTACAGGGTTGATATTCTGTACAAACTAGAATGAATTTCAAAATAAATACATTAAATACTCAAATAATTTCAACATTACATAAGCAAGATATTTATAATTACAGTGGAGAAAACATATTCGGAAATCTTGATAGGGACTGCCTTCTCTTTTTAGTAACTGTTTATTGTGGCGAGAAAAAATATATTATTATATTCCGTTGACCCTCACCTGTCCTGTCCTGACTTATCCTGCCGCGTATTCTCCACTTTCACTATAAGTTTCTTGCATATCAATTTACCATGGCAACACCAACCACAACACAGTATTGCCATACTCAAAAAATAAATATTAAAATAAAATTAGTAATATTATTTTTAGTCACTAAGGTCGAGATCAGAGTCGGAATCAGGTCGTCCTCGAATCGTCTTCTTGCTTTGTATTTGTAGCATGCGGGCTTTGCGGGCCTCTGCGGGCGGAACCAGAACGTCTCCGTTATACTCTATGACTTCTGACCTGAAAAGAGAAAGTGAAAAAGTGTAAGAATTTTTGTAATTGGATCGGCAATGACACGGTTTGCTCAGTGGTTGAGAGGTTGACTGCAGCGCAGTGTGTTGTGAGTTCGAATCCCGTCCAGGGTAAACATTTGTGTGATGAGCACTTGTGTTTGCCTTGTGTCTGGGTGTAGTTTATGGGTGTTGTTTATCTATATATATGTATGTATTAAAATGTATTTGAGTATGTATATACAGGATGTCCGGTAATTTATGGATAACCTTGAAATGGCTTATAGTAGAACTTACGGCCATTCAGAAAAAAAAACGAAAAAAAAAAAAACTATCTTAAGTACATAGTACCTAAGATTAAGTATAAAAAAAAAAAATTGCCTTATTTTACTTTATTGCACTACGACTAGAAATGATTTATTTTTCGTAATTTTTTTTTTCCTATTTTTTTCTGAATGGCCATAAGTTCTACTATAAGCCATTTCAAGGTTATCCATTAATTACCGGACACCCTATAAATCAGCTGTCTGACACCCATAGTACAGGGTCTCCCTAGTTTGGGGTCAGATGGCCGTGTGTGAAATATCCCCCCATATTATTATTTATAATTCCAGACATAACCTCTGAAAAAGAAAATTTTATTTACAGTAGGTAGGGTAGGTAGGTAGGTAGGTAAAGTAAATAGGGTCTAGACAACGTCTGGCGAGACCGCTAGTAATAAAAACAAAATAAACTTGAATATTTATGCAGTTTCCTTCACCTTTAGCCCGTTTTTTATTTAGATATGTACGGTCACCAAAGGAGATAAGTATCCATGTCGCCTGAAACAGTTGAAGTTTACTTAGAAACCGATAGGTTTTTTTGAATAAAATAAAATACAATTTATAGAGAATAAACAGTTCAATGATTTAGTAACATTTCATTTGAAAGCCCCCATTGGTTTCTAAGAAATCTTCAACTATTCCCGACGACATGGATACTTATCTCTTTTGCGTACTGTACATACCTAGCTATCCGCCACTCCAGCATCTCAGTTGAGAAGTCATCCCGGTTGCCCACGTCTGTGAAGCCCACGACAAAGTCCTTGGTCTTGTTCTCCTTCACCAGGCCTATGGTGGGGATCACGCGGATCTTCAGCCGACCTGCAGGAGGGAATTGTGAGTATCAGCATATTGTGATGAACACGTCATCATCTGCCCAGGGTTCGGCTGCCAGTCTAACCGGAGCCGATCTGACCTCCACAACCCAGTTACTGGTTAACCCGATACCCCTTGGTAAGACTGGTTGTCAGACTTTCTGGCTTCTGACTACCCATAACAACTGCCAAAGATCTACGAATGACAGCCGGGAACAACGGCTTAACGTGTTTTCCGAGACACGGAGGGAACTCGGTATGAAATGGATGGTCACCCATCCACAGACCGACCGCGGCAAGCGTAGCTTAACCTTTGACCGATCGACTTAGCCACGAGCTCCTCGAGAATTTGTGAGCTGTAGTAGGTAAAAATAACTTCATCATCATTATTTCAGCCGAAAGAGGTCCACTACTGGACATAGGCCCCCCAAGTGTCGCCACATTGACCGGTCCCGTGCGATTCGCACCCCTTGCCACGCTACCATAGTCGAGGCTAGACGGGCTGCCAGGTACTAGGGGCCGTTTTTAACCGACTTCAAAAAGGAGGAGGTTATAAATTTGAATGTTTATATATTTTTTTTATGTATGTTTGGGCATAACTGTCATATATAGACGGATTTGCAAAATTATTTTTTTGGTCGGAATGGGTTTATTCCGAAATGGTCTCATATAAATTTTACCAAAATTGATCCAGCCCTTTTTGAGAAAATTAACCATATCCCAAAAAAAACTTAGACGATGGTTAGTTTCTTCAATCTTTGGAGGACTTACAATCTCTTTTAACTGTGTCGCCGTTTCTTAATGGATTTGGATGTTAAGGCAACACTAAAAAGCGAAAAATAAAAAGCTTTTTCAAAAAAAGAAAACCGTTAACATTATTTATCACTTTTTAGTTTCTGAAGGCGATTTTCTTTTTTTTTTTAAAGCTTTTTTGTGTTGCGCTATTCACCTTGGGGGGTTTTGCCATAATCGCCACGCTTGGCAGGCGGGTTGGCGATCGCAGTATGGTTGTTACAAAGGCACAGAGAACGCTGCTGCCCATTCTCTGGTGAGTCCCTTAGTCGCCTCTTACGACACCCACAGGAAAATATGGGATGGTGCTACTCTTTACGTCCGAAACCATACGGACGAATATAAAAACTTACCAGTAAGGAACGGAGCCCTCTCCACATCTAGCTTGACGAACCGTGTCTCCAAGTGTTTCTTGGCCAGCAGCTTGAGATGCATGTCCACTATCTTGCAGCGCGGAGTGTCGCTCTTGTAGAAGTGACACACCACGTTATCACTCTTGTTGCAGACGGCAAAGAACTCCTTCTCACCGTCTATCTCTGTGTACTCGCCGTGACCCTGGAATTTTTAACCGACTTCAAAAAAAAGGAGGTCCTCTATTCGACCCGTATGTTTGTATGTATGTATGTTTGTACGCGATTATCTCCCGTTTGGCTGAACCGATTTCGATGCGGTTTTCAGAAAAGTGTTTGTTACATTCTGGAGAAGGTTTTAGTTTAAAACAAACAGAAATTTATTCAGCGCTTTTTGAAAAATCAACAAATACCGAGAAGACGTTTTCGTTTCTTCCATCTTTCCAGCTTTGGAGGACTTTCAATCTCGTTTTTAACTGTGTTGCCGTTCTTTAATGGATTTGGGTGATAAGGAGGTACTAAAAAGTGGAGAATAAAAACTTTTCTCAAAAAAGTTTTTTATTATTCACTTCTATATTTGTCATTTTCAAAGTCGGCGATTATAGCTGAGTCTATCTATAGCTCGACGGCTTAACTGAGAACGTGCCTAAGGTAGCTGCGTGTTGCGGGAGGGGTGACAGTCACAAGTTGACGTGTCAGTAAAAGCATTAACAGACGTTCGAATATAGTGCGCCGCACCGTGATCTTGGTGTGCTCCGGACCACATTCGATGGTATGTGCAGCGGTCCAACGCACATTATTATTATTATTGACGGTGCGCTCGGTTCTATGATTCTTCCACAGGATATTTGGTGCGGTCCGCACCTAGTTCGATCGTGTGGCCGTACCACCGCACCGTTCAGCGGTTCAGTCCAGTCGCAATTCTACCTCCGAGTGAGACACACGTTTTCAATGCCCAATCGGAACTCATGCGAAGATCTTTTATAACTCGCATATGTCTGTAAGGCTCTGTCTTTTAAATAGCATTTTGCCTATTCTTTTCTTTTCTCTTCGTTTCGATAGGTGTAGTAGCTACGACGGTTGCCGCAACTAACGCGAGTTTAGCTTGTTTTAATAAAGTTGGAGGCATGTCGACGTGATCACTGTGTAGTAGCACGGAAAGCACTGGACTCTTTGACGCGGTGCGGTGGTGTGGCGTGTCGAGCGCACCGTACCGGTCCGTCGGTTCGGACGCACCGTATTCGAACGTCTGTTAAGGGGCTATTAAACGACTTTTACAGATTTTAAACTGACAATCACGTCAAAATGTGCAGTGTAAATGATTTGAAAAAAATATATGTTAAACTAGAACATTCTCTTAATCATATATGATTAAGTTCATATTAAATAGTTTAATTAACTCGTGAAGTTGTGTCTGACGCGGACAAAACATTGACAATCACACAAAATCTACCAGGTATAATTATCCGAAACTAACACTATCTTACAGACAATTTTACTATCTATCTTTTAGTATACGCCTTTTTTTTTAATTTTGAAAGAATACTACTTTTATTTAATTTTTTCGACTAAATTTTGAAAGTTTTGGACGCAGACTGCGTCCGTTCTGCATCAGTTTTGCGTCCAAAACTCTCAAAAAAAGGCGTATACTAAAAGATAGATAATAAAATTGTCTGTAAGATGGTGTAAGTTTCGTATAATTATACCTGGTAGATTTTGTGTGATTGTCAATGTTTTGTCCGCGTCAGTCACAACTTCACGTATTAATTAAACTATATAATATGAATATAATTAAAAATATTCACTTACTAAGTGATTAAGAGAATGTTCTAGTTTAACATATATTTTTTTCAAATCATTTACACTGCACATTTTGACGTGATTGTCAGTTTAAAATCTGTAAAAGTCGTTTAATAGCCCCTTAATACTCTATAGCTCTCGCGTCACGTCACCTCACCCCTCCCGCACCGCGCAGCTACCTATAGATGTTATAATCAAGTCAGATAGGCAGTCGCTCCATGTAAAACACTGGTATTCAGCTGCATCCGGTTAGACTGGGAGACGACCCCAATATAGTTGGGAAAAGGCGGCAGACGATGATGATTAATTAAAGTTAAGCAACTACTTCACAGTCGCCAAAAGCAGATACACAAATAGCTACTTACATTAGCCCTCCACTCCTGTTTAGACTTGGCTCTCTTCTTCATCTCAGCGATGCGTTGTTGTCTGATCGCTTCCAGGTCACTTGAATCCATAGTTTCCAACCTTTCGTGAAAAAAAACATTTAATCAATATTAGTCCACACATTTCGGAGCCACAGACAGACACAGATACACAAATTCAAATGTATAAACTCATCTGTCTTCTAATGTGCTAACAGCTAGCAAAAATCTCTTTAGTGATTTTGACATGTAAAATAATAGCAACGTTCGTCAGTTGTGATACGATTTAATTTCGAACAACAATAAATAAGCTTTTCGCCAAAGTTGCGTTTATAATTTTTAGCCAATTATATCATTGTTTTCTGTGTATTGCAAGTACATTTTAATTTGCAAATGTGTGAGTTTGGCGACACTGGATCCAGTATTAAGTAAGACTAAGGGCACTTCCTCTTGTTTTTATTATTCCGTGGGTTTGAACTTGGCAAGTAAAAATGTGACACTTCTTCAATTCTGTTCATGTTCGTGAACGGGCGCTGTCAGTAGAGATTGGTCAACTCTTAACTGCCATGGTTTTTATCTTGATTATTTTTTATATTTTGTATTTCTAGATTACCTTCATTGTTTTCACATATAGAAGCAACAAGAATAATGTAAGCAGTATTTTGTAAAAACCTGAGTTTAAAAGAGTGTCCGTGGAGTTTCTTGCTCGTTCTTCTCCATAGAGACCTACCTACGTTTTGGAACGAGCAACTAGCTTCAACTTTCTGTCTAACTGACCGACTCCTTGACAATTCAAAAGTGCCTGTAAATGGTTTAATTGAAATAAATGCTTTGGCTTTGACTTTGACTTTGACTCTGAGTTCCTATACTAGAAAGGTTTAGGTAGTTAAATAAAAGTAAACAAAAATAATCATGTCTATTTAATGATATCTGCATGTTAAAATTCTCAAACATGTAGTATGTATTGCTTGTATATTACCAATGTCAAACAAAAGTACCTACATAAGTCTGAAACAAATATCTGAATTTTAACAAGCACATTATAAAAAAAATATATCTTTTTTTTTTTTTTATCTATTGATAGGCATACGTTTGACCACTATCTCACCTGATGGGAAGCGATGATGCGGTCTAAGATGGAGCACGCTTGCCTAGAAGTAACCTATTCACTCTTGACTTAAAGACTCCCAGGTTGTAGCTATCAGGAAACACAGACTCAGGCAGGGAATTCCGCTCCTTAGCAGTACGCACAATGAATGTATTCCCAAAACGTTTCGTGTGGGATGTCCACCATGTACCGGTGGCGCATCGACGTACGTCTTGTGGTCCGATGATGGAACGGGCTCGGCGGAATTCAATTATGCAATTCCGTCGCACACTCCCCAAAATGCAAACCGATAGAAAACCGACAGGCCAGCAACTCGGCGTCGATGCTCAAGACTTTGGAGCTTTGACTCGACGAGCCTATCATTGCCAATGATCCTCTTGGCTCATTTCTCAATTGTCTCAAGGGCATCAAGCTGGTATCTGGCAGATCCGTCCCAAAGATGAGAGCAGTACTCCATACACAATCGAACTTATCTTATATCTCAAGCTTGTCTTTATTTAACTACCTAAATCAACAGAGTATACAAACTTTCTAAGTTTATCTTGGACATCAAAGAATAATAATATAATAATAATATGTGGGGACATTTTCACACACGGCCATCTGACCCCAAACTAGGGAGACCCTGTACTATGGGTGTCAGACAGCTGATATACATACACAAATACATATTTTTTTTTGTAAATACATACATATATAGATAAACGACACACCCAGACACAAGGCAAACACAAGTGCTCATCACACAAATGTTTACCCTGGGCGGGAATCGAACCCGCAACACGCTGCGCAGCAGTCGATCGCTCAGCCACTGCGCCAACCGTGTCGTCAAGAATCCAGGACTTAACAAATATAAATCTGGAATCGAGGTCATGCCAATAAAAGGCCAGGTTTTCAATTAGAATTCAAGAAATTAATTAAAATGTTAATTCAAGTGTTAAATGTTGTTCTGATATTATGGAATGGAATAACATACCGAAAACACGGCTGGCGCAGTGGTTGAACGATTAGGTGCTGTACTACATGTTGCAGATTCACTTACCGGATGGAAAAATATTTATACGGCCTACAGATAGTTGTACTGGGTATAGCTGTTTGTGTATGTGAGTTTATATGTTTGCAGTTACCCATGATACAAGAGAAACTCCAAGTGTGGGGCAACATTTTTAAGATAAAGATGTAACAAAAATACCAATGAATATGGTCCCTTTAGTGACAGATTATGTTATAATTTCATCTGAACAGGTTTGGTAACCTCTTCATGAAATGTTTTTGGAACAGATTGTAGATGAAATGGGAGGCTATTGACAAAAACTCAGCCACCTAAAGTATTATTATATTGTAGTCATGTTACATACCTTTCTATCTCGCTGTCCAGCTGCTTCTCCATATTGGAGGCGACTTGATGGAGTAGCTGATCCATGGTGGTAGATTATTTCTGGAAAATAATTAAATAAAATATTTAATTTGGATAGGCATTTTTTTTTACTTAGTCTATGTGCTTTCTTAATGTTTACCTGCTATAAATAAATGTACCTACACAATGATTGAAAACTTATATGAATCACTTACATTAACCGGAAAAGTATTATTTCTCCGAATTAGGGCAAGTGAAGGACGGTGTAATAAGTCTGTTTGGTAATGAAGTACCTAACATTTATTTTTATATTCTTGGGTTATATTTAATTTCTCTGACGAAGTTATCATTAATTTCTCTGACGAAGTTATCACCAAGGAGTTTATTCATATATTGTAAACTTCCTGTATTGACACATAAAATGCTTTGTCCAAAGATGTAAACTAATTTTTATACGATGACCTCACGGCGCAAACACATGTTGATCGATTTATCAATATCTCAAAAACTTACCTATTTTCGACGTAGAAAAAGGCTGTACTATGTAATAACAACGTTAAATTATGTAATAAAGTGGTATTTAATTGTCAGTTAATCAATTTAAAACGATTTTTGTGAATTTAATAAGCACAGGCAGGCACCGCTATTTTATTTTATTCACAAAAAAATGACATTGACAGAAGAAAACAAATTATTTGACAGCTTTATGCTTTTCGATGTTACCAATTTATCAATAAGTTGGCAACATGGAATACTTAGTAAAAAAATAAATAAATAAGAAACTTTTCATGAAACTTCGATAAAAGCGCTTATATAACGATTTTGGCAACAAATTTTGACACACTCACGAAATTCAGGTAACTCAATTTGGTGAGTACGACAGACACTACGCTCTTCCTTCTAAACAACTCCATTCGAAGAAGCGAACCACCAAAAGATAGCGCTTTTCCAGCTTTTTTATTGGATAATAGCTAGTAGGTATAGTTTATTCTAGTAGGTGCATAGTATATCCATTTTTGCTATACTAAACTTACAAATGTCGCCAAAGAATACCAAAGAATAATATGCCTAGTATGTACATGCTATTTCCACATTCACATCACGCCTGTATTCCGCAAAGCAGTTGGCAGACGTGTAGTACTCCCTAAGCCCATGTTTCCATTTGTGATTGCCATTATATGCTTTATTATCTTCCTGCCCTTGTCTTATGATACGACGACACGGTTGGCGCAGTGGCTGAGCGATCGACTGCTGCGCAGCGTGTTGTGGGTTCGATTCCCGCCCAGGGTAAACATTTTGTGTGATGAGCACTTGTGTTTGCCTTGTGTCTGGGTGTTGTTTATCTATATATGTATGTATTTACAAAAAAAAAATGTATTTGTGTATGTATATCAGCTGTCTGACACCCATAGTACAGGGTCTCCCTAGTTTGGGGTCAGATGGCCGTGTGTGAAAATGTCCCCACATATTATTATTATTATTATTATTATCTTTTCTATGACCTTCCTCTTCATCCATCCACATTTTGTGTTCATGAGATGTGAGCGGAGCGTTTCATCCGTTCTCTTTACATGCCCATACCAAAACCAAACGATTCCCTTTCAACTTTTGTCACTGGCGGGCGCCACTTTCAAACTTCCTATAATATATTTATTTCTCACCATAAAGCATATACTAGTAGTGCAACGCAAGTGGGTAATAGGTGTCAATTCATTTTATACCGAGACAGAGACCCCTCGGTGGTAAGCTTGTAAAGCCAGTCGTTATGAGAAGCCAGAAAGTCTGACAACCAGTCTACCAAGGGGTATCGTGTCACCCAGTAACTGGGCTGTGGGGGTCAGACAGACAGCCGCTTCATGTAAAACACTGGTATTTAACTGTGTCCGATAAGGCTGAAAACCGGCCGGAACATAGTTAGGAAAACGTTAACCTGACTGGGTGGAATGACACCACGGTTATATGCCCTAGGTATCTCCGCATCTATCTTTCTATTATCTTTAAAACCGGTTTTATAATTGATCAGATACCCATTAAGGGAAGTAGGGAGGCAGCTCCAACACAAGTATTTCTGTTACTTACTGGGGCTGTTTTTGTATATTTGTTTTTTTTTTGCTGATTTTTGTATTTTTTTTTTTACTATGAAAAGATTCAGAAGAATGTCGGACTATCAGTCAGTAATATTTTCTTGTTTCATACTTTAATTCAGTTTTATTTTTGTCGTGTGAGGGTTCTAGATGTTTTTTTTTTAGTGAAAAGTGAAAGGGATTATGGTTTCGACTTTAGATCAATTAAATATTGGATAGCAATGCGTGCATTACAATAATTAACTCATCATCTGCTAAACCTTTTCCCAACTATGCTGGGATCGGCTTCCTTCCGGAGGCAACTGAATACCAGTGTTTAATGCCGGCACTTCACATGGCGTATTTGTGCAAATATTCGTCTTACTTGGACAGTACAAAATCCACTTTATTTCAATATTCATAGGGTACATTTAGTATTATATCTGCCTGACTTCCACAACCCGCTCGACTCATATAAATCTCTAAACGATACTATGCCTTGACGTTAAAAGATAAAGTTGAAATTAGTTTGTCAGCAATACTGCCGGCCGCTGCGCTGCCATCCTGGTGTGATTTTACCCAGGTTTTAATTATAGGATCCTCACAGGTTAAATGACGCAAAAAAAAACACGGTAATATCACAAATCATGGAAACATTTATTGGTTACATTAAAGATTCTAATGAGTCATAATATTACTATACCTAATTTCTCAAATTATGAAACAAAAGGCAGATAGACCGCGCGGATCACTTAAAGTGAAGCCAAAAAAGCAAATACAAACTCAAAAGCGAATACCTATAACGCGCTTCGTGCTGAAACACCGCATCGTTAAAAAAAACAAATAAAAATAAATACAATTACGAGATTGTAGTATTTGCTTTAAAATTTGTATTTACTTTTTTGGTTCACTCTCAGAGTTCCGCGCGGTCTATCTGCCTTTTGATTCATAATCTGAGCCTAATTTATTTCATTACCTCAATAGTACTATTCTGAAAAAATATACCTCGGTGACTGTTACGTGAACTAAGCCGTTATCCCACGATGCTCGAAATTTGACAGGTCACGTCAAGCTGTCACCCCACGATGTTTGAGATTGACAGGTCACGTCAAGCACACTTCATCAACATTTTTGAGGGAGATTTTTCCAGAATAGACCGGCAGCTGTTGACCCGTCTTAATTAAACTCCTTAGCACATTGAGCTATATACAATATAAAATACACATATTATTTAAATTCCCTTGTATTTCCCGCCATAATGCTAGTCAACCAACATGACTTCAGCAATTATTGCCTATTATAGTTGGTTAATGGGTCAGTGCTGTTTTGTCAAATCTTCAAAAGGCATACAAATTCTACGGACTTTAGAAGAATACTAGGTAAAGCTACTTGCCACTTACACTAAAACGATGCGTGTAAACATGTCGAATTAGTGCAAGTAAAAAGTATTTAGTACCGAAAAGTGAAATTGGACACTAGGTAATGAGTAATGACAAGTACTAGGCTTGAGTTAACTAAAATGGTGGGTTCAGATGGCAATAGGGTCGCTCTTGCAATGCAATACTTTCAGAGCGCATCCAGTAAGTCTGACGGCAAAAAAATCACAACCGATTCAGGTGTTGTTCTAATAGAACGCAACGCGCGAACTTTAGTCGTACGATTCCGCGATCAAATATACTGATAAGTATCGAATAGGTGTCCTAATTGACAACCGCGCGACGCGGTCTCGCGACTAAAACGTTTGTTATTCGCGCGAACCAAGTTCGTACGAACGCGCGATCAGATAGGTATATTGATGTAAAATGGGTCCTTATTGAATTTGGGTTACCGTTACCGCGGCCGATTGCATCGTTAATTCACGCAATGACCACGTAGTCGCGTTCTATTAGGACAACGCCTCAAAGTATCTACCCTAAGAAGCTTATAATGAAAGTGGAGAAAACTCCACCAGAAATTTGGTAACCCTGCCAAACGGCGTTCCTCCCGCAAAAGAGACATAGATCCAGTCTCTCCAAAATGGTTTTAATTAGAATCTTACACTAGATATTTACACAAAGTTTAGCGGCGGGTGAACTTAGTAATACTGTAGATTGATATTGTGAGAAAGTAATTGAGAATACCAAAAATAGCTGCATATTAAGATGACCTATTATTGTTATAAGCGTGTCAAGTTAATAAGACAACCGGCTATCTGGGAACTGAGGGGCGTAAGTTCTTTATTGCGACGTTTGTGTGAGTAATCCTTCTAGGGCGGATCCGACAGGAAAAGCGAAGCAAAGTTCTCACCTTAGCATTCATGGTTAATTTTTTCCCCAGAGGGGTTTCTGGGACGGATCCACTATGGTTCAACTTTCGCGACAGCGGACGTTGGAATGGAAAACTTTCGCAACAACAAACGTCGCGGTAGTACTTTCGCGGTAACGTACACCGCGTGACAAAGTGACAGAGGACGCTTTACAAAGACGATTCGATATGCGCACTGTGAGGATAAGTTACGTAGTTACAATGTCACTACATATTACATACCTACACCCGCCTAAGAATATGTACAAAAAACGCGCATCATATATACAATCTAATTACCATTAACGCCTGACAGTGATTTTATATAAAACTAGATTATAACCGTTACAGGAAGTACCCGGGTCTTTAAGATTAATCTTTTGAACACCAGAGCATACCATCTCCACCTCCACACCAAGCCATAATTCACAGCAAATACCTACAAGTAAAAAATGGGGAAATAAAAATGATCCGTTAAAGGTTTAGCGCTAGAGCAGGCCGCGAACGTTTACTTGGCGTATTGGGCACGTTTTCGTTGGTTGGCTATATCAGACCGTGGCGCTCAAAATATTAATCTCTATAGTTAATGGCTACTGAGCAATGATCTCGGTGCTGAGATTTTTAGAAAATTGACCTGTTAAAATCCCTTTGACATCAGTTGAAGCCATTGCACATTACATTATTCATCCAAGTTCCACCGCTTTATAGATCCGTAACCTAGACTCCGAGAGAGCTGCTAAAAGACTGGATCCATTCAGTTGTACGGAGCACAAGTCCAGCGCAGTCTCGGCCGACGGCAGTGACATTGACCTCACCCCGTTTAAGCCGTGGAGGTACAACGTCGAATCACTCTCGGAGTGTGCGGCCACCCAGGTAGCGCCCGGGACCTTGCAGAAAGTCGACCTCGACAATACAGATGAACGCGTCGAGCCACTGAGCACGTATTCGATTTTGATATCAGCTCCACCACCCACGTACGGGGCTAAGGAACACACTGTCAACTTCGACCGTTCCCTACCGTTCGGTCGCATTGAGAGCAAAACGTTATCCGTGTCGTAGTTGTAACACATAGAAATGAACCCCCCGTTAACTGGAAACACTTTAGGAACCCACTCTCCAGTTTCCTCTCTTTTTTCCCAAAGCCAGCAGGAGTTCAACTGACAAGATAGGAGTCCGTGGTCGGTCGAGTAGACAGAGATGACGGGAGACATGTCTCCTGTGCCACATAAGGTGCGAAGAGAAGAAGTTGGGTTCCTGAAGTCGTACTGATGTATCATGCCGCCGAGCCCGCCGACGTAGAATTCGTTGTTGTTGTGGCGATCCCAGGCACACGACCAGAGAGGAAACCCTGCGTTTACAGTCATATTTGGAATGCCTCTTTCCACAATCCTTGCAGTGCTGTCCAAACCTACACTGAGAAGCAAGTCTGTGGAGTGGGAGTACGTGATATCTCTGATTGGTTTAGGATGTAAATGCACAAACTGGCCTAATGTGTAGTTTGTGTAGTCTAAACAACTCACTTTCCTGATACCGTAACCAGGGAACAGATAGTTGCCACTTTTCTGCGACACGTAGAGCTCGTAGGTCCTGCAGTTGTAGGTGAGCACCCGACAACCATCACCTTTACATATTTCCAAGTTCTTTTCGAGAGCGAAGCGCCAAGAGGGTTTCCTCTGAACTTCCACTTTTTGAGACAGCATTTTTTTTAAATCCTCCACTTGACTAGTTAACAGACGTTGAGACATTCTAGCTGACTGCAAATCTAATTCTGCTCTATTTTTTTCAGCTTGTAAGCAATCGACTCGCATCTGCAATCTTGTTATTTCAGAGGTATCTGCGGCTATCAGCCTCCTCGCGTATATGAACCGTAAGTCTTTAAGCCCCGCTTTAGTCTTGCATGTAGGACATGACCTGTCCTTCGAGGGTTGTGCTTTCAGCCACCTTTCGACGCATTCCGCACCGAAAAGATGGCCGCATTTTAGAGCTACCAATCTGTGTGTACCAGAGTTACTCCAAGTGTCCAGGCAAATGGGGCAAGTCTCTCCATCTAAGTCTTCCTTTTTGTCTGGGGAGCTGATTTTTCTAACTTTAGCGGGAGGTTCAGTATTTCCAGTGTCCTTGTCGGTGTCGGACTGTGCGGATGTCTCCGGTAACGATTGACTGGAGTCCTCCCCATTAGTTAAAGAGACCGTAAAGCTACCCCCACGGAAGTTTATCTGTCTCTGTACAATAATCCCGCGGCGAGTGGCAACAGTGTTGAGTCTCCTTTGAGCTTCGTCGACTGAATTACCGCGATCCTGGCGTCTTGGACTAGGTAGGAATAGGTCAGCCTCATTATCTATTTCGGAGTATTCACGACTCAATTCGTGCAACAGACGACGGGAAGTCTCCAGGACCTGAACGTTGCTGTTCGTAGTAGACGTGCGTTCTAAAATGCTGGGGCTGCCCGGCCCATGTGAGAAAAGAGAAGAAGTATCCGACTCAAGTGCTGAGTGAGGACGACTGCCGCCATCAAGTTCCGAGTGAGGACGACTGCCCTCGTCAAGTGTTGAGTGAGGAGAATTGCCCCCGTCAAGTACGGAGTGAGGACGACTGCCCTCGTCAAGTGCTGAGTGAGGAGGACTGCTCTCGTCAACTGCCGAGAGAGCGGGATCGTCCCCGTCAAGTGCTGAATAAGTTGGACTGGATGTGTCAAGTGCTGAGCGAGTGCGACCGTCCCCGTCAATTGCAGA
The DNA here is from genome assembly GCA_947361185.1 of Charanyca ferruginea. NCBI lineage: Eukaryota > Metazoa > Arthropoda > Insecta > Lepidoptera > Noctuidae > Charanyca > Charanyca ferruginea. The sequence goes on along the minus strand of OX376081.1, from coordinate 309,541 downwards.
GTGATTAGTACTCTCCGCGTCAACTGCTGAGTGAGTAGTATTGCCCGGATCGAGTACTATTGGAGAGAGACTGCCCTGGGCAGCTCGAGTGCCCATTGCAACTCATGTGCGACCTGCAAGGAAAAGTCGTGGTATAACCAAATTGAATAGTTCACTTTAAAACCCTTACGGGAAATGCCGCATACAGATATCTTTATAAGAGTTCATTCAGCGTAGTGCAAACATGTGTTTCTTCTATTTTAAGTATGTTCTACCGCTTCATATGTAAACATTATTAACAGAATGTCCAGCATAGACAGTGGATATCATTAGGTAGGTATTATAAATAATAATAATAGGTAGGTATCGTATATATTTTTGAAACATAAATACTGAGATATGTTGGCTTTTGATGGACATATAGGAAAACAACACAAGTTTAATTTTATTCATTTTAATATTTGGGGGGACTTGATGCAACGTAGGCACTTTTACATTGCATTTGGTACAAAGATAATATAATATTATTGATAATGGTAACATTTCTTATTAGGAACTTAGAATGTTGAAACACAATATATTTAATTCTAATCTTCTTCTTATATATAAAAATGAATCGCTAAATGTGTTTGTAAGCGCATAACTTGCGAACCGCTTGACCAAATTGGATAATTCTTTTTTTATAATATTCCTTGAAGTCCGAAGATGGTTCTTACGGAGAGAGAAAAAAAAAAAAAAAAACTTTTGTAGGGTAGGTGTAGGGCAGGCGTAGGGTAGGTGTAGGGTAGGTGTAGGGTAGGTGTAGGGTAGGTGTAGGGTAGGTGTAGGTGTAGGGTAGGTGTAGGTGTAGGGTAGGTGTAGGGTAGGTGTAGGGTAGGTGTACGGTAGGTGTAGGGTAGGTGTAGGGTAGGTGTAGGGTAGGTAAATAGGCAGGTAAGTAGGTAGATAAGGACAGGACAACGTCTGTCGGGTCAGCTAGTATATGTATAAAACAAAGTCACGGAAATGGCTTTACGCGAATAACTTCCTAATGATTGCACTAAATTGGATAATTATTTTTTTGTTGTGTATGGCATTGCCAGAACAAGGTTTGTATGAAATAAAATTTAGGAAATTCGAAAAAATGCCACCTGTGTAAAGTTAGCGTGGGCGGCTGTTCCTAATAACTGGAAACATGAAGGCCTTATAAACATTCAAAATAACATACAATATCGCCTAATAGATCCTGTAAAGCCTACACAGTAGACCTGTATATCTCAGTTTAAATATAGTATATACCCACTTAATGATACCTAATGTGGATGTTTTCTTTTTCACAGCAGGTATAAGAATCGGTGTTTTATTATTTATGTTGAGGAGACAAGTTTAAACATGTTTCTTATCTGATAACAAACTTTTGCTTAGTAACTTATTTTTTCTGAATATTATTATTTTAAATTTATTTTGAATTGTCTAATTTCATTGCCACTAGACCTCTTTTAACATGCACAACTTGTTACATTGTTCTCACATTGTACCCCTAGATTCAACATGAATGATGTAACCTAAATTTGTAATATTCTATTGATTTTAAAAGAGTGTTCATGGAGTTTCTTGCTCGTTCTTCTCCATAGAAACCTACTGTTTGGAACGAGCAACTAGCTGCAACTTTTTGACTGACTGACTCCTTGACAATTCAAAAGTGCCTGTAAATGGTTTATTTTAAATAAATGATTTGAGTTTGAGTTTTATTTAGGTTCTGCTCATAAATAGAACACTTCTTTATTTAAACTTAAATCCATAATACAATAAATACACATTTTAAATAGTCCAATTATGAACAATATTTAAAAAAGCAAGGAGCAAGACAAAAAAAAATACCACATTGTTTATTCTTAGCCCCAAAAATAGGTCAGCGCTCTGGTCACCAGTATTGTATTGTAAACTTATATGAATAGTAACTAGAATAGTTTAATTAGTAAACTACTGGTGACATCTGAACCAGGCTTAATATTTTATGTGTGCTTCCTCTTAGCAAAAAAAAATAGACTTCGTAACATAAAGGACACACAATTTTGATCATGCCATATTCTATAATAGAATATAAGGAGATTCCGATCGTTTACAGTATGAAATACGGTATATTTCAATGTATTTACAATCTGATCGGGTACGCGCGGTTTTGAGTGTGTACCTGCTAACCCCAACATTTCTGACAATATGAAATGATTCAAACTTTAAGACCTATTTTGGCCATTATAAGATTATTAATATATTGATACTTACTCAAAGAGGTCACCAATTTTTCGCAAAAGCTCCCAAAGTCGAGTTCACTGCCTGCCATGCGATTCTCTAGTTATTTTTTATCCAAACTGTCAAATTCACACAAATCAAACATCAGATTATTCAATTTGTCAAATGAACCACGCCCTCATTTTAAATCACTTGTCGGTGTTAAAAATTTGTGCACTAAAACATTAAAAACATTGATCGATTAAGAATTCAATAGATGATGGAACAAAACAAGATGCAATTTGTTTGTTGCCAGTGTTAAGTGTTGCCAGAAGAACGCCTCGCGTTTTCCCCAAACCATCCCCGAAATCCCCTCGAAAGTTTAGGCTTTGAAGAAAAAATCTTTTACAATTTGTGGGGTAAATGCAAAATATTGATTTATTATTAAAAGATACAAGTTCATACCATACACGTTTTTTTTTGTTAAATCTTTAGTATCTGTGAACTGGGTTTAAAATGATCACATCTTTCTAGCAATGTATATTTTACTCTCAAGATGGATTCAGCAAGCCAATTTGATTAGAAGTTGGTCTTGAGTAGCTATTTGAGAGAAGGCTCTTTCCGCAACTGCGTTACAGGGATGTTAAAAAATAATCGATTTTTATTTAAATCGATTATTATTTTCTAATAATCGATTTTTTATAATCGATTTTGATAGTAACATTAATCGATTTTTAATAAATCGATTATATAAATTACGCATTTAAATCGATTTTCATAAACAGCATCATCTATGCGAAGGATGAAAAAAACTTGAAGTATGTTATAATTTTTTAATTATCATATTATTTTAATACTAGTCAAATGTATTATAGGACTGGACATTTGTGACAATAATTATTTTCAATTTTTTTATTGTTTCAACTTGAAGATTTGTTTTATGTTTTAGTTTTTGAGACCACAACTTAGTCGTTTAGTTTTTTAATTATCGTTTTAAATATTATTTTTTTAAACTAGTCATATGTGAAGTAGTACTGAACATTTATGGCATTTTTTTTATTTGATTTATATTTTAGTTTTTGATACAATAAGGTTGTCGTTTTGTTGGGATGCTCATCATTTAATTTTTATTATAATAAAACGTTTAATGGTACTCAAAATTTGTATTAATAATGATATTTGGTTTCCTTATTCCTTACCTTGAAAGTACAGGAACATACACTTTGATTTTTAGTTGTGAATTGGTTATTTTTTTATTCATGAATATCATTTTATTTCATGTCAATATGAATCTCTTAGGCTCAGATTATGAAACAAAAGGCAGATAGACCGCGCGGAACACTGAGAGTGAAGTCAAAAAAGCAAACACAAATTCAAAAGCGAATACCTACAATCTGGTGATTGTATTCGCTTTTGAATTTGTATTTTGATTTGTTTCTTTTAACGATGCGGCGCGGGCGTTTCGTGCTATACTGAATCGTGCCAGTACAGCACGAAGCGCGTTGTAGATATTCAAAACAAAAAATCAAAGCCAATGTTCCTGTACTTTCAAGGTAAGGAATAAGGAAACCAAATATCATTATTGATACAAATTTTCGCGCGGTCTATCTGCCTTTTGTTTCATCTGAGCTCTTAGGATTATTATTGGAATATGAAAAGCATGTAGATTTTTAAATAATGGAAAAAATCGATTTTTCCGCAGAAATCGATTATTTTTTTATTAAAATCGATTTTTGACAAATCGATTAATTTTGAATAAAGAAAAATCGATTTTTATTTAATCGATTCTTTTCCATTGATCTCACATCCCTACTGCGTTATGCCGTGCCTTTCATTTGTGTACTTTTTTTTTTAATATTGTTATAGGCTTGCGTTTGACCGCAACTCACCTGATCTTAAGTGATGATGCAGCCTAAGGTGGAGCACGCTTGCCTAGAATAAACCGGTTCACTCGTGCCTTGAAGATACCCAGATTATATGTATCGGGGAATAGAGAGGCGGGCAGTGAATTCCACAGTCTGGCAGTTCGCACAATAAATGTGGACTTTCGCAGATTAAGTAGTTAGTAGTTTGATCACATTCAATTCTTATATTTTTAATCATCACGGCTTGCCCGCGCTCTTAGTAGGTTACAGTTTTGTTAGTAAAAATCCCGAAGTTCCCTCCAAACCCAGTTTTTCTCTCCAAAAATATTGTCCCCCCGTAACTATAAGAACCCTCTTTGAGGTGATTCTCCTCAATCTGGCATCACTGTTTGCTGCCGGTGCTGTGGTGTCAGCTGTCACTTTATATTAGAAAGTATCGGATACATGTATCGGATAATTTCATAAGTTCAACTTAAAGCGTTTTTTTTTTCTATTTAAGAAAACTGAAACACGGCTTCTGTTGTTCAAATAACACTTGACGGCGCGCGGCGCGGTGTTCGCGTTGTTTTTTGATGAATGATGAATGATGAAAGATCATTACTTACTACCAACTTTTCAGTTCACATTCACAACTAGGAAACCTAACGAATCCGAACGCAAAAATGAAATAGTAACTTTTGATTTCTATCTCATTCCAGTGCATCACTCTGAGAGAGAATGAGATGAGAATATTGAGAATTGAGATTGCTCAGTCCTAAATATTTGATTGGTGAAAAACTTAACTGTCACAAAGTACAAACCAATCAGATTCGTTTCAATTTTAATAACCAATAGGAACGCATACAATATACTTAAAGTTGGTAACGTCTAATGTCATGTATTTATTTATGTTCTTGGCTGTCAGTTGGTTTGGTTTGGTTGGCAGCAGTTGACAAAATTCCAGTTGAACGGGGTGGCGTAGCGGATTGCGCCCGATCCCGTTTTTAACATTTTTCACAGACGACGAGCTTAATCCGTGACTTATTTGTGTAAAATAATTATAAGTTGATAGTGATAAGTGTATCGAGTGTGCGATTTAACACGATGGACGCCGCATGAGCTGTGATTTAGTGCCTAACAAGTTGTTCGTCGATGTTGATAATGGCGTCGAGTATCCAATAAAATCAAAATGTTTGTGTGAAAACGTGAAATAATCAGAAGAAGCTGCTGTGATGTGTTTAGTTACTGGTCAGTACATTGTGCATATATTTTGAATTCCGTATTTCATGCGGAAAGCCATCGATTATCAAGTCGAACACAAAGTTAGGTCCTGAAACTGTAAAAAAATAGGTCATGAATATGTTTAGGACTTAGATTGCGGTGTTGTAAAGGTAGTATGTGGGTCGTGGAGCGCGCGTGTTGGTCAATATCTGCGGTATTCCGCTCGGGGCGAGCTCTGTTGACATTTTACAGAATGGTGTCGCAAGGCAAGTCAGTATCTGGGTCAGGCAGTTTGGGGTCATATGCGCGCGCAGTGACGTCAGGCCTCCCCTTACCACCCTCGAACACATTTCACTTTCTGTGTACACGAAAATATAAAATATATGGAAGCTAGGTCATGAAAGAAAGGAGGCTGAATAGGAACCCTGTGTCAGGTATTTTTAGTCTATGTTTGTTTATGGTCGATATTTTTAGTGCAATGGGCCACTGGCCCCGTTTTTTGCATCGCTTGGTCATGTGCATATTTTATTTAACTTTTTGATGAGAGTTATTTAAATACCCTAGTGTTTCACAGTGATTCAAGCTTTTAATGCCATATTTCCTTGTAGTCCAGTTCAAAGGTTTCCTATTATAAGGAAGAGGAAATAAGTGTACACCTAACAGATTTATAACTTTATAAGGTGAAGTGATATGAAACAGTATCATGTTGTTTAGTTCAGGTCACCTAAAAAAAAACTAAAAAAAAATAGATATCAACACAAACTTTTCAGGTCATTGAACTCATGAAAATGGATAAGTTTCACTCTGGGACTAGCCTGAAACATGAAAAAAGCTTCTACTCTCTATACAAGAGTGTAATATCCAAACAATGATAATACATTTAATTATTAGAAATAAAAATATTTGAAGAAAACTAAACTAAACTAGTGAACTGTGTTATAAATTTTTGTTAAAGGACTTTCTTTAACACCAAAATGTTTTTAGCTGCTGGAGGGTGGAGACTTGATGACCTGAACCACAGGCCTTTAAAGCCTAACTTAGGCACCAGTCTCCCACACTAAACTAAACTTTAACATGTACTAAAATTGTAACAATGTCTGCAATGTTTATTGTGGTGAGAAATAAATTATATTATAGGGACCAGTGGTTATTTATCCAATATGAAAATTTACATGTAAAAAGATTTGAATTAACCATTCATATTACTTCATTACAAACTCTCAATAATTGAATTAATAGTGTCAAACTAATGTATAACATTTACTATCACACAATTTGACCCGGTAGGTGGCACTAAGTTGTAGGACTTTTTAGGGTTCTGTAGCCAAATGGCAAAAAACTGAACCGACGAACAAATTCGTCATGCCTGTCTGGCTGTCCGTCCGTATGTCACAGCCACTTTTTTCCGAAACTATAAGAACTATACTGTTGAAACTTGGTAAGTAAATGTATTCTGTGAACCGCATGAAGATTTTCACACATAAATAGAAAAAAAAACAATAAATTTTGGGGGTACCCCATACTAACTCCCTTAATTAAAACTGAAACTTAATTTTTTTTTTCATCAAACCCATATGTGTGGGGTATCTATGGATAGTTCTTCAAAAATGATATTGAGGTTTCTAATATCAATTTTTTCTAAACTGAATAGTTTGCGCGAGACACTCGTCCAAAGTGGTAAAATGTGTGTGTGTGTCCCTGTAACTTCTAAAATAAGAGAATGATAAAACTAAAAAAAATATATGATGTACATTACCATGTAAACTTCCACCGAAAATTGGTTTGTACGAGATCTAGTAAGTAATTTTTTTTAGTATGTCATAAATTGTAAACCGCAATTGACCTTTCATTCAATCAACTCAAATATAAAAATAAATAAATAAAATTATTATGTTACTTGCTGCTACGGAACCCTTCATGGGCGAGTCCGACTCGCACTTGGCCGCTTTTTTATTTTAAGGGCAGGACAATGTCTGCCAGGCCCGCTAGTATAGTATAACTATGGAAGCTAGCTTTTCACCCAGAGGAGATTGTGAAGCAAAAAGTATCCAAGCACGCGTAGCATGACCACTCTATGTCTACGGAAGAATAGACATTCTGACAGGAAGAATAGACAAACTGTACTGACTTGTCTATTCTTGCTGTCAGTATGTCTATTCTTCCGTAGACATAGTGTGGTCATGCTACACATGCATGTCCTAATCTAGATACCAAGCCAATTCTATGTCAAACTTTACTACAATCACAGTTCAGTGGTTTAACGGACAGACATACAGATAGTTACGCATTTTTATTTATTTTACGCTTTTCAACAATGAGTACACATATTATGATATTTGTGTGTTATGTATCATGAAAATGATAAGAGATAACAAAAGGTATTTAAAAATCTGTGTTATTGCTGATAATGTTTAAATTGGAGCATTGTTCACATGTGTATTAAAGGACATGTGGAAGGTTCATCATCTGTCTAGTCTATTTAACCGATTTGATAAAAAGAGGATAATTCGGCAATTTTTAAATTCTTTTTCTATGAAAAGGGTACACCTCAGAGGTGGTCCGGGATTAATTTGGCAATTTTTAAAAAATCAACAAGATACTAAAAATGGACAGATGATGCTCAAACTCAAACTCAAAATCATTTATTTCAATTAAACCATTTACAGGTACTTTTGAATTGTCAGAGTCAGTCAGTCACAAAGTTGAAGCTAGTTGCTCGTTCCAAACAGTAGGTTTCTATGGAGAAGAACGAGCAAGAAACTCCATGAACACTCTTTTAAATACAGTTAAATTTTACAAATTTAGGTTACATCATTCATGTTGAATCTAAGGGTACAATGTGAGAACAATGTAACACGTCTTGCATGTTAAAAGAGGTCTAGGAGGAGAAAAATATAGTTATAATAACAATTCAAACCAAAATTTAAAATAACCGAGGCAGATATGATGTTTTAGTTTGTACAGCAAAAGTTTTAATAAGGTCTTTCATTTTATGTTTTAACTGTGTTGTCGTTTTGTAACTATGATGGGGTCAGCTACTAGTTGCTGTTGCTACAGTGGAGTGCCTAGGGGTTAAAATAGTTAGGGGGGAGGGGGGGGGGGTTTAGGGGGGCAGTGGTTAGTATTATATCTTTTTTCACTTTTTAAATATTACTTTTTGTAATGCACCTGCCTTGTTATCTTTTCACCACCCTTGGTTGACTGGTAGAGAATGCCTAAGGCATTAAGTCCGCCTTTGTACGTTTGTGCATGAAGTATAAATAAATAAATAATAAATAATAAGCCCACAGATTCGTTGATTGTTCCGCAAAATCACACACTTAATAAAATAATAAAAATATAATACTTGCATCTCACGCATATATGCCCGGCTTTTCTGTTCATACATTTCCGCTACAATCGGCGGCCGGTGTGCGAGGTGTATTAAGAGCGCCCATCCCGTCATACTTCCCATACAAGCGCTCGTACGCGATTACGGCGTTATAACAAATAATTTACCAAATATTTTTAACACACAGGTATCTTGTGGTTTAAATCTAGGTTTGTATGAAGCCAAAAATTAACTTTTTTGAGAAACAAATTCAGTAAACGCGTCCGAAAATCAGCTTTTCTGCACAATTTTATCTGAACTTTGGCTGTTCATAATGCACTCATACATTGAATAAGAAAAAAACAGCGTCATACAAACCTTGCATATGTAATGGTGAATCTCAATTACAAACACTTTTACCAAAAACTTGTAAGGCTTTTTAAAAAACACGTATGTCCTGGAACAAGTTTTGTGAAATTTCCGCGCGCCAATTTTCCTGTGATGTTATTACGTTCTCACTCACTCGTTTGTTTTCGAGCTTTGCGTTGACTGAAACAAAAAAAAAATCAATCACGCTCACGTTGAAGTTCGTTCGATGGGCGTTCTTAAAGTGCTAACAGACGATCGAACCGTCCGCCGAACAGAGAGAGACAGCGCTATATGTCAGAAAGAGAATTTGTACTCCTAAGTGCTTCTAGCATATGATGCGGTCTCCCTCTGTTCGGCGGACGGTTCGATCGTCTGTTAGCACTTTTAACACAATTTGTAGGCAAAACTATCAAATCCCAAAAGCCACATAACAAGCCGAAGAGTGCGACCGAGATAAAGGCCGACCTTGTTTACAACAGTCTGTAAACAAGCCCTCCACATCGGTCTCCACTCCTCATCAGTGCTACAATACCGCATTGGCTCTAGCCTGTAAGGATATTTGTATGTTGAGTGAATAAATTATAATAAAAATGAATCGTTGTTCGTTAGTCTCGCTAAAACTCGAGAACGGCTTTAAGAATTTGGCTAATTTTGGTCTTGAAATATGTGTGGAAGTCCAGGGAAGGTTTATACGGTGAGAACATCAGAAAATTTACGAAAAATAAAGGTAGGTAGGGACAGGACAACGTCTGTCGGGTCAGCTAGTAAATAAATAAAACCGATACCCCTTGGTAAGAGTAATTGTCAGACTTTCTGGCTTCAGACTACCCTTAACGACTGCCAAACGCTGCTCTACGACAAACGGTGACACGTGTGCACCGAGGCACGAGAGAATGAAGCAGGTTGTTGACATTTTGAAACTTTTCGTTTACTCGTTTGTTTTCGAGCATTGCGTTGGTGGAAAAAAAAAATTCAATCACGCGCGCGCCGAATTTCGGCCTATTCAAACTCAAAGTCAAAGCATTTATTTCAATTAAACTATTTACAGGCACTTTTGAATTGTCAAGGAGTCGGTCAGTTAGTCAGAGAGTTGAAGCTAGTTGCTCGTTCCAAAACGTAGGTAGGTCTCTATGGAGAAGAACGAACAAGAAACTCCACGGACACTCTTTTAAATCAAGTTTTTACAAAGTCTGGTTACATGATTCTTGTTGCTTCTATATGTGAAAACTATGAAGGTAATCTAACGATACAAAACACAAAAAAGAAGCAAGATAAAGTGGCATCTAATCCATGGCAGATAAGAGCTGACCAATCTCTACTGACAGCGCCCGTTCACGAACATGACGCGTGAATCAGCACCATTTAGCTCAACCATTTTGAAGGGAGCCGAATGATCCAACACACGCGCCACCATCAGCGAGACATTTGAGCGAGCATGACAATACTCCCAACCGCCATGTTAATTTTTGTCGAACATAAAGGTGGGCTCCATGGTATTCACATTTACAAAATTTAAATAATGCTGCTAAATTATACAAAACTAAGGTTTCCAATGTATATATGTGTATGGGTATATGTGCTCTTAACAGATTTGTTTTATTTCGTTGTTATGCTCGTTTTTACAAAACACATGTTACTGGGCTTCCTACAAGTTAAACTGATGATATAGACGAAGGATTACAACCAGTGTGTGTTGCCAGTGTTGACTTATGGCACAGAAACGTGGTCCTTAACTGCTGGCCTCCTACAGAAGCTCAGAGTCACGCAGCGAGCCATGGAGAGAGCTATGCCCAGACTTTATATGCGCGATAAAAACCGGAACGAGAAAATTCGCCGAAGAACTGAGGTCACCGACATAGCTCTCAGAATATGCAAGTGGAAGTGGCAATGGGCAGGCCACATCGCTCGTAGAACCGGTAACCGATGGGGAAGAAAGGTTCTCGAGTGGCGACCACGAACCGGAAGACGTAGCGTTGGTAGACCTCCCACCAGAATAAGATGGACCGACGTCGTGTCGGTCAATCGTCAAGTCATAAGTGTTATATGCTGAAGTTATTTATCACTTTTTGGTTTTTGAAGGCGATTGTCTTTTTTGTAAAAAAGTTTTTTATTTTTCTATTTTATGTACCCACTTGTTATCATCCAAATTCATTAACGGCGGAAATTTTAAATCTATACTAATATTATAAAGCTGAAGAGTTTGTTTGTTTGGTTGAACGCGCTAATCTCAGGATCTACTGGGTCGAATTGAAAAAATCTTTTTGTGTTGGTGGTTGGTGGGTTTTGTTCTATTTATCACAGCGTGACACATAGTACGTCTCGTAATATCCTGTTTTATATTTAAATGTTTTCACAAATTAATACCTACCTAAGTGTTTTAATTATGTATTCGATTTTTCCTCAAGTAGTTTTAAATGCCGTCGTAAACTAGGCATCTATCAGGGTGTTACCAGACTAATCGATCGATCGTCGATCGATGGCATAAAGGATTTAGTCGACGTCGATCGATAGTTTCTACCAGACCTATCGATCGATTGTCGATCGACGATCGATCGTTGGTAGAATGGATTAGTTGACGTCGATCGAGCTGCTTGATTATTATTACTAATGGATTATCATCATCATCATCATCATTACAGCCGAAAGACGTCCACTGCTGGACATAGGCCTCCCCAAGGGAGGGTTTTGCCATAATCGCCACGCTTGGCAGGCGGATTGGCGATCGCAGTATGGTTATTTATTTATTTATTTATTATTAACATTCCTTACTATCTTTACAGGTGTGCACCCAATGCGATAGCAGGGTCTAACTATTAATTAAAAACTAAACTAAAAACTAACAAGAACAATATTGACAATCCTAAATTACATAACACTAAACACAATAACAATCGTAACACAATCAAATATCTAACCTACCCTTATCTTAATTATAACACAAAATAAATAGTAGAAGTTTTGCTAATTCACTCAAAGGACAGGTGAACACGTCAATCTTGATATGAAGATCGTTTATAGCAATCATTGCTCGGGTTAGTGGTGCCTTGGCGAGAAGGTTGGTTCTGGCTGTCGGGATAGCCAGCAGCGTTGTTACAAAGGCACAGAGAACGCTGCTGCCCATTCTCTGGTGAGTCCCTTAGTCGCCTCTTACGACACCCACGGGAAGATATGGGGATGGTGATATTCTTTACGTCCGACACCACACGGACAGTAAAAAAAATAATAACATAATGGATTATAGCCGGGGTTAATCGATCATCGTCGACCGTTGCCATCGACGGGCAATTTACCGATTGGTTAGTCGAACGGTAGGTATCTGTCGACCAGCCACACCAATCGACCACGAATCGATCGACGATGGATCGATTGGTGTAGTAACACCCTCAAACGCTACTGGCCAATGCTACTCTCCCATTGGTGGCCATTTTTTATCCAACTATGGCAGTCAGAAGAAGGGTTCTGATTTTTAAAAGGTTATGTAAAAATGTCCAGGAGGAGCTCGTACTTTTCCCAAATTAGGCTGCGTTTCCACCCAAGATGTGCGAGGTAGATGAGCGGTGCGAGGAAACGTAGCGAGGCTGTGTAACGATGTGAGTGTTTCCATCAGAGATGTGCTAGGCAGCTGAGCGGTGCGAAGATGTGTAGCGGGCTCTTTTCAGATGCGAGCGAGTTCACTGATCCATATATTACGTTCAATACACGTCTACTTCTAACAAACTCCGTCTAGTGTCTGCTAGTAGTTTCCCGCTCGCGTCTATCCATTGCACACATCCCTCGCGTACATCTCTCGCACACATACAGTACTACCGTACAGTAGCGACACGCTCCTGAAACCGATCCTCACCTCTCCCCGCGTCGGACGACAGCTCTGGGAACTGCGTTTTTGTTCGAGCGGCGCGTGGACACGCACACACACGCACGTATTTGTACAGTCTGTTATTTTAGTAGTGTAGGCAATTATATCGTTTCGTTTCTATGGAGTGTCGCGGGTGTGCTATGAGAGTGAGGGAGAGCGCGCGCGGTCCCGTGGAGATGATGGCTGTCCCGATGTGGTCTGTAGGGGGCTCGCGTTTTTATACGTCACCTTCGCTCAGGTCTACAGGGCTCACAAAAAACGAAATCTTGCAGGAGAACTAATTTACGACTTTTGCATGACTGACCTCTTAATTAAAAAGTAATGAACACATATGAGATATTGCTGGCATTATTTGCTAAATTATTGGTTTCTTTTTAAGGGCGCGTATTCGATTTTGCGCAACTCAAAATCTAAACGTGTTCTTCTTTTCGAATCGATGGTTTTTCTTTATGCTAGACTACTTGGGCCCAGTAGGTAGCCACATTTATCGCAGCATCAGTGGCGTTTTTAATGTCCTCTAAGGTGCAGGTGTAGGGGCACTTTGGGCACTGTAATAAGTGGGCCATTGTCTGGTCAGGATCACCGCACTCACACTGGGTGTCGGTGGGATCTATTATGCCCCATTTTGCTAGATTGTGTTTGCAGCGGCCTACCTGGGTGCGCAGTCTATTGAGCGCTTTCCATATAGGCCACTGCAAATCACTTCCGAGTGGCAGGTGTTCCTTGGGTTGAACGAAGTTGGGAACGAAACGAAACGTGTAACATGCATTGACACACACTAGTACAATACAATGGTCTGTTTGTGTCCATCAGAGAAAAAAACACGCACGAAATAAGCACAAATCATTGAAATTGATCGGTCAACGACAGCGCGCGAGGTTTTAAAGTGCTTTTTAAAATAATTGTCTAAAATAAATGAGGAACGCGTACAAGGAACTGAAAAGAATTGTGTGTATTGAGCATAACCTTTATTTTCATATAATAAATATATCAGTTACGTTTTTATTCAAATACTGGTGAAAAGAAATTATTGATGTGAACCGATTTTGTACTTTTTTAATACTGTTTTTTAATATCCAATAGTAATATTTTCTTAATTTTGGCTCTGTTATGTACTTTGAGACTGTAATCCTGTTGGAAAAACGCATAAAACATAATATTTTGGCATACTGTAATGGTTGTATTCGTCATGAAAGTTAACTCTGACGTCTATTTTCGTAAAACGCTATGAAAGGATTGTCTTCGCTTTAAAAAACTATAATTAAAAATTATACTTTTGCTCTGTAGTTCCCTAAAGCAAGACTTAATCTTTCTAAAACTGTAATTGTATTTAAATAATCTGCTCACATTATTTCGATATTGCTCTGGGCAAAACGCGAAAATATGAAGTTTTCGTCACGAATCGAATACACGCTCTTAAGGTGTGTAGTCATATAATTTAATATTTATAAGTAAAAAATTTCGTTTAGTAACGGTTTCAAAATGAAGGTGCGCTATGTTAACAAATGAATATTGACTTATGACTTCACTGCCCCTCGCAAAGAACTATTAGTTAATCTGTGCCCTTGCTCTATATGTGCCGTTAACACAATAGTGGTGTACTCTAGCGCGCCGCCCCAGAAAGGGGGGAAAGGTGGAACGGGACAGGACGAGAATTTGTAACGGAGTCAAAAAACAACTGCGGTGATAGCCCCAGGATTATGTCCTGAGTTTCGGCCCTGTGATTTGATGTCGGTGGGGCCATGGGAAGTGGAGGATAAAGATAAAGTTAAAGATCATTGCCCCTCGCTCTGGCAGGCGCGGGGTTCACATGGCGTGAAGATCCTACAAGGGTCCCTTTTTTCTTTTAAGTCACGGAACCCTAAAACGTGGAAAGAACACTTCCAAGAGCTTTGTTGAAACTCGTTTTTGTGACCTTCAAACAGTATGTATCTTTTGCGTGAGGGTATTTTGTCCCTTTCTGCCAGGATTATCAGAAGGAGACGACATGCCCCTAGTTTCATTTGGTCGAGAGTATATTAATACTAATGCTTAGTGTATCGTCATTCATGTTTATACTTGACTCCTCATCTCGCAGACTGGCTTCGTTGAAAAAACAATGGATGGGACATCCACTTTTGTTTTAATAGAAGTATTAAACTTTGCATATACATGGATCTGTCTCATAATAAAACCTGTTCTAACTTTGCTCCAAACAAACGCTATATGTCAGTGGTTCTCAACATTTAGGAGTATGAGGAACAGAGTGGAAAGTTCTTCATCCTCTGTAGCAACGGAAGGTTCCTCCGAATAGACGAGTGTTGTGTCTGGTGGGCTACTGCCCGACGGTTGTAGTTCGGGATTTTGTATAAATTGTTACGAGCTGGGGTTCGGGATAAATCATTTACACCAAACAAAACACAAATCCACTTATAAAAATCACTCTTTAATGACTTCGATCTGTTACGGGATAATAAGTGACGCAAGCATGACGTTTTTGATCGTACCGACCTACGTAACAATATGCTAATGTCGTACTTATATGACGGACTTGTGCCCAAACATACTTACATAAAAAAAAAACAATACATATATCCAAATTGATAACCACTTCCTTTTTGAAGTCGGTTAAAAAGCTTGTATCTTGGAAACATTTCGTAATGGTGTCTGTTTACTAGGTCTACTATCGAATCGAATCTAGATGCCAAAAGGTAGTTTCGTTGGCAACTGAATTCGTTCATCATCATCATCATTTCAGCTGAAAGACGTCCACTGCTGGACATAAGCCTCCGGGGTGTTTTGCCATAATCGCCACGCTTGGCAGGCGGGTTGGCGAGAATCCGTTCCACCACCATTTCAGCCTAAAGACGTCCACTGCTGGACATAGGCCTCCCCAAAGGGGGGTTTTGCCATAATCGCCACGCTTGGCAGGCGGGTTGGCGATCGCAGTATGGTTGTTGCAAAGGCACAGAGAACGCTGGTGCCCATTCTCTGGTAAGTCCCTTAGCCGCCTCTTACGACACCCACGGGAAGATATGGGATGGTGCTATTTTTTACGTCCGACACCACACGGACAAGAACCTGGGAGAATCCGTTCACTTGGAGCTAATAAGTGTGTTTTGTGTTCCAGAGAGCGCGGGCGCTTGCGTAGCGCGGTGATGGCGGTGGCGGGCGCCCCATGAGCCGGCTGCTGTGCTGTCTGTGTGAGCGCCGAGCCGACATGGGCGCCGCGCTCTCGCATCCTCAGGTACGTGCTTTTGTTCCGAGCTGGGAAATCCTCATGAATGTCCTCCGCCCTGGGGCGCGTAGTGAGGTCTGTCAGACTCTTACTGCCTAAAACCCCTGCTGCCGCTGTCTGCCTTCTTTTCTAACTGCCTCGTTGGTCAAGCGCGACTGCTGAGCGAGAAGTCCTGGGTTCGATTCCCAGGTCGGGCAAAATGTTAATGGGTTTTTCGATTAAGAATTTCTCAGTAACAGCCCGGAGTTTGGAAGTTGGCGGTGTAACACCTCCGTGCCTCGGAAAGCATGTAAAGCCGTTGGTACTGCGCCTGATCTCTCTCCGGTCGTGTCGGATTGCTGTCCCACCGGACTATGAGAGTGAGGGAAGAGGGAGTGCATCTGTGTATGCACACACACTTGTACACTAAAATATATTTTCCGCATACTTGGCTGATCTCCATCGAAATTGGTCGCCGTGACCGGAATTCGGTCGGAGAGTTAAATTTTTTTACTGCCTTAAAACTACCCCGGTGTTCCATCTCACACCTACATCGGGGGTCGTGTTAACTGGAGATACTTCCACAACCCCCGCCTGATCCTCAGGTACGTGCTAACCCAACTAACTAATCGGTGCTCTCTGCTCCCCGGTGGCGAGGATTCCATACAACTCAGTGCTAAGATTTGTATTTATATATTTTTGCTTGAACTTAAAACGGCCGTTGGCCAACTACATTAGTTAAAGACTTATTATCATTATATACTTAACGACATTCACCCGCTCATCTCACAATACTTCAAACAAAATTGCATTAAGTTTACGAGGGGCAAAACGTTATCGCTTTTTGTATGAAAATTTACAGTCTCACAATCCTCATAAAGAGCCGCGTCACCCCTTCGTGTGCAACTGTTTTAGGGCACTTCTCTGGGAAGACTGTAAAGGGGTCTACCATAAGCCTCAGTGTGTATGGTGCTATTGCATTAAGTTTACGAGGGCTAAAACGTTATCGCTTTTTGTATGAAAATTTACAGTCTCACAATCCTCATAAAGAGCCGCGTCACCCCTTCGTGTGCAACTGTTTTAGGGCACTTCTCTGGGAAGACTGTAAAGTGGTCTACCATAATCCTCAGTGTGTATGGTGCTATTGCATTAAGTTTACGAGGGCTAAAACGTTATCGCTTTTTGTATGAAAATTTACAGTCTCACAATCCTCTTAAAGAGCCGCGTCACCCCTTCGTGTGCAACTGTTTTAGGGCACTTCTCTGGGAAGACTGTAAAGTGGTCTACCATAATCCTCAGTGTGTATGGTGCTATTGCATTAAGTTTACGAGGGCTAAAACGTTATCGCTTTTTGTATGAAAATTTACAGTCTCACAATCCTCTTAAAGAGCCGCGTCACCCCTTCGTGTGCAACTGTTTTAGGGCACTTCTCTGGGAAGACTGTAAAGGGGTCTACCATAAGCCTCAGTGTGTATGGTGCTATTGCATTAAGTTTACGAGGGCTAAAACGTTATCGCTTTTTGTATGAAAATTTACAGTCTCACAATCCTCTTAAAGAGCCGCGTCACCCCTTCGTGTGCAACTGTTTTAGGGCACTTCTCTGGGAAGACTGTAAAGTGGTCTACCATAATCCTCAGTGTGTATGGTGCTATTGCATTAAGTTTACGAGGGCTAAAACGTTATCGCTTTTTGTATGAAAATTTACAGTCTCACAATCCTCTTAAAGAGCCGCGTCACCCCTTCGTGTGCAACTGTTTTAGGGCACTTCTCTGGGAAGACTGTAAAGGGGTCTACCATAAGCCTCAGTGTGTATGGTGCTATTGCATTAAGTTTACGAGGGCTAAAACGTTATCGCTTTTTGTATGAAAATTTACAGTCTCACAATCCTCTTAAAGAGCCGCGTCACCCCTTCGTGTGCAACTGTTTTAGGGCACTTCTCTGGGAAGACTGTAAAGGGGTCTACCATAAGCCTCAGTGTGTATGGTGCTATTGCATTAAGTTTACGAGGGCTAAAACGTTATCGCTTTTTGTATGAAAATTTACAGTCTCACAATCCTCTTAAAGAGCCGCGTCACCCCTTCGTGTGCAACTGTTTTAGGGCACTTCTCTGGGAAGACTGTAAAGTGGTCTACCATAATCCTCAGTGTGTATGGTGCTATTGCATTAAGTTTACGAGGGCTAAAACGTTATCGCTTTTTGTATGAAAATTTACAGTCTCACAATCCTCTTAAAGAGCCGCGTCACCCCTTCGTGTGCAACTGTTTTAGGGCACTTCTCTGGGAAGACTGTAAAGTGGTCTACCATAATCCTCAGTGTGTATGGTGCTATTGCATTAAGTTTACGAGGGCTAAAACGTTATCGCTTTTTGTATGAAAATTTACAGTCTCACAATCCTCTTAAAGAGCCGCGTCACCCCTTCGTGTGCAACTGTTTTAGGGCACTTCTCTGGGAAGACTGTAAAGGGGTCTACCATAAGCCTCAGTGTGTATGGTGCTATTGCATTAAGTTTACGAGGGCTAAAACGTTATCGCTTTTTGTATGAAAATTTACAGTCTCACAATCCTCTTAAAGAGCCGCGTCACCCCTTCGTGTGCAACTGTTTTAGGGCACTTCTCTGGGAAGACTGTAAAGTGGTCTACCATAATCCTCAGTGTGTATGGTGCTATTGCATTAAGTTTACGAGGGCTAAAACGTTATCGCTTTTTGTATGAAAATTTACAGTCTCACAATCCTCTTAAAGAGCCGCGTCACCCCTTCGTGTGCAACTGTTTTAGGGCACTTCTCTGGGAAGACTGTAAAGGGGTCTACCATAAGCCTCAGTGTGTATGGTGCTACCGCCTTCTCCAAGGCCAGTGTGAGCTTACTTAACCGTCTCCATGTGTTTGTGCGCAGGACGGCGAGGCGTGCGACGGCCCCGGCGTGGCGGTCGCGCCTCCCACCATGGCAGATGTCATACGGTGAGTCTTTACATCTTGTAACATTCGCCGACTTGTCTGGGAACAAGTCATCATCTGCCCGCCTTTTGCCCCAACAATATTGGGGTCGACTTCCACGGTATTCCAAACTCGTTTTGCTCGCTCTTGTATGTTTTGCGCGAATAGTTTTGTTTATAATATAAACAAATGATCAATTGATGATCTTAGTCAATTTAACGTAATTATGTAAGGGTGTTACCAGACCAATCGATCGATCGTCGATCGACGGCATCGACCGATGGTAGAATGGATTAGTCGACATCGATCGAGCTGCTTGATTATTATTAGTGATGGATTATAGCCGGAGTTAATCGATCAACGTCGACTGATGCCATCGATCGATTAGTTAGTCGAACGGTATCCGTCGATCAGCCAAAGCTACCACACCAATCGATGAACGTCGATCGATGTCGACAGATGGCATCGATTGATGATCGATCGATTGGTGTAGTAACACCCTAAGAAATAAATTACTAATGTTCTTTTGCAAAATGACAATATATGAAATGAATACATAACATTTGTGAAGCATTTTTAAGTGAACTGTTGATTTGTGACCAGTCTTACCAAGAGGTATCGTGTTACCCAGTAACTGGGTTGTGGAGGTCAGATAGGCAGTAGCTCCATGTAAAACACTGGTATTCAGCTGCATCCGGTTAGACTGGAAGCCGACCCCAATATTGTTGGGAAAAGGTTAGAGAGATCATGTTGATTTGTGAAATGTTAATTTTGTATTTCGTTGCTTGTGGCCTGAAAATTGGTTCAATAACGGTCGAATTTTCGAAGGGGACCCAAATTTTCGATACCTTTTAACCGCCACATCAAAAAAGCAGAAACAAGCCCTCTGCCAAGCTACGAATGTATAAAAGCCTGTCATGTAGTCGTGACTGACGAGCTGGACACATTTCGTCACCTACACTCCACTGACTGACTGTGGGGGCTGATGTTCTATCTCTGTATCACAGCGAGAGGAAGAAGAAGGCGGCGGGCTCCGGGCTCGGCACGCTGCGGCGCCGCATCGCGCTCGTGCGACGCCCGCGCGACAACCGCCCCGACAGAGGTACGTGATCCGTCACCTACACCTTACTACTACATTTTTCTGATTAACACATTGAACGCCATGACGGACACCGTGAGTCCGCCGCTAATGCTGGTTTTATCTTCAACGCTTTTGGCTCGGCACTCGGCAGTTAATGACTTAAGAGCTTGCGAACTTATTTTCAGCACAAATAAGCAGACCCATCTCATAATGCTCTTTTCCTTTATTTATATATACTTATATATGTTTATATATACATGTTTTTATTTTTTTTATATAGGTATGTTATATACCTGATATCAAATTATGTATGTTGTAGTTTATATATTCGTAAGTTTATCTGTTTTTGACTTTTTTTAAATATTTTTTTTCATATGCTCCTGCCATGTTATCTCTTTATTACCCTTGGTTGACTGGTAGAGAATGCCTAAGGCATTATATCCGCCTTTGTACCTTTGTGCATGAAGTATAAATAAATAAATAAAAATGGGAGCACCCATCCCGTCATATTTCCCATACAAACGATGAACGTGATTACGGCGTTATAACAAATTTTCCTGCAAATATTTTTAACACACAGATATCTTGTGGTTTAAATCTAGATTAGTATGAAACCAAAAATAAACAATTTTGAAAAACAAATTCAGTAATCACGTCTGAAAATCAGCTTTTAACTGAACTTTCATAATGCATTCATACATTGAAAAAATAAAAAAAAACAACTTCATAGAAACCTTGCACATGTAGTGAGATTCTAAATTACAAACATTATTACCAAAAACTTGTAAGGCTTTTTCAAAAACACGTATTTCTTGGAACAAGTTTTGTGAAAACCTCGCGCGCCAATTTTCCTGCGATGTTATCGCGTTCTCACTCACTCGTTTGTTTTCGAACTTTACGTTGGTTGAAACAAAAAAAAATTCAATCGCGCTCGCGTCGATGTTCGCTCGATGGGGATGGGCGCTGTTAAGAGCGGATTCGACCAAACTTGTAGAAGTCTTATCAAGATGACAGAAACACGACGAAGAACGTTCACATTCCAATCTCGGCTTCAATCAGCTTATTGACGTTGACTCCTCGTGGTGTGTCCGAGCTAGAATTGCACCCACCCATTTTATCTCGAGGGTGTCGTAGAAATCGAAAATCCGGAAGTCAGGTACATCCCCAAGATGCCTTCTAAGCGTGGGGATTATGGCAACCCGGGGGGGCCTAATCCTCCCCTTATGGGGAAGGCCTTTGTTGAACAGTGGACGTCTTCGCGCTGATGATGATGACATTGATTGTGACGCTGCTATGAGATGCTGAGATTGCGCCTACATTCTGAACGTTTTTTTTATTATAGGATTTGGTTGGCAGATCCCTAAGCCTAGACCTGAGCTACTCGTACCTATTAGTCAAATTCAGTGGTTTTGCCTCAGATTATGCAACAAAAGGCAGATAGACCGCGCGGTACACTGAGAGTGAAGCCACCAAAGCAAATACAAATTCAAAAGCCAATACCTACCATCGCGCTTGTGGTTTTCTGACACGAGTACAGCAGCGTTCGACAGCGCCACATAAACAAATACAAATTCCAAAGCGAATACAATCACGAGATTGTAGGTATTCGCTTTTGATTTGTATTTACTTTGGTGGCTTCACTCTCAGTGTTCCGCGCGGTCTATCTACTTTTTGTTTTATAATCTGAGGGTTTTGCATGATCAGGTTAAAAAACACTAACTCTGACAACCATAGTGAACTCAACTACCAATGAATCCCTCTCCCCGCAGGCTGCGAGCACGCCCGCTTCATCCGCTCCGTGGTAAGCTCATGGCGTCTCGCAGAAGTGTTCCTCCTCTGTGAGGAGTTGGAGGCGGGGGCTGCACTCCGAGACCTGGTGACGCAGGCAGAGCTGGCCAGGGAGCCCGCGGGCGCCTTGCATGCAGATCTGGCGCAGGCGTATAAGGACAGGTGAGGATCACGAATTTCGGTCAAGGTGACCAATCTTCATGAAGATCAGCCAATTGTACAGGTTACATCCGGAGCTGTTTATTATGCGGGCCTTGTAGAAGCTAGAACTCATTTTCGTGCGTTCAAGCGTCTTTGCCATACCAATTATTGGAATCAAATGCTCACATTTTAGGACCCATTAATTATGTTAATTGTAATCCGTGGTGTTTTGGCAACTGGGCTTCTCCCAGTTGTAAACGTCCCTTTGGCCCTATTGACCTAGTTCTGTTCTGTCTCCTGCTTGATTTGAAGGGATCAGGGTAAAAAATATATTTTCTCTTTTTTTCTCTCTTCTACTTTCTGTAACTTGTAAATATGTGAAACACACAAAGGACCACTCGTTTGTCTTGTTTGGGAAATCAAGGCGTCTCGAATAGAATTCTTCAATAAAATTGCCTACGTGAAGTGGTCTGCAAAACGGTCTACTAAACCTTAGTGCTTGGCGATTGTGCTTCCCCCAGTTCTAAACGTCCCTTTGTGCTTTTAGGCCTAGTTCTGTTCTGTCTCCTGCTTGATTTGGAGGGAAGTTCAACACATATTTTTTTCTTACTCCTCCGCTGTTCTTTTCTGATTAATTTCGTTGCGGAATCCAAGACAGTGGATTCGTTTCTTTGGGACTCGTCGAGCTTCATTGTTTCGGTGCTTTCCTGGTGGTCGCTACTGTTGATTCTGGCTTACAGGAGTTGCCCCGATTTGGGAACGATGTGGCGGTCTTGTCCATAACAAAAAAGACCCGACCGATTTTCGCTCACGGTAACCAATCTCAATGAAGGCAATCCAAGTACGCAGGAGATATTATGCACAAGTATGTGCGCAAATATAGGTGCACTCTCTTCCGACGGGACGGCAATCCGACAGGACTGGGGAGAGATCAGGCGCGGGACTAATGGCTTTACGCGCTTTCCGAATCACGGGGGTGTTACATTCGCCAATTTCCAAACTCCGTAGCAGCTGCTACTGAGAAATTCCTTATTGAAAACTTGACGATGTTGTCGGTCTGTCTGGTCTGGCCTACCAACGCTGCGTCTTCCGGTTCGTGATCGCCTCTCGAAAATCTTTCTTCCCTATCGGTTATCGGTTGAACGAGCGATGTGTGTGGCTTGCTGATTGCCTCTTCAATTTTTATTTTTAGACCTATGTCGGTGACCTTAGTTCTTCGACGAATTTCCTCTTTATTATGTTTTTTCCTTATTTGAACCAGCAGTAGGTTAAATATTTTGTGATATTCCTTGATCTCTCCTACTGACGTGGTGGTTTACGTCTCCAGATGGTGGTGCGACGTGGAACTGGTGGGTAGCGGCTGGTCCCTGGCCGCACACCGCGCCATCCTCTGCGCCAGATGCAGCTACTTCCGAGACCTGCTGCAGCGTTATCCGCCGTGAGTACCACTGACGCTGACGATTTTTAAATTCTTGTTTTACACCTGTTATGCTGATGTCAAAAAAAATAAATCTAATTGTTTATTTCACAATAGGGTATTTTACTCTATACGAGAAAAAAGCTATAAATATGTTATTGAGATAGTTTAGGCATAAAGCAGTCGGAAAATGTAAGATTTAGTTCATAAAATAACAAAACAAAATTTTAAATTCAATTCAAAGTTTTCAGTATTTTTAATCTGTTATAAAACACCGTAAAATAGTAGCGGCCATGTTATTACGCCGTACGGCTGTGTAAACAAAAAATTGACAACTGTCAGTCAACCGATTGGCGTATTAAAGGCTTTGTACTTTTATTATTTTCGTAACCAACGTAATTTTTTCATTATTGCACCTATTACAAAATATGCTTTTAATTATTTTTAAATGATAAACAATTATCATATTTAATATGAGCTCATTTGATACAAAATGAACTGACGTCATTTACGTTGAGCAATTTTGGCGTCCAGTAAGAGGCGTTTTCGTCAAACTACGCGCGAAATTTGAAAACTTAAAATTTAGATGCATTTTTATGGCACTTATCGATTGAATAAAAATTTTGTGTTTTTTTTGGTGGTATATTAGCACTACAGAATTGCATAGAGACACTTTTCAAAAATGGGTGTAATACCCTATTAGCATATTACATATTATTTAGACGTGTGTTTGGAGCCTTAAGCAAACAATGCCTGTATTGGAAGTCTCCACTCTGCCATATCATTGCAGTATTATACTATACTAACTGTGGGTTACAACAATAGTGTACACTTAAAATGCTATCTTATATATAAAAATCTTCTGTGCATGTGTATGAAAGTGAACTCTTCCTAAACGGCTGGACCGATTTTGATGAAATTTATTGTGTGTGTTCCAGTGGATTCGAGAATGGTTTAGATTAACAATTGGACCCGGTAGGTGGCGCTGCAGTAGAGTTGTAGGACTTTTTTATTTTAAGGGCAGGACAACGTCTGCCGGGCCCACTAGTAACTTAGTAAAAGTTTACTAATTAAATTTAATTGATAAAATGAAGTTACTAAAACTAGTTTTTGATACGGAGAACTTTGATATCGCGATGTAGGATACGTCAGTTGTAGTTCGCATGTCGTGCGATAGATGTCGCCACAGATGTATGATCATGTCGCTGGTCGGCAATTGCTCCATGGTCTCACCGTTCTGTCTCGTTCCAGGTCTTGCTGCCGCGTGCCTCTGGAAGGAGCAGGAGCGTCCCTGTCACGTGACGAGCTAGAGGCGTGCGTGCTCGCACTGTACGCCGGTTCCTCCGTGTGTTCACTGGGCACGCTCTGCGCCGTGTGTGCCAGTGAGTCACTACACTATACAATACAATATCCCTCACTGTGGTCTGTGCTCTAACAGCGCTGTCATCGCTTACAGAGTGGGACCGCGGCGTGAACGCGGACGGGGACCTGGACATCATCAACGTGGACAACAACGGCAGTAAGTGTGCTTCACTATTGTTCTTTGTTATCAACTTGCACCTTTAATGATCATTCACTCACTCATTCATTCGTTCGTTCATTCATTCATTCATTCTTCCATTCAATTATTAATCCATTCTGTTATGGAGATGAATAAAATAATATAATCAGTGATTTAGGTTTTTACAAAAATGAAATGATCTTTTGTGGTGGGCCAATGGTATGGTGGGTCCCATACCATTGGCCATACCCCTGGTGGTATGACGGATCTAAAGCTATACCAATGAAAAAATCGTTTGGTTTAGGTTAGAATTCTTGAAGCAAAATCATGACAACTATAGGTCAAACTTTTTGGTAAATCCACTCACGGACTCCACGAGATAGGCTCGACCTAGTGTGGAGTTCAATAGAAATATTCTGTTTCCTTTATGTATTCGACTATTTTAAAGATGTGTAAATCTAGGTGTTATGAAGTATTTAAAGGAAATGTAAGCACTTATTTGTTTGTTTAATAAATTATTGTTATTAACTGTGACCATAAAAGCGCGAAGGCGAGCGAGCGGTGCCGCAGTAGCGGCCGTCGAGCGCCAGATCCCCTCTATTGTTGGTGAATCATTTGGGTTAGGGTAGTTGAGTGGTATAGTTTTAGAGTGCCTAGACCCACCATACCACCAGGGGATGGACAGTGGTATGGTGGCTCCGCAATGGATAAGATCGTGTGGTGCTGTTATTCTTGTTGTAACAAGTTATAACAATGTTGATAGATAACACTGCAGTGTTGATAGACTATTTAGCTGGTTTCCCACAACGCCACAACTACTGTCTGTCTTTGTTTTCTCTCTCTGTTCTGTCTCCTGCTTCATAAAGAGGGAAGTGGAAATTGTTTTTTCTTACTCCGATGTTTTCTTCGGCTTATGTTCAACGAACCTCTAGATATAGTAAATGATCCCCAACATTTAATCAAAGTGTTGTAGAAATGTATGAGTTTGACTGTAAAAATCGATTTGGTTCTGGCACTCGGCGGCCGCTACCGCGGCACGCTCTTTACGCTCGCTCGCCTCGTGCGTAAGGGGTCACAGTTCTAACCTAACCATGTCGTATCCGCCCCAGGGGGGGACTTAAGGGTCCTAAGATTTGGTGATCATTTACTATTTATGGTGGTCAATATATTTATATCCGTTTTCTTCTGCTTAATTTCGTGTGTGTCACTAATGTTGGTCCGTGTACCCCAGCGTGTCGCGGCACAGGCGTGTGTGGCTGTGGGCGGGCGCGAGTGTGTGTGTCACTAATGTTGGTCCGTGTCCCCCAGCGTGTCGCGGCACAGGCGTGTGTGGCTGTGGGCGGGCGCGAGTGTGTGTGTCACTAATGTTGGTCCGTGTCCCCCAGCGTGTCGCGGCACAGGCGTGTGTGGCTGTGGGCGGGCGCGAGTGTGTGTGTCACTAATGTTGGTCCGTGTCCCCCAGCGTGTCGCGGCACAGGCGTGTGTGGCTGTGGGCGGGCGCGAGTGTGTGTGTCACTAATGTTGGTCCGTGTCCCCCAGCGTGTCGCGGCACAGGCGTGTGTGGCTGTGGGCGGGCGCGAGTGTGTGTGTCACTAATGTTGGTCCGTGTCCCCCAGCGTGTCGCGGCACAGGCGTGTGTGGCTGTGGGCGGGCGCGAGTGTGTGTGTCACTAATGTTGGTCCGTGTCCCCCAGCGTGTCGCGGCACAGGCGTGTGTGGCTGTGGGCGGGCGCGAGTGTGTGTGTCACTAATGTTGGTCCGTGTCCCCCAGCGTGTCGCGGCACAGGCGTGTGTGGCTGTGGGCGGGCGCGAGTGTGTGTGTCACTAATGTTGGTCCGTGTCCCCCAGCGTGTCGCGGCACAGGCGTGTGTGGCTGTGGGCGGGCGCGAGTGTGTGTGTCACTAATGTTGGTCCGTGTCCCCCAGCGTGTCGCGGCACAGGCGTGTGTGGCTGTGGGCGGGCGCGAGTGTGTGTGTCACTAATGTTGGTCCGTGTCCCCCAGCGTGTCGCGGCACAGGCGTGTGTGGCTGTGGGCGGGCGCGAGTGTGTGTGTCACTAATGTTGGTCCGTGTCCCCCAGCGTGTCGCGGCACAGGCGTGTGTGGCTGTGGGCGGGCGCGAGTGTGTGTGTCACTAATGTTGGTCCGTGTCCCCCAGCGTGTCGCGGCACAGGCGTGTGTGGCTGTGGGCGGGCGCGAGTGTGTGTGTCACTAATGTTGGTCCGTGTCCCCCAGCGTGTCGCGGCACAGGCGTGTGTGGCTGTGGGCGGGCGCGAGTGTGTGTGTCACTAATGTTGGTCCGTGTCCCCCAGCGTGTCGCGGCACAGGCGTGTGTGGCTGTGGGCGGGCGCGAGTGTGTGTGTCACTAATGTTGGTCCGTGTCCCCCAGCGTGTCGCGGCACAGGCGTGTGTGGCTGTGGGCGGGCGCGAGTGTGTGTGTCACTAATGTTGGTCCGTGTCCCCCAGCGTGTCGCGGCACAGGCGTGTGTGGCTGTGGGCGGGCGCGAGTGTGTGTGTCACTAATGTTGGTCCGTGTCCCCCAGCGTGTCGCGGCACAGGCGTGTGTGGCTGTGGGCGGGCGCGAGTGTGTGTGTCACTAATGTTGGTCCGTGTCCCCCAGCGTGTCGCGGCACAGGCGTGTGTGGCTGTGGGCGGGCGCGAGTGTGTGTGTCACTAATGTTGGTCCGTGTCCCCCAGCGTGTCGCGGCACAGGCGTGTGTGGCTGTGGGCGGGCGCGAGTGTGTGTGTCACTAATGTTGGTCCGTGTCCCCCAGCGTGTCGCGGCACAGGCGTGTGTGGCTGTGGGCGGGCGCGAGTGTGTGTGTCACTAATGTTGGTCCGTGTCCCCCAGCGTGTCGCGGCACAGGCGTGTGTGGCTGTGGGCGGGCGCGAGTGTGTGTGTCACTAATGTTGGTCCGTGTCCCCCAGCGTGTCGCGGCACAGGCGTGTGTGGCTGTGGGCGGGCGCGAGTGTGTGTGTCACTAATGTTGGTCCGTGTCCCCCAGCGTGTCGCGGCACAGGCGTGTGTGGCTGTGGGCGGGCGCGAGTGTGTGTGTCACTAATGTTGGTCCGTGTCCCCCAGCGTGTCGCGGCACAGGCGTGTGTGGCTGTGGGCGGGCGCGAGTGTGTGTGTCACTAATGTTGGTCCGTGTCCCCCAGCGTGTCGCGGCACAGGCGTGTGTGGCTGTGGGCGGGCGCGAGTGTGTGTGTCACTAATGTTGGTCCGTGTCCCCCAGCGTGTCGCGGCACAGGCGTGTGTGGCTGTGGGCGGGCGCGAGTGTGTGTGTCACTAATGTTGGTCCGTGTCCCCCAGCGTGTCGCGGCACAGGCGTGTGTGGCTGTGGGCGGGCGCGAGTGTGTGTGTCACTAATGTTGGTCCGTGTCCCCCAGCGTGTCGCGGCACAGGCGTGTGTGGCTGTGGGCGGGCGCGAGTGTGTGTGTCACTAATGTTGGTCCGTGTCCCCCAGCGTGTCGCGGCACAGGCGTGTGTGGCTGTGGGCGGGCGCGAGTGTGTGTGTCACTAATGTTGGTCCGTGTCCCCCAGCGTGTCGCGGCACAGGCGTGTGTGGCTGTGGGCGGGCGCGAGTGTGTGTGTCACTAATGTTGGTCCGTGTCCCCCAGCGTGTCGCGGCACAGGCGTGTGTGGCTGTGGGCGGGCGCGAGTGTGTGTGTCACTAATGTTGGTCCGTGTCCCCCAGCGTGTCGCGGCACAGGCGTGTGTGGCTGTGGGCGGGCGCGAGTGTGTGTGTCACTAATGTTGGTCCGTGTCCCCCAGCGTGTCGCGGCACAGGCGTGTGTGGCTGTGGGCGGGCGCGAGTGTGTGTGTCACTAATGTTGGTCCGTGTCCCCCAGCGTGTCGCGGCACAGGCGTGTGTGGCTGTGGGCGGGCGCGAGTGTGTGTGTCACTAATGTTGGTCCGTGTCCCCCAGCGTGTCGCGGCACAGGCGTGTGTGGCTGTGGGCGGGCGCGAGTGTGTGTGTCACTAATGTTGGTCCGTGTACCCCAGCGTGTCGCGGCACAGGCGTGTGTGGCTGTGGGCGGGCGCGAGTGTGTGTGTCACTAATGTTGGTCCGTGTCCCCCAGCGTGTCGCGGCACAGGCGTGTGTGGCTGTGGGCGGGCGCGAGTGTGTGTGTCACTAATGTTGGTCCGTGTCCCCCAGCGTGTCGCGGCACAGGCGTGTGTGGCTGTGGGCGGGCGCGAGTGGACGCGGCTACTCTGCGTCGCTTGGGGGCTGTGCTGGGCTTCTCTCTGGACGCGCTCCACCACGACATGCGCTATTTGTTGGACTCAGGTCAGGCTATTTGGAGGACACTCACATATATATCGTCGCCTTCGAGTGAAAAGCTCAGGAATGCAATTTTGATCAATTTCATTTTAATACATTTTTAGGGTTCCGTACTATAGGGACCGAGAGTCTAAGCTACGTTAAATGAAAGGTATAAAGACTATGGTAATAAGATTAGCGAGAGGTAAGATTTACAAGACCGCAGCTCTGAGCCTAGCTGGGTCTCACTGACATAACATGTCATAGTATAAAAACTATCTTCTACATCATTCAAATATATTCTAAGGTATCCAGAAGGTTCTAACCATAGACTAAATAGTTATGGCTTCATTACATAAAGCCTCCCTGGTGGGCAACTCTCTACAGTACCTCAAAAGGAAAAAACGGAACCCTTATAGGATCATTGTTGTCCGTCTGTCTGTCTGTCAAGACCCTTTATCTCGGGAACGCGTGGAGGTATCGAGTTGAAATTAAAACCATATACTTGTCTGATCGTCAGGATTTACTCCGTTAGATTCGGTCATCATGTGGGCAGAAGTTGGGTTTCGTGCAATGCAAACACACTGGGACAACTTAAACAAAACGAATCGAGTAAAGTTCCAGGACGTCTTAGCTTCGTTGCGATCAGACACTGGATTCTGAATGTCTTCCTCGCTGTCGGCTGAAAACATTACGACTCTGTAGAAGCGCGCCAAAATGGTGGTGGTTGATCACGTGTTGTCGCTAATGGCGGGCTTCCAATTCGTTCAACGTTTGTACTATTGACCGGATACGACATAAGTACTCAAGTCTACGGTCCCTTGATGCAGTAAAAAAATCAACAAAAAATCACAAAAAAAGATACGGCCGTTTATGTCGCAAAAAATGCATTTATAATATTATGATGATTAAAGTATGGATAGTAGGTATGGATTAGTATAGAAGTATGGATATGTACCTACAAATATGTACGGAACCCTCGGTGGGCGAGTCCGACTCGCACTTGTCCGGTTTTTTTTTTACATAAATTAACCTGAAAAAATATATTTTATGCATCTGAAAAAATATTAAAATAGCACATTCAAAACAAATTTATTAAGCTGTGGTTTAACATTTTACAGGGCGTAGCTTTTTCGTCCTCAAGTAAAGTTAGCACTTTCGCTTATACGAGGTTTTCACTCTAAGGCGACGATATACGGGCTGTTTGGTTAAACACCGTTGTCCTTGAAACCAATGGTTTCATATTTATAGAACTTAAAATCATTGAAAAATAAGCAACTTTTTTTTTCAAGGAAATTACTTTTTACTTATGGCGGGTAGAGGTAAAGAGTACTATCTGAATTTCCCTTTTTTAGTTACCAATTTTATTTGTTAATTTTATGTAATGAAAGATATATTAATTACTAACTTTTGCCCGCGACTCCGTTCGCGTGAATGTCGGTTATCGCGGATGCAGACGAAGTCGCGGATTAAAAAGTAGCCTATGTCCTTCCCTAGGGTTCAAGCTATTTTCATACCAAATTTAATCAAAATCGGTTCAGCCGTTTCATCGTGAAAGCGTAACAGACAGAGTTACTTTCGCATTTACAAGAATGAATTAAAGTAATGGTTTGATTCAAAAGTATCTACCAATAAAGATTCAGAATAAAAATATTTGAACCAAATTCAAATTACAAGTATATTACCTATTGTTTTAGTACCCCAAAAAATGTATTAGTGAGAATTTGTTAGATTGAAATAATTAAATAAATAAACAGCTGTTCAAAATGAACTCCATTTACGTTTGTGTAGTAGATTGTATCGCACTTGAGTAAGCACAACAGAGTCATAATTTTTTTTATTCTTTTTTATGTCCCTAAATTCAACGGACAGCTGCTGAAAAAAAAATTATCACTTCTGTAAACTTTGGCAAGTTAATAGGGTATTTTACTCTAAACGAGAAAAAATCTATAAATATGTTATTGAGACAGTTTAGGCATAAAGCAGTCGGAAAATGTAAGTTTTAGTTCATAAAATAACAAAACCAATTTTTAAATTCAATTCAAAGTTTTCAGTATTTTTAATCTGTTATAAAACACCATGAAATAGTAGCGGCCATGTTATTACGCCGTACGGCTGTGTAAACAAAAAAATGTCAACTGTCAGTCAACCGATTGGCGTAATATAGGCTTTGTACTTTTATTATTTTCGTAACCAACGTAATTTTTTCATTATTACACCTAGTACAAAATATGCTTTTAATTATTTTTTAATTATATACAATTATTATATTTAATATGAGCGCATTTGATACGAAACGTACTGACGTCATTTACGCTGAGCAATATGGCGTCCATGACGTCATTTACGCTGAGCAATATGGCGTCCAGTAAGAGGCGTTTTCGTCAAACTAAGCGCGAAATTTGAAAATTGAAAATTTAGATGCATTTTTATGGCACTTATTGATTGAATAAAAATGTTGTGTTTTTTTTGGTGGCATATTAGCACTACAGAATTTCATTGAGACACTTTTCAAAAATGGGTGGAATACCCTATTTGTTGTATCTGTGGTTAATGTAAACTCCGTTGTCTATGGCAGGTGAGATGTCAGACGCGCGGCTAGTCTTCCGTCTGGAGGGTGGAGGTGGCGCGGCTTACGGCTTCCGTACTGCTCTGGAACTGCCCTGTCATCGCCTAGTGCTGGCTGCGAGATCACGGTTCTTCAGGTAAGTCATCATCATCAGCTGTTGAACAATGGCCTCCCCATAAAACGTCAGAACCTACTGCTTGTGTCTTTGAGAAAGGGAGGGAAACGAGGTTCACGAGAGGGTTGATGTGTTGTGGTGCAAGTTGAGTGAACTCGCTAAAGCTTCGTTATATGTAATATGCTATTCTAATGTAGGTTAAGATTTAGAATATAGGTAATTTTATTGAATGTAGATTCAGCATGTAAGGCCACTCTATCGCATTGGACTGATCTGTAATGATAAATGTAGGTAAGATTTGAATAAATCTATATATATAAAAGAAAGTCGTGTTTGTTACAACACTTATAACTCGAGAACGGCTGAACCGATTTGGATGAAAATTGGTGGGGAGGTAGCTTAGAACCAGGAGACGGACATAGGATACTTTTTTTTTTTTTTTTTAGTAGGTGTAGGGTAGGTAAATAGGCAGGTAAGTAGGTAGATAGCGACAAGACAACGTCTGTCGGGTCAGCTAGTAAATAATAAAAGAAAGAAAGAAAAATTGTTTATTTGTAACCTCGTACAGGTAAACAAACATAAAAAAGGGTTATATAAAACAATAAAACATAAAAAACCTTATGAAACCTGTACGAGATCAAAAAGGCTCCTGTCTCAGCACAATGCTACGACATGAAATGTCGCAGCGCTGGTATTTTGACAGGGCCTTGCAGAGATGCCACGGGCGGCCACAGTCATGACTAAAAGGTAAAGAAATAAAAAGTTATAATAATAAATATATTATTATAGATATACAACCTGCCACTTGTATCATTGAGAGGGGGGAATCGCTTGGCAGGCGTGTTGGGGATCGCAGTAAAGTTGTTAAGTACACGGAAGCCGCACCTATCTGTGGGCTAATTCACGTAACTAAAGAAGTGCTGTTGCAGTGCAGTTGCAGTTAAGTTTTCTCTACCGCTGTCAGACACGCTCGCGTCAAGTTCGCGTCACGCGAGCGCAATAACGGCATTCTACTGTCTTTCGTGCGTCTACTATTCGTTTGACGTCTCAAAATTACAGTTAAAAAGCACTAAAATCTGCACTGGTATATTATTTTTTTATTTATTACTTTTAAGAAGGCTTACAGACTAATTACATAAAAATAGGTAACTACAATAAATTATCCAGTTGCTAATAACAAGCCTCCACAGATGTTAAATATTATAATAACTTCATATTCATTGACATGTCATCGATTCTATTCGATTATTTAGTGTGTCATACTTTTTCTCTCATGTGGGTACACCATTAGTAAGTTTGGTTATCGTACAGTTGACGTGCAGTTCACGCGCAGCTTACGCGCAGTTCAAAGATTACAAGAATACCGTTTATCACTCAAACTTGAACTTAACTGCAACTGCACTACAATTTTATCGGCGCGACATATAATTACGTGAATCAGCCTTCTGATTGATTTTCCATTAGTCGTCTTTTACGATACCCTCGGGATGAAATGAGTGGGTGCTATTCGGACAGATACATATAGATATAGTCGGTCAGTTGGGAGTCCAGCATCATTTATACGGTTTCCATAATAAAAGTTTTTGTCATGGTGTCTTTAATATAAAATACTAGCTTTTGCCCGCGACTTCGTCCGCGTGAATGTCGGTTATCGCGGATGCAGACGAAGTTGGGGAATAAAAAGTAGCCTATGTCCTTCCCCAAGGTTCAAGCTATTTTCATAACAAGTTTCATCAAAATCGGTTTAGCCATTTCATCATGAAAGCGTAACAGACAGAGTTACTTCTTAACCGACTTCAAAAAAAAAAGGAGTTTATCAGTTCGACCCGTATGTTTGTATGTCCGCGATTATCTCCCGTTTGGCTGAACCGATTTTGATGCGATTTTCAGAAAAGTGTTTGTTACATTCTGGAGAAGGTTTTAGTATACAACAAACAGAAATTTATTCAGCGATTTTTGCAAAAAACAACAAAAACTGAGAAGACGTTTTCGTTTCTTCCATCTTTCCATCTTTCCATCTTTGGAGGACTTTCAATCTCTGTTTTAACTGTGTTGCCGTTCTTTAATGGACTTAGGTGATAATGAGGCACTGAAAAGTGGAAAATATTTTTTTTACACAGAACACACATGACTTTAGTTTCGGATGTCGGTGGCTTTGTTCTGTTTGTTGGTTTGTATTGCCACCGACTTCCGAAATTAAAGTCATTGTGTTCTGTGCTAAAGTTATTTATCACATTTTTGTTTTTTTTAAAGGCGGTTCTCTTTTTTTCAAAAAAGTTTTGCATTTATAATATTAGTATGGATTAATAATAATATAATCCACACTTCTATACTAATTAACTATTACTAGTTACTATACGAATACTAATTACTAATCCATACTTCCATACTATCCATACTTTAATATTATAAATGCGAAAGTAACTCTGTCTGTTACGCCATGATGAAAAAGCTGAAATAATTTTGATGAAAAGACATGTTTCATAATGGGCCCAGTCTATGTACACCACTTCAAAAAAAGAGAAAATTCCGTAGAATCCGGGAAAAATACAGATAATTCATTTAAATGTATAATGTTGTGGTAGTAAATTGATATACTGGGTGTCCGGTAATTAATGGATAACCTTGAAATGGCTTATAGTAGAACTTAAGGCCATTCAGAAAAAAATACGAAAAAAAGATCATTTCTAGTCGTAGTGCAATAAAGTAAAATAAGGCAAATTTTTATTTATTTTATACTTAATCTTAGGTACTACTTATGATAGATTTTTTTTTCGTGTTTTTTTCTGAATGGCCATAAGTTCTGCTATAAGCCATTTCAAGGTTATCCATTAATTACCGGACACCCTGTATAATGAATTATTTTTATGGATTTTCAACATGGCGTCACGCATATTTAGCTATTCTATAAACCATATATCGACCATTGATCATAGAAAGAGAACTGTCTGCTGTCAGTGTCACTTCAGTCATTTTCGTCTCGTTTTGTTTCTAGTTTGTAGAGTAGAGAGTTAATTAACAACCTCGGTTTTCGTTTTTTGAATTTTACACCGTTTCTTTCCCATCTGTTTACCTGGGTATCCACAAATCGACTCACGAAATCAGAATTATAAATATCAAACGTCATTAATCAATCAAAATGACAGTTTGCCGCCATGACTGTTTGTTTGTTGTGCAGTCACTACGTCATAGTTAAAAAAACTTGTATATTTAATAATGTTTGTTATTTCTTTTGGTATTATTTAGTTATAACTACAAAACTATGCCGCATGCCTTACTATAATTATTTCATAGATTTTTGCTACTTAAAATTACAATGTTTTAGTTTATATACAATACTTATTCATACACACACTTTCAAACTATCACACGGGCACAAAAATACACACAATCTTACACTGTACACACACAAAATATTTACAATTTCACGATCAAGATCGGTGGTTGGTTCTGGAGCTGATTCTCGCATTTCCTTAGAATACCAATATTCCAGTATAGGTGACTCTGTTACTGGAAAAATATTTATATTAAGAATTCCGTACTTTGTCCTCTTAGTTTTAAACCGTACCATTCGATAATTTAAATAATGTAAACGATATGTTAAATAATTTGGATAACGTTACCTTCTCAAATGCGATAACATGCGACCCTGGTGATTGTAACAAGCTGTTGCCTTCTAACACTTGTTTAACTATTTTATCCCAAAATATTCGTAGTGTAAATGCTAATTATGCAGGGCTTTTAACTCTATTACAAAGAATTGTGATACCTAGTGACGTTATTATTCTCTCAGAATGTTGGCTCTCCCACAACCCTGTCATTCCGATTCTAGATGGATATATTTCCCACAAGTCATCAAAAACCTTTAACCAGAATGACGGAGTAATCGTATATGTCAATAGTTTGTTATGTAATGTGAAAGTTAAAGAACCCGTCGTTTCTGAAGCAAACTGTTTAACAGTCACGGTTGGAGCGGATATAGCCATAATTGCTGTCTACAGGCCATATGCATTTAAAGATCCCTCAAAATTTATACAATCTGTGGACAGTGTACTATGTGAACTTAAATCGTTTCGAAACATTGTAATAATGGGAGACATAAATATTGATATTTCTCGAAATAATAAAGATGCATACTCACTGGATTTTTTGGATCTACTAGCTCACCACGGACTTTTTCCCGGACATGAGTTGGCAACACATGGATCCACTTGTCATGACCATGCCAATATAAAGACTTCTTTGTCTAGCACAATTATGGTGCTAGAATCTACTGTTACAGATCACTTTGCAGTTTTACTCTCTTTGTCGTTAAATAGAATCAAAACTCTTAACCCACGCCAAATAACGAAAGTAAATGAGGATGAGCTAGCTAATGATATTGGCAACATTAATTTCGATTCCGTTTATGCAACAAAAGATCCTAATTTGGCTACTAAACATTTAATTGAACCACTTCTCCTAGCATTATCTAAGAACACTAAAATTAAATCAACTTCACGTAGACGCAGGCCGATTAAACCCTGGATTACACAAGGACTTCTTAAATGTATGCGCCACAGAGACAATTTATATAAAAAGATTAGAACAGATCCATTAAATGAGGTTCTCGTGTTGTCCTACAGAAGGTATCGCAATTTTTGTACAAATCTGCTGCGAAAAGCTAAAAGAGATTATGAGAGACTGGAATTTGAAAAAGCAGGTAGAAATTCAAAGCAGCTGTGGCGGGTAGTTAAAAATGTCGCAAACATAGGTCAACTAAAATCTTCAGCCCATGATCTCATTGCGGATAATAACGATAAACAGAGCACTATGAATAATATTAATGACTACTTTGCAAATGTAGGGAGACGTCTAGCTGATAAAATACATAGGGACCCCCGGTCTTTCTCACTTCCCGCCCCCCAGAAGGAATCTTTTGTACTACTTCAGACAAATGAGCTTGAGGTGGAACGCTTAATCCTTTCACTTAAGAGTGATTGTGCAGTTGGTTGGAATGGTATTTCTTCTAGCTTCCTGAAACGCCATAAAAATGTTATTATACCTCCGCTGACATATGTTTGTAATCTGTGCCTCGACTCTGGTGTCTTTCCTGACTGGTTCAAAAAGGCACTCCTTCATCCTATTTTTAAATCTGGTGATCGTGACCGTGTCGAAAACTATAGGCCCATATCAGTTCTGCCTGCAATGTCCAAGATACTAGAAAAGATAATAAATTCAAGGCTCGTAGCGTATTTAGAGGCACGTAATCTTTTGTCGATTAATCAATTTGGCTTTCGGAAAAACATGTCTACTGCTGATGCGGTTCACAAACTGGTTAATCACATAGCCCAGAAACTTGACACAGGTAAGAAATGTGTTGCGTTGTTCCTGGATCTCGCGAAGGCATTTGACACGGTCTCGATTCCCATCTTAATATCTAAGCTAGACTGCCTGGGTATACGAGGTACCCAGCTTTCCCTGTTTCAGAGCTATCTGACAAATAGAACACAGAGTGTCAAAATTGGAACCTACGCCAGCTCCGATTTGAATGTAATTTTTGGTGTGCCACAGGGCAGTATTCTTGGCCCCAGCTTATTCTTAATATACATGAATGACCCGTGTAGCCTCAGCCTGGAAAGCGGTACAATATTTTCCTATGCGGACGACACAGCGCTTGTTTTTGCATCGGACAACTGGGAGGAAACATATCACCATGCACAGAGGGGTTTTGATATAGTCAGTGAATGGCTTAAAAACAACTTGCTTACCCTAAACATAACGAAAACGAAAATATTAAATTTTTCGATTCGTAATACGAATATGTCAGTTACAAGTTCACTGTATGTTGCTGCCCAGATGACTCGGTCTAATGGTAGTAGCGCTGGAAATGGCACCCATGATCACAGCATTTGTAATATTGAACGAGTCACGTCGATAAAGTATCTTGGCGTAGTGATTGACTGCAACCTGACATTTAAAGACTACATAATTCACCTATCAAATAGAGTGCGGAAGCTAATATACATCTTTAAACAACTACGCCAATCAGCAGATGCTGTCATCATGAAAATGACTTATCAGGCGCTGTGTCAATCTATTTTGGTTTATTGTATCTCTTCCTGGGGTGGTGCGGTTAAATCTAAAAATATTCGGATCGAACGTGCGCAAAGAGCCGTTTTTAAAGTGTGCTGCTTCAAGTCCAGACTTTATCCCACCGTCAAGCTCTATGAATATTGTCAAGTCCTTACGGTTAGGCAATTGTTTATACTGGTGGTGGCCATGAAGCAACACGCTATTTCCAACTACTCTCAGGAAACCAATCGCCGAAATCAATTAGTTGCCTCATCTACTCCTCTTAAAACCTCTTTTAGTCAAAGATTCTTCATTTTTCTTGGACCCTATCTCTACAACAAATTGAACCGAATTCTTTCTCTGCACTCATTGAATAAACATAATTTTAAAACCACTCTACAAGCTTGGCTCCAAAGTCAAACATACACCGCCACAGAAGCCCTCTTTGAGGTACCAGTCTAATCACATACATCCGGAACCCCGTAAACAAAACACACATTTACACACACACACACCTACACCCAAACACCTACACCCAAACACCTACACCCAAACACTTACACCCAAACACCTACACCCAAACACCTACACCCAAACACCTACACCCTCATACAGAACCTAAGTTACTCTACTGTCTTATTTACTCTAATGATTAAACTCACTAATTTGTGTCATTTAGCATTTGTTACTCGCTGTCCAATAAATGTAAGCTATCAAATAATGTAACTAGGAATAGGTGGGGACCTGGTGACCTGTATTACAGGTGTTACTACCTACCACAGGCACCAGCGATCCACAACCAGAAATTGTTTCGAATAGCTACTTGTTTTTTTTGAAAAATTTTGTCTGTAATTTTTGGCTTGAGAGCTTGAGCTTGAGAAATAAACAGTTTTTTTTTTTTTTTTTTTTTTTTGTGTTTTGCAACTGCAAGTGCAATTCCTTATGTTTTACCTGCACACAAAACCATTTTTTAAGTAATTGGACAGTTGAGAACTATTTATAATGTTTTTCCCTATTATTAAGTATGGTCTACAAGGACTGGGCCCAGGCTCTATACATTTTGAAACAACTCCTTTGGTATGAATAGCTACAAGGACATAGGCTACTTTTTTAATCTGCGACTTCGTCTGCATCCGCGATAACCGACATTCACGCGAACGGAGTCGCGGGGAAAAGCTAGTAGAATATACATAATTGTATTACTGTTCATGCCCTGCGCAGGAGCGTGATGTCTCGTCGCTCCCCGGGCGGGGGCGGGGGCGGGGGCGGGGGCGGAGGCGCGGGGGCGTGGTGCGTGGACGAGAAGGTGCTGCCGCGACGGTTCGCGAGAGCGCTGCTACACGCTGCCTATACCGACATTGTGAGCATGTTACTTATTTATTTTTAGTCATTATGGAACATTACGCGAAACTCACACATACATGCAGTAAAGTGTAAGTGGATCATTCGGTTCCCTTCAAAATGGTTGAGCGAAATGATGCCGATCCGTGCGTCATGTTCGTGAACGGGCGCCGTTAGTTGGGACTGGTCATCTCAGCTGCCTCGGTTATTCTAAATTTGTTTTGAATGGTTTATTATGATTATATTTTTATCTAAACCTCTTTTAACGTACACGACTTGTTACATTGTTCTCACATTGTACCCTAGATTCAATATGAATGATGTAACCGCAATTTGTAACATATTATTGATTTTAAAAGAGTGTTGTTCATGGAGGTTCTTGCTCGTTCTTCTCCATAGAAACCTACTGTTTGGAACGAGCAACTAGTTTCAACTTTCTGACTGACTGACTCTGACAATTCAAAAGTACCTGTAAATGGTTTATTTGAAATAAATGATTTTGAGTTTGAGTAAACAAACCGAGATGGAGCATAACCTCGTATTCTTGTTATGTTATTAATTGTAAAAACTAGATATTTTGTAAAATATATCAAAGTTTTAATTAATCTTACCTAACTGTACTTTAACTATATTATGGCATCTTACGGCCATTTGAAAGTGGATTCTAGGTTATGCTCAGAATACAATCATATTTGGTTGTCTTACATGATAAAAGTGAACGTTACTCTCTAAATACGACTATCTCACCTGAATACATTCCAATTCAATGAAATCTTCGAATTTAAAATCTGCTATTTAAAATCCGAAGATCTCATTGAATTGGAATGTATTCAGGTGAGATAGTCGTATTTACGGAATAACGTTCACTTTTATCGTTCCGTTATTAAATTACATATATATTTTTTTGCATTATTTAAATTCATTCAATTTCGTTCATTCTTACACCACCTCACTACTTGGTTTGTCAATTTCTGGTATTTTTTGGATGCGAAACTGCTGCGTAAAATGTTGTCAATAATAATATTGTTTGTGTCTCGGCAGGTGGACCTCAGCCTTATCGGTCGCAACTCTACGTCGCCTTCCTCTACCAACAGCACCGGCAGTGCCTCCAATGTGAGTACACACTCTTTGATATCACGAGCCAGAAAGAGAGATTGTTCAACTCTTTCAACTGCCGTTTTTTTTGTATATTTGTTACGCGATATCTCCGGCAAATGTGAATCGATTTTGAAAATTCTTTTTCGTATATCCTATTCGGGTATGCCTCAGGGGTATATACATTTTATCGAAATAGACACAGAACTTTTTGAAAAATCAATTAAATCCCAAAAAAACTACATATACGACGTTTTAATAGTTTCTACAATCTTTGGAGTACCTCTGTTTTAACTGTGTTGCCGGTTCTTAACGGATTTGGATGATAAGAAGTTACTAAAAAATGCTTTTTTACAAAAAAGACAACTGCCTTAAAAATCTAAAAAGTGATAAATAACTTTAGCACTGTACACACATGACTTTAGATTTGAAAGTCGGTGGCAATTAAAGACAGCAAACAGATCAAAGCCACCAACTTCCAAATCTAAAGTCATGTTTGTGTTGTAAAAAAGCTTTTTGTGGTAATTTTTTGAAACATGAGAAGACAAATAAATCAAGCGTGTTCTGTGCGAAGCCGGGGCGGGTCGTTAATTATACAGTAGCTTGTTATTAATGTTGTATTGTGTCCTACAGGCGTGGTCAGGCGTCACCCGAAGCGGTACCCGGCCTGTCACCGCCGCCATGTTGGATGACGCCTTCCAACTCTACGAGATAGCCAGGTAACCAATATCAACACACATTCTCTGTTTGATTTGGAGGGAAATGGAAAATATGTATGTCGGATTGTCAGGATTAAGTTCGTTAGATTCGGTCATCATGTGGCCAGAAGATGGGTTTCGTGCAATGCAAACACACTACAATACACGGTGTTTATTAAATCACAGTACATGAAAATAAACACAACGAATCTAGTACAGTTCTGGGACGTCTTAGCTCCGATGCAATCAGACACTGAATGTCCTTTTCGCTGTGGGCTTAAAATATCACGACTCTGCTTGCCCGATCTAGGAACCGTCAGTTGTAGTACGTATCATGTGCGATAGATATCGCTACACATTCATAGTTCATAGGCAGAACTTCTCTAAAAATAACACTTGTTTTATTTATTATTTATTTATTTATACTTCATGCACAAAGGTACAAAGGCTGACTTAATGCCTTAGGCATTCTCTACCAGTCAACCAAGGGTGGTGAAGAGATAACATGGCAGGTGCATAGTTAAAAACTTATGTAGAGTGAATATTAAAATATATATATAACTAACATAATATATACTTATATATATATTTTAGCCATTATAACCCCATTTTACATTAAAATTAGATATTTAGTGGGAAATGACTAACTAGAAGTGATGTCATTTTTATCAAAACAGGTAACCAATATCAACACGTGATCTACCACCACTTATAGCGGGATAAGTTGTGGTAGATCACGTGTTGTCGATAATGGCGCGCTTGCGATTTGTTCCATGTCCGTACTATTGACCGGATGCGACATGTATTTCTTATTATGCCACTGACATATTCTTTTGTTCCGTGGTGCTTAGCAACTGGGCTTCTCCCACTTGTAAACATACCCCTTGTGACTATTGGCCTAGTTCTGTTCTGTTACACCTATGTGAAATGATTGAATCGTTCATGATTCATACAGCTCTACTAGGGATTGACAAAGTAGACGGACGGATGACAGCTCACTTCAGCTGTCATCCGTGATGTATAGTGTGTGTTGTGTGTGTGAGGTGTATGTGTGTATGTGTGGTGTGTATGTTGAACGCGTTAATCTCAGGATCTACTGGATCGAATTGAAAATTATTTTTGTGTTGGATAGTCCATTTATCGGGGAAGGCTATAGGCCCATGCGAAGCCGGGTCGGGTTGAGCTGTCATCCGTCCGTCTACTTTGTCAATCCCTAGTAGAGCTGTATGAATCATGAACGA
Organism: Charanyca ferruginea; assembly: GCA_947361185.1. NCBI lineage: Eukaryota > Metazoa > Arthropoda > Insecta > Lepidoptera > Noctuidae > Charanyca > Charanyca ferruginea. The sequence continues at coordinate 267,319 of OX376081.1, read as the reverse complement.
TTCAATCATTTGACCTGGGTCGCGTAGAAGTATTGATGATTGCAATCGTTCGTTTTCAATGATCCGGTTCACCAATCGTCGATCCTAAGATTGTAATAATTCATTTTCAATTATTCTATGATACGATTCAATAAACCAATCGCTCACAATCGATAGATCCTTTTCAACTTATCTGGTTGCAGATTTGTAGAAAACCGACCAATTACGAGTGAGCGCGAATGAATCGGTTACAGACAAACACAGAGCAAACGATTGATTGTACTAAAGTAATTTGGTTCAATCAAACGTTTGATCTGTGCGGTTCACTGATTCAGTATTGAACCAGTGATCGAACGATTGAAATGGCCCGGGTCGTCGCATGAACTAATACTTGAATGAGCGAATCACTGAAAATGAACGATTGACACAGCTCTAATCCCTAGCATCGGGACGGATGACAGCTCACTTCACCTTCCCGGCCGAGGGAAGGTTCGTCTGACTAAGGCCCCCCTGCCCCTCAGGTTCCTGGAGATGTCGATAGTGGTGCAGGGCTGCGAGGACGTCGTGGTGGAGGCCCTGGCGCCCGACACGCTGCCTCACGTGCTGCGCTGGGCCGCCCAGCCGCACGCCAGCCAGTGGGTGCACAGGTAACTGAACGACATTTGTGTCGCTTATACAACATGTAACATAATAGGGTATTACACCCATTTTTGAAAAGTGTCTCAATTAAATTATGTAGAGCTAATATGCCACCGAAAAAACCACAAAATTTTTATTCAATCTCTATGTGCCATAAAAATGAATCTAAATTTTAAATTTTCAAATTTCGCGCGTAGTTTGACGAAAACGCCTCTTTACTGGACGCCATATTGCTCAGCGTAAATGACGTCAGTTCGTTTTGTATCAAATGAGCTCATATTAAATATGATAATTGTATATCATTTAAAAATAATTAGAACGATATTTTGTAATAGGTGTAATAATGAAAAAAATACGTTGGTTACGAAAATAATAAAAATACAAAGCCTATATTACGCCAATCGGTTGACTGACAGTTGTCAATTTTTTGTTTACACAGCCGTACGGCGTAATAACATGGCCGCTACTATTTCAAGGTGTTATAATACAGTTTAAAAAATCTGAAAACTTTTAATTGAATTAAAAAAAATGTTTTGTCATTTTATGAACTAAAACCAACATTTTCTGACTGCTTTTTGCCTAAACTATCTCAATAATATATTTATAGATTTTTTTCTCATATAGAGTAAAATACCCTATCATAGATGTTACCAGCTTTGGTTCGGGATAAATAATTTACACCAAATATAACACAAACAATTTATTTATAAAGTCACGAACGCAATATTCAATCACTTACAAATTAATATCACTTGATAATCATTTCGATCTCAGTATTCGCAATAGTCGCAGTTTTCAGTTTCGCTTCAAAAAACCAACTGAACTCACCGCTTCGCAGTTTGCTATTTAATGTTGCTTAAGTCATATTCGAAAACATTCTAGCAAACTCGGGAATGATCGAGAATATTGCAACACGACAGTTAATCATCTGGAAAAATGTAGAATGTTCTTAAAGATCCTAGAACCTGTAGAACCAATAGATGTCGCTGTCCAGCGTATTTTTGCTACTGAGTAATAGGTGGCGCTAACGTGAAGTTTTTGGTCGTACCGACCTACGTAACAGAGTTCAGCCACATTTTACAATAGAGTATTACACACATTTTTGAAAAGTGTCTCAATTAAATTCTGTAGTGCTAATATGCCACCAAAAAAAAACACAACATTTTTATTCAATCGATAAGTGCCATTAAAAATGCATCTAAATTTTAAATTTCGCGCGTAGTTTGACGAAAACGCCTCTGGACTGGACGCCATATTGCGCAGCGTAAATGACGTCAGTTCGTTTTGTATCAAATGAGCTCATATTAAATATGATAATTATTGTATATCATTTAAAAATAATTAAAAGCATATTTTGTAATAGGTGTAATAATGAAAAAATTACGTTGGTTACGTAATAATAAAAGTACAAAGCCTATAATATTACGCCAATCGGTTGACTGACAGTTGACAATTTTTTGTTTACACAGCCGTATGGCGTAATAATATGGCCGCTACTATTTCACGGTGTTTTATAACAGATTAAAAATACTGAAAACTTTGAATTGAATTTAAAAATTTGATTTGTTATTTTATGAACTAAAACCATTTTCCGACTGCTTTATGCCTAAACGGTCTCAATAACATATTTATAGATTTTTTCTCGTATGGACTAAAATACCCTATTAGGTGCTAAGTACCAGCTATGTGCTACGCTATAGTACTAGCCACTACGAGCTCCGCCGTAGTACTAGGAACTACGCCGTACTACTGTTTGCTACGTCATTGTACATTCTGCTACGCCGTAGCAATATGAGCTACGTCGTCGTCGCAAGACTGCTTCGCCGTAGTACAACGAACTAGTCGTAGTACAGTTTGCTACGTCAATGCACTTAACGCTACGCCGTAGTAATATGAGCTACGTCACTGCAAGACTGCTACGCCGTAGTACTGCGAACCACATCATTGCACATTTACTACGCCGTAGTACAGTGAGCTGCACTATGTCATTGTACAGTTTTCTACGCCGTAATACAATCTGCTACGCCGTCTTACGTCGGCTACGCCGTAGTATAGTGAGCTACGCCGTTTTACTGCTACGCCGTTTTACTGCTACGCCGTAGAACAGCACTACACCGTAGTACAGAGCGCAGCGTCATGGCACCTTCTGCTACGCCACCGTATGTGGGCTACGCCGTAGCACAGCGCGAATTTCCTCTAGAAGTGTAGATCATAATTATTTTAATCAATAAATAATTAAATTCTATGAAAATTTCTAGATAGGATAACATCATTAATATTAAGGTGTTTGGTTACTCAATTTTTTGATTGGCAAGATATAGCTAAAAGTCGAGACCGATGGAAGAATTTTGAAGAATTGCCTTGCAGTGGGACAGTACAGGCTAAATATATTAATAATTATAATAACATTATAGATTGAGAAAGACACGGAATGAGTTAATCCGTTTTTTTCTTTTGACAAAGGTGGTCGTATGCCATCGAAACTAGTCGGACGAACCCGGCAACACAGTGAGTTAATCCGTTGTTCTCAATCTATAATGTGTAACAATACTCACGTTTCGTTTAATGATAAAATAATAATAACTTTTTAAAATTCATATCTACTTTTTTTTTCTTAAGAGCGCGTATTCGATTCGTGACGTAAACTTCATGTTTTCGCGTTTTGCCCAGAGCAATATCGTAATTATGTGAGCAGATTATTTTAAGACAGTTACAGTTTTAGAAAGGTTAAGTCTTAATTTAGGGCACTACAGAGTAAAAGTATAATTTTTAATTATAGTTTTTTAAAACGAAGACAATCCTTTCATAGCGTTTTACGAAATTGACGTCAAAGTTAACTTTCAGGACGAATACAACCATTACAGTATGCCAAAATATTATGTTTTATGCGTTTTTTCAACAGTATATACAGTCATAAAGACAGCTACAGAGCCAAAATGACGAAAATATTACTATTATGTATTAAAAAACAATGTTGAAAAAGTACAAAAACGGTTCACTTTGACAATTTTTTTTCACCAGTATTTGAATACAAACATAACTGACATATTTATTTTATGAAAACAAAGATTATGTTTAATATACAGAATATTTTTCAGTCCGTTATACGAGCTCATTTATTTTAGACAAATATTTAAAAAAAAGCACTGTAAAACATCGCGCGCTGTCGTTTGCCGATCAATTTCAATGATTCGTGCTTATTTCGTGCGTATTTCTTTTCTGAAGCACACAAACAGACCATTGTATTGTACTAGTGTGTGTCAATGCTGCTACGCCGTTCTAGCAATCGTTTAGATTTTAAGTTGCGCTAAATCGAATACGCGCCCTTAAGACAACGTATAGTTAGGATACAAATAGATGACAGTTAGTGACAGAAAGCCAATTAAAAGTTTCCACTGACCATACTGGGGTTGCACAAGAAACAGTAGACATGTATGAGAAAGTAAGAATTAGCACTTGGAGAGAAATAACAAATGGTTTTAGTGATCTTCAAACAAGATGCTGCACAGTACTTTTTTATGTTTCGGAACACTAGAGGACAACAAGTCGAGATAATCAATATTCTGACACATCGAGTTGTATGGTGTTAGCTATCTTATATATAAAAATCTTCTGTGCGTGTGTATGAAAGTGAACTCCTCCTAAACAGCTGGACCGATTTTGATGATTTTTTTGTGTGTGTTCCAATGGATTCGAGAATGGTTTAGATTTACAATTGGACCCGGTAGGTGGCGCTGCGGTCGAGTGTAGGACTTTTTATTTTAAGGGCAGGTCAACGTCTGCCAGGATCGCTAGTTATTATATAAGAGTTTTGTCGATATGTTAAGAGTGTTACCAGACCAATCGACCGATCGTCGATCGACGGCATCGATCTATGGTAGAATGGGTTAGTCGACGTCGATCGATAGTTTCTACCAGACCAATCGATCGATGGTTGATCGACGGCATCGATCTATGGTAGAATGGGTTAGTCGACGTCGATCGATAGTTTCTTCCAGACCAATCGATCGATGGTCGATCGACGGCATCGATCTATGGTAGAATGGGTTAGTCGACGTTGATTGATAGTTTCTACCAGACCAATCGATCGATGGTCGATCGACGGCATCGATCTATGGTAGAATGGGTTAGTCGACGTCGATCGATAGTTTCTTCCAGACCAATCGACCGATCGTCGATCGACGGCATCGATCTATGGTAGAATGGGTTAGTCGACGTCGATCGATAGTTTCTACCAGACCAATCGATCGATGGTTGATCGACGGCATCGATCTATGGTAGAATGGGTTAGTCGACGTCGATCGATAGTTTCTTCCAGACCAATCGATCGATCGTCGATCGACGGCATCGATCTATGGTAGAATGGGTTAGTCGACGTTGATTGATAGTTTCTACCAGACCAATCGATCGATGGTCGATCGACGGCATCGATCTATGGTAGAATGGGTTAGTCGACGTTGATTGATAGTTTCTACCAGACCAATCGATCGATGGTCGATCGACGGCATCGATCTATGGTAGAATGGGTTAGTCGACGTCGATCGATAGTTTCGTCCAGACCAATCGATCGATCGTCGATCGACGGCATCGATCTATGGTAGAATGGGTTAGTCGACGTCGATCGATAGTTTCTTCCAGACCAATCGATCGATCGTCGATCGACGGCATCGATCTATGGTAGAATTTATTAGTCGACGTCGATCGAGCTGCTTGATTATTATTCATGCCATCGCCGGAAAATCGATCGATTGGTTAGTGAAACGGAATCTGTCGATCAGCCAAAGCTACCTCAATGTCGATTGATGGCTTCGATCGACGATCGATCGATTGGTGTAGTTACACCCTTACGGCTTAAACTTGAAGTGCGGCTACACAGGTACATTTGTCATGGCGCCTAAAATATATAATAACATTCTCAAGGACATTAGGGACTGCAATAACATCCTTCAATTCAAAGATAAATTATTTAAATTTCTTAACGAACACTCATTTTGCTCAATAAAGGATTTTTTAGACTTAAAATGATTTCACTATGTTGTTATTATTTCTTTCCACTTTACTGCTTTAAATAAAGTGTTAATATCTGATTGAGCGCATTGTGAACTGTAATAGTAATTGTTTTTTATTATTATTTTTTTATAAATTTGTGTGCCCATTAATTGATTGCAGCATGAACTTAGTGTATATTGTAAGACCTGTATTGTAACCTGTTTACAAATAAACTGTTTGATTTGATTCCAATTCAATACACGTCTCAATCTTGATAGTGGTCACAGATATAGATAGACCCTAGATAACGATCTGTATGAAAACCAACCGTGCCATTTTTTGACTACCTATTATGACGTCACAATGTTTTGTTTTTCTCAAATTTGGTATTACCATATATTACTGAGGGTATTAGATTAAACATAATTGTTTTTAAAATTAATTACGCATAATATTAATCACAAAATGACTTACCGATGGAAGGAAACGTTTACTTTATGTTTTTTACTTACGATTTTTTATCGTAAGTTAGGCACGCGAAGTAGTTGCTCTTGCGTTATCTAGGTCTTTCTATATCTGTGGTAGTGGTCAACTAAAATGACATAGAATCGCTCTCCTGCTCCTCAGACAAGCGATGCGCTACCTGCGCGACGAGTTCCCGCTGATCATGTCGTCCAGCAGCTGCGGCCGCGTGCCCGCCCACGCGCTGAGCGACGCGCTTGCCTCCCCCTTCCTGCAGGCCAGCGAGCCGCAAGCTCTGCGCGCACTGCTGCGCTGGGCAGCTCAGCAGCGAGCCGACCACACCGTGCGAGGTCAGTCCCCCAGGGGGCCAAGTCTGCTATTTTTATAATTTCGTCATTCCAACACGATCCCATTGTCATTTTGCTAAAACTTCCTAATCTGCTAAATTCATAATGGTCGATCATTGGTCGGTCGAATTAAAAGCAATCACTGCACAATGACGTTCTAATGGTAGGTCACTGATCAAAGGAACTGTCAACATTTTAGCAGATTACCGCCTAAGTCAGTCATTCAGGGCCTCAAGTCTACTATTACAATAGCGTCAGAATGGTCTATCATTGATTTCATAATTGTTGATTTTGACAAGTTTTGGTAATCTACTAATATAATGGCGTCATTATGACTTTCCAATGGTCAACCACTGACACGCCATTGAAAGAAATGATATCTAAGAATGGTAATCTCGTACAAAATGACAACTGAATGAACTTAGGCGGTAATCTGCTAAAATTTAGACAGTTCCTTTGATCAGTGACCTACCATTAGAACGTCATTGTGCAGTCATTGCTTTTAATTCGACCGACCATTGATCGACCATTATGAAGTTAGCAGATTACGAACTTTTAGCCAAATGACAGTGGGATCGTGTTGGAATGACGAAATTATAAAAATAGTAGACTTGGCCCCCAGTTGTCATTTTGTACTAGATTACCATTCTTTAGCATTTCTTTCAATGGCGTGTCAGTGGTTGACCATTGGAAAGTCATAATGACGCCATTATATTAGTAGATTACCAAACTTGAAATCAATGATAGACCATTCTGACACTATTGTAACAGCAGACTTGAGGCCCAGTACATGAACATACTACTCTCTGTCTATTGGGTTATTATGTAGTTTTTTGACAGGTGGTGGTTTTGACAACTAGTGATTGTTTCGATTATTTACACTTTAATTGTATAGAGTATCGATTATTTGAAGCAAGCAAGAATCGATCGTGATAAATTTGGGCGAAGACTCGTCATCAGACGTAAGTTCCATGTCGGAAGACGACGAATAATTTATTGATTTATTTATAATAACAATGTATAATTAACTTTAAAATATTAATTTGCTGGATAAAGAAAACACATCACTGTCTCGTTCTTATGTATGCATTCAGAAAGAGAGCGTCAGCTCACAGTTGATTTCACTTCGGTATTTGGAGTGTTGCCTCCACTTTTATCTATAAGCTTTTTGGTAACAACAGCTTCGTTTGTGGTTGCAGAGTCCAACATCGTGTGGTCCCGTGCGCAGTCGGTGACGAGACGCGGGGGGAGGCGGCGGGACGCGGGGGACGCCGCGCTGAGGGACGCACTGGCGCCGCTCGCGTCTCTACTGAGGCTCGAGCATCTGCCGCCCGACCACGACCTACTCACGCAGGTGCGATGCCCAACACTGGCCTACGTTTTATAAGGCCCCTGCTGCGAGAAACTTTGTTTAATTTTTGCCCACTCTTGGTAACTTTTGCCCACTGCTGGGAACTTTTGCCCACTTTCATTTAGAAGTTCTTTTAGGTAACGTCGATCATTGTTTGATGCTGGCCTTAAGTAAATTTTGAATTTTACGCGATCTTTTGACATTGGACACAGGTGGTGCGGCGCGGCATCCTGGCGGGCCCCAGCGGGGAGGGCGCGGGGGCGGCGGCGGCGTGGCTGGGGCGTGGCTCGTACCGCCCCCCGCGCTGCTTCCTGCCCTACCTCGACGAGATCAAGGTACTATGTCATACTAGTCAACTAGCCTTGGCGACTGGGCTTCTCCTAGTTATAAACATCCCTTTATGACAATTGGCCTGGTTCTGTTCTGTCTTCTGCTTGATTTGGAGAGTAATGGAAAATATGTTTTTCTTACTCCCCCGCTGTTCTTTTCTGGTTCATTTCGTTGCGGGATCTAAGACATTTGTAACGTTTCTCTGGGACTCGTCGAACTTCACTGCCTCACTAGCAGAGCTATTCTGTTACAATCTCCCTCGGTGAACATCTAAGTTAAGTGAGCTGTCATCCGATTGTAATGCTTTGTGAATCTCGTTAGCACCGGGACAGATGACAGCTCACTTCACCTAGGTGTTCACCGAGGGAGATTGTAACAGAATAGATATTCTGTTGTGGCTTGGGAAAATCGTGGCGGGCATGTGCCATAAAAATAAAAAAAATCTGGCCAGACTGCACATGAGCCTGAAAAATACACTTCTCTTAAAAAAAAAATATTTTAACTGTGAGCACCTGATTAATTTAACCAATGGGATTGGATTCTAAGCTGTCTCGGTTATTTTAAATGGATTATTATGATTTATGATTATATTTTACTCTACACCTCTTATAACATACAACTTGTTACGCTGTACTCACATTGTACTCGTATAGATCTCATCTATTGAAATACTTTTTATAACACATTTGCTTGTAAAGGGTCTCTTATTACACCAGTTTCAATATCGTAATGTATGTCATTACGTACTTGTACGTTATTGTAATGTAAAACGCACGAGTTTCTTTTTAATAAGGTAAAACATAAAACGAACAATACTTTTTTAAATCTTAGCAGAGTTTTTATGTGAGAAAAGTTGTCAACATATTATGAATAAAATTAACTTTAGGAGATAATCAATTTTACAAATTGTTCATTTTTTTCTAACTGCTTTAACAAGTGATTAAACATTTATTCGTTTAGGAAAGTCCGAGTTTTATTTATTTCCTCGCAAATATGTTATAAAACGTCGTATGACATACGTGCACTTTGATAATTACAGCACTTATATCATAATGTACTATTAAAAGCCTTATAAAAAGCCTTTTGCTTATTTCAAAACAATTCAAAACCAAATTGTGTAGTGTAAACTGAAAATTATTCGGGTTTTTAGAGCTAAAATGTTTTTTTTTTTAAGAGAAGCTCTGTCTTTGGTTAATGTTGTCTTCTACCCAATTCCTGGTGGTTTGTCTGCAGGCCCTGCTGGAGGACCAGGCGGTCCCGGAGGCGGAGCTAGCTCGCGCGAGGAGGGAGAGGTACCTCCACAGGATACCCGACACGCTGTACATGGTGAGTACTGCCACTAAGTACTGCCCGAGCATAGAGACCGCTCAGAACAAACCGCCATTTTTGTCACATTACGTTTATAGGCATTCTCAAGCAGTTTCGAGCAGACTTCAGACTCGACTGTCACGTGTTGTCTATATGAATAAATGAGAGACATTGACATTTCATGACGAACAGGATTTTTTTTATACTAATATTATAAAACTGAAGAGTTTATTTGTTTGTTTGTTTGGTTGAACGCGCTAATCTCAGGATCTTCTGGTTCGAATTGAAAAATTCTTTTTGTGTTGGATAGTCCATTTATCGAGAAGCCTTCCTCGAAAAACAACTAACAACCCGACCCGACCCGGCTTCGCATGGGACTTTAGCCTTATAGGCCCATGCGAAGCCGGGTCGGGTTGCTAGTTTTGTTATAAAAAAAATGCAAAGAGTTCGAACCAGTGCCAATAAAATTTCATATTATTACGAATGAGTGAGTTTGGCAAGTGTAGGTAATTATTTTTGAAGATGGCGAAAGCGGTCCTTCTGTAATCTCTATATTTTGTGGTACTGCTTTAGAGGTGTGAGGAGTAGAGTGAGAAGCTCTTCATCTTCCATTGAATATGATCCTCCGACTAAACGGGTGTTGTGTCTGGTGGGTAGCTGCCCGACGTGTGCTTCATTGTCTTGTCCAGTGGTGGGCAAACTTTTCTTAATGGGGCCAGAAAGTTTAAGAAATTTCAGAGGAGGGCCAGAATTATAGGAAAAAATCATTTTGTGTTGCAACTTTTAATCATATAAAAACATTATGCACAAAATGTTAAAAATTACAATTTAACTTTTATTCGAAGGCCCTGCAACACAATCATGAAATACGTGGCTAGTCTAGCTGCCTCCTTTACCTATGCGTCTATTTTTCTACTAAGTAGAATCTACTTTATACTTCTGGACCGCCAAAATATAATTATCGCGGGCCATATAGTACTATTCATGTTGAAGGACCGTCGGCGGGCCGCATTAAATGCTTTCGCGGGCCGTATCTTGCCCACCACTGGTCTTGTCCATTGAGTATATATCCATTAGAGCGATAATATCGGCTATCCAATTCCGAAAAAGATTGATATTTTGCTACTGACTATTTCAACTTATTTTATTAATAGGGTTGCTTACGCAGCGCAGAGGGCACCACCGCACGTATAGTGCGTGCCAGGAAAGATGAGACTTGACACAGACTTGATTTGACTAAACCTTTAAGTCAGAGAGAGAGAGAGAGAGAGAGAGAGAGAGAGCGAGAGAGAGCGAGTTTTTTAGATATTATCAAAATGATAATCACTCTACTCATATCTGTCAATAAAATATTTATAACTATTGACACCATGCACCCCACGCTTTTTTTTAAATAAAATAATTTATTAAAATTTATTTTCTATTTTTTAGTTTGGTTTGCTATAAAAAGCGTGTTTTTAGCTTTTTTAAACTATTATTTATTTTTGACTTTTTAGTTTGGTTATATCTATATCTATAAATATTATGTACATTTATTCTACCAGCGGCGCTTGTGCAGTACCTTCCTAGTATATAATAGCTGTTTTTTCGGCAACTAATTTTGAACGACTTATGTTTTATTTTTATTTTTTTGTTTTTATTGCTTTTTTTAATAATTTTATGAAATTAGTGTATTGTCATTGGTCCTCGATAAATCTACAAAGTTTGAACGAAATCTGGCCGTCTAAAGTGGGTCAAAATCGCGCCCAAAGAAGTCGGTTACAAACAAACATACAAACATACAGGTGAAGCTAATAAAAAGCGTATAATAAAGACGAATTGAATTGTATCTCTGCCTCGCTCCCCGCAGGTGTCGGCGGCCCGAGGCGCGGTCCCTCCCCCCTCCCCGCGTCCCCCCCCCCGCCCCCTGCGGCTCGTGCGTGTCCCCCCGCGTGCTGGCGTGCCTGCGTGCCCGCGCCCGGCTACTGCGCGCGTCTCCCCCGGCACGTCGCGCGCGTGCTCTGCACGACAACGACACTCTCACCGTGTACAAACAGGTCAGTGATCTATTGATTTGTGTAAAACTAGCGGGCCTGGCAAAGGTCCTACAACTCGACTGCAGCGCCACCTATCGGGTCCAATTGTGAATCTAAACCATTCTCGAATCCACTGGATGTATGTGTGTGTGTGGATGAATGGATACACGTGTATATGGTTGTATGTATATGTGTGTGAATGGATGTGTGTGTGTGAAAGTGGATGGACGTGTGTGTGTGTGTGTGTAGATGTATGAATTAGTGTATGGGGATGCGTGTGTGTGTGAAGATATGGATTGGTGTGTGGGGATGAATGTGTATGTCTGTGAAGGTATGGATTGGTGTGTGTGTGTGTGGTTGGATGGATGTGTGTGTGTGTGTGTGTGAATGGATGCATGTGTGCGTGTGTGTTTGTTCTTGTCAGATACCTTGTTTGGTCCAGTATTTAGCCACGTCAACGCTATCCGCTGACGCAATCATTAGGTCCTCACATGAGCAGGTGACAGGACATGCGGTGCAAGATAGAAAGCGGACCATGGTCTGATAAGAAACGCACAAACACTGTTCTTTCTTTCTTCTTCCTTGTTTAATTATTGCGTGTTTATTTCCAGATCGCTCTGCGGGCAGTTCGTGAGATGTCGCTACCGGATACGTGTGCAGAGTTACTGATCGCAGAGTTAGATAGCGATAGGTAAGATACTTGCAAAAAAAGAAAAATAATCGTTGCCCCACACTACGAATTACTCCTGTGTCGTGTGTGCACAAACAGCCAGACCCCGAACAAACACCTGTTAGGTATAAACAATTTTGTTCCGTGCGGGAGTCGAACCCACGACACGCAGCACAGAAAGAAAGAAAAAATGTTCATTGACACACACCATTTGCACACAAAAATAATAATAATAATAAAAATTAAATTAAAAATTAAAAAAAACCCCCAACGCAAAACATAAAAGCGATTATGTAAAAAGTAAAAAATAATACTTTTGTTGAGCCATTAAATGTTTGTTCGTTGAAATGGCGCTATAATGTCGCGGCGGGGTACCGCTTAAGTAAGTCAGTCCCTTAATTTCATTCACTGTCTATTAATTTACCAGCATTTCCGACAAATTTGCTTCGATATTATCAAATTTTTGTTGCTAATCTAGTTGTTAATCTTGTTGCAAATCTAGTTACCATCAGTTCGCTATTTTAGATATTTAGTTATTGCTTTAAACTTAGCGGTACCCCGCCGCGACATTATAGCGCCATTTCAACGAACAAACATTTGATGGCTCAACAAAAGTATTATTTTTTACTTTTTACATAATCGCTTTTATGTTTTGCGTTGGGGGTTTTTTTAAATTTTTAATTTAATTTTTATTTTAAATTTTTTAAATGTAATTTAGTTTGGTTTTGTGTGGTCAGTGTGGTCACCTATAATAATATGTTTGAAAGCAAAGTAAACATCCGGTATGCGTCTAAGATCCCTACCGCAGCAAACAAAAGAGCTGATAACTTTAAAACTGCTGAACCGATTTTGATGAAACATGTCTAAGAACCATCGCTAGAGAATCTACTTTCAAATAAAAAAAAACGCATTCAAATCGGTTCACCCGTTAAGAGCTACAGTGCCACAGACAGACAGACAGACACACAGACACACAGACTCGTCAAACTTATAACACCCCTCTTTTTCGTCGGGGGTTAAAAAGGTTATTCAATAAAAAAAAAACATTATTGTGTGCCCCACGGCTGCGCCAAACAGACCTAGTTCACCATAAATACAGTTCGATCAAACTTAATGGCGGCTGTGAACTAAGCGGTTGGCTGCGCAGTACCCCTGCCGTCACGTGAAGTTGTTACTGCGCAGCCAGTCGCCTCGTGTTCATAGCAGCCGCTCGTACGCGATTACGGCGGTATAACAAATTATTTTCCAAATATTTTTAACACACAGGTATCTTGTGGTTTAAATCTAGGTTTGTATGAAGCCAAAAATAAACTTTTTTGAGAAACAAATTCAGTAAATACGTCCGAAAATCAGTTTTTTTTGGCACAATTTTATCTGAACTTTGGCCGTTCATAATGCACTCATACATTAAAAAAGTAAAAAAACAGCTTCATAGACACTTTGCATATGTAATGGAGATTCTAAATTACAAACATTTTACCCAAATCTTGTAAGGCTTTTTCAAAAACACGTATGTCCTAGAAGAAGTTTTGTGAAATTTCCGCGCGCCAATTTTCCTGTGATGTTATCGCGTTCTCACTCACTCGTTTGTTTTCGAGCTTTGCGTTGGTTGAAACAAAAAAAAATTCAATCACGTTCGCGTCGAAGTTCGCCCGATGGGGTTGGGCGCTCTTATGACACTAGTTTTCAACTGGACCTTTGTGATAAGAAATATATACATAGCTATATAGCTGCCAATCGCTCATCCACTTATATTATACTTATAGCGACAGCACTAGACTTAACGACCTCTTAACTTTGAGTAGTGCTTGAGTATTTATCTACTTTATCTACTAGATAATCTTAGTTGATTTTCTACACACCCTCTTAAACACACACTCACCCTTTTCACTTTACACACCCACAGGACAGAAACCATTTTTTTTTTTTATTTGCTTAGTTTCATATGACTTGGATATCTTCCTTAAGAATTGGCAAGAAATGGCTAAAAGTCGAGACCGATGGAAGGAATGGAGGGAGGCCTTTGCCCTGCAGTGGGACAGTACAGGCTAAATATAATAATATAATATATAGTTTCATATGCATATTGACGTGACAACGTCTTATAATTCGATAGAGCCGGCTGCACGCACGAAAAAACATGACTCATGCGGCGTTACCATAACGCCGCTCTGAGGCGTTCCATATAAGGCTTGAAGTGCAAGCGAGAGCGCGGAATGAGCGACAAAGAAGTCTTTCGCGTTGTCACGTTCAACTATCGTCAGTAAACCGATTTTACAGACAACCAATTTTTTTTTTTTTTGTTTTAACTGTTTGTTTTCCGTGAATCTCACATGGTTATTCCTTATCCGAGGGCTTGAGGCGCTGCTTGCTGATGTACAGGCTATACACCTAGTTCGGCAGCAGATGCTAATACTGTGACACATTGTTTTAGGGCTACCATGTAATAAGTCTGTAGAATTTAAGCAAATTGTGTAAACCTGTTCTCATTTCTGATCTAACAAATATTATTATTTAGCCATAAGTCAATCGCATCGCTATTTACTGGGAACACCATCGTAATACCTGCTTATTACAGTCCCACTGCTGGACATAGGATCACCACGTCTACAAAATAGTTTGTTTGTCACAGGGAGAGAGACGCAGAGCACTGGGAGTGTACAGACAGACAGGCGGACAGCGCGCGCGTGTGGTGTGTAGACGAGCAGCCTGCACACGAGTGCTGCAGGTGGGAACTGTGTGTAGTGATACCATAGCTAAAGTTACCCTCGTTTTTCTGAACGTATAATAGGGTATTAGGGTATTACACCCATTTTTGAAAAGTGTCTCAATGAAATTCTGTAGTGCTAATATGCGACCAAAAAAAACACAAAATTTTTATTCAATCGATAAGTGCCATAAAAATGCATCTACATTTTAAATTTTCAAATTTCGCGCGTTGGTCGACGGAAACGCCTCTTACTGGACGCCATATTGCTTAGCGTAAATGACGTCAGTTCGTTTTGTATCAAATGAGCTCATATTTAATATGATAATTGTATATCATTAAAAAATAATTAAAAGGATATTTTGTACTAGGTGTAATAATGAAAAAATTACGTTGGTTACGAAAATAATAAAAGTACAAAGCCTATATTACGCGAATCGGTTGACTGACAGTTAACATTTTTTTGTTTACACAGCCGTACGGCGTAACAAAATGGCGGCTACTATTTCATACAGATTAAAAAACTGAAAACTTTGAATTTAATTTAGAAAATTATTTTGTGATTTTATGAACTAAAACTAACATTTTCCGACCGCTTTTTGCGTAAACTATCTCAATAATATATTTATAGATTTTTTCTCATATACAGTAAAATACCCTATTAATAAATACCATCCATGTTGTTCCAGGACGCTGAGCGGTAGCGGCTCACTGCGATGCGCGTCTGCCGCCAGCCTGCGCGCGCAGCCCGCGCTGCACATACCCATGGGTAAGTACCCCCTGTCATGTCAAGCGCAATTGTAAAAGCATCATGTTCGTGAACGCGTCATTTTCTTGAACGCGTCAGGTTCGTGTACGCATCATTTTCTTGAACGTGTCATGTTTGTGAACGGACGCTTGAGACTGGCCATCTCTTATCTGCCATGGCTTATATTTTTACTTGTAGATTAAATATAATTTATTTTGAAAATGTTGGTTTGTCAGACAACTCTCGCGCGGGCACGTGTCGGCGGGAGGGGGGCGCGCGCGCAGCTGATGTGGCGCAGCACAGGTAACATTGTTTTTTTAATTTAACATCACTGAACTGATTGTAATGGAATTTGATATTGATATTTCGTTGGCGGTTGTTAGATCATGCTATGTGGTTGTCCCGCAGACAATCCCTGTCGTCGTGCCCGGGGACCGCCGGGGGCCCGGGCGGGACCCCCGGGACCTCTGTGGCGCGTCTGTCGGCGGCGGTACCCGACGTAGCCATGGCCCCCAACGCCAACACGCACCTGCTCACCGCGAGGGACTACTTCAGACATGCGCCGCATAGAGGTACAGTGAAAGACGTTGATGGCCGACCAGAACGAGGCAAATCTTACACCACATCTCGACCACATTTAAATGCGTTGTACTACTCATATGCACGTGTTTTTGATAAAGTCATTTCACTGAAAGCGTTCTGTAACATTTTTAGTGCTTCTTCACATGAAATTCTATTTGCAACGCAACGTTTAAGACGAGTTATTTGTTCGATATTTTTAACTATAGTCAATATCGCAAAATACAGTTGACATGAACTGCCAACATGGCGCTCTGTGAACAAACAGAATGACCAGTGACGATCAAACTCCGCGTGAGTAAAGAGGACAGCAGTGCTATTCTGTTACTTTGTCCCTCGGTGAACACCTAAGTGAAATGAGCTGTCATCCGATTGTGGTGCTTTGTAAATCCCTAGCGTCGGGACGGATGACAGCTCACTTGACGGTGTTCACCGGAATAAACATACAGTATGTCTATTCTGTTACAATCTCCCTCGGTGAACACCTAGGTGAAGTGAACTGTCATCCGTCCCGAAGCTAGGGATTGACAAAGCAGACGCACGGATGACAGCTCACTTCACCTAGGTGTTCACCGAGGGAGATTGTAACAGAATAGCACTGCAGTTGTGCCAACTTAGCGTCAAAAAGAATTTAGACAGTCCCTTTAAATGAACTTTTTAAATGATTAATTCCCGGTACTTGACAAAATGTATTTTTATTCGCTGCGCGTTGATATCAGTTAAAATGAATAC
Source organism: Charanyca ferruginea (assembly GCA_947361185.1). Classification (NCBI taxonomy): domain Eukaryota; kingdom Metazoa; phylum Arthropoda; class Insecta; order Lepidoptera; family Noctuidae; genus Charanyca; species Charanyca ferruginea. The sequence goes on along the minus strand of OX376081.1, from coordinate 250,463 downwards.
ATTAAAGTCTCCGCCACGAGAAGCTATACATTTTGTAATTAAAGAACTTACTAAGTAACGTAGCGACAATTCAATCAACAAAAAATAATGCCAGATTCAATCAACTCTAAGTAACATACGTATAATACGAAACTAACGAGCAATTTCACTTGGTCGGGTTATAAAGAATAGACAGATGTAACTTGTCATGACGACAACTTGGCGCAGTGGTTGAACGATTGACTGCTGTGCAGCGTGTCGCGGGTTCGATTCCCGCCCAGGATAAATATTTGTGTGATGAGCACTTATGTTTGCCTTGTGTCTGGGTGTGGTTTATCTATGTATGTATGTATTTAAAAATGTATATCAGCTGTCTGACACTCATAGTACAGGGTATGCCTAGTTTGGGGTCAGATGGCCGTGTGTGAAATGTCCCCACATATTATATTATTATATCCGTGTAACTGATTCTGAAACACAATATTCGGAATCATCTGACGACAGTAATTAAATGTGATGTTAACATAATTATATAGAATGGAATAGAATAGAATAGACTTTTATTTTGCAAATGTGGGTAAATAATTGAAAAAGGGTTCTTTTTAACCCCCGACGTAAAAACGACGGGGTGTTATAAGTTTGACGTGTCTGTGTGTGTGTGTGTGTGTCTCTGTGTGTGTGTGTGTGTGTGTGTGTGTGTGTGTGTGTGTGTGTGTGTGTGTGGCATTGTAGCTCCCGAACGGATGAACCGATTTTGTTTTTTTATTTTTATTAATTTAATCCAAAGGCGCACACGCTGAATGTTATCGTCATCTGTTTAGCCTGTTCCCAACTATATTGTGGTCGGCTTCCAGTCTAACCGGATGCAGCTGAATACCAGTGTTTTACATGGAGCGACTGCCTATCTGACCTCCAGAACCCACTTACTGGGTAACACGTTACCCCTTGGTAAGACTGGTTGTCAGACTTTCTAGCTTCTGACTAGCCATAACGACTGCTAAAATTCTACAAATGACAGCCGGGACCAACGGCTTTACGTGCTTTCCGAGGCACGGAGGGAACTCGGTATGGAAGGGGTGGTCACCCATCCACAGACCGACCGCGGCTAGCGTAGCTTAACCTTTGACCGATCGATCTGTACGGCTTTAACTTAGCCTCGAGCTCCTGCGAAACGCTAAATGTTTACAAAGTTGATAGCTTCTCGTGACGGGAATTTAGATATGTTTGGGTTTGCTCGTGCAACCATATAATACCGGGTTGTATATTTCAGAATACAGTGGTGGCGGAGTCTTACAGCTGGACCTGGGAGATGGCGCCACTCACACTCCGCGACCTGGTGAGCCTATCATCCTTTCCTATAATATACCACTATTATAAACGAGAAAGTTTGTGAGCATGGGTGAATGGTGTTAGAGATAAATTAATCTTTGTTACTCACACTTAAACGGTTGAATGGAGTTTTCATGGAGTTTCTTGCTCGTTCTTCTCCATAGAAACCTACTGTTTGGAATAAGCAACTAGCTTCAACTTTCTGACTGACTCTTTGACGATTCAAAAAGGCATTTTTGGATTGGCAAAAGTGCCTTTTTGAATTCGTAATGCACTTTTGAACGTTTGACAATAAGAAAAGGCATTTTTGGATTGGCAAAAGTGCCTTTTTTAATTGTCTATGGTTTATTGGAAAAAATAGTTTTTACTTTGAGTTTAATCTAGCTTGACACAGGATTTTTTTATTAACCCATTTCTTGTGTGTCCGTGAGATAATTTTAGAATTAGCTTAATTCTGAAGTTTACCTACCTACCCTATCTCCTAACCTACCTAAAATTTTATTTTATACAAACTTCCCGACAATAATGAACACAAAAAGAAGAATTATCCGATTCGGTCTAGCCGTTCGGAAGTTATGCGCTTACATACATTTCGGCTTTATCTAAAATTCTCGTGTCACAGTGTTTGTAACAAAACTCCTCTAAAATGGCTTGACCGACTCTTATGAAATTTTGTGTGTATATTCAGTAGGTCTGAGAATAGGACGTAAACTATTTTTTTTTTAATTAATATGGCAAAACAACGTATGCCTGGTCAACTAGTTTTTATATAATAATATTGATTACTAGCTTTTGCTCGCGACTTCGTCCGCGTGAATGTCAGTTATCGTTGATGTAGATGAAAATGCAGATTAAAAAGTAGCCTGTGTGCTTCCCCAATGATCAAGCTATCTTCATACCAAATTTCATCAAAATCGATTTAGCCGTTTCATTGCGAAAGCGTAACAGACAGAGTTACTTTCACATTTATACGAGTAATATTAGTATGGATAATATAAAAATATATTATATAATATACAGTCAAACGGGGTGAATAGGGACGCAGGGGTGAATCGGGACCTAACTTTAAAGAGGTTTTTAACATTGAAATAATATAGCTTGTTTCCAACAAGGACACTAGGAAAAAACATTGATTATTGAGTCATTCATTAGTCATTTTTGTCAACAAACTATATTATTTCAACGTTAAAATTCTCTTGAAAGTTTCGTCCCGATTCACCCCTGCATCCCTATTCACCCCGTTTAAGTCATCAGTATGTCTATTCTATTACAATCTCCCTCGGTGAACACCTAGGTGAAGTGAGTTGTCATCTGTCCCGATGTTAGGGATAGACAAAGCAGACGGACGGATGACAGGTCACTTCACCTAGGTGTTCACCGAGGGAGATTTTAACAGAATAGCACAGCTGTTCAGCTGAGCTCATGCAGTGACTGTTGCAGGCTCGCGGGCGCAGCGGGCGGGCAGGACGCAGCGCGACCACACGCCAGTGAGTTACTTATAGTACACGCTACACATGGACACGCCAGCACATCAACTTACACCTAAACTGACTAATATTCCCAATTGAAAATGAACCTTATGCTTTTGTAATAAAGTTGAAAATCTATCAAAGAAATTTGACAGATTGTTGATTTGCTGGCTTCTGTAGATAATATTATGTTTAGTTTCAGTTGTTTTAGTTTTTGCATGCATGAGGCCTTAGGTTTGATGCCCAAATCGGGCAATAAAGTGTAATCCAATTTAGGAATTTCTCAGTAGCAACTCTGAGTTTGGAAGTGTGATACGCCGTGTCTCAGAAAGTACATAAACTCGTTGATCCTACGCCTGATCTCTCTCCGGTCATGGCGGATTGCCGTCCCAACGGACTATAAGTGTTCCCATATTAAAAAAAACAATACTTACAAGCCCCTATTAAATAGAAATACTTACGCTCAATTTCTCAAAATGCAAAATAGTCTATTAAAAAAAGAAGAATGTAAAAATGACGAATAATGCTTGTGTTTGGTGATCGTAAAGCTAATGGCGTGCATATATTGGTGTTGCAGGCCATGTCGTGCCTGCGCAGTCGTGCCGACGAGGACGAGTTGCGCGCCGCCATCGAGCTGTCTGTCATACGAGGTGAGTACTTAAACTTAAACCTGGCATTCTTAGGATATTCAGATGCATATTTACCTTAAATTCACTATTCGTAAGGAAAGAAAAGATACGTCCTCTAGAAATAATTGATTTGAAGCAAAAGTTCTGCGGTTTCTGGAATGATAGGTGATAAAATTTGAATCATACTGTAACGGTTTTAACTTAATGGAGGCTCTGAACACGAGTCGAGTGACTGCGCAGTGATAACTTCACGTCTCAGCAGGGGAGAGGGAGATAACGCGCAGTCAGTAGCGCACTTCACAGCTGTCATTAGAATCGATCTGTACCACACCACCACCACTAATACACCAATACCAGTACCACAACTCCACCAATACCAGTACCACAACTCCACCGATACCAGTACCACAAATCCACCAATACCAGTACCACAACTCCACCAATACTAGTACCATAATTCCACCCATACCAGTACCACAACACCACATATACCAGTACCACAAATCCACCAATACCAGTACCACAACTCCACCAATACTAGTACCACAACTTCACTAATACCAGTACCACAACTCCACCACACCACTACCTCAACTCAACACCACCACTACTTTTGTATTTCATTTTATTATTGATGAATTTTATATATACCTATGTCTGTTTTGATTTTGCAAGTTAGCGATTTTGTTATTTTATTTGATTACGACATGTATTTGTGTCAAATAGGTTCAGTTCAGCAAAATGTCAGACGACTATAGTTCGAGTTTTAATTCTATTCAGTAACTTGACAGTTGAATGGATACCAGAAATTGACAAATGAAAGGTAGTGAGGTGGTGTAAGAATGAACGAAATTGAATGAACTTAAATAATGTACTTACATGCAAACATTTTATTTGAAATTTAATATTTTTTCTTAAAGACACGAAATACACTATTCAAATTCTATACACACACATCACACCTATCTGATATCTTTATTCAATTTAAATGAAAAGTATTATAAAATTATTTTTATTTTGTTTCTATTAGAAGAAAAAGAAAGGAATTACTATTAACAATTATTCATTTTTCTTATATTTCACATCTTACATACGAACATTTAAAGTTTTATTTAAATTAAACCATTTTTATCATTCGTTCTTTACGCAAAATCGTTTACTAATTCATTATCCCAACACTATTAGTTTTAGTATGGTATCATTATTATTCTTTGAACTGTCAACTTACTGAATAGAATTAGGGCCCTTTTACTGTCATGCGTATTTTCACCCGCGCGCGGATCTGGTCCGCATGATAGGAACAACATGTATTATATGGTAGCATTTCTTTTTCTCTTTATTTAAATTAGGGACTTTTGTATGACAATACATGGCAGTCCCATCGTACCTTTTCACAAGACTACAACAGGGAAAAAAAACAAAAAAAAAATATCATAGCATGCGGGCAGCCTGCATGCGGACCAATTTGAGTTAACAAACAAACTGTGCTATATAGTACCTAGAACTGTAGTGCGGCGTGGAGAGCGTGGACGCCCGCTATTTGCGGTGTCCTCATGTCGCACTATATAGTACCTAGAACTGTAGTGCGGCGTGGAGAGCGTGGACGCCCGCTATTTGCGGTGTCCTCATGTCGCACTATATAGTACCTAGAACTGTAGTGCGGCGTGGAGAGCGTGGACGCCCGCTATTTGCGGTGTCCTCATGTCGCACTATATAGTACCTAGAACTGTAGTGCGGCGTGGAGAGCGTGGACGCCCGCTATTTGCGGTGTCCTCATGTCGCACTATATAGTACCTAGAACTGTAGTGCGGCGTGGAGAGCGTGGACGCCCGCTATTTGCGGTGTCCTCATGTCGCACTATATAGTACCTAGAACTGTAGTGCGGCGTGGAGAGCGTGGACGCCCGCTATTTGCGGTGTCCTCATGTCGCACTATATAGTACCTAGAACTGTAGTGCGGCGTGGAGAGCGTGGACGCCCGCTATTTGCGGTGTCCTCATGTCGCACTATATAGTACCTAGAACTGTAGTGCGGCGTGGAGAGCGTGGACGCCCGCTATTTGCGGTGTCCTCATGTCGCACTATATAGTACCTAGAACTGTAGTGCGGCGTGGAGAGCGTGGACGCCCGCTATTTGCGGTGTCCTCATGTCGCACTATATAGTACCTAGAACTGTAGTGCGGCGTGGAGAGCGTGGACGCCCGCTATTTGCGGTGTCCTCATGTCGCACTATATAGTACCTAGAACTGTAGTGCGGCGTGGAGAGCGTGGACGCCCGCTATTTGCGGTGTCCTCATGTCGCACTATATAGTACCTAGAACTGTAGTGCGGCGTGGAGAGCGTGGACGCCCGCTATTTGCGGTGTCCTCATGTCGCACTATATAGTACCTAGAACTGTAGTGCGGCGTGGAGAGCGTGGACGCCCGCTATTTGCGGTGTCCTCATGTCGCACTATATAGTACCTAGAACTGTAGTGCGGCGTGGAGAGCGTGGACGCCCGCTATTTGCGGTGTCCTCATGTCGCACTATATAGTACCTAGAACTGTAGTGCGGCGTGGAGAGCGTGGACGCCCGCTATTTGCGGTGTCCTCATGTCGCACTATATAGTACCTAGAACTGTAGTGCGGCGTGGAGAGCGTGGACGCCCGCTATTTGCGGTGTCCTCATGTCGCACTATATAGTACCTAGAACTGTAGTGCGGCGTGGAGAGCGTGGACGCCCGCTATTTGCGGTGTCCTCATGTCGCACTATATAGTACCTAGAACTGTAGTGCGGCGTGGAGAGCGTGGACGCCCGCTATTTGCGGTGTCCTCATGTCGCACTATATAGTACCTAGAACTGTAGTGCGGCGTGGAGAGCGTGGACGCCCGCTATTTGCGGTGTCCTCATGTCGCACTATATAGTACCTAGAACTGTAGTGCGGCGTGGAGAGCGTGGACGCCCGCTATTTGCGGTGTCCTCATGTCGCACTATATAGTACCTAGAACTGTAGTGCGGCGTGGAGAGCGTGGACGCCCGCTATTTGCGGTGTCCTCATGTCGCACTATATAGTACCTAGAACTGTAGTGCGGCGTGGAGAGCGTGGACGCCCGCTATTTGCGGTGTCCTCATGTCGCACTATATAGTACCTAGAACTGTAGTGCGGCGTGGAGAGCGTGGACGCCCGCTATTTGCGGTGTCCTCATGTCGCACTATATAGTACCTAGAACTGTAGTGCGGCGTGGAGAGCGTGGACGCCCGCTATTTGCGGTGTCCTCATGTCGCACTATATAGTACCTAGAACTGTAGTGCGGCGTGGAGAGCGTGGACGCCCGCTATTTGCGGTGTCCTCATGTCGCACTATATAGTACCTAGAACTGTAGTGCGGCGTGGAGAGCGTGGACGCCCGCTATTTGCGGTGTCCTCATGTCGCACTATATAGTACCTAGAACTGTAGTGCGGCGTGGAGAGCGTGGACGCCCGCTATTTGCGGTGTCCTCATGTCGCACTATATAGTACCTAGAACTGTAGTGCGGCGTGGAGAGCGTGGACGCCCGCTATTTGCGGTGTCCTCATGTCGCACTATATAGTACCTAGAACTGTAGTGCGGCGTGGAGAGCGTGGACGCCCGCTATTTGCGGTGTCCTCATGTCGCACTATATAGTACCTAGAACTGTAGTGCGGCGTGGAGAGCGTGGACGCCCGCTATTTGCGGTGTCCTCATGTCGCACTATATAGTACCTAGAACTGTAGTGCGGCGTGGAGAGCGTGGACGCCCGCTATTTGCGGTGTCCTCATGTCGCACTATATAATACCTAGAACTGTAGTGCGGCGTGGAGAGCGTGGACGCCCGCTATTTGCGGTGTCCTCATGTCGCACTATATAGTACCTAGAACTGTAGTGCGGCGTGGAGAGCGTGGACGCCCGCTATTTGCGGTGTCCTCATGTCGCACTATATAGTACCTAGAACTGTAGTGCGGCGTGGAGAGCGTGGACGCCCGCTATTTGCGGTGTCCTCATGTCGCACTATATAGTACCTAGAACTGTAGTGCGGCGTGGAGAGCGTGGACGCCCGCTATTTGCGGTGTCCTCATGTCGCACTATATAGTACCTAGAACTGTAGTGCGGCGTGGAGAGCGTGAACGCCCGCTATTTGCGGTGTCCTCATGTCGCACTATATAGTACCTAGAACTGTAGTGCGGCGTGGAGAGCGTGGACGCCCGCTATTTGCGGTGTCCTCATGTCGCACTATATAGTACCTAGAACTGTAGTGCGGCGTGGAGAGCGTGGACGCCCGCTATTTGCGGTGTCCTCATGTCGCACTATATAGTACCTAGAACTGTAGTGCGGCGTGGAGAGCGTGGACGCCCGCTATTTGCGGTGTCCTCATGTCGCACTATATAGTACCTAGAACTGTAGTGCGGCGTGGAGAGCGTGGACGCCCGCTATTTGCGGTGTCCTCATGTCGCACTATATAGTACCTAGAACTGTAGTGCGGCGTGGAGAGCGTGGACGCCCGCTATTTGCGGTGTCCTCATGTCGCACTATATAGTACCTAGAACTGTAGTGCGGCGTGGAGAGCGTGGACGCCCGCTATTTGCGGTGTCCTCATGTCGCACTATATAGTACCTAGAACTGTAGTGCGGCGTGGAGAGCGTGGACGCCCGCTATTTGCGGTGTCCTCATGTCGCACTATATAGTACCTAGAACTGTAGTGCGGCGTGGAGAGCGTGAACGCCCGCTATTTGCGGTGTCCTCATGTCGCACCAAGGCGGGTGTCCGCGCGCCCTAAGACGTTTAGCAAAAAATTATAATACTCTTTTTTCTGAATTAGATTTATTTTCTTTGTCAGCTAACAAAATTCGCATTGATCTACTTAAAATTATCGAGAAAACAGTTGATTAATATTGTACTCGTGCTCTTCCAAATTTTTATTCGAATATGTAACATGTGGATAACGTAGTTAGTTACGCACTGATAAACCTAGATTGTAAGCTATTGTTAACCATGTACAGTGAGTAATTGTTTATTTTCCTTAATAAATAAAATAAAAAATTCCGCGTGCGGGCGAAAATACGCATGACAAGAAAAAGGCTCTTAAAAGTCGAAGTATAGTGTTTGATGCTAACTCTCAACTGGAAATGTGTGTCGACGTTATTACATATAAATATTGTGTATCTACAGCGTACTCGTCGTCTCGCCCCCCCGCGGGTGCGGCCCCGCTCCTGTTGGGGGCGTCGCCTCCTCGCGCGGCCCCCCCGGCCCCTGGGGCCCCCGGGCCCCCCCGGCCCCGCTCCCCCGCCACGCTGCCGCACTCGTCGCGCCAGGGTCACTCCAGCCACTCGCAGCACGGTCAGCATGCGCCCACGCATCAACCTAACAGTAAGTCTATATCATATTGTGTATCCTGAACATGTTTGAACATGTTATACGCAACGGAAGCTCTTTGGAGCGATTTGTAGTACAGGGAAAGTAAAAGGTCAACGGTCTCGCGGCCGGTCACCCACAAGATGGACAGACCTCATTAACCTTCGGTATGCCTGGTGGGTCTGTCAGACCCGGTTTTTTAAGTTTATTATTTCTTAAATCATTTTTGATAAATGAGTTATTATAATGTACTAGCTTCTGCCCGCGGCTTCGCGTAAAAAGAACGATTATCCCAAGGGAACACATTACCGGGATAAAAAGTATCCTATGTGTTAATCCAGGAAATGGTCTACCTATGTGCCAATTTTCATCCAAATCTGTTCAGCGGTTTACGCGTGATTGAGTAACAAACATCCAAACATCTTCACAAACTTTCACATTTATAATATTATAGTAGGACTTATGTTGTTACTGGAGAGTCACCAACTTTTATTAATATTTTTTTTAATTATAGGTAGCGTTTTTTACCAAAAAAATTACCAAAAAATAAGTCTCACATTACTTAACCAGACTATATGTATGTTACTTTGGGTTGATTGAATTTGTCATTATTTTTTGTTGATTGAATCGTCGCTACGTAACTTAGTAGAAGTTCTTAATTTACAAAATTAATAGCTTCTCGTGGCGGGGACTTTAGTCTTCATTGTAATTGTGTCATCGTGACCGAGATTCGTTTGGGAGAATATTATTATTAAAAGTGTACAATTATGTGTCGCAGGTAGTCGCGGCCGAGCGAGTGCGTCTCCTCAGCGCCTCACTGAGCTACACACTCCTACTCCACAGCATTTAGCATGTTAGTAATACATTTTTTTTTTCTTTTTACATGTTATTATGTCGTGAAGCCTACCCCCAACCCGGATTTAACCTTAGCGCCACCTTTGGGCACAGAAAAAATGCCGAAACATTATCGAAATTTTGCATAAAATTCGCTTAAACTGCAAAGAAATAATTTCTAAATGTTTAAAGTTTTTCGAATAATGTGTGCACCAGTTAATATTTTATATAATCATTCATTTTTAGTAATATAAAAAAGCATTTTCGGTAACGCGAAGAATTAAATAATAATTGCATTGGATGAAAAATAAAACATGCTCGTATTGATGATCGACGGACCGGAAAGGGCCCTTTTAAATCATGAAGGCTTTAAGACTAAGTAGTGTAATGTGTGTGACAGTGAGCCGCCTGGGCAGTGCGGAGCGCGGGGCTGGCGCGGGCCCCTCGCGCTCCCCCAGCCCCGGGGGCCCGCCCGGCCCCGGGGGACCCGGGGGGCCCGGGGGACCCGCCAGCCCCCGCGAGCTGCTGTACCGGCACCAGCAGCAACACCCTCACTACAGGTGAGTAATCTCACTGAAATCGTCTGCTGTGCGAGTCTGTAGTTGTTCTAGACTTATAAATGTCGTATGAAATTACATCTTGCAAGCAATTTTCAACACTATTACTTTCGTGTTTTAGTTTATTTCTGCTAAAACGAACCGACACACTTGATACTTATTTGACGCTTACTTCGAAGTAATTAATTTGGCTCGTTTCAACAAAACTAAACTCAATTGATAATCAACTAAAAAACGACAGAGTTAGAGTTGAAAATTTCTTGTGACATTTAAATTAAAAATAAGTACTGATTTTATTGTCAAGAAATTTACAGAATTCACAAAGAATCATGGCAGGATTTGTACAAAAAAAAAATGTTTAGAGAAGTTAAAATTCTAATTCTTATATTCTTGGATACTTAAAGAGTATCTTTAGGCATTTACAATATTTTTAAAACCCTGCAAAAAAAAGTTAATAAGTTTAACGAAAAGCTCATTATTTCAGAACGAAACGACGACTGACAGTAACACTGACAGCAGTCGTTTCGCAGTTTTTACATTGAAATTGCATCGTTTTATGGGACATAATATCACAATTAATGATTATTTTTTTTCACACACTTGTCACATCACTTGTCTGCCAGTTTTATAGATCCGTTAACATCGTTTGTCACTTTCTTATTAAAAAAAAAAAAAAACACAAATTGGGTATCGAGGTAAAACGAAAAAAAAATATTTTCATTTCGTAATATTTTAATTATGCGGGGGTTTAAAAATATGATAAGTATATCAATCTACTCTTGGTAATGTATTCTTCACATTGGAAAATATATTAAACCCTCTAAATTACTTTTATTTTTCATACAAAGAAATGTATGAATCTCGCCATGATTCTTTCAACTCTATATCTATTGCGTTTTAGTCCACTATTAATCAACAAATAAAAAACTAGTCTACCATTCTTCAACTATGTCAGCACAGACAGAGATCCCTATGTTATCGCGGGTCTCAAACCATAGGGGCGTACATGCTAAAATGCGATTTTTCGTTTTTAATTTGGATTCCAATTGGAACCATTGGATTCTACTATATGCAATACATAACTTCAATTTTTCTTCTATTTTAATATTGATTACTTTTTGCATAAACTGCAAAATATTGTTTGCCGTAAGATCTAGAGTCTATAATTATTTTAGCCGACTTCAAAAAGGAGGAGCTTATCAATTCGAATGTTTAAATATAATATATATTTTTTAATGTATGTTCGGGCATAACTCTGTCATATATAGACGGATTTGCAAAATTCTTTTTTTGTTCGAAAGGGGTTTATTCCGAAATGGTCTCATATTAATTTTACCAATATTGATACAGCCCTTTTTGAGAAAATCAACAAATTCCCAAAAAAAATACTTAGACGACGTTTTAGTTTCTTTTTAGTTTTTGAAGGCGGTTTTCCTTTTTATTTTTTTTAAAAAACTTTTTTCAAGCCATAGAGCCGTATATTGAACGTAAGAGCAATATTATTGCTTATTAAGTCAGTTTTGACGTACCTTATAGACGTATGCACGTACGAGTTTCGATTTTATTATAAACCAAGGAAAACGTGTCGGGCCATAAGGTTGTAGACCAAAACTGGTTTATATTTCTACTTTGAATTCAAACACCTCTCAATATTAATGACAAGCCAGACAGGCGTATGAATTTTTAAAATCACGTAAATATCGGTAGTTTTGATGGTTCTCATTCCTAAATTGCAATATTTTAAGTCACCAACTCGGTAAAAATGTATATTTGTATAAATATTTGTCGGATCAGTCAGGATTTAGTCCGTTAGATTCAGTCATCATGTGGGCAGAATATGGGTTTCGTGCAATGCAAACACACTGGGTATAGGGTACAATACACGGTGTTTATTAAAACCACAATTTAGCACAAACTTTAAAATAAACATTTTCAAAGGTATCGGCACTGGTCTACACTGTAACCCAACGAATCGTAAGTACAGTTTCGGGACGTATTAGCTCCGTTGCGATCAGACACTGTATTCTGAATGTCTTCCTCGCTGTCGGCTGAAAACATCACGACTCTGTAGAAGCGCGCCAAAATGGTGGTGGTTGATCACGTGTTCTCGATTGGGGCGCTTGCGATTCGTCGTTCCATGTTCGTACTATTGACCGGATACGACATATTAATAATTTAAGGAGACGGGATTTACGTCCATAACATTCATGCATTTTTGGGAGAATTTTGACGGAGTTTTACCGTATAGTCGTCTTGCCAAATAGACGTATCAACCAAAACTAGTGGTATAGCGAGAATACCTTACAATCAAGCATCCCATAATAACTGTAGTGTAAATACATAGCTACATGCAAAAACACGACAAGCTAGGTCAATCACAAGAAAAGTTATTAAGTTTTTGTCTCTCCTGAAAAGAAGGTGTTTGTTGGATACGCCCCTATGGTTTGAGACAAGCAATATAGTGGAGTGTAATGTACGTCCGTGTGTCACAGACTGGAGCCTTCGTACTCGGGCTCGAGCTCGGGCAGTCGTCACACGTACGCGTGAGGGGCGGCACCGCAGGTGAGATACACTCAACTATTTACTAATAATGGGAAATAAATATAATGACCACCAAGAATAGTAAATGATTACCAAATCTTAGGACCCTTAAGTCCGCCCTGGGGTGGATCCGACATGGTTAGGTTAGAACTGTGACCCCCTTACGAACCAGAACCAAATCGCTTTTTTACAGTCAAACTCATACATTTCTACAATACTTTGGTTAAATTTTGGTGATCATTTACTATTTTTGGAGGTCATTTAGCCAAAGATAAGTGGCGTATTATAAAGAGTGTAGAAAAATTGTTATCTTTTATTTTTTTCAAGCTATATCTACCTTCTTTCACTTGTATCATAACTTGTAATAGGGTATTTTACTATATATGAGAAAAAATCTATAAATATGTTATTGAGACAGTTTAGGCATAAAGCAGTCGGAAAATGTAAGTTTTACTTCATAAAATAACAAAACAAAATTTTAAATTCTATTCAAAGTTTTCAGTATTTTTAATCTGTTATAAAACATCGTGAAATAGTAGCAGCCATATTATTACGCCGTACGGCTGCGTAAACAAAAAATTGTCAACTGTCAGTCAACCGATTGGCGTAATATAGGCTTTGTAGTTTTATTATTTTCGTAACCAACGTAATTTTTTCATTATTACACCTATTACAAAATATGCTTTAAATTATTTTTAAATGATATGCAATTATCATATTTAATATGAGCTCATTTGATACAAAACGAACTAACGTCATTTACGCTGAGCAATATGGCGTCCAGTAAGAGGCGTTTTCGTCACTCTACGCGCGAAATTTGAAAATTTAAAATTTAGATGCATTTTTATGGCACTTATCGATTGAATAAAAATTTTGAGTTTTTTTTGGTGGCATATTAGCACTACAGAATTTCATTGAGACACTTTTTGTAAAATGGGTGTAATACCCTATTGTTGTTATATTTCATATCTTAGATATGAATATTTAAAGTTTTATTTAAATTAAACCATTTTTATCATTCGTTCTTTACTTAAAATCGTTCACTATCCTAACACTATTAGTTTTAATATGGTAGCATTTTTCTTTTTGAACTGTCAAGTTACTGAATAGAATTAAAATTCGAAGAATAAAGTACATTTTTATTTAGAAATTAAGGATACGACTTCTATAAATACTTGACTCTAACTTCTAGAAACTTCAACATTTTCCAATAATTCTGTTTCCCCTTCCAGTCGGACCACGACTCGCGCTTCGACTGCTAGCGACGGGCAACAGTCGCGCCACAATCCGCCGGCAACCGGTCGCGCCACAGCCGCGCCACAGAGGCGCCACAGATACGCCACAGCCACCGGTGACCGCGGCAGTGCTCACAAAGACTATTGGTTAACTAATTAATGTTCCGCGCGAGTGCACACCCCTCCCTACTCCTTCCCTCCCCCCTCTCATATGACATCTCTATGATACCTACATCTTAGATCATTTATTTCAAACTAGCTTTTACCCGCGGCTGCGTTTCCACTCTCTATTTTTTTTTTTTTTGGAATCTTCGCGGGTTTACGAAGAACTACCCGCCCAAAATTTCATCGCAATGGAATCAATGGTTTAGTAAGGCAAAAATTACAAACATATATACATTAATATCTATACTAATGCCCGGCGCCCAATGTCGGCTTTGGCATGGCAAGTTATTTTTAAACGACGAATTAAAATAAAACTAAATGGTATGGAAATAAAGCTGAAATTTCAATACACGGCATGCCTAAGCATACCACGATATTGTTTCTGTACTTACGACGGTTAACATTACAATTTCAACTCTATTTCCATACCTTTAAGTTATATTTTTATTCTTGGTTTAAAAATACCTTGGCATGCCGATGCCGTCAATGGGCGCCGTGCCTAATAATGTTTGTATGAAGGTGGTAATCTTCTGAATTTCACACCTGATTTTAAAAAAATATTTTATTAATAGGAAGCTACATTACCACTGAGTGCTATCGGCTATATTTTATTTAAAAAAAATTGGGTTCCTTAAGAAAGTCACGCGTACGAAGTCTCTTGTATCAACTAGATGTTAATAAAATACCCTATAGCACGCAGAATTCCCAAAATCGGACCAGTAGTTTCGAAGATTCGCGGGTTCAAACATACAAACTCTATTAATCCATACTTTAATATTATAAATGTGAAAGTAATTCTGTCTGTTACGCTTTCACGATGAAACGGCTGAACCGATTTGGACGAAATTTGGTATGAAAATAGCTTGGGGAAGGACATAGGCTTTTTAATCCGCGACTTCGTCTGCATCCGCGATAACCGACTTTCGCGCTGACGAATTCGCGGGCAAAAGCTAGTAATCCTATAAATAGATGTCGTGTTGTTAGCGCCACTAACAAATGTGTCAGGTACGAAAGAGAGGATTCCCTTTCCCTCTCCCACTCCCCCTTTCCCATCCACTCCTATGATCTCAACATTTTAGTATATAAATACTTGTATAATATAGGATATAACTGTATAAGAGTTTGTATAAGTATAATGATATATTGATAACGCAACTGAGGTAACAAATGAATTGAACTGAAAGTATTGCCGTCTCGTTTTTACACGTGGAATTGGAAAGAGATGGAAGTAGTTCAGAGTGTATTTGACAGAGGAGAGTAGAAAATCTCGTTTTGGAAATAAGTTCTAGCAGTAAGGTGTAAATTCAGCGTCACGTAAGATTTTTGCGTTATACCCCCTCTATACGCCTATCTTTTTCTCACATGTAATAAATTTAACGGAAGAGATAGAACCTCTTCCGTTAAATTTATTACAAGTTCAGATTTTCTTAGTCAGCCTTAACCAACTCTTTTTAATTTTATTCGTGAATCAAAGATGGTAATATTTTTAGTTCTTCCATTATGTGCTACAGTGAAGACCAATTTATATCCACGTTGATATTTAAATATTATTTTGAAAATAATCATTTCAGCGCAGTGACTGAAAGATCGGCTTCTGTGCGACGAGACACGAGTTCTATTCCACAAGATATCGGCGTGGATATATTGTGTATATTGTCAGTATGTATAATAATTGTATATTATAGATTTATCGTCGAATATATAAGATTTTTCCTTTAACGTTGTGGGACGGACATCGTATTACAATCTTTTACCTTGGTTTTAGACAATGTTTCGTCGATTACTTTGTAATAAAATCGCTGTTTCATACATTTGGACCATGTAGGATTTGTATGAAATTGCTGTTTATTTTTACGTAAATACGTGTTTAAATTTTCTTTCATCATGTCAACCTTTAGACGCCTACTGCTGGGCATAGGTCTCATTTGTTCGGCCGTAATCGCCATGCTTGGCCGATGCATGTTGGCGATCGCAGTAGGTGTTATGGTACTCAGAAGGACGCTGCTGCCCATCCTCTTGTCAATATCCCTCTGTCGCCTTCTACGACACCCACGGGTAGAAATTGGGTGGTGCTATTCGCGACCATCACACGGCGTAAAATTACTTTCATAGTGGGAGGAAATACAGAAAACTTATAAAGTTTGGTGTTGTAGCTACATATCTATCATGTACTATCGTGGTCACACCCGCCTGACCACCACTAAGTTCATTTTTGCTTGCACTCAAAAGATGGAAGCGCTCTCTACCCCGCCCCGATGACTTCGCAGGCGCCAAGGGAAATTTTTTTTAACTGAGCAGGCGGGAAAGTCCGCGATAGTACATCCAAAATTTAATTTTAGCACTTTATACAGGTGAAATTGAATTCATTAGCAAAATTTTAAAGAGTGACTCAGACCACGAACCTGAACAACTTTCATTATGGAGCCAACACAAACAGCGCTGAAAAAAAGCAGCTGTTCTATACAGAAGTGCAATAGGTACTCGGCCAAAATGTATGGAACAGCTGTTTTTTGAAAAGGTTAGTATGGAAAGTTGATCAGGTTCGTGTTCTGAGTCACTTCTTAAAAATTTGCTAATGGATTTAATTTCATCCTGTAGTTAAAGGATCAAACAATTCGTTCAATAATGATTATGACATACATGTAATACACTCAAAGATAATATCACCCGTTACGTACACGTATTTACGTAAAATACACAGCTGTGTCCACGACACAGACACACAACTACGTTTTCCTGCTGATTGTGGAGTGTCTAAAATCATGAAGTGAATCCAATATAAGTTTGTGTCACAATGCCCGTTCCACTGTGTACTATATCGTCAAATCTCGTCAACTTGCACAATGGGTTGGTATGTTGCCTGTTACAGTAGAGGAAGACCAAAGAATTGATGGATGGAGTGTATGGAAGATAGATAGAGAGTGAGTGAGATGGGTGGGAGATAGAGAGATGTTGTGCCGGCCAGTGAGGGTGACATTCTAGCGGAGAGGAGGGAAATTGAGTGTAGTTTCTGCAAACATTTATTTATTACTAGCTGACCCGACAGACGTGGATTTTTCAATTTTCTTACAGTTTAGAGCTTCCCTGAACTTCCACGAATATTTCAAGACCAAAATTAGCCAAATCAGTCCAGCCGTTCTCGAGTTTTAGCGAGAGCAACGAAAAACGAATAATTTTGATTATATAGAAGATATTAGGTTTACCAACAATTGTTTACACTGATTACAGATACATAATACATTCCTAAAACTAAATTACAGCGCAACATTTACTTATAGACAAGTGACAAAAGAAAAAAATTGATTAATTTTAACTATGACAACATTGATAAATAGATTATATTATATTAAAGATTATATTACGTAGATGAATTGATAAAACTCATAAAAATAAAACAACATGATCTAAAGTACAACCAATGTGATTCAAAGTCAAAGCATTTATTTCAATTAAACCATTTACAGGCACTTTTAAATTGTCAAGGAGTCGGTCAGTTAGTCAGAGAGTTGAAGCTAGTTGCTCGTTCCAAAACGTAGGTCTCTATGGAGAAAAACAAGCAAGAAACTCTACGGACATTCTTTTGAATCAAGTTTTTACAAAATACTGATTACATTATTCATGTTGCTTCTGATTGGTAGCAGCTTCTCTCCTCTCCAGTGGAATGTCCCCCTAATACATGGGGATGAAGGCAGAAAGATGACAGCATTCCTGTCAACCAGTCATGACAGCTCGCTAGAGATTTGACAGCAAATGTTCTGGTCAATCTGATCAGGTTCCAACTGAGCGTGTATAAATATAGATTGTAAGTATGTATGACAAGTTGAATTGTATTAATGTTTGTTAAAACGTTGTGTTGTGTTGCTGTCGTCTAATAGTCCTTGTGCTGTTGGATATAAAGTTTTAAGTCCGGTAACTGTCGCTTTCTTTAGATGTCTGCGGATTAAGACCATTAATAGGGTATTTTACCAATAAAATCTAATTAGTCCGTCAGATAGATTTTCAAAAAATATTGGACACGTGTTTTTTCTTTTTTCACGTAAACAAAAAATGAAGACGATACAGTGCGTCGAAAACCCGTCTGACATCTCTGTCAGTACACTTTTACTGGCGAAGTGACGTCACATTCCCCCACTCATGATCTTTCATGCGTTTTATCTTCGTCAGTTTTTATTGATTAAATAAAACAAAAAATACGTATGCAATATTTTTCGATAATCTAACTGACGGACTTATTAGATTTTTTGCGTAAAATACTCTATTCACACAGACATAACTTCACTAAAAAAAAAACACTTAAACGCGGGTCCACATATGATTATTTGCCCGATCCGATCACGACGCGTAGCATGATCGCCTATCTGAACGGGTGATGATACGCGAGCATGATACGCAGTCTTGATACACCTCTCTGATACAAAGCGTGATACGGCTCGTTCGATTTCGAGTCAGTTTTTGTCCGATCATCAAAGGAGATACGGATCGGTTAGCTGATGCTTCTTCTATTAATTTCTGAGAATACGACAGTACGATACAGAATAAAATAAAAGCTAATAATAATAACTAACTAACTAATATAATAATAACTAGATACGGAGCTTGATACAGTACGACGAATGATACGGTGATCTGTTTCCTAATTCACGTAACTAAAGAAGTGCTGTTGCAGTGCAGTTGCAGTTTAGTTTCGATTAAAACAACGCTTTTCGTATTCTCTATCGCTATTAGACACGCTCGCGTCTAGTTCGCGTCACGCGAGCGCAATAACGGCATTCTACTGTTGCGCGTCTCTAGTGCGTGCTTCGTAACGCAACATGATCGGAATTCTACTATTCGTTTGACGTCTCAAAATGACTGTTAAAAAGCACTAAAATCTGTACTGGGGTATTATTTTAATATTTTAATAACGTCATATTCATTGAAATGTAATAGATTATATTCAATTATTAAGTGTGCAATATTTATTCTCTCATGTGGCGGCTACACCATAAGTAAGTTTGGTTATCGTACAGTTGACGTGCAGTTCAAGCGCAGTTCAAAGATTACAAAAATACCGTTTATCACTCAAACTTGAACTTAACTGCAACTGCACTACAACTTCATCGGCGCTTCATAAAATTACGTGAATTAGCCCTCGGATTGGGCAAATGATACCCCGATTAACTCAAAATTAAGATTTTTAGTTGCTCTCAAATAAAAATAAATTGAGTTGGTAAATAAGTGACTAAACAGTTAGCTATTGTCATACAAAGAAACGAACGAAAATCTTTAAGCATATCGCGTTTTGACAGCTCATTAAAATATCTATTGACATAGTTTTTAAAACCATATTGTCTCTAGACCATGTAGAATTAAATACATGAATGACACAAGACTGCTCTGATGAACAGCGACACAACACGTTCAGAAACAATAAATATTTATATATAAATAGTGATAAATCTGTACATAATATATTATATACTGATATGATTAAATAACGGGAGTAAAAACACATTGACCGAAGTCGTAAGTTTTAAGTTCTGTTCATCATTGCGAACATTTCATCGGACCATAGCTGGAAACATTCTGGTTACGGAGATATCAAAATTTAAACACAAAAAAATTGCGACATTTTAAGTCGTCTTACAAACGTAATTCACTGAATGTATTCAACAAAAAATATCCTTAGAGGCAATTAAAAAATTGTTAATATTAATTAGAAAAATGTTTCTGCTGGTCCTAAGTCTGTAAAAGTATGAAAGAAGAGTTGGAATTAAGTGGCTTTTAAATACTTTACAAACTGCTATATGCTGAGAACGTTAAGATTGCAATAGTGAGGAACACATTTTTGCGCTAGGGTGATTGAACTCTGATAAAGATGTCACCGCGCCATACCGCGCCGCCCTTGGACCGGAAGGCTCGGACCGCAATCTTTGCAGGGTGTTCAAACCACGTTACGCGTCAGTATTATTGAATATAATACTAGTACTTTTATACTTTTATCCATACTAATATTATAAATGCGAAAGTAACTCTGTCTGTTACGCTTTCACGATGAAACGGCTGAGCCGATTTTGATGAAATTTGGTATGAAGATAGCTTGTACTCTGGGGCAGAACGTAAGCTACTTTTTATTCGCGATAACCGACATTCACTCGGACGAAGTCGCGGGCAAAAGTTAGTAATATCATAAATGCGAAAGTAACTCTGTCTGTGACGCTTTCAAGTTTCACGATGAAACGGCTGAACCGATTTTGATGAAATTTTGTACGAAGACAGTTTGAACCGTAGGGAAGGACATATGCTACTTTTTAAGCCGCAACTTCGTCTGCATCCGCGATAACAGACTTTCATGCGGACGAAGTCGCAGGCAAAGGCTAGTAACATTATATTTTTAATTAATGGTTAGTAGCCATTGGATATGGTACATGAAGTGGGCTGCTGTTGTAAGACTATTAAAAGGGCATGGTGTATAAATAAACTTTAAACAATCCCCCCCCCCCCTTTCGCGCTACCATAAACGGTGATATAAACAAAAGTAGTTTCACAGCAATCATCCAGCCTTTTCCAACTCTATTGGGGTCGGCTTCCAGTCTAACCGGATGGACTTGAATACCAGTGTTTTACATAAAGCGACTGCCTATCGGGCCAGTTACCAGTTGCCAGTTACCCAGTTACTGAGTAACACGATACCCCTCAATAAGACTGGTTGTCAGACTTCCTGGCTTCTGACTACCCATAACGACTGTCAAAGATCTACAAATGACAGCCGCGGGACCAACGGTTTTACTTGCTTACCCTTTCCGAGGCATGGAATCTAGTTTTGATGAGCAGTGTACGTAGGTAACGACGTGTGATGTGTGTTTTTACACTCTATTGTGACCATGTAGATATAGGTATAAATGGAGCCAACACTTAGAACAAAAGCTTGAAACCAACTGTGGGCTGATGCTCTCTTTCTGACTGCATACATAAGAACGAGACAGTGATATATGTTTTCTTTATCTTATGTACGCATTTAGAAAGAGAGCGTCTGCCCACAGTTGGTTTCACTTAGGTATTTAGAGTGTTGCCTCCACTTTTATCTATAAACTTCTTGATTGTGACGATGACTGTGGGTGTGTGTATGTGTCACAATACATGTGTGACTACATTCATTCCGATTTTAAGACTTAAAACGTTATCAATATTCACTGTTCATATTATTGACTAGCCTTTCTCGATCCTTGCTCGTACCAGCCCGCGCCGCTGTGCCTGTAACTTTTTTTTAAGTCTTATAGGCTTGCGTTTCGCCGCAACTCACCTGATCTTAAGTGATGATGCGACCTAAGGTGGAGCACGCTTGCCTAGGATGAACCGGTTCACTCGTGCCTTGAAGATACCCAGATTATATGTCTCGGGGAATAGAGAGGCTGGCAGTGAGTTTCAAAGTCTAATCAAATCAAATCAAATCATTTCTTTATTTGCCAACATGGGTAAGGGGTACAGATGTTAAATACATGTTTTGATAATGTTCTCCATGCTCTGCCGTCACATGGGCATGCAAAATGTTACACATAAATTACAATCATAATGTATCATGCTGAAGTAATCAATCACATTTTTAAATTGGAAAGTTTTTTTGAACCATTCTGTCTGGCAGTTTGCACAATAAATGTGGAAGCAAAGCGCTTGTAACTTTAAATTTTTCCCAGTCTATGCCTTTGTTGTCTTACCCTGGCAACGTCCTAAGCAGAGGCCCGTACCCTACAGTGAAAGAAACATGTCCAAGCGTGTAACATTCGGCGGCCATCTTGTCACTTTTATTCGTAGTTATGGTCCATCCACAGATACGGGTCAATGGGCTACATTGAAACATGGAGAAGTAGGAAATATTTTACTCGGCTGTTTTTTATGATTAATTTCGTTGCGTGATCCAAGACAGTTGAATCGTTTCTCTGGGACTCGTCGAGCTTCATTGCTCTGACGCTTTTCTGGTGGTCGCCACTGTTTATTCTGGCTTACAGGAGTTGCAGTGGATTGGCTTATGAAAGAAAAGGCAGATAGACCGCGCGGAACACTGAGAGTGAAGCCAAAAAAGCAAATACATATTCCAAAGCGAATACCTACAACGTGCTTCGTGCTGTACTGAGTCATTTAAGCACGAAACGCCGCATCGTTAAAAAAATCAAAGCAAACACAATCACGAGATTGTAGGTATTCGCTTTTGAATTTGTATTTGCTTTTTTGGCTTCATTCTCTGTGTTCCGCGCGGTCTATCTGCCTTTTGCTTCATAATCTGAGGTGGTGGGCTTGTCACAAAGTGCACTAGAACTGCTAGTCATATGAACAGTGATATTGCAACGATAACACTGTTTATTATAAAGACTATTTGTTGAATAACGTTGGTTGTATGATTCTGTTAAATAAGCGTTAGGTTTTGTTACTCAAATACTCTGATTACGTGGCTACACTTATCTACAACTCCTTTGACTCCTGACAATGTTAACGTCTTAGGTTCGGCAACCATACTTACATCACATTGAATGCCAAAGTTACCCTACGGTGACCTACGTAATACTTCGTAGTTGACATCGCGGATACCAATTTAAAGAATGATGTAGTGGTATGTAATATTGCATAGGCTGGCACCACTAACATTATTTCATCCAGGTTGCTAACCTAATAGAAAAGAAAAGAAAGAAAAACCATTTATTAACGAGAAAGTGACGCACATTACACAACAAGACTTAAACTAAAACAAAGTGGATAGGTACATGTTGTAGAAAACAAATACAAATAAAATAAAAATAAACTATAAAAACGTACGAGACAGAAATATGCGTCACTGCCACGAAAAACGGCTGACGCTCAGCATAAATGCCGTGGCCCGCGCATAGGGCTTGCAATCCGGATATCCGGATATCCGTATTATCCGGATATCCGCCGATTTTCAAATCCGGATTTTACTTGCATCACTATCCGGATTTTTCGGATATTACGGATATTTGTATTTCTCTTTTAAATATTAAATAAAAGGCTGTCATCTGTAAAGTATATAACTGTTATTACGTTATGTATTATTTTAATATAGTTAATCACTCTTTCAATGATTTATTCACTTCACAAATCACAATAAGTCAATTTAGGGTTGATTTTTCAATCCTCATAAACAGTTAGATAGTACTCAGATAGCAAAATATTGCATTTTTCAATCGTCAAATAGGCTATATCTGGTTATTAACGGCCTTGCCTGAGGAATAAACTTACTTTGGTCTTTGATGGCTAGATCAACGTCTATGCAATAGATATAACTATACCCTGTTCACAATAAGATTAGACATTTACAAAAACCTTTTTTACAGTCCGTTCAACCGATTTTGACTTATATTGCGTTGGTTGCATGACAAATGGCAACTGCAGTAAACAGTTGTTATTGTAACCATTTTTTTGCCTCTAATGTCATCCTTAAGCCTAAGGAATGAAGTCAAAATCGGTTGAAGGGACTGTAAAAAAGGTTTGTGTTTATGTCTAATCTTATTGTGAACAGGGTATAGATTCATTGACGTTTAGTTTGGTGTTATTTCTTCTTTTTGCGAAAGTAATATCAAAATTATGAAAATTTGCGATACTGTTGACGATGTGACAATTTATGAAGAGGCTGTATAGTGTATATTGTGTATCAATTAAATCACAAATACAAGAAGAAATCATCCGGTTTATAAGGCAGCCATCTTCTGCGCAGCGACTTTTTTAACAAATTATTTAGACACCACAATTCGAGTAGAGATGGCACTATTTGATGAGAATAGTTAGAGAAGCAGAATTTAGATGGGGTTTACTAGCTACTTCTATCAATACCACCGACCAGAGTAGACGCAGAAAGAGTGTTTCTTGCTACAGGATATTTATGGAAGCATTTAAGAACTTAAACCATGAAAAAAGATTCATTAGATAATTTAAGCTTTTTGATCTTAATACCAGAATTTAAATAAAACACGATTTAAGAATTACGTTCATATTATATTTGATTATTTTGAGATACATTGTTTATTTTTGTTTAATTATAGTTGTTTTATTTATTGAGCTGATTTGCCTGGGAAAGTGATATTTTTATTTAATTATTATGTTTTAAATATTTAGGTTGATTTGATTGGGATGTTGTGATTTGTGATAAATGTAAGATCTGTTAATTAGAATTGTTTTTAGTATGACAAGAATAGATACAAATTTAATGTTTTTTTAAAGTGAACTAGTTTTCATGTGATTGTTACTTGAAATATTGGTAGTTTATTATTTCTTTGTCATTTTGCTTGAGAGACTAATTTAAACGTGTTACTAAAGTTAATTAGGTTATATTTAAAATAAAATCTTAATATATCCGTATTATCCGCATTATCCGGATACTCCGGATAGTTAAATATTAAAATCCGTATTATCCGGATAGTAAAAATGAACGGATATTGCAAGCCCTA
Source organism: Charanyca ferruginea (assembly GCA_947361185.1). NCBI lineage: Eukaryota > Metazoa > Arthropoda > Insecta > Lepidoptera > Noctuidae > Charanyca > Charanyca ferruginea. Next base: position 225,948 of record OX376081.1, on the reverse strand, counting down.
CCCGCGCACGAAGGCGCGTAGTCACGGCGCTGATGATGACCTACGTAATAGTCGGCATGTGCCTTTATTAACGGTTACGTAATATTGCGTAGTTGGCATTCAATGGGAATGCCAACCTAATGGATGTAGTAGTAAGGATAAGTTTAAACCGGTGAAAAGTATTATTGACGGATTTTAGTACTCAGAAATAGTTTTGACTGCAACATATACATGTTTAAGCTACAGACATACATACATACATTCATATCGACACTCGTGAAAAATATGTTATTGTACTACAATAATATGGGAGCTGTGGATAGCTGTAGAACACGTGTCGGGTAAGCTCTGCACTGCCAACTAGTTATGATAAGAGGATACGATGGGGTAGTCCGCGAAACTCTCATTTTATTAGGGTCGGTATACACAAAAGCAGCTAAAACGGTTCGGCAAAATTCGGTTCGGCGTTTTAAATATGACATTATCAACGGTTATATTAAGAATGCTGACCCACTTAAATGTATAGCGACTTTAATATTTTTTGTAACTGTCTGATTAATTGATTGTCTGGTAATAAAAACACAAATACGCATCGAAAAAATAATAAAGTTATCTAAATACCGACAGGTGCCTGTTGGAATGAAGTTCCTTTCGCTATGTATCGTGTATTCAATAACAAGCAATTAAATCAATTAACAAAAGCACGTGTGGTGGCAGTCGTCTAATACTCATCACACATTATCACCTTTTTATCTTGTAATTATAAAAAAACAAATTTGAACGTACACGATTGAAAGCCGAAACTTAAATGGCAAATTATATTATTGTGTCGAAGCTGTGCAATAAGTGCGATGACCTTAAACATTTTTTTCAGGGTGTTACTAGACCAATCGATCGATCGTCGATCGACGGCATCGACCGATGGTAGAATGGATTACTCGACGTTGATCGGTAATTTCTGCCAGACCAATCGGTCGATCGACGATCGATCGATGGTAGAATGGATTAGTCGACATCGATCAAACTGCTTGATTATTATTAGTGATGGATTTATAGCCGGAGTTAATCGATCAACGTCGACCGATGACATCGACCGGCAATCGATCGATTAGCTAGTCGAACGGTATCCGTCGATCAGCCAAAGCTACCACACCAATCGATCAACGTCGATCGATGTCGACCGAGGGCATCAATCGATGATCGATCGATTGGTGTAGTAACTCTTTTGACTTTGAACAACTTTAGACTAGCTCACCTTCGCAAAGTGTATCTGGATTGTAACGCACGATAACAAACTTGGTTCCATTAAATAGAATACCTATTAATTTAAGAAAAGAGTTTCGCGAGCTATACCTCATGTTGGTTCCGTACTGTGTTATATGAGTGAGAAGTGAAAAATACTACATTTTAGTAATATGATAATTTTCTATTCGTTATTCGCTGACGGCCATATACTCAATCGCTACTCAATTTTAAATACCGTTAACTCTGGTGCTGTCTCTATCACTTTATGTCAAAGTGACAGTATGAGACTTAGATCTTAAAATTGAGTAGTGTTTCAGTATTTGGCCATGACAGTTGAAACTTGTTGTCAGTCTGTCACACGTAGTGGTTGACCACTGCAAATATCTCACTGTCTTTGTTAATAATATAATAATTTCTTGCCATGTCTGTTACTAATTTATAAATGGCGGTGTTATTGACAAGTTTCATTAATCTAGCAGTTGATATTTCCGGTCGTGTCGGATTGTCGTCCCATCGCACTTTGAGTGTGGGAAGAGAGAGTGCAGCTGTGTTTGCGCACGCACTTGTGAAAGAAAGAAAAAGCACTATAATATCTTCTGCATCCTTGGCTATATCCCGACCGCTTAACTTAGACCATTCCTGAGGTAGTTGCGCGGTGTGGTGTGTATTAAAAATGGTTTTAATGCACATCATTGAATCGGCAAATTATTTGCTAGTCTAATGATTAATGACTTGAATCCTTACTATGTGGACTCTATAAACATTTCGTAATAAAGTTGTCAATAGCATTCGCCAAGCGTCCAAGACTGATGCGTTGTCTAAACACAAAGTTATGTACAGACACCAGTACATCAAGCTACAACAATCTGTCATATTTCTTTGATAGATTTTCAACTATTACAAAAGCTTAAGGTTCATATTCAATTGAAAAAAATTGACCGTTTGGTATGGCTTGATGTGTTGGCGTTTGTACATTTATACATATTATATAGCGCGCCGCGCGGGACTGTCTGTTGTACCTGCAATGTAGTCTACAGCGCCTTTGACCCGGTGTATTGAGCCCAAAAAGGCCAATCCTACTTGCCTTTAAACCGCCACGACAAAATGTGCCCTTGCGAATATACCATACCCCTGGTGGTATGGTGGTGGGTTAAAACTAAACCACTCGCCCAACCTAACCCAAATGATTCACCAACAGAGGCAATCTGGCGCTCGGCGGCTGCTACCGCGGCACCGCTCGCTTCACTCACTCGCCTTCGCGCTTTAATGGTCACAGTTCTAACTTAACCCTAACGATTTTCTCAGTGGTCATAGTTTTAGACCAGGGATGCACAGACCGCGGCCCCCCGGTAATGTGCCAGTGGCCCGCCAGCAAAAATATTCCCTCGTACATTTGAAGGAAAAATATTCCGCCTTGCAAATGAAAGTTTGGAAGCAATTTTACGTGTAGCGTTTTACAAGTAAACTTGACCCAATTGTTAAAAAAATTGTAAGCACAATGCAGTACCACGCTATTTTATTTAATTAAAATTTTGGCAACGTTTATGTTTTTAATTCGTGCTGGTGGCCCGCCTTTAGTTCATCATTTGCCCAAGTGGCCCATGGTCTCAATAAGTCTGTGCATCCCTGTTTTAGACCCACCATAACACCAGGGGTATGGCCAGTGGCTACGAATTACATAGAGAAGTCTGTCATGTAATCGTGACCGTGACATGCTGGGCAAAATTTGATTTGTCATATATTCATGACTGGCGGTCAAAATGTTAAAAACGTTAAACTGGGTGAACGGTTGACATGACTCTTTGAAATCATATTGAGATTGTTTAACTATTGTCTGCTCTGTCTCTGAGTGCGCGAGTAACTACTTATTAAGTTTATTTAAAGTGATGTATATTATGTTAATTAACTAAAGACGTTACCTTAAATTCGATAATCTACATCAATCACAGATTTAAAAAAAAATTATCGGCATAAAATATAAGTATTAAAGTATCTGAAAATGTTGAACAGTTCTTTTTTTACGTATCCGATTTTGTATGACATTTAAAAAATTAAAACTTTTTATTTTAGATGGCAATATTTTTGTTTAGTATCTATGGACGATGTAGTGTTACCAGTTAAAAGGAACACCATTCGTTTATTAACATACCTACTGTAATTGTTGTTTTGAAATTATATGCAGTGTATAATATTGTAAAATACATTGACACTGACTTGTAAATGTTATATTATAATGTACAATAGCGTTGTATAAAGTTATAACTTACTATGTAGATATTGTTGGTCGACAGTTGAGTGTTTTTATAAAACTTAGAGAGCATTGAGCCGCATGTTGTGCGCAGGCGCGGGCTCTCGTCCCGGCTGTTGTTGCGACAGATCATTATTATTATTATTATGTATAAATTAAATATATTTATTCACAATTTATTGACTTTTATTTCTCACTAGCTGACCCGACAGACGTTGTCCTGCCCCTATCTACTCTACCTTACCTACCCTACCTACTACTAAAATTTTCTTTTATACAAACCTTCCCCTGACAATAAGGAACACAAAAAAAGAGAATTATCCAATTTGGTCCAGCCGTTCGGTAGTTTTGCGCTTACATACATTTCGGCGATTCATTTTTATTCTTCTTCAAAAAAATAAGGAGGTTCTCAATTCGTCCCGTATGTATGTATGTTTGACCGCGATTATATCCCGTTTGGCTGAATCGATTTTGATGCGGTTTTCAGGAAAGTGTTTGTTACATTCTGGGGGTTTTAGATACAACAAACAGAAATTTATTCAGCGCTTTTTAAAAAACACGACAAAAACCGAGAAGACATTTTCGTTTCTTCCATCTTTCTATCTTTAGAGGACTTTCAATCTCTGTTTTACCTGTGCTGCCGTTCCTTAATGGATTTGGGTGATAAGGGGGCACTAAAAAGCAAAAAAAAATTTTTTTTTTTAAATAGAAACTTTAAAAATTGAAATGAATGAAATGCGCGAGCTGTTAGCTCGCGCATTTTTACGGTGAAGTAGTACATTTATGTAAAGAACGACTGTTTTTTTCCATAAATCATAGTTACATAATATACACATCGACGAGTTCGAGGGTTACGAAATAAAGACAATGCAAATATTCTGTTGTTATATTTATTTCAATAGTTAATTATAATCAAAGTGTATTCTAGCACCATCCCGCCCCCCGCACCGCATGTCTGTACATACATACATTTTTACACTTCCATACATTTACAATACATTCTATATTTATCGGAATCTAATATTATTATAATCTTTTAATTCATGCAACAATATTATACAGTTTTATTTCATATATTTGAGATCTATATCCATTTTATTAATATCTTTCATCGTAACATACGGAATCCATCTTCGATTTCACTAAAGTCGGTATTTAGGATCGTAACCTAATATTACACCAACTATGAACTATTTCACAAGTATTAATTCGAACGCTGAAACATGTCAGATTCAGAACATTTAAACTGTATGACATGTGCTAAGATATTCTGATAATTGAATTACTTAGATTTGTCTATTAATAAAAAAAAACTTAAGTATGAAATTGATTAATATTAAGTGACGTCTCTGAGTGTGACTGTAAGACTTAACAAGAAATGTGACAAAAAGCTTTAACATGGTAAAAAAAATGGCTACAGTATTTATCTCTTATCAGCGTCGTAAATGAACCGTAGGAAAGTTCCTAAATAATTGTTTGTACAACATTCCAACATTTTATTCACATAATTTTCTTCAAGAATGTTAGTTTAAACCAACTCAAAGTAACATGTGTACGTGTCTACAAGTGACCGACCTGTACAATGAACAATTATACATAATGAAATGGCTCCGTGTAGTCTAAGAGCTAGCCGAGTGCGGGCGGGGCCTCTGACCGCAAGCAAACTATCTTACATTTACTAATATTTATAGTTCACAGGGAAACGGTCACATGTGTGTGTCACTGTCATATATTACATGCACGTGTAATTTTAATTATTGAATACAACACGAAATAGCGATAATGCACTATCTGCTAATAACACTTCGGTATTTCGAACGAAAAATTAATGTGACAAATTGTCAATTGCTCGTAAGTTGCTGTGATTGGTTGACTGAAATTTTCACATTAATTTGTCACATTAATTTTTCGTTCCAAAAACCGGGGCCAAGGTGAACTATGCCCATGTATGTGGTATATGGAAATAGTAGATTTCGTCAGAATATGAGTGGAGATCTTTTAGAATGGACTTTTTACGATTTATTATTATCAATAAATAATAATAAATAACACACATCCTATCACTAATGATATAATTATGAAAATGCATTAAAGACGGTTCTTATTTCGTAATAATTTGTTAATCCCTAAATAAAGCATTAAATAGATATTGACAGTACATACATACATTCTGCACGAAAATTGACACAATTAACTGTTCAATTTAATTTGGGCATTGTCAGCTATCCTGGCAGATAAAATTGGCAATAATATTGACCACACAGTATATCAGATACTATTATTATAAATGCAAAAGTTACTCTATCTGACTGTTACGCTATGCACCGATTTGGATTCAATTCGGTACGGAGAAAGCTTGAACCTCAAGAAAGGAGATATTAAGCTACTTCACAAGAAAGAAGAACTCGCGGGCAAAAGCTAATTTATACTAACAACTGGAAATTCGAGCGTAACACAGCGGGTGACCGTCCCCCTACAACGTTATGAACAACAGAATCATTCGGTTTCCCTAGCCTCCGGTTTCTCGAATGAAAAATTAATGTAACATGCTTCAGTCATGACATGTTGATCATGCGACCGCTTGACAATTTGTCACATAAATTTTTCGTTCGAAAAACCGTGGATTAGAAGTTGACATGTCAATAGTTAGTGAGTCGTGGTAATGGGAGGGTCTGCAGCAGGACCGGGGGCGCCCGCAGAGGCAGAGGCGGGAGACATAGCACTGCGTATGCGAGATAGAGCGTAACGTACGCCCTGCGACAGCTAATAGTGCGATTTGAATAGGTGCGATAAGAGCAATGTGTTAATGAATTATTTCTTAGATTAATAATTTATCAACATGCCTGTGTCCAGTGGATGTTTTCAGATCCATAACGTAATTCAATCTTCCAATTGAGCTTAGTTTTACATTACTATCCAGTCAATCCAGCAATAACTATTCAGTGTACATACATAACTTATGCTTGCAATAGATTTAAAATTAATCAGCGTTAAAATACGTAAAATAATACAAAAAAAACTCGAAAAATTGAAGAAATTGTAATGTGTGTTAGTTTATTTTGTCAGTACCAACCTCTATGATTGTCGTACTCCACCCGATCCTGCTCAGAGCACCGCACATGTGGAGTTACACCTATCTTAGTGTTAGTGTGAACCGCGCTGATATTTATACAACAATTGTCTTATAGACAACTACATACACTGACGTGCGACACATTTAGAAGAAAACTTTCAATACTATTTATCTAACGGAGTATATACACATCAAGTTTTAGAAAAACTTCGTGTTTGTAGAGCGCTGTCCCTGTCACTCATAGCTGTGTCTCTTTCTACTTCATTCAAGGCTTTTGTGGAAGAGACCAACAAATGCTGGAGATAATTCAAAGAATTTTAAACAATTAGTAGAAGGTAAATATTTCTGCCAAGCAAGGCAGGATTTTTCTAAAGCTCGGTGTGTCATTAACATCGGAGTGGTATGTTATGTCAAGCAGACACCATGGAAATAGACTAAATTTAAAGTCTGCTTAGCAGGCGTAGACATGACACTAACCGAGACCGACCAAGTGGAGTAGATAACTGTCGGCGATATCGCTACGGTTTTGTTTACGGAAATCTAGCTACTGATTATTACAAGGAATTGTCTGAGCTTTTGACACATTATCCTTAGAATTTGATTCAGTATTTCTTCTCAGATCAGCCAGCTACACAACACTTATCTACTACATCTTCTTTTCCATGTAAAATGTTATTTATAACCCAACGCATTAGTATTATAAAAAAATAAGTTTCATATATTTATCTGAGTCACTCCGTAGCCTCTTGTTCATAAGTTAAAACATACAATAATAACAAACAACCATTTCTTTACACAAAATCTTATAAAACAAACGACTATCAGAAATACACACATAATTATTCAATTTCAAAAATATGGCGGCTTAGATATATATTTTTTTGTCTTTCCGATACTTTAATTGCCTTCCAAATGAAGATTCACAAGAGATTTTAACAAAATATTCGAGATAATTGAGTGACAACAGTAGTTATAGTATCTGGGGGTCGAGTCACAATCTTACACCAACCCCCGGTATTTCGAATGAAAAATTAATGTGTCAAATGGTCAAGAGATTTCTGATTGGTTGACTGAATTCAACCAATCACAGCAGTTTACGCGCGCTTGACAATTTGTCACATTAATTTTTCGTTCGAAAAACCGTGAGTACGTTAACTAACCACTACCTAATATTTATCATACTTTATTTACTATTATGGCTTGTTCGCGCCGCGCGCCAGTCAGCAATGAACTTCGACTAGCATGGAGCTACTTTGTTTTTTTTTATAATTTGACACAAATCTATTTAATACACTGCTTTTATGTTAAAGCCGATAAAGTCGTTGTAATACATTATTTCTGTAACGAAGTTCCGTGATTCCAGATAACCACCTCATCACCCTTGGTTGACTGGTAGAGAATGCCTAAGGCATTACGTCCGCCTTTGTACCTTTGTGCGTGAAGTAAGTTGTGGAAGAAGCGTACAATTTTTGCGTTACACCCTCTCCATACGCCTCTCTCTTTCTCTCACGCACGTTCTCTCTTTCTAGCGTGACTGTTGATAGTAGCGAGACTCAAGCAGAATTACACAGATTTTATTTGGAGGTAGGGGTGGGGGTCCCTGAACGCATACATTTTATTTTATATTGAGTACAAAAGCTATTCTGTTTACAAATCGACTTCGTTGCTGACTTTAACTATGTCACATTGACTTCTAGAAAAATTCAGCGTCATGTGTGACAGAGACGAAATCCTTATAGTGTCCTCTCTTTCACACACGACACAGATTAGTTACAAACGGTTGTGTGTCTCTTTCTAAAGCACAATGTGTATAAACGCGCGAGTACTTTGTTGAGATACTCAACTCTTATGACAGTCCGACATGGATCTAGATGGGTGTGGCAGAATAAGGAACGTGAATACGTGTTTAAATTTCCTTCCATAATGGGAGGCAATATAGAAAACTGATGATAACAAAATTGTGGAATACAGTTTGGTGTTGTAGCTGCATATCTATCATTAAGGGCGATTTGTTTTAAACAGTCGGTTAACGTTACATACGGACGGTTAAAAAGTTACTATGACGTGCGATGTTTAACGTACGTTAAATGTAACGGGTTTTTTCATGTCATAAAAATCCGTCAGTTAAAGTTATTCAACAAGAGATTTCATAATATTTTGATGTTTGAAGTAGTTGTTTGACAACACAAAATGGTTATGGTAATAGTAACTTTTTGACGTACGATTTTGTGAAACAACCCATTTTTTTGATTTGACTATAGTTAGCGCCATTTTTGACTATTACCGGTCAGTAATGTATAGTTGAAGCCCTTACTGTAGTATCAGCACTCGATAGCTAATAGATCAAAGCATTCGTTCAACAATGCTGACGTCCTGCCCTGCACGCTGTGACGTGACACGTCAAGTCGGTCACAGTTCACAGGTCGGTCTCGGACGCGCGCGTGTCGAGCCAGTGTCGCGGCCGCGTGCGCGCGCGCCGCCTGCTGGAGCTCTGCGACACACACACGCACACGTCTCATGTTATACAGGTGAAGAGTTATTTAAAATATTATGATGATGATGATGACGACGATGATAATGATGATGATGATTATGACATTGATGTAGATGACGACGATGATGATTACGATGACAATGATGATGATGACGAAGATGATGACATTGATGATGATGAAGAAAATTATGTGACGATGATGGCGAAGTTGATGATGATGATGACGAAGGTGATGACATTAATTATGATAATGACAAAAATTATAATGACGATGACAATGCTAATGATGACGAAAATGACGACACTGATGATGATGATGATGATAATGATGATGACGATAATGACGAAGACGATAATGATTCGTAAATACTAGTCTGTACACTAATTTAATGAATCCCGGACAATTTCAGGATTCTCGAGATTTATTCGGTGCAAAGCTCCATTACTCCAAAATTCTAAATAATTTCTAGGCGCTTTTGAATTGTCAAGGAGTCAGTCAATCAGAAAGTTGAAGCTAGTTGTTCGTTCCAAACAGTAGGTTTCTATGGAGGGACACGAACAAAAGTGTTGAGTTAGCAGTGTGTTGTTATGGTTGTTACCTTGTGCTCGTTGTTGTTGTTGTTGAGCGTGGCGTGCGCGAGCGCGTCTTGTATGGCGACGGCCGCCTCCATCTCTGCAGCACTGCACCCGCTGCCGGCCGCTAACAGCTCCGACTCCTCGATATCTGTCGCATCATCATACTCGTTACTGCGTGCAAGTACTGCAAGACTGCGACTAACTTCACCTCTATGTACACGGGCCTTTTAAAGTTCAATCTGAACAGTGAACGGGACGGTAACGCTGAGTCGGGTTTACTTTGAAGAAGTTGCCAATTTTTTTAATGAATTATTTATATACTTGTAAGTGTACCTACTGTGTCACGTACACAGTAGGTACACTTACAAGTTTGTGTTGATGAATTGACGATACACCACATAGTAAAATGCAACAATAAAAGTGAAAGAATCATTAAAATATGTGTGACGTCACTTGAACTAGACGACGCGACTCGTGTTTCTTGAGTCATCATCATCTGCCTAGCCTGTTTTCAGCTATGTCAGGGTCGGCTTCCCGGATGCAGCTGAATACCAGTGTTTTACATGTAGCGACTGCCTATCTGACCTCTACAACTCTATACGGGGTAACAAGATACCCATTGGTAAAACTGGTTGTCAGGCTTTCTTGCACCCATAACGTCCATCATACATCTACGAATGACAGCCGAGATCAACGGCTTTACATGCTTTCCGAGTCACAGACAGGTCTCGGTATAAATTGGATGATCACCCATCCACGGACAAACCGCGGGCGAACCGGGCTTAACCATTATGACCGGTCGATCCGCATGGCTTAACTTAGTCATGAGCTCCTCTCGTATTTGCATTTTACATACGTAAACCTCAATAATTTGTTCCTCAGCCATTAACAATTAAACATTAAAGTAACAAAGTACTTGCTGTCTTCCTTGATCTCGTCAAGGCGTTTGACACGGTGTCTGTCCCGCGTCTTCTATCTCAATTGGAACGCCTGGGAATTAGAGGTCTGCAGCTTAAATTCAGGATTACCTCAACGGTCGTACACAATGTCTCAAGGTAGATTCGTACATTAGTACCGATTTGCCTGTCTCTTTTGGAGTCCCACAGGGCTTAGTGTTAGGTCCAACACTTATTATGAATTTTGTACGTTCATCACAATAAGTTAAAACTGTACGAGTCCATCAGCTATGGGTAAGCTACTCTTGCCGAGGTTGTCTTGGATGGGTGACCATCCAATTCATACCGAGATCTCTCCGTGTCTCGTAAAGCACATAAAGCCGTTGATCCCGGCTGTCATTCGTTGTAGATCATTGACAGTCGTTATGGGTAATCAGAGGCCAGAAAATCTCGACAGCCAGTCTTACCGCGTGATATCGTGTCACCCAGTAACTGGGTTGTGAAGGTCAGACAAGTCAAAGCATTTATTTCAATTAAACCATTTACAGGCACTTTTTAATCGTCAAGGAGTCGGTCAGTTAGTCAGAAAGTTGAAGCTAGTTGCTCGTTCCAAAACGTAGGGTAGGTCTCTATGGAGAAGAACGAGCAAGAAACTCCACGGACACTCTTTTATTTAAATCAAGTTTTTTACAAAGTACTGGTTGCATGATTTTTGATGCTTCTATATGTGAAAACTATGAAGGTAAACTAGCAATACAAAACATAAAAAAGAAGCAAGATAAAGTCCATGGCAGAGAGCCCACCAATCTCTACTGACAGCGCCCGTTCACGAACATGACGCGTGAATCAGCACCATTCAGCACAACCATTTTGAAGGGAGCCGAATGATCCAATACACGCGCCACCATCGGCGAGACATTTGAGCGAGCATGACAATACTTCTAACCGCTATGCTCATTTTTGTCAAACATTTATTAATATACAAAGCAAGCATATACAACCAGTCGCTCCATGTAAAACACTGGTATTTAGTTGCATCCGGTTAGAGTCGAAGGCAGATGATGATCACAGTTGTTGTAGAAATTAGTGCTCGGCGTTATGGTAGCCTAACACTCCTTTCTCGTACTGATAAGATTATGGTATTGTACGGTAAAGTGAAAGTCTCAAATTATAAGGGAGATAGCTATTAAATTACTATAACACATTAATATGAAACGGTAAAAAAATATAAATTATAACAACTAAATTATTGGTAAAATGGTTATGGTAATGGTTTGAGAACGAGGTGTCTCTGGTGAGATCTAACGCGAACTCACATTTTGGTGGACGAGCGAATGTGCATATTTGCATTCGATGCAATTATGCATTTTCGCTGAGTGTTCGATTAACTCGAACAGGGCCTCAAGTCTGCTATTACAATAGTGTCAGAATGGTCTATCATTGATGTCATAATTGTTGATTTTGACAAGTTTGGTAATCTACTAATATAATGGCGTCATTATGACTTTCCAATGGTCAACAACTGACACGCCATAGAAAGAAATGATATAGAATGGTTATCTCGTACATAATGACAAATGAATGACTGACTTAGTTTACGAACTTCTTACTGATCAGATTGCTTATAACACTTATAAATAATATGTAAAAATATATACAAATGAAATTTGACATGAATAAATGTTCAAATTTAGTAGTAGGCAATGGTAATACGACAATGTCATTATAACACAATTCTATTACGAGACCATTGACCGACCAATGATCGACCAATGAATTTAGCAGATAACGACATTATTGCAAAATGACAATGGGATCGTGTTGGAATGATGAAATTATAAAAATAGCAGAGTTGGCCCCCTGTCGTGTTGTGTTGTGGACTGACCGTGGTAGGAGAACAGCTTGGGCGCGGGCTGCGTGTCCCTCAGCGCCACCGTGTCGGCCTTCAGTCGCGCCGCGTGCGCGCGCAGGCGCGACTCGCACTCCGCGGTCCAGCGCGAGGCGGGGGAGCTGCGCGACAATCTATACCTTACTCACATGTCAACTAAGTTCATTTCAGAAGGTGGATAGGGATATATGTAGCGGTGTCTCACGTGTGCTGGTGGTGCTGCAGCCAGGGCCCGGGCGACAGCAGCGTGGGGGGCGCCCCCCCCGCGCGCTCCGCCTCCAGCCGCGCCAGCAGCTCCCCCGCCACCTGTTCTGCTTGCGCGCGCTCCCCCCCCCTCCCCCCCCTGCGTCTCCGCGAGCGCCAGCAGCACGTCGTAGGTCTCGAGCGCGCGGTCGGCGGCGCGCAGAGCGCAGCACAGCGCCACGCAGCAGGACTCGTGCAGTGCGCAGGCGCAGGACAGGCGGTGCGCGGTGTCGGCGGCGCGCGCGAGGGCGCAGCGCAGCACGCGCCGGTCCGCGCGCAGGCGGGCGCAGCGCGCCGCCCAGGGGCAGGCTGCGGGGAGTGGGGGGGGGGGGGGTGCGGGTGAGACAGGCAAAACAAACTATACAAATTTGAAAACAACATACAGTCGAATAGAGAACCTGCTTTTTATGGAGTCGATTGAAAAGACATTGCCTATCCTACACAACTCAAATGAAATTCAGTTCATAGAGGCAGAAAAACATTGCCAACCCCTACACGACTCAGACGAGATTCGGTTCATAAGTTATATTTTATCTACTTTAACGCGTGCCGCGAATGGCAGCGCTTCCCGCACTCTGCACTACCTCTCCCCAGCACCCCGTGAGACTATATAGGCCTGAGCACACTGAACCCTACCCTTCGTATTGTTCTATGTGTTTATAAAGATTGTAAACAACGGAGGCCCAAAGTGCTCCCCTGAGGTACACCAAAATCTAACCCCTCCCCTCCACTGATACAATCTCCTATCTTCACCACTTGTGTCCTGTTAGTCAAGTAGTCCTTAAATAATTTGAGAGCTATTCCTATTACGTCAATTCTCTTCAACATAGAAATAAGAATCGGAATGGAAACAGTGTCGAACGCCTTTTTGAGATCTAAAAACAATACCTTTTTTTCTTGTCCAAACTATCATGATAAAATAGCATCTTCTATTGATTTGTTTTCACGAAATCCAAATTAGTTAGGTGAGATAATACCCTTTACTTCAAGATAGTTCGTCAGTCAATTATTTAACAATCTGTCAAGGATTTTGGAGATAGCTGGCAAAACCGATATAGGCCTTGGCATGCCTGGTATACCATATGAGTGCGATAAACATGAATTATAATGGCATGCAACCACGGCTTTACCTTGACCATTTTGTACCTATGTCTTGATTTCTGTGTGAAATATTTTCTTGTTTCGTACTTTTTAGATCACTTTATGTTGTAGTCGGGTTTTAGTTTTTAAACTGTTTTTTTTTTATTTAAACCATTTTGGAGTCACAACTAAATATTACATATTTGAATGGTACTAGTGAACCTCTTTCCAATGATACCAAACACGGTATGCTTGTCTTCATTTTTTTATTTAATCTTGTTTTTTTTTGTCCGCCAGAGGGCGCCACATTGAATTCGGTGACACGTCATATAGCCTATAACCAGCGGACGATCAAGACGCTTCTAACGATACCTCATTTGTTCAGTTCTGATAAGTAGTTTAGGAGCTATGAGCGAACAGATGAACATACATACATACTTACATACATACATAGCCTGTCAAACTCATAACCCTCCTTTGGCTTTGCCGTAGTCGGGTAAAAATAGGGACAAAGACATCAAGTGAAGGCCGTAAAATAAACGCAGAAATATTGTCAAAACTGACAGTACAATCCCTACGTAGATTTTTTTATAAGAACTGATAAGCGACTGGTAAGTTATTGGGAGATGATGTGAAAGAGGATGGGTTCTGCTGAGTAGCTAGAACCCGTGTTACCTATGTTAGTGAAGAAATGGTTAACCGCATTTATTGATAATGTTGGGTTGTCCTTCATTCTAAGAACCGAAACAACAGATGAACACTATATTTTAATGTGTCTGAGGATCCTCCCTTTTCTATGGAGGACGAGGAACCTGTAACTCTGTTCTTAATACCTCTAAAGAACATATTTTATTGCACGAAAAATTTGAGATCCATAAGGAAAATCGACCAGCGTCCTTTTGAGTACCATAACACCTACTGTGATCGCCAACATGCATCGGATAAGCATGGCGATTACGACTGAAACCCCCTTGGGGGAAACCTATGCCCAGTAGTGGGCGTCTCAAGGTTGACATGGTGATGATGATAAAGAGAATTCACGCGGACAAAGTAGCGACTAAAAGTTAGTAAGTAATGAATAAGTGAGAAGAGTTGTGTAATATAATGTAGTGAGGAGCTCGTAGCTAAGTTCGGTCAAAGGTTAAGCTACGCTAGCCGCGGTCGGTCTGTGGATGGTCGACCATCCCTTTCATACCGAGTTCCCTCCGTGCCTTGGAAAGCACGTAAAGCCGTTGGTCCCGGCTGTCATTTGTAGATCTTTGGCAGTCGTTATGGGTAGTCGGAAGCCAGAAAGTCTGACAACCAGTCTTACCAAGGGGTAACGTGTTACTTAGTAAATGGGTTGTGGAGGTCAGATAGGCAGTCGCTCCATGTAAAATACTGGTATTCAGCCGAATCCGGTTAGACTGGAAGCTGACCCCGATATAGTAAGGAAAAGGCAGGCAAATGATGATGTTGTAATACAATAAACCCCTCACCCTGCGCGGCTGCGAGCTCCTCCAGCTCCACATGAGCGCACACGTCCACAGCCAGGCGCTCCGCCGCCAGCCACTGGAACAAACACATGTGTAGCGTCCATGTAACGGGATCCGTAAAAACGGATGAAATCTAAGAAACACCTAAATAATCAGAAGTACCACAAAAAGTCTCACAAGTTACACTTAACTAGTGCTAATACACACACACCACACATACACAACTCCCCCCCCCTCTACATACGTCATCCAATATCCATACTCCCCCCCCTCCTACATACTCACACAACCCAACATATTCCATACACCCACACTCCACCTCCGCATGCTACATTTTTCTTTACAAAATAAGGGAAAACTTTTTTAAGTTTCCGTGATTTAAAGTTTTGTGTTTACCTCTATTAGTGGTGGGTGTGTTGTGTGGTTAGTTTTAACGTTTGTGATAACTTTCCTTTCTGATTAAAGTTTCTTGTACCTGTATATCATGAATTCGGAAACGCATGTAATTGTTCCTTGTGAAGGATTAAGGTGTGTGCAATCGTTACTCGGAAAGGTAAATGCTTTGAGTTTTAAACACAAATATCATCTCGTTACTTCACCTAAACCTACTCCTGATTTGAATATTACCTATAAATCAAAATCACATAGTAGGCATTTTCAAAGATCAGCATACAAAACTCCTTGGATTATAGGCTGTTCTCATTTAAACAAAAATTATTCTGTTGGTGTTGCATATTTTTCTCGAAATGCTTGGAATTCGTCGGGTTACGATAATTTAAATAACTTTTCTGGTGCTATTAAAAACATCAGAATTCTCAAAGGCACTTCAGTGCTCGCGTAAATTTTGTACTTTTGGTAAAACACGAATAGAGACGTCTCTGTCTCGTCGGCTATGTGATGACATTTCTAATCACATTATGCGTGTCGATCACAAATGCGCCATTTTCAGAGGTTAGTTGATATTGTGTGTCATTTAGCGCAACAAGAACTTCCTTTCCGAGGTCACGATGAATCTAAAACATCATTAAATAGAGGTACCTACCAAATTTCTTAGAGCTTGTATCTTTACTTTCAAAATAATATGAACATATTATATGAAAAAAAATGTTGAGCAGAATTAATAGTGCGCTATGTTATGCCAGAAGGCGTACAAAATACGTAGATGGATTGACATTAAGTATACAATAAAATTCAATTCTTGGTATTCAAATTATTATTATTTATTTTTATATAAATTAAGTCAATTAAGAAAAAAAAATAGTAATAGAGAAGTTACAAAATAAAAGTAATAAAATCATGGCATGTCATGTCATCATTATATAGTCTCAAACAACTTACACTTAACTAGTGCTAATACACACACACACACACACACACACACACACACACACACACACACACACACACACACACACACACACACACACACACACACACCACACGTCAACAAAACAACTCACCCCCCTCTACATACGTCATCCAACATCCATACAGCCGCCCCCCTCCTACATACTTACACAACCCAACATATTCCATACATAAAAAAAAGTAGGTGCAATGTGGGCATTGCACCTTTTTTTTTACATAATAAGAGATAACTGATTGTTGTAAGAAATAGGCACTAATTTTGTGTTTTTCTTAGTGGCATATTAGCACTACAGAATTTAATTGAGAACCTTTTCAAAAATCGGTGTAATACCCTATTAATAACAACAGGCTCACTGATAAACTTAAAAAAAAAATTGGTTGTCTATAAAGTCGGTTTACGGACGATAGTTTTCCGTGACAACGTCATTAAGAAACAATGTCTAACATATATAACATAAGCAAATAATGGCTTCCTTCGAGGTGGGCGGAGCTTATTGCTTGGGCCGATCGTGCCTCTCTATCGCTTGTTTCGCGCTCTCACTTGCACGCTCAGGCTTAGGCGGAACGTGACACTTTTTCGTGCGTGCAGACAGTGTTTATCGATATATACGAATAGTCGAACCTAACCAAGCAGCTGTAACGAAACCATAGCACCCCCTGACTAAACCGCCAGCGATAAGTACTAGCACAGTATACGTATTAGTACCACCGTACAGTAGCGACACGCCCCGCCTCCCTCTGAAACTGTTCCTCACCTCTTCCCGCGTCGAACGTGCTCTCGAAACTGCTTTAAATTCTCGCGGCGCGTAGACACTCACACACACACAAACGTATTTGTACAGTCACGAGCATAAATAAAAATTTCAAAATTCAAAAACAATTTTCTCGTGAAATAACAACTATTTAACTTGCAGATAAAACCTATTTTATTTATAGTAGTTCTGGATCAAAAATACCATATTCTTAACATCACAACATTTCAATGAATAGTTTAGGAGAAAATCAATTTAGAATTAGACCATCTGTTTACATATTTATGCTCGTGACTGTACAGTCTGTTATTTTGGTAGTAGTGTAGGTAATTAAATCGTTTTGTTTGTATGGAGTGTCGTAGATGTGGTACTAGTGTATGTTGTACTCACGTCATCGCTGTGCTGATTGGTGGAATCCGACTCCTCGGTCTGACGCAGCTTGACACGTGACGCCATCTTCGTCTGCCGCGACGAGCACCGACCTGGACACGAGGGTCGAATTCATATTTATTAATTTAGAACAGCTTATACTATCATTACAGGGGTTTCCCTAATGCGACAGTTAAGACCTTACACTAATAAAACTATACATATATAATAGTACATTATGGTACAAGTGTGTAATGTTGGTAATTACCGCTGAGGCGCCATTGAGACCCGAGCCGTTAGGTGAGGGTCTTAAGAGAGCCGAGGACGGTAATCATCAATACACACGTGTATCATACGACGTTTTTCAACACACTTGTGAAGAAAATAATACTAAAGAAATATTTTCAACAGTGAAAACGAGTTGTGAAAAATTTTACGCAATGGCGGGAAAAATTAATCAGTTTTCCTAAGCGCGCGCATCAAATAATGGCGATCGGCCATAGACTAAAAGAATGAGGTTTCTTTTGATTTTGTCTTTTCGCGGATAGCGTTCTAGCCACGTACAAAATGGGGAATTCAAAGTTTTCTTTATTACAGAGAAAACAAAAGTATATTTGAGTGAAAGTTTTATTTATTAAAAACGTACAAGTTGAAATTATCTATTTAAATAAGAAGTTGCATGAAATGAGCAAGCAATAGGCACATTAATTTATTTGTACTATTGAACACGATCTTTTTTGTATCGAAACTTTTTTAAGAACAAAGCAACTCAACCAATAAAATAAAAAAAAATCCCTATAAATCACTTGTGAATAATAGCAATGAAAAAGTCACAGTTTGATTACAGGTGTCATTATGTGCCTAATTGCGGTGAAATTAGAGCCATTTTATGAGCAAGTGTGTTGAAAATACAATAACATCAATTAAAATAACAACATTATTAAATTATACCACCGTAACACCAAAACATAGCCATACACAAAAGAACATAATAACTATTACTACTACTATTACTTTCTATTTTTTACGGTTCCGTAGCCAAATGGCAAAAAACGGAACCCTTATAGATTCGTCATGTCTGTCTGTCTGTCCGTCCGTATGTCACAGCCACTTTTTTCCGAAACTATAAGAATTATACTATCGAAACTTGGTAAGTAGATGTTATTCTGTGAACCGCATTAAGATTTTCACACAAAAATAGAAATAAAACAATAAATTAATTACTCTTCTATGTAATTACTACTCTATGGAATTACTGCTGTCAAGTCTCTCATCTAGTCGTGGCACATTTTGGTTTGTCACTATGTACTATCGTGGTCACACTCGCCTGACCACCACTAAGTTAATTTTTGCTTGCACTCAAAAGATGGAAGCGCTCTCTACCCCGCCCCGTTGACTTCGCAGGCGCCGAGGGAAAAATTTTTTAACTGAGCAGGCGGAAAAGTCCGCGATAGTACATGACTATGGCAGTCAAAGTACTTTTTTGTAGGTCATTATATTGAATTCCCTTAAGTATCAGTAATGTTACCAGCACACGTGGCGTAGACACGCGGCTCCTCGGGCGAGCCTCTCTCTCGCTCGCAGCTGCCCCCCGCGCCCCCCGCGCCCTCCGCGCCCTCCGCCCCCGAGCAGCAGCTGCGGGAGAACACACCTTAGTGCTGCGGGGTAGGGCTCACTTTACTGTGTCATACGTCACGTTACATCTGTTACATACGCTGTTACGCTGTAAATATTAATAGGGTAAACAATACTAATGTTGGCACAAAAATGATTGGTACTTCACTAATTTATTCAAGAATATTTTCGTTTTTACCAGCTTTTTATTAGCTTCACCCGTATGTTTGTATGTTTGTTTGTAACCGACTTCTTTGGGCGCGATTTTGACCCACTTTAAACGGCCAGATTTCGTTCAAACTTTCTAGATTTATCGAGGACCGATGACAATACACTAATTTGATAAAATTATTCAAAAAAAAAAAAGAAAATCATAAGTCGTTTAAAATTAGTTGCCGAAAAAACAGCTATTATATACTAGGAAGGTACTGCACAAGCGCCCCTGGTAGAATAAATATACATAATATTTATAGATATAGATATAACCAAACTAAAAAGTAAAAAATAAATAATAGTTTAAAAAAAACTAAAAACACGCTTTTTATAGAAAACCAAACTAAAAAATAGAAAATAAATTTTAATAAATTATTTTATTTTAAAAAAAGCGTGGGGTGCATGGTGTCAATAGTTATAAATATTTTATTGACAGATATGAGTAGAGTGATTATCATTTTGATAATATCTTAAAAAGCACCCCACGCTTTTTTTGAAATAAAATAATTTATTAAAATTTATTTTCTATTTTTTAGTTTGGTTTTCTATAAAAAGCGTGTTTTTTGTTTTTTTAAACTATTATTTATTAAGGCCACTGTTACATTTTCTACAAATATGACTGTTTCTCGAGTACTTTCGGATACCAAGTCCTTAAAAAACGAAAATACTCTTAATAAACAAAATAAATTAGTGAAGTGCCAATCATTGGGGGGGGGGGTCACTACCGTACAGTAGCGACACTCCCCGCCTCCCTCCGAAACTGTTCCTCACCTCTTCGCGCGTCGAACGTGCTCTCGAAACTGCTTTAAGTTCGAGCAGCGCATAGACACGCACACACACGCACGTATTTGTACCGTCTGTTATTTTAGTAGTAGTGTATGTAATTAAATCGTTACGTTGTATGGAATTTAGTAGGTGTGCTTTAGTGCTGTCGTGTAGGGTGCACTTTACTATGTCAACAGTTTGAGTTGAACCACGGAGAAGATAAGACAAGTGGAAGTACCCACGCATCCGGCGCGTGTCATAATTGAGCGGAAAATGTATAAAATAATAACAACCTTCGTTCCAAGTTGTATTAAGACTTAATTTTGTATGAACAACAAATAAGCTTTGTTGAATTTGTTAAGGCCTAATTTCTCTACGTTAGAAATATTGTAAAACTTGTTAATTAAATAAACATTTTTTTAGGGTTTGTTATCAAATCACATCATTCACTCCTGAAAACCATTTACAGACATAAACTTGAAGCTAATTGCTCGTTGTAAGTTTCTATGGAGAAGAACGAGCAAGAAACTTCAAGAACACTTTTGTATACAAAATTAATAAAATGATATACTGACGGTTACAAGGCTATTTTGCAGTATTTTTACTGATTTTAAATAATATATATGTAGTTTGGGGTTCGTGGTAATGAAAAACGATGAATATAAACAAACTAACTTTTATTAAACATTTTATATACCTTCCTAACACACACCGTAAATTTAACCGTCTTCGCCATCTTCTTTTATATGTTCTCTCTCTTTCTCTCTCTCTCTTTCCATCTTTTGTCTCACTCACACCTTAACGTTTCATTCTGCACACCACCCACACGTTCCATTCCATTCTTCATCCTACATGTATATTAGCCAAATAGCCGTGAAACCGTCGATATAATGCAATATCAACCTTAACACAAGTGCATAGAGTTGAGTTGTCTACTTACCGCGCAGTGCTGAGACACACATCAGACTCTTGCTCGGACAGGTTGAGGCTGGTGTCGCACTGCTCCACAGAGGGCGTGGTCACCTCCACACGAGGTGTCTCCTCCCTGTGACCAAAACAGAAGATACACTTCCCTCCAAACACCCACGCACCGAAATCCGGAACGAGGAAATTCGCCGAAAAACTAAGGCGGTGACCAGTGTGTGTTGCCAGTGATGATTATAAAAGTTCATCGTTTAATTCAGGCAAGACCCATAACAGATAACATAAAAATAAAAAACACAATACTGCCACAACAAATCGAAAAACAATGTCAAAAGTCGTATCCATTAAAAAGGTCACAGAATTAGAATAAAAATAAAATGTTAATAAAATTAAAAATAAAACAAATCACAAAATTATCCCTGAATCTATACCAATATTATAAAGCTGAAGAGTTTGTTTGTTTGTTTGGTTGAACGCACTAATCTCAGGATCTACTGGTTCGAATTGAAAAAATATTTTTGTGTTGGATAGTCCATTTATCGAAGAAGGCTATAGGCCCATGCGAAGCCGGGTCGGGTCGCTACTTACAAATAAAATTAAAAATAAAACAAACAATACAATACACACAAGTCATTCCCAAATACATGTCATTGAGACGACACGGTTGGCGCAGTGGCTGAGCGATCGACTGCTGCGCAGCGTGTTGCGGGTTCGATTCCCGCCCAGGGTAAATATTTGTGTGATGAGCACTTTTGTGTTTGCCTTGTGTCTGGGTGTTGTTTATCTATATATGTATGTATTTAAAATATATTTGTGTATGTATATCAGCTGTCTGACACCCATAGTACAGGGTCTCCCTAGTTTGGGGTCAGATGGCCGTGTGTGAAATGTTCCCACATATTATATTATTGTCAATGTCAATCAAAAATTAAGTCAGTGTCTATAAATGTCTGTTACAGCATTATTGCATATAGAGGCAGTCAAATCGCTCAGCGATCATCACCAGGACAGTATTGGAGCTGGCTCGCACCCTGCGCACTAAGGACGCACCGCTTGCGCATGGTGGCGTGAAAACTTGCCCTTATGGCACAGAAACGTGGTCCATGACTGCTGGCCTCCTAGAAAAGCTCAGGGTCACGCAGCCATGGAGAGAGCTATGCTCGAAGTTTCTTTGCGCGATAGAATCCGGAACGAGGAAATTCGCCGAAGAACTAAGGTCAGCGACATAACTCTCAGAATATGTAAGTTGAAATGGCAATGGGCAGGCTACATCGCTCGAAGAACCGATAACCGATGAGGAAGAACGGTTCTCAAGTGGCAACCACGAACCGGAAGACGCCGCGTTGGTAGACCACCCACCTGATGGACCGACGACATCGACAAGGTCGAGGGGAACAGATGGATGCAAGAGTTGTGGCGTTCTATGGGGGAGGCCTTTGTTCAGCAGTGGACGTCTTAAGGCTGATGATGATGACCTACGCACCATGGTAAGAAAACGTACCAAGGATCTACGCCAAAGACTGTGGACTGATTTTGACGAGTGCAGGCAAGCCAAGGGAACACTTCCTGCGATTGATGCAGACCCTCCGACTGTCCAAACAACAGTTATGTGTGGTCACAACCGGTCATGGGTCTTTCAATAAACATCTTTTTGCCATAGGAGTAACCCACTGTGCAGAGCCTGCATGGAGGCAGTCGAGACAGCAGCCTATGTGCTTCTGAACTGCCCTGAGGTCGCTTCATACAGGGCAAAGTACTTCGGTAACCCAGGTAGCTTGTGGGAGATCGCCAGTTACGTCAAGGCGCTGCTGGCCTTTCTTGGGGAGTTCGGGTGGATCGAATGATCTACTTCCCACCTATACGCAAAATACGCGCTGAGACGAGGAGTCACAAACATCCGTTCATTATACCATGCAATACTAAGAGGTACAGACAACCACAGCGATCACACGTAGTCCCCCCCCCCCACTCCGCCTCCCCCAAGCATCGCGACCATGACCAGCTGTGCTCATCATCATCAGCTTAGCCTATTTTCAACTATATTGGGGTCGCGTCGGCTTCCCATCTAACCGGAGGTAGTTGAACACCAGTGTTTTACAAGGAGCGACTACCTATCGGGCCTCCACAATTCAGTTACTGGGTAACACGATACCCCTCAATAAGACTGGTTGTCTGACTTCCTAGCTTCTGACTACCCATAACGACTGTCAAAGATCTACGAATGACAGCCGGGACCAACGGCTTTACGTGCTTTCCGAGGCACGGAGAGGTTTCAGTATGAAACCTATCATGTCACCCATCCACGGACTGGCCGCGTCAAGCGTAGCTTAACCTTAGACCGATTGATCTGTACGGTTTTTAACAGACGGTTAAAAACGGTTTTTACGGTGATTAACAGTAAAATGACATTCATCAAAAGTTCGTCAGTGGATCATTGACGAACTTTTGATGAATGTCATTTTCTACCGCCTGACGTATGGTCACCTGAGGTCTTGCGTGCTGGTCTCCGTGTCCGTGGGCAGTTCCTCGAAGGTGGACGCCGGCATCGTGTTCTCCACCTTCGACTCCTGAGGAGTCGGCAGCTCTGGGCTCAGGCCTGACGATGTATCGTTCTGAAATTGTGGACAAAATATGATGAGTGATATATAATAATAATAATAATAATAATAATATGTGGGGACATTTTCACACACAGCCATCTGACCCCAAACTAGGGAGACCCTGTACTATGGGTGTCAGACAGCTGATATACATACACAAATACATATTTTTTTTTGTAAATACATACATATATAGATAAACAACACACCCAGACACAAGGCAAACACAAGTGCTCATCACACAAATGTTTACCCTGGGCGGGAATCGAACCCGCAACACGCTGCGCAGCAGTCGATCGCTCAGCCACAATTGGGTTTTGTGAGAGTTTTGTGTGTAAACAAGACTTTTGATAAAAGTGGCCTTGTGTCCAGTCAGGTAATGCCATCTCTTTCTAATAACAGCATTATCTGGAGACAGCACTCCCTGTGAAAAGGCGTGCCTAGGGGTCTAGACTAGGGTAAGGCCGACATTTTTTTTTAAATAAACCTAAAAAACAGCAACTTGCTCAGCTATTGATTAGCTCATGTTATGATCTTATTAATGCAAGCCCGGCTTTTCGGCTTGTAAGATGATCCCGCCACTGCCCAAGTAGTATAAACCCAGGGCCCCACAAACTGACGACCTGCTCCTACCTTTGACGTATCTAAGTTCTATGTTAGGGGGGGTTTGGTTTCCGCACTTAGTCCTTTAAAAATGAGCTACGAGCCGCTGTGAGCCTTATACGTGAGCCATGGCTACCGTTACTCCAACCAGCCCACCTCCCTCCAGAAGCAGATCAGTCTTCTCAGGGCGTCCGCAAGGGAGTTTGGTTCCTTTGACGTGTTACCTCCACTCCTATTGTAAGCTGTAAGACCAGCCTGGTGACTTTGTTACCTGTTCAGTGCGCGAGTGGTCGGCGTCGTTGTCCAGTTCCCCGGCGGGCTGCGTGGTCGACTCGCACTCGTCTGGAATGACACGACAAGCATATTTAGCCCAGTGCATGAATATGCAAAAAATAACACAGCGAAGTTCACGTCGAGACAGTTTTTTAGTTCTACCACAAAATATAAAGGTTACAGAAGAACGGCATCTTCGAAAATAATTACCTAAACTTGCCAGACTTACTAGGGCTGCTACGTATTGACTTTGTAGGTATTATTTGTGAAATTATGGAATTTTATTGACACAGGTTGAAACTCCACCAGTTGTACAAAATTTTCCCGTTTGTCATGAAATGTCAATTATAAACACATCGGCACTGCTTGCCATAAGAAGCTTATAGATAAAAAAGCTTTTTACAAAAAAGACAACCGCCTTCAAAAAGTGAAAAATAACTTAAGCACAGAACACACATTGACTTTAGTTTCGAAATTCAGTGGCTTTGTTCTGTTTGTTGTTTTGAATTGCCACCGACTTCCGAAAGTAAAGTCAATGTGTGTTCTGTGCTTAAGTTATTTTTCACTTTTTGAAGGCGGTTGTCTTTTTTGTAAAAAGCTTTTTATTTTCCGCTTTTTAGTACCTCCTTCTCATTCAAATCTATTAAGAAGAGATTGAAAGTTAACTACTACAAAGATTGATGAAACTAAAACGTCGTCTATGTAACATTTTTGGGTATTTGTTGATTTTTCATAAAGTGCTGAATCAATTTCGATAAAATTTATGTGGGTCCACCCCTGAAGCATACCCTATCTATAAAAAAAAGAATTTTCAAAATCGGTTTACGTTTGCCTGAGAAATCGCGTAACAAATCGCGCACATACTTAATGCAAATTTAAGACTTATACGGTTTTCTCATGGATGCCATGGTCAGAACTGGACCAAATTAAAATGGGACCACACGGGAAGCACTAGCTTCCAAATAAAAAAAGAATCATCAAAATCGGTTCACCCAGTCCCGAGAAATCAAGTAACAAACATAAAAAAAAAAAATACAGACGAATTGATAACCTCCTCCTTTTTTGAAGTCGGTTGAAAAGTGGAGGCAACATTAAATACCCAAGCGAAACCAACTGTGGGCAGATGCGTTCTTTCTGAATACATAGGTACATAAGAACGAGACAGTGATATGTGTTTTCTTTATCTTATGTATGCATTCAGAAAGAAAGCGTCTGCCTACAGTTGGTTTCACTTATTTGTTTAGAGTGTCTCCTCCACTTTTATCTATAAGCTTCATGGCTTGCCATTTTATAAAAATAGAACAGAATAATTTTGATCATTCATTTTGACAACACGTGACAGTCGAGACTGAAGTCAGTTAAAAATGGCGGTTTGTTCTGAGTGGTCTCTCTGCTCGGGCGCGCCGCAGCCGCGCAGTACTTAGTGACACAATAGGGTATTTCACTCTATACGAGAAAAAATCTATAGATATGTTATTGAGACAGTTTAGGCATAAAGCAGTCGGAAAATGTAAGTTTTACTTCATAAAATAACAAAACAAATTTTTAAATTCAATTTAAAGTTTCCAGTATTTTTTAATCTGCTATAAAACACGGTAAAATAGTAGCGGCCATGTTATTACGCCGTACGGCTGTGTAAACAAAAAATTGTCAACCGATTGGCGTGATATAGGCTTTATACTTTTATTATTTTCGTAACCAACGTAATTTTTTCATTATTACACCTATTACAAAATATGCTTTTAATTATTTTTAAACGATGTAAAATTATCAAATTTAATATGGGCTCATTTGATACAAAACGAACTGACGTCATTTACGCTGACCAATATGGCGTCCAGTAAGAGGAGTTTTCGTCGAACTACGCGCGAAATTTGAAAATTTAAAATTTAGATGCTTTTTTATGGCACTTATCGATTGAATAAAAAAATTTAGTATTTTTTGGTGGCATATTAGCACAACAGAATTTCATTGAGACACTTTTCAAAAATGGGTGTAATACCCTATAGTCAGATAATCTTTGAACGTATTCACCTGACACGTCCTCCTCGGGGATGGCCCTGGCGTGCTTGTCATGCGCCCTCCTCCGCACCAGCTCCGCGATGACTCCGTGCAGCTCGGCCAGGCGCGAGTCGTGTGCCCGCGCCGCGGACGCCGCGCGCTGACGCTCGGCCGCGAGCGCCAGCGCCAGCGCGTCCCTCTCCGCGCGCAGGGAGACCACGTCCGAGCGACCTGAACTGTGGGTGGCTACCTGGAAGAGAGAGAGGGAGAAATCAATCTCGGATTCAAAGACCCACACTGGCGTCAAAGTTAAAGTCAAAACTTTTTGTTTGTGAATTGTGAAACGTAGGTATAAAAAGGTCCCACATTTAAAATAGTAGGTACAGTACGCAAAGGAGATAAGTATCCATGTCGTCGGGAATAGTTGAAGATTTCTTAGAAACCAATGCGGGCTTTCAAATGAAATTTTATTAAATCATTGAACTGTTTATTCTCTATAAATTGTATTTTATTTTATTCATAAAAACCTATCGGTTCCTAAGTAAACTTCAACTGTTTCCGGCGACATGGATACTTATCTCCTTTGCGTACTGTACCTCAGATTATTAAACAAAAGGCAGAAAAACTGTGGTGAGTGTATGAGGGAGAAAAAAAATACGAGTGTGATTTAGACCAGACTGAAGTAAAACTTCTTTAGCTCCATCTATATGTATGTATCCGTTTGCAACTGGCTATGAGAGCAAGAGAGAAAGAAAATGTGTGCTCGCACCTTTCTCTCTTGCCCCTACAGTAATATACGAAACATAATCATAACTCTCTCTATTTCTATCTTTACTAACTTATACATATGTCCATCTCAACTTCTGTTCGCCTCGCCCGATGACACTTTTCCTAACGCTTTCGTCACGCATTCACCGGCTTTCTCCTAAGACAAGCATGCGTAAAGAAGTTTTACTTCAATAAATCTCAGATTCAAAGACTTCCCACACTTCCCGTTATGATTTCTATACAAACGTTCGTACATGATAATGGCGTTATAACAATATTTCCTCCAGATATTTTGAACAAACAGGTATCTTGTGGTTTATATCTGAATTTCTACTTGAAAAAAGAAAGCTTTTTTGAAAAAATTCAGTACAGACGTATGAAAATCAGTTTTATTGCAATCTGAAATTTGGGTTGTTCATCATAATGTACTCATACATTGAAAGAGTAAAGAAAACCTCGTCATAATCATGCTTACGTTGACGATAAACGGACCGGGAAGGACCTTCTTAAGACACAGGTTTCCTGTGGATTTCCCACTTTGAGAGACAGGAGTTTATCTTTATTTACATAGATTTTTGTGACCTATGTATATACAACTATATGTTTATTGTATCTCTATATACCCCTGTGTTAAACCTGTGTCTAAAAAACAAAGTAATACTTAGACTAAGTATTGCTTTGGATAAATAAACAATTAAAACTATGAACGATTTTTTTTTTAATATTCAGTCTACATAAGTTGTTCTTTTTAACTATGCACCTGCCATGTTATCTCTTCACCACCCTTGGTTGACTGGCAGAAAATGCCTAAGGCATTAAGTCCGCCTTTGTACCTTTGTGCATGAAGTATAAATAAATAAACAAACGTTCTACAAGAAAGGGACAGCAATGTTGCTGCTCTTTCCACCTTTCCGAGTCCAACAAACACCTACCATCATATTGACTCCATTATGTCCGGGCAACGGCGGAGCGGTCACCGGCCTGAGGCTGGAATACCTCCACGAGGACTCCCGTGAGATCTCCTCATCAGCCACATTCGGGCAACACAAGTACCAGCTTCGACTCCTACGTACGCCCGAGGTGGTCTCCAGCTGAGTCAGGGGCAGCCTCCCCACGACCTCCAACTCCGCTAGAAGCGGTTCCTTCTCCTTCGGCTCCGGCATGGGGAATGTCCCAGCAGTGGAGTAGGTTTCTTCGATTTTTCTCGAGTTCTCTGGAGTGTTGTATTCTGGTAGACTCCATTGGCGTCCCCTGTCGCGGAGAGGCGGTACTTCTCTGACGGCGCCGTCATTGACGACTTCTGTAGTTTCGACGTACTCGCTCAGCTCATCAGGGTTGGGTGTCTCTTGGGGAGGCTCCGGAGTGTGTCCGTTCTTCCTCTTGAGCCTCTCCAGGTCTGCGTAGTAGTATGCGGTGGAGCGCGGCGGCTCCCCGCTGAGGGTGCGCGTCCCCGCCAGGGTTTGGATTTTCATAGCATTATTCTGGAAACTTCTAGTGGTTTCTTGAACGTTTTTCCAGATTCTTTAAGTTTTGGTGTTGGTTCTCCGGCCTGTGTAGAGGATGTTTGGTGTTGAGAAATATTGTAATGTTTGAAAACATGGTTGTTATGTATTTTAGTAGCAACGTTCGGCGTTCGAATAGTTTTGGCGATGAGGTTTTTTGTAGTTACGCTTAATGCTGGCACTTCGCTTGGCTTATTTGTAGACAAATAATTGCGTTACATTGTTAATACAAAATATACCCTATAATAGGGTATTACACCCATTTTTGAAAAGTGTCTCAATTAAATTCTGTAGTGCTAATATGCCACCAAAAAAAACACAAAATTTTTATTCACTCGATAACTGCAATAAAAATGCATCTAAATTTTAAATTTTCAAATTTCGCGCGTATTTTGACGAAAACGCCTCTTACTGGACGCCATATTGCTCAGCGTAAATGACGTCAGTTCGTTTTGTATCAAATGAGCTCCTATTAAATATGATAATTGTATATCATTTAAAAATAATTAAAAGCATATTTTGTAATAGCAGTAATAATCAAAAAATTACATTGGTTACGAAAATAATAAAAGTACAAAGACTATATTACGCCAATCGGTTGACTGACAGTTGTCAATTTTTTGTTTACATAGCCGTACTGCGTAATAACATGGCCGCTACTATTTCACGGTGTTTTATAACAGATTAAAAATACTGAAAACTTTGAATTGAATTTAAAAAATGGTTTTGTTATTTTATGGACTAAAACTTACATTTTCCGACTGCTTTATGCCTAAACTGTCTCAATAACATATTTATAGATTTTTTCTCCTAAAGAGTAAAATACCCTATTATTGAAATGAAGTTGATTTTGTGTTATCCAAATAAGGCCAATATTTGCACAAAAAACGCCAAGTGAAGTGCCACCCTAACGATATTATAAAAGTAATCCTCCTGACCAAATTGGCAGGAGGAGGCAGTTAGTAGCACTTCTCTACCTAAAGTACTTATTACACTATACAATTTGTAGGAAATCAATTTAGGTACATAAGTTGTTAGTCTCACTCTCACACTACACTAAATTGAATTCTAAACTGGACTAATTTAGAATTCAATTTAGTAAACCTCCCATTTTGCACTAAATCGGATCCAATCTGTTCTAACTGCGACTACACCTGCCGATTTCCTAAATTGATATCCTACAAATTGTATAGTGTAATAAGTACTTAAGTAAAGAAGTGATACTGAGTAAGAAGTGGTAATAATAGCTATTACTAATTTTAGCTATTACTAATAATAGCTATTACTAATTTTAGCTATTACTAATAATAGCTATTACTAATAATAGCTATTACTAATAATAGCTATTACTAATAATAGCTATTACTAATAATAGCTATTACTAATAATAGCTATTACTAATTTTAGCTATTACTAATAATAGCTATTACTAATTTTAGCTATTACTAATAATAGCTATTACTAATAATAGCTATTACTAATTTTAGCTATTACTAATAATAGCTATTACTAATAATAGCTATTACTAATTTTAGCTATTACTAATAATAGCTATTACTAATAATAGCTATTACTAATAATAGCTATTACTAATTTTAGCTATTACTAATAATAGCTATTACTAATTTTAGCTATTACTAATAATAGCTATTACTAATAATAGCTATTATTATTTGTCAGTATGATGTGCAGGCCGGTAGCTTGGACCGGACTGAAAAACGAGCCTGTCAGCAAGTTATTACGCAGGTGGACCGAGTAGGGTCTGCAGCACAGGTTCGACCCGTGGATTCATCCTAGTTTAGGCAAATAAACAACTGTGTTCTATTTCAAATGGTAAGATAGTTGTTGTAAATGTGACAATAAACGATTACTATCATCTATCGAAGACCGCGTTTGGGCAAGCGTAGTGTGGGACGTCCCCTGTGACCGACGATTTGATGAAGGTGGCTGGTAGCGGATGGATGAGGGCTGCACAAGATCGGATTCAGAAGCTATAGTCATAAAAACCAGATCAGTAGATATGTCACAGCCACAACTCCAGTCAAAATTACTTTTGACTACCTACATAAATCAGTCAATTGTACTTTTGAACGGTTAATTTTATCCTTAATACTTACTGCCGTACTCAGAGACGTCACTTAACAATAATTAATCATTAAGTTTAATTGACCAACATAATTTGGCCTCTCAATCTGTGATATTTTTGACTGTCAGCGTTCCAATTTATGTTGGTCGATTAAAGTTAATGATTCATTATTATTTAATCGCGTGTAGCGTCATGTTCGTGAACGGGCGCGGACTGGTCATCTCTTAGCTGCCTCGGTGATTCTAAATTGATTTTGAATTGTTTATTATGATTATATTTTTATCTAAACCTCTTTTAACGTACACGACTTGTTACATTGTTCTCACATTGTACCCTAGATTCAATATGAATGATGTAACCGAAATTAATTGTAACATATTATTGATTTTAAAAGAGTGTTGTTCATGGAGTTTCTTGCTCGTTCTTCTCCATAGAAACCTACTGTTTGGAACGAGCAACTAGCTTCAACTTTCTGACTGACTGACTCTGACAATTCAAATGTACCTGTAAATGGTTTATTTGAAATAAATGAGTTTGAGTTTGATTTAGTGACGTCTCTGAGTGGGGCAGTTAGAAAACCATTAGGTTGGACTCAACGCACACACACGACGCACATCTTCGATCATTCTGTCGGCAGAGCTGTAGGGACGTAGACGCTATGGAAATCGTGCAGAGATCGCGAAGTATTATTTTGTACATGAAGTACAGAAAAAGAAGAAGAAATTGGGTACATCCTATACTTTCGGATTCTATACGTCCACCCCTAGCAAATGCAGATTGCCGACTAAAGTGTGCGCCGTCTGCGTTAGCGCGCGTTCAAGCAAACGTTCAATGTTTTTCACACACTTTTTGTGCCGAGCAGCGCGGCGCGGCGCGGTGCGGTCTGCCCGAATTACACGGATTTTTTGTGCGCCGGACTTTTTGCGCGTCGTGTGCGTTACTGCATATAATTGCATAGGTTCTATTTTCACAGACTAAAAAGTGCGTCACGAATAGTCTGTCGTCTGCGCTGCACCTAAGGGTTTTGACTGAAGCCAGTCAAAAGTAGTTTTGCCTGGTTATTTGACTGTAACATATACAAGCGAGAGTGATAGGAACAACAATACTGTTACAAGGCGATACAGGGGGGTTGAGGCTACGTAATAGACGCGGGGGGGGGGCGTCCATCGTCGGCGAATGACCGTAATTAGCTATCAGTGAGTTTATAGCGTCATCATGACACTTACAATAGTCGTTTGTGGCTCATTATGATCTTTATTGGTAGTATAGAGGAGGAATGAGCACTTTACTGCAACTCATCATCATCTGCCTTTTCCCAACTACAGAAGAATCTCGATTATCTGAACCCTCAATTATCCGTCACCTGCGTCACTCCATACAAACGAAACGCTTTAATTACCTACACTACTACCAAAATAACAGACAGTACAAATACGTGCGTGTGTGTGTGCGTGTCTACGCGCCGCGAGAACTAAAAGCAGTTTCGAGAGCACGTTCGCGGGAAGAACTACTACTACTACTCTGTCTGTTAATCTTTCACGAAGAAACGGCTGAACTGATTTTGATGAAATTTGGTATGAAAATAGCTTGAACCCTGAGAAAGGATGGCTTTTTAATCCACGACTTCGACTGCATCCGCGATGGCGATAACCGACATTCACGCTGACGAAGTCGCGGTTAAAAGCTAGTAAATCAATAAAGTAAAATTCCTAGTGGAGTTAGATGCCCTTACTCCTACATGACTGGTAGTCTCATCCAAGAAGATAAAAGTGGAGGCAACACTCTAAATACCTAAGTGAAACCAACTGTGGGCAGACGCTCTCTTTCTGAATGCATACATTAGAACGAGACAGTGATATGTGTTTTCTTTATCTTATGTATGCATTCACTAAGAGAGCGACTGCCCACAGTTGGTTTCACTTAGGCCTCCCCTTCTATCTATAAGCTTCTTGGTCTCACCCCAGACGACTCACAATCGCCTCGATCAAGGACGAACAAAACAAAAGAAAGTTCCCAACAATTTGATGAATGTTCGAGAGACATCCTGATACGGTAACAAGCGATCACGTTACCCCTTGTTAAGGGGTAACCCAGTGGAGTTCACAAACTCAATCACATTACGAGCGCGGAGAAGTGTTGGCTAATGACGGCATTGCGTTGTAATTAAACTTTTGTTTTGTTGTTCAAAGGTTTTCGTACTAACTAATCTTGTTACAGTTAGGCCTAAGGCTCGGCGCCCATTGACGGCATCGGCATGGCAAGGTATTTTAGACGACAAATAAAAAAATAACTTAAAGATATGGAAATAAAGTTAAAATTTCAAGTACAAAAACAATACCGCGGTATGCTTAGGCATGCCGTGTATAAATTACAACTTTATATCCATAACTTCAAGTTATATTTTCACTA
This sequence comes from Charanyca ferruginea, assembly GCA_947361185.1. NCBI lineage: Eukaryota > Metazoa > Arthropoda > Insecta > Lepidoptera > Noctuidae > Charanyca > Charanyca ferruginea. The sequence goes on along the minus strand of OX376081.1, from coordinate 192,504 downwards.
TCACTACGTATTATAAAAAATAAAGTTTATGAACTAAAACCCGACCACAACAAAAAGTGATCTAAAAAGTACGAAACAAGAAAATATTTCACACAGAAATCAAGACATAGGTACAAAATGGTCAAGGTAAGCCGTGGTTGCATGCCTGTATCCCATATGAGTGCGATGAATATGAATATAATGGCATGCAACCACGGCTTACCTTGACCATTTTGTACCTATGTCTTGATTTCTGTGTGAAATATTTTCTTGTTTCGTACTTTTTAGATCACTTTTTGTTGTGGTCGGGTTTTAGTTTTTAAACTTTATTTTTTTATTTAAACCATTTTGGAGTCACTGCTAAGTATTATATATTTAATAGGTACTAGTGAACCCCTTTCCAATGATACCAAACACGGTATGCTTGTCATCATATTTTTTTTTGTTCTCTTGTTTTTTTTGTCCGCCAGAGGGCGCCACATTGGATTCGGTGACACGTCATATAGCCTATAACCAGCGGACGATCAAGACGCTTGTAACGATACCTTATTTGTTCAGTTCTGATAAGTAGTTTAGGAGCTATGAGCGAACAGATGAACATACATACATACATAGCCTGTCAAAATCATAACCCTCCTTTGGCTTTGCCGTAGTCGGGTAAAAATAACTTAAAGATATGGAAATAAAGTTAAAATTTCAAGTACAAAAACAATACCGCGGTATGCTTAGGCATGCCGTGTATTGAAATTATTCATGACAATAAAGAAATAGTAAACATTAAAGAGATCTGCAATCTTTTCAATGAGTTTTACACTGATCAAATCACTCCAGGCTATAATAAACTACCATCACAAATAGACAGAGTGAATGATTCGATTTTTTTAACTCCAACTACACCGGAAGAGGTATCGAGAACAATTCAATCTCTCAAAAATACTAAAAGTACCGGAAACGATAACATAACAACAAACATTATCAAAAAAGTCCATCATATTATTTGTCATCCACTATCTCATATTATAAACTTATGTTTTGAAAAAGGAGTCTTCCCAGATAAACTTAAAATATCTATTATTAAGCCGTTGTTTAAGAAAGGGGAGAAGACTTCAATAAAAAATTATAGACCAGTGGCATTAATACCGATATTCTCGAAAGTCATAGAAAAAATAATACACCACCGAATGTACAATTTTCTCGAAAGTATGAATGTACTGGTTGATGAACAAAAAGGTTTTAGAAAAAATAAGTCAATTAATGTTGCTATTTACGATTTTCTAAAGGAAATTATGTCAAGTGTAGATAACAGAATACCCATCTGTGCACTGTTTATGGACATGACGAAAGCCTTCGATCATGTTGATCATAATATACTTATCGACAAACTAGAAAGATGTGGAATACGCGGCAATGGTCTTGATCTAATCACATCATACTTAAACAACCGGCAACAATACACAGAAATAACAAATATAAATATTAAAACCAAGCGTGAAAATAAATATCGGTCAAAACCTAGAACGGTAAAGTACGGTGTACCTCAGGGGAGCGTATTGGGTCCCCCACTGTTTCTTGTGTACATAAATGATCTTCCAAAGAGTATAAATCACCCAACAGTATTATATGCCGATGATTGTACCATAATGATAAAAAAAGATGAGTCTTACAATTATGAACAAGAAATTAATGACACGCTTAAGCAAACTATAGATTGGTTGCAATCGAATAATTTAAAAATTAATTTAGAAAAGACGTATATAATGCATTTTGGTCAGCGACAACGACAACAACTACCGGTTAATATTAGTCACAATGGACATTTAGTTGAGAGAAAGGATAAGACAAAGTTTTTAGGGTTAGTGATAGACAGCCAACTTACGTGGAAACCGCAGGTTGAAGAAATGTGTAAAAAACTGAACAGTTTTGCTTTTGCTCTTTATAAGCTGTCCAAATTTGTAAACCGCAAAGCCGTGCTTATGGCCTACCATAGCTACGTAGAATCAATTCTAAGATACGGAGTCGTTTTCTGGGGTAACTCGTCAGACAAGAATTACGTGTTTATCGCACAAAAAAAATGCGTACGCGCTATATGCAATCTACACTCAAGGGACAGTTGTAGGCCATATTTTGAATCCTTGAAGATTCTAACATTGCCATCGTTATACATTTTTGAGGTGGCAGTGTTTGTTAAGACAAACCCACAGCTTTTCAGAGTAAGAGCCCCAGCTGATCCACGGTTAAGGAAAAGGAATTCGAACATTCTTTGTGTCGATCGCAGTAAAACAGCCCTCCTTCGAAAAAGTATTTATCAAATGGCTCCAGTTATTTTTAATAAAATTCCACGACGAATAAAGAATCTGAATAATAATATGTTTAAAAGGAAACTGAAAGAATTTTTAATTCATAAATGTTACTATTCCACAACTGAGTTTATGGAGGACACCATTGACATTTAGATTTTGTTTATTTTGTTTTTTTTTACAATATTACATTTGGACTATTAATATTTTGACATTGGTAATTGTATAATAAATATCGTAAGGAATAAATGAATAATTATGTTGGTATCTAAGTAATTGAATTATTTAATTTTAAATGTTGTGTCTGATCTTTCGACACAACTAACTTTTGTTATTATTTGTATGCTCTCGAGCAAAATGTAGCGAACTTACCATCTTATTATAAGACCTTAAATGCTAATGTATTGAAACCTACATTTACGAATAAATTTGATTTGATTTGATTTGATTTGATTTGAAATTTCAACTTTATCTCCATAACTTCAAGTTATATTTTCACTATCACTACATATTATAAAACAAAGTCCTCTGCCGCGTCTGTCTGTCTGTCTGTTCGTGTTAAACTCAAAAACTACTGAACAGATTTTCATGCGGTTTTCTCCAATAGGTAGAGTGATTCAAGAGGAAGGTTTATACGTATAACTTATTAAGGTTGGTTTTGTGTAAATTGGTTAAAATGACGATGATACCCGTGCGAAGCCGGGCCTGGTCGCTAGTCATATTATAAAGCTGGAGAAGTATTTGTTTGTTATTTTGTGGAACTACAGGTTCAATACTATTTTTGGAAAGAAATTCCCTAACGCGGCTTAGTAGAAATCGGATAGAGCGAATTAGTAGAAATCGTCACGTAACGAAATGCGTGTGTGTATGTGTGCGTGTATGCTCGCCGCTGCGGCGCACTCGCCTGCTCGTGATATATTATTTTTATATATTTATTTTATTTGTACTGTAATCGATGCTCAGGAAGATCACAGCGAAATAACACAAGCTTGTATTCGTTTTCACAGTTCCAGTTTATTTTAATTACACAGTTCAATGCACATTAATTTTAAACACAGTGTACATCAATTATTATATTATATTATAATATGTTTTATATTCTACAATCTATTTTACTTGAGACCACCTTTCATATGGCTCGATGTCGAACGAATGTCCCCTGATCCGTTTGATACTTGTTCCCCACTCTAACACCCCGCCATTTTACTGACATCAAAATGGCGCGCTTTTAACGAACAAATCAATACAACTACTGTTATAATATACCACAAGTCAATAAAACCACAGGAACACCACAAGAAAATAAAACAGTTAAAGTGTAACAGTACAGACACACACATAAGGTTAATATGTAATCCTAATCCTTACGGGGCCGGGGGTCCCCCGATCGCAGTTTTTTTTCTAATACGAAGCTACTTTATCCGTGAGTGGTATAGGCTATTTTGGAGTATTCAAAAAATTTGGGTTCCGTATAAAAAATCACGTGAGCAAAGTCGCAGACAAAAGCTAGTTGTACAGTCACGAGCATAAATATGCATACAGATTGCAAAATTAAAAAGCGGTTTTCTCATGAAATAACTATTTGAACTTATTGATAAAACCAACTATTTTTTAGGCACATAGTTTCCCATACAACTACAGTTACACAGAGAGCTGCTAATTAGTTTATAAGTAATTTATTGTTATATTTTCTTTATAAATTTAATCTTTACTCACCTTATGTAAACAATAGTCTCAATGTTTTGTTAATAATTAGGGAAAGAGCGAGACAGCCCCAACACAAGTATTATCAATAACTTACTGGGGGTGTCTCATTTAAAATTCATGTTGCCGTTTTTGAGACAAAATAAACATTTTAATTTTCATTTCATTTTATAGTAGTTTGGGGACCCATAAAATTTCAATCAATAGTTTAGGAGAAAATCAGTTTAGAATGAGACCAACTGTTTACATGTTTTTGCTCGTGACTGTACATAAACTTGGGATATCAGTAGCAGTCCTATCATTACGTATATTACAGTAATATCACACTTTGATCGCTTGTCGCCGAACTTTGCCGAACAATGTCGAACAATGTCGAAACCAAAATGTGATATTTAAAGTTATCTCAGCCTCAATGACTTGTCTTCCGAACTTCAATATTATTCCCTGAACAGTTTTCTTTGTCAGCCTAATTTTCAACAGCGCCCAGACTTATTAGATCTCTGATGATGGCTCCGCATAATGCTTGATGGAGACCATGTTATGCTGGTCTACCGCTATCTATGCAAACAAATAAAATTGAAGTGTCTGTTTGTGAAAATAACATCTTTTTACTGAATGCATTTGAATGTTTACACGCGACACTAATAACGGAAATCTATTTTTAACATTTTTGTCTGTCTGTCCATCTGTTTGTTGCAGCTAATAAAAAAAAAAAAAGTAGCTTCCAACTAGCTCTGTGTCGTCGTTTCCGAGAATCACGTATGTAAATGTCACTACATTACTGACTAGTGTATGTAATGTACTAGTGGACATGACATAGGTACTTAGTAGTTATGGAATAACTAAAAAAACCACACACCACACACACACACCACATATCTACACCACAACACCACACACACCACACACCACCACATATCCACCACACACACAGCACACACCATCCACGTATATTTCTCCTGCTGTGCCCGACAGGGTCCTTGATTGTTTCTTTTGGCAAATGTTTAACACCTAAGCCTACATTATGCTGGCACTTCACATGGCTATTTGTATTTGCGTATTTGGCATATTTGGCAAACAATTACCATGTGTGGACAGTATATTTGACAAACTACTGGCCTTATTCGCCTGTTTGACAAATATGGCCAATACCAAATACGCGTTACGGAGCGCTTGTCGGTTTCTCGACGCACATCAAAGAGGTCAAATAGGCGATTACGCAAATAAGCCGTCCACACAATGGCCATGGTCAGATGCGCACGCGTCGCCCACGTCGCCGACCTGCATCACAGTACCTGCATGGACGTGCAGTATTTTGTGTCTGTGTTGCGAGCGCGAACTGGAATAGCTATTGAAAATAAATTGGGACAATGAAACAGTGTTAAAATTTCTCGAATTATACCAAAATAATTTGTGTATTATGTAATATGTAAATAATAAAATCCAGATGCAAGTTAAAACACGTCCATAGTATTGCTGAACACATTGCCTGCTTCTGCCAAATGTTTGCGTGTTTGTTATTTGGCTGCCATGTGTGGATGGTCATATTTGCCTGTATTTGTATATTTGCGTGTTCGTCATATATTTTGCCAAATACAGCAAACGCCCAATAGCAAACACAAATAGCCACCATTATGGAATGCAATAAAGAATTGAGTATTGAAACTTCCGCCTCGGAGTTTTTAGTTTACCAGCGAGCAATGGAGCGCAGCATTCTGAGTGTAAAAAGACTGGACATAATCTGGAACACCACGCTGCGTTCCAAAATGGGCATATCAGACGGTAAAAAGGCTGCCAGGCTTACATGGGATTGGGCGGGTCCTGTCGGTCACATAGACTGCTGAGCAAGAGTCTCCATGCAATGAGTGATTAAAGATGGACGGCGTCGCCGACGACGGCCCAGTTCGAGGTGCCGTAGATTTTCTCTTCTAGGACATACTATAGGGACCGGAAGCTAAATACTACTCCGACGATTTAAAGAAGGTGGCTGGCAGCGGATGGATGCGGGTTGCCCAAGACCAGGTTGGTTGGCGATCTCTGGGGGAGGCCTACGTTCTGCAGTACGCTGATATGATGATGATACTTCGTCTGTCTCTGACAGAGGTGGGTCTGTCAGTCATTGTCTTAAATTAACAACTATGTTCTAATCTATTCGAATTTCGCTTAAATCTCTAGAAGGTTCCAGTGTTCCGACAATGCCATATAGTTAAGGTATCGAATCAGCATGCTAAATGCAATGCAACCTCTACAATACCTACCTGAGAATACACTGGATTCCCAGGTTTGCCCTAGAAGATAAAAATGATCCTAGTATTGAGTGCATTGTTTTCCATTTACAATAATTTAATGTGGGATTCCATAAAATATTAGAGTTTTTTAAAGGTTACCTTCAAAGTTTAGAAACCGCTGGTGTACACCACATAGCTGCTCTATAACTGTGGAGTTCTCAGAAAGCGAACAGTTTAATTGGAAGTTATTTTTATTCGACAATTGTTTCAGTTCTATTTCTAGAAATGGCTTTGACCGGAGTTGTTCCTTCACACACGGAAATATTGAGAAATACATCAACTTTAGTAATTTAAATTGGAAATACGTTCAGTGACGGATTAACCCTTAATCAAATTAAGCAATTGCCTAGGGCATCACGTCTGGGGGGGCACCAGAAGAAGCACAAAAAAAATCCGTCCTTAGGGCATCACGTCTCACTCTCACGTCACCAAAAATCACACCAAAAAAAAATTCCAGGACTAGGCTAGTGCATTCGGCAATTCGAATGCACCGGAATTGCGATCAGCCACAAACCACCCCTACCCCGCGGGCCGCCCGCCTGGTGCCCCCGCAAATCTGTGTCAATCAAATGAGTGTTATCAAATCAAATCAGTGCCGGCCGGCTTCTATGCATGCGTAATAATAAGTACAATTAATTTGATAATTAATAAGTAAGTCAATAGTTTCAGCACAAATTAGTGTGAGTGTGTTTGTCGACAATTAATTCAAGTTCTGTTCATAATATTGTGTTCGCTTAGGTACGTAAAGTTTTATTTTGTTTTGTTTTGATAATGTTCAAAGTCAAAAGTCGAACGAAGAGTTGATTATGATAATGGCCCAAGAAGTGCATGGTAAAATTATATCGCAGATAAAATATTCTAGATATTATAGTCTTTCAGTAGATTCTACACCGGATTTGGCGCACATGGACCAGCAAAATAAGTTCCAGACCCAGTGATTCAGCTCGCACAAGTTTACATCAAACACACGCACAATTGTATATAATGATACTTGATGATAAAATTGAATCAGCTTTCCCTAATGCGGAAACAGCCCTGCGTATATTTTTATCGCTTATGATTACAAATTGACCAGCGGAACGTTCTTTTTCAAAATTAAAAATATAAAAAAGGACAAAGAATATACAAGAAAGGCTCGATAATTTATCGATATTATACATAGTCTATATAGAGTCCGTTATGTTAAAAACGTTAGACGTTAATACTATCTTGCGTGAATTCAATGCCCGGAAAAGCCGCAAGGCGCATTTCAATAAATAAATAAATTATGCTTTGGTTTTTATTGATGTCGCATCTAGTCCCCTTCTAAGGTACGTTACATCTCATCATCTTATTTTACATGAAACTAAGTGTGCGTTACCCCAGCAAAATAATGTCGTAACATTTAAATTACTATTTTCGACATTATTTTGCTGGGGTAACGCACACTGAAACTAATGTTTTTAGGCGGTCTAAGTTTAAAGACCGATTCTAGTTGACATACGGATAGGGGGGCCCACAGGCGTAGATTGCTTAGGGCATCAAGTAGTCTTAATCCGTCACTGAATACGCTGGACTAGCTATGGCAAAAACACTATTATATGTACAGTCCCCCAGTACCCCAATTACCTGACCCACCTTGGCTGAGATTTTCTAGAAAACGAATCGACAGAATTTTATAATTCTTATTATACATATTTTATTTATTATTTAGCCTGTACTGCCCATTGCAGGGCAAAGAGGTCGCCTCCATTCCTTCCATTGATCTCGACTGTTCGCTATGTCTTGCCAGTAGTCCCGCCATCTCTTTCGTGGTCTACCGGCCCCGTCTCGCCATTTCAGGACACCAATTTTGGGATTTACCGGCCCATAGGTCGTTCGGCATGCGGCAGACATGTCCAGCCCAGTCCCATTTAAGCTGAGCAGGCTTTTGAGCCACGTCAACGATCTGTGTTTTGGAGCGCAATACGGTGTTTCGAACGCGATCGGTTAATTTAACACCAAGTAGGTATGCTGCGCTCCATAGCACGTTGGCAAACCTTGAGTTTGGACTTTTGGATGTTAGTCAAAGACCAAGTCTGTGCTCCATAGGTTAAGATAGGAAGAATACACATGTCCATTAGCTTGCGCTTCAGTGACATTGGGAGAGTACCTTTGAACTGTTCCTTCATGGACTAATAGCTCTTCCAGGCGTTTTCTGTGCGGCGTGCTATTTCCTTATCTTATCTTGCCTGGAAAGAGACTACCAGGCCCCAGTAGAGATATTCTTGGACTCACTGTATATTCTGTCCCCACATACATACATACATACATACATATTCTCCCCGCCTGCATGTATGTTTCTTGTGGAACTGTTGGTCATGAGCTTAGTCTTCGACATCTTTTCGTTCATCTTCAGCCCGACCTCAAGGCTCTCAATGCTGAGGTCTTGTAGCATTTGCTCTAATCCTGTGGCTGAGGGGGAAAAGAGGACAACATCATATTTTACTTTGCTTTAGCTTTACTTTGCTCAAATGTTATAACTCTGACAAGAAAGCAGAGCGAGTAGTGTTACTAACACTAGTTCACAAGTTTACATTGTTACTAACAAATGTGAAAGTGATTCTGAAAATAAATATAATTCACGGAGAAATCGGTGAACATACATAAAAATCTTCTTTTTTAGAAGTTGGTAAAAAAAATGTCAGCAGTGGTTATGTGATGTGTCTTTATACACACACACACACACACAAATATTGAAGAAATGACATCATTTCTCTTTTAGACCTCATGACACACTCCTAAAGAGACCTTATCTTTCCTGGCGACATGGTTTTAATAACATTTTATAACAAAGCTATCAACTCCTCCCCCCCCCCCCCTCGTCCCCCCCCCGTCCTCCAGGTACACGTGCCTGCATCACACGTGTGACTCCTGCTTCCACTGCCCTTGTAGTGTCGGGACGTGACGATACGTACATTTATATATCTACTTATGGTGCTAATCTATACTCTATGCTACAGACAAATTACATATTATAGTGGCCCACATAAGAGGCTCTTGTAATGTAATATAGTGTAATTTGAATTGAAATTGTATTTGTTCGTTTGTATTTATTAATGTGTGATTAAATATTAAATTAAATATTAAATATGTGGGGACACTTTCACACACGGCCATCTGACCCCAAACTAGGGAGACCCTGTACTATGGGTGTCAGACAGCTGATATACATACACAAATACATTTTTTTTTTTGTAAATACATACATATATAGATAAACAACACCCAGACACAAAGCAAACACAAGAGCTCATCACACCAATGTTTACCCTGGGCGGGAATCGAACCCACCCGAATCGATTTTTTTAAATGTTTTTCATATAGGTCTGAGGACCTGAAATAAATGTTTTTTTTTTTTTATAAAGAGGTAAAATTTGTTTGTAAGTTTGACACCGAAACTACTCGTCCGATTTCAAAAATTCTTTTACCAATAGGAAGCTACTTTATGCCTCCTGCCGCCTATGTGAGTGTAATATGTGTACACGCGGCTACACATCAAGCTATACACTTCCAGTTAATGCTGATCTCGCCTTGTATAGGATTTTCGTACAATGCGAGGTCAGCTTATGTCATGTGTAGCGAGGTGAGGACGTGCCATTGCACATCCACCGATATTGACATCGATATTGTTAATTTGTTTAAAATATGACGTTCAAGATGTTGGAAGAAATCAGAGAGCTTGCACCCGTGCGAAGCTGGGGCGGTATAAAAACGAAACAAGACTTATACACGCTCTATAGAGACAAGCTATAGGACGTATCACTTCTATATGACTTCATACGACGCACTTTCTTGTACTTATTGTATTTTTTGTCCATTATTAAGTAACCCCCTGGGGAGCACGTTGTAGACACGTGCGGGGGGGGGACTTCTTACGCAACGTGACACTAAGTAAGTCACGTATTTACAAGTTTCTTATTTGGTTTAGTTACAGTATATCTTTTGGAGACGAATTTTGTACAGCGCTCTATATCGAATTGAAACTTTGACTTCACATACTTATTCTTTTTCTCGATATCAGAGCGGCCACCAGCCAGTATCTATGCATTTAAGCGGAAATTGCGAACTTATTTTCAGCACAAATAAGCAGTCATCTCATAGTCAGCGAAAGTAACTCTGTCTGTTACGCTTCCACGATGAAAAGGCTGAACCGATTTTGATGAAATGACAATGCCAGATCCTGCCCCACCCATGTACAGAAAAAGTAACACATGTACAGAAAAAGTAAATTAATGAAAATAATTGTAATGAATATAGAACCTTTCTATACTAAATTGTTTTTCTTTAGAACTTGCGGATTACGAAATACCTACCCACAAAATACAAACTCATTTTACCTAAAATACAATTTAACCTATAATCAATGTCATTATTGTTTTTAGATTTAAACGGAAACCGCAAGTTCTACAGTCACTAAGACTAATGTGTAGTTATCAGCAATAAATAAACAGTAAGATGCTACATATTGCACATGACTTTTATTGAGTGGGGCAAAGTTCTATAGAGTTTCTGGCATTGTCCTTTGGTATGAAAATGGCTTGAAGCCTGGGGAAGGACATAAGCTACTTTTTAACCGACTTCAAAAAGGAGGAGGTTATCAATTCGGATGTTTATATATATATATTTTTTTTTATGTATGTTCGGGCATATCTCGGTCATATATAGACAGATTTGCAAAATTCTTTTTTTGTTCGAAAGGGGTTTATTCCGAAAAGGTCCCATATAAATTTTATCAAAATTGGTACAGCCCTTTTTGAGTAAATCAACAAATTCCCAAAAAAACTTACTTCGACGACGTTTTAGTTTCTTCAATCACTGGAGGACTTACAATCTCTTTTAAGTGTGTCGCCGTTTCTTAATGGATTTGGATGTTAAGTCAACACTAAAAAGCGAAAAATAAAAAAAAATAAAACCGCCTTCAAAAACTAAAAAGTGATAAATAACTTTAGCACAGACCACACATTACTTTACTTTCGGAAGTCGGTGGCAATACAAAACAAACACAAAGCCACCGCCACCGTCTTCCGAAAGTAAAGTAATGTGTGCTCTGTGCTAAAGTTATTTATCACTTTTTAGTTTTTGAAGGCGGTTTACTTTTTTTTGAAAAAAAATTTTTTAATCAGCGATTTCTTCTGCATCCACTGTAACCGACATTCACGCGGACGAAGTCGCGAGCAAAAGCTAGTAATAAATATGTGAACACTGTGTGTCTATGTACATAACTTAGCTGTCATTTCTTAACTTGTAATACTTAGTACATAATATAGTGATTTTTATGCAAGGTACTATCGCGGACTTTCCCGCCTGCTCAGTTAAAAAAAAATCCCTTGGCGCCTGCGAAGTCAACGGGGCGGGGTAGAGAGCGCTTCCATCTTTTGAGTGCAAGCAAAAATGAACTTAGAGGTGGTCAGGCGGGTGTGACCACGATAGTACATCGTATTCACATAACATAACCATTCTTGTAAATGCAAATATTGTAAACATCCTTTTTTTAAAGAGTAAGTATGGAGTTTCTTGCCCATTCTTCTCCATACGAAACTACCATTTGGAAAGGGCAACTAGATTCAAACACAGTAAGACGTTCAAAAGTGCCTTTTAATGGTCTAATTGAAATAAATGATTTGACTTTGACTTTGATCTACAAATAACAGCCGGGACTAGGGTTGCCAACAACTGTTAAAAACAGTATTATACTGTTTTTCACTACATTATACTTTTTACTGTCGGTGAAAAAACAATATAAAAAATACTGTTTTTAACATCACTGGTACATATATAGGCGCGCGATGCAGTGCATGCAGCATAGGCCTCCCTCGTTTCAGAACGCAAACAAATTTTGAAAAAAATTGTAGGTAATTTAAATTTGCATTGACTCAGTATTGGCATGGATGATTTATATATTCAGAATCAGAAAAGTTCAAAGTAATTTATGAAATAGTATCAGAAGAAGACAAAAAAAATATCCAAATAAGTACTGGCGAAAAGTGGAAACAAAATTTTTAGTAGGTAAACACTTTCGGCTGAAATGATGATGATGAGGTAAACACTTCAGAAGAATTTAATATAATACAAAAAAATTTACTACTTTCTGTTCTCGCTACAGAGTTTCTTTCTGTCATAAATACAAAGTGAAGCGGGCCGACAGAAATAGATCTTCCATTTTAACAAAAATGAGCTCCTCATTAAGCTTTCAAAAATGACATTAAATTGCTAAGTTCTGCGAGAAGCACCGAGAAACATGTTTTTAAAACATTACAAACATAAAGTACTGTTTAGTTTATTGAAATACTGTTGATTTTCTTTCTAAAAAATAATTATACCTACTGTTTTTCTTGCAAAAAAAGTTGGCAACCCTAGCCGGGACCAACGGCTTTATGTGCTTCCCGAGGCACGGAGGCCGGGCCAGACTGTTATGAACAAGCTGCCAACAGGGGTCACCTTGGTGGGATGCTTGTGGAGCCCACGGTTGGTGTTTGCGTCCACACTGGTTTACAACAAGCTCCCACCTCAGTGTGTTGTCGACTCTTTGTTTACAACGCGCGTCCGTCCACAGAGGTCGTTGAAGGTCAAACGAATTTTTGTTGCAAACGAGTGTTTACACCGTTGTAATCCGCCGGTGGAGACCAATGTGGAGGGCTAGTTTACAACAGTCTGGCCGGGGTTTAAAAATGGATGGTCACCCATCCTCAGACCGACCGCGGCAAGCGCACATTAACCTTTCACCGATCGATCTGTACGCCCTTTACTTAGTCATGAGCTCCTCCCGTTTCCCGCCAGGACCTGGTGTAAATGTTCAAGGTCTTGACACTACATCCGCATGTTTCAGCGACAGCTCGTAAGTCACGGCGAGTGTGTATGCGGCGCACACGCATAGTGCATCGTCCACAGACCCCGCACCTGGCGCGCTGCCAGCAGACGACGCGTGCGCATCACGGTGTTAGGGGATATCTGTAGCGCGGTATCTGGAGGGATGTGTTGTAATTATGAAGGGTAGAGGCACAGTATAAATATTAGCACTACCGTACAGTAGCGACACGCCCCGCGTAGTATGTGTACCGCATATATGTATGTCCGCGGAAATTGTATAGTAAACTCAGCATTGCTCGGCCAAGCCACGAACACGAAATAAGGCTTGTTTTCTTTTCCTAAAATATACTTTGACAGGGGTGCGTGATTTTTTTTAAATGTGAATGTGGTCTGTGACTACAAATAGTTTGAGAATCCTTGTGCTAGACTCAGATAGGCTAGACTATGTCAAATCGCGTAACGTAAAAATGATGAAATCGAATGACGCGATCGATGTTATGGGGGTCTAGATGTTTATTTACCTACCACACATAACTATCATCTCAGGTGTATCACCTAATCCAATAGTGTAGTTATAGACTTAACACAACAAAATCGGTAGATCCCCTGTCAGGAGACCCTTTTTCTTTTTGGTACGGGTTGGTAAATCCTCATGGATGTCCACCGCCCTGAGGCGGGCGGAGGGGTCTGTCAGACTCTTACTGACTAAAAACCACCCCGGTGTTCCATCTCACACCTACGCCGGGGGGTCGCTGGAACTGGAGATACTTCCGCAAACCCCGGCTGGTGCTGGCCCGCGGCGGTGGGCCACTTCTCTGGTCATGGGGGGGAGTGACCTGTCAGGAGACCCGGCCGGTGCTCGCTGCAAACTGTGGCAGGACCAGGATCCACTCAGTATTTACCACCAAGCGAACATCTACCCGCAGAGCTTAACCTTCCATGGTCTATCTGGAAATACCTAAGTCGCCTCAGAACCCAAGTAGGAAGGTGTAACGCCAACCTCGTGAAATTGGGCTACCTCGACAGAGCAGCAGCAGGGTGTGTATGTGGCGCCGAGTTGCAAACCATGCCCCACCTGTCATGTCTTCTGTGTCCCAAAACAAGCGATCGGAGTGAATTATGCGCTGCCACAGACGACGCCGTGGAAGTTTTGGGCCCAACAATTGATTAAAAGACTGTCGTGCTAGCGATGCGAAGAAGAAGAAGAGTTAACATATAGTACACCAAAGACTTGTGCAAGTATCAAGAAGTCTCAATGTAAAACATCCTAAGTAATGGAAAAGAAGACCCAATTACACTTATAGGTCGACCTAAGAATCACTCCGGTCTATCTATTCTGTTACAACCTCCCTCGGTGAACATCTGGGTGAAGTGAGCTGTCATCTGTCCCGATGCTAGGGATTCACAAAGTACTACAATCGGATGACAGCTCACTTCACCTAGGTGTTCACCGAGGGAGATTGTAACAGAATAGAACTACGGTTGCGAAAACCCTACAATTTCACAACACTCCAGTGCTAACGTGTCATGCGTGCGTTTAGCACTAATGCCACGTATTCTAGGCTCTGTGTTAATTACGGTGACATAGTTTCGCAGATTGCCCAGGGGACAGTGTGCCTTTAGCGTAGTGATGCGGCCTCAATGTCACAGGGACACTACATGACGTGCGTGGACTACCCGCCATTAAATGGTATGAAACGAATAATGACAGAGTGTAAAATGTTATTGTAGTGTCTTTGTTGGCAAGCAAGTAATATATTGCGTATTTTAGTTTTTTGTTGAATAATAAAATAACACCAGCCTACATTAATTGTCTCACTGCAGGAGTGTGATTCTGTAAGACCTCATTCTAAACTTCGAATCTGAATCCGCTGTGAGTTTCTTGACTGGCATTCTAAAAACTCGGTTGATAATTCGAATTTCCACTAGCGCCACCCTTGCGAGCGTGTCAGCGAGTTGAACAAAATTGACAGGGAGATTTTGACAGATAAAGTATGAGATGACGTAAGAAATGGCATTCTGTAAGGTAATATCCCCGTCACTTCGACGCTCACTTCGCACTCGAACCAGATTCAAAGTGTCAAATATATCAAGGTTATTTTGAACCTTATGCGAAGTGAGAGTGAATAGCGATGTGAGATGCGAGTTGTTGTTTGAATTTTACAGAATCGACCTACAGGACAAAGAGTTTTTCTCATAAGAGAAGGTACGAGCATTAAATTGCTCCAGCCATGTTACTTTGGATGACTGGTAGAAAATGCCTGGTTGACTTCCGCTTATGTACCTTTTTTTGTTGCATAAATCCATACTATACTATATATCACAATATCAAATTCAAATACTATATCCATACTTCCATACTATATACATATATTATTATATTATTAATATTATAAACGCAAAAGTAACTCTGTCTGATACGCTTTCACGCTGAAACGGTTGAACCGATTTTAATGAAATTTGGTATAAAGTTTCTTGAACCCTGGGGAAGGACATAGGCTACTTTTTAATTAGCGATTTCGTCTGCATCCACGATAACCGACATTCACGCGGACGAAGTCGCGGGCAAAAGCTAGTAATATTATAAATGCGAAAGATATTTCTTTTGTATATTTGTTACGCTTTCGAGACCGGCACACCACAATTTGCCAAGACCAGTTATTAGTCAAACTGTCCCCGGTAATGACCGCAAAAACACTCTAATGAACAAGTTCCCCAAGAACACAAACATGCTATCTTAACTTCCATCGCCGAGCACAAGTCTCATTGACTCGCCGCCATCTTGTCTAATTGGTGAATGAGTCAATTCGCCAGGGCATGTTGTAACGCTACCCTCCGTCCGCCCCCATGCGACTGTATAGCTTAATGCAGAAAGTCAATTTCGGTTCGTCTTTGAGACAACGGTCTATTGAAGATTCGGACACAATATATTCGGACACAGTGTCCGCAACGATATTTTTTTTAAACTTCCAACGAGTTTTTTATCTGACTGTACAAAACAGCTTTATAATATTTGGTGTCCGTATAATCAGTCAAAAAAATATCGTTTTGGACTCTGCGTCCGAATATGTTATGTCCGAATATTCAGAAAGTCGGAACAAGGCAAGACATTTATTTGTTGAAACGTGAGAATTCCAAGTCAAAGACCAAATCATTTATTTAATTACACCATTAAAAGACACTTTTGAACGTCATGTAAGAAAAACTGAATCTAGTTGCCCCTTCCAAAAAGTAGCTTTGTATGGAGAAGAATGGGCAAGAAACTCCATACATACATTTTTTAATAATTGTTAACATTATTTTGTATAATTACTGGAATTATACGTCAATACGATAATAACGGCTTGACGTGCTTCCTGAAGCACGGAGTGTCTCAGTATGAAATGGACGGTCACTGGTCACCCATCCTGGGACTGACCGCGGCAAGCGTAGTTTTACCATGATCGATAGATTTGTACGGGTGTTACTTAGAAAGAAAGAAAAACCATTAATTCACGACAGTGACGAGTGACGCACATTACAAAATATTTTGTATAACAAGACCTAAAACTAAAACAAGTGGATACATGTTGTAGAAAACATAACTTAGCCACGAGTCTCCGACTAAATTACTAGGACATGAAATCAACTAGTAGTAGAAAAAAAATACCACACATTTGATGACATGCCATAATTATGTCAATCCGCTATGACATTTATTGTAATTTAATGAATTTAAACCTTCTGTTCCTATTTACCCTGTGTGAGGAGGAGGGTGGGGGGTTAATACAATCAGCACACTTTGCCACAAAACTCCCCCCTAATGGGTTGCGGTCTCGCTTCTACAAGC
The DNA here is from genome assembly GCA_947361185.1 of Charanyca ferruginea. Taxonomy (NCBI): domain Eukaryota; kingdom Metazoa; phylum Arthropoda; class Insecta; order Lepidoptera; family Noctuidae; genus Charanyca; species Charanyca ferruginea. The sequence goes on along the minus strand of OX376081.1, from coordinate 175,579 downwards.
GATAGCGACTTGAGAATGCTACAATTGCTTTACTGATTTATTCATTGAAGTTCTTTTCATTTAGTATAAGGAGGGTAGAGGTAAGGAGCAGAGGTATCTCATATGAGGGAAAGTTGAAAAAGTGCCCATATTTATGCAGCAAGTAACAGTTCCAAAACCCACCAACTACACTACTACCAAAATAACGGACTGTACAAATGGGTGCGTGTGTGTGCGTGTGTATGCGCCGCGAGAACTAAATGCAGTTCCGAGAGCACGTGCGTCGCGGAAAGAGTGAGACACAGTGTTTCGGAGAGAGGCGGGGCGTGTCGCTACTGTACGGTAGTACTAATATTTATAGTGTGCCTCTACCCTTCATAATTTAGTTCAGCAATTGAGTACTTGACACCACTACTTGATGAGGCTGACATACCTTTGTAAGGTGGAAGCCTCTAAATAAATATAGAAAAAGAAAAACACCACTAATTATTTGATATACTTTTTATGAGCCGTCAAAACAACGCGTTTGACAGCTGTCACCCCATAGACTTTGTATGACAAGAGTAAAATATGACGTCACTTTTTTGTCAACTTAATTGATTATTTATTGATTTTATCATCATCGTGTGAACCTTTAGACGCCCTCTGCTGGGCATAGGTATCCCCAAAGGGGGGGGGGGGGGGGGGTCGTCAGCCGTAATCGCCATGCTTGGCCGATGCATGTTGGCGATCGCAGTAGTGTTATGGTACTCAGAAGGACGCTGCTGTCCATCCTCTGGTTAATATCCCTCTGTCTCTTTCTACGTCACCCACGGTTACAGCACGGGTGATAAAGCCACTTAGAATTTTACAGTTAATTGTAAGTTTATCGTGTTTTTTTAGAGACATTAAGTTTTGGAATTAATGGTGTCTATCCAATTCAGAACGGACACTCGATACTCGACGCACAAACGCGCCAACATAAACAGTGATAAAGATCTTATTTATCTCGACCGGACCAATGACAACGCTGCCATTATAGTTCATGCCAAAGTAAACAACATGATCTAAAGGCGGGTACAGATTATTTTCAACACAACTTGCAATGCAACGCGAACATCACTCAAAGCATTTATATTATTATTCACATTTATTTGTAAACATACAAAAATACCGACCGGTATCGGGAACAGGGTCCAAGCTACCGGTGGTTAGGGCTCCTGAGAGAGGAATCTCCTGACTATACGCGCCGTGTCCAGGAGTACTGCTTTCTGAATAGCGCTTGATCCAGATGCCCAACGAGAGCCTCCTCGAGGCTCTTGGAAATGATCCCGTGGCCGTCACGACTACCGGCACAATGACTGCTGTATTCACATCCCACATGTCGACAACCACGCGAGCCAAGTCAAGATACTTAACTTGTTTATTTTTCTCAGCTTTAACGAGGTTTATATTATCATTATTTGTCGAAAAACTCGACCACTGGCGGAAGCCAACGAGAAGGCTGTGAATGCACGTTGCGTAGTCGCTGTTGTTTTTAGTGCGTGCGTTGTTGTTGTGTGTAGGCGCGACTTCTATGCATGGCGAAAACTGTTATAGGGTATTTTCCATTAGGAATTTCCCGGAGTGTGGAAGTTGGTGGCGTGCCTCGGAAAGCACGTCACTGTTGGTCCTCCTTGTGATCTCTCCCCGGTCGTGTGGGATCACCGTCCCACCGCGCTATGAGAGTGAGGGAAGAAGGAGTGTACCTGTGTTTACGCACACACTTGTGCACTATCATATCTTCTGCATTCTTGACTAATCTCCATTGAGATTGGCCGCAGTGACCGAAATCCGGTCGAAAATATTATATTAAACCTACACCGGACTTGCGGCTGGCCGCATATCAATTTTTATATGAAACCGCACGATATTAACCAAAGAGGTTTTATGTCTTTGATATTAACGCACTTACTTGAAAGAAAGGAAGAAAGAAAAAGCATTTATTCACCCTCCAAGACAACAACACAAAAATAATATAATAAAAAAAAAGAAACCAAAATTGGTCCTGTACGAGCCCAAAAGGCTCCTATCTCAGCATGGTGCTATGCTGTGTTGCGGCCAGCCCTCAACCACTCCGGTTGTGTTGGAGCTGTGGCGGGCCGCACATCTATTGTTATGAATTTGTAATTGCTGTCGCATATAGCCATCAATATGGTGGAAAAGAAATGCTTGTAATTGACGTCAACATGCGGCGGACCGCAATAGAACCGAGACGATACGTGTAAACCCCGGCCAGACTGTTGTAAACAAGCCCTCCACATCGGTCTCCACCGGCGGTTTACAACAGTGTAAACACTTGTTTGCAACAAAAATTCGTTTGACCTTCAACAACCTCTGTGGACGGACGCGCGTTGTAAACCGCGTGTGGATACCGCCGTTGTAAACAAAGAGTCGACAACACACTGAGGTGGGAGCTTTGTTGTAAACCAGTGTGGACGCAAACACCAACTGTGGGCTCCACAAGCCTCCCACCAAGGTGACCCCTGTTGGCAGCTTGTTTATAACAGTCTGACCAGGCCTTTAGCCGGAATACGGCGTACCGCGTAGGTCTTAAAATGTTTGACAAATGTACCATCACATGTTGCATTGCAAATAATGTGTACCAGCCTTTAAATGTTCATTTTCGTGTCGTTAAAAAGATGACAGAGGACAATAACATCTTCAGAAGTGACCAGAATAAGTTCAAAGAACGCTTGAGTGGATTCTTTTTTGTTCAGACAAATAATAGTGTTAGTACAATGGCTCTCAAAAGAGTTGGCGTCAAAATATTCATTGTTTGTTGTACAAAGTACGAAGCGACTTGTTTCTACATAGGAACTGTTTCTAGAAGTGTTGTTGCAATTGATGTTTCTCAATGTTGGGTCTTTAGATAAAATATGTTAAAGCATTTTGAGTCTTCGAAACTTTTAGATGTTGTTATTTTTAGATTCATCGTATTTTTTTGACTTCGAAATTTACTTACGAAAAGATAATACCTACCTACTACATAGAACCTACTACAAACAAATTTTACTTATATTCGATTAATTACATTTTTGACGTGACGTTTTATAAATCGATGAACACCGGCTGCACGCACGAAAAGTGTCACGTTCCGTCAGAGCCAGAGCGTGCAAGCGAGAGCGCGGAACAAGCGATAGAGAGGCACGATCGGCCCAAGCAGTAAGCTCCGCCCACCTCGACGGAAGCCATTATTTGCTTATGTTATATAAGGTTAGCCATTATGTTTCTTTATGACGTTATCATGTAAACTATCGTCCGTAAACCGACTTTACAGACAACCAATTTTTTTTTATATTGTAATAGGCTTGGCCGCATTTGGCCGCAACTCATCTGATCTTAAGTGATGATGCGGTCTAAGGTGGAGCACGCTTGCTTTGCCATTGTACAGTCTGGCAGTTTGCACAATAAATGTAGAAGCAAAGCGCTTACATTGCTCGGTTTGAAACAAACACACTATTTATTTCACACTCAATCATTGGATTCAAAAGATCATCTGCATTACAAACTCTCTGTCACTGTGACCACACCCAGTGTCGACTTCGAGAGCCCTCTCCGGGGAGCGCAGACGTGACGGGGGAGCGGGGAGGGGGGCGTGATCTTGAATTCTTGACCGACTCAGCTGATGCGCACATTTTAGCAGTAGGTTTTATTCTTTGTAAAGTTATGTCTACGTAGGTTTGTATCAAAACAACAAAACTTCACGAAAATTTTGGACTATCCATAATTTTTAGACGGTAGCACATCAAGTTACAACTATCTGTCAAAATCTTTGATAGTTTTTCAACTGTATTACAAAACTATAAAGTTCATATTCAAAAAATTTTACAGATTGGTATGGCTTGATTTACTCCGAAACTAGGCTAAAAGCCTGTGTGTTAAGAGATAACGTTCCTCCAGATATAATGACATATGCGCTAAATCCCCAGTACCTCGCACTCTGGCTGCACTTAATGATCTCTTGAATTCTAATCCAACAAACGATCTGTTCGCGGATGAATGGACGAACATTTTATTTGTGTGTCAGAAGTACTGTGAGAGGAATTTATGAATGTAGTACTTAATTAAGATGTTTTTTTTTTGAATCTGTCTTTGAGTTTTCTTTTCTCTTCTGTATTATTCTGTCTTTAATTATTGTAAGTGGTGTTAGCTGTTGTAATTAAAGTAAAATAAATAAATAAGCAACAACTGATATTTAGCGTCATGCAATTACCTATAGATACCACAGCGCAATATTTTATTATCAAAAAATTAAGGATCCATAGGTAAAATGACGCGGAAGAAATTTCAAGTAAAAGCTAGTCAGTAACATTATACAATATACTAGACAGCGGTTACAATAAACATTTCCCTCCCTCTATAACTGGGACCACACCAAATATCGTTCGCGAGCGCTCCACGAGGCGCGCGGGACGCGACCGTCGCAGGGGGTGGGCGGGGGGTAACCTTGACCGTGTCAGCTGTGTATGTGTGTGTTACATGCACTGTGTGTTCTGCAGCGACTGCAGTGGTGTGTGGGTGTGTGTATGGTAATGAGGAACTTGTTGTAAGGGTGTGTTTTCAAGCTTCCAATAGTGTCATAGACTGAGCAACAAATTATGGAGGGTAGAGGCACAGTATACATATTAGTATTACTGTACGGTAGCGATACGCTCCGCCTCCCTCTGAAACTGCTCCTCACCTCTTCCTGCGTCGAACTACTGCTCTGGGAACTGCTTCTAGTTGTCGCGGCGCGTAGTAGTGTAGGTAATTAAATCGTTTCGTTTGTATGGAGTGTCGTTCGTGTGGTAGAGGTAAGGATCACTATCTCCTAAGGGGGGGAAAGTTGAAAAAGTGTCTAGCTTTATGCAGCAAGTAACAGTTCCAAAACCCACCAAAATGGTGCTAGCGTAGGCACAGGGTATGGTATGAATGTCAAAGTCAAAGTATTTATTTCACTTAAACCGTTTCAGTTGTTGTTTAACTGCAATAGCGAAAAGACGTACGATCGCGCGCGCGTGCTCTAGTTAAGAGTATTCTGCAGACGCAGCACAACACCGCCGTGCGTCGTCGCGGTGTTCCTACGTCGATCTATCGGTGTCATTGTCATGACCTAGTTACAAGTGCGGAAATCATGAAGTGTTTATAATAATTTATTGTTTAGGTGCTAAACTCACCTTACAACAAAATAATGGCTACACAGTCTATTAAGATAAAAACTGACCTGGAAAAGCGGTTGTATGACTGTTACATCCAGGAGAAAACAGACAGAGAAAACCTGCAACTTATGGTACGTAATTTGAATGATCACATTAATACATTGCAGGAACAAGTACAAGCCCTTCAAGGGGAGTTAAATTGCTTGAAAGAAAAAAAGCATGATAAAGAACCCTTACAAAAACAGGAAAGCGAGAAAGCGATATTTACCCAGCGTACTAAAAGTGACGTTGAATATTGCACAGACGAGGATGAACTCGCTAAAGAGACTGAGTGGATTAGGGCCAAGAGCAGGAAGAAGAGGAAGCTTAACACTTCCCTCTCTCCAAAACAACAACCTGGAACAAGCGCCCAACCTGAAGAACAGCAAAAAAACGCGAAAGAGACTTCCGTCAAAAAAGTGCCCCCACCACCGCCAATTATAATAGATGGAGTTAAGAACTACCAAACGTTCTACGACTCGCTAATTGAAACAATACCAGCTGAATCATTTACCGCAAAAATGATGAATGGTGATTGTGTAAAGGTAAACGCGAAAAAAGAAGACTCTTATAGAGAAATTACCAGATTTTTAACAGAAAAAGACCACCATTGGCATTCTTACGAGAATAAGCAGGCTAGACCAATTAGAGTTGTTGTGAAGAAGTTACATTCTTCTTGCCAACCTGATCGTATTAAAGACGATCTCACAGCACAAGGCCTAAAAATAGAAAAAGTAGACGGCAAATTGAGCTGGAGGAGTAAAGAACCACTCAACATGTTCGTTTTATCGTTTAGTAATGAGGAAGATGTCAACAAAATCTATGGCATAAAGTATATTTTAGGGTGTAAAATTGAAATACACCCACTTAAAAATCCTAAACTCATTCCCCAATGCAAGAGATGCCAGGCGTATGGGCATACACATAAATACTGCAGGAAAGAGCCAAGGTGCGTAAAATGCACTGGCAAGCATCTTACAGCCGACTGTACCAAATCTCCGCAAGAGAAACCAAAATGTGTTCACTGTGGTCTGCCGCACCCTGCCAACTATAGAGGGTGTGAAGTAGCTAAGCAGATCCAAATTATGAAAAATAAAAATATTAAAAAGAAAGTGGTGGTACCAACTGCCCAACAGTCTCTTCCCTCACTAAATCTTACCAAACAGACACAGAAACCAAGTGTCCTGAAACCCATGCAAGTAACCAACACTGGTTCCTACGCGGAAGCTGTAAAACAAAGGTCACAGCCTTTGAACCTAGAGGATAAAATTAATCAGATCTTAAAGTGTATAACCTCATTTGACAAAAGATTAGAGAAATTAGAAACCAGCACTAAAACAGCTGTTTTAAATAATCAAAATGAATAACACTCTTAAAATAATGGCGTGGAATTCTAATGGGCTCCTCAAACATCAAAATGAGTTGCAGGCGGTCCTAGACACAGAAAATATAGACGTGTGTTTGGTCTCCGAAACGCACTTCACTAAGCAATCTTTTGTCAAATTTAGAGGATACCTGGTATACAATTCGCTCCACCCTGACAACTCTGCTAGAGGAGGTAGCGCAGTTATAATCAAAGACAGCATTAGTCACTATGTGCAGTGTAAATATGAAGAACAAGATATTCAAGCCGTAGCAGTATCCGTTAAAACCAAATTTTGTCACGTGTCCATTGCATCCATATACTGTCCTCCACGGCATATGATAAGAAAAGAGCGATATTTACATCTCTTTGAACTATTAGGCCAGAGATTTATCCTAGGTGGCGATTTTAATGCTAAGCATACGCATTGGGGATCAAGACTTACTACATCTAAGGGAAGGCAGCTCTTGAGTGCAGTTAAGCATACACATTCCGAAGTTAGGAGCACAGGTAAACCAACGTACTGGCCCACTGACCACCAGAAAATACCGGATCTTATAGATTTCTTTATATGCAAAAATATATCCGCCAATTACATCAGTTTGGAGGAAGGTTTTCATATGAACTCGGACCATTCTTCGATAGTACTAATGCTTAGCCAAAAAGTCTTACTCAAAGAAAGCCATTCAACCCTGGTTAATAAGTTCACAGATTGGGAAAGTTTTGCCCTTGATCTAGATAATATTATCGACCTTAAAACTCCGATAAAAAAGCAAGATCAGCTTGACTCAGAAGTAAACAAATATATTGTTAACATCCAACAATGCGCGTGGAACAACACACCGCAATTAAAATGTAAATATAAGGGATTTGTCTATCCTAAGGAAATTGTGGATTTACTATCTGAGAAAAGGAAACAAAGGAAGCAATGGCAACAAACAAGGTGCCCGCGACATAAAACATCACTTAACAACCTAACGAAACGATTAAAGAGAAAAATTCTTCAATTTGAGGACGAGTCTCTGAATACCAACCTCCTGCAGCTAACCAATGACAAATCAACGGATTACTCACTTTGGAAAGCGACAAGAAATCTAAAAAGGCCGATTATACAAATACCGCCCATCAGAGATTGTGACGGAAAATGGGCCATAAGCAATGACCAAAAGGCGGTAAGGTTTGCTCAACACTTAGAAGAAACTTTTCAACCTAATGAAAGTTCGATTGAAATACTTGAGAGTACAAATTTGTCACAAAACCAAAGAATTAAGCTTGTGACTCCTAAAGAAGTAATGAGAGAAATTCAAAATAATATTAGCTCGAAAAAGTCTCCAGGTTACGACCTCATTACAGGTGAAATTCTAAAACACCTCTCGCGCAAAGCCATAGTAAAGCTTACCAAGCTTATTAATGCTGCATTTATGCTAAAATATGTGCCTGAGTCATGGAAGGTTGCTGAAGTCATTATGATTGCAAAGCCTGGGAAACCACCCCATGAAGCATCATCATATAGACCTATTTCTCTGTTGCCCGTGTTATCAAAACTATTCGAAAAACTGTTATTGAAACGGTTAAAACCAATTATAGAAGATAAAGGCCTCATTCCAAATCATCAATTTGGCTTTAGGGAAAAACACTCAACAATAGACCAGGTACATAGAATAACTAATATCATTGAAAAAACGCTTGAAAATAAGGAAGTTTGTGCCACCGTGTTTTTAGATGTCGCGCAAGCTTTTGACAAAGTATGGCATAAGGGTCTAATATTCAAGCTCAGACGCATGCTACCAGAATTTGCAGACATCCTAGAGTCGTATATAACTAATAGAATGTTTAGGATACGGCAGGACGACGCATATTCCGAGCTAAAAACTATAAAAGCGGGTGTACCTCAAGGAAGTGTGCTAGGCCCAATTTTGTACTTGTTGTACACCTGTGACATCCCAGAACTGGAGAACAACACCATTGCGACTTTTGCAGATGATACTGCAATTATGGCCACCGGATCAAGCCACAGAGAAGCAGTAGAAAAAGTTCAACTAGCTGTGAACAAAGTTTATGACTGGACACAAAAATGGAAGATCAAACTGAATGAGTCAAAATCAATTCACATTGACTTCACGAACAAACTCTTGGACTATCACCCAATCTACATAAATGGCATGCAAGTGCCTTATGCTAATACAGCCAAATACCTTGGCATAACTCTCGACGCCAAATTGCGTTGGAAAGCTCATGTCAAAAAGAAAAGACAGGAACTCGACATACGTTATAAAAGTATGTATTGGTTACTCGGAAGGAAATCCTGTCTATCAATACAAAATAAAATAACTATATACAAGCATATTCTAATGCCAATTTGGACGTATGGTATCCAACTTTGGGGCTGTACTAAACAAAGCAATGTCAAAATAATCCAACAATTTCAGAATAAAGTACTCAGGGATGCTGTTAATGCACCCTGGTACATTAGAAATGACGACATTCACCGTGACCTTAAAATGGAATCCGTCACCAACATTATCCAAAAATTTGCTGAAGCCCATGAACACAGACTTCACCGACACGTGAATGTTGAGGCAATTCAGCTGCTAGACAACACAGACTTAGTGCGTAGGCTAAAAAGAACTAAACCTTTTGAATTAGTGTAGTGTACAAAGTGAATGAATAATAGTAACAATGTTGTGCTATACATATAACACATGAACATAGTGTTTCTATATATTATATCAGACTCTAAGAAAGTGCTACGGACTTGTAAAAAATTCCATATGGACACTATTTTTAGTTTTAGTTTGTCACGTAACATATTAAGTCAGAGATAAATTGCTTATTAGTCTTTTAGGCTAGATCGTAATTAATTATTAAGAATTTAGTTCTTATTAATACAGTACAAAAAAAAAAAAAAAAAAAAAAACTTAAACCATTTACAGGCACTGTTGGATTGTCAAGAAGTCGGTCAGTTCGAAAGTTGAAGCTATTTGCTCGTTTGAAAACGTAGGTAGGTTTCTATGGCGAAGAACGAACTGCCAGACTGTGGAATTCCCTGCCCGCCTCTCTGTTCCCTGATAAGTATAATCTGGGTATCTTAGGCAAGCGTGTTCCAACTTAGGCCGCATTATCACTTACGATCAGGTGAATTGCGGTCAAACGCAAGCCTATTTAAAAGTAAAAAAAAAAAAAAAAAAAAACGAGCAAGAAACTCCTCGGACACTTTTTTAAATCAAGTTTTTTTAACAAAATACTGGTTACATGATGACATCAACGGTCGATGTCATCATGTAACCAGTATACAACAGTGAAACATTTTTTAACTCAACATTTCACTCCGTTAACAACTGCTTGTAGCAGTTGTTAACGGAGTGAAATGTTGAGTTAAAAAATGTTTACCCGGTCGCGATTGTAGCGCCACCCGGTGGCACATTCTAACGGACACTTTCATTCATACACAGAGATCGTTTTCCTTACCTCTACCCTCACAACAAACGAAACTTGAAATAATATATGGGTCGCAAAGAGGATAGACACTGAAAAATAAAGATGGCCGTTACGGGCATACAGAAGACAAACATATTCATAGAACGCAGTGTGATCTTAGATTCCTTTTTAACACGCTTTGATTGGCTTCATCTGTATGTAGCTATCTATATTATTATCAATGTAGGAAAATCTTTGAACGTTAATTTATCCCACTTCCATTTGTCAGATTTGTTCCGATGACAATGCAACAATTTTATTTTTAACGTAACTTACACGCTTTTATTAGCTTCACTTGTAACTATGTAAAAAAACTTGGAAGTCGAATTTAACCAACTTCTAAATGTCATATCGATTTGAAACTTTGCAAATGTATGTAATACCCATGACAACACAATAATATAGTACCATCGTTAGGCACTGGAACTTCATAACGGAACAATATAATCCAGTCGTGTTTTAGCTTGTTACAATAGGGTATTTTACCAAAAAAATCTAGTTAGTCCGTCAGTTAGACTATCGAAAAATAGTGGAAAGATATTTTTTGTTTTATCAAATCAATAAAAACTGACGAAGATAAAACACATCAAAGATCATGAGTGGGGGTTTGTGACGTCACTTCGCCAGTAAAAGTATACTGACATAGTGATGTCACACGAGTTTTCGACGCACGGTATCGACTTCATTTTTTGTTTACGTGAAAAAAAAACACGTGTCCAATATTTTTTGGAAATCTATCTGACGGACTAATTAGATTTTTTTGGTAAAAAATCCTATTGTCACACGCTACTACAAAGTATTAGTATATCTTTAATAGCAAGACTAAACAATTTAAAATAACTTAAGTAACTAATCTTTGTACGCTTAGATCTTTGAAACTTCGCAACGAATTTTAATGCAGTTTCCATCAATAGCTAGAGTGATTCAAGAAGAAGGTTTATACGTATAGTTTGATCTACATTACACCCGTGCGAAGTTGAAATCGCTAGTTTATAAAAAACTTAAAAGAGTTCCTTCCTTTTACACACATATTCCTGTCTTGAATACACCACTGGTTACTGTAGTACCCAGGCGAGTCCCGGCTGTACCCTGACGTGTCTCCGGCTGGTATTCAGCTCGTCTCCGCTGCTCGGCGACACAATACACAATCAACTGATATTTAGCGTCATGCAATTACCTATAGATACCACAGCGCAATATTTTATTATCAAAAAATTAAGGATCCATAGGTAAAATGACGCGGAAGAAATTTCAAGTAAAAGCTAGTCAGTAACATTATACAATATACTAGACAGCGGTTACAATAAACATTTCCCTCCCTCTATAACTGGGACCACACCAAATATCGTTCGCGAGCGCTCCACGAGGCGCGCGGGACGCGACCGTCGCAGGGGGTGGGCGGGGGGTAACCTTGACCGTGTCAGCTGTGTATGTGTGTGTTACATGCACTGTGTGTTCTGCAGCGACTGCAGTGGTGTGTGGGTGTGTGTATGGTAATGAGGAACTTGTTGTAAGGGTGTGTTTTCAAGCTTCCAATAGTGTCATAGACTGAGCAACAAATTATGGAGGGTAGAGGCACAGTATACATATTAGTATTACTGTACGGTAGCGATACGCTCCGCCTCCCTCTGAAACTGCTCCTCACCTCTTCCTGCGTCGAACTACTGCTCTGGGAACTGCTTCTAGTTGTCGCGGCGCGTAGTAGTGTAGGTAATTAAATCGTTTCGTTTGTATGGAGTGTCGTTCGTGTGGTAGAGGTAAGGATCACTATCTCCTAAGGGGGGGAAAGTTGAAAAAGTGTCTAGCTTTATGCAGCAAGTAACAGTTCCAAAACCCACCAAAATGGTGCTAGCGTAGGCACAGGGTATGGTATGAATGTCAAAGTCAAAGTATTTATTTCACTTAAACCATTTACAGGCACTGTTGGATTGTCAAGAAGTCGGTCAGTTCGAAAGTTGAAGCTATTTGCTCGTTTGAAAACGTAGGTAGGTTTCTATGGCGAAGAACGAACTGCCAGACTGTGGAATTCCCTGCCCGCCTCTCTGTTCCCTGATAAGTATAATCTGGGTATCTTAGGCAAGCGTGTTCCAACTTAGGCCGCATTATCACTTACGATCAGGTGAATTGCGGTCAAACGCAAGCCTATTTAAAAGTAAAAAAAAAAAAAAAAAAAAACGAGCAAGAAACTCCTCGGACACTTTTTTAAATCAAGTTTTTTTAACAAAATACTGGTTACATGATGACATCAACGGTCGATGTCATCATGTAACCAGTATACAACAGTGAAACATTTTTTAACTCAACATTTCACTCCGTTAACAACTGCTTGTAGCAGTTGTTAACGGAGTGAAATGTTGAGTTAAAAAATGTTTACCCGGTCGCGATTGTAGCGCCACCCGGTGGCACATTCTAACGGACACTTTCATTCATACACAGAGATCGTTTTCCTTACCTCTACCCTCACAACAAACGAAACTTGAAATAATATATGGGTCGCAAAGAGGATAGACACTGAAAAATAAAGATGGCCGTTACGGGCATACAGAAGACAAACATATTCATAGAACGCAGTGTGATCTTAGATTCCTTTTTAACACGCTTTGATTGGCTTCATCTGTATGTAGCTATCTATATTATTATCAATGTAGGAAAATCTTTGAACGTTAATTTATCCCACTTCCATTTGTCAGATTTGTTCCGATGACAATGCAACAATTTTATTTTTAACGTAACTTACACGCTTTTATTAGCTTCACTTGTAACTATGTAAAAAAACTTGGAAGTCGAATTTAACCAACTTCTAAATGTCATATCGATTTGAAACTTTGCAAATGTATGTAATACCCATGACAACACAATAATATAGTACCATCGTTAGGCACTGGAACTTCATAACGGAACAATATAATCCAGTCGTGTTTTAGCTTGTTACAATAGGGTATTTTACCAAAAAAATCTAGTTAGTCCGTCAGTTAGACTATCGAAAAATAGTGGAAAGATATTTTTTGTTTTATCAAATCAATAAAAACTGACGAAGATAAAACACATCAAAGATCATGAGTGGGGGTTTGTGACGTCACTTCGCCAGTAAAAGTATACTGACATAGTGATGTCACACGAGTTTTCGACGCACGGTATCGACTTCATTTTTTGTTTACGTGAAAAAAAAACACGTGTCCAATATTTTTTGGAAATCTATCTGACGGACTAATTAGATTTTTTTGGTAAAAAATCCTATTGTCACACGCTACTACAAAGTATTAGTATATCTTTAATAGCAAGACTAAACAATTTAAAATAACCTAAGTAAGTAATCTTTGTACGCTTAGATCTTTGAAACTACGCAACGAATTTTAATGCAGTTTCCATCAATAGCTAGAGTGATTCAAGAAGAAGGTTTATACGTATAGTTTGATCTACATTACACCCGTGCGAAGTTGAAATCGCTAGTTTATAAAAAACTTAAAAGAGTTCCTTCCTTTTACACACATATTCCTGTCTTGAATACACCACTGGTTACTGTAGTACCCAGGCGAGTCCCGGCTGTACCCTGACGTGTCTCCGGCTGGTATTCAGCTCGTCTCCGCTGCTCGGCGACACAATACACAATCAACTACTCAAGGAAATGAAGCCGAGTAATTTCCGACGCGAGTCAAGACATCAAGCGGGGTGGAAACAAAGGACTTTTTATATTGAAGCTTCTTGATACTTGTAGCAGGTACCTACTACTGATTTTAACAGACTTAAAAACCGGACAAGTGTGAGGCGGACTCGCCACCGAGGGTTCCGTTCAAATTCCGTGATTTGGTCACCCATACAATGACACAATGACCGAGCAAACCTCGATGATTGATTACGTATTTTCAATTAAAGACTATATTTTTGTGATTTAATTACAAATGTAGACTTTTCCCTGTATTTGTAGCATAAGACGATATTACTTGCCGAATTTGATTAAATTGTGATTCCCTTGAGAGTGTCGAAATATACGTTTTTTGCGACATAAACGGCCGTATCTTTTTTTCACGTTAACTTAGAAGTTTGATTTTTGTACAGCTTCAAGGGACTGTAGATGTGAGTATATAGTTTTAATTTCAACTCGATACCTCCACGCGTTCCCGAGATAAAGGGTCTTGACAGACAGACAGACGGACAACAAAGTGATCCTATAAGGGTTCCGTTTTTTCCTTTTGAGGTACGGAACCCTAAAAAATTTCGTTCTCAATTGCACACGTATATCCTTATTTTGTCGCGTCGAATCAGCACGCTGAAGTGGAAGTGGGCCGGCCACTTTTGTAGACGGACAGACAGTAGATAGAGCAGACACGCTCTAGAGTGGAGAATTTAGGCAAGCGAGTGTGGGCCAATGATTTGAAGGTGGCTGGCAGCGGATGTATTCGTAGCTTGGCGCCAACCAAGGGCACGTTTTTGATATTTAGGGTTCCGTAGCCAAATGGCAAAAAATGGAACCCTTATGGATTCGTCATGTCCGTCTGTCTGTCCGTCCGTATGTCACAGCCACTTTTTTCCGAAACTATAAGAACTATACTGTTGAAACTTGGTAAGTAGATGTATTCTGTGAACTGCATTAAGATATTAAGATTTTCACACAAAAATAGAAAAAAACAAAAAATGTTAGGGGCCCCATACTTAGAACTGAAACTCAACATTTTTTTTTCATCAGACCCATACGCGTGGGGTATCTATGGATAGGTCACGAAAATGATATTGAGGTTTCTAATATCATTTTTTTCTAAACTGAATAGTTTTCCCGAGAGACACTTCCAAAGTGGTCAAATGTGTCCCCCCTTGTAACTTCTAAAATAAGCAAAGGAGATAAGTATCCATGTCGTCGGGAATAGTTGAAGATTTCTTAGAAACCAATGGGGGCTTTCAAATGTATTAAATCATTGAACTGTTTATTCTCTATTAATTGTATTTTATTTTATTCATAAACACCTATCGGTTTCGAAGTAAACTTCAAATGTTTCCGGCGACATGGATACTTATCTCCTTTGGTGACCGTACATTACCATGTAAACTTCCACCGAAAATTGGTTTGAACGAGATCTAGTTAGTAGTTTTTTTTTAATACGTCATAAAGCGTAAACCGCAATTTACTTACCTCACTTGCTGCTACGGAACCTTTCATGGGCGAGTCCGACTCGCACTTGGCCGCTTTTTCGACGTAGCGGTTAATAGGTTAACATACTGTATAATATCAACAAACCAAATCAACTCGAATTATATTATATTTTATGGACTCCCAGACACACAAGATATGGCAGAACAAAGAACTGATGCGCAAAAGTGATCATATCATCGAGGTACGCGACCGTGTATACTGTGAAGGACACTCTACACTACTGAATGCTGATGTATTCCTCAAATGCGTCATGAGGCATGAGGCATTGTGTCTCACATGATTTAGAGGAGGAGTAATGAACTGAGACTTTCAAGGTACACTTTGTCAACAAGCATTTTAAAAACTAAAGGATTAAATCTGTACAAATAAATAAAATTCAAGTGTCTGCTTGTAAAGTCAAAGTCAAATCATTTATTTCAATTAGACCATTAAAAGGCACTTTTGAACGTCATATTGTATTTGAATCTAGTTGCCCATTCCAAATGGTAGTTTCGTATTATTATATTATTATTATTATTAATGGGCAAGAAACTCCATACTTACTCTTCAAAAAAAGTCAAAATAACAGCATTTTACTTTATTTTTTTTTATAACATCAGCTATCTGCCAGTGTAAGTCCCGTCAAAATCGGTTCAGCAGTTTCTGAGATTTACCGGAACAAACAGACAGACAGATAAATTAAAAAAAATGTTTTTTTTATATAAGTACCGTTTATACTCTCATAAGCATTTAGTAATACCTAAGCTGTAATTTTGACAATACAAACAGACACTTCAATTTTATTCATTTATTTGTATGTACCTCAGATTACTTATCAAACAAAAGGCAGATAGAAGATAGACCGTGCGGAACACTGCGAGTGAAGCCACAAAAGCAAATACAAATTCAATAACGAATACCTACAATCTCGTGATTGTATTCGCTTTTGAATTTTCGCTTTATTTTTTTTTTAACAATGCTTCGCTTCGTGCTAGTACAGCGCGAGGCGAATTGTAGCCTTCGTTTTTGAATTTGTATTTGATTTTGTGGCTTCACTCTCAGTGTTCCGCACAGTCTATCTGTTGTTTCATAATCTGAGGTATGATACAGATTTGAGAATCTCCCCGTTTTTTTAAGTCGGTTGAAAAAAATAGTACGACTGTTTTGCTCGACTTGACGGGGTACTGTCGTGCCCCAGATAAATGAATTAGTAGCCCAGACTAAACTCGTGTGGACGGACAAACCTTCAGCATTATTTAGTTAATGTTCCCACGTTTACAATTCACGGTCGACTTCCTGAATACATTAACGTTTGTACAAGGGGATGTGGACCTTGTAATTTGAAAGCTAAGGCTCAAAATACTGAGGGTAGTTCACCTTTAGATAATCGATCAGGGAAGAGTGACGTCTGCTGGGAGTCTATACAATACGTAATAGGCGATTTGGAACTTTATGCGTTTAGAAATAAAGTAGGAAATGTTGAAGAGGGGTTCGGGAATGATCTACGCATTTTCTTTTTGCGTTTCATTGTAGAGAGTTTCCTTTATTTGTAGAAAAGAATCAATTTGTATTAAGAGTTGATTTCTAACATTTATTTCATCTATAAGATTTTTTTGTAGAACACTAATAATATTTATGGCCGAACTATCTACAGTTCATGATTTTGGAGGGTGAAAAACTAAAGGTTATTAAAAAAAATCAAATGTTTAGTAATGACAAAAAAATTGTTACATTTTTTTGTCATTACTAAACATTAAATTCAGTGGCTTTGTTCTGTTTGTTGTTTTGTATTGCCACCGACTTCCGAAACTAAAGTCAATGTGTGTTCGGTGCTAAAGTTATTTTTCACTTTTTAGTTTTTGAAGGCGGTGTCTTTTTTGTAAAAAGCTTTTTATTTTCCGCTTTTTAGTACCTCCTTTTCATCCAAATCTATTAAGAAGAGATTGAAAGTTAACTATTACAAAGATTGATGAAACTAAAACGTAGTCTATGTAAAAAAAATGGGTGCGTGTACTTATGTACGAGCGTGAGAAGTTATACTTCTTTGGCATTATTAAAAAAGTATATAAGCACAATTTGAATTGTAAACAACGCCATCTCTGACTACTTACTGCCTTCGGCAGTAAGTAGTTCAGCATGTACGTCAGAGATGGCGTTGTTTACAATTACTCCCGTGAGAATTTTGTGTGACGCTGTGCGCGCGCATGCGCGAATCGTAAAATTTCACTCTCATCATTTTTTCATAACGCGCCTAAAGAAGTATAACTTCAAAAATTATCCTATTTTTTACGTTTTTTTTAATTTATATCTTATTTCAAGAAAGGAGGAAGTTCCCATTTCGACTGTAGACTATAGCTTTTTTGTATTTTTGTTACGTGATTCCTCCGGCAAGTTTATATCGATTTTGGTTTTTTAAATGGATATGATATATTATATATGCCTATCTATGCTTCCTTCCCACTTAAATTATATAAAAATATGTGAAATATTTTCATGAAATTTTATTATTAATTTAAGAAAAATTAGGATAATAGTTATTTGTTATACAAAAGTGCAAAGTTGCTTTTCATCCCACCATCTCGGAAAGAGTATTTTTAATCTTCAATATCTGAGTGGAAAAGCCGTTTTTATTCTCTAGAGGATAAAGTAAATTTATCTTCAATATCTGAGTGGAAAAGCCGTTTTTATTCTCTAGAGGATAAAGTAAATTGAATTTAGAACATCGTGTGCACTAAGTTTGTGAATTAAAAAAAAACATTAAACCTATTTACTGCTACCTCTATGGTGCCGAATATATCTAAATGAAATGACTAAATGCAAAAAAAAAACGTTTACAAAGTCTGAGTTTTTAACAAATTAAAAAAAAGTTGTATGATATATTCGGCACCATAGAGGTAGCAGTAAATAGGTTTAATGTTTTTTTTTAATTCACAAACTTAGTGCACACGATGTTCTAAATTCAATTTACTTTATCCTCTAGAGAATAAAAACGGCTTTTCCACTCAGATATTGAAGATTAAAAATACTCTTTCCGAGATGGTGGGATGAAAATACATATTTTCATCCCACCATCTCGCCGTTTTTATTCTCTAGAGGATAAAGTAAATTGAATTTAGAACATCGTGTGCACTAAGTTTGTGAATTAAAAAAAAACATTAAACCTATTTACTGCTACCTCTATAGTGCCGAATATATCATACAACTTTTTTTTAATTTGTTAAAAACTCAGACTTTGTAAACGTTTTTTTTTTGCATTTAGTCATTTCCTCGCTGAGGTGGAATGAAAAGTTACGTGTTGCACTCGAGTGCAAAGATTTTTCACCTCCTGCTCTTTTGATTCCCTCGCTAACGCTCAGGATTCTAATTTTGAATTACTCGCTGCGCTCGTGATTCAATTTTAGAATCCTTCGCTTGCTCGGTCATCAAAATTGAACACGCGGTTAAAAAGCAACTTTGCACTCTTGTATAACAAATAACTATTATTAATTTTCACCCACTTTATAACGATATCTACGGCAATTGTGGATCTATTTCAAAAAATATTATTTTTAGCGATTGCCTTTTTAAAGTCTCTAATTAATTGTTGAAATTTTCATCCCTGGACCTAAGTAAAGCAATCAATCAAACTTAGTTAGATAACATCTTTATTACGGACGCTAAGTCGTCGCGTCCTCACTTCTACAGTTCGAGTTGTTCGAGTTTCAGAATCAGCATCTGCCCCCTTATTCACAACCATTCGATTCGATTCCGTACCGAATCGAAAGTCAAAAGATATCGAAGATGTCCTTCAAACGCAATTCACAAATCCGAAACCGAATAATTTTGACAGTTCAACGAACATACGAAGACTGAAGTCGGGAATGATATTCTCGAATACGGTTCCTTACCGACACGGAAACGTATCGAATGGTTGTGAATAAGGGGCCTGGTCCGCCGCCTTCTGCCTGAGATACGTTCTATAATTGAAAAACTTTGACGAAGATGAGTCCGAGATACAATAGGTAATACGATACGGTACCCAAGTTATTATCTATACCATAGATATCCGTGATCTATACTAATATTACAAAATGGTAACATTTGTTTGTTTGTAAGTCAAAGCATTTATTTCTATTAAACTATTTACTTTAAGGCACTTTAAATTATATTTTTTTTTGCGCTTACCGCGGTCGGTCCGTGGATGGGTGACCATCCCTTTCATACCGAGTTCCCCCCGTGCCTCGGAAAGCATGTAAAGCCGTTAGTCCCGGCTGTCATTTGTAGATCTTTGCCAGTCGTTATGGGTAGTCAGAAGCCAGAAAGTCTAACAACCAGTCTTATCGTGTTACCCAGTAACTGGGTTGTCTGTAGGTCTAGTAAGTAAATAAGTATGGATTAAATTAAAATTAAATATTAAATAGTATGGCCTTAACTGAACCGACCGACTGACTTAACCGATACCGATTTTATTATTATCGATTTTAAACTGTCAAACTATTAAGAGATGTATATCAAAGAATAATCTTGTCGCAAAGTTATAATATTAAGCTTTACTAACATAATCGTAAGATTTCTGTTTGCTAACCCACTATGGGATGTTACTGGTCCGAAATAAAGGTGATTTTATTTTATCTTATAAACTGTCTTCATTACTATTATCCTATTATCGAGTTTAAAATCGGTACTAATTAAATCGACAAAAACAGTTTGACAGTTTAAAATCGGTAATAATTAAATCGATGAAGACAGTTTGACAGTTTAAAATTGATAACAATGAAATCGGTATCGGTTTAATTATTAACGAAGACAGTTTGAATCAAAAAGTAGCTTAAGTCGTCTGAAGTCGCGGATTAAAAATCCGAGATAACCGACATTCACCCGGACAAAGTCGCAGGCGAATACTAGTACATAATAATACGACGGATGGCTAAATTGGACATTTTACGAGGAAACAGAATTGTAATATTTTCGGAAGCTGGTAAGTGGTATCTGTAGAGATTGTCCAAACCGGATAATTAAAACTTTGCTCACAGGCAGATCCGGCTCAGTAACTGTAGCCCTTCAGTCAGTGATATATATTATTATATACCTACTAGCTGAGCCGACAGACGTTGTCCTGTCCCTATCTACCTATTTACCTACCCTACAACTACCCTACCCTACAACTACAAAAAAAGTATCCTATGTCCGTCTCCTGGTTCTAAGCTACCTCCCCACCAATTTTCAGCCAAATCGATTCAGCCGTCTTGAGTTATAAATAGTCTTGAGTTATAATACGACTTTCTTTTATAGATATAGATGTAGATAGATATATAACGAAGTCTCCAACCGTCTTCGTCCACTTCAACGAGTCAGTGCGCTCATTGTCACTGGCGTGGGAAAATACTGACAGCTTCTGATATTATTATAATTATCACTAAATACTGTGAACTGAGGGGAGTTGATTTAATAATATTATTATGCTTAGTTTACGGTACGTTTGTTTGTGTTTTCATGACAATAAGTACAACATCTTACCGGTTACAGGTTTTTTTTAAACAATTTTGACGTGATAACGTCTTATAAATCGATGAACACCGGCTGCACGCACGAAAAAGTGTCACGTTCCGCCTGAGCGTCAGTGAGCGTGCAAGCGATAGAGAGGCACGATCGGCCCAAGCAATAAGCTCCGCCCACCTCGATTGAAGCCATTATTTGCTTGTTATATATGTTAGCCATTATGTTTCTTCATGACGTTATCACGTAAAACTATCGTCCGTAAACCGATATTACCGACAACCAATTTTTTTTATACATATTTGTGTACATGAGGATCTACATAAATATAAAAAAATGATGTTTAAAAAAACCTAAAACAAACTCAAGGGGAAATATATACTTATAAGGTTTGAGGGCCTTAGCAGACTTACTTTTAGCATCTGCGATCGACGATTATGCGACTGTATCGATGCTGCATCGCGTTTTAGCATCTGCGATCGACGATTATGCGACTGTATCGATGCTGCATCGCGTTTTAGCATCTGCGATCGACGATTATGCGACTGTATCGATGCTGCATCGCGTTTTAGCATCTGCGATCGACGATTATGCGACTGTATCGATGCTGCATCGCGTTTTAGCATCTGCGATCGACGATTATGCGACTGTATCGATGCTGCATCGCGTTTTAGCATCTGCGATCGACGATTATGCGACTGTATCGATGCTGCATCGCGTTTTAGCATCTGCGATCGACGATTATGCGACTGTATCGATGCTGCATCGCGTTTTGGCGACTCTCTGCGTTCACGTTTATTTCTCAAAATGAATACAAACATAAAAACCACTATTGAGTCGATAGTTCGAGTAAATAGTGTTGTATGCAAGATACATCGTGTTCACCAACTTTGAGGTATATTTATACTGTCAAATAAAAAAGAATCAAGTAATGCGTGGTCAAATATAAAAAAAAATATTCGTGTCGAATTGAGAACCCCCTTATTTTTTTTAAAGTCGGTTAATAAATTATTTGACTTTGAGGACCGACATTCACGTGATCGAAGTCGCAGGCAAATGCTAGTATTAGTACTTATATATGCTTATACTTAAACAAGTCTGCTATCAGCTCGTGTAAGTCAATATTGACTGTTACGCTTTGCTTACTCTGTGTCCTGCACAGTAAACATGGCGCGGAGTAACGTGATAGCGATTCATTGTAAGTAGCATTGCGGATTTACCAGTTAGCTGACCATTATTATCAGGATTATGTAATTTTTTTATTGAAAACAGTGTCCGTGGAGTTTCTCGCTCGTTCTTCTCCATATAGATTCTTTATCTAACTGACTCCTTGACAATTCTCAATTTTTTTTCCTTTCTACATATTTTTTATTAATCTTCACTTAAATTGTTTTCACATGTTACGTACGAACTATATTGTTTTCACATGGATTTTGTAAAAAAATTTATTAAAACAGTGTCCGTGGAGTTTCTTGCTCGTTCTTCTCCATAGAGACCTATCTACGTTTTGGAACCAGCAATATTAGCTTTAACTTTCTGACAATTGGCCGACGTTTTGACCATTTTCAATTATTTTTTTCTTTTTCAGTATGTATTGACTGTGTTGATGAACTAGGATTTAATTCAAGTTTTTTCTAGGAATATTGTCCGTGGTGTTTCTTCCTTTTTTATTTATGCTTTATGACTGTTGTTTGAAATATTGCCTACTGTAACGATCGTTTTTAGTAAGTAGCTTATAATAAAAAAACGTGCGTGAGAAGATCGCACGAAGTCGGATAGACTTTCTGCCAACTAACCGACTTATTGACAATTCAAAAGCAACAACAGACAAAAAAGACAACCGCCTTTAAAAACTAATAACTTTAGCACAGAACACACATGACTATAGTTTCCAAAGTCGGTGGCTTTGTTCTGTCTGTTGTTTTCTATTGCCACCGACTTCGAAAACTAAAGTCAATGTGTGTTCTGTGCTAAAGTTATTTTTCACTTTTCAGTTTTTGAAGGCGGTTGTCTTTTTTTGTAAAAAGCTTTACCATTGTCAGAACTGGACCAAATGTGGCCATAGAGGAAGGTCCAGCTTTTAAATAAAAAAAGAATCATCAAAATCGGTTCACCCAGTTGAAAGTTCTGAGGTAACAAACATTAAAAAAAAAATACAGACGAATTGATAACCTCCTCGTTTTTGAAGTCGGTTGAAAAGTAAACGGTTAGTTCAACGAAATAACAATAATATATCATTTTATACAGGTGACAAAGACCCATACAATATTTACCATAATTACAGACTAACATACATAACTATATTACATTACTAAGTATAGTATCACTACGTTAGTAACTTTTCTAGCGTCACTGTGCGAATGCTTTGGCTTTGACGTTTGATATTTGCCGATGGAATAATTGTGTTTCCATTGTGTTACTGGCATTCCATTCGATCACAATTCGTCTGGTACGCCGAACACGAACGAAGGCCACACGTACAACCAAATAATAAAACAGACACAGTATGACATCCTACTTTGATAGGGAAACTCAACGCCGATCTTAATTAAAAACTGCGCAATGTACGACGAGACAGTAACTTGATTACGCGTCGGAGTACTGTGTTGCAATCTGTTTGGACACATGTCGGCGGCAATCAGGTCAACCAGACTGCTGCGGTTACCACATCACGGACAAGATGGTGCGAGATCAAGGAACAGGAACAAACTAACTAACTAGAATAATAAACTATAAATAAAGTAGTCTTACAGTAATAAAACAATAACATAAACTTGCTAATAACAGACTATGCCACATCTAGTAAAAATCTAATTTATACATCCATGTAGTGCTTGGTTAAAACCAAAAGGAAACAGAAAACAAACAACAACCAACAACAACAACACACAACACCAACAACAACAACTTATCTGTTTACCCACATTTTTTCTTTTCACTATTTTTAACCCCCGACGAAAAAGAGGGGTGTTATAAGTTTGACGTGTCTGTGTGTCTGTGTGTCTGTGTATCTGTGTGTCTGTGTGTCTGTGTGTCTGTCTGTGGCACTGTAGCTCTTTAACGGGTGAACCGATTTGAATGCGGTTTTTTTTATTTGAAAGCAGATTCTCTAGCGATGGTTCTTAGACATGTTTCATCAAAATCGGTTCAGCAGTTTTAAAGTTATCAGCTCTTTTGTTAGCTGCGGTAGGGATCTTAGGGAATTACATTCTATTTTCACAACTCTCTCAATATATGGGTATCAAATGAAAGGCCTTGACTAGTACAATAATGTACACTATATTGCAAGGGAATGAGGAATGAGTAACGAAATGAAAACTAAAAATTTGTAAATTATTTTTGTAAACTCTTAAGTATACAAAACCAAACTAAATTACGTTTAAAAAATTTAAAATAAAAATTAAATTAAAAATTAAAAAAAACCCCCAACGCAAAACATAAAAGCGATTATGTAAAAAGTCAAAAATAATACCTTTTGTTGAGCCATCAAATGTTTGTTCGTTGAAATGGCGCTATAATGTCGCGGCGGGGTACCGCTAAGTTTAAAGCAATAACTAAATAGCTAAAATAGCGAACTGATGGTAACTAGATTTGCAACAAGATTAACAACTAGGTTAGCAACAAAAATTTGATAATATCGAAGCAAATTGGTCGGAAATGCTGGTAATAATAGACAGTGAATGAAATTAAGGGACTGACTTACTTAAGCGGTACCCCGCCGCGACATTATAGCGCCATTTCAACGAACAAACATTTGATGGCTCAACAAAAGTATTATTTTTGACTTTTTACATAATCGCTTTTATGTTTTGCGTTGGGGGTTTTTTTAAATTTTTAATTTAATTTTTATGTATTGTTATTTTATATACGTACCTCCGGTTCTAATTATTCATTTGAGTTTTAGACAATGTTTCTCAGTAAGTGAATTATGTGTAATTCTTGAGAAATAAAGTTGTTCTTAAACCTAAACCTAAAAAACAACTTTGTAAAAAGCTTAAGGATTAGGTAGTACTTAGAGAATCCAATCCTGCAAACCTGCAGGATTGGGGTCATCAATCCCGCGGATCCACCGGATTTGCGGGACTTACATTTTAAAGCATATTAATATTATCCTATTTTCAACTAAAATCAACTTTAAGGTAAATCCCCTGGCCGAGGGGGAATCCCTGGTCAAAGATTACTTAAACTGACATTGATTACGATCCGTTTCACGGATTCAAAATTCACAAAATCGAAATATTTCACTACATTCCAAAAATTTTTTTTTTCAATCACTCAATCCCTCGTTTTGAATCCCGGAGAAAAGGTGCGGGATCCCGCAAATACGACTCCCTAGTACTAGCTTGCGACATCGTTTGCATAGATTTTAGAATTAAATAAATATTCTATTGTTTTTTAGATAAGATAAGACAAAGAGTGTTCATGGAATTTACTCGTTCTTCTCCATAGAAACCTACTGTTTGGAACGAGCAACTATCTTCAACTTTCTGACTGACTCCTAGACAATTCAAAAATGCCTGTAAATGGTTTAATTGAAACTTCCTAGCTTTTGCCCGCGACTTCGTACGCGTGAATGTTGGTTATCGCGGATGCTGACGAAGTCCCAAGAAGAAGTCCGTTAAAAAGTAGCCCATGTCCTTCCTCAGGGACCGAGGTATCTTCATAACAAATTTCATCAAAATCGGTTCAGCCGTTTCATCGTCAAAGCGAAACAGACACGAGTTACTTTCGCATTTATAATATTCAAAATATGGATTAGTATGACCCAAGTCCTGAATTAACCCAGGGGATAAAAAAATTGATAATATTTTTAAATGTGTGTCTCAAGTAATGCCGTTCAGCCACATCATACATCCATCCTCCTCTGAAACATTCACGTTTGTTGATAAAGGCAGTCGCTCCATGTAAAACATTGGTATTCAGCTGCATCCAGTTAGACTGGAAGCCGACCCCAATATACTTGGGAAAAGGCTATCAAACTCAAACTCAAAATCATTTATTTCAAATAAACCATTTACAGGTACTTTTGAATTGTCAGAGTCAGTCAGTCAGAAAGTTGAAGCTAGTTGCTCGTTCCAAACAGTAGGTTTCTATGGAGAAGAACGAGCAAGAAACTCCATGAAGAACACTCTTTTAAAATCAATAATATGTTACAAATTTCGGTTACATCATTCATATTGAATCTAGGGTACAATGTGAGAACAATGGAACAAGTCGTGTACGTTAAAAGAGGTTTAGATAAAAAAATAATCATAATAAACAATTCAAAATAAAATTAGAATAACCGAGGCAGCTAAGAGATGACCAGTCCCAACTAACGGCGCCCGGTCACGAACATGACGCACGGATCGGCAGATGATGATCCAAGGACTGACTGTAACGGTTGTAGACTCCTACATACTCTGTCATGTAAAATTAAATTGTGGCCTCCAAAGTATATTTAGCTGAACGTTAATTAACAAACGAGGCAGAAACACGGAGTCTATTCTTAAGTAAAGTTCATAGTTCACGACACTTTATAAGAACTTCTTCTATATAAATACTGTAAATGTTTAACTCAAACTCAAAACCATTTACAGGCACTTTTAAATGGGTAGTATTTAAACGAGTGACTGTAAATTAAAGTTTAAGTGACAAAAATAATTCATTTACATTATAGTACCTATTTCCACACCCGCGACACTCCATAGAAACGAAACTATATAATTGCCTACACTACTACTAAAATAACTGACTGTGAAAATAACAGATACGTGCGTGTGTGTGCGTGTCTATGCGCTGTTCGAACAAAACCGCAGTTCCCAGAGCAGTCGTTCGACGCGGGGAGAGGTGAGGAACGGTTTCAGAGGGAGGCGGAGCGTGTCGCTACTGTACGGTAGTACTAATATTTATATTGTGGTATTAAAGTGAGCGACTGACTGCGAGTGACGAGAAATCAACATAACAGCAACTTACAAAAATTAATTTGAGTTACTTAAAATACAAAATGAGAAGCTTCATAATATTGGAGCGACCTAATATTTGTTTGAATGTCAATATTTGGCAAATGATTTATTTTATACTGAACGGAATTTTATCTTAAATGAAGTATTAAATAGAAAAACCACTTTGAAAAATATTATAATGAGCAGAGTACCTACTATCTATGAGCTCACATGTTTTGTTAATTTTTACACATCTATTACAAGGACAGGTCGAAAGAAGTAAGCAGGGCGACAAATAAAAAGCGATTTGGTTCAGGTTAAGGTATTCATCTACTATGGGCCTGTGCAATAAAGGAATTATTATCATTCTCATTTATTCATTTTATTTACATACCTATTTCATTATATTTTTAAATATTAGTAAAAAAATAAATAAAAACATTTAAAAATATGAAAAATAGTAGCCCACCGGTATCGGGAACAGGGTCCAAGCTACCGGTGGTTAGGGCTCCTGAGAGAGGAATCTCCTGACTATACGCGCCGTGTCCAGGAGTACTGCTTTCTGAATCTAGCCCTTGATCCAGCTGCCTAACGAAATTATTATTATTATTATTAATATATTACAAATGTAGGTTAAGCACATCATTCATATTGAATTTACGAGTACAATATGAGAAGAGATCTACAGAAAAAAATAATCATAATAAACAATTAATTTAAAATAATTATTGTCAGCACAAATAATAAATTAGGTTAATGTGTAGTGAGTCGGCGCGCCCTAAATATAAGTGAGAGCTTTTATTTCCGCTTGTGTTGCAATCAGATCGACTTCAAACGACGCTGCGCGGGCGCATCCCGTCTTGTTGTTGGAAATGTAAGTCGACGAGATCACGACAGTTTACATGGACAAGAGAATGTTCAATGCGAAGCCAAAGGGCGGGAAGTTATTAATAATAATAACTTGCTGAACCGACAGACGTTGCCCTGTCCCTATCTATCTACCCTACCTACCTACCTACTACCCTACCTACCTACCTACTACCCTACCTACCTACCCTACTCTACATAGGTACCAACCTACAATACTTCCCTACCCTACTTCCTACCTAAAATTTTATTATATATGTATTACCTTGTCCTATAACGAGCACAAAAAAAAAACGAATTATCCAATTTAGTCCAGCCGTTCGGAAGTTATGCGCTAGCATACATTTCGGCAACTCATTTTTATATAATATAGATTTATTTATTGCAGGCTACATGAGACATAGATAAATACCTTAAGCTAAACATACATCTGATCTACACTAATATTATGAAAGAGGAAAGATTTCTATTTCTGTATGTTTGTTACAAATAAACTCAAAACGAATGGTCCGATTTCAAAAATTCTTTCACCATCATTATCCTTAAGTAGCATAGACTATATTTATCAATTGAGAAAAATTAACGATAAGTACTTGAAAAAAGTCACGGCCAAAGCACTAGTATTTTTATAATTTGAAACGTTTTTCTTTTTAATGAATACCATATAACCTGTTTCTACTAGCTGAAAATTTCAAAGTAAGTAAGTTTTAATTTTGCTGGCTTCTCTAGCGCATCGCCCTAAAAACGAAAAATATAAAAATAAAGATGATTCAAGATGATAAAGAACATTCAAAGTCAAACAAAAGCTATAACTTTGATTTATTGCAAGCATATTGATATATACGTAGATAGATACCAAACTAAAGCCGTGGCTATACAAATGAAAATGATGTCAGTCACCGACCCACACATGTACACACTTTTATTTACAACATCATGGTGCAACGCGCACATCAAACAGAACGTTGCTTCCGCCATCTTGTTTTATTGTACGTTTCATAACGGAATCAAATATAATGACCATCGAAATAAAGTTTGTGAACACAAGCAACAAGTATATATACCTAGTACACTAGCCGATGCCCGCGACTTCGTTCGCGAGTGTCGGTTTTCAGCGAGGTTTAAATTTCTGGCCGAAATCCTTTTCTTTTTCTAAAATAAAATAATCTAAAATACCTATAAATTTAATATTATTATTTTTAATTAATTCTATCAATCAATGCTAGGAAAAAGGCAGGGAGCTCAAAGAACATCAAAAAAACTCGTCCACATCGCTGTCAACGGGACACGTGCCCAACAGGCTGGCAGCATTGCCACGTTGTATGGCAATGCTGATTCTTTGACACAAGAATAGACCAGCAGAATAGACAATATGGG
Organism: Charanyca ferruginea; assembly: GCA_947361185.1. Lineage (NCBI taxonomy): Eukaryota > Metazoa > Arthropoda > Insecta > Lepidoptera > Noctuidae > Charanyca > Charanyca ferruginea. Next base: position 146,794 of record OX376081.1, on the reverse strand, counting down.
TACTCGGACCCCATGGCCCTAGAGTTTCCACCCCAAACGGCTCAAATATATAGCTTCCAAGAAGGTTATTATATTTGCGCCGTTTATAAAATCAGCTATCTGCCAGTGAGAGTTCCGTCAAAATCGGTCCAGCCGTTTCTGAGATTAGCCGGAACAAACAGACAAAAATTTCAGAAATATAAATGTATAGGTCCAAATAATGAAAGCTTATGAAACCGCGCGATTGGTTCGGGTCGCTAGTTTTCCACAATTCTAAATCTGCCTTTATTTTAATATTTTTTTATTAATCGATTGTACTACCAAGACATTTCGTTTCGGGAAAATAACCACTAAAATTTCAGCGTGTTTAAATGGCTAAATAAATACACAATTTTTTTTTTTTTTTTATAGAGACTAAACATGCTCCAACAGTAGTTTAACATTATGAGATGTAACGCACACCTATAAGTTTGCATACAATGTTTATCTTTATCAAAACATGTATGTTACAGTCAAAACTACTTTTGACTGGGTTCAGTCAAAACCCTTATTAAGATAAAACGCGTTTGCGTTACAAAATCAAAAATACGGATAAATTTAAACCGTTCAAAAGTAGTTTTGACTGATTTTTGTAGTCAAAAGTAATTTTGACTGATTTTTGTAGTCAAAAGTAGTTTTGACTGTGACATACGCACTCATTTTAATGTAACAACAGACTGTAATACCACGTTATGAATTTGAATAGTTTCGAATATTGTTATTAGGCAGCTCCGTACATCCGCGTGCAGTAACGATGAGCCGATGACTGACGAGACTGAGCTGGGATTCTAATGGTTTTATTTTAAGTATTTTTGGTAATGTAATAAATTCAAGCTTTTGCTCGGTTATCTCTACAATTTTGAACAAGTATTGTCTATGTGTACATATAATATAAATTGTAATTAAATATAATATATACAAAGCTTAAAAATAAATATAAACACATAATATGTACAATGCTCACAGGGCATCAAAAAACTCGTCCGCATCGCTCTCAATGGGACAAGTGCCCAAAAGGCTAGCAGTGTTTCGGGCGGCTGGGGTATGGTCAGTACCCGCAGGCACCCTGGGACAATCTCCCAAACGTTTGTTTGACGTACGTTTTTTGACGAACTGTTTGCTGGTGACGTACGTCACCACGCACCCCTGAATGCGTATGTGTTCGTGGGCACCACCCACAAGGACCACGGGAGAGACGGGGAGTTGAAGAGGCGGCGCAGGCAAATAAAACGCAGATATTCTTCTTGAACCTTTCTTGTCCGCAGTTTTCGGCTTGCTTCCCTTTTCTTGATGTTGCCTCTTCAACGGCTGAGCTGCGACTGACTTGAACCGAAAAATGGCTCGCCTTATATACCGGCCTGCCTTACCGGACAGAGGTCCGCGTAATTTGGGCCTGTTTTGCTCGTCAATTTTCCCTTAGCCGAAAACTTTAGACCCCTTATTTTATTTATTTATTTCAATAAATCCTTACAATATTTATCTTATTAACTAATTATGAACCTAATTAATAAAATAAAACACAAATCTTAACTATTTAATAACTTAATAAAAAAATCCTAGAACAAAAACTCGTAAAAATGTGTGATTCGCAATTTTCACTTTACATTTTTTGCTATAACTTTAAATTGGTAAGTTCTATCCTTATGAAACCTTTTGTATATACATTTTTAAATCAATATCTAACTTTTAAGACCAAAATCAAATCGCTATGTACACAAACAAAAAATCACTTTTTCAAGTTACGTAATTATTTGGACAAAGTTACTTGAGAACAAACTTTACTTTACAACTATCAAATAACCAGTCTTATTAGAACGAATCGCTAAAATATTACGTAAATACACCCTTATATACTAATTAGAACCTTATAAGAAAAATATCAAACATTTAAATCTAATTAGCGCCCTATATTATTTACATTATTGTTGTTCGTGGATCTCGTCGCCGACAGTCTCCCCCTCGTGCGTCGCACCATCCCTCTGGCTCGGCGATACTCCCGGCACCAACAGCACCACTCTCGAACTGGGTCTTCGCAGCACACCTCCTCGTGTCTCGACGTCGACGATCCTTGTCCGCCCGTCCGGTCCAGGATACACCCGCTGAATTCTGCCGCGTGGCCAGGTGCATCTCGGTAGGCTGTGGTCGACGATCAACACGATGTCTCCGACTTGCAGGTCTGCGGCGTTGGGTCTTCCCTTCGTCTTCCTCGGCAGTAGAGTGGGCAGGTATTCGCGCAGCCAACGTTGCCAGAAGTGATCGGCAAGTCGCTGCGTGGCCTTCCAGGTGTGTTTGCCCACGAGCTCGTTGTCCTCGAAGCTGCCGATTCTCGCTGCGCCGCATGATCGCCCAATGAGGAAGTGGTTAGGCGTGAGTGCTTCTTCTTCAGGGTTCTCGGAGATGTGGGTGAGAGGCCGGGAGTTGACTATGTGTTCGGCCTCTAGTAGGAGGGTGTGAAGTACCTCCTCACGTGGATGCTTCTCGTTGAGTGTGGCGCCTAGTGCGGTTTTTATTGATCGCACCAGACGCTCCCATGCACCGCCCATGTTTGGTGCACCAGGAGGGATGAATTTCCACTGCACGCCGATCTTCTCTGCTTCTGAGGTGAGGTCTTCTTGTTTCATTGTTTCTAGCGCCTCTTTCAGTTCTTTGTTGGCGCCGACGAAGTTGGTCCCGTTGTCGGTGTAGATGGTCTTCGGCATTCCTCTTCTCGCGGCGAATCGTCGTAGCGCCATTATCATACTGTCGGTGGAGAGTGATGGAGTTATCTCAATGTGCACAGCTCTAGTTGTTAAGCATGTGAACAGCGCACCCCATCTTTTCTCGTGACGTCTTGCTACGGTGATTGTCATCGGGCCGAAGTAGTCTACGCCGGTGCACGTAAATGGAGGGTTTCCGTGCATCAAACGCTCAGCAGGTAAGTTGCCCGTCGGTAGTTCTTGCGGTCTTCCTTTTCTTATCTTGCACCATTGACATTGATGTTGAACCGCCTTTATTGCTGACCTCAGTCCCAGTATCCAGAAGCGTTGCCTTACTTCGTTCATTACTGTTGCATGATTCCCGTGATTGAAGCGGCAGTGGAATTCTTCTATGATGAGTCGTGTTGTCTTGTCCTTGCTGTCGAGCACGATGGGTCGTTTGTAGTCTCTGGTGACACCCTGTATCGCGTCGATTCTTCCTTTCAGTCGTAGGAGTCCTTCTTCCAGTACTACGTCGAGCTTCTTCAACTTGCTGCTGCCCTCTAATTGCTTCCCTTGCTGCAGACACCTCATGTCTTCCTTGAAGCTTCTATCTTGACTTCTTTGTAGCAATAGGGTTTCAGCTTGCTCTAGTAGTTCTGCGCCCAACGGGATGTAGTTCCTTGCTGGTATGTCTGACGGTCGAAGTCGCTTCTCGATAATCTTCGCCTTCTTTCCTTTCGTTATCTTCCAGGTGGGATCTTCTTTACTGACGTTGACCTTCTCTTTTCTTCTGCAGAGTTGTATAAACTGCAGTACTCTCGCTGTGGCTCGCCAAAGTCTCTTCCATGACGAAAACCTCTCAGGATCTGGTGATGGGTGAGTAGTGCTTGCTGTCGCCACGGCGTCCGCTGCTTTTTCTTCTCCGGTGGTTTCTTTCTTGAAGGTTCTTGCCGCTGGCCAATGAACTTCTTCTCTTTTTAGAAACTCCGGTCCGGTGTACCATCGGTGATTGCAGCTGAAGTGTTCCGGTACGTCGCGCGTTGCGTCATCTGCAGGGTTCTGCGCCGTAGGCACCCACCGCCAGTCTTGTGGTTTGGTGCGATCTTCTCTCTCCGCCAAGCGATGAGCCACGAACGTCTTGAATGTTCTCGGGTCCGTCTTGATCCAGGAAAGTACGATGCTGGAGTCCGTCCAATAAGTCTTCTTCTTCACCTTAAGGTCCATTTCTTCTTCCACCGAATGTGCCAGTCTGCTTCCAAGGAGGGCCGCCTGCAGTTCGAGTCTCGGGATCGACACCGGCTTCAGTGGAGTGACTCTTACTTTCGCCGCCACTAAGCTGACGTGGTAAGTTCCATCTTCATCTTCTGTCCTCCAATAAACCGTCGCTGCATACGCTGTCTCGCTTGCATCCGTAAACGTGTGCAGCTCCCCCTCGGTGCGATGTGGCGCCAGGCATCTAGGAACCTGCAGGTCTTGAAGTAGCTTCATCTTCTCCAGGTAAGTCTTCCATGCCTCGTACTCCCTTTCTTCTATCTCGTCATCCCAACCGACACCGCTCCGCCATATGTTCTGAAGCAGCTTCTTGCCCTGGACGAGAACTGGTGATGCTAATCCTAGTGGGTCGAAAGTTGACATCACGGCGCTGGTGACTTCCCTCTTCGTAGGCACTTTGAATCCCTGAGCTATTTCTTCTGGCGTGTTTCTGAGGTTTGCCCTGAAGCCGATGGAGTCCCTTTCTGTGAACCAGCGTAGTCCCAGTGTCTTCTCTTCCTTCTCGCCCAAGTTTACTTCTGTCTTCTCGGTCGTTTCAGTCTTCACGTCTTGCAGCAACTCGGGTTGATTTGATGCCCATCCTCTTAGTTCGAAGCCCGCCTTCTTGTGTATGTAGTCTACTTGAGCTGTCACTCTTCTGAAGGTCTCTTCTGAATGGAAACTGTGCAGGTAGTCGTCCATATAGTGGTTCAGCTCGATCGCTCTTACTGCCTCTGGATACTGGTCCCTGTAGTCCGCTGCGTTCCGGTTCTTGACGTAGATCGCTGTGCTCGGAGATGATGTCGCGCCGAAGATGACCGATGTCATCCTGTACTCCTTCGGCGACACGTCGCGTCGATCCCCGCGCCACAGGAACCTCAAGCTATCTCTATCTTCATGTCGAATGCGGACTTGCAGGAACATTTCTTTTATGTCGGCTGCCACTGCTAACGGTCCCTGTCGAAATCTTAATAATACCCCGAAGAGTGACTGTAATAGATCTGGTCCTGGTAGCAATGCGTCATTGAGGCTTCTTCCTTTTGATTTCGCTGCAGCGTCGAAGAAGTGAGGGAGGAACCATTTCTTCTTGGAGTCTTCTTGTCCTTCAGGTGCTTCTTCTGCGTACTTGCTGTCGATTAGATGCTGAATCTGCTTGCTGTACTCTGCCTTCAACTGAGGGTCTTTGTCGATCTTCTTCTCGATGTTGATCAACCGGTTCCTGGCAGACGTGTAGCTTTCTGGCATCTGTTCTTCTTCGTTCTTCCACAGAAGTCCAGCTTCGAATCGACCATCTTCAAGTCTTCTGCAAGTCTTCTCTAGGATGGCGAGTGCTCTTCCTTCAGAGTCCGTAGTAGGTCTTCGTGGTTGCACACCCAGCGCCTCGATCGCAAAGTGATCCTTGATGGCTTGATGCATTTCTTCTTCTGGTGTGCTGACATGTAGACACGTGTTGAGGAAGTGTACCACTCTTGCGCCTCCGGTGTCTGACCCGTGGAGTACCCATCCAAGTCCTGTTCTTGAAGCAACTGGTTCTCCTGGTTTCCCTCTTCTTACTTCTCGAGTCACGATCAGCTCCCAATTATCTTGCCCGATGAGCAGCTGTGGTGACTCCCCTTCATAGTATATCGAGTCGGCGATCTTCTTCAAGTGTCGACATTCTTCGATCCTTTTCTTTTCTAGGAACTGTGGCGCAAGCTTCAACTCGTCGATGGTTCGAACTCTCTTCAGGGTCTTCTTGCTTCCCCGATGAACCCCCTTCACCGTCAGGTCCAGCATCTGAGAGTCCGTCTTCCTTATGAGCCTGCCCCCCACTGTTTCGATGACTAGTTCTTCCTTATTTCCTTGAGCGCCGACTTCTTCTGCCACCTTCTGATCCAGAAGTGACACTGTTGACCCTTCATCCATTAAGGCCAATATCTTCTTTGATCCTTTTGACCCGAAGACTTCAACTGGAACGATCTTCAGGTATGCCCTTGCGTTATTCACTGCGTTTACCGATGCCATGACGTTTGCCACCTCTTGTGTCTCCGTCTTCTTTTCTCCCGAGGTCCTTTCTTCTGACTCGACGTGCAGCAGATGATGATGCCACCTTTTGCATTCCTTGCACGGTGGTTTTCTGCAGCTCTCCTTCCTGTGTTTCCCTTGAAGACATTTGAAGCAAACGCGACTCTTCTTTACCATTGCCCAACGATCTTGCACTGACGCCTTCTGGAACTTCTGACATTCGATGATGAAGTGTTCGCCTTCACACACGGGGCAAGTCTTCTCTGGTTGTCTTGAGTCCTTTTCCCTTTCTTTCGTTGAATGCGTCGCCTGTCGTTGAGTCCTTTTGAATCCACTCTTCTCTTCTGAAGTCGCGAAGGCTCCACACTTGTCTGCTTCTATGTTCAGGAACCTGGATACCATCGTCAGGTCGGAGAACTCGCCTTCTTCTGATGCTGCAGTGAAGTCGTACCATCGGAACTTGAGAATAGTAGGCATCTTCTCTATGATTTGCTTCACCATCTCAGGCGAATGCAGGTACTGCGGTTTCTTCAATCCTTTTATTGCTGCTACGCTGTTGTTGATCTGGCTCGCGAAGACGCATATATCCCTGGGATTTTCAGAGATCTTCGATAACGCCTTTACCTTATCCAATTCTGCCAGCACCAGCGCATCAGGTCTTCCATATCTTCTTCTGAGGGCTTGCATGACTTCCAACGGAGATGCTTCAGAGTACAGCAGGCTCTTGATAGCTTCTCTTGCGTTGCCCTTCAGTGCTCTTCTTAGTCGAGCCATGTTTTGAACTTCGTTGAACATCGGTGCGGTATCTTCGTAGACCACCTTGAAGGCCAGCCATTCGCTGCTGTTGCCGTCGAAGTAGGGTAACTCGTGGATGTACTTCGGTTGCGCTGCTGGTCCTCCTTTCGTGGTGAAGGCTTCTTTCAACGCCGTCGCCAACGCTTGAATCTCGATCGTAGCCCTTCCCGCTGAAGAGTTCTCTTCTGGCTTCACCTTCTGTGGCTCTTCTGGTGGGCGCTGATCTCGTAGCTCTGGCTGTTCTTTGTTCCCATCATCCAGCACGGATGTCTCGATCCAGTTCTGCACCTGTGCTGTTCTATCTTCCTGGTCTTCATCCACGGAGTCCTCATCTTCACATTGCGCCAGCTCTAATCTGACACGGGCCAGCTTCGCCTCAGCTTGTGCTTGCTTCAGCTCCAAGCGTGCAACCTCTTCTCTGGCTGCCAGCTCGCGTCTTCTGGCCGAGGAACTCGTGGTCTTCGTGGACCTGGCACGACGACCGACCCCCTTCGGCTTCAGGGTCGTGGCGGAGCCATAATCACCCTTTTCCGGAACATCTTCTGGGGTCTTCTTGGCCATCTTCTTTCTTGCGGCATCTTCCTTCTTCTTATCAGAAGCCGCCGTGGTTTCAGTCGCAGTCGTGGTCTCTGTTTCTGTAGTACCTTCCGTCGTCGCGGTGCCTGAAGAAGTGTTCGTATCGGTTGTAGTTGCAGTTCCCGATGACGCCGACGCAGACGTGACCCCTTCTGACCCCGACGTTCCTTCTGTCGCGTCCTTTTCAGAGGGACGGGACCCGGGGCGTGAGGGGGCATCCTTCTGCGACCTGGTTACCGGCATCTTGAACGCAGTCTTCTGATTCTTCTGAACTCTTCTGTACTCTTCTCGCAGGGATCCGGATCTCGAAGGACCAACTGTTTCGGGCGGCTGGGGTATGGTCAGTACCCGCAGGCACCCTGGGACAATCTCCCAAACGTTTGTTTGACGTACGTTTTTTGACGAACTGTTTGCTGGTGACGTACGTCACCACGCACCCCTGAATGCGTATGTGTTCGTGGGCACCACCCACAAGGACCACGGGAGAGACGGGGAGTTGAAGAGGCGGCGCAGGCAAATAAAACGCAGATATTCTTCTTGAACCTTTCTTGTCCGCAGTTTTCGGCTTGCTTCCCTTTTCTTGATGTTGCCTCTTCAACGGCTGAGCTGCGACTGACTTGAACCGAAAAATGGCTCGCCTTATATACCGGCCTGCCTTACCGGACAGAGGTCCGCGTAATTTGGGCCTGTTTTGCTCGTCAATTTTCCCTTAGCCGAAAACTTTAGACCCCTTATTTTATTTATTTATTTCAATAAATCCTTACAATATTTATCTTATTAACTAATTATGAACCTAATTAATAAAATAAAACACAAATCTTAACTATTTAATAACTTAATAAAAAAATCCTAGAACAAAAACTCGTAAAAATGTGTGATTCGCAATTTTCACTTTACATTTTTTGCTATAACTTTAAATTGGTAAGTTCTATCCTTATGAAACCTTTTGTATATACATTTTTAAATCAATATCTAACTTTTAAGACCAAAATCAAATCGCTATGTACACAAACAAAAAATCACTTTTTCAAGTTACGTAATTATTTGGACAAAGTTACTTGAGAACAAACTTTACTTTACAACTATCAAATAACCAGTCTTATTAGAACGAATCGCTAAAATATTACGTAAATACACCCGTATATACTAATTAGAACCTTATAAGAAAAATATCAAACATTTAAATCTAATTAGCGCCCTATATTATTTACATTATTGTTGTTCGTGGATCTCGTCGCCGACAAGCAGCATTACCACGTTGAATGGCAATGCTAATTCTTTGGCCCAAGAAAAGGCCAGCCCTTTGGTCACGTGAAGAGTCGACCAGCCGCTTTGCAATGTCCCTAAAAACAAGGTGAGCACTCGGGCCCCATGGCCCTAATGTTTCGACCCCAAACGGCTCAAACATATAACTTTCAATAAGGTTGTTATATTTACGCCGTTTGAGGTTTTCCGCACCTGCAGCAGCCGCCCCAGCACAACATGTTGTGCTAGGAAGATGGGATGGCGCAAGGGTGTCGACACAAGTTGCATCCCACACCAAAGGCCTACCCAACTTCCACGGCATTATTGTCATTATATAAATTGTGTTACAGTGACCTAGATAAGTTTGTGATCTAAAACAGTTTGGTGTATTGTCTTTATTGTTTTTGAATGCCTATTGGTAAAATATGGCTGAACAGTGTACTGTACCTACTCGTATTGGCAAAATAAATTACCTACTTATATTATAAGCTGTTCTTGTTTAAAGTTAGTACTTATTAAAATAATACTGTTATCTCAGACCAATAAAAAAAATTTTGTTGGTCTGAGACTGTTATATGAAATAGTACTAGGCCTGCAGATCAAGGAACCAGTCACTAAAGAGTATTGTGGTAAGTAAGAATAAAAATATTGCACGGCCCTACCTCCCTCCTGGTACAATATTAACGATGCCGCGGGGGTGGGGGGGGGGTGCAGGGTGTGGGGGGGGGGGGGGTAACGCAGGTATTGTCGTATACATCCTACTGCGGTACTATCAGTTTTTATTTACGCAGTCTCTGGCAATGTGACGCATTCTTCATGAAGGTCTAACCGTCATACTGAGGAATATTTTGCCCGCGACTTCGTCCGCTTGAAAGTCGGTTATCGCGGATACAGACGAAGTCGCGGGTTAATAAGTAGCCTATGCCCTTCCCCAGGGTGCAAGCTATCTTAGTACCAAATTTCATCACAGTCGGTTCAACCGTTTTGTCGTGAAAGCGTTACAAACTCTCTTTCGCTGTTATGCGAAAGAGAGCGAGCGATGGGTCAAGTGTTACGAAATACTTTTACAATGCGACCAACATTGAAATATTAACAAAATCTGTACACTACAGCACAATCAACATGTATGAAGGAACAATTCTTTTTTGTTTTCACACGGATTTAAATTCAAACACGGAACCAATACTTGAATGGCTTCCGCGTCTGACTGTTTGTGTATGTGATAAGAATAAACACATATAATAGGAAAATAATTACAAGTTACAATTTACTTTAGTCTTTATATTTGAATGCCAGAATGTGGAATTCCCTGCCAATTTTGTGAAAACACAGATGCACTCCCTCTTCCCTCACTCTCATAGTCCGGTGGGACGACAATCCGACACGACCGCAGAGAGATCACAAGCAGGACCGATGACGACACGAGTTTTCCGAGACACGGGGGTGTTACACCGCCAACTTCCAAACTCCGGGCGGTTACTGAGAAGTTCTTAAGGCCCTACCCTGACCAAATAACCTTCAGCATTCGTTCCCTCTTCGCCGCGCAATACACTGCCCAAGAGATACAGTAGCGAATACGTTCAAATTTTTAAATAAAATCTTTATAAAATCAAATTTTTGAATTTTGAACAGAATATTGAGGCATAATGTTCATTAGTAAATTGCTTATCCATTAGTGTTAGTAGAAAATTAAAATAATGGTTACTTCACGAGGAGATGCATATTTACAATAATTTTAAACATTATACTTCGTAAAAAAAAAAACAAGATCTACCATTTTGGAGTCAAGATTATAATGTATTTTATATTTTTGATATTTCTTTTGGGTATAGAGTATATAGGTCCAAAAACGCAAAAACCCAATAACAATTTGTCCCTCCTGGAAATCGAACCCAGGAGCCAACGCTCAGCAGTAGCGCTTAATACCGCGAGACCAACGAGGCAGTCAGTGGAAGTCAAGCCGAGGATATTTGAAAGGGGAGTACCGCGTGGGCGTGTGGTGCCGGCGGATATAAATAGCTTCGGCCTGTGACGGATCGATCGACTGCTATCAGTATTACCTTCGGACAAATATCAATCACGATCCAAGTGCCAGGAGTTACAGGAACAGTTTAACGTTTGTAAACGTACCCTCGATACAGGAGAAGGAATTGTCGAGTTTTCAGCCAGAAATTTCACACTTCAGGGCAAAGGCCTCCTATTCTCTTTAGAGGGCTATTTGGGACCAGGTTTTGTCGAAAGAATTTACATCATTCCGCTATCTCCGCAAGCCACAATGTCGCTTGCCACTTATAGGCTCTTTAGTCAGCTGATCCCGTTCCTAACTAATCCAGGGAGACGAGTTGACCAACCTAAATTTTTTAAATACATATTGAGCAAAACATTTTGGGTACAAAAGAACTTTTACACCAGTACAGGATATGAATGAAAGAAACATGGCATGTTAGAGTGGAGAGCAGAGCAAGACCCAGTCCCGCGCTAGGAATTAACCTGTATTACAAGAACTAGGCACATGTACCATCCTCGCACCAAAACAAGCTCAAATGTATCATTAGAGTAGCATACAAGAAGTTGACTCACTGAATTCCCTAGTAGCATGCCTGTTGATAGGGAATCAGTCTTTAACAAAATAGGCTTGTTGGCTCACACTAGGAATTTCGAAACATCAGGTGGGACGTCGTCGGCTTGTTTGCGACATAAATACAAAATGCAAACGACACCAATAGTTCAACGATGACATTTCTGTGCTAAAGTTATTTATCTGCCGCTTGTCAGATGATCATTGGGCCAAACGCGTGACCCAATGGGTCTCTTTACATCGCAAGCGACATCGCAGAAGACCCGGGCGGAGATGGCGGGATGATCTGGACTCCTTCAAAGACTGGTCCTAAATAGTCCTTAATAGAAAGGTGGAAGGAGAATGAAGAGGCCTTTGCCCTGCCATGCGGCTTAGATTTATCAATTGATAATGAACGTATTACTCACTCACTCACTTCAGCCGAAAGACGTCTACTGCTGGACATAGGCCTCCCCAAGGGGGGGGTCTTGCCATAATCGCCACGCTTGGCAGGCGGGTTGGCGATCGCAGTATGGTTGTTACAAAGGCACAGGGAACGCTGGTGCCCATTCTCTGGTTCTTGTTCTGGCTGTTCATTGTCCGTGTGGTGTCGGACGTAAAGAATAGCACCATCCCATATCTTCTTTGGGTGTCGTAAGAGGCGACTAAGGGATGAACGTATTAATAGAGATGAAAATGTTTTACAAGATACAATTCTACTCTGATTATATTAGCAATAACGCAACTTTAAACTCTATCCCTGCATTGCTAAAGTTCATTATCAAAGCAAACTGTTAAAGCATATTGCAACACTGTGAACACTCACCGTTCCCAGTACCTGAGCGTCTATCTGTCGCCGCATCGTAAAACACGGCAGGGAAGCAGACGGCGCCATTCGTTTTATAGCTCAATTCTTTAATAGAGACGAGGAGGAAGTATTTGGAGTGAGTATGTCGTCAATGTAATAGAATATAGATATAGAATCCACTACGTACTAGGGTAGAACCAGGATAGTTGCCTCAGGGGTATAGTTGCCATGATTGTAACTAAACTAGTTTCGAGGATGAATCACATGTCATTTTATTGATGACACGGTTACTGAGTGGCTGATCGATCGACTGCTGCGCAGCGTGTTGCTGGTTCGAATTCCGCCCAAGGTTTTGTGTGATGAGCACTTGTGTTTGCCTTGTGTCTGGTTCTTGTTTATCTATATACGTATGTATTTCTATATTTGTGTATGTATATCAGCTGTCTGACACCCATAGTACAGGGTCTGCCTAGTTTGGGATCAGGCGGCCGTGTGTGAAATGTCCCAATATATATTATTATTATTATTATATTTATCTATGGAAGTACTGCACCTATGTTGTAATGTCTCTGTGCGATTGCATGGGAAGGCAAGGTGCGATCAAAGTTTTTGCGGGATAAATGTCCTTTTCATCAGCGGGGCATCTATCATAACCGTAATCGATATGGATTAGGCAACTATTCCCTATATGAGAAAAACATACAAACCCAGGGAGCGGAGCGAGAACCCTCGACCCTTGCTCGTGCCAGCCCGGCCCGCTGAGCCTGTAGCTTTAAATTCGTCCCTAAATAATGGAAGTCCGATCCAGCCTGTCCCTTTAATAATAATAATAATAACCCCACCGTCGTATCTCTACGTTGTCGTCGTGGTGGGGCTTGCGCGCTTCAATGAACCTTAGATGTGTGCCGGTAAAGTTTCCTTTGCCGACATAGGTCTAGGGTGAGGAGCCAGACTAAGAGAGATACAATCCAAGCCAAGGTCGCACATGCCGAGGGCTGCATGGCTAGGGGAGAGGCCTAGTCGCTAGTGTGCCAACTCTGGATAATAGGGGACCTCCAGTTTTATTTACCCTTGCCGCAGTGAACGCAGGGCACTGCTGCGGTCGACGTCTTAAGTCCCTAGCTACTCGTGGGAATAACATGAATACTAGATCTAAAACAAAAAAACAAATTCAGGCTATGGTGCCTCAGATAAATGACGAAATTTCACAATTCTCTTCGTCATCTTCCTCTTCTCTATTTCCATCAATTCCATCATCATCATCACAATCTTTCCGCGTCACTCCGACGCCATCATCATCAATCAGTATACAGTCAGCGGATGTTGTACAGGAGACAAATTTTGTCGACGATACTGTGCCCACCGCTAGAACTGCCACAACTCGTAGGAAATGGAGCACAGAAATGAATAAATTCATCCTACGCACATATCTTCATCTTACAAATATGGAAACAGACAAAAATGCATACCTTCCATCACTTCACACCAAGTTTTTAGAAAAATACCCGGCAATGCAAGCAAGCCGACAAAGGATAGGTGACCAGCGTAGAGCCATAGTTCAAAAGAAATTATTACCACAGGATACAATAGACCACATTTATGAGGAAGTCAGAGCCGAACTTCAAATACTTCATTCTCAAATACAGCAACACTCCACACAATCTAAAACCCCAACAAACACACAATCTCGCCAGCGCATGAAATGGACAAATGAATACAATGAAACACTAATTAGAATATATTATACTACTACACAACTAGAAACAAATAAAACAGGCTATAGAAAATATTTACTTGAGGAATTTCTAAATATTTATCCAGAATTAACATATATAAGAGAGCAAAGATTGTCGGATCAAGTGAGAGCTATTGTAAATAACAAATACATAAACACTAACAGATTAGAAGAAATAAAAAACCAGGTTGCAACAGAATTATCTAACAGAAACAGCAACACACAAAATATTGAATATGTAGACAACGATAATTTGAACACACAATCGCAGAATGACTTAGAGGAATCAGATGAATATATTGAAACACTAAATACTCAACACACAAATATTCACATCTCTAACACATCGACAAACTTCACAACAAATATAGTCGTAAATAATAGCATAGATACTGACATCGCATCTCACACACTCATAAATACAGATGAAGACAATTTCTTGAACAACATAGATATTGATCTATCTCAACCTACGCAACATAACTCTGAAACTGCCCCAGAAATTAATCCAGATATAGAAACCACGTTTCAACAAGCCCAACAGTTTTTTTCTAATACACACCCCACTGATAGACCATATATCCCTAAGCAGAAGACCTCTAGAAAGTTCTCTGCTATAGTTACATATATAAACACTGTCATTCTCCCTAAGTGCGTAAATGTGGACACCGATTTTACTACATTGCAGACGATAATTTATTGTGCAGCATGGTCAGCAACTAAATGCAACGGAGCTAAAATGTCACACTTTACACAAAATGAACAACGCCCCTATAAACAAAGAAAGCCAAAGTGGCAAATCAGATTAGAAAAGAAAATTGAAAATCTAAGAGCAAACATAGGTAGGCTGACACATTTTATTAAGGGTAGCAGAAGTCAAAAATTAATAACAGCTGTAGAAGCAATAAAGCTAAAATATCAACTACATGCACAACACGAAAACTCAAATACACAAATAGAACACTTTTTAGACACTTTAAAACAAAAATTAAATGCAGCATCTAGCAGACTTAAGAGATATTTAACATGCACTAACCGAAAAGTACAAAACACTAAATTTACTAACAATGAAAAAGTATTTTATAGGAACCTTACATCTAGTAACAACGACACCACTAACCAGAACTTACAGACACCTTCCCCCGAAGCTTTACGAGAATTTTGGGCAAACATATGGGAAAATCCTGTACAACATAATGATCATGCAGACTGGGTCAACGAAGCGACACCAGAAACCCCAGAAATGGTGTTTGATTTCATACCGATAGACACATTTATAGACGTCCTCAAACGTACACACAACTGGAAAGCTCCTGGCACAGACAATATTCATAACTACTGGTATAAGAAATTCACTTATATTCAACCATATATACATAAACACTTAAACACATTCATTCAATCACCACATTTACTTCCAACATACATAACACACGGAGTAACATACATGATACCTAAAGACTTGAATGATACCACCGACCCAGCCAAATATCGACCAATCACCTGCTTACAAACTCTTTATAAAATTCTAACAGCCTGTGTAAGTGAAGTAGTGTACGAACATTTAACCAAACATAATATTCTTGCTGAACAACAAAAAGGATGCCGCAAAAATAGCCAAGGATGTAAGGAGCAACTGACTATTGACGCAATTACAATGAACAGTGCACTTAAATGGAAAAAAGATATTCATACAATGTTCATCGATTACCAAAAGGCCTATGATTCAGTTCCGCATAGCTGGTTGTTACATGTCTTAAATATATATAATATCCACCCAACACTCAGATTGTTTTTAGAAATTACTATGCAAAATTGGCAAACTGTACTTAAAATAAATCAAGCCTCCACGACTGTGGCAACAGAACCGATCCACATAAAACGTGGGATTTTTCAAGGTGATGCTTTAAGCCCTCTGTGGTTTTGCATGGCACTCAATCCACTCTCAAACCTACTAGATAAAACCAACACAGGATTCACTTTGACAAGCGATAACACACAATTCACCTTAACACATCTCATGTACATGGATGACATAAAATTATATGCAGCAGATAAACAATCACTTTTTCATTTAGCAGACACCACCCAACAGTTTTCTAATGACATTTGTATGCAATTCGGAGTAGATAAATGTAAAATTTTGTCAGTTGTAAAAGGTAAAGTCCAAAACAATAGTTACACACTCGGATCAGGTAAATCTATTGAGCCAATGGATGAATATAGTACATACAAATACCTAGGTTTTAAACAATCTAGACAAATACAACAAAAGATGACAAAACAAGAACTACTTAAAAAATTTAGATACCGCCTTAACCTAATCTTAAAAACCAACCTTAACTCAAGAAACACAATTAAAGCAATCAACACATTCGCAATACCCATTCTTACATACTCTTTCGGAATCATACGATGGTCAAAAACCGACATCAAAACCTTACAGCGTACTATCAATACACTCTTTACCAAACACAGGAAACACCATCCTAAATCATGCATACAAAGACTCACACTACCTCGTCAAGAAGGAGGAAGAGGATTGATAGACATATGTAACCTGCACAACAAACAGATACTCTCACTCAGATCTTACTTTCTTAACAAATCAGAACATTCATCACTACACAAACATGTAACGGAAGCAGATAAAAAACTTACACCACTCAACTTACAAAATAGGAACACTCAAATTAATGAACACCTCATAAGCACACAAGCAAAAATTGCAGCATGGTCTAGAAAAGCTCTACACGGAAGACACCGAGCCTACCTGAGCCAGCCACACGTCGATAAAATTAAGTCGAACGAATGGCTCAAACGAGGCGAACTGTTTCCCGAGACCGAAGGGTTCATGCTTGCAATCCAGGATCAAATCATAGCAACTCGTAATTTCAGGAAATATATTATAAAAGACCCAAATCAGCCGACTGACACATGTAGACATTGCAACAGTGCCTCTGAGACCATACAGCACATAACAGGGGCCTGTAAATCACTCGCACAGACCGACTATAAGCACCGCCATGATCAGGTTGCCGCAATAGTACACCAACACTTAGCGCACAAATACACACTTACAGGAGAGATGATTCCATATTATAAATACAAACCTGAAACCATTCTAGAAAACAGAAATGTGAAAATCTACTGGGACCGGACTATAATTACAGACAAAACTATTCATTACAATAGACCTGACATCACCGTGCATGACAAAATTAATAAAACAGTTTACCTAATAGACATAGCGATACCTAACTCACATAATATTCAAACAACAATTTCCGAAAAACTTAGTAAGTACCAAGACCTCGCCATAGAGATAAAAACCCAGTGGAAAGCACAAACAGTCCATATCGTCCCCATAGTACTCTCATCCACCGGTATTGTACCGAAATCACTAACACAAAGCCTTAACACTCTACATATGCCAACTCACACACTTTACATGCTTCAAAAAGCCACTATACTCAACACCTGTCGCATAACCCGAAAGTTCCTGACTTCCTCTACTCTCTCATCCACATTTTCAATTTAAATTTCCCCTTACATACTTGGCTCCGGCCCGTGTGTAAGGTCTTCGACTCTCTTTTATGAGAAGAAAAACAAAGAATCGAAAATAATAATAATAATAATAATTCATTTATTTCAGAAAACTGGTTCCATAGACAATAAATAATAATAATAATTCATTACAACATTATCACATACAAATTATAAATTATAAAAGTTAGCATTTAATTACAATCACAATAAATAGATGGGAAATTACACAATAAAAATTATAATATAATTATAATAATACAAAAAAAAAAAAAAAAACTTAATTTATCATTACAGTCCTTTGCTGTCCTCCTTCAGCGACGCCCTAAGCCGAAGCTTGTACCCCACAGGGGGTGCCCTTACCGTGTAGTCGCTTAGTTTATAAGTATTTTGCTCTGTCTGGAGGCCTTCAATTCACTTTAAGGCACCACAGGAAAGTCCGGTTAAACAGTCGACAACCTCCTAGGTTGGACAAAAATTGGTTGTCTGTTAAGTCGGTTTACGGATGATAGTTTTACGTGACAACGTCATAAAGAAACATAATGGCTAACATATATAACATAAGCAATTAATGGCTTCCGTCGAGGTGGGCGGAGCTTATTGCTTGGGCTTATCGTGTTTATCTATCGCTTATTCCGCGCTCTCGCTTGTACGGTTCAGGCGGAACGTGACATTTTTTCGTGCGTGCAGTCGGGTTCATTGATTTATAAGATGTTATCTCGCCAATAAAAAGGTTTGCGGAATGGGGAAGCAGCACAGTCCGCAACTCCGCTCCGCATTACTCCCTCGCTCACGTCAATGGACAGTCAGCCTTAAACGCTCAGACAGTCATAATTTATGATGATATACTTTGTACCTGTGTCTGTCTGTGGGTCCGGCGCCGCGTCGTAAACGGATCCGACAGGGGTGGGTGACGTCACTGATTTTATAGCAGTTTTCGGAAAGGGGGAAAGTGTTTGCATTGAGTGTCCACAGCGCACTTAGATAGGAGATAAACTTGAAGGATAATAAAATGGAAAGTAAGTATGTATTATAGCACAAACGTTTGGGAAATTGTATGGTGATAGTTGTGATTGCGTGTATAGTAAGTAATTCTCAACATGTCCTTGAATCTCTACAATCTACATAGTATAAAATAAAGAAACAAAAAACATTCGGTCTCCCCCAAGGCGGAGACCGAATGTTTAGATCTTTTAAACTCCGCATCGGATTTTAATGTGGTTAAGATCTACTCAATGGCAGCCCGGACCAACAGCTGTACGTGCTTTACGAGGCTTCGCTACGGTCACCCATCCACGCACTGACTGATCCCTTCGGTTTTTACTTAGCCACGAGATCCTTTGCTACTAAGACAATCTTAATCGAAAACCTTCTCAGTAGCCCAACCTGGGAATCAAAAACCCAGGACCGGCCAGTCATGCTTACTACCTCGAGACTGGCGTTGAAAGAAACAAGCAAAAATGAAAAAATGAAAAAGATAAAAGAAAAAGAACAAAGAAAAAATAAAAATTCCCGTTTCTTTCCAATTTCGTTGTTTCTTTTTTTTTAATGTTTCATTCGATAGTTTCAAGAAAATTTACCAGCATATATTTCATGCTTTTTTATCCATAAAACCGAAAAACATCGAAAAATATGAAAGAAACGGGGAACATTTCATGCTTTTTTTTTCAATTACGTAGGTAGTATATTTAACTTAGGATAATCTATGTTTTAATTCTTTCCATTTTATATTTATATTTCAAATTAATATTTATTTTTAGTAGGTATTACCTACTAAAAATAAGTTAATTTCAATATTGCAAAACATTAAGTGAAGAATCCGAAAGAATTCTGTTTCTTTCCAAAGGCTTATTTCTGTAATTTTTTTTTTTTTCATGAAAAGAACAAATTATTTTTTCGGTATTTTCAACGCTACACGAAAAACTGTACCTACAGATCGAGTCCTACATAAAACACTGTGATCCAGTAGCATTCAAGTCAAGGTGACCTTCCTACAAACGGATTGTCTAAACGCTAAGCTTCAGATTAAAGTAATACAAGTACTTAGTACCTGTCTACCCTCTGTCACCGGACCGTGAAGTAGCCGGGGGTAGGGGGGGGGGGGGGGGTAGGGGGAGGGCAGAAGGGGGTGGTGACGTCACTAGGAGAGCTTTATTGCGCACTACTAGCGTCACGTCGAAGAAAGTATTGGAATTGCTTTCTAGTTTAGCATTTTGTTTTTTAGGATCGGTTTAAAGTTGTTTAGTTGCAGTTACAGGACAATGTTATATCGATGTCTGATAAGAATGGCTTCCAGATGTGTAACTGAAGGGCTTCGTCATCATCATTTCACCCGAAAGACGTTCACTGTTGGACATAGGCCTCCGGGGGGTTTTGCCATAATCGCCACGCTTGGCAGGCGGGTTGGCGATCGCAGTATGGTTGGAACGCTGCTGCCCATCCTCTGGTGAGTCCCTTAGTCGCCTCTTACGACACCGACGGGAAGATATGGGATGGTGACATTCTTTACGTCCGACACCATACGGACAACAAATATGAACTGAATGGCATAATATAATTAAATTAAATCATCCGTGTTTTTTTTATTATTTTTTTTACTTTTGCTTTAATTTAAATTTGTCTGACACCCATAGTACAGGGTCTCCCTAGTTTGGGGTCAGATGGCCGTGTGTGAAAATGTCCCCACATATTATTATTATTATTAATTTAACTTAAAATTGTTATTATATTTTCTACTTTTTGTTTTGTTTAGTTATCTGAAAACTCTGTTAGCATTTCGTAAAATGTAAACTGGAAGCCCACTGTCTCCTGAGATAAGGTTAAAAACCTAGTTCAGGATGCCTCCTGAACAAAAGCTTATGCTTTGTGTAAATGTGCTCTTACGTTGTTTTCAATAAAGTATTATTATTATTATTATCTCTATTTTTAACCTTTTGCCCGCTACAGTCATGTATAGATGACAAACCAAAATGTGCCCCACGCCACGGTCACGACTACATGACAGACGAATTACTACTCTATGGTATTACGTTTAGATACGTACTTCTATTGAGTACGTTTCGTAGCTACTTTTGATCCGCGATTCAACCTTGTCTGCATGCGCGGTCACCGACATTCATGCGGACGAAGCCGAAGACAAAAGCGACATATGACATAATCATAACAGTGTAGTTACATATTTATTTACAAGCTGCGCGTGAACTGTATGACAACCAAACTTACTAGCCACATGAGAGAAAAAATATTACTCACTAAATAATCGAATAGAATCGATTACATTTCTATGAGGTTATTATAATAATACCCCAGTACAGATTTTATTGCTTTTTAACTGTCATTTTGAGACGTTAAACGAATAGTAAAATACCGATCATGTTGCGTTCCGAAGCACGCACCAAAGACGCGCAACAGTAGAAGACCGTTAATGAGCTCGCGTGACGCGAACTTGACGCGAGCGTGTCTGACAGCGGTAGAGAATACGAAAAGCGTTGTTTTGATGGAAACTTAACTGCAACTGCACTGCAACAGCACTTCTTTAGTTACGTGAATTAGTCCACTGATCTTAAGTTATGATGCGGCGTAAGGTGAAGCACGCTTACCTAAAATGAACAGAGATGCGGGCAGTGAATTACACAGACTGGCAGTTCTCACAATAAATGTGGAAGTAAAACGCTTGGTTCGAGACCGTGGAACCTTACCCGTATGGCGGTGCCGCTTTGCCGTACCTATATATGCGAGGTCACGCCCTGACCTCTGCCTAGTGCAGCACAACGAATGCACGGTACAATAGCTATTACACCCACACCCTGGAGTGATGTAAGCAGAGGTACTGACAGGTGGAACGAATGTAACGTATTTAAGAAGAAGAAAGAAAGAAAAATGGTTTATTTGTAACCTCGTACAGGTAAACACAACATAAAAAAGGGTTATATAAAACAATAAAACATAAAAAGAAAAGCCTTATGAAACCTGTACGAGACCAAAAAGGCTCCTGTCTCAGCACAATGCTACGACATGAAATGTCGCAGCGCTGGTATTCTGACAGGGCCTTGCAGAGATGCCACGGGCGGCCACAGTCATGACTTAAGGTAAAAAATAAATAAAAAAGTTGTAATAAAAAATATCTACAAAAATATGCAAGCTAACATTATGTAAAAAATATGTAATATGTAAACCCGACATAACTATTAATTATATAAAGTTATTAAAACAATAAATAAATAAAAGTGAATACATAATATAGCATTTTTCCTTTTTTATTTTTTTATTTCTTTTTTAATGTTGCAACTATTTGGAACCAAGTAGTGTGTTTATCAGATACAGCTAGTATATTTCTATTTCATAGTATACAGCTGTGTTTAAATAATGTAAGGAACAATGGGGTTCACGTATCCGTGTGGATAAAAATACCTTATTAATAAATAATGAATAAAAAAAATTTGTTATCTGTAATTCGTTGGTTTACGGACGATAGTTTTACGTGATAACGTCATAAAGAAACATAATGGCTAACATATATAACATAAGCAAATAAAGGCTTCCGTCGAGGTGGGCGGAGCTTATTGCTTGGGCCGATCGTGCCTCTCTATCGGTTGTTCCGCGCTCTCGCTTGCACGCTCAGGCTCAAGCGGAACGTGACACTTTTTCGTGCGTGCAGATGGTGTTTATCTATACTAATATTATAAAGAGAAAAAAAATATATTAGAAACCTCAATATTATTTTTGAAGACCTATCCATAGATACTCCACACGTATGGGTTTGATAAAAAAAAATATTTGAGTTTCATTTCTAAGTATGGGGAACACCCAAAATTTATTGTTTTTTTTTTCTATTTTTGTGGGAAAATCTTAATACGGTTCACAGAGTACATCTACTTACCAAGTTTCAACAGTATATTTATAGTTTCGGAAAAAAGTGGCTGTGGCATACGGACGGATAGACAGACAGACATGACGAATCTATAAGGGTTCCGTTTTTTGCCTTTTGGCTACAGAACCATAAAAAAGCTGCAGAGCATAAATAAGGTCACAAACATATCATCTACATAAATATGAGTGAGTTCTAAAGTGATATTGCGCTACGAACAGCTCGATAACATGTGTCAGGTTGCAACTAGACCCGCTTCTGCGACACTATGACAATGCGACGGCTCCCAGGTCAAGGCCAAGATATGGATTACATCGGAGCACGGAGCTGTTGCCAAGTGCCGCACATTGCACTGCACTGGATATAGTGCAGGGGTATGACCAGATAACTATTATATCGATGCTGTAAGAATTGGGGACGATTAAGTGGGACAGATGTTAGTTGATGTCACGATAGTGGACAATGCGCAGTCGTTATGCGCGTAGCTGCTATGTTAAACATTTTACCGTAATTTTATTTATTGAATACTAGCACTTAGCCGCGGTTTACAATATTAGTAAGGTTTGCCAACAGCTTCTGTATACATTAGATCTTAGATTACAATTAAAAATGTGAGCTCCTTTAAGTAATTCATTTAGAAGTAAAACTTCTATCGACGTATGCTCTAAAAATGTTGACAATAGTCCACTAGCAGTCAATTACTAATTCACTACTGAATGCATTATACACCTACTTACAGAATTAATCAAGATGAACAATCATCTTTTAATTAAGCCCTTTTTTGTGCACCATTTTCTTATGTAAGTGACTGTAATTTTTGTGAGAATACATTGCTTGAATCCGGTAACACATTTCATGAGTCACGGACTACAGACGTTCATTACCGGCCATTTTGGTTTTAATTCGATGACATGCTAGTCGACTACTTACTGAAACCAGGTCATGTGAGACTTGCGCCCGTTTAGATAACAAGGGATCTCAAGATGTGTGAGCCTGTTCTGGTAATCTGGGAAGCGATTTAAAAGACATTAAGAACGCCTCCAAATATTTCTCCATCAGGAATTACTTAGTAGCATCCCGGAGTTTGAAAGTTGGCACCTCAGAAAGCACACTCGACACAAAAAATATATTTTCTTTCTCCTCCGCTATTTTTTCGCTTTTTTTTAGGGTTCAGTACCTCAAAAGGATAAAACGGAACCCTTATAAGATCACTTTGTATGTCTGTCTGTCAAGACCCTTTATCTCGGGTGCGCGTAGAGGTATCGAGTTGAAATTAAAACCACGGTCCCTTGAAGTTGTGGAAAAATAAAACTTCTAAATTAACGTGACAAAAAGATACGGCCGTTTAAGTCGCAAAAAACGTACATTTCGACACTCTCAAGAGAATCAAAATTTATAGGGTACTTTCCGTTGACCTAGAACTATGAAATATAGCAAGTAATATCGTCTTATACTATAAATACAGGGGAAAGTCTGAAAACTATACATTTGTGATTAAATCATAAAAATATATTCTTTATTCGAGCTTTTCCCGCGATATGGTCCGTGTGAATGTCGGTTATCGCGGATGCAGACAAAGTCCCAGGGTTCAAGGTATTCTCATACCAAATTTCATAAAAATCGGTTTAGCCGTTTCATCGTGGAAGCATAACAGACAGAGTTACTTTCGCATTTATAATATTGGTATGGATTAGTACATAATTAGTATGGATATGTACCTACAAACTTGTACGGAACCCTCGGTGAGCGCGTCCGACTCGCACTTGTCCGGTTTTTTTTCTGATTAATTTCGTTGCGAGATCCAAGACAGTTGTAATGTTTCTCCAGGACTCGTCGAGCTTCAGTGTCGACGCTTTTCTAGTGGTCGCCACTGTTGATTCTGGCTTACAGAAGGTGCAGTGGTTTGGAATACTGTGGCGGGCACCTCAGTAAGCACGTGTAACCGTTGGTCCCCACTGTCATACATTTTTGACAGTCAGTAGTCTTTACCTGCATTGTTTTCACATACAGAAGCAACGTGAATAATGTAATCAGTATTTTATAAAAACTTGATTTAAGAGTGTCCATGGAGTTTCTTGCTAGTTTTTCTCCGAAGAGACTTACCCTACGTTTTGGAACGAGCAACATTCCTTCAAGCTTCATTTTTCTGACTAAGTAGCTGACATTTTGACAATTCAAAAGTGCCTGTAAATGGTTTAATTGAAATAAATGTTTTTTTTTTTATTCTATTGATCTTGACTTGATTGAACTTTGACTTTGAATCAGAAATCCGAAAGTCTGACAACCAGTCTTAGGTGTATCGTGTTACCCAGTAACTGGGTTGTGGAGGTCAGGTAGGCTGTCGTTCCATGTAAAGTACTGGTATTCATCTGTATCCGGGAAGACTGGCCCCAAATTTGTTGGGAAAAGGTCAGGTACTACATGATTTAAATCTTCAAATATTAACAATTGTTGAATAGAGCCGTCCCTATTCCATGATTTCTTTCTCAGTCTTTCTTTTACTGTGAATCAGTAGACGAAGCAATACGATTTACCTAGCTTCTGCCGTGCTGCGTGGAAGTCAAATCTTTAAATAGTACAAAACAAAGTCGCTCCCGCTATCTGTACGCTTTTAAGCTACGCAACGGATCTTTATGCAGTTTTCATCAATAGATAGAGTGATTCAAGAGGAAGGTTTATACGTATAGTTTGATAACATTGCACCCGAGCGAAGCCGGGGCGGGTCGCTATATAGTAGGTACTAACACTGTTCATCAACAGATAGAGTGATTCAAGAGGAAGGTTTATACGTATAGTTTGATAACATTGCACCCGAGCGAAGCCGGGGCGAGTCGCTATATAGTAGGTACTAACACTGTTCATCAACAGATAGAGTGATTCAAGAGGAAGGTTTATACGTATAGTTTGATAACATTGCACCCGAGCGAAGCCGGGGCGGGTCGCTATATAGTAGGTACTAACACTGTTCATCAACAGATAGAGTGATTCAAGAGGAAGGTTTATACGTATAGTTTGATAACATTGCACCCGAGCGAAGCCGGGGCGAGTCGCTATATAGTAGGTACTAACACTGTTCATCAATAGATAGAGTGATTCAAGAGGAAGGTTTATACGTATAGTTTGATAACATTGCACCCGAGCGAAGCCGGGGCGAGTCGCTATATAGTAGGTACTAACACTGTTCATCAATAGATAGAGTGATTCAAGAGGAAGGTTTATACGTATAGTTTGATAACATTGCACCCGAGCGAAGCCGGGGCGGGTCGCTATATAGTAGGTACTAACACTGTTCATCAACAGATAGAGTGATTCAAGAGGAAGGTTTATACGTATAGTTTGATAACATTGCACCCGAGCGAAGCCGGGGCGGGTCGCTATATAGTAGGTACTAACACTGTTCATCAACAGATAGAGTGATTCAAGAGGAAGGTTTATACGTATAGTTTGATAACATTGCACCCGAGCGAAGCCGGGGCGGGTCGCTATATAGTAGGTACTAACACTGTTCATCAATAGATAGAGTGATTCAAGAGGAAGGTTTATACGTATAGTTTGATCTACATTGCACCCGAGCGAAGTCGGGGCGGGTCGCTAGTATACCATAAAGAATATCCTAAGGGTGTTACCAGACCAATCAATCGATCGTCGATCGACGGCATCGATCGATGGTAGAATGGATTAGTCGACGTCGATCGAGCTGCTTGATTATTATTACGATCGATTGGTTAGTGAAACGGTATCCGTCGATCAGAAAAAGATACCACACCAATCGATGAAAGTCGATCGATCGATTGGTGTAGTAACACCCTAAGACACTCGGGAACTAATTTTCGTTCAATGAAAGAATATTTTTCCAATAAATTCAGAAATCTAATAAACTAAGTACCTATTTATAAAATAGTCCAGATGAAAGGAAGGCTAATATTATGTTTAGCGCTAGTGGCGCGGAGGGTGGTTCGCTCCGAGGGTGGCGGCGGGGGAGGGGGCGAGAGGGATGCAAGGAGGACATAGCCGACCTATTGCCGATGTCCTTCCTAAAGGTCAGGCGAGTAGCACGCAGTACTCGCGCGGAGCAGTTAAACATGCATGAAGGTGGAGAGATGGAAGGTTGTATGTTTTCTAAGGGTAGTGTTTATTGTTCCCCTGAACCATTATTCTGTCACACATATAATATTTATATAGTTTATTATAGTAACTAGTATGTGCTCGACACTATGTCTGCGTGGATTTCATAAAAGGGTATTTTATCAAAAAATCTAATTAGTCCGTCAGATTATCAAAAAACATTTGATACGTATTTTTTGTTTTATCAAATCAATAAAAACTGACGAAGATAAAACGCATCAAAGATCATGAGTGGGGGTTTGTGACGTCACTTCGCCAGTAAAAGTGTACTGACATAGTGATGTCACACGAGTTTTCGACGCACTGTATCGTCTTCATTTTTAGTTTACGTAAAAAAAGAAAAAACACGAGTCTAATATTTTTTTGAAAACTATCTGACGGACTAATTAGATTTTTGGTAAAATACCTTATTCAGTCGGTCCTAAATTGTTCCATGAAAAATCAAAAACGGGATAAAAATGACCCCTCTACATCAATATTATGTTTGCTACATTTTAGCTAATGACGACGCAGTTGACGCAGTGATTGAGCGATCTTACTGCATTTTTTTTAAAAAGAAGAAGAAGAAGAAGTTTTCATTAATATGGCTTCGAAAGACTTTAACGCAGATAGCCACATAACACATAATATCTCAACATCTACTAACTCTTTAGCCCGCGATTTTGTCCGGGTGAAGTTTAGTACGGAACCCACATTTTTTGATAATAAAATATAGCCTACTATACTCCATTTACAATAGCATTAGACAGAAGTTAAAAAAGGTTCTTATAATACACACTTTGTAACAAAAGTACAATAAACATGTTAAAGTTACGATAGAGAACGAATTTATTATAATCTATTTTTACAGTGGCTGTCGCGCGTATTTGTAACCATTTTAATAATTTGTCTTCTAATAATATGTGGCTTTCATTTAGTTACATAATTAAATCCAATTTAAAATTACAGTGTCAATGTTAAAAACCTAACAGAAGCATGGGCGAACAATACCCGGAACGTTATTCGTTTCACAGTAATTCTAACAATTTGAAATGTTACCTAATCTTTAAAATTCTTTTATTCTGTTTATATTATTATACATCCATATTTAGTACTGTCTTAGATCTATTTATCAAAATTATGTTAAAATAAGTTTAAAAATGTTTTAACTTATCTTTGAAATAAAATGTTTTCTACTCCTGCTTCTATGAGCCTCTTTTTTCTAATGCTAGCGATTTCGTCCGCGTACCTACTTACAATACGGTCAACGTAACTTGGCGCGTCTGAAGTTAGCTGTTTGGCTGCGCAATGGAACTTTTAGGAACGAAATTGTCTACTGCGCAGCTAATCGGCTAACTTCAGACGCGCCAAGTTACGTTGACCGTACTGTAAATGTCGGCTAATATTTTCTTGGTAATAACGAAGTTCGAGCCCAGCTTAGTTTTTTACCAAATGTCATCAAACCGGTTCAATAAAGTAGCCGTGTAAGCGTCATTTATACTAATAGCATACACAGGAATAATGTAGCTTCCAATATCACAATCGGACCAGTAGTTACGGAGGTTAGAGTGCAAACAAACAAACTAAGAAACTCTTCAGCGTTTATAATATTAGTATAGATATACATCTTGGGCATACAATGTATTTCTTTGTCAGTCTAGATACAGACGCGCCATAGATTACCTATGTAGTTTGTATGACATCACATATGTCATGTTCAGTGAAGTGTTTCAGTTCAACTGATATTTGTTTGTTTCGGAATGGCTCCAGCCAGGGTGAAAAACTTATAGACTAAGCGACTACACGCTAAGGGCACCCCCTGTGGGGTACGGCAGCAAAGGGACAGGCTGGATCGGATATCAGTGATAAACATCAGTGACAAACACTAATAGTTAGTGATTGATGGTGGTAAACCATTAAACAAGCAAGTCCATGAGTTTTATACACGACATCAGTTATTTGAGTAACTACATAGACATACATATACTACATGCAGTATGCGCGCGCACGAGTTCTTTAGAAGTCGGCATTGAGGAAAACTTTAACATACTTATTATTTGTATTGTTCAAGCAACCATTCCATATGCAGAACAATAACAAGAAACATAAATATAGAAGACTGAGTAGAGACAACCATACAAAATACTAGGAGGACAGACCCCAAATAAATTTAGATAATAGCAAGGAGGAAGAGAGAGAGAGAGTGAGAGAATAAGCAACCATTAGCTTGTAGGTAATTTTGGAAAATGCATTTATTTATTTTATATGCACTTTTCTTTCTTTCAATTACCTAATAAAGAACTAATTACTTAACAATGAAAACATTAGTGTAACATTCATGTGATGTATTTGTTTACTTAAATGTATAATTTTATTTAATAACTAGCTGACCCCACAGAAGTTGTTCTGTCCCTCTACCTACTTACCTACCCTACACCTATCCTATAGCCTATGGTACTGTGAGTAACATAGGCTATAGGATAGGTGTAGGGATAATGTAGCTTTCGATTGGTGAAAGAATTTTTGAAATCAGACCAGTACTTTTTCAGTTTACTCATTACATACAAAAATACAAATCTTTCCTCTTTTTATAATATTAGTATAGAAGTATAGATAAATGAATGCATGCTATTGTAAAAATAATTGCATGAATACTAATATACTGTATGTAGTGTTGTATCAAACACATTAACATACTACTTATCTTACAACAACATGAATGCAACAAATCAATTAGACCGTAAACAACTGCTAATAATCACGGTCATTTTAAAGTGACAATGTCATTACATTACCTACTACAAATCAATAACTTGATACCTACTTACTGAGATTATTTCATTAGAGCCAAGCTTACCACCGCACCTGCAACGTGGCCACCATGATTGGATTACCGCTACACTTGAGTGCGTAAACAGTAATGGATTGAGAAAACTTAATCTTTTAAAACTGTAAGTAAACTGACCAATAAATTGCAGACAATTTTACTGTCTGATGTCACTGTTGTTAACGAGTATGTAACTACTTGATTGTCCGGGCTTTTAGCTTTTATTAATAGTTTTAGTCTGGAATTTTGTCCGCATGGAAGTTTAATATGCCATAAAAAATATCCTTTAACACTCAGCAATATTGTTGGTATATGTTCAATGTCATAGAAGGCGACAGTGGAATGACCAGAGGATGGGCAGCAGCATCCTTCTGACCATAACACCTACTGCGATCGCCAACAGGCATCGGTCAAGCATGGCGATTACGGCTGAACTCCATTGAGACCTATGCCCAGCAGTGGGCGTCTAAAGGTTGACATGATGATGGTCAATGAAGGCATTTTGTAATCGGAATTGGACCATATTTTTAGAAATTAGCTGCTACATGCAAACTTACAAACTTTCTTCTGATAGTATAGATTATGTGTGAGGAGTGCAAGAGTATTTAGATTTTCCTGACCATATGTATAAAAAAATTGAAAAGAGAATGGTAATAGTACCTAGTAAAGTTAGATTAGAATCAATGTGAGTAGGTCCTAGTGAAGTGCAATTGGCAACAGCTTGCTGCTGCAGCCGGTATGCTGTTGATTGTACTGTAGTATGTTTGACCCTAAGAGGCTGGTATAGTCTCTAGGAGTGCACTGAAGCCTCTAAAACCTAGATATAAAATAAAATATGTGCCACACACATACACAGATAAATATGTACAGAGGCCATCCGTCAAATTTCTTTGATAAATTTTCAACTTGTAACACAAAAGGATAAGGTTCATATTCAATTGGAAAAATTTGACAGTTTGGTATGGCTTGATATGCTGGTGTGTGTACAAAGGTAATAAATCTCTTCCAGAATATCTGCATAGTGTTTGTCAAGATCATTATTTAGTTTTTTTTTAAGAGGGCATAAACTTGTCATTAATAATATTTTGGTAGGTAAGTACCTACCATGTCAATAAAAGTTTTATAAGAACTATTGAGCCATAGTCATTGGACAATATTCAGTGCTTTTAGTAAGACAGTTGCTGTATTTAATTCTGTTGGTCGATATGAAAAGAGCCTGCGAGCGAAAGTTGACCGTAAAAAGATGTTTTGAAGTGGATTATTTTCGCCGAAAACAATTATTAGCTTTTACCAGGCATCAGCCATTCTGTCAAATAAATAAGTACTATAAAACCTCATCGCCAGTTCAACAAAAAGGAAAAAAAAACAAAAATCCAATAATTCAAAAATCGAACGCCGAAAGCCGCTGACGTCATTCTGCATTACCGTCACTAATGTAGGTCATCTCCGTTGCACACTTTACTGAGATTTATTTACTTGCCGCTCGGCCCACTGACCAGCGCTGGCCCGCGTGGGCAACGTGGACAACCGCTAACACACCACACGCACTGTTTAGCCAGATCACAACATCACAATAATGACACAAAATCGTAATGATACACTTTTTCTGTTGTGAAACACAACAACCGGTTCTGACACTTCACTGTGCACTAACAATAATCACTGTGTTTTATTTAGGTAATCAACGTCGGTAAATGTTTTATTTTTAGTGTATTTTTGTTGTTAACGTTTGGACCGAGTTTATTTTGACTATGACGTAGAACACGAACGACAAACGGCGGTGAGCGGCCGCCGAATGCGGAGCCGGAGTGACGTAGACTACGTAGAGCGACGCGAGCCGCGGCGGAATGGCGCATTTAAAGTGGGGTTGCCATGCCGCGAGTACCATTTACCACTGTAATACTTTGGGAATTGATATTTCGGTATCGAATGAGGTACCCAACGAATATATTGCAGAACCAGCGAAAAAATATTTGCGTGTTAGTAGTGAAATCGTAAATAAGAACCATATACAGGAAGAATTTTTGAGACGGAACAGTAAGGGCAGGTACCGTAACCGTTATAGTTACATGAAAACGTTCCTAGGAGACCATCCATAACTTTTAGAGATATTCTGAACTGCATTCACAGGTTCTGAAATAATACAGTCATTGAAAATCGATCCTATTTCGTGTAGGGATCAAAAGACTTATGGGATCATTTAAGATATGAGTACTAGAAATGACAGAAATCCCCAAAAATCCACTCTGTACAATAAAAGTGGACACGTCAAAGACACGTCAAAGAGTCTACTGAATGTTGTGGAGACCTTGAAGACCTTGACCCATTCGCGCCAGATAGAACTGTATTTCGCTAGTAACTAAACTCTTTGATCTAAAGGCCTATTCCACTCCTTTTGTCCGCCAGTTATGTATAGATGACCAAAATATGTCCAGCACGCCATGCGCCACGACCACAGCTACATGCCAGACTTTTACACGTAAATAATGCATGTTAACCTTAAAAAACCACATTGGTTTTTTTCCTTTTGTTAATTATGTTCCTTGACTCATCCTACTTTATATTAGTTGAACTTCTCTCTTTATATTTCATCTATTAACATAAGAGAAGGTAGGTTTAGGTTAGGTTATTGACAAAAAACTAAGAACAATATTATAACCCGTTATTGCATTTTTAACGGCGGTCAAAAGGTTAACGGCTAAGCTAAGCCACAATTAATGTAAAAAAAATAGTTTTATCGTTTTTGACAAACTGAGTTTGACACATGAATGAGAACGTTCCTAAAGTTTAGTAGAATTGCCCCTGTTTTCTCGCCACTTTTATAACAAGCTTCTTGATCATAAATAAACCCTACAAGTTAGAAATTATGTTATTTAATAACACGTTAGTATCCTCATCTCAACTACAGGTTAAACAACTAACTACGAGTACGCAATAATATAAATGTTACAAAATAAATCAATTAAATACCCGTTTTCCAAGAACAAAGTAAAAATCGAAACGCTGGCAACATTATGATAAGTGTCATCGGTTTTCACTGCGACGATACGAAATAAATTAACTCGATTTTGTTTCGTAACAATTTCCGTTACCGAAGAAGCTCCTTTTTTTTAAGTCGGTTACATGTTAAAAGCTTTTTCAAATGAAAATTATTATGTTGAATATTTAGAATTGTCTACAAGAGCTTGGATTGGCTCGCGGCTAATTAAAACTATTAAAAGCCACACGGATCGGATGGATCAGTCATGAATAGTTATTTGTTATGGTCAGCTCGTGGATGGGTGACCATTATGTTTAACCGACTTCAAAAAGGAGGAGGTTATCAATTCAGATGTTTATAAATATAGGTATATATTTTTTTATGTATGTTCGGGCATAACTTTGTCATAAAGTAGGTATAGACGGATTTGCAAAATTATTTTTTGTTCGAAAGGGGTTTATTTCGAAAAATTTATATGGAACCACCCATATAACGTTTATCAGAATTGATTCAGCCCTTTTTGAAAAAATCAACAAAATCCCAAAAAAAATTACATAGATGACGATTTAGTTTCTTCAATCTTTGGAGTACTTACAATCACCGTTTTCAGTGTGTCGCCGTTTCTTAATGGATTTGGATGTTGAGGCAAAACTAAAAAGCGGAAAATAAAAAGTGTTTTCAAAAACTAAAAAGTGATAAATAACTTTAGCACAGAACATACATTACTTTATTTACTTATTTATACAAAACAACAAACAAAACAAAGCCACCGCCACCGACTTCAGAAACTAAAGTAATGTGTGTTCTGTGCTGAAGTTATTAATCACTTTTTAGTTTTAGTTGAAGGCGGTTTTCTTTTCTTTTTGAAAACACTTTATATTTTCCTCTTTTTACCCCGACTGCAAGGAAAGGGTTTTGTTTTTAGTATTGCCTTAACATCCAAATCCATTACGAAACGTATTACAGTACAACATTACAACGTAAGTTTTTAACCGTGATATCGTCAATTTTTTCCGCCAGTATTTTCCTCCACTTCCATCTATGCTGGGCTATTTGTGACCAGTCTTTGACGAAGGAGTCTAAATTATTCCGCTATCTTCGCCTGTAGAGAGACCTGTTGGGTCGTGCGTTTGACCCAATAATCATCTGACATGCGGTAGATGCTTAGCCATGAGGAGCTCTTGGCTGAGTAAAAAACCATACAGATCGATTGAACGTTAAGCTACGCTTGCCGTGGTCGGTCTGTGGATGGGTCACCGTCCATTTCATACCGAGTTCCCTCCGTACCTCGGCAAGCATGTAAAGCCATTGGTCCCGGCTGTCATTCGTAGATCTTTGGCAGTCGGAAGCCAGAAAGTCAGACAACCAGTCTTACCAAGCGGTATCGTGTTACCCAGTAACTGGATTGCGGAGGTCCGATAGGCAGTCGCTCCATGTAAAACACTGGTATTCAGCTGCATCCGGTTAGACTGGAAGCCGACCCCAATATAGTTGGGAAAAGGCGGCAGACGATGATGCGGCAGATGTGTCCAGCGTCCAGCCCAATTCCACTCCAGCGTGACGTCAGTTATTTTTGTAATGGAACGAATGATAGTTATTCCTAACCCGGTCTTAAAGTTTTATGCCCAGAATACTCCGATCCATAGCTCCCTGGCAAACCACGAGCGTGGACCTCTGCTGGTTTACATTATTTTATTTATTTATTTATATCCCACATCCACCCGGACGTAGTCGCGGGTAAGGCTAGTTATCTAAATAATTCAACACGTGGGCGTAGCGCGTGACAGCCCTGCGCATTCTACCATGCTGTCTCATTTTTAACCGACTTAAAAAAAAAAAGGAGGTTATCAGTTCGACCCGTATGTTTGTATGTACGTATGTTTGTCCGCGATTATCTCCCGTTTGGCTGAACCGATTTTGATGCGATTTTCAGAAAAGTGTTTTCATTCTGAAAAAGGTTTTAGTATACAAAAAACAGAAATTTATTCAGCGCTTTTTGAAAAAACAACTAAAACCGAGAAGACGTTTTCGTTTCTTCCATCTTTCCATCTTTGGAGGACTTTCAATCTCTGTTTTAACTGTGTTGCCGTTCCTTAATGGATTTGGGTGATAAGGAGGCACTAAAAAGTGGAAAATAAAAACTTTTTTGAAAAAAGAGAACCACCACTAAAAAGTGATAAATAACTTTAGCACAGAACACACATGACTTTAGTTTCGGAAGTCGGTGGCAATACCTAACAACAAACAGAACAAAGCCACCGACTTCCGAAATTAAAGTCATGTGTCTTTCGAAATTAATTGTGAATCAAGAATATAATAATACGATACCTATACCTTTAAGACTCGCCAGACCTCACAGTCAAACCATTTCAACGGTTTTGTGAGGCTTAGTTTATAAGATGTGACTTTGAACTTATAATAAATAAAAATAATAAATAATATTTATCACTTTTTAGTTTTTTTGAAGGCGGTTCTCTTTTTTTGTGAGTAAGTTTGATATAGGTACTAGTAGTAGTAGCTATATAGCTTTATATGTATACTACATACTAATAGTGTTCATGGAGTTTCTTGCTCGTTTTCCTGCACAGAAACCTACTGTTTGGAACGAGCAACTAGCTTCAACTCTCTGACTGACGGACTCCTTAACAATTTAAAAGGCCTCTTCTCATACAGAGATACATGATCACCATGTGCGTTCAAGGCGGATTGACAATTTTGGATTTATTAATTGTAAGTCCGTATAGTGTCGGACGTAAAGAATAGCACCATCCCATATCTTCCCGTGGGTGTCGTAAGAGGCGACTAAGGGACTTCCCAGAGAATGGGCAGCAGCGTTCTCTGTGCCTTTGTAACAACCATACTGCGATCGCCAACCCGCCTGCCAAGCGTGGCGATTATGGCAACCCCCCCCCCTTTGGGGGAGGCCTATGTCTAGCAGTGGACGTCTTTCGGCTGAAATGATGATGATGAAGTCCAGGTTTTCTCACGATGTTTTTCTTTACTGATGTCAATATTGGCTTAGGCCCGTGCTATCAGTACTTTCTGGCTAGCCGAGCAAAAAAACGCATAGAAAATAATAATAATAATAATTAATTTGCAGACCGAGGTCCATACATTTAGTAGATACTTTCAAACTTATCAAAACTAATGTTAGTACACACACATACAATGACGAAATAAAGATAAATAAATAAATAAAACAATCACAATTTGTATCAGTCCACTTATCTGGCTGCGACCTGTGTGTGTAGTCCCACCCATCGGCCGAGCATTGGACAGTCCCACCGCTCACATAATGCCCTCAGCATACTGTTGGAGCTACCCCGTGTTCTGTGCCGCAGAGAGGCGCAACGCTTACGGATAATTGCGTAGAAATCATCCACCCTCGCATCGGCAAACATACCTGAAGCGCTACAGAACCGCGGCAGCCCCATAAGCGTTCTGAAAGCATTATTGTACTGGACACGCAGAGCGCTGTATGCCCCCTGCGTATACTTGACCCACAGACTGCAGGTGTAGAAAGTTTGACAATAGGCTCGAAAGAGGGTCATTTTAACCTCATGCGTACACCGTGCAAATCTGCGGGCCAACATATTGCCCCGGACAGACAGCGCTCTGCGCTCCCTCTCTATGTCCAAGTCATCACTTAGGTTCTCGGTGACCCAGTGGCCCAGGTACTTAAACTTTGTAACCCGGTTTAAGGGTCGATGATGTCCAAGATAAACTTAGAAAGTACATAAGTATGTAATAGAAAAAGTAACATTAGTCAAGTCATTAGTCAGTCTTCGCGACCTCATACACTGAAATTGGGATTACCATGTTTTTTTTTCATTATTTTTTTACAGGACTTTTAATAGAATGCCAGTCCTTTTGTGACAAAACTTAAAGCACTACACATTTTCTTCGCCAACTCTAAAATCGATCGAATTTCCTCCACACGCTCTTCCTGCAATTTCAAAACTCCGACAAAAATAACCTACAGTAATTTGTCTCCCATTAATTGGCGCGTGGCAGCCCTGCGCCCGCGCTCGTGTCACAGGCAAAGGAAACGCCGCACTCGGACGTAAATAGCGCGAGTGTGGCCACTAATGGCGATAAAAAATAACTTCCTGCCTCTTGAGCTATTACTGCAGCCAGGAACTGAAGCCCGACACACGACGCGGGCTATGAGCTTGTACACACGGCTACACATCAAGCTATACATTTCCTACCTACATCATCATCATGTCAACCTTTAGACGCCCACTGCTGGGCATAGGTCTCCCCCAAGGAGGGGTTCAGCCGTAATCGTCATGCTTGGCCGATGCATGTTGCCGATCGCAGTAGGTGTTATGGTATTAAGGACGCTGCTCCCCATCCTCAAGTCAATATCCCTCTGTCGCCTTCTACGACACCCACGGGTGGACATGAGGTGGTACTGTACGCGACCGGCACCACACGGTTAATGCCCAATACATTCAGCCTTAAAACAAGTTTCATTAGACTCTTTGACGTATTCTCTGAATTTTTATTAAGAGCTTCATGGTCCTAGCCAAGTAATCGGGTAATAACAGAACGTCTTCTTTCTCCCATCACTCTTATAGTGCGCTGTGCGGTGATACGGCAATCCGACACGACCGGGGAGAGGTCAGGCGCAGGACCAACGGCTTTACGTGGTTTCCGAGACACGGGGGTATTACACCGCGAACTTCCAAACTCTGCGCTGCTATTGAGAAATTCCTGATGGAGAAATCTAATAATATTGTCTGATTTAATAATCGAACGCCAGATTCTACGTTCAGCAGTTGCGCTTGTGTGCACGAGACCGACGGGAGTCGGTTCGGGTACTGTCCCAATAAAGTACTAGCGGCGAGTAGCATAGTAATAGTAATCTATACTTATATTATAAAGCTGAAGAGTTTTGTTCATTCATTCGTTTATTTGTCAGATCGTCAGGATTTACTCCGTCAGATTCGGTCATCGTGTGGGCAGCAGAAGTTAGGTTTCGTGCAATGCAAATACATTGGGTATAGGGTACAATACATGGTGTTTATTAAAACCATAATTTAACATAAACACAATTTGTACTAAACAAGATATGGTAACATTTAAACACAACGAATCGAGTACAGTTTCGAGATGTCTTAGCTCCGATGCGATCAGAGACTGGATTCTGAATATCTTCCTCGCTGAAAACATCACGACTCTGTAGAAGCGCGCCAAAAGTAGTGGTAGATCACGTGTCCTCGACAATGGCGGGCTTGCGATTCGTTTCATGCCTGTACTATTGACCGGATACGACATATTTATTTGTTGTTTGTTTGTTTTAACGTGCTGGTCCAAATCCGAAAATGAGTTCGCTAAGAGGAAGGTACGATAACTACGTTAACCCTGAATGCTCTCCATCATCATTATCTGCCTAACTTTTCCCTATGTTGGGGTCAGCTTCCAGTCTACCCGGATGCGGCGAATACCAGTGTTTTACATGGAGTGACTGCCTGTCTGAGCTCCACCACAAGTCCACAACCTATTTATTGGGTAACACGATACCCCTTAGTAAGACTGGTTGTCAGACATTCTAGCTTCTGACTACCCACAACGACTAGATTCAAAGATCTGTGAATGTCAGCCGGGACCAGCTGCTTTACTTGCTTTCCGAGGCACGGAGAGGTAGGGTATCAAACGGATGGCTCCATTTATTTATTTATGTATACTTCATGCACAAAGGTACAAAGGCGGACTTAATGCGTCAGGCATTCTCTACCAGTCAACTAAAGGTGGTGAAGAGATAACATGGCAGGTGCATTACAAAAAGTAAAAAAATATAAACTATACATACATAATTATATTCTGGAATATATACACCGAAATAAATATATAATATACTTAATAAAAGAAAAGAGGTTTATGAGATGACTCTGCTCATGTGTGCTGAAAATAAATTCGCAATTTTCGCTTAAATGCATACAGATCGGTGGCCGTCTTGATATCGAGAGGAAGCGCATTCCAGAGAAGAATGGCATATGAAAGGAAGAATGAACAAAATCAGAAGTATGAGAAGGGCAAAGTAAGAGAAGGTTATTAGAAGAATGCAGGTTATTAGCATGTGAGGAACATAAATAGACACGGTTGACGCAGTAGCTGAGCGATCGACTGCTGCGCAGCGTGTTGCGGGTTCGATTCCCGCCCAGGGTAAACATTTGTGTGATGAGCACTTGTGTTTGCCTTGTGTCTGGGTGTTGTTTATCTATATATGTATGTTTTTACAAAAAAAAAATGTATTTGTTTATGTATATCAGCTGTCTGACACCCATAGTACAGGGTCTCCCTAGTTTGGGGTCAGATGGCCGTGTGTGAAAATGTCCCCCACATATTATTATATTATAAATATTGAAAATGTGACACTAGATAAGGAGGGGACACATTCACAGACCTCATCTGTAATCTTGACAAACTATTTTATACAGCAAAGAGTTGAAGGCTAGACTCATGTCCAGTAGAAGAACAATACAAGTTGCGTAAAAAAAACGCGGGCGATATCGCGGGAAAAGCTTGTAAGTTATATCGGTAGGCGGCGAGTGTGCTTCTCCTAATTAATGGTGCAGTCGCAGCTATGCGGAAGTGCACGAGTGGAGTGGGGACGCGACGCGACACACATTTTTATTAATAAGTACAGCTCCGAAATAGCGATGGATTTCATGCAAGCCCTTGAGCGAACTGGAGAACAGATTTTGAACTTGTAGCGACATCTATAGCGCTAAATGTGAACTAGAACTGACGCATACAATCGTTCCTATAGTTCTCCGTGACATTAGCATATTTAGCTTATACAACAGAGTATATTCATGTACACTACCTTATTTTCAATCCGCGATTTCGTCCGTCTAAATTGTCTTAAAGATTTTGTGATATTTTAACAAGATTAAGTATTTATTATATACAAAAAGCTTAGAAATAAATATAAACACATAATCTGTACAATGCTCACAGGGCATCAAAAAACTCGTCCGCATCGCTCTCAATGGGACAAGTGCCCAAAAGGCTAGCAGCATTACCACGTTGAATGGCAATGCTAATTCTTTGGCCCAAGAAAAGGCCAGCCCTTTGGTCACGTGAAGAGTCGACCAGCCGCTTTGCAATGTCCCTAAAAACAAGGTGAGCACTCGGGCCCCATGGCCCTAATGTTTCGACCCCAAACGGCTCAAACATATAACTTTCAAGAAGGTTGTTATATTTACGCCGTTTGAGGTTTTCCGCACCTGCAGCAGCCGCCCCAGCACAACACGACGTGCTAGGAAGATGGGATAGCGCAAGGGTGTCGACACAAGTTGCATCCCACACCAAAGGCCTACCCAACTTCCACGGCATTATGGTCATTCCATCTGGTCTCTTACCATCGTCACGTGCCAAGCCATTAGGTTCTAACACAGCTGGCACGCCGGCGGAGGCAAGAGCACGACGGATGATGTCATTAATGCTGGCGTGCCGTGCTATCCGGCCTGCGCTTTTACAGCAGGAAAGGCCATGGTGACCGAGGCAGTCGACAACTGCACCGCATTGACAGCGATGCGGGGCCCCGCAAGGAGCGCCCAGACGAAGATTTTGTTAATAAATTATAGCTATAGGTAGCATCGAAAAAAAATCAGGATCGGACCAAAGTTCTGTAGACTACCACATTCGAATAGAGACACTATTTCGAGAGATTGAGGCTGTGAAGTGTGTGAAATGCCTTACTTACTAAGTTTTGCGAAATTGCGAATCGGGATATGGACGCGGATGTATGAATTATACTATAACAGTTTAAGATACGGTTGCGGATATAACATTATTTCATATTATCGAATAGTTTCAGTTACTAGTAATAGTTTCAGTTATATTAATTTATTTTTAATTAGAATGTTTTGGATTTCTCTTCACTTAAATTGTTTTCACATATAGAAGCAACAAGAATAATGTAATCAGGATTTTGTTAAAAGCTTGATTGAAAAGAGTGTCCGTGGAGTTTCTTGCTCGTTCTTTTCCATAGAGACCTACCCTACGTTTTGGAACGAGCAACTAGCTTCAACTTTCTGACTAACTAACTGACTCTTTGACAATTCAAAAGTGCCTGTAAATGGTTTAATTGAAATAAATGCTTTGACTTTACTTAAATTGGATTTTTAAGGAACACAAAAATTCGCGGCTCGACCGAGCGAAAATCTGTTATATCGAGAATTATTCGAAACTTAAGATTCAGTTACTGTTTCGAATAGATTTTTATTTCGGATGCCCGATAGTTTCTGTTACGGTAACAGCTCCATGATATCCGTGCTTACTAAGCCGTCTTTTCTTCTTCTAGTGCGTCTCCGAACTACGAAGGTTGGCATTCAGCTCTGCATACTTACTTTTCCTTTTCTTTCGCAAGGTGGAATAGTTCCGCGGCGCTCGAGATACCAGTACCTCTACCATGACATCTCATGGTAGAGGTACAGTCCACTCTCGTAGGTTCCTTAGCCACGATCTCCTCTTGTGACCGACACCTCGTTTTCCAGGTACTTTGCCCATCATGATAAGTTGTAAAAGGGCGTATCTTTCGTGTCTCATCACGTACCCTAGATACGCAGCCTTCCTCACTTTTATGGTTATCCTAAAGTTCGCGTTTCTTGCGCATACGTTGCAGGATGTCTTCGTTTGTAACCTTCTGAGTCCAAATAACTTGTAGCATACATCTATAGGTTCATTTTTCGAATGCTTCCATACGTTTTCTTAGTTCTGTTTTGATATTAATAACAAATAGGTACCGAATTTATTCAACACAAGACGCAAGACCAAGACCAAGTACCATGAATGTGGTCTTGGATTGTCAAGACTCCGTATAAAAGTATTGGCAACTAAACCGCGAAACATCAACAATGTTTAGCGGCTGTCTGCTTGCCTGGTACAGGTGTGTCTCTCTACTAAACCATCAGAAACACACACCTACTGAACACATGTTGTAGTACATACCTCTTCCACTTGGCTGAGCGAGGAGCGACTGCCCCAGTCCTCCCACGTCTCCCTCTCGCCTGCAACAAGCGACACTGGTGAGACAGAGATAGCTAGGAGCTTGATATCTAGCCAAGAAAAACAGCATGTCGTGCCAGGGAGTGCTGTCTCTCTTTAGTAGGGAGTCCAGAAAGAGATAGCAATACCAGGCGCGGCAGAACTAAAGTCAATTGATAATTAACTAAAATTACGTGTGCAACATATTATTTCTCAAGCTATTTACTTATATTTTAGTTTTGAACTCAATTTCTTTTGTATTTTTTTTAATGAATCAATGAGTATGATGCTGCTGTCTGTGCTGATAGTAAAGTGTAAGTGGTGACATACAGTAGCTGGCTTCGCTGCCGGCCTCCATGCTGCGCCGGCGCACGCCGCCCGCCTGCATCGCTCGCGGGTACGGTCACACTCTGAAACATACAGATTATGTTTAAACACTCACTCGATATCAGGACGGCCACCAGTCTGTATGCATTGTGAAATTGCGAATTTATTTTCAGCACAAATGAGCAGAGTCGTCTCATAAACCACTTTTCTTTTATTGATATAATATATATATATATTATGAGTATGTATATATTTATTTCAGTGTATATATATTCCGTAATATTATTATGTATGTGTAGTTTTTATACATAATATATAAATATATCTTTTTTCACTTTTTAAATATTACTTTTTGTAATGCACCTGCCTTGTTATCTCTTCACCACCCTTGGTTGACTGGTAGAGAATGCCTAAGGCATTAAGTCCGCCTTTGTACATTTGTGCATGAAGTATAAATAAAAATAAATAAATAAATAAACATGACCGTAAAGTACAATCTTTATTTTTGGATTGTTTTATATTGCTCTTCACCTTCATTGTTATCATAATAGAAGCAACAAGAACAATGTGACAAAAGCTAGTAATAAGCATAAATCTTCTTACT
This sequence comes from Charanyca ferruginea, assembly GCA_947361185.1. Classification (NCBI taxonomy): domain Eukaryota; kingdom Metazoa; phylum Arthropoda; class Insecta; order Lepidoptera; family Noctuidae; genus Charanyca; species Charanyca ferruginea. The sequence goes on along the minus strand of OX376081.1, from coordinate 104,872 downwards.
GATCCAATCTTTTTTTTTAATTTTTGTAACAGTTATGTTCATTGAATTTTGCTGTTGTTAATTCTTATACAGTACCTATAATATTTTTTACCTATGTATCCTACAACCTGAAGTGAAAGACAAAGAAAAATTTATTCCAATTAGACCAATAAAACACCCTAGGTATTGAATGTTATTTATTTATTTAAAAAATTGCCCCTTCCAAAGGGTAGTTTTGTAGGGAGAAGAAAGGTTGAGGAACTCCATACTTGCTCTTTTAAAATAAGTGTTTTACTATATTTGGGTGTGATGTTAATAAAAACTGATAGTGTAGGCATATGCTAGTAGGTTGCTAGTACAGCACCATCTGTATTAAGACTGAATATACTATTGGCAACACAATTCAACATGTTAGCTTCTGTATACTTTTTGTTTTTTTGGAATGGCCTCTTGCAGCAGAACCTAGGAGGTAGTCGGCTGCGTAACCAGACTTTCCTGTGGTGCCTTAAAGTGAATTAAAGCCAGGCCAAAAAACTTATAAGCTAAGCGACTACACGTACCCCCTGTGGGTTCGGGCCTCGACTTAGAGCGTCGCTGGGGGAGAGCAGCAAAGGGATAAGCTGAATCAGATCTTGATCAGGGATGAATTTACAGCTACAGGCTCAGCACCACGGGCCGGCTCTAGCAAGAGTCGGGGACGAAGTAGCCTTCGAGTATTTATCACCATTTAATTACTTTATTTAAGCCAACTCTAGAAGAATCATCTAATAAGGAGATACTCACATTAAAACTAAACCATATCCTTCACGAAAACATCACTGTAACGCATTTAGAACTTAACAGAGGCACACTGTAGCACTAACACAAGAACTTGCACGATAGTTTACATACTTTTTGCTTCACTTTTAGTCCAAAAATAGACAATACTTGCGGCTTCACACGCCCTAACGAACTTGCACACACAACTCACTAGTTACGCAATTAACACGGCTTTTCTTAATATATAACTCTGCGGGGACACTGTATGACACTGTTTTAATTCACATTCACTGCAGTATAATTAATGTTTGTGTTTAAAATCAAAGAGTTCATTGTACCCAGTGTTTATAATCTACTGTCAAATCGATCACTGCAGTAGGCATGGGTAACTCCGGACACATCTATATCTTCGGATATATATCCCTAAGCGGACACATATCCACTCCTTCCTTTTCATAAAACTTAACATATCCTAAATCCGAGTAACTCCGACCCACTCCGACTCCGACCGAACAGAATGACGAACGATTCAATGTACTTACCTACTCCTAACTCCTACTCTGTGGATACTGAGTCTGACACTCGGATGTGTTTAGGAATTAAAATTTTTGAAATCAAAGCGTTTCTCTGTTACTGTTTATACTTTTTGCAATAGTATTTGCAAGTTTTGAGCGAAATTACATAATTATAAATTACATCTCAAATTAATTATTGTACATATTAATTGATTTTTAAATACGCGTAAAATGTTTTAAGCCAGTTAAGGGAAATCAATTATGACGATTTACCTTTTCGCGGATCTATTAGTCTTGAGCTACATTGGAACGCCTCATTCCCTGGATCTATTTAAAGTCGGAATTAGTTATCTAGCCCAGACTCAGACATAATCTCGCTCCATAGAGTTACTTCAATCCCGGATATATTAAGCGGATATGGATATGTTAATCGGATATATATCTTTACTTGGAATGATATACTACATATCCAATCTTTTAACGGATATAGTTAGCACATGCCTACACTGCAGTCGACGTTCCGTTTCACGAGAAGTGCTCTCTTACGTCAGGCCTTGTAGGCTACAATAGATAGATTAATAGTTGTTGATTAAGATTAAGACTGATTAAGATAGGTTAATAGTTGTTATCGTTTAGGACGAAAATTAATCTACAAAAGTCGTTATAGATTTTTTAATTTAATTACCTAAATTCAGCGAGAAATAAAGAATGATAGTTTAAATGATTTCGTTAAGACATTATTCGTTAGGAAAGGAACGTTCTTAAGGCGAAATCTATTTATTTACTTTGAGAAATGGAATGATGAAAGCCAGCTTAGTTAAAAGTGGAGAAAACGCTGCTGCTAGGAAAAAGAAGAACATTTCCTGGCTAGAAAGAGACGCGCTGCTTCAAGGTCTTCAAAACAGGTTTCAGTAAACTGTTTGACGTGTTCTTCTCTACACTTTTATTAAAACCTTCTTGATGAAAACCTGCGTGCTAGAATAGCACCCGCCCATTTCATCCCGCGGGTGTCGTAAGAGGCGACCAAGGGAAAATCCGGAAGTCGGGCAGCAGCGTCTTCCGTGTACTGAACAACTTCCCTGCGATCCCCAAGACGCCTGCCCAGACTGGGAATTATGGCACCGCCCCACCCCTCCACATTTCCACAATGACAAAATTGTGGCGTTCTATGGGGGACGCCTTAGTTTAACAGTGGAAGTCTTCCGGCTGATGATGATGATAAAAACTGTTTCTAGCAAAACTGAGTAGGTATCATTTAGTAAATGTACCTAATTTATTCGACTAGCTTTATGTAAAACAAATTTTGCTTTTGTTGAAATTCAACAAAATAAAAAGTCAACAAAAACGTATTACTTATTCAGCAGTTATTCGTGCCGCCTTGTATTCAATTTCTTAGATCGACATCACTGTCGTGAACAAGAAAACTTAAAATTTTTCGTCGGTTATGAATAAAAATCATCTGTTTCATATATTTTGGCCATGTTGCACTTTTGTATAGAATTGCCTTTTATACATGCAGGAGATGGAGAGGTCTTTCACATATTCAAGTATTCAAGTCAAAATCCAACCATTTACGGGCACTTTAGAATTGTCAAAGAGTCAGTTAGTCAAAAAGCTGAAGTTCAAAACGTAGGGACTGGGGTAGGTCTCTATGGAGAAGAACGAGCAAATGAATCTCTATGATCGATCTGGTTCTAATAATAAGAAGAATAAACAAATAAATCAACACATTGAATCAAGTAAATATTTATTTAATAATAAATGCACCAACAATCACAATTAGTCCCTGCTCCTCTTTGACGGGGACTCGTCGTCCCTGCCGCTGCTCCGTCTCTTTCTATCACTGCTGTCTGTCTCCTTCTCACTGTGTCCTCTCTTTCGGTCATTGCTCTCCTTTTCTCTCTCCTCTTTAGTCTCTGGCACGTATTTCTTGACGCGCGCTGCTTCAGGCGAGTACGCCCACAGTAACATTTGTAGGTGTTCTGCAGTCGGCTCGTCTTTTTCATTAAATAGTTTTGCATCGGCATGCTGTAATTAAGGTTTTTTTTGGTTACAAGTCTGTAAGACTAAAAGGTGATTTGGCGGGTCATGTATATCGAGTCGTTAAGCAGTGGGTGCCAGAAGATCGGCGTCGTCGTCGAGGGGGAAATAGGAATTGCTGGTGTGATGATGAGAAGTTTTTTTTGCAGAAGCCCGCCATACTATTCTCTACCACAGCTTCTGTAAGCCACAATCAACAGTGGCAACCACCAGAAAAATGTCGAGGCAATGAACCTCGACGAGTCCCGGAGAAACGTTACAACTATCCTGAATCCCGCAACGAAATTAATCACAAAAGAACAGCGGAGGAGTAAGAAAAAACATCATTTTCCTTCATATCAACCAGGAGAGAACTAGGCCAATAGCACAAATATACGACACTCTATACAAACGAAACGAATTATTTACCTACACTACTACCAAAATAACAGACTGTGCAAAAACGTGCGTGTGTGTGCGTGTCTACGCGCCGAGAACTAAAAGCAGTTCCTAGAGACGTCGTTCGACGCGGGAAGAGGTGAGGAATAGTTTCGAAGGGAAGCGGCGCGTGTGGCTACTGTACGGTAGTACTAATATTTATACTGTGCCAATAGGCACAAAGAGTCGTTTACAACTGTGAGAAGACCAGTTGCAAAGCACAACGTATCAACATTGATTCCTGGATACCTAAGATACCTTCCAGGCATCGCTACAATGGCCGTATCTAAGACAATGTATGTACCTTCTCCTTAAGTTCTTTAAGCGCGTTGTTCCTCACGATGTCCCAGGTCTGGCCCCCCTCCTCCGCCACCGTGCGCAGGCGCTTGTACTCGCCGCGCACTGACGCGTACGCCAAGATGAACGATTTCTGTACAGATAACACCAACATAATGGAGGTTTACAATGGAGGCATACCAAACTGTTAAATTTTCCCAATTAAATATCTAATTTAAATCGCGGATTAAAAAGTAGCCTATGCCTTCCTCAGGGTTTAAGCTATCTTCATACCAAACATCAAAATCGGTTCGGCCGTTTCATCGTGAAAGTGTAACAGACAGAGGTAGTACCTACTTTCGCATTTATATTATAAAAGTATGGAGTAAGGATTAGCTTTTGCTCGCGACTCCGTTCGCGTGTATGTCGGTTATCGCGGATGCAGACGAAGTCGCAGATTCAAAAGCAGCCTATGTCCTTTATGGGGGACCAAGATTAGTCGGTAGGTACCAAGAAGCTTATACAAGGTGTAACGTTAAACTTAAATTGGAGACAAGAAAAAATTTAAATTGGAGGACAACCATTTGTGTTTGTTTACCTATTTTGGCAGCCTTGCGCACGTGATGGCTTGACTTATTAATAAATAGACAAGGCAACATGTTTAATGAAGATTTTTTGAAAAATGTGACCTAAGTATATTAAAAAGTGGTTCAATTGATTCTGCTCGTTATTCTAATCAAACTATTTTCAGGTTTTGCGTATTTGACGTTACACCTTGTAGATAAAAGTGGAGGCAACACTCTGAATACCTAAGTGAAAACGACTGTGGGCAGACGCTCTCTTTCTGAATGCATACTTATGAGCGCGACAGTGATATGTGGTTTCTTTATTTATCTTTGCATTCAGAAAGAGAGCGTCTGTCCACAGTCGTCTTCACTTAGGTATTCAGAGTGTTGCCTCCACTTTTCAACCGACTTCAGAAAAGGAGAAGGTTATCAATTCGTCAGTATTTTTTTTTTTTTTTTTTTTATGTTTGTTAGGTACTTGATTTCTTGGGCCTGGGTGAACCGATTTCGATGATTCTTTTTTTATTTGGAAGTTAGTGCTTCCCGTGTGGTCCCATTTTAATTTGGTCCAGTTCTGACAATGGCATCCATGAGAAAACCGTATAAGTCTTAAATTTGCATTAAGTATGAGATGATTTGTTACGCGATTTCTCCGGCAAACGTAAACCGATTTTGAAAATTCTTTTTTTTATGGATAGGGTATGCTTCAGGGGTGGTCCCATATAAATTTTATCGAATTTGATTCAGCACTTTTTGAAAAATCAACAAGTACCCAAATATTTTACATACACGACGTTTTAGTTTCATCGATCTTTGCAGTAGTAAACTTTCAATCTCTTAATAGATTTGAATGAGAAGCAGGTACTAAAAAGCGGAAAATAAAAAGCTTTTTACAAAAAAAACAACCGCCCTCAAAAAGTGAAAAATAACTTTAACACAGAACACACATTGACTTTAGTATCGGAAGTCGGTGGCAATACAAAACAACAAACAGAACAAAGCCACTGAATTTCGAAACTTTTTTGTAAAAAGCTTTTTATCTATAAGCTTGTTAGTTGTTGGTAGGTAGTAGGCACCTGTTGCTCGCTGATGTCGTCGGCGGCGAGTTTCTGCGCCGTCCGCACGACGCCGAGGCTGACGTACGGGTTGTTCTGCTTACTGAGGTGCAGCGAGTCGAAGTCGTCCAAGAACTTCTCAAAGATCGACATCGCCTCTTTGATGTTCGAGATTTTTGTTTCGTCTCTCGTACCTGGAAATTGTAGTTATTAATTTATTTTACTTCAATTACAAATGGTAGATTTATTACAAGAATTAAAGACATAGTATAAAACAAACTCGTTTCTCGTCGTTTGTCCCTCTGTACGCTTATACCCTGTTCACAATAAGATTAGACATAAGCACAAACCTTTTTTAAAGTCCCTTCAACCGATTTTGACTTCTATTCCGTAGGCTTAAGGATGACATTAGAGGCAAAAAAGTGGTTACAATAATAACTGTTTACTGCAGTTGCCATTTGTCATGCTGCCAACGCAATATAAGTCAAAATCGGTTGAACGGACTGTAAAAAAGGTTTGTGTAAATGTCTAATCTTATTGTGAACAGGGTATAGATCTTTTAAATTGCGCAAGAGATTTTAATGTAGTTCTTATCAACACATACTAACTAACTACACTTACGTATAGTTGGATCTACAGCGGGTTGCTAGTAAAATGTAAGAGAGAGAGAAAGAGAGTTTTGAATATTAGTGCAAATGTGTGAAGAAGGCCAAAGAAAAGATGTTTAGAGGTATGAGAAACAGAGTGGAAAGTTCTTCATCCTCCATTGTAAAGACAGGAAATTCCGAAAAAAATTGAAATTGAATTCATGAGAGTGACTCAGACCACGAACCTGAACAACCTTCATAATGGAGCCAACTGGAAAAGAACAGCTGTTCCCATACATTTTGGCCGAGTACCTATTGCACTTCTGTATGGAACAGCTCATTTTTAACCCCCGACGCAAAAACGACGGGGTGTTATAAGTTTTATTTTCGCGCTGTTTCAACATTCATTATGGAATCAACTCTCCATAATGAATGTTGTTTTTTAAAGGTTGACATGATGATGAATCGATACTCACACGTGAGCACCCTCTTGGCCCTCCCTATGAGCCCCTTGATAGCAAGCTTCTGATAGTCAGGGTCCCTCCCCTGCAGTTCCTTCAGGGTGCCCTCAGCGGTGGCGGCGTCCTTGAAGCCCAGGCCAGGGACTGTGTCTGGGGGAAGCTCCTTCTTCTCTGGCTTCTCCTGCTTCTCTGGTTTCTCTTTCTTTTCTTCCATTTCTACGTCGGAGGACGAGGAGCTCTGAAAGTTTTAATTGAAAAATTAATAAGTGAAAGTAATTTCAACTTTATAAAGATTATAAAGATATATTTTACATTTATTTATAGGTAATGTAAACGCACAGATCATAGGTTAAGCTACGATTTCCGCGGTCGATGTATGGATGGGTGTCCATCCATTTCCTACAGAGTTTCCTCCGTGCCACGGAAAGCACGTAAAGCCGTTGGTCTCGGCCGTCATTCGTAGATGTTTGGCAGTCGTTATGGGTAGTGAGAAGCTTGAAAGTCTGACAACCAGTTTTACCAAGGCGTATTCTGTTACCTAGTAATTGGGTTGTGGAGGTCCGATAGGCAGTCGCTCCATGTAAAACACTGGTATTCAGCTGCATCTGGTTAGACTGGAAGCCGACCCCAAGATTGTTGAGGAAAGGCTAGGCAGATGAATTTAAGCGGTACCACACCAATTTACACTCTATAATATATTCTCCCGACCGGATTTAGTTCATAATCATCATCATCATCATCAGCCTTAAGACGTCCACTGTTGAACAACGGCCTCCCCCATAGAACGCCACAACTCTTGCATCCACCGGTCACCCGCGACCTTGACGATGTCGTCGGTCCATCTGGTGGGAGGCCTACCAACGCTGCGTCTTCCGGTTCGTGGTCGCCACTCGAATTTAGTTAAAAAGAACTAAATTAAAATCGGTCTAGCAGTTCGGGAGCTACGGTGAGATACACACATTAAAAACATACATCATCGCTGTCACTCTTGTTGTCCACTTTCTTCTTGTCTTCTCTCTTGTCTTCCTTCTTGTCTGTCTTCTTGCTCTTCTCGTCGGCGAGCTCTGCCAGCCACTGCTCGAACACCTCCATCGCTTCCTTGATGTTCTTTATTTTATCTTCGGCTTTTGTCACTGAAAATATAAAATGACGCAGTTATTTTGTTGTGTCACTGAGTTAATATTTTTTATTTTATTATTTCGTACACAAACAACCAGACCTGGTTCAACTAGCTATACGCCATACAAATATATATTCCATGCGGAGATCGAATCCGAGACACGCAGCGCAGCCAATCGATTATTCAGTGCGTCAACCGTGTCGTCTATAAGTATAATGACGTGATGGCTGCAGGAAACCTAGACTTGTAATTAATATAAGTCTGGAGTCACCAATTCTCCTTGAGGAAGCGTGGTGACCTCTTCTCTGTACGAGAAGAGGCCTTTGCCCTGCAGTAGGACAATAAATAGGCTGGTTATCATTATTATTGGTGGATGCAAGAGGCAGGCTTGCAGTGGCGTTCTATGGGGGAGGCTTTTTTTTCTTTAATGGGACATGCCCGCCACACTATTCCGAAACCACTGCAACTCCTGAAAGTCAGAATCAACAGTGCCGACCACCAGAAAAGCGTCGAGCAATGAAGCTCACAGAGTCCCAGAGAAACATACAAGAGACCTTTGCTCAACTTGATAAAGATCAAGATGATCAAGTTGAGCAAAGGTCTTTGGAGGCCTTGGTCAACAGTGGGCGTATTTCGGCTGACGATGATGATGATGATTAAGGGTCATCCATAAAGTATATCACACTAATTTCCTAATTTTTTGACCCCTCCCACATTGGTCACATTTGTAAAACCCCCCCCTTCTTAGTGTGACGTCACATATTTTGCAATTTCACATCTAGAAATTATTAAATTAAAACAGTGATATCCGAATTAATTTTAATGTCAACAACACTCGATGTGTCAAAATCTTTTTCATCCAACCATAGCATCATCGTCATCATCCAAACAAAGAATTTCTCTGGCACGTCTAGCAGCAATTCTTTTTGAGGACGAATCTTTGCGAAATGGGACGTAACGAAACTTAGGACCCCTCCCACCCATTGTCACACAATGTCACACTTCGTCGACCCCCTCCCCCCCTTATCGTGTGACGTACTTTATGGATGGTCCCTTATAATTGACCACAAGTGAAGGTGAAGCTGCACAAACTCACTGGACAGCACCCGCTTGGCCCTGCCCAGCAGCCCCCGCACGGTGAGTCTGCGGTAGTTCATGTCGTGCTGCTCCAGCAGGCGCAGCGTCTCCAGCGCCTTCGCCTTGTCCTTGAACCCGAAGCCGGAGTCCTCCTTGTCGTCCTTGCCCATGGTTCTGCAATCAAATAAGTACGTTTAATGAATTTCGGTCACGCTACTTACTATGGATTCATCATTATCTCCCCTAAAAGAGTGTCCGTAGAGTTTCTTGCTCGTTCTTCTCCATAGAGACCTACCTACGTTTTCGAACGAGCAACTAGCTTCAACTTTCTGACTAACTGACTCTTTGACAATTCAAAAGTGCCTGTAAATGGTTTTTGAAATAAATGCTTTTGATTTTGACTTTGACTTCCTGCCCTTGTCCCATGGTACTTGTGGTCGGCGCAACATGTTTTATTATTCCATTCCGTCATCATGCTTTCACTGACTCCCTTCTCATTCATAACATTTTCCACACAATCCAGCCATCTTTTCTTTGGCCATCCATCTACATTAATTTTCATAACTCTTTTGGTCACATGCGGATCATTCCTTCGCCTCACATGCCCATACCAAGACAAACGATTCCCGTTCTACTTTTCTATCACTGGCGCCACTTTCAAACTTCTTAATATATTATTTTATTTTTTATATTCCTTTCTCATTTAGTATCCATACTAATGTAGGTACTGTTTGTTTGCGATAAATTCAAAAACTACTAAACGGATTTTTATGCAGTTTTCACTAATAGACAGAGTTTTAGGTGTATAATTTGTGGAGGTTTTATGTAAATTGACTGAAATATAACAATAATTATGGATGGTAGCGATAAAAATCATGGCGACAAGAAGCTATGTGCGAAGACGGGGTGGGTCACTAGTTTAGTAACTAACATTTCTCTCGACCAAATTTCGATCAACTACCTACTATGGATGGAGCTAAATATCGCGCAAAGTATAGTAAAATCATCACATGAATCTCGTAAATTTTATCGTTATTTATATTAAAGTGTCACTTTTATTTAATTTAATCTAGTAAAATGTTGTCTATAATACTTAGTATCATAATTATTCAAACGATACACGCGCCCAAAAGGTTTTTATTTAGACATTACTTACAATGACATCACGTTTCGGTAATTCGAATAAAATTAACTTGAAGTAGTATTGACCTTAAGTCTTACGTCATCTCCTACAAAACGGCGCGAAGTAAATAGTTAACGACTAAATACCAAAATGGAGTCGTGAGTGCTAAGTTATTTTATTATTGTTGTTGTGTTTGTTGAGGTGGCACGTGATTTACATAAATTATGTAATGTCGTCTGGCTTCAGAACGCTAATTATTTTACCAGTTAAATTAATTATGTTCAATATCTTTTCGCAATTTCATTTAGGGTTATATACTGACACCTCAGACCAGACACTTCGCATGTCGCATTTGTGCAAATTTTCGCTTTATTTGGATAAAACAAAATTATTTGCTTTGTATTATCCAAATAAGGCGAATATTTGTACAAATTATACGAAGTGCTAGCATCAATAAATGTAGCTAACAAGAGGCCAGATTGAGACCAAGATTTTAATGCCAACGCTCCTAAGCCATAATTGCCCCCTCCTAACAAATTTCAGAACTGACGTTATAATAATTTAAATAACATTTGCTAGCGCTTGCAGCTATTTTTTTATAAGTATTAAAATATAGTCACTCTGGGATAACGTTCAGCTTTCTATTAGTTAAAGAATTTTCAGTTTCGGAGATTAGCGAGTTTAACAAACACATTTGAAGCTAGTTGCTCGTAAGATCTCTATGGAGAAGAACGAGCAAGAATCTCCACGGACAATGTTTTCAATCAAGTTTTTCCAAATACTGGTTACTGGAGATATAAGCCATGGCGGTAAAAAAAATCAATCTTGACTAATAGCGCCCGTTTACGAACATCACGCAGGGATCATCTAGCTAAACCATTTGAAAGAGAAATTTTGTAAAAAAAATATTAAAGGCCCATGCTCTTTAGTAATGTCCGTATGAATTGAGGAGCCACTTCAGATTTTAAAGGGAAACTCATCTCTTATTTAATAGGAAAGCAAATAATTTTGTAGGAAATGAAATGAAAATTCTGAAATGTGTAGCAAAATATATCCAAAGTTTGTTATATGATGTAAAAGTGGCTCCTCAATCTAAACATCTGAATTGAGTAGTCACTTTTACTACGCTTATACCTTTGATAAGAGGGTGAGTTTGCTTATAAAATCTGAAGACTGAAGTGGCTTCTCAAACCATACGGACATCTTTAATATCATCAGAAAACGATACGATGTAAAACCAGTCGGTAGGTAGGTGTGACGAAAGAGCCGTCTCAAGCTGACATACCTTTGTAAGTAGGTAGACTATATACTTAAATCCTACAACGGTACACCTACCTATCACAGTGCCAACAAAAACTGGGCAAGTGCCAGTCTGACTTACACACGGAGGGTTCCGTACCACACCCCAAAAACACATTTCTTGTATTGGGTATTGAGACCCCCTGGGGTGTGATTCTGTAAGACCTCATTCTAAACTTCGAATCTGAATCCGCTGTGAGTTTCTTGATTGGCATTCTAAAACTCGGTTCACAATTTGATTTTACACTAGCGCCACCCTTGCGAGCGTATCAGCGAGTTGAACTAAATTGACAGGGAGATTTTGACAGATAAAGTATGAGATAACGTAAGAAGTGGCATTCTGTAAGGTAATTTCCCCGTCACTTAGACGCTCACTTCGCACTCGAACCCGATTCAAAGTGTCAAATATATCAAGGTCATTTTGAATCATGCGAAGTGAGAGTCAATAGTGATGTGAGATGCGACTTGTTGTTCGAATTTTACAGAATCGACCTAGGTACTGTAATTTTTAATTCGAATTATTTTTATTATTTGTTATTAGATACCTACACACTGTGTGTTTATTTCAAGTGTCTATCTATTAATGTCTGTATCTGTGTCTTAGTTGGTAAGTCGATAAATACGGAACCCTAAAATAGAACAAACAAGAATTTTAAACATTTGTTTAAATAATGCATCTTTTGCGAACGAACTCAAGGCCGCGTCGTATCGGTCACACTCACACCACACGCACGCACACACGGCTTACCATTTCAGACTGAAAAACAAGTCTTAATGTTCAGTGAGTTTTAGCGACTTTAAGTGTTTGTATTGCATACGTAATGTCGAAACTTCAGATAGCGTATTTGCCCAAATATTTGCCTTATTTGGATAATACAAAATGGACTTTATTTCAAATCACATAGGGTAAATTTTGTATTATCCAAATAAGGCGAGTATTTGTAATAAGGCCTGTCTAACCGGGAGCCTGCAACTGTAATGTAGCAGTAGGTAGCCGTGTGGTGTCGGCCGCGAATAGCACCACCCCATTTCTACCCGTGGGTGTCGTAGAAGGCGACAGAGGGATATGGACCAGATGATGGGCAGCAGCGTCCTTCTGAGTAACATAACACCTACCCAGCAGCCGACGTCTAAAGGTTGATATGGTGGTGGTGATATCAGTTCAAGATTCAAATATTAGTACTACCGTACAGTAGCGACACACCCCGCCCCCTCTGAAAGACTGTTCCTCACCACTTCCCACGTCGAACGACTGCTCTGTGAACTGCTTTTAGTTTGCACACGCACGTATTTGTACAGTCTGTTATTTTGGCAGTAGTGTGCCTACACTTTTACTACACGTTGAGTGTCGTGAGTGGTATTACGTTACAATATGTATCTACTCACTTGTATTACTCATGCTTAGTGAAACCATTTATATAATAAAGTTCCATTTAACACGATGCAATTTAGTGGCCTGTTCGATGCAACTGTGGAAGCAACAATGAAAGTTGCATCGTCTGAACAGTGTTTAGACGATGCAAGTGATTATTGCTTTAATTTCATTGTGTTTTATTTTTCATTCTTCTTTAAACCGAATTTCATTGTATGCTACAGGCGCGAATAATATATGCTTTGTGTAAGGTTTAAAACTAGCAACCGCGAGTCCGCGACGCTCCGGGCGGCATCGCACGGATGAAATGTAAGTACGTTATGTATAACCTTCCTCTTGAATCACTCTATCTAATTATAAAAACTAACTTAAAAGATCTAAGCGCCGGCGAAGCGACTTTGTTTTATACTATGTGGAGATAAATAAACTATGCACCATTGCTTCCACGTGCTTAGAGATGTATGACCAAGGTCACAAAATCTCTTCACACTGAGTTAAATTAACACTGAAGATCAACATTATGAAGATCAACATTATTACTTCATATTTGTAGTAAACAAATATGAAGTAATAATGTTGATAATTATATTCATACAGACACATAAATATACATGATTTCACCATAATTATCTCGTTCTCACACACATACACACACCCCCAAATAGGTACTTCAGGCCACAGTAAATAATAAGATCGGTCGGTGGCTTGGCTGTTCTATTTGTTGTTTTGTTTGTATTGCCACCGACTTCCGAAACTAAAGTGCTCTGTTTTAAAGTTATTTTTCACTTTTTGGTTTTTGAAGGCGGTTGTCTTTTTTGTAAAAAAGCTTTTTTATTTTTCGCTTTTTAGTACTTCCTTATCATCCAAATCCATTAAGAAATGGCAACACAGTCAAAACAAAGATTGAAAGTACTACAAGGTGAGAACATTACAACATAATCCATGTATATTTTTTTGCTTTCTGTCGATTTTTTCAAAAAGTGCTGAATCAATTTCGATAAAATTTATATGGGACCACCCTTGAGGCATACCCTATCCATCAAAAAAAGAATTTTCAAAATCGCTTCATTCATAGATCGAAAAGCCAGCTGTCATTCATAGATCTTTGACAGTCGTTAAGGGCAGTCAGAAGGCAGAAAGTCTGACAACCAGTCTTACCGAGGGGTATATATATATATATTGAAATATAAGGAGTGTAAATATGTGCACACTATGTGTCGATGCTGCTATGTGTGATGAACTTAGCTGTCATTCCTTAATCTGTGATACTTTGTAGGTAGGTACATACTTTAATATAGTGTTTTTTATGTAAGGTACATCGTATTCACGTATATTATATTATAATTCGTGTAAATGCAAATATTGGTGACATCATTTTTAAAAGAGTATGTATGGAGTTTCTTGCCCATTCTTCTCCATACAAAACTACCTTTTGGAATGGCAACTAGAATTTATTTTTTCATTTGACGTTCAAAAGTGCCTTAAAATGGTCTTATTGAAATAAATGATTTGAATTTTGACTTTTATCGTGTTACCCAGTAACTGGGTTGTGGGGGTCCGATAGGTAGTCGCTCCATGTAAAACACTGGTATTCAGCTGCATCCGGTTAGACTGTAAGCCGACTCCAATATAGTGAGGAAAAGGCTGAGCAAATCATGTGCTCGTCTTACAACTAGTTACTGCTATATGTTTCAAATACGCGAGGACTCTGGCATCATAAACACAAGTTAAATGTTACACTGTCAGTGCCAGACTGTTCTGGGTACCTTCTGCGAAACCGTCATCTCGCAGAAAGAGGCTGCGGAAAGGGAGAGGGAGATCACTACCTCGCACCCAGCCTGCAGAAAGCGCACCGGGCGTAGGCGGAGGGATAACGCCCTCATCTAACTCCCCTAAATTGGTCCAGGGGCAACAGACTCGGGGACGTCTGTCGTGGCGTACGACAAAGACTGATCAAAAATAGCTCTAGATAGAGAGAGTTGGAAGGACGGTGGAGAGGTCAAAAAGGAGAGGACAAACGAAAAGATACAATTACCTACACTGCTACAAAAATAACAGACTGTACAAATACGTCGTATGTGTGCGTGTCCACGCGCCGCGAGAACTAAAAGCAGTTTCGAGAGCACGTTCGACGCGGGAAGAGGTGAGGAACAGTGTTTCGGGGGGAAGCGGGGCGTGCACTGATATTTATACTGTGCCTTTATTACTCTGTAGTGGAAAATTCAGGCTGAATATAAATAAATAATAATATTTGTGTTAGGTACATACATTGGCGCTCTACTCTGTGTCTCTGTCACGGACGTTGCTCGTAAATATCGGTAACCTGTGGTTATAAGACCCATAGTATAGTGACGCGCGCATAGTGCCGGCGCGTGCGCAGCGCGGGCGGTCGATTCATTCCGCTTGAATACGCAAACAAACCCACAGCTGGGCTATATTCTTCTGGGATTCATCCGGTTTTCGGGTCAATGGATAGTGCCATAGATAATTATGCTATGCCTCTTAAACACTAGAATAAAACTGTGTTCAATATAACATTAGACAGTTGCAAATGTCTCCAGTATCGTGAGTGCGTTAACAAACATATAAACTCACATACACAAACAGCCAGACTCGGAACAACTATCTGTAGGTCATACAAATATTTGTTCCGTGCGGGAATCGAACCCGCGACACACAGCGCAGCAGTCGATCGCTCAACCAACAAACTGCTCCAACCGTGTCGTTGTTAGTACCGGCTACGGATGGCTTTGGCGGGCTACCTTATGCTACCACTTCACATGGCGTATTTATGCAAATATTCGCCTTACTTGGATAATCCAAAATACACTTTATTTCAACAACCTTAGGGTATACTTTGTATTTTCCAAGTAAGGCGAATATTTGTACAAATACGCCATGTGAAGTGCCGGCATTACAGGTCCCCTCGCTTGGGTGCTCCTTACACGATGATAACTTGTAATGTGTAACCACCAGCTCTGCCTGTCGGACGTATATGAATACAAGTTCACACTGCATTAACTATGTTACTGGCTTTTGCCCGCGTCCAGACGAAGCCGTGGTTTTAAAAATGTTTTGACAAAAAAAAAAAACAATCGTCTTCAAAAACTAAAAAAGTAACTAATTTTAATTTCACAAGTCGGTGGCTTTCTTACTGCTTTTTATTGTAGATTGAGACACCGTCTTTTCGTAAAAAAGTTTTTTGTTTAGCTTTGTGCTACTTGTACTTCTTGTCATGCAAATTAATTAAGAAACAATAACACTAACTAAACATTATTATCTTTGATTATACAAGTATATAATCAAAGCATATTATAGATTGAAAACAACGGATTAACTCACTGAGTTGCCGGGTTCGTCCGACTAGTTTCGATGGCATAACCTACGGCCATCCCTTAATTTTCACCACCTTTAGAGGAGGAATATTTTCATAAAAATTATCTAAGACCAACTTCGACGTATACACTGTCCATTAAAGAAAGAATCATCGAAATAAGACTAAACAACACACACTTTCGCATTTATAATATTACTATGAATGATGTTTATGAAATAATGATGCTTGTTACTGACAGCAAATACGTCCTCTTCTAATGTAAACATACGCTGAAACACTTCACCACTAAATTATATCTATAACATCTAGATAAGATCTAGTATTTAGTTTCCACCGAAATGTTAGCGCGGTATTATTGTTGACTTACCGCGCAAACTCGTGCGAGAGCAAATACCATAGATCACTTCTTGTTTATATAGTCTGTTAGATCACTCAACTAAAAGTAGGTTCTTACCTAAGTCTGTCATCATCTGTCCCTGTTACTTGTGGTCGGCGCAACACGCTTCTATCTTCCATTCCGTGCTGTCAATCGTCATGATATGACTGACTCTCTTCTCTATCATATCCACGCGTCATGTTCGTGAACGGGCGCTGTCAGTAGAGATTGGTCAACTCTTAACTGCCATGGCTTCTTCATGGCATCTTTTTATCTTGATTCTTTTTTTTTTAATGCATTGTATTGGTCTTTACCTGCATTGTTTTCACATATAGAAGCAACGTGAATAATGTAATCAGTATTTTGTAAAAACTTGATTTAAAAGAGTGTCCGTGGAGTTTCTTGCTCGTTCTTCTCCATAGAGACCTACGCTACGCTTTGGAACGAGCAACTAGCTTCAACTTTCTGACTAACTAACAGACTCTTTGACAATTCAAAAGCGCCTGTAAATGGTTTAATTGAAATAAATGCTTTGACTTTTATCATTTTTCACACAATCCATCTATCTTTTCTTTGGTCTTTCTCTCCCTCTTCATCCATTCACACTTATATTCATAACTCTTTTGGTCAGATGCGTTTCATCCCTCCTCTTCACATGCCCATACCAAGACAAACGATTCCCTTTCAACTTTTCTGTCACTGGCGCCACTTTCAGCCTCTAATATATCTATTCATTTCTCACCTTATCCATTCTGGTTACTCCACACATCCATCTCAACGTTCTCGTCTGCGCTACATGCAATCTATTTACATCCATCTACGAGTACTTCACGGCTCAACGTTCCGATCCATACAGTACGATAGGTCTTATCAAGTTATCACCAAACATATTATACTCTTTGATTATTTAGTTTTATCTTGCGAGATTTCCAAAAAGTGCCGAGACAATGAAGCTTGACGAGTCCCGGAGAGGTTCAATGATCCCACAACGAAATTAAATCAGAAAAGAACAGCGGAGGAGTAAGAAATACCTACATTTTGATTCCAATAATAGGTATGGCAAAAACGTTTCAGTGCACGGAAATTAGTTCTAGTTGCTACAAGATCCGCGTAGTAAATAGCTCTGGATGTAATCTGTACACTATCTAACATAATACTGCTTTCATTCTGCCGAAGAATACACTCCCTTAAGATATGATGTGCAGATTGTTCGTATGAAATTCACAGACAGATGTAGAACATTTATTTATTTATCAACATTTATTTTATTTTATTGACACAAAGGAGACGCAACAAACTTGACAAATAATAATTTACTCATAAAGTTGCCCTGACCTGTGAGAAATTGAGCAACACAATCGAGGTTTCGGCCCTTGATGGAAATCCAACCTACATTGTATTGTCCTTAGGCTTATATTTAGATAGTAGTGCTATACTACGGACTAGGAAAAAAAAGAAGGACTCCGCGCCACTTATCGAAAGTAAAGCACCTTAAGTACGCCGGACCGACGCACACATAGATCGGTACGGTCGGTGCTTTAAATATGCGTGGCGCGGACTCCTTTTTTTCTAGTCCGTGACTATGATGTAAATGTGTGCGTGAGGCACATTGCACATTTACATCATAATGTACATGTACAAACAATCCGGCTTACTTAGGGTGCTTCACTTTCGATATGCGTGGCGCGAGTCCTTCTATTTTTTCTAGTTCGTGTGCTATACCTCTAGTAGCTATACCTACTGACACTTTCAGATCGACTTCAGAATAATGTCCCACAATTACAAAAGTTGGGGGGACTGAACACCGACAACCTTCGAAACTATTTCTAAGTCAGAATATAGCGAATGTTTGATAATGATGTCATTATTGAATGCGCTGAACCGCAGTTATTGTACCACTATCTAGATTGACGGTACTATCGCCGAGCATTCTTCAATATGCGTGACCGCTGACCGCGGGAAAAGAAAGTTTAAAAAAATACTTACGATTTAAAAAGTAAATAGGTACAAATTCCTTAACTAAAGACTAGCTTCACTTCACGTGCTGTTCCGGATTACTATAGTAATAAATTATTCCACACTAGCTGCGCGCACTGAGATTCTATGTTGACTAAATACAATTTCAGTAGCTCTCCGCTTCGAGCGGGAACTTTTCGCTATAACCGTACCAAATTAAAAGCGTGGTACAGTTTGTAAAAGTTTAGTTATGTCGAGTGTTATTGAGTTTAGTCGGGTCATAGAGAAGCTACAAATACAAAATCGACCAAAATAAAATGGTGACGCAACGTGTGTGTTGCTATTCCAAGGTTGTGTTTATATATCGTCGTGACATCACTGCTCGGCGTGCTCCGGGGAGCCGCCAGCCGCTAACCTTCGCTTTGTCGATACCGCAACCTACTAAATGCTTACTTACTGGCTCACAATCACTAATTCACTATAGATTAATTCACATGATTGGGGCTGAGTCTAGTCGAGACAGTAGGTTGGTAATACATATACAATAATAGATTTATGTCATAATTCTGCACACAGTCACACTGTGTTGATATTGTGGAGAGGATTTGCAGTCAACATAGAAATATACCTACACCCTACACATTATATTCAGTCTATGAGAGGGGACGACGCTTTCATAGCCGAGCTTTTGCTGAAAACCAAATTAAATGACGTGAGAGACAGTTGATTAGGGTTCTTAAAATGGTTTACGATTCTATAGGTAATAAGTTAAGTACTGCAATAATAGGTATAAAAAACATTCGAAACCATTGTAAGTGACCGCAACCGCAGAAGCTTTTAATTAAAGTGGAGTGCAACACGTCAAAGCGGTTCGTGAAACTCGTTTTGAAAACCTTGAAGCTGTTTTTTGAAAGCGAAAGAGACTTATTGCAAGCTTCTTGACTGCAACTTATTTTTGGCATTCTAGTTTTGTTCATTTTCCTAAATCGGCATAGAAACAACAAAACTACACACTTCATGTTCATGATTGTAACTGACAACGAAACGTCGAATTATCACTGTCAGTGTCAAAGCAAAGAGTATAATAATATTGTCAGAGTCAGCAGTGAATGACAGTAAGAATCTGACACTGACAGTGACAGTGTAGTCAATCCAAAAGTTCAAAACGTGTGTCGTGAAAAGTAAGTGTGTCGTGTTTTTCATAACTAAAAGTTTTCCCCATTCTCAAAAATGTCCCGCGAAGCACCCGAGCCGGTGTTCCGCGAGCTCGGCGGCGACGAGCAGGACGAGCCTGAGGTGACAGAGATCGAGTCCCTCTGCATGAACTGCCACGCTAACGTACGTAAACATTGGGATCGCACGCGAATACCTGTGTTTGGAACTTGTTTTTAACATAAAATATCTTTAATGACATATTTATTACGTTAGGCGCACTTAACTTTTGCTATTAGATAAGTAAGTACGCTTACTTCGGCTAAAGTACTTACTTTTATGTATTCCCGGCGCGTCGCGAAGTCGATAGATGAGGTTAAGAAACCGTTTACAATAAATAAATTATTATAGTAAGCAGCCTAGTACAGGATGCAGTAAAGCATTCAAAATTTACGGCTATGTGTTAGTAGACAGGCCTCTGCCTGGTTATTGCATTCAAATAACCCAGTCTAGAGATGGATCTTTGGAGGAGGCCTTCGCCTGTAGAAGGGTTCTTACATAAGAAAGAAATTAATCTAAGACAACCCACTGACCAATATAACACTATATCTTAAAATTAAATAATATGTACACTGTAACATACAGCTTAGATTAGAATTACTAACTCATAGTTTAAGAATTTATAAATCTTGTACTAGACAAAGATAGCCTAAGTTAATCCTTACAACATCTGCTATCTGCCAGTAAAAGTCCTGTTAAAATCATTCTAGCCGTTTTGGAGATATGCTGGAATAACCAGGCAGAAAAATATATTCCAAATTCAGTTTGTTTTATTTTGGTATATGTCATAGGTACAGTACGCAAAGGAGATAAGTATCCATGTCGTCGGGAATAGTTGAAGATTTCTTAGAAACCAATGCGGGCTTTCAAATGAAATTTTATTAAATCATTGAACTGTTTATTCTCTATAAATTGTATTTTATTTTATTCATAAAAACCTATCGGTTCCTAAGTAAACTTCAACTGTTTCCGGTGACATGGATACTTATCTCCTTTGCGTACTGTACCATAATTATATTCTTTCATATGCGTTTAAGAAAACGCTGTTATTTTGACACTACAAACAGATGTGTGAATTTTATTTATTTGTACAAACCCACACTACTGATACATTATTAGGTACACACACACACAGCTGTATAGAATAATCACTAAATACAAGACTACTAGCTTGCAATTCTGTCCGCATGGAAGACAAATATGCCGTAAAACATATCGCACACTGACACACATTACACACACATTCTCGCACTCATCACTCATATACACTCGGCAGTAGTGCAGCAAAAAATGTTTTTGTAATCGAACTACAGTGTTCTATCAGTGAACGGTGTACGGCAGAGAAAGTGTTAAATAAAAAAAGAATGAGACATTGCTTCTGTTGCTATGTCAGGGCACGACGCGTCTGCTGCTGACGCGCATCCCGTACTACAAGAACGTGGTGCTGATGTCGTTCTCGTGCGAGCTGTGCGGCTACCACAACAACGAGCTGCAGCCCGGCGGGGCCTACGCCGAGCAGGGCGTCGTGTGAGTCATCATTGTCATCATCATCATCATCACCATCACCATTATCATCGCCATCACCGTTATCATCGTCATCGTCACCATTATCACCGTCATCATCACCATTATCATCGTCATCGTCATCGTCATCATCATTATCACCGTCATCATCACCATTATCATCGTCATCGTCATCGTCATCATCATTATCACCGTCATCGTCACCATTATCATCGTCATCGTCACCATTATCACCGTCATCACCATTATCATCGTCATCGTCACCATTATCACCGTCATCACCATTATCATCGTCATCGTCATCGTCATCATCATTATCATCGTCATCGTCATCATCATTATCATCATCATCGTCATCATCATTATCATGTCAATGTTTAGACGCCCACTGCTGGGTATGGGTCTCTTCCAAGGTTCAGCCGTTATCGCCATCTTGGCCGATGTATGTTGGCGATCGCAGTAGGTGTTATGGTACTCAGAAGGACGCTTCTGGCCATCCTCTGGTCAATATCCCTCTGTCGCCTTCTACGACACCCACGGGTAGAAATGGGGTGGTGCTATTATGGTCCGTCAATCTGTAGGATCAGGTGACACAGAACTGGAGCCCTGAGATAGTAAGACGGCGTCGCGGCAGGCCACGAAGGAGATGGAGGGACGAACTGGACGGATTCCTCCAAAACTGGTGGGAGGAAGCCCAGAATCGGGAAATATGGAAGGCATAGAGGGAGGCCTTTACCCGGAAGTGGGACAGGCTAACTAAAAAACTAAAAGTAAGAACATTCCTCCCTCTCCCTAATAGGTCCTAAAATATAAATGCTTTGTGTTGCCCTCTGTTGCACAGATGGACCCTCAGCGTGGAGTGCGCGGAGGACCTCAACAGGCAGGTGGTGAAGAGTGACCACACCAGCGTCAAGATACCACACCTGGACTTCGAGATACCTGCGCAGAGTCAGAGCGGAGGTACGTGTCGTCCAATGAACTATTTTACATTGTTTATAGGGTTCCGTGGATCCTAATGACAAACCGAACCCCTACTGACTCACTCGTGTGTCTGTCCGTCATAGCCATTTTCCTCCAAACCCATTATTTCAAATGAATCAATGAATCTACAGAACCTTAATAAATGTTTTTTTTTTATATAAGTGCCTTATAATTATGTATTTAGAAAAAGTAAAAGTAAAAAAAAGTAAAAGAAAAAGTAAGTGTAAAAGTGTAAGTAAGTGTAAGTAAGTGTAAGTAAGTGTAAGTAAGTGTGTGTGTGTGTGTGTTTGTGTGTGTTTGTGTGTGTGTGTGTGTGTTTGTGTGTCTGTGTGTGTGTGTGTGTGTGTAAAAGTTGTTATTTTAACATTACAAACAGACACTTCAATATTTACTATTTATATATTCATTGAGTTCACCACCTCTTTATGACAAGTAAAATGCCACGGTATATTTCAGTATTAGTCTATGTGATATATGAGCAAAACTTTCGTTCTAATATTATGCCAGCACTTCAAATAGCATATTAATTTGTCCAAATTTACAAAATGTATGTTTATTGAAATAAAGTCCATTTTGTATTATCCAAATAAGGCGAATATTTGTGCAACTACGCCATGTGAAGTGCCAGCATTATAAATGCAAAAGTAACTCTGTTGGGCTTGTTTTTGGTATGAAAATAGCTTGCACCGTGGCAAAGAACATTAAAATCTGCGATAGCCGACGTTCATGAGGGCGAAGTTATTAAACAAAAGTTATTTTTGAAGTAAAATTTCTTTACGCACGCTTGACTTAAGGAGTAAGCTGGTGAATGCGTGACGAGAGCGTTAGGAAGAGTGTGATCGGGCGCGGCGAACGGAAGTTGAGAGGGAGATTATTACTGTAGGGGCAAGAGAGAGAGGCACATATTTTCTTTCTCTCTTTCTCTCATAGCCAGTTGCAAACGGATACAAACATATAGATGGAGCTAAAGAAGTTTTACTTCAGTCGTGTGTAAAGCACACTCGTATTTGTTTTCCAGAGATAACGACAGTGGAAGGCATCCTGTCGCGCGCCGTCCGCGGCCTGTCGCAGGCGGAGCAGGCGCGGCGCGCGGACCATCCGCGCGAGGCGGCGCGTGTCGCGGACGTGGTGCGGGGGCTGCGCGCGCTGCAGGCTGGAGATGATATGCCCTGGACCATGGAGCTTGAAGACATCACTGGTCACTACATTACACTATACTATTAAGCATCTCAGAGGTTCCCAATCTTTAATACACTGTGACTTCCTGTAAGGGTTGTAATTTTGTTACGACGCTTTCTAAAAGAAAGAAAAATAATTTATTCGCCCCCCAGGACAAAAACACACACAAAAATAACATTAAAAAATAAAAAACAAGAAAACGAAAATTGGTCCTGTATGAGGCCAAAAGGCTCCTATCTCAGCATTAAAAAACGTCACAGCGCTGATATTCTGATAGGGCCCAAAGTGATGCCATAAAAGAAGATCTTCGTGTGTAGCTCTAGCAGACATTGAGATTACTTTATTATTTTTATATAAAAGACTAGCATTTTGCCCGCGACATCGTCCGCGCGGATGTTCTCAAGGATCCTTAATTTTCTGAAATAACCTTATATAGCTTATAGCACTCAGGGACAACGTAGCTTCCTATTGGTGAGAGAATTGTTTTATATTGGATGAGCAGTTCCGCAGGTTACCCCCTACTTACAAGAAAAGTTACATGAACAAAGTCGCGGGCAAAAGCTGGTTATTTTCAATCATGTCATGATTTTGAACAAGGGTAAAAAAATGTAACTTTGAAATAGCCAAGGTCCATTCAAGGGATTCGTTACAATATCCGGTTCAGCACCCGTTACAGGATCCGTTAAAGGAACCGATTCTCGATCCGTTACAAGATCCGGTTCAGGAACCGTTATAAGAACCGGTTCAGGATCCGTTAAAGGATCCGTTACCAGATCCATTACAGGATCAATTAAAGGATCCGTTACCAGATCCATTACAGGATCAATTAAAGGATCCGTTACACACATAGACGGCACTAACATACGTCGGTCCGTGTCGTCAGAACTAAGCCCCCCCCTCCCCTGGCAGGCGACTGCTTCGTGGAGAACCCCGCCGCCCCGCGCCGCGACCCGCGCGCTCGCTGCCGAACGTTCGCGCGCTCCGCCGAACAAGACCGAGCGCTCGGCATCTACGAACAGAGCCAAGAACAGGTATATTTATTTATTTATTCCAATTTACTTCAGGCGACTTGGGAAAAAAATGCAATATCACATTTTACATAGAACAAACTAATTCAAAACCGCCTGAAAATAAGTCCCTGCGGCCATATTCCGTTATTTAGGAACATGTGCACATTAGGTATAACTGCCTCGGTTATTTTAAGTTGATTTTGATTTTTTTAACATGAATAAGTTTTCCACTAGACCTCTTTTAACGTGTACGACTTGTTACATTGTTCTCACATTGTACCCGTAGATTCAACATGAATAATAATAATAATCCATTTATTTCGGGCTGCATAGGCCCATAGATAATAATCAATTAATTAGTTATTTAGATACCTATATTCTAATGTCATGTTGGCACATACCTACTACACAAATGTTGTAATTTGTAAAATATTTTTTCGATAGGTAAAATAAATTCATGGTTCCGTAGCAAATATTGTATTGTTTTTAAAAGAGTGTTCATGAAGTTTCTTGCTCGTTCTTCTCGATAGAAACTTACGGTTTCAAACGAGCAACTAGCTTCAACTTCCAGACTGACTCTTTGACAATTCAAAAGTACCTGTAAATGGTTTATTTGAAACGAATGATTTTGAGTTTTGCGTATTTGTACACACCACCAAAATACAGCAACTGTTCTCATCGTTTCATTCAGGCAGTCGACGGTAGCGACGACTGTGTGGACCGCCTCCACATCAACGGGATCAACCTAGACCCCGCGGGGTCTGCAGGCCTGGACCCCGTGGGGTCAGCTACCCAGGAACAACAGGAACAATTACTGTCTCCGGCAGAACCCGGCGCGATGCCGTACGAACAGCTGGCGAGTGACGAGGTGATGCAGTTCCGTACGAACTGTCCCGACTGCAACGCACCCTGTGATACTAATATGAAGATGACTAGTGAGTCACTTAACCAACGTTATTGATTAATTTTGAGCTTTATTCCTACTCAATTAAAGTTACAAGTACAGGGGTCAACGTCCAGCTACACCGATCTGTCACATTTCTTTGATAGATTTTCAACTTTATAAAAAGAAAGTCGGTTTACGGACGATAGTTTTACATGATAACGTTATAAAGAAACATAATGGCTAACATATATAACATAAGCAAATAATGGCTTTCGTCGAAGTTGGCGGAGCTTATTGCTTGGGCCGATCGTGCCTCTCTATCGCTTGTTCCGCGCTCTCGATTGCACGCTCAGGCGGAACGTGACACTTTTTCGTGCGTGCAGTCGGTGTTCATCGATTTATAAGACGTTATCATGTCAAAAGGAGAACAAAATTAAAATCGCCGCTACAATAATGCTATGTTGCTTACCGTAACTTAAATTACTCGCCAAACAAAATATCCATTTTCATAATTAATTGCTTCCTGGTTCCCCCTTGCGTGGTTTCCCTAATGCTGAGGATTACCTATCAGCAGGGAACCAACTTTCCTCGATGCCATCTGCTCCGGCAACGTGAACCGCTTCGACAATATTTCTGTTGTAAAAAAAATATGTTTTTCTTACTCCTCAGCTGTATTTTCTGATTAATTTCGTTGCGGGATCCAAGATAGTTGAATGCTCTGGGACTCTTGATTCTATCTTTCAGAGTGGCGGGATTCTCCCATAAAAATAAAAACTAGTAAATGACTTTCCAATCCTTAAAATATGTGTTGGTCCTTACACTCAACACATACAGGGAATTGGGTAAAAGGACCAAAAGGTTTATTCAAACGAAGATAATAATCACTTGGGACCCTAACATAAATAACTTACGTGTGGGTTCCGTGGCTACGTGTCGCGTGTGACGCACGGAATGGACACGTAATTAATCCCAGTTCGAATCCCGCCCAGGGTAAACATTTTGTGTGATGAGCACTTGTGTTGGCTTGTGTCTGGTAGTCGTATGTATTTCTATATTTGTGTATGTATGCATATCAACTGTCTTACACCTATAGTACAGGGTCTGCCTAGTTTGGGGTCAGATGGTCGTGTGTGTAATGTCCCCACATATTATTATTATAATATATATCGCACGTGTTCCCCGCAGACATCCCGCACTTCAAGGAAGTCATCATCATGAGCACGACCTGTGAGGTCTGCGGGCACCGCACCAACGAGGTATGTACACACTTATCCCGCACCTAACTTCCGCATCGACGAAGTAACGAACCCGTATCTCCCCTTCTTTATTTGTTCCCCTTTCTCTGCATCTCCCTTCCCCTTCGACGAGGTAACGTGCCCGCGTCTCCCCTTCTCTCTCTTCCTTCTGCACTTTCCTCCCCCTCTGCTGCAATGACGAGGTACGGCGGCTACCTCCTTTCTTCTCCCCATCCGCTCGGCGCCTAGCCAAGTTATATACTCTATGGAATTACATAGAGATATGTCATGTAGTCGTGACGGGGGCGTGCTGGCCACATTTTAGTTTGTCATCATACATGACTCTGGCGGTCAGAAGGTTAAATTATCGTAGTATTAACGTACACAAAGATTGTTACTAAGTTTTGTTCCAATAAATATTAAATTTTCATTCCGCAGGTGAAGTCGGGCGGCGGCATAGAGGCGCGCGGCGTGCGCTTTGAGCTGCGGGTGGCGGGACCACAGGACTTCTCACGAGACGTGCTCAAGGTACGTGTAAACTTTGACTTTCACTCATTCATCATCCACTCATCCGTCATCCACTCATCCGTCTTCCACTCATCTGTCATCCACTCATCTATCATCCACTTATCCATCATCCACTCATCCGTCTTCCACTCATCCATCATGCACTCATTCATCATCCACTCATCCATCATTCACTCATTCATCATCCACTCATCCATCATGCAGTCATTCATCATCCACTCATCCATCATCCACTCATCCATCATCCATCATCCACTCATCCATCATGCACTTATCCATCATCCATTCATCCATCATCCATCATCCACTCTTCCATCATCCACTTATCCACACTTATCCATCATCTACTCATCCATTATCCACTCATCCGTCATCCACTCATCCATCATCCACTCATCCATCATCCACTTATGCATCATCCACTCATCTATCATCTACTAAGCAAACACATTTGAACATACACGGTATAACAAGACATACATATTTTAGTAGTGTCAGTGATTCAGTGATTGTCGATGATTTTTGTTCTCGACTCTCTTTGACAGTCGTTATGGGTAGTCAGAAGTCAGAAAGTCTGACATCCAGTGTTACCAAGATGTATCGTGTTACCCAGTAACTGGGTTGTGGAACTCCATGCGCTTCACGTTCCATGTACAACATTGGTATTGCTATGTAAACTGTTACTGTATCCAGTTAGACTGGAAATATTGTAACGTCTGACACACTGTGTAACCTACAAATAAAAAATCTGATTCTGGAAGCTGACCCCAAGGTCAGCTTCCAGAATCAGATTTTTAGATAGGTGTTGTTTAGATATTTGTTGATAGTTGGAAAAAGAATGGACAAATGTTGATGATTACTTGATTGAGTGAATAGTTCAGAGAATCTCTACCACCCACAGTCAGAGACGTGCAGCATGGAGATCCCCGAGCTAGAGCTGGAGGTGGGGGGGCGCGCGCTGGGGGGGCGCTTCACCACCGCCGAGGGGCTCATCAGCGCCACCGCCGCGCAGCTCAGGGACGCGCCCGGGGCCTCCGGGGACGCGCCCGGCCAGGGGCGGCAGCGCTTCGACAGGTACCCTCACCCGCCCCCACTCGCTAGCTGTGCCAGGGGCGGCAGCGCTTCGACAGGTACCCTCACCCGCCCCCACTCGCTAGCTGTGCCAGGGGCGGCAGCGCTTCGACAGGTACCCTCACCCGCCCCCACTCGCTAGCTGTGCCAGGGGCGGCAGCGCTTCGACAGGTACCCTCACCCGCCCCCACTCGCTAGCTGTGCCAGGGGCGGCAGCGCTTCGACAGGTACCCTCACCCGCCCCCACTCGCTAGCTGTGCCAGGGGCGGCAGCGCTTCGACAGGTACCCTCACCCGCCCCCACTCGCTAGCTGTGCCAGGTCTCACTGCTGGTCTCGCTTGTCTGTGCAGGTTCCTGGACAAGGTGGACGAGGTGCTGCGAGGTGAACGTGCTGTCACCATCATCCTGGACGACCCTGCGGGGAACTCGTACGTGCAGAGCCTCGCTGACGACCCCACCGCGCTCGACGAAGGTAATGAGACACTAACAACCAACGTTATACACACCACGCAACACTGTGTTGAGACACTGTCACACGACTGAGCAACATGTTGCAGGTCTGAAGATGACGCGCTACGAGCGAACCTTCGAGCAGAACGAGGAGCTCGGCCTCAACGACATCAACACCGACCACTACCTGCCTCAACCTGTCGCCTAGCGCGCATGCGCACTCGCTCACTCCACACCGACGCAGCTCGGATCTCTCATCTCTTAGGTCCCGTATTCAGTAGGTAACAATGTTGACCTGACGCGTTGACACGTCAGTGTGGCGGGTGTCGTTGTAGCGACACGTTGACACGTGTGATACACGTGTCGCTACAACGACACCCGCCACACTGACACGTGTCGCTACAACGACACCCGCCACACTGACACGTGTCGCTACAACGACACCCGCCACACTGACACGTGTCGCTACAACGACACCCGCCACACTGACACGTGTCGCTACAACGACACCCGCCACACTGACACGTGTCGCTACAACGACACCCGCCACACTGACACGTGTCGCTACAACGACACCCGCCACACTGACACGTGTCGCTACAACGACACCCGCCACACTGACACGTGTCGCTACAACGACACCCGCCACACTGACACGTGTCGCTACAACGACACCCGCCACACTGACACGTGTCGCTACAACGACACCCGCCACACTGACACGTGTCGCTACAACGACACCCGCCACACTGACACGTGTCGCTACAACGACACCCGCCACACTGACACGTGTCGCTACAACGACACCCGCCACACTGACACGTGTCGCTACAACGACACCCGCCACACTGACACGTGTCGCTACAACGACACCCGCCACACTGACACGTGTCGCTACAACGACACCCGCCACACTGACACGTGTCGCTACAACGACACCCGCCACACTGACACGTGTCGCTACAACGACACCCGCCACACTGACACGTGTCGCTACAACGACACCCGCCACACTGACACGTGTCGCTACAACGACACCCGCCACACTGACACGTGTCGCTACAACGACACCCGCCACACTGACACGTGTCGCTACAACGACACCCGCCACACTGACACGTGTCGCTACAACGACACCCGCCACACTGACACGTGTCGCTACAACGACACCCGCCACACTGACACGTGTCGCTACAACGACACCCGCCACACTGACACGTGTCGCTACAACGACACCCGCCACACTGACACGTGTCGCTACAACGACACCCGCCACACTGACACGCATCAATGTTGCGCTACTTTGTTTCCTAATGAATACGGGACTTGGAGAACACAAACTTTGTAAAATAAACATTAGTTGTAACAAATTAGTAAATTGTACTGAAGTTAAGACTGTAATTAAAATGTCGCGCGATCTGTCATCCGTTACGTCCATGAGTAGCGCCGCGAACACTGTGCGAGCAGGGAGGTGCTCTCAGCGGGACAACATACACGTGGACACACTCACACCGAAAAAAGGGAAAATGTATTAACCTTAATACTAAAAAAAAAAACAGAAAATAATGATTATAATGCCACAAAGGCCGCAGAAACGATAGCCCGACTTTCTCGTTCAGACGTCACAATGTCGAATTTCGGGTATATGCGAATAAGAGTACAAATAACTAATGGATATATCTTTGTGCCTTTTTACTATATTTTCATTAAAGTAGTTTTAAATGTACTAGGAAAAAGAAACACGGAAAACTTAATTTAGTATATTTTGTGCTTAAAAATGTTCCGTAACATTTTCTTACCGACTATATCCAACTGTAATGGTCGAAACGCACGTCAAAAAAGTAAAAACCCTCGGCGCCAAACCCAAGCTACATACATACTCTATGGAATTACGTATAATAATAATAATAATAATAAAACCATTTATTTTCAGGTAACAAAGACCCATAGAAAAATACCTTAACTTAAGTATACATATAACAATATAACATATATAAAACACACACATACATACATATATATAGAAGTCTGTCATCAAGTCGTGTCCATGGCGTGGGATACATTTTAGTTTGTCATCTATACATGACTGGCGGACAAAACGTTAAAGAGATCAACGCTAGTGAGGCCGATGACATGTCATAATAATAATAATAATGGTAGCTTTTGTACGCTTGTTACTCTGTACTCGTATTGCACATCAAGCCTTAACAAACTGTCAATTTTTTTTCTAATTGAATATGAAGCTTATCCTTTTGCAATAAAGAATCATGGCGAGATCCATACATTCATTTGTATGGAAAAAAATAATAATTTAGAGGGCTTAAAATATTTACCAATGTGAAGAATACATTACCAGGAGTAGATTGATATACTTACCATATTTTTAAACCCCCGCATAATTCAAATATAACGAAATGAATATAGCACCTTTTCGTTTCATCTCGATGCCCATTTTGTGTTTATAAAAAAAATAAAGTGACAAGTGACATTAAAGGATCTACCAAATTGCCAGACAAGTGATGTGAATCGTTGTTAACTCCGCTCCTGTCATTATTTGTGACATTATTTTCCGTAAAACGATGCAATTTCAGTGTAAGAACATCGAAACGGCGGCTGTCAGTGTCACTGTTACTGTCAGTCGCCATTTCGTTCTGAAATAATTAATTTTTCGTTGAACTTTTCACTTTTCTTTTTGCGGGGGTTTAAAAATATTGTAAATGCCTGAAGATACTCTTCAGGTACCCAAGAATATAGAAATTAGAATTTCAGCTTCTGTAAATGTTTTTATTTTTTTTGTACAAATCCTGCCATGATTCTTTAAAAATCTATCAAAGAAATTTGATAGTTGTGCTGGCTTTTGTACTTGTTCTACTATTCTATGAAGAACTGTTTCGAAAAAAATATAACGAACAATGAAATGTCTTATGTTTTATTTATTTATAACCTTTTTAGTTGATGTTCATCTTGTAGCCGCGTATCGCTGAAACTGGTTGGATAAAATTCTCGATCTGCTACCTATATCTATACAAATAAATAAAATTTGAGTGTCTGTTTGTATTATCAAAATAGCAGCTTTTCACTAAATGCATATGAAAGTATATGCGGTACTTCAAGAAAACAATTTTTAAAATCATTGTCTATTTGTTCTAGCTAATCTCTGATACGGCTGGATTTGACAGGACTTTCATTCACTGACATATAGCTGATGTTATAAGGAGTAACTTAGACATTTATACATATTTAAAAAAAAAAACCGGAAAAGTGCGAGTCGGACTCGCTCACCGAGGGTTCCGTACAAATTACAAATTTGTACGGAACATAATCCATACTTAATATTATATACGAGAAAGTAACTCTGTCTGTTACGTTTCCGCGATGAAACGGCTGAACCGATTTTGATGAAATCTGGTATGAAAATAGCTTGAACCCTGGGAAAGCACTTGATACTTTTCAATCCGGGACTTCGTCTGCATCCGCGATAACCAACATTCACACGGACCAAATCGCGGACAAAAGCTCGTTGTAAATAAAGAATATATTTTTGATGTTTCTATTACAAATGTCAAACTCAAACTCAAACTCAAATCATTTATTTCAAATAAACCATTTACAGGCACTTTTGAATTGTCAAGGAGTCAGTCAGTCAAAAAGTTGCAGCTAGTTGCTCGTTCCAAACAGTAGGATTCTATGGAGAAGAACGAGCAAGAAACTCCATGAACACTCTTTTAAAATCAATAGAATATTACAAATTTAGGTTACATCATTCATGTTGAATCTAGGGGTACAATGTGAGAACAATGTAACAAGTTGTGCACGTTAAAAGAGGTCTAGTGACAATGAAATTAGACAATTCAAAATAAATTTAAAATA
The DNA here is from genome assembly GCA_947361185.1 of Charanyca ferruginea. Taxonomy (NCBI): domain Eukaryota; kingdom Metazoa; phylum Arthropoda; class Insecta; order Lepidoptera; family Noctuidae; genus Charanyca; species Charanyca ferruginea. The sequence goes on along the minus strand of OX376081.1, from coordinate 72,611 downwards.
ACCGAGGTAGCTAAGAGATGACCAGTCTCAACTGACGGCGCCCGTTCACGAACATGACGCACGGATCGGCATCATTTAGCTCAACCATTTTGAAGGGAACCAAGTGATCCAACACATGCGCCACCATCAGCAAGACATTCAAGTGAGCATAACAAACTCTCAACCGCCAGGGCATATTCAAGTCAACGAAAGACATCTCGTAAATGGTAGCTTTAAAGTACATAGTGCTCACATGTATGTGCTATGCAAAATTATATAATACTAATAGTTTGAGTTTATACAATGCAAAGATAATGTAGTTTTCTCTCTGTAGATCTTCAGCAGCTCCAAAAATAGTTACCAATGCTAATCAATAAATCTATGAACCCTTATGGCTGTGGAGCTAGACCAGCATCCAGCCAAGCATTTTTATCAGTGATGTAATCATCCAATTTGTAATATGCTCGGCTGCATAGTGTGCGTTTAATATAAGACTTAAATTTTGTCTCATTAAGTTGAAATATGTGGGGAGGTATTTTATTGTAACACTTTAGACAGAACCCCATGAAAGACGAATCTACTTTAGCCAGCCTGAATCCTGGTTGAACTAGTTGGTCCTTATTTCTAGTACTATAGTTATGTCTGTCACTTCTTTTACCAAAAAGATGCAGATTTTTTCTTGCGTACATAATGTTTTCATATATCTGTACCTCAGAGGTATACAATAGTAGGTAACTCCACTTTTTTTGAAAATATGTTTCTTGCACTATTAAAATTGCATGAACCAGTTCTACGTTATGGTATACGACATTAAGTCTGACATCTATGAAGAAAGATATCCAATCGTATATGACATTAAATCCACAAACGTTTAACGGGTACAGGACCTTAAATGATGATGAGCTTATTTACCTCTAAGCTTTGCGCGAACTTAATGTTGTTCATTGGAGTTAATGTTCTTTACCTTTGAACGAAACCTCGCGCACAACACGCTAGTTGTCCGTCAGTGCGTGCGCCGTCGTACCAACTGTCCGAGCAAAACTATCCCCGTAATTGTTTAATTTGTAATAATAACCTCATATTTTCACGCCGAAAATTACTGTGTGACCTAGTGAATATCAGAGATCGACATGATAGAACTTCAGAGTATGGTAAGTACATTTTTAATTAGTTTGAATAAAATAGTTTAGCGAAAACACAACGAGAGGTAAACAATAGTATCTCCCGTACACGTTTTATGAAATTGATCTTTATTTCTTAGTGTTAAAATACTTTCTTCAATGTCAAAATTTGTTAAGTAGTAGATAGGTTCACATTATTGTGCATATGAGGGTTTCGTGATAAGTAGTACTTGATTCATGAGTTTATAACAGAATAATATAAAACTACAAGCTAGTAGATTCTCCTTTAAACTTCTTAAGTCTTTAATCTATATTACTGTGAGTTAAGGTCAATTTTTCAATGACATAAACACTGCGGGATGTTAGCTAGGTACACAATGTACAAAACAAACCAGGTTTTATGATGGTGACAGAAACACGTCAATTTAGGTACTTATTAAATTCTGCTCCGAACTGCTCCGAAAACGCATCAAAATAACGTTTCATTAATATGAAATATTAATTTACGTCAATTTATTATTTTGTTATTTATAGGATCTCAGAGAGAAAATCACCATTCCCAGGACTGGCACAGTTCCCACCAAGTTATGTCTTTAAAATCTGGTCAAGACCTGGACATGCTTGTAGCTTCCTCTGAAGTAAGTACATACGACAGTGTTATTGGTTGTGAAGCACAACCGTCCACCTCCTCTTTGTTCACCGACATTTTTGATACAAAATATCGAGAAGACTTCAACAAAGGTACGTACACCAGCTGGCAGTGGTCAATGACTGCTCGTCATTACCTACTTTGTATTTTTAACAACAACGACCTAATAAGTACGTTCTCGCATAGTATAGATCAGTATCTCTGTATATAAATCAAAGCATAAGCATAAGTGTGTAACTAACAAATTTTAATAATCTTTTCATTTAAGGATCCCAAAGAGAAGAACAGTTTTTCCTGGATGAAGGTTCATTTTCAATTCTATGCCATGATATTCACTTGGTTCCGGCCCTAATCGAAGTATGCATACTGTCGGCGATGGTACTGACGGCGATGCACAACCGTCAACCTCTAATTTGCTCACTGACATTTCAAATAATATCGTGCCATCGATCAGTTTTCACCGCATCACAACAGAAGATGGTGTGAGCTCTGAGGAAAAGTTTTCACCATCAGCTTCTTCTTCTTCGTGACACTCTTGTCAGAGCAGTCGTGGTCATCATGAGCTATTTGTAGACGCTGATGTTATGCGCCTCACGATTTCTCGCCATTTGTCGCGACATTTGGTGTTTCTGGAGCACTCATGCAATGGATCGCCCACTGTGGATTTCATTTGGTCGGTACATCGCATGGGGGATCTCCTCGTGATCTGGTGCCTTCCACACCTTGTACGACTAGACGTTCAATGGACTCATAATTTCGTCTTGAGACGTGTCCGAAGTATTTTAGGATGTGTGTTTGGACCAGAATAGATAAACGCTGATTGATGTCGAGCTCTTGGAGAATGGAAATATTGGTGCGAAACTCAGTCCACGACACCCCAAGCATTCTTCGCCAGCAGCACATCTCCAGGGCGTCTATCTTATTTTTCTCAACTTCACGAAACGTCCAAGATTTTGCATTTTATAACGGATCATCAGCTCCTTTTGTGCATAGAAAAAAGTCTATTGAGGGAGAGTCTGTACCATATTCTGCTATAGTATGGATACAATTTCCAAAAACAGGTTCCATGTTCTACAAAACTTCTTTTGATCTGGAGACTTTTGAAGAAGTTAGTTTCATACAAAATAAACGAAGAGGATTTTCTGTACGCACGCCGAAATCTATTCGAGAAACTCAAAGGCCAATTTAGAGGCTCAAATACTACGACTAACAAAAATCGTTGCGATGGATTCCATCCATGTTCCACGATTATTATAGGAATCTTCCATTTGCAGATATCCTTGACTTACCTGAAGCATGATGCGAGTAGCTGTGTTGGTTATTAAAAATAAATAATATTCTAAAAAATTAAAAATAACATTTTTAAAAGAAATTATATATTTAGTCAATCGAAGTATGTACCATTGTTATCGATACACTTTCGCCATTTTATCGGGAGCTCATTGATCCCTTTGGTAAAAAAATCCTGGGAGCGAGAATCGATGAACTGCTTGAAGGCAGTTTAAACTGCCTCATCAGAATTGATTTTTTTTCCTTGTAAAAAGTTGTCCAAATTTCGGAATAAATGGTAATCGTTTGGGGCAAGATCTGGAGAGTATGGTGGGTGACGCAGAGTTTCCAGTCGCAGCTCCTCTAACTTGGTGACCGTCTGATGTGCAGTATCTTGCCCTCTCTATCTCTTAGCAATTGACCAATCTCGGTTGTTTAATGGTGAGCTTTTCCATCATTGTTTGCAACTGTTGACAATACATGTCTGCAGTAATCGTTTGGCCTGATCTCATGAAGCTGTAGTGGATGACACCAGCACAGGACCACCAAACACTAACTAGAATCTTCTTTTTGGTCAGTTTTCGCTTGGGGCAAGGTTTTGCCGGTTTTCCAGGGTTAAGCCATTGTGATGATCGCTTGCGATTATCGTACACGATCCACTTCTCATCACAAGTGACAATACGATTTAAAATTCCCTGATTATTGTGACGATTGAGCAAGGAAGCGCAGCAACCGACGCGTGTTTGTTGGTGTGTTTCAGTCAATTCGTACGGTACCCACTTTTCGAGCTTTTTTACTTTTCCAATTTGACGCAAATGGATAGTGATTGTTTTGTCACTTACTCCAAAGGCTGTTGCTAATTCAGAAGTGGTTTGAGATGGATCCGCTTCAACTATCGCCTTTAATTCTTCATTATTCACTTGAGTATCCGGTCGTCCACGAGGCTCATTTTGTAAATCAAAATTTCCAGAACGGAAACGTTGAAACCAAAAACGCACCGTTCGTTCGTTAGCGGTGCTTGGCCCGTACACGTCGTTAATAGCCTCAAGTCCACAAAATTAGATAAGAATTAACTTTGGAATTATGTGTAATACATTATAATTTAATCTAATAATAATAAAAAATACTGTTGAGTTTGTTCCAATATCATTACAGCAACTATGTCAAAATTACATTCAAAGTTTCACTCCGCGCTTTTTTGCCTCTCCTGTAAAATTTTAATTTTGTCTCATAATATTGTATACCTCTGAGGTACAGATATGCTATACAAGGTACCGTCATTATGTTAATTTCCTTAAACAGTTCCCTTAGAGAATCGCGCATACGTTGATTGTAAATGGCTCTGATTGCTCTTTTCTGCAGAATAAAAATAGACTCTATGTTTGCAGCTCGCCCCCAAAGTAAAATACCGTAAGACATAATACTATGAAAATAACTAAAATAGACCAGTCTCGCGGTATCCACATCAGTAAAGTGCCGGATCTTTCTGACAGCATATGCCGCCGAACTTAGCCGTCCTGCGAGAGATGTTAAATGAGGACCCCATTGTAGCCTTGAGTCGAGCGTGATTCCCAGAAAAACAGTTTCATCAACGAATTCCAGTTTCTCTTTATTCAATACTATATCGCAATTACTACTTTTGACATTTGGTAAAGCAAATCTGATGCATTTAGTTTTTTTTCCATTTAATACTAAGTTATTAGCTGTGAACCAATTTTGGACCTGAAGTAAGGCGTTATTTACATTGTCGAGATTATTAGCCCGTCTAATCTTAAAAATTAAAGAAGTGTCATCGGCAAATAACACCATTTGTGGTTGGTTTTTAAATAAACGGGGAAGATCATTAATATAAACTAAAAAGAGGAAAGGACCTAATATTGACCCTTGTGGGACTCCCATTTCTACTTTTAAACCACATGAATTCACTCCATTTATTTGAACTTGCTGCTGTCTGTCATAAAGATAAGATTTTATTAAACTAAGCGCAAGTTTACCCAGTCCGTAATGCTCAAGTTTTAAAAGTAATGTGTCGTGATTTACGCAATCAAACGCCTTGGAGAGGTCACAAAAGATTCCTATGGCATCTTGTGCCTCTTCCCACGCGATATATATATGTTTTAATAGAGTGACACCGGCGTCAGTCGTACAACGTCCTTTGGTGAAACCATACTGTTGCTCGTGTAAAATGTCATTTGTGTTAAAATGAACAAGCATCTGATTTAGCATTATCTTTTCAAATACCTTGCTGAAAACCGGCAACACGGACACGGGCCTATAATTATTGGTATCTTTTCTGTCCCCGGATTTGAAAAGTGGTATGACCTTACTAAATTTCATTAGATCTGGGAAAACTCCCTGGTCTACGCACATATTAAATATTAAAGCCAAATAAGGCCCTATTGTTTCAATTATAGATGTGCAAACTTTAATAGACATGCCCCACAAATCTTCAGTTAATTTTATTTTGATTTGCCGAAAAGCTTTTAAGACAGTCACGGGGTTAATATGTTTAAATTGAAATTCTACCGGACAGCCTGGAACGTTCGCTTTTAATAACGCAATTGAGACTTCAGGTGAGGAATTTAAAGCTTCCGTGGTTTTAGCTGGTATGCTAGTAAAGAAATTTACAAATTCATGAGCTACTTCTAGGTTAGAGCTTATGGGACCATGTGATGTCTCCAATGTATATTCAGTGTTCCGAACTTTTTTCTTGTTAGTCTCGTTATTTATAACTTTCCAAACTGTTTTTATTTTATCATCTGCCGATTTGATCTTATTGCTAATGTATAGGGCTTTAGCTACCTTGCAAGTATTTCTAAAAGTTTTAGAATAAGTAGTAACATACTTGTTGAAAGTATCTGTGTTAATATAAGGCTTAAGGCCATACAGCTCAAACAATCTTTCCCTACTTTTTCTAATCCCCCTAGTTGCCCAGTCACTAAATATAAACTTAGGGCTAATATTTTTTTCATCCCACCATCTCGGAAAGAGTATTTTTAATCTTCAATATCTGAGTGGAAAAGCCGTTTTTATTCTCTAGAGGATAAAGTAAATTGAATTTAGAACATCGTGTGCACTAAGTTTGTGAATTAAAAAAAAACATTAAACCTATTTACTGCTACCTCTATGGTGCCGAATATATCATACAACTTTTTTTTAATTTGTTAAAAACTCAGACTTTGTAAACGTTTTTTTTTGCATTTAGTCATTTCCTCGCTGAGGTGGAATGAAAAGTTACGTGTTGCACTCGAGTGCAAAGATTTTTCACCTCGTGCTCTATTGATTCCCTCGCTAACGCTCAGGATTCTAATTTTGAATCACTCGCTGCGCTCGTGATTCAATTTTAGAATCCTTCGCTTGCTCGGTCATCAAAATTGAACACGCGGTTAAAAAGCAACTTTGCACTCTTGTATAACAAATAACTATTACCTTTTTTTCGAAAGTATTATTGAATTCAGTCTGCACCACAGAAAAGAAATCATCATACAATTTATTTGGTTCGTTATTATTATGGTCCAGAGTACTTAACTTATCATTTAAGGAACTATTGAATCTATTTAATTTACCAGTTGTTAATGGTCTAAATTGTATTTGCACTTTTGTCATAGGCATTCTAAATATAAAAGTTACAGTTTGGCCACTGTGATCCGATGGCAGATAATTAACAATAGCTTTATCCAAATAGTCACAATCGCAAAAAATATTATCGATGCAAGTCGCAGTAGTTGGAGTTACTCTAGTAGGTTCCATAAAAACATTCGACAAATTGAATGACTTAAAAAGGCTTGATAATTGACTACTATTAAAATTATTTTCTAAAATATTAATATTAAAATCACCACAAATAATTATGGATTTGCTACACGGTGCGAGTTTCGCTAGGACATCTTCCATTACCGACTCAAATAAGGAATAGTTTTGGTAACTTGGGGGTCTGTACACGCACACTATAATATGCTTATCCAGCTCGACACAGGATAGTTCAATGCAATGGTCAACCGATAGGCCAACAATGTCATTCCTTTGTTTGTATTTTAAACAATTTTTTATTAAGATTAATGAGCCTCCACGTGACTTAGCTTTACGATTAAAACAACTGCCCACAGTATAGTTTTCATAGTTAATTAGCATTTGGTAATCCTTTAACCAATGTTCAGTAAAACAAACAATGTCAAACACGGTTTTTTCTAAGAACATTTCAATTTCTAGTAATTTGGAAGAAATACCTTGTATATTTTGATGAAATATAGATAAGGTATTCTGCTGTTTTTGCATCTTAACTTTTTGGGAGCAAGAAGGCACCTTGTTGTTTGTAGGTATAGCTATATTGTTATCTTCTATTGTCTTACAAACTAGTTTAAATGATTATCCGGAGTTTGACCACAGACTTCAATAGTATCAGGTAGTGTGTTCCTACCATTTGGTAAACTAACATCAAGAGATGACTTGTCCATAATGACACAAGGATCCTCCTTCGTACAATTTGTAAAATTATTGATAGCATGAGAGCTACAATCATTCAGGTTTACCACCATATTATTAGTATTATTACTAATTGATGTGGAGTTAATTACACAAGACTTCGACATACTACTTATGTCTGAGTTAATATGATAAGCATAGTTTTCAATGTATAGTTTTCAGACTTTTTCCTGTATTTATAGTATAAGACGATATTACTTGCCAAAATTTTGATTCCCTTGAGAGTGTCGAAATTTACGTTTTTTGCGACATAAACGGCCGTATCTTTTTTCACGTTAACTTAGATGTTTGATTTTTTCACAGCTTCAAGGGACCGTGGACCCAAGTATATGGTTTTAATTTCAACTCGATACCTCTACGCGTTCCCGAGATAAAGGGTCTTGACAGACAGACACACGGATAACATACTCTATAAGGGTTCCGTTTTTTTCTTTTGAGGTACGGAACCCTAAAAATGGGAATCCGCAATAAAAAAATATTTATTAACTACAATTTAATTTAAAATAAGGAGGAGAGCAGTGTGTTCGGTTATTGCTGAATCAATTACAAGGTAGAATTTAGTATTTAATGATAGTCCAAACAGGAGCTATACATAGGTAAATCTCATCATCTGCCTGCCTTTTTCCAACTATGTTGGGGTCGGCTTCTAGTCTAACCGTAAGCAGCTGAATATCAGACCTCCACAACCTAGATACTGCGTAACACGATACCCCTTGGTAAGACTGGTTGTCAGACTTTTTGGCTTCTGACTACCCATAACGACTGTCAAAGATCTACGAATGACAGCCGGGACCAACGGTTTTACGTGCTTTTCAAGACACGGAGGGAACTCGGTATGAAAGGCATGGTCACCCATCCACAGACCGACCGCGGCTAGCGTAGCTTAACCTTTGACCGATCGATCACGAGCACCTTCCCTATCTATACCTACTTACCTATCTATATAATGTAATTGTAATTTTGTGCAAGTGCATTTCTAAATCTATCTGAACTAATACATATTACAAAGAGAAAAGGTTAGATTTTTTGTACGTTTGTTAGTAATGAATGGATTAATTAAAAAAAAATACTTATCCGGTAAAAAAGAACACCTACATTTTGAGCGAGTAACACGGGCTATGTTTCATGTCATACTTTGACTGCGGACGAAGTCGCGGGCACAAGCTAGTTCATTGTGTTTCGACATGACGCCGTCATAAAGTATGAACATTAAACAGTTTTACAATACTATAAACTAATATTGTAAAGAGAAAAGATTTGATATTTCGTATGTTTGTTTGAAATAGATAAAGTTAAAAAATACTTCTTTCACCGGTAGTGTGCCGAACGGGCGCGTGATCTCTGGATGCGAGGGAGGCAAGGAGGTTGTAATCCAGGGTTATCCCAAGCTAAGGGCCTCTCCCGAGTGCGTTACCCCAGCAAAATAATGTCGAAAATAGTTATTCAAATCAAAATCATTTATTTGCTTAAATTTATTAAATTAAAATGTAATAATTAAGTAGTTGTCCATCTATTGTAATTGTTGCGTACGTTTTTAAAATTGCACTTAAAGTTTTTTAGTTACTTATTTCATAAAAATATTTACCGCAGTCAGACGTTTTCTTTTTTTAACCCCCGACGAAAAACCGACGGGGTGTTATAAGTTTGACGTGTCTGTGTGTGTGTATGTGTGTGTGTGTCTGTCTGTGGCATCGTAGCTCCCGAACGGATGAACCGATTTTGATTTTGTTTTTTTTGTTTGAAAGGTGTTTTTAATGGAAATATTGAAATAAATTTACTATTTAATTACTAATCTAGAAAAGGTACCTAGTTAAATAAATGTTGCAACTTATTCTGTACTAGCTTCTGCCCGCGACTTCGTACGCGGATCCTGTTGTTTATGCCAGCGACAACGGGGTCGGCAAAATCGAAGATCTGAAACGTCTGATGTCGAATTCTAAGAGCCCGGGGACGGGAAAACAACGGGATGCGCGAGATGATTCGAGACGTTCAAACAATTTTGAATCATACCTCCGATGGCGGAATATGTGGCGTAGTCAATCATAGGAGTATACGTAAATGAACTCCGTTCCTTACCAACCCAAGGAAGGTCGCCATGACCTACGGCTATATCTTGAGACACATCCGATTCTTCAGATGATATCGACATTCTGTTCAGAGAATGTCGAAGTCGATCAGAATTCAAACGTTCGTTGCGCTCTTCTTCTGTCTCTTCATGCCGTACTCCAGCAATTCTTTTTCTCTCACTTTCTAACTGATTATGAATATTTTGTTGTGTGCGTGTTGGGGACAATCTATACTATAATATTATAAAGCTGAAGTTTGTTTGTTTTGTTGAACGCGCTAATCTCAAGATCTACTGGTTCGAATCAAAAAAATCTTTTTGTGTTGGATAGTCCATTTACCGAGGAAGGCTATAGGCCAATGCGAAGCTGGGTCGGGTCGCTAGTGTATGATAATCTCGATCAGCAGTTAGTCGTGCATCACGTTCATCATTCGGTTCAAAAGACCTGTTAGTAGATGTGCGAATACGCTAAAACTCATGCGTGATTCTGTATCGGTAAACGTTTCCGATTCGCGAGACAATGCATGTCGCTCACGATCAGCGGATAGTCGCGCATCACGTACCGCAGCAGATGCGTAGATACGCTGAGAACTCAAGCGCAATTCTCTATCCGTGAACGTCTCCGACTCGCGAGACAATGTATGACGGTCACGATCAGCGGTCAGTCGCGCATCATACTCTTCACTGGTCTCTAGAGACCTGGATGTAGATGCGTAAATACGCTGAGAACGTAGGCGTGCTTCGCGATCAGAAGAGGTTTCCACGGAGCGAGTTGCAGCCTGATGTTCTCGAACAGCATCAACTCTCTCCTGACGCTCGTCGGTAGATTCTTGGGATCTTATGATCCTCAATCTTTTAGCTCCTTTGGAACATTGGGAAAGATTTGACCTCTTTCTAGGCATGGTTATAGTTTTATTGTAAAGAGGAAGATACCTGATCAAATAAAATCTAAGTGACTGCTCCCCTGCGTTACCGGGTAGGCTACCGTGTCACGAAGATAAATGGAAAAGGAAATTAAACACCCAAATGACATAAGCCCGAAGGCATATATTTATTCGATAAAATAAAATAAAAAAGGGAATTTTGGCCAAATTTTCAACGATATACCATCGTCATCAAAAATCAGTCCTAAACTGTTACCGCCTTCACCGCGTGGAGGTACTTACTCCCAGCTTATGTTATTTTATAAGATACAGTGAAATTAGTGATAGCTTTTATTTTAGTTACCTATTAGCTTTGATTTTCACATCAGATGTTTCTGATCTTCGATTTTTATAAGTCAACAGGAAATGCCCATCAGACCGAACAACTTTTGCTAAGACGTCATTCCTATATGTGTCATGGTGTAGCTGGGCTCTTGGAGTTCCACATCAGGTGTTCCTGATCTTCAAATTTATTCTCTTAGCAGAGAATGCTCGTCACGTGGAACAATTTTTGCTATGGTACCATTGTTGTATCTCTTATAGTTTAGCTGGTCTGTTGCGGTTCTGCATCAGGTGTTCAAGTTTCCAAGGTAAATTATATGTTGCCCAGACTTAATACCTATACAACAAAAGAAAAATCATTCAAATCCGCCCAGTAGTTCCGAAGATTAGCGTGTACAAACAAACAGACAAACAGACAGAATTTTTTTTTTGGATTCGTGCTCTATTACTGTTCCTAAGCCCCCCTCAATTATTATTTTTTTAATATATTCAATGTACAGACACAGTTTTGTTACTGTTTTATTATATGTAGATTTGTTCTTTTTTCGAATGCGAAGTTATTCGAGATTTTGCTGGAGTAACGTTTGGTGGTTTTGCTGGATCTGAAAAGGTTAAGCGGATTCTTATCATCTTTTGTACATACTTACATGGTTTCTGAAGAATTCGATAAGCAATCAAAAAACAAAAATGATTTAATGAGACTGTCTGACTGCGGAAACGTTGACTGCGGAGATGATTTTGTGAAATGACTAAAAATATAAGTGCAACAATTTAAAAATGCGCGCAATAATTACATGTGCTGGATAACCAAATAATCTATACCTAACATTTAAATCGACATTATTTTGCTGAGGTATGTATAAGGAGGATATTAAATACTTTGCTCAGCGACCTCAGTAATGTTTCTCAACAGGTAGGTCTTAAAATGAATAATAATAATAATATGACCATGTTCCACTTGTAGCGGTAGTTGTTGGGAAGTTGTTGGGAAGTTGCTCGAAGTTGTCGAGCAATATGTTAACCTTGGACAAACTATCCAACTAGGTAGGTATGTCCAACTTCAAACAAAGAGGTCGCCAGAAAAACCAACTACTACATATCTTTTCTTCTAAAATTCCACAGTGCCTTATGACGCGGGTTTATAACCAGCGTGTGTTGCCAGTGACTTATGGCACAGAAACGTGATCCTTATTTGCTGGACTCTTACAGAAGCTCAGAGTCACGCAGCGAGCCATGGTGAGAGCTATGCTCGGAGTACCTATCTTTTTGCGCGATAAAATCCGGAACGAAGCAATTCGCCGAAGAACTAGAAGTTGAAATGGCAAAGGGCGGGCCACTTCGCTCGAAGAACCGATAACCGATGGGGAAGAAATATTCGTGGTGTCCGCGAACCGGAAGACGCAGCGTTGGTAGGCCTCCCACCAGATGGACCGACGACATCGTCAAGGTCGCGGGTGACCGGTGGATGCAAGAGCGGTGGCGTTCTATAGGGAAGGTCTTTGTTCAACAGTGGACGTCTTCCGGCTGATGATGATGACACTATGACAGAGCTATGCGAGTCCTGACTTGTATATTTCATCATATCACTAAAACAGTGTAGGCATTTGATCAAATTTTCTTTCTTCAGGGAAATGACCCAACAGAGTTGTAATTGTTTTATGTGCGATAATACATTGTACCTACTGTGTGGTGTCGCGGCGTCGCGCACAGATGCACAGCTCAGCATCAGCGAGTGACATGCGCTGTGTGTCATCTGTGTCTGTGTCATCTGTGTCTGTGTGTGTGTGCACTCAACTTGCACGCGGACGACGTCGCAGGCATTAGCTAGTATATTACATTACGACATGACGCGCTCGTAAAGTTTAGGCATAAAACACTTTTATATTAAACTGTGATTTAGTTATCGGGGTGTCGACCGGTTTGTTACCGCGATATCAAGTAGTGCGCTGCAGGCCGCGACACAACACTGGGTCATGACAGCGTCTTGTCTACGTGTGAGTATACACACACACACACGCACACACAGTGGAACCTTGCTGTTGTTGGCACACACTGTAGCTCTTGGTACAGGCATGTCATGCATATTCATGCATGTGATTTACTTTATCTTCTCCTTTTTAATATTTATTGTCCTGACATTATACCTGAACCATTATTTTCTTATTTCGTTTAATTTTAATATTTTGACTGCCACAGTCATGTATAGACGACAAACCAAAATGTACCCAGCATGCCACGGTCACGACAGATCATGCAGTCGTGACCCTGGCGTGCCGGGTACATTTTGAGATTTATAAAACAAAACCGTTTATAAGTCTGCTTTTAAACGGTTTTTTTTTTTTATAAATCTCATAAAACATTTTACAATCCGAGATCGGCGTCCCTTAATCCCGAAATCCCGCGATTGAAATAACACTCCGTGATTATATTCCATTACCTATATGGAACTGTTCATGAGCGAGCGCGAGCGCGGAGGTGTCACAACACCAACTTCCAAACTCTGCGCTGCCACTGAGAAATTCTTAACGGAAAAGCGCAATAACACATTTTGCCCGACCAGGGAATTGAACCCCCGTTTTCAGCAGCCGCGCTTGCGACCACGAGATTATCGGGGCGTCGAATTACCAATCACCCTGCCTACTGTGTGGTAAACGCTTATATATATCACATGCTGCGCGTGCGCCGTTTACGGATGTCGATAGCCATGTGTGAGGGCGGCGTGTTTACACACACACGCACACACGACATAATTATAAGAATATATACTGTATTATTTAGAAGAAGGTGTCAATAATAAACGGAACGTAGAACAATGAACATCTCATTAATTTACCTGAGTCCCGTCCTTACATGGCAACCTGTCATTTAAGGTTCGGTGACAAATTCCGGGCGCAGTACATCGCTGAGTGAGCTAATGGCGTTAAATAATAGACTGAGTTATTGTTCCGACTAAGTAATAAGTGTGGTGAATTACTTTAAAAATGGGAAAACCACAGAGTAGGGAAGAAATTGTGATTGCGCAAAACGCCGCAGGTGGCGTAGATGCGTAGATGCGGCTGATGTTGCACAGCAGCATTCAAATCAATATGTTACGAATTTAATACTGGAGGTGATGCTGATCATCCTAATTCATACATACATAGATCTAGTAGGCCCGTTACCACGAGATAATAACTACAACACACACACACACACACACACATGCTTTTTTTAAATGTTTTGTACTGCTCTTTACCTGCATTGTTTTCACATATAGAAGCAACATTAATAATGTAACCAGTATTTTGTAAAACTTGATAAATTAAAACAGTCAAAGTCAAAGCATTTATTTCAATTAAACCATTTACAGGCACTTTTGAATTGTCAAGGAGTCGGTCAGTTAGTCAGAGAGTTGAAGCTAGTTGCTCGTTCCAAAACGTAGGTAGGTCTCTATGGAGAAGAACGAGCAAGAAACTCCACGGACACTCTTTTAAATAAAGTTTTTACAAAGTCTGGTTACATGATTCTTGTTGCTTCTATATGTGAAAACTATGAAGGTAATCTAACAATACAAAACACAAAAAAGAAGCAAGATAAAGTGGCATCTAATCCATGGCAGATAAGAGCTGACCAATCTCTACTGACAGCGCCCGTTCACGAACATGACGCGTGAATCAGCACCATTCAGCTCAACCATTTTGTAGGGAGCCGAATGATCCAACACACGCGCCACCATCAGCGAGACATTTGAGCGAGCATGACAATACTCCCAACCGCCATGTTAATTTTTGTCAAACATAAAGGTACTAATATACTTAGTAAATGGCTCCATGGTATTCACATTTACAAAATTGAAATAATGCTGCTAAATTATACAAAACTAAGGTTTCCAATGTATATTATTTTATCATATGAAGTGTGATAAGTTAATAATTTAAAAATATCTATATATAAGAAATAACGATACTCGTTACTCATGTCAATAGAAAAAGGGGTAGGAAACATCCTTTTCTTCCAATTTGGAAATTCCCTAAACTGGCTGTGGAGCAGGACCAGCATTCAGCCAAGCATTTTTATCATTGATGTAATCTTCTAACTTATAATATGCTTGTCTACATAGTGTGCGTTTAATACATGTTTTAAATTGTTTTTCATTCAATTGTAGAATATCAAGCGGTATTTTATTATAGCATTTTACACAGTACCCCATAAAAGAAGTATGTACTTTTGACAATCTGAAGCTTGGCTGATCTAATTTGTTCCTATTTCTAGTATAAACATTATGTCTGTCACCTATTTTATTAAAAAGATGAAGATTTTTTCGAACATGCATAATGTTTTCATATATATATTGACAAGGTACCGTCATGATGTTAATCTGTTTAAACAATTCTCTTAGAGATTCGCGTTTGCGGAGATTATAGATTGCCCTGACAGCCCGCTTTTGCAAAATAAAAATAGAATCCATATCTGCAGCACGTCCCCATAGCAAAATACCGTAAGACATGATACTATGAAAATAGCTAAAATATACTAGCCTAGCGGTATCCACGTCTGTCAAATGCCGGATCTTTCTGACAGCGTAAGCGGCTGAACTTAACCGCCCTGCAAGAGATGTTAAGTGAGGACCCCACTGTAGCTTGGAATCAAGCGTAATCCCTAGGAAAACAGTCCTTTCGACGAATTCAAGTATGTCCTTATTCAATACAACGTTACATTCATTACTCTTAACATTCGGCAAAGCGAATCTTATGCATTTAGTTTTCTTCTCATTTAATACTAAATTATTTACAGTAAACCAATTATGAATTTTAAGCATGGCGTCATTTACGTCGTCAAGGTGCTGTGCCCGTCTATTTACTCTAAAAATCAATGAAGTATCATCAGCAAATAACACCATTTGTGGTTGATTTTTCAGTAAATGAGGTAAATCGTTTATATAAACTAAAAAGAGGAACGGACCCAATATGGAGCCCTGCGGTACCCCCATTTTTACTTTTAAGCCCGATGAATTAACACCATTTATTTGAACTTGCTGCAGTCTATCACTTAAATATGATTTTACTAAGCTAAGCGCTTGTTGACCCAGTCCGTAATGCTCAAGCTTTAAGAGCAGTGTTTCGTGATTTACACAATCAAATGCTTTGGAGAGGTCGCAAAAAATGCCAATAGCATCTTGCGAATCCTCCCATGCCTTAAAGATATGCTTAATTAAGGTGACACCAGCGTCAGTAGTACAACGCCCTCTGGTGAAACCATACTGTTGGTCATGTAAGATGTTGTTACAATTAAAATGACTGAGCATTTGGATAAGCATTACTTTTTCAAACACTTTGCTGAAAACCTGCAAAACTGAAACGGGTCTATAATTATTCGTGTCCTTGCAATCGCCGGATTTAAAAAGTGTCCGTGGAGTTTCTGGCTTGTTCTTCTCCATAGAGAGCTACCTACGTTTTGGAACGAGCAACTAGCTTCAACTTTCTGACTAACTAACTCATTGAGAATTCAAAAGTGCCTGCAAATGGTTTAATTGAAATAAATGCTTTGACTTTTGACTTTGACACACACTCTGCCTCATCTCGCTTCATGTTGCAGGTGGCGGCGCTGCTCTGCGTGGCGCTGATATCAACCAAGTGCAAGGTGTACGAACCGATCAAGTACCACAGCTGCTGCCCGAACAAGAACCCGTGCAACCCGCCGTCATCCAATCGTGTTTGTGAATTCTATGACACAGTAAGTATTAAGTACTAGCTTTTGCCCGCGGCTTCGCCCGCGTGGATGTCAGAAAATATGTCACGGCTTACCGGGTTACGGGTTAGTACTAACGTACTACCGGGATTAAATGTACCCTATATCTTAACCCAGGTAAGCAATGTCTTCTTTTACTATTTTTTACTGTGTGACCGCCGTCAGCTGGAGACCTCGTCCTATATTGCGGATATCCATCGTCTCATGTCTGGGTGTCCTTGAGAAGTGGTCGCGGGTACCTCTTAGTGCAGCTACTATCTTTCATGCAGGGTGATTTGTAGTTTAAACTACCACAAGGACCATATCATGTTTGTCTTCACAATACCGTAAAGTAAAAAAAACCGCTGATACATGTAATGTTCCTGATAAAGGTCAACCTTTCCGTCTCTGTTTTAGCGTCTATACAAATTTTCATCCCCTGTTTTACCCTATTAAAGGATGATTTTTCAAAAACGCTGATACACGTACTGTACCTGTTAAAGGTCAACCTTTCCGTCCCTGATTTAGCGTCTATACAAATTTTTAATCCCCTATTTTACCCTCTTCGGGGATGATTTTTCAAAAACGGTGATACATGTAATGTTCCTGATATAGATCAACCTATCCGTCTCTATTTTAGCGTCTATACAAATTTTCTTCCCCAATTTTACCTTCTTCTGGGATGATTTTTTAAAAACGCTGATACACGTACTGTACCTGATATAGGTCAACCTTTCCGTCTTTGTTTTATTTTATTATTATTTTATTTTATTTCTTAAGAAAACTTACAGCTAGGATACAGATAGTTAACAGTTAGTGACTGAAGGCCAATTAAAAGTTTTCACTGACAATATTGACGTAGCAAAAGAAACAGTAGACAGGTAAGAGAAAGTAAGAATTAAGCAAGCACTCGGAGATAATTAATAGATTGTTTTAGTTATTTTCAAAGAAGTTTGTGTACAGTATTTTTTTTAGTTTAGGAACACTAGTGGAGACAGTCAAGATCATCAACACTCTGACACATCGAGTTGTATGCCCTGCTAGCTCTTATTATATAAGAGTTTTGTCGATATTTGCACCGCACAGAAGGAACATACAGAGGTTGATGATTTCTTAATGTGAAGGATGGAACACGCAGCCCAATTTTACTTATCAGTTCATGGCCAGTCGGCTGAACCATTAGCCAAATTGAATAAGAATGCCATGTCGGCAATTTTTCTCCGCTCAACTAGTGGAAGAATGTGGAACTTCCGGCAGCGGCTGTAATAACTAGGTAAATAGATTTTGGATCTAAACTGAATGTACCGTAAGAACTTCTTTTGAATACTTTCGATGCGATTGATATAAGTGTTATATATAGGATTCCACACTGGTGAGCAATGTTCGAGATGACTGCGTACAAAAGCGCAGTAGAGAATTTTAAGTGTTTTGATATTTCTAAAATCCGCTGATATCCGCATAATAAAACCTAGTGCCTTAGAAGCTTTTCTAATAATATTATCTATGTGTGTGTCAAAAAGAAGTTTTGAGTCAAAAGTGACGCCTAAGTCTCTAATTGTATTAACTCTAGCTATTGAAATATCGGCTAGTTTGTAATCGTAAAGAACAGGTTTGGGTTTACGAGTGAAAGTACATGTATAGCATTTCGAGACGTTTAGATCTAAGCGGTTTGCTATACAATACTCTTGAAATCTGTTCAGATCATGTTGGAGACGTTCAGCATCTTCATAAGTTCTGATTTCGCTTAGAATCTTCATGTCGTCCGCAAACAAAAGAACTGTTGAGTTAGAGAAGCATGAATAGACGTCATTGATGAATATGTTGAATAATAAGGGTCCCAAAAGCGATCCCTGCGGAATTCCTGAGGGGATAATCATAGTTTTTGATGTGTATCCATTAAGAACAACAGTTTGACATCTGTTGGCCACTTATGATGAGAACCACCTGAAGAGATTTCCACTGATACCCATAGCCAATAGCTTACGCAGAAGTATAGCATATACAGCGTCATGTAATGTTCCTGATATCGGTCAACCTTTCCGTCTCTATTTTAGCGTCTATACAAGTTTTTCATCCCCTATTTTAGCCTGTGCTGGGATGATTTTTCATAACCTCTGATACATGTTTGTCTTCACAATACCGTAAAGTAAAAAAAAAACGCTGATACATATAATGTTCCTGATAAAGGTCAACCTTTCCGTCTCTGTTTTAGCGTCTATACAAATTTTCATCCCCTGTTTTACCCTATTAAAGGATGATTTTTCAAAAACGCTGATACACGTACTGTACCTGATATAGGTCAACCTTTCCGTCCCTGATTTAGCGTCTATACAAATTTTTAATCCCCTATTTTACCCTCTTCTGAGATGATTTTTTAAAAACGCTGATTCACGTAATGTTCCTGATGAAGGTCAACCTTTCCGTCTTTGTTTTAGCGTCTATACAAGTTTTTCATCCCCTATTTTACCCTGTTATGGGATGATTTTTCATATTAATAATGTACCTGATATAGGTCAACCTTTCCGTCCCTGTTTTAGTGTCTATACAATTTTTTCATCCCCTTTTTACCCTCTTCAGCGATGATTTTTCAAAAACGCTGATACATGTAATGTTCCTGATACAGATCAATCTCGCCGTCCCTGTTTTAGCGTCTATACAATTTTTTCATCCCCCATTCCTGTTCCTGATATAGGTCAACCTCTCCGACCCTGTTTTAGCGTTTATACTAAATTTTCATCCCCTATTTTAATAATAATAATAACGTATTTATTTCTCAGTATATGGTACATTAAGATCTTACCCTCTTATGGGATGATTTTTTAAAAACGGTGATACATGTAATGTTCCTGATATCGGTCAACCTTTCCGTTTCTATTTTAGCGTCTATACAAATTTTTCCTCCCTTATTTTACCCTCTTCTGGGATGATTTTTCAAAAACGCTGATACATGAAATTATTAATTACCAACCAAAAAATACAAATTTTATGGTTTCAGCTACATAAATAACGGGTTTCCTATTTATACATTTGTCCCTTATTTACGCCCTCAGGGACTGATTTCCCAAAAATACTGAAACACGTAGTTTTTTATTTTTAACCAAAATGATAAACACCAATTTTCATTTATTTATTTATTTATTTATTTATTATTAACATTTCCCTTACTATCTTTACAGGTGTGCACCCAATGCGATAGCAGGGTCTAACTATTCATGGTTTAAACTACAAAAGTTACGATTTTCCATTCAAACTTTCATCCCCTATTTAACTCCCTTAGGGGTTTAATTTCGAAAAATCCTTCCTCATTCCTTGTCTACATTATAAAGGGAACCTCTGTGCAAAATTCCAGCTTTCTAGGTCCAGGGGTTTTCGCTGGGCGTTGATGAGTCAGTCAGTCAATCAGTCAGTCAGTCAGTCAGTCAGTCAGTCAGTCAGTCAGTCAGGAATTTCTTTTTATTTATATAGATTTTTGTTTTGACGTGTGTTACGCGCATTACCAGTAAGGAAAGCGCTGACACAGAGTCAGTCGGCACGGCGCGTGCGCATCGTCACTGTTGTCGCGAGGGGAATCTGCTGACACAGGACAAGAGGCCGACGACACCGTCTACGTGACCGCGCCCGCGCACTTCGTATCCACCATCGATCGAGTCAATTTGATTTTTTCACTTAATTATAATAATTGTACTTTTACTTAAATAAATTAGTTTGTAATAAATTTCGGTTTTTTTTGAGTCCTCCGGCAGTAGCCTAAGTAATTCGTGAATATGTCTTTAAAATTGCTTACCTAAGGAGGCAAGTCAAAAAAACAAATGATAACAAAATGGGGGGATACTGTTTGGTGTTGCAGCTTCATATCTGTTCCTAAATTGAATTACAGCAATGGATAGCTAAAGAATCAAAGAATTTATTACGCCTAGTGAGAACTGTGAGGCACCGCGCGCAGGGGAGGGGGAAGCGCCGCAATTTCGTGGTAATTTTGCTGTGGATCGAGATTTAGTACGTATATATATTGTAGTCTTTGATTTAGCATAACTTTCGAATAGGAAAAGCTACGACGTTCATTTGAGTTTCAATCGTTAGCAATAACTTGTCAAACTTGTATACAAAACATTAGTCTAAAATAGCGACTATGAGAATATTAAGGTGTTAAAATTAAAAATATATCTTCATAACGTCAAATCCAAATACAGAAATCGTATACGGTTGGAAAGGGC
This sequence comes from Charanyca ferruginea, assembly GCA_947361185.1. Taxonomy (NCBI): domain Eukaryota; kingdom Metazoa; phylum Arthropoda; class Insecta; order Lepidoptera; family Noctuidae; genus Charanyca; species Charanyca ferruginea. Next base: position 51,921 of record OX376081.1, on the reverse strand, counting down.
TTCTCAAGAGCCGCCTCGAAGTAGTGCCGCCAATGTTATAGTACATTATGATATAAGTGCGGTAGGTTGAAAATTACAGCGGAGGCCTCGCCTGCGGCTCGGGCTACAAGAAAGCAGAGCAGTATCAAAGCGCAGACGCGTATGTCATACGACGTTTTATAACATATTTACGAGGAAATCTTATATATAAAAATGAATCGCTAAATGTGTTGGTAAGCGCATAACTTGCGAACCGCTTGACCAAATTGGATAATTCTTTTTTTATAATATTCCTTGAAGTACGAAGATGGTTCTTACGAAAAAAAAAAAAAAAAAAAAAACTTTTGTAGGGTAGGTATAGGGTAGGTGTAGGGTAGGTGTAGGGCAGGGGTAGGGCAGGTGTAGGGCAGGTGTAGGGCAGGTGTAGGGCAGGTGTAGGGCAGGTGTAGGGCAGGTGTAGGGCAGGTGTAGGGCAGGTGTAGGGCAGGTGTAGGGCAGATGTAGGGCAGGTGTAGGGCAGGTGTAGGGCAGGTGTAGGGCAGGTGTAGGGCAGGTGTAGGGCAGGTGTAGGGCAGGTGTAGGGCAGGTGTAGGGCTGGTGTAGGGCAGGTGTAGGGTGGGTGTAGGGCAGGTGTAGGGCGGGTGTAGGGCAGGTGTAGGGCGGGTGTAGGGCAGGTGTAGGGCGGGTGTAGGGCAGGTGTAGGGCGGGTGTAGGGCAGGTGTAGGGCTGGTGTAGGGCAGGTGTAGGGCAGGTGTAGGGCAGGTGTAGGACAGGTGTAGGGCAGGTGTAGGGCAGTTGTAGGGCAGGTGTAGGGCAGGTGTAAGGCAGGTGTAGGGCAGGTGTAGGGCAGGTGTAGGGTGGGTGTAGGGCAGGTGTAGGGCGGGTGTAGGGCAGGTGTAGGGCGGGTGTAGGGCAGGTGTAGGGCAGGTGTAGGGCAGGTGTAGGGCAGGTGTAGGGCAGGTGTAGGGCAGGTGTAGGGCAGATGTAGGGCAGGTGTAGGGCAGGTGTAGGGCAGGTGTAGGGCAGGTGTAGGGCAGGTGTAGGGCAGGTGTAGGGCAGGTGTAGGGCAGGTGTAGGGTGGGTGTAGGGCAGGTGTAGGGCGGGTGTAGGGCAGGTGTAGGGCGGGTGTAGGGCAGGTGTAGGGCGGGTGTAGGGCAGGTGTAGGGCGGGTGTAGGGCAGGTGTAGGGCGGGTGTAGGGCAGGTGTAGGGCTGGTGTAGGGCAGGTGTAGGGCAGGTGTAGGGCAGGTGTAGGACAGGTGTAGGGCAGGTGTAGGGCAGTTGTAGGGCAGGTGTAGGGCAGGTGTAAGGCAGGTGTAGGGCAGGTGTAGGGCAGGTGTAGGGTGGGTGTAGGGCAGGTGTAGGGCGGGTGTAGGGCAGGTGTAGGGCGGGTGTAGGGCAGGTGTAGGGCGGGTGTAGGGCAGGTGTAGGGCAGGTGTAGGGCAGGTGTAGGGCAGGTGTAGGGCAAGTGTAGGGCAGGTGTAGGGTAGGTAAATAGGCAGGTAAGTAGGTAGATAAGGACAGGACAACGTCTGTCGGGTCAGCTAGTAATTCAAATAAAAACAATACAGCGAAAAGAAAAAGCGCGCGTAATAATTTTTACTTGTTCACAAATTAGCGATGCGCATCAGCGCTTTTATTTTAAGGCAAAGGCACAAAAACAGCCAGTATTACTAATAAAGTAAATTAATATTTTTTTGTTTTTGTTAGAGATAAATGGTTGTAATTTATTGTCAAAATTAATGAAACTAAAGAATTAAATGTTTATTTTTTTATATTTTATCTCCCAAAATTAATTTTATTCATAAAATGTTGACCACTTTTCTGACAAAAACTCTTTGCTAAGATTTAAAAAAGTACCGTTCGTTTTATACGGAGCATCTTGATAAACTGTACGTTTTACGAAACTCGTGCGTTTTACATGCGCACAAGTATGTAATGAAATACATTACGATATTGAAATTGGTGTACTAAGAGACACTTTACGAGCAAATGTGTTATAAAAGAATGAATGCGGCCGAGCGAAACAACGACGGAGCTAATACCAACATCTGCAGCTGTTGAAATTATGCAATTTTATGAAAAATCGCTTCTATATCGACACTGAACTGTGTAGACATCGATTGTGTACGATCATCGATTATGAAGATACACGTATTCAAGTAAAACACACGGCCGTGTCCACGACACAGCCACATCCCGATTTTTTTTGTTGAATTTTGAACCGCATTGTCGCTAGCGATGAAAAATTGATTATTTTGTAATAATCGTAAGCGGTCATCACGTTGCTTAGGCCCTGGTTCAGCGGCTAGGCAATGCCCCAAACGAAAACTTACCCCTAAAAAAGTCAAGGTCACTGTTTGGTGGTCTAGTGCCAGTATAATTCATCACAGCTTCTTACCAGATGGCACCAGCATTACTGCGGATGTTTACTGTGAGGAACTGGACACAATGATGGAGAAGCTCGCAAATCTCTGCCAGCCAGTTAAAGAAGTTTTGCATCATCCACCGTACTCACCAGACCTTGCGACGACAGACTAATACTTTTTTCAAAATTTGGACAACTTCTAAGCAGAAATAAAATTCAATACCAAAGCGAGCCAGTACAAAATGTCTTTGAAGAGTTAGTTGTTCCCATACACCTGACTTCTTAGAGGAAGGAAAAGAAAAATGACCACTGCGCTGGCAGAATTGCTTCAATAGAAAACTAGAAAACCTAAGGTATTCAACTAAAAAACTAACACAATAAGGCATCAAAAAATTATTCCACCTCGCCGTCATCTGGAAATAAATAATAATAATAATAAAAATAATATGTGGGGACATTTTCACACACGGCCATCTGACCCCAAACCCACAAAAAAAACAATGTTTATATGTCGTATCCGGTCAATAGTACAAGAGTACTAATACCTATACTGTGGTACAGGCATGAAACGAATCGCAAGCCCGCCATTACCGAGAACACGTGATCTACCACTACTTTTGGCGCGCTTCTACAGAGTCGTGATGTTTTCAGCCGACAGCGAGGAAGACATTTAGAATCCAGAGTCTGATCACATCGGAGCTAAGACGTCCCGGAACTGTACTCGATTCGTTGTGTTTAAGTGTTACTATGTCTATTTTAATTTGAGTCTGAGTTTATTTTAAATTGAGTTTGTGTTAAATTGTGGTTTTAATAAACATCGTGTACCCTATACCCAGTGTGTTTGCATTGCACGAAACCCTACTTCTGCCCACATGATGACTGAATCTAACGGACTAAATCCTGACGATCCGACATATAATTATAAGAATGACTATAATTTTCTGTATACTAAACGACATTTTCATAGGTAAAGAGCTTAGGACATTCTCAGCTGTACCTACATAACCGTTATGAACAAACTGTAATTAAATAAACAACTTACACGTAATATATTTTATAACACATTTGCTCCTAAAGTGTCTCTTATTACACCAATTTCAATATCTTAATGTATGTTATTAGGTACTAGTGCGTTATTGTAATGTAAAACGCACGAGTTTCATAAAGCGTACAGTTTATCAAGATGCTTCGTCTAAAACGAACGGTACTTTTTTAAATCTTAGCAAAGAGTTTTTATGTCAGAAAAGTGGTCAACATTTTATGAATAAAATTAACTTTGGGAGATAAAATATAAAAAAATTAACATTTAATTCTTTAATTTAATTAGTTTTGACAATAAATTACAACCATTTATCTGTAACAAAAACAAACAAATATTAATTTACTTTATTAATAATACTGGCTGTTTTTGTGCCTTTGCCTTAAAAAAAAGCGCTGATGCGCGCGCATCGCTAATTTGTGCAATATCGCCTCGGCTGTAATTTTCAACCTACCGCACTAATATCATAATCATAATGTACTATAAATGTATTTAAGTAATATGATGTCCAGAGGATGTTTGTGGTCTTAAGCCACTTTGTTGTTAGGGTCCTTCTGTATTTGAGTGCCTTATCCTAATAATATGCACGAAATAAGTTATTCAGCCATACCTTCGGATACCAATTGGAAGTTGTTATTATTACCAACCTGAATTTGTGCACTGCGGGGCAAAAGCGTCCCCTACTCTTTTCCAATTTTCTCTACGTAAGGCTATTGTGACGAGTCTTTGTCGAAGGGGTCTAGATCACCCACCATCTCCACCTGCACCCGCCGCGATGTCGCTTGCCATGTATTAAGACTCACTGGGTGCGCGTGTGGTTCACTGATCGTCTACACGAGGTCTATGTGTCCACTGTCCAGCATGTAATTGATGATGTTTTTCTTTGTTCACAGAAGAGGGAACGAAAATGCAAAAAATACCCGAATCCTGTCGAACTCATTGAAGCGGAAATCAAACAAATGGTAGATGAAGTTAATCAGTAAGTATGTACACTTGTATGTTCGAGTAGTGCATACCCCCCAGTGGCAGCAGCTATCGGAAGGCTAGGCGGTGCAGTGCACCGGGGCCCCCAGCCAGCAAACCTCGAACTGACCGGAAATTTTAATCACCTTCAGAACATAAATTCTTTATGTTGTGTTGTGTAGGGTACGTATATTACAATACCGTTTATCACTTCGATAGGTCCTAACAGTAACATTTTGAATAAGAGTTCTAAAGACTTACTTTAAACGTTAACTTGTAGCTTGAAACCTTGTGCCTTCATAATTGTATGGGAAGTTTTATTAGTCCTGTTAGTAATTAACAAATTATGATGAAATTCAGTTCTCCACGTTGACGGTCAAAATGCGCACAGAGTTATTTGACCACCGAGAACCCTGTATGTAGAAAGTGTTATTGTTCTCAAAGGACTTGACCAGTGGGGCTATGGGCGCCTGCCCCCGTGTCTTAATCAACATGCAGCTAAAATGGTTTTATTCTTGGAATTGTTGTATTCTATAGTTTACAGATAAAAAACTTTCACGACTCTGGAAAAATAAGGATTAGTTTTCACTAAATAACTATGCTTTTCAATATGAGATGGCCCTAGGCGTTGTGGTTATCGAGTTTAAGAATGATTTTCTTCTATTCGACACGCCATCGCTACAGCTACAGCTACAGTTACAGCTATTAGCTATTAGCTATTAGGCCCGGGTCTATACATAATAACAATCTGTGCACATAAACAAACGTGTTTGATTTGATTTAACTAACACAACGATTGCAGGCACAGATCTGAGTTCGCCCTGGGCATCGCAACAGGGAAAGACGGGGAACTATTACCAAGAGGCTATGGATTCTATCGTATGGTACGTTAGCTTTTCCTGACCTTTTTCTACTGTGTTGGGGTTGGTTTCCAGTCTACCCGGGCCCCTTCACTGACACTGGTTGTCAGGATCTACGAGTGACAGCTGCAACAGAACCAACGGCTCTATGTGTTGTTCGATGCTTGCCCACCACCATCTTCTAAACTGCGCGCTGCTGCTAATAAACTCCTAATAACACGTTGCCCGACATGACACTATGAAATTGTTTTGTTAAGAGCGTTCATCCGTTAAAACCATGCTGGAATCTAAATTGATGAATTCCGACGGACAATAAAACCATAATGTGTTTATTTCGTAGATAAGATATTGACGTCAAATTATTGAGAATTTTGTAATGTAGTTAGTGCATGGCTGAAAAATATTTTCAAATGTTCGTATAGTTTTGTCATAAACACTTTTCGAGTTATTAAACGTGTTAGTTTGGGATGAAATCAGTAATATTTTATGTTTTTTTAGACCTAATAAATGATAACATTTACTTTCTAAAACATGGTATAAATATTTTTTTATAACACATTTGCTCGTAAAGGGTCTCTTATTTCACCAATTTCAATATTGTAATGTATGTCATTACGTACTAGTGCGTTATTGTAATGTAAAACGCACGAGTTTCTTTTTACGGTTTAAGAAAGATGCTCCGTCTAAAACGAACGGTACTTTTTTAAATCTTAGCAAAGAGTTTTAATGTCAGAAAAGTGGTCATCATTTTATGATTAAAATTAACTTTGGGAGATAAAATATAAAAAATAAACATTTAATTCTTTAATTTATTTAATTTTGTCAATAAATTACCACCATTTATCAGTTACAAAAACAAAAAAAATACTTATTTACTTTATTAGTAATACTGGCTGTTTTTGTGCCTTTGCCTTAAAAAAAGCGCTGATGCGCGCGAATCGCTAATTTGTGAGCAAGTAAAAATTATTCCGCGCGCTTTTTCTTTTCGCTGTATTGTTTTTATTTGAAAATGTCGTCAAGTAATGATGAATTTATTAATTCGACATCGCCAGATGTCTCAGAGGCAGCGAAAAATGCTAGGTACTCTAAGCTTCTTGCCCGAAAATTCGACCGATACTTACAAGTGTATCAAAATTTCATCTTATGGAAAACTAGCAAAGATGCAAGTTCATTTTCAGAAAGTGTGTTTTTAGCCTATTTCATGGATCTTTCTCAAAAATGGACCGATTTAAGCAAAAACGTTCCAAACCACACAAACCTCATTTCGAGATAATTGACTATAAAGTTTCGTTTTCGACATTTCAGCTGTGGGTTGGACCATACGGATTTTCGTCAATTATTAACATAGAGTTATGAGTCTTTGATATGTTAAAATATACTTTATTTGGAGTACATAGGTCACAAAATCTCGAAATTGCCGTGGTTGTGGGTTGGAACATTTTTGCTTAAATCGGTCCAAATATAAGTCAAGCTCATTGTGGTGCTACTATTCAATGCAAAAAAAAAAATGCGTTTATTTGTGGTGACATACAGACTTACAAAAAATGTTACTTCTGCCAAAGCAAAGCACTGTGAATCTGTGAAAACAAAACATGGTAAGTACTGATATCAAGTCATACTCCAACTTGCCGGCATTTCTAAAAAGACGCTCAAGTGGCCATGTGAGTAAACAGTCGAAAGTATTTTCGGCTGACAATGTCAAGAAGTTCCTAAATAAAAGAAGCTCCGGATTATTATATATAAGGTGCTATAAAAATATCTGCCACGGCTGCAATGGGAGACAGTATTGTGTTTATAGATTACAATAGTAAAGATAAATTATTAATCATTTGTCATATTTTTTTTCATACAAAAAATTGTACGTATAAATTTGAATTGATTTATTCGCATAAAACCATCACGTAGACTTGCTGTTGCCAGACCGCACCGAATAGGTACAATTCAATCGTTTCGCAAAACGCCGGCGCCGTTCATACACTGTTGCCATTCTTAACATTTATCAAACGATGCCGAGCGCTGCGCATCGGCACTCGTCGGGACGTCGCGTCGTCAAAGAGCCGCGCGCCCCCACCCTGCCTGACCCGCACTACCCCGTTCGTCGCACGCGCAAGCCGACCGCCCGCGGCCCGCTCGCCAGTCGCCCGGTCGCTCCCCGCCCGCTCGGAAGTTAGTTTTAATTAGCGGTTAGCGACGGGATAATCGCTCGCGCTTCCTTTAAAAATGCCTCCCAGACGACGGTATTCCAATCAAGAATATCTTGAAATGGTGTTGTGCTACCGCGAGTGACCGAGTGTAACTCCATAACTGCGCATGCAGTAAACTTATACCAGCAGAGGTTTGGTGTGCGAGTGAGTCATCATACCATTCTGGATGCCGTGTACAGATTTCGTGAACACGGCCGCTTTGACCCGCCTCCGGTTGACGCAGGCAGGCCTCCATATTCTGCCGAACTACATTTGCCTACATTTGTGTGCAACGCGAAGGCGGACTCGTGCAACAGTTTTGTAGATAAGTAGGTAGGGAGTGTGTAATTAACTGTAAATACGATGCAATTATTGTAAATAAGATGATTAACTTTTAAACACGCCAAGTTACTGTAATTTATCGTTATTTGATACCTAAGTATTAATCTAAGCACCTACTGTTTAAAAATAATAAGAAAAAAATTGCGATTCTTACACTAACTTGTCAGTCCAAAGCCTGTTTTAAGTGTGATGGGAAGTTTATCATCTTATTTACCTACGTCAGTTTTTTGGAAGAATGCGGTAGCTGGTAAGTAATTGCACTTTTAAAACACTTTTTTCCCTGCGTATTATTGTGTACCTAGTAGGTTAGATAGTGACGAACTAATCAGCTGATTTCAGTTTTCATTCACAGAACAGATTGAAAGAGATAGCAGTTGTTTTCATTGACGAAGCGACACATCGCGCGTAATTTGTGAAACGCGTTATGCAGAGTAGAGTCAATGTTTATTAAACTACTTTATTTTCTCAAATTAAATTAACTATTCTGGGGTACGAAAGTTCTTCACTATTGTAATCTTTGAACACAATACTACCTCCCATTAAAGCCGTGGCAGATATTTTTATAGCACCTTATATATTGTTGTTAACTTCTTTCACTTTCGTATTTCTTTACAATATAGAATATAGGTGTTTTGTACGCTGTTTTTATCTCTTTTCAGGTTGTATTAATATTCGGCATAAATGGTGCATGTAGACGTCAAGAGTTGGCAAACATCACAACTAATGATGTCGAGAAGAGAACCATGGGCGGATTCTTCTTGTTCAGGTCAAAAATACAAAAAATAAAATTCCAAGATCGTTCACAATACAGGGGCCTTTTCACGACATAGAAAGAAAAAGAAGAAATACGAAGCGCTTCGTTCAATAAAAGCGATATCTAACAGATTTTTTCACAATTACCAAAATGGAAAATGCACTAGCCAACGCATTGGCATAAATTAATTTAGAGCAATGCCGAAACTAATTGCACTTTCTTAAATTTGGATGATCCACATGAATACACAGGGCACAGTGTCAGAAGCAAAGAGTATAGTAATTATAGAGGGGAGTCAGAAGGTCCTCGGCTACATTGCTCGCCGATTCAGGTGCGATCTTATTGACACTAAAACGCCAGGAGGGTGGCGCTCGAACAGTGTAGCCGAGGACTACGTATAGATGACTCGATGAGAAATAAAGAAGAAATTAGCTCCCGCATTACAAGGAATATAAAGGAAATGCCCACTTTTGGGCCTACGCGTTACAGTCAACTATTTTATTGCAAAATAATCGTAATTTTACCATACAACAAACACACGAAAAAGAAATTAAATTCACAATGGCAAAACTGAGAAAAATGCATTTTATTGCATTTAGTTCCAACTCTCACTAGTTTAGTATGGATAAAAAGACATTGTGTCAGGTTTTAAAATACATGTCATTATTTGTCAAACATGACCTCCAACGTCTAGGTAGATACTACAAAAAATATGAGGTTTCGGTATAATCACACATAAAACGAAATGCCTGTAACTAGTTATTCATTACAAACCAGCTAAATAAGAGTTATATTTGATTTAATCGTATCGTTGCTTGTCACTTGGTGCATTTTCTAACCTAACTTAGCTATAAATTCAAATTAAAAAATCTCAGAAATGCAATTTCCAATTTAATAGAAATTAAGTCAGACAATACCTGGTGTATTTGTCTAAAAAATGACACCAATTTCATGACTGTAACAGGTGGGCCCAGAGATGTAGGGAAAATAGGCTTTCTCCTTTGGAGCCAAGTGTTGACTCTCGACCATCTACGAGCACACACGCGTACATTCCACCATCGCCGCAGCCGCCTCCGTCGCCGCCACCGACTACAGGCTCTGTGGTCCCGTTTCTCCTAATTTCACTCAAGAGAGTGAGAGAGAGACTGGTGAAATTGTAACTGATAATAATAACTTGACAACATTAAAAATGTCAACTGGCAACGTAATAGGTAATCAATTTTACAAATTGTTAAAATTTTTCTAACTGCTTTAACAAGTGATTAAAGATTTATTCGTTTAGGAAAGTCCCAGTTTTATTTATTTCCTCGCAAATCTGTTATAAAACGTCGTATGACATACGTGCGCTTTGATAATTACAGCCTCTGCTTTCTTGTAGTGTATCACGCAATATCGCCTCGGCTGTAATTTTAAACTCACCGCACTTATATCATAATGTACTATTATTAACTTATATTTATTTTACTATGAATTATTTAGTACTACTATAATCGGCGCGGAATCGCACCACCGCTCAGTGTCGGCCGAGACCTCATCGAGGCGCGCCGCTCTGGAGTAACGCTCTTAACACACACGCACACACACACACACACACACACTCATACGCAAACACACACAGAACTCACACGCATACACACACACACGCGTACACACACACACACGTACTCACTCACACGCATACACACACACGCGTACACACACACACGTACACTCACAGACGCGTACACACACACGTACACACTCACACGCATACACACACACGCGCGCACACACACATTCACTCATACGCAAACACACACAGCACTCACACGCATACACACACACGCGTACACACACACACGTACACACTCACACGCCTACACACACACGCGCGCAACCACACACGCGCACATACACACTCACACGCACACACACTAGTGAGTCGGTAAGTGGTAACTGACCTGTGGTGTTGGAAGGGGGAGAAGGCAGCGCACTAATGAGTCTTGTGTTGCAGAAGTGGGACGAGACGCTGGCGGCCTTGTCGCGGCTCTTAATAGACACCTGTCCTGGCAAACAGTTATGTGACAATACTTGTAAGTAAGCCAAACTACCTCTTTTACGGATTTCAATCACTACTTAACTGTTATAATACGTGAAACATTGTGAGGATGGATATATGATGTATGTTACTCTTTCAGGCTTAAGCGGCTGAATGAAATGAGTTGAAGTTTAGCACACGTATTGACTTCAATCTAGCTTTACATTATACGATATTAGTCATATTGTACTTAACTTCAAACATTGTGATAGCACTGTCTTCCATTCTAATAAACTAATGACCAAATACTCAAACGCCACTCAATGTTAAGACGCCGTCAAGTCTGGTGCTGTCTCAATCACTTTATGTCAAAGTGAATGTGACAGGACGGGATTTAACAGCACCTTAAAAAAAATACCGGACAAGGTGCGAGTCGGACTCACCCACCGAGGGTTCCGTACTTTGTAGGTACATATCCATACTTCCATACTAATTCATTACCATCCATACTTTAATGAGGTGTCGTTAATAAGGTATTTTTAAAATATTAAGGGTTTGCAAAAGAGGAAACACAAGGGCCGTTTTTCCATACAAACTTAGTCCCCTGTTTCCTCCCTGGATAATGCCAGTATATCAATTTTTTTTTTAAATATCCATGGCTACTATTGGCATGTCCCTATGTTTTCCTTTTTCTCATAAATTTATTATTAAAAGAGATATGAATACATATTCAAAAACCTAAAAAATTGGCATGATTTTCCGCTGTGTTCAAACATTCAGAAAACAAATTTGACTTGATTATATAAAAAATAGAAAACATAGGAACACGGCAAAAGCCTTTCTTTATTTTTTAATGAAAAAAGCAGTTAAATCGGGTAAGTTTTGGAGAAGAAATCAGGGGACTACGAATCATTGATTTTGTGTACTTTTAATAGGTATTTTCGGTCAAAGCTGCAGTTGTCTCTATCGCGCTCTGCGGTTCGTGTTCGGGCATCGCGCGACAGCAATAGATTTTACAAATACCTAATTAACAATTCTCTAGCCCGTGGTATTTCCTCTTAAGGGATCCTATAGAGAGCTATTTTTTGTTGGAGTAAAGTGTACCCTCGGTCCGGACCAGCTAATGGTTGGTGTTGGTTTTGGAAAATCACTGTAGTGGAATATACATATAACGAAATTCAAAGGAAAACTATCACAGCTCTCAAGCGCGAGTAGGCATACTTGCTACTCTTAAAAGTATCAATACTCCTCGAGGTCTGAGTATCGAGTATCGATATGATTAGTATCGATGTAAAAAAGTATTAATCAAAAATAGTGCAAGTTTTACACAAAAATAAAACTTGTATTATTAAGCAGAGACGATGCACAGCATCTGTGTGAGGGCGCTGTATACTTCTCGTTTATTGTTAGCCAATCACAGCTTGTTGACGTCATATCCACGACCAATCAGCGCAGAGTTCCGGTAGTCACGTGGTCCCAGAGAGGGGGTCGCTAATGGCGACCGGTCTTGCTTCATAGAAGTCTCTCACCAGGAGCCCTTGAATGGATGCTGTGCATCGTCTCTGCTTAATAATACAAGTTTTATTTTTGTGTAAAACTTGCACTATTATTTGGCATGTGACGATGCACAGCATCTGTGAGAGACGTGTTTATAACTCCTGGTGACCACGACGACGCTATGTGAGAAATTATAATATTAACTGAAAGATAAAACCACAAATCAGTATATAGATCTGTATTATCAGTCAGGAACCTCTAAGTAAAAGGTTTAGGTTCAATTTAAGTATCATATCAATCCTACTCTACCATTAGGTATTTAGGTATTAAACAAAAACAATGTGATAACAAATTGATCCATAGTGATCAACAATAATATGGCAAATTATTATACTTATAATAAATTACTACCAAGAGGAGGTCAATGTGTTCATACAGGTTCAAAATTATTCGAAAGATTACTCATATTTGGTAACGTGTCAACTTTACCTATAATCAGTTTTCGATAACATTTAGCGAAAGCATTTGGTCTTCGCCAATTACCACGAGGCAAAATATATTCTATTGTAAGATTTTTCTTACGAATATCAAAGCAAAGAGCCTACTTACACTCCCAGGAGATGCGGAAATACCTGCATCTTTCAATAAAGTTCTTACCAAATTACCCATAACAGTCCGTGATGCACTTAGCGTGGGATGGATCTCGAATTGACACAGTGAATGCTTACATTCAGCCATCGTACGTATGTCTCGGTCTTCAACCAAATTAGTGGACGTATATTTTTGTTATTAAGATAACTTCTTTCATCCTGATTTCCTATACGCTGTCGGTGTCTGTTTTTGACCCAAATACTGGAAACGATGATGTGGCCACCCGATAGATGTGACAATTCGATTAGACCCTAAAAAAGGTAAGATTATGGACGCGTCCTCCTGATGCCAGCAACAAAAGAGAGGCCAATTGACACGACTTTCTGAAAAATGTAATTTTATTAGGAGGGTTCGTGTGCATCCGCGGCAATTAGTTTATTTGAGTCCTAAATTGTGATATTAGGGGCTTCTCTGCTTCACGGGATTGAAACTAAAGAGATAATTTTAAGAATATGTTGTACATTTTCGCCTTCAGACGTTCGTTCAAATGTTAGTAGTACAAACCTATGTGACAATATGTGGTAGGGTAAGCTAATCTTTGCTCAATGAATACGAGTATTAAAAATATTGACTATTCATATTATAAGGACAGTTAAGTCAACGTTGTGAGTTAATTTGACAACATTTGACCCGTCGACATCGTGCCAATCTAAATTTACAGCGTGGACTTTTCTGCTTCCGACCAATTACTGGTTACTCTGCTCCCCCCAGGATCTTCCAAACAAAGAAGTTATTGAGAAGGTCTTGAACTTAAGGAGGTGGAAGACCCGTGCTCCGATCTAGTAACACTACAACAAGGTTGTTGATCCTTAAAGGTTTGCCGAGTGCTCGACATCGATGAAGCCATACTCAATAGGCTCTCGCCCACCCCGGCCAAAATTCTGATGTTGCTTTAGGAATTAGGCTCGGAGGCGGAAACACCGTCGCCTGCTGAAATAGCCATATACGACTGACGGCTGTGCAAAAATGGGTAGACGAGTCTAAAAAATGTTAGGTAACATATTTTCTAACAACGCCTCAAAAAGTCCTTGTTGGCTAAGTAAAATTGATAAGTCATACAAAGTAAGGCCACCGATCGTGTCCCGTTTTCTTCTAACGTAGACGACTCGTTACGTTGTTCTCGAATTCATGTTGAACCTACGGGATTCAACATGAATGATGTCACGTACATTTGTAATATTTTATTGATTTAAAAAGAGTGTTTCTGGAGCTTCCCCCGCTCGCTCCTCTCCACAAAAGCCCACCATTTGAACGAGCAACCAGTCACAACTCTCCGATCGGCCGACTTCTTTGACAGCTCGAAAGTGTTGTCAACTCGAGTCAAGACTGGAATAATTCATTAGAAATAACTAGTTTTAAGTTTAAGTTTCGAATTTGTCGATTTTGAGTTTAGAACGTATGAGACAACTGTTATTGTTGGATTGTATGCTCAAATGGCGACCACGTGCCCGTGGTCGGAAATGCTTCACACATGTGTTGGCAACTCAACTCAAGCCTGTAAATGGCTTATTTGAAAATAATAATAATAATCATTTATTTCGAGTAACAAGACTCATAGTGTTAGTAACTGTAGAAAGTTAGCGTTATCCGGTGCTACGACGCTACTTTCTGGGTTGGTTGTATTTGGTTAGTTGGACTTGATATCGAAATAGAATGGTTACTGGTTTAATGATACGATATTATATGGTTTAGAAGGTTATATTGAACACTACAGCTACAAATGGTCAGTACTTAGTTTAGCACTATAAAGATGATTTGATTTGGTAATATTTGGTTATTGGTTTGAGTTACGCGATCGCTGAATACGTACTAACGCGTAGCACTTTTGGTCGATGCATTTATTTAATTGTGTAAAGACAAAAGTGCTGAGCTGTTCGGTTGCAATATTGCTCCGAACATATTCCCGAGAGCGAGATGAGATTAGAATGAAATAAAGATAATCATCAAATCACCTTTAAATAAAGTACAAAGTAAACAAAGTCAAAAAACATACAAACAAAATGGTAAACAAAGTAAAATTAAAAAGTATACAAGTTAATTAGCTTTAAAATATTCGTTATTTAAACTAATGAGTCCTCGACTGTTAACACGCGTCTTTTTTGCACTACAGGCAACGTAGCTCTTTCCTTATTTCTAACACTACGCATAGCACTGGGCCACCGTCTGGCTAAAAATGAGCTTAAGCCTGTCTGTTCACTCTCACTTTGCTGGCGGTCAGCATTACTCTGCTTTCGCGGTTGCACTTCACTATGCACTCTGTTCGTGGTTGATGTCGACGCCACAGATACCCGTCTGTGGTGAGGCTCCGCACGGCTGGCCGTAGACTGCGAGCAGCATCTCGCTCTTCTCCAGATCCAAACTGCCGATGCACATATGACAACCCCCAGCAGTATGTATACGACAGTGTACTGGTGAATATCGTGGACTGATATGTTATCGACCTCTGCTTTGGTGGCTTTAAGAGTTTTGATCTGTTCTCCAAGGATAGATAGAGATCTGTTCAAACCCGTGTTCTCTGGTAACTCTTCTTCGGATGGTATTTTTATGTTCACGATATGGTTTATCTGGTCTAATTCTGGTATAATCATATTTGGTGAGAAGTTTAGTAGGTTGGATTGTTGTTGCAAAGTATACAATGAGAAATCTTTGCTTTTAATAAAACATTTCTGAGTCATACTGATGATACCTGCCCGGGTCAGCTGGCGAACAGTAACTTGATCGTCACATATGATTTTGATGGAATAGGTATCACAACAAAAATATAGGTATTGTGACGTTGAGTGTAATTCTACCCATCTGTTTGTGCAGGCCGATATTTTTGTTTTGCACTTTTGGTTTATCGGGTTTATTTCACAAAAGTTTTCGTCGTTTTTCAAATTAAGGATTGGTTTGAATATTTCGCATATGAAGGATTCTCCATGGTACAAACATGTGTCTAATTCATGAATTGATGGTACGAAATAGGCGTCCTTTTTCAGGTTCACTGCGACATATTCTGATATTGGTATTATGCTGATCATGCTGTTGTTGATTTGTTGCGGAACTGGTATAATTTTATATAATTGAAAACTTTCTCTTGCTATGAGCGGGAAAGTAATTTCAAAGATAATATATTCTTTTGTAACTCGAGCTTTTGTTTTCAGTAGCTGATAGATGTGTTGAAGGTCTGTTTCAATGTTATCTATAGGCAGACCTAAATCTTGAGGCATCTGGCCATAGATAGTTTGGAGCTCCCGTTTGAGCTGTGCTGGTGTCAGTAAGTGCATACTGATTTGACCATGGTAGATTTCTGAGATCATATCGATTAACGTGTCCTGTATCCGTTTCAAGTTTTGCATCATGTTAATGGTAGCTATCGATACTAATGTGAAGTCTTGTTGTAATGACATCGCATCGATTTCTTTTTGCAACTTACTGCTAGCGTTGTCTAAAGCATTTAAATGTTTATTTATGATTTTGTGTTGTTTTTCTATGACCGCTTCTATTCTTTGCAGTATATTGTGCTCTGCTTCGACAATAGAGGTCAGGTTCCTCCATAGTTGACCTTGGTGTTTTTGATTACGATGTACAAGTTCAATGTCCTGCTTGTACTTTTCTGCGAAACTTTCGTCTAATACTCCGAACAATGAGTTTGCAATTGAGCCTACAGCGTTGATAAGACCGCGTCGGGTTCGCAAACGTTCGCCGTAGTGCTGGCTAAGCAACAGCTGGTTGTAGAGTTGTAATTCATCGTAATCGTGACGTATTTGCAAGAGTATCATATGACAATGACTTGGTTCCTTGATTGCGTCACATGTTTTTTCGAGATAACTTTTAAAGTCATTGATGGCTTTGTCTCCTTGCCAGTATGGAGACATGTTATAATATGTGATTAGTTTCCACTTATCCCGAATCAATTGTACTTTTCCGATAGTGTCAAAATACAAAGTTTTGTTGGTATCTAACTGCGTGATGTTATATGATGCCGTTGTTGGTATTATAATACTTAGGAATATTAATAATGCTAGTGCAAGGTTTCCTATCTTGGGACAGACACTGGACGTTCTGGTATTCGATCGGGGATGGTTGTCTGATCCCTTTTCAGTGGTATTGGTTGGAAATGGTTTTAATGGTTCGCATTTTTGCTGTTGTGGTTTGGTTGGCTCATTTTGATCTATAGGTAAAACAGATAGCTTCACTATAGGGCGCTTCAAATAGCCGTTTTTGGTTTTTAGAGTCACCACTCTCACAAGTTCGTCTTGTCCTGGATGAACTTCCATCACACGCCCCATGGGCCATTTTCCTGCTGGTAAATTATCGTCATGTATGACTACTAAATCACCCACGTTTACATTCTTCTGGTTTTTCATCCACTTGTTTCTGGCTGAGAGTTGAGTCAAGTACTCAGTTCTCCATCTCTTCCATAAGTCCTCAAATAATTTTGATACTAAATGCCATCTGGTTCTGGCGTCTTCTGGTGAATCTATTATGGTTAAACCTGGTCGTGCTGATAGGAAATGAGCTGGTGTGAGGAAATTTAAATCTTCAGGGTCTTCTGATAGCGCACAAAGCGGTCGTGAGTTGAGGCAAGCTTCTAGTTTTGCTAACAGTGTGGTGTATTCTTCGAAAGTCAATTTTTGTAGACCGATCACACGTTTGAGGTGGTGTTTGAGACTGCGCACGGCTCTTTCCCAAAGTCCTCCCGCATGAGGCCAAGATGGTGCATTAACATGCCATTCGATGTTTAGTTCTGTTATCTCTGTAAAGAATGTCTCACGGAAAACGTTCTCAAGTTGGTTATATTCTTCTTGTAGCCTTCTGTTGGCTCCGACAAAATTGGTTCCATTGTCGCTGTAGATGTGGCGTGGAGCTCCGCGCCGTGCTGCCATTCTGTTTATTGCGGCTAAGAACGCTGAGCTGGTTAAATCAGACACGAGTTCTAGATGCACAGCCTTCGTCACCATGCATACGAAAAGTGTTATATAACCCTTGGTAGTCTTTATTCCGCGTCCTTTGTTCGCTTTCACTTCGACGAAGCCTGTGTAATCCACACCACAGTGATAGAAGGCGCTTTCAGGGTTTACTCTGGATGAGGGTAGGTCACCCATGAGCTGATATTGTTGGATGGGCTCTTGCTTCTTGCATGTAACACATTGTCGTATGAATTTCTTAGTGGCCATATATCCGCTGATTATCCAATAATTTTGACGAATGTTTGATAAAGTAAGGCGCGCTCCACCATGGTAGGTTAGTTCATGAGCGTACTTTATTATTAGTGTGGTTAATCGATGGTTATGTGGTAATATGATTGGATGTTTCATCTGCGGATTTATTTGAGCGTTTCTTAATCTTCCCCCTACTCGCAAGATGCCATCTTGGTCTAGGATTGGGTATAGTGGTAAGAGTTTACTTTTCGAATGCACATTCCCATTATTTTGTAAATAACTGACGTCACTGGCAAACTCCATTTGTTGCATATTTTTAATAATTAACAGTTTTGCTCGACGGAGTTCATGTAATGTGAGATAAGGCTGACGGCCTTCTTTTGCAGTAGGTAGTCTCAGTATCCATGCAAAAACACGTATAATTTTAACGATGGAATTCAATTTGTTAAGTAAATGGTAAATAATGTTTGGTATGGTCATGGTTTCATTTTGGTGTTGTTCCACCACTACTGCATTAGACTGCCTTATCTCTAAACTGGTTTCATGGATGGTTTCTGGTTTGTCATGGTTTTGGAATGATTTAATTCAAGAGGGGCCCTGCCACCACAATTCATGTTTCCTTAATTGGTTTATTCTCAATCCACGGCTTGCACAGTCAGCTGGATTTTCACTGGTTTTGACATAACTCCATTTTTCTTTTGGTATTATCTTGGTGATTAATTTAACGCGATTAGCGACGAATGGTTTCCATCTCGCTGGATCTCCCTGGATCCACCCTAAAACTGCTGTTGAGTCACTCCAACAGTATATTTCCTTGTTGTGCTGCTCTAGGCAATTTTTTACTTTCTGCATCAGCTGCGATAATAGTTGTGCACCCATCAATTCTAACCTTGGTATGGATATATCTTTGCTAACGGGTGCCAGTCTGGCTTTTGCGGCCACTAGTGTCACCTTACTAGAACCACATTGGGTGCTGACTTTACAATATATAACTGCAGCGTACGCCCTGTTCGACGCGTCACAAAATCCGTGTAGTTGTATGTCACGGGTTTGCTTCGTACCTAGCCATCGTTTAACTGCTATGGTGTTGATGTTTTTTATTTCTCTTCTCAAATCTTGCCACTTGATCTCAATTTCCTCTGGTAGTGTGTCATCCCATTTGAGGCTTGACAGCCAAACACTTTGAAACAGCATCTTCATGGTGATACTTATTGGTGTAATCCAGCCTAACGGGTCGAATATCTTAGATATGTCTGAGAGAAGCGTCCTTTTGGTTGGTTTTGATACAGATGCTGGTTCCAGTTTCGATTCAAAGATGAAATGATCCTTTTGTGGATTCCATCCAAGCCCCAATGTCTTTGTTGAATCTGTTTGTTTAAATTCGTAAATTTGCTTGTTCCACAAATCTTTTTCTAGGTCAGCAAGTAGTTGCGGTTCATTTGTTGCCCATTTTCGTAAATTAAATCCGCCCTTGCTGAGTAGCTGCATCAGATCTGATTTCAATTGTTTTGCTTGTTCCTTGGAATGAGCTCCGCCACAGTAGTCATCCATGTAGAAACACTCTTCTAATGCTTTTGCTGCGTTAGGATAATTTTGTTTTTCTTCGGTTGCTAATTGTTTTAAGCACATCATAGCTAAAAATGGTGCAGGCTTTGTACCGTAAGTTATGGTTGTTAGTTGGTATGTTTGGATAGGTTGGTCTGGTGAATCCCTCCATAGTATTTTCTGGTATGTCTGATCTTCAGGATGTACCATTATTTGCCGATACATTTTCTCAATATCTGCCGTAAAAACAAACTGATACTGCCTCCATTTTAGTATCAACTCCTGAAGATCTTGTTGTAGGTTGGGACCTCGGTACATAACGTCATTTAAGCTATATCCCGATGACGATTTAGCCGACGCATTGAAAACAACACGCAACTTTGTAGTGGTTGACTCAGCACGTGTGACGCAGTGGTGTGGTAAATAGCACTCGGGTTTCAGGCTTGTTGTTGACGGTATCATATGGTTTAATTTAAAATACTCGTTCATAAATTTCGCGTATTCCGCTTTCACTTCCGGATCTTTTTGTAGCTTTCTTTCTAAGTTACGATACTGTGCCAAGGCCAATGGTTTAGTGGCTCCTAGTTGTTCCCTGATTTCTGGTTTGAATGGTAACCGGACTTGGTATCTCCCATTTTCTAGTCTCTCTGTTGTTGACAGAAAATATTGTAAACATTCATGATCTTCGGTCGACATTTCAATCTGTTGGTTGATGTCTTCGTTTTCCCAGAATCTGCGTAAGTCGTCCATGTTATGTAGAACGACGTTACACCTGTATTTTGGTGTCATTGTCCCACAAAGCAACCATCCGAGTTGCGTCTGCTGGGCTATTGGTTGGTCTTCGCTATCACCTCTCAAAAGGCCACCTAATGCTATCTTGCAGTATACATCTGCTCCGAGCAGTAGGTCCACTGGTCGACTGGTATTGAATTCTGGGTCCGCTAAATTTATGTTTTGTATATGGTGCCATGATGGTTTTATGAAAGATTTATTTGGTAAACTTTTTATCAGATTGTTCATTATAAGGACTTC
Source organism: Charanyca ferruginea (assembly GCA_947361185.1). Taxonomy (NCBI): domain Eukaryota; kingdom Metazoa; phylum Arthropoda; class Insecta; order Lepidoptera; family Noctuidae; genus Charanyca; species Charanyca ferruginea. Next base: position 31,549 of record OX376081.1, on the reverse strand, counting down.
TCCTTCCAAGGCAAATTCACTATAAATTGATTTAATTCGAATAGTCATTACTCCCTTGCAGCTGTTTTCTTTCTCCCCTACACCGAATATGGTTCCTTTACACTGTTGTCTACGTAATTTCAGAACTTGTGCGGCCTTTTCGCTTATCAAAGAAATCTGTGACCCCTGATCAATCAAAGCTCTCATGGTATGATATGTGCCATCTGATCCAGGAACCATTACTAAGGCCGTTGCCAATAGAGTTTCGGACATGTTATCCCAAGATACATGGGTTGAAGTTGATGCCTGTTCATCATTGGTTACGCATGATGTCGTAAGTGTGTGCGCCGCTTTATGGTTTGGTTTTGCTGATGTGTTTGGTCTGGTTTTGGTTGCAATTGCTTCATGCAGTAATGAGTTATGCTTAGCGTTGCATTTGCGACATGTTTTATTGGAATTGCATGGTTTATTAAAATGGTTAAATAGGCAGTTTGTGCAACAGTTCAAATTGTTGACAGTTTTTAATTTTTGCTCATCCGACATTTGCAAAAATTGGGTGCACATCCATAATCCGTGGTCAGCATTACACAATGCGCAGGTGATTGACCGCGAAATGTGGAGCGATTTCGTATTGGTTTTGATATTATGTGGAATATTTTTATTTGCTGTCTGCTGGTTATAATTTGAACTATAATATTTGCGCTGGTTTGCTTGATAATTTTGATGGTTTTGTGGTTGGGTGTTTATCTTTTGGTTGTTTGATTCTTGTTTACGCCTCGATGCTTCTAAGGCTGTAAACTTATTTTCCAAGAAATCCAGGAATTCTTGAAGTATTGGTAGTTCCCTGGGATTTTTCACCGACTCAATATATTCAGCGAACGATTCACTGTCAAGCTTCTGAGTTAACAAAATAACTAATAGAGGGTCCCAGGTGGTGATATCTACGCCGAGGTTTTGTATAGCGTGGAGACATTCTTTGGTAATGTCATGCAATTTTTTGATCATTCCCATGGATTGTTGCTGCATACTAGGGATACTCAGCAGTAGGTTCACGTGAGATGTAAATATAAGTCTGTTGTTGCCATATCTGTGGTTTAGTATTTGCCAGCTGACGTCATAGTTATCCGAGCTAATCTGAAGATGATGAATCAGACGCTCAGCTTCTCCTGCTACTTTGCTTTTTAAAAATTGCATCTTTTGTGCATTTGACAACGACGGGTTTTTGTGAATGGTTTCAGTAAACAGATCTTTAAATGACGTCCATTGGTGGTAGTTGCCTTGGAATGTTGGGATGTCCATCTGAGGAGTAGATTTGTCGCGATGAGATACGGACCACATTTTAGAATTAATGGTTTTCTTCAAGTCGTTATACATTTTCTCATATCTGGTGAATTCGTCTTGGTACCAGATATCCTCCTCCCCATCTTCACCTTCAATCTCCCAGTGCAAGCTATCGATAATAGCCCAACGACTTTGAAGAGACTTTAAAGCGTCGTCGAATTCCCACTTGTTCTGTAGTTGGTCGATTTCTATGGTAGCCACCGTTCTTGTAAAAGCTCTAAAGTTGATAGTCTGCTTTTTTATCATCCTTGTTAGTTTACTATCGTCGTGTGGACCCCGCGTCTCACGTATTGGTTGTTGCGATGCCTTTGCTTGAGAAAAACTCCCTCCTTGATTTGAAGTCTCCGCTTCTGGTAATGGCTGGTTTGTTCCTTGTTGTTTCGACAATAAATGCTCCATGGTTTTAGTAATCAGTTGCTTGTTTGACTGATAGACTTCCTCCGCCGTCTCGAAACAATTTTTAATAAAATAAACATGGTCAAATTCCGCAAGTTCACAGCACTTTCTATGGTTACGTTGATATTCTTTCCAATAATTTTCTAAAATCTCCAACTTCCGCTTGCAGTAATCTACAGTTTTTCGTTCCGCCCCGTCTTTCTTGATGTTAGTTAAAAGTTTAACAAGAGAGTCGTAAATCTCAGTTTGGTTGATTGCTAACTGCTCCATTATTCTCAGTCGCAATTAAATAGACGTTAGAAAAAAAATTAAAAAATGGTTTGGTCTGACCTTATATTCTCCTTACTCCACACTGCTCCTTACTCCCTCCGCCTTGGTCTCACTGCCTACCTAATTTCCCTACAAACTGATAAACTCCAAAACACTGGTTTCAAGGTCCCGGTACACAAACACTTCACTGTACTTCGCGAACCGAGGCCCTTATGCTCGAAGGACCATGTAGAAAGTTAGCGTTATCCGGTGCTACGACGCTACTTTCTGGGTTGGTTGTATTTGGTTAGTTGGACTTGATATCGAAATAGAATGGTTACTGGTTTAATGATACGATATTATATGGTTTAGAAGGTTATATTGAACACTACAGCTACAAATGGTCAGTACTTAGTTTAGCACTATAAAGATGATTTGATTTGGTAATATTTGGTTATTGGTTTGAGTTACGCGATCGCTGAATACGTACTAACGCGTAGCACTTTTGGTCGATGCATTTATTTAATTGTGTAAAGACAAAAGTGCTGAGCTGTTCGGTTGCAATATTGCTCCGAACAGTAACAATATACTTAAACACAGAATCAGAAGCAATTTATGACATCACTGCCGCAAGGTGACAGGCCCAGCCGAAACCCTGGTTTCGATTCTAAATTTTGAGTTTAGAAAGTACGAAACAACTGATTGTTAGATTGCATGCTCACATGGCGACCCAGTACCAATGCCGCTGGTCTGGTCTCCCTGTCCCTTTGGACCGGTAGATGTTTGGCCACCCAGTTGGTTAAAGCTGTGTAATATTTGGGTGCCCATAGCAGGCCGAATGACAGGTACGTCATCTGAAACTTTTAGTCTGAGTAATCGACGGTGGTTCTTCAAAACGCTGAAGATTTATCCAGCTTCACCACCGAAAAAATCGGGTATCTAGTGAGAATCAGCTTGAATAGCTTCCCAATGTGACAATTCAGGTGCTCGATGTTCGACAGTTCTGATGAATGATGCTTTGAATCGGTATAGGGCTCGTACTGATGGATGAATAACGGTTATTTGGAGGTAAATGGCAGACGCATTCTCGTAATCATTTCGAGAAGGGTTTTCGAAGCCCGAACCGTCTGCCACTGTCTCGAATACAGTAAGGGACAGCCTCCGTAGGATTGGTGTAGCCGAACTAAGAAGATAAGAGCGGCGGATTGGAGGTTAATTGGTAGACATCCGCCTAGCCTTTTTCAACTATGTTAGGGCCGGCTTAGTCTAACCGGATGCAGCTGAATACCAGTGTTTTACGTGGAGCAGCTGCCGGTCTGACCCTCCATAACCCGGTTACTGACTATAGGTACCCCTTGGTAAGACTCATGATCAGATAAGAGCCAGAGCTCCTGATTATCCATAACGACTGCCAGATCTACAAATGACAGCCGGGACCAACGGTTTTACGTGCTTTCCGAGGCACGGAGCGGTTTCGGTATGAAAAGGATGGTCACCCATCCATGGACCGACCGCGGCAAGCGTAGCTTAACCGTGACCGATCGATCCGTACGGCTTTTACTTAGCCACGAGCCCCAGCTCTTGGAGGTTAATGGCAGACGCATTCCCGTGTTCAATCATTCGAGAAGGGCCTCCGGAGCCCAAAGTATCTGCCACTGTTTCCGATACGCTCAGAGACAGCCTCTATACTTATTTTGATTCTGCTCAGTACCAAACCAAGGGAATACCCATATTTCTATACCTGCCGTACAAGCATGTAATTGTTTCTCATCAAATAATTAGAACTCGCAGGGATCTTACGCAGACCGTCCCGAAAGTTGCTAATTCGCCTAGGATACGCTCCCGGCGATTTGCAATGTATTTAGCAAGTTTTCCGAGAATTAGCTGCATAAGTTTCCAGTTAATTTTATTTTATTTAAAGACGAGGGTAGAGATTATTTCGAAATTTTATCGAAAATGCTAAAGACAGAAAGTAAAGCATGATTTTCTTGAAATCAATCAATCAATCAATCAATCAACTTTATTTTCTCACCACAATATACATCAATTCAAATTGTTCAGATAATACACACAATTCAGGTAAGTACGTATATATTGTGGGAGACTGGTGCCTAAGCTAGGCTCGCGGCCTGTGTTTCAGGACACCAGGATCCCACCCCTTTACATTTTCATTTCTTAAATTATGTACTTATTAAACTGACAGAATGTAGTAAGGAATCTTAAGACATTTCATAGTTTTAATTTATTTTGCTTTAAATCTAGGTTATTTACCTATGCGAGACGGATGTTAGTAGATGTGTAGTATGGGTGATTGTGTGGGTGTGTGAGTGTGTGAGAGTGTGTGATTGTGTGTTTAGGTCATTATAAGGATGTCTTCTGTATCATTATAGTTTAATTTTAGTAGCCAGTCAGTTAGCCTCTTTTTGCATTTATTCTTTGTGAGACTATAGATATGTAACTGCTTATGAACTTTATTGTATAAGTAGCCACCTAGATAGCAAAAGAAACGCCTTGCAAAAATAGTTTTGTGACGTAGATGATGGCGGCGCTCCACTGGGTCATATCGTCTTTTTCCCCTGGACAGCGTTGGGTTATAAACCAAAAGAGTATGCTGTTTCAGCAGAGTGTTCAATATAAATAGTTGACGTACTGTCAGGACTTCATTTTCTTTGTACAACTGTTCAGTTGGGTAGCGATACGGTCGAAAAGACGACACTTTCAGAATCGCTCTTTGGGTCCTTTCAATTTCTATTAGGGTAGTTTTTGAAGCTCCCCCCCAAGAGGTGATGCAGTAACTTATTATAGATTGAGCAAGGGTAAAGTACACTGATTTTATAATATTTTTATCAGCAACAAGTCTAAGCGTTTTGAACACATATATTAGTTTCCGTAATCTGTTACTAAGAGTGGTTATGTGGTCTTGAAATTTTAGGTTTTTGTCGATTATTATTCCCAGGTATTTTACATTCTCGGCCTTGGTGAGTGGTTCGCAGTTACAACTACGGGCTAGTGCGTTTGTGCAAGAGTGAGCTACAATACTATTAGGTACTGTTTGGGAGGATCCATTGTTTTTCATAGAGAATGTTATGTAATTAGTTTTGGTTATATTAAGGGTCAACAGATTGTCGCGCAGCCAGTTGGATACCATATTAAAGCCTAGTTGTGCACACTCATAGACATCTTTCCACGAGCTTGCGCGGAACAAAAGTGCAGTGTCATCAGCAAAGCTAATGATTTTGCCATTGGGGATAGTGAGCGTCCCCAGATCGTTGATGTAAATGAGGAACAATGTAGGTCCGAGAACACTACCTTGCGGCGTGCCGTAGTTAACTATTTGTTCCTCACTGATAAATTCATCTATTTTTACTCTCTGGGTACGCTCACTCAGGTAGTCTTTAAAGAGGTCCAGTGGAAGTCCTCTGATTCCCAAGCTTTCCATCTTACGTATAAGAATTGGGACAGAAACCGTGTCGAAAGCTTTAGCGAGATCTATAAATATGGCCATAACCTTATCCCCACTATCCATGCTTGTAACCACATACTCTGTCAACTCATGGACCGCGTCAGAGGTGGATTTGCCTGAGCGAAACCCAAATTGCGCTGGTGTGACAAGGTTATTGCTTTCCAAATAGCTCACAAGCCTGCTGTTCATTACCCGTTCCAGTATTTTGGAAAGAGCAGTTAGCACAGATATGGGTCTGTAGTTATCAACACGGCTCCTGTCCCCACTCTTGTAGATCGGATGAATTATGGCTTGTTTAAATACGTTAGGAAATTTACCTGTGGAAAGAGCAAGGTTACATATGTATGTGAACGGAGGCACAATCACAGCCGCATGCTTTTTCAAGAGGTCACCGGATATCCCATCCCATCCCGCGGCACAGTTATTGCGGAGTGACATTAATATTCCGACTACCTCTTTCTCATCTGTAGGCAGCATTACCATGGATTGCGGTCCGTTAGTTAGGTTTCCCTTTGTAGTTTTTGTTTGTGTACTCATTATGTTTTTAGCAAGCTTTTCACCTATTTTGGAAAAAAATTCATTGACATGGTTTACAGATATTTGTGGTGTACTTGATGTGGCTAATAACTGTGATGATGTGTTGGTTTTCCTTGTCGACCTATTTGAAATATTATTTATAGCCGACCATAATTGTTTAGTGTTTTTTCCAGCTTTTTTGATCTCATTTTTTTCAAATTCTATTTTTAATTTTCTTAATAGTTTATTACAATAGTTTCTGTATCTAGTAAAAGTAATTTTTAAAGTCTCATTATTTGGCGCCTGTTTAAATTTCCTATGCAAGGTGTCTCGATGCCGCATACAGCGAAGTAAACCAGGAGTAATCCATGGCTTTAATATTTGTTTACGGTTTGGAATTTTACAAGAGTTGGAGTTTGAGTCTATCACGTGTTTTATTAATCTGGTCATTGTTTCCCCTGCCACATGAGGATCTTGGGTGTTGTATACTTCACTAAAGTCTAGCTGTTTTAGGTCTGTGTCTATCTTAACATAATTAAAACGAATACATTTTTTTGTGATTACTTTAGGCATTCGTTTTGACAAGAATAGCATTACTGTCTCATGGTCAGTTAGAGCAGAGTGTGCGACTGAAGTAGAAGCAGGTAGTCGAGTTTTCAGTATAACGTGGTCAAGACAGGCTTGTTGTCGCGTGGGTATTGTATGAGCAGGTAAAAGACCATGGGTAGCTAGTAAGTTTAGGTAGGAATGTTTAGCGGAATCCTGGAAGTGTTCATATATATTTATATTTATGTCTCCCGTAATAATTATTGTATCGTATTTGGATAGCCTACTTAGGGTACTATTAAGAGAGTTAAGAAAATTCTCTAAGTCTTTGTAACCTGGCGGGCGGTATATCGCTAAGAGAACAGTTTTTCTATCGATTTTTACTTGGAGACAATTTGCATCTAAGAATGACGGCTCCTCTGTAACTACTTGCAGTTTTTTATGCACATACAGGACTACACCTTCATTTTGTGTATGATTATTGTTGGTAGTGTAATAGTTGTAGTTCGTCAGCTCAGGAATATTATGGGTGTTAGGGAGCCAACACTCGGTTAATACGATTATGTCCCAGTCAACTTTTGTCCGAGCAAGGGTAGTCATAAAGCCCGTTATGTTTTTATTTATACTTCTTATGTTTTGTGTAATAACTTTAAGTGTTTGATTAGGTATGAAATTTGGTGGAGAACAGTTTTCCAGGTCACAAGTTGAAGCATCTGACACCGAGACAGCATCCAAGCTGTTTAGGTTGTTTTGTGTGTTATCGAATATTAATGATAATAATTTCCATTAAGACATTTATGTTTTGAGCGCTGTTTAATGACATAACATCAAAGTTCAATATAATGGTACAGGGCAGATACGATAGTTCATATAGCTGGCATTTGTTTATAAAGTATGTCGGTCGATTAAGTTTGTGTGCGTTATGGATGTGAAGTGCAAGTAACGTAATTGTATATATGATATGAGTATTGTATTGTGTATGTATAGTTAATGTTGGTAACAAGATTATTTGCACTAAGCAGTGTATGTGTAATTGATTAGACTTTGTTTTAGTGTTAATAAGTAATGGAATAGAATACGTTTGGACTAGGGTTAACAAAACTGTAATGAAAAAGGTAGCATGTAGTGGAAATAGACGATTACAACTCAAAGGGATCTTACGCAGACCGTCCCGAAAGTTTCCATAAAGTATTTCGCCTAGGATATGCTCCCGGTTATTTTCAATGTATTCAGCACGTTTTTCACAAACTGGCTGCATAATTTCCTAGTTGATGTCATGTAATTTTTACGTCAGTACAAGTGATTGCGAGATTTTATCGACAATGCCAAAGACAGAAAGTGAAGCATGATTTTCATCCAATAGGCAATTAGAACTCGCAGGAATCTTACGCAACCGTCCCGAAAGATCGTAAGAAATATTTCGTACTGTTTCCGATACGCTCGGAGACAGTCTCCGTTTACTTATTTGATTATTTTCAGTACCAAACCAAGGGCATACTCATGTTTCTATACCGAATGCAAGCATGCAGTTTGTTATCATATACCTAATTAGAACACGCAGGGATCTTACGCAGACCGTCCCGAAAGTTCTAATTCGCCTAGGATACGCTCCCGACGATTTGCAATGTATTTAGCATGTTTTCTGTAAACTATTTGCATGATTTTTTAGTACACTTCATAAAACTTTGTCGAGGGTAGAAATGATTTCGAAACAGAAATGCGAAAGACGAAGCGAAGCATGATTTTCATCAAACATTGGAACTCGCAGGGATCTTACGAAGACCGTTCCGAAAGATTCTAAAAAGTTTTTCGCCTAGTCATTGCATGATTTTCTAACAATTTTATGAAATTTTAACGTGGGTAGAAATGATTCCGAGATTTTACTGAAAGGTGTCGAGGAGCTAAGTCCAGAAATTGGTTCAGGCATAGGTGAATTATGTAAAACCGGCATCGAACCGGATACACACACGTTTTCATCAAAATTATTAGCACTGTTACTTGGTAAAGAACTTTTGAAATGTTGATGACTCACCGCATGTTCGCCGTTTTACCTCGGAATCGAATGAATTCATTGTGAAGAGCTAGAATTGGTAGGCACTCGCAGGCGTTCACGGCTTGATGTAGACATCGAGTCGTTACCTACCTGAGTTTCTTGCTCCGGAATCACATTTATTCACTTAAATATTAATTCGTTTCTATTGAATTATATTTGAAATTAAAATTTTAACAACAGTATAAAAATTTGATGTTAATAAGTCGAGAAGTAACGACGCTATGTAGCAAGACCGGTCGCCATTAGCGACCCCCTCTCTGGGACCACGTGACTACCGGAACTCTGCGCTGATTGGTCGTGGATATGACGTCAACAAGCTGTGATTGGCTAACAATAAACGAGAAGTATACAGCGCCCTCTCACAGATGCTGTGCATCGTCACATGCCAAATAATGTTTTGATTCTTTCTCTTATTCGTGCACAGGAAGGGTAACAAAGCGAGAAATTAAAAAAAATAACCTTAAACAATAATTTGTATTATTATTATTATATAAAACTATCAACCCGCCCCGGCTTCGCACGGTTGCCGCGCTTGATTTCTCCTAACATGTTGATCAATTATCGATATATTTCAACAAATTAACACAAAACCAATGATATTACCGGAGATTTATTGTGAAGGATGGCACGGTTGACATTTGTCGGGCATGTCACCGACCGGGAGAATCAATCCGTCACATTATCTCTGGATGTTCTCGTCTTGCTAACGAAGCGTACTGGCATGGACACAACCTTGTGGAGGATTATCCATCAGTAACTTGCTCTGAAATACAACCTCGTGGGATCAGAAGTACCATACTCGTACTACAGGTATGTGCCCGATCCAGTTCTTGAAAATGGCAATGTCACATTGTACTGGGATCGATCCATCATCACTGACAGGACTATTGTAGCCAATAAGTCTGATGTAGTGGTGGTGGATCGATTGGAGAGGCGCGCAATGATTATTGACATAGCAGTTCCGCATGACGTGAACCTCGTGAAGGGCGAGAAACACAAGCAAATAAAGTATCTTGTCTTGGCCCGCGAGGTTGTCGACATGTGGAATGTGGACTCAGCGATCATTGTGCGGATAGTTGTTACATCCACGGAACAGATAAATAGAGTCTATTTATCTGTTCCGTGGTTACAGCCAATGGCTTAATTGCCAAGAGCCTCGACCAACATCTAAGGAGGCTCTCGTTAGGCGGCTGGATTCAGAAGGCAGTACTTCTGGACACGGCCCGCATTGTCAGGAGGTTTGTCGCGAAAGCGAAGGAATATATAGCCTTTATGCACGTACAAATATGAATTAGTTAAGACGTGGCGTGAGGTGAGAGAAGGAGGGGATAGCGCGCGGCGGTGGATCGCGCGCGCGCTCCGTGGCAATTGGGCCTGAGGGTCGAAGCTAGCAGTACACGGGTAAGCAAACTTGGTATTACTCAGTGCATGTGTGTGTGTCTTCTGACCAGATATTCAGTTTATATTACTTCCCAATATTGTTGTCGTGTGTATTGTTTAACCAGCGGTCAGATTCAGAAATGATACCAAATCAGACCATAAACCAGCTGCGAGGCTCGGGGTGGCTATAAGGGGAGGTTGGAGGCTACTTTGGGAGGACACCCAGAACATCATTGCGATGATAATTCAGTAACCGTTATTCAGTGCAAACCAGTAATATGAATCCAATTTTCGTTGGATTGAAATCATATCGTACCTGGGCTTATTTCAGAGACAGGGTACTTTAGGTTTCAGATATTCGTCACTAAAGGGTAATTGGCGACAAGGTTTCTCTCTCTGGAGCCCTGACCGCCGGTAGCTTGGACCCTGTTCCCGATACCGGTGGGCTACCATTTTTTATATTAAAATGTATTTTATTAAATATAATTAATAAAAGGTGATAATAATTTATTTCTCACCACAATATAGGTACATTAGAGAGGTATCAATACAAAATACATAGGTAGAAGCTAAAATTACAAAGTTTAATGTGCGCTAGTTATTGTTTGATGTTCATTCATTAAAAAGCTTCGCTTTTTAATTAACAGCGATGCATCACCTACTAAAATTGTTGCTAAAATAATAATATTTTGAGATATTTTGCCGCTCAATCAGTATTTTTGATGAAAATGGGGTTTTTTTTTTAATAAAAAAGGATTTTTTGATGTACAGTTAAATACTAGACTAAACTAAACAGTCTTTAATCCAAGATTAGAAACACAAATAAAATACCTACCTACCTTCCCCTCCCCCCTCCCCCTCCCCCTCCCCTCCCCCTTCTCCTCCCCCCTCCCTCCTCCTTTCCTTCCCCTTTACCTTCTTTCTTAAAGGTTTTTAACCGACTTCAAAAAGGAGGAGGTTATAAATTCGGATATTTATATATATTTTTTTATGTATGTTCGGGCATAACTATGTCATATTTGTACGGATTTGCAAAATTCTTTTTTTGTTCGAAAGGGGTTTATTCCGAAATGGTCCCATAAAAATTTTCAAAAAGAACTGAATCATTGTATCAAAATTGATTCAACTCTTTTTGAGGCAATCAACAGAATCCCAAAAAAATTACGACCAACATAGGACGTTTTTGTTTCTTCAATCTTTGGACGACTTACAATCTCTGTTTTAAGTGTATTGCCATTTCTTAATGAATTTGGATGTTAAGGCAATAGGTACTAAAAAGTGGAAAAAAAGAAAAAAAAAGAAATCGCCTTCAAAAACTAAAATGTGATAAATAACTGTAGCACAGAACACACATGACTTTAGTTTCGGAAGTCGGTGGCAAAACAAAACAACAACACAACAAAGCCACCGCCACCGACTTCCGAAACTAAACCTACCTAATGTGTGTTCTGTGTTAAAGTTATTTATCACTTTTTAGTTTTTGAAGGCGGTTTTCTTTTTTTTGAAAAACTTTTTAGTTAAACCATCTCAATCTCATCAACATCACATTAATTTGTGATCAACCTTCAATCTCAAGTTAAGACGAGTAAGGTACGTATTGTAGAATATCTTCCCCGCCTGTGAAATTGAATAGGTTGTAATGTTGGTAATGATGTCCAAACTTCATAATTAGCCTTAGGAATTAGGTTCTTCAAGGTTCAGGTTCAGGTTTTTCACCTTCCAGCTACCATATCACCACACTACCATACCATCATCAGACCCTGATTACCATCTAAAGACAAAGTACCTACTCGTCAAGACGAATCAAATTAGTCCAAAGTCAATGGGGTTGCGTCATTTCATTACAGAGTTCCTATGACCACCTTCCAGTTCCATCATCAGATCAGCTCCATGTCATCATATTATTGCATTGTCACGCGATATACATATTTGTGCAAAATTTCAGCTCAATGGAAATCCAGGAACTGTATCAAATTTAACTTGCAAGATTCCATTACAGGCAACGGGACAGGTGAAATTAAATTTAAAAAAAAAAAAGCTTGTAATGAGTAGCGTTTTAGTATTTGGCCCTAACTGTCTAATCGACATGACGTCACCATTTTAGAGCACTAGCGTAAAAGAGATAGACATACCATATGCAAGTTCTTTCTTAACACAATAGTAAAGTATCAACAGAAGTCATGCCAAGCGCAACAAACACTACTCAGGTAGGTTCTTGTTTAGTACTCGCGGCGTCTTACGTAGGCGGTTCAAAGCGAACGCGATCGCGAAGCGATGCGATGCGGTGACAGGCGAATTCAACGCGAAGCGATGCGAAGCGGCGACACTGTCCTACGTGCGCGCGAACCGCCCGCCGCTCGCCTTCGTTCAGTGAGCTCTGTACATGTCATGATACGATAAAAACCGATTGTGATAATTTTTGTTCCCTTTATCCCATAATATAGGAAGTTCTTGTATAGAATTTTATTAAAATTTCTACTTCCCACATTATTACAAAAAAGAAACCACGGCACCGCACTCATTTCGGCAAAAATGTCAAGCCAACTGATCGCGTTCGCTTCGCTTCGCGCCGCACCGCACCACACCCAACGTTCATTTGGCAACGTAGGACACTTTAATAGGTTTCAAATGTTCGTTGTTTTCGCGCCGCGTCGCGCCGCTTCGCGTTCGCTTTGAATCGCCCACGTAAACGCCGCGTAAGAGCTAAATTGACTGAACCGTTTCATTATTTAGATAAATTCCCGAAAACAAGACTCATAGACTTCTTTCTAATCGTGGGTACGCATATGGAAAACTTAAGGAAATTATTGATAATCAATAATCTCAAGGGCTCAAAAAAATATACGACTGCTGAGATTGTGTCCCACTGCCCTTCCGACGTATGCAGTAAGGCGGGGTGAGTACACTTTGTTTTGTCCGCGGCTACCTGACGGGGCTAATTCACATCATTTTATGACGCGCCGATGAATTTGTAGTGCAGTTGCAGTTAAGTTTAAGTGATAAACGATATTCTTGTAATCTTTGTGAACTGCACGTCAACTGTACGATAACCAAACTCTACCAAACGTTCTTATCGATACCTTTAGGCTCAAAGGTCGTATCCACCAAAACGCGACTTTTCAGTAGAGCTAAAAACCAAAAAAAAAAAAAAAACAGGCAGTCATGGGGACTGCCGATAGAAGTGAAAACTATTAACTTAAGACTAATTGAAATTATATGCAAAAATTATATGCAATTTTTTGTTTTATTTATTTATCAAAACATATTATTTGTTGAGCAATCCCAGAACATAATATAAATACAAATTGTTTGAAATAATAATTAATATTATAATGTTATAAAATGAAACACGTGACTCGTAACATGTAAATATTTACTGAATACACCGAAACACGTAACCACATAACATCACATAAGCCAGTAGGTACATACAAGGAACTTATCTAGGGCGCGGGCGCACTGAAAAGAGACACGCGTGACGCGCGCGAAGGATTTTCGTGTACTACCGGGCATGCGCGCGGACAGGCCACGGAGGGTGGCGGGGTATCGCACGAAGGGGTGAGAAGGGTACCAGGGAGGGACGCACGTTATACTCTCCCCCTTTTGACCAAGAGACGAAATCTCATTGGTCAAACTCCTTACAATAAATATCGAACCTACGGTTGGACTTTCCGAGGGCGACCTCTGCGGCGCTTCGGAACAATAGGCTCCGGACACTCACCACCTCTGTCATGGTAGCTACGCAGATCCGACATGTGGTACTTACCCACAACTTCACCAGTCTTCTGCGAGGTAAGAGCATATGTAGTAGGACTCACCTTCTTGGAGACTACATACGGACCATCCTGTTTCGAAATAAACTTGGAAGTAACACCTTTGGAAGCATTACTTAAGACATGTGTCTTCATAAGCACAAGATCGCCTTCTTCGAAAGGATCCGAAGCACGACGGCCAGAATCAGCTTGATGCTTGCGAAGATCTTGCTGATGCTCGATGTTCTCCTTAGCTTGAGAGAGAGAATCGACAAGCTTCAAGAGGTACGGTGTGATCTGAGGAACCAAATTCTCAGATTCGATAACTGCTCGTAAATCAGCCTGGACGGAGAGAGGAGAACGAAGCTCGCGTCCAAATGTCAAGTAAGCTGGAGTGGAACCGGTGGAAATGGTAAATGAGCTATTTAGAGCAAAACGGACGTACGGTAAAACCTCAGGCCATTGCTTGTGATTGCCCTCTACAAGAATAGCCAGGTGAGCTTTTAAGTCCCGATTTCTTCTCTCTACTGGGTTGGCTTCGGGATGATACAGTGGTATCAGATTCTGTTTCACTCCTAAGACAAACAGCGCCTTCTGCATTACATCAGCTACGAATTGAACTCCATTGTCTGAGATCATACGCCTAGGGAGTCCATACCTCATAAAAATCTCACCCACTAAGGTTTTCGCACAGATCTCGGCTGTAGCTTCGGTAAGGGCAAAAAGTTCAACCCACTTACTAGCGGTGTCCTCTACTATTAAAACCCACCTTTCACCTTGAGGCCCTTTAGGTAACGGTCCGAAAAGATCAACAGCGATGATCTCAAATCTCTGAGCGGGTACAGGAGTCTGGAGTAAGCCAAGTGGTTTCAGGTTTGAGGACTTGTACCGCTGACACTCCGTACAGGTCTTCAGGTAGTCGGTAATATACTTCCGCATGCCTGGGAAGTAGAACTGCTTAGATATACGATGAAGAGTTTTCTGGATACCCCCATGAGCGGCGGTCGGCGAATCGTGACACTCGTACATGACTTTGCTTCTCAGGCTCTCCGGAACGACCAGCTGAGGTTCTTCAGTATCAGAATCCTCTACATACCTGTACAATACTCCCTGATTGATAAGGTATCCTCTATCCGACCAACGGTGCACTGACAATTCATCAGAACTTTCCAAGTCAGTGAGAATCTTAGCTACTTCTGGATCGGACAATTGAGCTTCACGCGTAGATGTGGCGTCCCATCGTGGAATGTCTACGGTGACCGGACAGACACCCCATTCCGATGTACTATCTATAACTGGGCGGCTGAGTGTGTCGGCTACTACATTAGCCTTCCCCGGAGTGTACTCGATTTGTAAATCAAAAGACTGTAACTTCAATGCCCAACGAACAAGCCTACCGGTAGGCGATTTAAGAGTGAACAGCCACTTCAGGGGTTGATGATCACTTCTGACACATACCTGTAAGGAGACGGCTAGCGTACTCGATTGGGTGTTCATCTTGTGGTGACTCCCCCTGGAGTAAGGCTGCACCTAAAGCGAAATCGCTGGAGTCCGTTCTAAGGATGAAAGGTCTTAAGTAGCCCGGCTAGCTCAGTCGGTAGAGCATGAGACTCTTAATCTCAGGGTCGTGGGTTCGGGCCCCACGTTGGGCGCCAGTATAATGTTATAAAATGAAACACGTGACTCGTAACATGTAAATATTTACTGAATACACCGAAACACGTAACCACATAACATCACATAAGCCAGTAGGTACATACAAGGAACTTATCTAGGGCGCGGGCGCACTGAAAAGAGACACGCGTGACGCGCGCGAAGGATTTTCGTGTACTACCGGGCATGCGCGCGGACAGGCCACGGAGGGTGGCGGGGTATCGCACGAAGGGGTGAGAAGGGTACCAGGGAGGGACGCACGTTATAATATGCAATTATCTTAATTATACGTGGTATTACTAATTTCAATGAACTTAAATTTTAACATTATTTTTATCATTTTCATCATTAATTTAATTGAGGATCATAAGATCCCAAGAATCTACCGAGGAGCGACAGGAGAGACTTGATGCTGTTCGAGAACATCAGGCTGCAACTCGCTCCGTGGAAACCTCTTCAGATCACGTCTGCGTTTTCAGCGTATTTACGCATCTACATCCAGGTCTCTAGAGACCAGTGAAGAGTATGATGCGCGATCGTGAACGTCATACATTGTCTCGCGAGTCGGAGACGTTCACGGATAGAGAATTGCGCTTGAGTTCTCAGCGTATCTACGCATCTGCTGCGGTACGTGATGCGCGACTATCCGCTGATCGTGAGCGACATGCATTGTCTCGCGAATCGGAAACGTTTACCGATACAGAATCACGCATGAGTTTTAGCGTATTCGCACATCTACTAACAGGTCTTTTGAACCGAATGATGAACGTGATGCACGACTAACTGCTGATCGAGATTATCATACACTAGCGACCCGACCCAGCTTCGCATTGGCCTATAGCCTTCCTCGGTAAATGGACTATCCAACACAAAAAGATTTTTTTAATTCGAACCAGTAGATCCTGAGATTAGCGCGTTCAACCAAACAAACAAACAAACTTCAGCTTTATAATATTATAGTATAGATTGTCCCGAACACGCACACAACAAAATATTCATAATCAGTTAGAAAGTGAGAGAAAAAGAATTGCTGGAGTACGGCATGAAGAGACAGAAGAAGAGCGCAACGAACGTTTGAATTCTCATCAACTTCGACATTCTCTGAACAGAATGTCGATATCATCTGAAGAATCGGATGTGTCTCAAGATATAGCCGTAGGTCATGGCGACCTTCCTTGGGTTGGTAAGGAACGGAGTTCATTTACGTATACTCCTATGATTGACTACGCCACATATTCCGCCATCGGAGGTATGATTCAAAATTGTACTTTTTGAACGTCTCGAATCATCTCGCGCATACCGTTGTTTTCCTGTCCCCGGGCTCTTAGAATTCGACATCAGACGTTTCAGATCTTCGATTTTGCCGACCCCGTTGTAGCTGGCATAAGCAACAGGATCCGCGTACGAAGTCGCGGGCAGAAGCTAGTAAAGAATAAGTTAAAGCTCCAGGCGAAACATCTCGGCTTCACCAATCATGAGGATACCCCCGTGTTTATATCGGAACATCTTACTGCTAAAGGAAACCGATTATACTTCTTGGCGCGTGACCTAACAAAAACAAAGCAATATAAATTCTGCTGGACTGCATTTGGACGTGTCTTCGTGAAGCGTGATGAAAGCTCTCGCTCAATTCTTATAAAGAGTGAAACTCAGGTACATCACCTAATGCAAGAACTGTGGCTAAACTATGTAAAGATCTTTACTAATTTGCCATTATTCATTATTTTCTTTTGTACTAATAACCAATTTTTTTTTATCTTTATATCATATCAAAGCCGTTAACCATTAGGATAATTTTTAAAATGTACACAACCAAGCATGTCCAAGATCACTATTATGTAACAAAGTGTAATTACTCACAATACTCACACACCTCACTTACAAATCATCACACTAACAATCTCTCAAGTTCTTATCACGCACCCACCCTCACAAAGGTTACACACACTCACGATTATTTTTAAACTGCCTCGCACGAATAAAACAAGTATCAAATTAAAATATTTACACGAAGTAGCCCAAAGTTTCTTCACTAACGTAAATTGTATGATGCACCTTTTGTATTATAGACGCCTTAATGGATAGCAATCTTAATACTTTAAGAGAAATAGATGACACCGAAATTGCGAAGTCAGTTACTGTCAACACTGAAGATTTGCATATTTACTTACAGCATGATAACTACAACTTGACAGTAATAACACAAAACATCAGGAGTGTATATTCTTTGTAACTAACTTTGAAGACTTACAGTTACAGCTAAACTTATCACAAATAAACCATAAAATTGATGTGTTGATGTTAACGGAGTGTAGGCTTAACTATCACAGACAATTACCATTGCTAGATAATTACACTTCATATTATACGAAAAATCAGCCTAATCAAAATGATGGTGTGGTAGCATACGTTCGAGACGGCCACCTGGCTCAGGTAACTGAAATCAATATTTCACATGCATCAGCTATCCAAGTATCCATTTCTAACTATACCATCATAGGTATATACCGTTCTCCCTCTAACTCTTCTGCTGACAATTTTATATGTTCATTGTTTTTTTTGTTTAATTTTATATGTTTTATTGTTTTGTTGTTGTTGTTTTTTTTGTTTTGTTTTATTTGTTTATTGTTCGTTGTTGTTGTTGTTTTTATTTTTGTTGTTATTTTGTGATTTGTTTTATTTTTAATTTTATTGACATTTTATTTTTGTTACAATTCTGTGACCTTTTTAATGTAACTATACGACTTTTGACATTATTTTCCGATTTGTTGTGGCAGTATTGTGTTTTTATTTTATGTTATCTGATATGGGTCTTGCCTGAATTAAATGATTTTTTTTTTTTTTTTTTTTTATTAAATCTTCACCTCGACTCCATGAAGACACATAAAAATATTGTAATCGTGGGCGACATAAATATTAATTTAATAATTAAGAATTCTGAAACAAGTCAACAACGCAGTAACAGATTGAACTATAAAGATATGCTAGTGGCACATGGCCTATTACCAGGACACTGTCTACCTACCAGAGAACAAAGTTGTTTGGACCATACGTTTATAAAAACGGACAAACATTTGAACTCGGCTTTTGTGGGTGTTATTAACACCTCAATGACAGATCACGCAATGGTAATAACAAACATAACCCGATCACAAAAAATTAAAAAGTCCACCAAAACCAAAATTGTAATTAACTTTGATAATGCCTACACTGATTTGATAAGTACTGATATCTTATTTTTTAATACGTACAAAGACCCTGAGATCATAGCTTATAAATTTATAAATACTTAATATAAAAACTTCACTACTATCCAATACTACTATTAAGTCAGTCCCATATGGGAAGCGAGTTATTAACCCTTGAATGACTGCTGGGGTACTTCGATGTATTAATCTTCGTAATAAAATGCAACTACAAGCTAACAAAGATATAGAATACTAAAAATCACTTTCAGACGCTATCGCAATTTCTGCACAAATTTAATAAAGAAATTAAAAAGAAAATCACAAAGAGAACAAATAACTATGTCAATAAACTATCCAAAACAGCTCTGGCTATAAATTAATGAAATTACACAATTTAAAACCCCTAAATCACACCACTCAAATCTTCTTAAAATCACACCTCACCCCCTCGGCTCTTTAAACCGCATTAACCAGTTTTACGTTACGATTGGCAAAACCTTAGCGGAAGAGATAACTAAAAAATCTAATCCCCCTATTCAAAGCTCTGCACACCTAAGAAGTGAACAGCATACCACATCATTTGTACTGCTTGACACTGACGCGCAAGAGGTGGATGGCGTACTCATAGGTCTCGACTCTGAAAGCTCACCCGGCTGGGACGGTATACCTACGAAATTTTTGAAAATTTGCAGGGACTTCGTAGTCCCTTTAATAAGCCAACTGGCTAACCTGTGTTTTAAATCCGGGATATTTCCAGCTCCGTTTAAGCGATCTATGGTTACACCTGTGCACAAGAGGGGGGACCAGAACGATGTCAATAACTACCGCCCTATATCGGTTATATCATGCATCGCAAAAATTTTAGAAACATTGCTAAATAATAGATTAATTAGTTACTTAAATAAATATAACATTTTATCTCCTTCACAATATAGCTTCAGAAGGGGTCTATTCAAGCAAGACGCTGTTAAGGCATTAACTAGCGATATAGTCTATAACGTAGACAAAGGACTAAAATGCCTAACAGTATTTTTAGACCTGAAAAAGGCATTTGACACCGTTTCTGTCCCCATCCTGCTGAGTCTGCTGTCTTGATGAAGCGTGAGGGCATGGCGTGAACGTGAAACGAATCGCAAGCCGCCATTATCGAGAACACGTGATCAACCACCACCATTTTGGCGCGCTTCTACAGAGTCGTGATGTTTACAGCCCACAACGAGGAAGACATTCTGAATTAAGTGTCTGATCGCATCGGAGCTAATACGTCCCGAAACTGTACTTTCGGTTCGTTGTGTTAAAGTGTAGATTAGAGCAGGTACCTTTTAAAATGTTTATTTTAAATTGAGTTTGTGCTAAATTTTAATAAATGCCGTGTATTGTACCCAATACCCAGTGTTCAGACACTATTCGCAAATGTTGTCCCATAGCTCGATAGATGGCCATGTGCGATTTAAATACGAGCTATGGTTTCGTTGCACACGATTAGCTATATAGAGAGAAATTTTATTGCATAAAAATACAACCAAATACAGCGTCAGTCTTGTTTTATTCGTAGTTCAGTAACGCATCTTGGTACGATATTGTACATGGTCCTTCGTAGTTGGATATTAGAGTCAGTGAAGTTGGAGTACGTGTTCCATGGTTCCCGAGAACCGAGAACGTCATCAGCGCACCTAAAAACAGCAGTAAACTGCTGCTCGGGGCGCAACCTTCCAGCGGGAGCAGCCAACTGGTCTGGAAACCAGAGGGCTACACAAGGAGCGCTGATGGATTTAGCATAGCAACGTCGTACGTGAGTGTGTGTGACATATATCAGTAAATCGTCATCAAACTGTGAGTACTTTCCGATACGATTATAAACCTTATTCTCTTGAACAAATATACTTTGAAGTTTCTAGAAGCATTTGTCATCAACTTAGAAAATTTACCGAAAAAGTGAAGTGACAGATCCTTAAGCAAAATTTTACGAGTCCGTTTATGTTGTGAATTTTTCTACAGCGACTTAAAAAATATTTGTGGAACCTGCCCTGCAGTGAGTTAATAAAGCGATAATTTGGATAAGTGTTCCATCTATTTATTGGTTATTGTTTGACATTGTCCTTGTGTAAAATTTTTGAATTTGATATCTACACAAAATGGAAGTCTACAATAAAATTCAAATGGACACTAATAAGGCCATATCGCGAGCCAGGTCTACCTTCAAAAAGTCACCAAAGGAGCGGATTTCTAAGGCATATGTAGAAGTAAGATTAGAGAATTTGGAGTCACAGTGGACGTCATTTTCTGACACACATCGTAAAATATTAAGTGACATAAAGGAAAATGAATATAATAAATCGCATTATTGTTCATCAGAAGTGTATGAGGTTACAGAAGACTTATATTTGGATTATAAAACGGATCTAAAAGAAATACTTACGAAATTGTGTAAAAATGAAGTTTCTCAAAATGAATCACAGTCAACAAAAAGCTCAAATGAATCATCCAATATAAAACTGCCAAAAATTAGTTTGCCTATGTTTTCAGGACAATACTCAGAGTGATAGGTGATCACCTTCCGTGATTTATTTTTATCCCTTATACACGGTAATAAGTCTTTAGATGATGTTCAGCGACTTCAATATTTAAAAAGTCATTTGTCTGGTGAAGCTGATCAACTTCTGAGAAATATACCTATTTGTAGCTCAAATTATCAGCATTCTTGGGAACAATTAAATAGGCGCTACAATAATAAAAAGTATATGGCAAGTTGCATTCTCAAACGATTTCTTAGTCAGAAAAATATAACTAGTGAGTCAGCACAGTCTCTTAAGGAATTTTAAGACACAAGTAACGATTGTTTGAATGCACTTACAAATTTAGGAATTAATGTTGACACCTGGGATTTCATTGTGATATACATTTTAAGCTTAAAACTAGATTCTGAGTCTCGTAAATTATGGGAAGCAAAAATTTGTGAATTTTCTGAAGATCTACCTACTCTAGATCAGTATAATAAGTTTTTGGAACAAATATTTCGTTCATTTGAATTTTTAGACAATAGATCTTTTAAAAATACTGTCACAAAATATGTTCCTGTCAAGTCACTTCATGTAGCTACTCTGTCATGCGTATTTTGCAAATCTGACCATAAACTTGGCAGTTGTAAGAAGTTTTGTAACGAAGATGT
Organism: Charanyca ferruginea; assembly: GCA_947361185.1. Lineage (NCBI taxonomy): Eukaryota > Metazoa > Arthropoda > Insecta > Lepidoptera > Noctuidae > Charanyca > Charanyca ferruginea. The sequence goes on along the minus strand of OX376081.1, from coordinate 9,864 downwards.
CACCTCACGGCGTAGTTTCGTCCAATCCAGCGGTTTATGTTTTAATTGTCTCGGGTCAGGCCACGTTGTATATGCCTGTCGTTTACCGACTAGATGTCGGTTATGTAAAAGAAAACATCATTCTTTACTCCGTTCTAAAGATGCGTTCGTATCAACTGACCCTAAAGTGGAACCTAAGCAATCAGTTGATACACAACAAGCACAAGACGATGATAATAATATTGTAACAAACTGTGCTGCGACTTCCCGCAGCCATGATTTGTTGCCTACAGCTTTGGTGAAGGTTACATCCAGTACAGGCACAGAGGCGATTCTGCGCTCTTTGCTGGACCAGTGTTCGCAGGCTTCGTATATTACGGAGTCAGCCGTTCAACTTCTAGGACTGAAAAAATATATCAGTTACAAATCATCACTGAGGCTAGGCGAAGATGATCAAGGTTGTGCATTGACCTCGAAATATATTGTTTACTTAAAATTACAATCAATGTACAATCCTAATTTTGTTTTGTCTGTTAAAGCTCACGTGCAGAAGAAATTAACGTCAATTCTTCCTTCAAATAAAATAAAGTTCTCATTGTGGACAGAACTGAAGCAGTACAATTTAGCAGATCCTACTTGGGATACACCAGGAAAAATCGACATTCTTTTAAGTTCCTCGGTGTATAGCAAAGTCCTCAAACAAGGACTCAGTAAAGGTCCTCCGGGATCTTTAATAGCACAGGATTCTGAATTTGGATGGCTACTGTCGGGGGAGATTACGGGAAGGGAAGAAAACGCAGAGAGTTTTAACTATTTAACGTTAGAAGGTGATCAAAATGATCTCATTAAAAGATTTTGGGAATTAGAAGAAATAGTAGTCTCAAAAAAGCACTTTACAGAAGAAGAACAGGAATGCGAAGCATTCTACCAGCAATCGACCCAAAGAGATCCCCAGGGTCGTTATATTGTTAGGTTACCATTTAAAACGGCTACACCACACTGCGCAAACGGCCAAACAAAAGATATTGCGTTACGCAGGTTTCTTGGTTTGGAGAAAAGATTAGCCAGAGACTCCGAGTTAAAAAGGCAATATGTCGATGTTATAAATGAATATATCGACTTGGGTCATGCAGAAATTATTCCTTTAGAGCAGATAAACAAGCCTGATGTCGTATACCTTCCCCATCATGCGGTGATCAGGGAAGACAAAACCACTACTAAAGTGAGGGTTGTGTTTGACGCCTCTAGTTTAGGTAAGAATGGCGTGTCGTTAAACAGCGAACTAATGGTTGGGCCAACCCTGCAAGCTGATTTACGGCACACTATATTAAGGTGGAGAATGCATCCCATTTGTATAGTTGCCGACATTGTAAAAATGTACCGGCAAGTGATGGTCTCTAATATAGATATTGACTACCAAAGATTATTGTGGAGGCAAGATCCTAAGGACAAAATTCAACACCTGCGGCTTTTGAGAGTGACATTTGACACGGCGTCAGCTCCATATTTGGCCATCTGCACATTGCAACAAATTGCGCTAGATGAGGGAGCAGGCTTTCCTATTGCACGTGAAAAGACTCTGGCGGATTTTTACGTGGATGACCTGATGACTGGCTGCCAAAATATATCTGAAGGAAAGGATATATATGAGCAAATGACACAATTATTAGGAAAAGGAGGCTTTGAGCTACAAAAATGGAAATCCAATAACTTAGAATTAATGAAACATATACGAATAGATGAAGAAGAGGGAAACCTTGAATTGAAAACAGATATAGTAATTAAAATATTATTACTTACCTGGTCCAGAAAAACTGATGAATTTGTATACACGGTGACGTTGCCTCCATTGAAGATACCTGTAACTAAAAGAAGTGTTATCTCGCATATTTCGATGTTGTTCGATCCACTGGGTTGGCTAGCACCTGCAATCATAAAAGCTAAGATATTAATTCAAAAATTGTGGTTGTCTGGAATACTTTGGGATGATGAGTTACCATCAATATTGTTTAATGAATGGTGTACTTACCGCAGTGAACTCGAACAACTTGTACAGTATCGGATTCCTAGGTGGCTATCAACCTACCGCGGCGATTCATTGGAGCTGCATGGATTTAGTGACGCCTCGAATCAAGCTTACGCAGCAGTAGTATATTTGCGTGTAGTGAATCAGCAAGGGGTCATTTATTCGCGCCTGGTGACAGCCAAAACCAAGGTTGCACCAATTAAACAAGTTTCAATACCGCGACTTGAACTGTGTGGTGCAGTTTTACTGTCGAAGTTGTTGGATGAAGTAGCCGAAGTATTGAAAATTGATAAGCAGAACATTCGTGCGTGGACCGATTCGACCGTAGTACTCGCTTGGTTGAGTAAACATCCGTCTAATTGGCAAACATTTGTAGCCAATAGAGTGTCAGAGATTTTGACAGTAGTAGACAGGAGCCAGTGGGCTCATGTGAAATCAGCGGACAACCCGGCAGATTGCGCTTCACGGGGATTAAAAGCAACTGAACTAATTTCTAGTCAGTTGTGGATGGAAGGGCCAGCGTGGCTGAAAAATAAAAATATTGATTACAGCAAAAAGGCTGAATGCAAGACAGTCTTAGAAGAAAAGGCTCAAAAGGTGAGTTACGTTACCACAGATGAATATTTAACATTTACAGTGTGGACAAAATTCTCAACATTGAGAAAATTAGTTAAAATAATCGCTTATTGCAGGCGCTTTATATATTGTAAGAAAAGAAGCGACAACTCTGAACGATTGCCTTCATGGTTAACTGCTAAAGAACTTAACGAAGCGTTAACGGTTTGTATTAAACAGTGTCAAAGGCAATATTTTAGTAGAGACATAGAAGACCTTGTTAAAGCAGGAAAGGTTCAAAAGAAAAGTGTACTTACTGCGCTTAATCCATTCGTTGATTACGAAGGGATGCTCAGAGTGGGGGGACGCTTAGAAAGAGCCACAATCAATGAAAACTTTAAACATCCGATGATCATACCAGCCAAGTCTCATTTTACTGACTTGTTAATCGCAGATACTCACCAGAAGACGTTACACGGAGGACCCCAAGTAATGCTCAATTATTTAAGGTCCAGATATTGGGTTCTTGATGCAAAAAATCGCACTAAATTCTATGTACGCAATTGCGTATCTTGTGTTCGTCATGCAGCTCGTATAAGAGAACAGCTCATGGGTCAGTTACCCAAAGCCAGAGTGACTGCTAGCCGACCTTTCCACCAGAGCGGAGTGGACTATGCCGGTCCAATAAATATACGAATGTCTAAGGGGAGAGGTCATCGTTCATATAAAGGGTATATTTGCCTCTTTGTGTGCATGGCGACCAGAGCCATACATCTCGAGGCGGTTAGCGATTTAACGTCTAAAGGATTCTTGGCAGCATTCAAACGATTTGTGGCCAGACGAGGACAGTGTGCTGATCTTTACAGCGATAATGGCACCAATTTCGTGGGTGCTGCGAAAAAGTTAAAGGAACTGCTGGCTGCTGAAAAATCAACCGTGACTACAGAAATAGCAGATTGGTTATCGAATAATGGGACTACTTGGCACTTTATCCCACCCCACGCTCCTAACTTTGGTGGACTGTGGGAAGCGGGTATAAAGTCCACAAAACACCATCTCAAGCGAGTTGTTGGAAACAACACACTAACTTATGAGGAGATGGCTACCGTATTGAGTCAAATAGAAGCATGCTTAAACTCGCGTCCTATTTCACAGCTAAGTGACAATAGTCAAGACCAAACTCCTCTAACTCCCGGTCACTTTTTAGTCGGAGAACCTCTTGTGCTTGTACCGGAGTTTAACTATGAACAGTCAAACCTGACTAGTCTAAAGCGATGGCAATTGATCCAGCGAATGGTTCAAGATTTTTGGCGTCGCTGGTCAAAAGAGTATTTAACTCAGTTCATGAATCGCTACAAATGGGCATATCAGACTCCGGAACCAGCCATTGGTGATATTGTTCTTGTAAAAGAGGATGATTTACCGCCAGCTAGGTGGCTTTATGGTATCATCACTCAGAAACACCCCGGGTTGGACGGAATTACGCGCGTAGTTAGTTTAAGATGTAAGGGGTCGCAAATTAAAAGACCAGTGTCGAAGATATGTGTAGTTCCAGTTACCAAATAACTGCTAGTTTTTTCTTTTTATAACTTTTGTTTGTATTTAAATAATAACAAACAATTTGTTATTATTGTGTTGTTTCAACAATAATTTTAGTTATAAATGATACCTACCATTTTTGTTATAGATATCTATTTTATTATTGTACTAGATATTAACTAGCAACTATTATTGTTTTGGTTTCAGTTGTGACCGCGTCTCTAGGTGCTGATGTCTATTTGTTCGAACTATGGAAATTATAACTTTTGATTTTTATTGTAATGTAGTATTTCCTTCATCTTTCATCTTTGCTAAGTAAACCTCGTGTAAAAGTTTATTATAGTATTGTCTCAGTTAGTTTTGTATCGGTCAGTTTAGTTAGTTTTGTATCACTATTGTATTGCAGTTTATGATGAAGTTTATTATGGACAAAATAGTAGGTCAAGGTGGACCAAGTTCACAATTTGTCCATGGTGGGCGGAATGTTCAGACACTATTCGCAAATGTTGTCCCATAGCTCGATAGATGGCGATGTGCGATTTAAATACGAGCTATGGTTTCGTTGCACACGATTAGCTATATAGAGAGAAATTTTATTGCATAAAAATACAACCAAATACAGCGTCAGTCTTGTTTTATTCGTAGTTCAGTAACGCATCTTGGTATGATATTGTACACCCAGTGTGTTTGCATTGTACGAAACCCAACTTCTGCCCACATGATGACTGAATCTAACGGACTAAATCCTGGCGATCCGACAAATACATATAATTATAATTCACCGACTATTACCTTGATTAAATTAGAATAGAGTAATATTAAGTTACATTATGAAATAATTACGTATTGATAAATGTTATAGATAGGTAAGTACCTACTATTATTAATATTATTTATTTTTCAATGACGTCAAAAGCGACAATTGCATCGGTGGTGTCTGTTATGGCGCGACAATTTAAAAATTTAAAATATGGGGGCCGAACATGAACTGCATGGGTAGGTAGGTATGGCAACGATCTATGGCAACGACGAAACCCTACATAGCGCGTAGCCCACCACGCACTTGGCCGGTTTTTTTTTGTATTATTTGTAAATTACTAAGGCATTGTAATATCTTTTTGGAATCCTCAAAATTAGCTCTTTATTTTGATACCCACATTGCAGATATCGAAAAAAAAATTGTTTTATTATGTGATTTTTATGTTTATTTTTTTTGGTTTTAATAAATGCAGTGTATTGTACCCTATACCCAGTGTGTTTGCATTGCACGAAACCCAACTTCTGCCCACATGATGACTGAATCTAACGGACTAAATCCTGACGATCCGACAGACTTAACATAATAAAAATAAAAAAGTAGCTCAAGAATAATGCCAGCTATACACGTAACGATCTTTTTGCAGATTATCGCAACGATTTATTCACAATTGTTTTTTTTTTTAAGGAGTTATGTACACTCTAGACTTCATTTAGTACAAAGCGCCGCAAAGTACATTGGATGCGCCGACTCGTATGACTATTTGCGCAATCGTAGCGACAAATTTCCCGTAAGTAGTGACAGTTTGTTTAGCTACACACACACTAATGCGTGCTCACGGCACCAGGCTGTACTATGCGTGCTGGTGTGTTGATAGTTGATAGTGTATTTCGTAATGCAGAATTCATGGTTTCTGTAAATGTAGTATAATATGTTTATAACAAAAATACACACACATATATGGGATCCGAACTCACAGCGCACGCTTCGTCTTGGTCGCATTTTACGCCAACACGCCACGCAGTCCTTACCGTCGTCGTCGAAATTATGGATCACTTACTGGTTCTTTTATGTTATTTTATTGGTAAATCAAATTGATACTAATTTGAATGTTAATATAATTAGTGGTAAATAGTTGTGAGCCGAGCATGGGTGTGTCAGCTGTGTGCTGGTCACGCTGTGTACAGAGCGCTCTGTTCCAGTATCACAACTACTTCAAGTGTATGGTGTCACATAGCACTGAAGTGGGACAGCCAGTGTACAACTTGACTCCGCCCGCGCTCGAGACCGGCTACACCAACCTGTGCGGCTGTCCGCCCTTCCACCGGGAGGTCGAAGGCTGCCTCTGCGAGTACTATGCTCCGATAAGTGAGTATCAACTATTTGCATTGCTATCTGGTTTTACTTTTAGCCATACAAAGCGCGTACTACTCGTACGAATGTAACGCCGTGCGCCGCTGATAGACATTTTACGAATTTTGCACAATATTAGAAATGGGTCTACCCTTTATAGCAGAACTTTTTATGTCAAAATATTATATTGCCAGCATACAGCATAAACTTAATTTAGCAGAAAATCGTTTAGCATACACTCATTTATCTTACATTCATCATCATTTTGTGAGTTAGAATCATCTTTAGGCATACATTTCGTATGCATAATAATGTTTTGCATTACATTCTAAAGCATAAATTTATTTGCGCAATGAGGCGACAAAAATATGACACACGAAGTGACGGCGTCGTGTTGCGCTGCATGGTGTCACGTAGTCTTCCGCGGAATTGCCGATAGACATCTTTATTGTGTTGTAGGTGTGTGTGTGTGTGTTGCCGGACGCACGCAATAACGCATCATACCTACAATCAATCGCAATGATTGTCACTAGACGGATCTATGTCCATTGTAATATAAGTAACGTTTACGCAGAAATCCGCACACGATGTACTACTCAAGAGCACAATAAATGAAAAATTATTGATTTTATTGTATTTTTAATTTTCACAGCTGTTTCCACGCCGCCGTATTATGTTGTGCCGAAAGCTCTCAAACACAAACCAGTGAGAGGTTAGTTACGCTGAGTACTTTGACAACATGCACAACCGGTTCTGCAAATTGAAATCGCGCACGAATGCCAACCTCAGTAGGATGTAAATAATGCTTGCTAATCATTACAATGTCCTTGGGGCCTAGGGGAGGGGAAGGGGCAGGTTGATATATGGAGGACAGGACAAGTATTAATTTTAAATACAGAAAATAGCTTTTGGAATCTCTAGCGGAGGGCATCTACCCCCCCCCCCCCCACTCGCGCGGTGATACGCGCGTTATTCAGGTGCGATACCGTTAAATGCTGTAACATTGCCTACATTCTAAAAAGTTTAATTATTGCCGCTGAGAAATGTTTTTGCTATCTATGGTATTACTAAAATCAAGTCGGCTATCTCTATATTTACCTGCAAGACAATGATGAATACTAACTGACTGAATGCGTGTCGTTCACAGGCCCTCCGGATCACTGGGTCAATGCCACTACCTCTTCGCGAGATCTGAGCCGCAGATTCGCAGCCGATGGGGTGACAATGCCACCGCCACACGGTCACTGGTAGACGGAATAATATGAGATCAAACGAACTTACACAAGACCAAGATTCCATCGAAAATGCATAAGTACGTTTCATTTGGAGATTCTACATGAAGCGAATCATCAATGGAGTAAATTATCTTACTGGCAACTTTACATTTACAGTTTTTCTTCGTATATCTCGTCATTATTTTTTAATAAATGAATCAAAGTCAATCGAAAGCTTTTATTATCAAACACAACGTCCCATATCATGTTAGTAACAAACATACACAGTAGTAGCACTCAACACACCGCGTTACTAGAGGAACTTAATAAGGAGTTTCCGGTAACTAAGGCTATTAACGACAGGATACCTAAACGATTTTCCTTGACAAAAAATACAAAATCCAACGTATGAGGATCGGCGGTGTGAGGGCCTTTGCCCCACAGAGCTGCGGATCTTCACAGATGGATCTAAAACAGACACCGGCACGGGGGCTGGGGTTTTCTCGGAAGACCTCAACATACATAAATAACAACAACACTAGGTGCTTACAACACTGTGTTAATAAATAATAAATAAATAATAAATAAATAATAATTAAATAAATAATAAATAATAAATAAATAAATAATAAATAAATAACAACAACACTAGGTGCTTACAACACTGTGTTCCAGGCCGAGTGCATGAGCATCTCCCTGGCAGCCTCAGCTTTAATAAACAGGCAGGTAGTAGGGCAATCAATTCGTATACTGTCGGACAGCATGGCTGTACTAAAAGCTCTAAACAGCTACACAGTCAACTCCGGGCTAATATATGAATGTCACCAAAAACTGAACAAGGTGGGTATTCTCAATGATATAACCATTCAATGGATCAAAGGACACAGCGGCTACGGTGTAACAATGCTGCAGACGAGCTCTCTAGAAGCAAATCAAGCACAAGCGCGGTGGGTCCGAAACCCATAGTGCCTCTCCCCTTCGGTCACCTACGCACCATGGTAAGAAAACGTACCAACGATCTACACCAAAGACTGTGGACCAAACTTGGCGAGTGCAGGCAGGCCAAGGAGGCACTTCCTGCGATTAAGGGCCGCTTCACGAGGCAAGCCCTCCGACTGTTCAAACAACAGCTACGTGTGGTAACAGCCGCCATAACTAGCCATGGGTATTTCAATAAACATCATTTTGTCATAGGTGTAACAGACAGCCCACTGGGCAGAGCTTGCATAGGGACAGACGATACAGCAGCCCATGTGCTTCTGAACTGCCCTGAGGTCGTTTCATACAGGGCAAAGTACTTCGGTAACCCAGGTAACTTACGGGAGATCGCCAGCGACGTCAAGGCGCTGCTGGTCTTTCTTGAGGAGCTGGGGTGGATCGAATGATTTACTTCCCACCTGCACGCAAAATACGCGCCGAGACGTGGAGTTGCGGACACCAGCCCGCCATACTACTACGACTACTACTACTACTAGTAAGAAACATGACTTAAGAACCTAATGTTATTCGTTGATATTATTTAAATATCTCTTATTTAACATAATCGTCACGAAACTATAAAAGCATCATTCACAGGTAGGTTTATCGAGCTGTACATATAATATGCAGCTCGACAATATCGATAATGTAACGAGAGGCTCAGGTAAGGGGAAGTTTTGCTAGGGTTAGGTTTGCTCGGGTTAAGTTTGCTCGGATTAGGTTTGCTCGGGTTAAGTTTGCTCGGATTAGGTTTGCTCGTATTAGTTGCTCGAGTTAGGCTTTTTTTTTTTTTTTTTTTGTTACTACTTGTATATCCGACATAAGCTCTCGGAGCGTATTCCTGTCTACATGTGTTTTACTTATTTTTGTTTTCTGGGCCGTTACTGGGTGTAACGGAAAGTAGGGTGACAGTTTTTTACTACATGTCTATTCTTATAATAAATCTTAGCTTTTTCCTTAATTACAGGTTTATACTATTTCCTATCAGTTAAATAATATACTGTTCTTATTTTTATCCTTATTCCAGTTTTACAGAGTAGGCGGGGGAGCTGTTCTTATTGCTACTCTTACTGATACATATTCTAGGTTTATTACTATTTCTTATACTCATATATTGTACTTATTTCCTATTTTACTTTATTTACTGTACTACTTCTTATTTCTATGCTAGCTTTTAATATAATACAATATATTATGATAGCATATTTACTTATGCGATTTTATTTCGTTCAATTACAATTTTTGCTACATATTTACAGTACTCTAGGAATATTTCTGCATTTTTACCTTTTATTATGTCTTTTGTTAGGTTAGGTTAGGTTTTTATTTTATTTTTATTTTTTTCGGCAGGAATGGGTAATCCTCATGGACGCCCAGACAGTCTCACGAGTGGGACAGTCTGGGCAGTGCCGGACTCTTACCGGCTAAAACCACACTCCTGCCACGCTTTTATCCCCTGATTA